>OY728148.1:953678137-963450040 GCA_963277665.1 Viscum album | reverse complement strand
ATTTCATTGAAACCAGCCCAACATTTAAAATATATTTAAAATTTTTTTTAGTATGGATTATTAGAACTTCCACTTAATAAACTTTAACTAAGACCACTCTTTTTTGTAGTAGTAGATAACATAGTTTTAATGAATATTACCATAAAAGTGACATAGATAATTTTATTATCAATTCTAAATCTATAGAAGTCAACAAGAAATACCATCTGTATAACCTCTCAAACAATTGGATTTCTCTCACTAGAATTTTTTTCCCACTTTATGAATTTTCTCACCCATAGTATATTTTATTAGTTTAAGGAATTATTATCACTACAAAAATTATCACCCAAAGGAATTTGTTTTTTACATTACGGAATTTTATTCACTCCTAGATGTGATATAGTATGTACAGGCACAACATCATATTATATCTTCATATGACATAAATGAATTTTGAAATGATATCATTGAATCATTGTACAAATGTAACATCTTGAACCCCGATGTCACTCAATTGTGCCCCAAGCCCGGTTGGCTACATGGCCTCAAGCACATCTTCCCAAATTCCAAAGGCTTATGACAAGCAGTTAGGGACTAGGTGAGTCATTTGGGAGACTATACCCCCATTACCATAATTTATCATAATGGAAGTCAATCACATTAAATAGTTGAAGCAGATACAATAAGTATACAATTGATGAAATAGACAAGCAAGACAAGAATATGTAACAAGCTAGAAGTGTGTCATATACCTTGATGAAGATGATACATGTATCTAGAAAATATCCCAAATTGGTACACAGAAATATAATAAAATACAAGTATCTAAAATCCAAAATGGCCGAAAAGTGCCCTCGTAGCATCGCAAGCCTCATCTTAGTCATATTCTCCCATGCTCTAAAACAATGATTAACAAATAGGTTTAGGGAGCTTTCCCCTAATATCACCTGTAACTATATAATCAGTTTGGGTCCCCAAGGAGGCCCAAATAGGATTTGAGATAAACATCCTAGTACGTTTCAACATAAATATCTATACAGTTCTATAAAGTAATATGAAATATGCTAAACAAGTGAAAGTAAGTAGTAATATAATTGTGAAAGGCCAAGGCATATAACTACTGCAAACAAGTAATACTAAACAGACTCTTGTGGCTACCTACAACATGTTTCATCTCCTAACAAGGAATCTACAAGAAATATAAACAAACAACACAACCTTTCCACATAACCATCCATATCATGTCCACACGTCCTTACCGTATAAAGAAAACTATATCAAAAACCCATGGCCTTGTCATACAATAACAATCATATACCCCACAGTCATGCCATATAATGAAGTGTAGAACATGGAGGGCCAGATCTATGGTGCAGAAGACCAAGGAATTCTCTTCGAGTCTCTGGAGAATCTTGATGGAAACCCGACATATGCACTGGTTTGAATCCATGGAGCATGTGTACCAACATGTCCTATATGAGTCCAAGATATCTGGATCCAAGGGGTAGCAAAGCCTAAGGCATCTCATGGAATAAAGACCAAAGGTTCATAATCAGCCAAGGTGTCCACTACCACATTCTAGATCCATGGATATCCATTCATGGAATATATTTAAATCATCAATCATTCCATGCCTTTAACAATTTCAAACCATATGAGTCTACCCACTCATATAAACAATTACATTCAAAACAATTCAATGAGTATACCCACTCATTTAAACCATTACATCTCATGAGTATACCCACTCATGTACCCCACATTCATTTAATCATGTCACATGGATATAACCACCCACTTATCACCAATTTCCATTTAACACATCACATGTTTATACCCGCCCATTAATCACAATTTCCAAGAAAACTATTTAAGTAATCTAAAAATAGCCAACGAGTATACCAACTCATTTGAAAAGATCCATTTAAGTAGTTAATCAAGTTAGGCATAGAATAATATAATAACACAAGTTAAGGAGGAAAGATATCTCCTATGTATATAATTCAGCCTCATTTAATAACAACTGAGCTTCCTTAAACTAGGAAAACTCGAGGTCGCGCCCCATGGGAAGTTCATCAATGGTAAAAACCAAAATAATGGTATGGTGCGCCCCCTGGGTTTCCTTGGGCTGGGTCAGCAACCACAACCATATCTCAAAGAACCTAAGGGAGTCCCAAATAGGTCATACCTCATCTATTTCATATTAACACTTTAAAATCAGGCCCATGCTAAAAAGTACAGCGGGCAGAAAAAAGGTCAATAACTCTAAAAAGCATCAAAAGACAAAATAAAATTATAGACCACATACCTTATCTCTTTAGTTGAGTTCCCATCTAGCATAAAGTCATAATTCATCTTGTTTTTAATAAATCTAAATAACATATGAAGAATAAGAAATTAGGGCATAAAAGCCTAAATCCAAACAATGCAACTGTTGTTTTGAAGAATCAAGAATTGCTAAAAAAGGAATCCATATCTTACAGTCGTGGTTTGCAACAAAAATGGAAGGGAATGAAATGGAATCCAAATGGGTTCTAGATCTGAAAAGCTAGATAATAATGTTTTTAGTCATCAAAAGAGAGAAAAAAGGCTTATATCTAAAAAATATAGGTCCCCGCCTCTATTTTTAAAAAACATAGTTTGGTAATTATATGATAAGTAATTTTCTTACATGGTGTGTAATTCTCGGTTTTCCATTAATGGGGTAAAACCCATAAACATTGTGAAAGGTCCTAGACAAACCATTACATGTTATGAAATCAGATTACACAGTTTGTAATCCAATTACACATCATGTAATTGGCCTGCTACCGGTACAAAACCTTCTTGCCTATTATTTCCCAAAAACAACCCGACCGGACCATGGCCCAGCTTAGGGTCTAAGTCAAAAAATAATTTAAAAGATTCATACCTCAAGAAAAACCTAGGATCTTACAATCTTAACCCCTTAAAGCAATTCTTCCCTGAATTTTTCTCTCAAGGGTAGTCACGATCTATTTAAAAAACTCATGTTACTGAGCATGTATGTCGGCCTCCCGCTCCTAAGTATCATCTTGTGAACGGTCTTACTTCCATAAAACCTTTAATAGAGGAACTGACTAGCCTTGTATAACCTTCATGCTCCTATCAACAATACAAATTAGATTCTCCTTGAAGGATGCATCAAATTGTCGCTCAACCTCCTTGGGTTGAAAAGCATGAGATGGGTCTGAATTATAATGGCGTAGTTGTGATATATGGAAGATGTCATGCATGTATCAGTACCTCTGAGGTAACTAAAACTAATAGTCTATTGATCTGACTCTCTCAAGAATCTCGAATGGCCCAACATATAGTGGTGAAAGCTTACCCCATATCATGATCCTTCTATGTCCCAACCTTAGTTAAACACATTAAAATACATGATCCCTGACCTCAAACTCTAGAGGTCATATACGGTGATCGACATAAGATTTCTATCAAGATTGTGTAGTAGCCATCTGATTCTGAATCAACTAGATCTACTCAGAATTCTCTTGCATGAGACAAGGTCCCAGTAAAGCTACCTCACCTGCCTATAGCCATCACAATGGTGATTGGCATAACCTACCGTACAAAGCATCGTAAAGAGATATTTGTATCGTTGCCAGATAATTCTTATTATAGGAGAACTCCTCTAGATGAATGTGCCTCTCCCAAGATCCCATATAATCTAAGACACATTCTCCCATCATGTTATCTAGCACTTGTATCATACACTCTGGTTGGCCATCAGTTTGAGGGTGGTGGACTGTACTCAGAAGAACCTATGTACCGAGTTCCCTCTGAAAACTATATAAGAATCAAGATGTAAAGTGGGAATCCTTATTTGAAATGTTATTGCATGAGAACCCGTGAAGTTGTATTATCTCATGGATATAAAACCTCCCACGAACATTAACATAGAAGGTATCCTTGATCGGCAATAAATGATCAACATTTTTGATCTCGTCAACAAAAACCAACACAACATAGTTTCCTCAAGGAGACCATAGTAAACTAGTCATGTAATCCATTATGACATCATATCATTTCCACTTGGGAATAAGTAACTGCTATAAAATCATGGATTGTCATTGATGTTCCTCCTTCACATGATGACAGGTGTACCACCTCATAACAAAACTAGCTACCTCACTTTTCATACATGGCCATTAGTATTGATGATGCAAGTCATGGTACAACTTGTGACTTCGGGATGTAGTTCCCAAGATGAAGCATGAAACTCCCACATCATATCCCCGTGTATATCCACTGGAACCCAAACACATCCATGTATATGTAAGATCTCATCAACACCTATGGTCCAACCAATAGGAGGTTCCTCACCTTCCAAACTCTCCCATAGGACTAGACCCTCTGAATTTGATAACGGCCTCATGCTTAATTTATCCCATAGGGTAGAGGTCACAACTATGGATGTTAGATATGTCTATCCCTAACTATTGTGCACCTCCATATAGATCGTAGAGAATAACCCCCTAAGATTCCACTCGCTACTTGCCTGCTGCACAGTCTGTATCTGAGTCCACATGCTCATTGCATCGAACAGTACATTACCTTTACCAGTCATGTATTCAAGCTTGATGTCAAAAGACTGTAGGTACTCCACCCAACTTTTTATCTTCATATTCAAATAATACTGAGTAAATATATACTTCAGGATTTTGTAGTCTCTATAAACCAAAAAATGATCTCCTAATAAATAATTTCTCCAATAGTGAAAAGCATGAACAACTGCATCTAGCTCAAGATCATGCATAGGGTAATTCCTCTCACGTGGCCTTAGAAATTGAGACTCATATGCCAAAAGTCTATCCCCCTACATCATCACTACTCCCAGCCCAATAATTGATGTGTCACAATTTAAGATGGAACACTCGGCTCATCAGCACCATGAAAACTACTATCGTGTTTGTGAGACTGAATGGAATAACAAGATAATCATATAGACCATACCTACTATGAAAGGTTGTACGAGGTATGTCTATGGTTCAAATATGTACCTGGTGATATCCTAACCGTAGTTCAATTTTCAAGAATACTCGGGATCCTAGAATCTTATCCGACATTTCATCTATTTGTGGAAAGGGATATCGGTTTTTAACTATTAGCTGATTCAAATTACATTAACCCCAAAATATCCTAAGATTTATATCCACAGGTTTTGAAAAAAGAACTAGAAAACCCTAGAGAGAAATATTAGGCCAGATAAACCCCTTTACCTCCAAATACTCTAGCTTCCACTTAATTTCTTACAACTCCATCGTATTCACCTAGTAAGTAGAAATGGATGATGGTGAAACTCATAACACTAGTTTAATGGAGAACTCAATGTATCTATTGAGAGGTAAACTAGAAAATTCATCTGGAACATGTCCCTGAAACGAACCACCATTAGAGGAAAGTCTACCTGACTCACTCCCTGATCATCCAAAATAAAAAATTGTAATCTAGGCTATCATTATGACCAACTCATGATGATCTAGTCCATATTAGCCTTCCTGGAAACCCCATTCACCCTTGTGAGTAAACACTACATCCTCTGATGATGTGAAAGTTACCCTTAGGCGATAGTAGACAATGTAAGATCGATGATATACTAAACAATCCAACCCAAGAATGATGTCAGACCCTATCATCTCAAATACATAAATATATCAAAAGAAGTGACACCCACCAACCTCAAGGGGGTACTCCCTACACTAGATCACATCATCCATTTTGATTCCCAATAGTATTTCGAGCATTAAAATGCTTTCAAAATACCACAAAACAAGCCCATGTATTTTCACCATAGGTTCGGATATGAAACTATGAGATACACCTGTATCCAAAAGAGAAGATTCAATAGTAGAGGCTACTAAGATAATTCCTCTAACTGTAGATAGTATGAATCCTTTCTCCTCAGGGTTAGGTTGTACATAATATAATTGACCTATACCACGACCCTGTGAAACAACCTCACTGCTCAGAGTAGGTCCCCTTCGATGTATAGAAGTAATTGGTGTATGGTTACCTTAGAAAAGACCACTATTTATGTAGCCTGATTGGAATGCATTACTCTCACTCCCTGGTTGACATAGATCTTAAAACCTACTCCTGAACCTGAAATCAATGCTGACCCCCTACCACTAACAACTGGAGGGAAGGTCCTACAAAACCATTACATGTGGCCCATCCCTCCATATGTTCGACACTCGAATCTGTCGCAGTCACCATGATTATTCTTGTGTCCTCTCCTACCACACTAGTGAAAAAACACCGAGCTACTAGCACTCATAGCCTAACTAATGCTTATCTCATGGGAAGCATCAAAATGGTGTTTCCAACCTGACGATGTAGAACCACTAGGTTGAGAATAAACATTTCCCTACTCTATATCCTCAAATTCCCTCAAGTTCCACTGTATAATCAGTGCCTGATTCACAATATCAGTGATATATGTCAACCTGAACACGTTGACCTGGGATTTGATAGTATGTCAGAGGCCTTCCTCAAAGCATCTCGCTCTCGACAGCTCATCAATAAGGTACATCAGTTAAAAGCTATGCATCTCTTTATAGTATGTTGAGTTATCTATAACCGTCATGGTGCCCTACTCTAGAAGCATGAACTCACTATCTCACTCTTCCCATAGTGCCTTGGGGTAAAAGTAGTCAAGGAAGCAGGTCTGGAAATCAGTCCAACCCATATCTTGTAGCCTTTCAGCCTGGTTCAGAACAACCCACCAGTACATTACTACTCCATGTATCATGTAAAGGGTGAGCTTGACCCTCCTCTCAAGAGGTGTCTCCATATGTTCGAAGATAGCTAGTGTGGTCTCAATCCACAACTGAGATTCTTGTGGACCATCATCCCCCAAACACATGAAAGGATTTTGCTGTTAGAACACCCATGTCAGCTTAGCCATAGTTATGGTAGGCTACAAAGCTCTTTGAAAAGTCTGCATATAGCAAAATAACCCCTCGTGGAACTATGCCTCAGCACCTATGTCTGAAATAGTCTATTGTACCACAAAAATCACTAAAAGAGGATCCACTAGTATCTCATGGACCACCATCTTCGAAGCATGGTCATCGCCACCCTCTTGTCATACCATTGGAGGTCTTCATGGTGACATGCCCCTACAATGCCATACTCTCACCTCAAAAAGGAATGATATCAAAGTCGCATCTCAAAATCATAGGATTGGTCAAAACCCTCCTACAAACAAGTCATAACACACAACCTAATCCTAAATACATGACTGTATAAAGAAAAACCATAAGACAACTAGAAACACTACCTCTCACCCACTCAAAATCCGGGTGTAGGTCAAATCTCTATTATCCATTTATTTTCATTTAACGGTCATTATTTGACATGATTTAACCAATGGTCCACCAAGTTCCGATCCTTGAGGACCCATAACACCTCATGAACTAAAATTAGACGACAATATAATCCATACACATCAAATTAACTTTAAAATTTTAATTTAACAGGTTCGTCATTTTCTATTTCATTAGGTCCCATACAACTTATGAATTGAAAGATGAGGTCACTTCTCTATCATCTGCTCAATGACTATCACAAAATCAGGAACAAAAATTAGATCACCTATCACAATAGCATGCGTCAAATAATTCATCTTAAATGGCATGACATAATGCATGATATGTGATTTCTAACAAGCGGCTCATCAGGTTGCAAAAAAATAGAACCCACAATTGCATCAATAGTATCAACATAAATCATGTGTGTCTCCTAATGGTGAAACCAAATCAACTGTAATAGTCAATACCCGAAAATAGCAATTTCATTTTGGGTAATTTGAATTTTTCTTGTACATGGGTTAGCTATGCTCGAGCATAGTTCATTAAAAATTTCCATTTTACTTCATATCCCTGTATATTGTCTCCAAACAGTAAATGAAACTAGAAAAAAATTGTCTCTGATACCACTTTGTAACGTCCCGATCCCGGATGCCACTCAATAGCTCCCCAATCCTAGTTGGCTACATGACCTCAAGTGTACTCCTCAATTTCCAGATGCTTCCGACTAGTGGTGAGGGTCCAGTTGATTTATTGGGGAGAATATTACCTAATTACTAGAGTATATCATAGTGGATGTCAATAAAATTCAACAGCAGAAGTAAATAAAATAAATAGACAATACATAAAATAGATAAGCAAGATAAGAATATATAACAAGCCATAAGTGTCTCATATACCATGATGCAAATGATACATGTATCTAGAAAACAACCAAAAAATATACATGGAAATAAATTACAATACAAGTATCCAATATCCAAAAAGATCAAAAAGTGTCATAGTATCATCGCAAGCCTCAGCTGGGTCTCATGCTCCCATGCTCTAATGAAATGATCAACAACTAGTGTTGGGTCCCTTGCCCCTACTATCACCTTAAACTACATAATTTGTCTGGTTCCCCAAGGAGGCCCAAACAGGGTTGAGATAAACATCCGAGTAGGTTTTTACCCAATGATCTATAAAATTCTAATCTATACTATGAAATATGAGAAACAAGTACAAGTAAAAAGTAATGTAAGTGTGAAATCCCAAGGCACCTAACCAATGAAAACAAGTTATAACGAACAAACTATGGTGACTCCCTGCAACAAGTGGTAGATCCTAACAAGGAACCTATTGGAAATATTATCATACAACACATCCTTGTAGTAAAAAAATCCATATCCTCTCCACACAGCCTTACTCTATAATGAAAACCATATAAAAAACCCACGACCTTGTCATACAAACACAGTCATATATCCCACGATTGTGCCATATAAGGAATTGTAAACCATGAAGGGCCGAATCCAATGTATTGAAGACCAAGGCATCATCATCAAGTACTAGTATAATCTCGTAAGAAACTCAATATAAGCACTAGTTGGAGTCCTAGGAGAATGTGGACCAGAATGTCCTACGTGAGTCCAATCAAGCCGGATATAATGCAAAACAAATCCCAAGACATCCCATAGAATCAAGACCCAAAGTGAATACTCAACCAAGGTGTCCACTAGTGCGTTCCAAATCCGTGGAGATCCGTCCTTGGAATGTATGTAAATAATCAACCGTTCCATACATTTAAAAATTTACAACTATATGAGTCAACCCACTCTTATAAAAAATTACATTCAAAACCATTCAACCAGTATACCTACTCATTTAAACCATTACATCTCATGAGTATATCCACTCATGTACTCCACTTCCATTTAATCATGTCACATGGTTATACCCACCCACTTATCACCAATTTCCATTTAACACATCACATGGATATACCCACCCATTAATCATAATTACCAAAAAACCATTTAAGCAATATAAAAACAACTAACAAGAATACCCACTTGTTTAATAAGTTCCATTTAAGAATTTAATCTATTTAGGCATGACATATTATGATAACACAAGTCAAGGAGGCAGGACATTCGTGACAAAGAAACTTTATGTGCATATTTTTTATCAAATAATGGGGATTTTTTTATTTTTGTTAATAATAAAACCCCTTTATTTTAATGTTTTATTAAAATAATGATAAATTTTAATTTTATAACTATTATGAGAAAAATTGAGAAAAGTGCATAATTTTGGATTTTGACATATTTTTACCAGAAGGGTATTTTTTTCATTTATTAAAAAATATAAGTAAAAAATTACTGATTAATATTTTTTATAATACTGATTTTATTTCCTTAACCTTTATCTTTATGAACTAGAGCTTATTTGAAGATCTATTAGTCCAAAAAAATTCCTTGAATTTGGACACTTTTCCCAGCGGATAGTGTGGGCTCCACCACTGTAACGGATGCAAAAATAGGTCTGCTCGCCTCTATTTTAGGTTATTCTAACTAGGATATCACTAGGACACATAGTAATGACTCTAAAACAATTTTGGGGTTGTTTTGAAGTCATTAAGTTTTCCATTGATCGTTATACATTTAAAGGAAGCTTCCTGGAAATTTCGGCCATAAAAATTCTTGTTCAATGAAAATTATATACCTCCTTAATACGATGTCTAAATGAGATGAAATGTGGAGGTTGAATGAAAAACATATTTTGGAACAACTTTAATGAATGATTCCATGTGTTAATCGACAATTTATTGTTCCAACAATGCACAAACATTTAGGGGATAGAATTCTTCATATAAAAGGAGGCTCTCACCTCCTTCCCAAATCATCAGCTCGACACCAAAAGCCAAAGAGGGTTCCCAACAGGGCATGGGATGATGCTACACCTCTATTCCCGCCCCATTAATTAATTTTATTTTATTTTAATTTTAGTTTGGTATTATTTTTCAATTGCAATTCAAATTTTAGTTTTATCAATCCATGCCTTTGTGTTTCTCCATCCACTTTTCTTCATTTCATTCCCTGTCTCTCTCTTCTCTTCCACCCACTCCACCAAGTGATCTATTACTATCGAAAATGAGAGGATAACCCCAATAATTGTCCAAAGGTGAGGTGAAGGTGATCATTAATTTTCTTTAATGTTTAATTTTATGTTTGTAGATATATTTGAGTAGCATGCACGAGTAATTCAAATGTCCCTAATGTTGTGACTACCACCGATAACATGAATCTAAACCTGTCCATATTATTTTATTTAATAATTTTCCATCTATCAATTGGTTATTTCTTCACACATTGGAGTTGAGATAATCAATGGATGAAACAGATTTAATTGAACCGGGTCTTGCAAGATGACATATTCTTGACAAAGGTGTGTCACCAACTTGGATTAAAGGAGGAGGTGGAATTGAGAGTGCACAAACATTCAATGATATTCCACAATTTATAAATAAAGAATAGTAGGTCAAACATGAGATTTCATGTTTGTATTATCAAACTGAATTAAAAAATATAATGGAGAATAATGATTGAATATTTATCGAACCCCCAAAACCGAGTTCTTTCTTATTAATTCATTCTATTTAGACTTGAATCTTATTATAAATTTAGAATTCTTGCTTCACATATCATTATTTTAAATAATAAAAAACCCAAAAATATTTTAATCACTTTCATATAGTAAACAAAACCACAAATAGAGATATAATAGGTGAATTAAATAAATTAAGTTTACTACATTAAGAAGGATATTCAAGAGAGATGACCCTGGTCAACCACTGTTTTGCTCTAGGAAAAATATACTTATTTTTGTCCACACCCCATAATAGACGTGAGTCAAAACTGACACTGTTTCTGGGGATCCAATCATTAGTTCATTTACTTTTTCTATTATCACATATTAGTTTTGTATAATTTTATTTAAAAAAACTAAAAAAATACTTCCATGATGTATTCAAATTCAGAATATTATGCATGAAAAAATTACTCACAGGTGCAGTAACAAAAACAAGAAGAAGATGAATATTTTAAAAGAGATCAGATGCATGAACTTAGAGAAAGCTTTGAAAAACTAACCAAAAAGGCTAATAGATATTTTGATTATTTTAATGCATTAATAGAGAAACGAAACCCTAATCTAGAGGAAGAACATTAGAATGTGGTGGAATACATTTCACCACTTATATTTGAAAATGAAGAACCTGAGGAAGCAAGGGAGGAAGACGTATTTTTTGAGCTATAAGTGGGAGATCAACAAAGTTTGGATGAATTCTTCATTAAATATGCAGAACTACCTAACATACCCATAAAATACAAAGAATAAGATTCAACACCACTGATGGAAGAAACCACCCAAGTGGTGGAATTTAAAGTCAAGATGGAGGAGATGGACTACCTACTTCCATCCTTAGAGAGTATACTCCATGTGGCACTTACCACTAATGAAAAGATTGAAACTGAACCAAATCAGGGAGTTGAACCATTCATTGAATCTATAAATTCCAATTTTATTGAATATTAATTCTACATCACTTCATGTGGTTTTGATTATACAGAATTAGACAACCTCAACTATGGCTTGGAGGATGAAGAAGAACCTCAATGTGCACATGATGAGGAACATACTAAGCTCCTTAGACACGTTGAATATTTATTGAAGGAAGTTAATGAAGAGATTCTAGTGTATTTCCCTAAGGAAACCATTACAAAAGATGATTTGATGGTGAATAATTTTATCTTGATACTTCATGTTTTAATGTTATTAAAATTGAATTACAATCTGACATTCCCATTGATTATTATTTTGATGAAGCATACCTCATGTAACTAATGTATAGAGAAGAAGAGGTTCTAATAGTATCATCAAATAAATGGGATGATTCATAATTCATCATACCCCCACCATGCAAGTTATAACTCATTGTAAATGGGGGATATGGTGTACTCTATCCCATAAGGATGAAGAAAAAGTTGGGAAAAGCTACATGTGGTCTTTCAAATCAAATAAGATTTATCCTCCATCAGAATTTGGATAACAGCAGGTACTGACCTCTAGAGGAAGTCAAAATTCAGGGCCCACTTGGGGGATAATACCAAGATTTATCATTACATTATATCTAGGAATT
The DNA here is from genome assembly GCA_963277665.1 of Viscum album. NCBI lineage: Eukaryota > Viridiplantae > Streptophyta > Magnoliopsida > Santalales > Viscaceae > Viscum > Viscum album. Next base: position 963,437,545 of record OY728148.1, on the reverse strand, counting down.
AATATTTCAATTTATTTTCATTGAAATAATTTAGCATGTGGCCCCTCCCTCTTTTATTTCGAGATTAAATAAAATGATCATTGTGATTAATTGAGTGATTTTCTTTTGTAGGATCATGACGGTAGAAGGAAGCCCCAGACAGTAAAGGTTAAGGACCAAGTTTCATAGAAAAAGGGTGATTAATTTTAGTGTTTTATCTTTTAAACTGTCAACATTTTTGTCCACAATATGTTTTTATATTTAAAAATAAAATTGCATGCCCACACTTGAATTCATGTTTTACTCGACTTATCAAAGAGACATGAGTTTCTTGGGAATCATGTGATTCCATGTTTTATATTTCAATATTGATATGATTAAATGATTGAAATGTATAATTCAATTTTTAAAATGAAGAATGGATAATGAAGTAATGACTCATGTTTTGAAGGAATTAATTGATTCATGTAAATGAAATTTCTCTACCATCCTTCATGCATTGAATTTCTGAATTACATTTGAATTGATTTATTAGTCATGCCATGAGTGATTGTTAAATGTTATATTTTCCATTCCCAAGAGGATTTATAGACCATGTACATCCTATTTATTCTTGAGCATATTTCTTGGATTATCTTGGGACATATAACCGACAAGAACTTGTATTGAAACATATCAAAGCGATGACTATGCAAAAACACATTTAAAATGATTGAGGTATCTTTTGGAAAGCCATATTTTCTTAAAAGACCACCTTTACATCAATCCTTCTTTTAGCCATAGAGATCATGAATGGACTTTATAGGAATGAGCCATGTTTCAAGCCATTTTTATTTATTCCTACCCTCCTTTAAGTATTTTCATGATATTTTACAGTTGAAGTGTGGGATTAAATGTGATCACGGTGGATGGGATAATATACATTGTAAGGAAGAAGTGTGGGGGTATTATTGTTGTAATTGTAAAAGGTTGTGTAATCATTCATTATATTCTATTTCCCCCCCTTGAATTAAAAAAACAAGAGAAATGAAAAAAATAACCCATAAAAAGAGAAAAAAATGGGTTGTGATTTGGGTAAAAAATAACTATTTTCTAGAATGATGATCTTATGATCGTATGTGGATAGATGATGGATGTGAGATTTAATATAATCATAAATTTCAAAAAAAGAATAAAAAGTAAAAAAAATCAAGAGGGTGAACAAATCATTATTTATGCTTACTTGATCATAACATTTTCCTTGAGTTTTGGGAATTTAGTGTTGCTACTTTGAAGGGTATAATTTCATTATATTTTTACTTTTGATATCATGCATAGTACTTAAGAGATTATCCTCCTACTTGAGCCTTAAATTTTAAAGCATCAAATCCTACCAACCATAAACCTCAGAGTCAATAGAACCTTAATTGAAAGTCCTCATGATTTTATGTGCATTTTGTCTTTACAAATTGGAGAAAGTATTTCATTTACAATCCTATGGCTAAGGAGCATGTTCTCGTGATATGAGAATAACTCAACTAGAATATTATGATGAGTGATGAAAGAAACGAATCCAAAGTGAGGTAAATCCTGACTTTTCATGTTTAATAACAATTAATCAAGGATCTTGATTGAATGAAAGGTTAATTTCCATCAATTTTTAAAGGGTAAATGTTAAATATGTGAATTATTTATTTCATACAAAAATGGGAAATTAAATTGATATTTTATGCAGATTTCTGAATGTTTGATTTCACATTGAATTTTTTTTTTGATTTCATTACCTTGGAATTTTAATATTGGTAATATTGGTGTCCTCTGATTTCGATTTTGAGATTTTATACTTGGGGACAAGCATGGTTTAAGTGTGGGGGTATTTGACAGAGCAAATTTATATGCTTATTTTTTTTATCATATAATGAGGATTTTTAATTTTTTTCAATGATAAAACCCATGTATTTCAATGTTTTATTAAAATAATGGGTAATTTGAATTTTAGAATGATTAGGAGAAAAATTGATAAAAGTGCCTAATTTTGGATTTTTGAAAGATTTTTTCCACAAGGGTATTTTTGTCATTTCATAAAAAATATAATTCCAAAATTCGTGATTTTTTTAGAATCCTGATTTTATTTCATTCAAATTTCTCTTTAGGTTCTAGAGTTGATTCAAAGATCTATTAGTCCAAAAAATCATTGAAGTTGGAAACATTTCGGGGTAGACAGTGTGGACACCACCACCATAAAAGATGCACTAATCACTCTCCTCACCTCACATTTATTTTATTACACTAGGGATAGAACTAGTACACATAAGAACAACTCTAAAACAAAATTGGGGGAGTTTTTAATTCATTAAGGTTTCCAGTGATTATTATACATTTGAAGGAATCCTCTTGTAAATTTCGACCATAAAAATCCTTATTCATTGAAAATTCCATATCTCCTTAATCCCATGGATAAATGAGATGAATATTGGATGGTTAATCAAAAAAATATTTATCAAAAACTTTTATGATGTTTTACACATGTGAATCGACCATTTAATGGGCCAACAACACACAAAATTTTAGAGAACAAAATTGTACCTATAAAGGGATGCCCGAGACTACTTCACAAATCATCATCTCGACACCCACATCTAAGGAGGGATCCCATCAGTGCATGGGCCGATGTTTCTCCTCTGTTACCCCCTTATTTCTTATTTTAATTTTTTTTTATTAGTTTTCAATTGTAATTTAAATTTTAGTTTTATTAACCCATGTCTTTGTGTTTCTCCATCCACTTTTCTTCATTTCTTTACCACTCTCTCTCTCTTCTCTTCCACCCACTCCACCATGTAATATATTACTCTCAAAAATGAGAGGTTGACCCTGAGACTTGGCCTGGGGGGGAGGTGAAGGTGATCATGAATTTTATTTAATGTTTAATTTTATGTTTGTATATATATTTGAGTAGCATGTATGGGTAAGGCGAATGTCCATGATGTTGTGACTTCCTCCGTTGACATGCAACTCAACCTATCCCTATTCTTTTATTTAATCATTCTTCATTGTCTCTATTTTTAGTTCTTCACACGTTGGAGTTGATCTAATCAATGGATAAAATCGATTGGATTTAATTGGGTCTTGGATGATGACACATTCTATAAAAAGGTGTTTCACCAACTTGGATTAAAGGAGGATGTAGAAATGAGACTTCTCAAACATTCAATGATATTCCACAATTTATAAATAAATAATAGTAGTTAAATCAAGAGAATTGTTATTTGTATTATCAAACTGAAATAAAAAATAAAAATTATAATAATGATTTAACATTTAATAAACTCGAAAACCAAATTCTTTCATATTAATTCACTTATGGAAATGGAGGTTTTCCCAACGCCTGTAGATTACTTTCACCAATGGTTTAAGGAAACTATTGGTGAAAGCTGGTTAAATCAACTTTTCCCAACAGTTTTCCAAAACCGTTGGGAAAAGTGTACTCTCTACCAATGGTTTTCTTAAACAATTTATATAGAGAGGTTTAAATAATCCTTTACCAATGGTTTTTACAAACCGTTGGGAAATTTTTGTCCTAAATTCACAGATGCTCGAACTCCCCCATTCCACGCGACTACAACCCTAAACAGAAGGGTGAATTGGGATTTTCCTTCCCCTGCTGCTGAAATCCTTCCATCTTTAAGATTTATCAGTTATTCACTTGTATTATGTAAGTGATACGACATCTAATATCTTGGTTTCATGTTTTCATTTGGGGAAGTGGAGAAGCAGAATTCTTTTTACCCTACTCCGGAAATTCATCATTCCGATCCATTTTCAAAATTTCTTAGTTCTACACTTCTAATTTGTAAGTGATACTTTCATTTTCATGTTCTACATCGATTTTTTGGTTTTATATTTTGATTTGGGTGTGTATGAATTTTGTTTTCTGTTTGATTTGGGTGTGTGGGTTGGGATTTGACAGTGAATCAATTTGGATTCAAAATGAATTATGTGTTAAAATCATCCATAAATTTTCAATTCTTAGAAGGCTTGGTATTTATAGTAATTTTGTGTTAATATCATCAATATTCCACATGATTCACATAATGGTAAGAAGGTGTGATGATTTTGTTAAGATCAGAGAGAAAACTCATACACTCTGGGTTGTTTATAGTGGTGTGGTTAGTGATGAGTGATAATTGGCTTCCTAAGATGACTGTACGAATATAACTTTAGGGTCAATTAAATATGGTTCTCACATTATGTTGTATATTATGTCTCGTTCTTGGCCAACACTCACTTTTATGATGGTGGGGTGATTTTCACTAGCCATGCTAGCATGTGTATACATCCATAACAATTTTAGATAAGTCAAAAGTTTAATTCAGTAATCTTTTTATCCTTGACATACATTATTATTAATCTCAAATTTAAAAATAGTTGTTTTGTCTATATTTTATGAAATTAAACGTTTTTGGAATCCATGAACAATTTGTTAGTGTAGAAGCCTAAACTTTATCCACCCATGGGGTGAGGTTGACTTGAGGAACAAATTGGTTAATGAAAGCTATGACCATAGAGGTTCCAATAATTATTTATTGAACATGACAGAGTTATTTGGGATGCATGTAACACGTAATGGGGCCTGAGACATGTGCCTCTATTTTGGATGCCTATAAAGGGGCCTTGAAGTCCTCTTTTACCAATGATTGTGTGCAACTGTTGGTAAAAATCTTCCCTTTACCAATGGTTTGATTCAATGTCGAGGAAATTCACCTTTATTGATGATTTTGGATTTCGAGTTATGGACATGACTCACACTCTTTCCACCGATGAATCAGATGATTTGGTTGTAGCTCAAGAACCTAGGTTGAATTTTAGAATTTATTGAGCCTCTTTTATAGTAATACTTCCTAATAGTTGTAACTATGTTTTTTTCATGATACATAAAATATATTACCATCATTCTGTTTATGATTCTGTTATTAGTTGGTATTACTGATTTGGTTATTTTCATCCATTTCCAATATTTTCCCATTATTATGTTTCTTTCACTTTTTAACTGATAATATTAAAATTATGCAACTTAGGTAATGAGGTAATAGTCTCCCCCAGCCACAGCAAAGGCTCTCACTATTAGTCAATAACATTTGGAATTTTGGAAGATGTGCTTGAGGCCATGTGGCCATCTGGGTTTGGGTCACTAATGAGTGGAATCCTAGTTTGGGATGTAACCATTCCTGGATATCCTTTTTATTGGTGTTTCTAATGAAATCCATACCTATATCTATTGAAGGTCCCTATCCAATATCAATTGAAAAATTATTCAATGAATACACCAACATTATTCAGAGTGTGTATCTTAGTACTTACCTACAAACCACCATAAATCTTCTATTTATTTTGGTTTTTTTTATCAGAATGGATTTTCTAAATTATGTTTTCTAGGTTACACATTAGTTATTTGTTTCTAATTACGTGCATATTTATTTTCATTGCTGTACATGACACCCATTGAAGAGATGCAGTAGAAAAAGATGATAGAATATAATCATCGCCTGACACAAATGGGAATTCCTCCACTCATCCATGTTGTGAGTAATTTATTTCAAATATATATATTTCAATAACATATACTATCATGTGTTTACTTTTGTGTTAAATTTTTTTTCAGGATCGACCCCCTAGACGAGAGATATCCGACGAGTAGCCTGATATTGCTCCCAGTACAGAAGCTGGTGGTAGGAAGGGGGTGGTGTAAGAGTTAGACGATCATCTGGTGATCCCAGTACTAAGGCTGGTGGTACGAGGGCTTGTGGTGTGAGAGTTAGATGATCCACTGGTCGTACACGATTGGACTATGCCAATACCACAGAGGTGTCTTCTACGCCCCATTTTGATCTTGTTGTGTCTTTAGGGACACTTGAGATATTTAGGCCTCCGATTTTTACAATACCAGTTGTCCAGACATCTGTGCCATCATCTTTTGCTTCTGGTTCATTATCTATGAGCTATTATTTTCCACCTTCATCAACTACTACTCTGACATAGTATGTGGTTAAGGAGCGTACACTGAGGGAAACTGTAACACCCCGACCTTCCACGATACGCATCTCATTCAATAATGCAATAGCTTGTATTGTACACAACTTTGAGTTCTAACACACTGCAACTAATCAAAGTAGCTGTTATGAATAGTAATAACCACTTATTAAATTTATAGAAATTTTATATTTCAAAATGGACTTAATTTTTGTATTCCTAATATTGAAATTATCCTATGTTGAATTTTTTGTAATTTTCTGAGAACTTCCAAATTTTTATGAATAGTGAAAAATACATAAAACAACTTTTTTAATCAAAATAATTTATATTTATAAGTTATACTATTTAGTGGTTTTAAAGTATAATTAGAATATATTTTTACCATTTTATCCAATGGTGGTCATTAGAATTAATTTAACATTGAAATTGGACATAAACAATTGATAATCTTTTGATATAAATTGTTTCTTAAAAACACGCTATTTGTTGTAACAGCGGGAATTAATTATAAAATTAATTAATGCAACTTATATGTTTGGAATTATGTAAAATAGACATCATTTTTGAATTTGGAATATCAATTATAGCTTAGGGTGAAATTTTGGCATTGTTCTGAAAAACTTCAATTTTTGATGAATAGTGAAACCACTAAGTGGTAGTTAAATAACTGATTTTTCGTTTAAATGAAATATTACCACTTCTGTGATTTGATTTTAAAAAATCCGACATACATGGTTGTCATTAAGAAGTAAAATGTGGTTCAATGAGATTAAAATAATTTTTTGTTGAATAGTAACTTTTAAGTTCTTAATCGCGATTAGAGGTAATTAGTGTAGTTTAAGGTAAAAACAATGTTTTAATAATATGATATGAGCTTGACACTTGTCCTACTCATATTTTATGAGTCATGGCCGACCAAGACAACCCATTGGTCAACTTGAGGACCCCATGGATCCTCTTTGGTTGGAAAATGACATTAATATATATTTATTTAATGTTAAAATTAAATTGACACAAACATGAGTTGTTTTACTAAAAAAGTTTTTAAGTGGGGTTACACAAGTCCAAATTTTGACTATAAATATTCATTAGAAAGCTAAAAAGATTTCCTACATCATAGTATATTTTTAATAATTTTTAGACATTAAATAAAGTAAATTATTTATTACATCATTATGATGCAGCGATGACCTCATTATTTAACGATTTAAATAAAATGAGACGATAATGCAATATCCAAGGCTTACACTTGTCAAAAGCCTATTGGATGAGGATATTTCGAACCCTTATCACCTTATCCACGCATTATATAAGTGTGGGACCATTAAAATCCGAATAGCATTGTATAATAATGTAACATTTCAATCTTTCCAAAAGATCCCCTCCTCTCCTCTTATAAAAGGCCTCCACCTCTCCGACCTCATTTACACTTTCAAGACATTTGGCTCGGCCAACCTCTGCACAAATAATCTCCAAACCGCCCCCTCTTACTCATAGAAGCCTCACTTTGGGCAGAACTTTTCCCAAGGATGCCTTTGTCTCAAATCAAAAAGAGTTACCCGATTTTGAGGTAATGTCTTCTCTAATGTTGTTTTGTTTTATTTTTCTTCTCCAACCCCCTAAACTCTTTTTATTCATTTCTTTTGTAACAAAACCAGTATCCTAAATATACTAGGATGTTCTTATAAGAAGGATTTGAGCTACACTTACACACACCTACATCTAATGGTTATAGAACATACGGTTTCTGTGGATGGCGAATTTCTGTCTCACGAAACGATGATTGTTCAACAGTCATATAACACCTTAAAAGGTGTCCATTAAGATGTCAATATTTTTATATATGATATATAATATGTTTATGTTTTACTTATGCTTCTGTATTTCTCATTTATGGCATACTTTATGATTTCAATTATGGGTAAAACGCGATAATTTCATTTTAGGAAGTGTGGACTACCGCCCCCTCAAAGTGATTTGAATCGTTAATGCCATATGTGGGAAGTATAAAGGATGGAGTAAATGGTATTATACACTATATTATACTGGAATTATATTATACATTTATATCATTATGATTTCGTTCCATTAAATATGAAATTGAAATGAAAGTAGCGTTTAAGCGTACGTACGGCTTACCGTCTCCATGAATGGTGCATTTCATTTCTTACCTCAAAATATTACGTAATATTATAAATGTATATACTGGATATATATGATATATATGACATATAGATCATGAATATAATTCTGGAGATAATGGATATTCTACCACATAAACAACTTGTAATTATAATAAGTTTATTGTTGACTCAAGTACCAAAGATCGACAAAATGACCGTTATTAACTTAAATAATTACATAATGTTCATAACATTGTAATAAGTGATATAAAAAGGATAATGAAATTGAAAATGGTTCTTAGTAAGGTATATATTAACTGTAGATTATTATTCAGGAGGTTAAACAATGGTTGAGTCAAGTCAGACACGAGGTAAGGGAATTTCATAACCCAACTTCCATTCTTTGGGTTAATCTCCTACTTTCAAATTATGTCATGATATTATTATGTTGTATATTGTATTTATACTTTCGTTATGTGTACATATAGTGAATACACATAATAGATCTATTTTATTTTAAAAATGATCTTTTTAAGGACTTCGTCTCAATCTCCTTTCATTGAGGCATATTTGGTTTTATACACAACTTTATTTTATATGGTGTATAAACCCCTTTGACGTTTACGTTTATTCAAAAGGAATATTTTTTATACGAAGCATTTTACTAAACGAAAAAAGGGAATGTTTTTCTTTCCGTACTTATGCGGCGACAACGACTTCTCTGCCCACGTGACCATTATTTGAGTTTCGGATTCCTCTACAAGCCATCATTTTTTTTAATGAAAAATAAATACAAAGTTTTAACTTTATTTAATTTTGGTATTGAAAATGGTTTTGAAAATGTTTTTATTATATCAATGTGTTGTATTGATATCTTGTGATTGAAATGTGGAAATGTTATGTTTCCTTTATACATGTTTTATGTGATACGATTATGTTATGGTTTATGATATGTTTAAAACTATTCATATGAGGAATGCATTGGACTTAACATGTGACGGGTGGAGCCCGATATAGCTCCTCAATGCATCGGTAGGTCTCATGAGACAACTAGACGTGGAATTGGCTGAGGCCCTTTCCCCATTTGATATGTGATTTTGGCCGAGGCCTTAATCATTTTAGACGTCTTGGCTGAGGCCTTGACAAAATGTTTCAGAATGTCTGGCATTATGCATTCCATCATTATGAAAGTGGTTATTGATATTGCATGTGATTATTCGACCAGTAGAATATCCATGTGAATAAGTAAATGGAATTATCTCAATTTACTTTTTCCATATTATGTTGAAGTTCATGTTTAAAAGGCTTTTGTTTTAGTTATACATTGCCTTAAATGTTAATGTTTATTTATGAAAGCTTCCGAATTATTGTTATCCTTACTGAGCATCTGAGCTCACCCCTTTCAATGTTTTAATATTTTTCTAGGATGTGAAGAAGTATTTTATGAATGACCTGCAGGGGTAGTCAGAAAGGGATATGTTTGTGGACTATGAAGACCATGTTATTGTAGTTTTTTTACTTTTGATGTAATGAAAGACTTATGAATGTATCTAGTGTTTTCAAGGCTACTAAACTAATCGTTCTTTCGAGACTTGATCTTTTGTGATCATTCCAATGTTACGAACTAATGCACCGACTCTGGGTAGCTGGGGTCGGGGCATTACAGTTGGTATCAGAGTAAATTTAGTACAAACCATGGACGCTATATTTAGACAAACTCTGATTAGAGCACGTAGACCTAAGATGAACTTTGAGGATTAGTATAGAAGAACTTCCTAAAATTTTTGGTATTGTAGAGATTTTGTGAGTTTTCCGAGCAATATATCCCTGTCTGGAAACGAGCAGGTAGAGGCGGCTCTGGCACAGATGTACCTAGGGGTAAAACCCGAAAACACCGCTTTGATCTAGACTCGAATGGGAACTGGTGCACGAAAACGGGCCTTGCTGCACTCTTGGTTATGACACTCCCGGGGGATATGTTTAGGATAATTCCCATTTTCTTTACAAACCACTATGAATGGTTACGAGTATATACTTCCTCAAAGATTTTTTTTTATAATTATGGATTATATCCATAATTAGTTCAATTTATGTTAAGTGTTTTACAAGTATGGAATTATGTATTTTGATTCATAAACTATTCCAGTTTATGCCATTATTTAGAAATGGCGCCTAGTGGAAGGAATGGAAACCGTATCAATGCACGCACTCCGTGTAGGGATTTCCCTCCTGCTCAAGATAATTATGGTGGAGCTAGTGATACAACTGGTGCTGATCAGCTTCTCATCGTACTGGGACAACTCACGCAGGATATGAATAATAACCTTACTCGTATGGAGCACCCTGATCCGCAACGTGGAGGATCAATGCTAGACCGTTTCATGAGGAAACAACCACCAACCTTCAATGGGAGTACAAATCCTATAGTAGCTGAGCAATGGATAAATTCCTTAGAGAAAATATTCCATGCCTTGGGGAGTAGTGAAAGGGAGAAAGTTGTCATGGCAGTTTACCGCCTCACTGGAGATGCCGATCAATGGTGGTCATTGATTCAAAACATGAAGGGAGATGATGAAGTATCAAATATAGAATGGAGGGAGTTCAAATATCTGTTTTTAGAAAAATACTTTCCTCGCGAACATCAAGCAGATATTGAAAGGCAATTTCTGAGTTTGAGGCAGAAGGAGGATGAGAATGTCGCAAAGTATGAGGCTAACTTTACAAGGTTAGCGAGGCATGCTGCCGATTATATACGTAACCCAAGGAGTAAGATTGATCGTTTCTTTGATGGGTTAAAACCATTTCTCCATCGAGCTTTAGTATCACAATCCTTCTCATCATACGAAGATATTTTCTCGTGTGCTATCAAGATAGAAAAGGAATTCTCTAAGTCTTATTACAACAAAGTAAAGCAAGAGAAGAAGAGAACGAGGGAACAAGAGATAGATAAAGGGAAAAAGGGAAAGAAGGATTTTCCATTATGTGATAATTGTGGGAAGAATCACCCTGGTACGTGCCTAAAAGGAATGAGAGTTTGTTATAAATGTGGAGAAAAGGGTCACCGGGCTCGTGATTGCAAGGGAAAGAAAGAGGCTGTCAAAGTTGAATGCTACAATTGTAGGTAAATGGGGCATTATGCAAATGAATGTCCTAAGCGTCAAGGAAACTTACCTCAGAAAAGGCCAAGGGATCAAGGCCAATCTTATGTTGTGACTACAGTTGAAGCAGAATAATTAATGTATTGGTGCTTTTGGACTCAAGGATTATATTATGGTTATAAGAATAATGTGATATATATAAAGATTGTACTGAAGTACTTTTTTATTAAGGTAATATGATTAAGGTAATCATATTTTTAGTATGTGACAATAAGAGAAACATTTCATTGTTTGGGGAATCTGATGTTACAATTTATTTTGGAATTTAGAGACCTTTTAGAGAAAGTATGGACGGAGGTATTTTGGATAACTATTAAGGTTGGAATGGATTAAGTTGAACCATGGATAGTATTGTTTAAGGTTAAATCATTTATGAAGATTATTTTTGGAATATTGTGATACTATAGTTTTAGGAAAAGGGCAAAGCTGAAGGAATCGAACCCACAATCATAGTGCGACAGGCCTTCATTTCCTACCACTAGCCTACAGGAAGTCCCTGGTTATTACAAATTAATTTCACTAATCTAAATAGTATGTGTTAACATTTGGAACCTTATACAATTAGGATAAGTATAATATTTTTGAGTTCTATTATCTTTTTGAGTGAAAGATGAGTTGATGGTTGAAACTCTAATTGTCAAGCATAAATATATATATACCTATCTCTTATTCAATGAATAAATTAATTCTTAAACATTAGTAAATGGATATTAAAACAAAAATGTGTTATCCTAATACCTTATGTCTTGTTGAACTGATGATATTTTAAATGAACATAGATTGAAGGCTTTGAGGCCCTCAATTTGACAGTTGATTGTGATTGATGACCTCAATCACTCCCTACAAATATTTACGTTTTTCCTCCAATTATATGTCTCTAATTGCCTCCAATGTTCTCCTAATCGAGATCATAATTGGGTGGTGACTTTTTCATTTTCCTTTCCCTCTTATTAAGGCTAAATTTTATTAATCTTATTTCCGATGTGGGTTTTCCTCAAAGGTAATTTCTCTTTTCAACCTTTTATATTAAAAGAAAAATTTCAAATTGTGAGGACGCAATTTATTGAAGGAGGTGAGAATGTAACACCCCGAACTTCCACGATATGCATCTCATTCAATAATGCAATAGCTTTCATTGTATGCAACTTTGAGTTCTAACACACCGCTACTAATCAAAGTAGCCGTTATGAATAGTAATAACCATTTTTTAAATTTATAGAAATTTTATATTTCAAAATGGACTTCATTTTTTTATTCTTAATATTTAAATTAGCCTATGTTGAATTTTTTGTAATTTTCTGAGAACTTCCAAATTTTTATGAATAGTGAAAAATACATAAAACAACTTTTTTAATCAAAATAATTTATAGTGATAAGTTATACTATTTAGTGGTTTTAAATTATAATTAGAATATATTTTTACCATTTTATCCAATGGTGGTCATTAGAATTAATTTAACATTGAAATTGGACATAAACAATTACCAATCTTTTGATATAAATTGTTTCTTAAAAACACGCTATTTGTTGTAACAACGGGAATTAATTATAAAATTAATTAATGCAACTTATATGTTTGGAATTTTGTAAAATAGACATCATTTTTTAATTTCGAATATCAATTATAGCTTAGGGTGAAATTTTGGCATTGTTCTGAAAAACATCAATTTTTGATGAATAGTGAAACCACTAAGTGGTAGTTAAATAACTGATTTTTCGTTTAAATGAAATATTACCACTTCTGTGATTTGATTTTCAAAAATCAGACATACATGGTTGTCATTAAGAAGTAAAATGTGGTTCAATGAGATTAAAATAATTTTTTGGTGAATAGTAACTTTTAAGTTCTTAATCGCGATTAGAGGTAATTAGTGTAGTTTAAGGTAAAAACAATGTTTTAATAATATGATATGAGATTGAATTTTGTCCTAATCCTATTGGATGAGTCATGGACGACCAATAAAACCCATGGGTCAACTTGGGGACCCCATGGAGCCACTTTGGTTGGAAAATGACATTAATATATATTTATTTAATGTTAAAATTAAATTGACACAAACATGAGTTGTTTTACTATAACAGTTTTTAAGTGGGGTTACACAAGTCCAAATTTTGACTATAAATATTCATTAGAAAGATAAAATTATTTCCTACATCATAGTATTTGTTTTATAATTTTTAGACATTATATAATGTAAATTATTTATGACATCATTATGATGCAATGATGACCTCATTATTTAACGATTTAAATAAAATGAGAAGATAATGCAATATCCAAGGATTACACTTGTCCAAAGCCTATTGGATGAGGATATTTAGAACCCTTATCACCTTATCCACGAATTATATAAGTGTGGGACCATTAGAATCCGAAAAGTATTGTATAATAATGTAACATTTAAATCTTTCCAAAAGAGCCCATCCTCTCCTCTTATAAAAGGCCCCCACCTCTCCCACATCATTTACACTTTCAAGCCATTTTGCTCGGCCAACCACTGCCCAAATACTCTCCCAACTTCGCCCTCTTACTCCTAGAAGCCTCACTTTGGGCAGAACTCTTCCCAAGGAAGCCTTTGTCTCAAATCAAAAAGAGTTACCCGATTTTGAGGTAATGTCTTCTCTAATGTTGTTTTGTTTTATTTTTCTTCTCCAACCCCCTAAACTCTTTTTATTCATTTCTTTTGTAACAACACCAGTATCATCATTATACTAGTATGTTGTTATAAGAAGTATTTTATCTACACTTACACACACCTACATCTAATGGTTAAAGAACATACGGTTTCTGTGGATGGAGAATTTCTGCCCCACGAAACGATGATTGTTCAACACTCATATAACACCTTCAAAGGTGTCCATTAAGATGTCACTATTTTTATATTTGATATATAATATGTTTATGTTTTACTTATGCTTCTGTATTTCTCATTTATGGCATACTTTATGATTTCCATTATGGGTAAAACGTGATAATTTCATTTTAGGAAGTGCGGACTACCGCCCCCTCAAAGTGATTTGAATCGTTAATGCCATATGTGGGATGTATAAAGGATGGAGTAAATGGTATTATACACTATATTATACTGGAATTATATTATACATTTATATCATTATTATTTCGTTCCATTAAATATGAAATTGAAATGAAAGTAGTGTTCATTCGTACGTACGGCTTACCGTCTCCATGAATGGTGCATTTCATTTCTTACCTCTAAATGTTACGTAATATTATAAATGTATATACTGGATATATATGATATATATGAAATCTAGATCATGAATATAATTCTGGAGATAATAGATATTCTACCACATAAACAACTTGTAATTATATGAAGTTTATTGTTGACTCAAGTACCAAAGATCGACAAAACGACCGTTATTAACATAAATAATTACATAATGTTCATAACATTGTAATAAGTGATATAAAAAGGATAATGAAATTGAAAATGGTACTTAATAAGGTATATATTAACTCTAGTTTATTATTCAGGAGGTTAAATAACGGTTGAGTCAAGTCAGACACGAGGTAAGGGAATTTCATAACCCAACTTCCATTCTTTGGGTTAATATCCTACTTTCAAATTATGTCATGATATTATTATGTCGTATATTGTATTTATACATTCTTTATGTGTACATATAGTGAATACACATAATATATCTATTTTATTTTAAAAATGATATTTTTAAGGACTTCGTCTCAATCTCCTTTCATTGAGGCATATTTGGTTTTATACACAACATTCTTTTATATGGTGTATAAACCCCTTTGACTTTTACGTTTATTCAAAAGGAATCTTTTTTATACGAAGCATTTTAATAAACGACAAAAAGGGAATGTTTTTCTTTCTGTACTTATGTGGCGACAACGACTTCTCCGCCACCGTGACCATTATTTGAGTTTCTGCTTCCTCTACAAGCCATCATTTTTTAATGAAAAATAAATACAAAGTTTTAACTTTCTTTTATTTTGGTATTGAAAATGGTTTTGAAAGAATTTTTATTATATAAATGTGTTGTATTGATATCTTGTGATTGAAATTTGGAAATTTTATGTTTCCTTTATGCATGTTTTATTTTATACGATTATGTTATGGTTTATAATATGTTTAAACCTATTAATATGATGAATGCATTGGACTTAACATGTGACGGGTGGAGCCCGCTATAGCTCCACGATGCATCGGTAGGTCTCATGAGACAACTAGACGTGGAATTGGCCGAGGCCCTTTCCCCATTTGATTTGTGATTTTGGCCGAGGCCTTAATCATTTTAGACGTCTTGGCCGAGGCCTTGACAAAATGTTTCAGAATGTCTGGCATTATGCATTCCGTCATTATGAAAGTGGTTATTGATATTTCATTAGATTATTCGACCAGTATAATATCCATGTGAATAAGTAAATGGCATTATCTCAATTTAATTTTGCCATATTATGTTGAAGTTCATGTTTAAAAGGCTTTTGTTTTAGTTATACATTTCCTTAAATGTTAATATTTATTTATGAAAGCTTACGCATTATTGTTATCCTTACTGAGCATCTGAGCTCACCCCTTTCAATGTTTTATTATTTTTCCAGGATGTGAAGTTGTATTTTATGAATGGCCTGCAGGGGTAGTCAGAAAGGGATATGTTTGTGGACTATGAAGACCATGTTATTGTAGTTTGTTTACTTTTTATGTAATTAAAGACTTATGAATGTATCTAGTGTTTCCAAGGGAACTAAACTAATCGGTATTTCGAGACTTGATCTTTTGTGATCATTCCAATGTTACGAACTAATGCACCGACTCTGGGTAGCTTGGGTCGGGGTGTTACAGAAACACCACCTGTATAGGATATTCCTCGAGATTCTGTACATCTAGTGACACCCATTGATCCGACTAACACAGGTATATTTATATATCTCTAATAAACTTTTATACCAATATTTATTTTTATTATAACTTGTACTGATATTTTTTTCATTAAAAACATATTCATCTACTAAGAGGCATCGGGGGAGGGGCGTACTCACTTGCGTGAAGTATGGAACTGCTAGACATAGTTGAAGGTTGAATATAATGATGAATGAAAAATTATTGATAAATCTGGGTAGGAATGTCAGGGTTTTTTGGAGACGCTAGCCAAATACTCTGACATCATTCCGGTCAGCCCTCTCTCTTGTTGACATCTGCCACACGAAGTCAAGGATAATGTGTGGGCACAAATATGGGTAAATAATCTATTGGATTTAATGAAGATTTTTTTTTGTATTTATATGAATTAATCAATTAGGTGTCAACTCTGGTTTATCATCCCTGATGGTGAAGGTTCATGACCATCACGTTTAAAGGAGCTAGGATAGCTTTTGAGAGGTTATAAGCATGAGCTGTATGTTGGATGCTGTGATAGAGTGGGCATGAAGTTGGACATAGTACATATCACATATGACTGCCCAATAGAGAAATATTGCCAAATGATTACCCATTGGGTGACTACCAAATTTAAGGTATTAATCCCATTTTAGGTATTTAAATGAAAGTTTTCATATTTTTCATTAATATTATCTTACGTATTTTTAATCATTATTTATTAATCTTTTGAAAAAACAAAAAAAACATTGATTCAAAGAAATACCTCCACACCTTGGGGTGCACTACTCTTTCAAATCAGGAGAGGAAGCTGGTACGATATACTTGTTTAAATTTTTCATTAGGACATTCCCTTTTTATTTATTCCTTCTTATAATATGTGATTTATTGAATATTGAATATAAGATTAAACTTTCACTCTATATTGTTTCATTGTCATTACAGAAGAAAAAATTGAATTTTGATGGACGTCTCCCTCGAGCAAAATTGTTTTGTTTGAGTAGAAGGAAAAAGATGGAACTGCGGTTAATGAAATGACATAAGAAAATGTTTTAAGTTTTAATTTGTTTATTTAAAAGTTTAATATATATTTTGAAATTTAACAATATATTAATATTTTTAACAGAATGATTTAGAGGCCCTTGATGCCCAAAATCCTGACAATTGAGGGCCACACAATCATTTATATCATGTTTTGGGAGATGAGCACTCTGGTCGATTACACATCCGACCTGGTAAGAATATAGTCTTGATGAGGTATTGGTCCTCTCTAGGTATCCATTATAGTACGACTGAATTGGAATAGGTCAAGGAGCATGCAAGATAGTCTGATAAAAGGGTCATAGAGTTGGAAGAACATGATCAAATGAGGGAGAAAGAATTTATAAAACTGATCAAAGCATTATCTTCATCACTTACACCAGAGGCCAGCGCGGATCTTTAAACATATATATCGTTGATGGGTGTATTATCCTATGAACCATGCGGCAGTTCTAGTGGAGGTCAAGATGATGATGTTCAGGGTGATGACGAGGATGCTGAAGGGGACGAGGGCAAGGATGAGGATGAGGACGAGGGTGAGGATGGGGTATAGGGAGAGGATGGGGCTGAGGATGATCATGGGGACGATGATGATGATGACGATGAGGAAAATGATGGCGGCGAGGATGAGGCTGATGGTGACAGTGGTGATGGTGATCGTGATCAGGGTAAGATTGATCCATTACATTTTTGAATCATTTATAACTCATTATTTTTTTAACCTGGTTTTTCGCTCTGGTATTGATAATTTTGAATTCAGTATAACACTTTATTTTTGACCTAATATGGAATCCTAATGATGTTATAATGGTTTATGGGGCTTCCAGGGCTTGTTCGGAGTTAAGAACCCCGGTAGGCGTAAAAAATCACTATGCCTCACGGTTAGAAAAATATTTATGTCCATCCCACATGGTATCTAACAAACATATAGGGATATATATTAAAAGTAATGTGCATGATTTTCCGTAACCATGCAACAGGGGATGCACATCATGCACAATGTCTATAGTTTTAGTATAAGATATTATCAGTGTTGTTGCCCGATTTGCCTAACTGGCATACAGAAAACCAACCAAATGCATTAGGATTGTGTTTATACTTTAGAAAAATGATCCATGAGTCATATGTGAAATGTACGAGTCAACCCCACCTCAATATAAGGCACGGTGTGTCTTGTATCACTCAAATTTTCTCTCTTTTGTTTAAAATGGACACCCTTTTCAGTAAAAACAACTGGCATACGGAAAACTGACCAAACATATTTGGATTGTGTTGATACATTAGAAAAATCATCCATGGGTCATATGTGACGTTTAAGACTCAATCCAACCTCAATCCAAGTCATGGTGTTGCCGGTACCACTCAAAGTGTCTCACTTTTATTTGAAATAGACAAAATATTAAGTGAAAACAAAAACTGACATACAGAAAATGAACCAAATGTATTTGGATTCTGTTGATACTTTATAACAATGATCCATGGGACATTTTTAATGTGTAATAGTAAAACCCACATCAATCCTATGCATGCTGTGTCCGGTACAACTCAAAGTGTCTAACTTTTATTTGAAATGGATCAGATTTTATGTGAAAACAACAACTGACATACAGAAAACCGATCAAACGAATTCAGATTGTGTTGATACATTAGGAAAAAAATACATTGGCCATTTTGTGATGGTTACAAGTCAACTCTGCATCTACCAGAGGTGTTGTGCGACCGCGATGGCTCAAAATGCACTTCGTGTGTCGTAAATGTCCAAAACATGAGTTCAACGGTCAAATGCATGACTAACGACATCAGAATGACTTTAAATCAAACGAAAAAACCCTTATTATTATTCTTGAGGTGTAAGAGGAGATGACATGACATTTGGAAGCATGGTTTTCATGGAACGGTTGAATATGTCTTTTTTAGGTGTTTGGCGCACTTGAAAAGTGTGCATGGGGTGGCCAAAACTAGCTGAACGACCTCATAATGCCATTAAATAAGACGAAAACATAGGGTTGGTGAATTGTGAAATGGTCTACTAGACGGAACATCAATCAGAGGTGTTATGTGACCGCGGTGGCCGAAAATACACTCCGTGTGTCGTAAATGGCCAAAACATGTGTTTAATTATCAAATGAATTCCGAACGATATCTAAATGACTTGAAATCACAAAAAACTCCCTAATTGTTATTCTTGAGGTTTACGAGGATATTTCATTTCATTCGGACGTGCGGTTTGCGCAATTTGGCTGAATATGTGTTTTTTAGGTGTTTGTCATGCTTGAAAAGCGTGCATGGGGTGGTAAAAGCAGACTAATAACCTCGTAATGCCATGAAATTGGACGAAAACAGGGTGGGTGAATTGTGAAATGATCGGCCAGACAACACATCAATTGGACATGTCGTGTGACCGTACTGGCCAAAAATACACTCTGCATGTCATAAATGTCCAAAACATGTGTTTAACAGTCAAATGCCTGATGAATGACATCAGAATGACTTAAAATCACAGAAAAACACCCAAATTGTTATTCATGAGGTGTACTAGGAGACGACACATCATTCAGATCCGCATTTTGCACGACACAGCTAAATATGTGTTTTTTAGGTGTTTGGCGTGCGTGAAAAATGTGTGTGGGGTCGTCAAAATTGGCCGGACAACCTCATAATTCCATAAAATCATATGAAAACAAAGGGTGGGTGAATTTTGAAATGGTCGGCCAGACGTCACATTAATCGGAGGTGTCGTGTGACTGTGCTAGCCAAAAACACACTTGGCATGTCGTAAATGGTCAAAACAGGCGTTTAACTGTCAAATGCATGCCAAATGATATTAGAATGACTTGAAATCGTTCAAAAACACTGTAATTATTATTCATGAGGTGTATGAGGAGACGACACATCATTCGGACGCCCAGTTTGCACGGAACGGCTGAATATGTGTTTTTTAGGTGTTTCTCACACTTGACAAGCGTCCGTGGGGTGGTCAAAACTAGCTGAATGACCTTGGAATTCCATGATATCAGGAAAAAACAAAGGGTGGGTGAATTGTGAAATGTTCGTCCAGACATCATGTCAATCGGAGGTGTCGTGTGACCGCGATGGACAAAAACGTACTCCACGTGTCGTAAATGGCCAAAACATGCGTTTAACGGTCAAATTCAAGGAAAATGACATCTAAATGACTTAAAATCACAAGAAAACATCCTAATTATTATTCATGAGGTGTATGAGGAGACTTTACATCATTCGGGCGCACGTTTTGCACGACACGACTGAATATGTGTTTTTTAGGTCTTTGGCGCGCTTGAAAAGCGTGTGTGAGGTGGTTAAAACTGGATGAACAACCTCAGAATCTCATGAAATCCGACAAAAACAAAGGGGCAATGAATTGTGAAATGGTCAGCTAGACGGAATGTCAGTCAGAGGTTTTGTGTTACCATTGTGGCCGAAAACGCACTTTGGATGTCGTAAATGGCCAAAATATGTGTTTTAAGGTCAAATACATACCGAATGATATCAGAATGACCTGAAATCATATGGAAACACACTAATTATTATTTTCGAGGTGTACAAAAAGATGGCATGTCATTTGGACCTGCGGTTTGTGCGGCATGGCATAATATGTGTTTTTAGGTGTTTAGCGCGCTTGAAAAGCATGCATATGGTGCTCAAAACCAGCCAAACGACCTCATAATACAATGAAATCAGACGAACACAAATGGTGGGTGAATCCTGAAATGTTTGGTTAGACAGAACATCAATCAGAGGTGTCGTGTGACTGCGGTGGCCAAAAACGTACTCTGCCTGTCGTAAATTGCCAAAACATGCGTTTAACGGTCAAATTCATACCGAACAACATCAGAATGACTTGAAATCACACTAAAACCCCCTAATTATTATTTTTGAGGTGTATGAGGAGACAAAATGTCATTCAGATGTGTCGATCCCGTGGCGCGGCTGAATATGTGGTTTTTAGGTGTTTGGCGCGCTTGAAAAACGTGCATGGGGTAGTCAAAATGGGCTAAACGACCTCGGAATGCCATCAAATCAAACAAAAAGAAAGGGTGGGTGAATTGTGAAATGTTTCTCTAGACGACACACCAATCGGAGGTGTTTTGTTTCCAAGGTGGCTTAAAATGCACTCTGCATGTCGTAAATGGCCAAAACATGTGTTTTACGGTCAAATACATACCGAACAACATCAGAATGACTTGAAATCACACAAACACACACTAATTATTATTTTTGAGGTGTACAAAAAGAAGACACGTCATTCGAAAGCGTGGTTTGCATGGAACAACAGAATATGTGTTTTTAGGTGTTTGGCGTTCTTGAAAAACGTGTGTGGGGTGGTCAAAACCGGCCGAACGACCTCGAAATACCATGAAATCGGACGACAACAAAGAGTGGGTTAATTTCGAAATGGTCATCCAGACGACATGTCAGTCGGAGGTGTTGTGTGATTGTGGTGGCTGAAAACACACTTTGGATACCCCCCCGGATAGCCCCCTCACCCCCGAATATCCCCCCACACCCCTCAAATAGACCCACCCACCTCTGACATCCCCCCATACCAACGATCCATGGATAATTTGTGATCGGTATGAGTCAACCCCACCTCAATATTAGGCACGATGTGACTGGTATCACTCAAAGTGTGTAACTTTTGTTTGAAATGGACACCATTTTAAGTGAAAACAACAACTGACATATGGAAAATCTTCATATGGCTACACATAGATTCATGAAATTAAGGGATAAAAAACAAAATATGGTATATTGGTCATATGTTATTAGAGGAAAATATTCACAAGGCATAGATTTAAACACAATGGGTCATAGTATATATAGAAAAACATGAATTATATTAGGAATGAGTCTCGACATCCCGTCATGAACATGCACCAACACTCATGTTCTAATTCTCAATAACGAGTCATTCATTCTATACAATAACATAAAAAAATAAATATCAAATAGTTATTTCATATGAAACCTATGAACACTCAAGCATACCATATAACAAAGTGGTCAACAAGGCTACACATAGATTCTTGAAAAATAAGTTTCAAAGTCTCATAAAAATACCACAATGGTGAGGAATACATATGGTGACACCATAGCCCCACGGATCACCTCAATCCCATCCTCAAATAGGGGGTTCTAGGACCAAACCAAAGTCCCTTTGAGAACACAATACCAAAGGCTTAATTGAAAATTCATACACACTACCCAAGAAGGGGATTCATCACACATCACACCCAGGAGTGAAAATTAAAATTAGCCAGATTCCCCCTTATTCTATTTGAAAAATCTATGAAAAAAATGTATGCTATTTTGATAACCCATCTCATATGTCGAGATTGGCCGATGATTCCCACTAACACATAAGGAACCATTTATACATGGATACATAATCATTAGAGGAATATAAACATCACATGTGCATCCTATAACTCATCCTAGGTCTAAGCACATGACCACTACCATTTTCTATCTTATGGGTGTCATTATCCTTGTCACTCTACCCATGTTTTTCTGTTGGATTCAAGATAATCAACCCAAGACCATGACTAAACATCCCATGTTCTTCCTATAACATGTAGGTTTTTTTCTCTTGTGTGTATTGGTGTTGTGGTTTGAGTGAGGAATGAATTCTAAATTTTTAACACTCTTATGTGTGTTGCTGTTGTGGCTTGGGTGAGGAACGAATTCTAAATTTTGAATACTCTTATGGGTGTTATTTCATTTCCTATAACATGTAGGGTTTTTTCTCTTATGGGTGTTATTGCATTAGAATTTCTAAATTAATAAATTATGGAATGAATTCTAAATTTTGAATACTTTGGATGGGGATTTTTTTTATTGGTGTTGTTGTAGGTCTGGAGAGGGGTTGTTGTGTTGTTTCAGGTCTGGAGAGGGGAGAGGGGCCTACTACTATGGAGCTGAGCAATTTTATCCCAACGGTTTCAAAACCATTGTTATAGATACTATAATATAACTATACCAACAGTTTGTTATTGAAGTGCAATGTGTTGCATTTGTTGTCAATAAGGCATGAAGTTGTCTTGGAATGAATGGAAGTCAGGGAATGTCAAGATGTGAGTGACAAAGGTTGTGATGGTGTTGGTGGTGAAGGAGAATGGCCATGGTACTAAGAGGCATGTCACTTAGGAGATTCACTAAGTGGTATTGGAAATTGTGGTTGAAACATTCTCCATGAAAATCTGACGATTGCTGAGCTGCTCTTTAAGTTCATAGAACTTGTATCCTGATGATACAAAGTCACAACATTGATTGAAGACCATGCATTGTCTTCACAATGCATGAGGAGTTGAAAGGAGTTCCATCCACAACTACTAAGTGGATGATGTGCATTAATGAAGTCCATGCACTATCACTTAGTGCATGTGAACATGAAGATGATCCAATTGATCTCTGATTAGATCAATAAAGAACATTGAAGATTATAAGTGATTCAGGAGTTCGATTGATGAAGATGAACCTTTTGAATTCCATATCCTAAGTGAAGATCATGTGAGGAGAAGAAATGGAGGAATTCTTATGAAGAAGAAGAAGAAAGGAAGAAGGCTTGAAGTGGCTTGGCATTTGGTACTTGATATGGCTTGATTTCATGGAGGACTTTGTTTTTTACAAAGTCTTATTCAAGACTTAGACAAAAAATTGGCCAGCCCGTGGACACCTTGAGGGTTCAACCCCAAGGCACATATGGGCCTAAGGCGCCACGCCCAAGGGGGAACCCGTGGGGCGAGCCCAGGGCGGCAGGACGCACCCAAGACACCGCAGAGGCGCTGGGGCACGCCCGGAGGAGCGCATAGTGGGCGCATAGCGCGCCCGTGTGTGCATAGTGGGCGCCAGTGGCGCGCCCGAGTGGCAGAGGTGGGCGCAAGAGCGCGCCCGCTAAGAGAACTCGGTGCGGGGCGGCACCGAGAGGGGAGAAGTGCAACTGAGCGTTGGATGGCAGCAGCATATTAATAAACCGCAGAAAATCCGCGGAAGGTTTCGATGTGGGACGCGCATTTTTCACCGGGAACGAATCCCAGCTGCTCATCTGATCGCGCGGACGATCTAAGCCGCACATCTAATCAGCCGCGGCCCATCCTGATCGCGACCGTCCAAAACTTCGATCCGACGGTCGTGGCTTGTCTTCCACCTCAAGCTCGAGCCGAGGACACCCCGAAGCCTCCTGTGAGCTCCGTCGAATCAGGAGCAACCTGAGCATGGTTTTTGAGATTCCGGCCATCTCTCTCGAAGCCGAAGACACCTTCATGCTCGTCTGACCATAACGAACTCATGCATGCATTAAAATGTTGCATGCATGCATCGAGAAAGAATTCGAACTTCAGCCGAGGCAAACGGAGTTTCCGAGGCCATGTGGTGTTCGTGCTATGCATGGACCGGTTTTTAATGAAGGCCATGCACACGTTCGAAGCATGCATATGGAGGAGGAAAATAAAGAAGAAGGAAGCCGCGTGAAACAGAGAGGAAACCAGATTTGAATGATTTTTAAAGATCCGAAATCTTCGGGTTTTTGAATTTATAACCACGCGGAAGTTTTGAGGATTCTCTGCCTATAAAAAGTAGAGGCCGAGACCTCATTATTGCTTGCTGATCCCTTGATGAAAATCCAAAGTCCCGTGAGAAGCCTCCGCCTCGCGAAGAAGAAGCCCCGTGCAAGTTTACTTGCACGGCTGGAGTCCCTTGCGCACAACTTCTTTGCGCGACAAGAAGAAGGAGGAGGAGGAGATTCCTGTGCGCACCTCTTGCAAGACAGGAAGGAGCCGAGCCACATATTTGCGCGCTCGAGACTCTTGCCCTCTCTGCCCGCGGACTTGCGCAGCAGGAGGTGTTTGTGCGGCCCTTGCACCCTTGCACCCCTTGCGCGCCTTCCCTAAGACAGGGGCTCGTGTTGAGAAGACCACACCTACGAGTTGTGTACAAGAAGGAGTGGAAGGCCACCACATTTGTGTGTGTGCAAAACAAGAGGAAGGCCGAGGCCTTAGTGCCTTTGTGTGCCAAGAGAAGTGGAAGACCACCTACGGACAGTGGGTGTGTGCCAAGTGGAGAAGAGGACCTGAGGCTTTCATGCCTTGTGTGTGCACCAATTCAAGGAAGTAAGCCGAGGCCAAGTGTGTGAAAAAAGAACAAGAGGAGGTCGTATCCATTGGTGGTTGTGCAAAGAAGTGAAGGGCCGTAGCCTTGTGGGTGCACACATTAAAGAATACATAAAAGAACACCTTTTGTATGTGTGCAAAACAAGAAGAAGAATAGGCCAAGATCAAGTGTGTGCAATAGTGAAGAATTTGTGTGTGCTTAACAAGTGACAAGTGAAGGCCGAACCTAGTGTGTGCACTAAGAAGTGTGTATACACATAGAAGAAGAAAAGGGAGGACTCACACTAGAGTATAACACACTTCTAAGTGTGTAACCAAATTGAATAAAGTGTGTGAAGTTCAAGGAGTTGGTGTGTGCTTAAAGTGTTACACCCTTCAAGGGTTTATTTCACCAAGAGGAGAAAGAGGAGAGTGCATGCATGCATGCATGCACGTGCACACGTGAACAAAGATAAATCAGGTTGTGTGCATCTGAGTTGTCCAAGACAGAAGATCTTGAAGAATTTGAGAAGGCCATGCAGTCAGTGCATGAGGATGAAGAGCTGCCATGCACTCAATGCATGAAGTAGAGTTGAAGTGAGACTGGACCAGACTGAAGTCAAAGACATCATTTGTCTGAGTATTCAGTAGTTGGTGAGAAGCCAGGTCATCCTCAGAAGAAGGAGATAAAGCCTGAGCAAGACGAGAAGCCCTGATCAACCACAAGTGATCAGAAGAGAAGAGAAAGGCCAGCAGCCTTTATCCCAGGCTGCTGAAGTTACTTGAAGAACTTGAAGTGAAGAAGAGCTACTCGTGTGACTCCAGGAGCCAGGAGAAGACCCTGTGGGACTCAGGGAGAAGAAGTCTTCAGTGGGATTCTGGAGCAGGCCAGTGGGACTCTGGTAACACTGTGGGATGCAGTATAAAGTCCCTCCTGTGGGACTCAGGAGAGATACGGTGGGAAGCTGTATCGACCATTGTAATTCTAACAAGTTATAATGGGAGAATCCATGCTGGAAGAGCATGGCAAGGATGTAGGCCTTTGGTGCCGAACCTTGTAAATCCTTGTGTCCAGTGCCTTTACATTTACTGCATCATTCGTGGAAAGGTGAGAGATACAAGAAGAGTGGATCGAGGCTTTAACTAGTCATAGAGGTTTAATTGATTAAGAATCAATTAGTAAAAAGTTTTAAGGGATCACTGATTCACCCCCTCCCCCTCTCAGTGATTCACACTAATCTGGGCACTTCAATTGGTATGAGAGGGAGGTTACCTCTAAAAGATCCAAGAGAGTCTATATGGAGTGCAGATTTGAGGAAATGAAAGAACAGCCTCAAATGGAGATATCTGCCAAGACTCTGAAAAACAGAATGAAGAAACAGGCAAAGAAGAAGAGGAAGAAGGTTGTTTCAATCAGAGAAACTCCTTCTATGGAAAGAAATGTGAAAGTCACATCAGATGACAATTCCTTTTATCATTCTTCTGATGAAGCCTCCTCTAGCTGTGATGAAGATAGAAGAAACAATGATCTTCTAAATGCAATCAAATATCTTTAGAAGAGAGTCCCCAAGGAAGTTGCAATGTGTATAGCTACAGGCCTCCTTGATCTTCAAGAAGAAAAATTACAGCTAGAAGATGAAGCCAATTCTCTGGAAGTCCAATTGGCAAAAAGGGTTGGCATAACCAACACTCTCAGAAAGCTGGTGAAGGCTAAAGATGAAACTGTTTCTCTTTGCAATGATAGATATGAAGATACCTGTGAAGA
The DNA here is from genome assembly GCA_963277665.1 of Viscum album. Lineage (NCBI taxonomy): Eukaryota > Viridiplantae > Streptophyta > Magnoliopsida > Santalales > Viscaceae > Viscum > Viscum album. Next base: position 963,410,500 of record OY728148.1, on the reverse strand, counting down.
ATTGCAAAGGAGCTCTTCTGAGAAAGAAATATTTTTGATAATGATCAAAGATGTTTTCCGTTCACTGGAAAAGAGACACAGAGTTTCAATGGTTGTCAAAGATGCTCAACTTGAAGACAAAGCAAAAAGGGTGAAGGAGTTTGACAATTCATTGCTTGACTTGAAGACAGTGCATGATGACCAGATGAATCAGCTGAAAGAAAGTTGGTAAGGAAAGCTAAGAGCTGTTGAGGATGAGAAGAACTCCCTTAACATGAAGTGCTTAGAACTAGAGGTGATATTGACAAATATGCAATCACCCAAAGCTGAAACCTCCCAGTCAGCTGGTAGAAGACATGTTGCTACTCAAGTATGCTTTGAGCAGGATGATTCTAAGAGAAAGACATCCTCTAATAAAAGTGCAACATCTTCTAGAAAGAAGGTACCATCCATACCATCTTGTACTGATGCTTCTAATTGTGTTTCCACAAAAAGTGCAGGATGGAAGAATAATTCCAAACAAATATGGATGAAGACAGTAAAGAAGCAGAGATCTCCTGAAACAACACAGCAGCTCCAGAAAAGTACCCTAAAATCAGAAGGACTGAAGAAGTCAAGATTCGTGGGTCAATGTTGGTGTTTTAACAAGTATGGGCATTGTGCAAAGGATTGTTGTTACAATCCACTGAATGCCAAAGCACAGAGGAAGACCATGCCAAGGGGGAGCAAGCCAGAGGAAAAGAAGCAGCATCCACAGGTCCAGAGACATCTGTTTACTGCAAATAGATTTGGATTACTTGACAACATCTGGGATGGTTGCAAAAGTGGTCAAAAAGATACATGTCAGCCTCCAACTGTATCCAGAGCTCAAAAGAAGAAAAGATCACAGAACCTGGCTCAAAAAGATTCATTGGGAAGCAAGGAGAAAGTAGAAAATGCTCCCAAGAAGTGCTTGAGAAATAAAGAGAAGTCCTTGGAGTCTGAGTCCAAGAAGGGTGATGCATCCAGTAGGACCACCAAGAAAACATTCTTCTACTGTGGAAATAAAGGACACATCATGGACCTTTGTAAAGAAGCCATGAAACTAAATAGAAGCAGACTGAACTCCAAAAGACAATCAATCCAGAAGGAGAAGGGATTGGTTGAAAATAAGTTGCCTAAGAAAGGTAGCTTAACAGCATCAAAAGAACCATGTGGAATTTCCAAAACTGAGGCCTCACTTCCAAATGACTTATTAGTCATATGGCCAAATCAGTTGCAACTTTCCAAAGATCTGCAAAAAGCTGAAGATAAAGTCCTGGCATTTGCTAAAGCAAAATGGAAGAAAAAGATTTCACATAAAGATGTTTTGAGATCCACACCAGCACAATCATCAATGAAGATCAAATGTGCAATTGTGGAGAATGGTGAAAATGGGACATCTCGGTTGAGAGAATCTTCTCAACCTTGTTGTTCACATTGATGAACCAAGGAGGTTCCATCTTATTCCCTTACACTTGTACTAATATGTGCTAACATTGTAGGGAATTGAAGATGATGGTCATTCTCAGCTCGAGGATGGTTTGGATTGAATGGAGTGCACCCCTTGAGGGGGAGCAAATCTGAAAAAGATGATGTTCTGAGATTAATATCATCTTAAGAAAATAGATGAAAGGGGGAGCTTTATCTTTGCACCTGAACATTCTAATGTGTTTTGTGAAGTATGTGCAGGATTCAACAATTCATTGAATATCTGAAAAAATTCAACCCCCTAAGCATGATCTCACATGTGTAGAGAGTTATGGACAACATTGAGTTCCTTGATTACATCACTCTTGTTTTCTACACCGGGTTAGCCCAAGTAGACTTAGAGCTGATTTTCTAAAGGTTCTTTGCTAAAGAAGAACATGTGACATCATCCCTCTCTCAGTGTTTTTCAAGAAAATACTTTTCAAAGGGAGGAGAGATTTTTGAAAGAGAACCACACCACACCTTTGCATTTGATTTCCAATAAGGGGGAGAAAATATTGGCACACATATTGACCCATTCATATGTGCTGAAGGAGTGTATTGACAACAAATACAAAGGGGGAGATTGAAGTGCAATGTGTTTCATTTGTTGTCAATAAGGCATGAAGTTGTCTTGGAATGAATGGAAGTCAGGGAATGTCAAGATGTGAGTGACAAAGGTTGTGATGGTGTTGGTGGTGAAGGAGAATGGCCATGGTACTAAGAGGCATGTCACTTAGGAGATTCACTAAGTGGTATTGGAAATTGTGGTTGAAACATTCTCCATGAAAATCTGACGATTGCTGAGCTGCTCTTTAAGTTCATAGAACTTGTATCCTGATGATACAAAGTCACAACATTGATTGAAGACCATTCATTGTCTTCACAATGCATGAGGAGTTGAAAGGAGTTCCATCCACAACTACTAAGTGGATGATGTGCATTAATGAAGTCCATGCACTATCACTTAGTGCATGTGAACATGAAGATGATCCAATTGATCTCTGATTAGATCAATAAAGAACATTGAAGATTATAAGTGATTCAGGAGTTCGATTGATGAAGATGAACCTTTTGAATTCCATATCCTAAGTGAAGATCATGTGAGGAGAAGAAATGGAGGAATTCTTATGAAGAAGAAGAAGAAAGGAAGAAGGATTGAAGTGGCTTGGCATTTGGTACTTGATATGGCTTGATTTCATGGAGGACTTTATTTTTTACAAAGTCTTATTCAAGACTTAGCCAAAAAATTGGCCAGCCCGTGGACACATTGAGGGTTCAACCCCAAGGCAAATATGGGCCTAAGTCGCCACGCCCAAGGGGGAACCCGTGGGGCGAGACCAGGGCGGCAGGACGCACCCAAGACACCGCAGAGGCGCTGGGGCACGCCCGGAGGAGCGCATAGTGGGCGCATAGCGCGCCCGTGTGTGCATAGTGGGCGCCAGTGGCGCGCCTGAGTGGCAGAGGTGGGCGCAAGAGCGCGCCCGCTAAGAGAACTCGGTGCGAGGCGGCACCGAGAGGGGAGAAGTGCAACTGAGCGTTGGATGGCAGCGACATATTAATAAACCGCGGAAAATCCGCGGAAGGTTTCGATGTGGGACACGCATTTTTCACCGGGAACGAATCCCAGCCGCTCATCTGATCGCGCGGACGATCTAAGCCGCACATCTAATCCGCCACGGCCCATCCTGATCGCGACCGTCCAAAACTTCGATCCGACGGCCGTGGCTCATCTTCCACCTCGAGCTCGAGCCGAGGACACCCCGAAGCCTCCCGTGAGCTCCGTCGAACCAGGAGCAACCTGAGCATGGTTTTTGAGATTCCGGCCATCTCTCTCGAAGCCGAAGACACCCTCATGCTCGTCTGACCATAACGAACTCATGCATGCATTAAAATGTTGCATGCATGCATCGAGAAAGAATTCGGACTTCAGCCGAGGCAAACAGAGTTGCCGAGGCCATGTGGTGTTCGTGCTATGCATGGACCGGTTTTTAATGAAGGCCATGCACACGTTCGAAGCATGCATATGGAGGAGGAAAATAAAGAAGAAGGAAGCCGCATGGAACAGAGAGGAAACCAGATTTGAAAGATTTTTAAAGATCTGAAATCTTCGGGTTTTTGAATTTATAACCACGCGGATGTTTTGAGGATTCTCTGCCTATAAAAAGGAGAGGCTGAGACCTCATTATTGCTTGCTGATCCTTGGTTGAAAATCCGAAGTCCCGTGAGAAGCCTCTGCCTCGCGAAGAAGAAGCCCCGTGCAAGTTTACTTGCATGGCTGGAGTCCCTTGCGCGCAACTTATTTGCGCGACAAGAAGAAGGAGGAGGAGGAGATCCCTGTGCGCACCTCTTGCGCGACAGGAAGGAGCTGAGCCGCATATTTGCGCGCTCGAGACTCTTTCCCTCTCTGCCCGCGGACTTGCACGGCAGGAGGTGTTTGCGCGGCCCTTGCACCCTTGCACCCCTTGCGCGCCTTCACTAAGGCAGGGGCTCGTGTTGAGAAGACCATGTAACAGCCCAAGATTTTATAAAAAAATATTCTTTTTAATTTTATTAATGTCTTGTGTTATACGCTACACCAAAAGGAGCTTGCACAACACACATCCTTGACTTGACTTGCATTACACGCAATCGCGACCTTCCTCGATAGCGTGTGTAGTACGCAATACCGAGTTTCACAAAACAACGATATGCTATAAAAATATTATTAAAACTAGCCGTTATGAATAGTAATAACCACTTTTTGAAATCCAGTAAATCTTATTTTTCAAAATGAACTTTATTTTTGGATTCGGAGTATCGAATTTAGCCTAAGGTGAAATTTTGGTACTTTTCGGATAACTTTCATATTCTGATGAATAGTGAAAATTACTAAATTATAATTAAAAACAACTTTTTTAATCGAAATAATTAATAGTGATAAATCATTAATTTGAGTGGTTTTAAAGTATATTTAGAATATATTTTTACAATTTAATACAATGTTGGTCATTGGATGTAGTTTCACATTTAAACTAGACATAAACAAGTGTCAATCTTTTGATAGATATTGTTTCTTAAAAACACGCTATTTGTTTTAACAGCGGGATTTAATTATAAAATTAATTAATGCAACTTTTATGTTATGAATTTGGTAAAATAGACTTCATTTTTGAATTCGGAATATGAAATATAGCTTGGGATGAAATTTTGGCATTGTTCTTAAAAACATCAATTTTTTATGAATAGTGAAACTACTAAGTGGTAGGTTAAAAACTGAATTTTGCATAAAAATTAATTTTACCGCTTCTGTGAATGGAATTTAGAAAATCTGAGAGACATGGTTAATATCAAGGACTAAAATGTGGTTCAATGAGATGAAAATAATTTTTTGGTGAATAGCAACTTTTTACTTTTTTACCACGGTTAATAGTAAATAAGGTAACTAAGGGTAAATATGATATTAATATTACCCTAACACATGTCCTAATTCTATTGTACAAGTGTAATTCGACCAAAAACAAACTTAGGAATAAAATATGACCATTTAGGCCCACTTGGATTAGATTAGGACATTTATTATTAATTTATTTAAAGAAGGGTTAAAATAGTTAAAATCAAAGTTTAATAAGTAAATCATTTTTAATATGGGGTTATACATAAGATAAATTCGACTATAAATATTCATTAGAAAGCTAAAAAGATTTCCTACATGATGGTATTTTATTTTTAATTTTTAGACATCAAATAATATAATTTATTTATGACACAAAAATGATGCAGTAATTATCTTATTAATTAAATATTGACATAATTGATAATATAAATACCAAAATAAATGTAATTTAAGACTTTTTATGAATTCCACTAATTTTATAGGTTACTATGATATATTATTGTTGATGTAATCAACTTGGTTCGAACATATAATTCTGTTATGACTTTCACAAAAATCATATATCAAATAGTGTCAAAATTGACACAAAATAGTTTTTAAATCAAATATTATATTATTAATTGTTATTTTATTCCTAAAAATCTAAGGTTCGTCCAAATGACTTAGATAAGGATATATGTATTAATTATATACAATTTGGGGTTCGTTTGGCATGTTATAGTAAGTTTATTAACCATATAGTGAAAGAAAACAAAAAGACACGGTAAAAGTTAAATTATTTAACTTAGAGTTAAATCTAATTGATAAGGTTAAAATAATACCCTAAACTTGTCTAAATCATATTGGTTGATAGGATTTCGACCCATCCCCACTTTATCTTCGAAATAAGAGCCTTTGGAACCATTATAAACCGATTTTGACTTTAATATAAAATAATATTTTGAGATATTCCTAAGGTGCCCCTCTCCTCCCCTATAAAAGGACACCTCCTTCCCCTCCTCCTCACACCAATTTGAGCACTCAATCTCGGCCAACCCCTGCCAATTTATCCTCTCCACTTCCCTAGCAACATCCTAGAGGTTCTTGTCTTCCTCAAAGACCAATTTTAGTGCCCTAAGAGGAGGTCTCAAAGAGGCACTTCAAAGAAGAGGTAATTACCGTTACCAATTCTTTCATCTTTATTTCTTCTTCCACTTCTTCTTCTTAGGTTGTTTCATTATGAAGTAATAACATCAGTATCACTCATATACTGATATGTTATTATATGTATGAAACAACCCTATTTCACCATCTATCCATCCTACGGAAAAAGAAATCACCGCGCGTGCGTACGTACGGAATACCGTCTCCACGCCGTGGTGTAATCTATTTTCCACCACCACCTTACATGGATGGGTATAATGGTGTAAAGAATAACTATACATAGTTATTACAACATCATATTTATTCTGATATATTGTATAATACACTCCAATTCAATTCAATATTTATATAAATGATATCATCGCTCGTGCGTACGTACGGAATACCGTCTCCACGACGCGATGAGATTCATTCTCCATGTTAACCATTTAAGAATGATTATAATGTATATACAAGAAATAATAATGATTTATATGACATTATAAAGCTAATGTATTTATGTATATATATACATATGTATGTCATCTACTTACTTCCATTTCAAGACAATAAGGAAAGGAAAACAGCGTTCATGCGTACGTACGGACTACCGTCTCCATGAACGGTGTTTTTTATTTTATTTATCTACCTATTATATATATATATATATACTGAATATATATGATATATAAATCATATTTTATATTCTGGAAGTAAGTAAATCATGATATAAGTAATAATGATGTCAAGAACAACAAGTCAAAACACCTACGATAAATGAAACGATTTTACCCAAAACGCTTCTTTAACATGGAATTTACAAAAGAACGGGTAATATAATGTCATAAGTGAACCATATATGATATCATAACAATGAATATGATTCTGTAATAAGTCAATAACATGATTTAAATCATTATACAGGAGGTTCGGACACTTACAAAGCAAGTCGGACCTAAGGTAAGGGAAATATCACAATCTAATTTTTATCTGAGATTGTTTATTCGTAAGTATTTACTGGGGTGTATTTTATCATCCACATCCATGTTCCCTCAATATGTAATATTATTTCAATCCACCTACAATTGTTTAAATCCAATTTTACCCTTCTATGAGTTTTTAGTAAAGGATATGAAAGGAATCTTTTTTCGTTTTTCGTACGAGGTACTTTTTGACTTTTCCGACAAAAGTACGAAGAATATTTTTTTAACTTATACGGCACGAACGGATTTATACTGTTTTATAAATCCTTATTTTCATGAAGCTTCCTCTAAAATATTTCATGACTATTTTCAATAAAATATCTTTCTTTTAAAATTGCATGATGTTTTGTGAAAAGAAATTGATTTTGAAGAAGAAAGGATATTTTCCTCAAGAATTCAATTCAAGTGTTTTATCAAAATTATTTTCCATATTAGATAATAAAGGGTTCTGTTTCTATCCATATTTTTACATTTATTTGAATATGTTGTGATGAAATTATGTTTATGAATTCCTTTATCTTATATGAATGGTTTTATGATGTCATGTTGTTTAAGAATCCCATTTTTATTACATGGGTTATGAAATGATGTATGATTTATGATTTTGTGGCACACATAAGAAAGGATTCATTAAGAGATGGGTGGGACCTATATCTCCCTCCAATGCATTGGGTAAAGATTTCATATCTCATGAGATAGACATGGCTGGAATGGTAGGTTATACCGGTTCAGTGAAACAGGACTGAAACGAGGATTACTCGATTCAGAAAGGGACTTTTTCCACTAAGATAGTCTTGGCAATGAGTCTTGACTAACAAGAAATGATTCTCTATGATTATGTGTGTATGCCACAATGAGTAATGTTTTAAGTAAGGGTTTCATTTTCACTACTATGATTTATCCCATGTTATGAAATTATGCTCTCTTTTGCAGGTTAAGATTTCCAAAAATGTTATGTTCTTATGAAAATTATGTGATTGATATTTCTTTTGTTTACCCTTACTGATCATTTGAGCTCACCCTTTTATGTTTTTTTCCCCAGGATATAGAGAAAGGTTTTAGGTAAAAAAAAGGAAGATCTTTGTGGGAGATTTTGAAGATCTTTCACCAGGATTAGAAGATTACGTTCCGAGTTTCCAAAGACACTAAACTATTACGATCCTTGTGTGTATATTTTTGTTATGTATTAAGTATTCCGCAAAAGTAATGTAATGTTCATGTACGTTAGGCTTCGGGTCTCTACAGTTGGTATCAGAGGAAAGGTTTAGTCAACCTTTGGAAACTAGGATGCGAAAACGTTAGTGAGATCCCTAGAGATATTTCTAAGGTATGTCTAGGGATGTCCCTAGGGATAAGTATACGTATAGGTTATAGTAATATAATTACGCTAACGATAATATAATTAAACCTAAGATGTTGGATATTAAAGGTACTCCCCCTTTATTATGTTGTTTTCCCTAGCATGATTTTTGCCTCTCACACTATTCTTTTTGGGTTTTAGACGATGGCTGGAACCCGAAGGAACCGTGTTGATCAATGCAATGGACAATGCAATGATTTCCCTCCTGAACAAACAAATGCTATGGGAGATGGAGTGCAAAATCTTATTGCTATACTTACACAAGCTATGAATCATTCTGGACTTCCAAATGAGCAGAGAAGGGAACAATATTCTATTGAGTCCTTCATGAGGCAACGTCCACCTTCTTTCAGTGGGTCTTCTGATCCACTTGTGGCTGAACAATGGATCAGTACTACTGAAAAGATATTTTCAGTTCTTCAATGTTCTGAACATGATAAAGTCATCTTAGCAGTATATCGTTTGGAAGGTGAAGCTGATCAATGGTGGAATCTTATCAAGAATACGAGGCCAAGAGATGAAATTGAGTCCATGGAATGGGACGAGTTCAAGAACTTGTTTTTCAGTAAGTACTTCCCTCGTATTCTTCGAACAAAGATGGAGAAAGAATTTCTTGAACTGAAGCAAAGGGACGATGAATCTGTTGGTACCTATGAAGCAAATTTTACAAGACTTGCAAGGTATGCTTCTGGAATTATCATCCAACCTGAAAGTAAAGTTGATCGATTTTTCTGTGGCTTAAAACCAAGTCTTCGAAGGGCATTAGCTATAAGAGACTTCAGTAGCTATGAAGAAATTGTGCGTTGTGCTATCAAGGTAGAAATGGATGTTGGAGTTACATATCCATCTCATGGTTTTGACAAGAAACGAAAGATGGAGTTCAAGGAGAAATCTCAGAATAATGGTGAAAAGAAGATGAATGTTTCCTTATGCACAAAGTGTGGAAAGAAGCATGGTGGAGATTGTCTAAAAGGGACTAGAAAATGTTTTAAGTGTGGAAGAGAAGGTCATCGAGCAGCTGAGTGTCGAAGTAATGGAAAAAGGGTTTCTAATGATGTGAATAAAGCAAACACTGCAGAGAACGCACCGCCAACACTTCAATGCTTCAAGTGCAAGGAAATGGGGCATTATGCTAATAATTGCCCTAATCCAAGGGTTAGTGATGATCAACATGAGCAACCACTGAAGGCAAAGGAAAAAGGGAAATCACATGCGATCACTATTGGCAATGTTGAATATGACAACGATGTGGTGGAATGATTAAGTGTTTATGTAATGGGATTCCAAAATAATGTTGTATCATTGAGTATTGCAATATTTATTGATGTGGTATTCAAAGTGATTGAGATATTTTTTGGAAATAAGATGATATGCGCATAATGAAGACGAGAAAATGAAATGTTTAATAGTATTCATGAGCTCATGATTGATATAAGGACTAAGTGATATCATGGTTTGAGTATATAGAATTTTGAGGATTTTGGTAACTTTTAACTGCACTCATGTTTTCACTAAGGTATTCAAGAGAATACACGATTAAGGACTTTGAATGTTTGGAATGTGACCAACAAGACATATCTTGTGATATGTGGGGATCAACGACAGTATTAAATCTCTGGTAATCGATGTCACTATATTATGAGAGTGGACTGCAGTATTATGTATAAGCCTAAAGATTAGACGGGATTATGTTGGACATAAGTTAGTATTGTTTAAGGATAGAAGATTTTCGATATTATTGATGGGATGTTATAGTAACGTAGTTTTAGAAAAAGGGACAACCTACAGGACGGGCGACAACCCATCGCTTCGGACAAGGCTGTAGGAATCGAACCCACAACCAAAGTGCGACTGGCCTTTATCGCCTACCACTGGCCTACAGAAGTCCCTGTTTAGTAGAAACTAGTTTTATTATATTAAGCAGTATGATATATGAAGTATAAGTCCATTTTAGGAACTATATATGATTAATCTCACTATAGAATGACTTATGTATATTTAATAACTTTTGCTTACCTTTTGTTTCAGACAGATGGAATGACCCGTCATTCTATCACATGATCTGCTAACACTTCACGAATAACAAATTCAACTTCATTTATTTAAGAGATGAAGTGGAAATTGTTCAAGGCACGAACAACAGTGATATTGTATCAAAATAAAGTAAGTATTTATTCTAATTCAAATTTTCAACTTTAGGGAAATGATCTTGAAAACCAAAAATGTTGTCCTAGTGATCTTATACCTGATGAATTAGATGGTACCTTAGATCGTCACAAATTTATGGATTTGTGATTACTGGATTTTCCATAGCCATGTTCTCTACCACTCTCCATCAGAACATGATGGTTAGATTTCTCTTCCATATCCATATTTTCACCTATGTGGAAACCCAGTGATTAGTTTATTTGGGTAATCGTTACATTTCATACTTTAGTTTTTAAAGCCAAGTTTTGGTATTCCCTTTTACGATGTGGGTTTCTATTAAAGAAACTTTCAAATAGTAAACCATTTATAACCCCGACGAATTTCGAGGGCAAAATTCATTTTAAGGGGGGTAGAATGTAACAGCCCAAGATTTTATAAAAAATATTCTTTTTAATTTTATTAATGTCTTGTGTTGTACACTACACCAAAAGGAGCTTGCACAACACACATCCTTGACTTGACTTGCATTACACGCAATCGCGACCTTCCTCGATAGCGTGTGTAGTACGCAATACCGAGTTTCACTAAACAACGATATGCTATAAAAATATTATTAAAACTAGCCGTTATGAATACTAATAACCACTTTTTGAAATCCAGTAAATCTTATTTTTCAAAATGAACTTTATTTTTGGATTCGGAATATTGAATTTAGCCTAAGGTGAAATTTTGGTACTTTTCGGATAACTTTCATATTCTGATGAATAGTGAAAATTACTAAATTATAATTAAAAACAACTTTTTTTAATCGAAATAATTAATAGTGATAAATCATTAATTTGAGTGGTTTTAAAGTATATTTAGAATATATTTTTACAATTTAATACAATGTTGGTCATTGGATGTAGTTTCACATTTAAACTAGACATAAACAAGTGTCAATCTTTTGATAGATATTGTTTCTTAAAAACACGCTATTTGTTTTAACAGCGGGATTTAATTATAAAATTAATTAATGCAACTTTTATGTTATGAATTTGGTAAAATAGACTTCATTTTTGAATTCGGAATATGAAATATAGCTTGGGATGAAATTTTGGCATTGTTCTGAAAAACATCAATTTTTGATGAATAGTGAAACTACTAAGTGGTAGGTTAAAAACTGAATTTTGCATAAAACTTAATTTTACCGCTTCTGTGAATGGAATTTCGAAAATCTGAGAGACACGGTTAATATCAAGGACTAAAATGTGGTTCAATTAGATGAAAATAATTTTTTGGTGAATAGTAACTTTTTACTTTTTTACCACGGTTAATAGTAAATAATGTAACTAAGGGTAAATATGATATTAATATTACCCTAACACATGTCCTAATTCTATTGGACAAGTGTAATTCGACCAAAAACAAACTTAGGAATAAAATATGACCATTTAGGCCCACTTGGATTAGATTAGGACATTTATTATTAATTTATTTAAAGAAGTGTTAAAATAGTTAAAATCAAAGTTTAATAAGTAAATCATTTTTAATATGGGGTTATACATAAGATAAATTCGACTATAAATATTCATTAGAAAGCTAAAAAGATTTCCTACATGATGGTATTTTATTTGTAATTTTTAGACATCAAATAATATAATTTATTTATGACAAACAAATGATGCAGTAATTATCTTATTAATGAAATATTGACATAATTGATAATATAAATACCAAAATAAATGTAATTTAAGACTTTTTATGAATTCCACTAATTTTCTAGGTTACTATGATATATTAGTGTTGATTTAATCAACTTGGTTCGAACATATAATTCTGTTATGACTTTCACAAAAATCATATATCAAATAGTGTCAAAATTGACACAAAATAGTTTTTAAATAAAATATTATATTATTAATTGTTATTTTATTCCTAAAAATCTACGGTTCGGCCAAATGACTTAGATAAGGATATATGTATTAATAATATACAATTTGGGGTTCGTTTGGCATGTTATAGTAAGTTTATTAACCATATAGTGAAAGAAAACAAAAAGACACGGTAAAAGTTAAATTATTTAACTTAGAGTTAAATCTAATTGATAAGGTTAAAATAATACCCTAAACTTGTCTAAATCCTATTGGTTGATAGGATTGCGACCCATCCCCACTTTATCTTCGAAATAAGACCCTTTGGAACCATTATAAACCGATTTTGACTTTAATATAAAATAATATTTTGAGATATTCCTAAGGTGCCCCTCTCCTCCCCTATAAAAGGACACCTCCTTCCCCTCCTCCTCACACCAATTTGAGCACTCAAGCTCGGCCAAACCCTGCCAATTTATCCTCTCCACTTCACTAGCAACATCCTAGAGGTTCTGGTCTTCCTCAAAGACCAATTTTAGTGCCCTAAGAGGAGGTCTCAAAGAGGCACTTCAAAGAAGAGGTAATTACCGTTACCAATTCTTTCATCTTTATTTCTTCTTCCACTTCTTCTTCTTAGGTTGTTTCATTATGAAGTAATAACATCAGTATCACTCATATACTGATATGTTATTATAAGTATGAAACAACCATATTTCACCATCTATCCATCCTACGGAAAAAGAAATCACCGCGCGTGCGTACGTACGGAATACCGTCTCCACGCCGTGGTGTAATCTATTTTCCACCACCACCTTACATGGATGGGTATAATGGTGTAAAGAATAACTATACATAGTTATTACAACATCATATTGATTCTGATATATTGTATAATACACTCCAATTCAATTCAATTTTTATATAAATGATATCATCGCTCGTGCGTACGTACGGAATACCGTCTCCACGACGCGATGAGATTCATTCTCCATGTTAACCATTTAAGAATGATTATAATGTATATACAAGAAATAATAATGAAATATATGACATTATAAAGCTACTGTATTTATGTATATATATACATATGTATGTCATCTACTTACTTCCATTTCAAGACAATAAGGAAAGGAAAACAGCGTTCATGCGTACGTACGGACTACCGTCTCCATGAACGGTGTTTTTCATTTTATTTATCTACCTATTATATATATATATATATACTGAATATATATGATATATAAATCATATTTTATATTCTGGAAGTAAGTAAATCATGATATAAGTAATAATGATGTCAAGAACAACAAGTCAAAACACCTACGATAAATGAAACGATTTTACCCAAAACGCTTCTTTAACATGGAATTTACAAAAGAACGGGTAATATAATGTCATAAGTGAACCATATATGATATCATAACAATGAATATGATTATGTAATAAGTCAATAACATGATTTAAATCATTATACAGGAGGTTCGGACACTTACAAAGCAAGTCGGACCTAAGGTAAAGGAAATATCACAATCTCATTTTTATCCGAGATTGTTTATTCGTAAGTATTTACTGGGGTGTATTTTATCATCCACATCCATGTTCCCTCAATATGTAATATTATTTCAATCCACCTACAATTGTTTAAATCCAATTTTACCCTTCTATGAGTTTTTAGTAAAGGATATGAAAGGAATCTTTTTTCGTTTTTCGTACGAGGTACTTTTTGACTTTTCCGACAAAAGTACGAAGAATGTTTTTTTTAACTTATACGGCATGAACGGATTTATACTGTTTTATAAAGCCTTATTTTCATGAAGCTTCCTCTAAAAGATTTCATGACTATTTTCAATAAAATCTCTTTCTTTTAAAATTGCAAGATGTTTTGTGAAAAGAAATTGATTTTGAAGAAGAAAGGATATTTTCCTCAAGAATTCAATTCAAGTGTTTTATCAAAATTATTTTCCATATAAGATAATAAAGGGTTCTGTTTCTATCCATTTTTTTACATTTATTTGAATATGTTGTGATGAAATTATGTTTATGAATTCCTTTATCTTATATGAATGGTTTTATGATGTCATGTTGTTTAAGAATCCCATTTTTATTACATGGGTTATGCAATGATGTATGATTTATGATTTTGTGGCACACATAAGAAAGGATTCATTAAGAGATGGGTGGGACCTATATCTCCCTCCAATGCATTGGGTAAAGATTTCATATCTCATGAGATAGACATGGCTGGAATGATAGGTTATACCGGTTCATTGAAAAAGGACTGAAACGAGGATTACTCGATTCAGAAAGGGACTTTGTCCACTAAGATAGTCTTCGCAATGAGTCTTGACTAACAAGAAATGATTATCTATGATTATGTGTGTATGCCACAATGAGTAATGTTTTAAGTAAGGGTTTCATTTTCACTACTATGATTTATCCCATGTTATGAAATTATGCTCTCTTTTGCAGGTTAAGATTTCCAAAAATGTTATGTTCTTATGAAAATTATGTGATTGATATTTCTTTTGTTTACCCTTACTGAGCATTTGAGCTCACCCTTTTATGTTTTTTTTCCCCAGGATATAGAGAAAGGTTTTAGGTAAAAAACAAAGGAAGATCTTTGTGGGAGATTTTGAAGATCTTTCACCAGGATTAGAAGATTACGTTCCGAGTTTCCAAAGACACTAAACTATTACGATCCTTGTGTGTATATTTTTGTTATGTATTAAGTATTCCGCAAAAGTAATGTAATGTTCATGTACGTTAGGCTTCGGGTCTCTACAGACCACACCTACGGGTTGTGTACAAGAAGGAGTGGAAGGCCACCACATTTGTGTGTGTGAAAAACAAGAGGAAGGCCGAGGCCTTAGTGCCTTTGTGTGCCAAGAGAAGTGGAAGACCACCTACGGACAGTGGGTGTGTGCCAAGTGGAGAAGAGGACCCGAGGCTTTCATGCCTTGTGTGTGCACCAAGTGAAGGAAGTAAGCCGAGGCCAAGTGTGTGCAAAAAGAACAAGAGGAGGCCGTAGCCGTTGGTGGTTGTGCAAAGAAGTGAAGGGTCGTAGCCTTGTGGGTGCACACATTAAAGAATACATAAAAGAACACCTTTTGTATGTGTGCAAAACAAGAAGAAGAATAGGCCAAGATCAACTGTGTGCAAAAGTGAAGAATTTGTGTGTTCTTAACAAGTGACAAGTGAAGGCCGAACCTAGTGTGTGCACTAAGAAGTGTGTATACACATAGAAGAAGAAAAGGGAGGACTCACACTAGTGTATAACACACATCTAAGTGTATAACCAAATTGAATAAAGTGTGTGAAGTTCAAGGAGTTAGTGTGTGCTTAAAGTGTTACACCCTTCAAGGGTTTATTGCACCAAGAGGAGAAAGAGGAGAGTGCATGCATGCATGCATGCACGTGCACACGTGAACAAAGCTAAATCAGGTTGTGTGCATCTGAGTTGTCCAAGACAGAAGATCTTGAAGAATTTGAGAAGGCCATGCAGTCAGTGCATGAGGATGAAGAGATGCCATGCACTCAGTGCATGAAGTAGAGTTGAAGTGAGACTGGACCAGACTGAAGTCAAAGACATCATTTGTCTGAGTATTCAGTAGTTGGAGAGAAGCCAGGTCATCCTCAGAAGAAGGAGATAAAGCCTGAGCAAGACGAGAAGCCCTGATCAACCACAAGTGATCAGAAGAGAAGAGCAAGGCCAGCAGCCTTTATCCCAGGCTGCTGAAGTTACTTTAAGAACTTGAAGTGAAGAAGAGCTACTCGTGTGACTCGAGGAGCCAGGAGAGGACCCTGTGGGACTCAAGGAGAAGATTTCTTCAGTGGGATTCTGGAGCAGGCCAGTGGGACTCTGGTAACACTGTGGGACGCAGTATAAAGACCCTCATGTGGGACTCAGGAGAGATACGGTGGGAAGCTGTATCGACCATTGTAATTCTAACAAGTTATAATGGGAGAATCCATGCTGGAAGAGCATGGCAAGGATGTAGGCCTTTGGTGCCGAACCTTGTAAATCCTTGTGTCCAGTGCCTTTACATTTAATTCATCATTCGTGGAAAGGTGAGAGGGACAAGAAGAGTGGATCGAGGCTTTAACCAGTCATAGAGGTTTAATTGATTAAGAATCAATTAGTAAAAAGTTTTAAGGGATCACTGATTCACCCCCTCCCCCTCTCAGTGATTCACACTGATCTGGGCACTTCAGTTATAACTTTTGGTATAGGTTTATACCATCGGTTATAAAAAAACCGTTGTTATATCCTTATGGATATCCATATTCGCTCTATACCAACAGTATCTAACCATTGGTATAAGTGTAACATGCATATACCAACAGTTTACAAACCTTTGGTATATGTTATAATTTAACACACATATACCAACAGTTTGTAGCAAACTGTTGGTATACCTTTTATTTTGACACCTTTACCAATGGTTTTCACAGAACCATTGGTATAGGACTATTGTCACGCCTTACTTGGACACTTTTGATGGAACCATTGATATTCTATATAACAAAAGTTTCCAGGCCTTTACCAAAGGTTTACAATCATTGGTAAAGTGTAAAATTATAGTAGTGATTCATTCTATCTAGAAATTCATCTAAGTATAAATTTAGAATTATTGCTTCACATGTCAATATTTTTAACAATAAAAAACCCAAAAAGATATTAATCACTATCATTTAATAAAAAAACACAAAAAGTGATAGAATATGTGAATTAGATAAAGAATGTGAACTACATTGTGAAGAATCCTAAAGAGATATGACGATGGTCTGCCACTGTGCTGAACTAGGAAAGATATAATTATTTTCTTCCACACCCCAAGACAAGAATGCATCAAAACTGAAGTTGTTTTCAGGGAGCCAAAAATTAGTTCATTTTATTTTTCTATTTTCACATCTTATTTAGATTTCATTTCATTTAAAAAAAAGAAAAATTCCAGGATGTATTCAAAATCAGAATATTATGCATGGAAATATTACTCACAGGTGCAACAACAACAACAACAAGAAGATGAATATTTTAGAAGAGATCAGGTGCATGAACTTAGAAAAAATGTTGAACAACTAACCAGAAAGGCTGATAGAGATTTTGATTATGTTCGTGCATTAATGGAGCAACCCAACCCTAAGCTGGAGAAAGATCCTAAGAAAGTGGTGTAAGAAAATTCACCACTTATATTTGAAATTGAAGAACCAAAGGAGTCAAGGGAGGAAGACGTACCTACTGAGCTACAAGTGTGACATCAAAAAATTTTGGATTAATTATTGATTAAATGTGAGGAACTACCTGACCTCCCTATAAAATACAATGAAGAAGATTCAACACCAGAAAAGGAATAAACCACCCATGTTTTGGAATTTGAAGTCAAGATGGTGGAGCCCAACTACCTACCTCCATCCTCAGAGAGTCTACCCCAAGAGGCACTTACCACTGAGGTAGAGATTGAAGCTGAACCAACTCAGGGAGTTGAACCATTCATTGACTCTATCCCTTCCAATTTTATTGAATCTAAATTATACATCACTCCTTGTGGTTTTGATTGTACAGAATCAGACAATCTCAACTATGCCTTGGAGGATGAAGAAGAACATAGATGTGCACATGCATAGGAACATATTGATCTCACTGGATATGTTGAATATTTATTGATGGAAGTTCAGGAAGAGATACTAGTGAATTTCTTTAATAAAACCATGACAAAATTTTCTTACTTTGATGGGGAATAATTTTATCATGATACTTCATGTTTTAATATTATTCAAATAGAATTACACTCTGACTTTCCCATTTACTATTCAGTTGATGAAGCATGCCTCGAGGAACCAATGTACATAGAATATGATGTTTCAAAAGTAAAATCCAAGAAGGAGGTTGATTCATACTTCATCCTACCCCCACCAGGCAAGATATACCCCATTGTTAAGGGGGTGGGGATATTGTGTACTCTATCCCTGGATCATTCCTCACCTAGAAGGAGGAAGCACAAGCTAGGAAATGCCACATGTAGTGGTTCAAATAAAAGAATATTCATCCTCCATCAGACTTTGGATAATAGCAGGTACTTCCATCTAGAGGTAGTCAATATTCTGGGCCGACTTAGGGGATAATACCATGATTTATCTTTACTTGATTTCTAGGAATTCAGATGTCAATTTATTTTCTTTGAAATAATTTAGCATGTGGCCCCCTCCCTCTTTTCATTTTGAGCTTAAATTAAATAATCATTGTGAATAATTGAGTAATTTTCTTTTGTAGGATCATAATGGCAGAAGGAAGCCCCAGACAGTGAATGAGAAGGAAGAAGTTTCATGGAAAAAGGGTGTTCAATTTTAGTGTATTATCTTTTAAACTCTCCAATGTTTTTTCTACAACATGTTTTGAGCTTTAAAGATAAAATTTCATTCCCAAACTTGAATTCAGGTTTTTCTCAACTTATCTAGGAGACATGAGTTTCTTATAAATCCTCTAATTCCATGTTTTAGATTTCAATGTTGATATGATTATATGATTGAAATTAATAATTGAATTTTTAAAAATAATCATGGATATTGAAGTAATGAATCATTATTTGAAGGAATTAATTGATTCATTTAAATGAAATTTCCCTACCATCCTTCACGCTTTGAATTTCGGAAGTTCATGTGAATTGATTTATTAGTTATGCCGTGAGTGATGGTATAATGTTATATTTCCCATTACCAAGAAGATTTCTAGACCAAATACTTCCTATTTATTCTTTAGAATATTTATTGGGTAATCTTGGGACATGTAACAAACCATAACATGTATTGAAACTTTTCAAATATATGACTGTGCAAAAAAGCATTTAAAATTATTGAGGCATCGTTTGAAAAGCTAATTTTCCTTAAAATATTACCTTTAAATCAATCCTTATTTTAGTATAGAGATACCATGAATGACCTTTATAGGAATGAGTCATGTTTCAAACCATTTTTATCCATTCCTACCCTCCTCTAAGTATTTTCATGATATATTAAGGTTGAAGTGTGTGTGTAAGGAGAATCATGGTGGATGGGATGATATATAATGTAAAGAAGAAGTGTAGGGGTTTTAATTTGGTAATTGTAAAAGGTTGTGAAATCACTCATTATACTCTATTTTTCTCCTCTTGAATTAAAAAAAATGAAAAAATGACAAAAAGAACCAACAAAAAGAGAAACAAATGGGTTATGATTTGGGAAAACCCAAAATCACCATTTTCTAGACTGATGATCTTATGAGCCTGTATGTTTAGGTGATTGTTTTGAGGTATGATATAATAATAACTTTCGAAAAATGAAAATAAAGTACAAAATAAAAAAAATAATCAAGGGGGTGCACTAATCATTCATTATGCTTACTTGATCATAACATTTTCCATGAGTTTTGGGAAGTGGGTGTTGCTACAATGAAGGGGATAATTTCATTATATTTTTACTTTAGATATCATGCATAGTACTTAATATATTAGCCTCCTCCTTGAGCCTTAATTTTTAAAA
Source organism: Viscum album (assembly GCA_963277665.1). Taxonomy (NCBI): domain Eukaryota; kingdom Viridiplantae; phylum Streptophyta; class Magnoliopsida; order Santalales; family Viscaceae; genus Viscum; species Viscum album. Next base: position 963,390,676 of record OY728148.1, on the reverse strand, counting down.
CATAAAATCCAACCAACCATAAACCTACGATTCAATATAACCTTAATTTCAAGTCCTCTTGATAATATGTGCATTTTTTCATTACAAAGTGGAGAAAGTAGTTTATTTAAAATCCTATGGATAAGGAGCATGTTCTCATGATATGATCATAACTCTACATGAATTGTATAATGAGTAATTAGAGAAAATAATCAAAAGTGAGGTAAATCATGACTTGTCACGTTTAATAATAATGAATCAAGGATCTTGAATGAATAAAAGGAGAAGCTCCATCAATTATCAAATGGTAATAGAAAAATATGTGAATTATTTGTTTCTTTGAAAAATGGGGAATTAAATTGATATTTTTGAAAATTTTCATAATTTTGATTTCACATTTAAAGTTGTCAGATTTAATTGAATTTGAATTTGAATATTGGTAACATTAGTGTCCTCAAATTTCTATGTTGAGATTTTATGCTTGAGGACTAGCATGGTTTAAGTTTTGGGGTATTTGAGAGAGAAAATTTAATAGGACAAAAAATGTGCAAACTTTCATAGTAATGAATTATGCTTATAAAAGGAGGCCCTCTCCTTCATCGCAAATCATCAGCTCGACACCCACAGCTAAGGAGGGATCCCACCAGGGCATGGGAAACTTCTTCTCCTATTTCCCCCTAATTTATTCTTTATATTTGATTTTTATTTTATTTTTGTATTATTTTTCAATTGTAATTCAAATTTTAGTTTTATTAATCCAGGACTTTGTGTTTCTCCATCCAATTCTCTTCATTTCTTTCCCTCTGTCTCTTCTCTTCCACCCACTCCACTGAGTAATAAATTACTCTCAGAAATGAGAGGCTGACCCCGATACTTGGCCCAGGGGGTGGTGAAGGTGATCATGAATTTTTTTAATTTTTAATTTTATGTTTGTAGATATATTTGAGTAGCACACACAGGTAAGGTGAATGTCTTCGATGTTGTGACTAACTCCAATGACATGCAACTAAACCTATCCATATTCTTTTATTTAATAATTATTCCCTCTCTCTATTGGTTAGTTCTTCACACGTTGGATTTTAGCTACTCAATGTATGAAATGGCTTTGATTTAACTGGGTCCTGGAGGATGACACATTCTAGACAATGGTGTATCACCAACTTGGATTAAAGGAGGAGGTGGAATTGAGAGTTCTCAGACATTCAATGATATTCCACAATTTATAATTAAATAATAGTAGTTAAAACATCAGATTTAATGTTTGGATTATCAAACTAAAATAAAACATATTAAGGATCATAATGATTGAACATTTAACCAACCCCCAAAACCATGTTCTTTTTTATTAATTCATTCTATTTAGAATTGCATCTTTGTAAAAAATTAGAATTATTGATTCACATGTAATTATTTTAAATAATGGAAAACCAAAAAATAGTTTCATCACATTCATTTAATAATCTAAACCACAAAAAGAGATATAATATGTGAATTAGATAATGTAAATAAACTATATTGAGAAGGATCCTCAAGAGAGATGACTCTGGTAAATCACTATGCTGCACTAGGAAAAATATAATTAATTATGTCCATGCCCCATGACAGGCATGTGTTAAAAATAATATTGTTTCCAAAGAGAAAATCATTTGTTTATTTACTTTATCTATTTTCACATCTTAGTTAGATGTCATTTTGTTTAAAAAAACTAAAAAACACTTCCATTATGTATTCAAATTCAGAATATTATGAATGGAAAAATTACTCACAGGTGCAGAAACAAAAACAAGAAGAAGATAAATATTTTAGAAGAGCTAATGTGCATGAACATAGAGAAAGAATTCAATAATTAACCAGAATGTCCAATAGAGATTTTGATTATTTTCGTGCATTAAGGGAGTAACCCAAACGTAAGCCAAAGGAATAACATGAGAAAGTGGTGGAAGAAATTTCACCACTTTTATTTGAAATTGAAGAACCTGAGGAGTCAAGGGAGGAAGTCTTACCTGGTGAGCTAAAAGTGGGAGATCAAAAAAGTTTTGGATGAATTTTTGATTTAATGTGATGAACTACCTGACCTCCCCATACAATAAAAAGAGGAAGATTCATCACAACAGAAGGAAGAAACCACCTAAGTGGTGGAATTTTAAGTCAAGATGGAGAAGCCCAACTACATGCCTCTATCCTCAGAGAGTTTACTCCAAGAGGCACTTACCACTGAGACAGAGATTGAAGCTGAACCGACTCACGGAGTTGAACCATTCATTGACTCTATCCCTTCTAATTTTATTGAATCTGAATTCTACATCACTCCTTGGGGTTTTGATTATACAGAATCTGACAATCTCAGCTATGACTTTGAGGATGAATAAGAACTAGGATATGCACATGTTGAGGAACATATGGAGCTCCCTGGACACGTTGAATATTTATTGAAGAAAGTTCATGAAGAGATTATAGTGGATTTCCATAAGGAAATCGTGATAAAATATTCTCACTTCAATGGGGAAGACTTTAATATTGGTACTTCATGTTTTAATATTATTCAAATAGAATTACACTATGACTTTCCTATTGACTATTATTTTGGTAAAACATACCTTGAGGAACCAATGGACAAAGAAGAAGAGGTTGAACAAGTAACAACCAATAAGGAGGACGATTCATACATCATCCTACCCCACCATGCAAGCTATACCTAATTGTGAAGGTTGGGATATGGTGTACTCTATCCATGGATCATTACTCACCCATAAGAATTAAGCACAAGTTGAGAAATTCCACATGTGGTGGTTCCAATCAAAGAAGCTTCATCCTCCATCAGACTTTGGATAACAGTTGGTACTTCCCTTTGGAGGTAGTCAAAATTCAAGGCCCCCATGGGGGATGATACTATGATTTATCTTTACTTTCTTTCTAGGAATTTAGATGTAAATTTATTTTCTTTGAAATAATTTGGCATGCGGACACCTCCCTGTTTTCATTTTAAGCTTAAATGAAATGACCAGTATGATTAGTTGAGTAGTTTTATTTTGTAGGATCATGTTGGTAGAAGGAATCCCCAGACATTGAAGGGGAAGGACCAAGTTTCATGGGAAAAGGGTGTTCAATTTTTGTGTTTTATCTTTTAAACTTTCAACATTTTTTTCCACAATATGTTTTGAGATTTAAAGATAAAATTGCATGCCCACACTTAAATTCATGTTTTAATCATCTTATCTAGGAGACATGAGTTTCTTAAGAATATTGAGATGCCATGTTTTATATTTCAATGTTTAAATGATTAAATTATTTAAATTAAAAATTGATTTTTTTAAATGAATCATGGATATTTAAGCAATAACTCATTATTTGAAGGAATTAATTGATTCGTGTAAATGAAATTTCCCTACCATCCTTGATGCTTTGAATTTCCGAAGTTCATGTGAATTGATTTATTAGTCATGCCATGAGTGATTGTCCAATTTTATATTTCCCATTCATAAGAGGATTTCTAGACCAATTACTTCCTATTTATTCTTGATCATATTTTTTGAGTGATCTTGGGACATGTAACTGACCAGAATTTGTATTGAAACTTGTCATGTCTATAACTGTGAAAAAAACACATTTAAAAAGATTGAGGCATCCTTTAAAAAGATGATTTTCCTTAAAAGACCACCTTTACATCAATACTTCTTTTAGCCCATAGATACCATGAATGACCAATATATGAATGAGCCATATTTCAATCCATTTTCATCCCTTCCTACCCTCCTCTGAGTATTTGAATAATATTTTTAAGTTGAAGTGTGGGGGTAAAGGGAGTCATGGTGGATGAGATGATATACATTATAAAGAAGAAGTGTGGGGGTATTATTGTTGTAATTGTAAAAGGTTGCGGAATCATTCATTATACTCTATTGTTTTCCACACTTAAATTAAAAAAAATGACAAAAATGACAAAAAGAACCATGAAAAAAAAGAAAAAAATGGGTTATGATTTGGAAAAAAAAATAACCATTTTTCAGACCGATGATCATATGATCCTATGTGGTTATGTCATGGATGTGAGGTTTTATATAATGATAAATTTCAAAAAAAGAAAAAAAAGTACAAAATAAAAAAATATATACAAGAGGGTGCAAAAATTATTCATTATGCTTACTTGATGATAACCTTTTCTTTGAGTTTTGGGAAGTGGGTGTTGCTACTTTGCAGGAGATAATTTCTTTATATTTTTACTTTTGATATCACGCATAGTAGTTAAGCGATTAGCCTCATCCTTGAGCGTTAATTTTTAATGCATAATGTCCTACCAACCATAAACCTCAAAGACAATAGAACCTTAATTGCAAGTCCTCGTGATTTTATGTGTTTTTTGTCTTTACAATGTGGAGAAAGTAATTCATTTACAAGCCTATGGATAAGGAGAATGTTTCTCATGGTATAAGCATAAATCTACTTGAATTGTATAATTATTGATGAGAGAAAAGAATAAAAAGTGAGGTAAATCATGACTTGTCATGTTTAATAATAATAAATGATGGATATTGAATGAATGAATTGATAAGTTCCACTAATTTTCAAAGGGAAAAAGTAAAATATGTGAATTATTTGTTTCTTCGAAAAATGAAAAATATAATTGATATTTTATGCAGATTTTTGAAAGTTTGATTTCACATTGATTTTTTTTGATTTTATTGCATTGGAATTTGAATTTTGATAACATTGGCGTTCTTTGATTTCCATGCAGAGATTTTATACTTGAGGAAAAGCATGGTTTAAGTGTCGGGGAATTTGATAGAGAAAATTTTTATGCATATTTTTTATCAAATAATGAGTATTTTTTTTAATTTTTTTCAATGATAAATCTCATTTATTTCCATGTATTATTAAAATAATGAAGATTGTCCTTTTGTCTTTTGGTCTGGAATCACAGCGTGGACCCGCAGCTCATTGCCCGAGCCCACGCCGGTATGGAGAGGTTCTTCATCTTGCCACTGCAGGAGAAGCATAGGGCGAAGAGGAGCTACGGGGTTCACCAAAGAAACGATGACGACCGCACCGACAGGTTCACGACGTAGATAATATGGAAAGAGATATTGTCCTTCCACTTCACCGAAGCCGCTGCTGGATGAATGGATAAGTACTTCATGCAGTCCTTGGGCACAGATTTTCGAGATTTCGAGTAATTTTTTGAGAATTAAATGAGAAAAATGCCTGAAATTTCAACTTGGTGGTGATTAGAAGTCGGAAAAGGTCCATATATTCCTAGATCCTTTTGTGTCGGGGGCAGGATGGAGTGGGAGGAGTACATCGATGCCATGATCGGTCTATCGGTGGCGATCATGGAGGTGATGTGCATCGGCCTTGGGGTGGGACGTAGCAACCTTCGGGATTTCTTCATTGGAAATGAATCAAATGTGGGTCTAAATTACTATCCTCCTTGCCAGTGATCAGAGGTAACACTGGGGACGAGACCCCACTGCGATCCCACCTTCATTACCATCCTCCACCAGGACGATGTGGGTGGCCTCCATGTTTTGTATGACGGGAGGTGGCATTCTTTCTCCCCCGCTCCAGCCATGTTTGTTGTTCTCATCGGTGAAACCATTATGGTATACGCGTCGTCATTCACCACTGATCCTTTTAACCCTTCTGATTTACATAGTCATTATGAAAGGGAATATCACAGGCTCCGACGAATGGGATTTATAAGTGCTGCATACACTTGGCGGTGGTGAATGAGCGGAGGGCGAGGAAGTTGATAAGATTCTTTCTATGTCCGGTGAGGGACAGGGTGGTGAGTCCCCCACCACAGTTGGTGGCCAGCGGGATCCCCCGGAGGGCATACCCAGACTTCGAATGGCCCACCTTCCAAGACAGGTAACACCACAAAGATAAGACCACGAAGGTAACTCCATGAAGGTAGAATTACCATGAAAGTAACACCACAAAGATAGAAATACCACACAGGTAACACCACAAAGACATTACCACAAAGGTTGAAGTACCACACAGGTAACACCACAATGCAAGAAGTACCACACAGGAAAAGACTCAGCTCACAATCAGGTATAACCTAAGTACAGAAGTACAGATGATTAGTCATAAACTACATCATCTTATTATATTAATAAGAACTACTGATGACCACACAAGATCGATAGGTAACTAACCCCCACTGACCAACACATGATCTGACCCACACAGGATCAATATGTGTTGACCCAGAGAGGATCGATGAGCACTGACCCACACAGGATCTGACCCACATAGGATTGATGTTCTTTTTTCACGTTGCACCCTGCCATAGGTCTCCTTGCACCCAATACAATCAAGTTCCGTAGAATATTCCCCTCAAGATATCGTTCGTAGCATGACCACCAATAATATCCACAAAGTAATAACTCAAAGGACCTCCATGTCGTAAGGGTTCCAACATGATAAACGACATGTTAATCGGATGCCAGGTCTGTGATTTATATGCGTTTTAGCTTCGTGGGCCCGGTTGGATTCTGGTTCAATCCAACCCGGCCATACTCCAACTATCTAAAAAACTCAATTGGAGAATACCAAAAGTCCTCTCTCAATCCAAGGATCCCAACACTATAGACGGTTCATCAAACAGACGTTCGGTTCCCAAGATATGCTCCTTTATGTGTTTCAGGGTCTGGTCAGACCTGGTCAGACCGACCCCACCCGACTCGCTCTTGGCTGGGCCGAGGTGGAGTCGGCCTGATGGGTCAATGTTTGGTCTGACCCGTATGAGGGGTGGTCCACAAGGGAATCCCATAGTGGCCCGAAAGGGCATCCTGGCAAGAATAGGGTGGCCCGCAAGGGGGCGACCTGGAAATGGGCGGCCCGACCCACGTGGGGCAGTGACCCGATCCAGGGAGGCAACCCGCTTTGAGGGTGGCGGCTCGGTCTGAGGGCGATGACCCGGTGTGAGGGAGCAGTCCCGCTCTAAGGGAGGGGGCCCAGTGCAAGGGAGACGGCCTGGTGTGAGGGTGGCGGCCCGCTCCGAGGGAGGCCGTCCGGTCCGAGGGCGGTGGTCCGACCCAAAGGCGGGGGCCCGGTCCGAGGGAGGCGGCCCTGTGAGAGGGCGGCGCCCCGACTCGAGGGAGGCAGCCCGCTCCATGGGTTGCATCTCGGTTTAGTCCGATTTGGGGGGGGATAACCCCCCGATCACCCAGATTCCCAAAAAGCCCGGAGGCCGTTCTGTTGGCGAGGTGGCTGACGAGCCGTGACCCTCCTCTTGCAGCATGCGTTGACGTGTTCACAGTCTTCTGAGGTGGTGAAAGGAATGAAAAATAACATAGGGTTTGGGACACGTTTGTTAGGACTGCACCCCCCGCGTTAGCTCGCAATATGAAGGATGTTAAGGTACTTCAATAAAAAGTTGTATCGAACACAAGATTAACCCCACAAGACTCCCAGCAATAAAATAACAAAACATGTTATTTATTAATCTTTCAAAAGTCCAAAAAAATAACTTTTTCACCCGACTTACTGCGGTTGAAGTTATGCCTCTCTTAAGAGAATCCTGGCCCTGCAGGTTCAACGATGCCCTCAGATTTTGAAGTCAAACAACAGTTCAAAAGTTAGAAAACGCCACTCACGCGTTTACTGAACTTACCCACAAAAAAGTTCGTAAAATTATTAACAATCACCCTCAACCTGTGATGGTTGAGTTTAGGATTTTCATAATTGAAGCATGTCCCAACGAACCCAACGGTACTCTCGGATTTCCAATCCGAGTTACCATTTAAATGTTATGGATTTTTTAATAAAATAATTGTCACTTAATTATTTTATTTACGTACAAAAAGTATCTTTTACTAGTGGCATGCACTGGCCAAAGTTAGTATCTTCCAAAAGAGAGCATGCCATCACGAGCTCAGCGGTGGTCTCATTTTATTAATTCGTGTTACCATTTGTGAGTTATAATCATTTGGAAAATAAAATAATTTTATTTAATTATTTTATTTACAGTTCTTCCATTTTCATTTTTTCTCATAGGAGGCCCGCACCGACTATACTTAAGCCCTGCGTAGGGTAAACCCACCATTCTAATCACAGAAAATCCCTCATATTTTTAATTCGAGTAACCGTTTAAGAATTATTCCACTTTTTTAAAAAATATGATTACATGCGCTAATTAAAGCTTAACAAAACGTTGACGGAACATTTTGGACACCCTGGGCCTCAGAATCACGCGCCGTCAGATTTTGCGATCTCAAAATAATTCCATATAATTAAAAAAATTATATGGAATTTCCAAGACATTACAATATTTGTCATGTTAACTAACTCAACAGAAGCAATGAGGAAGTCATAGTATCTAAATCTAGGTCTTATGTTCGAATGAAGCAAGATGATTCATAATGAACATAAGTTTATTCCAAGATTAAAAAGTTATCCCTTCCATCTTGCGAGCATTATGATTTTTGCAACCAACATTGGTTTAATTTTGTGACATCAGTAATGAGGAGCGAGGATATCTTAGAGTTGATCCCTTCCAATATTTGACAAGAACCATTTATATCCCTGGGGAGAGAATGGTGCTTTGTATAATTCTTTGATGAGTATTCCATGAGATGGTAGGTGTACCCAATCAAGATGAAATCAAGTGTTTTTAAAGTCTTCAAAAAATTGAAATCCTAGATGAAGATGGAATATTGAAAGAAGATCAAGTGTTTGAGGATTGATAGTGGTGGAAAATACTCAAGTGATGATTTTGATACTTTTTTTCAATGAGAAGGAATCATGAGACAATTCATGGTGTCTTACACTCCTAAACAAAATGGAGTGAAAAAATGGGTTAACGTAAACTTGTTGGATAGAACAAGGGAGATATTGAAGACTATAGGAATTTTCAAAATGTTATGGGATAAAGTAATGAAGATCACATGTTATGTGATCAATCAATTTACTTTTGTGATGATTGATATGAAAACACTAATGAATATGTGGAGTGTTAAACCTACTGATTGTGCTTGGTTACATACTTTTGGATGTCATGTATCTATATTGTTTAATGATAAGGAAATATTGAAGTTGGATTCGAGATCCAATGAATGTATATTGTTTGGATATGTTGATGGTGTGAAGTATAATCGTATGTGAGAACCCACTACCCATAGACTTATCATCAGCATGGATGTTATATGTCTAGAAGATAAGGTGCAAGTGGTGATTAATGGGGACTTGAAGAAAGAGAACACATATACAATAATAGTTTGGGTGGAGGAAGAATCCATAGAAGAACCAATTTCCTTTGAGGATCATGATGATCATGTTATGATTGATTTTGGACTATGATGATCAACTAAAGATAACAGAGAACCAATATGGCACTCAGAATTTATCACTGAGAGAAATATTGTGTACTAATTATTGATTGAGGACTGTAATCCATATTATAATTTTGGAGGTGATGTGGAGTTCAGAAATATCTACATGGATGGAAGGAATTAAGGAGAAACTTGATGCCCTTAACAAGAACAACACTTGAGATATTGATCCATTACCTCATGGAAGGAAGACTATCAGAAAAAACAGGTTCTTTAAGATCAATTGGGATGAATATGAACAATTGTAAAGATATCATGCAAGACTGGTGGTCACAGGATATTCATTGGGAGAAGTTACTGATTTCAGGGAAATATTTTCTCCCATTGTTAGAATAATGACTATTCAGATAGTTATGGGGATGTGGAAACATATAGTTTAACTCTAGAGTAGATTTATGTGAAGACAAATTTTCTACATGCTGATCTTGATAAATAAATATATATTCTCTAATCGGAATGTTTTTCAAAATAAGGAATAGTGAACATGTTTTTTAGGTTGAGAAAAACTTTTTATGGTATTAAGTAGGCACCATGGTGTTGGTACAAGAGATTTTATTCCAATCTTGAGTATTGGACACAAAATACTTTATTCTGATACTTGTGCATATTTCATGGGTTCAGGTGGTAATGATTTTATCATTCTTCTATTGTATGTGGATGACATGTTGATAGTTTTCAAGGGAGTATGATATGAAGAAATTAGGAATAAAAAATAATATTTTAGGATACACATTTAATGAGAGAGAAAAAAGGGTATGATTTAGCTATCAAAAAAGAATTTCTTGAGGAATATCTTGAAATACTACCACATGCGACATTATAAGCCTATATTTTTCCCACTTACTAATAATTTTATGTTATCCTCTATGATGAATCCTAATAGTGATAACAATGAATTATAGAGGATAGAGATGTCTCAATTACCTTATGAACCATCAATGTGTAATATGATATTATCTGTGGTTTATATGAGACCAGCAATTGCACATGTAGTGGGAAAAGTTAGATGGTATGTGGAGAATTATATAAGGGAGAATTGGAACATATTAATGAAGATGCTTAGATACATAAAGTAGATCTCAAATTCTGTATTATGTTATTGATGATCAAATTTCAGTATTAGTGCCTATAGAGATTCAGATTTTGTAGGTGATTATGACCAATGAAAATACACTTTGGGTTATGTGTTTAATTTTATAGGATGAGTTGTGAGCTGGAATTCAACATTGTAGTCTGTTATATATTTATCCACAACTATGGTAGAGTACATGAAAACTATATAGGCTTTCAAAGAAGTGATATAGATGTGAAGGTTTCAAGAGGATCCCGGACAATGATAGAAGTATATCCAATTGTTTTGTGACAATCGTAGCACCTTGAAAATTAAAAGGAATCTATCTTTTCATTCCATGATAAAGTACATTATGGTAAAATATAACTTTGTTTGAGATATGGTGGAGGATGGAAGAGTGGATATGCAGAAAATTTATATTGAAGAAAATTAGTTTAATTTTATGATGAATTTTATGAACTTTGTTAAGTTAATATAGTAAAAATACCTCAATCATAATCATATATATAAGAGCAACATGGTTTGAAGATAGAAATGATTTGTGGAAATATTGTTGGTTCCCAATCAGATTTCCAAGTGTTATATATATTGGCATTTGTTTCTCACAAAACATTTTGCCCCCTTGATTATTCAAAGGGGGCTAGTGTGGTTAGTGGGATGGTTGAAAAAACTAACCCATAGAGTTAAATAGAGGAAGAAGATCAAGTAAGGACCTTTCCTATAAAAGGCAGAGCGCTTTGACGGTTTTAGCATCATCACCTCAAGTATTGAGCTTCTTATTTCAACATTTTGAGTGTTGTATTTTCTGAGGTGCTTTATACATTACTCAAGAGAGTTAATTAAATGTATATTTTCCTTATAATAGAAAGAGAGTGTGTTTAACCTCTTTTACCATTGTGATATCATTCTATTTTTCTATCATTTTTTACCCCTCTTTATTTGTGTGGTTTTCTATGTTACATCTATTGTTTATTTTTTATTTATTTTTTACTTTACTTTTATCTCACAATTATCACATCATGAAAGGGCTAATAATATTTGATCCAAAAATCAGCATTACTAAATATTTGTTTATCCTATTCTATAAAAAAATAGTGGGTTTTACTATGAGGTATCCCACTTGTAATGGAATAATTGAGTTGTATGGGTATAATTATTTTTCTCAAAATTACAGGAAGAAATTTAACATGTTTATAATTATATAAATAGTAGGAAGAATCAAGAAAACATTAATAATACAAATCTTGTGATGAATTTTTATAATCGGAAATGTAACACGTTGATTCTAACAAACCATAAACGATGAACGAGAGAATAAAAATTACTGACTCATGTAAAAATTTACAATAGATAACATGCTAATGAGAACATATATAACCAGTTTGATATTAATAATAATAAGTACCAAGAACAATTAGAGATAACAGACTCAAACATATGTGAGACGATCAATAGAAATGATTGACATATAGTAGTAATCAAATCATAATGATGACCATATTTTTTTTACATTATTTATCTATTTGGCCTATATTCATGGTGGAGGGGTACCAAGATTCCACTATGAAAAAATGGGATTATAAAAGATATGTGTTAAATAGTGAAACATAACTATATATGAAAAAAGCACATGAGGAAAATATCCAAAGATTAGGTTCTTGAAATGCTAGGACTCACACTAGAACCATGTTGTGGATTCATCATATACTATGCACTTTGGAAAAAATCAAACAACACATGCAACATAGAAACAAAGAATAATCAAATAGAAGGCATAAATAACCTATAGAAAAGAAGAACAATACCATACTAAGGCCCCTTAATAGGGATCAATCTATCCTATGTGTTTTCATTGAGCCTCTATGTAATTAGTTCTTGTTGTTAGGGTCATCTAGATTGTACACCTATATAATTGTCATTTCCATCTTGGTAAAAAGAACACCATGGAACACTAAGACCTCATCAGAGATCCTCACCAAGCATATAAGAAGATGATCACAACATATCTAGATCACTATTTCTTCCTTGGTAAGTCAGGGAATCCCATCAGTGCTCCTTCATCTACTCTTATCTCTCATGGAAAAATAGAGCTCCCAAAACCATGGATATTTTTTTCCCAACTAAATCTCCCACAAGTGGAGACGTAGATTCCAAATCAAAGAGCCATTCTAGTAGGGAAAGAGGATTATTATATCATATAACCAAGGATATGGAAAATTTAGATATGTGTCCCAACATAACCACTTAAACAACAAAATAAGGACATATGACATCATAGACTAACCTATCAAGGGTCACCCATAGATCAAGACAATCGGTTTCATGAAGAATGAAAAAATGGAGGAATAGAAAACTATAGGATCATAAGGATCAATGGATCAACATCAGGTATGAGGTTGACATAGATCAAATGGGAATGTGGACCAAGTCTAATAGCACATGCCCAATGTATAAACCGAACAAAAGGCCCACATGAACTAATAAAAGAAGCTCAAGCTCAATAATACATAAATCCAACATATAAAAATACCAAAAATTAAATGAAAATTAATATTATGACAGGTAAAAAAAGATCAATGTGTAACACCCCAAATTTTGGGTATCATATAATGATTATATTATGCCTTTACATTTGATATATCCCTTTTAACCAAACAAAAATTTAAAGGATCAAAATAAGGCTCTTTATTTAAATAAGAACATTGTAGTGTCTAAAATACACTGAGATCCAAAGAGTAATCATGATAACCAAATATACCTATTAAAAACCCTATCAGCACTACTTGAAGACCCCCAATCACCACAACGAGGCCCAGTAAGTAAAGAAGATCCTTCGAGTCAACTAAATCAAAAAACATCACCACTGCGATCATAAAAACCATGCTGAGCATCAGCGGAATGGGAAGCACCAATTTCTCCATTTTAAGTTTTAGGACACCGTAAGTTTTGGTTTTATAAGAAACTTATTCTACCATTTCTCTAGTGACCATTGGAAGCTAACTGTTATAAAAAATAGTCGTTGGACCTTATTAGGATAAGTAAACTTATTTAAATATTAATTAGTTTCCAAATAATTGAGTTATGATTAAGGTTATAATTAAACCATCATTTATGAACTCTAAAAGAATATGGTGTAAAACTTCGTTTCACCCTTAATTGATTTTGAAAAGAATTAAGGAATTCAAAAAATTTTGAAATTTTTTAAAATACAATGTAACGATTTTTATTTCTTAAATAATACTATAAACTATGCTGATGTTTTTAAAATAAAATTATGTTTTGATTGAACTATGTTTTTGAGGGTACTAGTATATAAATTATAATGTAGGTTTATTAAAATTTCCTTTTCGTAACTTTTTGAGTTAAAAAAAGGGTTTAGTATTTTAAATTATAGAAATACTTCTAACTAAAAAAAGTTTAATTTGTATTCATTAATGTTTAAGAATAAAAAATTATATATAGTTTTAATAATTGGATTGTTTCCTCTTCCTAAAACGTTTTTTAGTGTAGCTTTTTTAAAAAAAAATTGGCCCACTAGGTCCAGCCCTTTTTGGCTAGGGATGAGGGAGGCATCTCACACGAAGTGGCTGAGCCCGACCATTAGCTCCAACCCAAGGCCGACTCGAGCTCGAGCAGAGGTTCCCCAAAGGGTGCTCGGGAGCGAGCAAGAGCGCATAGGCGGACCAGTGTGGGAGTGAGGCCACGACAGGGTCTAGGTACAAGATCCATCGAGTGAACTAAAGCAAAAAACAATCACCAATATGATCATTAAAACCATGCAGAGCATCAGTTGAATGGGAAGCACCATCTTCTTCCTTTTGAGTTTAAGTACATCGTAAGGTTTGGCTTTATAGGACAATTTTTGGACCATTTCTCTAGTGACCATTGGAATCTAATTGTTATAAAAAAATAGCTGTTGGACCTTGTTAGGATAAGTGAACTTATTAAAATATTAATTAGTTTCCATGTAATTGAGTTATTATTGATGTTATAATTAAACCATCATTTATGAACTGTAAAAGGATATGGTGTAAAACATCATTTCACCCTTAAGTTATTTTGAAAAGAATTAAGGAATTCAAAACACTTTGTGAATTTTTCAAATACAATGTAACGATTTTCATTTCATAAATAATGTTATAAAATATGTTTATGTTTTTCAAATTAAATTATGTTTTGATTGAACTATGTTTTAGAGGATACTTGTATATAAATTATAATGTAGGTATATTAAAATTTCATTTTCGTAACTTATTGAGTCAAAAAAGGGGTTTAGTATTTTTAATTTTAGAAATACTTCTAACTAAAATAAGTTTAATTTGTATTCATTAATGTTTAAGAATATATAATTCTATATACTTTTAATAAATGGATTTTTTCTTCTTCTTAAAACATTTTTAGTGTATCTTTTTAAAAACAAAATTGGCCCACAAGGGCCAGCCCTTTTTGGCTAGGGCTGAGGAAGGCAGCTCACACGAAGTGGCTGAGCCTGACCCTCAGCCCCCAGCCAAGGCTGGCCCAAGCTCGAGCAGAGGTTCCCCGAATGGCACTCGGGAGTGAGCAGGAGCACGTAGGCGCACCAGTGTGAGTGTGAGGCCGTGGTGGGGTATGTGTGGGCCAAGTCCTGTGGGCAGGATCCCATGTATAGGACCCCTTTCGTGGGTGTTCTATTATTTCCGAGCACTCGTTGGGAGGCCCAGGTTTATAAGGGAGGCGAAAACCACTCTCCATTTCGATGTGGGAAGCAATTTTTTGGGCGTAACGTGATCTGGAATGTTGGATCACATCACGCGCGATCTGGTCCATTGTTTTCGATCCCACGCTCGACCCTCAGTGACCACGTCTCTATCCATAGTTTTTATCAACCATTCGATCTGGCATCATCTAATCATGGGCGTTTGAGGTTTTTAAATTTCCACGTCGAACGTAGACCGTCCGATTAAACATAGATCTAATCTAAGTCACTCAATTCTTTTAAAACAACAGATGCATCTCATCCCTTGGATCGATGTTGGGATCGATCTGGACCTTCCGTTTCTCCCTGGCATTTTCCCTAGCAAGGTCTTCTTCTTCCTCCACACATGGGTTATGCAAGTATCCCTACCCTATGTCACACCCCTCATTTTGTTTACCTCTGACCATCGGGGACCCCCATGTCTCCTCGTTTTCTTCAAGCACGACACCCCCATTGAATGCAATGCAAGTGGGTAAATTTTTTCATGGAAGGTGGTGTGTGAGATTTTGTATATAAATAACCGAGACCTCTCGGTTCTTCTCTCCCGTTTAAGTCTCTACTGAGCCCATCCAACCCTCCCCGAAGTCCTCATTTCCCTGGTTTTTAATGTAATGGTTTTTATTTTTTCCTTGTTTTTCATCTTTGATAATATATACACTTATATATTTGAAAAAAAATAATTTTTTAACCTTACAGTTCAGTAAAAACATTCTTAAATTTTGAACCTAGGCCTTCGAGTTCTCTTGCATTCAAATAGCTTAAATAATGTAAGGATTATACCTATCCTCGTTTTGTTGTTTTGAAAATACATATATAGTTTTGTTTATATGTATATACGTCGGTTATATGCTGGAATGTGCATGAACTTTATTTTTTGATTATATGTATGATGTTTGTGTATAATTTTCCATGCACTACACATATTCACATACACTTAATTTCATATTTAAATAAAAAATATATTTTGAAAATGTTATAAATATGATCGGGTTTTTATAAAATTATATTTTTGAAGGTTTACATAAACAAATTCTTATGACTAAGGGCATGACCTTACCTATTCAAAATGTTGTTGAACTAGTATTCATATGGGATAAACACAAATGGGTGTTCCAATCATTTAGGTTGAGTTCAGGTATATACAAATGTTTTATATGTTTCATGAACCTTGATTTTAGTTGTTAAGGTCCTTACACATTAAGTCTTGAGTTTAGTTTGCATTTTAAAAACATAAGAAATAGGGAGTTAAACAAAACTTATATCCCTATTTAAGAGTAAATTATTTGTTTTCCCTATCTTTTAAATGATTTTTCTTATGGTGAAGATTCATTATTTCTATCATGGACATTATTCAGTGTTATTAAGAGGCTTAACAATATTGAATGTTTTAGCTTGTACAAGCTCAAAACCCAACTTGAGATTTTTTGTTCACCTTGTAATTAATTGGATGATAAAATTTTAGAATTTCAAGAACAAACTTGCATGTGATAAATTCTAGCTTTCTATTCTTTTAGTACATTAGTTGTCAATGTATGTGCCATAATCTTCCTTTCTTCTTTCCTTTTAATTATTGTCACATAATTTTTAGCTTGGTTTTTAATCATCTAGATGACTGTCTCACTTATAAGATATGTAAATTCAACTACTATAACCAACTATGAATGAACTATTCAAGGTGGTATGGGACATCTTGAATGTACAACCCCATTTAAGTATGGATTTATGTGTCTCACATGAAGGTAAAGAAATATTAAGGGTGCGCCCTGATAGTTCACTGATGCATTGGGTAAATAATTAATCTCTAGAGATTACAAACTTCACGATACCCAGGTGAATAACCTCGGTAATTTATCTTTATTGACACCTTGGGGATGGACCTTAGTGATATATTCTTGAATTTCTAAATGAAATGTTGAAGCCACATATTCAATTCATGTGAAAAGTTATTTTCAAGATGATATTCCTATTCTTTCACTACTCTTTCCCTAATGTTTTTATCAAGTTCATATTGATGTCACAAGTTTAAGTTTCGGGCATGATTCGTGTAAAATAGTAACCAATATATGAAATTGATGTTCTTTTCCTTCACAGACAACTCTAATTAAGTATTTCTCTTAATGGTTTAAATTGTGATTAAACATTCATACGGTATACTTATTCAGGATATCATTTACTAACACTTTTTGAAAATGTCATAATTGATTCATGTATTCCTTGAAAATATTAGTTGAGCACTTTTATGTTTTGTTACATGTGTTACAATTTTCTATATGAAAATTTTCATTGGATATTCTTTTAAAAAATGATTTCAATATTTTCATTGGTTTATTTTAAACCCCTTACTGGGCATTCTTATGCTCACCCTACATTTTTAATTTTAAATTTTCAGGTAACATCTTTTATCAGATGAAACATTTCTGAAGTTACTGGTTTCCCAGAGCCCGAACTGAACTCAATCCTCTGTATGGGATGTGATATTTGTTTATAAGTGAATTTTTCTATTTTAAAACAACACATCATGTTCAAAAGGCACCGAATCCTGGTTTTTCTGGGGTTGGGTCTTCACCGTTGGTATCAGAGGATTTAGTTTGGATAACATTGGAAATCCAGAATTAAAACAAAGGAAAATATACTTCGACATTACTAAAAAAGAGTTTTATTAATTTTCAGTTGGAAAATGAAGGTTCAAATATTTTGTCTCTTCCGAATGAGTCCATAGAAACCATAATTTCTATAGCCATACATGAAGCTTTTATAAACTATGCCCATATTCATATGTTGTGCAAAAATCTCTATGATGTGTCAAACTCTCCCTGAGTACTTCAACCCCTCCGAATAGCGGGTCTAGATTACATATTTCTAATACAAGCCTAGTTTCCATCTTACACATGATGTGGGAAGTACTATGAGGGACTTTTTAGATGCTTCACCATAGCAAAAGGTGTCTCTTCCCTCACGGATTTCCAAGAGGCTGCCGCAGAGGGAGATCTCCACACAACATACATGTGTGAAGTCATGTCCTATGGCCATTTTTGTAAAATGATGGACTTTGGTATCCTAGAATACAAAGCCTCTCATTCTGTGTACAGACAACTAGTACATAAGGATGTCTCACCGTTGTACACCCCACATGTTTTACTATAGAGATACCATAAGTTCCCCCACGACATCAAACCTGATTGCTCGTGTTGCATATAGTTTAGGGAGATAGAGAGTTTCGAGCATGTCTTGGGAATTCATGTGTATGATAAAGGGGGAAACCATTAGCCCCATTCTACATTTTTCACCAGTAGTTATATGAAGAACATATTTTTTTATCTCTTATTTCTTATGTCTTTACATTGTTTATAATTTTGGATGGATTTCAAGTGATTGAACTCTCATCATAAACTTTCTGATGGAAGGAAAAACCCACATGTTATCTCTTCCTACTGTGATACTGGATATTATTGCAATCAAAATCTCTGAAGATGAGTATCATCCCTTCACAAACCTACATGGAATGTGCAAGAAATTGTTTGAGGTGACAAACGGTCTGGGGATTTTCCGCATCTATCAAGGGAATGCTCCCATCTACTATCGCATAGGCTCAGCACATTTGGTCGAGCATAAGCGGAGAGGAAAATACCACGAAGGGCTCTTCATGTGATTCACCCTAGGCCGAAACTACATGGTCAGAGTAATATTTCAGGAAGGTGCTTTATAGGGAACAATTTATGCGCCCTACATGTACCAACTCCTAAGCATTAGCCTGTACGAAAAAAATCTATAACTTAGGTGTTCTCTATCGAGACATAATTTCGAATGTTTTTCTTATGTTGGTCCATATGGACATTTCCAAACTTTGTACCATTAGATCCTCCCTCTGGAAGCCCAAGTGTTCGGTGCATGTGTTCTACCCCTTCTTCCCGAAGTGTATCTAGATTAGGGAACTAGAGGAGTTGACCATCAATTTGGGTGTTGCACTGAACACACCTCAAGATCTTCTACAAAGTGGATATGGTAGTAACAACTGCGATCTTCTTCTTAGCAAGTTTGTATGAAAGGAATTGCAGGGACACAATTATCTGATTGGGGGAGTAATGTAACACCTCGAATTTTCGGTATCATATAATGATGATATTATGCATTTACTTTTGTTAAATCCCTTTGAACAGAAAAAAAATTTAAATGATAAATATGAGGCTCTTTATTTAAATAAGAACATCGTGGTGTCTATAATACACCGAGATCAAACAAGTAATCATTATAACCAAATATAACGTTTAAAAACCCTATCAGAACTACTGGAAGACCCCCAATCATCACGAGGCCCAGTAAGTAAAGAAGATCATTTGAGTCAACTAAATAAAAAAACATCACCATTGTGATCATAAAAACCATGCTGAGCATCAGCAGAATGGGAAGCACCATATTCATCCTTTTGAGTTTTAGAACACCGTAAGGTACAGTTTTATAGGACTCTTTTTTTGACCATTTCTCTTGTGACCGTTGGAAGTTAACAGTTATAAAAAAATAGTCTTTGGACCTTGTTAGGATAAGTGAACTTATTTAAATATTAATTAGTTTCCAAATAATTGAGTTATGACTAAGGTTATAATTAAACAATTATTTATGAACTCTAAAAGGATATGATGTTAAACTTCATTTCACCCTTAAGCGATTTTGAAAAGAATTAAAGAATTCATAATGATTGGCAAATTTTTCAAATACAATTTAATGATTTTAATTTCTTAAATAATGTTATAAACTATGTTTAGGTTTTTCAAATTAAATTATGCATTTATTGAACTAATTTTTCGTGGATACTAGTATATAAATTATAATATAGGTTTATAAAAATATTCTTTTCGTAAATTTTTGACTTAAAAAGGGGTTTAGTATTTTTAATTTTAGAAATAATTCTAACTAAAACAAGTTTAATTTGTATTAATTAATGTTTAAGGATATTAAATTCTATATAGTTTTAATAAATGGATTCTTTCATCTTCTTAAAACTTTTTTAGTGTAGCTTTTTCAAAAAAAAATTGGCCCACTAGGGCCAGCCCATTTTGGCTAGGAATGTGGGAGGCTGCCCACAAGAAGTGGCTGAGCTTGACCCTTATCCCCAAGCCAGGGATGGCCCGAGCTTGGGAAACGGTTCCCCAATGGGTACTCGGGAGCGAGCAAGAGCCCATAGGTGCACCAGTGTGGGAATGAGGACGCGACGAGGTCTGGTAGGCCAAGGCCTACGGGCGGGAGCCCGTGTATAGGTCCCCCTTCGTGGGTGTTGTGTGATTTCTAAGCACTCATTGGGAGGTCTGGGGTTGTAAGGGAGGTGAAAAACACTCTCTATTCCGATGTGGGAAGCAGTTTTTCGGGCTAAACGTGATCTGGACCGATGGATCGCATCACACACGATCTGTGCCATTGTTTCTGATCCCACGCATGACCCTCAGCGACCGCATCTCTCTCTGTGGGTTTTGTCAACTGTTTGATCTGGAATGATCTAATCATGGGCATTCAAGGTTTTTAAATTATTGCATCGAACTTAGACCATCATATTAAACATAGATCTAATCTAACCCACTCAATTATTTTAAAACAGTGGATGCGTCTAATCCCTTGGATCGACATTGTGATCGATCTGGACCATCTGTTTTTTCTCAGCATTTCCCCAAGCCATGTCATCTTCTTCTTCCATGCATGGGTTACACCAGTAACCCTACCCTATGGCACACCCCTCATTTTTAATTAGGTCTTGTACTTAGGGTCATCGAGATTGTACTCCTATATAATCGTCATTTCCATTTTGGTAAAAGGAACACCAAGGAACACTAAGACCACATCAGAGCTCCTCACCAAGCATATATGAAGATGATCAAAACTTATCTAGATCAATTTTTCTTCTTTGGTACGTCAAGGAATCCCACCAGTGATCCTTCATCTACTCTTCTCCCTCGAGGAAAACTAGAGCTCCCAAAACCATGGACATTTTTCGCCCAACTAAATTTCACACAAGTGGAGAGGTAGATTCCAAATCGAGGAGTCATTCTTGTAGGTGTAGAGGAATACTAGAGAATATAACCAAGGATATGAAAAATTTAGATAAGTGTCCCAACATAACCACTTAAACAACAAAATAATGACATATGATATCATATGATAAGCTATCAAGGGTCACCCATAGATCAAGCCAATCCGTTTCATGAAGAATGAAAAAAGGGAGGAATAGAAAACCATAGGATCATAAGGATAAATGGATCAACATCAGGTATGGGGATGAAATATATCAAATGGGAAAGTGGACAAAGGATAATGGTACATGACCAATGTATAAACTGAACAAAAGGTCCACGTGAACTATTAAAACAAGCTTAAGCTCAATAATACCAAAATCCAACATATAAAAATAACAAAAATTAAATGAAAATGAATATTATGACAAGTAAAAAAAGAAATATGTGACACCCCGAATTTTGGGTCTCATATAATGATGATATTATGAATTTACTTTTGTTAAATCCCTTTTAACCAAAGAAAAATTAAAAAGATCAACAAAATTATTTATATTTTAATAAGAACACCGTAGTGTCTACAATACACCGAGATCAAAAGAGTAATCTTGCTAACCAAATATACCTATTAAAAACCCTATCAGCACTACTAGAAGACCCCCAATCACCACAATGAGGCCCAGTAAGTAAATGAGATCTTTTGAGTCAACTAAATCAAAAAACATCACCACTTTGATCATAAAAACCATGCTAGCATCAGCGGAATGGGAAGCACCATCTTCTCCCTTTTGAGTTTTTGGACACCATAAGGTTTGGTTTTATAGGACACTTTTTTGACCATTTCTCTAGTGACCATTGGAAGCTAACTGTTATAAAAAAATTGTCGTTGGACCTTGATAGGATAAGTGAAATTATTTAAATATTAATTTGGTTCTAAATAATTGAGTTATGATTAAGGTTATATTTAAACCATCATTTATGAACTCTAAAAGGATATGGTGTAAAACTTCGTTTCACCGTTAAGTGATTTTGAAAATAATTAAGGATTTAAAAACACTTTGCGAATTTTTCAAATACAATGTAATGATTTTCATTTCTTAAATAATGATATAAACTATGTTTAAATTTTTCAAATTAAATTATGTTTTGATTGAACTGTGTTTTTGAGGATACTAGTACATAAATTATAAGGTAGGTTTATTAAAATTTCCTTATCGTAACTTTCTGAGTTAAAAAAATGGGTTTAGTATTTTTAATTATAGAAATACTTTTAACTAAAACATGTTTAATTTGTATTCATTAATTTTTATGAATATATAATTATATATAGTTTTAATAAATGGATTGATTCCTCTTCCTAAAACATTTTAGTGTAGTTTTTTCAAAAAAAAATTGACCCACAAGGGCCAGCCCCATTTGGCTAGGGCCGAGGGAGGTAGCTCAAATGATGTGGCCGATCCTGACCCTCAGCCCCAAGCCAAGGCCGAACCGAGCTCGAGCAGAGGGTCCCAGAAGGGCGCTCGGGAGCAAGCAGGAGCGCATAGGTGCACCAGTGAGGGAGTGAGGCCAGGGCGGGGTCTGGGTAGGCCAAGCCCTACGGGAGGGAGCCCATTTATAAGGCCCACTTCATGGGTGCTGTGTGATTTTGGAGCACTTGTTATGAGTCCCGGGGTTATAAAGGAGGCGAAAACCACTCTCCGTTTCAATATGGGAAGCAGTTCTTCGGGTGAAACTCGATCTGGACCATTGGATCGCGCCACGCGCGATCTGGGCTGCTGTTTCTGATCCCACGCTCGACCCTTAGTGACTACGTCTCTCTCTGCAGTCTTTGTCAACTGTTCGATCCGACATGATCAAATCCTTGTCATTCGAGGTTTTTAAATTTCCATGTCGAACATAGACCGTCTGATGAAGCATATATCTAATCTAAGACGCTCAATTCTTTTAAAACAATGGACGCGTCTAATCCCTTGTATCGATGTTGGGATCGATCTGGACTGTCTGTTTTTCCACGACATTTCTCCTAGCCTTGTCTTCTTTTTCCCCCGTGCATGGGTTACACCAGTAACCCTACCCTTTGGCACAGCCCTCATTTTCTTCACCTCAGACCACCGAGGACCCCCATGTCTCCTCGTTTTCATCAAGCACGACACCCCCTATTGAATTCAATTAAAGTGGGTATGTTTTTGTCGTGCATGGTGGTGTGTGAGCTTTTGTATATAAATAATTGAGACCTCTCGGTTCTTCTCTCCCATTCAAGTCTCCAGCGAGCCCGGACAACCCTCCCTGAAGACCTCCTTTCCCTGGTTATTAAAGTAATAGTTTTTATTTTTTCCTTGTTTTGATTCTTTATGAAATTATACACTTATATATTCAATATATATATATATATATATTAACCTCACGGTTCAGTCCAAACATTCGAAAATGTTGAACCAAGGCCTTCGAGTTCTCTTGCATTCAAATAGGTTGAAGAATGTAACGATTATACCTGGCCTCGTTTTTTTGTTTTGAAAATACATATATACTTTTGGTTACATGTATATACGTCAGTTATATACAGGAATGGGAATAACCTTTCTACTTCAGTTATATGTATAAAGTTTGTTTATAATTGTTCATGAACTGAACATATTCACATAAACTTAATTTCATATTTAAATAATAAATAAATTTTGAAAATATTATTTATATGATCAGATTTTTATAAAATTATTTTTTTGTAGGTTTTCATAAAAAAAATTATTAATAAGGGCATGACCTTCCCTATTCAAAATGTTGTTGAACTAATATTCATAGGGGATTGACACACATGGGTGTGCCAATATTTAAGTTTGAGTTCAGGTATATACATATATTTTATATGATGTGTGAACCTTGATTTCAGTTGTTAAGGTCCTTACACATTAAGTATCGAGTTTAGGTGGAGTTTTAAAAACATAAGAAATAGGGTGTTAAACAAAACATGTATCCACATTTTAGAGTAACTTATTTGTTTTCTGTATGTTTTATATGATGTTACTTATGGTGAAGATTCATGCTTTCTATCATGGACATTATTCTGTATTATGCAAAGGCTTAACAATATTGAATGTTTTAGCATGTTCAAGCTCAAAACCCTACTTGATATTTTTGGTTCACATTGTAATCAATTGGATGATAAAATTTTAGAATTTCATGAACAAACTTGCATGTGATAAATTCTAGTTTTCTATTCTTTCAGAACCTTATATGTCAATGTATGTGCCATAATCTTCCTTTCTTTTTTCCTTTTAATAACGTTCATATGATTGTTAGCTTGGTTTTTAATCATCAAGATGCCTTTCTCACTAATAAGATATTTAAATTCAACTAATATGACCAACTATGAATGAACTATTCAAGGTGGTTTGGGATAACATGAATATAAAACCCCATTTAAGTAAAATATTGACTTATTTGGCTCACATGAAAGTAAAGAAAAATTATGGGTGTTCCCTGATATCCATCCAATTCATTGGGTAAAGAATTAATCTCTTGAGGTGACAAGATTCACGATACCCTGGTGAATAACCTCGGTAATTTTTCTTTATTGAAACCTTGTGGAGTAACCTTGGTGATATGTTCATGAATGTCTAAATGAAATGTTGAATCCACATATTCAAGTCATTATACATGTTCTTTTCAAAATGATATACCTATTCTTTCACTAATCTTGCCCTTATGTTTTGATCATGTTCTTATTGATGTCACAAGTAAAAGTTTGGGGCATGATTTGTGTAAACTAGAAACCAACATATGAAATTGAAGTTTTTTTCCTTCACACGCAACTATGATTAAGTATTAATATTAATGGTTTAATTTGTGCTTAAACATTCATAAGTCATACATGTTTAGTATATCTTTTACTTCCCCCTTTTGAAAATTTCCTAATTGATTGATGTATACCTTGAAAATCTTAGTTGAGCACTTTTATGTTATGTTACATGTGTTACAGTTTTCTATAATAGAATGTTCTTTGGATAATTTTTTAAAAAATTCTTTCAAAAGTTTCATTGGTTTATTTAAGACCCTTACTCGGCATTCTTATTCTCACCCTACGTTTTGAATTTTAAATATTCAGGTAATAGCTTTTATCAGATGAAACATTTCTGAAGTTACCGATTTCCCAGAGCCCAAACCAAACTCGACCCTCTGTATGGGACGTGATGTGTTTTTATCAATGCATGTTTTTGTTTTAAAATGACACATCATCTTCAAAAGGCACTGACTCCTGGTTTTTCTGTGGTTGGGTCATCACATAATGCATGGAATTAAAATCATTTAATTTATAATATTGAGTGAATAAAGTTCAAAAATCTCCACCTTGTAGAAGAAATTCATTAACATAAACACCTGATGTCCCTACATCACCTGTAACACCCCAGGATTTTACAGTATGTCACTTATTAAATAAAATCATTTTATTTGATAGATAATGTTGTATTCAATACCAAAATATGTTTATGCTACACACAACAATGAGTTGGCTTGCGTTACATCCATGGTCGAGTCTTACCAAACTACAATATATTATAAAAATATTATTATTTAATATAATTAGATATAACCTAGACATTAAGCTAGTGGTTATGAATAGTATTAACTAACTTATAAAAATATATTCCTGAATTCATTAGTTATAAATTAATTAAAAATGAATATAGTAACAAACTGAATTTATATGATATTTTTTAAAGAACTATTTTTATGCACACAATGTCATTTTATTATAATAAATTATATTAATTACTATTATAGAATGATATTAATGAAATATATATTTTATATATTAAATAAAATATTTTTGATTTTCATATAATATATTCGAGAGGTATTAGCTAATAACAAACCCATTATTACACATAAAACGTATTTTTTTTATAAACAACGTTTTATTGTCTTTTAATGGAGAACCTATTTTAAATCCAATTTTTGAAAATTTTATGAATTATATTTGAAAATGTAATCTTAATCTTTTAAATATAAATATAAAATTTTACTTTAGTTAAATTTTTGGTATTTTTCTGAAAATTTTCATGTTTTGATGAATAGTGGAAAATAATAAATTTTAATTGAAAACAACATTTTTTCATCAAAATAATTTATTGTGTTAAATTATATTATTGATTTTTTTTAAATTATAAATCGAATATTTTTTTCATTTAATACAATTTAGGTTATTGTAATCAATTTTACAATGAATTTAGGTATAAAAATGTTTCAATCTTTTGTAGGTTTATCCTTTAGTAACCCTTTTTCTCACACCATTAACAAGATTATTTTTTAATTAATTACTACCAATTATATGTTTTAAATTTTAAAAAATGGATTCTATATGAGGAATTAGTGGGTCCAAATTATGTAAATAGGTTTCTTTTATTTTTGGTCATATGAATAGTAAAATTTAGTAATATTTTTATTACCACAGTTAAGGTTAAATTAGGTAAATATGGATATAAATGATATTATAAAATTACCCCAACACTTGTCCAAATTTCATTTAATGAGTGGTTTTCTACCAAAATCATCATTAGGACGAAATTATACTCTTTTTAAGCCACTTGGATGAGATTAAGACATTTATTATATTTTATTTGAAGATAAGATAAAAATGTCATACTCATGTTTTTAATATGTATTACATTTTTAATACATGGTTATAGAAAAGATAAATTAGACTATACATGTTAATTTGAAAGATAAAAAAATTATCTTCATCAGGATAATTTATTAAAAAAAATTAGAGAAGAAATAATTTAATCAAATGCTTTCATAATAATGACGTAGTAATTGTTTAATTAATCGAAATAAAATATAATTGATATTAAAAACAGTAAAATAAATAAAATTTGACATAATTAATGTCATGCATTAATTTTATAGATAATTTAGAAATTTTAGTGATATATTATATTTTTTGGTTTGAAATCATCATGAAGTTAGGATATTTTTTAAAAAGATAAATATTGAATAGTATCAAAAATGAAAAAAATGATACTTTAAAATAAATAATATTTTATGAAATGATATAAAATTCAAAAAAATATAAATTCGTCCAAATAACAACAATAAGGTTAAATATTTCATCAATGATCCATTTGGGGTTCATTTATCATTTTATAATAACTATATTATCACTAAAGAGTAAAAAAAAATTGTCATGGTAAGAGTTAAAGGGTTTAACGAAGGGTTAAAGAAAAATGATAAGGTTAACATTCTGACCTAAGCATGTATAAAAATTGTTTTTGGAGAGGATTTAGACCCATACTCATCTTAGGTTTTAAATAACTCAATTATAATTCACTTTTAATTAAAATAATAATATATATTAGTTTAATATTTTGGGAGCATCCTAAAATGCCCCCACTTAATTATAAAAGGGAACTTTCTCCCTCACTTCCTTACACCAATTTGAACGTTCTAGATTGACCAAAACCTACCCATTCATCTTCTAAACTACTACATACACATGTTAGAGGTTCTGGTTTTCTCAAAAGACTATCCCTATCATCTCTAAGAGGAGATCTGTAGAGACCCAACCCCATAAGGCCCAAAGATGGTGTCTACTACTATTGCATTGAGATGATTATGAGGAATTAAATCCCAAAGGACATAGAGTTTAGTAGTCTTCATAAAATAGATATATACATGATAAAATAATAAAATAATTACTACATATTTTTCTTCTTCTTTCTAAATAAATAGCTTTGAGGATAACTCTAATCTAGTTAGTAAATCCCTACATATCTTTCATAGTATATTTCTTGGATTCCTAGGTAAATAAATATAATAAGGGTGAGATAAAATTTTTAGTAAGGTCAAAATATAGTGGAATAAATAATGAATCAACGAGAATAATAATTATGAAATGGTGAATAACTGAATTCACATTCCATATAATGTAACACCCCGAGATTCCATGATACGCTTCTCATTCAATAATGCAATAGCTTGCATTGTACGCAACTTCGGGTTCTAAAACACCGCGACTAATCAAAGTAGCCGTTACGAATAGTAATAACCACTTATTAAAATTATAGAAATTTTATATTTCAAAATGGACTTCATTTTTGTATTCGTAATATTGAAATTATCCAAAGTTGAATTTTTTGTAATTTTCTGAGAACTTCCAATTTTTTATGAATAATGAAAAATACTTAAAAACAACTTTTTTAATCAAAATAATTTATAGTGATAAATTATACTATTTAGTGGTTTTAAAGTATAATTAGAATATATTTTTTCCATTTTATCCAATGGTGGTCATTAGAATTAATTTAACATTGAAATTGGACATTAACAATTGCCAATCTTTTGATATAAATTGTTTCTTAAAAACACGATATTTGTTGTGACAGCGGGAATTAATTATAAAATTAATTAATGCAACTTATATGTTTGTAATTTTTTAAAATAGACATCATTTTTGAATTCGGAATATCAATTATAGCTTAGGGTGAAATTTTGGCTTTGTTATGAAAAACTTAAATTTTTGATGAATAGTGAAACCACTAAGTGGTAGTTAAATAACTGATTTTTCGTTTAAATGAAATATTACCACTTCTGTGATTTGATTTTCAAAAATCCAACATACATGGTTTTCATTAAGAAGTAAAATGTGGTTCAATGAGATTAAAATAAATATTTGGTGAATAGTAACTTTTAAGTTCTTAATCGCGATTAGAGGTAATTAGTTTAGTTTAAGGTA
Source organism: Viscum album (assembly GCA_963277665.1). Classification (NCBI taxonomy): domain Eukaryota; kingdom Viridiplantae; phylum Streptophyta; class Magnoliopsida; order Santalales; family Viscaceae; genus Viscum; species Viscum album. The sequence goes on along the minus strand of OY728148.1, from coordinate 963,361,830 downwards.
CAAATAATGTTTTAATAATATTAGAAGAGCATGAAACATGTCCTACTCATATTGTATGAGTCATGGCCGACCAAGAAAACCCATGGGTCAACTTGGGGACCCCATGGAGCCACTTTAGTTGGGAAATGACCTTAATATATATTTATTTAATGTTAAAATTAAATTGACACAAACATGAGTTGTTTTACTAAAACAATTTTTAAGTGGGGTTACACAAGTCCAAATTTCGACTATAAATATTCATTAGAAAGATGCAAATATTTCCTACATCATAGTATTTTTTTTATAATTTTTAGACATTAAATAAATTAAATTATTTATGACATCATTATGATGCCGCGATGACCTCATTATTTAACGATTTAAATAAAATAAGAAGAAAATGCAAACTCCAAGGCTTACACTTGTCCAAATCCTATTGGATGAGGATATTTCGAACCCTTACCACCTTATACACTAATTATATAAGTGTGGGACCTTTATAATCCTAAAAAGCATTGTATAATAATGTAACATTTCAATCTTTCCAAAAGAGCCCCTCCTCTCCACTTATAAAAGGCCCCCACTACTCCCACCTTATTCACACCTTCAAGCCATTTGGCTCGGCCAACCTCTGCCCAAATACTCTCCCAACATACCTCACTTACTCCTAGAAGCCTCACATTGGGCAGAATTTTTCCCAAGGAAGCCTTTGGCTCAAATCAAAAAGATCTACCCTATTTTTAAGGTAATGTCTTCTCTAATGTTGTTTTGTTTCATTTTGTTTCTCCAACCCCTTAAACTCTTTTAATTCCTTTCTTTTGTAACAACACCAGTATCTACAATATAATAGTATTTTTTTATGATAAGGATTTGGTTTACACTTACACACACATTCATCTAATGGTTAAAGAACATACTGTTTTTGTGGGTGGCGAAATACTGCCTCACGAAACGATGATTGTTCAAATTCTTTTAACACCTATAATGGTGGAAATATTTATTACACTATTTTCATATATGATATATATATTATGTTTATTTTTTCCTTATGCTTATGTATTTCTCATTTATGGCATACTTTATGATTTCCATTATGGGTAAAATGCGATAATTTCATTTTAGGAAGTGCGGACTACCGCCCCCTCAAAGTGATTTGAATCGTTAATGCCATATGTGGGATGTATAAAGGATGGATTAAATGATATTATACACTATATTATACATTAATTATATTATAAATTTATATCATTATGATTTCATTCCATGAAATACGAAATAGAAATGAAAGTAGTGTTCATGCGTACGTACAGCTTACCGTCTCCATAAACGGTGCATTTCATTTCTTACCTCTAAATGTTACGTAATATTATAAATGAATTTATATACTGGATATATATGATATATATGAAATATAAATCATGAATATAATTCTGGAGATAATGGATATTCTACCACATAAACAACTTGTAATTATAAGAAGTTTATTGTTGATTCAAGTACCAAAGATCGACAAAACGACCGTTATTAACTTAAATAATTACATAATGTTCATATCATTGTAATAAGTGATATAAAAAGGATAATGAAATTGAAAATGGTTCTTAATAAGGTATATAATATCTCTAGTTTATTATTCAGGAGGTTAAAGAAAGGTTGAGTCATGTCAGACACGAGGTAAGGGAACTTCTTAACCCAATTTCTATTCTTTGGGTTAATCTCCTACTTTCAAATTATGTCATGATATTATTATGTCGTATATTATATTTATATTTTCTTTATGTGTACATATAGTGAATACACATAATATATATATTTTATTTAAAAATGATCTTTTTAATGGACTTCGTCTCAATCTCCATTCATTGAGGCATATTTTTTTTATACACAAATTTCTTTTGTACAGTGTATAAACCCCTTTGAGTTTTACGTTTATTCAAAAGAAATATTTTTATATGAAGCGTTTTAACAAACGACAAAAAGGGAATGTATTTATTTCCGTACATATGTGGCGACAACGACTTCTCCGCCACCGTGACCATTATTTGAGTTTCGGCCTTCTCTACAAGCCATCATATTTTTTAATGAAAAATAAATACAATGTTTTAACTTTATTTTATTTTGGTATTGAAAATGTTTTTGAAAGCGTTTTTATTATATCAATGTGTTGTATTGATATCTTGTGATTGAAATGTGGAAATGTTATGTTTCCTTTATGCATGTTTTATGTGATACGATTATGTTATGGATTATGATATGTTTAAACCTATTCATATGAGGAATGTATTGGACTTAATAAGTGACGGGTGGAGCCCGCTATAGCTCCTTGATGCATCGGTAGGTCTCATGAGACAACTAGACGTGGAATTGGCCGAGGCCCTTTCCCAATTTGATTTATGGTTTTGGCCGAGGCCTTAATCATTTTAGACGTCTTGGCCGAGGCCTTGACAAATTTTTCAGAATGTCCGGCATTATACATTCCCTCATTATGAAAGTGGTTATTGATATTGCATGTGATTATTCGACTAGTATAATATCCATGTGAATAAGTAAATGGCATTATCTCATTTTACTTTTTCCATATTATGTTGATGTTTATGTTTAAAAGGAATTTGTTTTAGTTATACATTGCCTTAAATGTTAATGTTTGTTTATGAAAGCTTCTGCAATATTGTTATCCTTACTGAGCATCTGAGCTCACCCCTTTCAATGTTTTCATATTTTCCAGGATGTGAAGAAGTATTTTATGAATGACCTACAGGGATAGTCCAAAGAGGATAGAAGTGTGGACTATGGAGACTATGTTATTATAGTTTTTCACTTTGTGATGTAATGTAACATTTATGAATGTATCTAGTGTTTCAAAAGCTACTAAACTAATCAGTCTTTCGAGACTTGATCTTTTGTGATTATGCCAATGTTACGAAGTAATGCACCGACTCTAGGTAGCTGGGGTCGGGGCGTTACAGTTGGTATCAGAGGCAGTTTGGTACTAACCTTGGAAGCTAGATGTAGATAAACTCTTATTAGAGCACATAGCCCAAAGATAGACTTTGAGGATTAATATAGAAGAACTTCCTAGAATTTTGGTATTATTGAGATGTTATGAGTTTTCGGAGCAATACATCCCTGTCTGGATACGAGAAGGTAGAGGCGACTCTAGAACAGATGTACCTAGGGGTAAAACCCGAAAACACCGCTTTGAGCTAGACTCGAACGGGAACTGGTGCACGACAACGGGCCTTGCTGCACTCTTGGTTACGACACTCCCGGGGGATATGCTTAGGATAATTCTCATTTTCTTTACAAACCACTATGAAGGGTTATGAGTATATACTTCCTCAAAGGAAATATTTTTTTTATGATTATGGATTATATCCATAAATAGTTCAATTTATGTAAAGTATTTTACAAATATGGAATTATTTATTTTATTTCATAAACTAATCTAGTTTATGCCATTGTTTAGAAATGGCGCCTAGTGGAAGGAATGGAAACTGTATCAATGCACGCACTCCGGGTAGGTATTGTCCTCCTGCTCAAGATAATTATGGTGGAGCTAGTGATACAACTGGTGCTGATCAGCTTCTCACCGTACTGGGACAACTCACGCAGGTTATGAATAATAACCTTACTCATATGGAGCACCCTGATCCGCAACGTGGAGGATCAATGCTAGACCATTTCATGAGGAAAAAACCATCAACCATTAATGGGAGTACAAATCCTATAGTAGCTGAGCAATGGATAAATTCCTTAGAGAAAATATTCCATGCCTTGGGGAGTAGTGAAAGGGGGAAAGTTGTCATGGCAGTTTACCGCCTCACTGGAGATGTCGATCAGTGGTGGTCGCTGATTCAAAACATGAAGGAAGATGATGACGTATTGAATATGGAATGGAGGGAGTTCAAAGAGATTTTCTTAGAAAAATACTTTCCTCGTGACCATCGAGCAGATATGGAAAGGCAATTTCTGAGTCTGAGGCAGAGGGAGGATGAGAATGTCGCAAAGTATGAGGCTAACTTTACAAGGTTAGAGAGGCATTCTGCCGATTATATACGTAACCCAAGGAGTAAGATTGATCGTTTCTTTGATGGGTTAAAACCATTTCTCCATCGAGCTTTAGTATCACAATCATTCTCATCATACGATGATATTGTCTCGTGTGCTATCAAGACAGAAAATGAATTCTCTAAGTCTTATGACAACAAAGTATAGCAAGATAAGAAGAGAACGGGGGAACAAGAGACAGATAAAGGGAAAAAGGGAAAGAATGATTTTCCATTATGTGATAATTGTGGAAAGAATCACCCTGGTACGTGCCTAAAAGGAATGGGAGTTTGTTATAAATGTGGAGAAAAGGGTCACCAGGCTCATGATTGAAAGGGAAAGAAAGAGGCTATCAAAGTTTAATGCTACAATTGTAGGGAAATGGGGTATTATGCAAATGAATGTCCTAAGCGTCAAGGAAACTTACCTCAGAAAAGGCCAAGGGATCAAGGCCAATCATATGCTGTGACTACAGTTGCAGCGGAATAATTAATGTATTGGTGCTTTTGGACTCAAAGATTATATTCTGGTTATAAGAATAATGTGATATATATAAGGATTTTACTGCAGTACTTGTTGATTTCAGTAAGGTTTTAATATGATGAAGGAAATTATATATTTTTAGTATGTGACAATAAGAGAAACTTTTCTTTGTTTGGGGAATCTGATAAATTGATTTTGGAATTAAGAGACCTTTTAGAGAATGTTTGGACAGAGGTATTTTGGATAACTATAAAGGTTGGAGTGGATTAAGTTGATATTTGGATAGTATTGTTTAAGGTTAAAAAATTTATGAAGATTATTTTTGGAATATTATGATACTATAGGAAAAGGACAAACTGCAGGGTGGGGCATAACCCGTCGCGTCGGACAAAGCTGCAGGAATCGAACCCACAATCATAGTGCGACAGGCCTTTATTTCCTACCACTAGCCTACAGGAAGTCCCTGGTTATTACAAAATAATTTTACTAATCTAAATGGTATGTGTTAACATTTGGAACCTTATACAATTACGATAAATAGAATATTTTTGAGTTCCCTTACCATTTGGAGTAAATGTTGGCTTTGTGGTAAAAATTTATTAATGAATGAAAGTATACATAACAAGTATGTATATTCCCTTACGTTCTTATTAAATCTCCTAAATAAATTCCTCAACATTATAAAAGTTAACTCAAAACAAAAATGTTGTCGGTTAACTTTTCCTACTAGGGAATCAATAATCGTTTAACCAATCACAAGTTTGTGATTTTCTTGTAGTTAAAATTTCTCCTAATCCTGTTTTCTATAACTCTCCATCAGACCTTGATGGTTTGTTTCTCCTCCATATCCATATTTTCATATAATCCTAGAATGGGCTATCTCGGGTGACCTTTGTACTTATCTTGCTTTCTTTTAATGTTATATATTTATTAACCTCATTTCCGATGTGGGTTTTCCACAAAGGTATTTTCTCTTTTCAACCTTTTGTTTTCAAAGAAAAATTTCAAATTGCGAGGACGCAATTTATTGGAGGAGGGGAGAATGTAACACCCCGAGCATCCACGATACGCTTCTCATTCAATAATGCAATAGCTTGCATTGTACGCAACTTCGAGTTCTAAAACCCCGCGACTAATCAAAGTATCCATCATGAATAGTAATAACCACTTATTAAAATTATAGAAATTTTATATTTCAAAATGGACTTCATTTTTGTATTCGTAATATTGAAATTATCCAAAGTTGAATTTTTTGTAATTTTCTGAGAACTTCCAATTTTTTTATGAATAGTGAAAAATACTTAAAAACAACTTTTTTAATAAAAATAATTTATAGTGATAAATTATACTATTTAGTGGTTTTAAAGTATAATTTGAATATATTTTTACCATTTTATCCAATGGTGGTCATTAGAATTAATTTAACATTGAAATTTGGAATAAACAATTGCCAATCTTTTGATATAAATTGTTTCTTAAAAACACGCTATTTGTTGTGACAGCGGGAATTAATTATAAAATTAATTAATGCAACTTATATGTTTGGAATTTTTTAAAATAGAGATCATTTTTGAATTCGGAATATCAATTATAGCTCAGGGTGAAATTTTGGCTTTGTTCTGAAAAACTTCAATTTTTGATGAATGGTGAAACCACTAAGTGGTAGTTAAATAACTGATTATTCTTTTAAATGAAATATTACCACTTCTGTGATTTGATTTTCAAAAATCCGACATACATGGTTGTAATTAAGAAGTAAAATGTGGTTCAATGAGATTAAAATAAATTTTTGGTGAATAGTAACTTTTAAGTTCTTAATTGCGATTAGAGGTAATTAGTGTAGTTTAAGGTACAAATAATGTTTTAATAATATGAGATGAGCATGACACTTGTCCTACTCCTATTGGATGAGTCATGGCCGACCAAGAAAACCCATGGGTCAACTTGGGGACCCCATGGAGCCACTTTAGATGGAAAATGACATTAATATATATTTATTTAATGTTAAAATTAAATTGACACAAACATGAGTTGTTTTACTAAAATAGTTTTTAAGTGGGGTTACACAAGTCCAAATTTTGACTATAAATATTCATTAGAAATCTAAAACGATTTCCTACATCATAGTAGTTTTTTTATAATTTTTAGACATTAAATAAATTAAATTATTTATGACATAATTATGATGCAGCGATGACCTCATTATTTAACGATTTAAATAAAATGAGAAGATAATGAAAAATCCAAGGCTTACACTAGTCCAAAGACTATTGTATGATGATATGTCGAACCCTTATCACCTTATCCACGAATTATATAAGTGTGGGACCTTTAGAATCCGAAAAAGCATTGTATAATAATGTAACATTTCATTCTTTCCAAAGGAGCCCCTCCTCTCCCCTTATAAAAGGCCCCCACCACTCCCACCTTTTTCACAACATCAAGCCATTTGGCTCGGACAAACTCTTCCCAAATACTCTCCAAACATCCCTACCTTACTCCTAGAAGCCTCACTTTGGGCAGAATTCTTCCCAAGGATGCCTTTGGCTCAAATCAAAAAGATCTACCCTATTTTTAAGGTAATGTCTCCTCTAATGTTGTTTTGTTTCATTTTGTTTCTCCAACCCCTTAAACTCTTTTCATTCCTTTCTTTTGTAACAACACCAGTATCTAGAATATACTAGGATGTTGTTATGATAAGGATTTGGTTTAAACTTACACACACATTCATCTAATGGTTAAAGAACATACTGTTTCTGTGGGTGGCGAAATACTTCCTCACGAAACGATGATTGTTCAAATTCTTTTAACACCTATAATGGTGGACATTTTGATGACACTATTTTCATATATGATATATATATTATGTTTATGTTTACCTTATGATTCTTTATTTCTCATTTATGGCATACTTTATGATTTCCATTATGGGTAAAATGCAATAATTTCATTTTAGGAAGTGCGGACTACCGCCCCCTCAAAGTGATTTGAATCGTTAATGCCATATGTTGGATGTATAAAGGATGGATTAAATGGTATTATACACTATATTATAATTTAATTATATTATAAATTTATATCATTATTATTTCATTCCACTAAATACGAAATAGAAATGAATGTAGCGTTCATGCGTACGTACGGCTTACCGTCTCCATGAACGGTGTATTTCATTTCTTACCTCTAAATGTTACGTAATATTATAAATGAATGTATATACTGGATATATATGATATATATGACATCTAAATCATGAATATAATTATGGAGATAATGGATATTCTACCACATAAACAACATGTAATTATAAGAAGTTTATTGTTGACTCAAGTACCTAAGATCGACAAAACGACCGTTATTAACTTAAATAATTACATAATGTTCATATAATTGTAATAAGTGATATAAAAAGGATAATGAAATTGAAAATGGTTCTTAATAAGGTATATATTAACTCTAGTTTATTATTGAGGAGGTTAAAGAACGGTTGAGTCAAGTCAGACACGAGGTAAGGGAACATCATAACCCAATTTCTATTCTTTGGGTTAATCTCCTACTTTCAAATTATGTCATGATATTATTATGTCGTATATTATATTTATACTTTCTTTATGTGTACATATAGTGAATCAACATAATAGATATATTTTATTTAAAAATGATCTTTTTAAGGGACTTCTTCTCAATCTCCATTCATTGAGGCATATTTTGTTTTATACACAAATTTCTTTTGTACAATGTATAAACCCCTTTGACTTTTACGTTTATTCAAAAGGAATCTTTTTATATGAAGCGTTTTACTAAACGACAAAAAGGGAATGTTTTTATTTCCATACATATGCGGCGACAATGACTTCTCCGCCGCCGTGACCATTATTTGAGTTTCGGCTTCCTCTACAAGCCATCATTTTTTTAATGAATAATAAATACAATGTTTTAACTTTATTTTATATTGGTATTGAAAATGGTTTTTAAAGCGTTTTTATTATATCAATGTGTTGTATTGATATCTTGAGATTGAAATGTGGAAATGTTATGTTTCCTTTATGCATGTTTTATGTGATATGATTATGTTATGGTTTATGATATGTTTAAACCTATTCATATGAGGAATGTATTGGATTTAATAAGTGACGGGTGGAGCCCGCTATAGCTCCTGGATGCATCGGTAGGTCTAATGAGACAACTAGACGTGGAATTGGCCGAGGCCCTTTCCCAATTTGATTTATGGTTTTGGCCGAGGCCTTAATCATTTTAGATGTCTTGCCTGAGGCCATGACAAAATGTTTCAGAATGTCCGGCATTATACATTCCCTCATTATGAAAGTGGTTATTGATATTGCATGTGATTATTCGACTAGTAGAATATCCATGTGAATAAGTAAATTGTATTATCTCATTTTACTTTTTCCATATTATGTTCATGTTTATGTTTAAAAGGCTTTTGTTTTAGTTATACATTGCCTTAAATGTTAATGTTTGTTTATGAAATCTTCTGCAATATTTTTATCCTTACTGAGCATCTGAGCTCACCCCTTTCAATGTTTTAATATTATCCAGGATGTGAAGAAGTATTTTATGAATGACCTACAGGGATAGTCCGAAGAGGATAGAAGTGTGGACTATGGAGACTATGTTATTATAGTTTTTCACTTTGTGATGTAATGAAACATTTATGAATGTATCTAGTGTTTCCAAGGCTACTAAACTAATCGGTCTTTGGAGACTTGATCATTTGTGATCATGCCAATGCTACGAAGTAAGGCACCGACTCTGGGTAGCTGGGGTCGGGGCGTTACATATAATCAATAAACTGAGAAAGAGGTGAATAAACAACATGACAAAGTGATAAATGAAAACACATGACATTAAAATAACTCGATAAGAAAAAAATAAATATGGTATGGTAAGAAACTAAAACAGATACTATCCAAATAATTAAAAATTAAATTAATCCATAGATATGCTGACACAAAATCTCATGGATGAATAATAAATGAAACTAAATTAGATAAATGCTTTCCTAATGGACGTCATGTCTAAGGCACATGAAAACATATACAATCAAGACCTTTCACATGACGGTTTAAAATATTCAGATTTGCACAGATAATTTATCTCAAGAGAACCTATTTATGAATTTAGGATCTATATAATGTTTAGTCTCCCCCCATCATTTATTTTCTAAATTATTACTCAAATTGAATAATCAAAATAAATAATATTCCTTATCAAATATCTGTATTGAATAAAGAAGATGAAATTATCAATATTTTCAGAAATAATAAAATAACTATCAAAGTAGACATCATATATAAAATGGTATCTGGTTTAGGAAATAGTAACATACATGATGAATGAAATGTATAATTTGGGGTAAATTCAATGTTCAATGATTAAAGGAGATTGAATATTTCAAGGGGAATAACAAATAATTCGAGGAATTGAATGCGAATACTATCCTTAGAAAAATCAATAATAAAAAATTCAATGGAAGAATACAGATGATATGAATACAAATAAATCTTAAGTGGAGTAAAAATAAAGGGTTCACTACTACAAAATATGCCTTTAAATGTGCTATAATAGTCCTTTATCAATTCTAATAAAACACTGACAATATGAGCATGGTTAAAAGTTCAAAACTTTATCAGTGCTAAAAAAGCACTGTTAAAGTCCCCCTTTTACAATGATAAAATTACATTGTTCAAAGGGTCCTTTAACAACACTTTTTTCGTGCTGTTAAAGGGGGCCTTTAATAACACTTTTTTAGTGATGATAAAGGAAGCACAATTAAAGGGGGTAAAATTATATTTTTTTGGACACCTATGAGCTTGACCCCCTTTATTAGTGCTCCCATTGACCCTTTAATAGCGCTCCACCCCCCTTTATCAGTTCTTTTCACCCTACCACCTTTTAGCATCAATTTGTATATTTATATCCTTATGCACATCTTCATGGATTCAAACCCTACACCTCTCCTTAGAATATGGAACATCATTACCACTACACTATGTTGTTTTGATGTCTATTTAATGATATTTATATATATATATACATATATTTGTATAATTATTTTAAAATACATTTAAAAAATATATCTGTGTGTGTGTGTGATATATATATACTTATACTTATTTAAATATATTATATTTTATATTAATTTATATATAATAGAATAGAATATAAATATATATCTCTTTATTAATACACACATATGTATATGTATATATAATGAAAAAATGAATAGATATTATTTTAAATACATATTTAAAATATTTATTTACTTACATATATTAGAATATAAATTTTTACATAAATATGTTGATATATGTATTTATATGAGTGATTTATTATAAGTAAACATAATAAACATGCATATATTTAATTATAAATAACACTAAATTATGAAAAATGATAAAATTTCAAAACCATAATATCAATATAAATGTAATACCTAGGAATAAAATTAGTTAGCACCAAAAAGGCAATAATACCCCCTTAAAATAGGTTTAAAATCCATCGAATGTCAAAAAAACAGGGTACCATGACTAAAAACCCTATTTTTGAGATCTTATGAGATTTTTTGGTCTTTAAACATGTATAGAGGTTTACCATTGTAACTAAGGGTGTAGATCTCATCAAAAAATTTGATTTGATATGTGGTAGAGCATAAATGGACACCCAGATCAAAAGTTATCACTGTTTGATGTTTGAGTTACGTTTTCAACTTATTTTAGATATTTTATTATTTTTTTTATTTTCTATCTTCAAATTGATATTAAATGACTATTAATCGGAAATAGTAAGAAAATTATTAATTAAAAATATTTTTTTATTTATTTTGTAATCCATTTTTACAAAATATCTTATATATTAATTGTAAAATTCTATATACCTTATCTAAAACATATTTTAAAAAATATATATTATAATTATATCAATATAAATATATTTATATATTTATATATTATTCTTAATTGATTTTATTTAAGTATAACGTTATCAGTGCTACTAAAAAAATGTTGATATAGAGGGGTCGTTATCAGCGCTTCTAAAAAATCGCTGATAAGTTCCCCCCTTTAACAGTATTTTTTTACAAGTGCTATTAAAAGATCCCATTTATTAGTTCTTTTTAAAAGTTCTGATAAAGATACCCCATTAACAATGTTTTTTTATCATTATTAAATACCTCCTTTAATAATTTTTTTGGCACTGAAAAAGGGGGTCTTTAACATCATTTTTTGCTAGCACTGTTAAAGTACTAGTATTGGATAAACCTAGTTTTGTAGTTGTTTCTGATGATGCTGATGAATAGAAATACTATAAAACGATCTTTAAAAAAACTTTCGGAAAATATCTTATGATTATGAAAACATTTTGGAAAAAAATTTCTTTGAAAATCACTTTTGAAAAAAAATTCTTTATAAAGTAACCTTTTAGACATGAAATGGAAGCTTCAAAGAAATGATGATAGGTAAATCCGTACTTGTCATGTTAGGTAAAAAAATATTCTATTTGCCAGAGAAATACATTGTTTGAAAATAGAAAAGAGTATTCCTTTTAAAATAATGGTAAAAGACAAAAAGGATAAAAACTTCTTTACCAAATCATTTTAAAAATACATTTGAAAACTTGTTATTAAAACATGATTTTTAAAAGAAATTAGGTTCTCCAACTAAAGGGATAAATAAAGTTGGGTTTTCTTAAAAAAATTATAAATCATTTTCAGTACCAAAGAGTGTAAAAATGGTACTAATACTTGAAAATAGTCATGAATTACTAGATAATAATGAAAGGTTTTTTTAAAAAATTGTTATACAATTTCCTCTAATGGATGTTCCATTGCAAGATCATTAATAGTATTCTTGAGGAAAATAATCTTTAAACATACCAAGGTGTCCCATACAACTTTGAAATTTTTTAAATCATAATCCTCATGAAGGAAAAATATTGAATGGAATTATCAAATAAAATGACAATAAAATAATTCATGATATTATATATCAAAATTGGTAGTATATACATCCCACAAAATAATCAAATTTTGAATATGACATTTATCTCACATATGTCAAACGTGAGATGAGAATCCATTACCTTGAGTTTCTTTTTGGGTGAACATCCTTTCACTTCTTATATAATAATCTTATTTTAATTTTATAATTTATTGAGAAACCTATTCTAGTATATAATTAATTTTATTTCACTTTTGACTATGTTTTATACAACTACTTGAAAAATTCTGTTTACTTTGGGTGTTTAGAACAAATTCAGATTATGAGTCAAAATCAACATTGGTAGGTCAACAATGGTTAATGGGGTCATTATATAACATCTCAAAAATAATAATCACGAAATAATTATCATATTTTTTCATTAATTATGAATTTAATATATATTATTAAATAGGGTTATGAAAAACGAACCAACGTTACAATCATGGAGATTTTAGGTTGTAAGTACGCATGAGTAATGCTCTTATTTTTCAATGATTGTTATGGAGAGAAGGTAAGTAACACAATATCTTTCTAAAATAATTATTATATAATAAATAACATATTATTAAATCATATATACTTTTATATAGAATTAATGTGATGTAAAATGAATCACATCATCTTGAGGAGACGGTAGTCCACATGTCCACAAATGACATTATCACTTTTTAAGTGTGTGAATGGTTAATAAAGAAAATTATATATATATATATATATATTTAAAAAGGTAATTATTTCATTAATATCATATAAAGTTTTTTTATGTCACATATTTTTAATTATAATCATCATTTATATATTCCATGGATCATGTGAACAAAACACATCGCTTTGAGGGGGCAACAATCCACACTTCCTCAAACAAAGTTATCGTATTAAAAAATGGAAAGTATTAAAGGTATGGTTATAAAAAAATTAAATAAGAATAAAGAAATAATAAATATAATATATATCATATATAAACAGAGTTTCCATCATAATTTCGAACCATGAAAGTTTGTAAAGGAAAATGAACAATCATCATTTAGTGAGGGAGTAGTTTGTCGTACGAAAAAACAATATGTTCGTTACCCATTAGATGGAAGTGTGTGTAAGTGTAGGTATGAAATACCTAATATCAAAATACTAGTATATTAAGGATAAGTGTGTTTTTATATAATAATATAATAAGAATATATGAGGGTATGGAGAATGGAAATAAAACTAGAAAGCTTGAGAGAAGACATTACCTCTTAATCGGGTAAGTACATTTGGTTTCTACCAAAATGATTCCTTGGAAGGATTTATACTAAAATGGAGGATTAACGTTCTAGTAGAGGGATGTTGGGAAGCTATATGGGAAGATGTTTTTCAAATCTAAGTGGTTTGAGATGTGTCAAGAATGGGGAGAGGTGGCAGCCTTTTATAAGGGAGGAAAAGGACTCACTTGGTCTTTCGAAATCATGTTAGGTGTGCCCATGTTTTAACAAAAAAAAATGTCATAAAAAACCAACCAAAATAAATAATGGAAGGTTACTGTCCTAATTATTTCCATAAATGGGGTTTTGGAGATGTTTCTAGGTTATTTGGCCCCTTATGTTAAAGGTTTTTTCCTTTATTAAGCTCAGTTTTACATTAATAATTGTAATTAATTTTAATTACTTTCACTAATATTTTTATAAATAACAAATTTGGTCTTATTAGAAATCAAAACTTATTTTTATTCCAAATATGGAATTAATTTTTCCAAAATCAAATCACAAAAGTGGTATAAATTAATTTAAATTTAATCCCCAAGATGGGACGGCAATGCATGTTTTTAAGGTAAAAAGGTATGAAAGTTTGCTATTTTTTATTATCAATTTAAAATTAAAATTTATTCCAATGACATAGATTGTATTAATTTATAAAAATATTACCTAATTAAACTTTAAAACCAATTTAAAATATAATTTAACCTTATAAATAAATTAGATAAAAAAGAAGTTTTGAACTAAAATTCAGTATTTTTAACTATTCATTAAATATGATATGATTCAGAAAAATATAAAAAATTCACCCTAAAATAATTATTATGTCTATATTTCCAATATTAAGTTTATTTTTACATATTAAATCAATTAAATTGTTAGAATTATAATTTAAAATGGATTCTCTGTTAAAAGGGGGTAAAATTGCCTTTATAAACATGTAGGATTACTATGTAAAATAGGGTTTATTCTTATCTTATGCATACCAAACATAATGGATTAATATAAAAAATATTTTATTTAATATATAAAATATATAATTAGTTAAAATAATTCATTAATTTTAATTAACTATGTTTACTAAGACAAAACTCCTTTGGATGTATATAAATAAAAATATTTCTTTTTTATATCCAATTGGTTCTTATTTTCATTTATAATTAGTTGGTAACCAACGAATTAATTTTATATTTATATAAACCATAAATATTCATAAGTTAGTTAATACTATTTATAACTTCTAACATAACTTCTAGGATATATCATATTATATTGAATAATAATATTTTAATAATACATTATTATATGGTGAAAATACGTCTTGTGTGTAATAGAAGCTATCAATGAAGGTCATTTTTGCATGTAACAGAAGCTATTGAGGAAGTAAAATCTTGCATGTAACATAATATATCAAGAAAGGCCTCTCTTGAATGAAACATAAGCTAACTCGGTGTTGCATGTATTGAAATACATATAATCTTTTTTAAATAGTAAATATTTTATAAAGTATCTAGAAATTATATTACCTTACGTGTTAGGGGTCACGTGTCATACACGATATCGAATAAAAGGTTCTTACTTTAGATTTTCAGTTCATAACATTCTCCCCACCTTATTTAAATTACATCCTTGCAATTTAAACTTGATCATGGTGATAGACTGTTTGATACTTCCAATGTTTGAAATCTCACATCATGAGAAGGGTTTACAAGTCATCCTCTATAAAAGAGAGAATAGAAAGTACATTGGTCAAATGGACTACCATGTAACTAGGTATCTAAGTAGGAGAACATCAGTGTAGAGTATAGATACGTACTTATAGGAAAAATGTAAATATTTATAAGGAGTGAATAGGGTCATCAATCACAAACAAGTGAATGATCAATGGAAAGTTGAGGACCTCAAAGCCATAAATCTGTGATTATTTAGAAGACCACGAATTCAATAGAATTTAAGATATTATGAAAACATTTTATTTTTAAGACATTTTCCTAATGTTGGGTAATTATTTTACTACTTAAGAATATAATGAAATATTCATACATGATATGTTTCAATTTAATATGAAAAATCCTAAATTTTGGTTGTGCTTTGATCTAATTCTAATTCATTCTTTAAATCATAGAAATTAATTACCAATAATGATTTTTTATGCCCGAAGCACTAAAAGAAACATTTAAAGGATCTCAAGGCCTTTAAAAGAGTGAAAATTCTAACTATTTTCTTTAACGATCTTTTAAAAACAATATTGTTAATAGATTAATATCTAATCCTCAAAAGTGAAACTACTGTTTTATCATTAACATTTATTCATCAAATTGTATAGCTAAAAACAATGAAAAATTTACCATGAAATTTCCTAGGTTTGTGGTTGGAATGAAACCCTTATCATCATTTGGTCATGGGTTTAAGACCCACTGCCTTGCCAGATTTGATTGGTTATCACCGAGCTTATAGGTCATCCTTTTCTAAAAAAATATTATAATTCCTAAAATAAATATGATGGAAATCCATTAAATTAGGTTAATAAAAAAATAGGATTTTAACTAATAATTTCAATACAACCCTAATACATAAATACTTCATCCAATTATTTCCACATAGATCTTTACTTAGTTTAGAGTTTATCCTAATATCATTTATAGGATTTTTAAATCATGATACCCTATTTTTAATGTAAGCACCCGAGTTTTAACCTAGGTTATTCATTGTCAAAATCCTTCATGGAGGTTTTTAAAGAAAATGTAAATTATTATAAACATATCCCCCAGGCGTGTCAAAGTAGTTTTGCATTAAGGTTAATGGCCTAAATATTTCCATAAAATTGGTTTTGGAAAAATCAGGAACTTGAGCCATACTTTGTGGAAATTAATGTTGATATGTCACTAATCCTATGGGATCAAGCATCTCAAAGGGGCCAATATTCCTCAGGCTAAAACATTCCTATCATTAAAAAGTGTATTTCTCTCTTCCATGGTTATATTCAAAGGAAAACTTTTTCTCTAACATCAAAATTAAATTCCCTTCGGTAGTAGTAAATATAGATCTTTTACCGACTCTAGGTAGATTTTATATGTTTTTGTATGGATTGAAACTTCTTTGTCATCAATTTTACAAGATTAGGTCCATGTATCTTTCATTCCACAACTTCATCCCCAAAAATTTTGAGTTCTACATTGCTTTACATTCAATGATTCATATAGATCTATTTAAATACTCGAGTGGTAGTTGCTTTTATATGAGAACTCAACCAATGTGATATTTTGATCACATCCTCCTTTAAATTCCATCAAGTGTTATCTTAGCATGTCCTCAATTGTTTGAAGAGTCCTTTTAGATTTTCTATTAGTTTGGCGGTGATAGGTCATGCTAAAATTTAATTTAGTACTAAAATCTTATTGAATACTTCTATAGAAATTAGAGGTGAACCTTGGATCATAATAATATATGATCGAATGTGGGACCCCATGAAACATCACCATTTCATTCACATATACCAAGGAATGTTTTTCAAGTGAGAAATCTTCCCAAATAGTGATAAAGTGGTTAGTCTTGGTGAGTCGATCCACCACAAACCATATCGTATTTTTTCTGTGGATGTTTTTGGGAGACTGTTGATAAAGTCCTTGGTGATATTCACCCATTTCACAATGTTATAAGAAATGGTTAAATCATACCTTTGGAATTTTTTCACTCTACTTTAAATTGATGTCATACCAAACACGTTGATATATACTCTGTAATATCCTTCTTCATGTTGTCCCATCAAAAGTGTTCTCAAAGATCATGGTACATATTGGTACTTCTAGAGTGGTGTAGAAAGATAGGCTACGTGAATTATACAATAGCATGGTCTTTATATCAGGTGATCAAGGAACAAAAAGCCTCATGAAAAACTAAATTACACCATCATCATCAATTTGGAACTCATGTTGATCCCCTTCCTTTATTGATTTCAACTTTTTTAGCTCCAGATCATCCCTTTATGTCTCCTTGATCTTCTCTTGGATAGATCGTTGGGAAATAATTTGGGAGGGGTAGGATGTATTCCATATAATTATGATTTCAAGATATATACTTTTTATATACAATAAGATAAGGTCTCTCTCAGTTTGCATCATGGATATTGTAGCATGTTTTTTTCTGTTAAGAGCATCATCTACCTTATTCTCTTTTCTCTGATTATAGTGAATAGAGAAATCGTATTCCATGATTATATCAAACCATTTTATTTGATTCATATTGATATACTTCTATGTGAATATATACCATAGACTCTTATGATAGGCCTGTATGTCAAAATTCTCACCACAAAGATAGTGCGACCAAATATTTAGAGCGAAGATCATATCTTCTAACTCTAGATGATGTGTCAGGTCGATCTTCTCATTGATCATTAACTATCATGAGGAATAGGGTATCACATTATCATTCTTCATGAGTATACAACCCAAGACATTCATTGAATCATCACTATATATCACAAAACCTTCTCCACTTATTGTTAGTGTGAGTACATGTTAAGAAAAAGATGATAAGGATGACTATCATATTTAGGTATTATTTTTTTTGTCAAGGACGTTTAAGAAGAAAATAAATCACCTCAATTTTTATTCTGTGAAAATCAGACTAACCATCATATTCATGAAAATAAGACTCACAATGGTTAAGAAAGTCCATTGTATTGGGAATATGTTTTTGGGATGAAGTGGATAATTATACTCACCCTAAGTCTAGAATGAAAGGATTAATTGTAATTTTGAAAATATATTCTAACAATAATA
This sequence comes from Viscum album, assembly GCA_963277665.1. NCBI lineage: Eukaryota > Viridiplantae > Streptophyta > Magnoliopsida > Santalales > Viscaceae > Viscum > Viscum album. The sequence continues at coordinate 963,343,305 of OY728148.1, read as the reverse complement.
TTCAGTTTGACCATTATCATACCTATCGTATTCAGGTTGAGAAGGAAAGAAAGATTTTGATAAAATATAGGTAAGCAACAACACTTTACTTGGTAGGTTTTATGATGATGAAGATGACATTCAACATAATCAAAGTCCTGATGGAATTAAGGGTACTTGCTAAAAGTTTACGAAAGAATAAATTTGTTGAATTTGAATCATTCCAGTCTCAAGATCATCATAATGATATTTCTATATGAATTATTGTTTAATGACCAAGGAGAATGATCGTAATGAAGGTGCTAGTTTTTAGTTAAACGAAATGCCAAAAAGATTTAAATCCTCAAAGAAAGAAGTTAGATATCATCATATTGTGAAAATAAATAAGCTCATAATATTGATCCATTGGATTTAGTATGTCATCATATTCATTGAAGGTTGAATTTTTTGTGATAAAAGTTTACCGGTATAATGTTTAGAAGAGAAAGAAGTTGTTGAAGTTGAAGCTGCTGATACGAGTCCATCAAACTCGGTATTCCATCATAATCATCAGAGTAGGAATTTCTTGAAACTAATGAATGTGAAGAAAATTAAAAGTATATGTTTTCCAATATGAATACCAAATTCAGAGCTTTATCAATAATATAGTCAACCATTTAAAATAGGTTTAATTACTTTGTTTACCATTCAGGTGGGTCAAAATAAGAGACAAAGAAGAATATATTATTTTACATTTGTCTTCATCGTAATGAGGCGGATCATAATGACAATTAGATTGTGAAATTAGAATCAGACTAATGTTTTTAAAGAAAGTATAATTTATAGATAAAGCTATTTGAATATTCATGAAGGTTTGAGAAGTATTGAGAAGAGTTTATGAAGGAAAGATGCACTTGAAATTCAAAGGAACATATAGATTCGTAAAATGTAATTGAGAGGAAAGATTTTTAGGAATCCCACCCAAACCATTTTTGGGGTGAGTATAAAAGAGAAATTACTTTGTGATTTATGCTAGATGTACTATTCATGGTGAATAAGAGATAAGGTATAGATTTAGAGACAATCAGAGGTTTCCTGATTGAATTTTATTGAAGAAGTATTTCGGATAAAAGAAGCGTATGAGAAGAGACATGATAATATTCAACTGGTCATCGTATTGGGCTGAATCATCAGACTAAAAAAATTGTATTGGGATTTCTAGATTGAAGAAGAAATGGTTCAGAATTTTCTCAAATATATTCTAATAAAGTCATAGATTTTTCTTATTAATCAATTAAATAGGATAATTAGACTGAGTTTTATAAAAAAGTCCATAATAGTTCTTACCATCTTCTAGGTAAGAAAGTAAATATTTTTTATAAAAAAGAACACATTTATGAAAGTTAATAAAGAAGCATCATAACTTGTTTTGTTACAAAAATTTTTATTACATCATTTGTTCTAGAAGGATAATATGCACTATTGAATTGTTTACATAGTGACACACAAGTTAAAGGGAATATCCTACTAAATGTATTACACACAAAATGATTGTATTCTAGTAGATTGTGTGGTATTTGATCATTTTCAAATAATACCAAGGATGTAGATATTTATGTTGAATAATAAAACTTGTAAATTCTTGTGTTTTTATAGATGTGGGTTTTAATTATTTTAAATAGGAAAAGAAATATTTAACATGAGGCAAAATTTTTTTAATAGGTAAGGAAATATAAAAGAATAATATATCACTAATTCACACCTCCCCCTATCAGTGATACAATTATCTTGACTGGGAAATTACAATTAGTATCAGATAGAGGTTCCCTTCATTTATTCTTTGTTGATGTTTTGAAGAGAATTTGATGGATTATTTTAATTTTTTCAACAAAAAAAAGAATATTGGTTTTCGATGGTAAGAATTGTCATATCTAGAAAGATATAATGTTTCCCCATATTATTTCTATTAGATATGATTTTCATGAAGATGCAACATATGTATTTCCTCATATTGATGATAAAGTTCTTCTTAATCTATTGATAAGATTAATCTTGAGAGTGATGGAAGGGACAAGAATTATTTTCTATCATCACTTTCTAAAAGTGAATTTTTAATGGTGAAGGGTGTTTCCCTAGATAATGTTATATGGGATAAGTTGGAAAACATATATGAAGGTAATACCAAAGTGAATAAGAAAAATTAAAAATCTTGAGGCTGAGGTATGAAGACTTGAAAATGGGTGGGTATGAATCTATTGGGGACTTATTTACCAAGTTAAATAACATCATCAACACTGTCAGATGTCTTAGTTAAATTTTCAAGGATTATATAGCTATTGAAAAGATATTAAGAATTATTTCCTACAAGTTTGATGCTAAAGTTTAATAATTAGAAGATGTATATCATAAAAATTATCTATAGATGATTTTAAAAGAACTCGCATCACTTATAAAAAAATAAGGTTAAAGTGATGAAAATAAAAAAATTTATAGAGAAATTTCATTCAAGACTGTGAATAAAGATAATTCAAAGAAGATTATTATTAAAGAAGAAGGTGGTTATTTTGATTCTGGAAATGAGGTAAGTAAAAATCAAGATGATATTTTATCATTTTTTTTTCTAAAAATGTGAGAAGAGGTACATGTATATATAAAGGGAGTTTTCCCTTGAAATGTTTTGAATATGGATTCATTGGGCACTTTACAAAAAAGTTTCCATAAACAAAGAAAGAAAAATATTGTGATGAAGAATAAATAAGGCCAAGAAGGTCATGGAAGAAATAGGGGGGAATGGAAAATTTTATTCAATAGGGAAGGTTAAAAAATTCTCAAAATATAAAATTTGTATTTTCTTATCAAAAGATAAATAATAAGAAGATAGTAAAGCTAAATCCAAAAATTCTACTGAGAATTTTGGTGAGAATACTTTTAGTGTAATAATTAATGATGAATAATTCTGAATCAACAGTTCTGATTAAGAAGTAACTCAAATTAAATTTCATTTAAAATAAGATTTGAAATATATTTGAGAAATATTAGAAGTCATGGAAAACAAAACAAGAAGTTCGAAGATGAAAGTTCCTCATAAAAAAATCATGAAATATTTTTTAGATGATAAGAAAATGATGCAACTAGATATTAGTGATTTGAAAAAATATTTTAAGGAAGAGAAGAATCGTAATGGACATCTGGAATTGAAGTTAAAGGCATAAAAATAATATTTATAACTTGTATATTAAAAAAATTTAAAGATTATCATAAAATTATATTTTCCAATAATTCTATATATGAAGTTGGTGAATGTTTTCTTATGGAAAAACCTAATAAGGATAAAAAAATTAACAATAAAAAGTTGATAGAAAAGATAGAATTATTTCTAGAAATAAGAAAGCTTAGAAGTTTATGTATGTGGCCAAGATTAACAATGTTAAGAATTCATATGTTTTTGAAAAACCTGGGTCTAAAAATTTTCCTAAAAACTATGAATATGTAAATGTTTCTTTTGTTTTGATTTATGTCAAGGATAAAAGGATAAATAATCTAAAAAAGATGATTCTAATTAACAACAGAAATGATGGTGGTCAAAAAAATCATATAAGAAGGTTGCTAGTAAACATATTCATAACTCCGGTCAGTATGGAAGCTATAGATGAAAATATTCTATCTATGGTTACTATTGGTATTTTTAGGGAATAAATAATAAAACAAAGAGGTAACTATGACATTCAACAAGGATGAAACAATAATAATCAAAGGTGTTGGATCAACTATCATTAAGAAATAAAAGATCAAATCTAAGAAATATTTATATATTGATGAGTTGAAACTTAACATGTTGAGTGTTTCACAATTATGTGATGAATGTAACAAAGTTACCTTCGAGATAGATGTATTTTTTTTGAAAATTGATAAGGATGAAAAGATATTTATAAGAGGCCAACATACAAAGGGAAACTTATTTCAAGTTGGTGAGGTACAAAACTCTAGTTACTTGGGTATGGTAGAAGAAAATTAATTATGGTATAAAAGGATGAAAAACATGTTCCAAATATAAAAGAGTAAGTTATGAAAGTGATATTGTGTTCAAGATATTCTTCTTTTCAATGAATAAGATATTTTTGTTTCACTATTTATCATAAGGGAAAAATTACAAAGTTTGTTTATAAGAAAGTTGGGATTTGTTTAAAAAACCCCTTGGAACTTATTCATTCTGACATCTATGGACCAATGAGAAAACAATCCAAAATGATTATAATTACTTCATAACTTTCATTGATGAATTTAATCACATTACTTGTGTTATGAATATGAAATATAAATCATATTCTCTGAGAATATTAAAATGTTTTAGGAGAAAATCTATGAAGAAAAGTGTGTATTTAGTGAAAAAGATGAAAACTAATAATGGTGATGGGAATAAGAATGAAGAATTTGAAATTTATCCTGAGAATAATGGAATTTTTCATGAATATATTACCCTATACACACCTCAATAAAATGGGGTTGGCGAATGGAAGAATAGATGTCAAGTGGAAATGGGAAGAACTATGTTACTTGAACAAAGTCTTTCTCATTCATATTGGAGGAAACCCATGAGTACAGTTGTTTATATTCAAAACTGATGTTTTTATAGGCCATGTTTGTATATTAACCTATAAAATTTTTCATAGAAAAACTATATTTTTAAAAAACATAAGATTTTTCAGGAGTCCATGATTTATAAAGAAGAAAGGTGGAAATCTGGGAATGTTTGAGATGAAAGGTGAAGATGGAATTTTTCTTGGTTATGCTCTAGAATGAAGAGAATATAGATGTTTCAACAAAGAAATATAAATAATTTTTTATTCTAATAATTTGAAATTTATTGAAAAATATATTAAGGATAAATATAATCAAACAGATAAGGATGTTGAGATGGATTAAGAAAGTTTTGTCCAAATTTTTGATAAAGATACATCCAATTGTAATCCTACTCAAAAATAAGAATCAGACTCAGCTATTTCAAGTTATGAAGAAGAATCTCTAAAATCTCATCCGAAGATGAGGAAGCTAATGGAAACTCAGAACATCATTGGTGATCAACATAAACAGGTTCAAACAATAAAAATAAAAAATTCTATTACACGCACTTCTTTGTATTCAAAAATTTGGCCGAATAACGTGAAATAAGATTTTGAGTATCTAGAATGGGTTTTGTCCATGAATGAAGAGTTATAACAGATATAAAATAATGATTCATAGGAACTCGTACCTAATCTAGATAAAAAAAATTTATTGGTACAAAGTGGTTTTCCCAGAACCAAACAAATGAATAAGGTGAAGTGATAACAAACCAGGAATGATTAGTACGTAAATGTTACTTTAAAATTGAAGGTCTTGATTTTAATGTAACTTTTTATCTCGTGGAAAGGTTAGAAACAATCATAAATGTTCTTGTTATTTCTACACAATGGAGTTACAAATTTTTTCAAATGGATGTAAAGTATGCAATTATGAATGATGATCTTTATGAGGAAGATTACATTGAACATCCTTGTGGATTTGTTGTTGGTAAAGATGAAAGTTATATGTGCATATTTAATAAATCCTTGTATTCACTAAAGAAATATATGAGGGCATAGTATACCGAACTGGATACTTTCTTAAGGAATATGAGTTTTAATAAAGTAATAGTTGATAACAATATTTACTTGAAATAAATTCAAGAGTTTTTCTTCATCATAATTGTTTATATTAATGACATTATCATTACTAGGAATAATGAAAGATCTTGTGTAATGTTTTCTAAATAAATGAAAAATTTGTTTGATATTTCCATGCTGGGAGAAATAAAATACTTTATTGGGTTGAAAATTTTAAAAAAATAAGACACACATTTTTCTTTCTCAAGAAAAGTATGCAAAATAAATTCTTAAAAAGTTTGGAATAGAATATTCAATACTAGTTTACACCTCAATATCAGTGGGAACCAAGTTGAGTAAATATGGAGAAGACAAGAAAGTTGATCAGAAATAGTTTCCAAAGTTGATTGGAATTATTTTATATTTTACTACCTTAGGACCCAATATTGTTTATTATGTTACCTTATGTGAAATATTTTATAGTGATCCTAAATAATCAAATTTACTTTATAGAAAAAGAATCCTCAAATACATCAAAGGCCCAAAAAATTTCAAAATCCAGTATGATAGCTTAGAAAGTATTGATTTTTTTGGTTATTCAGATGTTGATCGGGTAGTAAATGTTGATGATAGAAGATCCACTTCAGGTGGAGTTTTATTTCTAGGTAAAAGTAATTTTTTTTGGAATATAAAGAAATGGAATTCGGTAGCTGTCATTACAACTGAATCTGAATATTTTTCTAATACACAATCTTCTACCGAACTTATGTGGATAAAGAATCAGTTTGAATACTAATTTGTTTAATTGAAGGTACCCTTTATCTTGGTTTGTGAAAATCAATGTGAAATAAACCCTTCCAAGATTCTGGTAAAACATTCTCATTCAAAACATATTGATTTCAACAATTATTTCATCAAATATCGTGTGTAGAATAATGAGTTGAAGTTTGAGTATGTTCGTAAATCGGAACAAGCTGCTGACATTTTCACAAAACCTTTACCCAAGGAAGCCTTCTCTAAATTGAGCATGAACAAGGTCATCTAACCTCTTTCTCGTCAAGGTTGAGGTATGTGTCTTTGTTCCCTCTCTCATCTTATCTTTTGAAAGTGTTTTCAAGGGGGGAATTCTTTTATAAATCTATCTTTATAGAATCATGTAAATAGAGAGAGTTGTGGGTACATTGTGAATTAATCATTGTAAGTGTGTGAACTATTCTAACTGTTTGTTGGAGTGGTTGTTGGAAACAATTTTTTTGTATTCTATGGAGGTTTAAAATTTGAGGAATAAAAGATGAGGAAATTCTTCATAATCACTACTTTTGGACATCAAAAATTTTATGTCAATAATTCTTGTTTCCTATAATGATTTAGCACAAGTAGTCTTATAATTATTGATAATTAATACATAGCTTGAGGATAAAAAGTTCAGTGATTTATGAACCATGGTTGACAAAAAAAACCAAAGTGGGAGATTGTTAGGACCATGATAATAATGATGAATATCATATTCAGGTATTTTCATTTGTTGTCAATGGATTTTAAGAAGAAAATAAATCACCCCACCTTTTAAGTGGTAAAAATTGGACTGACCATCATATTCAATAAAATCAGACTCAGAATGGTTACGCAATTCCATCACATTGGGAATATGTTTTTTGGATGAAGAGGATCATCGAACTCAGACAAAGTTTGGAATGAAATGTTTGATCCTAATGGGGAATAATTTGAGTCTGCATAACTTTGATGAAAATGTGATGTTTCTTTTCTGATCTTGGAGTTCTCATAAATCATAAGTAAGTTGTAAAACTTGTGATGAAAGCTTTATGATAGAAATGTGAGAAAAATATTATTCCAATAATATTCAGTCTGCTTGTAATCATGGAAATCATATTCAATATGAATAGGAAATAAATATGTTTATGAATGGTAGTGAAGTTGCAATACTTTACTTGGTAAGTGAGATGATGCTACAGTTGATCTTCAAAGTAATAAAAGTCATAAATAAAGTCATGATACTTGTTAAAATTTTATGAAAGAATAAAGTTTAGGTATTTTAATCATTCTGGTATAAATATCATCATATTTATATTTCTGGATACATATTTGATTAAAATAAGTGTAGAATAGTCATAATAAAGATTCTAGTTTTTGGTCAGACCAAAATCTAGAAGATTGAAATTCTTGAAGAAAAAAGTTATTGAGAATTGTATTCAAAGAATAAATAAGTTACTAATGTTGATCCATCGAATTCGGTATGTCATCATATTAATTAGAGGTAGAATTTTTTGTTATAAAAATTTATTGGTATCATATTCATAAGAGAACTAATTTGTTGATGTTGAAGCTGGTGACACTGGTCCATACTCGGTATGACATAATAATCATCATAGGAATAATATTTTGGAACTGATGAATGAAAAGAATAAGAAAATTATGTGGTGGCCAATATGAAGAAGAAATTAATAGCTATATTAATAATTTAGTTAACCATTTAAAATAGTTTGAATTACATTGTTTATAATTCAAGTGGATCAAGAGAAGATATGAAGAATAATATGTTGGTTTAAATTTGTATTCATCATAATGAAGCAGGTCGTAAGAACAAATTGAAATGAGAAATATGAATTATAATGATGTTTATAGAAATTATAATGCAGAGTTGAAGTTGGGAGAATATTTGAGAATGTTAAATAAGTGTTGAGAAGAGATTATGATGTTAATATGAACCCAAAATTCAAAGGAACGTGAAGATTCAGAAAATTTGATTGAGTGGGAAATTTTTTAGGAATCTCACCCAAACCATTTTATGGGTGAGTATAAAAGGGAAATTAGTTTTTACTTTTGACAAATGTAATATTCACAAAGAAGAAAAGATAAGAAATGGTTCTATAGAGAAGAAGATGTTTCCATATTTTTTTTGTTGTATTCAACTGGTCATCGTATTGGGCTGAATCATCGGATTGGGAAAATCATATTGGGATTCTTGGATTGAAGAAGAAGTGGTTCAGAATTTTCTCAACCGTATTCTGAAAAAGTCATATATTTTTCATATTGAGAAATAAAACTGGGATAATCGAACTGCGAGAGTTCGATTGGGAAATCATATTGAGTTTTGTAACAAAATTTAGAAAAGTTCTTACCAACTTCTAGGTAAGAAATTGAATAATTTTTTTAAAAATAATACATTTGTGAAATTTGATAAAGAATCACCATATCATGTGTTGTTACAAAACATTGTATTTCATCATTTGTTATAGAAGTATCACATCACTAATGAATTTATTATTTAGAGCTACATGAGTGAAACAAAATATCCTACTCATTGTATTCAACACAAAATGATAATTTTCTAACAGATTGTGTGGTATTAGATCATTTCAAAATCATAGAAAGGATGTATATATTATTGTTGAATAGCGATACTTATAAATTCATGTGTTCCAATAGATGTGTGTTTTAATCGTTTCCAATAGGGAAAGAAATATTTAATTGGATTCTATGTTTATTACAAAATTAAGGAAATATAAATGAAAAATATATCACTGACTCACTCTCTCCCCCTCTCAATGATACAATTATATTGACTAGGAAATTTTAGTACAAGAACAGTGATTTGCCTCTTCTTGATCTCCTTAATGCTTTCCTCATATCATTCATCCATAAATAATTTACGCCATTTTGTGGTAAATCAGTTTTTTGGCTAAACAATAATGATAAATTCATCACAAATTATAAATAGTAACCAACTAATCTATAAAACTATATATTTCTATGACACTACTGGGTCTAGGTTATTCTTAAATTGCCTTTTTCTTTGAAGGGTCCACATAAATTCCATTACATGTGATCAATTTCCCCAATAATGTGGCTTCTTGCATCCAAAAGTCACACTTTTTGAACTTCAAATACTTTTTGTCCTTCCTTAATATCACCAACACAATCATTAGATTCTCTTCATGTTCATACTTAATCTGGAATAAATGAGAATATAATTGATAAACACTACAATTTTTTTTTGCGGTGGTCTATAAATAATATATTCATTAAATCCATAAATATTGTAGGAAAAATAGTAATTTTGAAGGGAATTACTTTGAACTCATAGTACCCATACCCTGTAAGTAAAGCAGTCTTATGAATATCTTCCTTCTTCAACATTAGTTGATGATATCTATAAAAATGATACACCTTTGAGAATTATTTCACTCCTCTTAGTTGATTGAACAAGTCATCAATCCTCGGTTGAGGATAATTTTTTTTATAGTGTTCTTGTGGAAATCTTGGTAATTGATATACACTGGTTTTGATCTATCTTTCTTCTTGAAAAAGGGCATTGGTGCACCCCAAGGTGATATACTAGGGCGTATGAACCATTTTTTCAAATGCCCTTGTAGATACCTCTTTAACTCCTCCATTTCAATCAATGCCATCCTGTATGGGAATTTTGAGATAGGAGTGGATCTAGGTATGAGATCTATCGAGAACGGTACCTCACGATCAGTGGATTCCAAGTAACTCTTTGAGAAATACACCAATGTATTCCCTAAAAAAGGACATTTCCTCCAGGTTAATACCTTCCTTTGACTCAACCATTTGGGAAGGGTATTCGTCTCTACAGGGAATCAGCACCCACACTTTTTATGGATTTTACAAATATGATTCATGATCTTCCTTGCATTTTTAAAGGATTATGGGATGGTTCAGAATATAAAAATTGATTTTTTCCAATAGTTGATTTCATATATATATAATGAAAGCCAATTCATGTCCAATATAGCATCAAATTTCAATAAGGGGATTATAATAATATTTTCAAGAAGAATCATCCCAAATATGATTATAGGATAAGAGTCCAACACTTGGGTTGTAATGATTACACCACTATGTTTTTATGGATATCTCCACTTAAAGGTATCTGGGCATCAATTAAATAGTTCTAGAAAACATTTAGGATATAAATGAATAAGTAGAACCAGAATCAAATAATAAATTTTCTATTATTTAGTGAATAGGAATCATACCTTGTATGAATTCATTTTCACACTCCACTTCATTAGTAGTGATGATACAAGATTTCTCTTGATCCTTTGACTTTGGGGATTGTGGAAACTGGTTTCCCTCAAGGACATGTGGTTTAGTACGCTTGCTTCCATAACACCATTAGTCTGTATAGTTGAAGCATTGAACCATGGGTGGTGCATTAGGATGTTCCTTCCTTTCCTCTATCATGATTGTCAGCTTCTCCATGTATCGTCAATATTCATTATCTTGGTGTCCTTCTCTCTCACACTTGAAGAATTTCCCCATCCCTTTGAGGCTATTAAAATGATTATTCTTCCCACATTTTTGACATGTGGGAAGTTGGATCCTATTTCCTCATTTTTGATTTGACCCACAATATTGAAACCCCATTCTTCTCTTATTATCTCCATAACCATGGGACCATTCTTTGAAATTCACATCTACTTTAAGAGCACATTTAACCAAATATTCAAAACTCCCAAATTCTTATATTTCTAGATCATTTTGAAAGTGTATTTTTAATACAATAAATAAAATATCTATTTTTCTATCATTATTGACAAAAAACTGAAGGAATAAATTCAAAACCCTATGACGTTTTCATCATAAGTTGTGACAACTTAACTTTCCTTTTTTTAGCTATATGAATTCTCTTTCAATATTTTTTTTGAAGAGTTCAAGGGAAATGATTTGTAAGAAATATTTTCTTAAATTCTTCCCTCTTGATATCTTCCATTTAATCCTTTGTATTTTTATTATTTATCAATTCATGTTATTTAATAGCTTCCCCATATAAATGATAAATTACAATAGTCACCATCTACTTATTAGAGAAATGGATCATAGAAATGATCTTCTTCATTGAGTTAACCCACTATTCCACATCATGTGGATTAGAAGTTCCACTAAACATCGATGGACATTTTTTCATTAAGGACTCAATGGATAATTGATCCTTCATGGGTGAATATCGACATTCCACACAGTTCATGTTATTATTCATATCTCAAGACAACTAGGTAATCATTTACATAAAGTTTTGAACTCAAAATCCCTTGGAATTGGGGATCTCATTTGGATAATTGTTTCATTCTCACTCACAGAGGTTTTATGCCTTGTTTTTCCTGGTTCCTACCATTTTCTGGAATAGAAAATGTTAGAAAAAAAAAACATAAGTCAATAAATCATGAGTAATTTATTATTTAATGAAATTAACACTAAAGGAATATCTTATGGGATCCCTATGTCTATACTTTTCTAAAAATAGTCTTCTACGATGTTTTACCTATACATAGAATTATATTAATGGGTTTTACTCTTGTTTTATAATCATAATTACCAAATTACGTAAACCATTCTTATACACTAACTATAGTGACCCTAATTTTTCATATATCACTATTACATCATTTTAATGATAAACATCATAATAGAGTTTCAAATATATGATCCAAAGGTTTATGTCCTAAAGAAATTAGGCTCATAAATAACTTGTACATAATAAAACATAAAAATTTATTTAAATCCTTCTTCTATATCCTTCTAAAATCTCACATTATCCTTAGTACATGAAATTACCTAAGGATATACATCAAAGAAAGGGGTAAGATAAAATCCCTGTAAGAGGATGAATAAAGAACTTGAATCAATATAACATTGGTGAGCATAATCATCATATCATAAGCCTAGTATCATTATCAATATAATGAGGTAAAAAATGTGATAAATTCATTGAATGTGGAAATGCATAAAAATTAAACATCATGTCATAGTGGTCAAATGCCACATATAGTTGTGAATAAAGCTAGCATCATGTTAACACATAACATATTTGAATAATCATAACATCATCACTGTAAACAAATAGAGCATCAATTTCACATATAATAAACATTATCTCATGAGATACAACAAATTAACCAATTCATTAGAGGGCTATATAATTTTTGTATAGTCATCACACTATAATATTTACATAATCATGCATGTCATATAGAATGTGTAACAATCATTTCATGAAATATCCCATGGAATGAAATGGGTTTCATGAGGATTTCAAAAATTATGATTTCATAAATAAACATCGGGTTCCAAAATTAAAAATGGAAAAACAAATTTTCTATAAGAATCATCATTCTTTAGTTAAGAATAAACAACTCAAGAGGATTTAAATATGTGTTTTGGAAAGAAGATTTATTTTGGAAAATCATTGTATTTTCTATAAAATCAAATAAAAAACATGTATATCCCAAAAAAGAAGAGGGATGAATAATGAAATTATATTTAAGGAACCTTAGAGGACTATTTATTGCAAATATGTCATGAAATATGGAAAACCCAATAAAAAAGTGTTGGGTTGAATATTCCCCTTACCTTAATTCCTTCTTTATTTCGTCACTTTTGAGCCTATTGAATAATAAACTTATAATTACTAAAAATATGTTAATTTTATCCATTTATACAATTTTTATCAATTATAATCATTCTATTATATTTATTAATTTCTATTAATGAAATTGAAGTGTTTTGATATCATGATTTTCCTAAAAATTTCTTGTTTCACAATGATTTCTATATTTTCTTTCCGAGTCATTTATAGAAAAGTTTGATTAAATCCAATAGATTATAATAAATGTAATTAATTATTTATATATTATATATAATTAATAATATCCATCCATGAAGGTGGTTATAAGAATTATCTTAGAAATGTCTCCGTAGGTGGTTAATCAACCTTTAACGGTACGTTGTTAAAAGAGAGGGAAAGATAGGTATTGCATTTATTTTTGTCATAAATATGAAAATTACATCATCTTAACATAAATAATATTATTTTAAATTATTGAATAATTAGTTTTATAGTATACAGTTTTTAAATTTATTCATAAAAATAAGAAAGAGAATAAGAAAAAAGGGAAATGTTAATAGAGACATACTCTCTCCTCAATGTAGCTTCTCTAGTAAAATGCTATTACACCCATGGTGATTAGATTTGGATTGCTCCAAAATTTCCCTTAGTAATGTAAGGGGATTTAGAGGGAGTAATTGGGATGATATTTTACTTTGTAATGTCTGAGAGGAATGTGTTTCCAAGGGAAGGGAGAGAGATTATTTATACTTTAAGAGAGGGGTATTTTTAAAAAAAAATGTTTAATAAAATAATATATCAAAGGAAAAACATGTAATAGTGCATTTTTGACAAAATAAATTATATATAAATATAATATAATGGGTTTAAGACTTTAAATCCTATTTATAATTCTTATTTATTAACTTATTAAAAAGAAAAGTGAAGGAAAAAAATAAATTGACATTTTAAGGAATCACATTTGAATTTAGGTTTTGGAAAGTGACTTTTAGGTTTGAAAATTACTTTTATTGTATTTTAATTACTCATTTATGAAATTAAATATATAATGGCCGAAAATAAATTTCTATAAAGGATTATGTCATTATTATATCATTAATGATGTAACTTAAGATACATCGATTATGTTAAAAACAATATTTTTACTATCCACCTAAAAATTGAAGTATATCAAAAAATTACCAAAAAAATCACCCAAGGAAAATTTTAACATGGTCATATCAAAAATTATATTATTTTAATGAAAACAAATATCTAAAATATGTAAAAAATAATTTTTAACAAAAAAATAATGATTTTTACAAAATACTTTAAAATACAGTTTATTAAAAATATAATTTATTTTCATTGAGGTTTTTAATCATGATATTAATTTTATTGAATTATAATATTTTTATTTACTTAAATTAATCATGATAAATGTTATTTATATCATAATTTATTATTTTTTGGTAAAATCACTCTTCCAATGGTCAGGTTACTATTCCCAACGATCAGCTTACTATTCCAATGGTCACATTACTATTCCAATAGTCACATTTCGTTATATATATATCACTCAATTATTTCATTCAATATTCAAATAAATTATTCTCAAGGTTCTATATTTCCATTTTAAATTTTTTTTATTGGTTCACTATAATTTTGTTTCTTTTATATAGTGTTGGTAGTGGGGCCAATAATTCTAGTAGATGAGGTCGATCCATATTTTCTAATTTTAGCTTTTCTATTTTATACTTTTTCTCCAGCTGTAATGTTTGGAAGTTTAATTGGTCTCATTGATAATTAATGTAAAAATATTTATTGATATAGTTTTTTTATTGGTTTCTATATATTTTTTATGTATATAATATATAATATAATACAACACCCATTTATTCAGGAATGAAATTTTACTAATAATCATTATGTCATTACAATGGGGTACCACATCTCCCGCCTCAACCTAAATTTACTATGGAAATCTAGATACCAATCTGATGAGAAGTATTTGAGTCCTCCCTAGACTATAGTACCTATCTTACTCCCCCACCACTACTATACTATGATAATTTCTAAAAAAACTTATGAATATGGCCCATACTGCCACAAACACGACACTTCAAAGCGGTGTATGAAAACTATGGTTTCTTGTGGTTTAACTTTTTAAACTGATGAAATACAATGGAATATGATCCTAAGATGGATTCCCCCTCCTCTAACTGGTCTTCATGTCATTTCCTTGGAAAAAACCGTCATAGAATCACTTCATGCCACCAAAATAAGTGATCCTAGTTTACCCTGTGGAAATAGCACGGTTACCTCTTGGGTCCTCTCTCAGATTCTTTGTTGTGATGAGTTCATGATTCATAAAATCTAAAAATACAGTCAGAATAAAAACATTCACCTATGACCTAACCTTATAGTGAATACCATCTTGAAAATGTTTCTCCCTAGATATCTCATCAATAAATGAATAAGGAACACAATATTGAAGGTTAGTGAAATATTCAACATAGTCCATCTCTAATATTCTATCCCATATCAGATGCATGAACTAATGATCCTTCTCATACCTCAACATCTATGGATTGAAGTGGATCAATAGATTCACCTCGAATTCATTCCAAGATTACTCCTCCTTCTTCACATCCTGCTCTAGAATATCCCACCAATGTTTGGTAGGTCCACTGATCATACACACAACATGATTTTCCCTCTTATCTGTGGGTGTCTCAGGATGATTGATGATTGTATAGATTGACTTAATCTAGAACTCTTCTACCTGGGAGCCTCCCTCCCCAGTGAACATAGGTGGATGTTGTAGCTGAATCTCTCTCATTAACTCATACATCAAAGGCACGATGAAAATAATCTCCTTTCCCATGGATTGAATGACCCTTAAGAAGTTGTTGTGATGATGAACATCCATTTGATCCACAAGAGTTACAGGAAGCTCCAGTTCATCTCTGTTAGGAGATAACTGATTTCCACTCTCTTAGAACTCAACTCGAAGATGATGAGAAGTCATTTTATCTACAATAAAAACACACTCCTATAAACTTTGGCTAAAAATAAAGTCAACCTCAAGAGGAGATGACAATAGAGAACCATTAACTTGGGTCTCTCTAACCATGGATTATAAGTGTTTTATGATAAAATAATATATTATTTCATTCCATTTATAAAATATAACATATATATTATTTCACAATTCATATTGGCATGTATATAACAAATGAAATAAACATGTCCCTATCATGAACAATGAATGTAAATATATATATATATATCCCTATATGTCTATCATGATGCATTCATTCTCATATCTCACCATACTGGTCCATGAGTGTAAATATCAATAAACAATAACATCACGAAATAATAACATCACACTACATGTAAATCAACCAAGGTGAAATAACATCAATTGTAAAAAGAGAACAACATAAACAATAATCCCATCCCTATAACTCAAATTTCCCCCCTTACATGGGTTATCTACTCAAATGAATAAGCTTATTACCATGCCCTAATAGAATATAGTATCCTTTCTACTTTTTACAAAAAATAAAGCAAAAGAAAATAACGAGCTAATCCTCTAATACCACTTTGTAATATCCCCTGATCTGGTAC
The DNA here is from genome assembly GCA_963277665.1 of Viscum album. Taxonomy (NCBI): domain Eukaryota; kingdom Viridiplantae; phylum Streptophyta; class Magnoliopsida; order Santalales; family Viscaceae; genus Viscum; species Viscum album. The sequence continues at coordinate 963,326,721 of OY728148.1, read as the reverse complement.
TCTATCACATGGTTAAAATGATTTGGTTATTAGACGTCAAGAATGGATCCCCATATGCTAGAGGCTATTAACTAGTAACAAGGCTTTGATATTTATAGTGGGGAGACTATAACCCCCGGTAAAACATAGTGGAACTAAACCACAATAATAAAAATTAGAGTAACATAGAAATAGTGTAAATAGTATATCATAGAGCTTGGAAAATAAATGGAGGAACCTATAATGATGAATAATGTAATGAAAAGCTAAGATGTATCTAAAAGTAAAACTAAAACCATTACAAACAAAATAATCTAATCAAATTAAATAATCCCAAAAGGCTCTGGTCTCGATCCCCATGTCAGACCCATCTCCAAAATCCATCCCATCCAGCAAGAAACAAAAGAATCCACAATAATGTCCCTTTCCCTTGTCCAAACCAAAATCCATTTAATCTGCTCGAGTACCAAATGGTTCCCAAAAAGGGTGTGAATAAAACTCAGTAGGTCGACAACATCATCCTTAAACACAACCAGTCTGATAATAATTATATGCAATAAAGTGATAAATAGGAGTATTAATTAAAAAATTAATATAATATATCAATTAACCTATCTCAAAAAAATTGATGAAATGTCTTTGAGCATGTAACACAACCACTCCATCTATATCCATATACAATGGAAAAATCAAACAATCAGGTAGCTCTCTGTGTATAGTAATTTCATCCTCTGATCATCACCCTATATAAATGCATTTCATCATGTATACCTAGCTGTAGCCTGGTATATAAGCATTTTAGAAATTATCACTGGGAATGGCCTACTATATAAGCATTTCATCCTCCAAGAAAATACCTATATATAAGAATTTTAGCATGTATCACTATTCCAAGCCTGCTATATAATAATTTAAACACTAATAGGATATCCCTATAAATAATGATTTCATCACCAACTCAACAAGTCATAATATTACGGATATCATAATATCACAACATAAATATCAATGGTTAATTAAAAAAATTACCGTTTTTCTTTCAAGTAAACTTTCATTTATCTCTCAAATGATCAACAGTCATATCAATAATCAATAATAGATTACCTAGGGATTATATATCAAGGAATAACCTAAGGTATCATGTCATACTCACCATGCTTCAAACCATTATCCATGTTCTTTTTAGTCAAATGTTTTCTCACCCAACAGGTATCCATAATCCATGTTTTATCAACCATTGAATCCAAAGGAACCCAATCCATGATTCACTATAAATCAACTGATTAATTATAGTGCACATTACATGGTCATAATCAAAATATTTCATATAATTCATAATTAAATATATCATAGGGTTAGGTTTAGTCTCCATACCTTTAACATATGATTAACACAATGATTCTAATGACAAAATACATTAAAGAAGAAGTCACAGAAGATCCCAAGAAGAACCTAGATAAACCCAAAACAAGATCAACTCCGAAAAGAAAACCCCTGTTCAAAACATGTACACTAAAATGAAAAGTGACGAGGGGTGATAGGAAGAAAACCAAAGTGAATAAACTCACCAAGGATCGAATGTGAAAAAGGGACATCTGGAAAGGGGGAAGATAATAAAAAATTTCCTAGAGTTCACCCTAGGAGCGAGATAGGAGAGGCTATAATAAAAAATAATGAGAGTCATAAGTACAAGACACACTTAAAACTACTAGGTATGAGGAATACATGCTGCGTAATCCTTTCATGTCATGTATTTCCTCATTTTTATGTTATGCTGGAAAAACCTTTTGCCCTGGGTAAATATTTATTTTTATCAACATTTACACGATGTGAATCTGCTTCACAACATGTAACCACATCACATCATAAAATAGTTCATGAAATTCATATTGAAACAGTTACATGTCATCTAACATGTACACAACATATAATTTTTCATTGAATACTTTTTATAATAGCTTCTATAAAAGTGACCAAACCACATATGATCCTTCTAAACTCATAGAAAACCCTATTAATCCCATTTAACATATTTATAGATGGAATACATTAATTTAAATAGACATAAATTCCTAAAATTAATGTTATTTTCTCCAAAAAAGGCTCTCTTTCATCAAATAAGACTAAGTCACTAAGGCTTAATTACAAAGGAAAACCCAAACAAATATGTTCAATGAAAACCTCAGAGTGGGATGTACCTAGAAAAATATGGGATCTTATAATGATCTTGGTTGTGAAAGGTTGTTATTATGATTCATCCATTAAAAAAACATTATTTATATATCTAAACTTGATAAAGATGTATTTATTTTAATATTTTTAAATGAATGTTTCTTCTTTTATAAAAATAACATTTGTTATGGTAAGGTGAATTTAAATAACAAATTTTTTATTTATCATATTACACAAACCAAGTAATGGAAATTGATAATGAAACTACTTTACATAACTTGTGCCACACCCAATTATGGCATCATTGGATTGGTCATGTAGATGAAAAATGCTTGACTAAGTTATACCAAAATGGATATTTAGATTCTTTTGAACTAAAACAAATTGGTATGTTTCACACTTATTTATATGGTAAAATGAATGAAGCCCCGTTTAGTAGAAAAGGTGAAAGGTCTAAAGAGATTCTTGAATTAGTTCATACTTATGTGTCTGGACCATTTCCTATTGAGGCATGGGGTGAGTTCTCATACTTCATAAATTTTACTGATGACATTAGTAGAAATGAATATGTTAACTTAATGAGGTATAAGTCAGGTTCTTTTGATAAATTCAAGAAATAAGGAATGAATATGGGAACCAAATTGGTAATATGATTAAGAAAATCCTCTTAGAACGTGGTGGAGAATATCTCAATCAAGAATTCATTGATTAATTATAGGAGTTTGGGATCCTATATTAACTCACTCCTCCTTATACACATCAGTTGAATGATCTAAGTGAAAGGAGGAACCACATCTTGTTGGACATGGTGAGATCAATGATGATTCATGAGAGTATTCCATTATTCTTTTAGGGATTTTAATTACAAAAAAGTATCACAAATATTAAAAAAAGTTTCAAATAAATTGACAAACAATATATGAAGTTTTAAAGGATTGAATAATAACTCAGTAGTGGGGCTGAATTAGTTGTTCACTTTTATAAGTTTCAATAATTTTGAAAATATTAAACCCTGAAACATGTTAATGTTTATATCCTTATCATATTTTAGTAAATAATAATGTGTGAAAAATTTGTAAAAAAAGTAATGAACATGATATTTACAAGGTTCGACCTCAGTGTGAGAACCGATATCATTTTCATAGACACTCTTATGGGTTTATAGAATTTTACTAAAATGAATAAGTGAATAAAACTTGTGCGTACTCCCATTAGACACATTATATACCCTAATTGAAATGATTATACTGACTCCTATTGGTTTATAAATTTTTCTTTAAATAAATTGATATAAAACAAAAGAAAAATACTTTGTACAAACTACACCACAAATTCATAGCTCATAATCCTCATTATGATGTGGTTGGTTCTGATTCTCTCCATCCAATAGGGCTGGGTCCGATGGACTCAATCTGATGAATTTAGTCTGACGAACTCAGTATAATGAATCCATTCACAATATGCATTACTCAAACTCTTCTCAAATGCTCAATCTGATCATACATAGTCCAACAAACAAAAATTTTATATGTCTAAACTTTTAATGAGATTTTAATATGGAAAGATAACATTGACATGAATTCTGTAGTGCTCTTCTTTTTCCACTCACATAAAAAAGTTGAAAAGTATGAATATACAATTCTTCTATTTATAGGCATCCCAAAAAGACTAATTTATGAAACTAAAATTGTTTTCCAACTTCCTCAAATTAAAAAAAAATCCAAAATATTTTCATATTTAAATGTCATGTTTTACCACATAAACTATTCACAAATATTATGAAATCTTCTTATGTATTCTTTATAATAATTCTTCTCAGACTTCCTAACTTTTTATTCAGTATAATAGAAATTACTCAACTCATTATGATGGAACTTCCTCATCTCATTATGATGAAACTTATTCCTCTCATTCTAAATTGAATTTCCTCATTAGAGATAGTCTAATTAAATTTCATTCTCAGATTCAATGTTATTGACTTTCCTTCTCAGAGTCGGTCTCGATTGAATTTCGTTCTCAGAGTTAGATTGATTGAATTTCTTCTTCAGAGTCAGTTTAATTAGCTTTCCTCTTCAGATTATACCTCATAGAATATCCTCAGCTTCAATCCAATGGAATCCTCATAATGATGGAATTACCACTATGATGGAATTTTATTTATGATGGAAACTCTAATCTACCACTTTGAAATACTTCAAACCTCATAAACTAAAACTCATTCATACTTCTGAAAACTTCTATGCACATTACTTCTGGATCTGATGAAAACGTTTTTCTTGATTCCTAGAATCAATAAAATCTTTATGATTCCTCTATTTCTTAAAAATATTTTATCATTATAGTTTTCCTGATTTATGAGAACTTCAATAATATCAATGTACTATATGACTTATATAGGAAATTATTACGACATACCTTACTTTCAACACCTTCTTTAATTCTAACAAAAATCCAATATGATTGGTTGAACCTATTCTCACACTTTTCTTCTTAAGGATCACATCACAAGTGTTACAGACAACTTATGATATTTGAGAATTAAAAACTAGAAAATAAATATTTGACTGAAGGTTAAAAAGTTTAAGAAATTTCTAACTCCTGACATAACTTTCTTCATTCAAACTCTTCAGTAACATTCTAAATTTCTAACCAACATTGAGTCAAATGAAACTTGAACTTCATGTCAATGGATCTGAGACTGATGGTGTGTCTGATAAAAACCTCTAACTTTTTTATGAATTCTATGACTGGTGGTGATCCATTCGATAATTTTTATCTAGTGTTTCTTAGTTAAATCCTCTGTGTCTATAAAATAACTTTCTCAAAAACTAAACATATCTCCCCCTTTATGTTTGGGTACAAACACTCAGAAACATTCACTTGTTTTTCAGAAACATTATTTTATAGTATATTAGTTATCAACAAATCGAAAAAATTATTAAAAACAAAACATCACAAAGGATATTCAATCTCCCCATTAGGATTTTTTAACAACACTCATTAATAACTTTTTCAACTATAAGAAAATTTTCACAATTAAACTTTTGTAAACAACTCAAGTTTATTGAATTTTACCAAAACACATCCTTTATTAAAAGATTTATTAGACACCATACTAATAGATATGGTATTTTTTTTGAAAAAAATCCATCCCTTGGTGAGAAGAAAATTGTATGGCCATGCTAAGATAAAATCCCCTTAACTTTTATATTTTCTCACATTTATTTTTATATAAATTTTATTTTCCTCTCCCCCATTATATAAGAAACAAAAATTCATATTCATAAAATAATGATAATTAAAAACATATTACATAGTACAAAGTTATTACTTTTTCTCCCCCTTTTTCAATATAATCCAATGCATGGTAGGGGACTTCCTTATGAGTTTTAGGAAGTCATTATTGGAGGACGAACATAAATTTTCAACCTCAACTCATCAAACCATTATTTTGGAATTGACTTTGTGACGATATCAATATTTTGATACATTGTTGAGATATATTCCAAAAAAAAACATCTCAAGTAGAAACTTTCTCTTTTATAAATTGAAACTTTTATTTATGTGTTTTGATCTTGAATGTTGGACATGATTTTTAGAATGATCAATTGCAATCTGATTGTCATAATGTGTCTTCAATAGCTTAGAAACCTTTATATTCAAATCTTCCAATTGAACTTTCATCCACAATATCTGAGTACATTCTTGAATAGTCACAAAATATTCTAATGACACTTTTGTCAAGGTTACTAAACTTTGTTTCTTACTGTGAAAATTTACACAACATTCACCCAAGAAAAATGTTTCTCCTTAGGTTGATTTTCTATCAATAAATTCTTTATCCCAATCAATATTAGTATAACCATGAAACTTCATCTCATAATTTATTTTTTATAATAATCCTTGTGAATTTTTTCCTTTGACATATCTCAGAATTAACCTTACTGCCAACATATTTGACTCTTTCAGATTACTTAGATAACTAGCACACAAATTTATAGCATAAACAATATCAGTCTTGAGGTTATAAGGTAAAGTATACTTCCTATCATCTTCCAAAAGTCTTTCTAATTCATTCGTTTTCTAGACTAATATTTACTCATCCTCATCCTCACTAATATAAGAGTAGAAACATCTTTATATTCTACAATTCCAATTTTTTGTAACAATTCCCTTGCATAATTTTCTTAAGATCAGAAAATTTATTTTTCCTTATAATGAACTTGTAAGACAATGAAGAATGTTAATTCTCACAACATTGATATTTCAAAATTATTTTGCATTACCTTAGAAAATTATTTACAGAAATTTTCTTCATCCCCGGAAAAAAATTATATTATCCACATGAAAAAATACAATTATAGTTCCAAAGTCAACATCATTCATCTATAATTTTCTTTCAACTTTTCCATTTGAAAAAATCAACATTCTCAAACAATTTTCAATCTTATAATACCATGAATGTGTATCTTGTTTTATCCCATATAAATCTTTCTTCAATCTAAAAACATTGTTTCATCCTTTTCAAGTAGAAACCCAAAAGGTTGGTCATTGTAAACTTCTTCTTCAATTTATCCAAATTTATATCTATCTGATACACTTTGTAATTTTGATGAGAATTAACTACTCAAAACATTATAATAGTTTCTAACCATTATATAGGGGAAAATGTTTCATCAAAATCTCCACCTTCCACCTGTGCACATGCTTTATAAAAAATCCTAGATTTGTTTCTTGAATCATCTCCATATTCCTCCAAAATGTTTCTATAAACCCATTTTTTATGATAAAATTTTTATATTTCAGACACAAAACAAGTTCCTATGTTTAATTTTTCTCAATTTGATCCAACTCTTCATTCATATAATTCACCCATTCTTTGTGTTGAATAGCTTATGAGACAGATTCTGGTTCAAATTTTGAGATGAGTGAAGTATTATTTTCTAATATTAGATTTCTTCTAGCCTGAACTAGTGACTTTTAATTCCCCAGAATACTTTTAGTCCCAATTTTTTTTAAAGTAGTAAATTTCAGAGTTCATCTTCCTTCTTCACTTTCCTCATCATACGATTCATCTGAGTCTTCATGACCATTACATTTATAACTTTCATTTTCATTGGAAAATTTCAGTTTCTATTCATCAAAATACCCCTAAAATTTTTGTAAATAAGATTGATTCTCAATAACTTTTACATAATATGATTTTACCATTTTTTTTAAACATTTTTTCTAACATTTGTAACTTATTCCATTAGGTGAATAATAAAATTTCTTTCTTCATATTTCTCATCAAACTTTCCTCGATCCAAATTTTTTATTTTAATTAAACATGGGATTCCAAAAACATTGATGTACTACAATAAAGGTTTTTTATCATAGAAATTTCATAAGAACTCATGTCTATTTCCAAACATAATTTTTTTTCTAAACATGTAAAATAATACTAAAAACATCACTCTACTAGAACTTTGAATGTTTTTATTCTTCTCACATGATTCTACCCATTTCACCCAAACCTATGTTCTTCCTTTCTACTACTCTATTTTGTTGTGGGTATATAGAGAAATATACGAATGTTTAATACCATGATCTCTAAGATAAGTTTTGAAAGTATTTCTTGTAAAATCAATACCATTATCCATTCTCAATTTCTTTATATTAACCCCCATCTATTTATTAACGACTTTTTTGAAAAACCTAAACATTTCTATGGGGTCTGAGTTGTGTTTAAAAAACATGATGTTTGTCATTTGAGTGAAATCACCATTAAAATTTAAAAATTATAAATATAATTTTTTTAATTGATGTATCAATGACCCACATAAATTGGAATGAATAAGTTTAAGAGGCTCGGTAGATGGAATCTCAACTTTCTTATGACTTTAATTAGTCATCTTCCCTTTCTAACAAGTAACACAAAAATCTTCCTCTATTCTTTTAAATTTTGGAAAATTGTGTACATAATAAACATTAAAAAGTTTTTCATTCTTTTCTTCCAAATTTGGACTATTATTTTTCACCACAACATATTCTCATCTTTGGCACTTAGATAACCAGAGTTTTTAAATTCTCTACCTTGAAAAATATTTCCACTGGTTCTTTCTCCTTTTGTCATCACTTTTCAATGTTCAAACTTCTGATAACACATGAATATTTTCTGAAAATTACTTCTTTTCCATCATCACAATGTTGACTTAAAATAAGTAAATTATGTTTTCGCACATCAATAAATAAAAATTCCTAATATTTTAACTTTTCTTATTTAATCTCAGTCATTCTGATTCATATGATTTTTAAAGAACTATTATCCTCAAAGGTAATGGAACCTCTTTCATGATTTTCAACATGTCTCAAGATTGTTAAATCACATATTATTAATATAGAACAACCACTATCTAGTATCCATGGTTTGTTATTTTTTACTTTCTTTCAAGGCAGTCTCAACAAAAAAATATTTCATCAAATTTCATTATCCTAGCTTCCTTTTCTTTATCTACCATAAGAAACATGTTCTAGAAGGAGTTTAATACATCTTTCGGCATGATGAAAAGACAAATCACATCTTCCATAAACTTCTTATTGACATTTAAATTGTTTTTTGGAATGTTTCTAACTTCTTTTAATTTTTCTTTTCTAACTTCTTATGTGTTAGGAAAGTTATTCATTCTAATTTCACTATTTCTTCCACTCTATTCAAATATTATTTTGGGAAGTGATATGTTATTCCAAAAAATATAAGTCATGTGCCTATATATTCTATACCACCAACATAATCCATCAATTCTTAATTTTTTTTAAGTATGATCTTTCTCTGTAAATTTTTTTTTAAGTTGATAATTCCTTCGTACCCTAACAACTTTGGGTGTATACCATATTTCCTTCTTAGTGAGTTTTAAAATTTTATATATGTGACAGATTTATCACATTCTTTCTCCACCCAAACTTTCTTATTAATTTTTTTATCACTTGAAATGTTAGAAAAATCAGATGAAACATTATTTTTGGTGTGTGAGGAATTCACCTAATTCTTTATTTTAGATTTCTCAACAAATTTATAAGTCTTTTATTTTACTAATAAATCTTTTTTTAGGTTTTCATTCATCTTTCTCAAGGTATTTATAGAATCAAGAACTTTATATTGAAACTTGTTGACTTCTTTTTCTTTATATTCCACATTCTTATTAAGATCTTCAACCATCCTTCCATGTTTAGTGATTATTAGTTTGTAACATAAGAACTCTTGAATGTATTTTTCCTCAGACATGATGACATAATTTCTTACTTTATAAAATTTTTCACAGTATTTCTTTATTATCCTAATTTCTTATTTGAGATTTCTGTTTTTCTAAATACATAATATAAGTTATGTTTTGAGTTGGTACTCTATATATGATTATTCACCACCTTGTTCACTATACAAGGAATATTTTATTTTATAAAATTTTCCAATAAAAGTTATAATTTTTTTTAACTTTCATATTTTGAAGAACTATTTTCAGTTGAGTATGATTCATCTTTATTACAAGACATCTCCAAAACCTCTAATGTTGAAAACTGTAACATCTCAGACCAGGTTCCACACACCAGTGCCTCCAATCGGCCAGTCACATGACCTCAGGCATGCCTCCCCATATGTTAGAGGCTGTTGATTAGTAGTGAGGGTCTGATATATTGATCATGGGGAGACATTACCCTATTTTATCAGAGTAAATACTCCATCAAAAATTAATAAACAATATATTAATAACTTGTAATCATAACCTAAAATAACCAGTATCACAACATGACGAAAAATGAAAATACAATATCAAAAAATAAAGAAGAAAATATTTCATGCCAATGTACATGTCAAGTGTCTAAAATGAAACCCAAAATAAATACATTGACGACTCCCTCATGCAGGTCTCAAATAGTGTCTGGTTCCCTCATCCGTGCTTCATCCCATATCAATGATCTAACACAAGGTATTTTACCTTAACCTCTCTAGAAAGCACAAACTCTATTCAAGTATCGATCAGGCAGCCCATGTAGGGTGTGAGTACAACTCATTAGGTGTCATTCCCTCTCACAGAGGGGCCCATGCTGCGTCTCCCGAATCCAACCTAAAATAGGCTAGATGTTATTGACTAGAACTGATAAGGTGTATCACTAACATGAGAGGCCTATGCTAAGTACCTGTTCAGAAACACACATCTCCAATCCTATAAAATGATTAAATGTAAAAACAACTGAAAACCAATGCATTCATACATCTAAATTGCATTACCAGAGTATAAAAAAGAAGTAGTATAAAGTAATTATGGCCAAATAAAAGCCCACCACAATGAGTTTTAAAATAAAAGTACAACCTAAAAGTAAGTATTGGTACTATTTTCAGAAATTTGTAGGAACACACCTCAGTTTTTCTGGTCTCTCTAAGAAACGTCTGGTCCTGGTCCTTCTAATACTCTATCAAAATTTCAATCTTCTACACAAGACATGACACATAAAGGAAAACCCCATGTATGGGTGAGTATAACAATACTTAGTAGGACACCCCGAAACCAAAAAATATACTGATAAAACTAATATTTTCAATATTTTTATATGTATTTAAAATGTTTTAACCCTTATAATTTATCAATTTGAGCTTATATGAATCAATTTTGGATTTATGGCATGTTTTGAGCTAAAATGTGAAATGTGTTTAAATTTTGGATTTTTGACAGATTTTTACGTCAAGGGTATTTTGGTCATTTATATAAAAATATAATTCCAAATTGAATGATTATTTTTTTAGAATACTTATTTTAATTCCTTTAACTTTTTCTTCTAGACTAGAGGATTATTCGAATATCTAATGTCCTGAAAAAATCATTGATGTTTGGAAATTGTTCGGGCTGACAGCGTGGACCCCACCTCCGTAACGGATGTATAAATCCGGATACACACCTACAATGGTTTTGATTAAAAATGTATATGAAGTAGGACACATATATGCACTACCTAAATAAATTTCATGGAGTTTGTCTCCCATTATGCTGGAAAAGAGATGTTATACATTGAAGGAATATTCATGGACAATTCATCTAGAAAAAAATGCATTGTCAATAAAAAATAAAGAAATCCATCTAGAAGAGTCCAATCAATATGAAATTTTGAGGTTGAATGAAAAATTCATTTATAAAATTTTTTTATGAAGGATGGAATGTGTTAATCATCCAATTATATTTCCAAAAAATTTGAAAACTTGAGGAGGACAATTTTTTCCAATAAAACGAGGGGAGATCCCACCTCTCATCTCATCCCATTTTCCATGACATTTATTCCAAGGAACAAAGGGGAGATCTCCACCGAGGGAGGTAATTCAAAAATATTTCCCTTATCATATTATTAATTTTTTAATTTTTTTTATTATTTAAGATTTCAATTGTAATTTAGATTTTTAATAAATTCATGCATGGTATTAATTTTTGTGTTTTCTTCCACCCAACCACCCTCCTTTCTTCTCCATCTTTTATCCTTATTTTCTTATTTTCATTTTCTAATAACATCCACCATTACCTCTTACCATTAAAAATGATATACTTACTCAATCCTCGTGTCGGGGGAGGTCTATGTCAATTTCATTTATTCTATGGTAAAATTCTTAAGTTTTATTATGTTTTTGATGAGAAAGAGTGACATGCACGAGTGTGGAGATAGCCCACCACGAAACTACACTCAAAATCATTTCTATTATTTTATTAAATCTTTTCCCTCCCTTATACTGTATACAAGATCCTAATACTATGGATTTGATTCATTCAGTGGCTGAAATGGCATACGATAGAGCCAGGTCTTGAAAGTTGTCACACTCACGATTGAGTTGTTCCATCAACCTTGATTAAAGTAGGAGGGGAAGTTAATATTGCTAAATACATTCAAGATTTCACACCAATTAATAAAAAAAATTGTAATTCAAGAATGAGATCTAAAAATTGAATTATCAAAAATTATTTAAACACCAACAAGGAGATTATATGGAACCCACAAACCAACCCATAAATTCCATGTTCTTTTTTCAATAAATAATTTTTTTAATTGCATGTTATTTTAATAATTTTATTAATTTAAATTTCATAACCTTCCTAAATTAAAAAAAATTAAAATTAATTAGTTTAGTATAATTAAATTAAGTGAGTGAACATATGAGAAGGTTCCTCAAGTGAGACGAATCTGGTTATCCATTATACTATACTAGGAAAATTAAAATGCTTTTTACAATCCCTATGATAGGCGTGCATCACATAAAACAAAGGAAATACATTCATCTCTAAACAGTTATATTTCTTCAACACATATAACAAGAATATCCAGATATACTCAACAATGACACACATTCTAGAGGTAAGTCACACTCATATTATACTATTCTATGATTCCATATAGAATATTCCACAAAGCACTCACCCAAGAGAACACACTCCTGAATTTTATAGCATTGTTGATGTCCTTCCAATAGGTACTTCTTATTGGGTCTATTCATGAGAAAGAGAATGCTAATAGTTTGAATAGAATACAATACATAGATGAGGATCACTGGAAAGGCCATGAGGTGATACCAGCAAATCAATCTGGATTAACCCGCTAAGTAGAGAATTGAATCCCATGTAGTGTTGGTCATGTCAACAAAACTAATTCCACCTAGGACATGAATATGAATAGTGGATCTCACTCTAGGCCTCTCAGAGGGATTCCAACAACATTATCTAGGAATTACTACTGAAGGGATCGTTGTCCTGGGAGTAAAAAATTATTGCATTCCAACCCTCATAGAAAAGATAAAGGTAAAAAACCCTAATGAAAATTTTCCAAGATATAGAGTAAAAGGTCTCCAAGACTTGTATAAAAGAGTACATAGTGTGTAGTAGGGGTAACACTCCATGTCCCTTGAACCCAGGTCTTTCCCGGGTAAATGGATCATCTCTTCAAACTATTTCCATGTAGTAGTACACAACATGTACATATCCCATTTACTCTAACCATGTGCTAGTAAACATCACCATCCTATTTATGTCTTCCCAAGTACCAGTACACAGCTTAGCCTAGGAAAATCATCCCATGTAAACGGCCTGTGTGATTCCTGAGTACATGCGGAGTGACCCAGGTGATACCACATGTTACGTGAAAGGGGTCACATTATATGTGATATTTAACATCCTATGGAAACCCTAATCCCACCTCATGTGTCCCCACACAACGTATAGATCCAGATTAAACATTGTATTGTTCTGGATATTTTATAATCCCATATCTACTCCCGCATTTGATCCAATGCCTCTATATTTTGATCTGGTGATCATTTCACCATGACATTGAAGATCCCAACTCTTCCAATCCTTTTTGCTTATGAATAATGTATTACACCATCAAATCTACTCAAAAAATGAATCGAATTGTCATTATTTGTTGTGTGTTGAAGAATGGTAAATTGGGTATCCTCTGTCATATAAATTTCATTATCTACATAATCACACCTCTGTCAGGTTATTCCAATATTAGATCTGTGATATCAGATCGTTGCACCAAGAAATAGGTGAGAAATGATCGATTGATCGAGAATGATCGTGATGAATGATGAATGGGTGGAGAAAAGAACAAGAACATATTGAAGTAACAAACCTTGATCGATTTTCATGTTTATATTGATCCATCATTATTAGAATGAAAATCTAAATAAAAAAATTAAAAATATATTCTCCCCTCAAAGCCTCATAAAATAAACTCATCTCGAATAATGATCAAACCACAGATCAATATTTTCATTGATTGATGCATGTTAACTGTATAAATCAATAATGGGGAAGAATAAAATAATAATACATGCCCTACCTTGATTCAAATCGATCAGTAATGAAGAATGGGGTTTTTTCATGTTTTTTGGTGAGATCCTTTGAATCTTTTTTGCATCGATCATTGATCGAAGATCCTATCTCCATTCGTCTGAGAGGATTCACTAAATCTATCTCCAATGGATCTCCAATGGTTCCAGGGTTGTACACCTAACCCTAGTAATCCTCCATAATAGTCTATTTAGAGTTCATCAATCATTGCATCAACAAAAATTAAATAAAATAATTTAATCGATTATTTTTTTAATTTCCACGCATGTGATGAATTTTCTAAAAATGACCCACACTGACTAATATTAAGTCATTCCTAGGGTAAATCTCGCATTCTGAACTCAATGGTACCATCATATTTCTGATCAGGGTACCCGTTTAGAAGTTATTACACTTTTTCATGAAAACTATGCATGCATACTATTTAATATATTTCAAACATTTATTTTAGGAACAATGGCCTTAGAATCGCACCACGTCTCAGTGCCTGGTCTCACAAATAATCTATATAGTATCCAAAAAAAATAGTGCATGGAAAATATAAGGCATTATAGTATGACACAACTAATGACAACTAAAACAATATCTAATCAATAGCAAGTGTATGCAGTTATATAATGAAATAATTACAATGCATAAGTAAACAGTTATCACATTATCAATTAATCTTTATTTAAATATATAATCCTTTGGGTTCTCGTAGACACTCATACCACAATCACCGCTTCAACTCATGTCAGAGGTTGAAGTATGTCTGAGGGATATCATATATTATAATTCCATTGTAATCATTAAATATATACTCTGATATATGTTAGAGCCTAAAGTATGTATGAGGAATATCATATCTCATAATTCCATTGATATCATTATTTAATTCATATTTTAATTCACATGTTACCATTCATACATTACACAATAGAATTTCCATGTTTCTATTCTTTAATTCACAACTAAATGACCATGTTACCATTCATACCTTACACATTAGAATAATCTTGTTCGCATTCTCTATTTCCCAACTAAATGGCTATGTTTCCATTCATACCATACATATTATAATGACCATGTTCCCGTTATTTAATTCACAATTAAATGACCATGTTACTATTCTTACCACATAATTAATTCAACAATTAATTATTAACATCCATTCCATTACTAATTCCATAGTTAGTTAAACATAACAATTCCATTAGTTAATTCAAAATTTAACTAATCACATGAATAACATTAATCAATTACAAAATTAATTAATCACATAAAATACATTAATTAATTCTAAAATTAATTAATCACTTAAATTATATTAGTAAATTCGATAACTAATCAACCACACCAATTTTATTACTAATTAAATAATTTGTTTATCACATAAATCCCCTTAATTAATTTTGTAATTAATTGAGTACATAAATACCATTAAGTAATTATTTAATTAATTAATCAATATCCACAAACTAAAAAACACATAATTAATTCCATAATTAATTATCTCAATCACAATCTCAATAAATCATAATTCTTTACACAATTAAATATCTCAATCCTAAAATCATAATATCTCATAATTAATTCTACAATTAATTATCTCAATCTATAATTCACAAAATCCCCAATTTCTGATCTCCTCAATTAATTAATTCGACAAATTAATTAATTCAATTAAGAATGTAATTTCTAAACATCTAATAGAAATTATACAATTTCATACATGTAATTTAAATAAATACTTTGAGATTTGAATTATAGACAACCTACCTCAATTCGATGATGTGCAATCACCCAACGGAAATCCTCATAATTTGAGCAGCACAACTATATAGAATAAGATTCAAATTTAAAACCCAAAATCAAGATCAAATCAACCAAGATCTCATAAATATTGATATAGATCTACAATAATAGATACAGATCCACAAAAACTCATCTATATCTAATAAAAATAGGAAGAAAACCCCCTTTCTATAATAGGATAATGAAGGATAAGGAATAGGAAACCAAGCATGGTAAGATCCTCTTATAGGGAGGGGTGAAGATCATCTATCCAGGCTTAAAATAACAAATTAAAAAGGATGTTAAGTCTTTAAATCCATATAGGATTCTCCAAAATCATGAAATATTTTCTAGGGTTAAATGGGGATCAAATAAGAGTTACATTGGGGGTCTTGGTGATTAAAAATATAATTTTTTGGGGATTTAAAAATTCATGCATGGTTAGCTGGGCAGGGGAGCCCGGTTTCTACTAAATGTGTACCTAAATGTGAACCACTATTATGGGGGTTCATAGTTTCTCATAATAGGGTGTACAGATTGAAAAATCATATGTAAACCATGTAATTCCTCTATGTCCAAGGTTGCATGGTTTGCTAGGCAGGGGCACACAGTTAGGGAAAACCATGAGCCAACTATGAACTACCCTTCTCCCTTCAAATATTCATAAATTATCACCAAAACACACCCCAAGGTAAAACCAAACCTAAGTACACTGAAACAACGCAAAAATAAATACATGAAATTAAGACCAAGTCATATTCAGGAATGGTCGGGTTCTTACAATCTCACCACCTTATAACATCTTATCCTTGAGCTGTACTCCCAAGAATCTCTAAGATTCTGATTAAAAAAGATTAGGACAATGATCCCTCATATCTTCTTTCCTTTCCGATGTCTCCTCCCACACATTCCCATGTTTCCACAATACACAAACTGTAGGCATGGTCTTTCCACACAACACTTTCTCATTGTGATTCAAGACACGTATTAGACGCCCTTCAAAGGAAAAATCTATCTCAATCTCAACATCATCCATATCGGTCACATTTGAAGGGTTGGGGTTATACCAACATAGTTTTGACACTTAGAAAACATCATACATAGCACTGTATCTTTATGGAAGATCCAATCAGTGTGCCACTAGCCTGATTCTCTCTACCACCTCAAGCGGTCCAACAAAATTGGGTGGCCACTTGTCATGTCTCTGTTTTCTATAGTGATTGAATCTAGGAAACACCCAAATGAATACATGATCAGCCTTTGTAAACTCTAGGTTTCTTTTACTTCTATTAGCGTATGAATTCTATCTACTTTGGGTCGTATCCGTATATTTCTGAATCAACTGTACATGCTCTATTGTGTCCTACACGAGACTCAGTCCCAACAACTTAGACTCACTTAAATCTATCCAGACTAGAGGTGGTCTTCATGTCCTACTATAAAGAGCCTCATATGGTTTCATCTATATAGTTTCCCAATAACTATTGGTATGGGTGAACTCCACTAATGCTAGGTGATTCTACCAAGACCCACCGAAGTTTAGAACACAAGCTCCCAACCTATCCTCAAGCACTTGTATATGATGCTCTGACCACCCATCTATCAGTGGGTGGAAATTCATACACCAAAAAACCTACATACCAAGCACCTTCTGCAATCCCAAAAATAATCGTGAAGTAAAAAACAAGTTTCAGTCAGAAAAAATATTATGTGGAACCTCGTGCAGACAGACTATCACCCAAACATAAAAATATCACAACTGGTCCACTAATAAAGTCTCCCATATATTCAAGAAATTCACTACCATTTTCAGTCTATCCACAATAACCCGAATAGAATTATTCTTCTAAGGAATCCTCAGGAGAACCAACACAAAATCCATTGTCACTTTTTTCCACTCCCATTCTATAATGGCCAATGACTGTAATAAACCTATAGATCATTAATGCTCAGCCTTCACCTACTGATAGGTGTAGCATCGTGTCACAAACTTTACTATTTTCTTTTTCATTTCCAACCATCAAAACTATCTTTGTAGTTCACGGTGCATTTTGGTCAGACCTGGATGTACCCCCCACTTTGAGGCATGAAACTCACACATCAGCTTGTCTCACATTCTTTTGGGTATGACATCCTGATTCTTGACATAGATGACCTCATCCTCATCTATGCTCCAATCTGAAGGTGACTCCCCACCTTCAAGGTTTTCCCTCAAGGTAAAACATTATAAATCCACATACATTCTATCTTAGATCTATCTCAAAAATATAAACTCCAATGAAACTATTATGAGGGTTATCTAATCCTAACTCTCCTAAACCACATTGTGTATCTCATCCATTAAATCCATCATCTTCCACTCAGCACTAGACTCTTTAACCACATGAGTTTGAGTCTTCCATCTAAAAGCATCATCATCAATGTTCCCCTTTCCAGGCATATATGCTAGCTCAAAATTTAATGGTTTCATATACTCAACCCATCTTTGTTATCGAAGATTCAAGTCTCACTATGAAAATATGTACTTTAATATATTGTGATCAATATACACAGTAAAAAAATTTCCCAATAGATAATTTCCCCAACACTTTAAAACAAAAAACATTATATCCAAATTGAGGTCATATATAGGGTAGTTCGGTTCATGGGGCCTCAACTTCAAAGACCCATAAACCACAAAATGATCTCCTTGCATCAACACAACTACGATTACAATCCCAAAAGTGTCACAATACACTATGTACTTCTCACCTTGCTCAGGTAGGATCAATGCTTCTATAGTTTCCAAAATCTTCTTCATCACCTAGAATGAATTATCACAATCTTATGACCAATTAAAAGTTATCTATTTTTTGTTCAAGCCCATCAGCAATGTTTCCAATCAGTAAATGTCCTGAATGTACCTATAATAATATTCAGAGAATCCTATAAGTCTATGGATATCAAACATGCTCTTGGGATGCTCTCAAGAAACCACTATCTAAACCTTTTCTAGATTTACCATCACACATTCATCCGAGATGATGCTACCCAAAGAGTGTACCTGATCGATCCAAAAAATTGTACTTAGATATCTTGATGTATAGAAAATTCTATCTTAGTGTACTTAAAATGATATCAAGATGTTGGTCATAATAATCATGTGACTTGGAGTGCACCAAGTTGTCTTCCACAAACACTACCACAAACTGATCTAGGTACAGATTAAATATTTTGTTCATTAAGTCCATAAACATTACTGGTGTGTTTGTTAACCCAAGAAATATTATGATGAAATCATATAGTCTATACCTGCTTCTAAATTCATTCCTTGGTATATCCGAAATATGAACTCTCCGTTTATGATACCCTAATCTCATGTCAATCTTTGAGAACACACAAGATCCTCTCAACTAGTCAAATAGATCATCGATACGGGGGGAGAGGATACTGGTTCTTCACAGTCATTTGGTTCACCATTCGGTAATCAACACATAAGCATAAACTCTTATCATCCTTATTTGCAAACAACACTAGTGAACCCCAAGGCAACATACTCAGATAAATAAATACCATATCCTCTAACTCCTCCAGCTGAGACTTGAGCTCATGAATATCTTTCAGTGCCATTATATATGGTGGAATAGAAATCATCTCTTCCCCCAGTATGATACCGATGCTAAATTCCACAGCTCTCTCAGGTGGAATCCCTGTGAAATATTATGTAAGCACATCCTAAAACCTATCCAATAAGCGTGGAAAGACATCTCATTATACACCTCCATCATCCAGAAATAAACTAGAAACCTGGGGTGTGATCTCTCCTATTTGATGAGTAATTTGCACTACTCGGAACGACTCGATATCTCACTCTCCACAGGGAAAATATTTATTACCCTTATGAGATGTAATGGTCACTCTCTTATGGTAAAAATCATTCTGGGGATAATTGGATACTAACCAGTACATACCCACAATTACGTCAAAGACTGACATGTCTAGGATATAAAGATCCCATAGAAATTGAGACTACTCGACCTCAAGAGAACACCCTGTAGATACCCGTATCTTGACGTACATGGACATTACATTACATTTGAGGAATACTTAGTACATAAAAAAAACACACACACAAGGACCGTAATAGTTTAGTGTCTTTGGAAACTCGGAATATAATCTTCTAATCGTGGTGAAAGATCTTCAACATCTCCCATAAAGATCTTATTTTTTTTATACCTAAAACCTTTCTTTATATCCTGGGGAAAAGAAAACATAAAAGGGTGAGCTCAAATGCTCAGTAAGGGTAAACAAAAGAAATATCAATCACTTCATATACATAAGCACATAACTTTTGGAAATCTTAACCTGCAAAAGAGATCATAATTTCATAACATGGGGTAAATCATGGCAGTGAAATGTAATCACAATAATCATAACATAAAACATGAAACTTTGTGGCATTCACACATAATCATAGAGAATCATTTCTTGTTAGTCAAGACTCATTTCCAAGACTATCTTAGTGGACAAAGTCCCTTTCTGAATCGAGTAACCCTCGTTTCAGTCCTGTTTCACTGAACCGGTATAACCTACCATTCCAGCCATGTCTATCTCATGAGATATAAAATCTTTACCCAATGCATTGGAGGTAGATATAGGTCCCACCCATCTTATAATGAATCCTTTCTTATGTGTTCCACATAATCATAAAACATACATCTTCGCATAACACATGTAACAAAAATGGGATTCTTGAAACATCATGACATCATAAATCAATTCATATAAGATAAAGGAATTCATAAAAATAATTCCATCACAACATGATCAAATCAATTTAATAATAGGGATAAAAACAGAACCCTTTATTATCTTAGATGGAAAATAATTTTGATAAAACACCTGAACTCCATTATTGAAGAAAATATCCTTTCTTCTTCAAAAACATTTTCCCTTTCATAACATGTCATACAACTTTAAAATAAAAGAATTTGATTAAAAATAAACTTGAAAACTTGTAAAGGAAGCTTCTTGGAAATAATGTTTTAAAAATCCATTCATGCCGTATAAGTTAAAAAAAACATTCTTCGTACTTTTTTCGGAGAAGTCAAAAAATCACCTCGTACGAAAAAGCGACAAAAGATTCCTTTCATATTCTTTACTAAAAACTCACCGAAGGGTAAAAATGGATTTAAACAATTGTAGGTGGATGGAAATAATATTACATATTGATGAAACATGGATGTGGATGATATAATACACCCCAGTAAATACTTACGAATAAACAATCTCGGATAAAATGAGATTGTGATATTTCCCTTACCTTAGGTCCGATTTGCTTCGTATGTGTCCGAACCTCCTGTATAATGATTTAAATAATGTCATTGACTTATTACAGAATCATATTCACTGTTATTAGTTCACTTATGACTATATATTACCCGTTCTTTTGTAAATTCCATGTTAAAGAAGCGTTTTGGTTAAAATCGTTTCATTTATCGTAGGTGTTTGGACTTGTTGTTCTTGACATTAATACTTATATCATGATTTACTTACTTCCAGAATATAAAATATGATTTATATATCATATATATTATGTATATATATATATATAATAGATAGATAAATAAAATGAAAAACACCGTTCATGGAGACGGTAGTCCGTACGTACGCATGAACGTTGTTTTCCTTTCCTTATTGTCTTGAATGGAAGTAAGTAGATGACATACATATATATATATACATGAATCCAGTAGCTTTATAATTTCATATATTTCATTATTATTTTTTATATATACTTTATAATCATTCTTAAATGGTTAACATGGAGAATGAATCTCATCGCGTCGTGGAGACGGTAGTCCGTACGTACGCACGAGCGATGATATCGTTCCCATGGTCGTGGAATTGTGGTGAAGTGTATGTATACTATTTCAGTATCAATATAACTTTATAATAATCATATATAGTTACTCATTACACCATTATACCCATCCAATTAATGTGGTGGAGGAAAATAGATTACACCACGGCGTGGAGACGGTATTCCGTACGTACGCACGCGTGGTGATTTCATTTTTCCATAGGATGGATAGAAGGTGAATTAGGGTTGTTTCATATTTATAATAACATATCAGTATGTAATTAATACTTATGTTATTACTTTTTCATGAAACAACTAAAGAAGAATAAGTTGAAGAAGAAAGAAACTGAAAAGATCGGTAATGGTTATTACCTCTTCTTTGAAACGCCTCTTTGAATCCTCCACTTAGGGAACTAAGATTGGTCTTTGAAGAAGACCAGGAACTCTAGGATTATTCTAGGGAAGTGGAGAAGAGAAAATGGCAGGGGTTGGCCGAGCTTGAGTGCTCAATTTGGTGTGAGGAGGAGGGGGAGGAGGTGCCCTTTTATAAGGGAGGAGAGGGGCACCTTAAGAATATGTCAAAATATTATTTTATATTAAAGTCAAAATCGGTTTATAATGGTTCCAAAGGGTCTTATTTCGAAGCTAAAGTGGGGATGGGTCGATATCCTATCAACCAATAGGATTTAGACAAGTTTAGGTGATTATTTTAACCTTATCAATTAGATTTAACTCTAAGTTAAATAATTTAACTTTTACCGTGTCTTTTTGTTTTCTTTCACTATATGGTTAATACACTTACTATAACATGCCAAACGAACCCCAAATTGTTTATTATTAATATTTATATCCTTATCTAAGTCATTTGGCCGAACCTTAGATTTTGAGGAATAAAATAACAATTAATAATATAATATTTTATTTAAAAACTATTTTGTGTCAATTTTGACACTATTTGATATATGATTTTTGTGAAAGTCATAACAGAATTATAAGTTCGAACCAAGTTGATTAAATCAACACTAATATATCATAGTAACCTAGAAAATTAGTGGAATTAATAAAAAGTCTTAAATTACATTTAGTTTGGTATTTATATTATCAATTATGTCAATATTTCATTAATAAGATAATTACTGCATCATCTTTGTGTCATAAATAAATTATATTATTTGATGTCTAAAAATTACAAACAAAATACCATCATGTAGGAAATCTTTTTAGCTTTCTAATAAATATTTACAATCGAATTTATCTTATGTATAACCCCATATTAAAAATTATTTACTTATTAAACTTTGATTTTAACTATTTTAACCCTTCTTTAAATAAATTAATAATAAATGTCCTAATCTAATCCAAGTGGGCCTAAATGGTCATATTTTATTCCTAAGTTTGTTTTTGGTCGAATTACACTTGTCCAATAGAATTAGGACATGTGTTAGGGTAATAGTAATATCATATTTACCCTTAGTTACCCTATTTACTATTAACCGCGGTAAAAAAAAAGTAAAAAGTTACTATTCACCAAAAAATTATTTTCATCTCATTGAACCACATTTTAGTCCTTGATATTAACCGTGTCTCTCGGATTTTCGAAATTCCATTCACAGAAGCGGTAAAATTAAGTTTTATGCAAAATTCAGTTTTTAACCTACCACTTAGTAGTTTCACTATTCATCAAAAATTGATGTTTTTCAGAACAATGCCAAAATTTCATCCTAAGCTATATTTTATATTCCGAATTCAAAAATAAAGTCTATTTTACCAAATTCATAACATAGAAGTTTCATTAATTAATTTTATAATTAAATACCGCTGTTAAAACAAATAGCGTGTTTTTAAGAAACAATATATATCAAAAGATTGACACCTGATTATGTCTGGTTTAAATGTGAAATTACATCCAATGACCAACATTGTATTAAAT
This sequence comes from Viscum album, assembly GCA_963277665.1. Lineage (NCBI taxonomy): Eukaryota > Viridiplantae > Streptophyta > Magnoliopsida > Santalales > Viscaceae > Viscum > Viscum album. Next base: position 963,303,158 of record OY728148.1, on the reverse strand, counting down.
TGTAAAAATATATTCTAAATATACTTTAAAACAACTCAAATTAATAATTTATCACTATTAATTATTTTGATTAAAAAAGTTGTTTTTTAATTATAATTTAGTAATTTTCACTATTCATCAGAATATGAAAGTTATCGGAAAAGTACCAAAATTTCACCTTAGGCTAAATTCGATACTCCGAATCCAAAAATGAAGTCCATTTTGAGAGCTAAAATTTCTAAAATTTTAAAAAGTGGTTTTTACTATTCATAACGGCTAGATTTAATAATATCTTAATAGCATATCGTTGTTTAGCGAAACTTGGTGTTGCGTACAACACACACTATCGTGGAAGGTCGCGATTGCGTGTAATGGAAGGAAAGTCAAGGATGCGTGTTGTAAAAGCTCCTTTTGGTGTAGCGTACACAACAAGACATTAATAAAATTAAAAAGAATATTTTTCATAAAATCTTGGGCTGTTACATTCTACCCCCCTTAAAATGAATTTCGCCCTCGAAATTCGTCGGGGTTATAAATGGTTTACTATTCGAAAGTTTCTTTAATAGAAACCCACATCGTAAAAAGGAATATCAAAACCATCCTTTAAAAACAAAAGTATGAAACGTAACGGTTACCCAAATAAACAAATCATTGGGTTTCCACATAGGTGAAAATATGGACATGGAAGAGAAATCTAACCATCATGTTCTGATGGAGAGTGGTACAGAACATGGCTATGGAAATGCCAATAATCACAAATCCATAAATTTGTGACGATCTAAGGTACCATCCGATTCATCAGGTATAAGATCACTAGGACAACATTTTTGGTTTTCAAGATCATTTCCCTAAAGTTGAAAATTTGAATTAGAATAAATACTTTCTTTATTTTGGTACAATCTCACTATTGTTCATGCCTTGAACAATTTCCACTTCATCTCTTAAATAAATGAAGTTGAATTTGTTATTCGTGAAGTGTTAGCAGATCATGTGATAGAATGACGGGTCATTTCATCTATCTCAAACAAAAGGTTAGCAAAAATTATATACATAAGTCGATCTATAGTGAGATTAATCATATATGGTTCCTAAAATGGACTTATACTTCATATATCATGCTGCTTAATATAATAAAACTAGTTTCTACTAAACAGGGACTTACTGTAGGCCAGTGGTAGGCGATAAAGGCCAGTCGCACTTCGGTTGTGGGTTCGATTCCCACAGCCTTGTCCGAAGCGATGGGCTGTCGCCCGTCCTGCAGGTTGTCCTTTTTCTAAAACTACATTACTATAACATCCCATCAATAATATCGAAAAAACTTCTATCCTTAAACAATACTAACTTATGTCCAACATAATCAATTCTAATCTTTAGGCTTATCCATAATACTGCAGTCCACTCTCATAACATAGAGAAAATGATTACCAGAGATTTAATACCATCGTTGATCCCCATATATCATAAGATATGTTTTGTTGGTCACATTCCAAACATTCAAAGTCCTTAATCATGTATTCTCATGAATACCTTAGTGAAAACATGAATGCAGTTTAAAGTTAACACTTTCCACATACCAAAATCCTCAAAATTCTATATACTCAAACCATGATATCACTTAGTCCTTATATCAATCATGAGCTCATGAATACTATTAAACATTTCATTTTCTCATTTTCCCTTCATTATGCGCATATCATCTTATTTCCAAAAAATATCTCAATCACTTTGAATACCATGTCAATAAATATTGCAATACTCAATGATACAACATTATTTTGGAATCCCATTACATAAACACTTAATCATTCCACCACATCATTGTCATATTCAACATTGCCAAGAGTGATCGCATGTGACTTCCCTTTGTCCTTTGCCTTCAGTGGTTGCTCATGTTGATCATCACTAACCCTTGGATTAGGGCATTTATTAGCATAATGCCCCATTTCCTTGCACTTGAAGCATTGACGTGTTGGTGGTGTGTTCTCTAAAGTGTTTGATTTATTCACATCATTAGAAACCCTTATTCCATTACTTCGACACTCAGCTGATCGATGACCTTCTTTTCCACACTTAAAACATTTTCTAGTCCCTTTAAGACAATCTCCACCATGCTTCTTTCCACACTTTGTGCATAAGGAAACATTCATCTTCTTTTCACCATTATTCTGGGATTTCTCCTTGAACTCCATCTTTCGTTTCTTGTCAAAACCATGAGATGGATATGTAACACCAACTTCCATTTCTACCTTGATAGCACAACGCACAATTTCTTCATAGCTACTGAAGTCTCTTATAGCTAATGCCCTTCGAAGACTTGGTTTTAATCCACTGAAAAATCGATCAACTTTACTTTCAGGTTGGATGATAATGCCAGATGCATACCTTGCAAGTCTTGTAAAATTCACTTCGTATATACCAACAGATTCATCATCCTTTTTCTTTAGTTCAAGAAACTCCTTCTCCATCTTTGTTCGAAGAATACGAGGGAAGTACTTATTGAAAAATAAGTTCTTGAACTCATCCCATTCCATGGACTCAATTTCATCTCTTTGCCTTGTATTCTTGATAAGATTCCACCATTGATCAGCTTCACCTTCCAAACGATATACTGCTACGATGACTTTATCATGTTCAGAACATTGAAGAACTGAAAATATCTTTTCAGTGGTACTGATCCATTGTCCAGCAACAAGTGGATCAGAAGACCCACTGAAAGAAGGTGGACGTTGCCTCATGAATGACTCAATAGAATATTGTTCCCTTCTCTGCTCATTTGGAAGTCCAGAATGATTCATAGCTTGTGTAAGTATAGCAATAAGATTTTGCACTCCATCTCCCATAACATATGTCTGTTCAGGAGGGCAATCATTGCATTGTCCATTGCATTGATCAACACGGTTCTTTCGGGTTCCAGCCATCGTCTAAAACCCAAAAAGAATAGTGTGAGAGGCAAAAATCATTCTAGGGAAAACAACATAATAAAGGGGTAGTGCCCTCAATATCTAACATCTTAGGTTAAATTCTAAGATCGTTAGAGCAATTCTAGGACTATAACCTATACGTATACTTAACCTTAGAGACATCCCTAGACATACCTTAGAAATATCTCTAGGGATCTCACTAACGTTTTCGCATCCTAGTTTCCAAAGGTTGACTAAACCTTTCCTCTGATACCAACTGTAGAGACCCGTATCTTGACGTACATGGACATTACATTACATTTGCGGAATACTTAGTACATAACAAAAACACACACACAAGGACCGTAATAGTTTAGTGTCTTTGGAAACTCGGAATATAATCTTCTAATCGTGGTGAAAGATCTTCAACATCTCCCATAAAGATCTTCTTTTTTTTATACCTAAAACCTTTCTTTATATCCTGGGGAAAAGAAAACATAAAAGGGTGAGCTCAAATGCTCAGTAAGGGTAAACAAAAGAAATATCAATCACTTCATATACATAAGCACATAACTTTTGGAAATCTTAACCTGCAAAAGAGATCATAATTTCATAACATGGGGTAAATCATGGCAGTGAAATGTAATCACAATAATCATAACATAAAACATGAAACTTTGTGGAATTCACACATAATCATAGAGAATCATTTCTAGTTAGTCAAGACTCATTGCCAAGACTATCTTAGTGGACGAAGTCCCTTTCTGAATCGAGTAACCCTCGTTTCAGTCCTGTTTCACTGAACCGGTATAACCTACCATTCCAGCCATGTCTATCTCATGAGATATAAAATCTTTACCCAATGCATTGGAGGGAGATATAGGTCCCACCCATCTTATAATGAATCCTTTCTTATGTGTGCCACATAATCATAAAACATACATCTTCGCATAACACATGTAACAAAAATGGGATTCTTGAAACATCATGACATCATATATCAATTCATATAAGATAAAGGAATTCATAAAAATAATTCCATCACAACATGATCAAATCAACTTAATAATAGGGATAAAAACAGAACCCTTTATTATCTTAGATGGAAAATAATTTTGATAAAACACTTGAACTCCATTCTTGAGGAAAATATCCTTTCTTCTTCAAAAACATTTTCCCTTTCATAACATGTCATACAACATTAAAATAAAAGAATTTGATTAAAAGTAAACTTGAAAACTTGTAAAGGAAGCTTCTTGGAAATAATGTTTTAAAAATCCATTCATGCCGTATAAGTTAAAAAAAACATTCTTCGTACTTTTGTCGGAAAAGTCAAAAAATCACCTCGTACGAAAAAGCGACAAAAGATTCCTTTCATATTCTTTACTAAAAACTCACCGAAGGGTAAAAATGGATTTAAACAATTGTAGGTGGATGGAAATAATATTACATATTGATGAAACATGGATGTGGATGATATAATACACCCCAGTAAATACTTACGAATAAACAATCTCGGATAAAATGAGATTGTGATATTTCCCTTACCTTAGGTCCGATTTGCTTCGTATGTGTCCGAACCTCCTATATAATGATTTAAATAATGTCATTGACTTATTACAGAATCATATTCACTGTTATGAGTTCACTTATGACTATATATTACCCGTTCTTTTGTAAATTCCATGTTAAAGAAGCGTTTTGGGTAAAATCGTTTCATTTATCGTAGGTGTTTGGACTTGTTGTTCTTGACATTAATACTTATATCATGATTTACTTACTTCCAGAATATAAAATATGATTTATATATCATATATATTCAGTATATATATATATATAATAGATAGATAAATAAAATGAAAAACACCGTTCATGGAGACGGTAGTCCGTACGTACGCATGAACGCTGTTTTCCTTTCCTTATTGTCTTGAATGGAAGTAAGTAGATGACATACATATATATATATACATGAATCCAGTAGCTTTATAATGTCATATATTTCATTATTATTTCTAATATATACTTTATAATCATTCTTAAATGGTTAACATGGAGAATGAATCTCATCGTGTCGTGGAGACGGTAGTCCGTACGTACGCACGAGCGATGATATCGTTCCCATGGTCGTGGAATTGTGTTGAAGTGTATGTATACTATTTCAGTATCAATATAACTTTATAATAATCATATATAGTTACTCATTACACCATTATACCCATCCAATTAATGTGGTGGAGGAAAATAGATTACACCACGGCGTGGAGACGGTATTCCGTACGTACGCACGCGTGGTGATTTCATTTTTCCATAGGATGGATAGAAGGTTAATTAGGGTTGTTTCATATTTATAATAACATATCAGTATGTAAGTAATACTGATGTTATTACTTTGTCATGAAACAACTAAAGAAGAATAAGTTGAAGAAGAAAGAAATTGAAAAGATCGGTAATGGTTATTACCTCTTCTTTGAAACGCCTCTTTGAATCCTCCACTTAGGGAACTAAGATTGGTCTTTGAAGAAGACCAGGACCTCTAGGATTATTCTAGGGAAGTGGAGAAGAGAAGATGGCAGGGTTTGGCCGAGCATGAGTGCTCAATTTGGTGTGAGGAGGAGGGGGAGTAGGTTCCCTTTTATAAGGGAGGAGAGGGGCACCTTAGGAATATCTCAAAATATTATTTTATATTAAAGTCAAAATCAGTTGATAATGGTTCCAAAGGGTCTTATTTCGAAGCTAAAGTGGGTATGGGTCGAAATCCTATCAACCAATAGTATTTAGACAAGTTTAGGTTATTATTTTAACCTTATCAATTAGATTTAACTCTAAGTTAAATAATTTAACTTTTACCGTGTCTTTTTTTTTTCTTTCACTGTATGGTTAATACACTTACTATAACATGCCAAACGAACCCCAAATTGTTTATTATTAATATATATATCCTTATCTAAGTCATTTGGCCGATCCTTAGATTTTTAGGAATAAAATAACAATTAATAATATAATATGTTATTTAAAAACTATTTTGTGTCAATTTTGACACTATTTGATATATGATTTTTGTGAAAGTCATAACAGAATTATATGTTCGAACAAAGTTGATTAAATCAACACTAATATATCATAGTAACCTAGAAAATTAGTGGAATTCATAAAAAGTCTTAAATTATATTTATTTTGGTATTTATATTATCAATTATGTCAATATTTCATTAATAAGATAATTACTGCATCATCTTTGTGTCATAAATAAATTATATTATTTGATGTCTAAAAATTACAAATAAAATACCATCATGTAGTAAATATTTTTAGCTTTCTAATGAATATTTACAATCGAATTTATCTTATGTATAACCCCATATTAAAAATTATTTACTTATTAAACATTGATTTTAACTATTTTAAACCTTCTTTAAATAAATTAATAATAAATGTCCTAATCTAATCCAAGTGGGCCTAAATGGTCATATTTTATTCCTAAGTTTGTTTTTGGTCGAATTACACTTGTCCAATAGAATTAGGACATGTGTTAGGGTAATAGTAATATTATATTTACCCTTAGTTACCCTATTTACTATTAACCGCGGTAAAAAAAAAGTAAAAAGTTACTATTCACCAAAAAATTATTTTCATCTCATTGAACCACATTTTAGTCCTTGATATTAACCGTGTCTCTCGGATTTTCGAAATTCCATTCACAGAAGCGGTAAAATTATGTTTTATGCAAAATCCAGTTTTTAACCTACCACTTAGTAGTTTCACTATTCATCAAAAATTGATGTTTTTCAGAACAATGCCAAAATTTCATCCTAAGCTATATTTTATATTCCGAATTCAAAAATAAAGTCTATTTTACCAAATTCATAACATAGAAGTTGCATTAATTAATTTTATAATTAAATCCCGCTGTTAAAACAAATAGCGTGTTTTTAAGAAACAATATATATCAAAAGATTGACACCTGATTATGTCTGGTTTAAATGTGAAATTACATCCAATGACCAACATTGTATTAAATTGTAAAAATATATTCTAAATATACTTTAAAACAACTCAAATTAATAATTTATCACTATTAATTATTTTGATTAAAAAAGTTGTTTTTTAATTATAATTTAGTAATTTTCACTATTAATCAGAATATGAAAGTTATCCGAAAAGTACGAAAATTTCACCTTAGGCTAAATTCGATACTCCGAATCCAAAAATGAAGTCCATTTTGAGAGCTAAAATTTCTAAAATTTGAAAAAGTGGTTATTACTATTCATAACGGCTAGTTTTAATAATATCTTAATAGCATATCGTTGTTTAGCAAAACATGGTGTTGCGTACAACACACGCTATCGTGGAAGTTCGCGATTGCGTGTAATGGAAGGAATGTCAAGGATGCGTGTTGTGAAAGGTCCTTTTGGTGTAGCATACACAACAAGACATTAATAAAATTAAAAAGAATATTTTTCATAAAATCTTGGGCTGTTACACACCCATTGCACAAAAAAATGTCTCTTGACCGAACTCCATGAGGTGTCTTTGTCATCAACACCCCACTCACGAACTCCATCACCAGGATCAAACCATTAACAAGTTTTGTAGAAATAAAGGAATGATAGGAACCGATATCAAATAATTCACTAGAAATCATTGAATCTATAAAAATAGTACATCTCACCGTCAATGGTCTAGCTTTGATATCCACAAGTGTAGGGTGAATAGAATGCAACGGTCTTACCCCACATCCCCGGGATGCAGTCTATATCCCCTGTGCTGCAATACTCTACTAATATGAGCACTCTTACCCTGATGCTCCACATACACTAGATTTATGAACTTTTCCATTATAACTCCAGATGCAAGACTGATATGGTGAAGAATATCCACTTCCTACACTCTGATTCTGACTAGTTATACCCTTACTACTCATCTATCACTGGGTCTTGTAGATCTTTTGTAGATGTCCCATCTTTCTAAAAGACTATAGCTATATTGATGGTTGAGGTAACTATCTTCAAAAGATCCCTAATCTACCACACTGGTGATAGATCACACTATTAAGGTCTTATGCAACTGATTTCTCTTTTTAGGTACTCAGTTTCCCACTTTCGTTGTTGATGTTTTGATAGAAATGATTCCTACTCTCATAAGTCATACATTCTAATCATCCAAATGGAACCACCTTTCCAACACTGGAAGCCTCTTCAGGTTACCCATATCTATGAGATCCTAATCCACTACCTCAACAAACTCCTTTAACTGAAAATGGATAACTTGGAACTTAATCTCACATTTAAGCCCATCCTAAAAATGTCCCGATGTAGTTATCTCATCCACTGCCAATGCTGGAGAAAAGTGTTGCAAATGAGTAAAGTGTCCAACATAGTATATCACATAAATACTCCCCCATGTCAACCTCATGAACTCAGCTACTCTCTCCTACATTAGAATCTCTGGATAGAAGTTCTCTAGAAAGTTATCCAACAGTTCCTTCCATAACATACTGTTAGCCTATATAGTCCACGCCTGAATATACCACTAGTGATTCATTGATCCTCGTATCATGTAAGCATCCAACATGGACATCCTCTCTACATGAGTCTCAAAGTGGTCAATTATAGTCTCGATGGACTCAACCCAGAAACCATATCTCTCAGGTCCACCCTCTCCAATAAAAACATGAGGGTGTTGAATTTGTAACTCCATTATTATATCAAACATACTCTTTACATCACACCCTGGGTCTCTTCCCATGAATTTCTTGCAGTGGGAAAAGTTCTCTTGGAACTGCTCCCTGAATTCCTCACCTGACACAGTTGGTGCCTTAGATCCTACTACTGGTAGATCATCTCTAGCCATATCCTCATGTTATCCTCTTAATAAGCGTCGTCATAGAAAAATATATATACCATTACAAATAGGTATCTTACGTCACCTTTTACAAAATTAACACATTTAAGGTAAAATACAATATTCCACAACAAGTCATTTCCCCAAACCCTACCACATAGTCAAAAATGAGGTGCTATCACTACCCTTAACAATATTACTCCTTGGTCCTAGATAACAAGGGTAAAAACATTCTAATTATTCATGTTTCTCATTTAGACACCCATTTATTCTCATATTACATCATTCTACAATCATTCTCATTTTCTTGTTAGGTGCCATTTTCATTTCAATTTCAAAAGCAAGGATAAACAGTTCAAGTTCAATAACTTACCCATAACCCATTTCCTATGTGTGCCTAAAATGATGCATGTCACAATAACCCTAAGTTCCTATAATGATTCATGTAACTCAAATCTTGTGCCATACTGGTCCACGAGTCAAAATCAGAAAAAATTAACATCAATAATCACAACACAAAATAAGTGTGTCACCCAAGTTGAAATAATATTCCACTGTAATAGAAAATAGGAATAACAACAATCCCACCCTGGGCACTCGGGTTCTCCCCCATACAGGGGTTAGCTACTCCCATGCAGGAGATCATAACCAAGTCCCGACACTTTCTAGTTTCATGTCTACCTTTACAAAATAGTAATAAAAAATAAAAAAGAAAAGTAAAATGGACTCTGATACCACTTTGTAATGTCCTGACCTAGGTTCCACACATCGGTGCCTCAATTCGGTCACTCACATGACCCCAGGTGTGCCTCCCCGTATGCTAGAGGATACCGAATAGTAGTGAGGGTCTGAAATATCGATAATGGGGAGACTATACACACTTTTATTAGATTCAATACACTAGAAAAAAATAAGAAACAATAACTAAATAACATGTAATCATAACCTGAAATAACAGATATCACGAGATGGCTAAAAGTGGAAATACAATATCAAAACTAAAGAAGAAAATATGCCATGCCAATGTACGTGTCATGTTTCTAAAATTAAACCCGAAATAAATACACTGATGACACCCCTAATTAGGTCCTGAATCATTTCTCGTTCCCTCATCCATTCTCTATCCCATTTCATCCATATAACAATGAGATTTTTCCGTTAATGTATCTAGAAAATAGAAATTCTATTTGGGTACCAATAAGGCAGCCCGAGTAGGGTGTGAGTACAGCTCAGTAGGCCACCACCAATGGTGTATAAAACAATATATAGTTAACAGAATGTGTATGCAGTTGTATAAATACATAATTACAATTCATAATTAAATAGTTATCACATTATCGATTAATCATTATTTAACAACATAAACCCCCCGAACTCTCATAGACACTCGTACCTTAATTCTTGCTATGTCTCATTCTGAAGCCTAATGTTGGTGTAATGGATTGCATATCTCATAATTCCATTTTTACCATTCAATACCATCTTTTTCTCATATCGGGTCCTGAAGTATGTCCGATCGATATCTTATCTCATAATTTCATTGATACCATTATTTAATTCATACTTGAATTCCCATGATACCATTCATACATCACACAATAGAATGACCATGTTCCCATTATTTAATTCATAGCTAAATGACCATGTTACCATTCGTAACTTACACATTATAATGACCACTTTCCCATTCTTTATTTCTGCTAGGACCAATAGGGACCTATATACCCTAAGACGGGGTTGAATTAGGGTATGGATATTCTTTTGAAAATTCTTCCTACCCCACTGGATCTTGACCACTATATTACAAGGGTCACATTGTTTACACTGGTGTGTTTATTATGATCACTTATCTTTCTTCTTTATATGATGATGATGCTTGAATGCAATGCAGGGAAGCAATTAGGAAGACACATAGATTTTTACTTGGTTCACCCTCACTGGGATACGTCCAAGGAGCATACAACGGCGATGTGTCGCTGTACGAAATCCACTAAGGCTGACTGCCAATAATGTTCAGGCTAGATCACTTCTATGCCCAATATCACTGCCTTTACAATGTTTAAAGTCAACTCATAGATTTCCCAAGGGTCACTCCCTCTTTCCCACTCTCTGGATCACTGCCGGTGGAGAGGATCACATTCTTCCTCTTCATTTGCCCACTGCTCTGGAAAAGATCCACTCACAGTTTATAGACCTATAGGTCACTTTATTATCACTAATGAATAAATCCTTAATTATTTATTGATGCTCTGTTGACATCCAAATTTCACCCATAGATGAATCTCACTTTTTACCAGGTGGACCGGGCAACCACATTTTTTACGTATATCCCTTACGGCACCTTGTGCGTAATTCCATTACTTTGCACGAAAATCACTTTTCGCGCAACAACCCCCTTTTATATGCAAAGTCCAAATTTAATCTACAAAATCTACACTTCCTTGAGTGAAATTCTATTCTTTTGCATGAAATCCACTTTTCGTTCAAGACCACTTTACGCGCCAATAAAAATTTTATGTGCAACATTAGCTTTTCGCGCAACACCAGACTTTACGCGCAAACTTAAATTTTACGTGCAACATGCTTGATAACATCAATTTCACGCCCCAGAGCTTAGGTATATTCAATTTATTGAACTCTTAAATTGAGGGGGTCACTTCATATTAATAGGAAAAATCGACCCTGCGCGAAAAACACTCCTTGAGCGCGTAATTCAATTCAAGCGTGAAAAACAAATCTTCCGCACAACACCATTTTTCGTGCACTACTCCAAAATTTTTCACACCCCATTCCTTTGCCAATTTTTGAGCTTCGGACCCCGAAACATTTCTTGTGCTAAATACATCATCCCTCTATTTCATGCATCCCGCTGTTTTTTCGCGCATCCTACTGTTTTTCACCTCTAGATCGTCCAATCCTTTGTTGAGGTTCTTCAATCAATCATCGATTGTTGAAAGCATCCCTTGAGCCCATAAAATCCCCATGTGAACCCCCTTTGTCGACCCACTAATACATCATGGTCTGCTTTGTCAACAAACACAACATGAAGGCCTGTTTTGTCAACAAACACAATCACCTCAAAAATGCTTCAATGATACCTTGAGGGATTTTTTCCCAAAAATTTCACAACTAAATAACCATGTTTCCATTCATAACATACACATTAGAATGAACATGTTTCCATTATTTAATTCTAAACTAAATTTCCATGTTAGTATTCATAACATATAATTAATTCAATAGTTAAACATCCAAAAAAATTCCATTACTAATTCAATAATTATTTAAACACAATGATTCCATTATTTAATTCAATAATTCACTAATCACATAAATAACATTAATTAATTCAAAAATTAATTAACCGCATCATGTAAATTAATTAATTCTCAAATTAATTAATAACTTAAATTATATTAGTGAATTAAACAATTAACTGACCCCACAAATTTCAATACTAATTTAATGATTTGTTTATCACATAAATAACCTTAATTAATTCCCCAATTAATTGAGTACATCAATCACATTAATTAATTTTTCAATTAATTAATCAATATCCACAAACTCAAAATTCCATAATTAATTCCACAATTAGTTATCTCAATCAAAATCTCAATAGATCATAATTTATCAAAAAATTAAATATTTCAATCGTCAAATCTCAATATCTCACAATTAATTATACAATTAATTATCTCAATCTATAATTTCCAATATCCCCAATTTCACATTTCCTTCATTAATTAATTCACCAAATTAATTAATTCAGTCAAGAAAAAAACATCAAAAAAACTAATATAAATTATAAAATAACATATACTTAATTTAAATAAATACTTTGGGATTTGGATTATAGACCGACTAACTCGATTCGTTGACAAGCGGTCATCCAACAGAAATCCCCAAAATTTGAGCAGCACAACGACATAGAACAATATCTGAATCTCAAACACTAAATCAATATTGAACAAATAAAGATCTCTTAAATATATATATATATATCTAGAATAATATATCTAGATAAAAAAACAAGGTATTTATCTAATGAAAATAAGAATAACAAGCCTTATCTAAAATATGATAAGAAAGGATAAGGAATGAGAAATAAAGTGAGATGAGATCCTCTTACAGGGAAGGGTGCATATATTTGATATAGTCTTTGAATAACCAATAATGGAGGTCATGAAGACTTTTAATCCATCTAGGAGGCTCCAAAATCATGAAATATTATCTAGGGTCGAATAGGGTTTGAATAAAAGTTAAAATGGGGGTTTGAGTGATTATAAATATAATTTTTGGGTTATTTAAAAGGTCATGCATGGTTAGTTGGGAAGGGGTTCAAGGTTTCCCCTCACTATGAGCCTAACCATGCGCATCTATTTTGGGGGTTCACAATTTCTCCTAAGAGGGTGCATGGTTTTAAAAACCGTGCGCTAACCGTGAAATTCCTCTCTTTTGTGTTGCACTGCTTAATTTTTTGGGGCACATGGTTATGGAAAACCATGAGCCAACCATGAATTTATCATCTCCCTCCCAAATTTCTCAAATTTTCTCCCAAACAAACCCCAAGGTAAAACCAATACCAATTATTCTCAAAAAATAAAAAAAATAAATACCTGAAATTAATCTCTATCTGGAATCATTAGTCCGATGTGGCAAGGCTTGAATCTCTTATTCCGATGGGGAGGGGTTCAATGGATTTATTACAGTGAATTTTGTCTAATGGAAACATTACGATGAACTCATTCTCAATATATATCACTCAAAATCTTCTCAAATTCTTAGTCAGATATTCCTTAGTCCGGTAAACAAAACTTTAAGATGTCCAACCTTATAATGAGGTCTCATTCCAAAAAGATAACTTTGACATGAATTCTACAGTGCTCCAACTTTTCCAATCACATAAAAAATATGTAAAGTAAGTCTATATTGTGCTTCTATTAATAGGAATCCCAGAAAGACAAAGGTAAAAAACTAGAAAACTTTTCCTATTTAATTAAATTCAAAAAACATCAAGATCTATGCATATTTGAATTTGAATTTTGACCACATAAACTCTTCACAAATATGTTGAAATATTATTTAGTCTTATTTGTAATTATTATTATCATACTTCCTAAATTTTCTTCGGTATGATGGAACTTCATTAGATCATTATGATGTAACTTACTTTGCTCATTAGGATGGAGCTTCCTCTACTCATTATGATGAAACTTCCTCATCTCATTCTGAATTGACTTTCCTCATCATAGTTAGTCTTGTTGAATTTTTCATTAGATTTAGTATAATTGACATTTGTTCTCAAACAAAATCTTGATTGAATTTCCTTCTCGATGTCATTATGATTGAATTTCCTCCTCAAAGTTAGTCTGATTGAATTTCCTAATCATAGATAGTATGGTGGAACATACTTAGCTTTAGTCTGATAGAATCTTCATAACGATGGAATTCTCATTATGATGGAAACTGCATTCTGCAACTTTGAAATTCTTCAAACCTCACTAGCTATAACTCATTCATACTTCTAAAAACATATGTTCCTGGTACTTCTGGCTCCGATAAAAACTTTTTATTTATTTATATACCTATGAACATCATTATGATTCCTTCATTTCTTCAAAAGCTTTTATCATTAGAGTTTTCATGATTTATGATAACTTCAAATTGGAAAAGCTCCTTCGGAATTACATAGAAAATTATTATAACATCTATTACTTTCAAAACCATGTTTCTTTTCTACCAAAACACAATATGAAGGGTTTCACCTAATCTCCGCCTTTTCTTCATAATTATTTTATCACAATTGTTATTGAGAATTTATGATATTTGAGAATTAAAAACTAGAAAATCATTGTCTGACTGATGGTTAGAAAGTTTAAAACTTCTAAACTCCTAACATCACTATCATCATTCAAACTCTTCAAAAAACATTCTGACTTTATAACCATCACTGAGTCAAATGAATCTTGAACTTCGTGCTAATGGATCTAAGAAAAATGATGTGTCTAATCAACAACTTTATTATTCTAACAACTTATCCGATCGATGCAACACAATTTGATACTTTGTGTTTTGTGTTGCTTAGTCTGGTCATCTCTATCCAGAAAACAACTTTCTCTAAAACCATAATTTTCTCCCTATTTATGTTTACGTTTGAAAATTTAGAAACATTCACCAGTTTTTCAAAAAAACATTATTTTTCAAAAGATTAGTTTTCTACAAATACAAAAATTTAAAAAAAAACATCACGATGGCTATTCAGTATACCATACTATTTATGAAATGGAAAGAAACATATGTTGTCATACTTGCATTTTTTGGTTTGGAAAGTGTTTTTATGGCCTATTTTAGGAATAAACATTAACATTGAGGTGTAGAATGTGACTTATATAGGATAAATCAAAGATACAATGGGATATTACCAATATGAATCCTTATAAAAAAAGTAATAGTGGAAAGACATTCCACATTCCATGAGAGGGAAAACATATCTAAATGTGATGGTGGGATGGAGATAGAATTAGATGAAGTTGAGACTCAAGGTACATAAGACCTGTCATAGGAACTGGTTTTATAAATACCCATGTAAGAAGAAACTATTCCTGAGACACAAGAAATGTGTGGGAGTACAAGGGAGGTTAGAGAACCAGAATGGTATGGTTTTCTAATCACAAAGGATGGTGACTAATTATTAGTTTATAATAATGATCCTATAACCTAAAAATATATAGTAAGTGGCATAGATGTTGCCATGTGAAAATAATCCATCAAATCTAAAATGGATTCCATCTACCAAAATCAATTCTGTATTTTGGTATATCCTACAATGGTTGTAAAACCCATTGGGTTCTAGTGGGTATTCAATAAGAAACTAGACATTGTAGGAAAATTTAGTATCTATAAGGTATGAATAGTTATAAATGGATTTAAATAACATAATGAAATTAACTGAGATAAAATCATTTCACCAGTTGTAATGTTGAGATCCATCAGAATTATAGATGGCATTCAGGCTTACGGTGACTATGAGATTTGAGAAATGGATGTCAGAACTGCCTTACATAATGGTAACCATCAGGAAGATGTTGATATAAAACAACCAGAAGGTTTTGTGACTCTAAATGATGAGAATGTATACTAATTGAAAAATAATCCATTTATGGATTAAATCAAGTATATAGGATATGTAACATTCATTTTGATGAATCTATAATAGAATTTAGTTTCATAAAGAATTAGTGTGATCCCTGTGTCTAAAAACTATTTAGTGGGATTGCATTCATTTTCTTAATATTATATATTGATGACATATTACTTATAGGTAATCAAATACCAGACTTATAATTTTTTAAGATGTGGTTGAATAAATACTTATCTATGAAGGACTTGGGTGAGACATCATATATATTTTGAATGATGATCTATCAGGATAGCTCCAAGATGTTTCTCATCCTAAGTTAATGTACATAAATTGATAAGACACTTTAGAGATTTGGTATGAAAAAATCCAAGAGGGGATTGTTTCCAATGTCACATGGCATTCATCCTTCCAGGAAAATGTTTCCTCAGATACATAGGGAAATAAATAGAATCTAAAGGTTTAAATATGCATCACTGATTGGGTCATTTAGGTATATTATGATACGTACAAGGTTAGATGTTTCCTATGCATCATGTGTAGTAAGAAGATATCAAGATTATCTAGTTGACCTCTATTATATGGCAGTCAAGAGTATCTTTAATTATTTGAGGTGTACTGAGGATATGTTCCTAGTTTATGGAGGATATGGGGAAATAGTTATCAAAAGATATGAATATTATAGTTTTCAAACTTATCATGATGACATGAAGTCACAAACGAGATACATATTCACTTTGAGTGGAGGTATTGTGAGCTGGAAGAGCTCAAAAAAGGCTATGGTCATAGAGTTTACAGTAGAGTCCAAGTATATTGTGACTTCTGAGGTAGCTAAATAAGAATTATAGATGAAAAAAATCATCCAAGATCGTTAATTGGTATATAATAGTAAATATAATATTACACTCTATTGTGATAATATTTTAGTGGTGTCTCTCATAAAAGAGCCAAGTACACATTAATGGAAGAAGCTTGTACTTTGGAAGAATCATCTCTTGAGGTATTTTTTGAAGAGAGGTGATGTGTTAGTGAGAAGTATTTCCAAAGAAGAAAATATATCATACCCCTTGACTAAAATCTTGACTCACCATAAATATGATTTTTAAGTGAGTTCAATTGGACTGAAAGTTGTAGGTAGTTGGATCTAGTCCTCATGGGAGATCCTTGATGTTGGTGTCCTAGGATTAGATATTTGAAATTTTATTACAAGTATATTCGATATATTGAATATTAATAAAACATATTATTACATATTTTCAATTGTTCTATAAGACTCTAATGTAATAATGTCCTAGAGTATATGTCACATTGATAAGGTCATAGCAATTCTCTGTTATATTGAGAACCTTGAAGTGTTATGATGATATTCTTAAAGAATGTTCTTCTCTGGGATAACTTACTATAATGGGACACATGGTTCAAAGAATCTTAAGTGAGAGAACTCATAATAGGATGAGTCTTAGTATCATGATGTTCTCACATGGTAATCACCAATATGAGAGATTATGATAAAGAATCACTGGTTGGAATTCCACATGTTTTGGTGTTATCAGATATTCCTATATGCGAGCATGTGTAATGGTACATGGACTTTAAAATTATCCTTAATGAATTTTATAGATCATGCACTTATATTTTATGATTAAAACCACGAAGACATATATTCATGGTATGTTTGGTTACATTATTCTTGGCATGACTCGTATGTCATTGATGAATAAGATAAAGAAGGATTTATCCATTCTATATTTATGGAAGCTGATATCTCATCCATTTGATTGAAATAGAACAATTGTAATAAATTCCATGTACATGGTGTAAAGATGTGTTTATTTTAGATATTTAAAGAAAGATGTACCAAGAAAATAGGGTGGTGACATAGATGTGCAACCTGATTGATGAGATATTACGTTAAAGGGATTATATTATATAGTGATAATTCATTTTTAGTTTTCGTCATTTCAAATTTATGTTATTTCTCTTGGGTGCCTTGACTCATTTCTAGATAGTAACATTGGACTTTAGGAAATCTCTCTTGATGCCAATTAGAAAGAATCCTAGAGGTTAAAACACTATGTGTTTCCGATGATATTGATTAAATACAATATGAATTTAATTAATTGAATAAATATTATTCTCAAGACTAAGGTATAATTTTATTTATATTTTATTAATCAAAAATATATATTGATAATGAAATATTTAAATTAAATATTTATTTGGGTGTTTAATAAATAAAAGAAGAGTTTAAATAGACCAAGACCATGTCTAATAAATAATATTAATTAAAAATATGGTTAGATAATATTTTTGGATGCTCAAGTGGGATCACACCATAGAATAATTATAAGAATATTATTATTATATGGTATGAGGTTTATTAATCGTTTTAGTATTTTTTAAAGGCTGGAATGTAATAAAAAAATATCCTAACCTAAAATATACCTCAATAAATACCATGTTATGTCTATAGTGAAGGTAATTGAAAATAGATAATTGGTTCAAATAAAGAATTTTCTTTTAACTCCTCTATCTCACTCCCTCTCAAGAAAAATAAATGTTTTAGATATTTATTCAAGATTAAAGAATGAGTGATCAAGAATGAACAAAGCAAGACATTTTATTCCCCCCAATAGCACATAGAGATCGTTTAACATTTATTCGATATCAATGGAGCATGTGTGGATTTTCCCTAAAGGGATTATATTCTTGGATCCATATAGCACAATGAAGGAAATTTGAAAGGGTCATTTCATATGATTAACATCATTAATAAAGAAATATTCTTAAGATAAGGTAATCATTTTTATGACATTAAGTAAATTTATTAAAACAATTTTGTTCAAGCTCCTCACTCAAGGTTTTGAGCATATAAACATTAAAAGAAATGTTAATATATTTCCCACCACAACAGGCTTCCACTACTCCCGGAACCATCATAAGGTTCCACTTTTCTAGATCCTTTGGCAGTATGGATAGATCCAAGAGGAGATGTGGGATCTGAAGACTAATGATCGTGCTTAGTGGATGTCGAGTATTACATACACACAATTCCAAGAAGTATGCTCCCAAGTCTCAGGGCTATATCTTGATTACTTTCGATATATTGAGATTCCACTCAAGATGGAGTTGAGGAAAGTATAGTTGGGGGGTTATAGCATCTTGGTTAATGCACAACCACTTGTTATGTGATCTTAGATTTTAGGATTTCTTTTTCATTAATTATTATAACCTAATACACCAGTTAAACATGCTCACACTTGTTAAGGATGAATTATTGATGTCTTACTGAGTTTTATTACTTACAACTTGCATAAAAATATCGATGCACATTTAGACTTTATGTTTAGGGATTTGGATAAGGAAAATGGACCAGCAGGTGATGGATGAGAAAATGAGAATGGAGATGGTAGTATATCGAGATGGAATCTGGAGGACCCTGATGTTTTATTTATTTATTAAAATGCCTATTATTACTCTAGTTTGGATTTACACTTTAGAAGCCCATTTATTGTTGTATGAAATGTGTCTGATCTTTAATGTTCGACATAATTACTCAAATTGATATTATATTGTTTATTATGTATTATTTGTATTATGACATGATACTATGGATATAGTCTCCCCACTAAGAGACATAGTCCCTCACTGCTAGTCAGAACCCTCTTGTGTGCGGGGAGGCATACATGAGGTCTTGTAGCACTCCGGTTCAAACCCAACATTTCATGTGAAGGCATTACAAAAACCATTAAAAAAGACTCCATACTACAAAAATTACCATTCATTGTTGTGGTTTTTTCTTCTAGTGGAAGTATTTTAAACCTTTTCCTATTTATTTAGTGTAGGTTACTAAAATCACCATGTATTTCATGTTCTCTAGTCATTTCACAGTAGTTTGATTCATTTAGCGCTGGCTTTTTATGTGATTTTTTTTAGAATTTAGCAATGCTTTTCATTTTATTTAATGGTGAGTTTTTAAAAAGATACTTTAAAATAAAATATATAAGACGAACCTAACAACTGTTAAATATTTCATTGGATGTTAGGTTTATTGGTAGTTAATATTAACCACTATTAATTATGATTCAAATTCATTTTTTTAACAGTGGTTCTTAAAAATCACCTCTCAATATTTTTTAAAAAATATACTTTTTAAAAAAAATTAATAAAAAAAATATAAATATTAAAACATTGCCATGTAATAAACTAAAACATAAATGCACAATACACCCATAATACATACATCATACAAGATACATCCATAGTTATATACATATACATTCATATTCATCATAACCTCAGTCAACTGATTACCTCAATCAACCCATACCTCAATTATCAATATATAAATATAAAATATGTCCAACAACAACCCATGCCCAATATATTCTGACACCATGACCTATGTTTCATCCTTATACCTCCACATAATCTCATCAATTGAAACATACCACATAATATCATCAATTGTAATAAAAATACTAAAATTAAAACTAAACATAATAAATTAGAATTACAATAGAATCATTGATAAAATTTAAACATTACAAAGAAACTAAGAACCATCACCACTACCTTATAAATAATTTCTTGAATCGAATGTTCAACCTCTTTCCCTTGGTTATCATCTATCACCTACAATAAAAAACATAAAATTTAAGAAAAGAAATGCAAAAAGTGAAAAGAACTGGAATATATTTATAATGTTGCACCTAAAATGTTTTATTTTGTTAATCAAACAGAAGACATTTTAACATAAAACAAATAATATACCATCAAAAACACTTTTAAAACATAAATTTTCTAATTTAAAATACGATTCAACACTTGAAACTAAAAAGGGATAAGTATATAAAATTATAATATATTTTTAAATCAATCTGCAATGTGCTTAAAATTTACTTAATATTTTGTAAAGAATTTGATATAAAACCATATACTATATTTAAAAACTAAATCAATGGTGGTTATTCCACGGTTTCATGTCAATATAAGGTTTTTTTCTATGGGTTTTACCATTACATGCATGTTTTAGTGTTTTAAAACACTAAAAATTTGTTTTTGGGAATCCTAGGGAAATCATAAATCTGAATGATGTGTTGTTAATTCATACATTTCAAAAACCATTATATAGTCATTATCCTCTAATTTCATTGCAATCTGATGATGTTTTCCAAGTCTTAACCCCCCGATGCATGTTTTTAAAGGCTTTAATACCTTTAAAAACTATTTACTGAACCATTATGACCATACTGCATGCCATATTTATGTGTTTTCTACAGTTAAAAAAAATAACACAATTGTGTTTTCCCTTGATTTCACATCAATTTGAGGTCATTTTCTATGGTTTTGATTGTTACTTACACGTTTATGTATTTTAAAACACTAAAAACCTATTTACGGGCATCCTAGGAAAAACCTAACTTCAAATTACATTACTTCGATTCCTAAATTTCAAAAATAAATATATGGTCATTTTCATCTGATGTTATGGTAATCTGATGATGTTTACCTAGTTTTGACCCCCCCCCCAATACACATTTTTAAAGGCTTCGATACATTTATAAAATATTTATCATTCCATTTTGACCACAAAACACACCGTATAGACATGTTTTCTACAATTACATGTACAAAATAACTTAACAGTGGTTCTACCATGATTTTACATCAATCTGAAGACTTTTTCTATGGTTTTGACTATTACACACGTATTTTAGTTTTTTAAAACACTAAAAACATGTGATAAGAATCACAGGAAAACTATGAGTAAAAATAATGTGTCATCAATTATTAAATTTTAAAAATAAATTGTTTTTCATTTTACTACGATTTCCTATAAATTAGATGATGCTTTCTTGGTTTTGACCCCCTGCTGCATGTTTTCTAAGGCTTCAATATCTTTAAAAACTATTTACCGATCCATTCTAATCACAGTACATGTTATATTGATGTTTTTTCTATGCGTAAACATCAAAACTAAATAAAATATAGATGTACCATGTTGTCATGTCAATTTGAGTTCTTGTTCTTTGGTTTTGACCATTACATGCATGTTTTAGTGTTTAAAAACACTAAAAATGTGTTTACAACTATCCTAGGAAAACTGCAACGTGAAATGATGTGTCGTTAGTTATTACATTTAAAAAATCAATATATTGTTGTTTAACATTGATTTCATGGTAATTCGATGACTTTTCCTAGTTTTGACCTTCCATCACATGTTTTTAAAGGCTTCGATACCTTTAAAAAACTATTTATTAAGCCATTCTGACAACACCACTTGTCGGCTTGACATGTTTTCAATGTGTATACATCAAAAATAATTCAATCGTGGTTTTCCCATGATTTCATGTCAATATGGATTAATTTTCTATGGTTTTTTCTATTACATGCACATTTATGTGTTTTAAAACACTAAAAATCCATTTAAAGACATCCCAGGAAAACTGTAACTTAAAATGATGTTATGTCCATTCCTACATTTCAAAAATAAATCTATGGTAATTTTTCTATGATTTCATGGAAATATGACAACATTTTCCTGGTTTTGACTCCCCAAAACATGTTTTTAAAGGCTTCAGTACTTTAAAAACTATTTACCAAGCCATTTTGACCACACTTCATATCTGATTGACGTTACGCATACACTTAAAAAATAAAACAATAGTGGTTGTCCCATGATTTGACATAAATCTGATGTTTTTTTCTATGGCATTGACTTTTGCATATTTTAGTGTTTTAAAATATTAAAAATCAATTTATGGGAATCCTAATAAAACCGTAACTCAAAATGACACTCATCTATTAATAGATTTAAAAAATCCACCATTGGTTATTGAATTATGATTTCATTGCAATCGAATTATTTTGTCCTAGTTTTGAACCCCCACCACATGTTTTTAAAGGCATTGTTAACTTTAAAAATAGTTTACTGAGCCATTCCAACTACATCGCACATCATATTGATGTGTTGTTAGTGAGTACATGTCAATAATAACTAATTGGTATATTTACCCTAATTTCACATTAATATGAGGTCATTTTCTCTTTTTTTGAATGTTACACACACATTTTAGTGTTTTAAAACAAAAAAAACACATTTACGGGCATCCTGGAAAAATAATAACTTAGAATTATGTTCTGTTGCTTCCAACATTTAAAAAATAAATCTATGGTTGTTTTACTTTTATTTCATTGAAATATACTGATGTTTTCTAGTTTTGACCCGAATATACATGTTTTTAAAGGCTTCAATATATTTAAAAATCAATTACCAAGTTATTCCGACCACACCACAAGTTAGATTGATGTGTTGTATTTGTGTAAATGTCAAAAATAAATCAATAGTTAATTTAGCCTGATTTGACATCAATATGAGTTATTTTTCTATGGTTTTCACCATTATATTCTTGTTTTACACATTTAAAACACTAAAAATTCGTTTATAGGCATCCCATGAAAGCCATAAATCATAATGACATTTTATCAGTTCCCACATTTCAAAAATTAAGTTATAGTCATTTTTATATAGTTTCATGGGAATCTGACAATGTTTTCCTGGTTTTGACGCTATGACACACATTTTTAAAGGCTTTCGGACCTTTAAAAATAGTTTACCATCCATTATGACTGCACTGCATAATAGATTGATGTGTTATCTATGAAATCACTTCTGAAATAACTAAATAATGTTTTTTTCATGACTTCATGTCAATCAGATGTCTTTTTCTATTGTTTTGATTGTTACATGCATTTTTATGTGGTTTAAAACATGAAAAACCCACTTATGAACAATACAAAACATTTGTAACACAGAATGACATATCGTCAAGTCCTACATTACAAAAATCAATAAAAAATTTTCTTCTTATCTGGTTTTATGGAAATATGATGAAATTTTCCAAGTTGTGACACCCCGATACACTTTTTTAAAGGCTTTGATGCCTTTAAAATTTATTTACAAAGTCATTCCAACCACACAACACATCGGAATTATTTTTTTGTCTATGATTACATGTCAAAAATAATTAAATGGTGGTTTTCTAATGATTTCAAGTCAATCTGAGGTTTTTTCTTTGGTTTGGTGTATTATACACATGTTTTAGTAGTTTAAATCACTAAAAATGCATTTACAGAAATCCCTGGAAAACTGTAACTTGGAATAACATGTTGTTGGTTCCTACATTTCAAAAAATATCCATGGTTATTTTCCTCTAAATTCATGGAAATACAACATCATTTTTCAAATTTTGACCCCCTATCATGAGTTTTTAAAGGATTTAGTACCTTTAAAACATTTTTGCTGAGGCATTTTGACTGCACCGCAAGTATAATTGATATTTTTTATATGAGTACATGTCAGAAATAATTCAATGGTGGTTTTCTCATGATTTTATGTCAATATGATATCGTTTTAAATGGTCCGGACCATTACACACATGTTTTAGTGTTTTAAAACACAAAAAATACATTTACATGCATCTCAAGAAAACTATAACTCGAAATGATGCGTCATATATTCCTATATTTCAAAAATCAATCCACAATCATTTTCCTTTGATTTTATGTTGATATGGAATCTAATTCCTATTTTGACCCTCTCCCCCCACACACAAATGATTTTAAAGGCTTTGGTACCGTTATAAACTATATAATGTGTCAAAACTCTGAAAATGAGCTTGAATTATTTTCAAACATTAGGATAACAATATATAATTTATTTTTTATGTGTAGGAATCAAACACATGTCATTCCGGTGCAATATGTTGTCGGTGTGACTTGATGTTCATGTTTTCAATATAAAAGTTCCATTTTAGTTTTATTTAAGGAAGTTGTATGTGTTCTTTGAAAATGTGTGAATGATCTATGAAATTTAGAATTTACCTTGATAGGATAAGCTACAAGGCTAGAAATTTCCTTGGGTATCGTTCGAGTAATCCATTGAAATATAAAAACTAAATCATTTTCCATTTTCTCTCACCATTAATCCAATGTTTTCCTATAAGAGTCATGTTCTCTCACATTTCCTTTCAACCTTGAAAATTATCTTTGTGATTCCCTATCAATAGCGCTACTCGAAACCCCACTAGGTGTAGTAGTAACTGATGATGAATCCCTACCAAAGACAACTGATGGAGTATGTCCAGAACCCATCCACTGTACATGTCTGGGATTCTCCTTCGCTAAAACAATTGGAACTTCATCGTTCTGCGAAAATGATGATGATTTTGCGTAACAACACGAGATTTTATGAGAATTATTATTTTTAATTGATGTCTTGTGTTGTATGCTAAACCAAGATTATCTTGCACTATACGCAACACCTTATTAGCTTACAGTATATGCAACACTATTCTGGGCTCGTGTTACAAACAATTTCAAGATCATTTTGTAGAAATTATTCTACGCAACATTAAGTATTGAATTTTTTTAATGTATAAATGAAATATGGTTGTATTTTTTTATGCACAACAACAAAGGAGTCTTGCACTACATGCCACCATGACTTGGCTTTCATTACACACAATCGCGACCTTCCTTGATAGTGTGTGCAATACACAATACCGGGTTTTACTAAACAACGATATATTGCAATAATAATGTTATGGACTAGATATTATGAATTTTATTAACTAAATATTTAATTTTATAACATTATTATACATCTTACATATATTCTATAACATGTTATGAGAATAAAATAATTTTTTCAGGTAAAATAAGTATTTTTCAAAAAATGCAGTTTTGCCTCCTTTTGATGGCGCACCAACATTAAATCTAGTTTTTGACATGTTTATAAGATATATTTGACAAAATAAAATTATTCCTTGGAATAAGGATACAAAAATTTAATTTGGATGAATTTTTCATATTATTATGATAACTTTTATTTTTTGATGAATTGTAAAAACACGATATATTTTAATTAAAAACAAATTTTTTCATCGCAATAATTTATATGGTTAGATTATCTTTTTAATTGGTTTTAAAGTGTAATTAGAATATATTTTTACCATTTAATCCAATGTTGGTCATTGGAATTAATTTTACTTTGAAATTGAACATAAACAAATGCCGATATTTTGATAGTTATTGTTTCTTAAAAACACGCTATTTGTTTTGATAATGAGAATTGATTTTAAAATTAATTAATGCCACTTATATGTTTGGAATTTTACAAAATGGACATCATTTTTGAATTTTTAATATAAAATATAGCTTAGGCTGAATTTTTTGTATTCTTCTGAACAACTTCATTTTTTGATGAATAGTGAAAACACTAAGTTTTTTGGTTAAAACCGACTTTTTATTTAAATAATAATTTATTTGATTTAAAAATTTTTAGGCCAAAATAGATACATAATACTTATATAAGTTCAATGAAATTCATTGGAATCATTTTATAATAATTTTTTATTTATAAAAATTGTATTGAACTTTTCACCGTCTTTTACCAACTCCTAGGAGCTTTTGCAATTGTTCATAAAACATAATTTTACACCTTTTGTGAGTTGAATTTCGAAAATCCAAGAGACACGGTTAATATCAAGGAGTATAATGCGGTTCAATTAGATAAAAATAATTTTTTGGTGAATAGTAAATTTTTTACTTTTATTTACGACGGTTAAAAGTAAATAGGGTAATTCAAGGATTAAAGAATATTATAATAATTCAAAATTACCTTAACACTTGTTCAAACCTTATTGGATGAGTAATGGAAGACCATGGGCATCCTTGGGTCTATTTTGGGACCCCATGGAGCCACTTATGAAAGACAATATCACATTAGATTAATTAATTTAATGTAAAGAAAAAATTGGCATTAACAAAAATAATTTAGTAATTAATTTTTATCAGGGGATATATAAATTATCATTTCGACTATAAATATTCATTGGAAAACAAAACAATATCCTAGATGTTGATATTTTTTTATATTTTTTAGACATCAAATAAATTAAATTATTTATGACACAATAATGATGCAGTATTTATCTCATTAATAAATGATTTAAATAAATATGATTATAATGATTAAAATATTATCCAAAACATGTCCAATTCTGATGGGATGATTTTATTTCTACCATGAGTCATCTTGTCATCATCTTTAATTATTTTGGGACCTTTTGAAACCGAAGATAAGTTTATAATAAAATAATATTTCCACACTTTCCAAAAGAGCCCCTCCCCCCCCCCTTATAAAAGGAGACCACTTCTATGCAATTCCTCACACCTCGCAAGCCTTTTGGCTCGTCCAAACTCGGCCCAAATAATCTCCCTATATTCATATCCTCCCCCTAGAATCCTTACATTAGGTATAAGACATTTCAAGAAGTCCTTTTGGTTCAAACCAAAAGATGTTACCCAAATTAAGGTAACAGTTTCTCTTAAGTTGTTTTCTTTTATTCTACTTCTCCAACCCCTAAACTCTTTTTAATCCTTTATTTCGTAACAAAACCAGTATCTTAAATATACTAGGACATTTTTATGAGAATTATTCTAATAACACTTACACACACCTCCATCTAATGCCTGAAGAACATAATGTTTCAGTGATGAAAACTAACGCCTCAAAAACGATGATTGTTCGATTTTCTCCTACTGCCTCTCATGGTGGCCATTATGATGGAACTATATTTTTATATGATATATATTATGTTTATGATTTCCTTAGGCTTATTTAATTCCCAATTATATCATGTATTTATGTTTTCGATACTGTGTAAATACGATGATCTCATTTGAGTAAGGGTGGACTACCACCCCCTCAAAGTGATGTGATTCGTTAATGCTTTATGTGGGATGTATAAAGGATGGAGTTAATGATATTATATATGATATTATACTGGAATTATAATATATCTATTCCATTAAAATAATTAATAGAAATGAATGTAGCGTTCAAGCGTACGTACGGCTTACCGTCTCCATAAACGGTGCATTTCATTTCTTACCTCCATATGTTATGTACAATTATAAATACATGTATATGTTGGATATATAATGAATATATATGATATGTAAATCATGATTTACATTATATACTTAATTAAATCATGATATAAGAAATAATAACATCAAG
The DNA here is from genome assembly GCA_963277665.1 of Viscum album. NCBI lineage: Eukaryota > Viridiplantae > Streptophyta > Magnoliopsida > Santalales > Viscaceae > Viscum > Viscum album. Next base: position 963,275,209 of record OY728148.1, on the reverse strand, counting down.
AACAACAATTCCAAACACGTACGATAAATAAGATGATTTTACCCAAAACATTGTTTTAACATGGGATTTACAAAAGAATGGGTAATATAAAGTCATAAGTGAACCATATATGATATCATAACAATTAATATGATTCTTTAAAAAGTCAATGTCATTATTTAAATCATTATACAGGAGGTTCAGATATGTACAAAGTATATCTGACCTAAGGTAAGGGATAACCTTTCCAATCCCATTCTTATCCGAGATTGTTTATTCGTAAGTATTTGCTGGGCTTATTGTTATCATCAAATTCCATGTTTTCTAAAAGTTTTTTTATTTATGTTTTATTTTATTTTTACCAATTTTGTCTTTTCCTACGTGTTATGTAAGGAATCTTTTTTTTGTTTATGTTATGAGGTACTTTTTGACTTTTCCGACAAAAGTACGAGGAGAATGTTTTTTTAACTTATAAGGCATGAAAGGATTTCTACGGTTTTATAAATCCTTATTTTCATGAAGCATCCTCCAAAATATTTCATGACTATTTTCAAAAAAAATATCTTTCTTTTAAAATTTCATGATGTATTGTGAAAAGCAATTTATTTTGAATAAGAAAGGTTATTTTACTCAAGAATTCATTTCAAGTGTTTTATCAATACCATTTTTTCATCTAAGATGACATTACTTCATATGTGTATGTTTCTAGTATAATGTCTCTATTATTTACATGGTTTCACTTTTCTTATGATGAAATGATATCCATTTGTTTTATAAGGATTATATTATGATGGTACGATGTATATGAGACCCATATTATTCATTGGGTTATGATGAATGATTTATGTTTATGTTGTGGCGCACGAAATAATGATTTCATTATGAGATTGGTGGGACCTATATATCCCACCAATTCATTGGGTAAAGATTTATATCTCATGAGATAGACATGGATGGAATGGAAAGTAAATCCAGTTCTGTAATACAGGGTTGGAACGACAAGTAAACCCGGTTTAGTAAGGGACTTTGTCCACTAAGATGGTCTTGGTAGGAATGACTTGGTTGTTATGTAAATCATTACATGTTCTTAATGGATATCACAATTACATGTTTTATTCCCATTCTAATTTATCATGATTAATTTCCCTTTATGAATATTCCTTATGTACTTACATGTTTTATGTCGTTTCCCATGATTTTGATGTTTAAAAATTATGTTCATGTTTTTATGTTCAAATGTACATGATTTGTTTTATTTTATCCATGCTTACCCTTTATGAGCATTTGAGCTCACCCTTTATATATTTTATTTTCCCTAGGATATAAATAAAGGTTTTTGGTAAAAAAAATGGGAATATCATTATGGGAGATGTTGAAGATCTTTCACCATGATTAGAAGATTATATTCCGAGTTTCCAAACACACTAAACTATTACGGTCCTTGTGTGTCTGTTTTTGTTATGTATTAAGTATTCCGAAAATGTAATGTAATTTCCATGTACGTCAAGATTTTGGGTCACTACATTTTGAAGGGTTCACATCCCATAGTTCTTTAATTTGAACCTATTAATACAAAAATAATAACAATTATTTTTTAAAATATTTGAACTTCATAATATTATCTAATTAATAAATTTTTTATTACTATGTATTGTTATTTCATTACTATAAAAACATAATATTGAAAAATAAATTATAACAACAAATAATCCTTGAACTCAATTAATTGGGTTTGGATATATATATCAAACGGTGCTAAATTGGCATCATTTTATTGATGTATCCAGCCCCATTTAATTGGGTTTAAGGATTTTTTTGTTATAATATATTTTTCGTTATTATTTTTTTATAATAATGAAATAACAAGAAATGATAAAGAAAAATACTTACTCTATCATCTTTGGTAGGGTCATTTACAAAGCTAAAATCAGATTACCTATGCACTTTAAACCATATCTATATATGGCCAACAGAGTAAACTCATTCATTATCCATTATAAAAAATATAAACAAGTTAGAAAAAATTTGACTTATAATAAAATTCTATAAATAATAATGAATAAAATAAAAAAAAATTATTCTTTTTCTAAAAAAAACTCTAAGACACACTTATTTGAAGAATGAATTATTTCTCATGATTCACAGTATTGTTTTCAATAATTCCTACAAAAAATAGAAACATTAATAAAAATTATAATTTTATTTTTTTTATGTTATTACGATACTCTAAAATATGCAATTACCTCATGAAATGCATCTCTATTAATATTGACAAACAAATTCCATTTCACATTGAGAAATTCATTCACACACTTTCTCATACATCTATCATGTGCTAAAAGATATTTCATTAAACTCGTGTCATAATATTCATTTAAAATCTCACCATTTCATTCCTTATTTTTTCATTGTGCATGGGCGTGAAATAGAGTCGGGGACATACAAATGAAAAAACATCTACAAATGAATAACATAACAATATACAACTATATTACAAAATTTAATTCATGTCATGTAAATTACTTATCAAGGAATATTAAATTTAATTGCCTTTAATTAAGTATCAATAACCTAATTTTTCAAAGATGTAGGAATATGACACCAATATTTATAATTAATGGGAATACTCCTTGTATCCCAAATAAGCTTCCTAATAATCTACCCATAGATTCTGGAATCATCATCAGTAGGCACCCCAAACTCATCAAATGGAATGATAATATTTCATTCCTTCAGTTCTCATATATCGTTCATGTTCAAATTTATATATCTTCTATTTTTATTTTTATCCATTTGATAAATGAATTAAAAAATTAATAAAATATATAGTATTTTACAATTAAATACATACCAGAAATATTAACTCACCGATATCCACTAGATGAAGGGATGACCAACTGCTCCATAGATGGAGGTGAATTGGATGGTGGGATACTAAAAACATATGGGGAATGGATGGCTCGCTGGTAGTCTCAAGTACAACCAAATCACTCAGATCAACTGAAGCCGACGATAGTTGTGGTGTGCTCCGAGCTGATCACCAGATAGGATTTTGAAATTTAATTGTTCTCATCATTCTTGCAATACAATTGGTTCAGATATATTAAATGTATAGAAAATTAAAAGCTAATATTTATTTACAAAAAGAAAAAAGAAAAATTAGAACAATGTATATATGTATGAACCACTTATCAATGAGAAATTGTAATATATTTTCATTACCAATTTATACATTCAATTATCTTCATCTTCATTATCTTCAACACTATAAACCTCCATTTTGATGAGTGCATAATTTTTACCCTCTCTTGTAAGTTCTATTGTTTCCATATTGTCAGTAAAAAATTATTCAATGTTTTGTGGTTGTTTAGGTTCACTGTCACAAAGTACCAATTGATCTTCATCACTCATATCATATAAGTCTCTCTAATTTATGTGTAAAAAAACTCCAACCTTCATGTATTTCATCATCCACATAATAAAATATCATCACTTAGGAAGCCGAGATAAATGGATCATTCTCTACATTCTCATTGGTATGGATAAATTGAGAGAAGTTGATAGAATTAAAATGTAATGAATCATTCATTATACACATATCAATATTAACCAACTTTCATTTGAATAAGACAACCAAAAACTAACCATGATAGTTTAATTATATTATATCATCCAAATTTCCATAATATCCCACCATTGTATGTGTAAATACACCACTATTTTGAATTTTTATGTTTTCTTCCTGATTAATGGAATGAAACCTAAATCCATGAATATTGTAGGCTTCGAATATCTTAGACTTTCTCAGAGGACCTCGAGACAAAAAAAACATAAAAGCATTTGATATTTCAGCTTGATTTTCAACATTCATTATCTAGAAAAAATATATAAAGGTTTAGTTTTAACATAGAAAAAATAACTACATGTCAATAATATTAATATGTGTATATAGTTACCTGATGGGTGATCCATTTGACAATATCCTTATTAACATATTTTTTGAATTCCATCTCATTTCAAGATCTACCCCTTAATCAATTATTTGTTTGACATCGCAATTCTTTAATAAATGGTATTGTAATAAGACTACTGAGAATTATATATCTATGTGCTTATGGAAACTTCAATTCATTTAGTGTTTAATATGATACCTTTTCAATTGGTTATCCCAAAATTGGAAATATTTATAACACATTTTCAAAATGATAATTAGTGGAGATATCATCAAAACCTTAAACACGATTGAATCTTGACTCAATCCCATCCAAATACCTTGAATAAAAGGTCAATCACTCTTTTGATATGTAACCTTTAGCAATAGAGCCTTTTGGTTTATTTTTATTCATCATATATGATTTCAAATGACCGATTTACCTGAAGAAAAAAATAAGAAACATATAAAAAAATTTATGCAATAATTTAATAAAATTAAATTCACTAATGAAAATGAAAATAATATCATTGTACCTCTCAATTGGATACATCAATTGATAATGTTCTGGTCTTCCAAGTTTAGCTTCTTCAACCAAATGAACAATCAAATGAATCATCACAGTGAATAATGAAGGGGGAAATAACATCTACAAATAAAAAATATTGAAAACAATTCTTTCTTGATGTTTATCAAGCTCAATTGGATTTATATTTTTTCATCAATGCTCTTTGAAAAAGGTACAATAGTTTATTTTTTAGTTAACATATTACAAAATGGCAATGAAAATAGCTGTTCCATCAAAATACATGAGTTGTGAATTTTCAATCCATGTAACTTTCAATTTTTTTTGTCAATGCACCGTGATATATTACTTGAATATCCATCTTCCACTTTTAAATTCATTAAATTTTGAAGGAATATGCCTTTCCCTTGATTTTTCATTCTATAAATTGTCTAAGGATACTTTCCATTCTCATTTTCCCAAAAATCATGCTTTATATTCATTAACACCAAATTCTTATGAGCATTAAAGCGATCCTTTGATTTACCCTTCTCATTAAGAAATTTGAAAATTAAATTGCCAGAGAATATTTTCTCAATATTCATTATGTCAAGATTATAAAATATCAAATTAAACTCCTAATAAGGTTTTGAACAATATACCCATTATTTTATTGTTCTAGAGGCTTCAAATATTGTACCTTTTACCATTTTCCCCTTCTTTGAAATGATTATATTTTCCAAATTCTTCAATGTCACTCATTAATATTCCCATGATTTCTGAACCAAATAACACTTTTAGTGGATTTCTCAGTTTAATATCTTCATTGAATCGTGTCTTGTTAAACCAAGATTTATGAGAAGAAAAAAAGAAATCAATGATGACACATAAAACATCAATTTCTTATATGAGGTAATAGTTGATGAACAAAATTACAATATAGACACGAAAAACTAGTATGAGTGTTTCAATCAGATAAATTTCCTAATCCAGAAATGTTAGTAATTGTCTATATTAAATTAGCCAGTATTTTTAAGAGTTTTCTCATTGAAGGGTCATATGTTTCGATTCCATCATCTCATAGTCCTCGAAATTATTTGATTAGAGGATGAAGGTATACATCAATTCCGTTTCTAGGCATTTTATTTCTAGAAATAATCATCGAAATAAAAAAATAATATTTATTCATACACATCTATGGAGGTAGATTATAAGAGATCAAAACAACTGGCCAAATACTATAATTAGTACCTAAAGTGCAAAAGGGGTTAAAACCATTAGAATCCAATCCCAAATGTGAATTCTTAAGATTTGAAGAAAAATATAGATATAATGAATCAAAAATTTTCAATGATATTGAATCTTTTGGATGTCTCATCATTCCATCATTACTATCTTGATCAAGTCACTTCATTTCGTATGTAGTCATAGATGACATGAATAATTTTTTCAAGAATCATATCAGAGGAAAGTAATCAAATAAAGTTGAAGGAGTTTTCTTATTTTTCTTCTTCTTGGGGTTGCATTGATATATACTCTCATTGTTGTTCATTTACTTTCATCTACTTTTATGAAATCTTATGAATTATCCTTTATCGGACTCTTCTCCCTAGTAAAGAATGCAATCATTAAGGAATTCATGTATATATATATAATATAGTCAAAGTTTATTTACGACTTTATTAATCTCGTAGAATTATGCAAGGATCATAGCTTCACTAAATGCATCATGGCGATACTCTAAAATCATGTACATTTATTTTTCAATAATCTCACAGAGACAGTTTATCTGATACAACATAAGTAGAAATTAAAACTTTAAATACTTATCCCACCCTTCATACAATTATTATTGCACGTCTTCAACTAATTCATAAAGCTCATTTTTTTGTCATTGAACATATTATAAGGAATAATATTCTCAGGGTCAATTGAAGGTTTTTTGATCTACTGAAATATGGGACATTATATCCTGCAAAGACAAATGTTTCATTTATAAAATTTCAAACTAAATTCCCCTCTGGAGGGTCACATTGTGTTTTGTTGATAGGATCATATTTGTTTTGAATTTCTATAACAATATATTCACGATTCCAAATCATACATACAAATTGAGTAGAAAATTGTTTATATATAAAATGATCATATACATCATTTCTATTTAACCATAACATGAATTTTCAATCCGGACATACACATTTTATTCTACCATCCACGGATAAGTTTTTAATTACATAATATTATTTTTCAAACTATTATCATAACGAGGTGCATTTCGAGGTAATGTAATCCAACTTTTACCCATAGGTATTGGATTTTCACTCTTCTCCATGTATATTCAGATATAAAGAAATAAATGGTTATTCAAACAAGTACAATTAAATGTAAACATCAATTAACTTATTTAATCTTGGTCACCTAATTTATTCTATAATTATGTTAGTATAGTATTTAAAATCATGGTGAACATACATGTACACTCAGTAATTTATTACTTTGAAAGTCTCATGCCAGTGTGGAAGCAGCATACTAAATCTTTAGTGAATAATCAATAAAAACAAAAGGTTTACTATCTTCTAATCAACCATTATCCAAAAATCAATAAGGCATACTCACCATGAATTCATGAGGGATAAATCATTCATGCAGTTACAGACTATTTATAACCCCACAGACAAACAAGCATTCAACATATAAATGATTCATGATCTGCATTTATAATAGGCATTAATGATAGTTATGCGTATATAATTCCTATGTGATAAAATTAATCATTTGATTGTACAATATGATAAACTACATAGTGATATATCAAACCTATAACACCCCATGCTTCTACAGTACGCTTCTTTTTGAATATTGTGATAGCGTGTATTGTACGCAACACCGAGTTCTAACACACCATAACCAATCAAACTAGCCCTTATGAATAGTAATACCTACTTTTTGAAATTATATATATATTATATTTCAAAATTTACTTCATTTTTGGATTCGGAATATCGAATTTAGCCTAAGGTGAAATTTTGGTACTTTTCGGATAACTTTAATATTTTGATGAATAGTGAAAATTACTAAATTTTAATTAAAAACAACTTTTTTAATAAAAATAATTAATAGTGATAAATTAAAAATTTGATAAATTTTAAAGTATATTTAGAATATATTTTTACCATTTAATACAATTATGGTCATTGGAAATAATTTTACAATTAAACCGGATATAAACAAGTGTCAATCTTTTGGTAGTTATTATCTTTTAAAAACACGCTTTTTTGTTTTAACAACGAGAATTAATATTAAATTATTTTCTGCCACTTCTGTGTTTTGAATTGGGAAAAATGGATTCCATATTTGGAATCAGGATTTTCAAATTGTGTAAATAGGTAAATTGTATTTTTAGACATTTTGAATAATTACTTCGGTAAATATTTTATTTACCATGGTTAAGGGTAAATCCGGTAAATAAGGGTTAAAAATAATATTATAATAATATTAAATTACCCTAAAACGTTTCATAGCATTATTGGTTGATACATGTTCGACCATAGGAATCTTTGGGTCGAATTTGGGAGCCCATGGAGCCACTTGTAGTTGATGGGGACACTTTATTTTAATTAAGTTAAAATGAATACAAAAATGACACAATCATATATCTTTTAGAAAAACAATTTTTACATAGGGTTATATATGTTAGATTTTAGACTATACATATTCATTAGAAAGATAAAACGATTTCCTACATAATGATATTTTATTTGTAATTTTTAGAGATTAAATAATTCAATTTATTTATGATACAATGATGATGGAGTAATTACCATAATAGTGAAATGTTAAAATAATTGATATTATAAATAAACAAATAAATATAATTTGAGACTTTTAATGAATTAAAATAATTTTATAGGATAATATGACATATTATAATTGATTTAATTAACTTTTTTCGATGTAATAATTCTGTTATGAGTTTCACAAAAATCAACTATTGAATAGTGTCAAAATTTACATAAAAGAGTTTTTAAAACAAGTATTATATTATTAATTGATATTACGTTCCTAAAAATCTAAGGTTCGTCCAAGAGACTTATATCACGATAAGTTAATCATTAATGGACCACTTGGAGGTCTCATGGATGTATATGTTATTTTTATTAACCATATAATATAAAAATACAAAGAGACATTGTAAAAGTGAAACTAATTAACTTAGAGTTAATACTTAAAGATAAGGTTAATATAATGACCCAAACCTGTCTAAATTCTATTGGTTGAGTGTTTTTAGACCTATACCCACCTTAATATTTAAATAATTAACTTTGGAGTCATTAGAAACCGAATATGAATTTATTATAAATTAATATTTCTAGCTTTTCCAAAGGTGCCCCTCACCCCTCTTATAAAAGGGCACTCGTTCTTCTCATTTATTCACACCATAAAAGCCTTTTGGTTTGGCCTAAATCTGACCAAATACTCTCCCAACTTCCCTCACTACAACCTAGAGGCATTAGTTTGATCATAAAGCCAACCTAAGGAGCCCTTTTGATCAAATCAAAAGGAAGAACCCAAAGAAGAGGTAATGATTTCACCACCCTTTTCCATGTTCCTTTCTTCTTCCACTTATTCTTTATTTGTTATTACAATTCCTAAATAATAAATCCAGTATCATATATATACTGTGATGTTATTATAATTATGGTACAACCATATTCAGTATTTTATCCACCCTTTGAATAACATGTCACCATACGTGCGTACATACGGTTTACAGTCTCCACGTCGTGGTGTAATTGTTATTCAATATATTATTATTTGGATGGGTATAATAATGATTTCTAACTCATGTAAATAATAAATATAACATTTTAATGATTCTGTATATATGATATACCATCTATTTATATATTATTTTAATATCAAAATAATGATATTGTCGCTCGTGCGTACGTACGGACTACCGTCTCCACGAACGCGATGAGATTCATTCTCCATCGTATCCATTCAAGTATAATTCTCATTTGATGGTTAATAATAGTATCTAAGGACTTGATATAATTCTGTATATGATTTTGATACAACCTATCCATTACAAACATGGCTTACGTAACAAAACATATAAAAGAAAACGAGTAAGTTAACACCCAAAACAACGATAATACTAAGATATTATTAACAAATCAATGTTAAAAGATCATATATGATATCATATTAATGTATATGATTCTTTTATAATTTAATAACAATTATTTCACCATTATAATGTAGGTTAACCTACCCCAACCAAGGATAAGTACAAGGTAAGGGTTATTTCACAATCTCTTTATTATCCGAGGTTGTTTATACGTAATAATCTACTAGGATCTCTTTATCTTCCTCATCCATGTTTCTTAAAAATGAATTTCAAAACATTTTTACTATTTACTAGAATATAGTTTAATGTCATTTATACACTTTTTTGACTTTTTATAAGAGATTTATAAATGAATCTTTCTGTCTTTTTCCAAACAAGTTGTTTTTCGACAGAATTAAGGTAAGAATGTTTTTTAACTTATACGGCGGGTGCGGTAATTTTCCGTCATTATAAAATCGTCGAAGATTCCCTTACAAGCTTATAAGAAGATTTTCAATGAAAGTTTTTTATTTCATAAATATAAGACTCTTAAATGATTTCAAAATTTAAAGAGATATTTCTCTAAAAAGAGTTTTGATTTCCTCTATGTCAACATCCTTTGATGGATTTTACGCTTATTTAAATTTGATTTATTATGATACAAAACATCAATATTGTATTGAAGGTTTTGTGATATGTTTGACTTTGGATGTGTTATTTTTATACCATTCATGGTTTATGGATGAATTATTACATTTAGTATGCTAGTTTTAATACGAATGTTTATGTTATGTTTACACCTTTTCATATGGGAATGCATTGGACATAATATGTGACACATGGAGCCTGCTATAGCTCCTCAATTCATCGGTAGGTCTCATGAGACAAACTAGTGTCTTGGAACAAGGCCGTGGAAAAATCTTATTTGTAGTCTTGGCACGAGGCCTTGGTTATGTGGTTATGATAGTCTGGCATTATACATTCCATCATTATGAAAGTGGATGTTGATATTTCATGTGATTATTCAATTAGTAGAATATCCATGTGAATAAGTAAATGGCATTATTTCATTTTACTTTTTCCATACTATGTTGAAGTTCATGTTTAAAAGGCGTTTGTTTTAGTTATACATTGCCTTAAATTTTTTTGCTTATTTTTGAAAGTTTCCGCTATATTTTTATCCTTACTGGGCATTTGAGCTCACCCCTTTTCTACTAAACCAATCAGTCTTTCGATATTTGATCTTTCTTGTGATCATGCCAATGTTATGTAATAATTCACCGACTATAGGTAACTGGGGTCGGGGCGTTACAGTTGGTATCATAGGAAGTTTAGTACAAACCATGGAAGCTGGATTTAGATAAACTCTGATTAGAGAGCGTAGACTTAATATGAACTTTGAGGATTAGTAGAGAAGAACTTCCTAGAATTTTGGTATTGTAGAGATTTTGTTAGTTTTCCAAGCAATACATCCCTATCTAGATATGAGCAGGTAGAGGCAACTCTGTCACCAATGTACCTAGGGGTAAAACCCAAAAACACCGCTTTGAGCGAGACTCAAATGGGAAATAGTGCACGACAACGGGCCTTGCTGCAGTTTTGGTTACGAAACTCCCGGGGGATATGCTTAGGATAACTCTCATTTTCTTTACAAATAATTATGAAGGGTTTATGAGTATATAGTTCCTCAAAGAAAACATTTTTATGATTATGGATTATATCCATAAATAGTTCAATTTATGTTAAGTGTTTTATAAGTTTGGAATTAGATATATTGATTCATAAACTGATCTAGTTTATGCCATTGTTTAGAAATGGCGCCTAGTGTAAGAAATGGAAACTATATCAATGCATTCACTCCATGTAGGGATTTCCCTCCTTCTAAAGATAATTATTGTGGAGCTGGTGATGCAACTAGTGCCGATCAGCTAATCACCATACTGGGACAACTCACTCAGGTTTGGAATAATAACCTTACCCGAATGGAGCACCCTAATCCGCAGCGTGGAGGATCAATGTTAGATTGATTCATGAGGCAACAACCACCAACGTTCAATGGGAGTACAAATCCCTTAGTAGCTGAGAATTGGATAAATTCCCTGTAGAAAATATTTCAGGCTTTGGGGAGTAGTGGAAGGGAAAAAGTTATCATGGCAGTTTACCGCCTCACTGGAGATGCTGATCAACGGTGGTCACTGATTCAAAACATGAAGGAAGATGATGAGGTATCAAATATGGAATGGAGGGAGTTCAAATATCTGTTTTTAAAAATACTTTCCTCGCGACCATTGAGCAGATATGGAAAGGCAATTTCTGAGTCAGAGACAAAAGGAGGATGAGAATGTCACAAAGTATGAGGCTAACATTACAAGGTTAGAAAGGTATGCTGGAGATTATATACGTAACCCAATAAGTAAGATTGAACGTTTATTTTATGGGTTAAAACCATTTATCCGTCAAGCATTAGTCTCACAATCCTTTTCGTCGTACGAAGACATTGTCTGATGTGCTATCAAGACCGAAAAGGAATTCTCTAAGTCTTATGACTTTAAAGCAATGCAAGAGAAGAAGAGACCTGCTGATCAATCTGGGAATGGAAATAAGGGTATGAAGGGAAAGGTTGAATATCCATCCTATGGTAAATGTGGGAAGAATCACCTTGGTACTTAAATGAAGGGAATGAGAGTCTGTTACAAGTGTGGTGAAAAAGGCCACCAAGCTCGTGATTGCAAAGGGAAGAAGGAAGCTACCAATGTTCAGTGTTACAATTACAGGGAGATGGAACATTATGCAAATGAATGTCCTAAGCGTCAGGAGAACATACCTCAGAAAAGGCCAAGGGATCAAGGCCAAGCTTACGCTATCACTACTATTGAGGTAGAAGCTCCGAAAGATGTGGTGGCAGGTAATTTAATGGTTTCCTCAAGTTTAGAAAATGCATTATTTGATTCTGGATCATCGAATTGTTTCATATCTTCCCAGTTTTCCAAGAAAATTAGATATTTCCAATTTGATTTAACAAGGGAGTTGTCAGTTAAAACTCCTAAGGGAAGTATCATTGCAACAAATTTTTGTGAATCATTCCCCATTAGAGCGCATAAATGTTCTTTATCTGCTGATATCATCGCCATACCTATGATTTAGTTTGATATAATCCTCGGTATGGACTGGCTTTCGGACTATGATGTGAATATTTCTTGTAAGAAGAAAGAGGTTACAATTATTGATGATGATGATAAGGAACACCTTATCTTTAGAGCAGAATCGTCACCACCTAATTCTTATCTAGATCCACCCCCAGTAGCTCAACTAAATTCAATTATTGGGGAGGAAGAAATGAAATGACTGTGGGTGAGGAAAGGAATGTTAAAATAGAGGATGTTCCTATTGTGAAAGAATTTTTAGATGTATTTCCGGAAGGTTTACCTGGACATCCTCTAGAACGAGAAGTTGAGTTTTCCATTGATTTAATTCCTGGATCATGGCCTATATCGAAGACCCCTTATAGAATGGCCACTGTATAATTAGTTGAACTAAAGAAACAACTCGAGTAATTGAGTAATAAAGGATTTATTCACCCTAGTTTTTCTCCATGGGGATCCCCTGTTCTTTTTGTTAAAAAGAAAGATGGATCTATGAGGTTATGTATTGACTATAGGGAGATCAATGCTATAACGATAAAGAACAAGTATCCCCTACCTCGCATTGATGATTTATTTGATCAACTGCATGGAGCTCAATACTTTTCAACGATTGACCTTCGATCTGGATACCATCAGTTGTCTGTGAAGAAGGAAGGCATTCTAGAAGACAACATTTCGAACCAGGTACGGGCATTACGAGTTCACTGTAATGCCTTTTGGATTGACTAATGCACCCTCTGTATTCATGGATCTGATGAATAGAGTTTTAAGGAGTATCTTGATAAATTTGTGGTGGTATTTATTGATGATATCATGGTACACTCCAAAAGCTACGAAGATCATGAAAATCACTTGCGCATTATCCTGAAGACTCTAAGAAGACATGAATTATATGGGAAGTTTAGCAAGTGTGAATTATGGCTTCAGGATATTTCTTTTCTTGGCCATATTGTCTCTAAAGATGGAATCTTGGTTGATCCTTCTAAGACCAAGGCAATCCATGAATGGCTAGCACCTACGAGTATAACTGAGGTACATAGTTTTATTGGTTTGGAAGGTTATTATCGACGTTTCGTCCAGAATTTTGCCTGATTGGCTAACCCATTAACGAAGCTCACACGTGAAGGGGTTAAATTTGTTTGGAAAAAAGAGTGTGAAGAATGTTTCAAAGAACTGAAGAGAATATTATTCAATGCTCCTATATTGACTCTACGATCAGGTAATGATGGGTTTGTTATTTATAGTGATGCATCGAAGAAAGGACATGGTTGTGTCCTTATGCAGAATGATAGATTTATTGCCTATGCATCACAACAGTTGAAAATTCATGAACAAAACTATCCTACTCATGATCTCGAGTTAGAAGCTGTGATCTTTTCTTTGAAGATATGGAGGCACTACCTCTATGGTGAAAAATGTGAGATTTATACTGATCACAAGATTTTGAAGTATATTTTCTCACAAAAAGAACTCAACATGAGGCAAAGGAGATGGCTTCAATTACTCAATGAATATGATTGTATGTTACACTACTACCCGGGAAAGGCAAACTAGGTGGCAGATGCTTTGAGCAGAAAAGATCATGGAGTTTTGAACAATATGATAATTGAAAGGGATCTAATTTTAATGGAATTAGTGAAGATGGACATGGGAATAACCAGGGAAGGTTAAACATCAATGCTTTTTCAAATGGTTTCCAAACCATCTTTACTAGAAAGTATTAAGATTTCTTAGACCAATGATGAAGAATTTCAAAAGAAGATTAAGGCTGTGAATGATGGGAGATTGAGAGACTTTGTGTATGAAGATGGAATTTTGAAATTTGGGAAGAGACTTTGTGTTCCTGATATACCTGATCTAAAAAGGGAATTGATGGATGATGCTCATAGTTCCAATTTATCTATACGCCCCGGGAGCACCAAAATGTATAGAGATTTGAAGGAACATTTTTGGTGGGACAACATGAAGAGGGAGATTGCTGATTTTTTGTCAAGATGTATGGTTTTTCAACAAGTGAATGCTGGAAGACAATAGCCTGGAGGAGTAATGCAACCTCTTGCCATACTGGAGTGGAAATGGGACAATATTACGATGGACTTTGTCATGGGGCTACCAAAGACTACTAGAAGGAACGATGCAATATGGGTTATTGTTGATCGTCTTACCAAGTCAGCACATTTTCTTGCTATAAGAGAAGATCTACCCCTGGAACGTCTAGAAATAATATATATTAATGAAGTTGTGAGAATTTATGGAGTACCCCTATCAATTGTTTCTGATTGTGATCCTCATTTTACTTCAAGATTCTGGAAAAGTCTTCAGAAATCCCTAGATACTGAACTTCATTAGAGCACTGCTTACCACCCTCAGACAGATGGACAATCAGAAAGAACTATTCAAACCTTAGAAGACTTGTTGAGAACCTGCTCACATGACTTTCAGGGTATGTGGGATCAATATTTACATCTGGTAGAATTTTCCTATAACAATAGCTTCCATCCGAGTATTCTGATGGCACCGTGTGAAGATTTATACGAAAAGAGATGCCATACACCAACCTGTTGGGATGATGTTGGTGAAAGAATACATGTAGGCCCAGAACTGGTGGAGGAAACGATGGAAAAGGTGAAGGTAATCCAAAATCACATCAAAGCAGCTCAAAGTAGGCATAAGTGCTATGCCGATAATCGAAGGAAGGATTTGGAATTTCAAGTCGGTGATCATGTTTTCCTGAAGTTATCTCTATGTAAGGGAGTCATACGTTTTGGTAAGAATGGTAAATTGAGTCCCAGGTAAATCGGACCCTTCGAAATTCTAGAACGAATTGGGGCTGTAGCTTACTGATTGGCAATGCCGCCAAGTCTCTCCAAAGTTCATGATGTGTTCCACTTATCTCTGTTGAGGAAATACATGCATGACCCAACACATGTACTCACCTATGAGAAATTAGAACTGGAACCCGATTTGTCTTATTGCGAAGAGACCTTCAGGATTCTTGATACGAGAGAACAAGTACTAAGAAACCGGACGATGCGTCTGGTTAAAGTTTTGTTGAGAAACCATAAGATGGAAGAGGCAACGTGGGAACCCGAGAAACTTATGATGAAGAACCACCCGAGTCTTTTCATGTGATAATTATTATAGAAATTTTGAGGACGAAATTATTTGAAGGAGGATAGAATGTAACACCTCATTCTTATACGGTACGCTTCTCTCTAAATAATGTGATAGCGTGTGTTGTACGCAACACCGAGTTCTAACACACCATAACCAATCAAACTAGTCGCTATGAATAGTAATACCTACTTTTTGAAATTATATATATTTTATATTTAAAAATGGACTTCATTTTTGGATTTGGAATGTCGAATTTAGCCTAAGGTGAAATTTTGGTACTTTTCGGATAACGTTAATATTTTGATGAATAGTGAAAATTACTAAATTTTTATTAAAAACAACTTTTTTAATAAAAATAATTAATAGTGATAAATTATGAATTTGAGAGGTTTTAAATTATATTTAGAATATATTTTTACCATTTAATACAATGTTGGTCATTGGGTATAATTTTACAATTAAACCGGACATAAACAAGTGTCAATCTTTTGGTAGTTATTATTTTCTAAAAACACACTTTTTTGTTTTAACAACGGGAATTAATTATAAATTAATATCTATCACTTCTGTGTTTTGAATTTGGAAAAATGGATTCCATATTTGGAATCATGATGTTCGAATTGTGTAAATAGGTAACTTTTATTTTTAGACATTTTGAATAATTACTTCGGTAAATATTTTATTTACCATGGTTAAGGGTAAATCCGGTAAATAAGTTTTAAAATATAATATTATAATAATACTAAATTACCCTAAAACGTGTCCTAGACTTATTGTTTGATACATGTTCTACCATAGGCATATTTGGGTCTAATTTGGGACCCCATGGAGCCACTTGTAGTTGATAGAGACACTTTATTTTAATTATGTTAAAATGAATACGAAAATGACGCAAGCATATATCTTTTAGAAAAACAATTTTTACATAGGGTTATATATGTTGGCTTTTCGACTATAATTATTAATTAGAAATATAAAACTATTTCCTAAATAATGATATTTTATTTATAATTTTTATAGATTAAATAATTTAATTTATTTATGACACAATGATGATCCAGTAATTACCATAATAGTGAAAATTTAAAATAATTGATATTATAAATACCCAAATAAATATAATATGAGACTTTTAATGAATTAAAATAATTTTATAGGATAATATGACATAATAGGATTGATTTAATTAACTTTTTTCGAAGTAATAATTCTGTTATGAGTTTCACAAAAATCAACTATTGAATAGTGTCAAAATTGACATAAAAGAGTTTTTAAAACAAGTATTATATTATTAATTGATATTAAATTCCTAAAAATCTAAGGTTCGTCAATGAGACTTATATAATGATCGGTTCATCATTAATGGACCACTTAGGGGTCTCTTGTATGTATATGGTATGTTTATTTACCATATAATATAAAAATAAAAAGAGGAATTGTAAAAGTGAAACTTATTATGTTAGAGTTAATACTTAAAGATAAGGTTAATATAATGACCCAAACCTGTCTAAATTATATTGTTTGAGTGTTTTCCGACCTAGAAACATCTTAAAATTTAAATAATAATCTTTGGAGTCATTAGAAACCGAATATGAATTTATTATAAATTAATATTTCTAGCTTTTTCAAAGGTTCCCCTCACCCCTCTTATAAAAGGGCACTCCTCCTTCTCATTTCTTCAAACCTTAAAAGCCTTTTGGTTCGGCCATACTCTGCCCAAATACTCTCCCATCTTCTCGAAATACAACCTAGAGGCCTTAGATTGATCATAAATCCAACCTATGGAGCCCTTTTGATCAAATCAAAAGGAAGAACCCGAAGAAGATGTAATGATTTCACCACCATTTTCCATGTTCCTTTCTTCTTCCAATTCTTCTTTCTTTGTTATTACCATTCTAAAATAATAAATCCAGTATCATATATATAATGTGATGTTATTATAAATATGGTACAACCATATTCAGTATTCTATCCACCATTTGAATAACATGTCACCATATGTGCGTACGTACGGTTTACCGTCTCCACATCGTGGTGTAATTGTTATTCAATATATTATTATTTGGATGGGTATAATAATGATGTGTAACTCATGTAAATAATAAATGTAACATGTTAATGATTCTTTATATATGATATACCATCCATTTTTATATTATTTTAATATCAAAATAATGATATTGTCGCTCGTGCGTACGTATGGACTACCGTCTCCACGATCGCGATGAGATTCATTCTCCATCGTATCCATTCAAGTATAATTCTCATATGATGATTAATAATAGTATCTAAGGACTTGATATAATTCTGTATATGATTAAGATACAACCTATCCATTACAAACATGGCTTATGTAACAAAACATATAAAAGAAAATGTGTAAGTTAACACCCGAAACAACGATAATACTAAGATATTATTATCAAATCAATGGTAAAAGATCATATATGATATCATATTAATGTATATGATTCTTGTATAATTTAATAACAATTATTTAACCATTATACATGAGGTTAACCTACCCCAACCATGAAAAAGTACAAGTTAAGGGTTATTTCACAATCTCTTCATTATTCGAGGTTGTTTACAAGTATTAATCTACTGGAATCTCTTTATCATCCACATCCATGTTTCTTAAAAATGAATTTCAAATAATTTTAAATATTTACTAGAATATGGGTTAAAGTCATTTATTCCCATGTTTGAATTTTTATAAGAGGTTTATAAAAGAATCTTTCAGCCGTTTTCCAAAAAAGTTTCTTTTCGACAGAATTATGGTAAGAATGTTTTTTTAACTTATACGGTGGGTGCAGTTATTTTCCGCCGTTATAAAATCTTCAAAGATTCCCTTAAAAGATTATAATAATATTTTCAAAGAAAATGTTTTAGTTCATAAATATAAGTCTCTTAAATTATTTCAAAATAGAAGGAGATATTTCTCTAAAAAGAGTTTTGATTTCATCTATGTCAACATCCATTGATGGATTTTACGCTTATTTTAAGTTGATTTATTATGATACAAAAAATCAATATTGTATTGAAGGTTTTGTGATATGTTTGACTGTGGATGTGTTATTTTTATACCATTCAAGAATTATAGATGAAGTATTTAAATTTTTTATGCTAGTTTTAATACGAGTGTTAATGTTATCTTTAAAACTTTTCATATGGGAATGCATTGGACTTAATATGTGACGGGTGGAGCCTGCTATAGATTCTCGATGCATCGGTAGGTCTCATGAGACAAAATAGTGTCTTGGCCCAAGGCCTTGGAAAAATCTTATTTGTAGTCTTGGAACAAGGCCTTGGCTATGTGGTTATGATAGTATGGAATTATGCATTCCATCATTATGAAAGTGGTTATTGATATTGCATGTGATTATTCGACTAGTAGAATATCCATGTGAATAAGTAAATGGAATTATTTAATTTTACTTTTTCCATACTATGTTGAAGTTCATGTTTAAATGGCTTTTGTTTTAGTTATACAATGCCTTAAATGTTTATGCTTATTTTTGAACGTTTCCGCAATATTGTTATCCTTACTGGGCATTTGAGATCACCCCTTTTCTATGTTTTATTTTTCACAGGATGTGATGAAGTAAGTTATGAATGACCTGCAGGGATATTATGTGGGGATATGAGTGTGGATTATAGAGACAATATGTTGTTGTAGTAGTTTTCACTTTATGATGTAATGTAAGACTTATTAATATATCTAGTATCTCCAAGGCTACTAAACCAATTGGTCTTTCAAGATTTGATCTTTTTTTGTTATAATGCCAATGTTTTGTAATAATGCACTGCCTCTAGGTAACTGGGGTCGGGTCGTTACAAAACCAATCATACAATATTAAAAAAATTACACATTACGATTGGGGATTGCACTCTCTAAGAAATGGAGGAGATGGGTCACCATCAATAAGCCGAGGGGTCATTGTGGGGACATCATCAGGTAGCAAGTGGGGTTGGGGTCACGAGGATCATATGTGAGAGTGAAAAAAGGGCTGGTCATCATCGAGGATGATGGGTCAGCTGTCGGGGGGAATTGGGGGAAGGCGGGAGAGGTATGTTGTCAAAGATAAGGGGGTTAGTGTCGGGGAGATGTGGGGTCATGGGTGAGGGGCGGTCACCTACTTTAGGGAGAGGTGAGACCAAGGGGGGGGGGGGGGGTGGTCGCCGGTGTCGGGGATAGGTTGGGTAGAGGGGGGGGTAATCATTGACAATGGGGAGAGGCATGATCGAGAGTGAGGAGCAGTTGCTGGAATTAGGGAGAGGCGGGATCGAGGGAGAGGGGCGGTCACTGATGTTGGGGGAGGGGCAGGGTCGAGGGGGATGGGTGGTCATCAATGTCAGGGAGTGGTGGGGTTGAGGGATAGGTGGGGGTAGGGGGAGGGAGGGAGTCACTAGCACCTAGGAGAGTCATGATCGAGGTGGGGGTGGTCCCCATTGTTGGGGAGAGGTGAGGCCAAAAGGGAGGGGTGATTTCCAACGTTGAGGAGAGGTGCCCCCAAGGGGGAGGGGCAGTCGCAAGCATCGGGGAGAGGCACGACCAAGGTGGCTAGGGGGTTAGGGCATCTGGTGGAGGGGGTGGGGTCAGTTATTTTTTAAAAATAATAGCAGCAGTTTCATTGAAACCACCCCTATATTTAAAATATATTTAATAATTTTTTTAGTAGTGATTTTTAGAACTGCCACTAATAAACTTTCACTAAGACCACACTTTTTTTTGCTAGATAACATAGTTTGACTGAATCTTACCCTAAAAGTGACATATAAATGGCCAAAACACGTGTTTAACGGTCAAATGCATGCCAACAAACATTGAAATGACTTAAAATTACACGAAAACACCCTAATTATTATTTTTGAGGTGTATGAGTAGATGAAACGTCATTCGGACATGCGTTTTGCACGACACAACTGAATATGTGTATTTTAGGTGGTTGGCGCGATTGAAAAGCATGCGTGGGGTGGTCAAAACCAGCCGAACGACCTCAGAATGTCATGAAATCGGACAACAACAAAGGGTGGGTGAATTGTGAAATGGTTGGCTAGACGGAACAACAATCAGAGGTGTTGGGTGAACGTGGTGGCCGAAAATTCACTTTGCGTGTCGTAAATGGCCAATCATGTGTTTTACAGTCAAATACAAACCGAACGATATCGGAATGACTTGAAATCACATGAAAATACCCTAGTTTTTATTCTCGAGGTGCAGGAAATGATGGAATGTCATTCGGACCCGCGGTTTGTGCGGTACGGCAGAATATGTGTTTGTTAGGTGTTTGGCGTGCTTGAAAAGCAACCGTAGGGTGGTCAAAACCTGCTGAACGACCTCAGAATGCCATGAAATCAAACAACAATAGAAGGTGGGTGAATTGTTAATTGGTTGGCCATAACGCACATCAATCAGAGGTGTCGTGTGACCATGGTGGCCGAAAACATACTTTGTGTGTCGTAAATGGCCAAAACATGTGTTTAACGGTCAAATGCATACCGAACAACATCGGAATGACTTGAAATCACATTAAAAGACTCTAATTATTATTCTTGAAATGTATGGGGAGAAAAAACTTCATTCAGATGCTCAGTTTGTGCATCAAGAATGAATATGTGTTTTTTAGGTGTTTGGTGCTCTTGAAAAGTGTGCGTGGGGTAGTCAAAATGGACTGAATAACCTCGAAATGCCATGAAATAGGACGACAACAAAGGGTGGGTGAATTGTGAAATTTTGTGCTAGAATCCATGCCAATCAGAGGTGTCGTGTGACCAAGGTGGCTAAAAAAGCACTCCATATGTAATAAATTGCGAAAACATGTGTTTTATGGTCAAATTCATAACGAACGACATCAGAATGACTTGAAATCACACGAAAACACCCTATTTTTTATTATTGAGGTGTAAAAATAGAAAAAACATAATTTGGATGTGCGGTTTGTAGGAAACGGTAGAATATGTGTTTTTAGGTGTTTGGTGTGCTTGAAAAACGTGTGTGGGGTGGTTGAAACCAGCCTAACGACCTCGGAATACCGTGAAATAGGATGATAATAAAGAGTGGGTTAATTGTGAAATGTATGGCCAGATAACACGTCAATCAGAGGTGTTGTGTGACCGTGGTGGCCGAAAACGCACTCTAGAAAGCACCCCCTAATAACCCCCACCACTGGAGCGTCTCCCGCACCCCTCGGACAGCCCCCCAGCCCGGATAGCCCCCACCCACCGGACATCCCCCCCCGAACAACCCCCTCACCCAACGATCCATGGATCATTTGTGACAGGTACGGGTCAACTCCACCTCAATCCGAGGAACGGTGTGACTGGTATCACTCAAAGTGTGTCACTTTTGTTTGAAATGAACAACATTTTAAGTGAAAACAACAACTGACATATGGAAAATCTTCACAATGCTATACATAGATTCTTGAAATAAAGGGATAAAAAATAAAATATGGTCTATTGGTCTTACGTTATTAGAAGATAATCTTCACAAGGCATAGATTGAAACATAATGGGTCATAGTATATATAGAAAAACATGAATTATATTAGGAATGAGTCTTAACATCCCATCATGAACATGCACCAACACTCATGTTATAATTCTCAATCACGGGTCGTTCATTCTATAAAATAACAAAAAAATATCATATATTGATTTCATATAAAACATATGAACACTCAAGAATAACATATAACAAATTGGTCAACAAGGATACACATAGATTCTTGAAAAATAAGTTTCAAAGTCTCATAAAAATACCACAATGGTGAGGAATACATATGGTGACATCATATCCCCATGGACCACCTCAATCCCATCCTCAAACAGTGGGTTCTTGGACCAAACCAAAGTCTTTTTGGGAACCCAATACCAATGACTTAATTGAATACTCATAACGACTACCAGAGATGGGGATTCATCTCACATCACACCCAGGAGAGCAAATTACAATATTCCACATACCCCCTTATTCTAATTGCAAAGTCTATGAAAAACATATAGGCTATTACGGTAACCCATATCATATGTCAATATTGGCCAATGTTTCCTACTAACACATCAGGAACAATTTATACGTGGATACATAATCATTATAGGAATATAAACATCCCATGTGCTTCTTATAACTCATCCTAGGTCTAAGAACATGACCACTAAAACTTTCTATCTTATGGGTTTCATGATCCTTTCCACTCTACCCATGTTTTTCTATGGGTTATAAGATACTCCACCCAAGACCATGACTAAACATCCCATGTTCTTCCTATAACATGTAGGTTTTTCTCTTATGTGTATTGGTGTTGTGGTTTGAGTGAGGAATGAATTCTAAATTTTGAATACTCTTATGTGTGTTGGTGTTGTGGTCTGAGTGAGGAATGAATTCTAAATTTGTAATACTCTCATGGGTGTTATTGCATTTCATATAACATGTAAGCTTTTTCAATTATGGGTGTTATTGCATTTGAATTTCTAAATTTCTAAATTTCTAAATTATGGAATGAATTATTAATTTTGAATACTTTGGATGGGGATTTTTTTATTGGTGTTGTTGCAGGTATGGAGAGGGGTTATGGTGTTGTTGCAGGTCTAGAGAGGGGATAGGGCCTTGCTGCAGTGGAGCTGAGCAATTTCATACCAACGATTTGATAAACCATTGGTATATATACTATAATATAACTATACCATCAATTTTTTATAATCATTGGTATAGGTTAATACCAATAGTTATAACGAAACCGTTGGTATAGCCTTATGGATTTCCATATCCCCTCTATACCAACGGTTTATAACCATTGGTATAAGTGTAACACACATATACCAATGGTTTACTAACCTTTGGTATATGTTATACTTTAACACAAATATACCAACTATTTGTAGAAAACTATTTGTATACCTTCTATTTTGACACCTATACCAATGGTTTTCATATAACCGTTGGTATAGTCCTATTGCCATGCTTTACTTGGCCATGGATGAGGGAAACATTGATAAACTCTATACCAACAGATTCTAGGCCTTTACCAATGGTTTAAAACCATTTGTAAAGTGTAAAATTCTAGTAGTAATTCATTCTATCTAGACTTGCATCTTAGTATAAATTTAGAATTCGTGCTTCACATGTCATTATTTTTAATAATAAAAATTCCAAAAAGATTTCAATCACTATCATGTAATAAAACCACACAAAGGATAGAATAGGTGAATTATATAAAGAAAGTGAACTACATTGGGAAGGATCCTCAAGAGAGACGACCATGGTCTGCCACTGTGCTGAACTAGGAAAAATATAATTATTTTTGTCCACACCCCACGGCAAGTGTGCGTCAAATCTGAAGCTATTTTCAGTGATCCAATCATTAGTTCATTTTCTTTTTCTATTTTCACATCTTATTTAGATTTCATTTCATTTTAAAATTAAAAAAGGCTTCTAGGATGTATTCAAAATCAGAATATTATGCATAGAAAAATTACTCACAGGTGCAGCAACAACAAGAAGAAGAATATGGATATTTTAGAAGAGCTCAAGTGCATGAACATTGAAAAAGCATTGAACAACAAACCAGAAAGCCTGATAGATATTTTGATTATATTCGTGCATTAATGGAGAAACCCAATCCTAACCTGGAGAAAGAAGATGAGACAGTGGTGTAAGAAATTTCACTACTTATATTTGAGATTGAAGAACCTAAGGAGGCAAGGGAGGAAGACGTACCTACTGAGAAACATGTGGGAGACCAAAAAATTTTGGATTAATTATTGATTAAATGTGAGGAACTACCTAACCTCCCCATACAAAAAATAGAAGAAGATTAATCACCACAAAAGGAAGAAACCACCCACGTGGTGGAATTTGATGTCAAGATGGTAGAGCCCAACAACCTGCCTACATCCTCAAAGATTATACACCAAGAGGCACTTTCCACTGAGGCAGATATTGAAGCTGAACCAAATTAGGGAGTTGAAACATTCATTGACTCTATCCCTTCAAATGTTATGGAATCTGAATTCTACATAACTCCTTGTGGTTTTGATTACACAAGAATCAGACAATCTCAGCTATGCCTTGGAGGATAAAGAATAACCTAGATGTGCACATGCTAAGGAACATATCGATCACCCTAGATATGTTGAATATTTATTTATGGAAGTCCATGAAGAGATTATAGTGGATTTCACTAAGGAAACCATGACAAAACCTGCTTACTTTTATGGGGAATATTTTGATCTTGATACTACATGTTTTAATATTATTCAAATATAATTACACTATGACTTTCCCATTGACTATTCTTTTGATGAATAATGCCTAAAGTAATCAATGTACAGAGAATAAGATGATTTACAAGTAGAAAACAAGGAGGATAATTCATATATCATCCTACCCCTACCATGCAAGATACACCTCATTATTAAGGGGGTGGGGATTTGGTGTACTCTATCCCTAGATCATTACTCACCAGAATGATGAATCAAAAGCTAGGAAAAGCCACATGTAGTGGTTAAAATCAAAGAAGGTTTATCCTCCATCATACTTTGGATAATAGCCGATACTGCCCTCTAGAGGTAGTCAAAATTCAGGGCCGACATAGGGGATAATACCAAGATTTATCTTTACTTGCTTCCTAGGAATTAAGATGATAATTTATTTCCTTTGAAATAATTTAGCATGCGGCCCCCTCCTACTTTCCATTTTATCTTAAATGAAATGATCATTATGATTAATTGAGTAATATCATTTTGTAGGATCATAATGGTAGAAGGAAGCCCCAGATAGTGAACGAGAAGGAACAAGTTTCATGGAAAAAGGTGTTCAATTTTAGTGTGTTATCTTTTAGACTCTCCACATTTTTGTCCAAAACATGTTTTGAGCTTTAAAGATAAAATTCCATGCCCAAACATGAATTCATGTTTTACTCGTATTATCTTGGAGACATGAGTTTCTTAATAATCATGTGATTCCATGATTTATATTTCAATTTAGATATGATTAAATGATTGAAATTAATAATTGAAATTTTAAAATGAAGCATGGATATTGAAGTAATTACTCATGATTTGAAGGAATTAATTGATTCCTTTAAATGAAATTTCCCTACCATCCTTCATGAGTTGAATTTTTGATGTTCATATGAATTGATTAATTAGACATGTCATGAGTGATTTTATAATGTTATATTTCCCAATCCCTAGAAGATTTTTAGACCAAGTACTTCCTATGTATTCTTCAGTATATTTGTTGAGTAATATTGGGACATGTAACCAAACATAACTTGTATTGAAACTTGTCAAATCTATAACTATTCAAAAACACATTTAAAATGATTGAGGCATCCTTTGAAAATCTAATTTTTTTTAAAATACTACCTTTACATCAATCCTTATTTTAGCACATAGAGACCATGAATGACATTTATAGGAATCAGTCATGTTTCAAGCAATTTTTATCCATTCTTACCCTCCTTTGAGTATTTTCATGATATTTTAATGTTGAAGTGTGGGGTAAAATGGAATCATGGTGGACGTGATAATATACTTTGTATGGAAGAAGTGTGGGGGTATTATTGTGGTAATTGTAAAAGGTTGTGGAATATTTCATTATACTCTATTTTCCCCTCTTGAATTAAAAAAATAACAAAAATGACCAAAATAACCATCAAAAAATGAAAAAAAAGGTTGTGATTTGGGAATACCCAAAATCACCATTTGCTAGACCGACGATCTTATGAGCATATATGGATAGGTGATTGATGTGAGGTCTAATATAAAAATAACTTTCAAAAAAAGAAAATAATGTACAAAATAAAAAAAATATTCAAGAGGGTGCACAAATCATTCATTATGCTTACTCGATCATAACATTTTCATTATGTTTTGGGAAGTGTGTGTTGCTACTATGAAAGGGATAATTTCATTATATTTTAACTTTTTATATCATGCATAGTACTTAATATATTAGCCTCCTCTTTGATCCTTAGTTTTTAAAGAATAAAATCCTACCAACCTTAAACCTCAGAGTCAATAAAACCATAATTTCATGTCCTCATGATTTTATGTGCATTTTGTCTTTACAAAGTGGATAAAGTAGTTTATTTACAAGCCTATGGATAAGGAGCATGTTCTAAAGATATGAGCATAACTCTACATGAATTCTATAATGTGTAATGAGAGAAAATAATCAAAAGTGAGGTAAATAATGACTTGGAATGTTTAAAAATAATGAATCAAGGAGCTAGAATGAATGAAAGGAGAATTTCCATCAATTTTCAAATTGTAAAAGTAAAATATGTGAAAATTTGATTCTTTGAAAAATGGGATATTAAATTGATATCTTTGAAAATATTTAAATGTTTTATTTCACATTGAATTTTTTTTGATTAAATTGAATTGGAATTTGAATATTTTTAACATTGGTGTCCCTTAATTTCTATGTTGAGATTTTATGCTTGTGGACAAGCATGGTTTAAGTGTAGGGGTATTTGAGAGAGAAAATTTATGTGTATATTTTTGATCAAATAATGAGGATTTTTTAATTTTATTTAATGATAAAACCCATGTATTTCAAAGTTTTATTAAAATAATGGGTAATTAGAATTTTAGAATGATTATGAGAAAAATTAAGAAAAGTGCATAATTTTGGATTTTTGATAATTTTTTACTACAAAGGTATTTTTGTCATTTTTTAAAAAATATAATTCCAAAATTCATGATTATTTTTCTTAGAATCTTGATTTTATTTAATTCAACTTTATCATAAGGACATATAGTTGATTCAAATATCTATTAGACCAAAAAATTCATTGAAGTTGGAAATTTTTCTAGGAAAATAGAATGGACCCCACAACTATAACAGATGAAACAATCAGTCTCCTCCCCTCATATTTTGGTGATTCCAACTAGGATAGCACTAGGACACATAAGAATTACTTTAAAACAAATTAGGGTGGGGGGATTTTTAAGTCATTAATGTTTCCATTTATTATTATAAATTTGAAGATGACTTCCTGGAAATTTGGTCCATAAAAAGTATTATTGAATGAAAATTTCATAACTCTTCAATCCTATGGCTAAATGAGCTGAAATTTGGAGGGTGAATGTATGTCCCATTATTGAATAACTATTATGAATGTTTACACACATTAATATAACATCTAATAAGCCAAAAATGTGCAATCATTCAGAGGAATGAAATCTTCTTATAAAAGGAGGCCCTCACCTTCTTCCCAAATCATCAGCTCGACACCCACAACTAAGGAAGGATCCCACCAGGGCATGGGCCACTTATTCTCATCTTTCCCCCTAATTTATTCTTTATATTTTATTTTAATTTTTTTTTTGTATTATTTTTCAATTGTAATTCAAATTTTATTTTTATTAATCCATGCCTTTGTGTTTCTCCATCCACTTTTCATTATTTCGGTCCCTCTCTCTTTCTTCTCTTCCTCCCACTCCACTGAGTAAAATATTACTCTAGTAAATGAGAGGATGACCTCGAGACATGTCCTAGGGGGAGGTGAAGGTGATCATTAATTTTCTTTAATGTTTAATTTTAAGTTTGTAGATAGATTTGAGTAGCATGCACAGGTAAGGCGAATGTCTCTGATGTTGTGGCTGACTCCAATGAAATGAAACTAAACATATCCCTACTCTTTTATTTAATCATTTTACCTCTCTCCAGTGGTTAGTTCTTCACACTTTGGATTTGACCTAATCAATTTATGAAACAGATTTGATAGAACTCGGACCTGGAAGATGACACATTCTAGACAAAAGTGTGTCACCAACTTGGATTAAAGGAGGAGGTGGAATTGAGAGTGCTCAAACATTCAATGATATTCCATAATTTATAATTAAATAATAGTAGTCCAAACATGATATTTCATGTTTGGATTATCCAACAAAAATAATACATATAGAGTATCATAATGATTGAACATTTAACGAACCCCCAAAACCAAGTTCTTTCTTATTAATTAATTCTGTTTAGACTTGCATCTTAGTATAAATTTAGAATTCTTGATTCAAATGTCATTATTTTAAATAATTAAAAAACCAAAAAGATTTTAATCACTTTCATTTAATAAACAATACCAAATAAAGAGATATAATAAGTGTATTTGATAATGTAAGTGAACTACATTGAGAAGGCTCTTCAAGAGAGATGACTCTGGTCAGCCACTATGTTGCACTAGAAAAATAAAATTATTTTTCTCCTATCCCCATGACATGCGTGCATCAAAACTAATGTTGTTTCCAAAGAGGCAATCATTAGTTTATTTACTTTTTCTATTTTCATATCTTAGTTATATTTTATTTCGTTTAAAAAAACAAATAAAAATATTTCCATGATGTATTCATATTCAGAATATTATGCATGGAAAAATTACTCACAGGTGCAACAACAACATCAACAAGAAGATAAATATTTTAGAAGAGATTAGGTGCATGAACATAGAGAAAGCATTGAAAAATTAACCAGAAAGCTTGATAGAGATTTTGATTATGTTCACTCATTAATGTAGTAACCCAAACCTAAGCCAAAGGAATAACCTGAGAAAGCGGTGGAAGAAATTTCACCACTTATATTTGAAATTGAAGAACCTAAGGAGTGAAGGGAGGAAGACTTACCTAGTGAGCTAAAAGTGGGATATCAAAAAAGTTTGGATGAATTGTTGATTAAATGTGAGGAACTACCTGACCTCCCCATACAATGAAAAGAATAAGATTCATCACAATTGAAGGAAGAAACCACCCAAGTGGTGGAATTTGAAGTGAAGATGGGGGAGCCTGACTACCTGCCTCCATCCTCAGAGAGTCTACTCCAAGAGGCACTAACCACTAAGGTAGATATTGATGTTCATCCGACTCAATGATTTGAACCATTCATTGAATTTATCCCTTCTAATTTTATTTAATATGAATTTTACATCACTCCTTGTGGGTTTTCATATACAAAATCAAACAATCTCAGCCATGCCTTGGAGGATAAAGAAGAACCAAGATGTGCACATGTTGAGGAACGTATGGAGCTCCCTAGACACGTTGAATATTTATTAAAGGAAGTTCCTGAAGAGATTCTAGTGGATTTCCCTAAGGAAATAATGATAAAAGATTCTTACTTTTATGGGGAAGAATTTAATCTTGATACTTCATGTTTTAATATTATTCAAATAGAATTACACTCTGACGTTCCTATTGACTATTCTTCTGATAAATCATTCCTTGAGGAACCAATGGATAGAGAAGAATAGGTTGTACAAGTAGCAACCTAGAAGGAGGATGATTCATACATCATCATACCCCACCATGCAACTATACCTCATTGTGAAGGGGGGGATATGGTGTACTCTATCAATGGATAATTACTCACCCAGAAGAATGAAGGACATGTTAAGAAAATCCACATGTGGTGGTTCCTATCAAAGAAGCTTCATCCTCCGTCAGAATTTGGATAATAGTTGGTACTGCCGTTTGGAGGTAGTCAAAATTCAGGGCCCACTTTGGGGATAATACCCAGATTTATCATTAATTTATTTCTAGGAATTTCGATGTAAATTACTTTTCCTATAAATAATTTAGCATGTGTCCACCTCCCTCCTTTTATTTTAAGCTTAAATGGAATGATCAGTGTGATTAATTGAGTAATTTTCTTTTTTAGGATCATGAAGGTAGAAGGAAGCCCTAGACAGTGAAGGGGAAGGACCATGTTTCATGGGAAAAGGGTGTTCAATTTTAGTGTTTTATCTTTTAAACCTTCCACATTTTTTCGACAAATTTTTTTGAGCTTT
Source organism: Viscum album (assembly GCA_963277665.1). Classification (NCBI taxonomy): domain Eukaryota; kingdom Viridiplantae; phylum Streptophyta; class Magnoliopsida; order Santalales; family Viscaceae; genus Viscum; species Viscum album. The sequence goes on along the minus strand of OY728148.1, from coordinate 963,244,626 downwards.
AAAGATGATATTGCACGCCCACACTTAAATTCATGTTTTACTCGACTTATCATGGAGACAAGAGTTTATTAGGAATCCTGAGATGCCATGTTTTAGATTTCAATGTTGAAATGATTAAATTATTGAAATTAATAATTGAATTTTTAAAATGAATCATGGATATTTAAGTAATGAATCATGATTTGAAATAATTAATTGATTCATGTAAATGAAATTTCCCAACCATCTTTCATGCTTTGAATTTGTGAAGTTCATGGGAATTGTTTTATTATTTATGCCATAAGTGATTGTCCAATGTTATATTTCCCATTCTTTAGAGGATTTCAAGACCAAGTACTTCCTATTTATTCTTGAGAATATTTTTTGAGTGAACATGGGACATGTAACCGACTGGAACTTATATTGAAACTTGTCAAGTCTATGACTGTGAAAAAACACATTTAAATTGATTGAGGCATCCCTTAAAAAAATAATTTTCCATAAAATACCACCTTTACATCAATCCTTATTTTAGACCATAGAGACCATGAATGAACTTTATAATAATGATCCATATTTCAGTCCATTTTTATCCATTCCTACCCTCCTCTAAGTATTTTCTTAATATTTTAAAGTTGATGTGTGGGGGTAAATGGAATCATGGTGGATGGGATGATATACATTATAAGTATGAAGTGTGGGGGTATTATTTTGGTAATTGTAAAAGGTTGTGGAATCATTCATTATACTCTATTTTTTTGCCACACATGAATTAAAAAAATGACAAAATGACATAGAGAACCAATAGAAAAAGAAAAAAATGGGTTGTGATATGTGAAAACAAAAAATCACCATTTTTCAAACCGATGATCTTATGATCCTATGTGGATATGTGATGGATGTTAAGTTTTATATAATGATAAATTTCAAAAACAAATCAAAATAAAAAAAATATGCAAGAGGGTGCACAAATCATTCATTATGCTTACTTGATCATAACCTTTTCTTTGAGTTTTGGGAAGTGGTTGTTGCTACTTTGATGGGGATATTTTCATTATATTTTTACTTTTGATATCATGCATAGTAATTAAGTGATTATCCTCCTCCTTGAGGCTTTATTTTTAATACATCAAACCTACCATCCTTAAACCTCAATGTCAATATAACATCAATTTAAAGACCTCGTGATTTTATGTGTGTTTTATCTTTACAAAGTGGAGAAAGTATTTCATTTACAAACCTATGGATAAAGAGCATGTTTTTAATTATATAAGCATAAATAAACTTGAATTCTATCATGATTCATGAGAGAAAAGAATCAAAAGTTAGGTAAATCATGAATTAGCATGTTTAATAATAATAAATGAAGGAGCTTGAATGAATGAAATGAGAAGTTCCATTAATTATCAATGGGTAAAAATAAAATATTTGAATTATTTGTTTCGTCGAAAAATGAAAAATTAAATTGGTATTTTATGAAAAATTTTGAATGTTTGATTTCACATTGAATTTTTTTTGATTTTTTTTCATTTGAATTTTAATTTTGGTAACATTGATGTTCTCCGATTTCCATATGGAGATTTTATGCTCGAGGACAAGCATGGTTTAAGTTTGGGGATATTTGACAGAGAAAGTTTTTATGCATATTTTTTATCAAATAATGAGGATTTTTTAATTTTTTTCAATGATAAACTCATTTATTTCAATGTTTTGTTAGAATAATGGGTATTTTGAATTTTAGAACGATTATGAGCAAAATTGAGAAAAGTGCATAATTTTGGATTTTTGACCGATTTTTACTAAAAATGTATATTTATCATTTTGTAAAACATATAATTCCAAAATTGGTGATTATTATTTTTTAGAATCCTGATTTTATTTCATTCAACTCTCACTTTTGGACCTAGATCTGATTTGAAGATCTATTAGTTCCAAAAATTTATTGACGTTGGAAACTTTTTCGGGCGGACAACGTAGACCCCACCACCATAACAGATGAAAAAATCGGTTCCCTCACCTCCAATTTAGGTAATTTTACTTTTGATACCACTATGACACATAAGACCGACTCTACAACAAATTTCCGGGAGTTTTTAAGTCTTTATGGTTTCCATTGATCGTTATACATTTGAAAGAGGCTTCCTGGAAATTTCAGCCACAAAAAAGTCTTATTCAATGAAAATTACATAACTCCTCAAACCAGTGGCTAAATGAGGTGAAATTTGAAGGATGAACGGAAAACAAATTTATGAACAACTGTAATGAAGGGGTTTACCCGTGAATTTACCATTTAATGGTCCAAAAACATGCAATATTATAGTGGATAGAATTCTGCCTATAAAAGGAGGCCCTCGACTCCTTCCCAAATCAGCAGCTCGACACCCACAGCTAATGAGGGATCCAACTGAGGGATGGGCCGCTGATTCTCCTCTCTTCCCCCCTCATTTCTTATTTTTATTTTATTTTAATTTTAGTTTTGTATTATTTTTCAATTGTAATTTAAATTTTAGTTTTAATAATCCATGCCTTTGTAATTCAAAATTTAGTATTATTAATCAGTCACTGCACAAAAAAAATTCGTAAAGAGAAAATTATATACTCTTCGAATGAACAGTCATCATCAGTGACTGATCACATCAACACTATCAATTCCCTATTCACTCAACTCGTGACACTGGGCTACAAAATTAGGGATACTGAATGTGCTGGTATTCTACTCTAAAGATTTGAAATCCGTATGATCAGTTGATCATCAACCTTACCAACAATATCATGATGGAAATATTTATGCTCAACAATGATGTAGCTCTGGTTCCTGAAGAAAAAAGTCAATGAAAGAGAAAAGTAATAGACAAAAAACATTGCACCAATCGAAGACTATGTCAACCGAGAGAGGAAGGACGATGGAGCATGACTCTAAGTGGGAGCCAAAATCATGGAAGGTCTCAATCAAGAAGAATAACAACATCACATGTTACGGTTGTGGAAATTAGGGGCATGCCAAAAAGAATAGTTGGAACAATAAGAGTGGTAGAAACAACTCTCAATGAAATATTAAGAGTACTTGAAAAAATGGAGACATACTAGTCAGTGAAACATCAATGATGGATGGTGGTAGACATCATCTCATCAACACATGGATAATTGATTCAATAGAAACATGGCTCAAAGGGAATGGTTTGACCAGTATGAACATATCTCGAAAGGACTTATTTAAATGGGTAACAATAACACCTTGAAGATCTTTGGAGTCAATACCAACAAACTGAATATTCATGATGGTATAATTCAAACCACCTAAGGAGTACGCCATGCGAAGATCCTGAAGATTAACATATTTTTTTTGGGTGGATTTGATGACATCAGGTGTAAGACTCTCACTAAAAAAGGAGTGGGGAAGATTGTGAAGGGTGTTCTTGTGGCGATGAAGACAGAGAAGATCTCAAAGAATCTGTTCATTCATTATGGTGAATCATACAAGGAGGTGGAGAATGTTGTCACGACCTGTCCCTCGGGGCCCATGTCGTGACTACCCCAAACCCATCCTCCACAGGCCAGAGGCTAACAACTAGCACCAAATGGCATGTTCCTTAAACGAGGAGAAATTTCTTTTTTAACCTTTACAGACTCATAGTACAAGAGCAAAACAAGATGCAACCACATAGACTAGAACACAATAAGATGCAACCTCAAAGTAAACTGCTGTAGTAAAAGAGTGCTGAAAGGAAAAAGGGGAAAGAATACAAGCCCAGCCGTAAAAGTACAAGAACGACTGGTAGTATAATACAACCGAAAGAAAACAAAATATAGCTACTGGGTCGTCCTCCGAGGTTCCTACCTATAGGGTGGTTACAGATTATCTCCTTAGCACTCCACGTCCGTCAATCTCCTCCGCGTCACATCACGCTGAATGGTCCACCTCTAAGCATCGTCCGATCCTAGCTCCCTCAGCCTCAATAAATGTTGCACGTCGTCTGCACCAGACACAACAAGGTCGGGAGAATCCCTTACAAGGGTGAGTATAACGATACTTAGTAGGGACCCCAAGACCCTCGTAGGTCTCCTAGGGTTCCACAAAGGAAAAACCACAAAGTAAGACATCACCTATACTTAGGTATATGTCCATACTTATACCTAAGTTATAATGATATACTCAAATCATACATGAGGGAAGGACACTACATATGTAACACCATGATGGTAGAAGTAACACACAGGTAACACCATGAAGCTAAAACCACAGAGGTAACTCCATGAAGGTAGACATACCACGCATGTAACACCACAAATATAGAAATACCACATAGGTAACACCACAAAGACAATAACACAAAGGTAGAAGTACCACACAGGTAACACCACAAATCAAGAAGTACCACACAGGCAAAAGACTCACCTCACAATCAGGTATAACTTTTGTACAGAAGTACAAATGATCCATTCCAATATTTGGAAAGCACTGTTTATATCCCTGGGAAGAGAAAGGTTCCTTGTAAACTTTATTGATGATTATTCCATCATATGTTAGGTGTACCCAATCAAGATGAAATCAAGTGTTTTTAAAGTCTTCAAAACATTCAATGCATGGATGAAGATGGAATCTTGAAAGAAGATCAAGTATTTAAGATTGATAGTGGTGGAAAATATTCATGTGATGATTTTGATACTTTTTTTCATTGAGAAGGTATCATGGGACAATTCATGGTGTCGTACACTCCTCAACAAAATGGAGTGGAAAAGTGGGTGAACATAACCTTATTGGAGAGAACAAGGGAGATATTGAACACTATAAGAATTTCCAAGAAGATATGGTATAATGTAATGAATAGACAATGTTATGTGATCAGTCGATTTACTTTTGTGATGATTGATACGAAAACACTAATGAATATGTGGAGTGTTATACCTACAGACAATTCTTGGTTACATACTTATGGAGTTCATGTATCAGTATTGTTTAATGATTCGGAAAGATTGAAGTTGGATTCGAGATCCAAGGAATGTATATTCTTTGGATACATTGATGGTGTGAAGGGGTATCTTATGTGGGACCCAACTACACATAGACTAATCATCAGCATGTATGTTATATGCCTTGAATATAAGGTGCAAGTGATGATTAATGGGGTCTTAAAGAAAGAGAACACATATACTATAATAGTTGGGGTGGAGGAAGAATCCATAGAAGAACCAATTTCCTTTGAGGAGCATGATTATCAAGAAATGATTGATTTTTTACTGTGACGATCAACTCAAGATAAAAGAGAACCAATATGGAACTCAAAATTTATCACTGAGAGAAATATTGTGTACTATTTATTGATAAAGGGTGGTAATCCATATTATTTTTTTGGTGGTGATGTGGAGTTCAGAAATATCCACATGGATGGGAGAAAATCAAGAGAAACTTGATGCCCGTTACAAGAACCAGATTTGAGATATTGATCCATTACCTCATGGAACAAAGAATATCAATAAAAATAGGTTCTTTAATATCAATTGGGATGAAAAGGAATAATTGTAATGATATCATGCAAGATTGGTGGTCAAAGGATATGCATGGAGAGAAGTTATTGATTTGAAGGAAATATTTTCTCCCATTGTATGAATAACGACTATTCAGATAGTTATCGGGATGTGTGAAATATATTGTTTAACTCTAGAGTAGCTAAATGTGAGGAGAATTTTTCAACATGGTGATTTTGATAAATAAATATATATTCTCTAATCAGATTTTTTTTCAAAATAAATAAAATTGAACCATGTTTTTAGGTTGAGAAAAAAAATTTATGATATTAAGAAGACACCAAGGTGTTGGTACAAGAGATTTTATTGCTATAACTTGAGTACTGGACATAAAATACTTCATTCAGATACTTGTGCATATTTCATGGCTTCAGATGGTAATGATTTTATCATTCTTCTGTTATATGTGGATGACATGTTGATAGTTTTCATGGGAGTATGATATGAAGGAATTAGGTCCAAAAAATAATATCTTGGGTTGCAAATTTAATGAGATAGAAATAAGGGTATGATTTTCCTATCAAAAAATAATTTCATGAGGAATATCTTGAAATACTTCCACATGTGAAATTATAATTCTATATTAACCCCAATCACTATTAATTTTATGTTATCCACTATGATAAATCCTAACAGTGATACTAGTGATGTATAGAGGATGAATATGTCTCAATTACCTTATGCACCAGCAGAGGGTAGTATGATATTATCTATTGTTTATATGAGACCAGAAATTGCACATGTAGTGGGAGAGGTTAGTTGGTATGTGGAGAATTAAATACAGGAGAATTGGAACATATTAAAGAAGACCCTTAGATAAATCATAGAGATCTCATATGTTGTATTATTTTATTGAGGATCAACTTTCACTATTAGAGACTACACAGATTTAGATTTTCTAGGTTATTATGACCAACGAAAATACACTTTGGGTTTTGTGTTTAATTTTATAGGATTATTTGTGAGTTGGAATTAAAGGTTACAGTCTGTTATATATTTATCCATGACTAAGGTAGTGTACATGAAAACGACATAGTCTTGCAAAGAAGTGATTTATATGTGAAGGTTTCCAAAGGGTCCGAGACAATGACAGATGTATATCCAATTATTTTGGGACAATCATAGAACCTTTAAAATTAAATGTAATCTATATTTTCATTCCATGATAAAGCACATTATGGTACAATATCACTTTGTTCGAGATGTGGGGGAGGAAGTAAGAGTGGATATGTAGAAAATTTATATTGAAGAAAATTAGGATAATTTTATGATGAAGTTCATTAACATTGTTGCGTTAATATAGTAAAATCCCACAATCGTAACCATAGATATAAGAGGAACATGGTTTGAAGATAGAAAAGATTTGTGGAAATATTATTGGTTCCCAATCAGATATCCTAGTGTGATATAGATTGGCATTTGTTTCTCACAAATAGTTTCACCCCCTTGATTTTTCAATGTTGGGTAGTGTGGTTAGCGGGATGGGTGAAAAAAATAACCCATGGAGTTAAATATAGGAGTAAGATAAAGTAAGGGCCTTTCCTATAAAAGGAAGAGCACTTTGACAGTTTTAGCATCATCACCTCAAGTATTGAGCTTCCTATTTCAACATTTTGATTGTTGTATTTTGTGAGGTTCATTATACATTACTCAAGAGAATTAATTACATGGATATTTTTCTTATAATATAATGAGAGTGTGTTTATCATCTTTTACCATAGTGATATCATTCTATTTTTCTATGTTTTTTACCCGTCTTTATTTGCGGGGTTTTCTATGTTACATCTATTGTTCATTTTTTATTCACTTCTACATTACTTTAATCTCAAAATTATCACATTCTGAAAGGGAAAATAATATTTGATCCCAATTACAGCCTTACTAAATATTTTTTTATCAGATTCAATAAAAAAATTGTGGGTTGTGCTATCAGGTAGCCCACTTTCAATGATGTAATTGAGTTGTATGGGAATAATTTCGTTTCTCAAAATTACAGAACAAAAATTTAACATGTTTATAATTATATAAATAGTAGGAAGAATCAATAAAACACGATTAATACAAATCTTATAATTATTTCTCATAATTGGAAGTGTAACATGCTGATTCTAACAAACCATAAACAATGAAAGAGAGAACAAAAAGTACATATTCATGTAAACATTTACAATAGATAACATGCTAATGATAATATATATAAATAGTTTGATATTAATACTGATAAGTACCAATACCTATTAGAGATAACAGACTCAAACATAAGTTAGATGATAAATAGAAAAGATTGATATAAAGTAGTAATCAAATCATAAAGATGACCATAGTTTTTTGACATTATTTATCTATGTGGCCTATATGCATGGTGATGCGGGCTGGAGCCCATGTATAGGGCCCCCTTTGTGGGTGTTGTGTGATTTCTAAGCACTCATTGGGAGGCCTGGAGTTATAAGGGAGGAAAAAACGCTCTTTGTTACGATGTGGGAAGTAGTTTTTCATTCGAAATGTGATCTAGACCGTTGGATCATGTCTTGCGCGATCTGGGCCGTTGTTTTTAATCCCACGCTCGACCCTCAGCGACCGCATCTCCCTCCCCGGATTTTGTCAACTATTCGATCTAGCATGATATAATCGTGGCCATTCATGGTTTTTAAATTTCCACGTCGAACATAGACCGTATGATGAATCTTAGATCTAATCTAAGCCGTTCAATTCTTTTAAAACAACGGACACATCTCATCGCTTGGATTGATGATGGGATCGATCTGGATCGTCCGTTTTTACAAGAATCTCCCCTAGCCACGTCTTCTTCTTCCTCCACGAATGGGTTACACCAATAACCCTACCCTATGGCACAACCCTCATTTTATACACCTCTAACCACTAGGAACCCCCTTGTATCCTCATTTTCTTCAAGCATGACACCCCCCATTGAATGCAATGCAAGTGGGTAAGTTTTGGCATGCAAGGCGGTGTGTGAGATTTTGTATATAAATGATTGAGACCTCTTAGTTCTTCTCTCCCATTCAAGTCTAAAGTGGGCCCGACCAACCCTCCCTGAAGTCCTCATTTCCCTTGTTTTTAATGTTAGTGTTTTTATTTTTGCCTTGTTTTGCTTTTTTGAGAATATATACACTTATATATTCGAATATATATATATATATATATTAACCTTACGGTTCAGTCCAAATGTTCATAAATGTTGAACCTAGGCCTTTAGGTTCTCTTGCATTAAAATATATTAAAGAATGTAAGGATTATCCCTGTCATCATTTTTTTGTTTTGAAAATACATATATACTTTTGGTTATATATATATGTCAGTTATATGTAGGAATGGGCATGACTTCTCTACTTCTCTTATATGTATGAAGTTTGAGTATAATTTTTCATGCGCAACACATTTTCACATACACTTAATTTCATATTTAAATAATAATAAAAAATTTAAAATGTTATATATATGATCGGGTTTTTATAAAATAATTCTTTTTAGGTTTTAATAAACAAATTTTTATGACTAAGGGCATGACCTGCCCTATTTAAAACGTTTTTGAACTAATATTCATTTAGGATTAACACAAATGAGTGTGCCAATCTTTCTGTTTGAGTTCGGGTATATACATAAATTTTATATGTTGCATGAAACTTGATTTCAGTTGTTAAGGTCCTTACACATTAAGTCTTGAGTATAGGTGGAGTTTAAAAAAAATAAGAAATAGGGTGTTAAAAAAACATATATCCACATTTAAGAGTAACTTATAGGTTTCCCCTATCTTTTAAATGATGTTGCTTATAGTTAAGATTCATTCTTTCTATCATGGACATTATTTAGTATTATGAAATGGATTAACAATATTGAATGTTTTAGCATGTGCAAGCTCAAAACCCTGCATGAGATTTTTGGTTGACCTTGTAATTAATTGGATGATAAACTTTTAGAATTTCAAGAACTAAGTTTCATGTGATAAATTCTAGTTTTCTGTTCTTTCAGTACCTTAGATGTCAATGTATGTGCAAAAATATGCCTTTCTTCTTTCCTTTTAATAATGGGCATATGATTTTTAGATTGTTTTTTAATCATATAGATACCTTTCCCACTTATATGATATGTAAATTCAACTACTATGACCAACTAAGAATAAACTATTCAAGGTATTATGGGGCATCTTGAATATACAACCCCGTTTAGGTAATGTATTGATTTATATGGCTCACATGAAAGTAAAGACATATTAAGGGTGCACCCTAATAGCGATCCAATGTATTCGGTAAAGAAATATTCTCTAGAGATTTCAAGCTTCATGATACCCTGGTGAATAACCTCGATAATTTTTCTTTATTGACACCTTGGGGAAGGACCTCAGTGATATGTTCGTGAGTGTCTAAATTTAATGTTGAAGCCACATATTCAAGTCATGCTACAAGATATTTTCAAGATGATATGCCTGATATCTCACTACTCTTTCCCTTATGTTTTTATCATGCTCATATTGATGTCAAAAGTACAAGTTTGGGGAAAGAATCGTGTAAAATAGTAACAAACATATGAAATTGATTTTTTTTCCTTCATGCACTAATCCGATTAAGTATTACTATTAATGGTTTAATTTTTTCTTAAAAATTCATATGTTATACTTGTTTAGGATATCTTTTACTAAACCGTTTTGAAAATGTCCTAATTGATTCATGTATTCCTTGAAAATATTAGTTGATCACTTTTATGTTATGTTATATGTGTTACAGTTTTCTATAAGAGAATGTTCCTTGGAATAGTTTTTAAAAAATTCTTTCAAATGTTTCGTTGGTTTATTTTAAACCCCTTATATGGCATTCTTATGCTCACCCTACGTTTTAAATTTTAAATTTTCAGGTAACAACTTTTATCAGATGAAACATTTATGATGTTACTGGTTTCCCAGAGACCGAACTGAACATAATCCTATGTATGGGATGTGATGTGTGTTTATTAGTGCATGTTTCTTTTTTAAAATGACACATTATGTTCAAAAGGAACTGTCTCTTGGTTTTTCTAGGGTCAGGTCTTCACAGTCTATATCAGAGGATTCAGTTTGGATAACCATGGAAAGCCAGAATTGAATAGAACAAAAATATATTTCAGCATTACTAAAAATGAGTTTTCTTAATTTTAAGATCGAAAATGAAGGTACTAATCTTTTGTCTCTTTCCAATGAGGCATTAGAAACCATAATTTCCATAGTCATCCATGATGCTTTTATAAACTATGTCCATATCCGTATGTCGTGCAAACATCTCTATGATGTGTCCAACTATCCCAAAGTACTTCAACTCTACTAAAGAGAGGGTCTGGAATACATCCATATGATGCAAGACCGATTTCTATCTTACACATGACGGGGGAAGTACTAAAAGAGAATTTTTAGATGCTTCACCGTAGCAGAAGGCATCTCGTCCCTCACGGCTTTCCAAGAGGCTGCTGTAGAGGGAGATCTCTATGTAGCATACATGTGTGAAGTCTTATCCTATGGACGTTTTGGTCTAATGATGGACCTCATTATCCTTGAATACAAAGCCTCTGATCTTGTGTACAGAAAAAAAGTACATAGGGATGTCTCACATTTGTACACCCCACATATCAGACTATGGAGGTTTGATAAGTTCTCCCACGACATCGAACCTGATTTCTCAAGCTACGTATAGTTTAGGGAGATAGAGAGTTTTGATCTTGTCTTGAGAATTAGTGTGTTAGGGAACTGGGGAAACCATTAGCCCCATTTTACATTGTGCACCAGTAGTAATATAAATAACATATTTTGTTATCTCTTCGTTCTTATGTCTTTACATTGTTTATATTTTTGGATGGATTTCAAGTGATTGAACTCTCATCTTAAAATTTCATATGGAAAGAAAAAACCCACATGTTATCTCTTCCTACTAAGATACTAGATATTATTGCAATAAAAACTTTGAAGATGAGTATCATCCCTTTGGAAAACTGCATGGAATGTGCAAGAAATTGTTTGAGGTGACAAACGGTCCGGTGATTCTCTGCACCTGTCAAGGGAATTCTCCCATCTACAACCGCATATGCTCAACACAATTGGTCGAGCGTAAGCGGAGAGGAAAAGACCACGAAGGTATCTTCCTATGTTTTACCCTAGGCCGAAACTACATGGCCAGAGTAAAATTTCAAGAGGTTGATTTAGAGGGAAACCCTTATGTGACCTACATGTACCAACTCCTCAGTGTTAGCCTATACGACAACGTCTATAACATAGATGTTCTCGATCAATACATAATTCAGAAAGTTCTATATATGTTGGTCCATATGGACATTTCCAAACTTTGTACCGTTCGAGCCTCCCTCCCGAAGCTCGAGTGTTCGGTGCATGATTTTAACCCCTTCTGCCCGACGTTTATGTGGATCATTGAAATAGAGGAGTTGAGCATCAATTTGGATGTTCCGTTGAATTCACCAGAGGATCCTCTATGATGGGGGATATGGTAGGAACAATTGAGAGCTTCCTCATAGCATGTTTGTATGAAAGGAATTGTGGGGACCCAATTCATTGATGGGGGGAGTAATGTAACACCCTGAATTTTGGGTATCATATAATGATGATATTATGCATTTACTTTTGTTAAATCCATTTTAACATAACAGAAATTTAAAGGATAAACATAAGGCTCTTTGTTCAAATATTAACACCGTAGTTTCTACAATACACCAATATCTAAAGAGTAATTATGCTAACCATATATACCTATTAAAAACCCTATCAAAAGTACTGGAAGACCTACAATCACCACAATAAGTTCCAGTATGTAATGGAGATCCTTCGAGTCATCTAAAGAAAAAAACATCGCCACTGTGATCATATAAACCATTTTGAGCCATAGCGGAATGGGAAGCCCCATATTCTTCCTTTTGAGTTTTAGGACACCGTAAGGTTTGGTTTTATAGGACATTTTGTTCGACCATTGCTCTAGTGACCATTGGAAGCTAACCGTTATAAAAAAATAGTAGTGGGACCATCTTAGGATAAGTGAACTTATTTAAATATTAATTAGTTTCCAAATAATCGAGTTATGATTAGGGTTATAATTAAACCGTCATTTATGAACTCTAAAAGGATATGTTGTAAAACATCATTTCACCCTTAAGTGATTTTGAAAAGAATTAAGGAATTCAAAACACTTGTGAATTTTTCATATATAATGTAACGATTTTCATTTCTTAAATAATGTAATAAACTATGTTTAAGTTTTTCAAATTAAATTATGTTTTGATTGAACTATTTTTTCGTGGATACTAGTATATAAATTATAATGTATGTTTATTAAATTTTCCATTCCGTAACTTTTTGAGTTAAAAAAAGGGGTTTAGTATTTTTAATTTTAGAAATAAATCTAACTAAAACAAGTTTAATTAGTATTCATTAATTTATAAGAATATAAAATTCTATATAGTTTTAATAAATTTATTGATTCCTCTTCTTAAAACGTTTTTAGTGTACCTTTTTCAAAAAAATTGGCCTAGTAGGGCCAGCCCTTTTTTGCTAGGGCTGACAAAGGCAACTCGAATGAAGTGGCTGAGCTTGACCCTCAACCCCAAGCCAAGGCCGACCCGAGCTTGGGTAGTGGTTCCCCGAAGGGCGCTCGGGAGCGAGCAAGAGAGCATAGGCTCACTAGTACAGGTGTGATGATGTGTCGGGGTCTGGGTAGGACAATTCCTTTGGGTAGGAGCCCATGTATAGGGCCCCCTTAGTGGGTGTTGTGTGATTTTTGAGCACTCATTAGGAGGCCCCGGGTTATATGGGAGGAAAAAAACGCTCTCTATTTTGATGTGGGAAGCAGTTTTTAGGACAAACATGATCTGGACCGTTGGATCATGTCGCGCGCGATCTGGGCCATTGTTTATGATCCCGCACTTGACCCTCACCGACCACATCTCTCTCAGTGGTTTTTTTCATCCATTCGATCTGGCACGATCTAATCGTGTCCATTCAAGGTTTTTAAATTGTCACTTTGAACTTAGACCATCTAATGAAACTTAGATCTGATTTAAGCATCTCAATTATTTTAAAAGTAGACGCATCTCATCACTTGGATTGACATTGGGATCGATCTGGACCGTCCGTTTTTTCCCAACATTTCCCCTAGTCGCGTCGTCTTCTTCCTCCACGCATGGGTTACACTAGTAACCCTACCTTATGGCATAACTCTCAATTTTTTCACCTCTGGCCTCCAGGGACCCCCATGTCTCCTCGTTTTCTTTTAGCACGACACCCCCCGTTGAATGCAATGCAAGTGGTAAATTTTTGCGTGGAAGGTGGTGTATGAGATTTTATATATAAATAACTGAGACCTCTCGGTTCTTCTCTCCCATCCAAGTCTCCAGCGAGCCCGACCAACCCTCCCCGATGTCCTTCTTTCTCTGGTTTTTAATGTAATGGTTTTTAGTTTTTCCTTGTTTTTCTTGTTTGAGAATATATACACTTATATATTCAAAAAATATATATATTTTTTAACCTTACAGTTCAGTCCAAACATTATTAAATGTTGAACCAAGGACTTCGAGTACTCTTGCATTCAAATAACTTAAAGAATGTAAGGATATTACCTGGACTCATTTTGTTGTTTTGAAAATACATATATACTTTTGGTTATATGTATATACGTCGGTTATATGCAGGAATGGGCATGACCTTTCTACTTTGGTTATATGAATGAAGTTCGTGTATAATTATTCATGCAATGCACATATTCACATATAATTAATTTCATATTTAAATAATAAATAAATTTTGAATGTTTTATATATATGATCAGGTTTTTATAAAATTATTTTTTTGTAGGTTTTCATAAACAAATTATTTTAACTAAGGGCTTGACCTGCCCTATTCAAAATGTTGTTGAACTAATATTCATAGGGGATTAACACACATGGGTGTGCCAATATTTCAGTTTGTGTTCGGGTATATACATATATTTTATATATTGCGTGAACCTTGATTCCAGTTGTTAAGGTCCCTATACATTAAGTCTTGAGTTTAGGTGTAGTTTTAAAAACATATGAAATAGGGTGATAAACAAAACTTATATCCAAATTTTAGAGTAACTTATTTGTTTTCCATATGTTTTAAATGATGTTGCTTATGGTGAAGATTCATGCTTTCTATCATTGACATTATTCAGTTTAATGAAAAGGCTTAACAATATTGAATGTTTTAGCTTGTGCAAGATCAAAACCCTACTTGAGATTTTTGGTTAACCTTGTAATGAATTGGATGATAATGTTTTAGATTTTCAAGAACAAACTTGCATGTGATAAATTCTAGTTTTCTGTTCTTTCAGTACCTTAGATTTCAATGTATGTGCCATAATCCGCCTTTCTTATTTCCTTTTAATAACGGTCGTATGATTGTTAGCTTGGGAAATCTAGAATATACAACCCCGTTTAAGTAAAGTATTTATTTATGTGGCTCACATGAAAGTAAAGACATATTAAGGGTGCGCCCTGATAGTGATCCAATGCATTGGGTAAAGAATTATTCTCTAGAGATGACAAGCTTCATGATACCCTGGAGAATAACCTCAGTAATGTTTCTTTATTGACACGTTGGGGATGAACCTCAGTGATATATTCATGAATGTCTAAATGAAATATAGAAGCCACATATTCAAGTAATGTTACAAGTTCTTTTCAAGATGATATCCCTATTCTTTCACTACACTTGCCCTTATGTTTTTATCATGTGCTTATTGATGTCACAAGTAAATGTTTGGGGCATGATTCGTGTAAAATAGTAACCAACATATGAAATTGAAGTTTTTTTCCTTCACATGCAACTCTGATTAAGTATTACTCTTAATGGTTTAATTTGTTCTTAAACATTCATATTTCATACTTGTTTAGGATATCTTTTACTACCCCTTTTTGAAAATTTCCTAATTGATTAATATATTCCTTGAAAATATTAGTTGAGCACTTTTATGTTATGTTACATGTGTTACAGTTTTCTATAAGACAATGTTCTTTGGATAAGTTTTTTAAAAATGCTTTCAAAAGTTTCAATGGTTTTTTTAAAACTCTTACTGGGCATTCTTATTCTCACAGTACATTGGGAATTTTAATTTTTAGGTAATAGATTTTATCAGATGAATCATTTCTGAAGTTACCGATTTCCCAGAGCCCGAACCGACCTCGATCATCTGTATGGGACGTGACGTGTGTTTATCAGTGCATATTTTTGTTTTAAAACGACACATCATGTTCAAAAGGCACCGAATCGTTGTTTTTATAGGGTTGGCTCTTAACATAATTCATGGAATTAAAATCATTTAATTTACAATATTGAGTGAATAAAGTTCAAAAATCTCCACCTTGTAGATGAAATGCATTAACATAAACACCTGATGTCCCTACATCACCAATAACATCCCCAGATTTTACAGAATGTCACTTCTTAAATAAATTCATATTATTTGATATATTATTTGGTATTCAACAACAAAATATAATTATGCTACACACACCAATGAGTTTGCTTGCACTACATGCAAGACCGAGTTTTACCAAACAACAACATATTTTTAAAATATTATTTTTTTATATAATTAGATATAACCTAGACATTAAGTTAGTGGTTATGAATAGTATTAACTAACTTATGAAAATATATGGCTGAATTCATTGGTTCTAAATTAATTAAAAATGAATATAGTAACCAACTGAATATATATGAGATGTTTTTTTTAAAAACTATTTCTATGCTCACAATGTCATTTTATTCTAATAAATTAAATTAATTACTATTATTGAATGAAATTAATGAAATATATATTTTATAAATAAAATAAAATATTTTTGATATTCATATAATATATTTGAGAGGTATATAAAAATAACAAACCCAATATTACACATAAAACCTATTTTTTTTATAAAAACAGTTTTATCGTCTTTTAATGGAGAACCTATTTTAAATCCAATTTTGACAATATTTTGAATTATATGTGAAAAAATAAACTTCATATTTTAAATATAAATATAAAATTTAACTTTAGTTAAATTTTTGGTATTTTTTCTGTTAAGTTTCATGTTTTGATGAATAAGGAAATATACTAAATTTTAATTGAAAACAACTTTTTTCATCTAAATAATTTATAGTGTTAAATTATATTATTGAATGTTTTTAAAAAATAAATAGATTATTTTTATCATTTAATACAATTTTAGTTATTTTAATCAATTTTACAATGAATTTAGATATAAAAATGTTTCAATCTTTTGCAGGTTTAAACATTAATAACTGGTTTTCTCACGCCATCAACAAGATTAATTTTAAATTAATTTCTAAAAATTCTATGTTTTGAATTATTAAAAATGGATTCTATATTTGGAATTAGTGGTACAAATTTTGTAAAAAGTTTTCTTTTATTTTTGGTCATAGGAATTGTAAAATTTAGTAATATTTGAATTACCATAGTTAAGGGTAAATTAGGTAATTATGGATACAAATGATATTATAAAATTACCCCAACACTTGTCGTAATTTCATTTAATGAGTGTATATCTACTAAAAGCATCATTAGGATGAAATTATAATATTTTGAAGCAACTTGGATGAGAATAAGACATTTATTATATTTTATTTAATGATAAGTTAAAAATGTCATACTCATGTTTTTAATAAGTATTACATTTTTAATGCATGATAATAGAAATGATAAATTAGACTATACATATTACTTTGAAAGATAATAAATTTTTCTTCATCATGATAATTTATTTAAAATTTTTCAAGAAGAAATAATTTAATTAAATGATTTCATAATAATGAGGTAGTAATTGTTTAATTAATGGAAATAAAGAATAAATGATATTAAAAACATTAAAATAAATCAAATTTGACATAATTAATGACATCCCTGGATTTTATAGATAATTTAAAAATGTTAGTGATATATTATAAGTTGTAGTTCGAAGTTTTCATGAAGTTAGGATATTTTATTAAAAGAAAAATATTTAATAGTATCAAAAATGAAAAAAATGATACTTTAAAAAAATAATATTTTATTAAATGATATAAAATTCATAAAAAAATAAATTCTTCCAAATAACTATAATAAGGTTAAATATGTCATAAATGAGCCATTTGGGGTTCTTTTATCGTTTTATAGTAACTATATTAACCCTAAAGAGTAAAAAAAAGTTGTCATGGTAAGTGTTAAAGGGTTTAACTAAGGGATAAAGACAAATGATAAGGTTAACATTGTGACCTAAACATGTCTAAAAATTATGTTCTAAGAGTATTTAGACCCATAATCATCTTAGGATTTAAATAACTCACTTTTATGACATTATTTATTAAAAAATAATATATATTAATTTAATTTTTTTGGAGTATCCTAAAATGCCCCAACTAAATTATAAAAGGGAAATTTCTCTGTTACTTCCTTACACCAATTTTAACCTTCTAGATCGACCAAACCCTACCCATTTATCTTCTAAACATCCATATACACATATTATAGGTTCTGGTATTCTTAGAAAACTAACCCTAGCTTCATTAAGAGGAGATCTGTAGAGACCCAACCCCAGAAGGCCTAAAGATGGTGTCTAATACTATTGCATTGACATGATTACAAGGAATTAAATCTCAAAGGACAGAGAGTTTCGTAGTCTTGATAAAATAGATATATAAAAGAGGAAATAATAAACTAATTTCTAAATATTTTTCTTCTTCTTTCTAAATAAATAGCTTTGAGGATAACTCTAATCTAGTTAGTAAATCCCTTCATATATTTCATAGTATGTTTCTTCGATTCCTAAGTAAATAAATATAAAAATGGTGATTTAAAATGATTAGTAAGTTCAAAATATAGTATAAGAAATAAATAATCAATGAGAATAATAATTATAAAATTTTAAATAACTGAATTCACATGCCATATAATCAATAAACTGAGAAATAGGTGTATAAACAACATAACAAGGTAATAAATGAAAACACGTGACATTAAAATAAATATAGAAGAAAAAAGAAATATTGTAATGTAAGAAACTAAAACACATACTATCTAAATAATTAAAAATGAAATGTTTCCATAGATATGTTGAAACAAAATCTCATGGGTGAATAATAAATGAAACTCAATTAGGTAAATGCTTTCTTATTGGACGTCATGTATAAGGCACATGAAAACCTATACCGTTAAGACCTTTCACATGACAATTTAAAATATTCTGATTTCACAAATAATTTTCCTCAGGAGAACCTATTGATGCATTTAGGATCTATATAATGTTTAGTTTCCTCCCATCGTTTATTTTCCAAATTATTCCTCAAATTGAATAGTCAAAATAAATAATATGACTTATCAAATATCTGTATTTAATAAAGAAGACCAAATTATCAATATTTTCTAAAATAATAAAATATCTATCAATGTATACATCATATGTAAAATGGTATATAGTTTAGGAAATATTATCATCCATGATGAATGAAATGGATAATTAGGGGTAAATTCCATGTTCAATGATCAAAGGAGATTGAATAATTCAAGGGGAATAACAAATAATTCAAGGAATTGAATGGGAATACTATCCTTTGAAAAATCAATAATAAACCATTCAATGGTTGAATACAGATGATATCATTACAAAAAAAATCTTAAGTGGAGTAAAAATAAAGGGTTCACTACTACAAAATAGGCCTTTAATAGTTCTAGAATAGTCCATTATAAATTCTAATAAAACACTAACAATATGAGTGTGGTTAAAAGATCAAAATTTTATCAGTGCTAAAAAACACTGTTAAAGTCCCCCTTTAACAATGTTAAAAAAACATTGTTAAAAGTGTCCTTTAACAACACTTTTTTTAGTGATGTTAAAGGGGGCCTTTAATAACATTTTTTAGTGATGATAAAGGCATCACAATTAAAGGGGGTAAAATTATATTTTTTTGGACACTTATGAGCTTGACCCCCTTTATCAGTGCTTACACTAACCCTTTAATAGTGATCCACCCCCCTTTATTTGTGCTTTTCCCCCCGCCACATTTTATCATCACTTTTTGATTTTCTATCGTTATGTACATCTTCATGGATTCAAACCATACACCTCTCCTTCAAATATGGAAAACCATTACCACTACACTATCTTGTTTTGATGTCTATTTAATGATATTTCTGTTTTTATATATATAAATATATAAATATATTTATTTTAAAATACATTTATAAAATACATATTTGTGTGTGTGATATATATATACTTATATTTATTAAAATATATTATATATTATATTCAATAATATATAATAGAATAGAATATAAATATTTATCTCTTTATTAATACACACATTTGTATATGTATATATAATATAAAAATGGATATATACTATTTTAAATACATCTTTGGAATATGTATTTATTTATATATATTAGAATATACATTTTTTATAACTATGTTGATATATGTATTTATATGAGTGATTTATTATAAGTAAACATAAGAGACATTCATATATTTAATTATAAATAACATTAAATTATGAAAAATGATAAAATTTAAAAACCATAATATCAATATAATTGTAATACATAGGAATAAAATTAGTCACCACCAAAAAAGGCTATAAGACCCCTTTAAAATAGGTTGAAAATCCATCGAATGTCAAAAAATCTGGGTACCTTGACTAAAAACTATATTTTTGAGATCTTATGAGATTTTATGGACTTTAAACATGTGATAGAGGTTTACCATTTTCACTAAGGGTGTATATCTCATCAAAAAATTTGATATGATATGTGTTAAAGCATAAATGGACACCCAAATCAAAAGTTATCACTGTTTGAAGTTTGAGTTACGTTTTCAACTTATTTTAGATATTTTATTATTTTTTTGATTTTCTATCTTCAAATTGATATTAAATGACTATTAATCGGTAATAATAAGAAAATTATTAATTAAAAATATTGTTTATTTATTTTGTAATCCATTTTCACAAAATATCTTATATATTAAGTGTAAAATTCTATTTATCTTATCTAAACCATATTTTAAAAAATATATATTATATTCATATCAATATTAATATATTAATATATTATTCTAGATGAAAATTTTTTATGTATACCTTTATTAGTGATACTAAAAAAGTGTTGATAAAGAGGGGTCTTTATTAGTGCTTCAAAAAAAGTGCTGATAGGGACCCCCCTTTAAGAGTGTTTTTTACAAGTGTTGATAAATGATCTCATTTATCAGTGATTCTTTAAAATTGCTGATAAAGGTCCCCCTTTAACAATGTTTTTTTATCATTATTAAAGTCCTAATTTAATGTTGTTTTTTATCACTGACAAAGGGGGTCTTTAATATCATTTTTATCTAGCACTGTTAAAGCCCCAGTATTGGATAAACCTAGTTTTATAGTAGATTCTATTGATACCGATGAATAGAAATACAATAAAATGATCTTTAAAAAAAATTGTGGAAAATATAATATGATTATGAAAACCTTATGGAAAAAATTTTCTTTGAAATTCACTTTGGAAAAAAATTTATTTATAAAGTAACCTTTTAGACATGAAAGGGAAGCTTCAAAGAAATGACGATAGGTAAATCTGTACTTGTCGTGTGAGGTAAAAGAACATTCTATTTGCACATTGAAAGGTTATAAAAATACATTGTTAGAAAAGAGAAAAGAATATTACTTTTAAAACAATGGTAAAATTCAAAAAAGATGAAAAATTATTTACCAAATAATTTTAAAAATATTTTTGAAAACATTTTATTAAAACAAGATTTTTAAAAGAAAACAGGTTCTCCAACTAAAGAGATAAATAATGTTGGGTTTTCTTAAAAAAATTCTAAAACATTTTCAATACCAAAGACTGTAAAAATGGTACTAATACTTCAAAATATTCATGAATAACTAGATAATAATGAATGGATTTGTTGAAATGTTTTTATAAAATTTCCTCTAATAGAAGTTCTATTACAAGATCATTTGTATTATTCTTGAGGAAAATATCATTAAACATCCAAAGGTGTTCCATACAACTTTGAAAATTTTTAAATCAAAACCCTCATGAAGGAATAATATTGAATGGAATTTTCAAATACAATGATGATAAAATAATTCATTATTTTATATATCAAAATTGGTAGTATATACACCACACAAAATAATCAAATTTTGAATATGACATTTATCTCACAGATGTAAAAAGTGAGATGAGAATCCATTACCTTGAGTTTCCTTTTGGGTGAACATCCTTCCACTTCTTGTATAATAAACATAATTTAATTTTATAATTTATTGAGAAAATCTTTCATGTTTATAATTAATTTTATTTCACTTTATAATATGTTTTATACAACTACTTGAAAAATTCTGTTTACGTTGGGTGTTTAGAAAAAATTCGGATTATGTGTCAAAAACAACATTGGTAGGTCAACTATGGTTAATGGGGTCATTATATAACATCTCAAAAATAATAATCATGAAATAATTATCATATTTTTTCATTAATTATTCATTTAAAGTAAATCATTAAATATTGTTATAAAAAATGAACCAACGTTACAATCATGGAGATGGTAGGTTGTACGTACGCATGAGTAATGCTCTTATTTTTTAATGATTGTTATGGAGAGAAGGTAAGAAACACCATACCTTTCCAAAATGATCATATATCATAAATAACATGTTATTAAATCATATATACTTTTACATAGAATTATTGTGATGTAATATGAATCACATCGTGTTGAGGAGATGGTAGTCCATGTGTTTAAAAACGACGTTATCACTTTTTAAGTGTGTAAAAGGGTAATAAAGAAAATGATATATATATGTATATAGTATATATACAGAAAAAAAATTATTTCATTAATATCAGATAATGTTTTTTTATGTCACATATTTTTAATTATAATCATCATTTATATATTCCATGGATCATGTGAACAAATCACATCGCTTTGAGGGGGCAGTAATCCACACTTCCTCAAACAAAGTTATCATATTAAAAAAATGGAAAGTATTAAAGGTATGTGTTATAAAAAAATTAGAGAAGTATAAAGAAATAATATATATCATATATATTATTTATAAACAGTGTGTCTATCATAATTTCCAACCATGAAAGTTGGTAAAGTAAAATGAACAATAATCATTTCGGGAGTCAGTAGTTTGTCGTACACAGAAACAGTATGTTCGTTACCCATTAGATGGAAGTGTGTGTAAGTGTAGGTATAACCTTTAGGATAAAAAATAATAGTATATTATGGATAATTGTGTTGTTATATAATAATATGATAAGAATATACGAGGGGTTGGATAATGGAAATAAAACTAGAAATTTTGAGAGAAGACATTACCTCTTAATCGGGTAACTACATTTGGTTTCTACCAAAAGGATACCTTGGAAGTATTTATACGAAAATGGAGGCTTAATGTTCTAGTGGAGGGATATTGGAAAGCTGTATGGGATGATATTTTTCAAATATAAGTGGTTTGAGATGTGTCAAGAATGGGGAGAGGTGGTGGCCTTTTATAAGGGAGGAAAAGGACTCACTTGGTCTTTTGAAATAAAGTTAGGTGTACCCATGTTTTAAAAAAATGAAATGTCCAAAAAAACCAACCAAACTCAAAAATTGAAAGTTAATGTCCTAATTATGTCCAATAAAGTAGTTTTGGAGAAGTTTCTAGGGCATTTCACCCCTTAATTTCAATGTTTAGTCCTTTATTTAGCTTAATTTTACCTTAATAATTTTAAATAATTTTAATTCCTTTAACTAATATTTTTATAAAAAACAAATTTTTTCTTATCAGAAATTAGAAATTATTTTCATTACAAATATGGAATCCATTTTTCCAAATTCACATCACAGAAGTGGTAGATATTAATTTAAATTTAATCCCGAAGATGGGACGACAATGCATGTTTTTAAGGTAAAAACGTATGAAAGTTTTCTATTTTTTATAATCAATATATAATTAAAATTTGTTCCAATGACATGGATTGTATTAATTTACAAAACTATTATCAAATTAAACGTTAAAACCAATTAAAAATCTAATTTAACCTTATAATTAAATTAGATAAAAAAGATGTTTTGAACTAAAATTCAGTATTTTTAACTATTCATTAAAAAAGAAATGTTCCAAAAAAATATCAAAAATTCACCCTAAAATAATTATTATATTTATATTTCCAAGATTAAGTTTATTTTTACATATTAAATCAATTAAAGTGTCAAAATTCAAGTTTAAAATGTGTTCTCTATTAAAAGGTGGTAAAATTTCCATTTTAAAAATATAGGTTTTATATGTATAATAGGGTTTATTCTTATCTTATGCATATCAAACATAATGTATTAATATAAAAAATATTTTAATTTAATATATAACATATATATTTCATTAAAATAATTCCTTAATTTTAATTTACTATGTTTATTATTACAAAACTCTTTTGGATGTATATAAATAATAATATTTCTTTTTTATATCCAATTGGTTCTTATTTTCATTTATCATTAGTTGGTTACCAATGAATTTATTTTAATTTATATAAACCATAAATTTTCATAAGTTAGTTAATACTATTTATAACTGCTAACATAACGTCTAGGTTATATCATATTACATTAAATAATCATATATTAATAATACATTATTATTTGGTGAAAATCGGTCTTGTGTGTATTGGAAGCTATAAAGGAAGGTCATTTTTTCATGCAACACAAGCTATCGAGGAAGGCCGCTTTTTCATGTAACATAATCTATAAAGGAAGGCCTCTCTTGCATGAAACACAACCTAACTCGGTGTTGCATGTATTGAAATACATGGAATCTATTTTAAATAGTAAATATTTTATAAAGTATCTAGATATTATATTACCTTACATGTTCGTTATCGCGTGTCATACACACTATCAAATAAAAGTTTCTTACTTTTGATTTTCAGTTCATCACATTCTCTCCACCGTATTTAAATTACTTCCTCGAAATTTAAACTCGATCATGATGATAGATTTTTTTATACTTGCTATGTTTGAAATCCCACATCATGAGAAGGGTTTATAATTCATCCACTATAAAAGAGAGAATAGAAAGTACATAGGTCACATGGACTACCAAGTAACTAGGTCTCTAAGTCGGAGAACATTAGTTTAAAGTAGAGATACCTACTTATAGGAAAAATGTAAATATTTATAAGGAGTGAATGGGGTCATCAATCACAAACAATTGAACGATCAATGGAAAGTTGAGGACCTCAAAGCAATAAATCTGTGATGATTTAGAAGACCATAGATTCAATAGAAATTAATATATTAGGAAAATATTTTATTTTTAAGACATTTTCCAAATGTTGGGTAATTATTTTACTACTGAAGAATATAATGAAATATTATTACATGATGGGTTTCAATTTCACATGAAAAATCCTAAATTTTTGTTTTGCTTTGATAAAATTCTAATTCATTCCTTTACTCCTAGAAATTAAATACCAATAATTATTTTTTATGCCCGAAGCACAAAAAGAAACATTTAAAGGACCGTGAGGCTTATAAAAGAGTGAAAATTCTAAATATTTTCTTTAACTATCTTCCAAAACCAATATTGTTATTATATTAATATCTAATCCTCCAAAGTGAAACTACTGGTTTATCATTAACATTTATTCATCAAATTGTTTAACTAAAAACAATGAAAAATTAACCAAGAAATTTCATAGGTTAGTGGTTGGCAAGAAACCCTTATCATCTTTTGGTCATGGGTTTAAGACCCGCAACGTTGCCAGATTTGATTGGTTATCAACCAACTTATATGTCATCATATTCTAAAACCAATTTAATATAATTCCTAAAATAAATATGATGGATTTCCTTTAAATTAGGTTAATCACAAAATATAATTTTAACTAAATTTTTCAATGCAACCCTAATACATAAATACTTCATCCACTTATTTCCACATAGATCTTTCCTTAGTCTATAGTTTTTACATAATACCATTTATAGGATTTTTAAAATATGATACCCTATTTTAAATCTAAACACCCTAGTTTTAACCTAGGTTATTCGTTGTCAAAATCTTTCATGGTGGTTTTTAAAGAAAATGTAATTTATCCTAAACATATCCCATAGGAGTGTCAAAGCATTTGTGCAGTAAGGCTCATTGTTGTATACTAGGTTACCCAAAGTTAGGCTTAAAATACCTTGTCATATTTATTAATCCTAGATAAATATATATCAAAACCACGTACACTTGTAGTATCCAGACATGGATGTATTTCTAGAAAGAACCACATAATCTATACCTTACCAAAATTCTAGGATTTTATTCTCTACTTATCATCAAATTCTACCTTTGGTCTATGTTCTATAATCAATGTTTTATTAAATCTAGTTCCCAAGGATGTTACTAAACATCCTCTAATACCAACATAAGTAACCTTACCCCAGAATGCCCAGAGTCGGTGTCTACTACTATTACATTGGAAATATTACAAGGAATTAAATCACAAAGGATCAAGAGTTTAGTATTCTTGGTAAACATGATACATACATGAGAAAAGAATACACTAATTAAAAATTAATTTTTTATTCTTTCTAAATAAATAGCTTCAAGGATAAATCCAATCCAATTAGTAAATCCCTATATATCTTTCAAAGTACGCTTCTTGGATTCCTAGGGAAATAAACATAAAAAGGGTGAGCTCAAATTCTCAGTAAGTGAAAAATATAGCATACGTAATAATGAATCAATGAAAATACAAATTATGATGTGGTGAATAACTGAACTCACATTCCATATAATCAATAAACTGAGAAGGAAGGTCAATATATATTCAATAAACTAAGAAGGATGTTAATAAATATTATGGAAAGGTAATAACTGAAAACACAATCAATTTAAATAACTAGATAATGCAAAATAAATATGGAAAGGTAAGAAACTGAAACACATTCTATCTAAATAACTGATAATGAAATGTATCCATAGATATGTCGATGTAAAATATCATGGATGAATAATAAATAAAACTAAATGAGGTAAAATATTTCTTAATAGACATCATGTTTGAGGCACTTGAAAACCTATACCATCAATACCTTTCCCGAGACGGTTTAAACAATTCTAATTTGTGAAACTAATTTCTCTCATGAGAACCTATCGATTCGTTGAGGACCTATATAAATTTTGGTATCCTCCCGCCATTGTCTGTCCAAATCTTTCCTTATATCGAATAATCAAAATAAATAATATTCCTTATAAAATATATGTATTAAATAAAGGATATGGAATAATCAATACTTTCCCAAATAATAAAATAACTATCAAAGTAGACGCTGTATGAAAAATGGTATAGGGTTTAGGTAATAGTAACATGCATGATGAATGAAATGGATAATTAGGGTGAAATTTATTGTTCAATGATCATAGAAGATTGAATATTTCAAGGGGAATAAAAAATGACTCAAAGAAGTGAATGTGAATATTATCCTTGGACAAATCAATAATAAGGCACCCAGAGGAAGAATAAGGATGGTATCAATAATTAAATCTCACGTGGAGTAAAAATAAATGGTTGTTGCTGAGGATGAATAGAAATACAATAAAATGATATTTAAAAAAATCCCTGAGGAAAATATCCTTTGATTATGAAAAATCTTTTGGATATTTTTTTATTTGAAAAATCAATTTTAAAAACACTTTCCTTAAAAATTAAACTTTTATACATGAAAAGGAAGCTTCAAATAAATGATTGTGGGTAAATATGTACTTGTCATATGAGGTAAAAGAGCATTATTTTTTTATTGTTAAAGGTTAAAAAAATGAATTGTTAATAATGTTATAAGAATATTCCTTTGAAAACAATGGTAAAAGAAAATAGGTGTAATAATTTCTTTACCAAATCATTTTAGAAACAATTTTGAATTTTTTTTATTAAAACATTGGTTTTAGATGAAAACACGTTCTCTAACTAAATAGAGAAATAAAGTTTAGTTTTCTTAAGAACATTTTCTAAAACATTTTGAGTACCAAAGAGTGAAAAAAATAGTACTAATACATAAAAATGGTCATGAATAACCAGATAAAAATGAATGGCTTTATTAAAAAATGGATATATAATATCCTAGAATGGAAATTCCATTGGAAGATAATTTGTACTAGTCATAAGGAAACTAATCTTTAAACATCCCAAAGTATCCCATACCACCCTAAAACAATTTAAATCATAAGCCTGAAGAAGGAATAATATTGAATGAATATTTTAAATACCATAAAGATAAAATAATTAATGATATAATATTTCAAAATGTGTAGTAGATACACCACAAAAAATAATTAAATGGTGAACAGGACATTTATCTCACAGGTGTAAAAATTGAGATATGAAAACCTTACCTTGAGTTTCATTTTGGGTGAACGTCCTTTGACTTCCGGTATAATAAACTTATGTTAATATTCTAATTTCATTGGAAAATTTTTCATGTTTAACATTACTTTTATTTCCCTTTTTATTATGTTGTATACAACTACTTAAACAATTCTGTTTACATAGGCTATTTACACAAATTTAGATTATGTGTCAAAAACAACATTGGTAGGTCAACTATTGTCAAATGGGTCATTTTATGACATCTATAGAATAATAATCATGAAATAATTATCATATTCATTCATTAATTACACATTTAAAATAAATTATTAAATATGGTTATGAAAAATGAACCAACATTACAACCATGGTGACGGTAGGTCGTATGCACGCATGAGTGACGTTCTTACTTTTCAATGATCGTTATTGAAAGAAGGTTAGTAACACCAAATATTTCCAGAATGACCAATATAACATAAATACTATATTATTTAATCTTATATACTTGTATATATAATTATTTTGGTGTAAAACAAATCAGATCGTGTCGAGGAGTCAGTAGTCCACACATCTATGAACTACGCTATCACTTTTTATGTGTGTGAAAGGGTAATAAAAAAATCGATATATATATTTCCAAAAATGTAATTTTTTTATTTATATCATATAGAGGTTGTTTATTTACAATATATTTAATTTTAATCATTATTTTTACATTCCATGGATCGTGTGAATGAATCATATCTCTTTGAGGGGGCGGTCGTCCACACTTCCTCAAACGATGTTATCTTATTAATGAAAAATGGAAAGTATTAATGGTGTGTATTATAAATAGATTAAATTACAATAAATAATTAATAAATATCATTTATATCATATAAAAAAATATTTTCCATCATAATGGGAAACTATGAAAGTTGTTAAAGTAAAATGAACAATTGCATTTTGTGAGGCAGAATTTCACTATACATAGACACAATATGTTCATTAACCTTTAAAGGTAAGTATTTGTAAGTGTAGGTCTAACCCTTAGAATAAAACATACTATTATATTGAGGATATGGTTTATTTATACAAGAATCAAATAATAAGATATGAGGGGTTGGATAATGGAAATAATACTAAAAATCTTGAGAAAAGATGTTTCCCC
Organism: Viscum album; assembly: GCA_963277665.1. NCBI lineage: Eukaryota > Viridiplantae > Streptophyta > Magnoliopsida > Santalales > Viscaceae > Viscum > Viscum album. The sequence continues at coordinate 963,215,583 of OY728148.1, read as the reverse complement.
TTAATCGGGTAACTACTTTTGGTTTGTACCTTAAGGATTCCTTGTAATGATTTCTAACAAAATGGAGGATTCAAGGCCTAGGGGAGGGATTTTGGGAATCTATATGGGCAGATATTGGTTGAAACTAATTGGTTTGAGAGGTGTGAGGAATGAGGAGAGGTTGTGGCTTTTTATAAGGGAGGAAAAGCACTCACATGGTATTTTGAAAAAAAGTTAGGTTTTCCCACATTTTTACCTAACATAAAGTCATAAAAAACTAACAAAACTCAATAATTGAAGGTTAATGGCCTAATTATTTCCATAAAATTGGTTTGGGACAAATCATGAACTTGATCCATACATTGTGGAAATGAATGTTAATATGTCACTAATCCAATGCGATCGAGGATCTCAAAGGGGTCAATATTCCTTGGGATAAAACATTGCTTTATTTACAAAGTGTATGACTCTCTAACAAGGTTATATTCAAAGGAAACTTTTTCCCTAACATCAAAATTAATGACCCTTCAATAGTAGTCAGTATAGCTCTTTTTCTGACTCTATATAGCTTTTATATGTTCTTTTATGGATAGAAACTTTTTTGTCATCACATTCACAAGACTAAATCCATGAATATTTCATTCCACAACTTCATCCCAAAAAAATTTCAGTTCTACATTGATTTACATTCAAAGATTCATATATATCCATTTAAATATATGAGTGGAAGTTGTTTTTATATGATAACTCAACCAATGTGATATGCTGATCACATCTACCTTTAAATTCCATCAAGCGTGATCTTAGCATGTCCTCAAGTGTTTGAATAGTCCTTTTAGATTTTCGTTCTGTTTTGGGGTGATAGGTCTTGCTAAAATTTAATTTAGTACTAAATTCTTATTAAATGATTCTATAGAATTTATAGGTGAACCTTGGATCACAATCAAATATGATCGAAAGTGGAACCCCATGAAACCTCACCATTTCTTTCACATATATCTTAGATAAATTTTCAAGTTAGAAATCATCCCAAATAGTGATAATGTGGCCAGTCTTATTGAGTCGATCCACCCCAAACCATATCGTATTTTTTCTGTTGATGTTTTTGGGAGACTGGTGATAAAGTCCATGGTGATATTAACCCATTTCCACATGGTTGTAAGAAATGGTTTCATCATCCCTTTGGAATTTGGTCACTCTACTTTAACATAATGTCATACAAAACACCTTGATATATACTCTATAATCTCATTCATCATGTTGTCCCATCAAAAGTGTTCTTAAATATCATTGTACATATTGCTACTTTTGGGGTGGTGTAGAAAGATAGGCTATGTGCATTAAACAATAGAATGGTCTTTATCTCAGGTTATGAAGGAATAGAAAGCCTCATTAAAAACTAAATGAAACCATCATCATCAATTTGTAACTCATGTACCACCCCTTCCTTTATTGATTTCAACTTTATTTAGCTGTAGATCATCCATTTATGTCTCCTTGATCTTCTCTTAGATATATGGTTGTGAAATAATTTGGGAGAGGTAGGATGTATTCCATATCATTAGTATTTCAAGATATATCCTTTTCATATACAAGAAGATAAGTTCTCTCTCAATTTTCATCATAGATATAGTAGCATGTTTTTTTCTATTAAGAGCATCATCTACCTTATTCTCCTTTCTGACATTGTAGTGAATAGAGAAATCATAGTCTCTGATCAGATCAAACCATTTTCATTGATACATATTGATATACTTCTACGAGAATATATAATTTATACTCTTATGATCGATATATTTGTCAAGCTTCTCACCATAAATATAGTGAGACCAAATATTTAGAGCAAAGACCATATCTTCTAACTCTATATCATGTTCCAGGTAGTTCTTCTCATGGATCTTTAACTATCACGAGGAATAGGATATCACTTTATCATTCTGCATGACTACACAACCCAAGACTTTCTTTGAATCATCACTATATATCACAAATCCTTCTCAAATTATTGGTAGTTTAAGTACATGTTAATACCATGATGATAAGGATGACTATCATATTTAGGTATTATTTTTTATTTTCAGAGATGTTTAAGAAGAAAATAAATCACCTCACTTTTTATTTGGTAAAAATCAGACTGACCATCGTATTCAAGAAAATAAAACTCACAACGGTTAAGAAAGTCCATTGTATTGCGAATATGTTTTCGGGTTGAAGAGGATCATTATACTCACCCTAAGTCTGGAATGAAAGGTTTAATTGTAATGGGGAAAAATCAGAGTCTTCCTGACTTCAAGGAAAATGTAATTATGCTTTGATGATCTTGGACTTCTCATAAATCATTAGTAAGTTATAAAACTAGTGATGAATGATTGGTGAAATAAAGAGAATAAAAAGATAATACCAATCATATTCAATTTGATCATAATCATACAAATCGTATACATGTTGAGAAGGAAAGATAGATGTTGATAAAATATAGGTAAGTAGCAACTCTTTACAGGATAGGTTATATGATGATGAAGTTGATATTCAACATAATCAAAGTCATGATGGAAATAAAGGTACTTTCTCAAAGATTATGAATTAATAAATTTGATAAATTTGAATCATTCTAGTCTTAAGATCATCATAAAGATATTTCTGGATGAATAATTTTTTAATGAAAAAGTGGGATGATCGTAATGAAGGTGCTTATTTTTAGTTAAACTAAATGCAAAAAATATTTAAATCCTAAAATAAAGAAGTTAGCAAGCATCGTATTAAAAAGATAAATAGTCTCTTAATTTTGATCTATTGTATTTAGTATGTCATCATATTCATCAAAGGTTGAATATTTTGTGATAAAAAATGACCGGTGTCATATTTAGAAGAGAAAGAAGTTGTTGAAGTTGAAGCTGCTAATACCGGTCCATCAGACTCGGTATGCCACCATAATCATCAGAGGAAGAATTTTTTGAAAATGATGGCTGTAAAGAAAATGAAAAGTATGTGGTACCCAATATGATGACTAAATTCATAGATTTATCAATAATGTAGTCCACCATTTAAAATAGGTATAATTACTTCGATTATCATTCATGTGGGTCAAGAGAAGAGATAATGAAGTATATCTTATTTTACATTTGTATTCATCATAATGAGGCAAATCATAGTGAAAAATTATAATGGGAAATTAGTATCAGACTAATGTTTTTAAATAAAGTATAAAGTATATGTAAATCTATTTGAATATTCATGACGGTTTGAGAAGTGTTGAGAAGAGTTTATGAAGGCAAGATGCACCTGAAATTCGAAGGAACATATAGATTCGTAAAATGTAATTGAGAGAAAAAAAATTTAGAAATCACACCCAAACCATTTTTGGGGTGTGTATAAAAGAGAAATTACTTTGTAATTTATGATAGATGTACTATTCATGGTGAATAAGAGACAAGGAATAGATTTAGAGAGAATAAGAGGTTTCATGATTGAATTTTGTTGAAGAAGTAATTCGGATAAAAGAGGAATAACAGGAGAGACAAGATTGTATTCAACTGGTCATCATACTCTGCTGAATCATCAGACTAGAAAAATTGTATTGTTATTTCTAGATTAGAGAAGAAATGGTTCATAATTTTCTCAAATATATTCTACAAATGTCATATATTTTTCTTATTGATCAAATAGACTAGTATAATCGGATTGGGTTTTATAATAAAGTCTATAAAAGTTCATACCATCTTCTAGGTAAGAACATAAATATTTTTTATAAAAAAGAACACATTTGTGAAAGTTGACAAAGAAGCATCATAAAATGTTTTGTTACAAAAATATGTATTATATCATTTGTTCTGGAAGGATAATATGCACTATTCAATTGTTTACATAGTGACAGACATGTGAAAGGGCATATCCAAATCAATGTATTCCACACAAAATGATTGTATTCTAGTGGATTGTGTGGTATTAGATCATTTTCAAACAATACCAAGAATTCAGATATTCTTGTTGAATAATAATCCTTGTAAATTATTGTGTTCTTATTGATGTGGGTACTAATTATTTTCAATATGAAAAGAAATATTTAACAAGAGGTAAATGTTTTATAATATGTAAGGAAATATAAAAGAAAAATATATCACTAATTCACCCTCCCCCTCTTAGTGATACATTTATCTTGAATGGGTAATTACAATTAGTATCAGAGATAGTTTCCCTTCATTTATTCTTTGTTGATGTTTTGAAGAGAAGTTGATGGATAATTTGAATTGTGTCAAAAATAAATTAATACTAGTTTTTTATGGTAAGAATTATCATATCTGGAAAGATATAATGTTTCCCCATCTTATGTCTATTAGATATGATATTCTTGAAGATTCAACAGATGTATTTCCTCCTACTGATGCTAAATTTCATCTTAATCTATTGATAAGAATAATCATGAGGGTGATGGAAGGGACAAGGAATATTTACTATCATCACTTTCTAAAAGATTATTTTTACGGGTGAAGGGTGTTTCCATAGCTAAAGGTACATGGGATAAGATGAAAAACATATATGAAGGAAATACAAAATTGAAGAAGAAAAATTACAAATCTAGAGGCTGAAGTATGAAGTCTTGAATATGGGTGGGTATGAATTTATTAGGGACATATTTACCAAGTTAAATAACATCATCAACACTATCAGATGACTTAGTTAAAAGTTTGAGGATTCATTAATTACTGAAAATATATTAAGAATTATTCTCGATAAGTTTGATGCTAATGTTTATTAATTAGAAGATAGATATCATAAAAAATTATCTATAGATTATTTTCATATAACTCTCATCACTTATAAAATAATAAGGTATAATGATATGAAAATAAAAAAAAATTTGATAGTGAAATTTTTTTCAAGACTGTGAAGAAAGAGAATTCAAATAAGATTATTATTAAAGAAGAATGTGGTTATATTGATTCTGAAAATGAGGTATGTAAAAATCTTGATGATATTTTATCCTTTTTTTCAAAAAATGTGAGAATATGTACATGTAAATATAAAGGGAATTTTCCTGTAAAATGTCTTGAATATTGATTCATTAGGCACATTACAAAAAAATTTCCACAATTAAAGAAAGAAAATGATTGTGATGAAGAATAAATAAGGCCAAGAAGGTCATGGAAGAAATAGGGTGGAAAGGAAAATTTTATTCCATAGGGAAGGGTAAAAAATTCTCAAAATCTAAAATTTCTATTTTCATATCTAATGATAAATAATAATAAGATAGTCAAGCTAAATTCAAAAATTCTACTGAGCATGTTGGTGAGAATACGTTTAGTGTAACAATTAATGATGAAGAATTCATAATCAGCAGTTCTGATTAAGAAGAAACCCAACTTAAATTTCATTTAAAATAAGATTTTTAATATATTTTAGAAATATAAGATGTCTTGAAAAATAAAACAAGAACATGGAAGATGAATGTTCCTCATAAAAATCATGAAATTTTTTTAGACGAGAAGAAAAAGATATAACCGGATATTAGTGATTTGAAAAAATATCTTAAGGAAAAAAATAATCGTAATGAACATCTATAATTGATGTTAAAGGCATAAAAATAATATTTATAACTTGTCTAGTAAAAACACTGTAAATATTAAAATAAAATTATATTTTCCAAAAATTATACAGATGACGTTTGTGAAAGTTTTCATAACGAAAAACCTGATAAGGATAAATAAGTAACCATCAAAAGTTTATAGGAAAGATAGAATTATTTCTAGAAATAAGAATGATTAGCACATTATGTATGTGGCTAAGATTAAAAAAGTGTAGAATTCATATGTTTGTGAAAACCCTGAGTCTAAAAATGTTTCTAAATATTATGAATATGTAAATGTTTCTATTATTTCTAGTTATGACAAGGATAAATGGAGAAATAAGTTAAAAAGAATATTCTGATTGATAACAGAAATGTTTTCAGTCAACATAATTCAGATAAGAAGGTTGCTAAGAAAAATATTTATAACTCCAGTCAGTATGGAAGCTATAGAGGAAAATATTCTTTCTATGTTTACTACCGGTATTATGATGGAATAATAAATAAAACAAATATGTGTTGGTTCAACCAACAACATTACTGCTATTTTATAAGTTGTGCAATTCATAGGTTTAGGGGGGATTCAATCTTCTCAAAAGAATAAGTATGAAAAAGATGTTCTGAAGAAACCTGATAATGATATTGTAAAAATTAAAAATAGTTTCCAACCCCAAGAAACTATTAGACGTACTTCTTTGTATTCAAAAATTGGGCCGAATGATGTGAAATATGATTTTGAGTATCTAGAATGGGTTTCGTCCATGAATGAAGAGTCAGACCAGATAGAAAAGAATGATTCATAGGAACTCGTACCTAATCCAGAAAAAAAAATGTTTTTGGTACAAAGTTGGTTTCCCAAAACAAAAAGAATGAATAAGGTGAAGTGATAACAGACAAGGAAATATTATTATGTAATGGTTACTCTAAAATTGAAGGTGTTGATTTTGATGAATCTTTTTCTCTGGTGGAAAGGTTGGAAACAATGATAATTTTTCTTGTTATTTCTACACAATGGAGTAACAAATTTTTTCAAATGGATGTAAAGTCTGCAATTATAAATGTTGATCTTAATGCGGAAGTTTACATTGAATAGACTTATGGATATTTTGTTTGGAAAGAGGAATGTTATATGTGCATATTTAACAAATCCTTGTATGCATTAAAGAAATCTATGAGGGCATAGTAATCCAAACACGATACTTTCTTAAGTAATATCAGTTTTAAGAAAGGAAGAGTTGATCAAAATATTTACATCAATGAAATTCAATAGTTTTCCATCAGCATAATTGTTTATATTAATGACATTATCTTTATTAGGAATAATGAATGATCTTGTGAAAATTTTTCTAAATAAATGAAGGAGTACATTGAGATTTCCATGTTGGGAGAAATAAAATACATTATTGGGTTACAAATTTTATAAAAGAAGAAACACTTTTTTCTTTCTCAAGAAAATTATGCTAAAGAAATTCTTAAAAATTTTGGCGTAGAAAATTCGAAACTATTTTACACCTCAATACCAGTGGGAACCAAGTTGACTAAAGATGTCGAAGATAAGAAAGTTGATCAGAAAGAGTTTCCAAAGTTGATTGGATTTTTTTATTTTACTACCTTAGGACTCAATATTGTTTATTATGTTACCTTATGTGAAATATTTTATAGTGATCCTATATAATCAAATTTACATTCTAGAAAAAGAATCCTCAAATACATCAATGGCCAATTTTTTTTGAAATCAGGTATGATAGGTTAGTAAGTATTGATTTTTTTGGGTATTGAGATGCTGATTTGGATGTAAATGTTGATGATAGAAGATCCACATCATGTGGAGTTTTATTTCTACGTAAAAGTTATGTTTTTTGGTATATAATGAAATAAAATTTAGTAACTCTCATTACAAATAAATCTGAATTTTTTTTTCTACACAATCTGCTACCCAACTTATGTGGATGAAGAATCAGTTGGAATACTAACTTGTTTAATTGAAGTTACCCTTTATCTTGGGTTGCGATAATCAAAGTGAAATCCACCTTTCCATGAATTCAGTAAAACATTATCATTCAAAACATTTTTATATCAACACTTATTTCATCAAATATCATGTGTTGAAAAATGAGTTGAAGTTAGAGTATGTTCCTAAATCATAATAAGCGGCTAAAAATTTCACAAAACTGTTACCCAAGGAAGCATTCTCTAAATTGAGCTTGAAAAAGGTCATCTAACCTCTTTCTCATCAAGGTTGAGGTATGTGTTTTTGTTCCCTCTCTCATCTTATCTTTGGAACATGTATTTAATGGGGGTAATTGTTTTATAAATCTATCATTATGGAAGCATGTAAATAGAGAGAGTTGTGGGTAAATTGTGAATTCATCATTGTAAGTGTGTGAACTACTCTAAATGTTTGTTGGAGTGGTTTTTAGAAACAATTTGTTGTGTATTCTATGGAGGATTAAAATTCTAGGATGAAAAGATGAGGAAATTTTTCATAATCACTACTTTTGGACATCATGAATTTTATGTCAATAATTCTCTTTTCCTACAATGATTTAGTACACATAGTCTTATAATTATTGATAACTAATACATATCTTGAGGATAAAAAGATCAGTGATTTATGAACCTTGGTTGACAAAAAAAATCCAATGTGGGATATTGTTAGGACCAAGATGATAAATATGAAAATCATATTCCTGTATTTTCATTTGTTTTCAGTGGAGTTTAAAAAGAAAATAAATCACCTCACATTGTAATTGATAAAAAATGGACTGACCATCATATTCAAAAAAATCAGACACACAATGGTTAAGAAATTCCATCACATTGGGAATATGTTTTCTGGATGAAGAAGATCATTGAACTCAGCCAAAGTTTGGAATGAAATGTTTGATCATAATGGGGAAATTTTTGAGTTTTCCTAACTTTGATGAAAATGTGATGTTTTTTTTCTAATCTTGGAGTTCTCATAAATCATAAGTATGTTTTAAAACTTGTGATGAAATCATGATGAAAGAAATGGGAGAAAAATATTATTCCAATCATATTCAATCTGATTGTAATCAAGCCAATCATATTAAAGATGAGTAGGAAATAAATATGTTTATGAATGATTGAGAAGTTGCAACACAATACTTGGATAGTTGGATGATGCTAAATTTGATCTTCAAAGTAATAAAAGTCATAAAGAAAGCAATGATACTTGTTAAAATATTATGAAAGAAGAATGTTTATGTATTTTAATCATTCTGGTCTAAAGATCATTGTAATGATATTTCTGGATACAGATTTGTTTGAAGGCAGGGTTGGATAGTCATAATAAAGGTTCTAGTTTTCGGTCAGACCAAAATCTAGAAGATTTAAATCCTTGAAGATAGAAGTTTTTTAGAATAGTATTAAAATATTAAATATGTTACTAATGTTGATCCATTGAAATCATTATGTCATCATATTAATTAGAGGAAAAATTGTTTGTTATAAAAAAAAATTGGTATCATATTCAGAAGAGAACTAATTTTTTGATGTTGAAGTTGGTTATACTGGTCCATACTCGGTATTCCATAATAATCATTAAGGGAATAATTTTTTGGAACTGATGAAGGAAAAGAAAAGTAAAATTATGTAGTGGCCAATATGAAGAAGAAATTAATATCTATATCAACAATTTAGTTAACCATTTAAATTAGTTTGAATTTCATTGTTTATAATTCATGTGGGTTAAGAGAAGAGATGAATAATAATATATTGTTTTAAATTTGTATTCATAATAATGAAGCTGGTCATAAGAACATATTGAAATGGGAAATCCGAATTAGAATGATATTTACAGAAATTCTAAAGTAGTGTTGATGTTGTTAGAAGAGTTGATAATGTTAAATAAGTGTTTAGAAGATATTATGAAGTCAATATGATCCTAAAATTCAAAGGAACATGTATATTTATAAAATTTGATTTAGTGGGAAATTTATTTAAGAATCCCACCCAAACAATTTTTTGGGTGAGTATAAAAGGTAAAGAACATTGTACTTTTGACAGATTTACTATTCAAAGAAAAGAATAGATAAGACAAAGATCTAGAGAGAATAAGAGGTTTCCATATTTTGTTTTTTTGTATTCAAATGGTCATCGTATTGGGCTGAATCATTGGAATAGGAAAATCATATTGGGATTTTTGGATTGAAGAAGAATTAGTTTAGAATTTACTCAACCGTATTACGAAAATGTCATATATATTTCATATTAAGAAATAAAACTGGGATAATCGAACTAGGGGAATTGGATTGGGAAATCAGACTGAGTTTGGTAACAAAATTTAGAAATGATCCTACCAACTTATAGGTATGAAATTGAAGAATTTTTTTAAAAATTAGACATTTTTGAATGTTAATAAACAATCACCCTATCATCTGTTGTTACAAAACATTGTATTTCATCATTTGTTATAGAAGGATCACATTCACTATTGAATTGTTTATATAGAGGTACATGAGTGAAATAGAATATCTTACTCATTGTATTCCACACAAAAGGATTATTTTCTAATATATTGTGTGGTATTAGATAATTTCAAGATCAGAGAAAGGATGTATCTATTCTTGTTGAATAATGATACTCATAAATTCATATGTTCCTATAGAAGTGTGATTTAATTGTTTTAAATAGGGAATGAAATATTTAATAGGATTCTAAGGTTATTACATAATTAAGGAAATATAAAAGAAATATATATCACTAATTCACTCTCTCCCCCACTCAGTGATACGATTATATTGACTTGGGAATTACAGTACAAGAATAATGATTAGCCTCTTCTCGATCTCCTTAAATCTTTCCACAAATCTTTCATCCATAATTAATTTACCCCATTTTCCTGTAAATTAGTTAGTTGGCTAAAAAATAATGATAAATTTATCAAAAAATGTAAATAGTATCCAGCTAATCTATAAAACTATAGATTTATATGACACTAGTGGGTCTAGGTTAAACCTCAGTTGCCTTTGTCTTTGAAGGTTCCACCTAAATTCCATCACTTGTGATCATGTTCCCCAATAATGTGACTTCTTGAATCCAAAAGTCACACTTTTTGAACTTTGAATATGTTTTCTCCTTCCTTAATATCACCAAAACAATCATTAGATTCTCTTCATGTTCCTATATAATCTTAGAATAAATGAGAATATAATCAATAAACACTAACGAAAATTTGTTGAGGTGGCCTCTAAAAAATATATTCATCAAATCCATAAAAATATATTCAAATCATAATTCCATATTTAACTAAACCATTCTTAGATACAAACTATAGTGAACCTAATTTTTCATACATAACTATTACATCATTTTAAAGATAAACAACATAATAGAGTTACAAATCGAGGATCCAATGGTTTATGTCTTAGAAATATTAGGCTCCGAAATAACTTGTACACAATAAAACATAAAAATTTATTTAAATCCTTCTTCTTTATCCTCCTAAAATCTCACATTATCCTTAGTACATGCAATTACCTAAGGATATACATCAATGAAAGAGTCAAGATAAAAGCCATGTAAGATGATGAATAAAGAACTTGAATCAATATAACCTGGGTGAGCATAATCATCATATCATAAGCCTAGGATCATTATCAATATCATGAGCTAAAAATGTGATAAATTAATCAAATATGGAAATGCATAAAAATGAAACATCATGTTATAGTGGTCAAATGCCACATATAGTTGGGAATAATGCCAACATCACGTTAACACATAACATATGTGAATAATCCTATCATCATCCCTGTAAACAAATCTAGCATCATGTTCATATATAATAAACATTGCCTCATGAGATACAACTCATTACCCAATGCATTGGAGGGCTATATAATTTTGTTCAATTCATCACATCATAATATTTACATAATCATGCATGTCACATAGAATGTGTAACAATCATTTCAAGAAATAACCCATGAAAAGGAATAGGTTTCACGATGATTTCAAAAATTATGATTCCATAAATAATCATCGGGTTCCAAAATGAAAAATGGAAAAAAAATATTTTCTATAAGATTCATCATTCTTTAGTTAAAAAAAACATCTCTAGAGGAGTCAAATATGTGTTTTGGAAAGAAGAGTTAATTTGTAAAATAATTTTATTTTCCTTAAAATCATATAAAAAACATGTATATCCCAAAAAATAAGAGGGAGGAAAAATGAAAATTATTTAAGGAACATTATAGGACTATTAATTTCAAATATTTCATGAAATATGGATAACCCAATGAAAAATATATGCTCTGAAGAATCCCCTTACCTCAATTCCTTCTTTATTTCGTCACTTTTTCGCCTCTTGAATAATAAACTTATATTTATTAAAAAAATAATAAGCATGTTAATGATATCCATTTATACAATTAATTATGAAATTATAATCATTTTATTATATTTATTAATTTCTATTGATGAAATTGAAGTGTTTTGATATCATGATTTTCCTAAAAATTTCGTATTTCACTTTGATTTCTCAATTTTCATTCAGAGTCATTTATTGAAAGGTATGATTAAATCCAGAAGATTATAATAAATGTAATTAATTATTTATATATAATATATAATTAATAATATCCATCTATGAAGGTGGTTATAATAATTGTCTTAGAAATGTATCTGTAGGTGGTTAATCAACCTTTAACGGGACGTTGTTAAAAGAGAGGGAAAGAGAAGTATTGCATTTATTTTTGTCATAAATATGACAATTACAACATGTTAACATAAATAATATATTTTTAAATTATTGAATAATTAGTTTTCTAGTATATGGTTTTTAAATTAATTGGTAAAAATAAGAAAGAGAATAAGAAAAAAGGGAAATGTTAATAGATACTTACTGTCTCCTCAATGTTGCTTCTCTTGTAAGACGCTATAACACCCTTGGTGATTAGAGTTGGATTACTCCAAAATGTCCCTAAGTAATGTAAGGGGATTTAGAGGGAGTATTTGGGAAGATATTTTACTTTGGAATGTTTGAGAGGAGTGTGTTTCCAAGTGAAGGGAGAGGGATTATTTATACTTTAAGAGAGGGGTATTTCTATAATAAAATATTTAATAAAGTAATATATCAAAGGAAAAACATGTAATAGTGCATTTTTGAAAAAATAAATTATATATAAATATAATATAATTGGTTTAAGACTTTAAATCCTCTTTATAATTCTAATTCATTAACTTATTAAAAATAAAAGTGAAGAAAAAAAGATATTGATATTTTAAGGAATCACTTTTGATTTTAGGTTTTGGAAAGTGATTTTTAGGTTTGAAAATTAATTTTATTGTATTTTAGTTACTCATTTATGAAATTAAATATATAATTACCGAAAATAAATTCTATAATGTATTATGTCATTATTACATCATGAATGGTGTATCTTACGATACATCGATTATGTGAAAAACTCTATTTTTACTATTCACATAAAATTGAAGTATTTAAGAAAATTACCAAAAACTCACTCAAGGAAAATTTTAGCATGATAATTTCAAAATTTATATTAATTTAATAAAAATAAATATCTAAAATTGGTAAAATATAATTTTTAATAGGAAAATAATGATTTTTACAAAATACATTAAAATACAGTTTATTAAAAATATGCTTTATTTTCATGGAGGTTTTTAATCATGATATTTATTTTATTGAAATATAATATTTTTATTTACATAAATTAATCACGATAAATGTAATTTATAACATAATTTTTTATTTTTTGGTAGAATCACTCTTCACATGGTCAGGTTACTATTCCCAAAGATCAGGTTACTATTCCAATGGTCATATTACTATTCCAACAGTCACATTACCGTATATATATACCACTCAATTATTTCATTAAATATTCAAATAAATTCCTCTCAAGGTTCTATATTTCCATTTTTAATAATTTTTATTTGTTTATTATAATTTTTTTTCTTTTATATAGTGCTGGTAGTGGGGCCAATATTTCTAGTAGATGAAGTCGATCCATATTTTCTCATTTTAGAATTTCTATTTTATACTTTTTTTCCAGCTGTAATGTATGGAAATTTAATGGATTCATTTCTGATTAATGTAACAATATTTATTAATATAGTTTTTTTAAAGGTTTCTCTATATTTTTTATGTGTATAATATATAATATAATAAAACACACATTTATTCAAGAAAATTTTTTTACTAATAAACATTATGTCATTACAATGGGGTACCATATCTCTCACCTCATCCTAAACATACTATAGAACTATAGCTACCTATCTGATGAGGAGTAGTTGAGTCCTTCCTAGACTCGAGTACCTATCTTATATCTCTCACCTCATCCTAAACATACTATAGAACTATAGCTACCTATCTGATGAGGAGTAGTTGAGTCCTTCCTAGACTCGAGTACCTATCTTTCTCCCCTACCACTAATATTCTTTGAGAAGTTCTAAAAAAACTTATGAATATGGCCCCTCCTACCTCAATCATAGCAATCCCATGTGTTGTATGAAAACTAAGGTTTCTTGTAGTTTTACATTCTACACCGATGCACTACAATGGAATATGATCCTATGATGGATTCCCACTACCCTAACTGGACTTCATATCATTTCCTTGGAAAAAACTATCATAGAATCACTTCTTTCCACCAAAATAAGTGATCCTTGTTTACCCTGTAGAAAGAGCCTCTATACCTCTTAGGTACTCTCTCAGATTCTTTGCTGTGATGAGTTCATGATTCATCAAATCTAAAAAGATACTCAGTGTAAAAACATTCACCTATGACTTAACCTCATAGTGAATACAATCATGAAATTGTTTCTCCATAGAGATCTCATCAATAGATAAATATGGCACAAAGCATTGAAGGTTGGGGAAATGTTCAACATAGTCCATCACTGATATTATATCAAATATCCTATGAATGAAGTAATGATTCTTCTCATCCCTCAGCTTCTATTGATAGAAGTGGCTCAATAAATTCACCACAAATTCCTTCCAAGATAACTCCTCCTCCTTCCCATCTTGCTCTAGAATGTCCCACCAATGTTTGGTAAGTCCACTGAGTATATACACAACGAGACTCTCCATCCTATCTTTGGGTGTCTCAAGATTCATGAAGATTGTATAGATTGGCTCAATCTAGAACTCAGATACCTGGGAGCCTCACTCCCTAGTGAACATAGGTGGATGTTGTAGCTGAATCTCTGTCATCAACTCATACATCAAAGGCGCGATGAAAATAGTCTTATTTTCCATGGATTGCATGACCCTTAAGAAGTTGTTTTGATCATGAACATACATTTGATCCTCAAGAGCAAAAGGAAGCTCCAGTTCATCTACATTAGGATATAACTGATTTCCACACTCCTAGAACTCAACTCGAAGAAGATGAGGAGTCATTTTATCTTTAATAAAAACACACTCCTATAAACTTTGGCTACAAATAAAGTCAACCTCAAGAGGGAATGACAGTAGAGAACCATTAATCTGGGTATCTCTAACCATGGATTATAAGTGTTTTATGATGAAATAATAGTTTATTTCCTTCCATTTATCAGATATAATAGATATATTATTTCACAATTCATATCAAAAAGTATATAACATAAGAAATAAACATGTCCCTATTATGAACAATGACTTTCAATATATGTATATATATCCTTATGTTCCTATCATGATGCATGCATACTCATATCTCACCATACTGGTCCATGAGTGTAAATATCAATAAACAATGAAATCACAAACTAATAACATTTCACAACATGTAAATGAACCAAAGTGAAATAAAATCAATTGTAATAAGAGAACAACATAGAAAATAATCCAATCCCTAGAACTCAATTTTTTCCCCTCACGTGGGTTAGCTACTCCAATGAATAAGCTAATTACCAAGTCCCAATAGATCCTAGTCTCCTTTCAACTTTTTCCAAAAAAATAAAGCAATAGAAAATAACAAGCTGATCCCCTAATACCACTTTGTAATGTACCATGATCTGGTACGTTCTCACATGGTCAAAATTATTTGGTTATTAGATGTCATGCATGAATCCCCATATGCTAGAGGCTATTGACTAATAGCGGGGATGTGATACTTATAGTGGGGAGACTATACCCATGGTAAAATATAGTGGAACTAAACCATAGTAATAAAAATTAGAGTAACAGGGAAATAATGGAAATAGTATATCATACAGATAGGGATTCTATATATAATAATTTAAACACTACTAGTATATCCCTATATATAATCATTTCATCAACAACTCAACATATCATAATTGTATGGATATCATAATATCAGATCATAAATCTCAATGGTTAATTAGGAAAATTACTGTTTTTCTTTCAAATAAACTTTCTCTTATCTCTCAAATGATCAGTAGTCATATCAATAATCAATAATAGATTACATAGGGATTCTATATCAAGCAATCACCAAGGGTATCATGTCATACTCACTATGATTTAAACCGTTAGCCAAGTTCTTTTTACTCAAATGTTTTCTCACCCAACAGGTATCCATAATCCAGGTTGCATAAACCATTGAATCTAAAGGAATCCAATCCATGATTTACTATAAATCAAATTATTAATTATAGTTCACATTACATGGTCATAATCAAAATATTTCATATAATTCCCAATTAAATATAACAGAGGGTAATGTTAATCTCCATACCATTATCATGTGATTAACACAATGCTTCTAATGAAAAAAATCCATTAAAGAAGAAGTCACAAAAGATAGCAATAATAACCTATATTAACCCAAAAAAGATCAACTCCCAAAACAAAACCCATGTTTAAAAGATATACACTATAAGGAAAATTAATGATGGGTGAGAAGAGGGAAACCTAAGTGAATAATCCCACCAAGGATCGAATGTCAAAATGGGACATCTGTAAGGGGGTAAGATAATTCAAAATTTCATAGAGTTCACCCTAGGAGCGAGAGAGGAGAGGATATAAGTACACGACACACTTAAAACTACTGGGTATGAGGGATACATGATGTGTAAAACTTTCATGTCATGTATTTCCCCATTTTTAAGGTATGCTGGAAAAACCTTTTGCCCTGGGTTAATATTTATTTTGATCAACATTTAAACAATTTGAATCAGGTTCACGACATGTATCCACATCACATCACAAACTTGTTCATGAAATGCATCTAGAAATAGTTACATGTCATGGAACATGTACAAAACATATAATATTTCATTGAATAGATTTTATACTAGCTTTTATGAAAGTGACCAAACAACCTATGATCCTTCTAAACTCATAGAAGTCCCTAGTAATCCCATATAACATATTTATACATGGATTCAATTAATTTAAATAAACATACATGACTAAAATTAAGGTTATTTTCTCCAAAAAAGGCTCTCTTTCATCAAATAAGACTTAGTCACTAAGGCATAATTTCAAAGGAAAACCCAATAAAATATGTTCAATGAAAACCTCATAGTGGGACGTACCTAGAAAAATATGAGATCTTATAATGATCTTGGTTTTGAAAGGTTGTTATTATGTTTCATCCATTATAAAACCATTATTTATATATCTAAAGTTGATATATATGGATTTATTTTAATATTTGTAAATGAATGTTGGTTCTTTTATAAAAATAACATTTGTTATGGTAAGGTGAATTTAAATAACAAAATTTTTATATTGTATTACACAAACCAAGTAATGGAAATTGATAATGAAACTACTTCACAGAACTCAAGCCACACCAAATTGTGGCATCATTGGCTTGGTCGTGTAAATGAAAAACACTTGACTAAGTTATACCAAAATGGATATTTATATTCATTTGAACTAAAACCAATTGGTATGTGTCACACTTATTTATATGGTTAAATGAATAAAGCCCCATTTAGTAGAAAATTTGATTGATCTATAGAGACTATTTAATTAGTTCATACATATGTGTGTGGACCATTTCTTATTGAGGCAGGGGTGGGTTCTCATACTTCATAAATTTTACCGATGATTTTAGTAGAAATGAATATGTCTACTTAATGAGGTATAAGTCAGGTTATTTTGATAAATTCAAGAAATAAAAGAATGAATATGGGAACCAAATTGCTAATATTATTAAGAAAATCCTCTTAGAACATGGTGGTAAATATCTTAATCAAGAATTCATTGATTACTTATAGGAGTTTCAGATCCTATATTAACTCACTCCTCCTTATACACATCAGTGGAATGATGTAACTGAAAGGAGGAACCATGTCTTGTTGGACATGGTGAGATCAATGATGATTCATGAGAGTATTCCATTATTCTTTTAGGTATTTTAATTACAATAAAGTAGCAAAAATATTAAAAAAAGTGTCAAATAATTTTATAAATAGTATATGAAGTTCCAAAGGATTGAATAATAACTCAGAAGTGGAGTTGAATTAGTTTTTCACTTTTATAAGTTTCAATAATTTTGAAAATATTAAACCCTGAAACTTATTAAAGTTTATATCCTTCTAATGTTTTAGTAATTACTAATGTATGAAAAATTAGTAAAAAAATTAATGAACATGATATTTACAAGGTTCGACCTCAGTGTGAGAACCCATATTATTCTCATAGACACTCCTCTGGGTCTACAGAAACTCACTAAAATGAATAAGTGAATACAACTTGTGCCAAATCCAATTAGACACATTATAAATCCTAATTGTAATGATTATACTGACTCCTATTGGTTTATAAATTTTTCTTACAAAATATTTAGATAATACAAAACAAAAATATTTTTTTCAAACTACACCACAAATTCCAGCTCAGAATCCTCATTTTGATGTGGTTGGGTCTGATCCTCGCCATCTAATAGGGCGGGGTCCGATGGACTCAATCTGATGAAATCATTCTGATGGACATAGTCTGATGATTCCATTCTCAATATTCATTACTCAAACTCTTCTCAAATGCTTAGTCCGATCTTACTCAGTCTAATAAACAAAAAATTCAGATTTCCAAAATTCTAATGAGATTTCAATATGGAATGATATATTTGATATGAATTCTGTAGTTCTCTTCTTTTTTCCACTCACATAAAAAACTGGAAAAGTATAAATATACATTTCTTCTATTTATAGGCATCCCAAAAAGACAAATTTAAGAAACTAAAAAACGTTTCCCACTTACTCAAATCAATAATAATTAATATCTATACATATTTTAATTTAATGTTTGACCACTTAAACTCTTCACAAATATTATGAAATCTTCTTATGTTTTCATTATAATAATTCTCTTAGACTTCCTAACTTTTATTCAGTATAATAGAAATTACTCAACTCATTATGATGAAACTTCTTCATCTCATTATGATGAAACTTCTTCATCTTATTCTAAATTGAATTTCCACATAAGTGTTAGTCTAATTAACTTTCTTTCCCAGATTCGGTGTGATTGGCTTTCCTTCTCAGAGTCAGTCTTGATTGAATTTAATTCTCAGTGTTAGTTTTATTGAATTTATTTCTCACTGTATGTTCAATTAACTTTCATCCTTAAATTCTACATCATAGAACTTCCTCATCTTCAATCCAATGGAATCCTCATAATTATAGAATTATCACTATGATGGAATTTTATTTACAATGGAAACTCCTATCTACCACTTTGAAATACTTCAAACCTCATCAACTATAACTCATTCAGACTTCTGAAAACTTTTATGATCAGTACTTATGGATCTAATAAAAACTTTTTTATTTATTTCTGGAATCAATACAATCTTTATGATTCCTCTATTTCTTAAAAATCATTTATCATTATAGTTCTCCGAATTTATGAGAACTTCAATATTATCAAGGTACTATATGACATATATAGGAAAGTATTACGACTTCCTTTACTTTCAACACCTTCTTTAATTCCAACCAAAACTCAATATGATTGGTTGCACCAATTCTACCCTTTTTCTTCATAAGGATCACATCACAAGTGATACAGACAACTTATAATATTTGAGAGGTAAAAAATAGAAAATAAATATATGACTGAAGCTTGGAAAGTTTAAGAAATTTTTAACTCCTAACATCGCATTCTTCATTAAACCTCTTCAGCAACATTCTTACTTTCTAAACAAAATTTAGTCTAATGAAACTTGAACTTCATGTCAATGGATCTGAGACTGATGGTGTGTCTGATAAAAAACTCTAACTTTTTGATGAATTCTATGATCGGTGGTGATCAGTTCGATACTTTTCATCTGGTGTTTCTCAGTTCAATCTGATGTCTCTATAAAACATCTTTCTAAAAAACATTTCTCACCCTTTATGTTTAGGTTAGAACATTCAGAAACATTCACTTGTTTTTCAAAAACATTCTTTTATAAAAGAATAGTTATCAACAAATACAAAAATTTATTAAAAAACATCACAAAGATTCTTCAATCTCCCCATTTGGATTTTTTAACAACATTCATTAATAACTTTTTTCACTCTGAGAAAATTTTCACAATTCAAATTTTGTAAACAACTCATGTTTTTTTAATTTTACCAAAACACTACCTTTATTAAAAGAGTGTTCAGAAACCAAAATAATAGATAAGGTAATTTTTTTGAAAAAAATACATCCCTTGGTGAGAAGGAAATTGTATGGCCATTCTAAGATAAAGTCCCCTAACTTTTATATTTTTTCACTTTTATTTTTCTATAAATTTTATTTTCCTCTCCCCCATTATTTGTAAAACACAACATCGTATTATTAAAATAAAGATATTTAAAAACTTCTTACATAGTACAATGTTGTTTCTTTTTCTACCCCTTTTTCAACATAATCCAAAGCATGGTAGGGGAATTCTTTATGAGTTTTAGGAATTCATTATAGGAGGATGAACATAAATTTTCAACCTGAACTCATCAAACCGTTATTTTGGAATTGACTTTGTGATGATATCAATAATTTGATACTTCGTTGAGATATATTCCAAAAAAACATCTCTAGAAGCAACTTTCTCTTTTATAAAGTGAATCTTTATATATATGTGTTTTGATCTTGAATGTTGGACATGATTTTTAGAAAGATCAACTGTAATCTGATTGACATAATTTTTTTTCAGTAGTTTATAAACCTTTATATTCAAATCATCCAAACTGAACTTTCATCCACAATATCTGAGTACATACTTGAATAGTCACAACATATTCTAATTCCACTTTTCTCAAGGTTACTGAACTTGGTTTCATACTATGAAAATATACACAACATTCACCGGAGAAAAATGTTTCTCCTAAGGTTGATTTTCTATCATTACAATCTCCTGCCCAATCAATATTAGAATAACCATGAAACTTTATCTCATAATTTATTTTTTGTAATAATCCTTGTGAATTTTTTCCTTCGACATATCTCAGAATTATCCTTACTGCCAACATATTTGACTCTTTCAGGTTACTTTGATACCTAGAACACAAATTTATAGCATAAACAATATATGGCTTGAGGTTATAAGGTAATGTATAATTCCTATCATCTTCCACATGTCTTTCTAATTCACAATTTTTCCAGACTCATCTTTACTCATCTTCATCCTCACAGAGATAGGAGTAGAATCTTCATTATATAATACAATTCCAAATTTTGGTAACAATTCCCTTTCATACATTTCATAAGATATGAAAATTTATTTTTCCTTATATTGAACTTGTAAGACCCAGAAGAAAGTTAATTCTCTCAACATTGATATTTCAAAATTCATTTGCATTTGCTCAGTAAATTATTTACAAAAATTTTCTTCATCCCCAGAAAAAATTATATTATATACATGAATAATTACAATTAGAGTTCCAAAGTCAAAATCCTTCATATATAAGTTTCATATAAATTTTCCTTTTGAAAAAATCATCATTCTCAAACAATTATCAATCTTAAAATACAATGAATGTGGTTCTTTTCTTCCATATAAATCTTTCTTCAATCTAAAAACTTTTTTTTCATCCTTATCATGTAGGAACCCACAAGGTTTCTCATCGTAAACTTCTTCATCAGTTTATCCAAATTTATATCTATCTGATACAGTTTTTAATTTTTATTATCATCCACTACTCAAAACATTATAATAGTTTATAACCTTGAAATAGGGGAAAAGGTTTTAAATTCTCTAACTTGAAAAATATATCCACTAGTTCTTTCTCCTTTTGTGATAACTTTTCAATATTTCACACTTCTGAAAACAGATGAATATTTTTTGAAAATCACTTCTTTTCCATCATCACAAAGTTGACTTACACTAAGCAAATTATGTTTTACCACATCAATAAATAAAAATTCCTAATATTTCAACTTTTCTTCTTTAATCTCAGTCATTCTGATTCCTGTGATTTTTAAAGAACTATTATTCCCAAAGGTAATAGAACCTACTTCATGATTTTCAACATGTTTCAGGATTTTTAAATCACTTATCATGCATGAAGAACAACAACTATGAAGTATCCATGGTTTGTTCTTTTTTACAATCTTTTAAGGCAGTCTCAACAAAAAATTATGTCCACAACTTTCTTTATCCTAGATTACTTTTCTTTATATCCCATAAGAAAATAGTTCTAGAAGGAGTTTCATATATCATTCGACATGATGAAAAGCCAAATCACATCATCCATAAATATATTGCAGACATTTAAATTGATTTTTTTGGAATTTTTCTATCTTCTTGTGATTTTTCTTTTCTAACATCCTATGTATTAGGAAAGTTATTCATTATAATTTCACTATATCTTACACTCTATTCAAATATTATTTTAGGATGTGATATGTTATGCCAAAAATTGTAAGTCAAGTGCCCACATATTCTATAGCACCAATAGAATCCATCAAATCTTAATTTTTTATTGAAGTATGATGTTTCTATATAAAACAAATTTGAGGTTGATAAATACTTCCTACCCTAATATACTCTGGGTGTATACCATATTTCCTTCTAAGTGAGTTTTAAATTTTTTATATGTGACCGGTTTATCACATTCTTTCTCCACACAAAATTTCCTATTAATTTTCTTATCAATTGAAATGTCTGAAAAATCAGATGAAACATTATTTTTAGTGTGTGAGGAATTCACCTAATTCTTTATTTGAGATTTCTCATCAAATTTATAAGTCTTATATTTTACTACTAAAGCTTTGTTAAAGTTTTCATTCATCTTTCTCAAGGTATTTATAGAATCAAGAATTTTATATTGAAACTTATTGACTTCTTTTTCCTTATATTCTAATTTCTTATTGAGATCTTCAACCATCCTCTCGTGTTTAGTGATTATTAGTTTGTAACTTACGAACTCTTTAATGTATTCTTCCTCAAACATGATGACATAATTTCATACTTTAGAAAATTATTCACAATATTTCTTCATTACTCTAATTTCTTACTTGATATTTCTGTTTTTCTCAATACAAAAATAAGTTATTTTTTGAGTTTATGCTCCCTATATGATTCTTCACCACCTGGTTCACTATCTAAGGAATCTATTATTTTCTAAAATTTTGAAATGAAGGTTATAATTTTTTTATCGTTAATATTTTGACGGATTGTTTTCAGTTGAGTATGATTCAACTTTATTACTTATCATATTCATTTTGTTTCTTGTAACCTAATTATTGTGTTTGTTGGATGAATTTTCTTATTCATAACTTTTGTTTCATTTTATTTCATCAAGGTGTTTCATCAGAATATTCTTGATACTCACCAGCATTATTCTTAGGTAAATTCATAGTAAAGTTTCTAATTACACCATAATCAAAACATTAAAGAGTAAGTTTACTACCATAATTTCATCTTACTCTATTATAGTTCTTAGATATAAGATAAATTATTTTTTCATTCAAGAGATAAATCAGCTTTATCTTATAAAGAGATAATTTTAGAACCAAACCTATCTTGAAAGTTTCACTTGATTTTCTTCACAATTATAGAATTTTACCAGACATCTCTAAAACTTCTAATGTTGAAAACTGTAACATCTCGAACCAGGTTCCACACACCCGTGCCTCCAATCAGTCAGTCACGTGATCTTAGGTATGCCTCCCCATATTTCAGAGGATGTTGATTAGTAGTGAGGGTCTGATATATTGAACATGGGGAGACTTTACCCCCTTTTATAAGAGTAAATACACCATCAAAAAATAATAAACTATATATTAATAACATGTAATCATAACCTAAAATAATCGGTATCACAAGATAACCGAAAATAAAAATACAATATCAAAAAATAAAGAAGAAAATATATCATGCCAATGTACATGTCAAGTGCCTAAAATGAAACCCAAAATAAATACATTGACGACTCCCCCAAGAAGGTCCCAAATAGTGTCTGGTTCCCTGATCCATGCTCCATCCCATATCAATGATCTAACACAATGTATTTTCCATTAACCTCTTTAGAAATCACAAACACTATTCAGGTACCGATCAGGTATCCCAAGTAGGGTGTGAGTACAACTTAGTTGGTGTCATGCCCCCTATTAGAGGGTCCCATGTCGTGACTCTCGAATTCCACCTCAAATAGGTTAGGGGCTAGTGACTAGCACTAAGAAGGTGAATCACTGACATGAGAGGCCTTAACTTAAGTACCTGTACATAAACACACATCTCCAAGCCTATAAAATGATGAAATATAAAAACAACAGAAAATCCATGCATGCATACATCTAAATTGCATAACTAGAGTATTAAAGGATGTAATATAAGGTAATTAGGTCCAAATACAAGCCCACTACAAAGAGTTTGAAAAAAAATTACAACCTAAAAGTAAGTATTGGGACTGCTTTCAGAATGTTGCAGGAACACACCTCGGTTTTTCTGGTATAACTAAGCACCATCTGGTCCTGGTTCTCCTAAGACTCGATCAAAATTTAAATCTTCTACACAAGACATGACACATGAAAGAAAACCCCATGTATATGTGAGTATAACAATACTCAGTAGGACACCCCGAAACCAAAAAATATACTGATAAAACTAATATTTTCCACATTTTTTATTTGAATTTCAATTGTTTTAACCCTCCTAATTTATCAATTTGACCTTATATGGATCAATTTTGGATTTATGGTGTGTTTTGAGCTAAAATGTGAAATGTGCTGAAATTCTAGATTTTTGACAGATTTTTACGTCAAGGGTATTTTGGTCATTTATATATAAATATAATTCCATATTGAATGATTATTTTTTATAGAATACTTATTTTAATTCCTTTAACTTTTTCTTCTAGACTAGTGGCTTATTCGAATATCTGAAGGCCCAAAAAATCATTGATGTTTAGAAATTTTCTGGGCTAACAGCATGGACCCCACCTCCGTAACGGATGTATAAATCAGGATACACACCTACAATGGAGTTGATTAGATATGGATATAATGTAGGACACATATATGAACTAACTACATAAATTTCATGGTGTTTGTCTCCCATTATGGTGGTAAAGATAAGTTATACATAGAAGGAGGCTTCCTTGAAAATTCATCTTGTAAAAAATACATTGTCGATAAAAAATACATAAATCCCTCGGGGGAGGTATGTGTCAATTTCATTTATTCTACAGTAAAATTATTATGTATTATTATGTTTTTGATGAGAATGAGTGACATGCATGGGTGTGGCGATAGCCCACCAGGAAACTAAAATCAAAGTCATTTCTATTATTTTAAAAACTTTGTTCCTTCCCTAATACTGAATATAAGCTTTTAATACGATGGATTTGAGCCATTCAGTGGTTGAGATGGCATACGATAGAATTGGGTCTTAGGAGATGTCACACTTACGAATGAGTTATTCCATCAACCTTGATTAAAGTAGGAGGGGAAGTAAAGATTGAAAAATGCATTCAATATTTCACACCAATTAATAAAATAATAGTAATTCAAGAATGAGATCTCAAAATTGAATTATTAAAATTTATTTAAACAACAACAAATAGAATGATAGAACCCACAAACCTGCCCATAAATTCCATGTTCTTTATTCACTAATTAATTTTTTTCATTGCATGTTAGTTTAATATTTTCTTTAATTTAAATTTCATAACCTTCCTAAATTAAAAAAAGAATTAAAAAGAATTAGTTTGGGTGAATTAGATTAAGTGAGTGAACATATGAGAAAGTTCCTCAAGTGAGACGAACCTGGTCATCCATTAAACAACACTAGTAAAATTAAAATTCTTTTTAATTGCCCTATGATAGGCGCACGTCACATAAAAAAAGGAAATACATTCATATCCACACAGGTATATTTCTACAACACATATAACAAGAATATCCAGATATACTCAACAAAGACATGCATTCTAGGGGTAAGTGAAAACTATATTATACTAGTCTATGATTATATGTATAATATTCCAAAAAGTACTCACCTAAGAAAACACACTTCTGAATCTGATAGCATTGATGATGTCCATCCAATAGGTACTTTTTATTGGGTCTCTTCATGAGAAAGAGCATGCTAATAGTTTGAATAGAATACAATACACAGATGAGGATCACTGGCAAGGCCATGGGGTGAAACCAACAAATCAATCTGGATTCACCCACCAAGTAGAGGATTGATCCCATGTAGTGTTGGTCACATCGATACCAAGAACTCCACCTAGGACATGAATATGAATAGAGGATCTCACTCTGGGCCTCTTAGAGGGATTCCAACAAATCTATCTCAGAATTAATGCTGAAGGGATCATTATCCCGGGAGTAAAAAATGATTGCATACTAACCCTCATTGAAAAGATAAAGGTAACAAAACCTAACAAAAAATTTCCAAGATATAGGGTACAAGGGCTCAAAGACATGTATAAAAGAGTACACAGTGTGTAGTAGGGGTCACACTCCATGTCCTGTGAACCTGTTTCTTGCCCGTGTAAATGGCTCATCTGATCAAACTATGTCCATGTAGTAGTACACACCATGTACGTATCCCATTTACTCTAACCATGTGCTAGTACACGTCACCATCCTATACATGTCTTCTCAAGTACCAGTACATAGCTTAGCCTGTGAACATCTTCACATGTAAACAGCCCGTGTAATTCCTGAGTACATGCCGACTGACCCAGATGATACCACATGCTATGAGAAAGGGGTCACATTCCATGTGATATTTAAATTCCTTTGGAAACCCTAATCGCAGCTCATGTGGACCCATACAATGTATAGATGTACATTAAACATTATGTTGTTTACGATTTTTTATAATCCCATATCTACTCCCGCATTTGATCCAATGCCTCCATATGTTGATCTAGACATCGTTTCACCATGAGAATGAAGATCCCAACTCATCCAATCCTTTTTGTTTATGAAGAATGCATTATGCCATCAAATCTACTTAAAATATGAATAAAATTTTCATTCTTTGTTTTGTGATGAAGAATGGTAAATTGGGTATCCTCTTTCATCTAAATTGCATTATAACCATCACGACACCTCTATAAGGCTATTCCAATCTTAGATCAGCGATATCGGATCGTTCCACCATGAAATAGGTGTGAAATGATCGATTGATTGAGAATGCTCATGATGAATGATGAATGGGGGGAGAAAATAACAAGAACATATTTGATTAACAAACCCTGATTGATGTTCATGTTTATCATAATCCATCATTATTAGAATGAGAATATGAATAATAAAATAAAAAATATATTCTCCCATCAAAACCTCATTAAATAAACTCATCCCACATAATGATCAAACCACATGTCAATATTTTCATTGATTGATTTATGTTCATTGTATAAATCAAGAATATGGAAGAATAAAATAAAAATGCAAGCCCTTACTTTATTCAAATCGATCACTAATGAAGAATGGGGTCGGGTTGTGTTTTTTGGTGAGATCCTTTGAATATTTTTTGAATCAATCATTGATCGAATATCCTGTCGTCATTCGTCTGAGAGGATTCACTAATGCTACCTCCAATGGCTCTCCAATGGTTCTAGGGTTGTACAGCTAACCCTAGTATTTATCCATAATAGTCTATATAAAGTCTATCAATTACTGCATCAACGAAAATGAAATAAAATAATTTATTAAATTATTTTTTTCATTTCCACGCCTATGATGACATTTCAACAAATCACCCACACCG
Organism: Viscum album; assembly: GCA_963277665.1. Classification (NCBI taxonomy): domain Eukaryota; kingdom Viridiplantae; phylum Streptophyta; class Magnoliopsida; order Santalales; family Viscaceae; genus Viscum; species Viscum album. The sequence continues at coordinate 963,187,941 of OY728148.1, read as the reverse complement.
ACTAATGTTATGTCATTCCTAGGGTAAACCTCACATTCTGAACTCAACGGTACCATCATATTTCTGATCAGGGTACCCATTTTGTATTTATTACACTTTTTCATGAAAACTATGCATGCATGCTATTTAATATATTTCAAACGTTTATTTTAGGAACAATGGCCTTAGAATCGCAGAGTGTCTCAGTTCCTGGTCTCACAAATAATCTATATAGTAACCAAAAAAAATAGTGCATGGAAAATATAAGGCATTATAGTACGCCACCACTAATGACAACTAATACAATATCTATTCAATAGAAAGTGTATGTAGTTGTATAAAGAAGAAATTAAAATGTATAAGTAAACAATTATCACATTATCAATTAATATTTAGTTAAATATATAAACATTTGGGTTCCCGTAGACACTCACACCCCAATCCCCGCTTCAACTCATGTCTGAGGCTGATGTATGTGTGAGGGATATCATATCTTATAATTCCATTGTTATCATTCAATACCTACTCAGAAATAATTTGGAGCCTAAAGTATGTCTGAGGAATATCATATCTCATAATTCCATTGATATCATTATTTAATTCATATTTTTATTCACATGTTACCATTCAATCATCACGCAATAGAATGTCCATGTTTCTATTATTTAATTCACAACTAAATAACCATGATAACATTCATACATTAAAAATTAGAATAATCCTTTTCACATTCTCTATTTCACAAATAAATTTCCAGGTTACCATTCTTACCTTACACATTATAATGACTATGTTCCCGTTATTTAATTCACAACTAAATGACCATGTTACAATTCTTAACACATAATTAATTCAACAATTAATTATCCACATCAATTCCATTACTAATTCAACAATTAGTTAAACATAAAAATTCCATTACTTAATTCAAAATTTAACTAATCACATAAATAACATTAATTAATTTAAAAAATAATTAATCACATAAAATACATCAATTAATTATATAATTAATTAATCACTTAAATTTAATTAGTAAATTCAATAATTAATCAACCACACCAATTTTATTACTATTTCAATAATTATTTTATCACATAAATCCCCTTAATTAATTTTTTAATTAATTGAGTACATAAATCCCAATAATTAATTATTGAATTAATTAATCAATATCCACAAAATAAAAAACACATAATTAATTCCATAATTAATTATCTCAATCACAATCTCAATAGATCATAATTATTTCCACAATTATATATCACAATCCTAAAATCTTAATATCTCACAATTAATTCTACAATTAATTATCTCAATCTATAATTCCCCAAATCCCCAATTTCTGATCTCCTCAATTAATTAATTCAAAAAAATAATTAATTCAGTTAAGAACATAATTTCTAAACATCTAATAAAAATTATACAGTTATATACATGTAATTTAAATAAATACTTTGAGATTTGAATTATAGACAACCTACCTCAATTATTTGATGAGCGATCACCCAATGAAAATCCTCATAATTTGAGCATCACAATTATATAGAATGAGATTCAAATTTAAATCCCTAAATCAATATCAAATAATTCAAGATATCTTAAATATAGATATAGATCTACAATACTAGATCCAGATCCACAAAAACATGTCTATATCCAATCAAAATAGGAATAAAACCCCCTTTCTAGAATAGGATAATAAAGGATAAGGAATAAGAAACCAAGCGAGGTAAGAACCTCTGATAGGGAGGGGTGAGGATCTTCAATCCGGGATTAAAATAAAAAATTAAAAACGTTGTTATGTCTTTTAATCCATATAGTATTTTACAAAATAATGAAATATTATATTGGGTTAAATGGGGATCAAATAGAAGTTAAATGGGGGGTTTTGGTGATTAAAAATCTAATTTTTATGGTGATTTAAAAATTCATGCATGGTTAGCTGGGTAGGGGAGCACAATTTCTCCTAAATGTGTACCTAAATGTGAACCTCTATTATGGGGGTTCATCGTTTATCATAATAGGGTGTGAAGATTGGAAAACCATGTGTCCACCATGTAATTCCTCTCTATCCAAGGTTGCATGGTTTGCTGGGCAGGGGCGCACGATTAGGGAAAACCATGAGCCAACTATGCAGTAACCTTATCCCTTCAAATTTTCTCAATTTTTCACTCAAAAACAACAAAAGGTAAAACCCAACCCAAGTACACTGAAAAAAGGAAAAAATAAATACCTGAAATTAAGACCAAGTCATCTTCAGGAAAGGTAGGGATCTTACAATCTCACCACCTTATATCATCTTATCCTTGAGTTGCACTCCCAAGAATCTCTATAATTATGATTCAAAAAGATTAGGATAGGGATCCCACATATCTTATTTCCTTTCCCATGTCTCCTCCCACACATTCCCATGTTTCCACAATACACAAACTATAGGCATGGTCTTTCCCCGCAACACTTTCTCATTGCGATTCAACACAAGTATAAGATTCTCTTAAAATGAAAAATCTATATCAATCTCAACATCATCCATATCAATCACATTATAATGGTTAAGGTGATACCAACCTAGTTTTGAATCATATAAGACATCATACATAGCACTGTATTTTTGTGGAAGAGCCAATCGGTATGCCACTAGCCTGATTATCTCCACCACCTCAAACATTTCAACAAACATGGGTACCCACTTACCCTGTCTCTATTTTCAATAGTGATTGAATCTAGGAAACAACCAAATGAATACATGATCAGACTCTATAAACTATATGTGTCATTTATTTCAACCAGCATATGACTTCTATCTACTTTGGGTCATATCCAAATATTTCTGAATCAACTGTACATTCTCTAATGTTCCCTACATGAGACTCAGTCCCAAAAACTTAGTCTCACTTACCTCCATCCAAACTAGATGTGGTCTTCATGGCTTACTATAAAGAGCCTCATATGGTTCCATCTATATAGTTTCCCAATAACTATTGGTAAGGGAGAACTCCACCAGTGCTAGGTGATTCTCCCAAGACCCACCAATGTTTAGATTACAAGCTCACAACATATCCTCAAGCACTTGTATAGTATACTCAGACCACCCATCAATCAGTGGGTGTATATTAATACTCAATGAAAACAACATACCAATAACCTTCTACAATACCTATAATAATTGTGAAGTAAAACACAAGTTTCAGTCTGAAACAATATTCTGTGTCACCTCATGTAGATAGACTATCACCCAAACATACAAATATCCCAACTGATCCACTGATAAAGTCTCCCATATATTCAAGAAATTCACTACCTTTTTCAGTCTATCCACAATAACACAAATAGAATTATTCTTCAATGGAATCCTCGAGAGAACCACCACAATGTCCATGGTCACATTGTTCCACTTCGATTCTATAGTGGCCAATGACTGTATTAAACCTATATGTCATTAATGCTTGGCCATCACCTATTGATAGGTGTAGCATCGTGTCACAAACCTTACTATTTTATTTTACATTTCCAACCATCAAAACTATCTTTGTAGTTCACGGTGCATTTTGGTCACACCTGGATTTACCACCCACTTCGAGGCAAGAAACTCACACATCATCTTGTCTCACATTCTTTTAGGTATGACAACCTGATTCCTAACATAGATGAACTCATCCTCATCTATGCTCTAATCATAAGGTGTCTCCCCACCTTCAAGGATTTCCCTCAAGGTATAACATTATAAATCCACATACTTTCTTTCTTAGATCTAACTCAAAAATGTATACTCCAATGAAACTATTACGAGATTCATCTAATCCTAACTCTCCTAAACCACAATGTGTATCTCATCCAGTAAATCCATCATCTTATACTTAGCACTAGACTCTTTGACCACCTGAGTTTGAGACTTCCTGCTGAAAGCATCATCATCAATGTTCCCCTTTCTAGGAATATATGCAGGCTCAAAATTGAATGGTTCCATATACTCAACCCATCTCTGTTATCGATGATTCAAGTCTCAATGTGAAAATATTTACTTTAATCTATTGTGATCAATATAAACAGTAAAAAAAATTCCCAATAGATAATGTCCCCAAAAATTTAAAACATAAACCATTATAGCCAAATTGAGGTCATATGTAGGGTAGTTCGGTTCATGGGGCCTCAAATTGAAAAACCCATAAACCAAATACTCATCTCCTTGCATCCACACAACTCCAATTAAAATCCTATAAGTGTTACAATACATCGATTACTTCTCACCATGTTTTGGTAGGATCAATATTGGTACTAAAGCCAAAATCTTCTTCAACTCCTAAAAATAATTATCACAATCTTATGACCAAAAAAGCATTATCCCTTTTTTGGTCAAGCCCATCAGAAATGTTTCCAATCTGTAAATTTGTTGAATGAATCTCTAATAATATTCAGAAAATCCTAGAAATCTATGGATATCAAACATGCTCTTGGGATTCTATAATGAATCCACTATCTGAATCTTCTCTAGATTTACCAACACACATTCCTCTGAGATGATGCTACCCAAGAAGTGTACCTAATCGATCCAAAAAATTGTACTGAGATATCTTGATGTATACTGACTGCGCTTTCATGACACGTCAAATTGATTATGTTTTTAAGGTTGATTTATAGTCTAGGGTAGACCCTAGGTCGTCTCTCAAGGATCGTTCGTAGGTTTAGAGTGTGTATTTTTAAAAAAATGACTAAGAGAGGGGGTGGTTTTGAAAAGAGTTTAAAACAATGACTTAGTTGAAATGTCTTAAAAATTGAGTAACCAAGTGGATTTTGAAAAATATGAGATAAAAGGGTCGATGTGACTTCAATACACACATATGATGTTCATTGTTCATAGAGATTCATCTTAGGTTTAGAGTAATTCTTTGGTTGGAGTTAATTGGAATCCCGATTAATTCCTAAACATTTATTTCAATGCTTTAAGGACCCAACCATGATGTAATAATCGTATTGTCAAGGTCCAGTAATTTTGCATGGAATAAGAGCTTCCAAAGAATATTCAAATTCCAATAAGGTGGTTATGAAAAGGATTCTTGTGGTGTCCATTCGGTACAACACAAGTCACGCACTCAAAACCTCACACCGATCGGTTAGAAATTAAGAGCATAACACTCACATGCATCAAATCAAGCATTCAAATATGAAATAAAATAAGATACATGGAATGAAATGTTTAAAAACACAAATTACTCCAAACTAGTAGCTAATTTATGCACTGGAACACCCTTTACATGTGTGTAGCTCCCTCACAACGAACACCCAACTTTTAGCTCGACATCGAGAGGAGGAGGAAGCTCGGGTGGAACTCCTTCATCATCCTTGATTCCCCTATGAGGATAGGGGCCTCCAGAACCTCCAAGTGGATTAGGAGACTCCTCTATGACTCCAAATTGGCAGCACTTCACTCCTTGGCCGAACTGACAAATGAGGAGCCCAATGTTCCCTTTTATATGAAATGTGGGAGGTGGTTTTGGGCAGAGAGATTTACTAAAACCACTTGGTACATTATTTTAGCATACCAGACAGTATTAAAACGTTTTGTGGAAAACTATAATGTTGTAGCCCCACGCCTGGACTATCACCACCGAATGTTTGGAATCATTGCAACATGGGGAGCGCGAGATATGGACAGATCACAACACAAAACGTTTGACCTCGAGCAGATTGGGTGTGCTGGACAGATCAGGTCTGCTGGGCCCCTTAATGGCCGAATCTCTCTTGGGATATTAAATGAAATTTGTATCCCTATGAGTTTTGGTTAATTACATAATATATCAGCACATTTAGATGCACGGTGGTGTATCAGCATGAATTTTAGTCCACTGAACTTCTTGGTTCCTGCGCAGTTCGGCCCATTTTTCAAGGACTTTATCATGGGCCCTACAAATCACCTCCGCCTACATTGTAATTTTCAAAACAAGTATCATTGACCTATTTAACAGTGATAAACACAAAATTATTTAATAAAACATGAATTACAGTTTGATAATATTTTTATATTTTTTAATACAAAAATGTTTTGCACATCGGTGTAAGGGTAAAAATGAAATAGTGAATCGTGGTATGATCACACCCCCACACCTAAACATTTTCACTCCTGGGAAAATTCATATATTCAAATACATTGATTCATATATATATATATATATATATATTTCCAACATATTGAAGATTTATCAATAGAGGAAATTTTATTTAAAGTAAATTGATCAACGCACGAATCACACCAAGGAGTTCTTCCTAGTGAAAATAGAAAAAGATGTCTCATAAATCATATCATAGAGAAATTCAAATAGATTCATGATACCCAATTGAGAATGGAATTCAGAAGTAAACCATGACACTAACTCTTCATGTGTGTGTGTGGAAACCATTCCATTCTATTCTTTCCACTTTCTATCCAATAAATATATGTTATTTTAACATTTTTCAGCTTAAATGATTTTGTCACCGAACCTGTCCTACATCCTTTATAGTCATATTTCAAGACCCACTCATTTAAGAATTCCCAGAAGTCAAACCATAAGCTCCCGACCTAGATATCCCCATATGTTGCACATTTCATCACTCCCCTCATTTAGTATATTTTTTTTGGAATTTCCAATTGGAACAAATCTCACACTCATCTCTCAACCCTTGTTTGATCTCCTCAAGACACTAATTGAAATAGTTATAACAAGATGAAAGGTTGAGGAGGAGTGGTTTTTGACCTGCCCAAGACACAACATTTTTTTTGAGCGCGTACAACAGTCGGAAATTAGGTACACACGCATAGGTCAATCTGGTACAATAATGAAACGTATCAGATAAGGAACGAACGTATGGAAATTTCATTTAAAGCTGAAAAACATTAACCCAACATATATTTACCTTTTATTAAGTAAAAAATAATCACACTTTGTAGTTTGGTGCAAATTTTTTGGAGATATTAGTGGCACAGTTTTCCCAAAAACTACTCACACAATGAGCATCAATCAACTCAAAGGGTTCACATAGATACGACCATTTATATCATTGACAGAAAACCAATTCACTAAAAATCACTCCCTGATGTTAAATTCATACAAATACTCTTTTTAGCCTTCATTATGGTATTTTTACTTTCCCCACATTATGGTCGCCACATCATGGATCTTCGAAATTGTTGATGGGAAAAAAAGAAAATACCATAAAGAGGGCCAAAAAGAGAAAATAAAAGGAGAAAACAATAAAAATTCCTAACTATCCCAGGAATGTATCCACCCCCACACCTAGAGAATGCAGTGTCCTCATTGTAATAAAAGTGACTGTGGGAAGGAAGGATGAAACCTGGTGAGTGTTATTCATAGACCACTTCTTGAACCTGGAGTTCCTCCATTGGGGACTCCGGAATGGCTTCATGGATGTGCTTCAGCCACTGCCCATTGATAGTGGATGTTTTCTTGTTGTCTTCATTTTGAACCTGGAAAACACCAAATGGAGAGACATTAGTAACAATGTAAGGTCCAAACCAATGGGAACGAAGCTTACCAGGGTGCAACTTCAGCCATTCATTGTAGAGGAGGACCTTCTGCCCGATGTGGAATTGACGATGAAGGATGAGACGGTCGCGGGTATTCTTGGTTCGCTCCTTATAAATTCGGGAGTTCTCATATGAATCTCTTCTCATTTCCTCCAACTCCTGAATCTGCAACTTCCTTTGAATACCTGCACCATAAAGCTTAGAATTTCATTTTTTAATAGCCCAGTAGGCCCCGTGCTCTATCTCAACAGGAAGGTGACAACTCTTCCCAAAAACTAGCCGATAGGGTGACATTCCAATTGGAGTTTAGAATGTAGTACGGTAAGCCCATAATGAATCATCGAGTCTAAGACTCCAGTCTTTTCTTTTTGGCTGAACCATTTTCTCAAGAATCTATTTTTCCTCTCTATTTGATACTTTGGCTTGACCATTTGTTTGTGGTTGATAAGAAGTAGACACTCGATGCCCAACCCATACCTGAGCAAAATAGATTGCATTTTTCGGTTACAGAAATGAGAACCTTGATCACTGATGATAAACCTAGGTAATCCAAACCTACAGAATATTTCGGTTCTCAAAAATTCCACAACTGTCCTGGAATCATCTGTCCTCGTGGCTCGTGCCTCTACCCACTTTGAAACATCATCCACTGCCAGAAGAATGTAAAGGTTCCCAAATGAATTGGTCAATGGTCCCATAAAGTCAATGCCCCAAACATAAAAAATGTCATGGAAGAGTAAGGGTTGTTGGGGCATCTCATTTCTTTTAGAGACATTCCCTATTCATTGACAGCGAGGACATGATTTACAATAATCGTGGGCATCCCGAAACAAAGTGGGCCAAAATATACCAGAATCTAAGACCTTGCGAGCAGTTCATTGGGGACCAAAGTGGCCCCCACAAGCAAGTGTGTGGCAAAACCTAAGGACAGACTGAAACTCACTACTGGGAACACAATGCCTAATAACATGATCACTACATGTGCACCAAAGGTAGGGGTCATCCCAAATGTACCAATGAGACTCATGTTTTAGATGGTCGGCCTAGTTTTTGGTGAAATCAGCAGGAATGCAGGACGCTACCAAATAATTTACCATTTCAGCATACCAAGGAATAACATCTTGCACTCGGTACAATTTCTCATCAGGAAACAATTCATTTATGGGAATACCGGAGGATTAGTCATTGTCTGAGGATGGGAGAATCCTACTGATATGGTCAGAAACCACATTCTATGCTCCTTTTTTATCCCTAATTTCTAGATCAAATTCCTGAAGGAGGAGCATCCAGCGAATGAGACGTGGTTTGGCATCTGGTTTCTTTAGGAGATATTGGAGGGCAGCATGGTCTGAGAACACAACGACTTTAGACCCTTGAAGTTATGACCTGAATTTATCCAAGGAAAACACAATAGAATGAAATTCTTTTTCAGTTATGCTGCAGTTTCCTTGGGCAGGGTCCAGAGTACGTGAGGCATAAGATATGACATGTGGAGCTCAGTCGACCCTTTGCGATAAGACTACCCCAACTACATATTTAGAGGCATCACACATGATCTGAAATGGTAAATCCCACCGAGGTGGTTGGATTACCTAGGGTGACGTGAGACTCCATTTTAACTTATTGAATGCTTCCTCACATTTTTTATCAAAATCAAATTCTTTTTATTTTTGGAGAAATCGGGAGAGGGGGAGTGCAATTTTACTAAAGTCACGAATGAAACGACGATAAAACCCCACATGACCCAGGAAAGACCGCACATCCCGATCATTTTTAGGGATTGGTAGGGGGAAATGATACCTACTTTTTATTTTTCCACTTGGATGCCTTCCCCAAAAATGACATGTCCCAAAACTATGCCTTTTCGCACAATGAAATGTCATTTCTCATAATTTAATACAAGATTCTTTTCAATACAGCGATGTAGGATAGAAGTAAGACTACTCAAACATTCATCAAAAGAGGATCCATAAACAGTAAAATCATCCATAAAAACTTCCATGTAATTCTCCAGGTAATCCGAAAAAATACTAACCATACATCGTTGGAAAGTACATGGAGCATTTCACAGACCAAATTGCATTCTTCTATAAGAAAATGTACCAAAGGGGCAAGTAAAGGTTGTCTTTTCCTGACCCTCGGGGGCAGTATGGATCTGAAAGTATCCAGAATACCCATCATAGAAACAGTAATCGGACTTCCCTGTTAGCCTCTCTAGCATCTGGTCAATGAATGGAGAAGGGAAATGGTCATTCCTAGTGTGTTGGTTTAGTCGACGATAGTCTATACAGACACGCCAACTATTATGTACACAAGTTAGAACCAATTCATTGTTTTCATTTTAAATTATAGTAAGGTCGGTTTTTTTAGGAACTACTTGAATAGGACTGACCCATTGGCTGTCAGAGATAGGGTAAATGATTCCAGCAGCCAACAATTTTGTTACTTATTTTTTAACAACATCATGTAGGCTTGGGTTCAGTCGACATTGTGACTTCCTCACTGGTTTAGCCTCATCATTTAATAAAATATGATGTGTACAAATTGATGGGATAATTCCAGGAATGTCAGCAAGTGTCCATCCAAAATCCTGTTTATATTTTTCAAAAGATCAAGTAGTCGTAATTCATGCTTAGGAGGGAGTGAACTATAAATGATGATGGGAAACTTGTTTCCCTTTTCAAGATATGAGTATTTTAAATCTGGAGGCAGTTGTTTCTATTCCAATTCTGGGGTATTTTGGATTGACGGAAATGTGTGTGAAAGTGAGAAGTCACTGATCTCATCTAACTACTCAATGGTAACATTCTCAGATGAGGAATGAGCTTTTACAAGATTAGTAGTATCATCGATGGTCATGTGATCCTCTATGTTCAAGAAGTCATCAATTAACAAACATGCATGACATTTCTCTAGGCCGCTACAACAGTCAATTCTTGATTCATTACCTAAAATTTCAATTAATGATGAAAACTCAGAAAGGGGATCAGAGAAATGAAAAAAAGTTGTTTCAGGGGAAGGGAGAACATCAATTGAATTGACAGAGAGAGAGGAGTGTTCTTCTGTGGGGTGCTTCATGGCATCAAGGATATTGAAGTGGACAATATTACCACCAAACTCCATAGATAATGTACCATTATGGACATTAATTACGGTTTTGGTGGTTTTCAAGAATGGTCTCCCCAATATAATTGGGGCATGTCCATTCATCTTATCATCTTCCATTTTAAGCACGTAAAAATCAGCAGGAGAAATTAAATTTGGCACCCTCACAAAAACATCCTCTAAAACACCAGAGGGGTGTGCTGTACTCCGATTTGATAGATGAATGACAATACCAGTGGGCTTCTATTCACTGACCTGCAATAAAGAGTAAATAGAGTGAGGTATCACATTAATAGAAGCACCAAAATCCAGCATACCGTTGGAACATGAATACTCCCCTATGGTGCACAGAATTGAGAATGTCCCAGGATCATTTCACTTGTTGGGAAGTGATGTCTCTATCAATGCTGAAACATTATTCCCTAGGCTCACCTTCTCATCACCACGAAGCCTCCTTCGTTGTGTACACATCTCCATAAAAAACATGGCATATCTTGGAATTTTCTTCACAACATCAATCAAAGGAATGTTAACCTGTACTTTCTTGAAAGTTTCCATGATTTCTTTATCATGTTCATTTTTGTTTGTTTCCTAAGTTGGACATCTCTTTAAGGAAATGGAAGAGGGATGGTTGGGATAGGTGACTCATCAACAGCCATAGTCATTCCTTTAGAAGGGCTTCTCTCAAGAAAATGGTTTTCTTCTCTTGGACCATTTTCAGCAGTTAAGAAGATGATTTCCTTTGGATGGGATGACTCTAATGGAGGGGTAATTTGTCTTTTGAGTTGTGTCCCACTCCAAAGGGTGATGAAACTAACATTTCCTTTATCCCAAGGGTTTTCGACTGGTTGAGATGGTAGTTTACCCGACCCATGACTTTGGATTTCCCCACTGTGTTGGCAAGTTGGCCTAGTTGGATCATTGAGTCTTTTATGGCTGCTTGTGTGGTTTGTTGGAATTGGATATTATTGGAATCCATTTGCTTCATCATATCTTCTAGGCTAGGCTCAGTTTTTGGAGGGGGTGGTTGGAATGGCCTTTGGGGTGGTTGAGGATTTCTGGGTGGTGGTGGATGACTACTCCGACCCTATTGGTTCCATTGCTGTTGAGTTTGGTTTGAATACCCCCTTGACTATAGGCTTGGTTGTCCTTCCACCCTTGGTTGGAAGGATAGTATGGTTCTTTCCTAAAGGGTTAATTAAAGGGGAATCCTAGAAATATTGCCTCACAACTTTCAAAAGTTTCTCTCAATTTAGGACATTGGTCAGAATAGTGGGTGTCGGAAGAGCAGATTCCAAAATGGATGGGAGGAGGAGATTGTGATTTTCCTTGGGAGAGAGAAAGATTCTGTAGAAGGTTACATACCTCTTCGAACTTCGTGTCCACCTTCTTCTCAAACTCAGTACTTTTCACCTCATGGAAACCTCGAATGGGAACACTGGACCGTGTACCAAATTGTTGAGTGTTTTGTACCATGTTATCAATGAGGGTTCTTGCCGCAATTGGGGTCTTATCTACCAGCGCACCATGTAACGACCCAAAATTTCATTAATGGAAAAACCCTCTTGATCCAGTTAAATGTTTCTTTATGAAAAAAATGTTTTTATAAGATGTCAAATTTTTTAGTTTAACGTTAAGATTTGTGACCGTTACTTTTATAGCCGTTGTATAGTGATCATCTGGGTAGTTTAAATATAAGGCTTTAACGAACCAATTTTCTACTCAGTCAAAGGAAGCGATGGCCTCATCCAGTAGAATTGCCCCTTACGAAGCCCATTTGTCGGATCTCGGAAAAGAGGTGGCGTCTTTGGGCTTTGCCCTTGACCAAGCCCAAGCTGAGCTTCATCAAGTCAAGCTCGAACGTGATCGTCTACGGGAAAAATGGAAGTTGAGAGAGATTACCACTCGAGCGATGTTATCCGAGCAACCCCAAGAGTCTGTCACCATTGCACACCTTACCCATAGGTCTTATGCGGCTATTTTAAGGGGTTATGTAACAAATAAGTAGAACCATGTTCATGTACATTATTTTTGTATATAATAATGAATATAATTTCTAGTCATTTTTGATACATTGTAATTAGTTTTTAAAGTACAAATGGTGTTTTTAGTTATTGTTTAATTAAGAATTATATTTTATTAAATTAAAGGATTTTTGAAATAAATAATTTTTTAATAAAATATTATTTTTAATATTAAATTAATTTTTATTAAATATAAATGATCTTATAATTTTATGAATGCAATTAAAATTTTTATTATGGTCTGAAAGCCATTTCTGTCAAAACCCGTGAATTTTTTATAAATGTCGGTTTTTATTTTAAAAGTGAAAATTCACATATTTAGAAAATTATTTAGATAAAATAAATATTATTTTTGGAATCAGGACGTCGAAATTATCCAACGATGAATTTTTCATAATTTTCTGAGACGGTCAAATTTTTGGGTAAAAATTAAATACCATTTAAATATATAATGTGTTTTATGACATCATAATGACCCAATGGTAATGTAATAAAATACCATAATCCTTATGTTCGGCCAATATGTGTTTTGTCATTAAAATAATGATGTTTTGGGTTTGTTTGACTCACTTTTCAAAGCATTAATGGAGCCCTCAAGACTTATTCAACACTTTGCCTTTTTAAATTAATTTCCATGGGAGTGTGACTCACCTCCACTTAAGCAACCCTAATTTTTTTAATAAGTTCGGACCTTGTCCTTGTAAAATATTGTTTTCCTCTTTCCTTTTCCAGAAACCATGTGCAAATACCATTGGATGGTCTGTGGTTTGGATTATTTTATTATAAGTGGTCCCAAACCTAAATAATAAAGAATTCTCTCACCTTTCCTATATAAACCCACCCAAGCTCCCAATTCCTCCTCACCCAAAGCCCTTGAAGTTCGTCCAACCTCTGCCCTACTTTCTCTAGAATTCTCTCAAGGTGCCCCAAGCTCCCAAGAAGCCTCTCACAAGCCTCTCTCTAGGCTTTGGAAGCACACTTCCAAGTAAGGGTTTTCTTCCTTTCTCATTTTTTTGTCAATTTTCTTTAAGTTGGATTTCCATTTTTATTTCAATTATGAATGTTGGGGTATGGTTTCGCACCTCCCCCATACTGCCCTATTATTGTTTGAATGTTGGTAGAACCCTTTATCTCTCATTAAATGCCTCCCATGTCCACCCGTTACTATGCCGAAATTCCGAAAGGAACTTCTCTCTCTTCTTTTACATTAAAGAAATACTTTTGTATCATGAATCTAAATACCATTTCTATTGTTGGGACATGTATATATATGATCTCCTTACTGTCCATTACATGTAAATATGATGAGGAACCCCTTTCTCTCTCATCAGCCTTTTTTATGAATTCTTATGTCACGTCGTTACGCTGTCGAAATCACACCGATTTTCTAAGACAAAATCATTGTGTAGTGAATACCATGCCCATTTCTCCATCAAGGGTATTCACCTTTATGCACATTTACTTATTTATTGTAAAGTTTCATTTATGAATTCCACATTCCTTTATCGTGGAAGAAATGATTATGTTTTATGAATCCATGTTTTATGATCCATGTGGCACACTTATGCATGAAATGAAATGTTTAAGAAGGGTGTGCCCTGATAGCGCTCCAATGCATTGGGTAAAGTATAGTATCATGATAAGTCATGTGCAATGAGTGTTGACTCATGCTAATTCAAGTGCAATGAGGGTTTACTCGTGCTTCAAGTGCAATGAGGGTTTACTCATGCTCCATGTGCAATGAGCCTTGGCTCATGCTAATTCAATGTTAAGTGTTGTTGCCACATTTCCATGTTATGATTATCATTATTTATCATGCCTTTATGTTAATGTCTCTCTTATGCTCTATTGATATTCCTATTGCCTAACATGTATTGTAATCCTCATGTTATTCATTGTGTACTCCCTTACTGGGCTTTATAGCTCACCCTTTTCTTATGCATGTCCTCAGGTTATCCCATGCAATGCTAAGTACGAAGGAATGTAGTGGTCCTATAAAGGAAGTTTTCAATAAAGATGTTGTATTTCAAGTTTAAAGTTTTTATGTAATGATCCTAAGCCCCTGAGACACTAAATCTCTCGATCTTCTTTGTTGTATCAAGTGAAGTTTTATGTAATAAATCATGTTTAATTTGTAATAAAAAGCAGGGTTGTCATACTTGGTATCAGAGGATAGTTTTAGTTATTTTTGGTATTAGGAAACCCTAGTAAAGCCTTAGATACAAGACTAAGCATAATAAAAACATACCTAAGTTTTGGTAAATACTAATTAAGTGGTTTATCAAACAAATACATCCCTGTCTGGATACGAGCAGGTAGAGGCGGCTCTGGCACAGATGTATCCTAGGGGTAAAACCCGAAAACACCGCTTTGAGCTAGACTCGAACGGGAACTGGTGCACGACAACGGGCCTTGCTGCACTCTTGGTTACGACAGTCCCGGGGGATATGTTTTGATAAATTCACAATCTTAGTATGAACCCTTATTAAGGGAAAAATGCCCCTAAGAATATATGATAGAAGGAAGATCATGAAAATCCTGGATTGAATCCTATCGACTCATGAGTTAAAGAGATTAAAGTTTATTTATAAGTCATCAAATTTTTTCTTTGGATTACCCTTTATGTGTTACCCCTAACTTTTCTTTTTATTCCAGCCAATGGCCGGTAATAGGACGACTCGGGCTAAAAACCGTTGTGATGATCAGTGTGATGATTGTACTTATGAGATGCACAATCCAATGGGAGCGGGAATCGCGAACTTTGTCACGCTTCTCTCTCAGATAACTCAAGTTTTGAATAGAAACACTGGTCAAGAGGAACGTTCAACCCCCCCTAAGAAAGAACAAGTCGCTATTGAAAGCTTCATGAGACAAAGGCCTCCTACTTTTAGTGGATCATCTGATCCCACGATTTCTGAACAATGGATCAACTCCATTGAAAAGATATTCTCCATCCTCCAATGCTCTGAAAAAGAGAAGGTTCTCATGGCGGCTTATCGTATGGAGGGTGAAGCTGATCAATGGTGGACGTTGATCAAAAATACGAAGCCTGAGGAGGAGATCGAGGCTTTGGAATGGAAGGAATTCCGGAAGATGTTTTTCGATAAATATTTTCCACGCACCATCCGTCTTAAGATGGAAAACGACTTCCTTTCCCTCAAGCAGAAAGATGAGGAATCTGTGGGAGCGTACGAGGCAAACTTCACAAGGCTTGCACGATACGCTTCCGGCTTTGTCGTTACCCCCGAATGCAAGGTTTACCGCTTCTTTGGTGGGCTGAAGCCTAGCTTGCGGAAAGCATTAGCGATCCGTGACTTTGACAGCTATGAGGAAATTGTCTGATGTGCCCTCAATGTTGAAATGAAGATCGGAGAATCACATGGGGTATCATGGGGACAAGAAGCGGAAGGTGGACTTCAATGCTGGTGGTCCGATGGATAAATCCAACGGCGCTAAGAAATTCCAGCACCCCACTTGCCAAAAGTGTGGAAAGAAGCACCCTGGAAATTGCCTTAGGGGGACAAGAAAATGCTTCAAGTGTGGAAGAGAAGGGAACCTAGCTGTTAACTGTCAGCATGAAGGACCCGCGGCTGCGACAGAGGAGAGGAACGCTCCGTTCGAACCTAAACGCGTTTGTCAATGCTTCAAATGCAAAGAACCAAGTCATTTTGCGAATCAGTGCCCTAATCCAAGGGTTATCAGAGGCAATCAACAACCTCCAAGACATCAAGGAAGAGCTTTTGCCATCACTTCTGCCGAAGTGAACCCCGACAACGAAGTGGTGACAGGTACGCTAGTTATTCATTCAAGAATAGCGAACGTACTTTTTGATTCAGGTTCTACGCATTCTTTTATATCTCAAAAGTTTAGTAGAACAATCCATGCACCACCACAAATCATGGAAGTAAATATGTCGGTGAGTACGGAAAATGGGGAAATCATTGCATCCCATGAGTATAAGTCCTCCCCTGTTATAATCTGTGGATTGAATTTCCCGGCGAACCTCGTCATACTCCCTTTGGTGGAATTTGATGCAATTCTTGGCATGGATTGGCTTTCCTTATATAGAGCCAACATAAATTGTCGGGAGAGGGAAATCACACTCCATATGGAGAATCGACCCCCGATTCTTTACAAGTGTCAGGAGAAAGATGAATATCCTTTAGCTCCATCATCTCAAGCATGGATATTACTGACTTATGAGCACGCATATCTGGCTCAGATGATTATGTCCAAGGAAGAAACCACCCTTGAAGAAATGCCTATTGTGAGGGAATTTGCTGAAGTATTTCCCGAGGAACTTCCAGGTCTTCCTCCAAGAAGAGATGTTGAGTTCTCAATTGAACTTATACCTGGGGCGCTACCAATATCCAAGACTCCATATAGAATGGCTGTGGTTGAGCTTGAAGAACTGAAGAAACAACTACAGGAGAATCTGGATAAAGGGATTATACGCCCAAGTGCATCACCATGGGGTGCACCAGTCCTCTTCGTCAAGAAGAAGGATGGGTCAATGCGGCTTTGCATCGATTATCGTGAACTTAACAAAATCACGATAAAGAACAAGTATACTCTCCCAAGAATCGATGACTTGTTTGATCAGCTGCGTGGAGCACAATACTTCTCCAAGGTCGACTTGCGGTCGGGATATTATCAAGTAAGGGTGAAGAAGGAAGATATCCCCAAGACTGCTTTTCGTACAAGGTACGGGCACTATGAAGTCATAGTAATGCCTTTTGGACTCACCAATGCTCCAGCAATATTCATGGACTTGATGAATAGAGTATTTAGAGATTACCTAGACAAATTTGTGGTAGTCTTTATAGATTATATTCTAATATACTCCAAAACCAAGGAGGACCATGAGGAGCATTTAAGAACTGTACTGGAGTCTTTGCGCAAGGATAAGCTCTATGCCAAGTATAGAAAGTGTGAGTTCTGGTTGAAGGAGGTCTCATTCTTGGGCCATATCATCACAAGCAATGGGATATCTGTGGACCCCTCCAAAACAGATGCAATTGAGGGATGGCCGAGGCCAACATCGGTAACTGATATCCGTAGCTTCTTGGGGTTAGCTGGATATTATCGACGATTTGTGAGAAACTTCTCACGATTGTCCAACCCTCTTACCAAGCTAACTCGAAAGGGAGTAAAGTTTTCTTGGAGTGATGAATGCGAAGAAAGCTTCAA
Source organism: Viscum album (assembly GCA_963277665.1). Lineage (NCBI taxonomy): Eukaryota > Viridiplantae > Streptophyta > Magnoliopsida > Santalales > Viscaceae > Viscum > Viscum album. Next base: position 963,170,118 of record OY728148.1, on the reverse strand, counting down.
GGAGTTGAAAAGGAGGCTTATCACTACACCTGGGCTCACTTTACCCACAAGTGGGGAGCGTTTTGTGGTATTCAGTGATGCTTCGAAGAAGGGCTTAGGATGTGTGATGATGCAGAATGATAAAGTGATATCCTATGCCTCAAGACAGTTGAAAATCCATGAGCGAAACTATCCAACGCAAGATCTGGAGTTGGCGGCGGTGATCGATGCCTTGAAAATCTGGAGGAATAATCTCTATGGAGAGAAATGTGAGATATATACTGACCACAAGAGTCTTAAATATATATTCACACAGAAAGAGATTAATATGCGCAAGAGAAGATGGATAGAGCTCATAAAGGATTATTACTGTTCAATACATTACCACCCTGGGAAGGCGAACAGAGTGTCGGATTCCCTAAGTAGAAAGGATCCAGCAATTCTATCAATGATGAGAATTGAGAAGGATCCAATCTTCTTAGACTTGATGAAGATGGACGTGGGAATGATAAAGAAGGGAACATCATCAATCCTTTCACAAATGATTGATCAACCATCTCTTTTGGAAAGGTTAAAGGATGCTCAAAAGGATGATGCGAGAATCCATGAAAAAGTGGAAGCTATCAAAAAGGCAAAATCCTCATAGTTTAATGTTAATGAAGAAGGAATTGTGCGGTTTGGGAAAAGACTATGTGTCCCATCATGTTCGGAGCTGAAGAAGGAACATTTGGATGATGCACATAGTTCAAATTTCTCTATTCACCCAGGGAGAACAAAGATGTATCGAGATCTACGAGAAAACTTTCGGTGGGATAATATGAAGAAGGAGATCGCCGAATATACATCAAAGTGCCTGGTGTGTCAGCAAGTGAAGGAAGAGAGGCAGAAGTCTAAGGGGATGATGCAACCAATGCCCATACCAGAATGGAAATGGGAGAACATCACCATGGACTTCATCACTGGACTTCCAAGGACATCCAAAAGCAACAGTGCAATCTGGGTTATTGTGGATCGTCTTACAAAGACTGCACACTTAATTGCTATTCGAGAGGATTTCTCTTTGGATCAACTGGCACGGATATATATCAGGGAAGTTGTACGGTTGCATGGAGTACCACTATTTATTGTGTCTGACCGAGATCCAAGATTTACCTCTAAGTTTTGGAAGAGTCTTCAACATGCTCTGAATACTGAACTGAACTTCAGTATGGCCTATCATCCTCAAACTGATGGCCAATCCGAGCGGACTATCCAAACACTTGAGGATATGTTGAGAGCGTGCTCAATGGAATTTAAAGGAGGATGGGATCAACATTTTCCTCTAGTTGAGTTCTCTTTAATAATAGTTTCCACTCGCGCATCCAAATGGCACCATATGAAGCCCTGTATGGGAAAAGTTGTAGAACACCGACATGTTGGGATGAGGTCGGTGAACGTAAGCTGCTTGGACCAGAAATGGTCGAAGAAATGGTGGAGAAGGTGAAAACCATTCAGAAGCATATCAAGGCAGCCCAGAGTCGATAGAAGAGTTATGCAGATAATCGTTGACGAGACCTTGAGTTAAAAGTTGGAGACATGGTGTTTTTACGCATATCTCCGTGGAATAAGGTCATGAGGTTTGGAAAGAAAGGGAAGTTAAGTCCAAGGTACATCGGCCCCTTCGAGATTTTTTGATCGTGTTGGGGTTGTGGCCTATCGACTAGCACTTCCACCTACTATGGCCAAGGTGCATGATGTCTTCCATGTATCCCTCTTAAGGAAGTACATACCAGACCCTTCACATGTACTCTCTTCTGAGGTTGTACAATTAGAAGACGATCTTTCTTATGAGGAGCAACCAGTGAAGATCTTGGATCGTAGAGAAAAAGTTCTACGAAATAAGACAATTCCCCTCGTCAAGGTGTTGTGGAGAAACCACAAGTTTGAAGAAGCAACTTGGGAGTCAGAGGATATGATGAAGCTAAGTTACCCACATTTGTTTTAGTGTGGGAAAAGGAAAATTTCGAGGGTGAAATTTCTTAAGGGGGGAATGTTGTAACGACCCAAAATTTCGTTAATGGAAAAACCCTCTTGATCCAGTTAAATGTTTCTTTATGAAAAAAATGTTTTTATAAGATGTCAACTTCTTTAGTTTAACGATAAGATTTGTGACCGTTACATTTATAGCCGTTGTACAATGATCATCTGGGTAGTTTAAATATAAGGCTTTAACGAACCAATTTTCTACTCAGACAAAGGAAGCGATGGCCTCTTCCAGTAGAATTTCCCCTTACGAAGCCCATTTGTCGGAGCTTGGAAAAGAGGTGGCATCTTTGGTCTTTTCCCTTGACCAAGCCCAAGCTGAGCTTCATCAAGTCAAGCTCGAACGTGATCGTCTACGGGAAAAATGGATGTTGATAGAGATTACCACTCGAGCGATGTTATCCGAGCAACCCAAAGAGTCTGTCACCATTGCACACCTTACCCTTAGGTCTTATGCGGCTATTTTAAGGGGTTATGTAACAAATAAGTAGCACCATGTTCAGGTACATTATTTTTGTATATAATAATGAATATAATTTCTAGTCATTTTTGATACATTGTAATTAGTTTTTAAAGTACAAATGGTGTTATTAGTTATTATTTAATTAAGAATTATATTTTATTAAATTAAAGGATTTCTGAATTAAATAATATTTTAATAAAATATTATTATTAATATTAAATTAATTTTTATTAAATATAAATGATCTTATAATTTTATGAATGCAATTAAAATTTTTATTAAGGTTTTAAAGCCATTTTTGTCAAAACCCGTGAATTTTTTATAAATTTCGGTTTTTATTTTAAAAGTGAAAATTAACATATTTAGAAAATAATTTAGATGAAATAAATATTATTTTCGGAATCAGGACGTCGAAATTATCCAACGGTGAATTTTTCAATATTTTCTGAGACAGTCAAATTTTTGGGTAAAAATTAAATACCATTTAAATATATAATGTGTTTTATGACATCATAATGACCCAATGGTGATGTAATAAAATACCATAATCCTTATGTTTGGCCAATATGTGTTTTATCATTAAAATAATGAGGTTTTTGGTTTGTTTGACTCACTTTTCAAAGCATTAATGGAGCCCTCAAGACTTATTCAACACTTTGCCTTTTTAAATTAATTTCCATGGGAGTGTGACTCACCTCCACATAAGCAACCCTAATTTTTTTAATACGTTCGGACCTTGGCCTTGTAAAATATTTTTTTCCTCTTTCCTTTTCCAGAAACCATGGGAAAATACCATGGGATGGTTTGTGGTTTGGATTATTTTAATATAAGGGATCCCAAACATAAATAATAATGAATTCTCTCACCTTTCCTATATAAACCCACCCAAGCTCCCACTTCCTCCTCACCCAAATCCCTTGAAGATCGTCCAACCTCTGCCCTACTCTCTCTAGAATCCTCTCAAGGTGCCCCAAGCTCCCAAGAAGCCTCCCACAAGCCTCTCTCTAGCCTTTGGAAGCACACTTCCAAGTAAGAGTTTTCTTCCTTTCTCGTTTTTTTGTCAATTTTCTTTAAGTTGTATTTCCATTTTTATTTCAATTATGAATGTTGGAGTATGGTTTCGCACCTCCCCCATACTGCCCTCTCATTGTTTTAATGATGGGAGAACCCTTTCTATCTCATTAAATGCCTCCCATGTCCACCCGTTACTATGCCGAAATTCCGAAGGAACTTCTCTCTCTTCTTTTACATTCAAGCAATACTTTTGTATCATGAATCTATATTCCATTTCTATTGTTGGGAAATGTATATATATGATCTCCTTACTATCCATTACATGTAAATATGATGAGGAACCCCTTTCTCTCTCATCAGCCTTTTTTATGAATTCTTCTGTCACGCCGTTACGCTGCCGAAATCACACCGATTTTCTAAGACAATATCATTGTGTAGTGAATACCATGCCCATTTCTCCATCAAGGGTATTCACCATTATGAACATTTACTTATTGATTGTAAAGTTTCATGTATTAATTCCACATTCCTTTATCTTGGAATAAATGATTATGTTTTATGAATCTATGTTTTATGATCCATGTGGCACACTTATGCATGAAATGAAATGTTTAAGAAGGGTGCGCCCTGATAGCGCTCCAATGCATTGGGTAAAGTATAGTATCATGTTACGTCATGTGCAATGAGTGTTGACTCATGCTAATTCAAGTGCAACGAGGGTTTACTCATGCTTCAAGTTCAATGAGGGTTTACTCATGCTCCATGTGCAATGAGCATTGGCTCATTCTAATACAATGTTAAGTGTTGTTGCCACATTTCCATGTTATGATTATCATGCTTTATCATGCCTTTATGTTCATGTCTCTCTTATGCTCTATTGATATTCCTATTGCCTAACATGTATTGTACTCCTCATGTTATTCATTGTGTACTCCCTTACTGGGCTTTATAGCTCACCCTTTTCTTATGCATGTCATCAGGTTATCCCATGCAATGCTAAGTACGAAGGAATGTAGTGGTCATGTAAAGGAAGTTTTCAATAAAGATTTTGTATTTAAATTTTAAAGTTTTTATGTAATGATCCTAAGCCCCAAAGACACTAAACCTCTCGATATTCTTTGTTGTATCAAGTGAAGTTTTATGTAATAAAGCATGTTTAAGTTGTAATAAAAAGCAGGGTTGTCATACACCACCTGCAGCAACATCAATCATATTACGATCAAGTGGAATTAAACCTTCATAAAAATACTGAATTTCGAGTTGATAACATATTTGGTGGTGTGGGAAACTTGAACAAAGACTTTTAAATCTTTCCCAATATTCATGAAGTGTTTCCCCTTGAGGTTGTTTGATACAACATATTTCTTTCCTTATAGTTGCAGTTCGAGAGGCGAGGAAGTACTTTTCAAGAAAAAGGCGCTTCATGTTTGCCCAACCTCTTATTGGTGAATTAACATAGTACAACCAATATTTCGTAGTGTCTTCTAAAGAAAATGGGAATTCTCTATGTTTTTCTTGTTCTTCATCAACATTAGTAGGTTTTAATGTTGAACAAACAGTATAAAATTATTTTAAGTGCTTATGAGGGTCTTCTCCATGCAGTCCATGAAATCTTGGTAATAAATGGATTAAACCAGATTTTAAATCAAAATTTGGTGCCTCACCTTGAATTTGAATGTAAGTGGGTTGGATATCAACATCAGTTGAGGTTAACTCTTTTAATGTTCGAATTTTTTCAGACATGTTATTGAATATTATTTCTGGTTCTAATTTGGTTCCAGAAGAAGATGGGTTTAGAAGAGTCTCGAGTGGTGTTTCCTCCTTTAAAAGGTGGTCTTGTGCGTCTCGATGTTGCTGATGTAGGATCCTCTCCGCTTCGGGTTCGAAAGGTGGTAAGTATCTCGAAGTAGAACACATCATGCACAGAACCTACACAAGATATAGATCAGAACACAAGAATAAATAAAAATGTAGAAAAACATACAAACAAATATTCACAAAATTTACAACTACTTTATAAAAAACACGCAATAAAAACCAAAGCGCTCCCTGACAACGGTGCCCAAATATGACCGTGCTATCGTGACTCGTCAAATTGATTATGTTTTTAAGGTTTATTTAGAGTCTAGGTTATACCCTAGGTCATCTCTCAAGGATATTTGGTAGGTTTTTAGTGTGTATTTTTAATAAAAATGACTAAGAGAGGGGGTGGTTTTGAAAAGAATTTAAAACAATGACTTAGTTGAAATGTCTTAAAAATTGAGTAACCAAGGGGATTTTGAAAAATATGAGATAAAAGAGTCGATGAGATTTCACTACACACATATCAAGTTCATTGTTCATAGAGATTCATCTTAGGTTTAGAGTAATTCTTGGGTTGGAGTAGATTGGAATCCCGATTAATTCATATGCTTTTATTTCAATGCTTTAAGGACACAACCTCGGCGTAACAATCGTATTTTCGAGGTCCAGTACTTATGCATGGAATAAGAGCTTCCAAATCATATTGAAATCTCAATAATGTGGTTATGAAAATTATTCTTGTGATGTCCAATCGTAACAACACAAGTCACGCACTCAAAACCTCACACCAATCGGTTAGAAATTAAGAGCATAACACTCACATGCATCAAATCAAGCATTCAAATCAGAAATAAAATAAGATACATAGAATGAAATGTTTAAATACCCAAATTACTCTAAACCAATAGCTAATGTATGCATCGTAACTCCCTTGACATGTGTGTAGCTCCCTCACAACGAACACCCAACTTTTAGCTCGACATCGAGAGGAGGAGGAAGCTCGGGTGGAACTCCTTATTAATCCTTGATTCCCCTATGAGGATATGGGACTCCAGAACCTAAAAGTTGATTATGAGACTCCTCTAGGACTCCAAATTTGCAGAACTTCACTCCTTGGCCGAACTTACAAATGAGGATCCCAAGGTTAAGTTTTATAGGAAATGTGGGAGGTGGTTTTGGGCACACAGATTTACTAAAACCGTTTGGCACATTATTTTAGCCTACCAAACAGTACTAAAACGATTTGTGGAAAACTAAAAGGCTGTAGCCCCTCGTCTGGAATATCTCCACCGAAATTTTGGCATCCTTTCAACAAGTGTAGCGCGAGATATGGACAGATCACAGCACAAAACTTTTGACCTCGAGCAGCTTGGGCGTGCTGGACAGATCAGGTTGTCTGGGCCCCTTAATGGACGAATATCTCTTGGTTTATTAATTTAAGGTTGTCTCCCTATGTGTTTTGTATATTCCCACAAAATATCATCCCATTTTGATGCACGGTGGAGTATCAGCATGAATTTTAGTCCACTGAACTTTTTGGATCCTGCGCAGTTTGGCCCAATTTTCAAGGACTTCATCATGGCCCCTCCAAATCACCTCCACCTACATTGTAATTTTCAAAAAAAAGTATCATTTCACTATTTAACAGTGATAAAAACAAATTATTTAATCAAACATGAAGCACAATTTGATAATATTATTATAATTTTTAATACAAAAAATGTTTAGCACAGCGGTGTAAGGTTGAAAATGAAACAGTGAATCGTGGTACGATCATATACCAATGCTCTCTTAGGTTACTTAGAATGATATCAAGATGTTGGTCATAATAATTATATGTCTTGGAGTGCACCAAGATGTCTTCCACAAACACTACCACAAACTGATCTAGGTACAGATTAAGGATTTTGTTCATTAAGTCCATAAACATTACTGGTTTGTTCGTCAACCCAAGAAATATTATGATGAAATCATATAGTCCATACCCGCTTCTAAATTCATCCCTTGGTATATCAGTTGTCTGAAATCTCAGTATATGATACCCTAATCTCAAGTCAATCTTCGAGAACACACATGCTCCTCTCAACTAGTCATATAGGTCATCGGTATGGGGGAGAGGATACTGGTTCATCACAGTCATCTGGTTCAACGTTCGGTAATCAACACATATGAATAAACTCTTATCAGCCTTATTTTCAAACAGCACTAGTGAACACCAAGGAGACTTACTTAGATAAATAAATACCTTATCCCCTAACTCCTCCAGACAAGTCTTTATCTCTTGAATATCCTTCGATGCCATTATATATGGTGGAATAGAAATCATTTCTTCTCCTGGTATGAGCTCAATACTAAATTGCACATCTCTCTCAGGTGGAATCCCGGAGAAATATTAAGTAAACACATCTTAAAACCAATCCACTAAGTGTGGAAAGACATCTCATTTTAGATTGCCATCATATAGAAATAAACAAGAAACCTGGGTTGTGATCTCTCATATTTGATGAGTAATTGGCCCTACTTGGAACACCTCGATATCCCACTCTCCACAATGAATATATTTGTAACCCTTTGGATATTTAATGGTCACTCTCTTATTGTAAAAATCAATGGGGGGACAATATGATACAAACTAGTCCAAACCCATAATTAGTTCAAAACCTAAAATGTCTATGATATAAAGATCTCGTAGAAATCGATATTGATCGACCACAAGAGAACAACCCTTGCACAAAAAAATGTCTCTTGATCGAACTCCATGAGGTGTGATTGTCGTCAACACCCCACTCACGAACTCAATCACCAGGATCAATCCATTAACATGTTTTGTAGAAATAAAGGAATGATAGGCATCGTTGTCAAATAAGGCACTAGATATCATATAAGCTATAAAAATAGTACCTCTCACTATCAATGGTCCAGCCTTGATATCCACAAGCGTAGGGTGAATAGAATTCAACGGTCTTACCCCACTTCCCCGTGATGCAGTCTAAGTCTCATGTGATGCCCTACTCTACTAATATGAGTGCTCATACCCTGAAGCTCCATATACACTACCATTACCACCTTGTCCAGTAGAACTCCAGATACAAGACTAATATGGTGCAGAATATCCTCTTCCTACACTCTGATTCTAACTAGCTATACCTTTACTACTCATTTATCATTGGGTCCGGTACAACTTTTGTAGATGTCCCATATTTCTGCAAGACTGTAACTATATTGGTGGTTGAGGTAACTATATTCAAAAGTTTCTTAATCTACCACACAAGTGATAGATCACTCAATTAAGGTCCTAAGCAAATGATCCATCTTTTTAGGTAATCTATTTCCCATTACCTTGGATGACGTTTTCATAGCAATGCTTCCAACTCTTAGAAGTCGTACCTTCTAATCATCAAAATGGAACCACCTTTCCTACAATAGAAGCCTCTTCAGGTTACCCATGTCTATGAGATTATTATTAACCACCTCAGCAAACTCCTTTAACTGAAAATGGTTAACTTGGGACTTAATCTCACATTTTATCTCATCCTAAAAATGTCTCGTTGTTGTTATCTCATCCACTGCCAATGCTGGAGAAAAGTATTGCAAATGTGTAATGTTTCTAACATAGTCTATCACATAAAAACTCCCCCAAGTCAACCTTATGAACTCATCTACTCTCTCCTAACTCAGTATCTCTGGATAGAAGTTCAATAAAAATTTATCCAAGAGTTCCTTCCATAACGTACCATTAGCCTATATAGTCCACGACTAAACATACCACCAGTGATTCACTGATCCTCGTATCATGAAAGCATCCAACATGACCATCCTCTCTATAGGAGTCTCAAAGTGGTCAATTATAGTCTCAAGGGACTCGTCCCAGAAATCATCTCTATCAGGTCCACCCTCTCCAATATAAGTAGGAGGGTGTTGAATTTGTAACTCCATTTTTAGATCAAACATACCCTTCACTACCCACCCTGGGTCTCTTCCCATGAATTTCATGAAGTGGGAAATGTTCTCTTGGAACTACTCCCTTAATTCCTCACCGGACAAAATTGGTGCCTTAGTTCCTAATACTAGTAGATCATCTCTAGCCATATCCTCATGTTATCCTCTTAATAAGCACCTTCATAGAGAAATATCTCTACCATTATAAATAGGTACCATAGGACACCTTTTACAAAATTTACACATTTAAGGTGAAATAAAATATTCCACAACTAGTCATTTCCCAAAACCCTACCACATAGTCAAAACTGAGGTGTTATCACTACCCTTAATAATCATACTCCTTGGTCCTTGATAACCAGGGTAAACGCATTCTAATTATTCATATTTCTCATTTAGACACCCTTTATTATCATCTTACATCATTCCACAATCTTTCTCAATTTCATGTTAGGTGCCATTTTCATTTCAATTTCACATGCATGTAAAAACAGTTCAAGATCAATAACTTACCCATAACCAATTTTTCATTGTGTTCCTAAAATGATGCATGTCATAATAACCCTAAGTTCCTAGAATGATGCATGTGACTCAAATCTTGTGCCATACTGGTCCATGAGTCAAAAATAAAAAAAATTAACATCAATAGTAACAACAAAAAACAAGTGTGGAACCCAAGTTGAAATAATTTTCAACTGTAACAGAAAATAAAAATAACTACAATCCCACCCTGGGTACTTGGGTTCTCCCCCATACATGGGTTAGCTACTCCCATGCATGAGATTATAACCAAGGCCATAATCTTTCTAGTTTCATGTCTACCTTTACGAAATAGTAATACAAAATAAAAAAGAAAAGAAAAATGGACTCTGATACCACTTTGTAATGTCCTGACCCAGGTGCCACACATCGGTGCCTCGATTCGGTCTGTCACATGACCCCATGTGTGCCTCCTCGTATGCTAGAGGATACCGAATAGTAGTAAATTGTTATCACATTATCAATTAATCTTTATTTAACAACATAAACCCCTGAAGTCTCATAGACACTCGTACCTTAATGATTGCTTTGGCTCATTCTGAAGCCTGAAGTATGTCTAATGGATTTAATATCTCATAATTACATTTTTATCATTCAATACCTACTTTTTCTCATACCGGGTCCAGATGTATGTCCAATGAAAATCACGTCTCATAATGTCATTGATTCCATTATTTAATTCATACTTGAATTCCCATGTTACCATTCATACATCACACAATATAATTACCATGTACCCATTATTTAATTCACAACTAAATTACCATGTTACCATTCATACCTTACACATTATAATGATCATGTTCGAATTCTTTATTTCATAACAAAATAACCATGTTACCATATATAACTTACACATTAGAATGACCATGTTCCCATTATTTAATTCTGAACTAAATTGCCATGTAAAAAATCATAACATGTAATTAATTAATCATTTAAACATCTAAATAAATTCCATTACTAATTCAACAATTATTTAAACACAAATATTCTATTATTTAATTCAATAATTAACTAATCACATAAATAACTTTAATTAATTCAAAAATTAATTAACCACATCATGTAAATTAATTAATTCTACAATTAATTAATAACATAAATTATATTATTCAATTGAACAATTAACTAACCCCAAAAATTTGATTACTAGTTAAACTATTATTTAACACATAAATACCCTTAATTAATTCCCCAATTAATTGAGTACATAAATCACATTAATTAATTCTTTAATTAATTAATCAATATCCACAAACTCAAAATTCCATAATTAATTCCACAACTAATTATCTCAATCAGAAGCTCAATATATCATAATTAATCACGAAATTAAATATTTCAATCCTCAAATCTCAATATCTCACAATTAATTCTACAATTAATTATCTCAATCTATAATTTCCAAAATCACCAATTTCACATTTCCTTAATTAATTAATTCACCAAATTAATTAATTTAGTGAATAAAATAATTTGTAAAAATATAATTGAAATTATAAAATAACATATACATAATTTAAATAAAGACTTGGGGATTTGGATTATAGAACAACTAACTCGATTCATTCACAAGCGGTCGTCCAACAGAAATCCCCAAAATTGGAGCAACACAATGACACATAACAAGATCTAAATCTAAAACCCTAAATCAAGATTGAACAAATAAAGATCTCGTAAATCAATATATATATATCTACAATAATATATCTAGAGAAAAAAAACAAGGTATATATCCCATCAAAATAAGAATAACAAACCCTATCTAAAATAGGAGAAGAAAGGAGAAGGAATAAGAAACCAAGTGAGATAAGATCCTCCTACTAAGAAGGGAGCATATAATTGATATTGTCTTTGAGTCAAAAATAATAGAGGTCCTGAAGACGTTTAATCCATCTATGAGGATCCAAAATCATGAAATATAATCTAGGGTCGAATAGGGGTTGAATAAAAGTTAAAATGGGGGTTTGAGTGATTAAAATATAATTTTTGGGTTATTTAAAAGGTCGTGATGGTTAGTTGGGAAGGGGTGTATGGTTTACCCTAAATATGAGCCTAACCATGTTCCACTATTATGGGGGTACACAGTTTCTCCTAAGAGGGTGCATGGTTTTAAAAACTGTGCGCTAATTGTGAAATTCCTCTATCCAGTGTTGCACAATTTGATGGGTTAGGGAACATGGTTAGGGAAAACCATGCACCAACAATGAATTTCTCTTCTCCCTTCAAATTTTCTAAAATTTTATCCCAAACACACCCCAAGGTAAAACCCAACCTAATTATTCTCAAACAAGAAAAAAATAAATACCTTAAATTAATCTCGAGTCATCTTCAGGAAAGGTTGGGATCTTACACAAACAATTTCATTTATTATCATGAAGAATTCATCAATGGATTCTTCATCTCCCATTCATATGTCTTCATACATACTATTCCAAATTTCTATCTTTTCATCCTTCACTTTATTATTCCCATAGAATATACTTTCCAGCTTATCCCACATACTCTTTGTAGTTTTGAAACCCATCACCTTAATATAAGCATTTTCTGATAAGGACATAAGAATAGAATTTCTAGCCTTTCCATCAACTTATATATTTTTTTTATTATTAAAAAACATAGGATAATCATTATTAATAGGTTTAAACCCAATTGTAGTAAAATAAACAACTTCTAGGCCAAAATATAGGAGATGAATAATCATCTAATTTTTCCATCCATAATAATTTTTTGCATCAAATATAGGAATTCCTCTACTATTGATAGTATTGATATTATCCATGATAAGGATTAAATAAGGGAACCATCCCTATAATACCAATTAAAGTTTCAAAGGATAAAAAAAACATATCCCTTGAAACCTGTTAAAGTTTATATCAGTATTTTCTTTTAGTAAATACCTATGCATGAAAATGTAGGAAATAAAGAAAATCATGTAATATTTAATTGGTTTTTCCTCAGTGTGAGAACCTACATCCTATAGATATCCACTACTGTGGGTCTATATAAATGATCTATAATGATTAAGTGAATACAACTCGTGCCAAATCCCGCTAGATAGCTTCTATGTCTCAGTAGAAATTATTATACTAACTCCCATCACCTTAAAATTTTAATTAAAAAAATTGAGCCATAATAATATAATAAATACTTTCTTGAAACTTCTCCACAAATTCTCTACCTGGAATCCTCACTCCGATATGGCAAGGCCTTATTCCCTCATTCTGATGGGGATGGGTTCAATGGACGTAGTCTATTGAATTTAGTTTAATATAAACATTACGATGAACTCATTCTCAATATATATTACTCATACTCTTCTCAAATTCTCAGTCAGTTATTCCTTAGTCCGGTAAATAGAACATTAAGATGTCCAACCTTATAATGAGTTCTCAGTGCAAGAAGATAACTTTGACATGAATTCTACATTTCCCCACCGTTTCCAGTCACATAAAAAAGAAATAATGTAGGAATGTATTGTGCTACTATTAATAGGAATCCCAGAAAGAAAAATGCAGGAAACTGGAAAACATTTCAAAATTAATTAAATTCAAAAACTTCAAGATCTACATATATTTGAATTTGAATTTTAACCACTTAAACTCTTCACAAATCTATTGAAATCTTATTGAGTCTTATTTGTAATTATTATTATCAAACTTCCTAAATTTTCTTCGGTATGATGGAATTTATTAGCTCATTATGATGTAACTTACATAGCTCATTAGGATGGAACATCCTTAACTCATTATGATAGAACATTCTCATCTCATTCTGAATTGTCTTTCTTCATCAGAGATAGCCTGGTTGATTTTTTTTAGAGTTAGTCTAATTGACATTTGTTCTCAACGTCAATCTTGATTGAATTTCCTTCTCAAAGTCATTATGATTGAATTTCCTCATTAGAGTTAGTCTGAATGAATTTCCTCCTCATAGTTAGTCTTACGGAAGATCATTATCTTTAGTCTAATATAATCCTCATAACGACAGAATTCTCATTACGATGGAAACTGCATTCTGCAACTTTGAAATTCTTCAAACCTCACTAGCCATAACCCATTCATACTTCTTAAAACTTCTATGCTCGGTACTTCTGGATCTGATGCAAACTTTTTCTTAATTCCTATAACTAAGAAAGTCTTTATGAATCCTCCATTTCTTCAAAACCATTTATCATGATAGTTTTTATGATTTATGATAACTTCAAGATTGGAAAAAAACCTTCTAACTTACATAGGAAATTATTATGACTACTATTACTTTCAAAACCTTATTTCATTTCAACCAAAACACAATATGAATGGTTTCACCTATTCTCCCCCTTTTGATCATAAGTATTGTATCATAATTGTTATATAAAATTTATGATATTTGAAAAATTCAAAAACAGAAAATTATCTTCTGACATATGGTTAGAAAGGTTAAAACTTTCTAACTCCTAAAATCACTATCTTCATTCAAACTCTTCAACAACATTCTGACTTTATAACCCACACTGAGTCGAATAAAACTTGAACTTCGTGCTAATTGATCTAAGACTAATGATGCGTCTGATCAACAATGTTGTTATTATAACAACTTATACAATTGGTGCTACACAGTTTGATACTTTGTCTTTGGTACTGCTCAGTCTGATCATATATATCGAAAAAAAACATTCTCTAAAACAAAACATTTCTCCCTATTTATGTTTAGGTTTGAAAATTTAGAAACATTCACCAGTTTTTCAAAAACCATTATTTTTCAAACGATTAGTTTTCTACAAATACAATACTTTTTTAAAAAAACATTACCATGGTTATTTAGTATAACATACCATTTATGAATTGGAAAGAAACCTATGTTTTCATACTTGCATTTTTTGGTTTGGGAAGAATTTTTTCAGGCATATTTTAGGAAGAAACATTACCCTTTATGTGTAGAATGTGACTTTATATGATAACTCAAAGAAACAATGGGATATTATTAATATGAACCCTTAGAAAAAAGTAATAGTGGAAAGACATTCCATATTCCTTGAGAGGGAAAACATCTCTAAAAGTGATGGTGGGATGGAGATAGAATTAGATGAAGTTGAGAATCAAGGTACATAAGGCTTGTCATAGGAACAGGTTCTATAAATCCCCATGTAAGAAGGAACTATTCTGGAGACACAAGTAATGTGTGGGAGCACAAGAGAGGTTAGAGAACCAGAATGGTAAGGTTTTCTTGTCACCAAGGATGGTGACTAATTATTAGTTTATAATAATGATCTTATAACATAAAAAGAAGCAGTAAGTGGCACAGATGTTTCCATGTGAAAATAATCCATCAATTCTAAAATGTATTCCATCTACAAAAATAAATTCTATATTTTGGTAGATCCTACAATGGATGTAATACCCATTGGTTTCAAGTGGGTATAAAAATAAGAAACTATACATTGAAGGAAAATGAAGTACCTATAAGGTATGAATAGTTGTAATGTTATTGAAATAGCATCAAGATATTAACTGAGATAAAACCATTTCACCAGTTGTAATGTTGAGATGCATCAAAATTACACTTGAAAATGAGGCTTACCTTGACTATGAGATTTGAGAAATGGATGTCAAAACTACCTTACTTAATAGGAACCGTCCGTAAGATGTTGATATAAAACAACCTGAAGGGTTTGTGACTCCAAATGATGAAAATATATAAAAATTGAAAAATTATCCATTTATATATTAAATCAAATATATAGGATATGGAAAAATAATTTTTGATGAATCTATAATAGAATGCGGTTTCATAAAGAATGATTGTGATCCATGTGTCTAAAAAGAATTTATTGGGATTGCATTCATTTTCATAATAGTATAATGACATATTACTTATTGTAAATCAAAAAGCAGTCTTACTGTTTTTTATGATTTGGTTGAATAAACTGTTCTCTATGAAGGACTTGGGTGAGACATCATATATATTTAGAATCAATATCTATCATGATAGATCCAAGAAGTTGCTCAGCCTAAGTTAAAGTATATACATTGTTAAGATACGTAAGATATTTGGTATGGAAAAATCGAAGAGGGAATTGTTTCCAATGTCACATGGCATTCATCCTTCATGAAAAATGTTTCCTCAGATACATGGGGAAATAAATAGAATGGAAAGCTTTTCATATGCCTCAGTGATTGGTTCATTCATGTATATTACGATATGTACTAGGATAGATGTTTCCTATGCATCAAGTGTAGTAAGAAGATATCAAGATGATCCAGTTGACCTCTATTAGATGGCAGTCAAGAGTATCATTAATTATTTGAAGTGTACTGAGGATATGTTCGTATTTTATGGAGAATATGGGGAACCATTCATCAAAAGATATGAAGATTATAGTCTTCAAACATATCAAGATGACATGAAGTCACAAACGAGATACATATTCACTTTGAATGGAGGTATTGTGAGCTGGAAGTGCTCAAAAAAGGCAATGGTCTAAGATTTTACAGTAGAGTCCAAGTATATTGTGACTTCTGAGGTAGCTAAATAAGAATTATGGATGAAAAAAATCATCCAAGATCTTGAATTTGTATATAATAGTAAATATCCTTTAACACTCTTTTTTTATAATATTGTAGTGGTGTCTCTCGTAAAAGAAACAAGTACACATCAACGGACGAAGTAGGTAATTTGGAAGTATCATCTCTTGAGGGATTTTTTAAATGATGTGAGGTTTTAGAGAGGATAATTTACAAAGAAGAAAATATATCATACCCCTTGACTAAAATCTTGAATCACCATAAATATAATTATTATGTGAGTTTAATTTTACTGAAAGTTGTAGTTAGTTGGATCTAGTCCTCATGATAGTTTCTTGGAGTTGGTGTCCTAGGATTAGCTATTTGTGCTTTAATTACAAGTATGTTCGATATATTGAATATTAATAAAACATATTATTAGATATTGTCCATTGTTCTGTAAGACACTAATGTAATAATGTCCTAGCGTATATGCCACATTGATAAGGTCATATCAGTTCTCTGTTATATTGAGAACCTTGAAGTGTTATGATGATATTCTTAAAGAATGTTCTTCTCTTGGATAATGTACTATGATGGGACACATAGTTCAAAGACTGTTAAGTGATAGAACTCATAAGAGGATTAGTCTTAGTATCATGAAGTTATCACTTGGTAATCTAGAATATTAGAGATTATGAGAAAGAATCACTGGTAAAAATTCCACATGTTTTTGTGTCATCAGATATTCCTATATGCAATCATGTGTAATGGTACTTAGACTTTCAAATTATCATTAATGAATTTTATAACTCATGAACATAGATTTTATTATGAAAACCATGATGACATTTATTCATGGTATGTTAAGTTACATTGTTCTTGTCATGACTCACATGTCATTAATGAATAAGTTAAAGAAGGAGTTATCCCTTCTAAATTTATGGAAGCTGATATATCAACTATTTGATTAAAATATAACCATTACATTAAATTTCATGTACATGGTGTAACAATGTGTATATTTTAGATATTAAAGAAAATATGTTCCAAGAAAATTAGTTGGTGACAAAGACGTGCAACCTGCTTGATGAGATATTATGATAAGGGGATTATATTATATAGTGAGTGTTCATTTTTGGTTTTCAACATTTCAAAATTAAGTTATTTCTCTTTGGTGCCTTGACTCATTTCTACATAGTAATTTTGGACTTTTGGCATGCTCTCTTGATTCAAATTAGAAAGAATTCAGGAGGGTCAAACACTAAGTGTTTCTGATGATCTTGATTAAATACAATTTGAATTTAATTAATTGAAAAAATAATATTCTCAGGACTGAGGTATAATTTTATTCATGTTTTATTGATCACAAATATATATTTATTAATGAAATATTTAAATTAAATATTTATTTAGATGTTTAATAAATAAAATAAGAGCTAGAATAGACCAAGACCATGTCTAATAAATATTATTAATTAAAAAGATGGTTAGATAATATTTTTCGATGCTCAAGTTGGAGCGCACCGTAGAATAATAATAAGAATATTATTATTCTATGGAATGAGGTTTGTTAAATGTTTTTGTATTTTTAAGAGCTACAATGCACTAAAAAATATCCTAACCTAAAATCTACTGTAATAAATAGCCTGTTATGGCTATTGTGAAGGTAATTGAAAATAGATAATTGTTTCAAATAATGAATTTTCTTTTAACTCCTCTATCTATCTCCCTCTCAAGAAAAATAATTTTTTGAGAGATTTATTCAAGATTAAAGAATTAGTGATCAAGAATAAACAATTCAAGAAATTTTATTCCCCACACTAGCACATAGAGATCATTTAACATTTATTGGATATCAACGGAGCATGTGTGTATTTTTGGTGACATAGATGTGAAACCTGTTTGAAAAGATATTATTATAAAGGGATTATATTATATAGTGAGTGTTCATTTTTGGTTTTCATCATTTCAAAATTATGTTATTTTTCATGGGTGCCTTGACTCATTTCTAGATAGTAATTTTGGACTTTAGGTAAGCTAAATTGATGTAAATTAGAAAGGATCCTATAGGGTCAAACAGTAATTGTTTCTGATAATCTTGATTAAATACAATTTGAGTTTAATTAATTGAATAAATATTATTCTCAAGAATGAGGTATAATTTTATTCATGTTTTCTTGATCAAAAATATATATTTATTAATGAAATATTTAAATTAAATATTTATTTAGGTGTTTAATAATTAAAAGAATATTTTGAATAGACCAAGACCATGTTTAATAAATAATATTAAATTAAAAGATGGTTAGATAATATTTTTCGATGCTCAAGTTGGAGTGCACCATAGAACAATAAAAAGAATATTATTATTATATGTAATGAGGCTTATTAAAGGTTTTAGTATTTTTTAAGGGCTAGAATGCAATAAAAAAATATCCTAACCAAAAATCTACCCCAATAAATTGCCTGTTATGGTTACTGTGAAGGTAATTGAAAATAGATAAATATTTCAAATAATGGATTTTCTTTTAACTCCTCTATCTCTCTCCATCTCAAGAAAAATAAATGTTTGAGAGATTTATTCAAGATTAAAGAGTGGGTGATCCATAATGAACAACATAAGAAATTTTATTCCCCACAATAGCACATAGAGATCGTTTAACATTTATCAGATATCAACGGAGCATGTGTGGATTTTCACTAGAGGGATTATATTATTGGATCCTCATAGCGAAATAAAGGCAATTTGAAATGGTCTTTTAATATGATTAACATCCTTAATGAAGAAATATTCCTATGATAAGGTAATAATTTTTTATGGAATTAAATAAATTAATTAAAAATTTGATGTTGAAGCTCCTCACTCTTGGTTTTGAACATATAAACATTAAAAGAAACTTTAATATATTTCCCACCACCACATGCTTCCACAACTCCCGGAACCCTCATAAGGTGCCACATTTCTTGATCCTTTTGTAGTATGGATAGATCCAAGAGGATATGTGGGAGCGGAAGTCCAATGTTTGATCTCAATAGATGTCGAGTAGTACGTACACACAACTCCAAGAAGTATGAACTCTAGTCTTATGGTCATATCTTGATTACTTTCGATATGTTGACTTTCTATTCAACATGGAGTTGAATCAAGTACATTCGGGGGTTGTAGCAGCTTGGTTAATGCACAACCACTCGTTATGTGATTTTAGATTTTATGATTTATTTTTCATTTATTATTATCACTGAATACAATAGTCAATCATGCTCACACTTTTTAAGGATGAATTAGTGATGTACTAATTAATTTTATTACTCAAGCCTTGCATAAAGATATTGATACACATTCAGACATTATGTATAGGGATTTGGATAAGGAAAAGGGACATGTTGCTGATGGCTGGGAAAATGAGAATGGAGATGGTACTATATCGAGTTGGACTCCGAAGGAACCTGTTGTTTTATTTATTTATTTATCTCCCTATTAATACCCTAGTTTTGATTTCCACTTTAGAATACCATTTATTATTGTTTGAAATGGGCCTCGTCTTTAAGATTCCACATAATTACTCTAGTTGAAATTATATTATTTATTATGTATTATTTTTATTATGACATGATACTATGGGTATAGTCTCCCCACTGATGGACTTAGACCCTCACTGCTAGTCAGAAACCTCTTGTGTGCAGGGAGGCATACAAGAGGTTTTGTAGCACTCCAGTTCGAACATGACATTTCAGGTGAAGGCATTTCAAAAACCATTCAAAAAAGACTCCATACTATAAAAAATATCGTTCTTAGTAGTGGTTTTTTATTCTAGTTGAAGTAGTTTAAACCATTGCCTTATTATTTAGCATTAGTTACTAAAATCTCCCTGTATTGCATGTTTTCTTGTCATTTCACATTAGTTTGATTCATTTAGTAGAAGTTTTTTATGTGAATTTTTTTTGAGAATTTATAAATGATTTTAATTTTATTTAACGGTGATTTTTGTAAAAAATATTGAAAATAAAATAGATAAGATGAACCTAAAAACCGATAAATATGTCAGTGGTTGTTATGTTTATTGGTAGTTAATATTAACCACTATTAATTATGATTCAAATTAATTTTTTTAACAGGGGTTCTTAAAAATCACCTCTCAATATTTTTTAAAAAATATACTTTTTAAAAGTATTTAATAAAAAATATAAATATAAAAACTTTCACATGTAATAAACTATAAAATAAATGCACAATAAAACCATCTTACATACATCATATAAGATACACCCATAATTATATACATATACAATCATAGTCATCATAACCTCAGTCAACTGATTACCTCAATCAACCAATACCTCAATTATCAATATATACATATAAAATATGTCTAACAAAAACACTTTCCCAATATATTCTGACCCCATGACCTATGTTTCATCATTCTACCTCCACATCATCTCATCAATTGAAACATACCACATAATCTCATCAATTGTAATAAAAAAGACAGAAATTAAAACTAAACATAATAAAACAGAATTACAATAGAATCATTGATAAAATTTAAACATACAAAAGAAACTAAGAACTAGCACCACTTCCTTATAAATAATTTCTTGAATCTAATGGTCAACCTATTTTCTTCAGTCAACATCTATCACCTACAATAAAAACTATAACATTTAAGAAAAGAAATGAAAAAGTGAAAAGAAATGGAATATATTTATAATGTTGCACATAAAATTTGTTATTTTGTTAATCAAACATAAGACATTGTAACATTAAACAAATAATATACCATGAAAAATCCTATTTAAAATATGATTCAATACTTGAAACTAAAAAGGGATAAGTATATAAAATTCTAATTGATTTTTAAATCAATCTGCAATGTGATTAAATTTTACTTAATATTTTTTTTAAATAATTTGTTATAAAAGCATATAATATATTTAAAAACTAAATCAATGGTGGTCGTTCCATGATTTCATGTCAATATGAGGGTTTTTCTATGGTATTTACCATTACACACATGTTTTTGTGTTTTAAAACACTAAAAATGTGTTTATGGGAATCTGAGGAAAACCATAAATCTGAATGATGTGTTGTTAATTCATACATTTCAAAAACCATTCTATAGTCATTATCCTCTAATTTCATTGCAATTTGATGATGTTTTCCAAGTCTTAACCCCCTGATGCACGCTTTTAAAGGCTTCAACACCTTTAAAAACTATTTACTGAGCCATTGTGACTACACTACATGTCAATTTGATTTGTTTTCTACACTTAAAAATAAAAAATAACACAATGGTGTTTTTCTCTTGATTTCACATCAATTTGATGTTGTTTTCTATGGTTGTTAATGTTACCTACACATTTATGTCTTTTAAAACACTAAAAACCTATTTACGGGCATCCTAGAAAAAACCTAAATTCAAATGACATTACTTCGATTCCTAAATTTCAAAAATAAATATATGGTCATTTTCCTCTGATTTTATGGTAATCTAATGATATTTACCCAATTTTGACCACCCAATACACGTTTTTAAAGGCATCGATACATTTAAAAACTATTTATCGACCCATTTTGACCAAAAAACACAGCGAATTGACATCTTTTCTACAATTACATGTCCATAATAACTTAACAATGGTTTTACCATGATTTCACATCAATCTGTAGTAGTTTTCTATGATTTTGACTATTACACGCCTATTTTTTTTAAACACTAAAAACATGTTATAGGAATCATCAAAAAACCTTAAGTAAAAATGATGTCTCATCTAATATTAAATTTTAAAAATAATTATTTGGTCATTTTACTGTGATTTCATAGAAATTAGATGATGTTTTTTGGTTTTGACCCTCTGATGCATGTTTTTAAAGGCTTAAGTACCTTTAAAAACTATTTACCAATCCATTCTGATCACACTACACTTTATATTGATGTTTTTTCAATCTGTAAACATAAAAAATAACTAAAATATATATGTACCATGATTACATGTTAATTTGAGGTCTTTTTCTATGGTTTTGACAATTATAAGAATGTTTTAGTGTTTTAGAACACAAAAAAATGTGTTTATAGGTATCCTAGGAAACTGTAAATTGATATTATGTGTCATAGTTCTTACATTTCATAAATCAATATATAGTTGTTTTACTTTTATTTCATGGTAATTCGATGATTTTTTCCTAGTTTTGACACTCCATCACATGTTTTTAAAGGCTTCAATACCTATAAAAAACTATTTATTAAGCCATTCTGACCACACCACTTATCGGATTGACATGTTGTCAATGTGTATACATCCAAAATAACTCAACAGTCGTTTTCCCATGATTTCATGTCAATATGGAATAATTGTCTATGGTTTTTACCATTACACACACATTTATGTGTTTTAAAACACTAAAAATTCATTTAATGATATCCCCGGAAAACTGGAACATAAAATGATGTTATGTCAGTTCGTACATTTCAAAAATAAATCTATGGTAATTTTCCTATGATTTCATAGAAATATGACAACATTTTTCTGGTTTGGACCCCCTGAAACATGTTTTTAAAGGCTTTAATTCCTTTAAAAACTATTTACCATGCCATTCTAACCACACGTTACATCAGATTGACATTACGCATACACATCAAAAATAAAACAATAATGGTTGTCCCATGATTTGATATAAATCTGATGTTTTTTTCTATGGCTTTGACTGTTTCATGTTTTAGTGTTTTAAAATACTAAAAATGAATTTATGGTAATCCTAATAAAACCGTAACTCAAAATGAAATCTCATCTATTAATAGATTTAAAAAATTCAACTATGATTATTGAATTATGATTTCATGGCAAGCGAATGATTTTTCATGGTTTTGAACCCACACCACATGTTTTTAAAGGCTTTGTTACCTTTAAAAACAGTTTACTGAGCCATTCCAACTACATCACATATCATATTGATTTGTTGTTAGTAAGGACATGTGAAAAATAATTAATTGGTATATTTACACTGATTTCACATTAATATGAGGTCATTTTCTCTTTTTTTTATTGTTACACACACATTTTAGAGTTTTAAAACACAACAAACACATTTACGGTCATCCTGGGAAAATAATAACTCATAATGATGTTCTATTGGTTCCAACATTTCAAAAATAAATCTATGGTTGTTTTACTTTTATTTCATAGAAATATACTGATGTTTTCCTAGTTTTTGACCCCCATATACATGTTTTTTAAGGATTCAATATCATTAAAAATTGTTTACCAAGTCATTCTAACCACACCACATGTTATATTGATGTGTTGTCTATGCATAAATGTCAAAAATAACTCAATAGATAATTTAGCATGATTTGACATCAATATATGTTATTTTTATATGGTTTTCACAATAATATTCTTGTTTTACTCTTTTAAAACGCTAAAAATGTGTTTACAAGAATCACAGGAAAACCATAAATCATAATGACATGTTATCAGTTCCTACATTTCAAAAATTAATATATAGTCATTTTTATATAATTTCTTGGGAATATGACAATGTTTTCCGGGTTTTGACCCTCTAACACACATTTTTAAAGGATTTGAGACCTTTAAAAACAATTTACCATCCATTCCGACCACACTGCATATCTTATTGATGTGTTATCTATGAATACACATAACAAATAACTAAAAAATGGTTTTTTCATGACTTCATGTCAATCCGAGGTCTTTTTCTTTTGTTTTGATTATTACATGCATGTTTATGTGGTTTAAAACACTAAAAATGTAACGCCCCGACCCCAGCTACCCAGAGTCGGTGCATTACTTCATAACAATGGAATGATCACAAAAGATCAAATCTCGAATGACCGATTAGTTTAGTAGCCTTGGAAACACTAGATACATTCATAAATGTTACATTACATCAAAATGTGAAAAACTAATAACAATGTCTTCATAGTTCACACTCATATCCTCTTCTGACTATCCCTGCAGGTCATTCCTAAAATAATTCTTCACATCCTGGAAAATATTAAAACATTGAAAGGGGTGAGCACAAGTGCTCAGTAAGGATAACAATATTGCGGAATCTTTCATAAATAAACATTAACATTTAAGGAAATGTATAACTAAAACAAAAGCCTTTTTAAACATGAACTTCAGCATAATATGGAAAAAATAAAATTAAATAATGCCATTTACTTACTCACATGTATATTCTACTAGTCGAATAATCACATGAAATATCAATAACCACTTTCATAATGAGGGAATGTATAATGGAAGACATTCTAAAACATTTTGTCAAGGCCTCGGCCAAGACGTCTAAAATGATTAAGGCCTCAGCCAAAACCATAAATCAAATTGGGAAAGGGCCTCGGCCAATTCCACTTCTAGTTGTCTCATGAGACCTACCGATGCATCGAGGAGCTATAGCGGGCTCCACCCGTCACTTATTAAGTCCAATACATTCCTCATATGGATAGGTTTAAACATATCATAAACCATTACATAATCTTATCTCATAAAACATGCATAAAGGAAACATAACATTTCCACATTTCAATCACAATATATCAATACAACACATTGATATAATAACAACGCTTTCAAAACCATTTTCAATACCAAAATAAAAGAAAGTTAAAACATTGTATTTATTTTTTATTAAAAAAATGATGGCTTGTAGAGGAAGCCGAAACTCAAATAATGGTCACGGCGGCGGAGAAGTCATTGTCGCCGCATTACTACGGAAAGAAAAACATTCCCTTTTGTCGTTTAGCAAAACGCTTCGTATAAAAAAAATCCTTTTGAATAAACGTAAAAGTCAAAGGGGTTTATACACCGTATAAAAGAAAGTTGTGTATAAAACCAAATATGCCTCAATGAAAGGGGATTGAGACGAAGTCCTTAAAAGATCATTTTTAAAATAAAATAGATCTATTACGTGTATTCACTATAGGTACACATAAATAATGTAAAAAAACAAAATAGGACATAATAATATCATGACGTAATTTGAAAGTAGGAGATTAACCCAATGAATGGAAATTGGGTTAAGAAGTTCCCTTACCTCGTGTCTGACTTGACTCAACCGTTATTTAACCTCCTGAATAATAAACTAGAGTTAATATATACCTTATTAAGAACCATTTTTAATTTCATTATCCTTTTTATATCACTTATTACAATGTTATTAACATTATGTAATTATTTAAGTTAATAACGGTCGTTTTGTCGATCTTTGGTACTTGAGTCAACAATAAACTTCTTATAATTACAAGTTGTTTATGTGGTAGAATATCCTTTATCTACTGAATTATATTCATGATTTATATGTATTATATATCATACATATCCAGTATATACATTCATTCATAATATTACGTAACATTTAGATGTAAGAAATGAAATGCACCGTTCATGGAGACGGTAAGCCGTACGTACGCATGAACACTACTTTCATTTCAATTTCATATTTAATGGAACAAAATCATAATGATATAAATGTATAATATAATTCCAGTATAACATAGTTTATAATACCATTTACTCCATCCTTTATACATCCCACATATGGCATTAACGATTCAAATCACTTTGAGGGGCGGTAGTCCGCACTTCCTAAAATGAAATTATCGCATTTTACCCATAATGGAAATCATAAATTATGCCATAAATGAGAAATACATAATCATAAGTAAAACATAAACATATTATATATCATATATAAAAATAGTGACATCTTAATGGCCACCTTTGAAGGTGTTATATGAGTGTTGAACAATCATCATTTCGTGAGGCAGAAATTCGCCATCCACAGAAACCGTATATTCTTTAACCATTAGATGTAGGTGTGTGTAATTGTAGCCCGAATACTTCTTATAACAATATCCAAGTATATTGAGGATACTGGTGTTGTTACAAAATAAATGAATAAAAAGATTTTATGGGGTTGGAGAAGAAAAATAAAACAAAACAACATTAGAGAAGACATTACCTCAAATCGGGTAACTCTTTTTGATTTGAGCCAAAGGCTTCCTTGGGAAGAGTTATGCCCAAAGTGAGGCTTCTAGGAGTAATAGGGGGAAGTTGGGAGAGTATTTGGGCATAGTTTGGCCAAACCAAAAGGCTTGAAAGTGTGAATAAGGTGGTAGAGGTGGGGGCCTTTTATAAGAGGAGAGGAGGGGCTCTTTTGAAAAGATTGAAATGTTACATTATTATACAATGATTTTCGGATTCTAAAGGTCCCACACTTATATAATTCGTGGATAAGGTGATAAGGGTTCTAAATATACCCATCCAGTAGTCTTTGGACAAGTGTAAGCCTTGTATTTTACAATATCTTTTCATTTTATTAAAATCGTTAAATAATGAGGTCATCGCTGCATCATAATGATGTTATAAATAATTTAATTTATTTAATGTCTAAAAATTATAAAAAAAAATACTATGATGTAGGAAATCGTTTTATATTTCTAATAAATATTTATAGTCAAAATTTGGACTTGTTTAACCCCATTTAAAAACTGTTTTAGTAAAAAACTCATGTTTGTGTCAATTTAATTTTAACATTAAATAAATATATATTAATGTCATTTTCCAACTAAAGTGGCTCCATTGGGTCCCCAAGTTGACCCATGGGTTGTCTTGGTCGGCCATGACTCATCCAATATGAGTAGGACAAGTGTCATGCTCATCTCATATTATTAAAACATTATTTGTACCTTAAACTACACTAATTACCTCTAATCGCGATTAATAACTTAAAAGTTACTATTCACAAAAAAATTATTTTGATCTCATTGAACCACATTTTACTTCTTAATTACAACCATGTTTGTCGGATTTTTGAAAATCAAATCACAGAAGTGGTAATATTTCATTTAAACAAAAAATCAGTTATTTGACTACCACTTAGTGGTTTCACTATTCATCAAAAATTGATGTTTTTCAGAACAATGCCAAAATTTCACCCTGAGCTATAATTGATATTCCGAATTCAAAAATGATGTCTATTTTAAAAAATTCCAAACATATAAGTTTCATTAATTAATTTTATAACTAATTCCCGTTGTTACAACTAATAGCGTGTTTTTAAGAAACAATTTATATCAAAAGATTGGCAATTATTTATGTCCAATTTCAATGTTAAATTAATTCTAATGACCACCTTTGGATAAAATGGTAAAAATATATTCTAATTATACTTTAAAACCACTAAATAGTATAATTTATCACTATAAATTATTTTGATTAAAAAAGTTGTTTTTAAGTAATTTTCACTATTCATAAAAAATGGAAGTTCTTAGAAAATTACAAAAAATTCAACTTTGGATAATTTCGATATTACGAATACAAAAATGAAGTCCATTTTGAAATATAAAATTTATATAATTTTAAAAAGTGGTTATTACTATTCAAAACGGCTACTTTGATTAGTCGCGGTGTTTTAGAACTCGAAGTTGCGTACAATGCAAGCTATTGCATTATTGAATGAGAAGTGTATCGTGGAAGCTCAGGGTGTTACATTCTCCCCTCCTTCAATAAATTGCGTCCTCGCAATTTGAAACTTTTCTTTGAAAATAAAAGGTTGAAAAGAGAAAATACCTTTGAGGAAAACCCACATCAGAAATAAGGTTAATAAATATATAACATTAAAAGAAAGCAAGATAAGTACAAAGGTCACCCGATATAGCCCATTCTAGGATTCTATGAAAATATGGATATGGAGGAGAAACAAACCATCAAGGTCTGATGGAGAGTTATAGAAAACAGGATTAGGAGAAAGTTTAACTTCAAGAAAATCACAAACTTGTGATTGGTTAAACGGTCATTGAATCCCCAGTTGGAAAAGTTAACCAACAACATTTTTGTTTTAAGTTACCTTTTATAATGTTGAGGAATTTATTTAAGAGATTTACTAAGAACGTAAGGGAATATACATACTTGTTATGTATACTTTCATTCGTTAATAAATTTTTACCACAAACCCAACTTTTACTCCAAATGGTAACAGAACTAAAAAATATTCTATTTATCCTAATTGTATAAGGTTCCAAATGTTAACACATGCCATTTAGATTAGTAAAATTATTTTGTAATAACCAGGGACTTCCTATAGGATAGTGGTAGGAAATAAAGGCCGGTCTAACTATGATTGTGGGTTCGATTCCTGCAGCTTTGTCCGACGCGACGGGTTATGCCCCACCCTGCAGGTTGTCCTTTTCCTAAAACTCTAGTATCATAATATTCCAAAAATAATCTTCATAAATTTTTTAACCATAAACAATACTATCCAAAGATCAACTTAATCCACTCCAACCTTTATAATTATCCAATATACCTCTGTCCAGACATTCTCTAAAAGGTCTCTTAATTCCAAAATCAATTTATCAGATTCCCCAAAAAAAGTAAATTTTCTCTTATTGTCACATACTAAAAATATAATTACCTTAATCATATTAAAACCTTACTGAAATCAACAAGTACTGCAGTACAATCCTTATATATATATATATCACATTTTTCTAATAACCAGAATATAACCCATGAGTCCAAAAGCACCAATACATTAGTTATTCTGCTTCAACTGTAGTAACAACATAAGATTGTCCTTGATCCCTTGGCCTTTTCTGAGGTAAGTTTCCCTGACTCTTAGGACATTCATTTGCATAATGACCCATTTCTCTACAATTGTAGAATTCAACATTGATAGCCTCTTTATTTCCCTTGAAATCACGAGCCTGGTGACCCTTTTCTCCACATTTATAACAAACTCCCATTCCTTTTAGGCAAGTACCAGGGTTATTCTTCCCACAATTATCACATAATGGAAAATCCTTCTTTCCCTTTTTCCCTTTATCTGTCTCTTGTTCCACCGTTCTCTTCTTCTCTTGCTTTACTTTGTTGTCATAAGACATAGAGAATTCCTTTTCTGTCTTGATAGCACACGAGACAATATCTTCGTATGATGAGAAGGATTGTGATACTAAAGCTCGACGGAGAAATGGTTTTAACCCATCAAAGAAATGATCAATCTTACTCCTTGGGTTATGTATATAATCGGCAGCATGCCTCGCTAACCTTGTAAAGTTAGCCTCATACTTTGCGACATTTTCATCCTCCTTCTGCCTCAGACTCAGAAATTTCCTTTCCATATATGCTCGATGTTCATGAGGAAAGTATTTTTCTATGAAAACCACTTTGAACTCCCTCCATTCCATATTCGATACGTCATCATATTATTTTGTGTTTTGAATCAGCGACCACCACTGATCAGCATCTCCAGTGAGGCGGTAAACTGCCATGACAACCTTCTCCCTTTCGCTACTCCCCAAGGCATGGAATATTTTTTCTCTAAGAAGTTTATCCATTGCTCAGCTACTAACAGATTTGTAACCCCATTAAATGTTGGTGGTTGTTGCCTCATGAAGCGGTCTAATATTGATCCTCCACATTGCAGATCAGGGTCCTCCATACGAGTAAGGTTATTATTCATAACCTGAGTGAGTTGTCCCAGTATGGTAGTAAGTTCATCAGCACCAGTTGTATCTCCATATCCACAATAATTATCCTAAGAAGGAGGGAAATCCCTACACGGAGTGCGTGCATTGATACAGTTTCCTTTCCTTCCACTAGGCGCCATTTCTAATCAATGGCATAAACTATATTAGTTTATGAATCAAAATACATAATTACATACATGTAAGATACTTAACATAAATTGAACTATTTATGGATATAATCTATAAATTGTTTTCATTGAGGATTTATATACTCATAACCCTTCACAGTGGTTTGTAAAGAAAATGTGAATTATCCAAAGCATATCCCCCGGGAGTGTCGTAACCAAGATTGCAGCAAGGCCCATTGTCGTGCACCAGTTCCCGTTCGAGTCTAGCTCAAAGCGGTGTTTTCGGGTTTTACCCCTAGGTACATCTGTGCCAGAGCCACCTCTACCTGCTCGTATCCAGACAGGGATGTATTGCTCTGAAACTCATAACATTCTATAATACCAAAATTCTACGAAGTTCTTCTATACTAATCCTCAGAGTATATCTTTGGGATATGTGCTCTAATCAGAGTTTATCTAAATCTAGCTTCCAATGTTAGTACTAAACTGCCTCTGATACCAACTATAACGCCCCGACCCCAGCTACCCAGAGTTGGTGCATTACTTCGTAACATTGGAATGATCACAAAAGATCAAGTCTCGAATGACCGATTAGTTTAGTAGCCTTGGAAACACTATATACATTCATAAATGTTACATTACATCATTAAGTGAAAAACTAATAACAAAGTCTTCATAGTTCACACTCATATCCTCTTCTGACTATCCCTGCAGGTCATTCCTAAAATACATCTTCACATCCTGGAAAATATTAAAACATTGAAAGGGGTGAGCTCAAATGCTCAGTAAGGATAACAATATTGCGGAACCTTTCATAAATAAACATTAACATTTAAGGCAATGTATAACTAAAACAAAAGCCTTTTTAAACTTGAACTTCAGCATAATATGGAAAAAATAAAATTAAATAATGTCATTTACTTACTCACATGTATATTCTACTAGTCGAATAATCACATGAAATATCAATAACCACTTTCATAACGAGGGAATGTATAATGCCAGACATTCTGAAACATTTTGTCAAGGCCTCAGCCAAGACGTCTAAAATGATTAAGGCCTTGGCCAAAACCATAAATCAAATTGGGAAAGGGCCTCGGCCAATTCCACTTCTAGTTATCTCATGAGACCTACCGATGCATCGAGGAGCTATAGCGGGCTCCACCCGTCACTTATTAAGTCCAATACATTCCTCATATGAATAGGTTTAAACATATCATAAACCATAACATAATCGTATCTCATAAAACATGAATAAAGGAAACATAACATTTCAACATTTCAATCACAAGATATCAATACAACACATTGATATAATAAAAACGCTTTCAAAACCATTTTCAATACCAAAATAAAAGAAAGTTAAAACTTTGTATTTTTTTTCATTAAAAAAATGATGGCTTGTAGAGGAAGCTGAAACTCAAATAATGGTCACAGCGGCGGAGAATTCATTGTCGCCGCATAAGTACGGAAAGAAAAACATTCCCTTTTGTCGTTTAGCAAAACGCTTCGTATAAAAAAGATTCCTTTTGAATAAACGTAAAAGTCAAAGGGGTTTATACACCGTATAAAAGAAAGGTGTGTATAAAACCAAATATGCCTCAATGAAAGGGGATTGAGACAAAGTCCTTAAAGGATCATTTTTAAAATAAAAAAGATCTATTATGTGTATTCACTATAGGTACACATAAAGAAAGTAAAAATACAAAATAGGACATAATAATATCATGACTTAATTTGAAAGTAGGAGATTAACCCAAAGAATGGAAATTGGGTTAAGAAGTTCCCTTACCTCGTGTCTGACTTGACTCAATCGTTCTTTAACCTCCTGAATAATAAACTAGAGTTAATATATACCTTATTAAGAACCATTTTTTATTTCATTATCCTTTTTATATCATTTATTACAATTTTATGAACATTATGTAATTATTTAAGTTAATAACGGTAATTTTGTCGATCTTTGGTACTTGAGTCAACAATAAACTTCTTATAATTACAAGTTGTTTATGTGGTAGAATATCCATTATCTCCAGAGTTATATTCATGATATAGATGTAATATATATCATACATATCCAGTATATACATTCATTCATAATATTACGTAACATTTAGAGGTAAGAAATGAAATGCACCGTTCATGGAGACGGTAAGCCGTACGTACGCATGAACGCTACTTTCATTTCAATTTCATATTTAATGGAACGAAATCATAATGATATAAATGTATAATATAATTCCAGTATAACATATTGTATAATACCATTTACACCATCCATTATACATCTCACATATGGCATTAACGATTCAAATCACTTTGAGGGGGCGGTAGTCCGCACTTCCTAAAATGAAATTATCGCATTTTACCCATAATGGAAATCATAAAGTATGCCATAAATTAGAAATACAGAAGCATAAGTAAAACATAAAAATATTATATATCATATATAAAAATTGTGACATCTTAATGTCCACCTTTGATTGTGTTATATGAGTGTTGAACAATCATCGTTTCGTGAGGCAGAAATTCGCCATCCACAGAAACCGTATGTTCATTAACCATTAGATGTAGGTGTGTGTAAGTGTAGCTTGAATCCTTCTTATAACAACATCCTAGTATATTGAGGATACTGTTGTTGTTACAAAATAAATGAATAAAAAGAGTTTAGGGGGTTGGAGAAGAAAAATAAAACAAAACAACATTAGAGAAGACATTACCTCAAAATCGGGTAACTCTTTTTGATTTGAGCCAAAGGCATCCTTGGGAAGATTTATTCCCAAAGTGAGGCTTCTAGGAGTAAGAGGGGAAAGTTGGAAGAGTATTTGGGCATAAGTTGGACGAACCAAAAGGCTTGAAAGTGTGAATAAGGTGGTAGAGTTGGGGGACTTTTATAAGAGGAGAGGAGGGGCTCTTTTGGAAAGATTGAAATGTTACATTATTATACAATGCTTTTCGGATTATAAAGGTCCCACACTTATATAATTCGTGGATAAGGTGATAAGGTTTAGAAATATACCCATCCAATAGTCTTTGGACATGTTTATGCCTTGGAATTTACAATAACTTTTCATTTTATTAAAATCGTTAAATAATGAGGTCATCGCTGCATCATAATGATGTTATAAATAATTTAATTTATTTAATGTCTAAAAATTATAAAAAAAATACTATGATGTAGGAAATCGTTTTAGATTTCTAATGAATATTTATAGTCAAAATGTGGACTTGTTTAACCCCATTTAAAAACTGTTTTAGTAAAAAACTCATGTTTGTGTCAATTGAATTTTAACATTAAATAATTATATATTAATGTCATTTTCCAACTAAAGTGGATCCATGGGGTCCCCAAGTTGAACCATGGGTTGTCTTGGTCGGCCATGACTTATCCAATATGAGTAGGACAAGTGTCATGCTCATCTCATATTATTAAAACATTATTTGTACCTTAAACTACACTAATTACCTCAAATCGCGATTAATAACTTAAAAGTTACTATTCACAAAAAAATTATTTTGATCTAATTGAACCACATTTTACTTCTTAATGACAACCATGTTTGTCGTATTTTTGAAAATCAAATCACAGAAGTGGTAATATTTCATTTAAACAAAAAATCAGTTATTTGACTACCACTTAGTGGTTTCACTATTCATCAAAAATTGAAGTTTTTCAGAACAATGCCAAAATTTCACCCTAAGCTACAATTGATATTCCGAATTCAAAAATGATGTCTATTTTACAAAATTCCAAACATATAAGTTGCATTAATTAATTTTATAACTAATTTCCACTGTTACAACTAATAGCGTGTTTTTAAGAAATAATTTATATCAAAAGATTGGCAATTATTTATGTCCAATTTCAATGTTAAATTAATTCTAATGACCACCTTTGGATAAAATGGTAAAAATATATTATAATTATACTTTAAAACCACTAAATAGTATAATTTATCACTATAAATTATTTTGATTAAAAAAGTTGTTTTTAAGTAATTTTCACTATTCATAAAAATTGGAAGTTCTCAGAAAATTACAAAAAATTCAACTTTGGATAATTTCAATATTACGAATAAAAAAATGAAGTCCATTGTGAAATATAAAATTTCAATAATTTTAAAAAGTGGTTATTACTATTCAAAACGGCTACTTTGATTAGTCGCGGTGTTTTAGAACTCGAAGTTGCGTACAATGCAAGCTATTGCATTATTGAATGAGAAGCGTATCGTGGAAGCTCGGGGTGTTACAAAAAACCCACTTATGAACACTCCAAAAAATTTGTAACACATAATGAAATATCTTCGGGTCCTACATCTCAAAAATCAATAAATTTTTTTTTCCCTATATTGTTTTATGGAAATATGATGAAATTTTCCTAGTTGTGACACCCCGACACACATTTTTAAAGGCTTTGATGCCTTTAAAATATATTTACTAAGTCATTCCAACCACACCGCATGCCGGAATGATTTTTTGTCTATGATTATGTGTAAACAATAATTTAATGGTGGTTTTTGTATGATTTCAAGTCAATCTGAGGTTTTTTTCTTTGGTTTGGAATATTATACACATGTTTAAGTAGTTTAAAACACTAAAAATGCATTTACAGGAATCCCTAGAAAACTATAACATGGAAGAACATGTTGTTGGTTCCTTCATTTCAAAAGAAATTCCATGGTTAGTTTTCTCTAAATTCATGGAAATCCAACATCATTTTTATATTTTGGCCTCTTATCATGGATTTTTAAAGGATTTAGTACCTTTAAAAACTATTTACTAAGGCATTTTGACTGCACCGCAAGTCTAGTTGATATTTTTTATATGAGTACATGTCAAAAATAATTCAATGGTGGTTTTCTCATGATTTATATGTCAATATGATATCGTTTCTATGGTTTGAACCATTACACAGATGTTTTGGTGTTTTAAGACACTAAAAATACATTTACAAGCATCTCAGGTAAACTATTACTCAAAATGATGTGTCATCTATTCCTACATTTCAAAAATCAAACCACAACCATTTTCCTCTGATTTTATATTGATATAGAATCTTATTCCTATTTTTGACCCCCTCCCTCCACACACACATGTTTTTAATGTATTTGGTACCATTACAAACTATTTACTATGTCAAAACTGAGAAAATGAGGTTGAATTATTTTCAAACTTAAGGATAACAATATATAATTTATTTTTTACGTGTAGGAATCAAACACAAATCAATCCGGTGCAAGATTTTATCGTTATGACTCGATGTTATTGTTTTCAATATAAAAGTGTCATTTTAGTTTTATTTAAGGAAGTTGTATGTGTTCTTTAAAAATATGTGAATGATCTATGAAATTTAGAATTTACCTTGATAGGAAAAGTTTTAAAGCTTGAAATTTCTTTGGGCATCGTTCTAGTAATCCATTGAAATATGAAAACTAAATCATTTTCCATTTTCTATCTCCATTGATCCTATTTTTTCCTATAAGAGTACTATGATCGCACTATTCATTTCAGCCTTGCAATTTATCTTTGTGATTCCCTATTAATAACGCTACTCGAACCCCCACTAGGTGTAGTAGTAACTGATGATGACTCCCTACCAAACACAACTAAGGTAGTAGGTCCAGAACCCAACCCCTATACATGTATGGGATTCTCCTTCCCTAAAACAATAAGAACTTCATCGTTCTGGGAAACTGATGATGATTTTGAAGGGTTCACATCCCATATATCTTGAATTTGAACCTATTAATACAAAAATATTAACACTTATTTTTTAAATTATTTTAACATTATAATATTATCTAATTAATAAATTTTTTATTACTATGTATTTTTATTTCATTAATATAAAAAATTATATTGAAAAATAAATTATAACAACAAATAAGCCTTAAACCCATTTAATTAGGGTTGGCTAGATGTATCAAATGGTGCTAAATTGGCGTCATTTTATCCAGGTATCCAGCCCCATTTAATTGGGTTTAATGATTTTTTTGTTATATTATATTTGTCATTATTATTTTTTATAGTAATGAAATAACATGAAATGATAATGAAAAATACTTACTCTAACATCTTTGGTAGGGTCATTTACAAAATTGACATCAGATTCCCCATGCACTTTAAACCACATCTATATATGGCCAACAGAGTAACCTAATTCATTAGCCTTTATAGAAAATATTAATAAGTTAGAAATAAATTGACTTATAATCTAATGATATAAATAATAATGAATAACATACAAACCAAAATTATTATTTTTCTATGAAAAATCTATGAAAAACTGATATGAAAAATGAATTATTTCTCATGATTTATAGTATTTTTTTAAAAAATTCTTACAAAAAATAGCAACATTAATAAAAATTATAATTTTATTTTGTTTATGTTATTATGATACTCTAAATTATGCAATTACCTCTTGAGATGCATCTCTAATAATATTGAAAAACGAATTCCATTTTGCATGATAAATTCATTCACACACTTTCTCATATATCTATCATGAGCTCAATGATATTTCATTAAACTCATGTCAAAATACTCATTTAAAATCTCATAGTTTCTTTCCTAATTTTTTCATAGTGCATGGATGTGAAATAGAGCCCGGGATATCCAAATAAGAAAACATCTAGAAATAAAAAACATAACACAGTATAAGTAAATTAAAATATTTTATTCATGTCATGTAAATTAGTTATCAAGGAATATTAAATTAAATTACCTTTAATTAAGTATAAAAAACTCATTTTTCCATGTTGTAGGAATATGCCACCAATATTTATAATTATTGGGAATGATCATTGTATCACAAATAAACTACCTAATAATCGTCCGATAGATTCTGGAAACATCATCAGTAGGCCCCACAAACTCGTCAAATTGAATGATAATATTGAATTCCTTCAGGTCTCATACATCTTTCATGTTCACATTTATATATCTTCTATTGTTATTTTTATCCATCTGATAAATGAATTAAATAATTAATAAAATATATAGTATTTTAACAATGACATACATACCATTAATAGTAACTCACTGATATCCACTAGATGAAGGGATGACCAAATGATCCATATCTGGAGGTGAATTTGATGGTGGGATACTAAAAACATCTGGGGAATGGCTAGCTTGTTGGTTGTCTAAATTACAACTGAATCACTCAGATCCACTGAAGCTGACAGTAGTTGTGGTGTTCTCTGAGATGATAACCAGCTAAGATTTCTAAATTTATTTGTATTCAGCATTATTGAAATTCAATTGGTTCAAATATATTAAATTTATATAAAATTAAAAACTATTAACTTTGTACAAAAATAAAAAACAAAAACTAGAACAATGTATATATATATGAACCACTAATCAATGAGAAATTGTAATATATATTCATTGCCATTTTATACATTCAATTATCTTCAACTTCATTGTCTTCTTTATTATAATCCTCCATTGTGACGAGGGCTTCATTTTCACCCTCTATTGCATGTTCTGTTATTTCCATATTTTCAGTAAAAAATTATTCAATGTTTTGTGGTTGATTAGGTTCAATGTCACAAAGTACCAATTGATCTTCATCACCCAAATCATATAAGTCTCTCTACCTTAAGTGTAAAAAAACTATACCCTTCATGTATTTCATCATCCACATAATAAAAAATCTTCACTTAGGAAGCCAAGATAAATGGATCATTATCTTCATGCTCATTGGTATGGATAAATCGATAGAAGTTGATATAATTAAAAAGTAATGTATCATTCATTATACCAATATCAATATTAAGCCACTTTTATTTGAATAAGACAACCAAAAACAAACCATGATAGTTTAATTCAATTATATCATCCAAATTTCCATAACATCCCACCTCTGTAAGTTTAAATACACCACTATTTTGAGTTTTTAATTCTTCATCCTGATAAATTCTATGAAACCTAAATCCATGAATATTGTAGGCATCATATATCACAGACTTTTTTAGAGGACCTCGTGCCAAAAAAACATAACATCATTTTATATTTCAGCTTGATTTTCAACATTCATTATCTAGAATAATATATATAAATATTTAGTTTTAACATAGACAGAATAACTACATTTCAATAATATTAATATGAGTATATACTTACCTGCTGGGTGATCCATTTGACAATATCCTTATTAACATCTTTTTTTAATTCCATCTCATTTCAAGATCTACCCCTTAATCACTTATTTGTTTGACATCGGAATTCATCAATAAATGGATCTATAATAAGACTACTAAGCATTATATATATATGTGCTTATTGAAACTCCAATTCATTCAGTGTAAAATTCGTCCCCTTTCCAATTGGTTATCCAATAATTGGAAATATTTATTACTAGTTTTCAAAATGATAATTAGTGGAGATATCATCAAAACATTAAACATTATTGAATCTAGTCTCAATCCCATCCAAATACCTTGAATACAAGGTCAATCACTCTTTGGATATGTAACCTTTAGCAATAGAGCCTTTTGGTTGATATTTATTCATCATATATGATTTAAAATGACCTATTTACCTAATGGAAAAAATAAGAAACATATAAAATAATTATGCAATAATTTAATAAAATTAAATTCACTAATGAAAATAAAAATAAAATCATTGTACCTCTCAATTGGATACATCAATTTATAATATTCTGGTCAGCCAATTTTAGCTACTTCAACTAAATGAACAATCTAATGAATCATCACAATGAATAATGAAGGGGGAAATAACATCTACAAAAAAAAATGTGTCAAAACAATTCTTTCATGAAGTTTATCAAGCTCAATTGGATTTAGATTTTTTCTACAAATCTCTTTGAAAAAGGTACAATAGTATATTTTTCAGTTAACATATTACAATATGCCAATTAAAACAACTATTACATCAAAATACATGAGTTGTGACTTTTCAATCCATGTAAATTTCAATTTTTTTTATACAACGCACCTAGATATATTACTTGAATATCCATCTTCCACTTGTATATTCTTTAAAGTTTGAAGGAATGCACATTTCTCTGGATTTTTCATTGTAAAAATAGTCGAAGTATACTTTCCATTCTCATTTTCCCAAAAATCAAGCTTTATATTCATTAACTCCATATTCTTAAGAGCATTAATGTGATCCTCTGATTTACCCTTCTCATTAAGCAATGTGAAAATTACATTGCCACATAATATTTTCTCAATATTCATTATGTCAAGATTATAACATATCAAATTAAAATCCTAATGAGGAATTTTGAAAAATATACCCTTAATTTTTGTGTTCCAGATGCTTCAAATATTGTACCTTTTACCATTTTACCCTTCTTTAAAATTATTATATTTTCCAAATTCTTCAATGACACTCATTAATTGTCCCATAATTTCTGAACCTAATAAAACTTTTAGTGTATTTCTCAGTTTAATATCTTCATTGAATTGTGTCTTTTTAAACCTATTTTTATGAGAAGAAATAAAGAAATCAATGATGATGCATAAAAAATCATTTTCTTCTATGAGGTAATCGTTGATGAACTAAATTACTAACTAGACAAGAAAAACTAGTATGAGTGTTCCAATCAGATAAATTTCCTAATCCAAGAATGTTAGTAATTTTCTATATTAAATTAGCAAGTATTTTTAATAGTTTTCTCATTGATGCGTCATATGTTTGTATTCCATCATCTCATAATTCTCGCAATTATTTGATTAGAGGTTGAAGATATACATCAATTTTATTTCTAGGCATTTTATTTCTAGAAATAATTACCAAAATAGAAAATAATATTTATTCATACACATCTATAGAGGTAGATTATAAGGGATCAAAACAACTGGCCAAATACTATAATTACTACCTAAAGTCCAAAATGGTTTAAAAACATCAGAATCGAATCCCAAATGTGAATTCTTATGATTTGAAAAAAAATATAGATATAATGAATCAAAAATTTTCTATGATGATGAATATTTTGGATGTCTCATCAAGCAATCATTACAATCTTGATCATGTCACTTCATTTCTTATGTAGTCTTAGATGCCATGAATAATCTTTTCATGCATCATATCAGAGGAAAGTAATGAAATAAAGTTGAAGGAGTTTTCTTATTTTTTTCTTCTTGGGGTTGCATTGATTTATACTCTCATTGTTGTTCATTGACATTCATCTACTTTATTGACATCTTACGAATTCTCCTTTGTCGGACTCTTCTCCCTATCAAAGCATGCAATCATTAAGGAATTCATGTATCTTTGTATAATACAGTCAATGTTTATTTATGAATTTATTAATCTCATAGAAGGATGCAAGGATCATAGCTTCACTAAATGAATCATGAAGAAACTCTAAAATTATTTACATTTCTTTGTCAATAATTTCACAGAGACAGTTTATATGATACAACTTAAGTATAAAAGAAAACATTCAATAATTACTGCACCCTTCATACAGTTCTTGTTGCACGTCTTCAACTAATTCATAAATCTCATTTTTTTGGTCGTTGAACTTATTAGAAGGATTAAAATCCTTATGGTCAATTTAAGGTTTTTTATCTATTGAAACCTTGGACATTATATACTACAAAGACAAATGTTTTATTTATCAAATTTCAAACTAAATTCCCCTATGGAGGGTCACTTTGTGTTTCATTGATAGGATTATCTTTGTTTTTAATTTCCATAAAAATATATTCACCATTCCAAATCCTACATACATATTGAGTAGATAATTGTTTCTATATAAAATGATCATATATTTCATTTCTATTTATCCATCACTTGAATTTTCAATCAGGACATACACATTTTATTCTATAATCCACTGATCAGTTTTTAATTACATAATATTTTTTTTCAAACTCTTGTCATAACGAGGTGTGTTTTGTGGTAAAGTAATACAACTTTTATCCATAGGTATTTAATTTTCACTCTTCTCCCTTTATATTCAGATATTAAGATATAAATGGTAAACCAAACATGTACATTTAAAAGTAAACCTAAATTAACTTCATTAAGCTTGGTCACCTAATTTATCCTATAATTCTATAAATATGGTACATAAAATCATGGTGAACATATATGTACACTCAGTATGTTCTTATTTAGAAAGTCTCATGCCAGTGTGGAAGAGGCATTCAAAAACATTAGTGAAAAATAAATAAAACCAAATGGTTTCTTATCCTATAATCAACCATTATCCAAAACTCACTAAGGCTTACTCACCAAGAAATCATGAGGGATAAATGAGTCATGCAATTATCGACTATTTATAACCCCACAGACAAATATGCATTCATCATATAAATGATTCATGATCCCTATCTATAATAGGAATTAATGATAATTATGTGTATATGATTCCTAAGTGATAATATATATCATTTTATTTTACAATATGATATACTAAATAACGATATAGAAAAACAGTCATACAATATTAAAAAATTACACCTTACGATTGGGGATTGCACTCTACGAGAAATGGGGGTGAGGGGTCACCGTTGGGGATCACCATCAAGGAGCAGAGGGGTTTTTGTGGGCTCATCATCAAGTAGCAAGTGGGGTTGGGGTCACTAGGATCATATGTGAGAGTGGGAAAAGGGGTGGTCACCATTGAGGAGGAGGGGTGATCCGTCAGGGGTATGTGGGGGGAGGGGGAGAGGTATGTTGTTGGAGAGAAGGGGGGTGAGTGTCGGGGAGATGTGGGGTCGAGGGTGAGGGGCAGTCACCTACATTGGGGAGAGGTGCGACCAAGGGGGAGGGGAAGTCACCGGTGTCGGGGACAGGTTGGGTAGAGGGGGGGGGGGTAATCACTGGCGCTAGGGAGTGGCATGATCGAGAGTGAGGGGCAGTTGCTGGAATTGGGGAGAGGCACGATTGAGGAGGAGGGGCAGTCACCTATGTTGGGGGAGGGGCATGGTCAAGGGGGAGGGGTGGTCATCAACGTTAGGGAGAGGTGGGGATGAGGGATTGGTGGGGGTAGTGGGAGGGAGGGAGTCACTAGCATGGGGAGAGTCATGATCGAGGTGGGGGTGGTCACCAGTGTTGGGGGGAGACGAGGCTGAGAGGGAGGGGTGATTACCGATGTCGAGGAGAGGGACTGCCAAGGGGGAGGGGCTACCGCCAGCATCTGGGAGAGGCACAACCAAGGGAGTGAGGTGGTTAGGGCATCAGGTGGAGGGGGTGGGGTCAGTAATTTTTTAAAAATATTAGCAGTGGTTTCATTGAAACCACCACTATATTTATAATATATTTAAATTTTTTTTTTCAGTGGTGATTATTAGAACTACCACTAATACACTTTTACTAAGACCAATCTTTTTTGAAGTTCTACATAACATAGTTTGACAAAATCTTACCCTAAACGTGACATATATAATTTTATTATCGATTCTAAAGCTATAAAAGTTACCACGAAATACCATCTCTCAAACCTCTCAAACAATTGGATTTATTTCACTAGAAATTTTTTCCACCTTTATGAATTTTCTCACCCATAGTATTTTTTATTAGTTTAAGTAATTTATCTCACTACATGGATTATCACACAAAGGAATTTATTTTTTACATTAAGGAATTTTATTCACACCTAGATGGGATATAGTATGTATATGCAAACAATCATATTATATCTTTATATGACATCAATGAATTTTGAAATGAAATAATTGAATCATTGTACAAATGTAACATCCTGAACCCGTATGTCACTCAACTTTTCCACAATCCCGGTTGGCTACATGGGATCAAGCACATCTTCCCAAATTCCAGAGGATTATGACTAGCAGTTAGGGATGAGGTGGGTCATTTGGGAGACTATACCCCCATTACCATAATTTATCACAATGGAAGTCAATCACATTAAATAGTGGAAGCAGATACAATAAGCAAACAATAGATAAAATAGACAAGTAAGACAAGAATATGTAACAATCCTGAAGTGTTTCATATAATATGATGCAGATGATACATGTATCTAGAAAATTTGTAAAATAGGTACATAAAAATATAATAAAATACAATTATCTAAAATTTAAAACGATAGAAAAGTTCCCCATATCTTCTCAAGCCACATCTTAGTGCTATGCTCCCATTCTCTAAAACAATGATCAAGAAATAGTTTTAGGGAGCTTTCCCCGACTATCACCTGTAACTATATAATCTATTTGGGTCCCCAAGGAGGCCAAAATATGATGTGAGATAAAAATACCAATAGGTTTCCAAATAAATATCTATACAGTTCTAAAAATTACTATGAATTATGCTAAAGAAGTGAATGTAAGTAGTAATGTAGGTGTGAAAACCAAAGGCATATAACTACTACAAACAAGTAATACTAAACAGCCTGTTGTGGCTCACTGCAACATGTTTTGGCTCCTAACAAGGTATCTAAATGTAATATAAACAAACAACACAACCATTCCACATAACCATCAATACCATGTCCACACGTCCTTACTGTATAATGAAAACTCCATCAAAAACACATGACCTTGTCGTACAGCCACAATCATATAACCCACACTCATGTTGTATAATGATGTGTAGATCACGAAGGGCCGGATCTGTGGTGATGAATACCAAGGAATCCTCTTTGAGTCTCAGGATAATCTCAATTGAAACTTGTCATAGGCACTGGTTGGAATCCTAGGAGCATGTGTACCAACATGTCCTACGGGAGTCCAAGATAGCTGGATCCAAGGGGTAGCAAAGCCTAAGGCATCTCATGGAATAAATACCGAAGGTGCATAATTAGCCAAGGTGTCCACTACCACATTCCATATTCATGGATATACATTTGTGAAATCTATTTAAATCATCAATCATTACATGCCTTTAACAATTTCCAACCATATGAGTCTACCCACTCATATAAATAATTACATTCAAAACAATTCAATGAGTATACCCACTCATTTAAACCATTACATCTCATGAGTATACCCACTCATGTACTCCACTTTCATTTAATCATGTCACATAGATATAACCACCCACTTATCACCAATTTCCATTTAACGCATTACATGGGTATACCCACCCATTAATCACAACTACCAACAAAACTATTTAAGCAATCTAAAAATAGCCAATGAGTATACACACTCATTTGAAAAGTTCAATTTAAGTATTTAATCCAGTTAGGCAATGCATATTGTAATAACACAAGGTAATGAGGCCATATATCTCCTATGTATGTAATTCGTCCTCATTTAAGTACAACCGAGTTTCCTTAAACTAGGAAAACTCGAGGTCACACCCCATGGGTAGTTCATCAATGGTAAAAACCAAAGTAAAGTCATGGTGAACCCCATGGGTGTCCTTGGGCTAGGTCAGAAACCACAAACGTATCTCAATGAACCATAAGGAGTCCCAAAAGGGTCCAACCTTATCTATTTTAGATTAAGACATTAAAATCGTGCTCGTGCTAAAAAGTCCATCAGGTAGAAAAAATGTTAATAGCTCTATAAAGCATCAAAAGATGAGAGAAAAGTATAGACCACCTACCTTATCTCATTAGTGGAGTTCTCATATAGTATCAAGTCCTAATTCATCCTGGTTGGGAATAAATCTGAAGAACATATGAAGAACAAGTAATTAGGGCATAAAGCCTAAATGCAAACAATGAAACTGTTGTTTAGAAGAATCAAGAATGGCTAAAAAGGAATCAATATCTTACCATTTTAGTTCCAACCAAAATGACAGGGAAAGAAATGGAATCCAAATGGGTGCTAGATCTGAAAATCTAGATAAGAATGTTTTTAGTCATTAAAAGAGTGAACAATGGCTTCTGTCCAAAAAATAGAGGTCCCTCTTCTATTTTTAAAAAACGTAGTCAGGCAATTACATGACAAGTAATTTCTTTACATGGTTTGTAATGATCAGTTTTCCTTTAATGGGGTAAAACCCTTACACATCGTGAATGGTCCTAGACAAACCGTTACATGTTATGAAATCAGATTACACATTGTGTAA
Organism: Viscum album; assembly: GCA_963277665.1. Taxonomy (NCBI): domain Eukaryota; kingdom Viridiplantae; phylum Streptophyta; class Magnoliopsida; order Santalales; family Viscaceae; genus Viscum; species Viscum album. Next base: position 963,125,264 of record OY728148.1, on the reverse strand, counting down.
TCCAATTACACATTGTGTAATTAGCCTGCAACCGGTACACAACCATCTTGCCTATTATTTCCCAAAAATATTCCAACCAGACCATGGACTAGCTGAGTGTCTAAGACAAAAAAGAATGTAAATGATTAATACCTCAAGAAAAAACTAAGGTCTTACAATCTTCCCCAATTAATGCAATTATTCCCCGAATTTCCCTCTCAATGGTAGTCATGATCCATTTGAAAAAACTCTTATCACTGAACATGTATGACGGTATTCTTCTCCTAAGTATCGTCTTGTGAACAGTCTTTCTTTCATAGAACATGTACTATAGGAACTGACTAGCCTTGTATAACCTTCGTGCTCTTATTAACAATACGAATTAGATTCTCCTTGAAGGATTCATCAAATTGTAGATCAACCTCCTTGGGTTGAAAAGCGTGAGATGGGTCTGAATTATAATGGCATAGTTGTGATACGTGGAAAACGTCATGCATGGATCAATACCTCTATGGTTACTAAAACTAATAGTCTACTGATCTGACACTCTCAAGAATCTTGACTGGACCAACAAATAGTGGTGAAGCTTACCTCGTATCATGATTCTTCTATGTCCCAACCATAGTAAAACACATAAAAAGGCCTGACCCCTGACCTAAAAGTCCAGAGGTCATATACGGTGATCGAAATAAGATTTCTGTCATGATTGTGTAGTAGCCATCTGCATCCGAATCAACTCGATCTACTCAGAATTATCTTTCATGAGACAAGGTCCCAGTAAATCTACCTCACCTGCCTCTATCCATCACAAGGGTGATTGACATAGAATACAGTACAAATCCTCGTAAGGAGACATCTGTATCATTTCCTGATAATTGTTATTATAGGATAACTCATCTAGATGAATGTGTCTCTCCCAAGATCCCCCAAAATATTGGACACATTCTCTCATCATTTTCTCTAGCACTTGTATCATACACTCTGATTGGCCATCAGTCTAAGGGTGGTGGACTTTTCTTAGAAGCACCTATGTACCCAGTGCCCTCTGAAAACTCTTTCCAAAACGATTTGTAAAGTGGGAATCCCTATTTGAAAAGATCGTGTGTCAGAACCTGTGAAGTTGTATTATCTCATGGATATACAACCTTCCAAGAACATTAACATCGAAGGTATCCCTGATCGGTAATAAATGATCAACCTTTTTTATCCCGCCATCAACAATCCACGCAGCATCGTTACATCACGGAAACCATAGTAAACCAGTAATGAAATCCATTATTAAATCATCTCATTTCCACTTTGGAATAAGTAACATCTATAAAATCATGGTTGGTCGTTGATGTACCTCCTTCACATGTTGACAGGAGCAACACCTCACAACAAAACTAGCTACCTCACTTTTCATACTTGGACATTAGTATTGATGATGGAAGTCGCAATACATCGTGCTGACTCTAGGATGTAGTACCCAAGATGAAGCATGAAACTCCCACATCATATCCCCACACATATCCAGTAGAAGCCAAACACATCCATGTATATTTAAGATCTCATCAACACCTACGGTCCAACTTGGAGGAGGGTCCTCACCGTCCACACTCTCCCATAGGACTAGACCCGTTGAATTCTATAACTGCCTCATCCTTGCTTTAACCAATAGGGTATAGGACACAACTATGGATGTTAGATATGTCTATCCCTAACTATTGTGCACCTCCATATAGATATTATAGAATAATGAAATAAGTTGCCACTCACTACTTGCCTGATGCACTATCTGTATCTGAGTCCACCTGCTCAGTGCATTGAACATTACGTTACATTTACCAGTCATGTATTCAATCTTGAAGTCAAAAGACTATTGGTACTCCACCCACCTTTATTTCCTCATATTAAATTAATACTAAGTAAATATATACTTGAGGATTTTTTAGTCTGTATACACCCAAAAATGATCTCCCAATAAATAATGCCTCTAATAATGAAAATCATGAACAACTGCATCTAGCTCAATATCATGAATAGGGTAATTCCTCTCACGTGGCCATAGAAATTGAGACTCATATGCAAAACTCTACCCCCTACACCAGCACTACACCCATCCCAATACTTGATGTCTCACAATTAAGGATGGAACACTCGGTTCATCAACACCATGAAAACTAATATTGGGTTTGTGAGACTGAATGGCATAACCAGGTACTCATATAGACCATACCTATTTTGAAAGGTTGTACGACGTATGTCTGTGGGTCAAATATGTACCTGGTTATATCCTAACCTTAGATCAATTTTCACGAATACTCGGGATCCTAGAATCTTATCAAACATTTCTTCTATTTGTGAAAAGGGATATCCGTTTTTAACCTTTAGCTAATTCAAATTACGATATTCCCCAAATATCCATTGAGTTATATCCACATTTTTTTAAAAAAGAACTGGAAAACCCCACAGAGATGTATTAGGTCGGATAAAAATTTTTTCCACCAAATACTCTAGCATCCAATTAATTTCTTACAACTCCATCATAGAAACCTAGTGAGTAGAAATGGATGCTGGTGAAACTCATAAAACTAGTTCAATGGAGAACTCAACCTATCTCTTGAGAAGTAAACTAGAAAATTCATCTGGGAATATGTCCCTGAAACAATACACCATTAGAGGAAAGTCTACCTGACTCAAACCCTGATCATCCAAAATACAAAATAGCAATCTAGGTTGTCATTCTGACCAACTCATGATGATCTAGTCCATCTCAACTCACCTGGACACCCCATTCACCCTGGTGAGTAAACACTGCATCCTCTAGTGATGTGAAAGTTACCCTTAGGAAATAGAGGACAATGTATGATCGATAATATACTAAACAATCCATCCCAAGAATGACTTCAAATCCTACAATCTCAAAGAAATAAATATGTCAAATGAAGTGCCACCCACCATCCTTAAGGGGGTACTCCCTGCACTTGAGAACATCATCCATTCTGATTCCCAATAGTATTTCTAGCATTAAAATTATTTCAAAATACAACACAACAAGACCAAGGATTTTCACCATAGGTTCGGATATAAAACAATGAGATACACCTGTATCAAAAAGACCAGATGTAATAGTGGATGCTAATAAGATAATCCCTCTCACTGTAGACAGTATGAAACCTTGATCCTCAGGGGTAGGTTGTACATAATATAATTGACTTATACCATGATGTTGTGAAAGAACCTTTCTGCTCAGAGTAGGCCCCCTTCGATGTATAAGAGTAATTGGTGTATTGATACCTCAGAAAAGACCACTATTTCTGTAGCATGATCGACCTGCATTGCTCTAGCTCCCTGCTTGACACAGATCTTAGAAACCTACTCCTAAACCTGACATCAGAGCTGACCCCCTACCACTCACAACTGGAGGGAAGGTCCTGCAAAAACATTGCATGTGGCCCATCCATCCTTAAGCTCGGCAATCGATTGGGTCGCAGTCACGCGGATTCTTTATGTGTCCTCTCCTGCCACACTAGTGACAAAATATCGAGCTACTAGCACTCATAGCCTAACTGATGATCATATCATGGGATGCATCAAAATGGTGCTTCTTGCCTGAATATGTAGAACCACTAGGTTGAGAAGAAATATTTCCCTACTCTATATCCTCAAATTCCCTCAAGTTCCACTCTATAATCTGTGCCTGATTCACAATCTCAGTGATAGTGGTCAACCTGAACACGTTGACCTGGGATTTGATAGTATGTCAAGGGCCCTCCTCAAAGAATCTTACTCTCGACATCTCATCAGTAAGGTACATCAGTTCAAAACTATGCCACTCTTTAAAGAATGTTCAGTTCTTTATAACTGTCATGGTGCCCTGCTCTAGACGCATGAACTCACTAGCTCACTCTGCCCATAGTGTCATTGGGTAAATGTAGTCAAGGAAGTAGGTTTGGAAATCAGTCCAACCTATATGTCGTAGCCTTTCAGCCTTGTTCAGAACCTCCCACCAGTACTTTACTACTCCATGTATAATATAAGGGGTGAGCTTGAACCTCCTCACAAGAGGTGTCTCTAGATTCTTGAAGATAGTTAGTGTGATCTCAAGCCACAACTCAGAAGCTTGTGGACCATCATCCTCCAAAAACTTGAAAGGATGTTGCTGTTAGAACACCCATTTCATCTCATCCATAGTCATGGTAGGCCACGGTTCTCCTTGAATAGTTTTCATATCGCCAAATAACCCCTTTTGGAACTATACCATAGCACATATGTCTGAAATAGTCTACTATACCACAAAAAGCACTAAAATAGGATCCACTAGTATCTCGTGGACCACCACCTTCGAAGAATTGTCATCACCACCCTCTTGGAATACCATTGGAGGTCTTTATGGTGATAGGTCTCTACAATGCCAAACACTCACCTCAGAAAGGATTGATATCAATGTCGCATCTCAAAAGCATAGGACATGTCAAAACCCTCCTAAAAACAAGTCATAACACACAACCTAATCATAAATCCATGATTGTATACCACAACACATCTAGAAACACTACCTCTCACCCACTCAAAATCTGGGTGTATGTCAAGTCTCTATTTTCCATTTATTTTTATTTAACTACACTTATTTGACATGATTTAACCAATGGTCCACCATGTTCTAATCCTTGAGGACCCATAACACCTCATGAACAAAAATTTGATGCCCATATAATCCATACACATAAAATTCACTTTAAAATTTTAATTTAAAAGGTACGTAATTTTCTATTTCAAAAGGGCCCACACACCTTATGAATTGAAAGTTTATGTCACTTCTCTATCCTCTGCACAAACTCAATCACAAAATCAGGAACAACTGTTAGAGAACTAATCACAATAGCATGCGTCAAATAATTCATCTTAAATGGCATGACATAATGCATGATATGTGATTTCTAACAAGCCACTATATGATGCATGAGATGGAATACCCTCATCTCATCGGGTTACAAAAAAATAGAACCCACAATTGCATAAATAGTATCAGCATAAATCATGTCTGTCACCTAAATGTGAAATCAAATTAAATGTAATAGTCAAAACCAGAAAATAACAATTTCATTTAGGGTAATTTGGATTTTTCTTGTACACAGGTTAGCAATGCTCAAGCATAGCTCATTAAAAAATTCAATTTTCCTTCATATCCCTGTCTATTGTCTCTAAAAAGTAAATCAAACCGGAAACAAAATTGTCTTTGATACCACATTGTATCGTCCTGAACTCGGATTCCACTCAATAGTGCCCCAAAACCGATTGGCTACGTGGCCACAAGCGCACTCCTCAAATGCCAGATGCTTTTGACTAGTGGTGAGGGACTTGTTGAGTTATTGGGGAGACTATTCCCTCATTACCAGAGTATATCATAGTGGAAGTCAATCAAATTTAAAAGCAGAAGTAAATAAAATAAGCAGAAAATATGTAAAATAGATAAGCAAGAGAGGAAAATATAACAATCCATAAGTGTCTCATATACCATGATGTAGATGATAGATGTATCTAGAAAACAACCAAAAAATACACATGGAAATAAAGTACAATACAAGTATCCAAAATCCAAAAAGATCAAAAAGTGTCATAGTAGCATCTCATTCCTCGGATGGGTCTCATTCTCCCATGCTCTAAAGAAATGATCAACAACTAGTGTTAGTGAACTTTCCCCTGCTATCACCTGAAACCATATAATTTTTTTGGGTCCCCTAGGAGTCCCAAACATGGTGTGAGATAAACATCCCAGTAGGTTTCCACCCAAATATCTATACAATTCTAAGCTACACTATGAAATATGTGAAACAAGTACAAGTAAGTAGTAATGAAAGTGTGAAAGACCAAGGAATATAACCAACACAAAAAAGTTTTACCAAACATCCTTTTGTACCTCCCTACAACAGGTGGTAGCTCATAACAAGGAACCTATAGGAAGTATAAACAAACAATACATCCTTGTCCTAAAAAAATCCATATCCACTCCAAATAGCCTTGCTCTATAAAGAAAAACATAAAAAAACCCATGACCTTGTCATACAACCACAAGCATATATCCCACGATCATGCCATATAATTATGTGTAGACCATGAAGGTCTAAATCGAATGTATTGAAGATCAAGGCATCATCATCAAGTCCTAGTATCATCTCGATAGAAACTCAGTATAGGCACTGGTTGGAGTCCTAGGATCATGTATACCAACATGTCCAACATGAGTCCAATCAAGCTGGATCTAATAGAAAACGAATCCCAAGACATCCCATAGAATCAAGCCCCAAAGTGAATACTCAACCAAGGTTTCCACTACTGCATTCCAAATCCATGGAGATCCTTCTTTGGAATCTATGTAAATCATCAACCATTCAATACATTTAACTATTTCTAACCATATGAGTCTACCCACTCATATAAAAAATTACATTCAAAACCATTCAACGAGTATACCTACTCATTTAATCCTTTACATCCCATGGGTATATCCACTCATGTACTCCACTTCCATTTAATCATGTCACATGGTTATACCCACCCACTTGTCACCAATTTCCATTTAACACATCACATGTATATACCCACCCATTAATCATAATTTCCATAAAACCATTTAAGAAACTAAAAAAACTAACATGTATACCCACTCATATTACAAGTTCCATTTAATCATTTAATCAATTTGGGCATCGCATATTATGATAACACAAGACAAGGAGGCAGGACATCTCTAACAAAGAAACTTTATGTGCATATTTTTTAATCAAAAAATGAGGATTTTTTTATTTTTCTTAATGATAAAACCCATGAATTTCAATGTTTTATTAAAATAATGGGTAATTTTAATTTGAGAATGATTATCAGTAAAATTGAGAAATGTGCATAATTTTGGATTTTTGAAATATTTTTACCTCAAGGGTATTTTTTTCATTTATTAAAAAATATAAGTAAAAAATTACTGATTAATTTTTTTTATAATACTGATTTTATTTTCTTCAGCTTTATCTTTATGGCCTAGATCTGATTCGAAGATCTATTATTCCAAAAAATTCATTGAATATGGAAAATTTTCCGAGCGGACATCATGGACCTCACCACCGTAACGGATGCACAAATCGGTCTCCTCATCTATAATTTTTGTTATTCTACCTGGGATATCACTAGGACACATATTAATGACTCTAAAACAATTTTGGGTAAGGTTTGATGTCATTAAAATTCCATTGCTTGTTATACATTTGAAGGAAGATTCCTCCAAATTTCATCCATAAAAAGTGTTATTCAATGAAAATTCCATAACTCCTTAATACAATGTCTAAATGTGTTGAAATGTCTAGGTTGAATGGAAAAGACATTTAGGAACAACTTTAATGATGGAGTCTACGTGTTAACCGACCATTTATTATGCAAAAAATGGGAAAACTTTTAGGGGATAGAATTATTCCTATAAAAGGAGGCTCTTGCCTCCTTCCCAAATCATCTGCTCGACACCAAATGCCACAGTGGGTTCCCAACAGGGCATGGGACGATGATACACCTCTATTCCCACACCATTTCTACATTTTATTTTATTTTCATTTTAGTTTGGTATTATTTCTCAATTATAATTCAAATTTTATTTTTATCAATCCATACCATTGTGTTTCTCCATCCACTTAGCTTCATTTCTTTCCCTATCTCTCTCTTCTCTTCCACCCACTCCACCACGTAATCTATTACTCGTGGAAATGAGTGGATAACCCTCAGACTTGGCCAAAGGAGATGTGAAGGTGATCATGAATTTTATTTAATGTTTAATTTTATGTTTGTAGATATATTTCAGTAGCATGGACAGGTAAATCAAATGTCTCTAATGTTGTGACTACCACTAATAACATGAAACTCCACCTATCTATATTATTTTATTTAATAATTTTTCCCTCTCTCAATTGATTAGTTCTTCACACATTGGATTTGATATAATCAATGGATGATACAACTTCAATTGAACCAGGTCCTAGAAGATGACACATTATAGACAAAGGTGTGTCACCAACTTGGGTTAAAGGAGGTGGTGGAATTGAGAGTGCTCAAACAGTCAATGATATTCCACAATTTATAAATAAATAATAGCAGTTCAAACATGAGATTTCGTGTTTGGATTATCAAAATAAAATAAAACATATAAAGGTGAATAATGATTGAATATTTAACCAACCCAATAACCATGTTCTTTCTTATTAATTCATTCTATTTAGACTTGAATATTAGTATAAATTTAGAATTCATGCCTCACATGTCATTAATTTAAATAAAAATAAATCCAAAAATATATTAATCACATTAATCTAACAAAAAAACCACCAATAGATATAGAATAGGTGAATTAAATAAATTAAGATTATTACATTGAGAAGGATATTCAAGGGTGATGACCCTGGTCAGCCACTGTTCTGCACTAGAAAAAATATAATTATTTTTGTCCACACCCCACAACAGACGTGCGTCAAAACTGACGCTGTTTCCCACAATATAATCATTAGTTCATTTACTTTTTCTATTTTCACATATTACTTATATATCATTTTATTAAAAAAACATAAAAAATAATTCCATGATGTATTCAAATTTAGAATATTATGCATGGAAAAATTACTCACAGGTGCAACAACAAAAACGAGAAAAAGATGAATATTTTAGAGAAGATCAGATGTATGAACTTAGAGAAAGCATTGAACAACTAACCAGAAAGGATAATAGAACTTTTTATTATGTTAATGAATTAATAGAGAAACCAAACCCTAATCCAGACGAAGAACATGAGAATGTGGTGGAATAAATTTCACCACTTATATTTGAAATTGAATAACCTGAGGAAGCAAGAGAGGAAGATGTATCTGCTGAGCTACAAGTGGGAGATCAACAAAGGTTGGATGAATTCGTGATTAAATATGAGGAACTACCTAACTTACCCATACAATACAAAGAATAATATTCAGCACCACTGAAGTAAGAAACCACTCAAGTGGTGGAATTTGATGTCAATATGGAGGAGCCGGACTACCTACCTCCATCCTAAAATAGTATACTCCAAGAGGCACTTACCACTATGGTAGAGATTGAAGCTGAACTGAATAAGGGATTTGAACCATTAATTGACTCCATACCTTCTAATTTTATTGAATATGAATTCTTTATCATTCCATGTGGTTTTGATTATACAGAATTTGACAACCTCAACTCTACCTTGGAGGAAGAAGAATAAGCTTTATGTGAACATGCTGAGGAACATATGGGGCTCCCTAGACACATTGAATATTTATTGAAGGAAGTTCATGAAGAGATGGTAGTGTATTTCCCTAAGGAAACCATGACAAAAGATTATTTGATGGTGAATAATGTGATCTTGATACTTCATGTTTTAATATTATTCAAATTGAATTACACTCTGACATTCCCATTGACTATTATTTTGATGAAGCATACCTCATGTAACTAATGGACAGAGAAGAGGAGGTTTCACAAGTATCAATAAAGAAAGAGGATGAATCATACTTCATCCTACTAATACTATGCAAGCTATAACTCATTGTAAAGGGGGGATACGGTGTACTCTGTCCCAGAATGATGGATAAAAAGCTGGGAAATGCCACATGTGGTCGTTCAAATCAAAGAAGCTTTATCCTCCATCAGAATTTGGATAACAGCAGGTACTACCCTCTAGAGGCAGTAAAACTTTAGGGCCCACTTGGGGGATAATACCAAGATTTATCTTTACTTGGTTTCTAGGAATTTATATTTAAATTTATTTAAATTTAAATAATTTAGCATGTGGTCCCCTCCCTCTTTTATTTTGAGATTAAACGAAATTATCCTTGTGGTTAATTGAGTAATTTTCTTTTGTAAAACCATTATGGTAGAAGGAAGCCCCAAATAGTAAAGGGGAAGGACCAAGTTTCATGGAAAATTTGTGTTCAATTTTAGTGTTTTATCTTTTATACTCTCACATTTTTTTCGACAACATGTTTTTATATTTAAAGATAAAATTGCATGCCCACACTTTAATTCATGTTTTAATCGAATTATCAAAGGGAAATGAGTTTCATAGGAATCCTGTCATTCCATGTTTTAGATGTCAATGTTGATACGATTAAATTATTGAAATAAATAATTGAATTTTTAAAATGAAGAATGTATATTGAAGTAATGACTCATGATTTGAAGGAATTAATTTATTAATGTAAATGAAATTTCTCTACCATCCTTCATGCATTGAATTTTGGAAGTTCATGTGAATTGATTTATTTGTCATTCCATTTGTGAGTTCCCAATGTTATATTTTACATTACCAAGAGGATTTATAGACCATGTGCCACATATTTATTCTTGAGTATATTTCATGGATGATCTTGGGACATGTAACTGACAACAACTTGTATTGAAACCTATCAAAGCTATGACTATGAAAAAACACATTTAAAATGATTGAGGCATCTTTTGGAAAACCAATTTTCCTTAAAATACAACCTTTACATCAATCCTTCTTTTATCCCATAGAGACCATGAATGACCTTTATAGGAACGATCCATGTTTCAATCCATTTTTATTCATTCCTTCCCTCCTTTGAGTATTTGCATGACATTTCAATGTTGATGTGTGGGGTTAAAGGGAATCATGGTGGATGGGATAATATACATTGTAAGGAAGATGTGTGGGGGTATTATTGTGGTAATTGTAAAATGTTTTGGAATCATTCATTATACTCTATTTTTACCCACTTGAATAAAAAATAACAAAAATGACAAAAAGAACCAACAAAAAGAGAAAAAATGAGTTGTTATTTGGGAAAACCAAAAATCACCATTTTCTAGACCGATGATCTTATGAAAGTATGTGGTTATATGATGGATGTGAGATTTGATATAATCATAACATTCAAAAAAATAATAAAAAGTAAAAACTAAAAAAAATCAAGAGGGTGAACAAATCATTCATTATGATTACTTGATCATAACCTTTTCTTTGAGTTTTGGAATTAGGTGTTGCTACTTTGAAGGGGATAATTTCATTATGTTTGTACTTTTGAAATCAAGCATAGTACTTAAGATATTATCCTCCTTCTTGAGAATTACTTTTTAAGGAATCAAATCCTACCAACCTTAAACCTCAGTGTCAATAGAACCATAATTGAATGTTCTCATGATTTTATGTGTGTTTTTTCTTTACAAAGTGGATAAATTAGTTCATTTACAAGCCTATGTCTAAGTAGCATGTTCGCGTGATATGAGAATAACTCTACTTGAATTGAATCATGAGTGATGAGAGAAAAGAATCAAAACTGAGGTAAGTCATGACCTGTCATGTTTACTAATAATTAATCAAGGATCTTGAATGAATGAATGGACAAGTTCCATCAATTTTCCAATGGTAGAAGTAAAATATGTGAATTATTTGTTTCTATGAAAAATGGGAAATTAAATTGATATTGTATGCATATTTTTGAATGTTTTATTTCACATTGATTTTTTTTTTATTTTATTACCTTGGAATTTAAATATTTGTAATATTGGTGTCCTATGATTTTAATTTTGAGATTTTATACTTGGGGACAAGAATGATTTATGTGTGGGGGTATTTGACAGAGCAAATTTATGTGAATATATTTGATCAAATAATGAGGATTTTTAATTTTTTCAATGATAAAACCCATGTATTTCAATGTTATATTAAAATAATGCGTAATTTGAATTTTAGAATGATTATGAGAAAAATTGATAAAAGTGCATGATTTTGGATTTTTGCAAGATTTTTACTATAAGGGAATTTTTGTCATTTCATAGAAAATATAATTCCAAAATTTGTGGTTTTTTAGAATCCTTATTTTATTTCAATCAAATTTCTATTTAGGTCCTAGAGTTGATTCAATTATCTATTAGTACAAAAAAATCATTGAAGTTGGAAACTTTTCCGAGCAGACAGCATGGACCCGACCACCGTAACAGATGCACAAATTAGTCTGCTCACCTCCCATTTAGGTTATTACACTAGTGATAGCACTAGTACACATTGTAAAACTCTAAAACACATTTGGCAGAGTTTTTAAGTCATTATGTTTTCCATTGATCATTATACATTTGAAGGAATCTTCTTGGAAATTTCAGCCATAAAAATCCTTATTCAATGAAAATTACATAACTTCTTAATCCTATGGATAAATGAGATGATGGTTGGAGGGTGAATGGAAAACATATTTACGAACAAATTTTATGAAGGGGTCCACGTGTTAATCGACCATTTAATGGGCCAACAACACGCAAAAATTCAGAGGAAAAAATTATGCCTATAAAAGGAGGCCCTCCTGTCCTTCCCAAATCATCACCTAGACACCCACAAGTAAGAAGGGATCCCATTAGGTTATGGGTATATGCTTCTCCTCTTTTCCCCCAATATTTATTATTTTAATTTTATTTTAATTTTAATTTTTTACTAGTTGTCAATTGTAATTAAAATTTTAGTTTTATTAATCCATGTCTTTATGTTTCTCCATCCACTTTTATTCATTTATTTACATCTCTCCCTCTCTTCTCTTCCACCCACTTCACCATGTAATATATTACTCTCAGAAATGAAGGTTTGACCATGAGCCTTGGCCTGGGGGGAGGTGAAGGTCATCATGAATTTTATTTAATGTTTAATTTTATGTTTGTAGATAGATTTGAGTAGCATGCATGGGTAAGGATAATGTCCTCGATGTTGTAACTACCTCCGATGACATGGAACTCAAACTATCCCTATTATTTTATTTAATCATTATTCCTTGTCTCTATTGTTTAGTTCTTCATACATTGAAGTTGATCTAATCAATGGATGAAATCGCTTCGATTGAATCGGGTCATGGAAGATGACACAATCAAGAGAAGGGTGTGTCACTAACATGGATTAAAGGGGGAGGTGGAATTGAGAGTTCAAAAACATTTAATGATATTACACAATTTATATATAAAGAATAATAGATAAAACATGAGATTTAATTTCTGTATTATCAAAATGAAATAAAACATAAAATGGATAATAATGATTTAACATTTAACCAACCCTCAAAACCAAATTCTTTCATATTAATTCACTTATGGAAAGGGAGGTTTTCCCAGCGCCCGTAGAGTACTTTTACCAATGGTTTAAGGAAACCGTTGGTAAAACCTAGTTAAATCATCTTTTCCAAATAGTTTTTCAAATCCATTGGGAAAAGTATACTATATAAAAATGGGTTTATTGAATCATTGGTATAGAGAGATTTAAATCATCCTTTACCAAAGGTTTTTAAAAACCGTTGGGATAGTTTTTCCCCAAATTAATAGATGCTCAAACTCCCCCATTATGCGCGACTGCAGCCCTAAACAGAAGGGAGAATTCAGATTTTCCTTCCCCTATGGCCAACATCCTTCCATTTTTATGTTTTATCAGTTCTTCAATTGTATAATGTAAGTGATATTGCATCTACTATTTTGGTTTTCTGTTTTCATTTGGGTGAAGTGGAGAAGATGGATTTTGTTTAACCTAGTGCGGAAATTCTTCGTTTAGATCCATTTTAAAAATTTCTTATTACTACACTTCTAATTTGTAAGTGATACTTTCATTTTAATGTTCTACATTTACTGTTTTGGTTTTCAAGTTTGATTTGGGTGTGTATGACTTTTTTTTCTGTTTGATTTTGGTGTGTGTGTTGGTCTTTGACAGTGAATCAAATTTGATTCAAAATGAATTATGTGTTATTATCATCCATAAATTTTAAATTCTTAGAAGGCTTGGTATTGCTGGGAATTTGGTGTTAACATATTCCACGTGATTCACATCATGGTTAGAATGTGTGATGATGTTGTTAAGATCAGAGAGAATACTCATACACTCCAGGTTGTTTATAGAGGCATGGATAGTCATGAGTGATAATTGGCTTCCTAAGATGAATGTACTAATATAACTTTAGGGCCAATTATATATGGTTAACATTGTATGTTGTATATTATGTCTCTTTCTTGGTCAATACTCACTTTTATGATGGTGGGGTTCATTTCACTAGCCATGTTGGCATGGGTATACATATATAACAATAATAGATAAGTCACAAGTTTAATTCAGTAATCTTGTTATCAATGACATACATTATTATTAATCTCAAATTTAAGAATAAATGTTTTTGTCTATACTTTATGAAACTAAACCTTTTTACAAGCCATGAACAACCTATTAGTGTAGCATCCTAAACTTTATCCACCCATGGGGTGCGCTTGACTTGAGGAAGTAATTGGGTAATAAAAGGTATGCCCATAGAGCTTCCAAGAATGATTTATTTTACATGAGTGAATGATTTGGGATGCATGTAACACATAATGGAGCTTATGGCATGTGCCTCTATTTGGGATTCCTATAAAGGGGCCTTGAAGTCCTCTTTTACCAACAGTTGTGTGAAACCGTGGGTAAAAATCTTCCCATGACCAATGATTTGATTCAATGACGAGGCAATGCACCTTTATTGATGATTGGGGATTTAAAGTTATTGACATGATGTGCACTCTTTCTAGCGATGAACCAGATGATTGGGTTTTAGCTCAAGAAGCAAGGTCGAATTTTAGAATTTATTGAGCCTCTTGTATAGTAATACTTCATAATAGTGTTAACTATGTTTTTCTTCTTGATAAATGACATACATTACTATCATTCAGTTTATGATTCTCTTATTAGTTGGTATTATTGATTTGGTTATTTTCATCCATTTCCAGTATTTGTAAGAATGGTATAGAGTAAGAGGTTTCCAACCTCTGATACCAATTTTAGGATCGAAATATAATATGAGATGCTCAATATACAAGAGGGGGGGTGAATTGTATACTTTAAAAATTCCTTTGGAACCCTAATGTTAGTTATGAATAACTAGAGTTTCCTTAAGAAAAGGAAAGAGGTAAGTTTAACAAAGTTAAACTAAGTAAATTTACAACACCTCTAACACCTAACTGAACTTGGAAAGGGATTCAAAAAGTAGGTTCTGGAAATATGATTCCGGAAATTGAAACTTAACAAAAGTTAAAATATAAGATTCTACCTTAAAGCGTATAGAATCTAAACTAATCAGAGTAAGTAAGTATAAGAAAGTTATACTTTCCTTAAGATACAAATTGCAGCGGAATAAAGACAAGTAGTAAAACTACTAGTAACAAGATAATAGTCTTTTAACCCAAAGAGAAGGGTATCCAACAACCTTGGATAAAGGTCCCTTGATTTATACTTTCAAGCAAGTCTGTCTTACCCACACCAGGGTAAGCCCTCGATACGAAGATTGGTGTCTCTGTCTTGCTATCCCCGCAAGCCCTCAACCTCAAGGTAGTTGGCAACCTCTGTCTTTCTCAGCAAGAAAGTCCTCGATCTTTAAGGTAGTCGGCACCTCTGTCTTCCTATCCCCGGAAGCCCTCGAATGTAATCACCAACATTCGGAGTTGCACGAAGCTTTGAGAGTTAATAAGAGACTCTCTCTCTAGAAATCACTTCAATAGCATGTAATCACTTTATCAACAATCGGCACCGAGCTCTTTCAAATGAGCTCCTATTTATAGGTAAGGTCGGCTCCTCTCCAACGGTCATATTTTCCTTAAATTTCGGAGGGACCTGTACACGTGTCACTTAGACAATGGTTAGTTTATAACAAAATGGATGACATCGTTTTATAACAAAAAAAGTGTAACAGAATGTACGACATCGTTTTAAACTCTAACATAAAGGTTCGGAATAGAAACTTCGGAGTGAAGGTTCGGAGTGAATAAATTCAGAGTGTATAAAACAATGATAATCAGATTCTGTTTAATAGGAGAATTCGGAATGAGAATTCGGAGTAGGAATTCGGAATAGGAATTCGTCATCAGAAATCGTAATGAGAATTCGTCATCAGAATTCGTAATGAGAATTCGTCATCAGAATTCGTAATGAGAATTTGTCATCAGAATTCCTAATGAGAATTCTTCTTCAGAATTCGTATCCTGAATCTGGAATAGAACTTAGTCAGAATTCATATCCAGAATTCGGAATGAAACTTCCTTATAGTTCTTGTCCAGAACCGAATCCTAAAAACAGAATGCTTTTATATCAAAGTTTTAATGACTCCGAGAAAACGAATCCGAATCTCACACTTAAGAAAAATATGAAAAATATGATAAGGATAATTTTCCTTATAAAAGCGATTTTCCTTAAGAAAGCAATTTTCCTTATAAAAGAAATTTTCCTTAAGAAAGCAATTTTCCTTATAAAAGCAATTTTCCTTAAGAAAGCAATTTTCCTTAAAGATAATGAGTTTGTGATTTTCAAAACAAGAAGGAATGGAAAAGTCATAAGGAAAACCTTATTGACTCAACAATCTCCCCCTTTTTGGAAAGCACAAACATCCTTACGAAAAAGCTATTCTAAGAAGAAAGAAAACACATTACAGCTTATCTCCTTTGGTTTAAGAAAATAGATGAATACGACTAACTCCCCCTTAGGCTTTGAAACTATAAGGATCGTATTCAAATTTCCGGAGTGATGTTTCTTTAAGAAAAACTCCCCCTTAAACAAACTCTTATTAGAGTTCTATTTCCTTGGGTATTTTTCTTTCTCCCCCTTTGATAAGCACTTATTAGATTTCCTCTTTTTCTTAAGAATCTTTTCCTTCTCCCCCTTTGTGATTTTCAAAAATAATTGGAGGGAATGGAAAAACTTAACAAAGTACCTGAAAAATTAGTAATGACAACAAACGAAACAACAAGCACAATTTCCATTAGATTTGAAATGTCAGCAACAAAAACAGATTACAACAAAAAGATCGGATTGTTTTATTTCGGATCTTTCTCCTTCGACATTAGCCCCTTGAGAATCGTCTTGATCTTCTTGAGGTCCTTATGATCTTCCTCTGCTTGCTTTTCTAAGGCAACTATTCTTGATGACTATGCTTCAATGATTTCTTCCTGAGCCTTCAACTTTTCTTCCTGAGCTTTCATCTTCTCTTCCTGAGCCTTCATTCTTTCTAGAAAATTGATCCTATGATCCCTTTCAAATTTCCAACTCTGATTAACGGAGTTGAGCTTTCCATTCAGATCTCTCACTTCCTGAATCCGAATTTTCTTTTCCTCTGTCAATTTCTCATCGAATGATGCAATCATCTCATGAAACTTCTTGTCCTCGGTTTGAAATGCATCCTTAACATTTTACTGAAACTCATCCAGCAACCTCATCTCTTCCACATTCTTCTTCGACCAGCTTGTCATCCTCTTGCAAGATCTTTTATGGGCTTCGTAACCAACGAAGAATGTTTTGAACTGAGCTTCAATCTCAACACACTTATCCATTACCATTGATAAGGAGTCGGTTTTCTGATTCAGCGCATGTTGAAGCATCTGGCATCTAGAGTCAATACTGGAGAAGGTTGGAATGGTTCCCACCAACTTCTTCAAGGACTGAACAACAAAATCGTGCCCCAACGATGATGAATCCGAATCTGAAATCTTTCTAGGAGAATTTTCTTCCTCAATAAGCTCCAACTTCCTCTTAGAAGAACTACCAGCTTCCTTCCTCATACTCTTTTCTGAACTCGGGGTATCAGCAAGAATTCATTTCCCCTTATCTTTTTCCGGAATAGAAACCTGTTCCGGATATTTCTTCTCGCTATCAGACACTTGAACAACCAAATCTTCCTCATCAGCAACTTCTACATTTTCCTTCTGAGCAGCATCAAGTAAAAGATGTTTTTCTTCTCTTAGACAAGAAACTTCTTCTTCGCCTTTCTCTTCTTCCATAGTCGGAGTAACAAGCTTCGAAGATTGAGCTTCAGATGTTCGTAGTTACAAGTGTTCCGAAGGAGTTCCTTTATATTCATCTACTTTTTTGAGCACATCTCCTGTCTCACCACTTCCTTTAGCAGCTTCTTCATCTTCTTCCACTTGCTCTACTTCCTCAGTAGCAACAGCCTCTTCCGGAGTAACAAGATTTCTTCCTGGAGTCTCAGGTAGAGATTCCAGAGAGAAAGATCTCGGAACGGGAATGGTTGCTGAAACCATTTCGTTGAACTTTAACAAGGCCTAAGCTACCTCAGCCTCGGACATTTTCTTCTTCAGTTTCTTCTCCTTTGCTTGTTTCTCGAGCTCATCAGCAGCCTTTTCTTTCAGAGCTTTAGCCTCTGCAGGATCCAATCCGAACTGCGGATCTCCTTCCTTCCTCTTCTCTTTGTCAGCTCTTCACTTTGCTGTAACCTCATCAGTATAGGTTTTCTTCTTCTTAGACTTAGGAGGTGCGGAGTGGACTTCCTTAGACTTGGGTTCCTCAGCTTCGACTACCACTTCTTTCAGCTTCCTCTTCCTTACCGGCTTGGATGATTCCGGATTAGCCACTTTCGGAGTCACTTCTTCTTGAGGAGGTAGATCAAAAAACTTCCCTGAGTCCTTGTTAAAAGATATATTCATTCTCTTAAGAGTGGCATCACTAAGAAGCATGATCTTACAAACTTTCGTCTTAGAACTGCAAGCTACCTTGAAGGATTCTAGGCACCGAACTATGAGCTTTGACAATATTGCCAGGTACATCACGATCTGAGCTCTCAGATTCCCCTTCTTCAAATTCTCAATATTAAGAAGGATATGCTTCATCAAGTTGAACTTCCTTAGATTTATCAAAAAATCTAATATATATATCTCACTCTTCTTCAAGCTATCCTTATCTACTTTTCTCGGTACAATAAGCCCTTGCACCCATAACTCCAGAATCCGGAAGTTTGTAGAAAGACTTGCTATTTTCGGAGCCTTGTCATCATCCAATCCGAGAATTTCTAAGGCTTTCTCCTTGTTCAAACTACCCAAAGAGTCTGGAAAAACGTGGGAAATAAACTCAGCTTCCCCTTCATAACTTAGCCCTACCAAGCTTGCAGCCTTGGTGTAAGAAAGCTTATATGTCTTTCCATACGATTTGAAAGAAAATTTTTCTCTATTATCTTCCTCGAAGAAAGCAACCGACTCATAAAACACGACAAGCAAGTCAGAGTAGACTTCATCTTGGTTGCCGGTTTTTGATACCGCAACACCTTCCCAGCCATTCAGCTTGATATTCTTTGAAATAATAGAATCGTAGTTGCTGAAGAAATTCGGATGAACTAACCTCTCTCTGTAGACTAACCACTGAGAAATGGGATTGGTTGAAGACATTTCTTGAGAAGCTAACTCTGCAGACATTCGGATTAGAAGTCCTCTGAGATATTCAGAACAGAGAAGACTGAAGTTCGTAACTAAAAAAAAATTGTGGTTCGGAACGGCCTTAAATCGGAGAGTCAGAGCTTCAGCACACAAAAGCTTGAAATCGATGTGGGACGAGAAAAAAGGGTCCCCTTTATATAGGCAATGGGATGACGGTTCATCTTCCTCGGTTGATCTAATGGTTTAGAACGATCTGAGATCAGATCTAACGGTTGAAAGCTTGAATCCGATTTTTTTGAGGTTTTATAAAAGTAAATAATTAAGAAATCCAAAAACCAAAAACAAACTATAAGAAATTGCCAGCAAGTAAAATATGATTACGAAAACTTCAGTAAGGAAATCATACCTTTCGGATTAGCTTAGGAAAGTTATTCGTAATGGGTAATATAAAGATGACTACGAAAAACTCAGTACGAAAAACTAAATACGAAAAGTCAATACGAAAAACTCAATAAGAAAAAGTAAATACGAAAAGTCAATACGAAAGACTCAATACGAAAAAGTAAATACGAAAAGTTGTTATGGAAGATTCAGTACGAAAGTTCCGTTATGAAAATACCAGTACGAAAGTTTTCCATTCCGGAAATTTTCAATACAAATACTTCCATTCCAGAAGTATTCTGTGCGAAAATATCCTTTCTAGAAAATTGTAGTTCCGGAAGTTCCATTCCGGAAATTTTCGTTCCGAAATGTTTGAAAACAAATTTTGAAAAACTTTGTTAAATAAACAATCAAATGTACTACCCCTATGAAAAGGAGTTTATTACTATAAGGAGATTTTTTCAACAGAAAGTTAATTGAGGAAGATTACCTTACGGTTATCATTCCTAACTTCTGTTTAATATATTCAAATCTATCAGAAGGTAAGGATTTTGTGAAAATATCAGCAAGTTGATCTTGCGTTCCGATAAACTGAAGAATAATATCTCCTTTGAGTGTGTGATCCCTAAGAAAGTGATGCCTAATATCTATGTGTTTTTCACGATAGTGATGTGCAGGGTTTTTACTTAGGGCAATGGCACTTGTGTTATCACACAAAATTTGAGTTTTAGTAAAACTCAAGCCATAGTCTGTGAGTGTGTGTTGCATCCACAACACTTGTTCACAACAACTTCCAGCTGCTACATATTCAGCTTCAGCAGTGGAAAGTGCAACAGAATGTTGCTTCTTGCATGACCAAGAAACTAATGAATCTCCTAAGAAATGACAAGTTCCGGATGTACTTTTCCTATCCATTCTACATCCACCAAAGTCAGCATCAGAAAAGCTTTTTAGAACAAAATCATTTCCAGAAGTATAAAATAATCCTAGATCCACGGTTCCCTTAAGGTAGCGAAAAATTCTTTTTACTGCCTTTAAGTGAGATTCCTTAGGATTGGATTGATATCTTGCACATAAGCATACAGAAAACATTAAGTCTGGTCGACTAGCTGTTAAGTAAAGTAGACTTCCAATCATACCTCTAAAAAATGTTTGATCTACTGGTTTCCCAGCTTCATCAAGATCTAAAGAGTTTGAGGTACCAATAGGAGTACTTATACTCTTAGTGTTTTCATAACCATACTTTTTAAGAAGATCTTTAATATACTTATGTTTAGATATGTAGGTTCCTTCTGGTTTTTGAGAAATTTGAAAACCAAGAAAAAATGTTAACTCACCCATCATACTCATTTCAAACTCATATTTCATTAGACTAGCAAAAGAGTCAGTCAAAGATTGCGTAGTTGAACCAAATATAATGTCATCAACATAAATTTGAACAATCAAAACATTTTTATTATCTTTTTTTATAAAAAGGGTTGGATCTGCATTTCCCTTAACATAGTTATTTTGAAGCAAAAATCCAGTAAGTCTATCATACCATGCTCGTGGGGCTTGTTTAAGGCCATACAAAGCTTTGGTAAGTTTAAAAACATGATCTGGATATTTTGTATCTTCAAAGCCAGGAGGTTGTTCAACAAAAACTTCCTCTTGAACATAACCGTTAAGAAAAGCACATTTCACATCCATTTGGAAAAGTTTGAAATTAAAGAATGCTGCAAAGGCAAGTAGAATGCGGATAGATTCAAGTCTAGCTACTGGAGCATAGGTTTATTCATAGTCTATTCCTTCATGATGATTATAGCCTTTAGCAACAAGTCTAGCATTATTTCTAACAATGACTCCATTTTCATCACATTTATTTCTGAAAACCCATTTTACTCCAATAACAGAAGTTTCCTTAGGTCTTTCAACCAAGGTCCAGACTTTATTCCTTTCGAATTCATTTAGTTCATCTTGCATTGCTTTGATCCAATCATCATCACATAAAGCTTCATCAGTGCTTTTAGGCTCTAATAGGGAAAGAAATGCTAGATGTTCTACTTCATTTCATAAGGAACTTCTAGTCCTTACAGGTTTATTTACATCACCAATGATACTATCACTGGGATGATTCTTAAGAAACACCTGATTTTGGTTTTGTAAAACCTGTTCATCAACATAGGGTAGAAAGTCTTCTGGGGTAAATGTTTCAGAAGTATCTTCTAGAACAATTTCCTTATCAGAAGGTTCTTCTATCAAAGGTTGACAATCAGTTTTTGAAAACACATCCGAGGATGTAGGTTGGGAGGTTTTAAAAACAAAAGGGTCTGATTCATCAAATTTTACATGTACTGTTTCCTCAACAGTGCAAGTATTTTTATTAAAAACTCTATAAGCCTTAGAGGTTGTGGAATAACCTAAGAAAATTCCTTCATCAGACTTTGGTGCGAATTTATGTAAGTTATCTTTAGTATTCAAAATGAATACTTTGCAACCAAAAACCTTGAAGTAGGAAAGTCTTGGTTTTCTACCATTCCATAACTCATAAGGAGTTTTATTAAGAAAAGGTCTAATCAAAACTCGATTTATAGTATAACAAGCAGTACTTACAGCTTCAGCCCAGAAATGTGTAGCAATAGAATATTCACTCAACATGGTTCTAGTTATTTCTTGAAGAATTCTATTTCTTCTTTCAACTACACCATTCTGTTGAGGAGTTCTAGGTGCTGATAAATTGTGAGTAATACCTTTCTTACTACAAAAATTTTCAAAATCATAATTTTGAAATTCTCCTCCATGATCATTATGAATAGTTTTCAATGGAAGGTTTTTCTCATTTTTAACTTGGTCTCTAAAACTTTTTAAATAAGAAAAAGCTTCATATTTCCTTGCTAGAAAATAGACCCAAGTAAATCTAGTGTAATCATCAACTAAAACAAACACATAGTATTTGCCTCCAATACTTCCAGTTTGTGTTGGACCAAAAATATCCATGTGCACTAACTGTAATGCATCGGTTGTTGAGACTTCACCGATTGACTTAAAACTAGATTTATGTTGCTTGCCATATTGACAAGGATCACAAACTTTAGAAGAATCAAATCTAAGCTCTGGTAGATCCTTAACAAGTTTCTTCTTAGAGAGTTTACATAGGTTCCTAAGATTACAGTGTCCTAATCTTCTATGCCATAACCAAGAATGATCTTCCATTGCACTTAGGCAAGGTAAATCTTGGCTTCTTAGGTCTTCTAAGTTTGAGGTGTAAACATTCTCTTGCCTATTGGATGAGAGAATAAATTCTTCCTTGGAATTGTGAACTAAGCATTTATCATTCCTAAAATTCACAAGGTAACCTTCATCACATAACTGACTTATGCTAATGAGGTTGTGCTTAAGACCTTTAACAAAAAGAACATTTGAAATCAATGTTTTACCTAAAAGAACAATATTACCAATACCAACAATCTCTCCCTTAGCATTGTCTCCGAAAGTTACCTTTCCTCCTTTCGTTTTGATAATCTTTTCAAAAAATCTTTTGTTACCAGTCATGTGCCGGGAACATCCACTATCCATGTACCAAATATTATTGCTGGAACTTTCTTTATTTTCCTGAAATTAAGAACAAAGTTAGATTTTCGGAATCCAAACTTGTTTGGATCCTAGATTTCCAGACAATAAAATTTTAGGTATCCACATTTTCTTAGAAAAGTAAGCTTTATGAAAACCTAAAGATTGGGTTTTGTTTAAGGAACAACTTCTTGCCCAGTGACCACCACATTGACATTTAGTGAAAAATGGGGCACTTTGAGGAACAAACTAATTGTTACTGAAAACTGGTTTTGCATGGGTATAACCAAATCCGGATTTATTTCTTAAAGGTCGTATTTGAGAATACATCTTATCAAAATTTTCCTTACCATGGGTAAAGTTTGATAAACACTTCTTTAAGGAAAAAATTTCAGACTTGAGTTTTACAACCAAGTTTTTATCCTCAAAATCATTAGTTTTGGAACTAGAGTTAGGCTCGAAAACATTTTTCTTAGAAATTACTTTTTCTAATTCTTTAGAAAGTTTATTTTTCTCAGAACTTACTTCCTCAAGAATTTTTTAAATTCTTTCAAAATCAGCATTTTTCTTATCAAGATCTTTAGAAAGATCTGATATCTCTTTAGTAAGAATAGAATTCCTAGAATTTGCTTTATCAAGTTTCTTGTTGAGTTTGGAGTTCTCAATCTCAAAAAGTTCAGCAAATCTAGAGACTTCTTCATAAGTAGGTAAAGTATTTTCCTCATCAGAAGATGATTCTTCATCAGAAGAGTTATAATACTTATTATCATTAGAATTTAAGGAAACATTGGTCAATGATTCAGCATTTCGTACCTTAGCCATAAGACAATGATTATCAATAGGTAATCTGGATATAAGACCATGATTCTTCTGTCCTGAAGATTCATATTCAGAAGATTCATCTGAAGAGTCACCACCACTGGCACTCCAGGTGTCATTAGCTTTCAGAACCTTCTTAGCTTTGGCTTTGTAATACTTCTTCCTGTTCTTTTCTGAATGTCTTTCCTTCCTTTCTTTCTTTTTGAGCATAGGGCAATCTGGTCTAATATGTCCAGCTCTCTTACATTCATAACAAGTAACTTCTCCATCTTTCTTATCTTTCCTTTCCTTCTTCTTATACTTGGATTGAAAGTTTCTATGTCCAGCTATCTTGTTCATCCTTCGAGCAAGATTGGCTAATTCATTTTCTGAAACTTCACTTTCACTAGATTCGGATTGGAAAATGACTTTCTTAGACTTGGATCTGGTTACTCTCTCAAGAGTCTTAGCTTTTATCTGATTTGAAGTTGTAGTAAAAGCAACAGTACCATTTCCATTCTTCTTCTTGATGTTGTCAGCATCTCTCTTCATTCTGGTCTCATGTTGTAGAAGAGTTCCAAATAATTCATCAAGAGAAATTTGAGTAACCTTCCTGTTCTCATCTATAGCTTTTCTCTTGGATTCCCACTCATTGGGCATTATGTCAATTATCTTGTCCACAAGAGCTTCATCATCTAAACCTTTTTCTCCCATAGATTGTAGACTGTTGACAATTGTCATAAATCTTTGTTGAACTTTACAGATAGGTTCTCCATAAGGAAAATTGAAGCCATGATATTCAGCTCTAAGCATAGCTCTCCTAGTCTCAATCACCTTAGAAGTCCCAAAGTGTGTAACCTCTAACTTCTTCCATATACAGTTAGCTTCTTCACAAGAAGAAATTTGGCTATATATATTTCTAGTCATTGAACATAATAAAGTATTGCGTACCTTATAATTGAGTTGATATTCTTGCTTTTCCTGGTTAGTAAAGGTTCTGACTTCCTTGTCAGGAATTTTATAATCACCAGTAAGAATCACAAAGTTGTCTACTCCAGTATTGATAACAAAAGTCTTCATACGATCTCTCCAGTATTCATAATCATTACCATCGAAGATTGGTGGCCTTGTAGGATTCAGATTGTCAATAGATCCAACATTAATTCCTGCCATACTAAATAGTAACTTGGATACAAACTTGTTAGTAGCTTAGAATCGAAATCACAAAGTTCGGAATGGGAAAAGTTCGGAATGGATAATCCAGAATGACAAAGTTCGGAATAGAAAAGTGTGCAAGAAAAACTTTTATGTGAGTACAAGTATTTCAGTAACCTTGGCTCTGATACCAAATTTAAGAATGGTATAGAGTAAGAGGTTTCCAACCTCTGATACCAATTGTAGGATCGAAATATAATATGAGATGCTCAATATACAAGAGGGGGGGTGAATTGTATACTTTAAAAATTCCTTTGGAACCTTAAAGTTAGTTATGAATAACTAGAGTTTCCTTATGAAAAGGAAAGAGCTAAGTTTAACAAAGTTAAACGAAGTAAATTTACAACACCTCTAACACCGAACTGAACTTGGAAAGGGATTCCAAAAGTAGGTTCCGGAAATATGATTCCAAAAATTGAAACTTAACAAAAGTTACAATATAAGATTATACCTTAAAGCGTATAGAATCTAAACTAGTCAGAGTAAGGAAGTATAAGAAAGTTATACTTTCCTTAAGATACAAATTGCAGCAGAAGAAAGACAAGTAGTAAAACTACTAGTAACAAGATAATAGTCTTTTAACCCAAAGAGAAGGGTATCCAACAACCTTGGATAAAGGTCCCTTGATTTATACTTTCAAGCAAGTCTGTCTTACCCACACCAGGGTAAGCCCTCGATACGAAGATCGGTGTCTCTGTCTTGCTATCCCCGCAAGCCCTCAACTTCAAGGTAGTTGGAAACCTCTGTCATTCTCAGCAAGAAAGTCCTCGATCTTTAAGGTAGTCGGCACCTCTGTCTTCCTATCCCCGAAAGCCCTCGAATGTAATCACCAACAATCGGAGTTGCACGAAGCTTTGAGAGTTAATAAGAGACTCTCTCTCTCTCTAGAAATCACTTCAACAGCATGTAAGCACTTTATCAACAATCGGCACCGAGCTCTTTCAAATGAGCTCCTATTTATAGGTAAGGTCGGCTCCTCTCCAACGGTCATATTTTCCTTAAAGTTCGGAGGGACCTGTACACGTGTCACTTAGACAACGGTTAGTTTATAACAAAATGGATGACATCGTTTTATAACAAAACAAGTGTAACAGAATGTACGACATCGTTTTAAACTCTAACATAAAGGTTCGGAATAGAAACTTCGGAGTGAAGGTTCAGAGTTAATAAATTCAGAGTGTATAAAACAATGATAATCAGATTCTGTTTAATAGGAGAATTCAGAATGAGAATTCGGAGTAGGAATTCGGAATAGGAATTCGTCATCAGAAATCGTAATGAGAATTCGTCATCAGAATTCGTAATGAGAATTCGTCATCAGAATTCGTAATGAGAATTTGTCATCAGAATTCGTAATGAGAATTCTTCTTCAGAATTCGTATCCTGAATCTGGAATAGAACTTAGTCAGAATTCATATCCAGAATTTGGAATGAATCTTCCTTATAGTTCTTGTCCAGAACCGAATCATAAAAACAGAATGCTTTTATATCAAAGTTTTAATGACTCCGAGAAAACGAATCTGAATCTCACACTTAAGAAAAATATGAAAAATAAGATAAGGATAATTTTCCTTATAAAAGCGATTTTCCTTAAGAAAGCAATTTTCCTTATAAAAGCAATTTTCCTTAAGAAAGAAATTTTCCTTATAAAAGCAATTTTCCTTAAGAAAGCTATTTTCCTTAAAGATAAGGTGTTTGTGATTTTCAAAACAAGAAGGAATGGAAAAGTCATAAGGAAAACCTTATTGACTCAACAGTATTTTCCCATTGTTATCTTTCTTCCACTTTTTAACTGATAATATTAAAATTGTGCCACTTACGTAATGAGGGAATAGTCTCCCCCAGACACAGTAAAGGCTCTCACTGTTAGTCAATAACATTTGGAATTTTGGTAGATGTTCTTAAGGCCCTATGTCCATCTGGGTTTGGGTCACTAACGAGTGACATCCTGCATTGGGAAATCACAATTCCTAGATATCCTTTTTATAGGTGTTTCTAATCAAATACATACCTATAACTATTTAAGGCTCCTCTCAAAAATCAATTGGAACATGATTCAATGAATACAACTACATCATTCAGAGTGTGTATCCTAGTACTTACCTTAAAAACACCATAAATCTTCCGTTTCTTTATGTATTTTTATCAGAATGGATTTTATATATAATGTATTTTGGGTTACACATTAGTTTTTTGTTTCTAATTACTTCCATATTTGTTTCCTTGCAGGAAATGACACCCATTGAAGAGATGCAAATGAACAAGATGATAGAAAATAATCACCGCATGACAGAGATGGGTGTTCCTCCACTCATCCATGTTTTGAGTATTTTATTTCAAATATAAATATTTCAATAAATTATAATATAATGTGTTTACTTTTTTGTTAATTTTTTTTTTCAGGATCGACCCCCAAGACGAGAGATATCCGATGAGGAGCCTGATATTGCTCCCAATACAGACGGTGGTGGTAAGGGGGGTGTATGAGTTAGACGATCATTTGGTGATCCTGGTATTGAGGCCAGTGGTATGAGGGCTTATGGTGCGAGAGTAAGATGATCCACTGGTCATAACCGATTGGTCTATGCCCCTACCACAACCGTATCTTCTATGACCCATTTTGATCCTGGTGTGTCATTAGGGACACATGGGATATTTAGGCCTCCTATGTTTACAATACTTGTTGGCCAGACGTCTGTGCCATCATCTTTTGCTTCTGGTTCATTATCTTCGATCTATTATATTCCACCTTCTTCGACTCCTACTATCACACAGTATGTGGATGAAGAGTGTATAGTAAGGGACACTCCACCTGTACAGGCTATTCCTTCAGCATCTGCACATCCAATGACACCCATTGTTCTGACTACCACAGGTATTTTTATATAACTCTAAAAAATTGTTATACCAAAATTTATTTTTATTATAACTTGTAAAATTATTATTTTTCTTTGAAAAATGATTCATCTACTGATAGGAGGTGGGGGAGGGGGCGTACTCACTTGTGTGGGGTATGGAACCACCAAACAAAGTTGGTGGTTGAATACAATGATGAATGAAAAATGATTGATAAATCTGGGTAGGAATGTCGGGGTTTTTTGGCGACCCTAGCCAAATACTCTGACATCATTCCGGTCAACCCTCTCTCTTGTAGACATCTCCCACACGAAGTCAAGGATAATGTGTGGACTCAAATAAGGGTAAAAAATCTATTAGATTAAATGTAGTATTTTTTTGTATTTATATGAATTAATCTATTGGGTGTCAGCTTCTGTTTAACTTCCCTGATGGTGAAGGTGCATGACCAGCACGTTTAAAGGAGCTAGGAGAGCATTGGATAGCTTATAAACATGATCTGTATGTTGGATGGTGTGATAGAGTGGGCACAGAGTTGGGGACATTACCTATCATGGATGACTGCCCGATAGAGCAATATCTCCAAATGATTACCCATGGGGTGACTGCAAAATTTAAGGTATTAATCTCATTTGAGGTATTTAAATGACAGTTTAAATATTTTGAAATAATTTTATCTTATTTATTATTAAACATTATTTAGGAATCCTATGAAAAAAAACATTTATTCAAAGAAATACCTCCACAGTTTGGGGTGCACTACTACATCAGATCATGAGAGGCAGCTGGTGCGATATTGTTGTTTATAATTTTTCTTTAGGAATTTCCATTTTTAATTTTTCCTACTTAAATTATGTGATTTTTGAATATTTAATATATGATTATACTTGCACTTTATATAGTTTCAATGTCATTATAGAAGCAAAAAATTGAATATTGAAGGACGTATCCCTCGAGAAAAATTGTTTTTCTCGAGTAGAAGTAAAAAAGATCAAACTGTGGTCAATGAACCGACACAAGAAAAGATTGTAAGTTTTAATTTGTTTATTTAAATGTTTAATATCTATTTTGAAATTTAATAATCTATTAATATTTTTAATTGGCAGATTTAGAGGCCTTTGAGGCCCAGGTGCTTGACAATTTAGTGTCACACGATCATTTATATCAGGTTTTGGGAGATTGGCACTCTGGTCGATTACGCTGCCAGCCTGGTAAGAATATAGTCCTAATGAGGTATTGGCCCTCTCCAGGTATCCATTCTAGTACCAGCGAGTTGGAACAGGTCAGAGAGAATGCAAGACAATATGATCAAAGGGTCACAGAGTTGGAAGAATTGGTTCAAATGAGGGAGAAAGAATTTATGAAACTGATAAAAAAATTATCTTCATCACTTCAACCAGAGGATAGCACAGCTTGTTAGACATATATGTCGCCAATGGGTGCATTATCCTATGCACCAGGAGGCAGTTCAAGTGGAAATCAAGATAATGATGTTCCTGGTGATGACGAGGATGCTGATGAGGATGAGGGCGAGGATGGGGATGAGGACGAGGGTGAGGATGGGGTCGAGGGAGAGGATGGGGCCGAGTATGAGCATGGGGAAGATGACGAGGATAATGACGAGGAAAAAGATGGAGGCAAGGATGAGGTTGATTATGATAGTGGTGATGGTGATGGTGATCAGGGAAAAATTGATCCTTTACATTTTTGAGTTCTGTATAACTATATTTTTTAACCTGGTTTCCACTCTCGTATTGATATTTTCTAATTTAGTATAACTCTTTATTTTTAAAATAATATGGAAGCCTAATGGTGTTTTAATAGTTTAAGGGACTTCTGGGGCTTGTTCGGAGCATGGAGCCCCGGTCGGCGTAAAAAAACACTATGCCTCATGGTTAGTAAAAAATTTAAGTCCATCACAAAGGTTATCTACCAACCATATAGGGAAATATATTAAAATCATTTTGCATGATTTTCCCAAACCTATCACTAGGGGATGCACATCATGCACAATGTCTATAGTTTTAGTATAAGATATTATCACTGTTGTTGCACGATTTTCCAAACTGACATACGAAAAACAGACCAAATGCATTCTTATTGTGTTTATATTATAGGAAAATGATCTATGAGTCATATGTGACATGTACGAGTCATCCTAACCTCAATATGAGGCACAACGTGGCTGGTATCATTCAAAGTGTCTATCTTTTGTTTAAAATGGACTCTCATTTAAGTCAAAACAACTGGCATATGAAAAACTGACCAAACATATTTGGATTGTGTTGATACTTTAGGAAAACGACCCATGGGTCATATGTGACGTGTATGAGTAAATCCCACCTCAATCTAAGGCACGGTGTGGCTGGTACCACTCAAAGTGTCTCACCTTTATTTGAAATGGACAACATTTTTAGTGAAAACAAAAACTAACATACGAAAAATGGACAAAACGTATTCTCATTCTATTGATACATTAACACAACGATCCATGGGACATATTTGACATGTAAGAGTCAACCTTGCATCAATCTGATGCATGGTGTGGCCAGTACCACTCAAAGAGTCTCACTTTTATTTGAAATGGACCGAATTTTAAGTGAAAACAACAACTGACATACAGAAAACTGATCAAATGCATTCTGATTGTGTGGATACATTAAGATAATGATAAATTGGTCATTTTTTATGAGTAAAAGTCAACTGCGACTCAACCAAAGGTGTCGTGTGACTGCGATGTCCGAAAACGCACTCTGCATGTCGTAAATGGCCAAAACATGAGTTTAACAGTCAAATGAATTCTGAAAGACATCAGATCGACTTGAAATCCCACAAAAACACCCAAATTATTATTAGGGAGGTGTATGAGGAGATGGAAAATCATTCGGATGTGCGGTTTGCACGGAACAACTGAATATGTGTTTTTTAGGTGTTTGGGGTGCTTTCAAAGCGTGCATGGGGTGGTCAAAACCAGTAGAACGACTTCATAATTTCATGAAATCGGATGAATAAAATGGTGGGTGAATTGTGAAATGGTCGGCTAGACAGATCTTCAATTAGAGGTGTCATGTGACCGAGCTGGCCGAAAACGCACTCTACGTGTTGTAAATGGCCAAAACATGAGTTTAATAGTCAAATGCATTCCTAACAAAATCATAATGACTAGAAATCACACGAAAACACCCTAATTATTACTGTTGAGGTGTACGATGAGACGCCAAGCCATTCTGATGAGCGATTTGCACGGAAAGACTGAATATGTGTTTTTTAGGTGTTTGGTGTCCTTGAAATGTGTGCATGGGGTGGCTAAAACTGGCCGAATGACCTCAAAATGCCATTAAATCAAAATACAATAAAGGGTTGGTGAATTGTGAAGTGGTCATCTAGACGACACATCAATCGGAGGTTTCGTGTTACCGCGGTAGCCAAAAATGCACTCTGTGTGTCGTAAATGGACAAAACACGTTGTTAATGGAAAAATGCATGCCGAACGACATCAGAATGACTTGAAATCAAAGTAAAACACCCTAATTATTTTTCTTGATGTGTAAGAGGAGACGACATGTCATTCGGACACACTGTTTGCACGACACTGTTGAATATGTGTTTTTAGGTGTTTGGTGCGTTTCAAAAGCGTGCGTGGGGTGGTCAAAACCGGCCAAACGACCTCAAAATGCCATGAAATCGGACGACAACAAAGGGTGGGTGAATTAGGAAATGATCGGCCAGACAACACGTCAATTAGAGGTGTTGTGTGACCACGCTTGCAGAAATCACACTCTGCATGTCGTAAATGGCAAAAACAAATGTTGAATAGTCAAATGCATTCCGAACAACATCTAAATGACTTAAAATCACACGAAGACTCCATAATAATTATTCGTGAGGTGTACAAGGAGACGACACATCATTTAGATTTGTGGATTGTATGGCACGGCTGAATATGTGTTTTTTAGGTGTTTGGTGCGCATGAAAAGCATGCGTGGGGTGGTCAAAATTGGACGAACGACCTCAGAATTCTAGGAAATTAGACGACAACAAATGGTGGGTGAATTTTGAAATGGTCGGAGAAACGGCACATTAATCAGAGATGTCGTGGGATTGCTTAGCCAAAAACGCACTCTGTGTGTCATAAACGGCCAAAACATGCCTTTAATTGTCAAATGCAGGACGAATGACATCAGAATGACTTGAAATCAGATGAAAACACGATAATTATTATTCTTGAGGTGTTTGAGGATACAGAACGTCATTAAGAAGCACGGTTTCTACGGAACGTCTGAATATGTGTTTTTTATGTGTTTGGCCCGCTTGAAAAGGGTGTGTGGGGTGGTCAAAACTAGCCGAATGACCTCAGAATGCCATGAAATCAGACGACAACAATGGGTGGGTGAATTTTGAAAATTTTGGTCAGATGGAACATCAATCAAAGGTGTTGTGTGACCGCGGTGGCTGAAAACGCACTCCATGTATCGTAAATGGCCAAAACGTGCATTTAATGGTCAAATGCATGCCGAATGACATCAAAATGACTTGAAATCACAAGAAAACACCGTAATTATTATTCCTGAGGTGTATGAGGAGATGGAACGTTATTCAGACTCGCTTTTTGTGTGACACAACTGAATATGTGTTTTTAGGTGTTTGGCGCACTTCAAAAGTGTGTGTGGGGTGATCAAAACTGGTTGAATGACCTCATAATTCCATGAAATCGGATGACAATAATCGGTGGGTGAATTTTAAAATGTTCGGCCAGACAACACATCAATAAGTGGTGTTGTGTGATCACAGTGGCCGAAAACACACTTTGTCTGTCGTAAATGGCCAAAACATGTGTTTTACGGTCAAATAGATATCAAATGATATCAGAATGACATGAAATCACACGAAAAAACCCTAATTATTATTCTTGAAGTGTACGAGAAGATGTCACATCATTTGGACCCAAGGTTTGCACAACACAGAAGAATATGTGTTTTTTAGGTGTTGGTGAGCTTGAAAAGCGTGCGTAGGGTGGGAAAACTCAGCCAAACGACTGTAGAATACCATGAAATCAGACGAAAAAAATGGTGGGTGAATTGTGAAATGGTGGTCCAGATGGAACATCAATCACAGGTGTCGTGTGACCACGGTGGCCGAAAACGTACTTTGCATGTCGTAAATGGCCAAAACATGCATTTAATAGTCAAATGCATACCGAACGACATCAGAATGACTTTAAATCAAACTAAAACACCCTAATTATTATTCGTGAGGTGTATGAGGAGAAAAAATGTCATTTGGATGCTTGGTTTGTGAGGTACAGCTGAATATGTGTTCTTTAGGTGTTAGGGGCGCTTGAAAAGCGTCCGTGGGGTAGTAAAACTCTGCTGAATTGCCTCAGAATTCCATGAAATTAGATGAAAACAAAGGGGGGGGGAATTGTGAAATGGTTGGTGAGACAAAATGCCAATCGGATGTGTCGGGTGACCATGGTGGTCAGAAACGCACTCTGCGTGTCGTAAATGGCCAAAACATGTGTTTTATGGTCAAATACATACCGAACAACATCAGAATGTCTTGAAATCACATGAAAACAGCCATATTATTATTCATGAGGTGTAAAAAAAGACGACACATCATTCGGATGTGAGGTTTGCACGACACTGTAGAATATGTGTTTTTAGGTGTTTGGTGTGCTTGAAAAATGTGTGTGGGGTGGTCGAAACCAGCCGAACGACCTCAGAATACCATGAAATCGGACAACAAAAAGGAGAGGGTTAATTGTGAACTGGTCAACTAGATGACATGTCAATTGGAGGTGTTGTGTGACCGTAGTGGATGAAAAAGTACTCCTAACAGCCCCCCCTGACAACCCCCACCCCTGGATAGCCCACCGCACCCCTCGGATATCCCCCCCACCCTGGACAGCACCCCCCCAACGAACAGCCCCCCCCCCCCCACCCTGGAAAACCCCCCCACCCAATGATCCATGGATCATTTGTGATGTGTACGTGTCAACCCCACCTCAATCCGAAGCATGGTGTGACTGGTATCACTCAAAGTGTGTCACTTTTATTTGAAATGGACAAAATTTTATGTGAAAACAACAACTGACATATGGAAAATCTTCACAAGGCTAAACATTTATTCTTGAAATTAAGGGACAAAAAATAAAATATGGTCTATTGGTCATACGTTATTAGAAGAAAATATTCTCAAGGTATATATTTTTACCCAGTGGGACATAGTATATATAAAAATCATGATTTATATTAGGAATGAGTCTTGACATCCCATCATGAACAAGCACCAACACTCATTTTCTAATTCTCAATCACGGGTCGTTCATTCTATACAATAACATAAAACAAATACATATCATACAGTAATTTCATATGAAACGTTTGTACACTCAAGGATACCATATCACAAATTGGTCAACAATGCTACACATAGATTCTTGAAAAATTACTTTCAATGTCTCATAAAAATACCCCAATGGTGAGGAATACATATCGAGACACCATATCCCCATTGATCACCTCAATCCCATCCTCAAATAGTGGGTTCTAGGACCAAACCAATGTCCCTTTAAGAACCCAATACCAAAGACTTAATTGAATACGCATAGCCACAACCCAAGATGTGGATTCATATCACATCAAACCCCAGAGTGAAAATTACAATTAGGAACATACCCCCTTATTGTAATTGAAAATTCTATGAAAAACATGTAGGCTATTCCGGAAACCCATCTCATATGTCGAGGTTGGACAATGTTTTGCACTAACACCTCAAGAACCATTTATACATGGATACAAAATCATTAAAGGAATATAAACATCACATGTGCTTCCTATAACTCATCCTAGGTCTAAGAACATGACCACTACCATTGTCTATCTTATGGGTGTCATGATATTTGACACTCTACCCATGTTTTTCTATTGGTTTTAAGATACTCAACCCATGATCATGAATAAACATCCCATGTTCGTCCTATAACTTGTAGGTTTTTCTCTTTTGTGTGTTGGTGTTGTGGTTCAAGTAAAGAATGAATTCTAAATTTTGAATACTCTTATGTGTGTTGGTGTTGTGGATTGAGTGAGGAATGAATTCTAAATTTGGAGTACTCTTATGGGTGTTATTTCATTTCCAATAACATGTAAGCTTTTTCTCTTATGGGTGTTATTACATTTTAATTTATAAATTTATAAATTTCTAAATTCCGGAATGAATTCTAAATTTTGAATAATTTGGATGGGGATTTTTTTATTGGTGTTGATGTAGGTCTAGAGTGGGGTTGCTGTGGTGTTGTAGGTCTAGAGAGGGGAGAGGGGCCTGCTTCTGTGGAGCTGAGCAACTGTATACCAACAATTTCAAAACCATTGTTATAGATACTATAATATAACTATACCAACGGGTTGTTAAAACCGTTGGTATAGCCTTATGGATTTCCATATCCCCTCTATAGCAATAGTTTATAACTGTTGTTATAAGTGTAACACACATATACCAAAAGTTTGTAGAAAACCATTGGTATACCTTCTATTTTGACACCGATACAAATTAATTTCACAGAACCGTTGGTATTGGCCTATTTTCACGCCTTTCTTGGCCGCACTTGAGGGAGCCATTGATATACTATATACCAATGGTTTCTAGGACTTTACCAACGGTTTACAACCATTGGTAAAGTGTAAACTTCTAGTAGTGATTCATTCTATCTAGACATGCATCTTAGTATAAATTTATAATTCTTGCTTCACATGTCATTATTTTTAATAATAAAAAATCCAAAAAGATTTTAATCAATATCATTTAATAAATAGACCACAAAAAGAGATAGAATATGTGAATTAGATAACGAAAGTGAACTACATTGAGAAGGATCCTCAAGAAAGACGACCATGGTCTGCCACTGTACTGCACTAGGAAAAATATAATTATTTTTTTCCACACCCCACGACAGGCATGCATCAAAACTGAAGCTATTTTCGAGGATCCAATTATTATTTCTTTTTCTTTTTCTATTTTCACATCTTATTTATATTTTATTTCATTTAAAAAACTAAAAATGAATTCCAAGATGTATTCAAAATCAGAATATTATGAATGGAAAAATTACTCACAGGTGAAACAACAACAACAACAAGAAGAAGATGAATATTTTATAAGAGCTCAGGTACATGAACATAGAAAAAACATTGAACAACTAACCAGAAAGGTTGATAGAGATTTTGATTAAGTTTGTACATTAATGGAGAAACCCATCCCTAAGCTGGAGAAGGATCCTGAGAATGTGTTGTAAGAAATTTCACCACTTATATTTGAAATTGATGAGCCTAAGGAGGCAAGGGTCAAAGACGTACCAACTGAGATACAAGTGGGAGTTCAAGAAAGTTTGTATTTATTATTGATTAAATGTGAGGAACTACCGAAACTCCCCATACAATACAAAGAAGAAGATTAAAAATCACAAAAGGAATAAACCACCCCAGTGGTGGAATTTGAAGTCAAGATGGTGGAGCCTGACTACCTGCCTCCATCCTCAGAGAGTCTACACCAAGAGGCACTTACCATTGAGGCGTAGATTGAAGCTGAACCAACTCAGGGAGTTTAACGATTCATTTAATCTATCCCATATAATTTTATTGAATATTAATTCTACATCACTCTTTATGGTTTTTATTATATAGAATCAGAGAATCTCATCTATTCCATGGAGTATGAAGAAGAACCTAGATGTGCACATGCTGAGTAACATATGGATCTCCTTGGATATGTTGACTATTTATTAATGGAAGTTCATGAAGAGATGCTAGTGGATTTCCCTAATGAAACCATGAAAAAATATGCTTACTTTGTTGGGGATGAATTTGATCTTGATACTTCATGTTTTAATATTATTCAAATAGAATTACACTCTATCTTTCACATTGACTATTATTTTGATGAAGCATTCCTCGAGAAACCAATGGACAGAGAATATGAGGTTTCACAAGTAGCAACCAAAAAGGATGATTATTCATACTTCATCCTACCCCCATCATGCAAGATATACATCATTGTTAAGGGATTTCGGATATGGTGTACTCTATCCCTGGATCATTACTCACCCAGAAGGATGAAATACAATCTTGGAAAAGCCACATGTAGTGGTTCAAATCAATTAAGCATCATCCTCCATCAAACTTTGGATAACAGTCGGTTCTGCCCTCTTGAGGTAGTCAAAATTCAGGGCCGACTTAGGGGATAATACCAAGATTTATCTTTACTTTCATTCTAGGAATTCAGAAGTGAATTTATTTTCTATGAAATAATTTAGCATATCTCCCTCTCCCTATTTTCATTTTGAGCTTAAATGAAATGATCTTTGTCATTAATTGAGTAATTTTATTTTTTAAGATCATAATGGTAGAAAGAAGCCACAGATAGTGAACGGGAATGACCAAGTTTCCTGGAAAAAGGGTGTTCAATGTTTGTTTTTTATAATTCAAACTCTCCACATTTTTTTCCACAACATGTTTTGAGATTTAAAGAAAAAATTGCATGCCCAAACTTGAATTCATGTTATATTAAACTTATCTAAGAGACATGGGTTTCATAGGTATCCCATGATTCCATGTTTTAGATTTCAATGTTGATATGATTAAATGATTGAAAATAATAATTGAATTTTTAAAATGAAGCATGGATATTGAATTATTGACTCACGATTTGAAGGAAATAATTGATTCATTTAAATTAAATTTCCCTACCATCCTTCATGCTTTGAATTTCTAAAGTTCATCTGAATTGATTTATTAGTCATGCCATGAGTGATTGTCTAATGATATATTTTCCATTCCTGAGATGACTTCTAGACCAAGTACTACCTATTTATTCTTGAGAATATTTCTTGAGTAATATTGGGACATGTAACCAACCATAACTTATATTGAAACTTGTCAAATATATGACTGTGCAAAAACACATTTAAAATGATTGAGGTATTCTTTGATAAGATAATTTTCTTTAAAAGACTACCTTTACATCATTCTTTCTTTCAGCACATAGACACCATGAATTACCTATATAGTAATGAGTCATGTTTCAAGCCATTTTTATCCATTCCTACCCTCCTATGAGTATTTTCATGATATTTAAAAGTTGAAGTGTGTAGGTAAAGAGAATCATGGTGGACAAGATGATATACATTGTAAGGAATAAGTGTAGGGGTTTTATTGTGGTAATTGTAAATGTTTGTGGAATCACTAATTATACTCTATTTTTCATCTCTTGAATTAAAAAAATGACAAAAATGACAAAAAGAACCAACAAAAAGACAAAAAAATGGGTTATGATTTGGGAAAACCCAAAATCACCATTTTCTAGACTGACGATCATATGAGTGTATATAGTTAGGTGATTTATGTGAGGTTTGATATAATCATAACTTTTGAAAAAAGAAAATAAAGTACAAAATAAAAAAAATATTCAAGAGGTTGCACAGATCATTCATTATGCTTACTTGATCATAACATTTTCATTGAGCTTTGGGAAGTGGGTATTGCTACTATGAAGGGGATACATTCATTATATTTTTACTTTTGATATCATTCATAGTACTTAATATATTATCCTCATCCTTGAGCCTTAATTATTAAAGCATAAAATCATACCATCCTTAAACCTCAGAGTAAATAGAACCATAATTTCAAGTTCTCATGATTTTATGTGCATTTTTTCTTTACAAAGTGGAGAAAGTAGTTTATTTACAAGCCTACGGATAAGGAGCATGTTCTCATGATATGAGCATAACTCTAGTTGAATTGTATAATGAGTAATGAGATAAAATAATTAAAAGTGAGGTAAATCATGACTTGGCATGTTTAATAATAATGAATCAAGGAGCTTGAATGAATGAAAGGAGAAGTTCCATCAATTTTCAAATGGGAAAAGTAAAATATGTGAATTATTTGTTTCTTTGAGAAATGGGAAATTAAATTGTTATTTTGGAAAATTTTTGAAATTTTGTTTTTACATTGAAAATTGTTTGATTTAATTGAATTGGAAATTGAATATTGGTAACATTGGTGTCCTCTAATTTCTATGTTGAGATTTTATGCTTGAGGACAAGCATGGTTTATGTGTGGGTGTATTTGAGAGAGAAAATTTATGAGCATATTTTTTATCAAAGAATGATTATTTTTTAATTAAATTCAATGATAAAACCCATTTATTTCAATGTTTTATTAAAATAATGGTTAAATTTAATTTTTGAATGATTATGAGAAAAATTGAGAAAATTGCATAATTTTGGATTTATGACAGATTTTTACTACAAATGTATTTTTTTCATTTTTTAAAAAATATAATTCCAAAATTCATGATTATTTTTCATAGAATCGTGATTTTATTTCATTAAAATATATCTTAGGGACATAGAGTTTATTCAAAGATCTATTAGTCCAAAAAATTCATTGAAATTGAAAATCTTTCTAGGAAAATAGAATGGGCCCCACCACTATAATGGATGAAAAAATCCATCTCCTCACCTCATATTTAAATGATTCCCACTAGGATAGCACTAGGTCACATATGACTGACTTTAAAACAAATTTTGAGGGATTTTAAAGTCATTAAGGTTTCTATTGATCGTTATAAATTTGAAGACGACTTCCTGGAAATTTCGGTCACAGAAAGTCTTATTCAATGAAAATTCCATAACTCTTTAATCCTATGGATAAATGAGCGGAACTTTTTAGGGTGAATGGAAACCAAATTATTGAATAACTTTTATGAAGGTTTACACACATTTATATAACATTTAATAGTCCAAAATGTGCAAACTTTCAGAGAAATTAATTCTTCCTATAAAAGGAGGCCCTCGCCTTCTTCCCAAATCATCAGCTCGACACCCTCAAATAAGGTGGGATCCCACCAAGGTAGGGGACACTTCTTCTCCTCTTTCCCCACTAATTTATTCTTTATATTTTATTTTAATTTTATTTTTGTATTATTTTTCAATTGTAATTCAAATTTAAGTTTTATTAATCCATGCCTTTGTATTTCTCCATCGACCATTCTTCATTTCTTTCCCTCTCTCTCTCTCTTCTCTTCCACCCACTCCACTGAGTAATATCTTACTCTCAGAAATGGGAGGGTGACCTCAATACATTGCCCGGGGTGAGGTGAAGGCGATCATGAATTTTCTTTAATGTTTAATTTTAAGATTGTAGATAGATTTGAGTAGTATGCACAGGTAAGGAGAATGTCTCTAATGTTGTGACTGACTCCAATGACATGAAACTAAACCTATCCCTATTCTTTTATTTAATCATTTTCCCTCTCTCCGTTGGTTAGTTCTTCACACATTGGATTTTGTCTAATCAATGTGTGAAACAGCTTCGATTGGACTGGGTCTTGGAAGATGACACATTCTAGACAAAGGTTTATCACCAACATGGATTAAACGAGGAGGTGGAATTGAGAGTGCTCAAACATTCAATGATATTTCACAATTTATAATTAAATAATAGTAGCTCAAACATGAGATTTCATGTTTTGATTATCAAACTAAAATAAAACATATAAAGGATCATAATGATTGAACATTTAATCAACCCCCAAAACCATGTTCTTTCTTATTAATTCATTTTGTTTAGACTTGCATATTAGTATAAATTTAGAATTCTTGATTCACAAGTCATTATTTTAAATAATTAAAAACACAGAAAATATTTTCATCACTTTCATTTAATAAAAAAACCACAAAAATATATATAATAGGTGAATTAGATAGAGTTAACTACATTGAGAAGGCTCTTCAAGAGTGACGACTCTGGTCAGTGACTATTTTGCACTAGGAAAAATATAATTATTTTTTTCCACGCCCTGCCACAGGTGTTTGTCAAAACTAACATTGTTTCCAAGGAGACACTCATTAGTTTCTTTACTTTTTCTATTTTCACATCTTAGTTAGATTTCATTTCGATTATAAAACACTAAAAAATACTTCCATGATGTATTAAAATTCAGAATATTATGCATGGAAAAATTACTCAAAGGAGTAGCAACAACAACAAGAAGAAGATAAATATTTTAGAAGAGCTTAGGTTCATGAACATAGAGAAATCATTGAAAAATTAACCAAAAAGGCTGATAGAGATTTTGATAATGTTCATGCATTAATGGAGTAACCCAAACCTAAGCCAAAGGAATAACCTGAGAAAGTGGTGGAAGAAATTTCACCAAATATATTTGAAATTGAAGATCCTAAGGAGTCAAGGGATGAAGACTTACCTGGTGAGCTAAATGTGGGAGATAAAAAAAGTTTGGATGAATTATTGATTAAATGTGAGGAACTTCCTGACCTCCCCATATAATAAAAAGAATAATATTCATCACCACTGAAGGAAGAAACAACCCAAGTGGTGGAATTTGAAGTAAGGATTGAGGATCCTAACTACCTGCCTCCATCCTCATAGTGTCTACTCCAAGAGGCACTTACCACTGAGGAAGAAATTGAAGATGAACCAACTGAGGGAGTTGAACCATTCATTGACTCTATCCCTTCTAATTTTATTGAATCTGAATTCTACATCAATCCTTGTGGTTTTTATTATAAAGAATATGAAACTCTCAACTATGGCTCAGAGGATGAAGAAGGACCAGGATGCGCACATGTGGAGGAACATATGGATCTCCCTCGAATCGTTGAATATTTATTGAAGGAAGTTCATTAAGATATTCTAGTGTATTTCCCTAAAGAAATCATGATAAATGATTCTTACTTTGATGGGGAATAATTTGGTCTTGATACTTCATGTTTTAATACTATTCCAATAGAATTACACTCTGACATTCCTATTGACTATTATTTTTATAAAGAGTACCTTGAGGAACCAAAGGACAGAGAGGAAGAGGTTCCACAAGTAGAAACCTA
Source organism: Viscum album (assembly GCA_963277665.1). Lineage (NCBI taxonomy): Eukaryota > Viridiplantae > Streptophyta > Magnoliopsida > Santalales > Viscaceae > Viscum > Viscum album. The sequence continues at coordinate 963,083,392 of OY728148.1, read as the reverse complement.
GAAGGAGGATGATTCATACTCTATCCTACCCCACCATGCAAGATATACCTCATTGTGAAGGGGGGGATATGGTGTACTCTATCCATGGATCATTACTCACCCAGAAGAATGAAGCACAAGTTGAGAAAATCCACATGTGGTGGTTCCAATCAAAGAATCTTCATCCTACATCAGACTTTGGATAACAGTTGTTACTACCCTTTGGAGGAATTCAAAATTCAGGGCCCACATGGGGGATAATACCAAGATTTATCTTTACTTTCTTTCTAGGAATTTATATGTAATTATATTTTCTTTGAAATAATTTATCATGCGACCCCCTCCCACTTTCCATTTTAATCATAAATAAAATGATCAGTGTGATTAATTGAGTAATTTTCTATTATTGGATCCTGATGGTTAAAGGAAGCCCCAGACAAAGAAGGTGAAGTACCAAGTTTCATGGGAAAAGGGTGTTCAATTTTAGTGTTTTATCTTTTAAACTTTCCACATTTTTTTCCACAACATTTTTTGAGGATTAAAGATATAATTGCATGCCCACAATTAAATTCATGTTTTACTCGACTTATCTAGGAGACATTAGTTTTTTTAGAATCCTGTGATGCCACATTTTAGATTTCAATGTTGAAATGATTAAATTATTGAAATTAAAAATTGAATTTTCAAAAAGAATCATAGATATTTATGTAATGACTCATGATTTGAAGGAATTAATTTATTCATGTAAATGAAATTTCCCTACCATCTTTTAGGCTTTGAATTTCTGAAGTTCATGTGAATTGATTTATTATTCATGACATGAGTGATTGACCAATGTTATATTTCCCATTCCTAAGAGTATTTCTAGACCAAGTACTTCCTATTTATTCTTGAGAATATTTTTTGAGTACTCATGGGACATGTAACTGACCGGAACTTGTATTGAAACTCGTCAAGTCTATGACTGTGTAAAAACAAATTTGAAATTATTGGGGTATCCTTTAAAAAGATAATTTTCTGTAAAATACCACATTTAAATCAATCCTTATTTTATCCCATATATACCATGAATGACCTTTATTGGAATGAGCCATATTTCAATCCATTTTTATCCATTCCTACCCTCCTCTGAGTATTTGCATAATATTTTAAAGTTAAATTGTGGGGGTAAAGGGAATCATGGTTGATGGGATGTTATACATTATAAGGGAGAAGTGTGGCGGTATTATTGTGGTAATTGTAAAAGGTTGTGGAACCATTCATTATAATCTATTGTTTTCCCCACTTAAATTAAAAAAAATGACAAAAATGACAAAAAGAACCAACAAAAAGAGAAAAAATGGTTTGTGGTTTGGGAAAACCAAAAATTTCCATTTTTCAGACTGATGATCTTATGATCCTTTGTGGTTATGTGATGGATGTGAGGATTGATAAAATCATAAATTTCAAAAAAAAGTTAATCAAAATATTAAAGGGGGTGCACAAATCATTCATTATTCTTACTTGATCATAAACTTTTCTTTGAGTGTTGGGAAGTGGGTGTTGCTAATTTAAAAGGGATAATTTCATTATATTTTTACTTTTGATATGATTCATAGTACTTAAGAGATTAGACTCCTCCTTGAGCCTTAATTTTTTATACATCAAATCCTACCAACCGTAAACCTCAAATTCAATAGAACCTTAATTGCAAGTCCTCATGATTTTATGTGTGTTTTTTATTTACAATGTGAAGAAAGTAGTTCATTTACAAGCCTATAGATTAAGATAATGTTTCAAATGATATAAGAATAACTCTACTTGAATTTTATCATGAATTATGAGAGAACAGAATCAAAAGTGAGGTAAATCATGACATTGCATGTTTAATAATAATAAATGAAAGAGACTGATGAATGAAATGATAAGTTCCATCAATTTTCAATGGGTAAAAGTAAAATATGTGAATTATTTGTTTCTTTGAAAATCAAAACATAAATTTATATTTTATGCAGATTTTGAAATTTTGGTTTCACATGGAATTTTTTTTGATTTTATTGCATTGGAATTTGAATTTTGGTATCATTGGGGTTCTCTGATTTCCATGTGGAGTTTTTATGCTTGAGGACAAGCATGGTTTATATGTGGGGGTATTTGACAGAGAAAATTTTTATGCATATTTTTTTATCAAAGAATGAGGATTTTTTTAATTTTTTTCAATGATAAAACTCATTTGTTTCAATGTTTTATTAAAATGATCTGTAGTTTGAATTTTAGAATGATTATGAGCAAAATTGATAAAAGTGCATAGTTTTGGATTTTTGACTAATTTTTACTACAAATATATTTTTATCATTTCATAAAACATATAATTCCAAAATTCGTGATTAGTTTTTTTTAGAATATTGATTTTATTTCATTCAAATCTCTCTTTTGGACCTATAATTGATTCGAAGATCTATTGGTTCAAAAAAGTCATTGAAGTTGGAACCTTTTTCGGGCGGACAACGTAGACCCCACCACAATAACACATGTTCAAATCGGTTCCCTCGCCTCCAATTTAGGTAATTTTACTTGGGGTACCACTAGGACACATAGGAATGACTCTATAACAAACGTGTGGGAGTTTTGAATTCATTATGGTTTCCATTGATTGTTACACATTTGAAGGAAGCTTCCTGAAAATTTCGGCAATAAAAAAAGTCATATTCAATGACACTTAACTAACTCCTTAACCTAGTTGATACATGAGCTGATATTTGGAGGATGAACGTAAAACACATATATGAACAACTTTTATGAAGGGGTCGACGTGTAAATAGAACATTTAGTGGTCCAACAATGTGAAATCTTATAGTGGACAAAATTATGCCTATAAAATGAGGCCCTCGACTCCTTCCCAAATCATCAGCTCGACACCCATAGCTAAGGAGGGATCTCATCGGGGCACGGGCCAGAATTGAGTGGTTTTTCAGGATTCCACCATAGGAGAATCATATGGTGAAGAGGAGCTTCAGGGATCACCAAGGATTCGCTGACGTCCTCACTGACAGGTTCATGATGCAGTTTCTGTGGAAAGAGGTGTTGTCCTTCCACTTCACCGAAGCCGCCACTAGGAGCATGGAGAAGTACTTTGTGCAGACCTTGGGCATGAATTTTCAAGATTTCGGGCAATTTTTTGAGAATTAAATGAGAAATATTCCAGAAATTTCATCTTGGTGATGATTAGAAGTCGGAAAAGGTCCACATATTCCATGATCCTTTTGTGTCGGGGGAAGGAAGGAGTGGGAGGAGTATTGCGAGGCCATGAGCGGTCTGTCGGAGGTGATCATGGAGGTTATGGGCATCAGCCTTGGGGTGGGACGTAGCTACCTTTGGGATTTCTTCATTGGAAACAAATTGAATGTGGGTCTAAATTACTACACTCCTTCCATGCGATCGTAGGTGACACTGGGGATGAGACCCCACTTCGATCCCACTTCCATTACCATCCTCCACTAGGACGACGTGGGTGGCCTCCAAGTTTTAAATGATGGTAGGTGGCATTCTGTCACCCCAGATCCAGCCATGTTCATTGTTATTGTTAGAGACACCTTTACGGTATACCTGTCTGCATTCACCACTGATCCATTTAACACTTCTTATTTTCATAGTCATAATGAAAGGGAAAATAACAAGCACTGATGAATGGGACACACAAGAGCTGCGTACACAAGGTGGTGGTGAATGAGTGGAGGGTGAGGAAGTCAAAAATATTTTTTCTGTGTCCGGTGAGGGACAGGGTGGTGAGTCCCCCGCCGAAGTTTTTGGCCACCGGGAACCCCCAGAGGGCGTACCAAGACTTTGAATGGCCCACCTTCCCTGACTTCATCCGAAAAAACTACCAAGTGGACACCCACACCCTCAATGATTTATCCGATTGGTTTGTGACGTCAAACTAAATCTTTGTTGGTGATTCGATATGTAAAATAAAGTGACGGTCAATCAAGTATGTTATGGAGTACTATTTTATGGTACAAATTTGACTTCTCTAAATGCAATGGAGTACTGTTTATCATTTTGTTAAAAACACACATCGATTGTGGTAGTCTGGTATACCCACCCTAGTGAAGTTCATTTTTTTAGGTATTAATAATTATAAAAAATTATTATGCAAGTGATGATGTGGAAGACCAATTCCTTACTTGTGATCCACAAAATACTGGTGGGTCTAGCATAAGAGAAATGGGACGACATGGATATGAATGTTATTGCCAACATTCCTTTTGCTTTGGTGGCCATGTTCCTATCAAGAATTATAGAGAAAAATACAGTGAAAGAAAATTATGATGTTCTAAGAAACATTATAAGACCATGTCAGTACACATCAAAATTTTCTTAAAGAGAAAATATACACTCTTCTAATGAAGAGTCATCATCAGTGACTGATCACATCAACACTGTCAATACCCTATTCGCTCAACTCATGACACTGGGCTACAAAATTAGGGATACTGGATGTGCTGGTATTCTTCTCTAAATATTAAAAAATCCATATGATAAATTTATCATCAACCATACCAATAATATCATTATGGACATTTTTGTGCTCAACAACATTGCAGCTATGGTTCTTGAAGAAAAAAGTTAGTGCAAGAGAAAAGTGACAGACATAAAACATTTCCCCAATCGAAGACTTTGTCAATAGAGAGATGAAGGACAATGGAGCATGATTCTAAGTGGGAGAAAAAATCATGGAAGGTCCAAATAAAGAATAATAACAACATCACATGTTATGGTTGTGGAAAGTAGGGGCACGCCATAAAGAATAGTTGGAACAATAATAGTGGTGAAAACAACTCTCTATGAAATATGATGAGTACTTACGAAAATGGAGACATACTAGTCAGCAAAACATCAATGATGGATGGAGGTGGACATCATCTCAACAACTCATGGATAATTTATTCAATAGAAACATGGCCCAAAGGGAATGGTTTGATCAGTATGAACATATCTCGAAAGGGCTTGTTTACATGGGGAACAATCACACCTTGAAGATATTTGGAGTCAATACCAAAAAAATGAAGATGCATGATGGTATAATTCAAACCACCTAAGGAGTACACCATGAAATGATCCTGAATATTAACATATTTTCTTGGGTAGATTTGATGACATTAGATGTAAGACTTACAGTAACAATGGAATGGGGAAGATTGTGAAGGGTGTGCTTGTGGTGATGAAGAAAGAGAAGATCTCAAAGAATCTATGTGTTCTTTATTGTGAAGCATACAAGGAGGTGTTGATAGTTGTCACGACTCGTCCTTCGGGGCCAATGTCGCGACTACCCCAAGACCATATTCCATAGGAGAGAGGCTAACAACTAGCACCAGAAAGGTGTGTATCTTAAACGGGACCACATTGCTTTTTTAACCTGTACAGACACACCGTCCAATAACAAAACAAGATGCAACCACACAAACTAGAACACAAAGAGATGCATACACAAAGAAAATTGTTGTAGTAAAAGAGTGATGAAAGTAAAAAAGGAGCTGGAATACAATCCCAACTGTAAAATCACAAGTACGACTGGTAGTAAAATACAACTGAAAGAAAATAGAATACAACACGAAGGTAGAAGTACCACACAGGTAACACCACAAAGATAAAACCATGAAGGTAGAAGTACCATGCATGTAACACCAAAAAGATAGAAATACCACACATGTAACACCACAAAGACAATACCACAAAGGTAGAAGTACCACACAAGTAACACCACAAAGTAAGATGTACCACACAGGAAAAATACTCAGCTCCCAATAAGGTACAACTTATGTATAGAAGTAAAAATAATTTGTCATAAACTATATCATCTTATTCTATTAAGAAGCACCACAGCTGACCTACACAGGATCGATAGGTAACTAATCCCCGCTAACCCACATAGGATCTGACCCACACAGGATCAAAATGTGCTGAACCACACAGGATCACTAAGCACTAACCCACATAGGATCTGACCGGCACAAGATCAATAGATGTTGACCCACATAGGATTGATGTTCTTTCTTCACGTTGCAACCTGCCATAGGTTTCCTTGCACCCAGTACGCTCATGTTCTATAGAATCTTCCCCACTAGATATCGTTCATAACTCAGCTACCAATAAGATCCACAAGAGAATAACTCAAATGACCGTCATGTCGTAAGGGTTCCAACGTGATAGACGGCGCGTCAATCGGACGCCCGATCTGTGTGTTATAAGCATTTTAGCTTCGGGGGTCCGGTTGGATTCAGGTTCGATCCAACCCTGCCATACTCCAACAACCTAAAAAACCTAATTGGAGAATTCCAAAAAGACCGCCTCGATCCAAGGATCCCAACACTATAGACAATTCGTCAAACAGACATCTGGTTCTCAAGATATGCTCCTTTAAGTGATCCAAGGTCCGGTTTGGCCTCGGTCCGGTCTGACCTGGTTGGACCAACCCGACCAGACTTGCTATGGGCTGAGCCGGGGTGGACTCAGCCTGATGGGCAGGGGTGGACTCGGCCCGAGGGGCTGGTGTTTGGTCTGACCCTCAAGAGGGGCGGCCCACAAGGGGGGTGGCTGCAAAGGCGACCCGACCAGAATAGGGTGTCCCATAAAGGGGAAGCCCGACTTGCATTGGGAGGAGTCCCATTCCCGGGAGGCAGCCCTCTTCGAGGGCAGCAACCCAATCTGAGGGCGGCGGCCCGGTGTGAGGGTGTCGGCCCGCTCCGAGGGCGGGGGCCCGGTGTGAGGGCGGGGGCCCGGTGAAAGGGCAGCGGCCCGCTCTAAGGGAGGCAGTCAGGTCCTAGGGTAGCGGCCTGACTTGAGGGCAGCAACTCGGTCCATGGGCAGCGGCACGGTCTAAGGGAGGTGGCCCGGTGCAAGGGCGGCGCCCCGACTCGAGGGTAGCAGCCCACTACGAGTGATGCGGCCTAGTTCAGTCCGATAGGGGGGGTGTAACCCCCTGGTCACCCGAATATCCAAAAGGCCCAGAGGAAATTCGGTTGGTGAGGTGTCTGCACTGTGTTGATGTTGCTGAACCCTCTGGAGGCGGGTTCGGCCTCCACCGCAACATCCATTCATCGGCAGTGCGACGGTCGTGTCACCTTCCTTCCCGCGGTCGAGCGTCGTGTTGGTCGCCTCCTCCGTTCGCCGCAGCTGACGAGCCGTGACCCTCCTCTTGCAGCATGTGTCAACTTTTTCATGGTCTTCTGAGTTGGTGCAATCAGAGAAATATAGCGGAGGTTTTGGGCTATGTTTGTTAATCCCGAACCCTCCGTTTTAGCTCGCAATTTGAAGTATATTAAGGGAGTTCAATAAAGAGTTGTGTTGAACAGAAGATTAACCCTGCAAGATTACCCGCAATAACCTCCCCCAAAGATGGATGAATCACAGGTCAACCCAATAGTTGGTTGACTCACGTTCTTCGTATAATTTCAAGAATGTTGAAGAGGGAAACAAAAACGCACAAAAAAAAAATAACCCCCTACCTGGAAGATATGTCCACTAACAACGGTCGAAGAAACCTCATTTATTGTTGTCATCGGTTCATGACTCGGTGGTGCTCGTCACCGCTCTTTGGAACCTGTCTCATCTTCCTGGTGGTTGGCGACGCGGAACTTTGCCAGAGCTTCATCGTTTTGTGAATTCGTGCCAACACCCCTCCCCAAGCTCCAAATAAATAGGAGAGGATAAGGAGTGTATAATGCTCGGGGAATTAATGAGGTTCATTTAATTAATGAACCTCCTTAATTTCCAATGGTGTGGTTACAATAAAAGAAGAGTTCAGCCATTTGTTGGCTTGACACATCGTCTGTCCCGCTAGAGTCATTTTCCCTTGGAGGAAAGATGGAAATTAAAATAAGAAAAACATGTTATTTTATTAATCTTTCAAACGTCCACTAAAATAACTTTTTCACCCAACCTACTGTGGTCGAAGTTATACCTCTCTTAAGCGAATACCGGCGCTGCGAGTTCAACGATGCCCCCAAATTTTTAAGCCGAACAACAGTTCAAAATTTAGAAAACACCGCTCACACATTTACTGAACATACCCAAAAAAATGTTCGTAAAATTATTAACTGTCACCCTCAACCTGCGCCGATTGAGGTTAGGATTTTCCTAATTAGAACATGCCCCAACGAACACAACAGAACTCTTGGATTTCCAATCCGAGTTACCATTTAAATGATATGGATTTTATAATAAAATAATTGTCACTTAATTAAATTATTTACAGACATAAACTAATATTCACAAGTGGCCCGCACCGACCAAAGATAGTATCTTCCTAAAGAGAGCATACCCTCACGAGGTCAACGGTGGTCTCAGATTTTTAATCTGAGTTACCATTCGTGAGTTATTAGCATTTGAAAAATATAGTAATTTTATTTAATTATTTTTTTTTCGGTTATTCCATTTTTAGGTTTTCTCACAGGAGACCCGCACTAACTAAACTTAATCCGTGACTAGGGTAAACCCGCCATTCTGAGCGCATCAATTCCCTTAGATATTTAATTGAGTAACTGTTTAATAATTATTCCATTTTTTCAGGAAAACTACTTACGTGCGCTAATTAAAGCATAAAAAACTTCGACGGATAATTCTAGGCACCCTAGGCCTCAGAATCATGCACCATTAGATTTTGCAGTCTCAAAATAATTCTATATAATTAAAAAATATATATGGAATTTCCAAGACATTAAAATAGTTGTCATGTTAACTACCTCAACAAAAGCATTGAGGAAGTCATGGTATCAAAAGCTTGGTCTTATGTTCGAATGAAGCTTTAAGATTCTTACTGAACATATTTTTCTTCCTAGATTACAAAGGTATATTTTCCATTTTTTGAGCATTATGAATTTTCAACCAACATTGGTTGAATTTTTTGATGTCAGCAATGAGGAGCAATGATATTTTAGATTTGATCCATTCCAATATTTGGAAAGCACTATTTATATCCCTGGGAAGAGAAAGGTGCTTTGTAGAATTCATTTATGATTATTCCATGAGATGTTAGGTGTACCCAATCAAGATGAAATCAATTATTTTTAAAGTCTTCAAAACATTCAAAGCATGGATGAAGATGGAATATTGAAATAAGATCAAGTGTTTGAGGATTTACAGTGGTGGAAAATATTCAAGTCATGATTTTGAAACTTTTTTTTTGAATGAGAAGGCATCAAGAGAAAATTCCTTGTGTCATATACTCCTAAACAAAATGGAGTGGAAAAGTGGGAGAACATAACCTTGTTGGATAGAACAAGTGAGATATTGAAGAATGTAGGAATTTTCAAGAATTTATGGGATAATGTCTTGAAGAGAACATGTTATGTGATCAATTGATTTACTTTTGTGATGATGGATATGAAAACACTAATGAATATGTGGAGTGGAAAACCTACTGCCTATTCTTGGTTACATACATATAGAGGTCATGATCTGTATTGTTTAATGATCATGAAATATTGAAGATGGATTCGAGATCCAATGAATGTATATTCTTATGATACGTTGATGGTGTGAAGGGGTATCGTATGTGGGACCCCACTACCCATAGACTTATCATCAGCATGGATGATAAATGTCTAGAAGGTAAGGTGAAAGTTATGATTAATGGGGACTTGAAGAAAGAGAACACATATAATATAACAGTTGGGGTGGAGGAAGAATCCATAGAAGAAGCAATTTCCTTTGAGGAGCATGATGATCAAGTTATTGTTGATTTTGGACAATGATGATCAACTCAAGATAAAAGAGAACCAATATGGCACTCAGAATTTATCACTGAGAGAAATATTATGTACTAATTATTGATGGAGGACGATAATCTATATTATTTTTTTGGAGGTGATGTGGAGTTCAGAAATATCCACATGGATGGAAGCAATTTAGAAGAAACTTGATGCCCTTCACAAGAACAAGAATTAATATATTGATCCATTACCTCATAGAAGGAATACTATTGGTAAAAATAGATTCTTTAAGATCAATTGGGATGAAATGGAATAATTGTAATGATATCATGCAAGACTGGTGGTCAAAGGATATGCATAGAGATAAGTTATTCATTTCAAGGAAATATTTTCTCCCATTTTTTGAATAACGACAGTTCAGATAGTTTTGGGGATGTGTGCAATATATTGTTTAACTCTACAGTAGCTATATGTGAAGAGAACTTTTCTACATGGTGATCTTGATAAATAAATATATATTATCTAATTGGAATTTTTATCAAATAAGAAAATGTGAACTTGGTTTTTAGGTTGAGAAAAACTTTTTATGGTATTAAGAAAGCACCAAGGTGTTGGTACAAGAGATTCTATACCTATATCATGAGTATTGGGCACAAAATTCTTCATTTAGATACTTGTTTATATTTCATGGGTTTAGATGGTAATGAGATTATCATTCTTCTATTGTATTTGGGTGACATGTTGACAGTTTTCATGGGAGTATGATATGAAAGAATTAGGTCCAAAAAATAATATCTTGGGATACAGATTTAATGAAATAGAAATAAGGGTATGCTTTAGCTATAAAAAAAATAATTTCTTGAGGAATATCTTGGAATACTTCCACATGAGACATTATAAGCCTATATTTACCCCACCTACTATTGCTTTTATGTTATCCTCTATAATGAATCCTAACAGTGATAACAATGAATTATAGAGGATGGAGATGTCTCAATTACCTTATGCACTATCAGTGGGTAGTATGATAATATCTATGGTTTATATGAGACCGGAAATTTGACCTATAGTGGGAGAAGTTAGTTGGTATGTGGAGAATTAAATACAGGAGTATTGGAACATATTAAAGAAGACCCTTAGTTACATCAAGGATATCTCATATGATGTATCATGTTATTGAGGATGACACTTCACTATTAGAGCCTACACAGATTCTGATTTCATAGGTGATTATGACCAACAAAAATACACTTTGGGTTATGTGTTTAATATTATAGGATGAGTTGTGATCTGGAATTTAAAGTTGTAGTATGTTATATATTTATCCACGACTAAGGTAGATTACATGAAAACTATATAGGATTTCAAAGAGGTGATTTAGATGTGATGGTTTCCAGTGGATCCCAAACAATGACAGAATTATATCCATTTGTTTTGTGACTATCATAGCACCTTGAAAATTAAATGGAACTTATCTTTTCATTCCAAGATAAAGCACATTATGGTACAATATCACATTGTTTGAGATGTGGTGGAGGAAGGAAGAGTGGATATGCAAGAAATTATATCGAAGAAAATTAGGTTAATTTTATGATGATTTTTATTGTCTTTGTAAAGTTAATATAGTAAAAATACTCATTCGTAATCATAGATATAAGAGCAACATGTTTGGATGATCAAAAATGTTTGTGGAAATATTATTGGTTCCCAATCAAATATCCAAGTGTGATATATATATTGGCATTTTTTCTCACAAACAGTTTCTCCCCCTTGATTTTTCAAAGGGGGCTAGTGTGGTTAGTGGGATGGGTGGAAAAACTAACCAACGTAGTTAAATAGTGGAGGAAGATCAAGTAAGGGACTTGCCTATAAAAGGCAGAACGCTTTGACGGTTTTAGTATCATCACCTCAAGTATTGATCTTCCTACTTCAACATTTTGAGTGTTGTATTTTGTGGGGTGCATTATACATTACTCAAGAGAGTTAATTACATGGATATTTTCCGTATAATAGAAGGATAGTGTTTTTAACCTCCTTTACCATAGTGATATCAATATATTTTTCTATGGTTTTTTACCCCTCTTTATTTGTGGGGTTTTCTTTGTTTCATCTATTGTTCATTTTTTATTCATTTTTAATTTACTTTTATCTCACAATTATCACATCATGAAAGGGACAATAATATTTTATTCCAATAGTAGCCTTACTTAATATTTTTTTATCAGATTCTATAAAAAAAATGTGGGTTGTGCTATGAGGTATCCTACTTTCAATGGAGTAATTGAGTTGTATGGGTATAAAATTTTTTCTCAAAACTACAGAAAAAAAAAATTAACATGTTTATAATTATATAAATAGAATGAAGAATCAAGAAAACATGAATAATACAATTCGTGTAATGATTTATCATAATCGGAATTGTAACATGTTGATTCTAACAAACCATAAACAAAGAACGAGAGAATAAAAAGTACTGATTCATGTAAACATTTACAATAGATAACATGCTAATGAGAATATATATTACTAGTTTGATAATAATACTAATAATTACCATGACCTATTAGATATAAAAGACTCAAACATAAGCATGATGATCAATAGAAATGATTAATATAAAGTAGTAATCAAATCATAAAGAGGACCATAGGTTTTTGACATTATTTAACTATTTGGCCTATATGCATGGTGCACGGGTACCAAGATTCCACTATAAAAAATGGGATTATAAAAGATATTTGATAAATAGTGAAACATAACCATATAAGAAAAAGGAACATGAGGAAAATATCCAATGTTCAAGTTCTTGAAATGCCAGGACTCACAATAGAACCAAGTTGGGGATTCATCATATATTGTGCACCTTGGAAAAACTCAAAAAACATATGCAACATAGAACCAAAGAATAATAAAATAAAATTCATAAAAAACCGATAGAAAATAAGAAGAATACCATACTAAGGCCCCTTACCAAGGATAAATCTCTCTTATGTGTTTTCATAGAGCCTCTATGTAATTAGGTCTTATTGTTAAGGTCATCGAGATGGTACCCCAATATAATCGTCATTTCCATGTTGGTAAAAGGAACACAATGGAACACAAGGACCTCATCAGAGCTCCTCACCAAGAATAGATGAAGATGATCAAAACTTATCAAGATCACTATTTCTTCTTTGGTAAGTCAAGGAATCCCACCGGTGCTACTTCATCTTCTCTTCTCCCTCGAGGAAAACTAGAGCTCCAAAAACCATGGATATTTTTTCCCATCTAAATCTCCCAGAAGTGGAGAAGTAGATTCCAAATCGAGGAGTCATTCTTGTAGGGTTAGAGTAATACTAGATCATATAACCAAGGATATAAAAAATCTAGATAAGTGTCCCAACATAACCACTTAGACAACAAAATAAGGACATATGACATCAGAGGATAAGCTATCAAGGGCCACCCATAGATCAAGCCAATCCATTTCACGAAGAATGAAATAAGGGAGGAATAGAAATCCAAAGGATCATAAGGATCCATGGATCAACATCAGGTATGAGGATGACATATATCAAATGGGAAAGTGGGCCAAGGATAATGGCATATTCCCAATGTATAAACTGAACAAAAGGCATACATGAACTAATAAAAGAAGCTCAAGCTCAATAATACATAAATACAACATATAAAAATACCAAAAATTAAATGAAAATTAATATTATAACATGTAAAAACACAATATGTAACACCCCGAATTTTGGGTATCATATAATGATGATATTATGCATTTACTTTTGTTAAATCCCTTTTAACCAAACAAAAATATAAATGCTAAATATATGGATCTTTATTTAAATAAGAACACCGTAGTGTCTATAATACACAAAGATCAAAAGTGTAACCATGCTAACCAAATATACCTATTAAAAATACTATCAGAACTATTGGAAGACCCCCATTCACCATTATGAGGCCCAGTAAGTAAAGGAGATCCTTCGAGTCAACTAAATAAAAAAACATCACCACTGTGATCATAAATTCCATGTTGAGCATCAACGGAATAGGAAGCACCATCTTATTCCTTTTGAGTTTTAGGACATCGTATGGTTTGGTTTTATAGGACACTTTTTCAACCATCTCTATAGTGACCATTGGAAGCTTACAGTTATAAAAAAAACAGTCACTGGACCTTGTTAAGATAAGTGAACTTATGTAAATATTAATTAGTTTCAAAATAATTGAGTTATGATTAAGGTTATAATTAAACCATAATTTATGAACTCTAAAAGGATATGGTGTAAAACTTCGTTTCAACCTTAATTGATTTTGAAAAGAAATAAGGAATTCAAAACACTTTACTAATTTATCAAATACAATGTAACAATTTTCATTTCATAAATAATGTTATAAACTATGTTTACGTTTTTCAAATAAAATTATTTTTTGATTGAACTATTTTTTCGAGGATACTAGTATATTAATTATAATGTTTTTTTTATTAAAATTTCCTTTTTGTAACTTTTTGAGTTAAAAAAAGGGGTTTAGTATTTTTAATTTTAGAAATACTTCTAACTAAAACAAGTTTAATTTGTATTCATTAATGTGTAAGAATATAAAATTCATTATAGTTTTAATAAAGGGATTGTTTCCTCTTCTTAAAACGTTTTTTTAGTGTATATTTTTATAAAAAAAAATTGTCCCACTAGGGCTAGCCTTTTTTGTCTAGGGCCGAGGGTGGCAGCTCACATGAAGTGGCTGAGCCTGACCCTCATCCCCAAGCCAAGGCCAGCCCGAGCTTGGGAAGAGGTTCCCAGAAGGGCGCTTGGTTGTGAGCAGGAGCGCATAGGCACACCCGTGTGGGCGTGAGGCCACGACGAGGTCTTGGTAGGCCAAGGCCTACGGGCAGGAGCCCGTGTATAGGTCCCCCTTCGTGGGTGCTGTGTGATTTCTGAGCACTATTTGGGAGGCCCAGGGTTATAAGGGAGGTTAAAACTGCTCTCTGTTTTGATGTGGGAAGCAATATTTTGGGCGAAACATGATCTAGACCATTAGATCCCATCACACATGATCTGGGCTATTGTTTCTGATCCCATGCTCGACCCTCAGCGATCGCGTCTCTCTCTGCGGTTTTTGTCAACCGTTCGATCCGGCGTGATCTAATCATGGTCGTTCGAGGTTTTTAAATTTCCACGTCGAACTTAGACCATCCGATGAAACTTAGATCTAATTTAAGCTGCTCAATTCTTTTAAAAAAAATAGATGCATCTCATCCCTTGGATCGATGATGGGATCGATCTAGACCATCCATTTTTTCCCAGCATTTCCCCTAGACGTGACTTCTTCTTCTTCCATGCATGGGTTACACCAGTAACCCTACCCTATGACACACCCCACATTTTCATCACCTCTAACTGTCTGGGACCCCCTGTCTCCCCGTTTTCTTCAATCATGACACCCCCATTGAATGAAACACAATTTGGTACGTTTTTGCGTGCAAGCTGGTGTGTGAGATTTTGTATATAAATAACAGAGTCCTCTCAGTTCTTCTCTGCCGTACAAGTCTCCAGCAAGCCTGACCAACCCTCCCTGAAGTCCACATTTCCCTGGTTTTTAAAGTAAGGGTTTTTATTTTTTCATTGTTTAGCTTATTTCAGAATATATACAATTATATATTCGGAAAAAATATATTTTTTTAACCTTACGGTTCTATCCAAACATTCTTAAATTTCGAACCTAGGCCTTCGGGTTCTCTTGAATTCAAATAGCCTGATGAATGTAAGGATTATACCAGGCCTCATTTTTTTGATTTGAAAATACATATATTCTTTCGGTTATATGTCTATACGTCGGTTATATGAAAAAATGTGCATGAACATTCTATTTCAATTATATGTATGAAGTTTGTGTATATTTTTTCACGCACGACACATATTCACATAAATATAATTTTCAATTTAAATAATAAATAAAATTTTAAAATGTTATATATATGATCAGGTTTTTATAAAATTATTTTTTTGTAGGTTTTCATAAATAAATTTTATGACTAAGGGCATGACCTTATATATTCAAGACGTTGTTAAACTAATATTCATAGGGGATTGACACAAAATGTTGTGCCAATTTTTCAGTTTGCATTTGGGTACATACATATATTTTATATGTTGCTTGAATATTGATTTCAGTTGTTAAGGCACTTACACATTAATTCTTGAGTTTAGGTGGAGTTTTAAAAACATAAGAAATAGGTTGTTAAACAAAACTTATATCCACATTTAAGAGTACCTTATTTGTTTTTTCTGTTTTTTAAATGATGTTTCATATTGTGAAGAGTCATGCTTTCTATCATGAAAATTATTCAGTATTATGCAAAGTCTTAACAATATTGAATGTTTTATCATGTAAAAGCTCAAAACAGTACCTGAGATTTTTGGTTCACCTTGTAATTAATTGGATGATAAAATTTTAGAATTTCAAGAAAAAACTTACATGGGATAAATTATAGTTTTTTTTCTTTCAGTACCTTCGATGTCAATGTATGTTCCATAACCTGAAATTATTCTTTCCTTTTAATAATGGTCATATTATTATTATCTTGGTTTTTAATCATCTAGAAGCATGTCTCACTTATAAGATATGTAAATTCAACTACTATGACCAACTATGAATGAACTATTCAAGGTGGTATGGCACATCTCGAATATACAAACCCGTTTAAGTAAAGTATTGATTTATGTGGCTCACATGAAAGTAAATACATATTAAGGGTGCACCCTGATAGCACTGCAATGCATTGGGTAAATAATTAATCTCAAGTGATTACAAGCTTCACGATACCCTAGTGAATAACCTCGGTAATTTTTCTTTATTGAAACCTTGGGGATGGACCTCGGTGATATGTCCATGAATGTCTAAATGAAATGTTGAAGCCACATATTTAAGTCATGTTACATGTTCTTTTCAAGATGATATGCATATTCTTTCACTACTCTTGCCCTTATATTTTCATCAAGTTCATGTTGATGTCACAAGTAAATGTTTGTGGCATGATTCGTATAAAATAGTAACAAAAAAATGAAATTGATGTTTTTTTCCTCCACACACAACTCTTATTAAGTATTACTCTTAATGGATTAATTTGTGCTTAAACATTCATTCGTCATTCTTGTTTAAGATATCTTTTACTACCCCATTTTTAAAATGACCTAATTGATTCATGTAATCCTTAAAAATATTATTTGAGCACGTTTATGTTATGTTACATGTATTACCGTTTTCTATAAGATAATTTTCTTTGAATAAATTTTTAAAAATTTCTTTCAAAAGTTTCATTGATTTATTTTAAACCGGTTACTAGGGATTCTTATTCTCATCCTATGGTTTCACTTTTAAAATTCAAAGTAACAGCTTTTATTATATGAAACATTTCTGAAGTTACTGGTTACCCAGAGCCCAAACCAAACTCAATCCTCTATATGGGATGTGATGTGTGTTTTTCAGTGCATGTTTCTGTTTTAAAATGACACATCATGTTTAGAAGGCACTGACTCCTAGTTTTTCTGGGGCCAGGTCTTCATCGTTGGTATCAGAGGATTTAGTTTGATAACTCTAGAAATCCATAACTGAAACAAAGAAAAATATATTTCAAAATTACTAAAAATGATTTTTCTTAATTTTTTGATGGAAAACGAAGGTACTAATATTTTGTCTCTTCCCAATTAGGCCTTAAACCCCATAATTTCCACATCCATCCATGAAGCTTTTATAAACTATTCCCATATCCATATGTCGTGAAAACATCTCTATGTTGTGTCCAACTCTCACAGAGTACTTCAACTCCATCGAAGAGTAGGTCTGGATTACATCTTTATGATGCAAGCCCAATTTCCATCTTACACACGACGCGGGAAGTACTACAAGGGACTTTTTAGATGCTTCCCCGCAGCATAAGGCATCTTGTCCCTCACGGCTTTCCAAGAGGCTACTGTAGAGGGAGATCCTCACACTGTATACATTTATCACGTCTTGTCCTATGTCCATTTTGGTCAAATCATGAACTTTTTCATCCTTGAATACAAAGCCTCCCGTTCTATGTACAAATAACAAGTACATATGGATGTCTCACAGTTTTACACCCCACATGTCAGACTATGGAGATATCATCAGTGCTCCCATGGTATCGAACCTGATTTCTTAGGTTGCATATAGTTTAGGGATAGAGAGAGAGAGTTTCAAGTTTTTATTGGGAATTCGTGTGTTAGGGAACCAGGGAAACCATTAGACCCGTTTTATGTTGTGCACCAGTAGTTATATAAAGAACATATTTTTTTATCTCTTCTTTCTTATGTATTTAATTTTTTTATACTTTTGGATGGATTTCATGTGAATGAACTCTCATCTTAAACTTTCATATGGGAGGAAAAACCCACATGTTATCTCTTCCTACTGAGATACTGGATATTATTGCAATCAAACCCTCTGAAGATGAGTATCGTCCCTTTGCGATCCTGTGAGGAATGTGAATGGAATTGTCTGAGGGGACAAATGGTCTGAGGATTCTCTATACCTGTCATGGGAATGCTCCCATCTACAACTGTATAGACTCAACACAATTGGCTGGGCATAAGCAGAGAGGAAAATACCACGAAGGGCTCTTCCTGTGTTTCACCGTAGGTAGGAACTACACGCCCAGAGTAAAATTTCAAGAGGGTTCTTTAGAGGGAAACATTTATACGACCTACATGTACCAACTCCTAAGCTTTAGCCTATATGAAAACGTCAATAACTTAGATGTTCTCGATCGAGACATAATTCAGTAAGTTCTTTGTAAGTTGGTCCATATGGACTCTTCAAATCTTTGTACCATTCGAGCCTCCCACTGGAAGCCCGAGTGTTCGGTGCATGAGTTTAACCCCTTCTACCCGAAGTGTTTTTAGATCAGAGAACTAGAGGAGTTGAGCATCAATTTGGGTATTCCACTGAATGCACCTGAGGATCCTCTACGATGGGGGATATAGTATGAACAACTGAAAGCTTCCTCTTAGCATGTTTGTATGAAATGAATTGCAGGGACAAAATTCTTTGATTGAGGGAGTAATGTAACACCCCAAATTTTGGGTATCATATAATGATGATATTATGCATTTAATTTTGTTAAATACCTTTTAATAGAAAATAATTTAAAGGATTAACATAAGGCTCTTTATTTAAATAAGAACAACATGGTGTCTACAATACACCAAGATCAAAAGAGTAATAGTGCTAACCAAATATACCTATTAAAAACCGTATCAAAACTACAAGAACACCCCCAATCACGAAAACGAGGCCCAGTATGTAAAGGAAATCCTTTGATTCAACTAAAAAAAACATCACCATTGTGATCATAAAAACCATGCTGAGCATAAGCGTAATGGGAAGCACCATCTTCTTCCTTTTGAGATTTTGGACACTGTAAGGTTTGGATTTATAGGACACTTTTTTTACCGTTTCTCTAGTGACGGTTGGAAGCTAACAGTTATAAAAAATAGTCGTTGAACATTGTTAGGATAAGTGAAATTATATAAATAATAATTAATTTCCAATTAATTGAGTTATGATTCAGGTTATAATTAAACCATCATTTGTGAAATTTAAAAGGATATGGTGTAAAACTTCATTTCACCCTTAAGTGATTTTGAAAATAATTAAGGAATTCAAAACACATTGCGAATTTAACAAATAAAATGTAATGATTTCCATTTGATAAATAATGTTATAAACTATGTTTAATTATTTCAAATTAAATTTTGTTTTTATTGAACTATGTCATTGTGAATACTATTATATAAATTATAATGCAGGTTTGTTAAAATTTCTTTTTCGTAACTTTTTGAGTTAAAAAAATTGGTTTAGTATTGATAATTTTACAAATACTTAAAACTAAAACAACTTTACTTTTTTTCATTAATGTTTAATAATATAAAATTCTATATAGTTTTAATAAAAGGATGGTTTCCTCTTCTTAAAACTTTTTTAGTGTAGTTTTTTAAAAAAAAATTGGCCCACTAGGGAAAACCCTTTTTGGATAGGGTCAAGGGAGGCCACTCACACGAAGAGGCAGAGCATGAACCTCATCCCCAATCCAAGGTCGGCCCAAACTCAAGCATAGGTTCCACAAAGGGTGCTCGGGAGCGACCAAGAGCACATAGGCACACTAGTGCGGGCGTGAGGTCACGGCGGGGTCTGGGTAGGCCAAGGCATGCGGGCGGGAGACTGTGTATAGAGACCCCTTCATGGGTGTTATGTGATTTCTGAGCACTCGTTGGGAGGCCTGGGGTTATAAGGGAGGTGAAAACTGCTCTCTGTTTCGATGTGGGAAGAAATTTTTTGGCCGAAAAACAATCTGGGCTGTTAGATCTCATCACGCGCGATCTGGGCCGTTGTTTCCGATCCCGCACTCGACCCTCAGCGACCACGTCTCTCTCTGCTATTTTTTTCAACCATTCAATCTGGAAAAATCTAATCGTGGTCGTTCATGGTTTTTAAATTATCGGGTCGAACTTAGATCGTTCGATGAAACATATATCTAATCTAAGTCGCTCAATTATTTTAAAATAGCAGATGCATCTCATCCCTTTGATTGACGTTGGGATCGATCTGGACCGTACATTTTCCCCTGGAATTTCACCTAGCCGTGTATTCTTCTTCCTCCCTGCATGGGTTACACCAGTAACCCTACCCTGTGGAACACCCCTCATTTTCTTCACCTCTGATCATCGGGGACCCCCATGTCTCCTCGTTCTCTTCAAGAATGACACCCCCCATTGAATGCAATGCAAGTGGGTACATTTTTGCATGGAAGGTGGTGTGTGAGATTTTGTATATAAATAACCGAGACCTCTCGGTTCTTCTCTCCCGTTCAAGTCTCCAGCATGCCTAACCATCCCTCCCTAAAGTCCTCTTTTCCCTGGTTTTTAATGTAAGGGTTTTTAGTTTTTCCTTGTTTTGCTTCTTTGAGAATACATACAATTATATATTCAAAAAAAAAATATTTTTTTAACCATACAGTTCAGTCCAAACGTTCATAAATGTTGAACTAAGGCCTTCGGGTTCTCATGAATTCAAATAGATTAAAGACGGTAAGGATTATACCTGGCCTCATTCGGTTGTTTTGATAATACAAATATACTTTTGGTTATATGTATATATGTCAGTTATATACAGGAATGATCATGACCTTTCTACATCGGTTATATGTATGAAGTTTGTGTATAATTGTTCATGAACAACTCATATTCACATACACTTAATATCATATTTAAATAATGAATAAATTTTGAAAATTATATATATATGATTGGGTTTTTATAAAATTATTTTTTTTAGTTTTTCATAAACAAATTTTTATGACTAAGGGCATGACCTTCCCTATTGAGAATTTTGTGGAACTAATATTCATAGGGGATTAACACACATAGGTGTGCCAATATTTCAGTTTGAGTTTGGGTACATACATATATTTTATATGTTGCGTGAACCTTGATTTCAGTTGTTAAGGTCTGTACACATTAAGTCTCGAGATTAGGTGGAGTTTTAAAAACATAAGAAATAGGGTGTTAAACAAAACTTATATCCACATTTAAGAGTAACTTATTTGTTTTCCATATATTTTAAATGATGTTTATTATGGTGAAGATTCATGATTTCTATAATGGACATTATTTAGTATTATGGAAAGGATTAACAATATTGAATGTTCTAGCATGTGCAAGTTCAAAACCCTACTGGATATTTTTGGTTCAACTTGTAATCAATTGGATGAAAATATTTTAGAATTTCCAGAACTAACTTGCATGTGAAAAATTTTAGTTTTCTATTTTTTCAGTACATTAGATGTCAATGAGTGTTCCATAACCTGCCTTTCTTCTTTCCTTTTAATAAAGGTCATATGATTGTTATCTTGGTTTTTAATCATCTAGATGCATCTCTCACTTATAAGATATGTAAATTTAACTACTATGACAAACTATGAATAAACTATTCAAGTTGGTATGTGACATTTTTAATATACTACCTCGTTTAAGTAAATTATTGATTTGTGTGGCTCACATGAAAGTAAAGACATATTAAGGGTGTGTCCTGATAGCGCTCCAATGCATGGGATAAAGAATTATTATCTAGAGATGACAGGCTTCACGACCCCCTAGTGAATAACATCAGTAATGTTTCTTTATTGACACCTTGGGGATGAACCTCGGTGATATGTTCCTAAATTTCTATATGAAATGTTGAATCCACATAATAAATTCATGTTATAAGTTCTTTTCAAGATGTTAGGCCTATTATTTCACAACTCTTTCCCTTATGTTTTTATCATGTTCTTGTTGATATCAGAAGTAAATATTTGGGGCATGATTTGTTTAAAATAGTAACCAACATATGAAATTGATGTTTTTTTCCTTCACGTGCAACTCTGATTAAGTATTAATCTTAATAGTTTAATTTGAGCTTAATAATTCATATTTCATACTTGTTCAGGATATCTTTTACTACCCCTTTTTGAAAATTTCTTAACTGATTCATGCATTTCTTGAAAATCTTAGTTGAGCACTTTTATGTTATGTTACATGTGTTACAGTTTTCTATAAGAGAATTTCCTTTGGATAAGTTTTTAAAAAAACATTTCAAAAGTTTCATTGGATTATTGTAATCCCATTACTGGGCATTCTTATTATCAAATTACGTTTTGAATATTAAATTTTCAGGTAACAACTTTTATGAGATGAAACATTTTTGAAGTTACCGGTTTCCCAGAGCCTGAACCAAACTCGATACTCTTAATGGGACGTGATGTGTGTTTATCAGTGCATGATTTTCTTTTAAAACAACACATCATGTTCAAAAGGCACAAACTCTTGGTTTTTCTGGGGTCGGGTCTTCACATAATGCATGGAATTAAAATCATTTAATTTATAATATTGAGTGAATAAAGTTCAAAAATCTCCACCTTATAGATGAAATGCATTAACATAAACACCTGATGTCCCTACATCACCTATAACACCCTAATATTTTACATTATGTAACTTCTTAAATAATTATATTTTCTTTGATATATTATGTTGTATTCAATACCAAAATATGTTTATGCTACAAACAATAATGAGTTGGCTTGTTCTACACGAAATAATGGGTTTTACCAAAGAAAAATATATTATTAAAATATTATTATTTAATATAATTAGATATAACCTAGACATTAAGTTAGTGGTTATGAATAGTATTAACTAACTTATAAAAGTATATGGCTGAATTAATTGATTCTAAATTAATTAAAAATGAATATAGTAACCAACTGAATATTTCTGAGAAGTTTTTTAAAAAACTATTTTTATGCTCATAAAGTCATTTTATTCTAATAAATTAATTTTATTAATAATATAGAATGATATTAATGAAATATATATTTTATATAATAAATAAAATATTTTTGATATTCATATAATATATTTGTGAGGTATAAGATAATAACAAACCCAATATTACACATAAACCCTATTTTTTATAAAAACCGTTTTATCGTCTTTTAATAGAGAACCTATTTTAAATCCAATTTTTGACAATTTTCTGATTTATATTGGAAAAAATAAACTTAATATTTTTATGATAAATATAATATTTCACTTTAGTTAAATTTTTTTTATTTTTGTGATAAGTTTCATGTTTTGATTAATAGTGAAAAATACTAAATTTTAATTGAAAAAAAAACATTTTTCATCAAAATAATTTATAGTGTAAAATTATATTATTGAATATTTTTAAAGTATAAAATGATTATTTTTATCATTTAATATAATTTAGGTTATTTTAATCAATTTTACAATGAATTTAGATATAAAAATGTTTCAATCTTTAGTAGGTTTAAACATTAATAACTCATTTTCTCACTCCGTCAACAAGATTAATTTTAAATTAATTACTACAAATTATATGTTTTGAATTATGAAAAATGGATTTCATATTTATAATTAGTGGGTCCACATTATGTAAATATGGTTCTATTATTTCTGGTCACATGAATAGTAAAATTTAGTAATATTTTACTTACCACAGTTAAGGGCAAATTAGGTAATTATAGATATAAATGATATTATAAAATTACCCCAACACTTGTCCTAATTTCATTTAATGAGTGTTTATCTACCAAAATCATCATTTAGACGAAATTATACTCTATATAAGCCACTTGGATTAGAATAAGACATTTATTATATTTTATTTAATGATAAGATAAAAATTTCGTACTTATGTTTTTAATAAGTATTACATTTTTAATACATGGTTATAGAAAAGATAAATTAGACTATACATATTAATTTTAATTTTAATAAATTTATTTTCATCATGATAATTTATTTAAATTTTTTAGAGAAGAAATAATTTAATTAAATACTTTCATAATAATGACGTAGTAATTTTTTAATTAATGGAAATAAAAATATAAATCATATTAAAAACATTAAAATAATAACAATTGACATAATTAATTACATATATGAATTTTATTGATAATTTATAAATCTTAGTGATATATTATAAGTTTTGGTTCGAAGTTATCACGATGTTAGGATATTTTTTAAAAAGGCAAATATTGAATAGTATCAAAAATGAAAAAAATGATACTTTAAAATAAATAATATTTTATTAGATGATAAAAAATTCATAAAAACATAAATTCGTCCAAATGACTACAATAAAGTTAAATGTTTCATCAATGATCCATTTGGGGTTCGTTTATCATTTTATAGTAACTATATTATGAAATGTTTCATCAATGATCCATTTGGGGTTCGTTTATCATTTTATAGTAACTATATTATCCCTAAAGAGTAAAAAAGAATTTGCCATGGTAAGGGTTAAAGGGTTGAACTAAGGGTTAAAAACAAATGATAAGGTTAACATTGTGACATAAAACTATCTAAAAATAATTTTTTGAGAGGATTTAGATGCATACTCATCTTAGGTTTTAAAATAACTCAATTTTAAGAAATTTTTAATTAAAAAAATAATATATACTAATTTAATATTTTGGGAGTTTCCTAAAATTCCCCACCTAAATTATAAAAGGTAACTTTATCCATCACAAACTTAAACCAATTTGAACCTTCTAGATCGACCAAACCCTACCAATTTATCTTATGAACTTCCATATACACATATTAGAGGTTCTGGGCTTCTCAAAAGACTAACCCTAGCATCTCTAAGAGGAGATCCGTAGAGACCCAACCTCAGAAGGCCCAAAGTTGGTGTCTACTACTATTTCATTGACAAGACTATAGTGAATTATATCCCAAATGACTGACAGTCTAGTCGTATCAATTAAATAGATATATAGATGAGAAATTAATAAACTAATTTCTATATATTTTCATCTTCTTTCTAAAAGAATAGATTTGAGGATAAGTCTAATATAGTTAGTAAATCCATATATATCTTTTATAGTATGTTTCTTGGATTCCTAGGTAAATAAATATAATAAAGGTGAGATAAAATGATTATTAAGGTCAGAATATAGTGGATGAAATAACAAATCAATGATAATAATAATTATGAAATGGTGAATAACTGAATTCCCATGCCATATAATCAATAAACTGAGAAAGAGGTGCATAAACAACATGACAAGGTAATAAATGAAAACACGTGACATTAAAATAACTAGATAAGAAAAAATATATATGGTAAGGTAAGAAACTAAAAAACATACTATCTAAATAATTAAAAATGAAATGTATCCATAGATATGTTCACACAAAATCTCATTGATGAATAATAAATGAAACTAAATTAGGTAAATGATTTCTTAATGGATGTCATGTCTAAGGCACTTGAAAACCTATACCGTCCTGACCTTTCACACGACGGTTTAAAAAATTCTGATTTGCACAAATAATTTGTCGCATAAGAACATATCAATGAATTTATGATCTATATAACGTTTAGTCTCCACCCATCATTTATTTTCCAAATTATTCCTCAAATTGAATAATCAAAATAAATAATATGCCTTATCAAATATTTATATTTAATAAAGAAGAATAAATTATCAATATTTTCCAAAATAATAAAATAACTATCAACATAGGCATCATATGTAAAATGGCATCTTGTTTAGGAAATATTAACATCCATGATGAATGAAATGGATAATTAGGGGTAAATTAAATGTTCAATGATCAAAGGATCTTGAATATTTAAAGGGAAATAAAAAATAATTCAAGGAAGTGAATGTGAATATTATCCACAGAAAAATCAATAATAAACCATTCAAAGGAAGAATACAGATGATATCAATACAAAAAAAAATCTTAAGTTGAGTAAAAATAAATGGTTCACAACTACAAAATAGGCCTTTAAAAGTGATAGAATAGTCCTTTATCAATTATAATAAAACACTAACAATATGAGCGTGGTTAAAAGATCAAAACTTTATTAGTGCTAGAAAAGCATTGTTAAAGTCCCCCTTTAACAATAGTAAAAAAATATGTTAAAAGGGTCCGTTAACAACACTTTTTAGTTATGTTAAAGGGGTCCTTTAATAACACTTTTTTAGTGATGATAAAGGCATCACTGTTAATGGGGGTAAAATTATACTTTTTTGGACA
Organism: Viscum album; assembly: GCA_963277665.1. Taxonomy (NCBI): domain Eukaryota; kingdom Viridiplantae; phylum Streptophyta; class Magnoliopsida; order Santalales; family Viscaceae; genus Viscum; species Viscum album. Next base: position 963,057,096 of record OY728148.1, on the reverse strand, counting down.
CTTATGAGCCCGAACCCAATTATTAGCACTTCCACAAACCCTTTAATAGCGCTCTACCCCCCTTTATTTTTTCTTTTCACCCCACCACCTTTTATCACCACTTTGTGAATTTCTATCCTTATACGCATCTTCATGGATTCAAACCCTACACCTCTCCTTCAAAGATGGAACACCTTTACCTCTACACTATGTTGTTTTGATTTCAATTTAATGATATTTCTTTATATATATAAATATACATATATTTATATAATTATTTTAAAATACATTTATACAATATATATATGTATGTGTGTGTGATATATATATACTTATATTTATTTAAATATATTATATATTATATTCATTTAAATATAATATAATAGAATATAAATATATATCTCTTTATTAATACACACATATGTATATGTATATATAATGTAAAAATGGCTAGATATTATTTTAAATACATCTTTAGAATATGTATTTATTTACATATATTAGAATATACATTTTTACATAAATATGTTGATAAATGTATTTATATGAGTGATTTATTATAAGTAAATATAAGAAACATGCATATATTTAACTATAAATAACATTAAATTATGAAAAATGATAATGTTTTAAAACCATAATATCAATATAAATGAATACCTTGGAATAAAATTAGTCACCAACAAAAAAGGCAATTAAACCCCCTTAAAATAAGTTGAAAATCCATCAAATGTCAAAAAATCAGGGTACCCTGACTAAAAAATCAATTTTTGATATCTTATGATATTTTTTGGCTTTTAAAATTGTGATAGAGGTTTACCATTGTCACTAAGTTTGTAGATCTCCTCAAAAAATTTGATTTGATATGTGGTAGAGCATTAATGGACACCCATATCAAAAGTTATCATTGTTTGAAGTTTGAGTTACGTTTTCAAATTATTTTAGATATTTTATTAATTTTTTTTTGTATTTTCTCTCTTAAAAATAATATTAAATTACTATTAATCAGAAATAATAAGAAAAGTACTATTTAGAAAGATTTTTTTATTTATTTTGTAATCCATTTTCATAAAATATCTTATATATTAAGTGTAAAATTCTATATACATTATCTAAAATATATTTTTAAAAATATTTATTATATTTATATTAATATAAATATATTTATATATTAATATATTATTCATAATGAATTTTTTTAAGTATAAATTTATCATTACTACAAAAAAAATGTTGATAAAGAGGTGTCTTTATCAGTGCATCTAAAAAAGCACTAATAAGGACCCCCGTTTAATAGTGTTTTTTACAACAGTTGTTAAAAGATACCGTTTATCAGTGCTTTTTTAATAATTCTGATAATGTTACCCCTTTAACAATGTTTTTTTATCATTATTAAAGACCTCTTTAATAATTTTTTTAGCACTAACAATGGGGGTCTTTAACATCATTTTTAGCTAGCGCTGTTAAAACCCTAGTATTGGATAAACCTAGTTTTGTAGTAGTTTCTGTTGATATTGATGAATAGAAATACTATAAAATGATACTTTAAAAAATTGGGGAAAATATCCAATGATTTTGAAAACCTTTTGGAAAAAAAATTCTTTGAAAATCACCTTTGAAAAAAATTCTTTATAAAGTAACCTTTTAGTCATGAAATGGAAGCATCAAAGAAATGACAATAGGTAAATCCGTACATGCCCTGTGAGGTAAAAGAACATTATATATGCATGGTTAATGTTTAGAAAAATACATTGTTTGAAAGTGAAAATAATATTCCTTTGAAAACAATGGTAAAAGAAAAAAAGCATAAATTTGTTTTCCAAATCACTTTAAAAATATTTTTGAAAACATTTTATTAAAACATGATTTATAAAAGAAAACAGGTTCTCCATCTAAAGAGAAAAATGAAGTTGGGATTTCATAAAAAACATTCTAAAACATTTTCAGTACCAAATAGTGTAAAAATGGTACTTATACTTGAAAATAGTCATGAATAACTAGATAATAATGAACTGTTTTTTTGAAAATGTATTATACAATTTCCTCTAAAGGAAGATCCATTGCAAGATCATTAGTACTATTCTTGAGAAAAATTATCTTCAAACATCCCAAGATGTCCCATACAAATTTGAAGTTTTATAAATCATAAGCCTCATGAAGAAATAATATTGAATGGAATTTTCAAATACAATGATGATAAAATAATTCATGATATTATATATCAAAATGGGTAGTATATACACCACACAAAATAATCTATTTTTGAATATGACATTTATCTCACATATGTAAAAAGTGAGATGAGAATCCATTACCTTGAGATTCCTTTTGGGTGAACATCCTTTCACTTCTTGTATAATAAAATTATCTTAATTTTCTAATTTATTGAGAAAATTTTTCATGTTTATAATTAATTTTATTTCATGTTTTACTATGCTTTATACAACTACTTGAAAAATTCTATTTACGTTTGGTGTTTAGCACAAATTCGGATTATGTGTCAAAAACAACATTGGTAGGTCAACTATGGTTAAAGGGGTTATTATATAAAATCTCAAAAATAATAATCATTAAATATTTATCATATTTTTTCATTAATTATGAATTTAATAAAATTCATTAAATATGGTTATGAAAAACTAACCAACGTTACAATCACAAAGATGGTAGGTTGTACGCACGCATGAGTAATGCTCTTATTTTTCAATGATTTTTATAGAGAGAAAGTATGTAACACCATATCTTTCCAAAATAATCATTATATAATAAATAACGTATTATTAAATCATGTATACTTTTATATATAATTATTGTGATGTAAAATAAATCACAGCGTGTTGAGAAGTTGGTAGTCCACATGTCCAAGAACGACGTTATCACTTTTGTGAAAGGGTAAAAAAATGATATATATATATATATAGTACATATACAGAAAGGTAATTATTTCATTAATATCATATAATGTTTTTTTATGTCTCATATTTTTAATTATAATCATCATTTATACATTCAATGAATCCTCTGAACAAATCAAATCGCTTTGAGGGGGCAATAATCAACATTCCTCAAACAAAGTTATTGTATTAAATAAATGGAAATTATTTAAGGTATGTGTTATATAAAATTTAAAAAAGTATAAAGAAATAATAAATATTTTATATATCATATATAAAAATAGTTTCCATAATAATTTCCAACCATTAATGTTGGTAAAGAAAAATAAACAATCATCATTTCATGAGGCAGTAGTTTGTCGCACATAGAATCAATATGTTCGTTACCCATTAGACGGAAGTGTGTGTAAGTGTAGTTATAAAATTTATCATAAAAAATACTAGTATTTTAAGTATAAATGTGTTGTCATATAATAATATAATAAGAATATAGTAGGGGTTGGAGAAAGGAAATAAAACTAGAAAACTTAAGAGAGGTCACTACCTCTTAATCGGGTAACTATTTTTGGTTTCTACCGAAAGGATTCCTTGGAAGGATTTATACTAAAATGGGGGCTTAAAATTCTAATGGAGGGATTTTGGGAAGTTATATGGTAATATATTTTTCATATATAAGTGTTTTGAGATGTGTTATGAATAGGGAGAGGTGACGGCCTTTTATAAGGGAGGAAAATGACTCACTTGGTCTTTTGAAATAAAGTTAGGTGTACCCATGTTTTAACCACAAAATGGTCATAAAAAACCAAAAAAACACAATAATGGAAGTTTAATGTCCTAACTATGTCCATAAAAGGGGTTTTCGAGAAGTTTCTAGGTCATTTGGCCCCTTATGTTAAAGGTTTAGTCCTTTATTAAGCTTAATTTTACCTTAATAATTGTAATTAATTTTAATTACATTCAGTAATATTTTTATAAAAGACAAATTTGGTCTTATTAGAAATTATAAATTATTTATATTCCAAATATGGAATCCATTTTTTAAATTAAAATCACAGAAGTGGAAGAAATTAATTTAAATTTAATCCCAAAGATGGGACGACAATGCATGTTTATATGGTAAAAAGGTAAGAAAGTTTTCTATTTTTTATAATCAATTTAAAATTAAAATTTATTCCAATGACATAAATTGTATTAATATATAAAAATATTATATAATTAAACATTAAAATCAATTAAAAATATAATTTAACCTTATAAATAAATTAGATAAAAAGAAGTTCGGAACTAAAATTCAGAATTTTTACCTATTCATTAAATATGAAATGTTTCAGAAAAATATCAAAACTTCACCCTAAAATAATTATTATATTTATATTTCCAAGATTAAGTTTATTTTTATATATCAAATCAATTAAAATTTCAAAATTCTTATTTAAAATGGGTTCTCTATTAAAAGGTGCTAAAATTACCTTTATAAAAATATAGGTTTTAAATGTAAAATAGGGTTTATTATTATCTTATGCATATAAAACATAATGGATTAACATAAAAAATATTATATTTAATATGTAACATTTATATTTTATTAAAATCATTAATTAATTTTAATTAACTATGTTTATTAAGACAAAACTCATTTGGATGTATATAAATAATAATATTTATTATTTATATCCAATTGTTTCTTATTTTCATTAATTATTGTTTAGTAACCAATGAATACATTTTATATTTATTTAAACCAAAAATTTTCATAAGTTAGTTAATATTATTTATAACTGCTAACATAACGGCTAGGTTATATCATATTATATTAAATAATAATATTTTAATAATACATTATTATTTAGTGAAATCAGTCTTGTGTGTAATGGAAGCTATCAAGGAAGGTCATTTTTGCATATAACACAAGCTATTGGGGAAGGCCACTCTTCCATGTAACAAAATCTATCAAGGGAGGCCTCTCTTGCATGCAACACAAGCTTACTCGGTGTTGCATGTATTGAAATACATAGAATCTATTTTAAATAGTAAATATTTTATAAAGTATCTAGATATTATATTACCTTACGTGTTCGGTGACACATATCATACACACTATCGAATAAAAGTTTCTTACTTTAGATTTTCAGTTCATCACATTCTCCCCACCTTATTTAAATTACATCCTCACAATTTAAAATCGATCATGGTTATAGATTGTTTGATATATCATATGTTTGAAATCCCACATAATGATATGGGTTTATAGGTCATCCTCTATAAAAGAGAGAATAGAATTTACATAGGTCACAAGGACTACCATGTAACTAGGTCACTATGTAAAGACCACATATTCAACAGAAATTAAGATATTAGGAAATTTTTATATTTTTAAGACATTTTCCTAATGTTGGGTAATTATTTTACTACATAAAAATATAATGAAATATTTTTACCTGATAGGTTTCAATTTCATATGAAAAATCCTAAATTTTGGTTGGGCTTTGATCAAATTCTAATTCATTCCTTTACTCCTATAAATTAATTACCAATAATGATTTTTTTATGCCTGAAGCACTAATATAAACATTTAAAGGATCATGATGCTTATAAAAGAGTAAAAATTATAACTATTTTCTTTAACTATCTTAAAAAACCAATCTGGTTTATAGATTAATATCTAATCCTCAAAAGTGAAACTAATGGTTTATCATTAACATTTATTCATCAAATTGTGTAACTAAAAACAATGAAAATTTTACCATGAAATTTCATAGGTTAGTGGTTGGAAAGAAACCATTATCATCCATTGGTCATAGGTTTAAGACACACAGCCATGCCAGATTTGATTAGTTATCACCCATCTTATAGGTCATCCTTTCCTAAAACAAAATTAATATAATTCCTAAAATAAATATGATAGAAATCCTTTAAATTAGGTTAATCACAAAATAGGATTTTAACTAAATTTTTCAATACAACCCTAATACATAAATACATCGTCCACTTATTTCCACATAGATATTTCATTAGTATAGAGTCTATCCATAATATCATTTATAGGATTTTTAAATCATGACACCGTATTTTCAATCTAAACCCCTAGTATTAACCTCAGTTATTCATTTTCAAAATCCTTCATGGTGGTTTTTAAAGAAAATTTAAATTATCCAAATCATATCCCCTAGGAGTGTCAAAGCAGTTGTGTAGTAAGGCCCGTTGTTGTATACCAGGTTACCCCAAGTTTGGCTCAAAATACATTGTCATAGTTATTAATCCTAGCTACATATGCATCAAAACAACATAAACCTGTATTATCCACACATAGATGTATTTCTATAAAGAACCACATAATATCTACCTTAATAAAATTCTAGGATTTTATTATATACTTATCCTGAAACTCTACATTAGGTCTATGTTCTCTAACCTATGTTTTCCTAAATCTAGTTTCCAAGGATGATACTAAACTTACTATGATACCAATAGTAGCAACCTGACCCCAGAAGTCCCAGAGTCAGTGTCTAAAACAATTACATTGGAAATATTACAGGGATTTAAATCCCAAAGGATCGAGAGTTTAGTATTCTTGGTAAACGAGATACACACATGAGAAAAGAATACACTAATTAAAACATATTTTTTATTATTTCTATATAAATAGATTCAATGATAAATCTAATACCTCTAGTAAATCCTTATATATCATTAAAAGTATTCCTCTTGGATTCTAAGGGAAATAAACAAAAAAAGGGTGAGCTCAAATTCTCAGTAAGGAAAAAATATAGCAGAAGTAATAATGAATCAATTAGAATAATAATTATGACATGGTGAATAACTGAACTCACATTCCATATAATCAATAAACTGAGAAGGAATTTAACTATATAATCAATAAATTAAGAAGGAAGATCATAAATATTATGGAAAGGTAATAACTGAAAACAAATTCTATTGAAATAACTATATAAGGAAAAATAAATATGGAAAGGTAAGAAACTGAAACAAATTCTATCTAAATAACCGATAATGAAATGTATCAACAGATATGTCAATGTAAAATATAATGGATGAATAATAACTAAAACTAAACAAGGGAAATGATTTCTTAATAGACATCATGTTTGAGGCACATGAAAACCTATACTATCAATACCTTTCACAAGAGGGTTTAAACAATTCTAATTAGTGGAACTAGTTTTTTCTCATGAGAACCTATTGATTCATTGAGGACCTATATAAATTTGGGGCTCCACCTGTCATTGCCTGTCCAATTCATTCCTCATATCGAATGTTCCAAATAAATAATATGCCTTGTCGAATATCTGTATTGAATAAAGGATATGAAATTATCAATATTTTCCCAAATAATAAAATAACTATCAATGTAGACACTGTATATAAAATGGTATAGGGTTTAGGTAATAGTAACAAACATGATGAATGAAATGGATAATTAGGGGGAAATTCAATGTTCAATGATCATAGAAGATTTAATATTTCAACGTGAATAACAAATGATTCAAAGAAGTGAATGTGAATACAATACTTGGACAAATCAATAATAATCCACCCAGATGAATAGTAATGATGGTATCTATAAAGAAATATCATGTGGAGTAAAAATAAATTGTTATTTTTTATGATGAATAGAAATACTATAAAATGATATTTTAAAAAAATCCTTGAGGAAAATATCCTTTTATTATGAAAAACCTTTTAGAAATTTTTTTCTTTGAAAATCACTTTTAAAAACATTTTAATTAAAAATTAACCTTTTATACATGAAAAAGAAAGCTTCAAATAAATGATAGTGGGTAAATCTGTACATGTCATGTGAGGTAAAAGAATATATTTTTTTCATTGTTAAAGGTTAAATAAATGAATTGTTCACAATGTGATTAGAAGATTACTTTTAAAACAATGGTAAAAGAAAAAATGGTTAACATTTATTTACAAAATAATTTTAATTTTTTTTATTTTTTATGTATTAAAACATAGGTTTTAGAAGAAAACAGGTTCTCTGACTAAAGAGAGAAATAAAGTTTAGTTTTCTTAAAAACATTTTCTAAAACATTTTGAGTACCAAAGAGTGGAATAAATAGTACTAATACATGAAAATGGTCATGAATAACCAGATAATAATGAAAGGTTTTATTTAAAAATGGATATATAATATCTTATAATGGAAATTCCATTGAAATATCATTAGTACTTTTCATAAGAAAAATAATCTTTAAACATCTCAAAGTGTCCCATACCACTCTAAAACAATTTAATTCATAAGACGGATGAAGGAATAATATTGAATGAATATTTTAAATACCATAAAAAAATAATTAATTATATAATATATCATAATGGGTAGTAGATACACCACACAAAATAATTAAATGTTGAACATGCCATTATCTCATAGTTGTAAAAAGTGTGATGTAAATACCTTACCTTGAGTTTCATTTTGGGTGAACGTCCTTTGACTTCCGGTATAATAAACTTATGTTAATTTTCTAATTTATTGATAAATTTTTTCAGGTTTAACATTACATTTATTTCACGTTATACTAGTTTGTATACAACTAATTGAACAATTCTGCTTACATCGTCTGTTTACACCAAATTCAAATTATGTGTCAAAAACAACATTGGTAGGTCAACTATTGTCAAAGGGGTCATTATATGACATCTAAAAAATAATAATCATGAAATTATTATCATATTACATCATTAATTATACCATTAAAATAAATTATTAAATATGGTTATGAAAAATGAACCAACATTACAATCATGGGGATGGTAGGCCGTACGTACGCATGAGTGACGTTCTTATTTTTCAATGATCGTTATGGAAAGAAGGTAAGTAACAACAAATATTTCCATAATGACCAATATAACATAAATAATATATTATTTAATAATATATTCATAAAAGTATAATTATTGTGGTGTAAAACGAATCAAATTGTGTAGAAGAGGCAGTAGTCCACACGTCTATGAACGACGTTATCACTCTTTAAGTGTGTGAATGGGTAATAAAAAAATTGATATATATATATATATATATAGTATATTTACAAAAAGGTAATTATTTTATTTATATCATATAGAGTCTTTTTATTTCACATATTTTTAATTATAATCATTCAATATTCATTCCATGGATCGTGTGAATGAATCACATCGCTTTGAGGTGGAGGTAGTCCACACTTCCTCAAACAGTGTTATCGTATTAATGAAAAATGGAAAGTAGTAAAGGTGTGTATTATAAAAGGATTAAATTATAATAAATAATTAATAAATATCATTTATATCTAATAAAAGTATAGTTTCCATCACAATGTCCAACAATAAATGTTGGTAATGTAAAATGAACAATCGTTGTTTTGTGAGGCAGTATTTCACTATACATAGACACAATATGTTCATTACCCATTCAATGTAAGTATGTGTATGTGCATGTATGACCCTTAGAATAAAACATACTATTATATTGAGGATATGATTTCTTATACAAGAATCAACTAATAAGATATGAGGGGTTGGATAATGGAAAAAAACTAAAAAACATGAGAGAAGATGTTACCTCTTAATCGGGTAACTACTTTTGGTTTGTACCAAAAGGATTCCTTGTAAGGATTTTTAACCAAAGGGGGGATTCATGGTCTATGGGAAGGATTTTGGGAATCTATATGGGCAGATATTGGTTTAAACTAATTGGTTTGAGAGGTGTGAGGAATGAGGAGAGGTTGTGACATTTTATAAGGGAGGAAAAGGACTCACTAGGTATTTTGAAAACAAGTTTGGTTTACCCACATTTTTACCTAACAAAAATTCATAAAAAACCAACCAAACTCAATAATGGAAAGATAATGGCCTAATTATTTCCATAAAATTGGTTTTGAAAAAATCATGAAGTTGAGCCATACTTTGTGGAAATCAAATTTGATATGTCTCTAATCCTATGCGATCAAGGATCTCCAAGGGGTCAATATTCTTTGGGCTAAAACTTCCCTTTCTTTACAATGTGTATGACTCTTCCATGGTTATATTGAAAGGAAAAAATTTTCTCTAACATCAAAATTAAAGTCCCTTCAATAGTAGTCAGTAGAGCTCTTTTACCGACACTGGGTAGATTTTATATGTTTTTGTTTGGATTGAAACTTCTTTTTCATCCATTTAACAAGATTAGGTCCATGTATCTTTCATTACAAAACTTCATCCAAAATAATTTAGAGTTATACATTGCATTACACTCAAAGATTCTTATAGATCTATTTAAATACTCGAGTGGAAGTTGTTTTTACATGACAACTTAACCTATGGGATATGTCAATCACGTCCACCTTTAAATTACATCAAGTGTGATCGTAGCATGTCCTCAAGTGATTGAATAGTCCTTTTAGTTTTTCTATCAGTTTGGGGGTGATAGGTAATGATAAAATTTTATTTAGTACAAAAATTTTATTGAATGCTTCAATAGAATTTAGAGGTGAACCATGGATCACAATCAAATATGATCGAATGTGGAAACCCATGAAACCTCACCATTTCCTTCACATATATCTTGGAAATTTTTTCAAGTGATAAATCTTCGCAAATAGTGATAATGTGGTCAGTCTTGGTGAGTCGATCCACCACAAGCCATATCTTATTTTTTTCTGTGGATGTTTTTGGAGAGACTATTGATAAAGTCCATGGTGATATTCCCCCATTTTCACATGGTTATAAGAAATGGTTTCATCATCCCATTGAAATTTTTTCACACTACTTTAATATGATGGAATACAAAACACCTTGATATATACCCCGTAATCTCATTCTTCATGTTGTCCCATCAAAAGCGTCCTCAAAGATGATGGTACATATTGGTACTTCTGGGGTGGTGTAGAAATATAGGATATGTACATTATACAATAGCATGGTCTTTATCTATGGTGATTAAGGAACACAAAACCTCATTAAAAACTAAATTACACCATCATCATCAATTTGGGACTCATGTATCTCCCCTTCCATTATTGATTTCAACTTTTTTTAGCTTAAGATCATCCCTCTATGTCTCCTTCATCATCTCTTGAATAAATGGTTAGGAAATCATTTGGTTGAGGTAGGATGTATTCCATATCGTTATGATTTCAAGATATAACCTTTTCAGATTCAAGAAGATAAGGTCTCTCTCATTTTGAATCATGTATATAGTATCTTGTTTTTTTTTCTATTAAGAGCATCATCTACCTTATTCTCCTTTATCAGATTGTAGTGAATAGAGAAATCATAGTCCGTGATTAGATAAAACCATTATCTTTGATGCATATTGATATACCTCTATGTGAATATATACTTCAGACTCTTATGATCGGTATAAAACCCAAGACCTTCATGAGGAATAGGATATCACTTTATCATTCTACATGAGTACACAACCCGAGACTTTCTTTGAATCATCACTATATATCACAAAACCTTGTACACTTATTGGTAGTGTGAGTATATGTTAAGACCAAGATGATAAGGATGACTATCATATTTAGGTATTATTTTTTGTTTTAAAGGATGTTTAAGAATAAAATAAATCACCCACTTTTTATTTGGTGAAAATCAGACTGACCATCATATTCAAGAAAATAAGACTCACAATGGTTAAGAATGTCCATTGTATTGGGAATATGTTTTTGGGTTGAAGAGGATCACTGTACTCACCTTAATTCTAAAATGAAAGGTTTAATTATAATGGGGAAAATCAGAGTCTTCTTGACTTTAATGAAAATGTAATGATGCTTTGCTGATCTTGGAGTTCTCATAAATCATTAGTAAGTTATAAAAATAGTGATGAAAGATTGCTGAAATAAAGAGAAGAAAAAGATTCTACCAATCATATTCACTTTCATCATTATCATACCAATTGTATTCAGGTTGAGAAGGAAAGAAAGATTTTGACAAAATATAGGTATGTGGAAACACTTTACTTAGCAGGTTATATGATTGTGAAGCTGACATTCAACATAATCAAAGTCATGAAGGAATTAATGGTACTTACTAAAAGTTTATGAAAGAATAAATTTGATGAATTTGAATCATTCTAGTCTCAAGATCATCATAATGATATTTCTGGATGAATAATTGTTTAATGACCAAGTAGGATGACCGTAATGAAGGTGCTAGTTTTTAGTTAAACTAAATGATAAAAATATTTAAATCCTCAAAGAAATAAGTTAGCAAGCATCATATTAAAAAAAATTATTTTAATGTTGATCCATTGGATTTAGTATGTCGTCATATTCATCAAAGGTTGAATTTTTTTTGATAAAAATTGAATGGTATCATATTTAGAAGAGAAAGAAGTTGTTGAAGTTGAAGCTGCTGATACCGGTCCATTGGAATCTGTATGCCATCATAATCATTAGAGGAAGATTTGTTTTAAACTGATGAATGTAAAGCAAATGAAAAGTTGGCGGTGGCCAATATGAAGAATAAATTTATAGATTTATCAATAATGTAGTTAAACATTTAAAATCCGTTTAATTACATTGTTTATAATTCATGTGGGTCCAGAGAAGAGACAAAGAAGAATATATTATTTTACATTTCTCATCATCATAATGAGGTGGATCATAATGACAAATCAGAATGGGAAATTAAGATCAGACTAATGTTTTTAAAGAAAGTATAAAGAATAGATAAATATATTTAAAAATTTATGATCGATCGAGAAGTTTTGAGAAGAGTTTATGAAGGAATGATGCACCTAAAATTCAAGGAACATATAGATTTGTAAAATGTAATTGAGAGGAATAATTTCCAGGAATCACACCCAAACCATTTTTGGGGTGAGTATAATAGAGAATTTACTTTGTAATTTTTGATAGATGTACAATTCATGGTGAATAAGATCCAAGGCAGAGATTTATAGAGAATAAGAGGTTTCCTGATTGAATATTGTTGAAGAAGTATTTCAGATAGAAGCATATGAGGATAGACAAGATTGTATTCAATTGGTCATCTTATTGGGCTGATTCTTCATACTGGAAAGATTGTATTTGGATTTCTAGATTGAAGAAGAAATGTTTTAGAATTTTCACGAATATATTCCAACAAAGTCATATATTTTTATTATTTATCAATTAGACTTGGAGAATCATAATGAGTTTTATAACAAAGTCCATAAAAGTTCTTACCAAACTTCTAGGTAAGAAAGTAAATTATTTTTATAAAAAAGAACACATTTTTGAATGTTGATAAAGAAGCATTATAACTTGTTTTGTTACAAAAATTTGTACTACATCATTTGTTCTAGAAGGATAATATGCACTATTGAATTTTTTACATAGTGACACACAAGTGAAAGGGCATATCCTACTCAATGTATTCCACACAAAATGATTGTATACTAGTGGATTGTGTGATATTAGAACATTTTCAAACAATACCAAGGATTTATATATTCTTTTTGAATAAAAACCTTGTAAATTATTATGTTCTTATAGATGTGGGTTTTAATTAATTTCAATAGGAAAAGAAATATTTAACAGGAGAAAAATGTTTTTTAATAAGTAACGAAATATAAAAGAAAAATATAGCAATCATTCAACCCTCCCCCTGTCAGTGATAAAATTATCTAGACTGGCTAATTAAAATTAGCATTAGAGACATGTTCCCTTTATTTATTCTTTGTTGAAGTTTTGAAGAGAAGTTGAGGGATAATTTGAATTGTGTCAAAAATAATGGAATCCTAGTTTTCGATGGTATGAATATTCATATCTGGAAAGATATATTGTTTCCCCATCTTAAGTATATTAGATATGGTTTTCTTGAAGATGCAATAGATGTATTTCATCCTATTGATGATAAATATCATCTTAATCTATTGATAAAATAATCTTGAGAGTGATGGAAGGGACACGAATTATTTACTATCCTCGCGTTCTAAAAGTGAATTTTTTAAGGGTTTTGTGTGTTGCCATAACTAATGGTATATGGGATAAGATGAAAAACATATATTAAGGGAGTACAAAAGTGAAGATGAAAAATTACAAATCTAGAGGCTGATGTATGAGGACATGAAAATTGGTGGGTATGAATCTATTAGGGCCTTATTTACAAGGTTAAATAACATCATCAACACTATCAGATGTCTTAGTTAAAATTTTGAGGATTCTATAGTTTTTGAAAAGATATTAAGAATTATTCCCGACAAGTTTGATGCTAAAGTTTATTAATTAGAAGATAGATGTCATAAAAAATTATATATAGATGATTTTCAAAGAACTATCATCACATATAAAATAATAAGTTATAAAGATATGAAAATAAAAATAAAATTTTATAGAGAAATTTCGTTCAAGACTTTGAAGAAAGAGATTTCGAAGAAGATTATTATTGAAGAAGATGGTGGTTATTTTGATTCTGGAAATGAGGTATGTAAAAATCATGATGATATTTTATCCATTTTTAAAAAAATGTGAGAAGAGGTACAGGTAAATATAAATGGAATTTTCCCTTGAAATTCTTTGAATATGGATTCATTGGCCACATTACAAAATAATTCCACAAAGAAAGAAATAAAAAGATGGTGATGAAGAAGAAATATGGCCAAGAAGGTCATGGAAGAAATAGGGTGGAAAGGAAACTTTTATTCTATAGGGAAGGGTAAAGAATTATCAAAATATAAAAGGTTTATTTTCATATTTAATGCTAAACAATAAGAATATAGTAAAGCTAAATCCCAAAATTCTACTGAGCATGTTTGTGAGAATACATTTAGTGTAACAATTAATGATAAAGAATTCAAAATTAGCAGTTCGGATTAAGAAGAAACTCAACATCAATATCATTTAAAATAAGATTTCAAATATATTTGAGAAATATTAGATGTCTTGAAAAACAAAACAAGAATTTGTAAGATGAATATTCCTCATAAAAAATTCATGAAATATTTTTAGATGTGGAGATAAAGATGCAACTTGATATTAGTGATTTGAATAAATATCTTAAGGAAGAAAAGAATCGTAATGAAAATTTGGAATTGAAGTTAAAGGCATAAAAATAGTAGTTAGAACTTATCTAGTAAAATTTTGTAAAGATGAAAATAATATTATATTTTCCAAAAATTCAATATATGAAGTTGGTGAAAGTTTTCCTAAGAAAAAACCTGATAAGGATAAAAAAATGTAACCATTAAAAGTTGATATGAAAGAGAAAATTGTTTCTGGAAATAAGAAAGATTAGAAAATTATGTATGTACCTATGATTAACAATGTTGAGAATTCATAAGTTGTTGAAAACCCTGAGTCTAAAAATGTTTCTAAAATTTATTACTATGTAAATGTTTCTATTTTTTCTAGTCATTACAAGGATAAATGGATAAATAAGCTAAAAAATATTATTCAGATTGATAACAGAAAGGTTGGTGGTCAAAAAAATCCAGATAAGAAGGTTTCTAAGAAACATATTCATAACTCCAGTCAGTATGGAAGCTATAGAGGAAAATATTCTTTCTATAGTTACTACTTGTATTGTTATGGAATTAGAAATAAAACAAATATGTTTTGGTTCAACCAACAACATTACTTCTATTCTATAGGTTATTAAAGTCATAGGTTTAGGGGGAGTCAATATTCTCAAAATAATAAGTATGAAAACGAAGTTAAAAAGAAACCTGATAACGATGGTGAAATAATTAAAAATATGTTACAACCCCAAGAAACTATTTGGGAAAGATTTGAACAACCAGTTAATCTTGCTAAGGGTTTTATATTTTTGTTACCGACAAAATATAATTTTCGTATCATTTCTCATAAGCTGGAGGTGAAGAAAGAAAAATCTCTTATTGTTAAAACTACCCTCAAATCATTTAAAGGTCAACGTCCTTGGATTCTTGATAGTGGGTGTTCCTCATACATGAAATAAGTTTTAAAAATTTTGAATAATTTAAAAGACATCAAAAAGGTAACTACGACATTGAAAAAGGATGAAACAATAATAATCAAAGGTGTTGAATCAACTATCATTGGGAAAGAAAATTTCAAATCTATGAAATATTTATATATTGATGAGTTGAAACATAGCATGTTGAGTGTTACAAAATTATGTCATGAAGGTACCAAAGTTACCTTCATGAAAGATGTATTTTTTTGAAAATTGATATGGATGAAAAGACAGTTACAAGAGGCCAACATACAAAGGGAAACATATTTCAAGTTTGTGAGGTACAAAACACTTGTTAGTTGGGAATGGTAAAAGAAAATTAATTATAGCATAAAAGGATGGGAAACATGTGTCAAATAAAAAACAGTATGTTATGAAATCGATATGTTGTTTAATATATTCTTCATTTTCAATAAATAAGAGATTTTTGTTGCACTATTTTTCATAAGGGAAAAATTGCAATGTCTGTGTATAAGAAAGTTGAGATTTGTTCAAAACAACCCTTGGAACTTATTCATTCTGTCATCTATGGACCAATTAGAAAACAATAAAAAAATGATGATAATTACTTCATCACGTTCATTAATGAATTTAATTACATTACCTGTGTTATGAATATGAATCATAAATCATATGCTCTGAGAATGTTTAAAGGTTTTAGGAGAAAAGATAAGAAGAAAAGTGAGTATTCAGGGAAAAAGTTGAACACTAATAATGGTGATGAGTATAAGAATTACGAATTTTAAATTTATCCTAGGAAGAATGAAATTTTTAATGATTATAGTTCCCTATACACACCTCAACAAAATTGTGTTGATGAATGGAAGAATATAAGTTTGGTGGAAATGCAGAGAACTATGTTACTTGAACAAGGTCTTCCTCATTCGTATTGGAGGCAACCCATGAGTACTGTTGTTTATATTCAAAACTGTTGTTTCTATAGGGCATGTTTTTATATGACTCCATAAAAATTGTTTTATATTAAAACTACAATTTTGAAACACTTAAGAGTTTTAAGTAGTCCATTCTTTATAAAGAAGAAAGGGGGAAATCTGGGAAAGTTTGAGCACAAAGGTGAAGATGGAATTTTTCTTAGTTATTCTCTAGAAGGAAGAGGATATAGATGTTTCAACAAATAAATAGGATGAATTTTTTATTCTAATAATTTGAAAGTTATTGAAAAATATACTAAGGATAAATATAATTAAACAGAATGAAAGTGGAGTAGGATTAATAAATTTTTCACAACATTTCTGATAAGGATACATCCAATTGTAATCCTACACAAAAACAAGAATTAGACTCAGCTATTTCATGCGATGAAGAAGAAAATCTAAAATCTCATCCCATGATTTGGAAGGTAGTGGAAACTCTGAACATTATTGGTGATGAACATAAAAAGGATCAAACAATAAGAACAAAAAATTCTATTACACGTACTTCTTTGTATTCAAAAATTGGGGCAAATGACATGAAATATGATTTTGGGAAAGAGGAAAGTTATATGTGCATATTTAACAAATCCTTGTATACACTAAAGAAATATATGAGGGCGTAGTATTCCAAAATGGATACATTCTTAAGGTATATGAGTTTTTAGAATGTAACGGTTGATAACAATATTTACATCAAAAAATTAAAGAGTTTTCCTTCATCATAATTATTTATATTAATGAAATTATCTTTACAAGGAACAATGAAAGATCTTGTGAAAAGTTTTCTAAATAAATGAAAAAGTTGTTTGAGATTTCCATGTTGGGTGAAATGAAATGCTTTATTTGGTTAAAAATTATATAAAAGAAGAAACACATTTTTCTTTCTCAAGAAAAGTATTCTAAAGAAATTCCTAAAAATTTTGGTATAGAAAATTCAAAACTAGTCTACACCTCAATATCAGTGGGAACCAAGTTAAGTAAAGATGGAGAATACAAGAAAGTTGATCAGAAAGGGTTTCCAAAGTTTATTGGAATTTTTTTATATTTTACTACCTTAGGACACAATATTGTTTATTATGTTACCTTATGTGAATGATTTTATAGTGATCCAAAATAATCAAATTTACTTTCTAGAAAAATAATCCTAAAATACATCAAAGGCCCAATGAATTTAGAAATCAGGTTTGATAGCTTAGAAATTATTGATTTTTCTGGGTATTCAGAAGCTGATTGGGAAGTAAATGTTGATGATAGAAGATCCACCTTAGGTGGAGTTTTATTTCTGGGTAAAAGTTATGTTTTTTGGAATATAAAGAAATAGAATTCAGTAACTCTCATTACAATTGAATCTGAATATTTTTCTACGACACAATCTACTACCCAACTAATGTGGATTAAGAATCAGTTAGAATACTAACTTGTTTCATTGAAGTTAAACATTATCTTGGGTTGTGATAATTAAAGTTAAATCAACCATTCCAAGAATCTGGAAAAACAATATCATTCAAAACATACTGATATCAACAATTATTTCATCAAATATCATGTGTAGAATAATGAGTTGAAGTTTGAGTTTTTTCCTAAATTGGAACAAGCTACTGACATTTTCACAAAACCTTTACCCAGGGAAGAATTTTCTAAATTGATCCAGAACAAGGTCATCTAACTTCTTTCTCGTCAAGTTTGAGGTATGCGTTTTTTTCCCTCTCTTATCTTATCATTGGAATGTGCTTTAAAGGGGGGAATTGTTTTATAAATCTATCATTATAGAAGCATGAAAATAGAGAGAGTTGTGTGTAAATTTTGAATTAATCATTGTAAGTGTGTGAACTATTCTAACTGTTTGTTTGAGTGGTTATTGGAAACACTTTTTTTGTATTCTATAGAGTTTTAATATTTGAGGAAGAAAAGATGAGGAAATTTTGCATATTCACTAATTTTGGACATCATGAATTTTATGTCAACAATTCATGTTTCCTACAATTATTTAGCACACGTAGTCTTATAATTATTGGTATGTAATACATAACTTGAGGACAAATAGTTTAGTGATTTATGAACCTTGGTTGACAAAAAAATCCAAAGTGGGATATTTTTAGGACTAAGATGATAAAGATTAATATCATATTAAGGTATTTTCATTTGTTATAAATGGATTTTAAGAATAAAAAAATCACCTCACTTTGTAATTGATAAAAATTGGACTAACCATTATATTCAATAAAATCAGACACATAATGGTTAAGAAATTCCATCACATTGGGAATATGTTTTCTGGATGAAGAGGATATTCGAACTCTGCCAAAGTTTGGAATGAAATGATTTATCATAATGGGGAATAATTTGAGTCTACCTAAATTTGATGAAATGTAATGTATCTTTTCTAATCTTGGAGTTCTCCTAAATCATAAGTAAGTTGTAAAACTTGTGATGAAATCTTGATGAAAGAAATGGGAGAAAATTTTTATTCCAATCATATTCAGTCTGATTGTAATCATTCCAATCGTATTCAAGATGAGTAGTAAATAAATATGTTTATGAATGATAGGGATGTTTCAAAACTTTACATGGTAAGTGAGATGATGCTAAAGTTGATCTTCAATGTAATAAAATTCATAAATAAATTCATGATACTTGTTAAAAGTTTATTAAAGAAGAAAGATTTTTTATTTTAATCGTACTGGTATAATGATCATCATAATGATATTTATGGATATTTATTTTAAAGGCATGGTAGGATAGTCATTATAAAGGTTGTAGTTTTCAGTCAGACCAAAATCTTGAAGATTTAAATCCTTGAAGAAATATGTTTTTGAGAATCATATTCAAAAAATAAATAAGTTACTAATGTTGATCCATAATATTTAGTATGTCATCATATTAATTAGAGGAAGAATAGTTTGTTATAAAAATTGATTGGTATCATATTCATAAGAGAACTAATTTGTTGATGTTGAAGCTAGTGAAACCATTCCATACTCAGTATTCCATAATAATCATCGGATGAATAATTTTTTGGAAATGATGAAAGAAAAGAAAAGGAAAATTATGTGGTGGCCAATATGAAGACGAAATTAATAGCTATATCAATAATTTTGTTGACCATTTAAAATAGTTTGAATTAATTTGTTTATAATTCAAGTGGGTCAAGAGAAGTGATGAATAATAATGTATTGTTTTGAATTTTTATTCTTTATAATGAAGCAAGTCATAAGAACAAATTGAAATGGGAAATCAGAATTAGAATGATGTTTATAGAAATTCTAAAGCATATTTGAAGTTGTGAGAAGATTTGTGAATGTTAAATAAGTGTTGAGAAGAGATTATGAAGTTCATATGAACCCGAAATTAGACGAAATGTGTAGATTCAGAAAATTTGATTGAGTGGGATTTTTTTTATGAATCCCAGCCAAACCATTTTTTGGGTGAGTATAAAAGGGAATGTACTTTGTACTTTTGATTGATGTACTATTCAATGAGAAGAATAGAGAAGACATATCTCTAAAGAGAAGAAGAGGTTTCCAAATATTGTTTTTTTGTATTCAACTGGGCATCTTATTGGGCTGAATCATCGAACTAGGATAATCATATTGGAATTTTGGGATTGAAGAAGATGTTGTTCAGAATTTTCTCAACCGTATTAGAAAAAGTAATATATTTTTCATATTGAGAAATAAAACAGGGACAATCAGACTGGGAGAATTGGATTGGGAAATCAGACTGAGTTTTTTTAACAAAATTTAGAAAATTTATTACCAACATCTAGGTAAGAAATTGAAGAATTTTTTTAAAAATAATACATTTGTGAAAGTTGATAAAGAATCACCATATAATGTGTTGTTACAAAACTTTGTATTTCATCATTTGTTATAGAAGAATCACATTCACTATGGAATTGTTTATATAAAGATACATGAGTGAAATGGAATATCCTACTCATTGTATTCCACACAGAAGGATTATTTTTTAACAGATTGTGTGGTATAAGATCATTTCAAAATCATAGAAAGGATGTAGCTATTCTTGTGGAATAAATATACTTATAAATTCATGTGTACCTATATATGTGTGTTTTAATTGTTTTCAATAGGGAAAGAAATATTGAATAGGATTCTAAAGTTATTACATAATTAAGGAAATATAAAAGAGAAATATATCAATGATTCACTCTCTCCCGATCTCAGTGATACAATTATCTTGACTAGAAAATTACAGTACAAGAATAATGATTAGACTCTTCTTGATCTCCTTAAATCTTTCCTCATATCTTTCATCCATAAAAAATTTACCCCATTTTTTGGTAAATTAGTTTGTTTGATAAAAATTAATGATAAATTTATCTCAAAATGTAAATAGTAACGAGTTAATCTATAAAACTATTGATTTCTATGACACTAGTGGGTCTAGGTTATTATTTAATTGCCTTTGTCTTTGAATGGTCCACATAAATTCCATCACATGTGATCACGTTCCCTAATAATGTGAATTTTTTCATCCAAAAGGCACACTTTTTGAACTAAGAATACTTTTTCTCTTTCCTTAATATCACCAATACAATCATTAGATTATCATCATTTTCCTACTTAATCTTGGCAAAAATTAGAATATAATCGATAAACACAACCAAAAATTTATTGAGTTGGTCTCTAAAGAATATATTCATCAAATCCATAAAGATTATAGGAAAATTAGTAATTCTGAAGGGAATTAACATGACCTCATAGTGCCCATACCTTTTAAGGAAAAAAGTCTTTTGAATATCTTCTTTATTTAACTTTAGTTGATGATATCCATAAAAAAGATACACCTTTGAGAATTATTTCACACCTTGTATTTTATTATACAAGTCATCAATCCTTGGTTGAAGATAATTTTTATTTATGTTGATCCTGTTGATATCATGGTAATTGATATACACCTATTTTGATATATCTTTCTTCTTGAAAAAGAGCATTGGTGCACCCCAAGGTGATGTACTAGGGAGCGTGAACCATTTTTTCAAATGCTACTCTAGAAACTTATTTAACTCCTCCATTTCAATCAAGGATATCCTATATGCGAATATTGAGATAGGAGTGGCTCTGGGTATGAGATCTATTGAGAACTCTACCTCATGATCATGGGATTCCAAGTAACTCTTTGAGAAATACATCAATGTATTCCCTAACAATGGAAATTTTTTCCAGGTTAATACCTTCCTTTGACACAACCATTTGGGAAAGTTATGCTTCTCTATAGGGTATCAACACCCACACTGTTGATGGATTTTCCAATGAAGATTCAAGATCTTCCATGAATTTTTAGAGGATCGTGGGATGGTTCAAGAATATAAAAATAGATTTCTTTTCAATAGTTGGTTTATTCTATATATATTGAAAGCCAATACATGTCTAATATAGCATAAAATTTCAACAAGGGAAATATAATAAGATTTTGAAGAAGAATCATCCCAAATATGATTATAGGAGAAGAGTCCAACACTTGGGTTGTAATGATTACACCACTGTGTTTTTTATGGATATCTCCACTTAAAGGTATCAGGGCTTCAATTTAATAGTTCTAGAAACTTTTAGGATATAAATTAATACTTGGATCCAGAATCAAATAATACTCTTTCTATTATTTAGTGAATAGGAATCATGCCTTGTATGAATTCATTTCCACACTCCACATCATTAGTAGTGATGATATAAGCATTCCATTTCTCCTTTGACTTTGGTGATGGCTGACACTGGTTTCCCTCAAGGACATGTGGTTTAGTTCACATTCTTGCATAACATCATTGGTCCCTATTTTTGAAGCATTGAAACATGGGTGGTGCATTAAGATGTTCCTTCCATTCCTATATCATGTTGGTCAGCTTCTTCATGTATGTTCAATATTCATTATCTTGGTGTCCTTCTCTCCCACACTTGTAGAATTTCCCCATCCCTTTGAGGCAATTAACATGATGCTTCTTCCCTCGTTTTTTGATATGTGGGTAGTTGGATCCTATTTCCCCATTTTTCATTTTACCCACAATCTTGAAACCCCATTCTTCTCTTATTATATCCATAACCATGGGACCATTCATTGAACTCCATATCTACTTTAAGAGCACATTTAAGCACATATTCAAAACTCCCAAATTATTATATTTCTAGATCGTTTCGAAGCTGTCGTTTTAAAAATAATAAAGAACATATCTATTTTTCTATCATTATTGATAAAAAACACAAGGAATACATTTAAAACCTTATGATGTTTTCATCATAAGTCGTGACAACTTTACCTTCCTTTTTCGTTATATATATTAATTCTCTTTCAATCTTTTTTTTGAAGAGTTCAAGGGAAATGATTTGTATGAAATATTTTCTTAAATTCTTGCCACTCCATATCATCCATTTAATCCTTTGGATTTTTGTTCTTTATCAATTATTACTATTGAATTGATTCTCCATATAAATGATAAATTGCATGAGTCACCATCCCATTATTAGAGAAATGGATCATAGAAAATATCTTCTTTATTTAGTTAACCCACTATTCTACATCAAGTGGATTGGAAGTTCCACTAAACATCGATGGTAATTTTTACATTAAGGACTAAATGGATAATTGACCATTAATGGGTGAATATGGATATTCCATATAGATCATGTTATTATTCATATCTCGAGACAACTAGGTAATCATTTCCACAATGTTTTGAGTTCAACCTCCCATGGAATTGGGTATCTCATTTCGATAATTGTTTTATTGTCACTAAAAAAGGTTTTAGTCCTAGTTTCTATTGATTCCAACCATTTTCTATAATAGAAAAGGTTATAACAAAACATAAGTCAATAAATTATGAGTAATTTATTATTTTATGAAATTAACACTAAAGGAATATCTTATGGGATCCTTATGTCTCTACTTTTCTAAAAATAGTCTTCTAGGATGTTTTACCTATACATAGACATATAGTAATGGTTTTTACTCTTGTTTTCTAATCATAATTCCAAAATTAACTAAACTATTTTTAGATACAAACTATAGTGACCCTAATTTTTCATACATAACTATTACATCATTTTGAAGATAAACAACATAATAGAGTTACAAATCTAGGATCCAATGGATTATCTCTTAGAAAAATTTGGCTCATAAATAACTTTTACATAATAAAACATAAAAATTTATTTAATTCCTTCATCATAATCCTTCTAATATATCACATTATCCTTAGTACATGCAATTACCTAAGGATATACATCAGTGAAAGGTGTAAGATAAAATCCCTGTAAGTGGATGAATAAAAAACTTGAATCAATATAACATGGGTGAGCATAATCATCATATAATAATTCTAGGATCATTATCAATATCATGAGCTAAAAATGTGATTAATTCATTGAATGTGGAAATGAATAAAAATGAAACATCGTGTTATAGTGGTCAAATGTCACATATAGTTGTGAATAAAGCTAGAATCATGTTAACACATAATATATGTGAATAATCATAACATCATCACTGTAAACAAATATAGCATCATGTTCATATATAATAAACATTATCTCATGAGATAAAACAGATTACCCAATGCATTGGAGGGATATATAATTTTGGTCTAGTCATCACATCATAATATTTACATAATCATGCATGTCACATATAATGTGTAACAATCATTTCATGAAATAACCAATGGAATGAAATGGGTTGCATGAGGATATCAAAAATTATGATTTCATAAATAAACTTTAGGTTCCAAAATGAAAAATGGAAAAAACATATTTTATATAAGAATCATCATTATTTAGATAAGAATAAACAACTCAAGAGGAGTCAAAGATCTGTTTTGGAAAGAAGAGTTATTTTGGAAAATCATTGTATTTTCCATAAAATAAAAAAAACATGTATATCCAAAACAAGAAGACGGATGAATAATGAAATTATATTTAAGGAACAATAGAGGAATATTTATTCCAAATATGTCATGAAATATGGATAACCCAATGAAAAAGAGTTGGGTTCATGAATCCCCTTACCTTAATTCCTTCTTTATTTTGTCACTTTTATACCTCTTGAATAATAAACATATATTTATTAAAAAACTAATAAATATGTTAATTATATCAATTTATACAATTATTTATCAATTATAATAATGTTTATTAGATTTATTAATTTCTATTGATGAAATTGAAGTGTTTTGATATCATTATTTTCCTAAAAATTTCTTGTTTCACTGTGATTTCTCAATTTTCATTGAGAGTCATTTATAGAAAAGTATGATTATCTCAAGTATATTATAATAAATTTAATTAATATTTTTTATATTATATATAATTAATAATATCCATCCATGATGTTGGTTATAATAATTTTCTTAGAAATGTCTTCGTAGGTGGTTAATCAACCTTTAACGGGACATTGTTAAAAGGGAGGGAAAGAGAAGTATGGCATTTATTTTTGTTATAAATATGACAATTACATCATGTTAACATAAATAAAATAATTTTAAATTATTGAATAATTAGTTTGATAGTATATGGTTTTTAAATTAATTGTAAAAAATAAGAAAGAAAATAAGAAAAAAAAGGAAAAGTTAATAGAGACTTACTCTCTCATCAATGTAGCTTCTCTTGTAAGATGCTATAACACCCTTGGTGATTTTAGTTGTATTGCTCCAAAATTTCCCTATGTAATGTAAGGGGATTTAAAGGAAGTACTTGGGATGATATTTTACTTTTAAATGTTTGAGAGGAGTGTGTTTCCAAGGGAAGGGAGATGGGTATTTTTAGAATAAAATATTGAATAAAATAATATATCAAATGAAAAACATGTAATAGTGCATTTTTGACATAATAAATAATATATAAATATAATATACTTGGATTAAGACTTTAAATAATCTTTATAATTCTAATTCATTAACTTATTAAATAGAAAAGTGAAGAAAAAAAGAAATTGATATTTTAAGGAATCAGTTTTGAATTTAGGTTTTGGAAAGTGATTTTTAGGTATGAAAATTAATTTTATTGCATTTTAATGACTCATTTGTGAAATTAAATATATAATGGCCAAAAATAAATTTCTATAAAATATTATGTCATTATTACATCATTAATTTTGTAACATATGATACATCGATTATGTGAAAAACTATATTTTTACTATTCAACTAAAAATTGAAGTATTTTGGAAAATTACCAAAAACTCACCGAAGGAAAATATTAACATGATCATTTAAAAAATGATATTAATTTAATAAAAACAAATATCTAAAATAGGTAAAATATTATTTTTAAAAGGAAAATAATGATTTTTACAAAATACTTTAAAATACAGTTTATTAAAAATATGCTTTATTTTCTTTGAGGTTTTTAATCATGAAATTTATTTTATTGAATTATAATATTTTTATATCCATAAATTTATCATGATTAATGTTATTTATATCATATTTTATTATTTTTTGGTTAAATCACTCTTCCAATGGTCAGGTTACTATTCCCAACGATCAGGTTACTATTCAAATGGTCACCTTACTATTCCAACAGTCACATTACCTTCTATATATACCACTGAATTATTTCATTAAATATTCTAATAAATTCCTCACAAGGTTCTGTATTTCCATTTTAAATAATTTTTTTTGGTTTACTGTAATTATGTTTCTTTTTTATAGTATTGGTAGTGGGTCTAATAATTCTAGTAGATGATGTCGATCCATATTTTCTCGTTTTAGCTTTTATATTTTATACTTTTTGTCCAATTGTGATGTTTGGAAATTTAATTGGTTTCATTTCTGATTAATGTAATAATATTTATTAATATAGTTTTTTATTGGTTTCTCTATATTTTTTTATGTGTATAATATATAATAGAATACGACACACATTTATTCAGGAAACAAATTTTACTAATAAACATTACGTCATTACAATGAGGTAACACATCTCCCACCTCAACCTAAATATACAATAGAACTCTAGCTACCTATTTGATGAGGATTAGTTGAGTCCTTCCTAGAATCTAGTACCTATCTTACTCCCCTACCACTACTATACTATGAGATGTTCTAAAAAAACTTATGAAGATGGCACATCCTGCCGCAAATATGGCACTCCAAAGTGGTCTATGAAAAATATGTTTTCTTGTTGTTTAACTTTCTACACTGATGCACTACAATGGAATATGATCCTAATATGGATTCCAACTACATTAACTAGTATTCATGTCATTTCCAAGGAAAAAACTGTCATATATTCACTTCTTTCAACCAAAATTAGTGATTCTAGTTTACCCTGTGGAAATAGAATGGCTACCTCTTGGGTCCTCTCTCAGATTCGTTACTGTGATGAGTTCATGATTCATCAAATATAAAAAGCTACTCAGAATAAAAACATTCACCTATGACCTATCCTCATAGTAAATATCATCCTGAAAATGTTTCTCCCTAGAGATCTCATCAATAGCTAAATGTGGCACAAAGCATTGAAGGTTGGTGAAATGTTCAACATAGTCCATCACTGATATTATATACTATATCATATGCATGAACTAAAGATCCTTCTCATCCCTTAGAATCTATGGATAGAAGTGTCTCATTAAATTCAACTCGAATTCCTTCCAATATTACTCCTCCTTCTTCCCATCCTGCTCTAGAATATCCCACCAATGTTTGTTAGGTCCACTGAGCATATACACACCAAGATTCTCCCTCCTATCTGTGGGTGTCTCAAGATGCTTGAAGATTGTATAGATTGACTCGATCTAGAACTCAGCTACCTTGGAGCCTCCTTCCCAGTGAATGTAGGTGGATGTTATAGCAGAATATATCTCATCAACTCATACATCAAAGGCACGATGAAAATAGTCTCCTTTTCCATGGATTTCATGAACCTTAAGAATTTGTTGTGATGATGAACATCCAATTGATCCTCAAGAGAAATTGGAATCTCTAGTTCATCTACGTTAGGAGATTACTGATTTCCACTCTCTTAGAACTCAACTCTATGATAATGAGGAGTCATTTTATCTACAAGAAAAACACACTCCTATAATCTTTGGCTAAAAATAAAGTCAACCTTAAGAGGTGATAACAGTAGAGAACCATTACTCTGTGTCTCTCTAACCATGTTTTATAAGTGTTTTATTATTAAATAGTAGTTTATTTCATTACATTTTTCAAATATAATAGATATATTATTTCACAATTTATATTGGAAAGTGTATAACACATGCAATAAACATGTCCTTGTCATGAACAATGCATGTCAATATATATATATATATCCCTATGTTCATATCATGATGCATACATATTCATATCTCACCATACAAGTCAATGAGTGTAAATATCAATAAACAATAACATCACAAAATAATAACATCAGAAAACATATAAATCAATGAAGGTGAAATAACATCAATTGTAACAAGAGAACAACGTAAACAACAATCCCATCCCTGGAACTCAAAATTTCCCCCTTACATGGGTTAGCTAATCAAATGAATAAGCTCATTACCAAGTCCCAATAGATCCTCGTCTCCTTTTTACATTTTTCAAAAAAAATAAAGTAATAGAAAATAAAAAGCTGATCCTCTAATAACACTTTGTAATGTCCCCTGATCTGGCACTCTCTCACATGGTAAAAATGACTTGGTTATTAGATGTAAAGAATGCATCCCCATATTCTAGAGGCTATTGACTAGTAGTGAGGCTGTGATATTTATAGTGGGGAGACTAAACACCCTGGTAAAACACAGTGGAACTAAACCATAGTAAAAAAATTAGAGTAATACAGAAATAGTGGAATGGTATATCATACAGCTAGGAATATAAAAGGAGGAACCTATAATGATGAATAATGTAATGACAAGCTAAGATGTATCTAAAAGTGAAACTGAAACCAATGAATACAAAATAATCTATTCACATTAAATAAACCCAAATGGCTTTGGTCCCGGTCCCCATGTCAGCTCCATCTCCAAAATCCACCCCATTCAGCAAGAAACAAAAGAATCAACAATAATGTCACATTCCCTTGTCCAATCATGAATCCATGTAATCTGATCGAGTACCAATTGGTTCCCAAATAGGGTGTGAATAAAACTTAGTAGGTCGACACCACCATCCCTAAACACAACCATTCTGATAATAATTATATGCAATAATGTGTTAAATGGGCATATTAATTAACTAATTATTATAATATATCAATTGACCTATTTCAAATCCGTGATGAAATGTCTTTGAGCAAGTAACACAACCATTCCATCTATATCCATATACCATTGAAAAATCAAACAACCAGGTAGCTCTCTTTGTATAATAATTTCAGCCTCCAATCATCACTGTATATAAATGCATTTCAGCATGTTTCCCTGGGTGTAACCTGGTATATAAGCATTTCAGCAAGTATCATTGAAAATTGCCTACTATATTAGCATTTCATCCTCCATGAAAATACCTATATATAAGAATTTTGGCATGTATCATTGGGCCAAGCCTACTATATAATAATTTAAACACTACTAGGATATCTCTATATATAATCATTTCATCACCAACTCAACAAGTCATAATAGTATGGATATCATAATATCACATCATAAATCTCAATGGTTAATTTTGAAAATTATTGTTTTTCTTTCAAATAAACTTTTATTTATCTATCAAATGATCAAAAATCATATCAATAATCAATAATAGATTACCTAGGGATTATATATAAAGCAATCACCAAATATATCATGTCATACTCACCATGCTTTAAACCATTACCCATGTTCTTTTTACTCAAATGTTTTCTCACCCAACATGTATCCATAATCCAGGTTGCATCAACCATTGAATCTAAAGGAATCTAATCCATAATCTACTATAAATCAAATAATTAACTATAGTTCACATTACATGTTCATAATCAAAATATTTCATATAATTCACAATTAAACATACAATAGGGTTATGCTTAGTCTCCATACCTTTAACATGTGATTAACACAACGCTTCTAATGACAAAATCAATTAAAGAAGAAGTCATAGAAGATCACAAGAGGAACCTAGATTGAACCAAAACAAGATCAAATCCCAAAACTAAACCCATGTTCAAAATATGTAAACTATAATGAAAAGTAATGATGGGTGAGAAGGTGGAAACCAATGTGAATAAACTCACCAAGGATCGAATGTGAAAATGGGACATCTGGAAGGGGGGAAGAAAATTTAAAATTTCTTAGAGATCACCCAAAGAGCGAGAGAGGAGAGGATATAAGAAAAAATAATTAGAGTCATAAGTACAAGACACACTTAAAACTACAAGGTATTAGGAATACATGATGTGTAATTCTTTCATGTAATGTATTTCCTCATTTTTAAGTAATGCTGGAAAAGCCTTTTGCCCCGGGGTTAATATTTATTTTTATCAACATTTACACAATGTGAATCAGCTTCATGACATGTAACAACATCACATCATAAACTAGTTCATGAAATGCATCTAGAAATAGTTACATGTCATGTAATATGTACACAAAATATAATTTTTCATTGAATAGTTTTTATATTATGTTTTATAAAAGTGACCAAACCACCTATTATCCTTCTAAACTCATATAAAATACTAGTAATCCCATTTAACATATTTATACATGGAATCCATTAATTTAAATAGACATACATGCCTAAAGTTAAGGTTATTTTCTTCAAAAAAGGCTCTCTGTCCTCAAATAAGACTGAGTCACTAAGGCTTAATTACAAAGGAAACCTCAACAAAATATGTTCAATGAAAACCTCATAGTGAGACGTACCTTGAAAAATATTGCATCTTATAATGATCTTGGTTTTGAAAGGCTGTTATTATGTTTCATCCATTACAAAAAAAAATTATTTATATATCTAAACTTGATATAGATGGATTAATTTGAATATTTGTAAATTAATGTTGCTTCTTTTATAAAAATAACATTTGTCATGGTAAGGTGAATTTAAATAAGAAATTTTCTTTATCATATTACACAAACCAAGTAATGGAAATTGATAATGAAACTACTCCACATAACTCATGCCACACCCAATTATGGCATCTTTGTCTAGGTCATGTAAATTAAAAATACTTGACTAAGTTTTAACAAAATGGATATTTAGATTCATTTTGAACTAAAGAAAATTTGTATGTGTAACACTTATTTATATGGTAAAATGAATAAATCTTCATTTAGTAGAAAAGGTGAAAGGTCTAAAGGGAATCTTGAATTAGTTCATCCATATATGTGTGGATCATTTCCAATTGAGGTAGGGGTGGGTTCTCTTACTTCATAAATTTTACCGATGATTTTAGTTGGAATGAATATGTCTACTTAATGAGGTATAAGTAATGTGATTTTGATAAATTCAAGAAAAACAAGAATGAAAAAGGGAACAAAATTGGTAATATGATTAAGAAATTCCTCTTAGAACTTGGTGGAGAATATCTCAATCAAGAATTCATTGATTACTCATAATATTTTGGGATCCTATATTAACTCAATCCTCCTTATACACATCAGTGGAATGATGTAAGTGAGAGGAGTAACAATATCTTGTTAGACATGGTGAGATCAATGATGAGTTATAAGAGTATTACATTGTAACACCCCAAGATTTCATAGTGTGTTATTTCTTCAAAATAATTCAATAACTTGCACTACACGCAACACCGAGTTCAATTGCACCATGACTTACCAAAAAAAAGACATTAAAATAGGTCATGAATATCATTAACTACATTTTTAACTTTATATAATCCTTATAATTATAGAATCCATATTATGAGTTTCTTAGTCATAATGCAAGAATAGATTCATTTTCAGTATTGCACTTTTATCAACTTTTGATAGTGAAACCTTTTTAAATACAATATTTTAAGCTTTTTGACTAAATGGAGACATCAAAAAAATTTAAAATGAAACATCCCAAGCTTCCACGGTACGCTTTCCTTTGAATAAAACAGTAGCGTGTGTTGTACGCAACGTCGAGTTTTAACACACACCACAACCGATCAAACTAGCCGTTATGAATAGTAATACCTACTTTTTGAAATTATATATATTTTATATTTCAAAATGGACTTCATTTTTGTATTCGGTATATCGAATTTAGCCTAAGGTGAAATTTTGGTACTTTTCGGATAACTTTCATATTTTGATGAATAGTGAAAATTACTAAAATTTAATTAAAAACAACTTTTTTAATCAAAATAATTAATAGTGATAAATTATGAATTTCAGTGGTTTTAAAGTATATTTAGAATATATTTTTACTATTTAATATAATGTTGGTCATTGGACATAATTTTACAATTAAACCGAACATAAACAAATGTCAATCTTTTGATAGTTATTATCTCTTAAAAACACGCTTTTTGTTTTGACAGCGGGAATTAATTTTAAATTAATTTCTGACACTTCTGTGTTTAGAATTTAGGAAAATGGATTCCATATTTGGAATCAGGATGTTCAAATTGTGTAAATAGGTAACTTTTATTTTTAGACATTTTGAATAATTACTGCGGTAAATATTTTATTTACCATGGTTAAGGGTAAATCCGGTAAATAAGGGTTACAAAATTATATTATAATAATACTAAATTACCCTAAAACGTGTCTTAACCCTATTGGTTGATACATGGTCGACCAAGGGCATCTTTGGGTCGATTTTGGGACCCCATGGATCCACTTGTAGGTGATAATGACACTTTATTTTAATTAAGTTAAAATGAATACAAAAATGACACAAGCATATATCTTTTAGCAAAACAATTGTTACATAAGGTTATATATGTTGGATTTTAGATTATAAATATTAATTAGAAAGATAAAAAGATTTCCTACATAATGATATTTTATTTATAATTTTTAGACATTAAATAATTTATTTTATTTATGACACAATGATGATGCAGTAATTACTATAATAGTGAAAAATTAAAATAATTGATATTATAAATACCCAAATAAATATAATATGAAACTTTTAATGAATTAAACTAATTTTCTAGGATAATAAGATATATTTGGATTGATTTAATGTACTTTTTTCGAAGTAATCAATCTGTTATGAGTTTCACAAAAATCAACTATTGAATAGTGTCAAAATTGACATAAAAGAGTTGTTAGAACAAATATTATATTATTAATTGATATTAAATTCCTAAAAATCTAAGGTTCGGCCAAAAGACTTATATAATGATAGGTTCATCATTAATGTACCACTTGGGGGTCGCTTGGATGTATATAGTAAGTTTATTAACCATATTATATAAAAATACAAAGAGACATTGTAAAAGTGAAACTAATTAACTTAAAGTTAATACTTAAAGATAAGGTTAATATAAGTACCCAAACCTGTCTAAATTCTATTGGTTGAGTTGTTTTCGACCCATCCCCACCTTAACCTTTGAATAGTCAACTTTGGAGCCATTGTAAACCGAATATGAATTTATTATAAACTAATATTTCTAGCTTTTCCAAAGGTGCCCCTCACCCCTCTTATAAAAGGGCACTCCTCCTTCTCATTCCTCACACCTCTCAAGCCACTTGGCTCGTCCAAACTCTGCCCAACTAAGCTCCACACATCCCTCTACTCCTCCTTGAAGTTTCCCCTTAGGAAGAAAGCATTTCAACAAGTCCTTTGGTTCCAACCAAAGTGAGTTACCTAAATTAAAGGTAACGATTTCTCTTAAATTATTTTCATTTATTTTGCTTCTTCAACCCCCAAAATCTTTTTATTTCCTTTCTTTTGTAACAACACCAGTATCCTCAATATACTAGGATGTTGTTATAAGAATGATTCAAACTACACATACACACAACTCCATCTAATGGATGATGAACATAATGTTTCTGTGGATGGAAAACTAACGCCTCACGAAACGATGATTGTTCAAATACATCTTACCGCCTCTCATGGTGGCCATTATGATGGCACTGTAATTAAATATGATATTAATGATATATATTTTATATATAAGATTCTGTAATTCCATTTTATTTCATACCATTATTCGTTTCATGTTGTATATACATACGATAATTTCATTTGAGGAAGTGCGGACTACCGCCCCCTTAAAATGATATGACTCGTTCATACCACACATGGAACGTATAAAGGATGGTGTTAATGAACTTAAGTAACATATATAAAATATTATATTATACTGGAATAGTAATATACCTATGTATCATTTGGATTTGATTCTTTTAAAATAAAAATTAAATGGAAATAGCGTTCGTGCGTACGTACGGACTACCGTATCCACGAACGCGATGAGATTCATTCTCCATCGTATCCATTCAAGTATAATTATCATTTAATGATTTAAAAATGATGTTTAAGGACTTTATATCATTCTGGATATGAATAAGATACAACAAACATGACTTATGTAACAAAACATATAAAGAAAATGAGTAAGTTAACACCCGAAACGGCGATAATACTAAGATATTATTATCAAATCAATATTAAAAGATCATATATGATATCATATTAATGTATATGATTCTTGTATAATTTAGTAACAATTATTTCACTATTATACAGGAGGTTAACCTACCCCATCCAAGGAAAAGTACAAGGTAAGGGTTATTTCACAATCTCTTCATTATCCGAGGTTGTATTATACGTAATAATCTAATGGGATCTCTTTATCATCCACATCCATGTTTCTTCGAAATGTATTTCAAAACATTTTTACTATTTACAAGAATATGGGTTAAAGTCATTTATACCCTTTTTTGACTTTTTATAAGAGGTTTATAAAGGAATCTTTCCGTCGTTTTCAAAACAAGGTCCTTTTTAACCTTTTCGACCGAATTGAGGTAAGAATGTTTTTTTTAACTTATACGGCGGGTGCGGTTATTTTCCGCCGTTATAAAATCGTCGAAGCTTTCCATACATGCTTATAAGAATATTTTCAAAGAAAATGTTTTATTTTATATGGTCCTTAAATGATTTAAAAATAAAAGGAGATACTTCTTTAAAAAGAATTTTGATTTCATCTTTGTCAACATCCTTTGATGGATTTTAAGATTATTTGATGTTGATTTATTATGATACAAAACTTCTATATTGTATTGAAGGTTTTGTGATATGTTTGACTGTGGATGTGCTATTCTATACCATTCATAGTTTATGGTGAAATTATTGACATTTCATATGCTAGTTTTAATACGAATGTTTATGTTATGTTTAAACCTTT
Organism: Viscum album; assembly: GCA_963277665.1. Classification (NCBI taxonomy): domain Eukaryota; kingdom Viridiplantae; phylum Streptophyta; class Magnoliopsida; order Santalales; family Viscaceae; genus Viscum; species Viscum album. The sequence continues at coordinate 963,022,161 of OY728148.1, read as the reverse complement.
TCATATGGGAATGCATTGGACTTAATAAGTGACGGGTGGAGCCCGCTATAGCTCCTCGATGCATCGGTAGGTCTCATGAGACAAACTAGTGTCTTGGAACAAGGCCTTGACAAAATCTTATTTGTAGTCTTGGAACGAGGCCTTGGCTATGTGGTTATGATAGTCTGGCATTATGCATTCCAACATTATGAAAGTGGTTATTGATATTGCATGTGATTATTCGATTAGTAGAATATCCATGTGAATAAGTAAATGGAATTATTTCATTTTACTTTTTCCATACTATGTTGAAGTTCAATTTTAAAAGGCTTTTGTTTTAGTAATTCATTGCCTTAAATGTTTATGATTATTTTGAATGTTCCGCTATATTGTTATCCTTACTGGGCATTTTAGCTCACCCCTTTTCTATGTTTTATTTTTCCCAGGTAGTGAAGAAGTAAATTATGAATGACTTGCAGGGATATTATGAGGGGTTAATAGTGTGGATATGAAGACTTTGTTGTTGTAGTAGTTTTTCACTTTGAATTGTAATGTAAAACTTTATGATTATATCTAGTGTTTCCAAGGCTACTAAACCAATCGGTCTTTCGAGATTTGATCTTTCTTGTGATCATGCCAATGTTACGAAGTAATGCACCGACTCTAGGCAACTAGGGTCGGGGCTTTACAGTTGGTATCAGAGGAAGTTTAGTACAAACCATGGAAGCTAGATTTAGATAAACTCTGATTAGAGCACGTAGACCTAAGATGAACATTGAGGATTAGTGTAGAAGAACTTCCTAGAATTTTGGTATTGTAGAGATTTTGTGAGTTTTCCGAGCAATACATCCCTGTCTGGATACGAGCAGGTAGAGGCGGCTCTGGCACAGATGTACCTAGGGGTAAAACCCGAAAACACCGCTTTGAGCTAGACTCGAACGGGAACTGGTGCACGACAACGGGCCTTGTTGCACTCTTGGTTACGACACTCCCGGGGGATATGCTTAGGATAATTCTCATTTTCTTTACAAACCATTATGAAGGGTTTATGAGTATATACTTCCTCAAAGAAAACATTTTTATGATTATGGATTATATCCATAAATAGTTCAATTTATGTTAAGTGTTTTATAAGTATGGGATTATGTATTTTGACTCATAAACTAATCTAGTTTATGCCATTGTTTAGAAATGGTGCCCAGTAGAAGGAATGATAACTCCAGAAATGCACATGATTCAAAGAGAAGGAAGGATCATATCTCTCATGGTCTTAAGCTAGAATTTATAAGAGAAATAGTCTCCCATGTATTATCATCATATGAAGAAATAATATCATGTGTTGATAAGATAAGTAAAGAGTTTACTGAGTCCTATGGCTTTGAAGGGAAGCAAGAGAAGAAAAGGATGGAAGAGAGAAAGATGGATAAAGGTAAGAGGGAAAAGAAGAATTTTCCCATATGTGGTAACTGTGGAATGAAACACCCTGGAACTTTCCTGAAAGGAATGGGAGTTTGTTATAAGTGTGGAGGAAAAGGGCACAAAGTATGTGACTGCAAGGGTAAGAAAATTGTTTCAAATGTACAATGCTTCATTTGCAAGGAGTTTGGACACTACGCGAACCTATGTCCCAGTCATCAGACTATGACGCAAATGATGCTATTGGATAATAATCAAGTTATGATACTACCACAGATGAAGAGGAATGATTATAGTTCTTATGTTGATTATGTCAATTAAGTGTTGTATCAACAATGTACATGTTATAATAATTATAGAGTATATAAGGATTGTAATGCAGTACTATTTCATTAAGGACTTGAGATGGTGTGGAACAAAGAAAAGTGACTCAGTAGCAGGTTAAATGTTTGGAAAATATATGGTTGAGAGAAAGATAAACCATAATATGGTTCAGATACTGAGGTGGTGATTTTAGAATAATACATGATTGATTTGGATAAATTATATTGGATATTATTGACTGCCTTAATGCTGATTAATGATTTGTATATTCCATAATTTTTGGGGTTTAAAACATTTTTGGATTAATGAAGTATATCCAGTATTCTATATGGAATAAGGGAACATGAATGTAATCAATAAAGAATATGGTAATACATGATGAAGGTATTCATATGCTATTACGGGGTAAAAAGGATCTATATTATGTTTACCTTCCTTATAAATGTTGGACTGTGAGTTTGGATAGAAGTATTTTGGATAGTTCTAGTTTGGATTATTTTGGATTTCCATAAAAGGACAACCCGGAGGTCGGGCGGCAACCCGTCGCGTCCGGCAAGGCTGCGAGACTTGAACCCGCAACTGAAGGGCGACAAGGGTGTATCACCTACCACTGGCCCATGAGATGTCCTGGATTAAATAACATAGTTTTTATTAAAATATCTTGTAGATTAATTATAAATTCGTTTATTTTGGAACCCTATACGAATAGTGTAAATAGAATTTTTACGTTCTATTATCTTTTAGAGTGAAAGATGAGTTTGTGGTAGAAACTTATTAATGGATAAAACTCTAATTATAATGTAAGTATATCTCCTTATGATCTTAGCCAATATCATAAATAAATTCCTCAACATTAAGAAAAGGAACTTAGAACAAAAATGTTGTCCTAGATGGTACCTTAAATCATCACTAATTTATGGCTTTGGGATTGTTGGCCTTTTCATAGCCATGTTATCTACCACTCTCCATCAGATAATTGATGGTTAGATTTTTCTTCCATATCCATATTTTCTTACAAGGAACCCTAGTATGTGTTATTTTCGGTAATCTTCATACTTTCGACTCTTTATTTTAAATATAGGCCTCGTTAATTCATTTTTCGATGTGGGATTTCAACTAAGATATTTTGAAACGTCAAAAATGTGTTATCCCAATACCCTATATTTTGTTGAACCGATGGTACTTCAAATCATCATAGATTGATGAGTTTAAGGACCTCAATTATAAACTTGTTTGTGATTGATGACCTCAATCACTACCTATAAATATTTACGTTTTTCCTCCGATTATATGTCTCTAATTACCAACAATGTTCTCATAATCAAGATCATAATTTGGTGGTGACCCTTTCATTTCTCTTTTCCTCATATTAAGACTAAATTTTAGTAACCCAATTTCCGATGTGGGTTTTCCCACAAATATATTATCTATTTTCAACCTTTTATTTTCGAAGAACAATTTCAAATTGCGAGGATGCAATTTATTGAAGGAGGGGAGAATGTAACACCCCAAGATTTCATAGTGTGTTATTTCTTCAAAATAATTCAATAACTTGCACTACACGCAACACCGAGTTCAATTGCACCATGACTTACCAAAAAAAAAGCCATTAAAATAGGACATGAATAGCATTAACTACATTTTTAACTTTATATAATCCTTATAATTTTAGAATCCATATTATGAGTTTCTTAGTCATAATGCAAGAATAGATTCATTTTCAGTATTGCACTTTTATCAACTTTTGATAGTGAAACCTTTTTAAATACAATATTTTAAGCTTTTTGACTAAATGGAGACATCAAAAAAATTTAAAATGAAACATCCCAAGCTTCCACGGTATGCTTTCCTTTGAATAAAACAGTAGCGTGTGTTGTACGCAACGTCGAGTTTTAACACACACCACAACCGATCAAACTAGCCGTTATGAATAGTAATACCTACTTTTTGAAATTATATATATTTTATATTTCAAAATGGACTTCATTTTTGGATTCGGTATATCGAATTTAGCCTAAGGTGAAATTTTGGTACTTTTCGGATAACTTTCATATTTTGATGAATAGTGAAAATTACTAAATTTTAATTAAAAACAACTTTTTTAATCAAAATAATTAATAGTGATAAATTATGAATTTGAGTGGTTTAAAAGTATATTTAGAATATATTTTTACTATTTAATATAATGTTGGTCATTGGACATAATTTTACAATTAAACCGAACATAAACAAGTGTCAATCTTTTGATAGTTATTATCTCTTAAAAACACGCTTTTTGTTTTGACAGCGGGAATTAATTTTAAATTAATTTCATCCACTTCTATGTTTAGAATTTAGGAAAATGGATTCCATATTTGGAATCAGGATGTTCAAATTGTGTAAATAGGTAACTTTTATTTTTAGACATTTTGAATAATTACTACGGTAAATATTTTATTTACCATGGTTAAGGGTAAATCCGGTAAATAAGGGTTAAAAAATAATATTATAATAATAATAAATTACCCTAAAACGTGTCTTAACCCTATTGGTTGATACATGGTCGACCAAGGGCATTTTGGGTCGATTTTGGGACCCCATGGATCCACATGTAAGTGATAATGACACTTTATTTTAATTAAGTTAAAATGAATACAAAAATGACACAAGCATATATCTTTTAGCAAAACAATTGTTACATAGGGTTATATATGTTGGATTTTAGATTATAAAAATTCATTAGAAAGATAAAAAGATTTCATACATAATGATATTTTATTTATAATTTTTAGACATTAAATAATTTATTTTATTTATGACACAATGATGATGCAGTAATTACTATAATAGTGAAAAATTAAAATAATTGATATTATAAATACCCAAATAAATATAATATGAAACTTTTAATGAATTAAACTAATTTTCTAGGATAATATGATATATTAGGATTGATTTAATTGACTTTTTTCGAAGTAATCAATCTGTTATGAGTTTCACAAAAATCAACTATTGAATAGTGTCAAAATTGACATAAAAGAGTTCTTAAAACAAATATTATATTATTAATTGATATTAAATTCCTAAAAATCTAAGGTTCGGCCAAAAGACTTATATCATGATAGGTTCATCATTAATGTACCACTTGGGGGTCGCTTGGATGTATATAGTAAGTTTATTAACCATATTATATAAAAATACAAAGAGACATTGTAAAAGTGAAACTAATTAACTTAAAGTTAATACTTAAAGATAAGGTTAATATAAGTACCCAAACCTGTCTAAATTCTATTGGTTGAGTTGTTTTCGACCCATCCCCACCTTAAACTTTGAATAGTCAACTTTGGAGCCATTTTAAACCGAATATGAATTTATTATAAACTAATATTTCTAGCTTTTCCAAAGGTTCCCCTCACCCCTCTTATAAAAGGGCACTCCTCCTTCTCATTCCTCACACCTCTCAAGCCACTTGGCTCGTCCAAACTCTGCCCAACTAAGCTCCCCACATCCCTCTCCTCCTCCTTGATGTTTCCCCTTAGGCAGAAAGCATTTCAACAAGTCCTTTGGTTCCAACCAAAGTGAGTTACCTAAATTAAAGGAAACGATTTCTCTTAAATTATTTTCATTTATTTTGCTTCTTCAACCCCCAAACTCTTTTTATTTCCTTTCTTTTGTAACAACACCAGTATCCTCAATATACTAGGATGTTGTTATAAGAAGGATTCAAACTACACATACACACAACTCCATCTAATGGATGATGAACATAATGTTTCTGTGGATGGCAAACTAACGCCTCACGAAACGATGATTGTTCAAATACATCTTACCGCCTCTCATGGTGGCCATTATGATGGAACTGTAATTAAATATGATATTAATGATATATATTTTATATATAATCTTCTGTAATTCCATTTTATTTCATACCATTATTCGTTTCATGTTGTATATACATACGATAATTTCATTTGAGGAAGTGCGGACTACCGCCCCCTTAAAATGATATGACTCGTTCATACCACACATGGAACGTATAAAGGATGGTGTTAATGAACTTAAGTAACATATATAAAATATTATATTATACTGGAATAGTAATATACCTATGTATCATTTGGATTCTATTCTTTTAAAATAAAAATTAAATGGAAATAGCGTTCGTGCGTACGTACGGACTACCGTCTCCACGAACGCGATGAGATTCATTCTCCATCGTATCCATTCAAGTATAATTATCATTTAATGATTTAAAAATTATGTTTAAGGACTTGATATCATTCTGGATATGAATAAGATACAACAAACATGACTTATGTAACAAAACATATAAAGAAAATGAGTAAGTTAACACCTGAAACGGCGATAATACTAAGATATTATTATCAAATCAATATTAAAAGATCATATATGATATCATATTAATGTATATGATTCTTGTATAATTTAGTAACAATTATTTCACTATTATACAGGAGGTTAACCTACCCCAACCAAGGAAAAGTACAAGGTAAGGGTTATTTCACAATCTCTTCATTATCCGAGGTTGTATTATACATAATAATCTACTGGGATCTCTTTATCATCCACATCCATGTTTCTTCGAAATGTATTTCAAAACATTTTTACTATTTACAAGAATATGGGTTAAAGTCATTTATACCCTTGTTTGAATTTTTATAAGAGGTTTATAATGGAATCTTTCCGTCGTTTTCAAAACAAGGTCCTTTTTAACCTTTTCGACAGAATTGAGGTAAGAATGTTTTTTTTAACTTATACGGCGGGTGCGGTTATTTTCCGCCGTTATAAAATCATAGAAGCTTTCCATACAAGCTTATAAGAATATTTTCAAACAAAATGTTTTATTTTATATGGACCTTAAATGATTTAAAAATAAAAGGAGATACTTCTTTAAAAAGAATTTTGATTTCATCTATGTTAACATCCTTTGATGGATTTTAAGATTATTTGAAGTTGATTTATTATGATACAAAACTTCTATATTGTATTGAAGGTTTTGTGATATGTTTGACTGTGGATGTGCTATTTTATACCATTCATAGTTTATGGTGAAATTATTGACATTTCGTATGCTAGTTTTAATACGAATGTTTATGTTATGTTTAAACCTTTTCATATGGGAATGCATTGGACTTAATAAGTGACGGGTGGAGCCCGCTATAGCTCCTCGATGCATCGGTAGGTCTAATGAGACAAACTAGTGTCTTGGCACAAGGCCTTGACAAAATATTATTTGTAGTCTTGGCACGAGGCCTTGGCTATGTGGTTATGATATTCTGGAATTATGCATTCCAACATTATGAAAGTGGTTATTGATATTGCATGTGATTATTCGATTAGTAGAATATCCATGTGAATAAGTAAATGGCATTGTTTCATTTTAATTTTTCCATACTATGTTGAAGTTCAATTTTAAAAGGCTTTTGTTTTAGTAATTCATTGCCTTAAATGTTTATGATTATTTTGAATGTTCCGCTATATTGTTATCCTTACTGGGCATTTGAGCTCACCCCTTTTCTTTGTTTTATTTTTCCCAGGTAGTAAAGAAGTAAATTATGAATGACTTGCAGGGATATTATGAGGGGTTAATAGTGTGGATATGAAGACTTTGTTGTTGTAGTAGTTTTTCACTTTGAATTGTAATGTAAAACTTTATGATTATATCTAGTGTTTCCAAGGCTACTAAACCAATCGGTCTTTCGGGATTTGATCTTTCTTGTGATCATGCCAATGTTACGAAGTAATGCACCGACTCTAGGCAACTAGGGTCGGGGCGTTACATACATTATTCTGTTAGGGAATTTAATTACAAAAAATTAGCAAAAATATTAAAAAAAAGTGTCAAATAAAGTGATAAACAGTATATGAAGTTCCAAAGGATTGAATAATAACTCAGAAGTGGGGTTGAATTAGTTGTTCACTTTTATAAGTTTCAATAATTATGAAAATATTAAACCCTGAAACTTGTTATGGTTTATATCTTTAGCATCATTTAGTAAATAATAATTTTTGAAAAATTAGTAAAAAAAGTAAATAACATGATATTTACAAGTTTCATCCTCAGTGTGAGAACCTATATCATTTTTTAGACACTATTATGGATCTATATAAATTCACTAAAATAAATAAGTGAATACAACTTGTGAAAACTCCCATTAGACACATTATATATCCTAATTTTAATTATTATACTGAATCTTATTGGTTTATAAATGTTTTTTAAAAAATTTAGAAAAACCAAAAAAAAAATACTTTTTCAAACTACACCACAAATTCTCAGCTCAGAATCCTCATTATGAGGTGGTTCGGTCTGATTCTATCCATCCGATAGGGCTGGGTCCAATGGACTCAATCCGACAAATTTAGTCTGATGGAATCTGTCCAATTAATCCATTCTCAATATCCATTAGTCAAACTCTTATCAAATGCTCAGTCCGATCTTACTCAGCCCGATAAACAAAAAATATAGATGTCCAATCTTCTAATGAGATTTAAATGTGGAAAGATAAATTCGAAATGAATTCTGTTGTTATCTCCTTTTTCCACTCACATAAAAAGTTGAAAAGTATGAATATATATTTCTTCTATTTATAGGAATCCCAAAAAGACAAATTTATGAAACTAAAAAACCATTCCCACTTACTCAAAATAAAAAATTCTAATATATATACATATTTTGATTTCATGTTTCACCACTTAAACTCTTCACAAATATTATGAAATCTTCTTATGTATTCTTTATAACAATTATTTTCAGACTTCTTAACTTTTATTCAGTAAAATAGAAGTTACTCAACTCATTATGATGAAACTTCCTCAACTCATTATGATGAAAGTTCCTCATCTCATTCTAAATTAAATTTCCTCGTTAGAGTTAGTCTAATTAACTTTCTTTCTCAGATTCAGTGTGATTTAATTTCCTTCTAATAGTTGGTCTTGATTGAATTTCCTTCTTAGAGTTAGATTGATTGAATTTCTTCCTCAGAGTCTGTTTAATTAACTTTCCTACTAATATTCTTCCTCATAGAACTTACTCATCTTCAATCCAATGGAATCCTTATAATGATATGATAGAATTATATTTACAATGGAAACTCTATTATACCACTTTGAAATACTTCAAACCTCATCAACTATAACTCATTCAGACTTCTGAAAACATCTATGCTCAGAACTACTGGATCCGATGAAAACATTTTTCATGACTCCTAATATCAATACAATCATTATGATTCCTCTATTTCTTAAAAATATTATATCATTATAGTTTTCTTGATTTATGATAACTTCAATATCATCAATGTACTATATGATTTATATAGTAAATTATTATGACTTCCCTTACTTTCAACACCTTATTTATTTCCAACCAATGCTCAATATGATTGGTTGCACATATTGTCTACATTTTTTTCATAAGGATCACATCACAAGTGTTAGAGACAACTTATGATATTTGAGAATTAAAAACTAGAAATGAAATATTTGACTGAAGGTTAGAAGGTTTAAGAAATTTCTATCTCCTGACATCACTTTCTTCATTCAACCTCTTTAGCAACTTTATAACTTTCAAACCAACATTGAGTCTAATGAAACTTGAACTTCATATTAATGGATCTGAGACTGTAGTTGTTTCTGACAAAAAACTCTAACTTTTTGACGAATTCTATGACCAGTGGTGATCAGTTTGAAACTTTTTATTTGGTGTTTCTCAGTTCAATACTCTGTGCCTATAAAACAACTTTCTCAAAAACAAAATGTTTCTCCCCCTTTATGTTTGTGTTCGATCATTCAGAAACTTTTACTTATTTTTCAAAGACCTTATTTTATAAAAGATTAGTTATCAAAAAATACAATAATTTATCAAAAAAAACATCACAAAGGTTCTTCAATCTCCCCATTCAGATTTTTAACAACACTCATTAATAACTTTTTCAACTCTCAGAAAATATTCACATTTCCACTTTTGTAAACATATCAAATTTTTTTAATTTTATCAAAACGCATCCTTTATTAAAAGATTGTATAGATACCACACTAATAGATAGGGTATTTGTTTGAAAAAAATCCATCCCTTGGTGATAATCAAATTGTATGGCCATGTTAAGATAATATCCCCCTAAATTTTATATTTTATCACTTTTATTTTTCTATAAATTTTATTTTCTTCTCCCCCATTATCTAAAAAACACAACTTCATATTCATAAAATAAAGATAATTAAAAATTTCTTACATAGTACAATGTTGTTACTTTTTCACCCCCTTTTTCAATATAATCTGAAGCATGGTAGGGGACTTCCTTAGGAGTTTAAGGATGTCATTATAGGAGGATGAACATGAATTTCCATCCTCAATGCATCAAACCATTATTTTGGAATGGAATTTGTGAAGATATCAATAATTTGACACTTCTTTGAGATATATTCCAAAAAAACATCTCTAGAAGTGAATTTCTCTTTTATGAAGTGAAACTTTATATTTATGTATTTAGATCTTGAATGTGGGACATGATTTTTAGAAAGATCAATTTCAATTTGATTGTCATAAAGTGTCTTCAATAGTTTAGAAAACTTTATATTCAAATCTTCCAATCGAACAATCATCCACAATATCTGAGTACATACATGAATAGTAACAACATATTCTAATTCCACTTTTTTCAAGGTTACTGAAGTTTTTTTTATACAATGAAAATTTACACAACATTCACCGAAGAAAAATGTTTCTCCTTAGGTTGATTTTCTATCATTATAATCTCCCTCCCAATCAATATTAGTATAACCATGAAACTTCGTCTCATAATTTATTTTTTATAATAATCCTTGTGAATTTTTTCCTTTGACATATCTCAGAATTATCTTTGCTGCCAACATATTTGAATATTTCAGATTACTTTGATAAATAGCACACAAATTTATAGCATAAAAAATATCAGGCTTGAGGTTATAAGATAAATTATACTTCCTATCATCTCCCAAAAGTCTTTCTAATTCACACTTTTTCCAGACTCATCATTACTCATCTTCATCCTCACTGAGATAGGAGTAGAAACATCTTTATATTCTACAATTCCAAATTTTTGTAACAATTCCCTTGTATACTTTTCTTAAGATAAGAAAAGTTAATTTCCTTATAATGAACTTTTAAGACAAGGAAGAAATCTAATTCTCACAACAATGATTTTTCAATATTCTTTTTCACTTCCTCAGAAAATTATTTACAAAAATATTCTTCATCCCCAGAAAAAATCATATTATGAACATGAACAATTAAAATTGGAGTTCCAAAGTCAACATCGTTCATATATATGTATATTTCAACTTTTCCTTTTGAAAAAAATCATCATTCTCAAATAATTTTCAATCTTAGAATATAATTAATGTGGAACTTTTTTTAGCCCATATAAATCATTCTTCAATATAAATTTGTTTTCCATCCTTATCAAGTAGAAACCCAAAAGGTCACTCATTGTAAACTTCTTCTTCAATTTATCCAAATTTATATCTATCTGATACACTTTGTAATTTTGATGAGCAGGCACTACTCAAAACATTATAATAGTTTCTAACCATTAAATAGGGGAAAATGTTTCATCAAAATCTCCACCTTTCACCTTTGTATATCCTTTATAAAAAATCCAAGATTTGTTTCATGAAACTTCTCCATATTCCTTCAAAAAATTTCTATAAACCCATTTTTTATGATAAATTTTTTATATTTCAGACATAAAACAAGTTCCTATGTTTCATTTTTCTCAATTTGATCCTACTCTTCATTCATATAATTCACCCATTATTTATGTTGAATAGCTTATGAGACTGATTCTGGTTCAAATTTTGATATGTGTGAAGTTTTATTTTCTAATCATAGCTTTCTTCTAGACTTAACTAGTGCCTTCTAATTCCGAAAAATATTATTAGTCTCAATTTTTTTTAAAGAGAGAAATTTCAGAGTTCCCCTTCTTTCATCATTGTCCTCATAAAACGATTCATCTGCATCTTCATGAAAATTACATTTATCAATTTCATTATCATTTGAAAATATTAGTTTTTATTCCTAAAAATCCCCATAAAATTTTGTTAAATAAGTTTGATTCTCAATAACTTCCACATAATATGATTCCACCAACTTTTAAATACATTTTTTCCAACATTTGTAACTTCTTCCATTGGTTGAATAGTAAAAGTTCCTTCCTCAGCTTTCTCATTAATCATTCCCCAATCCAAATTTATTATTTTAAGAAACCATGTGATTCCAAATACATTGATGTAATTCAATAAAGGTTTTTTCACATAAAAAATTTCATAAGAACTCATGTTGGTTTCCGAACATAAATTTTTTTTCTAAACATTTAAAATAATACTAAAAACTTCACCCTAGTAGAACTTTGAACGTTTTTATTCTTCTCACAAGATTCTTCCCATTTCCACCAAACCTATATTATTCCTTTCTACTACTCCATTATGTTGTGGGGTTTATAGAGAACTATACAAATGTTTAATACCATGATCTCCAAGATAATTTTCTAATGTATTTATTGTAAACTCAATACCATTATCCATTCTAAATTTCTTTATATAAACCCCCATCTGTTGGTCAACTTCTTTTTTGAAATACCTAAACATTTCTATAGGATCTGAGTTGTGTTTCAAAAACATGACGTTTGTCATTTGAGTGAAATCACCATTGAAATTTATAAATTATAAATATCCTCTTTTTATTGTTCCCTCATTGACCCACATATATTGGAATAAATAAGTTAAAGAGGCCCGGTAGATGGAATCTCAACTTTCTTATGACTTTTATTAGTCATCTTCGCTTTCTAACAAGTAACACAAAAATATTCCTCTCTTCTTTTCAATTTTGTGAAATTTTGTACATAATAAACTTTAAATTTTTTTCATTCTTTTATTTTCAAGTTGGACAATTCTTTGTGACCACAACTTATTCTCATCATTGTAACTTATATAACAAGAGTTTTTTTAAATCTCTAGCATGAAAAATATTTCCACCAGTTATTTATCCTTTTGTGATAACTTTTTAATGTCTCACTAAGCACCGTCTGGTCCTAGTCCTCCAAAGAATCTATCAAAATTTCAATCTTCTACACAAGACATGACACATGAAGGAAAACCCCATGTATGGGTGAGTGTAACAATACTTAGAAGGAAACCCCGAAACCAAAAAATATATTGATAAAACTAATATTTTCCACAGTTTTTATATGCATTTAAATTGTTTTGACACTCCTAATTTATAAATTTGAGCTTATATGGATCAATTTTGTATTTATGGTGTGTTTTGAGCTAAAATGTGAAATGTGATTAAATTATGGATTTTTGATAGATTTTTACGTCAAGGGTATTTTGATCATTTATATAAAAATATAATTCCAAATTGAATGATTATTTTTATAGAATACTTATTTTAATTCCATTAACTTTTTCTTATTTACTAGAGGCTTTTTTGAATATCTAAATGCCTAAAAAATCATTGATGTTTGGAAATTATTTGGGCTGGCAGTGTGAACCCCACCTTCATAACGGCTGTATAAATAAGGCTACAGACCAACAATGGAATTGATTAGAAATGGATATGATGTAGGACACATATACGCACTACATAAATAAATTTCATGGAGTTTTTCTCCCATAATCGTGGCAAAGAGATGTTATACATTGAAGGAAGATTCCTGGAAAATTCATCTTGAAAAAATACATTGTCAATAAAAAATACATAAATCCTAGCAGAAGAGTCCAATCAATATGAAATTTTGAGGTTGAATGAAAAAGTAATTTATTAACAACTTTTATGAAGGACAAAATGTGTTAATCATCCATTTATATTTCCAAAAATGTGAAAACTTTAGGAGGACAATTTCTTCCCATAATAGGAGGGAAGCTCCCACCTCCAATGTCATCCCATTTTCCATCAAATTTATTCCAAGGAACTATGGGGAGATCTACACCAAGGGAGGAAGTTCACAAATCTTTCCCTTATAATATTATTAATTTTTTTTATTTTATTTTTCATATTTCATTTGGAATTTATTTTTTTAATAAATTCATGCATGGTTTTTATTTTTGTGTTTTCTTACACCCAAACACCATCCTTTCTTCTCCATATTTTATCCTAATTTTCTTCTTTTCTTATTCTCATACTATCCACCATTGCCTCTTACCCTAAAAATGATATACTTACTCGATCCTTGGCTCTGTGGAGGTATGGGTCAATTTCATTTATTCTACTATAAAATTATTTTGTTTTATTAAGTTTTTGATGAGAAAGAGTGATGTTCACGGGTGTGGAGATAGCCCACCATGAAACTAAAATCAAACTCATTTCAATTATTTAATTAAATATATTCCCTCCCTTATACTGAATAAAAGATCTTAATATGATGGATTTGAGCCATTTAGTGGTTGAAATGGTACACGATAGATCCATGTCTTAGAAGTTGTCACACTCATGATTGAGTTGTTCCATCAACCATGATTAAAGTAGGAGGGGATGTTAAGATTGCTAAATGCATTCATGATTTCACACCAATTAATAAAATAATAGTAATTCAAGAATGAGATCTCAAAATTAAATTATCAAAATTTATTTAAGCACCAACAAGGAGAATGATGGAACCCACAAACCAACCCATAAATTCAATGTTCTATATTCACTAATAATTTTTTTTCATTGCATGTTAGTTTAATATTTTCATTAATTTAAATTTCGTAACCTTACCTAATTAAAAAATAATTAAAAATAATTTTTTTAGGTGAATTAAATTAAGTGAGTGAACATATAAGAAAGTTCCTCAAGTGAGACGAACCCGGTCATCCATTATACTACACTAGGAAAATTAAATTTCTTTTTACAAGCCCTATTATAGGCATGAGTCACATAAAACAAAGGAAATACATTCATCTCTACACATGTATATTTCTACAACACATATAATAAGAATATCCAGAAATACTCAACAAAGACACACATTCTAGAGTTAAGTCACAACCATGTTATACTTGTTTATGATTCCATATAGAATTTTCCACAAAGCACTCACCTGAGAGAACACACTCCTGAATCTGATAGCATAGATGATATATGTCCAATATGTATTTCTTATCGGGTCACTTCATGAGAAAGAGCTTGCTAATAGTTTTAATAGAATACAATACACAGATGAGGATCATTGGCAAGGCCATGGGGTGATATCAACAAATCAATCTGGATTAACGTGCTATGTAGAGGAATGACTCCCATGTAGTGTTTGTCACGTCGATACCAAGAACTCCACCTAGAACATGAATATGAATAGAGGATCTCACTCTGGGCCTCTTAGATGAATTCCAACAACTCTATCTAGGAATTACTGCTGAAGGGATCATTGTCCCAGTAGTAAAAAATGATTGCATACTAACTGTCAGGGAAAATATAAATGTAAAAAAGCCTAACAAAAATTTTCAAAGATATAGATTACAAGGGTTCCAAGACATGTATAAAAGATTACACAATGTGTAGTAGGGGTCACACTCCATGTCCCTTGAACCTGGGTTTTGCCCGTGTAATTGGTTAATCTCATCAAACTGTGTCCATGTAGTAGTACACTCCAAGTATGTATCCGATTTACTCTAACCATGTGCTAGTACACGTCACCATCCTATGCATGTCTTCTCCTGTACCAGTACACAGCTTATCCTGTGAAAATATTCCCATGTAAACAGCCTGTGTGATTCTTGAGTACATGTCGAGTGACCCAGGTGATAGCACATGCTATGTGAAAGGGGTCACATTCCGTGTGATATTTAACTTACTATTGAAACCCTAATCACAGTTCATGTGGTCCCACACAACATATAGATCTAGATTAAACATTGTGTTGTTCAGGGTTTTTCAGAATCCCATATCTACTCCAGCATTTGATCCAATGCCTCCAGATTTCGATCTGATGATCGTTTCACTATGATATTGAAGATCCCAACTCATCCAATCCTTTTTGTCGATGAAGAATGCATTATACCATCAAATCTACTAAAAATGAATAAATTTTCATTCATTGTTTGATGTGAAGAATGGTAAATTGAGTATACTCTATCATCTAAATTGCTTTATCTCCATCATCACACCTCTGTCAGGCTATTCCAATCTTAGATCATCGATATCAGATTGTTGCACCAAGAAATGGGTGCGCAATGATCGATTGATCGAGAATGCTCATGAAGAATGATGAATGGGGGGAGAAAATAACAAGAACATATTGGAGTAACAATCCTTGATCAATGTTCATGTTTATCTTGATCCATCATTATTCGAATGAAAATCTGAATAATAAAATTAAAAATATATTCTCCCATCAAATCCTCATAAAATAAACTCATCCCACATAATAATCAAACCGCATATCAATATTTTAATTGATTGGTTCATGTTCATTGTATAAATCAAGAATATGGAACAATAAATTAAAAATGCATTCCCTACCTTGATTCAAATCGATCACTAATGAAGAATGGGGTTGTTTCATGTTTTTTGGTGAGATCCTTTGAATCTTTTTTGCATCGATCATTAATCAAAGATCATATCACCATTCATCTGTGACAATTCACTAAAGCTATCTCCAAGGGATCTCCAACGGTTCCAGGGTTGTACAGCTAACCCTAGTATTTCTCCATTATAGTTTATTTAAAGTCCATCAATCACTGCATCAACAAAAATGCAATAAAATATTTATTAAATTATTTTTTTCATTTACATGCTTGTGATGACTTTTCTACAAATGACCCACACTGACTAATGTTAAGTCATTCCTAGGATAAACCTCACATTTTGAAGTCAACGGTACCATCATATTTCTGATAAGGGTACCCGTTTAGAAGTTATTACACTTTTTCATGAAAACTGTGCATGCATGCTATTTAATATATTTCAAAAATTTATTTTAGGGACAACGGCCTCAGAATCACACAGCGTCTCAGTTCCTTGTCCCACAAATAATCAATATAGTATCCAAAAAATAGTGCATGGAAAATCTAAGGCATTATAATATGCCACCACTATTTACAACTAAAACAATATCTAATCAATATCAAGTGTATGTAGTTGTATAAAGAAACAATTACTATGAATAAGTAAATAGTTATCACAATATCAATTATTCTTTATTTAACTATATAAACCTTTTGGTTCCTGTAGACACTCAGACCTCAATCCCCGCTTCAACTCATGTTCGAGGCTGATGTATGTCTGATGGATATCATATCTTATAATTCCATTGTTATCATTCAATACCTGCTCTGAAATATACTGGAGCCTAAATTATGTCTAAGGAATATCATATCTCAGAATTCCATTGATATCATTATTTAATTCATAATTTAATTCAAATGTTACCATTCATACATCACACAATATAATGTCTATGTTTCTATTCATTAATTCAAAATTAAATGACCATGTTACCATTCATACCTTACACATTAGAATAATCTTGTTCACATTCTCTATTTCACAACTAAATGGCCACGTTACCATTCATACCTAACACATTGTAATGACCATGTTCTCATTATTTAATTTGCAATTAAATAAACATGTTACCATTCTTAACACATAATTAATTCAACAATTAATTATCCACATCAATTACATTACTAGTTCCACAATTGGTTAAACATAACAATTCCATTAGTTAATTCAAAATTTAACTAATAGCATAAATTACATTAATTAATTCAATAAATAATTAATAACATAAAATACATTAATTAATTATAAAATTAATTGATCACATAAATTCTATTAGTAATATCTATAATTAATCAACCACACCAATTTTATTACTAATTAAATAATTAGTTTATCACATAAATCCCATTAATTAATTTTCTAATTAATTAAGTATGTATATCCCATTAATAAATTATTCAATTAATTAATCAATATCCATAAACTAAAAATCACATAATTAATTCCATAATTAATTATATCAATCACAATATCTATAGATCATAATTACTTCCACAATTAAATATCTTAATCTTAAAATCTTTATATCTCATAATTAATTCTACAATTAAGTATCTCAGTCTATAATTCCAAAAATACCCAATTTCTGATCTCCTCAATTAATTAATTCAACAAATTAATTAATTCAATTAAGAACATAATTTCTAATCATCTAATAGAAATTTTATAATTACTTACATGTAATTTAAATAAATACTTTGATATTTGAATTATAGACAACCTACATAAATTCGTTGATGAGCGACCACCCAATGAAAATCCTCATAATTTGAGTAGCATAATTATATAGAATGAGATTCAAATTTAAAACCCTAAATCAAGATCAAATCAATAAAGATGTATTAAATATAGATATAGATCTACAATACTAGATCCGGATCCACAAAAACATTTCTGTATCCAATCAAAATAGGAATAAAACCCCATTTCTAGAATAGGATAATAAAGGATAAGGAATAAGAAACCAAGCAAGCTAAGATCCTCTGACAGGGAGGGGTGAAGATCTTCAATACAGGCTTAAAATAACAAATTAAAAAGGGTGTTATGTTTTTTAATCCCTAAAGGATTATCCAAAATCATGAAATATTATCTTGGGTTAAATGAGGATCAAATAGGAGTTAAATGGGGGTTTTGGTGATTAAAAATCTAATTTTTGGATGATTTAAAAATTCATGCACAGTTAGTTGGGCAGGGGAGCACGGTTTCTCCTACATGTGTACCTAAATGTGAACCTCTATTATGGGGGTTCATACCTTCTCATAATAGGGTGTACATATTGACAAACCATGTGTCAACCATTTAATTCCACTCTGTCCAAGGTTGCATGGTTTGCTGGACAGGGGCGCATGATTATGGAAAACCATGATCCAACTATGCACTACCCTTCTCCCTTCAATTTTTCTCAATTTTTCACACAAACATACCCCTAGGTAAAACCCAACCCACATACACTGAAACAAGGAAAAAATAAATACCTGAAATTAAGACCATGTCATCTTCAGTAATGGTCGGGATCTTACAATCTCACCACCTTATAACATCTTATCCTTGAGCTGCACTCCCAAGAATCTCTAAGATTTTGAGTCAAAATGATTAGGACAATGATCCCACATATATTCTTTTCTTTCCCATGTCTCCTCCCACACATTCCCATTTTTTCACAATACACAAACTATAGACATTTTCTTTCCCCACAACACTTTCTCACTACGATTCAACACACGTATTATATGATCTTCAAATGAAAAATCGACCTCAATCTCATCATCATCCATATACATCATATTATAAGGTTTGGGGTTATACCAACCATGTTTTGTCACATAAAAAACATCATACATGGCCATGTATCTCTGTGGAAGAGACAATCGGTACGCCACTAGCTTGATTCTCTCCACCACCTCAAACATTCCAAAAAACATGGGTGCCCACATGCCCTATATCTGTATTCTATAGTGATTGAATCTAGGATACACCCAAATGAATACATCATCAACCTCTTCAAGCTATTGGTGTCATTTATTTCAATCAGTGCATGAATTCTATCTACTTTGAGTCGTATCCATATATTTCTGAATCAACTATACATGCTCTAATGTGTCCTATACGCGACTCGATCCCAACAACTTAGACTCACTTACCTCCATCAAGACTAGAGGTGGTCTTCATGGCCTACAATAAAGAGCCTCACATGGTTCCATATATATTGTTTCCCAATAATTATTGGTATGTGTGAACTCCACTAGTTTTATTTGATTCTCCCAAGACCTGCTGAAGTTTAGAACACAAGCTCACAACATATCCTCAAGAACTTGTATAGTATTCTCTGAACACCCATCTTTCAGTGGGGGAAATTCATACTCAATAAAACCTACATTCCAAGAACCTTCTACAATCCCTACAATAATCATGAAGTAAAACACAAGTTTCAGTCTGAAAAATTATTCTGTGGCACCTCCTGCAGACAGACTATCACCAAAACATAAAAATATACCAACTAATCCACTGAGAAACCATCCCATATATTCAAGAAATTCACTACCTTTTTCAGTCTATCCACAATAACCCAAATAGAATTATTCTTCAACAGAATCCTCGGGAGATCCAACACAAAGTCCATGGTCACTTTGTTCCACTTCCATTCTATAATGGCCAATGACTATAGTAAACCTATAGGTCATTAATTCTCGGACTTCACCAACTGATAGGTTTAGAATCGTGTCACAAACCTTACTATTTTCTTTTTCATTTCCAACCATAAAAACCATCTTTGTAGTTCACAATGCATTTTGGTCACACCTGGATGTACCACCCACTTTGAGGCATGAAATTCACACATCAGCTTGTCTCGCATTCTTTTAGGAATGAAAACTTAATTCCTGATATAGATTACATCATCCCAATCTATGCTCCAATCAGAAGGTGAATCCCCACCTTCAAGGTTTTCCGTCAAGGTAAAACATTATAAATCCACAAACATCCTATATTATATCTATCTCAAAAATGTATACTCCAACAAAACTATTACGAGAGTCATCTAATCCTAAATCTCTTAAACGACAATGTGTATCTCGTCCAGTAAAACCATCATCTTCCACTCAACACTAGACTCCTGACCCACCTGAGATTGAGTCTTCCAACTCAAAGCATCATCATCAATGTTCCCCTTTCCAGGCATATATGTTGGCTCAAAATTGAACGGCTCCATATACTCAACCCATCTCTGTTATCAATATATTCAAGTCTCACTATAAAAATATGTACTTTAATCTCTTGTGATAAATATACATAGTAAAAAATTTCCCAGTAGATAATGTCCCCAACACTTTAAAACATAAAACATTATAGCCAACTTGAGGTCATATGAAGGGTAGTTCGGTTCATAGGGCCTCAACTTCAAAGACCCATAAACGAAAAATTGATCTCCTTGCATCAACACAACCCAAATTACAATCCCATAAGTGTCACCATACACTATGTACATCCCACCTTTATCAAGTAGGATCAATATTGGCACTCATGCCAAAATTATCGTCATCTCCTAGAAAGAATTATCACAATATTATGACCAATATAACATTAACCCTTTTCTGGTCAAGCCCATTAGCAATGTTTTCAATCGGTAAATGTCCTGAATGAACCTCTAATAATATTCAGAAAAACCTAGAAATCTATGGATATCAAACATGCTCTTGGTTTGCTCTCAAGAAACCACTATCTGAATCCTCTCTATATTTACCAACCCACATTCCTCTGAGATGATGCTGCCCAAGAAGTGTACCTAATTGATCCAAAAATTGTACTTATATATCTTGATATATAGTCAATGGTATATTATTTTACTTATGATGATATAAAGATGTTGGTCATAATAATCATGTGTCTTGGAGTGCACCAAGATGTCTTCCACAAACACTACCACAAACTGATCTAGGTATAGATTAAATATTTTGTTCATTAAGTCCATAAACATTACTGGCGTGTTCGTCAACCCAAGAAATATTATGATGAAATCATATATTCCATACCTGATTCTAAATTCATCCCTTGGTATATAAGAAGTCTGAACTCTTAGTGTAGGAAACCCTTATCATAAGTCAATATTTGAGAACACACAAGCTCCTCTCAATTGGTCAAATAAGTCATCGATCTGGGGGAGAGGATACAGGATCTTCACCATTATCTGGTTCAACTTTCAGTAAAAAACACATAAGAATAAACTCCTATCAGCCTTTTTTCAAACAACACTAGTGAACCCCAAGGCGACATACTGAGATAACTAAATACCTTATCTTCTAAGTCCTCCAGCCAAGTCTTGTGCTCTTGAATATCTTCTGATGCCATTCTATATGATGGAATAGAAATCATCTCTTCCCCCGGTATAAGCTCAATGCTAAATTCCACATCTCTCTCAGGTGGAATCCCTTATAAATATTAAGTAAACACATCCTACAACCTATCCACTAAGTGTGGAAATACATCTCACTTTACACCTTCATCATCCATAAATAAACTTGAAACCTGGGTTGTGATCTCTCTTATTTGATGTGTAATTGGCCCTACTCATAACGCCTCAATATCCCACACTCCACAATGAATATATTTGTAACCCTTAGGAGATGTAATGGTCACTCTCTTATGGTAAAATAAATGTGGGGACAATATGATACTAACCATTCCATACCCATAATTAGTTCAAATACTAACTTGTCTATGATGTAAAGATCCCATAGAAATCGATACTACTCAACCTCAAGAGTACACCCCTTGGACAAAAAAAATGTCTCTTGACCAAACACCCTGAGGTGTGTTTGTCATCAACACCCCACTCACGAACTCCATCACGAGGCTTAAACCATTAATAAGTTTTGTATATATAAAAGAATGATAGGAATTGATATCAAATAAGGGACTAGATATCATAGAAGCTATAAAAATAGTACATCTCATTGTCCATGGTCCAGCCTTGATATCCACAAGTGTAGGGTGAATAGAATGCAATGGTCTTACCCCACTTCTCTGTGATGCAGTCTAAGTCCCCTGTGCTGCACTACTCTACTAATATGAGTGATCTTACCCTATATCTCTACATACTCTACCTTTACCACCTTGTCCAATAGAACTCCAGATGAAAGAATGATATGGTGCAGAATATCCTCTTCCTACACTCTGATTCTGACTAGTTATACCCTTACTACTCATCTATTGCTGGGTCCTGTACAACTTTTGTAGATGTTCCATATTTCGGAATGACTGTAACTATATTGGTGGTTGAGGTAACTATCTTCAATAGTTTCTTAATCTACCACACTGGTGATAGATCACTTGATTAAGGTCATATGCAACTGATCCCTCATTTTACGTACTCCATTTCCCACTGCCCTGGTTGATGTTTTCATAGAAATGATTCCTACTCCCATAAGTCGTACCTTATAATCATCCAAATGGAACCACCATTCTTACAATGGAAGCCTCTTCCGGTTACCCATATCTATGAGATCCTTATCCACCACCTCAACAAACTCCTTTAACTGAAAATGGTTAACTTGTGACTTTATCTCACATTTAAGGCCATCCTAAAAATGTCTCACGGTAGTTATCTCATCCACATCCAATGCTGGAGAAAAGTGTTGAAAATGTGTAAAGTGTCCAACATATTCTATCACATAAATACTCCCCAAAGTCAACCTCATGAACTCAGCTACACTCTCCTACCTCAGTATCTCTGGATAGAAGTTCTCTAGAAACATATCCAACAGTTCCTTCCATAACATACCATTGTCCTATACAGTCCATGCCTGAACATACCACTAGTGATTCATTGATCCTCATATCATGTAAACATCCAACATAAGCATCCTATCTACAAGAGTGCCAATGTGGTCAATTATAGTCTCGATGGACTCACCCCAGAAATCATCTCTCCCAGGTCCACCCTCTCTAAAAAAAGCAGGAGGGTGTTGAATTTGTTTCTCCATTTTTAGATCAAACATACTCTTCACAACCCACCTTGGGTCTCTTCCCATGAATTTCATGACGTGGGAAATGTTCTATTGGAACTGCTCCCGGAATTCATCACCTGACACAATTGGTGCCTTAGTTCCTACTTCTGGCAGATCATCTCTATCCATATCCTCATGGTATCCTCTTAATAAGCACGATCATAGAGAAATATCTATACAATTAAAAATGGATTCCGTAGCACACCTTTTACAAAATTAACACATTTAAGGTAAATTACAATATTACACAACAAGTAATTTCCCAAAACCGTACCACATAGTGAAAACGAAGGTGTTATCACTACCATTAATAATCGTACTCCTTGGTCCGTGATAACAATGGTAAAAACATTGTAATTATCCACGTTTCTCATTTTGACACTCGTTTATTCTCATCTTACATCATTCTACAATCTTTATCAATTTCATTTTAGGTTCCATTTTAATTTCAATTTCACATGCAATGAAAAACAGTTCATGTTCAATAACATACCCATAACCCATTTTTTAATGTGTGCCTAAAATGATGCATGTCACAATAACCGTAAGTTCCTAGAATGATGCATGTAACTCAAATCTTGTTTCATACTGGTCCACGAGTCAAAACTTTGAAAAAATTAACATCAATAATCACAATACACAACAAGTGTGTCACCCAAGTAGAAATAATATTCAACTGTAACAGCAAATATGAATAACAACAATCCCACCATGGGTACTTGAGCTCTCCCCCATACATGGGTTAGAATCTTCCATGCATGAGATCACAAACAAGGCCTAACTCTTTCTAGTTTCATGTATACATTTACCAAATAGTAATAAAAAATAAAAGAAAAATGGACTTTGTTACCACTTTGTAATGTCCTAACCTAGGTGCGACACAATGGTGCCTCGAGTCGTTCAGTCACATGACTCCAGGTGTGCCTCCCTGTATATTAGAGGATACCGAATAGTAGTGTGGGTATGAAATATTGATAATGGGGAGACTATACCCCCTTTTATTTGATTAAATACACTAGAAAAAATTAACAAACAATAACTAAATAACATGTAATCATAACCTGAAATAATTGGTATCACGAGATGGCTAAAAGTGGTTATACAATATCCAAACTAAAGAAGAAAATATGCTATGCCAAAGTACGTGTCAAGTATCTAAAATTAAACACAAAATAAATACACTAATGAAACCCCTAATTGGGTCTCGAATCATTTCTAGTTCCCTCATCCATGCTCAATTCCATATCATCCATATAACAATGAGATTTTTCCCTTAACATGTCCAGAAAACACAAAGTCTATTGGGGTACTAATAAGGCAGCCCGAGTAGGGTGTGAGTACAGCTCACTAGGCCACCACCAACTGTGTATAAAACAATATATAGTTAATAGAAAGTGTATCTAGTTGTATAAATACATAATTACAATTCATAAGTAAATAGTTATCACACTGTCAATTAATCTTTATTTAACAACATAAACACCTGAACACTAATAGACACTCGTACCCTAATGACTGCTTTGGCTCATTCTGAAGCCTGAAGTATGCCTAATGGATTTCATATCTCGTAATTCCATTTTTATCATTCAAAACCTACTTTGTCTCATAACGGGTCCTAAAGTATGTCTGATGAATATCTTATCTCATAATGTCATTGATACCATTATTTAATTCATACATGAATTACCATGTTACCATCCACACATCACCCAATAGAATGACCATGTTCCCATTATTTAATTCATAGCTAAATGACCATGTTACCATTCATACCTTACACACTATAATGATCTTTTTCCCATTCTTTATTTCACAACTAAATAACCATGTTACCATTTATAACTTACACATTAGAGTGAACATGTTCCCATTATTTAATTATAAACTAAATTGCCATGTTAGCATTCATAACACATAAGTAATTCAATAGTTAAACACCCAAATAAATTCCATTACTAATTCAAAAATTATTTAAACACAAAGATTGCATTATTTAATTAAATTATTATATAATCACATAAATAACATTAATTAATTCAAAAATTAATTAACCACATCATGTAAATTAATTAATTCTAAAATTAATTAATAACATAAATTATATTATTCAATTAAACAATTAACTAACCACACAAACTGCATTACTAATTAAACTATTAGTTTATCACATAAATACCCTTAATTAATTCCCTAATTAATTGAGTATATCAATCACATAAATTAATTCTTCAATTAATTAATCAATATCCACAAAACCAAAATTCCATAATTAATTCGACAATTAATTATGTCAATCACAACCTCAATAGATCATAATTAATCACAAAATTAAATATTCAAATCCTCAAATCTCAATATCTCACAATTAATTCTACAATTAATTATAATTTCTAAAATCCCCAATTTCACATTTCCTAATTTAATTAATTCCCCAAATTAATTAATTCAGTCAAGAACACAATCTCCAAAAATCTAATAGAAATTATAAAATAACATATACATATTTTAAATAAAGACATTGGGATTTGGATTATAGACCAACTTACTCGATTCATCGACAAACGGTAATCCAAAAAAATCCCCAAAAGTTGATCAACACAACGTCATAGAACAAGATCTGAATCTAAAACCCTAATTAAATATTGAAGAAATAAAGATTTCGTAAATATATATATATATATCTACAATAATATATATATGTGTATATATATATATATAAACAAGGTATATATCCAATCAAAATAAGAATAACAAACCGTATCTAAAATAGGAGAAGAATGTAGAAGGAATGAGAAACCACGTGAGATGAGATCATCATACTAAGAAGGGTGGATATATTTGATATAGTCTTTGAATCACAAATAATTGAGGTCATGAAGACTTTTAATCCATCTCAGAGGCTCCAAAATCATGAAATATAATATTGGGTCGAATAGGGATCAAGTAAAACTAAAAACGGGGGTTTGAGTGATTGAAAATATAATTTTTGGGTTATTTATAATGTAGTGCATGATTAGTTGGGAAGGGGTGAATGGTTTCCCCTAACTGTGAGCCTAACTATGCACCTCTATTATGGGGGTGTACAACTTCTCCTAAGAGGGAGCATGGTTTTAAAAACCA
The DNA here is from genome assembly GCA_963277665.1 of Viscum album. Taxonomy (NCBI): domain Eukaryota; kingdom Viridiplantae; phylum Streptophyta; class Magnoliopsida; order Santalales; family Viscaceae; genus Viscum; species Viscum album. The sequence continues at coordinate 962,995,797 of OY728148.1, read as the reverse complement.
TGCGCTAACCATGAAATTCCTCTGTCCACTGTTGCACACTCTGATGGGTTGGGGCACCTGGTTAGGGAAAACCATGCCCCAAACATGAATTTATCTTCTCCATTCCAATTTTCACAAATTTTATCCCAAACACACCCCAAGGTAAAACCCAACCCAAGTATTCTCATACAATAAAAAAATAAATACCTGAAATTAATCTCGAGTCATCTTTATTAAAGTTCAAGATCATACACAAATAATTTCATTTAATCTCATTAAGTGTTCATCAATGGATTCTCCATCTCTCATTGTTATGTCTTCATACTTACTCTTCCAAAATTCTTTCTTTTCTTCGTTCAGTTTAGTATTCCCATTGAATATACTTTCCAGCTTATCCCACATACTCTTTGATGTTTTGAAACCCATCACCTTTACATAACCATTTTCTGATAAGGACATAAGAATAGAATTTCTAGCCTTTCCATTAACGTCTATATTAATTTTATTAGTAAAATATATAGGATAATATTTCTTAATAGGTGTAAAACCTATTGTAGTAGCATCAACTACTTCTATTCCAAAATATAGGAGATAAAGACTCATCTAATTTTTCCATCCATAATAATTTTTTCCATAAAATGTAGAAATTCATCTACTATTTATAGAATTTATATTATCCATGATTAAGAAAAAATAAGGGAACCTTCCCTATGATACAAATTAATGTTTCAAAGGATTAAATAACAACTTAGAAAGGGGTTGAATTAGATTGTCACTTTTATAAGATTCAATACATTTAAAAAACAAATACCTTGAAACATGTTAATGTTTATATCCTTATTTCCTTTTAGTAAATACCCATGCACGAAAATGTAGGAAATCAAGTAAATCGTGTAAGATAAAAAGGTTTGTCCTCGGTATGAGAACCTACATCCTATACATAGCCACTCCTATGAGTCTATATAAATTATTTATAACGAATATGTAAATACAACACATACCAAATCCTGTTCGATAGCTTCTATGTCTCAGTAGAAATTATTATACTAAATCCCATCAACTTACAAATTTCATTACAAATAATTGAGAAAAAATAAAATAATAATGACTTTCTTCAAACTTCTCCAAAAATTCTCTATCTGGAAGCCTCAATCCAATGTGTCAAGGCTTGATTCTCTCATTCTGATGGGTATGGGTTCAATGGAATTAGTCCAATATATTTAGTCTAATGGAAACATTACAATGAACTCATTATCAATATATATTACAGAAACGCATCTCAAATTCTCAATCAGTTATTCCTTAGTTTAGTAAACAAAACATTAGGATGTCCAACCTTATACTGATGTCTCATTCCAAAAAGATAACTTTGATATGAATTCTATAGTGATACACCATTTCCAATCACATAAAAAAGATGAAAAGTATGAATGTATTGTTCTCCTATTAATAGAAATCCCAGAAAGACAAAGGAAGGAAACTGGAAAACTTTTCCTACATAATTAAATTCAAAAACATCAAGATCTATGCATATTTGAATTTGAATTTTGACCACTTAATATCTTAAAAAATATGTTGAAATCTTATTGAGTCTTATTTGTAATTATTATTATCAGACTTCCAAAATTTTCTTTGGTATGATGGAACTTCATTAGCTCATTATGATGTAACTTACTTATCTCATTATGATAGAAATTCCTCAACTCATTGTGACGGAACTCTCTCATCTCATTTTGAATTGACTTTCCTAATCATAGTTTGTCTAGTTGAATTTTTTCTTAGAGTTAATCTAATTGACATTTGTTCTCAAAGGAAATCTTTATTGAATTTCCTTCTGAAAGCCATTATGATGAATTTCCTCCTCAGATTCAGTCTAATTGAATTTCCTTCTCATAGTTAGTCTGATAGAACATATTTAGCATTAGTCTGATAGAATCCTCATAACGATGAAATTTTCATTACGATGGAAAATGAATTCTGAAACTTTGAAATTATTCAAACCTCACTATCTATAACTCATTCATATTTATAAAAACGTCTGTTCTCGGTACTTCTGGATCTAATGCAATCATTTTATTGATTCCTATAACTATGAAAATCATTAAGACTCCTCTATTTCTTCTATATCTTTTATCATGATAGTTTTCATGATTTATGATAACTTCAATATTGGAAAAGCTCCTTCTAACTTACATAGAAAATTATTATGACTTTTATTACTTTCAAAACCTTGTTTCATTTCATCCAAAACACAATACGAATGGTTTCACCTATTCTCCCCCTATTCTTTATAAGTATTGCATCACAATTTTTATTGACAATTTATGATATTTGAGAATTAAAAACACGAAAATCATCGTCTAACTGATGGTTAGAAAGTTTAAAACTGTCTATCACCTAACATCACTATCCTTATTCAAACTCTTCAACAACATTATGACTCTATAACCAACACTGATTCGAATTAAACTTGAACATCATGCTAATGGATCTAAGACCCATGATGTGTCTGATCAAAAACATTATTATTCTAACAAATTATCTGATCGGTGCTACACAATTTGATACTTTGTGTTTGGTGCTGCTCAGTCTTATCATCTATATCCAGAAAACAACGTTCACTAAAAAAACGTTTCTCTATATTTATGTTTAGGTTTCAAAATTTAGAAACCTTCACCAGTTTTTCAAAAACCATAATTTTCCAAAATATTTGTTGTCTACAACTACAAAACTTTAAAAAAACATCATGAAGGTTATTAAGTATACCATACCATTTATGAAATGGAAATAAACCTATGTTTTCATACTTGCATTTTTTGGTTTGGAAAGAATTTTTTAAGGCCTATTTTTGGAAGAAACTTTAACCTTGAGGTGTGGCATATGACTTTATAGGATAAATCAAAGAAATAATGGGATATTAACAATATGAACCCTAAAAAAAGTAATAGTGGAAAGACATTCAATATTCCTTGAGAGGGAAAACATCTATAAAAGTGTTGGTGGGATGGAGATAGAATTAGATGAAGTTAAGAGTAAAGGTACATATGACTTGTCATAGTAATAGGTTCTATAAATCCCCATGTAATAAAAAACTATTCTAGAGACACAAGTAATGTGTGGGAGTACAAGAGAGGTTAAATAACCACAATGGTATGGTTTTCTTATCACCAAGGATGGTGACTAATTATTAGTTTGTAATAATGGACATATAACCTAAAAGGAAGTAGTAAGTGGAACAGATGTTTCCAAGTGAAAATAATCCATCAATTCTAAAATGGATTCCATATACCAAAATCAAGTCTTTATTTTTGTAGATCCTACAATGGATGTAAAACCCACTGGTTTCAAGTGGGTATTCAATAAGAAACTAGACATTGAAGGAAAAATCAGTACCAATAAGATTTGAATAGTTGTAAATGGATTGAAATTGCATCATGAAATTAAATGAGATAAAAACTTTTCACCAGTTGTAATGTTGAGATCCATCATAATTATACTTGACATTGAGGCTTACCGTGACTATGAGATTTGAGAAATTGATGTCAAAACTGCCTTACATAATGGAAACCATCAGGATGATGTTGATATAAAACAACCTGAAGGGTTTGTTACTCCAAAGGATGATAATATTTACAAATTAAAAAAATTATCCATTTATGGATTAAATCATGTTTCTAGGATATGGAACATTCATTTTTGATGAATCTATAATAGAATGTGGTTTCATAAAGAATGAGTATTATCCGTGTGTCTACAATAAATTTATTGGGATTGCATTAATTTTCTTAATAGTATATGTTAATGACATATCACTTATTGGAAATCAAATACCAGTCTTACATATTTTTAAGATGCGGTTGAATAAATGCTTCTCTATGAAGGACTGGGGTGAGACATCATATATATTTCGAATCAAGATCTATCATGATATATCCAAGAAATTTACTCAGCCTAAGTCAAAGTACATACATTGATAAAATACATAAGAGATTTGGTATGGAAAAATCCAAGAGGGGATTATTTCCAATGTCACATGGCATTCATCCTTCCAGGAAAATGTTTCCTCAGATACATGGGGAAATAAATAGAATGGAAAAAATTTCATAAGCATCAGTGATTGGTTCATTCATGAATATTATGATATGTACTGGGAATGATGTTTCTTATGCATCAAGTGCAGTAAGAAGATATCAAGATGATCTCGTTGACCTCTATTAGATGGCAGTCAACAGTATCATTAATTATTTGAGGTGTACTGAGGATATGTTCCTAGTTTATGGAGGATATGGGGAACCAGTCATCAAAATATATGAAGATTATAGTTTTCAAACTTATCAAGATGACATGAAGTCACAAACGAGATACATATTCACTTTGAATGGAAGTATTGTGAGATGGAAGAGCTCAAAAAAGGCTATGTTCAAAGATTTTATAGTAGAGTCCAAGTATATTGGGACTTATGAGGTAGCTAAGTAAGAATTATGGATGCAAAAAACAATCCAAGATCTTGAATTAGTAATAATAGTAAACATCCTCTTACACTCTATTGTGATAATATTTTAGTGGTGTCTCTCGTAAAAGAGCCAAATACACATCAACAGACGAAGCATTTACTTTGGAAGTATCATCTCTTGAGGGTTTTTTTAAGAGAGGTGAGGTTTTAGTGAGAAGTATTTCTAAAGAAGAAAATATATCATACCCCTTGACTAAAATCTTGAATCACCATAAATATGATTATTAAGTGAGTTCAATTGGACTGAAAGTTGTAAGTAGTTGGATCTAGTCCTCATGGGAGTTTCATGGAGTTTGTGTCCTAGGATTAGCTATTTGTACTTTAATTACAATTATGTAAGATATATTGATTATTAATAAAACATATTATTACATATTGTCCATTGTTATGTAAGAATCTTATGTAATAATTTTTTAGAGTATATGTATCATTGATAAGGTCATAGAAGTTCTCTGTTATATAGGGAACCTTGAAGTGTTATGATGATATTATTAAATAATGTTCTTCTCTTGGATAACGTACTATGCTGGGACACATAGTTCATTGACTGTTAAGTGAGATCACTCATAAGAGGATGAGTCCTAGTATCATGAAGTTCTCACTTGGTAATCACCAATATGGGATATTATGATAAAGAATCACTGGTAGGAATTCCACATGTTTTGGTGTCATTAGATATTCCTATATGAGAGCATGTGTAATGGTACATGGAATTTAAAATTATCATTAATGAATTTTATAACTCATGAACTTATATTTTATGATGAAAACCATGACGACATATATTCATGGTAAGTTAGGTTATATTGTTCTTCTCATGACTTGCATGTCATTAATGAATATGTTAAAGAAGGATTATCCCTTCTATATTTATGGAAGCTGATATCTCATCCATTTGATTGAAATAGAACCATTGAATTAAATTCCATGTAAATTGTGTAACGATGTGTTTATTTTAGATATTTAAAGAATTTTGTACCATGAAAATATGTTGGTGACATAGATGTGCAACCTTCTTGATGAGATATTATGATAAAGGGATTATATTATATAGTGAGTGTTCATTTTTGGTTTTCATCATTTCAAAATTAAGTTATTTCTCTTGGGTTCCTTGACTCATTTCTTGATAGTAATTTGGAATTTAGGCAAGCGCTCTTGATGCCAGTTAGAAATAACCCTAGAGGGTCAAACAATAAGTGTTTTTGATGATCTTGATTAAATACAATTTGAATTTAATTAATTGAATAAATATTATTCTCCAGACTGAGGTATAATTTTATTCATGTTTTATTGATCACAAATATATATTGATTAATGAAATATTTAAATTAAATATTTATTTAGGTGTTTAATAATTAAAATAAGAGTTTGAGTAGACCAAGACCAAGTCTAATAAATAATATTAATTAAAAAGATTGTTAGATAATATTTTTTGATGCTCAAGTTGGAGCGCACCATAGAATATTAATAAGAATATTATTTTTTTATGGAATGAGGTTTATTAAAGGTTTTAGTATTTTTTATGGACTAGAATGCAATAAAAAAATATCCAAACCTAAAATCAACCTCAATAAATAGCCTGTTATGACTATTTTGAAGGTAATTGAAAATAGATAATTGTTTCAAATATTTAATTTCCTTTTAACTCCTATATCTCTCTCCCTCTCAAGAAAAATAAATGTTTGAGAAATTTATTCAAGATTAAATAATGAGTGATCAACAATGAACAACACAATACATTTTATTCCCCACACTAGCACATAGAGATCGTTTAACATTTATCGGATATAAATAGAGCATGTGTGGATTTTCCCTAGAGGGATTCTATTCATGGATTCTCATATCACAATGAAGGGAATTTGAAAGGTCCTTTTCATATGATTAACAACATTAATGAAAAAATATTCCTAAGATAAGGTAATCATTTTTTATAACATTAAATAAATTAATTAAAAATTTGATGTTCAAGCTCCTCACTCTTGGTTTTGATAATATAAACATTAAAAGAAATTTTAATATATTTCCCACCACCACATGCTTCCACTACTCCTCGAACCATCATAAGGTGACACTTTTCTAGATCCTTTTGCATTATGGATAGATCCAATAGGAGATGTAGGAGCGGAAGTCTGATGTTCAAGCTTAGTGGATGTTGAGTAGTACGTACACATAATTCCAAGAAGTATGATCTCTAGTATCATGGCCATATATTGATTACTTTCGATATATTGACTTTCCATTCAACATGGAGTTGAAGCAAGTATAGCCGGGGGTTGTAGTGGCTTGGTTAACGCACAACCACTCGTTATGTGATTTTTGATTTTATGATTTATTTTTCATTTGTTTTTATCACTGAATACACCAATTTAAAATTCTCACACTTGTTAAGAATGAATTAGTGGTGTCTTAATGAATTTTATTACTCACACCTTGCATAAAAATGTCTATTCCCATTTCAGACTTTATTTTTTGGGATTTGGATAAGGAAAAGGGACCTATGGTTGATGGATGTGCAAATGAGAATGGAGATGGTAGTATATCAATATGGACTCCAGAGGTCCCTGATGTTTTATTTATTTATTTATCTTCCTATTATTACTCTAGTTTATATTTCCACTTTAGAACCCCATTTATTATTGAATGACTTGTGTCCCATCTTTAAGTTTTCACATAATTACTCTAGTTTCTATTATATTATTTATTATGTATTATTTATTTTGAAATGATACTATGGGTATAGTCTCCCCACTGATGGACTTAGACCGTCACTTCTAGTCAGAAACCTCTTGTGTGCGGGGAGGCATACACGAGGACTTGTAGCACTCCGGTTCGAACCCGACATTATAGGTGAATTCATTACAAAAACCATTAAAAAAGACTCCATACTACAAAAAGACTGTTCTTAGTAGTTGTTTTTTCTTTTATTGGAAGTAGTTTAAATCGTTGCCTAATTATACAGTAGTGGTTACTAAAATCTACCTATATTTCATGTTCTCTAGTCATTTCATAGTAGTTTGATTCATTTAGCACTTGTTTTTTATGTTATTTTTTTTTTAAATTTAGCAATGATTTTCATTTTAATTAACGGTTATTTTTTTAAAAAAAATGAAAATAAAATAGATAATATGAACCTAAAAACCAAAAAATATGTCAGTGGATGTTAGGTTTATTGGTAGTTAATATTATCCACTATTAATTATGATTCAAATTCATTTTTTTAATAGCGGTTCTTAAAATTCACCTCTCAATATTTTTAAAAAAATTTAATTTTTAAAAATATTTAATAAAAAAATATAAATATAAAAACATTGAAATGTAATAAACTAAAACATAAATGCACAATAAACCCATCATACATACATCATACATGATAAATCCATAGTTATATACATATACATTCATAGTCATCATAACCTCAGTCAACTGCTTACCTCAGTCAACCTATACCTCAATTATCAATATATACATATAAAATATGTCCAAAAACAACCCATTACCAATATATTCCGACCCCATGACCTATGATTCATCCTTATACCTCCACATCATCTCATTTATTGAAGTATACCACATTATCTCACCAATTGTAATAAAAAAGACTGAAATTAAAACTAAGCATAATAAATCAGAATTACAACAGAATCACTGATAAAATTTAATCATACCAAAGAAACTAAGAACATTCACCACTACCTTATAAATAATGTCATGAATCATATGGTCAACCTCTTTCCTTCGGTTAACATCTATCACCTACAATAAAAACCATTACATTTAAGAAAGTAAATACAAAAGTGAAATGAAATTGAATATATGTATAATGTTGCAAATAAAATTTGTTATTTTTTCAATCAAACATAAGACATTTTAACATAAAACAAATAATATACCATGAAAAACACTTTTAAAACAAAAATTTTCCTATTTAAAATATTATACAACACTTGAAACTAAAAAGGTATAAGTATATAAAATTCTAATTGATTTTTAAATAGATCTATAATGTGCTTAAATTTTACCTAATATTTTTTAAAGAATTTGATATAAAATTATTTACTATATTTAAAAACTAAATCAAGGGTGGTTGTTCCATGGATTCACATCAATTTGAGGTTTTTTTCTATGTTTTTGATGGTTACCTAAACGTTCATGTGTTTTAAATGACTAAAATCCTATTTAGAGGCATCCTAGAAAAAACCTAACTTGAAATGACATTACATCAATTCATAAAGTTCAAAAATAAATATATGATCATTTTCCTATGATTTTATGGTAATATAATGATGTTTACCTAGTTTTGACCCCCCCCCCCAATACACATTTTTAAAGGCTTCGATACATTTAAAAACTATTTATTGATCCAGTTTGAACACAAAACACACCAAATTGACATTTTTTCTACAATTACATGTCCAAAATAACTTAACGGTGGTTTTACCATGATTTCACATCAATCGGTAGTCTTTATCGATGGGTTTGACTATTACACGTGTATTTTAGTTTTTTAAAACACCAAAAACATGTTATAGGAATCATAAGAAAAACATAAGTAAAAAATGATGTTTCATAAATTATTAAATTTTAAAAATAAATATTTCGTCATTTTTCTATGAATTCACAAAAATTAGATGATGTTTTCTTGGTTTTGACCCCCTGATGCATGTTTTTAAAGGCATCAGTACCTTTAAAAACTATTTACTAATCCATTATGATCACACTACATGTTATATTGATATTTTTTCTATGTTTAAACATCTAAAATAACTAAAATATAGATGTACCATGATTTCATGTCAATTTGAGGTCTTTTTCTATGGTTTTGACCATTATATGCATGTTTTAGTGTTTTAAAACACTAAAAATGTGTTTACAGGTATCCTAGGGAAACAATAACTTGAAAAGATGTTTCGTTAGTTATTATATTTCAAAAATCAATATATAGTTGTTTTACTTTGATTTCATGTTAATTCGATGCTTTGTTCCTAGTTTTGACCCTCTATTAAATGTTTTTAAAGGCTTCCATACCTTTAAAAAACTATTTTTTAAGCCATTTTGACCACACCACTTGTCAGATTGACATGTTGTCAATGTATATACATCACAAATAACTTAACAGTGGTTTTCCATTGATTTCATGTCAATATGGATTAATTTTCTATGGTTTTTACCAATACACCCACATTCATGTGTTTTAAAACTCTAAAAATCGATTTAAAGACATCCCATAAAAACCGTAACTTAAAAAGATGTTATGTCGGTTCCTACATTTCATAAATAAATCTATGGTAATTTTTCTATGATTTCATGGAAATATGACTACATTTTCCTCGTTCTGACCCCCAGGAACATGTTTCTAATGGCTTTAGTACCTTTAAAAAATATTTACCAAGCCATTATGACCACACTTCATACCATATTGACATTACACATACACTTCAAAAGTAAAACTATGGTGGTTCTCCCATGATTTTACATAAATCTGATTTTTTTTCTATGGCTTTCACTGTTGCATGTTTTAGTGTTTTGAAATACTAAAAATGAATTTATGGGAATCCTAATGAAACTGTAACTCAAAATGACATCTCATCTATTAAAAGATTTAAAAAATCCACCTATGGTTTTTGAATTTAGATTTCATGGAAATCAAATGAATTTTTCCTGGTTTTGAACCCCCACCACATGTTTTTAAAGGCTTTTTTACCTTTAAAACAGTTTACTGAGCCATTCCAACTACCACTCACATCATATTGATGTTTTGTTAGTGAGTTCATGTAAAAAATAACTAATTGGTATATTTACCCTGATTTCACATTAATATGAGGTCATTTTCTCTTTTTTTGAAAGTTACACACACATTTTAGTGTTTTAAAACACAAAAAACACATTTATGGGCATTCCAGGAAAATAATAACTCAGACTGATGTTCTGTTCGTTCCAACATTTCAAAAATAAATATATGGTTGTTTTACTTTTATTTCATAGAAATATAGTGATGTTTTCCTAGTTTTGACCACTATATATATGATTTTAAAGGCTTCTATATCTTTAAAAAGCATTTACCGAGTCATTCCGACCACACCACAAGTTAGATTGATGTCTTGTCTATGCGTAAATGTCACAAATAACTCGATAGATAATTTAGCATTAATTTGACATCAATATAAGTTATTTTTCTATGGTTTTCACCATTATATTCTTTTTTTACTCTGTTAAAACTCTGAAAATGTGTTTACAGGAATCCCAATAAAACCATAAATCATAATGACATGTTATCAGTTCCTACATTTCAAAAATTAATCTATAGTCATTTTTATATAATTTCATGGGAATATGACAAAGTTTTCCTAGTTTTTACCCTCTAACACGCATTTTTAATTGCTTTGGGACCTTTAAAAATAGTTTACCATCCATTATGACCCCACTTCATATCAGATTGGCATCTTTTCTATGAATACACAATAAAAATAACTAAACAATAGTTTTTTCATGACTTTCTATCAATCAGAGGTCTTTTTCTACTGTTTTGATGGTTACATGCATGTTTATATGGTTTAAAATAGTAAAAACCAAATTATGGACATTCCAAAAAATTTATAACACATAATGACATATCGTCGGGTCCTACATTTCCAAAATCAATAAACAATTTTTTTCCTATCTAGTTTTATGGAAATATAATGAAATTTTTCTAGTTGTGACACCCGACACACATTTTTAAAGGATTTGATGCCTTTAAAATTTATTTACTAATTCATTCCAACAACACCACAAATCAGAATGATTTTTTATCTATGATTACTTGTCAAAAATAATTCAACAGTGGTTTTATAAATATTTCAAGTCAATATGAGGTTTTTTTATTTGGTTTTGAATATTATACACATGTTTTAGTAGTTTAAAACACTAAAAATGCATTTATAGTAATCCATGGAAAACTATAACTTAGAAGAACATATTGTTGGTTCCTACATTTCAAAAAATTAACATGGTTATTTTCCTCTAAATTCATGGAAATCCAACATCATTTTTCTATTTTTTTACCCCCTATCATGCGTTTTTAAAGGATTTATTAACTTTAAAGACTATTTACTAAGGAATTTTGACTGCACTGCAAGTCAAATTGATATTTTTTATATGAGTACATGTAGAAAATAATTCAATGGTGGGTTTCTCATGATTTAATGTCAATATGATATGGTTTTATATGGTTTGAACAATTACACACATGTTTTGGTGTTTTAAAACACTAAAAATACATTTACATGCATCGCAGGTAAAGTATAACTTGAAATGATGTCTCATCTATTGGTACATTTCAAAAATCAATCCACAGTCATTTTCCTCTAATTTTATGTTGATATGGAATCTAATTCCTATTTTTAACCCCCCCCCCCCCCACACACACACACACATGTTTTTAAAGGCTTTGGTTCCGTTACAAACTATTTACTATGTCAGAACTGAGAAAATCAGCTTGAATGATAATCATACTTAAGGATAACAATATATAATTTATTTTTTATGTGTAGGAATCAAACACACATCAATCCGCTGTAAGATGTTGTCAGTATGAATCGAAGTGCATGTTTTCAATATAAAAGTGTCATATTAGTTTTATTTAAGGAACTTGTATGTGTTCTTTGAAAATGTGTGAATGATCTATGAAATTTATAATTTACCTTGATAGGATAAGCTATAAGGCTAGAAATTTCCTTGGGTGTCATTCTAGTAATCCATTTAAATTTAACAACAAAATCATTTTCCATTTTCTCTCACCATTGATCCTATGTTTTCCTATAAGAGTCATGTTCTCGCACTTATCCTTTCAACCTTGCAATTTATCTTTGTGATACCCTATCAATAGCGCTACTCGAACCCCCACTAGGTGTAATAGTAACTGATGATGACTCCCTACCAAAGACAATTGTTGGAGTATGTCCAGAACCCATCCCCTGTACATTTCTAGGATTCTCCTTCCCCTAAACAATTGGAACTTCATGGTTATGGGAACCTGATGATGATTTTGATGGGCTCACATCCCATATTTATTGAATTTGAACCTTTTAATACCAAAATATTAACAATTATTTTTTAAAATATTTGAACTTCATAATATTATCTAATTTATAAATTTTTTATTACTATGCAGTGTTATTTCATTACTATAAAAACATAATATTGAAATATAAATTATAACAAAAAATAATTCATAAACCCAATTAATTGGGGTTGGCTAGATGTATCAAATGGTGCTAAATTGGCATAATTTTATCTATGTATCCAGCCCCATTTAATTGGGTTTAAGGATTTTTTGTTATAATATATGTTTCATTATTTTTTTTATAGTAATTAAATAACATGAAAAGATAATGAAAAATACTTACACTAACATATTTGGTAGGGTCATTTACAAAACTGACATCAGATTCCATATGGACATTAAACCATATCTATGTATGGACAACAATGTAACCTAATTCATTAGCGTTTATAAAAAATATAAACAAGTTAGAAAAAATATGACTTATAATAAAATGATAAAAATAATTATGAATTAAATACAAACCAAAATTATTATTTTTTATAAAACTCTAAGACATGCTGATATGAAGAATGAATTATTTCTCATGATTCATAGTATTTTTTTCAATAATTCCTACAAAAAATAGAATCATTAATAAAAATTATAATTTAATTTTTTTTATGTTACTACGATGCTCTAAAATATGCAAGTACTTCATGAGATGCATCTCTGTTAATGTTGACAAACGAATTCCATTTCACATGAGAAATTCATTCACACACTTTCTCATATATCTTTCATGACATAAAAGATATTTCATCAAACTCATGTCATAATATTCATTTAAAATCTCACCATTTCATTCCTAATTTTTTCATAGTGCATGGGCATGAAATAGAGCCTAGGACATCCTAATGAAAAAACATCAAGAAATAAAAAACATAACACTCTATAAGTATATTACAAAATGATATTCATGTCATGAAAATTAATTATCAAGTAATATTAAATTAAATTACCTTTAATTAAGTATCAAAAACCTCATTTTTCCAAGTTGCAGGAACATGCCTCCAATATTTATAATTAATGGGAATGCTCATTGTATCATAAATTGGATGCCTAATAATCTGCCCATCGATTCTGGAAGCATCATCAGTAGGCACCCCAAAATCAACAAATGGAATGATAATATTGAATTCCTTCAGGTCTCATACATCATTCATGTTCATATTTATATATCTTCTATTGTTATTTTTATCCATTTGAAAAATGAATTATACAATTAATAAAATGTATAGTTTTTTATAATGACATATATACCCGTAATAGTAACTCACCAATATCCACTAGATGAAGGGATGACCAGCTACTCCATAGCTGGAGTTGAATTGGATGGTTGGATACTAAAAGCATCTGGGGAATGGCTGGCTCGATGTTAGTATCAAGTACAACCAAATCACTTAGATCCACTGAAGCTGATAGTAGGTGTGGTGTGCTCCGAGATGATAACCAGCCAGGATTTTCAAATATATTTGTTCTTAGCATTCTTTCAATTCAATTGGTTCAGATATATTAAATGTATAAAAAATTAAAAACTAATAAATTTTTACAAAAAAAAAGAAAAAATTGAACAATGTATATATGTATGAACCACTAATCAATGAGAAATTTGAATATATTTTCATTAGAAATTTATACATTCAATTATCTTCATCTTCATTATCATCAATATTTTAAACCTCCATTGTGACGAGTGCTTAATATTCACCATCTATTGCAAGTTTAATATTTCCATATTGTCAGTAAAAAATTATACAATGTTTTTTTGGTTGATTAGGTTCACTGTCACAAAGTACCAATTGATCTTCATCACTCATATCATATAAGTCTATCTACTTTAAGTGTAATAAAACTCTAACCGTCATGTATTTCATCATCCGCATAATAAACTATCTTCACTTAGGAAGCCAAGATAAATGGATGATTCTTTACATGCTCATTGGTATGGATAAATTGAGAGAAGTTGATAAAATTAAAATGTAATAAATCATTCATTATACCCAAATCAATATTAACCCACTTTCATTTTAATAAGACACCCAAAAACTAACCATGACAATTTAATTCAATTATATCAACCAAATTTCCATAATATCCCACCTCTATAAGTGTAAATATACCACTATTTTGAGTTTTTAAGACTTCTTCCTGATAAATTGTATGAAACCTAAATGCATGAATATTGTAGGCATCAAATATCTTAGACTTTCATAGAGGACCTCGAGCCAAAAAAACAAAAAAGCATTTGATATTTCATCTTGATTTTCAACATTCATTATCTTGAAAAATATATATAATGTTTTAGTTTTAACATAGAAAAAATAACTACATGTCAATAATATTAATATGAGTATATACTTACCTGATGGGTGATTTATTTGACAATCTCCTTATTAACATCTTTTTTTAATTCCATCCAATTTCAAGATCTAGCCCTTAATCACTTATTTGTTTGACATCGAAATTCTTCAATAAATGGATCTATAATAAGACTAATAAGATGCATATATCTATGTGCTTATAGAAACTCCAATACATTTAGTGTAAAATTTGACCCCTTTCCAATTGGTAATCCAATAATTTGAAATATTGATAACTAGTTTTCAAAAAGAAAATTCGTGGAGATATCTTCAAAACATTAAACACGATTGAGTCTAGTCTCAATCCCATCCAAATACCTTGAATATAATGTCAATCACTCTTTGGATATGTAACCTTTAGCAATAGAGCCTTCTAGTTGATATTTATTCATCATATTTGATTTCATATGACTTATGTACCTGATGAAAAAAATAAGAAACATATAAAATAAATTATGCAATAATTTAATAAAAATAAATTCACTAATGAAAATAAAAATTATATCATTGTACCTCTCAATTGGTTACATCAATTGATAATGTTCTGGTCAGCCATGTTTAGCTTCTTCAACCAAATGAATAATAAAAAGAATCATCATAGTGAATTATAAAGGGGGAAATAACATCTACAAATAAAAAAGTGTCAAATCAATTCTTTCATGAAGTTTATCAATCTCAATTGGATTTAGATTTTTTCTACAAAGCTATTTGAAAAAGGTTAAATAGTTTATTTTTCAGTTAACATATTACAAAATGCCAATGAAAACAACTATTCCATCAAAATACATGAGTTTTGAATTTTCAATCCAAGTAACATTCAATTTTTTAGTCAATGCACCTTGATATATTACTTGAACATCAATCTTCCACTTTTAAATTCTTTATAGTTTGAAGGAATACGTCTTTCTCTTGATTTATCATTGTAAAAATTGTTCAATGGTACTTTCTATTCTCATTTTCCCAAAAATCATGCTTTATATTCATTAACTCCAAATTCTTATGAGCATTAAGGTGATCCTTTGATTTACCATTCTCATTATGCAATGTGAAAATTACATTACCACAAAATTTTTTCTCAATATTCATTATTTCAAAATTATAAAATATCAAATTAAACTCTTAATGATGAATTTTGAAAAATATGCCCTTTATTTTTGTGTTCCATAGGCTTCATATATTATACCATGTACCGTTTTCCCCTTCTTTAAAATGATTATATTTTCCAGATTCATCAATGACACTCATTAATTATCCTATGATTTCGGAACCTAATAACACATTTAGTGGATTTCTCAGTTTAATGTCTTCATTGAATTATGTCTTGTTAAACCTATATTTATGAGTATAAAGAAGGAAATCAATGATGACGCATAAAACATCATTTTCTTCTATGAGGTAATTGTTGATGAAAAAAATTACAAACCAGACAAGGAAAAATAGTATGACTGTTTGAATCAAATAAATTTCCTAATCCTGGAATGTTAGTAATTGTATATATTAATTTAGCAAGTATTTTTAATAGTTTTCTCATTGAAGCGTCATATGTTTCCAATCCATCATCTCATCAATCTCACAATTAGTTGATTAGAGGTTGAAGGTGTACATCAATTCCATTTCTAGGCTTTTTATTTCTAGAAATAATCTTATAAATAAATAAATAATATTAATTCATACACATCTATGAAGGTAGATTATAAAGGATCAAAACAACTGGCCAAATACTATAATTAGTACATAAATTACAAAAGGGGTTAAAACCATCAGAATCCAATCCCAAACGTGAATTATTAAGATTTGAGGAAAAATATAGATATAATGAATCAAACATTTTCTATGATGTTGAATCTTTTGGATGTCTCATCAATCCATCATTACTATCTTGATCATTTCAATTCATTTTTTTATAGTCTTAGATGCCATGAATAATATTTTAAAGCATCATATTAGAGGAAAATAATGAAAGAAAGTTGAAGGAGTTTTCTTTATTTTTTATTCTGGGGGTTTCATTGATTTATACTCTCATTATTGTTCATTGACTTTCATCTACATTTATGCGATCTTATGAATTATCCTTTGTCGGAATCTCCCCCCTATGAAAGAATGAAATCTTTAAGGAATTCATGTGTCTTTATTTTATACAGTCCATGTTTATTTATGACATTATTAATCTCATAGTATGATGCAATGATCATATCTTCACTAAATGCATCATGATGAAACTCTAAAATCATGTACATTTCTTTGTCAATAATTTCACGGAGATAGTTTATATGATACAACTTAAGTAGAAAAGAAAACATTGAATAATTATCACAACCTTCAAACAGTTCCTGTTGCAGTCTTCAACTAATTCATAAAGCTCATTTTTTTGGTCGTTGAACTTATTAGAAGGATTAAAATTCTCAGGGTCAATTGAAGGTATTTTTGATCTATTGAAATCTTGGACATTATATCCTGCAAAGAAAAATGTTTCATTTATCAAATTTGAAACTGAATTCCCCTCTAGAGGGTCACTTTGTGTTTCATTGATAGGATTATATTTGTTTTGAATATACATAACAATATAATTATCATGCCAAATCCAACATACATATTTAGTAGAAAATTGTTTCTATATAAAATGATCATATACTTCATTTCTATTTAACCATCACTTGAATTTTCAATCCGGACATACACATTTTATTCTACCATCCACTGGTCAGTTTTTAATTACATAATATTTTTTTCAAATTCTTGTCATAACGAGGTGTGTTTCGAGGTAATGTAATCCAACTTTTATCCATAGTTATTTTATTTTCACTCTTCTCCCTATATATTCATATATAATGATATAAATGGATAATTAGACAAGTACAATTAAAAGTAAAAATCAATTAACTTCGTTATGCTTGGTCACCTAATTTATCCTAAAATGCTATATATATCGTATATAAAATCATGGTGAACATACATCTACACTCAGTATGTTCTTACATAGGAAGTATCATGACAGTGTGGAAGAACCAGACTAAAACTTTATTGAATAATCAATAAAACCAAATGGTTTCCTTTCCTCTAATCAACCATTCTCCAAAAACCACTAAGGCTTACTCACCAAGAATTCATGAGGGATAAATTCATCATGAAATTATAGACTATTTATAACCCCACATACAAACAATAATTCATCATATAAAAGATTCATGATCCCAATTTTTAATAGGCATTAATGATAGTTATGTGTATAGGATTTCTAAGTGATAAAAGTTATCCTTTTATTGTATAATATGATATACTACATAATGATATAGCAACCCAATCATACAATATTAAAAAATTACATCTTATGATTGGGGATTTAACTCTTCGATAAATGGGGGAGAGGGGTTGTCATTGGGGGTCGCCATCAAGGAGCAGGGGGGGAATTGTGGGGTCATCATCAGGTAGCTAGTGGGGTGGGGTCACGAGGATCATATGTGAGAGTGGGAAAGGGGTGTTCACCATTGAGGATGAGGGGTGAGCCATCACGGGGAAGTGGGGGAAGGTGGGAGAGGTATGTTGTTGGAGAGAAGGGGGGTCAATGTCGAGGAGATGTAGGGTCGAGGGTGTGGGGCAGTCACCTACATTGGGGAGAGGTGTGGCCAAGGGGGAGGGGCGGTCGCCAGTGTCGGGGATAGGAAAGGGTAGAGGGGCGGGTAGTCACTGGTGCCAGGGAGAGGAATGATTGAGTGTGAGGGGCAGTCACTGGAATTGGGGAGAGGAGCGATCGAGGGAGAGGGGCGGTCACTGATGTTGGGGGAGGGGCAGGGTCGAGGGGGAGGGGTGGTCATCAACGTCAGGGAGAGGTGGGGCTGAAGGATCGGTGAGGGTAGGGGGGAGGGAGTCACTATCACCAGGGAGAGTCGTGATCGATGTGGGGGTGGTCACCAGTGTTGGGGAGAGGCGAGGCTGAGATGGAGGGGTGATTGCCGACGTCGAGGAGAGGTGTCACGAAGGGGGAGGGCAGTCGCCAGCTTCGGGGAGAGGCATGACCAAGGGAGTGAGGGGGTTAGTGAATCAGTTGGAGGGTGAGGAGTCAGTTATTTTTTAAAAATATTAGCAGTGGTTTCATTGAAGCCGCCACTATATTTACAATATTTTTAATAATGGTTTTTTAGTTGTGATTATTAGAACAACCACTAATAAACTTTCACTAAGACCACTCTTTTTTGTAGTGCTAGATAACATAGTTTGACTGAATCTTACCCTAAAAGTGACATATATAATTTTATTATCGATTCTAAAGCTATAAATGCCACCATGAAATACCATCTCTCTATCCTCTCAATCAATTGGATTTCTCTCACTAGAATTTTTTTCCAACTTTATGAATTTTCTCGCCCATAGTATTTTTTATTAGTTTAAGGAATTTACCTCACTACAAGAATTAACACCCAAAAGAATTAATTTTTCAGCATAAGGAATTTTATTCACAGGTAGATGTGATATAGTATGTACATGCACAACATCAAATTATATCTTCATATTACATCATTGAATTTTGAAATGAAATCATTGAATCACTGTATAAATGTAACATTCCAACCCCGGATGTCACTCTACTGTGCCCCAAGCCCGGTTGGTTACATGGCCTCAAGAACATCTTCCCAAATGCCAGAGGCTTATGACTAGCAGTTATGGACTTGGTGAGTCATTTGGGAGACTATACCCCAATTACCATAATTTATCACAATGGAAGTCAATCACATTAAATAGTGGTAGCAGATACAATAAGAAGACAACAGATAAAATAGAAAATCATGAAAATAATATGTCACAAGCCAGAAGTGTCTCATATACCATGATGCATATGATACATGTATCTAGAAAATATCCAAAATAGGTACATAGAAATATAATAAAATACTAGTATCTAAAATCCGAAACGACCGAAAAGTGCCCCCGTAGCATCGCAAGCCTCATCTTAGTCTTATGCTCCCATGCTCAAAAACAGAGATCAACAAATAGTTTTAGGGTGATTTAAAATACTATAACATGTAACTATATAATCGGTTTGGGTCCCCAAGGAGGCCCAAATAGGATGTGAGATAAACATCCCATTAGGTTTCCACATAAAAATCTATACAGTTCTAAGAAGTACTATGAAATATGGGAAACAAGTGAAAGTAAGTAGTAATGTAAGTCTGAAAGTCTAAGGAATATAACTAATAAAAACAAGTAATACTAAAAACCTATTATGGATCCCTACAACAAGTTTCAGCTCATAACAAGGAATCTAAATGAAATATAAACAAACAACACATCCTTTCCACATAACCATCCATATCATGTCCATGCGTCCTTACCGTATAAAAAAACTATATCAAAAACCCACGGTCTTGTCGTACAACAACAATCATATATCCCACAGTCATGCCGCATAATGAAGTGTAGATCATGAAGGGCTGAATCTAGGGTGCTGAAGACCAAGGCATCCTCTTCGAGTCTTAGAAGAATCTCAATGGAAAATTGTAATAGGCACTGGTTTGAATCCTAGGAGCATGGGTGCCATCATGTCCTACGTGAGTCCAAGATAGCTGGATCAAAGGGGTAGCAAGGCATAAGGCATCTCAGAGAATAAAGACTAAATGTGCATAATCAGCCAAGGTGTCCACTATTGCATTCCAGATCCATGGAGGTCCATTCATGAAATCTATTAAAATCATCAATCATTCCATGCCTTTAACAATTTTAAACCATATGATTCTACTCACTCATATAAAAAATTACATTAAAAACAATTAAATGATTATACCCACTCATTTAAACCATTACATATCATGAGTATACCTACTCATGTAATCCACCTTCCTTTAATCATTTCACATGGATATACCCACCCACATATCACCAATTTCCATTTAACACATCACATGGGTATACCCACCCATTAATCACAATTACCAACAAAACTATTTAAGCAATCTAAAAACAACCAATGAGTATACCCAGTCATTCGAAAAGTTCAATTTATGTATTTAATCATGTTAGTAATATAATATTATAATAACACAAGCTAAGGAGGCATGATATATCCTATGTATGTAATTCGGCCTCATTTATGTACAACTGAGCTTCCTTAAACTAGGAAAACTCGAGGTCAGACCCCATGGGTAGTTCGTCAATGGTAAAAACCAATGTAAAGGCATGGTGCACCCCATGGGTGTTCTTGTCCTAGTTCAGCAACCAAAAAAGTATCTAAAATATCCTAAGGGGGTCCCAAACAGGTCCTACATCATTTATTTCTGATTAACACTTTAAAATCAGGCTCATGCTAAAATGTCCAGCGGGCAGAAAAAAGGTTAATATCTCTATAAAGCCTCAAAATCCAAATGAAAAGTATAGACCACCTACCTTATCTCATTAGTGAAGTTCTCATCTAGTATCAAGTCCTAATTCATCCTGATTGGGAATAAATCTAAAGAACATATGAAGAACAAGAAATTAGGGCATAAAAGCCTAAACCCAAACAATGCAACTGTTTTTATGAAGAATCAAGAATGGCTATAAAGGAATCAATATCTTATCGTCATGGTTCCAACAAAATTTACAGGGATTGAAATGTAATCCAAATGGGTGCTAGATCTGAAAAGCTAGATAAGATAGTTTTAGGCTTCAAAAGAGAGATAAAATGCTTCTGTCCAAAAAATAGAGGTCCATGCCTCTATTTTTAGAAAACATAGTTGGGAAATTACATGAAAAGTAATTTCCTTACATGGTGTGTAATTATCAGTTTTACTTTAATGGGGGAAACCCTTACACATCATGAATGGTCCTAGACAAACCATTACATGTTCTGAAATTGGATTACACAGTGTGTAATCCAATTACACATCATGTAATTGGCCTGCAACTGGTATACAACCTTCTGGCCTATTATTTCCCAAAAATAACCCAACCATCCCATGGCCCAGCTTATGGTCAATTCCAAAAAATATTGTAAAAGATTCATACCTCAAGAAAAACCTAGGATCTTACAATCTTTCCCCTGTAAAGAAATTCTTCCCCAAATTTCCCTCTCATGGGTAGTCAAGATCCATTTGAAAAAACTCCTGTCACTGAGCACGTATGTCGGCCTCCTTCTCCTAAGTATCATCTTGTGAACGGTATTTCTTTCAAAGAACCTCTGCTAGAGGAACTAATGAGTATTGTTTATCCTTTATTATTCTATCAACAATACAAATTAGATGAACCTTGATGGATGCATCAAATTTTAGCTCAACCTCCTCTATTGGAATAGCGTCAGATGGGTCCGAATTATAATGGCATAGTTGTGATACATGGAAGACGTCATGCATGGATCAGTACCTCTGAGGTAACTAAAACTAATAGTCTACTGATCTTACTCTCTCAGGAATCTCGAATGGACCAATATATAGTGGTGAAAGCTTACCCCGTATCATGATCCTTCTATGTCCCAACCTTAGTTAACCACATAAAAAGACCTGATCCCTCACCTCAAACTCAAGAGGTCATATACAGTGACCGACATAAGATTTCTATCAAGATTGTGTAGTAGCCATCTGCTTCTAAATCAACTGGATCTACCCAGAATTCTCTTGCACGAGACAAGGTCCCTGTAAAGCTACCTCACCTACCTCGAGCCATCACAAGGGTGATTGGCATAGCCTACTGTACAAAGCATCATAAGGAGACATCTCTATCATTGCATAATAATTGTTATTGTAGGATAACTCATCTAGATGAATGTGTCTCTCCCAAGATACTCCAAAATCTGGGACACATTCTCTCATCATGTTCTCTAGAACCTGTATCATACACTCTGATTAGCCATCAGTCTAAGGGTGGTGGACTGTTCTCAAAAGAACCTATGTACCCAGTGCCCTCTAAAAACACTATAAGAAATGAAATTTAAAGTGAGAATCCCTATTTGAATTGATAGCTCGTGAGAACCCATGAATTTGTATTATGTCATGGATATACAACCTTCCAAGAACATTTATATAGAAGGTATCCTTGATCGACAATAAATGATCAACCTTTTTGATCCCATCAACGACAACACACACCACATCTTTACCTTAAGGAAAACTTAGTAAACCAGTCATGAAATAAATTATTACATCACCTCATTTCCACTTTTGAATAAGTAACTGGTATAAAATCATGGTTGGTCGTTGATGTTCCTCCTTCACATGTTGGCAGGTGTAACACCTCGTAACAAAACTAGCTACCTCACTTTGCATACATGGCCATTAGTATTGATGATGTAAGTCACAGTACATCTTGATGACTCCAGGATGTAGTGCCCAAGATGAAGCATGAAACTCCCACATCATATCTCCATGTATATCCACTGGAACCCAAACACATCCATGGATATGTAAGATCTCATCAACAGTTGTGGTCTAACCAGGAGGAGGGACCTCACCTTCCTGACTCTCCCATAGGACTAGACCCTATGAATCTGATAACTGCCTCATCCTTACATTATCCAATAGAGTAGAGGACACAACTTTGGATGTTAGATATGTCTATCCCTAACTTTTGTGCACCTCCATATAGATCTTAGAGAATAACGCCATAAGATTCCACCAGCTAATTGTCTGGTGCACTGTTTGTATCTAAGCCCACGTGCTCAGTGCATCGAATATTACATTACTTTTACTAGTCATGTATTCAATATTTAATTCAAAAGACTGTAGGTACTCCACCCACCTTTTTTCCTCATATCCAAATAATACTGAGTAAATATATACTTTAGGATTTTAAAATCTGTATACAGAAAAAAATGATCTCCCAATAAATAATGTCTCAAATAGTGAAAAGAATGAACAACTGCATCTAGCTCAAGATTATGCATAGGGTAATTCCTCTCACGTGGCCTTAGAGACTGAGACTCATATGCCAAAAAACTATCCCCCTACATCAGCACTACTCCCGGCCCAATACCTGATGTGTCACAATTAAGGATGGAACACTGGGTTCGTCAGCACCATGAAAACTACTATCGTGTTTGTGAGACTGAATGGTATTAACAGATACTCATACAGACCATACCTACTCTGAATGTTTGTACAAGGTATGTCTGTTGGTCAAATATGTACCTGGTGATATCGTAACCTTAGTTCAATTTTCAAGAATACTCGGGATCCTAGAATCTTATCAAACATTTCATCTATTTGTAGAAAGTTAGATCAGTTTTTAACCATTAGATGATTCAAATTATGATCATACCCAAATAGCTGAAGATTTATATCCACATTTTTTGAAAAAAGAACTAGAATACCCCACATAGATGTTTTAGGTCAGATAAACCCCTTTTCCTTCAAATACTCTAGCTTCCACTTAATTTCTTACAACTCCATCGTAGCCACCTAGTAATTATAAATGGATACTAGTACAGCTCATAACACTAGTTCAATGGAGAACTCAACCTATCTCTCAAAAGGTAAACTAGAAAATTCATCTGGGAACATGTCCGTGAAACGAACCTCCATTAGAATAACGTCTACCAGACTCACTCCCTGATCATCCAAAATACAAAATAGCAATCTAGGCAGTTATTCTTCCGAACTCATGATAATATGGTCCATCTCAACTCGCCTGGACACCCCATTCACCCTTGTGAGTAAACACTTCATCCTATGGTGATGTGAAAGTTACCCATAGGAGATAGTAGACAATTTAAGATTGATAATATACAAAATAGTCCATACCAAGAATGAACTCAAACCTTATCATCTCAAAGACATAAATATCTCAAATGAAGTGACACCCACCAACCTCAAGGGTGTACTCTTAGCACTAGATCACATCATCCATTCTGATTCCCAATAGTATTTCTAGCATTAAAACACTTTCAAAATACCACACAACTAGACCATGTATTTTAACCATAGGTGCGGATATGAAACTATGAGATACACTTGTATCAAAAATAGAATATGAAATACTAGAAGCTACTAATATCATTCCTCTCACTATAGACAGTATAAAACCTATCTCCTCAGGGGTTGGTTGTACATAATATAATTGACATATACCATGACCCTCTGAAACACCATCACTACTAAGAGTAGGTCCCCTTCGATGTATATGAGTAATGGGTGTATGACTACCTCAGGAAAGACCACTATTTCTGTAGCCTGATCGACCTGCATTGCTCTAGCTCCCAGCTTGACACAGATCATAGAAACCTACTTCTGAACCTGACATCAAAGCTGACCCCCTACCACTCACAATAAGAGAAATGGTCCTGAAAAATCATTGCATGTGGCCCATCCCTCCATAAGTTCGGCACTCGACTGGGTCGCAGTCACGATGATTCTTCATGTGTCCTCTCCCGCCACACTAGTGAAAAAACACCGAACTACTTGAACTTATAGCCTAACTGATGCTCATCTCATGGGAAGAATCAAAATGGTGCTTCCTTCCTGATGATGTAGAACCACTAGGTTGAGAAGAAACATTTTCGTGCTCTATATCCTCAAATTCTCTCTGGTTCCACTCTATAATCAGTGTCGGATTCATAATCTCAGTGATAGATGTCAACCTGAACATGCTGACCTAGGATTTGATAGTATGTCAGAGGCCTTCCTCAAAGCATCTCGATCTCGACATCTCATCAGTAAGGTACATCAGTGAAATACTATTCAACTCTGTAAAGTATGTTGAGTAATTTATAACTGTCATGGTGCCCTGCTCCAGAAGAATGAACTCACTAGATCACTCTTCCCATAGTGTCTTGGGGTAAAAGTATTCAAGGAATTAGGTCTTGAAATCTGTCTAACCCATATCTCGTAGCCTTTCAGCCTGGTTTAGAACATCCCACCAGTACTTTACTACTCCATGTATCATATAAGGGGTGAGCTTGACCCTCCACTAAAGTGGTGTATTCAGAAGATCGAAGATAGATAGTGTGGTCTCAATCTACAACTCAGAAGCTTGTGGACCATCATCCCCCAAAAACGTGGAAGGATGTTGCTGCTAGAACACCCATGTCAGCTCGTCCATAGACATGGTAGGCTACGGTGCTCCTTGAAAAGTATGCATATAGAAAAATAACCCCTCGTGGAGCTATGCCTCAACACCAATGTATGAAATAGTCTATTGTAACTCAAAAAACACTAAAAGAGGAACCACTAGTGTCTCATGGCCCACCACATTCAAAGCATGGTCATCGCCACCCTCTTGGTATACCATTGGCAGTCTTCATGGTGGCATGCCTCAATAATGCCAAACACTCGCATCTGAAAGGAATGATATCAAAGTCGCTTCTCAAAAGCAAAGGACAGTTCAAAAACCTCCTAAAAACAAGTCATAACACATAACCTATTCCTAAATCCATGACTGTATAAACAACAACCACAACACACCTAGAAACTCTACCTATCACCCACTCAAAATCCAGGTGTAGGTCAAGTCTTTATTTTCCATTTATTTTCATTTAACAGTCATTATTTGACATTATTTAACCAATGGTCCACCAAGTTCTGATCCTTGAGGACCCACAACACCTCAGGAACAAATATTTGATGCCCATATAATCCATACACATCAAATTCACTTTAAAATTTTAAATTTAAAAGGTACTTCATTTTCTATTTCATAAGGGCCCATACACCTTATGAATTGAAAGATGATTTCACTTCTCTATCCTCTTCACAAAGTCTATCACATAATCCGAAAAAACTATTACAACACTTATCTCAATATCATGCGTCAAATAATTCATATTTAATGGCCTGATATAACGCATGATATGTGATTTCTAACAAGAGACTATATGATACATGAGATGGAATACCCTCATATCATCGGGTTGAAAAAAAATATAAACCACAATTGCATCAATATTATCAGCATAAATCATGTGTGTCACCTAATGGTGAAATCAAATCAACTGTAATAGTAAAACCCAGAAAATAGCAATTTCGTTTAGGGTAATTTGGATTTTTCTTGTACATGGGTTTGATACACTCGAGCATAGCTCAATAACCAATTCCATTTTCCTTCATATCCATGTATATTTTTTGCAAATAGTAAACCAAACCAGAAAAGAAATTGTCTCTCATACCACTTTGTAACTTCTTGAACTCGGATGCCACTCAATAGTGCCCAAACCTGGTTGGCTACATGGCCTCAAACGCACTCCTCAAATGCCAGATTCTTCCGACTAGTGGTGAGGTCCTAGTTGAGTTATTGGGGATACTATTCCCTCATTACCAGAGTATATCATAGTGGAATTCAATCAAATTCAATGGCAGAAGTAATTTCAATAAGCGGACAATAGGTAAAATAGATAAGCAAGACAAGAATATATAACAAGCCATAAGTGTCTTATATACCATGATGCAAATGATACATGTATCTAGAAAACAACCAAAAAATATACCTGGAAATAAAGTACAATACACGTATCCAAAATCCAAAAAGGCCAAAAAGTGTCACAGTAGCATCACAAGCCTCATCTGGGTCTCATGATCCCATGATCTAAAGAAATGATCAACAACTAGTGTAAGGGAGATTGCCCCTGCTATCACCTGAAACCATATAATTTGTTTGGGGCGCCAAAGAATCCCAAACAAGGTGTGAGATAAACATCCCAGTAGGTTTCCACACAAAGATCTATACAATTATAAGCTTCACTATGAAATATGCGAAACAAGTACAAGTAAGCAGTAATGTAAGTGTGAAAGTCTAAGGTATATAACCAATGCAAAAAAGTTATACTGAACAACCTCGTACGGCTCCCTGCAATAAGTGGCAGCTTCTAACAAGGAACCTATAGGGAATATAAACAAAAAACACAGCCTTGTCATAAAACAATACATATCCTATCCACAAAACCATACTCTATAAAGAAAATCATATAAAAAACCCACGACCCTGTCGTACAACCACAATCATATATCCCACGATCGTGCCATACAATGAAGTGTAGACCATGAAGGACTGAATCCAATGTATTGAAGTCCAAGGCATCTTCATCAAGTCCTAGTATCGTCTCGATAGAAACTCAGTATAGGCATTGGTTGGATTCCTATGAGAATGTGTACCGGCATGTCCTACGTGAGTCCAATCAAGCCGGATCTAATGTAAAACAAAGCCCGATACATCCCACAGAATCCAGACCCAAAGAGAATAATCAACCAAGGTGTCCACTACTGCGTTCCAAATCCATGGAGATCTGTCCTTGGAATCTATGTAAATCATCAACCATTCCATAAATTTAAAAATTTCTAACCATATGAGTCTACCCACTCATATAAACAATTTCATTCAAAACCATTCAATGAGTATACCTACTCATTTAAACCATTACATCTCATCATTATATCCACTCATGTACTCCACTTCCATCTAATCATGTCGCATGGTTATACCCACCCACTTATCACCAATTTACATTTAACACATCACATGGATATACCCACCCATTAATCATAATTACCAAAAAACCATTTATGCAACCTAAAAACAACTAACAAGTATACCCACTCATTTAACACGTTCCATTTATGCATTTAATCAATTTACGCATGATATATTATGATAACACAAGACAAGGAGGTAGGACATCTCTGAAAAAAAAACATTATGTGCATATTATTTATCAAATAATGAGGATTTATTTTTATGATAAAACCCATTAATTTCAATGTTTTATTAAAATAATTGGTAATTTTAATTTTAGAATGATTCTGAACAAAATTGAGAAAAGTGCATAATTTTGGATTTTTGACAGATTTTTACCAAAAGGGTATTTTTGTCATTTATTAAAATATATAAGTCAAATATTACCAAATAATTTTTTCCATAATACTGATTTTATTTTCTTCAACTTCATCTTTATGACCTAGAGCTGATTCGAATATCTATTAGTCCAAACAATTTATTGAATTTGAAACTTTTCTGGGCGGACAACGTGGACCTCACCACCGTAACAGATGCACAAACCGGTCTCCTCACCTCTAATTTAGGTTATTATACTTGGGATATCACTACGACCCATAGGAATGACTCTTAAAAAATTTTGGGGGAGTTTTGAAGTCATTAAGGTTTCCATTGATCGTTATACATTTGAAGGAAGCTTCTTAGAAATTTCAGCCATAAAAAGTCTAATTTAATGAAAATTCCATACCTCCGTAATAAGATGTCTAAATGAGTTTAAATGAGGAGGTCGAACGTAAAACATATTTAGGATAAACTTTTATGAAGGATTCCATGTGTTAATCTACCATTTATTTTGCCAACAATGTGCAAACTTTTAGGGGATAGAATTCTTCCTATAAAAGGGGGCTCTCGTCTCCTTCCCAAATCATCAGCTCGACACCAACTGCCCAAGAGGGTTCCCAACGGGGCATCAGACAATGCTACACCTCTCTTACCACCCCATTTCATCATTTTATTTTATTTTAATTTTACTTTTCTTTTATTTTTCAATTGTAATTAAAATTTTATTTTTATCAATCCATGCCTTTGTGTTTCTCCATCTACTTTTCTTCATTTCTTTCCCTATCTCTCTCTTCTCTTCCACCCACTCCACCAAGTATTCTATTACTCTCATAAATGATAGGATAACCCCAAGACTTGGCCAAAGGGGAGGTGAAGGTGATCATGAATTTTATTTAATTTTTAATTTTATGTTTGTAGATATATTTGTGTAGCATGCACGAGTAAGTCAAATGTCCCTGATGTTGTGACTACCACAGATAACATGAAACTCAACCTATACATATTATTTTATTTAATAATTTTCCCTCTCTCAATTGGTTAGTTCTTCACACATTGGAGTTGGGAGAATCAATGTATGAAACCGCTTCAATTGAACTGGGTCTTGGATGATGACACAATCTAGAGAAAGGCGTGTCCCTGACTTGGATTAATGGAGGAGGTGGAATTGAGAGTGCTCAAACATTCAATGATATTCCACAATTTATAAATAAAGATTAGTAATTCAAACATGAGATTTTGTGTTTTTATTATCAAACTGAAATAAAAAATATAAAGGAGAATAATGATTAAATATTTAACCACCCCCAAAAACCAAGTTCTTTCTTATTAATTAATTCAATTTAGACTTGAATCATAGTATAAATTTAGAATTATTGCTTCACATATCATTATTTAAAATAATAAAAAACCCAAAAATATTTTAATCACTCTCATCTAATAATCAAAACCACAAAAACCGATAGAATAGGTGAATTAAATAAATTAAGTGTACTAAATTAAGAAGGATCTTAATGGGAGATGACCCTGGTCTACCACTATTCTGCACTAGGAAAAATATAATTATTTTTGCTTACAACCCACAACAGACGTGCATCAAAAATGACACTATTTCTGGGGATCTAATCATTAGTTCATTTACTTTATCTATTTTGACATATTTGTTATATATCATTTTATTTAAAAAACTAAAAAAAATACTTCCATGATGTATTCAAATTCAGAATATTATGCATGGATAAATTACTCATAGGTGCGACAACAAAAACAAGAAGAAGATGAACATTTTAGAAGAGATCAGATGCATGAACATATAAAAAGCATTGAACAACTAACTAGAAAGGATAATAGAGATTTTGATTATGTTCATGCATTAATAGAGAAAATCAACCCTAATCCAGTGGAAGTACATGAGAAAGTGGTGGAATAAATTTCACCACTTATATTTGAAATTGAAGAACCTGAGGAAGCAAGGGAGGAAGATATATCTATTGAGCTACAAGTGGGAGATCAACAAAGATTGGATGAATTCTTGATTTAATATGAGGAACTACCTAACTTCCCCATATAATACAAAGAATAAGAATCAGCACCACTGAAGGAAGAAACCACCTAAGTAGTTTAATTTGAAGTCAAGATGGAGGAGCCTGACTACCTACCTTTATACTCGGATAGTATACTCTAAGAGGCACTTACCACTAAGGTAGAGATTGAAGCTGAACCGACTCAGGGAGTTGAACCATTCATTGACTCTGTCCCTTCTAATTTTATTGAATATGAATTCTACATCACCCCATGTGGTTTTGATTATACATAATTAGACAACCTCAACTCTGCCTTGGAGGATGAAGAAGAACCTTGATGTTCACATGATGAGGAACATATGAAGTTCCCCAGACACATTGAATATTTGTTGAAGGATGTTCATGAAGATATGGTAGTGTACTTCTCTATGGAAACGATGACAAAAGATGATTTTATGGTGAATAATTTGATCTTGATACTTCATGTATTAATATTATTCAAATTGAATTACACTCTGACATTCCAATTGACTATTATTTTGATGAAGCATACCTCAAGTAACTAATTGACAGAGAATAATATGTTGCACAAGTATTAGCAAAGAAAGGGGATGATTCATACTTAATCCTACACCCACCATGCATGTTATAACTCATTGTAAAGGGGGGATATAGTACACTCATTCCCAGAAGGATGAAGAAAAATATGGGAAAAGCTATATGTGGTTGTTCACATCAAAGAATCTTTATCCTCTATCAGAATTTGGATAAAAGTAGGTACTACACTCTAGAGGCAGTCATAATTCAAGGCCCACATGGGGGATAATACCAAGATTTATCTTTAATTTCTTTCTAGGAATTTATATTTCTATTTATTTTCACTGAAATAATTTAGCATGGGGTCCCCTCCCTCTTTTATTTTGAGATTAAACAACATGATCATTGTGATTAATTGAGTAATTTTCTTTTGTAGGATCGTGATGGTAGAAGGAATCCCCAAACAGTAAAGGGAAGGACCAAGTTTCAAGGAAAAAGGGTGTTCAATTTTATTATTTTATCTTTTAAACACTCCACATTTTTGTCTACAACATTTTTTTATCTTTAAAGATAAAATTTCATGCCCACACTGGAATTCTTGATTTACTCAACTTATTAAATAGGAATGAGTTTCTTAGGAATCCTGTGATTCTATGATTTAGATTTAAATATTGATATGATTAAATGATTGAAATTAATTATTGAATTTTTAAAATGAATCATGGATATTGATGTAATGACTCATGATTTGAAGGAATTAATTGATTCATGTAAATGAAATTTCTCTACCATCCTTCATGAATTGAATTTCTAAAGTTCATGTGAATTAATTTATTAGTCATTCCTTGAGTGATTGTCCAATGTTATATTTTCCATTTCCATGAGGATTTATAGACCATGTTCTTCTTATTTATTCTTGAGCATATTTCTTTGATGATCTTGGGACATGTAACTGAGTAGAACTTGTACTGAAACTTATCAAATCTATGACTATTCAAAACACATTTAAAATGATTGAGGCATCTTTTGGAAAGCCAATTTTCAATAAAAGACAACCTTTAAATCAATCCTTATTTTATCCTATAGAGACAATGAATGACATTTACAGGAATGTGTCATGTTTCAAGCCACTTTTATCCATTCCTACCCTCCTTTGAGTATTTTCATGATTTTTCAATGTTGATGTGTGGGGTTAAAGGGAATCATGGTGGACGGGATAATATACATTTTAAGGAAGAAGTGTGGGTGTATTATTATGGTAATTGTAAAAGGTTGTGTAATCACTAATTATACTCTATTTTTCCCCTCTTGAATTTAAAAAAATAAAAAAAAATGACAAAAAGAATCAACAAAAAGAGAAAAAAATTGGGTTGTGATTTGGGAAAACCAAAAATCACCATTTTCTAGACCGTTGTTCTTATGATCGTATGTGGTTAGATGTTTGATGTGAAATTTGATATAGTCATAACTTTCAAAAAAATAATAAAAAGTAAAAAAAATCAATAGGGTGCACATAACATCCATTATGCTTACTTGATCATAACCTTTTCTTTGAGTTTTGGGAATTAGCTATTGCTACTTTGAAGGGGATAATTTCATTATATTTTTACTTTTGATATCATGCATAGTACTTAAGAGATTAGACTCCTTCTTGAGCCTTAATTTTTAAAGCATCAAATCCTACCAACCTTAAAACTCGGAGTCAATAGAACCTTAATTGAATGTCCTCATTATTTTATGTGCATTTTGTCTTTAAAAAGTGGAGAAAGTAGTTTATTTACAAGACAATGGCTAAGGAGCATGTTCTCGTGATATGTGAATAACTTTACATGAATTGTATAATGAGTGATGAGAGAAAAGAATCAAAAGTGAGGTAAATCATGAATTTTCATGTTTAATAATAATTAATCAAGGATCTAGAATGAATGAAAGGATACGTTCCATCAATTTTCAAAGATTAAAAGTAAAATATGTGAATTATTTGTTTTGTTGAAAAATGGGAAATTAAATTGATATGTTATGCAGATTTTTTAAATTTTGATTTCACATTGAATTTTTTTATTTTATTACCTTGGAATTTAAATATTGGTAATATTGGTGTCCTCTGATTTCCATTTTGAGATTTTATACTTGGGGACAAACATGGTTTAAGTGTTGGGGTATTTGACAGAGAAAATTTATGTGCATATTTTTGATCAAATAATGATGATTTTTAATGTTTTTCAATGATAAAACCCATGTATTTAAATGTTTTATTAAAATAATGGGTAATTTGAATTATAGAATGATTATGAGAAAAATTGATAAAAGTGCTTAATTTTGGATTTTTGAAAGACTTTTACGACATGGGTATTTTTTCATTTCATAAAAAATTTAATTCCAAAATTCATGATTTTTTTAGAATCCTGATTTTATTTCATTCAAATTTCTCTTCAGGTCCTAGTGTTGATTTGAATATCTATTGGTCCAAAAAAATCATTGAAGTTGGAAACATTTCCGGGTGGACAGCGTGGACCCCACCACTGTAACAGATGCACAAATCAGTCTCCTCACCTCCCATTTATGTTATTACACTATGGATAACACTAGAACACATCAGAACAATAGTAAAACAATTTTGGATGAGTTTTTAAGTCATTAAGGTTTCCATTGATCGTTATACATTTGAAGGAATCTTCTTAGAAATGTCGGCTATAAAAATATTTATTCAATGAGAATTCCATAACTGCGTAATACTATGGATAAATGAGATGAATGGTGGAGGGTGAATGGAAAAAATATTTGTGAACAAATTTTATGAAGGGGTCGAGGTGTGAATTAACAATTTAATGGGCCAACAACACGCAAAATTTCAAAAGACAGAATTCTTCCTATAAAAGGAGGCCCTTAACTCCTTCCCAAATCATCATCTCAACACCCACAACTAAGGAGGGATCCTATCAGGGCACGGGATGATTCTTCTCCTCTTTCCACCCCGAATTTCTTATTTTAATTTTAGTTTAATTTTATTTTTTTATTAGTTTTCAATTGTAATTCAAATTTTAGTTTTATTAATCCATGTCTGTGTGTTTCTCCATCCACTTTTCTTCATTTCTTTACCCCTCTATCTCTCCTCTTCCACCCACTCCACCAAGTAATATATTACTCTCGGAAATGAGAGGTTGACCCTGAGACTTGGGCTAGGGGGAGGTGAAGGTGACATTGAATTTTCTTTAATTTTTAATTTTATGTTTGTAGATAGATTCGAGTAGCATGCGTGGGTAAGGCGAATGTCCCCGATGTTGTGACTGCTTCCTATGACATTCAACTCAGCCTATCCCTATTTTTTTATTTAATCTTTTTTCCTTGTCTCTATTGTTTATTTATTCACACGTTGTAGTTGATCTATTTAATGGATAAAATAGCTTCAATTGAATTGGGTCTTAGAAGATGACATATTCTAGACAAAGGTGTGTCACCAACCTGGATTAAAGGAGGAGGTGGAATTGAGAGTTATCAAACATTCAATGATATTCCACAATTTATAAATAAAGAATAGTAGTTAAAACATGAGATTTAACGTTTGTATTATCAAACTGAAATAAAAGATATAAAGGATAATAATTATTGAACATTTAACCAACCCCCAAAACCAAATTCTTTCATATTAATTCACTTATAGAAAGGGAGGTTTTCCTAATGCCTGTAGAGTACTTTTACCAACGGTTTGAGGAAACTGTTGGTAAAAGCTGGTTAAATCATCTTTTCCCAACAGTTTTTCAAAACTGTTGGGAAATTTATAATCAATACAAATGGTTTTCATAAACGGTTGGTATTGAAAGGTTTAAATCATCCTTTACCAACGGTTTTTACAAACCGTTGGGAATGTTTTTCCCCAATTTCACAAATGCTCGAACTCCTCCATTCCATGCGACTGCATCCCTAAACAAAATGGATAATTGGAATTTTCCATCCCCAACGGCTGAAATCCTTCCATCTTTAAGATTTATCAATTCTTCACTTGTATAATATAAGTGATACTACATCTACTATTTTTGTTTTATGTTTTCATTTAGGTGAAGTGGAGAAGAGGGATTATGTTTACCCTACTACGTAAATTCTTCTTTCCGATCCATTTTATAAATTTCTTAGTACTACACTTCTAATTTGTAAGTGATACTTTCATTTTAATGTTCTACATCTTATCTTTTTGTTTTCTATTTTTATTTGGGTGTGTATGACTTTATTTTTCTCTTTGATTTGGGTGTTTTTGTTGGGATTTGACAGTGAATCAAATTTGATTCAAAATGAATTATGTATCATCCATAAATTTTCAATTATTATAAGGCTTGGTATTTTTGGAAATTTTGTGTTAATATCATCCATATTCCACATGATTCACATCATGGTAAGAATGTGTGATGATGTTGTTATGATCAGAGAGAAAACTCATACTCTCTAGGTTGTTTATTGTGGCATTGTTAGTAATGAGTGATAATTGACATCCTAAGATGGCTATAATAATATAACATTAGGGTGAATAAATTATGGTTCTCACTGTACGTTGTATATTATGTTTCTTTCTTGGACAATACCCAATTTTATGATGGTTGGGTGCTTTTCACTAGCCATTCTGGCATGTGTATACATCCATAACAATGTTATATAAGTCACAAGTTTAATTAAATAATCTTATTATCATTGGAATACATTATTATTAAACTCAAATTTAAAAATAAATGTTTTTGTCTATACATTATGAAATTTAACCTTTTTACAATCCATGAACAACCTATTAGTGTATAAGCATAAACTTTATCCACCCATGGGGTGTGATTGACTTGAGGAACTAATTGGGTAATTAATGGTATGACCACAGAGGTTCCAAGAATGATTTAGTGAACAGTAATGAATGATTTGGGATGCATGTAACACATAATCGGGTCTGAGGAATGTGCCTCAATTTGGGATGCCTATAAAGGGACCTTGAAGTCCTATTTTACCAACGGTTGTGTGCAACCATTTGTAAAACTCTTCCCTTTACCAATGGTTTGATTCAATGGCAAGGCAATGCACCTTAATTTATGATTGTAGATTTAGAGTTATTGACATGACTCACACTCTTTCCACCGATGAACCAGATGATTGGGTTTTAGCTCAAGAAGGTAGGTCGAATTTTAGAATTTATTGAGCCTCTTGTATAGTACTACTTCCTGATAGTTATAACTATGTTTTTCTTCTTGATACATGACATACATTACCATCATTCAGATTATGATTCTGTTATTAGTTTGTATTACTAATTTGGTTATTTTCATCCATTTCCAATATTTTCCCATTTTTATCTTTATTCCACTTTTTAACTGATAATGTTAAAATTGTGCAACTTAGGTATTGAGGGAATAGTCTCCCCCAGACACAGCAATGGCTCTCACTATAAGTCAACAACATTTGGAATTTTGGTAGATGTGCTTGAGGCCATGTGGCCATCTGGGTTTGGTTCACTAATGAGTGGCATCCTTGTTTGGGACGTCACAATTCCTAGATAATATTTTTATAAGTGTTTCTAATCAAATCCATACCTATAACTATTGAACGCCCCTTTCCAAAATCAATTGGGACATGATTCAATGAATACACCTATATCATTCCGAGTGTTTATCCTAGTACTTACCTTCAAACGACCATAAATATTCGGTTTATTTATGTTTTTTTATTGGAATGGATTTTCTATATTATGTTTTTAGGTTACAAATTAGTTATTTGTTTCTAATTACTTCCATATTTGTTTTAATTGTAGAAATTACACCCATTGAAGAGATGCGGTGGAAAAAGATGATAGAAAATAATCATCACATGACACAGATGGGAATTCCTCCACTCATCTATGTTGTGAGTATTTTATTTCAAATATATATATTTCAATAACTTATAATTTCAGGTGTTTACTTTTGTGTTAAACTTTTTTTCAGGATCGACCCCCTGGATGAGAGATATCTTATTAGGAGCCTGATATTGCTCCCAGGATATAGGCTGGTGGAAGGAGGGGGGTGGTGTCAGAGTTAGAAAATCATCTGGTGATCCTGATATTAAGGCTACTTATACGAGGGGGGGGAGGGGGCATAGTCACTTGCGTGGGATGCGGGGGGGGGGGGGGGGGCGTACTCGCTTGCACGCGGTATGGAACCGCCATACATAGTTGATGGTTCAATACAATGATGAATGACAATTGATTGATAAATCCGGGTAGGAATGTCGTGGGGTTTTGGCGACTCTAGCTAAATACTCCGACATTATTCCGGTCAGCCCTCTCTCTTGGATACATCTGCGACACGAAGTCAAGGTTAATGTGTGGGCACAAATATGGGTAAAAAACTATCGGATTTAATGTAGTATTTTCTTATATTTATAAGAATTAATCTATTAGGTGTCAGCTTCAGTTTAACTTCCCTGATGGGAAAGGTTCATAACCATCAATTTTAAAGGATCTAGGAGTTCTTTGGAGAGGTTATAATCATGAGTAATATGTTGGATGATGTGATAGAGTGGGCACAGAGTTGGAGACAGTACCTATCATGGATGACTACCCGATAGAGCAATATCATCAAATGATTACCCATTGGGAAACTACCAAATTTATGGTATTAATCCCATTTGAAGTATTTAAATGGTGGTTTTCATATTTTACATTAATATCATCTTATTTATTATTAAACATTATTTAGTAATCTTATGACAAAAAATCATTGATTCAAAGCAATACCTCCACACTTTGGGGTGCACTACTATGTCAGATCATGCGAGGTAGCTGGTACGATATTGTTGTTTATAATTTTGCTTTAGGACATTCCCTTTTTATAGTTTCCTACTTAAATTATATGATTTATTGAATATTGTATATATGATTATACTTTCACTTGATATTATTTCAATGTCATTACTGAAGAAAAAATTGAATGTTGAAGGATGTCTCACTCGAGAAAAATTGTTTTTCTCGTGTAGAAGGAAAAAAGATGAAACTGTGGTTAATGAACCGACATAATAAAATATTTTAAGTTTTAATTTGTTTATTTAAATGATTAATATCTATTTTTAATTTTAATAATCTATTAATATTTTTAATAGGCTGATTTAGAGGCCCTTGATGCCCCGGAGCCTGACAATTTAGTGCCACAGAATCATTTATATCAGGTTTTGGGAGATGAGAACTATCGTCGATTATGCTGCCGACCTGGTAAGAATATAGTCCCAACAATGTAATGGTCCTCTCCAGGTATCCATTCTAGTACCACTGAGATCGAACAAGTTAAGAAACATGCAAGATAATCTTATAAAAGGGACACAGAGTTGGAAGAACTAGTTCAAATGTGGGAGGAAGAATTTATGAAACAGATCAAAGCTTTATCTTCATCACATCCACCAGAGGCCAGAGTGGCTTGTCAGACATATATGATGCTGATGGGTGAATTATCCTATGCACCAGGCAGCAGTTCTAGTGGTGTTCGAGATGATGACGTTCCTGGTGATGACGAGGATGCTGAAGAGGACAAGGGCGAGGATGAGGATGAGAACGAGGGAGAGGATGGGGACGATGGTGAGGATGGGGTCGAGGATGAGCATGGGGATGATGACGAGGATGATGACGAGGACAACGATGGTGGCGAGGATGAGGCTGATGTGACAGTGGTGATGGTGATGGTGATCAGGGGCAGATTGATCCATTACATTTTTGAATTCTGTATAACTCTTTATTTTTTAACGTAGTTTTTCAATCTGGTGTTTACATTTTTTAATTAAGTATAACTCCTTATTTTTTACCAAATATGGAACCATAGTGATGTTATAATGGTTTATGGGGCTTCTGGGGCTTGTTCGGAGCTCAGAACCCCCATCGACGTAAAAAACACTATGCCTCACAGTTAGTAATAAATTTAAGTCCATCCCATAGAGTGTCTACCAACCATATAGGGATATATATTAGATGAAATGTGCATGATTTCCCCTAACCATGCACTAGGGGATTCACATCATGCATAATGTATATAGTTTTAGTATAAGATATTATCACTGTTGTTGCACAATTTGCCTAACTGGCATACAGAAAATCGACCAAACGCATTTGGATTGTGTTGATACATTAGGAAAACGATCCATGATTCATATGTGGCATGTACGAGTCAACTCTGCCTCAATATAAGGCACGGTGTGGCTGGTATCACTCAAAGTGTCTCTCTTTTATTTAAAATGGACACCCTTTTACGTAAAAACAACTGGCATACAGAAAACTAAGCAAACGTATCTGGATTATGTTGATACTTTAGGAAACTGATCCATGGGTCATATGTGATGTGTACGGCTCAGTACCAACTCAATCCGAGGCATGGTGTGGCCGATACCACTCAAAGTGTCTCACTATTATTTGAAATGGATAACATTTTAAGTGAAAACAAAAACTGACATACGGAAAATTTACCAAATGTATTCGGATTATATTGATACATTATAAAAACAATCCATGGTATATTTTTTTATGTGTAGGATTCATACCCGCATCAATCTGATGCACGTTGTGGCCGGTACCACTCACAGTGTATCACTTTTATTTGAAATGGACCCGATTTTAAGTGAAAACAACAACTGACATACGGAAAACCGATCAAACACATTCGGAATGGGTTGATACATTAGGAAAATGATACATTGGTCATTTGTGATGGGTACAAGTCAACTCCACCTCAACCAGAGGTTTTGTGTGACAGCGATGGCCGAAAATGCACTCTGCGTGTCATAAATGGCCAAAACATGCATTTAACGGTGAAATGAAAGCCCAAAGACATCGGAATGACTTTATATCAGAATAAAACACCCTAATTATTTTTCTTTATGTGTACGAGGAGACATAACGTCATTCAGACTCGTGGTTTTCATGACACAACTAAATATGTGTTTTTTGTTTTTTAGGTGTTTAGTGTGCTTGAAAAGCATGCGTGGGGTGGTGAAAATCGGCCGAACGACCTCAAAATTCCATAAAACCAGAAGAAAAAAGGGTGAGTGAATTTTGAAATGTTCAAAAAGATTGCACGTTAATCAGAGGTGTCGTGTGACCGCGCTGGCTGAAAAATGCACTATGTGTGTCGTAAATGGGCAAAACATGCGTTTAATGGTAAAATGTATGCCTAATGACATCATAATTACTTGACATCACACAAAAATACCCTAATTATTATTCATGAGGTGAAAGAGAAGACAATACTCTATTCAGACATGTGGTTTGCACTGCACGGCTGAATATGTGTTTTTTAGGTGTTTGGCGCATTTGAAAAGTGTGCGTGGGGTGGTCAAAACCAGCCGAATGACCTCAGAATTCTATGAAATCAGATGAAAACAAAGGGTGGGTGAATTGTGAAATAGTCGGCTAGACAGCACATCAATCGGAGGTGTTGTGTGATCAAGGTTTCTGAAAACACACTCCCCATGTTGTAAATGGCCAAAACATGTGTTTAACGTTCAAATGCAAGTGGAATGAAATTGTAATGACTTGAAATCACACGAAAGCACCCTAATTATTATTCGTGAGGTGTAAGAGGATACGACATGTAATTCGTTTGTGCGGTTTGTGCGACATGGCGGGATATGTGTTTTTAGGTATTTGGCGTGCTTGAAAAGCATGCATGGGGTGGTCAAAATTGGTCGAACGACCTCGTAAAGCCATGAAATCGGACAAAAACAAAGGGTGGGTGAATTGTGAAATGATTGGCTAGATTTCACAACAATCGGAGATGTCGTGTGACCGCGCTGGCCGAAAACGCACTCTGCATGTCATAAATGGCCAAAACACGTGTTTAACGGTCAAATACATGTCGAATGACATTCTAATGACTTCAAATCATATGAAAACTCCCTAATTATTATTTGTGAGGTGTACGAGGAGACGACACATCATTTGGATATGCGGTTTGTGTGTCATGGTTGAATATTGTTTTTATAGGTGTTTGGCGCGCTTGAAAAGCATACCTGGGGTGGTCAAAATTGGCCGAACAACCTTACAATTCCATGAAATCAGACAACAAAAAAGGGTGGGTGAATTTTCAAATTGTCGGCCAAATGACACATTACTCAGAGGTGTCATGTGACCGTGCTAGCCAAAAACACACTCCCCGTGTCGTAAATGGCCAAAATATGCGTTTAACTATCAAATGCATATCGAATGACATCATAATGACTTGAAATCTTATTGAAACACTATAATTATTATTCTTGAGATTTATGAGGAGACATAACTTCATTCGGATGCGCGGTTTGCGCGGAATGGCTGAATATGTGTTTTTTAGGTGTTTGGCGCGCTTGAAAAGGGTGTGTGGGGTGGTCAAAACTAGCCAAACAACCTCAGAATGTCATGAAATCCAACGACAACAAAGGGTGGTTGAATTGAAAATTTTCAGCCAAATGGTATGTCAATCGGAGGTTTCATGTGACCGCAGTGGCCGAAAACGCACTCCACGTGTTGTAAATGGCCAAAACATGCATTTAACTGTCAAATACATTATGAACAACATTGAAATGACTTGAAATCACAAGAAAACACCCTAATTATTATTCGTGAGGAGTATGAGAAAACTAAATGTCATTCGAATGTGCATTTTGTACGACACGACTGAATATCTATTTTTTAGGTGTTTGGCGTGCTTGAAAAATGTGTGTGGGGTGGTCAAAACCAACCGAACGACATTAGAATTCCATGAAATCAGACGACCACATAGGGTGGGTAAATTTTGAAATGGTAGGATAGACGACACATCAATTAGAGGTGTCGTGTGATTGTGGTGGCCAAAAACGAACTTTGCGTGTCATAAATGGCCAAAACATGTGTTTTACATTCAAATATATACCGAACGATATCAGAATAACTTGAAATCACATAAAAAACCCTAATTGTTATTGTTGTGGTGTAAAAAAATACAACACGTCATTCGGACCCACGGTTTGCATGGAACAGCAGAATATGTGTTTTTATGTGTTGTCGCACTTGAAAAGCGTGCGTATGGTGGTCAAAACCAGCCGAACGACCTCATAATTTCATGAAATTAGACGACAACAAAGGTTGGGTGAATTTTGAAATTTTCGGCTAGATTTAACATCAATCAGAGGTGTCATGTGACCGCAGTGGCCGAAACATGTGTTTAACGGTCAACTGCATATAGGATGACATCAGAATGACTTGAAATCACACAAAAACACCCTAATTATTATTTTTGAGGTGTATAAGGGGAAAACACATCATTCAGATTCACGGTTGGCATGGCACGTCTGAATATGTGTTTTTTAGGTGTTTGGCGCGCTTGAAAAGTGTGCGTGGGGTAGTCAAAATCAGTTGAACGTCCTCAGAATGCCATGAAATTAGACAAAAACAAAGAGTCAACTAATTGTGAAATTTTCGGCTAGAAAGCATGCCAATCGAAGGTTTCATGTGACCACGGTGGCCGAAAACTCATTATGTGTGTCGTGAATGGCCAAAACATGTCTTTTACGATCAAAAACATACCGAAAGACATCGAAATGACTTGAAATCACACAAAAACACCCTAGTTATTATTAGTGAGGTGTAAAAAAAGACGAAACGTCATTCGGACATAGAGTTTGCGCGGCACGATAGATTATGTGTTTTTAGGTGTTTGGAGCGCTTGAAAAACTTGTGTGGGGTGGTCGAAACTGGCTGAACGACCTCAGAATACCATGAAATCAGAAAACAAAGAGTGGGTTAATTTTGAAATGGTCATCTAGACAACATGTCAATCAGAGGTGTTGTGTGACCGCAGTGGCTGAAAATGCACATCGGATAGCCCCTCCAGACAGCCCCCTCACCCCCGGATAGCCCCCCACACCCCTCGGACAGCCCCCACCCCAGACAGCCCCCCCTGAATAGCCCCCCACCCCTCGAATAGCCCCCCCCACCCAACGATCCATGGATCATTTGTGATGGGTACGAGTCAACCTCACCTCAATTCGAGGCACAATGTGACTGGTATCACTCAAAGTGTGTCACTTTTGTTTGAAATGGGCAACATTTTAAGTGAAAACAAAAACTGACATATGACAAATCATCACAACGCTACAGATATATTCATGAAATTAAGGGTTAAAAATTAAAATATGGTCTATTATTCATACGTTATTAGAAGAAAATATTCAGAAGTCATAGATTGAACCACAATGGGTCATAGTATATATAGATAAACATGAATTATATTAGGAATGAGTCTCGACATCCCATCATGAACATCCACCAACACTTATGTTCTAATTCTCAATCAAGGGCCATTCATTCGATATAATAACATACAAGAAATAAATATCATATAGTGATTTCATATGAATCCTATGAACATTCAATCATACCATATAACAAATTGGTCAACAAGGCTACACATATATTCTTCAAAAAATATGTTTCAAAGTCTCTTAAAAATACCCCAATGGAGAGGAATGCATATGGTGACACCGTATCCCCATGGATCACTTCAATCCCTTCCTCAAATAGTGGGTTATAGGACCAAACCAATGTCCCTTTGGGAACCCAATACCAAAGACTTAATTGAATATTCATACCCACTACCCAAGATGAGGATTCATCTCACATAAGACCCAGGAGAGCAAATTACAATTAGCCACATACCCCCTTTTTCTAATTGAAAATTATATGAAAAACATGTATGATATTCCGGTAACCCATCTCATATGTCGATATTGGACAATGTTTTCCACTAACACATCAGGAACCATTTATACATGGATACATAATCATTAGAGGAAAATAAACATCCCATGTGATTCCTATAACTCATCCTAGGTCAAAGCAGATGACCACTACCATTGTCTATCGTATGGGTGTCATGATCCTTTCCACTCTACCCAAGTTTTTCTGTTGGTTTTAAGATACTCAACCCAAGATCATGACTAAACATCCCATGTTCTTCCTATAACATGTTGGTTTTTTCTCTTGTGTGTATTGGTGTTGTGGTTTGAGTGAGGAAATATTTCTAAATT
This sequence comes from Viscum album, assembly GCA_963277665.1. Lineage (NCBI taxonomy): Eukaryota > Viridiplantae > Streptophyta > Magnoliopsida > Santalales > Viscaceae > Viscum > Viscum album. The sequence goes on along the minus strand of OY728148.1, from coordinate 962,951,559 downwards.
TTGAATACTCTTATGTGTGTTGGTTTGTGGTTTGAGTGAGGAATGAATTCTAAATTTGGAATACTCTTATGGGTGTTTTTGTATTTCCTATAACATGTAGTCCTTTTCTCTTATGGGTGTTATTTCATTTGAATTTCTAAATTTCTAAATTTCTATATTCTGGAATGAATTCTAAATTTTGAATACTTTGAATGGGGATTTTTTTATTGGTGTTGTTGCCGGTCTAGAGAGGGGTTGCTATGTTGTTGCAGGTCTTGAGAGGGGAGAGGGGCATGTTGCTGTGGACCTGAGCAATAGTATACCAACGGTATAAAAACCATTGGTATATATACTATAATATAATTATTCCAACGGTTTTTTATAACCATTAGTATAGTTTTATAACAACGGTTATCACAAAACCGTTGGTATAGCCTTATGGATTTCCATATCCCCTTTATACCAACAGTTTTAACCATTGGTAGAAGGGTAACACACATATACCAACGGTTTACAAACCTTTGGTATATGTTATACTTTAACACACATATACTGACAATTTGTAGCAAACTGTTGGTATACCTTCTATTTTGACACCTATACCAATGGTTTTCACCGAACCGTTGGTATAGGCCTATTGTCCCGCCTTACTTGGCCACGGTTGAGGGAAACGTTGATATACTATATACCAATGGATTCCGGGCCTTTACCAAGAGTTTAGAACCGTTGTTAATGTGTAAAATTCCAGTAGTGATTCATTCTATGAAGACTTACATCTTAGTATAAATTTTGAAATCTTGCGTCACATGTCATTATTTTTAATAATAAAAAAACCAAAAAGATTTTAATCAATATCATTTAATAAACAAAAACAAAAAAAGAGGTATAATAGGGGAATTAAAGATGAAAGTGAACTACATTGAGAAAGATCCTCAAGAGAGACGACCATGGTCTGCCACTGTGCTGCACTAGCAAAAATATAATTATTTTTTTCCATACCCCACGGTAGGTGTGCGTCAAAACTGAATCTGTTTACGGGGAGCCAATAATTTGTTAATTTTATTTTTCTATTTTCACAACTAATTTAGATTACATTTCATTTTAAAAACTAAAAAATACTTCAAAGATGTATTCAAAATCAAAATATTATGCATGGAAAAATTACTCACAGGTGCAGCAACAACAAGAATAAGAAGATGAATATTTTAGAAGAGCTCAGGTGCATGAACATAGAAAAAGAAATGAACTACTATCCCTAAAGGCCGATAGAGATTTTTATTATGTCCATGCATTAATGGAATTACCCAACCCTAAACTAGAGAAAGAACATGAGAAAGTGGTGTATGAAATTTCACCAATTATATTTTAAATTGAAGAACCTAAGGAGGCAAGGGAGTAAGACATACCTACTGAGCTACAAGTGGGAGATCAAAAAATATTGGATTAATTATTGATTAAATATGAGGAACTACCTGACCTCCCCATACAATAAAAAAAGAAGATTCAACACCACAAAAGGAAGAAACCACCCATGTTGTGGAATTTGATGTCAATATGGTGGAGCCCAACTACCTGCCTCCATCCTCATAGAGTCTACACCAAGTGGAACTTACCAATACGGCAGAGATTGAAGCTGAACCCACTCAGGGAGTTGAACCATTCATTTACTCTATCACTTATAATTTTATTGAATATTAATTCTTCATCACTCCTTGTGGTTTTGATTATAATGAATCAGAAAATCTCATCTATGCCGTGGAGGATGAAAAAAAACCTAGATGTGCACATGCCGAGGAACATATAGATCTCCCTAGATAAGTTGAATATTTATTGAAGGATGTTCATGAAGACATACTAGAGGATTTATGTAAGTAATCCATGAGAAAATCTTCTTACTTTGATGGGGAATAATTTGATCTTGATACTTCATGTTTTAATATTATTCAAATAGAATTACACTCTGACTTTCCTATTGACTATTATTTTGATGATGTATTCCTCGACGAATCAATGGAAAGAGAATAAGAGGTTTCACAAGTAGCGACCAAGAAAGAGGATAATTCATACATCATCCTACCCCCACCATGAAAGATATAACTCATTTTTAAGAGGGTGGGGATATGGTGTACTCTATCCCTGGATAATTACTATCCCAGAAGTATAAAGTACAAGCTAGTAAAAGCCACATGTAGTGGTTTAAATTAATGAAGCATCACCCTCCATCAGACTTTGGATAACAGCTGGTATTTCCCTCTAGAGGAAGTCAAAATTCAGGGCCAACTTAGGGGATAATACCAAGATTTATCTTTACTTTCTTTCTAGGAATTCATATGTCTATTTATTTATTTTGAAATAATTTTGAATGTGGCCCCATCCATCTTTTCATTTTTAGATAAAATGAAATGATCATTGTGATTAATTGAGTAATTTTATTTTGTAGGATCATAACGATAGAAGGAAGCCACAGATAGTGAATGGGAAGGACTATGTTTCAGGGGAAAATGGTGTTCAATTTTAGTGTTTTATATTTTATTCTCTCCACATTTTTTCCTCAACATACTTTGATCTTTAAATATTAAATTTCATTCCCGAACTTGAATTCATGTTTTACTCGACATATCTAAGAGACATGAGTTTCTTAGGAATAATGTGATGCCATGTTTTTGATATCAATGTTGATATGATTAAATGATTGAAATTAATAATTGAATTTTTAAAATGAGGCATGGATATTGAAGTAATGACTCATGGTTTGAAGGAATTAATTGATTAATTTAAATGAAATTTCCCAACCATCCTCCAGGATTTGAATTTCTAAAGTTCATGTGAATTGATTTATTATTCATGACATGAGTGATTGTCTAATGTTATATTTTCCATTCCCGAGAAGATTTATAGACCATGTAATTCCTATTTATTATTGATCATATTTCTTGAGTAATCTTGGGACATGTAACCAACCATAACTTATATTGAAACTTTTCAAATCTATGACTGTGCAAAAACACATTTAAAATGATTGTGGCATCCTTTGAAAAGATAATTTTCCTTAAAATAATACCTTTACATCAATCCTCCTTTTAGCACTTAGAGACCATGAATGACCTTTATAGGAACGAGTCATGTTTCAAGCCATTTTTATCCATTCCTACCCTCATATGAGAATTTTCATAATATTTTAAAGTTGAAGTGTGCGAGTAAAGAGAATCACGGTAGACGGGATGATATAGATTGTAAGGAAGAAGTGTAGCGGTTTTATAGTCGTAATTGTAAAAGTTTTTGGAATCACTCATTATACTCTATTTTTTCCCATCTTGAATTAAAAAAAATGCAATAATGACAAAAAGAACCAACAAAAAGGGAAAACAATGGGTTATGATTTGGTAAAACCCAAAATCACCATTTTATACACCGACAATCTTATGAGGGTATATGGTTAGGTTATTGATGTGAAGTCTAATATAATCATAACATTATAAAAAAGGAAAAAAAGTATAAAATTAAAAAAAATCAAGAGGTTTCTCAAATCATTCATTATGCTTACATGATCATAACATTTTCTTTGAGTTTTGGGAAGTTGGTGTTGCTACTATGAAGGGGATAATTTCATTATATTTTTAATTTTGATATCATGCATAGTAATAAATATATTAGCCTCCTCCTTGAGCCTTAATTTTTAAAGCATCAAATCCTACCAACCTTAAACCTCAGAGTCAATAGAACCATAATTTCATGTCTTTGTGATTTTATGTGCATTTTGTCTTTACACAGTGGAGAAATTAGTTTATTTTCAAGCCTATGGATAAGGAGCATGTTCTCATGATATTAGAATAATTATATAATGAGTAATGAGAGAAAATAATCAAAAGTGAGGTAAATCATGACATGGAATGTTTAATAATAATGAATCAATTATCTTGAATATATTAAAGGAGATGTTCCATCAATTTTCAAATGGTAAAAGTAAAATTTGTGAATTATTTGTTTCTTTGAAAAATGGGAAATTAAATTTATATTTTTGAAATTTTTTGAAATTTTGATTTCACATTGAAAATTGTTTTATTTAATTGAATTGGAATTTGAATATTGGTAACATTGGTGTCCTCTAATTTCTATGTTGAGATTTTATGCTTGAGGACAAGCATGGTTTAAGTGTGGGGGTATTTGAGAGAGCAAATTTATGTGCATATTTTTTATCAAATAATGAGTATTTTTTAATTTTATTCCATGGTAAAACCCTTGTATTTCTATGTTTTATTAAAATAATGGGTAATTTGAATTTTAGAATGATTATGAGGAAAATTGAGAAAAGTGCATAATTTTGGATTTTTGACAGATTTTTACTACAAAGGTCTTTTTTTCATTTTAAAAAAATAATTCCAAAATTCATGATTCTTTTTCTTAAAATCATGATTTTATTTCATTCAACTTTATCATAAAGACATAGAGTTGATTCAATGATCTATTAGTCCAAAAAATCCATTGAAGTTGGAAATTTTTCTAGGAAAACAGAATGGACCCCACCACTATAAAAGATGAAAAAGTTAGTCTCCACACCTCATATTTAAGTGGATCCAACTAGGATAGCACTAGGACACATATGACCGAATTTAAAACAAATTTGGGGGGATTTTGAAGTCATTACGATTTTCATTGATCGTTATAAATTTGAAGACAGCTTCTTAGAAATTTTGGCCATAACAAGTCTTATTCAATGAAAATTCCATAACTCATTAATCCTTGTGGCTAAATGAGCTGAAATTTGGAGGCATAATGTAAACCACATTATTGAATAACTTCAATGAAGGGTTACACACATTAATCTAACATTTAATAGGCCAACAATGTGAAAACATTTAGTGGAATGAATACTTCCTATAAAAGGAGGCCATCGCCTTCTTCCCAAATCATCAGCTCGACACCCACAACTAAGGATGGATCCCACCAGGGAACGGGCCACTTCTTCTCCTCTTTCTCCCTAATTTATTCTTAATATTTAATTTTATTTTTTTTGTATTATTTTTAATTTTTAATTCAAATTTTAGTTTTATTAATCCATTCCTTTGTGTTTCTCCATCCACTTTTCTTTATTTCTTTCCCCCTCTCTCTCTTCTCTTCCACCCACTCCAATAATTAATATCTTACTCTAAAAAATGATAAGCTGACCCTGATACTTGGCCAGGGGGGAGGTGAAGGTGATCAGGAATTTTCTTTAATGTTTAAATTTTTGTTTGTATATTGATTTGAGTGTCATGAACAGGTAAGGCGAATGTCTCCGATGTTGTGGCTGTCTCCAATGAAATGCAACTCAACCTATCCATATTAATTTATTTAATCAATTTTTCCTCTATCTCTATTGGTTAGTTCTTCACAATTTGGATTTTACCTAACCAATATATGAAACAGCTTCGATTGAACTGGGTCCTGGAAGATGACACATTCTAGACAAAGGTGTGTCACCAACTTGGATTAAAGGAGGTGGTGGAATTGAGAGTGCTCAACCATTAAATTATATTTCACAATTTATTATTAAATAATAGTAGTTAAAACATGAGGTTTCGTGTTTTTATTATGAAACGAAAATAAAAAATATAAAGGATCATAATGATTGAACATTTAACCAACCCCCAAAACCAAGTTCTTTCTTATTAATTCATTCTGTTTAGACTTGCATCTTAGTATAAATTTAGAATTCTTGATCACATGTCATAATTGTAAATAATAAAAACCCAAAAATATTTTCATCAATATAATTTAATAAACAAAACCAAAAACTAGATATAATAGGTGAATTATATAATGTATGTTAACTACATTGAGAAGGCTCTTCAAGATAGATTACCATGGTCAGCCACAATGTTGAACTTGGAAAAATATAATTATTTTTGTCCATGCCCTGCAACAGGCGTGCCTCAAAAATGACATTGTTTCCAAAGGGACAATCATTACTTAATTTATTTTATATATTTTTACATCTTAGTGAGATTTCATTTAATTTTAAAAAAACTAAAAAAATACTCCCATGATGTATTCAAATTCATAATATTATGCTTGGAAAAATTTATCACCAGTGGAGTAACAACCATAAGAAGAAGATGAGTATTTTAGAAGAGCATAGGTGCATGAACTTAGAGAAAGCATTGAACAATTAACCAGAAAGGATGATGGAGAATTTTATTATGATCTTTCATTAATGGAGTAACCCAACCCTAAGCTAAAGGAATAACCTGAGAAAGTTTTGGATGAAATTTCACCCCTTATATTTGAAATTGAAGAACCTGAGGAGTCAAGGGAGGAAGACCTACCTGGTGAGCTAAAAGTGGGAGATCAAAAAAGTTTGGATGAATTCTTGATTAAATGTGAGGAACTAATTGATCTCCCCATAAATTAAAAAGAAGAAGAGTTATCATCACTGAAACAAGAAACCACCAATGTGGTGGAATTTGAAGTCATGATAGAGGAGCCCGACTACCTGCCTCCATCCTCAGAGAGTCTACTCCAAGAGGCACTTACCATTGAGGCAAGGATTGAAGCTGAACCGACTCAAGGAGTTGAACCATTCATTGACTCTATCCCTTCAAATTTTATTGAATCTGATTTCTAAATCACTCTTTTTGGTTTTGATTATACAGAATTTGATTGTCTCAGCTATTCCATGGAGGACGAAGAAGAACTGGGATGTGAACATGTTGAGTAACATATAGATATCCCTAGACACGTTGAATATTTATTGAAGGAAGTTCATGAAGATATTCTTGTGGATTTACCTAAGGAAACCGTGATAAAAGCTACTTACATTGATGGGGAAGAATTTGATCTTGATAATGCATGTTTTAATATTATTCAAATAGAATTACACTTTTAATTTCCTATTGACTATTCTTTTGATAAAACATACCTTGAGGAACCAATAGACCGAGAAGAAGAGGTTTCACAAGTAGCAAACTAGAAGGAGGATTATTCATATGTCATCCTACCCCACCATGCAAGCTATACCTCATTGTGAAGGGGGGGGGGGATATGGTGTACTCTATCCATGGATCATTACTCAACCAGAATAATGAAGAAAAAGATGAGAAAATCCACATGTGGTGGTTACAATCAAAGAAGCTTCATCCACTATCAGACTTTGGATAATAGCTGGTACTACCCTCTAGAGGAAGTCATAATTCAGGGCCCACTTGGGAGATAATACCAAGGTTTATCATTACTTGATTTCTAGGAATTAATATGTAAATTTCGTAGGACGAGAGGTGGCATTCCGTCGCCCCCGCTCCAGCCACGTTCATTGTTCTCATCGGTGACACTATTATGGTATACGCGTCTGCATTCACCACATATGATTTTCATAGTCATAATGAAAGGGAAAATCACAGGCTCTGATGAATGGGATGTACAAGAGCTGCATACACTGGGTGGTGGTGAATGAGCGGAGGGAGAGGAAGTCGATAAGCTTCTTTCATTGTCTGGCGAGGGATAGGGTGGTGAGTCCCCCACCGTAGTTGTTGGCCATTGGGAACCCCAGGAGGGCGTAACCAGACTTCCCATGCCCAACATTCCATGAATTTATCTGAAAACACTACCACATGGACACCCACACCCTCCAGGCTTTCTCTGATTGGTTTGTGACATCAAAATAAATCTTTGTTGGTGATTCCAAATGAAAAATAATGTGATGGTCAATCAAGTATGTTATGGAGTACTATGTTATGGTACAAATTTGACTTCTCTAAATGCTATAGAGTGCTATTTATCATTTTGATAAAAACACACTTCGATTGTGGTGGTCTGCTGAAGATCGTTTTTTAGGTATTAATAATTCTCATAAATTTGATTATGTTCTGTGATTACAAATGTGATTAAATTCACGGTTGTGAAACATAGGAGGTTCTAGATCGATAGCATGCCCTGATGGTGGAAAAATTCGAGATTGAGAAATTCCAAACAAATAATTTTATATTGTAGAAAATGAGGATGCAAGCGATGATGTGGAAGAACAATTGCCTACTAGTGATCCACAAAATATCGGTGGGTCTAGAAGAGGAGAAATGGGACAACGTGGATATGAATGTTATTTCCAACATCCCTTTTGCTTTGGTGGCCATGGTCCACACAAGCATTTCAGAGAAAAAGACAATGAAAGAAAATTATGATGTTCTATGAAACATTATATGACCATGTTACTGCACACATTCATTTTCTGAAAAAGAATTTTATACACTCTTTGAATGAAGAGTCATCATTAGTGACTGATCACATCTAACACTGTCAATACCCTATTCACTCAACTCATGACACTTGGCTACAAAATTAGGGATACTAAATGTGCTGGTATTCTGCTCTAATGTTTTTCTAATCCATATGATCAGTTGATCATCAACCTTACCAACAATATCATGATGGAAATGTTTATGCTCAACAACGTTGCAGCTGTGGTTCCTGAAGAAAAAAAGTTAATGCATGAGCAAAGTGACAGACAAAAAACATTGCACCAATTGAAGACTTTGTCAATAGATAGAGGAAGGATGATGGAGCATGATTCTATGTGGGAGCCAAAATCATGGAAGGTCCAAATCAAGAAGAATAACAACATCACATGTTACGTTTGTGGAAAGTAGGGGCACGCCAAAAAGAATAGTTGGAACTGTAAGAGTGGTGGAAACAACTCTCAATGAAATATGACGACTACTTACAGAAATGGAGAAATACTAGTGAGTGAAACTTCAATGATGGAAGGAGGTAGACATCATCTCAACAATGCATGGATAATTGATTCAATAGAAACATGGCTTAAAGGAAATGGTTTGATCAGTATGAACATATCTCGAAATGACTTGTTTACATGGGGAACAATCACACCATGAAGATATTTGGACTCAATACCACCAAACTAAAGATGCATGATGGTATAATTCAAACAACCTAAGGAGTACGCCATGTGAAGATCCTAAAGATTAACATATTTTCTTTGGGTAGATTTCATGACATCAGGTGTAAGACTCACACTAACAATGGAGTGGGGAAGATTGTGATTGGTGTGCATGTGGTGATAAATATAGAGAAGATCTCAATGGATCTGTGTGTTCTTTATGGTGAAGCATACAAGGAGGTGGAGATAGTTGTCACAACCCGTACCTCAGGGCCACATTGTGACTACCCTAAACCCATCTTCCATTGTCCAGAGGATGAAAACTAGCACCAGAAAGGTGTGTCCCTTAATTGGGAACACATTGATTTTTTAACCTTTACAGAAACACAGTCCAAGAACAAAACAAGATGCAACAACAAAGACTATAACACAATAAGATGAAACCACAAAGTAAACTACTTTAGTAAAATATTGTTGAAAGTATTAAGGGGTTGGAATACAAGCCCAACTGTTAAAGTACAAGTACGACTGCTAGTACAATAAAACTGAAAGAAAACGGAATACAGCACGAAGGTAGAAGTACCGCACAGGTAACACCACGAATATAAAACCACAAAGGTAACTCCATGAAGGTATAAGTACCACACAAGTAACACCATAAATATAGAAATACCACACATGTAACACCACAAAGATAGTACCACAAAGGTATATGTACCACACAGGTAACACCATAAAGCAAGAAGTACCACACATGAAAAAGGCTCATCTCACAATCAGGTATAACTTAAGTACAGAAGTACAGATGATTAGTCATACACTATATCATCTTATTCTATTAAGAATCACTACTGCTGACCCACACTTGATCGATATGTGTTGACCCACATAGGATCGCTGAGCACTGACCCACATAGGATTTGACCCACACACGATCAATAGATGCTGACCCACATAGGATCGATGTTCTTTCTTCATGTTGTATCCTGCCACAAGTTTCCTTGCACCCTCACTACTATAAAAATGTACAAGGGAAGCACCACCTTATATCAGCGCTACAAAAAATCGTAGATAATGAAACCATGTATCAGCGCTAGAAAAGCGCTGATAAATAATCCCATTATCAGTACTAAAAAAGCACTGATAAAAAGACCATTTATCAGTGCTATAATTTTAGCGCTGATACAGGAAGGATTTATCAGCGCTTTTTTAGCGCTGATAAATGTAGTCTTTATCAGCGCTTTGATAGAACTGATAAAACCTCAGTCCATTTCTTTATAAAGTCTATTGCACAGTGCCCTCGTGTTTTTACAACCTAAAGCTCTCGCGGTACTGGAAACCTGCGACTCCCCTCCACCACCCGCTAAGATCGCGTTGTCGGACCTCTGCCGCACTCGAGCTTATTGTTGCCACACCCCCGCCGCCCTCGAGCTTCACCTTTCCGGACCTCCTCCGCCCTCATGCTTCACTTTTCCAGACCTCCACTGCCCACTGAGATTCTCTTTGCTGGACCTCCTCCGCCCGCAACGCCCTTGAGCTTTGCATTGCTAGACCTCCGCCGCCCACTGAGCTTCACCTTGCTGGACATCACTTTAAGGCATGTTTTCGAAGTAATTTTTTAATATTTTTATCCTCTTCTATCACACATAACCATTTGTTGATTGGCCAGACCTCCCTTTTCTTCTTCATGTTTGTCTCTAGGGTAATGCCCCCTACCGAAGCTCGAGTTTGGTCCAACTTCTTCAAATGGTTCTAGAACTATTATTATATAAAGCATATAATACTATTTAAACATTTTTAATTAGAAATTTGGGATGTGAGGCTAGGCCATCAATGGTGTTCTAGTGGATTTTGTGTTGAATTATTTCTTCCCTAGGTTTCGTTTCCTCTGGTGGTGAGGATTCTGCTTCCTCGTAGATTCATGAGTGCTCTTCCTACATATTGTTATGGGGTTCTTGGGGGTAATCAATCAATATATTTCTATTACTCCTAGGGTATCACCTTTTTTCTAATGACTAAGGTGGTTTTTTAGGTGATTTGGTATTTGTTTATTCAGGATCCTAGAAACCATTCAATTTGATGGTGGTATGGCTGGATATGTTATATAAATTCTTCCTACAATCACCTTTATGAGAAGGTGTGGTTTGAATTATAGAATATATATTCTTTGATTTAATTATATTATTAGGTTATGTTGCGTTTGAAATGGGTGATGAGGTTACTAAGGTGATGAATTCTAGTTTGTTATCATGTTAGTGAAGTTGTTGATGATGATGTTGATCAGGCGCATCACGGTGCAGGTATCTAGTCATGAGTAATATAATGATTTGAGGCATGATTCAATATCATATTTTTGTTTGAAATTTGAAATTAGTGGTGTTTTATGGGGTATTCTTTATAATTTCACAAACTATTTGAACAAATGTGTCTATGACATATTTATTTTTTCTTTTATCATTACTCCATTATTCTATGATTTTATATTAGTATTGTTTTTTTTACTATAAATCAAAATGTGGAATGTTTGACATGGGTTGATTTTCTTTAAAAGGGATGGTTCTTTCATGTAAAATATCACTAGATTCCTCCTAGGTATCATCGATTCACTTAAATCCAACACCATGTCACCATAATGTAAGGAATTTAGGATAACATTTTTTAAGGACAACACCACCTGGTTCTAATGCATTTCTAGGTCATCCAATGCTTGAACACTATTTTCTTCGAGGGGTTCCCCCCTTCATTCCTTCATGATATATAAGTGACTTTGTCTAGTAGTGCACTTGTATGGCATGATGCCCAAACCACCATGATTTCAAGCCTTTCCACCCCTACCTCCATCTATGTCCTTCTCCCTCACTGAGGTTACTAACTGAATCTCTGTAGTGGCTAGGCCGCTTCCTAGCAGTGTTTGTTATTGTCTCCCATGGCTCTGAGCCATTCATCCAGCTCCAAATACTTAGTGATCATGAGAGAACTCCCTCACCAGCCCCAAGTTTCATTACCCATCCTTCCCCTGCCCCTTTGGATCCTTATCTCCCACACATATGAAGCTTACCAACCAGAAGGGATTATGAACATGTTCAAAATCAAGGGACCTCAATGAGAGATCATCCTCCCACTTCAATAAGGCTACTAGATCTAGATCCAATTCCAGATCCCTGTCCTACCCATCATTATTGTATTCATATATAATGCTCATGGTCTTAGTTCCCATGTTAAATTGGACTTACTCACCATAGAAATCATAATTTATAACTTCACTATTGTTGTTGTTGTCAAATAACACAAAAACACTATAATAATCATAGAATTCTCTTGGAAGATTAAGTTGCATGGATTTCTACACTATGACCCCTCCAACAAACACAAATGGGTATTTTGGCACAACAAATATGTTGTTGAGACTGTTCAAGATTGCTATAAATTCATCACTACCAAGGTGTCCAACGGTGACACCTACTTCCTTTCCTTTGGGTTGGAAATGACAATAAAGTCACCTCATTAAAGGAAGTCCATCATGGAGTTTGTTTAGTTCATGGTTGGGAAGGGCCTCATTGATCTCAGCTTCTCAGGTGACTATTTCACCTGGTGAAACAACTGGAGGGGCCATCGCCGCTTGGGGAGTCTATTGGATAGGTGTCTAGACAACATAAAATCCAATAACCTATTCTAAAATACCATGTTTTTTCATCTTTCTTGAGGTATTTTGAACCACTCCCCCCTCTTGGTTTCCATTTCTTCTTGGCATGATCATCAGGAATAGTTTCACTTCCACCAACAATGGGTTAACATCATAGGGTACCAAGACATGGTTTGTGAAATATGGAAGGAACCCTTGTAGAAGTATCAGGCCACCTTCAACCTTATTGACCTAACCTCGAACCCCGATAGGTGCGTTTTTTCCCCTTCCTCCTCAAGAACCTTCACCACCTGGGACTACCGTCGCATATGTTCTTTAGATTATTCTGATAGATAGAATGATACCTTGGGTTTATTGGATTATTAACACAAGTTTGAGATTTATGTGTGATTATATACTTATTATATTTTCTTATTATTTCTTACACACCACCACTTAAGTCGAGTGACCTGATTGAAATCCATATTGGTTCTTTGGTTCTAATGTGGATCTGGTTTTTTATGTGTTTGTGACATGTACATGTGTGGATATATGGGTATTTAGGCATGATGATATTTAATGTAGGGAAGAGCCCTAGGAGTGGTAGATGTATCGTTCTTGATTATTCTTGTGTTTGGTCTGGGGTGATTTGAGGAAACTATAAAGAATATAAAGTAATTATATTTAATGGAGATGAATAAATACTAACGGTTATGATCTATTAATCTCTATTTTTATAAGGAATAGGTTCTCTTCTACTGTATTTGGAAGTACTTTTTTGTGTACATGAACCATAAATACTAATATTTGAGATTCAAATAGGATGAGGATGAATAAAGACTGGATGGATACTAATCATTTGACAATAGAGTACGAGAATCGAGTGAAAGAGTTCATCAAATTTGCAAAGGATCACGTAAAGGGTCCTTCTCAAATCCTTTTTTCGTGTTTACATTGTTGTTATTCTAGACTACTTACTCCAAAGGAGTTGTAATAACATTTGATATGTCACAGAATAGATCAGAGATATAAATGTTGGAATAAACACAGAGAAAATGTGAATGTAGCTACTGGCTGCGATAAAACTGTGTTTTATGGATCATCAGATGTGAATAAAAATATGGATAATGAAGAAGACTGTATGGGCGATATGATTACATATGTCAATGATGTTGAAGATTTTATTGAGGAAATGACAAAGACAATTGAAGATGAACTCCGTGATTGCCCAAAATTGTTTGAGAAGTGAATGAGTTCTGCAAAGACACCATTGTATGCTGGTTGCACCAAGTATACAACATTGTCAGCTGTACTGAAGTTGTATAAATTGAAAGAAGGCAACAGATGGAGTGATGTCAGTTTTACAGAAGTACTTGCTCTCTTGAATGACATGCTCCCTGAAGATTATGATCTCCCAAGCTAGACATATGAAGATAAAAAATGCTACACTCAATGGGTATGATTTCTGGAAGAATACATGCCTACCCAAAAGAATCTAGATTTTTTTCAAGGAGAACAAATCACTTACAAAATTTACAAAGTGTGGTGCTGCTCGATACAAGAAAGACGAATCTAATCCTACGAAAGTTGTATGGTACCTTCCAATCATTCCAAGATTTAGGCATCTATATGGAATTAACAAAACTTCAAGAAAATTGTTGTGGCATGCAGATAAAATAAATAATTATGGGAAATTATTTCATCCAACCGAGTCTCCTCAATGGAATAAAATTGATCATGATTATTCTGAATTTATAAAAGAGTCGAGAAACCTTCTTGTTGCATTATCTACAAATGGAGTAAATACTTTTGGTTTTCAAACCAACACTCATAGTCCATGGCCTGTTATGTTGGTAAATTATAACATGCCACCGTGGTTATGCATGAAGCGGAAATTCATTATGTTATCTATGCTTATATCAGGACCAAAACAACCAGGTAATGATATTGATGTTTCTTTGGCTCATTTGATCGAAGATTTAAAGTTATTGTGGTATTCAGTTGTTATGTTGTATGATGCTTATAAAAGTGAATACTTCACATTGAGAGAGATGTTGTATGGTATAATAAATGATTTCACTACATATGGAAATTTTTTAGGCTGTAGAATTGATGAAACTTAAGGGTGTCCCATGTGAGAAGAAGATACAAAATCAGTTAGGTTGAAACATTCATCGAAATATGTGTTTCTAGGACAACGTAGATTCTTTCCTCATCATCATAAGTATCGATCTTGGATGACATTATTCAATGGAAGTTCAGAAAAATGCACAACATCGTCTCCAATAATAGCTGATTAGCTATTTGAGAAAGTAAAATATCAAAACACTGTTTTTGGTAAACCATTTTCGAAAAACCTTATAAAAATCAGTTGGAAAAAGAGTTTTGTTTTTTTTTTGAATTACCATACTGGAATTGTTTATATTTCAGACATTTTCTTGATGTGATGCATGTGTAAAAAATGTATGTGATAGTGTTATCAGAATATTGCTCAATTCCCCTGGAAAAACAAAGGATGGAAGTAAGGCAAGGTTGGACGTGGTTGACATGGGAATACGAGAAGAGTTGGCTCCCATGAAGGGTGTAAATTGAATGTTTCTTCATCAATCTGCTTATTCTCATTCTAGGGAGGAGAGATAGTAGTTTTGAAACATCTTCAATGATGTAAAGATTCCATAGGGGTATTCATCAAATATCAAGAACATTGTGTCAATTAATGATTTGAAGTTAAATGGTTTGAAATCACATGACTGCCATGTTTTGATGAAAGATCTAATTCCTATAGCTTTACGTTGCATTTTTTCAAGAATTTTCATCATACGTTATGAAATATTTGTTTCATTTTCAAAGCTATATGTAGTAATGTTTTAGACCCGGCGAAATTGCTAGCTATGGAAAAAGAAATTGTCATCATATTATCTGAATTAAAAATGTTCTTCCCGCTAAAATTCATTGATATGATGGTTCATTTGATTATTCACATGGTGCGAGAGATTCGATTTTGTGGTCATGTGCACTATAGATGGATGTATCATGTTGAATGGTATATTAATATTTTGAAAGGGTATGTCAAAAATCGAAGTTGGGCAGAGGGTTGTATAGTAGAGAGATATATTGTTGAGGAAGCCGTTGAATTTTTTACCGAATACCTATCTGATGTAGAAAACATTGGTCTCCCAAAATCTCGTCACACTGGACGCATTGAGGGTGAGGGAATTTTTGGAAGAGATGTTGTGACAATCAGCATTACAGATCGGGAGCAGGCCCACCTTTATGTTTTTCATAATAGTTGGGAGGTTGCTCCATATATTGAAACTCACAAAGAAATTATTAGCCAGTTGAATCCTTCAAGTGCTGAAAAATGGTTATCAAATACACATAATCACCATTTTATATGTTGGTTTGGGGACCATATTTTTAAGTAGTTGGATGAAAGTACGAATTCAATTTCAAAATGACTTCGATGGCTAGCCGTTGGACCAAGTGTGTATGTATTATATTACAGTGGTTATGTAATTAATGGTTATACATTCTATACAAATGAACATGATGAAGATAGTACCATTCAAAATAGTGGAGTTACACTAGGGGATGAAGTGATTCATGTTTCTGGTAGTAAGGATAGAAATCCAATTTATGAAAATATGTCATACTTTGGCATTATCAAACTAATATGGGAGTTTTATTATACGACATTCCAATTTCCGATTTTTCAATGCAAATGGGATGATAATAACAGTGGTGTTAAAATTGATGAATGGGGATTTGTGAAAGTTGATTTTAGTAATGAAGGGTACAAATACGAACAGTTTATAATGGAATCACAAGCGGTACAATTATTTTATGTTCCAGATCTCGCAAACCGATATTGGTTGATTGTTCTGTTAGCATCAAAAACTACTAAAGGTTTTGATGAAAATTCAGTTGAGGATGATACTTTCAGTGGTACGTCACAATCATTTTGGAGCGGTCCCGATGTAGATGATGTTTTTTATGTTACAGGAGACCACAATGAAGGTATTTGGATAATCGATAGAGGTGTCA
Source organism: Viscum album (assembly GCA_963277665.1). Taxonomy (NCBI): domain Eukaryota; kingdom Viridiplantae; phylum Streptophyta; class Magnoliopsida; order Santalales; family Viscaceae; genus Viscum; species Viscum album. Next base: position 962,935,045 of record OY728148.1, on the reverse strand, counting down.
AATCCATTTAGCCTTTGAAAAAAATAAAGAGAGTTCAATAAACAGGTTATATTTTGTTTGTAATATTAAACTTGTTATCTCATTATTTATTATATTATCATTACAAAATTTATGTAATCTAAATTAATTGTTCAACCACTTTCGAAGATAATGACTTCTTCACAGTATGGTGCTCCTATCCTTGAGGCTGAACAAGTCTCTCAAGCTGTTGTTATGGCTGTTGCGGCGGCTGCTACTCCTACTACTGCTCCAGCTTCTCCTACTGCTGCTCCTGCTGTTGCGGCACCTATGGCTCCTGCTTCTCCAAGTGTTGAGGTCCCTCAACCATCATCACATGCCATTTCTACCATTTAAGATTAACATATATATGATGTTGATATCGATGAAATGGTCCGGAATGAAGGATCGATGTCGCGGAAAACACAGGTGCGTCGTAGTTTGACGGTGTTAGCCAAAGTTATTAAGGTGAAAAGAAAAGGCATCAAATTTTACGTAGGATGGAATACATGAGGCCAAAATGTGAATCCAAACAAGGCTATGTTTATTAGTTACATTGGAGTTGTAACTCAGAAACACATGCCGATTGACATAGATTCATGGCACCATGTTGTGTCCGGGCTGAAAGCTATGATCTAGGAAGAAATTATGGTAACATTATGAATTTATTTATTTAATTTACTAGAAAATAAAATAATGAAACAATGTATTACTCTTCTCAATCTCTTACAGAATACATTTATAGTAGATGATTCACACAAGGATTATATATTATGGCTTGTAGGAAAGATTCTTTGAGGTTTTCGCACAATTTTTACAAGATGTCACCAGAAAGATTCCAAAGGTAAAATAAACCCACACCCACCCATTTTCTCTGCTCACCTGATATCCCAAGAAGCATGGGATGCATTTATTGGCTGCCGTGGGGTTGAGAAGTTTCAGGTACATTGTGGGTGATAATACTTTGTTTGAGGATATGTGTATTTATCACATTGATTGTCAATATTTCATTTATGAAACAACAACATTGTAGAGAAAATATAGAACATGCATCAAAACCAATATCCCCTATCGTAATGCATGGATGGGGTATGCTTCACTAGAAAAGAAAATGATACGTATTTTAAATTTGCAGTAATATTGTTAGGTGCCAACAAACAACATCATAATTATCTTTTTATGTTTATATGTAGATTGATGAGTCTAAAACCAAATACACTTCCATCCCACGTCATGTGCTTTGGAAGGAGGCACGTGTTAATAAGGAATGGATGCTAGTAGAGGAGAAGACACAAAAAGTGTGGGAAATTTTTGTAAGTTTGAAACGACGATAAAAAGATTTGTTTTAACTTTCTATTACATAAAAATAATTAGTTATTTTCCTATATCTGACAGTCACACGAATTTTCTACTCCTGTAGTGGATGCAGACCTGTTATCGATGGATTTGAAGCATCCAGAAAAATACAGTCATGTCAGGGGTGCAGGGTTTGGGGTGACACCCCGAGTATATTTTGAGAAGAAAAAAAAAATAGATGATAGAGATGAAACATTGAAACAAATGAGCGAAAAACGATCATCCGTTGAAGAATGATTGCAATGACATGGAGAGTTGATAAAAACATTTATGGGTGGGAAGAAAGGAGAAGACACAACTCAGGAACAACCAGCGTGTGAAGATCCCGCCCCACCCCCCACCAGATTTGAGGTGAGCCATTCCCCTAAAAGAGCTATCTTAGCTGTGGTAATCAATATTCTAATAATTGTTCCATGAAATGTGAATCAGACAAACACTGATACTTTTCCTGTACTGATCTTCTAAAGGGTGATAATGATTTTGATTTATATCTGTCAACACCCACATATCACCTTGTAGCGAGATCTATAATGTTCAACATCCTAGATGTCACGCTGCATAATAGACCACTTCTGAAAGATCATCTAAAAGTGAAGATTACTGTAGCTCATGAGACAAATTCAGAGCTATCTATTCCACTTGATGATGATGATATTCATACGGTCGAAAACGATTTTGGGACATTCATTGCATGGTCCTCACAATTTGTAAGAATACATGCGGCCAAAGAGGTTTTTATTTCCATTTTTTCAAACTAAACCATTGACAATTAATGAAAAAAGGGTCTGAACCAATTAATGTTATTATGGACGGAGGAAGGGAAAGGGGTGACAAACCTAAACTCAAAACTATCTAAAGGATCGACAAACTGATCCCAAGGAGCTACTGAAAACATAATAACACCACATGTTCTCTATCCACATTTACTTGAATTAAGTACTCATGTGGATATGAAGCTAAGAGGAGGTATAAGTCATATAGTGGTTTTTGATGAGAATATATACAGTATGGAAAGTCAAGATTTTATTGCTGCTGAATATGTAAATGAGATCCTTGAAAATAGTTGGCTAGAAATCACAGTTGTAAATGTCTATATGTGGTATGTTTTTGTGAATTAATTTTCTAAAAGCTGATCCAATGTGAAAATTATGACTAAATGCATTTTTTATTGTTGACAGACGTATATATGAAAAACAGTTGAAGGAATTTTCACATGAGACAATATTTGGACTCGTTAGTCCTCATCCAACATCATCACATCTGATGAAAATAGATCCATCAAAAAAGAATGAAATACTGAATGGCTTGCTCAAAATATTTGAAAGCAAGATTACAGATAACAGACTCTTATTAATACCAACCATGAAGGGGTAAAAATATACGATTAAATCATATCAATTATATTTTGACTTCTTTTATTCCTTATTATTTTTTGTGTTTTTAGGCAACAGTTGATGCTAATTGCGGTGAACTTGGATACTCCAATGATTTATTTTCTGGATTCAAAGCAGGGATATCCATCAAACTGACCACACATGATGGAGTTTGTGAATCTGTAAGACACTACATCCTACGTTTTAGGTCTAACCATCAAGTAATATAACTTATATTATCTTTTACTAGGGATTCCATTATGATAGGGCAATGAATAATCATCATCTAAAAAAGGAATGAGGACAGGGGCTAAGCATAAGAAGGAGAGAAAGTACAATGTCTGGACAAATATCAGGGTATATATAATAAAATATCACTATCCAAACACATCTCAACAGAAGTTGCTTATTCTTCTAATGATCAATTTTTTTGTAGTGCCCAAAACTAACAAACGATAATGATTGCTGTTATTATGTTAGTAAATTTATGAAGGAGAACATTTTTCATCAAGAAACAAGCATCCCTAAAGAAGTATTTTCAAAAAAAATGACTAGTTCATTTAATTTATTTATTAATTTATTTATTTTTATATTTTTCAGTACTACTCTGACTGAAGAAAAGCCTCATACTCACATAACGATATAGGTATGTTTAGAAATGATTGGTATGCATACCTGATGAAAATTTTTACAGAAATAAGATGATGACTTGACTTGGGGACGTGTACAATTGGCGGTATTTTTTGAGAGGGGTTTGGGGGATCAAAAGATGTAAAATTATTGTATGTAAATTTTCGATGGAATATTTAATTGAAATTAAATAAAACTTCTTTTCTCTAATGAGTCAAATTTCCAATTTTAACAGATGATATACACCAACAACATGCATGAATGATGAACCACTCAAAATCCCTTTCTTTTGTTTAAAATGGAATGATTTTTAAGTGAAAACAACAACTGAACTACAGAAATCTGACCAAACACATTTGGATTGTCATGATCTTTTAAGAGAACGATCCACGGGTGCATTAGGGACCTTCACGAGTCATCCCCACCTCAATATGAGGCATGGTGTGGCCGATACCACTCAATGGGTCTCTCTTCTATTTAAATTGGACAAATATTTAAGTGAAAACAAAAAACGACATTCAGAAATCCAACCAAAAGCATTCCGATTGTGTTGATCCTTTAAGAGAACAATCCATGGGTGCATTGGAGACGTGCACGAGTCATCACTGCCTCAATCAGAGGCACGGTGTGGCCGGGTACCACTCAAAGGATCTCACTTTTGTTTAAAATGGACATATTTTTAAGTGAAAACAACAACTGACCTAAGAAAATTTGAACAAACGCATTCGGATTGTCTTGATCATTTAGGAGAAAAATACACGAGTCCTATATGAGGTTCAATGAGTCATCCCCACCTCAATCTGAGGCATGGCGTGGTCAGTACCACTAAAGGGTTTCTTTTTTGTTTGAAATGGACACAATTTTATGTGAAAACAACAACTGACCTATGGAAATTAGACCAAACGCATTCATATTGTCTTGATACTTTATGATAATGATCCATGGGTGTGTTGGGGACGTGAATGAGTCATCCCTGCCTCATCCCAAGCCATGGTGTGGTTGGTACCACTCAAAGGGTCTCTCTTCAGTTTAAAATGGACAAATTTTTAAGTGAAAACAACAATTGACCTACAAAAATCTGACCAGACGCATTCGGATTGTCTTGATTTTTTATGAGAATGATCCAAGGGTCCTTTTTGATGTGAACGAGTCACCCCCGCCTCAATCTGAGGCACGGTGTGGCTGGTACCACTCAAAGGGTCTCTTTTTTCTTTTAAATGGACACAATTTTAATTGAAAACAACAACTGGCCTACAGAAATCCAACCAAACGCATTTGGATTGACTTGATATTTTAAGAGAACAATCCACGGGTGCATTGGGGACGTGAAAGAGTCATCCCCCCTCAATCTGAGGCAAAGTGTGGCCGGGTACCACTCCAATGGTCTCTCTTTTGTTTAAATTGGACCGATTTTTAAGTGAAAACAATAGCTTACCTATGGAAATCCTATCAAAAACATTCAGATTGTGTTGATCCCTTAAGAGAACGGTCCAAGGGTGAATTTGGGATGTGAATTAGTCATCATCATCTCAATCTGAGGCACGGTGTGGCCGGTACCACTAAAAGGATCTCAATTGTGTTTAAATTGGACATATTTTTAAGTGAAAACAACAAACGACCTACAGAAATCTGACCAAATTCATTCGTATTGTGTTTATCCTTTAAGATAACAATCCATGGGTACATTGGGACATGCACGAGTCATCCTAGCCTCAATCTGAGGGACAGTGTGGCTGGTACCACTCAAAGGGTCCCACTTTTGTTAAAAATAGACAAATTGTTAAGTGAAAACAACAACTGACCTACGAACATTAGACAAAACACAATAGGATTGTCTTTATATTTTAGGTGAATGATCCACAGGTCCTTTGTGACGTGAAAGAGTCATCCTCGCCTCAATCTGAGGCATGGTGTGGCCGATACCACTCAAAGGGTCTCTCTTCTGTTTAAATTGGACACAATTTTAAGTGAAAACAACAAGTGACCTACGGAAATTAAACCAAATGAATTCGGATTGCTTTGATATTTTAGGATTACAATACAAGGGTTCTTTTTGATGTGTAAGAGTCATACCCACCTCAATCTGAGGCACGGTGTGGCCGTTACCACTCAAAGAGTCTCTCTTCTGTTTAAATTGGACACAATTTTATGTGAAAACAACAACTGACCTACAAAAATCTGACCAAACGCATTCATATTATCATGATCCATTATAAGAAAGATCCATAGATCTTTCTTGATGTGTAAAAGTCATCCCCACATCAATCAGGGGCACGGTGTGGCCGATACCACTCAAAGGGTCTCTCTTCTGTTTAAAATGAACAGATTTTTAAGTGAAAACAACAACTGACCTACGAAAATCTGAACAAAAACATTAGGATTGTCTTGATCCTATATTATAACAATACAATGGTCCTTTTTGATGTTAATGAGTCATCCCCTCCTCAATCTGAGCTTCAGTTTGATAGGTACAACTCAAAGGGCCTTTCTTTTGTTTAAAATGGACACAATTTTAAGTGAAAACAACAACTGGCCTACGGAAATCCAACAAAACACATTCGTATTGTCTTGATCCTTTATGGGAATTATCCACGGAACATTTTTGACATGAAATAGTCATCCCTTCATCAACTTGAGGCATGGTGTGGCCAGTACCACTCAAAGGGTGTCTCTTTTCTTTAAAATGGGCATAATTTTAAGTGAAAACAACAACTGACCAACATAAATCTGACCAACACATTAGGATTGTATTTATCCTTTAATAAAATGATCCATGGGTGCATTGGGGATGTTCACGAGTCATCCCCGCTTCAATCCGATGCACGGTGTGGCCGGTACCACTCAAAAGGTCCCTCTTCTATTTAAATTGTACCGATTTTTAAGTGAAAACAACAACTGACCTACGGAATTATGACAAAACTCATTTGGATTTTGTTGATACTTTAAGAGAATGATCCACGGGTTCATTGGGGACATTCATGAGTCATATCCTTCTCAATCCTCGCCATGGTGTGGCCGGTACCACTCAAAGGATCTCACTTTTGTTTAAAATGGACATATTTTTAAGTGAAAACAACAAATGACCTATGGAAATTCGACCAAACACATTATAATTGTCTTGATCATTTATTATAACAATCCAAGGGTCCTTTGGGACGTGCAAGAGTCATCCCTGCCTCAATCCGAGGAATTGTGTGTCTAGTACTACTCAAAGGGTCTCACTTTTGTTTGAAATGGACAAATTTTTAAGTGGAAACAACTACTGACCTACGGAAATTCAACCAAACACATTCGTATTGTCTTGATACATTAAGATAACGATCCATGGGTGTGTTGGGGATGTACAAGAGTCATTATAGCTTCAATACGAGGCATGGTGTGGCCGGTACCGCTCAAAGGGTCTCACTTTTGTTTGAAATGGACAAATATTTAAGTGAAAACAACAACTAACCTATCGAAATTCAACCAAACACATTAGTATTGTCTTGATATTTTAAGATAATGATCCAAGGGTCCTTTGTGACGTGTAAGAGTCATCTCCATCTCAATCTGAGGCACGGTGTGGCTAGTACCACTCAAAGGGTCTCTCTTCTGTTTAAATTGGACCCAATTTTAAGTGAAAACAATAACTGACCTATCAAAATCCAACCAAACACATTCATATTGTCTTGATATAATATGAGAACGATCCATGTTCCATTTTTGATCTGTAAGAGTAAAACCTAACTCAATCCAAGGCACGGTTTAGCAGGTACCACTCAAAGGGTCTCTCTTTTGTTTAAAATGGACATATTTTTAAGTGAAACAAAACAACTGACCTATGGAAATCTGACCAAACGCATTTGGATTGTCTTGATCCATTATGAGAGCGATCCACAGGTCATTTTTGATGTGCACGAGTCATACCCGCCTCAATCCGAGGCACAGTGTGGCCGGTACCAATCAAATGGTCTCTCTTTTGTTTGAAATGGACAAATTTTTAAGTGAAAACAATAATTGACATTTGGAAATCAAACCAAATTCCATTGGATTGTCTTGATCCATTAAGAAAACGTTCCATGGGTGCATTGGGGACGTTCATGAGTAATCTCTATCTCAATCTGAGGCACGGTGTTGTTGGTACCACTCAAAGGGACTCTCTTCTGTTTAAATTGGACCGATTTTTAAGTGAAAACAACAACTGACCTATGGAAATCTAACAAAACAAAATTCAGATTGTGTTGATCCTCTAAGAGAAAGATCCAAAGGTGCGTTGGGGATGTGCACAAGTCATCCCTGCCTCAATAGGAGGCATGGTGTGGCCGGCACCACTCAAAGGATATCACTTTTTTTTTAAAATGGACATATTTTTTAGTGAAAAAAACCACTGACCTACGAAAATTCAACCAAACACATTCTGATTGTCTATATCCTTTAGGATAATGATCCAAGAGTCGTATTTTATGTGCAAGAGTTATCCCCACCTCAATCTGAGGCACGGTGTGGCCAGTAGCACTCAAAGGGTATCAGTTTTGTTTGAAATGGACAAATTTTTACGTGAAAACAGCAACTGACCTACGGAAATTCGACCAAACGCATTCGAATTGTCTTTATATTTTATGATAATGATCCAATATTCCTTTTTGACCTGTACAAGTCATCCCCACCTCAATTTGAGACATGGTGTCGTCGATACCACTCAAATGTTCTTTTTTCTATTTAAATTGGACACAATTTTAAGTGAAAACAACAACTGACCTATGAAAATCTGACCAAACGCATTCGGATTGTCTTGATCCTTTTTGAGAATGATCCATGGGTCCTTTGTGACGAGTAAGAGTCAACCCCACCAACTCCATGGACCTCCCCCCTCTCCCTGGACACCAACCCACCCCCTGGACACCCCACCCCTCTGGACACCCCCACCCCCTGGAAAGCCCCACAACCCCCTTGAAAGGCCCCTCAACCCCCAGGACACCCTACCCTCCCTGGACACACCCATGGATAGGCCCCCCAAACCTCGGACATCCCCCCAACCCCCCATACACCCCCACCCCCTGGACAACCACCACCCCCCTGGACGACACCCCACCCCTCCTTGACAACACCTTACCACCTACGTACACCCAACCACCATGGACACCCCCACCCATGGAAGACAATCCCCACCCTCCCAGACACCATCCCACCACCCTTGGACAGCCCCACCAACCCCTGGACCCCCCTCAGACATCCCCCCACCACCTAGAAAGACCCCCGACATCGTGGAAAGCAGCTTGCCCCCATGAACACCCCATAGACAGCACCCCCCCCACATGAACACCCCCTCCTTGGACACCACACCACCCCCCATGGATATCCCTACAGACACCGTGGACTGCCCCCACACCCCTGGACACCCCACCCCATGGACACGCTGATCCCCCCGTACTCCCCCATCCCACCCTCCTGGACACCACCCAACTCCCCTTAGATAGCCCCACCAACCCCCCCGGACTGCTCTCACCCACCGAACACCCCACCCACCTCCTAGAAAGGCCCCCAAACACCCTGGACACTAGCCCACCCCCTGGAAAGCCCCCCCCTCACCTGGACACCCCCCTCCTAGACACCACCCAACCACCTAGACACCCCCACCCCCTAGACACCAACACCCTCCTTGGACAACCCCCCAACCTCCTGGACTACCCCCACCCCCTTGGACACCCCCATCCCCCCAGACACCCCATACCCCCCGTGGACAGCCACCCGAAACCACCGAACAACCACCCTGATAAAACACTATTTTACTGAATATTTTATTGATAATAAATGATATAATTTAATCACATTGTGTTAAATATGTTTATTTATAAAATATTTGGGATTTGATCATTCATTTGAAAATTTGGTGAAAAATTCCAGTTTTACCCATAATAGTTCACTGTAGTATTTCGAATATAAATATTTATATATTTATTATTTGAATTTTAAATACTGTAACACTGTTCCTATCTTAATTATCTACAACTTTTATTCAGGAAACTAGAACAAATGAATGCATGTTAAGGGCGTAATTGGGCCATAAATTCAATGCTGGGCTGGGCTCACCAGAATGGAGAAGCATCTGTATTTCGGCCATAACGTTTTCATATGTGCCTGTATTGAGCCCATATTTGTAGAGGAGACATAGGACCCATATCCTCACATTTTATCCTTCTGTAAGGACTGTAAATTCACGCGTTTTGGTGGTCAAATGGTCGGTGAAAATTTGGAATAATATATTTGGCCGAATTTCCACATTCACACTTGAAACCACTTGTAACCTCTACTCACATCCCCTCTATAAATTGGAGTTTTTCTCATTTGGAGGGTTTGGTACGTGAATTAGGAGATTGGAGGCAGAGGAGAATTTGTTTCACCCAAATTCACCAACCATTGTAAGAGGGGTAGCTTTTGAAGAACGGATCCCCTCATCGAAACATCCTTCTCTTCTTCATTTTGTAATGTTTTCATTTGTGTAATAAACTTCTTTGTTATTCTTTTATTTATTCACTTTTATTATTTTTTGTTTAAATTTATTATTCTCTTAATCTTCCTCTTTGGGCTGGAATTCTTGATTAGAAGAGTTATTGGGTTATACCCATTATAAACCTTTGCACATGCAAAACGCTTCTACGATGATTACACCACCCATGGAAGAGTAGTTCTTTTTAGTAATCGATCGACCTCTATCATTTTTCATTCATTTATTTTGAATAAATGAGCTAATGTAATTCACATAATATTATCCACGAATTGTTTTTTTAAATTACAAGAAACTAATCAAGCAATTGAACAATTAACACAAAAACACGTGAGGTCGGGATTTTGTGTAAATTGTGAGAGCGTAATCTTAATCGGTAATACCAGACCACACCGGATAAATTTGTAGAGTTCAAATATAATCCCTAAACAAAATTCATCCTCATTTCCATAATGGATATGTGATATAATAAACCACTGACCATAAGCTATCCTTAGAACAACCATCAAAGCAGGGTGCTGTGATTGCGTGTTCCGAAACTAGCCAAGGGTTTAAGTAATTTCATCATTGTGGTTAAGTTAACTCTCGTAGGGTTTGAGGGATAACAAATTAGGAGATCATAATTAAGTAGATATTGATTTTAATTATAATGATTAATAAGTGAATGAAGTGGTAGAGTTAGATCGATTACAACTTTTAAATAGATTTCTAAAAAAAACTTCATATTATTGTGTCATTTTAATTGAAATTCATTTCAAAACTAAAAACAAAAAAAAATTATACAATCTTCTTCCAGCAAATTTCTTCTAGATTCATAAACTACAACAAACCCCAATCCATTAATGTAGTTTTTTTATTCTATTCTATTTTATTTTATTTTTTAGAATACCTCTAATAAGTTGTTAAATTCACTTCCTCCTTTGAGAGACGACCTTGGTCAGCCACTCTGCTGCATCTAAGTACCCCAAATCACACTAATCATTTGAGGGCGCCCATGACAGCGCTCTTTCAAATTGGTGCCATTTCCGGGGTGGCAAGTAATTATTTCAACTAATTAGAGGTATTTATTTTGTTTTACATTTTATTCTCTTCCTCTCTTCTTTCTTCCGTCTTTACCCAATCTGATTTTTTTTCTTCTTCTTTTATTTCCTTCTACTTCTTTTTGGACCATCAACACAAACTTCTAATTTTTTTTAACTATGGTCCAATTTACTTCTTTTCATCTTTCATTGATTTATGACATGATCTAATCCCAATGATCCCTTAGATCATGACCCTGAGATTGAATGTAGCCTTAGGGCACGAATCAGACATTCTCAATCTACTGGAAGTTTCAATATTCAACCAGTTGGTGAATTACTCTTTTCTGGAATCATTGAAATTGGAAGCTATTAAAATTCATACATAAAATAGGAAACAATGGCTGAATATAATGGAAATGAACTTAATAGAACCATTCGATAATTGGTTGCACCTAATATTAACTATCAACCAAATTGTATTGCATACCCAAATCTCGAATCAGACTTTGAACTAAAATCTGGGTTAATTCACTTACTTAAAAAGTTTCATGGCCTCTCTGGTGAAGATCCCAATAATCATTTGAATGAATTTAATGTGGTTTTCTCAACCCTTAAACCAATAAATGTTTCTGAAGATCAAATCAAATTAAGAGCATTCCCATTCTCACTTGATGGTGCTGCAAAACACAGGATGTATTATTTACAACCCGAAGATGTAACTTGTTGGAACGATTTGAAACGTCTTTTCATGCAGATATTTTTTCCAGCATCAAAGACAACATCCATTTGAAATGAGATTGCGGGGATCAATCAAGCACAAGGGGAGTCAATGTAGGAGTATTGGGAGATATTCAAGAAGCCGTGTGAAAGCTGTCCAAATTACCAAATCAGTGAGCAACTCCTCATTCAGTACTTCTATGAAGGACTCACACCTATGGAGAGGAGCATGGTGGATGCCACAGTTGGAGGATAATTGGTGGACAAGACACCAGCAGCCTCACATGCATTGATCAACAAGATAGACCAAAACTCCGAACAATTTGGTGATCGAGGTACACCACATATCAGGGGAGTACATCAGGTAAGTCCTTCTTCTCTTGAGAGTCATTTGATTGATAATAAGTTGGAATAATTGACCACTATGGTGAGGAAAATTGCTTTGGCACAAAAGAAATCTCTACCCCCTCATTCAAGGCCTTGTGGAATTTGCACTGAGACAAGCCACCCAACTGACTGTTTCCCACAACTACAAGAGACACAGGATTGCGCAACAGTATTCCCAGGGAGACCATTTCAGCTGCAACAACAACCATATCTCCAAAATATGTTTGATTCATTTGCTCCAACATACAACCAAGGGTGGAAAGATCAAGCAGACATGAGGTATGGCTCTGGACAACAACAAAGGCCCCCTTTTCAACCAAACTTCCAGTAGCCTCCGCCTTACCAGGAGGGTTTCCAACAACCCCAAAAGAGATTTGAAGCCCAAGCATCAACAAGCCAACAACAAGGGAATCCCCCACCAAAGGTAGATTCTAATACTGATGATCTATTGAAGCAAATTGTTCTTAATAAACAGAATGAGCTGAAGAGTCAAAGTTTGGAGCTGAGGGAGTTAAAGACTCAAAAGAGCCAGATTTCCACCGCCCTCCATGAACTTGTATGTAAGAATTATTGAAATCTACCTTCCCAAACCACTCCAAATCCAAAGGGGAATGTTAGTGCCATCACATTGAGAAGTGGGAAGCAAATGAATGATACATCTGGACCTACCATTCCACCACAATTCACCTCTACTCTAGAGAAGCCTCATTCCATACCAACTGATGAGCAATCCAAGGAGAAAGATAAAGGTAAGAAAAAGATTGATGATGTACCTCCTAAACCCATTCCTTTTCCAAACAGGGTTGTTAAAACCAAGAATATGGCTGAAGAAGCAATGCAAAAGGAGGTTCTGGACACATTCAAGCGTGTGGAGATCAACATTCCTCTAATTGAAGCCATTAAGCAAATCCCAAGGTATGCCAAATTCTTAAAAGAACTCTACACCAATCGAAGAGGGCTCAAGGGGAATGAGAGGATCAACCATGGAAGGAATGTCTCGGAACTCATTACACCAACTCTAGCAATGCCAACAAAGTGCAAGGATCCCGGGATATTCACCATCCCATGTACCATAAGGGAGTTGCACTTCTCTATTGCTCTTTTTGATTTAGGAGCTTCAATAAATGTTATGCCTCACTCTGTATTCTCTTCCTTGCAGGTTGGTGAGTTGAAGCCAACAAGAGTAGTGGTGCAATTGGCGAATAGAGCTACGGAATATCCAGTGGGAGTCCTTGAGGATGTACTTGTCCGGGTAAGATACATGATCTTCCCAGCAGATTTCTACGTGCTTAACATGGAGGGAGATCAGGTAAGTTCTAATGCCCCCATTATCATAGGTAGACCCTTCTTCAAAACAGAAAAACTATCATAAATATCAATGAGGGTACACTTTCCATGGAATTTGGGGATGAAGTTGTGATATTTAATGTTATGGATTCAATGATGTACCCCTCAGAGGACCATTCAGCTTTTGTTATCTCCCATTTTGAACAAAAAAATAAAAACTCCATGGAATTTGATTGTCCAATGCTTAGGGAGATTATGAGTATTGGTTCGAGTTTGATGTCTAAGATCACTTCCACACATGTTGTTGATACACAATCCTCTCTTGGATTTGATTTTGAAATGGAATCATATTCTGATTTTGATCATGTGAACTCTGATTATGACATGGCTATAGAGTATGTTGATGGATTTGATGCTTTATTCTCTGATTATGATGATTTATATTCTGATACTGATGCTCTTTGTGCACATATTTCATTTACTTCTATAACCCCATCCATACACCTCCCCCTTACACTAGAACTCAAGCCATTGCCACCAAATCTAAAATACTCATACTTATTGAGTGGTGAGAGTTTACCTGCTATCATTGCAGACAATCTCCCTTTTGAACATGAATAAAATATTTTGAATATTTTAAGGGAGAACATCAGGGCGATTGGGTGGACCATGGCTGACATATCAGGTATTAGCCCCTCCAATTGCATGCATAGGATTCTCTTGGAGGATGGGGCTAAACCGGTGAGACAGCCACAAAGGAGACTCAATCCCACCCTCCTGTAAGTTGTTAAAAAAGAAGTTGAGAAATTTCTCGAGGCGGGTATTATCATTCCCATTTCAGATTCTCAGTGGGTAAGTCCAATTCAGGTTGTTCCTAAGAAATCTGGTTTTACTGTTGTTAAAAATGAGAAAGATGATTTAGTTCCAATGAGGGTGCAAAACAATTGGCGTGTGTGTATTGATTATAGGAAACTAAATGAGACCACTCGAAAGGACCATTTCCCCCTCCCATTTATTGATCAAATGCTCGAGAGACTAGCTGGGAAAACACACTATTGTTTCTTGGATGGATTTTCTGGATATTTTCAGGTTCCTATAGCTCCAGAGGATCCGGAGAAGACTAAATTCACCTGTCCCTTTGGCACATTTTCCTACCGGAGGATTCCATTTGGACTTTGCAATGCCCGAGGTACCTTCCAGAGATGTATAGTGAGTATTTTTTCTGATTTTATTGAGACCGGCATGGAGGTATTTATGGATGATTTTACAGTGTATGGGTCTTCATTTGATTAATGTCTAAGTACTTTGGGAAAGGTGTTGAATTATTGTATTGAGAATAATCTGGTCCTGAACTTTGAAAAGTGTCATTTTATGGTAGAGCATGGCATTTTCTTATGGCATGTAGTGTCAGAACAAGGGATAGAGGTTGATAGATCTAAGATAGACATTATTTCATCCTTAATATATCCTTCATGTGTGCATGATGTTAGATCTTTCCTAGGGCATGCAGGATTTTATCGGTGCATCATGAAAGATTTTAGTAAGATTGCTCTTCCTATGTCATGATTACTTCAAAAGGATTCTGATTTTGTGTTTGATGATTCTTGTAGGACTTCCTTTGATGAGCTAAAGAAGTTTTTGACCACTCCACCTATCATACAGCCCCCACGGTGGGACCTTCCATTTGAGCTTATGTGTGACGCCTCCAACCTCACGGTTGGAGATGTCTTATCTCAGAGGGTGGAAGGACGTTCACATGTGATTGCCTATGCATAAAGGACATTATATTCAGCCCAATAAAACTACAAAACCACGAAAAAGGAGTTTCTTGTTGTCATATTTGCTTTAGATAAATTCCTTTCATATTTATTGGGCTCTAAAGTAGTTGTTTTTTCTGACCATGCAGCTTTGAGGTACCTCCTGAAGAAGCCAGATGCAAAGCCACGACTTATCCATTGGATGCCCCTTCTTCAAGAGTTTGACATCGAGATAAAGGACAAAAACGGGTCCGAAAACTTGGTGGCGGACCACATGAGTAGGCTTACTCACACACTAGAGGATGAAACCTTGGATCAGGTACCACTTCGGGACACTTTCCCCGATGAGAATCTCTATACCATATCAGGTACACATCCTTGGTATGCTGATTTAGTTAACTACCTTGTTGCTTCTAAAATCCCTAAAAATTTAAAGAAACATCAAGTCCAAAAATTAAAAAGTGAGTCTAGGTTTTATGTGTGGGATGATACTTACCTTTGGCACATGTGTAGTGACCAAGTTATTATGAGGTGTATTACTGATCACGAGTTTGAGTCTGTTTTGCATTTCTGTCATACACTTGCTTGTGGTGGACACTTTGGACCCCAACGGACACCTAGGAAGGTTTTGGATTCTGGATTATATTGGCCTAGCTTGTTCCATGATGCCCATGTGTTTTGTAAGTCATGCTCTCATTGCCAACACACTGGGAACATTTCTAAGAGACATGAGATGCCCCAACAACCCATACTATTCTGTGAGATTTTTGATGTATGGGGCATTGATTTTATGGGTACTTTTCCTAGTTCATTTGGATTTTTATATATTTTGGTTGTTGTTGATTATGTGAGTAAATGGGTGGAGGCCAAGGTCACCAGGACTGACGATTCTCATGTTGTAGTGGATTTTGTCAAGGCTAAAATTTTCTGTAGGTTTGGAGTTCCAAAGGCCATCATCAATGACCAAGGGACACACTTTTGCAATAGTAATTTTTCTTCCCTCCTTCGAAAGTATGGGGTGACACACAAAACATCAACACCATACCACCCTAAAAAAAATGGCAAGGCTGAGGTTTCAAATCGTGAGTTGAAACAAATCTTGGAGAAAACCGTGCTGCCAAATTGAAAGGATTGGAGCAAGCGCTTGGATGATGCATTGTGGGCTTATAGGATAGCATACATGACCCTCATTGGTATGTCCCCATTTCGGATTGTTTTTGGGAAAGCGTGTCATCTCCCCGTGGAAGTTGAGCATCGGGCTTATTGGGCTATAAAGAAATGAAACATGGATTTGGACCAAGCTGGAATCCAAAGGAAGCTGCAAATTCAAGAGCTTGAGGAGATTATATTATCATAATATGAGAACTAAAGGCTCTACAAGTAATGATCAAAATCATCTCATGACAAAATGATCCAACAAAGGGAGTTTCATGTTGGAGAGAAAGTCCTTCTGTAAAGTTCACGACTGAAGCTGATGCCTGGTATGTTGCGTTTCAGATGGTTAGGTCCTTATGTTGTGACTAATGTTTTTCCTTATGGTGCAGTGGAGATCACACAAGAGGACACTGGAAGGAGCTTTACAGTCAATGGGAAACGTTTGAAGAGATACATTGAGGGACTTCCTACTGATGTAGTGGATTTTATCACACTGCATGACCCCATCATCACTTGAGCACATCAGGCTGTTCCTTACCCTTTCACTTTTATATTATTTGTCCTATTTAAAAATTCTTCATTTTATGTGAATATATCATCTCATGGGTTCACATTTAGGACAATGCAATATTTTATGTGTGGGGGAGGGAAACTTTTAGTTTAGTAATTTCAATTTTTTTCCAGTTTTAAGAAAAAAATTGTGTCTTTTTCAAATTTTGTGTGTCTATTTTTTTACAATTATCTTTGTGTTTTTGAAACGTTTGAGCTGAAGTGATTCTCATAACCATTTTTAAATCCATATCAATAAGTGAAACAATTTACCCCTTGAAACTAGGATTAAATGAATGCTGAAATGACTTTGTTTCAAGTTCAAATATTTAGTAATTTCATGGAAAGTACACCGCATTTTGAATCCCATGCCACATCTCACTGTCTTTATATTTGAAATCACTTTCCTGTGAGGCTTCCGAACCATTATTTTCATTCACCTCACTTCTTTAGAGAACCAAACCGTGCTTGATTTAACCATAATTTTATTTATTCCTGTCACAACTTGAGGGTTTGAGGTAAATATGTTTAAATGATTGAGGCATTTTTTTCGTATTAAAACCCCTATTTCAAAGAATCCTTTTTTATAATGTCCTACCTTGAAAATTTAGTCATTTTAGCCCTTAGAATCCATGCCAATCCTGTTAGGTTAGCCACATTACAAGCCAATTTTCCCTATCCAACCAACTCTTGAAGTGAAATTGCATAATCTAGTTAAGCTTAAGTGTGGGGTAAGTTGTCTTGTGTTTTGCAACCACATTCTGTGATACTTTGGGTGGAAAATTAAATTACGAAGAGATGTGTTTTCTGCTGAAGAAATTCATTATATTGAAATCTGTTCCTTTTCTGGAGCATTGATGACAACTGAAGCTGTGCCTTTTCTGGAGCTTCTAATTGTGGTGGAAATCTGTGCCCATCTGGAGCTTTCAAGAAAATCATGTTTGAGAAGATTGACATTTTTTATGTTGAAATGATGAATGGTGTAAACCTTTCATGACTTTTCATGATGATGGAGCTGAATTGATACTATGTGGATTGAATAGAAGACCATATTTAAGTGAAAATTAGATTAATGCAATTTTTCTTCAAAAGAGTCAAGCCCTCCTCATTCAGCCTCAGAGTTTTTCACATCTTAATCCTACCAACCGAAAGCCACAGAACAACCCTGAAAAGTCCTCATGATAAACATATGTCCTTGACTCACATCGGGTAGCGATGTAGGAATCTATCAAGCCTATGGTGACCCTTGTATGAGTTTGGATGAGAAAGACATTGCAAAAAAATTGATATTTGAGTGATGAGAGAAAATTCAAGCGAGGTAAGTGTTTTGTGCATGGGAGGATAAATAAAGTGGAAATATATTGAATGATATAAACGAAGAACATGAAATAATGGGATTTTATGAGGCATGATATATTCTGTTTCTTGGGGTGTAATTGTTTGATCTCAAGGATATGTGTTTTAAAATTGGTTTTGATTTGATATTAATGTTTACTTGATATGAGGTTTTTCCCAAGAGTGCAAAAGGGTAAGTGTGGGGGAGTTGATAAAACACTATTTTATTGAATATCTTAGTGATAATAAATGATATAATTTCGTCACATTGTGTTAAGTATGTTTATTTATAAAATATTTGGGATTTGATCATTCATTTGAAAATTTCGTGAAACTTCCAGTTTTACCCTTAATAGTGCACTGCAGTATTTCGAATATAAATATTTTTATATTTATTATTTGAATTTTAAATTTTTTAATAGTGTTCCTAACTTAATTGTCTACAACTTATATTCAGGACACTAGATCAAAAGAATGCATGTTAAGAGAGTAATTGGGCCATAAAGTCAAAGCTGGGATGGGCTCACCAGAATGGAGAAGCTTCTCTATTTCGGCCATAACGCCTTCATATGGGCCTGTATGGAGCCTCAATTTGTAGAGGAGATAGAGGACCCATATCCTCACATTTTATCCTTCTGGAAGGCCGGCCAATGCATGCGTTTGTGTGGTCAAATGGGAGGTGAAAGTTGGCATAAAATATTTGGCCGAATTTCCACATTCACACTTGAAACCACTTGTGACCTCTTCTCCCCTCCCCTCTATAAATTAGAGTTTTTCTCATATGGAGGGGTTGGTACGTTCATTAGGAGATTGGAGGAGGAGGAGAATTTGTTTCACACAAATTCTCCAACCATTGTACGAGGGGTAGCTCTTGAAGCAAGGATCCCCTCATCGAAGCCTCCTTCTCTTCTTCATTTTGTAATGTTTTCATTTGTGTAATAAACTTCTTTGTTATTCTTTTATTTCTTCTCTTTTCTTATGTTTTGTTTAAATTTATTCTTCTCTTAATCTTCCTCTTTGGGATGGAATTATTGAGTAGAAGCGTTATTGGGTTATACCCATTATAAACCTTTGCACATGCAAAACGCTTCTACGATGATTACACCACCAATGGAAGAGTAGTTCTTTTTAGTAATCAATCGAACTCTATCCTTTTTCATTCATTTATTTTGAATCAGTGAGCTAATGTAATTCACATAATATGATCCATGAATTGTGTTTTTAAATTAGAAGAAACTAAGAAGGCAATTGAACAATTAACACAAAAACACACGAGGTCGGGATTTTGTGTAAATTGTGAGAGCATAATCTTAATCGGTAATACAAGACCACACGGGATAAATTTGTAGAGTACAAATATAATCCCTAAACAAAATTCAACCTCATTTCCAGAATGGTTATGTGCTCTAATTAACCACTGACCATAATCTATCCTTAGAACAACAATCAAAGCAGGGTGCTGTGATTGCGTGTTCCGAAGCTAGCCTAGGGTTTAAGTAATTTCATCATTGAGGTTATGTTAACTCTCGTAGGGTTATACAACGCTTTTTTAGCACTGATAAAGCCTGTTTTGAGCGTGGATAAAACCCATTTCTGTAGTTGTGCCAGTACTCCCATGTTGCGAAGAATCTGCCCCTCGAGATATCGGTCATACCTCATCGACCACTAAGCTCCACAAAGGAGTAACTCAAAGGACTGCCATGTACTAAGGGTTCCAACATGATAGACAGCGCGCCAATCGGATGCCCAATCTGTGACTTATAAGCATTTTATCTTCGAGGGCCCAATTGGATTCGGGTTCGATCCAACCCGTCCATTCTTCAAATATCTAAAAAACTGAATTGGAGAATAGTAAAATGACTGTCTTGATCCACGGATCCCAACGTTGTAGAGGGTTCATCAAACGGACGTCTGGTTCTCAGGAAATGATCCTTTAAGCGTTCCAGTGTCCGGTCTGACCTGGTCGGACTAACCTGGCCTGACTTGCTCTGGGATGGGTCGTGGTGGACTAGGCCCGATGGGACGTTGTTTGGATTAACCCGCAAGGGGGCGGCCTGGCCCGAACAGGGCGGCCCTAATGGGGGTGGCCCGCAAAGGGACAGCCCGACCCACATGGGGCGGCGACCTGTTCTGAGGAGGGAGTCCGCTTCAAGGGTGGCAACCGGGTTTGAGGGCGGCGACCCAGTGTGAGGGCGTCATCCGGCTCTGATGACAGGGGCTTGGTGTGAGGGTGGGGGCCCGGTGCAAGGGCGGTGGCCCGCTACGAAAGAGGCAGTTCAGTCCGAGGGCAGCGGCCCAACTTGTGGACGACAGCACGGTCTGAGGGTGACGACCCGGATTGAGGGCTACCCCCCGACTCAAGAGCGGCGGCCCGCTCGGAGGGCTGCGGCCCAGTTTAGTCCGATGCGGGGGGGGGGGTGGTGTAACCCTCCGGTGACCCGGATTCCCAAAAGACTCGGAGGCCGTTCGGTTGGTGAGGTGGGGTCACTGTGTGGGCGTCGTAGAACCCACTGGTGGTGGCTTCGGCCTCCGCCACAACTTCCATTCGTCGGCGGCATAACGGTCGCGTCTCCTTCCTTCCCGTGGTCGGCCGTCATGCCAGCTGCCTCCTCCTTTCGCTATAGCAGACGAGCCGTGACCCTCCTCTTGCGGCGTACGTCGACGAGTTCGTCACCTTCCGAGGCGGTGAAATGAAAGAACGATAGCGGAGGGTTTGGGTCGGGTTTGTTAGGGCCACACCCTCGGCGTTATATCTCAATATGAAGGATATTTAGGGAGTTCAATAAAAATTTGTATTGAACACAAGATTAATCCCACAATATTCCCTGCAATAACCTCCTGCAAAGACAAATGAATCGCGGGTCCACCCGTTAGTCGGTTGACCCGTGTTCTTTGTATAATATCAAGAATGTGGAAGAGGAAAATAAAAACGCACAAACAAAAATAACCTTCAACCTGTAAGAGTCGTCCGCTGAAGACGATCGATGGAACCTCCTTTATCGTTGTCATCGGTTCGTGACTCGGTGGCGCTCGTCACTGCTTGTTGGAACCACTCTCGTCCTCCTGGTGGTTGGTGTCGTGGTACATTTCCAGAGCTTCATCATTTTGTGAATCTGTGCCAACACCCCTCCCCGAGCTCCATATAAATAGGAGAGGAGATGGAGTGTATAACGCTCGGGTAATTAATGAGGTTCATTTTATTAATGAACCTCCCAAATTTCCAACGGTGTGGTTACAAGAAAAAAATAGTTAAGACATTTTTTGGCTTGACACATCGTAGGTCCCTCCAGTGTCATTCCTCTATTGGAGGAAAGAAGGAAAATAAAATAACAAAACATGTTATTTTATTAATCTTTCAAAAGTCCACAAAAATAACATTTTCACCCATCCTACTGCAGTCAAGGTTATACCTCTCTTAATTGAATCTCGGCGCTGCGGGTTCAATGATGCCCTCATATTTTTAAGCCGAACAACATTTCAAAAGTTAGAAAATTCCACTCACGCGTTTACTGAACGAACCCAAAAAAAGTTTGGGAAATTATTAACAGTCACCATCAACCCGCGCCAGTTGAGGTTTGGATCTAACTAATTGAAACATTCCCCAACGAACCCAGCGTTACTCTCAGATTTCCAATCCGAGTTACCAATTAAAAGTTATGGATTTTACAATAAAATAATTGTCACTTAATTATTTTATTTACAGCCAAAAATTAGCTTTAACTGGTGGCCCGCGCCATCCAATGTTAGTATCTTCCCAAAGAGAGAATTCGCTCACAAGTTCAGTGGTGTTCTTAGATTTTTAATCTGTGTTACCATTCGCGAGTTATAAGCATTTGAAAAATAAAATAATTTTATTTAAATATTTTATTTTTGGTTATGCCATTTTTAGGTTTTCTCACAGGAGGCCCACACCGAATAAACATAATTCGTTCCTAGGGTAAACCCGCCATTCTGATCACAACAATTCCCTCAGATTTTTAATTCGAGTAACCGTTTATAAATTATTCCAATTTTTCAGGAAAACTGCTTACATGTGCTAATTAAAGCTTAACAAAAATTTGACTGATCATTCGGGGCACCCTGGGCCTCAGAATCGCGCGCCGTTATATTTTTCTGTCTTGAAATAATTCTATATAATTAAAAAAATTATATGGAATTTCTGAGACTTTACAATAGTTTTTCAGTTAACTACCTCAACAAAAGCATTGAGGAAGTCATGGTATCAAAAGCTTGGTCTTATGTTCGAATGAAGATTGAAGATTCTTGCTGAACATAAGTTTCTTCATAAATTACAAAGGTATCCTTTCCATTTTGGGAGCATTATGATTTTTTTCAACCAACATTGGTAGAATTTTGTGATGCCGACAATGAGGATTAAAAATATCTTAGATTTTATCCATTCCAATATTTGGAAAGCACTATTTATATCCCTGGGAAGAGAAATGTTCTTTGTAAAATTCCTTGATGATTATTTCATGAGATGTTAGGTGTACCCAATCAAGATGAAATCAAGTGTTTTTAATGATTTCAAAAAATTCAAAGCATAGATGAAGATGGAATCTTGAAATAAGATCAACTGTTTGAGGATTGATAGTGGTGGAAAACATTCAAGTGATGATTTTGATACTTTTTTTTCAATGAGAAGGAATCAAGAGACAATTCATGGTGTCATACACTCCTCAACAAAATGGAGTGGAAATGTGGGTGAACACAACCTTGTTGGATAGAACAAGGGAGATATTGATGACTGTAGGAATTTTCAAGAAGTTATGGGATAAATCAATGAAGATAAAATGTTATGTGATAAATCTATTTACTTTTGTGATGATTGATATGAAAACACTAATGAATATGTAGAGTGTTAAACCTATTAACTATGCTAGGTTACATACTTATGGAGGTCATGTATCTGTATTGTTAAATGATCAGGAAAGATTGAAGTTGGATTCGAGATCCAATGAATGTATATTCTTAGGACAGGTTGATGGTGTCAAGGGGTATTGTATGAGGGACCACACAACCCATAGACTTATCATCAGCATGGATGTTATATTTCTAGAAGATAAGGTTCATGTGATGATTAAGGGGGACTTTAAAAAAGAGGAAACAAACACCATAACAGTTGGGGTGGAGGAATATTCCATTGAAGATCTAATTTCCTTTGAGGGGCATGATGATCAAGTTATGATTGATTTTTAACTATGATGATCAACTCATGATAAAAGTGAACCAATATGGCACTTAGAATTTATCATTGAGAGAAATATTGTGTACTACTTATTGATGGAGGATGGTAATAATTTTTTTTTGGAGGTGATGTGGAGTTCAGAAATATCCACATGGATGGAAGCAATTCCGGAGAAACTTGATGCCATTTACAAGAAAAATACTTGAGATATTGATCCATTACCTTATAGAAGGAAGACTATCAGTAAAAATAGGTTCATTAAGATCAATTGGGATGAAAAGGAATACTTGTAAAGATTTCATGCAAGACTGATGGTCAAAGGATATGCATAGAGAGAAGTTATTGATTTCAAGGAAATATTTTCTCCCACTGTTAGAATAACGACTGTTCAGATAGTTATGGGGATGTGTGCAATATATAGTTTAACACTAGAGTATCTAGATGTGTAGAGAAATTTACGACATAGTGATCTTTATAAATAAATATATATTCTATAAGCGGATTGTTTTTCAAAACAAAGAAAAGTGAACATGGTGTTTAGGTTGAGAAAAAATTTTTATGGTATTAAGCAGGAACCAAGGTGTTAGTACAAGAGATTTTATTTCTATATCAAGATTATCGTAGGCAAAATACATCATTAAAATACTTGTGCATATTTCATGGGATCATATGTTAATGATTTTTTCATTCTTCTATTTTATGTGGTTGACACATTGTTAGTTTTCATGGGAGTATTATATGACGGAATTAGGACCCAAAAATAATATATTGGGATACAGATTTAATGAGATAGAAATAGTGGTATGATATAGCTATCAAAAAATTATTTCTTGGGGAATATCTTGAAATTCTTTTACATATGACATTATAAGACTATATTTACCCCACTTACTATTAATATTATGTAAACCTCTATGACGAATCCTAACAGTGATAATAGTGAAGTATAGAGGATGGAGATGTCTCAATTACCTTATGCACCAGCAGTGGGTAGTATGATATTATCTATGGTTTATATCAGACCAAAAATTTCACATGTAGTGGGAGAAGTTAGTTGGTATGTGGAGAATTAAATACGAGAGCATTGGAACATATTATAGAAAACCCTTAGATACATCAAGGAGATCCTATATGCCGTATTATGTTATTAAGGATCAAATATCACTATTAGAGCCTACGCAGATTCATATTTTGTAGGTGATTATGACCAATGAAAATACACTTTGGGTTATGTGTTTAATTTTATAGGATGAGTTGTGAGCTGGAATTCAAAGTTGTAGTCTGTTATATATTTATCCACGACTAAGGTAGAGTACATGAAAAATACATAGGCTTGCAAGGAAGTGATTTAGATGTGAAGGTTTCCAGAGGATCTTGGACAATGACAGAAGTATACCCAATTGTTTTGTGACAATCATATAACCTTGAAAATTTAAAGGAATCTATCTTTTCACTCCATGATAAATAACATTATAGTACAATATCATTTTGTTCCATATGTGGTGGAGGATGGAAAAGTGGATATGCAGAAAATTTATATTGAATAAAATTAGATTAATTTTATGATGAAGATTATTAACTTTGTTATGTTAATATAGTAAAAATCCTCAATCACAATCCTAGATATAAGAGAAACATGGTTGGAAGATAGAAAAGATTTGTGGAAATATTATTGGTTCCCAATCAGATATCCAAGTGTGATTTATATTTGCATTTGTTTCTCACAAACAGTTTCACCCCCTGAATTTTTCAAAGGGGGATAGTGTGGTTAGTGGTATGGGTGGAAAAACTAACCCATGGAGTTAAATAGATGTTGAAGATCAAGTAATGGTGTTTCCTATAAAAGGAAAAGTAATTTAACAGTTTTAGCATCACCACCTCAAGTATTGAGCTTCCTATTTCAACAATTTGAGTGTTGTATTTTGTGAGGTGCATTATACATTACTCAAGAGAGTTAATTACATGGATATTTTCCATATAATAGAAAGAGAGAGTGTTTAACCTCTTTTACCATAGTGATATCATTCTAATTTTCAATGGTTTTTTACACCTCTTTATTTGTGGGGTTTTCTATGTTACATCTATTGTTAATTTTTTATTCATTTTTACTTTACTTTTAACTCAAAATTATCACATCATGAAAGGGCCTATAATATTTGAACCCAATATATGGCTTACTAAATATTTTTTTATCTGATTCTATAAAAAATTGTGGGTTGTGCTATGAGGTAGCCCACTTTCAATATAGTAATTGAGTTGTATGGTTATAATTTTGTTTCTCAAAATTACAGAACAAAAATTTAACATGTTTATAATTATATAAATAGTAAGAAGAATAAAGAAAACATGAATAATACAAATCTTGTAATAATTTCTCATAATCGGAAGTGTAACATTCTGATTCTAACAAACCATAATCAAAGAACGATAGAATAAAAAGTACCAAATCATGTAAACATTTACAATAGATAACATGCTGATGAGAATATATATTACCAGATTGATATTAATACTGATAAGTACCAATAACTATTAGAGATAATAGACTCAAACATAAGCGATTTGATCAATAGAAATGATTGACATAAAGTAGTAATCAAATCATAAAGGGGACCATAAGTTTTTGATATTATTTATCTATTTGGCCTATATGCATGGTGGAGGCATACCAAGATTCCACTATAAAGAAATGGGATTATAAAAGATATTTGATAAATAGTGATACATCACCAAATAAGAAAAAGTCACATGAGGATAATATCCAAAGTTCAGGTATTGAAATGTCAGGACTCACAGTAGAACAAAGTTGGGGATTCATCATATACTGTGCACCTTGGAAAAACTCAAACAACACACACATCATATAACCAAAGAATAATAAAATAAAAGGCATAAATAAATGATAGAAAAGTATAAGAATACCATACTATGGTCCCTTAATAGGGTTAAATCTCTCATATGTGTTTTCATAGAGCCTCTATGTAATTAGGTCTTTTTGTTAGGGTCATCAAGATTGTACTCCTTTATAATCATCTTTTCCATCTAGGTAAAATGAACACCATGGAACACTAGAAAATCATTAGAGCTCCTCACAAATCATAGATGAATATTATAAAAACTTATCTAGATCACTATTTCTTCTTTGGTAAGTCAAGGAAACCCACTAGTGCTCCATCATCTACTCTTCTCCCTCAAGGAAAACTAGAGTTCCCAAAACCATGGTGATTTTTCGCCCAACTAAAACTACCTCAATTGGATAGTTATATTCCAAATCGAGGAGTCATTCTAGTAGGGGTAGAGGAATACTAGATCATATAACCAAGGATATTAAAAATATAGAAAAGTGTTGCAACATAACCACTTAAGCAACAAAATAATGACACATTACATCATAGGATAAGCTATCAACGGTTACCCATAGATCAATCCAATCTGTTTCATGAAGAATGAAAAAAAGGGAGGAATAGAAAACCATAGGATCATAAGGATCAATCGATCAACATCATGTATGAGGATGACATAGATCAAATGGGAATGTGGACCAAGGAAAATGGAACATACCGAATGTATAAACTGAACAAAAGGCCCAAATGAACTAATAAAAGAAGCTCAACCTCAATAATACATAAATCCAACATATAAAAAACAAAAAATTAATTGAAAATTAATATTATGATAGGTAAAAAAACAATGTGTAACACTTCGAATTTTGGGTATCATATAATGATGATATTATACATTTAATTTTGTTAAATCCCTTTTAACCAAACAAAAATTAAAAGGATAAACATAAGGATATTTATTTAAATAAGAACATTGTAGTGTCTTCAATACACCGAGATCAAAAGAGTATTCATGCTAACCAAATATACATATTAAAAACCCTATTAGAACTACTGGAAGACCCTCAATCACCACAACGAGGCCCAATAAGTAAAGGAGATCCTTCGAGTCAACTAAATAAAAAACATCAATACAGCGATCATAAAAACCATGATGAGAATCAATAGAATGGGAAGAACCATCTTCTAGATTTTGAGTTTTAGGAAACCATATGGTTTGGTTTTATAGGAAATTTTATTCAACCATTGCTCTAGTGACCATTGGAAGCTAACAGTTAAAAAATAGCTGTTGGACCTTGTTAGGATAAGTAAACTTATTTAAATATTAATTAGTTTCAAAATAATTGAGTTATGATTACGGTAATAATTAAACCATCATTTATGATCTCTAAAAGGATATGTCGTAAAACTTCAATTAACCCTTAAGTGATTTGAAAAGAATTAAGGAAATCAAAACACATTGAAAATTTTTCAAATACAATGTAACAATTTTCATTTCTTAAATAATTTTATAAACTATGTTTATGTTTTTCAAATTAAATTATGTTTTGACTGAACTATGTTTTTGAGGATACTAGTATCTAAATTATAATGTAGGTTTATTAAAATTTCCTTTTTGTAACTTTTAGAGTTCAAAAAGGGGTTTAGTATTTTTAATTATAGAAATAATTCTAACTAAAACAAGTTTAATTTGTATTCATTAATGTTTTAGAATATAGAATTATATATAGTTTTAATAAATGTATTGTTTACTCTTCAGAAAATGTCTTTTAGTGTAGATTTTTCAAAAGAAATTGGCCCACTAGGGCCAGCCCTTTTGGGCTAGGGCCAAGGGAGGCACCTCACACAAAGTGGCTGAGCCTGACCCTCATCCCCAAGCCAAGGCTGGCCCGATCTCGAGCAAAGGTTCCCCAAATGGTGCCTAGGAGCGAGCCAGAGTGCATAGGCGCACCATTGTGAGCATGAGGCCGCGGTGGGGTCTTGGTAGGCCAAGTCCTTCCGGTGGGAGCTCGTTTATAGTGCCCCCTTTGTGGGTGTTGTGTGATTTCTGAGCACTCGTTGTGAGGCCTGGGGTTATGAGGGAGGCGAAAACCACTATCTGTTTCAATATGGGAAGTAGTTTTTCGGGGAAAACGTGATCTGGACCGTTGTATCGCACCACACGTGATCTGGGACATTGTTTCCAATCCCACACTCGACCCACAGTGACTGTGTCTCTCTCAATGGTTTTTGTCAACTGTTCGATCTGACATGATATAATCCTGGTCGTTCGAGGTTTTTAAATTTCCACTTCAAACTTAGACCGTCCGATGAAACTAATATCTAATCTAAGCTGCTCAATTCTTTTAAAAAATGGACGCATCTCATCCCATGGAATGATGTTGGGATTGATCTGGATCGTCCGTTTTTTCACTACATTTCCCCTAGCTGTGTCTTCTTTTTCATCCACGCATGGGTCCCACCAGAAACCCTACCCTATGGAACACCCCTCATTTTCATCACCACTGATCGCCGGGTACCCCTGTGTCTCCTCGTTTTGTTCAAGCACAACACCCCACATTAAATGTAATTCAAGTGGGTACGTTTTCCATGCAAGGTGGTGTGTGATATTTTGTATATAAATAACTGAGACCTCTCGATTCGTCTCTCCTATTCAAGTCTCCAGGGAGCCCGACCAACCCTCCCTGAAGACCTCATTTCCCTTGTTTTAAAAGTAAGGGTTTTTATTTTTTCCTTTTTTTGATTCTTTGAGAATATATACTCTTATATATTAGAATATATAAATATAAATATATATATATAACCTTACGGTTCAGTCCAAACGTACTTAAATGTTGAACCTAGGCCTTCGGGTTCTCTTGCATTCAAACAGAATAAAGATTGTAAAGATTATACCTGGCCTCATTTTGTTGTTTTGAAATTACATATATACTTTTGGTTATATGTATATATGTCTGTTATATGCAGGAATGGGCATGACCTTTCTACTTCGATTATATGTGCAATGTTTGTGTATAATTTTTCAGGCACTGCACATATTCACATAAATTTAATTTCATAATTAAATAATAAGTAAATTTTGAAAATTTTATATATATGATCGGGTTTTTATAAAATAATTTTTTTGTAGGTTTTCATAAAAAAAATTTATGACTAAGGGCATGACCTGCCCAATTCAAAACGTTTTTGAACTAATATTCGTATGGGATTAACAAAAATGGGTGTGCCAATCATTCAGTTTGAGTTCAGGTATATACACATATTTTATTTGTTGCATGAACCTTGATTTCAGTTGTTAAGGTCCTAACACATTAAGTATTATGTTTAGGTGGAGTTCTAAAAACATATGAAATAGGGTGATAAACAAAACTTATATCCACATTTATGAATACCTTATTTTTTTCCCTGTCTTTTAAATGATGTTGCTTATGGTAAAGATTCGTGATTTCTATCATGGAAATTATTCAGTATTATGCAAAGGCTTAACAATATTGAATGTTTTTGCATGTGCAAGCTCAAAACCGTACTTGAGATTTTTGGTTCACCTAGTAATTATTTGGATGATAAAATTTTAGAATTTCAAGAACAAACTTGCATGTGATAAATTATAGTTTTCTTTTCTTTCAGTACCTTAGATGTCAATGTATGTGCCATAATCATCCTTTTTTATTTCCTTTTAATAATGATCATATGATTGTTAGCTTAGTTTTTGATCATATAGATGCATGTCTCACTTATAAGATATGTAAATTCAACTACTATGACCAACTATGAATGAACTATTCAAGGTGCTATGGGATATCTTGACTACACAACCCCATTTAAGTAAAGTATTGATTTGTGTGGTTCACATGAATGTAAATACATATTAAGGGTGAACCCTTGTAGCGCTCCAATGCATTGGGTAATGAATTAATATCTAGAGATCACAAGCTTCAAGATACCCCGGTGAATAACCTCTGTAATTTTACTATATTGACAGCTTGTGGATGGACCTCGGTGATATGTTCATGAATGACTAAATGAAATGTTGAAGCCACATATTCAAGTCATTTTACGAGTTCTTTTCAAGATGATATGCCTATTCTTTCACTACTCTTGCCCTTATGTTTTTATCAAGTTCATATTGATGTCAGAAGTAAACGTTTGGGGCATGATTCATGTAAAATAGTAACCAACATATGAAATTGAAGTTTTTTCCGTCACATGCAAATGTGATTAAGTATTACTCTTAATGGTTTAATTTGTTCTTAAACATTCATACGTCATACGTTTTCAAGATATCTTTTACTACCCCTTTTTGAAAGTGTCCTCATTGATTCATGTATTCCGTGAAAATATTAGTTGAGCACTTTTATGTTATGTTACATGTGTTATAGTTTTCTATAAGAGAATGTTATTTGGAACGGTTTTTAAAAAATTATTTTGAAATTTTCATTGGGTTTTTAAACCCCTAACTAGGTATTCTTATGCTCACCCTACGTTTTGAATTTTAAATATTCAGGTAAAAACTTTTATCAGATGAAACATTTCTGAAGTTACTGGTTTCCCAGAGCCCAATCCAAACTCGATCCTATGTATGGGACATGATGTGTGTTTATCAGTGAATGTTTCTATTTTAAAGTGACACATCATGTTCAGAAGGCACCACCTCATGGTTTCTTTGGGGTCGGGTCTTCAGATATGGTATTAGAGGATTAGATTTGGACAACTATGAAAATCCAGAACTGAAACAAAGAAAAATATACTTCAGCATTAATAAAAATGAGTTTTCTTAATTTTCAGATGGAAAACGAAGGTACTAATATTTTTTCTCTTCCCAATGAGGCCTTAGAAACCATAATTTTCATAGCCATCCATGAAGATTTTATAAACTACGCCCATATCCTTATGTGTTCAAACATCTCTATGATGTGTCCAACTCTCCCCGAGTACTTCAACTCCAACGAAGAGCGGGTCTGGATTACATCTTTATGATGCATGCCCAGTTTCCATCTTACACTTGATGGGGTATGTACTACGAGGGACTTTTTAGATGCTTCACTGTAGTGGAAGGTGTCTTGTCCCTCAGGTCTTTCCAAGAGGCTGCTGTAGAGGGAGATCTCCATGCATCATACATGTGTCAAGTCTTGTCCTATGGCTATTTTGGTCAAATTATGGACTTTGAAATCCTTTAATACAAAGCCTCTCGTTCTATGTACAGAAAAAATGTACATAGGGATGTCTCACAGTTTTACACCCCACATGTCAGACTATGGAAAAACCATAAGTGATCCCCAGACATCGAACCTGATTGCTTGGGTTGCATATAGTTTAGGGAGATATAGTGTTTCGAGCTTGTCTTGTGAATTCATGTGTTAGGGATCTGGAAAAACCATTAGCCCTGTTTTACATTGTGCACCAGTATTCATATAATTAACATATTTTGTTATCTCTTCTTTCTCATGACTTTACATTGTTTATACTTTTGGATGGATTTCAAGTTATTGAACTCTCATCTTAATCTTTTAGATGATTGGACAAACCCACATGTAATCTCATCATACTGAGATACTGGATATTATTGCAATCAAAACCTCTGAATATGAGTATCGTACCTTTGGAAACCTGTGAGGAATGTGCAAGAAATTGTTTGAGGTGACAAACAGTCCAGGGATTCTCCTCACCTGTCAAGGGAATGCCCCCATCGACTACCGCATAGGCTCGACACAATTGGCCTAGCATAAGGAGAGGGGAAAATACCAAGAATGTATATTTTTGTGTTTCACCCTAGGCCGGAACTACACGGAAAATGTAAAATTTCAAGAGGTTGCATTAGAGGGAAACATTTATATGACCTACAACTACCAACTCATTAGAATTAGCCGTACGAAAACGCCTATAAAATAGATTTTATCGATAAAGACATAATTCGGAATGTTCATCGTACATTGGTCCAAATGGACATTTCCATACTTTGTACCATTCGAGCTTACCTATGGAAACCCGAGTGTTCGGTGCATGAGTTCAACCTCTTCTGCCCGAAGTGTATCGGGATCAGAGAAATAGAGGAGTTGATCATCAATTTGGGTGTTCCACTAAATGCACCTGAGGATCCTCTACGATGGGGGATATGGTAGGAACAACTGAGAGCTTCCTCTTAGAAAGTTTATATGAAAGGAATTGCGGGGACATAATTCTTTGATGGGGGGGGGTAATGTAACACCCCGAATATTGGGTATCATATAATGATGATATTATGCATTTACTTTTGTTAAAGCCCTATTAACAGAACAAAAATTTAACGGATAAACATAAGGCTCTTTATTTAAATAAGAACACCGTAGTGTCTATAATACACCGAGATCAAAAGGGTAATCATGCTAACCAAATATACCTTTTATAAACCCTATCAGTACTACTGGAAGACCCCCAATCACCACAATGAGGCACAGTAAGTAAAAAAGAACATTCGAGTCAAATAAAGAAAAAACATCACCACTGTGATCATAAAAACCGTGCTGAGCATCAGCAGAATGGGAAGCACCATCATTTTTCTTTTTGAGTTTTAAGACATTGTAATGTTTGGTTTTGTAGGACACTTTTTTAGACTATTGCTCTAGTGACTGTTGGAAGAAAATAGTTATAAAAAAATAGTCGTTGGACATTGTTAGGATAAGTGAACTTGTTTAAATATTAATTATTTTCCAAATAATTGTGTTATGATAAAGGTTATAATTAAACCATCATTTATGAACTCTAAAAGGATATTGTGTAAAGCATCATTTCACCCTTAATTGATTTTGAAAAGAATTAAGGAATTCATAACACTTTGCGAATTTTTCAAATACAATGTAAAAATTTTTATTTCATAAATAATGTTAACAAATATGTTTATGTTTTTCAAATTAAATTATGTTTTGATTGAACTATGTTTTCATGGATACAAGTATATAAATTATAATGTAAGTTTATTAAAAATTCTTTTTTGTAACTTTTGAGTTAAAAAAAGAGGTTTAGTATTTTTAATTTTAGAAATACGTCTAACTAAAACAAGTTTAATTTGTATTAATTAATGTCTGAGAAAATAAAATTCTATATAGTTTTAATAAATGGATTGTTTCGCTTCTTAAAAGATTTTTTAGTGTAGCTTTTCCAAAAAAAAGTTGCCCCACTAGGGCCATCCCTTTATGGCTAGGGCTAAGGGAGGCCACTCACATGAAGTGGCTGAGCTTGACCCTCATCCCCAAGCCATGGACAGCCTAAACTCGGATAGAGGTTCACCAAATGGTGCTCGGAAGCGAGCAATAGCGCATAGGCGCACCAGTGCGGGCATGAGGTCACGGTGGGGTCTGGGTAGGCCAAGGCCTGTGGGCTGGAGCCCGTGTATAGGGCCCCATTCGTGGGTGTTGTGTGATTTATGAGCACTCGTTGGGAGGACCAGGGTTATGAGGGAGGTTAAAACTGCTCTCTGTTTCGATGTGGGAAGTAGTTTTTTCAGGGGAAACGTGATCTGGACCGTTGGATCGCGTCGCGCGTGATCTAGGCTGTTGTTTCTGATCCCACACTTGACCCTCAGTGACCACGTCTCTCTCCATGGTTTTTGTCAACCGTTCAATCAGCAATGATCTAATTATGGCCATTCAAGGTTTTTAAATTATTGCATCGAATGTAGACCATCCTATGAAACTTAGATCTACTCTTATCCGCTCAATTATTTTAAACAGTGGACGCATCTCATCACTTGGATCGATGTTGGGATTGATCTGACCGTCCATTTTTCCTCGGTATTTCCCCTAGCATCATTTTATTCTTCCTCCATGCATGGGTTACACCAATAACCCTACCCTATGGGACACCCCTCGTTTTCTTCACCTCTAACCGCCGATGACCACCATGTCTCCTCGTTTTCTTCGAGCACGACACCCCCATTGAATGCAATGCAAGTGGGTAAGTTTTTTATGTGAAAGGTGGTGTGTGATCTTTTGTATATAAATAACTGAGACCTCTCAGTTCTTCTCTCCCACTCAAGTCTCCAGTGAGCCCGAACAACCCTCCCTGAAGTCCTCCTTTCCTTGGTTTTTAATGTAAGGGTTTTTAGTTTTGGACTGTTTTGCTTCTTTGAGAATATATACACTTATATATTCAAAAAATATATATTTTTTCACCTTACGGTTCAGTCCAAACGTTATTAAATGTTGAACCAAGCCCTTTGGGTTCTCTTGCATTAAAATAGCTTAAAGAATGTAAGGATTATACCTGGCCTCATTTTGTTGTTTTGAAAATACATATGTACTTTTGGTTATATGTATATACATCAGTTATATGCATGAATGGGCCTGACCATTGTACTTCGGTTATATGTATGATGTTTGTGTATAATTGTTCATGCACTGCACATATTCACATACACTTAATTTCATATTTAAATAATAAATAAATTTTGAAAATGTTATACATATGGTCAGGTTTTTCTAAAATTATTTTTTTGTAGGTTTTCATAAACAAATTTTTAGGACTAAGGGCATGACCAGCCCTATTCAAAATGTTGTTGAACTAATATTTATATGGGATTTACACACATGGGTGTGCCAATATTTTAGTTTGAGTTCGGGTACAATCATATATTTTATATGTTGCATGAACCTTGATTTCAGTTGTTATGGTCCTTACACATTAAGTCTCGAGTTTAGGTGGAGTTTTAAAAACATAAGAAATATGGTGTTAAACAAAACTTATATCCAAATTTAAGAGTAACTAATTTTTTTCCTTATTTTTTAAATGATGTTGCTTATGGTGAATATTCATGCTTTCTATCATGGACATTATTCAGTATTATGAAAAGGCATAACAATATTGAATGTTTTAGCTTGTGAAAGCTCAAAATACTTCTTAATATTTTTGGTTCACCTTGTAATCAATTGGATGATAAAATTATAGAATTTCAAGAACAAACATGCATGTGATAAATTATAGTTTTCTGTTTATTCAGTACCTTAGATGTCAATGTCTGTGCCATAATCTTCATTTCTTATTTCCTTTTAATAACAGTCATTTGATTTTTATCTTGGGTTTTAATAATCTAAATGCCTTTATCACTCATAAGATATGTAAATTCAACTACTATGACCAACTATGAATGAACTATTCAAGGTGGTATGGGACATCTTGAATATACAACCCTGTTTAAGTAAATTATTGATTTATGTGGCTCACATGAAAGTAAAGACATATTAATGGCGCGCCCTGATATTGAGCTAATGCATTGGGTAAAGAATTAGTCTCTAGAGATGACAAGCTTCACGATACCCTGGTGAATAACCTCGGTAATTTTTCTTTATTGAGACCTTGGGGATGAACCTCGGTGATATGTTCATGAATGTAGAAATGAAATGTTGAAGCCACATATTCAGGTCATGTTACAGGTTCTTTTCAAGATGATATGTATATTCTTTCACTACTCTTGCCCTTATATTTTTATCATGTTCTTAATGATGTCAAAAGTAAAATTTTGGGGCATGATTCGTGTAAAATAGTAACCAACATATGAAATTGTTGTTTTTTTCCTCCACGTGCAACTCTGATTAAGTATTACTCTTAATGGTTTAATTTTTTCTTAAACATTCATATGTTATACTTGTTCAGGATATCTATTACTACCCCTTTTTGAAAATTTCATAATTGATTCATGTATTCCTTGAAAATCTTAGTTGAGAAATTTATTTTATGTTATATGTGTTATAGTTTTCTATAAGAGAATGTTAATTGGATATGTTTTTAAAAAATGCTTTCAAAAGCTTCATTGGTTTATTTTAAACCTCTTACTGGGTATTCTTATTCTCACTCTACGTTTTTAATTTTATGTTTTCAGGTAACTACTTTTATCAGATGAAACATTTATGAAGTTCCCGGTTTCCTAGAGCTCGAACCGAACTCGATCCTTTGTATGGGATGTGATGTGTGTTTATCAGTGCATGTTTTTTTTTGAAACGACACATCATGTTCAGAAGGCCCCGAATCCTGGTTTTTCTGGGGTTGCGTCTTCACATAATTCATGGAATTAAAATCATTTAATTTACAATATTCGGTGAATAATGTTCAAAAATCTCCACCTTGTAGATGAAATGCATTAACATAAACACCTGATGTCCCTACATCACCTGTAACAACCGAAGCTTTTACAGTATTTCACTTCTTAAATAAATTCATTTTATTTGATAGATTATGTTGTATTCAATACAAAAATATGTTTATACTACACATAACAATTATTTGGCTTGCGTTACATGCAAGACTGAGTTTTACCAAACAACAATATATTATTAAAATATTATTATTTATTATAATTAGATATAACCTAGCCATTAAGTTAGTGGTTCATAATAGTATTAACTAACTTATGAAAATATATTTCTGAATTCATTGGTTATAAATAAATTAAAAATGAATATAGTAACCAACTAAAAATATTTGAGATGTTTTTTTAAAGAACTATTTTTATACTCCGAAAGTTATTTTATTCTTATAAATTAAATTAATTACTATTATAGAAAGATATTAATGAAATATAAAATTTATAAATTTTAAAAAAAATATTTTTAATATTCATATAATATATTTGAGAGGTATAAGATAATAACAAACCCAATATTACAAATAAAACTTATTTTTTATAAAAATAGTTTTAGCATCTTTTAATGGAGAACCTATTTTAAATCCAATTTTGGACAATTTTATGAATTCTATTTGAAAAAATAAACTTCATCTTTTAAATATAAATATAAAATTTTACTTTAGATAAATTTTTGCTATTTTTCTGATAAGTTTCATATTTGGATGAATAGTGAAATATACAAAATTTTAATTGAAAACAACTTTTTTTCATGAAAATATTTTATAGTGTTAAATTATATTATTGAATGTTTTTAAAGTATAAATAGATTATTTTTATCATTTAATACAATTTAGGTTATTTTAATCAATTTTTCAATGAATTTAGATATAAAAATGTTTCAATCTTTTGCAGGTTTAAACTTTAATAACTCATTTTCTCACGTCGTGAACACGATTAATTTAAATTAATTACTACAAATTATATTTTTTGAATTATGAAAAGTGGATTCTATATTTGGAATTAGTGGGTCCAAATTATTTAAATAGGTTTCTTTTATTTTTGGTTATATGAAAAGGAAAATTTAGTATTATTTTAATCAACATAGTTAAGGGTAAATTAGGTAATTATATATATAAATGATACTATAAAATTACCCCAACACTTCTCCTAATTTCATTTAATGAGTGGTTTTCTACCAAAATCATCATTAGGACATAATTATACTATTTTTAAGCCACTTGGATGAGAATAATTCTTTTATTATATTTTATTTAAAGATAAATTAAAAATGTCATACTCATGTTTTTAATAAGTATTACATTTTTAATACATTGTTATAGAAAAGATAAACTATACTATACATAATCATTTGAAATATAATAAATTTATCTTCATCATGATAATTTATTTAAAAATTTTAGATAAAAATGCTTTCATAATAATGACGTAGTAATTGTTTAATTAATGGAAATAAAAATAAAATGATATTAAAAACATTTAAATATATAACATTTTACATAATTAATGGAATACATGAATTTTATAGATAATTTATAAATTTTAGTGATATATTATATGTATTGGTTCGAAGTTATCATGATTTTAGGATATTTTTTAAAAAGACAAATATTGAATAGTGTCAAAAATGAAAAAAATGATACTTTAAAATAAATAATATTTTATTAAATGATATAATATCCATAAAAATATAAATTCGAACAAATAACTACAATACGGTTAAATATGTCATGAATGATCCATTTGTGGTTATTTTATAATTTTATAGTAACTATATTATCCCTAAAGAGTAAAACCAATTTGTCATGGTAAGAGTTAAAGGGTTTAACTAAGGGTTAATGACAAATGATAAGGTTAACATTGTGATCTAAACAAGTCTAAAAATTATTTTTTGAGAGGATTTAGACCCATAATCATCTTAGGGTTTAAAAAAAAAATTTAACACATTTTTATTTAAAAAATAATTTATATTAATTTAATATTTTTGGAGTTTCCTTAAATGCCCCACCTATATTATAAAAGGGAACTTTCTCCCTCACTTCCTTACACCAACTTGAACATTCTAGATCAACCAAACCCTACCCATTTATCTTAGTAACTTCCATGTACACATATTAGAGGTTCTGGTCTTCTCAAAAGACAAACCCTAGGATCTCTAAGAGGAGATCTGTAGAGACCCAACCCTAGAAGGCCCAAAGCTGGTGTCTACTACTATTGAATTGACATGACTACAAGGAATTAAATACCAAAGGACTGAGAATTTAGTAGTATTGAAAAAATAGATATATACATGAGAAAATAATAAACTAATTACTACATATTTTTCTTTTTCTTTTTTGAATAAATAGCTTCGAGGATAACTCTAATCTAGTTAGTAAATACCTACATATCATTCATAGTATGTTTCTTGGATTACTAGGTAAATAAATATAATGAGGGTGAGATAAAATGATTAGTAAGGTCGAAATATAGTGGAAGAAATAACGAATCAATGAGAATAATAATTATGGAATGGTGAATAACTGAATTCACATGCCATATAATCAATAAACTGAGAAAGAGGTGCATAAACAGCATGACGTGGTAATAAATGAAAACACATGACATTAAAATAACTAGATAAGAAAAAAGAAATAAGGAAAGGTAAGAATCTAAAACACATACTATTAAAATAATTAAAAATGAAATATATCCATAGATATGTTGACACAAAATCTCACGGATGAATAATATATGAAACTAAATTAGGAAATTTGTTTCTTAATGGGCGTCATGTCTAAGGCACATGAA
Organism: Viscum album; assembly: GCA_963277665.1. NCBI lineage: Eukaryota > Viridiplantae > Streptophyta > Magnoliopsida > Santalales > Viscaceae > Viscum > Viscum album. The sequence continues at coordinate 962,896,064 of OY728148.1, read as the reverse complement.
AGCCTTTACCGTCATGACCTTTCACATGACAGTTTAAAATATTCTGATTCGCACAAATAAGTTGTCTAATAAGACCCTATCGATGCATTTAGGACCTATATAATGTCTAGTATCCTACCATCATTTATTTTCTAAATTATTCCTCAAATTTAATAATCAAAATAAATAAAATGCCTTATCAAATATCTGTATTGAATAAAGTAGACAAAATTATAAATATTTTCTGAAATAATAAAATAATTATCCAAGTAGAAATCATATGTAAAATGGTATTTGGTTTATCAATTCTAATAAAACACTAACAATATGAGCATGGTTAAAAGTTCAAAACATAATCTGTGATAAAAAGAACTGTTAAAGTCTCCCTTTAACATTGATAAAAAACACTGTTAAAAGGGTCCTTTAACAATACTTTTTTAGTGATGTTAATGGGGGCCATTAAAAAAACTTTTTTAGTGATTATAAAGGCATCACTACTAAAGGGGGTAATATTATATTTTTTCGGACACCTATGAGCTTGACCCCCTTTATCAGCGCTTCCACAATCCCTTTAATAGTGCTCCCCCCCTTATCAGTGCTTTTCACCCCGCCACCTTTTATCATCACTTAGTGAAATTCTATAATTATGTGCATCTTCATGGATTCCAACCATAAAACTCTCCTTCGAAGATGGAACAACTTTACCACTACACTATGTTGTTTAGATTTCTATTTAATGATATTTCTGTTTATATATATATATATACATATATTTATATAATTATTTTAAAATACATTTATAAAATATATATATGTGTGTGTAATATATATACTTATATTTATTTAAATATATTATATATTATATTCATTTATATATAAAAGAATATAATATAAATTTATATCTCTTTATTAAAAAACACATATGTATATGTATATATAATGAAAAAATGGATAGATATTATTTTAAATACATCTTTATAATATGTTTTTGTATACATATATTAGAATATACATTTTTACATAAATATGTTGATATATGTATTTATATGAGTGATTTATTATAAGTAAACATAAGAAACATTCATATATTTAATTATAAGTAACATTAAATTATGAAAAATGATAAAATTTCAAAACCATAATATCAATATAAATTTAATACCTAGGAATAAAATTAGTCACCACCAAAAAAGGAAATAAGACCACCTCAAAATAGGTTGAAAATCCATCGAATGTCAAACAATCAGGGTACCCTGACTAAAAACTCTATTTTTGAGATCATATGAGATTTTTTGGCCTTTAAAAATGTGATAGAGGTTTACCATTGTCACTAAGGGTGTATATCTCATAAAAAAATTTGATATTATATGTGGTAGAGCATAAATGGACACCTTGATCAAAAGTTAGCACTGTTTGAAGTTTGAGTTACGTTTTCAACTTATTTTAGATATTTTATTATTGTTTTTTGATATTCTATCTTCAAATTGATATTAAATGATTATTAATCGGAAATAATAAGAAAAATATTAATTAAAAAAATTAATTTATTTATTTTTTAATCCATTTTCACAAAATATCTTATATATTAAGGGAACAATTCTATTTACCATATCTAAAACTTATTTTTAAAAATATATATTATATTTATAACAATATAAATATATTTATTTATTAAAATATTCTTCTTAATAATTTTTTATGTATTCCTTTATCAGTGCTACTAAAAAAGTGTTGATAAAGAGGGGCCTTTTTCAGCGCTTCTAAAAAGCACTGATAAGGACCCCCCTTTAACAGATTTATTTTACAAGTGCTGTTAAAAGATCCCATTTTTTTTTTGCTTTTTTAAAAGTGATGATAATGGTCCCCCTTTAACAATGATTTTTTATCATTTTTAAAGACCTCCTTTAATAATTTCATTTATCACTGATAAAGGGGGTCTTTAACATCATTTTTTATTAGCGCTGTTAAAGCCCTCGTATTGGATAAACCAAGTTTTGAAATAGTTTCTGTTGATGTTGATGAATAGAAATACTATAAAACAATCTTTTAAAAAATTGGGGAAAATATCCAATGATTATGGAAAACTATTTTAAAAATATTTTCTTTGAAATTAAATTTTGAAAAATATTTCTTTATAAATTAACCTTTTATACATGAAAGGGAAGCTTCAAAGAAATAATTATAGGTAAATCTGTACTTGTTGTGCGAGGTAAAAGAACATTATATTTGCACGGTTAAAGGTTAGAAAAATAGATTGTTTGAAAAGTGAAAATAATATTCCTTTGAAAACAATGGAAAAAGGAAAAAAGGATAAAAATTTCATTACCAAAAAATTTTAAAAATATTTTTGAAAACATTTTATTAAAAATATTATTTTTAAAATAAAACAGGTTCTCCAACTAAAGAGATAAATAAAGTCGGTTTTTCTTAAAAAAACTCTAAAACATTTTATGTACCAAAGACTATAAAAATGGTACTAACACTTGAAAATATTCATGAATAACTAGATAATAATGAAAGGGTTTGTTGAAAATTTGTTATACAATTTCCTCTAATGGAAGTTCCATTGCAATATCATTAGTACTATTCTTGAGGAAAATAAAATTTAGACATCCAAAGGTGTCCCATACAACTTTGAAATTTTTTAAATCATAATCCTCATGAAGGAATAATATTGAATGGAATTTTCAAATACAATGATGATAAAATAATTCATGATATTATATATCAAAATGTGTAGTATATAAACCACACAAAATATTCAAATTTTGAATTTGACATTTATCTCACAGATGTAAAAAGTGAGATGAGAATCTATTACCTTGAGTTTTCTTTTTGGGTGAACATCCTTTCAATTCTTGTATAATAAACATATTTTAATTTTATAATTTATTGAGAGAAATATTCAGGTTTATAATTAATTTTATTTCACTTTTTCTTTGTTTTATAGAACTACTTGAAAAATTATGTTTACATTGGGTGTTTAGAACAAATTTTGATTATGTGTCAAAAACAAAATGGTTAGTTAAACTATGTTTAAAGGGGTCATTATATAACATATCAAAAATAATTATCATGAAATAATTATCATATTTTTTTCATTAATTATGCATTTAAAATAAATCATTTAATATGGTTATGAAAAATGATCCAATGTTTCAGTCATGGAGATGGTAGGTTGTACGTACGCATGAGTAATGCTCTTAATTTTCAATGATTTTTATAGACAGAAGTTAAGTAACACCATATCATTCCAAAAATGATCATTATATAGTAAATAACATATTATTAAATCATATATACTTTTATATAGAATTATTGTGATGTAAAATGGATCACATGGTGTTGAGGAGACGGTAGTCCACATGTCCATGAAAGACATTATCACTTTTTAAGTGTGTGAAAGGGTAATAAAGAAAATGATATATATAGTATATATAAAGAAATTTAATTATTTAATTAATATAATGTAATGTTATTTATTTCACATATTTTTAATTATATTCATCATTTATACATTCCATGGATTGTGTGAACAAATCACATCGATTTGAGGGGGAAATAATCCACACTTCCTCAAATAAAGTTATCGTATTAAAAAAATGGAAAGTATTAAAGGTATAGGTTATAAAAAAATTAAAGAAGTGTAAAGAAATAATATATATCACATATATCATATATAAATATAGTGTCCATCATAATTTCCAACCATGAAAGTTGGTAAAGGAAAATGAACAATCATCATTTCGTGGTGCAGTAGTTTGTCGTACATAGAAATAATATGTTTGTTACCCATTAGATGGAAGTGTGTGTAAGTGTTCATATAACCTTTATCAAAACAAAATACCAGTATATTAAGGATAATTTTGTTGTTATATAATAATATAATAAGAATATATGAGGGGTTGGAGAATGGAAATAAACTAGAAATCTTGAGAGAAGACATTACCTCTTAATCGGGTAACTACTTTTGGTTTCTACCAAAAGGATTCCGTGGGAGTATTTATACTAAAATGGAGGTTTAATGTTATAGTGGAGGGATTTTGGGAAGCTATATGGGATGTTTTTTTCCAAATCTATGTGGTTTGAGATGTGTCAATAATGGGGTGCAGTGGCGGGCATTTATAAGGGAGGAAAATGACTCACTTGTTATTTTGAAACCAAGTTAGGTGTACCCATGTTTAACCAAAAAAAAATGTCATAAAAACCCATCCAAACTCCATAATTTTAGGTTAATGTCGTAATTATGTCCATAAAATGGTTTTTGGAGAAGTTTCTAGGTCATTTTGCCCCTTAAGATAAAGATTTAGTCATTTATTAAGCTTAATTTTACCTTAATAATTGTAATTAATTTTAATTACTTTCACTAATATATTTATAAAAAACAAATTCAGTCTTATTAGAAATTAGAAATTATTTTTATTCCAAATATGGAATACATTTTTTATATTCAAATCACAGAAGTGGTAGAAATTAATTTAAATTTAATCCCGAAGATGGGATGACAATGCATGTTTTTAATGTAAAAATGTATGAAATTTTCTATTTATTTAAATTAATATAAAATTAAAATTTATTCCAATGAAATAAATTGTATTAATTTATAAAAATATTATCTAATTAAACATTAAAACCAACTAAAAATATAATTTAACCTAATAAATAAATTAGATAAAAAAGAAGTATTGAACTAAAATTCAGTATTTCTAAGTATTCATTAAATATTAAATGTTTCAGAAAAATATCAAAAATTCACACTAAAATAATTATTATATTTTTATTTCCAAGATTTTGTTCATTTTTACATATTAAATCAATTAATGTGTCAAAATTCTAATTTAAAATGTGTTCTCTATTAAAAGGTGCTAAAATTTCCATTATTAAAATATAGGTTTTATATGTAAAATAGGGTTTATTCTTATCTTATGCATATCAAACATAATGGATTAATATAAAAAATATTTTATATAATATATAACATATATATTTCATTAAAATCATTCATTAATTTTAATTAACTATGTTTATTAAGACAAAACTCCTTTGGATGTATATAAATAATAATATTTCTTTTTTATATCCCATTGGTTCTTATTTTCATTTATCATTAATTGGTAACCAATGAATTCATTTTATATTTATATAAACCATAAATATTTATTAGTTAGTTAATACTATGTACAAATGCTAACATAACAGCTAGGTTATGTTGTATTTTATTAAATAATAATATTTTAATAATACATTATTATTTGGTGAAAACATGTCTTGCGTGTAATGGAAACTATCAAGGAAGGTCATGTTTTCATGTAACACAAGATATAGAGGAAGGGCACCCATTCATGTAAAATAATCTATCAAGGAAGTCCTCTCCTGCATACAACACAATCTAACTTGGTGTTTCATGTATTGAAATACATATAATCTATTTTAAATAGTAAATATTTTATAAAGTATCTAGATATTATATTACTTTACGTGTTCGGTGTCGCGTGGCATGCACTCTATCGAATAAAAGGTTCTTAAATTAGATTTTCATTTCATCACATTCTCCCCACCTTATTTAAATTACATCCTCACAATTTATACTTGGTCATTGTGATAGGTTGTTTGATACTTCCGAGGTTTGAAATCCCACATAATAAGAAGGGTTTATAAGTAATCCTCTATAAAATAGAGAATATAATGTAAATAGGTCACATGGACTACCATGTATGTTGGTCTCTTTGTAAGATAACATTAGTGTAATGTAGAGATATGTACATGTAGGAAAAATTTAAATATTTATATGGAGTTAATGGGATCATCAATCAAAAATAAGTGAATTATCAATAAAAAGTTGAGGACCTCAAAGCCATAATTCTTCGATGATTTAGAAGACCACATATTCAATAGAACTTTAGATATTGGGAAATTTTTTTATTTTTAAGACATTTTCCTAATGTTGGGTAATTATTTTACTACTTAAGAATATTTTGAAATATTCTTACATGATAGGTTTCAATTTCATATGAAAAATCCTAAATTTTGGTTGTACAGTTATCAAATTCTAATTCATTCTTTTATTCTTAGAAATTAATTACAAATAATGATTTTTATACCTGAAGCACTAAAAGAAACATTTAATGGATCATGAGGCCTATAAAAGAGTAAAAATTCTAAATATTTTCTTTACCTATCTTCCAAAACCATTATGGTTAACAGATTAATATCTAATCCTCATAAGTGAAACTACTGGTTTATCATTAAGATTTATTCATCAAATTGTTTAACTAAAATCAATGAAAATTTAACCAAGAAATTTCATAGGTTAGTGGGTGGCAAGAAACCCTTCTCATCCTTTGGTTATGGGTTTAAGACACACAGCCTTGCTAGATTTGATTGGTTATCACCCAGCTTATAGGTCATCCTTTTCTAAAACAAAATTAATATAATTCCTAAATTAAATATGATGAAAATCCTTTAAATTAGGTTAATAAAAAAATATACTTTTAACTAAATTTTACAATAAAACCCTAATACATAAATACTTCATCCACTTATTTCTACATAGATATTTCCTTAGTCAAGAGTTTATCCATAATATCAATTATTGGATTTTTAAATCATGATACCCTATTTTCAATCTAAACACCCTAGTTTTATCCAAGGTTTTTCATTGTCAAAATCCATCGTGGTGGTTTTTAAAGAAAATGTAAATTATCCTAAACATATCCCCATGGAGTTTCAAAGCAGTTTTGCAGTAAGGTCCATTGTTGTATACTAGGTTACCCCAAGTTAGGCTCAAAATACCTTATCATAGTTATTAATCCTAGCTACACATGTATCTAAAACACATACACTTGTTGTATCCATACATTTATGTATTTCTAGAAAGAATCGCATAATCTCTACCATACCAAAATTATAGGATTTTATTCCATACTTATCCTCAAATTCTACCTTAGGTCTATGTTCTCAAACCTATGTTTTCTTAAATATAGTTCCCAAGGATGATACTATACTTCCTCTGATACCAAAAGTAGTAACCTGACCCCATAAGGCCGAAATTCGGAATCTACTACTATTACATTGGAAATATTACAAGCAATTAAATCCTGAAGGATTGAGAGTTTAGTATTTTTACTGAATGAGATACATACATGAGAAAAGAATACACTAATTAAAACATAATTTTTTATTCTTTATGAATAAATAGATTCAAGGATAAATCTAATCCATCTTGTAAATCCCTATATATCTTTCAATGTACGCTTCATGGATTCCTAGGTAAATAAACATAAAAACAGTGAGATCAAATTCTTAGTAAGGGAAAAATATAGCAGATGTAATTATGAATCAACGAGAATAATAAATATGACATGGTGAATAACTGGACTCACATTCCATATAATCAGTCAAATGAGAAGGAATTTCACTATATAATCAATAAACTGAGAAGGAAGTTCAAAAATTTTATGGAATGGTAATAACTGAAAAAACATTCCATTGAAATAACATGATTAGGAAAAATAAATATGACAAGGTAAGAAATTGAAACACATTATATCTAAATAACTGAAAATGAAATGTATCCATAGATATGTCGATGAAAAATATCATGGATGAATAATAACTAAAACTAAATGAGGGAAATTATTTATAAATAGACATCATGTTTGACGCACATGAAAACCTATACCATTAATACCTTTCAGAAGACAGTTTAAACAATTATAATTTGTGAAAATTATTTTTCTCATGAGAACCCATCAATTCATTGAGGACCTATATAAATTTCAGGATCCTCCCATTATTGCCTATCCAGGACATTCCCCTTATCGAATAATAAAAATAAATAATATGCCTTACCAAATATCTATATTGAATAAACGATATGAAATTATCAATATTTTCCAAAATAATAAAATAACTATCAACGTAGGAACTGTATGTAAAATGGTATTGGGTTTAGGTAATAGTAATTTACATGTTGAATTAAATTGATAATTAGGGGGAAATTCAATGTTCAATGATCATAGAAGATTGAATATTTCAAGGGGAATAACAAATGATTCAAAGAAGTGAATGTGAATACTATCCTTGGACAAATCAATAATAAGCCACCCAGAGGGAGAATAAGGATGGTATCAATAAATAAATTTCAAGTGGAGTAAAGATAAATAGTTATTATTTATGATGAATAGAAGTACTATAAAATGAAATTTAAAAAAAGCTTTGAGTAAAATATCATTTTATTATGAAAAACCTTTTGGAAATTTTTGTCTTTGAAAATCACTTTTAAAAATATTTTCTTTAAAAATTAACCTTTTATACATGAAAAGGAAGATTCAAATAAATGATGGTGGGTAAATATGTACTTTTCATATGATGGAAAAGAACATTCTTTTTTCATTGTTAAAGGTAAAAAAATGAATTGTTCATAAAGTGATAAGATGATTCCTTTGAAAATAGTGGTAAATGAAAAAAAGGATTAAAATTTCTTTTCCAAATAATTATGAAAACATTTTTAATTGTTTTTATTAAAACATGGGTTTTAGAAGAAAATGGGTTCTCTGACTAAAGAGAGAAATAATGTTTAGTTTTCATAAAATCATTTTTTAAAACATTTTGAGTACCAACTAGTGGAAAAAATAGTACTAATACTGGAAAATGGTAATGAATAACCAGATAATAATGAATGGTTTTATTGAAAAATGGATATATAATATCCTAGAATAGAAATTCCATTGAAAGATCATTAGTACTAGTCATAAGGAAAATAATCTTTAAGCATCCCAATGTGTCCCATACCACTCTAAAACAATTTAAATCATAAGTATAATGAATGAATAATATTGAATGAATATTTTAAATATCATAAAGATAAAATAATTAATGACATAATATATCAAAATGGGTAGTAGATACACTACACAAAATAATTAAATGTTTAACATGACATTTATCTCATAGATGTAAAAAGTGAGATTTAAATACCTTACCTTGAGTTTCATTTTGGGTGAACATCCTTTGAATTCATGTATAATAAAATTATGTTAATTTTCTAATTTCTTGAGAAAATTTTTCATGTTTAACATTACTTTTATTTCACTTTATACTATGTTGTATACAACTACTTAAACAACTCTATTTACATCAGATGTTTAAACCCAATTTAGATTATATGTCAAAAACAACATTAGTAGGTCAACTATTGTCAAAGGGGTCATTATATGACATCTACAGAATAAAAATCATGAAATAATTATCATATTAATTCATTAATTATACCTTTAAAATAAATTATAAAATATGGTTATGAAAAATGAACCAACATTACAATCCTGGTGATGGTAGGACGTACGTACGCAGGAGTGACGTTCTTATTTTTCAATGATCGATATGGAAAGAAGGAAAGTAGCACCAAATATTTTCAGAATGACCAATATAACATAAATACTATATTATTTAATCATATATACTTATATATATAATTATTGTGGTGTAAAACGAATCACATCATGTCGAGGAGGCAGTAGTCCACACATCTATGAACGATGTTATCACTTTTTAAGTGTCTGAGAGGGTAATCAAGCAATTGATATATATATATATAGTTTATTTCCAAAAATTAAATTATATTATTTATATCATATAGTGGTTTTTATTTCACATGTATTTAATTATAATCATTCTTTGTACATTCCACGGATCGTGTGAATGAATCATATTGGTTTGAGGGAGCGGTAGTCTACACTTCCTCAAAGGATGTTATCGTATTAATGAAAATAGAAATTATTAAAGGTGTGTATTATAAAAGGATTAAATTAGAATAAAGAATTAATATATATCATTTATGTCATATAACAATATTTTTTCCATCATAATGGCCAACTATGAATGTTGGTAAAGTAAAATGAACAATCGTCATTTTGTGAAGTTGTATTTCACTATACACAAACACAATATGTTCATTACCCATTAAATATAAGTATGTGTAAGTGTAGGTATAACCCTTAGAATAAAACATACTATTATATTTAGGATATGGTTTTTTTATTAAATAATCAAATAATAATATATGAGGGGTTTGATAATGGAAATAAAACTAGAAATATTGAGTGAAGATGTTACCTCTTAATCGGGTAACTATTGTTGGTTGGTACAAAAAGGATTCCTTGAATGGATTTATAACCAAAGGAAGGATTCAAGGACTAGGTGAGGGGTTTTTTGAATCTATATGGGAACAAATTGGTTGAAACTAATTGGTTTCATAGGTGTGAGGAATGAGGAGAGGTTGTGACTTTTTATAAGGGAGGAAAAGGACTCACTTTGTATTTTGAAAACAAGTTACATTTACCCACATTTTTACCTAGAAAAAAGTCATAATAAACCAACCAAACTCAATAATGGAAGGTTAATGTCCTAATTATTTCCATAAAATATGTTTTGGACAAATCATGAACTTGAGCCATACTATATAGAAATTAAAGTTGATATGTCACTAATCCTATGCGATCAAGGATCTGAAAGGGGTCAATATTCCTCGAGCTAAAACATCCATTTCCTTACAAAGTGTATGAATCTATTCCATGGTTATATTCAAAGAAAAACATTTTATCTAACATCAAAATTAAATTCCATTCGGTAGTAGTCAATATAGCTCTTTTACCGACTCTAGGTAGGTTTTATTTGTTTTTGTATGGATGGAAACTTCTTTGTCATCACATTCACAAGATTGGGTCCAGGTATCTTTCATTCCATAACTTCATCCCAAAAATTTTTGAGTTCTACATCACTTTACATTCAAAGATTGATATTGATCCATTTAAATACTCTAGTGGAAGTTGTTTTTATATGATAACTCAACAAAGGGATATGTTGATCACATCATCCATTAAATTCCATCAAGCGTGATATCAGCATGTCCTCAAGTGTTTGAATAGTCCTTTTATATTTTCTATCAGTTTGGGGGTGATAGGTCAGGCTGAAATTTAATTTAGTACTAAAATCTTATTGAATTCTTCTATATAATTTAGATTTGAACCTTGGATCACAATCAAATATGATCGAAAGTGGAACCCCATGAAACCACACCATTTCCTTCACATATATCTTGGAAATTTTTTCAAGTGATAAATCTTCCAAAATAGTGATAAAGTGGTCAGTCTTGGTGAGTCGGTCCACCACAAACCATATCATATTTTTTCTGTGGATGTTTTTGGGAGACTGGTGATAAAGTCCATGGTGATATTCACCCATTTCCACATGTTTATAAGAAATGGTTTCATCATCCCTTTGGAATATGTTCACTCTACATTTACTTGATGGCATACCAAACACCGTGATATATACTATGTAATCTCTTTCTTCATGTTGTCCCATCAAATGTGTTCTCAAATATCATGGTATATATTGGTACTTCTGGGGTGGTGTCGAAAGATAGGCTATGTGCATTATACAATAGCGTGGTCTTTATCTCAGGTAATGAAGGAACAAAAAGCCTCAATAAAAACTAAACTAGACCATCATGATCAATTTGGAACTCATGTAGCTCCCCTTCCTTTATTGATTTCAACTTTTTTTGGCTCCAAATCATCCATTTTTGTATCCTTGATCTTCTCTTAGATAGATGGTTGGAAAATCATTTGGGAGAGGTAGGATGTATTCCATATTGTTATGATTTCAAGATATATACTTTTCATATACAAGAAGATAAGGTCTCTCTCAATTTTCATCATGGATATAGTAGCAAGTTTTTTTTTCTATTAAGAGAATCATCTACCTTATTCTCATTTCTCGGATTGTAGTGAATAGAGAAATCATACTCCATGATTAGATCAAACCATTTTCTTTGATGTATATTGATATACATGTATGTGAATATATACTTTAGACTCTTAAGATCAGTATATATGTAAAAATTCTCACCGTAAATATAGTGAGACCAAATATTTAGAGCAAAGATCATATCTTCTAACTCTAGATCATGCTCCAGGTAGTTCGTCTCATGGGCCTTTGACTATCATGAGGAATATGATATCACTTTATCATAATACTTGAGTACAAAACATAAGACTTTATTCGAATCATCACTGTATATCACAAAAGAGTCTCCACTTATTGGTAGTGTGAGTACATGTTAAGACCAAGATGATAAGTATCAATATCATATTTAGGTATTCGTTTTTGTTGTCAAGCAAGTTTAAGAATAAAATAAATCACCTCATTTTTTATTTGGTGAAAATCAGACTGACCATCATATTCAAGAAAATAAGACTCATAATGGTTAAGAAATTCCATTGTATTTGGAATATGTTTTTAGGATGAATAGGATCATTATACTCACCCTATGTCTGGAATGAAAGGTTTAATTGTAATGGGGAAAAATCAGAGTCTTACTGACTTCGATGAAAATGTAATGATGCTTTGCTGATCTTGGAGTCCTCATAAATTTGTATCAAGTTATACAACTAGTGATGAATGATTGAGGAAATAAAGAGAATAAAAAGATTCTACCAATCATATTCATTTTTTTCATAATCATACCAACTATATTCAGGTTTAGAAGGAAAGAACGATGTTGATAAAATATAGGTAAGTAGAAACACTTTACGTAGTAGGTTATATGATGATGAAGCTGATATTCAACATAATCGAAGTCATGAAGGAATTAAGGGTACTTGTTGAAAGATTATGAAAGAATAAATTTGATGAATTTGAATCATTCCAGTCTCAAGATCATCATAATGATATTTGTTGATGAATAATTGTTTAATGACCAAGGAGGATGAACATAATGAAGGTGCTAGTTTTTAGTTAAACTAAATGCCAAAAAGATTTAAATCCTCAATCAAATAAGTTAGCAAGCAACATATTCAAAAAAGATAAAAGCCCTTAATGTTTATACATTGGATTTAGTATGTCATCATATTCATCAAAGGTATTAATTTTTTGTGATAAAAATTGACCGGTATCATATTTAGAAGAGAAAGAAGTTTTTGAAGTTGAAGCTGCTGATACCGGTCCATCGGACTCGGTATGCCATCATAATCATCGGAGGAAGAATTGTTTAAAACTGATGAATGTAAAGAAAAGGAAAAGTATGTAGTGGCCAATATGAAGAATAAATTCAGATGTTTATTAATAATGTAGTCAACCATTTACAATAGGTTTAAGTACATTGTATTTTATTCAAGTGGGTCAAGAGAAGAGATAAAGAAGAATATATTGCTTTACATTTCTCTTAATCGTAATGAGGCGAATCATAATGTCCAATCAGAATGTGAAATTAGAATCAGACTAATGATTTTAGGGAAATTATAAATTATAGATAACACTATTTGAAGATTCATGATGGTTCGAGAAGTGTTGAGAAGAGTTTATGAAAGAAAGATGTACCTGAAATTCAGAGGAACATATAGATTTGTAAAATGTAATTGAGAGGAAACATTTTCAAGAATCCCACCCAAACCATTTTTAGGGTGAGTATAAAAGAAAAATTACATTGTAATTTATGATAGATGTACTATTCATGGTGAATAAGAGGCATGGTCGAGCTTTAGAGATAATAAGAGGTTTCCTGATTGAATTTTGTTGAAGAAGCATTTAGGATAGAAAAAGCATATGAGGAGAGACAATATTGTATTCAACTGGTCATCATAATAGGGTGAATCATCAGAGTAGAAAAATTGTACTGGGATTTCAAGATTGAAGAAGAAATGGTTCAGAATTTTCTCAAATATATTATAACAAATTCATATATTTTTCTTATTGATAAATTAAACTAGGAGAATCAGACTGAGTTTTATAACAATGTCCATAAAAGTTCTTATGAATTTCTAGGTACGAAATTAAATATTTTTTATAAAAAATAACACATTTGTGAACGTTGATAAACAAGCATCATAACTTGTTTTTTTACAAAAATTAATATTACATAATTTGTTCTAGAAGGATAATATGCACTTTTGAATTGTTTACATAGTGACACACAAGTGAAATGGTATATCCTACTCAATGTATTCCACACAAAATGATTGTATTCTAGTGGATTGTGTGGTATTAGATCATTTTTAAACAATACCAAGGATGTACATTTTCTTGTTGAATAATAAACCATGTAAATTCTTGTGTTCTTATAGATGTGGGTTTTAATTATTTTCAATAGGAAAAGAATGATTTAATAGGAGGAAAATGTTTTTTAATAAGTAAGGAAATATAAAAGAAAAATATATCACTATTTCACCCCTCCCCCTCTCAGTGATACAATTATCTTGACTGGCCAATTACAACTAGTATCAGAGACAGGTTCCCTTCATTTATTCTTTGTCGAAGTTTTAAATAGAAGTTGATGGATAATTTAAATTGTGTCAACAATAAAGGAGTCCTGGTTTTTGTTGGTAAGAATTTCCATATCTGGAATGGTATAATCTTTCCCCATCTTATGTCTATTAGATATGATTTTCTTGAAGATTCAAAGGATGTATTTCCTCATATTGATGATAAAGTTCATCTTAATCTATTGATAAGAATAAAGTTGAGAGTGATGGAAGGGACAAGAATTATTTACTATCATCACTTTCTAAAATTGAATTTTTAAGTGTGAAGGGTGTTACCATAGCTAAAGGTATATGGGATAAGCTGAAAAACATATATGAAGGAAATAAAAAAGTGAAGAAGAACAATTAAAAATCTAAAGGCTGAAGTATAAAGACTTGAAAATGAGTGGGTATGAATCTATTAGGGACTTATTTACCAGGCCAAATAACATCATCAACACTATCATATGACTTAGTTAAAAGTTTGAGGATTATATAGTTATTGAAAAGATATTAAGAATTATTCCCAAAAAAATTGATGCTAAAGTTTATTAATTAGAAGATACATATCTTAAAAAATTATCTATAGATGATTTTAATATAACTCTAATCACATATAATATAATAAGGTATAAATATATGAAAATAAAAATAAAATTTTAAAGAGAAATTTAATTTAAGACTTCAAAGAAAGAGATTTAAAAAAATATTATTATTGAAGAAGAAGGTGGTTATTTTGATTCTGAAAATGTGGTATGTAAAAATCATGATGATATTTTATCCCTTTTTTCAAAAAAATGTGAGAAGAGGTATAGGTAAATAAAAAGGGAAGTATCCCTTGAAGTTTTTTTAATATGGATTTATTGGGCACTTTACAAAAAAACCACAATGAAAGAAAGAAAAAGATAGTGGTGATGAATAAATAAGGCCAAAAAGGTCATGGAAGAAATAGTGTGGAATAGAATATTTTATTCTATAGGTAAGGGAAAAAAATTCTCAAAATCTAAATGGTGTATTTTCTTTTCTAAAGATATATAATAAGAAGATGGTAAAGCTAAATCCAAAAATTCTACTGAGCATGTTGGTGAGAATACTTTTAGTGTAACAATTAATGATGAAGAATTCAGAATCAACAGTTCAGATTAAGAAGAAACTCAACATAAATTTCATTAAAAATAATATTTGAAATATATTTGAGAAATATTATAAGTCTTGAAAAACAAAACAAGAAGTTGGAAGATGAAAGTTCCTATAAAAAATTCATGATTTTTTTAGATAAGAAGAAAAAGATGCAAATGGATATTAGTGATTTGCAAAAATATCTTATAGAAGAAAAGAATTGTAATAAACATATGGAAATTAAGTTAAATGCATAAAAATAATAGTTATAACTTGTCTAGTAAACACATTTTAAAGATGAAAATAAAAATATATTTTCTAAAAATTCTATATATTAATTTTCTGAAAGATTTCATAAGGAAAATCCTAATAAGGATAAAAAATGTATCCATCAAAAGTTGATAGGAAAGATAGAATTATTTCTAGAAATAAGAAAGCTAAGGAAATTATGTATGTGGATAAGATTAACAAAGTTGAGAATTCATAAGTTTTTGAAAAACATGAGTCTAAAAATGTTTCTAGAAATTATTAATATGTAAATGTTTCTATTATTTCTAGTTATGACAAGGATAAAAAGAGAAATAAGCTAAAAAAGAAGATTCTGATTGATAACAGAAATGTTGGTGGTCAACAAACTTCAGATAAGAAGGTTTCTAAGAATCATATACATAACTCCAGTCAATATGGAAGCTATAGAGGAAAACATTCTTTCTATGGTTAATACTTGTATTGTAATAGAATCATAAATAAAAAAAATATGTGTTGGTTCAACCAACAACATTTCTACTATTACAAAGGTGATGAAAGATATAGGTTTAGGGGGATTCAATCATCTCAAAAGAATATGTATGAAAAAGAATTTTTAAAGAAACCTGATAATGATGGTGTAAAAATTAAAAATAGGTTCCAACTGTAAGAAACTATTTGTAAAAGATGTGAACAACCATGTAATCTTGCTAAGGGTTTTTTTTTGTTATAGGCAAAATATAATTTTCTTAACATTTTTTATAAGACGGAGGTGAATAAAGAAAAATCTCTTGTTGTTAAAACTACCCTCAAATCATTTAAATGTGAAAGAAAATGTATTCTTGATAGCGGGTGTTCCTCGCACATGAAAGGAGATTTAATTTTTTTGAATAATTTAAAATACTTTAAAGGGGTAATTATGACATTCAACAAGGATGAAACAATAATAATCAAAGGTGTTGGATCAGCTTTCATTGGGAATGAAAAGTTTAATTCTAAGAAATATTTATATATTTATGAGTTGAAACAAAACATGTTGAGTGTTTTACAATTGTGTGATGAAGGTAACAAAGATACCTTCGGGAATGATGTATTTTTTTGGTGAAAACTGATAATGATGAAAAGATAGTTACATGAGGCCAGCATACGAAGGGAAACATTTATCAAGTTGGTGAGGTACAAAACTCTTGTTACTAGGGTTTGGTAGAAGAAAATTAATTATGGCATAAAAGGATGGGAAACATGTGTCAAATAAAAAATAGGAAGTTATGAAAGCGATATTGTGTTCAAGATATTCTTGATTTTCAATGAATAAGAGATTTTTGTTGCACTATTTTTCATAAGTGAAACATTACAAATTCTGTGTATAAGAAAGTTGAGATTTCCACAAAATAACTGTTGGAACATATTCATTCTGACATCTATGGATCAATGAGAAAACAATCAAAAAAATGATGATAATTACTTCATCACTTTCATTGATTAATTTAATCACATTATTTGTGTTATGAATATGAAACATAAATCACATTATCTGAGAATTTTTAAAGGTTTTAGGAGAAAAGCTAAGAAGAAAAGTCAGTATTTAGTGAAAAAGTTGAAAACTAATAATTGTAATGAGTATAAGAATGAATAATTTGAAAGATATCTTGAGAATAATGGAATTTTTCATGAGTATAGTTCCTTATACACACCTCCACAAAATGGGGTTTGTTGAATGGAAGAATAGAAGTTTGGTGGAAATGGGGAGAACTATGTTACTTGAACAAGGTCGTTCTCATTCATATTGGAGGCAACCCATGAGTAATGTTGTTTATATTCAAAACTGATTTTTCTATAGGCCACGTTTGTATATGACTCCAAAAAATAAATTTCATATAAAAACTACATGTTTGAAACACTTAAGAGTTTTCAGGAGTCTATGCATTATAAAGAAGAAAGGTGGAAATCTGGGAAAGTTTGAGCAGAAAGGTGAAGATGGAAATTTTATTGGTTATTATCTAGAAGGAATAGGATATATATGTTTCAACAAAGAAATAGAAATAATTTTTTATTCTAATAATTTGAATGTTATTGAGAAATATATTATGGTTAAATATAATCAAACTGATAAGGAATTTGAGCACGATTTAGAATGTTTTGTGAACATTTTTGATAAGGATACATCCAGTTGTAGTCCTACTAAAAAACAAGAATCAGACTCAGCTATTTCAAGTGATTAAGAAGAATCACAAAAATCACATCTCAAGATGAGGAATCTAGTGGAAACATAGAACATTATTGGTGATCAACATAAAAAGGTTTGAACAATAACAACAACAAATTCTATTACACATACTTCATTGTATTCAAAAATTGGGCCGAATGCTGTGAAATAAGATTTTGAGTATCTTGAATGGGTTCAGTCCTTGAATGAAGATTTTGACTGGATTGAAAAGAATGATTCATATGAACTCATACCCAATCTAGATAACAAACATGTTATTGGAACAAAGTGGGTTTCCCAGAACAAAATGAATGAATAAGGTGAAGTGATAATAAATACGGAAAGATTAGTATGTAAAGGTTACTCTAAAATTGAAGGTGTTGATTTTGATGAAACATTTTCTCTGGTGGAAAGGTTAGAAACAATCATAATTATTCTTTTTATTTATACACAATGGAGTTACAATTTTTTTTCAAATGGATTTAATGTCTTCAATTATAAATGTTGATCTTAATGAGTATGTTTACATTGAATAGCCTTGGGATTTATTGTTGTGGAAGAGGAAAGTTATATGTGTATATTTTTCAAATCCTTGTATGCACTAATGAAATATATGAGGGCATAGTATTCCAAACTTGATACTTTCTTATGGAATATGATTTTAATAAAGGAAGAGTTACATCAATGAAATTCAAGAGTTTTCCTTCATTATAATTTTTTATATTAATGACATTATCTTTACTAGGAATAATGAAAGATCTTGTGAAATTTTTTCTAAATAAATCAAAATGTTGTTTGAGATTTCCATGTTCGGATAAATAAAATACTTTATTGGGTTACAAATTTTATAAAAGAAGAAACACATTTTTATTTTTCAAGAAAAGTATGCTAAAGAAATTCTTAAAAAGTGAGGTATAGAAAATTTGAAACTAGTTTACACCTCAATAATAGTGGGATCCCAGTTGAGTAAAGATGGAGAAGACAAGAAAGTTGATCAGAAAGAGTTCCAAAGTTGAATGGATTTTTTTATATTTGACTACCTTAGGACCCAATATTGTTTATTATGTTACCTTATGTGAAGATTTTATAGTGATCCTAAATAATCAAATTTACATTTTAGAAAAAGAATACTCAAATACATCCAAGGCCCAAAAAATTTCGAAATCAGGTATGATATCTTAGAAAGTATTGATTTTTTTGGGTATTCAGAAGCTGATTGGGCAGTAAATGTTGATGATAGAAGGTCTACATCAGGTGGAGTTATATTTCTTAGTAAAAGTTATATTTTTTGCAGTATAAAGAAATAGAATTCAGTAATTCTCATTATAACTGAATCTGAATATTTTTCTACGACACAATCTTCTACCCAACTTATTTGGATGAATAATCAGTTAGAATAATAACTCGTTGAATTGAAGTTAACCTTTATCTTGGGTTTTGATAATCAATGTGAAATAAACCTTCCCAAGAATCTGGTAAAACATTATCATTCAAAACATATTGATATCAACAATTATTTCAAAAAATATCGTCTGTAGAATAATGAGTTGAAGGTGGAGTATGTTCGTAAATTGGAACAAGCTATCGACATTTTCAAAAAACCTTTACCCAAGGAAGCATTCTATAAAATGAGCTTGAACAAGGCCATATAACCTCTTCCTTGTCAAGGTTGAGGTATGTTTTTTTTCCATTCCCTCTCTTATCTTATCATTGGAATGTGTTTTCAATGGTGGAAATTGTTTTATAAATCTATCCTTATAGAAGCATGTAAATAGAGAGAGTTGTGGGTAAATTGTTAATTCATTATTGTAAGTGTGTGAACTATTCTAACTATCTATTTTAGTGGATGTTGGAAACAATTGTTTTGTGTATTCTATGGAGGTTTAAAATTTGGGGAAGAAAAGGTGAGGAAAATTTTCATAATCACTACTTTTGTAAATCATGAATTTTATGTCAATAATTCTTGTTTACTACAATGATATATAACATGTAGTCTTATAATTATTGATAAGTAATACATAGCATGAGGATAAAAAGTTCAGTGAGTTATGAACCTTGGATGACAAAAAGATCCAAAGTGGGTGATTGTTAGGACCAAGATGATAATGATGAATATCATATTCAAGTATTTTCATATGTTGTCAATGGAGTTTATGAAAAAAAATAACCTCCCTTTGTAATTGATAAAAATTGGAATGAACATCATATTCAATAAAATCATACTCACAATGGTTAAGAAATTCCATCACATTGGGAATATGTTTTCTGGATAACGAGGATCATCAAACACTGCCAAAGTTTGTTAAAAAATGTTTGATCATAATGGGGAATAATTTGAGTCTGCCTAACTTTGATGAAAATGTGATGTTTCTTTTCTGATCTTGGAGTTCTCATAAATCATAAGTAAGTTGTAAAACATGTGATGAAAGCTTGATGAAAGAAATGGGAGAGAAATATTATTCCAATAACATTCAGTCTGATTATAATCATGCGAATCATATTCAAGATGAGTAGGAAATAAATATGTTTATAAATTATAGGGAAGTTGAAACACTTTACTTGGAAGGTGAGATGATGCTAAAGTTGATCTTCAAAGTAATAAAAGTCATAAAGAAAGTCATGATACTTGTTAAATGTTTATGAGACAAGAATGTTTATTTATTTTAATTGTTCTAGTCTAAAGATCATCATAATGATATTTCTGGATAAACATTTGTTTAAAGGTTTGGTAGGATAGTCATAATAAAGGTTCTAGTTTTCAGTCAGACCAAAATTTAGAAGATTTCAATCCTTGAAGAAAGAACTTTTTGAGAATCATATTAAAAAAATAAATAAGTTACTAATTTAGATCAATTAAATTCAGTATGTCATCATGTTAATTAGTGGTAGAATTGTTTGTTATAAATACTGATTGGTATCATATTAAGAAGATAACTAATTTGTTGATTTTGAAGCTGGTGATACCGGTCCATACACGGTATGCCATAATAATCATCGGAGGAATAATTTTTTGGAACTGATGAATGAAAAGAAAAGGAAAATTATATTGTGGCCAATATGAAGAAGAAATTAATAGCTATATCAATAATTTAGTTAATCATTTAAAATAGTTTGAATTACTTTGTTTATAATTCAAGTGGTTCAAGAGAAGAGATGAAGAATAATATATTGTTTTAAATTTGTATTTATCATAATGTAGCAGGTCGTAAGAACAAATTTAAATGGGAAATTAGAATTAGAATGATGTTTACAGAAATTATAAAGTAGAGTTGAAGTTGTGAAAAGATTTTAGAATGTTAAATAAGTGTTGACAAGAGATTATGAAGTTAATATGAACCCAAAATTCAAAGGAAAGTGCAGATTAGGAAAAATTTATTGAGTGGGAAATTTTTTAGGCATCCCACCAAAACCGTTTTTTGGGTGAGTATATAAAGAAAAGTAATTTGTACTTTTGATATGTACTATTCATATAGAAGAATATAGAAGGCATAGATTTATAGAGAAGAAGAGGATTCCATATTTTGTTTTGTTGTATTCAACTGGTCGTCCTATTGGGATGAATCATCGAATTGGGAAAATCATATTGCGTTTTTTGGATTGAAGAAGAAGTTGTTCCGAATTTTCAAAACAGTATTTTGAAAAAGTCATATATTTTTCATATTGAGAAATGAAAGTGGGATAATCAGACTAGGAGAATTATATTGGGAAATTAGACTACGTTTTGTTACAAAATTTAGAGAATTTCTTACCAACTTCTAGGTAAGAAATTGAAGAATTTTTTTTAAAACAATACATTTGTAAATGTTGAAAAAGAATCACTATATCATGTGTTGTTACAAAACAGTGTATTTCATCATTTGTTATAGAAGGATCACATTCACTATTTAATTGTTTATATAGAGATTCATGAGTTAAATGGAATATCATACTCATTGTATTCCCCACAGAAGGATTATTTTCTAATTGATTGTGTGGTATTAAATCATTTCAAAATCATAGAAAGGATGTATCTATTCTTGTTGAATAGTGATACTTATAAATTATTGTGTTCATATTGATGTGTGTTTTTATTGTTTTCAATAGAGAGAGAAATATTTAATAGGATTCTAAGGATATTACATAATTAAGGAAATATAAAAGAAAAATATATCACTGATTCACTCTCTCCCCCTCTCAGTGATACAATTATCTTGACCGGGAAATTAAAGTACAAGAACAGTTATTCGCCTTTTCAAGATCTCCTTATAACATTCCTCATTTCTTTCATCCATAAATAATTTACCCTATTTTGTGGTAAATTAGTTAGTTGGATAAAAAATAATGATAAATTTATCACAAAATGTAATTATTAACCAGCTAATATATAAAACTATAGATTTCTATGCCACTAGTGGGTTTAGGTTATTCTTCAATTACCTTTGTCTTTGAAGGGTCCACATAAATTCCATCACTTGTGATCACGTTCCCTAATAATGTGACTTCTTTCATCCAAATGTCACACTTTTTGAACTTAGAATACCTTTTCTCCTTCCTCAATATCACCGACACAATAATTATATTCTCTTCATGTCCCTACTTAATCATGGAATAAATGATAATATAATTGATAAAAACTACCAAAAATTTGTTGAGGTGGTCTCTAACGAATATTTTCATCAAATCCATAATGATTGTAAGAAAATTAGTAAGTCTGAAGGGAATTACAATGAACTCATATTGCCCATACCTTGTAAGGAAAGAAGTCTATTGATTATCTTCCTTCTTCAACATTAGTTTACGATATCCATAAAAAATATACACCTTTGAGAATTATTTCACACCTCATAGTTGATTGAACAATTCATCAATCCTTGGTTGATGATAATTTTTATTTATGGTGATCTTGTCGATATCTTGGTAACTGATATACACCTGTTTTAGTCTATCTTTCTTCTTGACAAAGAGCATTGGTGAACCCCTAGGTGATGTACTAGGGAGTAAGAACCATTTATCCAAATTCCCTTATAGATACATATTTAACTCATCCATTTCAATCAAGGAAATATTATGGGAATTTTGAGATTGGAGTGGCTCTGGGTATGAGATCTATTGAGAACTCTACCTCACGATCAGGGGATTCTAAGTAAATATTTGAGAAATACATCAATGTATTTCCTAAAAATGGTAATTTCGTTGAGGTTAATACCTTCCTTTGACTCAACCATTTGGTAAAGGTATACTTCTCTACAGGGTATCAACACCCACAATATTGATGGATTTTCCAAAGAAGATTCATGATCTTCCTTGCATTTTTAGAGGATCATGGGATGGTTCAGAATATAAAAAAAGATTTTTTTCAATAGTGGATTTCTTCTATATATAATGAAAGCCAATAAATGACCAATATAGCATCAAATTTCAATAAGGGAAATATAATATGATTTTCAAGAAGAATCATCCCAAATATCATTATAAGAGAAGAGTCAAAAACATGGGTTGTAATGAATGCACCACTATGTTTTCTATGGATATCTCCACATAAAGGTATCAGGGCTTCAATTTAATAGTTCTAGAAAAATTTTAGGATTTAAATGAATAATTAGAACCAGAATGAAATAATAAATTTTCTATTATTTAGTGAATATGAACCATACCTTGAATGAATTCATTTTGACACTCCACTTCATTAGTAGTGATGAAATAAGATTTCCCTTTCTCCTTTGACTTGGGTGATTTCTGACACTGGTTTCCCTCAAGGACATATTGTTTAGTGCACTTTGTTGCATAACACCCCTGGTCCCTATAGTTGAAGCATTGAACCATGGGTGGTTCATTAGGATGTTCCTTCCTTTACACTATAATGTTGGTTAAATTATTCATGTATCTTCAATATTCATTATCTTGGTGACCTTCTCTCCCACACTTGAAGAATTTCCCTATCCCATTGAGGCAATTAACATGATTCTTCTTCCCACATTTTGGACATGTGGGTAGTTGGATCCCATTTCCTCATTTGTCATTTGACCCACAATCTTGAAACCCCATCCTTCTATTATTATCTCCACAACCATGGGACCATTATTTGAACTCTATATCTACTTTAAGAGCACATTTAACCACATCTTCAAAACTCCCAAATTCTGATATTTCTAGATCGTTTCAAAGGTGTATTTTTAAAGCACTAAAGAACATAGCTATTTTTCTATCATTATTGACAAAAAAACCCAAGGAATACATTTAAAACATTATGAAGTTTTCATCATAAGCTGTGAAAACTTCACCTTCCTTTTTCTTTAGCTATATGAATTCTCTTTCAATCTCTTTTTTGAAGAGTTAAAGGGAAATGCTTTGTACGAAATATTTTCTTAAATTCTTCCCACTCCATCTCTTCCATTTAATCGTTTTGATTTTTGTTCTTTATCATTTATTTCTATTGAATAGATTCTCCATATAAATGATAAATTGAAAGAGTCACCGTCTTTTTATTAGAGAAATGGATCATAGAAATGATCTTCTTTATTGAGTTAACCCACAATTCCATAGAAAGTGGACTGGAAGTTCTATTAAACATCAATGGTCATTTTTGCATTAAGGACTCAATGGATAATTGATCCTTCTTGGGTGAATATTGACATTCCACATAGTCCATGTTATTATTCATATCTCGAGACAACTAGGTAATAATTTCCACAATGTTTTGAACTCAACCTCCCTTGGAATTGGGGATCTTTTTTGGATAATTGTTTCATTGTCACTCAGATGGGTTTTAGACCTAGTTTCTCCGAGTTTCTACCATTTTCTATAATAGAAAATGTTAGAAGAAAAAAAATTCAATAAATCGTGAGTAATTTATATTATATGAAATTAACACTAAAGGAATATCTTATGGGATACCTATATCTATACTTTTCTAAAAATAGTCTTCTTGGATGTATTACCTGTACATAGACTTATACTAATCATTTTTACTCGTGTTTTATAATCATAATTCCCAAATTAACTAAACCATTCTTAGATACCAACTATAGCGACACTAATTTTTTATACATAAATATTAAATAATTTTAAAGATAAACAACTTCATAGAGTTACAAATCTAGGATCCATATGTTTATGTCTTAGAAAAATTAGGCTCATAAATAACTTGTACATAATAAAACATAATAATTTATTTAAATCCTACTTCTTTATCCTTCTAAAATATCACATTATCCTTAGTACATGAAATTACCTAAGAATATACATCAATGAAAGGGGTAAGATAAAATCCCTATAAGAGGATGTATAAGGAACTTGAATCAATATAAAATGGGTTAGCATAATCATCATATCATAAGACTCGGATCATTATCAATATCATGAGGTAAAAATGTGATAAATTCATAGAATGTGGAAATGCATAAAAATGAATCATCAGGTTATAGTGGTCAAATTCCATATATATTTGGGAATAAAGCTAGCATCATGTTAACAAATAACACATGTGAATAATCATAACATCATCACTTTAAAAAAATCTAGCATCATGTTCACATATAATAAAAATTATCTCATGTGATAAAACACTTTACCCAAGACATTGTAGGGATATAATATTTTGGTCTAGTCATCACATCATAATATTTACATAATCATGCATGTCACATAGAATGTGTAAAAATCATTTCATGAAATAACCCATGGAAAGGAATGGGTTTCATGAGTATTTCAGAAATTATGATTTCATAAATAAACATCAGGTTCTAAAATGAAAAATTGAAAAACATATTTTCTATAAGAATCATCACTTTTTATTTAAGAATAAACTACTCAATAGGAGTCAATGATGTGTTTTGGAAAGAAAAGTTATTTTGAAAAATCATTGTATTTTCCATAAAATCAAATAAAAAACATTTATATCCAAAAAAAATGAAGAGGGATGAATAATGAAATTATATTTAAGGAACATTAGTGGACTATTTATGCAAATATGTCATGAAATATGGATAACCCAATGAAAAAGAGTTGGGTTCAAGAATCCCTTACCTTAATTCCTTCTTTATTTCGTCACTTTTGCACCTCCTAAATAATAAATATATATTTATTAAAAAACTAATAAATATTTAAATTATATCCATTTATACAATTATTTATCAATTATAATCATTTTATTATATTTATTAACTTCTATTGATGAAATTGAAGTGGTTTGATATCATGATTTTCCTAAAAATTTCTTGTTTCACATTGATTTATCAATTTTCATTCAGAGTCAATTATAGAAAAGTATGAATAAATCCAGTAGATAATAATAAATGTAATTAATTATTTATATATTATATATAATTAATAATATCCATCCATGAAGGTGGTTATAATAATTTTCTTAGAAATGTCTCCGTAGGTGGTCAATCAACCTTTAACGGGACATTGTTAAAAGAGAGGGAAAGAGAATTATTGCATTTATTTTTGTTATAAATATGAAAATTACATCATGTTAACATAAATAATATAATTTTAAATTATTTAATAATTAGTTTTATAGTATATGATTTTTAAATTAATTGGTAAAAATAAGTAAGAGAATAAGAAAAAAAGGGAAAAGTTAATAGACACTTACTCTCTCCTCAATATAGCTTCTCTTGTAAGACTCTCTATGTAATGTAACGGGATTTAGAGGGAGTATTTGGTAAGATAGTTTACTTTGGAATGTTTGAGAGGAGTGTGTTTCCAAGGGAATGGAGATGGATTATTTATACTTTAAGAGAGAGGTATTTTTCGAATAAAATATTTAATAAAATAACATATCAAAGGAAAAAAATGTAATAGTGCATTTTTGACAAAATAAATTATATATAATTATAATATAATGGTTTTAAGTATTTAAATACTCTTTATAATTCTAATTCATTAACTTATTAAAAATAAAAGTGATGAAAAAAAGAAATTGATATTTTAAGGAATCACTTTTGAATTTATGTTTTGGAATGTGATTTTTAGGTTTGAAAATTAATTTTATTATATTTTAATGACTCATTTATGAAATTAAATATATAATGGCCGAAAATAAATTTATATAAAGGATTATTCCATTATTACATCATGTATGATGTAACTTAAGATACATCGATTATGTGAAAAACTATATTTTTACTATTCACCTAAAAACAGAAGTATTTCAGAAAATTACCAAAAACTCACCCAAGTAAAATTTTAACATGATCATTTAAAAAATGATATTAATTTAATAAAAATAAATTTATAAAATAGATAAAATATAATTTTTAACAGGAAAATAATGATTTTTACAAAACACTTTAAAATACAGTTTATTAAAAATATGCTTTATTTACTTTGAGGTTTTTAATCCTGATATTTATTTTATTGAATTATAGTATTTTTATTTGCATAATTTAATAATGATAAATGTTATTTATATCATAATTTATCATTTTTATGTAAAATCACTCTTCCCATGGTCAGGTTACTATTTCGAACGATCTGGTTATTATTCCAACAACCATATTACTATTCCAACAGTCACATTACCGTATATATATAGCACTCAATTATTTCATTCAATATTCAAATCAATTCCTCTAAAGGTTCTATATTTCCATTTTTAAAAATTTTTATTGGTTTACTATAATTTTCTTTCTTTTATATAGTGTTGGTAGTGGGGCGAATAATTCAAGTAGACGAGGTCGATCCATATTTTCTCATTTTAGAATTTCTATTTTATACTTTTTGTCCAGTTGTAATGTTTGGAAATTTAAATGGTTTCATTGCTGATTAATGTTACAATATTTGTTAATATTTTTTATTGGTTTTCTATATATTTTTTATGTGTATGATATATAATATAATACACCACACATTTATTCAGGAAACAAATTTTACTAATAAACATTATGCCATTACAATGGGGTGGCATATCTCCCGCCTCAACCTAAACAAACTATAGAAATCTATCTACCAATATGATGAGGAGTAGTTGAGTCCTTTCTAGACTCTAGTACCTATCTTACTCCCCTTACACTACTATACTATGAGAAGTTATAAAAAAACTTATAAAGATGGCCCATCCTGCCGCAAGCATGGCACTCCAAAGTGGTTTATGAAAACTAAGGTTTCTTGTGGTTTAACTTTCTACACGGATGCACTGCAATGGAATATGATCATAAGATGGATTTCCACTACACGAACTGGTCTTCATGTTATTTCCTTGGAAAAAACTGTAATAGAATCACTTCTTTCCACCAAAATAAGTGATCCTAGTTTACCCTGTGGAAATAGTCTGGCTACCTCTTAGGTCATCTCTCAGATTCTTTGCTATGATGAGTTCATGATTCAGAAAATCTAAAAAGCTAATCAGAATAAAAACATTCCCCTATTAACAAAAATCATATTGAATACCATCCTGAAAATGTTTCTCCAAAGAGATCTCATCAATAGATAAATATGGCACAAAGTATTGAAGGTTGGTGAAATGTTCAACATAGACCCTCGCTAATATTCTATCCTATATCAGATGCATGAACTAATGATCCTTCTCATCCCTCAACATCTATGGATATATGTGTCTCAATAAATTCACCTCGAATTCCTTCCAAGATAACTCCTCCTCCTTCCCATACCGCTCTAGAATATCCCACCAATGTTTGGAAGGTCCACTGAGTATATACACAAAAAGATTCTCACTCCTATCTGTGGGTGTCTCAATATTCTTGAAGATTGTATAGAATGACTCAATCTAGAACTCAGCTGCCTGGGAGCCTCCCTCCCCAGCGAACATAGGTGGATGTTGTAGCTGAATCTCTCTCATCAACTCATACATCAAAAAAACGATGAAAATATTCTCCTTTTCCATGGATTGCAAGACCCTTAAGAATTTATTGTGATGATGAACATCCATTTGATCCTAAAGAGCTACATGAAGCTCCAGTTCCTCTACGTTAGGAGATAACTGATTTCTACTCTCATAGAACTCAACTCGAAGATGATGAGGAGTCATTTTATCTACAAGAAAAATGCACCCCTATAAATTTGGCTAAAAACAAAGTCAACCTCAAGAGGTGATGACAGTAGAGAACCATTAATCTAGGCCTCTCTAACCATGGATTATAAGTGTTTTATAATGAAATAAAAGATTATTTCATTCCATTTATCAAATATAGTATATATATTATTTCACAATTCATATTGGATAGTATATAACACATGAAATAAACATGTCCCTGTCCTAAAAAATGCATGTATATATATATATATATATATTATATCCCTATGTGCCAATCATGATTCATGCATACTCATATCTCACCATACTGGTCCACGAGTGTATATATCAATAAACAATAACATCACAAAATAATAACATCACATAACATGTAAATCAACCAAGGTGAAATAACATCAATTGTAACAAGAGAACATCATAAAAAAAAATCCCATCCCTGGATCTCAAATTTTCAACCTTACATGGCTTATCTACTCCAATGAACAAGCTCATTACTAAGTCCAAATATATCCTAGTCTCCTTTCTACGTTTTTTCCAAAAAATAAAGCAATAGAAAATATCAAGTTGATCCTGTAATACCACTTTCTAATGTCCCCCAATCTGATACTCTCTCACATGGTCAAAATGATTTGGTTATTATACATCAAGCATGCATCCCCATATTCTAGAGGCTATTGACTAGTAGCGAGGATGTGATATTTATAGTGGGGAGACTATACCCCCTGGTAAAACATAGTGGAACTAAACCATAGTAATAAAAATTAGAGTAACAAAAAAATAGTGGAAATAATATATCATATAGCTAGGAAAATAAAAGGAGGAACCTATACTGATGAAAAATGTAATGATAAGCTAAGATGTATCTAAAAGTAAAACTGAAACCAATACAAAAAAAAAATTTTACTCGCATTAAATAATCCCAAAAGGCACTGGTACTAATCCCCATGAAAGACCCATCTCCAAAATTCATCCCATCCAGCAAGAAACAATAGAATCAACAATAATAGCCCTTTCCCTTGTCCAAGCCTTCATCCACGTAATCTGCTCAAGTACCAAATAGTTCCCAAATAGGGTGTGAATAAAACTCAGTAGGTCGACACCACCATCCCTAAACACAACCAGCCTGATAATAATTAAAAGAAATAATGTGATAAATAGATGAATTAATTAACTAATTAATATAATATATCAATTAACCTATTTCAAAACCATGATGAAATGTCTCTGAGCATGTAACACAACCATTCCATCTATATCCATATACCATGGAAAAATCAAACAATCAGGTATCTCTCTTTGTATAAAAATTTCTTCCTTCAATCATCACCCGATATAAATGCATTTCAGCATGTGTCCCTTGGTGTAGCCTGGTATATAATCATTTCAGCAAGTATCATTGGGAATTGCATACTATATAAGGATTTCATCCTCCAAGAAAATCCCTATATATAAGAATTTTAGCATGTATCACTGGGCCATGACCACTATATAATAATTTAAACATTATTAAGAGATCACTATATATAATAATTTGATCACCAACTCAACACATCATAATATTATGGATATCATAATATCACATCATAAATCTCAAGGGTTAATTATGAAAATTACCATTTTTCTTTCAAATAAACATTAATTTATCTCTCAAATGCTCAGAAGTCATATAAATAATCAATAATAGATTACCTTGGGATTCTATATCAAGAAATCACCTAAGGTATCATGTCATACTCACCATGCTTTAAACCATTAGAAAATTTCTTTTTACTCAAATGCTTTGTCACCCAACAGGTATCCATAATCAAGGTTGCAACAACCATTGAATCTAAATAAATCCAATCCATGATTTACTATAAATAAACTGATTAATTATTGTGAAGATTACATGGTCATAATCAAAATATTTCATGTAATTCACAATTAAATATACCATAGTGTTAGGTTTAGGCTCTATACCATTAACATGTGATTAACACAACACTTCTAATGACAAAATCCATTAAAGAAGAAGTCACAAAAGATCACACGAAGAACCTAGATTAGCCCAAAAAAAGATCAACTCCCAAAACAAAACCCATGTTCATAAGATGTACACTATAACGAGATGTAGTGATAGGTGAGAAGAGGGAAACCAAAGTGAATGAAGTCACCAAAGATCGAATGTGAAAATGGGACATCTGGAAGGGGGGATGATAATTCAAAATATTCTAGAGTTCACCCTAGGAGAGAGAGAGGAGAGGTTATAATAAAAAATAATGAGAGTCATAAGTACACGACACACTTAAAACTACTAGGTATGTGGAATACATGATGTGTAATCCTTTCATGTCATGTATTTCCTCATTTTTAAGTTATGCTTGAAAAACCATTTTCCCCGAGTTAATATTTATTTTGATCAACATTTACCCGATGTGAATTAGGTTCACGACATGTAACCACATCACATCATAAACTAGTTCATGAAATGCATCCAAAAATAGTTACATGTCTTGCAACATGTACGCAACATATAATTTTAATTGAATAGTTTTTATACTAGCTTCTATAAAAGTGACCTAACCACCTATGATCCCTCTAAACTTATAGAAAACCCTATTAATCCCATTTAACATATTTATACATGGAATAAATTTATTTAAATTTACATACATGCCTAAAATTAAGGTTATATTCTCTAAAAATGGCTCTCTATCCTCAAATAAGACTTAGTCACTAATTCTTAATTACAATGGAAAATCCAACAAAATATGATCAATGAAAACCTCCGAGTGGGACGTACCTAGAAAAAAATGGGATCTTATAATGCTCTTGGGTTTAAAAGGTTGTTATTATGTTTCATCCATTACAAAAAACATTATTTATATATCTAAACATGATATAGATGGATTTATTTTAGTATTTGTAAATGAATGTTTCTTCTTTTATAAAAATAACATTTGATATGGTAAGGTGAATATAAATAACAATTTCTTTTATCGTTTTATACAAACCAAGTAATGGAAATTGATAATGAAACTACTTCACATAACTCGTGACACACCCAATTATGGCATCATTGGCTTGGTCATGTAAATGAAAAATGATTGACTATGTTATACCAAAATGGATATTTAGATTATTTTGAACTAAAACCAATTGGTATGTGTCGCACTTATTTATATTGTCTAATAAATAAAGCCCCATTTAGTAGAAAAGGTTAAAGGTCTAAAGAGATTCTTGAATTAGTTCATACATATGTGTGTGGACCATTTCCTATTGTGGTAGGGGTGGCTTCTCTTACTTCATAAATTTTACCGATTATTTTAGTAGAAATGAATATGTCTACTTAATGAGGTATTAGTCAAGTTATTTTGTTAAATTCAAGAAATAAAAGAATGAATATGGGAACCAAATTGGTAATATGATTAAGAAATCCTCTAAGAACTTGGTGGATAATATCTCAATAAATAATTCATTGACTACTTATTGGAGTTTTGGATCCTATATTAACTCACTCCTCCTTATAAACATCAGTGTAATGATGTAAGTGAAAGGAGGAACCACGTCTTGTTAGACATGGTGAGATAAATGATGAGTCATGAGAGTATTAAATTATTCATTTAGGGATTTTAATTACAAAAAGTAGCAAAAATATTAAAAAAAGTTTTAAATAAAGTGATAAATAGTATATGAAGTTCCAAAGGATCGAATAATAACTCAGAAGTGGGGTTGAATTAGATGTTCACTTTTATAAGTTTCAAAAATTTTGAAAATATTAAACCCTGAAACTTGTTAAAGTTTATATTCTTATCATCTTTTAGTAAATACTAATATATGAAAAATTAGTAAAAAAAGTAATGAACATGATATTACAAAGGTTCGACATTAGTGTGAGAACCTATATCATTTTCATAGACAATCATATGGGTTTATAGAAATTCACTAAAATGAATAAGTGAATAAAACATGTGCCAACTCCCATTAGACACATTATATATATCCTAATTGTAATGATTATAAAGACTCCTATTGGTTAATAAATTTTTCTTACAAAAAAATGAGACCAAAAAAAAAGAAAAATACTTTTTTAAAACTAAACCACAAATTCTCAGCTCAAAATCCTAATTATGGTGTGGTTGGGTCTGATTCACTCCATCCGATAGGGCTTGGTCCGATGGACTCAATCCTATGAATTCAGTCTGACGGACTTATTCTGATGAATCCATTTTCAATATTCATTACTCAAACTCTTCTCAAATGCTCAGTCTGATCCTACTCAGTCCAATAAACAATAATTTTAGATTTCCAAACATCAAATGAGATTTAAATATAGAAAGATAACTTTTACAAGAATTCTATAGTGCTCTTCTTTTTCCATTCACATAAAAAAGTTGAAAAGTATGAATATACATTTCATCTATTTATAGGCATCCAAAAATGACAAATTTTAGTAACTAAAAAAATTCCCACTTACTCAAATTAAAAAAATCAAATATCTATACATATTTTAATTTCAAGTGTGACCACTTAAACTCTTCAGAAATATTATGAAATATTCTTATGTATTCTTTATAATAATTATTCTCAGAAATCCTAACATTTATTCAGTATAATATAAATTACTCAACTCATTATGATGCAACTTCCTCATCTCATTATGTTGAAACTTCTACATATCATTCTAAATTAAATTTCATCATAAGAGTTAGTCTAATTAACTTTATTTCTCAAATTTAGTGTGATTGACTTTCCTTCTAAATGTCAGTCTTGATTGAATTTCCTTCTTAGAGTTAGTTTGATTGAATTTCTTCCTCAGAGTCAGTTTAACTAGCTTTCCTCCTCAGATTCTACCTCATAGAACATCCTCAGATTCAATCCAATGGAATCCTCATAATGATGGAATTATCACTATGATGGAATTTTATTTGTGATGGAAACTTCAATCAACCACTTTGATATACTTCAACCCTCATCAACTATAACTCATTCAGACTTCTGAAAAATTCTATGCTCAGTACTTCTGGATCTAATGAAAACTTTTTTCTTGATTCCTAGAATCAATACAATCATTATGATTCCTCTATTTCTTAAAAATATTTTATCCTTATAGTTTTCCTGATTTATGAGAACCTCAATATTATCAATGTACTATATGACGTATATAAGAAAGTATTAGGACTTACCTTACTTTCAACACCTTATTTATTTCCAACCAAAACTCAATATGATTGGTTGCACCTATTCTCCCCCTTTTCTTCATAATGATCACATCACAAGTGTTACAGACAACATATGATATTTGAGAATTAAAAATTAGAATATAAATATTTGACTGAATGTTAATAAGATTAAGAAATTTCTAACTCCTAGCATCACTTTCTTAATTCAACCTCTTCAGAAAAATTCTAACTTTCTAACCTACATTGAGTCCAATAAAACATGAACTTCATGTCAATGGATCTGAGACTGATGGTGTGTCTAATAAAAAACAATAATTTTTTGAAGAATTCAATGACCGGTGGTGATCAGTTTGATACCTTTCATCTTGTGTTTCTCATTTCAATCCTCTCTGTCTATAAAACAACTTTCTAAAAAACAAAACTTTCTCCCCCTTTATGTCCGGGTTCAAACATTCAGAAACATTCACTTATTTTTCAAAAACATTCTTTTATAAAAGATTAATTACCAAAAAATATAAAAATTTATTTAAAAACATCACAAAGGTTCTTCAATCTCCCTATTGAGATTTTTTAAAAACACACACTAATAAGTTTTACAACTCTCACATAATTTTCACAATTCAAATTTGGTAAACAACTCAAGTTTTTGTAATTTTACAAAAACACATCCTTTATTAAAACAATGTTTAGACACCACCCTAATAGAAAAGGTAATTTTTGTGAAATAAATCCATCCCTTGGTGAGAAGAAAATTGTAAGTCCATGTTAAGATAAAATCCCCATAACTTTTATATTTTCTCACTTTTATTTTTCTATAAATTTTGTTTTCTTCTCCCCTATTATCTGATAAACACAACTTAATATTCATAAGATAATTATAATTAAAATATTTTTACATTTGTAACTTCTTCTATTGTGTGAATAATAAAATTTCCTTCCTTAGCTTTCTTATCAAACATTCCCCGATCCAAATTTAGTATTTTAAGTAATCATGGGATTCAAAAAAACATTTATGTACTTCAATAAATGTTTTTTCTCATATAAAATTTCATAAGAACTCATGTTCATTTCCAAACATAATTTTTTTTCAAAACATGTAAAATAATACGAACAACTTCACTCTAGTCGAACTTTGAATGTTTTTATTCTTCTCACATGATTATTCCCATTTCCACCAAACCTATATTCTTCATTTCTAATACTCCATTTTGTTGTTTGGTAAATAGAGAACTATAATAATGTTTAATACCATTATCACTAAGATAACTTTTGAATGTATTTCTTGTAAACTCAATACAATTATCCATTATCAATTTCATTATATAAACCCCCATCTTTGTCTCATATTTCCTTTTTGAAAAACCTAAAGATTTCTATAGGCGATGAGTACTGTTTCAAAAACATGATGTTTCTCATTTGAGTGAAATCACCATTAAAATTCATAAATTATAAATATCCTTTTTATATTGATGTCTCATTGACCCACATAAATTGGAATGAATAAGTTTAGGAGGCCCGGTAGATGGAATCTCAAGTTTCTTATGACTTTTATTAGTCATCTTCCCTTTCTAACAAGTAACACAATAATCTTCCTCTCTTGTTTTCACTTTTGGAAATTTTTTTACATAATAAACTTTTGAATGTTTTTTTCATTATTTTATTCCAATGTTGGAAATGTATTTGGCACCACAACTTATTTTCATCTTTGGCACTTAGATAAGATGAGTTTTTGAATTCTCTAATGTGAAAAATATTTCTAATAGTTCTTTATCCTTTTGTGATAACTCTTTAATGCCTCACACTTCTAATAACACATGAATATTTTCTGAAATTTACCTACTTTCAATCATCAAAAATTTGACTTACACTAAGTAAATTATGTTTTAGCACATAAATAAATAAAAATTCCTATGATTTCAACTTTTCATATTTAATCTCAGACATTTTAATACCTATGATTTTTAAAGAACTTTTATTCCCAAAGGTAATAGAACCTCCTTCATGATATTCAACATGTTTCAAGATTTTTAAATCACATATCAT
This sequence comes from Viscum album, assembly GCA_963277665.1. Taxonomy (NCBI): domain Eukaryota; kingdom Viridiplantae; phylum Streptophyta; class Magnoliopsida; order Santalales; family Viscaceae; genus Viscum; species Viscum album. The sequence continues at coordinate 962,860,028 of OY728148.1, read as the reverse complement.
GCATGATGAACAACCACTATCAAGTATCTATGGTTTGTTCTTTTTTACTTTCTTTCAAGGTAGTCTCAACAAAACAATATTTCTTCAACTTTCTTCATCCTAGATTACTTTTCATTATCTACCATAAGAAACGTGTTCTATAAGGAGTTTCATACATCTTTTGACATTATGAAAAGCCAAATCAAATCTTCCATAAACATTTCCATAAATTTAAATTTATATTTTTTGTAAAGTTTCTAACTTCTTGTGGTTTTTTTCTAGCTTCCTATGTATTAGGAATGTTATTCGTTCTAATTTCACTATTTCTTCCACTCTATTCAAATATTATTTTTGGAAGCGATATGTTATGTGAAAAATTAAAATTCATGTTCCCATATATTATATATAACCATTATAACCCATCAAATCTAAATTGTTTTATTGAAGTATGATCTTTATTTGTAATTTTTTTGAGGTTTATAAATCCTTCCTACCATAACATACTCTGGGTGTATACCATATTTCTTTCTAAGTGAGTTTTAAATTTTTTTATATGTGAAAGTTTTATCACATTATTTCTCCACCCAACCATTCCTATTAATTTTCTTATCACTTGAAATGCTATAAAAATTATATGAAACATTATTTTCGGTGTGTGAGGAAATCACCTAATTCTTTATTTGATATTTTTCAGCAAATTTATAAGTCTTGTATTTTACTACTAATGCTTTGTTAAAGTTTTAATTCATCTTTCTCAAGGTATTTATAGAATCAAAAAGTTTATATTGAAACTTATTGACTTTTTTTCCTTATATTCCAATTTCTTATTGAGATCTTCAACCATCCTTCCATGTTCAGTGATTATTAGTTTGTAACTTAAGAACTCTTGAATGTATTCTTCCTCAGACATGATGACATAATTTCTTACTTTAGAAACTTTTTCACGATATTTATTCATTACTCTATTTTCATACTTGAGATTTCTGCTTTTCTCAATACATAATATATTTTATGTTTTGAGTTGATACACTCTATATTATTCTTCACCACCTTGTTCACTATCTACAGAATCATTTATTTTCTAAAATTTTGCAATAAAGGTTATATTTTTTTTAACTTTCATATTTTGATGAATTTTTTTCAGCTGAGTACGATTCAAATTTATTAATCATCATATTTATTTTGTTTCTAGTAGACTTATTATTGTGTTTTTTGGATGAATTTTCTTCTTCATAACTTTTGTTTCACTACCTTCATCAAGGTGTTTCATCAAAATATTATCGATACTCACCAACTTTATTCTTAGGTAAATTCATAGTAAAGTGTTGAATTCCACCACAATCATAACATTTAAGATTAAGATTACCACCATAATTTCATATTCCTCTACTATAGTTCGTATATATAAGAGACATAATTTTTTCATTCAACTTATCATCATATTTATCTTCAAAGTAGCAAGGATCATAATATCCAACATCATGAATTATCATCATTCTCATTGATTCAAAATCTATTTCATCTTTCATATTTTTTTAACTTTGGAGATTTTCTCATTTCATATGTAATAAAAAATTTAAGCAATTCATCAAGAGAGAAATCATCTTTATCTTATAAAGAAAAAATTTTAGAATCAAACCTATCTGGAAAGTTTCACATGATTTTATTCACAATTGTAGAATCTTACAAGACATCTCCAAAACCTCTAATGTTGAAAACTATAACATCACGGACTAGGTTCCACACACCAGTGCCTCCAATCGGTCAGTTACATGACCTCAGGCATGCCTCCCCATATGTTAGAGGTAGTTGATTTGTAGTGAGGGTCTGATATATTGATCATGGAGAGACATTTCCCGCTTTTATCAGTGTAAATACCATATGAAAAAAATAATAAAAAATATTTTAATAACATGTAATCATAACCTAAAAGAACCATTATGACATGATGACCAAAAATGAAAATACAATATAAAATATTAAAGAATAAAATATGTCATGGAAATGTACATGTCAAGTGTCTAAAATGAAACCCAAAATAAAAAAATTGATGACTCCCCCATGCAGGTCCTGAATAGTGTCTAGTTCCCTCATCCATGCTCCATCCCATATCAATGATCTAACATAAGGTATATCCCTTTAACCTCTATAGAAAGCAAAAAATCTATTCAGGTACTGATCATGCTGTCCAAGTAGGGTGAGAGTACAACTGAGTAGGTGGCATTCCCCCTCCTAGAGGGGCCCATGCCGTGACCCCTGAATCCCACCTCAAATAGGCTAAGGGCTGGTGACTAGCACTGAGAAGGTGTATCACCAACATGAGAGGCCTTAGCTTATGTATCTGTAAAGAAACACACATCTCCAAGCCTATAATATAATGAAATGTAAAAACAACTAAAAACCCATGGATTTATACATCAAAATTGCATAAGAAGAGTATAAAAGGAAGTAATATAAAGTAATTAGAGAAAAACACAAGACCACAAAAAAGAGTTTGAAAACAAATGAACAACCTAAAAGTAAGTATTGGGATTGCTTTCAGAAAGCTGTAGAAACACACCTCGGTTTTTCTGGTCTCACTAATAACCCTCTGGTCATGGTCCTCCTAAGACTCCTTCAAAATTTCAATCTTCTACACAAGACATGACACATGAAGGAAAACTCCATGTCTGGGTGAGTATAACAATACTTTGTAGGACTCCCCGAAACTAAAAAATATACTGATAAAACAAATATTTTCCACAATTTTTATATGCATTTTAATAGTTTTAACCATCTTAATTTATCAATTTGAGCTTATATGGATCAATTTGGGATTTATTGTATGTTTTGAGCAAAAATGTGAAATGTGCTTAATTTCTTGATTTTTGACAGACTTTTACGTCAAGGGTATTTTGGTCATTTAAATAAAAATATAATTCCAAATTGAATGATTTTTTTTTTAATTCTTATTTTAATTCCTTTAACTTTTTCTTCTTGACTAGAGGATTATTTGAATATCTAAAGGCTTGAAAAAATCATTGATGTTTGGAAATTGTCCGGGCTGACAGTGTGGACCCAACATCCATAACGGATGAATAAATCAGGATACCAAACTACAATGGAGTTGATTAGAAATTGATATGAATTAGGACACAAATATGCACTACCTAAATAAATTTCATGGATTTTTCCTCCAATTATGGTGGCAAAAAGATGTTATACATTTAAGGAAACATCCTTGAAAATTCACTTAGACAAAAATACATTGTCAATAAAAAATACATAAATCCCCCTAGATGAGTCTAATCAATATGAAATTTTGATGTTGAATGAAAAATTCAAATATTAATAACTTTTATGATGGATGTAATGTGTTAATCATCCTTTTATATTTCCAAAAAATGTGCAAACATGATGAGGAAAATTTCTTCATATAAAAGGAGGGGAGCTCCCACCTCTCATCTCATCCCATTTTCTTTCACATTTATTCCAAGGAACCAAGTGGATATCTCCACCGAGGGAGGATGTTCAAAAATCCTACCCTTATCATATTATAAATTTTTCTTATTTTTTTTATTTTTTTATATTTCAATTGTAATATATATTTTTAATAAAATCATGCATGGTTTTTACTTTTGTGATTTCTTCCACCCAACCACCCTCCTTTCTTCTCCATATTTTATCTTTATTTTTTTCTTATTCTCATTCTATCCACCATTACCTCTTACCCTAAAAAATGATGTACTTACTCAATTCTTGGCTCAGGGGAGGTATCTATCAAATTTATTTATTCTATGGAAAAATTCATATGTTTTATTATGTTTTTGATGATAAAGAGTAATGTGAATGGGTGTAGTGATATCCCACCAGGAAACTAAACTCAAACACATTTCTATTATTTTATTAAATCTGTTCCCTCCCTTATAGTGAATACAAGCTCTTAATACGATGGATTTGATCCATTTAGTGGTTGAAATGGCATATGATAGAGCCAGGTCTTGGAAGTTGTCATACTCATGATTGAGTTGTTCCATCAACATTGATTAATGTAGGAGGGGAAGTTAAGATTGCAAAATAAGTCATGCTTTCACACCAATTAATAAAATAATAGTAATTCAATAATGAGATCTCAAAATTTAATTATTTATCATTATTTAAACACCAATAAAGAGAATGATGGAACCCATAAACCAACCCCTAAATTACAAGTTCTTTATTCACTAATTAAACATTTTTAATTGCATGTTAGTCTAATATTTTCATTAATTTAAATTTCATAACCTTCTTAAATTAAAAAAACAATTAAGAAGAATTTTTTTAGGTGAATTAAATTAATTGAGTGAACATATGAAAAAGTTTCTCAAGTTAGAAGAACCAGGTGATCCATTATACTACACTAAGAAAAATAAATTGCTTTTTACATTCCCTATGATAGGCGTGCATCACATAAAAAAAGGAAATACATTCATCTCTACACAGGTATATTTCTACAACACATATAACAAGAATACCTATATATAATCAACAAAGACACACATTATAGAGGTAGGTCACAACCATATTATACTAGAATATGATTCCATATAGAATATTCCACAAAGCACTCACTTGAGAGAACACACTCCTGAATCTGATAGCATCGATGATGTCCATCCAATAGGTACTTCTTATCGGGTCTCTTCATGAGAAAGAGCATGCTAATAGATTGAATAGAATACAATACACAGATTAGGATCACTGTACCAACAAATCAATTTGGATTAACCTGCTAAGTAGAGGATTGACACCCATGAAGTGTTGGTCACATAAATACCAAGAACTCCACCTAGGACATGAATATGAATAGAGGATCTCACCCTGGGTCTCTCAGAGGGATTCCAACAACTCTATCATGGAATAAACCGCTAAAGGGATTGTGGTCTCGGGAGTAAAAAATGATTTCATACTAACCCTCATGGAAAAGATAAATGTAGAAAAACCAAACAAAATTTTCCTGGATATATATTACAAGGGCTTCAAGAAATGTATAAATGTGTACACAATGTGTAGTAGGGGTCACACTCTCTGTCCCTTGAACCTGGGTCTTTCCTGTGAAAATGGATCATCTCATCAAATTCTGTCTATGTAGTAGTACACACCATGTACGTATCCCATTTACTCTAACCATGTGCTAGTACATGTCACCATCCTATGCATCTAATCTCAAGTACCAGTACACATCTTAGCCTATGAAAATCTTCCCATGTAAACAACCCGTGTGATTCCTGAGTACATGTCGTGTGACTCAGGTGATACCACATGCTATGTGAAAGGGGTCACATTCCATGTGATATTGAACTTCCTATGGAAACCCTAAAAATAGATCATGTGTCCCCACACAACATATAGATCCATATTAAACATTATGTTGTTCAGGATTTTTCAGAAACCCATATCTACTCCCACATTTGATCCAATGCCTCCAAATTTTGATCTGGTGAACGTTTTACCATAATATTGAAGATCCCAACTCATACAATCCTTTTAGTTGATGAAGAATGAATTACGCCATCAAATCTACTCAAAAAATGAATCAAATTGTCATTCTCTGTTGTGTGCTGAAGAATTGTAAATTGTGTATCCTCTGCCATATAATTTTTTTTATCTCCATCATCACACCTCTATCGGGCTATTCCAATCATAGATCTGCGATATTAGATCATTGCACCAAGAAATGGGTTCGCAATGATCGATTGATCGAGAATCCTTGTGATGAACGATCAATGGGGGGAGAAAAGAACAAAAACATGATGGAGTAACAAACCGTGATCAATGTTCATGTTTATCTTGACCCATCATTATTTGAATGAATATCTGAATAATAAAATAAAAATATATTCTCCCATCAAAACCTCATAAAATAAACTCATCCTGCATATTGATCATACCACAGATCGATATTTTTATTGGTTAATTCATGTTCATTGTATAAATAAAGAATGGGGAAGAATAAAATAAAAATAAATTCCCTACCTTGAATCAAATTGATCACAAACAAAGAATGGAGTTGTGTCGTGTTTTTTTGTGAGATCCACTGAATCATTTTTCCATCGATCATTGTCTGAAGATCCTATCACCAGTCATTTGAGAGGATTCATTGAAGCTATCTGCAATGGATCTCCAACGGTTCCAGGGTTGTACAGCTAACCCTAGTATTTCTCCATAATATTCTATTTAAAGTCAATCAATCACTGCATCAACAAAAATAACATAAAATTACTTATTAAATTATTTTTTTCATTTCCACGCATGTGCTGTCTTTTCTACAAATGACCCACACCAACTATTGTTAAGTCATTCCTAGGGTAAAAATTGCATTATGAACTCAATGGTACCATCATATTTCTGATCAGGGTACCCGTATAGAATTTATTACACTTTTTCATGAAAAATGTGAATTAATGCTATTTAATATATTTCAAACATTTATTTTTGGAACAATGGCCTCATTATCGCACATCGTCTCAGTGCCTGGTCTCACAAATATTCTATATAGTATCCAAAAAATTAGTGCTTGGAAAATCTAAGGTATTATAGTATGCCACCACTAATGACAACTAAAACAATATCTAATCAATAGCAAGTGTATGTAGTTGTATAAAGAAATAATTACAATGCATAAGTAAACAGTTATCACATTATCAATTAATCATTATTTACTAGTATAAACCCTTGGGTTCCCATAGACACTCATACCTCATTCCCCTCTTCAACTCATGTCAGAGGCTGAAGTATGTCTAAGGGATATCATATCTTATAATTCTGTTGTTATCATTCAATACCTACTCTGAAATATGTTGGAGCCTAAAGTATGTCTGAGGAATATCATATCTCATAATTCAATTGATATCATTATATAATTCATATTTTAATTCACATGTTTCCATTCATACACCACACAATAGAGTGTCCATATTTCTATTCTGAAATTCACAACTAAATGACCATGTTACCATTCATACCTTACACATTAGAATAATCTTGTTCACATTCTCCATTTCTCAACTAAATGGCCATGTCACCATTCATACCTTACACAATATAATAACCACGTTCCCATAATTTAATTCACAAATAAATGACCATGTTACCATTATTAACACATAATTAATTAAACAATTAATTATCCACATCAATTCCATTACTAATTCCATAATTAGTTAAACATAACAATTCCATTAGTTAATTAAAAAATTAACTAATCACATAAATAACATTAATTAATTCAAAAAATAATTAATCACATAAAATACATTAATTAATTCTAAAATTAATTAATCAGATTTATTTTATTAGTAAATTCAATAATTAATCAACTGGGCCAATTTTATTACTAATTCAATAAATATTTTATCACATAAATCACCTTAAATAATTTTCTTATTAATTGAGTACGTAAATCCGATTAATTAATTATTAAAATAATTAATCTATATCCACAAACTAAAAATAACATAATTAATTCCATAATTAATTATCACAATCACAATATTAATAGATCATAATTATTTCTACAATTAGATATCTCAATCCTAAAATCATAATATCTCATAATTAATTATACAATTAATTATCTCAATCTATAATTCCCAAAATCCCCAATTTCTGATCTCCTCAATTAATTAATTAAATTAAGAAAATAATTTCTAAACATCAAATAGAAATTATACAATTATATAAATGTAATTTAAATAAATACATTGATATTTGAATTATAGACAACCTACCTCAATTCGTTGACAAGTGATCACCCAACGAAAATCCTCATAATTTGAGCAACACAATTATATATAATGAGATTCAAATTTAAAACCCTGAATCAAGATAAAATCCCTCAAGATCTCTTAAATATAGATACAGATCTTCAATACTAGATCCATATCCACAAAAACATGTCTATATACAATCAAAATAAGAAGAAAAACCCCTTTTTAGAATTGGATAATAAAGGATAAGGAATAGGAAACCAAGCAAGGTAAGATCCTCGTACAAGGATGTGTGAAAATCTTCAATCCATTCTTAAAATAAAAAATTAAAACGTTTTTTAAGTCTTTTAATACATATAAGATTCTCTAAGATCATGAAATATTATCTAGGGTTAAATGGGGGTCAAATTGGAGTTAAATAGGGGTTTTGGCGATTAAAATCTATTTTTTGGTGATTTAAAAATTCATGCATGGTTAGTACGGCAGGGGAGCATGGTATCTCATAAATGTGTTCCTAAATGTTAACCTCTACTATGGGGGTTCATAATTTCTCATAATTGGGTGTGCATATTGACAAACCATGTGTCAACCATGTAATTCCTCTATGTCCAAGGTTGCATGGTTTGCTGGGCAGGGGCGCACAATTAGGGAAAACCGTGAGCCAACTATGCACTACCCTTCTCCCATTAAATTTTCTTAAATTATCACCCAAACACACCCCAAGGTAAAACCCAACCCAATTACACTAAAACAAGGCAAATATAAATACCTGAAATTAAGACCAAGTCATCTTCAGGAAAGGTCGGGATCTTACAATCTCACCACCTTATAACATATTATCCTTGAGCTGCACTCCCAAGAATCTCTAAGATTCTTAGTCAAAAAGATTAGAACAATGATCCCACATATCTTCTTTCCTTTCCCATGTCTCCTCCCACAAATTTCCATGTTTCCACAATACAGAAACTATAGGCATCGTCTTTCCCCGAAACACATTCTCACTACGATTCAACACACGTATTAGATTCTCTTCAAAGGAAAAATCTATCTCAATCTCAATATCATCCATATCGATCACATTAGAATGGTTGGGGTGATACCAGCCTAGTTTTGACACTTAGAAAAAATCAGACATAGCATTGTATCTCTGTGGAAGAGCCAATCGGTACACCACTTTCCTGATTCTCTCGACCACCTCAAATGGTCCAACAAACTTGGGTGCCCACTTGCCCTGTCTCTGTATTCTATAGTTATTGAATCTAGGAAACACCCAAATGAATACATGATCAACCTCTGTAAACACTATGTGTCATTTATTTATATCAACATAGGACTTATATCTACTTTGGGTCATATCAATATATTTCTGAATCAACTATACAGGCTCTAATGTGTCCTACACGAGACTCGGTCCCAATAACATAGAGTCACTTACCTCCATCCAGACAAGTGGTGGTCTTCATGACCTACTATAAAGAGCTTCATATGGTTACATCTATATTGTTTCCCAATAAATATTGGTATGGGTGAACTCCACTAGTTCAAGGTTATTCTCCCAAGACCCACCAAAGTTTAGAACACAAGATCACAACATATCCTCAAGAACTTGTATAGTATTCCCTGACCACCCATCTGTTAGTGGCTGGAAATTCATACTCAATAAAACCTACATACAAAGAACCTTCTGCAATACCTATAATAATCGTGATGTTAAACACAACTTTCTGCCTGAAACAATATTCTGTGGAACCTCATGAAGACAGGTGTAGCATCGTGTCACAAACATTACTATTTTTAGTCTATCAATAATAACCCAAATTGAATTATTCTTCTAAGTAATTCCAGGGAGAACCACCACAAAGTCCATGGTCACTTTGTACCACTTCTATTCAATAATTCCCAATGACTGTAGTAAACCTACAGGTCATTAATGCTCGGCCTTCACCTACTGATAGGTGTAGCATCGTGTCACAAACATTACTATTTTCTTTTTCATTTCCAACTATCAAAACTATCTTTGTAGTTCACGGTGCATTTTTGTCACACCTGGATGTGCCACCCACTTCGAGGCATGAAACTCACACATCCGCTTGTCTCACATTCTTTTAGGTACAACAACCTGATTCCTGACATAAATGACCTCATCCTCATCTATGATCCAATAATAAGGTGACTCCCAACCTTCATGGTTTTCCCTCAAGGTAAAAAATTATAAATCCACATACATCCTATCTTAGATCTATCTCAAAAATGTATACTCCAATGAAACTATTACAAGAGTCATCTAATCCTAACTATCCTAAACCACATTGTGTATCTCGTCCAGTAAATCCATCATATTATACTCAATACTAGACTCCAAATCCACATGAGTTTGAGTCTTCCTACTCAAAGCATCATTATTAATGTTCCCCTTTCAAGGCATATATGCTGGCTCAAAATTGAATGGCTGCATATACTCAACCCTTCTCTGTTATCTTAGATTCAAGTCTCACTGTGAAAATATATAATTTAATATTTTATGATCAATATACATAGTAAAATAATTTCCCAATAGATAATGTCCCCAACACATTAAAACATAAACCATTATAGTGAACATGAGGTAATATGTAGGGTAGTTCGGTTCATGGGGACTCAACTTCAAAGAACCATAAACCACAAATTGATCTACTTGCATCAACATAACTCCAATTACATTCCAATAAGTGTCACAATAAACTATGTACTTCTCACCTTTCTCAGGTAGGATCAATATTGGTACAGATTCCAAAATCATCTTCGTCTTCTAGAAAGAATTAGCACAATATTATGACTAATAAATCTTTATCCCTTTTTGGTCAATCTTGTCTGCAATGTTTCCAATCGGAAAATGACCTGGATGAACATATAATAATATTTATAAAATACTAAAAATAGATGGATATCAAACATGCTCTTGGGATTCTCTCAAGAAACCACTATCTAAACCTTCTCTAGATTTACCAACACACATTCCTCTGAGATGATGTTACCCAAGAAGTGTACCTGATCGATCTAAAAAATTGTACTTAGATATCTTGATGTATAGCCAATATTATCTTAGTGTACTTAGGATGATATCAAGATGTTGGTCATAATAATCATGTGTCTTGGAGTTCACCAATAGGTCTTCCACAAACACTACCCCAAACTGATCTAGGTACAGATTAAATATTTTGTTCATTAAGTCCATAAATATTACTGGTGTGTTCTTCAACCCAAGAAATATTATGATGAAATCATATTTTCCATACCCTCTTATAAATTCATGCCTTTGTATTTCAGAAGTTTGAACTCTCAGTTTTAGATACCCTAATCTCAAGTCAGTCCTTGAGAACACACAAGATCCTCTCAACTGGTCAAATAGGTCATCGATACGGGGGAGAGGATATTGGTTCTTCATAGTCATCTGGTTCAACTTTCGGTAATCAGATCATAAGTATAAACTCCTATCAATGTTATTTTCAAACAACACTAGCGAACCCCAAGGCGACATACTCAGATAAATAAATACCTTATCATTTAACTCCTCCAGCCGAGTCTCAAGCCCTTGAATATCTTTCGGTGCCATTCTATATGGTGGAATAGAAATAATCTCTTCCCCCAGTATGAGCTCAATGATAAATTACACATCTCTCTCAGGTGGAATCCTTGAGAAATGTAAAATAAACACATCCTAAAACCTTTCCACTAAGTGTGGAAAGACATCTCATTTTACACCTCCATCATCCAGAAATATACTAGAAACCTGGTTTGTGATCTCTCACATTTGATGAGTAATTGTCCCTACTCGGAATGAATCGATATCCCACTTTCCACAGTGAATATATATGTATCCTATATAAGATGTAATGGCCAATCTCTTATCGTAAAAACAATATGGGGATAATATGATACAAAATAGTCCATACCCATAATTAGTTCAAATCCAGACATGTCTATGATATAAATATCACATAGAAATCGATACTACTCGACCTCAAGAGAACACCCCTTGCACACAAAAATGTCTCTTGTCCGAACTCCATGAGGTGTGTTTGTCGTCAACACCCCACTCAAAAACTCCATCACTAGGCTCAAACCATTAACATGTTTTTTATAAATAAAGGAATGTTAGGCACCGATATCAAATAAGGAACTAGATATCATAGAAACTATAAAAATAGTACCTCTCACTGTCAATGGTCCAGGCTTGATATCCACAAGTGTAGGGTGAATAGAATGCAACGGTCTTACCCCACTTCCCCATGAGGCTGTCTAAGTCCCCCGTTCTACACAACTCTACTAATATGAGCACTCTTACCCTGAAGCTCCATATACACTACCTTTACCACCTTGTCTAGTAGAACTCCACATGCAAGAATGATATGGTGCAGAATATCCTCTTCTTGCACTCTGATTCTGACTAGCTATACCCTTACTACTCATCTATCACTGGGTCCTGTATAACTTTTGTAGATGTCCCATATTTCTGCAAGACTGTAACAAAATTGGTGGTTGAAGTAACTATCTTCAAAATTTTCCCAATATAACACAATGGTGATAGATCACTCGATTAAGGTCCTATGCAACTAATCCCTCTTTTTTTGTACTCTGTTTCCCACTGCCCTGGTTGATGTTTTCACAGAAATGCTTCCTTCTCTCAGAAGTATTACCTTCTAATGTTTCAAATGGAACCACATTTCCTACACTGGAAGCCTCTTCAGTTTACCTATATCTATGAGATCCGTATCCACCACCTCGGTAAACTCCATTAACTGAAAATGGTTAACTTGGGACTTAATCTCACATTTAAGCCCATCCTAAAAATGTCTCGCTGTAGTTATCTCATCCATTGACAATGCTAGTGAAAAGTGTTGCAAATGTGTATAGTGTCCAACATAGTCTATCACATAAATATCCCCCCAAGTAAACCTCATGAACTCAGCTACTCTCTTCTACCTCAGTATCTCTGGATAGAAGTACTCTAGAAACTTATCCAACAGTTCCTTCCATAACATCCCATTAGCCTATACAGTCCACACCTGAACATACCACCGATGATTCATTTATCCTCATATCATGTATGTAGCCAACATGACCATCCACTCTAAAGGATTCTCAAAGTGGTCAATTATAGTCTTGAAGGACTCAACCGAGAAATCATCTCTCTCATGTCCACCCTTTAAAATAAAAGTAGGAGGGTGTTTAATTTTTAACCCCATTTTTATATCAAACATACTCTTCACAACCCACCTTGTGTCTATTACCATGAATTTCATGAAGTGGGAAATGTTTTCTTGGAATTGCTCCATGAATTCCTCACTTGACACAATTGATGCCTTAGTTCCTACTACTGGTAGATCATATCTGGTCGTATCCTCTTGTTATCCTCTTAATAAGTGCCTTCATAGAGAAATATATATACCATTACAAGTAGGTACATTAAGACACCTTTTAAAAAATTAATACATTTATGGTAAAATACAATATTCCATAACAATTCATTTCCCCAAACCCTGCCACATAGTCAAAACTGAGGTGTTATCACTACCCTTAATAATCTTACTACTTTGCCCTAGATGACAAGGGTAAACAAATTCTAATTATTCATGTTTCGCATTTAGACACCAATTTATTAACATCTTACATAATTCTAAAATCTATCTCAATTTCATGTTAAGTGCCGTTTTCATTTCAATTTCACATGTAAGGAAAAACAGTTCAAGTTCAATAACATACCCATAACCCATTTTTCTATGTGTTCCTAAAATGATGCATGTCACAATAACCATATGTTCCTATAATGATGCATGTAACACAAATATTGTGCCATACTGGTCCACAAGTCAAAACTAAGAAAAAATTAGCATCAACAATCAGAACACACAACAAGTGTGTCTCCCATGTTGAAATAATATTCAACTATAACAGCAAATAGGAATAACAACAATCCCACCATAGGTACTTGGGTTATCCCCCATACATGGGTTAGCTACTCCCATGCTTGAGATCACAACCAATGCCCGACTCATTCTAGTTTTATGTCTACCATTATCATATAATAATACAAAATAAAAAATAAAAGAAAAATGGACTCTGATACCACTTTTTAATGTCCTGACCCAGGTGCCACACATCGGTGCCTCGAGTCGGTTAGTCACATGACCCCAGGTGTGCCCCCACATATGCTATATGGTACCGAATAGCAGTTAGGGTCTGAAATATCGATAATGTGGAGACTATAACCCCTTTTATTAGATTATATATACTAGAATAAAATAAGAAACACGAACTAAATAACATGTAATCATAACCTGAAATAACAGGTATCATGAGATGGCTAAATGTTGAAATACAATATCAAAACTAAAGAAGAAAATATTCCATTCCAATGTACGTGTCAAGTGTCTATAATTAAACAAAAAATAAATTCACTAATGACACCCCTAATTGGGTCTTGAATCATTTCTAGTTATCTCATCCATGATCAATCCCTTATCGTCCATATAGTAATGAGATTATTCCCTTAACGTATCCAAAAAACAAAAAGTCTATTTGGGTAATGATAAGGCATCTCGAGTAGGGTATGAGTACAGCTCAGTAGGCCACCTCCAATGGTGTATAAAACAATATATAGTTAATAGAAAGTGTATGCAGTTGTATAAATACATAATTACAATTAAAAAGTAAATAGTTATCACATTATCAATTATTCTTTATTTAACAACATAAACCCATGAACTCTCATAATCACTCATACCTTAATGCTTGCTTTGGGTCATTCTGAAGCCTGATGTATGTCTAATGGATTTCATATATCATAAATCGATTTTTACCATTCAATACCTACTTTGACTCATATCGGGTGCTGAGGTATGTCCAAGGAATATCTTATATCATAATGTCATTGACACCATTATTTAATTCATACCTGAATTCCCATGTTACCATGCATACATCACACAATAGAATGACCATGTTCCCATTATTTAATTCACAGCTAAATTACCATGTTACCATTCATACCTTACACATTATAATGATCATGATCCCATTATTTATTCCACAACTAAATAACCATGTTACCATTCATAACTTACACATTAGAATGAACATGTTCCCATTATTTAATTCTGAACTAAATTGCCATGTTAGCATTCATAACACATAATTAATTCAATAGTTAAACATCCAAATCAATTCCATTACAAATTCAACAATTATTTAAACAAAAATATTCCATTATTTAATTCAATAATTAACTAATCACAAAAATAACATTAATTAATTCAAAAATTAATTAAACAGATCATGAATATTAATTAATTCTACAATTAATTAATAACATAAATTAAATTAGTCAATTAAACAATTAAATAACCCCACAAAATTCATTAATAATTCAACTATTAGTTTATGACATAAATAACCATAATTAATTCCACAATTAATTGAGTGTATCAATCACATAAATTAATTCTTCAATTAATTAATCAATATCCACAAACTCAAAATTCCATTATTAATTCCACAATTAATTATGTCAATCACATCCTCAATAGATCATAATTAATCACAAAATTAAATATTTCAATCCTCAAATCTCAATATCTCACAATTAATTCTACAATTAATTATAATTTCTGAAATCCCCAATTTCACATTTCCTTAACTAATTAATTCACCAAATTAATTAATTCAGTGAAGAACACAATTTCCAAAAATCTAATAGAAATTATAAAATAACATATACATAATTTAAATAAAGACTTTGGTATTTGGATTATAGTCCAACTAAATCAATTCATTGACAAGCGGCCGTCCAATAGAAATCCCCAAAATTTGAGCAGCACAACAACATAGAACAAGATCTGAATCTAAAACCCTAATTCAATATTTAACAAATAAAGATATCTTAAATCTATATATATATCTACAATAATATATCTCGATCAAAAAAACAAGGTATATATCCAATCAAAATAAGAATAAGAAACCCTATCTAAAATAGGTGAAGAAGGAATAAGGAATGAGAAACTAAGTGAGATAAGAACCTCTTACTAAGAAGGGTTCATATATTTGATAGTCTTTGAATCACAAATAATGGAGGTCATGAAGACATTTAATCCATCTCAGAGGCTCCAAAATGATGAAATAAAATCTTGGGTCGAATAAGGATCAAATACAAGTTAAAATGGGGGTTTGAGAGATTAAAAATATAATTTTTGGGTTATTTATAAGGTAGTGCATGATTAGTTGGGAAGGGGTGAATGATTTCCCCTAACTGTGAGCCTAACCATGCGCCTCTATTATGGGCGTGCACAGTTTCTCCCAATAGGGTGCATGGTTTTAAAAGACGTGCACTAACCATGAAATTCCTCTGTCCAGTGTTGCACAGTTTGATGGGTTGGGGCACCTGGATAGGGAAAACCATGCCCCAAACATGAATTCATCTTATCCATTACAATTTTCTCAAATTTTCACCCAAACACACCACAAGTTAAAAACCAACCTAAGAATTCTCAAACAAGAAAAAAATAAATACTTGAAATTAATCTCTAGTCATCTTCCGGAAAGGTCAAGATCTTACACAAACAATTTCATTTACTCTCATAATGTATTCATCAATAGATTCTTCATCTCTAATTCTTATGTCTTTATACTTACTATAACTAATTTCTATCTTTTCTTCCTCCACTTTAGTATTCCCATTGAATATACTATCCATCTTATCCCACATACTCTTTGAAGTTTTGAAACCCATCACCTTTATATAACAATTTTCTGATAAGGACACAAGAATAAAATTTTTAGCCTTTCCATCAACTCCTATATATATTTAATTAGTAAAAAACAGAAGATAATATTTATTAATAGGTGTAAACCCAATTTTAATAGCAACAACAACTTCTAGGAAAAAATATAGGAGAAAAATAATCATCTAATTTTTCCATCCATAATAATTTTTTCCATCAAATGTCCTCTATTATTTGTAGAATTTATATTATCCATGGTAAGGATTAAATGTGGGAACCTTCCCATTGAATCCAATTAAAGTTTCAAAGGGTTAAATAACAAATTATAAGGGGTTGAGTCAGTTGGTCACTTTTATAAGTTGCAATACTTTTAAAAAACATAACCCCTGAAACATGTTAAAGTTTATATCCTTATTTTCTTTTAGTAAATACCCATGCATGGAAATTTAGGAAATCAAGTAAATCACTTAATATTTAAAAGTTTTTTCCTTGGTGTGAGAACCTACATCCTTTACATAGCCACTCCTATGGGTCTATATAAATTCTCTATAATGAATAAGTGAATACAACTCATGCCAACTCACACTAGATAGCTTCTATGTCTAAGTGGAAATTATTATACTAACTCCCATCACCTTAAAATTTTCATTACAAACAATTGAGCCAAAATAAAATAATAAATACTTTCTTGAAACTTCTCCACAAATTCTTTATCTGGAAACCTCAGTCCAATGTGGCAAGGCCTGATTCTCTCATTCCAATGGGGATGGGTTCAATGGACTTAGTCCAATGAATTTAGTCTAATAGAAACATTAAGATGAACTCATTATAAATATATATTACTCAAACTCTTCTAAAATTGTTAGTCAGATATTCTTTAGTTTGGTAAACAAAACTTTATGATTTCCAACCTTATTATGAGGTCTCAGTCCAAAAATACAACATTGACATGAATTCTACAGTTCTCCACATTTTCCAATCACATAAAAAAGATGTAAATTACAAATGTATTGTGCTTCTATTAATAGGAATCCCAAAAAGATAAAGGCAGGAAATTGGAAAACTTTTCCTACTTAATTAAATTCAAAAACATCCAGATCTACACATATTTGAATTTGAATTTTGACCACTTAAACTCTTCACAAATCTGTTGAAATCTTATTGAGTCTTATTTGTAATTATTATTATCATACTTCCTAAATTTTATTTGGTATGATGGAACTTGATTAGCTCATTATGATGTAACTTACTTAGCTCATTAGGATGGAACGTCCTCAACTCATTGTGACAGAACTTCCTCATCTCATTATGAATTGACTTTCCTCATTAGAGTTAGTCTCGTTGAATTTTTTCTTAGAGTTAGTCTAATTGACATTTGTTCTCAAAGGAAATCATGATTTAATTTCCATCTCAAAGTCATTATGTTTGAATTTCCACCTCAAAGTCATTATAATTGAATTCCCCCTCATAGTTACTCTGATGGAACATCATTAGCTTTAGTATGATATAATCCTCTTAAGTATGGAATTCTCAATTCAATGGAAACTGAATTCTGCAACATTGAAATTATTCAAACCTCACTATTTATAACTCATTCATACTTCTAAATACTTCTTTTCTCAGTACATCTGGATCCAATGCAAACATTTTATTGATTCCTATAACTAAGAAAATCATTATGATTCCTCCATTTCTTCAAAATCTTTTATCATGATAGTTTTCATGATTTATGATAACTTCAATATTGTAAACACACCTTCTGACTTACATAGATAATTATTATGACTTCTATTACTTTCAAAACCTTATTTCATTTCTACCAAAACACAATATGAATGGTTTCACCAATTCTCACCCCTTTTCTTCATAAGTATTGTATCACTAATGTTATAGAAAATTTATGATATTAGATAATTAAAAAATAGAAAATCATCGTCAGGCAGAAGGTTAGAAAGTTTAAAATTCTCTAACTCCTAACATCACTATCTTCATTCAAACTCTTCAACATCATTATGACTTTATAACCAACACTCAGTCGAATGAAACTTGAACTTTGTGCTAATGGATCTAATACCAATGATGTGTCTGATCAACAACTTTATTATTCTAACAACTTATCTGATCGGTGCTACAAATTTTGATACTTTGTGTTTGGTGTTACTCAGTATGATCATCTGTATCTTGAAAACAACTTTCTCTAAAACAAAACTTTTATCCCTATTTATTTTTAGGTTTGAAAATTTAGAAACATTCACCAGTTTTTCAAAAACCATTATATTTTAAAATATTGGTTTTTTACAAATAAAAAACATTTTTTAAAAAACATCACCAAGGTTATTCAGTATACCATACCATTTATGAAATGGAATGAAACCTATGTTGTCATACTTTCATTTTTTGGATTGGAAAGTTTTTTAAGGACTATTTTATAAAGAAAATTTAACCATGATGTGTAGAATGTTACTTTATAGGATAACTCAAAGAAACAATGGGATATTACCAATATGAACCCTTAGAAAAAAAGTAACAGTGGAATGAAATTCCATATTCCTTGATAGGGAAAATATCTATAAAAGTGATAATGGGGTGGAGATAGAATTAAATGAAGTTGAGACTCAAGGTACATAAGTCCTATCATAGGAACAGGTTCTATAAATCCCCATTTAAGAAGAAACTATTCTAGAGACACAAGTAATGTGTGGGAGTACAAGAGATGTTAGAGAACCAGAATGGTATGGTTTTCTTGTCACCAAGGATGGGGACTAATTATTAGTTTATAATAATGATACTATAACCTAAAAGGAAGAAGTATGTGGAACAGATGTTTCCATGTTAAAATAATCCATCAATTGTAAAATGGATTCCATCTACCAAAATCAAGTCTGTATTTTGGTAGATCCTACAATGGATTAAAACCCATTGGTTGGAAGTGGGTATTCAAAAAGAAACTAGACATTGAAGGAAAATTCAGTACCTATATGGTATGAATAGTTGTAAATGGATTGAAATAGCATCAAAAAATTAACTGAGCTAAAACCATTACAGCAGCTGTAATGTTGATATCCATCAGAATTATACTTGACATTGAGGCTTACCGTGACTATGATATTTGAGAAATGGATGTCAAAACTGCATTACTTAATGGGAACCATCAGGAAGATGTTGATATAAAACAACCTTAAGGGTTTGTGACTGAAAGGATTAAAATATATATGAATTGAAAAATAATTCATTTGTGGATAAAATCAAGTATCTAGTATATAGAACATTCATTTTCATGAATCTATAATAGAATGTAGTTTCATAAAGAATGAGTGTGATCCTTGTGTCTATAAAAAATTTAGTGGGATTTCATTCATTTTCTTAATAGTATATGTTGATGACATATTACTTATAGGAAATCAAATACCAGTCTTACAATTTTATAAGATGTGGCTGAATAAATGATTCTCTATGAAGGACATGGGTGAGACATCATATATATTTCAAATCAAGATCTATCATGATATATCCAAGAAGTTTCTCGGCCTAATTCAAAGTACATACATTGATAAGAATCTAAATATATTTGGTATGGAAAAATCCCAGAGGGGATTGTTTCCAATGTCACATGGTATTCATCCTTCCAGAAAAATATTTCCTCAGATTCTTGGGGAAATAAATAGAAATGAAAGGATTTCATATGCCTCAATGATTAGGTAATTCAAGTATACTATTATATGTAATAGGATAGATTCTTCCTATGTATCATGTGCAGTTATAAGATATCAAGATGATCTAGTTGACCTTTATTAGATGGCAGTCAAGAGTATCTTTAGTTATAAGATGTGTATTGAGTATATGATCATATTTTATGGAGGTTATGGGGAACCAGTCATCAAAATATATGGATATTATAGTTTTCAAACTTATCATGATGACATGAAGTCACAAACGAGATACATACTGACTTTAAATGGAGGTTTTGAGATCTATAAGAGCTCAAAAAGGCTATGGTCATAGATTTTACAGTAGAGTCCATGTATATTGTGACTTCCAAGTTATCTAAATAAGCATTATGGATGCAAAAAATCATCCAAGATCATGAATTGGTATATAATAGTAAATATCCTATTACACTCAATTGTAATAATATTGTAGTGGTGCCTCTTGTAAAAGAGCCAATTACACATCAACAGACGAAGCATGTACTTTGGAAGTATCATCTATTGAGGGATTTTTAAGAGAGGTGAGGTTTTAGTTAGAAGTATTTCCAAAGAAGAAAATATATCATACCCCTTGACTAAAATCTTAACTCACCATAAATATGATTATTATGTGAGTTCAACTGGACTAAATGTTGTAGGTAGTTGGATCTAGTCCTCATGGGAGTTTCATGGAGATGGTGTCCTAGGAATAGCTATTTGTACTTTAATTAAAATTATGTTCGATATATTGAATATTAATAAAACATATTATTACATATATTCTATTGTTCTGTAAGACTCTAATGTAATAATGTCCTAGAGTATATGTCACATTGATAAGGTCATAGTAATTCTATACTATATTGAGAACCTTGAAGTGTTATGAAGATATTCTTAAAAAAATGATCTTCTCTGGGATAATGTACAATGATGGGACATATAGTACATAGAATACTAAGTGAGAGAACTAATAAGAGGATGAGTCTTAGTAACATGAAGTTCTAACTTGGTAATCACGAATATGGGAGATTATGATAATAAATCACTGGTAGGAATTCCACATATTTTTGTGTCATCAGATATTCCTATATGCGAGCATCTGTAATGGAACTTGGACTTTAAAATTATCATTAATGAATTTTATATCTCATTCAATTAGATTTTATGATGAAAACCGTGATGAAATACATTCATGGTAAGTTAGGTTACATTTTTCTTGTCATGAATCACATGTCAATAATGAATATGTTAAAGAAAGATTTATCCCTTATATATTTATGGAAACTGATATCTCATCCATTTTATTTAAATAGAACCACTGCATTATGTTCCATCTACATGGTGTAACAATGTGTTTATTTTAGATATTTAAAGAAAGATGTCCAAGAAAATAGGTTGGTGATTTGGATGTGCAATCTTCTTGATGAGATATTATGATAAATGGATTATATTATATAGTTAGTGGTTGATTTTGGTGTTCATCATTTCAAAATTAATTTATTTCTTTTGGGTGCCTTGACTCATTTCTAGATAGTAATTTTGGACATTAGGCAATCTCTCTTGATTCCAATTAGAAATAATCCTAGAGGGTCAAACACTATGTGTTTCTAATGATCATGATAAAGTAAAATTTGAATTTAATTAATTGAATAAATATTATTCTCAAGACAGAGGTATAATTTTATTCATGTTTTATTGATCAAAAATATATATTGATTATTGAATATTTAAATTAAATATATATTTAGGTGTTTAATAAATAAATAAGAGTTTGAATAGACCAAGACCATGTCTAATAAAAATTATTATTTAAAAAGATGGTTATATAGTATTTTTCGATGCTCAAGTTGGAGCGCACCATAGAATAATAATAATATAATTATTATAATAAAGAATGAGGTTTATTAAAGGTTTTAGTAAATTTTAAGGGCTAGAATGCAATAAAAAATATCCTAACCTAAAATCTACCTCAATAAATAGTATTTTAGGGGTATTGTGAAGGTAATTAAAAATATGTGATTGTTTCAAATAATGAATTTTCTTTCAACTCCTCTTTTTCTCTCCCTCTCAAGAAAAATAAATGTTTGAGAGATTTATTCAAGATTAAAGAATGAGTGATCATGAATGAACAACGCAAGACATTTTATTCCACACACTAGCAAATAGAGATCGTTTAACATTTTATCAAATATCAATAGAGCATGTGTGGATTTTCGCTAGAGGGATTCTATTCTTGGATCCTCATAGCGCAATGAAGGAAATTTGAAAGGGAAATTTCACATGATTAACATCATTAATGATGAAATATTCCTAAGATAAGGTAATCATTTTTTTGACATTAAATAAATTAATTAAAAATTATATGTTCAAGCTCCTCACTCTTGGTTTTGAGCATATAAACATTAAACGAAATTTTAATATATTTCCCACCACCACATGATTCCTCTACTCCTAGAACCATCATAAGGTGCCACTTTTCTTGATCCTTTGGCAGTATGGATAGATTCAAGAGGAGATGTGGGAGAAGAAATCTAATGTTCGAGCTCAGTGGATATCGAGTAGTCCATACACACAATTACAAGAAGTATGATCACTACTCTCATGGACATATCTTGATTACATTCTATATATTGAATTTCCATTAAACATGGAGTTAAAGAAAGTACAGTTGGGGGTTGTAGTAGCTTCGTTAATGCACAACCACTCATTATGTTATTTTAGATATTATCATTTATTTTCCATTTATTATTAGCACCGAATACACCATTTAATCATGCTGACACTTGTTAAGGATGAATTAGTGGTGTCCTACTATATTTTATTACTCACACCTTGCATAAAAATATTGATGCACATTCAGACTTTATATTTAGGGATTTCGATAAGGAAAAGGGACCTGCGGCTGCTGGCTGAGCAAATGAGAATGGAGATGGTAGTATATTGAGATAGACTCTGGAGGACCCTGATGTTTTATTTTATTATTTATCTTCCTATTATTACTCTAGTTTGGATTTCCACTTTAGAAGCCCATTTATTATTGTATGACATGTGTCTCATATTTATGTTTCCACATAATTACTCTAGTTTCAATTATATTGTTTATTATGTATTATTTGTATTATGACATGATACTATGGGTATAGTCTCCCCACTGATAGACTTAGACCCTCGCTTCTAGTCAGAAACCTCTTGTGTGTGGGGAGCCATACATGAGGTCTTATATCACTCCGGTTCAAACCCGACATTTTAGGTGAAGGCATTAAAAAAACCATTAAAAAAAGACACCATACTACCAAAGATATCGTTCTTTGTAGTGGTTTTTTGTTCTAGTGGAAGTAGGTTAAAACATTGCCTAATTATTTAGATGTGTTTACTAAAATCTTCCTACATTGCATGTTCGCTAGTCATTTCACAGTAGTTTGATTCATTTAGCACTGGTTTTTTATGTGAATTTTTTTGAGAATTTATCAGTGACTTTAATTTTATTTAACAGTGATTTTTTTAAAAAAACCTGAAAATAAAATAAATAAGATGAACCTAACAACCGATAAATATGTCAGTGGATGTTAGGTTTATTGGTAATTAATATTTACCACAGTTAATTATGATTCAAATTCATTTTTTTAACTGTTGTTCTTAAAAATCACCTCTCAATATTTTTAAAAAATATACTTTTTAAAAATATTTTATAGAAAATTATAAATATAAAAACATTGACATGTAATAAACTAAAACATAAATGCCCAATAAACCCATCATATATACATAATACAAGATAAATCCATATTAATATACATATACATTCATAGTCATCATAACCTCAGTCAACCGATTACCTCAGTCAACCCATACCGTAATTATCAATATATACATATAACATATGTCCAAAAATAACCCATGCCAAATATATTCCAACCCCATGACCTATGTTTCATCCTTCTACCTCCACATCATCTCATCAATTGAAACATACCAGATAATCTCATCAATTTTAATAAAAAAGAAAGAAATTAAAACTAAACATAATAAATCAGAATTACAATAGAATCATTGATAAAATTTAAACATACCAAAGAAAATAAGAATCATTACCACTGCCTTATAAATATTGTATTGAATCAACTGGTCAACCTCTTTCCTTCGGTTAACATATATCACCTACAATAAAAACCATAACATCTAAGAAAAGAAATGAAAAAGTGAAAAGACATGGAATATATTTATAATGTTGCACCTAAAATTTGTTATTTTACTAATCGAACATAAGACATTTTAACAGAAAACAAATAATATACCATGAAAAAAACTTTTAAAACATAAATTTTACTATTTAAAATATTATTTAACATGTGAAACTAAAAATGTATAAGTATATACAATTCTAATTGATTTTTAAATCTATGTGTAATGTGCTTACATTTTGCTTAATATTTTTTTTTAATGAATTTGATATAAAAGCATATACTATATTTAAAAACTAAATTAATTGTGGGTTTTCCATGGTTTCATGTCAATATGAGATTTCTTTCTATGGTTTTTATCATTACATGCAAGTTGTAGTGTTTTAAAACACTAAAAATGTATTTATGGGAATCCTAGGAAAACCATAAATCTGATTAATGTGTTGTCAATTCATAAATTTCAAAAACCATTCTATAGTCATTATCCGCTAATTTCATTGCAATCTAATGATGTATTCCAAGTCTTAACCCCCAATGCATGCTTTTAAAGGCTTCAATACCTTTAAAAACTATTTACTGATCAATTGTGACCACACTGCATGTCAAATTGATGTGTTTTATACACACAAAAATCAAAAATAACACAATGGTGTTTTCCCCTTGATTTCACATCAAGTTGAGGTGGTTTTATATAATTTTTATGGTTACCTACACCTTTTTGTGTTTTAAAACACTAAAAACCTACTTGTGGGCATCATAGAAAGAACCTAACTTGAAATATCGTTACTTCGATCCCTAAATTTCAAAAATAAATATATGGTCATTTTCTTCAGATTTTATGTTAATCTGAGGTTGTTTACCTAGTTTTGACCACCACCCCCCCCCCCCAATACATGTTTTTAATGGCTTCGATACATTTAAAAACTATTTATCGATCCATTTTGACCACAAAACTCACCCGATTGACACGTTTTCTACAATTACATGTCCAAAATAACTTAATGGCGGTTATACCATGATTTCATATTAATCTGTAGTCATTTTCTATGGTTCTGACTATTACATACGGATTTTAGTTTTTTAAAACACTAAAAACATGTTATAGGAATCATAGGCAAACCATAAGTAAGAATGATGTGTCATCAACTATTAAATTTAAAAAATAAATATTTTGTCATTTTACTATGATTTCATAGAAATTATATGATGTTTTCTTGGTTTTGAACCCCTAATGCATGTTTTTAAAGTCTTCTGTTCCTTTAAAATCTATTTACCGATCCATTATGATCACACTACACGTTATATTGATGTTTTTCAATGTGTAAACATCAAAAATAACAAAAATAAAGATGTACCATGATTTAATGTCAATATTAGGTCGTTTTCTATGGTTTTGACCATTACATGAATGTTTTAGT
The DNA here is from genome assembly GCA_963277665.1 of Viscum album. Lineage (NCBI taxonomy): Eukaryota > Viridiplantae > Streptophyta > Magnoliopsida > Santalales > Viscaceae > Viscum > Viscum album. Next base: position 962,834,278 of record OY728148.1, on the reverse strand, counting down.
GTTTTAAAACACAAAAAACGTGTTTACAGGTATCCTAGGAAAACTGTAACATGAAATGATGTGTCGTCAGTTTTTTTATTTCAAAAATCAGTATATAGTTGTTTTACTTTTATTTCATGGTAATTTGATGATTTTTCCTTGTTTTGACCCTCCATCACATGTTTTTAAAGGCTTTGATACCTTTAAAAAACAATTTATTAAGCCATTATGACCACACCACATGTCGGATTGACATGTGGTCAATGTGTATACATCACAAATAACTCAAAAGTGGTTTTCCCATGATTTCATGTTAATATGGATTAATTTTATATGGTTTTTACCATTACACACACATTTATGTGTTTTAAAACCCTAAAAATCCATTTAAAGATATCCTAGAAAAAACGTAGCTTAAAATGATGTTATGTTGGTTCCTATATTTCAAAAATAAATATATGGTAAATTTTCTATGATTTCATGGAAATATGACAACATTTTCCTGGTTTTGACCCCCCAAAACATGTTTTTAAAGGCTTCAGTACCTTTAAAAACTATTTATCAAGCCATTCTGACCACACTTCACATCAGATTGACATTACGTGTAAACTTAAAAAATAACACAATGGTGGTTGTCCCATGATTTGACATAAATCTGATGTTTTTTTCTATGGAATTTATTGTTGCATATTTTAGTGTTTTAAAATACTAAAAATGATTTAATGGGAATCCTAATAAAACCATAACCCAAAATTACATCTCATCTATTAATAGATTTAAAAAAAATCCACCTATGATTATTGAATTATGATTTCATGGCAATCGAATGATTTTTTCCTGGTTTTGAACCCCACCACATGTTTTTAAAGGCTTTGTTGCCTTTAAAAATAGTTTACTGAGCCATTCCAACTACATCACAAATCATATTGATGTGTTGTTAGTGAGTACATGTCAAAAATAACTAATTCTTATATTTACCCTGATTTCACGTTAATATGAGGTCATTTTCTATTTTTCTGAAAGTTACAAAGACATTTAAGTGATTTAAAACACAAAAAACACATTTAAAGGCATCCTGGGAAAATAACAACTCAGAATGATGTTTTGTTGGTTCCAACATTTCAAAAATAAATCTATGGTTGTTTTACTTTTATTTCCAAGAAATATACTGATGTTTTCCTAGTTTTTACCCCCATATAAATGTTTTTAAAGGCTTCAATATCTTTAAAAATTGTTTACCGAGTCATTCCGACCACAACACTTGTTGTATTGATGTGTTTTCTATGCATACATGTCAAAAATAACTCAATAGTTAATTTAGCATGATTTTACATCAATATGATTTATTTTTCTATGGTTTTCATCATTATATTCTTCTTTTACTCTTTTAAAACACTAAAAATGTGTTTATAGGCATCCTAGGAAAACCATAAATCATAATGACATGTTATTAGTTCCAACATTTCAAAAATTAATCTATAGTTATTTTTATATAATTTCATGGTAATTTGACAATGTTTTCCTAGTTTTGACCCACTGACACACATTTTTAAAGGCATTGGGACCTTTAAAAATAGTTTACCATCCATTTTGACCACACTACATATCAGATTGATGTGTTATCTATGAATAATCATCAGAAATAACTAAAAAATGGTTTTTCCATGACTTCATGTCAATATGAGGTCTTTTTCTGTTGTTTTTATTGTTACATGCATGTTTATGTGGTTAAAAACACTAAAAATCCACTTATGAACATTCCAAAAAAAATTAACACATAATGACATATCGTCGGGTACTACATTTCAATAATCAATAAACAATTTTTTCCTATCTAGTTTTATGGAAATATGATGAACTTTTCCTGGTTGTGACACCCCGACACACATTTTTAAAGGCTTTGAATCCTTTAAAATTTATTTACTAAGTCATTCCAACCACACCTCACATCAGAATTTTTTATTGTCTATGATTATGTGTAAAATCTAATTCAATGGTGGTTTTCTTATGATTTCAAGTAAATCTAATGTTTTTTTCATTGGTTTGGAATATTATACACATGTTTTAGTTGTTTGAAACACTAAAAATGCATTTACAGGAATCCCTAGAAAAATGTAACTTGGAATAACATGTTGTTTGTTCCTACATTTCATAAAATAAGAATGGTTATTTTCCGCTAAATTCATGTAAATTCAACATCATTTCTCTAATTTTTTCCCCTATATTGCGTTTTTATAAGATTGAGTACCTTTAAAAACTGTTTACTAAGGAATTTTGAATGCACCACAAGTCTAATTGATATTTTTTATATGAGTACATGTAAAAAATAATTCAATGGTGGTTTTCTCATGATTTCATGTCAATATGATATCATTTTCTATGGTTTGAACCATTACACACATGTTTTGGCATTTTAAAAGACTAAAAATACATTTACACGCATCTCAGGTAAACTATAACTCGAAATGATGTGTCATCTATTCCTACATTTCAAAAAATATCTTGGGTTATTTTCCTCTAAATTCATGGAAATCCAACATCATTTTTCTAATTTTTACCCACTATCATGTGTTTTTAAAAGATTTATTACCTTTAAAAATTATTTACTGAGGCATTTTGACAACACCACAAGTCTAATTGATATTTTTTATATGAGTACATGTCAAAAATAATTCAATGGTGGTTTTTTCATTATTTCATGTCAATATGATATCGTTTTTTATTGTTTGAACCATTACACACATGTTTTTGTGTTTTAAATCACTAAAAAAACATTTACACGCATCTCAGGTAAACAATAACCCGAAATGATGTTTCATCTATTCCTACATTTCAAAAATCAATCCACAGTCATTTTCCTCTCGTTTTATGTTGATATGGAAGCTAATTCCTATTTTTTACGCCCTCTTCCACACACACATGTTTTTTAAGGCTTTGATACCGTTACAAACTATTTACTATGTCAAAACTGAGAAAATGAGCTTGAATTATTTTCAAACGTAAGGATTACGATATATAATTTATTTTTTATCTGTAGGAATCAAACACACGTCAATCCGGCGCAAGATGTTGTCTGTATGACTCGAAATGCATGTTTTCAATATAAAAGTGTCGTTTTAGTTTTATTTAAGGAAGTTGTATGTGTTCTTTGAAAAATGTGTGAATGATCTATGAAATTTTGAATTTACCTTGATTGGATAAGCTATATGGCTAGAAATTTCCTTGGTTATCATTCTAGTAATCCATTGAAAAATAAAAACTAAATCATTTTCCATTTTCTCTCACCATTGATCCTATGTTTTCCTATGAGAGTCTCGTTCTCGCACTTTTCCTTTCAACCTTGCAATTTATCTTTGTGATTCCCTATCAATATCGATACTCAAACCCCACTAGGTGTAGTTGTAACTGATGATGAATCCCTACCAAAGACAACTGATGGAGTAGGTCCAGAACCCATCTCTTGTACATGTCTAGAATTCTTCTTCCCTAAAAAAATTAGAACTTCATCATTCTAGGAAAATTTTGATGATATTGAAGGGTTCACATCCGATATTTCTTGAATTTGAACATGTTAATACAAAAATATTAACAGTTATTTTTTAAAATATTTGAATGTCATAATATTATCTAATTAATAATTTTTTTATTAATATGTATTGTTATTTTATTACTATAAAAACATAATATTGAAAAATAAATTATGACAACATATAAGACTTAAACCGAATTAATTGGGGTTGCATTGATGTATCAAACGGTGCTAAATTGCCACCATTTTATTCATGTATCTAGCCCCATTTAATTGGGATTAAGGATTTTTTTGTTATAATATATTTTTCATTATTATTTTTTTATAGTAATTAAATAACATGAAATGATAATGAAAAATACTTTTTAAAACATCTTTGGTCGGGTCATTTAAAAAACTGACATCAGATTCCCTATGCACTTTATACCACATCTATGTATGGACAACATAGAAACCTAATTCATTAGCCTTTATAAAAAATATAAACATGTTAGAAAAAATTTAACTTATAATAAAATGATATAAATAATAATAAATAAAATACAAACTAAAATTATTCTTTTTCTAAAAAAACTCTAAGACACACTGATGTGAAAAATGAATTATTTCTTATGATTCATAGTTTTTTTTCAATAATTCCTACAAAAAATAGCAACATTAACAAAAATTATAATTTTATTTTGTTTATGTTATTACAATACTCAAAAATATGAAATTACCTCATGAGATGCATCTCTGTTAATATCAACAAACGAATTCCATTTCACATGAGAAATTCATTCACATACTTTCTCATACATCTATCATGATCTCAAAGAAATTTCATTAAAATCATGTCATAACATTCATTTAAAATATCACCATTTCTTTACTAATTTTTTCACAGTGCATGGGCGTGAAATAGATACTAGGACATCCAAATGAAAAAACATCTAGAATTGAAAAACATAACATTGTATACGTGTGTTACAAAATTTTATTCATGTCATGTAAATTATTTATCAGTGAATATTAAATTAAATTCCTTTCATTATGTATCAAAAACCTCATTTTTACAAGTTGTAGGAATATGCCTCCAGTATTTATAATTAATGATAATGCTCATTGTATCACAAATAAGTTGCCTAATAATCTGCCCATAGATTCTAGAAAAATCATCAGTAGGAACCCCAAACTCATCAAATGAAATTATAATATTTAATTCCATCAGGTCTCATACATCATTCATGTTCATATGTATTTATCTTCTATTGTTATTTTTATCCATTTGAAAAATTATTTAAATAATTAATAAAATATATAGTTTGTTTACAATGACATACATACCACTATTAGTAACTCACCGATATCCACTAGATGAAGGGATGAACAACTGCTCCATAACTACAGGTGAATTGGATGGTGGGATACTGAAAACATCTGAGGAATGGTTGGATCTCTGGGAGTCTCACGTACAACCAAATCACTCAGATCCACTGAAGCTGACGGTTGTTGTAGTGTGCTCCGGGATGAGAACTAGCTAGGAATTTGAAATTTAATTGTTCTCAGCATTCTTGCAATTCAATTGGTTTAGATATATTTAATTTATAGAAAATTAAAAACTAATAAATTTTTACAAAAAGAAAAAAGAAAAACTAGAACAATGTGTATATGTATGAAACACTTATCAATGATAAAATGTAATATATTTTCATTACCAATTCATACATTCAATTATCTTCATCTTCAGTATCTTCATTATTATAATCCTTCATTATGACAAGTGCTTTATTTTCACCCTCTATTGCAAGTTCTATTTTTTCATATTGTCATTAAAAAATTATTTAATGTTTTGTGGTTGATTAGGTTCACTATCACAAAGTACCAACTGATCTTCATCACTCATATCATATAAGTCTCTCTACTTTAAGTGTAAAAAAACTATAACCTTCATGTATTTCATCATCCACATAATAAACTATATTCACTAAGGAATCCAAGATAAATGGATTATTCTCTACATGCTCATTGGTATGGACAAATCGAGAGAAGTTGATAGAATTGAAATGTAATAAATCATTCATTGTACCCATATCAATATTATCCCACTTTCATTAGAATAAGACAACCAAAAACTAACCATGATAGATTAATTCAATTATATCATCCAAATTTCCATAATATCCCTCCTCTATAAGTGTAAATACACCACTATATTGAGTTTTTAAGTCTTCATCTGGATAACTTGTATGAAACCTAAATCCATGAATATTGTAGGCATCGAATATCTTAGTCTTTCTTAGAGGTCATCGAGCCAAAAAACATAAATGAATTTTATATTTCAGCTTAATTTTCAAAATTCATTATCTAGAAAAATATATATAAAGTTTTAGTTTTAACATAAACAAAATAACTACTTGTCAACAATACATATATGAGTATATATATACCAAATGGGGGATCCATTTGACAATCTACTTATTAACATATTTTTTTAATTACATCTCATTTCAAGATATAGCCGTTAATCACTTATTTGTTTGACATCGCACTTCTTCAATAAATGGATCTTTAATAAGACTAATAAGCAATATATATCTATGTGCTTATAGAAACTCCAATTCATTTACTGTAAAATTTGACCCCTTTCCAATTGGTTATCCAATAATTGGATATATTGATAACTAGTTTTCAAAATGAAAAATAGTGGAGATATCATCAAAACATTAAACATTATTGAATCTATTTTCAATCCCATCCAAATACCTTGAATACAAGGTCAATAACTCTTTGGATATGTAACCTTTAGAAATAGAGCCAATTCGTTTATATTTATTCATCATATATGATTTCAATTGGCCTATGTACCTGATGAAAAGAATAAGAAACATATAAAAAATTATGCAATAATTTAATAAAATTAAATTCAGTAATGAAAATAATATTAATATCATTGTACCTCTCAATTGGATACATCAATTAATAATGTTCTGGTCAGCCAAGTTTAGCTTTTTAACCAAATGAACAATCAAATGAATCATCACATTGAATAATGAAGGGGGAAATAACATCTACAAATAAAAAGTTTAAAAATAATTCTTTCATGAAGTTTATCATGATCAATTGTAATTAGATTTTTTCTACAATGCACTTTGAAAAAGGTACAATAGTTTTTTTCATTTAACATATTACAAAATTCCAATGAAAATAATTTTTCCATCCAAATACATGAGTTGTGACTTTTCAATCCATGAAACTTTCAATTTTTTTAGTCAATGCACCTTGATATATTACTTGAATATCCATCTCCCACTTTTAAATTCATTAAAGTTTGATGGAATACGTCTTTCTCTTGATTTTTCTTACTAAAAATAGTCGAAGGATACTTTCCATTCTAATTTTCCCAAAAATCATGCCTTATATTCATTAACTTCAAATTATTATGAGCATTAAGGCGATCAATGATTTCCCTTCTCATTAATCAATGTGAAAATTAAATTGCCACGAAATTTTTTCTCAATATTCATTATATCATGATTATAAAATATCAAATTAAACTCCTAATGATGAATTTTGAAAAATATACCCTTTATTTTTCTATTCCAGATGCTTCAAATATTGTACCTTGTACCCTTTTCCCCTTCTTTAAAATGATTATATTTTATATATTCTTCAATGACACTCATTAATTGTCCCATGATTTCTGAACCTAATAACACTTTTAGTGGATTTCTCAGATTAATATCTTCATTGAATTGTGTCTTGTTAAACCTCGACTTATGAGAAGAAATAATGAAATCAATGATGACGCATAAAACATCATTTTCATATATAAGGTAATCATTGATGAACAAAATTACAAACTAGACAATACAAACTAGTATGAGTGTTCCAATCATATAAATTTCCTAATCCATGAATGTTAGTAATTGTCTATATTAAATTAGCAAGTATTTTTAATTGTTTTATCATTGAAGCATCATATGTTTCCATTCCATCATCTCATAATTCTTGAAATTATTTGATTAGAGGTTGAAGGTATACATCAATTCCATTTCTAGGAATTTTATTTCTATAAATAATCATCAAAATTAAAAAATAATATTTATCCATACACATATATGGAGGTATATTATAATGGATAAAAATAACTAGCCAAATACAATAATTAGTACCTAAAGCACAATATGGGTTAAAACCATCATAATCCATTCCCAAATGTGAATTCGTAAGATTTGAAGAAAAATATAGATACAATGAATCAATCATTTTCTATGACATTTAATCTTTTGGATGTCTCATCAAGACATCATTACTATCTTGATCATGTCACTTCATTTCGTATGTAGTCTTAGATGCCATGGATAATATTTTCAAGCATCATATCAGATGAATGTAATGAAATATAGTTGAAGGAGTTTTCTTCTTTTTTTTCTTCTTGGGGATGCATTGATTTATACTCTCATTGATGTTCTTTGACTTTCATCTACTTTTATGACATCTTATTAATTCTTCTTTGTCGAACTCTTCTCCCTATTAAAGCATGCATTCATTAAGGAATTCATGTATCTTTGTATAATACATTCCATGTTTATTTATGACATTATTAATCTCATAAAATTATGCAACGATCATAGCTTCACTAAATACATCATGAAGGAACTATAAAATCATTTACATTTCATTGTCAATAATTTCATAGAGACTGTTTATATGATACAACTTAAGTAGAAAAAAACCTGTGAATAATTATCACACCCTTCATATAGTTCATGTTTCAAGTCATCAACTAATTCCTAAAGCTCATTTTTTTGGTCATGGAACTTATTAGAAGGATTAAAATTCTCTGGGTTAGTTGAAGGTTTTTTTTGATCTATTGAAATCTTGGACATTATATCCTACAAAGAAAAATGTTTCATTTATCAAATTTCAAACTGAATTCCCCTCTAGAGGGTCACTTTGTGTTTCTTTGATAGGATTATCTTTGTTTTGAATCTCCATAACAATATATTCACCATGCCAAATCCTACATACATATTGAGCTGAAAGTTTTTTCTATATAAAATGATCACATACTTCATTTCTATTTAACCATCACTTGAATTTTCAATCATAAATACGAATTTTATTCTACCAACCACTGATTAGTTTTTAATTACATAATATATTTTTTTAAACTCTTGTCATAATGAGGTGTGTTTTTAGGTAAAGTAATCAACCTTTTATCCGTAGGTATTTTATTTTCACTATTCTCTCTATATATTCAGATATAAAGATATAATGGTTATTCAAACAAGTACAATTAAATGTAAACATAAATTAACTTCTTTAAGTTTGGTCACCTAATTTATCCTAAAATTAAATAAATATACTATATAAAATCATGATGAACAAACATGTAAACTCAGTATGTTCTTACTTAGAAAGTCTCATGCCAATGTGAAGAAGCATACTAAAACATTAGTGAATAATCAATAAAACCAAATGGTTTCTTATCCGCTAATAAACCATTATCAAAAACTCACTAAGGCTTAATCACCAATATTTCATGAAGGATAAATGAATCATGCAGTTACAGACTATTTATAACCCCACAGACAAACAAGCAATCATCATTTAAATGATTCATGATCCCAATTTATAATAGGCATTAACGATAGTTATGTGTATAGAATTCCTAAGTGATAAAATTTATCATTTGATTGTACAATATGATATATTACATAATGATATAGAAAACCAATCGTACAATATTGAAAAATTACACCTTACAATTGGGGATTTCACTCTTCGAGAAATGTGGGAGAGGGGTCATTGTTGGGGATTGCTATCAAGGAGAAGGGGGGTTATTGTGGGGTCGTCATCAGGTAGCAAGATGGGTTGTGGTCATGAGGACCATATGTGAGAGTGGTAAAATAGGTGTTCACCATCTAGGATGAGGGGTGAGCCGTTGGGGGTAAGTGGGGGAAGGGGGAGAGGTATGTTGTTAGAGAGAAGGGGGGTCAGTGTTGGGGAGATGTGGGGTCGAGGGTGAGGGGTAGTCACCTACATTGGGAAGAGGTGCAACCAAGGGGGAGGGGTGGTCGCCGGTTTCGTAGATAGGTTGGGTATATGGGGGATAATCACTGGCGCTAGGGAGAGGAATGATCGAGAGTGAGGGGTAGTTGCTGGAATTGGGGAGAGGTGTGATCGAGGGAGAGGGGTGGTCACCGATGTTGGGGGAGGGGCAGGGTCGAGGGGGAGGGGTGGTCATCAACGTCAGGGAGAGGAGGGGATGAGGGATCGGTGGGGGTAGGGGGAGGGAGGGAGTCACTAGCACTGGGGAGAGTTTTGATCGAGGTGGGGGTGGTCACCAGTGTTTGGTAGAGGCGAGGCTGAGAGGGAGGGGTGATTGTCGACGTCGAGGAGAGGTGCCACCAAGGGGGAAGAGCAGTCGCCAACAACATGGAGAGGCATGACCAATGGAGTGAGTTGGTTAGGGCATTGGGTGGAGAGGGTGGGGTCAGATATTTTTTTAAAATATTACCAGCGGTTTCATTGAAACTTCCACTATACTTAAAATATATTTAATAATGTTTTTTAGTAGTGATTATTAGAACTTCCACTAATAAACTTTCACTACGACCACTCTTTTTTGTAGTGCTAGATAACATAGTTTGACTGAATGTTACCTTAAAAGTGACATATATAATTTTATTATCAATTCTAATGCTATAAAAGTAACCAAGAAATACCATCTCTCTAACCTCTCAAATAATTGGATTTCTCTCACCAGAATTTTTTCCCCACTTTATGAATTTTCTCACCCATATTATTTTTTATTAGTTTAAGGAATTTATCTCACTATAAGAATTATAACCCAAAGGAATTTATTTTTTACATAAAGAATTTTATTCAAACCTAGATGTGATATAGTACATACATGCACAACATCATATTATATCTTCATATGACATCAATAAATTTTGAAATGAAATCATTGAATCATTGTACAAATGTAACATCCCGAACTCGGATGTCACTCAACTGTGCCCCAAGATCGGTTGGCTACATGGATTCAAGCACATCTTCCCAAATTCCAGAGTCTTATGAGTATCAGTTAGGGAATAAGTGACTCATTTGGGAGACTATACCCCAATTACCATAATCTATCACAATGGAAGTCAATCACGTAAAATTTTGGAAGAAGATACAATAAGAAGACAATAGATAAAATAGAAAAGCAAGACAAGAATATGTAACAAGCCAGAAGTGTCTCATATACCATGATGCAAATGATACATGTATCTAGAAAATATCCAAAATAGGTACATTGAAATATAATAAAATACAAGTATCTATAATCCAAAATGACAGAAAAGTTCCCCCATAGCATTGCAAGACTCATCTTAGTCCTATACTCCCATGCTCTAATACAATGATCAATAAATAGTTTTAGGGATCTTTCCCCTACTATCACCAATAACTATATAATCGGTTTGGGTCCCCAAGGAGGCCCTAATAGGATGTGAGATAAGCATCGCCGTAGGTTTCCACCTAATTATCTATACAGTTCTAGGAAGCACTGTAAAATATTCTAAACAAGTGAAAGTAAGTAGTAATGTGATTGTGAAAGCCCAAGGCATATGACTAATGCAAACAAGTAATACTAAACAAACTCTTCTGGTTCCCTGCAACAAGTTTCGGCTCCTAACAAGGAATCTACAAGAAATATAAACAAACAACACAACCTTTACACATAACCATCCCTATCATGCCCACACGTCCTTGCCGTATAAAAAAAGTATATAAAAAACTCATGGCCTTGTCGTACAACCACAATCATATATCCCATAGTCATACCGTATAATGATGTGTAGATCATGAAGGGCTGGATCATTGGAGCTGAAGACCAAGGAATCCTCTTCGAGTCTCAGGAGAATATCGATTGAAACATGGCATAGGCAATAGTTGGAATTCTAGGAGCATGTGTACCAACATGTCCTACATGAGTCCAAGATAGCTGGATCTGAGGGGTAGCAAAGCCTAATCCATCTCATGGAACAAAGACCAATGGTTCATAATCAGACAAGGTGTCCAATACAGCATTCCAGATCCATGGAGATCCATTAATGGAATCTATGTATATCATTAATCACTCCATGCCTTTAACAATTTCAAACCATATGAGTCTACCCACTCATATAAACATTTACATTCAAAACAATTCAATGAGTATACCCACTCATTTAAACCATTACATCTCATGAGTATACCCACTAATGTACTTCTCTTTCATTTAATCATGTCACATGGATATACCCACCCACTTATCACCAATTTCCATTTAACACATCACATGGGTATACCCACCAATTAATCATAATTACCAACAAAACTATTTCAGCAATCTAAAAATAGCCAACGTGTATACCCACTCATTTGAAAAGTTCCATTTAAGTATTTAATCATATTAGGCATGGAATATTATAATAACATAATGTAAGGAGGCAAGATATCTCATATATATGTAATTCGGCCACATTTAAGTACATCTGAGCTTCCTTAAACTAGGAAAACTCGAGGTCACACTCCATGGGTAGTTCATCAATGGTAATAACCAAAGTAAAGGCATGGTGCACCCCATGGGTGTCCTTGGGCTGGGTCAGCAACCAGAAACGTATCTCAAAAAACCTAAGGGAGTCCCAAACAGGTCCTACTTCATATATTTCATATTAACACTTTAAAATTAGGCCCGAGATGAAAAGTTCAGCGGGAAGAAAAATGGTCAATAGCTCTATAAAGTATCAAAAGCCAAAAGAAAAATATAGACAACCTACCTTATCTCATTAGCGGAGTTCTCATCTAGTATCAAGTCCTAATTCATCCTGGTTGGGAATAAATCTAAAGAACATATGAAGAACAAGAAAATAGGGCATAAAAACCTAAATCCAAACAATTCAACTGTTGTTATGAAGAATCACGAATTGCTAAAAAGGAATCAATATCTTACTATCATGGTTCCAACAAAAATGACAAGGAAAGAAATGGAATCCAAATGGGAGCTAGATCTGAAAATCTAGATAAGAAATTTTTTAGGCTTCAAAAGGGAGAAAAAAGGCTTCTTTATAAAAAATAGAGGTCCCTACCTCTATTTTTAGAAAACATAGTTAGGAAACTACATGACAAGTAATTTCCTTACATGGTGTGTAATGCTCAGTTTTCCATTAATGGGTTAAAACCCATACACATCGTTAAAGGTCCTAGACAAAAAATTACATGTTATGAAATCATATTACATAGTGTTTAATCCAATTACACATCGTGTAATTGGCCTGCAATCGATACACAACCTTCTTGCCTATTATTTCCCAGAAATAACCCAACCATCCCATGGCCCAGCTTACGGTCTAAGCCAAAAAAGAATGAAAAAGATTCATACCTCACGAAAAACCTAGGATCTTACAATCTTCCTACCTTAATGAAATTCTTCCGCGAATTTCCCTCTCAAGGATATTAAAGATCCATTTGAAAAAACTCATGTCGATGAGCACGTATGTTGGCCTCCCGCTCCTAAGTGTCGTCATGTGAATGGTCTTACTTACATTGAACCTATACTAGAGGAACTAAATATCCTTGTATAACCTTAATAATCCTATCAACAATACGAATTAGATGCTCCTTGTAGGATGTATCAAATTGCATCTCAACCTCCTCTGGTTGAAAAGCGTGAGATGGGTCCAAATTATAATGGCATAGTTGTGATACGTGGAAGATTTCATGCATGGAACAATACCTCTGAGGTAACTAAAACTACTAGTCTAATGATCTTACTCTCTCAAGAATGTCGAATGGAATAACCTATAGTGGTGAAAGCTTACCCCGTATCATGATCCTTCTATGTCCCAACATTAGTGAACCACATAAAAAGACCTAATCCATGACCTCAAACTCTATAGGTCATATACGGTAATCGACATAAGATTTATATCAAGATTGGGCAGTATCCATCTGCTTCTAAATCAATTGGATCTACTCAAAATTCTCTTGCAAGAGACAAGGTCCCAGTAAAGCTACCTCACTTGCCTCTAGCCATCACAAGGGTGATTGGAATAGCCTACTGTACAAATCATCATAAAGAGACATTTGTATTGTTGCCTGATAATTTTTATTATAGGAGAACTCATCTAGATGAATGTGTGTCTCCCATTATCCCCCAAAATCTAGGACACATTCCCTCATCATGTTCTCTATCACTTGTATCATACAATCTGATTGGACATGAGTCTAAGGGTGGTGGATTGTGCTCAGAAGCACCTATGTACCCCGTGCCCTCTGAAAACTCTATAAGAAACGAGATGTGAAGTGGGAATCCCTATTTGAAATGACAGTGTGTGAGAACACATGATGTTGTATTATCTCATTGATATACAACCTTCAAAGTACATTAACATCAAAGGTATCCTTGATCAGTAACAAATGATCAACCTTTTTGATCTCGTCAACAATAACCCACGCAACATCGTTACCTCAAGGCAACCTTAGTAAACTAGTCATGAAATCCATTATGACATCATCTCATTCCCACTTTGGAATAAGTAAATACTATAAAATCATGGCTGGTCATTGATGTTCCTCCTTCACATGCTGACTGGTGTAACACATTGTAACAAAACTAGCTACCTCAATTTTTATACTTGGCCATTAGTATTGATGATGCAAGTCACTGTACATCTTGCTTACTCCGGGATGTAGTGCCTAAGATGAAGCATGAAACTCCCACATCATATCCCCACGTATATCCACTAGAACCCAAACACATCCATGTATATGTAAGATCTCATAAACACCTACGGTCCAACCAGGAATATGGTCTTCATCTTCCACACACTCCCATAAGACTATACCCTCTGAATTCGATAAATGCCACATCATTACTTTATACAATAGGTTATAGTTCACAACTATGGAAGTTAGATATGTCTATCCCTAACTGATGTGCACCTCCATATAGATCTTAGAGAATAACGCCAAAAGTTGTCACTCGCTACTTACCTGCTGCACTGTCTGTATCTGAGTCCACGTGCTTAGTGCATCGAACATTACATTACCTTTACTAGTCATGTATTAAAGCTTGAATTCAAAAGACTATAGGTACTCCACCCACCTTTTTTTCCACATATTCAAATAATACAGTGTAAATATATACTTGAGGATTTTGTATTCTGTATACACCAAAAAATGATCTCCCAATAAATTGTGTCTCAAATATGTGCCTGGTGATATCCTAACCTTAGTTCAATCTAGGATATCATTCATCCCAACTCATGATGATCTAGTCCATCTCAACTCACCTGGACACCCCATTCACCATTGTGAGTAAACCCTGCATCCTCTGTTGATGTGAAAGTTACCCTTACATGATTTTAGACAATGTTATATCGATAATATACCAAACAGTCCATCCCAAGAATGACATCAAACCCTGTCATCTCAAAGTCATAAATATCTCAAATGAAGTGACACCAACCAACCTCATGGTGGTACTCCCTGCACTAGATCACATCATCCATTCCAATTCCCAATAGTATTTATAGAATTAAAATTCTTTCAAAATACCACACAACAAGCCCAATAATTTTCACCATAAGGGAAGATATGAAACTATGAGATACACCTGTATCAAAAATAGTAGATGCAATAGTAGTGGCTACTAAAATAATTCCTCTAAATGTATATAGTATGAAACCTTGCTCCTCTAGGGTAGGGTGTACATAATATAATTGACATGTACCAAGACCCTGTGAAACAACCTCACTTCTAAGAGTAGGTCCCCTTCAATGTATAGGAGTAATTGGTGTATGGAAACCCCAGCAAAGACCACTATTTCTGCAGCATGATCGGCCTGCATTGCTCTAGCTCCCTTCTTGACATAGATCTTAGAAACCTACTCCTAAAACTGACATCGAATCTGACCCCCTTCCACTCACAACTGGAGGGAAGGTCTTGAAAAACCATTGTGTGTGGCCCATCCCACCATAAGCTCGGCACTCGACTGGGTCACAGTTATGAAGATTCTTCATGTGTCCACTCCTGCAACACTAGTGAGAAAACACTGAGCTACTAGCACTAATAGCCTAACTGACGCTCTTCTCATGGGAAGCATCAAAATAGTTCTTTCTACGTGAAGATATAGAAATACTAGTTTGAGAAGAAACATTATCCTGCTCTATATCATCAAATTCCCTCAGGTTCCACTCTATAATCAGTTCTTGATTCACATTCTTAGTTATTGAGGTCAACCTAATCACATTGATCTGAGATTTGATAGTATGTCACAGGCCTTTCTCAAAGCATATCACTCTCAACAACTCATTAGTAAGGTTCATCAGTGCAAAACTATGCTACTCTGTAATGTATGTTGAGTACTCTATAACTGTCATGGTGCCCTACTCTAGATGCATGAACTCACTATATCACTCTTCCCATAGTGTATTGGGGTAAAAGTAGTCAAGGTTGTAGGTCTGGAAATCAGTCCAACCCATATCTCGTAGCCTTTCAGCCTGGTTCAGAACATACCATCAGTACATTACTACTCCATGTATCATATAAGGGGTGAGATTGGCCCTCCTCTCAAGAGTTGTCTCCAGATGCTCGAAGATAGCTAATGTGGTCTCAAGACACAACTCAGAAGCTTGTGGACCATCATCCCCCAAAAACATGAAAGGATATTGCTACTAGAACACCCATGTCATCCCGACCATAGTCATGGTAGGCTACAGTGCTCCTTGAAAATTCTTTATATAGAAAAATAACCCCTCGTGGAACAATACCTTAGCACCTATGTCTCAAAATAGTCTATTGTACCACAAAAATCACTAAAAGATGATCCATTAGTATATCATGGCCCACCAACTTCAATGCATGGTCATCACCACCCTCTCGGCATACCATTGGAGGTCGTCAGGGTGACATGCCTCTACAATTCCAAAAACTCACCTCGGAAAGGAATGATATCAATGTTGTATCTCAAAAGTGTAGGAAATTCCAAAACCCTCCTAAAAACAATTCATAACACACAAGATAATCCTAAATCCATGACTATATAACGAACATCCACAACACAACTAGCTGCACTACCTCTTTCCCACTCAAAATCCGGGTGTAGGTCAAGTCTCTATTTTCCATTTATTTTCATTTAACAATCATTATTTGGAATGATTTAACCAATGGTCCACCATGTTCTTATACTTGAGGACCCATAACACCTCATAAACCAAAATTTGATTCCAATATAATCCATACACATCAAATTCACTTCAAAATTATAATTTAAATGCTATGTAATTTTCTATTTCATAAGGGCACATACACCTTATGAACTAAAAGATGATGTCACTTCTCTTTCCTCTGCACAAATTCTATCACAAAATCAGGAACAACTATTAGAGAACGAATCACAATAGAATGTGTCAAATAATTCATCTTAATTGGATTGACATAATGCATGCTATGTGATTTCTAACAAGCGATGATATGATGCATGAGATGGAATACCATCATCTCATCGGGTTGCAAAAAAATAGATCCCACAATTGAATCAAAAGTATCAGCATAAATCATGTGTGTCACCTAATGGGGAAATCAAATCAATTGTAATAGTCAAAACCAGAAAATAGCAATATCATTTAGGGTAATTTGGATTTTTCTTGTACATGGGTTAGATATGCTTGAGCATAGCTCATTAACAAATTTCAGTTTTCTTCATATCCCTATCTATTGTCTCCAAATAGTAAACCAAACCAGAAAAGAAATTGTCTCTAATTACACTTTGTAACATCCTGATCTTGGAAGCCACTCAATAGTGCCCCAAGCCCGATGGGCTACATGGCCTCAAGCGCACTCCTTAAATGCCAGATGGTTCTGACTAGTGGTGAGGGCCTAGTTGAGTTATTGGGGGAGACTATTCACTTGTTACCTGAGTATATCATAGTTGAAGTCAACCAAATTCAATAGATGAAGTAAATACAATAAGCGGACAATAGGTAAAATACATAAGCAAGACATGAATATACTACCATCCATAATTGTCTCATATACCATGATGTAGATGATACATGTATCTAGAAAACACCCAAAAAATATACATGGAAATAATGTACAATACTAGTATCCGAAATCCAAAAAGATCAAAAAGTGTCACAGTATCATCGCAAGCCTCAGTTGAGTACCATGTTCCCATGATCTAATGAAATGACAACAACTAGTGTTAGGGCGGTTTCCCCTACTATCACCTGAAACCATATAATTTGTGTGGGTCCCCAAGGAGGCCCAAAAAAGGTGTGAGATAATCATCCCAGTAGTTTTCTTCCCAAATATCTATAAAATTCTAAGCTGCACTATGAAATATATGAAACAAGTACAAGTAAGCAGTAATGTATGTGTGAAAACCCAAGCCATATAACTAACAGAAACAAGTTATACCGAACAACCTCTTGTGGCTCCCTGCAACAAGTGGAAACTCCAAACAAGGAACCTATAGGAAATATAAATAGACAACACAACATTATTGTAAAACAATCCATATCCTATCCACACATCCTTACTTGTTGGGAAAAAATCCCTCAAGGAAACATTGAAGTATTTTTGGGTTGACTATGTTTGTTGACAAAGAAGGTTTTCATTGAGAATTGTCGAGTTCCCGAGAAGTTGTTGACAATCCATGTTGACAATGAACGATGACAAAGGAAAGGATGATCTGGAGGCGGTACAAAAGAGAAGAACAAGGTGGCGCTGTTTCCCATTGTTTTCCAAATTTTTGGGGTCCAAAATTTGGAGTTTGGTGAGTATCGCGAAAATTGGATTTCCATGAAGATCATATTTTTTATATGGCAAAGGAATGAGTTTCGCGAAGATGGGATGTATGGATTGGATTTCACAAAGGCCAGAAAAATGGAGGCGGTGATGTTTTGCGATTACGTCAAAGCTTCGCGAACGGAAGAGTTGAAGCGCATATCGGCGGTGAAGGGATTTGCGGGGGAGCGTCGCGACGAAGTCACGAAGGAATGTTGATAGTGATGCTTCGCGATTATCACGAGCTTCGCGAACGGAAAATTGTCATGGTGCTTTGCAATTTTTACAGAATTCTGTCAGAAACTTTGGAGCTTTGCGATCTGAGATGACGTTGCGTTGACTTAGCGCGGAATGTTCGAGGGTCAGTGGAATCGCCTATAAATAGAGGCCGACCCCCTCGAGAGAAGTAGAGAGGATTTTTCAGAGAAGATCATTCGCTCTCGATTTGGGAAGGTGGTTCACGGAGCCAGTGTGCTTCACGAAAGAGGAGCTTCACGACAGCTATTGTAGCTCCGCGAAACATGCGAGCTCCGCGTTGGCTTAGTATGCTTTGCGAGGGACGTTGCTTTGTGATGGCTTGAGATTCGAGAAAGTGCTTCGCGAAAAGGCAGGAGCTTCGCGAAGGCTTGTTTGAGCTTTGCAAAATTGGGAGCCTCGTGAAGTAGGGTGCTTTGCGAAGGTGTTTCCAAAGTTAGTTGCCCAGTAGTCAGAGGCAAGGTGGTATTCATCAGTGGATGAAAGTTGGACTATAATAGAGCATCGATCAACAGTTAAGGATGCAAGTATTCGTGCAAATGAAGAGACCTACAGGTCTATAAACTCTGAGTGGATTCCCTTCTAGATCAGTGAGCTTAGGAAGAGTAAGAAGGTGATCCTCTACACTGGTAGTGATCCATAGAGAGAGAAACGGGGAGTGACCCTTGGGAAAGCAGTGAGCTGACCCTAAACACTGTAAAGGCAGTGAGCCTGGGCATAGAAGTGATCAAGCTCGAACATTGTATCCACATCTAGTGAAGATTAGTGGAATTTGGTACGACCAGCAACCTGTTGACGTATGCTCCTTGGATGTAGCCCCGTGAGGGTGAAGCAAGTAAAAATATCTGTGTCTGCCTGCTAATTTGCTTGCATTGCATTTAAAGCATCATCATCAGATGAAGGAGAAAGTAAGTGATCATAACATACACACAAGTGAAAACAAAGCTGTAACGCCTCGACCCTAGTTACCTAGAGTCGGTGCATTATTACATAACATTAGCATGATCACAAGAAATACCAAATCTCGAAAGAATGATTTGTTTAGTAGCCTTTGAAACACTAGATACATTCATAAAATTTTACATTACATCATAAAAAAACATCTTGTCTTCATATCCCCTCATACTATCCCTGCAGGTCATTCATAAATTACTTCTTCATAATCCTGGGAAAAATAAAACATTGAAAGGGGTGAGCTCAGATGCTCATTAAGGACAAAATTATATAAGAAGCTTTCATAGATAATCATAAACACTTAAGGAAATTTATAACTAAAAAAAGCCTTTTAAACATGAACTTCAGCATAAAATGGCAATGGTAAAATGAAATAATGACATTTACTTACACACATGGATATTCTACTAGTAGAATGATCACATGCAATATCAATAACAATTTTCATAATGATGGAATGCATAATGCCAGACTATCATAACCACATAGCCAAGGCTTCATGCCAAGACTACAAATAAGATTTTGCCAAGGCCTTGTGCGAAGACACTAGTTTGTCTCATGATACCTACCTATGAATAGAGGAGCTATAGCGGGCTCCACCCGTCACTTATTAAGTCCAATGCATTCCTCATATGAACAGGATTAAACATAACATAAACATTCGTATTAAAACTAGCATTCCAAATGTCAATACTCTAACCACAAACCATGAATGGTATAAAAATAGCACATCCACAGTCAAACATAACTCATTTGATACAATATGGAAGATTGTATTGTATCACATTAACCTCAATCAATAATAATGAAGGATGTTGACATAGATGAAAATAATCATCAAAACTATTTGAGTGAAATATCCCCCTTTTTCTTGAAATCATTTAAAAGTCACGCTATTTTTCAAGAAGCCATTTTAAAAAATGATTTTTGAATCAAAGTGTCCCATACCACATTGAAACTTTTTAAAAGGAGTTTTAATTTTAATACATTAATGTCCATATAAATAAATCTTTAAAACCATTTTTAAAACATGGACATTAATGAGCAAGATTTATAAGAATAAGTCTTTAAAACATTTAAAAATGGTATTTTAGTTAGAGTTTCTAACCAAAAGAGAGACACTTGAATACAAATAATTGAGGTAATCAAAACATTGTAATATCATGAGAATAAAGTAATTCGTGATATACTATGTCAAAGTACATTATATACACCATATAAAAGAGATTTGGTGTATAACAACGAAGAAGTCTCAATGGAATGTAAATTGAGATGAAATCTCTTGTAAAGGCCGTATGCTTAGGTTAAGGATAAATCAACGACATAGTTATCTGTGACAAATATAAATACACTAAATATGATTGGATATTTAGTGTAAAACAATCAAATGATATTCACACATAATCCTATAAAAACAACACCAATGAATTGGATGTTTAACTCAACAAATGGAGAGTGAGTTAAAATTACTCTTATCAAATTCATATCGATGACTTGAGAAATTATCCATTGAGTGATTATGTGTATCAAAAGTATATCCACATAAAAGGGGAGTGGAAATTATGAAATAAGCAAATGAATAGTTATTCCACACATAATCTTGTAGTAAAATAGTCAATGAAGTTTGCGTAAAGCCGAATAAATGGAAATTGAAATTTCAAATTCCCTTATCGATTTGGTAACTTATGAAACATACACCCATGAAATAAGGATCATACAATGATGATGTAAATACCCATAAATTAATGTATAATACACAATGAATACAATTATGGGTAGTACACATACACCACATGCAATAAATAAGTGGTGAACAATGGAATTCTCACGAGATTAAGAGTGAGATAAGAAACCCCTTACTTTGTACTTTTTCCTTGGTTGATGGTAGGTTAACCTCCTATATAATGGTGAAATAATTATTATTGAATTATAAAAGAATAATTTATTTTAATGTGATATCGTATATGATCTTTTAACATTGATTTGTTAATAATATCTTAGAATTATCGTCATTCCGGTTGTTAACGGGTTTATTTTACTTTATATTCTTTGTTATGTGAACCATATTCGTTATTAATGGGATGTATATTATTCATATACATAATGATATCAACTCCTTAGATACTATTTTTAAATCATCAAATTATAATTATACTTGAATGGATATGATGGAGAATGAATCTCATCGTGTTCGTGGAGACGGTAGTCCGTACGTACGCACGAGCGAAAATATCATTCTTTTGATATTAAAATAATATATAATTGGATGGTATATCATATATACAGAATCATTATCATGTTATATTTATTATTTACATGATTTACACATCATTATTATACCCATCCAAATAATAATATATTGAATAACAATTACACCATGATGTGGAGACGGTAAGCTGTACGTATGCACGTATGGTGACGTGTTATTCAAAGGATAGATAGAATACTGAATATGGTTGTATCATATTTATAATAACATCACATTATATATATGATACTGGATTTAGTATTTTATAATGGTAATAACAAATAAAGAAGTAGTGGAAGAAGAAAAGAACTTGAAAAGGGGTGGTGAAAACATTACCTCTTCTTCGGGTTCTTCCTTTTGATTTGATCAAAAGGGCTACATAGGTTGGATTTATGATCAATATAAGGATACTATGTTGTAGTTATGGAAGTTGAGAGAGTATTTGGGCAGGGTTTGGCCGAACCAAAAGGCTTTGAAGGTGTGATGAAATGATAAGGAGAAGTTCCTTTTTATAAGAGGGGTGAGGGGCACATTTGGAAAAGCTATAAATATTAATTTATAATAAATTCATATTCAATTTATAATGACTCCAAAGTTTATTATACAGAGGTTAAGGTGGGGATAGGTCGAAATACATTCAGCCAACAGAATTTAGACTGGTTTGGTTCACTATATTAACCTTATCTTTTAGTTTTAACTCTTAGTCAATTAGTTTGACATTTACCATGTCACTTTGTATTTGTATATTATATAGTTAATAAACTTACTATATACATCCAAGAGACCCCAAAATGGTCCATTAATTATATAACTATCATGATAAAAGTATCTTGGCCGAACCTTAGATTTTTAGGAATTTAATATCAATTAATAATATAATATTTGTTTTAATACTCTTTTATGTCAATTTTGACACTATTCAATAGTTGATTTTTGTGAAACACATAACAGAATAATTACTTCGAAATAAGTTAATTAAATAAATCATAATATGTCATATTAACCTATAAAATTAGTTTAATTCAATAAAAGTCTCAAAATATATTTATTTGGGTATTTATAATATCAA
Source organism: Viscum album (assembly GCA_963277665.1). Lineage (NCBI taxonomy): Eukaryota > Viridiplantae > Streptophyta > Magnoliopsida > Santalales > Viscaceae > Viscum > Viscum album. The sequence continues at coordinate 962,811,433 of OY728148.1, read as the reverse complement.
TTATTCTAATTTTTCACTATTATGGTAATTACTACATCACCATTGTGTCATATATAAATTAACTTATTTAATGTCTAAAAATTATAAATAAAATATCATTATGTAGGAAATATTTTTATCTTTCTAATGAATATTTATAGTCTAAAATCCAACATATATAACACTATGTAACAATTTTTTTTCTAAAAGATATATGCTTGTGTCATTTTTGTATTTATTTTAACTTGATTAAAATAATGTGTCATTATCACTTACAAGTGGATCCATGGGGTCCCAAAATCGACCCAAAGATTCCCATGGTCGACCATGTATCAACCAATAGGGTTAAGACATGTTTTAGGATAATTTAGTTTTATTATAATATTATTTTTTTAAGCCTTGTTTACCGAATTTAACCTTTAACCATGGTAAATAAAATATATACCGAAGAAATTATCCAAAATGTCTAAAAATAAAAGTTACCTATTTCCATAATTTGAACATCCTGATTCCAAATATGGAATCCATTTTTTCAATTTCAAAACACAGAATTGCCATAAATTAATTTAAAATTAATTCCCGTTCTTAAAACAAAAAGCGTGTTTTTAAGAGATAATAACTATCAAAATATTGGAACTTGATTATGTCCGGTTTAATTGTGAAATTATGTCCAATGAAAACATTGAATTAAATGGTAAAAATATATTCTAAATATACTTTAAAACTGTAAGGGTTGGTGTCCTCAGAACCAACTGTTTTGTACTTTGATTACATAAATGTTCACTTATTATATATTGTTCATTGTTCTGCATGACTATAATATAATAATGTCCTGAAATATTTTTTGCATTAATAAGGTCATAGCAGATCCCCGCTATGATGAGAACCTTGAAATTCTATAACAATATTCTTAAATAACGTTCTGTGGTTGGATGCCATACTATGATAGGACACATAGTATACAGACCGTCATGTGCGAGTACTCATAAGAAGATGAGACTCTCTCTCAAGGAGTTCGCACTTGGTAATCTCCAAGATGGGAGATTATGAGAACAGACCCGCCAGTAGTAATTCCGCATGTCTTGGTGTCATCGGATATTGCTATCTACGAGCGTGTGTAATGGTCCTTAGACTGGAAGATTATCATTAACTCATGTAATGACTCGCGCACTTAGATTTACTGACGAAAACTGTCACGCAGAGTGTTGGCGGGAAGTAGGGTAAGTTGGGTGCGTCACGAGTGACATGTTGTTAATGGATAAGTCAAGGAAGGATTTGTCCCTTCCATTTATGTAAGTTGATATCTCGGCCCTTTGATTGAAATAGAACTGTCGTATTAAATTCCATGGCCATGGTGTAAACGATGAGTTTATTTCAGGTAGTAAAAGAATGACATATCAAGCATATAGGTTTATGACACTGCCATGAAACCTGCTTGATGAGATATTGAGACAAAGGGATTAAATTACACAGTAAGCGTTCGTATGAGGTGATACGTCAATGCGGCGTCAACTTCTTTCTCTTGGGTGCCTTGACCCATTGCTAGACAGTAATCTTGGACTTTAGGCAAGCCCGCCTAATTCCAACGAGAAAGAGGCTTAGAGGGTCACACACTATGTGTATCCAAGTATCTCAAGTTGAATAAAGATTATTCTCGTACGTGGTTTAATAATTATTCAAGGAAACCTAAGTTGTTTTAAATGATGGTGGAAAAAGAAAATAAAACAAGTACACGTCGTGTATTATTATTACATGCCGTGTAGTTTTATTTTGGAAAGGAAATGAATAAATGAAAACAAGATATACACGCCGTTTACATTTAATGTACACGCCATGTAGTTTTAAATGAAAAACAAGTACACTCCGTGTATTTATTAATATACGCCGTGTAGTTTTTTTTAGTTGGGATTTTGAGGATATAATATTGTTTTAAATGATATTTATTATAATCAGCGTGGGCGCATGTCAAGGAATTATTTATTCGACATGGGGTTTTAAATAAAGAGTCAATGAAATAAATAAAACGTGTAACGCGTTTATTTATTGTCATAACTCTATAACCCCACACACCCGATTATAAATATCCTCACAACCCCAACTCTTTTCTGACACACAAGAGAATCGTTGTGCACAACATCTCTGGAGAATTCTTTCAAGGCCGAAAGAACCTCTTCCTCCAAGAACGCTCTCAAGACCGAGAGAGATCATCTTCCATCGGATCAAGACAATCTAAGGCGTACAATGCAAGAAATGGCTTCTCCACGCTAGCACCCGGAGAATCTTTTGGAGACATCCAGAGATACGAGGTACACGTGTGGATCACCGCTTGAGGGAGTCTACACATGGCTTCTGTGACGCAACGACGGATCACACCGACAACGTGATTGAGAACATCAACGAAGAAAGAACACCCAAAAGGTATTTATTTATAATTAATTAAATTAATTATAATCAACCTGTAATGATCCTTGTTTGTGGTTCCGGGATAAACCATCTTCTTTGTCTTTTTCTGTGATTCGATCCGTGGAGACTGGCGTTTATCGTCGTATTGATCCCGGATTGATCATTGCTAATGACAAAAATCCAAGTGGTCACATCCACCGATGCACTTCCGCTGCGCCCGGAACCTTCAAATGGTATCAAAGGGAGGTTACAACGTTGATTATAGTTATTTAATTTTCGTTGATAATTTACGCATTCATATTTGATTCAATTCGAAATAAATCGTTCTATAAATCTGAATTAACGAGATCTATTCTTCCTCCTTCGTTTCTCAATTCATATCATAGATACGACCTTTTAATTTTAATTTTGATTAAAATAAAAACGAGGAACTCATCCGGAGGAGCCGCTCTTTCTGTCTGTACAACACGGGATTACACGACGTGTGATTAAAACTACACGCCGTGTACTTAGGTTCAACGAACCGGCACTGGTCCGCCAAACCACGCCGTGTGAATTGATTATGCCTAAGTTTTAATCACGCCGTGTTGACCAGAATAGAATGGCGCGTGGAAAACGGGATACACGACGTGTATGTTGGAACAACACGCCGTGTAGTCCGTTCCGACCCAGGTGAAACCGTGTACAAAGATAAGTCGCGTACCGCGTATACGGGATCGCCAGGCCGGTTACCGTGTAACAAGGAAGTACATGCCGTGTATGATTCATCAACATGCCATGTACTCTAAAATTTCCAAAGTACAGAAAAACACGCCAAAGCCCCGGTGTGTACTTTGGAAAAAGGGTGAAAAGAAAAATACACGCCGTGTAATTATAAACTACACGCTGTGTACTTTCCATAAATGGAATTTCACCAGGTTTCCTCCAATGTACAAAGACCCGTACAAGGAATATGGATGGGAAGAATCTCAAGGAAATTCAGAAAGGAATTTAAGATAAAGAATTGATTAATTATAAGATCATAATTAATTGAATTCGAGCGCGTCTTATCTTAAATAAAAGAATGTTTTAAAGAATTTGAATTCTAAATATGCGTAAATGTCGTTGCATACTATGGATGATCATGAGCTAGACCAAAGACCCTTTGTATGTGTATGGTTTCATTTAAATTTATTTAATTTAAATTTGTTGGCCTACGAGCCTTCTTCCAATAAAATGTAGGGCCTGCGTGCCCATGGTTTCTTTAATGTAAACCCATGTAATGGAGGATCTCCCAAGCCAGAGGAGACGGTTTAAATCCCGAAGCCGAGGTGAAACCGACACAAGAAGATACAAAGGTGGACAGGTGGGAGCTGCAAAACACGAACCATCAGGTTCAAGGTGTTTTCCCTAGGTCAGGGTAAGCTTATCAAAAACGCTAGATAAGCTAACAAAATAGATTCTCATGATCATGCCATCTAATTTTATTTCTGTCTGATTGCATGGTTTATATATTATGCATGTGTTGTCGCGATCACATAATTAATAAAATGAACAAGTATGCAAAGATGGAATAAAATAAAAACCGGTCTATGCGTATACATTATCGGAACATGGTTAATCACTTAAGCAAGCATAACTTAATATTAACAAGCATGTGATAATGCAAAGATACGCATAAAGAATAAAATCCCTCAAATACCATATTAAGTCAGACCAAGCCTTCCGTTACTTGATTGAGGGCAAGACTCAATAAAACTATGTGTTTGACCAACCCTTTTTGGGACACCGACTTTTATAAAGGAAGACCTTATGAAAGGTTTCAGGTTGACTTAACCATATTACATCAAGAGAAGTAGCCCTTTCTAGACTTGATGTAATATTGGAGGCAAGAGTTGAGGAAATCCAAGTCAGGATTTCTGGATTGGGGAGTCCACTCAACAGATCAAGGAACTGTAAGCTCACAGTTGTCAAAGACCTGCCTACCTAAATACCTTCAAATAGCTTAACCAACCGTTGTTGGGGTTATGCGAAGGGAAATATGGATCCTTGCCATTAGAATGTCAAAGCAACTGGACATTCCGAGTTCAATGGTGAGGGCCATTGGGAATTGATAAAATAATGGGAGACTTAATAATATTTATTATTTCTCATAAAATGTAATCAAAGAAAGTACTGATGAATCTGCTCTTTTAAATTGTAGAATCAAAATGACAAACACATCAACCACATTTTCTCTCGATCAATTCTGGATAAAGACAACATCTTCACCGGTAGTAAATTTCAGGAATGGTTTAGGCGCCTTCGGGTTATCCTACGCCATGAACAGAAGTTTTATGTGCTGGAGTCCTCACATCCTGATTCTCCTGCCCCAGGGGCAAGTGATGAAGATTTCCTAGTCTATGATCAACATTTGAACGATGCTCTCGACGTTCAATGTTTGATGCTGTCATCTATGTCTAGTGAGCTCATGAAGTCTCATGAAGACATGGATGCCTACAGCATGCTCGAGCACCTCCGTGGTTTATACCAGGAGAGAGAAAGACAGGAAAGGTTTGAGATCTCCAAGGCTCTGTTTCAGAGAAATCTTGGAGATGGTGCCCCAGCTGGGCCTCATGTAGTCAAGCTCATTGGCTACATTGAGCGCTTGGAGGTTCTAGGGTTTAAACTCCCTGAAGAACTGGGTACCGATCTCATTCTCACATCACATCCCCAGAGCTTCTCAAACATTGTTGTTAATTTCAACATGAACAATATTGAGAAGACTCTATCTGATCTTCTTATCCTTATTCGCCAAGTGGACAATGACATGATGCGTGAAAATCCTTCTGTCCTTATGGTGAATAAAAGGAAAGAGAAGGCGAAGAGATTTAAGCCCAAAGCTTCTTCAAGGCCTTCCAAGAAAAGGAAGATCAAAGGGGAGGAAAAGAAACATGATGCTGTTTGTTTCGCATGTGGCAAGAAGGGTCACTGGAAGAAAAACTGCACCCAGCCAAGGAAGAAAGGGGATGCTTCAGGTACGTTTGTTATCGAATGCAATCTATCTGTTTCTACTAATTGGGTATTAGATACTGCTTGTGGTGCTCACATCTGTATCGAAATACAGGAACCAAGTAGATTCCGGAAGATTGATCGAGGGGAGATAGATCTACGAGCAACCAACGGAGCCAGACTTGCCGTTGTAGCTGTCGGGGACTACGACCTCACATTGCCTACCGGGATGGTCTTGGTTTTAAAAGGATGTTATTATGTACCCTCTGTAACCTAAAACATTATTTCAGTATCCAGATTACATACTGATGGATTCATATTCAAGTTTGGAAATGAATGTTGCTACTTTTATAAAGATAGCATTTGTTTTGGTAGGGCACATTTATATAACGGACTTTATGTGTTAGACTACACAAACCAAGTAATGGCAATTGATAACAAAGTTAATTTACATGACTCATACCACACCCAACTTTGGCATCACCGGCTAGGTCATGTCAATGAGAAACGTTTGACAAAATTACATCAAGATGGGTATTTAGATTCTTTCAAACTAAAACCACTTGGTGTATGTCATGCGTGTCTACAAGGCAAAATAACCAAAGCCCCATTTAGTGGGAAAGGTGAAAGAGCTAAAGAGCTTCTAGAAATAGTTCACACAGATGTGTGTGGGCCATTTCCAGTTGAAGCAAGGGGTGGGTTCTCATACTTCATAACTTTTACTGATGATTTTAGTAGATATGGATATATCTATTTAATGAGGTATAAGTCCGATTCTTTTGATCGGTTCAAAGAATACAAGAATGAAGTTGAGAACCAGATTGGTAAGAAGATTAATAAACTCCGCTCAGACAGAGGAGGAGAATATATTAATCAAGACTTCATTGATTTCTTACGGGAGTTTGGGATTCTATCTCAACTCACTCCTCCTTACACACCGCAGTGGAATGGTGTAAGTGAAAGGAGGAACCGCACCCTGTTGGACATGGTGAGATCAATGATGAGTCATGCGAGTCTTCCATTATCCTTTTGGGGATATGCATTACAAACAGCAGCACACATACTAAACCAAGTACCAACTAAATCGATAAATGGTATTCTATACGAATTATGGAGTGGACGCAAAGCCATGTTATCGAATTTACACGTGTGGGGTAGTGAAGCATTTTTTAACGCCTCTTCAGGTAACAAACTTGCACCCTGTGGCACAAAGTGTATCTTTATAGGATATCCCAAGGAAACAAGAGGATATTACCTATACAACCCCTCAGACAAAAAGGTTACAGTGGCAAGACATGCCATATTCCTTGAGAGGGAGCACATCTCCAGAAGAGATAGTGGGAGCGAGATAGACTTCGATGAAGTTGAGGCTCAAGATACACATGAGTTGGTACAAGAACAGATTCCACAAAGCCCCGTGGAAGAACAATCTGTTCCAGAGACACAAGAACTGCGTAGGAGCATGAGAGAGGTGAGAGAACCAGAACGATATGGTTTTCTTGTCACTGAGGATGGTGACTCATTATTGGTTGACAATGATGATCCTCTTACCTACAAGGAAGCAGTTGAAGGCACAGACGTTTCCAAGTGGAAAGAAGCCATGAATTTTGAAATAGATTCCATGTACCAAAACCAATTCTAGATTTTGGTAGATCCTCCAGTTGATGTAAAGCCTATTGGTAATAAATGGGTATTCAAGAATAAACTGGACATGGAGGGGCAAGTCAGCACCTACAAGGCACGACTGGTTGCAAAAGGTTTTAGACAGCGTCAAGGAATTGACTATGATGAAACCTTTTCACCGGTTGCAATGCTGAAGTCTATCAGAATCTTATTGGCCATTGCTACTTACCATGACTATGAAATTTGGAAAATGGATGTCAAAACATCTTTCCTTAATGGGAACCTCCAGGAAGATGTCTACATGACACAACCTGAAGGGTTTGTGACTTCAAAGGATGCCAACAAGGTATGCAAGTTGCAAAAATCTATTTATGGATTAAAGAAAGCATCAAGGTCATGGAACATTCGTTTTGATGAAGCTGTTACAGAATTCGGCTTTGTTAAGAATGAATATGAGCCTTGTGTCTACAAAAGGTTTAGTGGAAGTGCAGTCGTTTTCCTAATAGTATATGTCGATGACATATTGCTAATTGGAAACGAAGTACCTGTCTTACAGTCAGTTAAGGCATGGTTGAATAAATGCTTCTCCATGAAAGACTTGGGCGAGGCGGTATATATTCTTGGGATCAAGATCCATCGTGATAGATCCAAGAAAATGTTGGGACTAAGTCAAAGTACATATATTGACAAGATACTGAAGAGATTCAGTATGGAACAGTCCAAGAGGGGATTGTTGCCAGTGTCACATGGTATTCATCTTTCCAAGAAAATTTGTCCTCAGCCACTTGAGGAAAGAAAGAGAATGGCATGGATCCCTTACGCATCCGTGATTGGGTCAGTCATGTATGCTATTCTATGTACGAGGCTAGATGTTGCTTATGCATTATGTGTGGTAGGCAGATATCAAGCTGATCCAGGATACCACCATTGTATGGCAGTCAAGACTATCCTTAAGTATCTGAGGCGTACTAAGGATATGTTCTTGGTTTATGGAGGAGATGAGGAACTAGTCATCAGAGGACATGTAGATGCTAGTTTCTAGACTGATCAAGATGACATGAAGTCGCAGACTGGATACATCTTCAGTTTGAATGGAGGTGCAGTGAGCTGGAAGATCTCAAAACAAAGTGTGGTGGCAGATTCTACAGCGGAGTCCGAGTATATCGCAGCTTCTGAGGCAGCTAAAGAAGCAGTATGGATGCGAAGCTTCGTCCAAGAGCTGGATGTTGTACCGAGCAGTAAAGATCCTATCACACTCTATTTTGATAATACTGCAGCGGTGGAACTTGCAAAAGAGCCAAGGTCACATCAGCGGACAAAGCACATACTTCAGAAGTATCATATCTTGAGGGATTTTTCTCAGAGAGGTGAAGTTGCAGTGAGCAGTATTTCCACGGAAGACAACGTGGCGGACCCATTGACTAAAGCCTTGACTTAGCAGAAACATGATCATCATGTGAGGTCTAGCGGACTAAAATTCGTAGGCATTTGGCTCTAGTCCAAGTGGGAGTTTGTAAGGGTTGGTGTCCTTAGAACCAACTGTTTTGTACTTTGATTACATAAATGTTCACTTATTATATATTGTTCATTGTTCTGCATGACTATAATATAATAATGTCCTGAAATATTTGTTGTATTAATAAGGTAATAGCAGATCCCTGCTATGATTAGAACCTTGAAATGCTATAAAAATATTCTTAAATAAAGTTCTGTGGTTGGATGAAATACTATGATAGGACACATAGTATACAGACCGTCATGTGCGAGTAATCATAAGAAGACGAGACTCTCTCTCATGGAGTTCGCACTTGGTAATCTCCAAGATGGGAGATTATGAGAACAGACCCACCAGTAGTAATTCCGCATGTCTTAGTGTCATCGGATATTGCTATATACGAGCGTGTGCAATGGTCCTTAGACTGGAAGATTATCATTAACTCATGTCATGACTCGCGCACTTAGATTTACTGACAAAAACCGTCACGCAGACAGTTGGCGGGAAGTAGGGTATGTTGGGTGCGTCACGAGTGACATGTTGTTAATGGATAAGTCAAGGAAGGATTTGTCCCTTCCATTTATGGAAGTTGATATCTCGGCCCTTTGATTGAAATAGAACTGTCGTATTAAATTCCATGGCCATGGTGTAAACGATGAGTTTATTTCAGGTAGTCAAAGAATGACATATCAAGCATATATGTTTATGACACTGCCATGAAACCTGCTTGATGAGATATTGAGACAAAGGGATTAAATTAAACAGTAAGCGTTCGTATGAGGTGATACGTCAATGTGGAGTCAACTTCTTTCTCTTGGGTGCCTTGACCCGTTGTTAGACAGTAAACTTGGACTTTAGGCAAGCCCGCCTAATGCCAATGTGAAAGAGGCCTAGAGGGTCACACACTAAGTGTATCCAAGTATCTCAAGTTGAATAAATATTATTCTCGTATGTGGTTTAATAATTATTCAAGGAAGCCTAAGTTGTTTTAAATGATGGAGGAAAAAGAAAATAAAACAAGTACACATCGTGTATTATTATTACATGCCGTGTAGTTTTATTTTGGAAAGGAAATGAATAAATGAAAACAAGAACTTCACGCCGTGTACATTTAATGTACACGCCGTGTAGTTTTCAATGAAAAACAAGTACACGCTGTGTATTTATTAATACACGCCGTCTATTTTTTTTAGTTGGGATTTTGAGGATATAATATTGGTTTAAATGATATTTATTATAATCAGCATGGGCGCATGTCAATGAATTATTTATTCGACATGGGGTTTTAAATAAAGAGTCAATGAAATAAATAAAACGCGTAACACGTTTATTTATTGTCATAACTCTATAACCCCACACACTCGATTATAAATATCCTCACAACCCCAACTCTTTTCTGACACACAAGAGAATCGTTGTGCACAACATCTCTGGAGAATTCTTTCATGGCCGAAAGAACCTCTTCCTCCAAGAACGCTCTCAAGACCGAGAGAGATCATCTTCCATCGGATCAAGACAATCTAAGGTGGACAGCGCAAGCAAAGGCTTATCCACGCTAGCACCCAGAGAATCTTTTGGCGACATCCAGAGATACGAGGTACACGTGTGGATCACCACTAGAGGGAGTCTACACTTGGCTTCTGCGACGCAATGACGGATCACACCGACAACGTGATTGAGAACATCAACGAAGAAAGAACACCCAAAAGGTATTTCTTTATAATTAATTAAATTAATTATAATCAACCTGTAACGATCCTTGTTTGTGGTTCCAGGAAAAACCATCTTCTTTGTCTTTTTCTGTGATTCGATCCGTGGAGACTGGCGTTTATCGTCGTATTGATCCCGGATTGATCATTGCTAATGACAAAAAGCCAAGTGGGCACATCCACCCACGCGCTTCCGCTGCGCCCGGAACCTTCAAAAACTACTCATATTCATAATTTATCAATACTAATTATTTCAATTATAAAAGTTCATTTTAATTAAAATTTAGTAATTTTCACTATTCATCAAAATATGAATGTTATCTGAAAAGTACCAAAATTTCACCCTAGGCTAATTTAGATATTATGAATCCAAAAATGAAGTCCATTTTGGGAGATAGAATTTATATAATTTCAATAAGTAGGTATTATTATTCATAACGGCTAGTTTGATTGGTTGTGGTGTGTTAAAATCTCGAAGTTGCGTACAATGCACGTCATTGCATTATTCGAAGGGAAACGTAACGTGGAAGGTTGGGGTGTTACAACAGTGACCCTTGTAACAAAGAGGTCAAGATCCAGCGGGGCAGGAAAAACTTTGAAAAAGAATATCCATACCCTGATTCACCCCCCCCCCCCTCTCAGGGTATATATGCCCCTATTGGTCCTAACAATTGGTATCAGAGCGAAGGTTACTTTTATCAGATTTTTTTGCACCGACGTGGTGTAGTCGATTAGTGTGTTTAAAGAATCAGTCTGCTCTTATCTCGGTGAGCCATGGAAAAGGAAAAAACGTCCAAGAAGAAGCATAAGTCAAGTGGTATTCTTCAGTGTGGATGTGTGTATGGAAAAAGTGTGATTCAATTAAAAGAATCAAACAGTTTACTGAATTAAGGTCTGGATGAATCTGACAGGGACAGATTTATTCACTAAAGAATGATGCAGGAATGAGTAAATTACATGAACTTCGAAGTGATATTGAAACAATATATGATGATGAAGAAACAATTTAAGGAATAATAGATATGAAAGCTGAGTTAGAGGCTGCTCTTGAAGAGATAGATGTTTGGAGAGACAAAACTAAGAAAGCTAACAAAGTTGTTCACGTTTCCAAACTCCATATACAGCAGCAGGAAGAAGAGAAGTCTGATTTGATGTATAAAATTGAGGAACTCAAGTTATCAGCACTAGAGAACTCAGAAACAGTTGGTCAGTGTAAGCTTAAGATTGAAGAATAGAAAAGGGAGATCCATGGATTGAATAGAAAAGTGAAAGATCAAGTCAAGTGCATCGAAGAACCTGATATTCCAAGTGACGTTGGAAACACCAAAGAAGTAAAATCTAAATATATCCGGATCAAAGTATTGGATATTGAGTTCAACAAGCTAAGCGGATTAAATCAAAGGCTTATTGACATAGTTACTGACCTAACAGAGAAGAATGATTCTCATGCCGAAGAACTGCAAAAGATGGCTAAAATGAAAGGAAAACAGAAGTCTGGTGATTTTTAAGAGAATCAAAAGTCAGATTAAGTTCGGAATCTGAATGCTAGAAATGGTGATCTAGAAACACAGTTGTCTGAAGAAGTTCATAAGAATCAAATACAACAACAAGAGAATTCATGTAGCTCTGATTCTATGGAAGAAGAAAAATTAAAAGTGAAAGAGAAAAGTGACATGGTGGAAATGATGACACGCGAATTGGAAGATGAGATGAGTAGAGGGAAGCTTCTCAAGAGATATCTTGATGTCCAACATGAATCAAGGGAGACGAAGATTCAAAAGTTTGAAGAGGAGCTAGAATCAGTAAAGAAGGAAGTGGAGAAATCAAATGCTAAAGGAATGCCAAAAATGAAGCATGCCTTATACTTGCTATTTGATCATCCTTCGACAAGTGATGACAAAATGAAGAACATATATTCTATTTCGGAAGAGAAACAACAGAATATTTTCTCAGCTCAAAGACCAGCATGTTTCGGAAAAGCTGGTATCAGATTTGATGAATCCCCTCCTGTGCAATATAGAAAGAGAGTTGTGAATAGTTCCAGATGTGAAAGAAATCCTAGAGGTGCTGGAGATAGGCCTAAAAGGACAGTTACAAAAAGTAGTGATGACATGTGCTACTTCTGTGCAATTCATGGCCACACATCAAGCTTCTATTCAGAGGCACTGGAATACATTTCAGGCTGTGAAAACAGAGACATTACTAAATCTGAGAATAAGAAGAAGCATCATGATAAATCAGAGAGAAGAGTTTCTTAGAGGAGAACATCCATCAGATTCTATAACTGTGGAAGGATGGGACACACCATGCGTATGTGTTAGGAAGCTCAGGAGATCGATGCCAGAAGAATAAAACAATTTGCATCAAAATCTCAGCAGAGATGTGATGAAATGAGGTATGCTGTTAATAGAAAATGTTTCATATCTTATGATCATGGGAATTTGTCCTGACAGTGCAGCATGAAGAAATCGGGGAAGGAAAAAGACCCGAGAAATATATTACCAACACTAGTGGAATATAATGAGAAATTATACACTAGGAGAAAAATTGGTAAGGTGAAAAATGGGCTTAGAGCCTTAGGAGAATCACATGGAGCTGAATGAAAGGTGTATCAATAACCTCCTCTATCGTACTCACAACTGCTCTCAAGGAGAGAATGTGAACAAACCAGAAATAATAAGGGGAGATCTACTCTAATTGTGATAAAGAATAATGAATATTCAATAGAGGACTCACCACCAGCGAAAAAGATTTTGGTGACTCAGACATCTGATAAAATAATGATGAACAAAGAATGCATCGAAAAATCCCCATGTCGTGTTTCTCAGCGAGAAGTGATGGAAAGAGGAAGACCCCTAATATGGGAGAAGAAGAAAGGGAAGATTCCAAACAGAGAGGTTTCTACTCAGAGAAATAATCATGGAAAATGGAATTTTGTTAGAACCTCAAAGAAGGAAATGTGTACTAGCGGGTTTATAACTCAAGCGGTTAGAAAGGCCAAGACTACCAAATCTACATATTAGAAAAAGGCTCAGAATGTAGGCAATTAATGCCTAGTCATGTGGCCAGAACAATTGAAGTTGGCTAGGCAGCTGGAGGAAGCAAGAAAGGAGTGTGATGCCCTCCAAGAAAAAATCAAAGGGTTGACCCATCAGGATCAACCACTAAACTTATTTTGAGGATTCGAGAAACAACCCCTCTCCCTATGAATATAGATGCTATTAACTGATGATTCATGTGTTTTAGGATTTAGGGAGATACGATCGAAGGGGTAGTGGCATCTAAGGATGCAAAGTGGAGAAGTGATATTATCTAGAGTTTAAATTGATTCAAATCAGGTAGAAGAATGGAAAATGAAAGGGAGAAACTGAGCACAATTAGAAGTAATTGTTTTATTAGCTTTATCTCTTGTTTACTACACTGAGTTCCAACTCAGTAGGCTTAGAGATTTGGTTAATGGATCGATGCTCAATTCTTGATTAGTATAAATGGTGCACGTGGTGATGAATGGTTATGGGTCTCTACCGTTGGGCCTAACAGATAGAAGTGTTTTGTAACATAGTGGGAGTATCCTATAACAAAATCAGATTCTAGAGCCATCAAATCAATAATTGGATGACTCAGCTCAGGAATTCCCTATCGAGGGAAGAAAGAAACACAGGGAGAAGCAGCAATAATCATGCACCTCATTCTTATCTTTTTTGATCTAACAATGTGGTATCAGCTGACTGCTTTCAGGATACCATGAATCTACGAGGGAAAATAAAAGGCGTTTCAACAAAATTATGAGAGAAGAAGTTCAAAGAAATGACATCATTGAACAATGACATAGTGACAAGTTTTCAGCTGAAAGAAATGAAGACACTGAAAAATTAATCAGTGAGCAATTTCCTGATGAATGTGTTGAGGAAGAAAGAAACATAATGAGAGAAAATGTGACTGATGTCGATTCGGAAAAAGATACTGATGGTGAGTACAAGGAAGTAAAATCCTCATCTGCACAAAATACAAATATTCGAGCTAAAATTGAAAGGCAGAATATCATCAGTGATCAGTGAGGTCCTGTTCAGACAAGGGAAATGAAATCACTGTATCATGCATCTTTTCTATCTTAGGTTGAGCTGAAATTCATTGCTGATGCAGTTGATAAAGAAAACTGGGTTCATCCATGAATGAAGAGATAGATCATATTGAGAAGAATCAGAAGTGGTAGATTGTTTTGAGGCTAGTAGATAAGAACCTCATCGGGAATAAATGGGTCTTTCGCAACATCATGAACGAAGATGGAACAATGATTCGAAAAAAAGCACAATTGGAGTGAAAAGGACACTCCCAGATAGAGGGAATCGATGTTGAAGAGACATTTTCACTGGTTTCAAGGCTGGAGACAATCAGATTATTCCTAGCCATTGTAGTGCAACAAAAGTTCAAGTTATTCCAGATTGACGCTAAATCAACATTTTTGAATGGGATTCTGGCGGAAGAAGTTCATATCGAGCGACCATATGGTTCTCTTATTCATGAGGGTGAGAACAAGGTGTGTCGGATGAATAGAGAATTATGTGGGTTGAATCAAGCACCGAGAGAATGGTATTCGATGCTGAATTAATATTTGCCGAATATGTGATTCAAATGAATCATTGTGAAGGTGTCTTTCAGAAATATGAAAAAAAGGGTTTTGATGAGGTTTGGAATGGAGAAGTCCAAGGACATAAAGACTCCAGTTGCTACCCAGATGAAATTATCAAATGATGAGGATATCAAGGAAGTTAATATCACATAATACAGGCAAGTTTTTGGAAGTCTGTTGTGATTAACTGCAACAAGGCCTGATATTGTTTTCGCCACATGCCAAGCAGCGGGATATCAGAGTAATCCCAGGGAAATCCACATTCTTGCAGTGAAAATAATACTTCGGTATATCCAGGGAATAGTGGACTTTGGATTGACATATACTGACAAATCTCAGACAGAGTTATTGGGATATACTGATGCAGACTGTGCCGGTTCAGCAGATGACAGAAAAACAACGTCAGGTGGTGCATTCTATAATGGTGAATTTTGTATTTCATGGCTTAGCAAGAAGCAAGATTGCATTTCATTGAGAACCGCAGAACCTGAGTATATTGCGGCCACTCAAATGTGCACACAGTTATTATGGATGAAGCAGCAACTTGAAGATGTGGGAGTTGAGGTGCAGTCTCCAATTAGAATACAGTGTGATAAATCGTGTGTTATAAATATCAAGAAAAATCATGTATATCACTCAAGTACAAAGAAAATTTAGATAAAGTATCATTTTATCAAGGAGAAGGTTGACCAAGGATTGTGAAGTTGGAGTATGTGCCTACAGAGTTACAGGTTGCAGATATTCTAACAAAGGCCTTACCCAAGGAAGCATTCAAAAGGCATCGATTGGATCTGGGAGTTCAGTCGATTCAACGCACTTAAAAGCATGTGGATGTGAAACACCCCCACACCCCCCTCTCCCCGATGTATGATGTGTTTCTCCTTAATGTGATGATATGTGTTCTCTACTCTGTTATAGACTACAAAGGAGTGACCTTTGGGTTCGTTGACAAAGGGAGAGAAAATAGTGATTGTTCAAGGGGGAGATAATGTGGAGATTTGATAAATCAGGAATGATACGGGGATAAGCTGACTAGTGGAACATCCAGATATGGGGATAAATGGGAAAGGGGGAGTGTATTAAATCTGACGATTCTAGAAGTGATCGATCAAAGAATATATATCAAGACAGCTGAGGATCGTGATAAAAGCAGAACATTGGTTTTAGAATGGTGAGAGAAGGTTTCCAGCTATCACCAATTGGGATCAGTGTGGTTTAACAATTGGTATCATTTTAAGAATTGGTATCAGGTTGGAATCGACAATTGGTGTTTGACATGAAGTGGTTCATTGATGAACTTTTCAGACTACTCTTGTTTCTCACTCCGAGCATTGCTCATGTGGGATTAGAGTACTTGTTAAGTGATTCCTTAAACGCTATCATAATTGCAGGAGGCGAATGGTGGTAGCGGCTGGAAGAAGACTCAGTGAGGTATCAAAGTGTAGAAATTTTTTTTGAGCAGAGTTGTGAAGAGTTGTCAACATACCCAAAGGGGGAGATTTTTGGGCAAAAATCTCTCAAGGTAACATTGAAGTATTTTTGGGTTGATTGTGTTTGCTGACAATGCAGGTTTTCACTGATAATTTTCTAGTTCCCTAGAATTTGTTGACAATCCATTTTGACAAAGAATGATGAAAAAGGAAAGGACGATCTGGAGGCGGTACAAAAGAGCAGAACAAGGTGGCGCCATTTCCCAGTGTTTTCCAAATTATTGGGGTCCAAAATTTGGTGTTTGGTTAGCATCGTGAAAAGTGGATTTCCATGAAGATCATATTTTTTATATGGAAAAGGCATGAGTTTCGCGATGATGGGATGTATGGATT
Organism: Viscum album; assembly: GCA_963277665.1. NCBI lineage: Eukaryota > Viridiplantae > Streptophyta > Magnoliopsida > Santalales > Viscaceae > Viscum > Viscum album. Next base: position 962,794,801 of record OY728148.1, on the reverse strand, counting down.
AGATTACGCGAAGGCCAGAAAAATGGAGGTAGTGATACATCGCGATTACGTCAAATCTTTGCAAACGGAAGAGTTGAAGCGCATCACAGCGGTGAAGGGCTTTGTGAGGGAGATTCGTGGTGAAGGTGCGAAAGAATTTTGACGGTGATGCTTCATGATTACGACGAGCTCCGCGAATGGAATATTTCCGTGGTGCTTCACAATTTGGACAGAATTATGGCGGAATCTGTGGAGCTTCGCTATTTGAGATGACATGGCGTTGACATTGCATGGAAAGTTCTAGGGTTGGTGGAATCGCCTATAAATAGAGGCTGACCCCCTCGAGAGAAGTAAAGAGGATTTTTCAGAGAAGATCATTCAATCTCGATTTGCGATGGTAGTTTGTCGTGCTAGTGTACTTCGCGAAAGAGGAGCTTTGTGGAGGCTATTGTAGCTCCGCGAAACCTGCGAGTTCCACGTTGGCTTAGTAAGCTTCGCGAGGGACGTTTCATTGCAACAGCTTGAGCATCGCGAAAGTGATTCTCGAAAAGGTAGGACCTTCAAGAAGGCTTGTTTGAGCTTCGCGAAATTGGGAGCCCCGCAAAGTAGGTTGCTTTGCGAAGGTGTTTCCAAAGTGAGTTTCCCAGTGGTCAGAGGAAAAGTGGTATTCATCAGTGGATGAAAGTTGGACTATAACGGAGAATCCATCAACAGTTAAGGATGCATGTATTCATGCAAATGAAGACACCTACAGGTCTATAAACTATGAGTGGATTCCCTTCTAGAGTAGTGAGATTAGGAAGAGGAAGAAGGTGATCCTCTCCACCGACAGTGAGCCATAGAGAGAGAAACAGGGAGTGACCCTTGGGAAAGCAGTGAGCTGACCCTAAACATTGTAAAGGCAGTGAGCCTAGGCATAGAAGTGATCTAGCCCGAATTTTGTTTTCATAGCTAGTAAAGATTAGTGGAATTTGGTACGACCGGCAACCTGTTGGCGTATGCCCCTGGGACGTAGCCCAGTGAGGGTGAACCAAGTAAAAATCATTGTGTCTGTCTGCTAATTTTCCTGCATTGCATTTAAAGAATCATAATCAGATAAAGGAGAAAGTAAGTGATCATAACATACACACATGTACAAACAATGTGACCCTTTTAACAAAGAGGTCAAGATCCAACGGGGCAGAAAGAACTTTGAAAAAGAATATACATACCCTGATTCACCCTCCCTCTCAGGGTATATAGGCCCCTATTGGTCCTAACATTACGTTACAAATAAAACCATATAAAAACACAGAACCTTGTCATACAACCACATTCATATATCCCACGATTGTTCCATATAATGAATTGTAGACGATGAAGGGATGAATCCAATGTATTGAAGACCAATGCATCATCATCAAGTCGTAGTATCATCTCGATAGAAACTAAGTATAGGCACTGGTTGGAGTCCTAGGAGAATATGTTCTATCATGTCTTACGGGAGTCCAATCAAGCCAGATCAAATGGAAAACAAAGCCCAAGACATCCCACAAAATCAAGACCCAAAGTGAATACTCAACCACGGTGTCCACTACTGCGTTCCAAATCCAGGGAGATCCATCCTTGGAATTTATATAAGTCATCAACCATTCCATAAATTTAACAATTTCCAACCATATGGGTCTACCCACTAATAAAATCAATTACATTCAAAACCATTCAACGAGTATACCTGCTCATATAAACCATTACATCTCATGGGTATATCCACTCATGTATTCCACTTCCATTTAATCATGTCACATGGTTATACCCACCCACTTATCACCAATTTCAATTTAACACATCACATGGATATACCCACCCATTAATTATAATTACCAAAAAACCATTTATGCAATCTAAAAACAACTAACAAGTATACCCACTCATTTAACAAGTTCTAATTAAGCATTTAATCAATTTAGGCATGACATATTATGATAACACAAGACAAGGAGGAAGGGCATCTCTGACAAAGAAACATTATGTGCCTATTTTTTATCAAATAATGAGGATTGTTTTATTTTAGTAATGATAAAACTGAAGTATTTCAATGTTTTATTAATATAATGGGTAATTTGTGTTGTATAATGATTATGTGAAAAATTGAGAAAAGTGCATAATTATGGATTTTTGACTGATTTTTACCACAAGGGTATTTATTTCATTTATTAAAAAATATAAATAAAAATTACTTAATAATTTTTTTTATAATACTGATTTTGTTTTCTTCATATTTATCTTTATGACCTAGAGCTGATTCGAAGATATATTACTCAAAAAAAATCTTTGAATTTGGAAACTTTTCTGGGCAGACAACATGGACCTCCCCACCATAATGGATGAAAAAATCAGTTTCTTGGCCTCTAATTTTGGTTATTATACATGAGATATCACTAGGACACATTGGAATGACCCTAAAACCATTTAGGGGATTTTTTAAGTCATTAAGGTCTCCATTGATCGTTATACATTTAAAGGAAGCTTCCTGGAAATTTTGGCCATAAAAATTCTTATTCAATGACAATTCCATACCTCCTTAATACGATGTCTCAGTGAGCTAAAATGTGGAGGGTGAACTGAAAATCCATATAGGAACAACTTTTATGAAGGATTACATGTGTTAATCAACCATTTATTGTGCCAACAATGTGCAATATTTTAAGGGACATAATTCTGCCTATAAAAGGAGGCTCTCGCCTCCTTCCCAAATCATCAGCTCAACACCAACACCCAAGGAGGGTTCCCAATGGGGCATGGGACGATGCTACACCTATCATCCCACAAATTTTCATTATTTTATTTTATTTTAATTTTAGTATGGTATTATTTTTCAATTTTAATTAAAATTTTATTTCTATCAATCCTTGACTTTGTGTTTCTCAATCCACTTTTCTTCATTTATTTCCCTATATCTCTCTTCTCATCCACCCAATCCACCAAGTAATATATTACTCTTAGAAATGAGAGTATAACCCCTATACATGGCCAAATGGGAGTTGAAGGTGATCATGAATTTTCTTTAATGTTTAATTTTAAATTTGTAGATATATTTGAGTAGCATGCATGGGTAAGTCAAATGTCTCTAATGTTGTGACTACCACCGATAACATGGAACTCAACCTATCCATATTATTTTATTTAATAATTTTTCCATCTCTCAATCGGTTAGTTCTTCACACATTGGAGTTGAGAAATTCAATGGATGAAACAACATCAATTGAACTGGGTCCTGGAAGATGACACATTCTAGATAAAGGTGTGTCACCAACCTGGATAAAAGGAGGACGTGGAATTGAGAGTTCTCAAACATTCAATGATATTCCCCAATTTATAAATAAAGAATAGTAGTTCAAACATGAGATTTCATGTTTATATTATCAAAATGAAATAAAACATATAAAGGAGAATAATGATTTAATATTTAACCAACCCCAAAACCATGTTATTTCTTATTAATTCATTCTATTTTTAATTGAATCTTAGTATAAATTTATAATTCTTGCTTCACATGTCATTATTTTAAATAATAAAAAACCCATAAAGATTTTAATCACATTCATTTAATCAAAAAACCACAAAAGAATATATAATTGGTGAATTAAATAAATTAAGTGTACTACATTAAGAAGGATCTTCAATATAGATGACCCTGGTCAGCCACTATTCTGCACTAGGAAAAATATAATTATTTTTGTCCACACCCCACAACAGGCGTGCATCAAAACTGACGCTATTTCCATGGATCCAAACATTAGTTAATTTATTTTTCTATTTTCACATATTAGTTATATATCATTTTATTTAAAAAACTAAAAAAAATTACGTCCATGATGTATTAAAATTCAGAATATTATGCATGGAAACATTACTCAGTGGTGCAGCAACAAAAACAAGAAGAAGATTAATATTTTAGAAGTGATCAGAAGCATGAACATAGATAATGAATTGAACAACTATCCAAAAATTCTAATAGAGATTTTTATTATGTTCATGCATTAATAGTGCCACCCACCCATAATCCAGAGGAAGAACATGAGAATGTGGTGGAATAAATTTCACAACTTATATTTGAAATTGAAGAACCCGAGGAAGCAAGGGAAAAAGACATATCTACTAAGCTACAATTGGGAGATCAACAAAGTTTGGATGAAATATTGATTAAATATGAGGAACTACTGAACTTCCCCATATAATAAAAAGAATAACATTCAGGACCACTGAAGGAAGAAACCACCCAAGTGGTGGAATTTGATGTCAAGATGGAGGAGCCTGACTACCTACCTCCATCCCCAGAGAGTATATTACAAGAGGCACATACCACAAAGGCAGAGATTGAAGTTGAACTGAATCAGGGAGTTGAACCATTCATTGAATCTATACCTTCTAATGTTATTTAATATGAATTCTACATCACTCTACATGGTATTTATTATACAGAATTAGACAACCTGAACTCATCCTTGGAGGAAGAAGAAGAACCTCGATGTGCACATGCTGAGGAACATATGGATCTCCCTAGAGCCATTGAATATTTATTGAAGGAAGTTCATGAAGATATTATAGTGTATTTCCCTAAGGTAACCATGACAAAAGATGCTTTGATGGTGAAGAATTTGATCATGATACTTCATATTTTAATATTATTCATATTGAATTACTCTTGGACATTCCTATTGAATATTATTTTGATGAATCATACCTCAAGTAACTAATGGAAAGAAAATAATATGTTTCACAAGTATCAGCAAAGAAGGCGGATCATTAATACTTCATCTTACCTTCCCCATGAAAGCTATAACTCATTGTAAATGGGGGATATGGTGTACTATGTCCCAGAAGGATGAAGAAAAAGCTGGGAAAAGCCACATGTGGTCGTTCAAATCAAAGAAGCTTTGTCCTCCATCAGAATTTGGATTACAGTAGGTACTGCCCTCTAGAGGTAGTAAAAATTCAGGGCCCACTTGGGGGATAATAAAAAGATTTATCTTTACTTTATTTCTAGGAATTTATATTTCAATTTATTTTCTTTTAAATATTTTAGCATGTGGTCACATCCCTCTTTTATTTTGAGATTAAACACATTGATCATTGTGATTAATTGAGTAATTTTATTTTGTAGGATCATGAAAGTAAAAGGAAGCCCCAAACAGTAAAGTGGAAGGACCAAGTTTTCTAGAAAAAGGGTGTTAAATTTTAGTGTTTTATATTTTAAACTCTCCACATTTTTTCCACAACATGTTTTTATATTTGAATATAAAATTTAATGCCCAAACTTGAATTCATGTTTTACTTGACTTATCAAAGAGACATGAGTTTCTTTGGAATTCTATGATTCCATGTTTTAGGTTTCAATGTGTATATTATTAAATGATTGAAATGAATAATTGAATTTTTAAAATGAATCATGGATGTTGAAGTAATGAATCATTATTTGAACGAATTAATTGATTCATGTAAATGAAATTCCCCTACCATCCTTCATGAATTGAATTTCTGAAGTTCATTTGAATTTATTTATTAATCATAACATGAGTGATTGTCCAATGTTATATTTTCCATTATCAAGAGGATTTATAGACCATGTACTACCTATTTATTCATGAGAAAATTTCTTGGATGATCTTGGGACATGTAACTGACAAGAACTTCTTTTGAAACTTATCAAAGTAATGACTATGAAAAAACACATTTAAAATGATTGAGGCATCATTTGGAAACTAAATTTTCCTTAAAAGACCACAATTACATCAATCCTTCATTTATCCCAAAGAGACCATGAATGACCATTATAGGAATGAGCTATGTTTCAATCCATTTTTATCCATTTATACACTCCTTTGAGTATTTTCCTGATATTTCAAAGTTGATGTGTGGGGTTAAAGGGAATCATGGTTGACGGGATAATATACATTGTAAGGAAAAAGTTTTGGGGTATTATTGTGTTAATTGTTAAAGGATGTGGAATCATTCATTATACACTATTTTTCCCCTCTTGAATTAAAAAAATAACAAAAATGAAAAAAAGATCCTACAAAAAGAGAAAAAAATGGGTTGTGATTTGGGAAAACAAAAAAATCACCATTTTCTAGACTGATGATCTTATGGTAGTATGTGGTTAGATAATGGATGTGTGATTTGATATAATAATAACTTTTGAAAAAATAATAAAATTTAAAATAATGATGGTGTACAAATCATTCATTATGCTTACTTGATCATAACATTTTCTTTGAGTTTTGGGAATTAGGTGTTGCTACATTGAAGGGGATAATTTCATTATATTTTTTACTTTTGATATCATATATAATACTTAAGAGGTTATCCTCATACTTGAGCCTTAATTTTTAAATCATCAAATCCTACCTACCATAATGCTCAGAGTCAATAGAACCTCAATTGAAAGTCCTCATGATTTTATGTGCGTTTTTTCTTTACAAAGTGGAGAAAGTAGTTCATTTACAAGCCTGTGGATAAGGAGCATGTTCTTGTGATATGTGAATAACTCTACTTGAATTGTATCATGAGTGATGAGAGAAAAGAATGAAAAGTGAGGTAAATCATGAATTGTCATGTTTAATAATAATTAATCAATGATCTTGAATGAATGAAAGGATAAGTTCCATCAATTTTCAAAGGGTAAAAGTAAAATATGTGAATTATTAGTTTCTTTGAAAAATGGGAAATTATATTGATATTTTATGGAGACTTTTCAATGTTTGATTTCACATTGATATTTTTTTGATTTTATTACCTTGGAATTTGAATATTGGTGTCCTCTGATTTCCATTTTGAGACTTTATACTTGGGGATAAGCATGGTTTATGTGTGAGGGTATTTGACAGAGCAAATTTATGTGCATATTTTTTATCAAATAATGAGGATTTATAATGTTTTTCAATGATAAAACCCATGTATTTCAATGTTTTATTTAAATAATGGGTAATTTAAATTTTAGAATGATTATTATAAAAATTGATAAAATTGCATAATTTTGGATTTTTGAATGATTTTTACCACAAGGGTATTTTTTTGATTTCGTAAAAAATATAATTCCAAAATTCGTGATTTTTTTAGAATCCTATATTTATTTCATTCAAATTTCTTTTCAGATCCTATAGTTGATTCAAATATCTATTAGTCCAAAAAAATCATTGAAGTTGGAAACTTTTCCAGGCGGACAGCGCAGACCCCACCACCGTAACAGATGCACAAATCAGTCACCTCACTTACCATTTAGGATATTACAATAGGGATAGCACTAGTACACATCAGAACAACTCTAAAAAAAATTTGGGGGACTTTTTAAGTCATTAAGGTTTCCATTGATCGTTATACATTTGAAAGAATCTTCTTGGAAATTTCGGACATAAAAATCTTTATTCAATGAAAATTTAATAACTCCTTAATCTTATGGATAAATGAGATTAAGGTTTGAGTGTGAATGGAAAACATATTTATGAAAAAAAAATTATGAATGGGTCCATGTGTGAATTTACCATTTAATGGGCCAACAACATGCAAAATTTCTGAGGATAGAATTCTGCCTATAAATGGAGGCCCTCGACTCCTTCCCAAATCATCATCTCGACACCCACTACTAAAGAGGGATCCCATCATGGTACGGGCTGATGCTTCTCCTCTTTTGCCCCTTATTTATTATTTTAATTTTATATTAATTCTATTTTTTTATCAATTCTTCACTTGTATTATGTAAGTGATACTACATCTACTACTTTTTTATGTATTCATTTGGGTGAAGTGGAGAAGCGGGATTCTTTTTACCCTACTATGGAAATTATTCATTCCGATCCAATTTAAAAATTTATTTGTTCTACACTTCTAATTTATAAGTGATTCTTTCATTTTATTGTTCTACGTCTACTATTTTGGTTTTCTATTTTTATTTGTGTGTGTATGACTTCTGTTTTCTGTTTGATTTGGGTGTGTGTGTTGGGCTTTGACAGTGAATAAAAATTGATTCAAAATAAATTAAGTGTTAATATCATCCATAAATTTTCAGTTCGTAGAAGTCTTCGTATTTCTGGTAATTTTGTTTTAATATCTTCCATATTCCACATGATTGACATCATGGTAAGAATGTGTGATGAAGTTGTTAAGATCAGAGAGAAAACTCATACACTCCGAGTTGTTTATAGTGGCATGGTTAGTCATGAGTGATAATTGGCTTCCTAAGATGACTATACTAATATAACTGCAGGGTCAATAAAATATGGTTCTCATTTTACATTGTATATTATGTCCCTTTCTTGGCCAATACTCACTTTTATGATGGTGGGGTTCTTTTCACTAGCCATGCTGGCATGTGTATACATCCATAATAATGTTAGACAAGTCACAAGTTTAATTCAATAATATTGTTATCATTGACATACATTATTATTAATATCAAATTAAAAATTAATGTTTTTTTCTATACTTTATGAAATTAAACCTTTTTACAAGGCATGAACAACCTATTCGTTTAGAATCCGAAACATTATCCACCCATGGGTTGTGCTTGACTTGAGGAACTAATTGGGTAATGAAAGGTATGACCATAGAGGTTCCAATAATGATTTATTAAACATGAGTGAATGATTTGGGATTCCTGTAACACATAATGGGACCTGAGGCATGTAACTCTATATGGTATGCCTATAAAGGGTCCTTGAAATCCTCTTTTACCAACATTAGTGTGAAACTGTTGGTAAAAATCTTCCCTTTAAAAATGGTTTGATTCAATGACGAGGCAATTCACCTTTATTGGCGATTGTGGATTTCAAGTTATTGACATGACTCGCACTCTTTCCACCGATGAACTAGATGATCAGGTTGTATCTCAAGAAGCTAGGTCTAAATTTAGAATTTATTGAGACTCTTATATAGTACTACCTCATAATAGTTGTAACTATGTTTTTCTTCTTGATACATGACATACATTACCATCATTTGGTTTATGATTTTGTTATTAGTTGGTATTATTGGTTTGGTTATTTTCATCCATTTCAAATATTTTCCCATTGTTATATTTCTTACACTTTTAAATGATAATATTAAAATTGTGAAACTTAGGTAATGAGGGAATAGTCTCCCCCAGACATAGTAAAGGCTCTCACTATTAGTCAAAAACATTTGGAATATTGGTAGATAGGCTTGAGGCCATGTGGCCATCTGGGTTTGGGTCACTAATGAGTGGAATTCTGGTTTGGGATGTCACAATTCATGGATATCATTTTTATAGGTGTTTCTAATAAAATCCATACATATAACTATTGAAGGCCCCTCTCCAAAATCAGTTGGGACATGATTCAATGAATACACCTACATCATTCAGAGTGTGTATCCTAGTACTTACCTTAAAACTACCATAAATCTTCTATTTCTTTATGTATTTTTATCATAATGGATTTTCTTTAATATGTTATTTGGGTTACACATTACTTATTTGTTTCTAATTACTTCCATATTTGATTTCATTACAGGAAATGACACCCATTGAAGAGATGCGGTGGAAAAAGATGACAGAAAATAATTGTCTCATGACACAGAGGGGAGTTCCTCCACTCATCCATGTTGTGAGTTTTTTATTTCAAATAAATATATATATATATATCAATAACTTATAATATCATGTGTTTTCTTTTGGGGTAAACTTTATTTTTTCAGGATTGACCCCCTAGAGGAGAGTGATCTGATGAGGAGTTTTATATTACTCCTAGTACAGAGACTGGTTGTAGGAGTGGGGTGGTGTCAGATTTAGATGATCATATGGTGATCCCGGTACTATGGATGGTGGTACGAGGGCTTGTGGTGCGAGCGTTATACGATCTACTGGTCATACCCGATTGGACTATGCTCTTACCACAGACGAATCTTCTACGCCCCATTTTGATCCTGATGTGTCTTTAGGGACACACGTGATATTTAGGCCTCCAATGTTTACACTACCAGTTGGCCTTACTTCTGTGCCATCATCTTTTGCTTCTGGTTCATTATCTTTGAGCTATTATATTCCACCTTCTTCAACTCCTTCTCCGACATAGAATGTGGATGAGGATCATACACTGAGGGACACTCCACCCATATAGGATATTCCTTCAGCTTCTGCAATCCAGTGACACACATTTATTCGACTACCAAAAATATATTTATATAACTCTAACAAATTTTTATAACAAAATTTATTTTTATTATAACTTGTACTGATATTTTTTTCATTAAAAGCAGATTCATCTACTGATAGGAGGCAGGGGAGGGGGCATACTTGCTTTCATGTGGTATGGAACCCCCTGACACAGTTGATGGTTGAATACAATGATGAATGAAAAATTATGGATAAATCTGTGAAGGAATGTTGGGGTTTTTTGGTGATGCTAGCCAAATACACTGACATCAATCCAGTCAACCCTCTCTCTTGGAGACATCTACGACATGAAATCAAGGATATTGCGTGGGAAGAAATAAGGGTAAAAAAATATATTGGATTTAATTTAGTACTTTTTTTGTATATATATGAATTAATCTATTGGGTGTCATCTTCAGTTTAACTTCCCGGATGGCGAAGGTGCACGACCAGCACATTTAAAAGATCTAAGAGAGATTTGGAGAGGTTTTGTGCATGAGATGTATGTTGGATGGTGTGATAGAGTGGGAACAGAGTTGGAGACAATATCTATCTTGGCTGACTACCCAATAGAGCAATATCGTCAAATGATTACCCATTGGGAGACTGCCAAATTTAAGCTATTAATCCCATTTGAGGTATTTAAATGAAAATTTTCATCTATTTCATTAATATTATCTTATTTAATATTACAAATTATTTAGTAATCTTCGGAAAAAAACATTGATTCAAAGAAATACCTCCACAAATTGGGGTGCACTACTACGTCAAATCGTGAGAGAGAGCTGGTACGATATATTTGTTCATAATTTTTCTTTGGGACTTTCCCTTTTTATTGTTTCTTAATTAAATTATGTGATTTATTGAATATTTAATATATGATCATACTTTAACTTTATATTGTCTCAATTTCATTACAGAAGCAAAAATTGAATATTGAAGGACGTCTCCCTCAGAAAAATTGTTTTGCTCGAGTAGAAGGAAAAAAGATGGAACTGTGGTTAATGAATCGACACAAGAAAAGATTATATGTTTTAATATGTTTATTTAAAGGTTTAATATATATTATGAAATTTAATAATCTATTAATATTTTTAACAGACTGATTTAGAGGCCCTTGATGGCCAGGAGCTTGACAATTTAGGGACACATGATCATTTATATCAGGTTTTGGGAGATGATCACTATGATCTATTACGCTACCGACCTGGTAAGAATATAGTACCGATGAGGAATTGGTCCTCTCCAGGTATCCATTCTAGTACCACCAAGTTGGAACAGGTAAATGAGCATGCAAGATAGTCTGATAAAAGGTTCAAAGAGTTGGAAGAACATTTTCAAACAAGGGAGAAAGAATTTATGAAACTGATCAAAGTTGTATCTTCATCACTTCCTCCAGAGGCCAGCGTGTCTTGTTAGACATATATGTCTTCGATGGGTGAATTATCCTATGCACCAGGCGGTAGTTCTAGTGGCAGTAGAGATGATGACATTCCTGGTGATGACGAGGATGCTGAAGAGGACGAGGGTGAGGATGAGGATGAGGATGAGGGTGAGGATGGGGCCGAGGGAAAGAATGGGGTCTAGGATGAGCATGGGGATGATGTCAATGAGGAAAAAGATGGTGGATAGGATGAGGCTGATGATGACATTGTTGATGGTGATGGTGATCAGGGGTAGATTGATCCGTTACATTTTTGAATTTTGTAGAACTCTTTATTTTTTATCCTGGTTTTCACTCTGGTATTGATATTTTTGAATTCTGTATAACTCTTTATTTTTTACCAAATATGGAAGCCTAATGATTTTATAATGGTTTATGGGGCTTTTGGGGCTTGTTCAGAGCTCGGACCCCCGGTCGGCGTAAAAAAAACTATACCTCACGGTTAGTAAAAAATTTAAGTCCATCCCACAGGGTATCTACCAAAAATATAGGGATATATATTAGAAGAAATGTGCATGATTTACCCTAACCATGCACTAGGGGATGCACATCATGCACATTGTCTATTGTTTTAGTATAAGATATTATCACTATTGTTGCACGAGTTGCCTAACTGACATACGCAAAACTGACCAAACGCATCGGATTGTGTTGATACATTAGGAAAACAATCCATGAGTCATATGTGAGATTACAAGTTAACCCCGTCTCAATCTAAGGAATAGTGTGTCTAGTATCACTCAAGGTGTCTCTCTTTTGTTTAAAATGGACACCCTTTTAAGTAAAATCAACTGGCATACAGAAAACTGAACAAACTTACTTGGATTGTGTTCATACTTTAAGAAAATGATTCATGGTTCATATGTGACATGTATAACCCAATACCGCCTCAATCTGAGGCACGGTGTGGCCGGTACCACTCAAAGTGTCTCACTTTTATTTGAAATAGACAACATTTTAAGTTAAAACAAAAACTGACATATAGAAAATGGACCAAAACTTTTTTGATTCTATTGATACATTAGAACAATGACCCATGGGACATTTGTTATGTGTAGGAATAAACCCTACATCATTCTGATCCACACTGTAGCCTGTACCACTCAAAGTTTCTCACTTTTATTTGAAATGGACCAGATTTTAAATGAAAACAACAACTGACATACGAAAAACCGATCAAACGCATTCGGATTGTGTTGATACTTTAGGAAAATGATACATTGGTCATTTTTGACAGGTACAAGTCAAATCCACCTCAACTAGAGGTGTCTTGTGACCGTGATGTCCAAAAACGCACTCTGCATGTCATAAATGGCCAAAACATGCATTTAATGGTCAAATGCATGATGAAATACATCATAATGACTTGAAATCACATGAAAACACCCTAATTATTATTTTGGAGGTGTAAGAGGAGACAAAACATCATTCGGACGCGCAGTGTGCGTGGAACGACTGAATATGTATTTTTAGGTGTTTGGAATGCATGAAAAGCCTGCGTGGGGTGGTCAAAACCGGCCGAACGACCTCAAAATGACATAAAATCAGATGAAAAAAATGTATGGGTTAATTATGAATTGGTCAGCTAGACGGCACATCAATCGGATGTATCGTGTGACCGCGCTGGCTGAAAACGCACTTAGCGTGTCATAAATGGACAAAACATGCGTTTAACGGTCAAATTCATACCTAACGACATCATAATGACTTCAAATCACATGAAAACACCCTAATAAATATTCATGAGGTGTATGAGGAGACGTAATGCAATTAGGACACATGGTTTACATGGAAGGACTGAATATGTGTTTATAGTTGTTTGGTACGCTTGAAAAGCGTGTGTGGGGTTGTCAAAACTGGATGAGCGACCTCGGAATTCCATGAAATCATACAACAACAAAGGGTGGGTGAATTGTGAAATGGTGGGCTAGACGGCCAATAAATCAGAGGTGTCGTGTGACCGCGGTGGCTGAAAACGCACTCCGCATGTCGTAAATGGCCAAAACATGTGTGTAATAGTAAAATTCATACCGAACGACCTTAGAATGACTTGAAACCACACGAAAACACCTTAATTATTATTCGTGAGGTGTACAATGAGATATCATGTCATTAAGATGTGCGGTTTGTGCGACACGACTGAATATGTGTTTTTTAGGAGTTTGGTGTGCTTGAAAAGCATGCATGGGGTGGTCAAAACCGGCCGAACGACCTCAGAATGCCATGAAATCGGATCACAATAAATGGTGGGTGAATTGTGAAATGATCAGCCAGAAAAAAATTCAATCGGAGGCGGCGTGCCACCGCAATGTCCAAAAATGCACTTCGCATGTCGTAAATGGCCAAAACATGTGTTTAATGGTCAAATATATGCCGAACAACATCAGAATTACTTAAAATCATATGAAAAAACCATAATTATTTTTTGTGATGTGTATGAGGATACGACACATCATTCAGATGTGTTGTTTGCGTGACACGACAGAATAGGTTTTCTTTATGTTTTTGGTGCACTTGAAAAGCGTGCGTGGGGTGGTCAAAATTGGCTAAACGACCTCATAATTCCATTAAATAGGACGACAACAAAGGGTGTGTGAATTTTGAAATGGTCGACCAAACGACACATTAATCAGAGGTTTCGTGTGACCTCCATAGCAAAAAACGCACTCTGCGTGTTGTAAATGGCCAAAAAATGTGTTTAACAGTCAAATTCCTATCAAATGATATCAGAATGACTTGAAATCATACAAAAACACCCTAATTATTATTCTTGAGGTGTATGAAGAGACGACACATCATTCGGATGTGTGTTTTCTGTGGAACGGCTAAATATGTGTTTTTACGACTTTGGCGCTCTTGAAAACGGTGCGTGGGGTGGTCAAAACTGGCCGAACGACCTTAGAATGCCAAGAAATCAGATGACAACAATGGGTGGGTGAATTGTGAAAATTTTGGCTAGATGGCACATCAATCGGAGGTTTTGTGTGACCATGGTTGCTGAAAACGAACTCCACTTGTCGTAAATGGACAAAACATGCATTTAGCAGTCAAATGCATGTCGAATGACATCTAAATGACTTTAAATAACACAAAAAAACCCTAATTATTCATGAGTTGTATGAGGATACGACACATCATTCAGATGTGTGTTTTGCGTGATATGACGGAATATGAGTTTTTTCGGTGTTTGGCGCGCTTGAAAAGCGTGTGTGGGGTGGTCAAAACATTCTGAACGACTTCAGAATGCCATGAAATTGGACGAAAACAATGGTTGGGTGAATTTTAAAATGCTTGGCCAGATGACACATTAATCTGACGTGTAGTGTTACGGCAGTGGCAAAAAACGCACTTTGTGTGTCGTAAATGGCCAAAACTTGTGTTTTTAGGTAAAATACATACCGAACGATGTCTGAATGACTTGAAATCACACGAAAACACCCTAATTATTATTCTTGGGGTGTATGAAAAGACGGCATGTCATTCGGACTTCCAGTTTGCACGACATGGCAGAATATGTGTTTTTTAGGTGTTGGTGCGCTTGAAAAGCACGTGTAGGGTGTTCAAAACCATCTGAACAACCCCATAATTCCATGAAATCAGACGAAGACAAAGGGTGGGTGATTTTTGAAATGGTATGACAGAAATAACGTCAATCAGAGGTTTAATGTGAGCTCGTTGGACGAAAACGTACTCTGCATGTCGTAAATGGCCAAAACATGTGTTTAATGGTCAAATGCATACCGAACGACATCGTAATGACTTGAAATCACAAAAAAACACCCTAATTATTATTTTTGAGTCATATGAAGAGAAAACATGTCATTCGGATGTGTGGTTTGTTGGGAACAACTGAATATTTTTGTAGGTGTTTGGCGCGCCTGAAAATCATGTGTGGGGTAGTCAAAATCTACTGAACGGCCTCAGAATGCCACGAAATCAGACGACAACAAAGGGTTGGTGAATTGTAAAATTTTCAGCTAGAAGACATTCCAATTGGAGGTGTCGTGTAACCACAGTGGGTGAAAAAATACTATGCAGGTCGTAAATGGCGAAAACACGTGTTTTACGGTCAAATACATACCGAACGACATCAATATGATTTGAAATCACATGAAAACACCCTAATTATTATTCATGAGGTGTAAAAAAAGACGACACATCATTCAGACTCGCAGTTTGCACAATACGGTAGAATATGTGTTTTTAGGTGTTTGGCGTGCTTGAAAAATGTGTGTGGGTTGGTCAAAACTGGTCGAATGACCTCAGAATACCATGAAATTGGACAACAACAAAGAGTGGGATAATTTTTAAATGGTCACCTAGAAAACACGTCAATCAGAGGTGTTTTGTGACCGCGGTGGTCGAAAACGCACTCCGGACAGCCCCACCCCCCCCCCACCCAATGATCCATGGATCATTTGTGACGGGTACGAGTCAACCCCACCTCAATACGAGGAATGGTGTGACTAGTATCACTCAAAGTGTGTCACTTGTTTTTGAAATGGACAACATTTTAAGTGAAAACAACAACTGACATATGGAAAATCTTCACCAGGCTACACATATATTCTAAAAATTAAGGGTTAATAAATAAAATATGGTCTATTGGTCATACGTTATTAGAAGAAAATATTCACAAATCATAGATTGAAACACAATGGGTCATAGTATATATTGAAAAACATGAATTATTTTAGGAATGAGTCTCGACATCCCATCATGAACATGCACCAACCCTCATGTTCTAATTCTCAATCATGAGTCGTTCATTCTATTAAATAACATACGACAAATAAATATCATACAGAGATTTCATATGTAACCTATGAACACTCAAGCATACCATATAACAAATTGGTCAACAAGGCTACACATATATCCTTGAAAAATATGTTTCAAAGTCTCATAAAAATTCCCCAATGGTGAGGAATACATATGGTGACACCATAGCCCCCTGGATCACCTCAATCCCATCCTCAAACAGTGGGTTCTAGGACCAAAACAAAGTCCCTTTGGGAACCCAATACCAAAGACAAAATTGAATATTCATACCCACTACCCAAGATAGGGATTCATCTCACATCACACTGAGGAGAGAAAATTACAATTATCCACATACCCCCTTATTCTAATTGAATTGTCTATGAAAGACATGCAGGCTATTCTGGTAACCCATCTCATATGTCGAGATTGGCCAATGTTTCCCACTAACACATAAGGAACCATTTATACATGGATACATAATCATTAGAGGAATATAAACATCCCATGTGATTCCTATAACTCATCATAGGTCTAATCACATGACCACTACCATTGTCTATCTTATGGGTGTAATGATCCTTGACACTTTACCCATGTTTTTCTGTTGGTTTTAAGATACTCAACCCAAGACCATGACTAAACATCCCTTGTTCTTCCTATAACGTGTAGGTTTTTTCTCTTGTGTGTATTGGTGTTGTGGTTTGAGTGAGGAATGATTCTAAATTTCAAATACTCTTGTGTTTGTTGGTGTTGTGGTTTAAGTGAGGAATGAATTATAAATTTTGAATACTCTTATGGGTGTTATTGCATTTCCTATAACATGTAGGCGTTTTCTTTTATGGGTGTTATTGCATTTGAATTTCTAAATTTCTAAATTTCTAAATTCTGGAATGAATTCTAAAATTTGAATACTTTGGATGGGGATTTTTCTATTGGTGTTGTTGCAGGTCTGCAGAGGGGTCATTGTGTTGTTGCAGGTCTGGATAGGGGAGAGGGGCCTGCTGCTGTAGATCTATGCAATTGTATACAAATAGTTTCAAAATCGTTGGTATAGATACTATAATATAACTATACCAACGGTTTTTTATAACCTTTGGTATAGGTTTGTACCATTGGTTATAACAAAACTATTGGTATAGCCTTATGGCTTTCCATATCCACTTTATTCCAACAATTTATAAGTGTTGGTATAAGTGTAACACACATATACCAACGGTTTAAAAAACCTTCATATATATTATACTTTAACACACATATACCAACAGTTTGTAGCAAACCGTTGGTATTCCTTCTATTTGGACACATATACCAATGATTTTCATAGAACTATTGGTATAATCCTATTGTCCTGCCTTACTTGGCCGCAGTTGAGGGAACCATTGATATACTACATATTAATGGTTTTCAGGCCTTTACCAATGGTTTACAACCGTTGTTAAAGTGTAAAATTTGAGTAGTGATTCATTCTATCTAGACTTGCATCATAGTATAAATTTAGAATTATTGCTTCACATGTCATTATTTTTAATAATAAAAAACCCAAAAATATTTTAATCACTATTATTTAATAAATAAAACCACAAAAAGATATAGATGATGTGAATTAGATAAAGAAAGTGAACTACATTGAGAAGGACCCTCAAGAGAGATGACCATGGTCCCCCACTGTGCCGCACTAGGAAAAATATAATTATTTTTTTCCACACCCCAAGACAGTTGTGCGTCAAAACTGATTCTATTTTCGAGGATCCAGTCATTAGTTCATTTTATCTTTCTATTTTGATGTCTTATTTTGATTTCATTGAATTTAAAAAAATAAAAATATTTCCTATATGTATTCAAAATTTGAATATTATGCATGGAAATATTACTCACAGGTTCAGAAAAAACAAGAAGAAGACGGTGAATATTTTAGAAGAGCTCATGTTCATGAACATACAAAAAGAATTGAACAACTAATCAGAAAGGCTGATAGAGATTTTGATTATGTTCGTGCATTAATGGAGCAACCTAACCCTAAGCTGAAGAAAGAACCTAAGAAAGTGGTGTAAGGAATTTCACCACTTATATTTGAAATTGAAGAACCTAAGGAGGCAAAGGAGGAAGATGTACCTACTGAGCTAGAATTGGGAGATCAAAAAAGTTTGTATTAATTATTGATTAAATGCGAGGAACAACCTATCCTCCCCATACAATACAATAAAGAAGATTCAACACCACAAAAGGAAGAAACAACCCAAGTGGTGGAATTTGAAGTCAAGATGGTGGAACCCGACTACCTGCCTCCATCCTCAGAGAGTCTACACCAATTGGCACTTACCACTGAGGCAAAGATTGAAGATGAACCAACTCAGGGAGTTGAACCATTCATTGACTCTACCCCTTCTAATTTTAATGACTGTGAATTCTACATAACTCCGTGTGGTTTTGATTATACAGAATTAGACAATCTTAGCTATGCCTTGGAGGATGAAGAAGAACCTAGATGTGAACATGTTGAGGAATATATCGATCTACCCAGATATGTTGAATATTTATTGAAGGAATTTCATGATGAAATACTAGTGGATTTGCCTAGGGAAACCATGACAAAATCTGCTTACATTGATGGGGAAGAATTAGATCTTGATACATCATATTTTAATATTATTCAAATAGAATTACACATTGACTTTACCATTGACTATTCTTTTGATGAAGCATGCCTCAAGGAACCAATGGACAGAGATCAAGAGGTTTCACAAGTAGTAACCATGAAGGTGGATGATTAATAATTCATCCTACCCCCACCATGCAAGATATACCTCATTGTAATGGGGGTGGGGATATGGTGTACTCTATCCCTGGATCATTACTCACCCATAAGGATAAAGCACAAGTTGGGAAAATCCACTTGTAGTGGTTCAAATCAAAGAATATTCATCCTCCATCAAACTTTGGATAACAGCCGGTACTGCCCTCTAGAGGTAGTAAAAATTCAAGGCCGACTTACGGGATAATACCAAGATTTATGTTTACTTGGTTTATAGGAATTCAGATGTCAATTTATTTTCTTTGAAATAATTGAGCATGTGGCCACCTCCCTCTTTTCATTTTGAGCTTAAATGAAATGATCATTGTGATTAATTGACTAATTTTCTTTTGTAAGATCATAACAGTAGAAGGAATCCCCAAACAGTGAATAGGAAGGACGAAGTTTCATAGAAAAAGGGTGTTCAATTTTAGTTTTTAATATTTTAAACTCTCCACATTTTTTCCACAATGTATTTTTAGCATTAAAGATAAAATTTCATGGCCAAACATGAATTCATGTTTTACTTTACTTATTTAGGAGACATGAGTTTCTTAGGAATCCTAGGATGCCATGTTTTAGATTTCAATGTTTATATGATTAAATGATTGAAATTAATAATTGAATTTTTTAATTGAATCATGGATATTGACATAATGACATATGGTTTGAAGGAATTAATTGATTCATTTAAATGAAATTTCCCTACCATCCTTCAGGCTTTGAATTTCTGATGTTTATGTGAATTGATTTATTAGTCATGCCATGAGTGATTGTCTGAAGTTATATTTCCCATTCCTGAGAAGATTTCTAGAACAAGTACATTCTTTTTATTCTTGAGCATATTTCTTGAGTAATCTTGGGACTTGTAACCAACCATAACATATATTAAAACATTTCAAATCTATGACTGTGAAAAAACACATTTAAAATGATTGAGGAATCCTTTGAAAAGCTAATATTTCGTAAAATATTACCTTTACATAAATAATTCTTTTAGCATATAGAGACCATGAATGACCTTTATAGGAATGAGTCATGTTTCAAGCCATTTTTATCCATTCCTACACTCCTCTGAGTATTTTCATGATAGTTTAATGTTGAAGTGTACGGGTAATGAGAATCATGGTGGATGGGATGATATAACTTGTAAGGAAGAAGTGTAGGGGTTTTATTGTGGTAATTGTAAAATTTTGTGGAATCACTCATTATACTCTATTTCTTCCCTCTTGAATTATAAAAAATTGAAACAATGACAAAAAGAACAAACAAAAAGAGAAAAAAATTGGTTATTATTTGGGAAAACCCAAAATCACCATTTTCTAGACCGACGATCTGTTGATAGTATATGGTTAGGTGATTGATGTGAGGTATGATATAATCATAACTTTTGAAAAAAGAAAATACAGTACAAAATAAATAAAAATATTCAAGAGGGTGAACAAATCATTCATTTTTGTAACTTGATCATAACATTTTCTTTGAGTTTTGGGAAGTGGGTGTTGCTACTATGAAGGGCACAATTTCATTATATTTTTACTTTTGATATCATGAATAGTACTTAATATATTAGCCTCCTCCTTGAGCCTTAATTTTTAAAGAATCAAATCCTACCAACCTTAAACCGTAGAGTCAATAGAACCTTAATTTCAAGTCCTCGTGATTTTATTTGCATTTTGTCTTTACAAAGTGTAGAAAAAAATTTATTTTCATGCCTATGGATAAAGAGCATGTTCTCATGATATGAGCATAACTGTACTTGAATTGTATAATGAGTAATGAGAGAAAATAGTCAAAAGTGAGGTAAATCATGACATTGAATGTTTTATAATAATGATTCAAGTAGATTGGATGAATGAAAGGAGTAGTTCCAACAATTTTCAAATGGTAAAAGTAAAATATGTGAATTATTTATTTCTTTGAAAAATGGGAAATTAAATTGATATGTTTGAAATTTTTTGAAAGTTTGATTTCACATTGAAAATGGTTTGATTTAATTGAATTGGAATTTTAATATTGGTAACATTGGCATCCTCTAATTTCTATGTTGAGATTTTATACTTGAGGACAAGCATGGTTTAAGTGTGGGGGTAATTGAGAGATCAAATTTATGTGCATATTTTTGATCAAATAATGATAATTTTTTAATTTTATTCAATGATAAAACAAATTTATTTCAATGTTTTATTAAAATAATGGGTAATTTGAATTTTAGAATTATTTTGAGAAAAATTGAGAAAAGTGCATAATTTTGGATTTTTGATAGATTTTTACTACAAAGTTATATTTCTCATTTTCAAAAAATTATAATTCCAAAATTCATGATTCATTTTCTTAGAATAATGATTTTATATCATTAAATAGTATCTTAAGTACATAGAGTTGATTCAATGATCTATTAGTCCAAATAATTCATTGAAGTGGGAAATTTTTCTAGGAAAATAAAATAGACCCCACCACTATATCGAAGGAAAACATCAGTCTCCTCACCTCATATATAGGTTAATCCACCTAGGATAGCACTAGAACACATAATACCGACATTAAAACAAATTTGGGGGGATTTTGAAGTCATTAAGGTTTCGATTGGTTTTTATAAATTTGAAGACAACTTCATGGAAATTTCATCAATAAGAAGTCTTATTCAATGAAAATTAAATAACTCTATAATCATGTTGCTAAATGAGCTGAAATTTGGAGGGTGAATTGTAAAAAAATTATTGAATAACATTTATGAAGGGTTCCACACATTAATCTGTCATTTAATAGGCCATCAATTTGAAAACTTTCAGAAGAAATAATTCTTCCTATAAAATGAGGCCCTCTCCTTCTTCCCAAATCATCTGCTCGACACCCACAGCTAAGGAGGGATCCCACAAGGGAAAGGTCCAATTATTCTCCTATTTCCCCCATAATTTATTCTTTATATTATATTTTAATTTTAATTTTGAATTTTTTTTCTATTGTAATTAAAATTTTAGTTTTATTAATCCAGGCCTTTTTGTTTCTCCATCCACTTTTCTTCATTTCATTCCCTCTCTCTCTCTTCTATTCCACCCACTACACTGAGTAATATCATAATCTCAGGAATGAGAGGCTTACCCTGAGACTTGGCCCAGGGCGTGGTGTAGGTGATCATGAATTTTCTTTAATCATTAATTTTAATTTTGTAGATAGATTTGAGTAGGATGCAGAGGTAATGCGAATATATCTGATGTTGTGACCGACTCCATTGACATGCAACTAAACCTATCCCTATTCATTTATTTAATCATTTTTACCTCTCTCCATTGGTTAGTTCTTCACACATTGGATTTGAGATAATAAATGTATGAAAGAGATTTGATTGAATTGGGTCCGGGAAGATGACACAATCTAGACAAAGGAGTGTCACCAACTTGGATTAAAGGAGGAGGTTGAATTGAGAGTTCTCAAACATTCAATGATATTCCACAATTTATAATTAAATAATAGTAATTCAAACATGATATTTCAAGTTTGGATTATCAAACAAAAACAAAACATATAATGGATCATAATGATTGAACTTTTAACCAACCCCCAAAACCATGTTCTTTATTATTAATTCATTCTTATTAGACTTGCATCTTAGTATAAATTTAGAATTCTTGATTCACATGTCATTATTTTAAATAAAAAACCTAAAAATATTTTCATCACTGCCATTTTATAGAAAAAACCAAAAAATAGATATAATAGGTGAATTAGATAAAGTAAGTGAACTACATTGAGAAGTCTCTTCAAGAGAGACGACTCTGGTCAGCCAGTATGTTGCACTACGAAAAATATAATTTTTTTCCACGCCCCGTGACAGGCATGCATCAAAACTAACGTTGATTCTATAGAGAAAATCATTTGTTTATTTACTTTTTCTATTTTCACATCTTTGTTAGATTTCATTTCATTTAAAAAAACTAATAAAAGACTTCCATGATGTATTCAAATTCCGATATATTATGCATGGAAAAATTACTCATATGTGGAGCAGCAAAAAAAAGAAGAAGATAAATATTTTAGAAGATCATAGGTGAATGAACTTAGAGAAAGCAATGAACAATTAACTAGAAAGGCTGATAGATAGTTTGATTATGTTCGTGCATTAATGGAGATACCCAAATGTAATCCAAAGTAATAACATGAGAAAGTGGTGGAAGAAATTTCACTACTTATATTTGAAATTGATGAACTTGAGGAGTCATGGTAGGAAGACTTACCTGGTGAACTAAAAGTGGGAGATCAAAAATGTTTGGATGAATTCATGATTAAATGTGAGGAACTACCTGAACTCCCCATATAATAAAAATAAGAAGATTCATTGCCACTAAAAGAAGAATCAACCCACATGTTTGA
This sequence comes from Viscum album, assembly GCA_963277665.1. Classification (NCBI taxonomy): domain Eukaryota; kingdom Viridiplantae; phylum Streptophyta; class Magnoliopsida; order Santalales; family Viscaceae; genus Viscum; species Viscum album. Next base: position 962,771,302 of record OY728148.1, on the reverse strand, counting down.
ATTTGAAGTCAAGATGGAGGAGCCCGACTACCTGCCTCCATCCTCAGAGAGTCTACTCCAAGAGGCACTTACCACTGAGGTAGAGATTGAAGCTGAACCGACTCGGGTAGTTGAACCATTCATTGACTCTATCCCTTCTAATTTTAATGAATCTGAATTCTACATCACTCCTTGTGGGTTTGATTGTATAGAATCTGACAATCTCAGCTATGCCTTGGAGGATGAAGAAGAACCAGGATGTGCACATGTTGAGGAACATTTGGAGCTCCCTAGACACAATTAGTATTTATTAAAGGAAGTTCCTGAAGAGATTATAGTGGATTTACCTATGTAAATCATGATAAAAGATTCTTACTTTGATAGGGAATAATTTGATCTTGATAATTCATGTTTTAATATTATTCAAAATGAATTACACTCTGACATTACTATTGAATATTATTTTGATAAAGCATACCATGAGGAACCAATGGACAGAGAAGAAGAGGTTGCACAAGTAGCAACCGAGAAGGAGGATGATTCATACTTCATCCTACCCCACCATGGAAGCTATACCTCATTGTTAAGGGGGGGGATATGGTGTACTCTATACAAGCAGGCCCTTGACTCCTTCCCAAATCATCAGCTCGACTCCCACAGCTAAGGATGGATCCCATCGGGGCACGGGCTGCTTCTTATCCTCTCTTTCCCCCTCATTTCATCTTTTTATTTTATTTTAATTTTAGTTTTGTATTAGTTTTAAATTTTAATTCAAATTTTAGTTTTATTAATCCATTCCTTTTTGTTTCTCCATCCACTTTTCTTCTTTTCTCTCCCTCTCTCTTTTCTTCCACTCACTCGGCCATGTAATATCTTACTCTCGGAAATTAGAGAATGACCCCGGGACTTGGCCCGAGGGGAGGTGAATGTGATCATGAATTTTCTTTAATGTTTAATTTTATGTTTGTAGATAGATTTTAGTAGAATTCACGAGTAAGGAGAATTTCCCCAATCTTGTGACTCTATCCAATGTCATGAAACTCAACCTATACTTATTATTTTATTTAATAATTTTTACCTCTCTCCATTGGTTAGTTATTCACATATTTCAGGTGAGATAATCAATGGATGAAACTACTTCGATTGAACCAGGTCCTGGAAGACAACAAATTCTAGAAAAAGGTGTGTCACCAACTTGGATTAAATGAGGAGGTTGAATTGAGATTGCTCAAACATTCTTTGATATTCCACAATTTATAAATAAAGAATAGTAGTTCAAAAAATGAGATTTCATGTTTGGATTATCAAACTGAAATAAAACATATAATGGTGAATAATGATTTAATATTTAACCAACCCCCAAAACCAAGTTCTTTCTTATTAATTTATTATTTTTCGACCTGCATCTTAGTATAAATTATAAATTTTTGCTTCAAATTTCATTATTTTTAATAATAAAAAACCCAAAAATATTCTCATCACATTCATTTAATAAACAAAACAACAAAAAGAGATTGAATAGGTGAATTAGATAAAGTAAGTGTACTACACAAATAAGGATCCTTAAGAGAGATGACCCTGATTAGCCATTGTGCTACACTATGAAAATTTTAATTATTTTTTTCCATGCCTTGTGATAGTTGTGCATTAATCTCTAGTGTAAGTAATTCAACCTCATTTAGGTACAACCTAGATTCCATAAACTCAGAAAACATAAGGTCACACCCCTTGGGTAGTTTGTCAATGGTCAAGATCATTGCAAAAGCATGACGCTTTCCATGGGTGGCCTTGGGTTGGGGAAACACCAACCAACATATCTCAAAGAACCTTCTATCATCCCTAACAGGTCATACCACATCTATTTTATATAAACACTTTAAAATCAGGCCCATGCCAAAAAGTCTGGCGGGCGGCAAAAAGGTCGATAGCTCTATAAAGCATCAAAATTTGAATGAAGAGTCATCATTAGTGACTGATCACATCAACAGTGTCAATATCATATTCCATCAACTCATGAAACTACTCTACAAAATTAGGGATACTGAATGTGCTAGTATTTTTCTCTAAAGATTATTAAATCCATATGATCAGTTGATCATCAACCTTACCAAAAATATCATGATGGACATGTTTATACTCAACAATGTTGCAGTTGTGGTTCCTGAAGAAAAAATTCAATGCAAGAGAAAAGTGACAGACAAAAAACATTGCACCAATCGAAGATTTTGTCAATAGAGAGAGGAAGGATGATGGAGCATGATTCTATGTAGGATCCAAAATCATGGAAGGTCCAAATCGAGAAGAATAACAAAATCACATGTTACAGTTTTGGAAAGTTGGGGGCACACCAAAAATAATAGATGGAACAATAAGTGTAACACCCCAAGATTTCATAGTGTGTTATTTCTTCAAAATAATTCAATAACTTGCACTACACGCAACACCGAGTTCAATCACACCATGACTTACAAAAAAAGCCATTCAAAAGAGGTTATGAATAGTATTATCTAAATTTTAAACTTTATATAATCCTTATAATTTTAGAATCCATATTATGAGTTTCTTAGATATAATGCAAGAACAAATTCATTTTCAGTATTGCACTTTTATCAACTTTTAATTGTGAACCCTTTTTAAATACAATATTTTAAACTTTTTGACTAAATGGGGACATCAAAAATTTAAAATGAAACATCCCAAGCTTCCACGGTACGCTTTCTTTGAATAATACAGTAGCGTGGGTTGTACGCAACCTTGAGTTTTAACACACACCACAACCAATCAAACTAGCCGTTGTGAATAGTAATATCTACTTTTCGAAATTATATATATTTTATATTTTAAAATGGACTTAATTTCTGGATTCAGAATATCTAATTTAGCCTAAGGTGAAATTTTGGTACTTTTCGGATAACTTTCATATTTTGATTGATAGTGAAAATTACTAAATTTTAATTAAAAACAACTTTTTTAATCAAAATAATTAATAGTGATAAATTATGAATTTGAGTGGTTTTAAAGTATATTTAGAATATATTTTTACCATTTAATATAATTTTGGTCATTGGACATAATTTTATAATTAAACTGAACATAAACAAGTGTCAATCTTTTGATAGTTATTATCTCTTAAAAACACGCTTTTTGTTTTAACAGTGGGAATTAATTTTAAATTAATTTCTTCCACTTCTGTGTTTTGAATTTAGAAAAATGTATTCCATATTTGGAATCAGGATCTTCAAATTGTGTAAATAGGTAACTTTTATTTTTAGAAATTTTGAATAATTATTGTGGTAAATATTTTATTTTTAATGGTTAAGGGTAAATCTGGTAAATAAGGGTTAAAAAATAATATTATAATAATACTAAATTACCCTAAAACGTGTCCTAGACTTATTGGCTGATACATGGTGGCCCATGGCCATATTTGGGTCGATATTGGGACCCCATGGATCCACTTGTAAGTGATAATGACACTTTATTTTAATTAAGTTAAAATGAATACAAAAATGACACAAGCATATATATTTTAGAAAAACAATTGTTAAATAGGGTTATATATGTTGGATTTTAGATTATAAACATTCATTAGAAATATAAAAAGATTTCTTACATAATTATATTTTATTTATAATTTTTAGACATTAAATAATTTATTTTATTTATGACACAATGATGATGCAGTAATTACTTTAATAGTGAAAAATTAAAATAATTGATATTATAAATACCCAATAAATATAATATGAAACTTTTAATGAATTAAACTAATTTTCTAGGATAATATGATATATTAGGATTTATTTAATTTACATTGTTCGATGTAATCAATCTGTTATGAGTTTCATAAAAATCAACTATTTAATAGTATCAAAATTGACATAAAAGAGTTCTTAAAACAAATATTATATTATTAATTGATATTAAATTCCTAAAAATCTATGATTCGGCCAAGAGACTTATATCATGATTGTTTCATCATTAATGGACCACTTGGGGGTCTCTTGGATGTATATAGTAAGTTTATTAGCAATATTATATAAAAATACAAAGAGACATTATAAAAGTGAAACTAATTAACTTAGAGTTAATACTTAAAGATAAGGTTAATATAAGTACCCAAACCTGTCTAAATTATATTGGTTGAGTTGTTTTCGACCCATACCCACCTTACCCTTTTAATAATCAACTTTGGATCCATTAGAAATCGAATATGAATTTATTATAAATTAATACTTCTAGCTTTTCCAATGGTGCCCCTCACCCCTCTTATAAAAGGGCACTCCTCCTTCTCATTTCTTCACACCTTCAAAGCCTTTTGGTTCGGCCAAACTCTGCCCAAATACTCTCCCAACATCCTTCACTACAACCTAGAGGCCTTAGTTTGATCAGAAAGCCATCCTAAGAGCCCTTTTGATCAAATCAAAAGGAAGAACCCGGAGGAGAGGTAATGTTTTCACCACCCCTTTTAAAGTTCCTTTCTTCTTCCACTTATTCTTTCTTTGTTCATACCATTATAAAATATTAACTCCATTATATCACATATAATGTGATGTTATTATAAATATGGTACAACCATATTCAGTATTCTATCCACCTTTTGAATAACATGTCACCATACGTGCGTACGTACGGCTTACCGTCTCCACGTCGTGGTGTAATTGTTATTCAATATATTATTATTTGGATGGGTATAATAATGATTTGTAACTCATGTAAATAATAAATATAACATGTTAATGATTCTTTATATATGATATACCATCCATTTATATATTATTTTAATATCAAAAGAATGATATTGTCACTCGTGCGTACGTACGGACTACCGTCTCCACGAACGCGATGAGATTCATTCTCCATCGTATCCATTCAAGTATAATTATCATTTGATTATTTAAAAATGATGTTTATGGACTTGATATCATTCTGGATATGAATAATATACAACAAACATGGATTATGTAACAAAACATATAAAATAAAATTAGTAAGTTAACACCCGAAACGACGATAATTCTAAAATATTATTAACAAATCAATGTTAAAAGATCATATATGATATCATATTAATATATATGATCCTTGTATAATTTAATAACAATTATTTCACCATTATACAGGAGGTTAACCTACCCCATCCAAGGTAAAGTACAAGGTAAGGGGTTTTCATCTCACTCCTTATTCCTGTGAGATTCATGCCATATTCCCACCATTACCTTTTGTGTGGTGTATGTACTGCCCATAATTATATTCTTTGTGTAATACACTATAATTTATGTGTATTTACATATTCATTGTATGATACCTCTTTCATGGGTTGTATGTTTCATAAGTTACCAAATTGGTAAGGGTTATTTCACAATCTCTTCATTATCCGAGGTTGTTTATACGTAATAATCTACTAGGATCTCTTTATCATCCACGTCCATGTTTCTTAATAATGTATTTCAAAACATTTTTACTATTTACAAGAATATGGGTTAATGTAATTTATACCCTTATGTGTTTATAAAGGAATCATTCCGTCGTTTTCTAAACAAGGCACTTCTAACCTTTTCGACAAATTTAAGGTAAGAATGTTTTTTTAACTTATACGGCAGGTGCGGCTATTTACCGCCATTATAAAATCGTCAAAGATTCCCTTACAAGATTATAAAAATATTTTCAAATTGAATGTATTATTTTATAATTATGATACTTTTAAAATGATTTATAAAAAAAGAGATATTTCTCTAAAATAGTTTTGATTTCATCTATGTCAACATCCTTTGATGGATTTTAAGCTTATTTGAAGTTGATTTATTATGATACAAAACATTCATATTTTATTGAAGGTTTTATGATATTTTTGACTATGGATAAGTTATTTTTAATCTAGATGTTTATGTTATATTTCAATCTTTCATTCAGATGAATGTGTTAGACAAGTATGTTCCGGGTTGGGGACCGGTAAAAGTAAGCCCTCCGGTTTGGTCTCTGGTTATTAGAGGGACTCCGGTTTGGTCTCCGGTTATTAGAGGAACTCCGGGTTGGTGTCCGGTTATTGGAGGCACTCCGAGTTGGTGTCCGGTTATTAGAGGCACTCCGGGTTGGGTTCCGGTTACAGTTATCCCCAAGGTCTTGGGACGAGGCCTTGACAATGAAATTAAAGTTTAGCATTATGCATTCCAACATTATGAAAGTGGTTAGTGATTTTTCATGTGATTATTAGATTATTAGAATATCCATGTGAATGAGTAAATGGAATTATTTCATTTTATTTATGCCATACAATGTTGAAAGTTCAAGTTTGAAAGGCTGTTGTTTTAGTTATACATTGCCTTAAATGTTTATTCTCATTTATGAAAGTTTCCGCTATATTGTTATCCTTACTGGGCATTTGAGCTCACCCCTTTTCTATGTTTTATTTTTCTTAGGAAGTGACGAAGTAAATTATGAATGACCTGCAGGGATATTATGTGGGGATATGAGTGTGGATTATGGAGAAATTATGTTGTTGTAGTAGTTTTTCATTTTATGATGTAATGTAAAACTTATGAATATATCTAGTGTTTCCAAGGCTACTAAACCAATCGGTCTTTCAAGATTTTATCTTTCTTGTGATCATGCCAATGTTATGTAATTATGCACCGACTCTGGGTAACTAGGGTCGGGGCGTTATAGTTGGTATCAGAGGAAGTTTAGTACAAACCTTGGAAGCTAGATTTAGATAAACTCTGATTAGAGCATGTAGACCTAAGATGAACTTTGAGGATTAGTGTAGAAGAACTTCTTAGAATTTTGGTATTGTAGAGATTTTGTGAGTTTTCTGAGCAATACATCCCTGTCCGGATACGAGCAGGTAGAGGCGTCTCTGGCACAGATGTACCTAGGGGTAAAACCCGAAAACACCGCTTTGATCTAGACTCGAACGGGAACTGGTGCACGACAACGGGCCTTCCTGCACACTTGGTTACGACACTCCCGGGGGATATGCTTAGGATAATTCTCATTTTCTTTACAAACCATTATGAAGGGTTTATGAGTATATACATCCTCAAAGGAGACATTTTTATGATTATGGATTATATATATAAATAGTTCAATTTATGTTAAGTGTTTTATAAGTATGGGATTATGTATTTTGATTCATAAACTGATCTAGTGTATGCCATTGTTTAGAAATGGCGCCCAGTAGAAGGAATGAGAACTCCAGAAATGAACATGATCCAAAGAGAAGGAAGGATCATATCTTTCATGGTCTTAAGCTAGAATTTATAAGAGAAATAGTCTCCCATGTATTATCATCATATGAAGAAATAATATCATGTGTTGATAAGATAAGTAAAGAGTTTACTGAGTCCTATGGCTTTGAAGGGAAGCAAGAGAAGAAAAGTATGGAAGAGAGAAAGATTGATAAAGGGAAGAGGGAAAAGAATAATTTTCCCATATGTGGTAACTGTGGAAAGAAACATCCTGGAACTTGCCTGAAAGGAATGGGAGTTTGTTATAAGTGTGGAGGAAAAGGGCACAAAGTACGTGACTACAAGGGTAAGAAAATGGTTTTAAATGTACAATGCTTCATTTTAAAGGAGTTTGGACACTACGTGAACCTATGTCCCAGTTATCAGACTATGCCGCAAATGATGTTATTGGATAATAATCAAGTTATGATACTGCCACAGATGAAGAGGAATGATTAGAGTTCTTATGTTGATTATGTCAATTGAGTGTTGTATCAACAATGTACTTGTTATAATAATTATGGAGTATATAAGGATTGTACTGTAGTACTATTTCGTTAAGGACTTGAGATTGTGTGGAACAACGAAAAGTGACTCAATAGCAGGATAAATTTTTGGAAAATATATGGTTGAGAGAAGGATAAATCATAATATAGTTCTGATACTGAGGTAGTGATTTTGGAATAATATGTGATTGTTTTGGATAAATTATATTGGATATTCTTGACTACCTTGGAACTGATTTATGATTTGTATATTCCATCACTGATGGGGTTTAAAACATTTTTGGATTAATGAAGTATATCCAGCATTCTATATGGAATAAGGGAGCATGAATGTAATCAATAAGGAATATGGTAATACATGATGAAGGTATTCATATTCTATTACGGGGTAAAAGGATCTATATTATGTTTAAATTCCTTATAAATGTTGGACTGTGAGTTTGGACAGAAGTATTTTGGATAGTTCTAGTTTGGATTATTTTGGATTGCCATAAAAGGACAACCCGGAGGTCGGGCGGCAACCCGTCGCGTCCGGCAAGGCTGCGAGACTTGAACCCGCAACCGAAGGGCGACAAAGGTGTATCACCTACCACTGGACCACGAGATGTCCTGGATTAAATAATTTAGTTTTTATTAAAAGATCTTGTAGATGAATTATAAATTAATTTATTTTGGAACCCTATACGAATAGTGTAAATATAATTTTTTTACATTCTATTATCTTTTATAGTGAAAGATGAGTTTGTGGTAGAAATTTATTAATGGATAAAACTCTAATTATAAAGTAAGTATATCTCCTTATGATCTTAGCCAATATCATAAATAAATTCCACAATATTAAGAAAAGAAACTTAGAACAAAAATTTTTTCCTAGATGGTACCTTAAATCATCACTAATTTATGGCTTTGGGATTGTTGGCCTTTTCATAGCCATGTTCTCTACCACTCTCCATCAGATAATTGATGGTTAGATTTTTCTTCCATATCCATATTTTCCTACATGGAACCCTATTACGTGTTATTTTAGGTAATCTTCATACGTTCGACTCTTTATTTTAAATAGAGGCCTCATTAATTCAATTTTCGATGTGGGATTTCAAATAAGATATTTTGAATCATCAAAAATGTGTTATCCTAATACCCTATGTTTTGTTGAACCGATGGTATTTCAAATCATCATAGATTGATGAATTTAAGGACCTCAATTTTATACTTGTTTGTGATTGATGACCTCAATCACTACCTATAAATATTTACGTTTTTCCTCTAATTATATGTCTCTAATTTCCACCAATGTTCTCCTAATCGAGATCATAATTTGGTGGTGACCCTTTCATTTCTCTTTTCCTCATATTAAGACTAAATTTTAGTAACCCAATTTCCGATGTGGGTTTTCCCACAAATATATTTTCTATTTTCAACCTTTTATTTTCTAAGAACAATTTCAAATTGCGAGGACGCAATTTATTGAAGGATGGGAGAATGTAACACCCCAAGATTTCATAGTGTGTTATTTCTTCAAAATAATTCAATAACTTGCACTACACGCATCACCGAGTTCAATCACACCATGACTTACAAAAAAATCCATTCAAAAGAGGTTATGAATAGTATTATCTAAATTTTAAACTTTATATAATCCTTATAATTTTAGAATCCATATTATGAGTTTCTTAGATATAATGCAAGAATAAATTCATTTTCAGTATTGCACTTTTATCAACATTTAATAGTGAACCCTTTTTAAATATAATATTTTAAATTTTTTGACTAAATGGGGACATCAAAAATTTAAAATGAAACATCCCATGCTTCCACGGTATGCTTTCTTTGAATAATACAGTAGCATGTGTTGTACGCAACCTTGAGTTTTAACACACACCACAACCAATCAAACTAGCCGTTATGAATAGTAATACCTACTTTTCGAAATTATATATATTTTTTATTTTAAAATGGACTTCATTTATGGATTCAGAATATCGAATTTAGCCTAAGGTGAAATTTTGGTACTTTTCGGATAACTTTCATATATTGATGAATAGTGAAAATTACTAAATTTTAATTAAAAACAACTTTTTTAATCAAAATAATTAATAGTGATAAATTATGAATTTGAGTGGTTTTAAAGTATATTTAGAATATATTTTTACCATTTAATATAATTTTGGTCATTGGACATAATTTTATAATGAAACTGAACATAAACAAATGTCAATCTTTTGATAGTTATTATCTCTTAAAAACACACTTTTTGTTTTAACAGCGAGAATTAATTTTAAATTAATTTCTGCCACTTCTGTGTTTTGAATTTAGAAAAATGGATTCCATATTTGAAATCAGTATGTTCAAATTGTATAAATAGGTAACTTTTATTTTTAGACATTTTGTATAATTACTGTGGTAAATATTTTATTTACCATGGTCAAGGGTAAATCTGGTAAATAAGGGTTAAAAAGTAATATTATAATAATACTAAATTACCCTAAAACGTGTCCTAGACTTATTGTTTGATACATGGTCGACCATTGGCATCTTTGGGTCGATTTTGGGACCCCATGGATCCACTTGTAAGTGATAATGACACTTTATTTTAATTAAGTTAAAATGAATACAAAAATGACACAAGCATATATATTTTAGAAAAACAATTGTTACATAAGGTTATATATGTTGGATTTTAGATTATAAATATTCATTATAAAGATAAAACGATTTCCAACATAATTATATTTTATATACAATTTTTAGACATTAAATAATTTATTTTATTTATGACACAATGATGATGCAGTAATTACTATAATAGTGAAAAATTAAAATAATTGATATTATAAATACCCAAATAAATATAATATGAAACTTTTAATGAATTAACCTAATTTTATAGGATAATATGATATTTTAGGATTGATTTAATTGACTTTTTTCGAAATAATCAATCTGTTATGAGTTTCAAAAAAATCAACTATTGAATAGTGTCAAAATTGACATAAAAGAGTTCTTAAAACAAATATTATATTATTAATTGATATTAAATTCCTAAAAATCTACAATTCGGACAAGAGACTTATATCATGATAGGTTCATCATTAATGGACCACTTGGGGGTCTCTTGGATGTATATAGTAAGTTTATTAGCCATATTATATAAAAATACAAAGAGACATTGTAAAAGTGAAACTAATTAACTTAGAGTTAATACTTAAAGATAAGGTTAATATAAGTACCCAAACCTGTCTAAATTCTATTGGTTGAGTTGTTTTCGACCCATCCCCACCTTAACATTTTATTAATAAACTTTTGATCCATTAGAAACCGAATATGAATTTATTATAAATTAATACTTCTAGCTTTTCCAAAGGTGCCCCTCACCCCTCTTATAAAAGGGCACTCCTCCTTCTCATTTCTTCACACCTTCAAAGCCTTTTGGTTCGTCCAAACTCTGACCAAATACTCTCCCAACATACTTCAATACAACCTAGAGGCCTTAGTTTGATCAGAAATCCATCCTAAGGTGCCCTTTTGATCAAATCAAAAGGAAGAACCCGAAGGAGAGGTAATGTTTTCACCACCCCTTTTAAAGTTCCTTTCTTCTTCCACTTCTTCTTTCATTGTTCTTACCATTCTAAAATAATAAATCCAGTATCTCACATATACTGTGATGTTATTATAAATATGGTACAACCATATTCGGTATTCTATCCACCCTTTGAATAACATGTCACCATACGTGCGTACGTACGGCTTACCGTCTCCACGTCGTGGTGTAATTGTTATTCAATATATTTTTATTTGGATGGGTATAATAATTATGTGTAACTCATGTAAATAATAAATATAACATGTTAATGATTCTGTATATATGATATACCATCCATTTATATATTATTTTAATATCAAATGAATGATATTGTCACTCGTGCGTACGTACGGACTACCGTCTCCATGAACGCGATGAGATTCATTCTCCATCGTATCCATTCAAGTATAATTATCATTTGATGATTTAAAAATGATGTTTAAGGACTTGATATCATTCTGGATATGAATAATATACAACAAACATGGCTTATGTAACAAAACATATAAAATAAAATGAGTAAGTTAACACCCGAAACGACGATAATTCTAAGATATTATTAACAAATCAATGTTAAAAGATCATATATGATATCATATAAATATATATGATCCTTTTATAATTTAATAACAATTATTTCACCATTATACAGGAGGTTAACCTACCCCAACCATGGAAAAGTACAAGTTAAGGGGTTTTCATCTCACTCCTTATTCCCGTGAGATTCATGCCATATTGCCACCATTACCTTTTGTGTCGTGTATGTACTGCCCATAATTATATTCTTTGTGTAATACACTATAATTTATGTGTATTTACATATTCATTTTATGATACCTCTTTCATGGGTTTTATGTTTCATAAGTTACCAAATTGGTAAGGGTTATTTCACAATCTCTTCATTATCTGAGGTTGTTTATACGTAATAATCTACTGGGATCTATTTATCATCCACATCCATGTTTCTTAATAATGTATTTCAAAACATTTTTACTATTTACAAGAATATGGGTTAAAGTAATTTATACCCTTATGTGTTTCGAAAGGAATCTTTCCGTCGTTTTCCAAACAAGGCACTTTTAACCTTTTCGACAAATTTAAGGTAAGAATGTTTTTTTAACTTATACGGCAGGTGCGGCTATTTACCGCCGTTATAAAATCGTCAAAGATTACCTTACAAGATTATAAGAATATTTTCAAATTGAATGTATTATTTTATAATTATGATACTTTTAAAATGATTTAAAAAAAAGAGATATTTCTCTAAAATAGTTTTGATTTCATCTATGTCAACATCCTTTGATGGATTTTAAGCTTATTTGAAGTTGATTTATTATGATACAAAATATTCCTATTTTATTGACGGTTTTATGATATTTTTGACTATGGATAAGTTATTTTTAATCCAAATGTTTATGTTATATTTCAATCTTTCATTCAGATGAATGTGTTAGACAAGTATGTTCCGGGTTGGGGACCGGTAAAAGTAAGCCCTCCGGTTTGGTCTCCGGTTATTAGAGGGACTCTGGTTTGGTCTCCGGTTATTAGAGGAACTCCGGGTTGGTGTCCGGTTATTAAAGGCACTCCGGGTTGGTGTCCGGTTATTAGAGGCACTCCGGGTTGGGTTCCGGTTACACTTAGCCCCAAGGTCTTGGGACGAGGCCTTGACAAAGAAATTAAAGTTTAGCCTTATGCATTCCAACATTATGAAAGTGGTTAGTGATTTTGCATGTGATTATTCGATTAGTAGAATATCCATGTGAATGAGTAAATGGCATTATTTTATTTTATTTATGCCATACAATGTTGAAAGTTCAAGTTTGAAAGGCTATTGTTTTAGTTATACATTGCCTTAAATGTTTATTCTCATTTATGAAAGTTTCCGCTATATTGTTATCCTTACTGGGCATTTGAGCTCACCCCTTCTCTATGTTTTATTTTTCCCAGGAAGTGAAGAAGTAAATTATGAATGACCTTCAGGGATATTATGTGGGGATATGAGTGTGGATTATGGATAAATTATGTTGTTGTAGTAGTTTTTCATTTTATGATGTAATGTAAAACTTATGAATATATCTAGTGTTTTCAAGGATACTAAACCAATCGGTCTTTAGAGATTTGATCTTTCTTGTGATCATGCCAATGTTATGTAATAATGCACCGACTCTAGGTAAATAGGGTCGGGGCGTTACAATAAGAGTGGTGGAAACAACACTCAATGAAATATGACATGTACTTATGGAAATGGAGACATACTAGTAAGAGAAACATCAATGATAGATGGAGGTAGACATCATCTCAACAACGCGTGGATAATTGATTCAATAGAAACATGGCTCAAAGGGAATGGTTTGATTAGTATGAACATATCTCGAAAGGACTTGTTTACATGGGGAACAATCACACCTTGAAGATCTTTAGAGTCAATACCAACAAACTGAAGATGCATGATGGTATAATTCAAACAACCTAAGGAGTATGCCATGAAAAGATGCTGAAGATTAACATATTTTCTTTGGGTGGATTTGATGACATCAGGTGTAAGACACACACTAAAAATGGAGAGGGGAAGATTGTGAAGGGTGTGATTTTGGTGATGAAGACAGAGAAGATCTCAAAGAATCTATGTGTTCTTTACAGTGAATCATACAAGGAGGTGGAGATAGTTGTCCCGACCTGTCCCTTAGGGACCATGTCGTGACTATCCCAAACCAGTCTTCCATTGGACAGAGGCTGACAACTAGCACCAGAAATGTGTGTCCCTTAAACGGGAATAGATTTTTTTTAACCTGTATAGACACACAGTCCATGAACAAAACAAGATGCAACCTCACAGGCTAGAACACAATAAGATTCAACCACAAAGTTAACTGTTGTCGTAAAAGAGTGCTGAAAGTAAAAAGGGGCCGGAATACATGCCCAACTGTAAAAGTACAAATATGTCTGGTAGTACAATACAACTGAAAGTAAACAGAATACATCATGAAGGTAGAAGTACCACACATGTAACACCATGAAGATAAAACCATTAAGGTAACTCCACGAAGGTAGAAGTACCACGCAAGTAACACCACAAAGAGAGAAATACCATGCATGTAACACCAAAAAGACAATACCACAATGGTATAAGTACCAGAAAAGTAACACCACAAAGCAAGAACTACCACATGAGCAATAGAATCATCTCACAATCAGTTATAACTTATGTACAGAAGTATAGATGGTCAGTCATAAAATATATAATCTTATTATATTAAGAAGCACTAATACTGACCCAAATAGGATCGATAGGTCGCTAACCCCTACTGAAACACACATAATTTGACCCACACAGGATCAATATAAATTGACCCACAATGAATCGATGAGTACTGACCCACACATGATTTGACCCACATAGGATCGATGTTCTTCCATCACGTTGCAGCCTGCCACAGGTTTCCTTGCACTTAGTACGCTCAAGATCCATAGAATCTTCCCCTTGAGATATTAGTCGTACCTAGACCTCCACTAAGCTCCATAGTGGAATAACTCAAAGGAATTCCTTTCCGTAAGGTTTCCAACACGATAGAAGACACATCAATCGGACACCCGGTCTGTGAGTAATAAGCGTTTTAGCTTCGGGGGCCAAGTTGGATTCGGTTTCGATCCATCTTGGCCTTACTAAAATTGTCTAAGAAACTAAATTGGACAATACCAAAAGGACCTTCTAAATCCAAGGATCCCAACAATGTATAATGTTCGTAAAACTGACGTCCAGTTCTCAAGATATGATCCTTTAAGTGTTCTAGGGTCCAGTTGGCCCTGGGTCTGGTCTGACCTGGTCGGACGGATCCGGCTCGACTCGCTCTGGGCTGGGCCGGGGTGGACTCATCCCGATGGGCCGATGTTTGGTCTGAGCCTCAAGAGGGGTGGTCCGCAAGGGCAGCCCACCGCATCTCGTAAGGGTGGCCCGACCAGAATAAGGTGGCCTGCAAGGGGGGCAGCCCGCTAGGGGCGGTCCGCAATGGGGCGGCCCCAACCACATGGGGAGGAGACCCGGTCCAGGGAGGTGGTCCTCTTTGAGTGCGGCGGCCCAGTCTGAAGGCGTCAGCCGGGTTTGAGGGCACCGTCTCGATCCGAGGGCGGGGGCCTGGTGTGAGGGAGGTGGCCCACTCCGATGGAGGCATTCCAGTCCGAGGGCAGCCGCCCAACCCGTGCGTGGCGGCCCAATCCGAGGGCGGCGACCTGGTCTGAGGACGGTGACCCAACGTGGGGGCAGCGCCCCGACTCGAGGGTCACGACCCGCTCTGACGGATACGGACCCGTTCAGTCCGATGCGGGGGGGGGGGGGGGTGTAACACCCCAGTAACCTAGATTCCCAAAAGGCCTGGAAGCTGTTCGGTTGGTGAGGCGGCATCATCGTGTGGGCGCTGAAGAATCCTCTAGAGGTGGGTTTGACCTCCACCGTAGCTTCCATTCATTAGCGGTGTGGCGGTCGTGTCACCTTCCTTCCCACGGTTGGCTGTCGTGTCGACCGCCTCCTCCATTCACCGCGGCTAACGAGCCGTGACTCCCCACTTGTGGCTTGCGTCAACGTGTTCATGGTCTTCTGAGGCGGTGCATGGAAAATCAAGACAGTGGAGGGTTCGAGCCACGTTTTTAGGCCCTCACCCTCCGCAATAGATCGCAATATGAAGGATATTAAGGGACTTCAATAAACAGTTTTATTGACCACAAGATTAACCCCACAAGATTCCCGACAATAACCTCCCAAAAAGACGGATGAATCACGGGTCAACACGCTAATCAGTCGACGAAACCTCTTTTATCATTGTCGTCGGTTCGTGACTCGGTGGCGCTCGTCACCACCCGTTGGAACCAGTCTTGTCCTCCAAGTGGTTGGAATCACGGTACTTTGCGAGAGCTTCGTCATTTTGTGAAGCCATTCCAACACCCCTCCCCGAGCTCCAAATTAGTAGGAGAGGAGAGGGAGTGTATAACGCTCGGGGAATTAATGCGGTCCATTTAATTTATGAACCTCCCGAATTTCCAATGGTGTGGTTACACGAAAAGAAGACTAATTCCATTTGTTGTCTTGAGACATCATCGGTTCTGCCAGCGTCATTCATCCATTTGAGGAAATAAGGAAAATAAAAAAAGAAAAACATGTTATGTTATTAATCTTTCAAAAGTCCACAAAAATAACATTTTCACTGGACCTACTGCGGTCGATTTTATGCCTCTTTTATGCGAATCCGGGTGTTGTGGGTTCAACGATGCCCTTAGATTTTTATGTCGAACAATAGTTCAAAAGTTAGAAAATTCCGCTCCTATGTTTACTGAACATACCCAAAAAAAATTCGGAAAATTATTAACAGTCACCCTCAACCCACGCCGGTTGAGGTTATGATCTTCCTAATTGAAACACTCCCCAACGAACCCAATGGTACTCTCAGATTTCCAATCCAAGTAACCTTTTGAATGATATGGATTTTAAAATAAAATAATTGTCACTTAATTATTTTATTTACGGCCAATAAATAACTTTCACTGCTGGCCCGCACTGGCCAAAGTTAGTATCTTCCTAAAGAGAGCATACCATCACAAGCTCAGTGGTGGTCTCATATTTTTAATCTGAGTTACCATTCATAAGTTATAAGCATTTGAAAAATAAAACTATTTTATTTAATTATTTTATTTATGGTTATTCCATTTTTAGGTTATCTCATAGGAGGCCCGCACTGACTAAACATAAGATGTGGCTAGGGTATACCCTCCATTACGAGCGCAATAATTCCATCATATTTTTAATTCAAGTAACCATTTAAGAATTATTCCATTTTTTTAGGAAAACTACTTACTTCCACTAATTAAAGCCTAAAAAACATCGAAGGATCATTCTGGTCACCCTGGCCCACAGAATTGCACACCGTCAAATTTTGCGGTCTCGAAATAATTCCATATAATTAAAAAAATTATATGGAATTTTTGAGACATTACAATAGTTGTCCTATTAACTACCTAAACAAATGCATTGAGGAAGTCATGGTATCAAAAGCTTGATCTTATGTTCAAATGAAGATTGATGATTCTTATTGAACATAATTTTCTTCTTAGATTACAAAGGTATCCTTTCCATTTTGGGAGCATTATGATTTTTTCAACCAACATTGGTTGAATTTTGTGATGTCTACAATGAGGAGCACAGATATCTTAGAGTTGACCCATTCCAATATTTGGTATGCACTTTTTATATCCCTGGGAAGAGAAAGGTGCTTTGTATAATTCATTGATGATTATTCCATGTGATGTTAGGTGTGCCCAATCAAGATGAAATCATGTGTTTTGAAAGTCTTCAAAACGTTCAAATCCTAGATTAAGATGGAATCATGAAATAAGATCAAGTGTTTGAGGATTAATAGTGGTGGAAAATATTCAAGTGAAGATTTTGATACTTTTTTTCAATGAGAAGGAATCAACAGACAATTCATGGTGTCGCACACTCCTCAACAAAATGAAGTGCAAAAGTGGGTGACCATAACCTTTTTTGATTGAACAAGGGAGGTATTGAAGACTGTAGGAATTTTTAAGAAGTTATGGGATAAAGTAATGAAGAGAACATGTTATTTGATCAATTGATTTACTTTTGTGATGATTGATATGAAAACACTAATGAATATGTGGATTGTTTAACCTAATGACTATTCTTGGTTAAATACTTATAGAGGTCATGTATCTGTATTGTTTAATGATCAGGAAATATTGAAGTTGGATTGGAGATTTAATGAATGTATATTCTTAGGATAAATTGATGGTGTGAAGGGGTATTGTTTGTGGGACCCCACTACCCATAGAATTTTCATCAGCATGGATGTTATACGTCTAGAAGATAAGGTGCAAGTGATGATTAATGGGGAATTAAAGAAAGAGAACACATATAATATAATAGTTGGGGTGGAGGAAGAATCCATAGAAGAACCCATTTCCTTTTAGGAGCATGATGATCATGTTATGATTCATTTTGGACTATGAAGATCAACTAATGTTAAAAGAGAACCAATATGTAACTCAGAATTTGTCACTAAGAGAAATATTTTGTACTACTTATTGTTGGAGTATGGTGATTGATTTTATTTTTTTGGAGACGATGTAGAGTTTAGAAATATCCACAAGGATGGAAGAAATTCAGGAGAAACTTGATACCCTTCATAATAAAAAAACTTGAGATATTGATCCATTACCTCATGGAAGTAAGACTATCAATAAAAATAGGTTCTTTAAGATCAATTGGGATGAAAAGGATTAATTGTAAAGATATCATGCAATACTGGTGGTCAAAGGTTATTCATTGGGAGAAGTTATTGATTTCATGGACATATTTTATACAATTGTTAGAATAACAATTGTTCAGATAGTTATGGGGATGTGTGCAAAATATAGTTTAACTCTATAGTAGCTAGATGTGAGGATAACTTTTCTACATAGTGATATTGATAAATAAATATATATTTTCTAATCGAAATTTTTTACAAAATAAGGAAAAGTGAACTTGGTTTTTAGGATGAGAAAAACTTTTAATGGTAATATGCAGGCACCAAGGCGTTGGTACAAGAGATTGTATTCCTATATCAGGATTATTGGACACAAATTACTTTATTCAGATACTTGGGTATATTTCATGGGTTCATATGGTAATGATTTTATCATTCTTCTATTGTATGTGGATGATATGTTGATAGTTTTCATGGGAGTATGATATTAAGGAATTAGGACCAAAAATTAATATCTTGGGATACAGATTTAATGATATAGAAATAAGGGTATGATTTAGCTATCAAAAAATAATTTCTTGAGGAATATCTTGAAATACATCCATGTGCAACATTATAAGCCTATATTTACCCCACATAATATTAATTTTATGTTTTCCTCAATGATGAATACTAATAGTGATAACAGTGAAGTATAGAGGATGGAGATGTCTCAATTACCTTATGCACCAGCAGTGGGTAGTATGATATTATCATGGGTTTATATGAGACCATAAATTGCACATGTAGTGGGAGAAGTTAGTTGGTATGTGGATAATTAACTATGGGATCATAGGAATATATTAAATAAGACCCTTAGATACATCAAGGAGATCTCATATGCTATATTATGTTGTTGAGAATCAAATTTCACTATTAGAGCCTATGCAGATCCAGATTTTGTAGGTGATTATGACAAACAAAAATAGACTATGGGTTTTGTGTTTAATTTTATAGGATGAGTTGTGAGCTGGAATTCAAAGTTGTAGTCTGTTATATATTTATCCACAACTAAGGAAGATTCCATGAAAACAACATAGGCTTGTAAAGAAGTGATTTAGCCATGAAGGTTTCCAGAGGATCCTAGACAATGACAAAAGTATATCCAATTGTTTTGTGACAATCATAGCACCTTGAAAATAAAAAGAAATATATATTTTTCTTCCATGATAAAGCACATTATAGAACAATATCACATTGTTTGAGATGTGGTGGAGGAAGGAAAAGTGGATATGCAGAAAATTTATATTGAAGAAAATTGTGTTAATTTTATGATGATGTTTATTAACTTCGTTGTGTTAATATAATAAAAATCCCTAATTTTAATCATATATATAAGAGAATCATGGTTGGATGATAGAAAAGATTTGTGGAAATATTATTGGTTCCCAATCAGATCTCTATGTATGATATATATTGGCATTTGTTTCTCAAAAACAGTTTCTCCCCCTTGATTTTTCAAAGGGGGTTAGTGTGGTTAGTGGGATGGGAGGAAAAACTAACCCATGGAGTAAAATAAAGGAGGAAGATCAAGTAAGGGCCTTACCTATAAAAGGCAAAGCACTTTGACGGTTTTAGCATCATCACCTCAAGTATTGAGCTTCCTATTTCAACATTTTGAGTGTTGTATTTTGTGAGGTGCATTAAACTTTAATAAAGAGAGTTAATTATATGGATATTTTCCTTATAATAGAAAGATAGTGTGTTTAACCTCTTTTACCATAGTGATATCATTCTATTATTTTATGGTATTTTACCACGCTTTATTTTTGGGGTTTTCTTTGTTAAATATGTTGTTTATTTTTTATTCATTGTTACTCTAAATTTATCTCACAATTGTCACATCTTGAAAGGGAGAATAATATTTGATCTCAATAGCAGCCTTACTAAATATTTTTTTATCAGATTCTATAAAAAAAATTGTGGGTTGTGCTATGAGGTAGCCCACTTTCAATGGAGTAATTGAGTTGTATGGGTATAATTTTTTTTTTCTCAAAATTACAGAACAAAATTTTTTCATGTTTATAATTATATAAATAGTAAGAAGAATCACGAAAACAAGAATAATAAAAATCTTGTAATGAATTCTCAAAATCGGATGTGTAACATGCTGATTCTAACAAACCATAAACAAAGAACGAGAGAATAAAAAGTACCAATTCATGTAAGCATTTACAATAGATAACATTCTAATGAGAATGTATATAACCAGTTTGATATTAATACTAATAAGTACAAAGAACTATTAGAGATAACAGACTCAAACATAATCAAGATGATCAATAGAAATGATTGACATAAAGTAGTAATCAAATCATAAAGAGGACCACATGTTTTTGACAGTATTTATCTATTTCGGATATATGCATGGTGCATTGGTACCAATATTCCACTATGAAAAAATGGTATTATAAAAGATATATTATAAATAGTGAAGCATAACCATAAAAGAAAAAGGCACATGAGGAAAATATACAATGTTCAGGTTCTTGAAATGCTCGGACTCACAGTAGAACCAAGTTGGGGATTCATTATATATTGTGCACCTTTGAAAAACTCAAACAACACACGCAACATAGAACCAAAGAATAATCAAATACAAGGCATAGATAACTGATAGAATAGAAGGGAAATACCATACTACATCCCCTTACTAGGGATAAATCTCTCCTATGTGTTTTCATAGTGACTCTATGTAATTATGTGTTGTTTTTTGGGTCATCAAGATTGTACTTCTATATAATCATAATTTCCATATAGGTAAAAGGAACACCATGGAACACTATGACCTCATCAGAGCTCCTCACCATGCATAGATGAAGAAGATCAAAACGTAACTAGATCACTATTTCTTCTTTGGTAAGTCATGGAATCCCATCAGTGCTCCTTCATCTACTATTATCCCTCGAGGAAAACTAGAGCTCCCAAAACCATGGATATTTTTTTCCCAACTAAATCTCCCAAAAGTGGAGAGGTAGATTCCAAATCGAGGAGTCATTCTAGTAGGGGTAGAGTAATACTAGAGCATATAACCAAGGATATGAAAAATCAAGATAGGTGTCCCAATAATACAACTTAGACAACAAAATAAAGACATATGAAATCATAGGATATGCTATCATGGGTCACCCATAGATCAAGCCAATCTGTTTCATGAAGAATGAAAAAAAATGGAGGAATAGAAAACCATAGGATCATAATGGTCAATGGATCAACATCAGGTTTGAGGATGACATAGATCAAACTGGAAAAAGGCCAAGGCTAATGGCACATTCCCAATGTATAAACCGAACAAAAGGCCCACATGAACTAATAAAAGAAGTTCAAGATCAATAATACATAAATCCAATATATAAAAATACCAAAAATTATATGAAAATGAATTTTATGACAAGTAATGAAAACAATGTGTAGCACCCAAAATTTTTGGTAGCATATAATGATGATATTAGAAATTTACTTTTGTTAAATCCCTTTTAACCAAACAAAAATTTAAAGGATAAACATAAGGATCTTTATTTAAAGAAGAACATCGTAGTGTCTAAAATAAACCGAGATCAAAAGAGTAATCATGCTATTCATATATACCTATTAAAAACCCTACCAGAACTACTGGAAGACCCATAATCACCACAATGAGGCCCAGTAAGTAAAGGAGATCCTTCGAGTCAACTGAAGAAAAAAACATCACCACTATGATCATAAAAACCATGCTGAGCATCAGCGGAATGGGAAGCACCATCTTCTTCATTTTGAGATTTAGAACACCGTAATGATTGGATTTATAAAACATTTTTTAGACCATTTCTCTAGTAACCATTGGAAGCTAACAATTATAAAAAATAGTTGTTGGACCTTTTTAGTATAAGTGAACATATTTAAATATGAATTAGTTTCAAAATAATTGAGTTATGATTAAGGTTATAATTAAACCATCATTTATGAACAATAAAAGGATATGGTGTAAAACTTCATTTCACCCTTAAGTTTTTTTTAAAATAATTAAGGAATTAAAAACACTTTGAGAATTTTTCAAATACAATGTAACGATTTTCATTTCTAAAATAATGTAATAAACTATGTTTATGTTTTTCAAATTAAATTATGTTTTGATTGAACTATGTTTACTCGGATGCTAGTACATAAATTATAATGTAGGATTATTAAAATTTCCCTTTCGTAACTTTTTGAGATAAAAAAAGGGGTTTAGTATTTGTAATTTTAGAAATACTTCTAACTAAAACAAGTATAATTTGTATTCATTAATGTTTAAGAATATAAAAATCTATATAGTTTTAATAAATGGATTGTTTCCTCTTCTTAAAAGGTTTTTTTAGTGTAGATTTTTTCAAAAAAATTTGGTTTACTCGGGCAAGCCCTTTTTGGCTAGGACCGAGGGAGGCAGCTCACATGAAGTGGTTGAGCCTGACCCTCAGCCCCAAGCCAAGGCCAGCCCGAGCTCATGAACAGGTTCCCCAAAGGGCCCTCGGGAGCGAGCAAAAGCACATAGTCGCACCAGTGTGGGCATGAGGCCGCGACGAGGTCTGGGTAGGCCAAGGCTTGTGGGCGGGAGCCCATGTATAGGGCCTCATTCGTGGGTACTTTTTGATTTCTGAGCACTCTATGGGAGGCCCTGGGTTATAAGGGAGGAAAAAACTACTCTCCGTTTCGATGTGGGTAGTAGTTATTTGGGAAAAATGCATTCTGGACCATTGGATTGTGTCGCCCACGATCTGGGCCGTTGTTTCCGATCCCACGCCCGACCCTCAGCGACCACGTCTCTCTCTGTGGTTTTTTTCAACCATTTGATCCGGCATGATCTAATCATGGTTATTCAAGGTTTTTAAATTTCCACGTCGAACATAGACTGTCCATTGAAACTTAGATCCAATCCAATCCACTCAATTATTTTAAAACAATAGATGCATCGCATCCCTTGGATCGATGTTAGGATTGATCTAGACCATCCTTTTTTCCCCAGAATTTACCCTAGTCGCGTCTTTTTCTTCCTCCACACATGGGTTACCCCGGTAACACTACCCTATGGCACACCAATCATTTTCTTCACCTCTGACGATCGGGTAACCCCATGTCTCCTCATTTTCTTCAAGCACAACACCCCCATTGAATTCAATGCAATTGGGTACGTGTTTGCATGGAAGGTGGTTTTCTATCTTTTGTATATAAATAACTAAGACATCTTGGTTCGTCTCTCCCATTCAAGTCTCTAGCGAGCACGACCAACCCTCCCTGATGTCCTCATTTCCATGGTTTTTAAAGTTTGGTTTTTTTATTTTTTCCTTTTTTTTCTTCTTTGAGAATATATACAATTATATATTTGATATATATATATATATATATATTTCAACATTACGGTTCAGTCCAAATGTTCTTAAATGTTGAACCTAGGCCATCGGGTTCTCTAGCATTCAAATAGCTTAACGAATGTAAGTATTATACCTAGCCTCATTTTGTTGTTTTGAAAAGACATATATACTTTTGGTTATATGTATATACGTCGGTTATATGCAGGAATGGGCATGACCTTTCTACTTCGATTATATGTATGAAGATTGTGTATAATTGTTCATGCACTACAAAAATTCACATACACTTAATTTCATATTTAAATAATAAATAAATTTTGAAAATGATATATATATGATCAGGTTTTTATAAAATTATTTTTTGTAGGTTTTAATAAACAAATTTTTTTGACTATGGGCATGAATTGCCCTATTCAAAACGTTGTTGAACTAATATTCATAGGGGATTAACACAAATGGGTGTGCTAATTTTTCAGTTTGAGTTCGGGTACATAACTATATTTTATATGTTGCATGAAGCATGATTTCAGTTGTTAAAGTCCTTACAAATTAAGTATTGAGTTTAGGTGGAGTTTTAAAAACATAAGAAAAAGGGTGTTAAACAAAACTTATATCCACATTTAAGAGTAACTTATTTGTTTTCCCTATCTTTTAAATGATGTTTCTTATGGGGAAGATTCATTCTTTCCATCATGAGAATTATTTAATATTATTCAAAGGCTTAACAATATTAAATGTTTTCGCATGTGGAAGCTCAAAACCCTATTTGAGATTTTTGGTTCACCTTGTAATTAATTGGATGATAAAATTTTAGAATTTCAAGAACAAACATGCATGTGATAAATTCTAGTATTCTATTCATTCAGTACCATAGATGTCAATGTATGTGCCATAATATGACTTTCTTATTTCATTTTAATAATGGTCATATGACTGTTATCTTGGTTTTTAATCATCTAGATGCTTGTATCACTTATAAGATATGTAAATTCCACTACTATGACTAACTACGAATGAACTATTCAAGGTGGTATGGGACATCAAGAATATACAACCCCGTTTAAGTAAAGTATTGATTTATGTGGCTCACATTAATGTATATACATATTAAGGGTGTGCCCTGATAGCACTCTAATGCATTGGGTAAAGAATTAATCTCAAGAGATTACAAGATTCACGATACCCTGGTGAATAACCTTGGTAATTTTTCATTATTGTCACCTTGGGGATGGAGCTCAGTGATATGTTCATGAATGTCTAAATGAAAGGTTGAAGCCACATATTCAAGTCATGTGACAAGTTATTTTCAAGATGATATGCCTATTATTTCACTACTCTTGACCTTATGTTTTTAGTAAGTTTATATTGATGTCACAAGTAAAAGTTTCGGACATGATTATGGAAAAATAGTAACCAACATATGAAATTGACGTTTTTTACTTCACACTCAACTCTGATTAAGTATTACTCTCAATGGTTTAAATTGTGCTTAATCATTCATACGTCATACTTGTTTAGGATATATTTTACTACCCCCTTTTGAAAATTTCCTAATTGATTCATGTATTCCTTGAAAATATTAGTTGAGCACTTTTATGTTATGTTACATGTGTTATAGTTTTCTATAAGAGAATGTTCTTTAGATAAGATTTTAAAAAATGCTTTCAAAATTTTGATTGGTATATTTTAAACCACTTACTATGCATTCTTATGCTCAGACTATGTTTTGAATTTTAAATTTTCAGGTAACAACTTTTATCAGATGAAACATTTCTAAAGATACTGGTTTCCCATAGCCCGAACCGAACTCAATCCTCTGTATGGGATGTGATGTGTGTTTATCAGTGCATGTTTCTATTTTAAAAATGACACATCATGTTCAGAAGGCACTGAATCCTAGTTTTTCTAGGGTCGGGTCTTCACAGTTGGTATTAGAGGATTCGGTTTGGATAACTCTGTAAAGCGAGAACTGAAACAAAGAAAAATATACTTCAGCATTACTAAAATTGAGTTTTCTTAATATTCAGATAGAAAATGAATGTACTAATCTTTTTTCTTTTCCCAATGAGGCCTTATAAATCATAATTTACATACTCATCCATGATCTTTTAATAAACTATTCCCATATCCGTATGTTGTGCAGACATCTCTATGATGTGTCCAACTCTCCCTGACTACATCAACTCCACCAAAGAGTGGGTCTGGATTACATATTTATGATGCAAGCCCAGTTTCCATCATACACACGGTGGGGGAAGTACTACGAGGGACATTTTTGATGCTTCACCATAGCGGAAGGTGTCTCTTCCCTCAAGGCTTTCGAAGAGGCTGCTGCAGAGGGAGATCTCCACGCATCATACATGTGTCAAGTCTTTTCCTATGGACATTTTGGTCAAACGATGGACTTTGGAATCCTTGAATACATAGCCTCTCATTTTTTTATATACATCAAGTAAATAGAGATGTCTCATAGTTGTACACCCCACATTTCATAATATGGAGATACCATAAGTGCTCCCTTGACATCGAACTTGATTGCTCGGGTTGCATATAGTTTAGGGAGATATTAAGTATCAACCTTGTCTTTCGAATTCGGGTTTTAGGGAACTGAGAAAACCATTATCCCCGTTTTACGTTGTGCCCCAGTAGTTATATAAAGATCATATTTTGTTATCTCTTATATCTTATGCCTTTACATTGTTTATACTTTTGGATGGATTTCAAGTGATTGAACTATCATTTTAAACATTTAGATGGAAGTACAAACCCACATGTTATCTCTTCCTACTGAGATATTGGATATTATTGCATTCAAAACCTCTGAAGATGAGTATCGTTCCTTCATAAACCTGTGAGGAATGTGTAAGAAATTGTTTGATGTGACAAACGGTCCAGTGATTCTCTACACCTGTCAAGGGAATTCTCCCATCTACTACCGCATAGTCTCAACACAATTGGCCGAGCGAAAGTGGGGAGGAAAATACCACGAAGGGCTCAACCTGTGTTTTAGCCTAGGCCAGAACTACACGGCCAGAGTAAAATTTCAAGAGGTCGCTTTAGAGGGAAATGTTTATGAGACCTAAATGTACCAACTCCTCATCATTATCCTGTACGAATATGTATATAACTTAGATGTTCTCGATTGAGACATAATTCGGCAAGTTCTTCATACATTGGTCCATATAGAAATTTCCAAACTTTGTACCATTCAAGCCTCCCTCTGGAAGCCCAAGTGTGAGGATCATGAGTTCAACCCCTTTTTCCCGAAGTGTATCTGGATTAGAGAACTAGAGGAGTTGAGCATCAATTTGGGTGTTCCACTGAATGCACCCGAGGATCCTCTATGATGGGGGATATGGTAGGAACAACTAAGAGCTTCCTCATAGAAAGTTTTTATGAAAGGAATTGTGGGGAAAAAATTCTTTGATGGGAGGAGTAATGCAACACCCCAAATTTTGCGTATCATATAATGATGATATTATGCATTTACTTTTGTTAAATCCATTTTAACAGAACAAAAATTTAATGAAAAAACATAAGGCTCTTTATTTAAATAAGAACATCGTAGTGTCTACAATACACCGAGATCAAAGGATTAATCATGCTAACCAAATATACCTATTAATAACCCTATCAAAACTAATGGAAGACCCCAAATCACCACAATGAGGCCCAGTATGTAAAGGATATCCTTTGAGTCCAATAAAGCAAAAAACATCACCACTGTGATCATAAAAACCATGTTGAGTATCAGTAGAATGGGAATCACAATCTTCTTCATTTTTTGTTTTAGGACACCGTATGGTTTGGTTTTATTGGACACTTTTTTCGACCATTGCTCTTGTGACCGTTAGAAGCTAACAATTATAAAAAAATAGTCATTGGTCTTTTTTAGGATAAGTGAACTTATTTAAATATTAATTAGTTTCCAAATATTTGACTTATGATTATTGTTATAATTAATCCATCATTTATAAACTCTAAAAGTGTGTGGTGTAAAACTTCATTTCACCCTTAAGTGATTTTGAAAATAATTAAGGTATTCAAAACACTTTGTGAATTTTTCAAATACAATGTAACTATTTTCATTTCACAAATAATGCTATAAAATATGTTTAAGTTTTTCAAATTAAATTTTGTTTTGATTGAACTATGTTTTCGTTGATACTAGTATATAAATTATAATGTGGGTTTATTAAAATTTCCTTTTCATAACTTTTTGAGATAAAAAAAGGGGGTTTAGTATTTTTAATTTTAGAAATACTTCTAACTAAAACATGTTTAATTTGTATTCATTAATGATTAAGAATATAAAATTATATATAGTTTTAATAAATGGATTGTTTCCTCTTCTTAAATTTTTTTAGTGTAGTTTTTTCAAAAAAAATTGGCCCACTAGGGCCAACCCTTTTGGGCTAGGGCCGACGGAGGCATCTCACACGAAGTGGCTGAGCTTGACCCTCATTCCCATGCCATGGCCGACCCGAACTTGGGAAGAGGTTCCCCAAAGGGTGCTCATGAGCGAGCAAGAGTGCATAGGCGCACCAGTCTAGGGTTGAGGTTGCTGTGAGGTCTCAGTAGGCCAAGGCCTGCGGGCGGGAGCCCGTGTATAGGGCCCCCTTTGTGGGTGTTGTGTGATTTCTGAGCATTCTTTGGGAGGCCACAGGTTATAAGAGAGGTGAAAACTGCTCTCTGTTTCTATGTGGGAAGTAGTTTTCGGGCGAAACGTGATCTGGACCTTTGGATCGCGTCCCCCGCAATCCGGGCCATTGTTTCTTATCCTGCGCTCGACCCTCGGCGACAGTGTCCCTCTCTGCTGTTTTTTTCAACCGTTCGATCCGGAACAATCTAATCATGGAAATTCGAGGTTTTTAAATTGTCTCATCGATCCTAGACCGTCTGATGAAACTTAGATCTAATCTATGCCGCTCATTTATTTTAAAAAAGTGGACGCATCTCATCCCTTGGATCGACGTTGGGATCGATCTGGGCTATCCATTTTTTCCCGGAATTTCCCCAAGCTACGTCATCTTCTTCCTCCATGCATGGGTTACACCAGTAACCCTAACCTATGGAACACCTCTCATTTTATTCACCTTTGACCACCGAGGACCCCCATGTCTCTTCGTTTTCATCAAGCACGACACCCCCATTGAATGCAATGCAAGTGGGTATGTTTTTGTGTGGACGTTGGTGTGTGAGCTATTGTATATAAATAATAGAGACCTCTCTGCTCTTCTCTCCCGTTCAAGTCTCCAGTGAGCCCGAACAACCCTCCATGAAGTCCCCCTTTCCCTAGATTTTAAATTAAGGGTTTTTAGTTTGGCCTTGTTTTTCTCCTTTGAGAATACATACACTTATATATTCGAAAAAAAAAATATTTTTTTAACCTTACAGTTCAGTCCAAACGTTCTAAAATGTTAAACCAAGGCCTTCGGGTTCTCTTTCATTCAAATAGATTAAATAATGTATGGATTATACCTAGCCTCATTTTGTTGTTTTGAAAATACATATATACTTTTGGTTATATGTATATATGTCAGTTATATGCAGGAATGAGAATGAGATTTCTACTTCCGTTATATGTATGAAGTTTGGGTATATTTTTTAATGGAATTCACATATTCATATACACTTAATTTCATATTTAAATAATAAATAAATTGTGAAAATTAAATATATATGAATGAGTTTTTATAAAATTAATTATTTTAGGTTTTCATAAACAAATTTTTATGACTAAGGGAATGACATGCCCTATTAAGAATGATGATGAACTAATATTCATAGGGTATTAACACACATGGGTGTGCCAATATTTAAGTTTGAGTTCGGGTACATTCATATATTTTATATGTTGCTTGAACCTTGATTTCAGTTGTTATGGTCCATACACATTAAGTCTCGAGTTTAGGTGGAGTTTTAAAAACATAAGAAATAGGGTGTTAAACAAAACTTATATCCACATTTAAGAGTAACTTATTTGTTTTCCGTATGTTTCAAATTATGTTGCTTATGGTGAAGATTCATGCTTTCTATCATAGAAATTATTCATTATTATGAAAAGGCTTAACAATATTGAATGTTTTAGCATGTGCAATCTCAAAACCCTACTTGAGATTTTTGGTTCAAGTTGTAATCAATTGGATGATAAAATTTTAGAATTTCAAGAACAAACTTGCATGTGATAAATTCTAGTTTTATGTTCTTTCAGTACCTTAGATGTCAATGTATGTACCATAATATGCCTTTCTTATTTACTTTTAATAACGGCCAGATGATTGTTAGCTTGGTTTTTAATCTTCTAGATGCCTTTCTCACTTATAAGATATGTAAATTCAACAAATATGACTAACTATGAATGAACTATTCAAGGTGGTATGGGACATATTGAATATAAAACCATGTTTAAGTAAAGTATTGATTTATGTGGCTCACATGAAAGTAAGGAAATATTAAGGGTGCACCCTAATAGCGCTCCAATGCATTGGGTAAAGAATTAATCTCTAGAGATTACAAGCTTCACGATACCCTAGTGAATAAACTCGGTAATTTTTCTTTATTGGAACCTTCAGGATGAACCTCGGTGATATGTTCATGAATTTCTAAATGAAATTTTGAATCCACATATTCATGTCATGTTACATGTTCTTTTCAAGATGATATGCCTATTCTTTCACTACTCTTTCCCTTATGTTTTTATCACGTCCTTGTTGATGTCACAAGTAAAAGTTGGGGGCATGATTCATGTAAAATAGTAACCAACATGAGAAATTGAAGTTTTTTCCTTCACGTGCAAATTTGATTAAGTATTACTCTTAATGGTTTAATTTGTGCTTAAACCTTCATACATCATACATGTTCATGATATCTTTTACTACCCTTTTTTGAGAATGCCCTAATTGATTCATGTATTCCTTGAAAATCTTAGCTGATCACTTTTATGTTATGTTACATGTGTTGTAGTTTTCTATAAGAGAATTTTATTGGGATATGTTTTTAAAAAATGATTTCAAAAGTTTCATTGGTTTATTTTAAACCCCTTAATGGGCATTCTTATTCTCACCCAACATTTTGAATTTTAAATTTTTAGGTAATAGCTTTTATCAGATGAAACATTTCTAAAGTTACCGATTTCCCAATGCCCGAACGGAACTTGATCCTCTGTATGGGACATGATGTGTGTTTATCAGTGCATGTTTTCATTTTAAAATGACACATCATGTTCAAAAGGCACCGAATCCAGGTTTTTCTGGGGTCGGGTCTTCACATAATGCATCAAATTAAAATCATTTAATTTACAATATTGAGTGAATAAAGTTCAAAAATCTCCACCTTGTAGATGAAATGCATTAACATAAACACCCGATGTCCCTACATCACTTGTAACACCTCAATATTTTACAGTATGTCACTTCTTAAATAAATTCATTTTCTTTGATAGATTATGTTGTATTCAATACCAAAATATGTTTATGCTACACACAACAATGAGTTGGCTTGTCTTACATGCAAGACCGAGTTTTACCAAACAACAATATATTATTAAAATGTTATTATTTAATATAATTAAATATAACATAGCCATTAAGTTAGTGGTTATGAAAAGTATTAACAACTTATGAAAATATATGGTTGAATTCATTGGTTCTAAATTAATTAAAAATGAATACAGTAACCAATTGAATATATATGAGATGTTTTTTTAAAGAACTATTTTTATGCTCATAAAGTCATTTTATTCTAATATATTAAATTAATTACTATTATAGATTGATATTAATAAAATATATATATTATTTATTAAATTTAATATTTTTCATATTCATATAATATATTGGAGACGTATAAGATAAAAACAAACCCAATATTACACATAAAACCTATTTTTTTTATAAAAACAGTTTTATCATCTTTTAATGGAGAACATATTTTAAATCCAATTTTTGAAAATTTTATTAGTTCTATTTGAAATAGTATACTTCATATTTTAAATACAAATATAAAATTTTACTTCAGTTAAATGTTTTTTATTTTTCTGATAAGTTTCATGTTTTTATGAATAGTGAAAAATACAAAATTTTAATGGAAAACAACTTTTTTTCATCAAAATAATTTTTACTGTTAAATTATATTATTGAATGTCTTTAAAGTATAAATAGATTATTTTTTGCATTTAATATAATTTAGGTTATTGTAATCAATTTTACAACGAATATAGATATTAAAATGTTTCAATATTTTGTTGGTTTAAACATTAATAACTCGTTTTATCAAGTCGTCAAGAAGATTGATTTTAAATTAATTACTAAAAAGTATTTGTTTTGAATTATGAAAAAAGGATTATATATTTGGAATTAGTGAGTCCAAATTATTTAAATTGGTTTCTTTTATTTCTGGTCATATGAATTGAAAAATTTAGTAATATTTTAATTACCACATTTACAGGTAAATTAGGTAATTATGGATATAAATGATATTATAAAATTACCCCAACACATGTCCAAGTTTCATTTAATGAGTGGTTTTCTATATAAATGATCATTAGGCCTAAATTATACTCTTTTTAAGCCACTTGGATGAGAATAAGACATTTATAAAATTTGACTATACATATTCATTTGAAAGATTATAAATTTATATTCATCGTGATAATTTATTTAAAATTTTTAGAGAAGAAATAATTTAATTAAATGCTTTCATAATAATGACGTAGTAATTGTTTAATTAATGGAAATAAAAAATAAATGATATTAAAAACATTAAAATAAATTAAATTCGACATAATTAATGACATCCATGAATTTTATAGATAATTTAGAAATGTTAGTGATATATTATAAGTTTTGGTTCGATGTTATCAGGAATTTAGGATATTTTTTAAAAACGAAAAATATTGAATAGTATCAAAAAATGAAAAAAATTATACTTTAAAATAAAAAATATTTTATTAAATGATATAAAATTCATAAAAATATAAATTCGGCCAAATAACTAAATTAATGTTAAATATGTCATCAATTATCCATTTGAGTTTGTTTGTACTTTTATAGTAACTATATTATCCCTAAAGTGTAAAAAGAAAATCAAGCTAAGAGTTAAAGGGTTTAACTAAGGGTTAAAGACAAATGATAAGGTTAACATTATGAACTAAACATGTCTAAATTGATTTTGAGAGGATTTGGACCCACAATCATCTTAGGTATTAAATAACTCACTTTTAATACATTTTAAATTAATAAATAATATTTATTAATTTAATATTTTCGGAGATTCATAAAATGCCCCACCTAAATTATAAAAGAAAACTTTCTACCTCACTTCCTTACACCAATTTGAACCTTCTAGAGAAACAAAACCCTACCCATATATCTTCTTAACTTCCATATACACACGATAGAGGTTTTGGTCTTCTCAAAAGACTAACCCAAGCATCTCTAAGAGGTTATCTGTAGAGACCCAACCCCAGATAGCCTAAAGGTGGTGTCTACTACTATTGCATTGACATGATTACATGGAATTAAATCCCAAAGGAATAATAGTTTAGTAGTCTTGATAATATATATACATACATGAGAAAATAATAATCTAATTACTACATATTCTTCTTCTTCTTTCTAAATAAATATCTTTGAGTATAACTCTATTCTAGTTAGTAGATCCCTATATATATTTCTTAGTATGTTTCTTGGATTCCTAGGTAAATAAATATAATAAGGGTGAGATAAAATTATTAGAAAGGTAAAAATATAGTGTAATAAATAATTAATCAATGATAATAATAATTATGATGTAACACCCCATGCTTCTACGGTATGCTTCTCTTTGAATAATGTTATAGCGTGTGTTGTACGCAACACCGAGTTCTAACACACCATAACCAATCAAACTAGCAGTTATGAATAGTAATACCTACTTATTGAAATTATATATATTTTATATTTCAAAATGGACTTCATTTTTGGATTAGGAATATCGAATTTATCCTAAGGTGAAATGTTTGTACTTTTCGGATAACTTTAATATTTTGATGAATAGGGAAAATTATTAAATTTTAATTAAAAACAACTTTTTATAATCAAAATAATTAATAGTGATAAATTATGAATTTTAGAGGGTTTAAAGTATATTTATTATATATTTTTACCATTTAATACAATGTTGGTCATTGGAAATAATTATACAGTTAAACCGGACATAAACAAGTGTCAATCTTTTGATAGTTATTATCTCTTAAAAATACGCTTTTTGTTTTAACAACGGGAATTAATTTTAAATTAATTTCAGCCACTTATGTGTTTTGTATTTTGAAAAATGGATTTCATATTTGGAATCAGGATGTTCAAATTGTGTAAATAGGTAACATTTATTTTTAGGCATTTTGAATAATTACTGCGGTAAATATTTTATTTACCATGGTTAAGGGTAAATCTGGAAAATAAGGGTTAAAAAATAATATTATAATAATACTAAATTACTCTAAAACGTGTCCTAACCTTATTTGTTGATACATGTTCAACCATAGGCATCATTGGGTTGATTTTCGGACCCCATGGAGCCACTTGTAGGTGGTAGGGACACTTTATTTTAATTAAGTTAAAATGAATACAAAAATGACACAAGCATATATCTGTTAGAAAAACTATTTTTTTACATAGGGTTATATATGTTGTATTTTAGATTGTAAATATTCATTATAAATATAAAAATATTTCCTACATAACGATATTTTATTTATAATTTTTAGACATTATATAATTTAATTTATATATAACACAATGATGATGCAGTAATTACCTAATTAACGAAAAATTAGAATAATTGATATCATAAATACCCAAATAAATATAATTTGAGACTTTTTATGAACTAAACTAATTTTATAGGTTAATATGAAATGTTAGGATTTATTTAATTAACTTTGTTCGATGTAATCATTCTGTTATGAGTGTCACAAAAATCAACTATTTAATAGTGTCAAAATTTACAAAAAAGAGTTTTTAAAAAAAGTATTATATTATTAATTGATATTAAATTCCTAAAAATATAAGGGTCGGACAAGAGACTTATATCATGATATTTGTATCATTAATGGACCACTTGGGGTTCTCTTGGATATATATGGTAAGTTTATTAACCATATTATATAAAAATACAAAGAGACATTGTAAAGGTGAAACTAATTAACTTAGAGTTAATACTTAAAGATAAGGTTAATATAGTAACCCGAACCTGTGTAAATTCTATACGTTGAATGGTTTTCGACCTATACCCACCTTAATATTTGAATAATCAACTTTGGAGCCATTAGAAACCGAATATAAATTTATTATAAATTAATATTTCTAGCTTTTCCAAAGGTTCCCCTCGCCCCTCTAATAAAAGGGCACCCCCCCTTCTCATTTATTCACACCTTAAAAGAATTTTGGGTCGGCC
The DNA here is from genome assembly GCA_963277665.1 of Viscum album. Classification (NCBI taxonomy): domain Eukaryota; kingdom Viridiplantae; phylum Streptophyta; class Magnoliopsida; order Santalales; family Viscaceae; genus Viscum; species Viscum album. Next base: position 962,735,953 of record OY728148.1, on the reverse strand, counting down.
AAACTCTACCCAAATACTCTCCCAACTTCCCTCAATACAACCTATAGGGCTTAGTTTGATCCTAAAGCAAACCTAGGGAGCCCTTTTGATCAAATCAAAAGGAAGAACTCGAAGAAGAGGTAATGATCTCACCACCCTTTTCCAAGTTCCTTTCTTCTTCCACTTCTTCTTCCTTTGTTTTTACCATTCTAAAATAATAAGTCTAGTATCATATATATACTGTAATGTTATTTTAAATATGGTACAACCATATTCATTATTCTATCCTCCCTTTGAATAACATGTCAACATACGTGCGTACGTACGGCTTACCGTCTCCACGTCGTGGTGTAATTGTTATTCAATATATTATTATTTGGATCGGTATAATAATGATGTGTAACTCATTTAAATAATAAATATAACATGTTAATGATTCTTTATATATGATATACCATCCATTTATATATCAAAAGAATGATATTGTCACCCGTGCGTACGTACGGACTATCGTTTCCACGAACGCGATGGGATTCATTCTCCATCTTATCCATTCAAGAATAATTATCATTTTATGATTTAAAAATAATGTTTAATGACTTGATATCATTCTGTATATGAATAATATAAAACCTATACATTACAAACATGGCGTTTGTAACAAAACATATAAAAGAAAACGAGTAAGCTAACACCCGAAACAACAATAATACTAAGATATTATTAACAAATCAATGATATCATATTAATGTATATTATTCTTGTATAATTTAATAACAATTATTTCACCATTATACAGGAGTTTAACCTACCCCAACCAAGGATAAGTGCAAGGTAAGGGTTATTTCACACTCTCTTCATTATCCGAGGTTGTTTATAGGTAATAATCTACTGTGATCTCTTTATCATCCACATCCATGTTTCATAAAAATGTATTTCAAAACATTTTTACTATTTAAAAGAATATGGGTTAAGTCAGTTATACCCTTGTTTGAATTTTTATAAGGGTTTTATAATAGAATATTTCCATCGTTTTCCAAACATGGTGCTTTTAACCTTTTCGACAGAATTAAGGTAAGAATGTTTTTTTAACTTATACCGTGGGTGCGGTTATTTTCCGCCATTATAAAATCGTCGAAGCTTCCATTACAAGATTATAAGAATATTTTCAAAGAAAATGTTTTATTTTATAAATATAAGACTCTTAAATGATTTCGAAATAGAAAGAGATATTTCTCTAAAAAGAGTTTTGATTTCATCTATGTCAACATCCTTTGATGGATTTTATGCTTATTTGAAGTTGATTTATTATGATACAAAACATCTATATTGTATTGAAGGTTTTTTGATATGTTTGACTATGGATGTGATATTTTTATACCATTCATACTTTATGGTGAAAGTATTGACATTTCGTATATGAATGTTTATGTTATTTTTAAACCTTTTCATATGGGAATGCATTGGACTTAATATGTGATGGGTGGATCCCTCTATAGCTCCTCGATGCATCAGTAGGTCTCATGAGACAAACTAGTGTCATGACACAAGGCCTTGGAAAAATCTTATTTGTAGTCTTGGCACGAGGCCTTGGCTATGTTGTTATGATAGTCTGGAATTATGCATTCCATCATTATGAAAGTGGTTATTGATATTTCATGTGATTATTCTATTAGTATAATATCAATGTGAATAAGTAAATGGAATTATTTCATTTTACTTTTTCCATACTATGTTGAAGTTCAAGTTTAAAAGTCTTTTGTTTTAGTAATGCTTTGCCTTAAATGTTTATGCTTATTTTTTGAATGTTTCCGCTATATTTTTATCCTTACTGGGCATTTGACCTCACCCATTTTCTATGTTTTATTTTTCCCATGATGTGAAGAAGTAAGTTATGAATGACCTACATGGATTTTATGTGGGGATATGAGTGTGGAAAATGGAGACTATGTTGTTTTAGTAGTTTTTCACATTATAATGCAATGTAAAACTTTATGAATATATCTAGTGTTTCCAAGGCTACTAAACTAATCAGTCTTTCTATATTTGATCTTTCTTGTGATCATGCCAATGTTATATAATAAAGCACCAACTCTAGGTAACTGGGGTCGGGGCGTTACAGTTGGTATCAGAGGATGTTTAGTACAAACTTTGGAAGCTAGATTTATATAAACTCTGATTAGAGCACGTAGACCTAAGATAAACTTTGAGGATTAGTGTAGAAGAACTTCCTAGAATTTTGGTATCGTAGATATTTTTTGAGTTTTCCGAGAAATACATCTCTGTCTAGATACGAGCAGGTAGAGGCGGCTCTGGAACAGAAGTACCTAGGGGTAAAACCCGAAAACACCGCTTTGAGCTAGACTCGAACGGGAACTGGTGCACGACAACGGGCCTTACTGCACTCTTGGTTACGACACTCCCGGGGGATATTCTTAGGATAAATCTAATTTTCATTACAAATCATTATGAAAGATTTATGAGTATATATACTTCCTCAAAGAAAACATTCTTATGATTATGGATTATATCCATAAATAGTTAAATTTATGTTTAGTGTTTTATAAGTATGGGATTATGTATTTTGATTTATAAACTGATCTAGTTTATTCCATTATTTAGAAATGGAGCCTAGTGGAAGAAATGGAAACTGTATAAATGCACGCACTCTATGTAGGGATTTCCCTCCTGCTCAAGATATTTATAGTGGAGCTGGTGATGCAACTGGTGCTGATCAGCTAATCACCATACTGGGACAACTCACTCAGGTTATGAATAATAACCTTACCCGTATGGAGCACCCTGATCCGCAGTGTGGAGGATCAATGTTAGATCGATTCATGAGGCAAAAACCACCAATGTTAAATGGGAGTACAAATCCCTTAGTAGCTGAGCAATGGATAAATTTCCTAGAGAAAATATTTCCGGCTTTGGGGAGTAGTGAAAGGGATAAAGTTATCATGGCAGTTTACCGCCTCACTGGAGATGCTGATCAATGGTGGTCATTTATTCAAAACACAAAGGAATATGATGAAGTATCAAATATGTAACGGAGGGAGTTCAAAGATCTGTTTTTAGAAAAATACATTCCTCGCGACCATCGAGCAGATATGGAAAGGCAATTTTTGAGTCTGAGACAAAAGGAGGATGATAATGTCACAAAGTATGAGGCTAACATTACAAGGTTAGCAAGGTATGCTTGAGATTATATACATAACCCAAGAAGTAATATTGATCGTTTCTTTGATGGGTTAAAACCATTTATCCGTCGAGCATTAGTCTCACAATCCTTTTCGTCATACAAAGACATTGTCTCATGTGCTATCAAGACCGAAAAGGAATTCTCTAAGTCTTATGACTTTAAAGCAATGAAAGAGAAGAAGAGGCATGCTGATCAATATGAGAATGGAAATAAAGGGAATAAGGGAAATTTTGAATATCCATCCTGTGGTAAATGTGGGAAGAAACACCCTGGTACATGCTTGAAGTGAACAGGAGTCTGTTACAAGTGTGGTGAAAAAGGCCACCAAGCTCGTGATTGCATGGGGAAGAAGGAAGCCACCAACGTTCAGTGCTATAATTGCAGGGAGATGGGGCATTATGCAAATGAATTTCCTAAGCGTCAGAAGAACTTACATCAGAAAAGGCAAAGGGATCAAGGCAATGCTTATGCTATCACTACTGCTATGGTAGATGCTCTGAAAGACATGGTGGCAGGTAATTTAATGGTTTCCTTAATTTTAGAATATGCCTTATTTGATTCTGGATCATCGCATTGTTTCATATCTTCCCAGTTTGCTAAGAAAATTAGATATTTCCAATTTGATTTAACAAGGGAGTTGTCAGTTAAAACTCCCAAGGGAAGTATCATTGCAAAAATGTTTTGTGAATCAGTCCCCATTAAAGCACATAAATGTTCTTTATCTGCTGATCTCATCGTCATACCTATGATTGAGTTTGATATAATCCTCAGTTTGGACTGGCTCTCAGACTATGATGCGAAGATTTATTATAAGATGAAAGAGGTTAAAATTCTTGATGATAATGATAAGGAACACCTTATCTTTAGAGAATAATCGTCACCACCGAATTCTTATTTAGATCCACCCCCAGTAGATCAACTAAATTCAATTATTGGGGAGTAAGAGAATGAAATAACTGTGGGTGAGGAATGGAATGTTCAAATAGGGGATGTACATGTTGTGAAAGAATTTTTATATGTATTTCCAGAAGATTTACCTGGACATCCTCCAGAACGAGAAGTTGAGTTTTCCATTGATTTAATTCCTAGATCAAGGCCTATATCAAAGACCCCTTATAGAATGGCCACTGTAGAATTATTTGAACTAAAGAAACAACTAGAGGAATTGAGTAATAAAGGAGTTATTCTCCCTAGTGTTTCTCCATGGGGAGCCCCTATTCTTTTTGTTAAAAAGAGATATGGATCTATGAGATTATGTATCGACTACAGGGAGGTCAATGCTATAACAATAAAGAACAAGTATCCCCTACCACGAATTGATGATTTATTTGAACAACTGCATGGAGCTCTATACTTTCAAAGATTGACCTTTGATCCGGATACCATCAGTTGTGTTTGAAGAAGGAAGACATTCAGAATACATCATTTCGAACCAGGTACTGGCATTACGAGTTTACTTTAATGCCTTTTGGTTTGACTAATGATCCCTCTGTATTCAGGGATCTGATGAATAGCGTTTTCAAGGAGTATCCTAATGAATTTTTGGTGGTATTTATTGATGATATATTGTTATACTCCAAAATCTGTGAAGATCATGAAAATCCCATGCGTATTATCCTGAAGACTCTGAGAAGACATGAATTATATGGGAAGTTTACCAAGTGTGAATTCTGGATTCATGAGATTTCTTTTCTTGGCCATATTGTCTCTAAAGATGGAATCTCTTTTGATCCTTCTAAGACCAAGGCAATCCATGAATGGCCAGCACCTATGAGTATAACTAAGGTACGTAGTTTTATTGGTTTGGAAGGTTATTATCTACGATTCGTCCAGAATTTTTCCCGATTGGCTAACCCATTAACGAAGCTCACACGTAAAGGGGTTAAATTTGTTTGGACAAAAGAGTGTGAAGAATTTTCGAATAATTGAAGGGAAGATTATCCAATGCTCCTATATTGACTCTACCATCAGGGAATGCTGGGTTCGTTATTTATAGTGATGCATCGAAGAAAGGACTTGGTTGTGTCCTTATGCAGAATGATAGAGTTATTGCCTATGCATCACGACAGTTGAAAATTCATGAACAATACTATCCTACTCATGATCTCGAGTTAGTAGCTGTGATATTTACTTTGAATATATGGAGGCACTACCTATATGGTGAAAAATGTGAGATTTATACTGATCACAAGAGTTTGAAGTATATTTTTCTCACAAAAAGAACTCCACATGAGGCAAAGGAGATGGCTTGAATTACTCAAGGATTATGATTGTATGATACACTACCACCCGGGGAAAGCAAACAAGGTGGTAGATTCTTTGAGCAGAAAAGACCATGGAGTTTTGAATGTGATGAGAATTGAAAGGGATCCAATTTTGATGGATCTAGTGAAGATGGACATGGGAATAACCAGGGAAGGTGAAACATCAATGCTTTATCAAATGGTTTCCAAACCATCTTCACTAGAAAGGATTAAGAGTTCTCAGACCGATGATGAAGAATTTCAAAAGAAGATTAATGTTGTGAATGATGAGGGACTGAGAGACATTGTGTATGAAGATGGAATTTTGAAATTTGGGAAGAGGCTTTGTGTTCCCAATATACCTGATCTTAAAAGGGAATTGCTGGATGATGCTCATAGTTCCAATTCCTCTATACACCCTGGAAGCACCAAAATTTATAGAGATTTGAAGGAACATTTTTGGTGGGACAACATGAAGAGGGAGATTTATGATTTTGTGTCAAGATGTATTGTTTGTCAACAAGTGAAAGCTGGAAGGAAATAGCCTGGAAGAGTCATGCAACCACTTCCCATACCGGAGTGGAAATGGTACAATATTACGATGGACTTTGTCATGGGGCTACCAAATACTCCTAGAAGGAACGATGCAATATGGGTTATTGTTGATCGTCTTACCAAGTCAGCACATTTTCTTGCTATAAGAGAAGATATACCCCTAGAACGTCTAGCAAGACTATATATTAATGAAGTTGTGAGACTTAATGGAGTACCCCTATCGATTGTTTCTGATCGTGATCCCCATTTTACTTCAAAATTATGGAAAAGTCTTCAGAAATCCTTGGATACTGAACTTCATTTCAGCACTGCTTACCACCCTCAGACAGACGGACAATCAAAACGGACTATTCCAACCTTAGAAGACATGTTGAGATCTTTCTCACTTGACTTTCAGGGTATGTGGGATCAATATTTACCTCTGGTATAATTTTCCTATAATAATAGCTTCCATTCGAGTATTCATATGGAACCATATGAAGTGTTATACGGAAATAGATGTCGCACACCGACCTGTTGGGATGACGTTGGTGAAAGAAAACTTGTAGGCCCATAACTAGTGGAGGAAACGGTGGAAAAGGTGAAGGTAATCCAAAATCACATCAAAGCAGCTCAATGTAGGCAGAAGAGCTATGCCGATAATCGAAGGAAGGATTTGGGATTTCAAGTCGGTGATCATGTTTTCCGGAAGGTATCTCCATGGAAGGGAGTCATACGTTTTGGTAAGAAAGGTAAATTGAGTCCCAGGTAAATCGGAGCTTTCAAAATTCTAGAACAAATTGGTGTTGTAGCTTACCGATTGGCAATGCCGCCAAGTCTCTCCAAAGTTCACGATGTGTTCCACGTATCTCTGTTGAGGAAATACATGCCTGACCCAACGCATGTACTCACCTATGAGGAATTAGAACTGGAACCCGATCTGTCTTATTGCGTTGAGCCCATCAGGATTCTTGATACGAGAGAACAAGTACTGAGAAACCAGACGATGTGTCTAGTAAAAGTCTTGTGGAGAAACCATAAGATGGAAGAGGCAACGTGGGAACCTGAGCAACTTATGATGAAGAACCACCCGAGTCTTTTCATGTGATAAGTATTATAGAAATTTCTAGGACGAAATTATTTGAAGGAGGGGAGAATGTAACACCCCAAGCTTCTACGGTACGCTTCTCATTGAATAATGTGATAGCGTGTGTTGTACGCAACACCGAGTTCTAACACACCATAACCAATCAAACTAGACGTTATGAATAGTAATACATACTTTTTGAAATTATATATATTTTATAATTCAAAATGGACTTCATTTTTGGATTCAGAATATCGAATTTATCCTAAGGTGAAATTTTGGTACTTTTCGGATAACTTTAATATTTTGATGAATAGGGAAAATTACTAAATTTTAATTTAAAAAAACTTTTTTTAATCAAAATAATTAATAGTGATAAATTATGAATTTGAGAGGTTTTAAAGTATATTTATAATATATTTTTACCATTTAATACAATATTGGTCATTGGACATAATTTTACTATTAAACCGGACATAAAAAAGTTTCAATCTTTTGATAGTTATTATCTCTTAAAAACACGCTTTTTGTTTTAACAACGGGAATTAATTTTAAATTAATTTCATCCAATTCTATGTTTTGAATTTTGAAAAAAATATTCCATATTTGGAATAATGATGTTCAAATTGTGTAAATAGGTAACATTTCTTTTTAGGCATTTTGAATAATTACTACGGTAAATATTTTATTTATTATGGTTATGTGTAAATCCGGTAAATAAGGGTTAAAAATAATATTATAATAATACTAAATTACCCTAAAACGTGTCCTAACCTTATTGGTTGATACATGTTCGACCATAGGCATCTTTGGGTCGATTTTGGGACCCCATGGAGCCCCTTGTAGGTGATAGGGACACTTTATTTTAATTAAGTTAAAATGAATACAAAATGACACAAGCATATATATTTTAGCAAAAAAAAATTTTACATAGGTTTATATATGTTAGATTTTCTATTGTAAATATTAATTAGAAATATAAAAGGATTTCCTACATAATGATATTTTATTTATAATTTTTAGACATTAAATATTTTAATTTATATATGACACAATGATGATGCAGTAATTACCTAATTAATGAAAAATTAGAATAATTGATATTATAAATACCCAAATAAATATAATTTGAGACTTTTTATGAACTAAACTAACTTTATAGGTTAACATGACATGTTAGTATCGATTTAATTAACTTTTTTCGATGTAATCGTTTTGTTATGAGTTTCACAAAAATCAACTATTGAATAGTGTCAAAATTGACATAAAAGAGTTTTTAAAACAAGTATTATATTATTAATTGATATTAAATTCCTAAAAATATAAGGTTCGGCCATGAAACTTATATCATGATATTTGTACCACTAACGGACCTCTTTTGGGTCTCTTGGATGTATATGGTATGTTTATTAACCATATTATATAAAAATACAAAGAGACATTGTAAAAGTGAAACTAATTAAATTAGAGTTAATACTTAAATATAAGGTTAATATAGTAACCCAAACCTGTCTAAATTCTATTGTTTGAATGGTTTTCAACCTATCCCCACCTTAACATTTGATTAATCAACAATGTAGCCATTAGAAACCGAATATGAATTTATTAGAAATTAATATTTCTAGCTTTTCCAAAGGTGCCCCTCACCCCTCTTATAAAAGGGAATTCCTCCTTCTCATTTCATCACACCTTAAAAGCCTTTTGGTTCGGCCAAACTCTGCCCAAATACTCTCCCAACTCCCTTAACTACAACTTAGAGGCCTTATATTGATCATAAATCCAACCTACGTATCCCTTTTGATCAAATCAAAAGGAAGAACTCGAAGAAGAGGTAATGATATCACCACCCTTTTCCAAGTTCCTTTCTTCTTCCACTTCTTCTTCCTTTGTTTTTAACATTCTAAAATAATAACTCTAGTATCATATATATACTGTAATGTTATTATAAATATGGTACAACCATATTCAGTATTCTATCCACCCTTTGAATAACATGTCACCATACGTGCGTACGTATGACTTACCGTCTCCACATCGTGGTGTAATTGTTATTCAATATATTATTATTCGGATGGGTATAATAATGATGTGTAACTCATGTAAATAATAAATATAACATGTTAATAATTCTGTATATATGATATACCATCCATTTATATATCAAAAGAATGATATTGTCACTCGTGCGTACGTACGGACTACCGTCTCCACGAACGCGACGAAATTCATTCTCCATCGCATCCATTCAAGTATAATTATCATTTGATGATTTAAAAATAATGTTTAAGGACTTGATATCATTCTTTATATGAATAATATACAACCTATCCATTACAAACATGGCTTACGTAACAAAACATATAAAAGAAAACGAGTAAGTTAACACCCGAAACAACGATAATACTAAGATTTTATTAACAAATCAATGATATCATATTAATGTATATGTTTCTTGTATAATTTAATAACAATTATTTCACCATTATACAGGAGGTTAACCTACCCCAACAAATGAAAAGTACAAGGTAAGGGTTATTTCACAATCTCTTCATTATTCGAGGTTGTTTATACGTCATAATCTACTGGGATCTCTTTATCATCCACATCCATGTTTCATAAAAATGTATTTCAAAACATTTTTACCATTTAAAAGAATATGGGTTAAAGTCATTTATAAACTTGTTTGACTTTTTATTAGAGTTTTATAAAGGAATCTTTCCGTCATTTTCCAAACAAGGTGCTTTTAACCTTTTCGACAGAATTAAGGTTAGAATGTTTTTTTAACTTATACGGCGGGTGCGGTTATTTTCCGCCGTTATTAAATCATCGCAACTTCCCTTACAAGCTTAATAAATTATTTTAAAAGAAAGTGTTTTATTTCATAAATATAATACTCTTAAATGATTTCGAAATAGAAAGAGATATTTCTCTAAAAAGTGTTTTGATTTCATCTATGTCAACATCCTTTGATGGATTTTACGCTTATTTGAAGTTGAATTATCATGATACAAAAATTCTATATTGTATTGAAGGTTTTGTGATATGTTTGACTGTGGATGTGCTATTTTTATACCGTTCATAGTTTATGGTGAAAGTATTGACATTTCGTATACGAATGTTTATGTTATGTTTAAACCTTTTTATATGGGAATGCATTGGACTTAATATGTGACGGGTGGAGCCCGCTATACCTCTTCGATGCATCGGTAGGTCTCATGTGACAAACTAGTGTCATGGAACAAGGACTTGGAAAAATCTTATTTTTAGTCTTGGAATGAGGCCTTGGCTATGTGGTTATGATAGTCTGGCATTATGCATTCCATCATTATGAAAGTGGTTATTGATATTGCATGTGATTATTCGATTAGTAGAATATCCATGTGAATAAGTAAATGGAATTATTTCATTTTACTTTTGCCATACTATATTGAAGTTCAAGTTTAAAAGGATTTTGTTTTAGTAATACATTGCCTTAAATGTTTATGCTTATTTTTGAAAGTTTCCGCTATATTGTTACCCTTACTAGGCATTTGAGCTCACCCCTTTTCTATGTTTTATTTTACCCAGGATGTGACGAAGTATGTTATGAATGACCTGCATGAATTTTATGTGGGGATATGAGTGTGGAATATGGAGACTATGTTGTTTTAGTAGTTTTTCACTTTATGATGTAATGTAATACTTTATGAATATATCTAGTGTTTCTAAGGCTACTAAACCAATCAGTCTTTCGAGATTTGATCATTCTTGTGATCATGCCAATGTTATGTAATAATGCACTAACTCTACGTAACTGGGGTCGAGGCGTTACATATGAAATGGTGAATAACTAAAAAGTGAATTTTGAAAGAAATGTCCTTCCCAAAGAATGTGCGCCACGTGCTCGCGGTTTTTTGAATCTTTTCCGACCGTTGCTTCTTCCGACCCCAGAACTTCGGTGGCCTTGGCTCCGGCGATCGATTTGGGCTCAGGCCCTCTGGAAGAAATCTCCTCCCCTTCCCCCCAAGGTTCCCTAGGATTTTTTCCTCATCAGCAGCGCCTGGTGGTGTCCTTCAAGGAGGCTCTGTGTGGGGAGGACTCTATCACTGCTCTCCATTGTTTCCAGGATATTGATCTTTTTTACCATTCGGTGTTGAGGGTGGGTTCTCACCTGTCATTGGTCGCCCCTGCCTTTGTGTTCACTACTACTTTAATTCGTTTGAAATAGACTCTTGTGGCGATGTTTGGTGTGGGGATTCCTCCCCTCTTTACTTTCAAGTGGTTCATGGACTCCTGGGGCTTACAAGCAGCGACTCGCGTCTCGGTGATTCATCGGAAGTTGTTCTGTCTGGTTCCCACCTCTGAGGCTAATTTCATACAGGCTTGGTGCAAATCCCCTCGGGTGATGGGTTGAGGGCATTTCAATCTTTCGCACTGGTCTATGGAGGAGCATAGAGGGAAAGAAAGCTCACGGGTTACGGTTTGGATCATCCTTCCAGGGATCCATCTTCATTTCCAGAATGGCACCTTCCTTAGGGACATTGGTGATTCTTTGGGGGGTTGTCTCTGTGCGGATGAGCACACCCACCACAGGGAGGAATCATTGGTGCCTCAGATCTGCATTGATCATTATCTCTCTCTTCCGATTCGGGAGAATCTCTATCTAAAGGTGCATGATTTTGCAGACTGGTCCCAGTACATTGTTTACCCAGTGTTTCCTACGTTCTGCTCGTTGTGTCTCCTCCGGGGTCATTCAGCCCTGATCTGCAGGAAACATCGCCTCGGTGTCCCCCTCTTTCATTCCAGTGGCTCAATGCCTAGCGCTATGCTCCCAAAGCCTTGTGAGGGGTCCGATTCATCCTCAGTTCAGCCCGCTCCCTCAAATGTCTCCTTTTATCCTGTTTCACCCTCCTACTACATGCCCTCTCCCGCTTTAATGGTGTCTGGCTCTCCTTCCCTCACCCCAGTGGCATGTCCTCTGCTGAAAACCGTTTCTCCATCCCTTGGCTTGAAGGTGCTCCCTTTTCTAGATCTATTTTCCCCCAAAACGAGTGGCAAGTGGTTGAGTTCTTTGGTGTCTCTTGAGTGGTCATGGGCTTCTTCTCTATTGCTTCTCGTAGGGGCATTGTTTGAATTCATCTTATGGTCCTCCTTGAGGGACCCGACTGATTCTTTTAGGCCCATTTCCTTATCATCTCTAGCTTCTCGCCATGCGTTGCGGGCCAAGGATGATGGGGTTCAGGGAGTCGGCCTCCTTTATTTGGCTTCTCGCCATAGTCCCAGGAGGGGACCAAGTAGAGCTCGTAAAGCCTTCGGTGACCGGGCTCTCACAAAGTCATCTTCCTTGGTTCCTAGTGCCAGTTCTTCGTCCTCTGTTACGTATGGCACTCATGTGGCAGTGGAACTGGGTCCCCAGGAAGGGTTTCCACCCTGCGAGGTGAGGTGAAAATCCCATAATTCCACTCAAAATCCTAAAATCTCTCCGATATGTTTCTAGGGGTGAGTACAAGTTTGATGTTAAAGAATATGTTGGATAGGGAATTTCCTTAATTCCTCTTGGAAGAGACCACAGTGCATGGGGCCAAAGTCGGGCCTCTTTTGTTGCAATGATTCCAATTCTCATCTAGAATGCCTGAGGTGTTTGAGAAAGGGTGAAAACATATTTAATGTCCTCTAAATATAAAATACACAAAGAAAAAAATGGCAGTGATCCTCGAACACAAATAGGCCCCTACCAATATTTCTGAGCTCACTCGTAAGGTGAAAATGCATTCTTCCATGAATGCGAACCCGATCATCAAACATATATGTCTTTTCTGGCATGAGGAAGTTACTTTGGAAAAGGTCCTTGCGAGATTCCAATATATCACTACGAAAATTAAATTTGGCAGGGACTCTCTTTTTTCCCCCTTTATCTATGGAAGTTGTGACGCTTAGAGAAGGGATGTTTTGTGGTTCGAGCTGAATGCTTTCAATCCTGGAGACCATCCCTGGGTGGTGGGTGGGGATTTTAACGTTGTTTCCCTCCTAGATGAGAAGAAGGGTGGCGGGGAATTTCCAAGAAGGGTTAGCATGTCCTTCTCTCAATTCATGGCTCACAAAGGGTTGTCAAACATAGGCTATTCAAGAGACCCCTTTACTCAGTGCAACAACCGCAAGGGTGACAGTCGAAGATAGAGTAGACTCAACCATTGTATCACTAATTTCCATGCCATTTACTTGTTTCCAAATAATAATGTGTCCCACTTGACTCGTAGCATCTCTGATCACTCCATACTCTTATTGTCATTGTGTAGGAGGGAGGTTTTGCAGGAGAGGTTCCAGTTCTCTAGCTAGTGGTCGAGTTTCCCTAGCTATCATTGGCTGGTTAGGAACATCTTGGCCGAACCATCTCAGGCCCACTCCGGGCTGGAATTTCATTCCAAGTTAAGGCACCTCAAGCAGGAACTTCAAATCCGGGCCCTGTCCCTTCCTTCTTTGGATCAGGAGTTGGATGTGCTCAAGCATGAAGTCGATCAGCTTGAGGCTATCCTTAAAGAGCTCTGGGACGACACTATTTTTGGAGAAATTGTGTAGAAAAAGAAAACAATGGTGGTCATGGTTCTCTCACAGGAAAAAAAGGAAAGGGAAAGCTCATGGGTCAAATGGCTCAAGGAAGGGGACATGAATAACGCTTTTTTCCATGCGTGCATTCGGGAGAGGAGGCATGCTATCAAACCGAACCTGGCATTGGTGGATGGATCTTTCACAGATGAAAGAGTGGTGGTCGGGGGAATGAATCTTTCTCATTTTAAGGATCTTCTTGCTAGTCCATCTGAGTTGATGGCCCAAGGGTATCCCTCTGGGGAATCCTTGTTATGGGAGGGGATTCCAAAACTCGTGTCTGCCAAGGACAACAGCCTACAGGAAGGTATTCCTGTAGAGGAGAAGATTCATGAGGCCATGTTGAGCCTGGATCCAGAGTGTGCAGCAGGTCCCGATGGGTTCCCTGGATCCATTTAAAGGGGCTATTGGGAGGTTTTTATGAGTGATATCATACACAATATCCAGTACTTCTTCCGTGGGTGTGGCATTCCTTGGATCTCCTCAGATACGACTCTCATTCTTCTCCCAACGATCAAAGATCCTTCTTCTCTCCACCATTATCATCCTATAATCATGTGAAATTTCTCATACAAAATATTGTCATCTGTTCTCAATAGACGGTTGTCCAGACTTCTTCCCAGGTGGATATCCATAGAGAAACATGGGTTTGTGAAGGAACTTTCCATTCAGGGTGCGATGGCGCTGGCGCAGGAAATGCTAAAAGATCTTAACATCAAGTCTTGAGGTTCCAACATGGTCATTAATTTGTACATGAACATGTCGTATGATAGGATGGAGTGGGGTTTTATCAATAGGGTACTTACAATGATGGGTTTTTCTTCTTGGGCCTCTGACGTCATCTTTAGATGAGTTATCTCTTCATGGATGGTTGTTTCTTTCATGGGGCGTACTCACAGCTTTTTCAAGGCCGTCTGAAGTCTACGGTAAGGTGACCCTCTATCGTCGAGTGTCTTTATTCTCATGAATGATACCCTTTGTAGGTTGATCAATAAGGGTATTTCCAATGGGGCCATCATTCCCTTTTGTAGGAATTTTAGGCTCCATTATAAATCACACTTGATGTTTGCTGATGATACAGGTATCTTCATGAATGCAATAAAGAGCTCTGTCCAAATAATTAACAAATTATTAGAGGAATATTGCTCTTAGAATGGCTAGATCATCAAGAGAGAGAAGATAAACTTCTATGTTTCCGATTCATGCTAGGAAGTAAGAGTACGTGATCTGAGTATTAGTTTGAACATGATGTGTGGAGTCTTACCCAGGAAGTATCTCATCACCCCTATGTCTTGAGGTAGAATCTGTATCAGGGACATCGAAAAAGTGATGCACAAAATCCCTGGCCATATTCTCAACTGGAAAAATCACTTCCTATCCTTCGTCGGCCGCATCCCTCTTGTCAACAGTGTTCTATCGGCAATTCCAGTGCATGCTATTACTGCTTATACTATGATGAAAGGTTTCATACAATCCATTGATATGCTCCTTGATCGTTTCATCTGGGACTCCCATTCATAGGGGAAGAGACATTGGGTCTCATGGAGGAAGACAACGAGGCCAGTAGGCGAGGGAGGGATCGGTGTCAATAGCTTGGTGATCAGAATCTAGTTCATGCATGTGAGGCTCACCTAGGATATTATCGAGGAGCGTACCTTGTGGGGGAAACTTATGTCCCAAAAGAACTGAACCGGTTCTGCTTCTCCTTCCACAAATGGGTTGTCCGTATGGTCCTCTATGTGTATTATCATTTCTAACATCCTTACTCATTCAAAATGGATCATTAGTGAAGGAAACATACTTTACTGGTTTCATAACTGGCCAGGTAACATGCTTGCCTTTCCCAGGTGTCCTGCTCCAATTATCGACTTCAAGGAATTGATCCACTATCCAGCATTTTATAGATCAGTTTTGAATACGTCTTAGAAGTAACAGTTTGACTCCATTATCATTACCTCGGAGCAGGATAGGTGTGTTTTTACTCCATTTGTATCAGGGAAATTTAACTCGAAGGACTATCGTAGGATGACCGTCTCCCAATTTCTGTATAATAGATGGAATGAGATCATCTAGTGAAAAAAAATCCCTTCTAAACTCAACTTTCTCTCCTAGAGAATTTGGAACAATGTTGTAGCTTCTGATTCCAACGTCAAACGCCAAAGTATCTCTATGGCCTCCTGTTGTCAGTGTTGTTTGGACAGAAAAGAAGAGAACACAAGCCATATTTTTTTGAAGGGTTTTGGGAGCACATGGTTTGGAGTACCTTTGGGGTGTTTACATATTACTCTCCGCTGGTTTCCAGCATTGATGTTTTCCTGGAGTGATGGTTTCAGGGGTACGAGGGTTCAGAGGTGGAAAATATGGCCCACTCCTTAATCTTTAACATGGGCTGCAGGTGCTTATAGCAAGACAGGAACCAAGCCAGGTTCGAGGGGATTAGTTCCACTGGTAGGTCCATCATGGTAAAAGATCAGTGCATGATGGTTGAGTTGATTTTCCATTCTGGTAACTAGAAGGAGGCTCTGTCCATTCGCTTTTTGGGTGTCCCTATGGTAGTAGTTCTTCCCTTTATTTCCAAGGGACTTTTGGTTCGATGAGTTCCTCTTGAGTTCAGCCTCAAGCTCAACATGGATGGGTCATGTGTCCTGGGAGACATGTGTGGCGGTGGGGTGGTTTGTGATGCTAGGGTAAGTTTCGTCCTGGCATTCACAGCTCACGTTGGTAGTGGCAATTCTGTTCGAGCGGAGGCAAGAGCTGTTCTCTCAGGTCTGTCCATCTGCAGGGAATGTAACATTTTTATTTCCCAGGTGGAGACTGATTATATGATTATCCATGATGCTTTACTTGGTAAAGGATCTATCCCCTGGTCAATATCATACATCATTCAGAAATGTAAGTCCCTCCTAAGAGACAACATTTTGGTCACCCACACATGGGGGGAGGGGAACAAAGTGGCGGACTATTCGGCCTCCCTGGCTGCTCCTAGTACCCTGTTTAGTTTCCTTTCTGATTCATTCTTACTTAACACCGAGGGGGTGAATTTCATTTGGGCTGGTTCCCTTGGATTACAGTACTTTCGGCCACCATTGGTCTTGGCTGCTCTCTTTTCTTGTATCCTTTTGGCCTAATAATAAAATTATAATGGTGATGATGTTGGTGAATAACTGAATTCACATGCCATATAATCAATAAACTGAGAAAGAGGTGCATAAAAAACATGAAAGGATAATAAATGAAAACAAATGTAATTAAAATAACTAGAAAAGAAAAAGAAAATATGGTATGGTAAGAAACTAAAACACATACTATCTAAATAATTAAAAATGAAATGAATCCATAGATATGTTGACACAAAATCTCACGGATGAATAATAAATGAAACTAAATTAGGTAAATTCTTTGTTAACAGACATCATGTCTAAGGCACATGAAAACCTATATCGTTAAGACTTTCACATGATGGTTTAAAATATCTTGACTTGCACAAATAATTTGTCTCCTGAGAACCTATCGAAGCATTTAGGATCTATATAATGTTTAGTCTCCTCCCATAATTTATTTTCCAAATTATTCCTTAAATTGAATAATCAAAATAAATAATATGTCTTATCAAATATCTGTATTGAAGAAAGAAGATGAAATAATCAGTATTTTCTGAAATAATAAAATAATTGTCAAAGTATACATCATATGTAAAATGGTATCTAGTTTAGGAAATAATAGCATCCCTGATGAATGAAATTGATAATCAGGGGTAAATTCAATGTTCAATGATCAAATGAGATTGAATATTTCAAGGGGATAACAAATAATTCAAGGAAGAGAATGTGACTACTATCCTTAAAAAATCAATAATAAACCATTCAAAGGAAGAATACAGATAATATCAATACAACAAAATGGTAGGTAGAGTAAAAATAAAGGGTTCACTACTACAAAATAGTCCATTAAATGTGCTATAGTAGTCCTTTATCAATTATAATAAAACATGACAATATGAACGTGCTTAAAAGTTCAAAACATTATTAGTGTTAAAAAAGCACTGTTAAAGTCCCCCTTTAACAATGATAAAAAACACTATTAAAAGGGTTCTTTAACAACACTTTTTTAGTGATGTTAAAGGGGGACTTTAATAACACATTTTTAGTGACGATAAAGGCATCACTCTTAAAGGGGGTAAAATTATAGTATTTTGGAGACCTATGAGATTTACCCCGTTTATCAGTGCTTCCATGAACCCTTTAATAGTGCTCCACCCTACTTTATCAGTGCTTTTCACCCGCCACCTTTTATCATCACTTTTTGAATTTCTATCCTTATGCGCATATTCATGGATTAAAACCCTACACCTCTCCTTCGAAGATGGAACACCTTTACCACAATACTATTGTTTTGGTGTCTATTTAATGATATTTATGTTTATATATATATATATATATATTTACATATATTTATATAATTATTATAAAATACATTTATCCAATATATGTGTGTGTGTGTGTGATATATATATACTTATATTTATTTAAATATATTATATATTACATTCATTTATATATAATAGAATAGAATATAAATATATATCTCTTTATTAATACAAACATATGTATATGTATATATAATGTAAAAATGGAAAGATATTATTTTCAATACTTCTTTAGAATATGTATTTATTTATATATATTAGAATATACAGTTTTACATATATATGTTTATATATGTATTTATATGAGTGATTTATTATAAGTAATCATAGGAAACATGAATATACTTAATTATAACTAACTTTAAATTATGAAAAATGATAACATTTCAAAACCATAATATAAATATAAATGTAATCCCTAAGAATAAAATTAGTCACCACCAAAAAATACAATAATACCCCCTTAAAATAGGTTGAAAATCCATCAAATGTCAAAAAATCAGGGTACCCTGACTAAAAACTCTATTTTTGAGATCTTATGAGATGTTTTGGCCTTTAAACATGTGATAGAGGTTTACCATTGTCACTAAGGGTGTAGATCTCATCAAAAAATTTGATTTGATATGTGGTAGTGCATGAATGGACACCAAGACCAAAGTTATCATTGTTTGACATTTGAGTTACATTTTCAACTTATAGTAGAGTTTTTTTTGATTTTCTATCTTCAAAATGATATTAAATGACTATTAATCATAAATAAGAAGAAAATTTTTGATTAAAAATAATTTTTTATTAATTTTGTAATCCATTTTCACAAAATATCTTATATATTAAGTGTAAAATTCTATTTACCTTTTCTAAAACATATTTTAAAAAATATATATTAAATTTATATCAATATAAAAATATTTAAATTTTAATATTTTATTCTTAATGATTTTTTATGTATACCATTATCAGTGCTACTGAAAAACAATTGATAAAGAGGGGTCTTTATCAGCGCTTCTAAAAAAACACTGATAAAGACCCCCCTTTAACAAT
Organism: Viscum album; assembly: GCA_963277665.1. Taxonomy (NCBI): domain Eukaryota; kingdom Viridiplantae; phylum Streptophyta; class Magnoliopsida; order Santalales; family Viscaceae; genus Viscum; species Viscum album. The sequence continues at coordinate 962,716,859 of OY728148.1, read as the reverse complement.
GTTTTTTTACAAGTGCTGTTAAAAAATCCCATTTATCAGTTATTTTTTAATAGTGAGGATAATGGTCCCCCTTTAACAATGTTTTTAATCATTATTAAAGTCCTCATTTAATAATGTTTTTAACACTAAAAAGGGGGTCTTTAAAATCATTTTTAGTAAGTGATGTTAAAGCCCTAGTATTGGATAATCCTAGTTTTGTAGTAATTTATGTTGATGATGTTGAATAGAATTACTATAGAACGATATTTAAAAAAATTGGGGAAAGTATCCTTTGATTAGGAAAACCTTTTGGAAAAAAAATTCTTTAAAAATCACTTTTGAAAAAAATTTCTTTATAATGTATCCTTTAAGACATTAAGGGGAAGCATCAAATATATAATGATAGGTAAATCCATATTTGTCGTGCGAGGTAAAAGAACATTTTCTTTGCATGGTTAAAAATTAGAAAAATAAATTATTTTAAAATAGAAAAGAATATTCCATTGAAAACAAAGGTAAAAGAAAAAAAGGATAAAAATTTCCTTACCAAATCATTTTAAAAATATTTGTGAAAATATTTTATTAAAACATAATTTTTAAAATAAAATAGGTTCTCCAACTAAAGAGATAAATAATGCTGGGTTTTCTTAAAAAAAATTTAAAACATTTTCAGTACCAAAGAGTGTAAAAATGGTACTAAAACATGAAAATAGTCATGAATAACTAGATAATAATGAAAGGGTTTGTTGAAAAATTGTTATACAATTTCCTCTAATGGAAGTTCCATTGCAAGATCATTAATACTATTATTGAGGAAAATAATCTTTAAACATCCCAAGGTGTCCCATTCAAACTTTGAAAATTTTGAAATCATAAGCCTCATGAAGGAATAATATTGAATGTAATTTTCAAATAAAATGATGATAAAATAATTAATGAAATTATATATCAAAATGGGTAAAATATACACCACACAAAATAATCAAATTTTGTATATGACATTTATCTCACAGATGTAAAAAGTGAGATGAGAATCCATTACCTTGAGTTTCCTTTTGGGTGAACATATTTTCACTTCTTGTATAATAAACCTATTTAAATTTTCTAATTTATTGAAAATCTTTTTCATGTTTATAATTAATATTATTTCACTTTTTACTATGTTTTATACAACTACTTGAAAAACTCTTTTTAAGTTGGGTGTTTAGAACAAATTCAGATTATGTGTCAAAAACAACATTGGTACAAAAACTGTGGTCAAATGGATCATTATATAACATATAAAAAATAATAATCGTGAAATAATTATCATATTTTTTCATTAATTATTCATTTAAAATAAATCATTAAATATGGTTATTAAAAATGAACCAACGTTACAATCATGGAGATGGTAGGTTGTATGTACGCTTGATTAATGCTCTTATTTTTCAATGATTGTTATGGAGAGAAGGTAAGTAACACCAGATCTTTCCAAAATGATAATTATATCATAAATAACATATTTTTAAATCATATATAATTGTACATAGAATTATTGTGATGTAAAATGAATCACATCATGTTGAGGAGATGGTAGTCCACATGTCCACGAACGACATTATCAGTTTTTAAGTGTTTGAAAGGGTAATAATGAAAATGATATATATATATATATAGTATATATATAGAAACATAATTATTGAATTAATATAATATTAAGTTTTTTATGTCACATATTTTTAATTATAATCATCAATTATACCTTCCATGGATCGTGTGAACAAATCACATCGCTTTGAGGGGGCAGTAATCCACACTCCTCAAACAAAGTTATCCTATTAAAAAATGGAACGTATTAAAGGTATCTGTTATTAAAAAATTAAATAAGTACAAAGAAATAATAAATATCCTAAATATAATATATAAACAGAGTGTCCATCATAACTTCCAACCATGAAAGTTGGTCAAGTTAAATGAACAATCATCATTTCTTGTGGTTGTAGTTTGTCATACACAGAAACAATATGTTCGTTTCCCATTAGATGGAAGCGTGTGTAAGTGTAGGTATAACCATTAACATAACAAAATACCAGTATATTAAGGATACGTGTGTTTTTATATAATAATATAATAAGAATATATGAGGGGTTGGAGAATGGAAATAAAACTAGAAAGCTTGAGAGAAGGCATTACCTCTTAATTGGGAAACTACTTTTGGTTTCTACCAAAAGGATTCCTGGGAAGGATTTATACTAAAATGGAGGCGTAGATTTATAGTGGAGTGATTTTGGGAAGATATATGGGGAGATATTATTCATATCTAAGTGTTTTGAGATGTGTCAGGAATGGGGAGAGGTGGTGGCCTTTTATAAGGGAGGAAAAGGACTCACTTGATCTTTTGAAATCTTGTTACGTGTACCCATGTTTTAACCAAAAATATGTCATAAAAACCCAACAAAATTCAATAATAGAAATTTAATGTACTAATTATTTACATAAAATGGGTTTTGGAGAAGTTTCTAGGTCATTTTTCCCCTTTAGTTAAAGGTTTAGTCCTTTATTAAGCTAAATTTTACCTTAATAATTGTAATTAATTTTAATTACTTTTAATAATATTTTTATAAAGAAAAAAATTTGGTCTTATTAGAAATTAGAAATTATTTTTATTCCAAATATGGAATCCATTTTTCAAATTCAAATCACAGAATTGGTAGTTATTAATTTAAATTTAATCCCGAAGATGGGACGACAATGCATGTTTTTAAGGTAAAATGGTATGAAAGATTTCTATTTTTTATATTCAATTTAAAATTAAAATTTATTCCAATGACTTACATTGTATTAATTTATAAAAATATTATCTAATTAATCTTTAAACCCAATTAAAAATATTATTTAACCTTATAAATAAATTAGATAAAAAAGATGTTTTGAACTTAAATTTAGTATTTTTAACTATTCATTAAATATGAAATGTTTCAGAAATATATCAAAAATTCACCCTAAAATAATTATTATATTAATATTTCCATGATTAAGTTTATTTTTATGTATTATGTAAATTAATGTGTCAAAATTATTTAAAATGGGTTCGCTATTAAAAGGTGTTAAAATTGCAGTTATAAAAATATATGTTTTATATGTAAAATTGGATTTATTCTTATATTATGCATATCAAACATAATGTATTAATATAAAACATATTGTATTTAATATATAACATATATATTTCATTTAAATCATTAATTAATTTTAATTAACCTTCTTTATTAAGAAAAAACTCCTTTGGATATATATAAATAATAATATTACTTTTTTTATCCAATTGGTTCTTATTTTAATTTATCATTAGTTGGTAACCAGTGAATTCATTTTTTATTTATATAAACAATAAATTATCATAATCTTTTTAATACTATTTATAACTGCTAACATAATGACTAGGTGATATCATATTAAATTAAATAATAATATTTTAATAATAAATTATTATTTGGTGAAAATCGGTCTTGCGTGTAATGGAAGCTATCAAGGAAGGTCATTTTTTCATGTAACACAAGCTAACAAGGAATGCCACTCTTTCATGTAACATAATCTATCAAGGAAGTCCTTTCTTGCATGAAATGTATGCTAACATAGTGTTTCATGTATTGAAATACATAGAATTTATTTTAGATAGTAAATATTTTATAAAGTATCAAGATATTATATTACCTTACGTGTTAGATGTCGCGTGTCATACATGTTATTGAATAAAAGGTTCTTACATTATATTTTTAGTTTATCAAATTCTCCCCACCTTATTTAAATTACATCCTCGCAATTTAAACTCGATCATGGTGATAGATTTTTTGATACTTCCTATGTTTGAAATCCCACATCCGAGAAGGGTTTATAAGTCATCCTCAATTAAAGAAAGCGTAAAAATTATATAGGCCACATGTACTACCATATAACTAGGTCTCTAATAAGATAACATCAGTGTAAAGTAGAGATACATACTTACAGGAAAAATGTAAATATTTATATGGAGTGAATGGGGTCATCAATCACAAACAACTGAATGATCAATGGAATGTTTCGGACCTCGAAGCCATAAATCTGTGATGATTTAGATGACCACAGATTCAATAGAAATTAAGATATTGGGAAAACATTTTATTTTTAAGACATTTTCCTAATGTTGGGTAATTATTTTTCCACTTAAGAATATAATGAAATATTATTACATGATATGTTTCAATTTCGTATGAAATATCGTAAATTTTTGTTTTGAATTGATAAAATTCTAATTCATTCCTTTACTCCTAGAAATTGATTACCAATAATGTTTTGTAATGCCCGAAGAACTAAAAGAAATATTTAAAGGATCCCGAGGCCTATAAAAGATTGAAAATTCTAACTATCTTCTTTAACTATCTTTTAAATCCAATATGATTAATAGATTAATATCTAATCCTAAAAAGTGAAACAACTAGTTTATCATTAACATTTATTTCTTCAAATTGTTTAACTAAAAAATTGAAAAAATAACCAGGAAATTTCATAGGTTAGTGGTTGGAAGGAAACCCTTATCATCCTTTGGTCATGGGTTTAAGACCCATAGCCTTGCCATATTTGATTATCTATCACCCATCTTATAGGTAATCATTTTCTAAAAAGAATATAATATAATTCAAAAAATAAATTTTATGGAAATCCATTAAATAAGGTTAATCAAAAAATATACTTTTTACTAAATATTTCAATACAAACCTAATACATAAATACTTCACTCACTTATTTCCTCATAGATATTTCCTTAGTCTAGAGTTTATCCATAATATCATTTATAGGATTTTTAAATCATGATACCCTATTTTCAATCTAAACACCCTAGTTTTAATTTAGGTAATACATTTTTAAAATCCTTCATGGTGGTTTTTAAAGAAAATATAAATTATTATAAACATATCCCCCAGGAATTTCAAAGCATTTGTGAAGTAAGGCCCATTGTTGTATACCAAGTTACCCCAAGTTAGGCTCAAAATACCTTGTCATAGTTATTAATCCTAGCTACATATGTATCAAAACCACATACAATTGAATTATCCAGACATTGATGTATTTCTAGAAATAACCACATAATATCTACCTTAACAAAATTCTAGGATTTTATTCTATTCTTATCCTCAAATTATACCTTAGGTCTATGTTCTCTAACCAATGTTTCCCTAAATCTTGTTCCTAAGGATGATACTAAACTTCCTCTGATACCAACAGTAGTAACCTGACCCCAGAAAGCCCAGAGTCAATGTCTACTACTATTACATTGGAAATATTACAAGGAATTAAATCCCGATGGATCAAGAGTTTAGTATTCTAGGTAAATGAGATACATACATGAGAAAAGAATACACTAATTCAAACATAATTTTTTATTCTTTCTAAATAAATAGCTTCAAGGATAAATCTAATAAATCTAGTAAATCCATGTTTATCTTTCAATGTATGCTTCTTGGATTACTATGGCAATAAACATAAAAATGGTGAGCTCAAATTCGCTGTATGGAAAAAATAATGCGGAAGTACTAATGAATCAATTAGAATAATAATTATGACGTGGTCAATAAATGAACTCACATTACCTATAATCAATAAACAATGTAAGTTCACAATATAATCAATAAAATTATAAGGAAGATCATAAATATTATGGAAAGTTAATAACTGAAAACACATTCCATTTAAATAACTAGATAAGGCAAAATAAATATGGAAACGTAAAAAACGGAAACACATTCTATCTAAATAACATAAAATGAAATGTATCCATAGATATGTCGATGTAAAATATCATGTATGGATAATAACTAAAACTAGACGAGGTAAATGATTTCATAATAGACATAATGTTTGAGGCACATGTAAAACTATAGCATCAATAACATTCACAAGATTGTTTAAAAAACTCTAATCTGTTAAACTAATTTTTCTCATGATAACCTATCGATTCGTTGAGGACCTATATAAATTTCAGGCTCCTCCCGTCATTTCCTGTCCAAATAATTACTCATATAAAATTATCAAAATAATTAATATGCCTTATCAAATATCTTTATTGAATAAAGGATATGAAATTATCAATATTTTCCCAAATAGTAAAATAACTATCAAAGTAGACATTGTATGTAAAATGGTATAGGGATTAGGTAATAGTAATATACATGATGAATGAATTGGATAATTAGGGGAAAATTAAATGTTCAATGCCATAGAATATTGAATATTTCAAGGGGAATAACAAATGATTCAAATAAGTGAATGTGAATACTATTCTTAGATAAATATATAATAAGCCACCCAGAGAAAGAATAAGGATGGTTCCAATAAATAAATCTCAAGTGGAGTAAAAATAAATGGTTATTGTTGATTATTACTATAAATACTATAAATTTATATATAAAAAAATCCTTGAGGAAAATATCATTTTATTATGAAAAACCTTTTTGAAAATTTTTTCTTTGAAAATAAATTTTAAAAACATTTTCATTAAAAATTAACCTTTTATAAATGAAAAGGAAACATCAAATAAATGATGGTGGGTAAATATATACTTGTCATATGAGGTAAAAGAACATTCTTTTTTCATTGTTTAATGTTAAAAAATGAATTGTTAAAAAAGTGATAAGAATATTCCTTTGAAAACAATCGTAAAAGAAAAAATGGTAAAAATTACTTTACCAAATCATATTAAAAACATTTTTTAATTTTTTTTTATTAAAAAATGGGTTTTAGAAGAAAACATGTTCCTTGACTAAAGATATAAATAAAGTTGAGTTTTCTTAAAAACATTTTCTAATAACTTTTGAGTCCCAAAGAGAGGAAAAAAAAATACTAATACATGACAATGGACATGAATAACCAGATAATAATGAATGGTTTTATTAAAAAATGGATATATAATATCCTAGAATGTAAATTCCATTAAAAGATCATTAGTACTAATCATAAGGAAAATAATCATTAAACATCCCAAAGTGTCCCATTACACTCTAAAACAATTTAAATCATAAGCCTGATAAAGGAATAATATTGAATGAATATTTTAAATACCATAAAGTTAAAATAATTCAGGATATAAAATATCGAAATGGGTAGTAGATACACCACAAAAAATAATTAAATGGTGATCATGACATTTATCTCATAGATGTAAAAGGATAGATGTAAATACCTTACCTTGAGTTTCATTTTGGGAGAACGTCCTTTGACTTCCTATATAATAAACTTATTTTAATTTTCTAATTTCTTCAATAAAAAATTCATGTTAAACACTACATTTAATTCACTTTATACTATGTAGTATACAACTACTTAAACAATTCTGTTTACATCGGCTATTTACACCAAATTTGGATTATGTGTCAAAAACAACATTGGTATGTAAACTATTGTCAAAGGAGACATTATATGACATATAATGAATAATAATCATGAAATAATTATCATATTCATTCATTAATTATACCTTTAAAATAAATTATTAAATATGGTTAAGAAAGATGAACCAACATTACACTCAATGTGAAGGTAGGTCGTACGCACGCATGGGTGACGTTATTATTTTTCATTTATCATTATGGAAAGAAGGTAAGTAACACCAAATATTTCCAGAATGACCAATATAACATAAATAATATATTATTTAATCATATATAATTATATATATAATTATTGTGGTGTAAAACGAATCACATCGTGTCGAGGAGGCAGTAGTCCACACATCTATGAATGAAGTTGTCACTTTTTATGTGTGTGAAGGGGTAATAAAGAAATTCATATAGATATATAAAGTATATTTCTAAATAAGTTAATTATTTTATTTATATCATATAGAGGTTGTTTATTTCACATATTTTTATTTATAATCATTCTTTATTCATTACATTGATCGTGTTAATGAATCACATTGCTTTGAGGGGGCGGTAGTCCACACTTCCTCAAACGATGTTATCATATTAATGAAAAATGGAAATTATTAAAGGTGTATATTATAAACAGATTAAATTAGAAAAAAGAATTAATAAATATAATTTATTTCATATAAAAATATATTTTACATCATAATGGCCAACTATGAAAGTTTGTAAAATAAGATGAACAATCGTTGTTTTTTGTGAGGTAGTATTTCACTATAAAATAACACAATATGTTCATTACCCATTAAATGTAAGTATATTTATGTATAGGTATTACCCTTAGAATAAAACATACTATTATATTGAGGATATGGTTTTTTATACAAGAATCAAATAATAAGATACGAGGGTTTGGATAATGGAAATAAAACTAAAAATCTTAATATAAGATGTTACCTCTTAATCCGGTAACTACTTTTGGTTTCTACAAAAAGGATTCCTTGTAAGGATTTCTATCTAAAGGGAAGAATCAAGGTCTAGGGATGGGATTTTAAGAATCTATATGGGCAGATATTCATTGAAACTAATAGGTTTGAGAGGTGTGAGGAATGAGGTGAGGTTGTGACTTTTTATAAGGGAGGAAAAAGAATCACTTGGTATTTTGAAAACATGTTAGGTTTACCCACAATTTTACCTAACAAAATGTTATAAAAAACAACCAAACTCAATAATGGAAGGTTAATGGCCTAATTATTTCCATAAAATTAGTTTTGGACAAATCATGAACTTGATCCATACTTTGTGGAAAATAAATTTGATATGTCACTAATCCTATGCGATCAAGGATCTCAAAGGGGCCAATATTCCTTGGGCTAAAACTTCACATTCTTTAAAAAGTGTATGACTCTCTTCCATGGTTATATTCAAAGGAAAACTTTTTCTCTAACATCAAAATTAAAGTCCCTATTAGTCAGTATATCTCTTTTACCGACTCTGGGGAGCTTTTATATGTTTTTGTATGGATTGAATCTTTTTTCTATAACTTTAACAAGATTAGTTCCATGTATCTTTCATTCCACAACTTCATCACAAAATATTTTGAGTTCTAAATTTCTTTACATTAAAATATTCATATAGATCCATTTAAATAATCGAGTCGAAGTTGTTTTTATAGGAGAACTCAACCAGTGGGATATGTTGATCACATACTCCTTTAAATTCCATCAAGTGTAATCTTAGCATGTCCTCAAGTGTTTGAATAGTCCCTTTATATTTTCTATCAGTTTTCGGGTGATAGGTCATGCTATAATTTAATTTAGTAATAGAATATTATTGAATGTTTCTATAGAATTTAGAGATCAACCTTGGATCACAATCAAATAAGATCAAAAGTAGAACCCCATGAAACCTCACCATTTCCTTGACATATATCTTGGAAATTTTATCAAGTGATAAATCTTCCCAAATAGTGATAAAGTGGTCAGTCTTGGTGAGTCAATCCACCACAAACCATATCATATTTTTTCTATGGATGTTTTTGGGAGACTGGGGATAAGGTCCATGGTGATATTCATACATTTCCACATGGTTATAAGAAATGGATTCATCATCAATTATGAATTTTTTCCCACTACTTTAACATTATGGAATAACGAACACCTTGATATATACTCTGTAATATCCTTCTTCATGTAGTCCCATAAAAAGTGTTCTTAAAGATCATGGTACATATTAGTACTTCTGGGGTGGTGTAGAAAGATAGTATATGTGCATTATACAATAGCATGGTCTTTATCTTAGGTGATGAAGGAACACAAAGCCTCATTAAAAACTAAATTACATAATCCTCATCAATTTGGAACTCATGTAGATCACATTCTGTTATTTATTTCAACATTTTTTAGCTCTAGATCATCCCTTTATATCTCGTTGGTCTTCTCTTAGATAGATGGTTGGGAAATCATTTGAAAGAGGTGGGATGTATTCCAAATCGTTAGGATTTCAAGAAATATCCTTTTCATATACATGAAGATAAGGTCTATCTCTATTTGCATCATGGATATAGTAGCATGTTTTTTTATATTAAGAGCATCATCTAACTTATTCTCCTTTCTCGGATTGTAGTGAATAGAGAAATCGTAGTCCATGATTAGATCAAACCATTTTCTTGGATGAATATTTATATACTTCTATATGAATATATACTTTAGACTCTTATAATCGGTATATATGTCAAACTTCTCACCATAAAGATAGTGTGCACAAATATTTAGAACAAAGATCGTATCATATAACTCTAGATCATGCACCAGGTATTTCTTATCATGGATCATTAACTATCATAAGAAATAGGATATCACTTTGTCATTTTGCATGAGTACACAACCCAAGACATTCTTTGAATCATCACTATATATCACAAAACCTTTTCCACATATTGGTAGTGTGACTATATGTTAAGACCAAGATGATAAGGATGACTATCATATTTAGGTATTATTTTATGTTGTCATGGAAGTTTAAGAAGAAAATAAATCACCACACTTTTTATTTGGTGAAAATCAGACTGACTATCATATTCAAGAAAATAATACTCACAATGGTTAAGAAATTACATTGTATTGGGAATATGTTTTCGGGATAAAGAGGATCATTATACTCACCCTAATTCTAGAATTAATGTTTTAATTATAATGGGGAAAATCAGTGTCTTATTGACTTCGATGAAAATATAATGAAGCTTTGCTGATCTTGGAGTTCTGATAAATCATTAGTATATTATAAATATAGTGATGAATTATTTATGAAATAATGATAAGAAAAAGATTATACCAATCATATTCATCTTGATCATAATCATTCAAATCGTATTCAGGTTGAGAAGGAAAGAAATATGTTGATAAAATATAGGTAAGTTGAAACACTTTACTTGGTAGTTTATATGATGATGAAGATGATATTCAACATAATCAATGTCATGAAGGAATTAATGGTTCTTGTTGAATGTTTACAAAAGAATAAATTTGAGGAATTTGAATCATTATAGTCTTAATATCATCATAATGATATTACTAGATGAATAATTGTTTAATGGAGAAGGAGGATGATCATAATGAAGGTGCTAGTTTTTAGATAAACTGAATGCCAAAAATATTTAAATCCTAAAATAAAGAAGATAGTGAGCATCATATTCAAAAAAGAAATAAGCTCTGAATGTTGATCCATTGGATTTAGCATGTCATCATATTCATCAAAGGATGAATTTTTTGTGATAAAAATTGACTGGAATCATATTTAGAAGGGAAAGAAGTTGTTTAAGTTGATGTTATTGATACCGGTCCATCAGTCTCGGTATGCCATCATAATCATCAGAGGAAGAATTGTTTGAATCTGATGAATGTAATGAAAATAAAAATTATGTGGTGGGGAATATGAAGAATAAATTCAGGATTTAACAATAATTTAGTTAACCATTTAAAATAGGTTTAATTACTTTTTTATCATTCAAGTGGGTCATGAAAATAGATAAAGAAGAATATATTATTTTACATTTGTCTTCATCGTAATGTAGTGGATCATAATGAAAAATCAGAATGGGAAATTAGAATCAGACTAATGTTTTTAAAAGATTGTATAATGTATAGATAAATCTATTTGAAGATTCATGACGGTTCGAGAAGTGTTGAGAATCATATATGAAGGAAAGATGAACCTGAAATTCAAAGGAACATATAGATTTGTAAAATGTAATTTAGAGGAAAAATTTTCAGGAATCCCACCCAAACCATATTTGGGGTGAGTATAAAAGAGAAATTACTTTGTAATTTATGATAGATGTACTATTCATGGTAAATAAGAGACAAGACAGAGATTTAGTGAGAATAAGACATCTCCAGATTGAATTTTGTTGAATAAGTTTTTCATATAGAAGAATCATATGAGAAGAGACAAGATTGTATTCAACTGGTCATCGTATTGGTTTGAATCATCAAACTGGAAAAATTGTATTCGGATTTCTAGAATGAAGAAGAAATGGTTCAGAATTTTCTCAAATATATTCTAACAAGGTCATATATTTACCTTATTGATAAATTTTACTAGGAGAATCAAACATAGTTTTAAAACAAATCCCATAAAATATCTTACCATCTTCTAAGTAAGAAATTAAATATTTTTTATAAAAAAGAACACATTTGTTATAGTTGATAAAGAAGAATAATAAATTGTCTTTTTACAAAAATTCGTATTAAATAATTTGTTTTGGAAGGATAATATACACTAATGAATTGTTTACATAGTGACACATAGGTGAAAGGTCATATCCTACTCAATGTATTCCAAACAAAATGATTGTATTCTAGTGGATTGTGTGGCATTAGATCATTTTCAAATAATACCAAGGATTTAGATATTCTTATTGAATAATAAACCTTGTAAATTATTGTGTTCTGATAGATGTGGGTTTTAATTATTTTAAATAGGAAAAGAAATATTTAACATGAGAAAAATGTTTTCTAATAAGTAAGGAAATATAAAAGAAAAATATATCACTAAGTCACCCCTCCCCCTCTTACTGATACAATTATCTTGACTGGGAAATTAAAATTAGTATCAGAGATAGGTTCCCTTAATTTATTCTTTGTTGATGTTTTGAAGAGAAGTTGATGGATAATTTGAATTGTGTCAAAAATAAAGGAATCCTTGTCTTCTATGGTAATTATTATCATATCTGGAAAGATATAATGTTTCCCCATCTTATGTCTATTAGATATGATTTTCCTGAAGAAGCAATAGATGTATTTCCTCATATTGATGATAAATTTCATCATAATCTATTGATAAGAATAATATTGAGAGTGATGGAAGGGACAAGAATTATTTATTATCATAACTTTCTAAAAGTGAATTTTTAAGGGTGAAGGGTGTTTCAATAGCTAAAGGTATATGGGATAAGCTGAAAAACATATATAAATGCAATACAAAAGGGAAGAAGAAAAATTAAAAATCTAGAGGCTGAAGTATGAAGACTTGAAAATGGCTAGGAATGAATCTATTGGGTACTTATTTACCTGGTTAAAAAACATCAACAACACTATTAGATGTCTTAGTTAAAAGTTTTAGGATTCTATAGTTATTGAAAAGATATTAAGAATTATGACCGACAAGTTTTATACTAATGTTTATTAATTAGAAGATAGATATCATAATAAATTATCTATAGATGTCTTTCATAGAACTCTCATCACTTATAAAATAATTAGGTATAAAGATATGAAAATAAAAATTAAATTTGATAGAGAAATTTTGTTCAATACTGCGAAGAAAGTGAATTCAAAGAAGATTATTATTGAAGAAGAAGGTGGTTATTTTGATTCTGAAAATGAGGTATGTAAAAATCTTGATGATATTTATCCCTTTATTCTAAAAATGTGAGAAGTGGCATATGTAAATATAAAGGGAATTTTCCATTGAAATGTTTTCAATATGGATTCATTGGGTACTTTACAAAAAAATATCCACAAAGAAAGAAAGAAAAAGATGGTGACGAATAAGAAATATGGCCAAGAAGGTCATGGGAGAAATAGGATGGAAAGGAAAATTTTATTATATAGGGAAGGTTAAAAAATTCTCAAAATCTAAAAGGTGTATTTTCTTATCTAAATATAAAGAATAAGAATACAGTAAAGCTAAATCGAAAATTCTACTGAGCATGTTGGTAAGAATACTTTTAGTGTAATAATTAAGGATGAATAATTCATAATCAGTAGTTTTTATTAAGAAGAAACTCAACATAAATTTATTTTAAAATAAGATTTGAAATATATTTGAGAAATATTATAAGTCCTGAAAAACAAAACAAGAAGTTGGAAGATGAAATTTCCTCATAAAAAATTCATGAAATTTTTTTAGATGAGAAGAAAAAGATGCAACTAGATATTAGAGATTTGAAAATATATCATAAGGATGAAAATAATTGTAATGAACATCTATAATTGAAGTTAAAGGCATTAAAATAATAGTTAGAACATGTCCAGTAAAATTTTTGTAAAGATGAAAATAAAATTATATTTCCATATATTCTATATATGAAGTTGGTGAATGTTTTCATAAGGAAAAACTGAAAAGGATAAAAAATTAACCATCATAAGTTGATAGGAAAAATAGAATTATTTCTGGAAATACAAAAGCTTAGAAATTTATGCATGTGTCTAAGATTAAAAAAGTTGATAATTCATAAGTTTATTGAAAAACCTGAGTCTAAAAATGTTTCTAAAAATTATGAATATATAAATGTTTCTATTATTTCTAGTTATGAAAAGGATAAAAGGAGAAATAAGCTAAAAAGATTCTGATTGATAACAGAAAGATTGGTGGTCAACAAAATTCAGATAAGAAGGTTGCTAAGAAACATATTCACAACTCCAGTCAGTATGGAAGCTATAGTGGAAAATATTATTTCTATGGTCACTACTGGTATTGTGATGGAATCATAAATAAAATAAATATTTGTTGGTTCAACCAACAACATTACTACTATTCCATAGGTTATGAATGTCATAGGTTTAAGGGGAGTCAATCTTGTCAAAAGAATAAGTTTGAAAATGTAGTTTAAAGGAACCTGATAATGATGGTGTAAAAATTAAAAATAAGTTCCAACCCCAAGAAACTATTTGTGAGAGATGTGTACAGACATGTAATCTATCTAAGGGTTTTATTTTATTGTTACCAGCACAATATAATTTTCTTAACATTTCTCATAAGCTGAAGGTGAAGAAAGAAAAATATATTGTTGTTAAAATGACCCTCAAATCATTTAAAGGTGAACAACCTTGGATTCTTGATAGCGGGTGTTCCTCACACATGAAATGATATTAAGGTTTTTTGAATAATTTAATATACTTCAAAGAGGTAACTATGACATTTAACAAGGATGAAAAATTAATAATCAAAGGTGTTGGATCAACTATCATTGGGAAAGAAAAGTTTAAATCTATGAAATATTTATATAATGATGAGATGAAACATATATTGTTGAGTGTTTCACAATTGTGTGATGAAGGTAACAATGTTACCTTTGGGAAAGATGTATTTTTTGTTAAAATTGATAAGGATAAAAAGGTAGTTACAAGAGGCCAACATACAAAGGGAAACTTATTTCAAGTTGGTGAGGTACAATACTCTTGTTACTTGGGTATGGTAGAAGAAAACTAATTATGGCACAAAAGGATGAGAAACATGTGTAAAATAAAAAATAGTAAGTTATGGAAGGGATATTGTGTTCAAGATATTTTTGATTTTCAATGAATAAGAGATTTTTGTTGCACTATTTTTCATACTGGAAAAATTACAATGTCTGTGTATAAGAATGTTGATATTTGTTCAAAAAAACCCTTGGAACTTATTCATTCTGACATCTATGAACCAATGACAAAACAATAAAAAATGATGATATTTACATCATCTCTGTCATTGATGAATTTGATCACATTACTTGTGTTATTAATATGAAACATAAATCATATGCTCTGAGAATGTTTAAAGTGTTTAGGAGAAAAGCTAAGAAGAAAAGTGACTATTCAGTGAAAAAGTTGAAAACTAATAATGGTGATGAGTATAAGAATGAATAATTTGAAAGTTATCCTAAGAAGAATGGAATTTTTCTTGAGTATAGTTCCCTATACATACCTCAACAAAATGGGGTTGATGAATGGAAGAATATAAGTTTGATGGAAATGGGGAGAACTATGTTACTTGAATAAGGTCATTCTCATTCGTATTGGAGGCAAACCATGAGTACTGTTGTTTATATTCAAAACTAATGTTTCTATAGGCCAAGTTTTTATATTACACTATGCACACTTTTTTATAGAAAAACTACATGTTGTAGACACTTAAGTGTTTTCAGGAGTCCATGCATTATAAAGAAGAAAGGTGGAAATGTGGGAAAGTTTTAGCAGAAAGGTGAAGATGGAATTTTTCTTGGTTATGCTCTAGAAGGAAGAGGATATAGATGTTTCAACAAAGAAATAGAATGAATTTTTTATTATAATAATTTTAATGTTATTGAAAAATATATTATGGATAAATATAATCAAACAAATAAGTAATTTGAGTAGTATTAATAAAGTTTTTTCAACCTTTTTGATAAGGACACATCCAATTGTAATCCTTCTCAAAAACAAGAATCATACTCAGCCATTTCAAGTGATGAAGAAGAATCTCTAAAATATCATCCCAATATGAGGAAGCTAGTGGAAACTTAAAACATTATTGGTGTTCAACATAAAAAGGTTCAAACAATAAGAACAAAAAATTCTATTACACGTACTTATTTGTATTAAAAAATTGGTCCAAATGATGTGAAAGAAGATTTTGAGTATCTAAAATGGGTTCGGTCCATGAATGGAGAGTTAGACCAGATAGAAAAGAATGATTCATAGGAACTCGTACCTAATCCTGATAACAAAATTTTTATTTCTACATAGTGGGTTTCCTAGAACAAAATGAATTAATAAGGTGAAGTGATAACAAACAAAGAAATATTAGTATGTAAAGGTTACTCTAAAATAGAAGGTGTTTATTTTGATGAAACCTTTTCTCTGGTGGGAAGGTTATAAACAATCATAATTTTTCTTGTTATTTCTACACAATGGAGTAACAAAATTTTTCAAAAATAATACATGTCTGAAAGTTGATAATGAAAAGTTCTTACAAACTTTTAGGTAAGAAATTGGATTGGAAAATCATACTTACTTTTGTAACAATATTTAGAAAAGTTCTTACCAACATATAGGTAAGAAATTAAAGAATTTTTATAAAAATAATACATTTGTGAATGTTGATAATGAATCACCATATCATGTATTGTTACAAAACTTTGTATTTCATCATTTGTTATAGAAGGATCAGATTCATTATTGTGTTGTTTATATAGAGCTACATGAGTGAAATGCAATATCCTACACATTGTATTCCACACAAAAGGATTATTTTCTAACAGATTGTGTGGTATTAGAACATTTCAAAATCAAAGAAAGGATGTAGCTATTCTTATTGAATAGTGATACTTATAAATTAGTGTGTTCTAATAGATGTGTGTTTTAATTGTTTTCAATAGGGAAATAAATATTTAATAGGATTCAAAGGTTATTAAATAATTAAGGAAATAAAAAATAAAAATATATCACTAATTCACTCTCTCCACCTCTCAGTGAAACAATTATCTTGGATGTGAAATTATAGTACAAGAACAATGATTAGCCTCTTCTTGATCTCCTTAAAACATTCTCATATCTTTCATCCATAAATAATTTACACCATTTTGTGGTAAATTATTTAGTTGGATAAAATATAATGATAAATTTATCACAAAATGTAAATAGTAACGAGCTAATCTATAAAACTATAGATTTCTATGACAGTAGTGGGTCAAGGTTATTCTTAAATTTCCTTTGTCTTTTAAGGGTCCACATAAATTCCATAAATTGTGATCATGTTCCCCAATAATGTGACTTCTTGCATCCAAATGTCACACTTTTTGAACTTAGAATACCTCATTCCTTAATATCACCAACACAATCATTAGATTCTCTGCATGTTCCTACTTAATATTTGAATAAATGAGAATATAATTGATAAACTGTACCAAAAATTCGTTGAGGTGGTCTCTAAAAAATTTATTCATCAAATCGATAATGATTGTAGGAAAATTAGTAAGTCCTAATGGAATTACTATAAAATCATAGTGCCCATACCTTGTAAGAAAATTAGTCTTCTTTATATCTTTCTTCTTCAACATTTGTTGATGATATCCATAAAATAGATACACCTTTGGGAATTATTTCACTCCTCTTAGTTGACTGAAAAAGTCATCAATCCTTGGTTGAGGAAAATTTTAACTTATAGTGATCTTTTTGATATCTTGGTAATTGATATACACCTGTTTTGATCTATCTTTCTTCTTGTCAAAGAGCAATGGTGCCCCCCTAGGTGATGTACTAGGGCTTATGAAACATTTTTCCAAATTCTCTTATTCATACTTCTTTAACTCCTCCATTTCAATCAAGGCCATCCTATATGGGAATTTCGAGATAAGAGTGGCTCTGGGAATGAGATTTATTGAGAAATATACCTCACGATCATGGGATTCTAAGTAACTCTTTGAGAAATACATCAATGTATTCCCTAACAATGGACATTTCCTCCAAGTTAATACCATCTGTTGAATCAACCGTTTGGGCTAGGTATTCTTCTCTACAGAGTGTCAACACACACACTGTTGATGGATTTTCCAAATAATATTCATGATATTCCTTGCATTTTTATAGGATCATGGGATGGTTCAGAATATAAAGATATATTTTTTCCAATAGTTGATTTTTCTATATAAAATGAAAGCTAATACAGGTCCAATATTGCATCAAATATCAACAAGGGAAATATAATATGATTTGAAAGAAGAATAATCCCAAATATGTTTATTAGAGAAGAGTCCAACACTTGTATTGTAATGATTACACCACTATGTTTTTATGGATATCCCCACTTAAAGGTATCAGAGCTTCAATTCAATAGTTCTAGAAAACTAATAGGATATAAATGAATAAGTAGAACCAGAATCAAATTATACTTTTTCTATTATTTAGTGAATAGGAATCATACCTTGTATGAATTCATTTTAACACTCCACTTAATTAGTAGTGATAATATAAGGTTTCCCTTTCTCCTTTGAATTTGGTGATTGCGGATACTGGTTGCCCTCAAGGACAGGTGGTTTAGTGCACTTTCTTGCATAACACCCTTGGTCCCTATAGTTGAAGCATTGAACCATGGGTGGTGCATTAGGATGTTCCTTCCATTCCTCTATCATGTTGGTCAGCTTCTTCATGTATCTTCAATATTCATTAGCTTGGTGTCCTTCTTTCCCACACTTGAAGAATTTCCCCATCCCTTTGAGGTAATTAACATGATGCTTCTTCCCACATTTTTGACATGTGGGTAGTTGGATCCTATTTCCTTATTTTTCATTTGACCCACAATGATGAAACCCCATTCTTCTCTTATTATCTACATAACCATGCGACCATTCTTTGAACTTCATATCGTCTTTAAGAGCAAATTTAACCACATCTTCAAAATTCCAAAATTCTTATATTTCTAGATCGTTTCGAAGATGTATTTTTTAAACAATAAATAACATATCTATTTTTCTATCATTATTGATAAAAAACCCATGGAATACATTTGAAACCTTATGAATATTTCATCATAAGCTGTGACAACTTCACCTTCATTTTTCTTTAGCTATATGAATTCTCTTTGAATTTTTTTAAGAGGTCAAGGGAAATGCTTTGTAAGAAATATTTTTTTAAATTATTCCCACTCGATCTCTTCCATTTAATCATTTGTATTTTTGTCCTTTTTCAATTACTTCTATTGAATAGATTTTACATATAAATTATAAATTGCAAGAGTCACAATCTCCTTATTAGAGAAATGGATCATAGAAAATGTCTTCTTTATTGAGTTAACCCACTATTCCACATCATGTGGATTGGAAGTTCCACTAATCATCGATGGTCATTTTTTCATTAAGGACTCAATGGATAATTGCTCCATATTGTGTGAATATGTACATTCCATATAGTTCATTTTATTATTCATATCTTGAGACAACTAGGTAATAATTTCTACAATGTTTTGAACTCAACCACCCACTCAATTGAGGATCTCATTTGGATAATTGTTTCATTGTCACTAACACAGGTTTTAGGCCTAGTTTCACCTGGTTCCTACAATTTTCTAGAATAGAAAATGTTAGAACAAATCATAAGTCAATAAATCATGGTAATTTATTCATTTATGAAATTAACACTAAAAGAATATCTTATGGGATCCCTATGTCTATAATTTTCTAAAAATAGTTTTCTAGGATGTTTTACCTATACATATACTTATTGTAATAATTTTTACTCTTTTTCTCTAATCATAATTCCAAAATTAACTAAACCATTTCTAGATACCAAATATAGTGGCCCTAATTTTTCATACATAAATATTGCATCATTTTAAAGATAAAAAACATATTAGATTTACAAATCTAGGATCCAATGGTTTATTTCTTAGAAAAAATTGGCACATAAATAACTTGTACATAACAAAACATAAAAATTTATTTAAATCCTTCTTCATTGTCCTGCTAAAATATCACATTATTCTTAGTACATGCAATTACCTAAGTATATACATCAATGAAAGGGGTAAGAAAAAATCCATGTAAGGGGATGAATAAGGAACTTGAATCAATATAACAAGGGTGAGCATAATCATCATATTATAAGCCTGGGATCATTATCAATATCATGAGGTAAAAATGTGATAAATTCATTGAATGTGGAAATGAATAAATATGAAACATCATGTCATAATGGTCAAATTCCACATATAATTGTGAATAAAGCTATCATCATGTTAACACATAACCTATGTGAATAATCATAACATTGTCACTGTAAAAAATCTAGCATCATATTCACTTATAATAAAAATTATCTCATGATATACAACACATTACCCAATGCATATATAATTTTGGTCTAGTCATCACATCATAATATTTACATAATCATGCACGTCACATAGAATGTGTAACAATCCTTTCATGAAATAACCCATGGAAAGGAATGGGTTTCATGAGTATTTCAAAAATTATGATTTCATAAATAAACATCGGGTTCCAAAATGAAAAATGGGAAAAAAATTCTATATGAATCAACATTCTTTAGTTAATAATAAACAGCTCAAGAGGAGTCAATGATGTGTTTTGGAAAGAAGTTTTATTTTGGAAAATCATTGTATTTTCCATAAAATCAAATAAAAAACATGTATTTCCCAAAAACAAAGAGGTAAGAATAATGAAATTATATTTAAGGAACATTAGAGGACTATTTAATCCAAATATGTCATGAAATATGGATAACCCAATGAAAAAGAGTTGGGTTCTTGAATCCCCTTATATTAATTCCTTCTTTATTTTGTCACTTTTGTGCCTCTTGAATAATAAACATAATTTTTATTAAAAAACTAATAAATATGTTAATTATATCCATTTATACAATTATTTATCAATTATAATCATTTTTTTATATTTATTAATTTCTATTGATGAAATTGATGTCTTTTGATATTATGATTTTCCTAAAAATTTCTTGTTTCATTTTGATTTCTCAATTTTCATCAAGAGTAATTTATTGAAAAGTATGATTAACTCTAGTAGATTATAATAAATGTAATTAATTATTTATATATTATATATAATTAATAATATCTATCCATGAATGTGGTTATAAGAATTGTCTTATAAATGTCTCTGCAGGTGGTTAATCAACCTTTAATGGGACATTGTTAAAAGTGTAACGCCCAGTCCCAAGTTACACAGAGTCGGTGCATTATTACATAACATTGGCATGATCACAAGAAAGATCAAATCTCGAAAGACCTATTGGTTTAGTAGCCTTGGAAACACTAGATATATTCAGAATGTTTTACATTGCGTCTAAAAGTGAAAAACTACTACAACAATATAATGTCTCCATAGTCCATAATATTATCCCCTCATAAAATCCCTGCAGGTCATTCATAACATACTTCTTCACATCCTAGGAAAAATAAAACATAGAAAATGGGTGAGCACCAATGGCTAGTAAGGATAACAATATAGCGGAAACATTCAAAAATAAGCATAAACATTTAAGGCAATGTATAACTAAAACAAAAGCCTTTTAAACTTGAACTTCAACATAGTATGGAAAAAGCAAAATGAAATAATTCCATTTACTTATTCACATGGATATTCTAATAATCGAATAATCACATGCAATATCAACAACCACTTACATAATGATGCAATACATAATGCCAGACTATCATAACCACATAGCCAAGGCCTCATGCCAAGACTACAAATAAGATTTTGCCAAGGCCTTGTGCTAAGACACTTGTTTGTCTAATGAGACCTACCGATGCATCGAGGAGCTATAGTGGGCTCAACCCATAACATATTAAGTAAAATGCATTCCCATATGAAAAGGTTTAAACATAACATGAACATTCGTATTAAAACTACCATACGAAATGTCAATACATTCACCATAAACTATGAATGGTATAAAAATAACACATCCACATTCAAACATATCACAAAACCTTCAATACAATATAGAAGTTTTGTATCATAATAAATCAACTTCTAATAAGCATAAAATCTATCAAAGGACGTTGACATAGATGAAATCAAAACTATTTGAGAGAAATATCTCTTTTCTCGAAATCATTGAAAAGTCACACATTTATAAAGGAAGTAATTTAAAAGGAGATTTTTGAATCAAAGTGTCCCATACAACTTTGATAATTTTGAAAAGAAATATCATTTCAAAGACTTCATGTCCATATAAATCCTTAAAATCATTTTGAAATAAAGGATATTAATTGATAATATTTAGAAAGATAAATCTTTAAAACATTTAAAATTATGATCTTGATAAAGAGTACCTTTCACAAATTCATAAAATATTCATTTTGAAATCATTTAAAAGTCACATAATTATTAAATAAAATAGTTAAATTGAAAATATTCTTATAATCTTGTAAGGGATGCTTTGACGATTTTATAATTGCGGTAAATAGTCGCACCTGCCATATAAGTTAAAAAACATTCTTACCTTAATCCTATCGAAAAGGTTAATAAGCACCTTGTTTGGAAAATGACGGAAAGATTCCTTTATAAAACTCTTATAAAAAGTAAAACAATGGTATAAATGACTTTAACCCATATTCATGTAAATGGTGAAAATGTTTTGAATTACATTTTGAAGAAACATTGATGTGGACGATAAAGAAATCCCAGTAGATTATTACGTATAAACAACCTCGGATAATGAAGAGATTGTGAAATAACCCTTACCTTGTACTTTTCCTTGGTTGAGGGAAGGTTAACCTCCTGTATAATGGTGAAATAATTTTTATTAAATTATACAAGAATCATATATATTAATATAATAATCTAAATGATCTATTAACATTGCTTTGTTAATAATATCTAAGTATTATCGTCGTTTCGGGTGTTAACTTACTCGTTTTATTTTATATGTTTTGTTACATAAGCCATGTTTGTTATGGATAGGGTGTATATTATTCATATCCATAATGATATAAAGTCCTTAAACATTATTTTTAAATCATAAAATGATAATTATACTTGAATGGATACGATGGAGAATGAATCTCATCGCGTTCGTGGAGACGGTAATTCGTACGTACGCACGAGCGACAATATCATTCTTTTGATATGAATATAATATATAATTGAATTTTATATCATATATAAAGAATCATTAACATGTTATATTTATTATTTACATGAGTTACACATCATTATTATACCCATCCAAATAATAATATATTTAATAACAATTACACCACGACGTGGAGACGGTAAGCCGTACGTACGCACGTGTGGTGACATGTTATTCAAAGGGTGGATAGAATACTGAATATGGTTGTACCATATTTATAATAACATCACAGTATATATATTATTCTGTAGTTAATAATTTATAATGGTAAAAACAAAGGAAGAAGAAGTGGAAGAAGAATGGAACTTGGAAAAGGGTGGTGAAATAATTACATCTTCTTCGGGTTCTTCCTTTTGATTTTATCAAAAGGGCTCATTAGGTTAGCTTTATGATCAAAATAAGGCCTCTAGGTTGTATTGAGGGAAGTTTGGAGAGTATTTGGGCAGAGTTTGGCAGAACCAAAAGGCTTTGAAGGTGTGACAAAATGAGAAGGAGGAGTGCCCTTTTATAAGAGGTGTGAGGGGCACCTTTTGGAAAAGCTAGAAATATTAATTTATAATAAATTCATATTTGGTTTCTAACAGCTCAAAAGTGGATTATTAAAATTTTAAGGTAGGTATGGGTCTAAAACCACTCAACCAATAGAATTTAGACAGGTTTGGGTAGTTATATTAACCTTATATTTAAGTATTAACTCTATGTTAATTTTATTCACTTTTACAATGTCTCTTTGTATTTTTATATTATATGGATAACAAACATACGATATACATCCAAGTGACCCCAAAGTGGTCCATTAATGATCCACCTATCATGATATAAGTCACTTTTCCGAACCTTAGGTTTTTAGGAATTTAATATCAATTAATAATATAATATTTGTTTTAAAAACTCTTTTATGTCAATTTTGACACTATTCAATAGTTGATTTTTGTGAAACTCCTACCAAAATGAATATTTCGAAAAAAATTAATAAAATCATTCCTAACATGTCATAGTAACTTTGAAAATAAGTGTATGTCATAAAAAGTCTCAAATTATATTAATTTGGGTATTTATAATATCAATTATTTTAAATTTTCACTATTCTGGTAATTACTGTATCATCATTGTGTCATATATAAATTAAATTATGTAATCTATAAAAATTATAAATTAAATTTCATTATTCATTAAATCTCTTTAGCTTTATAATTAATATTTATAGTCTAAAATACAACATATATAACCCTATGTAAAAATTGTTTTTCTATAAGATATATGCTTGTGTCATTTTTGTATTCCTTTTAACTTAAATAAAATAATGTGTCCCTATCACCTACAAGTGGCTCCATGGGGTCCCAAAATCGACACAAAGATGCCTATGGTCTAACATGTATCAACCAATAAGTTTAGGACACGTTTTATGGTAATTTAGTATTATTATAAAATTATTTTATAACCCTTATTTACCGGATTTACCTTTAACCATGGTAAATAAAATATTTACCGCAATAATTATTCAAAATGTATAAAAATAAAAGTTACCTATTCACAAAATATGAACATACTGATTCCAAATATGGAATCCATTTTTCCAAAATCAAAACATAGAAGTGGCAGAAATTTCTTTAAAAATAATTTCCGCTGTTAAAACAAAAAGCCTGTTTTTAAGATATAATAACAATCAAAAGATTGATACTTGTTTATGTTCAGTTTAATTGTGAAATTATTTCCAATGACCAAAATTGTATTAAATGGTAAAAATATTTTATAAATATAATTTAAAACCACACAAATTCATTATTTATCACTTTTAATTATTTTGATTAAAAAAGTTGTTTTTAATTAAAATTTAGTAATTTTCACTGTTCATCAAAATATTAAAGTTATCCTAAAAGTACCAAAATTTCACCTTAGGCTAAATTCGATATTCCGAATCCAAAAATAAAGTCCATTTTGAGAGATATATTTTTAAAAAGTAGGTATTACTATTTATAACGGCTAGTTTGATCGGTTGTGGTGTGTGTTAAAACTCGAAGTTGCGTATAACACACGCTACTGTATTATTCAAAGGAAAGCATACCATGGAAGCTTGGGATGTTTCATTTTAAATTTTTGATGTCACCATTTAGTGAAAAAGTTTAAAATATTGTATTTAAAAAGGGTTCACTATTAAATGTTGAAAAAAGTGCAATACTGAAAATGATTTTGTTCTTGCATTATGTCTAAGAAACTCATAATATGGATTCTAAAATTATAAGGATATATTAGTTTAAAATTTATTTAATACTATTCTTAACCTCTTTTGAGTGTATTGTTTGGTAAGTCATGGTGCGATTGAACTCGGTGTTGCGTGTAGTGCATGTTATAGAATTATTTTGAACAAATAACACACTATGAAATCTTGGGGTGTTACATTCTCCCCTCCTTCAATAAATTGCGTCCCCCGTAATTTGAAATAGTTCATTAAAAATAAAAGGTTTAAAATAGAAAATATCTTTGTGGGAAAACCCACATCTGAAATTAGGTTACTAAAATTTAGTCTCAATATGAGGAAAAGAGAAATGAAAGGGTCACCACCAAATTATGATCTCGATTAGGTGAACATTGGTGGCAATTAGAGACATATAATTGGAGGAAAAATGTAAATATTTATAAGTAGTGATTGAGGTCATCAATCACAAACAAGTGTAAAATTGAGGTCCTTAAATTCATCAACCTATGATGATTTGAAATACCATCGGTTCAACAAAACATAGGGTATTAGGAGAACACATTTTTGGTTTTAGGATTCCTTAAATAAAGCACAAGAATTAATTTCTTCATAGAATAGGAGACGAAGAAAAATATATTCTTGACATGTAGAGTTCCATCCTTTAACTAATTTCTACCACAAACTCATCTTTCACTCTAAAAGATAATAGAACGTAAAAAAAATATTCTATTTATCCTATTCGTATTGGGTTTCAAAAAAAAAGGAATTTATAATTCATCTACCAGATCTTTTTTTAAAAAAACTACATTATTTAATCTCGGACATCATGTGGGTCAGTGGTAGGTGATACACCCTTTTCGCCCTTCGGTTGTGGGTTCATGTCTCACGGCCTTTCCGGACGTGATGGGTTTCCACCCGACCTCCGGGTTGTCCTTTTATGGCAATCCAAAATAATCCAAACTATAACTATCCAAAATAATTCAGTCGAAAATTTATAAGGAAGGTAAACACCATGAAGATCTTTTTTTCGCGTAATAACATGTGATCACCTTCATCGTGTATTTTTTTAAAACACTACAACATCCTGAATTATCATAAAACCTTATTAATTACATTCGTGATCCCTTATTCCTTATAGAATAATAGATATACTCCTTCAATCCAAAAATGTTGTAGACCCCAATAATGATGGAATATACAAATCAGTAATCAGTTTCAAGGTAGTCAAGAATATCCAATATAATTTATCTAGATCAATCATGTATTATTCTAAAATCACTACCTCCATATCAGAACCATATAATGGTTTATCATTCACTCAAACATATATTTTCCAAGAATTTAACCTGCTATTGAGTCACTTTTCTTTGTTCCACACAATCTTATGTCCTTAATGAAATAGTACTGTAGTACAATCCTTATATACTCCATAATTACTATAACAAGTACATTGTTGATACAATACTCAAATGACATAATCAACATAAGAACTCTAATCATTCCACTTCAACTATGGTAGTGTCATAACATTATTATTATCAAATAGAATCATTTGAGGCATATTCTGATGACTGAGACATAGGTTCGTGTAGTGTCCAAAACTCCTTGCATATGAAGCATTTTACATTTGAAACCATTTTCTTACCCTTGCAGTCACATACTTTGTGCCCTTTTCCTCCACACTTATAACAAACTCCCATTCCTTTCAGGAAAGTTTCAGGGTGTTTCTTCCCACAGTTATCTCATATGGGAAAATTCT
The DNA here is from genome assembly GCA_963277665.1 of Viscum album. Taxonomy (NCBI): domain Eukaryota; kingdom Viridiplantae; phylum Streptophyta; class Magnoliopsida; order Santalales; family Viscaceae; genus Viscum; species Viscum album. The sequence goes on along the minus strand of OY728148.1, from coordinate 962,689,688 downwards.
TCTTTTCCCTCTTCCCTTTATCCTTCTTTCCATCTTCCATCCTTTTCTTCTCTTGCTTCCTTTCAAAGCCGTAGGACTCAGTAAACTCTTTACATATCTTATCAACACATGATATTATTTCTTCATAAGATGATAATACATGGGAGAATATTTCTCTTGTAAATTCTAGCTTAAAACCATGAATGATATGATCCTTCCTTCTCTTTGGATCATGTGCATTGCTGGAGTTCTCATTCCTTCTATTGGGCGCCATTTCTAAACAATGGCATACAGTAGATTAGTTTATGAATAACAATACCTAATCCCAAACTTGTAACACACATAACATAAATTAAATAGTTTATGGATATAATCCATAATCATAAAAATGTCTCCTTTTAGGAAATATATACTTATAAACCTTCATAATGGTTTGTAAAGAAAATGAGAAATATCCTAAGCATATCCCTCGGGAGTGTCGTAACCAAGAGTACAGCAAGGCCTGTTGTCGTGCACCAGTTCCCATTTGAGTCTAGCTCAAAGCGGTGTTTTCAGGTTTTACCCCTAGGTACATCTGTTCCAGAGCCACCTCTACCTTCTCGTATCCAGACATGGATGTATTGCTCAGAAAACTCACAAAATCTCTACAATACCAAAATTCTAGGAAGTTCTTCTATACTAATCCTCAAATTCCATCTTAAATATATGTGCTCTAATCAGAGTTTATCTAAATCTATCTTCCAAGGTTTGTACTAAACTTCCTCTGATACCAACTGTAATGCAACGACCCTAGGTACCCAGAGTGGGTGCATTATTACATAACATTAGCATGATCATAAGAAAGATCAAATATCGAAAGACCGATAGGTTTAGTAGCCTTGGAAACACTAGATGTATTCATAAAGTTTTACATTACATCATAAAGTGAAAAACTAATACAACAACATAATGTCTCCATATTCCACACTATTATCCCCTCATAAAATCCCTACAGGTCATTCATAACTCACTTCCTCACATCCTGGGAAAAACAAAACATAGAAAAGGGGTGAGCTCAAATGCCCAGTAAGGAAAACAATATAGCATAAACATTCAAAAATAAGCATAAACATTTAAGGCAATGTATAACTAAAACAAAAGCCTTTTAAACATGAACATTAACATAGTTTGGCAAAAGTAAAATGAAATAATTCCATTTACTTATTCACATGGATATTCTACTAATCGAATAATCACATGCAATATCAATAACCACTTTCATAATGATGTAATTCATAATTCCAGACTATCATAACCACATAGCCAAGGCCTCGTGCCAAGAATACAAATAAGATTTTTCCAAGGCCTTGTGCCAAGACACTAGTTTGTCTCCTGAGACCTACCGATGCATCGAGGAGCTATAGCGGGATCCACCCATCACATATTAAGTCCAATTAATTCCCATATGAAAAGGTTTAAACATAACATAATCATTCATATTAAATATGGCATACGAAATGTCAATACTTTCACCATAAACTATGAGTGGTATAAAAATAGCACATCCATAGTCAAACATATCACAAAACCTTCAATACAATATAGAAGTTTTGTATCATAATAAATCAACTTCAAATAAGCTTAAAATTAATCAATGGATGTTGACATAGATGAAATCAAAACTATTTGAGAGAAATATCTCTTTTCTCGAAATCATTGAAAAGTCACAAATTTATAAAGGAAGTAATTTAAAAGAGATATTTGAATCAAAGTGTCCCATACGACTTTGAAACTTTTGAAAATAAATATAATTTCAAAGACTTCATGTCCATATAAATACTTAAAATCATTTTGAAAACAAGTATATTAATTGAAAAGATATATAAATATAAATCATTAAAACATTTTAAATTATGATCCTGATAAAGAGTACCTTTCACAAATTCTTAAAATAATCATTTTGAAATCATTTAAAAGTCACATAATTATAAAATAAAACATTTACATTCAAAATATTCTTATAATATTTTAAGGGAAGATTTGACGATTTTATAACGGCGGTAAATAGCCGCACCCGCCATATAAGTTAAAAAAACATTCTTACCTTAATCCTGTCGAAAAGGATAAAAAGCACATTGTTTGGAAAATGACGGAAAGATTCTTTTATAAAACTCTTATAAAAAATGAACAAAGGGTATAATTTAATTTAAACCATATTCTTGTAAATGGTGAAAATGTTTTGAAATACATTATGAAGAAACATGGATGTGGACGATAAAGAAATCTCAGTAGATTATTACGTATAAAAAACCTCGAATAATGAAGAGATTGTGAAATAACCCTTACCTTGTACTTTTACTTGGTTGAGGGTAGGTTAACCTCCTGTATAATGGTGAAATAATTGTTATTAAATTATACAAAAATCATATATATTAATATTATATCATATATTATCTTTTAACATTGCTTTGTTAATAATATCTTAGTATTATCGTCATTTCGGGTGTTAACTTACTCATTTTCTTTTATAAGATTTGTTACATAAGAAATGTTTGTTATGGATAGGTTGTATATTATTCATATCCATAATGATATCAAGTCCTTAAACATTATTTTTAAATCATCAAATGATAATTATACTTGAATGGATACGATGGAGAATGAATCTCATCGCGTTCGTGGAGTCAGTAGTCCGTACGTACGCACGAGCGACAATATCATTATTTTGATATTAAAATAATATATAAATGGATGGTATATAATATATAAATAATCATTAACATGTTATATTTATTATTTACATGAGTTACACATCATTATTATACCCATCCAAATAATAATATATTGAATAACAATTACACCACGACGTGGAGACGGTAAGCTGTACGTAAGCACATATGGTGACATGTTATTAAAAGGGTGGATAGAATACTGAATATGGTTGTACCATATTTATAATAACATCACAGTATATATATGATACTGGAGTTATTATATTAGAATGGTAAAAAAAAGGAATAAGAAGTGGAAGAAGAAATGACCTTGGAAAAGGGAGGTGAAATCATTACCTCTTCTTTGGGTTCTTCCTTTTGATTTGATCAAAAGGGCAACTTATGTTGGCTTTATGATCAAAATAAGGCCTCTATGGTGTATTGAGGGAAGGTGTGAGATTATATGGGCAGAGTTTGGCCGAACCAAAAGGCTTTGAAGGTGTGAATAAATGAGAAGGAGGAGTGCCCTTTTATAAGAGGGGTGAGGGGCACCTTTTGGAAAAGCTAGAAATATTAATTTATAATAAATTCATATTCGGTTTCTAATGGATAAAAAGTGAATTATTTAAATTGTAAGGTGGGTATGGGTCAAAAACCACTAAACCAATAGATTTTAGACAGGTTTGGGTACTTATATTAACCTTATCTTTTAGTATTAACTCAAAGTTAATTAGTTTCACTTTTACAATGTCTCTTTGTATTTTTATATTATATGGTTAATAAACTTAGTATATACATCCAAGCGACCCCCAAGTGGTCCATTAATGATACACATATCATTATATAAGTCTATTGGCCGAGCCTTAGTTTTTTAGGAATTTAATATAAATTAATAATATAATATTTGTTTTAAAAACTCTTTTATGTCAATTTTGACACTATTCAATAGCTGATTTTTGTGAAACTCCTAACAGAATGATTACTCTGAAAATATTTAATTACACCATTTATAACATGTCATATTAACTTTTAAAATTAGTGTATGTCATAAAAAGTCTCAAATTATATTTATTTGGGTATTTATAATATCAATTATTTGAAAGTTTCACTATTATGGTAATTACTGCATCATCATTGTGTCATAAATAAATTAAAGTATGTACTCTCTAAAAATTATAAATAAAATATAATTATTTAGGAAATATTTTTATCTTTCTAATTAATATTTATAGTCGAAAATAAAACATATATAACCCTATTTAAAAATTGTTTTTCGAAAAGATATATGCTTGTGTCATTTTTGTATTCATTTTAACTTAATTAAAATAAAGTGTCCCTATCACCTACAAGTGGCTCCATGGGGTCCCAAAATCGACCCAAAGATGCCTATGGTCTAACATGTATCAAAAAATAAGGTTACGACACGTTTTAGGGTAATTTAGTATTATTATAATATTATTTTATAACCCTTATTTACCGGATTTACCCTACACCATGGTAAATAAAATATTTACCGCAGTAATTGTTCAAAATGTCTAAAAATAGAAGTTACATATTCACACAATATGAAAATACTGATTCCAAATATTGAATCCATTTTTCCAAATTCGAAACACAGAAGTGGCAGAAATTAATTTAATAATAATTCCCGTTGTTAAATCAAAAACTGTGTTTTTAAGATATAATAACTATCAAAAGATTGATACTTGTTTATGTTCGGTTTAATTGTGAAATTATGTCCAATGACCAACATTGTATTAAATGGTAATAATATATTCTAAATATACTTTAAAACCACCCATATTCATAATTTATCACATTTAATTATTTTGATTAAAAAAGTTGTTTTTAATTAAAATTTAGTAATTTGCACTATTCATCAAAATATTAAAGTTATCCGAAAAGTACCAAAATTTCACGGATAAATTCGATAATCCTAATACAAAAATAAATTCCATTTTGAGAGATAAATTTTCAAAAATTAGGTATTACTTTTCATAACGGCTAGTTTGCTCGGTTGTGGTGTGTGTTAAAACTCGAAGTTGCGTACAACACACGCTACTGTATTATTCAAAGGAAAGCGTACCGTGGAAGCATGGGATGTTTAATATTAAATTTTTGATGTCCCCATTTAGTCAAAAAGTTTAAAATATTGTATTTAAAAAGCGTTCACTATTAAAAGTTGATAAAAGTGAAATACTGAAAATGAATTTGTTCTTGCATTATGTCTAAGAAACTCATAATATGGATTCTAAAATAATAAGGATATATTAGTTTAAAATTTAGTTAATACTATTCATAACCTATTTTGAATGTCTTGTTTGGTACGTCATGGTGTGATTGAACTCGGTGTTGCATGTAGTGCATGTTATAGAATTATTTTGAAGAAATAACACACTATGAAATCTTGGGGTGTTACAAAAAGAGGGGAAAGAGAAGTATTGCATTTATTTTTGTCAAAAATATGAAAATTACATCATTTTAACATAAATAAGATAATTTTAAATTATTGAATAAATAGTTTTATAGTATATGGTTTTTAAATTTATTGGTAAATATAAGAAAGAGAATAAGAAAAAAAGGGAAAAGTTAATAGATACTTACTCTCTCTTCAATGTAGCTTCTCTTGTAAGAGGCTATAACACCCTTAGTGATTAGAGTTGGATTTCTCAATAATGTCCCTAAGTAATGTAATGGGATTTAGAGGTAGTATTTGGGAAGATATTGTACTTTGGAATGTTTTATAGGAGTGTGTTTCCAAGGGAAGGGAGAGGGGTTATTTGTACTTTAAGAGAGGTGTATTTTTAAATAAAATATTTAATAAAATAATATATCAAAGAAAAAACATGTAATAGTTCATTTTTTAGAAAATAAATTATATATAAATATAATATAATGGGCTTAAGACTTTAAATCCTCTTTATAATTCTAATTCATTCTCTTATTTAAAAGAAAATTGACAAAAAAAAGAAATTGATATTTTAAGGAATCACTTTTGAATTTAGGTTTTGGAAAGTGATATTTAGGTTTGAAAATTAATTTTATTGTATTTTAATGACTCATTTATGAAAATAAATATATAATGGCTGAAAATAAATTTCTATAAAGTATTATGTCATTATTACATCATGAATGATGTAACTTAAGATACATCGATTATGTGAAAAACTATATTTTTACTATTCACCTAAAAATTAAAGTACTTAAGAAAATTGCCAAAAACTCACCCAAGGAAAATTTTTACATGAACATTTAAAAAATGATACTAATTTAATAAAAATAAATATGTAAAATAGGTAAAATAAAATTTTTAATAGGAAAATAATGATTTTTACAAAATACATTAAAATACAGTTTATTAAAAATATGCTTTATTTTCATTGAGGTTTTTAATCATGATATTTATTTTATTGAATTATAATATTTTTATTTATATAAATTAATCATGATAAATGTTATTCATATCATAATTTATTATTTTTTGGTAAAATCACTCTTCCAATGGTTAGGTTACTATTCCCAACGATCAGGTTACTATTCCAACGGTCACATTACAATTCCAACAGTCACATTACCTTATATATATACCACTCAATTATTTCATTAAATATTCAAATAAATTCCTCTCTAGGTTATATAATTATATTTTAAATAATTTTTATTGGTTTACCATAATTTTGATTCTTTTATATAGTGTTGGTAGTGTGGCCAATAATTCTAGTATATGAGGTCGATCTATATTTTCTCATTTTAGATTTTTATATTTTATACTTTTTTTCCAGTTTTAATGTTTTGAAATTTAATTAGTTTCACTGCTAATTAATGTAAAAATATTTATTAATATTTTTTTTATTGGTTTCTCTATATCTTTTTATGTGTATAATATATAATATAATACAACACACATTTCTTCAAGAAACAAATTTTACTAATAAACATTATGTCATTACAATGGGGTAACACATCTCCCGCCTCAACATAAATGTTCTATAGAACTCTAGATACCTATCTGATGAGGAGTAGTTGAGTCCTTCCTAGACTCTAGTTCCTATCTTACTCCCCAACCACTACTATACTATGATAAGTTCTAAAAAAACTTATGATGATGGCCCATTCTTCCTCAAACATGGTACTCCATAGTGGTGTATAAAAACTATGGTTTATTGTGGTTTATCATTCTACACTGATGTACTACAATGGAATATAATCCTAAGGTATATTCCAACTACCCTAACTGGTCTTCATGCAATTTCCTTGGAAAAAACTATCATATAATCACTTCTTGCCACTAAAATAAGTGATCCTAGTTTACCCTATTGAAATAGCATGGCTATCTCTTGGGTACTCTCTCATATTATTTTATGTAATGAGTTCATCATTCAACAAATCTAAAAAGATACTCAGAATAAAAACATTCAATTATGACCTGACCTCATAGTGAATACCATCCTGAAAATGATTCTCCTTAGAGATCTCATCAATAGCTAAATATGGCACAAATCATTGAAGGTTGGTGAAATGTTCAACATAGTCCATCAGTGATATTATATCATATATCATATGCATGAACTAATAATACTTCTCATCCCTCATCATATATGGATATATGTGGCTCAATAAATTCAGCATGAATTCCTTCTAAGATAACTCCTCCTTCTTCCCATCCTTCTCTAGAATATCCCACCAATGTTTGGTAGGTCCACTGTGCATATACACAACAAGATTCTCCCTCCTATATGTGGGTGTCTGAAGATGATTGAATATTGTATATATTGACTTAATCTATAACTAAGATACCTTGGAGCCTCCCTTGTCACGACCCGTCCTCGGGGCCCGTGTCGTGACTACCCCAAGCCCGCCTTCCATAGGCCAGGGGCTGGCGACTAGCACCAAGTCGTAAATCCCGGTAAAAAGGGAAGGCATTGCCTTTGTAAAGTAAACAAGCACCACAGAGTAAGCAAGCGGAAAAGTAAACACTACATAAAAACAGAGTACAAATGAAGTGCGGAAAAGAAAATGGGCCAGTATACAAACCCAACTGAAAGTAAAGTACAACTCTAAAGGGAAAACAACAACTGTAAAGTAAAAGCCGCTACAACGAGCTGTCCACTGGAAATCCCACCTGAAGGGTGGGTACAGATAGCTCCAATGCTCCTCGGGTCCCACCGTCCGCTCCGAGTACGTCCCGCCCAGTGGTCCACCTACAGGTACCGTCCTGCTCTACAAGCCTCAGCCACGATCAACGTTGTCCGTCGTCTGCAACCAACACAACGTAGTGCGGGCATAGCCCGTGCAGGGGTGAGTATAACGATACTCAGTAGGGACCCCGAGACCCTCAAGGTCTCACTAAATCTAACAAGGATAACCACAATGAAGATCTCAACAGATAACATCTACTTAGGTATATGCCCATACATATACCTAAGTTATCAAGTAACCCAATAACTTAAGACTGTTGTAGTACTCCACCTAACGAGTATTGCGGGCCAGCCGCTACCACCAAGCGCCCCCATGTGCCGCTACAACCAAGCGCACCTCTATCGTGGGTCTGCCGCTACAACCAAGTGCTCCCATGTGCCGCTACAACCAAGTGTACCTCTATCGTGGGTCTGCCGCTACAACCAAGCGCTCCCATGTGCCGCTACAACCAAACACATCTTTGTCGTGGGTCTTCCGCTACAACCAAGTGCTCCCATGTGCCGCTACAACCAAGCACACCTCTCTCGTGGGTCTGCCGCTACAACCAAGCGCTCTCATGTGCCGCTACAACCAAGCGCACCTCTTTCGTGGGTCTGCCGCTACAACCAAGTGATCCCATGTGCCGCTACAACCAAGTGCAACTCTATCGTGGGTCTGCCGCTACAACCAAGCGCTTCCATGTGCCGCTACAGCCAAGCGCACCTCTGTCATGGGTCTGCCGCTACAACCAAGCGCTCCTATGTGCCGCTACATCCAAGCGCACCTCTATCGTGGGTCTTCCGCTACAACCAAGTGCTCCCATGTGCCGCTACAACCAAGCGCACCTCTATCGTGGGTCTGCCGCTACAACCAAGCGCTCCCATGTTCCGCTACAACCAAGCGCACCTCTACAACACACCGAGTCATTCGATCAGCAGTCGTCGGGTCTCAGTCAGCTACACGGTCTCCGTGCTCCGCCCGCTCGTCTCCGGGAGGGTCCGCCCCACGAGCTACTGGTTGATACTCCATGTATCACAATGTCCCGCAAGAAAGTATCTCAAAGGACCACCTCGTCATAGGGGTCTCAACGCAACAGACAGCGCGTCAATCGGACGCCCGGTCTGTGAGTTATTAGACTTTTTGTCCCAGGGGCCCGGTTGGTTTCGTGTGCAAACCAATCCGGCTGTAACTCAACTATACCCCGAAAACTCATAGGGTATACTCATAGGGACCATTTTTCAACGTGATCACCAACGCCGCTGACGGTTCGTCAAACGGACGTCTGGTCTGAAAGTTATCAGCTTTTCCATTCCAGGGGCCCGGTTGGATTTCAGTGCGATCCAACCTGGCCACTATCCATCTGCATCCAAAACTAGGGCGGAGGATTCCAAAAGTTCCGTCTCATCAAGAGGAAAGCAACGAGACAGACGACGCGTCAATCGGACGCCCGGTCTGTGAGTTATTGGCCTTTTCGTTCGAGGAGCCCGGTTGGATTCGTGAGCGAACCAAACCGACCGCACTCCGACGGCATCCCAACCTCGAGCGGAGTAAGCCAAAAGATCTGTCACACAAAGAGGAACTCAACAAAGCTGACAGTATGTCAATCGGACGTTCATAGCTCAAGATATGAGCGTTTCCGCTCCAAGGGCCCGGTTGGTTTCGTGTACGAACCAACCCGGCCGAACACAAAGTATTCCGAAACCTTGAGTGTGATAGACTGAATCGACCGTCTCGATCCAAGGATCACGTTGCCGCTGACGGCGAGTCGTTTGGAGGCCCGTAGCTCAAGTTACGGGCGTTTGAACGAAAACCATCCCAAGACGGGGGGTCCGGGCCAGGGCCGTCCCGGCCCGACCCCCCCCCCCCCCCCCCCCCGGGTTGGCCCGGCCCGGCCCGGCCCGGCCAGGGCCGGTCCGGCTCGGCTCGGCCGAGCGGCCGACGCGGGGGAAAGCCGCCACCCCGCGTGACACCCCCGCGGCACCCGCGGGGTGTCGGCCAGACAGCCGGACGCGCCGCGTGACAACCCCGCGGCACCCGCGGGGTGCCGCGCTGGACACCCGCGGGGTGTCACGCTAGACACCCGTGGGGTGCCGCCGCCTCCGGCTTCCGGCGCCGCCGCATCGGCGACCCGCGCCACCACCGGCTTCCGCGGGCCGCCAGAGTCGCTCCGGTGGCCCGTTTTCCTTCCTGTCTACGCCTTTGTTCCTCCCGGGACTCGTCCTTCACTGCGGAAACATCAAACATCCTTTGCGGCACTTTCCGCCGTTGCCCGCCAAATCCGCAAAACACGAAGATTGACGGAGGGTTGTCGGGCCGTGTTCGTTTGACCCGCACCCTCCGCGTTAGATAAAAACAATGGGAGCAAGTAAAATGTTCAACACATGAACCAACAATTTTAATAAAATAAAATTGTTTCTTTGATTCCGGTTCTTTAATTTTTAAAGAATGTTCACGGGAATATAAGGAGGGGTATTTCCAAAATAAATCCCTACCTTGCTGGATGTCGCGCGTGAGCGTTCTTCGTGGAAATTGCTCGACTAGGAAGGTGGAGATCGTTGCATCGTCGCGGAAGGTTGTCGCGTCGTCGCGGAACACGGCGTTGAGTCGGCGAACTCAACGCACCATGAAACAGCAGATTTAATTTAATTAATTAAATCCGTGTTTTGGTTAATAACCAGGAAGGAGATAAAAAGGAAGGTCCGAGACTGTTACCTCAAGCAGCCGATCGAAGATCCGTCGCGGAGGAAGAGACGTTGCAGAAGAATGTTGTCGGCGTCGCGGATCACGGCGTCGCGTCGTCGATTTTCGGGTTCGGCGTTCTTCACGTTCTTCGCGTTCTTCGCGTTCTTCGCGAAGGAGGCTGAAGGTTCAAGGATCCTTTCTCAACGAGTAATCCTCCAAAAGAAAAAGGTTGGTCTTATTTTATTATTACGCCAACGAATTTGAAAACTGGTTAAGAAACGATCCATCAATTCGTTGAATTATTTCAACGAAAGAAACAACCCATTTAATTCACGAAAGAAACAGCCCATTTAAATGGTCTGTTAAGATTTTAAGAAACGCGTCAGTTGACTTTCATTAAGACGGGTTTTCACGGGTGTGTTTCATAGTGGAATGAAACGGAAGAGCTCGTGCGGGCCCCACCTCGCAAATATCCTACCAAGGGGGTAGGATATTTCTGGATAGCATCCTATCCGGTTCAACTCAGTTCAAGCCACCTTTAAGTGGCTTCAAGTGGCTTCCAAGCGGCTTAAGTGAAATAAAATAAAGTTGTCGCAAAATTAATTTTATTTCTTAACTTTAAGCCCGAAAATTAAAACCCACACCCGAGAAAACGCAACTCCGGAAGATGCGTTTCTAAGCGAATAACGGCGCTGCGATTTCATCGGTGCCCTCAGAATTCGATTTCGGGCCCCTGTTCAAATGTTAGAAAAACCCGCTCGTCCGTTCATTGAACGTACCAAAGCCAAACTTCGGAAAATGATTCCGGGCACACCGGGCCTCGGAATCAGGCGCCTTCAGAAACTGCATTCTTGTAAAATTCCAAAGAAAACTAAGAATAAGATTTCCTTGAAATTTACGGGTCTTTACATTACTCCCACTGCAGGGCTTTACGTCCCCGTAAAGCTTCAACACAATCTAGGGATACAAAGGTGGTTCTGAGCACGCATCTGAGCCTTCCGCTCCCATGTGCTCACCTGGACCTTCCCTATCGTGGCCCGGACCACCTCTGGTCCCACTAGAGCTGCCATGATTTCTTCCTTGCCGATAAGAGAAATCTGGTCTCATCCCCTGGATGAACCACGTTCTTTGCCTAATGCGGTCAATCCTGACATGGATGATACTAATCCATACCAAGGATGACATCGTAAGGCCTCGACCCTACTACCAAGAGATCCAACCGTTACTCTGGCCTCCAAGGGTTGAGTCACACTGTCGGCATCAGTGTGTGGTAACTAGGTCTCCTCTAGTAGATGTCTTCCAAGTGAGGGTCAAGTCAACAGTAAAAACTGGAACCTCTTAGTAACAACACAAGAGAGGACAGGGAAGTAAATGCCACAAGAAAAGGTGTCTTTTGTTACTGCAGCTCAAGTACAAAGACATAAATCATCTACAAACATACATCAACAAAATTAGAAGCAACGTGAACAAAAGTCTCCAGGTCTGGAGCTAGTCCCGCTCCTGTCCATTTGCTCCCGGAGCCCCATGATCGTAGGCCTCAACTTCCTGAAGATGATCTCTCCCATGTCCTCATGTCTCCTGCGGTCGAGGTGGACCTCCTGGTGGTGGTGGTGGCAGAGCCTCAAAGAGTCTCCCACCACCTGCTGCTCGGCCAGCTCCTCTGCCTCGTCCGCCTCCTCCCTGCGGATCGCCATGGTCGACCCTCTGCCTCTGCCTGGGTGGCCCCTCCACCGTCTGCTGCTCCTCAGTACGGCGGGTCAGGCAGTCACGAGCCATGTGGCCCTGCCCGCCGCATGAGTAGCACTGCCTGCCTCTCAGGAGGCTAGCTTCGCGCTGTGTGCCCCGCACTGCTGAGCTAGTGTCCCTAGGTCGTCTGCCGGAACCCTGATTCATCCGTCGGCTACCTGCTGCCGAAGACTCCGCCACCTGCCGCCCTGTGGTAGTTCTCGCTGTAGACTCATTCAGAAAGCTCTTGATCAGAAGGGCTCGCTCTAGCTCTCCTGCCTGGGTCGGGATGCTGAGCGAGATCAGCGATGCCCTGATCTCGTGTCTCAATACCTGCTCGAAGGTCCGGGCCCGGAATAAGGGGTCCCGTACCATGTCTGTCGAGTAGCGAGAAAGTTCGGTGAACCTCGCCGTGTACTGGGCTACCGTCAAGCTGCCATGCCGCAGCTGAAGATGTTCCTGAATGCGCACCGCACGGAGGGTGGCCGGGATGAACTCTGAGCGAAAGAGGCTCTCGAAGTCCGTCCAGATGAGGGAGGCCTCATCGTGCACCTGGACCATCAAGATCCACCATCTTCCTGCTGCCGCGTGCAGGAGACTCGCTGCGAGGATCACCATGAGGTCTGATGGTGTCCTCACTAATCTGAAAACTCGGACGACCGCCTCCAGCCAGTCCTCGACTACCTGGGGGTCCGTCTCCCCAAGGAACCTGGGTGGTCGCTGGCGCTGGAACTCGTGCAGAGCTCTGAGACGTCGTGCATCGTCAGCGGTCAGCGCTGGAAGCATCGGGGGCTCGGCGGGTAAAGGTATCGCCGGTGCCTCAGCTGTCAAAGGGCCCTGTACCGAGTCCTCGACGCTCGGTGGGCTGTCATCACGCTCCACTCTCGGAATCCTAGCTGGCTGTCGTCGTGGGTCCATCCTAAAAGAAACAGGTGCGCCACAGTCAGGACAGTATACCTGGTGAGATGGCACAAGTAATCACAATGAAAACTTGAACACACATGCAATCAATGTTTTCGTGCATTAAGTCGTAAATCAGAAGTCGGGGTCCTGGTGTACGGATACGCCGGCCGCCGCACCAACACTGGACTCCCTGGACTGATAACCACACCCAATACGCTAAACATTATTGCTTCACATAGAAGAAAGATCAGAGTCCCCGGTAGAACCGACTACCTCTGATACCAATTTGTCACGACCCGTCCTCGGGGCCCGTGCCGTGACTACCCCAAACCCGCCTTCCATAGTCCAGGGGCTGGCGACTAGCACCAAGGCGTAAATCCCGGTAAAAAGGGAAGGCATTGCCTTTGTAAAGTAAACAAGCACCACAAAGTAAGCAAGCCGAAAAGTAAACACTACGTAAAAACAGAGTACAAATGAAGTGCGGAAAAGAAAATGGGCCAATATACAAACCCAACTGAAAGTAAAGTACAACTCGAAAGGGAAAACAACAACTGTAAAGTAAAAGCCGCTACACCGAGCTGTCCACTGGAAATCCCACCTGAAGGGTGGGTACAGATAGCTCCAATGCTCCTCGGGTCCCACCGTCCGCTCCGAGTACGTCCCGCCCAGTGGTCCACCTCTAGGTACCGTCCTGCTCTACAAGCCTCATCCACGATCAACGTTGTCCGTCGTCTGCAACCAACACAACGTAGTGCGGGCATAGCCCGTGCAGGGGTGAGTATAACGATACTCAATAGGGACCCCGAGACCCTCAAGGTCTCACTAAATCCAACAAGGATAACCACAATGAAGATCTCAACAGATAACCTATACCTAGGTATATGCCCATACATATACCTAAGTTATCAAGTAACCCATCTCAATCATGAGGAAAACACAAGGTCAAAAGTCTTAGCTCAAATCAGGATTTTCATCATCGAAATTGTAACTGTTGAAGAGCTCCGTCTCTGGAGTGTACAGTGGTCCTGTCACAACTCCGAGGTACTGCCCATTAACTTAAGACTGCTGTAGTACTCCACCTAACGAGTATTGCGGGCCAGCCGCTACCACCAAGCGCCCCCATGTGCCGCTATAACCAAGCGCACCTCTATCGTGGGTCTGCCGCTACAACAAAGCGCTCCCATGTGCCGCTACAACCAAGCGCACCTCTGTCTTGGGTCTACCGCTACAACCAAGCGCTCCCATGTGCCGCTACAACGAAGAGCACCTCTGTCGTGGGTCTGCCGCTACAACCAAGCGCACCCATGTGCCGCTACAACCAAGCGCACCTCTGTCGTGGGTCTGTCGCTACAACCAAGCGCTCCCATGTACCGCTAAAACCAAGAGAACCTCTGTCGTGGGTCTTCCGCTACAACCAAGCGCTCCCATGTTCTGCTACAACCAAGAGCACCTCTGTCGTGGGTCTGCCGCTACAACCTAGCACTCCCATGTGCCGCTAAAGCCAAGCGCACCTCTGTCGTGGGTCTGCTGCTACAACCAAGCGCTCCCATGTGCCGATACAACCAAGCGCACCTCTATCGTGGGTCTTCCGCTACAACCAAGCACTCCCATGTGCCGCTACAACCAAGCGCACCTCTGCAACACACCGAGTCGTTCGATCAGCAGTCGTCGGGTCTCAGTCAGCTACACGGTCTCCGTGCTCCGCCCGCTCATCTCCGGGAGGGTCCGCCCCATGAGATACTGGTCGATACGCCAAGTATCAAAAAGTCCCGCAAGAAAGTATCTCAAAGGACCACCTCGTAATAGGGGTCTCAACGCAACAGACGGCGCGTCAATCGGACGACCGGTCTGTGAGTTATTAGCCTTTTCGTCCCAGGGGCCCGGTTGGGTTCGTGTGCGAACCAATCCGACCGTAACTCAATTATACCCCAAACACTTATAGGGTAAACTCATAGGGACCGTTTTTCAACGTGATCACCAACGCCGCTGACGGTTCGTCAAACGGACGTCTGGTCTGAAAGTTATCAGCTTTTCCGTTCGAGGGGCCCGGTTGGATTTCAGTGCGATCCAACCCGGCCACTATCCATCTGCATCCAAAACTAGGGCAGAGGATGCCAAAAGTTCCGTATCATCAAGAGAAACGCAACGAGACAGACGGTGCGTCAATCGGACGCCCGGTCTGTGAGTTATTGGCTTTTTCGTTCGAGGAGCCCGGTTTGATTCGTGAGCGAACCAAACCGACCGCACTCCGACGGCATCCCAAACTTGATCGGAGTATGCCAAAAGATCCGTCTCACAAAGAGGAACTCAACAAAGCTGAAAGCATGTCAATCGGACATTCGTAGCTCAAGATATGATCGTTTCCGCTCCAAGGGCCTGGTTGGTTTCGTGTACGAACCAACCCGGCCGAACTCAAAGTATTCCGAAACCTTGAGTGTGATAAACTGAAACGACCGTCTCGATCCAAGGATCGCGTCGCCGCTGAAGGCGAGTCTTTCGGAGGCCCGTAGCTCAAGTTACGGGCGTTTGAACGAAAACCGTCCGAAGACGGGGGGTCCGGGCTCGGCCAAGCGACCGACGCGGGGGAAAGCCGAAGGCCCACGTGACACCCCCGCGGCACCCGCGGGTTGTCGGCCAGATAGCCGGACGCGCCGCGTGACAACCCCCGCGGCACCCGCGGGGTGCCACCCTGGACACCCGCGGCACCCGCGGGGTGTCGCACTGGACACCCGCGGCACCCGCGGGGTGCCGCGCTGGACACCCGCGGGGTGCCGCGTTGGACACCCGCGGGGTGGCGTGTTGGACACCCGCGGCACCCGCGGGGTGCCGCGCTGGACACCCGCGGGGTGCCGCGCCGGACACCCGCGGGGTGCCGCGTGACAACCCCGCGGCACCCGCGGGGTGTCGCGCTGCACACCCGCGGCACCCGCGAGGTGTCGCGCTGGACACCCGCGGGGTGCCGCCGCCTTCGGCCGCCGGCGCCGCCGCGCCGGCGACCCGCGCCGACACCGGCTTCCGCGGGCCGCCGGAGTCGCTCCGGTGGCCCGTTTTCCTTCCCGTCTACGCCGTTGTTCCTCCCGGGACTTGTCCTTCACTACGGAAACATCAAACATCCGTTGCGGCACTTTCCGCCGTTGCCCGCCAAATCTGCAAAACACGAAGAACGACGGAGGGTTGTCGGGCCGTGTTCGTTTGACCCGCACCCTCCGCGTTAGATAAAAACAATGGGAGAAAGTAAAATGTTCAACACATGAACCAACAATTTTAATAAAATAAAATTGTTTCTTTGATTCTGGTTCATTAATTTTTAAAGAATGTTCACGGGAATATAAGGAGGGGTATTTCCAAAATAAATCCCTACCTCGCTGGACGTCGCGCGTGAGCGTTCTTCGTGGAAATTGCTCGTCGCGGAAGGTGGAGATCGTTGCGTCGTCGCGGAAGGTTGTCGCGTCGTCGCGGAACACAGCGTTGAGTCGGCGAACTCAACGCGCCATGAAACAGAAGATTTAATTTAATTAATTAAATCCGTGTTTTGGTTAAGAACCAGGAAGGAGATAAAAAGGAAGGTCCGAGACTCTTACCTCAAGCAACCGATCGAAGATCCTTCGCGGAGGAAGAGACGTCGCAGAAGAATGTTGTCGGCGTCGCGGATCACGGCGTCACGTCGTCGATTTTCGGGTTCGGCGTTCTTCACGTTCTTCGCGTTCTTCGCATTCTTCGCGAAGGAGGCCGAAGGTTCAAGGATCCTTTCTCAACGAGTAATCCTCCAAAAGAAAAAGGTTGGTCTTATTTTATTATTACGCCAACGAATTTGAAAATTGGTTAAGAAACGATCCATCAATTCGTTGAATTAATTCAATGAAAGAAACAACCCATTTAATTCACGAAAGAAACAGCCCATTTAAATGGTCTGTTAAGATTTTAAGAAACGCGTCAGTTGACTTTCATTAAGACGGGTTTTCACGGGTGCGTTTCTTAGCGGAAAGAAACGGCGGGGCTCGTGCGGGCCCGACCTCGCAAATATCCTACCAAGGGGGTAGGATATTTCTGGATAGCATCCTATCCAGTTCAACTCAGTTCAAGCCGCCTTTAAGTGGCTTCAAGTGGCTTCCAAGCAGCTTAAGTGAAATAAAATAAAGTTGTCGCAAAATTAATTTTATTTCTTAATTTTAAGCCCGAAAATTAAAACCCACACCCGAGAAAACGCAACTCCGGAAGATGAATTTCTAAGAGAATAACGGCGTTGCGATTTCATCGGTGCCCTCAGAATTCGATTCCAGGCACCGGTTCAAAAGTTAGAAAAACCCGCTCGTCCGTTCATTGAACGTACCCAAGAAAAACTTCGGAAAATGATTCTGGGCACACCGGGCCTCGGAATCAGGCGCCGTAAGAAACTGCGTTCTTGTAAAATTCCAAAGAAAATTAAGAAATAAATTTCCTTGGAGTTTACGAGTCTTTACATTACTCCCACCATAGGGATTTACGTCCCCGTAAATCTTCAACACAAACTAGGGATACAATGGAGGTACTGAGCATGCATCTGAGCCTTCCGCTCCCATGTGCTCACCTGGACCTTCTCTATCATGGCCCGGACCACCTCTGGTCCCACTAGAGCTGCCATTATTTCTTCTTTGCCGATAAGAGAAATCTGGTCTCATCCCCTGGATAAACCACGTTCTTCGCCTAATGCGGTCAATCCCGACATGGATGATACTAATCCATACCATGGATGACGTCGTAAGGAATCTATGCTACTACCAAGAGATATAATCGTTACTTTCGCCTCCAAGGGTTGAGTCACACTGTCGGCATCAGTGTGTGGTAACTGGGTCTCTTCTAGTAGATGTCTCCCAAGTGAGGGTCATGTCAACAGTCAAAACTGGAACCTCTTAGTAACAACACAAGAGAGGACATGGAAGTAAATTCCACAAGAAAAGGTGTCTTTTATTACTGCAGCTCAAGTACAAAGACACAAAGAATCTACAAACATAAATCAACAAAATTAGAAGCAACATTAACAAAAGTCTCCAGGTCTGGAGCTAGTCCCGCTCCTGTCCATCTACTCCCAGAGCCCCATGATCGTAGGCCTCAACTGCCTGAAGATGATCTCTCCCATGTCCTCATGTCTCCTGCGGTCGGGGTGTACCGCCTGGTGGTGGTGGTGGCAGATCCTCAAAGCGTCGCCCACCACCTGCTGCTCGGCCAGCTCCTCTACCTCATCCGCCTCCTCCCTGCGGACCGCCACGGTCGACCCTCTGCCTCTGCCTGGGTGGCCCCTCCACCGTCTACTGCTCCTCAGTATGGCGGGTCGGGCAGTCACGAGCCATGTTGCCCTGCCCGCCGCACGAGTAGCACTACCTGCCTCTCGGGAGGCTGGCTTCGCGCTGTGTGCCCCGCACTGCTGAGCCAGTGTCCCGAGGTCGTCTGCCAGAACCCTGAGTCATCCGTCGGCTACCTGCTGCCGAAGACTCTGCCACCTGCCACCCTGCGGTAGGTCTCGCTGTAGACTCAGCCAGAAAGCTCTTGATCAGAAGGGCTCGCTCTAGCACTTCTGCCTGGGTCGGGATACTGAGGGAGATCAGCGATGCCCTGATCTCGTGTCTCAATCCCTGCTCGAAGATCCGGGCCCGGAAGAAGGGGTCCCGTACCATGTCTGTCGAGTAGCGAGAAAGTTCGGTGAACCTCACCGCGTACTGGGCTACCGTCAAGCTGCCCTGCCGCAGCTGAAGAAGCTCATGAATGCGCACCGCACGGAGGGTGGCCAGGATGAACTATGAGCGAAAGAGGCTCTCGAAGTCCGTTCAGATGAGGGAGGCCTCATCGTGCACCTGGAGCATCAAGCTCCACCATCTGCCTGCTGCCGCATGCAGGAGACTCGCTGCGAGGATCACCATGAGGTCTGCTGGTGTCCTCACTAATCTGAAAACTCGGATGACCGCCTCCAGCCAGTCCTCGGCTGCCTGGGGGTCCGTCTCCCCACGGAACATGGGTGGTCGCTGGCGCTGGAACTCGTGCCGAGCTCCGAGGAGTCGTGCATCGTCAGCGGTCAGCGCTGGAAGCATCGGGGGCTCGGCGGGTAAAGGTACCGCCGATTCCTCAGCTGTCAAAGGGCCCTGTACCGAGTCCTCGACGCTCGGTGGGCTGTCATCACGCTCCACTCTCGGAATCCTAGATGGCTGTCGTCGTGGGTCCATCCTAAAAGAAACAGGTGCGCCACAGTCAGGACGGTATACCTGGTGAGCTGGCACAAGTAATCACAATGAAAACTTGAACACACATGCAATCAATATTTTAGTGCATTAAGTCGGAAATCAGAAGTCAGGGTCCTCATGTACGGATACGTCGGCCGCCGCACCAACACTAGACTCCCTGGACTGATAACCACACCCAATATGCTAAACACTATTGCTTCACATAGAAGAAAGATCAGAGTCCCCGGTAGAACCGACCACCTCTGATACCAATTTGTCACGACCCGTCCTCGGGGCCCGTGCCGTGACTACCCCAAACCCGCCTTCCATAGGCCAGGGGCTGGCGACTAGCACCAAGGCGTAAATCCCGATAAAAAGGGAAGTCATTGCCTTTGTAAAGTAATCAAGCACTACAGAGTAAGCAATAGGAAAAGTAAACACTACGTAAAAACATAGTACAAATGAAGTGCGGAAAAGAAAATGGGCCAGTATACAAACCCAACTGAAAGTAAAGTACAACTTGAAAGGGAAAACAACAACTGTAAAGTAAAAGCCGCTACACCGAGCTGTCCACTGGAAATCCCACCTGAAGGGTGGGTACAGATAGCTCCAATGCTCCCCGGGTCCCACCGTCTGCTCTGAGTACGTCCCGCCCAGTGGTCCACCTCCAGGTACCGTCTTGCTCTGCAAGCCTCATCCACGATCAACGTTGTCCGTCGTCTACAACCAACACAATGTAGTGCGGGCATAGCCCGTGCAGGGGTGAGTATAACGATACTTAGTAGGGACCCCGAGACCCTCAAGGTCTCACTAAATCCAACAAGGATAACCACAAAAATATCTCAACAGAAACATCTACTTAGGTATATGCCCATACATATACCTAAGTTATCAAGTAACCCATCTCAATCATGAAGAAAACACAAGGTCAAAAGTCTCAGCTCAAACCGGGATTTTCATCATCGAAACTGTAACTGTTGAAGAGCTCCGTCTCTGGAGTGTACAGTGGTCCTGTCACAACTCTGAGTTACTGCCCATTAACTTAAGACTGCTGTAGTACTCCACCTAATGAGTATTGCGGGCCAGCCGCTACCACCAAGCGCCCCCATGTGCCGCTACAACCAAGCGCACCTCTATCGTGGGTCTGCCGCTACAACCAAGCGCTCCCATGTGCCGCTACAACCAAGCGGACCTCTGTCGTGGGTCTGCCGCTACAACCGAGCGCTCCCATGTGCCGCTACAACCAAACGCACCTATGTCGTGGGTCTGCCGCTACAACCAAGCGCTCCCATGTGCCGCTACAACCATGCGCACCTCTATCGTGGGTCTGCCTCTACAACCATGCGCTCCCATGTGCCGCTACAACCAAGAGCACCTCTGTCGTGGGTCTGCCGCTACAACCAAGCTCTCCCATGTGCCGCTACAGCCAAGCGCACCTCTGTCGTGGGTCTGCTGCTACAACCAAGCGCTCCCATGTGCCGCTACAACCAAGCGCACCTCTATCGTGGGTCTGCCGCTACAACCAAGCGCTCCCATGTCCCGCTACAACCAACCGCACCTCTACAACACACTGAGTCGTTCGATCAGCAGTCGTCGGGTCTCAGTCAGCTACACGGTCTCCGTGCTCCGCCCGCTCGTCTCCGGGAGGGTCCGCCCCACGAGCTACTGGTCGATACTCCAAGTATCACAAAGTCCCGCAAGAAAGTATCTCAAAGGACCACCTCGTCATAGGGGTCTCAACGCAACAGACGGCGCGTCAATCGGACGCTCGGTCTGTGAGTTATTAGCCTTTTCGTCCCAGGGGCCCGGTTGGTTTCGTGTGCGAACCAATCCGACCGTAACTCAACTATACCCCCAAACACTCATAGGGTAAACTCATAGGGACTGTTTTTCAACGTGATCACCAACGCCGCTGACGGTTCGTCAAACGGGCGTCTGGTCTGAAAGTTATCAGCTTTTCCGTTCCAGGGGCCCGGTTGGATTTCAGTGTGATCCAACCCGGCCACTATCCATATGCATCCAAAACTAGGGCGGAGGATTCCAAAAGTTCCGTTTCATCAAGAGAAAAGCAATGAGACAGACGGCGCGTCAATCGGACGCCCGGTCTGTGAGTTATTGGCTTTTTCGTTCGAGGAGCCCGGTTGGATTCGTGAGCGAACCAACCCAACCGCACTCCGACGACATCCCAACCTCGAGCGGAGTAAGCCAAAAGATTCGTCTCACAATGAGGAACTCAATAAAGCTAACATCATGTCAATCAGACGTTCGTAGCTCAAGATATGAGCGTTTCCGCTCCAAGGGCCCGGTTGGTTTCGTGTACGAACCAACCCGGCCGACCTCAAAGTATTCCAAAACCTTGAGTGTGATAGACCGAAACGACCGTCTCGATCCAAGGATCGCGTCGCCGCTGACGGAAAGTCGTTTGGAGGCCCGTAGCTCAAGTTACGGGCGTTTGAACGAAAACTGTCCGAAGGCGGGGTGTCCGGGCCCGGGCCGACCCGGCCCGACCCCCCCTGGTTGGCCCGAACCGGGTCGGGTCCGACTCGGTTGGCCCGGCCCGGCCCGGCCAGGGCCGGTCCGGCTCGGCTCGGCCGAGCAGCCGACGCTGGGGAAAGCCGCCGCCCCGCGTGACACCCCCGCGGCACCCGCGGTGTGTCGGCCAGACAGCCGGACGCACCGCGGGACAACCCCGCGGCGCCCGCGGGGTGCCGGCCTGGACACCCGCGGCACCCGCGGGGTGTCGCCCTGGACACCCGCGGAAACTGCGGGGTGCCGCGCTGGACACCCGCGGGGTGCCGCGTTACAACCCCGTGTCACCCGCGGGGTGTCGCGCTGGACACCCGCGGGGTGCCGCGTGACAACCCCGCGGCACCCGCGGGGTGCCGCCGCCTCCGGCCGTCGGCGCCGCCGCGCCGGCGACCCGCGCCGCCACCGGAATCCGCGGGCCGCTGGAGTCGCTTCGGTGGCCCGTTTTCCTTCCCATCTGCGCCGTTGTTCCTCCCGGGACTCATCCTTCACTGCGGAAACATCAAACATCCGTTGCAGCACTTTCCGTCGTTGCCCGCCAAATCCGCAAAACACGAAGAACGACGAAGGGTTTTCGGGCCATGTTCGTTTGACCCGCACCCTCCGCGTTAGATAAAAACAACGGGAGAAAGTAAAATGTTCAACACATGAACCAACAATATTAATAAAATAAAATTGTTTCTTTGATTCCGGTTCTTTAATTTTTAAAGAATGTTCACGGGAATATATGGAGGGGTATTTCCACAATAAATCCATACCTCACTGGACGTCGCGCGTGAGTGTTCTTCGTGGAAATTGCTCGTCGCGGAAGGTGGAGATCGTCGCGTCGTCGCGGAAGGGCGTCGCGTCGTCGCGGAACACGACGTTGAGTCGGAGAACTCAACGCACCATGAAACACCAGATTTAATTTAATTAATTAAATCCGTGTTTTGGTTAAGAACCAGGAAGGAGATAAAAAGGAAGGTCCGAGACTCTTACCTCAAGCAGCCGATCGAAGATCCGTCGCGGAGGAAGAGACGTCGCAGAAGAACGTTGTCGGCGACGCGGATCAAGGCGTCGCGTCGTCGATTTCCGGGTTCGGCGTTCTTCACGTTCTTCACATTCTTCGCATTTTTCGCGAAGGAGGCTGAAGGTTCAAGGATCCTTTCTCAACAAGTAATCCTCCAAAAGAAAAAGGTTGGTCTTATTTTATTATTACGCCAACGAATTTGAAAACTGGTTAAGAAACGATCCATCAATTCATTGAATTAATTCAACGAAAGAAACAACCCATTTAATTCACGAAAGAAACAGCCCATTTAAATGGTCTGTTAAGATTTTAAGAAACGCGTCAGTTGACTTTCATTAATACGGGTTTTCACGGGTGTGTTTCTTAGCGGAAAGAAATGGCGGAGCTCGTGCGGGCCCCACCTCGCAAATATCCTACCAAGGGGGTAGGATATTTCTGGATAGCATCCTATCTGGTTCAACTCAGTTCAATCCGCCTTTATGTGGCATCAAGTGGCTTCCAAGCAGCTTAAGTGAAATAAAATAAAGTTGTCGCAAAATTAATTTTATTTCTTAACTTTAAGCCCGAAAATTAAAAACCACACCCGAGCAAACGCAACTCCGGAAGAGGCGTTTCTAAGAGAATACCGACGCTACGATTTCATCGGTGCCCTCAGAATTCGATTCCGGGCACCGGTTCAAATGTTAGAAAAACTCACTCGTCCGTTCACTGAACGTACCCGAGCCAAACTTCAGAAAATGATTCCGGGAACACCGGGCCTCGGAATCAGGCACCGTAAGAAACTGCGTTCTTGTAAAATTCCAAAGAAAATTAAGAAAAAAATTTCCTTGAAATTTACGGGTCTTTACGTCCCTCCCCAGTGAAAATAGGTGGATGTTGTAACAAAATCTCTCTCATCAACTCATACATCAAAGGCATGATGAAAATAGTCTCATTTCCAATGGATTGCATGACCCTTAAGAAGTTGATGTGATGAATAACATCTATTTGATCCTCAAGAGCTATAGGATGCTCTAGTTAATCAACGTTAGGAGAGAACTGATTTCCATTCTCTTAGAACTCAACTCGAAGATGATGAGGATTCATTTTATCTAAAAGAAAAACACACTCCTATAAACTTCTTCTAAAAATAAAGTCAACCGTAAAAGGCGATAACAATAGAGAACCATTACTCTGTGTCTCTCTAACCATGTATTATAAGTGTTTAATGATTAAATAATAGTTTATTTCATTCCATTTTTCAAATATAATAGATATATTATTTCATAATTCATATTGTAATGTTTATAACACATTCAATAAACATGCCCCGTCATGAACAATGCATGTCAATATATATATATATATCCCTATGTGCCTATCATGATGCATGCACACTAATATATCACCATACTAGTCCATGAGTGTAAATATCAATAACCAATAACATCACAAAATAATAACATCACACAACACAAAAATCAACCAAGGTGAAATAATTTCAATAGTAATAAGAGAACAACATAAAAAATAATCCCATCCCCAGAACACAAATTTTCCCCCTTACATAGGTTAGCTACTCCAATGAATAAGCTCACTACCAAGTCCCAATAGATCCTAGTATCCTTTATAATTTTTCCAACAAAATAATGCAATAGATAATAACAAGCTGGTCCTCTAATACCACTGTGTAATGTCCCCTGATCTAGTACTCTCTCACATGGTCAAAATGATTTGGTTATTAGACATCAATAATAAATCCCCATATGCTAGAGGCTATTGAAAAGTAGTGAGGCTGTGATATTTATAGTTGGGAGACTATACCCCCTGGTAAAACATAGTGGAACTAATCCATAGTAATAAAAGTAAGAGTAACAAAGAAATAGTGGAAATAGTATATCATACAGCAAG
The DNA here is from genome assembly GCA_963277665.1 of Viscum album. Lineage (NCBI taxonomy): Eukaryota > Viridiplantae > Streptophyta > Magnoliopsida > Santalales > Viscaceae > Viscum > Viscum album. Next base: position 962,664,915 of record OY728148.1, on the reverse strand, counting down.
GAAAATAAAAAGAGGAACCTATAATGATGAATAATGACAATCTAAGATGTATCTAAAAGTAAAACTGAAACCAATACAAACAAAATAATCCAATCACATTAAATAATCCCTAAAGGCTCTGGTCCCGATCCCCATGTCATACACATCTCCAAAATCATTCCCATCCAGCAAGAAACAAAAGAATACACAATAATGTCCCTTTCCCTTGTCCAAACATGCATCCATGTAAACTTCTCGAGTACCAAACGGTTCCCAAATAGGGTGTGAATAAAACTCTGTAGGTCAACACCACCATCCCTAAACACAACCAGTCTGATAATAATTATATGCAATAAAGTGTTAAATAGATTTATTAATTAACTAATTAATATAATATTTCAATTAACCTTTTTCAAACCCATGATGAAATGTCTTTGAGAATGTAACACAACCATTCCATCTATATCCATATACCATGGAAAAATAAAAAAATCAGGTAGCTGTCATTGTATAATAATTTCATCCTCCGATCATCACCCTATATAAATGCATTTCAGCATGTGTCCCTGGGAGTAGCCTGATATATAAGCATTTCAGCAAGTATCACTTGGAATTCCCTACAATATGTGCATTAAATCCTCTAAGAAAATCCATATATATAATAATTTTAGCATGTATCACTGGGCCAAGCCTACTATATAATAATTTAAACACTACTAGTATGTCCCTATATATAATCATTTCATCACCAACTCAACAAGTCATAATAGTATGGATATCATAATATAATTTCATAAATCTCAATGGTTAATTATGAAAATTACAGTTTTTATTTCAAATAAACATTCATTTATCTCTCAAATGATCAACAGTCATATCAATAGTCAGTAATAGATTACCTAGGGATTATATATCAAGCAATCACCTAAGGTATCATGTCATACTCGCCAAGCTTTAAACAATTAGCCATGTTCTTTTCACTCAAATGTTTTCTCACCCAACAGGTATCCATAATCCAGGTTGCATCATCCATTGAATCTAAAGGAATCCAATCCATGATTTACTATAAATCAACTAATTAATTATATTTCAAATTACATGGTCATAATAAAAATATTTCATATAATTCACAATTAAATATACCATAGGGTTGGGCTTAGTCTCTATACCATTAACATGTGATTAACACAACAATTCTAATGACAAAATCCATTAAAGATGAAGTCATAGAAGATCACAAGAAGAACCTACATTAACCCAAAACAAGATCAACTCCCAAAACAAAATCCATGTTCAAAAGATGTACACTACAATGAAACATAATGATGGGTGAGAAGAGGGAAACCAAAGTGAATAAACTCGCCAAGGATCGAATGACAAAATGGGACAACTGGAAGTGGGGAAGATAATTAAAATTTCCTCGTGTTCACCCTCAGAGTGAGAGAGGAGAGGCTATAATAAAAATTATGAGATTCATAAGTACACGACAAACTTAAAACTACTAGGTATGATGAATATGTGATGTGTAATCCTTTCATGTCATGTATTTCTTCATTTTTAAGTTATGATGGTAAAACCTTTTGCCCTGGGTAAATATTTATTTTGGTCAACATTTACATGATGTGAATCAGGTTCACGACATGTAACCACATCACATCATAAACTAGTTCATTAAATTCATATATAAATAGTTACATGTCCTGTAACATGTACACAACACATAATTTTTCATTGAATAGTTTTTATAGCAGCTTCTATAAAAGTGGTCAAACCACCTATGATCCTTCTAAACTCATAGAAAACCCTAGTAATCCCTTTAACATTTTTATACATGGAAAACATTAATTTAAATAGACATACATGCCTAAAATTAAGGTTATTTTTTCCAAAAAAGGCTCTCTGTCATCAAATAAGACTTAGTCACTAAGGATTTAATACAAAGGAAACCCCAACAAAATATGTTCAATGAAAACCACATCACCCATTCTTTTTGTTGAATAGCTTATGATACTGATTCTGGTTCAAATTTTGAGATGAGTGACGTTTTATTTTCTAATATTATCTTTCTTCTAGCATGAACTAGAGCCTTTTAATTCCCCAAAATATTTTTTGTCTGATATTTTTTTAAAGTAGGAAATTTCATATTTCCTCTTCATTCTTTGCATTCCTCATCATACGATTCATATGAATCTTCATGAACATTACTTTTATCACATTCATTTTCATTGGAAAATTTCAGTTTTTATTCCTTAAAATCCCCATAAAACTTTGTTAAATAAGAATGATTATCAATAACATCCACATAATATGATTCCACCAACTTTTATAAACATTTTTTCCAATATTTGTAACTTCTTCCAATAAGTGAATAATAAAATTTCCTTCCTCATATTTCTCATCAAACTTTCCCTAATCCAAATTTATTATTTTAAGAAAACATGGGATTCCAAAAACATTGATGTACTTCAATAAAGGATTTTTGTCCTAGAAATATTCATAAGAACTCATGCTAGTTTCCCAAATTAATTTTTTTTCTAAACATGTAAAATAATACTAACAACTTCACTCTTGTAGCATATTGAATGTTTTTATTCTTCTCACACGATTCTTCGCATTTCCACCAAACATATATTCTTCTTTTCTACTACTCCATTTTGTTGTGGGGGAATATAGAGAACTATACTAATGTTTAATACCATGATCTCCAAGATAATTTTTGAAATTATTTCTCATAAACTCAATACCATTATCCATTATCAATTTCTTTATATAAACCCACAACTCTTTATCAACTTCTATTTTGAAAAACCAGAACATTTCTATAGGCTCTGAGTAGTGTTTCAAAAACATAATGCTTGTCATTTGAGTGAAATCACCAAAAAAATTGATAAATTATAAATATCCTTTTTTATTGATGTCACATTGACCCACATAAATTGGAATGAATAAGTTAAAGAGGCCCAGTAGATGGAATCTCAGCTTTATTATGAATTTTATTAGGCATCTTAACTTTCTAACAAGTAACAAAAATCTTCCTCTCTTCTTTTCAATTTTGGAAAATTTTGTACATGATAAAGATTAAAACGTTTTTTCAATCTTTTCTTCCCAAGTTGGATAATTCTTTGGAACCACAACTTATTCTCATCTTTGGCACTTAGATAACAAGAGTATTTATAATCTCTAACATGAAAATGATTTCCACTAGTTCTTTCTCCTTTTGTGATAACTTGTTAATGTCTCACTAAGCACCGTCTGATCATGGTCCTCCTAAGACTCTATCAAAATTTTAATCATCTACATAAGACATGACAAATGATGGAAAACCCCATGTATGGGTGAGTATAACAATACATAGTTGGACACCCCAAAAACCAAAAAATATACTGATAAAACTAATATTTTCCACATTTTTTATATGCATTTCAATTTTTTTAACCCACTTAATTTATAAATTTGAGCTTATATGGATCAATTTTGTATTTATGGTGTGTTTTGAGCTAAAACGTGAAATGTGATTAAATTATGGATTTTTGATAGATTTTTACGTTAAAGGTATCTTGGTCATTTATATAAAAATAAATTCCAAATTGAAGGATTATTTTTATAGAATACTTATTTTAATTCCTTTAAATTTTTCTTCTAGACTAGAGGCTTATTCGAATATCTAAATGCCCAATAATATCATTAATGTTTGGAAATTGTCTGTGCTGACAGCATAGACCCCACCTCCGCAACAGATGTATAAATCAGGCTACACACCTACAATGGAGTTGATTAGAAATGTATATTAAGTAGGACACATATATTCACTACCTAAATAAATATCATGGAGTTTCTCTCCAATTATGGAGGCAAAGAGATTTTATACATTGAAGGAAGCTTCCTGGAAAATTCATCTAGAAAAAAATACATTATCAATAAAAAATACATACAATCCTCTAGAAGAGTCCAATAAATATGAAATTTTGAGGTTGAATGAAAAATTAATTTATTAACTTTTATGAAGTATGGAATGTGTTAATAATCCATTTAAATTTCCAAAAATGTGCAAACATGAGGAGGACAATTTCTTCCCATAAAAGGAGGGGAGCCCCCAGCTCTCATCTCATCCCATTTTCCATCACATTTATTCTAAGGAACCAAGGGGAGATCTCCACTGATGGAGGACGTTCAAAAATCTTTCCCTTATAATATTATTAATTTTTTTATTTTCTTTATTTTTTTTATATTTCAATTGTAATTTAGACTTTTAATAAATTCATGCATGGTTTTTATTTTTGTGTTTTCTTCCACCCAACCACCCTCCATTATTCTCCATCTTTTATCCTTATTTTCTTTTTTTATTCTCATACTATCCACCATTACCGCTTACCCTAAAAAATAATATACTTACTCAATCCTTGACTCGAGGGAGGTATGTGTCAATTTAATTTATTTTACGGTAAAATTCTTATGTTTTATTAATTTTTTGATAAGAAAGAGTGACGTGCACAGGTGTGGCGATAGCCCACCCAGAAACTAAAATCAAACTCATTTCTATTATTTTATTAAATCTTTTCCCTCACTTATACTGAATACAGGCTCTTAATATGATGGATTTGAGCCATTCAGTTGTTGAAATGGCATACGATAGAGCCACGTCTTGGATGTTGTCACACTCACGATTGAGTTGTTCCATCAACCTTGATTAAAGTAGGAGGGGAAGTTAATATTGCTAAATGGATTCAATATTTCACACCAATTAATAAAATAATAGTAACTCAAGAATGAGATCTCAAAATTGAATTATCAAACATTATTTAAATACCAACAAGGGGAATGATGGAACCCAAAAACCAACACATAAATTCAAAGTTTTTTTTCACTAATTAATTTTTTTCATTACATGTTAGTTTATTATTTTCATTAATTAAAATTTCATAACCTTCTTAAATTAAAAAAAAATTAAAAAAAATTAGTTTAAGTGAATTAAATTAAGTGAGTGAAAAATGAGAAACTTCCTCAAGTGAGCTGAATTTGGTGATCCATTATACTACACTAGGAAACATAAATTTCTTTTTTACATGCCCTATGATAGGCATGCCTCACATAAAACAAAGGAAATACATTCATCTCTACAAAGGTATATTTCAAAAACACATATAACAAGAATATCTAGATATACTCAACAAAGACACACATTCTATAGGTAAGTGCCAACAATATTATACTAGTCTATGACTCCATATAGAATATTCCACAAATCACTCACCTGAGAGAACACACTACTGAATCTGATAGCATTGATGATGTCTGTCCAATAGGTACTTCTTATGGGGTGTCTTCATGAGAAAGAGCATACTATTAGTTTGAATATAATTCAATACACTAATGAGGATCAATGGAAAGGCCATGGGGTGATACCAACAAATCAATCCGGATTAACATGCTATGTAGAGGATTGCCTCCCATGTAGTGTTAGTCTGGCCGATACCACGAACTCCACCTAGTACAAGAATATGAATAGAGGATCTCACTCTGGGCCTCTTAGATGGATTCCAAAAACTGTATCTAGGAATTACTGATGAAGGGATCATTGTACTGGGAGTAAAAAATGATTGCATACTAACCCTCGTGGAAAAGATAAAGGTAAAAAACCCTCAAAAATAATTTCCCAGATATAGTGTGCAAGGGCTCCAAGACATGTATAAAAGAGTACACAATGTGTACTAGGGGTCACACTCCATGTCCCTTGAACCTGGGTCTTTCCCGTGTAAATGGCTCATCTCATCAAACTATTTCCGTGTAGTAGTACACACCAAGTATGTATCCAATTTACTCTAACCATGTGCTAGTAAACGTCACCATCCTATACATGTCTTCTCAAGTACCAGTACATAGCTTAGCCTGTGAAGAAGTTCCCATGTAAACTACCCGTGTGATTTCTGAGTACATGCCGAGTGACCCAGGTGATACCACATGGTATGTGAATGTGTTCACATTCCATGTGATATTTAACTACCTATGGAAACCCTAATCCCATCTCATTTGGCCCCACACAACGTATAGATCCAGATTAAACATTGTTTTGTTCATGATTTTTCAGAATCCCATATCTACTCCCGCATTTGATCCAGTGCCTCTAGATTTCGATCCGGTGATTATTTCACCATGATATTAAGGATCCCAACTCATCTGATCCTTTTTGTCGATGAAGAATGAATTACGCCATCAAATCTACTAAAAAAAGGAATCAAAGTTTCATTCTTTGTTGTGTGTTGAAGAATGGTAAATTGGGTATCCTCTGTCATCTATATTTCTTTATCTCAATCATCACACCTCTCTCAGGATATTCCAATCATAGATCTGCGATATCGGATCGTTGCACTATGAAATGGGTGCACAATGATTAATTGATCGAGAATGCTTATGATGAACGTTGAATGGGGGGAGAAAAGAACACGAACTTATTGGAGTAACAAACCTTGATCGATGTTCATTCTTATCTTGATCCATCATTATTAGAATGAAAATCTGAATAAAAAAATAAAAAATATATTCTCCCATCAAAACCTCATAAAATAAACTCATCCCGCATAATGATCAAACAACATATCAATATTTTTATTGATTGATTCATGTTCACTATGTATATCAAGAATGGGGAAGAATAAAAAAAATTCATACCCTACCTTGATTCAAATCGATCACTAATGAAGAATGGGGATGTATCATGTTTTTTGGTGAGATCCTTTGAATCTTTTTTGCATCGATCATTGATCGAAGATCCTATGGCCATTCATCTGATAGGATTCACTGAAGCTATCTCCAATGGCTCTCCAATGGTTCCAAGGTTGTACAACTAACCCTAGTATTTCTCTATAATAATCTATTTAAAGTCCATCAACCACTGCATCAATAAAAATGAAATAAAATAACTTATTAAATTATTTTTTTCATTTCCACACATGTGATGGCTTTTCTAGAAATGACTAATACCGACTAATGTTAAGTCATTCCTAGGGTAAACCTCACATTCTGAACTCAAGGGTACCATCATATTTCTGATCAGGGTATCCGTTTAGAAGTTATTACACATTTTAATGAAAACTGTCAAAGCATACTATTTAATATATTTCAAACATTTATTTTAGGAATGACGGCCTCAGAATCGCACAACGTCTCAGTGTCTGGTCTCACAACTAATCTATATAGTAACCAAAAAAACATTGCATGTAAAATATAAGGCATTATAGTATGCCACCACTAATGAAAACTAAAACAATATCTAATCAATTGCATGTGTATGTAGTGGTATAAAGAAATAATTACAATGCATAAGTAAACAGTTTTCACATTATCAATTAATCATTATTTAACTATATAAACATTTGGGTTCCTGTAGACACTCATACCTCAATCCCCGCTTCAACTCATGTCAGAAGATGAAGTATGTCTGTGGGATATCGTATCTTATAATTCCATTGTTATCATTCAATACCTACTCTGAAATATGTTGGGGCCTAAAGTATGTCTGAGGAATACCATATCTCATAATTCCATTGATATCATTATTTAATTCATATTTTAATTCACATGTTACCATTCATACATCACACAATAGAATGCCTATGTTTCTATTCTTTAATTCACAACTAAATGACCATGTTACCATTCATACATTACACATTAGAATAATCTTGTTCACATTCTCGGTTTCACAACTAAATGGCCATGTTACGATTCATACCATACACATTATAATGACCACGTTCTTGTTATTTAATTCACAACTAATTGACCATGTTACCATTATTAACACATAATTAATTCAAAAATTAATTATCCACATCAATTCCATTACTAATTCCACAATTAGTTAAACATAATAATTCGATTAGTTATTTAAAAATCTAACTAATCACATAAAAAACATTAATTAATTCAAAAAAAATTAATCACATATAATACATTAATTGTTTCTAAAATTAATTAATCTCTTAAATTCTATTAGTAAATTCAATAATTAATCAACCACACCAATTTTATAACTAATTCAATAATTAGTTTATCACATAAATCCAATTAATTAATTTTCTAATTAATTGAGTACATAAATCCCATTAATTAATTATTCAATTAATTAATCAATATCCAAAAACTAAAAAACACATAATTAATTCCATAATTAATTATCTCAATCACTATCTCAATAGATCATAATTATTTCCACAATTAAATATCTCAATCCTAAAATCTTAATATCTCATAATTAATTCTACAATCATGTATCTCAATCTATAATTCCCAAGATCGCCAATTTCCGATCTCCTCAATTAATTAATTCAACAAATTAATTAATTCAATAAAGAACATAATTTCTAAACATCTAATAGAAATTATACAATTACATACATGTAATTTAAATAAATACATTGAGATTTGAATTATAGAAAACCTACCTCAATTCGTTGATGAGCGATCACAATATGAAAATCTTCAAAATTTGAGCAGCACAATTATATAGAATGAGATTCAAGTTTAAATCCCTAAATCAAGATCAAATCAAACAAGATCTATAAAATATAGATATATATCTATAATACTAGATCCATATGAACAAAAAAATGTCTATATCCAATCAAAATAGGAACAAATCCCCCTTTCTAGAATAGGATAATAAAGGATAAGGAATATGAAACCAAGCGAGGTAAGATCCTATGACAGGGAGGGGTGAAGATATTCAATATAGGCTTCAAATAAAAAATTAAAAGGGTTTTTAAGTCTTTTAATCCATAAAAGATTATCCAAAATCATGAAATATTATCTTGGGATAAATGGGGATCAAAAAGGAGTTAAATGGTGGTTTTGGTGATTAAAAATATAATTTTTTGGTGATTTAAAAATTCATGCATGGTTAGTTGGGCTGGGGAGCACGGTTTCTCCTAAATGTGAACCTAAATGGGAACCTCTATTATGGGGGTTCATAGTTTCTCATAATAGGGTGTACATATTGACAAACCATGTGTCAACCATGTAATTCCTCTCTGTCCAAGGTTGCATGGTTTGCTGGGCAGGGGCGCACGATTAGGGAAAACAGTGAGACGACTATGCACTACCCTTATCCCTTCAAAATTTCTCAATTTTTCACCCAAACACACCCCAAGGTAAAACCCAACACAAGTATACTAAAAAAGGAAAAAATAAATACATGAAATTAAGACAATGTCATCTTTAGTAAAGGTCTGGATCTTATAATCTCACCACCTTATAACATCTTATCCTTGAACTGCACTCCCAAGAATCTCTTAGATCTTGAGCAAAAAAGATTAGGAAGATGATCCCACATATCTTCTTTCCTTTCCCATGTCTCCTCCCACGCATTCCCATGTTTCCACAATACACAAACTATAGGCATGGTCTTTCCCTGCAACACTTTCTCACTATGATTCAACACACGTATTAGATGCTCATCAAAGGAAAAAATCTATCTCAATCCCAACATCATCCATATCGATCACATTATAAGTTTTGGGGTGATACCTACCTTGTTTTGACACTTAGAAAACATCATACATAACACTGTATCTCGGTGGAAGGTCCAATCAATATGCCACTAGCTTGATTCTCTCCACCACCTCAAACGGTCCAACAAACATGGGTGCCCACTTCCCATGTCTCTGTATTCTATATTGATTGAATCTAGGAAACACCAAAATTAATACATCATCAACCTCTGTAAACTCCAGGTGTCATTTATTTCTATCAGTATATGACTTCTATATACTTTGGGTCATATCCATATATTTCTGAATCAACTGTACATGCTCTAATGTGTCCTACATGAGACTCTATCCCAACAACTTAGACTCACTTACCACCATCCAGACTAGAGGTGGTCTTCATTGCCTACTATAAAGAGCCTCACATGGTTCCATCTATATAGTTTCCCAATAATTATTGGTATTTGTGGACTCCACGAGTGCTAGGTGATTCTCCCAAGACCTACTGAAGTTTAGAACACAAGATCACAACATATCCTCAAGCTCTTGTATAGTATGCTATGACCACCCATGTGTCAGTGGGTGGAAATTCATACTCAATAAAACCTACATACCAATAACCTTCTGCAATCCCTCTAATAATCATGAAGTAAAACAAAAGTTTCAGTCTGATACAATATTCTGTGGCACCTCGTGCATACAGACTATCACCCAAACATATGAATATCCCAACTTCTCCACTGAGAAAGTCTCCCATATATTCAAGAAATTCAATACCTTTTATAGTCTATCCATAATAACCCAAATAGAATTATTCTTCTAAGGAATCCTAAGGAGAGCCACCACAAAGTCCATTATCACATTGTTCCACTTCCATTCTATAATGGCCAACAACTATAGTAAACCTATAGGTCATTAATGCTCGGCCTTAACCTACTGATTGGTTTAGTATCGTGTCACAAACCTTACTATTTTCTTTTTCATTTCCAACCATCAAAACTATCTTTGTAGTTCACGATGCATTTTGGTCACACCTAGATGTACCACCGTCTTCGGGGCATGAAACTCACACATCATCTTGCCTCACATTATTTTAGGAATGATAACCAGATTCCTTACATAGATGACCTCGTCCACATCTATGCTCCAATTATAAGGTGACTCTCTAACTTCATGGTTTTCCCTTAAGGTAAAACATTTTAAATCCACATACTTCCTATCTTAGATCTATCTATAAAATATATACTCGAATGAAATTGTTACGAGATTCATCTAATCCTGACTCTCCTAAACCATAATGTGTATCTCGTCCAGTAAATCCATCATCTCCCACTCAGCACTAGACTCCTAAACCACCTGAGTTTGAGTATTCATGCTCAAAGCATCATCATCGATGTTCCCCTTTCCATGCGTATATGTTGGATTAAAATTGAATGGCCTCATATACTCAACCCATCTCTGTTATCAAAGATTCAATTCTCACTGTGAAAATATGTACATTAATCAATTGTGACCAATATAAATAGTAATATAATTTCCTAATAGATAATGTCCCCAAAACATTAAAACATAAACCATTATATCCAACTTGAGGTCACATGTAGGGTAGTTCGTTTAATGGGGCCTCAACATCAAATCCGCATAAAACAAAAATTGATCTCCCTGCATCAAAAGAACTCCAATTACAATCCCAAAAGTGTCACAATACACTATGTACTTCTCACCATGGTCAGGTAGGATCAATATTGGTACTGATGCCAAAATATTCTTAATCTCCTAGAAAGAATTATCACTGTCTTATGACAAATAAAACTTTATCCTTTTTTTGGTCAAGCCCTACAGCAATGATTCCAATCGGTAAATGTCCTGAATGAACCTCTACAAATATTCAGAAAATCCAAGAAATATATGGATATCAAACATTCTCTTGGGATGATCTCAAGAAACCACGATCTTAACCTTCTCTAGATTTACCAACAGACATTCCTCTGAGATGATGCTACCCAAGAAGTGTACCTGATCGATCCAAAAAATTGTACATAGATATCTTGATGTATAGCCAATGATATCTTAGTGTACTTAGGATGCTATCAAGATGTTGGTCATAATGATCATGTGTCTTGGAGTGCACCAAGATGTCTTCCACAAACACTACCACAAACTGATCTAGGAACAGATTAAAGATTTTGTTCATTAAGTCCATAAACATTACTGGTGTGTTCTTCAACCCAAGAAATATTATGATGAAATCATAAAGTCCAGACCTGCTTCTAAATTCATCCCTTGGTATATCAGATGTCTGAACTCTCAGTTTAGGATACCCTAATCTTAATTCAATCTTTGAGAAGACACAAGCTCCTCTCAACTGGTCAAATAGGTCATCGATATGGGGGAGAGGATACTGGTTCTTCACAGTCATCTGGGTTAACATTCGATAATCAACACAAAAGCATAAACTCCTATCAGCCTTCATTTCAATCAACTCTAGTGAACCCCAAGGCGACATACTTAGATAAATAAATACCTTATCCTCTAAGTCCTCCAGTCAGGTCTTGAGCACTTGAATATATTCTGATGCCATTATATATGGTGGAATATAAATCATCACTTCCCTCTGTATGAGCTCAATTCAAAATTCCACATCTCTCTCAGGTGGAATCCCTGAGAGATATTAATTAAACACATCCTAAAACCTATCCTCTATGTGTGGAAATACATTCCATTTTACACCTCCATCATCCATAAATAAACTTGAATCCTGGGTAATGATCTTTCCTATTTTATGAGTAATTGGCCCTACTTGGAATGCCTCGATATCCCACTCTCCACATTGAATATATTTGTAACCCGTAGGAGATTTAATGGTCACTCTCTTATGGTAAAAATAATTATGGGGAAAATATGATACTAAGCAGTCCAAACCCATAGTTAGTTCAACACCTGACATGTCTATGATATAAAGATCCCATTGAAATTGATACTAATCGACCTCAAGAGTACACCCCTTACACAAAAAAATGTCTCTTGACCGAACTCCATGAGGTGTGTTTGTCGTCAACACCCCAATCATGAACTCCATCACAAGGGTCAAACCATTAACAAGTTTTGTAGAAATAAAGGAATGATAGGCACAGATATCAAATAAGGCACTAAATATAATAGAAGCATTAAAAATATACCTCTAATGGCCAATGGTCCAGCCTTGATATCCACAAGTGTAGGGTGAATAGAATGCTACTGTCTTACCCCACTTCCCCGTGATGTAGTCTAAGTCCCCTGTGCTACACTACTCTACTAATATGAGTGATATTACCCTAAATATACACATACACTACCTTTACCACCTTGTCCAGTAGAACTCCAGATGCAATACTAATATGGGGCAAAATATCCTCTTCCTACACACTGATTCTGACTAGTTATACCCTTACTACTCATCTATCGCTGGGTCATGTAGAACTTTTATAGATGTTCCATTTTTATAAAAGAATGTAACTATATTTGTGGTTGAGGTAACTATCTTCAATAGTTTTCTAATCTACCACACTGGTGATAGATCAGTCGATTAATGTCCTACGCAACTGATCCCTCTTTATAGGTACTCTGTTTCCCACTACCCTGGTTGATGTTTTCATAGCAATGCTTCCTACACTCAGAAGTCATACCTCTAATCATCCAAATGGAAACACTTTTCCTACACTGTAATCCTCTTTAGGTTACCAATATATATGAGATCCTTACCCGCCACCTCAGCAAACTCCTTTAACTGAAACTGGTTAACTTGGGACTTAATCTCACATTTAAGCCCATCCTAAAAATGACTCGATGTAGTTATCTCATCCACTGCCACTGCTGGAGAAAAGTGTTTATAACGACCCATACATTACATAAATTTTTATTACATCATAATTTATGCACACATATTACAACATATAACAAAACAATGAAAGTACAATATAGGTATAATGTCTTTAGAAACTGGGAAACATAACAACTAGTTCATAAATCATCTATGTCGTCTCCCATTTATTTCATCATATCTAGAGTCCCTTTTGACATATTCTACTTAGTACCCTTATTCCTAACTTGGGGAAATAAAATATACAAAAGGGTGATCTCAAATGCTCAGTAACGGTAAACAAAAGAAATATCAATCACATCATATTCATAAGAACATAACATTCTGGAAAACAAAACCTACAAAAGTGATCATAATATCATAACATGGGATAAATCATAGTGGTGAAATGTAATCCCAAATAATCATAACATAAAAATGAAACATTGTGTCAAACACACATAATCATAGAGAATCATTTCTTATTAGTCAATACTCATTTCCAAGACAATCTTTGTGGACAAAGTCCATTTCTGAACTGAGTTCACTCCTCGTTTCAGTCCTGTATCACTGAACCAGTTTAACCTTCCATTCCAGCCATGTCTATCTCATGAGCTATAAATCTTTACCCAATGCATTGGAGGGAGATATAGGTCCCACCCATATCATAATGACACAATTCTTATGTGGGCCACAAGATCATAAATCATACATCATAACATAACCCATGTAATAAAAAAGGGATTCTTAATCATCATGCCATCATAACACAATCCATATAAGATAAATGGACATCGTAAAAATAATTACATCATAACATAATCAAAAAATGTAAATATAGGGATAGAAACAGAACCCTATATTATCTTAGATGGAAAATAATTTTGATAGAACACAAGAACTCCATTCTTGAGGAAAATATCCTTTCTACTACAAAAATATTTTCCTTTCATAACAAGTCATATAATTTTAAACAAAAAGAAGTTGATTAAAAATAAACATGAAAACTTGTAAAGGAATCTTCATGGAAATAATTTTCTAAAAATCCATTCATTCCATATAAGTTAAAAAAACATTCTTCCCGTACTTTGGTCGAAAAAGTCAAAATGTACCTCATACTAAAAACCACAAAAGATTCCTTTCATATATTTTAATAAAAATTCACCAACAAGTAATGTCGGATTTAAAAAATTGTAGGAGTATAGAAAAAATATTACATATTTATGAAACATGGATATGGATTATAAATATTCCCCAGTAAATTCTGAAGTAAAAACAATCTCAGATAAAAATTGAGATTGTCATATTTTCCCTTACCTTAGGTCTGATTTTAATCGTACATGTCCGAACCTCCTGTATAATGATTTAAATTATGTTATTGACTTATTCCAGAATTTTATTAATTGTTATGATATCATATATGGTCATATTATTATCTTCGTATTCGTAATATTTCATTGCTACTTGTTATTCGGGTGTTTATTGCTTTTTTTGTTCTTATGCATGTTTTGTCGAATAAATTTTTATTCTTATTTTTAGGTTATAGAAACCTAATTTACAGAATGGTATTAGTGTAATATATATCATATTTATTCATTAAATTAATTTATATAATCATTATGCAATGAAGATCATGTAGAACGAGTAGCATCAGATCGTTGAGACGGTAGGTCGTACGTATGCACGAGCGATGATATCATTTCCATCATCGTGGAATTGTATTGAAGTGTATGTATACTATTTAATAATCAATATCACTTTAAAATAATCATGTATACTTATTATTTACACCATTATACCCATCAATTTATGTTGGTGGTGGAAAACAGATTACACCACGACGTAGAGACGGTATTCTGTACGTACGCAGCGTAGTGATTTCATTTTCACTAGGATGGATAGAATGTGAAATAGAATCATTTAATATTTATAATAACATATCATTATATGAGTGATACGGATGTTATTACTGCATAATGAAACAAAAAAGTAAGAAGAAGTTGAAGAAGAAAGAAATTGGAAAGGATCGGTAATGGATATTACCTCTTCTTTGACGCGCCTCTTCTTAACCTTTTCTTAGGGCACAAGGGTTGGCATTTTAAGAAGACCAGGACCTGTAGGATGTTTATAGGGAAGTGTAGAATTGAATTTTACAGGGTTTTTCCTAGCTTTATGGCTCAATGTGGTGTGAGGAGGAGAGGGAGGAGGTTCCTTTTTATAAGGGAGGAGAGGACCACCATTGGAATAACAAAAAATATTATTTTACTATAAAGTCATATTCGGTTTTTAATAGCTCCAAATTGATTTAATTAGAAGCAAAGGTGGGGATGGGTCAAAATCATCTCATCCAATAGAATTTAGACATGTTTAGGTTTCTATTTTAACCTTATCATTTAGATTTAACTTTAAGTTAGATAATTTAACTTTTACTGTGTCTTCTTGTTTTCTTACACTATAAGGTTAATGAACATACTATAACAAGGCAAAAGAACCCAAAGTTGTTTATTTTTAATATATATAACTTTATATAAGTCATTTGGCCGAACCTTATATTTTTAGAAATAAAATAACAATTAATAATATAATATTTGTTTTAAAAACTATTTTATGTCAACTTTAGCACTATTTGGTAATTGATTTTTGTTAAAATCATTACAGAATGATTAATTAGAAAAAATATAATTAAATCAATAATTAGTTGTCATAATAACCTATAAAATTAGTGGATTTCATAAAAAGTCTCAAATTACATTTATTTGAGTATTTATAACACCAGTTATGTTAATATTTCATTAACAAGATAATTACTCCATCACCATTATGACATAAATAAATTAAATTATTTAATGTCTAAAAATTAGAAATAAAATACCATTATGTAGGAAATATTTTTATATTTCTAATGAATATTTATAGTCGAATTTGTCTTATGTATATCCCTATATTAAAAATGTTTTACTTATTAAACTTTGATTTTAACTATTTTAACTATTCTTTAAATAAAATAATATTAAATGTCCTAATCTAATCCAAGTGGAAGTAATGGGTAATATTTTATCCCTAATGTTGATTTTGATAGAATTACACTTATCCAATAGAATTTTGACATGTGTTAGGGTAATAATAATATCATTTTTACCCTTAATTATCCTAATTACTTTTAACCGTGGTAAATAAAAGTAAAAAGTTATTATTCACCAAAAATTATTTTCATCTCATTGAACCACATTTTACTTACTGACATCAACCGTGTCTCTCAGATTTTTGAAATTCCAATCACAAAAGTGGGAAAATTATGTTTTATGTAACTTTTCATATTCTCCTAGGGGTGGGTAAAAGACGGTCAAAAGTTCAATAAAATTTTTATATATCTAAAATTACTATAAAATGACTCCAACGAATTAAGTTGTGCTTATATAGGTATTATGTATCAATTTTGACGAAAAATAAATTTAAATAAAATAAATAATTATTTAAATAAAAAGTCGGGTTTTAAATAGTAACCTAGTGTTTTTACTATTCATCAAAAATTGAAAGTTTTCAGAAAAATACCAAAATTATACCCTAGGCTAATTTCGATATTCTGAATCCTGAAATGAAGTCCATTTTGAAAAATAAAATTTATAAAATTTTAAAAAGAGGTTATAACTATTCATAACGACTAGTTTTAATAATATTTTTATAGCATATCGTTGTTTAGTGTAACTCGGTATTGTGTACAATGGAAGCTATTGAGGAAGGCCACGATTGTGTGTAAAGAAATCCAAGATAGTGTTTTGTGTAGTGAATGATTCCTTTTATGATTTATAAAAACAAAATATTTCTCATAAAAACATGGGTGTTACATTCTACTCCCCTTAAAATGAATTTTTCCCTTGAAATTCATCACATCGTAACAAACAGATGAGGATACCTCTCCCTCATCATATAATCAAGCTCCCGTGTTTCTTATTCTAATTGGTGGTTCCTCCATAAAACATTCACCAAGCAAGTGGTCTTGTTTTGTAGAAATTTTTTCGCAACGATCCAGAATCTCTATCGGATATTCTTCATAAGAAAGATCTTGCTCCACCTGTACAACTTCTGAGCTGAGTACATGTGAAGGATAGGGTTTGTACTTTCTCAAGAGCGATACATGGAACACATCATGAACTTGAGAGAGATTCGGTGGAAGCAAAAATCGGTAAGCTACCTTCCCAACATGATCCAGTATTTCGAAAGGACCGATATACCTAGGGCTCAACTTTCCCTTCTTTCCAAATCTCATTACTCTCTTCCAAGGAGATATTCATAAGAACACTTTATCACCCACTTCAAACTCTAGGTCTTTTCTTCAGTTATCGGTGTAACATTTTTGTCGACTCTATATGCTCTTATGTGTTGTTGAATAGATCGGACCTTTTCTGCCACCTCATCAACAAGATCGGGTCGTAATAGCTTTCTTTCCACAAAGTCATCCCAACAAGTTGGAGTTCGTCATTTCATTCCATAGAGAGCTTCAAAAGGAGCCATCTAAATACTAGAGTGAAAGCTATTATTATAAGAAAATTCCAAAAAATGTACGTGTTGATCCTAACAACCTTTGAAGACCATAAGGCAAGCCCTTAACATGTCTTCTAGAGTTTGAATTGTTCTCTCAGACTGACTGACTATCTAAATATGATAAGAAGTGCTGAAGATCAACTCTGTGACCTGAGTATGCTTAAGACTTGGCCATAACGTCAAGGTAAACCTAGCATCCCGATCAGATATAATGGAAAGTGGTACTCCATGAAATCTTACCACTTCCTTTACATATATCCTGGCAAGCTGATCAAGAGAGAAATACTCTCTAATAGCAATGAAGTGTGTTGACTTCGTAAGATGATCAACAATAACCCAGATAGCATTATTGCCTTCGGATGTTTTAGGAAGTCCAGTGACAAAGTCCATAGTGATGTTTTCCCCTTTCCATTCGGGTATGGGAAATGGTTTTAACATCCCCTTAGACTTCTGTCTCTCAGCTTTAACTTGCTGACAAACGAAGCATCGAGAGACATATTCAGTAACATCTCTTTTCTTGCCATCCCACCAGAATTACTCTTTCAGGTCCCTATACATCTTCATGCTTCCAGGATGAATAGAGAATGACGAACTATAAGCCTCATCCAGCAGATCCTTTTTTAATTCTGGGATGGGAGTAAGACAAACCCGATTCCTAAACCATATTATCCCATCACAATAATGGTTTAATTCAGGAAAATTTCTCACCTTCTTTTGTAAATCTAAATCTTCTTTCTGTGCCTCTTTAATCTTCACATGTATATATGGTTGAACATTCATTTGAGAAAGATAAGATTTTCCCCTTCCATTATAAGCCCTAGATCCATCCTTTATAAATCCATAAATATTGGATCTTTTGTGATCCTCATCATTGATAAGCTAGCATGGCCTTGTCGAATTAATGCAACTGCAACCGTGTTTGCTTTCCCAGGGTGGTAATAAATTGAGCGGTCATAATCCTTAATCAGCTCCAACCATCTTCTTTGATGCATATTCAGATCCTTTTGTTTGAAAATATACTTTAAACTTTTATGATCAGTATAAATATCACACCTTTCACCATAAACATAATGCATCCAAATATTTAATGCAAAGCTTACCACAGATAACTCCAAATCATGAGTTGGGTAATGTTTCTCATGGATTTTCAACTGTCCTGTGCCATAAGCTATCACCATATCATTTTGCATAAGAACCCACCCCGCACCTTCTTAGATGCATCACTGTAGATCACAAACCTCTCTCCACTATAAGGAAGTGTGAGTACAGGTGCACTGGAATACTTTCTTTTCAACTCCATGAAATTCTCTTCACATACCTCCGTCCACACGAACTTAACTCCTTTTCGAGTAAACCTGGTGATTGCATTAGATAATCATGAAAAATCGTTCACTAAACTTTGATAATATCCATCCAAACCAAGAAAACTCCAGATGTCAGTTATTGTTGTTGGTCTCGACCATCTTTCTATAACATCTGTTTTTGCTGGATCCACAGGTATCCCCTCTATTGAGATTTTGTGACCCAAAAATGCAACTTTTTGAAGCCAAAAGTCAAACTTGGTAAATTTTTCATAAAGCTTATCCTTTCTCAGGTTCTTCAAAACAATTCTCAAGTGACTTTATGTTATTCTTTTCTCTTTGAATAGACAAGAACATAGTCTATAAAGACTACCACAAACAGATCAAGATAGTATCTAAAGACTCTATTCATCAGATCCATGAAGATAGCAGGGGCATTAGTAATACCAAATGGCATCACTACAAATTCATAGTGTCCATACCTTGTACAGAAATCCGTCTTTGGTATATCCTCCCTTTTGACCCTTAATTGATGATACCCTGAATGGAGATCAATCTTGGAAAAGTATTGAGCTCCGCGTAGTTGATCAAATAAGTCAACAATGCATGGGAGAGGATATTTGTTCTTGATAGTGATCTAGTTAAGTTCTCGATAATCAATGCAGAGTCTCATTGATCAATCATTATTCTTAACAAACCAAACAGGTGCTCCCCAAGATGACGCACTAGGGCGTATGAATCCTTTATCAATATTATCCTGGAGTTGCTTCTTCAATTCCTACAACTCAATTGGGGACATTCTATAAGGTGTCTTTGAAAGAGGTAAAGCACCCGGTATGAGTTCTATTGAAAACTCAACTTCACGATTTGGTGGAAGACCCGACAATTCCTCCGAAAGACATCATCAAACTCCCGTACAATCGGTATATTATTATTCATGAGTTTCTCACCAACCATTTGAGATAAATAACCTTCATTTAGTGTAATCAAGACCCATAAGATGGAAGAAATTTCCACTGGAAGGTTATGTTCGTCCTTGCATTTATAGACGATCATAGACTGATCTGGAGTATGAAATGTGACTTACATTATTTGGAAATTGATATGATCTCCATATAAATAAAGCTAATTCATGCCAATAATCACATCAAATTCCACTATAGGAAGGATCAAGAGATTTTTAGGAAGCACTTTCCGACAAACTTTAATCGGATAATAATTATAAACTTTTTATGCGATTGTTGTGCCATTAGGGGTTGTCAAAGGTAACTCAACATCAAATGGTTGAGGTAATACAGCGATACCCTTAGAAAATTCTTAAGAAACAAAAGAGTGGGTGGATCCAGAATCAAATAAAACATTTCTACTTTAGAGTGGATGGTAAGTGTACCTTTCACCACTTCGTTATCGTACTCCACATCGCTGATAGAAATTGCATGTGATTTTCCTTTCTCTGTAGCCTTAAGAGTATTTTGACGTTGATCATCATCAACAACCCTTGGATTAGGGCACTGATTAGCATAATTCCCCATTTCCGTGCACTTGTATCATTGAAGTGTAAGAGGTGCACTCTGTGTGGCCTTTTCTTTGTTCACGTCACTAGACATCTTCTTCCCACCATTGCAGAATTCAAATGCCTGATGACCTTCTTTTCCACATTTGAATCATTTACATGTCCCTTTAAGACAACTCCCTCCATGTTTCTTTCCACAATTTGAGTATAAGGTAAAACTCATCTTTTTTTTTCAGGGTGGTCTTTATATTTTCCTTTGAATTCCATTTTCCTCTTCTTATCAAACACATATTACTGATGAGTTACTCCAATCTCCATATCACCTTTGAGAGCACATCGAATGATTTCCTCATAGCTATTGAAGTCCCTTATGGCTAACACCCTTCGGAGACTTTGTTTTAAGCCACTAAAGAATCGATAATTCTTACTCTCATGTTGGATAATAATCCCAAAAGCATACCTTGAAAGTCATGTAAAATTTGTTTCGTAGGTACCAAAAGATTCATCATCCTTTTTCTTCAGTTCAAGAAACTCATTCTCCATCTTTTTTCGAAGAATATGAGGGAAGTACTAATTGAAAAATTAGTTATTGAACTCATCCCATTCCATGGATTCAACTTCATCTCTTTGCCTCGTATTCTTGATAAGATTCCACTATTGTTCAGCTTCACCTTCAAACGATATACTGCTAAGATGGCTTTATCATGCTCAGAACATTGAAGAACTGAGAATAACTTTTTAGTAGTACTGATCCATTGTTCATCAACTAATGGATCAGTAGACACACTGAAAGAAGGTGGACGCTGCCTCATGAAGGATTCCACATAATTTTTCTCCTTCCTTTGCTCGTTTGGAAGTCTTGCATGATTCATAGCTTGATAAAGTTATGTGAGCATGGCTACAAGATTTTGTATTCTAGCTCCCATAATGTTTGGTTTCTCAGGGGGACAATTATTGTGTTGCCCGTCACATTCCGCATTAACACGGTTCCTTCAGGTTCCATCCATTGACTAAAACCAAGAAGAATAGTGTGAGAAACACTAATTATAATAGGAAAACCACATAATCAAGAATAAAATTTTACACTTAAGGTCTTATCTTAGGTTATTAATGGCCATTTCTAAAGCACTAAGATTATGTTCTATGATTAGACTTATCCTTAGGGTTCTTACTAAGGCTTTCACATCCTAGTTTCCAAAGGATGGCTATACCTTTCCTCTAATACCAACTATAACGACCCATACATTACATACATTTTTATTACTTCATAATTGAAGCATAGTTATTACAACATATAACAAAACCATGAAAGGACCGTATAGGTATAGTGTCTTTAGAAAATGGGAAACATAACAACTGGTTCATAAATCAACTATGGTGTCTCCCATTTCATTCATCATATCTAGAGTCCCATTTGGAATATTCTACTTAGTACCCTTCTTCCTACCCAGGGGAAATAAAACATACAAAAGGGTGAGCTCAAATGCTCAGTACGGGTAAACACAAGAAATATCAATCACATCATGTTCATAAGAACATAACATTTTGGAAAACATAACCTGAAAAAGAGATCATAATATCATATCATGGGATAAATCATATTGGTGAAATGTAATAAAAAATAATCATAACATAAAACATGAAACTTTGTGTCATACACACATAATCATATAAAATAATTTCTTATTAGTCAGGATTCATTGCCAAGACTACCATAGCTGACAAAGTCCATTTCTGAACCGAGTTCACTCCTCGTTTCAGTCCTGTATCACTGAACCGGTTTAACCTGCCGTTCCAACCATGTCTATCTCATGAGATATAAATATTTACCCATTAAATTTGAGGGAGATATAGGTCCCACCCATATCATAATGATACCATTATTATGTGTTCTACAAGATCATAAATCATACATCAAAACATAACCCATGTAATAAAAATGGGATTATTAATCATCATGCCATCATAACACAATCCATATAAGATAAAAGGACATAATAAAAATAATTTCATCATAAAATAATCAAAACAATGTAAAAATAGGGACAAAAACAGATCCCTATATTATCTTAGATGTAAAATAATTTTTATGGAACACTTGAACTCCATTCTTGAGGAAAATATCCTTTCTACTTCAAAAACATTTTCCTTTATTAAAATGTCATATAATTTTAAACTAAAAGAAGTTGATTAAAAATAAACTTGAAAACTTTTAAAGGAATATTCATGGAAATAATTTTCTAAAAATCCATTCATGCCGTATAAGTTAAAAAAACATTCCTCTCATACTTCGGCCAGAAAAGTCAAAATGTACCTCGTACTGAAAACGAAAAACAATTTCTTTATTTCTTTTACTAAATACTCACCAAAAAGTAATATTGTATTTAAAAAATTGTATGAGGATAGAAATTATCTTACATATTGACGAATCATGGATATGGATGACAAATATTCCCCAGTAAATTCTGAAGTAAAAACAATCTCGGATAAAAATTGAGATTGTGAGATTTTCCCTTACCTTAGGTCCAATTTTCTTTGTACGTGTCTGAACCTCCTGTATAATGATTTAAATAATGTTATTGACTTGTTATAGAATTTTACTCATTGTTATGATATCATATATGGTCATATTCGTAGATTCGTATTAGTAATATTTCATTGCAACTTGTTATTCGGGTGTTTATTGCTTTTTTGGTTCTTATGTGTGTTTTGTCGAATAAATTGTTATTCTTATTTTTAGGTTATGGATACCTAATTTCCATAATGGTATTAGTAAAATATATATCATATTTAATTATTAAATTCATGTATATAATCATTATGCAATGAAGATCATGTATAAAGAGTCACATCACATCTTGGAGATGGTAGGTCGTACGTACGCACGAGCGATGATATCGTTTCCATGATCGTGGAATTGTATTGAACTGTCAGTATTCTATTTAAGAATCAATATCACTTTAAAATAATCAGGCATACTTATTCTTTACACCATTATACACATCCAAGTAAGGTGGTGGTGGAAAACAGGTTAAACAACAGCGTGGAGATGGTATTCCGTACATACGCACGCGCGATGATTTAATTTTCCGTAGGATGGATAGAAGGTGAAATAGTGTTGTTTCATATTTATAATAAAATATCATATATGATTGATACTGATGTTATTACTTCATAATTAATCAACTATGTAAGAAGAAGTTGAAGAAGAATGAAATTGGAAAGGATCGGTAATGGATATTACCACTTCTTTGACGCGCCTCTTCTTAACCTCGTTTTAGGGCACTAGGGATGGTATTTTAAGAAGAGTAGTACCTCTAGAAAGTTTCTAGGGAAGTTTTGAAGAGAATTCAGCAGATATTGGCTGAGATTTAAGGCTAAAAGTGGTGTGAGGGGGAGAGGGATGAGGTGCCTTTTATAAGGGAGGAGAAGGGCACCTTTGGAAAAACTAAAAATATTATTTTATTATAAAGTTATATTCGGTTTTCAATAGCTCCAAATTTATTTATTTCGAAGCTAAGTTGGGGATGGGTCGAAATACTCTCATCCAATAGAAGTTTGAAAAGTTTTTGTTTCTATTTTAACCTTATCATTTATATTTAACTTTATGTTAGATAATTTAACTTTTACCGCGTCTTCTTGTTTTCTTACACTAAAAGGGTAATAAACTTACTATAACAAGCCAAAAGAACCCAAAGTTGTTAATTATTAACATATATAACCATATCTTTTTCATTTGGCCAATAATTATATTTTTATGAATAAAATAACAATTAATAATATAATATTTGTTTTAAAAACTATTTTATGACAATTTGACACTATTTGGTAATTGATTTTTGTGAAAATCATAACAGGATGATTAGTTAGAAAAAAGTTAATTAAATCAATAATAACATGTAATATTAACCTATTAAATTAGTTTAATTTATATAAAGTCTCAAATTACTTTTATTTGTGTATTTATAACGTCAATTATGTTAATAATTCATTAATAAGATAATTACTACATCTCCATTCTGTCATAAATAAATTAAATTATTTAATGTGTAAAAATTATAAATAAAATTCCATTATGTAAGAAATATGTTTATCTTCCTAATGAATATTTATTGTCGAATTTATCTTTTGTATAACCCAATATTAAAAATGTTTTAGTTATTAAATATTGATTTTCACTATTTAACTATTCTTTAAATAAAATAATATTAAATGTCCTAATCCAATCCAAGTGGACCTAAAGATTAATATTTTATCCCTATTGTTGTTTTTGGTATAATTACACTTATCCAATAGAATCAGTACATGTGTTAGGGTAATAATAATATCATTTTTACCCTTAATTACCCTATTTACTTTTAACTGTGGTAAGTAAAAGTAAAAAGTTACTATTCACCAAAAATTATTTTCATCTCATTGAACCACATTTTACACACTGTCATCAACCATGTCTCTCAGATTTTTGAAATTTCATTCACAAAAGCAGTAAAATTTATTTTTATGTAAATTTGCAAATTCTCCGAGGAGGTGGGTAAAAGACAGTCAAAAGTTCAAAAAAAAATTTATATATCTAAAATTAATATAAAATGACTCCAATGAATTAAATTTATCTTATATAGGTATTATGTATCAATTTTGACCTAAAATAAATTTAAATAAAATAAATAATTATTTAAATAAAAATTTGGTTTTTAAATTGTAACCAAGTGCTTTCACTATTCATCAACAATTGAAAGTTTTCAGATAAATACCAAAATTTCACCCTAGACTCATTTCGATATTCCGTATCGAAAAATGAATTTCATTTTGAACAATAAAATTTAAAAAATTTAAAAAAGTGGTTATTTCTAATCATATTGGCTAGGTTTAATAATATTTTAATAGCATATTGTTGTTTAGTGAAACTCAGTATTGCGTACAACGCATGCTATCGTGGAAGGCCGCGATTGCTTGCAAAGAAATCCAATATAGTGTTTTTTGTAGTGAAAGATTCCTTTGATGATGTATAAAAATAAAATATTTTTTTCATAAAACTTTCGGGTGTTACAGTGTTGCAAATGTGTAAAGTGTCCAACATAGTCTATCACATAAATACTCCCCCAAGTCAACCTCATGAACTCAGCTACTCTCTCCTACCTCAGTATATCTAGATAGAAGTTCTTTAGAAACTTATCCAAGAGTTCCTTATATAACATACCATTGTCCTATACAGTCCACGCCTTAACATACCACTAGTGATTCACTGATCGTCATATCTTGTAAACAACCAACATTAGCATAATCTCTACATGAGTCTCAAAGTGTTTAATTATAGTCTCGATGGATTCAACGAAGAAATCATCTCTCTCAAGTCCACCCTCTCCAATAAAAGCATGAGGGTTTTGAATTTGTAACTCCATTTTTAGAACAACGTACTCTTCACAACCCACCTTTGGTCTCTTCCCATGAATTTCATGAAGTGGGAAATGTTCTCTTGGAACTGCTCCCTGAATTCCTCACCTGACACAATTGGTCCCTTAGTTCCTACTACTGGAAGATCATCTCTAGACATATCCTCATGGTATCCTCTTAATAAGAACCATCATAGAGAAATATCTATACCATTACAAATATGTACCTTAGGACACCTTTTACAAAATTAACACATTTAAGGTAAAATAAAATATTCCACAACAATTCATTTCCCCAATGTAACAGCCCGAGATTTTATGAAAAAAATATTCTTTTTAATGTCTTGTGTTGTACGCTACACCAAAAGGAGCTTGCACAACACACATCCTTGACTTGCCTTGCATTACACGCAATCGCGACCTTCCTCGATAGCGTGTGTAATACGCAATACTGAGTTTCATTAAACAACGATATGCTATTAAAATATTATTAAAACTAGCCGTTATGAATAGTAATAACCACTTTTTAAAATTCTATAAATCTTATTTTTTTAAAATGAACTTCATTTTTGGATTCGGAATATCGAAATTAGCTTAGGTTGAAATTTTGGTGATTTTCGGATAACTTTCATATTTTGATGAATAGTGAAAATTACTACATTATAATTAAAAACAAATTTTTTAATCGAAATAGTTGATAGTGATAAATAATTAATTTGAGTGGTTTTAAAGTATATTTAGAATATATTTTTACAATTTAATACAATTTTGGTCATTGGATGTAATTTCACATTTAAACTAGACATAAACAAGTGTCAATCTTTTGATAGATATTGTTTCTTAAAAAAAACACGCTATTTGTTTTAACAGCGGGATTTAATTATAAAATTAATTAATGCAACTTTTATGTTATTAATTTTGTAAAATAGACTTCATTTTTGAATTCGGAATATGAAATATAGCTTGGGATGAAATTTTGGCATTGTTCTGAAAAACATCAATTTTTGATGAATAGTGAAACTACTAAGTGGTAGGTTAAAAACTGAATTTTGCATAAAACTTAATTTTACAGCTTCTGTGAATGGAATTTCGAAAATCCGAGAGATACGGTTAATATCAAGGACTAAAATGTGGTTCAATGAGATGAAAATAATTTTTTGGTGAATAGTAACTTTTTACTTCTTTTACCACGGTTAATAGTAAATAGGGTAACTAAGGGTAAATATGATATTAATATTACCCTAACACATGTCCTAATTCTATTGGACAAGTGTAATTCGACCAAAAACAAACTTAGGAATACAATATGACCATTTAGGCCCACTTGGATTAGATTAGGACATTTATTATTAATTTATTTAAAGAAGGGTTAAAATAGTTAAATTTAAAGTTTAATAAGTAAATCATTTTTAATATGGGGTTATACATAAGATAAATTCGATTGTAAATATTCATTAGAAAGATAAAAATATTTCCTACATGATGGTATTTTATTTGTAATTTTTAGACATCATATAATATAATTTATTTATGACACAAAGATGATGCAGAAATTATCTTATTAATGAAATATTGACATAATTGATAATATAAATACCAAAATAAATGTAATTTAAGAATTTTTATGAATTCCACTAATTTTATAGGTTACTATGATATATTAGTGATGATTTAATCAACTTGGTTCGAACATATAATTCTGTTATGACTTTCAAAAAAATCATATATCAAATAGTGTCAAAATTGACACAAAATAGTTTTTAAATCAAATATTATATTACTAATTGTTATTTTATTCCTAAAAATATAAGGTTCGGCCAAATGACTTAGATAAGGATATATGTATTAATAATATACAATTTGGGGTTCGTTTGGCATGTTATAGTAAGTGTATTAACCATATAGTGAAAGAAAACAAAAAGACACGGTAAAAGTTAAATTATTTAACTTAGAGTTAAATCTAATTGATAAGGTTAAAATAATACCCTAAACTTGTCTAAATCCTATTGGATGATAGGATTTCGACCCATACCCACTTTAGCTTCAAAATAAGACCCTTTGGAACCATTATAAACCGATTTTGACTTTAATATAAAATAATATTTTGAGATATTCCTAAGGTGTCCCTCTCCTCCCCTATAAAAGGACACCTCCTCCCCCTCCTCCTCACACCAATTTGAGCACTCAAGCTCGGCCAACCCCTGCCAATTTCTCCTCTCCACTTCCCTAGCAACATCCTAGAGGTTCTGGTCTTCCTCAAAGACCAATTTTAGTTCCCTAAGAGGAGGTCTCAAAGAGGCACTTCAAAGAAGAGGTAATTACCGTTACCAATTATTTTATCTTTATTTATTCTTCCACTTCTTCTTCTTAGGTTGTTTCATTATGAAGTAATAACATCAGTATCACTCATATACTGATATGTTATTATAAGTATGAAACAACCCTATTTCACCATCTATCCATCCTACGGAAAAAGAAATCACCGCGCGTGCGTACGTACGGAATACCGTCTCCACGCCGTGGTGTAATCTATTTTCCACCACCACCTTACATGGATGGGTATAATGGTGTAAAGAATAACTATACATAGTTATTACAACATCATATTGATTCTGATATATTGTATAATCCACTCCAATTCAATTCAATATTTATAGAAATGATATCATCGCTCGTGCGTACGTACGGACTACCGTCTCCACGACGCGATGAGATTCATTCTCCATGTTAACCATTTAAGAATGATTATAATATATATATAAGAAATAATAATGAAATATATGACATTATAAAGCTACTGGATTTATGTATATATATACATATGTATGTCATCTACTTACTTCCATTTCAAGACAATAAGGAAAGGAAAACAGCGTTCATGCATACGTACGGACTACCGTCTCCATGAACGGTGTTTTTCATTTTATTTATATACCTATTATATATATATATATACTGAATATATATGATATATAAATCATATTTTATATTCTGGAAGTGAGTAAATCATGATATAAGTAATAATGATGTCAAGAACAACAAGTCAAAACACCTACGATAAATGAAACGATTTTACCCAAAACGCTTCTTTAACATGGAATTTACAAGAGAACAGGTTATATAATGTCATAAGTGAACCATATATGATATCATAACAATGAATATGATTCTGTAATAAGTCAATAACATGATTTAAATCATTATTCAGGAGGTTCGGACACTTACAAAGCAAGTCGGACCTAAGGTAAGGGAAATATCACAATCTCACTTTTATCCGAGATTGTTTTTACTTTGGTAATAACTGGGGTGTATTTTATCATCCACATCCATGTTCCCTCAATATGTAATATTATTTCCATCCACCTACAATTGTTTAAATTCAATTTTACCCTTCTATGAGTTTTTAGTAAAGGATATGAAAGGAATCTTTTTTCGTTTTTTCGTACGAGGTACTTTTTGACTTTTCCGACAAAAGTACGAAGAATGTTTTTTTAACTTATACGGCACGAACGGATTTTTTACGGTTTTATAAAGCCTCATTTTCATGAACCTTACTCCAAAATATTTCATGACTATTTTCAATAAAATCTTTTTCTTTTAAAATTGCATGATGTTTTGTGAAAAGAAATTGATTTTGAAGAAAAAAGGATATTTTCCTCAAGAATTCAATTCAAGTGTTTTATCAAAATTATTTTTCATCTAAGATAATAAAGGGTTTTGTTTCTATCCATATTTTTACAATGATTTGACTATGTTGTGATGGAATTATGTTTATGAATTCCTTTATCTTATATGAATGGTTTTATGATGTCATGTTGTTTAAGAATCCCATTTTTATTACATGGGTTATGCAATGATGTATGATTTATGATTTGGTGGCACACATAAGAAAGGATTCATTAAGAGATGGGTGGGACCTATATATCCCTCCAATTCATTGGGTAAAGATTTTATATCTCATGAGATAGACATGGCTGGAATGGTAGGTTATACCGGTTCAGTGAAACAGGACTGAAACGAGGATTACTCGATTCAGAAAGGGACTTTGTCCACTAAGATAGTCTTGGCAATGAGTCTTGACTAACAAGAAATGATTCTCTATGATTATGTGTGTATGACACAAAGTTTCATGTTTTAAGTTATGATTATTGGGATTACATTTCACTTCTATGATTTATCCCATGTTATGAAATTATGATCTCTTTTGCAGGTTAAGATTTCCAAAAATGTTATGTTCTTATGTATATGATGTGATTGATATTTCTTTTGTTTACCCTTACTGAGCATTTGAGCTCACCCTTTTATGTTTTCTTTTCCCCAGGATATAAAGAAAGGTCTTAGGTAAAAAAAAAGGGGATGACCTTTGTGGGAGATATTTAAGATCTTTCACCAGGATTAGAAGATTACGTTCCGAGTTTCCAAAGACACTAAACTATTACGATCCTTGTGTGTGTGTTTTTGTTATGTACTAAGTATTCCGCAAAAGTAATGTAATGTCCATGTACGTCAGGATACGGGTCTCTACACCCAAACCCTACAACATAAACAAATCTGAGGTGCTATCACTACCCTTAATAATATTAATCCTTAGTCCTAGAAAAAAAGGGTAAACACATTATAATTATTCAAGTTTCTCATTTAGACACCCATTTATTCGCATCTTACATCATTCTACAATCTTTATCAATGTCATGTTCGGTGCCATTTTCATTTCAATTTCACAAGCATGGGAAACCAGTTCAAGTTCAATAACATAACCATAACCCATTTTTCTATGTGCGCCTAAAATGATGCATGTCATAATAACCCCGAGTTCTTAGATTGATGCATGTAACTCAAATATTATACCATACTAGTCCACGAGTCAAAACATAGAAAAAAATTAACATCAATAATCACAACACACAACAAGTGTGTCACCCAAGAAGAAATCATATTCAACTGTAATGGAAAATAGGAATAACAACAATCCCACAATGGGTACATGGGTTCTCCCCCATACATGGGTTAGCTACTCTCATGCATGAGATCATAACCAAGGCCCGACTCTTTCTAGTTTCATGTCTACCATTACTAAATAGTAATACAAAATAAAAAAGAAAATAAAAATGGACTCTGAAATAACTGGTATCATGAGATGGCTAAACGTGGAAATACAATGTCAAAACTAAAGAAGAAAATATGCAATGCCAATGTATGTGTCATGTGTCTAAAATTAAACACAAAATAAATACACTGATGAAATCCCTAATTGGGTCCCGAATCATTTCTAGTTCCCTCATCCATGCTCTATCCCATATCATCCATATAACAATGAGATTTTTCCCTTAATGTATCCTGAAAACCCAATGTCTATTGGGGTACTAATAAGGCAGCCCATGTAGGGTGTGAGTACAACTCAGTAGGCCACCACCAATGGTGTATAAAACAATATATAGTTAAAAGAAAGTGTATGCAGTTGTATAAATACATAATTAAAATTCATAAGTTAATACTTATCACATTATCAATTAATCTTTATTTAACAACATAAACCCCTGAACTGTCATAGACACTAGTACATTAATGCTTGATATGGATCATTCTGAAGCTCAATGTATGTCTAATGGATTTCATATCTCATAATTCCATTTCTACCATTTAATACCTACTTTTTCTCATACCGGGTCATGAAGTATGTCCGATGAATATCTTATCTCATAATGTCATTGGTTCCATTATTTAATTCATATTTGAATTCTCGTGTTACTATTCATACATCACCCAATAGAATGTCAATGTTCCCATTATTTAATTCATTTCTAAATGACAATGTTACCATTCATACCTTACACATTATAATGATCATGTTCCCATTCATTATTTCTCAACTAAATAACCATGTTACCATTCATAACATACACATTAGAATGAACATTTTCCTATTATTTAATTCTAAACTAAATTGCCATGTTATCATTCCTAACACATAATTAATTCAACAGTTAAACATCCAAATAAATTTCATTACTAATTCAACAATTATTTAAACACAAATATTCCCTTATTTAATTCAATAATTAACTAATCACATAAATAACATTGATTAATTCAAAACATAATTGACCACATCATGTAAATTAATTAATTATACAATTAATTAATAACATAAATTATATTATTCAATTAAACAATTAACTAAACCCACAAATTTCATAACTAATTCAACTATTATTTTATCACATAAATACCCTTAATTAATTACCTAATTAATGGAGTATATCAATCACATTAATTAATTCTTCAATTAATTAATCAATATCCACAAACTCAAAATTCCATAATTAATTCCACAATTAATTATGTCAATCAAAACCTCAATAGATCATAATTAATCACAAAATTAAATATTTTAATCCTCAAATCTCAATATCTCACAATTAATTCTACAATTAAACCTCTCATCCAATAATTTTGAAATCCCCAATTTCAAATTTCCTTAATTAATTAATTCAGAAAATTAAATAATTTAGTCATGAACCCAATTTCCAAAAATATAATAGAAATTATAAAATAACATATACATAATTCAAATAAAGACTTTGAGATTTGGATTATAGACCAACTAACTCGATTCATTGACAGGTGGTCGTCCAACAGAAATCCCGAAAATTTGAGTAGCACAATGACATATAACATGATCTGAATCTAAAACCATAAATCAAGATTGAACAAATAAAGATATCTTAAATCTATATATATATCTACAATAATATATCTATATCTAAAAAACAAGGTATATATCCAATCAAAATAAGGATAACAAACCCTATCTAAAATATGAGAATAAGGTAAAAGGAATGAGAAACTAAGTGATATGAGATACTCTTACTAAGAAGGGTGAATATATTTGATATAGTCTTTGAATCACAAATAATGGAGGTCGTGAAGACTTTTAATCCATCTAGAAGGCTCCAAAATCATGAAATATAATATATGGTTGAATAGAGGTCAAATAAAAAATTAAAATGGGGGTTTGAGTGATTAAAAATATAATTTTTGGGTTATTTACAAGGAAGGGCATGGTTAGTTGGGAAGGGGTGAATGGTTTCCCCTAACTGTGATCCTAACCATGAAACTATATTATGGGGGTGCACAATTTCTCTTAAGCGGGTGAATGGTTTTAAAAACAGTGCTCTAACCGTGAAATTCTTCTTTCCAGTGTTGCACAATTTGATGGGTTGGAGCACATGGTTAGGGAAAACCATGCCCCAACCATGAATTTATCTTATCCCTTCCAATTTTCTCAAATTTTATCCCAAACACACCCCAACCTAAAACCCAACACATGTATTCTCAATCAAGAAAAAAATAAATACCTGAAATTAATCTCGAGTCATCTTTAGGAAAGGTCGGGAACTTACACCAACAATTTCATTTACTCTCATGACGTATTCATCAATGGATTCTCAATATCTCATTCTTATGTCTTCATACTTAATATTCCAAATTTCTATCTTTTCATCCTTCACTTTAGTATTCCCATTGAATATTCTTTCCAGCTTATCCCACATACTCTTTCAAGTTTTGAAACACATCACCTTCATATAACCATTTTCTAATAAGGACATAAGAATATAATTTCTATCCTTTCCATCAACATATATATTTATTTTATTAGTAAAAAACATAGGATAATCTTTCATAATAGGTGTAAAACCAATTTTAGTAGTATCAATAACTACTATGTCAAAATATAGGAGATAAAGAATAATCTAATTTTTTCATCCATAATAATTTTTTCCATCAAATGTAGGAATTCCTCTACTATTGAGGGAATTGATATTATCCATGATAAAGATTAAATAAGGGAACCTTCCATATGACCCCAATTAATGTTTCTAAGGATTAAATTACAACATAGAAGGGGGTTGAATTATTGGTCACTTTTATAAGTAGCAGTACTTTTAAAAAAACATAACCCTTGAATCCTGTTAAAGTTTATTTCCTTATATTATATTAGTAAATACCCATGCATGAAAATATAGGAAATCAAGTAAATCATGTAATATTTAAAAGGTTTTTACTCAGTGTGAGAACTTACATCCTTTACAGAGCCACTCCTATGGGACTATATAAATTATCTATAATGAATAAGTGAATACAACTCATGCCAACTCCCGCTAGATAACTACTATGTCTCAGTAAAAATTATTATACTAACTCTCATACCCTTAAAATTTTCATTACAAAAAATTGATCCAAAATAAAATAATAAAGACTTTCTTGAAACTTCTCCAAAAATTCTATATCTGGAATCCACAGTCCAATGTGGCAAGGCCTGATTCTCTCATTCTGATGGGGATGGGTTCAATGGACTTAGTCCAATGAATTTAGTCTAATGGAAAAATTACGATTAACCCATTCTCAATATATATTAGTCAAACTCTTATCAAATTTTTAGTAAGATATTCCTTAGTTAGGTACAGAAAACATTACGATGTCCAACCTTATAATGAGGTCTCAGTCCAAAAAGATAACTTTGACATGAATTCTACAGAGCTCCACATTTTCCAATCACTTAAAAAAGATATAAAGTATGAATGTATTGTGATTCTATTAATAGGATTCCTAGAAAGACAAAGGTAAGAAACTGGAAAACATTTCATACATAATTAAATTAAAAAACTTCATGATCTACACATATTTCAATTTGAATTTTGGCCACATAATCTCTTCACAAATCTGTTGAAATATTATTGAGACTTATTTTTAATTATTACTATCAGACTTCCTAAATTTTCTTCGGTATGATGGAACTTCATTACCTCATTATGATGTAACTTACTTTGCTCATTAGGATAGAACATCCTCAACTCATTAGGACAGAACATCCTCATCTCATTCCGAATTGATTTTCCTCATTAGAGTTAGTCTGGTTGAATTTTTTCTTAGAGTTAGTCTAATTGACATTTGTTCTCAAAGTCAATATTGATTGAATTTCCTTCTCAAAATCATTATGATTGACATTACTCCTCAGAGTTAGTCTTATTGAAATTACTCCTCATAGTTAGTCTGATGAAACATCCTTAGCTTTAGTCTGATAGAATCTTCATAACGATATAATTTTCATTACGATGGAAACTGCTTTTTGAAACATTGAAATTCTTCTAACCTCACTAGCTATAACTCATTCGTACATCCTAAAACATATGTGCTCGTTAATTTTGGATCTTATGAAAACTTTTTCTTGATTCATATAACTATGAAAATCATTATGATTCCCCAATTATTCAAAATAATTTATCATGATAGTTTTCATGAGTTATGATAACTTCATGATTGGAAAAGCACCTTCTGACTTACATAAGAAATTATTATGACTTCTATTACTTTCAATGCCTTGTTTCTTTTCAACCAAAACACAATATGAATTGTTTCACCTATTCTCCTCCTATTATTCATAACTATTGTATCACTATTCTTATAGACAATTTATGATATTTGAGTATTAAAAAATAGAAAATCATCATCTGGATGCAGGTTAGAAAGTTTAAAACATTCTAACTCCTAACATCACTATCTTCATCAAAACTCTTCAACAACATTTTGAACTTATAACCAACACAGAGTCCAATGAAACCGTAACTTCGTGCTAATGTATCTTAGACCAAGGATGTGTTTGATCAAAAACTTTTTTATTCTAACAACTTATCCAATTGGTGCTACAGAGTTTGATACTTTGTGTTTGGTGCTTCCCAGTCTGATCATATGTATCTAGAAAACAAATTTCAATAACACAAAACTTTTCTCCCTATTTATGTTTAGCTATGAAAATTTAGAAACTTAGACATGTTTTTCAAAAAGCATTATTTCTCAAAAGATTAGTTTTTTACAAATACAAAACGTTTTAAAAAAACATCATGAAGGTTATTCAGTATACCATCCCATTTATGAAATGGAAAGAAACCAATGTTGTCATACTTGCATATTTTGGTTTGGAATGTGTTTTTAAGGCCTATTTTAGGAATAAACATTTTCCATGAGGTTTATAATTTGACTTTATAGGATTACTCAACGAAACAATGGGATATTACCATTATGAACCCTTAGAAAAAACATAATAGTTGAAAGACATTCCATATTCCTTGAGAGGGAAAACATGTCTGAAAGTGATTGTGGGATGGAGATAGAATTAGATGATGTTGATACTCAATGTAAATAAGATGTTTCATAGGAATAGGTTTTATAAATCCACATGTAAGAAGAAACTATTATAGAGACACAAGTAATGTGTGGGAGCACAAGAGAGGTTAGAGAACCAGAATTGTATTGTTTTCTTTTCACCGAGTATGGTGACTAATTATTAGTTTATAATAATGATCCTATAACCTAAAAGGAAGCAGTAAGTGGCACAGATGTTTCCATATGAAAATAATCCATCAAATCTAAAATGGATTCCTTCTACCAAAATCAAGTCCGTATTTTGGAAGATCCTACGATGGATGTAAATCCCATTGGTTGCAAGTGGGTATTCAATAAGAAACTAGACATTGAAGGGAAATTCAGTACCTATAAGGTATGAATAGTAGTAAATGGATTGAAATAGCATCAAGAAATTAACTGAGATAAAACTTTTTCACCAGTTGTAATGTTGAGATCCATCATAATTATACTTGACATTGAGGCTTACCGTGACTATGAGATTTGAGAAATGGATGTCAAAATTGCCTTACATAATGGGAACCATCTGGAATACGTTGATATAAAACAACCTGAAGGGTTTGTGACTACAAAGTATGAAAATATACACAAATTGAAAAATAATCCATTTATGGATTAAATCAAGTATCTAGGATATGGAACATTCATTTTGATGAATCTATAATAGAATTTGGTTTCATAATGAATGAGTGTGATCCTTGAGTCTACAAACAATATAGTGGGATTGAATTCATTTTCATAATAGTATATGTTTATGACATATTACTTATAGGAAATCAAATACCAGTCTTACAGTTTTTTAAGATGTGGTTAAAAAAATGATTCTCTATGAAGGACATGGGAGAGACATCATATATATTTTGAATCAAGATCTATCATGATAGATCCAAGAATTTTCTCAGTCTATGTCAAAGTAAATACATTGATAAGATACCTAAGAGATTTGGTATGGAAAATCCTAGAGGGGATTGTTTCCAATGTCACATGGCATTCATCCTTTCAGGAAAATGTTTTCTCAGATACATCGGGAAATAAATAGAATGGAAGGATTGAATATGCATCAGTGGATGGGTCATTCTTGTATATTATGATATGTACTAGGATTGATGTTTCCTATGCATCAAGTGCAGTAAGAAGCTATCAAGACGACCCAGTTGACCTCTATTAGATGGTAGTCAAGATTATCTTTAATTATTTGAGGTGTATTGAGGATATGTTCCTAGTTTATAGATGATATGGGGAACCCATCACCAAAAGATATGAAGATTATAGTTTTCAAACATATCAAGATGACATGAAGTCACAAACGAGATACATATTCACTTTGAGTGGAGGTATTGTGAGCTGGAAGAGCTCAAAAAGGATATAGTCATAGATTTTACAGTAGAGTCCTAGTATATTGTGACTTATGAGGTATCTAAATAAGCATTATGGATGAAAAAAATCATCCAAGATTTTCAATTGGTATATAATAGTAAATTTCCCATTACACACTATTGTGATAATATTGTAGTGGTGTCTCTTGTAAAAGAGCCAAGTACACATCAACAGATGAAGAATGTAATTTGGAAGTATCATCTATTGAGGGGTTTTTCTTAAGATAGGTGATGTTTTAGTGTGAAGTATTTCCAAAGAAGAAAATATATCATACCCCTTGTCTAAAATCTTGACTCACCAAAAATATGATTATAAAGTTAGTTCAATTGGACTTATTATTGTAGGTAGTTGGATCTAGTCCTCATGGGAGTTTCTTGGAGTTGGTGTCCTAGGATTAGCTATTTGTAGTTTAATTACAAGTATGTTCGATATATTGAATACTAATAAAACATATTATAACATATTTTTCATTGTTCTTTAAGACTCTAATGTAATAATTTTTCTATAGTATATGTCACATTGATAAGGTCATAGCAGTTCTCTGTTATATTAAGAACATTGAAGTTTTATGATGATATTCATAAAGAATGTTCTTCTCTTGGATAATGTACTATGATGGGACACATAGTTCATAGACTATTAAGTGAGAGCACTCATAAGAGGATGAGTCTTAGAATCATGAATTTGTCACTTGGTAATCACCGATATGGGAGATTATGAGAATGAATCACTGGTAAATATTCCACATGTTTTGGTGTCATCAGATATTCCTATATACGAGCATGTGTAATGGTACTTGGACTATAAAACTATCATTAATAAATTTTGTAACTCATGCAATTAGATTTTATAATTAAAACCATGAAGACATATATTCATGGTATGTTAGGTTACATTTTTCTTGTCATGACTCGCATGTCATTAATGAATAAGTTAATGAAGGATTTGTCCCTTTTATATTTATGGAAGCTGATATCTCATCCATTTGATTGAAATAGATCCATTGCATTAAATTCCATGTACATGGTGTAAGATGTGTTTATTTTAGATATTTAAAGAAAGATGTACCAAGAAAATAGGTTGGTGACATAGAGGTGAAACCTTATTGATGCGATATTATGATAAAGGGATTATATTATATAGTGAGGGTTAATTTTTGGTGTTCATCATTTCAAAATTAAGTTATTATCTTAGGTTCCTTGAATCATTTATAGATAGTAATTTTGGAAAATAGGCAAGCTCTCTTGATTCCAGTTTGAAAGAATCCTAGAGGGTCAAACAGTAAGTGTTTCTGACGATCTTGATTAAATACAATTTGAATTTAATTAATTGAATAAATATTATTCTCAGGACTGAGGTATAATTTTATTCATGTTTTATTGATAATAAATATATATTGATTAATTAAATATTTAAACTAAATATTTATTTAGGTGTTTAATAAATAAAATAAGAGTTTGAGTAGACCAAGACCATGTATAATAAATAATATTAATTAAAAATATGGTTAGATAATATTTTTCGATGCTCAAGATGGAGCGCACCATCGAATAATAATATGATTATTATTATTATATGTAATGAGGTTTATTAAAGGTTTTATTATTTTTTAAGGGCTATAATGAAATAAAAAAATCCTAAACTAAAATCTACCTTAATAAATAGCCTGTTATGGATATTGTGAAGGTAATTGAAAATAGATAATTATTTCAAATAATGAATTTTATTTTAACTCCTCTATCTCTCTCCCTATCAAGAAAAATAAATGTTTGAGATATTTATTAAAGATTAAAGAGTGGGTGATTAAGAATGAACAATGCAAGACATTTTATTCCCCACACTAGCACATAGAGATCGTTTAACATTTATCAGATATCAGTGGAGCATGTGTGGATTTTCAATAGAGGGATTCTATTCTTCTATTCTCATAGCGCAATGAAGGCAATTTGAAAGGGTCTTTTCATATGATTAACATCATTAATGAAGAAATATTCCTAATATAAGGTAATCATTTTTATGACATTGAATAGATTAATTAAAAATTTGATGTTCCAGCTCCTCACTCTTGGTTTTGAGAATATAAACATTAAAAGAAATTTCAATATATTTCCCAACACCACATGCTTCCACTACTCCTGGAACCATTATAAGGAGCTAATTTTCTAGATCCTTTGGCGGTATGGATAGCTCCAAGAGGAGATGTGGGAGCAGAAGTCTAATGTTCGAGCTTAGTGGATGTTGAGTAGTACGTACACACAATTCCAAGATGTATGATCACTAGTCTCATGTCCATATCTTTATTACATTGTATATATTAAATTTAAATTCAACATGGAGTTAAAGAATGTACATTCAGGAGTTGTAGCGGCTTGGTTAACGCATAACCACATGTTATGTGATTTTTGATTTTATGATTTATTTTTCATTTATTGTTATCAGTGAATACACCAGTTAAACATGATCACACTTATTAAGGATGAATTAGTGGTGTCATACTGAATTTTATTACTCACACCTTGCATAAAAATATCAATGCACATTCAGACTTTATGTTTAGAGATTTGGATAAGGAAAAGGGACCTATGGTTGATGGCTAATCAAATGAGAATGGAGATGGTAGTATATCGAGATGGACTCTGGTGGACCCTAATGTTTTATTAATTTATTTATCTGCCTATTATTACTCATGTTTAGATTTCCACTTTAGAACCCCATTTATTATTGTATGACATATGTCTCATCTTTATGTTTTCACATAATTACTCTAGTTTCTATCGTATTATTTATTATGTATTATTTGTATTATGACATGATACTATGGGTATAGTCACCCCACTAATGGACATAGACCCTCACTGCTAGTTAGAAACCTCTTGTGTGCAGGGAGGCATACATGGGTTCTTGTAGTACTCCGGTTCGAACCCGACAATTCAGGTGAAGGAATTACAAAAACCATTAAAAAAAGTCTTCATACTACAATAAATATTGTTCTTAGTAGTGGTTATTTTTAGTGGAAGTATTTTTATCCGTTCCCTAATTATTTAGCAGTGGTTACTAAAATCTCCCTATAATGTATGTTCACTAGTCATTTCACAGTAGACTGATTCATTTAGTGCTGGTTTTTCATCTGATTTTTTTTGAGAATTTAACAATGATTGTAATTTTATTTAACGATTATTTTTTAAAAAAAACATGAAAATAAAATAGATAAGATGAACCTAACAACTGATAAATATGTCAATGGATGTAAGGTTTATTGGTAGTTAATATTAACCACTATTAATTATGATTCAAATTCCTTTTTTTAACATTGGTTCTTAAAAATCACCTCTCAATATTTTTTAAAAAATATACTTTTTAAAAATATTTAATAAAAAAATATAAATATAAAAACATTTACATGTAATAAACTAAAACATAAATGCACAATAAACCCATCATACATACATCATACATGATACATCCATATTTATATACATATACATTCATAGTCATCATAACCTCAATCAACTAATTACCTCAGTCATCCCATACCTCAATAATCAATATATACATAAAAAATATGTCCAAAAAATCACATTCCCAATATATTCCGACCCCATGACATATGTTTCATCCTTCTACCTCCACATCATCTCATCAATTGAAACATACCACATAATCTCATCAATTGTAATAATAAAGAGAGAAATTAAAACTAAACATAACAAATCATAATTACAATAGAATCATTGATAAAATATAGACATACCAAAGAAGCTAAGAACCATCACCACTACCTTATAAATAATGTCTTGAATCGAATGGTCAACCTCTTTCCTTCGGTTAACATCTACCACATACAATAATAACCATAACATTTAATAAAAGGAATACAAAAGTGAAAAGAAATGGAATATATTTATAATGATATACATAAAATTTTATATTTTGTTAATCAAACAAAAGACATTTTAACATAAAACAAATAATATACCATGAATACACTTTTAATACATAAATTTTCCTATTTAAAATTTGATTCAACACTTGAAACTAAACAGGGATAAATTTATAAAATTCTAATTGATTTTTAAATCGATCGGCAATGTGCTTAAATTTTTCTTATTTTTTTAAAGAATTTGACATAAAAGCATTTAATATATTTAAAAACTAAATCAATGGTGGTTGTTCTATGGTTTCACATCAATTTGAGGTTCTTTTCTATGGTTTTGATTGTTACCTACACGTTTATGTGTTTTAAAACACTAAAAACCTATTTACGGGTGTCCTAGGAAAAACCTAACTTGAAATGAAATTACTTCTATTCCTAAATTTAAAAAATAAATATATGGTCATTTTCCTCTAATTTTATGGCAATCTGATGATGTTTACCTAGTTTTGACCCCCCCCCCCCCAATACATGGTTTTAAAGGCTTCGATACATTTAAGAACTATTTATAAATCCATTTTGAACACAAAACTCTCTGGATTGAAACATTTTCTACAATTACATGTCAAAAATAACATAACGGTAGTTTTACCATGGTTTCACATCAATCTATAGTCCTTTTCTATGGTTTTGACTATTACACGTGTATTTTAGTTTTTAAAAACACTAAAAACATGTTATAGGAATCATAGGTGAACCGTAAGTAAAAATGATGTGTCATTAATTATTAAATTTAAAAAATAAATATTTTTCCAATTTACTATGATTTCATCAAAATTAGAAGATGTTTTCATTGTTTTGACCCCTTGATGCATGTTTTTAAAGGCTTCAGTACCTTTAAAAACTATTTACCGATCCATTCAAATCACACTACACATTATATTGACGTTTTTTCTATGTGTAAACATAAAAAATAACTAAAATATTGATGTACCATGATTTCATGTCAATTTGAGGTCTTTTTCTATGGTTTTGACCATTACATGCTTGTTTTAGTGTTTTAAAACACTAAAAACGTGTTTACAGATATCCTAGGAAAACTGTAACATGAATTGATGTGTAGTTAGTTCATATATTTCAAAAATAAATATATAGTTATTTTAATTTTATTTCAAGGTAATTCGATGATTGTTTCCTAGTTTTGACCCTCTATAAAATGTTTTTAAAGGATTCGATACCTTTAAAAACTATTTATTAAGCCATTCTGACCACACCACTTATCGGATTAACATGTTATCAATTTGTATACATCACAAATAACTCAACAGTGGTTTTCCCATGATTTCATGTCAATATGGATTAATTTTATATGGTTTTTACCATTACACACACATTTATGTGTTTTAAAACACAAAAATCCATTTAAAGACATCCCAGGAAAACCGTAACTTAAAATGATGTTATGTTGCTTTCTACATTTCAGAAATAAATCTATGGTAATTTTTCTATGATTTCATAGAAATATGACAACATTTTCCTAGTTTTGACCCCCCCCCCCCCCCCGAAACAAGTTTCTAAAGGCTTTAGTACCATTAGAAACTATTTACCAAGTCATTCTGACCACACTTCATATCTGATTGACATTACGCATACACTTGAAAAATAAAACAATGGTGGTTGTCCTTTGATTTGACATAAATCTGTTGTTTTTTTCTATGGATTTGGCTATTTCATGTTTTAGTGTTTTAAAATAATACAAATTAATTTATTGGAATCCTAATAAAGCCGTAGCTCAAAATGAAATCTCATCTACTAATAGATTTAAAAAATCCACCTATGTTTATTTAATTATGATTTCATGGCAATCAAATGATTTTTTCCTGGTTTTGAACCCCCACCACATGTTTTTAAAGGCTTTATTACATATAAAAACAGTTTACTGAGCCATTCCAACTACATCGCACATCATATTGATGTGTTGTTAGTGAGTACATGTAAAAAATAACCAATAGGTATATTTACCCTGATTTCACATTAAAATGAGGTCATTTTCTCTTATTTTGAATGTTACGCACACATTTTAGTGTTTTAAAACACAAAAAACACATTTATGGGGATCCCAGGAAAATAATAACTCAGAATGAGGTTCTGTTTGTTCCAAAATTTCAAAAATAAATCTATTGATGTTTTAGTTTTATTTCCTATAAATATACTAATATTTTTCTAGTTTTGACCCCTATATACATGTTTTTAAAGGCTTCCATATCTTTCAAAATCATTTACCGAGTCATTACGACCACACCACATGTTAGATTGATGTCTTGTATATGAGTAAATGTCAAAAATAACTCAATAGTTAATTTAGAATGATTTCACATCAATATAAGTTATTTTTCTATGGTTTTCAACATTATATTCTTGTTTTACACTTTTAAAACACTACAAATGTGTTTATAGGCATCGAAATAAAACCATAAATCATAATGGCATGTTATCAGTTCCTAAATTTCAAAAATTAATCTATAGTCATTTTTATATAATTTTAGGGGAATCAGACAATGTTTTCCTGGTTTTGACCCTCTAACACTCATTTTTAATGGCTTTGGTACCTTGAAAAATAGTTTACCATCCATTCTGACACACTGCATATCAAATTGATGTGTTCTCTATGAATACACATTAGAAATAACTAAACAGTGGTTTTTTCATGACTTCATTTCTATCAGAGGTCTTTTTCTATTGTTTTTATTGTTACATGCATGTATATGTGGATTAAACACTAAAAACCCACTTACAAACATTCCAAAAAATCTGTAACACATAATAACATATCGTCGGGACCTACATTTCAAAAATCAATAAACAATTTTTTTCCAATCTGGTTTTATTGAAAAATGATGAAATTTTCCGTGTT
Source organism: Viscum album (assembly GCA_963277665.1). Lineage (NCBI taxonomy): Eukaryota > Viridiplantae > Streptophyta > Magnoliopsida > Santalales > Viscaceae > Viscum > Viscum album. The sequence goes on along the minus strand of OY728148.1, from coordinate 962,620,505 downwards.
GTGACACCCAGCACACATTTTTAAAGGCTTTAATGACTTTAAAACTTATTTACTAATTCATTCCAACCACACTGCACATCAGAATGATTTTTTTTCTATGATTACGTGTCAAAATTAATTCAATGGTGATTTTCATTGGATTTCAAGTCAATATGAGGTTTTTTTCTTTGGTTTGGAATTTTATACACATGTTTTAGTAGTTTAAAACACTAAAAATGCATTTATAGGAATCCCTTGAAAACTGTAACTTGGAAAAACATGTTGTTGGTTCCTACATTTCAAAAAATAACCAAGGTTATTTTCCACTCAATTCATGGAAATCCAACATCATTTATCTAATTTTGATCCCATATCACGTGTTTTTAAAGGATTTAGTTCCTTTAAACACTATTTACTAAGGAATTTTGACTGCACTGCAAGTCTAATTGATATTGTTTATATGAGTACATGTCAAAAATAATTCAATGGTGGTTTTCTCATGAATTCACGTCAATATGATATCATTTTCTATTGTTTGAACCATTACAAACATGATTTGGTGTTCTAAAACACTAAAAATATATTTACACGCATCTCCGGTAAACTATAACTCAAAATGATGTGTCATCTATTCCTACATTTCAAAAATCAATCCACAGTCATTTTACTCTAATTTTATGTTGATATGGAATCTAATTCCTATTTTTTGACCCCCCCCCTCCCCCCCCCCCACACACATGTTTTTAAAGGATTTGGTAACGTTACAAACTATTTACTGTGTCAAAACTGAGAAAATGTGCTTGAATTATTTTCAAACATAAGGATAACAATATATAATTTATTTATTATGTGTAGGAATCTAACTAACATCAATTCGGCGCAAGATGTTTTCAGTATGTCTCTAATTGCATGTTTTCAATATAAAAGTGCATTTTATTTTTACTTAAGTAAGTTGTATGTGTTCTTTAAAAATGTGTGAATGATCTATGAAATGTAGAATTTACCTTGATAGGATAAGCTATAAGGAAAGAAATTTCCTTGGGTATCATTCATGTAATCCATTGAAATATGATAACTAAATCTTCTTCCATTTTCTCTCACCATTGATCCTATGTTTACTTATCAAAGTCATGTTCTCGTACTTTTCCTTTCAACCTTCTAATTTATCTTTGTGATTCCCTATCAATAGCGCTACTCTATCCCCCAATATTTGTAGTAGTAACTGATGATGGATCCCTACCAAATACAACTGATGGGGTATGTCCAAAACCCATCCCCTGTACATGTCTCAGATTATCCTTCCCTAAAACAATTGGAACTTCATCGTTCTGGGAAACTGATGATGATTTTGAATGGTTCACATCCCATATTTATTGAATTTGAACCGATTAATACAAAAATATTTACATTTATGTTTTAAAATTTTTGAACTTTAAAATATTTTCTAATTAATAAATTTTTTATTACTATGTATTGTTATTTCATTACTATAAAAACATAATATGGAAAAATAAATTATAACAACAAATACTCCTTAATCCCAATTAATTGGGGTTGGATAGATGTATCAAATGGTGCTAAATTGGCATCATTTTATCCATGTATCCAGCCCCATTTAATTAGGTTTAAGTGTTTTTTTTTGTCATAATATATTTTTCATTATTATTTTTTTATACTAATGAAATAACATGAAATGATAATGAAAAATACTTACTCTAACATCTTTGGTAGGGTCATTTACAAAACTGACATCATATTCCCTATGCACATTAAACAACATCTATATATGGCCAATAGAGTAACATAATTTATTGTCCTTCATAAAAAATATAAACAACTTAGAAAAAACGTGACTTATAATAAAATGATATAAATAATAATGAATAAAATACAAAACAAAATTATTCTTTTTATAAATAAACTCTAAGAGACACTGATATGAAGAATGAATTATTTCTCATGATTCATAGTATTTTTTTAAATAATTCCTATAAAAAATATCAACATTAAAAAAAATTATAATTTTATTTTGTTTATGTTATTACGATACTCTAAAATATGAAATTACCTCATGAGATTAATCTCTGTAATATCGACAAAAAAATTGCATTTCTCATGAGAAATTAAGCCACACACTTTCTCATACATCTATTATGAGCTCAAAGACATTTCCTTAAACTCATGTCATAATATTCATTTAAAATATCACCATTTATTTCATAATTTTTTAATAGTGCATGGGTGTGAAATAGTTCCTGGGACATCCAAATGAAAAGACATCTAGAAATAAAAAACATAACACTGTATAAGTATATTACAAAATTTTATTCATGTCATGTAAATTAGTTATCAGTGAATATTAAATTAAATTCCCTTTAATTAATTATCAAAAACATCATTTTTCAAATTTGTAGAAATATGCCTCCAATATTTATAATTAATGGGAATGCTCATTGTATCACAAATAAGCTGCCAAATTATCTGCCCATAGATTCTGGAAACATCATCAGTAAGCATCCCAAAATCCTCAAATGGAATGATAATATTGAATTCCTTCAGGTCTCATATATCTTTCATGTTCATATTTATATATCTTATATAGTTACTTTTATCCATTTGAAAAATGAATTTAACAATTAATAAAATATATAGTTTTTTTACAATGACAAACGTACCAGTAATAGTAACTCACTAATATCCACTATATGAAGGGATGAACAACTGCTACATAGCCGGAGATGAATTGTATAGTGGGATACAATAAGAATATGGGGAATTGTTGGCTTTCTGGTAGTCTCGAGTACAACCGATTCACTTAGATCCACTGAAACTGATGGTAGTTGTGGTTTTCTCCGAGATGATAACGAGCTGGGATTTTGAAATTTATTTATTCTCATCATTCTTTCAATTCTATTGGTTCAGATATATTAAATGTATAGAAAATTAAAAACTAATAAATATTTACAAAAGAAAAAAAACTGTAACAATGTATATATCTATGAACCACTTATCAAGGAGAAATTGTAATATATTTTCATTACCAATTTATACATTCAATTATCTTTATCTTAATTATCTACATGATTATAAACCTCTATTGTGATGAGTGCTTCATTTTCACCCTCTATTTCAAGTTCTATTGTTTCCATATTGTCATTAAAAAATTATTCAATGTTTTGTGGTTGATTAAGTTCACTTTCACAAAGTACCAATTGATCATCATCACTCATGTCATATAAGTATCTCTACCTTAAGTTTAAAAAAACTATAACCTTCATGTATTTCATCATCCACATAATAAACTTTCTTAACATAGGAATACATGATAAATCGATCATTCCCTACATGCTCATTGGTATGGATAAATCGAGAGAAGTTGATAGAATTAAAATGTAATAAATCATTCATTATACCCATATCAATATTATCCCACTGTCATTTGAATAAGACAACCAAAATCGGACCATGATAGTTTAATTCAATTATATCAACCAAATTTCCATAATATCCCACCTCTGTAATTGTAAATACACCACTATTTTGAGTTTTTCAGTCTTCTTCCTGATAAATTGTATGAAGCCTAAATCCATTAATATTGTAGGCATCGAATATCTTAGACTATCTTAGAGGACCTCGAGCCAAAAAAAACATAAAAGCATTTGATATTTCAGCTTGATTTTCAACATTAATTATCTAGAAAAATATATATAAAGTATTAGTTTTAACATATACAAAATAACTACAAGTCAATAATATTAATATGAGTATATACATACCTGATGGGTGATCCATTTGAGAATCTCCTTATTAACATCTTTTTTTAACTCCATCTCATTTCAAGATCTACCCCTTAATCACTTATTTATTTGACATCACAATTCTTCATAAAATGGATCTTTAATAATACTACTGAGCAGTATATATCTATGTGCTTATAGAAACGCCAATTCATTCAGTGTAGAATTTCACCCCTTTCCAATTGGTTATCCAATAATTGGAAATATTGAAAAGTAGTTTTAAAAATGATAATTTGTGGATATATCATCAAAACATTAAACACTATTGAATCTAGTCTCAATCCCATCCAAATTCCTTGAATATAAGGTCAATCACTCTTTGGATATGTAACCTTTAGAAATAGAGCCTTTTGGTTGATATTTATTCATCATATATGATTTCAAATTACCTATGTACCTGATGAAAAAAATAGGAATCATATAAAAAAATTATGCAATAATTTAATAAAATTAAATTCACTAATGAAAATAAAAACTATATCGTTATACCTCTCAATTGGATACATCAATTGATAGTGTTCTGGTCAGCCAAGTTTAGCTTCTTCAACCAAACGGATAATCAAATAAATCATCACAGCGAACAATGAAGGGGGAAATAACATCTACAAATAAAAAAGTGTCAGAAAAATTCTTTCCTGAATTTTATCAAGCTCGATTAGATTTAGTTATTTTCTACAAAGATAATTGAAAATAGTAAAATAGTTTATTCTTCAGTTAACATATAAAAAAATCCATTGAAAACAACTATTCCATTAATATACATGAGTTGTGACTTTTCAATCCATGTAACAATCAAATTTTTTAGTCAATGCCCCATGATATATTACTTGAATATCTATCTTCCACTTTTAAATTATTTAATGTTTGAAGGAATACGTCTTTCTCTTGATTTTTCATTGTAAAAATAGTTGTAGGATACATTCTATTCTCAATTTCCCAAAAATCTTGCTTTATATTCATTAACTCCATATTCTTATGAGCATTAAGGTGATCCTTCGATTTACCCTTCTCATTATGCAATGTGAAAATTACATTGCCACATATTTTTTTCTCAGTATTCATTATGCCAATATTATAACATGTCAAATTAAACTACGAATGATGAATTTTGAAAAATATACCCTTCATTTTTGTGTTCTATATGTTTCAAATATTTTACCTTGTACCCTTCTCCCCTTCTTTAAAATGATTATATTTTCCAAATTCTTCAATGACACTCATTAATTGTCCCATGATTTTTGAACCTAATAACACTTTTTGTGGATTTCTCAGTTTAATATCTTCATTTAATTGTGTCTTGTTAAACCAAGATATATGAGAAGAAATAAGGAAATCAATGATGACGCATAAAACATCATTTTAATCTATATGGTAATTGTTGATGAACAGAATTACAAAACAGTATGATTGTTCCAATCAGATAAATTTCCTAATCCAGGAATGTTAGTAATTGTCTATATTATATTAGCAAGTACATTTAATAGTTTTCTCATTGAGGCGTCATATGTTTCCATTCCATCATCTCATAATACTCACAATTATTTTATTAGAGGATGAAGGTATAAATCAATTCCATTTCTAGGAATTTTTTTGAGAAATAATCATTCAAATAAAAAAATAATATTTATTCACACATCTATAGAGGTAGATTATAAGGGATCAAAACAACTGCCAAATACTATAACTAGTACCTAAAGTACAAAAGAGGTTAAAACCGTCCAAATCCAATCCCAAATGTGAATTATTAAGATTCGAGGAAAAATAAATATGTAATGAATCATACATTTTCTATGATGATGAATCTTTTGGATGTCTCATCAAGCCATCATTACTATATTAATCATGTCACTTCATTTTGTATGTAGTCTTAGATGCCATGAATAATCATTTAAAGCATCATATCAGAGGAAAGTAATGAAATAAAGATGAAGGAGTTTTCTTTTATTTTTCTTCAGGGGTTGCATTGATTTATACACTCATTGTTGTTCATTGAATTTCATCTACTTTTATGAAATCTTATGAATTATCCTTTTTTGGACACTTCTTCCTTTTAAAGCATGCAATCATTAAGGAATTCATGAATCTTTGTATAATAAAGTCCATGTTTATTTATGACTTTTTAAATCTCATAGAATGATGCAATGATCATTTCTTAACTAATTACATCATGAAGAAACTCTAAAATCATGTACATTTCTTTGTCAATAATTTCACAGAGACAGTTTATATGATACAACTTAAGTGGAAAAGAAAGCTTTGAATATTTATCACACCCTTCATATAGTTCTTATTGCACATCTTCAAATAATTCATTAAGCACATTTTTTGGGTCATTGAACTTATTAGAAGGATTAAAATTCTCAGGGTCAATTTTATGATTTTTTGGATCTATTAAAATCTTGGACATTATATCCTGCAACAAAAAATGTTTTATTTATCAAATTTCAAACTGAATTCCCCTCTCGAGGGTCACTTTGTGTTTCATTGATAGGATTATATTTGTTTTAAATTTCCATAACAATATATTCACCATTCCAAATCCTACATAAATATTGACCAGAAAATTGTTTCTATATAAAATGATCATATACATCATTTCTATTTAACCATCACTTGAATTTTAAATTAGGACATACACTTTTTATTCTACCATCCACTGGTTAGTTTTTAATTACATAATATATTTTTTCAAACTCTTATCATAATGAGGTGTGTTTTGAGGTAACGTAATCCAACTTTTATCCATAGGTATTGTATTTTCACTCTTCTCCTAGTATATTCAAATAAAAAGATATAAATGGTTAATCAAACAAGTACAATTTAAAGTAAACATAAATTAACTTCCTTAAGATTGGTCACCTAATTTATCCTATAAATCTAAAAATATAGTATATAAAATCATGGTGAACATACATGTACACTCAGTATGTTCTTACATAGAATGTCTCATGCCAGTGTGGAAGAAGCATACTAAAACTTTAGTTAATAATCAATAAAAGAAAATGGTTTCCTAGCCCTTAATCAACCATTGTTCAAAACTCACTAAGGCTTACTCATCAAGAATACATGAGTCATAAATGAATCATGCAATTACAGACTATTTATAACACCACAGACAAACATGAATTCATTATATAAATGATTCATGATCCCAATTTATAATAGGCATTAAGAATTGTTATGTTTATAGGATTCCTAAGTGATACAATTTATCATTTTATTGCACAATATGATATACTAGATAATGATATATAAAACCAATCATACATTATTAAAAAATTACACTTTACAATTAGGTATTTCACTCTCCGAGAAATGGGGGAGAGGGGTCACCGTTGGGGATCACCATCAAGGAGCAGGGGGGTCATTGTGGGGTCATCATCAGGTAACAAGTTGGGTTGGGGTCATGAGGATCATATGTGAGAGTTGGAAAAGGGGTGTTCAGCATTGAAGATGAGGGGCGAGCCGTCAAGGGGAAGTGGGGGAAGGGGGGAGAGGTATGTTGTTGGAGAGAATGGGGTCTGTGTCGGGGAGATGTGGGGTCGAAGGTGAGGGGTGGTCACCGACATTGGCGAGAGGTGCGACCAAGTGGGAGGGGCAGTCTTTGGTGTCGGGGAAAGGTTGGGTAGTGGGGGGGTAATCACTGGCACCAGGGAGAGGCATGATCGAGAGTGAGGGATAGTCGCTGGAATTGGGGAGATGCATGATCGAGGGAGAGGGGCGGTCACCGATGTTGGGGGATGGGTGGTCTTCAACGCCAGGGAGAGGTGGGGATTATGGATCGGTGTGGGGTAGTTGGATAGAGGGTTTCCCTAGCACTGGGGAGAGTCGTGATCAATGTGGGGGTGGTCACTAGTGTTGGGGAGAGGCGAGGCCGAGAGGTAGGGGTGATTTCCGACGTCGAGGAGAGGCACCGCCAAGGGGGAGGGGCAGTCGATAGCTTCGGGGAGAGGAACAACCAAGGGAGCTAGGTGGTTAGGGCATCAGGTGTACATGGTGGGGTCAGTTGTTTTTTAAAAATATTAGCAGTGGTTTCATTGAAGATTCCACTATATTTAAAATATATATAATAATGTTTTTTTAGTAGTGATTATTAGAACTACCACTAATAAACTATCACTGAGACCACCGTTTTATGTTGGGCTTGATAACATAGTTTGACTGAATCTTACACTAAAAGTGACATATATAATTTTATTATTGATTCTATGCCTATAAAAGTCACCACAAGATACCATCTCTATAACCTCTCAAACAATAGGATTTCTCTCACTATAATTTTTTTCCAACATTATGTATTTTCTCACCCATAGTATTTTATATTAGATTAAGGAATTTATCTCACTACAAGAATTATCACCCAAAGGAATTTTTATTTCATTATGGTATTTTATTCACACCTAGATGTGATATAGTATGTACATGCACAACATCATATAATATCTTCATATTACATCAATGAATTTTGAAATGAAATCATTGAATCATTGTACAAATGTAATATCCCTAACCTGGATGTCACTAAACTATGCCCCATGCCCGGTTGGCTACATGGCCTCAAGCACATCTTCCCAAATGCCAGAGGTTTATGACTAGAAGTTAGGGACTAGGTGAGTCATTTGGGAGACTACACCCCCATTACCATAATTTATCACAATGGAAGTCAATCACATTAAATAGTGGAAGCTAATACAATAAGTAGACAATAGATAAAATAGAAAATCAAGACAAGAATATGTAACAAGCCCGATGTGTCTCATATACCATGATGTAGATGATACATGTATCTAGAAAATATCCAAAATAGGTACATAGAAATATAATAAAATACAAGTATCTAAAATCCAAAACGGCCGAAAAGTGCCCCCGTGGCATCGCAAGCCTCATCTTAGTCCTATGCTCCCATGCTATAAATGAATGATCAACAAATAGTTTTAGGGAGATTTCCACTACTATCACCTGTAACTATATAATATGTTTGGGTCCCCAAGGAGGCCCAAATAGGATGTGAGATAAACATCCCAATAGGTTTCCAGCTAAATATCTATACAGTTCTAAGAAGTACAATTAAATATGCTAAACAAGTGAAAGTAAAAAGTAATGTAAGTGTGAAAGTCCATGGAATATAACTACTAGAAACAAGTAATACTAAACAACCTCTTGTGGCTCCCTACAACATTTTCAGCTCCTAACAAGGCATCTACAATAAATATAAACAAACAACACATCCTTTCCACATAACCATCCATATCATGTCCACGTGTCCTTACCATATAAATAAAAATATATCAAAAACCCATGGCCTTGTCGTACAACCACAATCATATATCACATAGTCATGCTGTATAATGAATTGTAGATCATGAAGTGCCGAATCTATGGTGCTGAAGACCACGAAATCCTCTTAGAGTCTCAAGAGAATCTCGATGGAAACATGGAAATGGCACTGGTTGGAATACAAGGAGCATGTGTACCAACATGTCCTACATGGGTCCAAGATAGCTTGATCCCTAGGGTAGCAAGGCTAAAGGCATCTCATTGAATAAAGACCAAAGGTGCATAATCAGCCAAGGTGTCCACTACATCATTCGAGATCCGTGGAGGTCCATTCATGAAATCTATGTAAATCATCAATCATTCCATGCCTTTAACAAATTCAAACCATATGATTCTACCCACTCATATAAACAATTACATTCTAAACAATTCAATGAATATACCAACTCATTTAAACCATTACATCTCATGAGTATAACTACTCATGTAATCCACATTCATTTAATCATGTCACATGGATATACCCAACCAGTTATCACCAATTTCCATTTAACACATCACATGGGTATACCCATCCATTAATCACAATTACCAACCAAACTATTTAAGCAATCTAAAAACATCTGATGAGTATATTGACTCATTTAAAAAGTTCCATTTAAGTATTTAATCAAGTTAGGAATGGAATATTATAATAACACAAGGTATGGAGGCACGATATCTTATATGTATGTAATTAGTCCTCATTTCAGTACAACCGAGCTTCGTTAAACTAGTAAAACTCAAGGTCACACCCCATGGGAAGTTCATCAATGGGAAAAACCAAAGTAAAGGCTTGGTGCACCCCATGGGTGTCCTTGGGCTGGGTCAACAACCATAAACGCATCTCAACGAACCTAAGGGAGTCCCAAATAGGTCTTACCTCATCCTATTTCATATTAACACATTAAAATCCAGCTCGTGCTAAAAAGTCCAGCGGGCAGAAAAAATGTCAATAGCACTATAAAGCATCAAATGATGAAAGAAAAGTATAGAACACCTACCTTATCTCATTAGTTTATTTATCATCTATTATCAAGTCCTAATTAATCCTGGTTGGGAATAAATCTAAAGAACATATGAAGAACAAGAAATTAGGGCATAAAAGGCTAAATCCAAACAATGAAACTGTTGTTATGAAGAATCAAGAATGGCTAAAAAAGATTCAATATCTTACCCTCATGGTTCCAAAAAAATGACAGGGAATGAAATGGAATCCAAATGGGTGCTAGATCTGAAATGTTTGATAAGAAAATTTTTAGTCTTTATAAGATTGAAAAAGGCTTTTGTCCGAAAACATGAGCTCCATGGCTCTTTTTTTAATTAACTTAGTCTGGCAATTACAAGACAAGTAATTTCCATACATGGTGTGTAATGTTCGGTTTTACTTTATTGGGGAAAAACCCTTACACATGGTGAAAGGTCATAAAAAACCATTATAGGTTATGAAACCAGATTACACAGTGTGTAATCCAATTACACATCATGTAATTAGCCTGCAATCGGTATACAACCATCTTACATATTATTTCCCAAAAACAACCCAACCAGCCCATGCCCCAACTTAGGGTCTAAGCCAAAAAAGAATGTAAAATATTCATACCTCAAAAAAACCTAGTATCTTACAATATTTCCCCCTTAATGTAATTCTTTCCCAAATTTCCCTCTTATGGGTAGTCAAGACCCATTTGAAAAAACTCCTGTCACTGAGCACGTATGTCAGCATCCCACTCCTCGGTTTTGTCTTATGAAAGGTCTTGCATCCATAGAACCTGTACTCGAGGAACTAACTAGCCTTGTATAACCTTCATTATCAAATCAACAATACGAATTAGATGCTCCTTGAAGGATGCATCAAATTGTAGCTCAACCCCCACAGATTGAAAAGCGTGAGATGGGTCTGAATTATGACATAGTTGTGATACGTGGAAGACACCATGCATGGCTCAGTACCTCTGAGGTAACTAAAACAAATATTCTACTGATCTGACTCTCTCATGAATCTCGAATGGCCCAATATATAGTGGTGAAATCATACCCTGTATCATGATCCTTCTATATCCCAACATTAGTGAAACACATAAAAAGACCTAATCCCTGACCACAAACTCTAGAGGTCATATACAGTGATCAACATAAGATGTCTATCAAGATTGTGTCGTAGCCAAATTCTTCTGAATAAACTGGATCTACTCATAATTCTCTTGCTTGAGACAAGGTCCCAGTAAAGCTACCTCGCCTGCCTCTAGCCATCACAAGGGTGATTGGCATAGCCTACTATTCAAAGCCTCGTAAGGAGACATCTTTATCGTTGATTGATAATTGTTATTATAGGAGAACACATCTAGATGAATGTGTCTCTACCAAGTTCCCCCAAAATATGGGACACATTCTCTCATCATGTTCTCTAGATCTTGTAGCAAACACTCTGATTGGCCATTTGTCTAAGGGTGGTGGAATGTGCTCAGAAGCACCTATGTACCCAGTGCCCGCAGAAAACTCTATAAGAAATGAGATGTAAAGTGGGAATACCTATTTTAAATGATAGTGCATGAGAACCCATGAAGTTTTATTATCTCATGGATATACAACCTTTCAAGAACATTTACATTAATGGTATCCTTTATCGGCAATAAATGATCAACCTTTTTGATCCCATCAACAACCACCCACGCAGCATCGTTACCTCAAGGCGACCTTAGTAAACCAGTCATGAAATCCGTTATGAAATCATCTCATTTACAATTTGGAATAAGTAACTTCTATACAATCATGGCTGGTCGTTGATGTCCCCCCTTCACATGATGACATGTGTGACACCTCGTAATAAAACTAGCTACCTCACTTTTCATACTTGGCCACTAGTATTTATGATGTAAGTCATGGTACATCTTGTTGACTCCGGGATGTAGTTCCCAAAATGAAGCCTGAAACACCCACATAATATCCCCACATATATCTGATGGTACCCAAACACATCCATGGATATGTTAGATCTCATCAACAAATATGGTCCAACCAGGAAGAGGGGCCTCACCTTCCACACTCTCCCATAGGACTAGACCCTCTGAATTTGATAACTGCATCATCCTTACATTATCCAATATGGTATAGGTCACAACTATGGATGTTAGATATGTCTATCCCCAACTGTTCTTCACCTCTATATAGATCTAAGAGAATAACTCCATATGTTTCCACTTTCTACATGCCTGTTGCACTGTCTGTATTTGAGTCCATGTGCTTAGTGCATCGAACATTACATTACCTTTACCAGTCATGTATTCAAGATTGAAGTCAAAAGACTGTAGGTACTCCACCCACCTTTTTTTCCTCATATTTAAATAATACTGATTAAATATATACTTGAGGATTATTTAGTCTGTATACACCAAAAAATGATCTCCCAATAAATAATTTCTCCAAAAGTTAAAAGCATGAAAAACTGCATCTAGCTCAAGATCAGGCATAGGGTAATTCCTCTCACATGGCCTTAGAAACATACCCTCATATGACAAAACTCTATCCCCCTACATCAAAACTACTCCCAACCCAATACTTGATATGAAAAATTAAGGATGGAACACTCGGTTAATCAACACCATGAAAACTACTATCGTGTTTGTGAGACTTAATGGTATAAACAGATACTCATATAGACCATACCTACTATGAATGGTTGTACGAGGTATGTATGTGGGTCAAATATGTACCTGGTGATATCCTTACCTAAGTTCAATTTTCAAGAATACTCGGGATGCTATAATCTTATCAAACATTTCATCTATTTGTGGAAAGGGATATTAGTTTTTAACTATTAGATGATTCAAATTACGTTATTCCCCAAATATCCTAAGAGTTATATACATATTTATTGAAAAAAGAACTAGAAAACCCCATAGAGAAGTATTAAGTTAGATAAACCCCTTTCCATCCAAATATGATAGCTTCCACTTAATTACATACAACTCCATCATAGCCACCTAGTAAGTAGAAATAGATACTGGTGCAGCTCATAACACTAGTTCAATGGAGAAATCAACCTATCTCTCGAGCGGTAAACTAGAAAATTAATCTGGGAACATGTCCCTGAAATGATCCACCATTAGAGGAATGTCTACCAGACTCACTCACTGATCATCAAAAATACAAAATAGAAATATATGATGTCATTCTGTCCAACTCATGATAATCTAGTCCATCTCAACTCACCTAGACACCCCATTCACAATTTTGAGTAAACACTGCATCCTATGGTGATGTGAAAGTTACCCATATGTGATAGTAGACAATGAAAGATCAATAATATACTAAAGAATCAATCCAAAGAATGACGTCAAACCCTATCATCTCAAAGACATAAATATCTCAAATGAACTGATACTCACCAAACTCAAGGGGGTACTCCCTACACTAGATCACATCATCCATTACGATTCCCAATAGTATTTCTAGCCTTAAAACACTTTCAAAATACTACACAACAAGCCCATGTATTTTCACCATAGGTGCAGATATGAAACTATGAGATACACATGTTTCAAAAAGAGAAGATGCAATAGTAGAGGCTACTAAGATCATTCCTCTAACAATAGACAGTATGAAACCTTGCTCCTCCGGGGTAGGTTGTACATAATATAATTGACCTATACCATGACGCTATGAAACAACCTCATGCTTAGAGTAGGTCCCCTTCGATTTATAGGAGTAATTGGTGTATGGATACCTCAGCAAAGACCACTATTTCTGCAGCATGATCGGCCTGCATTGCTCTAGCTCCCTGCTTGACACAGATCATAGAATCCTACTCATGAACCTAACATCAAGGATGACCCCCTACCACTCACAACTGGAGGGAAGGTCCTACAAAAACCATTGCATGTGGCACATCACTTCATAAGCTCCACACTCGACTGGGTCGCAGTCACGCTGATTCTTCACATGTCCTCTCCTGCCACACTAGTGAAAAAACACCGAACTACTAGAACTCATAGCCTAACTGATGCTCATCTCATGGAAAGCATCAAAATGGTGCTTCTTGGGTGAAGATGTAGAACCACTAGGTTGAGAAGAAACATTTCCCTTCTCTATATCCTCTAATTCCCTCCGGTTCCACTCTATAATCAGTGCCTGATTCACAATCTCAATGATAGATGTCAACCTGAACACATTGACCTAGGATTTGACAGTATTCCAGAGGCCTTCCTCAATGAATCTCGATCTCGATAGCTCATCAATAAGGTACATCAGTGAAAAACTATTCCACTCTATAAAGTATGTTGAGTACTATATAACGGTCAAGGTTCCCTGCTCTAAACGCATGAACTCACTAGATCACTCTGCCCATAGTGTCTTGTGGTAAATTTAGTCAAGGAAGTTGGTCTGGAAATCCGTCCTACCCATATCTCATAGCCTTTAAGCCTAGTTCAGAACATACCACCAGTACTTTACTACTCCATGTATCATATAAGGGGTGAGCTTGACCCACAACTCAAGAGGTGTCTTCAGATGCTCGAAGAGAGCTTGTGTGGTCTCAAGCCACAACTCAGAAGCTTGTGGACCATCATCCCCCAAAAACGTGAAAGGATGTTGCTACTAGAACACCCATGTCCGCTCGGCCATACTCATGGTAGGCTACGATGCTCCTTGAAAAGTTTTCATATAGAAAAATAACCCCTCGTGGAACTATGCCTTAGCACCTATGTCTGAAATAGTCTATTGTACCACAAAATGAACTAAAAGGGGATCCACTATTATCTCATGGCCCACCACCTTCGAAGCATGGTCATCGCCACCTTCTTGGAATACCATTGTAGGTCTTCAGGGTGACATGCCTCTACAATGCCAAACACTCGCCTCAAAAAGGAATGATATCAAAGTCGCATCTCAAAAGCATATGATAGGTCAAAACCCTCCTAAAAACAAGTCATAACACAAAACCTAATCCCAAGTCCATGAATGTACAAAGAACAAACACAACACAACTAGAAATAGTACCTCTCACCCAATCAAAATCTGGGTGTAGTTCATGTCTCTATTTTCCATTTATTTTCATTTAATAGTCATTATTTGACATGATTTAACCAATGGTCCACCAAGTTCTGATCCTTGAGGACCCATAACACCTCATGATCCAAAATTTGATGCCCATATAATATATACACATCAAATTCACATTAAAATTTAATTTAAAATGTACTTCATTTTTTATTTCAAAAGGGCCCAAACACATTATGAATTGAAAGATGATGTCACTTCTCAATCCTCTGCACAAAGTCTATCTCAAAATTAGGAACAACTATTAGATCACCTTTCACAATATCATGCATCAAATAATTCATCTTAAATGGAATGATATAATGTATGATATGTGTTTTCTAACAAGCGACTATATGATGCATGAGATGGAATACCCTCATCTCATCCGGTTGTAAAAAAATAGAACCCACAATTGCATCTATAGTATTAGCATAAATCATGTGTGTCGCCTAATGGTGAAATCAAATCAACTATAATAGTCAAAACCAGATAATAGAAATTTCATTAAGGGTAATTTTGATTTTTCTTGTACACGGGTTAGCTACACTCAAGCATAGCTCATTAAAAAATTCCATTTTCCTTCATATCCATGTCTATTGTCTCCAAATATTAAATCAAACTAGAAAAGACATTGTCTCTGATACCACTTTGTAAAATCCTGAACTCATATGCCACTCAATAGTGCCCCAAGCACGGTTGGCTACATGGCCTCAAGCGCACTCCTCAAATGCCAGATGCTTTCGACTAGTGGTGAGGGCCTAGTTGAGTTATTGGGGAGAATATTCCCTCATTACCATAGTATATCATTGTGTAAGTAAATCAAATTCCATAGCAGAAGTTAATAAAATAAGAGGAAAATAGGTAAAATAGATAAGCAAGACAAGAATATATAACAATCCATAAGTGTCTCATATACCATGATATAGATGATACATGTATCTATAAAACAACCAAAAATATACATGTAAATAAAGTACAATACAAGTATCAAAAAACCAAAAAGATCAAAAAGTTTCATAGTAGCATCGCAAGCCTCAGTTGGGTCTCATTCTCCCATGCTCTAAAGAAATGATCAACAACTAATATTAGGGAGCTTTCCCCTACTATCACCTCAAACCATATAATTTGTTTTGGTCCCCAAGGAGGCCCAAACAAGGTGTGAGATAAACATCCCATTAGGTTTCCACCAAAAGATATATACAATTCTATGATGTACTTCGAAATATGCGAATCAAGTACAAGTAGTAATGTATGTGTGAAAGACCAAGGCATATAACCAACACAAACAAGTTATACCGGACAACCTCTTGTGGCTCCATGCAATAAGTGGAAGCTCCTAACAAGGAACCTACATGCAATATAAACAAATAACACAGCCTTGTCATAAATCAATCCATATCCTGTCCACAAAGTCTAACTCTATAAAGAACACCATATCAAAAACCCACGACCTTGTCGTACAACCACAATCATATATCCCATGATCGTGCCATATAATGAAATGTAGACCATAACGAGATGAATCCAATTTATTGATGACCAAGGCACCATCATCAAGTCCTAGTATCATATCGATAGAAACTAAGTATAGGTATTGGTTGGAGTCCATGGAGCATGTGTACCAGCATGTCCTACATGAGTCCAATCAAGCCAGATCTAATGTAAAACAAAGCCCGAGACATCAAACAGAATCAAGACCCAATGTGAATAATCAACCAAGGTGTCCACTACTGCGTTCCAAATCCATGGAGATCCGTCCATGGAATCTATGTAAATCATCAAACATTCCATATATTTAACAATTTATAATCATATGAGTCTACCCACTCATATAAAAAATTACATTAGAAAACATTCAATGAATATACCTACTCATTTAAACTATTACATCTCATGAGTATATACACTCATGTACTCCACTTCAATTTAATCATGTCACATGGTTATACCCACCCAATTATAACCAATTTCAATTTAACACATCACATGGATATACCCACCCTTTAATCATAATTACCAATAAAACATTTAAGCAATCTAAAAACAACTAACATGTATACCGACTCGTTTAACAAGTTCTATTTAAGAATTTAATCAATTTAGGCATGACATATTATGATAACACAAGACAAGGAGGCATGACATCTCTAACAAAAAAACATTATGTTCATATTTTTTATCAAATAATGAGGATTTTTTTAATGATAAAACCATTTATTTCAATGTTTTATTAAAATAATGTGTAATTTGAGTTTGAGAATGAATATGAGAAAAAATGAGAAAAGTGCATAATTTTGGATTTTTGGCTGATTTTTAACATAAAGGTATTTTTGTCATTTATTAAAAAATACAAGTCAAAAATTACTAATTAATTTTTTTTAATACTGATTTTAATTTATTCAACATCATATTTATGACCTAGAACTGATATGAAGATCTATTAGTCCAAAAAATTCATTGAATTTGGAAACATTTCTGGGCGGACACTCACCACTGTAACGGATGCACAAATCGGTCTCCTCACCTCTAATATAGGTTATTCTACCTGGGATATCACTAGGGCACATAGGATAGACACTAAAACAATTTTTGGGGGGGTTTTAAGTCATTAAGGTTTCCATTGATCGTTATACATTTGAAGGAAGCTTCCTGGAAATTTCGGCCATAAAAAGTATTATTCAATGAAAATTCCATACCTCCTTAATACAATGTCTAAATGATCTGAAATGTGGCGTTTGACTGGAAAAAACATTTAATAACAACTTGTATGAAGGAGTACATGTGTTAATCGACCATTTATTATGCCAACAATGCACAATATTTTAGGCGATAGAATTCTGGCTAAAAAAGGAGGCTCTCGCATCCTTCCCAAATCATCAGCTTGACACAAGCAGCCAAGGAGGGTTCCCAACGGGGCATGAGATGATGATACACCTCTCTTTTCTCCCCATTTCATCATTTTATTTTATTTTAGTTTTAGTTTGGTATTATTTTTCAATTGTAATTTGAATTTTATTTTTATCAATCCTTGCCTTTGTATTTCTCCATCCACTTTTCTTCAATTCTTTCCCTATCTCTCTCTTCTCTTCCACCCATTCCACCAAGTAATATATTACTCTCAAAAATGAGAGGATAACCCCAAGACATGGCCAAATGGGCGGTGAAGGTGATCATGAATTTTCTTTAATGTTTAATTTTATGTTTGTAGATATATTTGAGTAGCATGCATAGGTAAGTCGAATGTCCCTGAAGTTGTTACTACCACCGATAACATGCAACTCAATCTATCCATATTATTTTTTTTAATAATTTTCCCTCCCTCAATTGGTTAGATCTTCACACATTGGATTTGAGATAATCAATGGATGAAAAGGCTTCAATTGAACCGGGTACTAGAAGATGACACATTCTAGACAAAGGTGTGTCACCAACTTGGATTAAAGGAGGAGGTGGAAATGAGAGTGATCAAACATTCAATGATATTCCACAATTTATAAATAAAGATTAACAGTTAAAACATGATATTTCGTGTTTGGATTATCAAACTAAAATAAAAAATATAAATGAGAATAATGATTTAATATTTAACCAACCCGAAAACAATGTTATTTCTTATTAATACATTCTATTTAGACTTGAATCATAGTATAAATTTAGATTTCTTCCTTCAAATATCATTATTTTAAATAATAAAAAACCCATAAATATTTTAATCAATTTCATCTAATAAACAAAACCAAAAAAATAGATAGAATATGTGAATTAAAAAAATTAATTGTACTACATTCAGAAGGATATTCAAGAGAGACGACCATGGTCATCCACTGTTCTGTACTAGGAAAAATATAATTATTTTTGTCCACAGCCCACAATAGACGTGCGTCAAAACTGACGACGTTTCCGGGGATCCAATCATTAGTTCATTTACTTTTTCTATTTTCACATATTTTTTATATATCATTTTATTTAAAAAACGAAAAGAATAATTCCATGAGTTATTCAAATTCAGAATATTATGCATAGAAAAATTACTCACAGGTGTAGCAACAAAAACAAGAAGAAGATGAATATTTTAGAAGAGATCAGATGCATGACCATAGAGAAGGCGTTGAACAAATAACCAGAAAGGATAATAGGGATTTTGATTATGTTCATGCATTAATAGAGAAACCCAACCATAATACAATGGAAGAACAAGGGAAAGTGGTGGAATAAATTTCACCAGTTGTATTTGAAATTGAAGAACCAGAGGACGAAAGGGAGGAAGACGTATCTACTGAGCTACAAGTGGGAGATCAACAAAGTTTGGATGAATTATTTATAAAATATGAGGAACTACATAACTTCCCTATACAATAAAAACTATAAGATTCGTCACCACTTTATGAAGAAACCACCAAAGTGGTGGAATTTTTAGTCAAGATGGAGGAGCCTGACTCGCTGCCTTTATCCTCAAAGAGTATACTCCAAGAGGCACTTACCACTAAGGAAGATATTAAAGCTGAACCGACTCAGGGAGTTGAACCATTCATTGACTAGATCCCTTCTAATTTTATTGATTATGAATTCTATATAACTCCATGTGGTTTTGATTATACAGAATTAGACAACCTCAACTCTGCCTTGGAGGACGATGAAGAACCTCGATGTGCACATGCTGAGGAACATATGGAGCTCCCTAGATACACGGAATATTTATTCAAGGAAGTTCATGAAGATATTATATTGTATTTCAATAAGGAAACCATGACAAAATATGTTTTTATGGTGAATAATTTGATCTTGATACTTCATGTTTTAATATTATTCAAATTGAATTACACTCTTACATTCCCATTGACGATTATTTTGATGATGCTTACCTCAAGTAACTAATGGACAGAGAAGAAGAGGTTGCACAAGTGTCAGAAAAAGAGAAGGATGATTCATACTTCATCCTACCCCCGCCATGCATGTTATAACTCATTGTAAAGGGGGGATATAGTGTACTCTTTCCCAGAGGGATGAAGAAAACGCTAGGAAAATCAACATGTGGTCGTTCAAATCAATTAATCAGTATCCCCCCTCAGAATGTGGATAGCAGTAGGTACTACCCTCTAGAGGTAGTACAAATTCATGCCCACTTGGGGGATAATACAATGATTTACCAGTACTTGTTTCTAGGAATTTATATTTCAATGTATTTTCATTGAAATAATTTAGCATGTGGTCCCCTGCCTCTTTTATTTTGAGATTAAATTAAATCATCATTGTGATTAATTGATTAATTTTCGTTTGTAGGATCATGACGGTAGAAGGAAGCCCTAAAAAATAAAGGGTGAAGGACTAAGTTTCATGGAAAAATGGTGTTCAATTTTATTGTTTTATCTTTTAAATTCTCCACATTTTTTTCTACAACATTTTTTTATCTTTAAATATAAAATTTCAATCCCACACTTGAATTCATGTTTTACTCGACTTATCAAAGATACATGAGTTTCTTTGGAATACTATGATTCCATGATTTAGATTTCAATGTTGATATGATTAAATTATTGAAATTAATAATTGAATTTTTAAAATGAAGCATGGATATTGAAGTAACGACTCCTGATTTGAAGGAATTAATTGATTCATGTAAATGAAATTTCTCTACCATCCTTCATGCATTGAATTTCCTAAGTTCATGTGAATTGATTTATTAGTCATGCCATGAGTGATTGTCCAATATTATATTTTCCATTCCCAAGAGTATTTATAGAACATGTACTTCCAATTTATTCTTGAGCATATTTCTTGGATGATCTTCGGACATGTAACAAACAAGAACTTGTATTGAAACATATCAAAGCTATGACTGTGCAAAAATACATTTAAAATGATTGAGGAATCTTTTGGAAATACAATTCTCCTTAAAATACCACCATTACATCAATCCTTATTTTATCCCATAGAGACAATGAATGACCATTATAGGAATGAGTCATGTTTCAAACCATTTTTATCCATTCCTACCCTCCTTTGGGTATTTTCATGATATTTGAAAGTTGAAGTTTGGGGTCAAAGGGAATAATGGTGGACGGGATAATATACATTGTAAGGAAGAAGTGTGGGGGTATTATTATGTTAATAGTAAAAGGTTGTGGAATCATTCATTATAATCTATTTTTCCCCTATTGAATTAAAAAAATGACAAAAATGACAAAAAGAACCGACAAAAAGAGAAAAAAATGGGTTGTGATTTGGGAAAACCAAAAATCACCATTTTCTAGACTGATGATCATATGATCGTTTGTTGTTAGATGATGGATGTGAGATTTGATATAATCATATCTTTAAAAAAATAATTAAAAGTAAAAAATATAAAAAAAATCAAGAGGGTGCAAAAATCATTGATTATTCGTACTTGATCATAACCTTTTATTTGAGTTTTGGGAATTCAGTGTTGCTACTTTGTAGGGAATAATTTCGTTATATGTTTTATTTTGATATCATGCATATTACTTAAGAGATTAGCCTCCTACTGGAGCCTTAATTTTTATGGCATCAAATCCTACCAACCATAAACCTCAGAGTCAATAGAACCTTAATTGAAAGTCCTTATGATTTTATGTGCATTTTTACACTACAAAGTGGATAAAGTAGTTCATTTACAAGACTATGGCTAAGGAGCATGTTCTCATGATATGAGAATAACTCTACTTCAATTGTATCACGAGTGATGATATAAAAGAATCAAAAGTGAGGTAAATTATGAATTGTCATTTTAATAATAATTAATCAAGGATCTTGAATGAATGAAAGGATAAGATTCATCAATTTTCAAAGGGTAAATGTAAAATATGTGAATTATTTTTTTCATTGAAAAATGGGAGATTAAATTTATATTTTATGCATATTTTTGAAATTTTGATTTCACATTGAATTTTATTTTATTTTATTACCTTAGAATTTAAATATTGGTAATATTGGTGTCCTCTAATTTCTATTTTGAGATTTTATACTTGGGGACAAGCATGGTTTATGTGTGGGGGTATTTGACAGATCAAATTTATGTGCATATTTTTTTATCAAATAATGAGGATTGTTAATGTTTTTCAATGATAAAAACCATGTATTTCAATGTTTTATTAAAATAATGGGTAATTTGAATTTTATAATGATTATGAGAAAATTTGATAAAAGTGCATAATTTTGGATTTTTGAAAGATATTTACTACAAGGGTATTTTTGTCACTTCGTAAAAATATAATTCCAAAATTCATGATTTTTTTTAGAATCCTGATTTTATTTCATTCAAATTTCTCTTCAGGTCCTAGAGTTGATTCGAATATCTTTTAGTCCAAAAAAATCATTGAAGTTGGAATCTTTTCCGAGCGGACAGCGTGGACCCCACCACCATAACAGATGCACAAATCAGTCTCCTCACCTCCCATTTAGGTTATTACAATTGGGATAGCTCTAGTACACATCAGAACTACTCTAAAACAATTTCAGTTGAGTTTTTAGGTCATTAAGGTTTCCATTGATCGTTATACATTTGATGGAATCTTCTTAGAAATTGTGGCCATTAAAATCTTTATTCAGTGAAAATTCCATAACTCCTTAATATTATGGATAAATTAGATGATGGTTGGAGGGTGAATGGAAAACATATTTATGAATAAATTTTATGAAGGGGTACACATATTAACCGACCATTTAATGGGCCAACGACATGAAAAATTTCAGAAGACATAATTCTTCCTATAAAAGGAGGCCCTCGACTCCTTCCCAAATCATCAGCTCGACACCCAAAACTAAGGAGGGATCCCATTTGGGCACAGGCCGATTCTTCTCCTCTTCCCCCCTATTTCTTATTTTTATTTTATTTTAATTTTATTAACTTATTATTTTTTTAATTGTAATTCAAATTTTAGTTTTATTATTCTATGCATTTGTGTTTCTCCATCCACTTATCTTCATTTGTTTACCTCTCTCTCTCTCTCCTCTTCCACCCACTGTTCTAAGTAAAATATTACTCTCAGAAATGAGAGGATGACCCTAAGACTTGGCCTGGGGGGAGGTTAAGGTGATCATGAATTTTCATTAATGTTTAACTTTCTGTTTGTAGAATGATTTGATTAGAATGCATGTGTAAGGAGAATGTCCCCAATGTTGTGACCGCTTCTGAGGACATGCAACTCAACCTATCCCTATTCTTTTATATATTCATTTTTCTTTGTCTCTATTGTATAGTTCTTCACACATTGGATTTGATCTAATCAATGGATGAAACGTCTTCGATTGAATCAGGTCTTGGAGGATGACACATTCTTGACAAAGGTGTGTCACAATCTTGTAGTAAAGGAGGAGGTGGAATTTGTCATTATCAAACATTCAATAATATTCCACAATTTATAAATAAAGAATAGTAGTTAAAACCTGAGATTTAATATTTGTATTATCAAACTAAAATAAATCATATAAAGGATAATAATTATTGAACATTTAACCAACCCACAAAATCAAATTCTTTCATAATAATTCACTTCTAGAAAGGGAGGTTTTCCCAAGGACTGTAGAGTACTTTTACGAACTGTTTAAGGAAACCGTTGGTAAAAGTTGGTTAAATCATATTTTCCCAACAGTTTTTCAAATCCGTTTGGAAATGTATACTATATACCAATGGATTTATTAACCATTGGTATAGAGTGGTTTAAATCATCCTTTTCCAACTATTTTTACAAACTGTTGGGAAAGATTTCCCCCAAATTCACAAACTGTCGAACTCTCCCATTCTGTGTGATTGCAACCCTAAACAGAAAGGGAGAATTGGGATTTTCCTTCCCCTATGGCTGAAATCCTTCCATCCTTAAAATTTATCAGATCTTCACATGTATTATATAAGTGATACCACATCTACTATTTTGGTTTTATTTTTTCATTTGGGTGAAGTGGAGAAGTGGGATTCTGGTTACCCTACTGTGGGAATTCATCGTTCTGATCCATTTTCAAAATTTCTTAGTACTACACTTCTAATTTTTAAGGGATACATTCATTTGAATGTTCTAACTATACTGTTTTGGTTTTCTATTTTGATTTGTGTGTGTATGACTTTTGTTTTCTGTTTGATTTGGGTTTTTGTGTTGGGATTTGACATTGAATCAAATTTGATTCAAAATGAATTATGTGTTAATATCATCCATAAAATTTCAATTCTTAGAAATCTTGGTATTGCTGGGAATTTTGTGTTAATATCATCCATATTCCACATGATTCACATCATGATAAAAATGTTTGATGTTGTTGTTAATATCAAAGAGAAAACTCATACACTCCAGGTTGTTTATAGTGGCATGGTTAGTCATGACTGATAATTGGCTTCTAAGATGACTGTACTAATTTAACTTTAGGGTCAATTAAATATGTTTCTCACTTTACGTTGTATATTATGTCTCTTTCTAGGCCAATACAGACTTTTATGATGGTGGGGTGCTTTTCACTATCCATGCTGTCATGTGTATACATCCATAACAATGTTAGATAAGTCACAAGATTAATTTAGTAATCTTGTTATCATTGACATACATTTTTATTAATCTCAAATTTGAAAATAAAGGTTTTTGTCTATACATTATGAAATTAAACCATTTTACAAGACATGAACAACCTATTAGTGTAGAAGCCTAAACTTTATCTACCCATGGGGTGTGATTGACTTGGGGAACTAATTGGTTAATGAAAGGTATGACCATAGAGGTTCCAAGAATGATTTATTGAACATGAGTGAATGATTTGGGATGCCTGTAACACATAATTGGGACTGACGCATGTGCCTCTATTAGGGATGCCTATAAAGGGGCCTTGAAGTCCTCTTTTACCAACAGTTGTGTGAAACCATTGGTAAAACACTTCCTTTTACCAATGGTCTGATTCAATGATGAAGAAATTCACCTTTATTGATAATTGTGGAATTCGAGTTATTGACATGACTCGGACTCTTTCCATAGATTAACCAGATGATTGAATTTTAGCTTAATAAGCTAGGTCAAATTTTTGAATTTATTGAGCCTCTTGTATAGTACTACTTCCTGATAGTTATAACTATGGTTTTCTTCTTGATACATGACATACATGACCATCATTCAGTTTATGATTCTGTTATTAGTTTGTATTACTGATTCGGTTATTTTCATCAATTTACAATATTTTCCCATTGTTATCTCTCTTCCACTTTTAGCTGATAATATTAAAATTGTGAATCTTTGGTAATGAGGGAATAGTCTCCCCCAGACAAAACAAATGCTCTCACTATTAGTCAACAACATTTCGAATTTTGGTAGATATGCATGAGGCCATGTGGCCATTTGGGTTTGGGTCACTAATTAGTGGATTCCGGGTTTGGGACATCACAATTCCTATATATCCTTTTTATAGCAGTTTCTAATCAAATACATAACTATAACTATTGAAGGCCCCTCTCCAAAATCAATTGAGACATGACTCAATGAATACACCTACATCATTCAGATTGTGTATCCTAGTACTTACCTTCAAACCACCATAAATCATCTTTTTCTTTATGATTTTTTATCGGAACGGGTTTTCTATATTATGTTCTTTGGGTTACACATTAGTTATTTGTTTCTAATTACTTACATATTTGTTTTCATTGTAGGAAATTACACCCATTGAAGAGATGCGTTCAAAAAAGATGACAAAAAATAATCATCGCATGACACAGATGGGAATTCCTGCACTCATCCATTTTGTGAGTATTTTATTTCAAATATAAATATTTCAATAACATATAATATCATGTGTTTACATTTGTGTTAAACTTTTTTTCATGATCGACCCTCTAGATGAGAGATATTTGATGTGGAGCCTGATATTGCTCCTAGTACAGAGGCTGGTGGTAGGAGGGGGTGGCGTCAGAGTTAGACAATCATCTGGTGAACCTGGTACTGAGGTCGGTGGTACGAGGGGGAGGCGGGGGCATACTCGCTTGCATGGAATGCAGGGGAGGGGGTGAACTTGCTTGTGTGAGATATAGAACTACCAGACACAGTTGATGGTTGAATACAATGATGAATGACAAATGATTTATAAATCTCAGCAGGAATGTTGGGATTTTTTGGTGACACAAGCCAAATACTCTGACATCATTTCGGTCATCCCTCTCTCTTGGAGACATCTACCACACAAAATCAAGGTTAATGTGTGGGCACAAATATGGTTAAAAAATCTATTGGATTTAATGTTGTATTTTTTATATTTAAATGAATTAATCTATTGGGTGCCAGCTTCGGTTTAACTTCCCTTATGGTGAAGGTCAATGACCAGGACATTTGAAGGAGCTAGGGGATCTTTGGAGAGGTTATAAGCATGAGCAGTATGTTGGATGGTGTGATAGAGTGGGAACAGAGTTGGATACAATACCTATCATGGATGACGGCCCGATAGAGAAATATCGCCAAATGATTACCCATTGGGTGACTGCTAAATTTAAGGTATTAATCCCATTTAACGTATTTAAATGACAGTTTTCATATTTTTCATTAAAAGTATATTATTTATTATTAAATATTATTTATTGATATTATGAAAAAAACAATAAAAAACATTGATTCAAAGAAATACCTCAACACTTTAGGGTGCACTACTACGTAAGATCATGGGAGGCAGCTGGTACGATATAGTTGTTTATAATTTTTCTTTAGGACTTTCCCTTTTTATTGTTTCCTACTTAAATTATGTGATTTAATGAATATTGAATATATGATTATACTAGCACATTATATTGTTTTAATGTCATTACTGAAGCAAAAAATTGAATAATGAAGGATGTCTCCTTGAGCAAAATTATTTTGCTCGAGTAGAAGGAAAAAAGTTGGAATTGTGGTTGATGAACCGACAAAAGAAAAGATTTTATGTTTTAATTTGTTTATTTAAAAGTTTAAAATAAATTTTAAAATTTAATAATCTATTAATATTTTTAGCAGGCTGATTATGAGGCCCTTGATGCCCCGAAACCTGACAATTTAGGGCCACACGATCATTTATATCAGGTTTTGGGAGATGAGCACTCTGGTCGATTACGCTACTGACCTGGTAAGAATAGAGTCCCAGCATGGTATTGGTCCTCTCTAGGTATCCATTCTAGTACCACCGAGTTGGAACAGGTCAACGAGCATGCAAGAGAGTCTGATAAAAGGATTACAGAGTTGGAAGAACTGGTTCAAATGAGGGAGAAAGAATTTGTGAAACTGATCAAAGCCTAATCTTCATCACTTCCACCAGAGGCCAGCGTGACTTTTCAGACATATATGTAATCTATGGGTGCATTACCCTATGCACCATGTAGTAGTTCTAGTGGCGGTCGATATGATGACGTTCCTGGTGATGACGAAGATGCTGAAGAGGATGAGGGAGAGGATGAGGATGTGATTGAGGGAGAGGATGGGGTCGAGGGAGAGGATGGGGCTGAGGATGATCATGAGGACAATGATGAGGATGACGATGAGGAAAAAGAAGGTGGTGAGGATGAGGCTGATGATGACAGTGGTGATTATGATGGTGATCAGGGGCAGATTGATCCATTACATTTTTGAATTCTGTATAACTCTATATTTTTTAACCTGGGTTTTCACTCTGGTATTGATAGTTTTTAATTTAGTATAACACTTTATTTTTGACCTAATTTGGAAGCCTAATGATGTTATAATGGTTTATGGGGCTTCTGGGGCATGTTCAGATCTCGGAACCCCAGTCGGCATAAAAAAAACTCTATGCCTCACGGTTAGTAAAAAATTTAAATCCATCCCACAGGGTATCTACCAACCATATAGAGATATATATTAGAAGTAATGTGCATTATTTTCCCTAACCATGCACCTGGGGATGTACATCATGAACAATGTCTATAGTTTTAGTATATTATATTATCACTGTTGTTGCACGATTTTCCTAACTAGAATATGAAAAACTGACCAAACGCATTCGGATTGTGTTGATACTTTAGGAAAACGATCAATGACTCATATGTCTCTTTCTTAGAAAATACTCACTTTTATGATGGTGGGGTTCTTTTCAATAGCCATTCTTGCATGTCTATACATCCATAACAATGTTAGATAAGTCACAATTTTAATTTAGTAATCTTGATATCATTGACATACATTATTATTAATCCCAAATTTAAAAATAAATTTTTTTTCTCTATACTTTATGAAATTAAACCTTTTTACAAGCCATGAACAACCTATTAGTGTAGAAGCCTAATCTTTATCCACCCATGGGGTGTTCTTGACTTGAGGAACTAATTGGGTAATGATTGTTATGACCATAGAGGTGCCAATAATGATTTATTGAACATGAGTGAATGATTTGGGATGCTTGTAACACGTAATGGGGCCTGAGGCACATGCCTCAATTTGGGATGCCTATAAAGGGTCCATGAAGTCCTAATTCACAAACAGTTGTGTGCAACCATTGGTAAAAATCTTCCCTTTACCAATGGTGTGATTCAATGATGAGGCAATGCACCTTTAATGGTGATTGTGGATTTCATGTTATTGACATGCCTCACACACTTTCATCCGATGAACCAAATGATTGTGTTGTAGATCAAGAAGCTAGGTGAAATTTTAGAATTTATCGAGCCTCTTGTATAGTACTACTTCCTAATAGTTGTAACTATGGTTTTCTTCTTGATACATGAAATACATTACCATCATTCAGTTTAGGATTTTATTATTAGTTGGTATTATTGGTTTGGTTATTTTCATACATTTCCAATATTTTCCTATTGTTATATTTCGTCCACTTTTAACTGATAATATTAAAATTGTGAAACTTAGGTAATGAGGGAATAGTCTCCCCCAAAAACAGCAAAGGCTCTCAGTATTATTCAATAACATTTGGAATTTTGGTAGATGCGCTTGAGGCCATGTGGCCATCTGGGTTTGGGTCACTATTGAGTGGCATCCTGGTTTGAGACATCACAATTCCTGGATATCCTTTTTATAGGTGTTTCTAATCAAATCCATACATATAACTATTGAAGGCCCCTCTCCAAAATCAATTGGGACATGATTCAATGAATACACCTACATCATTAAGAGTGTGTATCCTAGTACTTACCTTCAAACTACCATAAATCTTCTTTTTCATTATGTTTTTTTATCAGAATGGATTTTATATATTAGTATTTTTGGGTAAAAAATTCGTTATTTGTTTCTAATTACTTCCATATTTTTTTCATTGCAGGAAATGACACCCATTAAAGAGAATCAGTGGAAAAGGATGATAGAAAATAATGGTCACATGACACAGATGGACGTTCTTCCACTCATCCATGTTGTGAGTTTTTTTTCAAATATATATATTTCAATAACTTATAATATCATATGTTTACTTTTATGTTAAACTTTTTTTCAGGATCGACCCCCTAGATGAGAGATATCGGATGAGGAGCCTTATATTACTCCCAGTACAAAGGCTAGTGGTATGAGTGGGCTGGTGTCAGAGTTAGACAATCATATGCTGATCCCGGTACTGAGGCCGGTGGTACAAGGGCTTGTGGTGCGAGAGTTATATGATCCACTGGTCATACCCGATTGGAAAATTCCGTTACCACAGACGTATCTTCTACACCCCATTTTGAACCAAGTGTGTCTTTAGGGAAAAACGAGATATTTAGGCCTCCGTTGTTTCCACTACGAGTTGGACTGACGTATGTGCCATCATCTTTTTCTTATGGTTCATTATCTTCGAGCTATTATATTCCACCTTCTTCAACTCCTGCTCCGACATAGTATGTGGATGAGGAGCATACACTAAGGGACACTACACCTACACAGGATATTCCTTCATCTTCTGCACATCCAGTGAAACCCATTGATCCGGCAACCAAAGGTATATTTATATAACTCTAACAAATTTTTATACCAAAATTTATTTTTATTATAACCTGTACTGATATCTTTTTCATTAAAAACAGAGTCATCTACTGATATGAGGTGGGGAAGGGGGCATACTCTCTTGCATGCATTATGGAAGCAGAAGACATAGTTGATGGTTGAATATAATGATGAATGTCAAATTATTGATAAATCTGGGAAGGAATGTTGGGGTTTTTTGGCGATGCTAGCCAAATAATCCAACATCATTCCGGCCATCCCTCTCTCTTGGAGACATCTGCCACACGAAGTCAAGGACAATGCTAGGGCACAAATATGGGTAAAATATTAATTCGATTTAATGTAGTATTTTTTTGTATTTATGTGAATTAATCTATTGGGTGTCAGATTCAGTTTAACTTTCCTGATGGCGAGGTTCACGACCAGCACGTTTGAAGGATCTAGGAGAGCTTTGGAGAGGTTATAAGCATGAGCTATATGTTGGATGGTGTGATAGAATGGGAATAGAGTTGGAGACATTACCTATCATGGATGAATTCCTGATAGAGAAATATCGTCAAATGATTACCCATTGGGCGACTGCCAAATTTAAGGTATTAATCCCATTTGAGGTATTTAAATGACAATTTTCATGTTTTTCATACATATTATCTTATTTATTATTAAACAATATTTAGTAATTTTCTGAAAAAAATACATTTATTCAAAGAAATACCTCCACACTTTGGGGTGCAGTACTAAGTCAGATCATGAGAGAGTGCTGGTATGATATAGTTGTTTATAATCTTTCTTTAGAACTTTCCCTTTTTATTGTTTCCTACTTAAATTATGTGATATATTGAATATTGAATATATGATTATATGTGCACATTATATTGTAACAATGTCATTACAGAAGCAAAAATTGAATATTTAAGGACGTCTCCCATGAGAAAAATTGTTTTTCTTGAGTAGAAGGAAAAAATATGGAACTGCTGTTAATGAACCGACACGAGAAACGATTGTAATTTTTAATTTGTTTATTTAAAAGTTTAATACATATTTTGAAATTAAATAATCTATTAATATTTTTAACAGGTTGATTTTGAGGACACTGATGCCCAGGAACCTAACAATTTAGGGCCACAAGATCATTTATATCAGGTTTTGGGAGATGAGCACTCTGGTCTATTATGCTGCGGACCTGGTAAGAATATAGTCCCGACGAGGTATTGGTCCTCTCCAGGTATCCATTCTAGTACCATCGAGTTGGAACAGGTCAAGGAGCATGCCATACAATCTGATAAAAGGGTCACAGAGTTGGATGAATTGGTTCAAATTAGGGATAAAGAATTTATGAAATTGATCGAAGAATTATCTTCATCACCTCCACTAGAGGCGAGCATGGATTGTCCGACATATATGTCGAATATGAGTGCATTATCCTATACACCACACGGTAGTTCTAGTGGCGGTCGAGATGATGACATTCCTGGTGATGATGGGGATGCTGAAGAGGACGAGGGAGAGGACGAGGGAGAGGACGAGGATGAGGATGAGGGTGAGGATGGTGCCGAGGGCAAGGATGGGGCCAAGGATGAGCAATGGGACGATGAAGATGAGGACAATGATGGATGAGAGGATGGGGTTATGATGAAAGTGGTGATGGTGATGGGAATTAGGGGTAGATTGATCGATTATATTTTTGAATTTTGTATAACTCTTTATTTTGTAACATAGTTTTTCACTCTGGAATTGATATTTTTGAATTCAGTAAAACTCTTTATTTTTTACCATATATGGAAGCCTAATGATGTTATAATGGTTTATAGGGCTTCTGGGGCTTGTTTGGAGCTCGGAACCCCGGTTGGCGTAAAAAAACACTATACCTCACAGTTAGTAATAAATTTAAGTCCATCCCACAGGGTATCTACCAACCATATAGGGATATATATTAGATGAAATGTGCATGATTTTCCCTATCCATGCACCAAGGGATGCACATCATGCACAATGTCTATAGTTTTATTATAAGATATTATCACTTTTGTTGCACGATCATCCTAACTGACATACGGAAAACTGACCAAACGCATTCGGATTGTGTTGATACTTTAGGAAAAAAAATCCTTGGGTCATATGTCACATGTACGAGTCAAAACCGCCCCAATATGAGGCACGGTGTGGCTAGTATCACTCAAAGTGTCTCTCTTTTGTTTAAAATGGACACCCATTTAAGTAAAAACAATGGGCATACGAAAAATTGAACAAAAATATTGGGATTGTGTTGATACATTATGAAAATTATCCATGGGTCATATGTGAGGTGTACGACTCAATCCCACTACAATCTGAGGCACGGTGTGGCCGGTACCACTTAAAGTGTCTCACTTTTATTTGAAATGGATAACATTTTAAGTGAAAACAAAAACTGACATACGGAAAATGGACCAAACATATTTGGATTATGATGATACTTTAGAGAAACGATCCCTAGGACATTTTTGATGTGTAGGAGTCAAACCTGCATCAATCTGAGGAGCGATGTGGCCGGTACCACTCAAAGTGTCTTACTTTTATTTGAAATGGACCAGATTTTAAGTGAGAACAACAACTGAAATACAGAAAACCGATCAAACAGATTCAGATTATGTTGATACTTTACAAAAATGATACATTGGTCATTTTTACGGGTACAAGTCAACTCCACCTCAACCGGAGGTTTCGTGTGACCGTGATGGCCAAAAACGCACTGCATGTGTCATAAATGGCCAAAACATGCGTTTCACGGTCAAATGCATGCCGAAAGACATCAGAATGACTTGAAATCACAAGAAAACACCCTAATTATTATTTTGGAGGTGTAAGAAGAGACGGAACGTTATTCGGACATGCGGTTTGCATGGCACGACTCAATATGTGTTTTTTAGGTGATTGGCATGCTTGAAAAGCGTGTGTGGGGTGGTCAAAACCGGCCGAACAAACTTAGAATGCTATGAAGTCAGATGACAAAAATGGGTGGGTGAATTATGAAATGTTAAGATAGATGGCACGTTAATTGAAGGTATCGTATGACCGCGCTGGCCGAAAATGCACTATGCGTGTCGAAAATGGCCTAAACATGTGTTTAACGATCAAATGCATGCCTAATGACATCAGAATGATGTGAAATCACACTAAAACACCCTAATTATTATTCATGAGGTGTAAAAGGAGACGGAATGCCATTCGGACACACGGTTTGCACGGAATGACTAAATATGTGTTTTTTAGGTGTTTGGTGCGCTTGAAAACCATGGGTGGGGTTGTCAAAACTGGCTGACTGACCATGGAATGCCATGAAACCATACGACAACAATGGGTGGGTGAATTCGAAAATGGTCGGCCAGATGGAACATCAGTCGGAGGTGTCTTGTGACCGCGATGGATGAAAATGCACTCTGCATGTCGTAAATGGCCAAAACATGTGTTTAATGGTCAAATTCATGTTGAACGACATCAGAATGACTTCAAATCAGACAAAAACAGCCTAATTATTATTTTTCAGGTGTATGAGGAGATATCATGTCATTCAGATGTGAAGTTTGCATGACATGACTGAATATATGTTTTTAGGTGTTACGTGAGCTTGAAAAGCATGCACGGGGTGGTAAAAATCGGCCGAACGACCAAAAAAAGACATGAAATCAGACGATAATAAGTGGTGGGTGAATTGTTAAATGGCCGGCTAGACAACGCGTCAATCAGAGGTGTCGTGTACCCACGCAGGCCGAAAACGCACTCTGCATGTCGTAAATGGCCAGAACATGTGTTTAACAGTCAAATGTATGATGAACGACATCAGAATAACTTAAAATCATACGAAAACACCCTAATTATTTTTTTTGATGTGTATGAGAAGACGACCCATCATTCAGTTGTGTGGTTTGCGCGGCACGAAATTATATTTGTTTTTTAGGTGTTTGGCGCGCTTGAAAAGCGTGCGTGGGGTGGTCAAAATTGGCAGAACGACCTCAAAATTTCATTAAATCAGATGACTACAAAGGTTGGGTGAATTTTAAAATGGTCGGCCAAATGACACATTAATCAGAGGTGCAGTGTGACTGTGCTAGCCAAAAACACACTCCACGTGTCGTAAATGCACAAAACATGCGTGTAATAGTCAAATGCATGTCAAATGATATCAGCATGACTTGAAATCATACAAAAACACCCTAATTATTATTCTTGAGGTGTAAGAGTAGACGAAACGTCATTCGGATGCGTGGTTTGCACGGAACGGCTAAATATGTGTTTTTTAGGTGTTTGGCGCGCTTGAAAAGGGTGTGTGGGGTGGTCAAAACTAGCCGAACGACCTCGAAATGCCATGGAATCAGATGATAACAAAGGGTGGGAGAATTGGGAATTTTTTGGCCAGATGGTACATCAATCGGATGTTTTGTGTGACCACGGTGGCCAAAAACGCACTCCACATGTCGTAAATTGCCAAAACATGCGTTTAGCGGTCAAATGCATGCCGAATCACATCGAAATGACTTGAAATCTCATGAAAACTCCCTAATTATTATTCATGAGTTGTATGAGGATACATAACGTCATTCAGATGCACGTTTTGTGTGACATGACTGATTATGTGTTTTTTAGGTGTTTGGCGCACTTGAAAAGCATCCGTGGGGTGGTCAAAACTGGCCGAACAACCTCAAGAATGCCATGAAATTGGACGACAACAAAGGGTTGGTGAATTATAAAATGGTTGGCCAGACAACACATTAATCGGAGGTGTCGTGTGAACGCGGTGGCTGAAAATACACTTTGCGTGTTGTAAATGGCCAAATCAAGTGTTTTAAGGTCAAATACATACCAAACGATATCATAATGACTTGAAATCACATGTAAACACCGTAAATATTATTCTGTAGGTGTAAAAAAAGACAACACATCATTCGGACCTGCGATTTGCATGACACAACAGAATATGGGTTTTTTAGGTGATGGCGCGCTTGAAACGCATGCATGGGGTGGTAAAAACCAGTCAAACAACCTCATAATTCCATAAAATCAGACGACAACAATTGGTGGGTGAATTGTAAAATGTTAGACTAGACAACACATCAATCGGAGGTTTCGTGTCACCGCAGTGACCGAAAACGTACTACACATGTCGTAAATGGCCAAAACATGCATTTAACGGTCAAATGCATACCGAACGAAATCAGAATGACTTCAAATCACAGGAAAACACCCTAATTATTATTCATGAGGTTTATGAGGAGAGAAAACGTCATTTGGATGCACGGTTTGCATGGAACGGCTGAATATGTGTTTTTTATGTTTTTAGCGCGCTTGAAAAGCATGCGTGGGGTAGTCAAAATCGGCTGAACTACCTTGGAATGCCATTAAATCAGACGACAACAAAGGATGGGTGAATTGTAAAATGGTCGAATAGACGACATGCCAATCGGAGGTTTCGTGTGACCACAGTGGCCGAAAACACACTCTGCATGTCCTAAATGGTGAAAACATGTGTTTTACAGTCAAATACATACTGAACAACATCAGAATGACTAAAAATCACACGAAAACACCCTAATTATTATTCGTGAGGTGTTCAAAAAGACAAAACATCATTCGGACACGCGGTTTTCACGACACGGTAGAAAATGTGTTTTCTAGGTGTTTGGCGCGCTTGAAAAACGTGTGCGGGGTGGTCAAAACTAGACGAAAATTCACTCCAGAATGCCCCCCTCACCCCCGGATAGCCCCCCACACCCCTCGGACTGCCCCCCCCACCCAATGATCCATGGATCATTTGTGATGGGTACAAGTAAACCCCTCCTCAATCTGAGGAATGGTGTTACTGGTATCACTCAAAGTGTGTCACTTTTGTTTTAAATGGACAACATTTTAAGTGAAAACAACAACTGACATGCGGAAAATCATCACAAGGCTAAAAATATATTATTGAAATTAAGGGATAAAAAATAATATATGGTCTATTGGTCATACGTTGTTAGAAGGAAATATTCACAAGGCATAGATTAAAACACAATGGGTCATAGTATATATATAAAAACATGAATTATATTAGGAATGAGTCTCGACATCCCATCAGGAACATGCACAAACACTAATGTTCTAATTCTCAGTCACGGGTCGTCCATTCTATAAAATAATAAAAATCAAATAATTATCATATAGTGATTTCATATGAAACCTATGAACACTCAAGCATACCATATAACAAATTGTTCAACAAGGCTACACATAGATTCTTGAAAAATAAGTTTCAATGTCTCATAAAAATACCCCAATGGTGAGGAATACATATGGTGACACCATATCCCCATGGATCACCTCAATCACATCCTCAAACAGTGGGTTCTAGTACCAAACCAATGTCCCTTTGGGAACCCAATACCAAAGACTTAATTGAATATGCATACCCACTTCCTAAGATGGCGATTCATCTCACATCACACAGAAGAGAAAATTACAATTAGCCACATACCCCCTTATTCTAATTGAAAAATCTATGAAAAACATGTAGGCTATTTCGGTAACCCATCTCATATGTCGATATTGGCCAATGTTTCCCACTAACACATCAGGAACCATTTATACATGGATATATAGTAATTAGTGTAATATTAACATCCCATGTGCTTCCTATAACTCATCCTAGGTCTAAGAACATGACCACAACCATTGTCTATCTTATGGGTTTCATGATCCTTGCCACTCTACCCATGTTTTTCTATTTGTTTTATGATACTCCACCCAAGACCATGACTAAACATCCCATTTTCTTCCTATAACATGTAGGTTTTTTCTCTTGTGTGTATTGGTGTTTTGGGTTGAGTGAGGAATGAATTCTAAATTTTGAATACTCTTATGTGTGTTAGTGTTGTGGTTTGAGTGAGGAATGAATTCTAAAATTGAATACTCTTATGGGTGTTATTGCATTTCCTATAACATGTAGTCTTTTTCTCTTGAGGGTGTTATTGCATTTGACATTCTAAATTTCTAAATTTCTAAATTTTGGAATGAATTCTAAATTTTGGATACTTTGTATGGGGATTATTTTATTGGTGTTGTTGCAGGTCTGGAGAGGGGTTGTTGTGTTTTAGCAGGTCTGGAGAGGGGAGAGGGGCCTGCTGCTGTGGAGTTGAGCAATTGTATACCAACGGTTTCAAAACTGTTGATATAGATACTATAATATAACTATACCAATAGTTTGTTATTACCATTGGTATAGGTTTATACCAATGGTTATAACAAAACTGTTGGTATAGCCTTACAGCTTTCCATATCCCCCTTATACCAACAGTTTCTAACTGTTGGTATAAGTGTAACACACATACACCAATGGTTTATAATCATTTGGTCTATGTTATACTTTATCACACATATACATATAGTTTGTAGCAAAGTGTTGGCATACCTTCTATTTTGAAACCTATACCAACGGTTTTCACTGAACTATTGGTATAGGCCAATTGTCACGCCTTACTTGGCCATGGTTGAGGGAACCGTTGATATACTATATACGAATGGTTTCTAGGCCTTTACCAATGGTATACAACCATTGGTAAAGTGTAAAATTCCAGTAGTGATTAATTCTATCTAGACTTGCATCTTAGTATAAATTTAGAATTCTTGCTTCAAATGTCATTATTTTTAGTAATAAAAATCCAAAAAGATTTTAATCACTATCAGTTAATAAACAAAACCACAAAAAGATATAGAATATGTGAATTATAAAATTAAAGTGACCTGCATTGAGAAGGATCCTCAAGAGAGATGACCAGGGTCTGCCACTGTGTTGTACTAGAAAAAATATAATTATTTGTCCACACACCAAGACATGCGTGTGTCAAAACTGAAGCTGTTTTTGGGGATCCAATCATTAGTTCATTTTCATTTTCTATTTTCACACCTTATTTAGTTTTCATTTCATTAAAAAAAATCCCTTGATGTATTCAAAATCCGGATATTATGCATGGAAAAATTACTCACAGATGCAGCAAATAAAATAAGAATAAGTTGAATATTTTAGAAGAGCTCATGTGCATGAACTTAGAAAAAGCATTGAACAACTAACCAGAAAGGTAGAGAGATATTTTGATCATGATCGTGCATTAATGGGGCATCCCAACCCTAAGCTGGAGAAAGAACCTGAAAAAGTGTGTGTAAGAAATTTCACCACTTATATTTGAAATTGAAGAACGTAAGGAGGAATGGGAGAAAGATGTACCCACTGGGCTATAAGAGGGAGATCAAAAAAGTTTGGATTAATTATTGATTAAATGTGAGTAACTACCTAACCTCCCCATACAATACAAAGAAGAAGATTCAACACCACAAAAGGAAGAAACCACCCAAGTGGTGGAATTTGAAGTCAAGATGGTGGTGCCCGACTACCTGCCTCCATCCTCAAAGAGTCTATACCAAGAGGTACATACCAATGAGGAAAAGATTGAAGCTGAACCAAATCATGGAGTAGAACCATTAATTGACTATATCCCTTCTATTTTTATTGAATCTGAATTCTACATCACTCATTTTGGTTTTGATTATATAGAATCCGACAATCTCAGCTATTCCTTGGAGGATGAAGAAGAACCTAGATGTTCGCATGTTGAGGATCATATGGATCTCCCTGGATATGTTGAATATTTATTGAAGGAAGTTCATAAAGAGATACTACTGTATTTCCCTAAGGAAACCATGAAAAAATCTTCTTAATTTTATGGGGAAGAATTTAATCTTAATACCTCATGTTTTAATATTATTCAAATATAATTACACTTTGACTTTCCCATTGACAATTCTTTTGACGAAGCATGCCTCAAAGAACCAATAGACAGAGAATAAGAGGTTTCACAAGTAGTAACCAAGAAGGATGATGATCCATACTTTATCCTACCCCAACCATGCAAGATATACCTCATTTTAATGGGGGTGGGGATATGGTGTACTCTATCCCTGTATCATTACTCACCCAGAAGGATGAAGCACAAGCAGGAAAAAACAACATGTAGTGGATCAAATCAAATAAGCTTCATCCTACATCACACTTTGGATAACAACCGGTACTTCCCTCTAGAGGTAGTCAAAATTTACGTCTGACATAGGGGATAATACCAAGATTTATGTTTACTTTCTAGGAATTTAGATGTCAATTTATTTTCATTGAAATAATTTATCATGTGGTCCCCTCTCTCTTTTCATTTTGTGATTAAATTAAATGATCATTGTGATTAATTGAGTAATTTTCTTTTGTAAGATCATAATGGTTGAAGGAAGCCCCAAACACTGAATGAGAAGGACCAAGATTCATGAAAAAAGGGAGTTCAATTTTAGTGTTTAATCTTTTAAACTGTCCACATTTTTTTCAACAACATATTTTGAGCTTTAAAGAAAAATTGCTTACCCAAATGTGAATTTATGTTTTACATGACTTATTTAAGAGACATGAGTTTCTTAAGAATCCTATGATGCCATGTTTTAGATTTCAATGTTGATATGATTAAATAATTGAATTTAATAATTGAATTTTTAAAATAAATCATGGATATAGAAGTAATGACTCATGATTTGAAGGAATTAATTGATTCATTTAAATGAAATTTACCTACCATCCTTCAAGCTTTGAATTTCTAAAGTTCGTGTGAATTGATTTATTAGTCATGCCATGAGTTATTGTCTAAGGTTATATTTCCCATTCCTGAGAAGATTTCTATACCAAGTACTTCCTTTTTATTCTTGAGCATATTTCTTGAGTAATTGGGACATGTAACCAACCATAACTTGTATTGAAACTTTTCAAATCTATGACTGTGCAAAAACACATTTAAAATGATTGAGTAATCCTTTGAAAAGCTAATTATCCTTAAAATACTACCTTTACATCAATCCTTATTTTAGCACATAGAGACCATGAATGACCTTTATAGGAATGAGTCACGTTTCAAGCCATTTTTACCCATTCCTACACTCCTCTGAGTATTTTCATGATTGTTTAATGTTGAAGTGTGCGGGTAAAGAGAATCATGGTGGATGGGATGATATACATTATAATGAAGAAGTTTAGGGGTTTTATTGTGGTAATTGTAAAATTTTGTGGAATCACTCATTATACTCTATTTTTTCCCTCTTGAATTAAAAAAATTAAAAAATGACAAAAAGAACCAACAAAAAGAGAAAAAAATGGGTTATTATTTGGGAAAACTCAAAATCACCATTTTCTAGACCGAATATCTTATGAGAAAATATGGTTTGGTGATTGATGTGAGGTATGATATAATAATAACGTTTTAAAAAAGAAAATGAAGTAAAAATAAAAAAAATATTCCAGAGGGTGCACAAATCATTCATTTTTCTTACTTGATCATAACATTTTCTTTGAGTTTTGGGAAGTTGGTGTTGCTACTATGATGGGGAAAATTTCATTATATTTTTACTTTTGATTTCATACATACTACTTAATATATTATCCTCCTCCTTGAGACTTAATTTTTAAAGAATAAAATCCTACAAACATTATACCTCAGAGCCAATAGAACCTTAATATAGAGTCCTCATGATTTTATGTGCATTGTGTCTTTACAAACTGGAGAAAGCAGTTTATTTAAAGGCCTATGGATAAAGAGAATGTTCTCATGATATGATCATAACTCTACTTGAATTGTATAATGAGTAATGAAAGAAAATAATAAAAAGTTAGGTAAATCTTTACTTGGAATGTTTAATAATAATTAATCA
Organism: Viscum album; assembly: GCA_963277665.1. NCBI lineage: Eukaryota > Viridiplantae > Streptophyta > Magnoliopsida > Santalales > Viscaceae > Viscum > Viscum album. The sequence goes on along the minus strand of OY728148.1, from coordinate 962,579,746 downwards.
AGGAGCTTGAATGAATGAAAGGAGAAGTTCCAACAATTTTCAAATGGTAAAAGTAAATTATGTGAATTATTTGTATCTTTGAAAAATGGGAGATTAAATTGGTATTTTTGAAATTTTTTGAATGTTTGATTTCACATTGAAAATAGTCTGATTTAATTTAATTGGAATTTGAATATTGCTAACATTGGTGTCCTCTGTTTTCGATGTTGATATTTGATACTTGAGGACAAGCATGGTTTAAGTGTGGGGGTAATTGAGAGAGAAAATTTATATGCAAATTTTTGATCAAATAATGAGTATTTTTTAATTTTATTCCATGATAAAACAGATTTATTTCAATGTTCTATTAAATTAATGGGTAATTTTAATTTTAGAATGATTATGAGAAAAATTGAGAAAAGTGCATAATTTTGGATTTTTGACAGATTTTTACTACAATGGTATTTTTCTCATTTTTAAAAAAATATAATTCCAAAATTCATGATTCTTTTTCTTAGAATCATGAATTTATTTCATTAAACTTTATCTTAAGGACATAAAGTTGATTCAAAGATCTATTAGTCCAAAAAATTCATTAAAGTTGGAATTTTTTCTAGGAAAATAGAATAGACACCACAACTATAATGAATGAAAAAACAGTCTCCTCACCCCATATTTACGTGACTCTACCAAGGATAGAACTATAACACATAAGACCAACTTTAAAATAAATATGGGGGGATTTTGAAGTCATTAAGATTTCCATTTATCATTACAAATTTGAATACAACTTCTTAGAAATTTCAGCCATAAAAAGTTTTATTCAATGAAAATTTCATAACTCTTTAATCTTGTGGCTAAATGAGCTAAAATTTGGAGGGTGAATGGAAACCACATTACTGAATAACTTTTATGATGGGTTCCACACATTAATCTGACATTTAATTGGCCAACAATGTTCAAACATTCATAGGAATGAATTCTTCCTATAAAAGGAGGCCCTCGCCTTCTTCCCAAATCATCAGCTCGACACCCACAGCTAAAGAGGGATCCCACCCGGGAATGGCACACTTCATATCCTCTTTCCTCCCTAATTTATTCTTTATATTTTATTTTAATTTTATTTTTGAATTATTATTCAATTATAATTCAAATTTTAGTTTTATTAATCCATTCCTTTGGGTTTCTCCATCCACTTTTCTTTATTTCTTTCTCTCTCTCTCTCGTTTGGTCCACCCAATCCACTGAGTAATATCTTTCTCTCAGAAATGAGAGGCTAACCCCGAGACTTGTCCCGGGGGGAGGTCAATGTGATCTTGAATTTTCATTAGTGTTTAATTTTAAGTTTGTAGATAGATTTGAGTAGCATGCACAGGTAAGGCGAATGAATCTGATGTTGTGAATGACTCCAATGACATGAAACAAAACCTATCCTTATTATTTTATTTAATCATTTTTCCTCTCTCTATTGGTTAGTTATTCACACATTGGTTTTCAGATAATAAATATATGAAAGGGCTTCGATTGAACTCGGTCCTGGAAGACGACACATTCTAGGAAAAGGTGTGTGACCAACATGGATTAAAGGAGGAGGTTGAATTGAGAGTTCTGAAACATTCAATGATATTCCACAATTTATAATTAAATAATAGTAGTTCAAAAATGAGATTCCATGTTTGGATTATCAAAAAAAATAAAAAATATAAAGGATCATAATGACTGAACTTTTATCCAACCCCAAATCAAAGTTCTTCCTTATTAATTCATTCTGTTTAGACTTGCATCTTAGTATAAATTTAGAATTCTTGATTGACATGGAATTATTCTAAATAATAAAAAACCCAAAAAGATTTTCATCACATTCATTTTATAGACAAAACAAAAAAAACAGAGATATAATAGGTGAATTAGAGAATGTAAGTGAACTACATTGAGAAGGCTCTTCAAGAGAGACGACTCTGGTCAGCCACTATATTGCACAAGGAAAAATATAATTATTTTTGTCCATACCCCATGACAGGCATGCATGAAAACTAACATTGTTTCTAAGGAGACAATCCTTAGTTTATTTACATTTTCTATTTTCAAATATTAGTTAGACTTCATTTCATTTAAATTACTAAAAAATGACTTCCATGATGTTTTCAAATTCAGAATATTATGCACGGAAAAATTACAAACAGGTACAACAACTACAACAAGAAGAAGATAAATATTTTAGAATATCATAGGTTCATGAACTTAGAGAAAGCATTGAACAATTAACCAGAAAGGCTGATAGAGATTTTTATTATGTTCTTTCATTAATAGAGTAACCCAAACCAAATCCAAAGGAATCACCTGAGAATGTGGTGGAAGAAATTTCACCACTTATATTTGAAATTGAAGAACCTGAGGAGTCAAGGTAGGAAGACTTACCTGGTGACCTAAAAGTGCGAGATCAAAAAAGTTTGGATTAATTCTTGATTAAATGTGAGGAACTACCTGACCTCCCAATACAATAAAAATAAGAAGACTCATCACCACTAAAGGAAGAAACCGCCAAAGTGGTGGAATTTGTAGTCAAGATGGAGGAGCCCAACTACCTACCACCAACCTCAATGAATCTACTCTAAGAGGCACTTACCCATGAGTCATAGATTAAAGCTGAACCAACTCAGGTAGTTGAACCATTCAATGACTCTATCCCTTATAACTTTACTGAATCTGAATTATACATCCCTCCATGTGGTTTTGATTATACAGATTCTGAAAATCTCAGATATGCCTTGGAGGATGATGAAGAACCAGGATGTGTACATGTTGAGGAACATATGGAGCTCCCTGGACACGATGAATATTTATTGAAGGAAGTTCATGGAGATATTATAGTTGATTTCCCTAAGTAAATCATGATAAAAGATTCTTACATTGACAGGGAAGAATTTGATCATGAGACTTCATGTTTTAATATTATTCAAATAGAATTACACTCTGACTTTCCTATTGACTATTATTTTGATAAATCATACATTGGGGAACCAATGGACAAAGAAGAAGAGGTTGCACAAGTAGAAACCTATAAGGAGGATGATTCATACTTCATCCTACCCCACCATGAAAGTTACACCTCATTGTAAAGGTGGGGGGGATATGGTCTACTCTATAAAAGGAGGCCCTCGACTCCTTCCACAATCATCATCTCGACACCCACAGCTAAGGAGCGATCCCAACGGGACACGAGCCTCTGCTTCTCCTCTCTTCCCCCCTCATTTATTATTTTTATTTTATTCTAATTTTTTTTGTATTAGTTTTCAATTTTAATTAAAATTTTAGTTTTCTTAATCCATGCCTTTGTGTTTCTCCATCCACTTTTCTTCATTTCTCTCTCTCCGTCTCTCTCTTTTCTTCCACTCACTCTGCCAAGTAATTTCTTGCTCTCAGAAATTAAAGGATGACCCCGGGACTTGGCCCGAGGGGAGGTGAAGGTGATAATTAAATTTCTTTAATGTTTAATTTTATGTTTGTAGATAGATTTGAGTACCACGCACGGGTAAGGAGAATGTCCCCGATCTTGTGACTCTCTCTGATGGCATGCAACTCAACCTATCCTTATTCTTTTATTTAATCATTTTACCGCTCTCCATTGGTTAGTTCTTCACGTGTTTCAGTTCACCTAATCAATGGATGAAACAGATTCGATAGAACCAGGTCCTGCAAGAAGATACATTCTTGAAAATTGTGTGTCACCAACTTGGATTAAAGGATGACATTGAATTGAGAGTGCTCAAACATTCAATGATATTCCACAAATTATAAATAAAGGGTAGTAGTTCAAAAATTAGATTTCATGTTTGGATTATCAAACTGAAATAAAACATATAAAGAAGAATAATGATTGAACATTTAACCAACCCCCAAAACCATGTTTGTTCTTATTAATTTATTATTTTTAGACTTGCATCTTAGTATAAATTTAGAATTCTTGCTTCACATGTTATTATTATAAATAATAAAAAACCCAAAAATATTTTCATCACTTTCTTTTAATAAACAAAACCAGAAAAGGATATAGAATAGGTGAATTAGATAAAGTATGTGGACTATATTCAGAAGGCTCTTTAAGAGAGAGGACCCTTATTAGCCATTATGCTGCACTAGGAAAAATTTTATTGTTTTTTTACATGTCATGCGATAGGCGTGAATCAATCTCATGTGCAAGTAATTCAGCCTCAATTAGGTAAAACTGAGATTCCTTAAACTAAGAAAACTTGAGGTCACACCCCTTGGGTAGTTCTTAAATGGTCAAGATCATAAAAAAAGCATGACGCATTCCATTAGTGGCCTTGGGTTGGGGCAACAACAACCAACGTATCTCAAAAAACCTAATGTCATCCCTAACAGGTCTTACCACATCTATTTTAGATTAACACTTTAAAATCGGGCCCACGCTGAAATGTCTGGCGGGTGGAAAAATGGTCAATAGCTCTATAAAGCATCAAAATTCGAATGAAGAGTCGTCATCAGTGACTGATCGCATCAACAATGTCAATACCCTATTCTCTCATCTCATGAACCTAGGCTACAAAATTAGGGATACTGAATGTGCTGGTATTTTGCTCTATAGATTTACAAATCCATATGATCATTTGATCATCAACCTTACCAAAAATATCATGATGGACATGTTTATGCCCAACAACGTTGCATCTATGGTTCTTGAAGAAAAAATTCAATGAAAGATCAATGTGACAGACAAAAAACATTGCACCAATCGATGACTTTTTCAATAGAGAGAGGAAGTACGATGGAGCATGATTCTACGTGTGATCCAAAATCACGGAAAGTACAAATCAAGAAGAATTACAAAATCACATGTTACAGTTGTGGAATGTAGGGGCACACCAAAAAGAATATTTAGAAATGATAAGAGTGGTGGAAACAACTCTCAATGAAATATGATGAGTACTTATAAAAATGGAGACATACAAGTCATCGAAACATCAATGATGGATGGAGGTAGACATCATCTCAACAACGAATGGATAATTGGTTCAATAGAAACATGGATCAAAGGGAATGGTTTGATCAGTATAAACATATCTCGAAATGACTTGTTTACATGGGGAACAATCACACCTCGAAGATCATTGGAGTAAATACCAACAAATTGAAGATTCATGATGGTATAATTCAAACCACCTATGGAGTACGCCATGCGAAGATCCTAGAGATTAAAATATTTTCTTTGGGTGGATTTTATGACATTAGGTGTAAGAATCACACTAACAATAGAGTGGGGAATATTGTGAAGGGTGTGCATGTGGTGATGAAGATAGAGAAGATCTCAAAGAATCTATGCATTCTTTATGGTGAAGCATATAAGGAGGTGGAGATAGTTTTCACAACTCGTCCCCCAGGGCCCATGTCATGACTACCCCAAACCCGTCTTCCATAGGCCAGAGGAAGACAACTAGCAACGGAAATTTGTGACCCTTAAACGGGAACACATTGTGTTTTAAACCTGTACAGACACACAATCCAAGAACAAAACAAGATGCAACCACACAGACTAGAACACAATAAGATGCAACCACAAAGTAAACTATTTTCGTAAAAGAGTGTTGAAAGTAAAAAGGGGCCGAAATATAAGCCCAACCGTAAAAGTACAAGTACGACTGGTAGTAAAATATAACTAAATGAAAACAGAATACAACACGAAGGTATAAGTACCACACAGGTAACACCACGAAGATAAAACCACGAAGATAACTCCACGAAGGTAGAAGTACCATGTAAGTAACACCACAAAGAGAGAAATACCATGCATGTAACACAACAAAGACAATACCACAAAGGTATAAGTACCACACAAGTAACACAAAAAAGTAAGAAGTACCACACAAGAAAAAGAATCATCTCACAATCAGGTATAACGTAAGTACAAAATTATAGATGATTAGTCATAACATATAGCATCTTATTCTGTTAAGAAGCGCTACTGCTGACCCACACAAGATCGATAGGTAACTAACCCCCACTGACCCACACAGGATCTGACCCACACAGGATCTATATGCGTTGACACACACATAATTTCTAAGAAATGACCCACACAGGATCTGACCCACATATGATCGATGTTCTTTCTTCACATTGCAGCCTTCCATAGGTTTCCTTGCACTCAGTATGCTCAAGTTCCGTAGAATCTTCCCCTTGAGATATCAGTCATACCTCGACTGCCACTAAGATACACAAAAGAAAAAATCAAAGGACCACCATGTCGTAAGGGTACCAACTCGATAGAAGACGCGTCAATCAGTCGCCCAGTCTATGAGTTATAAGTTTTTTATCTTCGGGGGCCCGGTTGGATTCAGGTTCGATCAAACTCGGTCATACTCCAATTATCTAAAAAACTCAATTGGAGAATACTAAAAGGACATTATAAATCCAAGCATCCGAATACTATAAACGGTTCTTCAAATATACGTCCAGTTCTCAAGATATGATCTTTTAAGTGTTATAGGGTCTGGTGGCGCTTGGGTCCGGTCTGACCTGGTCAGACCGACCAAGCCCGACTCACTCTGGGCTGGGCTAGGGGGGCTCAGGCCAAAGGTCTGATGTTTAGTCTAAGTCTCAAGAGGGGTGGCCCGCAAGGGCAGCCCACCATGGCCCGTAGGGGCGGCCCGACCATAATAGGGTTGCCCGCAAGGGAGGCATCTCGAAAGCGGGCGACCCGACCTGTGTGGGGTGGAGACCCGGTCCAGGGAGGAGGTCCGCTTTGAGGGCGGAGGCCCGGTGTGAGGGCGCCGGCCCAGTGTGAGGGCGCCGACCCGGTGTGAGGGCGGGGGCCAGTGTGAGGGCGGAAGCCCGGTGCGAGGGCGGCGACCCACTCTGAGGGAGGTAGTCCGGTCAGAGGGCGGTGGCCCGACCTGAGGGTGGAGGCCCAATCCGAGGGCGGTGGCCTGGTTCGAGGGAGGTGACCCAGTGTGAGGGAAGCACACCTAATCGAGGGTGGCGGCCCGCTCTAAGGGATGAGGCCCAGTTTAGTCCGATGCGGGGGGGGGGTGTAACCCCCTGATCACCTAGATTCACCAAAGGCCTGGATATCGTTCAGTTGGTGAGGTTGCAGCGCCGTGTGGGCACTGTGGAAGCCTCCGGAGGTGGGTTCGGTCTCCGCCATAACTTCCATTCATCGGTGGCGCAGTGGTTGTGTCGCCTTCCTTCCCGCGGTTTCCCGTCGTGTCGCCCACCTCCTCCATTTGCCGCAGCTAATGAGTCGTGACTCTCATCTTGTAGCGCGTGTTGACGTGTTCCCGACTTCTGAGGTGGTGCAAGGAATAACAAGATAGCGAAGGGTTCAGGCTGGGTTTTTATGCCCGCACACTCCGCGTTAGCTTGCAATATAAAGGATATTAAGGGAATTCAATAAACAGTTGTATTGAACACAAGATTAACCCCACAAGATTCCCCGAAATAACCTCCCACAAAGACGAATGAATCGTGGGTCAACACGTTAGTCAGTTGACCCGCATTCTTCATATAATTTCAAGAATGGGGAAGAGGGAAGCAAAAATTCCCAAATGAAAATAACCCCTACCTGGAAGAGATTTCCATTGACGATGGTCGACAAAACCTCCTTTATCATTGTCATCAGTTCATCACTCGGTGGCACTCATCACCGCTCGTTGGAACCAGTCTCCCCCTCCTGGTAGTTGGCGTCGTGGTACCTTGCCAGAGCTTCGTCATTTTGTGAAGTTGTGCCCAAACCCCTCCTCGAGCTCCATATAAATAGGATAGGAGAAGGAGTGTATAATTCTCGGGGAATTAATGAGGTTCATTTAATTAATGAACCTCCCGGATTTCCAACATTGTGGTTACAAGAAAAGATGAGTTAATCCATTTGTTGGATTGACACATTGTCGGTCCTGCCAGTGTCGTTCGTCCATTGGAGGAAAGAAGGAAAATAAAATAACAAAACATGTAATTTTATTAATCATTCAAATGTCCACAGAAATAAATTTTTCCCCTGACCTACTATGGTCAATGTTATGCCTCTTTTAAGAGAATCCCGGTGCTGCGGGTTCAACGATGCCCTTAGATTTTTAAGCCAAACAACAGTTCAAATGTTAGAAAACGCCGCTCATGCGTTTACTAAATGTACCCAAAAAATGGTTTGGAAAATTATTAACATTCACCCTCAACCCACACCTATTGAGGTTAGGATCTGCCTAATTAAAACACGCCCCAATGAACCCAACGGTACTCTCAGATTTCGAATCCGAGATACCGTTTAATAGTTATGGATTTTACAATAAAATAATTGTCACTTAATTATTTTATTTACAGCCAAAAAATAACTTTCACTTGTGGCCCGCACCAGCCAACATTAGTTTCTTCATAAAGAGAGCATACCCTCACAAGCTCAGCAGTGGTCTCAGATTTTTAATCCGAGTTACCGTTCGTGAGTTATAAGAATTTGAAAAATAAAATTATTTTATTTAATTATTTCATTTATGGTTATTCCATTTTCAGGTTTTCTCACAGGAGGCCCACACTGACTATACATAAGTCATGCCTAGGGTAAACCCACATTTTGAGTGAAACAATGCCCTCATATTTTTAATTCGAGTAACCGTTTAAGAATTATTCCACTTTTTTAGGAAATCTGCTTACATGCACTAATTAAAGCATAACAAAACATCAAAGGATAATTCTAGGCACCCTGGGCGTCAGAATCGCATGCCGTCCAATTTTACGATCTCTAAATAATTCCATATAATTAATAAAAATTATATGGAATTTATGAGACATTATAATAGTTGTCCTATTAACTACCTCAACAAAATCATTGAGGAAATCATGGTTTCAAAAGCTTGGTCTTATGTTTGAATGAAGCTTGAATATTCTTACTAAACATAAGTTTCTTCTGAGATTACAAAGGTATCCTATCCATTTTTTGAGCATTATGATTTTTACAACCAACATTGGTTGAATTTTGTGATGTCGGCAATGAGGAGTAAGGATATCTTAGAGTTGATCCATTCCAATATTTGGAAAGCGCTGTTTATATCACTGGGAAGAGAGTGGTACTTTGTATAATTCATAGATGATTATTCCATGAGATGTTAGGTGTACCCAATCAAGATGAAATCCACTGTTTTTAAAGTCTTCAAAACATTCAATGTCTTGATGAAGATTGAATCTTGAATGAAGATCAAGTGTTTGAGGATTGAAAGAGGTGGAAAATATTCAAGTGTGGATTTTGATACTATTTTTACAATAAGAAGGAATCAAGATTCAATTAATGGTGTCGTACACTCCTCAAAAAATGGACTGGCAATGTTGTTGAACATAACCTTCTTGGATAGAACAAGGGAGATATTGAAGACTGTTGGAATTTTCAAGAAGTTATGGGATAAATTAATGAATAGCACATGTTATGTGATCAATCGATTTACTTTTGTGATGATTGATATGAAAACACTAATAAATATGTGGAGTGTTAAACCTACTGACTATGCTTGGTTACAAACTTATGCAGGTCATGTATCTGTATTGTTTAATGATCAGAAAAGATTGAAATTGGATTCGAGATCCAATGAATGTATATTCTTAGGATACATTGATGGTGTGAAGAGGTATCGTATGTGGGACCCCACTACCAATAGACTTATCATCAGCATGGATGTTATATGTCTAGAAGATAAGGTTAAAGTGATGAATAATGGGGACTTGGAGAAAGTGAACACATATACTATAATAGTTGGGGTGGAGGAAGAATCCATAGAAGAACCAATTTCCTTTTAGGAGCATGATGATCAAGTTATGATTGATTTTGGACTATGACGATCAACTAAAGATAAAAGAGTACCATTATGGCACTTAGAATTTATCACTGAGAGAAATAATTTGTACTGCTTATTGAAGGAGGACGGTGATCTATATTTTTTTTGGAGGTGATGTGGAGTTCAGAAATATCCTCATGGATGGAAGTAATTCAGGGGAAACTTGATGCCCTTCACAATAACAAGACTTTAGATATTGATCCATTACATCATGGAACAAATACTATCAGTAAAAATAGTTTCTTTAAGATCAATTGGGATGAAAAGGAATAATAGTAAAGATATCACACAAGACTGGTGGTCAAAGGATATGCATTGGGTGAAGTTATTGATTTCAAGGATATATTTTCCCCAATTGTTAGAATAATGATTGTTCAGATAGTTATGGGGATGTGTACAATATATAGATTAACTATAGAGTAGCTATATGTGAAGAAAACATTTCTACATGGTGATCTTTATAAATAAATATATATTTTCAAATCGGAATGTTTTTCAAAATAAGGAAAAATGAACTTGGTTTTTAGGTTGATAAAAACATTTTATGGTATTAAGCAGGCACCAAGGTGTTGGTACAAGAGATTTTATTTCTATATCATGAGTATTGGACACAAAATACTTCATTCAGATACTTGTGCATATTTCATGGGTTCATATGCTAATGATTTTATTATTCTTCTATTGTATGCGGATGGAATGTTGATAGTTTTCATGGGAGTATGATATGAAGTAATTAGGACCAAAAATTAATATCTTGGGATACAGATTTAATCATATAGAAATAAGGGTATGAATTAGCAATCAAAAAAGAATTTCTAGAGGCATATCTTGAAATACATCCACATGCGACATTATAAGCCTGTATTTACCCCACTTACTATTAATTTTAAGTTATACTCTATGATAAATCCTAACAGTGATAACAATGAAGTATAGAGGATGGAGATGTATCAATTACCTTATGCACCAGCACTGGGTAGTATGATATTATCTATGGCTTATATGAGACCATAAATTGCACATGTAGTGGGAGAAGTTAGTTGGTATGTGGAGACTTAAATACAGGAGCATTGGAACCTATCAAATAATACCCTTAGATACATTAAAGAGATCTCATATGCTATATTATGTCATTGGGAATCAAATTTCACTATTAGAGCCTACGTAGATTCAGATTTTGTAGGTGATTATGACCAACAAAAATACACTTTGGGTTATGTGTTTAATTTTATATGATGAGTTGTGAGCTGGAATTCAATGTTGGAGTCTATTATATATTTATCAACGACTAAGGTAGAGTACATGAAAACTACATTGGCTTGCAAAGAAGTGATTTAGAAGAGAAGGTTTCCAAGAGATCCCAAACAATGACAGAATTATATCCAATTGTTTTGTGACAATCATAGACCTTAAAAATTAAAATGAATCTATCTTTTCATTCTATGATGAAGCACATTATGGTAAAATATCACTTTGTTATAGATGTGGTGGAGGAAGGAAGAGTGGATATTCAGAAAATATATATTGAAGAAAATTATGTTAATTTTATGATGAAGTTTATTAACATTGTTAAGTTAATATAGAAACAATTATCAATCGTAATCATAGATATAAGAGGAACATTTTTGGACGATAGAAAATATTTGTGGAAATATTATTGGTTCCCAATCAGATCTCCAAGTGTGATATATATTGGCATTTGTTTCTCACAAATAGTTTATCCCCTATATTTTTCAATGGGGGGCTAGTGTTGTTAGTGGGATGGGTGGAAAAACTAACCCATGGAGTTAAATAGATGAGGAAGATCAAGTAAGGTCCTTGCCTATAAAAGGTAGAGTGCTTTGACGGTATTAGCATCATCACTTCAAGTATTGAGCTTCCAATTTCAACATTTTGAGTGTTGTATTTTGTGAGGTGAATTATACATTAATCAAGAGAGTTAATTACATGGATATTTTCCTTATAATAGAAAGAGAGTATGTTTAACCTCTTTTACCATGGTGATATCATTCTATTTTTCTATGGTTTTTTACCCCTCTTTATTTTAGGGGTTTTCTATGTTACATTTATTGTTCAGTTTTTATTCATTTTTACTTTACTTTTATCTCACAATTATCGCATCATGAAAGGGCCAATAATATTTGATCCCAAAAGCAGCCTTACTAAATATTTTTTATTAGATTCTACAAAAAAATTGTGGGTTGTTCTATGATGTAGCCCACATTCAATGGAGTAATTGATTTGTATGGCTATAATTTTGTGTCTCAAAAATACAGAACAAATATTTAAAAAGTTTATAATTATATAAATAGTAGGAAAAATCAGGAAAACATGAATAATAAAAATCTTGTAATGAATTGTCATAATTGGAATTGTAACATGCTGATTCTAACAAACCATAAACAAAAAAACGAGTGAATAAAAAGTACTGATTCATGTAAACATTTACAATAGATAACATGCTAATGAGAATATATATAACCAGTTTGAATTAAATATTAATATGTACCGAGAACAATTATTCATAAGAGACTCAAACATAAGGGAGATGATCAATAGAAATGATTGACAGAAATTAGTAATCAAATCATAAAGATGACCACAGGTTTTTGACATTATTTATCTATTTGGCCTATATGCATGGTGCAGGGGTACCAAGATTCCACTATGAAAAAATGGGATTATAAAATATATTTGATAAATAGGGAAACATAACCATATAAGAAAAAGGCACATGAGGATAATATACAAAGTTTAGGTTCTTGAAATGGCAGGACTCACTGTAGAACCAAGTTGGGGATTCATCATATACTGTGCACCTTGGAAAAACTCATACAATAGACGCAACATCGAACCAAAATATAATAAAATACAAGGATTCATTTCTATAATAACTAAAAGGAACACCAATGAACACTAGGACCTCATCAGTGCTCCTCACCAAGCATAGATAAAGATGATCAAAACTTATCTAGATCATTATTTCTTCTTTGGTAAGTCATGGAATCCCACCAATGCTCCTTCATCTACTCTTCTCCCTCGAGAAAAACTAGAGCTCCCAAAACTATGGAGATTTTTCTCCCAACTAAATCTCCCAAAAGTGGAGAGGTAGATTCCAAATCATGGAGTCATTTTAGAAGGGGTAGAGGAATACGAGAGAATATAACCAAGGACATGTAAAAAAAATAATGTGTAACACCCCAAATTTTGGGTATCATATAATTATGATATTAGAAATTTACTTTTGTTAAATCCCTTTTAACCAAACAAAAATTAAATGGATAAACATAAGGCTCTTTATTTAAATAAGAACACCGTAGTGCTACAATACACCGAGATCAAAAGAGTAATCATGCTAACCAAATATACCTATTAAGAACCCTATCATAACTATTGGAAGACCCCCAATCACCACAATGAGGCCCAGTAAGTAAAGGGGTCATTCGAGTCAACTAAGGAAAAAATCATCACAACTGTGATCATAAAAACCCAACTGAGCATCAACCAAATTGGAAGCACCATATTCTTCCTTTTGAGTTTTAGAACACCGTAAGGATTGGCTTTATAGGACACTTTTTCAAACATTTCTCTAGGGACCATTGGAAGCTAACGGTTATAAAAAATAGTTGTTGGAACTTTTTAGGATAAGTGATCTTATTTAAATATTAATTAGTTTCATAATAATTGAGTTATGGTTAAGTTTATAATTATACCATCATTTATGAACTCTAAAAGGATATGGTGTAAAAGTTCATTTCACCCTTAAGTGATTTTGAAAAGAATAATGGAATTCAAAACACTTTGTGAATTTTTCAAATACAATGTAATGATTTTAATTTCTTAGATAATGTAATAAACTATGTTTAAGTTTTTGAAATTAAATTATGTTTTGAATAAACTATGTTTTCGAGGATACTAGTATATAAATTATAATGTAGGTTTATTAAAATTTCATTTTCGTAACTTTTTGTGATAAAAAAGGGGTTTAGTATTTCTAATTTTAGAAATACTTCTAACAAAAAAATGTTTAATTTGTATTCATTAATGTTTAAGAATATAAAATTAAATATAGTATTAATAAATGGATTATTTCCTCTTCTTAAAACATTTTTTTAGTGTAGATTTTTCCCAAAAAAAATTGGCCACTAGGGCCTGCCCTTTTTGGCTAAGGCCGAGGGAGGTAGCTCACACGAAGTGGCTGAGCCGGACCCTCAGCCCCAAGCCAAGGCCGGCCCATGCTCGGGCAGAGGTTCCCCAAAGGGCACTCAGGATCGAGCAAAAGCTCATAGGCACACCAGTGGGGGCGTGAGGCCGCGGCAGGGTCAGGGTAGGCCAAGGCCTGCAGGCAGGAGAACGTGTATAGGGCCCCATTCGTGGGTGTTGTGTGATTTCTGAGCACTCTTTGGGAGGCCTTGGGTTATAAGGGGGGAGAAAACTACTATCCGTTTCTATGTGGGAAGCAGTGTTTCAAGAAAAATGTGATCTGGACCATTGGATCGTGTCACGTGTGATCTGGCCCGTTGTTTCCAATCCCACGCTCGACCCTCAGTGACAACGTCTCTCTCCATGGTTTTTGTCAACCATTCGATCTGGCATGATCTAATCACGGTATTTCAATGTTTTTGAATTTCCACATTGAACATAGACCATCCAATGAAACATAGATCTAATCCAATCCATTCAATTATTTTAAAACAACAGACGCATATCATCCATTGGATCGATGTTTGGATCGATATGGACCATCCGTTTTCCCCAGAATTTCCACTAGCCACGTATTCTTATTCCTCCGTGCATGGGTTACACCAGTAACCCTACCCTATGGCACAACCCTTTTTTTCTTCACCTCTGACCGCCGGGGACCCCCGGGTCTCCTTGTTTTCTTCAAGCATGACACCCCCATTTAATGCAATGCATGTGGGTAGGTTTTTGTGCCGAAAGTGGTGTGTGTGATTTTATATACAAATAACTGATACGTCATGGTTCTTCTCTACCATTCAAGTCTCAAGCGAGCACGTCCAACCATCCCTGAAGTCCTCATTTCCCTGTTTTTTAAAGTAAGGTTTTTTATTTTTTCCTTTTTTTGCTTCTTTGAGAATATATACACTTATATATTTGATATATATATATATATATATTAACATTACAGTTCAGTCCAAACATTCTTAAATTTTCAACCAAGGCCTTCGGGTTCTCTTGAATTCAAATAGATTAAATAATGTAATGATTATACCTGGCCTCATTTTTTTGTTTTGAAAATACATATATACATTTGGTTATATGTATATATTTCAGTTATATGCAGGAATGGGCATGACCTTTCTACTTCAATTAAATGTATGATGTTTGTGTATAATTGTTCATGCAATGCACATATTCACATACACTGAATTTCATATTTAAATAATAAATAAATTTTGAAAATTTTATACATCTGATCATGTTTTTATAAAAAATAATATTTGAAGGTTTTAATAAACAAATTTTTATGACTAAGGGAATGACATGCTCTATTCAAAACATTGTTGAACTAATATTCATAGGGGATTAACACATATTTTCTTGTTAATCTTTCAGTTTGAGTTTGGGAACATACATATATTTTATATGTTGCATGAACCATGATTTCGGTTGTTAAGGTCCTTACACATTAGGTCTTGAGTTTCGGTGGAGTTTTAAAATCATAAGAAATAGGGTGTTAAACAAAACTTATATCCACATTTAAGAGTAACTTCTTTGTTTTCCATATCTTTTAAATGACGTTTCTTATGGTAATGATTCATTCATTCTATCATGGACATTATTTAGTATTATGCAATGTCTTAACAATATTGAATTTTTTAGCATGTGGAAGCTCAAAACCCTACTTGAGATTTTTGGTTCACCTTGTAATTAATTGGATGATAAAATATTACAATTACAAGAACAAACTTGCATGTGATAAATTCTAGTTTTCTGTTCTTTCAGTACCATATATGCCAATGTATGTTCCACAGTCAGCCTTTCTTCATTCCTTTTAATAATGTCCATATGATTGTTAGCTTGGTTTTTAATCATCTAGATGCCTTTATCACTTATAAGATATGTAAATTCAACTACTATGAACAACTATGAATGAACTATTCATTATGGTATGGGACATATTGAATATACAACCCGGTTTAAGTAAAGTATTGATTTATGTGGCTCACATGAAAGTAAATACATATTAAGGGTGCGCCCTGATAGCTCTCCAATGCATTGGGTAATGAATTAATCTCAAGATATTACAAGCTTCATGATACCCTAGTGAATAACCTCATTAATTTTTCGTTGTTTAAACCTTGGGGATGAACCTCAATGATATTTTCATGAACGTCTAAATGAAATGTTGAAGCCACATATTCAAGTCATGTTACAGGTTCTTTTCAAGATGATATGCCTATTATTTCACTACTCTTGCCCTTATGTTTTTATCAAGTTCATATTGATGTCACAAGTAAATACTTGGGGCATGATTCATGTAAAATAGTAACCAACATATCAAATTGAGGTTTTTTTCCTTCATGCACAACTTTGATTAAGTATTACTCTTAATGGTTTAATTTGTGCTTAAAAATTCATATGTCATACTTGTTCATGATATATTTTACTACCCCCTTTTGAAAATGTCCTAATTTATTCATGTATTCCTTGAAAATATAAGTTGAGCACTTTTATGTTATGTTACATGTGTTATAGTTTTCTATAAGAGAATGTTCTTGGGATAAGTTTTTATGAAATTCATTCAAAAGTTTAATTGGTTTATTTTAAACCCCTTACTGGGCATTCTTATGCTGACCCTACTTTTTGAATTTTAAATTTTCAGGTAACAACTTTTATCAGATGAAACATTTCTGATGTTACTGGTTTCCTAGAGCCGGAACTGAACTCAATCCTCTATATGGGACGTGATGTGTATTTATCAGTGCATGTTTATATTTTAAATCGACACATCATGATCAGAAGGCACCGACTCCTAGTTTTTCTGCGGTCGGGCCCTCACAGTTGGTATCAGACGATTCGGTTTGGATAACTCTAGAAAGACAGAACTAAAACAATGAAAAATATACTTCATCATTACTAAAATTGAGTTTTCATAAATTTCAGATGGAAAACGAAGGTACTAATCTTTTGACATTTCCCAATGAGGCCTTAGAAATCATAATTTCCATAGCCATCCATGAACCTTTTATAAACTACGACCATATTTGTATGTCGTGCAGACAACTCTATGATGTGTCCAACTCTCCCCGAGTACTTCAACTCCACCGATGAGCGGGTCTGGATTACATATTTATCATGCAAGACTAGTTTCCATCTTACACACGATGGGGGGAGTACTATGAGGGACTTCATAGATGCTTCACCACAGCGGAAGTTGTCTCGTCCCTCACGGCTTTCCAAGAGGCTACTGCAGAGGGAGATCTCCACGCATCATACATGTGTCATGTCTTTTCCTATGGCCATTTTGGTCAAATGATGTACTTTGGCATCCTTGAATACAAAGCCTCTTGTTTTTCATATAGAGAACAAGTACATAGGGATATCTCACGGTTGTACATCCAACACGTCAGACTATGGAGATACCATAAGTTCTCCCATGACATCGAACTCGATTGCTCGAGTTTCATATAGTTTAGGGAGATAGAGATATCCGAGCTTGTATTTCTAATTCGTGTGTTAGGGAACTGAGGAAACCATTATCCTTGTTTTATGTTGTGCACTAGTAGTTATATAAAGATCATATTTTGTTATCTCTTATTTCTTAAGTCTTTACTTTGTTTATACTTTTGGACGGATTTCAAGTGATTGAAATCTGATTTTAAACTTTCAGATGGAAGGAAAAACCCACATGTTATCTCTTCCTACTCAGATACTGGATATTATTGCAATCCAAACCTCTAAATATGAGTATCGTCCCTTTGAAAACCTGCAAGGAACATTCAAGCAATTGTTTGAGTTGACAAACTGTCTATGGATTCTCTGCACCTGTCAAGGGAATGCTCCCATCTGCTACCGCATAAGCTCAGCACAATTGGCCGAGCATATGTGGGGAGGAAAATCCCACAAAGGGATCTTCTTGTGTTTCACCCTAGGCTGGAACTACACTGCCGGAGTAAAATTTCAAGAGGGTGCTTTAGAGAGAAATGTTTAAGTGCCCTACATGTTCCAACTCCTCAGCTTTAGCCTGTATGACAAAGTATATAACATATATGTTGTCAATCGAGATATAATTTGGAATGTTCTTCGTACGTTGGTCCATAGGGAAATTTCAAATCTTTGTACCATTCGAGTCTCCCTCTGGAAGCCCGAGTGTGCGGTGCATGAGTTCAACCCCTTCTGCCCAAAGTGTATCTGGATCAGAGAACTAGAGGAGTTGAGCATCAATTTGGGTGTTCCACGGAACGCACCTGAGGATCTTCTACGATTGGGGATATGGTAGGAAAAACTGAGAGCTTCCTCGTAGAATGTTTTTAATGAAATGAATTTTGGGGACTCAATTCTTTGATGGGGGGAGTAATGTAACACCCTGAAATTTGGGTATCATATAATGATTATATTATGCATTTACATTTGTTAAATCCCTTTTAACTAAACAAAAATTTAAAGGATAAACATAAGGCTCTTTATTTTAATAAGAACAGTGTAGTTTCTACAATACACCGAGATCAAAAGAGTAATCATGCTAACCAAATATACCAATTAAAAACCCTATCATAACTACTGGAAGACCCCCAATCACCACAACGAGGCCCAGTAAGTAAAGTTGATCCTTTGAGTCAAATAAATCAAAAAACATCACAACTGTGATCATAAAAACCATGCTGAGCATCAGTGGAATTGGAATCACCATCTTCTTCCTTTTGAGTTTTAGGACACTGTAAGGTTTGGTTTTATTGGACACTATTTTCTACTGTTTCTCTAGTGATCATTGGATGCTAACGACTATAAAAAAATAGTCATTGGACCTTGTTAGGATAAGTGAAGATATTTAAATATTAATTCGTTTCCAAATAATTGAGTTGCGATTTAGGTTATAATTAAACCATCATTTATAAACTCTAAAAGGATATGGTGTAAAACATCATTTCAACCTTAAGTGATTTTGAAAATAATTAAGGAATTCAAAACACTTTTCTAATTTTTCAAATACAATGTAATTATTTTCATTTATTAAATAAGGTTATAAACTATGTATAAGTTTTTCAAATTAAATTATGTTTTGATTGAACTATGTTTTCTTGGATATTATTATATAAATTATAATGTAGGTTTATTAAAATTTCATTTTCATAACTTTTTGAGTTAAAAAAATGGGTTTAGTGTTTTTAATTTTAGAAATAACTATAACTAAAACATGTTTAATTTGTATTCATTAATGTTTAAGTATATATAATTCTATATAGTTTAAATAAATGGATTGTTTCCTCTAATTAAAACGTTTTTAGTGTAGTTTTTTCAAAAATCATTGGCCCACTAGGGCCATCCTTTTTGGCTAGGGCCGAGGGATGCATCTCAAATGAAGTGGCGGAGCATGATCCTCAGTCCCAATCCATGGACAACCCGAGCTCAGGCAGAGGTTCCCCGATGGGCGCTCAAGAGCGAGCAAGAGCGCATAGCCACACTAGTGCGGGCGTGAGGCCATGGCGGAGTCTGGGTAGGCCAAGGCATGCGGGCATGAGCCCATGTATAGGGCCCCCATCGTGGTTGATGTTTGATTTTTGAGCACTCGTTGGGAGGCCCATGGTTATAAGGGAGGCAAAAACCACTCTTCGTTTCGATGTGGGAAGCAGTTTTTTGGGAAAAACATGATCTGGACATTTGGATCATGTCGCGCACGATCTGTGCCATTGTTTCCGATCCCGCGCTCGACCCTCTACGACTGCGTCTCTCTCTGTGGTTTTTTTTTCAATCGTTCGATCCAAAATGATATAATTATGGTCGCCTGAGGTTTTTAAATTGTCGCGTTGAACTTAGACCGTCTGATTAAACATAGATCTAATCTAAGCCGCTCAATAACTTTAAAATAGCGGACACATCTCATCCCTTGGATCGACATTGGGATCGATCTGGACCATCCGTTTTTACCCGGAATTTCTACTAGCTATGTCGTCCTCTTCCTCCACGCATGGGTTACACTAGTAACCCTTCCCTAAGTCACAACAATTGTTTTCCTAACATCTGACCACTGATATCCCCAATGGCTCCTCGTTTTCTTCAAGCACGACACCCCCCATTGAATGCAATCCAAGTTGGTACATTTTTCCATGGATGTTGGTGTGTTAGATTTTGTATATAAATAATCGAGACCTCTCCATTCTTCTCTCCCGTTCAAGTCTCCAGCGAGCCCGACCAACCCTCTCTGAAGTCCTCCTTTACATGGTTTTTAAATTATGGGTTTTTAGTTTTGCATTGTTTTTCTTATTTGAGAATACATAAACTTATATATTCAAAAAAAATATATATTTTTTAACCTTACGGTTCAGTCCAAACATTCGTAAATGATGAACCAGGGCCTTTAGGTTCTCTTTCATTAAATAGCTTAAAGAATGTAAGGATTATACCTAGCCTCATTTTGTTGTTTTGAAAATACATATATACTTTTGGTTATATTTACATACGTCGGTTATATGCAGGAATTGGAATGACCTTTCTACTTCGGTTATATGTATGAAGTTTTTGTATAATTGTTCATGTACTACACATATTCACATACAATTAATTTCATATTTAAATAATTAAACAAATTTGAAAATTTTATATATATGATCAAGTTTTTTTAAAATTATTTTTTTGTAGGTTTTCATAAACAAATTTTTATAACTAAGGGAATGACCTTCCCTATTCAAAATGTTGTTGAATTACTATTCATAAGGGATTAACACACATGGGTGTGCCAGTATTTCAGTTTGAGTTTGGGTATATACATATATTTTATATGTTGCTTGAACCTTTATTTCACTTGTTATGGTACTTACACATTATTTATCAAGTTTAGGTGGAGTTTTAAAAACATAAGAAATAGGTTGTTAAACAAAACATATATCCACATTTAAGAGTAACTTATTTGTTTTCTGTATGTTTTAAATGATGTTTCTTATGATGAAGATTCATGCTTTCTATCATGGACATTATTCAGTGTTATGCAAAGGCTTAACAATATTGAATGTTTTAACATGTGAAAGCTCAAAACACTACTTGAGATTTTTGGTTCACCTTGTAATCAATTGGATGGTAAATTTTAGAATTTCAAGAACAAACATGCATGTGATAAATTCTTGTTTTCTGTTCATTCAGTGCCTTAGATGTCAATGTATGTGCCATAATCTTCCTTTATTCTTTCCTTTTAAAAATGGCCAAATGATTGTTAGCTTGGTTTTTAATCATCTAGATGCATTTCTCACTTATTAGATATGTAAATTCAACTACTATGACCAACTATGAATGAACTATTCAAGGTGGTATGGGACATCTTGAACATAAAACCTCATTTATGTAAAGTATTGATTTATGTGGCTCATATTAAAGTAAAGACATATTAAGGGTGCACCCTGATAGCACTCCAATGCATTGGGTAAAGAATTTATCTCTAGAGATTACAAGCTTCACGATACCCTGGTGAATAACCTCAGTAATTTTTCTTTATTGACACCTTGGGGATGATCCTCGGTGATATGTTCATGAATTTCAAAATAAAATTTTGAAGACACATATTCATGTCATGTTACAAGTTCTTTTCAAGATGATATGCCTATTATTTCACTACTCTTTTCCTTATGTTTTTATCATGTTCTTGTTGATGTCGCAAGTAAAAGTTTGGGGCATGATTCATGTAAAATAGTAACCAACATATGAAATTTATGTTTATCCTTAATGCGCTACTCTGATTAAGTATTACTCTTAATATTTTAATTTGTGATTAAACATTAATACGTCATACATGTTCAGGATATCTTTTACTATCCCTATTTGAAAATGTCCTAATTTATTCATGTATTCGTTGAAAAACATTGCTGAGAACTTTTAGGTTATGTTACATGTGTTACTGTTTTCTATAAGAGAATGTTATTTGGTTACGTTTTTTAAAGAATGATTTCAAAAGTTTAATTGGTTTATTTTAAACCCCTTTGTAGGCATTCTTATTCTCACCCTATGTTTTGAATTTTATATTTTCAGGTAACAGATTTTATCAGATGAAACATTTCTGAAGTTACCAGTTTCCCAGAGCCCGAACCGAACTCGATCCTCTGTATGGGACATGATGTGTGTTTTTCAGTGCATGTTATTGTTTTAAAATGACACATCATGTTTAGAAGACACCAACTCTTGGTTTTTCTGGGGTCAGGTCTTCACATAATGCATGGAATTAAAATCATTTAATTTACAATATTGAGTGAATAATGTTCAAAAATCTCCACTTTGTAGATGAAATGCATTTACATAAACACCCGATGTCCATGCATCACCTGTAACACCCCAAGATTTTACAGTATGTTACTTCTTAAATAAATTCATTTTTTTGATAGCTTATATTGTATTCAATACCAAAATATGTTTATGCTACACACAACAATGAGTTGGCTTGCGTTACATGCAAGACCGAGTTTTACCAAACAAAAATATATTATTAAAATATTATTATTTAATATAATTAAATAAAACATAGCCATTAAGTATGTGGTTATGAATAGTAGTAACTAACTTATGAATATATATGGCTGAATTCATTGGTTCTAAATTAATTAAAAATGAATATAGTAACCAACTGAATATATATGAGATGTTTTTTAGAGAACAATTTTTATGCTCACAAAGTCATATTATTCTAATAAATAAATCTAATTACTAATATATATTGATATTAATAAAATATATATTATATATTAAATAAAATATTTTTGATATTCATATAATATATTGGAGAGGTATAAGATAATAAGAAACCCAATATTACACATAAAACCTATTTTTTATAAAAACAGTTTTTTCTTCTTTTAATGGAAAACATATTTTGAATCCCATTTTTGACAATTTAATGTGTTCTATTTGAAAAATTAAACTTCATATTTTAAATATAAATATAAAATTTTTCTTTAGTAAAATTTTTGGTATTTTTCTGATAAGTTTCATGTTTTGATTAAAAGTGAAAAATACTAAATTTTAATTGAAAACAAATTTTTTTCATCAAAATAATTTATAGTGATAAATTATACTATTGAATGTTTTTAAAGTATAAATAGATTAATTTTATCATTTAATACAATTTAGGCTATTGTAATCAATTTTAAAATGAATTTAGATATAAAAATGGTTCAATATTTTGCAGGTTTAAACTTTAATAACTCGTTTTCTCACTCCGTCAACAATATTAATGTTAAATTAATTAGTTCAAATTATATGTTTTGAATTATGAAAAATGGATTCTATATTTATAATTAGTGGATCCAAATTATTTAAATAGGTTTCTTTTATTTTTTTCATATGAATAGTAAAATTTAGTAATATTTTAATTACCACATTTAAGGGTAAATTAGGTAATTATTGATATAAATGATATTATAAAATTATCCCCACACTTGTCATAATTTAATTGAATGATTGGATTTCTACCAAAATCTTCATTAGGCCGAAATTATACTCTTTTAAGCCACTTGGATGAGAATAAGATATTTATTATATTTAATATAAAGATAAGTTAAAAATGTCATACTCATGTTTTTAATAAATATTACATTTTTAATACATGGCTATAGAAAATATCAATTAGACTATAAATATTCATTTGAAAGATAATAAATTTGTCTTCATCATGATAATTTATTTAAAATTTTAAGAGAAGAAATAATTTAATTAAATGCTTTCATAATAATGACGTAGTAATTGTTTAATTATTGGAAAAAAAAATAAATGATATTAAAAACATTAAAATAAAAAAATTGGCATAATTAATGACATCCATGAATTTTATAGATAATTTAGAAATGTTAGTGATATATTATAATTTTTGGTTCGAAGTTATCATGATGTTATTATATTTTTTAAAAAGACAAATATTGAATAGTATTAAAAATGAAAAAAATTATACTTTGAAATAAATAATATTTTATTAAATGATATAAAATTCATAAAAATATAAATTTGGCCAAATAAATTCAATAAGGATAAATATGTCATCAATTATCCATTGGGGGTTTTTTATCATTTAATAGAAACTATATTATCCCTAAAGAGTAAAAACAATTTGTCATGGTAAGAATTAAATGGTTTAACTAAGGGTTAAAGACAAATGATATGGTTAACATTATGACCTAAACATGTCTAAAAACTATTTTTGAGAGGATTTAGAACCATAATCATCTTAGTATTTATATAACTCACTTTTAAAACATTTTTAATTAAAAAATAATATCTATTAATTTAATATTCTGGGAGTTTCCTAAAATGCCCCACGTAAATTATAAATGGGAACTTTCTAACTCACTTCCTTACACCAATTTGAACCTTCTAGATCAAACAAACCCTACCCATTTATCTTCATAACTTCCATATATACATATTAGAGGTTTTGTTCTTCTCAATAGACTAACCCAAGCGTCTCTAAGAGGAGACCTATAGAGAACCAATCTCAGAAGGCCCAAAGATGGTGTCTACAACTATTACATTGACATGATTACAAGGAATTAAATCCCAAAGGACTGAGAGTTTAGTAGTCTTGATAAAATAGATATATATATGATAAAATAATAAACTAATTACAACATATTTTTCTTATTCATTCAAAATAAATAGCTTTGAGGATAACTCTAATCTAGTTAGTAAATCCCTACATATCTTTCATAGTATGTTTCTTGGATTCCTATGTAAAAAAATATAATAAGGGTGAGATAAAATGATTAGTATGGTCAAAATATAGTGGATGAAATAACCAATCATTGAGAATAATAATTATGAAATGGTGAATAACTGAAAAGTAAATTTTGAAGGAAATGGCATTCCCAAAGAATGAGCCCATGTGCTCGTGGTTTTTGAATCTTTTCTGACAGTTGCTTCTCCCGACGCCAGACCTTCGGTGGACTTGGCTCCATTGATCGATCCGGGCTCGGGGCTTCTGGCAGAAATCTCCTTCCATTCCTCCAAGGGGTTCACATGATCTTTTCCTTGTCAGCGGTGCTTGGTGGTGTCTTTCAAGGAAGCTCTATTTGGGGAGGCCTCCAGCGCTGCTCTCCCATGATTACATGATATTGATATGTTTTCTCATTTTTTGTTGAGGGAGAGTTATCACCTGTCGTTGGTCACCCCTACCTCCTCGTTCACCGCTGATTCAGTTAGTTTGAAATGGACTCTTATGGCGAGGTTTGGTGCGGGGATTCCTCCCATCTTGACTTTCAACCAGTTCATGGCCTCCTGGGGTTTGCAAGCGGCGGCTAGCATATCTGTGATTCATCGGAAGTCGTTCTGTCTGGTTCTTTCCTCTGATGAAAATTACATTCAGGCTCGGTGCAAAGCCCCTTGGGTGATGGGTCGATGGAATTTCAATCCTTCACGGTGGTCTATGGAGGTGCATTGAGGGAAATAAGGCTCGCGGGATACGGTTTGGATTAGCCTTCCAGGTCTCCCTATTCCTTTACAGAATGGAACCTTCATCAGGGCCATTGGTGATTCTTTGGGGGGTTTTCTCTGTGCGGATGAGCACACCCACCGCGGGGAGGAAACTATGGTGGCACGAATCTAGTTTGATCTTGATATCTCTCTGCTGATCCCAGAGAATCTCGATATGAAGGTGCAGGATTTTGCAGACTGGTCCCATGACTTTGTTTACCCAGTGTTTCCTAGGTCCTACTCATCGTGTCTCCTCTAGGGTCATTCATCCCTGAGCTGTAGGAAACATCACCTCGGTGGCCCCCCCTTTCGTTCCAGCGGCTCAATGCCCGGTGCTCTGCTCCATCATCCTTGCGAGGGGACCGGTTCTACCTCAGTTCAGCCCGCTCCCTCAGATGTCTCTTTTTCTCCTGTTTCTCCCTCCCACTGCATGCCCTCTCCTGCATTCCTAGCATCTGGCTCTCCTTCCCTCACCCCAGTGGCCTGTCCTCTCCTGCAGACCAATTCTCCATCCCCGGGCTCGGAGGTTCTCCCTTGTCTGTATCTAGTTTCCCCCAAGCCGAGTGGCAAGTGGTCGGGTTCTTTGGTGTCTCTTGAGTGGTCGTGGGCTTCTTCTCAGTTGTTGCTTACAGGGGCGTTGCTGGAATTCTTCTTGCGGTCTGCATTGAGGGCCTTGACTGCTTCTTTATGGACCATTTCCTTGTCATATATGGCTTCTCGCCATGCGCTGTGGGCCAAGGTTTATGGGGATCAGGTAGTGGGCCTCCTTTCTTTGGATTCTCACCCTAGTCCCAGGAGGGGACCATGCAGAGATCACAAAGCCTTCAGTGACCGGTCTCTCGCAAAGTCAGCTTCCTTGGTTCCTAGTGCCGGTTCTTCATCCTCTGTTATGTATAGAACTCGTGTTCCAGTGGAATTGGGTCCCCATGTAGGGTTTCCACCCTACGAGGTGAGGTTAAAATCCCTTAATTCCTATTCTAGGTTATTCTCAAAATCCTTAGATCTCTCCAATATGAGTCCAGGGGTGCGTACAAGGTTGATGTTAAAGAATATTTTGGATAGGGAATGTACTTCAATCCTCTTGGAAGAGACCACAATTCCTAGGGCCAATGTCGGGCCTCTCTTGTTGCATTGATTCTAATTCTCATCTGGAATGCCCGATGTGTGGGGGAAAGGGTGAAAGCATATTTCATATTCTCATAATATAAAAGAAACAAAGAAAAAATGGCAGAGATCCTTGAACACAAACAGGCCCCTACCATGATTTCTGAGTTCACTTATAAGGTGAAAATACATGCTTCCATTCATGAGAACTTGATCAACAAACATATATGGCTTTTCTGGCATAGGAAAGTTACTGTGGACTTGGTCCTTGCAGGAGTCCAATATATCACTACGAAAATTATGTTTGGCGGGGACTCTCTTTATGCCTCCTTTGTCTATGAAAGCTGCGACTCTCAGAGAAGGGATGTCTTGTGGTCTAAGCTGAATTCTTTCGATCCTGGAGACTAGCCCTGGGTGGTGGGGGGATTTTAACATTGATTCCCTCCCAGATGAGAAGAAAGGTTGCGGGGATTTTTCAAGAAGGGCTAGCATGTCCTTCTCTCAATTCATGGCTCACAAAGGGTTGTCGGACTTAGGCTATTCAGGAGACCCCTTTACTTGGTGCAAAAACCTTAAGGGTGACAGCTGGAGCTAGAGTAGACTCGACCGTTGTATCGCTAAAGTCCATGCCATTTAATTCTTTCCAAATGCAATGGTGGTCCACTTGACTCGTAGAATCTCTAATCACTCCCCGCAATTGTTATCCCTGTGCAGGCGGGTGGTTTTGTAGGAGAGGTTCCACTTCTCTCACCAGTGGTCGAGTTTCCCTGGCTATCATCAGCTGGTTAGGAACAGCTAGGCCAAACCATCTCAGGGCCACTACAGGCTGGCTTTTCATTCCAAGTTAAGGCGCCTCAATCAGGAACATAAAATCATGGCTCGTTACGTTCCTTCTTTGGATCAGGAGTTGGATGCGCTCAAGTTTGATGTTGATCGGCTTGAGGCTAGCATTGAGGAGCTCTGGGATGACTCTATTTTTGGAGAACATGTGGAGAAAAGGAAAAACATGGCGGTCATGGTTCTCTCGCAAGAGCGAAAGGGAAGGGAAAATTTGCGGGTCCAATGGCTCAAGGAAGGGGAAAAGAATAACACTTTTTTCCATGCGTGCATTCGGGAGAGGAGGTGTGTTATCAAACCAAACATGGCACTGGTGGATGGATCATTCACAGATGATAGAGAGGTGGTCGTGGGAGTTGCTCTTTCTTATTTTAAGGATCTTCTTGCTGGTCTATCTTTGTTCATGGCCCAAGGGTATCTCTCTGGTGATGCCTCTTTATGGGAGGGGATTCCAAGACTCATGTCTGCCTAGGACAACAACCTGCTGGAAGGTATTCTCATGGAGGAGGAGATTCATGAGGCCATGCTGGGCCTGGATCCAAAGAGTGCAGCAGGTGCCGATGGGTTCCGTGTGTCCTTCTATAGGGTCTCTTGGGAGGTTTTTTGGAGTGATATCATCCACACCATCCGGGACATCTTCTGTGGGTGTGGCCTTCCTTGGATCGCCTCATCTACGACCCTCATGCTTCTCCCAAAGATCAAAGATCCTTCCTCTCTCCACCATTATCATCCTATAAGCATGTGCAATTTCCCTTACAAAATCTTGTCATCTGTCCTCAACATGCAGTTGTCCAGACTTCTTCTCAGGTGTATTTCCATTGAGTAACCTGGGTTTGTGGAGGAACATTCCATTCAGGGTGCGATTGTGCTGGCACAAGAAATGCTAAAAGATCATAACTTCAAATCTCGAGGTTCCAACATGGTCATTATGTTGGACAGGAGCAAGGTGTATGATAGGATAGAGTGGTGTTTTATTAATAGGGTCCTTACAATGATGGGTTTTTCTTCTTGGGCCTCTGACCTCATCTTCAGATGAGTTAGCTTTTCATGGATGGTTGTTTCGTTCATGGGGCGTACTCATGGATTTTTCAAGGTCGTCTGAGGTCTATGGCAAGGTGACCCTCTATCTCCACGTATCTTTATTTTCATGAAAGATACCCTTGGTAGGTTGATCAACAAGGGTATTTCTGATTGGTTCATCTTTCCCTTTAATAGGATGTTTAGGTTCCATTCCACGTCACACTTGATGTTTGCTGATGATAAAGTTATCTTAAAAAATGCTGGGAAGAGCTCTGTCCAAGGAATTAAAAAATTATTAAAGGAATATTTCCCTTGGAGTGGACAGATCATCAACAGAGAGAAGAGAGACTTTTATGTTTCTGATTCATCCTATGAATGAAGAGTACATTATCTGAGTATCATTTTGAACATACAATGTGGAGTCTTCCCCATGAACTATCTTAGCACCCATGTGTCTCCAGGTAGACTCTACATTAGGGACGTTGACAAAGTGATGCACAAACTCACCGGCCATATTATCAAATGGAAAAACCACTTCCTATCCTTCGGTGGCCGCATCACTCACGTCAACAGCTTTCCTTCGGCAATTCTAGTCCATGATCTTGCCTCCTTTACTGTGCCGAAGGGCTACATACTATCCATTGATAGGATCCTTGATCATTTCATCTAGGACACCCATTCAGAGGGGAAGAGACATTGGGTCTCATGGAGGAATATGGAGAGGCTAGTTCGTGAAGTAGGGATCAGTGTCAATAGCTTGGTGGTCACAATCCAGTTCATTCATGTGAGGCTTGCCTGGGAGATTATCGAGGAGCGTACCTTGTGGGGGAAACTTATGTCCCAAAATCACTGAACCAGTTCTACTTATCCTTCCAGAAATGGGTTGTCCTTATGGTCCTATTTGTGCAATATCATTTCTAACCTCCTTCCTC
The DNA here is from genome assembly GCA_963277665.1 of Viscum album. NCBI lineage: Eukaryota > Viridiplantae > Streptophyta > Magnoliopsida > Santalales > Viscaceae > Viscum > Viscum album. The sequence goes on along the minus strand of OY728148.1, from coordinate 962,550,426 downwards.
ATTCGCAATAGATCATTGGTGAAGGAAACATACTTTACTGGTTTCATAACTGGTCGGGTAACATTCTTGCCTTTCCCTGGTGTCCTGCTCCTATGATCTTCTTCAAGGAATCGATCCACTATCCAGTGTTTTTTAGATCAGTTTTGAATACATCTCAGCAGGAATTGTTTGAATCCATTCTCATTACCTCGGAGCAGGATAATTGTATTTTTACTCCATCTGTCTCAGGGAAATTTAACTCGAAAGGACTATCGTAGGATGACCATCTCCCTGGATCAGTATAATAGATGGAATGAGATCATCTGGTGAAATAAATCCATTCTAATATCAACTTTATCTCCTGGAGAATTCGTAACAATGTTGTAGAATATGATTCCAACGTCAAAACCCTAAGTATCTCCATGTCATCCTCTTGTCAGTGTTGTTTGGATAGAAAATAAGAGAACACGAGCCATATTTTTTTAAGGGTTTTCAGAGCGCATGGTTTGGAGTACCTTTGGGGTGTTTATATATTACTCTCTATAGGTGTCCATCATTGATGTCTTTGTAGAGAGCTAGTTTCAGGGGTCTGAGGTTCAGAGGTGGAAAAGATGGAACACTCATTAATCATTAACATCGGATGCTGGTGCTTATGGAAAGCCAGGAATCGAGCCAGGATCTAGGGGATTAGTTCCACTGGTAGGTCCATCGTGGGAAAATTTCGGTGAATGATGGTTGAGCTGATTTTTTATTTTGGTAACTAGAAGAAGGCTTCGTCCATTCGCTTGTTGGGTGTCCCTATGGCTACAATTCTTCCCTTTATTTCTAGGGGTCTTTGGGTTCAATGAGTTCCTCCTGAGTTCAACCTCAAGATCAACACGGATGGGTCCTGTGTCTTGGGGGACATGCCTGGCAGTGGGGTGGTTTGTGATGCTAGGGTAAGTGTCGTCCTGGCATTCACAACTCACTTTGGGAGTGGCAATTCTGTTCGAGCGGAGGCTAGAGCTGTTCTCTCATGTCTGTCCATCTGTAGGGAATGTGACATTTCTATTTCCGAGGGGGGAGACTGATTCTATGATTATCCATGATTCTTTACTTGGTAAAGTATCCATCCCCTGGTCAGTCTCTTACATCATTTAGCAATGTATGGCCCTCCTAAGTGACAACATTTTGGTCACCCACACATGGAGGGAGGGGAACAAAGTGGAAGACAATTTGGCCTCCATGGCTGCTCCTGGTACCCTATTTAGTTTCCTTTCTGATGCTTTCTTACTTAATCCTGAGGGGGTTTAACTTGATTCACGCTGATGCCCTTGGATTGCATTACTTTCGGCCTTTATAGGTCATGGCTGTTCTCTTTTCTAGTAGCGTTTTGGCTTAATAATAAAATTATAATGGTGGTGGTGGTGGTGAATTACTGAATTCACATTCCATATAATCAATAAACTAAGAAAGAGGTGCATAAACAACATGACAAGGTAATATAAAAAAACACATGACATTAAAATAACTAGGCAAGAATAAAGAAATATGGTAAGGTAAGAAACTGAAACACGTACTATCTAAATAATTAAAAATGGAATGTATCAACAGATATGTTTACACAAAATCTCATGGATGGATAATAAATGAAACTAAATTAGGTAAATGCTTTCTTAATGGACGTTATGTCTAAGGAACATGTAAACTTATATCGCCAAGACCTTTCACATGACGATTTAAAAGATTCTGATTTGCACAAATAATTTGTCTCATGAGAACATATCGATGCATTTAGGATGTATATAATGTTAAGTATCCTCCCACTATTTATTTTCCAAATTATTCCTTAAATTGAATAATCAACATAAATAATATGCCTTATCAAATATCTGTTTTGAATAAAGAAGATGAAATTATCAATATTTTCTAAAATAATAAAATAAATGTCAATGTAGACATCATATTAAAATGGTATCTGATTTAGGAAATAGTAACATCCATGATGAATGAAATTGAAAATTATGGGTAAATTCAATGTTCAATGATCAAAGGAGATTGAATATTTCAAGCGGAATAAGAAATAATTCAAGAAAGTGAATGTGAATACTATCCTTAGAAAAATCAATAATAAACCATTCAAAGGAAGAATACAGATGATATCGATACAAAAAAATATTATGTGGAGTAAAAATAAAGGGTTCACTACCACAAAATAGTAATTTAAATGTGATAGAATAGTCCATTATCAATTTTAATAAAACGCTGACAATATGAGCGTGGTTAAAAGTTGAAAACATTATCAGTTCTAAAAAAACACTATTAAAGTTCCCCTTTAACATTGATAAAAAACACTGTTAAAATGGTCCTTTAAAAACACTTATTCAGTGATGTTAAAGGGGACCTTTAATAACACTTTTTTAGTGATGATAAAGGCAGTACTGTTAAAGGGGGTAAAATTATATTTTTTTGGAAACCAAGGAGCTGGACCCCCTTTATCAGAACTTCCATTAACCCATTAATAGTGATCCACCCCCCCCCCCCTTTATCAGTGATTTTCACCCTTCCACCATTTATCAACACATTGTGAATTTCTATCCTTATGTGCATCTTCATGGATTCAAACCCTACACCTATCCTTTGAAGATGGAACACCTTTACCACTACACTATGTTGTTTTGAGGTCTATTTAATGATATTTATATATATATATATATATATATTTACATATATTTCTATAATTATTTTAAAATACATTTATACAATATATATATGTGTGTGTGTGATATATATGTACTTATATTTTTTTAAATATATTATATATTATATTCATTTATATATAATAGAATAAAATATAAATATATCTCTCTTTATTAATACACACATATGTATATGTATACATAATGTAAAAATGGCTAGATATTAATTTAAATACATCTTTAGAATATATATTTATTTACATATATTAGAATATACATTTTTACATAAACATGTTTATATATGTATGTTGGTGACAAAATATAGCACGAAAGGAAGGAGCGAAAAAGAAGCCATGCACGCTGCCTCGCGAAGCACCGACGCGAAGCACCCCCGAGCATCACGGCCCACCGCGAAGCACCGAAGGTGGTACTTCTCCCTGAACGGCCTGACGTTCACGAGCCCACCGCGAAGCACCAGAGACAGTACCTATCTGCGAATGGCCTGACGTTCGCGAGCCCGCCACGAAGCACCCGAGGTGGTACCTCTCTGCGGACGGCCTGACATTCGAGAGCCCGCCGCGAAGCACCCGAGGAGGTACCTCTCCGCGAACGGCCTGACGTTCGTGAGCCCGACGTGAAGCACCCATGGCTGTACATCTCCGCGAACGGCCTGACATTCGCGAGCCCGCTGCGAAGCACCCGCCGCCCCTTCGTGCCGCGTGAGTTCTGCTTCGCGGCGCCCCTCGACTATAAATAATGGGTTCTCCCTGAGCCAAATAGATGGAAAATCTGACATTTCAGCATCTCATCTCCCGAATCGCGAAGCACCCTTCGCCCCGGGAATCCAGAGCTCTGCGATGTACTTCTACTTCGCGTGATGCCTTCGCCGTGACTCATTTTGAGCCCCTCTTCTAAGAGAGATGCCCTTCATGAAGCTCAAGGGAATTCACAAAGGAGGGGGATTCCCAAGGGAACCCGGGAAGACACAGAGTGTTTATTCTTCGTGAAACACCCATCCTAGACTAGTGATCCCCATGCTAAGGCAGGATCGCTACGTATCGCGAAGCACACTACCTCGCAGCACCTTGCGTCGCGAGGCATCTCTACTTTGTGAGGTAGTGCTCCACAAATACTATTCCACTTCGCGAAGAACCCCCCCCCCCCCCCCATCCACACCTCTGCCCCATGCTAAGGCCAAGGAACTCCACTTCGCGAAGCACACTCCTCTGCTTGGAAATATCTCTTCCCGTGCGACCCTCCAGGTTTGCACAATGTGATTTCAATGTCCCACGGGCAACATCACCCGTAGCATTGCTTCGCCTAATGATTCTTCTCATAGGCATGCTAACTACTATTTCTTCTTCGCATAGCCACGCTAACGTGGACCCCTAGATGGTTCGCTCTATGACCCTCCGTGACCACGGCCTTACTAGTACCTTACCTCCCCCAAGGAGCAAAGGGTGCCAGTCATTTAATTCCTAGGGGTGTGGAGTAAACCCACTTCGTCCGAGCTGGAGGACGTTAAACTGCCAATCACCTAGTCCTTAACACATGACGTTAATCAGTAACCTGACCCCGCACCTCGCACGCAGGGTACCCCTAGCTCAGACATTCTTTATGCCACTCGTCTCCATGGGAATAGAATCACCCCCTCCACAAGGGATGATATCATCCTTCTCAGGGTAGAGTATGTCCATGGGAGAAGGGAAACCACCTTGGTGTAATCCCCCTAGCCCCTCATGTGGAAGGTAGCACCCATGCACCTTGGTATTTCCCCACTTCCAAGGTTGGTGGAGGATGCGTTAGGGAACGAGGCAACTCCCATAATTGGTCCCAAATCCCTCTCTCGCCGCGCTTCGCCGCACTTCATGCCTCCATCCTGTAATAAGTACCAGCTCCACTGGCCGCCTAACGCGTAATCACCTCTTCGCTTCTCATGGACTCACCCTTTGTGATGAGATCATCAGGTCGTTGCTGCCTCTTGTTTCTCACACCGAGCATAACTCATGGGGGCTTAGAGAAATCATCGACCATGGAAATTCCCCCGTCCAGCATGACGTTAAACTGTATGTCATCCAGCATGACGTTAAACTGTATGCCCCTGTCCTACATGACATTAAGCTGCACATCCATTTGAACTATGAGATCTTTGATCCACGTCAAGGCACGGTACGTAGGAATCCTCCATGAGGTTCAAGCCCACCCGTAATTATTTCACGTTGAGTTCCACCTTTGCCCCGCATGACTTTAATCTACATTCCAGTCTGACGACATGCCGTTATGACCAACCCAAACTACGAGGACTTTGATCCATGTCAAGGCTTGGTACGTAGAAATCCTACACGAGGTTCAAGCCCATCACTAGTGGACCCCTGGGTCTACCTTCACATCGGTTCACCAATGAAACCCCTTTGAACTATGAGGTCTTTGATCTATGTCAAGGCATGGTACGTAGGAATCCTCCTTGAGGTTCAATCCCATATCCCATCAGACCAAGGTCCTTTCCTAACGTCAGTTCACCGACATCAGCACCATTTTGAACTACGTGGTATTTTATCCATGTCAAGATATGGTACGTAGGAAGCCTCCACGAGGTTCAAGCCCACCGGTCGTCGTTTATTCACGTTAGGGTTCACTCTCGTCCAACATGACGTTAAGCTGTACACCCTCATCCAGCATGACGTTAAACTATATTATAGCCCAAATAAAAGCCATTGTGACCACCGTAACTACAAGCACATTGATCCATGTCAAGGCATGGTACGTAGGAAGCCTCCCTGAGGTTCAATCCCATCACCCATTGGACCGAGGTCCACCTTCATGTAGGTTCGCCGACGAAGCCCCATTTGAACTAAAAAGACATTGATCAATGTCAAGGAATGTACGTAGGAAGCCTCCCATCGATTCAAGCCAAGCACCCATTGGTCATCCAGACCTTCTTCACATCAGTTCATCAACACCTGGGCAGCCTAGTGTGTAAGCCCCACACCATCTGGACCAAGGTCCTCACTCGCGTTGGTTCGCCGACACACCACCTGAACTACGTGGTCTTTGACCCATGTCAAGGCATGGTACGTAGGAAGCATCACCTGGTCGTTCCGACCTCACTCATGTCAGTTCACCCCGTCCATCATGACTTTAAACTGCATTCCAGTCTAACGGCAAGCCATTGTGACCACTCGAACTACGAGGACTTTGATCTATGTCATGGAATGGTATGCAGGAAGCCTCCTCGAGGTTCAATCCCACCACCAGTGGACCCCCCCGAGTTCACCATCACATCAGTTTGCGGACGATTCCCATCAGACCAAGGTCCACCTTCACGTCAGTTCACTGACTACATCCATCGGACCAAGGTCCATCTTCATGTCGGTTCGCCGGCACCATCCCGAACTACGCGGACTTTGATTCCTTACAACAGGGATACTTAAGATGTCTCTTCAAGGCTCAATCCAAACTTCAATGTCGCCTCTGCGATGGTCCCATTTCATTCCCCCTCCACTTCATTTATCCATCCATCATCCACCCCGATTCTCACCTGGACCGTCATATCCCAGAGACATCACGCCGTTCCGCTGGACGTTAAACTTGCGACCTACCTCGTGATAAACATGAGATGCCTGAGGAAAACCTCGGATGGAACGACTTTGGAATAACCGTCTCCGCTGGACGTTAAACCTGCGGCATACCCTGTGTTGAACATAGGAAGCTGAGAAAAACCTCAGAATTTTGTCTGTGGCATATAAATCTCTATGCTCGATGTGGGATTCCTCAGGCTTCCATGCCCTCGAGAAGCCCCATGAAAAGCGACAAAAGACAGACACACCAGTTCCCCAGCATCCAGACACACTTGTGATGCCTCGACATGACTACTCCCCTGACTGAAGGTTGCTGCCCTGACCGGACCCTTTGGAAAGTCTGGACAGAAGCAATGTTATTAACCGGCGTCCATGGAAACATGGAACCGGGAATATTTTCACGAACAACGTATTAAATCTATGAGGGAGACCCGGAATAGGTGATGAGTTCCGAGGAGGAATCCACAGAAGGAAGAATCGACATCCAATAATCCCAGTTTCGATTTAGGAGAAGACGTCCCTGAATAAGGAGAAAATTCCGCTCGACTTTGGAAAGCGGGAATGTGGGGAAACAATGTCGCGCGTCCTCCTCCATAGACGGACGGATGTGCGCGTGCGCCCTGGCGAAAATCGTTAGAAACAGAAATGGTGAACCCGATGTGAATGTCTTCTCCTCAATATGGAGATTAGTAGAATTAGAGACACCAGTAGATTGAAGTGTCACTGGATCTGGATATCTGGTGCCGGGTCCCGCCAAGAAAATGGCGGGCATGGCGTGAAACTCACCAGAAATTGGGGCAGTAGAAGGTGGGGCATTCTGTTGTGCAGCGTGTTGGCGTGGAACCTTCTTACCGACATGGAGAATGGAATGACGCTGGGGCACTGGTTGTCAACCCTTTTCCTCACAGTGCTGATGAGTTGATCTCTCAGTTTCCCTAGGAACCAGGTCGTTGCTACGGAGACGCGATCACCGCCCGTTCGCCTACGCTTGGGCAATGGAAATACTGGCATAGCCGCCGACATGGCTCCACTGCCACCACGGAGGCCTCTACATATTTGAATAGGGGGCGTTCACGTCCCCTCTCCCCATAAGCGATCATCCAGTGGAGGGTGATCAACAACCTTGTACGCAGGTACGAGGAGGAAGGGGTCATCCCGACTCGGGATATGGCCCGTCTCAACCTGGAGGCATCCAGGGCCTGCCGTCAACGCCGCCCTAACAGGTTGCGTAGGGAACCCCTGCTCCCCACCCCAATGTTCAATCGTTTCAGGAGCCTGTCCCCAGAACTCCTCGACGACTCCTCGCCTTATGCTAATGAGACGGGTGATGTCTGGCTCGTCCCGCTCAGAGTCCTGATCCAAGGGCTCCAAGAAAGGGCTCCCACTCGGCCGCGTCAATTCTGCCATCTGGCTTCGCAGGAAGAAAAGGCAGGCTATGCCCCTGCACCACCTGCGCCAGTTCGTCTAACCCGACGTCAGCATCGGGCCCGGGCCGAGGATGGTTTCCAAGATGTGCCTACATCAACGACTGCTGTGGCCCAAGAAAACGTTGATGTACATCATGGAGTTCCTGCATACACTGAGCAGGGGCACTCCTTCACTCGACCGGGATCAAGGCCTCAGCTGCACCACGGGCTGGCTGGGTTGACTCTCGGGGTCGCAAGCCTGAGCAATGATTGCCGGGAACCAATCCGCGGTAACGTCACTCCATACGAAGGTCCTCTCCGTATCACCGTTCCCCAGAGCGTGGGATTTTCCCACTCCGATGCTCGTCACAGAGGTATGCCTTGTGCTACCCCCGTCCCGAAGGAAGACCCACCCCGCGACGGTGACGCTCGGCGCAGAAACCTCTCCTGCACCCACTATATAGGGTATGGAGTCCCTCCTCCTGCCCCCGACCTCTGATCTGAAGGCGCTATCCATCCGGTCCTTCTCTACCGTGGGGGTCCTACCTACGTCCTCTCTGCAACGGGCTAAGGTCCTCATCGCCCCAACAACTCGAGGAGTGAAGGTCAGCCTCGCTCTGCCTGCATCGACCATAGAGGACCTCCCCATGCTCCTGCTGATTCCAATAGAGGCTCCGCCCACATGGGACCTCCCCATGTACCCTTCGACATTTTCCCTGGTTCCCCTCGCACCCCGGTCTCCTCGAGCAGGATCCCTCTCCGCCACGGCGCCAGCGCCGCCCCAAGAATACATATTGGGAATCAACCCTCTCCCGAGGAGTCGCCTCGGGGTAGAAGAGCGGGTCGTCACCACCACCAGAAGAGTCCTGGGAAGTCCCGGGTGGAGATCAGACCTGCCTGTTTCTTAGAATATGAAGCAGAATGTGACTCAGCAATAGAACTTTCTCCCCACTCCTCCGTGTCAAGAATTGGGGCAGGGACTATGTGCATCAGCCTCATTCTCCTAGAATGCGAGGTCCACCAGATTCCCGCCACCCACCGCAGGTACATCCAGGAGGAGGAAATCTTGGAAATTCCACAGGTCCCTATAGTTCAATCACCATCGTTGTCACCAGAAGAGCCCTATACCTCTACTAGAGATCACATGGAGCTGTTTTGGGGACCAACGACAGCAGAGCAACCGCGTAACCCATCGCCGGTGACCGCGACTCCTGCGCCTGATGTTGTGGCTATCAGCCCATCGTATCGTGATATCTTGGTCATGTCACCTCACTCTTCAGATGATGTCCCAGAATTTGGCGGCCAGTCAGCTCGTTCGTTATTTTCTCAACTGCCAAGTTTACTATCACAGTGGTCCGCCTCGGTACTGCTACCGGTCCCTGAGCCGCCCCCAATTGACGAGTGGGGAAATAAAGAGAGGGACCCCGAATCCGAACCCAGAAGCTTCTGGAGCATTCTTGCAGCGGATCACTTCCCAGTGGAGTTCTGGCCTATGGCGGCGCCGAACATTCGCGCACCAGAGTCCCTTACCCTAGAAGAAGTGGAGTGCTTTTTCTGAGCCCTATGGGCGACACACTTCCGCCTTCGTTACGAGCGGGTTATGTACACCAGAAGTCGAGACTACATTGAATAAATCGGCGAGAAATTTTGCCTGGTCGATTTGGCCGCACTCCCTGTGGCCCAACACCCCGAGTCACCAGGCCCTCAGAGCACCCTTCAACCGAAATGTGTTCAGAGTTTCAAAGTACCTCGCAGTGTCATCAGGGAAGCTACCCCCCATGTGAAAGTCCGTGGATGGGGACACTATGCCACTCTCCTCTTCAGCCCTATCTAATGGTAGCCCGATTCATTATGCGACATTGAGGACATTCCCTCGAGAGGGGTCGCAGTCCACATGGCTGATGTAGTGGACAAGGGAGACGAGCTTGAATTTATCGATGGAGACTTACACTCTGAGGGCATACTGCCACTGTTGGACCCATCAGGGAAGGTTACCCATCATCAGAGGAACCTTTTAGGCCTCCATGTACCCACCAAGTCGCTGGTACTCAGTCAAAATGCTAGTAATGGTAAGGAGCACATCGGAACTATCATGCACTCTGACCCATCCGCATCTGTACAAAAGATGGATGAAGATACCGAGAAGGCCACGTTACGCCAGCATCTTGCTAAGCAGAAGAGGCTGGTTGACAAACTCTTGGCCGAGCGCACTGTAGAGCGGCGACCCGACTATGGTAATCCCAAGCCAGGGCAGTAGGGGTTGGAACAATTTACCCCTGGCGAGACACCTCCAGGCAACCCCGATCAGGCTGCTCCCATAGACCAGGCAGAAGCCAGAACTTACGACAAGAGGGCGCGATACGTTTCGCTAAACCATCTTGAATGAACGGGAAATCTGCAGAATCCAGTCCGGGCTCCCCCAGTCGCCCCACAGGTCGTTCCGCTAGTAGCTCCATGAGCCGGTGAAGCCATCTACTGTGTCGAGGAACCTGGAAACACACATGTAATTAAGGATCCCCGTTAAGACAGGGACCCCCACCCGGATGATCTTATAGCGGCACTAATCGCCCGCCTCAAAGCGTTGGAAACGTGGCAGGTGGCGGTCCCACCGGATGGCAAGCCATATCCAGCGTGGATGAATGATACGCCCACACCCCCGGGTTTTTAGAATCCCACTTTCCCGCCCTTCAATGGGACAGGGGGCCCGCTACAGCATTTGGCACACTTTTTTTCCAAGTGTGGCCCCATGCTGGGGACTCCGGCCCAGAAAGAAGCCACCAAGCTCCAATGTTTCGTGCATACATTGGAAGGTCCCACATTCGTCTGGTAAAGCCAGCTCCCCATCGGATCGGTGACTGGTTGGTAGGATCTCCCCCGGCAGTTCCTATACTAGTTCAGCTCCACCATGTGGAAGAATAACATTGCAGACCTCTTCAAGTTCAAGCAAAGGCATGATGAGTGAGTCGCAGATTTTATCACCCTATGGAAGGGACTCACATACTCCCTCAATATGCCACTGACTCAGGAGAAATTACTTACTATGTGTGTAGGGAACGTCAAAACGGAGCTGGTACCTTCCCTGATTACCAAGAACAACCCTAGAGGGTTTCAGGATTTCTCAGATTAGGATAAGCGCCTTGAGGAGGCTATACAACAGGCTTGTGAGGCACATTTGTTGCCCCCAATGATCCCAGCCAGGAGGACTGCCAGAGCCGAACCCGACGCGGTGGCCCAAATAGAAGCCCCTAGGTAGCTAGAATTACTGCCAGTGGAACTAGCCCTGCAACCCCGTAGAGGTCCTCCACCTCAAGCTCAGGCTCCTACCCAGCAGCGACTGCCTTAGAATCGACAGGTTCCCCCACGCAATGCGCCACCCCCACCTAGGCAAGACGAACATGCGCCTTCTCCTCAGCAGGCCCCTTCGACCCCTCATCAGGGCTAGGCCCTTAGGGCCCCCTATCTGGAAAGAAGGCACCAGACATATTCGTTCAACGAAAATCAGGTCCCTAGCTACTTCCGAAGTGCTCTAGAGAAAGGTATTGTGCACCTACCTGAGTGCAGAAGGCCGACAGAGGCGAATCTCACCAATCACCCCAACTATTGTCCTTATCATCAGATTCTGTGGAACACCCTCAAGAAATGCTATGTGTTTAAAGACTGGCTTCAAGACCAAGTCAAAAACAACATAGTCAGGTTGGGACCGACACCAAAAAAAGTAGCAGGTGTCTTTGTAGGGTCAGAGATTGGAAGCGACAGTGAAGGTGAGTGGCAGTAGGTCCCAAAATGTGGGTCCCAGAAATACGACAATTGGACGGCTCGAAAAACCATCTACCGCGCCCATGGTATCATCCAGAAAGTCCTGAAGCAGCAGGGACCTTCAGAAGAAGTAGCCAGTACCTTTACATCGCCTTCACAGTCGACCTCTTCCAAAAAGGTCAAGCAGTGACGACATAAGAATAAACCACGCGCTATGCCAGTGTCGTCGTCATCCCGCACTCTTGGCGACTTTATGCCCCCTGAAATGGGGATTCATCCAAGAATCTGCCCGGTAGTGGATGACTCATCGAGAAATATCATGGGTATGCTTCGGTTAACACTGTGGAGATGGTAAAGCCCTATATAACCCCCGACGAGGGGGAACACTAGGAGAACCCCCTAAGATTTTTAGCCGACGTCAACGTCGGTGGAAACACAACCAAGACAGCCGTCGAGGCGCATCAGCGGGAACATTCAATCAGGATGTGCACACGACTGAAACCAGACATCAGGCTCAGTGCAGAGCTCAGCACGCACAGTCCCACCGGACTCCCTCAGGTCCACCTCCACCGCCGTTTGTGCTACTAGATCAGGCAGAGCTGCCTCGTCTGCACCACAGTCAGTCTTGCCCAGCAATGGGCCAGTCTCCGATGGCCGGTCCTGGTCCGGAAACTACTCTCCGGGATTCAACTAGTAGGAAACAGTATATGCCCAGCACTAGCGAACTGCCGGTTCAACCGGCAGGACCCGCTATGCCTCCAACTGTAGAACGACCCCCTGTAAGTAGAGGCTGGTGTTTGGCATGGAAGTATGATATCCTGAAGCACCTGGCCGGCATTCCATCAAGCCTTTCTATCCTCAAGGCCCTTTTCCTATCGTCTAAAATGTGCGAAGCACTTGCCGAGGCCCTAAGGAGCCCCCTCCAGTTTGAGACGGAGGTGGGGGCTGCAGAAGCCTTCCATGCCGATGCAATTGAGAACACCGAATGTCAGGCGGTTATCTCACTCTCTGGTGAAGATGAGGACCCTCCTATATAGGGGAATATTAACATGATGTACATCACTTGCCACTTCAATGGTGTGGAAGTCCACTGCTGCCTCGTTGACACGGGTTCCGAAATCAACCTAATCCTCACTCGGACAGTGCGAAAGCTGGTTCTGTATGAAGATGATTTAACTCCTTCTAAACTCAGAATCCAGGGATACGATAGGACCGAGCAAACCCCAGTCGACATGATCCACCTGAAGACGTAGTTTGGTGGCTTAATTTCCATCACTGAGTTCATGGTCTTCTCTCAGGACATCGCCTACAACGCATTTATGGGTAGGCCATGGCTCCATCTGCAAGTAGTAGTCCCTTCTTCATATCACCAGTGCCTCAAATACACCCTCAATGGTCGAGTAGGCATGCTCCAAGTAGATGTGTCTCCTTTCGCCTCTTGTGAGGATCGCTATCTGGATGCTGATTATTACAAGAGTAAGGATAATAAAATCCTAGTAAGTGAGGATGAACCAGCCCCGATCACAAGTGATCCCTGGGCAAGCATGGATGATGACTCCATCCTCCCGTTCCACTGATTGGAGGCCACGACCCCCGACATGGGGAAATGTTTTGTTATTCCAAGTATGAAAGGAAGTCATGTTCTCATGTCCAAGCGACGAAGGTAAATCACCTCGTACTCCTACACCAACTAGGCTCAGGTGATCCCGGAGCCTTCTACCCAAGTGCGGTACCGAGATGTCAAGATTATGACAATGGAAGTACGTAATACATGCCTCTTCCGTCGGGATGGATTCAACCGACTCAGGCCGACGCATCACCACTGCTTTGATATCATCAAATGTGGCCCCTTATGCTGAAGGCCAGATGTGATAGGGTCGACTGCCTTAATTGATAGGGTCTCAATGGTGTGTGATCCTCCTGATATGATGACCACTACTACCCATACCGACACCAGCTTCCCGTCAGGGTGTGATAGCCTAGAAGTATCTCCTATTGCGGGGAACCCTTCCACCGGTGGAGAGGAAGACCTGGAGGATGCTCCCCCCCCCCCCCTCGCCTTTGAGGAAGGCGTCTCTACCACGGTTGATGAACTGGTACAGGTGAACCTTGGTAGCGAGGCAGATCCGAGACCCATGTTGATTAGTGCAGCCATGTCCCCCGAGGAGCAGCAGCTGTACATGGACTTTCTCATACAACACCGTGACGTGATTGCCTAGAGTTACAGTGAGATGCCAGGACTAGATCCTCAAGTACCCGTTCACCGTCTGGGCCTCCCGGCGAACCATCGTGGGTTTAAGAAACCTCCCAGGAAGATGCACCCTTCTCATGGTGCTATGGTTGATGCTGAAGTTGAAAAGATTATCAAAGCTAACTTCGTTAAGGAAGTCCAGTACCCCAAGTGGCTTGCTAACATTGTGCCAGTCAGGAAGAAGAATGGGAAGATCAGAGTCTGCATCGTCTTTCGCGACCTCAATTTCCACTTCCCAAAGGATGACTTCCCCCTCCCGGTAACTGAGTTATTGATTGATGCCACAGCTGGGTTCCAAGCTCTCTCTTTCATGGATGGGTATTCCGGGTACAACCAGATCCGGATGGCCCCTGAGGACGAGGTTTCCACTGCCTTCAAGGCTCCCCAAGGTACCTTTTTCTACCAGGATATGCCATTTGGCTTGAAAAATGCAGGTGGAACTTATCAGAGGTCCATGCATCGCATATTCAAGCCAATTCTCGAGACGTTGGTGGAATGCTACGTAGATGACCTAGTGGAAAAATCATGCCAGCGCCAGGACCATCTCAAAGACCTTGAGAAAGTGTTCGGTCTCCTCTGTTACCTTCACCTGAAGATGAACCCGTTGAAGTGTGTCTTCGGGGTCACCTCGGGGATGTTTCTTGGCTTTGTTGTTAGATACCGAGGCATTGAAATCGAACCAGAGAAGATCAAGGCCATCAACCAAATGACTCCCCCGAGCAATATTCGAGATCTTCGAGGTCTCCAAGGCCACTTAGCCTATATACGTTGATTCATCGTGAATATGGCTGGCATGTGTAAGCCCTTTTCCCAGCTCATGAAGAAAGGAACCGCTTAAGAATGGGATCAGAAGTGTCGGACGACCTTCGATGAAATCAATTAGTATCTGCTACATACTCTGGTTTTGATGCCACCTATTTCCGGAAAGCTGATAGTCCTTTACGTGACCACCCTAGAATGGTCCCTCGGTGAACTTCTCGCCCAAAAGAATAACGAGGGTACCGAGAACAGTCTCTACTATCTCAGTCACATGCTTCTCGATACGGAGGTCAGATACTCCCCTATCGAAAAGAGATGCCTTGCGCTCGTCTTTGCCGTACAGAAGTTGCGGCATTACCTGCATCACCATGAGGTACAATTGGTCTCTTGGGTAGACCCACTGAAGTACATCCTGAACCGCCCCATGTTGACCGGTCGACTAGCGTGGTGGTATGTGATTCTACAGTAGTTTGATATCTAGTTCGTACCTCAGAAGGCCATTAAGGGACATGCGTTGGCAGACATTTTAGATTCCCACCCAACCTCCGTGGATCAGTTCTCGGACCTAGATTTTCCTGATGAGGCGATCCTCTCAGTTGATTATGCCATCCGAGGTTGGAAAATGCACTTTGAAGGTACCTCCCGGAGCCCCACTGGTACGAGGCTCAATGATCCTAAGCTCAACAGAGTGGGCAAGGGTATCGTCTTCATTACCCCGACACATGTCGTCCTACCATACTTGTTCCTATTGTCAGAAGGCTGTACCGATAATGAGGCAGAGTACCAGGCTCTCATCACCAGTCTCGAGTTGGCCCTTGAGATCGACGTGCCCCATCTACATGTGATAGGAGATTCTGAGATGGTAATCAAGCAGGTAAATGGGGATTATGTCGTTAGGAAGCTGGAGCTTGTGCCATTGTTGTAGTGTACCCTCCACCTAATGGCCCAGTTCCCCTCTCGGCCAGAGGTCACCCATGTCCCTCGGTCACAGAATGGTTGAGCTGATGCTTTGGCCGTCTTAGCTGTGTCGCTTGCGGAACTCGAGCAAAATGATTTGATCATACATGTGGCACACTGGAGAGTCATCGCCCCCATCACCCAAGAAGACAATGATGGCATGCGGGTAAGTTATCTCACCATCGGGCCTTCTATATCTGGGGTATGGGTTCGTCAAATGTTGTGGTTGAAGTCGCTCCCGACTGGAGGGAACCTTTTGTCGAGTATCACCAAAATGGTTTCCTCCCAAATGACAGGGCCAAGCGCGAGTGAATCCGACGCCGCGCACTACAATTTACCCTCCAGAGTGGTCCCAATCATGAGAATATCCTTTATATGAGGAGCTTCAATGATGTTCTCCTCCGTTGCATTCATGGAGTAGAGCTTCCTAAAGTCATGCAGGAGGTCCATGTCGGTTCCTGTGGTGCCCATCAAGCTGGGCCGAAGCTGTCCCATCAAATCCAGAGGTTGGGGTACTTATGGCCCTCTATGACCACGATTGTATCGTGTATGCCAAGAGTTGCCATGTGTTCCAAGTTCACGTCAACTTCCTGCATCGGCCGCCAGAGCCTCTCCACCCCACAAAGTAATCATGTCCATTTACGGTATGAGGACTTGATGTAGTGGGACCATATCAACCGGCAACAGCTCACCAGTGTTGGTTCATCCTGACTGCTACAGATTTCTTTTCCAAGTGGGAAGAGGCAGTTCCTCTCAAAGAGTTTAAGGCCCGTTCCATTGTCGACATTGTGAGATCTAATATAATCCACCAGTTTGGGGTCCCTCACGCCGTTCTCACCGATAACGACACCAACTTCCGAGCGGCTGAGCTGATGAAATTGTACGACATGTACGACATCCGTTCGAACCGTACCTCCCGCTATCACGCCCAGGCGAATGGAAAGACTGATGAATTCAACAAAACCCTCTCTAAAATTCTATAGAATATGGTTGTTCAGAACAATAAAAGTTGGACGGACAAGCTCCCTAATGCCCTCTGGGCTTATTGGACGACAAATCGCAACTCTACCCAGGTGACCCCATATTCCCTGGTGTATGGGGCTAAGGTTGTCCTACCCATTGAGATACAGCTTCCATCGTTACGAACTGCAGTCTACAACCAACAGGTTCCTGATGAGGTGACTGAAATCCTTCTAGATGAATTAGAAACACTAGACGAGAACCAGCTTTGTGCCATGCACATTCTAAAAGGCGTCAGGATAAGATAGCGAGGGCCATAAACAAGAAGGTTCGCCTCTGTTCTTTTCTATAGGGCGACCTAGTGCTGGCCCTTCGAGCGCCAATGATCCTCTGTAGGAAACCTCCCAAGATAGAACCCAAATGTGTAGGGCCTTATATCATTCATAAGGTTTATCCCAACAGGGCGTACTCCTTGGTGACCACGGATGGTGAGTGGGTAACTCCTCCCACCAATGCCAGGTTCCTCAAGAAGTACTTCACCTGATCCTTTTTCAAGGTCCAACACGACCTTAAACTGTATGGTCCTACATGACCTTAAACTGCATCGCCGTCCTGCAGGACGATAAACTGCAAAATGGTACGAGCTCTATGACCTTAAACTAAGATCTCCCCTCGTCCTTACTACATGACGTTAAACTGCAAGCAGGTCAGGCCTTCCTGACCGAGGCTCAGCCTCAGGCCCCTTGGCCTTCATTGACTCAGACTCTCTTATAGGATTGTACGGTGTGGTGTGGGATTACATCCTCATTCACGTCGGGTTACCCACCGTACCCTACATATACCCAGTTGAGACACATTTCCCGTCTAGAACAACGTTAAACTACATGGACTTCAAGAACTATGTATGGCTTGATTCCTATCCTAATGGGATACGTATGAACCCCCAGACATTTGGTCCATTGGCCCAGCCCAAAAGCCAAAAACTTCCCCTTTGGGTCAATACATATGACAGGGTGCACACTTTTTCCCTAACTCACATCGAGAAAGTCTCGACCCGGCTGCACTTCCCCTTAGAGATGTTTTCCTATTTAGTGGATGGATATAGCTATGCTTCACCCACTCCTTGACTGGGATTCAATCATTTTTCACACCCGGAGGGACCCCCAAGAATGGCCTGGATACAACGCCCAAGGGCTCTCCTACCGATACGGTCCAACACCCCCGATGGTTTCTGAGCATCAAGATGATACAAGTCCGGTGTTGTGAATTTGGTCAACAGTCGACACTCATTTGTTTCTCCCATATCAGGTCACCATAGGAACACTGTGTTTTGAACATGGTCAACCGTGTCCTGGATCCTCGGGTCCACCCCAAGATGGCCCAAACATCGAGTGCGGCAACCCGTTCTCCCCCATCCTGAAGTGACAAACTTCCCTCCGGGTGGTGCGAGCGGTTGGTCCCACGGCCCCGATTCTATTATAGGAGTGTATGGTGTGGTGTAGGATTATGTCCTCTTTCATGTAAGGTTACTTGCCATGCCGTACACATCCTTAGACGATATAAAGTTATCTCTTTCCCCATCCTTGCGGAAAGAAGTTAAACTACAAGTTAGTCAAGTCATCCTGACCGAGGCCCAACCTCATGCCTCCCTCACCGAGGCCCAGCCTGAGGCCCCTTGGCCCCATTGGGCCCCTGTCTCTCATCCTTATTGCAAGACGTTAAACTGCAAGCAGGTCAGGCCTTCCAAACTGATGCCTAACTATCAGGACCCTTGGCCTTTATGGGCCCATGGACCTGGTCCTCTCTTATAGGAGTGTATAGTGTGGTGTGAGATTATGTACTCATTCACATCGGTTTATTCTCCATACCATACACATCCCTTATTTGGGGGTATATTACTCCCCTCCTCATCCCGCATGACGTAAAACTGCATCTAGAGAACTACGTGTGGCTTGATTCCCATCCTCATGGGATACGTAAGATCACCTGAATGTTTAGGATGCGGGTCCAACCCCATCTCTCGGGAATCTCTATCCCATCTTGTCTCCTTGGCCTACCATTCCTCCATGAAGAGATTATGTGGTGTGATGTGGGATTATGTCCTCGTTCACGTTAGTCTTGTAATGACCATGCCATGTACCTCTCCCTCCCGAGCTATTCTGTCGACCCTTTTCAGCGGTTCACCAATGTGCCTAAGGGTATCCGGTTTATTACCTGGAATACCAGAATTTACTAGAACACATCCGCACCCACCTTCTAGGATTTGCGTATCCCTTCATCAAGGCTTCCTTCATCTTTCACACCTAGAGGGACCCCCATGAACGGCCTTGATATTATGCCCAAGGGCTCTCCTACCATTACAGGCCAACGCCCCCAAGGGTTTCGGGCAACAAATCGATAAAATCCCACATTGCGAATATCGTCAGCGGTCGATGCTCATTTGTTTTCCCACCTCAGGCTAATGCGATATATAGACTGTATTTTCCGCCACGGTTAATATTTTTCCTCTATCGCCACGCCAACCCCATTAAGCCCAAAATGTCAGTTACACGATTCACATCCTTCTCCATTCTCATCATGTCCAAGTAGTGTCTCAGAACTCTTGGCACTATTCAACCGTGCACGTCTGTGCGTTGGGGGAACAAGCCGCGTCAAAGGTGTCTTTCGGGGCTCTCTTCCAACTCCCCTTTGATGGGAGCCCAAAGTATTGAGATAAGGATACCCCCTTGTTTCCCACACCATGCTTAACTCATGTGGGCTTAGGGATCGGGTTGACATATGCGCTTACTCGGGAAGTTGTCACCATTCATGGTCCGAGCTCTAAGACCATAAACTAAGTTCCATATAGAACTATGTTCAGCTTGATTCCCATCCTCACGAGATACGTAGGACTGCTTGAACACCTTCTCTTTAGGTTCAGCTCATTTGGGAGCTAATCTCTCCCCCTTCACCTCTCACCTCTATGTGGGCCCCTCGGCCTGAGGTTCCTCTCTCGGGACTGTGTATGGTGTGATGAGGGATCATGTCCCCATCCACGTCGGTTATGTCGCACGACACCATACACATTACCTTCCTATCATCGTCTCTACTACATTTGCGCTGCATGATGTTAAAATGCATGCTTGGTCTTATCACACGACCCTAAACTGTGACATTATCGTCCTGGCCGCATGACGAAAAACGGCACTGCATTGTGGTGACCTCGTTGTAGAGGACATTACATTGGGTTTTGGTCATGCCCCATGCCATTTGTCAACGCCTATCATGGATTGATTCTTGTGGAGACACTAGGGTTTGCTACCCTAGGCATGTCTCTTCACAAAAAAAAAACACTCATCTTAATGGACAAACAAGATTTATCAAATTCCGCTTATTTTAGTGCAAGGGCCACGCCCGCACTCCCCTTTTTTTCCCTGGCACTGTTACCTTACCATGACACTTTCAAGAACTACGTGAGGCTCGATTATCATCCTTATGAGATATGTAGGAACGCCCAGGCACTTCCCCGTAGGCCCAGCCCAACCTTTGTGTTCGGTCCCTTGACTCGAGCCTTTCCCCAAAGAACACATGGTATGTAGGGCATAGGTCCTCATTCACATCGGGTTTTGTAATCGCCTTGCCATGTGTGCCTTTCTCCCCTTACCCATTCACGGTCCAAGCTCTAAGACCTCAAAATAAGATGCTTTCAAGAACTACGTGAGGCTCGATTTTCATCCTTATGAGATACGTAAGAATACCCGGGCATTTCCCAGCAGGCCCAGCCTAACCTTCTCATTCGGTCCCATGACCTAAAACCTCTCCCAAGGGGGTCATGCGGTGTGATATTGGATTATGTCCTCATTCATGTCGAGTTTTTCACCTCACCATACACACCCCTATTCCCATTCACACCAGGTGTTTGAGTTACACCACCATGTGCCTCATATGTTTCCTCCCATCCATGGTCCGAATTCTACGACCCTAAACTAAGATCTCTGTATGGGAAAGGACTATTCTCCCCCTTTCTAATACCTCACGCTGTCGTATTCAGATGTGTTTCGACAAAGAGCCCAAAGTGTGGGATTTTCATATGGACATTCCCCCCGTCCCAGGACCAAGCTTCATGAGCTCGCTATTTTGATCCTCATCCTCTTCCACATCCATAAGGACCCTCGGATGACATGGATACCAGGCTTAAGGGCTATCCATGGATGTTGGACCTAAGGGTCCTCCAATAATTTCGGGCCAACGTCCCTATGGATCTCTGAAAACATTTGTGACATTGTCTCGTGTTTCAAACATGGTCAATGGCCAACCCTCATTTGTTTGTCCCCATTCTAGGAAAACACGATATGGATGTTGGGTTTCCGCCACGGTAAACAGCTATCCTCCATCGTCACGCCACCATCATCATGATCTAAATCTCGAGCTCCATGATTCACACATTTTCACTTCCTCATGTTCAAGTGGAATTCCATCATACTCGGCTCTTTCTCTTCGCGCATCTAGGTGCGCCACAAAATCGTGTTAGTGTCTTTGGGCCGGTATTCACCGAGCGTCCCTTTCCCCTAACCTGCCCCTTTCTATGTCCGGAAAGTCCCACCACTACTTCTTGTTTCTCACACCGAGCACAACTCACGTGGCCTTAGTAGTTTTGGCAGAATGTGTACCAACACAGCGGGGCTTCTCATCGTCCCACAGGACGTTAAACTGCGCTTCCAGAACTACGTACGGCTTGATTCCCATCCACATGGGATATGTAGATTCACCCAGGCATTTCACCTACGGTCCAGCACCAGGAATCGAAAAATCTTGTTCCTCCCCATTTCCGGCCCTCTGGCCTGACCCCTCAGGGGGGACTATGTAGCTGCAATTTTGCCTTGGACAAGTTCAGGAAGCCCCAAAATCCCATTGGGAAGCGATAACTCCCCTCACCAGAGAGGCCCTGTCCTATAGAAGAAATGATCCATGATCAATCCAATGCGCACATATGGTGTACTCCCACTACAGTGGTGTAATTACATGAGTATTGGATTCTGTTCGGACAAACCATCACTCCATATTCCACGCTTTGCGTACCCCTTATTCGGACCCTCAACCCCTTTCATGTCTGAAGGGACCCCACTAACGACCTATTCTCATGACGCATCGGCTCAACTACCATCCTGGGCCAACGTCCCAGAAGTCTGGTCATGTTTGGAGGGACCCCCTAACAGTATGGACGCTCGACCCACAGTCCGCCGACTGTCTTGGGCCAACATCCCGAAAGATTGACTGACAAAATTTGTGACATGGTCCCATGATTCGAACATGGTCAACGGTCGACCTTCATTTTTTGTCTCCATTTCAGGCTAACGCTGTAAGGATACCACTTCTCCTCCATAGTTAACGGGTGTCCTTTATTGTCACGCCATCCCCATAGTGCTACGAATCTTGGGCATCATAATTCATGATTCTCGTTTCCGTCTATTTGGACCAATTTTAGTGCCCATGGTGTTGCACCGTTCATCCATAAGAGCACGCTGAAGAAACGGTAATTCGGCTGTTGTGAGGATTTTGTTCTCCTGCCAAGCTTCTCCCATCTTTCAGAAATATGGACTGGTAATCCAAATCTCCGATGCCCGGAGCTTGGTCTCCACTACTATGTTATGTGGGTCGAGAAGGAAACTATCTCCTATTTCTCACATTGGTCTTGACCCATGTGAGCTTGGGGAATTATCACCGAACGTCCCACAAACATTGTAGGGATGTAACGAACCGATTCAAACAGTGGAAATCGTGCATGCTACAGCACTCAAAACAAAGGAGGAAGAAATTGAATCACGAATGTACCAATACATGTTTTTTTAGTTTGTTACAGTACCCGAGAGTTAACTCCCCCCATGGATAGGTTGACCCCGTCAAATGAGTGTGGAATGTCCACCACCCTTCGGCTTGTGGCCTCCAAGACTTGTTGCCGCTGACTCAGCTCCTGCTCCTCCTCAGCAGCGGTAGGGCGCGGTTCGTCATCCTTCGCTCTAGCCCTCTCTACCCCATCCTAAATGGAAGCCATCTTTCCAGAAGCCTTCCTCATATGCTCCCCTGCCTCTGCCACCTGGGCCTTCAACTGTGAGATCTGCTCAGATTGTGCATTAAGAGAGGCTGAGTGCTCATCTGCCTAGGTCTGAAACTGTTGAACCTCGCTTTCAGCCTCGTTGAGCTTCTTGATGTTTGTCGCCTTCCTCCGCTGCCATCCCACGCTGAGTCCACGATCATGATCCAAGATCTTCTCAGCCATAAGATCTCGGACGAGCACATGAGGACGTTGGGCATCCACTCACCCATTTCATAGTTTGCGTATCCACGAGCGAAGTCTGTCCATTTCGTCCAGCCATAGGGCTTGGGTGGTGTCCTTGATGAAGCGTGTGATCAGCTTCCACGATAGGTGATAGGATATGCTGTTGTCTTCCTCATCAGAGGTCGTTTCGTCCCAGTCTGCGCGACTGGTAGGCTCGTACGCAGGATACAACCGCAGGAAGTCCTCGGCAGGATCTGCATCTGGCGTTGAATCCGGTGTGACATCTGACGCCGAAGTAGGTGCGACAGGACTAGGACCGGATGATCGATCCTTTTCATCGAAGTCCACCTCAATGACCATAGGCACAACCCTGATGGTGGCTCCGCCAGTGATGATGTGTGTTGCAGCTCAGAGAGATGGGGGGACTATCTCTACCATCACTGACATGCCCCTTGGAGGGATGCTGCCAGACTTCCTGACTAGTCTTGCCGCAGCAGCCCACGCCAGTCGGAGAACTTTACGACAGAGAGAGACATTAACCTTAGTTGGAATAATCTACATATGACGGCAAGGAAACCGGTAGAGGAAACTTACAGAGATCGACCTCCTGGTGCTTCTCTAGAGCCGATACTGACAGGGCCCCGAGGCGAGGCCCTCCGTATACTGTTGGACGGTCTGGAGATTCCAGAAGAGCCACCTCGGGTGCTCTGGTCCCACCAGACCTGGAACTGGACGCAGCCATAGGCGTGGGTTATGAAGGTCCTGCATCATCACCCGCCGAGGGGCGAAAACAAGGCCTGTGAAAAAGTTCCTCCTGCATGACTCAAACATCTGTGAGAAGCCCATTATGGCCCAAGAACGGACCATTAGGAAAGAAGTTCAGAATTCTACCTCGAGAGCCTCCGCGTAGTCGTCGGAATCTGAGCCTTGATGCCCGTACTCTCCCTCATCCAACGGGATCCCTCCTCTAGACTCATCCTCCTGAGATGAGTCCTCTGATTCATCCGGCAGTGGGAAGTGCTCCCACAGGTCGGCAGCTGACAACTGTTGGGGGACCATTCGATCTAGTAGTACCCTCACCCAGTCTGTCATCGGGCGCGGGCCACCACTGGAATGAACAAAGACCTCCAGCTCGTCCAAGTATTACTATGCATATACTGGAGATTCCATGAAACCAGTCCGGACTGGGCCTATGCCCGGTAACTCCATCCCAAGGCGATTCAAGTGCGCCCATATCTCGGGTGGACTAAGGAATTGCCAGTTGACATCCCAAATTTCCCAGGCCTCTGGGAAGACGGAATCTCTACCATGTTGATATGACGCAGCCACTTACCCAGAGCTTGAGTGGATATCCTACGAAATCCCCTCGGTGGCTGCCCCTCCAGATGGCCCTGCTCTTCCGGAATCACCAGGTCCTCCGCTGCTACCACACCCTCGGTCGGGGCGGGTCTCGCCGCCACGACAACCCCACCACCATGAAAAGCCCTTGCTGCCCTCCGACCCCGACCTCATGATATAGGAGGTCCACCGTCACCAACACGAATAGTTGGCTGCTTCAGCATCTCCCCTGGGTAAGCATCCTCCCATCTAATGGCATACTCCCTCACCAATCCGAAAGCGGTGGTGGATGGTGGCAATGTGATTCTAATTTTTCCGTCTTCCCGCGTGAACATGAGCCACAACTGCCTCATCACACATGTATGATCCTCGTGACGCACATCCCAGTAGACATGCGGGGTCAGCCGCTGGAGGCGCCATATCTGCCTCGTAAACCGATGCGGCATGTACGGTTCGGAGACCGGCTCACGGTCCACTCCTGCCACCAAAACTCCACCTCGAATGGCCAGGAGGTAAGCCCGGTGCTCTTCCATTCCACGCCCATCGTCAGTGAGTATCCCCGTCGGCAATGGGAAGGGGTGGAAATTAAACTCATTCGCCCTCCACACCCAGTTCAGCACCATCGGCCGCCCTGAACCATTGGTGCTGACATGCCATGCTCCTAAACCGGAAAGCTGGTTCCTCCCTACTCGCCTTAGGGATGAAGACATCATCCCTCAAACCGAAGCCGTACAATGGTAGCTTCTTACACTACGAATAATTCTTCTGACCCTCCGATAGTAGCTCTGTCAAAGAGGTATGGTCCGAGTGGATTTAGACTATCTCCCCAAGGCCCAAACCATTGGCCATCTAATCCCTCCAGACGACGTCTGCAAGAACCCCCAACATAGCTTCCCGATGGGCAATTTCGGTCCCGACACTCGGAAAATAATTTTTCCGAAAGGATCGCGATGCTGGGTCGTGAAGCCGGCTCGCGAAGATCTTTCATGGAACCATGACACAGAGTCTGACCTAGGCCGGAAAATAGGAGTTCGCATGGCGTGGTCGCGGAGTCGGAGACCCGCGGTTCGCCGCAATCTCAATTCACAGAGTGCAGGGGCAGAGAACACAGAGCTTCGTGAAATCGAGAGCGCAAAAAGACAAGAAAATCGAGTGAAGACAAACGAGGTGGGCCCCCTATTTAAAGGCACAACCCCTAGAGATTCACGGCACGCCCAACCCTTACAGAGCATCACGGTGCGTCTGGAACTCGTGGCCACAGTCAGCACTTCGGGCCCCCTCCGTGAAGTCACATCGTGAACTGCCGACAATTTTGGAAATTTTCCCTCAGACTTCGACCCTTTATCCCTCCGCAGCTCCAAGTATGAGGAGGGACATTTGTTGGCGCCAATATATTTCCCGAAAAAAAGGAGAAAAAATGAAACCCTACACGCTGCCTCGCGAAGCACCGACGAGAAGCACCCCCAAGCATTGCGACCCTCCGCGAAGCACCGGAGGTGGTTCCTCTCCGCGAATGGTCTGACGTTCACGAGCTCGCCGCGAAGCACCGTAGGCCGTACCTCTCGGCGAACGGCCCGACGTTCGCCAGCCCGCAGCGAAGCACCGGAGGCGGTACCTCTCCGCAAATGGCCTGACGTTCGCGAGCCCACTGCAAAGCACCCGAGGTGGTACCTCTCTGCGAATGGCCTGACGTTCACGAGCCCGCCGTGAAGAACCCGAGGCGGTACCTCTCCGCGAACGGCCTGACATTCGCGAGCTTGCCATGAAGCACCCGAGGCGGTACCTCTCTGCGAACGGCCTGACGTTCGCCAGCCCGCCGCGAAGCACCAGCCGCCCCGTCAAGCCGCATGAGTTCTACCTTGTGGCACCCCTTGCCTATAAATTCTGGGTTCCCCCTGAGCCCAAAATATGGACAATCTGACCTTTTGGCTTCTTAGCTCCCGAATCGCAAATTACCCTTCTCCCCGAGAATCACGAGCTCCGTGAGGTACTTCTACTTTGCGTGACGCCTTTTCCTTGTCTCGTTTTGAGCCCCTCTTCCGAGAGGGATGCCCTTCGTGAAGCTGAAGGGCATTCGTGAAGGAGGGGGATTCCCAAGGGATCCCGGGCTGCCGCAGAGCGTTTATGCTTCGCGAGACACCCATCCTGGACTAGTGATCCCCATGCTAAGGATGGATCACTACGTATCGCGAAGCACACTGCCTCGGAAACCTTGCTTCACGAGGCATCTCTCCTTCGCGAGGTAGTGCTCCATGAATACTATTCCACTTCGCGAAGCACCCCCCATCCACACCTCTACCCCATGATAAGGCCAAGGAACTCCACATCGCGATGCACACTCCAATGCTTGGAAATTCCTCTTCCCGCGCGACCCTCCAGGTTTTCACGATGTGATTTCAAAGTTCCATGGGCAACATCACCCATAACATTGATTCGCCTAATGCTTCTTCGCATAAGCATGCTAATGGCTATTGCTTCTTCGCATAGTCACGCTAACGTAGACCCCTCGGTGGTTCGCTCTATGACCCCCTTTGACCACGACCTTACTGGTACCTTCCCTCCCCAAGGAGAAAAGGGTGCCGGTCATGTAAGTCCTAGGGGTACGGAGTAAACCCACTTTGTCCGAGCTGTAGGATGTTATAATGCCAAGAACCTCATCCTCAACACATGACGTTAAACTGTGACCTAACCCCGCACCTTACACACAAGGTCCCCCTAGCTCAGACATTCTTTACGCCACTCTTCTCCATGAGAATGGAATCACCCCCTCCACAAGGGATGATATCCTCCTTCTTGGGGTAGCGTAAGTCCATGGGAGAAGGGAAAACACCTTGGTGTAAGCCCCCTATCCCCTATAGCGGAAGGTAGCACCCATGCACCTCCGTATTTTCCCACTGCCAAGTTCGGTGGAGGGCGTAATAGGGAACGAGGCACCTCCCATCATTTGTCACAAATTCCTCTCTCGCCGCGCTTCGCCGCACTTCATGCCTCCATCCTGGAATAAGTACCAGCTCCACTGGCCGCCTAACACGTAATCCCCTCTTCGATTCTCACGGAATCACCCTTTGCGACGAGATCATCAGGTCGTTGATGCCTCTTGTTTCTCACACCGAGCATAACTCATGGGGGCTTAGAGAAATCATCACCCATGGCAATGCCCCCGTCCAGCATGACGTTAAACTGTATGTCATCCAGCATGACGTCAAACTGTATGCCCATATCCTGCATGACATTAAACTGCACATCCATTTGAACTATGAGGTCTTTGATCCACGTCAAGGCACGGTACGTAGGAATCCTCCATGAGGTTCAATCCCACCCGTAATTATTTCACGTCGAGTTCCACCTTCGTCCCGCATGACTTTAAACTACATTCCAGTCTGACGGCAAGCCGTTGTGACCAACCCGAACTATGAGGACTTTGATCCATATCAAGGAATGGTATACATGAATCCTTCGCAAGGTTCAATCCCACCACTAGTGGACCCCTAGGTCTACATTCACGTTGGTTGACCGATGAAACCCCTTTGAACTGTGAGGTCTTTGTTCTATGTCATGTCATGGTACGTAGGAAGCCTCCTTGAGGTTCAAGCACATCTTCAATTGGACCAAGGTCCTTTCCTAACACCGGTTCGCTGAAATACACACAATTTTGAACTAAGTGGTCTTTGATCCATGTCAATACATGGTACGTAGGAAGCCTCCACGAGATTCAATCCCACCGCCCGTCGTTTATTCGCGTCAGGGTCACTCTCGTCCAGCATAACGTTAAATTGTACACCCTCGTCGAGCATGACGTTAAACTGTATTACAGCCCTATGGCAAGACGTTGTGACCACCCGAACTATGAGTACTTTGATCCATGTCAATGCATGGTACGTAGGAAGCCTCCCTGAGGTTCAAGCCCATCACCCACCTGACCAAGGTCCACCTTCAAGTCTGTTCGCCAACGAAGCCCCCTTTGAACTACGAGGACTTTGATCCATGTCAAGGCATGGTATGCAGGAAGCCTCCCAGAGGTTCAATCCCACCACCCGTTGGTCATCCCGGCCTTCTTCACATCAGTTCATCATCACCCGGGCAGCCTAGTGTGTAAGCCCCACACCATCTGGACCAAGGTCCTCACTCGCGTCGGTTCGCCGACACACCACCTGAACTATGTGGTCTTTGATCCAGGTCAATGCATGGTACATAGGAAGCATCACCCGGTCATTCCGACCTCACTCACGTCGGTTCAGCCCGCCCCGCATGACTTTAAACTACATTCTAGTCTGACGGCAAGCCATTGTGACCACCCGAACTATGAGGAATTTGATCCATGTCAAGGCATGGTACGTAGGAAGCCTCCCTGAGGTTCAAGACCACCACCAGTGGATCCCCCGAGTTCACCTTCACGTCGGTTTGCTGACGATTCCCATCGGACCAAGGTCCACCTTCACGTCAGTTCACTGACAACATCTGTCAGACCAAGGTCCATATTCACATCAGTTCTCCGACACCATCCCGAATTACACGGACTTTGATTCCCTACCCCGGGAATACATAGGAGGTCACTTCGAGGCTCAATACCAACTTCACCATCGCCCCTATGATGGTCCCATTTCATTCCCCCTCCACTTCGTTCATCCATCCATCATCCACCCTAATTCTCACCCAGAACGTCATATCCCGGTGAGATCATGTCTTTCCAATAGACGTTAAACTTGCGACCTACCTCGTGATAAACATGAGATGCCTGAGGAAAATCTCGGATGGCACGCCTTTGGCATAACCGTCTCTGCTGGATGTTAAAACTGCATCATACCCTATGTTGAACACAGGAAGCTGAGGAAAACCTCATATATATGTCTATGGAATATAATTCCCCATGCTCGATGTGGGATGCCTCGGGCTTCCATGCCCTCGAGAAGCCCCATAACGAGGGACAAAATACAGACACCCCAGTTCCGCAGCATCCAGACACACTACTGATGCCTCGACGTGACTACTCCCCCAGCTGAAGGTTGCTGCCCGGATCGGACCCTTTGGAATGTCCTGACAGAAGCAGTGTAAGTAACCGGAGTCCATGGAAGCATGGAACTGTGAAGAGTTTCACGAACAACGTATTAAATCTATGAGGGACACCTGGACTAGGTGATGATTTCCGAGGAGGAATCGATGGAAGGAAGAACCGACATCCCATTATCCTGGTTTCAATCAAGGAGCAGACGTCCCTGAATAAGGAGAAAATGTTTCCCGCCTTTGGAAAGTGGGAATGTGGGGAAACAATGTTGCGCCTCCTCCTCCGCAGACGGACGGATATGCGCGCGCGCCCCGGTGAAAAGCATTGGAAACAATGTATTTATATGTCTGATTTATTATAATTAAACCTAAGAGACATGCATTTATTTAATTATAAATAACATTAAATTAAGAAAAATGAAAAAATATTAAAACCATGACATCAATATTAATTTAATACCTAGGAATAAAATTAGTCACCCAGATCAAAAGTTATCACTCTTTGAAGTTTGAGTTTCGTTTTGAAATTATTTTAGATATTTTATTATTATTTTGATTTTCTATCTTCAAATTGATAATAAATGACTATGAATCAGAAATAATAAGAAAATTATTAATTTAAAATATTTTTTTTATTTATTTTTTACTCCATTTTCACAAGATATCTTATATATTAAGTGTAAAATTATATTTACCTTATCTGAAACATTTTTTAAAGAATATATATTATATTTATATCAATATAAATATATTTTTATATTAATACATTATTCTTAATGAATTTTTCATAAGTATATCTATATCAGTGCTACTGAAAAAGTGTTGATAAAGAGGGGTCATTATCAGTGCTTCTAAAAAAGCCCTGATAAGGACCCCCCTTCAACAGAGTTTTTTTACCAGTGCTGTTAAAAGATCCCATTTATCAGTGCTTTTTTAAAAGCGCTGATAAAGGTCCCCCTTTAACAATTTTTTCTTATCATTGTTAAAGACCTCATTTAATAATGTTTTTTAGCGCTAACAAAGGGGGTCTTTAAAATCATTTTTAGCAAGTGTTGTTAGATAAAAAATAATTTTTAAACTAAAATTCAGTATTTTTAACTATTCATTAAATTTGAAATGATTCAGAAAAATATCAAAAATTCACCCTAAAATAATTATTACATTTATATTTCCATGATTAAGATTATTTTTATATATTAAATAAATTAAAGTGTCAAAATTCTAATTTAAAATGGGTTCCCTATTAAATGGTGGTAGAATTGACTTTAGAAAAATATAGGTTTTATGTGTAAAATAGGGTTTATTATTATATTATGCATACCAAACATAATGTATTAATATAAAAAATATTTTATTTAACATATAACATATATATTTAATTAAATTCATTCATTAATTTTAATTAACTATGTTTATTAGGACAAAACTCCTTTGGATGTATATAAATAATATTATTTCTTTTTTTATCCAATTGGTTCTTATTTTAATTTATCATTAGATGGTAACCAATGAATTCATTTTATATCTATATAAACCATAAATTTTCATTAGTTAGTTAATAATATTTATAACTGCTAACATAACGGCTAGGTTATATAATATTATATTAAATAATAATATTTTAATAATACATTATTATTTGGTGAATATCGGTCTGGCGTGTAATGGAAGCTATCAAGGAAGGTCATTTTTACACGTAACACAAGCTATCTAGGAAGGCCACTCTTGCATGTAACATAATCTATCATGGAAGGCCTCTCTTGCATGAAACACAAGCTAACTCAATGTTTCATGTTTTGAAATACATAGAATCTATTTTAAATAGTAAATATTTTATAAAGTATGAAGATATTATATTACCTTACATGTTCCGAGTCCCGTGTCATACATGTTATCGAATAAAAGGTGCTTACTTTAGATTTTCAGTTCAACACATTCTCCCCACCTTAATTAAATTACATACTCACAATTTAAACTCGATCATGGTGATAAATTGTTTGACACTTCCTTTGTTTGAAATCCCACATCCTGAGAAGGGTTTATAAGTCATCCTCTATAAAAGAGAGAATAAAAAGTATATAGGTCACATGTACTACCATGTAACTAGGTCTCTAATAGGATAACATCAGTGTAATTTAGAGATACGTACTTGCATGAATAATGTAAATATTTATAAGGAGTGAATGGGGACATCAATCACAAACAAGTGAATGATCAGTGGAAAGTTGAGGACCTCAAAGCCATAAATCTGTGATGATTTAGAAGACCACTAATTCAATAGAAATTATGATATTAGGAAAAAATTTTATTTTTAATACATTTTTCTAATGTTGGGTAATTATTTTACTACTTAAGAATATAATGAAATATTCTTACATGATAGGTTTCAATTTCATATGAAAAATCCTAAATTTTGGTTTTACTCTATTCAAATTCTAATTCATTCCTTTACTCCTAGAAATTAATTTCCAATAATAATTTTTTATGCTCGAAGCACTAAAAGAAACATTTAAAGGATCGTGAGGCCTATAAAAGAGTGAAAATTCGAAATATTTTCTTTAACTATCTTCCAAAACCAATATGGTTAATATATTAATATCTAATCCTCAAAAGTGAAACTACTGGTTTATCATTAACATTTATTCATCAATTTGTTTAACTAAAAAATTGAAAAAATAACCAGGATATTTCATAGGTTAGTGGTTGCAATGAAACCCTTATCATCCTTTTGACATGGGTTCAAGACCCGTAGCCTTTCCATATTTGATTGGTTATGACCCAGCTTATAGGTCTTCCTTTTCTAAAAAGATTAATATAATTCCTAAAATAAATATGATGGAAATCCTTTAAATTAGGTTAATCACAAAATAGACTGTTAACTAAATATTTCAATACAACCCTAATAAGAAAATACTTCATCCACTTATTTCTTCTTAGGTCATTCCTTAGTCCAGAGTTTATCAATAATATCATTTATATGATTTCTAAATCATGATACCCTATTTTCAATCTAAACACTATAGTTTTAACCTAGGTTTTTCATTGTCAAAATCCTTCACGGTGGTTTTTAAAGAAAATATAAATTATCCTAATCATAGCCCCCATGAATGTCAATGCAGTTGTGCAGTAAGGCCCATTGTTGTATACGAGGTTACCCCAAGTTAGGTTCAAAATACCTTGTCATAGTTATCAATCCTAGAAACATATGTATCAAAACCACATACACTTGTATTATCCCGACATGGATGTATTTCTAGAAATAACCACATAATATCTACCTTACCCAAATTCTAGGATTTTATTCTATACTTATCCTCAAATTCTACCTTAGGTCTATGTTCTCTAACCTATGTTTTCGTAAATCTAGTTCCCAAGGATGATACTAAACTTCCTCTAATACCAACAGTAGAAACCTGACCCCAGAAGGCACAGAGTCGGTGTCTACGACTATTACATTTGAAATATTGCAAGGATTTAAATACTGAAGGATCGAGAGATTAGTATTCTTGGTAAACGAGATACATATATGAGAAAATAATACACTGATTCCAACATAATTTTTTATTCTTTCAAAATAAATATCTTCTAGGTTAAATCTAATCCATCTAATAAATCCATGTATATCTTTCAAAGTATGATTCTTGGATTAGTAGGGAAATAAACATAAAAAGGTTGAGCTCAAATTTTCAGTAAAGGAAAAATATAGTGGAAGTAATAATGAATCAATGAGAATAATAATTATGATGTGGTGAATAACAGAACTCACATTCCATATAATCAATAAACAAAGAAGGAAGTTCACTATATAATAAATAAAATGAGAAGGAAGTTCATAAATATTATGGAAAGGTAATAACTGAAAACACATTCCATTGAAATAACTAGATAAGAAAAATAAATATGGAAAGGTAAGAAACTGGAACACATTCTATCTAAATAAATGAAAATGAAATGTATCCATAGATATGTCGATGTAAAATATCATGGATGAATAATAAATAAAACTAAACGATGGAAATTATTTCTTAATAGACATCATGTTTGAGGCACATGAAAACCTATACCATCAATAACTTTCACAAGACGGTTAAAATAATTCTAATTTGTGAAACTAGTTTTTCTCATGGGATCCTATCGATTCATTGAGGACCTATATAAATTTCGGGCTCCTCCCATCATTGCATATCCCAATCATTCCCCATATCGAATAATAAAAATAAATAATATTCCTTATCAAATATCTGTATTGAATAAAGGATATGAAATTATAAATATTTTCCCAAATGATAAAATAACTATCAAAGTAGATATTGTATGTAAAATGGTATAGGGTTTAGGTAATAGTAATATACATGATGAATGAAATGGATAATTAGGGGGAAATTAAATGTTCAATGATCATAGAAGATTGATTATTTCAAGGGGAATAAAAAATGATTCAAATAAGTAAATGTGAATATTATCCTTAGACAAATCAATAATATGCCACCCAGAGGAAGAATATGGATGGTATCAATAACGAAATCTCAAGTTGAGTAAAAATAAATTGTTATTGTTGATGATGAATAGAAATACTATAAAATTATATTTAAAAAAATTCATGAGGAAAATATCCTTTTATTAAGAAAAACCTTTTGGAAAAGTTTTTCTTCAAAAATAAATTTTAAAAACATTTTCTTAAAAAATTAACCTTTTATACATGAAAAGGAATCTTCAAATAAATGATGGTGGGTAAATCTGTACTTGTCATATGAGGTAAAAGAACATATTTTTTCATTGTTAATGGCTAAAAAAGAATTGTTCATAAAGTGATAAGAATATTCCTTTGAAAACAATGGTAAAAGAAAAAAGGGTAAAAATTCCTTTACCAAATCATTTGAAAAACATTTTTAAATTTTTTAAAAAAAAAATGGGTTTTAGAAGAAAACAGGTTCTCTGACTAAACAGAGAAATAATGTTGAGTCTTCTTAAAAACATTTTCTAAAAAAATTTTAGTACTGATGAATGGAAAAAAATAGTACTTATACTTGAAAATGGTTATGAAAACCCAGATAATAATGAATGGTTTTAATGAAAAATGGATATATAAATTCCTAGAATGGAAATTCCATTTAAGGATCATTAGTACTAGTCATAAGGAAAATAATCTTTAAACATCCCAAAGTGTCCCATAACACTCTAAAACAATTTATATCATAAGCCTGATAAAGGAATATTATTGAATGAATATTTTAAATACCATAGAGATAAAATAATTAATGATATAATATATCAAAATGGGTAGTAGATACACCACACAAAATAATTAAATGGTGAACATGAAATTTATCTCATAGATGTAAAAAGATAGATGTATATACCATACCTTGAGTTTCAATTTGGGTGAATGTCCTTTGACTTCATATATAATAATCTTAGGTTAATTTTCTAATTTCTTCCAAAAAAATTTCATGTTTAACATTACTTTTATTTTACTCTATACTATGTTGTATACATCTACTTAAACCATTCTGTTTACATTAGTTGGTTACACCAAATTCAGATTATCCGTCAAAAACAACATTGGTAGGTCAACTATTGCCAAAGGGGTCATTATATGACATCTAAAGAATAATAACCATGAAATAATTATCATATTCGTTCATTAATTATAACTTTAAAATAAATTATTAAATATTTTTATGAAAAATGTACCAACATTACAATCATGGTGAAGGTAAGAAGTATGCACGCATGAGTGACGTTCTTATTTTTCAATGATCATTATAGAAAGAAGGTAAGTAACACCAAATATTTCCATAATGACCAATATAAAATAAATACTATATTATTTAATCATATATACTTATATATATAATTATTGTGGTGTAAAATGAATCACAACATGTTGAGGAGGCAGTAGTCCACACATCTATGAACGAAGTTGTCACTTTTTAATTGTGTGAAAGGGTAATAAAAAAATTGATATAGATATATATAGTACATTTTCAAAAAGGTATTTTTTTATTTATATCATAAAGAGGTTGTTTAGTTCACATATTTTTAATTATAATCACTCTTTATTCATTACATGTATCATGTGAATGAATCACTTTGCTTTGAGGGGTTGGTAGTCCACACTTCCTCAAACGATGTTATCATATTAATGAAAAATGGAAAGTATTAAATGTGTGTTTTATAAAAGGATTAAATTAGAATAGAGAATTAATAAATATCATTTATATCACATAACAATATATTTTCCATCATAATGCCCTACTATGAATTTTTGAAAAGTAAAATGAACAATCGTCGTTTTGTGAGGTAGTATTTCACTATACACAGACACAATATGTTCATTAACCATTAAATGTAAGTATGTGTAAGTGTAGGTATTACCCTTAGAATAAAACGTACTATTAAATTGAGGATATGGTTTTTTATAAAAGAATCTAATAATAAGATATGAGGGGTTGGATAATGGAAATAAAACAAAAAATCATGAGAGTAGATGGTACCTCTTAATCCGGTAACTACTTTTGGTTTGTATCAAAAGGATTCCTTTTAAGGATTTCTAACCAAAGGGTGGATTCAAGGTCTAGGGTATAGATTATGGGAATCTATATGGGAAGATATTGGTTAAAACTAATTGGTTTGAGAGGTGGGAATAATGAGGAGAGGTTGTGACTTTTTATAAGGGAGGAAAATGAATCACTTGGTATTTTGAAAACAAGGTAGTATTACCCACATTTTTACCTAAAAAAAGACATAAAAACCCAACCAAACTCAATAATGGAAGGTTAATGGCCTAATTATTTCCCTAAAATTGGTTTTGGACAAATCATGAACTTGATCCATACTTTGTGGAAATGAAAGTTGATATGTCACTAATATTATGGGATCAAGGATCTCAAAGGGGCCAATATTCCTCAGGCTAAAACGTCCCTTTCATTACAAAGTGTATGACTATATTCCATGTTTATATTCAAAGGAAAACTTTTTCTCTAACATCAAAATGAATTTCCCTTTAGTTTTAGTTAGTATAGCTCTTTTACTGACTCTAGGTAGATTTTATATGTTTTTTTATGGATTGAAACTTCATTGCCATCACGTTAACAAGATTAGGTCCATGTATCATTCATTCCCCAACTTCATCCCAAAAAAATTTGAGTTCTACATTTCTTTACATACAAAGATTCATATAGATCCATTTAAATACTCGAGTGTAAGTTGTTTCTATATGAGAAATCAACCAATGGGATATGTTGATCACATCCCACTTTAAATTCCATAAAGTGTGATCTTAGCATGTCCTCAAGTGTTTGAATAGTCCCTTAAGATTTTATATCAGTTTGGGGAAAATAGGTCATGCTAAAATTTAATATAGTACTAAAATATTATTGAATTCTTCTATAGAATTTAGAGGTGAACCTTGGATCACAATCACATATGATCGAAAGTGGAACCCCATGAAACCTCACCATTTCTTTCACATATAACATGGAAATTTTTCAATTGAGAAATATTCCCAAATAGTGATAAAGTGGTCAGTCTTGGTGAGTCAATCCACACAAATTCCATATCATATTTTTTCTGTGGATGTTTTTGGGAGATCGGTGATTAGGCCCATAGTTATATTCACCCATTTCAACATGGTTATAAGAAATGGTTTCATAATACGTTTGTATTTTTTTTCACTCTACATTAATGTGTTGGCATACCAAGAACCTGTATATATACTCTGTAATATCCTTCTTCATGTAGTCCCATCAAAAGTGTTCTTAAAGATCATGGTACACATTAGTACTTTTGGGGTGGTGTGGACAGATATGCTATGTGAATTATACAATAGCATGTTCTTTATCTTAGGTGATGAATTAACCCAAAGCCTCATTAAAAAGTAAATAAAACCATCCTCATCAATTTGGAACTCATGTAAATCCCCTTCCTTTATTTATTTGAACTTTTTTTAGCTCCAGATCATCCCTTTATGTCTCCTTGATTTTCTCTTAGATGTATGGTTGGGAAATCATTTGGGAGAGGTAGGATATATTCCATATCATTATGATTTCAAGATATATACTTTTCATTTGCAAGAATAAAAAGTCTCTCTCAATTTCCCACATGGATATAGTAGCATTTTTTTCTATTAAGAGCATCATCTACCTTATTCTCCTTTCTCAGATTGTAGTGAATAGGGAAATCGTAGTCCATGATTTGATCAACCCATTTTCTTTGATGCATATTGATATAATTTTATGTGAATACATACTTTTGACTCTTATGATCGGTATATATTTCAATCTTCTCACCATAAAGATAGTGTGACCAAATATTTAGTGCAAAGATCATTTCTTCCAACTCCAGATCATGCGCCAGGTAGTTCTTCTCAGGGATCTTTAACTATCATAAGGAATATGATATCACTTTATCATTCTGCATGAGTACACAACCAAAGAATTTCTTTGAATCATCATTATATATCACAAAACCTTCTCCACATATTGTTAGTGTGAGTACATGTTAATACCAAGACGATAAGGTTGAATATCATATTTAGGTATTATTTTTTGGTGTCAAGGAAGTTTAAGAAAAAAATAAATCACCTCACTTTTTATTTGGTGAAAATCCGACTGACCATCGTATTAAAAAAAAAGACTCACATTTTTTAAGAAAGTTCATTTTATTGGGAATATGTTTTCGAGATGAGGAGGATCATTATACTCACCCTAAATATAGAATTATAGGTTTAATTTTAATGGGAAAAAATTAGAGTCTTCCGGAATTTGATGAAAATATAATGTTGCTTTGCTAATCTTGGAGTTCTCATAAATCAATAGTATGTTAGAAAACTAGTGATGAATGTTTGATGAAATAAAGAGAAGAAGAAGATTCTACAAATCATTTGAGTTTGATCATAATCATACCAATCGTATTCAGGTTGATAAAGAAAGAAAGATGTTGATAAAATATAGGTAAGTAGAAACACTTTACTTGGTAGGTTATATGATGATGAAGCTGATATTCCACATAATCAAAGTCATGAAAAAATTAAGAGTACTTGATGAAAGTTTATGAAAGAATAAATTAGATGAATTTGAATCATTCTAGTCTCAAGATCATAAAAATGATATTTCTGGATGAATAATTGTTTAATGACCAAGGAGGATGATCATAATGAAAATGCTAGTTTTTAGTTATACTAAATGCCAAAAATATTTACATCATAAAAGAAAGATATTAGCGAGCATCATATTCAAAAAATAAAAAAGCTCTTAATTTTGATCCATTGGATTTAGTATGTCATCATATTCATGAAAGGATGAATTTTTTGTGATAAAAATTGACCGGTATCATATTTAGAAGAGAAAGAAGTTGTTGAAGTTGAAGCTGCTGATACCGGTCCATCAAACTCGGTATGCCATCATAATCATCAGAGGAAGAAATGCTTGAAATTGATGAATGTAAAGAAAATAAAAAGTATGTGTTGGCCAATATGAAGAATAAATAGAGAGATTTATCAATAATTTAGTTAACCATTTAAAATAAGTTTAATTACATTGATTATAATTCAAGTGGGTGAAGACAAGAGATAAAGAAGAATATATTATTTTACATTTGTCTTCATTGTAATCAGGCGGTTCATAATGACTAATCAGAATGGGAAATTAGAATCAGACTAGTGTTTTTAAAGAAATTATAAATTATAGATAAATCTATTTGATGATTCATGATGGTTCGAGAAGTTTTGAGAAGATTTTATAAAGCCAAGATGCACCTGAAATTCAAAGGAACATATAGATTCGAAAAATGTATTTGAGAGGAAAAATTTTCAGGAATCCCACCCAAACCATTTTTTGGGTGAGTTTAAAAGAGAAATTACTTTGTAATTTATGATATATGTACTATTCATGGTGAATAAGACACAAGGAAGAGATTTAGAGAGAATAAGAGGTTTCCTGATTGCATTTTGTTGAAGAAGTATTTTGTATAGAAGATATAGATGAGAAGAGACAAGATTGTATACAACTGGTCATCCTATTGGGCTAAATCATCAGGCTGGAAAAATTGTATTGGGATTTCTAGATTGAAGAAAAATGGTTCAAATTTTTTTCAAATATATTCTAACAAAGTCATATATTTATCTTATTGATAAATTAGACCATGAGAATCGGACTGAGTTTTATAAAAAATTCCATAAAAGTTCTTACCATCTTCAAGGTAAGAACGTAATTATTTTTTATAAAAAATTACACATTTGTGAAAGTTGATAAAGAAATATCATAACTTGTTTTGTTACAAAAATTTGAATTACATCTTTTGTTCTGGAAGGATAATATGCACTACTGAATTGTTTACATAGTGACACACAAGGGAAAGGGAATATCCTACTCAATGTATTCCAAAAAAAATGATTGTATTCTAGTGGAATGTGTGGTATTATATCATTTTCAAACAATACCATGGATGTTGATATTCTTGTTGAAAAATAAACATTGTAAATTCTTGTGTTCTTATAGATGTGGGTTTTAATTATTTTCAATAGGAAAAGAAATATTTAACTGAGGGAATTTTTTTTAATAAATAAGGAAATATAAAAGAAAAATATATCACTATGTCACTCCTCCCCATCTCAGTGATACAATTATCTTGACTGGTAAATTACCATTAGTATCAGAGACAGGTTCCCTTCATTTATTCTTTGTTCATGCTTTGAAGAGAAGTTGATGGATAAATTGATTTGTGTCAACAATAAAGAATCCTGGTTTTCGATGGTAAGAATTATCATATCTGGAAATATATAATGATCCCCCATCTTATGTCTATTAGATATGATTTTCATGAAGAAGCAACTGATGTATTTCCCCCTTTTGATGATAAATTTCATCTTAATCTATTGATAATAATACTATTGAGAGTGATGGAAGGGATACGAATTATTTACTATCATCACTTTCTAAAAGTGAATTTTCAAGGGTAAAGGGTATTTCCTTAGCTAAAGGTATATGTGATAAGCTGAAAAACATATATGAAGGCAATACAAAAGTAAAGAAGAAAAATTAAAAATCTAGAGGCTGAAGTATGTATACATGAAAATGGGTTGGTATGAATATATTAGGGACTTATTTACCAGGTTAAATAACATACAAAACACTATCAGATGTCTTAATTAAAAGTTCTAGGATTCTATAGTTATTGAAAAGATATTAATAATTATTCCCAACCAGTTTTATGATAAAGTTTATTAATTAAAAGATAAATATCATAAACAATTATCTATAAATAATTTTCCTAGAACTCTCATCAATTATAAAATAATAAGTTATAAATATATGAAAATAAAAATAAAACTTTATAGAGAAATTTTGTTCAATACTGTGAAGAAAGAGAATTCAAAGAAGATTATTATTGAAGACAAAGGTTGTTATTTTGATTCTGAAAATGAGGTATGTAAAAATCTTGATGATATTTTATCCTTTTATTCTAAAAATGTGAGAAGAGGTATAGGTAAATATAAAGGGAATTTTCCTTTTAAATGTTTTGAATATGGATTCATTGGGCACTTTACAAAACAATATCCACAAAGAAAGAAATAAAAAGATGGTGATGAAGAAGAACTAAGGAAAAGAAGTTCATGGAAGAAATATGGTGGAAAGGAAGATTTTATTTTATAGGGAAGGGTAAAAAATTCTCAAAATCTAAAAGGTGTTTTTTCTTATCTAAAGATAAAGAATAAAAAGATAGTAATTATAAATCCAAAAATTCTACTGAGCATGTTGGTAATAATTCTTTTAGTGTAATAATTAATGATGAAGAATTCAGAATCAACAAATCTGATTAAGAAGAAACTCAACATAAATTTATTTTAAAATATGATTTGAAATATATTTGAGAAAAATTAGATGTCTTGAAAAAGAAAACAAGAAGTTGGAAGATGAATGTTCCTCATAAAAAATTCAAGAATTTTTTTTAGAAGAGAAGAAAAAGATGTAACTAGATATTAGTGATTTAAAAAATTATCATAAGGAAGCAAATAATAATAATGAACATCTGGAATTGAATTTAAAGGCATAAAAATAATAGTTAGAACTTGTCCAGTAAAAACATTGTAAATATGAAAATAAAATTATATTTTCCATAAATTCGATATTGGAAGTTGGTGAACGTTTTTATAAGTAAAACCTGATAAGGATAAAAAAATTAACCATCAAAATTTGATAGGAATGATAAAATTATTTCTGTAAATTAGAAATATTAGAAATTTATGTATGTGGCTAAGATTAAAAAAGTTGATAATTCATAAGTTTTTGAATAACCTGAGTCTAAAAAAGTTTCTAAAAATTATGAATATGTAAATGTTTCTATTATTTATAGTATTGACAAGGATAAAAGGATAAATGAGATAAAAAAGAAGATTCAGATTGATAAAAAAAAGGTTGGTGGTCAATATAATTCAGATAAGAAGGTTGCTAAGAAACATATTCATAACTCCAGTCAGTATAGAAGCTATAGAGGAAAATATTCTTTCTATGGTTACTACTGATATTGTGATGGAATCTTAAATGAATCAAATATGTGTTGGTTCAACCAACAACATTACTACTATTCCATAGGTTATGAAATTCATAGGTTTAGGGGAGTCAATCTTCTCAAAATAATAAGTATGAAAATGGAGTTCTAAAGAAACCTGATAATGATGGTGTAAAAATTAAAAATAGGTTCCAACCCCAAGTAACTATTTGTGAGAGATGTGAACAACCAGGTAATATTTCTAAGGGTTTTATTTCTTTGTTACCGACACAATATAATTTTCTTAACATTTCACATAAGCTGAATTTGAAGAATGAAAAATCTCTTATTGTTAAAACTACCCTCAAATCATTTAAAGGTGAACAACCTTTGATTCTTGATAGCGGGTGTTCCTCACATATGAAAGGATTTTAAATTTTTCTGAATAATTTAAAATACTTCAAAGAGGTAACTATGACATTCAACAAGGATGAAACAATAATAATGAAAGGTGTTGGATCAACTATCATTAGGAAAGAAAAGTTTAAATCTAAGAAATATTTATATATTGATGAGTTGAAACATAACTTGTTGAGTGTTTCATAATTGTACGATGAAGGTAACAAAATTACCTTTGTGAAAGATGTATTTTTTTGTGAAAATTGATAAAGATGAAAAGATAGTTACAAGAGGCCAACATACAAAGGGAAACTTATTTCAAGTTGGTGAGGTACAAAACTCTTGTTACTTGGGTATGGTAGAAGAAAATTTATTATGGCATAAAAGGATGGGAAACATGTGTAAAATAAAAAATTGTAAGTTTTGAATGAGATATTGTGTTCAATATATTTTTGATTTTCAATGAATAAGAAAATTTTCTTGCACTATTATTCATACGGGAAAAATTACAATGTCTGTGTATAAGAAAGTTGATATTTGTTCAAAACAACCCTTGGAACATATTCATTCCGACATCTATGGACCAATGAGAAAACAATAAAAAATGATGATATTTACTTCATCACTTTCATTGATGAATTTAATCACATTACATGTGTTATTAATATAAAACAAAAATCATATGCTCTGAGAATGTTTAAAGGTTTTAGTAGAAAAGATAAGAAAAAAAGTGAGTATTCAGTGAAAAAGGTTGAAAATTAATAATGGTGATGAGTATAAGAATGAAGAATATGAAAGTTTTCCTATGAAGAATGTAATTTTGAATGAGTATAGTTCCTTATACACACCTCAACAAAATGGGGTTGATGAATGGAAGAATTGACGTTTGGTGGAAATGGGGAGAACTATGTTTTTTGAACAAGGTCTTTCTCATTCGTATTCGAGGAAACCCATGAGTATTGTTCTTTATATTCAAAAATGATGTTTCTGTAGGACATGTATTTATATGAATCTATACAAAATATTTTATAGAAAAACTAAATGTTTGAAAAAAATAAGAGTTTTCAGGAGTCCATGCATTATAAAGAAGAAAGGTGGAAATCATGGAAAGTTTGAGAAGAGTGGTGAAGATGGAATTTTTCTTGGTTATTCTATAGAAGGAAGAGGGTATTGATGTTTCAATAAATAAATTGAAAGAATTTTTTATTCTAATAATTTGCAAGTTATTGAAAATATATATTAAGGATAAATATAATCAAATAGATAATGATGTTGACCAGGATTAAGAATGTTTTGTCAACAGTTATGATAAGGACACATCCAATTGTAATCCTACTCCAAAACAAGAATCAGACCCAGCTATTTCAAGTGATGAAGAAGAATCTCTATAATCACATCCCAAGATGAGGAAGCTAGTGGAAACTCAGAACATTATTGGTGATCAACATAAAAATGTTCAAACAATAAGAACAGAAAATTCTATTACACGTACTTATTTGTATTCAAAAATTGGTCCGAATGATGTGAAATAAGATTTTGAGATTCCAAATGGGTTCATTCCATGAATGAAGAGATAGACTAGATAGAAAAGAATGATTCAAAGGAACTCTTACCTAATCCTGATTACAAAATTGTTATTGGTACAAAGTGGGTTTCCCAGAACAAAATGAATGAATAAGGTGAAGTGATAACAAACAAGGATATATTAGTATGTAAAGGTTACTCTAAAATTGAAGGTGTTGATTTTGAAGAAACTTTTTATCTGGTGGAAATGTTATAAATAATAATAAATATTCTTGTTATTTCTACACAATGTAGTAACAGAATTTTTCAAATGGATGTAAAGTTTGCAATTATAAATGTTGATCTTAATGAGGAAGTTTACATTGAACATCCTTGTGGATTTGTTGTTGGGAAAGAGGAAAGTTATATGTGCATATTTAATAAATCCTTCTATGTACTAAACATATATATGAGGGCATATTATTCCAAAATGGATACTTTATTAAAGAATATGAGTTTTAAGAAAGGAAGAGTTGATAAAAATATTTACATCAATGAAATTCAATAGTTTTCCTTTATCAGAATTGTTTATGTTAATGACATTATCTTTACTAGGAATAATGAAAGACCTATTGAAATGTTTTATAAATAAATGAAATAGTTGTTTGATATTTCCATGTTGGGTGAAATGATATACTTCATTGGGTTACAAATTTTACAAAAGAAGAAACACATTTTTCAATCTAAAGAAAAGTATGCTAAAGAAATTGTTAAAAAGTTCAGTATAGAAAATTAAAAACTAGTTTCACCTCAATATCAGTGGTAACAAAGTTGAGTAA
Organism: Viscum album; assembly: GCA_963277665.1. NCBI lineage: Eukaryota > Viridiplantae > Streptophyta > Magnoliopsida > Santalales > Viscaceae > Viscum > Viscum album. The sequence goes on along the minus strand of OY728148.1, from coordinate 962,506,277 downwards.
AGCTGGAAAAGAAAATAACATTGATCATAAAGAGTTTCCAAAGTTTATAGTTATTTTTTTATATTTTACTACCTTAGGACCAAGTATTTTTTATTATGTTACCTTATGTGAAATATTTTATAGTGATACTAAAAAATAAAATTTACTTTCTAGAAAAAGAATCCTCAAATACATCAAAGGCCCAGAAAATTTATAAATCATGTATGATAGCTTAGAATGTATTGATTTTTTTGGTTATTCAGATGCTGATTGGGTAGTAAATGTTGATGTAGAATATCGACATCAGGTGGAGTTTTATTTCTAGGTAAAAGATATGTTTTTTGGAATATAAATAAATAGAATTCAGTAAATCTAATTACAACTGAATTTGAATATTTTTCTACTACACAATCTGCTACCTAACTTATGTGGATGAAGAATCAGTTAGAATACTACTTTTTGAATTGACGTTACCCTTTATCTTGGGTTGTGGTAATCAATTTGAAATCAACATTTCCAAGAATCCAGTAAAACATTCTCATTCAAAACTTATTGATATCAGCAATTATTTCATCAGATATCATGTGTAGAATAATGGGTTCATGTTGGAGTATGTTCCTAAATTGGATCAAGCTGCTGCCATTTTCACAAAACCATTACCCAAGGATGTATTCTTTATATTGAGCTTGAACAAGGTCATCTAACCTCTTTCTCGACAAGGTTGAGTTATGTGTTTTTGTTACCTCTCTCATGTTAACTTTGAAAAGTTTTTTCAAGGGGGGGAATTGTTTTATAAATCTATCATTATTGAATCATGTAAATAGAGAGAGTTGTTGCTAAATTGTGAATTCATCATTGTAAGTGTGTGAACTAATCTAACTATTTGTTGGAGTGGTTGTCGGAAACAATTTTTTTTTGTATTCTATGGAGGATTAACATTTCAGGAAGAAAAGATGAGGGAATTTTTTATAATCACTACATTTGGACATAATGAATTTTATGTCAATAATTCGTGTTTCCTACAATGATTTAGCACATGTAGTCTTATAATTATTGATAAGTAATACATATCTTGAGGACAAAAAGTTAAGTGATTTATGAACATTGGTTGACAAAAAAATCCAAAGTGGAAGATACTTAGGACTCAGATGATAAATATTAATATCATATTCAGGTATTTTCATTTGTTGACAATGGAGTTTAAGAGGAAAATAAATCACCTCACTTTGTAATTGATAAATATTGGACTGACCATCATATTCAATAAAAATAGACTCACAATGGTTAAGAAATTCCATCACATTGGGAATATGTTTTCTAGATGAAGAGGATCATCGAACTCAGCCAAAGTTTGGAATGAAATGTGTGATCATAATGGAGAATAATTTGAGTCTTCCTAACTTTGATGAAAATGTGATGTTTCCTTTTTGATCATCAAGTTCTCATAAATCCTAAGTATGTTTTAAAACTTGTGATGAAATCTTGATGAAAGAAATGGGAGAAAATTAATATTCCAATCATATTCAGTCCGATTGTAATCATGCCAATCGTATTTAAGATGATTAGGAAATAAATATGTTTATAAATGATAGTGAAGTTGCAAAACATTACGTGGTAAGTGAGATGGTGTTAAAGTTGATATTCAAAGTAATAAAATCCATAAAGAAAGTCATGATACTTGTTAAAAGTTTCTCAAAGAAAAAAGTTTATGTATTTTAAAAATTCTAGTCTAAAGATCACAATAATGATATTTCTAGATAAAAATTTGTTTAAAGGCAGGGTAGGATAGTCATAATGAAGGTTCTAGTTTTCGGTCAGACCAGAATCTAGAAGATTTAAATCCTTGAAGAAATTTTTTTTTGAGAATCGTATTCAAAAAATAAAAAAGTTACTAATGTTTATCCATTGAATTCACTCTGTCGTCATTTTAATTAGAGGCAGAATTGTTTGTTATATAAATTTATTTGTATGATATTCAGAAGAGAACTAATTTTTTGATGTTGTAGCTGGTGATACCGGTCCATACTCGGTATGCCATTATAATCATCGGAGGAATAATTTTTTGGAACTGATGAATGAAAAGAAAAGAAAAATTATGTGGTGGCCAATATGAAGAAGAAATTAATAGTTATGTCAATAATTTATTTAACCATTTAAAATAGTTTGAATTAGTTTTTTTACAATTTAATTGGGTCAAGATTAGATATGAAGAATAATATATTGTTTTAAATTTGTATTCATCTTATGAATCAGGTCATAAGAACAAATTGAAAATGGAAATTAGAATTAAAATGATGTTTATAGAAATTATAAAGCAGATTTGAAGTTGTGAGAAAATTTAAGAATGTTAAATATGTGTTGAGAAGAGATTATGAAGTTAATATGAACCCAAAATTCAAAGGAACATGTAGATTCTGAAAATTTGATTGAGTGGGAAATTTTTTAGGAATCCCAACCAAACCATTTTTTGGGTGAGTATAAAAGGGAAAGAACTTTCTACTTTTGACAAATGTACTATTCATAGAGAAGAATAGAGAAGACATAGCTCTAGAGAAAAGAAGAGGTTTCAATATTTTGTTTTGTTGTATTCAACATGTCATCGTATTGGGCTGAATCATCGGACTGGGAAAATCATATTTGGATTTTTGGACTGAAGAAGAAGTGGTTCCAAATTTTCTCAAATGTATTCTGAAAAAGTCATATATTTTTCATATTGAGAAATAGAACTGGGATAATCGGACTAGGATAACTGGATTAGGAAATCATACTGAGTTTTGTAACAAAATTTAGAAAAGTTCATACCAACTTCTATTTAAAAAATTGAATAATTTTTTTTAAAAATAATACATTTGTGAATGTTGATAAAGAATCATCATATAATGTGTTGTTACAAAACTTTGTATTTCATAATTTGTTATAGAAGGATCACGTTCACTATTGAGTTGTTTATATAGAGGTACATGAGTGAAATGGAATATCCTACTCATTGTTTTCAACAAAAAAAGATTATTTTCTAACAGATTGTGTGGTATTAGATCATTTCAAAATCATAGAAAGGATGTAGCTATTATTATTGAATAGTGAAACTTATAAATTCATGTGTTCCTATAGATGTGTGTTTTAATTGTTTTCAATAGGGAAAGAAATATTTAATAGGATTCTAAGGTTATTACATAATTAAGGAAATATAAAATAAAAATATATCACCGATTCACTCTCCCCCCTCTCAGTGATACAATTATCTTGAATGGGAAATTACAGTACAAGAACAGTGATTAGCCTCTTCTTGATATCCTTAAAGCTTTACTCATATCTTTAATCCATAAATAATTAACCTCATTTTTTGGTAAATTAGTTAGTTGGATAAAAATAATTATTAATTTATCACAAAATGTAAATAGTGACCAGCTAATCTATAAAACTATAGATTTCAATGACACTAGTGGGTCTAGGTTATTCTACAATTGCCTTTGTCTTTGAAGGGTCCACATAAATTCCATCACTTGTGATAATGTTCCCCAATAATGTGACTTCTTGCATCCAAAATTCACACTTTTTGAACCTAGAATACGTTTTCTCCTAACTTAATATCACTAACACAATCATTAGATTCTCATCATGTTCCAACATAATCTTGTAATAAATGAGAATATAATCGATAAACACTACAAATAATTTGTTGAGGTGGTCTCTAAAGAATATATTCATAAAATACATAATGATTGTAGTAAAATTAGTAAGTCTTAAGGGAATTAAAATAAACTCATAGTGCCCATACCATTTAAGTAAAGTAGTCTTTTGAATATCTTCCTTCTTCAACTTTAGTTGATGATATCCAGAAAAAAGATACACCTTTGAGAATTATTTCACTCCTCGTAGTTTATTTAAAAAGTCATCAATCATTGGTTGAGGATAATTCATATTTATGGTGATCTTGTTGATATCTTGGTAATTGATATACACCTGTTTTGATCTATCTTTATTCTCGTCAAAGAGCATTGGTGCACCCCTTGGTGATGTACTAGGGCGTATGAACCATTTTTCCAAATTCTCTTGTAGATACTTCTTTAACTCCTCCATTTCAATCAAGGCCATCCTATATGGGAATTTTGAGAAAGGAGTGGCTCTAAGTAAGAGATCTATTGAGAACTCTACCTCACGATCAGGGGATTCCAAGTAACTCTTTGAGAAATACGTCAATGTTTTCCCTAACAATGGACATTTCCTCCAGGTTAATACCTTCCTTTTACTCAACCATTTGGTCAAGGTATTCTTCCTTACAGGGTATCAACAACCACACTATTGATGGATTTTCCAAATAAGATTCATGATATTCCATGCATGTTTAGAGGATCATGGGATGGTTCAGAATGTAACAAAAGTTTATTTTCCAATAGTTTATTTTTTCTATATATAATGAAACATAATACATGACCAATACAACATCAAATTTCAACAAGGAAAATATAATAAGATTTGAAAGAAGAATCATCCCAAATATGATTATTGGAGAAGAGTCCAACACTTGGATTGTAATGATTTCACCACTATGTTTTTAAGGATATCTACACTTAAAGGTATTGGGGCTTCAATCCAATAGTTCTAGAAAACTAATAGTATATAAAATAATAAGTAGAACCACAATGAAATAATACTTTTTCTATTATTTAGTGAATATGACTCATACCTTGTATGAATTCATTTTTAAACTCCACTTCATTAGTAGTGATGATATAATCTTTCCCTTACTCCTTTGAATTTGGTGATTGATGACACTGGATGCCCTCAAGGACATGTGGTTTAGTGCACTTTCTTGCATAACACCCTTGGTCCCTATAGTTGAATCATTGATCCATGGGTGGTGCATTAGGATGTTCCTTCCTTTCCTCTATCATGTTGGTCAGCTTCATCATATATCTTAAATATTCATTAGCTTGGTTTCCTTATCTCCAACACTTGAATAATTTCCCTTTCCCTTTGAGGCAATTAACATGACTCTTCTTCCCACATTTTTGAGTTGTGGGCAGTTGGATCCTATTTCCTAATTTTTCATTTGACCCACCATCTTTAAACCCCATTCTTCTCTTATTATCTGCATAACCATGGGACCATTCTTTGAAATCCATATCTACTTTAAGATCACATTTAACCACATATTCAAAACTCCCAATTCTTATATTTCTAGATCATTTTGAAGGTGTATTTTTAAAACAATAAAGGAGATATCTATTTTCCTAATAATTATTGATAAAAAACCCAAGGAATACATTTAAAACCTTATGAAGTTTTCATCATAATAGGTGACAACTTCACCTTCCTTTTTTAGCTATATGAATTATCTTTGAATCTTTTTTCTGAAGAGTTCTTGGGAAATGATTTGTAAGAAATATTTTCTTAAATTATTCCCACTCCATCTCTTCCATTTAATCCTTTGGATTTTTATTCTTTATCAATTCCTTCTATTGAATAGCTTCTCCATATAAATGATAAATTTCAAGAGTCACCATCTCCTTTTTAGATAAATTGATCGTAGAAATTATCTTCTTTATTGAGTTAACCCACTATTCCACATCAAGTGGATTGGAAGTACCACTAAACATCAATGGTCATTTTTGTTTTAAGGACTCAATGGATAATTGATCATTCTTGGGTGAATATGGGCATTCCACATAGTTCATGTTATTATTCATATCTGGAGACAACTAGGTAATCATTTCCACAATGTTTTGAACTTAACCTCCAATAGAATTGGGGATCTCATTTGGATAATTGTTTCATTGTCACTCACACAGGTTTTATGCCTAGTTTCTCCTAGTTTCCACCACTTTCAAGAATAGAAAATGTTAGAAAAAAACATAAGTCAATAAATCATGAGTAATTTATTCTTTTAATAAATTAACAGTAATGGAATATCTTATGGGACCCATATGTCTATAATTTTCTAAAAATAGTCTTATAGGATGTTTTACCTATACATAGACTTATATTAATGGTTTCAACTCTTGTTTTCTAATCATAATTCCCATATTAACTAAACCATTCTTAGATACCAACTATAGTGACCCTTATTTTTCATACATAACTATTACATCATTTTAAAGATAAGCAACATAATAGAGTCACAAATCTAGGATCCAAAGGTTTATGTCTTAGAATAATTAGGCTCATAAATAACATGTACATAATAAAACATAAAAATTTATTTAAATCCTTCTTCATTATCCTTCTAAAATATCACATTATCCTTAGTACATGCTATTACCTAAGGATATACATCAATTAAAGGGGTATGCCAAAAGCCCTGTAAAAGGATGAATACAGAACTTGAATCAATATAACATGTGTGAGCATAATCATCATATCATAAGCCTAGCATCATTATCAATATCATGTGGTAAAAATGTGATAAATTCATCGAATGTGGAAATGCATAAAAATGGAACATCATTTCATAGAGGTCAAATGCCACAAATAGTTGTGAATAATGCTAGCATCATTTCAACACATAACATATGTGAATAATGATAACATCATCACTGTAAAAAATTCAATCATCATGTTCTCATATAATAAAAATTATCTCATGAGATAAAACACATTACCAAATGCATTGGAGGGCAATATAATTTTGGTCTAGTCATCACGTCATAAAATTTACATAATCATGCATGTCACATAGAATGTTTATCAATCATTCCATGAAATAACCAATGTAAAGGAATGGGCTTCATGAGGATTTCAAATATTATGATTTCATAAATAAACATTGGGTTCCAAAATGAAAAATGGAAAAAAAATATTTTCTATAAGAATCATCATTCTTTAGTTAAGAATAAACTACTCAAGAGGAGTCAAAGACATGTTTTGGAATGAAGATTTATTTTGGAAAATCATTGTATTTTCCAAAAAATCAAATAAAAAAGATGTATATCCCAAAAAAGAAGAGGGAGAAATAATGAAATTATATTTAAGGAAAATTAGAATAATTTTTATTTCAAATATTTCATGAAATATGGATAACCCAATGAAAAGGAGTTGGGTTCAAGAATCCCCTTACTGTAATTCCTTCTTTATTTTGTCACTTTTGTGCCTCTTGAATAATTAACTTATATTTATTAAAATACTAATAAATATGTTAATTATATCCATTTATACAATTATTTATCAATTATAATCATTTTATTATATATATTAATTTTTATTGATGAAATTAATATGTATTGAAATCATGATTTTCCTAAATATTTCTTGTTTCACTTTGATTTCTCAAGTTTTATTCAGATCCATTTATAGAAAAGAATGATTAAAACCCGTAGATTATAATAAATGAAATTAATTATTAATATATTATATATAATTAATAATAACCATCCATGAAGGTGGATATAATAATTCTCTTAGAAATGTCTCCGTAGGAGGTTAATCAACCTTTAACAGGAAGTTGTTAAAAGAGAGGGAAAGATAAGTATTGCATTTATTTTTGTCATAAATATGACAATTACATCATGTTAACATAAATAATATAATTTTAAATTATTTAATAATTAGTTTTATAGTATATGGTTTTTAAATTAATTTGAAAAAAAAGGGAATAAGAAAAATGGGAAAGGTTAATAGAGACTTACTCTCTCCTCAATGTAGCTTCTCTTGTAAGATGGTATAACACCCTTCGTGATTAGAGTTGGATTGCTCGAAAATGTCCATAAGTAATGTAAGGTGATTTAGAGGGAGTATTTGGGAATATATAGTAGATTGGAATGTTTGAGAGGAGTGTGTTTCCAAGGGAAGGGAGAGGGATTATTTATACTTTAAGAGAGGTTTATTTTTAGAATAAAATATATAATAAAATAATATATCAAAGGAAAAACATGTAATAGTGAATTGTTTGACAAAATAAATCATATATAAATATAATTTAATGGGTTTAAGACTTTAAATCCACTTTATAATTCTAATTCATTAAATTATTAAAAAGAAAAGTGAGGAAAAAAAATAAATTGATAATTTAATGATTCACTTATGAATTAAGGTTTTAGAAAGTAATTTTTTTGTTTTAAAATTAATTTTATTGTATTTTAATGACTCATTTATGAAATTTAATATATAAGGGCATAAAATAAATTTCTATGAAGGATTATGTCCATATTACATCATGAATTATGTAATTTAAGATTCATCTATTATGTGAGAAACTATATTTTTATTATTCACCTAAAAAATGAAGTATTTCAGAAAATTACCAAAAAATCACCCTAGGAAAATTTTAAAATTATCATTTCAACAATGATATTAATTTATTCAAAATAAATATCTAAAATAGGTAAAATATAATTTTTAATACGAAAATAATGAATTTTACAAAATATAATAAAATACAGTTTATTAAAAATATGCTTTACTTTATTTGTGGTTTTTTATCATGATATTTATTTTATTGAATTATAGTATTATTATTTACATAAATTATTAATTATAAATATTATTTATATCATAATTTATTATTTTTTGGTAAAATCACTATTCTAATGGTCAGGTTTCTATTCCAATTGATCAGGTTACTATTCCAATGGTCACATTACTATTCCAACAGTCACATTAACTTATATATATACTACTCAATTATTTAATTAAATATTCAAATCAATTCCTCTTACGGTTCTATATTTCAATTTTAAATAATTTATCTTGGTTTACTATTATTTTGTTTCTTTTATATAGTGTTGTTAGTGGGGCCAATAATTCTAGTAGATTTGGTCAATCCATATTTTCTCATTTTAGCTTTTCAATTTTATACTTTTTGTCCAGTTGTAATGTTTATAAATTTAATTAGTTTCATTGCTGAATAATGTAAGATTATTTTTTAATATAATTTTTTTATTGGTTTCTCTATATTTTTTATGTGTATAATATATAATATAATACAACACACATTTATTCAGGAAACAAATTTTACTAATAAACATTATGTCATAACAATGGGGTACGAAATCTCCAGCCTCAACCTAAACGTACTATAAAACACTAGCTACCTATCTGATGAAGAGTAGTTGAGTCCTTCCTAGACTCTAGTACCTATCTTACTCCCCTACCACTACTATACTATGAGAAGCTCTAAAAAACATATGAAGATGGACCATTCTGCCGCAAACATGGGACTCTAAAGTGGTGTATAAAACTATGGATTCTTGTGGATTAACATTCTACATTGATGCACTACAAAAAAATATGATCCAAATATATATTTCCACTACCCTAACTGGTCTTTATGTCATTTTCTTAGAAAAAACTATCATGGAATCACTTCTTGACACTAAAATAAGTGATCCTTGTTTACCCTGTGGAAATTGCCTGACTACCTCTTGGGTCCTATCTCAGATTCTTTGTTGTGTTGAGTTCATGATTCATCAAATCTAAAAAGCTAATCAGAATAATAACATTCACCTATGACCTAACCTCACAGTGAATAACATCCTTAAAATTATTCTCCCAAGAGATATCATCAATAGCTAAATATGGCACAATGCATTGAAGGTTGGTGAAGTGTTCCACATAGTCCATCCCTAATATTCTATCCTATATTAGATTCATGAAATAATGATCCTTCTCAGCCCTCAGCATATATGGATAGAAGTGGATCAATAAATTCACCTCAAATTCCTTTTAAGATAAATCTTCCTCCTTCCCATCCTGCTCTAGAATATCCCACCAATGTTTGGTAGGTCCACATAGAATATACACAACAAGATTCTCCCTCCAATCTGTGGGTGTCTCAAGATGCTTGATGATTTTATAGATTGACTCATTCTAGAACTCATCTACCTGGGATCCTCCCTCCCAAGTTAACATAGGTGGATGTTGTAGTTGAATCTATCTCATCAACTCATACATCAAAGGCATGATGAAAATATTCTCCTTTTCCATGGATTTCATGACCCTTAAGAAGTTGTTGTGATGATGAACATCCATTTTGATCATAAAGATCTATAGGTAACTCCAGTTCATCTACGTTAGTAGATAACTAATATCCACTCTCTTATAACTCAACTCTAAGATGATGAGGAGTCATTTTATCTACAAGAAAAACACACTCCTATAAACTTTTGATAACAATAAAGTCAACCTCAAGAGGCGATGATAGTAGAGATCCATTACTACAGGTCCCTCTAACTATGGATTATATGTGTTTTATGATGAAATAATAGTTTATTTCATTCCATTTATCAAATATAATAGATATATTATTTCACAATTCATATTGGAATGTATATAACACATTCAATAAACATTTCCCTATCATGAACAATGCATGTCAATATATATATATATATATATATATCCTTATGTGTCTATGATGATGCATGCATACTCATATCTGACCATACTGGTCCATGAGTGTAAATATCAATAAATAATAACATCACAAAATAATAACATCACACAACATATAAATCAACCGAGGTGAAATAATATCAATTGTAACAAGAGAAAAACATAAACAATAATCCCATCCCTTGAACTCAAATTTTCCCCCTTACAGGGGTTAGCTACTCAAATGAATAAGCTCATTACCACGTCCCAATATATCCTAGTATCCTTTCTAATTTTTTTCGAAAAATAAAGAAATAAAAAATAACAAGTTGATCCTCTAATACCACTTTGTAATGTCCCACGATATGGTACTCTCTCACATGGTCAAAATGATTTGGTTATTAGATGTAAAGCACGCATCCCCATATTCCAGAGGCTATTGAATAGTAGCGAGGTTGTGATATTTATAGTGGGGAGACTATACCCCATGTTAAAACATAGTGGAACTAAACCATAATAATAAAAATTAGTGTAACATAGAAATAATGGAAATAGTATATCAAAAAACTATGAAAATAAAATAAGGAACCTATAATGATGAATAATGTAATGACAAGATAAGATGTATCTAAAAGTAAAACTAAAAACAATGCAAGCAAAATAATCAACTCTAATTAAATAATCCCAAAAGGCTCTGGTCCCGATCCCCATGTCAGACCCATCTAAAAAATCCATCACATCCAGCAAGAAACAAAAGAATCAACAATAATGTCCCTTTCCCTTGTCCAAACCTGCATCCATGCAATCTGCTCGAGTACCAAACGGTTCCCAAATAGGGTGTGAATAAAACTCAGTAGGTCGACACCACCATCCCTAAACACAACCAGTCTGATAATAATAATAATAAATAAAGTGATAAATAGGTGTATTAATTAACTAATTAATATAATATATCAATTAACCTATTTCAAAACAATGATGAAATGTCTCTGAGCATGTAACACAACCATTCCATCTATATCTATATACCATGGAAAAATCAAACTATCAGGTAGCTCTATTTGTATAATAATTTCATCCTCTGATCATCACCCTATATAAATTCATTTCAGCATGTTTCCCTGGGTGTAGCCTGGTATATAAGAATTTCAGCAAGTATCACTGGGAATTGCCTACTATATAAGCATTTCAACCTCCAAAAAATCCCTATATATAAGAATTTTAGCATGTATCACTGGGCCAAGCCTACTATATAATAATTTAAACACTACTAGGAGATCCATATATATAATCATTTAATCACCAACTCAACAAGTCATAATAGTATTGATATCATAATATCACATCATAAATCTCAATAGTTAATAATGAAAATTTCCATTTTCTTTCAAATAAACATTCATTTATCTTTCAAATGGTCAACAGTCATATCAATAATCAATATTAGATTACCTAGGGATTCTATATCAAGCAATCACCTAAGGTATCATGTCATACTCACCATGATTTAAACCATTATCCAGGTTATTTTTTCTCAAATTTTTTCTCACCCAACTGGTATCCATAATCCAGGTTGCATTAACCGTTGAATCTAAAGGAATCCAATCCATTATTTTCTATAAATCATCTTATTAATTATAGTCCACATTACATGTTCATAATCCAAATATTTCATATAATTCACAATTAAATATACCATAGGGTTAGGTTTAGTCTCTATACATTTAACATGTGATTAACACAACACATTTAATGAAAAAATCCATTAAAGAAGATGTCACGGAAGATCACAAGAATAACCTAGATTAACCCAAAACATGATCAACTCCCAAAAAAACCCATGTTTGAATGATTTACACTAAAATGAAAAGTAATAATGGGTGAGAAGAGGGAAACCAAAGTGAATAATGTCACCAAGGATCAAATGTGAAAATGGGACATCTGGAAGGGGGAAAGATAATTCAATATTTCCTAGAGTTCACCCTAGGAACGAGAGAGGAGAGGATATAATTAAAAATAATGAGAGTCATAAGTACACAACACACTTAAATCTACTGGTTATGAGGAATACATGATGTGTAATCCTTTCATGTCATTTATTTACTGATTTTTAAGTTATGCTGGAAAAACCATTTTCCCCGGGTTAATATTTTTTTTGATCAGCATTTACATGATGTGAATCGGGTTCACGACATGTGACCACATCACATCATAAACTAGTTCATGAAATTCATCTAGAAATCGTTGCATGCCATGTAACATCTACACAACATATAATTTTTCATTTAATAGTTTTTATATTAGCTTCTATAAAAGTGACCAAACCACCTATAATACTTTTATACTCATAGAAAACCATAGTAATCCCATTTAAAATATTTATACATGGAATCCATTAATTCAAATAAACATACATGCCTAAAATTAAGGTTATTTTCTCCAAAAAAGGCTCTCTTTCATCAAATAAGACTTAGTCACTAAGGCTTAATTACAAAGGAAAACCCAACAAAATATGATAAATGAAAACCTCAGAGTGGGACGCACCCATAAAAATATGGGATCTTATAATGATTATGGTTTTGAAAGGTTTTTATTATGTTTTATCCATTACAAAAAACATTATTTATATATATAAACTTGATATAGATGGATTTATTTTAATATTTGTAAATTAATGTTGCTTCTTTTATAAAAATAACATTTGTTATGGTAAGGTGAATTTAAATAACAATTTTTTTTATCATATTACACAAACCATGAAATTGAAATTGACAATGAAACAACTTCACATAACTCATTCCACACCCAATTATGGTATCATTGGCTTGGTCATGTAAATGAAAAATGCTTGACTATTTTATTCCAAAATGGATATTTAGATTCTTTTGAACTAAAACCAATTGGTATGTGTCACACTTGTTTATATGGTAAAATGAATAAAGCCCCATTTAGTAGAAAAAGTAAAAGGTATAAAGAGATTATTGAATTAGTTCATACATATGTTTGTGGACCATTTCCTATTGAAGCAGTGGGTGGGTTCTTATACTTTATAAATTTTACCGATGATTTTAGTAGAAATGAATATATCTACTTAATGAGGTATAAGTCAGGTTCTTTTGATAAATTCAAGAAATACAAGAATGAATATGGGAACCAAATTTTTAATATGATTAAGAAAATCCTCTTAGAACATGGTGGAGAATATCTCAATCATGAATTCATTGATTATATATAGGAGTTAGGGATCCTATATTAAAAAACTCATCCTTATACACATCAGTGGAATGATGTAAGTGAAAGGAGGAACCACATCTTGTTGGACATGGTGAGATCAATGATGAGTCATGAGAGTATTACATTATTATTTTAGGGATTTTAATTACAAAAAAGTAGCACAAATATTATAAAAAGGTTCAAATAATGTGATAAAAAGTATATAAAGATCCAAAGGATTGAATAATAACTCAGAAGTGGGGTTTAATTAGTTGTTTACTTTTATAAGATTCAATAATTTTGAAAATAGTATACCGTGAAACTTGTTAATGTTTATATCCTTATCATCATCTAGTAAATACTATTGTGTGAAACGAACATGATATTTATATGGTTCGACCTCAATGTGAGAACCTATACCATTTTCATAGACACTCCTACGGGTCTATAGAAATTTAGTAAAATGGATAAGTGAATATAATTTGTGCCAACTCCCATTATAAACATTATATATCCTAATTGTAATGATTATAATGACTCTTATTGGTTTATATATTTATTATTACAAGAATTTGAGATAAAAAGAAGAAAAATACATTTTTCAAACTACACCACAAATTCTCATCTCATAATCCTCGTTATGATGTGGTTGGGTCTGATTCTCTCCGTATAATAGGGCTGGGTCCAAAGGACTCAATCCGATGAATTCTGTCTGATGGACTCAGTCTGATGAATCCATTCTCAATATGCATTACTCAAACTCGTCTGAAATGCTCAGTCTGATCTTACTCAGTCCAATAGACAAAAAATTTAGATTTCCAAACTTCTAATGAGATTTAAATATTTAAAGATAACATTGAAATGAATTCTGTAGATCTCTTCTTTTTCAACTTACATAAAAAAGTTTATAATTTTGAATATACATTTTTTCTATTTATAGGCATCCCAAAAAGACAAATTTAAGAATGTAAAACTCTTTTCCAACTCCCTAAAATTAAACAAAATCCAATATCTATACATATTTTAATTTCAAGTTTGACCAATTAAACTCTTCACAAATATTATGAAATCTTCTTATGTATTATTTAAAAGAATTCTTCTCAGATTTCCTAACTTTTATTCAGTATTATAGAAATTTCTCAACTCATTATGATTGAACTTCGTCATCTCATTATGATGATACATCTTCATCTCATTCTAAATTTAATTTCCTCATTAGGCTAAGTATAATTAACATTCAATCTCATATTCAGTGTGATTAAAATTCCTTCTCAGAGTCGGTCTTGATTGAATTTCCTTCTCAAAGTTAGTTTGATTGAATTTCTTCCTCAGAGTTAGTTTAATTAACTTTCCTCCTCAGATTATAACTTATAGAACTTCCTCTACTTCAATCCAATGGAATCCTCATAATAATGGAATTATCACAATGATGGAACTTTATTTATGATGGAAAATCCAATCTACCACTTTGAAATACTTCAAACCTCAACAACTATAACTCATTTAGATTTCTAAAAAATTATATGCTCAGTACTTCTAGATATGATGAAAACTTTTTTCTTGATTCCCAGAATCAATACAATCTTTATTATTCCTCTATTTCATAATAATATTTTATCATTATAGTTTTCCTAATTTATGAGAACTTCAATCTTATCAAAGTACTATATGACTTATATAGGAATGTATTACGACTTCCCTTACTTTAAGCAGCTTATTTATTTCCAAGAAAAACTCAATGTGATTGGTTTCACCTATTCTCCCCCTTTTCATCATAAGGATCACATCACAAATATTACATACAACTTATGATATTTGAGAATTAAAAATTAGAAATGAAATATTTGACTAAAGGTTAGAAAGTGTAAGAAATTTCTAACTCCTGATATCACTTTCTTCATACAACCTCTTCAGCAACATTCTAACATTATAACCAACATTGATTCCAATGAAACTTTAACTTCATGTCAATGGATCTAAGACTGATGGTGTGTCTAATAAAAAAACTCTATATTTTTTATGAATTCTATGACCGGTGGTGATCAGTTCGATAATTTTCATCTGGTGTTTCTCAGTCTAAACCTCCGTGTCTATAAAACAACATTTTCAAAAACAATACTTTTCTCCCCCTTTATGTTTGGGTTCAAACATTCAGAAACGTTCGCTTTTTTTCAAAAACATTCTTTTATAAAATATTAGATATCATCAAATACAAAAATTTATTAAAAACAAAACATCACAAAGGTTCTTCAATCTCCCCATTCGGATTTTTTAACAACACGAATTAATAACTTTTTCAATTCTAAGAAAATTTTCACAATTCAACTTTTGTAAACAACTCATGTTTTATGAATTTTACCAAAACAAATCCTTTACTAATAGAGTGTTTAGACACCACACGAGTATATAAGGTATGTTTTTTGAAAAAAATCCATCACTTGGTGAGAAGAAAATTGTATGCCCATGCTAAGATAAAATCCCCCTAACTTTTATATTTTCTCACTTTTATTTTTCTGTAAATGTTATTTTCCTCTCCCCAATTATCTGATAGACACAAATTCGTATTCATAAAATAAAGATAATTAAAAACATCTTATATAGTACAATGATGTTACTTTTTCTCCCCATTTTTAAATATAATCCAAATCATGGTTGGGGACTTCATTATGAGTTTTAGGAAGTCATTATAGAAGGATGAACATGAATTTTCAACCTCAACTCATCAAACCATTATTTTGGAATTTACTTTGTGAAGATATCAATAATTTAATACTTCTTGATATATATTCTAACAAAACATCTATAGCATGAACTTTCTCTTTTATAATGTGAAACATTATATTTATCTGTTCTGATCTTGAATGTTGGACATGATTTTTAGAAATATAAATTGCAATCTGATTGTAATAAAGTGTCTTGAATAGTTTAGAAACCTTTATATTCAAATATTCCAATTGGACTTTCATCCACTATATCTTAGTACAGACTTTAATAGTCACAACATATACTAATTCCACATTTCTAAAGGTTAATGAACATTGTTTCTTACTATGAAAATTTACACAACATTCACCCAAGAAAAATTTTTCTCCTTAGGTTGATTTTATATCATAACAATCTCAAGCATAATCAATATTAGTATAAACATGAAGCATCTTATCGTAATTTATTTTTTATAATAATCCTTGTGAATTTGTTCCTTTGACATATCTCAGAATTCTCCTTGCTACCAACATATTTGACTCTTTCAGATTACTTTGATACCTAGCACACAAATTTATAGCATAAACAATACCAGGATGATGTTATAAGGTAAAGTATACTTCCTATCATCTTCCAAAAGTCATTCTAATTCAGACCTTTTCCATACTCATCTTTACTCATCTTCATCCTCACTCAGATAGGAGTAGAAATTTTTTTATATTCTACAATTCCAAATTTTTGTAACAATTCCCTTGCATAGTTTTCTCAAGATATGAAAATTTATTATTCCTTATATTGAACTTGTAAGACAAGGAAGAGAGTTAATTCTCACAACATTGATATTTCAAAATTCTTTTTCATTTCCTCAGAAATTTATTTTAAAAAAAATTCATCATCCTTTGAAAAAATTATATTATCCACATGAAGAAATATAGGTAGAATTACAAAGTCATCATCTTTAATATATATGTTTCTATCAACTTTTCCTTTTGAAAAAATCATCATTCTCAAACAATTTTCAATCATAGAATACCATGAATGTGGATCTGGTTTTTGCCCATATACATATTTCTTTAATCTAAAAACATTGTTTTCATCCTTATCATGTAGAAACCCAAAAGGTTTCTCATTGTAAACTTCTTATTAATTTTATCCAAAATTATATCTATCTGATTGACTTTTTAATTTTGATGAGAAGGTACTACTAAAAACATTATTATAGTTTCTATCCATTAAATAGGGGAAAATGTTTCATCAAAATGTCCGCCTTCCAACTATGCATATCCTTTATAAAAAATCATAGATTTTTTCTCATGAAACTTATCCATATTCCTTCAAAATGTTTCTATAAACCCATTTTTGATAGATTTTTTATATTTTAGACATAAAAAAGTTCATATGTTTCATTTTACTCAATTTGATCCATCTTTTCATTCATAGAATTCACACATTCTTTGCGTTGAATAGGTTATGAGACAGATTGTGTTTCAAATTTTGAGATGAGTGAAGTTTTATTTTCTAATCTCATATTTCTTCTAGCCTGAACTAGAGCCTTATAATTACCCAGAATATGTTTAGTATCATTTTTTTAATGTAGGAAATTTCATAGTTCCACTTCCTTCTTCACTTTCCTCATCACACGATTCATAGGAATCTTCATGAACAATACTTTATCACTTCCATTTTCATTGGAAAATTTCGGTTTTTCTTCCTCAAAATCGCAATAAAATTTTGTTATATAAGTTTGATTCTCAATAACTTCCACTTAATATGATTCCACCAACTTTTATAAACATTTTTTCCATTATTTGTAACTTCTTCGATTGGGTGAATAATAAAAGTTCCTTCCTCAGCTTTCTCATAAAACTTTCCCCGATCAAAATTTATTATTTTAGGTAAACATGGGATTCAAAAAATATTGATGTACTTCAATAAAGGGTTTCTCTCATATAAAATTTCATAAGAACTCATTTTGGTTTCCAAACATAATTTTTTTTCTAAACATGTAAAATAATACTATCAATTTAACTCTAGTTGAACTTTGAATGTTTTTATTCTTCTCACGTGATTCTTCCCATTTTCACCAAACCTATTTTATTTCTTTCTACTACTCCATTTTGTTGTGGGGTATATAGAGAAATATACTAATGTTTAATACCATGATCTATAAGATATGTTTAGAAATTATTTATTGTAAACTCAATACCATTATCCATTCTCAATTTATTTATATAAACCCCCATCTCTTTCTCAATATCTTTTTTGAGAAACCTAAACATTTCTAGAGGATCTCAGTTGTGTTTCAAAAACATGATGTTTTTCATTTGAGTGAAATCACCATTAAAATTAATAAATTATAAATATCATTTTTTATTGATGTCTCGTTGACCCACATAAATTGGAATTAATAAGTTTAAGAGGCCTGGTAGATGGAATCTCAACATTCTTATGAATTTTATTAGTCATCTTCACTTTCAAACAAGTAAAACAAAAATCTTCCTCTCATTTTTTCAATTTTGAAAAATTTTGTACATAATAAACATTAGAAAGTTTTTTCATTATTTTCTTCCCATTTGTGACAAGTCTTTGGCACCACAACTTATTCTCATCTTTGTCACTTAGATAACACGAGTTTTAAAATTCTCTAAATTGAAAAACATTTACAATAGTTATTTCTCCTTTTGTGATAACTTCTAAATGTTTCACACTTCTGATAACACATGAATATTTTCTCAAATTCACTTATTTTCCATAATCACAAAGTTGACTTACACTATGTAAATTATTTTTTAGCACATAAATAAATAAATATTCCTAGGATTTCAACCTTTCTTCTTTAATCTCTATCATTATGATTCCAAGGATTTTTAAAGAACTATTATTCCTAATGGTAAAATAACCTCCTTCATGATTTTCAACATGTTTAAATATTTTTAAATCATGTATCATTCATGAAGAACAACCACTATCAAGTATCCATGGTTTTTTCTTTTTTAATTTCATTCAAGGAAGTCTCAACAAAAAAATATTTCCTCAAATTTCTTTATCCTAGCTTCATTTTCTTTATCTCCCATAAGAATCATGTTCTAGAATGAGTTTCATACATATTTAGACATGATGAAAATCCAAATCAAATCTTCCATAATCTTATTCTAGACATTTAAATTGATTTTTTTGGAAATTTTCTAACTTCTTGTGACATTTCATTTCTAACTTCTTATGTGTTAGGAAAGTTATTCATTCTAATTTCACTATTTCTTTCACACTATTTATATATTATTTTGGGAAGTGATATGTTATGCCAAAAATTATAAGTCATGTGCCATTATATTCTCTAGTACCAATAGAATCCATCAAATCATAATTTTTTATTAATGTATGATCTTTCTCTATAAAAAAAATTGAGGTTGATAAATCCTTCTTACCCTAACATACTCTAGGTGTATACCATAATTACTTCCAAGTGAGTTTTAAAGTTTTGTATATTTGATAGGTTTATCACATTCTTTCTCCACCCAAAATTTCATATTAATTTTCATATCACTTGAAATGTTAGAAAAATCAGATGAAACATTATTTTTGGTGAGTGAAGAATTCACCTAATTCTTTATTTGAGATTTCTCATTAAATTTATAAGTCTTATATTTTATGACAAAAGATTTGTTAAATTTTTCATTCATCTTTCTCAAGGTATTTATAGAATAAATAAATTTATATTTAAACTTATTGACTTATTTTTCCTTGAATTCCAATTTATTATTGAGATCTCCAACCATCCTTCAATGTCTAGTGATTATTAGTTTGTAAATTAAGAACTCTTAAATGTATTCTT
Organism: Viscum album; assembly: GCA_963277665.1. Classification (NCBI taxonomy): domain Eukaryota; kingdom Viridiplantae; phylum Streptophyta; class Magnoliopsida; order Santalales; family Viscaceae; genus Viscum; species Viscum album. The sequence goes on along the minus strand of OY728148.1, from coordinate 962,486,242 downwards.
CCTCATACTTGATGACATAATTTCATAATTTATAAACATCTTCACAATATTTCTTCATTACTCTAATTTCTTACTTGATATTTCTATTTTTCTCAATACATAATATAAGTAATGTTTTGATTTGATACTCTCTATATGATTCTTTACCACCTTGTTCACTATCTAAGGAATATTTTATTTTCTAAAATTTTACAATGAAGGTTATAAATTTTTTTTCACTTTCATATTTTGAAGATTTGTTTTTAGTTGAGTATGAACAAACATTATTACTTATCATATTTATTTTGTTTCTAGTAGACTTATTCTTGTGTTTGTTTGATGAATTTTCTTCTTCATAACTTTTGTTTCACTTCTTTCATCAAGGTGTTTCATCAGAATATTCTCGATACTCACCAAATTTCTTCTTAGGTAAATTCATAGTAAAGTGTCCAATTCCACCACAATTAAAAAATTTATGAGGATGTTATCCACCATAATTTCATCTTCCTCTACTATAGTTCTTAGATATAAGAGACATGTTTTTTTCGTTCAACATATCATTCTATTTATCTTCAATGTAGCAAGGATCATCATGTCCAACATTTTGAATTATCATCTTTCTCATGGATTCAAAATATATTTCATGTATCATATTTTTTTAACATTGGATATTTTATCCTTTCATAATTAATAAAAATTTAAGCAATTCATCAAGAGATAGATCATCATTATGTTATAAACGGAATATTTTAGAATCAATCCTATCTGGAAAGTTTCACATGATTTTCAACACAATTTTAGAATCTTAAAAGACATCTCCAAAACCTCTAATGTTGAAAACTATAAAATCTTAGACCAGGTTCCACACACCAGTGCCTTCAATCAGTTAGTCGCATGACCTCGAACATGCCTCCCCATATGTCAGAGGTTGTTGATTAGTAGTAAGGGTATGATATATTGATCATGGGGAGACTTTACCATCTTTTATCAGAGTAAATAAACCCATAAAAAAATAATAAACATTATATTAATAACGTGTAATCATAACCTAAAAGAACCGATATCCCAAGATTACCAAAAATGAAAATACATTATCAAAAACTAAAGAAGAAAATATTTCATGCCAATGTACATGTCAAGTATCTAAAATTAAACCCAAAATAGAGACATTGAAGACTCCCCCAAGCAGGTCCCGAATAGTTTCTGGTTCCCTCATCCATGCTCCATCCCATATCAATGATCTAACACAAGGTATTTTCCCTTATCCTCTCTAGAAAGCACAAACTCTATTTAGGTACCGATCAGGCAGCCCAAGTAGGGTGTGAGTACAAATCAGTTTGTCATGCCCCCTCCTAGAGGGGCCCATGCTGCTACTCCCAAATCCCACCTCACATAGGATAGGGGCTAGTGACTCGCACTCAGAAGGTGTATCACTGACATGAGAGGCCATAGCTTAAGTATGTGTACAGAAACATACATCTCCAAGCCTATAAAATGATGAAATATTAAAACAATTGAAAACCCATGCATTCATACATCTAAATTTCATAACAAGAGTATAAAAGGAAGTAGTATAAATAATGTTGGGAAAAATAAAATCCCACCACAAAGAGTTTGAAAACAAAAGTACAACCTAAAAGTATGTATTGGGACTGCTTTTAGAAAGCTGTAGAAACACACCTCAGTTTTTCTAGTCTCCCTAAGCACCATCTGGTCCTGGTCCTCCTAAGACACTAGCAAAATTTCAATCTTCTACACAAGACATGACATATGAAGGAAAACCCCATGTATGGGTGAGTATAACAATACTTAGTAGGACACCCCAGAACCAAAAATAATACTTGTAAAACTAATATTTTACACATTTTTTATATGCATTTCAATTGTTTTAACCCTCATAATTTATCAATTTGAGCTTATATGGATCAATTTTGGATTTATAGTGTCTTTTGAGATAAAATGTGAAATGTGCTTAAATTATGGATTTTTTACAGATTTTTATGTCAAGGGTATTTCAGTCATTCAAATAAAATATTAATTCCAGATTGAATGATCAACTTTTTAGAAAACTTATTTTAATTCCTTTAACTTTTTTTTCTATACTAGAGACTTATTCGAATATCTAAAGGCCAGAAAAAATCATTGATGTTTTTAAATTGTTCGGGCTGACAGTGTGGACCCCACCTCAGTAACGGATGTATAAATCAGGCTACACACCTAAAATGGAGTTGATTATAAATGTATATTATGTAGAACTCATATATTCACTACCTAAATATATTTCATGGAGTCTGTCTCCCATTATGGTGGCAAATAGATGTTTTACATTGAAGGAAGCTACCTTGGAAATTCATCTAGAAAAAAATACATTATCAATAAAAAATAGGTAAATCCCTCTACAAGAGTCCAATAAATATGAAATTTTTGGGTCGAATGGAAAATTCATTTATTAATAACTTATATGAAGGATGTAATGTGTTAATCATCCATTTATATTGCCAAAAATGTGAAAACATGAGGAGGAAAATTTCTTCCTATTTAAGGAGGGGAACTCCCACCTCTCATCTCATCCCATTTTCCATCACATTTATTCCACGAAACCAAGTGGAGATCTCCACCAAGGGAGGAATTTCACAAATATATCACTTATCATATTATTAATTTTTTTATTTTCTTTATTTTTTTATATTTCAATTGTAATTTAGATTTTTAATAAATTCATGTATGGTTTTTATTTTTGTGTTTTCTTCCACCCAACCACCATCCTTTATTCTCCATATTTTATCCTTATTTTATTATTTTATTATTCTCATACTATCCACCATTACCTCTTACCCTTAAAATTGATATACTTACTCAATCCTTGGCTCGGGGGAGGTATGTTTCAATTTCATTTATTCTACGGTAATATTCTTATTTTTTATAAAGTTTTTGAAGAGAAAGAGTGACGTGCATGGGTGTGGTGATAGCCCACCAAGAAACTAAACTCGACCTCAATTCTATTATTTTATTAAATATGTTCCCACACATATACTGAATACAAGCTCTTAATATGATGGATTTGAGCCATACAGTGGTCGAATTGGCATACGATAGAGCCAGGTCTTGAAAGTTGTCACACTCACGATTGAGTTGTTCCATCAACCTTGATTAAAGTAGGAGGGGGAGTTAAGATTTCTAAATACATTCAATATTTCTCACCAATTAATAAAATAATAGTAATTCAAGAATGAGATCTCAAAATTTAATTATCAAACATTTTTAAACACCCACTACTATAAAAATGGGCCTTATGAGTGCTCAAAACGACCTTTATCAGTGCTAAAAAAGTGTTGAAAAGCTTAGTGCTGATAAAGGGGGTCCCTTTTATCAACGCTAAAAAGCACTGATAAATAAAGCCTTTATCAGCGCTCTTTTAGCGCTAATAAATGTACATTTTATCAGAGCTAACAGAGTGCTGATAAATGTTTATTTTATCAACTCTTTTTAGCGATGATAAAGGCTTCCTTTATCAGCGCTAAAAAAGCACTGAAAAAATCCATGTTTGCTGCACAAAAAAAATTCTGCAGCCGGACACCCATACAGCACCTGCAAATAATTCTTTATGTATACCCATAAAAAATTAACACCTAAATCATAGTATAATCACACCAAGTAAACCCATACACTGTTAACACATAATTCATAAGTTAATTAAATACATAATGAATTTTATTAAGAATTTAAGGGGTTAGGGGGGTTGTTCAGGGGTTTCGGGTGGCAGTCCAAGGGGTGGTAGGGGGTGTCTGTGGGTATGGGGGTGTCCAAGGGGGGTGGGGGTGGTCCAGGAGGTTGGGGGATGTCCAAGGAAGGTGGTGGTGTCTGGGTGGTGGGGGTGTCTAGGATGTGGGGTGGTGTCTAGGAGGGGGGTGTCCAGGTGGGGGGGGGGGTATCCAGGGGGTGGGCTAGTGTCCAGGGTGTCGGGGGGGGGGGGGGGGGATTTCCAGGAGGTGGGTTGGGTGTTTGGAGGGTGGGGTAGTCCAGGGGGTTGGTGGAGCTGTCCAAGGGGGCTAAGGTGGTGTCCAAGAGGGTGGGATGGGGGAGTCTAGGGGGGTCGGGGTGTCTAGGGGGTGGGGATGTCCAGGGGGTGGGGGGTAGTCCAGGGTGTTGGTAGGGCTATCCAAGGGGGTGGGGTGGTGTACAAGGAGGGGGGTGTCCAGATGGGGGGGGGGGGGGCTGTATATGGGGTGTCCATGGGGGTGGGCTATTGTCTAGGGTGTCGGGGGGGGGGGGGATTTCTAGGGTGTGGGGATGTCTAGGGTTCCAGGGGGTTGGTGGGGCTATCAAAGGGGGTGGGATTGTGTCTGGGATAGTGGGGGTTTCCGTCCATGGGTGGGGGTGTCTAGGGGGGTTGGGGAATGCATGTGGTAAGGTGGTGCCAAGGATGGGTGGGGGTGTCGTCTAGGGGGTGGTGGTTGTCCATGGGTGGGGGGTGTTCGGGGGGGGGGGGGGGGTTGGGGGGATATCCGAGGTAGGTGGGGGGATGTTCATGGGAATGTCTAGGGGGTGGGGGTGTCCAGGGGGTTTAGGGAGATTTCTAGGGGGCGCAAGGTGTCTAGAGGGGTGGCGGTGTCCAGGGGGTGGGATGGTGTCCAAGGGGGTGGGGCAGTCTAGGGGGTTGGTGGGGTTGACTCTTACATGTCACAAAGGACCCATGGATCATTTTCATAAAGGATCAAGACAATCAGAATGTGTTTGGTCACATTTACATAGGTCAGTTGTTGTTTTCACTTACAATTGTGTCCAATTTAAACAGAAGAGAGACCGTTTGAGTGGTACTGGCCACACCATGCTTCATATTGAGAAGGGGAATACTCGTACATGTCACAAAGGACCCGTGGATTGTTCTCCTAAAAGATCAAGACAACTTGAATGTGTTTGGTCAAATTTCTATAGGTCAGTTGTTGTTCTCACTTAAAATTTGTCCATTTTAGACAAATGTGAGACTCTTTGAGTGGTACTGTCCACACCATGCCTTGGATTGATGCGAGGATGACTCTTGCACATCAAAAAGATGTTGTGGATTGTTCTCCTAAAGTCTGAAGACAATCCGAATGCATTTGGTTGAATTTACGTAGGTCAGTTGTTGTTTTCACTTAAAAATATGTCCATTTTAATCAAATGTGAGACCCTTTAAGTGGTACCGGCCACACCGTGCCTCGGATTGTGGATGGTATGACTCGTTCATGTCCCCAATGCACACATGGATCATTCTATTAATGTATAGGCACAATCCGAATGCGTTTGGTCGAATTTTTGTAGGTCAGTTGTTGATTTAACTTAAAATCTGTCCAATTTAAATAGAAGAGAGACCCTTTGAGTGGTACAGGCCACACCATCCCTCAGATTGAGGAAGGGATTACTCGTACACATCCCCAACACACCCATGGATCATTCTCTTAAATGATCAAGACAATCCAAATTCGTTTCATCAGATTTCCGTAGGTCAGTTGTTGTTTTCATTTAAAATTTTGTCCATTTTAAAGAAAAGAGAGACACTTTGAGTGGAACCAGGCCCACCGTGCCTCAGATTGAGGCGGGGATGACTCTTGCATTGCACAAAGGACCCGTGTATCATTCTCATAAAGGACCATGTCAATATGAATGAGTTTGGTTGGATTTCTTTAGGCCAGTTGTTGGTTTCACTTAATAATCTCTCCATTTTAAACAATAGAGAGAACCTTTGAGGGGTACCAGCTTCAACGTGCCTTGAATTGAGGCAGGGTTGACTCTTTCACGTCACAAAGGACCCATGGATTATTCTAATATAGGATCATTACAATTTGAATGTGTTTGGTTGGATTTTCATAGGTCTGGTGTCGTTTTCACTTAAAATTGGGTCCAATTTAAACAGAAGAGAGACCCTTTGAGAGGTACCGGTCACACAATTCCTCGGATTGAGGCGGGGATGACTCTTACACGTCCCAGAGGACCTGTGGATCGTTCTCCTAAATTTTCAAGACAATATTATTACATTTGGTCGAATTTCCTTTAGTTTTAGTTTTCACTTAAAAATTTGTCCGTTTTAAACATTAGATAGAGCCTTTGAGTGGAACCAGCCACACCGTGCCACATATTGAGTTGGGGATGACTCGTGCACATCCCCAATACACCCATGAATTTTTATCTTAAAGGACCAACAGAATCTGAATGTGTTTGGTCCGATTTCCGTAGGTCAGTTGTTGTTTTCATTTAAAAATATGTCCAATTTAAACAAAAGAGAGACCCTATGAGTGGTACCCATGACACCGTGCCTCGTATTGAGTCGGGTATTACTCATACACATCCCCTATGCACCCATAGATCATTATCTTAAAGTATAACATCAATATGAATGTGTTAGTTTGGATTTCTGTAGGCCACTTGTTGTTTTCACTTAAAATCGTGTCAATTTTAAAGAAAAGAGAGATCCTTTGAGTGTTACCATCCACACCATGACTTGGATTGATGCAATGATGACTCTTGTACGTCAAAAAGGACCCTTGGATTGTTCTCATAAAGGATCAAGATAATTTTAATGCGTTTGGTCATATTTCCGTAGGTCAGTTGTTGTTTTCACTTAAAAATCTGTCGATTTTAAACAATAGAAAGTCACTTTGAGTGGTACCGGCCACACCGTGCCTTGTATTGAGGAGTGGTTGACACCTAAATGTCCAAAAGGACCCATGAATCATTTTCATAAAGGATCATTATTATCCAAATTCGTTTGGTTAGATTTTCATAGGTCAGTTGTTGTTTTCACTTAAAATTGTGTCCAATTTAAACAAAAGAGAGACCCTTTGAGTGGTACCAGCCACACTGCGCCACAGATTGTGGTGGGTATGACTTGAACATGTCACGAAGGACCCTTGTATCATTCTATAAAAGATCAATACAATACAAATGTATTTACTCAAATTTCGTTTGGTTAGTTTTTGTTTTCACTTAAAAGTTTTTCCATTTTAAAAAAAAGTGAGACCCTTTGAGTGGTACCGGCCACACCGTGCTTCATATTTAGTTGGGGATGACTCGTGCACATCCCCAATGCACCCATGGATCGTTATCTTAAAGGATAAACACAATCAGAATGCATTTGTTCAGATTTTCGTAGGTCAGTTATTGTTTTCACTTAAAGATATGTCCAATTTAAACAGAAGACAGACCTTTTGTGCGGTATCGGCCCCACCGTGCCTCAGATTGATGAAGGGACGACTCGTGAATGTCCCCAACACACCTGTGGATTATTAATTTAAAGTATCAACACAATCCTAATGTGTTTTGTAGGATTTGTGTAGGTCAATTGTTGTTTTTAATTAAAAATCTGTCCATTTTAAACAGAAGAGAGACACTTTGAGTGGTATCGACCACACCGCGCCTTGGATTGAGGCGAGGATTACTCGTACACATCCCCAACATACCCATTTATTGTTGTAAAAAAGTATAAAGAAAATCCTAATCATTTTGGTTGAATTTTCGTAGGTCAGTTGTTGTTTTCCCTTAAAAATATGTCCATTTTAAACAAAAGTGTGACCCTTTGAGTGGTACCGGCCACACCGTGCCTACAATTGAGGTGGGGATGACTCATACATGTCTCCAATGAACCTATGGATCATTATATTAAAGTATCGACACACTCTGAATGTGTTTGGTAAGATTTCCGTAGGTAAGTTGTTGTTTTCACTTAAAAAGATGTCTAATTTAAACAGAAGAGATACCCTTTGAGTGGTACTGGCAACACCGTACCTCGGATTGAGGTGGGGATTTCTCGTACACATCCCCAATGCACCCTTGGATCGTTCTCTTAAAGTATCAAGACAATATTAATGCGTTTGGTCGGATTTCTGTTGGTCAGTTGTTGTTTTCCCTTAAAATTGTGTCCCTTTTAAAGAAAAGAGAGACCCTTTGAGTGGAACCGGCCACACCGTGCCTCATATAATAGCAAAGATGACTCATGCACGTCAAAAAGGACACATGAATCATTATCATAAAGGATCAAGTCAATATGAATTCATTTGGTTGGATTTCCGTGGGTCAGTTGTTGTTTTCACATAAAAATCTGTCCATTTTAAACAAAAGAGAGACCCTTTGAGTGGTACCGGCCACACTGTACCTTGGATTGAGGCGGGGTTATCACTTACACTTCAAAAAGGACCCATAGATCGTTCTCATAAAGTATAAAGTCAATCCTAATGTGTTTGGTTGGATTTCCATAGGTCATTTGTTGTTTTCGCTTAAAAATATGTCCATTTTAAACAAAAGAAAGGTCCTTTGAGTGGTTCATCATTCTTGCATGTTGTTGGTGTATATCATCTGTTAAAATGTAGAATTTACCCATTGTATAAAGTATGTTTTGTTTAATACCATTTACAATATTCCAACGAACATTTACATACAACAATTTTTCATCATTTGATCCCCTAAACCCCTCTAAAAAAAGACCGCCAATTATACACGTCCCCAAGTCAGATATTCACGTTACTATTGTACAATCTGTCATCAGATATGTGGCCCACTAATTTCTAAACATATCTATATCGTCTTGTGAGTATGAGGCTTTTTAGCAGTCAGAGTAGTGCTGTAAAATATAAACATAAATAATTAATAAATAAATTAAGTGAACTAGTAGTTTATTTTGAAAATACATCATTAGGGAAGCTTGTTTCTTGATGAAAAATGATCTCCTTCATAAATTTACAAACATAATATCTGAAATCATTATCATTTTGTTTTGTTTTGGACAATGTAAATAAATTAATCATTAGGAGAATAACTAACTTGTGTTGATATGTGTTTGGATAGTGAAGTTTTATTATATATACCCTGATATTTTTCCAGACGTATTACTTTCTCCCCACCGTATGATTATCCCCATTCCTCATTCCTTTTTTAGATGATAATTATACACCTCCCTATCATAAGAGAATCCTCAGGAAAAGATAATATAAATTATATTACTCGATGTTTAGACCTAAAATGTAGGATGTAATGTCTTACAGATTCACAAACTCCATCATGTGTGGTCGGTTTGATGGATATCCTTGCTTTGAATCCAGAAAATAAAGCATTGGAGTATCTAAGTTCACCACAATTAGAATCCAATGTTGCCTAAAAACACAAAAAAGAATAAGTAATAAAAGAAGTCAAAATATAATTTATATTATTTAATAGTAGAGTTTTACCCCTGGACGGTTGGTATTAAGAAGATTTTGTCATCTGTAATCTTTCTTTCAAATGTTTTCATCAATCCATTGAATATTTCATTCTATCTTGATGGATCTATTTCCGTCTTATGTGATGTTATGGTATGAGGACTAACGAGTCCAAATCCTGGCTCCTGTGAAAATTCCTTCAACGGTTATTCATATATACATCTTTCAACAATATAAAATGCATTTAGTCATAATTTTCACATTAGATCAGCTTTTAAAAAATCAATTCAGGGAAACGTACCTCATATATATATTTACAACTGTGATGCCTAGCCAACCATTTTCAATGATCTCATTTACATATTTAGCAGCAACGAAATCTTGACTATCCACACCATATATACTCTATTTTAAAATCCCTATATGACTACTTCCACCTCTTAGCTTCTTATCCACATGAGTCTTCAATGATAGAAAATGTGGATAGAGAACAGGTGGTGTTATTGTGCTTTCAGTAGCTCCTTGGGATCGGTTAGTCGATACTTTAGATGGTTTTGAGCTGAAATTTGTCATCCCCTTCCCTTTCTCTGTCTATAATAACATTAATTGGTTTAGAACCTTTTTTCATTAATTGTTAAATGTTTAGATTAAAAAAAAGGAAATAGATACCTCTTTGGCCACATGTACTCTTACAAGTTGTGACGACCATGAAATGAATGACCCAATAGCCTTTTCTACCGTATGAATATCATCATCATCAAGTGGAATATGTAGCTCTGCGTTTGGCTCATGATCTATAGTAATCATCACTTTCCGATGATCTTTCATAAGTGGTCTATTATGAAGTGTGTCATCTGGGATGTTGAACCCTGTATCCCTCGCTATAAGGTGATAGGTGGGTGTTGACAGATATAAATCACAATCATTATCACCCTATAAAGGATCAGTACATGAAAAGTATCAGTGTTTTCTATTTCACATTTCATGGGAATAATTATTAGAATATTGATTACCACAGCTATGACAACTCTTTGAGGGGAATGGCTTTCCTCAAAGATGGTGGGGGGTGGGGAGGGATCTTCAGGTGCTGGTTGTTCCGGAGTGGTGTCTTCTCCTTACTTACCACCAATAAAAGTTTCTATCAAATCTCCCTGCCATTGCAATCATTCTTCAAGGGTTGCTAGTTTTTCTCTCTTTTGTTTCTATGTTTCATCTCTATCAATCTTTTTTTTTCTTCTTCTCAAAATATACTCGTGGTGTCACCCCAAACCCCACACCCCTCACACAACCGTATTTTTCTAGCGTCTTCAAAATCATCGATAATAGACCTGCATCCACTATAAGAGTAGATGATTCCTATGACTGTCGGATATAGGAAAATAACTAATTATTTTTAGGTAATATAAATTTAAAACAAATCTTTTTATCATCATGCCATACTTAAACAAATATCCCATACTTTTTGTGCGTTCTCACCTACTAGCTTCCCTTCCTTATTCACACGTACCTCCTTCCAAAGAACATGACGTGGCATGGAAGTATATTTGGTATTAGACTCATCAATCAACATATAAACATAGAAAGATAATTATGATGTTGTTTGTTGGCACCTAACAAAATTGCTGTAAATTTAAAATATGTACCATTTTATTTTCTTGTGAAGCGTATCCCATCCTTGCTTTATGATAGGGGTATGTTGGTTTTGATGCACATTCCTTATTTTATTTACAAAGTTTCTCTTTAATAAATGAAATATTGACAATCAAAGTGATGAATACACGTATCCTCAAATAATGTAATATCACCCACAATATAACTGAATCTTCTCATCCCCACGACGACCAATAAATTCATCCCATGCTTCTTGGGATATGAGGTGAGAATAGACAATGGGTGGGTGTGGGTTTATTTTACCTTCGGAATATTTCATGTGACATCTTGTTAAAATAGTGCGAAAACCTCGTTGACTCCTTCCTGCAAGCCTTAGTACATAATCCTTGTGTGAATCGTCTACTATAAATGTATTCTGTAATAGATTGAGAAGTGTAATACATTATTTATTTATTTTATTTGGTAGTAAATTAATGAAATAAATTCATAATGTAACCATAATTTTTCAAAAATCACAGCCTTCAGCCCGGGCACAACATGGTTCCATGAATCTATGTCAATCGGTATGCATTGACGAGTGACAAATCCAATGTAAATAATAAACATTGACTTTTTGGGATTCACATGTTGGCCTAGTGGATTCCATCCGACGTCAAATTTGATGCCTTTTCTTTTCTCTTTAAGAACCTTGGCTAACATCATAAAACTACGACACACCTATGTTTTCTGCATCGTCAATCCTTCATTCCTGACCATTTCATCGATATCAACATCATCTGTATGTTCATATGAAATGGTATAAAAGGAATGTGTTGATGGTTTGGTGGACCTCAACACTAGGAGCAGTAGGAGCCGCAGGGGCCGCAGCAGCAGGAGCATCAGGAGGAGCAGGAGCAGCAGGAGCAGCAGGAGCAGCAGGAGCAGCAGTAGGAGCAGTAGGAGGAGCAGCAGAAGCCGCAGCAGCAGCCACAACAGCCGTAGCAATATCTTGAGAGACATGTTTTCCTCAAGGTTAGGAGCACTAGAATGTGCAGAATTCATTATCTACAAATGTAGTTGAACAATTAATTTAGATTATATAAATTCAGTAGTGATTATACAATAAAATGAGATAACAAGATCTATATTTCAAAACAATATATAACTTGTTTATTGAACTCTCCATATTTTTTTCAAAGGCTAATGTGATTTGACACCTCTATCTATTATCCATTTCCCATAATTTTTGTCTCTTCTAACATACAAAACATAATCTACATTTGGACCACTTCGAAATGATTATGACGTACCACTAAAAGGATCGTCCTAAACTGAATTTTCATCGGAACCTTCAGTAGTTTTGGATGCTAACAGAACAATCGACCACTTTGGGTTTGTGGGATATGGAACATAAAATACTTGTACCACTTGTGATTCCATAATAAACTATTCATCTTTGTACCCTTCATTACTAAAATGAACTTTCACAAATCCCTATTCATCTATTTTAACACCATTGTTGTTATCAACCCATTTTCATATAAAAATCAGAAATTGGAATGTCATATAATCAAACATCCATATTTGTTTGATAATGCCAAATTATGACATATTTGCATAAATTGGATTTCTATCCTTACTACTAAAAACATGCATTGCTTCAACAACTAGTGTAACTCCACTATTTTTCCTGGCACTATCTTCATCATGTTCATTTTCATAGAATGTATAACCATTAATTACATAACCATTGTATGATAATACATACACACATGGTCCAGCGGCTAGCCATCGAAGTCATTCTGAAATTGAATTCGAATTTTCATCCAACTGCATAAAAATATGGTCTCGAAACTGTCCTATAAATTGGTGATTATGTGTATTTGATAACAATTTTTCAGCCCTTCATAGATTCAACTGCCTAAGAATTTCATTATGAGTTTCAATATATGGAGAAACATCCCAACTATTATGAAAAACATAAAGGTAGGCCTGCTCCCGATCTGTAATGCTGATTGTCACAAAAACTCTTCTAGAAATCCCCTCACCCTCAACGCATCCAGTGTGATGAGATTTTGGGATACCAATACATTACACATCATATAGGAATTCTGTAAAACATTCAATGGCTTCCTCAAAAATATATTGCTTCACTATATAACCCTCCGGTCGACATTGATTTCTGACATAACCTATCAAAATATTCATATACCGTTTAATAGGATACATCCATCTATAGTGCACATGACCACAAAGTCGAATCTCTCTCATCAAGTGAATCATCAAATGAACCATCATATCAAAGAATGTTAGTGGGAAGAAAATTTTTAATTCACATAATATGATGACAATTTATTTTTCCATAGCTGGAAATTTCGCCGGGTCTAAAACATTGCTACATATAGAATTGAAAAATAAACAAAGTCTGCTTAACGTATGACAAACATTCTTGGGAAAAATTCATAGTAAAGTTATATAAATTAGATCTTACATCAAAACATGGAAGTCATGTGATTTCAAACATTTTAACTTCAAATAATTCATTGACACAATGTTCTTGATTTTAGATGAATACCCCACTGGAACCTTTACATCATTGAAAAAGTTTCAAAACTGGTATCTCTCCACCCTAGAAAGAGTATAAGCAACTGGAGGAAGAAACATTTTATTTTCACCCTTCATGGGAGCCAACTCTTCTCATATTCCCATGTCAACCATGTCCATCCTTGCTTTAATTCCATTCTTTGTTTTGACAGGGGAATTTACCAACGTTCCGATAACACTATCACATACATTTTTTCCACATGCATCACATTTAGAAAATGTCTAACGTACAAATAGTTCTAGTATGGTAATTCAAAAAAATGATCTCTTTTTTCAACCGATTTTCATATGGTTGTTTGAAATTGGTTTACCAAAAATAGTGTTCACATCTTTTACGTTCTCAAACAGTAGATCAACTATTAGTGGAGACGATGCTGCACGTTGTTCTGAACATCCATTGAATGATGTCATCTAAGATAGGTACATATACTGACGAGGTAGAAATCTACGATGTCTTAAAAACACTAATTTTGATGAATGATTCAACCTAATTGAATCATTAACCTCTTCACACATGGGATACCCTTGATTTCCATTAATGATATAGCCTGAAAAATTTCCTTTAGCAGGGACATAATTTATTATCTCATACAACATCGCTCTCAATGGGAAGTATTCACTTTTATAAGCATCATACAACATAACACCAGAATCCCAAAATAACTTCAAATCCTCAATCAAAGGAGCCAAATAAATATCAATATTGTTACCTAGTTTTTTTAGTCCTAATATAAGCATAGATAACATGATGAATTTTAGCTTCATGCATAACCAGGGTGGTAAGTTATAATTTACCAACATAACAGGCCATGTACTATGAGTGCTGGTTTGAAAAGCAAAAGGAATTACTCCATCTGTAGATAATACTAGATGAAGGTTTGTCAGCTCTTTTCCAAATTCAGGATACTCATGATCAATTTTTTCCATTGAGTAGAGTCGGACGGATGACGTAATTTCCCATCTTTATTTCTTTTATCTGCATGCCACGACAATTGTCTTGCAGTTTCTTCACTTACATATAGATGCCTAATCCTAGGAATGATATGAAATTACCATAAAACATTCTTAGGGTTGGATTTATCTTTCTTTTATTGAGAAGAACCACACTTTGGGAATTCTATAAGTGATTTTTTCTAATTGCGAAACAATATACAGTCTTTCGAGCAGTCATGTATTCTTTCAGAAATCATACCCACCGAGCGTAGCATTCGTTTAGCTTCATATATCTGGATTGGGAGCTCATTATCTTCAGGGAGCATGTCATTCAAGAGAGAAATTGGTTCTGTGAAACTAACATCACTCCATCCATTGCCTTCTTTCAATTTATAAAACTTATGTACAACTGACAATGTTGTATACTTGGTGCAACCAGCATAAAATGGCATCTTTTCACAACTCTTTAACTTCTCAATAAATTTTGGACAATCACAGAGTTCATCATTTATTGTCTTTGTCGTTTCCTCAATATGATATCCATCATCATTGATATTTGTATTAACATCTTTCATATGGTCTTCCTCGTTATCCATATTTGTATTCATATCTGATTATCCATAAAATACAGTTTTAACCCAGCTAGTAGCTACATTCGCTTTTTCTCCGTGTTTATTCTGACATTTATAACTCTTATCTATTCTATGACATATTAAATGTTCTTCCAAGTTCTCTAGAGTAAGTATTCTAGAATAACAACAACGAAAACACAGACAAACGATTTGAGAAGGATCCTTTGCGTGATCCTTTGAAAATTTGATGAACTCTTTCATTCCATTATCTTACTCTATTGTCAAACGAGTAGCATCCATCCAATCTTTATTCATCTTCATCCTATTTGAATCTCAAATATTAGTATTTATGGTTCAAGTACACAAAATATGACTTCCAGATAGAGTAGAAGAGAACCAATTCCTTATAAAAATTGATATTAATAGAGAAAAACCATTAGTATTTATTCATATTCATTAAATATAATTACTTTAGACTCATTATAGTTTCCTCAAATCACCCCAGACCAAACACATGAATAATGAAGAATGATACATCTACCACTCCTAGGTCTCTTCCCTCCATTAAATATCATCATTCCTAAAGACCCATATATCCACACATACACATGTCACAAACACATAAAAAATCATATCCACATCAGAACCAAAGTACCAATATGCATTTCAATCAGGTTACTCGTCTCATGTGGTGGTGTGTAAGAAATAATAATAAAATATAATAAGTATATAGTCACACATAAACCTCAAACTGGTTTTAATAATCCAATAAACCCAAGGTATCATTCCATCTATCAGAATACTCTGAAGGAGCCCATATGCGACAGTAGTCCTAGGTGGTGAAGGTTCTTGAGGAGGGAGGTGAACACACACCTATCGAGGATTGAGGCCAGGTAACTGAGGTTTAAGGTGGCCCGATACTCCTACAAGGGTTCATTACATATTTCAAAAACCATGTACTGGTACCCTTGGATGTTAATCCACAGCCGCTGGAAGTGAAACTGTTCCTGATGATCATGCCAAGAAGAAATGGAAACCAAGAGGGGGGGGGGGGTGTGGTTCAAAATACCTCAAACAAGATGAAAAAACATGGTATTTGAAAATAGGTTATTGGATTTCATGTTGGCTAGACACCTATCCAATAGACTCCACAAGCAGTGATGGCCCCTGCAATTGTTGCACCAGTTGAAACTGTCACCTGAGAAGCTGAGATCAATGAGGCCCTTCCAATCAATGAACTAAATAAACTCCAAGATAGCCTTCCTATGGAATGGGATTCTACCTTACCGTTCCATTTAGTTGGAAATGAAATTAATGTCACCCCCAACAAACAATGGATGGTGGTCGAGATCGAAGGTATTTATTTTACTCTATAGAGATTCCCCTTGAAAATAGTCATAGCTTCCAAAAACAAATGTCATAATGATGGACGTGTCACCTTTGGACACCTTGGTAGTGATTAATTGATTGCAATCTTGAACAGTCTCAACAACATATTTATTGTGCCAAAATACCCATTTGTGTTTATTGGAGGGGTCATAGTGTAGAAATCCAAGCAAATTAATCTTTTAAGAGATTTATATGATTATTATAGGGTTTTTGTGTTATTAAACAACAACAACAATGACATTATGCTTTTTTATTTCTATGGTGAGGAAGTACGATTTGACATGGCCACTAAGACCATGAGCATTACATATGAAGATAATAATAATGGATAGGATTGGGCTCTGGCATTGGATCTAGAGCTAGTAGCCTTATTAAAGTGGGAGGATGATCTCTCATTGAGGTCCCTTGATTTTGAACATGTTCATAATCCCTTCTCGATGGTAAGCTTCATATGAGTGGGAGATGAGGATCCAAAGGGGAAGGGGAAGGATGGGTAATGAAACATGGGGACTGGTGAGGGTGTTCTCTCTGGATCAGTTAGTATTTGGAGCTGGATGACAGGCTCAGAGCCAAGGGAGACAGAACAAACACTGATAGGAAAGGGCCTAGCCACTACAGAGAAGCAGTCAGTAACCTCAGCGAGGGAGGACGGAGATGGAGGTAGGGGTGGAAAAGGTAGAAATCATGGTGGTCTGGGCATCATGCCATACATGTGCACTGCCAGACACATTCACATAGATATCATTAAGGAACGAAGGGGGAACCTATAAAAGAAAATAGAGTTCAAGCATTGGATGACCTAGAAATGCATTATAACTGGGTGGTGTTATCCTTAAAGAAAAATGTTATCCTTTATTCCATACATTATGGTGACATGGTGTTAGATCAAAGGGAATCGATGATACCTATGAGAAATCTAGTGAAACTGGAATCCACGTGGGAAGGACCTTAATTTTTTCATAAACTTCACTCTGATAGTGTAAACTCATTGATCGCCATTGATGATGAGCATATCAATATTTCCACCAATACAGGGTTTCTCAAGAGATATTATACAAGAATAAACCATCCCTTTTAATGAAAATCAACCCATGTCAAACATTCCCCAATGATTCCACATTTTTATTTACAGTAAAAAAACTGTACTAATAGAAAATCCTAGAATAATGGAGTAATGATAAAAGAAAAAATAAATATGTCATAGCCACATATGTTCAAATAGAATGTGAAATTATAAAAAATACCCAATAAAACACCACTAAATTCAAATTTCAAACAAAAATATGATATTGAATCATGCATCAAATCATGATGATACTCATTCCATGATACTTAAACCGTGATGCGCCTGATCATCATCATCATCAACAACTTCACAAACAAGATAACAAACTAGAATTCATCACCTTAGGAACCTCATCACTCATTTACAACCCAACATAACCTAAAAATTAAATCAAATCAAATCATATATATTCTATAATTCAAACCACACTTTCTCATAAAGCTGATTGTTGGAAGAATTTATATAACATATCCAGCCATACCACCATAAAATTGATTGGTTTCTAGGATCTAGAATAAAAAAATACCAAATCACCTAAATACCCTCCGAAGTAATTAGAAAAAAGGTGATACCATAGGATTAATAGAAATATATTGGATGATATCCCCCAACAACCCCATCAAAATATGTAGGAAGAACACTCAGAAATCTACGATGAAGTAGAATCATCACCACCAGAGGAAAAGAAACCTAGGGATGAAATAATTCAACACAAAATCCGCTATAACACCATTGATGGGAAAACCTCACATCCCAAAACTCCGATTAACAATTTTTTAATAGATTGATATGATTTATAGAATAATAGTTCTAGAACAATTAGAAGAAGTTGGGCCAAACTCAAGATTCGACACGAGGCATTACCTTAGAGACAAACATGAAGAAGAAAAGGATGAATCATGTAGCCTAAAACCATCACAATATCAAATATACATTAAATCTATCATGGCAAATCAACATATGGTTATGTGTGATGGGAGAGGAGAAAAATATTAAAAAATGATTTGGAAAACATGCATTAATGGGAGGTCTGGAAAGGAGGAGCTCAGCATGAGGCAGAGGTCCGAAAATGAGATAATCAATGACGTTTCAGGTGGCGGAGGTCCGGAAAAGCGAAGCTCGAGGGCGGAGGAGGTTCGGAAACCTGATGCTCAGCAGGCGGTAGAGGTTCGGAAATGAGAAGCTCGAGGGTGGCGGAGGTCCGACAATGTTAACTCAGCAGGCGGCAGAGGGGATTCATAGGGTTCCAGTACCGAGAGAGCTTTAGGTCACGATAATATGAGGGCACTATGTGACCGAATTTATAAAAAAATTGACTAATGTTTTATCAGTGCTAAGAAAGATCTGATAAAGACTACCTTTATCAGCGCTAAAATTTTAGCGCAGATAAAGGTATCCTTTATCAGCGGTTTTGTTAGTACAGATAATAGTCCTCTTTATCAGCACTAAAAAAGCGTTGATAAATACTTCCTATAATAGAGCTAACATTTTTGCACTGATACACCGATTCTTTATCAGCGCTTTTCTAGCGCTGATAAAGACTCCCTCTATCAGTGCTAGAAAAGCACTGATAAAGAATCCCGTTATCAACGCTAAAATTTTAGCACTGATACATGGTTTCTTTTTCAGTGGTTTTTGCTTAGGGCTGATATAAGGTGGTGCTTCCCTTTCCCATTTTTGTAGTAGTGACCAACAAGGAGAATAATTGAACCCACAAACCAACATACGAATTCCATGTTCTTTATTCAGTAATTAAATTTTTTCATTGCATGTTAGTTTAATATTTTCATTAATTTAAATTTCATAACCATCATAAATTAAAAAAACAATTAAAAGAATTAGTTTAGGTGAATTAAATTATGTGAGTGAACATATGATAATGTTCCTCAAGTGAGATGAACCTGGTCATCCATTATACTACACTAGAAAATTAAATTGTTTTTTACATTCCCTATGATAGGCATATATCACATAAAACAAAGGAAATACATTCATATCTACACATGTATATTTCTACAACACATAGAAAAAAATATCTAGATATACTCAACAAAGACACACATTCTATAGGTAAGTCACAACCATATTATACTAGTCTATGATTCCATATAGAATATTCCACAAAGCACTCACCCAATAGAACACACTCCAGAATCTGATAGAATTAATGAATTCTATCCAATAGGTACTTCTTATGAGGTCTGTTCATGAGAAAGAGCATGCTAATAGTTTGAATAGAATACAATACATAGATGAGGATCACTGACAAGGCCATGGGGTGATACCAAAAAATCAATCTGGATTAAACCTCTATGAAGAGGATTGACTCCCATTTAGTGTTGGTCACATAGATACCAAGAACTCTACCTAGGACATGAATATGAATAGAGGATCTCACTCTGGGCCTCTCAGAGGGATTACAAAAACTCTATCTTGGAATTAATGTTGAAGGAATCGTTGTCCTAAGAGTAAAAAATGATTTCATAATAACCCTCATAGAAAAGATAAAGGTAACAACCCCTAACAAATATTTCCAAGATATAGAGTACAAGGGATCCAAGACATGTATAAAAGAGTACACAGTCTGTAGTAGGGTTCACACTCCATGTCCCCTGAACACGGGTCTTGCACGTGTAAATGGCTCATCTCATCAAACTGTGTCCATGTAGTAGTACACACCATGTACGTATCCCATTTACTCTAACCATGTGCTAGTACACTTCACCATCATATCCATGTATTCTCAAGTACCAGTACACAGCTTAGCCTCTGAACATCTTCCCATGTAAACAACCCATGTGATTCCTGAGTACATGTCGTGTGACCCAGGTGATACCACATTCTATGTGAAAGGGGTCACATTCCATGTGATATTTTACTTCATATGGAAACCCTAATCGTAGGTCATGTGGACCCACACAACGTATAGATCCAGATTAAACATTGTGTTGTTCAGGATTTTTCAGAATCTCATATCTACTCCCGCATTTGATTCAATGCCTCCAGATTTCAATTTGGGGATAGTTTCACCATGATATTGAAGATCCCAACTCGTCCAATCCTTTTTGTTGATGAAGAATGCATTACGCCAGCAAATCAACTCAAAAAATGAATCAAATTTCCATTCTTTGTTGTGTGTGGAAGAATGGTAAATTGGGTCTCCTCTGTAATCTAAATTGCTTTATCTCCATCATCACACATCTGTTAGGCTCTTCCAATCGTAGATCTACGATATTGGATCGTTGCACCAAGAAATGGGTGTGCAATGATCTATTGATCGAGAATGATCATGACAAACTATGAATGGGGGAGAAAAGAAATGGAAGATATTGGAGTAACAAACCTTGATTGATGTTCATGTTTCTCTTGATCCATCATTATTAGAATGAAAATCAGAATAATAAAATTACAAATATATTCTCCCATCAAAATCTCATAAAATAAACTCATCCCGCATAATGATCAAACCACAGATTAATATTTTCAATGATTGATTCATGTTCATTGTATAAATTAAGAATGGGGAGGAATAAAATAAAAACACATGCCCTACCATGATTCAAATAGATCATTAATGAAAAATGGGGTTGTGTCTGGTTTTTTTGGTGAGATCCATTGAATCTTTTTTGCATTGATCATTGATCGAAGATCCTATCGCCATTCGTATGAGAGGATTCCCTGAAGCTATCTCCAATGGCTCTCCAATGGTTCCAGGGTTGTACAGCTAACCCTAGTATTTCACCATAATAGTCTATGTAAATTCCATCAATCCCTGCCTCAACAAAAATGAAATAAAATTATTTATTAAATTATTTTTTTCATTTCCACGCCTATGATGACTTTTCTACAAATGACCCACACCGACTAATGTTAAGTCACTCCTAGGGTAAACCTCACATTCTAAACTTAACAGAACCATCATATTTCTGATCAAGGTATCCGTTTAAGAAGTTATTACACTTTTTCATGAAAACAGTGCATGCATGATATTTAATATATTTCAAACATTAATTTGAGGAACAACGGCCTCAGAATCGCACAACGTCTCTGTGCCTGGTCTCACAAATAATCTATATAGTATCCAAAAAAATTGTTCTTGGAAAATATAAGGCATTATAGTATGCATCCACTAATGAAAACTAAAACAATATCTAATCAATAGTAAGTGTATCCAGTTGTATAAAGAAATAATTACAATTCATGAGTAAAAAATTATCACATTATCAATTAATCATTATTTAACTATATAAACCTTTGGGTTCTCATAGACACTCATACCCCAATCCCCACTTTAACTCATGTCAGAGGATGAAGTATGTCTGAGGGATATCAGATCGTATAATTCCATTGTTATCATTCAATACCTACTATGAAATATGTTGGAGCCTAATGTATGTATGAGCAATATCATATCTCAAAATTCCATTGATATCATTATTTAATTCATATTTTAATTCACATGATACCATTCGTACATCACACAATAGAATGTCCATGTTTCTATTCTTTAATTCCCAACTAAATGACCATGTTACAATTCATACCACACACATTAGAATAATCTTGTTCACATTCTATATTTCACAACAAAATGGCCATGTTACCAATCATACCTTACACATTATAATGACCAGGTTCCCGTTATTTAATTCACAACTAAATGACCATGTTACCATTTTAACACATAATTAATTCATAAATTAATTATACACATCAATTCCATTACTAATTATAAAATTATTTAAACAAAAAAATTCCATTAGTTAATTCAAAATTTAACTAATCACATAAGTAACATTAATTAATTAAAAAAACAATTAATCACATAAAATACATTAATTAATTTTTATATTAATTAATCACTTAAATTCTATGAGAAAATCCAATAATTAATCAACCACACCAATTATATTACTAATTCAATAATTAGTTTATCACATAAATCCCCTTAATTAATTTTCTAATTAATTGAGTATGTAAATACCATTAATTAGTTAATCAATTAATTAATCAATACCCACAAACTAAAAATCACATAATTAACTCCATAATTAATTATCTCAATCTCAATATCAATAGATCATAATTTTTTCCACAATTAAATATCTTAATCCTAAAATCTTATTATCTCATAATTATTTCTACAATTAATTATCTCAATCTATAATTCCCAAAATCCACAATTTCTGATCTACCTAATTAATTAATTCACCAAAATAATTAATTAAATTAGGAACATAATTTCTAAACATCTAATAGATATTATACAATTAAATTAATGTTATTCAAATAAATACATTGAGATTTGAATTATAGACAACCTACCTCAATTTGTTGATGAGCGATCACCCAACGAAAATACTCATAATTTGAGAAGCACAATTATATAGAATGATATTCAAATTTAAAACCCTAAAAAAGATCAAATCAATCATGATCTATTAAATATAGATATAGATCTGCAATACTAGATCCAAATCCACAAAAACATGTTTATAACCAATCTAAATGGGAAGAAAACCCCCTTTCTAAAATAAGATAATAAATGATAAGGAATAGGAAACCAAGCGAGGTAAGATCCTCTTATAGGGATGGGTGAAGATCTTCAATCCAGACATAAAATAACGAATTAAAAAGGTTTTTAAGTATCATAATACATATAGGATTCTCCAAAATCATGAAATATTATCTAGGGTTAAATGGGGATCGAATAGGTGTTAAATGTGGGTTTTGGTGATTAAAAATCTAATTTTTTGGTGATTTAAAAATTCATGCATGGTTAGCAGGGCAAGGGAGCACGATTTCCCCTAAATGTGTACCTAAATGTGAACCTCTATTATGGGGGTTCATAGTTTCTCATAATAGGGTGTACATATTGACAACCCATGTGTCAACCATGTAATTCCTCTTTGTCCAAGGTTTCATGGTTTGCTAGGAAGGGGCGCACGGTTAGGGAAAACCATGAGCCAACTATGCACTACCCTTATACCTTCATATTTTTTCAATTTTTCACCCAAACATACCCCAATGTAAACCCCAACCCAAGTACACTGAAACAAGGCAAAAATAAATAACGGAAATTAAAACCAAGTCATCTTTAGGAAAGGTCGGGTTCTTACAATCTCACCACCTTATAAAATATTATCCTTGGGATGCACTACCAAGAATCTATAAGATTCTTAGTCAAAATGATTAGTAAAACGATCCCACATATCTTCGTTCCTTTCCCATGTCTCCTTCCACACATTACCATGTTTCCATAATACACAAACTATAGGCATGGTCTTTCCACACAACACTTTCTCACTGTGATTCAACACACGTATTAGATTCTCATCAAAGGAAAAATCTATCTCAATCTCAACATCATTGATATCGATCACATTAGAATGGTAGGGGTGATACCAACCTAGTTTTGACAATTAAAAAACTTCATACATAGCGATGTATCCCTGTGGAAGAGCCAATAAGTACGAAACTAGCCTGATTCTCTCCACCACCTGAAACGGTCCAAAAAACACGGGTGCCCACTTGCCCTGTCTCAGTATTCTATAGCGATTGAATCCAGGAAACACCCAAATAGATACATAATCAGCCTCTGTAAACTCTAGGTGTCATTTATTTCTATCAATATATGACTTCTATCTACTTTTGGTCATATCCATATATTTATGAATCAACTGTACATGCTCTAATGTGTCCTACATGAGACTCGGTCCCAACAACTTAAACTCACATACATCCATCCAGACTAGAGATGGTCTTCATGGCCTACTATAAAGATCCTCATATGGTTCCATATATATAGTTTCCCAATAACTATTTGTATGGGTGAACTCCAATAGTGATAGATGATTCTCCCAAGAACCTCCAAAGTATGCTCTGACCACCCATCTATCAGTGGGTGGAAATTTATACTAAATAAAACATACATATCAAGCACTTTATGGAATCCGTATAATAATCATGATGTAAAACACAAGTTTTAGTCTGAAACATTATTCTGTTGCACCTCGTGCATACATACTATCACCCAAACATACAAATATCCCAACCACTCCACTGAGAAAGTCTCCAATATATTCAATAAATTCACTACCTTTTTTAGACTATCCACAATAACCCAAAATGAAATATTCTTCTAAGGCATCCTTGGGACAACCAACACAAAGTTCATGGTAATTTTGTTCCACTTCCACTCTATAATGGCCAACGAATGTGATAAACCTATAGGTCATTAATGCTTGGCCTTCACCTACTGATAGGTGTAGCATCGTGTCACAAACCTTACTATTTTCATTTTCATTTCCAACCATAAAAACAATATTTCTAGTTCACGATGCATTTTTTTCACACCTGGATGTACCACCCACTTCGAGGAATGAAACTAACACATCATCTTGTCTCACATTCATTTAGGTACGACAACCTGATTCCTGACATTGAAGACCTCATCCTCATCATTGCTACAATCAGAAGGTGAATCCCCACCATCAATGTTTTTCCTCAAGGTAAAACATTATAAATCCACATAATTTCTATCTTAGATATATCTCAAAAATGTATACTCCAAAGAATCTATTACGAGAGTCATCTAATCCTAACTCTCCTAAACCACAATCTGTATCTCGTCCTGTAAATCCATCATCTTCCACTCAGCACTAGACTCCTGAACCACCTGAGTTTGAGTCCTCCTCCTCAAAGCATCATCATCAATGTTCCCCTTTCTAGGCATATATTCTGGCTCAAAATGTAATTTATTCATATACTCAACCCATCTCTATTATCAAAGATTCAAGTCTCACTGTGAAAATATGTACTTTAATCTCTTTTGATCAATATACATAGTAAAAAAATTTCCCAATAGATAATGTCCCCAAATCTTTTAAACATAAACTATTATAGCCAACATGAGGTCATATGAAGGGTAGTTCAGTTCATGGGGCCTCAACTTCAGATACCCATAAAACACAAATTGATCTCCTTGCATCAACACAACTCCAATTACAATACCAGAAGTGTCACAATACATTGTTTACTTATCACCTTTCTCAGGTAGGATCAATATTGGTACTAATGCCAAATTCATCTTCATCTCCTAGATATAATTATCATAATCTTATGACCAATAAAACATTATCCCTTTTTTGGTCATGCGTGTCAGCAATGTTTCCAATCGGTAAATGTCCTGAATGAACCTGTAATAATATTCAGAAAATCCTAGAAATGTATGGATATCAAACATGCCCTTTGGTTGCTCTCAAGAAACCACTATCTAAACCTTCTCTAGATTTACCAACACACATTCCTCTGAGGTGATGCTACACAAGAAGTGTACCTGATCGATCCAAAAAATTGTACTTAGATATCTTGATTTATAGCCAATTCTCTCTTAGTGTACTTAGGATGATATCAATATGTTGGTCATAATAATCACGTGTCTTGGAGTGCACCAAGATGTATTCCACAAACACCACTACAAACTGATCTAGTTACATATTAAAGATTTTGTTCATTAAGTCCATAAACATTACAGGTGTGTTTGTTAACCCAAGATATATTGTGATGAAATCATATAGTCCATTCCTGTTTCTAAATTCATCCCTTGGTATATCAGAAGTCTAAAATCTATGTTTATGATACCATAATCTCAATACAATCTTTGAGAACACACAAGATCCTCTCAACTGGTTAAATAGGTCATTAATACAGGGGAGAGGATACTGGTTCTTCACAGTCATCTGGTTCGACTTTCGGTAATCAACACCTAAGCATAAACTCATATCAGCCTTCTTTTCAAACAACACTAGTGAACCCCAAGGCGACATACTAAAATAAATAAATACCTTATCCCTTAACTCCTCCATCCAAATCTTGATCTCTTGAATATCATTCAGTGCCATTCTATATGGTGGAATATAAATCATCTCTTCCCCTGGTATGAGCTCAATGCTAAATTCCAAATCTCTCTCAGGTGGAATCCCTAAGAAATATTTTGTAAACACATCCTAAAACCTATCAACTAAGTGTGGAAAGACATCTCATTTTACACCTCCATCATTCAGAAATTTACTAGAACCCTTGGTTGTGATCTCTCATATTTGATGAGTAATTGGCCCTACTCTGAACGCCTCAATATCCCACTCTCCACATTGAATATATTTGTAACCCCTATGATATGTAATGGTAACTCTCATATAGTAAAAATAAATGTGGGGACAATATGATACTAACCAGTCCATACCCATAATTAGTTCAATTCCTAAAATGTCTATAATATAAAGATACCATAGAAATCGATACTACTCGACCTCAAGAGAACACCCCTTGCCCAAAAAAATGTATCTTGACCGAACTCCATGAGGTGTGTTTGTCGTCAACACCCCACTCATGAACTCCATACCTAGGCTCAAACCATTAACAAGTTTTGTAGAAATAATGGAATGATAGGAAGCGATATAAAATAAGGTACTAGATAGCATAGAAGCTATAAAAATAGTACCTCTCATTGTCAATGGTCCTGTCTTGATATCCACAAGTATAAGGTGAATAGAATGCAATAGTCTTACCCCACTTCCTTGTGATGTAGTCTAAGTCCCATGTGCTTCAATAATCTACTAATATGAGCGCCTTTACCCTGAAACTCCACATACACTACCATTACCACCTTTTCTAATAGAACTCCAGATGCAAGACTAATATGGTGCATAATATCCTCTTCTTACACTCTGATTTTAACTAGCTATACACTTACTACTCATCTAGCACCGGGTCCTGTAGAACTTTTGTAGATGTACCATCTTTTTTAAATACTTTAACTAATTTGGTGGCTGAGGGAACTATCTTCAAAAGTTTCCTAATCTATCACATTGGTGATAGATCACTTGATTAAGGTCCTATGCAACTGATCCCTCATTTTAGGTACTCTATTTCCTACTGCCCTGGTTGATGCTTTCATAGAAATGCTTCCAACTCTCAGAAGTCATACATTCTACTCATCCAAATGGAACCACCATTCCTACACTAGAAGCCTCTTCAGGTTACCCATATTTAGGAGATCCTTATCCACCACCTCATTAAACTCATTTAACTGAAAATGTTTAACTTGGGACTTAATCTCACATTTAAGCCCATCCAAAAAATGTCTCGCTCTAGTTATCTCATCCACTTCCAATGCTAGAGAAAAGTGTTACAAATGTGTAAAGTGTCCAACACAGTCTATCACATTAATACTCCCCCAAGTCAACCTCATGAACTCAACTACACTCTCCTACCTCAGTATATCTGGATAGATGTTCTCTAGAAACTATTCCAAATGTTCCTTCCATAACATACCATTAGCCTATGTAGTCCACACCTAACCATACCACCATTGATGACTGATCCTCCTATAATGTAGGAATCCAACATGACCATCCTCTCTACATGAGTCTCAAAGTGGTCAGATATAGTCTCGATGGACTCAACCCAGAAATCATCTCTCTCAGGTCCACCCTCTCCAATAAAATCAAGAGGGTGTTGAATTTGTAACTCCATTTTTAGATCAAACATACTCTTCATAACCCACCCTAGGTCTCTTCCCATGAATTTCCTGACGTGGGAAAAGTTCTCTTGGAACTACTCCATGAATTCCTCACCTAACACAATCGGTGCCTTAGTTCCTACTACTGGTAGATAATCTCTATCCATATCCTCATGTTATCCTCTTAATAAGTGCCGTCAAAGAGAAATATCTATACCATTACAAATACGTACCATAGAAAACCTTTTACAAAATTAACACATTTAAGGTAAAATACAATATTCCATAATAAGTCATTTCCCCAAACCCTACGACATATTCAAAACAAAGGTGTTATCTCTACCATTAATAATATTACTCCTTGGCCCTAGATAACAAGGGTCAACATATTATAATTAATCAAGTTTCTCATTTAGACACCCATTTATTCTAATCTTACATCATTCTATAATCTTTCTCAATTTCATGTTAGGTTCAATTTTCATTTCAATTTCAAAGCAAAGAGAAATAGTTCAAGTTCAATAACTTACCCATAAACCATTTTTCTACGTGTTCCTAAAATTATGATGTCACAATAAACCTATGTTCCTAGAATGATGCATGTAACTCAAATGTTGTGCCATACTGGTCCACGAGTCAAAACATAGAAAAAATTAACATCAATAAGCACGACAAACAACATGTGTGCCACCCAAGCTGAAATAATATTCAACTGTAACAACAAACAGGAATAACAACAATCCCACCCTGGGTACTTGGGTTCTCCCCTATACATGGGTTAGCTACTCCCATGCATGAGATCATATCCAAGGCCCGAATCATTCTAGATTAATGACTAACATTACCAAATAGTAATAAAAAATAAAAACTAAAAGAAAAATGGACTCTGATAACACTTTGAAATGTCCTGACCGAGGTGCCACACATCGGTGCCTCAAGTCGGTCAGTCACATGACCCCAGGTGTGCCTCCCCGTATGCTAGAGGATACCAAATAGCGGTGAGGGTCTGAAATATCGATAATGGGAAGGCTATACCCCCTTTTATAATATTAAATACACTAGAATAAAATAAGAAACTATAACTGAATAACACGTAATCATAACCTGAAATAACCGGTATCACGAGATGGATAAAAGTGGAAATACAATATCAAAACTACAGAAGAAAATATGCCATGCCAATGTATGTGTCAAGTGTCTAAAATTAAACAGAAAATAAATACACTAATGACACCCCTAATTGGGTCCCAAATCATGTCTAGTTCCCTTATCCATTCTCTATCCCATGTCATCCATATAACAATGATCATTTTCCCTTAACGTATCCAGAAAACACAAAGTCTATTTGGGTACAAATAAGGTAGCCTGAGTAGGGTGTGAGTACAGCTCAGTAAGACACCACCAATGGTGTATAAAACAATATATACTTAATAGAAAGTGTATGCAGTTGTATAAATACATAATTACAATTAATAATTTTGTCATAACATTATCAATTAATATTTATTTAACAACATAAACCCCCCGAATTCTCATAGACACTCATACATTAACACTTGTTTTGGCTCATTCTGAAGCCTAAAGTATGTCTACAGGATTTCATATCTCATAATTCCATTTTTACCATTCAATACCTACTTTGTCCCATACCAGGTCCTGACGTATGTCCGATGAATATCCTATCTTATAATGTCATTAATACCATTATTTAATTCATACTTGAATTCCCATGTTACAATTCATACATCACACAATAGAATGACCATGTTCCCATTATTTAAATCATAGCTAAATGACAATGTTACCATTCATACCTTACTCATTATAATGATCATGTTCTCATTCATTATTTCAAAACTAAATAACCATGTTACCATTCATAACATACACATTATAATGAAAATGTTCCCATTATTTAATTCTAAACTAAATTGCCATGTTAGCATTCATAACACTTAATTAATTCAACAGTTAAACATCCAAATAAATTCCATTATTAATTCAATAAATATTTAAACACGGATATTACATTATTTAATTCAATTATTAACTAATCACATAAAAAACATTAATTATTTAAAAAGTTAATTAACCACATCATGTAAATTAATTAATTCTACAATTAATTAATAACTTAAATTATATTATTCAATTAAAAAATTATCTAACCCCAAAATATTTATTACTAATTAAAATATTAGTTTATCACATAAATACCCTTAATTAATTCCCCAATTAATTTATTACATCAACCACATTAATTAATTCTTCAATTAATTAATCAATATGCACAAACTAAAAATTCCATAATTAATTCCACAATTAATTATCTCAATAACAAGCTCAATAGATCATAATTAATCACAAAATTAAATACTTAAATCCTCAAATCTAAACATCTCACAATTAATTATCTCAATCTATAATTTTCAAAATCCCCATTTTCAAATTTCCTTAATTAATTAATTTACCAAATTAATTAATTCAGTCAAGAATACAATTTCCAAAAATCTAATAGAAATTATAAAATAACATATAAATAATTTAAATTAAGACCTTGGGATTTTGATTATAGACCAACTAACTTGATTCGTTGACAAGTGGTCGTCCAACTGAAATCCCTAAAATTTGAGTAGCACAATGACATAGAACAAGATCTGAATCTAAAACCCAAAATCAAGATTGAACAAATAGAGATCTCTTAAATCAATCTATATATCTACAATAATATATCTAGATAAAAAGAAAAGGTATATATCCAATCAAAATAATAATAACAAACCCTATCTAAAATAGGAGAATAAAAGAGAAGGAATGACAAACCAAGTGAGATGAGATACCCTTACTTAGAAGGGTGCATATATTTGATATAATCTTTGAATCGGAAATAATTGAGGTCATAAAGAATTTTAATCTATATAGGAGGCTGCAAAATCATGAAATATCATCTATGGTCAAATAGGGGTCAAATAAAATTTAAAATGGGGGTTTGAGTGATTAAAAATATAATTTTTGGGTCATTTAAAAGGTCATGCATGGTTAGTTGGGAAGGGGTGAATGGTTTCCCATAACTATGAGCCTAACAATGTGCCTCTGTTATGGGGGTGCGCAGTTTCTATTAAGAGGGTGTATGGTTTTAAAAACTGTGTGTTAACCATGAAATTCCTCTGTCCAGTGTTGCACATTTTGATGGGTTGGGGCACATGGTTAGGGAAAACCATGCGCCAACCATGAATTTCTCTTCTCCCTTCCTATTTTCTCAAATTTTCTCCAAAACACACCCCAAGGTAAAAAACAACCCAATTATTCTCAAACAAGAAAAAAATAAATACATAAAATTAATTTCGAATCATCTTCATGAAAGGTCGGGATCATACACAAACAATTTCATTTACTCTCATGAAGTATTCATCAATGGATTATTCATCTCTCGTTATTATGTATTCATACATACAATTCAATATTTCTATCTTTTCTTCCTTCACATTAGTATTCTCGTTGAATATACTTTCAAGATTATCCCACATTCTCTTTAAATTTTTGAAACCCATGACCTTTATATAACAATTTTCTGATAAGGACATAAGAATAGAATTTATAGCCATTACATAAATATCTATATTTATTTTATTAGTAAACAACATATGATAAGATTTCCTAATAGGGGTAAAACCAATTTTCGTGGCATCAACAACTTCTAGGCCAAAACACAGGAGATAAAGAATCATCTAATTTTTTCATCGATAATAATTTTTTGCATCAAATCTAAGAATTTTTCTACTATTGTTAGAATTGATATTATAAATGATAAGGATTAAATAATTGAACCTTACCTATGATACCAATTATTGTTTCAAATGATTAAATAACAACTTACAAGGGGGTTTAATCAATTGGTCACTTTTATTAGTTGAAAAAATATTAAAAAACATAACCCTTGAAACCTGTTAAAGTTTATATCCTTATTTTCAATTAGTAAATACCCATGCCTGAAAATTTTGTAAATCAAGTAAATCACGTAATATTTAAAAGGTTTCTCCTCGGTGTGATAACCTACATCCTTTACATAGCCACTCTTGTGGGTCTATATAAATTCTCTATAATGAATAAGTGAATACAACTCATTCCCACTCCCGCAAGATAGATTATATGTCTCAGTAGAAATTATTATACTCACTTCCATAACCTTACAAATTTCATTACAAACAATTGAGCCAAAATAAAATAAGAAAGGATTTCGTGGAACTTCTCCACAAATTCTCTATCAAGAATCCTCAGTCTGATGTGGCAAGGCCTGATTCTCTCATTCCAATGGGGATGGGTTCAATGGACTTAGTCCAAAAAAGTTAGTCTAATGAAAACATTACGATGAAATAATTTTCAATATATATTACTCAAACTCTTCTCAAATTTTCAGATAGACATTCCTTAGTCCTGTAATCAAAACATTAAAATGTCAAACCTTATAATGAGGTCTGACTCCAAAAAAGAAAACTTTGACATGAATTCTACAGTGCTCCACCTTTTCCAATCACATAAAAAATATGTAAAGTACAAATGTATTGTGCTTATATTAATATGAATCCTAGAAAGACAAAGGAAGGAAACTGGAAAGCTTTTCCGACTTAATTAAATTAAAGAACTTCTAGATCTACACATATTTGAATTTGAATTTTTACAACTTAAACTCTTCACAAATCTGTTGAAATCTTATTGAGCCTTATTTTTTATTATTATTATCAGACCTCCTAAATTTTCTTCTTTATGATGAAACTTCATTAGCTCATTATGATGTAACTTACTTAGCTCATTAGGATGGAACATCCGCAACTCATTATGATGGAACTTCCTCATCTCATTCTGAATTGACTTTCCTCATCAGAGTTAGTCAGGTTGAAATTTTTCATAGAGTTAGTCTAATTGAAATTTGTTCTCAAAGTCAATATTGATTGAATTTCCTTCCCAAAGTCATTATGATTGACTTTCCTCCTCAGAGTCAGTTTTATTGAAATTACACCTCATAGTTAGTCTGATGGAACATCCTTAGCTTTAGTCAGATAGAATTCTCATAACGATGGAATTCTCATTACGATGGAAACTGCTTTCTGCAACTTTGAAATTCTTCTAACATCACTAGCTATAACCCATTCGTACTTCTAAAAACTTATGTTCTTGGTACTTTTGAATCTGATGCAAACTCTTTCTTGATTCCAATAATTATGAAAATATTTATGATTCCTCCATTTATTCAAAAGATTTTATCATGAGAGTTTTCATGATTTATGATAACATCATGATTGTAAAAACACCTTCTGACTTACATAGGTAAATTATTATGACTTCTATTACTTTCAAAACCTTGTTTCTTTTCATCCAAAACACAATAAGACTGGTTACACCTATTCTCCCCCTTTTCTTCAAAAGTAGTGTATCACTATTTTTATATACAATTTATGATATTTGTGAACTAAAAACTAGAAATTCATCGTATTGATGAAGATTATAATGTTTAAAACTTTCAAACTCCTAACATCACTATCTTTATCCAAACTCTTCAAAATCATTTTGAACTTATAACCAACACTGAGTCAAATGAAACTTGAACATCATTCTAATGGATCTAAGACCAATGATGTGTTTGATCAACAACTTTATTATTCTAACAACTTATCTGATCGGTGCTACAGAGTTTGATACATTGTGTTTGGTGCTGCTTAGTCAGATCATCTGTATCCAAAAAAAAACTTTCTCTAAAACAAAACTATTCTCCGAATTTATGTTTAGCTTTGAAAATTTAGAAACATTCACCAGTTTTTCAAAAAGTAATATTTTTCAAAAGATTAGTTCTCTACAAATAAATTTTTTTTTAAAAATACACCATGAAGGTTATTCAATATACCATACCATTTATGAAATGAAAACAATCCTATGTTGTCATAATTGCATATTTTGGTTTGGAAAGTGTTTTTGAGGCCTATTTTAGGAAGAAACATTAACCTTGAGGTATAGAATGTGACTTTATAGTATAACTCAACAAAACAATGGGATATTACCAATATGAACCCTTAGAAAAAAAGTAATAGTGGAAAGTCATTCCATATTCCATGAGAGGGAAAACATCTCTAAAAGTTATAGTGGGATGGATATAGAATTAAATGATGTTTATACTCAAGGTACATAAGATGTGTCATAGGAACAGGCACTATAAATCCACATGTAAGAAGAAACTATTATAGAGACACAAGTAATGTGTGGGAGCAAAAGAGAGGTTAGAGAACCAGAATGGTATGGTTTTCTTGTCACCAAGGATGGTGACTAATTATTAGTTTATAATAATGATACTATAACCTAAAAGGAAGCAGTAAGTGGCACAGATTTTACCAAGTGAAAATAATCCATCAAATCTAAAATGGATTCTTTCTACCAAAATCAAGTCTGTATTTTGGTAGATCCTACAATAAATGTAAAACCCATTGGTTACAAGTGGGTATTCAATAAGAAAGTAGACATTGAAGGAAAATTCAGTACCTATAAGGTATGAATAGTTGTAAATGCATTGAAATAGCATCAAGAAATTAACTGAGATAAAAAAATTTCACTAGTTGTAATGTTGAGATCCATCAGAATTATACTTGACATTGAGGATTACCGTGACTATGAGATTAGAGAAGTGGATGTCAAAATTGCCTTACTTAATGGGAACAATAAGGAAGATGTTGATATAAAACAACCTGAAGGGTTTGTGGCTAAAAAGGATGAAAATATACACAAATTGAAAATAATCCATTTATGGATTAAATCAAGTATCTATGATATGGAACATTCATTTTGATGAATCTATAATAGAATGTGGTTTCATAAAGAATGAGTGCGATCCTTGTTTCTACAATCAATTTAGTGGGATTTCATTCATTTTATTAATAGAATATGATTATGACATATTACTTATATGAAATCAAATACCAGTCTACCGTTTTTTAAGATGTGGTTAAATAAATGCTTCTCTATGAAGGACTAGGGAGAGACATCATATATATATTTAATCAAGATGTATCATGATAGACCCAAAAAGTTTCTCAGTCTAAGTCAATGTACATACATTGATAACATACTTAAGAGATTTGGTATGGAAAATCCAAGTGGGTATTGTTTCCAATGTCACATGGCATTCATCCTCCCAGGAAAATGTTTTCTCAGATACATGGGGAAATAAATAGAATGGAAAGGATTTCATATGCATAAGTGATTGGGTAATTCATTTATATTATGATATGTACTGGGATAGATGAACTTATGCATCAAGTGAAGTAAAAAAGATATCAAGATGATCCAGTTGACCTCTATTAGATGGCAGTCAAGATTATCTTTAATTATTAGAGGTGTACTGAGTATATGTTCCTAGTTTATGGATGATATGGGGAACCCATCACCAAAAGATATAAATATTATAGTTTTCAAGCTTATCAAGATGACATGAAGTCACAAATGAGTTACATATTCACTTTGAGTAGAGGTATTGTGAGCTGGAAGAGCTCAAAAAAGGATATTCACATCGATTTTACAGTAGAGTCCATGTATATTGTGACTTATGAGGTAGCTAAATAAGCATTATGGATGCAAAAAAATCATCCAAGATCTTGAATTGGAATATAATAGTAAATATCCCATTACACTCTATTGTGATAATATTGTAGTGGTGTCTCTCGTAAAAGAGCCATGTACACATCAATGGACGAAACATGTAATTTGGAAGTGTCATCTATTGAGGGATTTTTTTAAGAGATGTGAGGTTTTAGTGAGCAGTATTTCCAAAGAAGAAAATATATCATACCCCATGACTAAGATCATGACTCACCATAAATATAATTATCAAGTGAGTTCAATTGGACTAAAATTTGTAGGTAGTTTGATCTAGTCCTCATGAGGGTTTCATGGAGTTGGTGTCCTAGGATTAGCTATTTTTACATTAATTAAAAGTATGTTTGATATATTGAATATTAATAGAACATATTATTACATATTGTCTATTGTTCTGTAAGACTCTAATGTAATAATGTCCTAGAGTATATGTCACATTGATAAGTTCATAGCAGTTCTCTGTTATATTGAGAACCATGAAGTGTTATGAGGACATTTTTAAAGAATGTTCTTCTCTTGGATAACGTAATATGATGGGACACCTAGTTCATATAATGTTAAGTGAGAGCACTCATAAGAGGACGGGTATTAGAATCATGAAGTTCTCACTTGGTAATCAAAAATATGGGAGATTCTGAGAAAGAATCACTGGTAGGAATTCCACATGTTTTGGTGTCATCATATATTCCTATATGAGAGCATGTGTAATGGTACTTGGACTTTCAAATTATCATTAATGAATTTTATAACTCATGCACTTAGATTTTATGATGAAAACCATGATGGCATATATTCATGGTAAGTTA
Source organism: Viscum album (assembly GCA_963277665.1). Taxonomy (NCBI): domain Eukaryota; kingdom Viridiplantae; phylum Streptophyta; class Magnoliopsida; order Santalales; family Viscaceae; genus Viscum; species Viscum album. Next base: position 962,449,976 of record OY728148.1, on the reverse strand, counting down.
GGTTAAATTGTTCCTGTCAGGACTCACATGTCATTAATGAATAAGATAAAGAAGGATTTATCCCTTCTATATTTATGGAAGCTGATATCACTTCCATTTGATTAAAATAGAACCATCACATTAAATTACATGTACATGGTGTAATGATGTGTTTATTTTAGATATTTAAAGAAAGATTTACCAAGAAAATTGATTGGTGACATAGATGTGTAACCTGCTTGATGAGATATTATGACAAAGCGATTATATTATATTGTTAGTGTTCATTTTAGGTTTTCATCATTTCGAAATTAATTTATTTCTCTTGGGTGCCTTGACTCATTTCTAGATATTAATTTTTGACTTTAGTAAAGCACACTTGATGCCAATTTTAAAGAATCCTATAGGGTCAAACACTATGTGTTTCTGATGATATTGATTAAATAAAATTTGAATTTAATTAATTGAATAAATATTATTCTCAAGAGTGAGGTATAATTTTATTCTTGTTTTATTTATCAAAAATGTATATTGATTAATGAAATATTTAAATTAAATATTTTTAGGTGTTTAATAAATAAAAGAAGAGTTTGAATAGACCAAGACCATGTCTAATAAATAATATTAATTAAAAATATGGTTAGATAATATTTTTTGATGCTCAAGTAGGAGGGCACCATAGAATAATAATATGTATATTATTATTCTATGGAATGAGGTTTATTAAAGGATTTAGTATCTTTTTAGGGCTAGAATGCAATAAAAAATTATCCTAACCTAAAATCTACCTAAATAAATATCCTGTTATGGCTATTTTGAAGGTAATTGAAAATAGATAATTGATTCAAATAATGAATTTTCTTTTAACTCCTCTATCTCTCTCCCTCTCAAGAAAAATAAATGTTTGAGAGATTTATTCAAGATTAAAGAATGAGTCCTCAATAATGAACAACGCAAGAAATTTTATTCCCCACACTAGAAAAAAGAGATCGTTTAACATTTATCGAATATCAATGGAGAATTTGTGGATTTTTTCTATAGGGATTCTATTCTTGGATCCTCACAGCACAATGAAGGATATTTGAAAGGCTCTTTTCATATGATTAACAGCATTAATGAAGAAATATTCCTAAGATAGGGTAATCATTTTATGACAATAAATAAATTAATTAAAAATTTGGTGTTGAAGCTCCTCACTCTTGGTATTGAGCATAGAAACATTAAAAGAAATTTTAATATATTTCCCACCACCACATGCTTCCACTACTCCCAGAACCATCATAAGGTGCCACTTTTCTTGATACTTTTAAAATATGGATAGATCCAAGAGAAGATGTGGGAGTGGAAGTCTAATGTTCGAGCTCAGTGGTTTTCGAGTAGTATGTACACACAATTCCAAGATGTATGATCACTAGTCTCATGGCCACTTCGTGATTAATTTCGATATATTGACTTTCCATTCAACATGGAGTTGATGCAAGTACAGCCGGTGTTTGTAGCAACTTTGGTAACACACAACCACTCGTTATGTGATTTTATATTTTATGATTTATTTTTCATTTATTATTATCACCGAATACACTTGTTAAACATGCTCACACTTGTTAAGGATGTATTAGTGGTGTCATATAGAATTTTATTACTCACACCTTACATGAGAATATAGATTCCCAATCTGACTTTATGTTTGGGGTTTTGGATAAGGAAAAGGGACCTTTGGCTGATGGCTAAGCAAGTGAGAATGGAGATGATATTATATCGAGATGGACTCTGGAGGACCCTGATGTTCTATTTATTTATTTATCTGCCTATTTTTACTCTAGTTTTGATTTCCACTTTAGAATCCCATTTATTATTTTATGGCATGTGTCTCATCTTTAAGATTCCACATAATTACCCTAGTTTCTATTATATTCCTTATTATGTATTATTTGAATTATGTCATGATACTACGAGTATATTCTCGCCAATGATGGAATTAGACCCTCACTGCTAGTCAGAAACCTGTTGTGTGTGGGGAGGCATACCTGAGGTCTTGTAGCACTCTGGTTCAAACCCGATATTTCAGGTGAGGGCATTAAAAAAACCATTAAAAAAACTCCATACTACAAAAAATACCATTCTTAGTAGTGGTTTTTTCTTCTAGTAGACATAGTTTAAACCTTTGCAAAATTATTTAGTGGTTGTTACTAAAATATTCTTGTATTGCATGTTCTCTAGTCATTTCACAGTAGATTGATTCTTTTCGTGCTGGTTTTTTATGTGATTGTTTTTGAGAATTTAGCAATGATTTTCATTTTATTTAACGGTGATTTTTTAAAAAAACTTGAAAATAAAATAGATACGATGTACCTAACAACCGATAAATATGTTAGTGGATGTTAGGATTTTTCGTAGTTAATATTAACCACTGTTAATTATGATTCCAATTCATTTTTTTAACAGTGGTATTTAAAAATCACCTCTCATTATTTTTAAAAAATTATACTATTTCAAAAATATTTAATTACAAAAAATATATATAAAAACATTGACATGTAATAAACAAAAATATAAATCCACAATAAACTCATCACACATACATCATACAAGATACATCCATATTTATATACATATACATTCATAGTCATCATAACCTCAGTCAACTGATTTCCTCAGTCAACCCATACCTCAATTATCAATATATACATATAAATATGTCCAACAACAACCCATGCCCAATATATTCCAACCCCATGACCTATGTTTCAATCTTCAAACTCCACATCATCTCATCATTTGAAACATACCACATAATCTCATCAATTGTAATAAAAAAGACAGAAATTAAAACTAAACATAACAAATCAGAATTACAATAGAATCATTGATAAAATTTAAACATACAAAAGAAACTAAAAACCATCACCACTGACTTATAAATAATTTCTTGAATCGAATGATCAACCTCTTTCCCTCGGTTAACATCTATCACCTACAATAAAAACCATAAAATTTAAGAAAAGAAATGCTAATGTGAAAAGAAATTGAATATATTTATCATGTTGCACATAAAATTTGTTATTTTGTTAATCAAATAGAAGACATTTTAACATAAAACAAATAATATACCATGAAAAACACTTTTAAAACATAAATTTTCCAATTTGAAATATTATTCAACACATGAATCTAAAATGGGATATGTATATAAAATTCTAATGGATTTTTGAATCGATGTGCAATGTGCTTAAATTTTAGTTAATATTTTTTATTGAATTTGATATAAAATCATATACTATATTTAAAAACCAAATCTAAGGTGGTTGTTCCATGGTTTCATGTCAATATAAAAGTTTTTGTAATGGTTTTTACCATTACACACATGTTTTAGTGTTTTAAAACACAAAAAATGTGTTTATGGGAATCCTTGGAAAACCATAAATCTGAATGATTGGTTGTTAATTCATACATTTCAAAAAACCATTCTATAGTCATTATCGCCGAATTTCATTACAATCCAAATATGTTTTCCAAGTCTTAACCCCCCGATGAACGCTTTTAAAGGCTTCAATACCTTTAAAAACTATTTACTGAGCCATTGTGACCACACTGCATGTCAAATTGATGTGTTTTCTACACTAAAAAATCAAAAATAACACAATGGTGTTTTTCCCTTGATTTCACATCAATTTGAGGTGGTTTTCTATGGTTTTGATTGTTATCTACACGTTTTTGTTTTTTTAAAACACTAAAAACCTATTTACTGGCATCCTAGAAAAAACCTAACTTGAAATGACATTACATCGATTCCTAAATTTGAAAAATAAATATACGGCCATTTTACTCTGATTTTATGGTAATATGATGATGTTTACCTTGTTTTGACCCCCCCCCAAAATACATGTTTTTAAAGGCTTCGATACATTTAAAAACTATTTATAGATCCATTTTGACAACAAAACACAACGGATTGACATGTTTTCTACAATTACATGTCCAAAATAACTTAACGGTTGTTTTACCATGATTTTACATCAATATGTAGCCTTTTTCTATGGTTTTGTCTAATACACGCGTATTTTAGTTTTTTAAAACACTAAAAACATGTTATAAGAATCATAGGAAAACCATAAGTAAAAATGTTGTGTCATCAATTATTAATTTTAAACAATTATTATTTGGTCATTTTACTATGATTTCATAGAAATTGGATGATTTTTTCTTGGTTTTGACCCCCTAATGCATGTTTTTAAAGGCTTCTGTACCATTAAAAACTATTTACCGATCCATTCTTATCATACTACACATTATGTTGATGTTTTTCCTATGTTTAAACACAAAAAATAAATAAAATATTGATATACTATGATTTCATGTCAATTGGAGGTCTTTTTCTATGGTTTTGACCATTACATGCATGTTTTAGTGTTTTAAAACACTAAAAACGTGTTTACAGGTATCATAGGGAAACTGTAACTTGAAATGATGTGTCGTTAGCTATTAAATTTTAAAAATCAATATATATTTGTTTTACATTGATTTCATGGTAATTCAATTAATTTTTCTTAGTTTTGACCCTCCATCACATGTTTTTAAAGGCTTCGATACCTTTAAAAACTATTTATTAAGCCATAATGACCACACCACATGTCAGATTGTGATGTTGTCAATGTGTATACATCAAAAATAACTCAACAGTGGTTTTCCCATGATTTCATGTCAATATGGATTAATTTTCAATTTTTTTACCATTGAACACAAATTTATGTGCATTAAAACACTAAAAATCCATTTAAAGACATCGTAGGAAAATCTTAACTTAAAATTATGTTATGTTGGTTCCTACATTTCAAAAATAAATCTATGGTAAATTTTCTATGATTTCATGGAAATATGACAACATTTTATTGGTTTTGACCCCCCAAAACATGTTTTAAAGGCTTTAGTACCTTTAAAAACTATTTACCAAGCCATTCTGACCACACTTCACATCAGATTGACATTACACATACACTTCAAAAATAAAAAAATGGTAGTTGTCCCATGATTTGACATAAATCTGACGTTTTTTTCTATGGATTTGACTATTTCATGTTTTAGTGTTTTGAAATACTAAAAATTAATTCATGGGAATCCAAATAAAACCGTAACTCAAAATGACATCTCATTTATTAATAGATTTAAAAAATCCACCTATGGTTATTGAATTATGATTTCATTGAAATAGAATGATTTCTTCCTAGTTTTGTACCCCCACCACATGTTTTTAAAGGGTTTTTTACTTTAAAAGTTGTTTACTGATCCATTCCAACTAAATTTCACATCATATTGATGTGTTGTTAGTAAGTACATGTCAAAAGTAACTAATTGGTATTTTTACCCTGATTTCAGATTATTATGATGTCACTTTCACTTTTTTGAATGTTACACACATATTTTAGTGTTTGAAAACACAAAAAACACATTTAATGGCATCCCAGGAAAATAATACTTCAGAATGATGTTCCGTTGGTTCTAATATTTCAAAAATAAATCTATGGTTGTTTTACTTCTATTTTATATTAATATGCAGATTTTTTCCTAGTTTTGAACCCCCATATACATGTTTTTAAAGGCTTTAATATCATTAAAAGTCGTTTACCGAGCCATTCTGACCACCCCACATGTTAGATTGATGTGTTGTCTATGCGTAAATGTCAAAAATATCTCTGCAGTTAATTTAGCATGATTGACAGCAGTATGAGTTATTTTTCTATGGTTTTTACAATTATATTCTTGTTTTACTCTTTTAAAACACTAAAAATGTGTTTACATGCATCCCAGGAAAACCATAAATCATAATGACATGTTATCAGTCCCTACATATAAAAAATTAATCTATAGACATTTTTATATAATTTCATGAGAATCAGACAATTTTTTCCTGGTTTGGACCCTCTAACACACATTCTTAAAGGCTTTGGGGCATTTAAAAATAGTTTACCATCCATTCCGACCAAACTACATATCAGATTGATGTGTTATCTATGAATACGCATCATAAATAACTAAACAATGGGGTTTTCATGACTTCATGTCATTCTAAGGTCTTTTTCTATTGTTTTGATTGTTACATGCATGTTTATGTGGTTTAAAACACTAAAAACACACTTATGAACATTCCAAAACATTTGTAACACATAATGACATATCATCGGGTCCTATTTTTCAAAAATCAATAAATTTTTTTCTCTTATCTAGTTTTATGGAAATATAAGGAAATTTTCTTAGTTGTAACACCATGACACACATTTTTAAAGGCTTTGATGCCTTTATAATTTATTTACTAAGTCATTCCAACCACACCACACATTGGAATGAATTTTTTTCTATAATTACATGTCAAAAATAATTCAATGGTGGTTTTCAAATGATTTCAAGTCAATAAGAGGTTTTTTTCTGTGGTTTGGAATATTTTACACATCTTTTAGTAGTTTAAAACACTAAAAATGCATTTACAGGAATCCTTAGAAAACTGTAACCTAGAATAACATATTATTGGTTCCAACATTTCAAAAACTATCCATGGTTATTTTCCACTAAATTCATGGAAATCGAATGTCATTTTTCTAATTTTGACCCCAGATCATGCATTATTAAAGGATTTAGTACCTTTAAAAACTATTTACTGAGGCATTTTGACTGCACCACAAGTCTAATTGATATTTTGTATATGAGTACATATCAAAAATAATTCAATGATGGTTTTCTCATGATTTCATGTCAATATGATATCGTTTTCTATGGTTTGAACCATTACACACATGTTTTAGTGTTTTAAAACACTAAAAATACAATTACACACATATCAGGTAAACTATAACTTGAAATTATGTTTCATCTATTCCTACATTTAAAAATCAATCAACAATCATTTTCCTCATATTCTATGTTGATATGGAATCTAATTCCTCTTTTGACCCCCCTCCCCCTACACACACATGTTTGTAAAGGCTTTGGTACCTTTACAAACTATTTACAGTGTAAAAACACAGAAAATGAGATTGAATAATTTTCAAACTTAAGGATAACAATATATAATTTTTTTTATGTGTAGGAATCAAACACACATCAATCCGGTGCAAGATGTTGTCGGTATGACTCGAAGTTCATGTTTTTAATATAAAAGTGTCGTTTTAGTTTTATTTAAGGAAGTTTTATACGTTCTTTGAAAATGTGTGAATGATCTATGAAATTTAGAATTTACCTTGATAGGATAAGCTATAAGGCAAAACATTTCCTTGGGTATCGTTCTAGTAATCCATTGAAATATAAAAACTAAACCATTTTCCATTTTCTCTCACCATTGATCCTATGTTTCCTATATGAGTCCAGTTCTCACACTTTTCCTTTCAACCTTCCAATTTATATTTGTGATTCCCTATCAGTAGCACTACTTGAGCCCCACTAGGTGTAGTAGTAACTGATGATGACTCCCTACCAAAGACAACTGATGGAGTTGGTCCAGAACCCATCCCTTGTACATGTTTGGGATTCTCCTTCCCTAAAACAATTGGAAGTCCATCGTTCTAGGAAACTGATAATGATCTTAAAGGGTTCACATCCCATATTTCTTGAATTTGACCCTGTTAATAAAAAAATAATAAAAATTATTTTTTAAAATATTCGAAGTTTATAATATTATTTAAATAATAATTTTTTTACTATGTATTGTTATTTTATTACGATAAAAACATAATATTGAAAAATAAATTATAACAACAAATAAGCCTTAACCCCAATTAATTGGGGTTGGTTAGATGTATCAAAAAGTGCTAAATTGGCATCATTTTATCCATGTATCCATCCCCATTTAATTGGGTTTAAGGATTTTTTTTGTTATAATATATTTTTCATTATTTTTTTATAGTAATGAAATAACATGAAATGATAATGAAAAATACTTACTCAAACATCTTTGGTAGTGTCATTTACAAAACTGACTTCAGATTCCCTATGCACATTAAACCACATCTATGTATGGCCAACAGAGTAACCTAAATCATTAGCCTTTATAAAAAATATAAACAAGTTAGAAAAAATTTGACTTATAATAAAATGATATAAATAATAATGAATAAAATAAAAACCAAAATTATTCTTTTTCTAAAAAAAACTCTAAGAGACACTGATACGAAGAATGAATTATTTCTCATGATTAATAGTATTTTTTCAATAATTCCTACAAAAAATAGCAACATTAATAAAAATCATAATTTTATTTTGTTTATGTTATTACAATACTCTAAAATATGCAATTACCTCAAGAGATGCATCTCTCTTAATATTGATAAACGAATTCCATTTCACATGAGAAATTCATTCACACACTTTCAAATACATCTATCATGAACTCAAAGATGTTTCATTAAACTCATGTCATAATATTCATTTAATATCTAACTATTTCTTTCCTAATTTTTTCATAGTGCATGTGTGTGAAATAAAGCATGGGACATCCCAATGAAAAAACATCTAGAAATAAAAAACATAATACTGTATAAGTACATCACAATATTTTATCATGTCGTGTAAATTAGTTATCAAGGAATATTAAATTAAATTAGCTTTAATTAAGTAGCAAAAACATCATTTTTCCAAGTTGTAAGAATATGCCTCCAATATTTATAATTAATGGGAATGCACATTCTATCATAAATAAGCTGCCTAATAATCTTCCCATTGATTCCAGAAACATCATCAGTAGGCACCCCAAACTCATCAAATGGAATGATAATATTGAATTCCTTCAGGTCTCACACATATTTCATGTTCATATTTATATATATTCTATTTTTATTTTTATCCATTTGGAAAATGAATTAAACAATTAATAAAATAAATAGTTTTTTTACAATGACATGCATACTAGTAATTGTAACTCACTGATATCCACTAGATGAAGGGATGACCAAATACTCCATAGCTGGAGGTGAATTGGATGGTGGGATACTAAAAATATCTGGGGAATGGATGGCTCGCTGGTAGTCTCAATTATAACTGAATCACTCAGATCCACAGAAGCTGACGGTAGTTGTACTGTGATCCATGATGATATCCAGCTAGGATTTTGAAATTTATTTGTTCTCAACATTCTTGAAATTCAAATGGTTCAGATATATTAAATGTATAGAAAAATAAAAACTAATAAATTTTTAAAAAAAGAAAAAAGAAAAATATGAACAATGTATATATGTATGGACCACTTATCAATGAGAAATTGTAATATTTTCTCATTATAGATTAATACATTCAATTATCATCATCTTTATTGTCTTCATTATTATAAACCTCCATTGTGATGAGTGCTTCATTTTCAACCTCTATTGAATGTTCTATTGTTTCCATATTGTCAGTAAATAAATATTCTATGTTTTTTGGTTGATTAGGTTCACTGTCACAAAGTACAAATTGATCTTCATCACTTATATCATATAAGTCTCTCTATTTTAAGTGTAAAAAAAAAACTCTAACCTTTATGTATTTCATCATCTACATTATAAACTATATTCATATAGGAATCCAAGATAAATGGATCATTCCATATATGATCATTTTTATGGATAAATTGAGAGAAGTTGATAAAATTAAAATGTAATGAATCATTCATTATACCCATATCAATATTAACCCACTTTCATTTGAATAAGACAACCAAAAACTAACCATGATACTTTAATTTAATTATATCATCCAATTTTCCATAATATCCCACCTCTGTAAAGGTAAATACACACCTACTTTGAGTTTTAAATTCTTCCTCCTGATAAATTTTATGAAACCTAAAGCTATGAATATTGTAGGCATCGAATATCTTAGACGTTCATAGGGGACCTAGAGCCAAAAAAACATAAAATCATGTGATATTTCATCTTTATTTTCAACATTCATTATCTAGAAAAATATATATAAAGTTTTAGTTTTAACATAGACAAAATAACTACATGTCAATAATATTAATCTGAGTATATACTTACCAGATGGGTGATCTATTTGACCATATCCTAATTAACATCTTTTTTTAATTCCATATCATTTCAAGATCTTCCCCTTAATCACTTATTTTTTTGACATCATAATTCTTCAATAAATGCATCTGTAATAAGACTACTAAGAAGTATATATCTATGTTCTTGAAGAAACTCCAATTCATTTAGTGTAAAATTTGACCCCTTTCCAATAGGTTATCTAATAATTGGAAATATTGATAACTAGTTTTCAAAATTATAATTAGTGGAGATATCATCAAAACATTAAACACGATTGAATCTAGTCTCAATATGTTCCAAATATATTGAATACAAGGTCAATCTCTTTTTGGATATGTAACCTTTAGCTATAGATACTTTTGGATGATATATATTCATCATATAAGATTTCAAATGACCATTGTACCTGATGAAAAAAATAAGAAACATATAAAAAAATTATACAATAATTTAATAAAATTAAATTCCCTAATGAAAACAAAAATAATATCATTGTACCACTCAATTGGATACATTAATTGATAATGTTCTGGTAAGCCATGTTTAGCTTCTTCAACCAAATGAACAATCAAATGGATCATCATAGTGAATAATGAAGGGGAAAATAACATCTACAAATAAAAAAGTGTCAAAACAATTCTTTATTGAAGTTTATCATGCTCAATTGGATTTATATTGTTTCTACTAAGCACTTTGAAAAAGGAATAATAGTTTATTTTTCAGTTAACATATTAAAAAATTCCAATAAAAACAACTGTTCCATCAAAATACATGAGTTGTGACTTTTTAATCCATGTAACATTCATTTTTTTAGTCAATACACCTTGATATATTACTTGAATATTCATATTCCACTTTTAAATTCTTTAAAGTTTGAAGGGATACATCTTTCTCTTGATTTGTCATTGTTAAAATAGTTTAAGGATACTTTCCATTCTCATTTTCCCAAAAATCATGCTTTATATTCATTACCTATAAATTCTTATGAGCATTAAGGCGATCCTTTGACTTACCCTTCTCATTAAGCAATGTGAAAATTACATTGCCACATAATTTTTTTTCAATATTCCAAATAAGGAATTTTGAAAAATATTCCCTTTATTTTTGTGTTCCAGATGCTTCAAATATATTACCTTTTACCATTTTCCCCTTCTTTAAAATGATTATATTTTACAAATTCTTCAATGACACTCATTAATTGTCCCATGATTTCTGAAACTAATAACACTTTTAGTGGATCTTTCATTATAATATATTCATTGAATTGTGTCTTGTTAAATATAGATTTATGAGAAGAAATAAAGAAATAAATGATGACACATAAAACATTATTTTCTTCAATAGGTAATCTTTGATGAAGAAAATTAAAAACTAGATAAGGCAAACTAGTATGAATGTTCCAATCAGATAAATTTACAAATCCAGTAATGTTAGTAATTGTCTATATTAAATTAGCAATTATTTCTAATAGTTTTCTCATTGAAGCATCTTATGTTTCCATTCCATCATATCATAAATCTCACAATTATTTGATTAGAGGTTGAAGGTAAACATCAATTCCATTTCTAGGAATTTTATTTCTAGAAATAATCATTAAAATAAAAAATAATATTTATTCATACACATCTATGGAGGTAGATTATAAGGGATCAAAACAACTTTTCAAATACTATAATTAGTACCTAAAGTACAAAAGGGGTCAAAACCATCAGAATCCAATCACAAACATGAATTCTTAAAATTTGGAGAAAAATATAAATATAATGAATCAAACATTTTCTATGATGTTGAATCTTTTGGATGTCTCTTCAAGCCATCATTACTATCTTGATCATGTAACTTCATTTCGTATGTAGTGTTAGACGCCCTGAATAATCTTTTCAAGCATCATATCAGAGGAAATTAATGAAATAAATTTGAAGGTGTTTTCATATTTTTTTTCTTGGGGATGCATTGATTTATACTCTCATTATTTTTCATTGAATTTCATATACTTTTATAACATCTTATGAATTCTACGTTGTCAGACTCTTCTCCCTAATAAAGCATGCAATCATTAAAGAATTCATGTATAATTGTATAATACAGTCCAAGGTTATTTTTGACTTTATTAATCTCATCGAATGATGCAAGGATTATAGCTTCACTAAATGCATCATGACGAAACACTAAAATCTTGTACATTTCCCTATCAATAATTTCATGGGGACTGTTTATATGATACAACTTATGTAGAGAAGAAAACATTGAATTCATAACACACCCTTCTTACAAATCTTGTGGAATATCTTCAACTAATTCCTAAAGAACATTTTTTTGCTCGTTTAACTTATTAGAAGGATTAAAATTCTCTGGGTCAATTGAAGGTTTTTTTGATCTATTAATATCATGGACATTATATCCTGCAAAGACAAATGTTTCATTTATCAAATTTCAAACTCAATTCCCCTCTGGAGGGTCAATTTGTGTTTTTTTGATAGGATTATCTTTGTTTTGAATTTCAATAACAATATATTCACCAAGCCAAATCCTACATACATATTGAGCAGGAAATTTTTTCTACATAAAATGATCATATACTTCATTTCAATTCAACTATCACTTAAATTTTCAATCAGGACATACACATTTTATTCTACCATCCACTGATCATTTTTTAATTACTAATTTTTTTTTCAAACTCTTGTCATAATGAGGTGTGTTTCGAGGTAATGTAATCTAATTTTTATCCACAGGTATTGGATTTTCACTCTTCTCCCTATATATTCAGATATAAAGATATAAATGGTTAATCAAACAAGTACAATTAAATGTAAACATCAATTACCTTCGTTAAGCTTAGTCAACTAATTTATAATATAATTTTATAAATATAGTATATAAAATCATGGTGAACATACATGTACACTCAGTATGTTCTTACTTAGAAAGTATCAAGCCAATGTGAAAAAATATTACTAAAACCCTAGGGAATAATAAATAAAACCAAATGGTTTCCTATCCTCTAATAAACTATTATCCAAAACACACTAAGGCTTACTCCCCAAGAATTCATGAGGGATAATTGAATCATGCAGTTACAGACTATTTATAACCCCACAGACAAACAAGCTTTCATCATATAAATGATTCATGATCCCCATTTATAATAGGCATTAATGATACTTATGTGTATCGGATTTTTAAGTGATAAAATTTTTCATTTGATTTTCCAATATGATATAATACATAATGATATAGAAAACCAATCATACAGTATAAAGAAATTGAACCTTACGATTTGGGATTGCACTCTTTGAGAAATGGGGGAGAGGGGTCGTTGTTGGGGATCTCCATCAAGGAGCAGGGGGGTCATTGTGGGGTCATCATCAGGTAGCAAGTGGGGTTGGGGTCACGCGGATCATATGTTGGATTGGGGAATGGTGTGGTCGTCATTGAGGATGAGGGGTGAGCCGTCGGTGGTAAGTGGGGGATGGGGGGAGAGGTATGTTGTCGGAAGGAAGGGGGGTCAGTGTTGGGGAGATGTGGGGTCGAGGGTGAGGGTCGGTCACCTACATTGGGGAGAGGTGTGACCAAGGGGGAGGGGCGGTCGCCAGCGTCAGGAATAGGTTGGGTAGAGGGGGGGGGGGTAATCACTGGCACTGAGGAGAGGCATGATGGAGGGTGAGGGGCAGTCGCTGGAATTGGGGAGAGGCGCAATCGAGGGAGAGGGTCGGTCACCGATGTTGGGTGAGGGGGAGGGTCGAGGGGGAGGGGTGGTCATCAACGCCAGGGAGAGGTGGGGTTGAGTGATCGGTGAGGGGTAGGGGGAGGGAGGGAGTCACTAACATCTGTGAGAGTCATTATCGAGGTGGGGGTGGTCACCAGTGTTGGGGGGAGGCGAGGCCGAGAGGGAGGGGTGATTGCCGACGTCGAGGAGAGGCGCAGCCAAGGGGGATGGGAAGTCTCCAGCATCAGGGAGAGGCACGACCAAGGGAGCGAGGGGGTTAGGGCATTGGGTGGAGGGGGTGGGGTTATTTATTCTTTAAAAATATTAGTAGCGGTTTCATTGAAACCTCCCCTATATTTCAAATATATTTAATAATGTTTTTAGTAGTGATTATTAGAACTTCCACTAATAAACTTTCACTAAGACCACTCTTTTTTGTATTTCTAGATAACAAAGCATGACTGAATCATACCCTAAAAGTGACAAATATAATTTTATTATCAATTCTAAATCTATAAAAGTCACTATGAAATACCATCTCTATAACCTCTCAAACAATTGGATTTATCTCACTAGAATATTTTCCCACTCTATGAATTTTCTCACCCATAGTATTTTTTATTAGATTAAGGAATTTATCTCACTACAAGAATTATCACCCAAAGTAATTTATTTTTTACATTAAGGAATTTTATTCCACACACTCCACCATGTAATATATTACTCTGGGAAATGTGAGGTTGACCCTGAGTCTTGGCCTGGGTGGAGGTGAAAGTGATCATAAATTTCCTTTAATGTTTAATTTTAAGTTTGTAGATAGATTTGAGTAGTATGTATGGGTAAGGAGAATGTCCCTGATGTTGTGACTACCTTCGATGACATTCAACTCAACCTATCCATATTATTTTATTTAATCATTCTTCATTGTCCTTATTGCGTAGTTATTAACACGTTGGAGTTGATATAATCAATGGATAAATGGCTTGGATTTAATCGAGTCTTGGATGATGACACATTCTAGACAACGGTGTGTGACCAACTTGGATTAAATGAGGAGGTGGAATTGATACTTCTCAAACATTCAATGATATTCCGCAATTTTTAAATAATGAATAGTAATTAAAATATGAGATTTAATGTTTGTTTTAACAAACTGAAATAAAACATATAATGTATAATAATTATTGAACATTTAACAATCCCCCAAAACCAAAATCTTTCATATTAATTCACTTCTGGAAATAGAGGTTTTCCCAATGCCTGTAGTGTACTTTTACCAACGGTTTAAGGAAATTGTTGGTAAAAGTTGGTTAAATAATCTTTTCTATAACAATTCCAAAACCGTTGGAAAATGTATACTCTATACCAATGGTTTTCTTAAACCATTGGTATAGAGAGGTTTAAATCATCCTTTACCAATGGTTTTTACAAACCATTGGGAATGTTTTTCCCCAAATTCATAGATGCTGGAACTCCCCCATTCCATGCCACTACAGCCCTAAACAGAAGAGGGAATTGGTATTTTACTTCCCCTACGGCCAAAATCATTCATCCTTAAGATTTATCAATTCTTCACTTGTATTATGTAAGTGATGCTACATCTACTATTTTGGTTTTATGTTTTCATTTTGGGAAGTGGAGAAGAGAGATTCTGTTTACCATATTGCAGAAATTCATTATTCCGATCCATCACTTCTAATTTGTAAGTGGTACATTCATTTTAATGTTTTACATCTACTGTTTGGGTTTTCTATTTTGATTTGGGTGTGTATGAATTTTGTTTTTTGTTTTATTTCGGTGTGTGTGTTAGGATTTGACAGTGAATCAAATTTGATTCAAAATGAATTATGTGTCAATATCATCCTTAAATTTTCAGTTCATAGAAGGCTTGGTATTTCTGGAAATTTTGTGTTAATATCATCCATATTCCACATGATTCACATCATGGTAAGAATGTGTGATGATGTTTTTAAGATCAGAGAGAAAGCTCATAAACTCAGAGTTGTTTATAGTGTCATGGTTAGTCATGAGTGATAATTGGATTCCTAAGATGAATGTACTAATATTACTTTAGGGATAATTAAATATGGTTCTCATTGTATGTTGTATATTGTGTCCCATTCTTGTCCAATACTCACTTTTATGATGGTGGGATGCTTTTCACTAGCCATGCTGGCATGTGTATACATCCATAACAATGTTAGATAAGTCAAAAGTTTAATTCAGTAATCTTGTTATCAATGACAAACATTATTATTAATCTCAAATTTAAAAATAAATTTTTTTGTCTATATTTTATGAAATTAAACATTTTTTCAAGCCATGAACAACCTATTAGTGTAGAAGCCTAAACTTTATCCCCCCATGGGGTGCACTTGACTTGAGGAACTAATTGGGTAAAGAATGGTATGACCATAGAGGTTCCAAGAATGATTTATTGAACATGAGTGACTGATTTGGGATTATTGTAACACATAATGGGGCCTGAGGCATGTGCCTCTATTTGGGATGCCTAAAAAGGGGCATTGAAATCCTCATTTACCATCGGTTGGGTGCAACCTTTGGTAAAACTTTTCCCTTTACCAATGTTTTGATTCAATGAAGAGGCAATAAACCTTTATTGATGATTGTGGATTTTGAGTTATTGACATGAACCACACTCTTTCCACCAATGAACCAGATGATTGGGTTGTAACATAAGAAGACAGGTCAAATTTTATAATTTATTCAGCCTCTAGTATAGTACTACTTCCTAATAGTTGTAATTATGTTTTTCTTCTTGATACATAAAATACATTACCATCATTATTTTTATGATTATGTTATTAGTTGGTATTACTGATTTGGTTATTTTCATCCATTTCCGATATTTTCCCATTATTATCTTTCGTCCACTTTTTAACTGATAATATTAAAATTGTGTAATTTAGGTAATTAGGTAATAGTCTCCCCCAGACATAGAAAATGCTCTCACTATTAGTCAATAACATTTGGAATTTTGGTAGATGTGCTTGAGGCCATGTGGCCATCTAGGATTGGGTCACTAATGAGTGGAATCCTGGTTTAGGACGTCACAATTCTAGGATATCCTTTTATAGGTATTTATAATAAAATAAATACCTATAACTATTGACGTTCCATCTCTAAAATCAATTTGGACATGATTCAATGAATACAACTACATCATTCAGAGTGTGTATCATAGTACTTACCTTCAAACCACCATAAATCGTCTATTTCTTTATGTTTTTTTATCAGAATGGATTTTCTATATTATGTTTTTTGGGTTACACATTAGTTATTCGTTTCTAATTACTTCCATATTTCTTTTCATTGTAGGAAATGAAACCCATTGAAGAGATGCGGAGGAAAAAGATGATAGAAAATAATCATTGCATGACACTGATGGGTGTTCCTCCACTCATCCATGTTGTGAGTATTTTATTTCAAATATATATATTTCAATAACATAAAATATTATGTGTTTACTTTTGTGTAATAACTTTTTTTAGGATCGACCCTCTAAACAAGAGATATCAAACGAGGAGCCAGATATTTCTCCCAATACAGAGGATGGTGGTAGGAGGGGGTGGTTTAAGAGTTAGATGATCATCTGGTGATCCCGGTACATTGGCCAGTGGTACAATGGCTTGTGGTGCGAGAGTTAGACGATCCACTGGTCATACCTGATTGTACTATGCCCCTACCACATATGTATCTTCTATGCCCAATTTTCATCCTGGTGTGTCTTTAGGGACACACATGATATTTAGGCCTCTGATGTCTACAATACCAGTTGGCCAGACGTCTGTGTCAACATCTTTTCCATCTGGTTCATTATCTCTGAGCGATTATATTCCACCTTCGTCAACTCCTAATCCGACAAAGTCTGTGGTTGAGGAGATTACACAGAGGGACACTCAACCTGTATAGGATATTCCTTCATCTTCTGCACATCCAGTGACACCCATTTATCTGACTACTACATTTATATTTATATAACTCTAATAATTTTTTATACCAATTTTTATTTTTATTATAACATGTACTGATATTTTTTTTCTTTAAAAACAGATTCATCTACTGATAGGAGGTGAGGGAGGAGGTTTAATCACTTTCATGCAGTATGGAACATCCAGGAATAATTGATGGTTGAATACAATGATGAATGAAAAATGATTGATAAATCTGGGTAGGAATGTCAGGGATTTTTGGTGATGCTAGCCAAATACTCCGACATCATTCCGGTCAGCCCTCTCTCTTTGAGACATATACCAAACAAAGTCAGGGAAAATGTGTGGGCATAAATATGGGTAAAAAATATATTGGATTTAATGTAGTATTTTTTTGTATTTATATGAGTTAATCTATTGGGTGTCAGCTTCGGTTTAACTTCCCAGATGGTGAAGGTATACGACCAGCACATTTAAAGGATCTAGGAGAGCATTAAAGTCATTATAAGCATGAGATGTATGTTGGATGGTGTGATATAGTGGGCACAGAGTTGGAGACAGTACCTATCATGGATTATTTCCCGATAGAGCAATATTTATAAATGATTACCCATTGGGAGACTACCAAATTTAAGGTATTAATCTCATTTGAGGTATTTAAATGACAGTTTTCATTTTTTCCACTAATATTATCTTTTTTATAATTAAACATTATTTATGAATCTTCTAAAAAAACAAAAAAACATTGATTCAAAGCAATTACTCGACACTTTGTGGTCCACTACTATGTCAGATCATGAGAGGCAGCTAGTACGATATAGTTGTTTATAATTTTTCTTTATGAATTTCCCTTTTATTTTTTCCTACATAAATTATGTGATTTATTGAATATTGAATATATGATTATACTTGCAGTTTATATTGATTCATTGTCATTACAGAATAAAAAATTGAATATTAAAGGACGTCTCCCTCGAGTAAAATGTGTTTTCTCGAGTAGAAGGAAAAAGATGGAACTGCGGTTAATGAAATGACATAAGAAAAGATTGTATGTTTTAATTTGTGTATTTAAAAGTTTAATATCTATTTTTAAATTTACTAATCTAGAAATATTTTTAACAGGCTGATTTAGAGGCCCTTGATGCCCAAAATCCTGACAATTTAGGGCCACATGATTATTTATATCAGGTTTTGGGAGATGAGCACTCTGGTCGATTACCCTACCGACCTGGTAAGAATATAGTCTCGACGAGGTATTGGTCCTCTCAAGGTATCCATTCTAGTACCACCGAGTTGGAATAGGTCAAGGAGTATACAAGACAGGCTGATAAATGGGTCATAGAGTTAGAAGAACATGTTCAAATGATGGGGAATGAATTTATAAAATTGATCAAAGTGTAATCTTCATCACTTCCACTAGAGGCCAGTGCGGCTTTTCAAACATATATGTCGCCGATGGTTGTACAATCCTTTGCACCAGGTGGCAGTTCTAGTGGCGGTCGAGATGATGACATTCTTGGTGATGACGAGGATGCTGAAGAAGACCAGGGAGAGGATGAGGATGAGGAAGAGGGTGATGATGGGGCCGAGGGCGAGGATGGGGCCAAGGATGAGCATGGGGATGATGACAGGGAAGACGACGAGGACAATGATGGAGGCGAGGATGAGGCTGATGATGATAGTGGGGATGGTGATGGTGATCAGGGGAAGATTGATCCACTAAATTTTTGAATTCTTTATAACTCTTTATTTTTTTACCTGGGTTTTCACTCTAGTATTGATATTTCTGAATTTAGTATAACTCTTTATTTTTTTACAATATATAGAATCCTAATGATGTTATAATGGTTTATGGGGCTTCTGGGGCTTGTTTGGAGCTCGAAACCCCGGTCGGCGTAAAAAACACTATGCCTCACGGTTAGTAAAAAATTTCAGTCCATACCACAGGGTATCTACCAAACATATAGGGATATATATTAGAAGAAATGTTCATGATTTTCCCTAACCATGCACCCGAGGATGCACATCATGCACAATGTCAATAATTTTATTATAATATATTATCACTGTTGTTGCACGATTTGCCTAAATGGCATACGAAAAACCAACAAAACGCATTTTTATTGGGTTGATACTTTAGGAAAAGGATCCATGAGTCATATGTGACATGTACGAGTCAACCCCACCTTAATCTGAGGCACTTTGTGGCTAGTATCACTCAATGTATCTCTCTTTTGTTTAAAATGGACACCCTTTTAAGTAAAAACAACTGGCATATAGAAAACTGACCAAACATATTTGGATTGTGTTGATAAATTTGGAAAACAATCCATGTGTCATATGTGATGTGTAAGACTCAATCCCTCCTCAATCAAAGGCACGGTGTTCCAGGTACCACTCAGAGTGTCTCACTTTTATTTGAAATGGACAACATTTTTTTGTGAAAACAAAAATTGACATACAAAAAATAGACCAAACATATTCGGATTCTATTGATACATTAGCACAACGATCCATGGGACATTCTTTATGTGTAAGATTCAACCCAGCATCAATCTGATGCATGGTGTGGCCGGTACCACTCAATGTTTCTCACTTTTATTTGAAATGGACCAGATTTTAAGTGAAAACAAAAACAGACATACAGAAAACTGATCATACGCATTCTGATTGTGTTGATACATTAGGACAACAATGCATTGGTCATTTGTGACGGGTACAAGTCAACTACACCTCAACCAGAGAGTTCATGTGACTGTGATTGCCAAAAATGCACTCTTTATGTCGTAAATGGCCAAAACATGGGTTCAACGATCAAATTCATGACTAATGACATCAGAATGACTTGAAATCACACAAAAATACCCTAATTATTAATCTAGAGGTTTACGAGGAGACGACATGCCAATCGAATGCACGGTTTTCACAGCATGACTGAATATGTGTTTTTTATGTGTTTGGCGCTCTTGAAAAGAATGCGTGGGGTGGCCAAAACTGGACGAACGACATCAGAATTCCATGAAATCAAAGAACAACAAAAGGTGGGTGAATTGTGAAATGGTCGGATAGACAGATCGTCAATCGTAGGTGTATTGTGATCGCGGTGTCCAAAAACGCACTTTGTGTGTCGTAAATGGCCAAAACATGTGTTTAACGGTCAAATGAATACCGAACGACATCGTAATGACTTGAAATCACACAAAAACATCCTAATTGTTAATCCTGAGGTTTAGGAGGATACGTCATGTCCTTCGGACACGCGGTTTGCGTGATACAGTTGAATGTGTGTTTTTTAGGAGTTTGGTGCTCTGGAAAAAGCGTACATGGGGGTGGTCAAAACCGGCCTAACAACCTCGGAATGCCATGGAATCAGACGACAAAAAAGGGTGGGTGAATTGTGAAATGATCGGCCAGACAGCACGTCAATCAGAGGTTTTGTGTGACCGCGTTGGCCGAAAACGCACTCTGCATGTCGTAAATGTCCAAAAACATGTGTTTAAAGGTCAAATGAATATCGAACGACATCGAAATGACTTAAAATGACACGAAAACTCCCTAATTAATATTCTTGAGGTGTACGAGGAGATGACACATCATTCGGACGCGCGGTTAGCACTGCACGACTGAACATTTGTTTTTTAGGTGTTTGGTGCGCTTGAAAAACATGTGTGGGGTGGTCAAAATTGGTCGAACGACCTCAAAATGGAATAAAATCATACGAAAACAAAGGGTGGGGGAATTTTTAAATGACCGGCCAAACGACACATTAATTTTAGGTGTCGTGTGACCGCGCTAACCAAAAACGCACTCGGCGTGTCGTAAATGGCCAAAACATGCATTTAACAGTCAAATGAAATCCAAATGTCATTAGAACGACTTGAAATTGTTCAAAAACAACCTAATTATTATTTTTGAAGTGTATTAGGGGACAACACGTCATTCAGACACGCAGTTTGCACTGAACGGCTGAATATGTGTTTTTTATGTGTTTGGTGCGCTTGAAAAGCTTGCATGGGGTGGTCAAAATAGGTCGAATGACCTCATAATGCCATGAAATCCAACGATAACAAAGGGTGGGTGAATTTTGAAATGTTTTTCCAGAAGACGCATCAATCAGAGGGGTATTGTGATCGCGGTGGCCAAAAATGCATTCCATGCGTCGTAAATGGCCAAAACATGTGTTTAATGGTCAAATGCATGCCGAACGACATCTAAATGACATGAAATCACAAGAAAACACCCTAATTATTATTCTTGATGTGCATGAGGAGATATCACATCATTCGGACACGTGTTTTGCGTGACACGACTCAATATGTGTTTTTTAGGTGTTTGGCGTGCTTGAAAAGCGGGTGTGGGGAGGTCAAAACCGGTCGAACGACCTTAGAATCCCAAAAAATTGAATAAAAAAAGGGGGTTGTATTGTGAAATGGTTGTCCAGACGACACATCAATCAGACATGTTGTGTTACCGCGATATCTTAAAACGCACTTTTCATGTCGTAAGTTGCCAAAACATGTGTTTTACGGTCAAATACACACCGAATGATATTAGAATGACTTGAAATCACGCGAAAACACCCTAATTATTATTATTGAGGTGTACGAAAAGGTGACACATCATTTGGACCCGCAGTCTTCATGTAACGATAGAATATGTGTTTTTTAGGTGTTTGGCGCGCTTAAAAAGAATGCATAGGGTGGTCAAAACCAGCCGAATGACCTCAGAATGCAATGAAATCAGACGAAAACAAAGGGTGGGTGAATAAGGAAATGGTCAGTCATACGGAACATCAATCGGTGGTGTCATGTGACCACGGTGGCTGAAAATGTACTTCACGTGTTGTAAATGGCCAAAACATACGTTTAACGGTCAAATGCATACCGAACGACATCATAATGAATTCAAATCACACAAAAACACCCTAATTTTTATTCGTGAGATGTATGAGGAGACAAAATGTCATTTGGATGCATGGTTCCAACAACACGGTGGAATATGTGTTTTTAGGTGTTTTATGCACTTGAAAAGCATGCGTGGGGTAGTCAAAATGGGTTTAATGGCCTCAGAATGCCATCAAATCGGATGAAAACAATGCGTGGGGGATTTTTGAAATTTTTGGCTAGACGTCAGGCCAATCGGAGGTGTTGTGTGGCCATGGTGGCTGAAAACGCACTCTGTGTTTCGTAAATGGCCAAAACATGTGTTTTACGTTCAAATACATATTGAACGACATCGAAATGACTTTAAATCACACGAAAACACCCTAATAATTATTATTGAGGTGTACTAAAAGACGTCACATCATTCGGAAGCCTGGTTCACATGACACAGTAGAATATGATTTTTTAGGTGTTTGTCATGCTTGAAAAACGTGCGTGGGGTGGTCGAAACTGGCCAAATGACCTCAGATTACCATGAAATCAGATGATAATAATCAGTGGGTTGATTCTAAAATGGTCAGCCAGACGACACGTCAATTGGATGCGTTGTGTGACCGCAGTGGCTGAAAACACACTCCGGACCCCCCCACCCTGGATAGCCCCCCAATCCAACGATCCATGGATAATTTGTGATGGGTACGAGTCAACCCCACCTCAATCTGAGGCACGGTGTGAATGGTATCACTCAAAGTGTGTCACTTTTGTTTTAAATGGACAACATTTTAAGTGAAAACAACAACTGACATATGGAAAATCTTCACAAGGCTACACATAGATTATTGAAATTAAGAGATAAAAAACAAAATATGATCTATTGGTCATACGTTATTAGAAGAAAATATTCACAAGTCATAGATTGAAACAAAATGGGTCATAGTATATATATAAATATATGAATTATATTAGGAATGAGTCTCGACATCCCGTCATGAACATGCACCAACACTCATGTTCTAATTCTCAATCATGGGTCGTTCATTCTATACAATAACATAAAACAAATAAATATCATATAGTGATTTCATATGAAACCTATGAACACTTAACCATACCATATAACAAATTGGTCAACAATGCTACACATAGATTCTTGAAAAATAAGATTCAAAGTGTCATAAAAATACCCCAATGGCGAGGAATACATATGGTGACACCATAGCCCCATGGATCACCTCAATCCCATCCTCAAACAGGGGGTTCTAGGACCAATCCAAATTCCCTTTGAGAACCCAATACCAAATACTTCATTTAATATTCATACCCACCACCCACGATGTGGATTCATCTCACATCACACCCAGGAGATAAAATTACAATTAGCCACATACCCCCTTATTCTAATTGAATAGTGTTTGAAAAACATGTAGGATATTCTGATAACCCATCTCATATGTCATGATTGGCCGATGTTTCCCACTAACACATCAGGAACCATTTATACATGGATACATAATCATTAGAGGAATATAAACATACCATGTTCTTCCTATAACTCATCCTAGATCTAAGCACATGGCCACTACCATTGTATATCTTATGGGTGTCATGATCCTTGCCACTCTACCGTAGTTTTTCGGTTGGTTTTAAGATAATCAAACCAAGACCATGACTAAACATCCCATGTTCATCCTATAACATGTAGGTTTTTTCTCTTGAGTGTATTGGTGTTGTGGTTTTAGTGGGGAATGTATTCTAAATTTTGAATACTCTTATGTGTGTTGGTGTTGTGGTTTGAGTGAGGAATGAATTCTAAATTTGGAATACTCATATGGGTGATATTGCATTTCCTATAACATGTAGGGTTTTTCTCTTATGGGTGTTATTGCATTTTAATTTCTGAATTTCTAAATTTCTATATTCTGGAATGAATTCAAAATTTTGAATACTTTGGATGGGGATTTTTTATTAGTGTTGTTGCAGGTCTGGAGAGGGGAGAGGGGCCTCCTGCTGTGGATCTGAGCAATTGTATACCAACAGTTTCTAAACCGTTGTTATAGATACTATAATATTACTATACCAGTGGTTTGTTATAACCGTTGGTATAGGTTTATACCAACGATTATAAAAAAACCAATGGTATAGCCATATGGTATTCCATATCCCCTCTATACCAATGGTTTATAACCATTGGTATAAGTGTAACACAGATATACCAACGGTTTACAAACCTTTGGTATATGTTTTACTTTAACATACATATACTAACAATTTGTAGCAAACTGTTGGTATACCTTGTATTTTGACACCTATACCAACGATTTTCATATAACTGTTTGTATAGGACTATTGTCACGCCATACATGGCCACGATTGAGGGAACCGTTGATATACTATATACCAACGGTTTCCAGGTCTTTACCAATGGTTTACAACCATTGGTAAAGTGTAAAATTCCAGTAGTGATTCATTCTATCTAGACTTGCATCTAAGTATAAATTTAGAATTCTTGCTTCACATGTCATTATTTTTAATAATAAAAAACCCAAAAATATTTTAGTCACTATCATTTAATAAACAAAACCACAAAAAGAGATAGAATAGTTGAATTAGATAAAGAAATTCAACTACATTTAGAAGGATCTTCAATAGAGATGACCATGGTCTGCCACTGTGCTGAACTAGGAATAATATAATTATTTTTTTCCACAGCCCAAGAAAGGTGTGCATCAAAACTGAAGCTATTTTCGGGGAGCCAATAATTAGTTCATTTTCATTTTCTATTTTCACATCTTATTTATATTTCACTTCATTTAAAAAACTAAAAAAGACTTCCATGATGTATTCAAAATTAGAATATTATGCATGGAAAAATTACTCATAGGTGTGGCAACATCAACAATAAGAAGATGAATATTTTAGAAGAGATCAGGTGCATGAACATAGAAAAAACATTGAACAACTAACCAGAAAGGCTGATAGAGATTTTTATTATGTTTGTGCATTAATGGATAAACCCAACCCTAACCTGAAGAAAGAACTTGAGAAAGTGGTGTAAGAAATTTCAACACTTATAATTGAAATTGAAGAACAAAAGGAAGAATGGGAGGAACACGTACCTACTGAGTTACAAGTGGGAGATCAAAAAAGTTTGGATTAATTATTGATTAAATGTGAGGAACTACATTACCTCCCCATACAATACAAAGAAGAAGATTCAACACCACAAAAGAAAGAATCCACCCATGTGGTGGAATTTGAAGTCAAGACTGTGGAGCCTGACTACCTGCCTCCATCCTCAGAGAGTCTACCCCAAGAGGCACTTACCACTGAGGCAGATATTGAAGCTGAACCAACTCAGGGAGATGAACCATTCGTTGACTCTATCCCTTATAATTTTATTGAATCTGAATTCTACATCACTCATTGTGGTTTTGATTATATAGAATCAGACAATCTCAGCTAAGCCTTGGTGGATGAAGATGAACCTAGATGTGCAGATGCTGAGAAACATATGGATCTCCCTAGATATTTTAAATATTTATTGATGGAAGTTCTTGAAGAGAAACTAGTGGATTTCCTTAAGTGAACAATGACAAAATCTTCTTACTTTTATGGGGAAGAATTTGATCTTGATGCTTCATGTTTTAATATTATTCAAATGTAATTACACTCTGACTTTCCCATTGAATGTTCTTTTGATGAAGCATGCCTCGAGGAACCAATGTACAGAGAATAATTGGTTTCACAAGTAGCAACCAAGAAGGATGATGATTCATACTTCATACAACCCCCATAATATATGATATACCTCATTGTTAAGGCGGTTGGGATATGGTGTACTCTATCCCTGGATCATTACACCCCCAGAAGGATGAAGCAAAATCTGGGAAAATCCACAGGTAGTGGTTCAAATCAAATAATCTTCATCCTCCATCCATCTTTGGATAATAGCCGGTACTTCCCTCTAGAGGTCGTCAAAATTCTAGGCCGACATAGGGGATAATACCAAGATTTATCTTTACTTTCTTTCAATGAATTCAGAGGTAAATTTATTTTATTTGAAATAATTTATCATGTGGCCCCTCCCCCTTTTCATTTTGAGCTTAAATTAAATGATCATTGTGATTAATTGAGTAATTTTCTTTTGTAGGATCATAACGGTAGAGGGAAGCCCCAGATAGTGAACGAGAAGGACCAAGTTTCATGGAAAAGGGGTGTTCAATTTTAGTGTGTTATCTTTTAAACTCTCCACATTTTTTCCACAACATGTTTTGAGCTTTAAAGATAAAATTTCATTCCCAAACTCGAATTCATGTTTTACTCGACTTATCTAGGAGACACGAGTTTCTTAGGAATCCTCTGATGCCATGTTTTAGATTTCAATGTTGATATGATTAAATGATTGAAATTAATAATTGAATTTTTTAAATGAATCACGGACATTAAAGTAATGAATCATGATTTGAAGGAATTAATTGATTCATTTTAATTTAATTTCCCTACAATCCTTCAAGCTTTGAATTTTTGAAGTTCATGTGAATTGATTTATTAGTCATGCCATGAGTGATTGTCTAATGTTATATTTCCCATTCCTGAGAAAATTTCTAGACAAAGTACTTCCTATTTATTCTTGAGTATATTTCTTGAGCAATCTTGGGAAATGTATCCAACCATAACTTGTATTGAGTCTTTTCCAATCTATGACAGTGAAAAAACACATTTAAAATGATTAAGGCATCCTTTGAAAAGATAATTTTTCTTAAAAAACTACATTTACATCAATCCTTCTTTTAGCACATAGAGATCATGAATGACCTTTATAGGAATGAGTCTTGTTTATATCCATTTTTATCCATTCCTAACCTCCTCTGAGGATTTTCATGATATTTTAAAGTTGAAGTGTGCGGGTAAAGAGAATCATGGTGGATTGGATGATATACTGTGTAAGAAAGAAGTGTAGGGGTTTTATTGTGGTAATTGTAAAAGGTTGTGGAATCACTCATTATACTCTATTTTTTCACTCTTTAATTAAAAAAAATGAAAAAATGACAAAAAGAACCAGAAAAAAGAGAAAAAAATGGGTTATGATATGGGAAAACCCAAAATCACCATTTTCTAGACTGACGATCTTATGAGCGTATATGGTAAGGTGATTGGTGTGAGGTATGATACAATCATAACATTCAAAAAAAGAAAATAAAGTAAAAAATAAAAAAATATATTCAAGAGGGTGCACAAATCGTTCATTATGCTTACTTGATCATTACATTTTCTATGAGTTTTGGGAAGTGGGTGTTGCTACTATGAAGTGGATAATTTCATTATATTTTTACTTTTGATATCTGGCATAGTACTTAATATATTAGCCTCCTCCATGAGAATTAATTTTTAAAGAATAAAATCCTTCCCACCAAAAACCTCATAGTCAATAGAACGTTAATTTCAAGTACTCCTGATTTTATGTGCATGTTTTCATTACAAAGTGGAGAAAGTAGTTTATTTACAAGCCTATGGATAAAGAGCATGCTCTAATGATATGAGCATAACTCTACATGAATTGTATAATGAGTAATGAGAGAAAATAATCAAATTTGAGGTAAATAATGACTTGTTATGTTTAATAATAATGGATCAAGGAGCTTGAATGAATGA
This sequence comes from Viscum album, assembly GCA_963277665.1. Taxonomy (NCBI): domain Eukaryota; kingdom Viridiplantae; phylum Streptophyta; class Magnoliopsida; order Santalales; family Viscaceae; genus Viscum; species Viscum album. The sequence continues at coordinate 962,421,790 of OY728148.1, read as the reverse complement.
AAGGAAAAGTTCCATCAATTTTCAAATAGAAAAAGTAAAATATGTGAATTATTTGTTTCTTTGAAAAATGGGGAATTAAATTGATATTTTTGAATTTTTTTGAATGTTTGATTTCACATTGAATTTTTTTTGATTTAATTGAATTGGAATTTGAATATTGGTAACATTGGTGTCCTCTAATTTCAATGTTAAGATTTTATGCTCGAGGACAAGCATGGTTTAAGTGTGGGGGTATTTGAGAGAGCAAATTTATGTGCATATTTTTTATCATATAATGAGGATTTTTTAATTTTATTCACTGATAAAACACCTTTATTTCAAATTATTATTAAAATAACGGGTAATTTGAATTTTAGAATGATTATGAGAAAAATTGGGAAAAGTGCAAAATTTTGGATTTTTGACAGATTTTTACAACAAAGGTATTTTTGTCATTTTTTTAAAAATATAATTCCAATATTCATGATTCCTTTTCTAATAATCATGATTTTATTTCATTCATATTTATATTAAAGATACATATTTTACTCAATGATCTATTAGTCCAAAATATTCAGTGAAGTTGGAAATTTTTCTAGGAAAATATAATCGACCCCACCACTATAACGGATGAAACAATCAGTCTCCTCACCTCTTATTTATGTGATTACAACTAGGATATAACTAGGACACATAGGACCTACATTAAAACAAATTTAGGGGGATTTTGAAGTCATTAAGGTATCCATTTATCGTTATAAATTTGAAGACAACTTCCTGGAAATTTTGGCCATAAAATGACTTATTCAATGAAAATTTCATAACTCTTTCATCTCTTGGCTAAATGAGATGAAATTTGGATGGTGAATGGAAACCACATTATTTAATAACATTAGTGAAGGGTTACAAACATTAATCTAACATTTAATAGGCCAACAATATGAAGTCATTCAGAGGAATGAATCCTGCCTATAATAGGAGGCCCTCGCCTTCTTCCCAAACCAACAACTCAACACCCACAGCTAAGGAGGGATACCACTGGGTCACGGGACACTTCTTCTCCTCTTTCCCCCTAATTTATTCATTATATTTTATTTTAATTATACTTTTGTATTATTTCTCAATCTTTATTCAAATTTTAGTTTTATAAATCCATGCCTTTGTGTTTCTCCATCCACTTTTCTACATTTCTTTCCCTCTTTCTCTTCTCTTCCACCCACTTCATTGAATAATATCATACTCTCATAAATTAGAGGTTGACCCCGAGACTTGGCCCGAGGGGAGGTGAAGGTGATCATGAATTTTCTTAAATGTTTAATTTTATGTTTGTAGATAGATTTGAGTAGCACGCACAGGTAAGGTGAATGTCTTCGATGTTGTGACTGACTCCAATGACTTGCAACTGAACCTATCCCTATTCATTTATTTAATCATTTACCTCTCTCTATTGGTTAGTTCTTATCATGTTGGATTTTATCTAATCAATGTATGAAATGGGTTCGATTGAACTGGGTCCTGGAAGATGACAGATTCTAGACAACGGTGTGTCACCAAGTTTTATTAAAGGATGAGGTGGAACTGAGAGTGCTCAAACATTCAATGATATTCCAGAATTTATAATTAAATAATAGTATTTAAATCATGATATTTCATGGTTGTATTATCAAACTAAAATAAATCATATAAAGGATCATAATGATTGAACATTTAACCAACCCCCAAAACCAAGTTCTTTCTTATTAATTCATTCTGTGTAGACTTGCATCTTAGTATAAATTTAGAAATCTTGATTCACATGTCATTATTTTAAATAATAAAATACACAAAAAAAATTTCATCACTTTCATTTAATAAAAAAACTAAAAATAGAGATATAATTGTTGAATTAGATAAAGGAAGTGAACTACATTGAGAAGGCTCTTCAAGAGAGACGACTCTGGTCAGCCACTATATTGCACTAGGAAAAATATAATTATTTTTGTCCATACACTATGGTAGGCGTGCATCAAAACTAATGTTGTTTCCAAGGAGACAATCATTAGTTTATTTACTTTTTCTATTTTCACATATTAGTTAGATTTCATTTCGTTTAAAAAAAATAATAATTCCATGATGTATTCAAATTCAGAAAATTATGCATGGAAAAATTACTCACATGTGCATCAAAAACAACAAGAAGAAGATAAATATTTTAAAAGAGCATAGGTGGATGAACATAGAGAAATCATTGACCAATTAACCAGAACGTCTGATATATATTTTAATTATGTTCGATAATTAATGGAGTAACCCAAAACTGAACCAAAGGAATTACCTGAGAAAGTGGTGGAAGAAATTTCACAACTTATATTTCAAATTGAATAACCTAAGGAGTCAAGGGAGGAAGACTTACCTGGTGAGCTAAAAGTGGGAGATCAAAAAAGGTTGGATGAATTTTTGATTTAATGTGAGTAACTACCTCACCTTCCCATACAATAAAAAAAAGAACATTCATCACCCCTGAAGGAAGAAACCACCTAGGTGGTGGAATTTGATGTCAAGATGGAGAATCCCGACTACCTTCCTCCATCCTCAGAGTGTCTACTCCAAGAGGCACATACCATTGATGCAGAGATCGAAGCTGAATCGACTCAAGTATTTGAACCATTCAATGGCTCTATACCTTCTAATTTTATTGAATCTGAATTCTACATCACTCCTTGTGGGTTTGATTATACAAAATCACACAATCTTGTCTATGTTGTGAAGGATGAAGAGGAACTAGGATGTGCACATGTTTAGGAATATATGGAGCTCCCTGGACATGTTGAATATTTATTGAATAAAGTTTATGAAGAGATTATTGTGAATTTCCATAATGAAATCATGATAAAAGATTCTTAATTAGATGGGGATGAATTTGATATTGATTCTTCATGTTTTAATATTATTCAAATATAATTACACTCTGACTCTCCTATTGACTATTATTTTGATAAAACATACCTTGAGGAACCAATTGACAGAGAAGAAGAGGTTTCACAAGTAGCAACATAGAACGAGGATGATTCATACTTTATCCTACCCCACCATGCAAGATATACATCATTGTGAAGGGGGTGATATGGTATACTCTATACATGGATCAATACTCACCCAGAAGAATGAATCACAAGTTGATAAATTCCACATGTGTTGGTTCCAATCAAAGAAGCTTCATCCTCTATCAAACATTGTATAATAGTAGGTACTGCCCTTTGTGGGTAGACAAAATTCAGGGCCCACTTAGGGGATAATACCAAGATTTATATTTAATTTCTTTCTACGAATTTAGATGTAAATTTCTTTTCATTGAAATAAATTAGCATGAGGACACCTCCCTCTTTTCATTTTATTCTTAAATGAAATGATCGGTGTGATTAATTGAGTAATATTATTTTGTAGGATCATGACAGTAGAAGGTAGCCCCAGATAGTGAAGGGGAAGGACCAAGTTTCATGTGAAAAGGGTGTTCAATTTTTGTGTTTTATATTTTTATCATTACACATTTTTTTCCACAATATGTTTTGAGATTTAAAGTAAAATTGCATTCCCGCACTTAAATTCATGTTTCACTCGGCTTATCTAGGAGACATGAGTTTCTTAGGAATCCTGATATGCCATGTTTTAGATTTCAATGTTGAAGTGATTAAATTATTGAAATTAATAATTGAATTTTTAAAATGAATCATGGATATTTAAGTAATGTCTCATTATATGAAGGAATTAATTGATTCATGTAAATGAAATTTCTCTACAATCCTTCATGCTTTGAATTTCAGAAGTTCATGTGAATTAATTTATTAGTCATACCATGAGTGATTGTCCAATTTTATATTTCCAATTCCTAAGAGGATTTCTAGACCATGTAATTCCTATTTATTCTTGAGCATATTTTTTGAGTGATCTTGGGAAATGTAACTGACCAGAAATTGTGTTGAAACTTGTCAAGTCTATGACTCTGCAAAAACACATTTAAAATGATTGAGGCATTCTTTAAAAAGATAATTTTCCTTAAAATACCACCTTTACATCAATCCTTCTTTTATCCCACAGATACCATGAATGACCTTTATAGGAAGGACCCATATGTCAATCCATTTTTATCCATTTCTACTCTCTTCTGAGTATTTTCATAATATTTTAAAGTTGAAGTGTGGGGGTAAAGGGATTCATGGTGGACTGGATGATAAACATTATATGGAAGAAATGTGGGGGAATTAATATGGAAACTGTAAAAGGTTGTGAAATCATTCATTATACTCTATTTTTTTCCACACTTGAATTACAAAAAGGTCAAAAGGAAAAAAGGAACCAACAAAAAGAGAAAAAATTGGGTTGTGATTTGGGAAATCCAAAAATCAACATTTTTCAGATCATTGATCTTATGATCTTATGTGGTTATGTCATGGATGTGAGGTTTTATATAATGATAAATTTCGAAAAAAGAAAAAAAATATTCAAGAGGTTAAACAAAACATTCATTATGCTTACTTGATCATAACCTTTTCTTTGAGTTTTGGGAAGTGGGTGTTCGTTCATTGAAGGGTATAATTTCATTATATTTTAAATTTTGATATCATGCATAGTTCTTAAGATATTAGACTCCTCCTTGAGCCTTAATTTTTAATGCATAAAATCCTACGAACCATAAACCCCAAAGTCAATAGAACCTTAATTGCATGTCCTCGTGATTTTATGTGTTTTTTGTCTTTACAAAGTGGAGAAACTAGTTCATTTACATGCTTATGGATATGGAGAATGTTTCTCATGATATAAGGATAAATATACTTGAATTTTATCATGACTGATGAGAGAAAATAATCAAAAGTGAGGTAAATCATGACTTCACATGTTTAATAATAATAAATGAAGGAGATTGAATGAATGAAATGAGAAGTTCCATTAATTTTCATAGGGAAAAAGTAAAATATTTGAATTATTTTTTTCTTTGAAAAATGAAAAATTAAATTGATATTTTATGCAGATATTTGAATGTTTGATTTCACATTTATTTTTTTGATTTTATTTCATTGGAATTTGAATTTTGGTAACATTCGTGTTCTTTTATTTCCATGTGGAGATTTAATGCTTGAGGAAAAGCATGGGTTATGTGTGGGGTTATTTGACAGAGAAAAATTTAATGCATATTTTTTATCAAATAATGATGGTTTTTTAATTTTTTTCAATGATAAAAATCATTTATTTCAATGTTTTATTAAAATAATGAGGATTGTTTTTTTAGTTTTTTTTGGTCCTGAATCCCTGCGTGGACCCACAGCTCGTTGGATGAGCCCACACCGGCATGGAGTGGTTCATTAGCGTGCCACCGCAAGATAAGTAAAGGTCGAAGAGGAGCTTTGTGGATCACCAAGGATACACTAACGACCTCACCGACAGGTTCACGATGCAGTTTCTGTGGAAAGAGATGCAGTCCTTCCACTTCACTGAAGCCGCTGCTGGGAGTTTGGAGAAGTACTTCGTGCAGACCTTGGGCATGGATTTTCGAGATTTCGGGTAATTTATTGACAATTAAACGAGGAAAATGCCTAACATTTCAACTTGGTGGTGATTAGAAGTCGGAAAAGGTCTATATATTCCATGATCCTTTTGTGTCTGGGGAAGGAAGGAGTGGGAGGCGTACAACGAGGCCATAAGCGGTCTGTCGATGGCGATCATGGAGGTGATGGGCATCAGACTTGGGGTGGGACACATCTACCTTCAAGATTTATTCATTGGAAACGATTCGAATGGGTGTCTAAATTACTACCCTCCTTGACGGCAATTGGATGAGACACTGGGTACGGGACCACACTACGATCCCACCTCTATTACCATCCTCCACCAGGACAATGTGGGTGGCCTCCAAGATTCGTACGAAGGGAGGTGGAATTATATCACCCCCGCTCAAGCCATGTTCGTTTTTCTCATCAACTACACCTTTATGGTATACATGTCCACATTCACCATTAATCCATTTAACACTGCTTATTTTCATAGTCATAATGAAAGGGAAAATCGCAGGCTCTGACGAATGGGATGTAAAAGTGCTGCATACACAGGGCGGTGGTGAATGAGCGGAGGGTGAGGAAGTTGATAAGCTTATTTCTGTGTTTAGTGAGGGACATGGTGGTGAGTCCCCCACTGCATTTGCTGGCCAGCGGGAACCCCCGGAGGGCATACCCAGACTTCTAATGGCCCACCTTCCATGACATGTAACACCACGAAGATAAAACCACGAATGTAACTCCACGAAGGTAGAAGTACCCTGGAACTAACACAACAAAGATATAAATACTACACAGGTAACACCACAAAGACCATCCCACAATGGTAGAAGTGACACATACGTAACACCACAAACCAAGAAGTACCACACATGAAAAAGACTCAGCTCAGAATCAGGTATAACTTAAGTACATAAGTACAGATGATTGGTCATAAACTATAACATCTTATTCTATTAAGAATAACTACTGCTGACCCACATAAAATTGATAGGTAACTAACCCCCACAGACTAACACAGAATCTTACCCATATAGGATCGATATGCGTTGACCCACATAGGAACGCTGAGCACTGACCCACACAGGATCTGACCCACATAGGATCTATGTTCATTCTTCACGTTGCAGCCTGCCATAGGTTTCCTTGCACCAAAAACACTCAATATTCGTAGAATCTTCCCCTCAAGATATCGGTCATACCATTACCACCACTAATCTCCACAACGGAATAACTCAAAGGACCTCCATGTCGTAGGGGTTCCAAAGTGACAGACGATGCGTCAATCGGATGCTTGGTCTGTGTGTTATAAGAATTTTAGCTTTGGGGGTCCAGTTGGATTTGGGTTCGATCCAAACCGTCCTTACTGTAACTTCCCAAAAAACTCAATTGGAGAATACCAAAAGGACCATCTCAATCCAAGGATCCCAACTCTGTTCACGGTTCATCAAACAGACCTCTGGTTCTCACGATATGCTCCCTTAAGTGTTCCAGGGTCCGGTTGGGCCTGGGTCCGGTCTGACCTGGTCGGGCCGACCTGGCCCGACTCGTTCTAGGCTGGGCCGGGGTGGACTTGGCCCGATTGGCCGGGGTGGACTCACCCTGATGGGTCGATGTTTGTTCTGACTCGCAAGACGGGTGATCCGCAATGGAAGCCCACCGCGGACCGTAAGGGGGTGGCCCACAATGGTGGACCGACCAAAATAGGGTAGCCCGCAAGCGGGGTAGCCCGTAAGGGGGCGGCCCGCAAAAGGGCGTCCTGACCAGCACGAGGCGGCTTCTCGGTCCGGGGAGTAGGCCCGCATTGAGGGTAGAAGCTCGGTCTGAGGGCGGCGGCCTGGTGTGAGGGCGTAGGCCCGCTCTGAGGGTGGGGGCCCGATGCGAGGGCGGCATCCCGGTACGAGGGAGGCCGTCCGTTCTGAGGGAAACAACCCAGTCTGATGGCGGCAGCCCGTTGTGAGGGATGCGTCCCAGTGCGAGGGCGACGCCCTGACTCGAGGGTGGCAGCCCGCTCTGAGGGCTGCGACCCAGTTCATTCCGATGCGGGGGGGGGGGGGGGGGGTGTAACCTCGCGGTCACCCGAATTCCCCAAAATCCTGGACTCCATTCGGTTGGTGAGTTGGCTGACGACTCGTGACCCTCCTCTTGCAGCGTGCATCGACGTGTTCACGGTCTTCCAAGGCGTTGCAAGGAATGTTAGATATCAGATGTTTTGGGCCAGGTTTGTTTGGGCTGCACCCCCCACGTTAGCTCGCAGTATGAAGGATATTAAAGGACTTCAATAAACATTTGTATTGTACATAATACAAACCCCACATGATTCCCCATAATAACCTCCCGCAAATACGGATGAATCATGGATCAACCCGTTATACCGTTGAACCGCATTCTTCGTATAATTACAAGAATGTGGAAGAGGGAAACAAAAACCCACAAACGAAAATAACCCCCTACCTGGAAGAGACGTCTGCTGACGACGGTCGACAGAACCTCCATTATCATTGTCATCAGTTTGTGACTCGGTGGTGCTTATCACCACTCATTGGAACCAGTCTCGTCCTCCTAGTGGTTGGCGTTGTGGTGCTTTGCCATAGCTTCATCGTTTTTTGAAGTCGTTCCAACACCCCTCCCCAAGCACCATATAAATAGGAGAGGAGAAGGAGTGTATAACGCTCGTGGAATTAATGAGGTTCATTTAATTAATGAACGTCCAAAATTTCCAACAGTGTGGTTACAAGAAAAGAAGAGTTAAGCCATTTATTGGCTTGACACATCGTCGATCCTACCAGCATCATTTGTCCGTTGGAGGAAAGAAGGAAAATAAAATAACAAAACATGTTATTTTATTAATCATTCCGATGTCAAAAAAACTTTTTCAGACGACTTACTACGGTTGAAGTTATGCCTCTTTTAATAGAATCCTGGTACTGTGGGTTCAACGATGCCCTCAGATTTTGAAGTCGAACAACAGTTCAAAAGATAAAAAATGCTGCTCACGCATTTTCTGAACGTACCCAAAAAAAGTTCAGTAAATTATTAACAGTCACACTTAACCCACGCTAGTTGAGGGTAGTATTTTCTAAATTGAAAAAGACCCCAACGAACCCAATGGTAATCTCAGATTTCCAATCCGAGTTAGCGGTGGTCTCAGATTTTTAATTCTACTTACCGTTTTTGAATTATAAGCATTTGAAAAGCAAAATAATTTTATTTATAGTTATTTAATTTTCAGGTTATCTCATAGGAAGCCCACACCAACTAAACTTAAGTCGTTCCAAGGATAAACTATAATGACCCATACGTTACATACATTGTTATTACTTCAGAATTGAAACACACTTATTACAACATATAACAAAAACCAGGAAAGGACCGTATAGGTATAGTGTCTTTATAAACAGGGAAACATAATCAACTGGTTCATAAAGCGTCTACTTTGCCTCCCATTTATTTCATCATATCTAGAGTCCCTTTTTGGAATATCCTACTTAATAACCTTCTTCCTGACCTGGGGAAATAAAACATACAAAAGGGTGAGCTCAAAGTCTCAATAAGGGTAAACAAAAGAAATATCAATCACATTATATACATAAGAACATAACATTTGGAAATCTTAACCTGCAAAAGAAATCATATTTTCATAACATGTGATAAATCATAGTAGTGAAATGTAATCCCAATAATCATAACATAAAACATGAAACTTTGTGGCATACACACATAATCATAGAGAATCATTTCTTATTAGTCAAGGCTCATTTCCAAGACAATCTTAGTGAAAAAAGTCCATTTCTGAACCGAGTTCACTCCTCGTTTCAGTCCTGTTTCACTGAACCGGTTTAAGCTGTCGTTCCAGCCATGTCTATCTGATGAGATATAAAATCTTTACCCAATGCATTGGAGGGAAATATAGGTCCCACCCATCTCATAATGAAATCATTCTTACTTGTGCCACAAAATAAAGATACACCATTCATAGTAACCCAATAAATAAAATGGGATTCATAAACATCATCCCACAATCACATAATCCATATAAAAGAAATGGATATCATTTCATAATATGAAAAGTGAAACCATGTAAATAAAAGAGACTTTATACATTAAACATACACATATTAAATAATGTCATCTTATATGGAAAAAGGTTTTGATAAAACACTGGAAATGAATTCTTGAGCAAAATATCCTTTCTTCTTCAAAATAAATTTCTTTTCACAAAACGTCATGATATTTTAAAAGAAAGAGATTTTGTTGAAAATAGTCATGAAATTTTTTATGAAGCATCATGAAAATATGTCTTTATAAAACTGTAAAAATATGTTCATGCCGTATAAGTTAAAAAAACATTCTTCTTGTACTTTTGTCGGAAAAGTTAAAAAAAGTACCTCGTAGGGTAAACAAAAGAATGATTCCTTCCATACCATGGGGTAAAAGTCAAAATGGGTATAAAATTTCTTTAAAAATACATGAATACACATTTATAAATCATGGACATGGATGATAGTAATAACCCTAGTAAATACTTACGAATAAGTAATCTCGGATAAAAATGAGATTTGGACAATTATCCCTTACCTTAGGTCAGATATGCTCTGTACGTGTCCGAACCTCCTGTATAATGATTTAAATCATGTTACTGACTTATTCCAGAATCATACTCATTGTTATGCTATCACATATGGTCATATTCTTAGCTTCTTATTAGTAATATTTCATTACAACTTGTTATTTGGGTGTTTATTACTTTTTGTTCTTATGCGTGTTCTGTCGACTAAATTCTTATTCTTCTCATTAGGTTATAGATAAATCATTTCCAGAATGTTGTTTGTTTAATATATATCATATTCATTCATTCAATTCATTTATAAAATCATTATGCAATGAAGATCATGTAGAACGAGTCGCATCACATCGTGGAGATGGTATTCCGTACGTACGCACGAGCGATGATATCGTTCCCATGATCATGGAATTGTATTAGAGTGTATGTATACTAATTCAGAATTAATATCACTTTACAATAATCATACATAGTCATTATTTATACCATTATACCCATCCAAGTAAGGTGGTGGTGGAAAATAGATTACACCACATCGTGGAGACGGTATTTCGTACGTACGCACGCGCGGTGATTTCATTTTCCGTAGGATGGATAAGTGGTGAAATAGAGTTGTTTCATATTTATAATAACATATCAGTATATGAGTGATACCAATTTTATTACTTCATAATGAAACAACTAAAGAAGAAGAAGTGGAAGAAGAAATAAGGAAGAAAGAATCGGTAACAGACATTACCTCTTATTTGAAGTGCTTCTTTGAGACCTCCTTTTAGGGCACTAAAATTTGTCTTTGAAGAATACCAGGACCTCTAAGATGTTTCTAGGGAAGTGTAGAGGAGAATGTGGCATGGTTTGTCCGAGTTTGATGGCTCAAATTGGTGTGAGGAGGAGAGGGAGGAGGTGTTGGATCGAATAGTATATATGAAAGTCTATTAGATGGAACAATACAAGAGGGGGGGGGGGGTGAATTGTAGGTTTAAAAACCTTGAGTTTTAGTAACAAAGAGTAGTTTACATGATCTTAAACTAATACAAACACAAACACCCACAATTGTATTGAATGTAAAAGGTATGAAGTATTGTAATACTAATGTTAAACAAAACAATTGTATTCAAGGTGAACACAATAATCAGAGTAATACAGATATGAATGATTCTACCTTAAAGCGTATAGAACCAATCAATACAATATGTAATGGAATGATTGTAATTGAAACAATTACAATTGAATATGTAAGGAAGAAAGGAAACAATACAAATTCCTTTCAAATACAACGGCGGAAATGTAAAAGTAATACAATTCTTTTAACCCAAAGAGAAGGGTTATCCTTTCACCTAGGATAAGAGGTCTGTCTCACCAACACCTTGGTGAGCCCTCGATACGATGATCGGCACGTCTGTCTGCCTATCCCCGGCAGCCCTCGATACGATGATTGGCACGTCTGTCTGCCTATCCCCAGCAGCCCTCGATTTTGCAGGTAATCGGCACCTCTGTCTTTCAATTACTTGAAAGCCCTCGATACGATGATCGGACGCACAAGGCTGATGAGAGAAGTCACAGTGTCTCTCTCTAGAATCTTCGTAGTTCACAGAGTTTCTTTCGTTCTCTTCGTTCATCAGTGTTTTCTCAGCTTCAAATGACCTCCTATTTATAGGCCTCGGGTTCCAACGGTCATATTGCCTCCAACGGTCATATTGAAACAGAAAGCACGACATCGTTTTGATTAGTATATAACTAACTCAACGACATTGTTTTGTTAGGATAAGAGATATATAGAAATGTAAAACATGAGTACGATTCATATGCAGAGAGAGTTTTTGACAAAGTACCAAAACAAATAATGATCATATGAATAGCAAAGTCAGTACGATACGATTGACAGAGTCAGTACGATAAGATTGACAGAGTCAGTACGATACGATTGACAGAGTCAGTACGATACGTTTGACAGAGTCAGTACGATACGTTTTGGTCAGTACGATCAACATCGTATGATACGATAAACATGATAAAAGACAATTTGTTATTTACAAACATATGATAGAATACATTTGAGATTTCCAAAACATGACATAGAATATATTTGTGATTTCCAAAACATGATGTAAAAGCCAAAAGAAGACTTTTGACTTAACAATCTCCCCCTTTTTGGAAAGCACAAACACACAAAGTAAATGAAACAAGAAATACTTATCTCCCCCTGAGTTATTGAAAACTCTTCTGAATAAGAAATTGAATACAACTAACTCCCCCTTAGGTATTGACTTTCCTAAGGATTGTATTCATAGATTTTCCTTAAGAGCATTGTAATGCATTCTCCCCCTTTGTAAAACAATCTTTGCTTTGTAAATATTATCCCCCTTTGTGATTTACAAAAAGAAAGGAGGAATCTCGAATTGTCTGGAAGAGTTAGTGAAGTAATACAAGACAATTGATAAAAGAGAGGATTATAAGAGTTATTACAAAACAGAAAAGTTCCAAAAGAAACAAATACAACAATCATTTGTTTTCTCTTTCCTTCTCTTTCTTTATAAGCTCATGAAGCACAGCTTTCATCTTCTTGATCTCCTTCTTGTCTTCAGAAATTGATTCACCCTGAGTTTTGAGAAGCTCTTGTTGATCCGCAAAAATCTGATCTTGATTTCTGATGGTTTCCTCCTGGACTCTGATTACTTCTTCAAGAGTATCAATTCTGTTTTGCAGAGTCTTGTTATCCTTGGACAACTCAGAATTTTGATTCTTCAGTAAAACCATTTCATCTTTGAAAGATGAAACTTTCGAGAATTCAGATTGGAAAGCATTCATCCTATCTTGCAAGTCTTTCACTGAAGGAACATCGGTTCTTTGAGAAGACAAAAGGTTCAGCCTTTCAACCGTTTCTTTATCAAGCTTGTTGAAAGCAATTTCTATCTCATTTGATAACCTCCTTATATCTTCAATAGCTAATTCATGATCATTGATTGAGCTTTCAGTTTTGTATGACCACTTGGTCATCTTATTGCAAGCTTTCTTATGAGCAACTGAGCTTTCCGAAAGAACTTTCAGATCGGCTTCTACTGACAAAACTTTCTTTCTCAATTCTTTTACAGAGCCAAACTTTTTCCTTTGATTTTCAGTAATAAAATCAATCTTCCCTTCCAGCCTCGGGAAATAAGGAATTGTTTTCTCCACCCTTCTCAAAACATGAACAATGTAATCACTCTTCTTGAGAGAGATTGTATGCTCTGAATCAGTATCTTCATCGTACAATGCTAGTTCATACGATCTGCTTGAATCAACAACTGGCTGTTTCCCTTTCGCTTTTTCTTTCTGTTTTCTTTCAACTTCCACTTTGTCACTAATGACAACTACTTTATCAGACTGAGAAGATTGAGCATCTTGCTTTTCTCGAGATGACATTCTATCTGGAGATCTTTCTTGATCGTCATGAGGAGTTTGTTGTACACCTTCACTCAGCTTTTGAAGCGATTACTCTCTACTTTTCTTTGAACTTTGAAGAAATTCTAACAGAAAATCTCCTTCTTCTACTTCCACTTCTTCTATCACTTGTTTTCCTTTTTCTTTCTCAGGAAGACTCTGTACGATGGGCTCTTGATGCACTTCCACAGTTAGTTGAGCACTAGCATCTTCAACTGCTTTCAAGACTTTAGAGATATCAAAGTCCTGAGCCTTTCTTTTCAAAAGAGTCTTCTTTTTCTTTTCAGCTTGAAGGGTTTCTTCTACCCTTATTCTTTCTGCAAAAGCCTCAGCAGGATCAAGACCAAACTTCGGATCGCCTTCCTTTCTTTGTTCCTTGTCCTTTCTCCATTTGGCTACAACTTCCTTACTGTACCTTGGCTTCTTCTTTGGTTTTGAACTAGTTTGAGGATCAGACTTTCGAGTAACACCGGTGGATTGATTGTCCTTGGCTGGCATAGGTGCCGATTGATTTTGAGCCAATTCAGCTTCTACATCTCTGACAAAAAGTTTTGAATTTGAATCAAAACAAACATTCAGCTTTTTCATCGTACTCTTATTAATCAAAGACGGCCACAAATCCATAGGTTCTCCTTTCAAAGGAATGTTACAAAACTTCATACTCTCAAGAATGAATTTCGTAAGAATGGCTGGATACATTATTATTTGGGATTTAATCCCTCCTTTCTTGACATTCTTGATGGTTTCAAAGATATATCCCATGAGATTTACTTTCCTCATATTCACAAGATAGTCGAGCATAAAGACATCAGAAACTTTAAGGGTTTCTCTATCCCCTTTTCTTGGAACAAGAAAACCTTTCATCCATAAAGTGACAAACCGATTGTCCGGTGAAAGATGATAAACTTTCCTCTTTCCCTCATTAACAACAAACAAAGTTTTTTCAGCACTTTCTCTATTAAACGTACCAACTTCCTCTGGTAGTTTGTGAGATGGACAGAATGCATCGCCTTCTATAGAAACATTCAGAAAATGTGCCTCTTGTTTCACAGACATAGATAACTTTCTATCGTACACAGCGAAATTTATAGTCATATCTTTGTCGAAAGAAACGGTTTTGTAAAACTGACAAACTTCATAAAAAAGAACTGGGTCTTGAATATTAGGCTTTTCCACACAGAGATGTTCCCATCCTTGAAACAAAATAATCCTCTTGATTGTAGAATCATACATATCGAAAAATTCTCCGGATACTAACCTTTCTCTGTGAAAGTCTTTCTCTGTAAAAGTCTTTGAAGACATTTCGGCAGGAGTATTAGCAGAAGATTGAGACATAAAGGTTCTGCCGATGAGAAGATCGTACGATGGTTTATAGCTGGTGGAGCAGAGCTTCGCCTCAAATCCTGAAACTTCAATGTGGGTTTGGGGAGGGGAGGGGGGGTATTTATAGACGATAATGAGATGACCGTTGATATTCTACGGTCAAGATTAGATAATACCAGATCAATGGTTAGGATTAAAACAAAGAAAATAAAATAAAAAAAATGAAAAGAAACCTGTCGGAGAACATAAGGTGATTGCTGGTTTTGGTATGAATCAAAAGTAAACACAATCGTAAGAAGAGAAAAAAAATCATGATGCCGATGGAAAACAAAGTCATTACCATTATCTGACAGTACGATGGAAAACAATCTCAATACTATCATCGGTCGGTACAAAAAAATCGAATGATACGATGGAAAAGAATTTCAATACCATCATCGGTCGATTCAAAAACTATTGAATGGTACGATGGAAAAGAATTTCAATACCATCATCGGTCGATTCAAAGATTATTGAATGGTACGATGGAAAAGAATTTCAATACCATCATCGGTCGATTCAAAGATTATTGAATGGTACGATGGAAAAGAATTTCAATACCATCATCGGTCGATTCAAAGATTATTGAATGGTACGATGGAAAAGAATTTCAATACCATCATCGGTCGATTCAAAGATTATTGAATGGTACGATGGAAAAGAATTTCAATACCATCATCGGTCGATTCAAAAACTTTTGAACGATACGATGGAAAAGAATTTCAATACGAAAAACAGAAAAACTGAAATGGTCAATACGATAAACAGAAAGAATCATATATAAAGAGAGTAAATATTTAAAGATCAGAAACAAAAAGAAATAAAGAAATGTCCTCCCCCTTTCTACGAGGAGTTTCTTACTATTAGGAGAGATGTAAAACAGGAAGTAGATATGAATGATTATTTTAATGTAATCATTCCTAGCTTCTGTTTTATAAATTCAAATCTATCGGAAGGTAAAGGTTTTGTAAAAATGTCAGCAAGTTGTTCTTGCGTTCTGATGAATTGTAAAACAATATCTCCTTTTTGTGTGTGATCCCTAAGAAAGTGATGCCTAACATCTATGTGTTTTGCACGAGAGTGATGTGCTGGGTTTTTACTAAGAGCTATGGCACTTGTATTATCACACAGAATTTGAGTTTTGGAGAAACTCAAACCATAGTCAGTGAGTGTGTGCTGCATCCACAATACTTGAGCACAACAACTTCCAGCTGCTACATATTCAGCTTCAGCAGTGGAGAGTGCTACTGAGTGTTGTTTCTTGCAAGACCAAGAAACCAAAGAATATCCTAAGAAATGACATGTTCCAGATGTACTTTTTCTATCCATTCTACAACCAGCAAAGTCAGCATCTGAAAAACTTTTTAAAACAAAATCATTTCCAGAAGAGTAGAAAAGTCCTAAATCCATAGTGTCTTTTAAATACCGAAAGATTCTCTTTACGGCTTTTAAGTGAGACTCTTTTGGATTAGATTGATATGTTGCACATAAGCATACAGAAAACATCAAGTCGGGTCAACTAGCTGTCAAGTATAGCAAACTCCCTATCATACCTCTAAAAATTGTTTGATCTACTGGTTTCCCAGTTTCATCAAGATCAAGAGTATTTGAGGTACCAATTGGGGTGCTAATACTTTTAGTTTTGTCAAATCCATACTTTTTGAGTAAGTCTTTAATATACTTATGTTGAGATATATAAGTTCCTTCTGGTTTTTGAGATATTTGAAAACCTAGAAAGAATGTTAACTCACCCATCATACTCATTTCAAACTCAGATTTCATTAAATTTGCAAAAGAATCGGTTAAAGATTTCTGAGTTGATCCAAATATGATGTCATCAACATAGATTTGGACAACCAAAACATTTTTGTTTTCCATTTTTATAAAAAGAGTTGGATCAGCTGTACCTTTTCTATAATTGTTTTGTAAAAGAAATCCTGTAAGTCTATCATACCATGCTCTAGGGGCTTGTTTAAGACCATATAGAGCCTTGGTAAGTTTAAAGACATGATCAGGATGTTTTGGGTCTTGAAAACCAGGAGGTTGTTCGACAAAAACTTCTTCTTGAACAAAACCATTTAAAAAAGCACATTTGACATCCATTTGAAATAGTTTGAAATTGAAATATGCTGCGAAGGCTAATAGAATGCGAATAGATTCAAGTCTAGCTACAGGAGCATATGTTTCTTCATAGTCTATTCCCTCTTGTTGATTATAGCCTTTAGCAACAAGTCTTGCTTTATTTCTTACAATGATTCCATTTTCATCACACTTGTTTCTGAAAACCCATTTTACACCAATTACAGTTGTTTCTTTAGGTCTTTCAACTAAAGTCCAGACTTGATTCCTTTCGAATTCATTTAGTTCATCCTGCATTGCTTTGATCCAATCATCATCACCTAAGGCCTCACTTGGACTTTTAGGTTCAAATTGGGAATGAAAAGCAAGATGTTCTATTTCATTCCTTAAGGAATTTCTGGTCCTTACAGGTTGATTTATATCACCAATGATGTTATCACTGGGATGATTCCTAAGAAACAATTGATTTTGGTTTTGTAAAACCTGTTCATCAACATATGGTAGAAAATCTTCTGTGGTAAATGTTTCAGGAATACTTTCTTGAACATTTTCCTTATCAGAATGTTCTTCTAACAAAGGTTGATAAACATCTTTAGAAAACACATCCGAGGATGTAGGATTGGGTTGGTTGAAAACAAAAGGGTTAGTTTCATCAAATTTTACATGTACTGTTTCTTCAACAGTACAAGTGTTTTTATTGAAAACTCTATAAGCCTTAGAGGTTGTAGAATAGCCTAGAAAGATTCCTTCATCAGATTTTGGTGCAAATTTGTGTAAATTTTCTTTTGTATTCAGAATGAATACTTTGCATCCAAAAACTTTAAAGTAAGAAACTTTAGGTTTTCGGCCAGTCCATAACTCGTAAGGAGTTTTATTAAGAAATGGTCTAGTTAAAACACGATTTATAGTATAACAGGCAGTACTTACAGCTTCAGCCCAAAAGTGCTTAGCAATTGAGTATTCACTCAACATGGTTCGAGTCATTTCCTGAAGAATACGATTTCTTCTTTCAACAACACCATTTTGCTGAGGAGTTCTTGGTGCTGAGAAATTGTGAGTAATACCTTTCTTACTACAAAAAGTTTCAAAAACTGAATTTTGGAATTCACCACCATGATCACTATGAATAGTTATCAATGGTAGGTTTTTCTTATTTTTAACTTGGGCTCTAAAAGTTTTGAAATACGAAAAGGCTTCAGATTTCTTTGTGAGAAAGTAGACCCATGTAAATCTAGTAAAGTCATCAACTAAAACAAATACATAGTATTTGCCTCCAATGCTTCCAGATTGTGAAGGACCAAACAGATCCATATGCACAAGCTGTAATGCATTAGAAGTTGAAACTTCATTAATTGGTTTAAAGCTAGTTTTATGTTGCTTGCCAAATTGACAAGGATCACAGACTTTTGAAGAATCATATCTAAGATCCGGTAGCCCTTTTACAAGTCCTTTCTTTGAGAGTTTTCTTAGGTTTCTCAAATTACAGTGTCCTAATCTCCTATGCCATAGCCACAATTGGTCTTCTATTACACTTAAACAAGGTAAGTTTTGGTTCCTAAGGTCTTCTAAGTTAATAGTGTAAACATTCTCTTGCCTATGGGCAGATAGAATGAATTCATCCTTGGAATTGTGAACTAGACACTTATCATTTCTAAAATTCACAAGGTAACTTTCATCACATAATTGACTTATGCTGATGAGATTGTTCCTAAGACCTTTTTCAAATAAAACATTTGAAATAAGAACTTTTCCAAGAAAAACGATATTACCTATACCAACAATCTTTCCTTGAGCATTATCTCCGAAGGTAACTTTTCCACCTTTTGTTTTGATAACCTTTTCAAAGAAATCTTTGTTTCCAGTCATATGTCGAGAGCAACCACTATCCATGTACCAAATGTTCTTATTGATACACTTCTCGTTTTCCTGAAAAAGAAACAATTAGACTTTCGGAATCCAAACTTGTTTGGATCCAGAAGGATTAGATAAAAGAATTTTAGGAATCCACATTTGTTTTGAAAAATGAGCTTTATGAAATCCTAAGGATTGAGTTTTGTTAAGAGAACAATCTCTTCTCCAATGTCCACCACATTGACACATGGAACAGAAAATGGTTTTTTGAGGAACAAAATAGTTATTACTAAAAACAGGTTTGGAATAAGTATAACCAAGACCAGAACGATTTCTCAAAGGTCTTATTTGAGAGTACATCCTATCAAAGTTTTCTTTTCCATGAGTAAAGTTTGACAAGCACTTTTTCAAGGATAAAATCTCTGACTTTAGTTTTAAAACCAAATTCTTGTTTTCTAAAACATTTGAATTAGAACTAGAGTTAGACTCTAAAAAGTTTTTCTTTGAAATAGCAGTTTCAAGATCCTTAGAAAGTTTATCTTTTTCAGATTTGACTTTCTCAAGGGTTTTCAAAATACTTTCAAAATCAGAAGTTTTCCCATCAAGATCTTTAGAAAGATCTGATACTTCTTTAGTCAAAATAGAAATTCTAGAATTTGCTTTTTCAAACCTCTTTTTGAGTTTAGAATTTTCATTTTCAAGTAACTTAGCAAATCTAGAGACTTCTTCAAAAGAAGGTAAAGTATCATCTTCTGATGATGAGGGTTCATCATTTGAAGATTCATAATATTTATTATCATCATAATTTGCATTTAAAGAGACATTTGTAACAGCTTCAGCATTATGTACCTTAGCCATGAGACAATGATCTTCAATTGGTAGTCTGGCTAGAAGTCCAATATTCCTTTGTCCTGACATATCATATTCTGAAGAATCATCCGAGGAATCACTACCACTTGCACTCCATGTATCATTTGCTTTCAAGACTTTCTTTGTCTTATAAAACCTTTTCTTGTTTCTTTCAGAGTGTTTCTCTTTTCTATCTTTCCTTTTCAGTAAAGGACAATCAGGCCTTATATGTCCTTCTTTCTTGCATTCATAACAAGTTACCTCTGAATCTTTCCTATCATTCCTGTCTTTCTTTTTGAATCTTTATTGAAAATATTTCTTTCCCACAATCTTGTTCATCCTCCGAGCAAGATTAGCTAACTCATTGTCTGAAAGATTACAATCACTTGAATCAGAAACAACAAATTTCTTGGATTTAGACCTTGTAACCCTTTCAGGTGTTTTAGCTTTAGATGCAAAAGCTACACTTCCATTCCCATTCTTCTTCTTATTGAAATCAGCATCTCTTTTCATTCTTGTCTCGTGCTGTAGAAGAGTTCCAAAGAGTTCATCAAGAGTAATCTGGGAAACTTTTCTATTTTCATCAATAGCTGTTCTTTTTGACTCCCATTCATTTGGCATAATATCTATAATCTTATCAACAAGAGCTTCATCATCAAGACCTTTTTCTCCCATAGATTGTAAGCTGTTGACAATTGTCATAAACCTTTGTTGCACTTTACATACTGGCTCTCCATAAGGAAAAACAAACCCATGATATTCTGCTCGAAGCATTGCTCTCCTTGTTTCTATAACCTTGGATGTACCAAAATGAGTGACTTCTAATTTCTTCCAAATACAGTTAGCTGCTTCACATGAAGATATCTGACTATATATATTCCTGGTCATAGAGCATAATAAAGTATTGCGTACCTTGTAATTCAGTTGATATTCTTGCTTCTCTTGATTGGTGAAAGTACTAACTTCTTTGTCAGGAATTTTGTAGCCCCCAGTAAGCATAATAAAATTGTCTACACCAGTATTGATGACGAAAGTCTTCATACGATCTCTCCAATACTCATAATCATTTCCATCAAAGATTGGTGGTCTAGAAGGATTCAGATTATCTATTGATCCGATATTCATTCCTGCCATCTAATAAAAACAAAAACAACTTTTCCACTCCACACGTTAGTGTAGTAAGTATTTAAGAAAGTAATAAGAAATAAAGCTAATAATACAAATCAGTGGAAAACCTCCTCTGATACCAATTGTTGGATCGAATAGTATATATGAAAGTCTATTAGATGGAACAATACAAGAGGGGGGGGGGTGAATTGTAGGTTTAAAAACCTTGAGTTTTAGTAACAAAGAGTAGTTTAAAAGATCTTAAACTAATACAAACACAAACACCCACAATTGTATTGAATGTAAAAGGTATGAAGTATTGTAATACTAATGTTAAACAAAACAATTGTATTCAAGGTGAACACAATAATCAGAGTAATACAGATATGAATGATTCTACCTTAAAGCGTATAGAACCAATCAATACAATATGTAATGGAATGATTGTAATTGAAACAATTACAATTGAATATGTAAGGAAGAAAGGAAACAATACAAATTCCTTTCTAATACAACAGCGGAAATGTAAAAGTAATACAATTCTTTTAACCCAAAGAGAAGAGTTATCCTTTCACCTAGGATAAGAGGTCTGTCTCACCAACACCTTGGTGAGCCCTCGATACGATGATCGGCACGTCTGTCTGCCTATCCCCGGCAGCCCTCGATTTTGCAGGTAATCGGCACCTCTGTCTTTCAATTACTTGAAAGCCCTCGATACGATGATCGGACGCACAAGGCTGATGAGAGAAGTCACAGTGTCTCTCTCTAGAATCTTCGTAGTTCACAGAGTTTCTTTCGTTCTCTTCGTTCATCAGTGTTTTCTCAGCTTCAAATGACCTCCTATTTATAGGCCTCGGGTTCCAATGGTCATATTGCCTCCAACGGTCATATTGAAACAGAAAGAACGACATCGTTTTGATTAGTATATAACTAACTCAACGACATCGTTTTGTTAGGATAAGAGATATATAGAAATGTAAAACATGAGTACGATTAATATGCAGAGAGAGTTTTTGACAAAGTACCAAAACAAATAATGATCATCTGAATAGCAAAGTCAGTACGATATGATTGACAGAGTCAGTACGATACGATTGACAGAGTCAGTACGATACGATTGACAGAGTCAGTACGATACGTTTGACAGAGTCAGTACGATACGTTTTGGTCAGTACGATCAACATCGTATGATACGATAAACATGATAAAAGACAATTTGTTATTTACAAACATATGATAGAATACATTTGAGATTTCCAAAACATGACATAGAATATATTTGTGATTTCCAAAACATGATGTAAAATCCAAAAGAAGACTTTTGACTTAACAGGAGGTGCCCTTTTATAACGGAGGAGAGGGGCTCCTTTGGAAAAACTAAAAATATGATTTTATTATAAAGTCATGTTCAGTTTTAAATAGCTCCAAATTGATTTATTTAGAAGCTAAGGTGGGGATGGGTCGAAATACTCTCATAAAATAGAATTTAGACATGTTTGGGTTCCTATTTTAATCTTATCATTTAGATTTATCTTTAAGTTAAACAATTTTACTTTTACCGTGTCTTCTTGTGTTCTTATACTATAAGTTTAATAAAATTACTATAAGTAGCCAAAAGAACCCCAAGTTGTTTATTATTAATATATATAACCTTATCTAAGTCATTTGTCCGAACATTATATTTATAAGAATAATATAACTATTAATAATATAATATTTGTTTTAAAAACAATTTAATGTAAATTTTGACACTATTTAGTAATTGATTTTTGTGAAAATAATAACAGAATTATTAGGTCGAAAAAAGTTAATTAAATCAATACTAACATGTCATATTAGCCTAGAAAATTATTTTAATTCATAAAAAGTCTCAAATTTCATTTATTTTGGTATATATAACATCAATTATGTCAATATTTCATTAATAAGATAATTAGTGCATCATCATTTGTGTCATAAATAAATTAAATTATTTAATGTCTAAAAATTACAAATAAAATACCATTATGTGGGAACTCTTTTTAGCTTTCTAATTAATATTTATAGTCTAATTGATCTTATGTATAACCCTATATTAAAAATGATTTAGTTATTAAACTTTGATTTTAAATATTTTAACCCTTCTTTAAATAAATTAATAATAAATGTCTTAATCTAATCCAAGTGGGCCTAAATGGTCATATTTTATTCCTAAGTTTGTTTTTGGTCAAATTACACTTATCCAATAGAATTATGACATGTGTTAGGATAATAATAATATAATTTTTACCCTTAATTACCCTATTTACTTTTAACAGTGGTCAATAAAAGTAAAAAGTTACTATTCACCAAAAATTATGTTCATCTCATTGAACCAAATTTTACTTACTGACATTAACCGTGTCTCTCGAATTTTTGAAATTCCACTCATAGAAGCGGTAAAATTATGATTTATGAAAAATTCAGTTTTTTAACTACCACTTTGTGGTTTCACTATTCATCAAAAATTGAACGTTTTCAGAAAAATACAAAAATTTCACCCTAGGATAATTTCAATATTCTGAATCCAAAAATGAAGTCCATTTTGAAAAATAAAATTTATAAAATTTCAAAAAGTTGTTATTACTATTCATAACAGCTAGTTTTAATAATATTTTATTATCATATCATTGTTTAGTGAAACTCGATATTGCGTACGACGCAAGCTATCGAGGAAGGTCGTGATTTAATGTAAAGAAATCCAAGAAAGTGTTGCATGTAGAAAAATATTCCTTTAATGATTTAAAAACAAAATATTTCTCATAAAAGTATCGAGTGCTACATTCTACCCCCCTGAAAATTAATTTCGCCCGCGAAATTTGTCACTTTGTAACAAACAGATGTGGATACCTCTCCTTCATCGTATCCTCAAGCTCCCATGTAGCTTCTTCTAATTGGTGGTTCCTCCTTAAAACTTTCACTAATTCAGTGGTCTTGTTTCATAGGACTTTTTCGCTACGATCTAGAATCTCTATCGGCTATTCTTCATAAGAAAGATCCTGCTCCAGCGATACAACTTCTGAGCTGAGTACATGTGAAGGATCAGGTATGTACATTCTCGGGAGAGATACATGGAACACATCGTGAACTTGAGAGAGATTTGGTGGAAGCACAAATCAGTAAGCTACCTTCCCAACATGATCCATTATTTCGAAAGGACCGATATATCTAGGGCTCAACTTCCCCTTCTTTCCAAATCTCATGACCCTCTTCCAGGGAGATATTCGTAAGAACACTTTATCACCCACTTCAAACTCTAGGTCTTTTCTACGATTGTCGGAATAACTTTTATGTCGACTCAAAGCTACTCTTATGTGTTGTTGATTAGATCTGACCTTTTTTTCCATTTCATCAACAAGATCAGGTCCTAATAGCTTTCTTTCCCCAACTTCATCCCAGCAAGTTGGAGTCCTGCATTTCTTTCCATAGAGAGCTTCATAAGGAGCCATCTGAATACTGGAGTGAAAGATATTATTATAAGAAAATTCCACCAAAGGTAGGTGTTGATCCCAACCACCTTTGAAATCCATAGAGCAAGCACTCAACATGTCTTCTAGAGTTTGAATTGTTCTCTCAGACTGACCGTCTGTCTGAGGATGATAAGCAGGGATGAAACTCAACTCTGTATCCAGAGTATGCTGAAGACTTCGCCAGAACATTGAGGTAAACCTCGGATCCCGATCAAATATAATAGAAAGTGGTACTCCATGTAATCTAACCACTTCCTTCACATATATCCTGGAAAGCTGATCCAGAGAGAAATCCTCTCTAATAGCGATGAAGTGTGCAGACTTTGTAAGACGATCAACTATGACCCAGATAGTATCATTGCCTTTGGATGTTTTAGGAAGTCCTGTGACAAAGTCCATAGTGATGTTTTCCCATTTCCATTCAGGTATGGGTAATGGTTGTAACATCCCCTTAGACATCTGTCTCTCAGCTTTAACTTGTTGACAAACCAAGCATCGAGAGACATATTCAGAAGCATCTCTTTTCATTCCATCCCACCAGAAGTACTCTTTCAGGTCCCTATACATCGTTGTGCTTCCAGGATGAATAGGGAATGAAGAACTATGAGCCGCATACAGCAACTCCTTCTTTAATTCGGGGATTGGAGGAACACAAACTCGATTCCTGAACTTTATTATCCCATCACAATAATGGTTGAATTCAGGAACATTTCTCACCTTCTTTTTTAACTCTACATATTCTTTCTGTGCCTCTTTAATCTTCACATGTATGGATGGTTGAACATTAATATGAGAAAGATAGGATTTTCCCCCTTCCATTATAATTCCAAGATCCAACCTTTGTAAATCCATAAATATTGGATCTTTTGTGATCCTCATCATGGATAAACTGGCATGGTCTTGTCGACTTAATGAATCTACCACCTTGTTTTCTTTCCCAGGGTGGTAATTAATTGAGCAGTCGTAATCCTTAATCAGCTTCAACCATCTTCTTTGGCGCATATTCAGATCCTTTTGTGTGAAAATATACTTTAAACTTTTATGATCATAATAAATGTCACACCATTCTCCATAAAGATAATGCCTCCAAATCTTTAATGCAAATATTACCACAGATAACTCCAAATCATGAGTTGGGTTATTTTGCTCATGTATTTTCAACTGTCGTGAGGCATAATCTATCAACATATCATTTTGCATGATAACACGTCCCAGTCCCTTCTTGGATTAATCACTGTATATCATAATCCTTTCTCCACTACAAGGAAGTGTGAGTACAGGTGCACTGGATAACCTTCTTTTCAACTCCTTGAAATTCTCTTCACATTCCTCCGTCCAAACAATCTTAACTCCTTTCCGAGTCAACTTGGTGAGTGGAATAGATAATCGGGAAAATTCTTTCACAAAACGTCGATAATATCCAGCCAAACCAAGAAAACATCGGATCTCGGTTACTGTTGTTGGTCTCGACCATCTTTTGATAACCTCTGTTTTTGCTAGATCCATAGATATCCCCTCTTTTGAGATTATGTGACCCAAAAATGAAACTTTTTTAAGCCAAAATTCACACTTGGTAAATTTGGCATAAAGCTTCTACTTTCTCAATGTCTTCAATATAATCCTCAAGTGATCTTCATGTTCTTCCTTGCTCTTTGAATAGACAAGAATATCTTCTATAAAGACTACCAAAAACTGATCAAGATTGTCTCTAAAGACTCTATTCATT
Source organism: Viscum album (assembly GCA_963277665.1). NCBI lineage: Eukaryota > Viridiplantae > Streptophyta > Magnoliopsida > Santalales > Viscaceae > Viscum > Viscum album. Next base: position 962,395,840 of record OY728148.1, on the reverse strand, counting down.
AGATCCATGAAGATAGCAGGGGCATTAGTAAGACCAAATGGCATCACTATAAATTCATAGAGTCCATACCTTGTACGGAAAGCCGTCATTGGTATATCCTCCCTTTTGACCCTTAATTGATGATAGACTGAACGAAGATCAATCTTGGAAAAGTATTGAGCTCTGCGTAGTTGGTCAAATAAGTCATCAATGCGTGGAAGATGATATTTTTTCTTGATAGTGATCTTGTTAAGTTCTCGATAATCAATGCAGAGTCTCATTGATCTGTCTTTCTTCTTATCAAACAGAATAGGTGCTCCCCAAGGTGACGCACTAGGGCGTATGAACCCCTTATCAAGATTCTATTGGAATTTTTTCTTCAATTCATACAACTCAATTGGGGCCATTCTATAAGGTGACATTGAAATAGGCAAAGCACCCGGTACAAGTTCTATTGAAAACTCAAATTCACGATTTGGTGGAAGTCCAGGTAATTCCTCCGGAAAGACATCATCAAACTCTCATTCAATGGGAATATTCTTAATCGTGAGTTTCTCACCAACCATTTGAGATAAATAAATTTCATTTAGTGGAATCATGACCCATAAGATTGAAGAAATTTCCACAGGGAGTTTATGTTCATCCTTGCATTGATAGACGATCATAGATTACTCTGGAATATGAAATGTGACTTCCCTTCTTTGGAAATTGATATGAGATCCATAAAAAGAAAGCCAATCCATGCCATGAATCACATCAAATTCCACTATAGGAAGGATCACAAGATTTCTAGGAAGAACTTTACCACAAACTTCAATCGGAGAAGAATTATAAACATTTGATGTGACTGTTGTGCCATTAGGGGTTGTCACAGCTGACTCAACATCTAACTATTGAGGTAATATGGTGATATCCTTAGAAAATTCTTCAGAAATAAAAGAGTGGGTGGATCCAGAGTAAAATAAAACATTTTCTACTTTAGAGTGGATGGTATGTGTACCTTTCACCACATCATTATTGTACTCCACATCGCTGATAGAAATTGCATGTGACTTTCCTTTATCTTTAGCCTTAAGAGTTTGTTGACGTCGACCATCATCATCAACCCTTGGAATTGGACATTGATTGGAATAATGCCACATATCCTTGCACTTGAAACATTGAAGTGTGTTAGGGTCATTCTTTGTATCCCTTCCTTTGTTTGCATCATTAGACATCTTCTTTACATCATTGCGTCATTCAAATGACCTATGACCTTCCTTTCCACATTTAAAACATTTATGTGTCCTTTTAAGACAACTCCCTCCATGTTACTTTCCACACATTGAGCATAAGAGAAAGCTCGTCTTCTTTTTAGTGTGCTCTTTATATTTTCCTTTGAATTCCATTTTTTATTCTTATTAAACCCATATGACTGATGGGTTACTCCAATATCCATCTCAATTTTGAGAGCACATCGAACGATTTCCTCGTAGCTATTGAAGTCCCTTATGGCTAACGCCCATCAAAGACTTGGTTTTAAGCCACTAAAGAATCGATCGATCTTACTCTCAGGTTGGATAATAATACCAGAAGCGTACCTTGCATGTCTTGTAAAATTTGCTTCATAGGTACCAAAAGATTCATCATCCTTTTGCTTTAGTTCAAGAAACTCCTTCTCCATCTTTGTTCAGATAATACGAGGGAAGTACATATTGAAAAATAAGTTTTTGAACTCGTCCCATTCCATGGACTCAATTTCATCCCTTTTCCTTGTATTCATTATAAGATTCCACCATTGATCAGCATCACCTTCCAAATGATACACTGCTAAGATGAAATTATCATGTTCAGAACATTGAAGAACTGAAAATATCTTTTCAGTAGTCCTAATCCATTGTTCAGTAACTAATGGATCAGTAGACCCGCTGAATGAAGGTGAACGTTGTCTCTTGAAGGATTCAACAGAATGTTGCTCCTTCCATTGCTCGTTTGGAAGTCCTTCATGGTTCATAACATGAGAAAGTTTTGTGATCATGGCTAAATGATTTTGCATTCCAGCTCCCATAACATTTGGTTGCTCCGAGGGACAATAATTGCATTGCCCGTCGCATTCTGCATTAACTTGGTTCCTTCGGATTCCAGCCATTGACAAAAACCAAGAAGAATAGTGTGAACAACACTAATTATAATAGGAAAACCACACAATCAAGAATAAAATTTCACACTTAAAGTATTATCCTAGGTTATTCATGGTAATTTCTAAAACACTAAGATTGTGTTCTATGCTTAGAATTGTCCTTGGGTACTTACTATGGCTTTCACATCCTAGTTTCCAAAGGTTGACTGTACCTTTCCTCTGATACCAACTATAACGACCCATACTTTACATACATTGTTATTACTTCAGAATTGAAGCACACTTATTACAACATATAACAAATACGAGGAAAGGACTGTATAGATATAATGTCTTTAGAAACTGGGAAACATAAACAAATGGTTCATAACGCGTCTACTTTGCCTCCCATTTATTTCATCATATCTAGAGTCCCTTTTTGGAATATCCTACTTAATAACTTTCTTCCTGACATGGGGAAATAAAACATACAAAAGGTTGAGCTCAAATTCTTAGTAAGGGTAAACAAAAGAAATATCAATCACATCATATACATAAGAACATAACTTTTGGAAATCTTAACCTGCAAAAGAAATCATAATTTCATAACATGGGATAAATCATAATTGTGAAATGTAATCCCAATAATCATAACATAAAACATGAAAATTTGTGGCATACACACATAATCAAAGAGAATAATTTCTTATTTGTAAAGTCTCATTTCCAAGACTATGTTAGTGGACAAAGTCCATTTCTGAACCGAGTTCACTCCTCGTTTCACTCCCGTTTCACTGAACCGGTTTAACCTGCTGTTCCAGCCATGTCTATCTCCTGAGATATAAAATCTTTACCCAATGCATTGGAGGGAGATATAGGTCCCACCCATCTCATAATGAAATCATTCTTACTTGTGCCACAAAATAAACACACATCATTCCTAGTATCCCAATAAATAAAATGGGTTTCATAAACATCATCCCATAATCACATAATCCATATAAAAGAAATGGATATCATTTCATAATAAGAAAAATGAAACCATGTAAATAAAAGAGACCTTATACTTGAAACATACACATATGAAATAATTTCATCTTAGATGGAAAAAGGTTTTGATAAAACACTTGAAATGAATTCTTGAGGAAAATATCCTTTCTTCTTCAAAATCAATTTCTTTTCACAAAACGTCATGCTATTTTAAAAGAAAGAGATTTTGTTGAAAATAGTCATGAAATATTTTTAGGAAGCATTATGAAAATAAGTCATTATAAAACAGAAAAAATATGTTCATGCCGTATAAGTTAAAATAACATTCTTCTTGTACTTTTGTCGGAAAAGTTAAAAAAGTACCTCATAGGGTAAACAAAAGAATGATTCCTTCCATACCATGGGGTAAAAGTCAAAATGGGTATAAAAATAATTTAAACATACATGAATACACTTTTATAAAACATGGACATGGATGATAGCAATAACCGCAGTTAATACTTAAGAATAATTAATCTCGGATAAAAATGAGATTTGCACAATTATCCCTTACCTTAGGTATGATATGCTATGTACGTGTCTGAACCTCCTGTATAATGATTTAAATCATGTTACTGACTTATTTCAGAATCATAATCATTGTTATGATATCACATATGGTCATATTCTTAGCTTCTTATTAGTAATATTTCATTACAACTTGTTATTATGGTGTTTATTACTTTTTGTTCTTATGCATGTTTTGTCGAATAAATTCTTATTCTTATCTTTAGGTTATAGATACATCATTTACAGAATGTTATTAGTGTAATATATATCATATTAATTCATTAAATTCATTTATATAATCATTATGCATAGAAGATCATGTAGAACGAGTCACATCACATCGTGGAGATGGTATTCCGTACGTACGCACGAGCGATGATATCATTCCCATGATCATAGAATTGTATTGGAGTGTATGTATACTATTTCAGAATCAATATCACTTTACAATAATCATATATAGTCATTATTTACACCATTATACCCATCCAAGTAAGGTGGTGGTGGAAAATAGATTACACCATGGCGTGGAGACGGTATTCCGTACGTACGCATGCGCGGTGATTTCATTTTCTGTAGGATGGATAGATGGTGAAATAGGGTTGTTTCATACTTATAATAACATATCAGTATATGAGTGATACTGGTGTTATTACTTCATAATGAAACAACTAACGAAGAATAATTGGATGTAGAAATAAAGATGAAAGAATTGGTAACAGACATTACCTCTTCTTTGAAGTGCTTCTTTGAGACCTCCTTTTAGGACACTAAAATTGGTCTTTGAAGAATACCAAGACCTCTAATATGTTTCTAGGGAAGTGGAGAGGAGAAATCGGTAGGGGTTGGCCGAGCTTGAAGGTTCAAATTGGTGTGAGGAGGAGTGGGATGAGGTGCCTTTTTATAAGGGAGGGGAGGGGCTCTATTGGAAAGACTAAAAATATTAATTTATTATAAAGTCAAGTTCAGTTTTAAATAGATCCAAATTGATTTATTTAAAATATAAGGTGGGGATGGGTCTAAATAAAAACATCTAATAGAATTTATTCAAGTTTAGGTTCTAATTTTAACCTTATCATTTAGATTTATCATTAAGTTAAACAAATTTACTTTTACTGTGTCTTCTTGTGTTCTTATACTATAAGGTTAATAAACTTATTATAAGCAGAAAAACGAACCCCGAGTTGTTTATTATTAATATATATAACCTTATATATGTCATTTGGCCGAACCGTATATTTTTAGGAATAAAATAACAATTAATAATATAATTTTTGTTTTAAAAACTATTTTATGTCAATTTTGACACTATTTAGTAATTGATTTTTGTTAAAATCATAATAGATGATTAGTTCAAAAAAAGTTAATTAAATCAATACTAACATGTCATATTAACCTAGAAAATTATTGTAATTCATTAAAAGTCTCAAATTACATTTATTTTGGTATTTATAACATCAATTATGTCAATATTTCATTAATAAGATAATTACTGCATCATCATTGTGTCATAAATAAATTAAATTATATATTTTCTAAAAATTAAACATAAAATACCATTATGTATGAAATCATTTTAGCATTCTAATGAATATTTATAGTCGAATTGGTCTTATGTATAACCCTATATTTAAAATGATTTAGTTATTAAAATTTGATTTTAAATATTTTAACCCTTCTTTAAATAAATTAATAATAAATGTCCTAATCTAATCCAAGTGGGCCTAAATGGTCATATTTTATTCCTAAGTTTGTTTTTGGTCGAATTAAACTTATCCAATAGAATTAGGACATGTGTTAGGGTAATAATAATATCATTTTTACCCTTAATTACCCTATTTACTTTTAACCGTGGTAAATAAAAGTAAAAAGTTACTATTCACCAAAAATTATTTTCATCTCATTGAACCACATTTTACTTACTGACATTAATCATGTTTCTCAGATTTTTGAAATTCCACTCACAGAAGCGGTAAAATTATGTTTTAGGAAAAATTCAGTTTTTTAACTACCACTTAGTGGTTTCACTATTCATCAAAAATTGAAAGTTTTCAGAAAAATACCAAAATTTCACCCTAGGATAATTTCGATATTCCGAATCCAAAAATGAAGTCCATTTTGAAAAATAAAATTTATAAAATTTCAAAAAGTGGTTCTTACTATTCATAACAACTAGTTTTAATAATATTTTGTTAGCATATCATTGTTTAGTGAAACTCGGTATTGCGTATGACGCAAGCTATCGTGGAAGATCGAGATTTCGTGTAAAGCAAGCCAAACAAGTGTTGTGTGTAGAAAATGATTCCATTGATAATTTAAAAACAAAATATTTCTCATAAAAGTCTCGAGGGTTACATAAACCCGCCATTCTGAGCCTAGTAATGCCCTCAGATTTTTATTTCGAGTAATTGTTTAATAATTATTCCACTTTTTTAGGAAAACTTATTACCTGGGCTAATTAAATCTTAACAAAACTTTGACTAATCATTTTGGACACCCTGGGCCTCAGAATCGCTTGCCATTAGATTTTGTGGTCTCAAAATAATTCAATATAATTAGAAAATATATATGGAATTTCCGAGACACTATAATAGTTGTCATGTTAACTCACTCAACAAAAGAATTGAGGAAGTCATGGTATCAAAAGCTTGGTCTTATGTTCAAACGAATCTTGAAGATCCTTACTGATCATAAGATTCTTCCTAGATTAAAAAGGTAACATTTCTATTTCGGAATCATTTTGATTTTTTCAACCAACATTGGTTGAATTTTGTGACGTCAGAAATGAGGAGAAAGGATATCTTAGAGTTGACCCATTCCAATATTTGGCAAGCACTGTTTATATCCCTATGAAGAGAATGGTTCTTTGTATAATTCATTGATGACTATTCCATGAGATGTTAGGTGTACCCAATCAAGATGAAATCAAGTGTTTTTAAAGTCATCAAAAAATTCAATGCCTGGATAAAGATGGAATCTTGAATGAAGATGAAGTGTTTCAGGATTGATAGTGGTGGGAAATATTCAAGTGAAGATTTTGATTCTTTTTTTTTTCAATGAGAAGTAATCAAGAGACAATTCATGGTGTCTTACAATCCTGGACAAAATTGAGTGGAATAATGGGTGAACATAACCTTGTTGGATAGAAAAAGGGAGATATTGATGACTATATGAATTTTCAAGAAGTTATGGGATATGGTAATGAAGAGCCCTTGTTATGTGATCAATCGTTTTACTTTTGTGATGAATGATATGAATACGCTAATGAATAAGTGGAGTGTTAAACCTAATGATTGTGCTTGGTTACATACTTATGGAGGTCATGTATCTATATTGTTTAATGATCAGGAATTATTGATGTTGGATTCGAGATCCAATGAATGTATATTCTTAGGATACATTGATGGTGTGAAGGCGTATCATATGTGGGACCCCAATACCCATAAAATTATCATCAGCATGTATGTTATATGTCTAGAAGATAGGGTGAAAGTTATGATTAATGGGGACTTAATGAAAGAGAACACATATACTATAACAGTTGGGGTGGAGGAAGAATCCATAGAAGAACCAATTTCCTTTTAGGAGAATGATGATCAAGTTATGATTGATTTTGGACTACGATGATAAACTCAAGATAAAATAAAACCAATATGGCACTTAGAATTTACCACTAAGAGAAATAGTGTGTACAAATTATTGATGGAGGACGGTAATCCATATAATTTTTTTGGAGGTGATGTGGAGTTCAAAAATATCCACATGGATGGAAGAAATTCAGGAGAAACTTGATGCCCTTCACAAGAACAAGACATGAGATATTGATCCATTACCTCTTGGAAGGAAGACTATCAGCAAAACAGATTCTTTTAGATCAATTAGGATGAAAAGGAATAATTTTAAAGATATCATGCAAGATTGGTGGTCAAAGGATATGCATAGAAAGAAGTTATTGATTTCAAGGAAATATTTTCTCCCATTGTTAGAATAACGACTGTTATGATAGTTATGGGGATGTGTGCAATATATAGTTTAACTCTAGAGTTTCTAGATGTGAAGATAACTTTTCTACATGCTGATCTTGATAAACAAATATAAATTCTCTAATCAGAATGGTTTTCAAAATAAGGAATAGTGAACATGGTTTTTAGGTTGAGAAAAACTATTTATGGTATTAAGCAGGCACCAAGGTGTTGGTACAAGATATTTTATTCCTATATCATGAGTATTGGACACAAAATACTTCATTCATATACTTGTACATATTTCATGGGATCAGATGGTAATGATTTTATCATTCTTCTATGGTATGTGGATGACCTATTGATAGTTTTCATGGGAGTAAGATATGAAGGAATTAGGACCAAAAAATAATATCTTGGGATACATATTTAATGAGATAGAAATAATGGTATGGTTTAGCTATCAAAAAAGAATTTCTTGATGAATATCTTGAAATACTTCCACATGACACATTATAAAACTATATTTACCCCACTTACTATTAATTTTATGTAATCCTCTATGATGAATCCTAACAGCGATAACATGAAGTCTAGAGGATAGAGATGTCTCAATTACGTTATGCATCGATAGTGGGTAGTATGATATTATCTATGGTTTATATGAGACCAGAAATTGCACATGTAGTGGGAGAAGTTAGTTGGTATATAAAGAATTAAATACGGGATCATAGGAACATATTAAAGAAGACCCTTAGATACATCAAGTAGATCTCATATGCTGTATTATGTTATTGAGGATCAAATTTCACTATTAGATATTACACAGATTCAGATTTTGTAGGAGATTATGACCAATGAAAATACACTTTGGTTTATGTGTTTAATTTTATAGGATGAGTTCTGAGCTGGAATTCAAATTTGTAGTCTGTTGTATATTTATCCACGACTAAGGTAGAGTACATGAAAACTACAAAGGCTTTCAAAGAAATTATTTACATGTAACGGTTTCCAGAGGATCCCATACAATGACACAAGTATATCCTATTGTTTTGTGATAATCATAGCACCTTGAAATTTAAAAGGACTCTATCTTTTCATTCCAAGAGAAGGCACATTATGGTACAATATCACTTTGTTCGAGATGTGTTGGAGGAAGGAAGGATGGATATGCAGAAAATTTCTATTGAAGAAAATTAGGTTAATTTTATGATGACGTTTATTAACATTGTTAAGTTAATATAGTAAAAAACCTCAATCGTAATCATAGATATAAGAGCAACATGGTTGGATGATTGAAAATATTTGTGGAAATATTATTGGTTCCCAATCAGATATCCATGTGTGATATATATTGGCATTTATTTCCACAAACAATTTCACCCCCTTGATTTTTCAAAGGGGGGTAGTGTGGTTAGTGGGATGTGTGAAAAAAATAACCCATGGAGTTAAATAGAGGAGGAAGATCAAGTAAGGGCCTTGCCTATAAAAGGAAGATCGCTTTGACAGTTTTAGCATCATCACCTCAAGTATTGAGCTTCCTATTTCTACATTTTGAGTGTTGTTTTTTTAGGTGAATTATACATTAATCAAGAGAGTTAATTACATGGATATTTTCCTTACAATAGAAATAGAGTGTGTTTATCATCATTTACCAAAGTGATATCATTCTATTTTTCTATGGTTTTTTACCCCTCTTTATTTGTGGGGTTTTCTATGTTACATATATTGTTATTTTTTTATTTCTTTTTACATTAATTTTATCTCACAATTATCACATCATGAAAGGGCCAATAATATTTGATCCCAATAGCAGCCTTACTAAATATATTTTTGTCAGATTCTATAAAAAAATGCTGGTTGTACTATGAGGTTCAATGGAGTAATTGAGTTGTATGGGTATAATTTTGTTTCTCAAAATTATAGAAAAACATTTCACATGTTTATAATTATATAAATAGTAGGAAGAATTAATAAAACATGAATAATATAAATCTTGTAATGAATTCTCATAATCGGATGTGTAAGATGCTGATTCTAACAAAACCTAAACAAAGAATGAGAGAATAAAAAGTACTAATTCATGTAAACATTTACAATAGATAACATACTAATGAGAATATATATAACCAGTTTTATATTAATACTGATAAGTACCAAGAACTATTAAAGATAACAGTCTCAAACATTTGATAGATGATCAATAGAAATGATTGATATAAAGTAGTAATCAAATCTTAAAGAGGACCATAGGTTTTTGACATTATTTTTATATTTGGAAGATATGCAAGGTGCATGGGTACCAAGATTCCACTATGAAAAAAATTGGATTATAAAAGATATGTGACAGATAGTGAAACATAACCATATAAGAAAAAGGCACGTGATGAAAATATCCAAAGATCAGGTTCTTGAAATTCCAGGACACACAGTAGAACCAAGACGGGGATTCATCATATACTGTGCACCTTTGAAAAACTCAAACAACACACGCAACATAGAAGCAAAGAATAATCAAATACAAGGCATAAATAACCAATATAATAGAAGAATAATACCATACTAAGGCACCTTACCAGGGATAAACCTCTCTTATGAGTTTTCATAGAGTCTCTATGTAATTAGTTTGTGTTGTTAGGGTCATCGAGATTGTACTCCAATATAATCGTAATTTCCATCTAGGTAAAAGGAACACCAAGGAATACTAGGACCTCATTAGGGCTCCCCACCAAGCAAAGATGAAGCTGATAAAAAATTATCTAGATCACTATTTTTTCTTTGGTAAGTCAAGGAATCCCACCGGTGCTCCTTCATTTCTCTTCTCCCTAGAGGAAAACTAAAGTTCCCCAAACCATGGAGTTTTTTCGCCCAACTAAATCACACACAGGTGGAGAGGTAGATTCCAAATAGAGGAGTCATTCTAGTAGGGGTAGAGGAATAATAGAGAATATAACCAAGGATATTAAAAATCTAGATATGTGTCCCAACATAACCACTTAAACAACAAAATAAAAAAATATTACATCAGAGGATAAGCTATCAAGGGTCACCCATAGACCAAGAATATCCATTTCACAAAGAATGAAAAAAGGGAGGAATAGAAACCCATAGCATCATAAGGATCAATGGATCAACATCAGGTATGAGGATGACATAGATCAAATGAAAATGCAAACCAAGGCTAATGGCACATTCCCAATGTATAAACCAAACAAAAGGCCCACCTGAACTAATAAAAGATGCTCAAGATAAATAATACATAAATCCAACATATAAAAATACCAAAAATAAAATGAAAATCAATATTATGACAAGTAAAAAAAACGTGTAACACCTCAAATTTTGGGTATCATATAATGTTGATATTATGCATTTACTTTTTTTAAATCCCTTTTAACCAAAGATAAATTTAATGGATAAAAATAAGGCCCTTTATTTAAATAATAACACCATAGTGTATATAATACAACGAGATCAAAAGAGTAATCATGCTAACTAAATATAACTATTAAAAACCCTATCAAAACTACTGGAAGACTCCTAATCACCACAATGAGGCCCAATAAGTAAAGGAGATCTTTCGATTCAAATAATGAAAAAAACATAACCACTAAGATCATATTAACCATGATGAGCAACAGTGGAATGGGAAGCATCATCTTCTTCCTTTTGAGTATTAGAACACTATATGGTTTGGCTTTATAGGACAATTTTTCGACTATTTCTCTAGTGACCATTGGAAGCTAACAGTTAAAAAAAATAGTCGTTGGACCTTGTTAGGATAAGTGAACTTATTTCAATATTAATTGGTTTCCAAATTATTGAGTTATGATTAAGGTTATAATTAAACCACCATTTATGAACTCTAAAAGGATATGGTGTAAAACTTCGTTTCACCCATATGTGATTTTTAAGAGAATTAAGGAATTCAAAACACTTTTCAAATTTTTCAAATACAATGTAACGATTTTCATTTCTTAAATAGTGTTATAAAATATGTATAAGTTCTTCAAATTAAATTATGTTTTGATTGAACTAAGTTTTTTAGGATACAAGTATATAAATTATAATGTAGGTTTATTAAAATTTCCTTTTCGTAAATTTTTGAGTCAAAAAAAGTGGTTTAGTATTTTTAATTTTAGAAATACTTATAACTAAAACAAGTTTAATTTGTATTAATTAATGTTTAAGAATATAAAATTATATATAGTTTTAATAAATGGATTGTTTCCATTTCTTAAAAAAAATTTAGTGTTGCTTTTTAAAAACAAAATTGGCCCACTAGGGCCAGCCATTTTTTGCTAGGGACAAGGGAGGAACCTCGCATGAAGTGGATGAGCCTGACCCTCATCCCGAAGCCAAGGCTAGCCCGAGCTCGGGAAGAGGTTCCCCATTGGGTGCTCGAGAGAGAGCAAGAGCGCATAGGTGCACCAGTGTGGGCGTGAGGCCACGACAGGGTCTTGGTAGGCCAAGGCCTGCTACTGGGAGCCCATGTATAGGGCCCCTTTCATGTGTGCTGTGTTATTTCTCAGCACATGTTGGGAGGCCTGAGGTTATAAGGGAGGTGAAAACCTCTTCCGTTTCGATATGGGAAGCAGTTTTTCGGGCGAAACATGATCTGGATCGTTGGATCACATCACGCGCGATCTGAGCCATTTTTTCCGATCCCAAGCTCAACCCTCAGCATCTGCGTCTCTCTCTGCATTTTTTGTGATCATTTAATCTGTAATGATCTAATCAGGGCCATTTGCGGTTTTTAAATTTCTGTGTCAAACTTAGACCATCCAATGAATCTTAGATCTAATCTAAGTCGCTCAATTATTTTAAAACAATGGACGCATCTCATCCCTTGGATGGAAGTTGGGATCGATCTGGACCGTCCGTTTTTCCTGGAATTTCCCCTAGCCTCGTCTTCTTCTTCCTACATGCATGGGTTACACCAGAAACCCTATCTTATGGCACACCCCTCATTTTCTTCACCTCTGACCGTTGGGGACCCCCATGTAACATCGTTTTCTTCAAGCACGACACCCCCATTTAATGCAATGTAAATTGGTATGTTTTTACGTGGAAGGTGGTGTGTGGGATTTTTTATATAAATAAATGTGACCTCTCAGTTCTTCTCTCCCATTCAAGCCTCTAGAGAGCCCGACCAACCCTCCCTGAATTCCACATTTCCCTGATTTTTTAAGGGTTTTTATTTTTTCCTTCTTTTTCTTCTATGAGAATATACACACATATATATTCAATATATATATATATATATATATTAACCTTACAGTTCAGTCCAAACGTTCTTAAATGTTGAACCTAGGCCTTCGAGATCTCTTTCATTCAAATAGCTTAAAGAATGTAAGGACTATACCTATCATCATTTTGTTGTTTTGAAAATACATATATACTTTTGGTTATATTTATATATGTCGGTTATATGTAAGAATGGGAATGACCTTTCTACTTTGATTATATGTATGAAGTTTGTGTATAATTGTACATGCACTTCACATATTCACATACACATAATTTCATATTTAAATAATAAATAAATTTCGAAAATGTTATAAATATGATCGGGTTTTTATAAAATTGTTTTTTTCTAGGTTTTCATAAACAAATTTTTATGACTAAGGGCATGACCTTCCCTATTAAAAATGTTGTTGAACTAGTATTCATAGGGGATTAACACAAATGGGTGTTCCAATCTTTCAGTTTGATTTTAGGTACATATAAATATTTTATATGTTGCATGAACCTTGATTTCAGTTGTTAAGGTCCTTACACATTAAGTCTTGAGTTTAGGTGGAGTTTTAAAAACATAAGAAATAGGGTGTTAAACAAAACTTATATCCACATTTAAGAGTAACTTATTTGTTTTCCATATCTTTTAGATGATTTTTCTTATGGTGAAGATTCATTCTTTCTATCATGGACATTATTCAGTATTATGAAAATGCGTAACAATATTGAATGTTTTAGCATGTGAAAGCTCAAACCCCTACATGAGTTTTTTGGTTCACCTTATAAATAATTGGATGATAAAATTTTAGAATTTCAAGAACAAACAAGCATGTGATAAATTCTAGTTTTCTATTCTTTCAGTACGTTAGATGTCAATGTATGTGCCATAATATTCCTTTCTTATTTCCTTCTAATAATGGTCATATGATTTTTAGCTTAGTTTTTAATCATCTTGATGCCTGTCTCACTTATAAGATATGTAAATTCAACTACTATGACCAACTATGATTGAACTATTCATGGTGGTATGGGACATCTTGAATATACAACCCCATTTAAGTAATTTATTGATTTATGTGGCTAAAATTAAGGTAAATACATACTAATGATGTGCCCTGATAGGGCACCAATGCATTGGCTAAAGAATTAATCTCTAGAGATTACAAGATTTACGATACCCTGGTAAATAACCACAGTAGTTCTTTTTATTGACACCTTGGTGATGGACCATAGTAATATGTTCATAAATATATAAATGAAATGTTTATTCCACATATTCAAGTCATGTTACAAGTTATTTTCAAGATGATATGCCTATTCTTTCACTACTCTTGCGCTAATGATTTTATCTAGTTCATATTGATGTCACAAGTAACAGTTTGGGGCATGATTCTTGTAAAATAGTAACCAACTTATGAAATTGAAGTTCTTTTCCTTCACACACAACTCTGATTAAGTATTACTCTTAAGGGTTTAATTTTTGCTTAAACATTCATACATCATACTGGTTCATGATATCATTTACAACCCATTTTTGAAAATGTCCTAATTGATTCATTTATTCCTTGAAAATATTAGTTGATAACTTTTATGTTATGTTACATGTGTTACCGTTTTCTATAAGAGAATTGTATTTGGATAAGTTTTTTAAAAATGCTTTCAAATGTTTCATTGGTTTATTTTAAATACATTTATGGTCATTCTTATTCTAACCCTATGTTTTGAATTTCAAATTTTCAGGTAATAGATTTTATCAGATGAAACATTTCTGATGTTACTGGTTTCCCAAAGCCCGAACCGAACTCGGTCATCTGTATGGGATGTGATGTGTGTTTATCAGTGCATGTTTCTGTTTTAAAAAAACACATCATTTTCAGAAGGCACTGACTCCTGGATTTTCTGGGTTCGGTTCATCACAGTTGTTATCAGAGGATTCGGTTTGGATAACTCTGGAAAGCCAGAACTGAATCAAATAAAAATTATCTACAGCATTACTAAAAATGAGTTCTATTAATTTTCAGATGGAAAACGAAGGTACTAATATTTTTTCTCTTCCCAATGAGGCCTTAGAAACCATAATTTCCATAGCCATCCATGAAGCTTTTATAAACTATGCCCATATCCGTATGTCATGAAAACATCTCTATGATGTGTCCAACTCTCCCCAAGTACTTAAACTCCACAGAAGAGCGTGTCTGGATTAAATCTTTATGATGAAACCCAGTTTCCTTCTTACACACGATGGGGGAAGTAGTATGAGGGAATTTTTAGATGCTTCAGCATAGTGGATGGTGTCTCATCCCTCACGTCTTTCCAAGAGGCTGCTTCAGAGGGAGATCTCCACGCAACATACATGTGTTAAGTCTTGACCTATGTCCATTTTTGGTCAAATGATAGAATTTGGCATCCTTGAATACAAATCCTCTAGTTCTGTGTATAGAAAACAAGTACATAAGGATGTCTCACAGTTGTACACCCCACATGGTAGACTATGGAGATACCATAAGTGCTCCCACGATATCGAACTAGATTGCTCAGGTTGCATATTGTTTAGGGAGATAGAGAGTTTCGAGCTTGTCTTGGGAATTTGTGTGTTAGGGAACTAGGGAAACCATTAGCCCCATTTTATATTGTTCACCCGTAGTTATATAAAGAACATATTTTGTTAGCTCTTCTTTCTTATGTATTTACTTTGTTTATACTATTGGATGGATTTCATGTGATTGAACTCTCATCTTAAACTTTCAGATGGAAGGAAAATCCCACATGTTATCTCTTCCTACTTAGATAATGGATATTATTGCAATCAAAACCTCTAAAGATGAGTATTGTCCCTTTGCAAACCTGCAAAGAATGTGCAAGGAATTGTTTGAGGTGAAAAACGGTCTGGGGATTCTCTGCACCTGTCAAGAGAATGCTCCCATCTACTATTGCATAGGCTCAACACAATTGGTCGATCATAAGCGTAGAAGAAAATACCATGAATGGCTCTTCCTGTGTTTCACCCTAGGACGGAACTACATGGAAAGAGTAAATTTTCAAGAGGGTGATTTAGAGGGAAACGTTTATGCGACCTACATGTACCAACTCCTCAGTGTTAGCCTGTAAAACAACATCTATAACTTATATGTTCTTGATCGAGACATATTTCAGAATGTTCTTCATATGTTGGTCCATATGGGCATTTCCAAACATTGTACCATTAGAGAATCCCTCTGGAATCCCGAGTGTTCGGTGCATGAGTTCAACCCCTTTTGCATGAAGTGTATCTAGATCAGAGAACTAGAGGAGTTGAGAATCAATTTGGGTGTTCCGCTGAATGCACCCAAGGATCCTCTACAGTGGGGGATATGGTAGGATCAACTGAGAGCTTCTTATTAGCAAATTTGTATGAAAGGAATTGTAGGGATGCAATTCCTTGATGGGGGGAGTAATGTAAAACCTCGACTTTTGGGTATCATATAATGATGATATCAGTCATTTACTTTTGTTAAAGCCCTTTTAACAGAACAAAAATTTAAAGGATAAATATGAGGCACTTTATTTAAATAAGAACATCTTACTGTCTATAATACACCAATATCAAAAGAGTAATCATGCTAACCAAATATACCTATTAAAACCCCTATCAGAACTACTGGAAGACCCCTAATCACAACGAGTCCTAAAAAGTAAAGGAGATCCTTCGAGTCAACTAAAGAAAAAAACATCACCCCTGTGACCATAAAAACTATGCTGAGCATCAGCGGAATGGGAAGCACCATCTTCTTCCTTTTGAGTTTTAGGACACTGTAAGGTTTGGTTTTATAGGTCAATTTTTTTGACTGTTTCTCTAGTGACCGTTGGAAGTTAACAGTTATAAAATATAGTCATTGGACATTGTTAAGAAAAGTGAACTTATTTAAATATTAATTCATTTCCCAATAATTGAGATATGATTAAGGTTATAATTAAACCATCATTTATGAACTCTAAAAGGATATGGTGTTAAACTTCATTTAACCCTTAAGTAATTTTAAAAAGAATTGAGGAATTCAAAACACTTTGCAAATTTTTCAAATAAAATATAACGATTTTTATTTCTTAAATAATGTTATAAACTATGTTTAAGTTTTTCAAATTAAATTATGTTTTTATTGAACTATGTTATCATGGATACTAGTATATAAATTATAATGTAGGTTTATTAAAATTTCCTTTTCATTAATTTTTGAGTTAAAAAAAGGGGTTTAGTATTTTTAATTTTAGAAATACTTCTAACTAAAACAATCTCAGTTTGTATTAATTAATGTTTAAGAACATAAAATTATATATAGTTTTTATAAATGGATTGTTTCCTCTTTTTAAAACATTTCTTAGTATAGCTTTTTCAAAAACAATTAGCCCACTAGGGCCATCCCTTTTTGGCTAGGGACGAGGGAGGCAGCTCACACGATGTTACTGAGCTTGTCCCTTAGCCCCAAGCCAAGGCCGGCCCATGCTTGGGCAGAGGTTCCCCGAAGGGAACTCGAGAGAGAGCAAGAGCTCATAGGCGCACCGGTGTGGGCATGCTGCCACGACGGGGTCTAGGTAGGCCAAGGCATGTGGGCGGGAGCCCGTGTATAGGGCCCCCTTTGTGGGAGTTTTGTGATTTCTTAGCACTTGTTGGGAAGCCTAGGTTTATAAGGGAGGTGAAAACCGCTCTCCATTTCGATGTGGGAAGCATTTCTTCGGGCAAAACCGGAGCTGGACCATTGGATCGCGTCACACGTGATCATGGACATTGTTTCTGATCCCGTGCTCGACCCTTAGCGACCGCATCTCTCTCCGCGGTTTTTGTCAACTGTTCGCTCTGGAATGATCAAATAGTGGCCATTTGAGGTTTTTAAATTATCTCATTGAACATAGACAGTCTGACGAAACTTATATCTAATCTAAGCCACTAAATTATTTTAAAACAGTTGACACATCTCATCCCTTGGATCGACGTTGGGATTGATCTGGACCGTCCATTTTCCTCGGAATTTCCCATAGCAGCGTCGTCTTCTTCCTCCATGCATGGGTTACACAAGTAACCCTACCCTATGGAACACCCCTCGTTTTCTTCACCTCTGACTACAGGGGACCCCCATGTCTCCTCATTTTCATCAAGCACAACACCCCCCATTGAATGCAATGCAAGTGGGTACGTTTTTATGGGGAAGGTGGTGTGTGAGATTTTGTATATAAATAACTGAGACCTCTCGGTTCATCACTCCCATTAAAGTCTCCAGCGTGCCCGGCCAACCCTACATAAATTCCTCCTTTACCTAGTTATTAATGTTAAGGTTTTTTTATTTTTTCCTTGTTTTGCCTCTTTGAGAATATATACACTTATATCTTCGAAAAAAAATATTTTCTTAACCTTACGGTTCAGTCCAAACATTCTTAAATGTTGTACCAAGTCCTTCGAGTTCTCTTGCATTCAAATAGAATAAAGAATGTAATGATTATACCCGTCCTTGTTTTTTTGTTTTAAAAATACATATATACTTTTGGTTATATGTATATACATCGGTTATATGCCGGAATGGGCATGACCTTTCTACTTCAGTTATATGTATGATGTTTGTGTATAATTGTTCATACACTTCACATATTCCCATACACTTAATTTCATATTTAAATAATAAATAAATTTTGAAAATGTCATATATATGATCAGGTTTTTATAAAATTATTTTTTTGTAGGTTTTCATAAAAAAAATTTATGACAAAGGTCATGACCTTCCCGATTCAAAATGTTGTTGAACTAATATTCATATGAGATTAACACACATGGGTGTGAAATTATTTCAGTTTGAGTTCGGTTACATACATATATTTTATATGTTGTGTGAACCTTGATTTCAGTTGTTAAGGTTCTTATACATTATGTCTCGAGTATAGGTGGAGTTTTAAAAACAAAAGAAATAGGGTGTTAAACAAAACTTATATCCACATTTAAGAGTAACTTATTTGTTTTCCGTATGTTTTAAATTATGCTGATTATGGTGAAGATTCATGCTTTCTATAATGGACATTATTCAGTATTATGCAAAGGCATAACAATATTGAATGTTTTATCATGTGAAAGCTTAAAACCCTACTTGATATTTTTGGTTCACCTTGTAATCAGATGGATGATAAAATTTTAGAATTTTCAGAACAAACTTGCATGTGATAAATTCTAGTTTTCTATTCTTTAAAAACCATATATGTCAATGAATGTGCCATAATATTCCTTTATTTTTTCATTTTAATAATGGTCATATGATTGTTATCTTGGTTTTAAATCATCTAGATTCCCTTACCACTTATAAGATATGTAAATTCAACTAATATGACCAACTATGAATGAACTATACAAGGTGGTTTGGGAAATCATGAATATATAACCCCATTTAAGTAAAGTATTGATTTATGTGGCTCACATGAAATTAAAGACATATTAATGGTGCTCCCTGATAGCGCTCTAATGCATTGGGTAAAGAAGTAATCTCTAGAGATGACAAGCTTCACGATAACCTGGTGAATAACCTCGGTAAATTTTCTTTATTGACACCATGGGGATGAACCTTGGTGATATGTTCAGGATTGTCTTATCGAAATATTGAAGCAACATATTCAAGTCATGTTACAAGTTCTTTTCAAGATGATATGCATATTCTTTCACTACTCTTGCCCTTATGTTTTTATCAAGTTCTTATTGATGACACAAGTAAAAATTTGGGGCATGGTTCGTGTAAAATAGTAACCAACATATGAAATTGACATATTTTTCCTTCACATGAAACTCTAATTAAGTATTAATCTTAACGGTTTAATTTGTGCTTAAAAATTCATATTTCATACTTGTTTTGGATATCTTTTACTTCCCCTTTTTGAAAATTTCCTAATTGATTCTTGTATTCCTTGAAAATCTTAGTTGAGCACTTTTATGTTATGTTACATGTGTTATAGTTTTTTATAAGAGAATTTTCATTGGATAAGTTTTTAAAAAATGCTTTCAAAAGTTTCATTGGATTATTTTAAACCCCTTAATCTACATTCTTATTCCCACTCTATGTTTTGAATTTTAAATTTTCAGGTAATAGCTTTTATCAGATGAAACATTTCTGAACTTACCAGTTTCCCAGAACCCGAACCGAACTCGATCCTCTGTATGGGACGTGATGTGTGTTTATTAGTGCATATTTTTGTTTTAAAATGACACATAATAATCATAAAGCACAAACACCTATTTTTTCTAGCGACGGGTCTTAACATAATGCATGAAATTAAAATCATTCAATTTACAACATTGAGTGAATAAAGTTAAAAAATATCCACCTTGTAGATGAAATGCATTAACATAAACACCTGATGTCCCTACATCACCTGTAACATGCCAAGATTTTATAGTATGTCACTTCATAAATAAATTCATTTTATTTGATTTATTATGTTGTATTCAATACCAAAATATGTTTATGCTACCCACAACAATTAGTTGGTTGGCATTACATTCAAGACTAAGTTTAAAAAAACAACAGTATATTATTAAAATATTAATATTTAATATATTTAAATATAACCAATCCCTTATGTTAGTGGTTATGAATAGTATTAACTAACTTATGAAAATATATTCATGAATTATTTGGTTCTAAATTAATTAAAAATGAATATAGTAACCAACTGAATATATATGAGATGTTTTTTAAAGAACTATTTTTATGCACTCAGAGTCATTTTATTCGAATAAATTAAATTAATTACTATTATAGAATGATATTAATGAAATATATATTTTATATATTAAATAAAATACTTTTGATATTCATGTAATATATTTGAGTGATATAAGATAATAACTAACCTAATATTACACATAAAACGTATTGTTTTTTCTAAAAACAGTTTTATCTTCTTTTAATGGAAACCTATTTTAAATCCAATTTTTGACAATTTTATGAAATCTATTTTAAAAAGTAAACTTCATATTTTATTTATAAATATATTATTTTACTTTAGTTAAATTTTTGGTATTTTTCTGATAAGTTTATGTTTTGATGAAAAGTGAAAAATACTAAATTTTAATTGAAAACAACTTTTTTCATCAAAATAATTTATAGTGTTAAATTATATTATAGAATTTTTTAAAGTATAAATAGATTATTTTTATCATTTAATACATTTTAGGTTATTGTAATCAATTTTACAATGAATTTAGATATAAAAATGATTCAATCTTTTGCAGGTTTAAACTTTAATAACTCGTTTTCTCAGGCCGTCAACAAGATTAATTTTAAAATAATTACTACAAATTTTATGTTTTAAATTATGAAAAATGGATTTTATATTTAAAATTAGTGGGTACAAATTATGTAAATAGTTTTCTTTTAATTTTGGTCATATGAATAGTAATATTTAGTAATATTTTTATTACCACAGTTAAGGGTAAATTAGGTAATTATAGTTATAAATGATATTATAAAATTACCCAAACACTTGACCTAATTTCATTTAATGAGTGGATTTCTACCAAAATCATCATTAGGCCAAATGTATACTCTTTTTAATCCACTTGTATGAGAATAAGAAATTTATTATATTTTATTTAAAGATAAGTTAAAAATGTCGTACTCATGTTTTTAGTATGTATTACATTTTTAATACATGGTTATATAAAAGATTAATTACACTATACATATTCATTGGGAAGAAAATATATTTGTCTTAATCATGATAATTTATTAAAAAAAATTAGAGTAGAAATAATTTAATCAAATTCTTTCATAATAATGATGTAGTAATTTTTTGAATTAATGGAAATAAAAAATAAATGATATTAAAAACATTAAAATAAATAAAATTTGATATAATTAATGACATCCATGAATTTTGTAGATAATTTATAAATGTTAGTTATATATTATAAGTTTTGGTTTGATGTTATCATGATGTTAGGATATTTTTTAAAAAGGCAAATATTGAATAGTATCAAAAATGAAAAAAAATGATACTTTAAAATAAATAATATTATTTTAAATGATATAAAATTCATAAAAATATAAATTCGGCCAAATAAATACAATAAGTTTAAATATGTAATCAATGATCGATTTGGGGTTCGTTTATCATTTTATAATAACTATATTATCCCTAAAGTGTTTCAAAAAGTTGTCATGGTAAGAGTTAAAGGGTTTAACTAAGGGTTAACGACAAATTATAAGGTTAACATTGTGACATAAACATGTCTAAAAATTATTTTTTGAGAGGATTTAGACCCATACTCATATTAGGTTTTAAATAACTCACTTTTAAGACATTTTTAAATAAAAAATAATATATATTAATTTATATTTTGGGAGTTTCCAAAAATGCCCCACCTAAATTATAAAAGGGAACTTTCTCCCTCACTTCCATACACCAATTTGAACCTTCTAGATCGACCAAACCCTACCCATTTATCTTCTTGACATCTATATACACATATTAAAGGTTCTGGACTTCTTAAAAGTCTAAACCTAGCATCTCTAAGAGGAGATCTGTAGAGACCCAACCCCAGAAGGACCAAAGCTGGTGTCTACTACTATTTCATTGACATGATTACAAGGAATTAAATACCAAAGGAATGAGAGTTTAGAAGACCTGATAAAATAGATATATACATGAGAAAATAATAAACTCATTACTATATTTTTTTTTTCTTTCTTATTAAATAGCTTTGAGGAAAACACTAATCTAGTTAGTAAATCCCTACATATCTTTCATAGTATGTTTCTTGGATTCCTAGGTAAATAAATATAATAATGGTTAGATAAAATCATTATTAAGGTCAACATATAGTGGATGAAATAAATAATCTATGAGAATAATAATTATGAAATGGTGAATAACTGAATTTACATGCCATATAATTAATAAACTGAGAAAGAGGTTCATAAACAACATGATAAGGTAATAAATGAAAACACAAGACATTAAAATAACTAGATAAGAAAAAATAAATATGGTAAGGTAAGAAACTAAAACACATACTATCTAAATAATTAAAAATTAAATGTATCCACAAACATGTTGACACAAAATATCATGGATGAATAATAAATGAAACTAAATTAGGTAAATGCTTTATTAATGGACATCATGTCTAAGGCACATGAAAACCTATACTGTAAAGACCTTTCACATGATAGTTCAAAATATTTTGATTTGCACAAATAATTTGTCTCATGAGAACCTATCAATGCATTTAGGATCTATATAATGTTTAGTATCCGCCCATCATTTATTTTCCCAACTATTCCCCAAATAGAATAATCAAAATATAAAATATGACTTATCAAATATTTTTATTGAATAAAGAATATTAAATTATCAATATTTTCGAAATAATAATATAACTTTCAAAGTAGACATCATATATAAAATGGTATCTGGATTAAAAAATAGTAACATTCATGATGAATGAAATAGATATTTAGGGGTAAATTCAATGTTCAATGATCAAAGGATACTGATTATTTTAAGGGGAATAAGAAATAATTCAAGGATGTGAATGTGAATACAATCCTTAGAAAAATCGATAATAAACAATTCAATGGAAGAATATAGATGATATCAATACAAAAAAAAACCTTAAGTGGAGTAAAAATAAAGGGCCCACTACTACAAAATAGGGCTTTAAAAGTTCTATAATAGTAATTTATCAATTCTAATAAAACACGAACAATATGAGCGTGGTTAAATGTTCAAAACTTTATCAGTGAAAAAAAAACTGTTAAAGTCCGCCTTTAAAAATGATAAAAAACATTTTTAAAAGGGTCATTTACCAACACTTTTTTATTGATGTTAAAGGGGGCCTTTAATAACACTTTTTTAGTGATGAGAATGGAAGCACTATTAAAGGGGGTAAAATTATATTTTTTGGACACCTATGAGCTTGACACCCTTTATCAGCGCTTCCATTAACCCTTTAATAGCGCTCCACCCCCCCCCCCCTTTATCAGTGATTTTCACCCTGCCACCTTTTATCATCACTTTGTTAATTTCTATCCTTATGCGCATCTTTCTAGATTCAAACCCTACACCTCCCCTTCGAAGATGGAACACCTTTACCTCTACACTATGTTGTTTTGATATCTATTTAATGGTATTTCTGTTTATATATATATATATATATAAATACACATATATTAATATAATTATTTTAAAATAAATTTATACAATATATGTGGGTGTGTGTGTGATATATATATACTTATATTTATTTAAATATATTATATATTATATTCATTTATATATAATAAATACAATATATATATATATATATCCTGATTAATACACACATAGGTATATGTGTATATAATGTAAAAATGGATAGATATTATTTTAAATACATATTTAGGATATGTATTTATTTAAATATATTAGAATATACATTTTTACATAAATATGATGATATATGTATTTATATTAGTGATTTATTATAAGTAAACATAAGAAACATGCATATATTTAATTATAAATAACATTAAATTATGAAAAATGATAAAATTTCAAAACCATAATATCAATATAAATATAATACCTAGGAATAAAATTAGTCACCACCAAAAAGGCAATAATACCCTCTTAAAATAGGTTGAAAATGCATCCAATGTCAAAAAATCAGGGTACCCTAACTAAAAACTCTAATTTGAGATCTTATTAGATTTTTTGGCCTTTAAACATGTGATAGAGGTTTACCATTGTCACTAAGGCTGTAGATCTCATCAAAAAATTTGATTTGATATGTGGTAGAGCATAAATGGACACCAAGATCAAATGTTATCACTGTTTGATGTTCGAGTTACATTTTCAACTTATTTTAAAAAAATTATTAATTTTTTTTGATTTTTTATCTTTAAATTGATATTAAATGACTATTAGTCAAAAATAATAAGAAAATTATTAATTAAAAATATTTTATTTATTTATTTTGTAATCCATTTTCACAAAATATCTTATATATTAATTGTAAAATTCTATTTACCTTATCTAAAAAATATTTTAAAAAATATATATTATATTTATATCAATATAAATATATTTATATATTTATATATTATTATTAATGATTTTTTACTATACCTTTATCAGTTATAATAAAAAAATGTTGATAAAGAGGGGTCTTTATCAGTGCTTCTAAAAAAGCGTTGATAAGGACCCCCAATAACCGTGTTTTTTTACAAGTGATGTTAAAAGATCCCATTTTTCAGTTATTGTTTAAAAGTGTTTATCATGGTACACCTTTAACAATTTTTTTTTATCATTATTAATGACCTCCTTTAATAATGTTTTTAGCACTGAAAAAGGGGGTCTTTAACATCATTTTTAGCTATTGCTGTTAAAGCCCTAGTATTGGATAAACCTAGTTTTGTAGAAGTTTCTGTTGATGCTGAGGAATAGAAATATTATAAAAAGATCATGAAAAAAAAATTGGGAAAATATACTATGATTATCCAAACATTTCGGAAAAAAGATTCATGGAAAATCTCTTTTGAAAAAAATTTCTTTATAAATTAATCTTTTAGACATGAAATGGGAGCTTTAATGAAATGACGATAGGGAAATCTGTACTTGTCGTATGAGGTAAAAGAACCTTCTATTTGCACGATTAAAGGATATAAAAATACATTGTTTGAAAATAGAAAAGAATATTCATTTGAAAAAAATGTTAAAAGACAAAAAGGATAAAAGCTTCTTTACCAAATCATTTTAAAAATATTTTTGAAAAAATTTATTAAAACATGATTTTTAAAAGAAAACAGGTTCTCCAACTAAAGGGATAAATAAAGTTGGGTTTTCTTAAAAAAAATTATAAACCATTTTCAGTACCAAAGAGTGTAAAATGGTACTACTACTTGAAAATAGTCATGAATTACTAGATAATAATGAAAGGTTTTGTTGAAAATAAAATTATACAATTTCCACTAATGGAAGTTCCATTGCAAGATCATTAGTAGTATTCTTGAGGATAATAATCTTTAAACATCCCAAGGTGTCCCATACAACTTATAATTTTTTTAAATAATATGCCTCATGAAGGAATAATATTGAATTTAATTTTCAAATACAAAGACAATAAAAAAATTCATGATATTATATATCAAAATTGGTATTATTTACACAACACAAAATAATCAAATTTTGAATATGACATTTATCCCACAGATGTAAAAAGTGAGATGAGAATCCATTACCTTGAGTTTACTTTTGGGTGAACATACTTTCACTTCTTGTATAATAAACTTATTTTAATTTTTTAATTTTTTTAGAAACATTTTCATGTTTAAAAATAATTTAATTTCACTTTTTACTATGTTTTATACAACTACTTGAAAAATTCTGTTTATATTGGGTGTTTAGAAAAAATTCGGATTATGTGTGAAAAACAACATTGGTAGGTCAACTATGATTAAACGGGTCGTTATATAACATCTCAAAAATAATAATCATGAAATAATTATCTTATGTTTTCATTAATTATGCATTTAAAATAAATTATTAAATATGGTTATTAATAACGAACCAGCGTTACAATCATTGAGATTGTAGGTTGTACGTACGCATGAGTAATGTTCTTATTTTTCAATGATTGTTATAGAGAGAAGGTAAGTAACACCATATCTTTCCAAAATTATCATTATATAAAAAATATCATATTATTAAATCATATATTCTTTTATATAGAATTATTGTGCTGGAAAATGAATCACTTCATGTTGAGGAGATGGTAGTCCACATGTCTATGAATGACGTTATCACTTTTTAAGTGTGTGAAAGGGTAATAAAGAAAATGAAATATATATATATATAGAGTATATATACAGAAAGTTAATTATTTCATTAATATTATATAAAGTTTTTTTATGTCACATATTTTTAATTATAATCATCATTTAAACATTCCATGGGTCATGTGAACAAATCACATCACATTGAGGGGGCAGTAATCCACACTTTTTCAAACAAAGTTATTGTATTAAGAAAATAGAAAGTATTAAAGGTATGTGTTATAAAAAAATTAATTATGTATTAAGAAATAATAAATATCATAAATATCATATATAAACATAGTTTCCATCAATATTTCCAACCATGAAGGTTGGTAAAGTAAAATGAACAATCATCATTTCGTGAGTCAGTAGTTTGTCATTCACAGAAACAATCTGTTCGTTACCAATTAGATGGAAGTGTGTGTAAGTGTAGGTATAAATATTAGAATAAAAACATACTATTATATTAATTGTAAGTTTATTTTTATATAATAATATAATAAGAATATATGAGGGGTTGGATAATGGAAATAAAACTAGAAAGCTTGAGAGAAGAGATTACCTCTTAATCGGGTAATAACTTTTGGTTTCTACAAAAATGATTCCTTGGAAGGATTTATACTAAAATGGAGGATTAAAGTTATAGTGGAGGGATGATGCAAAGCTATATGGGATGTTATTTTTCAAATCTATGTGGTTTGAGATATGCCAAAAAATGAGATGAGGTGGCAGCCTTTTATAAGGGAGGAAAAGGACTCACTTGGTCTTTTGAAATAAAGTTAGGTGTACCCATGTTTTAACAAAAAACAATGTCATAAAAAGCCAACAAAAATCAATAATGTAAGGTTAATGTCATAATTATGTCCATAAAAGAGGTTTTGGAGAATTTTTTTGGTCATTTGGCCCCTTAAGTTAAAGGTTTAGTTCTTTATTAAGCCTAATTTTACCTTAATAATTGTAATTAATTTTCATTACATTCAGTAATATTTTTTAAAAAAAATTGGGCTTATTAGAAATTATAAATTATTTTTATTCCAAATATGGAATCAATTTTTCCAAATTCAAATCATAGAAGTGGTAGAAATAAATTTAAATTTAATCCCCAAGATGGGACGACAATGCATGTTTTTAAGGTAAAAAGGTATGAATGTTTGCCATTTTTTATTATCAATTTAAAATTAAAATTTATTCCAATGACATACATTGTATTAATTTATAAAAATATTATCTAATTAAACTTTAAAACCAGTTAAAAATATTATTTATTATTATAAATAAATTAGATAAAAAAGAAGTTTTGAAATAAAATTCAATATTTTTAACTATTCATTAAATATGAAATGTTTCATAAAAATATGAAAAATTAACCCTACAATAATTATTATATTTATATTTCCAATATAATGTTTATTTTTACATATTCAATCAATTAAAGAGCTAGAATTCTTATTTAAAATGGGTTCTCTATTAAAAGGTGGTAAAATTGCCTTTATAAACATATAGGTTCTATATATAAAATAGGGTTTATTATTATCTTATGCATATCAAACATAATTGATTAATATATAAAATATTTTATTTAATATATAAAATATATTTCATTAAAAACATTCATTAATTTTAATTATCTATGTTCATTAAGACAAAACTCCTTTGGATGTATATAAATAAAAATATTTCTCTTTTATATCCAATTGGTTCTTATTTTCATTTATCATTAATTGGTAACCAATGAATTCATTTTATATTTATATAAACCAAAAATTTTCATAACTTAGTCAATACTCTTTGTAACTGCTAACATAACGGCTAGGTTATATCATATTATATTAAATAATAATATTTTACTAATACATTATTATTTGGTTCAAATCGGTCTTGCGTGTAATGGAAGCTATCAACGTAGGTCATTTTTGCATGTAACACAAGCTATCGAGGAAGGCCACTCTTGCATGTAACATAATATATCAATAATGGCCTCTCTTGCATGAAACACAAGCTAAATCAGTGTGGCATGTATTGAAATACATAGAATCTATTTTAAATAGTAATTATTTTATAAAGTATCTAGATATTATTTTACCCTACATGTTCGGGGTCTCATTTCATACACTCTTTCGAATAAAAGGTTCTTAATTTGGATTTTCATTTCATTACATTCTCCCCACCTTATTTAAATTACATCCTCACAATTTAAACTCGATCACGGTGATAGATTTTTTGATACTTCCTATGTTTGAAATCCCACATCATGAGAAGGGTTTATAAGTCATAATCTATAAAAGAGAGAGTAGAAAGTATGTAGGTCACATGGACTACAATGTAACTAGGTCTCTATGTAAGAGAACATCAGTGTAAGTAGAGATGTATACTTACTGGAAAAATGTAAATATTTATAAGGACTGAATGGGGTCATCAATCACAAACAAGTGAATGATCAATGGAATGTTTAGGACCTCAAAGCCATAAATCTGTGATGATTTAGAAGACCACAGATTCAACAGAAATTATGATATTAGGAAAAAAATTTATTTAAATATATTTTCCTATTGTTGGGTAATTATTTTACTACTTAAAAATATAATGAAATATTCTTACATGATATGTTTCAATTTCATATTAAAAATCCTAAATTTTGGTTGTGCTTTGACCAAATTCTAATTCATTCCTTTACTCCTAGAAATTAATTACCAATAGTGATTTTTTATTCCCAAAGAACAAAAGATACATTTAAAGGATCATGAGGCCAATAAAAGAGTGAAAATTCAAAATATTTTCATTAACTATCATCCAAAAAACATTGTTAATAGATTAATATCTAATCCTCAAAACTGAAACTACTGGTTTATCATTAACATTTATTCATCAAATTTTTTAACTAAAAACAATGAAAAATTAACCAGGAAATTTCAAAGGTTAGTTGTTGGAAAGAAAACCTTATCATCCTTTGGTCATGGGTTTAATACCCACACCCTTGACAGATTTAATTAGTTATCACCATGTTTATAGGTCATCCTTTTCTAAAAAAAATTAATATAATTCCACAAATAAATATGATGGAAATCAATAAAATTAGGTTAATTATAAAATAGACTTTTAACTAAATTTTTCAATATAATGCTAATCCATAAATACTTCATCCACTTATTTCCACATAGACCATTCCTTAGTCTAGAGTTTATCCATAATATCATTTATAGGATTTTTAAATCATGATACCCTATTTTCAATGTAAACACCCTATTTTAAAACTAGGTTATTCATTGTCAAAATCCTTGTTGCTGGTTTTTAAAGAAAATGTAAATTATCCTAAACATAACCCTCAGGCGTGTCAAAGAAGTTGTGTAGTATGGTTAATGGCCTAATTATTTCCATAAAATTGGTTTTGGAAAAATCATGAACTCGAGCCATACATTGTGGAAATGAAGTTGATATGTCACTAATCCTATGCGATCAAGGATCTCAAAGGGGACAATATTACTCTGGCTAGAACTTCCCTTTCTTTACAAAGTGTATGACTCTCTTCCATGTTTATATTCAAAAGAATACTTTTTCTCTAACACCAAAAATAAATTCCCTTAGGTAGTAGTCCGTATAGCTCTTTTACCGACTCTAGGTAACTTTTTTATGTTTTTTATGGATTGAATCTTCTTTGTCATCACATTCACAAGATTAGGTCCATGTATCATTCATTCCACAACTTCATCCCAAAATATTTTAAGTTATACATTTCTTTACATTCAAAGATTCATATATATCCATTTAAATACTCTAGTGGAAGTTTCATTTATATAGGAACTCAATTAATGGGATATATTGATCACATACTCCTTTAAATTCCATGAAGTGTTATCTTATTATGTCCTTAAGTGTTTGAATTGTCCTTTTAGATTTTCTATCAGTTTGTGGGTGATAGGTCTTGCTAAAATTTAATTTAGTACTAAAGTCTTATTGAATGCTTCTATAGAATTTAGAGGTGAGCCTTGGATCACAATAAATTATGATTGAAAGTGGAACACCATGAAACATCACCATTTCCTTCACATATATCATGGAAATTTTTTCAAGTTATAAATCTTCCCAAATAGTTATAAACTGGTCAGTCTTGGTGAGTCGATCCACTACAAACCATATCGTATTTTTTCTGTGGATGTTTTTGGGAGACTGGTGATAAAGTCCATGGTGATATTCACCCATTTCCACATTGTTATAAGAAATGTTTTAATAATACCTTTGGAATTTTGACACTCTACTTTAACATGATGGCATACGAAACAACTTGATATATACTCCGTAAGATCCTTCTTCATGTTGTACCATCAAAAGTGTTCTCAAAGATCTTGGTACATATTGGTACTTCTAGGGTGGTGTAGAATGATAGGCTATGTGAATTATACAATAGCATGGTCATTATCTCAGGTGATGATGGAACATAAAGCCTCATTAAAAACTAAATTACACCGTCATAATGAATTTGGAACTCATGTAGCTCCCCTTACTTTATTGAATTCATCTTTTTTAGCTCTACATCATCCATTTATGTCTCCTTGATATTCTCTTAGATAGAAGGTTGGAAAATCATTTTGGAGAGGTAGGATGTAATATATATCTTTATTATTTCAAGATATATCCTTTTCATATACAGTAATATAACGTCTCTCTCAATTTTCATCATGGATATAGTAGCATGTTTTTTTCTATTAAGAGCATCATCTACCTTATTCTCTTTTCTCGGATTACAATGAATAGAGAAATTGTAGTCGATGATTATATCAAACAATTTTATTTGATTAATATTGATATACTTCTATGTGAATATATACTTTAGACTCTTATGATCGGTATATATGTCAAACTTTTCACCATAAAGATAGTGCGACCAAATATTTAGAGCAAAGATCATATCTTCTAACTCTAGATCATGTGCCACGTAGTTCTTCTGATGGATCATTAACTATCCTAAGAACAGGATATCACATTATCATTCTGCATGAGTACAGAACCCATGAAATTCTTTTGAATCATAACTATATATCACAAAACCTTCTCCACTTATTGGTAGTGTGAGTACATGTTAAGACCAAGATGATAAGGATGACTATCATATTTAGGTATTATTTTTTCCTAGGAAGTTTAAGAAGAAACTAAATCACCTAAATTTTTATTTGTTGAAAATCAGACTGACCATCATATTCAGAAAAATAAGACTCACAATGGTTAAGAATGTCCATTGTATAGGGAATATGTTTTTGGGATGAAGTGGATCATTATACTCACCCTAAGTCCGGAATGAAAGGTTTAATTATAATGGGGAAAAAATATTCTACCAATCATATTCAGTTTGATCATAATTATACCAATCATATTTATGTTGAGAAGGAAAGAAATATGTAGATAAAATATATGTCAGTAGCAACACTTTACATTATAGGTTATATGATGATGATGCTGATATTCAATATAATCAAAGTCCTGAAGTAATTAAGGGTTATTGCTGAAAGTTTACGAAAGAATAAATTTGATGAACTTGAATCATTGCAGTCTCAAGATCATCATAATGATATTTCTGGATGAATAATTGTTTAATGACAAAAGAGGATGATCGTAATGAATATGCTAGTTTTTAGTTAAACTAAATTTCAAAAATATTTAAATCCTCAAAGAAAGAAGTTAGCGAGCATCATATTCAAAAAATAAATAATCTCTTAATGTTGATCCATTGGATTTAGTATGTCATAATATTCATCAAAGGATGAATTTTTTGTGATAAAAATTGACCGGTATCATATTTAGAAGAGAAAAAAGTTGCTGAAGTTGAAGTTGCTGATACCGGTCCATTAGACTTGGTATGCCATCATAATCATCATAACAAGAATTGTTTGAAACTGATTAATGTAAAGAAATGAAAAGTAAGTAGTGGCCAATATGAAGAATAAATTCAAAGATTTATCAATAATGTAGTCAACCATTTAAAATCAGTTTAATTAGTTTGTTTATCATTCATGTGGGTCAAAAGAAGAGATAAAGAAGAATATATTATTTTACATTTGTCTTCATCGTAATGAGGCAGAACATAATGACAAATCAGAATCGGAAATTATAATCATACTAATGTTTTTAAATAATGTATAAAGTATAGAAAAAGATATTTAAAGATTCATGATGGTTTGAGAAGTGTTGATAAGAGTTTATGAAGGCAAGATGCACCTGAAATTCAAAGGAACATAGAGATTCGTAAAATGTAATTTAGAGGAAAAATATTCAAGAATCCCACCCAAAACATTTTTGGGGTGAGTATAAAAGAGAAATTACATTGTAATTTATGATATATGTACTTTTCATGGTGAATAAGAGACAATAAAGATATTTAGATAGAATAATAGGTTTCCTGATTGAATTATGTTGAAGAAGTATTTCAGATAGAAGAAGCGTATGAGAAGAGACAAGATTATATTCAACTGGTCATCATATTGGGCTGAATCATCAGTCCAGAAAAATTGTATTGGGATTTCTATATTGAAGAAGAAATGGTTCAGAATTCTTTTCAAATATATTCTAACAAAGTCATACATTTTTCTTATTGATCAATTATACTAGGATAATTAGACTGATTTTTATAACAATGTCCATAAAAGTTCTTACCAACTTCTAGGTAAGAAAGTAAATATTTTTTATAAAAAAAAACACAGTTGTGAAAGATGATAAAGAAGCATCAGAACTTGTTTTGTTATAAAAATTTGTATTACATCATTTCTTCTAGAAGGATAATATGCACTATTGAATTGTTTACATAGTGACACACAAGTTAATGGGAATATCCAACTTAATGTATTCCACACCAAATGATTGTATTCTAGTGGATTTTTTGGCATTAGATTATTTTCAAACAATACAATGGATGTAGATATTCTTGTTGAATAATAAACCTTATAAATTATTGAGTTCATATAGATGTGGGTTTTAATTATTTTAAATAGGAAAAGAAATATTTAAGATGTGGAAAATGTTTTTTAATAAGTAAGAAAATAGAAAAGAAAAATATATAACTAAATAACCCCTACCCCTCTCATTGATACAATTATCTTGACTGGGAAATAACAATTAGTATCAGAGACAATTTCCCTTTTTTTATTCTTTGTTGTTGTTTTGAAGAGAATTTGATGGATTATTTGAATTGTGTCAAAAATAAAGGAATCCTGGTTTTTGATGGAAAGAATTATCATATCTGGAAATATATAATGTTTCCCCATCATATGTATATTAGATATGATTTTATTGAAGATGTAATAGATGTATTTCCTCCTATTGATGATAAAGTTCATCTTAATCTGTTGATAAGTCTAATCTTGAGAGTGATGGAAGGGACAAGAATTATTTACTATCATCACTTTCTAAAAGTGAATTTTTAACGGTGAAGGGTTTTTCCATAGATAAAGGTATAAGGGATAAGTTGAAAAGCATATATGAAGGCAATCCAAACTTGAATAAGAAAAATTAAAAATCTTGAGGCTGAAGTATGATGACTTGAAAATTGGTGGGTATGAATCTATTGGGGACTTATTTACCAAGTTAAATAACATCATCAAAAATATCAGATGTCTTATTTAAATTTTCAAAGAATATATAGTTAGTGAAAATATATTAAGAATTATTCTCGACAATTTTGATGCTAAAGTTTATTAATTAGAAGACAGATATCATAAAAAATTATCTATAGATGATTTTCAAAGAACTCTCATCACATATAAAATAATAAGGTATAAAGAGAGGAAAATAAATAAAATTCATTGGGAAATTTCATTCAAGACTATTAAGAATGATAATTCCGAGATGATTATTATTGAAAATGATTGTGGATATTTTGATTCTGAAAATGAGGTATGTGAAAATATTGATGATATTTTATCATTTTTTTCTAAAAATGTGAGAAGAGGTACAGGTAAATATAAAAGGAATTTTTCCTTGAAATTTTTTTAATATGGATTCATTGGGTACTTTACAAACACATTTCCACAAATAAAGAAAGAAAAATATTGTGATGAAGAAGAAATAAGGCCAAGAAGGTCATGGAAAAAATAGGATGGAAAGGAAAATTTTATTCCATAGGGAAGGGTTAAAAATTATCAAAATCTAAAATGTGTATTTTTTATCTAAATATAAATTATAAAAAGATATTAATGCTAAATCCAAAAATTCTACTGAGCATGTTGGTGAGAATACTTTTAGTGTAATAATTAATGATGAAGAATCCAGAATCAGTAGTTCTAATTAAGATGAAACACAACATAAATTTCATTTAAATTAAGATTTGAATTATATTTGAGAAATATAAGAAGTCTTGAAAAACAAACCAAGAATTTGGACGATGAATGTTCCTTATAAAGAATTCATGAATTTTTTTGAGATTATAAGAAAAAGATGCAACTAGATATTAGTGATTTTAAATAATATCATAAGAAATAAAATAATAGTAATGAACATCTGGAATAGATTTTAATGGAAAAAAAATAATAGTTAGAACATGTCTGGTAAAAACTTTGTAAATATGAAAATAAAATTATATTTTCAAAAAATTCTATATATGAAGATGGTGAAAGTTTTCATAAGGAAAAACTTGACAGGATAAATAATTAACCATCAAAAGTTGATAGGAAATATATAATTATTTTTGGAAATAAGAAAGCTTAGAAATTAATGTATGTGGCTAAGATTTACAAAGTTGAGAATTCATAGGTTTTTGAAAAACCTGAGTCTAAAAAAGTTTCTAAAAATTATAAATATGTAAATTTTTCTATTATTTCTAGTTATGACAAGGATAAAAGGATAATTAAGCTAAAAAAGAAGATTCTGATTTACAACAGAAAGGTTGGTGGTCAAAAAAATTAATATAAGAAGGTTGCTATGAAACATATTCATAACTTTAGTCAGTATGGAAGCTATAGATGAAAATATTCTTTCTATGGCTACAACTGGTATTGTGATGGAATCATAAATAAAACCAATATGTGTTGGTTCAACCAACAACATTATTTCTATTCTATAGGTTATGAAATTCATTGGTTTAGGGGGAATCAATCTTCTAAAAAGAATATGTACGAAAAAGAATTCCTAAAGAAACCTGATAATGATGGTGTAAAAATTAAAAATATGTTCCAACCCTAAGAAACTATTTGTTAAAGATGTGAACAACTAGGTAATCTTGCTAAGGGTTTTATTTTTTTGTTACCAGCACCATATAATTTTCATATCATTTCTCATAATCTATAGGTGAAAAAAGAAAAATCTATTGTTGTTAAAACTACCCTAAAATCATTTAAAGGTGAATGACCTTGGATTCTTGATAGCGAGTGTTCCTTACACATTAAAGCAGTTTTAAATTTTTTTAAAAATTTAAAAGACATCAAAGAGGTTACTATGACATTCAACAAGGATGAAAAAATAATAATCAAAGGTGTTGGATCAATTATCATTAGGAAATAAAATATTAAATATAAGAAATATTTATATATTGATGAGTTGAAACATAAATTGTTCAGTGTTTCACAATTGTGTGATGAAGGTAAAAAAGTTACCTTCGGGAAAGATGTATTTTTTTGAAAATTGAGAAGGATAAAAAGACAGTTACAAGAGGCCAACATACAAAGGGAATATTATTTCATGTCTGTGAGGTACAAAACTCTTGTTACTTGGGTATGGTAGAAGAAAATTAATTATGGCATAAAAGGATGGGAAACTTGTGTCAAATAAATAAGAGTAAGTTAGAAAAGTTATATTGTGTTCATGATATTCTTGATTTTCAATGAATATGAGATTTTTGTTGCACTAATTTTCATATGGGAGAAATTACAAAGTCTGTGTATAAGAAAGTTGAGATTTTTTCAGAACAACCCTTGGAACTTTTTCATTCTGACATCTATGGAACAATGAGAAAACAATCAAAAAATGATGATAATTACTTCATCACATTCATTGATGAATTTAATCACATTACTTGTGTTATGAATATGAAATATAATTCATATGCTTTGAGAATGTTTAAAGGTTTTAGGAGAAAATCAAAGAAGAAAAGTGAGTATTCTGTGAAAAAGTTGAAAACTAATAATGTTGATGGGAATAAGAATGAAGAATTTGAAAGTTATCCTAAGAAGAATGTAATTTTTCATGAATATATTACCCTATACACACCTCAAAAAATGGGGTTGTTGAATGGAAGAATAGAAGTTTGGTGGAAATGGGGAGAACTATGTTACATTAATAAGGTATTTCTCATTCCTATTGGAGGAAAACCATGAGTACTATTGTTTATATTCAAAACTGATTTTTCTATTGACCATGTTTGTATATTACTCTATACAAATTTTTTTTATGGAAAAACTACATGTTTCAAACAGTTAAGAGTTTTCAGGATTCCATGAATTATAAAGAAGAATGGTGGAAATCTGGGAATGTTCGAGCAGAAAGGTGAAGATGGAATTTTTCATGGTTATGCTCTAGAAGGAAGAGAATATAGATGTTTCATCAAAGAAATAGAAATAATTTTTATTCTAATAATTTGAAAGTTATTGAAAAATATATAAAGGATAAATATAATCAATCAAATAAGGAAGTTGAGTAGGATTATGAAAGTTTTATCAACATTTCTGATAAAGATATATCAAATTATAATCCTACTCGAAAACAAGAATCAGACTCAGCTATTTCATGTGATGGATAAGAATCTCTAAAATATCATCCAAAGATGAGGAAGCTAGTTGAAACTCAGAACATTATAGTTTATCAACATAAGAAGGTTCAAACAATAAGGACAAAAAATTTTATTAAATGTAATTCTTTGTATTCAAAAATTGGGCCCAATGTTATGAAATAAGATTTTGAGTATCTAGAATGGGTTTAGTCAATGAATGAAGAGTTAGAACAGATATAAAAGAATGATTCATAAGAACTCGTACCTAATCCAGATAACAAAAATGTTATTGGTACAAAGTGGGATTCCCAAAACAAAATGAATGAATAAGGTGAAGTGATAATAAACAAGGAATGATTAGTATGTGAAGGTTACTATAAAATTGAAGGAGTTGATTTTGATGAATCTTTTTCTCTGGTGGAATGGTTAGAAACAATAATAATTTTTCTTGTTAATTCTACACAATGGAGTTACAAAAATGTTCAAATGGATGTAAAGGCTGCAATTATAAATGATGATCTTAATGAGGAAGTTTACATTGAATATACTTGTCGATTTGTTGTTGGGAAAGAGGAATGTAATGTGTGCATATTTAACAAATCCTTGTATGCACTAAAGAAATCTATGAGGGCATAGTATTCCAAACTGGATACTTTCTTATGGAATTTTAGTTTAAAGAAATGAAGGGTTGATAACAATATTTACATCAAACAAATTCAAGAGTTTTCCTTCATTATAATTGTTTATATTAATGACATTATCTTTACTAGGAATAATGAAATATCTTGTGAAGAGTTTTCTAAATAAAAGAAAATTTTGTTTGATATTTCCATGTTGGGAGAAATAAAATACATTATTGGTTTACAAATTTTATAAAAGAAGAAACACATTTTTCTTTCTCAAGAAAAGTATTCTAAAGAAATTCATAAATGGGTCGGTATAGAACATTTGAAACTAGTTTACACCATAGTATCAGTGGGAACCAAGTTG
The DNA here is from genome assembly GCA_963277665.1 of Viscum album. Taxonomy (NCBI): domain Eukaryota; kingdom Viridiplantae; phylum Streptophyta; class Magnoliopsida; order Santalales; family Viscaceae; genus Viscum; species Viscum album. The sequence goes on along the minus strand of OY728148.1, from coordinate 962,357,545 downwards.
AGTAAAGATGGAGAAGGCAAGAATGTTGATCAGAAAGGGTTTCCAAAGTTGATTGGAATTTTGTTATATTTTACTTCTTAGGACACAATATTGTTTATTATGATACCTTATGTGAATGATTTTATAGTGATCCAAAATAATCAAATTTACTTTCTAGAAAGAGAATCTTCAAATACATCAAAGGCCCAAAAAATTTCATAATCAGGTATGATAGATTAGAAAGTATTGATTTTTTTGGTTATTCAGATGTTGATTGGTTAGTAAATGTTGATGATAGAGGATCCACATAAGGTGGAGTTTTATTTCTAGGTAAAAGTTATGTTTTTTGGAATATAAAGAAATAGAATTCAGTAACAGCCATTACAACTAAATCTGAATATTTTTCTACTACACAATCTGCTACCAAACATATGTGGATGAAGAATCAGTTAGAATACTAACTTGTTGAATTGAAGTTACCCTTTATCTTGGGTTGTGATAATCAAAGTGAAATCAACCTTTCTATGAATCTGGTAAAACATTATCATTCAAAACATATTGATATCCACAATTATTTCATAAAATATCATCTATAGAATAATGAGTTAAAGTTTGATTATGTTCCTAAATGAGAACAAGCAGCTTACATTTTCACAAAACCATTACCCAAGGATTCATTTTCTAAATTGAGCTTGAACAAGGTCATCTAACCTCTTTCTCATCAAGGTTGAGGTATATGTTTTTGTTCCCAATCTCAACTTATCTTTGGAAAGAGTTTTCAAGGGGGGAATTGTTTTATAAATCTATCATTATAGATAACTTTTAATAGAGAGAGTTGTGGGTAAATTGTGAATTTATCATTGCAAGTGTGTGAACTATTCTAATTATTTGTTGGAGTGGTTGTTGGAAACAATTTTTTTTGTATTCTCTAGAGGATTAAAATTTAAGGAAGAAAAGATGAATAAATTTTTCATAATCACTACTTTTGGACATCATGAATTTTATTTCAATAATTATTTTTTCCTAAAATGATTTACCACAGGTAGTCTTATAATTATTGATAAGTAATAAATATCTTGAGGATAAAAATTTCATTGAATTATGAACCTTGGTTGACAAAAAAATAAAATGTGGTAGATTTTTAGGACCAAGATGATAAATATGAATATTATATTCAGGTATTTTAATTTTTTGTCAATAGAGTTTAAGAAGAAAAGAAATCACCTCACTTTGTATGTGATAAAAATTGGATAGGCCATCATGTTCAATAAAATCATACTCATAATGGTTAAGAAATTCCATCACATTGGGAATATTTTTTCTGTATCAAGAGGATCATCAAACTCAGGTAAATTTTGGAATGAAATGTTTGATCCTAATGGGGAATAATTTGAGTCTACCTAAATTTGATGAAAATGTGATGTTTCTTTTCTGATCTTGGAGTTCTCATAAATCATAAGTAAGTTGTAAAACTTTTAATGAAATCTTGATGAATGAAATGGGAGAAAAATAATATTCCAATCATATTCTGGATGATTGTATTCATGCCAATCGTATTCAAGATGAGTAGGAAATATATATGTTTATGAATGGTAGGGAAGTTTCAACACTTTACTTGGTAAGTGAGATGATGCTAAAGTTGATCTTCAAAGTAATAAAAGTCAGAAATAATGTCATGATACTTGTTAAATGTTTATGAAAGAAGAAATTTTATGTATTTTAATTGTTCTGGTCTAAATATAATCATAATGATATTTATGGATACAGATTTGTTTAAAGGCAGGGTAGGATAGTCATAATAAATGTTCTAGTTTTTGATCAGACCAAAATCTAGAATATTGAAATCCTTGAAGAAAGAAGTTTTTGAGAATCGTATTCAAAAAATAAATAAGATACTAATGTTGATCCATAGATTTCTGTATGTCATCATATTAATTATAGGCATAATTGTTTATTATAAAAATTGATTGGTATCATATTCAGAAGAGGACTAATTTGTTGATGTTGAAGATTGTGATACCGGTCCATACTTGGTATTACATAATAATCATCAGAGGAATAATATTTTGGAAGTGATGAATGAATAAGAAAATTATGTGGTGGCCAATATGAAGAAGAAATTAATAACTATATCAATAATTTAGTTAACCATTTAAAATATTTTGAATTACTTTTCTTATAATTCAAGTGGGTCAAGAGAAGATATGAAGAATAATATATTGTTTTAAATTAGTATTCATAATTATGAAGCAGGTAGTAAGAACAAATTGAAATGGGAAATAAAAATTAGTATGATGTTTACAAAAATTCTAAAGTAGATTTGAAGTTGTGAGAAGATTTTAAAATGTTAAATGAGTTTTGAGAAGAGATTATGAAGTTAATATGAACCAAAATTCAAAGGAATGTGTAGATTCAGAAAATTTGATTGAGTGAGAAATTTTTTAGGTATCCCACCCAAACCATTTTTTGGGTGAGTATAAAAGGGAAAGTACTTTGTAATTTTGAAAAATGTACTATTAAAAAAGAAGAATAGAGAATAAATGGCTCTAGAGAGAAGAAGAGGTTTCAATCTTTTGTTTTGTCGTATTCAACTTGTCATCGTATGGGGATGAATCATCGGACTGGGAAAATCATATTGGGATTTTTGGATTGAAGAAGAAGTGGTTCAAAATTTTGTCAACCGTATTCTGAAAAAGTCATATATTTTTTATATTGAGAAATTAAACTGGGATAATCGAACTGGGATAATTGGATTGGGAAATCAGACTGAATTTTGTAACAAAATTTAGAAAAGTTCTTACCAACTTCTAGGTAATAAATTGAATAATTTTTTTAAAAATAATACATTTGTGAAAGATGATAAAGAATCACCATATAATGTGTTGTTAAAAAACTTTGTATTTTATCATTTGTTATAGAAGGATCACATTCACTATTGAATTGTTTATATAGAGCTACCTGAGTGAGACAAAATATCCTACTCATTGTATTCCACACAAAAGGATTATTTTCTAAGAGATTGTGTGGTATTAGATCATTTCAAAATCATAGAATGGATGTAGCTATTTTTGTTGAATAGTGATACTTATAAAATCATGTATTACTATAGATGTTTGTTTTAATTGTTTTCAATAGGGAAAGAAATATTTAATAGGATTCTATGTTTATTACATAATTAAAGAAATATAAAAGAAAAGTATATCACTAATTCACTCTCTCCCCCTCTCAGTGATACAATTCTCTTGACTGGGAAATTACAGCACAAGAACAATGATTAGCCTCTTCTTGATCTCCTTAAATATTTCATCATATCTTTCATCCATAAATAATTTACCCCATTTTGTGGTAAATCAGTTAGTTGGCTAAAAAATAATGGTAAATTTATGACAAATTGTAAATAGTAACCAGTTAATCTATAAAACTATAGATTTATATGACACTTGTGGGTCTAGGTTATTCTTCAATTGCCTTTCTCTTTGAAGGGTCCACATAAATTCCATCACTTGTGATCACGTTCCCCAATAATGTGACTTCTTGCATAAAAAAGTCTCCCTTATTTTACTTAGAATACTTTTTCTCCTTCCTTAATATCACCAACACAATCATTACATTATCTTCAGGTTCCTACTTAATCTTGGAATAAATGAGAATATAATCGATAAACACTACCAAAAATATTTTGAGTTGGTATCTAAATAATATATTCATCAAATCCATAAATATGGTAGGAAAATTAGTAAGTCTAAAGGGAATTACTATGAAATCATAGTGCCCATACCATGTAAGTAAAGCAGTCTTTTGAATATCTTCCTTCTTAAACTTTAGTTGATGATATCCATAAAAAAGATACACCTTTGAGAATTATTTCACTCCTCTTAGTTGATTGAATAAGTCATCAATCCTTGGTTGATGATAATTTTTATTTATGGCGATCATGTTGATATCTTAGTAATTGATATACACCTGTTTTGATCTATCTTTCTTTTTGACAAAGAGCATTAGTGCACCCCTAGGTGTTGTACTAGGGCGTATGATCCATTTTTTCAAATTCTCTTGTAGATAATTATTTAAGTCCTCCATTTCAATCAAGGAAATCCTATATGGGAATTTGAGATAGGAGTGGCTCTGGGTATGAGATCTATTAAGAACGCTACCTCACGATCAGGTGATTCTAAGTAACTCTTTGAGAAATACATCAATGTATTCCCTAACAGTGGACATTTCCTCCAGGTTAATACATTCCTTTGACTCAACTATTTGGGAAAGATATTCTTCTCTACAGGGTATCAACACCCACACTTTTTATTGATTTTCCAAATAAGATTCATGATCTTCCTTGCATTTTTAGAGGATCATGGGATGGTTCAGAATATAAAAATAGATTTATTTCAAATATTTGATTTCTTATATATATAATGAAAGCCAATATGTGTCCATTATATCATCAAATTTCAACAAGGGAAATATAATTATATTTTCAAGAAGAATCATCCCAAATATTATTATAGGAGAAGGTTCCCACACATGGGTTGTAATGATTACACCACTATGTTTTTTATGGATATCTCTACTTAATGGTATCTGTGTTTCAATATAATAGTTATAGAAAAGGTTTAAGATATAAATGAATAAGTAGAACCAGAATAAAATAATACTTTTCTATTATTTAGTGAATAGGAATCATACCTTGTATGAATTCATTTTCACACTCCACTTCATTAGTAATGATGATATAAGCTTTCCCTTTCTCCTTTTACATTGGTGATTTCTGACACTGGTTTCCCTCAAGGACATATGGTTTAGTGCACTTGATTGCATAACACCCTTGGTCCCTTTAGTTGAAGCATTGAACCATTAGAGGTTCATTTGGATGTTATATCATTTCCCCTATCATGTTGGTCAGCTTCTTCATGTATCTTCAATATTCATTAAATTGGTGTCCTTCTCTCCCATACATGAAGAATTTCCCCACCCCTTTGCGGCAATTAACATGATTATTCATCTCACATATTTGACATGTGGGTAGTTGGATCCTATTTCCTCATTTTTCATTTGACCCACAATCCTGAAACCCCATTATTCTCTTATTATCTCCATAACCATGTGACCATTCTTTTATCTACATATCTACTTTAAGAGTACATTTAACAAAATCTTCAAAAATCCCAAATTCTTATATTTCTAGATCGTTTCAAAGGTGTAATTTTAAATCAATAAAGAACATATCTATTTTTCAGTAATTATTGATAAAAAACTGACGGAATACATTTAAAACCTTAGGATGTTTTCATCATAAGCTGTGACAACATAATCTTCCCTTTTCTTTAGCTATATGAATTCTCATTCAATATTTTTTTGATGAGTTCAAGGGAAATGATTTGTAAGAAATATTTCCTTAAATTATTCCCACTCTATCTCTTCCATTTATCATTTGGATTTTTGTTCTTTATCTATTCCTTCTATTTAATAGCCTCTCTATATAAATGAAAAATTACAAGAGTCACCATCTCCTTATTAGAGAAATATATTATAGAAAAGACCGTCTTCATTGTGTTATCCCACTATTCCACATCAAGTGGATTGGAAGTTCCACTAAACATCAATAGTCCTTTTTTCATTAAGGACTCAATGGATAATTGTTCCTTCTTGGGTTAATATGGACATTCCACACAGTTCATGTTATTATTCATATCTCAAGACAACTAGGTAATCATTTCCATAATGTTTTGAACTCAACCTCCCATGGAATTGGGGATCTCATTTGGATAATTGTTTCATTGTCACTCATATAGGTTTTAGGCCTAGTTTTTCCTGGTTCCTACCATTTTATAGAATGGAAAATGTTAGAACAAAACCAAAGTCAATAAATCATGTGTAATTTATTATTTTATGAAATTAACACTAAAGGAATATCTTATGGGATCCCTATGTCTATACTTTTATAAAAATAGTATTCTGGGATGTTTTACCTATACATAGACTTATACTATTGTTTTTTAGTCATGTTTTCTAATCATAATTCCCTAATTAACTAAACCATTCTTAGATACCAACTATAGTGACCCTAATTTTTCATATATAACTATTACATCATTTTAAAGATAAACAACATAATAGAGTTACAAATCTAGGAACCAACGGTTTATGTCTGATAAAAATAAGGCTCATAAATAACTTGTGCATAATAAAACATAAAAATTTATTTAAATCCTTCTTCTTTAACCTTCTAAAATATCATATTATCCTTAGTATATGAAATTACCTAAGGATATACGTCAATGAAAGTGGTAAGAAAAAAGCCTTGTAAGAGGATGAATAAGGAACTTGAATCAATATAACATGGGTGGGCATAATCATTATATCATAAGCCTAGGATCATTATCAATATCATGTGGTAAAAATGCGACAAAGTCATCGAATGTTGAAATTCATAAAAATGAAACATCATGTCATAGTGGTCAAATGTCACATATAGTTGTGAATAAAGCTAGCATCATGTTAACACCTAATATAAGTGAATAATCATAACATCATCACATTAAACAAATCTAGAATCATGTTCACATATAATAAACATTATCTCATGAGATACAACACATTACCCAATGTGCTGGAGGGATATATATTTATGGTCTAGTCATCACATCATAATATTTACATAATCATCTATGTCATATAGAATGTGTAACAATCATTTCATGAAATAACCCATGGAATGGAATGGGTTTCATGAGGATTTAAAAAATTAGGATTTCATAAATAAACATAGAGTTCCAAAATGAAAAATGGGAAAACATATTTTCTATAAGAATCGTTAATCTTTAGTTAATAATAAACAACTCAAGATGAGTAAAAGATGTGTTTTGGAAAGAATTGTTATTTTGGAAAATCATTGTATTTTCCATTAAATCATATAAAAAACATGTTTATCCAAAAATAGAATAGGGATGAACAATTAAATTAAATTTAAAGAACATTAGAGAACTATTTATTCCAAATATGTCATGAAATATGGATAACCCAATGAATAAGAGTTGGGTTCCAGAATCCCCTTACCTTAATTCCTCCTTTATTTTTTCACTTTTGCGCCTCTTGAATAATAATCTTATATATATTAAAAAACTAATAAAGATGTTAATTATATCAATTTATACAATTATTTATCAATTATTATAATTTTATTATATTTATTGATTTTTATTAATGAAATTGAAGTGTTTTGAAATCATGATTTTCCTAAAAATTTCTTGTTTCACATTGATTTCTCAATTTTCTTTTAGAGTCATTTATAGAAAAGTATGTTCAAATCCAGTAGATTAGAAAAAATGTAATTATTTATTTATATATTATATATAATTAATAATTTCCATCCATGAGGGTGGTTATAATAATTGTCTTATAAATGTCTCTGTAGGTGGTTAATCAACCATTAACAGGACGTTGTTAAAAGAGAGGGAATGAGAAGTATTGCATTCATTTTTGTCATAAGTAGGAAAATTACATCATGTTAACATATATAATATAATTTTAAATTATTTAATAATTAGTTTTATAGTATACGGTTTTTAAATTAATTGGGAAAAATAAGAAAGAGAATAAGAAAAAAGGGAAATGTTAATAAAGACTTACACTCTCCTCAATGTAGCTTCTCTTGTAAGATGATATAACACCCTTGGTGATTAGAGTTGGATTTATCCAAAATTTCCCTATGTAATGTAAGGGGATTTAGAGGGAGTATTTGGGATGATATTGTATTTTGGCATGTTTGAGAAGAATGTGTTTCCAAGGGACGGGAGAGGGGTTATTTATACTATAAGAGAGGGGTATTTTTAGAATAAAATATTTAATAAAATAATATATCAAAGGAAAAACATGTAACAGTGAATTTTTGAAAAAAATAAATTATATATAAATATAATATAATGGGTTTAAGACTTTAAATCCTCTTTATAATTCAAATTTATTAACTTATTAAAATGAAAACTGAAGAAAAAAAGAAATTGATATTTTAAGGAATCAATTTTGAATTTAGGTTTTGGAAAGTGATTTTTAGGTTTGAAAATTAATTTTATTGTATTTTAATAACTCATTTATGAAATTAAATATATAATGACCGGAAATAAATTTCTATAATGGATTATGTCATTATTACATCATGAATGATGTAACCTAAGATACATCGATTATGAGATAAACTATATTTTTACTATCCACCTAAAAATTGAAGTATATCTAAAAATTAGCAAACACACAGCCTAGGAAAATTTTAACATGATAATTTCAAAAATGTTATTAATTTAATGCAAATAAATATCTAAAATAGTTAAAATATAATTTTTAACATAAAAATAATGATTTTTACAAAATACATTAAAATACAGTTTATTAAAAATATGCTTTATTTTCTTTGAGGTTTTTAATCATGGTATTTATTTTATAGAATTATAATATTTTTATTTACATAAATAAATCATGATAAATGTTATTTATATCATAATTTATTATTTTTTGGTAAAATAACTCTTCCAATGGTAAGGTTACTATTCCCACCGATCAGGTTACTATTCCAACAGTCACATTGCTATTCCAACAGTCACATTACCTTATATATAAACCACTCAATTATTTCATTCAGTATTCAAATAAATTCCTCTCAAGGTTCTATATTTCCATTTTAAATTTTTTTATTGGCTTACTATAATTTTGTGTCATTTAAATTGTGTTGTTAGTGGGGCCAATAAATCTAGTAGATGAGGTCGATCCCTATTTTCTCATTATAGCTTTTCTATTTTATACTTTTTTTCTAGTTGTAATGTTTATTAATTTAATTGGTTTCATTCCTAATTAATGTAACAATGTTTATTAATATAGTTTTTATTGGTTTCTCTATATTTTTTATGTGTATAATATATAATGTAATACAAGACACATTTATTCAGGAAACAAATCATACTAATAAACATTATGTCATTACAATGGGGTGCCACATCTCCCATCTCAACCAAAATGTACTATAGAAATCTCGCTACCTATCTGATGATGAGTAGTTGAGTCCTTCCTAGACTCTAGTACATATCTTACACCCCTACCAGTACTATACTATGATAAGTTCTAAAAAAATTTATGAAGATGGCCCATCCTGCCGCAAACAAGGCACTCCAAAGAGGAGTACGAAAACTATGGTTTCTTGTGGTTTAACTATCTACAAAAATGAAATACAATGGAATATGATCCTAATATGGATTCCCACTAACCTAACAGGTCTTCATGTCATTTACTTGGAAAAAACATTCATAGAATCACTTCTTTCCCCCAAAATAAGTGATCCTAGTTTACCCAGTGGAAATATCCAGGCTACCTCTTGGGTCTGCTCTCATATTCTTTACTATGATGAGTTCATGATTCCTCAAATCTAAAAATATACTCAGAATAAAAACATTCAATGATGACCTAACGTCATAGTGAATACTATCTTGAAAATGTTTCTCCCTAGAGATCTTATCAATAGATAAATAAAGCACAAATCATTGAAGGTTTGTGAAATTTTCAACATAGTCCACCACTAATATTATATCGCATATCAGATGAATGAACTAATGATCCTTATCATCCCTCAACATATATGGATAGAAGTGGATCAATAAATTCACCTCTAATTCCTTCCAAGATAACTCTTCCTCCTTCCCATCCTGCTCTAGAATAACCCACCAATGTTTGGTAGGTCCACTAAGCATATACACAACGAGATTCTCCCTCCTATCTGTGGGTATCTCAAGATGCTTGAAGATTGTATAGATTGACACAATCTAGAAGTCATCTACCTGGGAGCCTCCCTCCCTAGTGATCATTGGTGGATGTTGTAGCTGAATCTCTTTCATCAACTCATACATCAAAGGCACGATGAAAATAATCTCCTTTTCCAAGGATTGCATGAGCCTTAAAAAGTTATTGTGATGATGAACATCCATTTGATCCTCAAGACCTACAGGAAGCTCCAGTTCATCTACGTTAGGAGATAACTAATTTCCTCTCTCTTAGAACTCAACTATAAGATGATGAGGAGTCATTTTATCTACAAGAAAACACACTCCTATAAACATGTCCCTATCATGAAAAATTAATGTCAATATATATATATACCTATGTTTCTATCATGATGCATTCAAAATCATATCTCACTATACTAGTCCATGAGTGTAAATAACAATAAACAATAACATCACACAACATGTAAATCAACCAAGGTTAAATAACATCAATTGTAACAAGAGAACAACATAAACAACAATCCCATCCTTGGAACTCAAATTTTCCCCCTTAGAAGGGATAACTACACCAATGAATAAGCACATTTCCAAGTCCCAATAGATCCTAGTCTCCTTTCTACTTTTTATAAAAATAAAGAAATATAAAATAACAATCTAATCCTCTAATACCACATTTTAATGTCCCTTGGTCTAGTACGCTATCACTTGGTCAAAATGATTTGGTTATTAGACGTCAAGAATGCTTCCCCATATGCTAGAGGCTATTGACTAGTAACAAGGCTGTGATATTTATAGTGGGGAGACTATACCCCCTGGTAAAATATAGTAGAACTAAACCATAGTAATAAAAATTAGAGTAACAAAGAAATAGTGTAAATAGTATATCATACAGCTAGGAAAATAAAATGAAGAACCTATAATGATGAATAATGTAATGACAAGCTATGATGTATCTGAAAGTAAAACTGAAACCAATACAAAGAAAATAATCTACTCAAATTAAATAAGCCCAAAAGGCTCTGGTCCCGATCCCCATGTCAGACCCATCTCCAAAATCCATCTCGTCCAGCAAGAAAGAAAATAATCAACAGTAATGTCACTTTCCCTTGTCCAAACCAACATCCATTTAATCTGCTCGAGTACCAAATGCTTCCCAAATAGGGTGTGAATAATACTCAGTAGGTCGACACCACCATCCCTAAACACATCCAGTCTGATAATAATTATATGCAATAATGTGATAAATAGGAGTATTAATTAACTAATTAATATAATATATCAATTAACTTATTTAAAAACCATGATGAAATGTCTCTGAGCATGTAAAACAACCATTCCATCTATATACATATACCATGGAAAAATAAAACAATCTGGTAGCTCTCATTGTATAATAATTTAATCCTCCAATCATCACCCCATATAAATGCATTTTAGCATGTGTCCCTGGGTGTAGCTTGTTATATAAGCATTTCATCAAGTATCACTAGGAATTCCCTACTATATAAGCATTTCAACCTCCAATAAAATCCCTATATATAATAATTTTAGCATGAATCACTGGGCCAAGACTACTATATAATAATTTAAACACTTCTAGGATATCCCTATATATAATCATTTCATCACCAACTCAACAAGTCATAATAGTATGGATATCATAATATCACATCAAAAATCTCAATGCTTAATTATGAATATTACCAATTTTCTTTCAAAAAAAATTTCATTTATCTCTCAAATGATCAACAGTCATATCAATATTCATTAATATATTACTTAGGGATTCTATATCAATCAATCAACTAAGGTATCATGTCATACTCACAATTCTTTAAACCATTAACCAATTTATTTTTACACAAATTTTTTCTCACCCCACATGTATCCGTCATCCAGGTTACATCAACCATTGAATCTAAAATAATACAACCCATGATTTACTATAAATCAAATGATTAATTATAGTGCACATTACATGGTCATAATCAAAATATTTCATATAACTCACAATTAAATATACCATAGGGTTAGGTTTAGTATCCATACCTTTAACTTGTGATTAACACAATGCTTCTAATGACAAAATCCATTAAAGAAGAAGTCACAGAAGATCTCAAGAAGAACCTAGATTAACCCAAAACAAGATCAACTCCCAAAACAAAACCTGTGTTCAAAATATTTACATTTCAATGAAAAGTAATTATGGGTGAGAAGAAGAAAACCAAAGTGAATAAACTCACTAAGGATTGAATGTGAAAATGGGACATCAGGAAGGGGGGAAGATCATTCAAAATTTCCTAGAGTTCACCCTAGAAGCGAGAGAGGAGGGGCTATAATAAAAAATAATAAGTTTCATAAGAACACGACACACTTAAACTACAGGGTATGAGAAATACATTATGTGTAATCCTTTAATGTCATGTATTTCCTCATTTTTAAGTTATGTTGGAAAAACATTTGGCCCTGGGTAAATATTTATTTTGATCAAAATTTACATGAAGTGAATCAGGTTCAGGACCTGTAACCACATCACATCATAAACTAGTTCATGAAATACATATATAAATAGTTACATGTCATGTAACATGTACACAACATTTAATTTTTCATTGAATAGTTTTTATACTATCTTCTATAAAAGTGACCGAACCACCTATGATTCGTCTAAACTCATAGAAAATCCTAGTAATCCCATTTAACATATTTATACATGGAATCCATTAATTTAAATAGACATACATTCCTAAAATTAATGTCATTTTCTCCAAAAAAGGCTCTTTGTCATAAAATAAGACTTAGTCAGTAAGGCTTAATTACAAAGGAAAACCCAAAAAAATATGTTCAATGAATACCTCAGAGTGGGAAGTACCTAGAAAAATACTGGATCTTATAATGATCTTGGTTTTGAAAGTTCATTATTATGATTCATCCATTAAAAAACATTATTTATATATCTAAACTTGGATAGATGGATTTATTTTAATACTTGTAAAAGAATGTTGCTTCTTTTATAAAAATAACATTTTTTATGATAAGGTGAATTTAAATAACTAATTTTTTTTATCATATTAAACAAACCAAGTAATGGAAATTGATAATGAAACTACATCACATAACTCATGCCACAGCTAATTATGGCATCATTGGCTTGGTCATGTAAATGAAAGACGCCTGACTAAGTTATACAAAAATGGATATTTATATTCTTTTGAACTAAAACAAATTGGTATGTGTCACACTTATTTATATGGTAAAATGAATAAAGCCACATTTAGTAGAAAAGGTTAATGTTCTAAATAGTTTCCTGAATTAGTTCATACATATGTGTGTGGACTATTTCATATTGAGGAAGTGGGTGGGTTCTCATACTTCATAAATTTTACCGATGATTTTAGTAGAAATGAATATGTCTAATTAATGAGTTATAAGTCTGGTTATTTTGATAAATTCATGAAATACAAGAATGAATATGGGAACCAAATTGATAATATGATTAATAAAATCCTCTTATAACTTGGTGGAGAATATCTCAATCAAGAATTCATTGATTACTTATAGGAGTTTGGGATCCTATAATAACTCACTCCTCCATATACACATTAGTGGAATGATGTAAGTGAAAGGAGGAACCACATCTTGTTGGAAATGGTGAGATCAATGATGAGTCATGAGAATATTCAATTATTCTTTTAGGGATTTTAATTACAAAAATGTATCACCAATATTAAAAAAGTTTCAAACAAAATGATAAAAAGTATATGACGTTTCGAAGGATCGAATAATAACTCAGAAGTGGGGTTGAATTAGTTGTTCACTTTTATAAGTTTCAATAATTTTGAAAATATTAAACCATGAAACTTGTTAATGTTTATATCCTTGTCATCTTTTAGTAAATACTAACGTATGAAAAATTAGTAAAAAAGTAAATTACAAGATATTTATATGGTTTGACCTCAGCGTGAGAACCTATATCATTTTCATAGACACTCTTATGGGTCTATAGAAATTCACTGAAATGAATAAGTGAATACAACATGTCCCAACTCCCATTAGACACATTATATATCCTAATTGTAATTATTATACTGAATCCTATTGGTTTATAAATTTTTCTTACAAAAGATTGATATTAAACAAAAGAAAAATACTTTGTTCAAACAACACCACAAATTCTCAGCTCAAAATTCTCATTATGATGTGGTTTGGTCTGATTCTCTCTATCTGATAGGGCTGGGTCTGATGGACTCAATCCGATGAATTTAGTCTAATGGACTCAGTCTGATGAATCCATTCTCAATGTGCATTACTCAAACTCTTCTCAAATGCTCAGTCCGATCTTACTCAGTCCAACAAACAAAAATTTTAGATATCCATTCTTCGAATGAGATTTCAATATGGAAAGATAACATTGACATGAATTCTGTAGTTATTTTCTTTTTCCACTCACATAAAAAAGTTGAAAAGTATGAATATATATTTCTTCTACTTATAGGCATCCCAAGAAGACAATTTTAAGAAACTAAAAATATTTTCCCAATTACTCAAATTAAAAAAAAATCCAGTATCTTTACATATTTTCATTTCAAGTTTGACCACTTAAACTCTTCAAATATTTTATGAAATATTCTTATGTATTCTTTATAATAAATCTTCTCAGACATCCTAACTTTTATTCAGTATAATAGAAATTACTCAACTCATTATGAAGGAACATCCTCATCTCATTATGAAAAACTTCTTTATCTCATTCTACATTGAATTTCCTCATTGGAGTTAGTCTAATTAACATTCATTCTCAGATTCAGTGTGATTGAATTTCCTTCTCAGAGTCGGTCTTGATTGAATTTCCTTCTCAGAGTTAGTTTGATTGAATTTCTTCCTCAGAGCCAGTTTAATTAACTTTCCTCTTCAAATTATAACTTATAGAACATCCTCACCTTCAATCCAATGGAATCCTCATAATGATGGAATTATCTCTATGGTGGAATTTTATTTATTATGGAAACTAAAATATAACACTTTGAAATACTTAAAATCTCATCAACTATGACTCATTCAGACTTCTGAAAATTACCATGTTCATTACTTCTGGATCTGATGAAATCTTTTTTCTTGATTCCTATAATCAATAAAATCTTTATGATTCCTTTATTTCTTAAAAATATTTTATCATTATAGTTTTCCTAATTTATGAGGACTTATATATTATCAAAGTACTATATGAATTATATAGGAATTATTTATGACTTCCCTTACATTCATCACCATCTTTATTTCCAACAAAAACTAAATATGACTGGTTGCACCTATTCTCCCCCTTTTATTCATAAGGATCACATCACAAGTGTTACTAAAAACTTATGATATTTGAGAATTAAAAACTAGAAAATATATATTTGACTGATGTTTAAAATGTATAAGAAATATCTAACTCCTGACATAACTTTCTTCATTCAACCTCTTCAACAACATTCTAATTTTATAACCAACATCGAGTCCAATGAAACTTGAACTTAATGTCAATGGTAATGAGACTAATGGTGTGTCTGATAAAAACCACTAACTTTTTGATGAATGCTATGACCGAGGGTGATCTGTTTAATACTTTTCATCTGGTGTTTTTAGTTCAATCCTCTTTGTCTATAAAACAAATTTCTCAAAAACCAAACTTTTCCCCCCCTTTATGTTTGGGTTCGAACATTCAGAAACATTCACTTTTTTTAAAAAAACACTCTTTTATTAAAGATTAGTTATCAATAAATACAAAAATTTATTAAAAACAAACCATCACAATGGTTCTTCAATCTCCCCATTCGGATTTTTTAACTACAGTCATTAATAACGTTTTCAACTCTAAGAAAATTTTCACATTTCAACTTTTGTAGACAACTCAAGTTTTTTGAATTTTACCAAAACAAATCTTTTATTAAAAGAGTGTTTAGAAACCACACTAATAGATAAGGTATTTTTTTGAAACAAATATATCCCTTGGTGAGAAGAAAATTTTATGGCCATGCTATGATAAAATCCCCCTAACTTTAATATTTCCTCAAATTTATTTTTCTATACATTTTATTTTCCACTCCCCCATTATCTGATAAACAAAACTTCATATTCATAAAATAAAGATAATTAAAAACTTCTTACATAGTACACAGTTGTTACTTTTTCTCCCCCTTTTTCAATATAATCCAAAGCATGGTAGGGGACTTCCATATGAGTTTTAGGAAGTCATTATATGGGGAAGAACATGAATTTTCAACCTCAACTCATCAAACCTCTATTTTGGAATTGACTTTGTGAAGATATCATTAATCTGATACTTCGGAGAGATATATTTAAACAAAACATCTCTACCAGCAACTTTCTCTTTTATAAATTGAAACTTTATATTTATGTGTTTTGATCTTGAATGGTGGACATGATATTTAGAAATATAAATTTCAATCTGATTGTCATAAAGTGTCTTTAATCATTTAGAAACCTTTATATTCAAATCTTCTAATTGAACATTCATCCACAATATCTGAGTACATACTTGAATAGTCACAACATATTCTAATTCCACTTTTCTCAAGGTTACTGAACTTTGTTTCTTACTATGAAAATTTACACAACATTCACCTACAAAAAATGTTTCTCATATGGTTGATTTTCAATCAATACAATCTCCAGTCCAATCAATATTAGTAAAATCATGAAAATTCATCTCATAATTTATTTTTTATAATAATCCTTGTGAATTTGTTCCCTTGACATATCTCAAAATTACCCTTGCTACCAACATATTTGACTCTTTATGATTACTTTGATACCTATCACACAAATTTATAGCATAAACAATATCAGTCTTGATGTTATAAGGTAATGTATAATTCCTATCATCTTCCAAAAGACTTTATAATTCACAATTTTCTAGACTCATCTTTACTCATCTTCATCCTCACTGAGATAGGAGTAGAAACTTCTTTATATTCTACAATTCCAAATTTTTATAACAATTCCCTTGCATACTTTTCTTAAGATAAGAAAATTTATTTTTCCTTATATTGAACTTGTAATCCAAAGAAGAAAGTTAATTCTCACAACATTGATATTTCAAAATTCTTTTTCATTACCTCAGAAAATTATTTACAAAAAATTTCTTCATCACCGGAAAAAATTATATTATCCACATGAACAAATACAATTAAGTTCCAAAGTCAACATCTTTCATATATAAGTTTTTGTCAACATTTCCTTTTGAAAAAATCATCATTCTCAAACAATTTTCCATCTTATAATACCATGAATGTGGATCTTTTTTTAGCCCATATAAATCTTTCTTCAATCTAAAAACTTTGTTTTCATCCTTATCAAGTAGAAACCCAAAAGGGTTCTCATTGTGAACTTCTTCTTCAATTTATCCAAATTTATATTTATTTGATATGCTTTGTAATTTTGATGAGAAGGAACTACTAAAAACATTATAATAGTTTCTAACCATTAAATAGGGGGAAATGATTCATCAAAATCACCGCCTTCCTCCTGTGCACAACCATTATAAAAAATCCTAGATTTGATTCTTGAAACTTCTCCATATTCCTTAAAATTGTTTCTATAAAACCATTTTTTATGATAATGTTTTTATATTTCAGACATAAAAAAGTTCCTATGTTTTATTTTTCTCAATTTGATCCAACTCTTCATTCATAGAATTCAACCATTCTTTGTGTTGAATAGTTTATGAGACTGATTCCAGTTCAAATTTTGAGATGGGTGAAGTTTTATTTTCTAATCGCAGCTTTATTCTAGCCTGAACTAGAGCCTTTTAATTCCCAGGAATATTTTTAGTCTCATTTTTTTTAAAGTATGAAATTTTAGAGATCCTCTTCCTTCTTCACATTCCTCATCATACGATTCATCTAAGTCTTTGTGAACATTACTTTTATCACTTTCATTTTCATTGGAAAATTTCATTTTTAATTCCTCAAAATCGCCATAAAATTTTGGTAAATATGTTTCATTCTCAATAACTTCCGCATAAAATGATTCCACCAACATTTATAAACATTTTTTTCCAACATTTGTATCTTCTTCCATTGGGTGAATAATAAAATATCCTTCCTCAAATTTCTCATCAAACTTTCGCCAATTCAAATTTATTATTTTAAGTAAATATGGGATTCCAAAAACATTGATGTACTTTAATAAATGTTTTTTATCATGGAAATTCTCATAAGAACTCATGTTAGTTTAAAAACGTAAATTGTTTTTTCTAATCATGTGAAAAAATACTAACAAAATCACTCTACTAGACCTTTAAATGTCTTTATTCTTCTCACATGATTCTTCCCATTTCCACAAAAAATATATTCTTCCTTTCTACTACTCTATTTTGGTGTGGGGTATATAGAGAACTATACTAATGTTTAATACCATGATCTCTAAGATATGATTCCAAAGCATTTCTTGTAAACTCAATACCATTATCCATTCTCAATTTCTTTATATAAACCCCCATCTCATTATCAACTTCTTTTTTGAAAAATCTAAACATTTCTATGGGCTCTGAGTTGTGTTTCAAAAACATGTTGTTTGTCATTTGAGTGAAATCACCATTAAAATTGATAAATTATAAATATACCTTTTTTATTGATGTCTCATTGACCCATATAAATTGGAATGATCATTTCTAAGAGGCTCGGTAGATGGAATCTCAACTTTCTTAGGACTTTTATTAGTCATCATCCCTTTCTAACAAGTAACAGAAAAATCATCCTCTCATCTTTTCAATTTTGGAAATTTCTATACATAATAACCATTAAAAATATTTTTAATTATTTTCTTCCCATTTTGGACTATTCTTTGGAATGACAACATATTCTCATCTTTGGCACTTAGATAACAAGAGTTTTTAAATTCCCTAACTTGAAAAAGATTTCCACTAGTTCTTTCTCCTTTTGTGATAACTTTTCAATGTTTCACACTTCTGATAACACATGAATATTTTCTAAAAATTACTTCTTTTCCATCATCACAATGTTGACATACACTAGGTAAATTATGTTTTAGCACCTCAATAAATAAAAATTCCTATTATTTTAACTTTCTTCTTTAATCTCAGTCATTCTGATTCCTATGATTTTTAATGAACTATTATCCTAAAAGGTAATAGAACCTCCTTCATGATTTTCAACATGTTTCATGATTTTTAAATCACTTATCATGCATGAAGAATAACCACTATAAATAATCCATGTTTTTTTCTTTTTTACTTTCTTTCAAGTTAGTCTCAACAAAAACTATTTCCTCAACATTCTTCATCCAAGCTTACTTTTCATTATCTCTCGTAAGAAACTTGTTCTATAAGGAGTTTAATACATCTTTCGACATGATGAAAAGCCAAATCACATCTTCCATAAGCTTTTTCCAGACATTTAAATTGATCTTTTTGGAATGTTTCTAACTTCTTGTGATTTTTTTCTCTAACTTCCTATGTGTTAGGAAAGTTATTCATTCTAATTTCACTATTTCTTCTACTCTATTCAAATATTATATTGGGAACTGTTATGTTATGCCAAAAATTATAAGTGATGTTCCCATATATTCTATTGCACCAATAGAATCCATCAAATCGTAATTTTTTATTGAAGTATGATCTTTCTCTATAAAAAAAATTTGAGTTCAATAAATCCTTCCTACCCTAACATACTCTAGGTGTATACCATATTTACTTCTAAGTGAGTTTTAATATTTTGTATACGTGATAGGTTTATCACATTATTTCTCCACCCAAACATTCCTATTAATTTTCTTATCACTTTAAATGTTAGAAAAATCAGATGAAAATTTATTTTTGCTGTGTGAGGAATTCAACTAATTCTTTATTTGAGATTTCTCAACAAATTTATAAATCTTATATTTTACTACTAAAGAATTGTTTAAGTTTTCATTCATCTTTCTAAAGGTATTTATAGAATCAATAAGTTTATATTGAATCTTATTGACTTCTTTTTTCCTTATATTCCAATTTTATATTTAGATCTTCAACCATCCTTCCATTTTTAGTGATTATTAGTTTGTAACATAAAAACTATTGAATATATTCCTCCTCAGACTTGATGAAATAATTTATTACTTTAAAAACATCTTCACAATATTTCTCCATCACTCGAATTTCTTACTTGAGATTTCTATTTTTCTCAATACATAATATAAGTTATGCTTTGAGTTGATACTATCCATATGATTCTTCACCACCATGTTCACTATCTAAGGAATCATTTATTTTATAATATTTTTCAATAAAGGTTATAAATGTTTTATAACATTCATATTTTAAAGAACTGTTTTCAGTTGAGTATGATTCAACATTATTACAAGTCATCTCCAAAACCACTAATGTTGAAAATTGTAATATCTGGGACCAGGTTCCACACACCAGTGCCTCCAATCGGTCAGTCACATGACCTCAGGCATTCCTCCCCATATGTCCAAGGTTGTTGATTAGTAGTGAGGGTATGATATGTTGATCATGGGGAGAATTTATCCTCTTTTATCATAGTTAATACACCATAAAAAATAATAGAAAATATATTAATAACATGTAATCATAACCTAAAAGAACCAGGATCACAAGATGACCAAAAATGAAAAAACAATATCAAAAAATAAAGAAGAAAATATGTCATGAAAATGTACATGTCAAGTGTCTAAAATGAAACCCAAAATAAACACATTGACGACTCCCCCATGCAGGTCTCAAATAGTGTATGGTTCCCTCTTCCATGCTCCATCCCATATCAATGATCTAACACAATGTATTTCCCAAAACCTCTCTAGAGAGCACAAACTCTATTCAGGTACCGATCAGGCAACCCAAGTAGGGTGTGAGTACAAATCAGTAGGTGTCATTCCCCTTCCAGAGGGGCCCATACCATGTCTCCCGAATCCAACCTCATATAGGATAGCGGTTAGTGACTAGCACTGATAAGGTGTATCACTAACATGAGAGGCCTTAGCTTATGTACCTATACAAAAACACACATCTCCAAGATTATAAAATGATAAAATGTAAAAACAACTGAAAACCATGCATTCAAACATCTAAATTGAATAACCAGAGTATAAAAGGAAGTATTATAAAGTAAGTAGGTAAAAATACAATCCCACCAAAAAGAGTTTGACAACAAAAGTACAACCTAAAAGTAAGTATTGGGACTGCTTTCAGAAATTTGTAGGAACACACCTCAGTTTTTCTGGTATCACTATGAACCATCTGGTCCCGATCCTCCTAAGACTCTTTCAAAATTTCAATCTTCTACACATGACATGACACATGAAGGAAAAGACCATGTATGGGTGAGTATAAGAATACTTAGTAGGACACCCCGAAACCAAAAAATATACAGATAAAACAAATATTTTCCATATTTTTTATTTGCATGTAATTTTTTTTAAACCTCCTAATTTATCAATTTGTGCTTATATTTATCAATTTGGGATTTATGGTGTGTTTTGAGCTAAAATGTAAAATGTGCATAAATTCTGGATTTTTGACAGATTTTTACGTCAAGAGTATTTTGGTAATTTAAAAAAAATATAATTCCAAATTGAAGGATTAATTTTTTATAATACTTATTTTAATTCCTTTAACTTTTTCTTCTTGACTAGAGGCTTATTCGAATATCTAAAGCCCCAAAAAATTCATTGATGTTTGGAAATTTTCCGGGCTGATAGCATGGACCCCACCTCTCTAATAGAAGTATAAATCAGGATACACTCCTACAATGGAGTTGATTCGAAATGTATATGAAGAAGGACACAAATATGCACTACCTAAATAAATTTCATAGAGTTTTTCTCCCATTGTGGTGGCAAAGAGATGTTATACATTGAAGGAATCTTCCTAGAAAATTCATCTAGAAAAAAATATGTTGTCAATAAAAAATACATAAATCCATTTATAACAGTCTAATCAGTCTGAAATTTTTAGGTTGAATAAAAAAGGAATTTATTTACAACTTTTATGAAGGATGGAATGTGTTAATCATCCATTTTTATTGCAAAAATGTGCAAACTTGATGAGGACAATTTCTTCCTATAAAACGAGGGGAGCTCCCACCTCTCATCTCATCCCCTTTTCCCTGACATTTATTCCAACAAACCAAGGGGAGATCTCCACCGAGGGAGGAAATTCACAAATATTTCCCTTATCATATTATTAATTTGTTAATTTTATTTATTTTTTTATATTTCAATTGTAATTTATATTTTTAATAAATTCATGCACGGTTTTTATTTTTGTGTTTGCTTCTACCCAACCACCCTCCTTTCTTCTCCATATTTTATCCTTATTTTCTTATTTTCATATTCTAATAAAATCCACCATTTCCTATTACCCTAAAAATGATATAATTACTCAATCCTTGGCTCAGGGGAGGTGTGTGTCAATTTTAATTATTCTACAGTAAAATTATTACGTTTTATATAGTTTTTGATGAGAAAGAGTGATGGAACGAGTGTGGCGATAGCCTACCAGGAAACTAAACTAAAAATCATTTCTATTATTTTATTAAATATGTTCACTCCCTTATACTAAATACAAGCTCTTAATACGATTTATTTGTGCCATTTAGTGGTGGAAATGTCATACAATAGATCCATGTCTTGGAAGTTGTCACACACACGATTGAGGTGTTCCATCAACCTTGATTAAAGAAGGGGGTAGTTATGATTGCTAAATACATTCAAGATTTCAAACCAATTAATAAAAAAATAGTAATTCAAGGATGAGACCTTAAAATTGAATTATCAAACTTTATGTAAACAACAACAAGGAGAATGATGGAACCCACAAACCAACTCATAAATTCCAAGTTCTTTATTCACTAATTAATTTTTTTCATTGCATGTTAGTCTAATATTATCATTAATTTAAATTTCATAACCATCCTAAATTAAAAAAAAATTAAAAATAATTAGTTTAGGTGAATTAAATTAAGTGAGTGAACATATGAGAATGTTCCTCAAGTGATATGAACCTAGTCATCCATTATACTACACTAGGAAAATTAAATTGCTTTTTACATGCCCTATGATAGGCGTGCATCACATGAAACAAAGGAAATACATTCATCTCTACATGGGTATATTTCAACAACACATATAACAAGAATATCCAGATATAATCTACAAATACACACATTCTAGATGTAAGTCCCACTCATATTATACTATTTTATGATTCCATAAAGAATATTCCACAAAGCACTCACCCGAGAGAACACGCTCCTGAATCTGATAGAATTGATGATGTCCTTCCAATAGGTACTTCTTATCGGGTCACTTCATGAGAAAGAGCATGCTAATTGATTGAATAGATTACAATACACAAATGAGGATCACTGGAAAGGCCATGGGGTGATACCAACAAATCAATATGGATTAACCAGCTAAGTAGAGGATTGACTCCCATGTACTGTTGGTCATGTCGAAAACATGAAATCCACCTTGGATGTGAATATGAATTGTGGATCTGACTCTGGGCCTCTAAGAGGGATTCTAAGAATTCTATCTAAGAATTACTACTGAAGGGATCGCTGCCCCGGGTGCAAAAAATGATTGCATACTGACCCTCATAGAAAAGATAAAGGTAACAAACCCTAAAAAAAATTTCCATGATATAGAGTACAAGGGATCCATGACATGTATAAAAGAGTACACAGTGTGTAGTAGGGGTCACACTCCATGTCCCTTGAATCCGGGTCTTGCCTGTGTAAATAGCTCATCTCATCAAACTGTGTCCATATAGTAATACACACCATGTATGTATCCCATTCACTTTAACAATGTGCTAGTACATGTCACCATCCTATGTGTGTCTTCCCCAGTACCGGTACACAAATTAGCTTGTGAACATCTTCCCATGTAAATAGCCCGTGTGATTCTTGAGTACATGCCAAGTGACCCAGGTGATACCACATGCTATGTGAAAGGGGTCACATTATATGTGATATTTAACTTCCTATGGAAAACCTAATTGTATCTCATGTGGCCCCACACAACATATAGATCCAGATTAAACATTGTGTTGTTCAGGATTTTTTAGAATCCCATATCTACTCCCGCATTTGATCCAATGCCTCCAGATTTCGATATGGTGATCATTTCACCATGAGATTGAAGATTACAACTCTTCCAATACTTTTTTTTATGAATAATGCATTACGCCATCAAATCTACTCATCAAATGAATCAAATTGTCGTTTTTTGTTATGTGTTGAAGATTGGTAAATTGGGTATCCTCTGGCATCTAAATTGCTTTATCTCCATCATCACACCTCTGTCAGGCTATTCCAATTTAGATCTGTGATATCGGATCGTTGCACCAAGAAATATGTGCACAATGATCAATTGATCGAGAATGCTCGTGACGAACAATGAATGGGGGGAGAAAATAAGAAGAACATATTGGAGTAACAAACCTTGATCGATGTTCATGTTTATCTTGATAGATCATTATTTGAATGAAAATCGGAATAATAAAATTAAAAATATATTCTCCCATCAAAACCTCATAAAATAAACCCATCTCGCATAATGATCAAACCACATATCAATATTTTCATTGATTGATTCATGTTCTTTGTATAAATCAAGAATGAGGAAGAATAAAATAAAAATTTATGCCCTACCATTATTCAAATAGATCACTAATGAATAATGGGGTCGTGTCCTTTTTTTGGTGTGATCCTTTGAATCTTTTTTGCATCGATCATTGATCGAAGATCCTATCACCATTCGTCTGAGAGGATTCATCGAAGCTATCTCCAATGGCTCTCTAATTGTTCCAGGGTTGTTCAACTAACCCTAGTATTTCTCAATAATAGTCCATTTAAAGTCTATCAATCACTACATGAACAAAAATGAAATAAAATAATTTATTAAATTATTTTTTTCATTTCCACGCCTTTGATGACTTTTATACAAATGACCCACACCAACTAATGTTAAGTCATTCCTAGGGTAAACCTCACATTCATAACTCAACGATAACATCATATTTTTGATCAAGGTACCCGTTTAGAAGTTATTACACTTTTTCACGAAAACTATGCATGCATGCTATTTAATATATTTCAAACATTTATTTTAGGAAAAATGGCCTCAGAATCGCACAACGTCTCAGTGCCTAGTCTCCCAAATAATCAATATATTATCCAAAAAAAATAGTGCATGGAAAATATAATTCATTATAGTATGCCACCACTAATGACAACTAAAACAATATCTAATCAATAGAAAGTGTATGTAGTTTTATAAAGAAATATTTACAATGCATAAGTAAATAGTTATCACATTATCAATTAAACTTTATTTATCTATATAAACCTTTGGGTTCCTGTAGACACTCATACATCAATCCCCGCATTAACTCATGTTAGAGGTTGAAGTATGTTTGAGGGATTTCATATCTTATAATTCCATTGTTATCATTCAATTCCTACTCTAAAATATGGTGGAGCCTAAAGTGTGTCTGAGGAATATTGTATCTAAAAATTCAATTGATATCATTATTTTATTCATATTTTAATACACATGTTACCATACATATATGACACAATAGAATGTCCATGTTTCTATTCTTTAATTCACAACTAAATGACCATGTTACCATTCATACCTTACACATTAGAATAATCTTGTTCGCATTCTCTATTTCACAACTAAATGGCCATGTTACCATTCATTCCTTACACTTAATAATGACCATGATCCCTATATTTAATTCACAACTAAATGACCATGTTACTATTCCTAACACATAATTAATTCAACAATTAATTGTCCACATCTATTCCATTACTAATTCCACGATTAGTTAAACAAAAAATTTCCATTAGTTAATTCCAAATTTAACTAATCACATAAATTACATTAATTAAAAAAAATTAATCACAAAAAATACGTTAATTAATTAAAAATTAATTAATCACTTAAATTATATTAGTAGATTCAATAATTAATCAACCACACCAATTTTATTACTAATTCAATAATTTACTTATCACATAAATCCCGTTAATTCATTTTCTAATTAATTGACTACGTAAATCCCATTAATTAATTATTCAATTAATTAATCAATATCCACAAACTAAACAACAGCTAATTAATTCCATAATTAATTATCTCAATAAAAGTATCAATAGATAATAATTATTTCCACAGTTATATATCTCAATCCAAGAATATTTATATCTCATAATTAATTCTATAGTTAATTATCTAAATCTATAATTCCCAAAATCCCCAATTTCTGATCTCCACAATTAATTAATTCAACAAACTAATTAATTCAATTAAGAAGGTAATTTCTAATCATTTAATAGAAATTATACAATTACTACATGTAATTTAAATAAATACTTTTAGATTTGAATTATAGACAACCTACCTCAATTCACTGATGAGCGATCACCCAATAAAAATCCTCATAATTTGAGCATCACAATTATATAGAATGAGATTCAAATTTAAAACCCTAAATCAAGATCAAATCAATAAATATCTCTTAAATATAGATATTTATCTACAATACTTGATCCATATCCACAAAAACATGTCTATATCCAATCAAAATATGAAGAAAACCCCATTTTTAGAATATGATAATAAAGGATAAGGAACATGAAACCAAGCGAGGTAAGATCCTCTTATAGGGAGGGGTGAAGATCATCAATCTAGGCTATTTATAACAAATTAAAAAGGTTGTTGAGTCTTTTAATCTATATAGGGTTCTCCAAAATCATGAAATACTATCTAGGGTTAAATGGGGATCAAATCAGAGTTAATTGGGGGTTTTGGTGTTTAAAAATCTAATTTTTTGGTGATTTAAAAATTCATGCATGGTTAATTGGGTAAGGGAGCACGGTTTCTCCTAAATGTGTACCTAAATGTGAACCTCTGTTATGGAGGTTCATAGTTTCTCATAATTGGGTGTACTGATTGACAAACCATATGTCAACCATGTAATTCCTCTCTGTCCAAGGTTTCTTGGTTTGCGGGGCAGGGGCGCATGGTTAAGGAAACCCGTGAGCCCACTATGCACTACCCTTATCACTTCAAATTTTTTCAATTTTTCACCCAAACACACCCCATGGTAAAACCAAACCCAAGTACACTGAGACAATGCAAAAATAAATACCATAAATTAAGACCAATTCATCTTCAGGAAAGGTCAGGATCTTACAATTTCACCACCTTATAACATCATATCCTTGTGCTGCACTCCCAATAATCTTTAAGATTCTATGATAAAAATATTAGTACAATGATCCCTCATATCTTCTTTCCTTTCCAATGTCTCCTCCCACACATTACAATGTTTCCACAATACGCAAACTATATGCACGGTCTTTGCTCGCAACACTTTCTCATTGTGATTCAACACACGTATTAGATTCTCTTCAACGAAAAAATCTATCTCAATCTCAACATCATCCATATAGATCACATTGGAAGGGTTGGGGTTATAGCAACCTAGTTTTGACACTTAGAAAACATCATACATAGCACTGTATCTCTGTGGAAGAGCCAATCGGTATGCCACTAGCCTGATTCTCTCCACCACCTCAAACAGTCTAACAATCATGGGTGCCCACTTTCCCTATCTTTTTATTCTATAGTGATTTAATCTAGGAAACACAAAAATGAATACATGATCAGCCTCTGTAAACTCTAGGTGTCATTTATTGTTATCAGCAAATGACTTCTATCTACTTTGGGTCATATCCATATATTTCCAAATCAACTGTACATGCTCTAATGTGTCCTACACAAGACTCAGTCCCAACAACTTATACTCACATAACTCCATCCAGATTAGAGGTGTTCTTTATGGCCTAATATAAAGAGCCTCATATGGTTCCATCTATATAGTTTCCCAATAACTATTGGTATGGGAAAACTCCACTAATGCTAGGTGATTCTCCCAAAACCCACCGAATTTTAGAACACAAGCTCACAACATATCATCACGCACTTGTATAGTATAATCTGACCTCCCATATATCAGTGGGTGGAAATTCATACTCTATAAAACCTACATACCAAGAACCTTCTGCAATCCCAACAGTAATCGTGAAGTAAAACACAAGTTTCAGTCAGAAACAATATTCTATGGAACCTCGTGAAGACAGACTATCACCCAAACATACAAATATCCCAATAGATCCAATGAGAAAGTATCCCAAATATTCAATAAATTCACTTCCTTTATCAGTCTATCCACAATAACCCAAATAGAATTAATCTTCTAAGGAATCCTTGGGAGAACCAACGTGAAGTCCATGGTCACTTTTTTCCACTTCCATTTTATAATTTCCAACGACTATAGTAAACCTATAGGTCATTAATGCTCATCATTAACCTAATGATAGGTGTAGCATCATGTCAAAAACCAATCTATTTTCTTTTTCATTTCCAACCATCAAAACTATCTTTGTAATTCACACTGCATTTTCGTCACACTTAGATGTACCACCCACTTCGAGTCATGAAACTCACATATCATCTTGTCTCACATTCTTTTAGGTACAAAAACCCGATTCCTATCATAGATGACCTCATCCTCATCTATGCTCCAATCAAAAGGTGACTCCCCACCATCAAGGTTTTCCCTCAAGGTAAAAAATTTTAAATCCACATACATTCTATCTTAGATCTATCTCAAAAATGTATACTCCAATGAAACTATTATGATAGTCATATAATCCTAACTCTCCTAAACAACAATGTGTATGTCATCCAGTAAATCCATCATCTTCCACTTAGCACTAGACTCTTGAGCCACCTGATTTTGAGTCTTCCTTCTCAAAGAATCAACATCAATGTTCCCCTTTCCAGGCATATAAGCTGGCTCAATATTAAATCGTTTCATATAATCAACCCATATTTTTTATCAATGATTCAAGTCTCACTGTGAAAATATATACTTTATTCTCTTATGATCAATATACACAATAAAAAAATTACAATAGATAATGTCCTAAAAACATTAAAACATAAACCATTATATCCAACTTGAGGTCATATGTATGGTAGTTTGGTTCATGGGTCCTTAACTTCAAAGACCCATAAACCCCAAATTGATCTCCTTGCATCAACACAACTCCAATTACAATCCCAGAAGTGTCACAATACATTGTGTACTTCTCATCTTGTTTAGGTAGGATCAATATTGGTACTGATGCCAAAATCTTCTTCATCACATAGAAATAATTATCACAATCTTATGACCAATTAAAGTTTATCCCTTTTTTGGTCAAGCTCGTCAGCAATGTTTCCAATAGGTAAATGTCCTGAATGAACCTATAATAATATTCAAAAAATCCTAGAAATATATTGATATCAAACATTCTATTGGGATGCTCTCAAGAAACCACTATCTGAACCTTATCATGATTTACCAACACACATACCTCCGAGACGATGCTACCCATGAAGTGTACATGATCGATCCAAAAAATTGTACATAGATATCTTGATGTATAGACAATTCTATATTTGTGTATTTGAATGATATCAAGATGTTTGTCATAATAATCATGTATCTTGGAGTGCACCAAGATGTCTTCAACAAACACTACCACAAACTAGTCTAGGTACAGATTAATGATTTTGTTCATTATTTCCATAAACATTACTAGTGTGTTCGTCAACCCAAGAAATATTATGATGAAATCATATAGTCCATACCTGGTTCTATATTCATCCCTTGGTATATGAGAAGTCTGAACTCTCAGTTTATGATAACCAAATCTCAAGTCAATCATTGATAACACACAAGCACCACTCAACTGTTCAAATAGATCATCGATATGGGGGAGAGGATACTAGTTCTTCATAGTCATCTGGTTTAACATTCAGTAATCAACACATAAACATAAAATCTTATCAGCCTTCTTTGCAAACATCACTAGTGACCCCCAAGGCAACATACTCAAATAAATAAATACCTTATCCACTAACTCATCCAGCTATGTCTTGAGCTCTTGAATATCTTTCAGTGATATTATATAAGGTGGAATAGAAATCATCTCTTCTCCCATTATGAGATCGATGCTAAATTCAACATCTCTCTTAGGTGGAATCCCTGAGAAATATTAAGTAAACACATCGTAAAACCTATACAATAAGTGTGGAAATACATCTAATTTTACACCTCCATCATCTAGAAATAAACTAGAAACCTGGGTTGTGATCTCTCCTATTTGATGTGTAATTGTCCCTACTCGGAATGCCTCGATATCCTACTCTCCATAGTGAATATATTTGTAACCCATAGGAGATGTAATGGTCTATCTCTTATGGTAAAAATCAATGTGGCGATAATATAATACTAACCATCCCATACCCATAATTAGTTTAAATCCTGACATGTCAATGATATAAAGATCCCATAGAAATCGATACTACTCGACCTTAAGAGAACACCCCTTGCACAAAAAAATGTCTCTTGACTGAACTCCATGAATTGTGTTTGTCGTCAACACCCCACTCACGAACTCCTTCACCAGGCTCAAACCATTAACAAGTTTTGTAGAAATAATGGAATGATAGGCACCAATATCAAATAAGGCACTGGATTTCATATAAGCTATAAAAATAACACCTCTCACTGTCAATGGTATAGTCTTGATATCTACAAGTGTAGGGTGAATATAATGCAATGGTCTTACCCCACTTCCCCGTGATGCAGTCTAAGTCCCATTGGCTGCAATACTCTACTAATATGAGCACTCATACCATGAAGCTCCACATACACTACCTTTACCACCTTGTCCAGTAGAACTCCCAATGCAAGACTTATTTGGTGCAGAATATCCTCTTCCTCCACTCTGATTCTGACTAGTTATACCCTTACTACTCATCTATCGCTGGGTCCTGTAGAACGTTTGTAGATGTCCCATCGTTCTTCAAGACTATATCTATATTGGTGGTTGAGGATAAATATCTTCAAAATTTCATAATCGACCAAACTGGTGATATATCACTCGATTAAGGTCCTATGAAACTGATCACACTTTTAAGGTACTCTGTTTCCCACTGCGCTAGTTGATGTTTTCATAGAAATTATTCCTACTCTCAGAATTCATACCTTATAATCATCCAAATGGAACCACCTTTCCAACACTGGAAGCCTCTTCAGGTTACCCATATCTATGAGATCCTTATCCACCACCTCAACAAACTCCTTTAACTGAAAATGGATAACTTGGGACGTAAACTCACATTTAAGCACATCCTAAAAATGTCTCCCTATAGTTATCTCATCCACTGCCAATGATGGAGAAAAGTGTTGAAAATGTGTAATGTTTCCAACATAGTCTATCACATAAATACTCCCCCAAGTCAACCTCATGATCTCAGCTACTCTCTCCTACCACAATATCTCTGTATAGAAGTTCACTAGAAACTTATCCAACAATTCCTTCCATAACATACCATTATCCTATACAGTCCATGCCTGAACATACCATCAGTGATTCACTGATCCTCGTATCATGTAAGCATCAAACATGACCATCCTCTCTACAGGAGTCTCAAAGTGGTCAATTATAGTCTCGATGGACTAAACCCAGAAATCATCTCTCTCAAGTCCACCATCTCCAATAAAAGTAAGAGGGTGTTGAATTGGTAAGTCCATTTTTAGATCAAAAATACTCTTCAAAACCCACCTTGGGGCTCTTCCCCTGAATTTCATGAAGTTGGAAAAGTTCTCTTGGAAATGCTCCCTGAATTCCTCACCTAACCCAATTGGGGCCTTAGTTCCTACTACTGGTAGATCACCTCTAGACATATCCTCATGTTATCATCTTAATAAGTACTGTCATAGAGAAATATCATTACCATTACAAATATAAACCTTAGGAAACATTTTACAAAATTAACACATTTAAGGTAAAATACAATATTCCACAACAAGTCATTTCCCCAAACCCTACAACATAGTCAAAACTGAGATGTTATCACTACCATTAATAATCTTACTCCTTGGTCCTAGATAAAAAGGGTAAACACATTCTGATTATTCAAGTTTCTTATTTTGACACCCATATATTCTCATCTTACATCATTCTACAATCTTTCTCAATTTCATGTTAGCTGCCATTTTCATTTCAATTTCACAAACAAAGAAAAATAGATCAAGTTCAATAACATACCCATAACACATTTTTCTATGTGTGCCTAAAATGATGCAAGTCACAATAACCGTATGTTCCTAGAATTATTCATGTTACTGAAATCTTGTGCCATAATGGTCCACCAGTCAAAACTCCGAAAAAATTAACAACAATAATCACAACAGACAATTAGTGTGTCACAAAAGTTGAAATAATATTCAACTATAATAGAAAATAAGAATAACAACAATTCCACCCTGGGTACTTGGGTTCTCCCCCATACATAGGTTAGCTACTCCCATATAGGATATCATAACCAAGGCCCAACTCTTTCTAGTTTCATGTCTACCTTTACAAAATAGTAATTAAAAATTAAAAATAAAAGAAAAATTGACTCTGATACCACTTTGTAATTTACTGACCCAGGTGCCACACATGGGTGCCTTGAGTCGGTCAGTCACATGACCCCTGGTTTTCCTCCCTATATGCTAGAGGATACCGAATAGTAGTGAGGGTCATAAATATCGATAATGGGGAGACTATACCCCATTTTATAAGATTTAATACACTAGAGGAGAATAAGAAACAATAACTAAATAACATGTAATAATAACCTAAAATAACTGGTATCACGGGATGGCTAAAAGTGGAAATACAATTTCAAAACTAAAAAAGATAATATTCCATGCCAATGTATGTGTCAAGTGACTAAAATTAAACCCAAAATAAATACACTGATGACACCCCTATTTGGGTCTCGAATCAATTCTAGTTCCCTCATCCATGCGCTATCCCATATCATCCATATAACAATGAGCTTTTTCCTTTAACATATCCAGAAAACACAAAGTCTATTTGGGTACCAATAAGGAAACCCAATTAGGGTGTGAGTATATCTCAGTAGGCCCCCACCAATGGGGTATAAAATAATATGTAGTTAATAGAAAGTGTATGTAGTTGTATAAATACCTAATTACAATTCATAAGTAAATAGTTATCACATTATCAATTAATCTTTATCTAACAACATAAACCCCCGAACTCTCACAAACACTTGTACCTTAATGCTTGCATTGGCTCATTATGAAGCCTGATGCATGTTTAATTGAGTCCTTATCTCATAATTCCATTTTTACAATTCAATACCTACTTTTTCTCATACCGGGTCCTGGTGTACGTCTGATGAATATCTTATCTCATAATGTCATTTATACCATTATTTAATTCATAATTGAATTCCCATGTTACCATTCATACATCACACAATAGAATGCCCATGTTCTCAATATTTAATTCACAGATCAATGACCATGTTACCATTCATACCTTACACATTATAATAACCATGTTCCCATTCTTTATGTCTGTTAGGACCAATAGGGACCTATATACCCTGAGAGGGGGGTGAATCAGGGTATGGATATTCTTTTGAAAATTCTTCCTGCCCCACTGGATGTTGATGACTTTATTACAAGGGTCACATTGTTTTCACTTTTATTTTTATTATGATCACTTAACTTTCTTCTTTTTATGATGATGATGCTTTGAATTCAATGCAAGGAAGCAAGTAGGAAGACACATAGATTTTTACTTGGTTCACCCTCACTGGGCTACGTCCAAGGAGCATTCAACGATAATGTGCCACTGTTCCAAATCCACTAAGGCTCACTACCAATAATGTTCATGCTAGATCACTTCTATGCCTAGGATCACTGCCTTTACAATGTTTAGGGTTAGCTCACTACTTTCCCAAGTGTCACTCCCTCATTCTCTCTCTCTGGCTCATTTCCAGTAGAGAGGATCATATTCTTCCTCTTCTTTTTCCCACTGCTCTAGAAAGGATCCACTCACAGTTTATAGACATATAGGTCTCTTCATTATCACTAATGAATACATGCTTAACTATTGATAGATGCTCTGTTGACATCCAAATTTCACCCACAAATGATTCTCACTTTGCACCGGGTGGACAGGGAAACCCCATTTTTAACGTGCAGCCCTTATGGAACCTTGATTATAATTCCTTTGCTTTGTGCGAAATTCACTTTTTTCACAACAACCAACTTTAACACGCAACCTCCCAATATTATGCTCAACATCTAAACTGCCTTGCGTGAAATTCTCTTCTTTTGTTCGAAATCCACTTTTCATGCAAGACCACATTACATGCCAATATCAATTTTACGCACAACCTTATCTTTTTGCGCAACACCAGACTTTACACACAATCTTAATGATTATGAGAAACTCCCTTGCTAACATTAATTTCATGCACTAGATCTCATGTATTTTCTATATCATGAACTCTTAAATGGAGGGGTTGACTTCTTATTTATAGGAAAAATTGACCCCGCGTGAAAAACCCTCATTGAGCGTGTAATTAAATTTGAGTGTGAAAAACAAATCTTCCATGCAACACCATTTTTCACACAATGCTCCAACTATTTTCACACCTCATTCCTTTTCCAACATTCGAGCTTCAGACCACGAAACATTTCTTATGTAAAATACCTCATCCCTCTATTTCACGCATCCCACTGTTTTTCCATGCATCCCTCTGTTTTCTGCCTCCAGATCGTACATTCCTTTTTCGAGGTTCTTCAATCAATCATTGATTGCTGAAAGCATCCCTTGATCCCTACAAATCACCATGTACACCCCCTTTGTCGACACACAAATACAACATGGTCTTCTTTCTCGATAAACACAACATGGAGGACCGTTTTTTCAACAATCATAATCACCTCAAAAATTCTTCAATGATACCTTGAGGGATTTTTGACCACCAATTTCACAACTAAATAGCCATGTTACCATTCATAACATACACATTACAATTAACAGGTTCCCATTATTTAATTCTAAACTAAATTGCCATGTAAGTATTCATAACACATAATTAATTCAACACTTAAACATCCATATAAATTCCATTACTAATTCAATACTTATTTAAACACAGAGATTCCATTATTTAATTCAATAATTAACTAATCACATAAATACATTAATTAATTCAATAATTAATTAACTGCATCATGTAAATTAATTAATTCTACAATTAATTAGTAACTTAAATTATATTAGTCAATTAAACAATTAACTAACACCGCAAATTTCACTAATAATTCAACTATTAGTTTATCACTTAAATACCCTTAATTAATTCCACAATTAATTAAGTACATCAATCACATAAATTAATTCATCAATTAATTAATCAAAATCCACAAAATCAAAATTCCATAATTAATTCCACAATTATTTATCTCATTAACAAGCTAAATAGATCATAATTAATCAAAAAATTAAATATTTCAATCCTAAAATCTCAATATCTCAAAATAAATTCTACAATTAAGTATCTCAATCTATAATTTCCAAAATCCACAACTTCACATTTCCTTAATTAATTAATTCACCAAATTAATTAATTCAGTCAAGAACAAAGTTTCCTAAAATCTAATAGAAATTATAAAATAACATATACATAATTTAAATCAAGACTTTGTGATTTGGATTATATACCAACTAACTCGATTCGTTGACAAGCAATCATCCAACAGAAATCCCCAAAATTTGAGCAGCACAACGACATAGAACACGATATGAATCTAAAACCCTAAATCAAGATTGAAAAAATAAAGATATCTTAAATATATATATATATTTATATATATATATCTACAATAATATATATAGATAAAAAAACAAGTTATATATTCAATCAAAATAAGAATTACAAACCCTATCTAATATAGGAGAAGAAAGGAGAAGGAATGAGAAACCAAGTGAGATGAGATCCTCTTACTAAGATGTGTGCATATATTTGATATAGTTTTTGAATCACAAATAATAGAGGTCATGAAGACTTTTAATCCATCTAGGAGGCTCCAAAATCATGAAATATCTTCTAGAGTCGAATAGAGGTTGAATAAAAGTTAAAATGGGGGTTTGAGTGAATAAAAATATAATTTTTTTGTTATTTAAATGGTCATGCATGGTTAGTTGGGAAGGAGTTCATGGTTTCCCCTAATGATAAGCCTAACCATGCACCTCTATTATGGGGGTGCACAGTTTCTCCTAAGAGGGTGCATGGTTTTAAAAACCGTGTGCCAACCGTGAAATTCCCCTGTCTAGTGTTGCACTGTTTGATGGGTTGGGGCACATGGTTAGGGAAAACCATGAGCCAACCATGAATTTCTCTTCTCCCTTCCAATTGTCTAAAGTGTTCTCCCAAACACACCCCAAGGTAAAACCCAAACCAAGTATTATCAAACAATAAAAAAATTAATACCTGAAATTAATCTCAAGTCATCTTCAGGAAAGGTCAGGATCTTACACAAAAAATTTCAATTACTCTGATGAAGTATTCATCAATGGATTTTTCATCTCTCATTCTTATGTCTTCATACATACTATTCCAAATTTATATCTTTTCTTCCATCACTTTAGTATTCCAATTGAGTATACTTTCTAGAATATCCCACATAATCTTTTATGGTTTGAAACCCATCACTTTCATATAACAATTTTCTGATAAGGACATAAGAATAGAATTTCTGTCCTTTCCATATACTTATATATTTATTTTATTAGTAAAAAACATAGGATAATATTTCATAATAGGTGTAAAACCAATTTTAGTAGAATAAATAACTTCTAGGACAAAATATAGGTGATAAAGAATCATCTAATTTTTCCATCCATAATAATTTTTTCCATAAAATGTAGGAATTACTCTACTATTGATAGAATTGATATTATCCATGATACGGATTAAATAAGGGAACCTTACCTATGATACCAATTAAAGTTTCAATGTATTAAATAAAAACTTATAAGGGGGTTGAATCAGTTGGTCACTTTTATAAGTTGCAATACTTTTAAAAAACATATCCCTTGAAACTTGTTAAAGTTCATATCCTTATTTCTTTTAGTAAATACCCATGCCTGAAAATGTAGGAAATCATGTAAATCACGTACGATTTAAAAGGTGTGTCCTCAATGTGACAACCTAAATCCTTTACATAGCCACTCTTGTGGGTCTATATAAATTCTCTATAATGAATAAGTGAATAAAACTCGTGCCAACTCCTACTAGATAGCTTATATGTCTCAGTAGAAAATATTATACTAACTCCCATCACCTTACAAATTTCATAACAGCCAATTGATCCAAAATAAAATAATAAATACATTCATGAAACATCTCCACAAATTCTTTATCTGGAATCCTAAGTCTGATGTGGAAAGGACTAATTCTCTCATTCTGATGGGGATGGGTTCAATGGATTTAGTCCAATGAATTTAGTATAATAGAAACATTACGACGAACTCGTTATAAATATATATTATTCAAACTCTTCTCAAATTCTAAGTCAGATATTACTTAGTCTGGTAAACAAAACATTAAGATGTGTAACCTTATAATGAGATCTCAGTCCAAAAAGATATCTTTGATATGAATTCTATAGTGCTCCACCTTTTCCAATCACATACAAAAGATGTAAAGTATGAATGTATTATGCTTTTATTAATAGGAATCCCATAAATATAAAAGCAAAAAACTGGAAAACTTTTTCTACTTAATTGAATTCAAAAACATCAAGATCAACGCATATTTGAATTTGAATTTTGACCACATAAACTCTCCACAAATATGTTGAAATATTATTGAGTCTTATTTGTAATTATTATTATCAGACTTCTAAAATTTTCTTTGGTATGATAGAACTTCATTAGATCATTATGATGTAACTTACTTAGCTCATTATCTTGGAACATCCTCAACTCATTATGACGTAACTTACTCATCTCATTCTGAATTGACTTTCCTCATCAGAGTTAGTCTGGTTGAATTTTTTCATAGATTTAGTCTAATTGAAATTTGTTCTCAAAGGCAATCATGATTGAATTTCCTTATCAATGTCATTATGATTGACTTTCCTCCACAGAGTCAGTATGATTAAATTTCCTCCTCATATTTAGTCTGATGGAACATCCATAGATTTAGTCTTATAGAATCCTCATAATGATGGAATTCTCATTACGATAGAAACTGCATTATGCAACTTTGTAATTCTTCAAACCTCACTAGATATAACTCATTCATACTTCTAAAAACTTCTGTTCTTTGTACTTCTAGATCTGATGCAAACTATTTCAGGATTTCTATACCTAAGAAAATATTTATGATTCCTCCATTTCTTCAAAAGCATTTATCATGAAAGTTTTCATGATTTATGATAACTTCAAGATTGGAAAATCACCTTCTACCTTACATAGAAAATTATTATGTCTTCTATTACTTTCAAAATCTTGTTTACTTTCAACCTTAACACAATAGTAATAGTTTTCCTATTATCCCCCTTTTCTTCATAAGTGTTTTATCAAAATTATTATAGTCAATTTATGATATTTGAGATTTAAAAACTAGAAAACCATCATCTGACTGAAGGTTAGAAACTTTAAAACATTCTATCCCCTAACATCACTACCTTTATTCAAACTCTTCAACAAAATTCTGAATTTATAACCAACACTGAGTCGAATGAAACATGAACATCATGTAAATAAATCTAAGACCAATGATGTGTCTGATCAAAAACTTTATTATTCTAACAACTTATCCAATCGGTGATACACAGTTTGATACTTTGTGTTTGGTGCTGCTCAGTCTGATCATCTGTATCCATAAAACAACTTTCTCTAAAAAAAATTTCTCCCTATTTAGGATTAGGCTTTAAAATTTAGAAACATTCACCAGTTTTTTCAAAAACCTTTAATTTTAAAAAGATTAGTTTTCTACAAATACATATTTTTTTTAAAAAACATCACGATGGTTATTTAGTATACCATACCATTTATGAAATGGAAAGAAATTTAAGTTTCCATAATTGAATTTTTTTGTTAGGAAAGTGTTTTTTAAAGCCTATTTTAGGATGAAACATTAACCTAGCGGTTTGGAATGTGACTTTATAGGATAACTCATAGAAACAATGGTATATTACTAATATGAACCATTAGAAAAAAAAGTAATTGTTGAAAGACATTCCATATTCCTTGAGAGGTAAAACATCTCTAAAAGTGATAGTGGTATGGAGATAGAATTAGATGAAGTTGATACTCAAGGTACATAAGACTTGTCATAGGAATAAGTTCTATAAATTCCCATGTAAGAAGAAACTATTCTAGAGACACAAGTAATGTGTGGGAGTACAAGAGAGGTTAGAGAACCAAAATGGTATGGTTTTCTTATCACCAAGGATGGTGACTAATTATTAGTTTATAATAATGATCCTATAACCTAAAAGGAAGCAGTAACTGGCATAGATGTTTCCAAGTGATAATAATGCATCAATTCTAAAATGGATTCCATCTACCAAAATCAGGTCTGTATTTTGGTAGATCCTACAATGGATGTAAAACCCATTGGTTGCAAGAGGGTATTCAATAAGGAACTAGACATTGAAGGAAAATTCAGTAACTATAAGGTATGAATAGTTGTAAAAGGATTTAAATAACATTAAGAAATTAACTGAGATAAAACCTTTTCACCAGTTTTAATGTTGAGATCCATAAAAATTATACTTGTCATTGAGGCTTACCGTGATTATGAGATTTGAGAAATGGATGTCAAAACATCCTTACTTAATGGGAACCATCAGGAAGATGTTATATAAAACAACAAGAAGGTTTTGTGACTCTAAAGTATGAAAATATATACAAATTGAAAAAAATACATTTATGGATTAAATCATGTTTCTAGGATATGGAAAATTCATTTTGATGAATATATAATAGAATGTAGTTTCATAAAGAATGACTGTGATCCTTGTGTCTACAAACATTTCAGTGGGATTTCATTCATTTTATTAATACTATATATTCATGACATATTACTTATAGGAAATCAAATACTAGTCTTACAGTTTTTTAAGATGTGGTTGAATAAATGATTCTCTATGAAGGACTTGGGTGAGACATCATAAATATTTTGAATCAAGATCTATCATGATAGATCCAAGAAGTTTCTCAGACTAAGTCAAAGTACATACATTGGTAAGATACTTAAGATATTTGGTATGGAAAAATCTAAGAGGGGATTATTTCTAAGGTCACACAACATTCATCCTTCAAGGAAAATGTTTCCCCAGATACACGGGGAAACAAATATAATGTAAAGGATTTTATATGAATTAGTGATTGGGTCATTCATGTATATTATGATATGTAATAGGATATATGTTTCCTATGCATTATGTGCAATAAGAAGATATCAAGATAATCCAGCTGACCTCTATTAGCTGGCAGTCAAGAGTATCTTTAATTATTTGAGGTGTACTAAGGATATGTTCCTAGTTTACGGAGTATATGGGGAACCAGTCATCAAAAGATATGAATATTATAGTTTTCAAACTTATCAAGATGAAATAAAGTAACAAACGAGATACATATTCACTTTGAATGGAGGTATTGTGAGCTGGAAGTGCTCAAAAAAGGTAATGATCATAGATTTTACAGTAGAGTCCATGTATATTGTGACTTCTGAGGTAGCTAAATAATCATTATGGATGCAAAAAGGAATCCAAGATCTTGAATTGGTACATAATAGTAAATATCCTATTACACTCTATTTTTATAATATTGTAGTGGTGTCTCTCGTAAAAGTTCCAATTACACAACAATGGACGAAGCATGTACTTTGGATGTATCATCTCTTGAGGGATTTTTTTACGAGAGATGTGGTTTTAGTGAGAAGTATTTCCAAAGAAGAAAATATATCATACCCCTTGACTAAAATCTTGACTCACCATAAATTTGACTATTAAGTGAGTTCAATTGGACTGAATGTTATAGGGAGTTGGATCTTGTCCTCATGGAAGTTTCTTGAAGTTGGTGTCCTAGGATTAGGTATTTGTAATTTAATTACAAGTATGTTCAATATATTGAATATTAATAAAAAATATTATTAAATATTGTCCATTTTTCTACAATACTGTAATGTAATAATGTCTTAGAGTATATGTCACATTGATAAGGTCATAGCAGTTCTCTGTTATATTGAGAACCTTGAAGTGTTATGATGATATTCTTAAAGAATGTTCTTCTCTTGTATAACGTACTATGATGGGACACATAGTTCATAGACTGTTAAGTTAGAGAACTCATAATAGAATGATTCTTATTATCATGATGTTCTAACTTGGTAATCACAAATATGGGAGATTATGAGAAATAATCACTGGTAGGAATTCCACATGTTTTGGTGTAATCAGATATTCCTATATGTGAGCATGTGTAATGGTACTTGGACTTTAAAATTATCATTAATGAATTTTATAACTCATGCACTTAGATTTAATGATTAAAACCATGACGACATAAATTCATGGTATGTTAGGTTACATTGTTCTTGTCATGACTCGCATGTCATTAATGTATAAGATAAAGAAGGATTTATCCCTTCTATATTTATGGAAGCTGATATCTCATCCATTTGATTGAAATAGAACCATTTCATAAAATTCCATGAACATCCTGTAACAATGTGTTTATTTTAGATATTTAAAGAAAGAAGTACAAAGAAAATAGGTTGGTGTAATAAATGTGAAACCTTATTGATGATATATTATGATAAAGGGATTATATTATATAGGGAGTGCTCATTTTTAGTTTCAATCATTTCATAATTAATTTATTTTTCTTGGGTTCCTTGAATCATTTCTAGACAGTAATTTTGGACATTTGGAAATCTCTCTCGATGCCAATTAGAAAGAATCCTAGAGGGTCAAATACTAAGTGTTTCTGATGATCT
The DNA here is from genome assembly GCA_963277665.1 of Viscum album. Lineage (NCBI taxonomy): Eukaryota > Viridiplantae > Streptophyta > Magnoliopsida > Santalales > Viscaceae > Viscum > Viscum album. The sequence goes on along the minus strand of OY728148.1, from coordinate 962,315,804 downwards.
AGATTAAATACAATTTGAATTTAATTAATTGAATAAATATTATTCTCGAGACTGAGGTATAATTTTATGCATGTTTTATTGATGAAAAATATATATTGATTAATGAAATATTTAAATGAAATATTTATTTAGGTTTTTAATAAATGAAAGAAGAGTTTGAATAGTCCAAGACCATGTCTAATAAATAATATTAATTAGAAATATGGTTATATAATATTTTTTGATGCTGATGTTGGAGCGCACCATAGAATAATAAAAAGAATATTATTATTATGTGGAATGAGGTTTATTAAAGGTTTTAGTATTTTTTAAGGTCTAGAATGCAATAAAAAATATCATATCCTAAAATCTACCTCAATAAATAGCCTGTTATGGGTATTGTGAAGGTAATTGATAAAATATAATTGTTTCGAATAATGAATTTTCTTTTAACTCCTCTATCTCTCTCCCTTTTAGTAAAAATAAATTTCTGAGAGATTTATTCAATATTAAAGAATGAGTGATCAAGAATGAACAACACAAGACATTTTATTCCCCACACTATCACATCGATATCATTTAACATTTATCGGATATCAATGGAGTATGTGTGGATTTTTGCTAGAGGGATTCTATTCTTGGATCCTTATAGCGCAATGAAGGCAATTTGAAAGGGTATTTTCATATGATTAACATCACTAATGATGAAATATTCTTAAGATAAGGTAATCATTTTTTATGACATTAAATAAATTTATTAAAAATTTGATGTTCATGTTCCTCACTCATGGTTTTGAGTATATAAACATTAAAACAAATTTTAATATATTTCCCACCACCACATGCTTCCACTACTCCTGAAAAAATCATAAGGTTCCACTCTTCTAGATCCTTTGGTAGTATGGATAGATCCAATATGAGATGTGGGAGCAGAAGTCTAATGTTCAAGCTCAGTGGATGTCAAGTAGTACGTACACACAATTCCATGAAGTATGATATCTAGTATCATGGCCATATCTTGATTAATTTTGATATATTGACTTTCCATTCAATATTGAGTTGAAACAAGAATAGTCGGGGTTTGTAGCATCTTGGTTAACCCACAACCACTTGTTTTGTGATTTTAGATTTTATGATTTATTTTTCATTTTTTATTATCACTGAATACACAAGTTAAACCTGATCACACTTGTTAAGGATGAATTACTGGTGTCCTACTGAATTTTATTACTTACTCCTTACATAAAAATATAGATGCATATTCAAAATTTATGTTTAGGGATTTGGATAAGGAAAAAGGACCTATGGTTGATGGATGAGAAAATGAGAATGGAGATGGTAGTATATCGAGATAGACTCCGGAGGACCCTGATGTTTTATTTATTTATTTATCTACCTATTATTACTCTAGTTTGGAATTCCACTTTAGAATCCCATTTATTATTATATGACATGTGCCTCATCTTTGTGTTTCCACATAACTACCCTAGTATCTATTATATTGTTTATTATGTGTTATTTGTATTATGACATGATACAATGGGTATAGTCTCCCCACTAATGGACTTAGGCCCTCTCTGCTAGTAAGAAACATCTTGTGTTCGAGGAGGAATACATGAGGTCTTGTAGCACTCCGGTTTGAGCCCTATATTTTAGGTGAAGTCATTACAAAAACCAATAAAAAAAGACTCCATACTAAAAAAATACCATTTTAGTAGTGGTTTTTTCTTCCAGTGGAAGTAGTTTAAACCTTTTCCAAATTATTTAGCGGTGGTTACTAAAATATTCCTATATTGCATGTTCCCTAGTCATTTCATAGTAGTTTGATTCATTTAGCATTGGTTTTTTATGTGATTATTTTAGAATTTATCAATGATTTTCATTTTATTTAATGGAGATTTGTTAAAAAAACTTGAAAATAAAATAGATTAAATGAACCTAAAAATGATAAATATGTCAGTGGATGTTATATTTATTGGTAGTTAATATTATCCACTATTAATTATGATTCAAAATCATTTTTTAACAGTGGTTCTTAAAAATCACCTCTTAATATTTTTTAAAAAATATACTTTTTAAATAAAATTGAATAAAAAAAATATAAATATGAAAACATTGAAATGTAATAAACTAAATCATAAATGCACAGTAAACCCATCATACATACATCATACAACACTTTAAATGTTGTTATGTCGGTTCCTACATTTCAAAAATAAAACTAGCGTAATTTTTCAATGATTTCATGGAAATATGACAACATTTTCCTGGTTTTGACCCCCCGAAACATGTTTTTAAAGGCTTCAGTACCTTTAAAAACTACTTACCAAGTCATTTTGACCACACCTCATATTATATTGACATTATTTATACACTACAAAAAAATAGTGGTTGTCCCATGATTTGACATAAATCTGATGTTTTTTTCTATGGCTTTGACTGTTGCATGTTTTAGGGTTTTAAAATGCTAAAATTGAATTTATGGGAATCCTAATAAAACTGTAACTAAAAATGACATATCATATATTAATATATTTGTAAAATCCACCTATGGTTATTGAATTATGATTTCCTGGAAATCGAATGATTTTTTCCTGGTTTTGAACCTCAACCACATGTTTTTAAAGGCTTTGTTACCTTTAAAAATATTTTACTAAGCCATTACAACTACATCGCCCATCATATTGATGTTTTGTTAGTGAGTACATGTCAAAAATAACTAATTGGTATATTTACCCTGATTCCACATTAATATGAGGTTATTTAATCATTTTTTGAATGTTACACACATATTTTAGTGTTTTAAAACACAAAAATCACATTTATAGGTGTCCAGGGAAAATAATAACTTAGAATGATGTTCTGTTGTTTCCAAAACTTCAAAAATAAATATATGGTTGTTTTACTTTTATTTCATAGACATATACTGATGTTTTCTTGGTTTTCCCCCATATACATGTTTTTAAAGGCTTCAATATCTTTAAAAATTGTTTACTAAGTCATTCTGACCACACCACTTGTTAGATTGATGTGTTGACTTTGCGTAAACATCAAAGATAACTCAATAGTTAATTTAGCATGATTTGACATCAATATGAGTTATTTTTCTATGGTTTTCACCATTATATTCTTGTTTTACACTTTTAAAACACTAAAAATGTGTTTATAGGCATCCCAGGAAAATCATAAATCATAATGACATTTTATCAGTTCCTACATTTCCAAAATTAATTTATAGGGATTTTTATATAATTTCATTGGAATCTGATAATTTTTTCCTAGTTTTGACCCTTTGACACACATTTTTAAAGTCTTTCTAACCTTTAAAAATAGATTACCATCCATTCTGACCACACTGCATATCAGATTGATGTGAAATCTCTGAATACACATAAAAAAACTAAAAAATGGTTGTTTCATGACTTCATGTCAATCTAAGGTCTTTTTCTATTGTTTTTATTGTTACATGCATGTTTATGTGGTTTAAAACACTAAGAACCCACTTATGAACATTACAAAAATTTTGTAACACATAATGACATATCATCAGGTCCTACATTTCAAAAATCAATAAACAATTTTCTTTCTATGTGGTTTTATGGAAATATGATGAAATTTTCCTAGTTGTGACACCCCGACACACATTTCTAAAGGCTTTGATGTCTTTAAAATTTATTTACTAAGTCATTCCAACCACACCTCACGTCGGAATGATTTTTTGTAAATGATTACATGTTAAAAATAATTTGATGGTGGTTTTCTTATGATTTCAAGTCAATCTGGGGTTTTTTCTTTGGACAGAAATATTATACACATATTTTAGTAGTTTAAAACACTAAATATTAATTTACTAGAATCCCTGGAAAACTATAACTTGGAATAACATGTTTTTGGTTACTACATTTCAAAAAATATACATGGTTATTTTCCTCTAAATTCATGGAAATCCAACATCATTTTTCTAATTTGGACCCACTATTATGCGTTATAAAGGATTTAGTACCTTTAAAAACTATTTACTGAGGCATTTTGATTGTACTACAAGTCTAATTGATAATTTTTATATGACTAAATGTCAAAAATAATTCAATGGTGGTTTTCTCATGATTTTATGTCAATATGATTTCGTTTTCTATGGTTTGAACCATTACACACATGTTTTAGTGTTTTAAAACACTAAAAATACATTTACACGCATCATAGGTAAACTATAACTTGAAATGATGTGTCATCTATTCCAACATTTCAAAAATCAATCCACAATCATTTTCCTATGATTTTATGTTGATATGGAATCTAATTCCGTTTTTTTGACTCCCCTCCCCCCACACACAAATGTTTTTAAAGGCTTTGGTACCGTTACAAACTATTTACTGTGTCAAAACTGAGAAAAGGAGCTTGAATTATTTTCTAACTTAAGGATAACAATATATTATTTATTATTTATGTGTAGGAATCAAACACACGTCAATCTATCACAAGATGTTGTTGGTATGACTTGAAGTGCATGCTTTCAATATAAAAGTGTCATTTTAGTTTTATTTAAGGAAGTTGTATGTGTTATTTGAAAATGTGTGAATGGTCTATGAAATTTATAATTTGCCATGTTAGGATAAATAATAAGGCTAGAAATTTCATTGGGTATTGTTCTAGTATTCCATTGAAATATAAAAACTAAATCATTTTCCATTTTCTCTCACCATTGATCCTATGTTTTCCTATAAGAGTCTTGTTCTCTCACTTTTCCTTTCAACCTTGAATTTTATATTTGTGATTCCCTATCAACAGAACTACTCGAACCCCCACTAGGTGTAGTAGTAACTGATGATTACTCCCTACCAAAGAAAACAAATGGAGTAGGTCCAGAACACATCCCCTATACATGTCTGGGATTCACGTTGCCTAAAACAATTGAAACTTCATCGTTCTGGGAAACTGATGATGAGTTTGAAGGATTCACATCCCATATTTCTTGAATTTTAACTTTCCAATACAAAATAAATAACATTTATTTTTTAAAATATTTGAACATCATAAAATAATCTAATTAATACATTTTTTATTACTATGTATTATTATTTCATTACTATAAAAACATAATATTGAAAAATAAATTATAACAACAAAAAATCCTTAAACCCAATTAATTAGTGTTGTCTAGATGTATCAAACGATGCTAAATTGACATCATTTTATCCATGTATTCAGCCACATTTAATTGGGTTTAAGGATTTTTTTTATAATATATTTTTCATTATTATTTTTTTAGAGTAATGAAATAACATGAAACGATAATGAAAAATACTTACTCTAACATCTTTGGTATGGTCATTTACAAAACTGACATCAGATTCCCTATGCACTTTAAACCACATCTATGTATGGCCAACAGAGTAACCTAATACATTATACTTTATAAAAAATATAAACATGTTAGAAAAAAATTTTCTTATGATAAAATGATATAAATAATAATGAATAAAATACAAACCAAAATTATTCTTTTACTAAAAAAACTCTAAGACACATTAATATGAAGAATGAATTATTTCTCATGATTCATAGTATTGATTTCAATAATTCTTACAAAAATAGAAACATTAATAAAAATTATAGTAATTTGTTTATGTTATTACGATACTCTAAAATATGAAATTACCTCATGAGATGCATCTCTGTTAATATCGAAAAAGGAATTCCATTTCACTTTGAGAAATTCATTCACACACTTCCTCATACATCTATCGTGATCTCAAACATATTTCATTAGACTCATGTTATATTTTTCATTTAAAATCTAACAATTTATTTCCTAATTTTTTCATTGTGCATGGGTGTGAAATAGAGCCTGGGACAACCAAATGAAAAAACATCTAGAAATAAAAAACATAACACTGTATAAGTATATTACAAAATTTTATTCATGTCATGTAAATTAGTTATCAAGGAATATTAAATTAAATTATATTTAATTAAGTATCAAAAACCTCATTTCTTCAAGTTGTAGGAATATACCTCCAATATTTATACTTAATGGGAATTCTCATTGTTTCACAAATAAGCTGCCTAATAATCTACCCATAGATTCTGGACACATCATAATTTGGCACCCCAAACTCATCAAATGGAAGGATAATATTGAATTTCATTAGGTCTCATACATATCTCATGTTAATATTTATATATCTTCTATTGTTATTTTTATCCATTTGAAAATTGAATGAAACAATTAATAAAATAAATAGTTTTTTTACAATGACATACATACCAGTAATAGTAACTCACCGATTTCCACAAGATGAAGGGATGACCAACTGCTCCATAACTGGAGGTGAATTGGATGGTGGGATACTAAAAACAACTAGGGAATGGCTGTCTTTCTGGTAGTCTCTAGTACAGCCCAATCACTCAAATCTACTAAGGCTTACGGTAGTTGTGGTGTGCTTCGAGATGATAACCAGCTAGAATTTTGAAATTAATTTTTTCTCATCATTCTTTCAATACAATTGGTTCAGATATTTTAAATGTATAGATAATTAAAAACCAATAATTTTTTACCAAAAGAAAAAAGAAAAACTAGAACAATGTATATATGTATGAACCACTTATCAATGAAATATTTTTATATATTTTCAATACAAATTTATACACTAAATTATCTTCATCTTCATTATCTTCATTATTATAAACCTCCATTTTGACGAGTGCTTAATTTTCACCCTCTATTGCATGTTCTATTGTTTCCATATTGTTAGCAAAAAATTATTCAATGTTTTGTGGTTTATTAGGTTAACTTTCACAAAGTACCAATTGATCTTCATCACTCATATCATATATGACTCTCTACATTAAGTGTAAAAAAACTCTAACTTTCATGTATTTCATCATCCACACAATAAACTATCATCACTTAGGAAGCCAAGATAAATGGATCATTCTCTACATGCTCATTGGTTTGGATAAATCGAGAGAAGTTGATAGAAGTAAAATGTAATGAATCATTCATTATACCCATATCAATATTAACCCACTTTCTTTTGAATAAGACATCGAAAACTAACCCTGATAGTTTAATTCAATTATATCATCCAAATTTCCATAATATCTCACCTTTTTAAGTTTAAATACACCACAATTTTGAGTATTTAATTCTTCTTCCTGATAAATGGTAGGAATCCTAAAGCCATGAATATTGTAGGCATCGAATATATTAGACATTCGTAGAGGACATCAAGCAAAAAAAACTTAATATAATTTGATATTTTAGCATGATTTTCAAAATTCATTATATAGAAAAATATAGATAAAGTTTTATTTTTAACATAGAAAAAATATATACATATCAATAATATCAATATGAGAATATACTTACTTGATGGGTGATCCATTTGACAATATTCTTATTAACAACTTTTTTTAATTCCATCTCATTTCATGATCTACCCCAAAATCACTAATTCTATTGACATCGCAACTCTTCAATAAATGGATCTTTAATTAGACTACTGAGCATTATATATCTATGTGCTTATAGAAACTCTAATTAATTCAGTGTAAAACTTGACCCCTTTTTAATTGGTTATCCAATAATTGGAAATATTGATATTTATTTTTCAAAATGATAATTAGTAGAGATATCATCAAAACATTAAACACGATTGAATCTAGCCTTAATCCCATCAAAATACTTTGAATACAAGGTCAATCGCTCTTTAGATATGTAACCTTTAGCAATAGAGCCTTTGGTTGATATTTATTCATCATATATGATTTAAAATGACCTATATACCTGATGAAAAAAATAAGAAACATATAAAAAAATTATGCAATAATTTAATAAAATTCAATTCACTAATGAAAATAAAAATAATATCATTGTACCTCTCAATTGGATACATCAATTGATAATATTTTGGTCATCCATGTTTAGCTTCTTCAACCAAATGAACAATGAAAAGAATCATTACAGTGAATAATGAAGGGAGAAATAACAACTACAAATAAAAAAGTGTCAAAAAAAATTCTTTAATGGTGTTTATAAAGCTCAATTGGATTTATATGTTTTCTAAAAAGTTCTTTGAAAAAGGTACAATAGTTAATTTTTTAGTCAACTTATTACAAAATGCCAATGAAAATAATTTTTCCATAAAAATACATGAGTTGTGACTTTTCAATACATGTAACTTTCAATTTTTTTAGTTAATGCACCTTGATATATTACTTGAATATCCATCTTCCACATTCAAATTCTTTAAAGTTTGAAGGAATACACATTTCTCTGGATTTTTCATTCTAAATTTTGTCGAAGGATACTTTCCATTCTCATTTTCCCAAAAATCATGCTTTATATTCTTTACTCCAAACTCTTATGAGCATTAAGGCGATCAATTGATTTACCCTTCTCATTATGAAATGTGAAAATTACATTACCATAGAATTTTTTCTCAATATTCATTATGTCAAGATTATAACATATCAAATTAAACTCCTAATAAGGAATTTTGAAAAATAAACCCATTATTTTCATGTACCAGATGCTTCAAATATTGTACGTTGTACCATTTTACCCTCCTTTAAAATGAATATATTTTCAAAATTCTTCAATGACACTCATTAATTGTCCCATTATTTCTAAACCTAATAACACTTTTAGTGAATTTTTCAGTTTAATATCTTCATTGAATTGTGTCTTGTTAAACCTAGATTTATGATATGAAATAAAGAAATCAATGATGATGCAGAAAAAATCATTTTCTTCTATAAGGTAATCATAGATGAACAAAATTACAAACTAGACAAGACAAACTTGTATGAGTGTTCCAATAAGATAAATTTCCTACTCCAGGAATGTTAGTAATTATATATATTAAATTAGCATGTATTTTTAATAGTTTTCTCATAGAAGTGTCAAATGTTTCCATTCCATAATCTCATTATCCACGCATTATTTGATTAGAGGTTAAAGGTATACATCAATTCCATTTCTAGGCATTTTATTTCTAGAATTAATCATCGAAATAAAAAATAATATTTATTCATACACATATATGTGGGTAGATTATAAGGGATCAAAACAACTAGACAAATACTATAATTAGTACCTAAAGTAAAAAGGGTTAAAACCATCAGAATCCAATCCCAAACATGAATTCATAATATTTGAAGAAAAATATAGATATAATGAATCAAACAATTTCTATAATGTTGAATCTTTTGGATGTCTCGTCAATCCATCATTATTATCTTGATCATGTCACTTTATTTTTTATGTAGTCATAGATTCCATGAATAATTTTTTCAACCATCATATTAGAGGAAAGTAATGAAATAAAGATGAAGGTGATTTCATTTTTTTTCATGGGGTTGCATTGATTTATACTCTCATTGTTGTTCATTGACATTCATCTACTTTTATGACATCTTATGAATTCTCCTTTGTCAGACTCTTCTCCCTAGTAAAGCATACAATCATTAAGGAATTCATGTATCTTTGTATAATACAATCCAAGTTTATTTATGAATTTATTAATCTCATAGAATGATGCAAAGACCATAGCTTCACTAAAATCATCATGAAGAAACTCTAAAATCATCTACATTTTTATGTCAATAATTTCACAAAGACAGTTTATATGATACAACATAGGTAGAAAACAAATCTTTGAATACTTATCACACCCTAAATACAGTTCTTGATGCACGTCTTCAACTAATTAAAAAAGAACATTTTTTTTGTTGAACATATTAGAATTATTAATATTCTCAGGGTCAATTGAAGGTTTTTTTGATCTATTGAAATATTGGACAATATATCATGAAAAGACAAGTGATTCATTTATCAAATTTCAAACTGAATTCCCCTCTAGAGGGTCACTTTGTGTTTTGTTGATAGGATTATATTTGTTTTGAATTTCCATAACAATATATTTACCATGCCAAGTCATATATAAATATTGAGTAGAATATTGTTTTTATATAAAATGATAATATGCTTTATTTCTATTTAACCATCACTTGAATTTCAATCAGGACATACACATTTTATTCTACCATCCACTGGTCAGTTTTTAATTTCATAATTTTTTTTACAAACACTTCTCATAATGAGGTGTGTTTCGAGGTAAAGTAATCCATCTTTTATCCATAGGTATTGGATTTTAACTCTTCTCCCTGTATATTCAGATATAAAGATATAAATGGTTAATCAAACAAGTACAATTAAAAGTAAACATCAATTAACTTCATTAATGTTGGTCACCTAATTTTTCCTATAATTCTATAAATATATTATATAAAATCATGGTGAACATACATTTACACTCAGTATGTTCATACTTTGAATGTCTCATGATAGTTTGGAAGAAGCATACTAAAACATTAGTGAATAATCAATAAAACCAAATGGTTTCCTATCCTCTAATCAACCACTATCCAAATCTCACTAAGTCTAACTCACCAAGAATTCATGAGGTATAAATGATTAATGTAGTTACACACTATTTATAACCCCACATTCTAATAAGCATTCATCATATAAATGATTCATGATCCCCATTAATAATAGTCATTAATGATAGTTATGTGTATAGGATTCCTAAGTGATAAAATTTATCATTTGATTGTACAATATGATATACTACATAACGATATATCAAACCAATAATGCAATATTAAAAAATTACACATTACGGTTGCGGAATCCACTCTCCAAGAAATGGGGGAGAGGGGTCGCCATTGGGGATCTCCATCAAGGAGAAAGGGGTCATTGTGGGGTCATCATCAGGTTTCAAGTTTGGTTTGGGTCTCGAGGATCATATGTGAGAGTGGAAAAAGGGGTGGTCACCATTGAGGATGAGGGGTCAGCCATCGGGAGGAAGTGGGGGAAGGGGGGAGAGGTATGTTGTCGGAGAAAAGGGGGTTTAGTGTCGGGGAGATGTGGGGTCGAGGGTGAGGGGCAGTCACCAACATTGGGTAGAGGTGTGACCAAGGGGGAGTGGTGGTCGCCAGTGTCGGTGATAGGTTGGGTAGAGGGGGGTAATCACTAGAGATGGGGAGAGGCATGATCGCGAGTGAGGGGAAGTTGCTGGAATTGGGGAGAGGCGAGATTGAGGGAGAGGGGCGGTCACTGAGGTTGGGGGAGGGGCAGGGTCGTGGTGGAGGGGTGGTCATCAACGTCAATGAGAGGTGGGACTGAGGGATCGATGGGGGGTTGGGGGGAGGGAGGGAGTCACTAGCATTGGGGAGAGACGTGATCGAGGTGGGGGTGGTCACCAGTGTTGGGGAGAGGCGAGGCCAAGATGGAGGGGTGATTGCCGAAGTTCAGGAGAGGCACCGCCCAGTGGGAGGGGATGTCGCCAGCATCGGGGAGAGGCACGACCAAGGGAGTGAGGGGGTTAGGGCATCGGGTGGAGGGGGTGGGGTCAGTTATTTTTTAAAAATATTAGCAGCGGTTTCATTGAAACCACCCCTATATTTAGAATATATTTAATAATGTTTTTTTAGTATTGATTATTAGAACTATCACTAATAAAATTTCACTAAGACCACTCTTTTTGTTGTGATATATAACATTGTTTGACTGAATCTTACCCTAAAAGTGACATATAAAATTTATTATCGATTCTAAAGCTATAAAAGTCGCCAAGAAATACCATCTCTCTAACCTCTCCAACAATTGTATTTCTCTTAGTAAATTTTGTTTCTCACTTTATGAATTTTATCAACCATGGTATTTTTTATTAGTTTAAGGAATTTATCTCACTACAAGAATTATCACCCAAATGAATTTATTTTTTACGTTAATGAATTTTATTCACACCAAGATCTGAGATACTATATACATGCATAACATCATATTATATCTTCATATGACATCAATGAATTTTGAAATGAAATCATTGAATCATTGTACAAATGTAACATCTAAAACTTGGATGTCACTCAATTGTGCCCCAAGCCCGGTTGGCTACATGCCCTCAAGCACATATTCCCAAATGCCAGAGGCTTATGACTAGTAGTTAGGGACTAGGTGAGTCATTTGGGAGACTATACCCCCATTACCATAATATATCACAATGGATGTCAATCACATTAAATAGTGGAAGTAGATACAATAAGCAGACAGTAGATAAAATAGACAAGCAAGACAAGAATATGTAACAAGCCAGAAGTGTCTCATATACCATGATGCAGATGATACATGTTTCTAGAAAATATCCGAAATAGGTACATAGAAATATAATAAAATACAAGTATTTAAATCTAAAATGACCGAAAAGGGACCTCGTAGCATCACACACCTCATCTTAATCCTATGCTCCCATGCTCTAAAACAATGATCAACAAATAATTTTAGGGAGATTTCCCCTACTATAACCTATAACTATATAATCTGTTTGGGTCCCCAAGGAGGCCCAAATAGGATGTGAGGTAAACATCCCAATAGGTTTCCACCTAAATATCAATAGAGTTATAATAAGTACTATGAAATATTCTAAACATGTGAATGTAAGTAGTAATGTAAGTGTGAAAGCCCAAGGAATATAACTACTGCTCACAAGTAATACTAAACAGCCTCTTGTGGCTCCCCACAACATGTTTTGGCTCCTGACAAGGCATCTACAAGAAATATAAACAAACTACACAACCACTGCACATAAACATCCATATCATGTCCACAGGTCCTTACTATATAAAGAAAACTATATAAAAAACCCACGTCCTTATCGTACAACCACAATCATATATCCCACAGTCATGCCGTATAATGAAGTGTAGATCACGAAGGGTCAGATCTATGGTGCTGAAGACCAAGGCATCCTCTTCGAGTCTCAGGAGAATCTCGATGGAAACATGGAATAGGCACTGGTTGGAATCCTAGGAGCATGTGTACCAACTTGTCATACGTGAGTCCAAGATAGCTGGATCCAAGGGGTAGAAAAGCCTAAGGCATCTCATGGAATAAATACCAAGGGTTCACAATCAGCCAATGTGTCCACTACCGCATTCCAGATCCAGGGAGATCCATTCATGGAATCTATGTAAATCATCAATCATTCCATGCCTTTGACAATTTCAAACCATGTGAGTCTACCCTCTCATATAAACAATTACATTCAAAACAATTTAATGAGTATACCCCACTCATTTAAACCATTACATCTCATGAGTATACCCACTCATGTACTCCACATTCATTTAATCGTGTCACATGGATATACCCACCCACATATCACCAATTTCCATTTAACACATCACATGTGTATACCCAACCATTAATCACAATTACCAAAAAAAACTATTTAAGCAATCTATAAACAGCCAACGAGTATACCCACTAATTTGAAAAGTTCCATTTAAGTATTTAATCAAGTTAGGCATGGAATATTATAATAACACAAGGTAAGGAGGCAAGATATCTCCTATTTATTTAATTCAGCCTCATTTATGTACAACTGAGCTTCCTTAAACTTGGAAAACTCGAGGTCACACCCCATGGGTAGTTCATCAATGGTAAAACCCAAAGTAAACGCATGGTACACTCCATCGGTGTCCTTAGGTTGGGTCAGCAACCACTAATGTATCTCAAAGAACCCAATGGAGTCCCAAATAGGTCCTACCTCATCTATTTCAGATTAAAACTTTAATATCTGGCCCGCGCTAAAAAGTCCAGTGGGACGAAAAAAGGTCAATTGCTCTATAATGAATCAAAATTTGAAAGAAAACAATAGACCACCTACCTTATCTCATTAGTGGAGTTCTCATCTAGTATCAAGTTCTAATTCATCCTGGTTGGGAATAAATTTTAAGAGCATATGATGAACAAGAAATTAGGGAATAAAAGCCTAAATCCAAACAATGCAACTGTTGTTATGAAGAATCAAGAATGGCTAAAAAGGAATCAATATCTTACAGTCATGGTTCCAACATAAGTTATAGGGAAAGAAATGGAATACAAATGGGCGCTAGATATGAAAATCTATATAAGAATGTTTTTAGGCTTCAAAATAGAGAAAAAACGCTTCTGTCCAAAAAATAGAGGTCCCACTCTCTATTTTTAAAAAACATAGTCGGGCAATTACATGACAAGTAATTTCCTTACATGGTGTTAATGCTTGGTTTTCCTTTAATGGTGTAAAACCCTTAAACATCTTGAATGTTCCTAGACAAACCATTACATGTTATAAAAGCAGATTACACAGTGTGTAATCCAATTACACATTGTCTAATTTGCCTGCAACCGGTACACAACCTTCTTGCTTATTATTTCGCAAAAACAACCCAACCGGCCCATGGCCCAGCATAGGGTCTACGCAAAAAAAGTATTTAAAACATTCATACCTCAAGAAAAACCTAGGATCATACAATCTTACCCCCTTAAAGCAATTCTTCTTCAAATTTCCCTATCAATGGTAGTCAAGGTCCATTTGAAAGAACTCGTGTCACTGAGCACGTATGCTAGCCTCCCGCTCCTAAGTATCATCTTGTGAACTGTCTTGCTTCCATAGAACCTGTTCTAGAGAAATTGACTAACCTTGTATGACCTTCATTCTCATATCAATAATACGAATTAGATGCCCCTTGAAGGATGCATCAAATTGTAACTCAACCTCCTTTGGTTGAAAAGTGTGAGATGGGTCCAAATTATAATGGCGTAGTTGTGATAAATGGAAGAAGTCTTGCATGGATCAATACCTATGAGGTAAATAAAACTAATAGTATACTGATCTGACTCTCTCAAGAATCTCGAATGGACCAACATATAGTGGTGAAATCTTACCCCATATCAATGTCCTTCTATGTACCAACCTTAGTGAAACACATAAAAAAACCTGATCCTTGGCCTCAAACTCTAGAGGTCATATACAGTGATCGACAAAAGATTTATATCAAGATTTTGTAGTAGCCATCTGCTTCTGAATCAGCTGGATCTAATCATAATTCTCTTGCATGAGACAAGGTCCTAGTAAAGCTACATCAACTGCCTCTGGCCATCACAATGGTGATGTGCAGATCCTATCGTATCAAAGCCTCATAAGGAGACATCTATATCATTTCCTGATAATTTTTATTATAAGAGAACTCATCTAGTTGAATTTATCTCTCCCAAGATCCCCCAAAATCATGGACACATTCTCTCATCATGTTCTCTAGCACTTGTATCATACACTCTGATTGGACATCAGTCTGAGGATGGTGGACTGTGCTCAGAAGCACCTATGTACCCAATGCACTCTGAAAACTCTATAAGAAATGAACTCTGAGGTGGGAATCCCTATTTGAAATGATAGTGTGTGAAAACCCAGGAAGTTTTATTATAACATGGATATACAACCTTCTAGGAACATTAACATCGAAGGTATCCTTGATCAGTAATAAATGATCAACCTTTTTGATCCCATAAACAGCAACCCACGCAACATTGTTACCTCAAGGAGACCTCAGTAAACCAGTCATGGAATCCATTATGAAATAAACTCATTTCCACCTTGGAATCATTAACTTCTATAAAATCATGTCTGGTTGTTGATGTTCCTCCTTCACTTGATGATAGGTGTAACACCTTGTAACAAAACTAGCTACCTCACTTTTCATACATGGCCATTAGTATTGATGATGCAAGTCACGGTACATCTTGCTGACTCTAGAATGTAGTGCCCAAGATGAAGCAGGAAACTCCCACATCATATCCTCATGTATATCCACTGGAACCCAAACACATCCATGGATATGTAAGATCTCATCAACACCTACGGTCCAACCAGGAGGAGGGTCCTCACCTTCTACACTCTCCCATAGGAATAAAACCACTGAATTTGATAATTACCATATCCTTACTTTATCCAATAGGGTAGAGGTCACAACTAAGGTTGTTAGATATTTATGTCCCTAACTGTTGTTCACCTCCATATAGATCTTAGAGAATAACGCCATAAGTTTCCACTCGCTACTTGCCTACTGCACTATATGTATTTGAGTCCACATGCTCAGTGCATTGAACATTACAATATCATTACCAGTCATGTATAAATCTTGATGTCAAAAGACTATAAGTAATCCACCCACATTTTTTGCCTCATATTCACATAATACTAAGTAAATATATACTTGGGGATTTTGTAGTCTGTATACACCAGAAAATGATCTCCCAATAATTAATGTCTCCAATAGTGAAAAACATGAACCACTGCATCTAGATCAAGATCATTCATAGGGTAATTCTTCTCACATGGCCATAGAATCTGTTACTCATATGCTAAAACTATATCCCCCTACATCAGCACTACTCCCAACCCAATACTTGATGTGTCACAATTAATGATGGAACACTCGGTTCATCAGCACCAGGAAAACTACTATCATGTTTGTGAGAGTGAATGACATAACCAGATACTCATATAGACCATACCTACTATGAATGGTTTACGAGGTATGTCAGTGGTTCAAATATGTACATGGTGATATCCTAACCATAGTTCAACATTCAATAATACTCGGTATACTATAATATTATCAAACATTTCATCTAATTTTTGAAAGGGATATCAGTTTTTAACCATTCTCTAATTCAAATTATGATAATCCCAAAATAACCGAAGAGTTATATCCACATTTTTTGAAAATAGAACTGGAAAACCCCAGAGAGATGTGTTAGGTCCGATAAACCCCTTTTCCTCCAAATACTCTAGCATCCGCTTCATTTCTTACAACTCCATCGTAGCCACCTAATAAGTAGAAATGGATACTAGTGCAGCTCATAACACTTGTTCAATGGAGAAATCAACCTATATCTCAAGAGGTAAACTAGAAAATTCATCTGGGAACATGTCCCTGAAATGATCCACCGTTAGAGGAATGTCTACCTAACTCACTCTGTGATCATCCAAAATACAAAATAGCAATCTTGGTTGTCATTCTGCCCAACTCATGATGATCTAGTCTATCTCAACATTCCTGTATGCCCCATTCACCCTTGTGAGTATACAGTGCATCCTCTGGTGATGTGAATGTTACCCTCAGGTGATAGTAGACAATGTAAGATCGATAATATACTAAACAGTCCATCCCAAGAATGACGTCAAACCCTATCATCTCAAAGACATAAATATCTCAAATGAAGTGACACCCACACCCCTCAAGGGGGTACTCCCTCCACTAGAGCACATCATCCATTCTGATTCCCAATATTATTTCTAGCATTAAAACTCTTTCAAAATACCACACAACAAGCCCAAGGATTTTCACCATAGGTGCAGATATGAAACTATGAGATAAACTTGTATCAAAAAAAGCAGATGCAATAGTAGAGGCTATTAAGGTAATTCCTCTCACTGTAGACAGTATGAAACCTTTTTCCTCAAGGGTAGATTGTACATAATACAATTGACCTATACCAATACAATGTAAAATAACCTCACTACTCAGAGTAGGTACCATTCAATGTATAAGAGTAATTTGTGTATGGATACCTCAGCAAAGACCACTATTTCTACAGCCCGATCTGCCTGCATTGCTCTAGCACCCTGCTTGACACAGATCATAGAAACCTACTCCTAAACCTGACATCAAAGCTGTCCCCCAACCACTCACAACTGGAGGTAAGGTCCTACAAAACCATTTCATGTAGCCCATACCTCCATAAGCTCGGCACTCGACTGCATCGCAGTCATGCTGATTCTTCATGTGTCCTCTCCTGCCACACTAGTGAGAAAACACAGAGCTACTAGCACTCATATCATAACTAATGCTTATATCATGGGAAGAATCAAAATGGTGCTTCTTTCCTGAAGATTTAGAACCACTAGGTTGAGAAGAAACACTTCCCTACTCTATATCCTCAAATTCTCTCAGGTTCGACTCTATAATCGGAGCCTGATTCACAATATCAGTGATAGAGGTCAACATGAACACGTTGTTATGGGATTTGATAGTATGTCAGAGGCCTTCCTCAAAGCATATCGCTCTCAACAGGTCATTAGTAAGGTACATCAGTGAAAAACTATGCAACTCTGTAATGTATGTTGAGTACTCTATAACTTCCATGGTGTCATGCTCTAGATGTGTGAACTCACTAGCTCACTCTACCCATAGTGTATTGGGGTAAAAGTAGTCAAGGAAGTAGGCTTGGAAATCAGTCCAACCCATATCTTGTAGACATTTAGCCTGGTTCAGAACATCCCACTAGTACCTTACTACTCCCCATATCATTTAAGGGGTGAGCTTGACCCTCCTCTCAAGAGGTGTCTCCAGATGCTCGAAGATAGCTAGTGTGGTCTCACGCCACAACTTAGAAGCTTGTGGACCATTATCCCCCAAAAAAGGAAAGGATGTTATTGATAGAACAACCCTGTCAACTCTGCCATAGTCATGGTAGGCTACGATGCTCCTTGAAAAGTCTACATATAGAAAAATAACCCCTTGTGGAACTATGCCTCAGCAACTATGTCTGAAATAGACTATTGTACCTCAAAAACCACTAAAAGTGGATCCAAAACTATCTCAAGGCCCACCACCTTCGAAGCATGGTCATTTCCACCCTCTTGGCATACCATTGGAGGTCTCCATGGTGACATGCCTCTACAATTCCAAACACTCACCTCAGAAAAGAATGATATCAAAGTCGCATCTCAAAAGCGTAGGACAGGTCAAAACCCTCATAAAAACTAGTCATGACACACAACCAAATCCTAAATCCATTACTATATAAAGAACAACCACAACACAAATAGAAACACTACCTCTCACCCACTCAATATTCGGGTGTAGTTTAAGTCTCTATTTTCCATTTATTTTCATTTAACAGTCATTATTTGACATGATTTAACCAATGGTACTCCAAGTTATGATCCTTGAGGACCCATAACACCTCATGAACCAAAACTTGATTCCCATATAATCCATACACATCAAATTCACATTAAAATTTTAATTTAAAAGGTACTACATTTTCTATTTCATAAGGTCCCATACACCTTATAAATTGAAAGATGATGTCACGTCTCTATCCTCTACACGAAGTCTATCACAAAATTAGGAAAATCTATTAGAGCACCTATCACAATAGCATGCGTCAAATAATTCATCTTAAATGGCATGGAATAATGCATGATATGTGATTTCTAACAAGAGACTATATGATGCATTAGATGGAATACCCTCATCTCATCAGGTTGTAAAAAAATAGAACCCAGAATTGCATTAATAGTATCATCATAAATCATTTGTGTCACCTAATGGTGAAATAAAATCAACTATAATAGTCAAGACCATGAAATAGAAATTTTATTTAGGGTAATTTGGATTTTTCTTGTACACGGGTTAGCTACGCTCAAACATAGCTCATTAATAAATTCTATTTTCCTTCATAACCCAGTCTACTGCCTCCAAATAGTAAATCAAACCAGAAAAGAAATTTTCTCTGATACCTCTTAGTAACATCTTGAACTCAGATGCCGCTCAATAGTTCCCCAAGCCCGGTTGGCTACATGGCCTCAATCACACTCCTCAAATTACAGATGCTTCCGTCTAGTGTTGAGGTCCTAGTTGAGATATTGTGGATACAATTCCCTCATTACCAGAGTATATCATAGTGGAATCCAGTCAAATTCAACAGGAGAAGTAAATATAATAAGTGGACAATAGGTAAAATAGATATGAAATACAATGAATTTATAACAATCCATAAGTCTCTCATATACCATGATGCAGATGATACATGTATCTAGAAAACAACCAAAAAGTGTACAATGAAATAAAGTACAATACAAGTATCCAAAATCCAAAAAGATCAAAATGTGTCACAGTAGCGTTGCATGCCTCAAATGTGTCTAATGCTCCCATGCTCTAAAGAAATGATCAAAAACTAGTGTTAGGGCGCTTTCCACTACTGTCTCCTGAAACAATATAATTTGATTGGGTCCCCAAGGATGCCCAAACAGGGTGTGAGATAAACATCCCAGTAGGTTTCCACCCAAATATCTATACAATTCTAAGCTGCACTATAAAATATTTGAAACAAGTACAAGTATGTAGTAATGTAAGTGTGAATGCCCAAGGCATAGAACCAATGGAAACAAGTTATATCCAACAGCCTCGTATGGCTCCCTCGAACAAGTGGCAGCACCTAACAAGGAACCTATAGGCAATATAAACAAACAACATAGCCTTGTCGTAAAAAAAATCCACATCTTGTCCACACATCCATACTCTATAATGTAAACCATATAAAAACCCATGACCTTTTCATAAAACCACAGTCATAAATCCCACGATCGTTCCATATAATGAAGTGTATTCCATGAAGGGTTGAATCCAATGTATTGAAGACCAAGGCATCGTCATCAAGTCCTAGTAACATCTCAATAGAAACTCATTATAGGTACTGGTTGGAGTCCTATGAGCATGTGTACTAGCATGTCCTACGTGAGACCAATCAAACCAGATATAATGGAAAAAAAAGCCCGAGAAATCCCATAGAATCAAGACCCAAAGTGAATACTAAACCAAGGTGTCCACTTCTGCATTCAAAATCCATGGAAATTCGTCCTTGGAATCTATGTAAATCATCAACCATTCCATAAATTTAACAATTTCCTACCATATGAGTCTACCCAATCACATAAAAAATTACATTCAAAACCATTAAATGAGTATACCTACTCATTTAAACAATTACATCTCATGAGTATATCCACTTATGTACTCCACTTCCATTTAATCATCTCACATGGTTATATCCACCCACTAATCACCAATTCCCATTTAACACATCACATGGATATACCCACCCATTAATAATTATTACCAAAAATCCATTTAAGCAATATAAAAACAACTAACAAGTATACCCACTATTTTAACAAGTTCCATTTAAGCATTTAATCAATTTAGGCATGACATATTATGATAAAACAAGACAACGAGGCAAGACATATCTGACAAAGAAACATCATGAGCATATTTTTTTAATCAAATAATGAGGATTTTTTTTATTTTTTTTAATGCTAAAACCCCTGTATTTCAATAATTTATTAAAATAATTGTTAATTTGAATTTTAGAATGATTATGAGAAAAATTGAGAAAAGTGCATAATTCGGGATTTTTGACAGATTTTTACCACAAGGGTATTTTTGTGATCTATTAAAAAATATAATTCCAAAATTATTGATTAATTTTTTTATAATAATGATTTTATTTCCTTCTACTTTATCTGTATGAGCTAGATCTGACTCAATGATCTATTATTCCCAAAAATTCATTGAATTTGGAAACTTTTCCGGGTGGACAGTGTGGACCCCATAACTGTAACAGATGCAAAAATCGTTCTCCTCGCCACTAATTTAGGTTATTCTACCTAGGATATCAATAGGACAGATAGTAATGACTCTAAAACAATTTTGGGGGAGTTTTTAAGTCATTAAGGTTTCAATTGATCATTATACATTTGAAGGAAGATTCCTGGAAATTTCATCCATAAAAAGTCTTATTTAATGAAAATTCCATACCTCCTTAATACATGTCTAAATGAGCTGAAATGTGTAGGTTGAATGGAAAACTCATTTAGGAATAACTTTTATGAAGGATTCCATGTGTTAATCGACCATTTATTATGCCAACATTGGTCAATCTTTTAGGGGATAGAATTCTGCCTATAAAAGGAGGCTCTCGCCTCTATCCAAAATCATCTGCTCGACACCAACAACCAAGGAGAGTTCTCAATGGGGCATGGGATGATGCTACACCTCTCTTACAGCCCCATTTCTTGATTATTTTATTTTAATTTTATTTTGTTCTTATTTTTCAATTGTAATTGTAATTTTAGTTTTATCAATCTATGACTTTCTGTTTCTCCATCCACATTTCTTCATTTAATTCCCTATCTATCTCTTCTCTTCCACCCACTCCATCAAGTAATTTATTACTATCGGAAACGAGAGGATAACCCCACGAATTGGGCAAAGGGAAGGTGAATGTGATCATGAATTTTCATTAATGGTTAATTTTAATTTAGTAGATGTATTTGAGTAGCATGAACAGGTATGTCAAATGTCCCTAATGTTGTGACAACCACCGATAACATGCAACTCAACCTATCCATATTATTTTATTTAATAATTTTTCCCTCTCTCAATTGTTTATTTATTAACACATTGGAGTTGAGATAATAAATGGATGAAGCGGATTCAATTGAACCGGGTCCTGGAAGATGACACATTCTACACAAAGGTGTGTCACCAACTTCGATTAAAGGAGGAGGTGGAATTGAATGTTCTCAAACATTCAATGATATTCCACAATTTATAAATAAATAATAGTTGTTCAAACATGAGATTTCGTGTGTTGATTATCTTACTAAAATAAAAAATATAAAGGAGAATAATGATTGAGTATTTAACCATCCCCCAAAACCAAGTTCTTTCTTATAAATTCATTCTATTTTGACTTGAATCTTAGTATAAATTTAGAATTCTTGCTTCACATGCCATTATTTTTAATAATAAAAACCCCAAAAATATTTTAATCAAATTCATCTAAAAAAAACCACAAAAATAGATAGAATAGGTGAATAAAATAAATTAGGTGTACTACATTGAGAAGGATCTTCAAGAGAGATGACCCTGGTGAGCCACTGTTCTGCAGTAGGTAAAATATATTTATTTTTGTCCTCACCCCATAACAGACGTTCATCAAAACTAATGATGTTTCTGAGATTCCAATCATTAGTTAATTTACTTTTTATATTTTCACATATTAGTTATATTTCATTTTATTTCAAAAAATTAATATATGTCTCTTATGATGTATTCAAATTCAGAATATTATGCATGGAAAAATTACTCATATGTGCAGCAATAAAAACAAGAAGAAGATGAATATTTTAAAAGAGATCAGATGCATGAACATAGAGAACGTAGTGAAAAACTAACCAGAAAGGCTAATAGAGATTTTGATTATGTTCATGCATTAATAGTGAAACCCAACCCTAATCCAGAGGAAGAACATGAGAATGTGGTGGAATAAATTTCACCACTTATATTTGAAATTGAAGAACCTGAGGAAGCAATGGAGGAAGACGTATCTGCTGAGCTACAAGTGGGAGATCAATAAATTTTGGATGAATTCATGAATAAATATGTCAAACTACCTAACATCCCCATAAAATCACAAGAATAACATTCAGAAACACTGAAAGAATAAACCACCTATGTTGTGGAATTTGATGTCAAGATGGAGGAGCCTGAATACCTACGTCCATCCTCAGAGAGTATACTCCAAGAGGCACTTACCACTATGGCAGAGATTGAAGCTGAACCGACTCAGGGAGTTGAACCATTCAATGACTCTATCCCTTCTAATTTTAATGAATATTAATTCTAGATCACTCTATGTGGTTTTGATTATATAGAATTATACAACCTCAATTATGCCTTGGAGGACAAAGAAGAACCTAGATGTGCACATGTTGAGGAGCATATGGAGATCCTGAGACACATTGAATATTTATTGAATGAATTCCATGAAGAGATGCTAGTGTATTTACCTATGGAAACCATGACAAAAGTTTCTGTTATGGTGAATAATTTTATCTTTATACTTCATGTTTTAATATTATTCAAATTGAATTACACTCTGACATTCCCATTGACTATTATTTTGATGAAGCATACCTCAAGTAACTAATGGACAGAGAAGAAGAGGTTGCACAAGTATCATCAAAGAAAGGGGATTATTCATTAATCATTCTACCCCCACCATGAATGATATAACTCATTGTACATGGGGGATATGGTGTACTCAGTCCCAGAAGAATGAAGAAAAAGCTGGGAAAAGCCACATGTGGTCCTTCGAATGAAAGAAGCTTTATTCTCCATCAGAATTTGGATAACAGTAGGTACTACCCTCTAGAGGAAGTCAAAATTCAGGGCCCACATGGGTGATAATACCATGATTTATCTTTACTATCACTCTAGGAATTTATATTAAAATTTATTTTCATTGAAATAATTTAGAATGAGGCCCCCTCCCTCTTTTATTTTGAGACTAATCGAAATGATCATTGTGATTAATTGGGTAATTTTCTTTTGTAGGATCATAACAGTAGAAGGAACCCCCAGACAGTAAAGGGGAATTATCATGTATCATAGGAAAAGGGTGTTCAATTTTAGTTTTTTATCTTTTTAACTCTCCATATTTTTGTCCACAACATTTTTTCATCTTTAAAGTTAAAATTACATGCCCCCACTTGAATTCATGTTTTCTTAACTTGTCAAAGAGGCCTGCGTTTCATAGGAATATTGTGATTCCAGGTTTTAGATATCTATGTTTATATGATTAAATTATTGAAATGAATAATTGAATTTTTAAAATTAAGCATGGATATTGAAGTAATGACTAATAATTTGAAGGAATTAATTGATTCATGTAAATAAAATATCTCTACCATCCTTCATCCATTGAATTTATGAAGTTCATGTGACTTGGTCTATTAGTCATGCCATGAGTGATTGTCTAAAGTTATATATTCCATTCCCAAGAGGATTTATAGATCATGCACTTCCTATTTATTATTGAGCATATTTCTTGGATTATCTTGGGACATGTAACTGACAAGAACTTTTAATGAAACTTATCAAAGCTATGACTATGAAAAAACACATTTAAAATGATTGTGGAATCTTTTGGAAAGCCAATTTTCTTTAAAATACCACCATTAAATCAATCCTTATTTTAGCCCATAGAGACCATGAATGACCTTCATAGGAATGAGCCATGATTCATGCCATTTATATCCATTCCTACCCTCCATTGAGTATTTTGATGATATTTAAATGTTGAAGTGTGGGGTGAAAGGGAATCATGGTGTACTGGATAATATACATTGTAGGGAAGAAGTGTGGGGGTATTATTTTCGTAATTTTAAAAGGTTGTGGAATTATATATTATACTCTATTTTTTCCCTCTTGAAATTATAAAATAACAAATATGACAAAAAGAACTAACAAAAAGAGAAAAAAATTGGGTTGTGCATTGTGATAACCAAAAATCACCATTTTCTAGACCGATGATATTATGATCGTATGTGGTTAGATGATTGATGTATGATTTGATATAATCATAACATTCAAAAAAATAACAAAAAGTAATAAATAAAAAAACAAGAGGGTGCACGAATCATTCATTTTGCATACTTAATCATAACATTTTCTATGAGTTTGGGGAATTAGGTGTTGCTTCTTTGAAGGGGATAATTTCATTATATTTTTACTATTGATATCATGCATATCTCTTAAGAGATTAGCCTCTTTATTGAGACTTAATTATTAAAGCATCAAATCCTACCATCCGTAAACCTCAGAGTCAATAGAACCTTAATTGAAAGTCCTCATGATTTTATGTGTGTTTTGACTTCACAAAGTGGACAAAGTACTTTATTTACAAACCTATGGCTAAGGAGCATGTTCTCATGATAGGATAATAACTATACATTAATTTTATCATGAGTGATGATAGAAAAGAATCAAAAGTGTGGTAAATCATGACTTTTCATGTTTAATAATCATTAATCAAGGATCTTGAATGAATGAAAGGATAAGTTCCATTACTTTTCAAAGGGTAAAAGTAAAATATGTGAATTATTTGTTTCATGAAAAAATGAGAAATTAAATTGATATTTTATACATATTTTTTAATGTTTGATTTCACATTGACCTTTTTGTGATTTTATTACCTTGTAATTTAAATATTGGTAATATTGGTGTCCTTTGATTTCAAATTTGAGATTTTATACTTGGGGACAAGCATGGTTTAAGTGTGGGGGTATTTGATAGAGAAACTTTATGTGCCTATTTTTGATCAAATAATGAGGATTTTTAATGTTTTTTCAATGATAAAATCCATGTTTTTCAATGTTTTATTAAAATAATGGTTAATTTTCATTTTATAAAAATTATGACAAAAATTGTTAAAAGTGCATAATTTTGGATTTTTGAAGTATTTTTACCACAATGGAATTTTTTCCATTTCCTAAAAAATATAATTCCAAAATTTTTTATTTTTTTAGAATCCTGGTTTTATTTCATACAAATTTCTCTTCAGGTCCTATAGTTGATTCAATTATCTATTTGTCCAAAAAATCATTGAAGTTGGAAACTTTTCTGGGCGGACAGTGTTGACCCTACCACCATCACAGATGCACAAATCATTCTCCTCACCTCCCATTTAGGTTATTACACTAGGGATATAACTAGTACACATTGGAACAACTCTAAAACAAATTTGGGGGAGTTTTTAATTCATTAAGGGTTCCATTGATCGTTATACATTTGGAGGAATCTTCTTGGAAAATTTGGCCATAAAAATCATCATTCAATGAAAATTCCATAACTCCTTAATCTTATGGATAAATGAGATGAAGGTTGGAGGTTTTATGGAAAACATATTTATGAAAAAACTTTATGAAGGGGTCCATGTGTGATTCGACCATTTAATGGGCCAACAACACGAAAAATTTCCGAGGACAGAATTTGGCCTATTAAAGGAGGCCATCGACTCCTTCCCAAATCATCAGCTTGACACCCACAACTAAGGAGGGATCCCATCAGGGCACGAGCCTATGCTTCTCCTCTTTTCCCCATTATTTTTTATTTTAATGTTATTTAAATGTTATGTTTTATTAGTTTTCAATTTTAATTCAAATTTTAGTTTTATTAATCCATGTCATTGTGTTTCTCCATCCACTTTTCTTCATTTCTTTATATATATCTCTCTTCTCTTCCACCCAATCCACCAAGTAATATATTACTCTTGGAAATGAGAGGTTGACCCTAAGACTTGGCCTAGGGAGAGGTGAAGGTGATCATGAATTTTCTTTAATGTTAATTTTATGATTGTAGATAGATTTGAGTAGCATGCATGGGTAAGGCGAATATCCCCGATGTTGTGACTTCCTCTGATAACATGCAACTGAAACTATCTTTATTCATTTATTTAATAATTTTCCTTATCCCTATTGCTTATTTCTTCACACTTTGGAGTTGATCTAATCAATGGATGAAACGACTTCGATTGAATCGGGTCGTGGAAGATGACACATTCTAGACAAAAGTTTTTCACCAACTTGGATTATAGGAGGAGGTGGAATTGAGACTTCTCAAACATTAAATGATATTCCACAATTTATAAATAAAGAATAGTAGCTAAAACATGATATTCAATTTGTGTATTATCAAACTGAAATAATACATATAAAGGATAATAATGATTGAACATTTAACCATCACCCAAAACCAAATTCTTTCATATTAATTCACTTCTAGAAAGGGTGGTTTTCCCAATGTCTGTAGAGTACTTTTACCAACGGTTTAAGGAAACTGTTGGAATCAGCTGGTTAAATCATCTTTTCCCAATAGTTTTTCAAAACCGTTGGAAAAATTATACTCTATAGCAATAGCTTTCATAAACAATTGGTATGGGGAAGTTTAAATCATCCATTACCAATGGTTTTTACAAATCATTGGGAAATGTTTCCCCAAATTCAATGACGCTTGAACTCACCTATTCCGCACGACTAGAACCCTAAAAATAAGAGAGAATTGGGATTTCCCTTCCCCTATGGACAAAATCCTTTCATCATTACAATTAATTAGTTCGTCACTTGTATTATGTAAGTGATACTATATCTACTATTTTGTTTTTATATTTTCATTTGGGTGAAGTGGAGAAGCAAGATTCTGTTTACCCTGCTGCGGAAATTCTTTGCTCCCATCCATTTTCCAAATTTCATAGTTCTACACATCTAATGTGTAACTGATACTTTCATTTTAATGTTCTACATCTATTATCTTGGTTTTCTATTTTGATTTGGGTGTGTATGACTTTTCTTTTCTGTTTGATTTGGGTGTGTGTGTTGGTCTTTTGCAGTGAATCAAATTTGATTCAAAATGAAATATGTGTTAATATCATCCATAAATTTTCAATTCTTATAAGGCTTGGTATTGCTGGGAATTTTGTTTTAATATCATCCATATTCAACATGATTCACATCATGGTAGAAATGTGTGATGTTGTGGATAAGATCAGAGAGTCAACTCATACACTCCAAGTTGTTTATAGTGGCATGGTTAGTCATGAGTGATAATTGGATTCCTAATATTTCTATACAAATACAACTTTAGATTCAATTAAGTATGGTTCTCATTGTACATTGTATATTATGTCTCTTTCTTGGCTAATACTCACTTTTATGATGGTGGGGTGCTTTTCACTAGCCATGTTGGAATGTGTATACATCCATAAAAATGTTAGATAATTCACAAGTTTAATTCAATAATCTTTTTATCATTGACATACATTATTATTATTCCCAAATTTAAAAAATAAAGTTTTTTGTATATACATTATGAAATTAAACCTTTTTACAAGCCATGAACAATCTATTAGTATAGAAGCCTAAACTTTATCCACCCTTGGTGTGCGCATGACTTGAGGAACTAATTGGGTAATGAAAGGTATGACTATAGAGGTGCCAAGAATGATTTATTGAACATGAGTGAATGATTTGGGATGCCTGTAACACATAATGGGGCCTGAGGCATGTGCCTCTATTTGGGATGCCTATAAAGGGGCCTTGAATTCCTATTTTACCAATGGTTGTGTGCAACCATTGGTAAAACTCTTCCCTTTACCAATGTTTTGATTCAATGTCGAGGCAATGCACCTTTATTGATGATTGTGAATTTCAAGTTATTGACATGTCTCACACTCTTTACATCGATGAACTAGATGATCGAGTTGTAGCTCAAGAAGCTATGTTGAATTTTAAGAATTTATTGAGCCTCTTGTATAGTACTACTTCCTAATAGTTGTAACTATGTTTTTCTTCTTGATACATGACATAAATTACCATCATTAGGTTTATGATTCTGTTATTAATTGGTATTATTGATTTGGTTATTTTCATCCATTTCCAATATTTTCCCATTGTTATCTTTCATCCACTTTTTAAATGATAATATTAAAATTGTGAAACTTAGGCAATGAGGGAATAGTCTCCTCTAGACACAGCAAAGTTTCTCACTATTATACAATAACATTTTGAATTTTTGTAGATGTGATTGAGGAAGGACATGGGTCCATATGGGTTTGGGTCACTAATGAGTGGAATCATCTTTTGGGACGTCACAATTCCTGGATATCTTTTTATAGGTGTTTCTAATAAAATCCATACCTATAAATATTGAAGGTCCCTCTCCAAAATCAATTGGTAAATGATTCAATGAATACACCTACATAATTCAAAGTGTGTATCCTAGTACTTACCTTCAAGCCACCATTAATATTCTGTTTCATTATGTTTTTTTATTAGAATGGATTTTCTATATTATGTTTTTTGGGTTACACAATAGTTATTTGTTTCTAATTACTTCCATATTTGTTTTCATTGCAGTAAATGACACCCACTGAAGAGATGCGATGGAAAAATATGACTGAAAATAATCGTCGCATGAGACAGATGGGCATTCCTCCACTGATCCATGTTGTGAGTATTTTATATGAAATATATATATTTCAATAACTTATAATATCATTGTTTACTTTTGTGTTAATATTTTTTTCAGGATCGACCCCCTAGACGAGAGATATCTGACGAATTGCTTGATATTGCTCCCAGTATAGAGGCTGGTGGTAGGAGGTGCGGTGGTGTCTGGGTTAGATGATCATCCGGTGATTCTGGTACTGAGGCCGGTGGTACGAGGGATTGTGGTGCGAGAGTTAGACAATCCACTGTTCATACTAGATTGGACTATGCCCCTACCACAGACGTATCTTCTACGCCCCATTTTGATCCTAGTGTGTCTTTAGGGACACATGGGATATTTGTGCCTCTGGTGTTCACACTACCAGTTGGCCAGACATCTGTACTATCATCTTTTACTTCTGGGTCACTTTCTCTGCCCTATTATTTTCCACCTTCTTTGACTGCTGCTCCAACACAGTATGTGGTTGAAGAGCGTACATTGAGTGACACTCCACCTATATAGGATATTCCTTCTGCTTTTTCACATCCAGTGATTCCCATTGATCCGAATACCACCAGTATGTTTATATAACTCTATCAAAAGTTTTATACCAAAATTTATTTTTATTATTACTTATACTTATATTTTTTCATTAAAAATAGATTCATCTACTTATAGGAGGCAAGGGAGGCGGTCTACTCGCTTGCGTGCGGTATGGAACATCTAGACACAGTTGATGGTTGAATACAATGACGAATGAAAAATGATTGATAAATCTGGGCTGGAATGTCGGGGGTTTTTGGTGACGCTAGCCAAATACTCCGACATCATTCCGATCATCCCTCTCTCATGGAGACATCTACCACACGAAGTCAAGGATAATGTGTGGGAACATATATGGGTAACAAATCTATTGTATTTAATGTAGTATTTTTTTGTATTTATATGAATTAATCTATTGGGTGTCAGCTTCATTTTATCTTCCCTGATGGCGAAGGTGCATGACCGGCGCGTTTAAAGGATATATGAGTGCTTTAGAGAGGTTATAATCATGTGTTGTATGTTTCATGTTGTGATAGAGTAGTCACAGAGTTGGAGATAGTACCTATCATGGATGACTGCCCGATAGAGTAATATCACCAAATGATTTCCCATTGGGTGACTGCCAAACATAAGGTATTAATACCATTTGAGGTATTTAAATGATGGTTTTAATATTTTTCATTCATATTATCTTATTTATTATTAAACATTATTTAGGAATATTCTAAAAAAAACGTTGATTCAAAGAAATACCTCCCGACTTTGGTGTGCACTACTATGTCAGATCATGAGAGGCAGCTTGTACGATATAGTTGTTTTTAATTTTTCTTTAGGAATTTCCCTTTTTATTATTTCCTACATAAATTATTCCATTTATTGAATATTGAATATATGATTATACTTGACCTTTATATTGTTTTAATGTCATTATAGAAGCAAAAAATTAATATTGAAGGATGTCTCCATCGAGCAAAATTGTTCTTCTCGAGTAGAAGGAAAAAATATGGAACTGCGATTAATGAACTGACACAAGAAAAGATTTTAAGTTTTAATTTATTTATTTAAAAGTTAAATATATATTTTTAAATTTAATATTCTATTAATATTTTTAATAGGCTGATTTAAAATCCCTTGATTCCCAGGAGCCTGAAAATTTAGGGCCACACAATCATTTTTATCAGGTTTTGGGAGATGAGAACTCTAGTCGATTATGCTACCGACCTGGTAAGAATATACTCCCGAAGAGGTATTGGTCTTCTCCAAGAATCCATTCTAATACCACCGAGTTGGAACAAGTCAAGGAGCATGCAATACAGTCTGATAAAATGGTCATAGAGTTGGAAGAACATGTTCAAACGAGAGAGAAAGAATTTATGAAACTGATCAAAGCTTTATCATTATCACTTCCACCAGAAGCCAACGAGGCTTGTCAGACATATATGTCGCTGATGGGTGCATTATCCTATGCACCAGTTGGCAGTTCTAGTGGCGGTCAAGATGATGACGTTCCTGGTGATGACGAGGATGCTGAAGAGGATGAGGGAGAGGATGAAGATGAGGATGAGGGTGAGGATGGCCCCGAGGGATAAGATGGGGCCAAGGATGAGCATGAGGATGATGACTATGATTACGACACAGACAAAGATTGCGATGAGGATGAGGCT
The DNA here is from genome assembly GCA_963277665.1 of Viscum album. Lineage (NCBI taxonomy): Eukaryota > Viridiplantae > Streptophyta > Magnoliopsida > Santalales > Viscaceae > Viscum > Viscum album. The sequence continues at coordinate 962,284,101 of OY728148.1, read as the reverse complement.
GATGATAACAGTGGTGATGGGGATGGTGATCAGGGGAAGATTGATCCATTACATTTTTGAATTCCGTATAACTATTTATTTTTTGACTTGGTTTTTCACTTGGTATTGATATTTTTTAATACAGTATAACTCTTTATTTTTTACCAAACATGGAAGCTTAATGATGTTATAATGGTTTATGGGGCTTCTTGGGCTTGTTCGGAGCTTGGAACCCTGGTTGGCATAAAAAACACTATGTCTCACAGTTAGTAAAAAATTTATGTCCATACCACAGGGTTTCTACCAACCATATAGGGATATATATTAGAAGAAATGTGCATTATTTTCCCTAACCATGCACCAGGGGATGCACATCACGCACAATGTCTATAGTTTTAGTATAAGATAATATCACAGTTGTTGCATGATTTTCCTAACTGGCATACGGAAAACCGACCAAACGCATTCGGATTGTCTTGATACTTTAGGAAAGCGATCCATGAGTCATATGTGAGATGTAAGAGTCAAACCCGCCTCAATCTAAGGCACGTTGTGGCTGGTATCACTGAAAGTGTCTCTCGTTTGTTTAAAATGGACACCCTTTTATGTAAAAACAACTGGCATATGGAAAAATGATCAAACATATTGGAATTGTGTTGATACTTTAGAAAACAATCTATGGGTCATATGTGACGTGTATGACTCAATCCCACCTCAATCCAAGGCACAGTGTGGTCAGTACCACTCAATGTGTCTCACTTTTATTTGAAATGGACAACATTTTACGTGAAAAAAAACTGACGTACGGAAAATGCACCAAACATATTCGGATTTTGTTGATACTTTAGCATAATGATCCATGGGACATTTTTTGATGTGTAGTAGTCAACCCTGCATCAATGAGATGCATGTTGTGTCTGGTACCACTCAATGTGTCTCACTTTTATTTGAAATGGACCAAATTTTAATTGAAAACAACAACTGACATACAAAAAACAAATCAAACACATTAGGATTGTGTTGATACATTAGGAACATGATGCATTGGTCATTTGTGGTGGGTATAAGTCAGCTCTTCCTCAACCAGAGGTGTCATGTGACCGCGATGGCTGAAAATGCACTCTGCATGTTGTAAATGGATAAAACATGCATTTAACGGTCAAATGCATGCTGAAAGACATCAGAATGACTTGAAATCACAATAAAAAACCCTAATTATAATTCATGAGGTGTAAAAGGAGACATAACATCATTCAATTGCATGGTTTGCATGGCACAACTAAATATGTGTTTTTAGTTGTTTGGCGTGCTTGAAAAGCATGCGTGGGGTGGTCAAAACCGGCCGAATGACCTCGGAATGCCATGAAATTGAACTAAAAAAAGGGTGGGTTAATTTTGAAATGGCCGGCTAGAAGACACATCAATCAGAGGTGTCGTGTGACCACGCTGGCCAAAAATGCACTATGCATGTCGTAAATGGCCAAAACATGCGTTTAATGGTCAAATGATTTCCTAACGACATTAGAATGACTTGAAATCACACAAAAACACTCTAATTATTATTTTTGAGGTGTAAGAGGAGACTTCACACAATTCGGACATGCGGTTTTCACGGCACGGCTAAATATGTGTTTTTAGGTGTTTAACGCCCTTGAAAAGCGTGCGTGGGGTGGTCAAACGTGGCCATACGATCTCAGAATGCCGTGAAATCAGAAAAAATCAAAAGGTGGGTGAATTGTGAAATGGCCAGCTTGAGGGCATATCAATCGGAGGTGTCGTGTAACCGCAGTGGCCGAAAACACACTCCGCATGTCGAAAATGGCCAAAACATGTGTTTAACGGTCAAATGAATGCTGAAAGTCAATGAAATGATTTGAAATCACTGGAAAACACCCTAATTATTATTCGTGATATGTACGAGGAGATGACATGTCATTCGGATACGCGGTTTGTGCAACACGACTGAATATGTGTTTTTTATGTGTTTGGCGTGCATGAAAACTGTTCATGGGGTGGTCAAAACCGGCCGAACGACCTTGGAATGCCATAAAATTGGACGAAAACAAATATTGGGTGAATTTTGAAATGATCGTCTAAACATCACGTAAATTGAAGGCGTCCTGTGACCGCACTGGACGAAAACGCACTCTGCATGTCGTAAATGACCAAAACATGTGCTTAACGGTCAAATGCATGCCGAACGACATTGGAATTACTTAAAATCAAAAGAAAAACCCATATTTTTTATTCTTGAGGTTTACGAGGAGACGACACATCATTCGAATGCACAGTTTGCACGGAACAACTGAATATGCATTTTTAGGTGTTTGGCTCTCTTGAAAAGCGTGTGTGGGGTGGTCAAAACCATCTGAATGACCTCAGAATTCCATGACATCACACGCCAATAAAGGGTGGGTGAATTTTGAAATGGTCAGCAAGACGGCACATAAATTGGAGGTGTCATGTGACTGCGCTAGCCAAAAACGCACTCCGCGTGTCGTAAATGGCCAAAACATGTGTTTAACTATCAAATGCATGCTGAATGACATCAGAATGACTTGAAATCAAACAAAAACACACTAATTATTATTCTTGAGGTGTATGAGGAGAGGATACATCATTCAGATGCACGGTTTGCACGGAAAGACAGAATATGTGTTTTTTAGGTGTTTGGTGCGCTTGAAAAGCGTGCGTAGGGTGGTCTAAACTGGTCGAACGACCTCGGAATGCCATGAAATCAGATGAAAACAAATTTTCAATGAATTGTGAAATGTTCGGCAACACGGAACATTAATCGGATGTCCCGTGTGACCGCAGTGGCTAAAAATGAACTCCACGTGTCGTAAATGGCCAAAACAAGGGTTTAATGGTCAAATGCATGCCGATCGTCATCAAATGACTTGAAATCACATGAAAACACCCAAATTATTATTTTTGATGTGTATGAGTAGAGAACACATCATTCGGACACACGTTTTTCACGACACGACTGAATATGTGTTTTTAGGTGTTTGGCGTACATGAAAAGCGTGCGTGGGGTGGTCAAAACAGGCCGAATGACCTCAGTGTGCCATGAAATCAGACAACAAAAAAGGGTGGGTGAATTGTGAAATTTTCAGCCATAGGGCACTTCAATCAGAGGTGTTGTGTGACTGTGGTGGTCGAAAACACACTTTGCGTGTTGTAAATGGCCAAAACATGTGTTTTACGATCAAATACATACCAAATGATATCATAATGACTTAAAATCATGCTAAAACACCCTAAGTATTATTCATGAGGTGTACGAAATGACGGAATGTCATTCGGAGACGCAATTTGTGTGGCACAGAAGAATATGTGTTTTTAGGTGTTTGGTGCACTTGAAAACCATGCGTAGGGTGGTCAAAATTAGTCGAACGACCTCGTAATGCCATTAAATTAGACAACAACAGAGATTGGGTGAATTTTGAATTGGTTGGCCAGACATCACATTAATTGGAGGTGTCGTGTTACATTGGTGGTCGAAAACGTACTTCGTGAGTAGTAAATGGCCAAAACATGAATTTAATGGTCAAATGCATACCGAAAGACATCAGAATGACTTGAAATTACATGAAAACACCCTAATTATTATTCTTTAGGTGTATGAGGAGACAAAACGTCATTCAGATGCAAGGATTTCATAGCACGACTGAATATGTGTTTTTTAGGTGTTTGGTGCGCCTGAAAAGTGTGCGTGGGGCAGTCAAAATTTGCTGAATGAACTCAGAATGCCATGAAATTGGACAAAAACAATGGGTGGATGAATTTTTAAATTTTCGGCTAGACGGCATGCCAATCGGAGGTGTCGTGTGACCACGGTGTCCAAAAACGCACTCTGCATGTCGTAAATGGCCAAAACATGTGTTTTACTGTGAAATACATACCAAACAGCATCGAAATGAATTGAAATCACAAAAAACTCCCTAATTATTATTCTTCAGGTGTACAAAAAGATGAAACATCATTTGGACTCGCGGTTTTCCCAGCACGGTAGAATATGTGTTTTTTAGGTGTTAGGTGCGCTTGAAAATGTGTGTGGGGTGTTCGAAACCATCCTAATGACCTCGGAATACCATGAAATTGGACGACAACAATGAGTGGGTAAATTGTGAAATGGTTGACTAGAAGACACGTCAATAAGAGGTGTTGTGTGACCATGGTAGCTGAAAACGCACTCCGAACAACCCCCCCCAGCCCCCCCCAGCCCCCCTCAACCCCAACCCCCCCCCCCCCCCCCCCGACAGCCCCCCTCAACCCCAGAACCCCCCCCCCCCCCGGACAACCCCCTCACCCAAAGATACATGGATCATTTTTGACAGGTATAGTGAACCCCACCTCAATACGAGGCACGATGTGACTGGTATCACTCAAAGTGTGTCACTTTTGTTTGAAAATGGACAACATTTTAAGTGAAAACAACAACTGAAATTTGGAAAATCTTCACAAGGCTACATAGAGATTCTTGAAATTAAGGGATAAGAAATAAAATATGGTCTATTGGTCATATGTTATTAGAATAAAAGATTCACAAGGCATAGATTGAAACACAATGGATCATTGTATATATTTAAAAAACATGGATTATATTATGAATGAGTCTCGACATACCATCATGAACATGCACCAACACTCATGTTATAATTCTCAATCACGGGTCGTTCATTCTATACAATAACATACAAAAAATAAGTATCGTATAGTGATTTCATATGAAACCTATAAACACTCAAGCATACCATATAAAAAATTGGCCAACAAGGGTACACTTAGATTCTTGAAAAATATGTTTCAAAGTCTCATAAAAATGCACAAATGGTGAGGAGTACATATGGTGACACCATAACCCCATTGATCACCTCAATCCCATCCTCAAACAGTGGGTTCTAGGACCAAACCAAAGTCCCTCTGGGAACCCAATACCAAATACTTAATTGAATATTCATACCCACTACCCAAGATGGGGATTCATCTCACATCACACCCAAGAGAGAAAATTACAATAAGCCACATACCCCCTTATTCTAATTAAAATGTCCATGAAAAACATGCAGTCTATTCCGGTAACCCATCTCATATGTCGATATTCGCCAATGTTTCCCACTAACACATATGGAACTATTTATACATGGATACATAATCATTATTGGAATATAAACATTCCATGTGCTTCGTATAACTCATCCTAGGTCTAAGCACATGACCACTACCATTTTCTATCTTATGGGTGTCATGATCCTAGCCACTCTACCCATGTTTTTTGTGGGTTTTAAGATACTCAACCCAAGACCATGACTAAACATCCCATGTTCTTCTTATAACATGTAGGTTTTTTCTCATGTGTGTATTGGTGTTGTAGTTTGAGTGAGGAATGAATTCTAAATTTTGAATACACTTATGTGTGTTGGTGTTGTGGTTTGAGTGAGTAATGAATTCTAAATTTTCAATAATATCATGGGTGTTATTTCATTTCATATAACATGTAGGACTTTTATCTTATGGGTGCTATTGCATTTGAATTTATAAATTTATAAATTTCTAAATTCTAGAATTAATTCGAAATTTTGAATAATTTGGATGCGGATTTATTTATTGGTGTTGTTGTAGGTCTGGAGAGGGGTTGTTGTGTTGTTTTAGCTCTGTATATGGGAGAGGGGCCTACTGATGTGGAGTTGAGCAATTATATACCAACGGTTTCAAAACTGTTGGTATAGATACTATAATATAACTATACCAACGGTTTATTATAACCGTTGGTATAGGTTTATACCAATGCTTATAATGAAGCCGTTGGTATTGCCTTATGGCTTTCCATATCCCCTCTATACCAATGGTTTTAACCGTTGGTATAAGTGTAACACACATATACTAGTGGTTTACAAACCTTTGGTATATGTTATGATATAACACACATATACCAACTGTTTGTAGCAAACAATTTGTATACCTTTTATTTTGACACCTATACCAATAGTTTTCATAAAACCATTGGTATAGGCCTATTGTCACACCTCACTTGGCCACGGTTGAGGGAACCATTGATATACTATATACCAATAGTTTCCAGGACATTACCAATGGTTTAAAACCGTTGGTAAAGTGTAAAATTCTAGTAGTAATTCATTCTATCTGGACTTGAAACTTAGTATAAATTTATAATTCTTGCACCACATGTCATTATTTTTAATAATAAAATCTCAAAAAGATTTCAATCACTATCATTTAATAAACAATACCACAAAAAGATATAGAATAGCTGAATTAGATAAAGAAAGTGAACTACATTGAGAAGGATCCTCATGAAAGATGACCACAGTCTACCACTGTGATAAACTAGAAAAAATATAATTATTTTTGTCTACACCCTCTGACAGGCGTCCGTCAAAACTGAAGCCGTTTTCGGGGAGCCAATCATTAGTTCATTTTCTTTTTCTATTTTCACATTTTAGTTAGATTTCATTTCATTTAAAAAATAAAAAAGGCTTCTAGGATGTATTCAAAATCAAAATATTATGCATCGAAAAATTACTCACAGGTACAGCAACAAGAAGAAGAAGAAGATGGATATATTAACAGAGCTCAGGTGCATGAACATAGAAAAATCATTGAACAACTAACTAGAAATGATGATTGAGATTTTGATTATATTTTTTCATTAATGGAGCAACCCAAACCTAAGCTGGAGATAGAACCTGAGAAAGTGGTGTAAGAAATTTCACCACTTATATTTGAAATTGAAGAACCTAAGGAGGCAAGGGAGGAAGGCATACCTACTGAGCTACAGGTGGGAGATCAAAAAATTTTGGATTAATTATTGATTAAATGTGAGGAAATACTTGACCTCCCCATACAATACAATGAATAAGATTCAACACCACAAAAGGAAGAAACCACCCAAGTGGTGGAATTTGAAGCCATGATGGTGGAGCCCAACTACCTGCCTCTATCCTTAGAGATTCTACACCAAGAGGCACTTACAACTGAGGTAGATATTGAAGCTAAACCAACTTAGGGTGTTGAACCATTCATTGACTCTATCCCTTATAATTTTTTGGAATCTGAATTCTACATAACTCCTTGTGGTTTTGATTATACAGAATCAGACAATCTCAGCTATGCCTTGGAGGATGAAGAAGAACCTAGATGTGCACATGCTGAGGAACATATCGATCTCCCTAGATATGTTGAATATTTATTGATGGATGTTCATGAAGATATACTAGTGGATTTCCCTAAGGAAACCATGACAAAATCTGTATACTTTTATGGGAAAGAATTTGATCATGATACTTCATGTTTTAATATTATTCAAATATAATTACTCTCTGACTTTCCCATTGACTATTCTTTTGATGTATCATGCCTTGAGGAACCAATGTACTGAGAATAAGAGGTTTCACAAGTATAATCCAAGAAGGAGGATGATTCATATTTTATCCTACCCCCACCATGAAAGATATACCGCATTTTTATGGGGGTGGGGATATGGTGTACTCTATCCCTGGATCATTACTCACCCAGAAGGATGAATCACAAGCTGGGAAAAGTCACATGTAGTGGTTCAAATCAATGAAGCTTCATCCTCCATCAGACTTTGGATAATAGCCGGTACTTCCCTCTAGAGGTATTCAAAATTTATGGCCGACATAGGGGATAATACCAAGATTTATCTTTACATGCTTATAGTAATTCAGATGTCAATTTATTTTCTTTAAAATAATTTAGCATGTGGACCCCTCCCTCTTTTTATTTTGAGCTTAAATGAAATGATCATTGTGATTAATTGAGTAATTTGTTTTGTAGGATCATAACAGTAGAAGGAAGCCCCAGACAGTGAATGAGATGGACCAAGTTTCATGGAAAAAGGGTGTTCAATTTTAGTTTTTTATCTTTTAAACTCTCCACATCTTTGTCCACAACATGTTTTGAGATTTAAAGATAAAATTGCATGCCCAAACTTGATTTTAGTTTTTACTCGACTTATATAGGAGACATGAGTTTCTTAGGAATCATGTGATTCAATGTTTTAGATTTCAATGTAGATATGATTAAATGATTGAAATTAATAATTCAATTTTTATAATGAAGCATGGATATTGAAGTAACGACTCATGATCTGAAGGAATTAATTGATTCCTTTAAATGATATTTCCCTACCATCCTTCAAGCTTTGAATTTCTGAAGTTTATGTGAATTGATTTATTAGAAATGTCATGAGTGATTGTCTAATGTTATATTTCCCGTTACCTAGAATATTTCTAGACCAGGTACTTCCTATTTATTCTTGAGCATATTTCTTGAGAAATATTGCGACATGTAACCAAGAATAACATGTACTGAATCTTGTCAAATCTATAACTGTGAAAAAACACATTTAAAATGCTTGAGGCTTCCTTTGAAAAGCTAATTTTCCTTAAAATAACACGTTTACCTCAATCCTTCTTTTATCACATAGAGACCATGAATGACCTTTATAGGAATGAGTCGTGTTTCAAGCCATTTTTATCCATTCCTACCCTCCTCTGAGTATTTTCATGATATTTTAATGTTGAAGTGTGCGGTTAAAGAAAATCATGGTGGAAAGGATGATAACATTATAAGGAAAAAGTGAAAGGTTTTTATTGTGGTAATTGTAAATGGTTATAGAATCACTCATTATACTCTATTATTCCCCTATTGAATTAAAAAAATGACAAAATGACAAAAAGAACCAACAAAAAGAGAAAAAAATGGGTTATGAATTGGGAAAACCCAGAATCACCAATTTCTAGACCGATGATCTTTTGAGAGTATATGGTTAGGTGATTTATGTGAGGTTTGATATAATCATAACATTCAAAAAAAGAAAATAATGTTCAAAATAAAAAAAAATTTAAGAGGGTGCACAAATCATTCATTATGCTTTCTTGATCATAAAAGTTTCTTTGAGTTTTGGGAAGTGGGTGTTGCTACTATGAAGGGGATAATTTCATTATATTTTTACTTTTGATATCATTCACAGTACTTAATATAATAGCCTCCTCCTTGATCCTTAATTTTTAAAGCATTAAATCCTACCAACCTTAATCCTCAGAGTCAATAGATCCTTAATTTCATGTCCTCATGATTTTATGTCCATTTTGTCATTACAACGTGGAAAAGTTGTTTATTTTCAAGCCTATGGATAAGGAGCAAGTTCTCATGATATGAGCATAACTCTACTTGAATTGTATAATGAGTAATGAGAGAAAATAATCAATAGTGAGGTAAATCATGACTTGGAAAGTTTAATAATAATGAATCAAGAATCTTGAATGAATGAAAGGAGAAGTTCCATCAATTTTCAAATTGTAAAAGAAAAATATGTGAATTATTTGTTTCTTTGAAAAATGGGAAATTAAATTGTTATTTTTGAAAATTTTTGAAAGTTTGATTTCACATTGAAAATTGTTTGATTTAATTGAATTGTAATTTTAATATGGGTAACATTGGTGTCCTCTAATTTCTATATTGAGATTTTATGTTTGAGGACAAGCATGGTTTAAGTGTGGGGGTATTTGAGAGAGAAAATTTATGTGCATATTTTTGATCAAATAATGACGATTTTTTTAATTTTTTTTCAACAATAAAATCCATTTATTTAAAATTTTTATTAAAATAATGGGTAATTTGAATTTTAGAATGATTATGTGAAAAATTGAGAAAAGTGCATAATGTTGAATTTTTGACAGATTTTTACTACGAAGGTATTTTTGTCATTTTTTAAAAAATATAATTCCAATGTTAACGATTATTTTTCATAGAATCATGATTTTATTTCATTCAACTTTATCTTAAGGACATAGAGTTGATTCAACGATCTATTAGTCCAAAAAATTCATTGAAGATTGAAATGATTCTAGGAAAATAGAATGGACCCCACCACTATAACGGATGAAACAATCAATATCCTCACCTCATATTTAGATGATTACACATAGGATAGAACTATGACACATTAGACCGACTTTAAATGAAATTTTGGGGTATTTTGAAGTCATTAAAGTTTCTATTGATCATTATAAATTTGAAGACAACTTCCTGAAAATTTCAGCCATAAAAAGTCTTATTCAATGAAAATTCCATAACTCTTTAATCCAGTTTCTAAATGAGCTGAAATTTGGAGGGTTATTGGAAATCACATTATTGAATAAATTTTATGAAGTTTTCCACACATTAACATAACATTTAATAGGCCAACAATGTGCAATATTTCAAAGGATTGAATTTTGCCTATAAAAAGGAGGCCCTCACCTTCTTCCCAAATCATCAATTCCATACCCACAGCTAAGGAGGGATCCCACCAGGGAACAAGCCACTTATTATCCTCTTTCCCCCATAATTTATTCTTTATATATTTTTTAATTTTAGTTTTGTATTATTTTTCAATTTTAATTCAAATTTTAGTTTTATTAATCCATCCCATTGTGTTTCTCCATTCACTTTTCTTCATTTCTTCCCCCCCTCTCTCTCTATTCTCTTCCACCCACTCCATTGAGTAATATCTTATTCTCAAAAATGAGAGGCTGACTCCGAGACTTGGACTGGGGGGAGTTGATGGTGATCATGAATTTTCTTTAATGTTTAATTTTATGTTTGTATATAGATTTGTGTAGCATGAACAGTTAAGGAGAATGTCTCCGATGTTGTAACTGACTCCAATGACATGCAACTAAATCTATCCCTATTCTTTTACTTATTCATTTTTCCCTCTATCCATTGGATAGTTCTTCACACGCTGGATTTGAGCTAATCAATGTATGAAAAATATTTGATTGAATTCGGTCCTAGAAGAAGACACATTCTAGAAAAAGGTGTGTCACAAACTTGGATTAATGGTGGAGGTGGAATTGAGAGTGCTCAAGCATTCAATGATATTCCACAATTTATAATTAAATAATATTAGTTCAAACATGATATTTCATGTTTGGATTATCATACTAAAATAAAACATATAATGAATCATAATGATTTAACATTTAACCAACACCCAAAACCAAGTTCATTCTTATTAATTCATTCTATTTAAACTGGAATTTTAGTATAAATTTAGAATTCATGATTCACATGTCATTATTTTAAAAAATAAAAAACAAAAAAATATTTTCATCACTTTCATTTAATAAAAAAACACAAAAAGAGATATAATAGGTGAATTAGATAATGTAAGTGAACTACATTGAGAAATCTCTTCAAGAGAGATGACTCTGGTCAGCCACTATGTTGCACTAAAAAAATATAATTATTTTTGTCCACACCCCACGACAGGCGTGCATCAAAACTAATGTTGTTTCCAAGGATACAATCATATATTTATTTAATTTTTCTATTTTCACATCTTAGTTATATTTCATTTTGTTTAAAAAAACTAAAAAAAATACATCAATGATGTATTAAAATTCAGAATATTATGCATGGAAAAATTACTCACAGGTGCAACAACAACAACAAGAAGAAGATAAATACTTTAGAAGAGAATAGGTGCATGAACATAGAGAAAGAATTGAACAATTAACTATAAATGCTGATAGAACTTTTGATTATGTTCGTTCATTAATGGAGTAACCCAAACCTAATCCAAAGGAATAACCTGAGAAAGTGGTATAAAAAATTTCACCACTTATATTTGAAATTGAAGAACCTGAGGAGTCATGGCAGGAAGACTTAACTGGTGAGCTAAAATTGGGAGATCAAAAACGTTAGGATGAATTCATGATTAAATGTGAGGAACTACCTGACCTCCCCATTCAATAAAAAAATATGATTCATCACCACTGATGGAAGAAACCACCCAAGTGGTGGAATTTAAAGTCAAGATGGAGGACACTGACTAAATGCCTCCATCCTCAGAGAGTCTACTCCAAGAGGCACTTAACATTGAGTCATATATTAAAGCAGAACTGACTTAGGGATTTGAACCATTCATTGACTATATACTTTATCATTTTATTGAATCTGGATTCTACATCACTCCATGTGGTTTTGATTATACAGAATCTGACAATCTCAGCTATGCCACGAAGTATGAATAAGAACCAATTTGCGCACATGTGGAGGAACATATGGATCGTGCTGGACACGTTGAATATTTATTAATGGATGTTCATGAGGAGATTCTAGTGGATTTCCCTAACGAAATCATGATAAAATATTCTTACTTTTATGATGAAGAATTTGATCATGATACTTCATGTATTAATATTATTCAAATAGAATTACACTCTGACTTTCCTATTGACTATTATTTTGATAAAGCATGCCTTGGGGAACCAATGGATAGAGAAGAAGAGGTTTCACCAGTATCAACCTAGAAGGTGGATTATTCATACTTCATACTACCAAACCATGCATGTTATACCACATTGTGAGGGGGGGGGGGAATTGTGTACTCTATCCATGGATTATTACTCACCCAGAAGAATGAAGAACAAGTTGAGAAAATCCACATGAGGTGGTTCCAATCAAAGAAGCGTCATCCTCAATCAGACATTGGATAATAGTTGGTACTTCCCTTTAGAGGTAGTCAAAATTCAGGGCCCACATGGGGGATAATACCAAGAATTATCTTTACTTGCTTTCTAGGAATTTAGATGTAAATTTATTTTATTAGAAATAATTTAGCATGTGGCCACCTCCTACTTTTCATTTTAAGCTTAAATGAAATTATCAGTGTGATTAATTGTGTAATTTTCTTTTGTAGGATCATGACAGTAGAAGGAAGCCCCAGACAGTGAAGGGGAAGGATCATGTTTCAAGGGAAAAGTGTGATCAATTTTAGTGTTTTATCTTTTAAAATTTCAACATTTTTTCCACAACATGTTTTGAAATTTAAAGATAAAATTGCATTCCCACACATAAATTTATGTTTTATTCGACTTATCTAGGAGACATGAGTTTCATAGGAATCCTGAGATGAAATGTTTTAGATTTCAATGTTGAAATGATTAAATTATTGAAATTAATAATTAAAATTTTAAAACGAATCATGGATATTTAAGTAATGACTCTTTATTTGAGGGAATTAATTGATTCATGTAAATGAAATTTCCCTACAATCCATCATGATTTGAATTTATGATGTTCATGTGAATTGATTTATTTTTAATGAAATAAGTGATTTTCCAATGTTATATTTCCCATTCGTAAGAGGATTTCTATACCAAGTACTTTCTATTTATTCGTGAGCATATTACTTGAGTGATCTTGGGACATGTAACCGACCAGAACGTGTATTAAAACTTGTCAGGTCTATGACTATACAAAAACACATTTAAAATGATTGAGGAATCCTTTAAAAATATAATTTTCCTTAAAAAACCACCTTTACATCAATCCTTCTTTTTACCCATAGAGACAATGAATGATCTTTATAGGAATGATCCATATTTCAATCCATTTTAATCCATTCCTACACTCCACTGAGTATTTGCATAATATTTTAAAGTTGATGTGTGGGGGTAAAGGGAAATATGGTGGATCTGATGATATACATTATAAGGAAGAAGTGTGAGGGTATTATTGTGGTAATTATAAAAGGTTTTGGAATCATTCATTATACTCTATTGTTTGCCACACTTGAATTAAAAAAATCACAAAAATGACAAAAATAACCAACAAAAAGAGAAAAAATGGGGTGTGATTTGGGAAAACCAAAAATCACTATTTTTCAGACAGATGATCTTATGATCCTATGTGGATATGTGATGGATGTGAGGTTTTATATAACGATAAATTTTGAAAAAAGGAAAAAAAGTACAAGATAAAAAAAATATTCAAGAGGGTGAACAAATCATTCATTATGCTTACTTGATCATAACCTTTTCTTTCAGTTTTGGGAAGTGTGTGTTGCTACATTGAAGGGGATAATTTAATTATATTTTTACTTTTGATATTATGCATAGTACTTAAGAGATTAACCTCCTCCTTGAGCATTAATTTTTAATGCATCAAAACCTACCAACCATAAACTTCATAGTCAATAGAACCTTAATTGCAAGTCCTCATGATTTTATGTGTGTTTTATCATTACAAAGTGGAGAAAGTAGTTCATTTATAAGCCTATAGATAAGGAGCATTTTTTCATGATATAAGAATAAATCTACTTGAGTTTTTTCCTGAGTGATGAGAGAAAAGAATCAAAAGTGAGGTAAATCATGACATGGAATGTTTAATAGTAATAAATAATGGAAGATGAATGAATTAAATGAGAAGTTCCATTAATATTCATTGGGTAAAAGTAAAATATGTGAATTATTTTTTTCTTTGAAAAATAAAATATTAAATTGATATTTTATGCAATTTTTTTAATGTTTAATTTCACATTGATTTTTTTTGATTTTATTGCATCAGAATTTGAATAATGATAACATTGGTGTTCTCTGATTTCCAGGTGGAGATTTTATACTTGAGGACAAGCATGGTTTTAAGTGTGGGGGTATTTGATAGAGAAAATTTTTATGCATATTTTTTATCAAATAATGAGGATTTTTTAATTTTTTTCCAATGATAAACTCATTTATTTCAATGTTTTATTAAAATAATGGGTATTTTGAATTTTCGAATGATTATGAGAAAAATTGAGAAAAGTTCATAATTTGGGATTTTTGACAGATTTTTACTACAAATGTATTTTTATCATTTCAAAAATCATATAATTCCAATATTCCGGATTGGTATTTTTTAAAATCATAATTTTATTTCATTCAACTCTCTCTGTTGGACCTAGAGCTGATTCGACAATCTATTAGTTCAAAAAATGCATTGAAGTTGGAAACTTTTTCGGGCAGACAGCGTAGACCCCACCACCATAACAGATGCAAAAATCAGTTCCCCCACCTCCAATTTATGTATTTTTACTTGGGATTCCACTAGGACACATAGAACCGACTCTAAAACAAATTTGGGGGAATTTTTAATTCATTTAGGCTTCCATTGATCTTTACAAATTTGAAGGAAGCTTCTTAGAAATTTTGGCCATAAAAAATTCTTATTCAATGAATATTACATAACTCCTTAACCCAGAGGCTAAATGAGCTGAAATTTGTTGGATGAATGGAAAGAAAATATATGAACAAATTTTATGAAGTGGGAAATGCGTGAATAAACCATTTAATAGTCTAACAATGCACACTCATATAGTTGACAGAATTCTTCCCATAAAAGGAGTCCCTCGACTCCTTCCCAAATCATCAGCTCGACACCCATATCTAAGGAGGGATCCCATCGTGGAATGGGCCGCTACTTCTCCTCTCTTCCCCCCTCATTTCTTATTTTAATTTTATTTTAATTTTATTTTTGTATTAGTTTTCAATTTTAATTTAAATGTTAGATTTATTAATCCATGCCTTCATAATTCAAATTTTAGTTTAATTAATCAGTCACTGCACACCAAAATTTTCTTATAGAGAAGATTATACACTCTTCGAATTAAGAGTCATCATCAGGGACTGATCGCATCAACACTATCAATACCCTATTATCTCAACTCAAATATTATTCAACTATGGTTCCTGATCAAAAAATTCAATTCATGACCAAAGAGACAGACAAAAAACATTGCACCAATCAAAGACTTTGCAAATAGAGAGAGGATGAACGATGGATAATGATTCTAAGTGGGAACCAAAATCATGGAAGGTCCAAATCCAGAAGAATAAGAAAATAACATGTTATGGTTGTGGAAAGTAGAGGTACACCAAAAAGAATAGTTGGAATAGTAAGAGTGGTGGAAGCAACTCTCAATGAAATATGACGAGTACATATGAAAAAGGAGACATCCTAGTCAGTGAATCTTCAATGATGGATGGAGGTAGACATCATCTCAACAACGCATTGATAATTAATTCAATAGAATCTTGGATCAAAGGTAATGGATTTATCATTATGAACTTATCTCGAAAGGACTTGATTACATGGGGAACAATCACACCTTGAAGATCTTTGGAGTCAATAACAACAAACTGAATATGCATGATGGTATAATTCAAACCACCTAAGGAGTATGCCATGCGATGATCCTGAGGATTAACATATTTTCTTTGGGTGGATTTCATGACATCAGGTTCTCAAGATATGCTCCTTTAGGTGTTCCAGTGTCCACTTGGCTCTGGGTCCGGTCTGACCTGGTCAGACCGACCCGGCCCAACTCGCTCTAGGCGAGGCTGGGGTGGACTCGGCCCGATGGGTAGGGGTGGACTCGGCTTGATGGGCCGATGTCTAGTCTGACCCGCAAGAGGGGTGGCCTACAAGGGCATCCCACCACGGCCTGCAAGGGTGGCCCAACCAGAATAGGGTGGCCTCAAGGGGGTGGCCCGCAAAGGAGAATCCTGAACCGCATGGGGTAGTGACCCATTCCGGGGAGGTGGATCGCTTCAAGGGAGGCGGATTGGTATGAGGGCAGTGGCCTAGTGTGGGGGTGTCGGCCCGCTCCTAGGGTGGGGGCCCAATGTGACGGTGGGGGCCCGGTGTGAGGGCAATGACCCGCCTCAAGGGTTGCGACCCGGTCCGTGGGTGGCAGCCCGGTCTGAGAGCAGTGGCCCGGTGCGAGAACGGTGCCCTGTATGGGAAATGATATGTGTTTATCAGTGCATGATTCTTGTTTAAAATGACACATCATGTTCATAAGGCACAAACTCTTGGTTTTTCTGGGGTCGGGTCTTTAGAGTATGTATCCTAGGATTCGGTTTGGATAACTCTGGAAAGCTGGAACTGAAACAACGAAAAATATACTTCAGCATTACTAAAAATGATTTTTCTTAATTTTCATATGGAAAATGAAGGTAATAATTGTTTTTCTCTTCCCAATGAGGCCTTAGAAACCATAATTTCCATATCCATTCATGATTATTTTATAAACTATTCCCATATCTATTTGTCGTGCAAACATATCTATGATGTGTCCTACTCTCCCCGAGTACTTCAACTCTACTGAAGTGCGGGTTTGGATTACATATTCATGATGCAAGACCAGTTCCCATCTTACACACTATGGGGGAAGTACTACGATGGAATTTTTTTATGCTTCACCGCAGCAGAAGATGTCTCGTCCCACACGGCTTTCCAAGAGGCTGATGTAGAGGGAGATCTCCATGCAGCATACATGTGTCAAGTCTTGTCCTGTGGCCATTTTGGTCAAATTATGGACTTTGGAATCCTTGAATAAAAAGCCTATCGTTCTGTGTATATACAACAAGTACATAGGGATGTCTCACATTTGTACACCCCACATGTGAGAATATGGAGTTACCATAAGTTCTCCCATGAAATCGAACCTGATTGCTCAGGTTGCGTATAGTTTAGGGAGATATATAGTTTTGAGATTTTTTTGGGTATTCGTGTGTTAAGGAACTAGGGAAACCATTAGCCTCATTTTACGATGTGCACCAATAGTTATATAAAGAACATATTTTGTTATCTCTTCTTTCTTATGTCTTTACTTTGTTTATAGTTTTGGATGGATTTCACTTGATTGAACTCTCATATTAAACATTCAGATGGAAGGAAAAACCCACATGTTCTCTCTTCCTACTGAGATACTTGATATTTTTGCAATCAAAACCTCTGAAGATGAGTATCATCCCTTCACAAACCTGCGAGGAACGTGTAAGAAATTTTTTGAGGTGACAAATGGTTCGGGGATTCTCCACACCTTTCAAGGGAATGCTCCCATGTACTACCGCATAGGCTCAACACAATTGGTCAAGTTTAAGCAGAGAGGAATATACCATGAAGGGATATTCCTGTGTCTCACCCTAGGTCGGAACTACACAGACGGAGTAAAATTTCAAGAGGGTGTTTTAGAGGGAAGCATTTATGACACCTACATGTACAAACTCCCCAGCGTTAGCCTGTCTGACAACATCTATAACATAAATGTTCTCGATCGATAAATAATTCGGAATGTTCTTCGTACGTTGGTCTATATGGACAGTTCCAATCTTTGTAACATTAGAGCCTCCCTCTAGAAGCCAGAGTGTTCCGTGTATGATTTCAACCCCTTCTGCATGAAGTTAATCTGGATTAGAGAACTAGAGGAGTTGAGCACCAATTTGGGTGTTCCACTAAATGCAACTGAGGATCCTCAACGATGGGGGATATGGTAGGAAAAACTGAGAGCTTCCTCATATAAAGTTTGAATGAAAGGAATTGTGGGGACCCAATTATTTGATGGGGGGAGTAATGTGACACCCCGAATTTTGGGTGTCATATAATAATGATATTATGCATTTACTTTTGTTAAATCCCTTTTAACAGAAGGAAAAGTTAATGGATAAACATAAGGCTCTTTATTTAAATAAGAAAACCGTAGTATCTACAATACACAAATATCTAAAGAGAAATCATGCTAACCAAATATACCTATTGAAAACACTATCAGAATTACTGGAAGACCTCCAATCACCACAATGAGTCCTAATAAGTAAAGGAGATCCATCGAGTCAAATAAAGAAAAAAAAATCACCACTGTGATCATAAAAACCATGCTAATCATTAGCATAATGGGAATCACCATATTATTCCTTTTTAGTTTTAGGACACAGAAAGGTTTGGTTTTATAAGAAATTTTATTCGACCATTGCTCTAGTGACTGATGGAAGCTAACAGTTATAAAAAAATAGTCGTTGGACATTGTTAAGATAAGTGAACTTATTTAAATATTAATTAGTTTCCAAATAATTGGCTTATGATTAAGGATATAATTAAACAATAATTTATGAACTCTAAAAGGAAATAGTGTAAAACATCATTTCACCCTTAAGTGATTTTGAAAAGAATTAAGGAATTCAAAACACATTGAGAATTTTTCAAATACATTATAACGATTTTCATTTCTTAAATAATGTTATAAACTATGTTTATGTTTTTCAAATTAAATTATGTTTTGATTGAACAATGTTTTCATGAATACTAGTATATAAATTATAATGTTGGTTTATTAAAATTTCCTTTTTGTAACTTTCTGAGTTAAAAAAAGGGGTTTAGTATTTTCAAGTTTAGAAATTCATCTAACTAAAACAAGTTTAATTTGTATTCATTAATGTTTAAGAATATAAAATTCTATATAGTTTTAATAAATGTAATTTTTCCTCTTCTTAATTTTTTTTAGTGTAGCTTTTTTCAAAAAAAATTGACCCACTAGGGCCAGCCATTTTTTGTTAGGGTCGAGGGAGGCAACTCACACAAAGTTGCTGAGATTGACCCTCATCCCCTAGCCAAGGCCGGCCCGAGCTCGGGCAGAGGTTCCCCAAAGGGCGCTCGAGAGCAAGAATGAGCACATAGGCGCACCAGTGAGGGCATGAGGATGCGGCGAGGTCTGGGTAGGCCATGTCTTGCGGGTGGGAGCCCATGTATAGGGCCCCCTTCGTGGGTGTTTTGTGATTTCTGAACACTCGTTGGGAGGCCCGGGGTTATAAGGGAGGCAAAAACCACTCTCTATTTCAATGTATCTAGTAGTTTTTTCGGGAGAAATGTGATTTGGACAATTGGATCACATCGCGCGCGATCTGGGCCGTTGTTTCTGATCCCACGCTCGACCCTCACTGACCGCATCTCTCTCCACAGTTTTTGTAAACTATTCGATCCGGCACGATCTAATCATGGTCATTCTAGGTTTTTAAATTTTCACATCAAACGTAGACCATCCGATGAAACTTAGAGCTAATCTAAGCCGCTCAATTATTTTAAAACATCGGACACATCTCATCCCTTGGATCGACGTTGGGATCTATCTGGACAATCAGTTTTTCACCGTCATTTCCCCTAGTCATGTCGTCTTCTTCCTCCATGCATGGGTTACACCAGTAACCCTACCCTATTGAACACCCCCCGTTTTCTTCACCTCTGACCACCATGGACCCCCCATGTCTCCTTGTTTTCATCAAGCATGACACCCCCATTGAATGCAATGAAAGTGGGTACGTTTTTGTGTGGAAGGTGGTCTGTGAGATTTTGTATATAAATAATCGAGATATCTCGGTTCTTCCATCCCATTCAAGTCTCTAGTGTGCCCGACCAACCCTCCCCGAAGTCCTCCTTTACCTGGTTTTTAAAGTGAGGGTTTTTATTTTTGCCTTGTTTTTCTTCATTGAGAATATATACACTTATATATTCAAAAAAATATATATTTTTAACCTTACGGTTCAGTCAAAACGTTCCTAAATGTTGAACCAAGGCCTTCAGGTTATCTTGCAGTCAAATAGCTTAAATAATGTAAGGATTATACCTGGACTCATTTTGTTGTTTTGAAAATACATATATACTTTTGGTTATATGTATATACGTCGGTTAAATGCAGGAATGGGCATGACCTTTCTACTTTGGTTATATGTGTGAATTTTCTGTATTATTGTTCATGCACTGCACATATTCACATAAACAAAATTTCATATTTAAATAATAAATAAATTTTGAAAATTTTATATATATGATCAGGTTTTTATAAAATTATTTTTTTGTACGTTTTCATATACAAATTTTTATGACTAAGGGAATGACCTACCCTATTCAAAATGTTGTTGAACTAATATTCGATGGGGATTAACACACTTGGGTGTGCCAATATTTCAGTTTGAGTTCGGGTACATATATAGATTATATATATTGTGTGAACCTTGATTTCAGTTGTTAAGGTCCTTACACATTAAGTCTCGAGTTTAGGTGGAGTTTTAAAAACATAAGAAATAGGGTGTTAAAAAAACTTATATCCACATTTAAGAGTAACTTATTTGTTTTCCGTATGTTTTAAATGATGTTTATTATGGTGAAGATTCATGATTTATATCATGGACATTATTCAGTATTATGAAAAGGCCTAAAAATATTAAATGTTCTAGTATATTCAAGATCAAAACCCTACTTGAGATTTTTTGTTAACCTTGTAATCAATTGGATGATGAAATTTTAGAATTTCAAGAACAAACTTTCAGGTGGTAAATTCTAGTTTTCTTTTCTTTCAGTACCTTAGATTTCAATGTATCCGCCATAATATTCCTTTATTTTTTCCTTTTAATAACGGTCGTATGATTGTTGGCTTTTTTTAATCATCTAGATGCCTTTATCACATATAAGATATGTAAATTCAACTACTATGACCAACTATGAATGAACTATTCATGGTGGTATGGGACATCTTGAATATACATCATCGTTTAAGTGAAGTATTTATTTATTTGGATCACATGAAAGTAAAGACATATTAAGGGTGTTCCCTAATAGTTCTTCATTGCATTGGGTAAAGAATTAATCTCTAGAGATGACAAGCTTCACGATACCCTGGTGAATAACATTGGTAATTTTTCTTTATTGACTCCTTGGGGATGAACCTCAGTGATATGTTCATGAATGTCTAAATGAAATGTTGAAGCCACATATTCAAGTCATGTTACATGTTCTTTTCAAGATGATATGCCTATTCTTTCACTGCTCTTTCCCTTATGTTTATATCAAGTTCTTATTGATGTCACAAGTAAAAGTTTGGGGCATGATTCGTGTAAAATAGAAACCAACATATGAAATTGTGTTTTTTTTTTCATTCACACGCACCTCTGATTAAGTATTACTCATAACAGTTTAATTTGTGATTAAACATTCATACATCATACTTGTTTAGGATATCTTTTACTACCCCCTTTTGAAAATGTCCTAATTGATTCATGTATTCCTTCAAAATCATAGTTGTGCACTTTTATGTTATGTTACATGTGTTACAGTTTTCTATAAGAGAATGTTTTTTGCATAAGTTTTTTTTAAAATGATTTCAAAAGTTTCATTGGTTTATTTTAAACCCCTTATTGGGCATTCTTATTCTCATTGTACGTTTTGAATTTTAAATTTTCAGGTAATAACTTTTATCAGATGAAACATTTCTAAAGTTATCGGTTTCCCAGAACCCGAACCGACCTCGATCCTCTGTATGAGATGTGATGTGCGTTTATCAATGCATTTTTTTGTTTTAAAATGACACATCATGTTCAGATGGAACCAAATCCTGGTTTTTATAGGGTTGGGTCTTCACATAATGCACGGAATTAAAATCTTTTAATTTACAATATTGAGTGAATAAACTTCAAAAATATCCACCTTGTAGATGAAATGCATTAGCATAAACAGACAATGTCCCTACATCACCTGTAACACCCCAAGATTTTACAGTATGTCACTTCTTAAATAAATTCATTTTCATTGATAGATTATTTTGTATTCAATACCAAAATATGTTTATTCTACACACAACAATGAGTTGGCTTGCGTTACATGCAAGACCGAGTTTTACCAAACAACAATATATTATTAAAATATCATTATTTAATATAAATAGATATAACATAGACTTTTAGTTTGCGATTATGAAGAGTATTAACTAACTTATTAAAATATATGGTTGAATTCTTTGGTTATAAATTAATTAAAAATGATTATAGTAACCAATAGAATATATATGAGATGTTTTTTTTAAGAACTATTTTTATGCTCACAAAGTCATTTTATTCTAATAAATTAAATTAATTACTAATACGAAACGATATTAATGAAATATATATTTAATATATTCAATAAAATTTTTTTGATATTCATATAATATATTTTATAGGTATATGATAATAACAAACCCAATATTATACATAAAACCTATTTTTTTATAAAAACAGTTTTATCATCTTTTAATGAGGAACCTATTTTAAATCCTATTTTTAAAATTTTTTTGAAATTTTTTTGAAATATAAACTTCATATTTTAAATATAAATATAAAATTTTATTTTAGTTAATTTTTTGGTATTTTTCTAATAAGTTTCATGTTTTGATGAATAGTGAAAAATACTAAATTTCAATTGAAAACAAATTTATTTATCAAAATAATTCAAAGTGTTAAATTATATTATTGAATGTTTTTAAAGTATAAATAGATTATTTTTATCATTTAATACAATTTCAGTTATTTTAATCAATTTTACAATGAATTTAAATATAAAAATGCTTCAATCTTTTGCAGGTTTAAACTTTAATAACTCATTTTCTCACGCCGTCTACAAGAATAATTTTAAATTAATTAATACACATTCTATGTTGTGAATTATGAAAAATGGATTCTATATTTGGAATTAGTGGGTCCAAATTATGTAAATAGGTTTCTTTTATTTTTGGTCATATGAATTGTAAAATTTAGTAATATTTTAATTACCACAGTTAAGGGTAAATTAGGTAATTATGGATAAAAATGAAATTATAAAATTACCCCAACACTTGTCCTAATTTCATTTAATGAGTATTTTTCTACCAAAATCAAGATTAGGTCGAAATTATACTCTTTTTAAGCCAATTGGATTAGAATAAGACATTTATTATATTTTATTTAAAGATAAGTTAAAAATGTCATACTCATGTTTTTATTAAGTATTACATTTTTAATATATGGTTATAGAAAAGATAAATTAGACTATACATATTCATTTCAAAGATAATAAATTTATCTTCATCATGATAATTTGTTTAAAATTTTAATAGAACAAATAATTTAATTAAATTCCTTCCTAATAATGATGTAGTAATTGTTTAATTAATGTAAATAAAAATAAATGATATTAAAAAAATTAAAATAAATTAAAATTGATATAATTAATGACATCCATGGATTTTATAGATAATTAATAAATGTTATTGATATATTATAAGTTTTGGATCGAAGTTATAATGTTGTTAGGATATTTATTAAAAAGACAAATATTGAATAGTATCAAAAATAAAATAATTATACTTTAAAATAAATAATATTTTATTAAATGATATAAAATTCATAAAAAATAAATTCGGCCAAATAACAACAATAAGGTTAAATATGTAATCAATGATATATTTGGGGTTTGTTTATCATTTTATAGTAAATATATTATCCCTAAAGAGTAAAAAATGTTGGCATGGTAAGAGTTAAAGGGTTTTACTAAGGGTTAAAGACAAATGATAAGGTTAAAATTATGACCTAAAAATGTCTAAAAATTCTTTTTTTGAGAGGATTGAGACCCGTACTCATCTAAGGTTTTAAATAACTCACTTTTAAGACCTTTTTAATTAAAAAATAATCTATATTAATTTAATATTTTAGAAGTTTCCTAAATATCACAACCAAAGTTATAAAAGGGAACATTCTACCTCACTTCCTTACACCAATTTTAACATTCTAGATCGACCAAACCCTACCCATTTATCTTCATAACTTCCATATAGACATATTATAGTATCTAGTATTCTCAAAAAAATAACCCTAGTGTCTCTAAGAGGAGATCTGTAAAGACCCAACCCCAGAAGGCCCAAAGCTGGTGTCTACTACTATTGCATTGACATGATTACAAGTAATTAAATCCCAAATGTCTGAGAGTTTAGTAGTCTTGATAAAATAGATATATACATGAGAAAATAGTAAACTAATTACTTCATATTTTTCTTCTTCATTCTAAATAAATAGCTTTGAGGATAACTCTAATCTAGTTAGTAAATCCCTACATATCCTTCATAGTATGTTTCTTGGATTCATAGGTAAATAAATATAATAAGGGTGAGATAAAATGATTAGTAAGATCAAAATATATTATAAGAAATAACGAATCAATGATAATAATAATTATGAAATGGTGAATAAATGAATTCACAAGCCATATAATCAATAAACTGATAAATATGTGCATAAACAACATGACAAGGTATTAAATGAAAACACAAGACATTAAAATAATTAGATAAGAAAAAATAAATATGGTCGGGTAAGAAACTAAAATACATACTATCTAAATAATTAAAAATGAAATGTATCCATAAATATGTTGAAACAAAATGTCAAGGATGAATAATAAATGAAACTAAATTAGGTAAATGGTTTCTTAAAGGACGTCATGTCTATGGCACATGAAAACCTATACCATCAAGACCTTACACAAGACAATTTAAAAAATTCGGTTTTTCATAAATAATTTGTCTCATGAGAACCTATCGATGCATTAAGGATTTATATAGTGTTTAGTATCCTACCATCGTTTATTTTCCAAATTATTCCTCAAATTGAATAATAAAAATAAATAATATGCCATATGAAATATCATTATTGAATAAAGAAGACCAAATTATCAATATTTTCTGAAATAATAAAATAACTATCAAAGTAGACATCATATGTAAAATGGTACCTAGTTTAGGAAATAGTAAAAACCATGATGAATGAAATGGATAATTATGGTGAAATTCAATGATTAATTACCAAAGAAGATTGAATATTTCAAGATGAATAACAAATAATTCAACGAATTGAATGTGAATACTATCCATAGAAAAATCAATAATAAACCTTTCAAAGGAAAAATACAGATGATATCATTACAAAACAAAATCTTTAGTGGAGTAATAATAAAGGGTTCACTACTACAAAATACGAATTTAAAAGTGCTAGAATAGTTATTTATCAATTCTAATAAAACACTGACAATGTGAGTGTGGTTAAAAGTTCAAAACTTTATCATTGTAAAAAAGCATTGTTAATGTCCCCCTATAACAATGATAAAAACATATTGTTCAAAGTTTCCTTTAACAACACTTCTTTAGTAATGTTAAAGGGGGCCTTTAATAACATTTTTTAGTGATGATAAAGGCATCACTGTTAAAGGGGGTAAAATTGTATTTTTTTGGACACCTATGAGCTTGACCCCCTTTATCAGCACTTCCACGAAACCTTTAATAGTGCTCCACCCCCCTTTATCGGTTCTTTTCAAACCACCACCTTTTATCATCACTTTTTTAACTTCTATCCTTATACGCATCTTCATGGATTCAAACCCTACACCTCTCCTTCGAAGATGGAACACCTTTACCACTACACTGTGTTGTTTTGATATCTATTTAATGATATTTCTGTTTATATATTTATATATATTTATATAATTAT
The DNA here is from genome assembly GCA_963277665.1 of Viscum album. Classification (NCBI taxonomy): domain Eukaryota; kingdom Viridiplantae; phylum Streptophyta; class Magnoliopsida; order Santalales; family Viscaceae; genus Viscum; species Viscum album. Next base: position 962,258,161 of record OY728148.1, on the reverse strand, counting down.
TTTAAAATACATTTATATAATATATATGTGTGTGTGTGATATATATATATACTTATATTTATTGAAATATATTATATATTATATTTATTTATATATAATAGAATATAATATAGATATATTTCACTTCATTAATACACACATATGTATATGTATTTATAATGTAAAAATGGATAGATATTATTTTAAATATGTCTTTAGAATATGTATTTATTTACATATATTAGAATATACATTTTTACATAACTCTGTTAATATATGTATTTATATGAGTGATTTACTATAAGTAAACATAAGAAACATGCATATATTCAATTATAAATAACATTAAATTATGAAAAATGACAAAATTTCAAAATCATAATATCAATATAAATGTAATACCTAGGAATAAAATTAGTCACCAACAAAAAAGGCAATAATACCCCCTTAAAATAGGTTGAAAATCCATCGAATGTCAAAAAATCAGGGTACCCTGACTAAAAACTCTATTTTTGAGATCTTATGAGATTTTTTGGCCTTTAAACATGTGATAGAGGTTTACCATTGTCACTAAGGGTGTAGATATCATCAAAAAATTTCATTTGATATATGGTAGAGCATAAAAGGACACCTAGATCAAAAGTTATCACTGTTTGATGTTTGAGTTACATTTTCAACTTATTTTAGATATTTTATTTTTATTTTGATTCTCTATCTTCAAATTGATATTAAATGACTATTAATCGGAAATAATAAGAAAATTATTAATTAAATTTTTTATTTATTTTGTAATCCATTTTCACAAAATATCTTATTTATTAAGGGTAAAATTATATTTACCTTATGTAAAACATATTGTAAAAAATGTATTTTATATTTATATCAATATAAATATATAAATATATTAATATATTCTTCATAATGAGTTTTTTTAAGTATACCTTTATCAGTGCTACTAAAAAAGAGTTGATAAAGAGGGGTCTTTATCAGCGCTTCTAAAAAAGTGCTGATAAGGACCCCCCTTTAACAGTGTTATTTTACAAGTACTGTTAAAAGATCTCATTTATCTGTGCTTTTTTAAAAGTGCTGATAGAGGTCCCCCTTTAACAATTTTTTTTATCATTATTAAAGACCTCCGTTAATATTGTTTTTTTATAACTGAAAAAGGGAGTCTATAACATCATTTTTAGCTAGCACTGTTAAATCCCTAGTATTGGATAAGCCTAGTTTTATAGTAGATTATATTGATGCTGATGAATATAAATACTATAAAATGATCTTTAAAAACATTTGGGGAAAATATCCTATGATTATGAAAACCTTTTGGAAAACTTTTTCTTTGAAAATCACTTTTGAAAAAAATTTCTTTATAAAGTAACCTTTTAGACATGAAAGGGAAGATTCAAAGAAATGGCGATAGGTAAATCCGTACTTTTCGTGCATGGTAAATGAACATTCTATTTGCAGGGTGAAAGGTTATAAAACATATTGTTTGAAAAGAGAAAAGAATATTCATTTAAAAACTATGGTAAAAGACAAAAAGGTTAAAAAATTTATTACCAAATCATTTTAAAAATATTTTTGAAATTTTTTTTTTAAAACATGATTTTTAAAAGAAAACAGGTTCTCCAACTAAAGAGATAAAAAAATATGGGTTTTCTTAAAAAAATTCTATAACATTTTCAGTACCAAAGAGTATAAAAATGGTAATAATACTTGAAAATAGTCATGAATAACTACCTAATAATGAAAGGGTTTATTCAAATGTTTTTATATAATTTACTCTAATGGATGTTCCATTGCAATTTCATTAGTACTATTCTTACGGAAAATAATCTTTAAACATCCCAAGGTGTCCCATATAAATTTGAAATTTTTTAAATCATAAGCCTCATATAGGAATAATATTGAATGGAATTTTCAAATACCATTACGATAAATTAATTCATGATATTATATATCAAAATTCGCAGTATATACACCACAAAAAATAATCTAATTTTGAATATGACATTTATCTCACAGATTTAACAAGTGAGGTGATAATCCATTACGCTGAGTTTCCTTTTAGGTGAACATCCTTTCACTTCTTGTATAATAAACTTATTTTAATTTTATAATTTATTGAGAAACTTTTTCAAGTTTATAATTAATTTTATTTCACTTTATACTATGTTTTATACAACTACTTGAAAATTATGTTTACGTAGGGTGTTTAGAACAAATTTGGATTATGTGTCAAAAACAACATTGGTAGGTCAACTATGGTTAAAGGGGTCATTATATAACATCCCAAAAATAATAATCATGAAATAATTATCATATTTTTTCAATAATTATGAATTTAAAATAAATCATTAAATATGGTTATGAAAAATTATCCAACGTTACAATCATGGAGATGGTAGGTTGTATGTACGCATGAGTAATGCTATTATTTTTCAATGATTGTTATGGAGAGAAGGTAAGTAACACCATATCATTCCAAAATGATAATTATATCATAAATACCATATTATTAAATCATATATACTTTTATATAGATTTATTGTGATGTAAAATGAATCACATCGTGTATAGGAGACGGTAGGCCACGTGTCCACGAATGACGTTATCACTTTTTTAGTGTGTAAAAGGGTAATAAAGAAAATGATATATATATATATATAGTATATATACATAAAGGTAATTATTTCATTAATATCATATAAAGTTTTTTTATGTCACATAATTTTTATTACAATCATCATTTATACATTCCATGGATCGTGTGAACAAATCACATCGCCTTGATGGGGCAGTAGTCCACACTTCCTCAAATAGAGATATCGTATTAAAAAAATGGAAAGTATTAAAGGTATGTGTTATAAAAATATTAAAGAAGTATAAAGAAATAATAAATATCATAAATATGATATATATATAAATATAGTTTCCATCATAATTTCCAACCATGAACGTAGGTAAAGGAAAATGAACAATCATCATTTGGCGAGGCAGTAGTTTGTCATACACAAAAACAATATGTTCGTTACACATTAGATGGAAGTGTGTGTAAGTGTAGATATAACCTTTAGGATTACAAAATAAAAGTATATTAAGGATAATTGTGTTGTTATATAATAATATAATAAGAATATATGAGGGGTTGGAGAATGGAAATAAAACTAGAAAGCTTGAGAGAAGACATTACCCCTTAATCAGGTAAGTACTTTTGGTTTCTACCAAAAGGATTCCTTGGAAGTATTTATACTAAAATGGAGGCTTAATGTTCTAGTGGAGGGATTTTGGGAAGCTATATGGGATGATATTTTTCAAATCAATGTGGTTTGAGATGTATCAAGAATGGGGAGAGGTGGCGGCCTTTTATAAGAGAGGAAAATGACTCACTTGGTCTTTTGAAATAAAGTTAGGTGTACACATGTTTTAACTGAAACAAATGTCAGAAAAAATCCATCCAAATTCAATAATGGAAGGTTAATGTCCTAATTATTTTCATAAAAGGTGTTTTGGAGAATTTTCTAGGTCATTTGGCCCTTAAGTTAAAGTTTTAGTCCTTTATAAATCTAAATTATACCTTAATAATTGTAATTAATTTTAATTACTTTCACTAATATTTTTATGAAAAACAAATTTGGTATTTTTAGAAATTAGAAATTATTTTTATTCCAAATTTGGAATCCATTTTTCCAAATTCAAATCACAGAAGCAGTAGAAATTAATTTAAATTTAATCCCTATGATGGGACGACAATGCATGTTTTTAAGGTAAAATGGTATGAAAGTTTGATATTTTTTATAATCAATTTAAAATTAAAATTTATTACAACGACATACATTGTATCAATTTATAAAAATATTATCCAATTAATCTTTAAAGCCAATTAAAAATATAATTTATCCTTATATATAAATTAGATAAAAAATAAGTTTTGAATTAAAATTCAATATTTTTAAGTATTCATTAAATATGATCTGTTTCAAAAAAATATCAAAAATTCACCATAAAATAATTATTATATTTATATATCCAGGATTAAATTTATTTTTACATATTAAATCAATTAATGTGTCAAAATTCTAATTTTATCAAATTTCTGTATTGAATAAAGGATATGAAATAATTAATATTTTCTCAAATAATAAAATAACTATCAAAGTAGACACTGTATGTAAAATGGTATAGGGTTTAGGTAATATTAATATACAAGATGAATGAAATGGATAATTAGGGGGAAATTGAATGTTCAATGATCATAGAATATTGAATATTTCAAGGGGAATAAAAAATGATTCAAAGAAGTGAATGTGAATACTATCCTTGGAAAAATCAATAATAAGCCACCCAGAGGAAGAAAAAGGATGGTATCAATAATGAAATCTCAAGTGGAGTAAAAATAAATGGTTATTGATGATGATGAACATAAATACTATAAAATGATATTTTAATAAAATCCTTGTGGAAAACATCCTTTTATTAACAAAAAACATTTTGGAAATTTTTTTCATTGAAAATCACATTGAAAAACATTTTCTTAAAAAATTAACCTTTTATAAATGAAAAGGAAGCTTCAAATAAATGATGGTTGGTAAATCTGTACTCTTCATATGAGGTAAAAGAACATTATTTTTTCATTATTAAAGGATAAAAAATGGAATTGATAATAAAGTTATAAGAATATTTCTTTAAAAACAATGGTAAAAGAAAAAAATTGTAATAATTTCTTTACCAAATCATTTAAAAAAAAATTTTATTTTTTTTTATTAAAACATGGGTTTTAGAAGAAAACAAGTTCTCTGACTAAAGAGAGAAATAATGTTTAGTTTTCTTAAAAACATTTTATAAAACATTTTGAGTACCAAAGAGTGGAAAAAATAGTACTAATAATTGAAAATGGTCATGAATAACAAGTTAATAATGAATGGTTTTATTGAAAAATGGATATATAATACCCTATAAGGGAAATTCCATTGAATGGTAATTAGTACAAGTCATAAGGAAAATAATCTTTAAACATCCCAAAGTTTCCCATACCACCCTAAAACAATTTAAATCATAAGCCTGATAAAGGAATAATATTGAATGAATATTTTAAATACCATAAATATGAAATAATTAATGATATAATATATCAAAATGGGTAGTAGATACACCACACAAAATAATTAAATGGTGAACATGACATTTATCTCATAGATGTAAAAAGTGAGAGGTAAATACCTTACCTTGAGTTTTATTTTGGGTGAACATCCTCTGACATCCTGTATAATAAGATTTAGTTAATTTTCTAATTTCTTTGAAAAATTTGTCATGTTTAAAATTACTTTTATTTCACTTTATACTATGTTGTATACAACTACTTAAACAATTCTGTTTACATTGGCTGTTTACACCAAATTTGGATTATGTATCAAAAACAACATTGGTATGCCAACTATTGTCAAAGGGGTCATTATATGACATCTACAGAATAATAATCATGAAATAATTTTCATATTCATTCATTAATTATACCTTTAAATCAAATTATTAAATATGGTTATGAAAAAGGCACCATCATTACAATCATGGTGATGGTAGGCGGTACGTACGCATGAGTGACATTCTTATTTTTCAATGATCAATATGTAAAGAAGGTTAATAACACAAAATATTCACAGAATGACCAATATAACATTAATACTGTATTATTGAATCATATATACTTATATATATATATAATTATTGTGGTGTAAAACGAATTACATTTTGTCATGGAGTCAGTAGTCCACACATCGATGAATGACGTTATCAATTTTTAAGTGTGTGAAAGGGTAATAATGAAATTAATATATATATAGTATATTTTGAAAAAGTAAATTATTTTATTTATTTAATATATAGGTTTTTTATTTCACATATTTTTAATTATAATCATTCGTTATACATTCCATGGATCGTGTGAATGAATCACATCTCTTTGAGGGGGCGGTATTCCACACTTCCTCAAATGATGTTATTGTATTAGTGAAAAATGGAACGTAATAATGGTGTGTATTATAAAAGGATTAGATAACAATAAATAATTAATAAATATCATTTATATCATATAAAAATATATTTTCCATCATAATGGCCAACTATGAAAGTTGTTAATTTAAAATGAACAATTGTCGTTTTGTGAGGCAGTATTTCACTATACACAAACACAGTATGTTCATTACCCATTAAATGTAAGTATGTGTAATTGTATGTATAACCCTTAGAATAAAACATACTATTATATTAAGGATATGGTTTATTAATACAAGAATCAAATAATAAGATCTGAGGGGTTGAATAATGGAAATAAAACTAAAAATCTTGAGAAAAGATGTTACCTCTTAATCAGGTAACTATTTTGGGTATGTACCGAAAGGATTCCTTGTAATGATTACTAACAAAAGGGAGGATTGAATGTCTATAGAATAGATTTTGGGAATCTATATGGGCAGATATTGGTTGAAACTAATTGGTTTGAGAGGATTGTGGAATGAGGAGAGGTTGTGACTTTTTATAAGGGAGGAAAAGGACTCACTTGGTTTTTTGAAAACAAGTTAGGTTTACCCACATTTTTACACTAAAAAAGTCATAAAAAACCAACCAAACAAAATAATGGATAATTAATGGCCTAATAATTTCCATAAAATTGGTTTTGGACAAATCATGAACATTATCCATACTTGGTGGAAATGAAATTTGATATGTAACTAATCCTATGCGATCAAGGATCTCAAATGGGTCAATATTCCTCGGGCTAAAACATCCCTTTCTTTACAAAGTGTATGACTCTCTTCCATGGCTGTATTCAAAGGAAAGTTTTTCTATAACATCAAAATTAAAGTCCCTTCAGAAGTAGTAAGTATATCTGTTTTACTGACTCTCAGTTCTTTCATATGTTTCTATATGATTGAAACTTCTTTGTCATCACTTTCACAAGATTATGTCCATGTATCTTTAATTCCACAACTTCATCCCAAAAAATATTGAGTTCTACATTTATTTACATTCATAGATTCATATAGATCCATTTAAATACTCAAGTAGAAGTTGTTTTTTTATGAGAACTCAACCAATGTGAAATACTGATCACATCCTCCTTTAAATTCCATAAAGCATGATCGTAGCATGTCCTCAAGTGTTTGAATATTCCTTTTAGATTTTCTATCAGTTTGGGGGTGATAGGCCATGCTAAAATTTAATTTAGTACTAAACTCTTATTTAATTCTTCTATAGAATTTAGAGGTGAACCTTGGATCAAAATCAAATATGATCGAAAGTGGAACCCCATGAAACCTCACCATTTCCTTCACATATCTCTTGGAAATTTTTTCAAATGATAATTCTTCCCAAATAGTGATAAAGTGGTTAGTCTTGGTGAGTCGATCCACCACAAACCATATCGTATTTTTTCTATGGATGTTTTTGGGAGACAGGTGATAATGTCCATGGTGATATTCACCCATTTACACATGGTTATAAGAAATGGTTTCATCATCCCTTTGTAATTTTATCACTCTACTTTAACTTTATGTCACACCAAACACCTTGATATATACTTCGTAATCTCCTTCTTCATGTTGTCCCATCAAAAGGGTTCTTAAAGATCATGGTACATATTGGCACTTGTGGGGTGGTTTAGAATGATAAGATATATGAATTATAAAATAGGATGGTCTTTATCTCAGGTGATGAAGGAACAAAAAGCCTCATTTAAAACTAAATTACACCATCATCATCAATTTGGAACTCATGTAGCTCCCCTTCCTTTATTGATTTCAAATTTTTTTAGCTCCAGATCATCTGTTTATGTCTCCTTGATCTTCTCTTAGATATACGGTTGGGAAATCTTTTGGGAGAGGTAGGATGTATTCCATATCGTTATTATTTCAAGATATATCCTTTTCATATACAAGAAGATAAGGTCTCTCTCAATTTTCATCATGGAAATAGTAGCATGTTTTCTTCTGTTAAGAGCATCATCTACCTTAATCTCCATTCTTGGATTGTAGTGAATAGAGAAATCATAGTCCATGATTAGATCAAACCATTTTCTTTGATGCATGTTGATATACTTCTATGTGAGTATATAATTTTGACTCTTATGAACGGTATATATGTCAAACTTCTCACCATCATTATAGTGAGACCAAATATTTAGAGAAACGGTCATATATTCTCACTCTAGATCATGTACCAGGTAGTTCTTCTCATGGATCTTTAACTATCATGAGGAATAGGATATCACATTATCATTCTGCATGACTACACAACTGAAGACTTTCTTTGAATCATCACTATATATCACAAAACCTTCTCCACTTATTTGTAGTGTGTGTACATGTTAAGGCTAGGATGGTAAAGATAACTATCATATTTAGGTATTATTTTTTATTGTCAAGGAAGTTTAAGAAGAAAATAAATAACCTCACTTTTTATTTGGTAAAAATCATACTGACCATTATATTCAAGAAAATAAGACTTACAGTGGTTAAGAAAGTCCATTGTATTGCGAATATGATTTCGGGATGAAGAGGATCATTATACTCACCCTAAGTCTAGAATTAAAGGTTTAATTGTAATGTGGAAAAATCATAGTCTTCCTGAATTCGATGAAAATGTAATGATGCTTTGATGATCTTGGAGTTCTCATAAATCATTAGTAAGTTATAAAACTAGTGATGAATGATTGATGAAATAAAGAGAAGTAAAATATTCTACCAATCATATTCAATTTTATCATTCTCATACCAATCGTATTTAGGTTGAGAAGGAAAGAAAGATATTGATAAAATATAGGTAAGTAGCAACACTTTACATGTTAGGTTATATGATGATAAAACGGATATTCAATATAATCAAATTCATAAAGGAATTAATGGTATTATATGAAATTTTATGAAAGAATAAATTTGATAAATTTGAATCATTCCAGTTTCAAGATTATAATAATGATATTTTTGGATGAATAATGGTTTAATAACCAAGGAGTATGATCATAATGAAGGTGCTAGTTTTTAGTTAAACTAAATGCACGAAAGATTTAAATCCTCAAAGAAATAAGTTATCGAGCATCATATTCAAAATAGAAATAATCTCTTAATGTTGATCCATTAGATTTAGTATGTCATCATATTCATCAATTGATGAATTTTTTGTGATAAAAATTCACCGGTATCATATTTAGAAGAGAAAAATGTTGTTGAAGTTGAAGCTACTAATACCGGTCAATTAGACTAAGTATACAATCATATTCATCAGAGGAAGAATTGTTTGAAACTGATGACTGTAAAGAAAATGAAAAGTATGTAGTGGCCAATATGAAGAATAAATTCAGATATTTTTCAATAATGTAGTCAACCATTTAAAATAGGTTTAATTACATTGTTTATCATTCAAGTGGGTCAAGATAAGAGATAAAGAAGTATATATTATTTTAAATTTGTCTTCATCGTAATGAGGTGGATCATAATGAAAAATTATAATGGGAAATTAGAATCAGACAAATGTTTTTAAAGAAAGTATAAAGTATAGATAAAGATATTTGAATATTCATGATGGTTCGAGAAGTATTGAGAAGAGTTTATCAAGGCAAGATGCACCTAAAATTAAAAGGAACATATAGATTCATAAAATGTAATTGAGAGGAAAAATTTCAGGAATCCCACACAACCCATTTTTGGGGTGTGTATTAAAGAGAAATTACTTTGTAATTTATGATAGATGTACTGTTCATGGTGAATAAGAGACAAGGAAGAGCTTTAGAGAGAATAAGAGGTTTCTTGATTGAATTTTGATGAAGAAGTATTTCAAATATAAGATGCATAAGAGGAGAGTCGAGATTGTATTCAACTGGTCATCGTATTGGGCTGAATCATCAGACTCAAAAAATTGTGTTGGTATTTCCAGATTGAAGAAGAAATGGTTCAGAATTTCTTCAAATATATTCTAACAAAGTCATATATTTTTCTTATTGATCAAATAGACTAGTAGAATCAAACTGAGTTTTATAATGAAGTCTATAAAAGTTCTCACCATCTTCTAGGTAAGAAAGTAAATATTTTTTATAAAAAAAACAAATTTTTGAATGTTGACAAAGATGAATCATAGCTTTTTTTGTTACAAAAAATTTAATTACATCATTTGTTCTGTAAAGATAATATGAAATATTGAATTGTTTACATAGTGACACACAAGTGAAAGGGAATATCATACTCAATGTATTCTACACAAAATGATTTTATTCTAGTGTATTGTGTGGTATTAGATCATTTTCAAACAATACCAAGGATGTATATATTCTTTTTTAATAATAAACCATGTAAATTCTTGTGTTCTTATAGATGTGGGTTTTAATTATTTTCAATAGGAAAAGAAATATTTAATAGGAGGCAAATGTTTTTTAATAAGCAAGGAAATATAAAAGAAAAATATGTGACTAATTCACCCTCCCCCTCTCAGTGATACCATTATCTTGACTGGGCAATTAAAATTAGTTTTAGAGACATGTTCCCTTCATTTATTCTTTATTGATGTTATGAAGAGAAGTTGATGGATAATTTGAATTGTGTCAACAATAAAGGAATCCGGGTTTTTGATGGTAAGATTTATCATATCTGGAAAGATATAATGTTTCCCCATCTTATGTCTATTATATATGATTTTCTGGAAGATGCAACAGATGTATTTCCTCCTATTGATGATAATGTTCATCTTAATCTATTGATAAGAATAATCTTGAGAGTGATGGAAGGGAAAACAATTATTTACTCTCATCACTTTCTAAAAGTGAATTTTTTATGGTGAAGGGTGTTTCCATAGCTAAAGGTATATGGGATAAGCTGAAAAACATATATGAAGGTAATACAAAAGTAAAGAAGAAAAATTATCAATCTAGAGGCTAAAGTATGAAGACTTGAAAATGGGTGGGTATGAATCTATTAGGGTCTTATTTACCAGGTTAAATAACATCATCAACAATATCATATGTCTTAGTTAAAAGTTTTAGGATTCTATAGTTATTGGAAATATATTAAGAATTATTCCTGATATGTTTGATGCTAAAGTATACTAATTTGAAGATAGATATCATAAAAAAATTCTATATATTATTTTCATAGAACACTCATCACTTATAAAATAATAAGGTATAAAGATATGAAAATAAAAATAAAATTTGATAGAGAAATTTTGTTCAAGAATACAAAGAAAGATAATTCAAATAAGGTTATTATTGAAGAAGAAGGTGGTTATTTTGATTTTGAAAATGAGGTATGTAAAAATCTTGATAATATTTTATCCTTTTTTTCTAAAAATTTGAGATAGGTACATGTATATATAAAGGGAATCTTCACTTTAAATGTTTTGAATATGGATTAATTGGGAACTTTACAAAAAAAATCCACAAAGAAAGAAGGAAAAAGATAGTGATGAAGAATAAATAAGTCCAAGAAGGTCATGGAAGAAATAGGGTGGAAAGGAAAATATTATTCTATAGGGAAGGGTAAAAAATTCTCGAAATCTAAAAGGTGTATTTTCTTATCTAATGATAAAGAATAAGAAGATAGTAAAGCTAAATTCAAATATTCTACTGAGTATGTTGGTGAGAATACTTTTAGTGTAACAATTAATGTTGAAGAATTCAGAATCAGCAGTTCTGATTAAGAAGAAACTCAACATTAATTTAATTTAAAATAAGATTTGAAATATATTTGAGAAATATTAGAAGTCTTGAAAAACAAAACAAGAAGTTGGATGAAAAATGTTCCTCATAAAAAAATCATGAAATTTTTTTAGAAGAGAAGAAAAATATGCAACAGGATATTAGTGATTTGAAAAAATATCTTAAGGGAGAAATGAATCGTAATGAACATCTGGAATTGAAGTTAAAGGCATAAAAATAATATTTAGAACATTTCTAGTAAAAACTTTGTAAAGATGAAAATAAAATTATGTTTTCCAAAAATTATATATATGAAGTTGGTGAAAGTTTTCATAAGGAAAAACCTGATAAGGATAAAAAAAGTAACCATCAAAAGTTGATAGGAAAGATAGAATTATTTCTATAAATAATAAAGATTATAAATTTATCCATGTGGATAAGATTAACAAAGTTTATAATTCATATGTATTTGAAAAATCAGATAAGAAGGTTGATAAGAAACATATTCATAACTCTTGTCGGTATGGAAGCTATAGAGGAAAATATTCTTTCTATAGTTAATACCGATATTGTGATGGAATCATAAATAAAAAAAATATGTGTTGGTTCAACCAAAAAAATTAATAATATTATAGGTTATGAAATTCATAGGTTTAGGGGGATTCAATCTTCTCAAAAGAATAAGTTTGAAAAATAAGTTCTAATGAAACCTGAAAATGTTGGTGTAAAAATTAAAAATAGGTTCCAACCCCAAGAAACAATTAGAAATACTTCTTTGCATTCAATAATTGGGCCGAATGATGTGAAATTAGATTTTGAGTATCTTGAATGGGTTCAGACCATGAATGAAGAGTCAGACCAGATAGAAAAAAATGATTCATAAGAACTCATAACTAATCTAGATAACAAAAATGTTATTGGTACAAAGTGTATTTCCCAGAACAAAATGAATGAATAAGGTTAAATGATAACAAAAAAGGAAATATTAGTATGTAATGGTTAATCTAAAATTGATGGTGTTGATTTTGATGAAACTTTTTCTCTTGTGTAAAGGTTAGAAACAATCATAATTTTTATTGTTGTTTCTAGACAATGAAGTTAATATGAACCCAAAATTCAAAGGAACGTGTAGATTTAGAAAATATTATTGAGTGAGGAATTTTTTATGAATCCCACCCAAACCATTTTTTGGGTGAGTATAAAAGGGAAAGTACTTTGTAATTTTGACAGATGTACAATTCACAGAAAATAATAGAGAAGACATAGCTCTAGAGAGAAGAAGAGGTTTCCATATTTTATTTTGTTGTATTCAACTAGTCATCGTATTGGGATGAATCATCGGACTGAGAAAATCATTTTGGGATTTTTGGTTTAAAGAAGAAGTGGTTCAGAATTTCTCTACCTTATTATGAAAAAGTCATAAATTTTTCATCTTGAGAAATAAAAATGGGATAATCGGACTGGGGGAATTGGATTGGGAAATAAGACTGAGTTTTGTTACAAAATTTGGAAATGTTCGTACCAACTTCTAGGAAAGAAATTGAAGAATTTTTCAAAAAATAATACATTATTGAAAGTTAATAAAGAATCACCATATCATATGTTGTTACAAAACTTTGTATTTCATAATTTGTTATAGAAGGATCACATTCACTGTTGAATTATTTATATAGAGCTACATGAGTGAAATGGAATATCCTATTCATTAAATTCAACACAAAAAGATTATCTGCTAATAGATTGTGTGGTATTATATCATTTCAAAATCATAGAAAGGATGTAGCTATTCTAGTTTAATAGTGATAATTATAAATTCATGTGTTCCAATAGATGTCTGTTTTAATTGTTTTAAATAGGGAAATGAATATTTAATAGGATTCTAATGTTATTACATAATTATGGAAATATAAAAGAAATATATATCATTGATTCACTATATCCCCCTCTTAGTGATACAATTATCTTGACTGGGAAATTACAGTATAAGAAAAGTGATTAGCCTCTTCTTGATCTCCTTAAAGGTTTCTTCAAATCATTAATCCATAAATAATTTACCCCATTTTGTGGTAAATTATTAAGTTGGCTAAAAAATAATGATAAATGTTTCACAAAATTAAATAGTAACTAGCTATTCCATAAAACTATAGATTTCTATGACACTAGTGGTTCTAGGTTATTCTACAATTGCCTTTGTCTTTGAAGGGTCCACCTAAATTCCATCACTTTTGATCACGTTCCCTAATAATGTGACTTCTTTCATCCAAAAGTTACACTTTTTAAACTTAGAATACTTTTTCTCATTCCTTAATTTCACCAACACAATCATTATATTATCTTCATGTTCCTACTCAATCTTGGAATAAATGAGAATATAATCGATAAAAACTTCCAAAAATTTGTTGATGTGGTCTCTAAAGAATATATTCATCAAATCCATAAAGATTGTAGGAAAATTAGTAAGTCTGAAAGGAATTACTATGAAATCATAGTGCCCATACATTGTAAGGAAAGAAGTATTTTGAATATCTTCCTTCTTCATCTATAGTTTATGATATCCATAAAAAAGATACACCTTTGAGAAGTATTTCACTCCTCATAGTTGATTGAAAAAGACATCAATCCTTGGTTGAGTATAATTTTTTTTATGGTGATCTTGTTGATATCTTGGTAATTGATATACACCTATTTTGATCTATCATTCATCTTGACAAATACTATTGGTGAACCCCTAGGTGATGTACTAGGGCGTATGAACCATTATTTCAAATGCTCTTGTAGATACTTCTTTAACTCCTCCATTTTTATCAAGTCCATCCTATAAGGGAATTTTTAGATAGGAGTGACTCGGGGTATGAGATCTATTGAGAACTCTACCTCATGATCAGTGTATTCCAAGTATCTCTTTGAAAAAAACATCAATGTATTCCTGAACAATGGACATTTCCTCCAGGTTAATACCTTCCTTTGACTCAATCATTTGGGAAAGGTATGCTTCTCTATAGGGTATCAACACCCACACTATTGATGGATTTTCCAAAGAAGATTCATGATATTCAAAGAATTTTTAGAGGATCACGGTATGGTTCATAATATAAAAATAGATTCCTTTCAATAGTTGATTTCTTCTATATATAATAAAATCGAATACATGTCCAATATAACATCAAATTCTAACAAGGGAAATATAATAAGATATGCAAGAAGAATCATCCTAAATATGATTATAGGATAAGTGTCCAACACTTGGGTTGTAATTATTACACCACTATGTTTTTTATGGATATCTCCACTTAAAGGTATCAGGGATTCAATTCAATAGTTCTAGAAAACTTTTAGGATATAAATGAATAATTAGAACCAAAATAAAATAATACTTTTTCTATTATTTAGTGAATAGGAATCATACCTTGTTTAAATTCATTTTCACACTCCACTTCATCAGTAGTGATGATATAAGCTTTCCCTTTATCCTTTGACTTTGGTGTTTGCTGACACTGCTTTCCCTCAAGGACATGTGGTTTAGTGTACATTCTTGCATAACACCCTTGGTCCCTATAGTTTAAGAATTGAACCATGGGTTGTGTATTAGGATGTTACTTCCTTTCCTCTATCATGTTGGTCAGCTTCATCATGTATCTTCAGTATTCAATATCTTGGTGTCCTTCTCTCCCATACATGAATAATTTCCCCATCCCATTGAGGTAATTAACATGATGCTTCTTCCCACATTTTTGACATGTGGGTAGTTGGATCATATTTCCTCATTTTTCATTTGAAAAACAATCTTGAAACCCCATTCTTCTTTTATTATCTCTATAAACATGGGACCATTCTTTAAACTCCATATCTAATTTAAGATCACATTTAACCACATCTTCAAAACTCTGAAATTCTTATATTTATAGATCATTTCAAAGGATTATTTTTAAAACAATAAAGAACATATATATTTTTCTATCATTATTGATAAAAAACCGAAGGAATAAATTTAAAACATTATGTAGTTTTCATCATAAGTTGTGATAGCTCCACCTTCCTTTTTCTTTAGCTATATGAATTCTCTTTCAGTCTTTACTTTGAAGAGTTAATGGGAAATCATTTTATAGAAATATTTTCTTAAATTCTTCCCACTCCATCTCTTCCATTTAATACTTTGTATTTTTTGTTCTTTATCAATCCCTGGTATTGAATAGCTTCTCCATATAAATGATAAATTGCAAGAGTCACCATCTCCTTATTAGGGAAATGGATCATAAAAAAGATCTTCTTTATTGAGTTAACCAACTATTCCACATCAAGTGGATAGGAAGTTCCACTAAACATCGATGATCCTGTTTGAATTAAGGACTCAATGGATAATTGATCCTTCTTGGGTGAATATGGACTTTCCACATAGTTCATGTTATTATTCAATCTCGAGACAACTAGGTAATCATTTCCACAATGTTTTGAACTCAACCTCCCATGGAATTGGGGATCTCATTTGGATAATTGTTTCATTGTCACTCGCATAGGTTTTAGGCCTAGTTTCTCTTGGTTCCTACTATTTTCTAGAATAGAAAATGTTAGAACAAAACAAAAGTCAATAAATCACGAGTAATTTATTCTTTTATGAAATTAACACTAAAGGAATATCTTATTGGATACCTATGTCTATACTATTCTAAAAATAGTCTTCTAGGATTTTTTACCTATACATAGACTTATACTAATAGTTTTTACTCTTGTTTTTTAATCATAATTACCAAATTCACTAAACCATTCTTAGATACCATCTATAGTGACCCTAATTTTTCATACATAACTATTACATCATTTTAATGATAAACAACATAATAGAGTTACAAATCCAGGATCCAAAGGTTTATGTCTTAGAAAAATTAGGATCGTAAATAACTTGTACAAAATAAAACATAAAAATTTATTTAAATCATTCTTCTTTATCCTTCTAAAATCTCACATTATCCTTAGTACATGTAATTACATAATGATATACAACAATGAAAGGGGTAAGATAAAAGCGTTGTAAGAGGATGAATAAAGAACTTGAATCAATATAAAATGGGTGAGCATAATCATCATATCATAAGCCTATGATATTTATCAATATCATGAGCTAAAAATTTGATAAATTCATCGAATGTGGAAAAGAATAAAATTGAAGCATCATGTTATATTGGTGAAATGAAACATATAGTTTGGAATAAATCTAGAATCATGTTAACACATAACATATGTGAATACTCATAACATCATCACTGTAATAAAATCTAGAATCAGGTTCACATATAATAAACATTATCTCATGAGATATAACACATTACCCAATGCATTGGAGGGATATATAATTTTGTTCTAGTCATGACAACATAAGATTTACATAATCATGCATGTCACATAGAATGTGTAATAATCATTTCATGAAATAACCCATGGAAAGGAATGGGTTTCATCAGGATTTCAAAAATTATGATTTCATAAATAATCTTCGGGTTCCAAAATTAAAAATGGAAAAAAATTCTATAAGAATAATCATTCTCTAGTTATGAATAAACAACTCAAGAGGAGTCAAAGATGTGTTTTGGAAAGAAGAGTTATTTTGGAAAATCATTGCATTTTCCATAAAATCAAATAAAAAACATGTATAACCCAAAATAAAGAGGGAGGAATAATGAAATTATATTTAAAGAACATTATAAGACTATTTATGTCAAATATGTCCTGAAATATGGATAACGCAATGAAAAAGAGTTGGTTTCAAGAATCCCCTTACTTTAATTCCTTCTTTATTTATTCACTTCTGTGCCTCTTGAATAATAAACTTATATTTATTAAAAAACTAATAAATATGTTAATTGTATCCATTTATACAATTATTTATCAATTATAATAATATTATTATATTTATTAATTTCTATTTATGAAATTGATGTGTTTTGATATCATGATTTTCCTAAATATTTATTATTTCACTTTGATTTCTCAATTTTCATTCAGAGTCATTAATAGAAAAGTATGATTAAATCTAGTAGATTATAACAAATGTAATTAATAATTTATATATTATTTATAATTAATAATATCCATCCATGATGGTGGTTATAATATTTGTCTTAGAAATGTCTCCATAGGTGGTTAATCGACCTTTAACGAGACGTTGTTAAAAGAGAGGTAAAGAGAAGTATTGCATTTATTTTTGTCATAAATATGACAATAACATCATGTTAACATAAATAATATAATTTTAAATTATTGAATAATTAGTTTTATAGTATATGGTTTTTAAATTAATTGGTAAAAATAAGAAAGAGAATAAAAAAAAGGGAAAATTTAATAGAGACTTACTCTCTCTTCAATGTAGCTTCTCTTGTAAGATGCTATAACACCATTGGTGATTAGAGTTGGATTGCTCGAAAATGTCCCTAAGTAATGTAAGGGGATTTAGAGGGATTATTTGGGACGATATTGTACTTTGGAATGTTTGAGAGGAGTGTGTTCCCAAGGGAAGGGAGAGGGATTATTTATACATTAAGAGAGGGGTATTTTTAGGATAAAATATTTAATAAAATAATATACCAAAGGAAAAACATGTAATAGTGAATTTTTGAGAAAATAAATTATATATAAATATAATATAATGGGTTTAAGACTTTAAATCCTGTTTATAATTCTAATCCATTAACTTACTAAAAAGATAAGTGAAGAAAAAAAGATATTGATATTTTAAGGAATCACTTTTGAATTTAGGTTTTTGAAAGTGATTTTTAGGTTTGAAAATTAATTTTATTGTATTTTAATGACTCGTTTATGAAAATTAATATATAATGGCCGAAAAAAATGTCTATAAAGTATTATGTCATTATTATATCATGAATTATGTATCTCAAGAGACATCGACTATGTGAAAAACTATATTTTTACTATTCACCTAAAAATTGAAGTATTTCAGAAAATTTCCAAATAACTCACTCAAGGAAAATTTTAACATGATCATTTCAAAAATGATATTAATTTAGTAAAAATAAATATCTAAAATAGGAAAAATATAATTTTTAACAGGAAAATAATGATTATTACAAAATAATTTAAAATACAGTTTATTTAAAATATGATTTATTTTCTTTGAGGTTTTTAATCATGATATTTATTTTATTGAATTATATTATTTTTATTTACATAAATTAATCATGATAAATTTTATTTATATCATAATTTATTATTTTTTGGTAAAATCACTCTTCCCATGGTCAGGTTACTTTTCCAATGGTCACATTACTATTCCAACATTAACATTACCTTATATATATACCACCCAATTATTTAATTAAATATTCAAATAAATTCCTCTCAAGGTTATATATTTCCATTTTAAATAATTTTTATTGGTTTACTATAAATTGTTTTCTTTTATATAGTGTTGGTAGTGGGGCTAATAATTCTAGTAGATGAGGTTGATCCATATTTTCTCATTTTAGCTTTTCAATTTTTTTTTTTTTCCAGTTGTAATGTTATGAAACTTAATTGGTTTCATTGATGATTAATGTAACAATATTTATTAATATTTTTTTTATTGGTTTCTATATATTTTTATGTGTATAATATATAATATAATGCAACACACATATATTCAGGAAACAAATTTTACTAATAAAAATTATGTCATTACAATGGAGAACCACATCTCTCCCCTCAACCTAAACGTACTATAGAACTATATCTACCTATCTAATAAGGAGTAGTTGAGTCCTTCAAAGACTCTAGTACCTATCTTTCTCCCCTATCACTACTATAATTTGATATGTTCTAAAAAACGTATGAAGATGGCCCATCCTGCCGCAAACATGGCACTCCAAAGTGGTGTATCAAAACTAAGGTTTCTTGCAAATTAACATTCTACACTGATGCACTTCAATTGAATATGATCCTAAGATGGATTCCCCCTACCCTAACTGGTCTTTTTGTCATTTCCTTGGAAATAAATCTCTTAGAATCACATCTTTCCACGAAAATAAGTGATCCTAGTTTACCCTGTGGAAATATCCTGGCTACCTCTTGGGTCCTCTCTCAGATTCATTGATGTGATGAGTTCATGATTCATCAAATCTAAAAAGCTACTCATAATAAAATCATTCACTTATGACTTAACCACATTGTGAATTCCATCCTGAAAATGTTTCTCCCTAGATATCTCATCAATAGATAAATATTGCACAAAGCATTGAAGGTTGGTGATTTGTTCAACATAGTCCATCACTGATATTCTATACTATGTCATATGAATGATCTAATGATCCTTCTCATCCCTCAGCATCTACAGATAGAATTGGCTCAATAAATTCCCCCCGAATTCCTGCCACGATATCTCCTCCTCCTTCCCATCCTGCTCTAGAATATCCCACCAATGTTTGGTAGGTCTACTGAGCGTATACACAACGAGATTGTCCCTCCTATATTTGGATGTCTCAAGATGTTTGATGATTATAAAGATTGACTCAATCTAGAACTCAGCTACATGGGATCCTCACCCCCCTATGAACAGAGGTGGATGTTGTAGCTGAATCTCTCTCATCAACTCATACATCAAAGGCACGATGAAAATAGTCTCTTTTTCCATGTATTTCATGATCCTTAAAAAGTTGTTGTGATGATGAACATCCATTTGATCCTCAAGAGATACAGAAAGCTCCAGTTCATCTACATTAGGAGATAACTTATTTCCACCCTCCTAGAACTCAACTCAAAGATGATGAGTCATTTAATCTACAAAAAAAAACACTCCTATAATCTTTGGATAAAAATAAATTCAACATCAAGAGGAAATGACAGAAGGGAACCATTACTCTGGGTCTCTCTAACCATGAATTATAAGTGTTTTATGATAAAATAATAGTTTATTTCATTCCATTTATCAAATATAATAGATATATTATTTCACAATTCATATTGGAAAGCTTATAACACATGAAATAAACATGTCCATGTCATGAAAAATGCATGTATATATATATATATATATATATCTTTATGTGACTATCCTGATGCATGCATACTCATATCTCACCATACTGGTCCATGAGTGTAAATATCAATAAACATTAACATCAAAAAATAATTACATCACAAAACATGTAAATTAACCAAGGTGAAATAACATCAATTGTAACAAGAGAACAACATAAAGAATAATCCCAACCCTAGAACTCAAATTTTCCCCCTTACATGTGTTAGATACACCAATGAATAAGCTCATTACCAAGTCCCAATATATCCTAGTCTCCTTTCCTCTTTTTCCAATAAACAATGAAATAGAAAATAACAAGCTAATCCTCTAATACCATTTTGTAATGTACCCTGATCTGGTACACTCTCACATGGTCAAAATGATTCGGTTATTAGACGTCAAGCATGTATCCCCATATGCTAGAGGCTATTGACTAATAGTGAGGCTTGGATATTTATAGTGGGGAGACTATACCCCCTAGTAAAACATATTAGAACTAAACTATAATAGTAAAAATTAGAGTAACAGAGAAATAGTGTAAATAGTATATCATACAGATAGGGATTCAACATATAATAATTTAAACACTACTAGGATATCCCTATATATAATCATTTCATCACCAACTCAACAAGTCATAATAGTATGAATATCATAATATCACATCATAAATATCAATGGTTTATTATGAAAATTATCGTTTTCTTTCAAATAAGCTTTCATTTATCTCTCAAATGATCAAGAGTCATTTCAGTAATCAATAATAGATCACCTAGGGATTATATATCAAGAAATCACCTAGGGTATCATGTCATACTCATTGTGCTTTAACCCATTAGCCACATTCTTTTTACTCAAATGTTTTCTCACCCAACAGGTATCCATAATCCAGGTTGCATCAACCATTGAATCTAAAGGAATCCAATCCATGATTTACTATAAATCATCTGATTAATTATAGTACACATTACATGGTCATAATCAAAATATTTCATATAATTCAGAATTAAATATACAATGGGGTTAGGTTTAGTCTCCATACATTTAACATGTGATTAACCCAACACTTCTAATGACAAAATCTATTAATGAAGAAGTCACATAAGATCACAAGAAGAACCTATATTAACCCAAAACAAGATCAACTCCCAAAACAAAACTGATGTTCAAAATATGTACACTACAAAGAAAACTAATGATGGGTGAGAAGAGGGAAACAAGAGTGAATAAAGTCACCAAAGATCAAATGTGAAAATGGTACATCTGGAAGGGGGAAGATAATTCAAAATTTCCTAGAGTTCACCCTAAGAGCAAGAGAGGAGAGGATATAATAAAAAATAATGAGAGTCATAATTACAGGACACACTTAAAACTACTGGGTATGAGGAATACATGATGTGTAATCCTTTCTTGTCATGTATTTACTCATTTTTAAGTTATTCTAGAAAAACCTTTTCCCCTGGGTTAATATTTATTTTGATCAACATTTACACAATGTGAATCAGGTTCATGACATGTAACCACATCACATCATAAACAAGTTCATGAAATGAATCTATAAATAGTTACATGTCATGTAACATGTACATAACATATAATTTTTCATTGAATAATTTTTATTCTAGCTTCTATAATAGTGACCAAACCACCTATGATCATTCAAAACTCATAGAAAACCCTAGTAATCACTTTTATCATATTTATACATAGAGCCAATTAATTTAAATAGACATACATGACTAAAATTAAGGTTATTTTCTCCATAAAAGGCTCTCTATCATCAAATAAGACTTAGTCACTAAGGCTTAATTACAATGGAAAACCCAAAAAAAATATGTTCAATGAAAACCTTAGAGTGGGACGTACCAAGAAAAATATGGGATCTTATAATGATATTGTTTTTGATAGGTTGTTATTATGTTTCATCCATTAAAAAAAACATTATTTTTATATATCTAAACTTGATATAGATGGATTTATTTTAATATTTGTAAATGAATGTTGCTTCTTTTATAAAAATAACATTTTCTATGGTAAGGTGAATTGAAATAACAATCTTTATTATCGTGTAACACAAACCAAGTAATGGAAATTGATAATGAAACTACATCACATACCACACACCACACCAAATTATGGTATCATTGGCTTGGTAATGTAAATGAAAAACACTTGACTAAGTTATTCCAAAATGGATATTTAGATTCTTTTAAACTAAAACCAATTGGTATGTGTCACACTTATTTATATGGTAAAATAAATAAATCCCCATTTAGTATAAAAGGTGAAAGGTCTAAATATATTATTGAATTAGTTCATATATATGTGTGTGTGGACCATTTCCTATTTAGGCAATGGTAGGTTCTCATACTTCAAAAATTTACCGATGATTTTTGTAGAAATGAATATGTCTACTTAATGAGGTATATGTCAGGTTATTTTGATAAATTCAAGAAATAAAAGAATGAACATGGGAACCAAATTGGTAATATGATTAAGAAAATCATCTTATATCTTGGTGGAAAATATCTCAATCAATAATTCATTGATTACTTATAGGTGTTTGGGATCCTATATTAACTCACTCCTCCTTATACACATTAGTGGAATGATGTATGTAAAAGGAGGAACCACATCTTGTTGGACATGGTGAGATCAATGATGATTCATGATAGTATTCCATTATTCTTTTATCTATTTTAATTACAATAAAGTAGCACAAATATTAAAAAAAGTTCAAATAAAGTGATAAACAGTATATGAAGTTCCAAAGGATCGAATAATAACTCATAAGTGTGGTTAAATTAGTTGTTCACTCTTATAAGATTCAATAATTTTGAAAATATTAAACCATGAAACATTTTAAAGTTTATATCTTTATAATCTTTTTGTAAATACTAATATATGAAAATTAGTAAAAAAATTAAAGAACATGATATTTACAAGGTTCTACCTAGGTGTGAGAAACTATATAATTTTCATAGACACTCTTATGGGTCTATAGAAATTCAATAAAATGAATAAGTGAATACAAATTGTGCCAACACCCATTAGACACATTATATATCCTAATTGTAATGATTGTACGGACTCATATTGGTTTATAAAATTTTCTTACAAAAAATTGAGATAAAAAAAGAAAAATACATTGTTCAAACTACACCACAAATTCTCAACTCAGAATCCTCATTATGATGTGGTTGGGTCTGATTCCCTCCATCTGATAGGGCTGGTTACAATTGACTCAATCCGATGAATTCAGACTAATGGACTCAGTCTGATGAATCCATTCTCAATATGCATTACTCAAACTCTTCTCAGATGCTCAGTTAAATCTTACTCAGTCCAATAAACAAAAATTTAATATGTCCAAACTTCTAATTAGATTTCAATATGGAAAGATAAATTTGACATGAATTCTGTAGTTCTCTTCTTTTTCCACTCACATAAAAAAGTTCAAAATTATAAATAAACATTTATTCTATTTATAGGAATCCCAAAAATACAAATTTAAGAAACTAAAAAACATTTCCCACTTACTCAAATTAAAAAAAATTAATATATATATATATATATATATTAATTTCAAGTTTGAAAACGTAAACACTTCAAAAATATTATGAAATCTTTTTATGTTTCCTTTATAATAATTCTTCTCAAACTTCCTAACATTTATTCTGTATAATAGAAATTAGTCAAATCATTATGATGGAACTTCCTCGTCTCATTATGATGAAACTTCTTCATCTTATTCTAAATTGAATTTCCTCATTAGAGTTAGTCTAATTAACATTCTTTTTTAGATTCTATGTGATTGAATTTCCTTTTCAGAGTCAGTCTCGATTGAATTTCATTCTCAATGTTAGTTTGATTGAATTTCTTCTTCATAGTCATTTTAATTAACATTCCTCCGCAGATTCTACCTTATAGAACTTCCTCAGCTTCAATCTAATGGAATCATCATAATTATAGAATTATCAAAATGATGGAATTTTATTTACGTTGGAAACTCCAATATACCACTTTGAAATACTTCAAACCTCACCAACTATAACTCATTCAGACTTCTAAAAACATCAATGCTCAATACTTCTGGATCCGATGAAAACATTTTTCTTGATTCCTAGAATCAATACAATCTTTATGATTCCTCTATTTCTTAAAAATCTTTTACCATTACAGTTCTCCTGATTTATGAGAACTTCAATATTATCAAAGTACTATATGACTTATATAGGAAAGTATTACGACTTCCCTTACTTTCAACACCTTCTTTATTTCCAACAAAAACTCAATATGATTGGTTGCACTTATTCTCCCCCTTTTCTTCATAAGGATAACATCAAATTAGTTACAGACATCTTATGATATTTGAGATTTAAAACATGAAAAGAAATTTTTTTTGAAGGTTAGAAATATTAAAAATTTCTAACTCATGATATCACCTTCTTTATTCTACCTCTTGAGCAAAATTATAACTTTATAAACAAAATTGAGTCCAATGAAACATTAACTTCATGTCAATGGATCTAAGACTGATGGTGTGTCTGATAAAAAACTATAACTTTTAGATGAATTCTATGATAGGTGGTGATCATTTAGATACATTTCATCTGGTGTTTCTCATTTCAATACTCTGCGTCTATAAAACAACATTCTCAAAAACAATACTTTTCTCCATTTTATGATTGGGTTAGAATGTTCAAAAACATTCACTTGTTTTCCAAAACATTATTTAATAAAAGATTAGTTATCAACATATACAAAAATTTATTAAGAAACATCACAAAGGTTCTTCAATCTCCCCATTTGGATTTTTTAACAACACTCATTAATAACATATTTAACTCTAAAAATTTTTTCACGATTCAAATTTTTTAAACAACTCCTATTTTTTGAATTTTACCAAAACACGTCCTTTATTAAAAGATTGTTTAGACAGCACACTAAAAGATAAGGTATTTTTTTGAAAATAATCCATCCCTTAGTGAGAAAAAAACTGAATGGCCATGCTAAGATAAAATCCCCTAACTTTTATTTTTCTATAAATTTTATTTTCCTCGCCCCTGTTATCTGATAATCACAACTTCATATTCATAAAATAAAGATAATTAAAAACTTCTTACATAGTACAAAGTTGTTACTTTTTCTCACCATTTTTCAGTATAATCCAAAGCATGGTAGCGGACATCCTTATGAGTTTTAGGAATTAATTATAGGAGGATGAACATAAATTTTCATCCTCAACTCATCAAACCATTATTTTGGAATTGACTTTGTGAAGATATCAATAATTTGATACTTCGTTGAGATATATTCCAAAAAAACATCTATAGTAGCAACTTTCTCTTTTATAAAGTGAAACTTTTTATTTATGTGTTTTGATCATGAATGTTGGACATGATTTTTAGAAAGATCAATTACAATCTGATTGTCATAAAGTGTCTTCAATAGTTTAGAAACCTTTATATTCAAATATTCCAATTGAACATTCATCCACAATATCTGAGTACATACTTGAATAGTCACAACATATTCTAATTCCACTTTTATGAATGTTACTGAACTTTGTTTCATACTATGAAAATTTACAGAACATTCACCCAAGAAAAATGTTTCTCCTAAGGTTGATTGTCTATCATTACAATCTCATGCCCAATCAATATTAGTATAACCATGAAACATCATCTCATAATTTCTTTTTTATAATAATCCTTGTGAATTTTTTCCTTCGACATATCTTAGAATTATCATTCTACGAACATATTTGACTCTTTCAAATTACTTTGATACCTAGTACGTAAATTTATAGCATAAACAATATCAGGGTTGTGGTTATAAGGTAATGTATACTTACTATCATCTTCCAAAAGTATTTCTAGTTCACACTTTTTCCTGACTCATCTTTACTCATCTTCATCCTCACTTAGATAGGAGTAAAAACTTATTTATTTTCTAAAATTCCAAATTTTTGTAACAATTCCCTTGCATAATTTTCTTAAGATAAGAATATTTATTTTTCCTTATAATGAACTTGTATGACACAGAAGAAAGTTAATTCACTCAACATTGATATTTCAAAATTCGTTTTCATTTGATCAGAAAAATATTTACCAAAATTTTCTTCATCCCTAGAAAAAAGTATATTATCCACATGAATAATTACAATTAGAGTTTCAAAGTCAAAATCGTTCATATATAAGTTTCTGTCAAATATTTCTTTTGAAAAAATCATCATTCTAAAACAATTTTCAATCTTAAAATACCATGAATGTGGATCTTGTTTTTCCCATATAAAGCTTTCTTCAATCTAAAAACTTTTTTTTCATCTTTATCAAGTAGAAACCCAAAAGGTTCCTCATTGTAAACTTCTTCAATTTATCCAAATTTATATATATCTGGTACACTTTTTAATTTTGATGATCAGACACTACTCAAAACATTATAATTGTTTCTAACCTTGAAATAGAGAAAATGGGTTTAAATTCTCTATCATGAAAAATATTTCCACTAGTTCTTTCTCCTTTTGTGATAACATTTCAATGTTTTACACTTCTGATAACACATGAATATTTTCTGAAAATCACTTCATTTCCATCATTACAAAGTGACTTACACTAAGTAAATTATGTTTTAGCACATCAATAAATAAAAATTCCATGATTTCAACTTTTCTTCTTTAATCTCAGTCATTCTGATTCCTAGGATTTTTAAAGAAAAATTATTCCCAAAGGTAATAGAACCTCCTTCATGATTTTCAACATGTTTCAATATTTTTAAATCACCTATCATTAATTAAGAATAACCACTATAGAGTATCCATGGTTTGTTCTTTTTTACTTTCTTTCAAGGCAGTCTCAAAAAAAAATTCCCTCAACTTTCATCATCCTAGCTTCTTTTTCTTTATCTCCCATAAGAAAATTGTTCTAAAAATAGATTAATATATCATTATACATGATGAAAATCCAAATCAAATCTTCCATAAACTTATTAGAGACATTTAAATTGATTTTTTTGGAAAGTTTCTAACTTTATGTGATTTTTCTTTTCTAACATCCTATGTGTTAGGAAAGTTATTCATTCTAATTTCACTATTTATTCCACTCTATTCAAATATTTTTTTTGGGAAGTGATATGTTATGCCAAAAATTGTAAGTCATGTGCCCATATATTCTATAGCACTATTAGAATCCATCAAATCTTAATTTTTTATTGAAGTATGATATTTCTCTGTAAAACAATTTGAGGTTGATAAATACTTCCTACCCTAACATACTCTGGGTGTATACCATATTTCCTTCTAAGTGAGTTTTAAATATTGTATATGTGATAGGTTTATCATGTTATTTATCCACCCAAACATTCCTATTAATTTTATTATCACTTTAAATGTTAGAAAAATCAGATGACACATTATTTTTGGTGTGTGAGGAATTCACATAATTCTTTATTTGAGATTTCTCAACAAATTTATAAGTCTTATATTTTACTACTAAAGCTTTGTTAAAGTTTTCATTAATATTTCTCAAGGTATTTATAGAATAAAGAAGTTTATATTGAAACTTATTGCCTTATTTTATATTCCAACTTCTTATTGAGATCTTCAACCATCCTTTCAGGTTTAGTGATTATAAGTTTGTAACTTAAGAACTCTTGAAATTATTCTTCCTCAGACTTGATGACATAATTTCTTACTTTAGAAACATTTTCACAATATTTCTTCATTACTCTAATTTCATACATTATATTTATATTTTTCTCAATACATAATATAAGTTATGTTTTGAGTTGATACTCTCTGTATGATTCTTCACCACCTTGTTCACTATCTAAGGAATCTTTTATTTTCTAAAATATTAAAATAAAGGTTATAATTTTTCTTTAACATTCATATTTTGAAGAATTGTATTCATTTGAGTATGATTCAACTTTATTACTTATAATATTTATTTTGTTTCTAGTAGACTTATTCTTGTGTTTGTTGGATGAATTTTCTTCTTCATAAATTTTGTTTTACTTCTTTCATCAAGGTGTTTCATCAGAATATTCTCGATACTCACCAACTTTCTTCTTAGGTAAATTCATAGTAATGTGTACAATTCCACCACAATAAAAATATTTAAGTGTATTTTTACCACCATAATTTCATCTTCCTCTACTATAATTCATAGATATTAGAGACAAGATTTTTTTCATTCAACTATTCATCCTCTTTATCTTAAAAGTAGCAAGGATCATCATGTCCAAAATATTGATTTATCATATTTCTCATTGATTCAAAATCTATTTCATATTTAATATTTTTTTAACATTGGATATTTTCTCATTTCATAAGTAATAATAAATTTAAGAAATTCATCAAGAGATAAATCAACTTTATCTTATAAATAGAAAATTTTAGAATCAAACCTATCAGGAAAGTTTCACATGATTTTATTCACAATTATTGAATATTACAAGAAGTATATAAAACATCTAATGTTGAATACTGTAACATCTCAGACCAGGTTCCACACACTAGTGCCTCCAATCGGTTAGTCACATGAACTCAGGTATGCCTCCCCATATGTCAGAGGTTGATGATTAGTAGTGAGGGTCTGATATATTGATCATGGGGAGACATTACCCTCTTTTATCAGAGTAAATACACCATCAAAAAACTAATAGACAATATATTAATAACATGTAATCATAACCTAAAAGAACCGGTGTCATAGATGACCAGAAATGAAAATACAATATCAAAAACAAAAGAAGAAAATATGTCATTCCAATGTACATGTCAAGTGTCTAAAATGAAACCCAAAATAAAGACATTGAAAACTCCCCCAAGAAGGTCCTGAATAGTGTCTGATTCCCTTATCCATGCTCTATCCCATATCAATGGTCTAACACAATGTATTTTCCCTTAACCTCTCTATAAAGCACAAACTCTATTCATGTACCGATTAGGCAGCCCAAGTAGGGTTGGAGTACAACTCAGTAGGTGTCGGGCCCCCTCTTAGAGCGGCCCATGCCATGACTCCTGAATCCCACCACAAAAAGGCGAGGGGCTAGTGACTAGCACTGAGAAGTTGAATCACTGACATGAGAGGCCTTAGCTTATGTACCTATATATAAATACACATCTTGAAGCCTATAAAATTATGAAATATAAAAACAACTAAAACCCCATGCATTCATACATCTAAATTGCATAGCCAGAGTATAAAAGGAAGTAATATTAAGTAATTTGGGCCAAATACAATCCCACCAAAAAGAGTTTGAAAACCATATTACAACCTAAAAGTAAGTATTGGGATGGCTTTCAGAAAGTTATAGGAACACACATCGGGTTTTCTGGTCTCACAAAGCACCGTCTGGTCCTGGTCCTCCTAAGACTCTATCAAAATTTCAATCTTCTACACAAGACATGACATATAATGGAAAACCCCATGTATGGGTGAGTATAAAAAACATAGTAGGACACCCCGAAATCAAAAAATATACTGATAAAACTAATATTTTCCACATTTTTTATATGAATTTCAATTGTATTAACCCTCCTAATTTATCAATTTCATAGTTTATTAATCAATTTTGGATTTATGGTGTGTTTTGAGCTAAAAAGTGAAATGTGCTTAAATTCTGGATTTTTTATAGATTTTTACATCAAGGGTATTTTGGTCATTTATATAGAAATATAATTCCAAATTGAATGATTATTTTTATTGAATACTTAATTTAATTCATTTAACTTATTCTTCTTGACTAGAGGCTTATTCGAATATCTAAAGGCCCAAAAAATTAATTTATGTTTTGACATTTTCCAGGCTGACAGTGTGGACCCCACCTCTGTAATGGGTGTATAAATAAGGCTACACACCTACAATAAATTTTATTAGAAATGGATATGATGTATGACACATATATGCATTACCTAAATAAATTTCATGGAGTTTGTCTCTGATTATGGTGGAAATGAGATTTTATACATTGAAGGAAGCTTCCTGAAAAGTTCATCTAGAAAAAAATACATTGTCAATAAAAAATACATAAATCCCTCAGGTGGGTATGTGTCAATTTCATTTACTGTATAGTAAAATTCTTATGTTTTATTATGATTTTTATGAGAAAGAGTGACGTGCATTGGTGTGGCGATAGGCCACCCGGAAACTAAACTCAAACTCATTTCTAATATTTTATAAAATATGTTCCATCCTTTATACTGAATATAAGCTCTTAATACGATGGATTTGAGCCATTCATTGGTTGAAATGTCATATGAAAGAGCCATGTCTTTGATGTTTTCACACTCACAATTGAGTTATTCCATCAACCTTGATTAAAGTAGGAGGGGGAGTAAAGATTACTAAATGCATTCAAGATTTCACACCAATTAATAAAAGAATAGTAATTCAAGAATGAGGTCTCATAATTGAATTATCAAAATTTATTTAAACACCAACAAGGAAAATGATGGAACCCACAAAAAACCCCATAAATTCAACGTTCTTTATTCACTAATTAAATTTTTTCATTGCATTTTAGTTTAATATTTTCATTAATTTAAATTTCATAACCTTCCTAAATAAAAAAAACAATTAAAAAGAATTAGTTTAGGTGAATTAGATTACGTGAGTGAACATATGAGAATGTTCCTCAAGTGAGACGAACCTGGTCATTCATTATAAAACACTAGGAAAATTAAATTTCTTTTTACATGCCCTATGATAGGCATGAAACAAAGGAAATACATTCATCTCGACACAAGTATATTTCTACAACACATATAACAAGAATATCCAGATATAGTCAACAAAGACACACATTCTAGGGGTAAGTCTCAACCATATTATAATAGTCTTTGATTCCATATAGAATATTCCATAAAGAACTCACCCGAGAGAACACACTCCTGAATCTGATAGCATTGATGATGTTCGTCCAATAGGTACTTCTTATCGGGTCTCTTCATGAGAAAGAGCATGCTAATAGTTTGAATAGAATACAATACACATATGAGGATCACTGGCATGTCCATGAGGTGAAACCAACAAATCTATCTAGATTAACCCACTATGTAGAGGATTGAATCCCATGTAGTGTTGGTCACGTCGATACTAAGAACTCCACCTAGGACATGAATTTGAACATAGGATCTCACTCCAGGCCTCTTAGAGGGATTCCGACAACTTTATCTAGGAATTACACCTGAAGGGATCATTGTCCCGGGAGTAAAAAATGATTTCATACTAACCCTCAGGGAAAATATAATGGTAAAAAACCCTAAAAAAACTTTTCCAAGAGATAGAGTACAAGGGCTCCAAGACATGTATAAAAGAGTACACAGTGTGTAGTACGGGTCACACTAGTTGTCCCGTGAACCTAGGCCTTTCCCGTGTAAATGGATCATCTCATCAAACTGTGTCCATGTAGTAGTACACACCATGTATGTCTCCCATTTACTCTATCTATGTGCTAGAACATATCACCATCCTATGCCTGTCTTCTCAAGTACCAGTACAAATCTTAGCCTATGAACATATTCCCATGTAAACAACCTGTGTGATTCCTGAGTACATGTCGAGTAACCCAGGTGATACCATATGCTATGTAAAAGGTGTCACATTCCATGTGATATTTAAATTCCTATGTAAACACTAATCGTAGCTCATGTGGTCCCACACAACTTCTAGATCCAGATTAAACATTGGGTTGTTCAGGGTTTTTCAGAATCCCATATCTACTCTCGCTTTTGATCCAATACCTCTAGAATTCGATCTAGGGATCGTTTCACCATGATATTGAAGATCCCAACTAATCCAATCATTTTTTTCTATGAAGAATGCATTACACCATCAACTCTACTCAAAAAATGAATCAAATTTTCATTCATTGTTGGGTGTTGAAGAATAGTAAATTGGGTATCCTATGTCATCTAAATTGATTTATCTCCATCATCACACCTCTGTCAGGCTATTCCAATTTTAGATCTGTGATATCAGATCGTTGCACCAAGAAATAGGTGCGCATTGATCGATTGATCGAGAATGCTCATGATGAACGATGAATGGGGGGTGAGAAGAACAAGAACATATTGGAGTAACAAACCTTGATCGATGTTCATGTTTATCTTGATCCATCATTATTAGAATGAAAAAATGAATAATAAAATTAAAAATATATTATCCCATAAAAACCGCATTAAATAAACTGATCCCACATAATGATCAAACCACATATCAATATTTTCATTGATTGATTCATGATCATTGTATAAATCAATAACGTGGAAGAATAAAATAAAAATACATGCCATTCCTTGATTCAAATCGATCACTAATGAAGAATGGGGTTGTGTCATGTTTTTTGGGGAGATCCATTGAATCGTTTTTTCACCGATCATTGATTGTATATCCTTTCGTCATTTGTCTGAGAGGATTCACTGAAGCTATATCCAATGGCTCTATAATGGTTCCAAGGTTGTACAGCTAACCCTAGTATTTCTCCATAATAGTCTATTTAAAGTCCATCAATCACTGCATCAACAAAAATGAAATAAAATTATTTATTAAATTATTTTTTGCATTTCCATGCATGTGATTACTTTTCTACAAATGACCCACACCGACTAATACTAAGTCTTCCTAGGGTAAACCTCGCATTTTGAACTCAACGGTACAATCATATTTCTGATCAGGGTACCCATTTAGAAGATACTACACTTTTTCATGAAAATTGTGCATGCATGCTATTTAATATATTTCTAACATTTATTTTAGGAACAACAGCCTCAGAACCGCACAATGTCTCAGTGCCTGGTCTCACAAATAATCTATATAGTATCCAAAAAAATAGTGCATGGAAAATATAAGTCATTATAGTATGCCAACACTAATGTCAACTAAAACAATATCTTATCAATAGAAAGTGTATGTAGTTGTATAAATAAATAATTAAAATGCATAATTAAACAGTTATCACATTATCAATTAATCTTTATTTAACTATATAAACCTTTGGGTTCACGCATACACTCATACCCCAATCCCCGCTTCAACTCATTTTAGAGGCTGAAGTATGTCTGAGGGATATCATATCTTATAATTCCATTTTTTTCATTCAATACCTACTCTGAAATAATTTGGAGCTGAAAGTATGTCTGAGGAATATCATATCTCATAATTCCATTGATATCATTAATTAATTCATATTTTTATTCACTTGTTACCATTCATACATCACACAATAGAGTTTCCATGTTTCTATTCTTTAATTCACAACTAAATAATCATGTTACCATTCATACCTTCCACATTAGAATAATCTTGTTCACATTCTCTATTTCAGAACTAAATTTCCATGTTACCATTCATACATTACACATTATAATGACCACGCTCCAGTTATTTAATTCACAACTAAATGACCATGTTACCATTCTAAACACACAATTAATTCAACAATTAATTATCCACATCAATTCCATTACTAATTCCACAATTAGTTAAACATAATAATTCCATTAGTTAATTCAAAATTTAACTAATCACATAAATAACATTAATTAATTCAAAAAATAATAAATCACATAAAATACATTAATTAATTCTATAATCAATTAATCACTTAAATTTTATTAGTAAATTAAATAATTAATCTACCACACCAAATTTATTACTAATTAAATAATTATTTTATCACATAAATCCCCTTAATTAATTTTCTAATTAATTTTGTACATATATCCCATTAATTAAATATTCAATTAATTAATCAATATCCACAAACTAAAAATCCAATAATTAATTCCATAATTAATTATCTCAATCACAATCTCAATAGATCATAATTATTTCCACAATTAAATATCTCTATACTAAAATCTTAATATCTCGTAATTAATTCTACAATTAATTATCTCAATCTATATTTCACAAAATCCCCATTTTCTGATCCCCTCAACTAATTAATTCCAAAAATTAATTAATTCAATTAAGAACATAATTTCTAAAAATATAATAGAAATTATACAATTACATACATTTAATTTAAATAAATACTTTGATATTTGAATTATAGACAACCTACCTCAATTCTTTGATGAGCAATCACCCAATAAAAATCCTCATAATTTGAGCAGCACAATTATATAGAATGATATTCAAATTTAAAACCCTAAATCAATATCAAATCATTGTAGATCTCTTAAATATAGATATAGATCTTCAATAATAGATCTAGATCCACAAAAACATGAATATATCAAATCAAAATAGGAATAAAACCCCCTTTCTAGAATAGGATAACAAAGGATAAGCAATAGGAAACTATGCGAGTAAAGATCCTCTGACAGGGAGGGGTGAAGATCTTCAATCCAAGATTAAAATAACAAATTAAAAATGTTGTTAAGGCTTTTAATCAATACAAGACTCTACAAAATAGTTAAATATTATATAGGGTTAAATGGGGATCAAATATAAGTCAAATGGGGGATTTGGTGATTAAAAATCTAAATTCTTGGTGATTTAAAAATTCAGACATGGTTAGCTGGGCAGGGGAGCACAGTTTCTACTAAATGTGTACCTAAATGTGACCCTATATTATGGGGGTTCATAGTTACTCATAATAGGGTGTACATTTTGACATACCATGTGTCAATCATGTAATTATTCTCTATCCAAGGTGGCATGGTTTGCTGGGCAAGGGCGCACGGTTAAGGAAAACCATGAGCCAACTATGAATTACCTTTCTCTCTTCAAATTTTCTCAATTTTTCACCAAAAACACCCCAATGTAAAACCCAAAACACGCACACTAAAACATCGAAAAAATAAATACTTGAAATTAAGACCAAATCATCTTCAGGAACGGTCGGGATCTTACAATCACACCACCTAATAACATCTTATCCTTCAGTTTCACTCCCAAGAATCTCTAAGATTCTTAGTCAAAATGATTAGGACAATGATCCCACATATCTTCATTCATTTCCCATGTCTCCTCCCACACATTCCCATGTTTCCATAATACACAAACTATAGGCATGGTCTTTCCCTAGAACATTTTCTCACTGCGATTCAGCACACGTATTAGAAGCTCTTAAAAGGAAAAATCTATCTCAATATCAACATCATCCATATCAATAACATAAGAAGGGTTGGGGTGATACCAACCTAGTTTTGACACGTATAAAACATCATAAATTGCACTGTATCCCTATGGAAGATCCAATCGGTACGCCACTAGCCTGATTCTCTCCACCACCTTAAACGGTCCAACAAACTTTGGTTCCCACTTACCCTATCTCTGTATTCTATAGTGATTGAATCTAGGAAAAACCCAAATGAATACATGATCAGCCTCTATAAACTCTATGTGTCATTTATTTCTATCATATTATGACATCTATCTACTTTGGGTCTTATCCATATATTTTTGAATCAACTGTACATGCTCTAATGTGTCCTACACGAGACTCGGTCCCAACAACTTAGACTCACTTACCTCTATCCAGACTAGAGGTGGTTTTCATGGCCTACTATTAAGAGCCTCATATGGTTCCATCTATATAGTTTCCCAATAACTATTGGTAAGGTTGAACTTCACTAGTTCTAGGTGATTCTCCCAAGACCCACCGAAGTTTAGAACACAAGCTCACAACATATCCTCAAGAACTTGGATAGTATGCTCAGACCAACCATCTATTAGTGGGTGGAAATTCATACTCAATAATACCTATATACCAAGCACCGTCTGCAATACCTATAATAATTGTGAAGTAAAACACAAGTTTCAGTCTTAACCAATATTATGTGGAACCTCATGCAGATTGACTATCACCCAAACAAAAAAATATCGCAACTGCTCCACTGATAAAGTCTCACATATATTCAATAAATTCACTACCTTTTTCTGTCTATCCACAATAACCCAAATATAATTATTCTTCTAAGGCATCATCGAGAGAACCAACACAAATTCCATGGTCACTTTGTTCATCTTCCATTATATAGTGGCCAATCACTTTAGTAAACCTATAGGTCATTAATGCTTGGCCTTCACCCACTGATAGGTGTAGCATCATGTCACAAAACATACTATTATATTTTTCATTTCCAACCATCAAAACTATCATTGTAGTTCACTATGAATTCTGGTCACACATGGATGTACCACCCACTTCGAGGCAAGAAACTCACACATCAGCTGGTCTCACAATCTCTTAGGTAGGACAACCTGATTCCTGAAATAGATAACCTCATCCTCATCTATGCTCTAATCAGAAGGTGACTCCCCACCTTCAAGGTTTTACCTAAAGGTAAAACATTATAAATTCACATACATTCTATCTTATATCTTTCTCAAAAATGTATACTCTAATGAAACTATTACGAGAGTCATCTAATCCTAACTCTCATAAACCACAATGTGTATCTCATCCAGTAAATCCATCATCCTCCACTCAGCACTAGACACCAAAACCACCTATGTTTGAGTCTTCCTGCTCAAAGAATCATAAAAATTGTTCCCCTTTCTAGGCGTATATGCTGGCACAAAATTGAATGGTTGTAAATACACAACCCATCTCTATTATCTAAGATTCAAGTCTCACTGTGAAAATATGTACTTTAATCTCTTGTGATCAATATACACAGTAAAAAAATTTCCCAATAGATAATGTCCCCAAAACTTTAAAACATAAACCATTATAGCCAACTTGAGGACATATATAGGATAGTTCAGTTCATGGGGCCTCAATTTCAAATACCCATAACCAAAAATTGATCTCCTTGTATCAACAAAACTCCAATTACAATCCTAGAAGTGTCACAATACACTGTATACTTCTCACCTTGCTTAGGTAGGATCAATATTGGTACTAATGCAAAAATCTTCTTCCACTCCTAGAATGAATTATCACAATTTCATGACCAAAAAACCCTTATCCCTTTTTTGGTCAATCCGGTCTGTAATGTTTCCAATCGGAAAATTTCCTGAATAAACCTCTAATAATATTCAAAAAATCCTAGAAATATATGGATATAAAACATGCTCTTGGGATGCTCTCAAGAAACCACTATCCGAACCTTCTCTAGATTTACCAACACACATTCCTCCAAGATGATTCTACCCAATAATTGTACCCGATCAATCCAAAAAATTGTACTTAGATATCTTGATGTATAGCCAATGGTCTCTTAGTGTACATAGGATGATATCAAGATGTTTGTCATAATAATCAGGTGTCTCGGAGTGTACCAAGATGACTTCCACAAACACTACCACAAACTGATCTAGGTATAGATTAAAGATTTTGTACATTAAGTCCATAAACATTACTGGTGTGTTCGTCAACCCAAGAAATTTTAGGATGAAATCATATAGTTCATACCTGCTTCTAAATTCATCCCTTAGTATGTCCGAAGTCTAAAATCTTAGTTTATGATACCCTAATCTCAAGTCAATATTTGAGAACACACAAGATCATCTCAACTGGTCAAATAGGTCACCAATACGGGGGAGAGGATACTAGTTATTCACAACCATCTGGTTCAACTTTCGGTAATCAACACATAAGCATAAACTCCTATCAGCATTCCATGCAAACAACACTAGTGAACCCCAAGGAGACATACTCAGATAAATAAATACCTTATCCTCTAACTCCTCCACCCATTTCATGAGCTCTTGAATATCTTTCGGTGCCATTCTATATGGTGGAATAGAAATCATCTCTTCCCCAGGTATGATCTCAACGCTAAATTCCACATCTCTATCAGGTGGAATCCCTGAGAAATGTTAAGTAAACACATCCTAAAACCTATCCACTATGTGTGGAAAGACATCTCATTTAACACTTCCATCATCTAGAAATAAACTTGAAACCTAGGTTGTGATCTCTCATATTTGATGAGTAATTGTCCCTACTCGGAATGACTTGATATCCCACTCTCTGCAGTGAATATATTTGTAACCCTTAGGAGATGTAATGGTAACACTCTTATGCTAAAAATAAATGTGGGGAAAATATGATATTAACTAGTCCAAACCCATAATTAGTTCAAAGCCTGACATGTCTATGATATAAAGATCCCATAGAAATCGATACTACTCGACCTCAAGAGAACACCCCTTGAACAAAAAAATGTCTCTTGACTGAACTCCATGAGGTGTGGTTGTCATCAACACCCAACTCATGAACTCAATCACCAGGCTCAAACCATTAACATGTTTTGTATAAATAATGGAATTATTGGCACCGATATCAAATATGGCACTTGATATCATATGAGCTATATAAATAGTACCTCTCACTATCAATGGTCCACCCTTGATATCCACAAGTGTATGGTGAATAGAATGAAACTATCCTACCCCACTTCCTCATGATGCAGTCTAAGTCCCATGTGCTGCACTACTCTACTAATATGAGCTCTCATACCCTGAAGCACCTCATACACTACCTTTACCACCTTGTCCATTAGAACTCTAGATGAAAGACTGATATGGTGCAGAATATCCTCTTCCTACACTCTGATTTGAACTAGCTATACCCTTACTACTCATCTATCAATGGGTCCTCTAGAACATTTGTAGATGTCCCATATTTCTGCAAGACTGAAACTATATATTGTTTGAGGTAAATATATTCAAAAGTATCTTAATCTACTACAATGGTGATAGATCACTCGATTAAGGTCCTATACAAATGATCCCTCTTTTTAGGTACTATGTTTCCCACTGCCTTGGTTGATGTTTTCATAGCAATTCTTCCTACTCTCAAAAGTCGTACCTTTTAATCATCTAAATGGACCCACTTTTCCTACACTAGAAGCCTCTTTAGTTTACCCATATCAGTGAGATTCTTATCAACCACCTCAGCAAACTCCTTTAACTGAAAATGGTTAACTTGGGAATTAATCTCACATTGAATCACATCCTAAAAATGTATCATTGTAGTTATCTCACCCACTGCCAATGCTGGAGAAAAGCGTTGCAAATGTGTAAAGTGTACAACATAGTCTATCACATAAATACTCCCCCAAGTCATCTTCATGAACTCAGCTACTCTCTCCTACCTCAGTATCCTTGGATAGAAGTTCTCTAGAAACTTATCCAATAGTTCATTACATCGCATACCATTTTCCTATACAGTCCAATCCTAAACATACCACCAGTGATGTAGTGATCCTCGTATCATGTAAGCAGCCAACATGACCATCCTCTCTATAGGAGTCTCAAAGTGGTCAGTTATAGTCTCGAGGGACTCAACCTAGAAATCATCTCTCTTGGGTCCACCCTCTCCAATAAAAGTAGGAGGGTGTTGAAATTTTAACTCTATTTTTAGATCAGTCAAATTCTTCACAACCCACCTTGGGTCTCTTCCCATGAATTTCATGAAGTGGGAAATGTTCTCTTGGAACTGCTCTCGAAATTCCTCACCTGACACAATTGGTGCCTTAGTTCCTACTACTAGTAGATCATCTCTAGCCATAACCTCGTGTTATCCTCTTAATAAGCTTTGTCATAGAGAAATATCTATACCATTACAAATAGCTACCTTATGACACCTTTTACAAAATTAACACATTTACGGTAAAATAAAATATTGCGTAACTAGTCATTTCCCCAAACCCTACCACATAGTCAAAAATGAGGTGTTATCACTACCCTTAAAAATTTTACTCTTTGGTCCTATATAACAAGGGTAAACACTTTCTAATTATTCAAGTTTCTCATTTAGAGACCCATTTATTCTCATCTTACATCATTCTAAAATCTTTCTCAATTTCATGTTAGGTGCCATTTTCATTTCACTTTCACAAGCAAGGAAAAATGGTTCATGTTCAATAACTTACCCATAACCCATTTTTTCTATGTGTCCCTAAAATTATGCATGTCACAATAACCCTATGTTCCAAAAATGATGCATGTAACTCAAATCTTCTGCCATACTGGTCCACGAGTCAATACTCAAAAAATTAATATCAATAATCACAACACACAACAACTGTGTCACCAAAGTTGAAATAATATTCAACTATAATAGAAAATAGGAATAACAACAATCCCACCGTAGGTACATGGGTTCTCCCCCATACATGGGTTGGATACTCCCATGCATGAGATCATAACCAAGGCCGGTCTCTTTCTAGTTTCATCTCTACCTTTACCAAATTGAAATAAAAAATAAAAAAGAAATGAAAAATGGACACTGATATCACTTTGTAATGTCCTGACCCATGTGTCACACATCAGTGCCTTGAGTCAGTTAGTCACATGACCCCAGGTGTGCCTCCCCATATGCTAGAGGATACCGAATAGCAGTGAGGGATTAAAATATCTATAATGGGGAGATTATACCCCCTTTTATCATATTAAATACACTAGAAGAAAATAAGAAACAAAAACTAAATAACATGTAATCATAACCTGAAATAACCGGTATCACGAGATGGATAAATGTGGAAATACAATATCAAAACTAAAAAAGAAAATATTCCATGCCAATGTATGTGTCAGGTGACCAAAATTAAACAGAAAATAAATACACTAATGAAACCCCTAATTGGGTCCCGAATCATTTCTAGTTCCCACATCCATTGTCTATCCCATATCATCCAGATAACAATGAGCTTTTTCCATTATAGTATCTAGAAAACACAAAGTCTATTTGGGTACAAATATGGCAGCCTAAGTAGGGTGTGAGTATAGCTCAGTAGGCCACCACCAATGGTGTATAAAACAATATATAGTTAAAAGAATGTGTATGCAGCTGTATAAATACATAATTACAATTCGTAAGTAAATTGTTATAACATTATCAATTAATCATTATTTAACAACATAAACCCCCAAACTCTCATAGACACTCGTACCTTAATTCTTGTGTTGGCTCATTCTGAAGCCTGGAGTATGTATAATGGATTTCATATCTCATAATTCCATTTTTATCATTCAATGCCTACTTTGTCTCATACCAGGTCCTGATGTATGTCCGATGAATATCATATCTCATAATGTCTTTGATACCATTATTTTATTCATACATGAATTCCCATGTTGCCATTCATATATCACATAATAGAATTACCATGTTCTCATTATTTAATTCATAGCTAAATGATCATGTTACCATTCATACCATACACATTATAATGATCATGTTCCCATTCTTAATTTCACAACTAAATAACCATGTTACCATTCATAACTTACACATTAGAATGAACATGTTTCTATTATTTAATTCTAAACTAAATTGCCATGTTAGAACTCATAAAACATAATTAATTAAACAATTAAACATTCAAATAAATTCCATCACTAATTCAACAATTATAAAAACACAAAGATTACAATATATAATTCAATAATTAACTAATCACATAAATAACATTAATTAATTCAAAAATTAATTAACCACATCATGTAAATTAATAAATTCTACAATTAATTAATAACTTAAATTATATTTTTCAATTAAACAATTAACTAACCCCACAAATGTCATTACTAATTAAACTATTATTAATCACATAAATACCCTTAATTAATTCCCCAATTAATTGAGTACATCAATCTCATTAATTAATTTTTAAATTAATTAATCAATATCCACAAACTCAAAATTCCATAAGTAATTCCACAATTAATAATCTCAATCAAAAGCACAATATATCATAATTAATCACAAAATTAAATATTTCAATCCTCAAATATCAAAATCTAACAATTAATTCTACAATTAATTATCTCAATCTATAATTTCCAAAATCCCCAATTTAATATTTCCTTAAATAATTAATTCACCAAATTAATTAAATAAGTGAAGAAAAAAATTTCCATAAATATAATAGAAATTATAAAATAACATATACATAATTTAAATAAAGACTTTGGGATTTGGATTATAGACTAACTAACTCAATTCGTTGACAAGCAGTCGTCCAACAAAAATCCCCAAAATTTGAGCAGCTCAATGACCTAGAACAAGATCTAAATCTAAAACACTAAATCAACATTGAAAAAATAAAGGTCTCTTAAATATATATATATATATATATCTACCATAATATATCTAGATCACAAAAACAAGGTATATATCCAATAAAAATAAGAATAACAAACCCTATCAAAAATATGAGAAGAAAGGAGAAGGAATGAGAACCCAAGTGAGATGAGATCCTCTTACTAACAAGGGTGCAAATATTTGATATAGTCATTGAATCACAAATAATAGAGGTAATGAAGACTTTTAATCCATCTAGGAGGCTCCAAAATTATGACATTTCATCTAGGGTCGAATAGGGGTCGAATAAAAGTAAAAATTGGGGTTTGAGTGATTATAAATATAATTTTTGGGTTATTTAAAAGGTCTTGCATGGTTAGTTAGGAAGGGGTGCATGGTTTACCATAACTATGGGGCTAACTTTGTGCCTCTATTGTGGGGGTGCATTGTTTTTCCTCTGAGGGTGCATTGTTTTAAAAATCGTGAGCTAACTGTGAAATACCTCTTTCCAGTGTTGCACAGTTTGATGGGTTGGGGCACATGGTTAGAGAAAACAATGCACCAACCATGAATTTCTCTTATCCCTTAAAATTTTCTAAAATATTTTCCCAAAAACACCCAAAGGTAAAACCCAACCCAAGTATTCTCAAACAAGAAAAAAATAAAGGCCTGAAATTAATCTCGAGTCATCTTCAGGAAAGGTCGGGATCTTACACAAATAATTTAATTTACTCTCATGAAGTATTCATCAATGGATTCTTCATCTCTCATTATTATGACTTCATACTTACTATTAAAAATTTCTATATTTTCTTCCTTCACATTAGTATTCCCATTAAATATACATCCAGTTTATCCCACATACTCTTTGATGTTTTGAAACCCATCACCTTCATTAACCATTTTCTGATAAGGACATAAGAATAGAATTTCTAGCCTTTCCATCAACTTATATATTTATTTTATTAGTAAACAACATGGTAGAATCTTTCATAATAGGTGTAAAACCAATTGTAGTAGCATAAAACACTTCTACGCCAAAATATAGGAGATAAATAATCAACTAATTTCTCCATCCATCATAAGTTTTATCCATCAAATGTAGGAATTACTCTACTATTGATAGAATTGATATTATCCATGATAATGATTAAATTAGGGAACCCACCCTATGATACCAATTAATGTTTCAAAGGATTAAATAACAACTTAAAATGGGGTTGAATGAGTTGGTCACTTTTATAAGTTGCAATACTTTTAAAAAACATAACCCTTGAAATCTGATAAAGTTTATATCCTTACTTTCTTTTAGTAAATACCCATGATTTAAAATGTAGGAAATCAAGTAAATCATGTAAGATTTAAAAGGTTTTTCCACGGTGTGAGAAACTACATCCTTTACATAGCCATGCCTGTGGGTCAATATAAATTCTCTATAATGAATAAGTGAAAACAACTGATGCTAACTCCCACTGTATAGCTTCTTTGTCTCAATATAAATTTTTATACTAACTCCCATAACCTTACAAATTTAATTAAAAACGATTGAGCCAAAATAAAATAATAAATACTTTCTTGAAACTTCTCCACATATTCTCTATCCGGAATCCTCAGTCTGATGTGCCAAGGCCTGATTCTTTCATTCCGATAGGGATGGGTTCAATGGACATAGTCCAATGAATTTAGTTTAATGGAAAAATTACGATGAACTCATTATAAATATATATTACTCAAACTCTTCTCAAATTCTCAGTCAGATATTCCTTAGTCCGGTAAACAAAACATTAAGATGTCCAACCTTATAATGATGTCTCAGTCCAAAAAAGATAACTTTGACATGAATTCTACAGTACTCCTCCTTTTCCAATCATATAAAAAAGATGTATAGTATGAATGTATTGTGCTTATATTAATAGGAATCCCCAAAAGACAAAGGCAGAAAACTAGAAAACTTTTCCAAATTAGTTAAATTCAACAACTTCATGATCTACACATATTTTAATTTCAA
The DNA here is from genome assembly GCA_963277665.1 of Viscum album. Classification (NCBI taxonomy): domain Eukaryota; kingdom Viridiplantae; phylum Streptophyta; class Magnoliopsida; order Santalales; family Viscaceae; genus Viscum; species Viscum album. The sequence goes on along the minus strand of OY728148.1, from coordinate 962,213,497 downwards.
TTTTGACCACTTAAACTCTTTACAAATCCGTTGAAATCTTATTGAGTCTTATTTGTAATTATTATAATCAGACTTCTTAAATTTTATTTGGTATGATGGAACTACATTATCTCATTTTGATGTAACTTACTCAGCTCATTAGGATGGAACTTCCTCAACTCATTATGATGGAACTTCCTCATCTAATTCTGAATTGACTTTCCTCATCAGAGTTAGTCTGGTTGAATTTTTTCTTAGAGTTAGTCTAATTGACAATTTTTCTCAAAGTCAATCTTGATTGAATTTCCCTCTCAAAGTCATTATGATTGACTTTCCTCCCCAGAGTTAGTCTGATTGAATTTCCTCCTCATATTTAGTCTGATGGGACATCCTTAGCTTTAGAATGGTAGAATCCTCATAACAATGGAATTCTCATTATGATGGAAACTGCATTCTGCACCTTTGAAATTCTTCAAACCTCACAAGATATAACTCTTTCATACTTCTAAAAACATCTATGCTCGGTACATCTGGATCCAATGCAAAGTTTTTCTTGATTCTTATAACTATGAAAATCTTTATGATTCCTCCATTTCTTCAAAAGATTTTATCATGAGGGTTTTCATGATTTATGATAACATCAAGATTGGAAAAGCACCTTCTAACTTACATTGGAAATTATTATGACTTCTATTACATTCAAATCCTTTTTTCCTTTCAAGAAAAACACAATATGAATGGTTTCGCCTATTATCCCACTTTTCTACATAAGTACTCTATCACAATTGTTATAGACAATTTATGATATTTGAAAATTAAAAACTAGAAAATCATCATCTGACTGAAGGTTAGAAAGGTTAAAACTTTATAACTCCTAACATCACTATCTTCATTCAAAATATTCAACAACATTTTGAATTTATAACCAACGATGAGTCAAATGAAACATGAACTTCGTGCTAATGGATCTAAGACTAATGATGTGTCTGATCAACATCTTTTTTATTCTAACAACTTATCCGAACAGTGCTACACAGTTTGATAATTTTTGTTTGATGCTGCTTAGTCTGATCATCTATATCCAAAAAACAACTTTCTCTAAAACAAAACTTTTCTCCCTATTTATGTTAAGGATAGGAAATTTAGAAAAAATAACCAGTTTTTCAAAAACCATTATTTTTAAAAAGATTGGTTTTCTAACATTACAAAAGATTTTGAAAAAAATATCACGAAGGTAATTTAGTATACCATACCATTTATGAATTGGAAAGAAACCTATGTTGTCATACTTTAATTTTTTGGTTTGGAAAGCATTGTTTAAGGCCTATTTTAGGAAGAACCATTAACCTTGAGGTGTATAATGTGACTTTATAGGATAACTCAATGAAACAATGGGACATTACCAATATTAACCCTTAGAAAAAAAGTAATAGTGGAAGGACATTCCATATTCCTTGAGAGGGAAAACATATCTAAAAGTGATGGTGGGATGGAGATAGAATTAGATGAAGGTGAGACTCAAGGTACATAAGACTTGTCATAGGAACAGGTTCTATAAATCCCCATGTAAGAAGAAACTATTCTAGAGAAACAAGTAATGTGTGGGAGTACAAGAGAGGTTAGAGAACCATAATGGTATGGTTTTCTTATCACCAAGGATGGTGACTAATTATTAGTTTATAATAATGATCCTATAAATAAAAATAAAGCATTAAGTGGCACAGATGTTTCCATGTGAAAATAATCCATCAATTCTAAAATGGATTCCATCTACCAGAAGCAAGTCTGTATTTTGGTTGATCCTACAATGGATGTAAAACCCATTGGTTTCAAGTGGGTATTCAATAAGAAACTAGAAATTGATGGAAAAGTCAGTGCCTATAAGGTATGAATAGTTGTAAATGGATTGAAATAGCATCAATAAATTACCTGAGATAAAACCTTTTCACCAGTTGTAATGTTGAGATCCATCAGAATTTTACTTTACATTGAGGATTACTGTAACTATGAGATTTGAGAAATGCATGTCAAAACTACCTTACATAATGGGAACCTTCAGGAAGATGTTTATATAAAACAACCTGAAGGGTTTGTGACTCCGTAGGATGAAAATATATACAAATTGAAAAATTATCCATTTATGGATTAAATCAAGTATCTAGGATAGGGAACATTAATTTTTTATGAATCTATAATAGAATGTTGTTTCATAAAGAATGAGTGTGATCCTTGTGTCTACAAAAAATTTAGTGGGATTGCATTTATTTTCATAATAGTATATGTTTATGGCATATTACTTATAGAAAATCAAATTCCAGTCTTACAGTTTTTTATGATTTTGTTGAATAAATGATTCTGTATGAAGGACATGGGTGAGACATCATATATATTTCGAATCAATATCTATCATGATAGATCGAAGAAGTTTCTCATCCTAATAAAAAGTACATACATTGATAAGATACGTAAGATATTTGGTATGGAAAAATCCAAGTGGAGATTGTTTCCAATGTCACATGGCATTCATCTTTCCAGGAAAATGTCTCCTCAGATACATGGGGAAATAAATAGAATGGATAGGATTTCATATGCATCAGTGATTGGGTCATTCATGTATATTATGATATGTACTAGGATAGATGTTTCCTATGCATAAAATGTAGTAAGAAGATATCAAGATGATCCAGTTAACCTCTATTAGATGGTAGTCAAGAGTATCTTTAATTATTTGTGGTGAACTGAGTATATGTTTCTAGTTTATGGAGGATATGGGGAACCAGTCATCAAATGATATGAAGATTATAGTTTTCAAACTTATCAAGATGACATGAAGTCACAAACGAGATACATATTCACCTTTAATGGAGGTATTGTGAGCTGGATGAGCCCAAAAAGGCTATGGTCATAGATTTTACCGTAGAGTCCAAGTATATTGTGACTTCTGAGGTAGATAAATAATCATTATGGTTGAAAAAAATCTCTATGTTCTTGAATTGTTATATAATAGTAAATATCATATTACAATCTATTTTGATAATATTGTAGTGGTGTCTCTCGTAAATGAGCCAAGTACACATCAACAGACGAAACATGTACTTTGGAAGTATCATCTCTTGAGGGATTTGTTTAAGAGATGTGAGGTTTTAGTGAGGAGTATTTCCAAATATGAAAATATATCATACCCCTTGAATTAAATTTTGACTCACCATAAATAATTTTATTAAGTGAGTTCAATTACACGGAATGTTTTAGGTAGTTGGATCTAGTCCTCATGGGAGTTTCATGGAGTTGGTGTCCTAGGATTAGCTATTTGTACTTTAATTAAAATTATGTTCGATATATTGAATAATAATAAAACATATTATTATATATTTTCCATTTTTTGTAAGAAAATAATGTAATAATGTCCTAGAGTATATGTCACATTGATAAGGTCATAGCAGTTCTCTGTTATATTGAGAACCTTGAAGTATTATGATGATATTATTAAAGAATGTTATTATTTTGTATAACGTACTATAATGGGACACATAGTTCATAGAGTGTTAAGTGAGAGCACTCATAAGAGGATGTGTCTTAGTATCATGAAGTTCTCACTTGGTAATCATGAATATGGGAGATTATGATAAATAATCACTGGAAGGAAATCCACATGTTTTGGTGTCATCAGATATTCCTATATGCGAGCATGTGTAATGGTACTTGGACTTTAAAATTATCATTAATGAATTTTATAACTCAGGCACATATATTTTATGATGAAAAACATGAAGACATATATTCATTGTAAGTTAGGTTACATTGTTCTTGTCATGACTCACATGTCATTAATGATTATGTAAAAGAAGGATTTGTCCCTTCTATATTTATGGAAGGTGATATCTAATCCATTTGATTGAAATAGAACCATTGCATTAAATTCCATGTACATGGTGTAACTATGTGTTTATTTTATATATTTAATGAAATATGTACCATGAAAATATGTTGGTGACATAGATGTGCAGCCATCATGATGAGATATTATGATAAAGGGATTATATAATATAGTGAGTGTTCATTTTTGGTTTTCATCATTTTAAATTTAAGTTATTTCTCTTAGGTGCCTTGACTCATTTCTAGATAGTAATTATGGACTTTAGGCAATCTCTCTTTATGCCAATTAGAAAGGATCCTAGAGGTTCAAACACTAAGTGTTTCTGATGATCTTGATTAAATACAATTTGAATTTAATTAATTGAATAAATATTATTCTCAAAACTGAGGTATAATTTTATTCATTTTTTATTGATCAAAAATATATATTGATTAATGAAATATTTAAATTAAATATTTATTTAGGTATTTAATAAATAAAAGAATATTTTCAATAGACCAAGACCATGTCTAATAATTAATATTAATTAAAAATATGGTTAGATGATATTTTTTCGATGCTCAAGTTTGATCACACCATAGAATAATAATACGAATATTATTATTATATGCAATAAGGTTTATTAAAGGTTTTAGAATTTTTTAAGGGCTATATTGAAATAAAAAAATATCCTAACCTAAAATTTACCCCAATAAATACCCTATTATGGTTATTGAGAATGTAATTGAAAATAGATAATTGTTTCAAATAATGAATTTTCTTTTAACTCCTCTATCTCTCTACCTCTCAAGAAAAATAAACGTTTGAGAGATTTATTAATGATTAAAGAATCAGTGATCAAGAATGAACAACACAAGACATTATATTCCCCACACTAGCATATAGAGATTGTTTAACATTTATCAGATATCAACGGAGCATGTGTGGATTTTCATTAGAGGTATTCTATTCTTGGATCCTCATAGAGCAATAAAGGCAATTTGAATGGGTCTTTTCATATGATTAACATCATTAATGAAGAAATATTCCTAAGATAAGGTAATCATTTTTATGACATTAAATAAATTAATTAAAAATTTGGTGTTCAAGCTTGTCACTCTTGGTTTTGTGCATATAAGCATTAAAAGAAATTTTAATATATTTCCCACCACCACATGGTTCCACTACTCCCAGAACCATCATAAGGTGCCACTTTTCTTGATCCTTTTGTAGTATGTATACATCCAAGAGGAGATCTGGGAGAGGAAGTCCAATATTCGAGCTCAGTGGATTTCTAGTAGTACGTACACACAATTCCAAGAAGTATGATCACTAGTCTCATGGCCATATCTTGATTACATTCGATATATTGGACTTCCATTCAACATGGAGTTCAAGAAAGTACATTCGGGGGTTGTAGCAGCTTGGTTAATGCACAACCACTCGTTATGTGATTTTAGATTTAATGATTTATTTTTAATTTATTATTATCACTGAATACACTAGTTATAAATGATCTCTCTTTTTAAGGATGAATTAGTTCTATCCTACTAGAATTTTATTACTCACACCTTGCATAAAAATATCGATGCACATTTAGACTTTATGTTTAGGGATTTGGATAAGGAAAGGGGACTTGTGGCTGATGGCAAAGAAAATGAGAATGGAGATGGTAGTATACCATGAAAAACACTTTTAAAATAAAATATAATACATTTTAACATAAAATTTTGCACATACATTTTAACATAAAATGTTTCAAGTATTGAATCATATTTTAAAATGTTTCACATAAAATTTGTTATCTTGTTAATCAAATAGAATACATTTTAACATAAAACATTTAATATACCATGAAAAACACTTTTAAAAGATAAATTTTCCAATTTAAAATATGATTCAATACTTGAAACTAAAAAGGGATAAGTATATAAAATTTTAATTGATTTTTAAATCGAAATGCAATGTGCTTAAATTTTACTTAATTTTATTTTAAAGAGTTTGATAAAAAGATTTTAATATATTTAAAATCTAAATCAATAGTGGTTGTTCCATGGTTTCATGTCAATGTGAGGATTTTTTCTATGGTTTCTACTATAACACACATGTTTTAGTTTTGTAAAATACTAAAAATGTGTTTATGGGAATCCTAGGAAAACCATAAATTTGAATGATGTGTTTTTAATTCATACATTTCAAAAACCATTCTATAGTCATTATCCTGTAATTTCATTACAATCTAATGAAGTTTTAGAAGTCTTAACCCCCTGATGCACTCTTTTAAATGCTTCAATACCTTTAAAACATATTTACTAAGACATTGTGACCACACTACATGTCAAATTGATGTGTTTTCTACACATAAAAATCATAAATAACACAGTGGTGTTTTCCCCTTGATATCACATCAATTTGAGGTTGTTTTCTATGGTTTATATTGTTACCTACACATTTATGTGTTTTCAAACACTAAAAACCTATTTACAGGAATCCAAGAAAAACATAACTTAAAATGAAATTACTTCGATTCCTAAATTTCAAAAATAAATATACGGTCATTCTCCTCTGATTTTATGGTAATCTGATGATGTTTACCAAGTTTTGACCCCCCCAATAGACTTTTTAAAGGATTCGATACATTTAAAAACTATTTATTGATCCATATTGACCACAAAACACACCAGATTGGCATGTTTTCTATAATTACATGTCCAAAATAACTTAATGGTGGTTTTACCATGATTTCACATCAATATATAGTCGTTTTCTATGGTTTTGACTATTACACATGTATTTGTCTTTTTTAAAACACTAAAAACATGTTATAGGAATCATAGGGAAACTGTAAGTAAAAATGATTTGTTATCAATTATTACATTTAAAAAATAAATATATGGTCATTTTACTATGATTTAATAGAAACTAGATGATGTTTTCTTGGTTTTGACTCCCTAATGCATGTTTCAAAAGGCTTCAGTACCTTTGAAAACAATTTACCAATCCATCTTGATCACACTACATATTATATTGATGTTTTTTTAATGTGTAAATATCAATATTAACTAAAATATAGATGTACAATGATTTCATGTTAATTTGAGGTCTTTTTCTATGGTTTTGACCATTACATGAAAGTTTTAGTGTTTTAAAACACTACAAATGTGTTTACAGGTATCCTAGGAAAACTGTAACTTGAAATTATGTGTCGTTAGTTATTACATTTTAAAAATCAATATAGAGTTTTTTTACTTTGATTTCATGGTAATTCGATGATTTTTCCTAGTTTTGACCCTCCATCACATGTTTTTAAAGGCTTCGATACCATTAAAAAACAATTTATTAAGACATTCTGACCACACCACTTATCATATTGACATGTTGTCAATGTGTATACATCAAAAATAAGTCAACAGTGTTTTTCCCATGATTTCCTGTCAATATGGATTGATTTTCTATGGTTTTTACCATTACATGCACATTTATGTGTTTTAATACACTAAAAATCCATTTAAAGACATCCCTGGAAAACCGTAACTTAAAATGATATTCTGTCAGTTCCCATATTTCAAAAAAAAATTGTGGTAATTTTTCTATAATTTCATGGAAATGTGACAACATTTTTCTTGTTTTGACCCCCCGAAACATGTTTTTAAAGGCTTAAGTACCTTTACAAACTATATACAAAGCCATTCTGACCACACTTCACATAATATTGACATTACAAATACATTTCAAAAATAAAACAATGGTGGTTGTCCCATGATTTGATATAAATATGATGTTTTTTCCTATGGCTTTGACTGTTTCATGTTTTAGTGTTTTAAAATACTAAAAATGAAATTATGGGAATCCTAATAAAACTGTAACTCAAAATTAAATCTCATTTATTAATAGATTTAAAAAATCCACCTATTGTTATTGAATTATGATTTCATGGTATGCGAATGATTTTTTCTTGGTTTTGAAACACCACCACATGTTTTTAAAGGCTTTGTTACATTTAAAAATAGTTTTATGAGCCATTCCAACTACATCGCACATCATATTGATGTTTTGTTAGTGTGTACATGTCAAAAATAACTAATTGGTATATTTACCCTGATTTCACATTAATATGAGTTCATTTTGTCTTTTTTTAAATGTTACACACACATTTTAGTGTTTTAAAACACAATAATCACATTTACCGACATCCCAGGAAAATAATAACTTAGAATGATGTTCTGTTGTTTCCAACATTACAAAAATAAATATATTTTTGTTTTACTATTATTTCATAGAAACATAGTGATTTTTCCTAGTTTTGACACCCATATACTTGTTTTTTAAGGATTCAATATCTTTAAAAATCATTTACCGTGTCATTCTGATCACACCAAATGTTAGATTGACGTGTTGTCTATGTGTAAATGTCAAAAATAACTCAATAGTTAATTTAGCATGATTTGAAATCAATATATGTTATTTTTACATGGTTTTTCCCATTATATTATTGTTTTACTCTTTTAAAACACTAAAATTGGGTTTACAGGCATCACCAGAAAACCATTAATCATAATGAAATGTTATCAGTTCCAACATTTAAAAAATTAATCTATAGTCATTTTTATATAATTTCATGGGAATCTGACAATGTTTTCTGGATTTTGACCCTCTAACACACATTTTTAAAACATTTGGGACCTTTAAAAACATTTTACCATCCATTCTGACCACATTACATATCAGGTTGATGTGTTATCTATGAATACACATCATAAATACTAAACAATGGGTTTTTCATGACTTCATGTCAATCTGGGGTCTTTTTATATTGTTTTATATAGTTACATGCATGTTTATGTGGTTTAAAACACTAAAAACCCACTTATGAACATTCCAAAAAATTTGTAACACATAATGACATATCGCCGGGTCCTATATTTCAAAAATAAATAAAAAAATTCCTATTTGGTCTTATGGAAATATGATAAAAGTTTCCTAGTTGTGACACCCTGACACAAATTTTTAAAGGATTTGATGCCTTTAAAATTTATTTACTAAGTCATTCTAACCACACAGCATGCCGGAATGATTTTTTTGTCTATGATTATGTGTCAAAAATTATTCAATGGTGGTTTTATTATGATTTCAAGTCAATATGAGGTTTTTTTCTTTGGTTTGGAATATTATACACATGTTTTAGTAGTTTAAAACACTATAAATGCATTTACAGGAATCCTTGGAAAACTGTAACTTGTAATAACATGTTGTTGGTTCCTACATTTCAAAAAATATCCATGGTTATTTTCCTCTAAATTCATGGAAATACAACATCATTTTTCTAATTTTGACCCCCTATCATGTGTTTTTAAAGGATTTAGTACCTTTAAAAACTATTTACTAAGGCATTTTGACTGCACCGCAAGTCTAATTGATATTTTTTATATGAGTACATGTCAAAAATAATTTAATGGTGGTTTTCACATGATTTCATGTCAATATGATATCTTTTTCTATGGTTTGAACCATTACACACAAGTTTTGGTGTTTTAAGACACTAAAAATACATTTACAAGAATCTCAGGTAAACTATAACTCGATATTATGTGTCATCTATTCCTACATTTCAAAAATCAATCCACAGTCATTTTCCTCTGTTTTTATGTTGATATGGAATCTTATTCCTATTTTTGACCCCCCCTCCCCCAACACACAATTTTTTAAATACTTTGGTACGGTTACAAACTATTTTCTATGTCAAAACTGAGAAAATGAGGTTGAATTATTTTAAAACATAAGGATAACAATATATAATTTATTTTTTATGTGTAGGAATCAAACACATGAAAATCCGGCACAATATGTTGTCAATATAGCTCTAAGTGCATGTTTTCAATAAAAAAGTGTCATTTTTGTTTTATTTAAGGAAGTTGTATGTGTTCTTTGAAAATGTGTGAATGATCTATGAAATTTAGAATTTACCTTGATAGGATAAGCTATAAGGCTAGAAATTTCATTGGGTATTGTTCTAGTAATCCATTGAAATATAAAAACTAAATCATTTTCCATTTTCTCTCACCATTGATCCTATGTTTTCCTATAAGAGTCATGTTCTCACACTTTTCCTTTCGACTGTGCAATTTATCGTTGTGATTCCCTATCAATAGCGCTACTTAAACCCCAACTAGGTGTAGTAGTAACTAATGATGACTCCCTACCAAAGACAACTGACGAAGTCGGTCCAAAAACTATCCCCTATACATGTATGGGATTCTCCTTCCCTAAAACAATTGCAACTTCATCGTTCTGGGAAACAGATGATTATTTTTGAAGGGTTCACATCCCATATTTTTGGAATTTCAACATGTTAATAGAAAAATATTAAAAATTATTTTTTAAAATATTTGAACTTCATAATATTATCTAATTAATAAATTTTTTATTACAATGTATTATTATTTCATTACTATAAAAACATAATATTGAAAAATAAAATATAACAACAAATATGTGTTAATCCCAATTAATTGGGGTTGTCTAGATGTATCAAACAGTGCTAAATTGGCATCATTTTATCCATGTATCCAGACCGATTTAATTGGGTTTAAGGATTTTTTTATAATAACATATTTTTCATTATTATTTTTTACAGTAATTAAATAACAAGAAATGATAATGAAAAATACATAATCTAACATCTTTGGTAGGGTCATTTACTAAACTGACATCAGATTCCCTATGTACTTTAAACCACATCTATGTATGGCCAACAGAGTAACCTAATTCATTATCCTTTATAAAAAATAAAAAAAAGTTAGAAAAAATTTGACTTTTAATAAAATGATATAAATAATAATGAGTAACATACAAACCAAAATTATTCCTTTTCTAAAAAAACTCTAAGACAAACTGATATGAAGAATGAACTATTTATCATGATTCATAGTATTTTTTTCAATAATACCTACAAAAATTGAAACATTAATAAAAATTATATTTTTATTTTTTTAGGTTATTACGATACAATAAATTATTCAATTACCTCATGAGGTGAATCTCTGTTAATATCGACAAACGAATTCCATTTCACATGAGAAATTCATTCACACACCTTCTTATAAATCTATCATGAGCTCAAATATATTTCATTAAACTCATGTCATAATATTCATTTAAAATCTCACCATTTAATTAATAATATTTTCATAGTGCATGGGCTTGAAATAGAGTCGGGGACATCCAAATGAAAAAACATCTAGAAATAAAAAAAACATTACACTGTATAAGTATATTACAAAATTTTATTCATGTCATGGAAATTAGTTATCAAGGAATACTAAATTAAATTACCTTTAATTAAGTATCAAAAATCTCATTTTTCCAAGTTGTAGGAATATTCCTCTAATATTTATAATTAATGGGAATGCTCATTGTATCACAAATAAGCTGCCCAATAATCTGCCCATAGATTTTAGAAACATCATCAGTAGGCACCCCAAACTCATCAAATGGAATGATAATATTGAATTCCTTCAGGTCTCATACATCTTTCATGTTCATATTTATATATCTTCTATTGTTATTTTTATCCATTTGAAAAATGAATTAAACAATTAATAAAATGTATAGTTTTTTTACAATGACATACATACCAGTAATAGTAACTCACTGATATCCACTAGATGAAGGGATGACCAAATGCTCCATAGTTGGAGGTGAATTGGATAGTGGGATACTAAAAACATCTGGGGAATGGCTGGCTCGCTGGAAGTCTCAAGTACAACTGAATCACTCAGATCCACTAAAGCTTATGGTAGTTTTGGTGTGCTCTGAGATGATAGCCAGGTAGGATTTTGAAATTTATTTGTTTTCATCCTTATTGAAATTAAATTGGTTCAAATACATTAAATGTATAGAAAATTAAAAACTAAAAAAAATTTAGAAAACGAAAAACTAGAACAATGTATATGTGTATGAACCACTTATCAATGAGAAATTGTATTATATTTTAATTACCATTTTATACATTCAATTATCTTCATCTTCATTAACATCATTATTATAGACCACCATTGTGACAAGTGCTTCATTTTCACCCTCTATTGAAAGTTCTATTATTTCCATATTGTCAGTATATAATTATTCAATGTTTTGTGGTTGATTAGGTTCACTGTCACAATGTACCAATTGATCTGCATCACTCATATTAAATAAGTCTCTCTAATTTAAGTATAAAAAAACTAAAACCTTCAGGTATTTCATCATCCACATAATAATCTATCTTCACTTAGGAATCCAAGATAAATGGATCATTCTCTACATGCTCATTGGTATGTATAAATCGAGAGAATTTGATAGATTTAAAATGTAATGAATCATTCATTTTACCCAAATCAATAGTATCCCACTTTCACTAGAATAAGACAACCAAAAACTAACCATGATAGTTTAATTCAATTATACCATCCAAATTTCCATAATATCCCACCTTTGTAAGTGTAAAAACACCACTATTTTGAGCTTTTAAGTCTTCATCCTGATAAATTGAATGGAACCTAAATCCATGAATATTGGAGGCCTAAAATATCATAGATTTTATTAGAGGACCTCGGGCTAAAAAAAATTAACATCCTTTTATATTTCATCTTGATTTTCACCATTCATTATCTAGAAATATATATATAAAGTTTTAGTTTTAATATAAACAAAATAACTACATGTCAATAATATTAATATGAGTATATACTTACGTGATGGGTGATCCATTTGAGAATCTCTTTATTAACATCTTTTTTTAATTCCATCTTATTCCATGATCTACCCCTTAATCACTTATTTGTTTGACATCACAATTCTTCATTAAATGGATCTGTAAAAAGTCTAATGAGCAGTATAAATCTATGTGCTCATAGAAACACCAATTCATTCAGTGTAAAATTTTACCCATTTCCAATTTGTTATCAAATAATTGGAAATATTGATAACTAGTTTTCCAAATGATAATTAGTGGAGATATCATCAAAACATTAAACATGATTGAATCTAGTCTCAATCCAATCCAAATGCCTTGAATACAAGGTGAATAACTCTTTAGATATGAAACCTTTAGCAATAGAGCCTTTTAGTTGATATTTATTCAACATATATGATTTCAAATGACCTGTGTTGCTGATGAAAAAAAATAAGAAACATATAAATAAAATTATGCAATAATTTAATAAAATTAAATTCATTAATGAAAATAAAAATAATATCATCGTACCTTTCAATTGGATACATAAATTGATAACATTCTGGTCAACCAAGTTTAGCTTCTTCAATTAATGAACAATAAAACGAATCATCACAATGAATAATGAAGGGGGAAATAACATCTACAAATAAAAAAGTTTCAAAACAATTCTTTCTTGATGTTTATCAAGCTCAATTGGATATAGATTTTTTCTACAAATCTCTTTGAAAAAGGTAAAATAGTTTATTTTTCAGTTGACATATTACAAAATTCCAATGAAAACAACTATTCTATCAAAATACATGAGCTGTGGCTTTTCAATCCATGTAACGTTCAATTTTTTTAGTCAATGAAGCATAATATATTACTTGAATATCCATCTTCCACTTGTAAATTCTATAAAGTTTGAAGCAATGGGTCTTTCTCTTGATTTTTCTTTGTAAAAATAGTCGAAGGATACTTTCCAATCTCATTTTCCCAAAAATCAAGCTTTATATTCATTAACTCCAAATTCTTAAGAGAATTGAGGCAATCCTTTGATTTACCCTTCTCATTAAGCAATGGGAAATTTACATTGCTATATAATTTTTTCTCAATATTCATTATGTCAAGATTATAATATATCAAATTAAACACCTAATTTAGAATTTTGAAAATTATTGCCTTTATTTTTTTGTTCCAGATGCTTCAAATATTGTACCTTTTACCATTTTCCCCTTCTTTAAAATGACTATATTTTCCAAATTCTTCAATTACAGTCATTAATTACCCCATTATTTCTGAACCTAATAACACTTTTAGTGTATTTCTCAGTTTAATGTCATCACTGAATTGTGTCTTGTTAAACCTATATTTATGAGAAGAAATAATGAAATGAACGATGACACATAATACATCATTTTCTTCTATGAGGTAATAATTGATGAACAATATTACAAACTAGACAATACAAACTAGTATGAGTGTTATAATCAGATAAATTTCCTAATCCATGAATGTTAGTTATTTTCTATATTAAATTTGCATGTATTTTTAATAGTTTTCTCATTGAAGTGTCATATGTTTCCATTCCATCATCTCATAATTCTCAGAATTATTTGATTAGAGGTTGAAGGTATACATAAATTCCATTTCTAGGCATTTTATTTCTAGAAATAATCATCGAAATAAAAAATTAATATTTATTCATACACATATATGGAGGTAGATTATAAGGGACCAAAACAACTGGCCAAATACTATAACTAGTACCTAAAGTCCAAAATGGGTTAAAACGTTCAGAATCCAATACCAAATGTGAAATCTTAATATTTGAAGAAAATTATAGATATAATGAATCAAAAATTTTCTATTATTTTGAATATTTTGGATGTCTCATCAAGCCATCATTACTATCTTGATCATTTCACTTCATTTCGTATGTAGTCTTAGATACCATGAATAATCTTTTCACGAATCATATCAGAGGAAAGTAACGAAATAAAGTTGAAGGAGTTTTCTTATTTTTTTCTTCTTCGGATTTCATTGATTTATACTCTAATTGTTGTTCATTGACTTTCATATACTTTTATGACATTTTATGAATTCTCCTTTTTCGGACCCTTCTCAATAGTAAATCCTGAAATCATTAAGGAATTCATGTATCTTTGTATAATATTGTCCATGTTTATTTATGACTTTATTAATCACATAGAACGATTCAAGGATCATAACATCACTAAATTCATCATGAAGAAACTCTAAAATCATGTTCATTTATTTGTCAATAATTTCACAAAGGCAGTTTATATGATACAACTTAAGTAGAAAAGAAAAAATTGAATACATATCACACCCTTCATGCAGTTCTTGTTTCATGTCTTCAACTAATTCATAAAGCTCATTTTTTTGGTCGTTGAACTTATTAGAAGGATTAAAATTCTCAAGGTCAATTGAATTTTTTTTTGATCTATTGAAATCTTAGACATTATATCATGCGAAGGCAAATGTTTCATTTATCAAATTCCAAACTGAATTCCCCTCTAGAGGGTCACTTTGTGTTTCATTGATAAGATTATCTTTTTTTAAAATTTCCATAACAATATATTCACCATGCCAAATCATGAATACATATTGAGTACAAAATTTTTTCTATATAAAATGATCATATACTTCATTTCTATTTAACCATCACTTGAATTTTCAATCAGGACAAACACATTTTATTCTACAATCCAATGATCAGTTTTTAATTACATAATATATTTTTTCAAACTCATTGTAATAACGAGGTGTGTTTCGAGGTAAATTAATACAAATATCATCCATTGCTATTTGATTTTCACTCTTCTCCCTGTATATTGAGATATAATGATATGAATGGTTAATCAAACCAGTACCATTAAAAGTAAACATCAATTAACATCATTAAGCTTGGTCAATTAATTTATCCTATAATTCTATAAATATAGTATATAAAATCTTGGTGAACATTCATGTACACTTAGTATGTTCTTACGTAGAAAGTCTCATGCCAGTGTGGAGGAAGCATACGAAAAATTTAGTGAATAATCAATAAAACCAAATGGTTTCTTATCCTCTAATCAACCATTATCCAAAACTCACTAAGGATTTCTCACCATGAATTCACGAGGGATAAATGAATCATGTAGTTGCAGACTATTTATAACCCCACAGACAATCAAGCATTCATCATATAAATGATTCATGATAACCATTTATAATAGGAATTAATGATAGTTATGTGTATAGGATTCCTAAGTGATAAAATTTATCTTTTTATTGAACAATATGATACACTACATAATGATTTATCAAACCAATAAAACAATATTAAAAATTAAACCTTACGATTGGGGATTGCACTCTCTGAGAAATGGGGGAGAGGGGTCGCTGTTGGGGATCACCATCAAGGATCAGGGGGTCATTGTGGGGTCATCATCAGGTAGCAAGTGGGGTTGGGGTCACGAGGATCATATGTGAGAGTAGGAAAAGGGGTTTTCACCATCGAGGATGTGGGGTGAGTCATCGACGGTAAGTGGGGGAAGGGGGGAGAGGTATTTTGTTAGAGAGAAGGGGGGTGAGTGTCGGGGAGATGTGGGGTCGAGGGTGAGGGGCGGTCACCTACATTCGTGATATGTGCGACCAAGGAGGAGGGGAGATCACCGGTGTCGGGGATAGTTTGGGTAGAAGGGGGTAATAACTGGCACCAAGGAGAGGCATGATCAAGAGTGAGGGGCGGTTGCTGGAATTGGGGAGAGGCGCGATCGAGGGAGAGGGGTTGTCACTGATGATGGGGGAGTGGCAGGGTCGAGGGGGAGGGGTGGTAATCAATGTTAGGGAGAGGTGGGGCTGAGGGATTGGTGGGGGTATGGGGAGGGAGGGAGTCACTAGCATGGGGAGAGTCATGATCGAGGTGGGGGTGGTCACCCGTGTTGGGGAGAGGCGAGGCCGAGAGGTAGGGATGATTGTCGACGTTGAGGGGAGGCACTGCCAAGGGGGAGGGGTAGTCACCAGCATTAGGGAGAGGCACAACCAAGGTAGAGAGGGGGTTAGGGAATCAGGTAGAGGGGGTGGGGTTAGTAATTTTTTAAAAATATTACCAGCAGTTTCTATGAAACCACCCCTATATTTAAAATATATTTAATAATGCTTTTTTAGTAGTGATTATTAGAACTGCCACTAATAAACATTCACTAAGACCACTCTTTTTCGTAGCACTAGATAACATAGTTTGACAGAATCTTACCCTAAATGTGACATATATAATTTTATTTTCAATTATAAATCTATAAAAGTCACCCAGAAATACAATCTACTTATACTCTCAAAAAATTGGATTTCTTTCACTATAATGTTTTCCCACTTTATGAATTTTCTCACCCATAGTATTTTTTATTAGTTTATGGAATTTATCTCACTACAAGAATTATCACGCAAAGGAATTTAATTTTTACATTAAGGAGTTTTATTCACACCTAGATTTGAAATAGTATGTAAATGCATAAAATCATATTATATCTTTATACGACATCAATGAATTTTGAAATGAAATCATTGAATCATAGTAAAAATGTAACATCCTGAACCTGGATGTCACTCAATTGTTCCCCAAGCCCAGTTGGCTACATGGCCTGAAGCACATCTTCCTCAATGCTAGAGGATTATGACAAGCAGTTTGGGACTAGGTGAGTCATTTGGGATACTATACCCCCATTACCTTAATTTATCATAATAGAATTCAATCACATTATATAGTGGAAGCAGATACAATAATAAAACAATAGATAAAATAGACAAGGAATACAAGAATATGTTACAATCCAGAAGTGTCTCATATTCCATGATGCAGATGATACATGTATCTAGAAAATAACCAAACTATGTACATAGAAATATAATAAAATACAAGTATCTAAAATCCAAAACGACTGAAAAGTGCCCCTATAGAATCGCAAGCCTAATCTTAGTCCTATGCTCCCATGCTCTAAAGAAATGATCAACAAATAGTTTTAGGTAGCATTCCCCTACTATCACCTATAACTATATAATATATTTGTGTCCCCAAGGAGGCCCAAATAGGATGTGAGATAAGCATCCCTGTACGTTTCAAACTAAATATCTATACAGTTCTAAGAAGTACTATGAAATATGATAAACAAGTGAAAGTAAGTAGTAATATAGGTGTGAAAGCCGAAGGCATATAAATACTACAAACAAGTAATACTAAACAGCCTATTGTGGCTCCTTGAAACATGTTTTTTCTCCTAACAAAGCATCTACAAGTAATATAAACAAACAACATAGGTATTCCACATAACCATCAATAGCATGTCCACATGTCCTTACCGTATAATGAAAACTATATCAAAAACCCACGGCCTTGTCGTACAGCCATAATCATATATCCCAAAGTCATGCCGTATAATGAAGTGTAGATCACAATGGTTGGAATCCTAGGAGAATGTGTACCAACATGTTCTACATGAGTCCAAGATAGCTGGATCCAAGGGGTAGCAAAGCCTAAGGGATCTCATGGAATAAATTCCAAAGGTGCATAATCAACCAAGGTGTCCACTACCACATTCCAGATTCATGGAGATTGTTTCTGATGCTTTTTTCGGGGCATGTGCATCTGTCTATGAGGATGCGCTATTGTCACCCCGCATTCCTTCTTTCCAAAGGCGGGTGGCATCTGCTCCTTATTTAGGGACGTCTCCTCCTTGATTTAAACTGGGATGATGGGATGTCGGTTCTTCCTTCCATGGATTCCTCCTCTGAACTCGTCACCTAGTCCGAGTCTCCCTCGTAGATTTAATACGTTGTTCAATAAAATCATCCTAGTGCCCTGTTTCCATGGATGCCGGTTAATTACACTGCTTCTGTCAGGACATTACAAAGGGTCCGGTCAGGGCGGCAACCTTCAGTCGGGGTGTAGTCACGTCGAGGCATCAGTAGCATGTCTGAACGCTGGGGAATTGGCGTGTCTGTCTTTTTTCCCTTGTCATAGGGCATCTCGAGGGCGTGGAAGCCCGAGGAATCCCACATAGTGCGTGGGGAATCATATGCAATAGGCATGTATCTGAGGTTTTCCTCAGCTTCCTATATTTAACACAGGGTATGCCGCAGGTTTAACGTCCAGCAGAGACTGTTTGAGGGTGATCAAAATGTCCCATAAAGACGGATCTGATTGGGGCATCCCAAGGAGGTAACACATGTAGGATGGATGGATCAGAACACCCATTGAGGGCGGATCTGAGGTGGTGCACTCCAAGGAGGGTGGATGTCACACCATAATGGCTAATCTGAACACCACTGAGGGCAGATCATGGGGAAGTGCGCCCCAGGATGGGGGACACCATGGATTTCCATTGGCTTGGATTGAACCTCCTGGAGGTTTCCTACATACCCTGTGTAGAGGAAAGAGATCAAACCCCACGTATTTCGAAGGGTTTATGAATCAGGGCGTACACAGAGGACAACGACCCGGAGACATGCTAGGAATTACATGTGGATAATGGCCCAGGTACTGGTAGGAGTAGCCAAAAGGGTGGATGGCATGATGCCAACGGGATGTCGCGGCCCAGGTGAGAATCAGGATGGATGATGGATGGATGAACGAAGTGGAGGGTTAATGAAATGGGATTATCACAAGGGCGACAGTGAAGTTGGGCTTGAGCCTTGAAGAGTCCTCCTACGTGTCCCCGTGGCAGGGAATCAAAGTCCGCGTAGTTCAGGGTGGTGTTGGTGGACCGACATGAAGTTGGACCTTGGTCTGATGGATGTTGGGCTTGAACCTCGTGAGGATTTCTACGTACCATGACATGACGTGGATCAACGTCCTCGTAGTTCGGGATGGTGTACCAGGGGACCGACATGAATGTGGACCTTCGTCCGAAGGGTGTCGTTAGTGAACCGACGTGAAGGTGGACCTTGGTCCGATGGGTATCGTCAGCTAACCGACATGAAGGTTGACCTTGGTTCAATGGGTATCGTCATTGAACCGACATGAAGGTGGACCTTGGTCCAATGGTGGTGGGGTTGAACCTCGTGGAGGCTTCCTACATACCATGCCTTATCACGGAACAAAGAGCTTCTAGTTCAAATGAGGTGTGGAATACAGTTTAATGTCATTAGGGATAGGGGTGAACCAACATGAATGGGGTCAGAACGACCAGGTGATGGGATTGAACCTCATGGAGGCTTCCTAGATACCATGCCTTAACATGGATCAAAGACCTCATAGTTCAGGTGGTTTTCATCAGCGAACCGACGTGAAGGTGAAGCAGTGGGTCCACTGGTGTTGGGCTTGAACCTCAGGGAGGCTTCCTACGTACCATGCCTTGACATGGATCAATGACCTCATTGTTCAGGTGAAAATGGTGGGTGTCGGCGAACCGATGTGAAGAAAGGACCTTGGTCCGATGTGATATGGGCTTGAACCTCATAAAGGCTTCCTACGTACCGTGCCTTGACATGGATCAATGTCCTCGTAGTTCGGGTTTGTCAAAACTGCTTGCCGTAAGACTGGAATGCAGTTTAACATCATGCTGGACGAGGGTGGAACCTGACGTGAATAAATGACGGGTGGGCTTGAACCTCGTGGAGGCCTCCTACGTACCATGCCTTGACATGGATCAAAGACCTCGTAGTTCAGGTTGGATGCAGGAAGGCCTATGTGAAGAAGTGATGGGTGGGCTTGAACCTCGTGGAGGCTTCCTATGTACCATGCATAGACATTGATCAAAGACCTCATAGTTCAGGTGGATGTGCAATTTAACCTCATGCTGGACGGGGGGCATACAGTTTAACGTCATGCTAGACGAGGGCATCCAGTTTGATATCATGATGGATAAAGGAATACAGTTTAACGTTCTACTGGATGAGGGCATACTGTTTAACGTCATGCTGGATGAGGTATTATCATGGCCAATGCTTACTCTAAGCCAACATGAATCGTGCTTAGTGTGAGAAACAAGAGGCAGCTGAGACCTGACGATCACGTCATGAAGGGTGCATCCGTGAGAAATGAAGTAGGGATTACGTGTTAGGTGGCCCACGGTGTTGGGACATACTCCAGGATGGAGGCCCAAAGTGCAACAAAGTGTAGCGGGAGAGGGATTTGGGACCAAAGATGGAAGGTGCCTTGTTCCCTATCGCGCCATCCACTTTCCTTGGCAGTGGGGAAGTACGGAGGTGCATGGGTGCTACCTTCTGCAAGATTGTCTTGGGGGGGCATACACCAAGTTGGTTTCCCTTCTCTCGTGGACATATGCTAATCTGATAAGGAGGATATCATCCCCTGTGGAGGGGTGATCCCATTCCCGTGGAGACGAGTGGCATAAAGAATGTCTGATCTGGGGGGACTGTCCGTGTGGGGAACGGGGTCAGATCACAGTTTAACGTCATGTGTTGAGGATGAGGTTCTAGGTAGTTTAACTTTATGCAGCTCGTACGAGGCAGGTTTACTCCACACCCCTATGACTTACATGACTGGTACCCTCTGCTCCTTGAGGGAGGGAAGGTACTGTCAAGGCCATGGACAAGGGGGGTCACAAAGCGAACCATCGAGGGGTCCACGTTAGTGTGGCTTTGAGAAGAAGCAATAGACGTTAGCGTGCCTATGTGAAGAGGCATTAGGTGAAGCGACGCTGTGAGTGGTTTTGTCCATGGGACTTTGAAATCACATCGTGCAAACCTAGAGGGTTGCATGGGAAGGGGAATTGCAAAGCAAAGGAGTGTGCTTCTTGAAGTGGAGTGACTTGGCCTTAGCATGGGCCAGGGGTGTGAATGGGAGGTGCTTCTCGAAGTGGAATAATATTCGCGGAGCACTGCCCCACGAAGCATAGGTGCCTCATTAAGGAAGGTGTTGCGAAGAAGATTTCTTCGTGATGTGCAGCGACCCTGCCAAGGCATGTGGATAACTAGTACAATATGGGTGTTTCACGAAGCATAAATGCTATGCAGTTGCCCGGGTTCCCTTGGGAATCCCCTTCCTTCAGGAATTCCCATAAAATCGGTGAATGGAATCCCCCTCAGAAGAGGGGATCAAAACGAGACAATGTGAAGGCATCTCACGAAGCAAAAATAACTTGCGGAGCTCATGATTCCCGAGGCGAAGGGTGCTTCGCGAATCGGGTGTTGAGAATCCGAAAGGTAGTATTTTCCATTCCCTGGACTCAGGGGGTGCCTAGTATTTATAGGCAAGGGGCGCCACGAAGCAGAGGTCACACTGCTCGAAGGGGCGACAGGTGCTTCGTGGTGGCCTCGTGAACATCAAGGCATTCGTATGGCGGTATCGCCTCCTTTGCTTCGCGGCGGCCACATTGCTAGGGGGAGCTCCGCGTAAGAGCATCGCGGGGCAGAGTGCCGGCTTATTTTCCTTCTTCCCTTTGTGTTCAATATTTTGGCGCCAAAATCCCCCCCCCCCTCAGACTTGTGGAGGGATGAAGGGTCAAAGTCTGAGGGAAAATCGCGCAAATTATTGGTGGTTCGCGATGCTGCCTCGCGAAGGGGCGCGCGGTAATGAAAGTGGTTACGCGGTCTGGACATGCCATGATGCTCCGTGCCGGCGGAACGTGCCATGATGATCGGGGGTAGCCTCCTATAAATAGGGAGGATGACCTCTCTTTTTTCCTCTCATGACTTTTGTCCTTTTGCGCTCTCGACATCGCGAAGCTCCGCGTACTCCACGTCTTCTCTCCACGAATCGAGCTTCGCGGAAAACCACGATTCTTCGACTCCGCGACCATGCCAAGAGAAATTCTTTTTACTGGCCTAGGCAAGGCTCTGCGGCTTTGTTTTGTTCCTGAGCTTTCCGAGAGATCTCTGCGAGCAACCTTCACGATATAACCCAAAATATTTTGGAGTTCTGAAACCGAAATGGCCCATCGAGAAGCTGTGTTGAGGGGTGCTTGCAGACACCGCATGGAGGGATGATATGGATAACTATCTGGACCTTGGAGAGATGGTCTGATGTCACTCAAAACAAATTTTTTTGATAGCACTTCTATCAGAGAGTCAGAAGAACTTTCCGCAGTGGAAGAAGCTGCCCTTGTATGGCTTCGGTCTGAGGGATGATGTTTTCATTCCCGATGAGAGTATGGACGAACCAACTTGCTGGTTCAGGATCATGCCATGCCATTGCCAGTGGTTCAAGGTGGCTGATGGCCATGCGCGGGTGGACTTCACACCCATCACCACCGACTTTCTCCACAACCATGTGAATAATATCGACATGAATCCACTGCAACTAGAGACATACCCTCCTTTGTACTGCACCATGCTGAAGGCGGCTTTGCAGGATTCAAAGTAGGGGTGGTCTGATGAGTGGGACATGTGCCAGGGCGGCAACTTCACCAATGACTGGGAATGGGCCTACTGGGTAGGCGCCTCATGAGAGGAGTTTGGGGTCGAGCTGAGGAGAGTGGGTTTGTATGAGGCGGAATGGGCCTGCCAATTCCACATTTACCAACCGAAATAGCTGATGCCAGAGCTGCTAAGTAGATGGTCGTCTAGGACCAATACTTTTCACCTACACCATGGGGAGGTGAGCATCAGTATGTGGGATGTCTATTAGATTTTGGGGGTTCCCATTTTGGGGGCTATGTATGATGAGTTCCTCCCTGTCTTGAGCGCGTGGGAAGATTCAGAGCAGATGTCGCGACTAGCATCAGCACTGATGGCAATAGTCTCTAGAGAGGACAAGGAGGCTTTGAGAGATGTTCATTTTAAGAAGTGGTTCGAGTGGTTCCTGAACTTCTCGGAGAATCGAGAGTTCCCTCTGAGGCCTTGAACTTGTCCGAAGGCGGCTCAACGGAGCAAGGAGAACTCATATTGGCAGGTCTTGGAGGATAGCCAATGAAAGACTTGGGGTTTCATTGTCAGCACTGAACAACAGCCGATAGTCCAGCTGGCAGCGTTCATCACGACCCTTATCTGGAGTTGGATCCTACCGGTGAGGGATACTAGCATGGGGGTGCGGCCCAGCTCATTCATCATGGCATTTATGCTAGCCATGGGGCAGCAGGTCAATCATGGGATTCAAATGCTCGCCAAGCTGTACAGGATGCTGCGACAAGTTAGCGAGGGCAAGAAGCCACCAAGGATATGCTAGCCTTTCCACATTCTATAAGGGTGGATTGTGGCGCAAATTCGGGGGATTTATGAGTACCCAATACCTATCTCACCACCGGGTCCAAACATCCACCCCTCCATTCTGAATATGTCCGGGTGATTTCCATTCAAGCTAACCGTGTCGATGGTGCTAAACCGGGTGTGGAGGGCAGATGAGTTTAAATTCCACCCATTTCTGTTGCCGATGGGGGTACTTACTGATGATGGGCGGGGAATGGAAGTGCACTGGGATTATCTCCTGGCCTTTCGAGGTGGAGTTTTGGTGGCACAAGTGGATCGTGAGCCACTCTGTGAACCGCACACCCCATATCAGTTTGCGAGGCAATTCTGGTGCCTCCAGCGGCTGACCCCACAGGTCTATTGGGAGGTGCGTCATGAGGATCACCCATGTGTGATGAGGAAACTGTGGCTCATGTTCACACAAGAAGACAGGAAGATGCAAATTGCATTGCCTCCATCTACCGCCGCATTCAGATTGGTGAGGGAGTATGACATTAGCTGGGAGGCTTCTTATTCGGGGGAGATGCTGAGGCAGGCAACAATTCGGGTTGGTGATAGTGGGCCTCCTCTATCCTGAGGTCGGGGTCTGATGGTAGTAAGGGACACTCGCGGTGGTGGGGCTGCCATGGCGGTGAGACCCGCACCGGCTGAGGGTGTGGCAGCAGCGGCGGATCCGGTGATTCCAGAAGTGCAGGGCCATCCAGAGGGGATTCCGCATGATAACCACTGAGTTTCCATGGAAGCGGTTGTGTCATATTGACATTCTAGATGATGTCGTCTTCCTATAGGCATGGGACATTTGTGATGTCAACCGGAAACACCTCAGTTTTCCCGAGATGTGGGAACTCTTGAACCTTCGCGGGATGGTTCTACCAGGTATATGCCCAGACCGGGTAGGTTTTACAGCATCTCTGATAGAGACGGAGCAATATTTGGTCAAGTTGGAGGAATACGTTCACTCCAGTGGTGTCCTACACCCAATGACATACCGGGTGAGGGTACTTCTGGATCGGACGGTTCCACCACAACTGTCAGCCGCCAATCTGAGGGAACGCTTCCCCCCACTGGAAGAATCAGAAGACTCCTCTCGGGTGGATGAAGCTGGAGGAGGGTGCCCGTTGGAGGAGGGAAAAGTCGTAGACCAAGAATCAGATTATGATAATTTCGCAGAGGATCTCGTGGTAGAATTCTGAGCTTCATTCCTCCTGGTCCATTCTTAGGCCATCATGGATTTCATACCGATGTTTGAACTATGCAGGAAGAACTGGTATGCAGGCCTCGCTCTCTCCCCTTAGAAGGTGAGGATTTAGGACCTTCAGAACCCGTGCCTATGGCTGCATCCAGTTCTGTATCTGGTGGGGCCAGAGCACCCATGGTGGCTCCCCTAGAATCTCCAGACCTTCCAATATTATACGGAGGGACACGCCTTGCGGTCCTGTCAGCATCGACTCAATTGCAGCACTAGGTGATCGATCTCCGTATGTTTCCTCTACTGGATTCATTGCTGTCATATGTAGATTGTGCCAAATAATGTTTATGTCCCTCTCTATCATACAATTCTTCGACTGGCATGGGCTACTGTGGCAAGGCTGGTCCGGATGTCTGGCAGCATCCCTCATAGGGGAATGCCGGTGATGGTCGATATAGTCCCCCCATCTCCCCGAGATGCAACACACACTATAATTAGTGGGACCACTAGCAGGTTCATGCCTGAGGTTATTGAGTTGGAGTCCGATGATGAGGATCAATCGGCCAACCGAAGTATCGTCACACTTGCTCCAGTTCCAGATGTCACGCCAAATTCAACACCAGATACAGATCCCACCGAGGAATTCATGTTGGAGTATCCGGCCTACGGGCCTGCCAATCATGTAGACTGGGACAAAACAACCTCCGACGAGGAAGACATCAGCATAGTCTGCCACCGATCATGGAAGATAATCACGCGCTTCATCAAGGACACCCCCCAAGTGCTATGTCTGAATGAAATGGACGGACATCACTCACGACTACGCGAACTGTGGGATGGGGGATTAGTTACCCAATGTCCTCATGCGCTCATCCGAGATATCATGGCTAAGAAGATCCGAGAGTATGATCGTGGGCTCAGTGTGGGTTGGCAGCAGAGGAAGGTGACAAACAACAAGAAGCTCCAGGAGGCTGAAAGCGAGGTCAAACAGCTGCAGGCCCGGGATGATGAGCACTTAGCCTCTCTTAGTATACAATATGAGTTGATCTCAATGTTGAAGTCCCATCTAGAAGAGGCAGAAGATCATATGAGGTAGGCTTCTAGAAAGATGGCTACCATTCAGGCTGGAATAGTGAGGGCCAGGGCCAAGGCTGACGAACTGCACCCCGCCGCTGGTGAGGAGGAGCGGGAGATGAGTCAGCAGCAGCAATTCATGGATTCCACAAGCCGATGGGTGGCGGAGCTTCAACGCTCTTTTGACGAGGTCAAACCGTCCCTTGGGGTAGTCGACCCTCGGGTACTGTAACAAATTATAAACCTTTTAATTGTACTTTGGTGCTTCAAATGTTTTTTTCTTTTTTGTTTTGAATGTCGTAGAATGAACAATTTCCATTGTTTTCATCGGTTCATTACATCACTACAATGTTTGCGGGACATTCGGCTATAATTCCCCAAGCTCACGTGGGTCAAGGCCAATGTCAGAAACAGGAGATAGTTGCCTTCTCGTCCCACCTAACATAGGAGTGGTTACCAAGTGCCGGGAATCAGGGGTTTGGATAACAAGTCCGGATTTTCGAAAGATAGGAGAGGCCTGGCAGGATAAGGATGATCTCAACACAGCAGAATTTATGTTTCTTCAGTGTGCTCTCATGCACGAACGGTGCAACACCATGGGCGCTAAAACCATTCCGAATGGATGGAAATGGGAAGTGTGAATTATGATAACCATGATTTGGAACACTGTGGGGATAGCATGACAATAAATGACAATCGTTAACTATGGTGGGGAAATGATATTCTTACTGCGTTAGCCTAAAATGGGGACAAAAAATGAGGGTTGACTATTGACCATGATCAAAACACAGGACCGGGTCACAAATGTTGTCAATCAATCCTTCAGGACGTTGGCCCAGGACAGTAGGCGGACCCTAGGTCGAGCATCCATATTGTTAGGGGGTCCTTCCAAACATGACCAGTGTTCCAGAACGTTGGCCCAAGATGGTAGGTGAGCCGATGCGGCATGGGACCAGGCCGTTAGGGGGTCCCTTCACACATGAAATGGGACGAGGGTCTGAATAAGGGGAACGCAAAGCATGGAATATGGAGTGATATTTTGTCCTAATAGAATCCAACACTCATGTAATTACACCACCATGGTGGGAGTACGCCAGATAGGCGCATCAGTTTGGTTATGGATCCTTCCTTCCTTGGGACATGGCCTCTCTAGCAAGGGTTCTGGCCAGGGGGCGGAAAGGGGAAGGATAAAATTAATGATTCCTATGGGCTGGACCCTAGGCAAAATACCAGGGTGTCTTTACGTTTCCCATGAGAATGGGAATCAAGCCACACATAGTTCTGGAAGCACAGTGTAGTCATAGGCCAACACTGGAAGGCGAAATCCTCTCTGTCAGAGGCTCTGGTGCATCCTAGGATTAACACGGGGCATCATGAACTTGTTCAGAGTAGAACCGTAGTTTAGTGTCATTCATTGAGTAAATATGGACTCCTGTAGTTTAACATCATACGATAGGACTTGGAGTGAATGAGAAGAGCCCAGGGAGCATATGGTGTGGTATTTATGAAACCAACGTGAATGAGGACTTGGAGTCCAAATCACACCACGTACCACAGGAGGAAGCGCTCCAGGTCGAGGGACCAAGAGTGAGAATTAGGTTGGCCCCAAAGTTGAGCGGTCGGGCATTCCTACGTACCCCATGTGGATGGGAATCAAGCCATACGTAGTTCTAAAAGTGTAATTTAATGTCATGAGGGATGATGGGAAGCCTGGCCATGTTGGTACACATCCTGTAAAAACTACTAAGCCCACGTGAGTTATGCTCGATGTGGGAAACAAGAAGTAGTGGTTGGATATTCTCAACATAGAAAGGGGCAGGTTAGGGTGAAGGGACGCTCAATGAATACTCGCCCCATGACACTAACATGAGCATCTGGTGCAATTAGATGCACGAAGAGATAGAGCCGAGTATTTTGGAATTCCACTTGAACATGAGGAAGTGGAAATGTGTGAATCACGATGCTCGATATTTGGATCATAATGATGGCGGCTTGACAATGGAGGACAATTGTTAACTATGGCAGAAACGCAGCATCCATATCGTGTTAGCCTAGAATGGGGACAGACAAATGAGGGGCGACCATTGACCATGTTCGAAACACGGGACCATGTCACAAATGTTGTCAGTGACCCGTAGGGATGTTCGCCCGAAACGATTAGAGGGCCCTTAGGTCCAGTATTCATGGAGAGCCCTTAAGCCTAGAATCCATGTCGACTGAGGGTCATTTTGGATGTGGAAGAGGATGAGGATCCAAATAGAGAGCTCACGATGCTTGGTTAAGGGATGAGGGTAATGTCCCAATAAAAATCCCACACTTCGGGCTCTTTGTCAAAACACATCTGAATACAAAAACGAGACGTATTATATAGAGGGAGAAGAGTCCTTTCCCATAGGGAGATCTTAGTTTAGGGTCATAGAATTCATACCATGGGTGGGAGGAAGCACATGAGGCATGTGACGGGTACTTAAGAAAACCCGATGTGGATGAGGACATAAGCCCTAACTTCCATGCATTCTCTAGGGAGTGCTCACGTCGACGGACCAAACACGAATGTCAGATTGGGCCCGCGGGGAAGTTCTCAAGCACTCCTACGTATCCCATGAGGATGGGAATCAAGTCATAGATAGTTCTAATGGGTGTAACGATGAGGTACTAGTGTCATGGAAAAAGGGGAGTGCGGGCTTGGCCCTTTCACTAAAAGATCAGAATTTGATAAATCTTGTTTGTCCTTTAATGTGAGTGGGTTTTTTGTGAAGCGACAGGCCTAGTGTAGCAGACCCTGGTGTCGCGACAAGAATCAAGCCATGTTGGGCATTGGAAAATGGCATGGCACATTACCAATACCCAACGTGATGTCCAATACAATGAGGTCATCACAATGTAGTGTCATTTTTTGTCATGCATCCAGGACGATAATTTCATAGTTTAGGGTCGTATGATAGGACCATGCATGAATTTTAACGTCATGAAGTGCAAAAGTAGTAGAGATGTTGCTAGGTGGGGAATGTGTATGGTGTCGTGCGACATAACCAACGTGAATGAGGACATAATCCCACATCACACCACCCAGTCCCGTAGTCATGGTCCCGAAGGCTGGATGCTGAACTCAAGATGGACCTAAGGATAAGAGGTTTGGGCATTCCTACATATCCCAGGGGGATGGGAACCAATCCAGATGTATTTCTAGAATATCTTAATTTATGGTCTTAGAGCTCAGACAATGAGTGGATGACAACTTTCGTTGTAAGCGCAGACCTCCTCCCGATCCCTAAGCCAACGTGAGTTAAACTCGGTGTGGGAATCAAGGAAGAAATATCCTAATCATGACACCCGAAACATCCATCGAGGGGATGTTGGCGAAGAGCCCCGAATGACACCTTTGACACCGCTTGGTTCCCCCAACGTGCAGACGTGCACAGAGGAGTAGTACCAAGAGTTCTGAAACTCTACATGGACATGATGAGACTATAGAAGGATGTGAATCGTGTAACTGACGTTTTCGGCTTAATGGGGATGGTGTAATGATAGAGGAAAACTATTTACTATGGTGGAAAAATAGTCTCCATATCACGTTAGACTGAGGAGGGAACACCAAACGATCATTGACCTATGACCATATTCGCAATGCTGGATTTTTATCAATTTGTTGTATGAAACCCTTAGGCCTGGTATCTAGGCTGTTCATGGGGGTCCCTCCAGGTGTGAAAGATGATGGAATCCCTGATGAAGGGATACAGAATTCCTGGAAAGCTGGTGCGGACGTGTCCGAGTAAAGTTTGACATTCCATGAAATAAACCGGAGTATTCTTAGGCACATTTGTGACCCATCGGAAAGGTTCGACGAAACAGCTCGGGAGGGAGAGCTACATGGCGTGGTCAAGACCAATGTGAATGAGGACATAATCCTACACCACACCGTATAATCTTCTCGTGGAGGAAGAGTAGGCCAAGGGTCCTAGGTGGGATGGAGGTTTCCAGAAGATGGGGATGGACCCGAAGCTTAGACATTCGGGTGGTCATACGTGTCCCATAAGGATGGGAATCAAACCACTCGTAGTTATGAAGGGATACCCAGGGGCAGAATATTCTAACAAAAAGGTGTGTGGTGTGGTTCATAATTAGGACATAAACCCACACCATACCGCACAGTTCTACAGGAAATAATCTGGGCCAAGGGGCCAAAAAGGCCAAGGGGCCTGAGGGTAGGAGTCAGTCAGGGAGGCCTGGCCAATTTGCAGTTTAATGTCTTGCAATGAGGACGAGGAAAGTGATAACTTTATCTCATCCGGGGAGGTGTATTACATGGCAAGTAACCCTGCATGAATGAGGACATAATCCTCCACAACGCCATACATCCCTTATAATAGATTCAGGGACATAGGCCTGACCGCTGGCACCACCCGGAGGAAAGTTTGTCGCTTCAGGAAGAGGCAGAACAAATCACTACACTCGATGTTTGGGACATCTCAGGGTGGACCTAAAGATCCCGTACACTGTTGACCATGTTCGAAACATAGAGTTCTTATGGTGACCTGATATGGGGGAAACAAATGAGTGTCGACCATTGACCAAATTCACAACGTGGGACTTTTATCGGCTTGTTGCACCAAAACCCTCGGGGCTGTTGGCCTGTATCGATAGGAGAGACCTTGTTCGTTGTATCTAGGCCATTCTTGGGGGTCCCTCCAGGTGAGGAAAGTGATGGAGTCCCAGTCAAGGAGTGGGTGAAACATACATGTATCCATCCACGAAAGAGGCGAACATCTCCAGGGGGATGTGTGGCCAGGTCGAGGCTTACTCGACGTGAGTTGGGAAAAAGTGTGCATTATTCCATATGTCTTGACCCGAGGGGATGATTTCTGGATTTTGTACTGGGCCGACAGATGAAATTTCTAGGCGTTCCTATGTATCCCATTATGATGGGAATCGAGCCATACATATTTCTTGAAGGCCATGCAGTTTAACGTCATGTTGTGAGGATGTGGGAGGATAGAAGAACGGGAGTGGGCACATGGTGCAGCCGTTATAATCCTTGTATGAGTGGGGTTAATAAAGACTACTCCTCATCCTGCAAGGATCCTCCAAGGAAACTATACCCAGGGTTGCAGTGAAAGAGAAGAGATCATGGCTGGGCTCAAGACAAAGCGTCTGAGCATTCCTACATATCCCATTAGGATGGGAATCAAGCCACACATAGTTCTTGAAGCACAGTTTAATGTCTTCCTGGATAAGGGATGTATCTCACTTGGGGATAGGTATGGTAAAAATGTAACCCGACATGAATGAGGACATATCCAACACCAAACCATGTGATCTCACAAGAGTGTCTTAGTCGACGGAGGCCAAGGGGCCGGAGGCTGAGCCTCGGTCTGGGAGGCCTGACCGGCTTGCAGTTAAATTTCTTACAGTAAGGATAGGGGCCAGGGGCCCAAAGAGGCCAAGGGGTCTGAGGCTGAGCCTCGGTCAGGGAGGCCTGACCAGATTGCAGTTTAACGTCTTATAGTAAGGACGTGGGACATGGGCCCAAAGAGGCCAAGGGGCCTGAGGCTAAGCCTCGATTAGGGAGGCCTGACCGGCTTACAGTTTAACGTATTACAGTAAGAAATAGGGATAGGGGCCCGAAGAGGCCAAGGGGCCTGAGACTGAGGCTCAGTCAGGGAGGCTTGACCGGCTTTCAGTTTAACGACTTATAGTAAGGACGGGGGAGATCTTAGTTTAAGTTCATAGATCTCGGACCATTTTGTAGTTTATCATCTTGTTGGACGATGGTGGAGTTTTGGGTCCTACGGGACCATAAAGAGGAGTTTAGGGTCATGCGGGACCACAACTTGCGGTTTAGGGTCGTGCGGGACCGTATAGTTTAAGGTCGTGTAGGACCAAGGATGCTTAGGCAAATTACATCTTAAGGAACTTGGCGTTTGTGGGAGGAGTTATGCGCTCACCATTCGTGGTCACCAAGGAGTATGCTCCATTGGGGTAAACCTTATGGATGACGTAAGGTCCATCCCATTTGGGCTCTAGCTTGGGCGGTTTCCTACTATAGATCATTGGTGCTCGAAGGGCCAATACTACGTTGCCCTGTAGAAAATAGAGAAGGCGAACCTTCTTATTGAAGGCTGTGGATATCTTATTCTGATGCCTTTCCAGATTGTGCAGGGCATGAAGCATGTTCTCATCCAGTGCTTCCAATTCAGCTAGACAGATTTTATCCACCTTATCTGGTGCCAGCTGGTCATAGACTGCAGTGCGTAATGATGGAAGCTGGATCTTAATGGGTAGGATGGACTCATCCCCATACACCAGGGAATATGGGGTCACCTGGGTGGAATTGCAAGTCCTCATCTGATATGCCCAGAGGGTGTTGTAGATCTTGTACGACCAACTTTTCTTGTTCTGACCATCCATTTTCTGCAGAATGTTAGAGAGGGTTTTTTTGAATGCCTCGATCTGTCCATTTGCATGTGCATGATAGCGAGAGGTATGGTTCGAATGGATATTGTACTTGGCATAAAATTTCTTTAGCTTGGATGCTCGGAAGTTGGTGCCATTATCTGTGAGGACAGCGTGAGGGACCCCAAACCGATGGATGATGTTAGAGCTCACAAAGTCGACAATGGAACAAGCCTTGACCTCATTGATAAAATCTGTCACTGCCCACTTGGAGAAGAAATCTGTTGAAGTAGGATGAACCTACACTGGCGAGCTATCGCCGGTGGATATGGTCCCACTACATCGATTCCACACACCGCAAATGGCTAAGATTTCATGGTGGGGTGGAGGGGATCCGGTGGCCAATGCAGGAAGTTGGCATGAACTTGGCACATGTGGCATCTCTTGGAAAACTCTATACAATAATGGATCAAAGAGGGCCAGAAGTACCACAACCTCCAGATTTGATGAGATAGCTTTGGCGCAGCTTGGTGGGAACCACATGAACAAACATGAACCTCTTGCATAACCTAAGAAATCTCAACTCCTGGAATGAAAAGGAGGAGAACTCCATCGAATCTCCGCTTATAAAGGATCTACTCAAGACTAGGACCGCTCTGGAGGGTAAATTGCAGCGCGCGACATCGGATTCGCTCGCACTCAGCCTGGTCATCTGGTAGGAAACCATGTTGGAGATAATCGACAAATGGTGTCCTCCAGTCAAGAGTGGCCTCAACCACTGTGTTTGACGAACCCGAGACCCCTGAAGTAGAAGGTCCGACGGTGAGATGACTTACCCATAGGTTGTCATTTTCCTTTGGGGTGACGGGGGAAATGGCTCTATGGTGTTCCACATGTATGATCAAATCATCTTGCTCGGGTTCTGCGAGTGATGCAACTAAGCCAGCCAAAGCATCTTCTCGACCGTTTTGTGAGCGAGGGACATATGTATCCTCTGGTCGAGAAGAGAACTGGGCCATTATATGGAGGGTGCACTCCAGCAATGGTACAAGCTTCAGCTTCCTAGAAAAATTGTCACCATTGACCTTCTTGATTACCAGCTCAGAATATCCTTCCACATGGAAATGGGGCACATCGATCTCGAGGGCCAACTCGAGGCCGGTGATGAGAGCTGGGTACTCTGCCTCGTTGTTGGTACAACCTTCTGACAACAGAAAAGAGTATGTCAGGACAGCTTGCACCAAGGTGATGAAGACGATACCCAGACCCACTCTGTTGAGCATAGGATCGTTGAGCCTCCTACCGGAGGGGCTCCGAGAGGCACCGTCGAAGTGCAGTTGCCAACACGAGACGACATGATCGACTGAGAGGATCATCTCATCATAAAAATCCAGGTCCAGTGATTCATCTGCGGAGGATGGATGGGCAGCTAAAAAGTCTGTCAATGTTTGTCCCTTGATGGCCTTCTAAGGCACGAACCTGGTGTCAAACTGATGGAGGATCACCGCCCACCGCGCTAGTTGTCCAGTTAACATGGGGTAGTTTAGAATATACTTTAGTGGTCCTACATGAGAGACCAATTGTACCTAATGGTTCTGCAGGTAATGCCGCAACTTCTATATAGAAAAAATGAGCGCAAGGCATCTCTTTTCGATAGGGGGGTATCTGATCTCCGTATCGAGAAGCATGAGCCTGAGACTGTTGAGACTGTTCTCTATACCCTGGTTATTCATCTGGGAGAGAGGTGCGCTGAGGGACCGTTCCAGGGTGGTCACGTACAGGACCAACGGCTTTCTGGAGATGGGTGGCATCAAAACCGGAGGTTGGAGCAGATACTGCTTGATTTCCTTGAAGGCGGTCTGACACTCTTCATCCCATTCGTAGGTAGTGCCTTTCTTCATGATCAGGGAAAAGGAATTACACTTTCCAGCCAGATTCGCGATGAATCGGCATATATAGGCTAAGTGGCCTTGGAGACCTCGAACTTCCTGAATATTTCTCGGTGGAGGTATTTGACTGATGGCCTTGATCTTCTCTAGGTCGATCACAATGCCCCAGTATCTGACAACAAAGCCGGAAAACTTCCCAGAGGTGACCCCGGGGGCACACTTTAACGGGTTCATCTTCAGGTGGCAGGAACAGAGGAAACCGAACACTTTCTCAAGGTCTTTAAAATCGCCCTAGTGCTGGAGAGATTTGACCACTAGATCATCCAAGTAGCATTCCACCATCATCCTGAGAATCGGCCTGAATATGCGATGCATGGCTCGCTGATAAGTGGCACCTGCATTTTTCCGGCTGAAGGGAATAACCTGGTAACAGAACGTACCTTGGGGAGCCCTGAAGGTAGTGGAATCCTCGTCCTCGAGGGCCATCCAAATTTGGTTGTACCCTGAATACCCATCCATTAAAGAGAGGTCTTGTAACTCATTCTTGGAACCAATTAATAACTCGGTCAACGGGAGGGGAAATTCATCCTTTGGGAAGTGGCGATGGAGGTCACAAAAGTCGATGCAGACTTTGATCTGTCCATTCTTCTTCTTGACTGGCACAATGCTGGCAAGCCACTTGGGGTACTGGACATCCTTGATGACGTTGTCTTTGATAATCTTCTCAACATCGGCCACAACCATAGAACCATGAGAAGGGTGCATCTTTATGTGAGGCTTATTAAACCCATGATGGTTTGACGGGAGGCCCATGCGGTGAACGGCTACCTGGGGATCTAGTCCTGGCATCAAACCATAACTCCAGGCAAACACATCACAGTGTTGTTTGAGAAAGTCTACGTACCACTACTGCTCCTCGAGGGACATGGCCGCACTGATCATTGTGGGTCCTGGATCTTCCTCGCTAACAAGGTTCACCTATACCAGTTCATCAACCGTGGTAGTGACGCCATCCTCAATGGTGGGTGGAGCATCCTCAAGATCTTTCTCTCCACCCGTGGAGGGATTTCCTGCAAGGGGAGATGCTTTTGATATATCAAACCCATATGGGAAGCTGGTGCCGGCTTGGGCAGCAGTGGTCATCATATCAGGAGTCCCACGCGCCACTGAGACCATAGCAATGAAGGCAGTCCATCCTATCCCATCTAGCCTTCGGCCTAAGGGGCCACATTCGATGACATCAAAGTAGTGGTGACACATCATCCTGAGTCGGTTGATTCCAACCTGGCGGAAGAGAAACGTATGATGTACTTCCATTGTCATAATCATGACATTATGATACCGCACAAGGGTATGAGGCTCTGGGATCACCTGAGCCTGGCTAGTGTAGGAGTACGAGGTGATTTCCAGTCGTCACTTGGACATGGGAACATGCCTTACTTTTGTACCTAAAACAACAAAACACTACCCCATTTGAGGGGTTGTGGCCTCCAATCGATGTATCGGAAAGATGTAGGTGTCATCCAGGCCAACCCATGGATCAATTGTGACCGGGGAGGGTTCATCCTCACTTTCTAAGATTTTCTTATCCTTACTCTTGTAATAATCAGCATCAAGAGAGCGGGCTTCACAAGAGGCGAAAGCAGACGAATCTCCATGGAACACGCCTACATGAACATGAAGGGAGTATTTGAGGCATTGGTGATACGATGAAGGGACTGCTGCATGCAGATAGAGCCATGGCCTGCCCATCAATGCGTTGTAGGTGGTGTCCTGGGAGACAACCATGAATTCAGTGCTGGAAATTAGGGAACCGGACTAGGTATTCAGGCAGATCATGCCGACTGGGGATTTATTGGTCCTATCGTATCCCTGGATTCTGAGGTCAGAGGGAGTTAAATCATCTTCTGACAAACCCAGCTTTCGTAGTGTCCGAGTCAGGATCATGTTGATCCCAGAACCCATGTCAATGAGGTAGCGGAGGACTTCCACGCCATTGAAATGGACAGTGATGTACATTGGACGAATATTACCCTGTATGGGAGGGTCTTCATCTTCACCGGAGAAATATATAACCTCCTAGAATTCGGGGTTCTCTGTTTCCTCAGCGTGGAAGACTTCCACAGTGCGCTACCGTCGTCTCAAACTGAAGAGAGCTCTTTAGGGCATCAGAAAGTGCTTCACGCAATTTAGATGATAGGAGAAGGGACTCAAGGATAGAAAGCCTTGCTGGAATTCCAAATAGGTGCTTCAAGACATCATACTTCCGTGCCAAGCGCGAGCCTCTTCTTATAGGAGGTCGTTCTGCAGTTGGAGGCATAGAGGGTCCTGCAGGTTGAACAGGTGGTTGGCTAGTACTGGGTACATCCTGCTACCTACTAGTTGAAGCCTGGAGAGTAGCCTCCGGATAAGGATTGGGTAACATAGATTTTCCTGTAGCCGGGAAAGACAGACTGCGAAACAGATGAGTTAGCTCTACCTGATCTAGTAGCACAAACATTAGTGGAAGTAGAGCTGAGGGCATCAGACGAGGTTGTGCATGATGGGCTCTACGATTAGCCTACTGACTGGTTTCAGTAGCATGCATGGATTGACTAAAATCACCCACTGACGTGCCTCGATGACCTGTGCGGTTGCGGTTCCGCTGACGTTGGCGTCGGCTGGGGACGTTGGGGAAGTTATCATGGCATTCCCCCTCTTTGGGAGCCATATAGGGCTTTACCAGCTCCACGATGTTAACCTAAGGGTACCCCTGACAGTTTCATGACAATTCATCCACCACTAGGTAGATTCTGGGAGGAATCCCCATTTTAGGGGGCATAATGTCGCCAAGAGTGCGGGATGACGATGGCAGAGGTGGAGCGCCTTTCTTCTTCTTACCTCGTCGCTGCTTTCCCCTTTGGGAAGAGGTCCACTGGGATGAAGATGTAGTGGTACTGGATACTTATTATGAAGGATCCGGCTGATTCAAGTGTGCCTAAATGATACCATGGGCATGGGTGATGGTTTTTTGAGCCATCCAATCCTCGTTTTTCTGGGACCCACTGCTGGGAACCTATTTCCACTCACCTTCGCTGTCACTACCGGTTTTTGACCCTACAAAGACACCCTCTACATCTGTCTGTGTTGGGCCCAACCTGACTATGTTATTGTCGACCTGGTTTTGAAGCCAGTCTTTAAACACATAGTATTTCTTGAGGGTGTGCCCCAGAATCCGATGATAGGGACAATAGTTGGGGTGATCGGTGAGATTTGCCTCTGTCAGCCTTCTTCACTCTGGTAGGCGCACAATCCCTTTCTCTAGAGCACTTCAAAAGTAATAGGGGAACTGATTCTTGTTGAATGAATAAGTCTAGTGCCTTATTTCCGGATAGGGTGCCTTGGGGGCCTGGCCTTGGTGAGGGGCCAGAGGGGGCTGCCGAGGATGCGATGCCTGATTGTCTCGCCTAGGTTGTAATGGCACATTGCGCGGGGGAACCTTCCGATTTTGAGGCAGTTGATGCTGG
The DNA here is from genome assembly GCA_963277665.1 of Viscum album. NCBI lineage: Eukaryota > Viridiplantae > Streptophyta > Magnoliopsida > Santalales > Viscaceae > Viscum > Viscum album. The sequence continues at coordinate 962,175,762 of OY728148.1, read as the reverse complement.
GCAGGAGCCTGCTATTGAGGTGGGGGACCTCTGTGGGGTTGCGGGGCTGGTGTCGCTGGCAGTAATTCTAGCATCTTGGGGGATTCTATTTGGGCCACTGCAGTGGGTTTGGCTTTGGATGCCCTCCCGGATTGGATCATAGGGGGCAGCAGATATGTCTGACTAGCCTGTTACAGAGCCTCCTCAAGGCGCTGAGTCTTATCAGAGAAATCCTAGAACCCTCCAGGGTAGTTCTGGGTGATCAGGGAAAGAACCAACTCCGTTTTAACCTTCCCTACACACATTTTCAGTAATTACTCCTGATTCAGTGGCATGTTGATGGAGTATGTAGTTACCTTCCACCGGGCGATGAAGTTTGTGACTCGCTCATGATGCCTTTGTTTGCACATGAAAAGGTCTGCGATGCTAGTCTTTCGCATGGTGGAGCTGAACTGGTATAGGAACTGCCGGAAGAGATCCTCCCAACCGGTCACCGATCCGATAGGGATCTAGATGTACCAGATGAATGTGGGGCCCTCCAATGTATGCATGAAACATCGGATCTTGGCGGCGTCTTGCTGGGCCACAGTCCCCAGCATGGGGACACACCTAAAAGAAAAATGGGCCAGGTGCTACGGCGGGTCCCTTGTCCCGTTGAAGGGAGAGAAAGTGGTTTTCCCAAAACCCGGGGGTGCGGGCATATCATCCACCCACGCGAGATATGGCTTGTCATCTAGTGGGACTGTCACCATCCGTGTTTCCAAGACTTCGAGGCGGGCGATGAGTGCCTCTATTAGATCATCCGAGTGGGGGTTGTTTTCTTGACGGGGATCCCTAATCAGAAGTGTGTTGTCGGGTTCTTCAACATGGTAGATGGCTTCAGTAGCTCATCCAGCGACTGGAAAAATGGCCTGTAGAGTAGCCGGGGGAACCCAGGATGGATTTCTCAGATTTCCCCGTCGTTCAGGAGGGTTTGGCGAGACATATTGCACCCTCTTTCCATGAGTTCCAACTTCTGCCCTATCTGTAGAAGTAGCATGGTCAGGGTTTCCTGGAGGCATCTTGTCTGTGGAAAATTGTTCCTTCCCCTGCTGCCCTAGCTTGGGATTACCGTAGTCGGGTCACCGTTTTGTAGCACGCTCTTCCAGGAGTTCATCAACCAGCCTCTTCTATTCAGCAAGCTGCTGGAGCAGCGCGACCTTATCGGGTTCTTCGTCCGTCTTCTGTACAGAGGCTGACGGGTTGGAGTGATTGACATTTCCAATGTTCTCTTTACCCTTACTAGCATTTCGAATGAGTACCAGTGACTCGGTGGGTACATGGAGGACTAGACGGTTCCTCTACTAACGGGTATCCCTCCCTGATGGGTCTAGCAGTGGTGGTACACCCTCAGGGGTAAGTATCCTTCGAGAATTTCATGCTCGTCCTCCTTGTCCACTATGTTAGCCATGTGGACTGCGACCCTCTTTGGGGGCATGTCCTCAATGTCACCTAACCGATCGGGATGCCGCCAGATAGGACTGAAGAGGAGGGCGGCATACTGTCCCCAGCCACAGACTTGCACATGGGGGGTAGCTTCCCTGATGATTCTACAGAGTACTTTGAGACTCTGAACGCATTTCTGTTGAAGGGTTCTCTGGTGGCCTGGTGACTCAGGGCACTCGGACATAGAGAGTGTAACCAAATCGATCAAGTGACATTTCTCACTGATTTCTTCAGTGTTCTCTCAGCTATTGGGGTACACTACCCACTCATAAAGAAGGCAGAAGTGTGTCGCCCATAGGGTTCGGAGGACGCTCTCCACTTCCTCTGGGGTAAGGGACTCCGGTGCGCAAAAGTTCGGTGCTGCCATCGCCAGAACATCCCCGGGAAGTGTTCCGTTGTGAGAATGTTCCAGAAGCTCTTGGGCTCGGACTCAGGTTCTGGGCTCATATTTCCCCACTCGTCAACCGGAGGCAGCTGAGGGACCGGTAGCGGTACAGAGGTGGACCGCTGGGACAGTAAACTTGGTGGCAGAGAATACGGCGAACGAGCTGACTGGCCGCCGAATTCCGGGCTATCCTCTGAAGAGTGATTTGACCTTACTACGATATCACGATATGATGGGTTGATAGCCATAGCTTCTGGTACAGTAATTGTTGTCGCCGGTGATGGGTCACGACATTGCTCTACCATCGTTGGTCCCCAAAATAGCTCTATGTGATCTCTGGTAGAGGTAGAGGGAACTTTTGCTGACGATGGTGGTGATTTCATGGTTGGAACCTATAGAATTTCCACAATATCTTCCTCCTGGATGTACCTACGAAGAGAGGTTGGAATCCGGTGGACTTCGCATTCTGGGAGAACGAGGCTGATGCGCCTTGTTCATGCCCCAGTCTTTGACACGGAGGAGCGGGGAGAACGTTCCATCGCTGAGTCGCATTCCGCTTGAGAATCTGAGAAATGGGCTGGTTTGACCTCCACTCAGGCCTTCCCAGTACTCTTCTTGTGGTGGCGATGACCCATTCTCCTGCCACTAGATGGCTCTTTGGGACAAGGTTGATTCTCAACATCTAGTCTCGGAGTGGCGCTGGCGCCATGGCAGAGAGGACTCCTGCTTGAAATAGTCGGGTTGTGAGGGTCACCAGGGCATATGATAAAGGGTACATGTGGTGGGCCTCCATGGACAGCACCCGTGTGGGTGGAACCTTTGTTGGAACTGGTAGGATCATGGGGAGGACATCCATGGTCGGTGCGGGCGGAGCGAGGCTGACCTTCCCTCCTTGGGTTTCCGGGGCGAGGAGGACCTTCGCCAGTTTCATAGGGGATGTAGGGAGGACCCCCACATTGGAGAGGTAATGGATAGGTATTTCCACTACATCGACGGTCGGGGTCAGGAGGATGGACTCCATACTATGTATGGTGGGCGTGGGAGAGGCTTCTACATCGATTGTCACTACCATGGGGCAGGTCTTCCATCGGGATGGGGGTAGCACGAGTCATACCTCCATGAAGAGCTTAGGAGTGGGGAAGTCCCATACCCTGTGGAATGGTGGTACATGGAGGCCCTCTATATGGTGTGACACCACCACGAATTGGTTCGGGGCGATCACCACTCAGGTCTGCAACCTCGAGAGCCAACCCGACCTGCCCATGGGGCAGTTTGGGCCTCGGTCCTGGTCGGATGAAGGAGTGACCCTGCTCAGTGTATGCAGGGACTCCGTGATGCACGTCAGCGGTGTCTCATGCCTCAATAGATATTGACATCGACACCCCCTTGATGAGTGTCCTTAGCTTAGGCCCAACGCTGACACAGTGTCAGATGAGCTGGCGCATGTGTTGCAAGGGAATATCCTACCTGCTCCTCATGTGAAGCCGGACGACATCTCTTACGCGGCCAGATGAGAGCCCTTTCCTGGAGCCCTTGGATTGGAAATCTGGTCGGGCCGAGCTGGACATCACCTTCCTCATCAGTGTAAGGCAAGGAGTCATCGAGGAGTTCTGGGGACAGGCTCCCGAAACGATTGAAAATTGGGGTGGGGAGTAGGGGCTCCTAGCACGACCTTTCAGGGAGGCGTTGACGGCGGGGCCTAGATGCCTCCAGGTCCAGGTGGTCCATGTCCCGAGTCAGGATGACCCCTTCCTCCTCATACCTGCGTACAAGGATGTTTATCACCCTTCGTTGGATGATCTCTGATGGGGAGAGGGGACGCGGGCATCCTGTATTCAAAGATGTAGAGGTTGTCGTGGCGGTAGTGAAGCCACACAGAGCGGCTGTGCTGGTATTTCCCCCGCCCCTGCGTAGGTGAGCAGGCGGTGATCGTGTCTCCATAGCAGCAAACTGGTTCTTGGGAAACTGGGAGATCAACTCATCAGTAATGCAAGGAAAAAGATTGACAACCAGTTCCCCAGCGTCATTCCACCTCTGTGGTCGGTAAGAGGGATCCACTCCAACACATTGCAGAGTAGAACTCCCCATGTTCTACTGCCCCAACATAAAGTGTGTTTCACACTAGGCCGGCTATTTTCTTGGCGGGACCCAACACCAGATATCTGGATTCGGTGACACGTCAATCTACTAGTGCCTCGAACACAACTAACATCCACATTGAGGAGTAGAATTTCACGTCAGGTTCACCATTTCTATTTTCAACGCTTTCTCTGGGGTGCAGGCATCCATCTATGAAGACGTGCTGCTGTCGCACCACATTCCCGCATTCCAACGACAGGCGGCATCCACTCCATTTTCAGGGACGTCTGCTCCTTGATCGAAACTGAGATGATGGGATGTCGGTTCTTCCTTCCGTGGATTCCTCCTCGGAACTCTTCACCCAGTCCGAGTCTCCCCCATAGATTTAATACGTCGTTCATGAAACTCTTCCGAGTGTCATGATTCCATGGATGCCCATTAATTACACTGCTTCTATCAGGACATTCCAAAGGTTCTAGTTAGGGCAACAACCTTCATTCGGGGGAGTTGTCACATCGAGGCATCAGTAGTGTGTCTGAAGGACGGGGAATTGGAATGTCTATCTTTTTTCCCTTGTCATAGGGCTTCTCGAGGGCGTGGAAGCCCAAGGAATCCAACATCGAGCGCGGGGAATCATATACCATAGGCATGTATCTGAGGTTTTCCTCAGCTTCCTATGTTTAACACAGTGTATGCTGTAGGATTAACGTCGAGTGGAGATGGTTTGAGGGTGATCAAAATGTCCCTTAAAGACAGATTAGATTGGTGTATCCCAAGGAGGTAACACCTAGTGGATGGATTGATCAGAATTCCCGATGAGGGCAGATCCGAGGTGGTGCACTCCATGGAGGGTGGAAGTCACACCGTAATGGCTGATCTGAACACCACTGAGGTCAGATCATGTGGAAGTGTGACCCAGGATGGGGGACACCATGGATTACCATTGGCTAGGAATGAACCTTATGGAGGTTTCCTACGTACCCTGTTTAGAGGACATGGATCAAAACCCACGTAGTTTGAAGGGTTGATGAATCAGAGTGTACACATAGGACAATGGCCCAGAGACATGCTGGGGCTTACGTGTGGATAGTGGCCCAAGTACTGTTAGGAACAGCAAAAAGGGTGGATGGCATGATCCCACGGAGATGTGGCGACCCGAGTGATAATCAGGATTGATGATGGATGGATGAATGAAGTGGAGGGGTAATGAAATGGGATTATCTCAATGGAAACTGTGATGTTGGGCTTGATCCTCGAAGAGACCTCCTATGTATCCCCATGGAAGGGAATCAAAGTCCGCATAGTTCAGTGTGGTGTCGGTGGACCAACATGAAGATAGGCCTTGGTTCGATGGATGTTGGGCTTGAACATCATGATATTTCCTACATACCATGCCTTGACATGGATCAAAATCATCATAGTTCGGGTTGGTGCGCCGGAGGACCGGCGTGAATGCGGATCGTGGTCCGATGGGTGTCGTCAGCGAACCGACGTGAAGGCAGACCTTGGCCCACTGGGTATCGTCAGCGAATGGACGTGATGGTGGACCTTGGTCCGATGGTTATTTTCAGTGAACTGACGTGAAGGTGGACCTTGGTCCAATGGTGGTGGGGTTGAACCACATGGAGGCTTCCTACATACCATGCCTTAGCACGGAACAAAGACCACGTAGTTCAAATGAGGTGTGGAATACTGTTTAACATCATGCGGGACGGGTGTGAATCGACGTGAATGGGGTCAGAATGACCAGGTGATGGGCTTGAACCTCCTGGAGGCTTCCTACGTACCATGGCTTAACATGGATCAAAGTCCTCGTAGTTCAGCTGGTTTTCATCAGTGAACCGACGTGAAGGTGAACCCGTGGGTCTGCTGGTCGCGGGCTTGAACCTCATGGAGCCTTCCTACAAACCATGCCATGACATGGATCAAAGAAAATGTAGTTAAGGAGAAAATGGTGGGTGTCGGCGAACCGACGTGAATAAAGGACCATGGTCGGATGGGAGATTTGATTGAACCTCAGGGAGGCTTCCTACGTACCACGCCTTGACATGGTTCAAAGTCCTCGTAATTCGGGTTGGTCACAACGGCATGCCATCAGACTAGAATGCAGTTTAATGTCATGATGGATGAGGGTGGAACATGGCATGAATAAATGATGGGTGGGCTTGAACCTCGTGGAGGCATCCTTCGTACCATGCATTGACATGGATCGAAGACCTCGTAGTTAAGGTTGGATGTCGGAAGGCCGACGCGAAAAAGTGATGGGTGGGCTTGAACCTCGTGGAGGCTTCCTATGTACCATGCCTTGACATGGATCAAAGACATCGTAGTTCAGGTGGATGTGCAGTTTAACGTCATGCTGGATGGGGGACATACAATTTAACATCGTGTTGGACGAGGGCATATAGTTTAATGTCATGCTGGATGAGGTATTATCATGGACAATGATTACTCTAAGCCCATGTGGGTCATGCTCGGTGTGAGAAACAAGAGGCAATAGAGACCTGACGATCACGACGTGATGGGTGCATCTGTGAGAAATGAAGAGGGGCTTACGCGTTAGGTGGCCCATGGTGTGGGGACTTACTCTTGGATGGAGGCCCAATGTGCAGAAAAGAGTAGCGGGAGAGGGATTTGGGACCAAATATGGAAGGTGCCTCGTTCCCTATTGTGCCCTCCACTGGCCTTGGTAGTGGGGATGTACGGAGGTTCATGGGTGCTACCATCCGCAACAAAGGCTTGGGGGGTGGGGGGGCTTACACCAATGTGGTTGACCTTCTATAGTGGACATACACTACTCCGATAAGGGGGATATGATCCCATGTGGAAGGGTGATCCCATTCTCATGGAGATGAGTAGCGTAAGGAATGTCTGAGCTGGGGGGACCCTGCATGTGGTGCCCGGGGTCAGATCACAGTTTAACGTCATGTATTGAGGACGAGGTGCTTGGTAGTTTAACGTCCTGCAGATCGGATGAGGTGGGTTTACTCCACACCCCTATGACTTACATGGCCGGTACCCTCTGCTCCTTGGGGGAGGGAAGGTACTGGTAAGGCCATAGTCAAGGGGGTCGCAAAGAAAACCATCGAGGGGTCCACGTTAGCATGGCTATGCGAAGAAGCAGTAGCTATTAGCATGCCTATGCGAAGAATCATTAGGCGAAGTAACTCTACGAGTGGTGTTGTCCACAGGACTTTGAAATCACATCGTGCAAACCTGGAGGGTCAAATGGGAAGAGGAATTTCCAAGCAAAGGAATGTGCTTCACGATGTGGGGTCCCTTGGCCATAGCATGGGCAGGGGTGTGAATTGGAGGTGCTTTGTGAAGTGGAATAGTATTCGCGGAGCACTGCCTCGCGAAGCAGAGGTGCCTCGCGAAGCAAGGTGCTGTGAAGAAGAGTGCTTCAGGATGTGAAGTGACGCTTCATTGGCATGTGGGTCACTAGTACAAGATAGGTGTTTCACGAAGCATAAACCATCCGCAGCTACCCGGGTTCCCTTGGGAATCCCCTTCCTTTGGGAATTCCCGTAGGCTCCGCGAAGGTCATCCCTCTAGAAAGAGGGGCTCAAAACGAGAAAAGGAAAAGGCATCTCGTGATGGAAAAATACCTCGCGAAGCTCATGATTCCTGAGGCGAAGGGTGCCTTGTGATTCGGGGGTTGAGAAGCCGAATGGTCGAATTGTCCATCCCCTGGACTCAAGGGGAGCCTAGTATTTATAGGCAAGGGGCGACGTGAAGCAGCGCTCATGCGGCGCGAAGGGGCGATGGGTTCTCCATAGCGGTCTCACGAATGTTAGGGCGTTCACGGAGCAGTACCGCCTCCTTTGCTTCGTGGCAGCCGCGTTGCTCTGGGGAGCTCTGTGTCAGAGCTATGTGAGGCAGTGTGCATGCTGATTTTAATTCTTCCCTTTGAATTCAATATTTTGGCACAAACAGAGAACCATTCATGGAATCTATTTAAATCATCAATCATTCCATGCCTTTAACAATTTGAAAACATATGAGTCTACCCACTCATATAAACAATTGCATTCTAAAGAATTAAATGAGTATACCCACTCATTTAAACCATTACATATCATGAGAATACCCACTCATGTACACCACTTTTATATAATCATGTCATATAGATATAACCACCCACTTATCACCAATTTCCATTTAACACATCTCATGTGTATACCCACCCATTAATCACAATTACCAACAAAACTATTTAAGCAATCTAAAAAACAGCCAACAAGTATACCCACTCATTTGAAAAGTCCCATTTAAGTATTTAATCATGATAGGCTTGGAATATTATACTAACACAATGTAATGAGGCAATATATCTTCTATATATGTAATTCGGCCACATTTAAGTACAACCGAGATTCCATAAACTAGGAAAACTCGAGGTCACACCACATGGCTAGTTCATCAATGGTAAAAACCAAATTAAATGCATGGTGCACCACATGGGTGTCCTTGGGTTGGATCAAAAACCAGAAATGTATCTCAAAGAACCTAAGGGAGTCCCAAACATGTCCTACCTCATCTATTTCAGATTAACACTTTATTATCGGGCCTACGCTAAAAAGTCCAGTGGGCAGAAAAAAGGTCAATAGCCTTATAAAGCATCAAAAGCCGAAAGAAAAGTATAGACCACCTTCCTTATCTCATTAGTGGATTTCTCATATAGTATCAAGTAATAATTAATCCTGGTTGGTAATAAATCTAAATAACATAAGAAGAACAAGAAATTAGGGCCTAAAAACCAAAATCCAAACAATGCAACTGTAGTTCGGAAGAATCAAGAAAGGGTAAAAAGGAATCAATATATTACAGTTGTGGTTCCAACAAAAATGACAGGGAAAGAAATGGAATCTAAATGGGCTCTAGATCTGAAAATATAGATAAGAATGTTTTTAGTCTTCAAAAGAGAGAAAAAAGGATTATGTTCAAAAAATAGAGTTCCCTGCATCTATTTTTAAAAAACGTAGTCGAGCAATTACATGACCAGTAATTTCGTTACATGGTGTGTGATTCGTAGTTTTCCTTTAATGGGGTAAAATCCTTCCAGATCACGAAAGGTCCTAGACAAACCATTACATCTTATTAAATCGGATTACATAATGTGTAATCCAATTACACATTGTATAATTGTCCTGCAACCGGTACACAACCTTCTTGCCTATTATTTCCCAAAAACAACCCAACCAGCTCATTTACCAGCTGAGGGTCTAAGCCAAAAAAAGAATGTAAAATATTCATACCTCAATAAAAACCTAGGATCTTACAATCTTCTCCCCTTAATGAAATTATTCCCCTAATTCCCCTCTCAAGGGTAGTCAATATCCATTTCAAAAAATGCCTATCACTGAGCACGTATGTCGGCCTCCCGCTCCTAAGTATTGTCTTGTGAACGGTCTTACTTCCATAGAACCTATACTAGAGGAACTGACTAGCCTTGTATAACCTTTAGGCTCCTATCAACGATAAAAATTTGATGCTCCATGAAGGATACATCAAATTGTAGCTCAACCTCCTTGGGTTGAAAAGCGTGATATGGGTCTGAATTATAATGGCATAGTTGTGATACGTGGAAGATGTCATGCATGGATCAGTACCTCTGAGGTAACTAATACTAACTGTATACTGATCTGACTCTCTCAAGAATCTTGAATGGCCCAACATATAGTGGTGAAAGCTTAACTTGTATCATGATCCTTCTATTTCCCAACCTTAGTGAAACACATAAAAATTCCTGACCCCTGACCTCAAACTCTAGAGGTCATATACGGTGATCGATATAAGATTTCTATCAGGATTGTGCAGTAACCGTCTGCTTTTGAATCAACTGTTTCTACTCATAATTATCATGCATGAGACAAGGTCCCAATAAAGCTACCTTACCTTCCTCTAGCCATCACAAGGGTGATTGGCATAGCCTACCATACAAAGCCTCGTAAGGTGACATCTATATCATCGCCTAATAATTGTTATTATAGGAGAACTCATCTAGATAAATGTGTCTCTCCCATGATCCCACAAAATCTTGGACACATTCCCTCATCATGTTCTCTAGAACTTGTATCATACACTCTGATTGGCCATCAGTCTAAGGGTGGTGGACTGTGCTGAGAAGCCTCTATGTACCCAGTACCCTCTGATAACTCTATAAGAAATGTGTTGTAATGTGGGAATCCATATTTGAAATAATAGTGCGTGAGAACCCATGAAGTTGTTTTATCTCATGGATATACAACCTTCCAAGAACATTAACATCGAAGGTATCCTTGATCGGAAATAAATGATCATCCTTTTTGATCCCGTCAACAACAACCCACGCAACATCGTTACCTTAAGGAAACCTTAGTAAACTAGTCATGAAATACATTATGAAATCATCTCATTTCCACTTTGTAATAAGTAACTTCTATAAAATCATGGATGTTCGTTGATGTTCCTCCTTCACATGCTGACAGGTGAAACACCTCGTAACAAAACTAGCGACCTCACTTTTCATACATGGACATTATTATTGATGATGCAAGTCACGGTACATCTTGCTGACTCTAGGATGTAGTGCCCATGATGAAGCATGAAACTCTCACATCATATCCCCACGTATAACCACTGGAACACAAACACATCTGTGGATATGTAAGATCTCATCAACACCTACGGTCCAACCATGAGGAGGGTCCCCAACTTCCACACTCTCCCATAAAACTAGACCCTCTGAATTCTATAACTACCTCATCCTTACTTTATCCAATAGGGTATAGGTCACAACTATGGATGTTATTTATGTCTATCCCTATCTATTTTGCACCTTCGTATAGATCTTAGAGAATAAATCCATACGTTGCCACTTGCTACTTTCCTTTTGCAATGTCTGTATCTGAGTCCACGTACTCAGTGCATCGAACATTACATTACCTTTACGTGTCATGTATTCAATCTTGAAGTCAAAAGACTATAGGTACTCCACCCACCTTTTTTGCCTCATATTCAAATAATTCTGAGTAAATATATACTTGATGATGTTGTAGTTTGTATACACCAAAAAATGATCTCCCAATAAATAATGCCTCCAATAATGAAAAGCATGAACAACTGCATCTAGCTCAAGATCATGCATAGGGTAATTCCTCTCACGTGGCCTTAGAAATTGAGACTCATATGCCAAAAAAATTTCCCCCAACATCAACACTACTCCCAAACCAATACTTGATGTGTCACAATTGAGGATGGGACACTCGGTTCATAAGCACCATGAAAACTAATATTGTGTTTGTGAGACTGATTGGCATAACCAGATACTCATATAGACCATACCTACTATGAAAGGTTGTATGAGGTATGTCTGTTGGTCAAATATGTACCTGGTGATATCCTAACCATAGTTCAATTTTCAGGAATACTCAGGATCCTAGAATCTTAGCAAACATTTCATCTATTTGTGAAAAGGGATAGCGGTTTTTAACCATTAGCTAATTAAAATTATGATAATCCCCAAATATCCTAAGAGTCATATCCTCATTTTTTAAAAAAAGAACTAGAAAACCCCACAGAGAAGTATTAGGTCGTATAAATCCTTTTGCCTCCAAATACTCTAGCTTCCAATTACTTTATTACAACTCCATCATAGCCACATAGTAAGTAGAAATAGATGCTGGTGAAGCTCATAAAACTATTTCAATGGAGTACTCATCCTATCTTTTGAGAAGTAAACTAGAAAATTCATCTGGGAACATGCCCCTGAAACAATCCGCTACTAGAGGAAAGTCTACCTGACTCACTCCCTGATCATCCAAAATACAATATAGCAATCTAGGCTATCATTCTGCCCAACTCATGATGATCTAGTCCATATCAACTCGCCTGGACACCCCATTCACCCTTTTTTGTAAACACTACATCCTCTGGTGATGATAAATTTACCCTTTGGTGATAGTAGACAATGTAAGATCGATAATATACTAAACAGTCCATCATAAGAATGATGTCAAACCCTATCATCTCAAAGACATAAATATCTCAAATTAAGTGACACCCACCAACCTCAAGGGGTTACTCCTTGCACTAGAGCACATCATACATTCTGATTCCCAATAGTATTTCTAGCATTAAAACACTTTAAAAATACCACACAACAAGCCCATGGATTTTCACTATAGGTGCGGATATGAAACTATGGGATACACCTATATCAAAAAGAGTAAATGTAATAGTAGAGGCTACTAATATCATTCCTATCACTGTAGACAGTATGAAACCATGATCCTTAGGGTCAGTTTGTACATAATATAATTGACCTATACCATGACCCTCTAAAACAACCTCACTAATCAGAGTAGGCCCCCATCTATGTATAAGAGTAATTGGTGTATGGATACCTCAGAAGAGACCACTATATTTGTATCCTGATCGGCCTACGTTGCTCTAGCTCCCTGATTGACAAAGATCCTAGAAACCTACTCCTAAACATGAATCGGATCTGACCCCCTACCACTCACAACTGGAGGGAAGGTCCAGCAAAACCATTGCATGTGGCCTATACCTCCATAATCTTGGCACTCGACTGGGTCACTGTCACACTGATTCTTCATGTGTACTCTCCTGCCACACTAGTGAAAAAACATCGAGCTAATAGCACTCATTGCCAAACTGATGCTCATCACATGGGAAGCATCAAAATGGTTCTTCCTGCCTGAATATGTATAACCACTAGGTTGAGAGGAATCATTTCCTGCTCTATATCCTCAAATTCCCTTAGGTTCCACTCTATAATCAGTTCCTGATTCACAATCTCAATAATAGGGGTCAACCTAAACATGTTGACCTGTGATTTGATAGTATGTCAGAGTATTTCCTCAAACCATCTCTCTCTCGACAACTCATCAATAAGGTACATCAGTGCAACAGTATGCAACTCTGTAATGTATGTTGAGTACTTTATAACTGTCATGGTGACCTGCTCTAGACACAAGAACTCACTAGCTCACTCTGCCTATAGTGTCTTGGGGTAACAATAGTCAAGCAATTAGGTTTGGAAATCATTCCAACCCATATCTCATAGCCTTTCATCCTTGTTAAAAACATCCAGCCAGTACTTTACTACTCAGTATATCATATAAGGGGTGATCTTGACCCTCCTCACAAAAGGTGTCTCCAGATTCTCGAAGATAGCTAGTGTGGTCTCAAGCCCCAACACAAAAGCTTGTGGAACATCATCCCCCCAAAATGTAAAAGGATGTTGCTGCTAGAACACCCATGTCAGCTCGGCCATAGTCATGGTAGGCTATGATTCTCCTTGAAAAGTCTGGATGTAGGAAAATAACCCCTTGTGGAACTATACCTCAGCACCTATGTCTGGAATAGTCTATTGTACTACAAAAAGTACTAAAAGAGGACCCACTAGTATCTCATGTCCCACCACCTTTGAAGAATGATCATCGCCACCCTCATGGCATTCTATTGGAGTTCTTCATGGGGACATGCCTATACAATTCCAAACACTCGCCTTAGAAAGGAATGATATCAAAGTCGCATCTCAAAAGCGTAGGACCGGTCAAAAACCTCCTAAAAAAGTCATAAAACACAAACTATTCCTAAATCCATGACTGTATAAAGAATAACCACAACACAACTAGAAACACTACCTCTCACCCACTCAAAATCCGGGTATAGGTCAAGTCTCTATTTTCCATTTATTTTCATTTAACAGTCATTATTGGACATGATTTAACCAATGGTCCACCATTTTCTGATCCTTGAGGTCCCATAACACCTCAGGAACCAAAATTTTATGCCCATATAATCCATACACATCAAATTCACTTTATAATTTTAATTTAAAAGGTAATTTATTTTCTATTTCAAAAGGTCCCATACACCATATGAATTAAAAGATGATGTGACTTCTCTATCCTCTATACAATGTCTATCACAAAATCAGGACCAACTATTAGAGCACCTATCACAATAGCATGCGTAAAATAATTCATCTGAAATGGCATGAGACAATGCATTATATGTGATTTCTAACAAGGGGCTGTATGATGCATGAGATGGAATACCCTCATCTCATCGGGTTCCAAAAAAATAGAACCCACAATTGCATTAATAGAATTAGCATAAATCATTTGTGTCGCCTAATGGTGAAATCAAATCAACTGTAATAGTTAAAAAAAGAAAATAGAAATTTCATTTAGGGTAATTTGGATTTTTCTTGTACCCGGGTTTGCTACTCTCTAGCGTAGTTCATTAACAAATTCCATTTCCCTTCATATCCCAGTCTATTGTCTCCAAAAAATAAATCAAAATAGAAAATAAATTGTCTCTGATACCACTTTGTAACATCCTGAATTTGGATGCCACTTAATAGTTCCCCATGCCTGGTTGGCTACATGGCCTCAAGAACACTCCTTAAAGGCCAGATGCTTCCGACTAGTGGTGAGGGCCTAGTTGAGTTATTGGGGAGACTATTCCCTCATTACCAGAGTATATCACAGTGGATGTCAATCAAATTCATTAGTAGAAGTAAATAAAATAATCATACAATAGGTAAAATAAATAAGAATGAGAGAAATATATAACAAGCCATAATTGTCTCATATACCATGATGCAGATGCTAAATGTATCTTAAAGACAACCAAAAAATATACATGGAAATAAATTACAATACAAGTATCCAAAATCCAAAAATATCAAAAAGTGTCATAGTAGCATCGCAAGCCTCGGCTGGGTCTCATGCTCCCATGATCTAAAGAAATAATCAACAACTATTGTTAGGGAGCTTGCCCCTACTATCACCTAAAACTATATAATTTGTTTGGGTCCCCAAGGAGGCCCAAAAAAGGTGTGAGATAAACATCCCAGTAGGTTTCCACACGAACTTCTATACAATTATAAGATGCACTATGAAATATGTGAAACAAGTACAAGTAAGTAGTGATGTAAGTGTGAATGCTCATGGCATATAACCAACAAAACAAGATATACCGAAAAGCCTTTTGTGGATCCCTATAACAGGTGGAAGATCCTAACAAGGAACCTATATGCAATATAAAAAAATAACACAGCCTTGTCCTAAAAAAATCCGTATCTTGTCCACACATCCTTACTCTATAAAGAAAACCATATAAAAAACCCACAACGTTGTCGTACAACCACAATCATATATCCCACGATCGTTCCATATAATGAAGTGTAGACCATGAAGGTCTGAATCCAATGTATTGAAGACCAAGGTATCATCATCAAGTCCTAGTGTCATATCTATAGAAACTCAGTATAGGCACTGGTTGGAGTCCTAGGATCATGTATACCATCATGCCCTATGTGAGTCCAATCAATCCAGATCTAATGGAAAACAAAGCCCAAGACATCCCACAAAATGAAGACCCAATGTGAATACTCAACCAAGGTGTCCACTGTTGCATTCCAAATCCATGGAGATCCGTCCTTGGAATCTATGTAAAGCATCAACCATTCCATACATTTAACAATTTCTAACCATATGAGTCTACCCACTCATATAAACAATTACATTCAAAACCATTAAATTAGTATAACTACTCATTTAAACCATTACATCTCATGAGTATATCCACTCATGTACTCCACTTCCATTTAATCATCTCACATTGTTATACCCACCCACTTATCACCAATTTACATTTAACAGATCGCATGGATATATCCACCCATTAATCATAATTACCAAAAAACCATTTAAGCAATATAAAAAACTAACATGTATATCCACTCATTTAACAAGTCCCATTTAAGCATTTAATGAATTTAGGCATGACATATTATGATAACACAAGACAAGATGGCTGGAAATATCTGACAACAAAACATTAAGGGCATATTTTTTATCAAATAATGAGGATTCTTTTATTTTTTTTAATGATAAAACCCATGTATTTCAATGTTTTATTAAAATAATGGGTAATTTGAATTTTAAAATGATTATGAGAAAAATTGAGAAAAGTTCATAAATTTAGATTTTTGACATATTTTTAACACAAGGGTATTTTTGTCATTTATTAAAAAATATATGTCAGAAAATAATGATTAATATTTTTTATAATACTGATTTATTTTCTTCAACTTTATCTTTATGGCCTAGAGCTGATTCAAAGATCTATTAGTCCAAAAAAATCATTGAATGTGGAAACATTTCCAGGTGGACAACGTGGACCTCACTACCGTAACAGATGCACAAATCAGTCTCCTCATCTCTAATTTAGGTTATTCTACCTGGGGTATCACTAGGACACATAGGACTGACTCTAAAACAATTTTGGGGGATTATTGAAGTCATTAAGGTTTCTATTGATCATTATAAATTTGAAGGAAGCTTCCTGGAAATTTCAGCCATAAAAAGTTTTATTCAATAAAAATTCCATACCTCCTTAATAAGATGTCTAAATGAGATAAAATTTTCAGGTTGAACGAAAGAAGCATTTAGGAAAAACTTTTATGAAGGATTACATGTGTTAATCTACCATTTATTATTCCAAAAATTCTCAAACATTTAGGGGATATAATTATACCTATAAAAGGAGGCTCTCACCTCCTTCCCAAATCATCAGCTCGACACCAAACGCCAAGGAGGGTTCCCAACAGGGCATGGGATGATGCTACACCTCTATTCCCAAACCATTTCTTCATTTTATTTTATTTTAATTTTATTTTAGTATTATTTTTTAATTGTAATTCAAATTTTATATTTATCAATCCATGCCTTTGTGTTTCTCCATTCACTTTTCTTCATTTCTTTCCCTTCCTATCTCTTCTCTTCCACCCACTCCACCAAGTAATCAATTACTCTTGGAAATGTGTGGATAACCCCAAGACGTGGGGAAAGGGGAGGTGAAGGTGATCATGAATTTTCTTTAATGTTTAATTTTATGTTTGTAGATATGTTTGAGTAGCATGCACGAGTAAGTCGAATGTCCCTAATGTTGTGACTACCACCGATAACATGCAACTCAACCAATCCATATTGTTTTATTTAATAATTTTTCCCTCTCTCAATAGGTTAGTTCTTCACACATTAGATTTGATATAATCAATGGATAAAACAACTTCAATTGAACCGGGTCCTGGAAGAGGACACATTCTAGACAAAGGTGTGTCACCAACTTGGATTAAAGGAGGAGGTGGAATTGAGAGTGCTCAAACATTTAATGATATTCCATAATTTATAAATAAAGAATAGTAGTTCAAACATGAGATTTCGTGTTTGTATTATAAAACTAAAATAACACATAAAAAGGAGAGTAATGTTTGAATATTTAAAAAACCCCCAAAACTATGTTCTTTCTTATTAATTCATTCTATTTAGACTTGAGTCTTAGTATAAATTTATAATTCTTGCTTCACATGTCATTATTTTAAATAATAAAAAACTCAAAAAAAATTTAATCACTTTCATCTAATAAACAAAACCACAAAAAGAGATAGAATTGGTGAATTAAATAATTTATGTGTACTACATTGAGAAGGATCTTCAAGGGATATGACCCTGGTCAACCACTATTCTGTACTAGGAAAATCTAAATTTTTTTGTCCACATCCCACAACAGACGTGCATCAAAACTAACACTGTTTCTAGGGATCCAATCATTAGTTAATTTACTTTTTTAATTTTCACGTATTAGTTATATAATATTTTATTTAAAAAACACAAAAAATAATTCCATGATGTATTCAAATTTTGAATATTGTGCATGGAAAAATTACTCACATGTGCAGCAACAAAAACAAGAAGATGAATATTTTAGAAGAGAACAGATGCATGAACATAGAGAAAGCATTGAACAACTAACCAGAAAGTCAAATAGAGATTTTGATTATGTTCATGAATTAATAGAGAAACCCAACCCTAATATAGAGGATGAACATGAGAAAATGGTGGAATAAATTTCACCACATATATTTGAAATTGAAGAACCTGAGGAAGCAAGGCTGGAAGAGGTATCTACTGAGCTACAAGGGGGAGATAAACAAATTTTGGATGAATTCTTGATTAAATATGAGGAACTACCTAACTTCCCCATAAAATTCAAATAATAAGATTCAGCACTACTGAAGCAAGAAACCACCAAAGTGGTGGAATTTGAAGTCATGATGGAGGAGCCTGACTACTACCTCCATACTCAGAGAGTATACTCCAAGAGGCACTTACCAATAAGGTATAGATTGAAGCTGAACCGACTCAGGGATTTGAACCATTCATTGACTCTATCCCTTTTAATTTAATTGAATATGAATTATATATCATTCCATGGGTTTTTGATTATACAGAATTAGACAACCTCAACTCTTCCTTGGAGGATGAAGAAAACCTCAATAAGCACATGCTGAGGAACATATGGGGCTTACTAGACACATTGAATATTTATTGAAGGAAGTTCATGAATATATGATAGTGTATTTCCCTAAGGAAACCATAAAAAAATATTCATCCATGGTGAAGAATTTGATCTTGATAATTCATGTTTTAAAATTAATCAAATTTAATTACACTCTTACATTCCCATTGACTATTATTTTGATGAAGCACGCCTCATGTAAATAATGGACATAGAAGAAGAGGTTTCGCAAGTATCATTAAAGATGGAGGATGATTCATACTTCATCCTACACATACAATGCATGTTATAACTCATTGTAAAGGGAGGATATGGTGTACCATGTCCCAGAAGGTTGAAGAAAAATCTGGGAAAAGCCACATGTGGTCATTCAAATCCAATAATCTTTATCCTACATTAGAATTTGGATAACAGCAGGTACTACCCTCTAGTGGCAGTCAAAATTCAGGGCCCACTTGTGGGATAATACCAAGAATTATCTTTACTTGGTTTTTAAGAATTTATATTTCAATAGATTTTCATTGAAATAATTTAGCATGTGGTCCCCTCCCTCTTTTATTTTTAGATTAAATGAAATTATCATTATTATTAATTGAGTAATTTTCTTTTGTAGGATCATGATGGTAGAAGGAAGCCCCAAACAGTAAAGGGGAAGGACCAAGTTTCATGAAAAAAAGGTGTTCAATTTTAGTGTTTTATCATTTAGACTCTCCACATTTTTTTCCACAATATGTTTTTTTTTATTTAAAGATAAAATTGCATGCCCACTTTTGAATTCATGTTTTACTCCAGTTATCAAAGAGATATGAGTTTCTTAGGAATCCTATGACTCAATGTTTTATATTTCAATGTTGACATGATTAAATGATTGAAATAACTAATTGAATTTTTAAAATGAAGCATGGATATTGATATAATGACTCAGGATTTTAAGGAATTAATTGATTCATGTAAATAAAATTTCTCTACCAACCTTCATGCATTTAATTTCTGAAGTTTATGTGAATTGATTTATTTGTTATTCCATGATTGATTGTCCAATGCTATATATTTCATTACCAAGAGGATTTATAGACCATGTACTTCCTATTTATTCTTGAGCATATTTCTTGGATGATCTTGGGACATGTAACCGACAAGAACATGTATTGATAGTTATCAAAGCTATGACTATGCAAAAACACATTTCAAATGATTGAGGCTTCTTTTGGAAATCCAATTTTCCTTAAAATACCACCTTTACATCAATACTTCTTATATCCCATAGTGACCATGAATGACCTTTATAGGAATGAGCCATGTTTCTAGACATTGTTATCCATTCCTACCCTCCTTTGAGTATTTTCATGATATTCAAAATTTGAAGTGTGGGGTTATAGGGAATCATGGTGGATGGGATAATATAAATTGTATGGAAGAAGTGTGGGGTTATTATTGTGGTAATTTTAAAATGTTGTGGAATCATTCATTATACTCTATTTTTTCCCCTCCTGAATTAAAAAAATAACAAAAATGACAAAAAGAACCAACAAAAAGAGAAAAAAATGGGTTGTGATTTGGGAACAACAAAAATCCTCATTTTCTAGACCGATGATCTTATGTTCGTATGTGGTTAGATGAGAGATGTGAGATTTGATATAATCATAACATTCGAAAAAATAATAAAAAATATCAAGAGGGTGCACAAATCATTCATTATGCTTACTTGATCATAACCTTTTCTTTGAGTATTGGTTATTAGGTTTTTCTACTTTAAAGGGGGTAATTTCATTATATTTTTACTTTTGATATCATGCATAATACTTAAGAGATTGGCCTTCTGCTTGAGCCTTAATGTTTAATGCATAAAATCCTACAAACCATAAACCTCAGAGTCAATAGAACCTTAATTGAAAGTCCTCATGATTTTATGTTCGTTTTGTCTTTACAAAGCGGAAAAATTAGTTCATTTACAATCCTATTGCTAATGAGCATGTTCTCGTGATATGAGAATAACTATACTTGAATTGTATCATGAATGATTAGAGAAAAGAATCAAAATTGATGTAAATCATGACTTGTCATGTTTAATAATAATTAATCGAGGATATTGAATGAATGAAAGGATAAGTTACATCAATTTTCAAAGGGTAAACGTAAAATATGTGAATTATTTGATTCATTGAAAAATGGGAAATTAAATTGATATTTTATGCAGATTTTTGAAAGTATGATTTCACATTGAATTTTTTTTTGATTTTATTACCTTTGAATTTAAATATTGGTAATATTGGGGTCCTTTGATTTTCATTTTGAGATTTTATACTTGGGGACAAGCATGGTTTATGTGTGGGGGTATTTGGAAGAGAAAATTTATGTGTATATTATTGATAAAATAATGAGTATTTTTAATGTTTTTCGATGATAAAACCCATGTATTTCAATGTTTTATTAAAATAATAGGTAATTTGAATTTTAGAATGATTATGAGAAAAATTGATAAAAGTGCATAATTTTGGATTTTGAATGATTTTTACCACAAGGGTATTTTTTTCATTTCTTAACAATATAATTCCAAAATTCGTGAATTTTTTAGAATCCTGATTATATTTCATTCAAATTTTTCTTCAGGTCCTAGAGTTGATTCAAATATCTATTAGTCCAAAAAAATCATTGATGTTGGAAACTTTTCTATGCGGACAGCATGGACCCCACCGTCATAACAGATGCACAAATCAGTCTCCTCACCTCCCATTTAGGTTATTACACTAGGGATATCACTATTACACATATGCAAAACTCTAAAAAAAATTGGGTGAGTTTTTAAGTCATTAAGGTTTCAATTGATCATTATACATTTGAAGGAATCTTCTTGGAAATTTCAGCCACATAAATCGTTATTCAATGAAAATTCCATAACTCCATAATCCTATGGATAAATGAGATGACAGTTATAGGGTGAATGGAAAACATATTTATGAAAAAAAATTATGAAGGTGTCCGTGTGTGAATCGACCATTTAATGGGCCAACAACATGAAAAATTTTAGAGGAAATAATTCTTCCTATAATAGGAGGCCCTCAACTCCTTCCCAAATCATCATCTCGACACCCACAACTAACGAGGGATCCCATCAGGGTACAGGCCAATGATTCTCCTCTTTTCACACCTTATTTCTTATTTTAATTTTATTTTAATTTTATTTTTTTTATTTTCAATTGTAATTCAAATTTTAGTTTTATTAATCCATGTCTTTGTGTTTATCCATCCACTTTTCTTCATTTAATTACCTCTCCCTCTCTTCTCTTCCACCCACTCCACTAAGTAATATATTACTCTTGGAAATTAGAGGTTGACCCTAAGACTTGGCTTGGGGGGAGATGAAGGTGATCATGAATGTTATTTAATGTTTAATTTTATGTTTCAAGATAGATTTCAATAGCATGCATGGGTAAGGAAAATTTCCTTGATGTTGTGATTTCCCTTGATGACATGCAACTCAACCTATCCCTATTATTTTTTTTAACCATTTTTACTTTTCTCTATTATTTAGTTCTTCACACGTTGGAGTTGATCTAATCAATGGATGGAGCAGCTTCGATTGAATCGGGTCTTGGAAGATGGAATATTCTAGACAAAGGTGTGTCACCAACTTGGAATAAAGTAGGATGTGTAATTGAGAGTTCTAAAACATTCAATTATATTCCACAATTTATAAAAAAAGAATAATAGTTAAAACCTGAGATTTAATGTTTGTATTATCAAACTTAAATAAAACATATAAATGATAATAATGATTGAAAATTTAACAAACCCCCAAAACCAAATTCTTTCATATTAATTCACTTATGGAAAGGGATGTTTTCCCAATGCCTGTAGATTACATTTACCAATGGTTTAAGGAAACCGTTGGTAAAAGCTGGTTAAATCATCTTTTCCCAATATTTTTTCAAAACCATTGGGAAAAGTATATTCTATACCAAAGGTTTTGTTAAATAATTGGTATAGAGATATTTAAATCATCTTTTACCAATAGTTTTTACAAACCATTGGGAATGTTTTGCTCCAAATTCACAGAAGCTCGAACTCCCCCATTCAGCATGACTGCAGCCTTAAATAGAAGGGAGAATTGGGATTTTCCTTCCCCTATGGCTCAAATCCTTCCATCTTTAAGATTTATCAGTTCTTCACTTGTATTATGTAAGTGATACTGCATCTACTATTTTGGTTTTATGTTTTCATTTGGGTGAAGTGGAGAAGTGGGATTCTATTTATCCTACTGTGGAAAATCTTCGTTCCGATCCATTTTCAAAATTTCTTAGTTCTAAAATTCTAATTTTTAATTGATACATTCATTTTAATGTTCTATATCTACTATTTTTGTTTTATATTTTGATTTGGGTGTTTATGACTTTTGTTTTTTGTTTGATTTGGGTGTGTGTGTTGGGCTTTGACAGTGAATCAAATTTGATTCAAAATGAATTTTGTGGTAATATAATCCATTAATTTTCAGTTCTTATAAGGATTGGTATTTGTGGGAATTTCATATTAATGTCATCCATATTCCAAACGATTCACATCATGGTAAGAATGTGTGATGATGTTGTTAAGATCAGAGAGAAAACTCATACACTCTAGGTTGTTTATATTGGCATGGATAGTCATGAGTGATAATTGGCTCCCTAATATGAATGTACTAACATGACTTTAGGGTCAATTATATATGGTTCTCACTATATGTTGTATTTTATGTCTATTTCCTGGCCAATACTCACTTTTATGATGGTAGGGTGCTTTTCACTAGCCATGCGGGCATGTGTATACATCCATAACAATATTAGATAAGTCACAAGTTTAATTCAGAAATCTTGTTATCATTGACAAACATTATTATTAATCTCAAATTTCAAAATAAATGTTTTTGTCTATACTTTATAAAATTAAACCTTTTTTAAAGCCATGAACAACCTATTAGTGTATAAGCCTAAAATATATCCACCCATGGGGTGTGCTTGACATGAGGAACTAATTGGGTAATTCATGGTATGCCCATAGAGGTGCCAAAAATGATTTATTGAACATGAGTGATTGATTTGGGTTGTTTGTAACACATAATGGAGCCTAAGGCATGTGCCTCTATTTGGGATACCTATAAAGGGGCCTTGATGTCCTCTTTTACCAATGGTTGTGTGCAACCATTGGTAAAACTCTTCCCTTTACAAATGGTTTGATTCAATGATAAGGCAATACATCTTTATTGATGATTGTGGATTTCGAGTTATTGACAATAATGTCACTCTTTCCACCGATGAACCAGATGATTGGGTTGTAGCTCAAGAAGCTAGTTTGAATTTTTGATTTTATTGAGCTTCTTGTATAGTACAACTTTCTAATAGTTGTAACTATGTTTTTATTCTTGATACATGAAATACATTACCATCATTCGGTTTATGATTCTGTAATTAGTTGGTATTATTGATTTGGTTATTTTTATCCATTTCCAATATTTTCCCTTTGTTATCTTTCTTCCACTTTTAACTGATAATATAAAAATTGTGAAATATAGGTAATGAGAAAATAGTCTCCCCCAAACACAGAAAAGCCTCTCACAATTAGTCAATAACATTTGTAATTTTGGTAGATGTGCATGAGGCCATGTGGCCATCTGTGTTTGGGTCACAAATGAGTGGAATCCTAGTTTGGGACATCACAATTCCTGGATATCCATTTTATAGGTGTTTCTAATCAAATCCATACCTATAACTATTGAAGGCCCCTCTCAAAAATCAATTGGGATAGGATTCATTGAATACACCTACATCATTCGGAGTGTGTATCCTAGTACTTACCTTCAAACACCCTTAAATCTTCTGTTTCTTCATGTTTTTTTATCAGAATAGATTTTCTATATTATTTTTTGGGTTAAACATTAGTTATTTGTTTCTAATTACTTCCATATTTGTTTTCATTACAGGAAATGATATTTATTGAAGCGATGTGGTAGAAAAAGATGACAGAAAATAATTGTCGCATGACACAGATGGGCGTTCCTCCACTCATCCAGGTTGTGAGTATTTTATTTCAAATATATATATTTCAATAACTTATAATATCATGTGTTTACTTTTTTGTTAATATTTTTATCAGGATCGACCCCCTAGATTAGATATATCTAACAAGGACCCTGATATTTCTCTCAGTACAGAGGCTGGTGGTAGGCGGGGGGTGGTGTCAGAGTCAGACGATCATCCGGTGCTCCTGGTACTGAGGCCGATGGTATGAGGGCTTGTGGTGCGAGAGTTAGATGATCCACTAGTCATACCCGATCAGACTATGCCCCTACCAAAGACGTATCTTCTACTCCCCATTTTGATCTTGGTGTGTCATTAGGGACATATGAGATATTTAGGCCTCCGATGTTTACACTACCAGTTGGCCCAACGTCTGTGTCATCATCTTTTGCTTCTGGTTCATTAACATCGTGCTATTATATTCCATCTTATTCGACTCATGCACCGACACGGTATGTGGCTGAGGAGCATACACTGAGAGACACTCCACCTGTATAGGATATTCCTTCAACTTATGCACATCCAGTGATGCCCATTGATCTGACTAACACATGTACATTTATATAACTGTAATAGATTTTTATAATAAATTTTATTTTTATTATAACTTGTACAAATATTTTTATTCTTTAGATACAGATTCATCTACTAATTGGAGGTGGGGGAGGGGGTGTACTCACTTTATTGTGGTATGGAACCACCCGACACAGTTGATGGTTGAATACAATGATCAATGAAAAATGATTGATAAATCTGGGCAGGAATGTCGTTGTTTTTTGGTGACACTAGCCAAATACTCTAACATCAGTCCGTTCAGCCCTCTCTCTTGTAGAAATCTCCCACATGACGTCAAGGATAATGCGTGGGCACAAATATGGGTAAAAAATCGATTGAATTTAATGTAGTATTTTTTTGTATTTATATGAATCAATCTATTGTGTGTCAGCTTCGGTTTAACTTCCCTGATGGTGAAGGTGCACGACCAACACGTTTAAAAGATCTAGGAGAGCTTTGGAGAGCTTATAAGAATGAGCTGTATATTGGATGGTTTGATAGAGTGGGCACAGAGTTGGAGAAAGTGCCTATCATGGGTGACTGGCCGATAGAGCAATATCGCCAAATGATTACCCATTGGGAAACTGCCAAATTTAAGGTATTAATCCTATTTGAGGTATTTAAATGACAGTTTTCATATTTTTCATTTATATTATCTTATATATTATTAAAAATTATTTAGGAATCTTCTGAAAAAATTAAAAAAAAACATTGATTCAAATCAATACCTCCAAACTTTGGGGTTCACTACTACGTCAGATCATGAGAGGCAGCTGGTACGATATAGTTGTTTATAAATTTTCGTTAAGAATTTACCTTTTGATTGTTTCCTACATAAATTATGTGATTTATTGAATATTTAATATATGATTATGACTTTCACTTTATATTTTTTCACTATCATTACAGAAGAAAAATATTTAATAATGAAGGACGTCTCCCTCGAGCAAAATTGTTTTGCTCAAGTAGAAATAAAAAAGATGGAACTGTGGTTAATTAACTGACCTAGGAAAAGATTGTATGTTTTAATTGGTTTATTTAAAAGTTTAATATCTATTTTGACATTGAATATTCTATTAATATTTTAAACATGCTGATTTAGAGGCCCTTGATGCCCATGTGCCTGCCAATTTAGAGTCACATGATCATTTATATTTGGTTTTGGGAGATGAGCACTCCTGTCGATTATGCTGCCGGCCTGGGAAGAATATAGTTCTGACGAGGTATTGGTCCTCTCTAGGTATCCATTCTAGTACGACTGAGTTGGAACACGTCAAGGAGAATGAAAGATAGTCTGATAAAAGGGTCACAGAGTTGGAAGAACAGGTTCAAATGATGGAGAAAGAATTTATGAAACTGATCATAACAATATCTTCATCACTTCCACCAGAGTCTAGGACAGCTTTTTAGAAATATATGTCATCGATGGGTGCATTATCCTATGCACCAGGTGGCATTTCTAGTGGTGGTAGAGATGATGAAGTTCCTGGTGATGACAAGGATGTTGAAGAGGACGAGGGTGAGGGTGTGGATGGGGACGAGGGTGAGGATGGGGATGAGGGTTAGGATGGGGCCGAGGATGATCATGGGGATGATGACAAGGATGATGATGCAGACAAAGATGGCGGCGAGGATGAGGCTAATGATGACAGTGGTGATGGTGATGGTGATCAGGGGAAATTGATCCATTACTTTTTTGAATTCTATAAAACTCTTTATTTTATAACCCGGTTTTTCACTCTGGTATTGATATTTTTTAATTCAGTATAACTCTATATTATTGACCAAATATGGAAGCCTAATGATGTTATAAAAGTTTATGGGGGATTTTGGGGCTTGTTCGGAGCTCGGAACCCCGGTCGGCGTAAAAATACACTATGCCTCACGGTTAGTAAAAATTTTAAGTCCATCCCATAGGGTATCTACCAACCATATAGGGATTTATATTAGAAGCAATGTGCATGATTTTCCCAAACCTTGCACCTGGGGATGCACATAATGCACAATGTCTATATTTTTAGAATGAGATATTATCCTCGTTGTTGCCCGATTTGGCTAACTGGAATATGTAAAACTGACCAAATACATTCGGATTATGTTGTCACTTTAGGAAAACAATCGATGATTCATATGTGACATGTACGAGTCAACCTTGCCTCAATCTGAGGCACGATGTGGCTAGTATCACTCAAAGTGTCTCTCTTTTGTTTAAAATGGACACCCTTTTATGTAAAAAAAACTGGCATATGGAAAACTGACCAAACGTATTTGGATTTTGTTGATACACTAGGAAAATGATCCATGGTTCATATGTGACATGTATGAGTCAATAACACCTCAATATGAGGCACGTTGTGGCTGCTACCACTCAAAGTCTTTCACTTTTATTTGAAATGGACAACATTTTAAGTAAAAAAAACTAACATATGAAAAATGGAACAAACATATTCAGATTCTGTTGATACTTTTTCACAATGATCCATGGGACATTTTTGATGTGTAGGAGTAAACCCTACATGAATTCGATGCATGATGGGGCTAGTACCACTAAAAGTGTCTCAATTTTATTTGAAATGCATCGGATTTTATGTGAAAACAACAACTGACATATAGAAAACCGATCAAACTCATTCAGATTGTGTTGATACTTTAGGAAAATGATACATTGGTCCTTTGTAATGAGTACAAGTCATCTTCACCTCAACCAGAGGTGTTGTGTGACCGCGATGTCCGAAACACACTTCATGTGTCGTAAATGGCCAAAACATGCATTTAATGGTCAAATACATTCTGAAAGACATCGTAATGACTTGAAATAACACGAAAACACCCTAATAATAATTAGTGAGGTTTATGGGGAGACAGAACTTCATTCGGATATGCGGTTTGCACGACACGACTGCATATGTGTTTTTTAGGTGTTTGGTGCGCTTGAAAAGCATGCATGGGGTGGTCAAAACTAGCCGAACGACCTCAGAATGCCATGAAATCGGACGAAAAAAAAGGGTGGCTGAATTTTGAAATGGTCAGCTTAACGGCCCGTCAATCAGATGTGTCGTGTGACTGGGCTGGCCGAAAATGCACTCTGTGTGTCGTAAATGGCCAAAACATGCATTTAATAGTCAAATTCATGCCTAATGACATAGGAATAACTTGAAATCACAAACTAAAACCCTAATTATTATTCTTGAGGTTTATGAGGAGACGAAACGTCATTCAGATGAGCAGTTTGCACGGTACAACTAAATATGTGTTTTTTAGGTGTATGGTGTGCTTGAAAAGCATGCGTGGGGTGGTTAAAACTGGCCGAACGACCTCGGAATGCCTTAAAATCAGACTACAAAAATTTTTGAGTGAATTGTGAAGTGGTCATCTTGACGGAACATCATTCGAAGGTGTCGTGTGACCGCGATGGCTGAAAACGCACTCCACGTGTCGTAAATGTCCAAAACATGTGTTTAAGGGTCGAATGCATGCTTAACGACATCAGAATGACTTGAAATAAAAAAAACACCCTAATTATTATTCTTGAGGTGTAAAAGAATACTACAAGTCATTCGGACGTGCGGTTTCTGTGAAACAGGTGAATATGTGTTTTTTAGGTGATTGGCGCACTTCAAAAGCGTGAATGGGGTGGTCAAAACCGGCCAAATGACCTTGAAATGACATAAATCGGATGACAACCAAGGGTGTGTGAATTGTAAATTGATCGGCAAGACATCACATCAATCAGAGGTGTCGTGTGACCAGGCTGGCTGAAAACACAATCTGCATGTCGTAAATGGCCGAAACATGTGTTTAACGGTCTAATGCACGATGAACAACATCAAAATGACTTAAAATCAAAAGAAAAAACCATAATTATTATTATTGAGGTGAACGAGGAGACATCACAGCATTCAGATATGCGGTTTGTGTGGGACAATTGAATATGTGTTTTTAGGTGTTTGGCGTGCTTGAGAAGCGTGCGTGGGGTGGTCAAAATTGGACGAACGACCTCAGAATTCCATGAAATCAGACGACAAAAATGGTGGGTGAATTTTGAAATGGTCGGACAAACGGCACATTAATCAGAGGTGTCGTGTGACTGCGCTATCCAAAAACACACTCCGTGTGTTGTAAATGGCCAAAACATGTGTTTAACTGTCAAATGCATGCTGAATGACATCAGAATAACATGAAATCATACGAAAACACCCAAATTATTATTCTTGAGATGTATGAGGAGATGAAACATCATTCAGACGCGCAGTTTGCACGGAACAGCTGAATATGTGTTTTTAAGGTGTTTGGCGCGCTTGAAAAGGGTGTGTGGGGTGGTCAAAACCGGCCGAACGACCACGAAATTCCATGAAATTAGTCGACAACAAAGGGTGGGTAAATTTTTAAATGTTCGGCCAGATGGAAAGTCAATCAAATGTGTCGTGTGACCGTGGTGTCCGAAAACGCACTCCACGTGTTGTAAATGGACAAAACATGCAGCTAATAATCAAATGACTTCCGAACAACATCGAAATGACTTGAAATCACACGAAAATACCTTGATTATTATTCGTGAGGTGTATGAGGAGACGGTACGTCATTCAGATGTGTGTTTGGCATGACACGACTGACTATGTGTTTTTTAGGTGTTTGACGCACTTGAAAAGCATGCATGGGGTGGTCAAAACCGTCCGAACGACCTCATAATGCCATAAAATTGGATGAAAACAAATGGTGGGTGAATTGTAAAATATTTGTCCAGACAACACATCAATCAGTGGTGTCGTGTGATCGTCGTGGCCAAAAACGAACATGGCTTGTCGTAAATGGCCAAAACATGTTTTTTACGGTCAAATACATATCGATCGATATTGGAATGACTATAAATCACACGAAAACACCCTAATTATTATTCTTGAGGTTAACGAAATGATGACACATCATTCGGACCCGCGGTTTGTGTGGCACAACAGAATATGTGTTTTTTAGGTGGTGGTGTGCATGAAAAGCGTGTGTAGGGTGGACAAAATCAGTCGAAGGACTTCGGAATGCCATGAAATCAGACGACAACAAAGGGTGGGTAAATTTTGAATTGGTTGTCCAGACGACACATCAATTAGAGGTGCCGTGTGACCGCGGTGGCCGAAAACGTACTCCGTGTGTTGTAAATGGCCAAAACATGCGTTTAACAGTCAAATGCATACCGAACAAAAACAGAATGACTTAAAATCAAAATAAAACACTCTAATTAATATTCGTGAGGATTATGAGGATAAAACATGTCATTTGGATGCATGGTTTGTGCGGAATAGCTGAAATGTGTTTTTTAGGTGTTTGGGGCACTTGAAAATCATGTGTGGGGTAGTCAAAATCGGCTGAACGACCTCTGAATTACATGAATTCAGATGACAACAAAGGGTGGGTGAATGGGAAATGGTCAGCATGAAAAAATTCCAATCAGAGGTTTCATGTGAACACGGTGGCCGAAAACGCACTCTGTGTGTTGTAAATGGCCAAAACATGGGTTTTACGGTCAAATAAATACCGAACAACATCGGAATGTCATAAAATCACACGAAAAGATCCTAATTATTATTCTTGAGGTGTAAAAAAAGATGACACATCATTCTGATGTGTGGTTTGCATGGAACAGTAAAATATGTGTTTTTTAGTGTTTGGCGTGCTTGAAAAACGTCCTTTCGGTTGTCGAAACAGGCCGAACAAACTCGGAATACCATGTAAATAGACGAAAACAAAGAGTGGGTTAATTGTAAAATGGTAAACTAGACGATACGTCAATCAGAGGTGTTGTGTAAACTAGACGATACGTCAATCATCTGGTGCTCCTGGTACTGAGGCCGGTGGTATGAGGGCTTGTGGTGTGAGAGTTAGATGATCCACTGGTCATACCCGATCAGACTATGACCCTACCAACGACGTATCTTCTACGCCCCATTTTGGTCATGTTGTGTCATTAGGGACGTACAAGATATTTAGGCCTCCGATGTTTACACTACCAGTTGGCCAGATGTCTGTGGCATCATCGTTTGCTTCTGGTTCATTAACTTCGTGCTATTATATTCCACCTTATTCGACTCATGCTCTGACATGGTATGTTGCTGAGGAGCATACACTGAGAGAAACTCCACCTGTACAGGATATTCCTTCAACTTATGCACATCCAGTGATGCCCATTGATCTGACTAACACATGTATATTTACATAACTCTAATAGAATTTTATAACAAATTTTATAATTATTATAACTTGTACAAATATTTTTTTTCTTTAGAAACAGATTCATCTACTGATAGGGGGTGGGGGAGGGGGCGTACTCACTTGCTTGTGGTATGGAACCACCCGACACAGTTGATGGTTGAATACAATGATCAATGAATAATGATTGATAAAACTGGGCAGGAATGTCGCGGTTTTTTGGTGACACTAGCCAAATACTCTAACATCAGTCCGGTCAGCCCTCTCTCTTGCAGACATCTCCCACATGAAGTCAAGGATAATGCGTGGGCACTAATATGGGTAAAAAATCTATTGAATTTAATGTAGTATGTTTTTTGTATTTATATGAATCAATCTATTGTGTGTCAGCTTCGGTATAACTTCCCTGATGGTGAAGGTGCACGACCAGCATGTTTAAAGGAGCTAGGAGAGCTTTAGAGAGCTTATAAGCATGAGTTGTATATTGGATGGTGTGATAGAGTGGGCACAGATTTGGTTAAAGTGCCTATCATGGGTGACTGCCCGATAGAGAAATATCGCCAAATGATTACCCATTGGGAAACTGCCAAATTTAAGGTATTAATCCCATTTGAGGTATTTAAATGACAGTTTTCATATTTTTCATTTATATTATCTTATTTATTATTAAAAATTAATTAGGAATATTCTGAAAAAATAAAAAAAAAAGCATTGATTCAATTCAATACCTACAAACATTGGGGTTCACTACTACGTCAGATCATGAGAGGCAGCTGGTACGATATAGTTGTTTATAATTTTTCTTTTAGACTTTACCTTTTGATTTTTTTCTACAGAAATTATGTGATTTATTGAATATTTAATATATGATTATGACTTGCACTTTATATTGTTTCACTGTCATTACAGAAGAAAAATATTGAATAATGAAGGATGTCTCCCTCGAGCAAAATTGTTTTGCTCAAGTAGAAATAAAAAAGATGGAACTGTGGTTAATGAACTGACCCAGGAAAAGATTGTATGTTTTACTTGGTTTATTTAAAAGTTTAATATCTATTTAGAGATTGAATATTCTATTAATATTTTTAACAGGATGATTTAGAGGCCCTTGATGCCCAGGTTCCTGACAATTTACAGTCACATGATCATTTATATTAGGTTTTGGGAGATGAGCACCCCTGTCGATTATGTTGCTGACCTGGGAAGAATATAGTTCCGATGAGGTATTGGTCCTTTTTAGGTATCCATTCTAGTACGACCGAGTTGGAACATGTCAAGGAGAATGAAAGACAGTCTGATAAAAGGGTCACATAGTTGGAAGAACATGTTCAAATGAGGGAGAAAGAATTTATGAAACTGATCATAACAATATCTTAATCACTTCCACCAGAGGATAGCACAGCTTTTTAGACATATATGTCATCGATGGGTGCATTATCCTATGCACCTGGTGGCATTTCTAGTGGCGGTAGAGATGATGAAGTTCATGTTGATGACAAGGATGCTGTAGAGGATGAGGGTGAGGGTGTGGATGAGGATGAGGGTGAGGATGGGGCCGAGGGTTAGGATGGGGCTGAGGATGATCATGGGGATGATGACAAGGATGATGTTGAGGACAAAGATGGCAGCGAGGATGAGGCTAATGATGACAGTGGTGATGATGATGGTGATCAGGGGCAAATTGATCCATTACTTTTTTGAATTCTGTAAAACTCTTTATTTTTTAACCTGGTTTTTCACTCTGGTATTGATATTTTTTAATTCATTATAATTCTTTATTTTTGTCCAAATATGGAAGCCTAATGATGTTTTAATAGTTTGTGGGGATTTTGGGGCTTGTTCGGAGCTCGGAACCCCGGTTGGCGTAAAAAAACACTATGCCTCACGGTTAGTAAAAAATTTAAGTCCATCCCATAGGGTATATAACAACCATATAAGGATATATATTAGAAGAAATGTGCATGATTTTCCCAAACCTTGCACCTGGGGATGCACATAATGCACAATGTCTTTAGTTTTAGAATGAGATATTATCACTGTTGTTGCCCGATTTGCCTAACTGGCATATGGAAAACTGACCAAATACATTCGGATTATGTTGTCAATTTAGGAAAACAATCGATGAGTCATATGTGACATTCACGAGTCATCCTTGCTTTAATCTGAGGCATGGTGTGGCTGGTATCACTCAAAGTGTCTCTCTTTTGTTTAAAATGGACACCCTTTTAAGTAAAAACAACTAGCATATGGAAAACTGACCAAACGTATTTGGATTGTGTTGATACATTAGGAAAACGATCCATGGTTCATATGTGACATGTACGAGTCAATACAACCTCAATACGAGGCACGGTGTGGCTGATACCACTCAAAGTCTTTCACTTTTATTTGAAATGGACAACATTTTAAGTAAAATAAACTAACATATGGAAAATGGAACAAACATATTCAGAATCTATTGATACTTTTTCACAACAATCAATGGGACATTTGTTATGTGTAGGAGTCAACCCTGCATGAATCCGATGCATGATGGGGCTGGTACCACTAAAAGTGTCTCAATTTTATTTGAAATGCATCGGATTTTAAGTGAAAAAACAACAACTGACATATAGAAAACTGATCAAACTCATTCAGATTGTGTTGATACTTTAGGAAAATGATACACTGGTCATTTTTGATGGGTACAAGTCATCTTCACCTCAACCAGAGGTGTCGTGTGACCGTGATGTCTGATACGCACTTCGCGTATCATAAATGGACAAAACATGCATTTAATGGTCAAATACATTCCGAAAGACATCGTAATGACTTGAAATAACACGAAAACACCCAAATAATTATAAGTGAGGTGTATGAGGAGACAGAACTTCATTCGGATATGCGGTTCACATGGCACGACTGCATATGTGTTTTTTAGGTGTTTGGTGCGCTTGAAAAGTGTGTGTGGGGTGGTCAAAACTAGCCGAACGACCTCAGAATTCCATGAAATCTGACGACAAAAAAGGATGGGTGAATTTTGAAATGGTCAGCTTAATGGCACATCAATCAGATGTCTCATGAGACTGGGCTGGCCGAAAATGCACTTTGTGTGTCGTAAATGGCCAAAACATGCGTTTAATAGTCAACTGCATGCCTAATGACATCGGAATAACTTGAAATCACAAAAAAAACCATAATTATTATTCTTGAGGTGTATTAGGAGACGATACGTCATTCAGATGGGCAGTTTTTACAGTACAACTGAATATGTGTTTTTTAGGTGTATGGTGTGCTTGAAAAACGTGCGTGGGGTGGTTAAAACTGGCCAAACGACCTTGGAATGCCTTAAAATCAGACTACAACAAATTTTTAGTGAATTTTGAAGTGTTCGTCTAGACGGAACATCATTCGGAGGTGTCGTGTGACCGCAGTGGCCGAAAACGCACTCCACATGTCGTAAATAGACAAAACATGTTTTTAAGGGTCGAATGCATGCTGAACGACATCAAAATGACTTGAAATCAAACAAAAACACCCTAATTATTATTCTTGAGGTGTAAAAGAAGACTACAAGTCATTCGGACGCGCCGTTTGTGTGACACAGCTGAATATGTGTTTTTTAGGTGTTTGGCGCACCTGAAAAGTGTGAATGGGGTGGTCAAAATGGGCCAAATGACCTCTAAATTCCATAAATCGGACGAAAACCAAGGGTGGATGAATTGTAAATTGATCGGCTAGACATCACATCAATCAGAGGTGTCATGTGACCACACTGGCTAAAAACACAATCTGCATGTCGTAAATGGCCAAAACATGTGTTTAACGGTCTAATGCATGATGAACGACATCAGAATGACTTAAAATCACAAGAAAACACCATAATTGTTATTATTGAGGAGAACGAGGAGACAACACATCATTCAGACATGCAGTTTGTGTGGCATAATTGAATATGTGTTTTTTAGTTGTTTGGCGTGCTTGAAAAGCGTGCGTGGGGTGGTCAAAATTGGACGAACGGCCTCAGAATGCCATGAAATCATACGACAACAAATGGTGGGTGAATTTTTAAATGGTTGGCCAAATGGCACATTAATCAGAGGTGTCGTGTGACTGCACTAGCCAAAAACACACTCTGCGTGTCATAAATGGCCAAAACATGTGTTTAACTGTCAAATGCATGCCGAATGACATCAGAATAACTTAAAATCATATGAAAACACCCTAATTATTATTCTTGAGGTGTATGAGGAGATGAAACATCATTCAGACGTGCGGTTTGCGCGGAACAGTTGAATATGTGTTTTTAAGGTGTTTGGTGCGCTTTAAAAGGGTGCGTGGGGTGGTCAAAACCGGCCGAACGACCACAAAATTCCATGAAATTAGACGACAACAAAGGGTGGGTAAATTTTGAAATGTTCAGCCAGATGGCAAGTCAATCAAAGGTGTCGTGTGACGGTGGTGTTCGAGAACTCTATCCACGTGTCGTAAATGGCCAAAACATGCAGCTAACAGTCAAATGCCTACCGAACGAAACCGAAATGACTTGAAATCACACGAAAATGCCTTATTTATTATTCGTGAGGTGTATGAGGAGATGGTACGTCATTCAGACATGTTTTTTGCGTGAAACGACTGACTATGTGTTTCTAGGTGTTTGGCGTGCTTCAAAAGCATGCATGGGGTGGTCAAACCCGGCCGAACAACCTCAGAATGCCATAAAATTTGATGACAACAAAGGGTGAGGGAATTGTAACATATTTGGCCAGACAACACATCAATCAGTGGTGTCGTGTGATCGTCGTGGAAAAAAATGAACTTTGCGTGTCGTAAATGGCCAAAACATGTTTTTTACTGTCAAATACATATCGATCGATATTGGAATGTCTTTAAATCTCAAAAAAACACCCTAATTAATATTCTTGAGGTTTATGAAATGATGGCGCATCATTCGGACTCGCGGTTTGTGCGGCACAACAGAATATGTGTTTTTTAAGTGGTGGTGCGCTTGAAAAGCGCGCGTAGGGTGGCCAAAATCAGTCGAACGACTTTGGAATTCAATGAAATCAGACGACAACAAAGGGTGGGTGAATTGTGAAATGGTTGGCAAGACGACACATCAATCAGAGGTATCGTGTGACCGTGGTGGCCGAAAACGTACTCCATGTGTTGTAAATGGCCAAAACATGCGTTTAACAGTCAAATGCATATCGAACAACATAGGAATGACTTAAAATCAAACTAAAACACCCTAATTAGTATTAGTGAGGAGTATGATGAGAAAACATGTCATTTGGATGCATGGTTTGTGCCGCACGGATGAATATGTGTTTTTTAGGTGTTTGGGGTGCTTGAAAAGCATGTGTGGGGTAGTCAAAATCGGCTGAATGACCTCGGAATTACATGAAATCGAATGACAACAAAGGGTGGGTGAATGAGAAATGGTCAGCGTGACAGAATGCCAATCGGAGGTTTCATGTGACCACGGTGGCCGAAAACGCACTCTGCATGTTGTAAATGGCCAAAACATGGGTTTTACGGTCAAATACATAACGAACGACATCGGAATGACATGAAATCACACAAAAAGAACCAAATTATTATTCGTGACGTGTAAACAAAGATGACACATCATTCGGATGTGAGGTTTGCATGGAATGGTAAAATATGTGTTTTTTGGTGTTTGGCGTGCTTGAAAAACATCCTTGGGGTGGTCGAAACTGGCCGAACATCCTCAGAATACCATGTAAATGGACGAAAAAAGAGTGGGTTAATTGTAAAATGGTAAACTAGACGATACGTCAATCAGAGGTGTTTTCTGAACGAAGTGACCAAAAACACACTCTAAGACCCCCCGCCCGGACAACCCCCCTCACCCCTGGATAGCCCCCTGCACCCCTCAGACAGCCGCCCCACCCCTGACAGCCCCCACCCACCGGACAGTCCCCCCCCCACCGAACAGCCGCCCCACCCCGGGAAGCCCCCCCACCCAATGATCCATGGATCATTTGTGATGGGTACGAGTCAACCCCACCTCAATCCAAGGCATGTTGTGACTGGTATCAGTCAAATTGTGTCACATTTTTTTGAAATGAACAAAATTTTATGTGAAAAAAACAACTGACATATGGAAAATCTTCACAAGGCTACACATTTATTCATGAAATTAAGTGATAAAAAATAAAATATCGTCTATTGGTCATATGTTATTAGAAGAAAGTATTCACAAGGCATAGATTGAAACACAATGGGTCATAGTATATATAAATAACATGAATTATATTAGGAATGAGTATCGATATCCCATCATGAACAAGCACTAACACTCATGTTCTAATTCTCAATCACGGGTCGTTAATTCTATACAATAGCATACAAAAAATAAATATCATACAGTAATTTCATATGAAACCTATGAACACTCAAGCATACCATATAACAAATTGGTCAACAATGCTACACATAGATCTTGAAAAATTAGTTTCAACATCTCATAAAAATACCCCAATGGTGAGGAATACATATAGTAACACCATAGCCCCATGGATCAACTCAATCCCATCCTCAAACTGTTGGTTCTAAGACCAAACCAAAGTCCCTTTAGGAACCCAATACCAAAGACTTAATTGAATATTCATACCCACTACCCATGATGGGGATTCATCTAACATCAAACCCAGGAGAGAAATTTACAATTAGCCACATACCACCTTATTCTAATTGAAATGTCTATGAAAAACATGTAGGCTATTCCGGTAACCCATCTCGTACGTCGAGGTTGGCCAATGTTTCCCACTAACATATCAGGAACCATGTATACATGGATACATAATCATTAGAGGAATATAAACATCCAATGTGCTTCCAAAAACTCATCCTAGATCTAAGAACATGACCACTTCCATTGTCTATCTTATGGGCGTCATGATCCTTGCCACTATACCCATGTTTTACTATTGGTTTTAAGATACTCAACCCAAGACCCTGACTAAACCTCCCATGTTCTTCCTATAACATGTATGTTTTTTCTCTTTTGTGTATTGGTGTTGTGGTTTGTGTGAGGAATGAATTCTATATTTTGAATACTCTTATGTGTGTTGGTGTTGTGGTTTGAGTAAGGAATGAATTCTAAATTTGGAATACTCTTATGGGTGTTATTGCATTTCCTATAACATGTAAGATTTTTATCTTATGGGTGTTATTGAATTTGAATTTCTAAATTTATAAATTACTAAATTTGGGAATGAATTATAAATTTTGAATACTTTGGATGGGGATTTTTTTATTAGTGTTGTTGCAGGTCTGGAGAGGTGTTGCTGTGTTGTTGTAGGTCTGGAGAGGGGAGAGGGGCCTGCTTTTGTGGAGCTGAGCAATTGTATACCAACAGTTTCAAAACCATTGGTATAGATAATATAATATAACTATACCAACGGTTTTTTATAACAATTGGTATAGGGTTATACAAATAGTTATAACAAAACCATTGGTATAGCCTTAGGGCTTTCCATATCCCCTCTATACCAAAAGTTTATAACTATTGGTATAAGTGGAACTCACATATACCAACGGTTTAAAAAACATTGGTATATGTTATACTTCAACACACATATACCAACAGTTTGTAGAAAACCATTGGTATTCCTTCTATTTTGACACCTATACCAATGATTTTCATAGAACTGTTGGTATATGACTATTTTCACACCTTACTTGGCCATGGCTAAGGGAACTGTTGATTTACTATATACTAATGGTTTCCAGGCCTTTACCAACGGTTTACAACTGTTGGTAAAGTGTAAAATTCTAGTAGTGATTCATTCAATCTAGACTTTCGTCTAAGTATAAATTTAGAATTCTTGATTCACATGTCATTAGTTTTAATAATAAAAAAACCCAAAAATATTTTAATCACTATCATTTAATAAAAAAAACAAAAAAAGAGAAAGAATAGGAGAATTATAAAAAGAAAGTGAACTACATTGATAAGGATCCTCATGAGAGACGACCATGTTCTGACACTGTGTTGCACTAGAAAAAATATAATTATTTTATTCCACACCCGATGACAGGCGTGCTTCAAAACTGAAGCTCTTTTCGGGGATCCAATCATTAGTTCATTTTCTTTTTCTATTTTCACATCTTATTTAAATTTCATTTCATTTAAAAAACTAAAAAATACTTCCAAGCTGTATTCAAAATCAGAATATTATGCATAGAAAAATTACTCACAGGTGCAATAACAATAGGAAGAAGAAGATGGATATTTTAGAAGAGGTCAGGTGCATGAACTTAGAAAAATCATTGAACAACTAACCAGAAAGGCTGATAGAGATTTTTATTATGTTCGTACATTAATGGAGCAACCCATCCTTAAGCTGGGGAAGGAACTTGAGAAAGTTGTGTAAGAAATTTCCCCACTTATTTTTGAAATTGAAGAACCTAAGGAGGCAAGGGAGGAAGGCGTACCAACTATGATACAAGTGGGAGATCAAAAAAGTTTTGATTAATTATTGATTAAATGTGAGGAACTACTGAACCTCCCCATAAAATACAATGAAGAAGATTAAACACCACAAAAGGAAGAAACCACCCATGTGGTGGAATTTGAAGTCAAGATGGTGGAGCCTGACTACCTGCCTCCATCCTCAGAGAGTCTACACCAAGAGGCACTTACCACTGAGGCAGAGATTCAAGGTGAACCAACTCAGGGAGTTGAACCTTTCATTTACTCTATCCCTTCTAATTTTATTGAATATTAATTCTACATCACTCCTTATGGTTTTTATTATACAGAATCAGAAAATCTCAGCTATTCCTTGGAGGATGAAGAAGAACCTAAATGTGCATTTGATGAGGAACTTTTGGATCTCCCTGGATATGTTGAATATTTATTGAAGGAAGTTCATGAAGAGATGCTAGTGGATTTCCCAATGTAAACCATGACAAAATCTGCTTACTTTTATGGGGAAGTATTTGATCTTGATACTTCATGTTTTAATATTATTAAAATAGAATTACACTCTGGCTTTCCCATTGACTATTCTTTTGATGAAGCATGCCTCGAGAAAAAAATGGATAGAGAATAAGAGGTTTCACAAGTAGCAACCAATAAATAGGATGATTCATACTTCATCCTACCCCCACCATGAAAGATATACCTCATTGTTAATGTGGTGGGGATATGGTGTACTCTATCCTTGGATCATTACTCACCTAGAAGGATGAAGCACAAGATGGGAAAAGCTACATGTAGTGGTTCAAATCAAAGAAGCTTCATCCTCCATCAGACATTGGATAACAGCCGGTACAACCCTCTAGAGGTAGTCAAAATTTAGGGCCGACATAGGAGATAATACCAATATTTATATTTAATTTCTTTCTCGGAATTCAGATGTCAATTTAATTTCTTTGAAATAATTTATCATGTGGCCCCATCGCTCTTTTCATTTTGAGCTTAAATGAAATGATCATTGTGATTAATTGAGTAATTTTCATTTGTAGGATCATAACGGTAGAAGGAAGCCCCAAACAGTGAACAGGAAGGAACATGTTTCATGGAAAAAGAGTGTTCAATTTTCGATTTTTATAATTTAGTCACTCCACATTTGTTTTCCACAACATGTTTTGAGCTTTAAAGATAAAATTTCATGCCCAAATTTGAAATCATGTTTTACTCGACTCATCTAGGAGACATGTGTTTCTTAGGAATCCTGTGATGCCATGTTTTAGATTTCAATGTTGATATGAATAAATTATTGAAATTAATAATTGAATTTTTAAAATGAAGCATGGATATTGAAGTACTGACTCATGATTTGAAGGAATTAATTTATAAATTTAAATGAAATTTCTATACCATTATTCTTTCTTTGAATTTCTGAAGTTCATGTGAATTGATTTATTAGTCATGCCATGAGTGATTGTCTAATGTTATATTTTCCATTCCTGAGAAGATTTCTAGACCATGTACTACCTATTTATTCTTGAGCATATTTCTTGAGTAATCATGGGACATGTAACCAACCATAACATGATTGAATCTTTTCAAATCTATGACTGTGAAAAAAAAACATTTAAAATTATTGAGGAATCCTTTGAAAAGATAATATTCCTTAAAAGACTACCTTTACATCAATCCTTCATTTAGAAAATAGAGTCCATGAATGGCCTTTATCAGAATGAGTCATGTTTCAATCCATTTTTATCCATTCCTATAATCCTCTGAGTATTTTCATGATATTTTAAAGTTGAAGTTTGCGGGTAAAGAGAATCATGGTGGATGGGATGATATACATTATAAGGAAGAAGTGTAGGGGTTTTATTGTGGTAATTGTAAAAGATTGTGGAATCATCCATTATACTCTATTTTTCCCCTCTTGAATTAAAAAAAATGACAAAATGAAAAAAAGAACCGACAAAAAGGGAAAAAATGGGTTATGTAATGGGAAAACCCAAAATCACAATTTTTTAGGCCGACGATCTTATGAGGGTATATGGTTTAGTGATTGATGTGAGGTCTGATATTATCATAACTTTCGAAAAAAGAAAATAATGTACAAAATAAAAAAATAAAGAGGGTGCACAAATCATTCATTATGCTTACTTGATCATAACATTTTCATTGAGTTTTGGGAAGTGGGTGTTGCTACTATGAAGGGGATAATTTCATTATATTTTGACTTTTGATATCATGCATAGTAATTAATATATTAGCCTCCTCCTTGAGCCTTAATTTTTAAATCATCAAATCCTACCAACCCTAATCTTCAGAGTCAATAGAACCTTAATTTCAAGTCCTCTTGATTTTATGTGCATTTTGACTTTTCAAAGTGGAGAAAGAAGTTTATTTACAAGCTTACGGATAAATAGCATGTTCTCATGATATGAGCATAACTGTACTTGAATTGTATAATGAGTAAGGAGAGAAAATAATAAAAAGTGAGGTAAATCATGACATGGAATGTTTAATAATAATGAATCAAGGAGCTTGAATGAATAAAAGGAGAAGTTCCATCAATTTTCAAATGGTAAAAGTAAAATATCTGAATTATTTGTTTCTTTGAAAAATTGGAAATTAAATTGATATTTTTGAAAATTTTTTAAATTTTGATTTCACATTGAAAATTGTTTGATTTAATTGAATTTGAATTTGAATATTGGTAGCATTGGTGTCCTCTAATTTCTATGTTGAGATTTTATGCTTGAGGACAAGCATGGTTTAAGTGTGGGGGTATTTGAGAGAGGAAATTTATGTGCATATTTTTATCAAATAATGAGGATTTTTAATTTTATTCAATGATAAAACCCATTTATTTCAATGTTTTATTAAAATAATGGGTAATTTAAATTTTTGAATGATTATCAGCAAAATTGAGAAAAGTGCATAATTTTGGATTTTTTGACATATTTTTACTACAAAGGCATTTTTGTCATTTAAAAAAATATAATTCCCAAATTCATGATTCTTTTTATTATAATCATGATTTTATTTCATTCAACTTTATCTTAAGGACATGTAGTTGATTCAATAATCTATTAGTCCAAAAAATTCATTGAAGTTGGAAGTTTATCTAGGCAAACAGAATGGACCCCACCACTATAACGGATGAAACAATCAGTCTCCTCAGTTTATATTTATGTGATTAATCATAGGATAGCACTAGGACAACTAGTAATGACTTTAAAAAAACATTGGGGGGATTTAGAAGTCATTAAGGTTTCCATTTATCATTATAAATTTGAATATGGATTCTTGGAAATTTCGACCATAAAAAGATTTATTCAATGCAAATTCCATAACTCTTTAATCATGTGGCTAAATGAGCTGAAATATGGAGGGTGAATGGAAAAAACATTATTTAATAACTTTTATAAAGGTTTACACACATTAAGCTAACATTTGATAGGCCAAAAATGTGGAAACATTCAGAGGAATGAATTCTTACTATAAGAGGAGGCCCTCACCTTCTTCCTAAATCATCAGCTCGACACCCACAGCTAAGGAGGGATCCCACTAGGGAATGGGCCACTTCTTCTACTATTTCCCCCCTAATTTATTCTTTATATTTTATTTTAAAATTATTATTTTATTATTTTTCAATTTTAATTCAAATTTAAGTTTTATTAATCCATAATATTGTGTTTCTCCATCGACTTTTCATCATTTCTTTCCCTCTCACTCTCTCTTCTCTTCCACCCACTCAATTGTGTAATATCTTACTCTAAGAAATGAGAGGCTGTCCTCGAGACTTTTCCTGGGGGGAGGTGAAGGTGATCATGAATTTTCTTTAACATTTAATTTTATGTTTGTAGATAGATTTGAGTAGCATGCACAGGTAAGGAGAATGTCTCTGATGTTGTGACTGACTCCAATGACATGCAACTAAACCAATCCCTATTCTTTTATTTAATCATTTCCATCTCTCCATAGGTTAGTCCTGGACACGTAGGAATTTGTCTAATCAATGTATGAAATGGATTCGACTGAACTGGGTCCTGGAAATGACACATTCTAGACAAAGGTTTGTCACCAACTTGGATTAATGGAGGAGGTGGAATTGAGAGTGCTCAAACATTCAATGATATTCCACAATTTATAATTAAATAATAGCAGTTAAAATATGAGATTTCATTTTCGGATTATCAAACTAAAATAAAACATATAAAGGATGATAATGATTAAAAATTTAACCAACCCCCAGAACCATGTTCTTTCTTAATAATTCATTCTTTTTAGACTTGAATCTTAGAATAAATTTAGAATTCTTGATTCCCATGTCATTATTTTAAATAATAAAAAACCCAAAAATATTTTCATCCCATTAATTTAATAAAAATCCACAAAAAGAGATATAATATTTTAATTAGATACAGTGAATACATTGAGAAGGATCTTCACGAGTGAAGACATTGGTCACCCACTATGTTGCACTAGAAAAATATAATTATTTTTGTCCACGCACCACGACAGGCGTGCATGAAAACTAACGTTGTTTACAAGGAGAAAATTTTTAGTTTATTTACTTTTTATAAATTCACATCTTAGTCATATTTCATTTTGTTTAAAAAAACTAAAAAAATACTTCCATGATGTATTCAAATTCAGAATATTATTCATGGAAAAATTACTCACAAGTGCAGCAACAACAACAACAAGAAGTTAAATATTTTAGAAGAGCTTAGGTGCATGAACTTAGAGAAATAATTGAACAATTATCCAAAAAGGATGATTGATCTTTTTATTATGTTCATGCATTAATGGAGTAACCCAAACCAAAGCCAAAGGAATAACCTGAGAAATTGGTGGATGAAATTTCACCACTTATATTTGAAATTTAAGAACCTAAGGAGTAATGGAATGAATACTTACCTGGTGAGCTAAAAGTGGGAGATCAAAAAACTTTGGATGAATTATTGAATAAATGCGAGGAACTACCTGACATCCCTATATAATAAAAACAAGAATATTCATCACTACTAAATGAAGAAACCACCCAAGTGGTGGAATTTGAAGTAAAGATGGAGGAGCCCGACTACCTGCCTCCATCCTCCGAGAGTCTGCTCAAAGAGGCACTTACCACTGAGGAAGAGATTGAAGCTGAACCAACTCAGGAAGTTGAACAATTTATGGACTCTATCCCTTCTAATTTTATTGAATCTGAATTCTACATCACTCCTTGTGGGTTTGATTATACAGAATCTGACAATCTCAATTGTGCCTTGGAGGATGAAGAAGAACCA
Source organism: Viscum album (assembly GCA_963277665.1). Classification (NCBI taxonomy): domain Eukaryota; kingdom Viridiplantae; phylum Streptophyta; class Magnoliopsida; order Santalales; family Viscaceae; genus Viscum; species Viscum album. The sequence continues at coordinate 962,130,930 of OY728148.1, read as the reverse complement.
GGATGTGCACATGTTGAGGAACATATGGAGCTCCCTGGACACGTTGAATATTTATTGAAGGAAGTTCATGAAGAGATTATAGTGGATTTCCCTAAAGAAATCATGATAAAATATTATTACTTTGATGGGGAATAATTTGATCTTGATAATTCTTGTTTTAATATTATTCAAATATAATTACACTCTCACTTTCTTATTTACTATTATTTTGATAAGGAATTTCTGGAGGAACTAATGGACAGTGAAGAAGAGGTTGCACAAGTAGCAAGCTAGAAGGAGGATGACTCATACTTCATCCTACCCCACAATGAAAGCTATACCTTGTTGTGAAGGGGGGGGGGATATGATGAACCATATCCCGGGATCATTACTCACCCAGAAGAATGAAGCACAAGTTGGGAAAATCCACATGTGGTGGTTCCAATCAAAGAAGCTTCATCCTTCATCAAAATTCGGATAACAGTTGGTACTTCCATTTAGAGGCATTAAAAATTCATGGCCCACGTTGGGGATAATACAAAGATTTATCTTTACTTTCTTTCTATGAATTTAGATGTAAATTTCATTTATTTGAAATAATTTTACATGTGACCCCCTCCCTCTTTCCATTTTAAGCTTAAATGAAATGATGAGTGTGATTAATTGAGTAATTTTCTTTTGTAGGATCATGATGATAGAAGGAATCCCTAGACAGAGAATGGGATGTTCCTTGTTTCATGGGAAAAGGGTTTTCAATTTTAGTGTTTTATCTTTTAAACATTCCACATTTTTTTTCAAAAACATGTTTTGAGCTTTAATGATAAAATTGCATGCCCACACTTAAATTCATGTTTTACTCAACTTATCTAGGAGACATGAGTTTCTTAGGAATCCTAAGATTCCATGTTTCAGATATAAATGTTGAAATGATTAAATTATTGAAATTAATAATTGAATTTTTAAAATGAAGCATAGCTATTTAAGTAATAACTCATGATTTGAAGTAATTAATTGATTCTTGTAAATGAAATTTCCCTACAATCCATCATGCTTTGAATTTCTAAAGTTCATGTAAATTGATTTATTAGTCATTCCACGAGTGATTGACCAATGTTATATTTCTCATTCCTAAGAAGATTTCTAGACCAAGTACTTCAAATTTATTCTTTAGCATATTTTTTGAGTGATCTGGGGACATCTAACCGACCAGAACTTGTATTGAAACTTTTCAAGTCTATGACTTTGCAAAAACTCATCTAAAATGATTTAGGCATCCTTTAAAAAAATAATTTTCCTTAAAATACCACCTTAGCATCAATCCTTCTTTTAGACCATAGAGACCATGAATGACCATTATAGGAATTAGCCATATTTCAATCCATTTTTATCCATTTGTACCCTCCTATGAGTATTAGCATAATATTTTAAAGTTTAAGTGTGGGGGTAATGGGAATCATGGTGGATGTGATGTTATACATTATAAGGAAGAAGTGTGGGGGTATTATTGTGGCAATTGTAAAAGTTTTTGTAATAATTCATTATAATCTATTGTTTGCCCCATCTGAATTAAAAAAATGACAAAAAATGGCAAAAATAACCAACAAAAAGAGAAAAAAATGGGTTGTGATTTGGGAAAACAAAAAATATCCATTTTTCAGACTGATGATATTATGATCCTATGTGTTTATGTGATGGATGTGAGGTTTGATATAATCATAAATTTAGAAAAAAGAAAAATAAAAAAATATATTCATGACCTCACTGTGATCCCACCTCCATTACAATCTAGCGATGGGATCCTATGTGTTTATGTGATCCTATGTGTTTATGTGATGGATGTGAGGTTTGATATAATCATATATTTATGTTATGGATGCGAGGTTTGATTCATTGGAAATGAATCAAATGTGGGTCCAAATTACTATCCTCCTTGTCGGTGATCAGAGGTGACGCTGTGGACAAGACCCCATTGTGATCCCACCTCCATTACAATCCCCCACCAGGACAACACTGGTGGCCTCCATGTTTCATAAGATTGGAGGTGGCATTCTGTCTCCCCCGCTCCATCCACGTTCGTTGTTCTTGTTGGAAACACCTTTATGGTATACACATCTACATTCACCACTGATCCATTTAACACTTCTGAATTTCATAGTCATAATGATAGGTAAAATCACAGGTTATGACTAATGGGATGTACAAGAGCTACGTACACAGGGTGGTGGTGAATGAGCAGAGGGCGAGGAAGTCGATAAGATTATTTCATTGTTCAGCGATGGAAAGGGTGGTGAGTCCCCCGCTGCAGTTTTTGGCCGTGGGTACCCCCGGTGGGGGTACCAAGACTTTGAATAGCCCACCTTCCATGACTTCATCCAAAAACACTACCACGTGGACACCCGCACCCTCCAGGATTTCTCTGATTGCTTTGTGAGATTAAAATGATTCTTTTATGGTGATTCGATATGTAATATAATGTGATGGTCAATCAAGTATGTTATGGAGTACTATGTTATGGTACAAATTTGACGTCTCTAAATGTTATGGAGTAATATTTATCATTTTGATAAAAACACACTTCGATTGTGGTAGTCTGGTATACCCAGCCTAGTGAAGTTTGTATTTTTAGGTATTAATTATTTTCATAAATGACAATGCAAGGGATGATGTTGAAGACCAATTTCCTACATGTGATCCACAAAATACCGGTGGGTCTAGCAGAGTAGAAATGTGACAACATGGAAATGAATGTTATTACCTACATTTCTTTGCTTTGTTCGCAAAGGTCCTATCAAGAATTGCAGAGAAAAATACAATGAAAGAAAATTATGATGTTCTAAGAAACATTATAAGTCCATGTCCCTGCACACCAAAAGTTTCTTAGAGATAAAATTATACACTCTTCGAATGAAGAGTCATCATCAGTGACTGATCACATCAACACTGTCAATACCCTATTCGCTCAACTCATGACACAGGGCAACAAAATTAGGGATACTAAATGTGCTGGTATTCTGCTCTAAATATTTACCAATCCATATGATCATCTGATTATGAACCTTACTAACAATATCATGATGTAGATGTTTATGCTTAACATCGTTGCAACTGTGGTTCCAGAAGAAAAAAGTCAATGCAAGAGAAAAGTGACAGACAAAAAACATTGCACCAATCGAAGACTTTGTCAATAGAGAGAGGAAGGACGATGTATCATGATTCTAAGTGGGATCCAAAATCATGGAAGGTCCAAATAAAGAAGGATAACAACATCACATGTTACGGTTGTGGAAATTAGGGGCACGCCAAAAAGAATAGTTTGAACAGTAAGAGTGTTGGAAACAACTCTCAATGAAATTTGATGAGTACTTATGAAAATGGAGACATACTAGTCAAAAAAACCTCAATGATGGATGGTGGTAGATATCATCTCAACAATGTATGGATAATTGATTCAATAGAAACATGGCTCAAAGGGAATCGTTTGACCAGTATGAACATATCTCTAAAGGACTTGTTTACATGGGGAACAATCACACCTTGACGATCATTGGAGTCAATACCAACAAACTGAAGATGCATGATGGTATAATTAAAACCACCAAATGAGTACACCATGCGAAGATCCTAAAGAATAACATATTTTATTTGGGTGGATTTGATGATATCAGGTGTAATACTCGCACTGACAATGGAGTGGGGATGATTGTTAAGGCTGTGCTTGTGGTGATGAAGACAGAGAAGATCTCATAGAATCTATGTGTTCTTTATAGGGAAGCATACAAGGAGGTGGTGATAGTTGTCACGAAGCATCCCTCGGGGCCCCTGTCGTGACTACCCCAAACCCGTCTTCCATAGTCTAGTGGCTCACAACTAGCACCGAAAAGGTGTATCCCTTAAACAAGAACACATTTCTTTTTATCCTGTACATACACACAATCCACGAACAAAAGAAGATGCAACCACACAGACTATGACACAATAATATGTAACCACAAAGTAAACCGTTATATTAAAAGAGTGCTGAAAGTAAAAAGGGGCTAGAATACAAGCCCAACTGTAAATGTACAAGTACGACTGGTAGTAAAATACAACTGAAAGAAAACAGAATACAACACGATGGTAGAATTACAACACAGGTAAAACCGTGAATATAAAACCATGAATGTAACTCCAAGATGGTATAAGAACCATTCAAGTAACACCACAATGATAGAAATACCACACATGTAACACGACAAAGACAATAATACAAATGTAGAAGTACCACATAGGTAACACCACAAAGAAAGATGTACCACACAGGAAAAAGACTCAGCTCACAATCAGGTATAACTTATGTACAGAAGTACATAGGATTATTCATAAACTATATCATCTTATTATATAAAGAATAATTACTGCTAACCTACACAAGATTGATAGGTAACTAACCCCTGCTAACCCAAATAGGATTTGACCCACACAAGATCGATATGTGCTAACCCACACAAGATCGCTGAGCACTGACCCACATAGGATCTGGCCCACATAGGATCTATAGATGTTGACCCACATAGGATCGATGTTCTTTCTTCACGTTGCTTCCTACAACAAGTTTACTTGCACCCGGTACACTCAGGTTCCATAGAATCTGCCCCTTGAGTTATCGGTCGTACCTCACCTGCCACTAATCTCCACAAGGGAATAACTCAAAGGATGGACATGTCGTAAGGGTTCCAACATGATAGACGGCACGCCAATCAGATGCCCGATCAGTGAGTTAAAAGCGTTTTAGCATCGGGGGCCCGGTTGGTTTCAAGTTCGATCCAACACATCCATAATCCAACTTCTTAAAAAACTCAATTGTAGAATACCAAAAGGACCGTCTGAATCCAAGGATCCCAACACTGTAGACAATTCGACAAACATACATCTGGTTCTCATGATATGCTCTTTTAAGTGTTCCAGGGTCTGGTTGGGCATGGGTCTGGTCTGACCTAGTCAAACCGACCTAGTCCGACTCGCTTTGGGCTGGGCCAAGGTGGACTCGGCCTGATGGACTAGTGTTTGTTCTGACCCGCAAGAGGGCTGGCCCGCAAGGGCATCCCACCGCGGCCCGCAGGGGGGCGGCCCGCAAAGGTGGCCCGGCTAGAATAGGGTGGCCTGTAAGGGGGCAGCCGGACCTGCATGGTGCAGAGACCCGATCCAGGGAGGCGTCCCGCTTCGAGGGTGGCGACCCGGTCTGAGGGCGGAGGCCTGGTGTGAGGGTGCCGGCCCGGTGCGAGGACGGGGGCCCGGTGTGAGGGTGGCGGCCCAGTGCGAGGGTGGCGAACCGCTCTGAGGGAGGTCGTCTGGTCCGAGGTCGGCGGCCCGGTCTGAGGGTGGCGGCCCGGTCTACGGGCGGCGGCCCGATGCGAGGGTGGCTCCCCGACTCGAGGGAAGTGGCCCGCTACGAGGGATGTGGCCTAGTTCAGTCCGATACGGGGGGGGGGGGGTGTAACCCCCTGGTCACATGGATTTCCCAAAAAGCCCAGAGGCCATTCAGTTGGTGAGTTGGGGGCACCATGTTGGCGCTGCGGAACCCTCTAGAGGTGGGTTTGGCCTCTCCCGCAGCTTCCATTCATCGGTGATGTGGCGGTTGTGTCGCCTTCCTTCCCGCAGTCCACCATCGTGTCAGCCTCCTCCTCCGTTCTCCATGGTTGACGAGCCGCGACCCTCCTCTTACGTTGTGTGTCGACGTGTTCGTGGTCTTCTATGGGGGTTGAAGGAAAGCAAGATAGCAGAGGGTTGGGGCCGGGTTTGTTAGTCCCGCACCCTCTGTGTTTGCCTGCAATATGAAGGATATTAAGGGAGGTCAATAAATAGTTGTTTTGAACACAAGATTAACCCCACATGATTCCCCGAAATAACCTCCCGTAAAGACGGATGAATCGTGAGTCAACCCATTAGTCGGTTGACTCACGTTCTTCATATAATTTCAAGAATGTGGAAAAGGGAAACAAAAACGAACAAACAAAAATAACCCCCTACCTGGAAGAGATGTCCACTAACAATGGTCGATGAAACCTCATTTATCGTTGTCATCGGTTCGTGACTCGGTGGCGCTAGTCACCGCTCGTTGGAACCAGTCTCATCCTCTTGGTGTTTGGCTTCGTGGTACTTTTCCAGAGCTTCGTCGTTTTGTGAATTCGTTCCAACACCCCTCCCTGGGCTCTATATAAATACGAGAGGAAAAGGAGTGTATAATGATCTGGGAATTAATGAGGTTCATTTAATTAATGAACCTCCCAAATTTCCAACGGTGTGGTTACAAGAAAAGAAGAGTTAAGCCATTTGTTGGCTTTACACAACATCCGTCCCGCCAGCGTCGTTCGTCTGTTGGAGGAAAGAAGGAAAGAAATAACAAAATATGTTATTTTATTAATCTTTCAAAAGACCACAAAAATAAATTATTCACCGGACATACTACGGTCGAAGTTATACCTCTATTAAGCGAATCTCGATGCTGCGGGTTCAACGATGCCCTCTAATTTTTAAGCAGAACAACATTTCAAAAGTTAGAAAATGCCACTCACACGTTTACTGAATGTACCTAAAAAATTTTGGAAAATTATTAACAGTCACCCTCAACCAGCGCTGGTTGAGGTTAGGATCTGACTAATTGAATTACACCACAATAAACCCAATGGTACTTTCAGATTTCCAATCCGAGTTACCGTTTAAATGTTATGGATTTTACAATAAAATAATGTTCACTTAATTATTTTATTTACGTCCAAAAACTAACATTCACTGGTGGCCTATTCCTACCAAAGATAGTATCTTCCTAAAAACATCATACCCTCCCAAGCTCAACGGTGGTCCTAGATTTTTAATCCGAGTTACCGTTCGTGAGTTATAAGCATTAGAAAAAAAAAGTTATTTAATTATTTTATGTATGATTATTCGATTTTCAGGTTTTCACATAGGAATCCTGCACCGACTAAACATAATCCAAGACTAGGATAAACCCGCCATTCTGAGCGCAGCAATGCCCTCAGATTTTTAATTCAAGTAACCGTTTATGAATTATTCAACTTTCTCAGGAAAACTGCTTACGTGTGCTAATTAAAGCTTAAAAAACATCGATGGATCATTCTGGGCACCCTGGGCCTCAAAATCGAACACTGTCAGATTTTACAGTCTTGAAATAATTCTATATAATTGAAAATAATAAATGGAATTACCGAGACATTACAATAGTTGTCCTGTTAACTACCTCAACAAAAGCATTGAGGAAGTCATGGTATCAAAAGCATTGTCTTATGTTCGAATGAAGATCTATGATTCTGACTGAACATAAGTTTCTTCCTAGATTACAAAGGTATCCATTCCATTTTGGGAGCATTATGATTTTTTCAACAAACATTGGTTGAATTTTGTGACGTTGGTAATGAGGAGCAAGGATATCTTAGAGTTTATCCATTCCAATATTTGGCAAGCACTGTTTATATCCCTGGGAAGAGAATGGTGCTTTGTATAATTCATTGATGATTATTCCATGAGATGTTAGGCGTACCCAATCCAGATGAAATCATGTTTTTTTAAAGTCTTCAAAACGTTCAAAGCATGGATGAAGATGGAATCTTGAAAGAGGATTAAGTGTTTGAGTATTGACAGGGGTGGAAAATATTCAAGTAAAGATTTTGATATGTTTTATTCAATGAGATGGAATCAAGAGAAAATACATGGTGTCATACATTCATCAAAAAATGGAGTGGAAAAGTGGGAGAACATAACCTTGTTGGATAGAACAAGGGAGATATTGAAGACTGTAGTAATTTTCAAGAAGTTATGGGATAATGTAATAAAGAGAACATGTTATGTGATCAATCGATTTACTTTTGAGATGATTGATATGAAAACACTAATGAATATGTGGAGTGTTAAACCTACTGACTATGCTTGGTTACATACTTATAGAGGTCATGTATCTGTATTGTTTAATGATCCGGAAATATTGAAGTGGGATTCGAGATGCAATGAATGTATATTCTTAGGATATGTTGTTGGTGTGAAGGGGTATTGTATGTGGGACCCCACTACCCATAGACATATCATCAGCATGGATGTTATATGTCTAGAAGATAAGGTGTAAGGGATGAGTAATGGGGACTTGAATAAAGAGAACACATATTCTATAATAGTTGGGGTGGAGGAAGAATCCATAGAAGAACCAATTTCCATTGAGGAGCATGATGATCATGTTATGATTAATTTTTTCCTATGATGATCAACTCAAGATAAAAGAGAACAAATATGGCACTCAAAATTTATCACTAAGAGAAATATTGTTTACTACATATTTATGGAATTAGGTAATCCATATTATTTTTATTGGAGGTGATGTGGAGTTCAGAAATATCCACATGCATGGAAAACATTCAGGAGAAACTTGATGCCCTTCACAAGAACAAGAATTGAGATATTGATCCATTACCTCATGGAAGGAAGACTATCAGTAAAAACAGATTCTTTAAGATCAATTGGGATGAAAAGGAATAATTGTAAAGATATCATGCAAGACTTGTGGTCAATACATATGCATAGAGAGAAGTTATGGATTTCAAGGAAATATTTTATCCCATTGTTAGAATAATGATAGTTCAGATAGTTATGGGGATTTTTGAAATATATAGTTTAACTAAATAGTAGATAGATGTGAAGAGAACTTTTCTACATGGTGATCTTGATAAATAAATATATATTCTCTAATCGGAATGTTTTTCAAAATAAGAAAAAATGAACTTGTTTTTTAGGTTGAGAAAAACATTTTATGGTATTAAGCAGGCACCAAGGTGTTGGTACAAGAGATTTTCATCCTATATCATGAGTATTGAGCACAAAATACTTCACTCAGATACTTGTGCATATTTAATGGGATTATATGGTAGTGATTTTATCATTATTCTATTGTATGTGGATGACATGTTGATAGTTTTCATGGGAGTATGATATTATGAAATTAAGACCAAAAAATAATATCTTGGGATACAGATTTAATGAAATAGAAATAAGGGTATGATTTAGCTATCAAAATAGAATTTCTTGAGGAATATCTTGAAATACTTCCATATGTAACATTATAATACAATATTTACCCCACCTACTATTAATTTTATGTTATCCTCTATGATGAATCCTAACAGTGATAACAGTGATGTATATAAGATGGAGATGCCTCAATTACCTTATGCACTAGTAGTGGGTAGTATGATAATATCTATGGTTTATATGAGACCAGAAATTACACCTATAGTGGGAAAAGTTAGTTGGTATATGGACAATTAAATACGGGAGAATAGGAACATATTAAGGAAGGCACTTAGATACATCAAGGAGATCTCATATGTTGTATTATGTTATTGAGGATCAAATTTCACTATTAGAGCCTACGCATATTCAGATTTTGTAGGTGATTATGACCAACGAAAATACACTTTGGGTTAGGTGTTTAATTTTATAGAATGGGTTGTGAGCTGGAATTCAATGTTGTAGTTTGTTATATATTTATCCACAACTAAGGTAGAGTACATGGAAACTACATAGGCTTGTAAAAAGGTGATTTAGATGTAATGGTTTCTAGAGGATCCCAAACAATGACAGATGTATATCAAATTATTTTGTGACAATAATAGCACCTTGAAAATTAAAAGAAATCTATCTTTTCATTCATTGATAAAGCACATTATGGTACAATATCACTTTGTTTGAGATGTGGTGGAGGAAGGAAGATTGGATATGCAAAACAATTATATTAAAGAAAATTAGGGTAATTTTATGATGAAGTTTATTAACTTTGTTAAGTTTATATAGTAAAAATCCTCAATCGTAATCATAGATATAAGAGCAACATGGTTGGATTATAGAAAACATTTGTGGAAATATTATTGGTTCCCAATCAGATATCCATGTGTGATATATATTTTCATTTTTTTCTCACAAACAGTTTCTCCCCCTTGATTTTTCAAAGGGTCTAGTGTGGATAGTGGGATGGGTGGAAAAACTAACCCATGGAGTTAAATAGAGGAGGAAGATCAAGTAAAGGCCTTGCCTATAAAAGGCAGAACGCTTTGACAGTTTTAGCAACATCACCTCAAGTATTGAGCTTCATATTTCAACATTTTGAGTGTTGTATTTTGTGAGGTTCATTATACATTAATCAAGAGAGTTAATTACATGGATATTTTTTTTTATAATAGGAAGAGAGTGTGTTTAACCGCTTTTACCATAATTATATCATTCTATTTTCCTATGTTTTTTTACCCCTCTTTATTTTTGGGGTTTTCTATGTTATATCTATTGTTCTTTTTTTATTCATTTCGAATTTACTATTATATCACAAATAACACATCATGAAAGGGCCAATAATATTTGATCCCAATAGCAGCCTTACTAAATATTTTATTATCAGATTCTATAAAAAAAATTGTGGGTTGTGCTATGAGGTACCCACTTTCTAGAGAGTAATTGAGTTGTATGGGAATAATTTTGTTTCTAAAAACTACAAAACAAAAATTTAACATGTTTATAATTATATAAATAGTAGGAAAAATCAAGAAAACGCAAATAATAAAAATCTTGTAATGATTTCTCATAATTGGAAGTGTAACATGTTGATTTATCAAACCATAAACAAAGAATGAGAGAATAAAAATTACCAATTCATGTAAACATTTACAATAGATAACATGCTACTGAGAATATATATAACTGGTTTGATATTAATACTCATAAGTACCATGACATATTCGAGATAGAATACTCAAACATATGCGAGATGATCAATAGAAACAATTGACATAAAGAAGTAATCAAATCATAAAGAAGACCATAGATTTTTGACATTATTTATCTATTTGGCCTATATGCATGGTGCATGGGTACCAGGATTCCACTATGAAAAAATGGGATTATAAAAGATATGTGATAAATAGTAAAACATAACCATATAAGAAAAAGTCACAAGAGAAAAATATCTAATGTTAAGGTTCTTGAAATGCCCGGACTCTCAGAAGAACCATGTTGGGGATTCATCATATACCATGCACCTTGAAAAAACTCAATCAACACATGCAACATAGAACCAAAGAATAATCAAATACAAGGCATACATAACTGATATAAAAGAACAAGAATACCATACTAATGACACTTACTAGGGATACATATCTCCTGTGTGTTTTTATAGAGCCTATATGTAATTAGGTCTTGTTTTTAGGGTTATCAAGATTTTACTCTTAAATAATCGTCATTTCCATCTAGGAAAAAAGAACACTATGGAACACTAGGACCTCATCAGATCACCACAACAAACATAGATAAAGATGATCAAAAAATTTCTTGATCACTATTTCTTCTTTAGTAAGTCCTGTAACCCCACCAGTGCTCCTTCATCTACTCTTCTCCCTAGAGGAAAACTAGAGCTCCCAAAACCATGGAGATTTTTCACCCAACTAAATCTCCCAAAAGTGGAGTAGTAGATTCCAAATCTAGGAGTCATTCTAGAAGGGGTAGAGGAATAATAGATCATATAACCAAGGATATGAAAAATCTAGATATGTTTCCCAACATAACCACTTAAACAACAAAATAAGGACATGTGACATAAGATGATAAGCTATCAAGGGTCACCCATAGATCAAGACAATCCATTTCATGAATAATGAAAAAAGGGACGAATAGAAAACCAAAGGATCATAAGGATCAATGGATCAACAACAGGTATGAGGATGACATAGATCAAATGGGAAAGCGTACCAAGGGTAATGGCACATGACCAATGTATAAACCAAACAAAAGGCATACAGGAACTAATAAAATAAGCTCAAGCTGAATAATACATAAATAAGACATATAAAAATACCAAAAATTAAATGGAAATTAATATTATGACAAGTAAAAAAACAATGTGTAACACCCCAAATTTTGGGTATCATATAATGATGATATTATGCATTTACTTTTGTTAAATCCCTTTTAACCAAACAAAAATTTAATGGATAAACATAAGGCTCTTTATTTAAATAAGAACACCGTAGTGTCTACAATACACTAAGATCAAAAGAGTAATCTTGCTAACCAAATATACCTATTAAAACCCCTATCAGAAATATTGGAAGATCCCCAATCACCACAATGAGGCCCAGTAAGTAATGGAGATCCTTCGAGTCAACTAAATCAAAAAACATCACCATTGTGATCATAAAATCCATGATGATCATCAGCAAAATGGGATGCATCATATTTTTCCTTTTGAGATTTAGGAAACCATAAGGTTTGGTTTTATAGGACACTTTTTTAACCATTGCTCTAGTGACCATTGGAAGCTAACAGTTTTAAAAGAATAGTCATTGAACCTTGTTAGGATAAGTGAACTTATTTAAATATTAATTAGTTTCCAAATAATTGAGTTATGATTAAGGATATAATTAAACCACAATTTTTAAACTCTAAAAGGATATGGTGTAAATCTTCATTTCACCCTTATGTGATTTGAAATGAATTAATGAATTCAAAACACTTGGTGAATTTTTCCAATAAAATGTAATGAATTTCATTTCTTAAATAATGTTATAAACTATGTTTATTTTTTTCAAATTAAATTTTGTTTTGATTGAACTATGTTTTTGAGGATACTAGTATATAAATTATAATATAGGATTATTAAAATTTCATTTGCGTAACTTTTTGAGTAAAAAAATGGATTTATTATTTTCTATTTTAGAAATAATACTAACTAAAACAAGTTTAATTTTTATTCATTAATGTCTAAGAATATAAAATTCATTATATTTTTTATAAATGGATTGTTTCCTCTTCTTAAAACTTTTTTTAGTGTAGCTTTTTCAAAAAAAATGTCCCACTAGGGCTAGCCCTTTTTGGGTAGGGCCGTGGGAGGCAGCTCACACGAAGTGGCTAATCCTGACCCTCAGCCCCATGCCAAGGCTGGCACGAGCTCGAGAAGAGGTTCCCCGAAGGGCTCTCAGGAGTGAGAAGGAGCGCACAGGCACACCGGTGTGGGCGTGAGGCCGCGACGGGGTCTGGGTAGTCCAAGGAATGCGAGAGGGATCCCATGTATAAGGCCTCCTTCATGGGTATTGTGTGATTTCTAAGCACTCATTGGGAGGCCTGGGATTATAAGGTAGGTGAAAACCGCTCTACCTTTCTATGTGGGAAGTAGTTTTTTGGGAGAAATGTGATTTGGACCGTTGGATCGCATCACGCGTGATTTGGGTCGTTGTTTCCGATCCCACGCTTGACCCTCAGCGATCGCGTCTCTCTCTGCAGTTTTTGTCAACCGTTCGATCCGGCTTGATATAATCATTGTCGTTCGAGGTTTTTAAATTTCCGCGTTGAACATAGACCATTCGATGAAACTTAGATATAATCTAAGCCGCTCAATTCTTTTAAAACAACAGATGCATCTCATCCCTTAGGTCGATATTGGGATCAATCTGGACCATCCATTTTTTACCAGAATTTCCCCTAGCTTTGTTTTCTTCTTCCTCCGCGCATGGGTTACACCAGTAACCCTAACATATGGTACACCCCTCATTTTATTCACCTCTAACTGCCGGGGACCCCCATGTATCCCCATTTTCTTCAAGCACGACAACCCCCATTGAATGCAATGCAAGTGGGTACGTTTTTGTGTGCAAGGTGGTCTGTTAGATTTTGTATATAAATAACTGAGTCCTCTCGGTTCTTATCTCCCATTCAATTCTCCAGAAAGCTCGACCAACCCTCTCTAAAGTCCTCATTTCCCTGGTTTTTAAAGTAAGGGTTTTTATTTTTTCCTTCTTTTGCTTCTTTGAGAATATATACACTTATATATTCAATATATATATATATATATATATATATTAACCTCACGGTTCAGTCCAAAAGTTCTTAAATGTCGAGCATAGGCCTTCGAGTTCTCTTGCATTCAAATAGATTAAATAATGTAAGGATTATACCTGGCCTCATTTTGTTGTTTTGAAAATACATATATACTTTTGGTTATATGTATATACGTCAGTTATATGCAGGAATGTGCATGAAAATTCTATTTCGATTATATGTAAAAAGTTTTTGTATAATTGTTCATGCACTGCACATATTCACATACACTTAATTTCATATTTAAATAGTAAATAAATTTTGAAAATGTTATAAATGTGATCGGGTTTTTATAAAATTATTTTTTTGTAGGTTTTCATAAACAAATTTTTATGACTAAGGCCATGACCTGCCCTATTCAAAATGTTGTTGAACTAATATTCATAGTGGATTAACACAAATTGGTGTTCCAATTTTTTAGTTTGAGATCGGGTACATACATATCATTTATATGTTGCATGAACCTTGATTTCAGTTTTTAAGGTCCTTACACATTAACCCTTGAGTTTAGGTGGAGTTTTAAAAACATAAGAAATAGGGTGTTAAAAAAAACTTTTATCCAATTTATGAGTAACTTATTTTCTTTCCCTATATTTTAAATGATGCTGCTCATGGTGAATATTCATTCATTCTATCATGTACATTATTCAGTATTATGAAATGGCTTAACAATATTGATTGTTTTAGCATGTGTAAGATCAAAACCGTACATGAGATTTTTGGTTCACCTTGTAATTAATTGGAAGATAAAATTTTAGAATTTCATGAACAAACATACATTTGATAAATTATAGTTTTTTGTTATTTCTATACCTTAGATGTCAATGTATGTGCCATAATCTTCCTTTATTATTTCCTTTTAATAATGTTCATATGATTGTTAGCTTGGTTTTTAATCATCTAGATGCATGTCCCACTTATAAGATATGCAAATTCAACTACTATGACCAACAATGAATGAACTATTCAAGGTGGTATAGGAAATCATGAATATACAACCTCATTTAAGTGAAGTATTGATTTATGTGACTCACATGAAAGTAAAGACATATTAAGGGTGCGCCCTGATAGCGCTCCAATGCATTGGGTAAAGAATTAATCTCTAGAGATTACAAGCTTCATGAATGTCTAAATGAAATGTTGAAGCCACATATTCAAGTCATGTTACAAGTTATTTTCATGATGATATACCTATTTTTCACTACTTTTTCCCTTATGTTTTTATCAAGCTCACATTGATGTCACAAGTAAGAGTTTGGGGCATGATTTGTGTAAAATAGTAACAAAAATTTGAAATTGAAGTTTTTTTCCTTCATGTACAACACTTATTATGTATTAATCTTAATGGTTTAATTTGTTCTTAAACATTCATACATCAGGCTTGTTCAGGATATCTTTTACTACCCCTTTTTGAAATTGTCCTAATCGATTCATGTATTCCTTAAAAATATGAGTTTAGAACCATTATGTAATGTTACATGTGTTACAGTTTTCAATAAAATAATGTTCTTTGGATATGTTTTTAAAAAAATATTTGAAAAGTTTCATTTGTTTATTTTAAATCTGTTACTGGGAATTCTTATGTTCATCCTATGTTTTGAATTTTAAATTTTCAAGTAACAACTTTTTTCAGATGAAACATTTCAGAAGTAAGTAGTTTCCCAGAGCCCGAACTGAACTCAATCCTCTGTATGGGATGTGATGTGTGTTTATCAGTGCATGTTTCTGATTTAAAATGACACATCATGTTCAGAAGGAACCGACTCCTAGGTTTTCTGGGGTCGGGTCTTCAAAATTGGTATCAGAGGATTCGATTTGGATAACTCTGGAATGCGAGAACTGAAACAAAGAAAAATATACTTCAGAATTACTAAAAATGATTTTTCTTAATTTTTAGATGGAAAATAAAAGTACGAATATTTTGTATCTTCCCAATGAGTCCTTAGAAACCATAATTTTAATGGCCATCCATGAAGCTTTTATAAACTATGCCCATATCCATATGTCGTGCAAAAATCTCTATGATGTGTCCAACTCTCCCCGAGTACTTCAACTCCATCGAAGAGCGGGTCTAGATTACATCTTTATGATGCAAGCCCAGTTTCCATCTTACACACGATGGGGGATGTACTATGAGGGACTTTTTAGATGCTTCACCGCAGTGGAAGGCGTCTCGTCTCTCACGGCTTTCCAGGAGGCCACTGCAGAGGGAGATCTCCACACATCATACATGTGTCAAGTCTTGTCCTATGGCCATTTTGGTCAAATGATGGACTTTGGCATCCTTGAATACAAATCCTATCATTCCGTGTATAGACAACAAGTACATAGGGATGTCTCACAGTTGTACACCCCACATGTCAGACTATGGAGATACCAAATGTGCTCCCATGCCATCGAACCTTATTACTCATGTTGTATATAGTTTAAGGAGATAGAGAGTTTCAAGATTCTCTTGGGAATTCGTGTGTTATGGAACTGGGAAAACCATTAGACTAGTTTTATGTTGTGCACCAGTAGTTATATAAAGAACATATTTTGTTATCTCTTCTTTCTCTTGTATTTACTTTGTTTATAATTTTGGATGGATTTAAAGTGATTGAACTCTCATCTTAAACATTCAGATGGAAGGATAAAACCACATGTTATCTCTTTAAACTGAGATACTAGATATTATTGCAATCAAAACATCTGAAGATGAGTATCGTCCCTTTGCAAACCTGTGAGGAACGTGCAAGGAATTCATTGAGGTGACAAATGGTCCGGGGATTCTCTAAACCTATCAAGGGAATGCTCCCATCTACTACCGCATAGGCTCATCACAATTGGCTGAGCATAAGAAAAGAGGGAAATACCATGAAGGGATCTTCCTGTGTTTCACCCTAGGCTGGAACTACACATCCAGAGTAAAATTTCAAGAGTGTGCTTTAGAGGGAAACATTTATGCGACCTACATGTTCCAAATCTTCAACATTAGCCTGTACGACAATGTCTATAACTTATATGTTCTCGATCAAGACATAATTAGTCAAGTTCTTCGTACGTTGGTCAATTTGGACACTTCCAAACATTGTACCATTCGAGCCTCCCTCTAGAAGCCCGAGTGTTCAGTGTATGAGTTCAACCCCTTCTATCCGAAGTGTATCTGGATCAGAGAACTAGAGGAGTTGAGCATCAATTTTGGTGTTCCGCTGAATGCACCTGAGGATCCTCTATGACGTGGGATATGTAAGGAACAATTAATAGCTTCCTCTTAGCATGTTTGTATGAATGGAATTGAGGGCACACAATTCATTGATGGGGGTAGTAATGTAACACCCCAAATTTTGGGTATCATATAATGATGACATTATGCATTTACTTTTGTTAAATCCCTTTTAATAGAAAAAAATTAAATGATAAACATAAGTCTCTTTATTTAAATAAGAACAGCGTAGTGTCTACAATAAACTGATAACAAAACAGTAATCATGCAAACCAAATATTACTATTAAAAAACCTATCAGAACTACTGGAAGACCCCTAATCATGACAACGAGGCCCAGTAAGTTAAGGATATCCTTTGAGTCAACTGAAGAAAAAAACATCACCACTATGATCATAAAAACCATGCTGAGAATTAGCGGAATGGGAAGCACCATCTTCTTCTGTTTGAGTTTTAGGACACTGTAAGGTTGGTTTTATAGGAAACTTTTTTCGACCGTTTCTCTAGTGACAGTTGGAAGCTAACCGTTATAAAAAATAGGCATTGGACCTTGTTAGGATAGGTGAACTTACTGAAATATTAATTAGTTTCCAATTAATTGAGTTATGATTAAGTTTATAATTAGACCATCATTTATGAACTATAAACGGATATGGTGTAAAACTTCATTTCACACATAGGTGATTTTGAAAAGAATTAAGGTATTCAAAGCACTTTGTGAATTTTTCAAATTAAATTTAATGATTTTCATTTCTTAAATAATGTTATAAACTACGTTTAAGTTTTTCAAATTAAATTATTTTTTGATTGAACTAATTTTTCGTTGATTCTAGTATATAAATTATAATTCAGGTTAATTAAAATATCATTTTCGTGACTTTTTGAGTTAAAAAAAGTGGTTTAGTATTTATAATTTTAGTAATACTTTTAACTAAAACATGTTCAATTTGTATTAATTAATTTTTAATAATATAAAATTCTATATAGTTTTAATAAATGGATTGATTCCTCTTCTTAAAACTTTTGTTATTGTAGTTTTTTCAAAAACAAATTGGCCCACTAGGGCCAGCCCTTTTTGGATAGGGCCAAGGGAGGCAACTCACATGAAGTGGCTGAGCATGACCCTCATCCCCAAGCCAAGGTCGTCCTGAGCTCAGGCAGAGGTTCCCCAAAGGGTGATCGGGAGAGAGAAAGAGCGTATAGGTGCACCCAAGAGGGTGTGAGGTCGTGGCGGGGTCTGGGTAGGCCAAGGCATGCGGGCAGTAGCCTATGTATAGGGCCCCCGTCGTGGGTGTTGTGTGATTTCTGAGCACACGTTGGGAGGCTTGGGGATTTAAGGGAGGAAAAAACCACTCTCCATTTCGATGTGGGAATCAGTTTTTTGGGTGAAATGCGATCTGGACCATTGGATCGCATCACGCGTGATCTGGGCCGTTGTTTCCGATCCCGCGCTCAACCCTCAGCAACTGCATATCTCTCTGTGGTTATTGTCAACCATTCAATCCGAAACGATCTAATCGTGGCTGTTCAAGGTTTTTAAATTGTCGCGTTGAACTTAGACTGTCCGATGTAACTTAGATCTAGTCTAAGCCGCTCAATTATTTGAAAACAGCAGACACATCTCATCCCTTGGAATGACGTTGGGATCGATCTGGACCGTCTAATTTCCCTCGACATTTCCCCTAGCCACATCTTTGTCTTCCTCCATGCATGGGTTACACCAGTAACCCTACCCTATGGAACACCCCTTGTTTTCTTCACCGCTGATCAGCGGGGACCCCCATGTCTCCTCGTTTTCTTCTAGCACGACACCCCCCATTGAATGCAACACAAGTGGGTACATTTTTGTGTGGAAGGTGGTGTGTGAGCTTTTGTATATAAATAACTGAGACCTCTCAGTTCACATTTATCGTTAAAGTCTCCAGTGAGCCTGACCAACCCTCCCAAAGGTCCTCCTTTCCCTAGTTTTTAAAGTATGGGTTTTTAGTTTTTCCTTGTTTTGCTTCTTTGAGAATACATAAACTTATATATTCGATTTTTTTTAACCTTATGGTTCAGTCCAAACATTCTTAAATGTTGAACCAAGGCCTTCAGTTTCTCTTGCATTAAAATAGCTTAATGAATGTAAGGATTATACCTGGACTTGTTTTGTTGTTTTGAAAATACATATTTACTTTTGGTTAGATGTATATACGTTGGTTATATGCAGGAATGGGCATGAATGTTCTACATCGGTAATATGTTTGAAGTGTGTGTATAATTTTTCATGCACTATACATATTTATATACATTTAATTTCGTATTTAGATAATAAATAAAATTTGAAAATGTTATATATATGATCGGGTTTTTATAAAATTATTTTTTTGTAGGTTTTCATAAACAAATTTTTATGACTAAGGCCATGACCTGCCCTATTCAAAATGGTGTTGAACTAATATTCGTAAGGGATTAAGACACATAGGTGTGCCAATATTTTAGTTTGAGTTCAGGTACATACATATATTTTATATGTTGTGTGAACCTTTATTTCAGTTGTTAGGGTCCATACACATTAAGTCTCAGGTTTAGGTGGAGTTTTAAAAACATAAGAAATAGGGTGTTAAAAATAACTTATATCCACATTTAAGAGTAACTTATTTTTTTCCGTATGTTTTAAATGATGTTTCTTATGGTGAACATTCATTATTTCTATCATAGACATTATTAAGTATTATGAAAAGGCTTAGCAATATTGAATGTCTTAGCATAGGAAATCTCAAAACCCTACTTGAGATTTTTGGTTCACCTTGTAATCAATTGGATGATAAAATTTTAAAATTTCAAGAACAAACTTTCATGTGATAAATTCTAGTTTTCTATTCCTTCAGTACCTTAGATGTCATGGTATGTTCCATAATCTTACTTTCTTCATTCCTTATAATAACGGTCATATGATTGTTAGCTTGGTTTTCAATCATCTAGATGCCTTTCTCACTTATATGATATGTAAATTCAACTACTATGACAAACTATGAATGAACTATTCAAGGTGGTATGAGACATCTTAAATATAAAATCATGTTTATGTAAAGTATTGATATATGTGGCTCACATGAAGGTAAAGACATATTAAAGTTGTTCCCTGATAGTGCACCAATGCATGGGATAAATAATTAATCCTTAGAGAAGACTGGCTTTTTGGCACCCTGGTGAATAACCTCGGTAATTTATCTTTATTGACACCTTGGGGATGAACCTTGGTGATATGTTCATGAATTTATAAATTAAATGTTTAATCCACATATTCAAGTCATGTTACAATTTATTTTCAAGATGATATGCCTATTCTTTCACGACTCTTTCCCTTCTGTTTTTATCATGTTATTATTGATGTCACAACTAAACTTTCAGGGCATGATTCATGTAAAATAGTAACCAACATGTGAAATTGAAGTTTTTTTCCCTTCACGCGCAACTCTGATTAAGTATTACTCTTAACAGTTTAATTTTTTCTTAAACATTCATAGGTCATAATTATTCAAGATATCATTTACTACCCCTTTTTGAAAGTTTTCTAATCGATTCATGTTTTCCTTGAAAATCTTAGTTGAGTACTTTTATGTTATCTTACATGTGTTACAGTTATCTATAAGAGAATGTTCTTTGGATAAGTTTTTAAAAAATGATTTCAAAAGATTCATTGGTTTATTTTAAACCCCTTACTGGGAATTCTTATTCTCACATTATGTTTTGAATTTTAAAATTTAAGGTAACAGCTTTTATCTGATGAAACATTTCTGAAGTTACCGGTTTCCCAGAGCCCGAACTGTACTCGATCATCTGAATGGGATGTGATGTGTGTTTATCAGTGCATGTTTTTGTTTTAAAATGACACATCATGTTCATAAGGCACTGACTCCTGGTTTTTTAAGGGTCATGTATTCACATAATGCATGGAATTAAAATCATTTAATTAACAATATTGAGTGAATAATGTTCAAAACTCTCTACCTTGTAGATGAAATTCATTAAAAAAAACACTCGATGTCCCTACATCACCTATAACACCCCAAGATTTTATAGTATGTCACTTATTAAATAAATTCATTTTCCTTGGAAGATTATGTTGTATTCAATTCCAAAATATGGTTATGCTACACGCAACAATGATTTGGCTTGCGTTACATACAAGACTAGGTTTTACCAAACAATAATATATTATTAAAATATTATTATTTAATATAATTAGATATAACCTAGCCATTAAGTTAGTGGTTATGAGTAGTATTAACTAACTTATGAAAATATATGGGAGAATTCATTGGTTCTAAATTAATTAAAAATTAATATAGTAACCAACTGATTATATATGAGATATTTTTTAAAGAACTATTTTTATGCTCAAAAAGTCATTTTATTTTAATAAATTACATAAATTACTTTTATAGAATGATATTAATGAAATATATATTATATATATTAAATAAAATATTTTTGATATTCATATAATATATTTGAGAGGTATAAGATAATAACAAACACAATATTACACATGAAACCTATTTTTTATAAAACCCATTTTTTCATTTTTATTGGAGAACCTTTTTTAAATAGAATTTTCTACAATTTTATGAATTCTATTAGAAAAAATAAACTTCCTATTTTAAATATAAATATAAAATTTTACTTTAGTCAATTTTTTGGTATTTTTCTGATAAGTTTCCTGTTTTGATTAATAGTGAAAAATACTAAATTTTAATTGAAAACAAATTTATTTCATCAAAATAATTTATAGTGATAAATTATATTATTGAATGTTTTTAATGTATAAATTGATTGAATTTATCATTTAATACAATTTAGGTTATTGTAATCAATTTTACAATGAATTTAGATATAAACATGCTTCAATCTTTTGCAGGTTTAAACTTTAATAACTCATTTTCTCACGCCGTCAAAAAGATTAATTTTAAATTAAATAGTAAAAATTATATGTTTTGAATTATGAAAAATGGATTCTATATTTGGAATTAATGGGTCCAATTTATGTAAATAGGTTTCATATATTTTTTGTCATATGAATAGTTAAATTTATTAATATTTTAATTACCACAGTTAAACGTAAATTAGGTAATTATAGATATAAATGATATTATAAAATTACCCCAAAACTTGTCCTAATTTCATTTAATGAGTGGTTTTCTACCAAAATCATCATTAGGCCGAATTTATACTCTTTTTAAGCCACTTGGATGAGAATAAGAGATTTATTATATTTTATTTAAAGATAAGTTAAAAATTTCATACTCATGTTTTTAATAAGTATTACATTTTTAATACATGTTTATCGAAAAGAAAAATTAGACTATACATATTCATTTGAAAGATAATAAATTTATCTTTATCATGATAATTTATTTAAAAAAGTTTGACAAGAAAAAATTTAATTAATAGCATTCCTAATAATGACGTAGTAATTGTTTAATTAATGGAAATAAAGAAATAAATGATATTAAAAACATTAAAATAAATAAAATTTCACATAATTAATTACATCTATGAATTTTATAGATAAGTTATAAATTTTAGTGATATATTATAAGTTTTGGTTCGAAGTTATAATGAAGTTAGGATATTTTTTAAAAAGATAAATATTGAATAGTATCAAAAATGAAAAAAAAGATACTTTAAAATAAATAATATTTTTTTAAATGATATAAAATTCATAAAAATATAAATTCGTCCAAATAACTAAAATAAGGTTAAATATGTCATCAATGGCCCATTTGGGGTTCGTTTATCATTTTATAGTAACTATATTATCCCGAAAGAGTAAAACAAATTCCATGGAAAGAGTTAAAGGGTTTAACTAAGGGTTAATGACAAATGATAAGGTTAACAATGTGACCTAAACATGTCTAAAAATTATTTTCTGAGAGGATTTAGAACCATAATCATCTTAGGTTTTAAATAAAAAAAATTTATGGAATTTTTAATTAAAAAATAATATATATTAATTTAATATTTTTGTGAGTTTCCTAAAATGCCCCACATAAATTATAAAAGGGAACTTTCTCCCTCACTTAAACCAATTTGAACCTTCTAGATCTACAAAACCCTACCAATTTACCTTCTTAAATTCCATATAAAAATATTAGAGGTTCTCAAATTCTTCAAAAGACTAACCCTAGCATCTCTAAGAGGAGATCCGTAGAGACCCAATCCCAAAAGGCCCAAAGTTGGTGTCTTCTACTATTTAATTGACATGATTACAGGGAATTAAATCCCAAATGACTCAGAGTATAGTAGTCTCGATAAAATAGATATATACATGAAAAATTAATAAACTAATTACTATATATTTTTATTCTTCTTTCTAAATAAATATCTTTGAGGATAACTATAATCTAGTTAGTAAATCCATACATATCTTTCATAGTATGTTTCTTGGATTCATGGCTAAATAAATATAATAAGGGTGAGATAAAATGATTTGTAAGGTCAAAATATAGTGGAAGAAATTACGAATCAATGATAATAATAATTATGAAATGGTGAATAAATGAATTCACATGACATATAATCAATAAACTAAGAAAGAGGTGCATAAAAAATATGACAAGGTAATAAATGAAAACACATGACATTAAAATAACTAGATACGAAAAAAGAAATATGGTCAGATAAGAAACTGAAACACATACTATGTAAATAATTAAAAATGAAATGTATCCATTGATATGTTGACAAAAAATTTCATGGATGAATAATAAATGAAACAAAATTAGGTAAATGCTTTCTTAATGTATGTCATGTCTAAGGCATGTGAAAATATATACCGTCAAGAGTTTTCACATGACAGTTTAAAATATTCTGATTTGCACAAATAATTTGTCTCATGAGAACCTATCAATGCATTTAGGATCTATATAATGTTTAGTATCCTCCCATCATTTATTTTCCAAATTATTCATCAAATTGAATAATCAAAATAAATAATATGCCTTATCAAATATCTGTATTGAATAAAGAAAATGAAATTACCAATATTTTCTAAAATAATAAAATAACTGTCAAAGTAGACATCATATTTAAAATGGTATCTGGTTTAAGATATAGTAACATCCATGATGAATGAAATGGATAATTAGGGGTAAATTCAATGTTCAGTGATCAAAAGATATTGAATATTTCAAGAGGAATAACAAATAATTCAAGGAAATGAATGTGAATACTATCCTTAGAAAAATCAAGAATAAACCATTCAAAGGAAGAATACATAGGATATCAATAAAAAAATCTTAAGTGGAGTAAAAATAAAGAGTTCACTACTCCAAAATAAGACTATAAATGTTCTAGAATAGTCATTCATCAATTATAATAAAATATTTACAATATGATCATGGTTAAAAGTTCAAAACATTATCAGTGCTAAAAACTAATTGTTAAAGTCCCCCTTTAACAATGATAAAAAACATTGTTAAAAGGGTCCTTTAACAAAACTTTTTTAGTGATGTTAAATGGGGCCTTTAATAACACTTTTTTAGTGATGATAAATGAAGCACTGTTAAAGGGGTAAAATTATATTTTTTTGGACACTTATGAGCTTGAAACCCTTTATCAGTGCTTCCACGAACCCTTTAATAGTGCTCCACCACCCCATTATCAGTGCTTTTCAACCCGCCACCTTTTATCATCACTTTTTTAATTTTTATCCTTATGTGCATCTTCATGGATTCAAACCCTACACCTCTCGTTCAAAGATGGAACACCTTTACCACTACATTGTTTTGATGTATATTTAATGATATTTCTGTTTATATATATATATATAATTATTTTAAAGTACATTTATAAAATATATATGTGTGTGACTGTGATATATATATACTTATATTTATTTAAATAAGTTATATATTATATTCATTTATATATAACAGAATAGAATATAAATATATATCTCTTTATTAATACACACATATGTATATGTATATATAATGTAAAAATGGCTAGATATTATTTTAAATACATCTTTAGAATATGTATATATTTACATATATTATAATATACATTTTTACATAAATATGTTGATATATGTATTTATATGAGTGATTTATTATAAGTAAACATAAGAAACATGCATATATTTAACTATAAATAACATTAAATTATGAAAAATGATAAAGTTTTAAAACAATAATATCAATATAAATGTAATACCAAGGAATAAAATTAGTCACCACCAAAAAAGGCAATATGACCCCCCTTAAAATAGGTTTAAAATCCATCGAATGTCAAACAATCAAGCAACCCAGACTAAAAACTCTATTTTTGAGATCTTATGAGATTTTTTGACCTTTAAAAATGTGATAGAGGTTTACCATTGTCACTATGGTTGTAGATCTCATCAAAAAATTTTATTTGATATGTGGTAGAGAATAAATGGACACCCAGATCAAATGTTATCACTATTTGAAGTTTGAGTTATGTTTTCAACTTATTTTAGATATTTAATTATTTTTTTGATTTTCTATCTTAAAATTGATATTAAATGATTATTAATCAGAAATAATAAGAAAATTATTAATTAAAAATATTTTTTTTATTTATTTTGTAATCCATTTTCACAAAATATCTTATATATTAAGTGTAAAATTCTATTTATGTTATCTAAAACATATTTTAAAAAATATATATTATATTTATATCAATATAAATATATTTATCTATTAATATATTATTCTTAATGATTTTTCTAAGTATACCATTATCAGTGCTACTAAAAAAATGTTGATAAAGAGGGGTCATTATCAGCGCTTCTAAAAAAGTGCTGATAAGGACCCTCCATTAACAGTGTTTTTTTACAAGTGCTGTTAAAAGTTCCCATTAATCAGTGCATTTTTAAAAGTGCTGATAAAGGTCTCCCTTTAACAATTTTTTTTATCATTATTAATGACCTCCTTTAATAATGTTCCTTATCACTCACAAAGGTGGTCTTTAACATCATTTTTAGCTAAGACTGTTAAATCTCTAGTATTGGATGAACCTAGTTTTGTAGTAGTTTCAATTGATGCTGATGAATAGAAATACAATAAAACGATATATATAAAAAATTGTGAAAATATACTATGATTATGAAAACCTTTTGCGAAAAACTTTATTTGAAAATCACTTTTGAAAAAAAAAATCTTTATAAAGTAACCTTTTAGACATCAATGGGAAGCTTCAAAAAAATGACAATAGGTAAATCCTTACTTGTTGTGCGAGGTAAAAGAACATTTTATTTACACGGTTAAAGGTTAGAAAAATACATTTTTTTGAAAAGAGAAAATAATATTCCTATCAAAACAATGGTAAAAGACAAAAAGGATAAAAATTTCTTTACCAAATCATTTTAAAAATATTTTTGAAATCATTTTATTAAAACATGATTTTTTTTAAAAAAACAGGTTCTCTAACTAAACTGATAAATAAAGTTGGACTTTCATAAAAAATACTCTAAAACATTTTCTGTACCAAAGATTGTAAAAATGGTATTGATACATGAAAATATTCATTAATAACTAGATAATAATGAAAGGTTTTGTTGAAAAATTGTTATAAAATTTCCGCTTATGGAAGTTCTATTGAAAGATCATTAGTACTATTCTTGAGGAAAATAATCTTTAAACATCCCAAGGTGTCCTATACAACTTTGAAAATTTTTAATTCATAAGCCTCATTAAGGAATAATATTGAATGGAATTTTAAAATAAAATGACAATAAAATAATTCATGATATTATATATCAAAATGGGTAGTATATACACCACACAAAATAATCAAAATTTTAATATGACATTTATCTCATAGATGTAAAAAGTGAGATGACATTCCATTACCTTGAGTTTCCTTTTGGGTGAATATCCTTTCACTTCATGTATAATAAATTTATTTTAATTTTCTAATTTATTGAGAATCGTTTTCATGTTTATAATTAATTTTATTTCACTTTTTACTATGTTTTATACAACTACTTTAAAAATTCTGTTTACATTGGGTGTTTAAAAAAAATTCGGATTATGGGTAAAGAAACAACATTGGTTGGTCAACTATGGTTAATGGGGTTATTATATAAAATATCATAAATAATAATCATGAAATAATTATCATATTGTTTTATTAATTATGCATTTAAAATAAATCACTAAATATGGTTATGAAAAATGAACCAACATTACAATCATGGAGACGGTAGGTTGTACGTACGCATGGGTAATGCTCTTATTTTTCAATGATTGATATAGATAGAAGGTAAGTAACACCATATCATTCCAAAATGATCATTATATCATAAATAAAAAATTATTAAATCATATATACTTTTATATAGAATTATTGTGATGTAAAATGAATCACAATGTGTTGAGGAGTCAGTAGTCCACATGTCCACGAATGACGTTATCACTTTTTAAGTGTGTGAAAGGGTAATAAAGAAAATGATATATATATATATAGTTTATATACATAAAGGTAATCATTTCATTAATATCATATAAAGTTTTTTTATGTCACGTATTTTTAATTATAATCACAATTTATGCATTCCTTGGATCATGTAAACAAATCACATCTCTTTGAGGGGGCAGTAATCCACACTTCCTCAAATAAAGTTATCGTATTAAATAAATGGAAATTATTAATGGTATGTATTATAAAAAAACTAAAGAAGTATAGAGAAATAATAGATATCGTATATATCATATATAAACATAGTATCCATAATAATTTCCAACCATGAATGTTGGGAAAGGAAAATAAACAATCATCATTTCGTGAGGCTGTAGTTTGTCGTATACAGAAACAATATGTTCGTTACCCATTAGATGGAAGTGTGTGTATGTGTAGGTAAAAGCATTAGAATAAAAAAAATTCAATAATGTTAAAGATATTTGTGTTGTTATATAATAATATAATAATAATATTTTAGGGGTTGGAGAATGGAAATAAAACAAGAATGCTTGAGAGAAGACATTACTTCTTAATCGGGAAACTACTTTTGGTTTCTACCAAAAGGATTCCTTGGAAGGATTTATAGTAAAATGGAGGATTAACGTTCTAGTGTAGTGATTCTGGGATGCTATATGGTAATATATTTTTCAAATATAACTGGTTTGAGATCTGTCAAGAATGGGGAGAGGTGGCGGCCTTTTATAATGGAGGAAAAGGACTCACTTGGTCTTTTGAAATCAAGTTAGGTGTACCTATGTTTTAACCAAAAATAATGTCATAATAAACCAATCAAAATCCATAATGGAAGGTTAATGTCTTAATAATGTCCAGAAAAGGTGTATTGGAGATGTTTCTAGGTCATTTGTTCCCTTAAGATAAAGGTTTAGTCCTTTATTATGCTTAATTTTACCATAATAATTGTAATTAATTTTAATTACAGTCACTAGTATTTTCATAAAAAACAAATTTGTCTTATTAGAAATTATAGATTATTTTTAATCCAAATATGGAATTCATTTTCCAAATTCAAATCATATATGGGGTAGAAATTAATTTAAATTTAATCCGAAAGATGGGACGACAATGCATGTTTTTAAGGTAAAAATGTATGAAAGTTTTCTATTTTTTATAATCAATTTAAAATTAAAATTTATTCCAAGGACATAAATTGTATTAATTTATAAAAATATTATCTAATTAAACTTTAAAACCAATTAAAAATATAATTTAACCTTATAAATAAATTAGATAAAAAAGAAGTTTTGAACTAAAATTCTGTAATTTTAATTATTCATTAAATATGAAATGATTCAGAAAAATATCAAAAATTCACCCTAAAATAATTATTATATTTATATTTCCAAGAATAAGTTTAAATTTAGATAATAAATCAATTAATGTGTCCAAATTCTAATTTAAAATGTGTTCTCTATTAAAATGTGGTAAAATTGCCTTTATAAAAATATAGGTTTTATATGTAAAATAGGGTTTATTATTAACTTAGGCATATCAATCATAATGGATTAATATAAAAAATATTCTATTTAATCTAAAACATATATATTTCATTAAAATAATTCATTAATTTTAATTAACTATGTTTATTAAGACAAAACTCCTTTGGATGTATATAAATAATAATATTTATTTTTTATATCCAATTGGTTCTTATTTTCATTTATTATTAGTTGGTAACCAATGAATTCATTTTATATTTATATAAACCATAAATTTTCATATGTTAGTTACTACTATTTATAACTGCTAACATAATGGCTAGGTTATATAATTTTATATTAAATAATAATATTTTAATAATACATTATTATTTGGTGAAAATCGGTCTTGCGTGTAATGGAAGCTATCATGGAATATCATTTTTTCATGTAACACAAGCTATCGAGGAAGGCCACTCTTTCATGTAACATAATCTGTCAAGGATGGCCTCTCTTGCATGCAACACAAGCTAACTCGGTGTTTCATGTATTGAAATACATAGAATCTATTTTAAATAGCAAATATTTTATAAAGTATCTAGATATTATATTACCTTACTTGATCGGTGTCACGTGTCATACATGCTATCGAATAAAAGGTTCTTACTTTAGATTTTCAGTTTATCACATTCTCCACACCTTATTTAAATTAAATCCTCGCAATTTAAACTCGATCATGGTGATAGATTGTTTGATACTTCTTATGTTTTAAATACCACATCATGAGAAGGGTTTATAAGTCATCCTCTATAAAAGAGAGAATAGAATGTAAATAGGTCAAATGGACTACCATGTAACTAGGTATCTAACTAAGAGAACATCAGTGTAATGTAGTGATACCGACTTGCAGGAAAAATGTAAATATTTATAAGGAGTGAATGGGGTCAACAATCACATACAAGTGAATGATCAATGGAAATTTGAGGAACTCAAGCCATAATTCTGTGATTATTTAGAAGACCACAGATTCAAAAGAAATTAAGATATTAGGAAAACATTTTATTTTTAAGACATTTTCCTAATTTTGGGTAATTATTTTACTACTTATGAATATAATGAAATATTCTTATATGATAGGTTTAAATTTCATACGAAAAATCCTAAATTTTGGTTTTCCTACGATCAAATTCTAATTCATTCCTTTACTCCTAGAAATTAATTACCAATAATGATTTTTTATGCCCAAAGCAATAAAAGAAACATTTAAAGGATCGTGAGGCTCATAAAAGAGTGAAAATTATAACTATTTTCTTTAACTATCTTCCAAAACCAATATGGTTAATATATTAATATCTAATATTCAAAAGTGAAACTACTGGTTTATCATTAACATTTATTCATCAAATTTTTTAACTAAAAACAATGAAAAATCAACCAAGAAATTTCATAGGTTAGTGGTTGGAAGGAGACCCTTATCATCCTTTGGTCATAGGTTTAAGACCCACAACCTTACCATATTTAATTAGTTATCACCCAGCTTATAGGTCATCCTTTTCTAAAAAAATTAATATAATTCCATAAATAAATATGATGGAAATCCTTTAGATTAATTTAATCATAAAATATACTTTTAACTAAATTTTTCAATACAACCCAAATACATAAATACATCATCCACTTTTTCAACATAGATCTTTCCTTAGCCTAGAGTTTATCCATAATAACATTTATAGGATTTTTAAATCATGATAACCTATTTTCAATCTAAACTCCCTCGTTTTAACATTGGTTATTCATTGTTAAAATCCTTCATGATGGTTTTTAAGGAAAATGTAAATTATCCTAAAAATATACCCTAGGAGTTTCAAAGCACATGTGAAGTAAGGGCCGTTGTTCTATACCAGGTTACCCCAAGATAGACTCAAAATACCTAGTCATAGTTAATAATCCTAGCTTCATATGTATCCAAACCACATACACTTGTAGTATCCACACATGGTTGTGTTGTTATAATGAACCACATAATCTCTACCTTATCAAAATTCTAGGATTTCATTCTATAATTATCCTCAAATTATACCTTAAGTATATGTTCTCTAACCTATGTTTTCCTAAATCTATTTCCCAAGGATGATACTAAACATACTCTGATACCAACAGTAGTAACCTGATCCCAGAAGGCCCAGAGTCGGTGTCTAAAACTATTACATTGGAAGTATTATCGGGAATTAATTCCCGAAGGATCAAGAGTTTAGTATTCTTGGTAAACGAGATACATACATGAGAATAAAATACACTAATTAAAACATATTTTTTTATTCGTTCAAAATAAATATCATCAAGGATAAATCTAATCCATCTAGTAAATCCTTGTATATCTTTCAATGTATGCTTCTTGGATTCCTAGGGAAATAAACATAAAAAAGGTGAGATCAAATTATCAATAAGGGAAAATATAGCGGAAGTAATAATGAATCAATGAGAATAATAATTATGACATGGTGGATAACAGAACTCACATTCCATATAATCAATAAACTGAGAATAAATTTCACTATATAATCAATAAACTAAGAAAGATGTTCATAAATATTATGGAATGGTAATAACTAAATACACATTCCCGTGAAATAACTAGATAAGGCAAAATAAATATGGCAAGATAAGAAAATAAAACACATTCTATCTAAATAACCAAAAATGAAATGTATCAACAGATATTTCGATGTAAAATATCATGGATGAATAATAACTAAAACTAAACAAGGGAAATTATTTTTAATAGACACCATGTTTGAGGCACATGAAAACCTATACCATCAAAACATTTCAGAAGACGATTTAAACAATTCTAACTTGTTAAACTAATTTTTCTCATGAGAACCTATTGATTCATTGAGGACCTATATAAATTTAGGGCTCCTCCCGTCATTGCCTGTCCAAATCATTCCTCATATTAAATAATCAATATAAATAATATGCCTTATTAAATATCTGTATTGAATAAAAGTTATGAAATTATCAATATTTTCCCAAATAATAATATAACTATCAAATTATACACTATATATAAAATGGTATAGGGTTTTGGTAATAATAACATACATGATGAATAAAGTGGATAATTAGGGGGAAATTTAATGTTCAATGATCATAGAAGATTGAATATTTCAAGGGGAATACCAAATGATTCAAAGGAGTGAATGTGAATACTATCCTTGGAAAAATCAATAATAAGCCACCCAGAGGAAGAATAAGGATGGTATCAATAAAGAATTCTCAAGTGGAGTAAAAATAAATGGTTATTGTTGATGATTAATATAAATACTATAAAATATTATTTAAAAAATTCCTTGAAGAAAATATCCTTTTATTATGAAAAAACGTTTTTGAATTTTTTTCTTTGAAAATCACTTTAAAAAAAAATTCTTTACAAATTATCCTTTTATACAAGAAAATGATTCTTAAAATAAATTATGGTGGGTAAATATGTACTTGTCATATGAGGTAAAAGAACATTATTTTTTCATTGTTAAAGGTTTCAAAAATTAATTGTTTATAAAGTGATAAGAAAATTCATTTGAAAACAATGGTAAAAGAAAAAAAGGGTAAAAATTTCTTTACAAAATTATTTTAAAAAAATTTTTGAATTATTTTTATATTAAAACATGGGTTTTAGAAGAAAACAGGTTCTCTGACTAAGGAGATAAATAATGTTTAGTTTTCTTAAAAAAAATTAAAACATTTTGAGTACCAAAGAGTGGAAGAAATAGTAGTAATACATGAAAATGGTCATGAATAACCAGATAATAATAAATGGTTTTATTTAAAAATTGATATATAGTATCCTAGAATAAAAATTCCATTGAAAGATAATTAGTACTAGTCATAAAAAATAATAATAATAAAACATCCCAAAGTGTCCCATACCACTCTAAAATAATTTAAATCATAAGCCTGATGAAAGAATAATATTTAATGAATATTTTAAATACTATAAAAAGAAAATAATTAATTATATAATATCTCAAAATGGGCAGTAGATACATCACACAGAATAATTATATTTTGAACAAGACATTTATCTCATAGATGTAAAAAGTGAGATGTAAATACCATACCTTGGTTTTCATTTTGGGTGAACATCCTTTGACTTCCTGTATAATAAACTTATTTTAATTTTATAATTTCTTGAGAAAATTTTTCATGTTTAAAATTACTTTTATTTAACTTTATACTATGTTGTATACAACTACTTAAACAATTCTGTTTACATCGTCTGTTTACACCAAATTCGGATTATGTGTAAAAAACAACATTGGTAGGTCAACTATAATCAAAGGGGTCATTATATGACATATACAGAATGATAATCCTGAAATAATTATCATATTAGTTCATTAATTATACCTTTAAAATTAATTATTAAATCTAGTTATGAAAAATGAACCAACATTACAATCATGGTGATGGTAGGCCCTATGTACACATAAGTGACGTTCTTATTTTTCAATGATCGTTATGGAAGGAAAGTAAGTAACACCAAATATTTCAATAATGAACAATATAACATAAATACCATATTATTTAATCATATATACGTATATATATATGTAATTATTTTGGTGTAAAACGAATCACATCGTGTCGAGGATGTAGTAGGCCACACATCTATGAACGACGTTATCACTTTTTTAGTGTCTGAAAGGGTAATAAAGAAATTGATATATATATATTGTATATTTTCAGAAAGGTAATTATTTTATTTATATCAAATAGAGTTTTTTTATTTCACATATTTTTAATTATAATCATTGTTTATACATTCCATGGATCATGTGAATGAATCACATCTCTTTGAGGGTGCGACAGTCCACACTTCCTCAAACGATGTTACCGTATTAATGAAAAATGGAAAGTATTAAAGGTGTGTATTATAAAAGGATTAAATTAGAAAAAATAATTAATAAATATGATTTATATCATATAAAAATACATTTTCCATCATAATGGCCAACATTGAAAGATGGTAAAGTAAAATGAACAATCATCGTTTTGTGAGGCAGTATTTCACTATACATAGACACAGTATGTTCATTACCCATTAAATATTAGTATGTGCAAGTGTAGGTTTATCCCTTATAATAAAACATATTACTATATTGAGGATATCGTATTTATACAAGAATCAAATAATATGATATGAGGGGTTGGATAATGGAAATAAAACTAAAAATCCTGAGAGATGATGTTACCTTTTAATCAGGTAACTACTTTTGGTTTGTACCAAAAGGATTCCTTTTATGGATTCCTAACTAGAGGGAGGATTCAAGGTCTAGGGGAGGGATTTTTGGAATCGATATGGGAAGATATTTGTTTAAACTAATTGGTTTGAGAGGTTTGAGGAATGAGGAGACGTTGTGACTTTTTATAAGGGAGGAAAATGACTCACAAGGTATTTTGAAAAAAAGATAGGTTTACCCACATTTTTACCATACAAAAAGTCATAAAAAACAAACAAAACTCAATAATGGAAGGTTAATGGACTAATTATTTCCATAAAATTGGTTTTGGAAAAATCATGAACTTGACCCATACATTGTGGAAATGAAAGTTGATATGTCACTAATCCTATGCGATCATGGATCTCAAAGTGGTCAATATTCCTCAGGATAAAACTTCCCTTTATTTACAAAGTGTATGACTCCCTTCCATGGTTATATTCAAAGGAAAACCTTTTCTCTAACATCAAAATTAAATTCCCTTCTGTAGTATTCAGAATAGCTCTTTTAACGACTCTAGGTAGCTTTTATATGTTTTTTTTGATTGAATCTTCTTTGTCATCACTTTCACAAGATTAGGTCCATGTATCTTTCATTCCAAAACTTCATCTGATAAATTTTTTATGTGTACATTACTTTATATTCAAAGATTAATATAGATCCATTTAAATACTCGAGTGGATATTTTTTTACATGATAACTCAACCAATGGGATATGTTGATCACATCCTCCTTTAAATTCCATCAAGTGTGATCTTGGCATGTACTCAAGTGCTTGAATAGTCCTTCTAGATTTCCTATCAGTTTGGGGGGTGATAGGTCATGCTAAAATTTAATTTAGTACTAAAATCATATTGAATGGATCTATATAATTTAGATATGATCCTTGGATCACAATCAAATATGATCAAAAGTGAAACCCCATAAAACCTAACCATTTCCTTCACATGTATCATGGAAATTTTTTCAGGTGAGAAATCATCCCAAATAGTGATAAAGTGGTCAGTCTTGGTGAGTCGATCCACCACAAACCTTATCATATTTTTTTCTGTGGATGTTTTTGGGAGACTGGTGATAATTTCCATAGTTATATTCACCCATTTCCACATGGATATAAGAAATAATTTCATCATCCCTTTGGAATTTTGTCACTTTACTTTAACATGATGGCATTCCAAACACCTTTATATATACTCCGTAATCTCCTTCTTCATGTTTCCCCATAAAAAGTGTCCTAAATGATCATGGTACATATTGGTACTTCTGGGGTGGTGTAGAAAGATAGGCTATGTTCATTATACAATAGCATGGTCTTCATCTCATGTGACGAAGGAACACAAAGCCTCATTAAAAACTAAGTTACCCAATCATCATCAATTTATAACTCATGTAGCTCCCCTTCCTTTATTGATTTATACTTTTTTTTAGCTCCAGATCATCCCTTTATGTCTTCATGATCTTCTCTTGGATAGATGTTTGGAAAATAATTTGGGAGAGGTAGTATGTATTCCATATCATTATTATTTCAAGATATATCATTTTTCATATACAAAAAGATAAGGTCTCTCTCAGTTTGCATCATGGATATAGTAGCATGTTTTTTTATGTTAAGAGAATCATCTACCTTATTCTCCTTTCTTGGATTGTAGTGAATAGAGAAATCATAGTCCATGATTATATCAAACCAATTTCATTGAGACATATTGATATAACTCTATGTGAATATATAATTTAGACTCTTATGATTGGTATATATGTCAAACTTCTCACCATAAAGATAGTACGACCAAATATTTAGAGCAAAGATCTTATCTTCTAACTCTATATCATGCGCCAGGTAGTTCTTCTCATGGATCATTAACTATCATGAGGAATAGGATATCACTTTATCATTCAACATGAGTACACCACCCAAGACGTTATTTGAATCATCACTATATATCACAAAACCTTCACCACTTATTGGTAGTCTGAGTACATGTTAATACCAAGATGATAAGGATGACTATCATATATAGGTATTATTTTTTGTTGTAAAGGAAGTTTAGGAAGAAAACAAATCACCTCACTTTTTATTTGGTTAAAATAAGACTGACCATCATATTCATAAAAATAAGACTCAAAATGGTTATGAAAGTCCATTTTATTGGGAATATGTTTTTGGGATGAAGAGGATCATTATACTCACCC
Source organism: Viscum album (assembly GCA_963277665.1). Lineage (NCBI taxonomy): Eukaryota > Viridiplantae > Streptophyta > Magnoliopsida > Santalales > Viscaceae > Viscum > Viscum album. Next base: position 962,094,466 of record OY728148.1, on the reverse strand, counting down.
TAAGTCTAGAATGAATGGTTTAATTATAATGGGGAAAATCAGAGTCATCCTGATTTTAATGAAAATGTAATGATCCTTTTTTGATCTTGGAGTTCTCATAAATCATTAGTAAGTTATAAAACTAGTGACGAATTATTGATTAAATAAAGAGATGAAAAAGATTCTACCAATAATATTCAGTTTGATCATAATCATACCAATTGTATTCAGGTTGATAAGGAAAGAAAGATGTTGATAAAATATAGGTAAGTAGCAACACATTACTTGGTAGGTTATATGATAATGAAGCTGACATTCAACATAATCAAAGTCATTAAGGAATTAATGGTACATTATAAATGTTTATGAAAGAATAAATTTGATGAATTTGAATCATTCTAGTCTCAAGATCATCATAATGATATTTCTAGATGATTAATTGTTTAATGACCAAGGAGGATGATCATAATGAAGGTGATAGTTTTTAGTTAAACTAAATGCCAAAAATATTTAAATCCTCAACGAAAGATGTTAGCGAGCATCATATTCAAAAAAGAAATAATCTCTTAATGTTGATCCATTGGATTTAGTATGTCATCATATTCATCAAAGGTTTATTTTTTTTTGATAAAAATTGTCCACTATCATATTTAGAAGAGAAAGAAGTTGTTGAAGTTGAAGCTACTGATACCGGTCCATCAGACACGGTATTCTCTCATAATCATAAGAGGAATAATTGTTTGAAACTAATGAATGTAAAGAAAATGAAACGTATGTGGTGGCCATAATGAAGAATAAATTTAGAGATTTATCAATAATGTAATCAAACATTTAAAATATGTTTAATTACTTTATTTATCATTCATGTGGGTCAAGATAAGAGATATAGAAGAATATATTATTTTACATTTTTCATCATCGTAATGAGGAAGATCATAATGAAAATTCAGAATTGAAAATTAGAATCAGACTAATGTTTTTAATGAATGTATAATGTATATATAAATCTATTTGAAGATTCATGATGGTTCGATAAGTGTTGAGAATAGTTTATAAAGGCAATATGCGCCTAAAATTCAAAGTAAGATATAGATTTGTAAAATGTAGTTGAGAGGAAAAATTTCCAAGAATCCCACCCAATACATTTTTGGGGTGAGTATAAAATAGAAATTACTTTCTAATTTTTGATAGATGTACTATTCATGGGTGAATAGGAGACAAGGCAGAGCATTATAGAGAATAAGAGGTTTCCTGATTGAATTTTGTTGAAGAATTATTTCAGATAGAAGCATATGAGGAGAGACAAGACTTTATTCAGCTTGTCATCATATTGGGCTGAATCATTAGACTGGAAAGATTGTATTGGGGTTTCTATATTGAAGAATAAATGGTTCAGAATTTTCTCAAATATATTTAAACAAAGTCATATATATTATTTATTGATCAATTATACTAGGAGAATCAGACCGAGTTTTATAAAAAAACCTATAAAAGTTCTTACCAGCTTCTAGGTAAGAAAGTTAATATTTTTTATAAAAAAGAACACTTTTGTAAAAGTTGATAAAGAATCATCATAACTTGTTTTGTTAGAAAAATTTGTATTACATCATTTGTTCTAGAAGGATAATATGCACAATTGAATTTTTTAGATAATGACACAAAAGTGAAAGGGCATATCCTAATAAATGTTTTCCACAAAAAATGATTGTATTCTAGTAGATTGTGTGGTATTATATCATTTTCAAACAATACCAAGGATGTATATATTCTTGTTGTGTAATAAAACTTCTAAATTATTGTTTTCTTATATATGTGGTTTTTAATTATTTTCAATATGAAAAGAAATATTAAACAGGAGAAAAATGTTTTCTAATAAGTAAGGAAATATAAAAGAAAAATATATCACTAATTAACCCCTCCCCCTTTCAGTGATACTATTATCTTGACTGGGTAATTACAATTAGTATTAGAGATAGGTTACATTCATTTAATCTTTGTTGATGTTATGAAGAGATGTTGGTGGATAATTTGAATTGTATCAATAATAAAAGAATCCTAGTTTTCGATGGTAAGAATTATCATATCTGGAATGATATAATGTTCCCCATCTTATATCTTTTAGATATGATTTTCTAGAATATGCAACAGAAGTATATACTCATATTGATGATAATGTTCATCTTAATATATTGATAAGATAATCTTCAGAGTGATGGAAGGGACAAGAATTATTTACTATCATCACATTCTAAAAGTGTATTTTTAAGGGTGAAGGGTTTTTCCATAGCTAAAGGTATATGGGATAAGATGAAAAACATATATAAAGGCAATACAAAAGTGAAGACGAAAAATTAAAAATCTAAATGATGAAGTATGAGGACTTTAAAATGGGTGGGTTTGAATCTATTAGCGACTTATTCACCATGTTAAATAACATCATCAACACTATCAATTGTCTTAGTTAATAGTTTGAGGATTCTATAGTTATTGAAAAGATATTAAGAATTATTCCTGACAAGTTTGAGGCTAAAGAATATTAAGTAGAAGATAGATATCATAAAAAATTATCTATAGATTATTTTCATAGAACTCTCATCACTTATAAAATAATATGGTATAAATATATGAAAATAAAAATAAAATTTGATAGAGAAATTTTGTTCAAGACTGCGAAGAAATAGAATTAAAAGTTGATTATTTTTGAAGAATAAGGTGGTTATTTTGATTCTAAAAATGAGGTATGTAAAAAAGTTGATGATATTTTATCATTTTTTATAAAAATGTGAGAAGAGTTATAGGTAAACATAAAGGGAATTTTCCCTTGAAATGTTTTGAATATGGATTCATTGGTCACTTTACAAAACAATTTCAACAAATAAAGAAATAAAAAGATGGTGATGAAGAAGAAATAAGGCCATGAAGGTCATGGAAGAAATAGGGTGGAAAGGAAAATTTTATTCTATAGGGAAGGGTAAACAATTCTCAAAATCTAAAAGGTGTATTTTCTTATCTAAAGATAAAGAATAAAAATATATTAAAGATAAATCCAAAAATTCTACTGATCATGTTGGTGAGAATACTTTTAGTGTAACAATTAATGTTGAAGAATTAAGAATTAGCAATTCTGATTAAGAAGAAACTCAACATAAATTTCATTTAAAATATGATTTGAAATATATTTGAGAAATATTAGAAGTCTTGAAAAACAAAACAAGAAGTTGTATGTTGAATGATCCTCATACATAATTCATGAAATATTTTCAGATGATAAAAAAAGGATGCAACTGGATATTACTGATTTGAAAAAATATCATAAGGAAGAAAAGAATCACAATGACAATCTGGATTTGAAGTTAAAGGCATAAAAATAATAGTTTGAACATGTCTAGTAAAAACTTTGTAAAGATGAAAATAAAATTATATTTTACGATAATTCTATATATGAAGTTGGTGAAAGTATTCATAAGGAAAAACCAGATAAGGATATAAAAATTATGCATCAAAAGATGTTTGAAAAGATTGTATTATTTCTGGAAATAATAAATCATAGAAAATTTTGCATGTGGCTAAGATTAACAAAGTTGAGAATTTATAAGTTTTTAAAAAACCCGAGTCTAAAATTTTTTCTATAAATTTTGATTATTTAAATGTTTCTATTAATTTTAGTTATGACATGGATAAAATGAGAAATAAGCTAAAAAAGAAGACTCTAACTGATAACAAAAAGGTTGGTGGTCAACAAAATTTAGATTGAAGGTTTGTAAGAAACATATTCATAACTCCAGTAATTATGGAATCTATAGAGTAAAATATTCTTTCTATAGTTACTACTGGTATTGTGATGGAATCATAAATAAAACAAAGATGTGTTGGTTAGACCAACAACATTTCTACTATTCTATAGGATATTAAAGTCATAGGTTTAGGGGAGTCAATCTTCTCAAAATAATAAGTATGAAAAAAGAAGTTCAAATTAAACCTAATAATGATGGTGTAAAAATTAAATTAGGTTGCAACCCCAAAAAACAATTTGTGAAAGATGTGAACAACCAGGTAATCTTACTAAGGGTTTTATTTTTTTGTTACCAGCACAATATAATTTTCTTAACATTTCTCATAAGCAGGAGGTGAATAATGAAAAATCTCTTGCTGCTAAAACTACCCTCAAATCATTTAAAGGTGAATGAATTTGGATTCTTTATAGTGGGTGTTCCTCATACATGATAGAAGATTTAAAATTTATGAATAATTTAAAATACGTCAAAGAGCTAACTTGACATTCAATAAGGATGAAACAATAACATTTAAAGGTGTTGGATCAATTATCATTGGAAAAGAAAAGATTAAATCTATGAAATATTTACATATTGATGAGTTGAAACATAACTTGTTGAGTGTTTCACAATTATGTGATGAAGGTAACAAAGTTACGTTTGGGAAAGATGTATTTTTTGTGCAAATTGATACGGATAAAAAGATAGTTACAAGAGGCCAACATACAAAGGGAAACTTATTTCTTGTTATTGAGATAAAAAACTCTTGTTACTTGGGTATGGTAGAAGAAAATTAATTATAGCATAAAAGGATGGGAAACATGTGTCAAATAAAAAATAGTAAGATATGAATGCGATATTTTGATCAATATATTCTTGATTTTCAATGAATAAGAGATTTTTGTTGTACTATTTTACATAAGGGAAAAATTACAATGTCAGTTTATAAGAATGTTGAGATTTGTTCAAAACAACCCTTGGAACTTATTCATTCAGACATCTATGGACGAATGAGAAAACAAACAAAAAATGATGATAATTACTTCATCACTTTAATTGATGAATTTAATCACATTACATGTTTTATTAATATGATACATAAATAATATTTTATGAGAATGTTTAATGGTGTTAGGAGAAAAGCTAAGATTAAAAGTTACTATTCAGTGAAAAAGATGAAAATTAATAATGGTGATGAGTATAAGAATGGAGAATTTTAATGTCATCCTGAGAAGAATGGAATTTTTCATGATTATAGTTCCTTATACACACATAAAAAAAATGGGGTTGGTGAATGGAAGAAAAGAAGTTTGGTGGAAATGGGGAGAACTATGTTCCTTGAACAAGTTCTTTCTCATTAGTATTGGAGGCAACCCAAGAGTATTGTTGTTTATATTCATAACTAATGATTCGATAGGCCAAGATTGTATATGATTCCATACTAATTTTTTTATAGAAAAACTAGAAGTTTCAAAACACTTAAGTGTTTTCAATAGTCCATGCATTATAAATAATAAAGGTGGCAATCTGGGAATGTTTGAGTGGAAAGGTGAAGATGGAATTTTTCTAAATTATGTTCAAGAATGAAAGGACAGAGATGATTCAACAACGAAATAGAATGATATTTTTATTTTAAAAATTTGAAAGTTATTGACAAATATAAAAGAATAAATATAATCAAACAGATAAGGAATTTTAGTAAGATTAAGAAATTTTCATCGACATTTCTGATAAGGATACATCCAATTGTAATCCTACTCAAAAACAAGAATTGGAATCAACTATTTCAATTGGTGAAGAAGAATATCTAAAATCTCATCCCAAGATTAGGAAGCTAGTGGAAACTCATAACATTTTTGGTGATCAATATAAAAAGGTTCAAACAATATGAACAACAAATTCTATTACATGTACTTCTTTGTATTCAAAAATTGTGCTGAATGCTGTGAAATAAGATTTTGAGTATCTAGAATGGGTTCAGTCCATGAATGGAGAGTTAGACTAGATAGAAAAGAATGATTCATAAGAACTCTTACCTAATCCAGATAAAAAAATGTTATTGGTACAAAGTGGGTTTTCCAGAACAAAATCAAGGAATAAGGTGAAGTGATAATAATCAAGGAAATATTATTATGTAAAGGTTATTCTAAAATTGAAGGTGTTGATTTTGATGAAACATTTTCTCTGGTGGAAAGGATAGAACCAATCATAATTTTTCTTGTTATTCCAACACAATGGAGTTACAAATTTTTTCAAATGGATGTAAAGTCTGCAATTATAAATGTTGATCTTAATGAGGAAGATTACATTGAACAACCTTGTCGATTTGTTGTTGGGAAAGAGGAACGATATATGTGCATATTTAACAAATCCTTATATTCACTAAAGAAATACATGAGGGCATAGTATTCAAAACTGGATACTTTCTTAAGGAATATGAGTTTTATGAAAGGAAGGGTTGATAACAATATTTACAGCAAATAAATTCATGATTTTTCATTCATCACAATTATTTATATTAATGGCATTATCTTTACTAGGAATAATGAAATATCTTGTGAAATGTTTTCTAAATAAATGAAAAAGATGTTTGAGATTTACATTTTGGGAGAAATGAAATTCTTTATTAGGTTACAAATTTTATAAAAGAAGAAACACGTTTTTCTTTCTCAAAAAAATTATGCTAAAGAAATTCTTAAAAATTTCGGTATAGAAAACTCAAAACTAGTTTACAATTCAATATCAATGGGAACCAAGTTGAGTAAAGATAGAGAAGACAAAAAAGTTGATCATAAAGAGTTTCCAAATTTGATTGGAATTTTTTTATATTTTACTACCTTAGGACCCAATATTGTTAATTATGTTAACTTATGTGAAAGCTTTTATAGTGATCCTAAATAATCTAATTTACTTTCTAGAAAAATAATCCTCAAATACATTAAAGGCCCAAAAAATTTCGCAATCAGGTATGATAACATAGAATGTATGGATTTTTTTGGGTATTTAGAAGCTGATTGGACAGTAAATGTTGATGATAGAAGATCCACATCAGGTGGAGTTTTATTTCTATGTAAAAGTTATGTTTTTTGGAATGTAAAGAAATAGAATTCAATAACTCTCATTGAAACTGAATCTAAATATTTTTCTACTACAAAATCTACTACCCAACTTATGTGGATGAAGAATCAGTTAAAATAATAACTTGTTGAATTGAAGTTAACCTTTATCTTGGGTTGTGATAATCAAAGTGGAATATATCATTCCAAGAATCCGGTAAAACAGTATCATTAAAAACATATTGATATCACCAATTATTTCATCAAATATCATGTGTAGAATAATGAGTTGAAGTTGGAGTTTTTTTTCTTAAATCGGAAAAAGCTGCTGACATTTTCACAAAACCATTACCCAGGGAGGCATTCTCTAAATTGATCTTGAACAAGGTCATCTAACCTCTTTCTCATCAAGGTTGAGGTATGTTTTTTTGATACCACTCTCATCTTATCTTTGGAAAGTATATTCAAGGGGGGAATTGTTTTATAAATCTATTCTTATGGAAGCATGTAAATAGAGATAGTTGTGGGTAAATTGTGAATTCATCATTGTAAGTGTGTGAACTATTCTAAATGTTTGTTTGAGTGGTTGTTGGAAAAAATATTTTGTATTATATGGAGGTTTAAAATTTGAGGAATAAAAGATGAGGAAATTTTCATAATCACTACTTTTGGACATCATTATTTTTATGTCAATAATTCATGTTTTTTACAATGATTTAGCAGACATAGTCTTATAATTACAGATAAGTAATACATAGATTGAGGATAAAAAGTATAGTGATATATGAACCTTGGTTGACAAAAAAATCCAAAGTGGGAGATTGTTAGGACCAAGATGATAAAGATTAATATCATATTCAGGTATTTTCATTTGTTGTCAATGAAGTTTAAGAAGAAAATAAATCACCTCACTTTTTAATTGATAAAAATTGGACTGACCATCATATTTAATAAAATCATACTCACAATGGTTAAGAAATTCCATCACATTGGGAATATGTTTTCTGGATGTAGAGGATCATTGAACTCAGCTAATGTTTGGAATGAAATGTTTGATCATAATGGGGAATAATTTGAGTCTTCCTAACTTTGATGAAAATGTAATGTTTCTTTTCTGATCTTGGAGTTCTCCTTAATCATAAGTAAGTTGTAAAACTTGTGATGGATGCTTGATGAAATAAATTGAGGAAAAGATTTATTCCAATCATATTCAGTCTGATTGTAATCATTCCAATCGTATTCAAGATGAGTAGGAAATATATATTTTTATGAATTAATGGGATGTTTCAACACATTACATGGTAAGTGAGATGATGCTAAAGTTGATCTTCAAAGTAATAAAAGTCAAAAAGAAAGTCATTATACTTGTTGAAAGTTTATTAAAGAATAATTTTTATGTATTTTAATCGTTCTAGTCTAAAGTTCATTGTAATGATATTTCTGGATACAGATTTTTTAAAAGGAAGGGTAGGATAGTCATAATAAAGGTTCTATTTTTCGGTCAGACCAAAATATAGGAGATTAAAATCCTTTAAGAAAGAAGTTTTTGAGAATCATCAAAGGAATAAATTATGGTGGGTAAATCTGTACTTGTGCATACTCGGTATGCCATAATAATCATCAAAGGAATAATTTTTTGGAAGTGATGAATGAAAAGAAACAGAAAATTATGTGGCGGCAAATATGAAGAAGAAATTAATAGCTATATCAATAATTTAATTGACCATTTAAAATAGTTTGAATTACTTTTTTTATAATTCAAGTGGGTTAAGAGAAAATATGAATAATAATATACTGTTTTAAATTTGTATTCATTATAATGAAGCAGGTCATATGAACAAATTGAAATGGGAAATCATAATTAAAATGATGTTTACAGCAATTTTAAAGCAGAGTTGAAGTTGTGAGAATATTTGATAAAGTTAAATAAGTTCTGAGAAGAGATTATGAAGTTAATATGAACCCAAAATTCAAAGGAATGTGTAGATTCAGAAAGTTTGATTGAGTGGGATATTTTTAAAATAATCCCACCGAATCCATTTTTTGGGTGAGTATAAAAGGGAAAGTACATTGTACTTTTGATAGATGTACTATTCAATGAGAAGAATAGAGAAGACATATCTCTAAAGAGAAGAAGAGGTTTCCAAATTTTTTTTTATTGTATTCAACTGGTCATCGTATTGGGATGAATCATTGGACTAGGAAAATAATATTGGGATTTTTGGATTGAAGAAGAAGTGGTTCAGAATTTCCTCAACTGTATTCTAAAAAAGTAATATATTTTTCATATAGAGAAATAAAACTGGGATAATCGGACTGGGAGAATTTGATTGGGAAATCGGACTTATTTTTGTAACAAAAATTAGAAAAGTTCTTACCAACATCTTGATAATAAATTGAAGAATTTAAAAAAAAAAAATTTGTGAAAGTTGAAAATGAATCACCATATCATGTGTTGTTACAAACCTTTGTATTTCATCATTTGTTATAGAAGGATCACATTCACTATTGAATTGTTTATATAGAGCTACATGACTGAAATGGAATATCCTACTCATTGTATTGCACACAAAAGGTTTATTTTCTAACAGATTGTGTGGTATTAGATCATTTCAAAATCATAGATAGGATGTAGCTATTCTTATGGAATAGTGATACTTATGAATTCATGTGTTCTTATAGTTGTGTGTTTTAATAGTTTTCAATAGGGAAAGAAATATTTAATAGGATTCTAACGTCATTACATAATTAAGGAAATATAAAAGAAAAATATATCACTGATTCACTCTCTCCCCCTCTCAGAGATACAATTATCTTTACTAGGAAATTACCATACAAGAACAGTGATTAGCCTCTTCTTGACCTCCGTAAAACATTCCTCATTTCTTTCATCCATAAATAATTTACCCCAGTTTGTGGTAAATTAGTTAGTTGGCTAAAAAATCATGATAAATTTATCACAAAATTTTAATAGTATATTGCTAATCTATAAAACTATAGATTTCTATGACACTAGTGGGTCTATGTTATTCTTCAATTTCCTTTGTCTTTGAAGGGTCCATATAAATTCCATCACTTGTGATTACATTCCCCAATAATGAGACTTCTTTCATCCAAAAGACACACTTTTTGAACATAGAATACGTTTTCTCCTTTCTTAATATCACCAACACAATCATTAGATTATCATCATGTTCCTACTTAATATTGGAATAAATGAGAATATAATCGATAAACAGTACCAAAAATTTGGTGAGGTGGTTTCTAAAGAATATATTCATCAAATACATAATGATTATAGGAAAATTATTATGTTTGAAGGGAATTACTATGAACTCATAGTGCCCATACCTTGTAAGGAAAACAGTCTTTTGAATATCATCCTTCTTCAACATTAGTTGATGATATCAATAAAAAAGATACACCTTTGAAAATTATTTCACTCCTTGTAGTTGATTGAACATGTTATCAATCCTTGGTTGGGGATAATTTTTATTTATGGTTGTAACACCCGAGACTTTTATGTTATATAAATCATCAAAGGAATCTTTTTCTACACAACACTTGCTTGGCTTGCTTTACACGCAATCGCGACCTTCCTCGATAGCTTGCGTCGTACGCAATACCGAGTTTCACTAAACAACAATATGCTATTAAAACTAGCCGTTATGAATAGTAATAACCACTTTTTGAAATTTTATAAATTTTATTTTTCAAAATGGACTTCATTTTTGGACTCAGAATATCGAAATTAGCCTAGGGTGAAATTTTGGTATTTTTCTGAAAACTTTCAATTTTTGATGAATAGTGAAACCACTAAGTGGTAGGTTAAAAACCGAATTTTGCATAAAACTTAATTTTACCGCTTCTGTGATTGGAATTTCGAAAATCCGAGAGACACGGTTAATATCAAGGACTAAAATGTGGTTCAATGAGATGAAAATAATTTTTGGTGAATAGTAATTTTTTACTTTTTTTTACCGCGGTTAATAGTAAATAGGGTAACTAAGGGTAAATATGATATTAATATTACCCTAACACATGTCCTAATTCTATTGGACAAGTGTAATTCGACCAAAAACAAACTTAGGAATAAAATATGACCATTTAGGCCCACTTGGATTAGATTAGGACATTTATTATTAATTTATTTAAAGAAGGGTTAAAATAGTTAAAATCAAAGTTTAATAAGTAAATCATTTTTAATATAGGGTTATACATAAGATAAATTCGATTGTAAATATTCATTAGAAAGCTAAAAAGATTTCCTACAAGATGGTATTTTATTTGTAATTTTTAGACATCAAATAAGTTAATTTATTTATGACACAAAGATGATGCAGTAATTATCTTATTAATGAAATATTGACAAAATTGATAATATAAATACCAAAATAAATGTAATTTGAGACTTTTTATGAATTACACTAATTTTCTAGGTTACTATGATATATTAGTATTGATTTAATCAACTTGGTTCGAACATATAATTCTGTTATCACTTTGACAAAAATCATATATCAAATAGTGTCAAAATTGACACAAAATAGTTTTTAAATCAAATATTATATTATTAATTGTTATTTTATTCCTAAAAATCTAAGGTTCGGCAAAATGACTTAGATAAGGATATATATATTAATAATAAACAATTTGGGGTTCGTTTGGCATGTTATAGTAAGTGTATTAACCATATAGTGAAAGAAAACAAAAAGACACGGTAAAAGTTAAATTAATTAACTTAGAGTTAAATCTAATTGATAAGGTTAAAATAATACCCTAAACTTGTCTAAATCCTATTGGTTGATAGGATTTCGACCCATCCCCACTTTAGCTTCGAAATAAGACCCTTTGGAACCATTATAAACCGATTTTGACTTTAATATAAAATAATATTTTGAGATATTCCTAAGGTGCCCCTCTCCTCCCTTATAAAAGGGCACCTCATCCCCCTCCTCCTCACACCAATTTGAGCACTCAAGCTCGGCCAACCCCGGACATTTTCCCTTCTCCACTTCCCTAGAATAATCCTAGAGGTCCTGGTCTTATCCAAAGACCAATCTTAGTTCCTTAAGTGGAGGATTCAAAAAGGCGTTCCAAAGAAGAGGTAATATCCATTACCGATCTTTTCAATTTCTTTCTTCTTCAACTTCTTCTTCTTTAGTTGTTTCATGATAAAGTAATAACATCAGTATTACTTACATACTAATATGTTATTATAAATATGAAACAACCCTAATTCACCTTCTATCCATCCTACGGAAAAATGAAATCACCGCGCGTGCGTACGTACGGAATACCGTCTCCACGCCGTGGTGTAATCTATTTTCCACCATCACCTTACAAGGATGGTTATAATGGTGTAATCAGTAACTATATATGATTATTATTAAGTAATATTGATACTGAAATAATATATATATATACTCCAATACAATTCCACGATCATAGGAACGATATCATCACTCGTGCGTACGTACGGAATACCGTCTCCACGATGTGATGCGACTCGTTCTACATGATCTTCATTTCATAATGATTATATAAATGAATTGAATGAATGAATATGGTATATACTACACCAATACCATTCTGGAAATGAATTATCTATAACCTAAAGATAAGAATAAGAATTTATTCGACAAAACACGCATAAGAACAAAAAGTTATAAAGAACCGAGTAACAAGTAACAATGAAATATTACTAACAAGAAGCTAATAATATGACCATATATGATCTCATATCAATATGTATGATTCTGGAATAAGTCAATAACATTATTTAAACCATTATACAGGAGCTTCGGACACGAACAAAGCAAATCAGACCTAAGGTAAGGGAAATATCACAATCTCATTTTTATCCGAGATTGTTTATTCGTAAGTATTTACTGGGTTGTATTTTATCATCCACATCCATGTTCCCTCAATATGTAATATTGTTTCCATCCACTTGAAATAGTTTAAATCCAATTTTACCCTTAGGTGAGTTTTTAGTAAAGAATATGAAAGGAATCTTTTGTTGTTTTTCCGTACGAGGTACTTTTTGACTTTTCCGACAAAAGTACGAAGAATGTTTTTTAACTTATACGGCATGAATGGATTTTAAAAACATTACTTCAAAGAAGCTTCCTTTACAAGTTTTCAAGTTTATTTTTAATCAACTTCTTTTATTTTAAAGTTGTATGACATGTTATGAAAGGAAAAATGTTTTTGAAGAAGAAAGGATATTTTCCTCAAGAATTCAATTCAAGTGTTTTATCAAAATTATTTTCCATCTAAGATAATAAAGGGTTCTGTTTCTATCCATATTTTTACATTGGTTTGACTATGTTGTGATGGAATTATGTTTATGAATTCCTTTATCATATATAAATTGATTTATGATGTCATGATGTTTCAAGAATCCCATTTTTGTTATGCGATGATGTATGTTTTATGATTATGTGGCACACATAAGAAAGGATTCATTATAAGATGGGTGGGACCTATATCTCCCTCCAATGCATTGGGTAATGATTTATATCTCATGAGATAGACATGGCATGAACGGAAGGTTATTTTTGTTCAGTGATACAGTACTGAAACGAGGAGTGAACTCGGTTCAGAAAGGGACTTTGTCCACTAAGATAGTCTTGGCAATGAGTCATGACTAACAAGAAATGATTTTCCATGATTATGTGTGCATGCCACAAAGATTCAAGTTTTATGTTATGATTATGGGGATCTCATTTTCACTTCTATGATTTATTCCATGTTAAGATATTATGATCTCTTTTGCAGGTTTTAATTTTCAAAAAGATATGATATGATTTTTATTTCCTTTATTTTCCCTTGCTGAGCATTTGAGCTCACCCTTTTATGTTTTCTTTTCCCCAGGCCAGGAAGATGGATATTAAGTAGAATATGCTAAAAGGGACCCTAGATATGATGAAATAAATGGGAGACACTGTAGAAGATTTATGAACCAGTTGTTTATGATTCCCAGTTTCTAAAGACAGTATACCTATACGGTCCTTTGTGGTTTTGTCATATGTTGTAATAAGTTTGATTCAATTTTGAAGTATTAACAATGTATGTAAAGTGTGGGTCGTTATAGTTGGTATCAGAGGAAAGGTATAGTCAACCTTTGGAAACTAGGATGTGAAAGCCTTAGTAAGAACCCTAAGGATAAGTCTAAGCATAGAACACAATCTTAGAAATGGCCATGAATAACCTAGGATAAGACCATAAGCATGAAAATTTTATTCTTGAATTATGTGGTTTCCTATTATAATTAGTGTTGCTCACACTATTCTTCTTGGTTTTAGTCAATGGCTGGAACCCGAAGGAACCGTGTTAATGCGGAATGCGATGGGCAATGCAATGATTGTCCCCCTGATCAACCAAACGATATGGGAGCTGGAATGCAAAATCTTGTAGCCATGCTCACACAACTTTCTCAAGCTATGAATCATGCAGGATTTCCATACGAACAAAGGAGGGAGCAACATTCTGTTGAATCCTTCATGAGGCAGCGTCCACCATCTTTCAGCGGGTCTACTGATCCATTAGTTGCTGAACAATGGATTAGTACTACTGAAAAGATATTTTCAGTTCTTCAATGTTCTGAGCATGATAAAGTCATCCTAGCAGTGTATCGTTTGGAAGGAGATGCTGATCAATGGTGGAATCTTGTTAAGAATACAAGGCAAAGGGATGAAATTGAGTCTATGGAATGGGACGAGTTCAAGAACTTATTTTTCAATAAGTACTTCCCTCGTATTCTCCGAACAAAGATGGAGAAAGAGTTCCTTGAACTGAAGCAAAGGGATGATGAATCTGTTGGTACCTATGAAGCAAATTTTACCAGACTTGCAAGGTACGCTTCTGGTATTATTATCCAACCTGAGAGTAAGATCGATCGATTCTTTAGTGTCTTAAAACCAAGTCTTCGAAGGGCGTTAGCCATAAGGGACTTCAATAGCTACGAGGAAATCGTTCGATGTGCTCTCAATGTCGAGATGGAGATTGGAGTAACCCATCAGTCACATGGGTTTGATAAGAAGAGGAAGATGGAATTCAAAGAAAAATCTAAAGAGCACAGGGAAAAGAAGATGAACTTTCCCTTATGCTCAAAGTGTGGAAAGAAACATGGAGGGAGTTGTCTTAAAGGGACAAGTAAATGTTTTAAATGTGGAAAGGAAGGTCATCGGGCATTTGAATGCCGTGATAATGGGAAGAAGATGTCTAATGATGCAAACAAAGGAAGGGATACACGGAATGAACCTGCTACACTTCAATGTTTCAAGTGCAAGGAGATGGGGCATTATGCCAATCAATGCCCAAATCCAAGGGTTGATGATGATGGTCGACGTCAACAAACTCTTAAGGCTAAAGAAAAAGGAAAGTCACATGCAATTTCTATCAGCGATGTGGAGTACGATAACAATGTGGTGAAAGGTACACTTACCATCCACTCTAAAGTAGAAAATGTTTTATTTGATTCTAGATCCACCCACTCTTTTATTTCTAAAGAATTTTCTAAGGGTATCACTGTATTACCTCAACAATTAGATGTTGAGTTAGCTGTGACAACACCTAATGGCACAACAGTCGCATCAGAAGTTTATAATTCTTCTCCGATCGAAGTTTGTGGGAAAATGCTTACTGCAAATCTTGTGATCCTTCCTTTAGTGGAATTTGATGTGATTCTTGGCATGGATTGGCTTTCTCTACATGGAGCTCATATCAATTGCCAAAGAAGGGAAGTCAAATTTCATATTCCAGATCAACCTACGATCGTCTATCAATGCAAGGATGAACATAACCTTCCAGTGGAAATTTCTTCCATCTTATGGGTATTGATTCCACTAAATGAAGGTTATTTATCTCAAATAGTTGGTGAGAAACTCACGATTAAGAATATGCCCATTGTACGGGAGTTTGATGATGTCTTTCTGGAGAAATTACCGGGTCTTCCACCAAATCGTGAAGTTGAGTTTTCAATAGAACTCGTACCGGGTGCTTTGCCTATTTCAAAGACACCTTATAGAATGGCCCCAATTGAGTTGCAGGAATTGAAGAAGCAACTCCAAGAGAATCTTGATAAGGGATTCATACGCCCTAGTGCGTCACCTTGGGGAGCACCTGTTCTATTTGTTAAGAAGAAAGATGGATCAATGAGACTCTGCATTGATTATCGAGAACTTAACAAGATCACTATCAAGAACAAATATCCTCTCCCACGCATTGATGACTTATTTGACCAACTACGCGGAGCTAAATACTTTTCCAAGATTGATCTTCGTTCAGGGTATCATCAATTAAGGGTCAAAAGGGAGGATATACCAAAGACAGCTTTCCGTACAAGGTATGGACACTATGAATTTATAGTGATGCCATTTGGTCTTACTAATGCCCCTGCTATCTTCATGGATCTAATGAATAGAGTCTTTAGAGACTATCTTGATCAATTTGTGGTAGTCTTTATAGACGATATTCTTGTCTATTCAAAGAGCAAGGAAGAGCATGAAGATCACTTGAGAATTATATTGAAGACCCTGAGAAAAGAGAAGCTTTATGCCAAATTTACCAAGTGTGAATTTTGGCTTCAAAAAGTTGCATTTTTGGGTCATATAATCTCAAAAGAGGGGATATCTGTGGATCCAGCAAAAACAAAGGTTATCGAAAGATGGTCAAGACCAACAACAGTAACTGAGATCCGAAGTTTTCTTGGTTTGGCTGGTTATTATCGACGTTTTGTAAAAGATTTTTCACGATTATCTAATCCACTCACCAAGTTGACTCGGAAAGGAGTTAAATTTGTCTGGACAGAGGAATGTGAAGAGAATTTCAAGGAGTTGAAAAGAAGGTTATCCAGTGCACCTGTGCTCACACTGCCTTGTAGTGGAGAAAGGTTTGTGATCTACAGTGATGCATCCAAGAAGGGATTGGGGTGTGTTCTTATGCAAAATGATATGGTGATAGCTTATGCCTCACGACAGTTGAAAATCCATGAGCAAAATTACCCAACACATGATTTGGAGTTGGCTGCGGTAATCTTTTCATTAAAGATTTGGAGGCATTACCTTTATGGTGAAAGGTGTGATATTTATACTGATCATAAAAGTTTAAAGTATATTTTCACACAAATGGAGCTGAATATGCGCCAAAGAAGATGGTTGGAGCTGATTAAGGATTATGACTGCTCAATCCATTACCACCTTGGGAAAGCAAACAAGGTGGCAGATGCATTAAGTCGACAAGACCATGATAGTTTATCCATGATGAGGATCACAAAAGATCCAATATTTATGGATTTACAAAGGATGGATCTTGGAATTATAATGGAAGGGGAAAATTCTTATCTTTCTCAAATGAATGTTCAACCATCTATACATGTGAAGATTAAAGAGGCACAGAAAGAAGATGTCGAGTTACAAAAGAAGGTGAGAAATGTTCCTGAATTCAACCTTGATTGTGATGGGATATTAAAGTTCAGGAATCAGGTTTGTGTTCCTCCCATCCCCGAATTAAAGAAAGAGCTGTTGGATGAGGCTCATAGTTCTTCATTCTCTATTCATCCTGGAAGCACGAAGATGTATAGGGACCTGAAAGAGTACTTCTGGTGGGATGGCATGAAAAGAGATGTTGCTGAATATGTCTCTCGATGCTTGGTTTGTCAACAAGTTAAAGCTGAGAGACAGAAGTCTAAGGGGATGTTACAACCATTACCCATACCCGAATGGAAATGGGAAAACATCACTATGGACTTTGTCACAGGACTTCCTAAAACATCCAAAGGCAATAATGCTATCTGGGTCATAGTTGATCGTCTTACAAAGTCTGCACACTTCATTGCTATTAGAGAGGATTTCTCTCTAGATCAGCTTGCCAGGATATATGTAAAGGAAGTGGTAAGATTGCATGGAGTACCACTTTCTATTATATCTGATCGAGATCCGAAATTTACCTCGAAGTTTTGGCGAAGTCTTCAGCATACTCTAGGTACAGAGTTGAGTTTCAGCACTACTTATCATCCCCAGACAGACGGTCAGTCTGAGAGAACAATTCAAACCCTAGAAGATATGTTGAGAGCTTGCTCTATGGATTTCAAAGGAGGTTGGGATCAACACCTACCTTTGGTGGAATTTTCTTATAATAATAGCTTTCACTCCAGTATTCAGATGGCTCCTTATGAATCCCTCTATGGAAAGAAATGCAGGACTCCAACTTGCTGGGATGAAGTTGGGGAAAGAAAGCTATTAGGTCCTGATCTCGTTGATGAAATGGCAGAAAAGGTCAGATCTATTCAACAACACATAAGAGCAGCTCAGAGTCGACAGAAAAGTTATGCCGACAACCGAAGAAAAGACCAAGAGTTTGAAGTGGGTGATAAAGTGTTCTTACGAATATCTCCCTGGAAGAGGGTTATGAGATTTGGAAAGAAGGGGAAGTTGAGCCCTAGATATATCGGTCCTTTTGAAATACTGGATCGTGTTGGGAAGGTAGCTTACCGATTGGCGCTTCCACCGAATCTATCTCAAGTTCACGATGTGTTCCATGTATCTCTCGTGAGAAAGTACATACCAGATCCTTCACATGTACTCAGCTCAGAAGTTGTACCGTTGGAGCAAGATCTTTCTTATGAAGAATAGCCGATAGAGATTCTGGATCGTAGCGAAAAAGTCCTACGAAACAAGACCACTTGCTTGGTGAAAGTTTTTTGGAGAAACCACCAACTTGAAGAAGCTATATGGGAGCTTGAGGATATGATGAGGGAGAAGTATCCTCATTTGTTTGTTGCAAAGTGACGAATTTCGAGGGCGAAATTCTTTTTAAGGGGGGTAGAATGTAACACCCGAGACTTTTATGTTATATAAATCATCAAAGGAATCTTTTTCTACACAACACTTGCTTGGCTTGCTTTACACGCAATCGCGACCTTCCTCGATAGCTTGCGTCGTACGCAATACCGAGTTTCACTAAACAACAATATGCTATTAAAACTAGCCGTTATGAATAGTAATAACCACTTTTTGAAATTTTATAAATTTTATTTTTCAAAATGGACTTCATTTTTGGACTCAGAATATCGAAATTAGCCTAGGGTGAAATTTTGGTATTTTTCTGAAAACTTTCAATTTTTTATGAATAGTGAAACCACTAAGTGGTAGGTTAAAAACCGAATTTTGCATAAAACTTAATTTTACCGCTTCTGTGATTGGAATTTCGAAAATCCGAGAGACACGGTTAATATCAAGGACTAAAATGTGGTTCAATGAGATGAAAATAATTTTTGGTGAATAGTAACTTTTTACTTTTTTTTACCGCGGTTAATAGTAAATAGGGTAACTAAGGGTAAATATGATATTAATATTACCCTAACACATGTCCTAATTCTATTGGACAAGTGTAATTCGACCAAAAACAAACTTAGGAATAAAATATGACCATTTAGGCCCACTTGGATTAGATTAGGACATTTATTATTAATTTATTTAAAGAAGGGTTAAAATAGTTAAAATCAAAGTTTAATAAGTAAATCATTTTTAATATAGGGTTATACATAAGATAAATTAGATTGTAAATATTCATTAGAAAGCTAAAAAGATTTCCTACATGATGGTATTTTATTTGTAATTTTTAGACATCAAATAATTTAATTTATTTATGACACAAAGATGATGCAGTAATTATCTTATTAATGAAATATTGACAAAATTGATAATATAAATACCAAAATAAATGTAATTTGAGACTTTTTATGAATTACACTAATTTTATAGGTTACTATGATATATTAGTATTGATGTAATCAACTTGGTTCGAACATATAATTCTGTTATGACTTTGACAAAAATCATATATCAAATAGTGTCAAAATTGACACAAAATATTTTTTAAATCAAATATTATATTATTAATTGTTATTTTATTCCTAAAAATCTAAGGTTCGGCCAAATGACTTAGATAAGGATATATATATTAATAATAAACAATTTGGGGTTCGTTTGGCATGTTATAGTAAGTGTATTAACCATATAGTGAAAGAAAACAAAAAGACACGGTAAAAGTTAAATTAATTAACTTAGAGTTAAATCTAATTGATAAGGTTAAAATAATACCCTAAACTTGTCTAAATCCTATTGGTTGATAGGATTTCGACCCATCCCCACTTGATCTTCGAAATAAGACCCTTTGGAACCATTATAAACCGATTTTGACTTTAATATAAAATAATATTTTGAGATATTCCTAAGGTGCCCCTCTCCTCCCTTATAAAAGGGCACCTCCTCCCCCTCCTCCTCACACCAATTTGAGCACTCAAGCTCGGCCAACCCCTGCCATTTTACCTTCTCCACTTCCCTAGAATAATCCTAGAGGTCCTGGTCTTCTCCAAATACCAATCTTAGTTCCTTAAGTGGAGGATTCAAAAAGGCGTTCCAAAGAAGAGGTAATATCCATTACCGATCTTTTCAATTTCTTTCTTCTTCAACTTCTTCTTCTTTAGTTGTTTCATGATAAAGTAATAACATCAGTATTACTTACATACTGATATGTTATTATAAATATGAAACAATCCTAATTCACCTTCTATCCATCCTACGGAAAAATCAAATCACCGCGCGTGCGTACGTACGGAATACCGTCTCCACACCGTGGTGTAATCTATTTTCCACCATCACCTTACAAGGATGGGTATAATGGTGTAATCAGTAACTATATATGATTATAATTAAGTAATATTGATACTGAAATAATATATATATATACTCCAATACAATTCCACGATCATAGGAACGATATCATCACTCGTGCGTACGTACGGAATACCGTCTCCACGATGTGATGCGACTCGTTCTACATGATCTTCATTTCATAATGATTATATAAATGAATTGAATGAATGAATATGGTATATACTACACTAATACCATTCTGTAAATGAATTATCTATAACCTAAAGATAAGAATAAGAATTTATTCGACAAAACACGCATAAGAACAAAAAGTTATAAAGACCCGAGTAACAAGTAACAATGAAATATTACTAACAAGAAGCTAATAATATGACCATATATGATCTCATATCAATATGTATGATTCTGGAATAAGTCAATAACATTATTTAAACCATTATACAGGAGCTTCGGACACGAACAAAGCAAATCGGACCTAAGGTAAGGGAAATATCACAATCTCATTTTTATCCGAGATTGTTTATTCGTAAGTATTTACTGGGGTGTATTTTATCATCCACATCCATGTTCCCTCAATATGTAATATTGTTTCCATCCACTTGAAATATTTTAAATCCAATTTTACCCTTAGGTGAGTTTTTAGTAAATAATATGAAAGGAATCTTTTGTTGTTTTTCCGTACGAGGTACTTTTTGACTTTTCCGACAAAAGTACGAAGAATGTTTTTTAACTTATACGGCATGAATGGATTTTAAAAACATTACTTCAAAGAAGCTTCCTTTACAAGTTTTCAAGTTTATTTTTAATCAAATTCTTTTATTTTAAAGTTGTATGACATGTTATGAAAGGAAAAATGTTTTTGAAGAAGAAAGGATATTTTCCTCAAGAATTCAATTCAAGTGTTTTATCAAAATTATTTTCCATCTAAGATAATAAAGGGTTCTGTTTCTATCCATATTTTTACATTGGTTTGACTATGTTGTGATGGAATTATGTTTATGAATTCCTTTATCATATATAAATTGATTTATGATTTCATGATGTTTCAAGAATCCCATTTTTGTTATGCGATGATGTATGTTTTATGATTATGTGGCACACATAAGAAAGGATTCATTATAAGATGGTTGGGACCTATATCTCCCTCCAATGCATTGGGTAATGATTTTATATCTCATGAGATAGACATGGCTGGAACGGAAGGTTATTTCGGTTCAGTGATACAAGACTGAAATGAGGAGTGAACTCGGTTCAGAAAGGGACTTTCTCCACTAAGATAGTTTTGGCAATGAGTCATGACTAACAAGAAATGATTTTCCATGATTATGTGTGCATGCCACAAAGATTCAAGTTTTATGTTATGATTATGGGGATCTCATTTTCACTTCTATGATTTATTCCATGTTAAGATATTATGATCTCTTTTGCAGGTTTTAATTTTCAAAAAGATATGATATGATTTTTATTTCCTTTATTTGCCCTTGCTGAGCATTTGAGCTCACCCTTTTATGTTTTCTTTTCCCCAGGCCAGGAAGATGGATATTAAGTAGAATATGCTAAAAGTGACCCTAGATATGATGAAATAAATGGGAGACACTGTAGAAGATTTATGAACCAGTTGTTTATGTTTCCCAGTTTCTAAAGACACTATACCTATACGGTCCTTTGTGGTTTTGTCATATGTTGTAATAA
Source organism: Viscum album (assembly GCA_963277665.1). NCBI lineage: Eukaryota > Viridiplantae > Streptophyta > Magnoliopsida > Santalales > Viscaceae > Viscum > Viscum album. Next base: position 962,072,281 of record OY728148.1, on the reverse strand, counting down.
GTGTGATTCAATTTTGAAGTATTAACAATGTATGTAAAGTGTGGGTCGTTATAATGGTGATCTTGTTGATATCTTGGTAATTGATATACACATGTTTTGATCTATCTTTCTTCTTGACAATGAGCATTGGTGCACCCCTAGGTGATGTACTAGGGAGTATGAACCATTTTTCCAAATTCTCTTGTAGATACTTCTTTAACTCCTCGATTTCAATCAACGACATTCTGTATGGTAATATTGAGATAGGAGTGGCTCTGGGTATGAAATCTATTGGGAACTCTGCCTCATGATCAGGGGATTACAAGTAACTCTTTGAGAAATACATCAATGTATTCCTTAACAATGGGCATTTCCTCCAGGTTAATACCTTCATTTGACATAACCATTTGGGAAAGGTATGATTATCTATTTGGTATCGGCACCCACACTATTGATGGATTTACCGAAGAAGATTCATGATCTTCCTTGCATTTTTAGATGACCTTGGGATGGTTTAGAATATAAAAATAGATTTTTTTCAAATAGTTGATTTCTTATATATATAATCAAAGCCAGTACATGTCCAATGTAGAATCAAATTTCAACAATGGAAATATAATAAGATTTGCAAGAAGAATCATCCCAAATATGATTATAGGAGAAGAGTCCAACACTTGGGTTATAATTGTTACACCACTATATTTTTTATGGATATCTCCACATAAAGGTATCATGGCTTCAATTCAATAGTTCTAGAAAAAATTTAGGATATCAATGAATAACTAGAACCAGAATCAAATATTAATTTTTCTATTATTTAGTGAATAGGTTTCATACCTTGTATGAATTAATTTTCACACTCCACTTCATTAGTAGTGATGATATAAGCTTTCTCTTGCTCCTTTGACTTTGGTGATTTCTGACACTGGTTTCCCTCAAGGACATGTGGATTAGTGCACTTGCTTTCATAACACCCTTGGTACCTATATTTGAAGCATTGAACCATGGGTGGTGCATTAGAATTTTCCTAACTTTCCTCTATCATGTTGGTCAGCATCTTCATGTATGTTCAATATTCATTAGCTTCGTGTCCTTCTATCCCAAACTTGAATAATTTCTCCATCCCTTTGAGGAAATTAACATGATGCTTCTTCCTACATTTTTGACATGTGTGCAGTTGGATACTATTTCCCCATTTGTCATTTGACCCACAATCATGAAACCCCATTCTTCTCTTATTATCTCCATAACCATGAGACCATTCATTGAACTCCATATCTACATTAAGAGCACATTTAACCACATCTTCAAAACTCCCAAATTCTTATATTTCTTGATCATTTTGAAGGTATATTTTTAAAATAATAATGGAAATTTCTATTTTTCTATAATTATTTATAAAAAACCCAAGGAATACATTTAAAACATTATGATGATTTCATCATAAGTCGTGAAAACTTCAACTTCCTTTTTCTTTAGCTATATGAATTCACTTTCAATCTTTTTTTGAAGAGTTCAATGGAAATTCTTTGTAAGAAATATTTTATTAAATTCTTCCCACTCCATATCTTCCATTTAATCCTTTTGGATTTTTGTTCTTTACCAATTAATACTATTGAATACATTCTCTTAATAAATGATAAATTTCACGAGTCACCATCTCCTTATTAGAGAAATGGATCATAGAAATCATCTTCTTCATTGAGTTAACCCACTATTCCACATCAAGTGGATTGGAAGTTCCACTAAACATCGATGGTGATTTTTGCATTAAGGACTCAATGGACAATTGATCCTTATTGGGTGAATATGGACATTCCACATAGTTCATGTTATTATTCATATCTCGAGACAACTAGGTAATAATTTCCACAAATATTTGAACTCAACCTCCAATGGAATTGGGTATTTCATTTGGATAATTCATTCATTGTCACTCACACTGGTTTTAGTCCTAGTTTATTCTGATTCCTATGATTTTCTAGAATAGAAAATGTTAGAACAAAACATAAGTCAATAAATCATGAGTAATTTATTCTTTTATGAAATTAACACTAAAAGAATATCTTATGGGATTCCTATGTCTATACTTTTATAAAAATAGTCTTCTAGGATGTTTTACATATACATAGACTTATACAAATGGTTGTTACTCTTGTTTTCTAATCATAATTCCCAGATTAACTAAACCATTCTTAGATATGAACTATAGTGACCCTAATTTTTCATACATAAATATTATATCATTTTAAAGATAAAAAACATAATAGAGTTACATATCTAGGATCCAAAGGTTTATTTATTAGAAAACTTTGGCTCATAAATAACTTGTACATAATAAAACATAAAAATTTATTTAAATCCTTCTTCTTTATCCTTCTCAAATCTCACACTATCCTTAGTACATGAAATTACCTAAGGATATACATCAATGAAAGGGGTAAGATAAAAGACCTGTAAGAGGATAAATAAAAAACATGAATCAATATAACATGGGTGAGAATAATCATTATATCATAAGCCTAGGATCATTATCAATATCATGAGGTAAAAATGTGATAAATTCCTTGAATGTGGAAATGAAAAAAGATTAAACATCATGTTATAGCGGTCAAATGCCACATATAGTTGTGAATAAATCTAGCATCATGTTAACACATAACATATGTGAATAATCATAACATCATCACTGTAAAAAAATCTAGCATCATGTTCACATATAATAAACATTATCACATGAGATAAACACTTTAACCAATGCATTTGAGGGCTATATAATCTTGGTCTAGTCATCACATCATAATATTTACATAATCATGCATGTCACCTAGAATGTGTATCAATCATTTCATGAAATAACCCCTGGAAAGGAATGGGTTTATTAAGGATTTTAAAAATTATAATTTCATAAATAATATTCAGGTTCAAAAATGAAAAATGGAATAAAAAAATATATTCTATGTGAATCAACATTCTTTAGTTAAGAATAAACAGCTCAAGAGGAGTCAAATATGTATTTTGGAAAGAAGAGTTATTTTGGAAAATCATTGTATTTTCCATAAAATCAAATAAAAAACATGAATATCCCAAAAAATAAGAGGGAGGAATAATGAAATTATATTTAAGGAAAATTAGAGGACTATTTCTTCCAAATATGTCATGAAATATGGACAACACAATGAAAAAGTGTTGGGTTCATGAATCCCCTTACCTTAATTCTTTCTTTATTTTGTCACTTTTGCACCTCTTGAATAATAAATATATATTTATTAAAAAACTAATAAATATGGTAATTTTATCCATGTATACAATTATTTACCAATTATAATCATTTTATTATATTTATTATTTTCTATTGATGAAATTGAATTGTTTTTATATCATGATTTTCCTAAATATTTTTTGTTTCACTTTGATTTCTCAATTTTCATTTAGGGCCATTTATAGAAAAGTATGATTAAATCCAGTATAATATAATAAATGTAATTAATTATTTATATATTATATATAATTAATAATATCCATCCATGAAGGTGGTTATAAGAATTGTATTTGAAATGTCTTCGTAGGTACTTAATCAACCTTTAACGGGACGTTGTTAAAAGAGAGGGAAAAAGAAGTATTGAATTTATTTTTGTCATAAATATGACAATTATATCATGTTAATATAAATAATATAATTTTAAATTATTTAATAATTAGTTTTATAATATATGGTTTCTAAATTAATTGGTAAAAATAAGAATGAGAATAAGAAAAAAAAGGAAAAGTTAATAAAGACTTACTCTCTCGTCAATGTAGCTTCTCTTGTAAGATGCTATAACATCTTTGGTGATTAGAGTTGGATTGATCCAAAATGTCCCTAAGTAATGTAATGGTGTCTAGAGGGATTATTTGGGATGATTATGTACTTTGGAATTTTTGAGAGGAGTGTGTTTCCAAGGTAAGGGAGAGGGGTTATTTATACTTTAAGAGAGGCGTATTTTTATAATAAAATATTTAATAAAATACTATATCAAAGGAAAAACATGTAATAGTGCATTTTTGACAAAATAATTTATATATAAATATAATATAATGGTTTTATGACTTTAAATCCTCTTTATAATTCTAATTCATTAACTTATTAAAAAGAAAATTGATGAAAAAAATTGATATTTTAAGGAATCGCTTTTGATTTTAGGTTTTGGAAAGTGATTTTTAGGTTTGAAAATTAATTTTATTGTTTTTAATGACCCATTTTTGAAATTAAATATATAATGGCCGAAAATAAATACCTATAAAGTATTATGTCATTATTACATCATGAATGATGTTTCTTAAGATACATAGATTATGTGAAAAACTATATTTTTATTATTCACCTAAAAATTGATGTATTTCAGAAAATTACCAAAAACTGAACCAAGGAAAATTTTAACATGATCATTTCAAAAATGATATTAATTTAATAAAAATAAATATCTAAAATAGGTCAAATATAATTTTTAACAAAAAAATAATGATTTTTACAAAATACTTTAAAATATAGTTTATTAAAAATATGATTTATTTTCTTTGAGGGTTTTAATCATGATATTTGTTTTATTGAATTATAATATTTTTATTTACATAAATTAATCATGATAAATGTTATTTATATCATAATTTATTATTTTTTGGTAAAATCACTCTTCCAATGGTCAGGTTATTATTCCCAACGATTAGGTTACTATTCCAACGGTCACATTACTATTCCAACAGTCACATTACCTTATATATATACCACTCAATTATTTCATTAAATATTCAAATAAATTCCTCTCATGGTTCTACATTTCTATTTTAAATAATTTTTATTGTTTTACTGTAATTTTTTTCCTTTATATAGTGTTGGTAGTAGGGCCAATAATTCTAGTAGATGAGGTCGAACCATATTTTCTCATTTTAGCTTTTATATTTTATACTTTTTGTCCAGTTGTAATGTTTGGAAATTTAATTTTTTTCAATGTTGATTAATGTAACAATATTTATTAATATTTTTTTATTGGTTTCTCTATATTTTTTATTTGTGTAATATATAATATAATACAACACACATTTATTCAAAAAATAGACTATACTAATAAACATTATGTCATTACAATGGGGTAACACATCTCCCACCTCAACCTAAACATACTATAGAACTCTAGATACCTATCTGATGAGGAGTATTTGAATCCTTCCTAGACTCTAGTACCTATCTTACTCCCCTACCACTACTATACTATGAGATGTTCTAAAAAAACTTATAAAGATGGCCCATCCTGCCGCAAACATGGAACTCCAAAGTGGTGTATGAAAACTATAGTTTATTTTGGTCTAACATTCAACACTGATTTACTACAATGTAATATGATCCTAAGATGGATTACCACCACCCTAACTGGTCTTCATGTCATTTCCTTTGGAAAAACTGTCATAGAATCACTTCTTGCCACCAAAATAAGTGATCCTAGTTTACCCTGTAGAAATAGCATGACTACCCCTTGGGTCCTCTCTCAGATTATTTGATGTGATGAGTTCATGATTCATCAAATCTAAAAAGCTACTTAGAATAAAAACTTTCACTTATGACCAGACCTCATAGTGAATACCATCCTGAAAATGTTTCTCCCGAGAGATCTCTTCAATAGCTAAATATGGCACAAATCATTGAAGGGTGGTGAAATGTTCATCATATCCCATCACTGATATTATATCCTATATCAGATGCATGAAATAATGATCCTTCTCATCCCTCAGCATCTATGGATAGAAGTGGATCAATAAATTCACCTTGAATTCCTTCCAAGATAACTCCTCCTTCTTCCCATCCTGCTCTAGAGTATCCCACCAATTTTTGGTAGGTCCACTGAGCATATACACAACAAGATTCTCCCTCCTATCTGTGGGTGTCTCAAGATGATAGAAGATTGTATAGATTGACTCAATCTAGAAATCATCTACCTTGGAGACTCCCTCCCTAGAGAACATAGGTGGACGTTGTAGCTGAATATCTCTCATAAACTCATACATCAAAGGAATGATGAAAATTGTCTCATTATCCATGGATTGCATGACCCTTAAGAATTTGTTGTGATGATGAACATCTATTTGATCCTCAAGAGCTACAGGAAGTTCCAGTTCTTCTATGTTAGGATATAACTGATTTTCAATCTCTTATAACTCAACTCGAAGAGGATGAGGAGTCATTTTAACTATAAAAACAAACACTCCTATAAACATTGTCTAAAAATAAATGCAACCTTAAGAGAAGATAAGAGTAGAGAACCATTACTCTGTGTTTCTCTAACCATGTATTATAAGTGTTTTATGATTAAATAATAGTATATATCATTCCATTGGTCAAATATAATAGATATATTATTTTACAATTCATATTAGAAGGTATATAACACATGCAATAAACATGTCCATGTCATGAACAATGCATGTCAATATATATATATATATTTATATACATCCCTTTCTGCCTATCATGATGCATGCATACTCATATCTCACCATACTAGTCCATGATTGTAAATGTCAATAAACAATATCATCACAAAATAATAACATCACCCAATATATAAATCAACCAAGGTGAAATAACATCAATTGTAACAAGAGGACAACATAAAAAATAATCCCTTCCATGGAACTCAAATTTTCCCCCTTACATGGGTTAGCTACTCCAATAAATAAGCTCATTACCAAGTCCCAATAGATCCTATTCTCCATTCTACTTTTTCCAAAAAAAGCAATTGAAAATAAAAAGCTGGTCCTCTAATACCACTGTGTAATGTCGCCTGATCTGGTACTCTCTCACATGGTCAAAATTATTTGGGTATTAGATGTCAAGAATGAATCCCCATATGCTAGAGGCTATTGACTAGTAGCGTGGATGTGATATTTATAGTGTGGAGACTATACCCATTGGTAAAACATAGTGGAACCAAACCATAGTAATAAAAATTTGAGTAACAGAGAAATAGTGGAAATAGTATATCATACAACTAGGAAAATAAAAGGAGGAACCTATAATGATGAATAATGTAATGACAAGCTAAGATGTTTCTAAAACTAAAACTAAAACCAATGCTAACAAAATAATCTACTAACATTAAATAATCCCAAAAGGCTCTGGTACCAATCCCCATTTCAGACCCATCTCCAAAATCCATCCAATCTAGTAAGAAACAAATGAATCAACAATAATATCCCTTTCCCTTGACCAAACATGCATCCATGTAATCTGCTCGAGTACCAAATGGTTCCCAAATAGGGTGTGAATAAAACTCTGTAGGTCGATACCACCATCCATAAATACAACCAGTCTGATAATAATTATATGCAATAAAGTGATAAATAGATGTATTGAATAACTAATTAATATAATATTTAAATTAACCTATTTCTAAACCACGATGAAATGTATTTGAGCATGTTACACAACCATTCCATCTATATACATATACCATGGAAAAATCAAACAATCAGGTATCTCCCATTGTATAATAATTTCAACCTCTGATCATCACCGTATATAAATGCATTTCCGTATGTGTCCCTGGGTGTAGCCTGGTATATAAGCCTTTCAACATGTATCACTGGGAATTTCCTACTATATAAGCATTTCATCCTCCATTAAAATCCCTATATATATGAATTTTAGAATGTATCACTGGGCCAAGCCTACTATATAATAATATAAACACAACTAGGATATCACTATATATAATCATTTCATCACCAACTCAACAAGTCATAATAGTATGGATATCATAATATCACATCATAAATCTCATTGGTTAATTATGAAAATTAGCATTTTTCTTTCAAATAAACGTTCATTTATCTCTCAAATGATCAACAGTCATATCAATAATCAATAATAGATTACCTAGGGATTCTATATCAAGAAATCACCTAATGTATCATTTCATACACACCATGCTTTAATGAATTATCCTAGTTCTTTTTACTCAAATGTTTTCTCACCCAATAGGTATCCATAATCCAGGTTTCATCAACCATTGAATCTAATAGAATCCAATCCATGATTTACTATAAATCAACTAATTAATTATAGTTCACATTACATGGTCATAATCAAAATATTTCATATAATTCACAATTAAATATACCATAGGGTTATGTTTAGTCACCATAACTTTAACATGTGATTAACACAATGATTCTAATGAAAAAATTCATTAAATAAGATGTCATAGAAGATCACAAGAAGAACCTAGATTAACCCAAAACAAGATCAACTCCCAAAAAAAAACCCATGTTCTAAATATGTACACTATAATGAAAGGTAATTATGGTTAAGAAGAGGGAAACCATAGTGAATATACTCACCAAGGATCAAATGTAAAAATGGGACATCTAGAATGGGGGAAGATAATTCAAAATTTCCTAAAGTTCACCCTAGGAACGAGAGATGAGAGGCTATAATAAAAAATAATGAGATTCATAAGTACATGACACAAATAAAACTACTAGGTATGAGCATCACATGATGTTTAATCCTTTCATGTCATGTATTTCCTCATTTTTAAGTTAAGCTACAAAAACCTTTTTCCCCGAGTTAATATTTATTTTGATCAACATTTACATGATGTGAATCAAGTTCACGACATGCAACCACATCACATCATGAACTAGTTCATGAAATGCATCTATAAATAGTTTCATGTCATTTAACATGTACACAAAATATAATTTTTCATTGAATAGTTTTTATATTAGCTTCTATAAAAGTGACCAAGCCACATATGATCCTTCTAAACACATAGAAAACCCTAGTAATCACATTTAACATATTTATTCATGGAATCCATTAATTTAAATAGACATACATGTCTAAAATTAAGGTAATTTTCTCCAAAAAAGGCTCTTTGTAATCAAATAATACTTAGTCACTAAGGATTAATTACAATGGAAATCCCAACACAATATGTCCAATGAAAACCTCATAGTGGGACATACCTAGAAAAATATGGGATCTTATAATGATCTTGGTTTTGAAAGGTTGTTATTATGTTTCATCCATAACAAAAAAATATTTATATATCTAAACTTGATATATATGGATTTATTTAAATATTTGTAAATGAATGTTGCTTCTCTTATAAAAATAACATTTGTTATGGTAAGGTGAATTTAAATAAATTTTTTTTTTCATATTACACAAACCAAGTAATGGAAATTGATAATGAAACTACATCACATAACTCATGCCACACCTAATTATGGAATCATTGGGTTGGTCATGTAATTGAAAAATGATTGACTAAGTTATACTAAAAAGGATATTTATATTCTTTTGAACTAAAACCAATTGGTACGTGGCACACTTATTTATATGGTAAAATGAATAAATCCCCATTTAGTCGAAAAGGTTAAAGGTATAAAGAGATTCTTGAATTAGTTCATACATATGTGTGTGGACCATTTCCTATTCAGGCATGGGTGGGTTCTCATACATCATAAATTTTACAGATGATTTTAGTAGAAATGAATATGTCTACTTAATGAGGTATAAGTCAGGTTATTTTGATAGATTCAAGAAAAACAAGAATGAATATGGGAACCAAATTGGTAATATGATTAAAAATCCACTTATAACTTAGTGGAGAATATCTCAATCAAGAATTCATTGATTACTTATAGGAGTTTGGGATCCTATATTAACTCAATCCTCCTTATACACATCAGTGGAATGGTGTAAGTGAAAGGAGGAACCACATCTTGTTTGACATGGTGAGATCAATGATGATTCATGAGAGTATTACATTATTCTTATAGGTATTTTAATTACAAAAAAGTTGCAAAAATGTTAAAAAAAAGTTTCAAATAAAGTGATAAATAGTATATGAAGTTCCAAAGGATTGAATAATAACTCAGAAGTGGGGTTGAATTAGTTGTTCACGTTTATAAGTTTCAATAATTTTGAAAATATTAAACACTGAAACTTGTTAAAGATTATATCCTTATCATCTTTTATTAAATAATAATTTATGAAAAATTAGTAAAAAAGTAAAAAACATGATATTTACAAGGTTTGACCTCAGTGTGAGAACCTATATCATTTTTATAGACACTCCTATGGGTCTATAGAAATTCCCCAAAATGAATAAGTGCATACAACTTGTGAAAACTCCCATTAGACACATTATATTTCTTAATTTTAATGATTATTCTTAATCCTATTAGTTTATAAATTTTTGGTACAAATAATTGAGATAAAAAAAAAAACTTTGTTCAAACTACACCACAAATTATCAACTCAGAATCCTCTTTATTATATTGTTGCATCTGATTCTCTCTATCCAATAGGGCTGGGTCCGATGGACTCAATCCGATGAATTTAGTCTGATGGACATAGTCTGATGAATCCATTCTCAATATGCATTACTCAAACTCTTCTATGACTGGTGGTGATCAGTTTGATACTTTTCATTTGGTGTTTCTCAGTTCAATCCTCTGTGTCTATAAAACAACATTCTCAAAAACAAAACATTTCTCCCCCTTTATGTTTGGGTTCGAACATTCTAAAAATTTCACTTTTTTTCAAAATCATTCTTTTATTAAATATTAGTTATCAATATATAAAAATATTTATTAAAAAAACATCACAAAGGTTCTTCAATCTCCCCATTCATATTTTTTGACAACACTCATTAATAAATTTTCCAACTCTCAGAAAATTTTCAAAATTCATCTTTTGTAAACAACTCATGTTTTTTGAATTTTACCAAAACACATCCTTTATTAAAAGAGTGTTTAGAAACCACACTAATAGATAAGGTATTTTTTTTGAAAAAAATACATCCCTTGGTGAGAATAAAATTGTATGGCCTTGCTTAGATAAAATCCCCCTAACATATAAATTTTATCACTTTTATTTTTTTTATAAATTTTATTTTCCTCTCCCCCATTATCTGATAATAAAAACTTCATATTAATAAAATAAATGTAATTAAAAACATCTTACATAGTACAAAGATGTTACTTTTTCTCCCCCTTTGTCAATAAAATCCAACGCATGGAAGGGGACTTCCTTAGGTGTGTTCAAAAGTCATTATAGGAAGATGAACATGAATTTTAAACCTCAAATCATTAAACCTTTATTTTGGAATCTACATTGTGATGATATAAATAATTTGATACTTCGTTGAGATATATTCCAACAAAACATCTCTAGCAGCAACTTTCTATTTTATAAACTGAAACATTATATTTATGTGTTTTGATATTGAATGTTGGACACGGTTTTTAGAAAGATCAATTGAAATCTGATTGTCATAAAGTGTCTTCAATAGTTTACAAACCTTTATATTCAAATCTTCCGATTGATCGTTCATCTACAATATCTGAGTACATACTTGAATAGTCACAACATATATTAATTCCACTTTTCATAAGGTTACTAAACTTTGTTTCTTATTATGAAATTTTACACAACATTCACCCATGTAAAATGTATCTCCTAAGGTTGATTTTCTATCATTACAATCTCCCACCCAATCCATATTAGTATAACCACGAAACTTCATCTCATACTTTATTTTTTATAATAAACCTTATGAATTTGTTCCTTTTACATATCTCATAATTATCCTTGCTGCCAACATATTTGACTCATTCAGATTACTTTGATAACTAGCACACAAATTTATAGCATAAAAAATATCAGGCTTGACGTTATAAGGTAAATTATACTTCCTACCATCTTCCAAAAGTCTTTATAACTCACACTTATTCCAGACTCATCATTACTCATCTTCATCCTCACTGAGATAAGAGTAAAAACTTCTTTATATTCTATATTTCCTAATTTTTGTAACAATTCCCTTGCATACATTTCTTAAGATAAGAAAATTTTGTAGATAAATTATAAATATCCTTTTTTATTGATGTCTCATTGACACACATAAATTGGAATGAATCAGTTAAAGAGGCATGGTGGATGGAATCTCAACTTTCTTATGACTTTTATCAGTCATCTTCCCTTTCTAACAAGTAAAACAAAAATCCTTCTCCCTTCATTTCAATTTTGGAAAATTTTTTAGATAATAAACATTAAAATGTTTTTTCATTCATTTCTTCCCATGTTGGACAATTCATTGGCACCACAACTTATACACATCTTAGGCACTTAGATAACAAGATTTTTTAAAATATCTAACTTGAAAAAGATTTACAATAGTTCTTTCTCCTTTCATGATAATTTTTGATGTCTCACTAACCACCATCTGGTCCTGGTCCTCCTAAGACTCTATAAAAATTTAAAACTTCTACACAAGACATGCCACATGAACTAAAACCCTATGTATGGGTGAGTATAACAATACTTAGTAGGACACCCGAACCCAGAAAATATACTGATAAAACTAATATTTTTAACAATTTTTATATGCATTTCAATTTTTTTAACCCTCATAATTTATCAATTTGATCTTATATGGATCAATTTTGGATTTTTGGTGTGTTTTGAGCTAAATTGTGAAATGTGATTAAATTCTAGATTTTTGACATATTTTTATGTCACGGGTATTTTGGTCATTTATATAAAAATATAATTCCACATTGAATGATTATTTTTATAGAATAATTATTTTAATTCCTTTAACTTTTTCTTCTATACTTGAGGCTTATTCGAATATCTAAAGGACCGAAAAAATCATTCCTATTTGGAAATTTTCTAAGCTGACAGTGTGGACCCCATCTCCGTAACGGATGTATAAACCAGGCTACACACTTACAATAGAGTTTATTATAAATGGATATGAAGTTGGAAACATATATTCACTACCTAAATAAATATCATAGAGTTTGTATCATATTATGGTGGTAAAGAGATGTTATACATTGAAGGAAGCTTCCTGGAAAATTCATCTAGAAAAAAATACATTGTCAATAAAAAATACATAAATCCCTCTAGAAGAGTCCAATTAATATTAAATTTTGAGGTTGAATGAAAAAGTAATTTATGAACAAATTTTATGAAGAATGCAATTTGTTATTCATCCATTTATATTGCCAAAAATGTGCAAACATGAGGAAGACAATTTCTTCCCATAAAAGGAGGGGAGCTCCCACCTCTCATCTCATCCCACTTTCCATCACATTTATTCCGAGTAGCCAAGGGTATATCTCCACGGAGGGAGGACGTTCACAAATAATTCCCTTATCATATTATTAATTATTTTATTTTCTTAATTTTTTTAGATTTAAGTTGTAATTTAGAATTTTAATAAATTCAAGAAAGTTTTTAATTTTTGTGTTTTCTTCCACCCAACCACCCTCCTTTCTTCTCCATATTTTATCCTTATTTTCTTCTTTTTTGATTCTCATAATATCCACCATTACCTCTTACCCTAAAAAATTATATACTTACTCAATTCTTGGCTCGAGGGAGGTATGTTCCAATTTCATTTATTCTACGGTAAAATTCGTAAGTTTTATTAATTATTTGATGAGAAAGAGTGACATGCACGGGTGTGGCGATAGCCCACCTGGAAACTAAAATCAAACTTATTTCTACTGTTTTATTAAATTTTTTCCCTCCCTTATACTGAATTCAAGCTCTTAATACGATGGATTTGATCCATTCAGTGGTTGAAATGGCATTTGATAGAGCCAAGTCTTGGATGTAGTCACACTCACGACTGAGTTGTTACATAAACCTTGATTAAAGTAGGAGGGGAAGTTAAGATTGCTAAATGAATTAAAGATTTCACACAAATTAATAAAATAATAGTAATTCAAGAATGAGATCTCAAAATTGAATAATCAATCTTTATTTAAACACCAACAACGAGAATGATTGAACCCAGAAACCAACCCCTAAATGCCAAGTTATTTATTCTCTAATTAATTTTTTTCATTACATGTTAGTTTAATATTTTCATTAATTAAAATATCATAACCTTCCTAAATTAAAAAAACAATTAAATATAACTAGTTTAGGTGAATTAAATTAAGTTAGTTTACAAATGATAATGTTCTCAAGTGAGACAAACCTGGTCATCCATTATACTACAATAAGAAAATTAAATTGCTTCTTACATGCCCTATGATAGGCGTGCATCACATAAAACAAAGGGAATACATTCATCTCTACACATGTATATTTCTAAAACACATATAACAAGAATATCCAGATATACTCAACAAAGACAAACATTCTAGAGGTAAGTCACAACCATATTATACTAGTATATGATTCCATATAGAATATTCCACATAGCACTCACCTGAGAGAACACACTCCTGAATCTGATAGCATTGATGATGTCTATCCAATTTGTACTTGTTATTGGGTCTCTTCATGAGAAAGAGCATGATAATAGTTTGAATATAATTCAATACACATATGAGGATCACTGGAAATGCCATGTGGTGTTACCAACAAATCAATCTATATCAACCTGCTAAGTAGAGGATTGACTCCCATGTAGTGTTGGTCACGTCGATACAAATAACTCCACCTAGGACATGAATATGAATAGAGGATCACACTCTATGACTCTTAGAGGGATTCCAACAACTCTATCCAGGAATTACAGCTGAAGGGATCATTGTCTCGGGAGAAAAAATGATTGCATACTATCACTCATGGAAAAAATAAAGGTAAAAAACCCTAACAAATTGTTTTCCAAGATATAGAGTTCAAGGGCTCTAAGACATGTAAAAAAGAGTACATAGTGTGTAGTAGGGGTCACACTCAATGTCCCTTGAACCTGGTTCTTTCCCATGTAAATGGCTCATCTCATCAAACTATGTCCATGTAGTAGTACACACCAAGTATGTATCCCGTTTACTCTAATGACGTGCTAGTAAACGTCACCATCCTATGCATGTCATCTCAAGTACCTATACAAAGCTTAGCTTGTGAACATCTTCCTATGTAAACATCCCGTGTGTTTTTTGAGTACATGTCGAGTGTCCCAGGTGATACCACATGCATTGTTAATGGGGTCACATTCCATGTGATATTTAACTTCATATGGAAACCCTAATCGAAGCTCATGTGGCCCCACACAACATATATATCTAGATTAGACATTGTGTTGTTCATGATTTTTCAGAATCCCATATCTACTCCCACATTTTATCCAATGCCTCTAGATTTCGATCTGGTGAACATTTCACCATGATATTGAAGATCCCAACTCATCCAATCCTTTTTGTAGATGAAGAATGAATTATGCCATTAAATCTACTCAAAAAATGAATCAAATTGTCATTCTTTGTTGTGTGTTGAAGAATGTTAAATTGGGTATCCTCTATCATCTAAATTGCTTTATTTCCATCATCACACCACAGTCAGGATATTCCAATCTTTAATCTGTGATATTGGATCATTGCACCAAGAAATGGG
Organism: Viscum album; assembly: GCA_963277665.1. Lineage (NCBI taxonomy): Eukaryota > Viridiplantae > Streptophyta > Magnoliopsida > Santalales > Viscaceae > Viscum > Viscum album. The sequence continues at coordinate 962,056,899 of OY728148.1, read as the reverse complement.
GGCGCAATGGTTGATTGATCGAGAATTCTCGTGATGAACGATGAATGGGGGGAGAAAATAACAAGAACATATTGGAGTAACAAACATTGATCGATGTTCATGTTTATCTTGATCCATCATTATTAGAATGAAAATCTGAATACTAAAATTGAAACTATATTCTCCCATCAAATCCTCATAAAATAAACTCATCCCGCATAATGATCAAACCACATATAAATATTTTCATTGACTGATTCATGTTAATTGTATAAATCAAGAATGGGGTAGAATAAAATAAAAATACATGCCCTCCCTTGATTCAAATCGATCACTAGTGAAGAATGGGGTTGTGTCGTGTTTTTTGGTTAGATCATTTGAAATCTGCATGCATGCTATTTAAGTCATTCCTAGGGTAAACAACGCATTCTGAACTCAATGGTACCATCAAATTTCTGATTAGGGTACCCTTTTAGAAGTTATTAAACTTTTTCCTGAAAAATATGCATGCATTCTATTTAATATGTTGCAAACATTTATTTTAGGAACAACGGCCTCAGAATCGCACAGTGTCTCAGTGCCTGATCTCACAACTAATCTATATAATATCCAAAACAATAGTGCATGGAAAATCTAAGGCATTATAGTATGCCACCACTAATGACAACTAAAACAATATCTAATCAATAGAAAGTATATGTAGATGTATAAAAAAATTACAATTCATAAGTATATAGTTATCACATTATCAATTAATCTTTATTTAACTATATAAACCATTGGGTTCCTGTAGACACTCATACCTCAATCCCCGCTTCAACTCTGTTAGAGGCTGAAGTATGTCTGAGGGACATCGTATCTTATAATTCCATTATTGTCATTCAATGCCTATTCTGAAATATGTTGGAGCCTAAAGTATGTCTGATGAATATCATATCTCATAATTCCATTGATGTCATTATTTAAATCATATTTTAATTCACATGTTACCATTCGTACATCACACAATAGAATGTCTATGTTTCTATTCTTTAATTCATAACTAAATGACCATGTTATCATTCATACCTTACACATTAGAATAATCTTGTTCACATTATCTATTTCATAACTAAATGTCCATGTTACCATACATACCATACACATTATAATGACCACGTTCCCGTTTTTTACTTCACAACAAAATGACCATGTTACCATTCTTCACACACAATTAATTCAACAATTTATTATCCACATAAATTCCATTACTAATTACACAATATGTTAATGATTACAATTCCATTAGTTAATTAAAAATTTATCTAATCATATAAATAACATTAATTACTTCGAAAAATAATTAATCACATAAAATATATTAATTAATTCCAAAATTAATTAATCACATAAATTCTATTAGTAAATTCAATAATTAATCAACCAAACAAATTTTATTTCTAATTCAATAATTAGTTTATCACATAAATCCCCGTAATTAATTTTCTAATTAATTTAGTATGTAAATCCCATTAATTAATTATACAATTAATTAATCAATATCCTAAACTAAAAATCACATAATTAATTCCATAAATAATTATCTCAATCACAGTCTCAATAGATCATAATTATTTCCACAATTAAATAACTCATTCCAAAAATCTTAATATCCCATAATTGATTCTACAATTAAGTATCTCAATCTATAATTCCCAAAATCCCCAATTTCTGATCGCCTCAATTAATTAATTCAACAAATTAATTAATTCAATTAAGAACATAAAATAGAAATTATACAATTACATAGATTTAATTTAAATAAATACTTTGAGATTTTAATTATAGACAACCTACCTCAATTTATTGATGATCGATCACCCAATGAAAATCCTCATAATTTGACAAGCACAATTATATAGAAAGAGATTCAAATTTAAAACCCTAAATCAAGGTCAAATCAATAAAGATCTCTTAAATATTGATATAGATCTACAATACTAGATCCAGAACCATAAAAACATGTCTATATCCAATCATAATAGGAATAAAACCCCCATTCTAGAATAAGATAATAAATGATAAGGAATAGGAAACCAAGTGAGGTAAGATCCTTTGACAGGGGGGGGTGATGATCTTCAACCTAGGCTTAAAATAACAAATTAAAAGGGTTGTTAAGTATTTTAATCCATAAAGGATACTCCAAAATCATGAAATATTATCGTAGGTGAAATGGGGATCAAATAGGAGTTGAATGGTGGTTTTTGTGATTAAAAATCTAATTTTAGGGTGATTTAAAAATTCATGCATGGTTTGTTGGGCTAAAGAGCACGGTTTCTCCTAAATGTGTACCTAAATATGAACCTTTATTTTGGGGGTTCATAGTTTCTCATAATAGGGTGTACAGATTGACAAACAATGTGTCCACCATGTAATTCCTCTTTGTCCAAGGTTATATGGTTTGCTGGGCAGGGGTGCACGATTTGGGAAAACCGTGAGACAACTATGCACTACCCTTCTCCCTTAATTTTTTCTAAATTTTTCACCCAAACACAACCCAAGGTAAAACCCAACCAAAGAACACTGGAAAAAGTCACAAATAATTACCTGAAATTAAGACCAAGTCATCTTCAGTAAAGGTTGGGATCTTACAATCTCACCACCTTATATCATCTTATCCCTGAGCTGCACTCCCAAGAATCTCTAAGATTCTGAGTCAAAATGATTTGGAAAATGATCCCACATATCTTCCTTCCTTTCCCATGTCTCCTCCCCCACATTCCAATGTTTCCACAATTCATAAACTATAGGCATGGTCATTCCCTACAACACATTCTCACTGCGATTCAACACACGTATTAGATGTTCTTCGATGGAAAAATCTATCTCAATCTCAACATCATCCATATCGATCACATTAGAAGGTTTGTGGTGATACCAAACTAGTTTTGACACTTAGAAAACATCATACATAGAATTATATCTCTTTGGAAGAGACAATCGGTATGCCACTAGATTGATTATCTCCACCACATCAAATTGTCCAACAAACTTGGGTGCCCACTTACCATGACTCTATATTCTATAGTGATTGAATCAGGGAAACACTCAAATGAATACATCATCAACCTCTGTAAACTCTAAGTGTCATTTATTTCTATCTATGTATGACCTCTATCTACTTTGGGTCATATCCTTATATTTCATAATCAACCTTACATGCTCTAATGTGTCTTACACGCAACTCGGTCCCAAAAACATAGACTCACTTACCTCCTTCCATACTAGAGGTGGTATTCATGGCCTACTATAAAGAGCCTCACATGGTTCCATCTATATAGTTTCCCAATAATTATTAGTATGGGTGAACTCCAATAGTTCTAGGTGATTCTCCCAAGACCTACTGAAGTTTAGAACACATGCTCACAACATATCTTCAAGCTCATGTATAGTATGCTCTGACCACCCATCTGTCAGTGGGTGGAAATTCATACTCAATAAAACCTACATACCAAGCACCATCTGCAATCCCTATAATAATCATGATGTAAAACACAAGATTCAGTCTGAAACAATATTCTGTGGCACCTCGTGCATACAAACTATCAAACAAACATAAAAATAACCCAATTGCTCCACTGGGACGGTCTCCCATATATTCAAGAAATTCACTACCCATTTCAGTCTATCCACAATGACCCAAATAGAATTATTCTTCTAAGGAATCCTCTAGAGAGCCACCACAAAGTCCATGGTCACTTTGTTCCACTTCCATTCTATAATGGACAACGACTATAGTAATCCTATTGGTCATTAATGCTCGGCCTTCACCTACTGATAGGTTTAGAATCATGTCACAAACCTTACTATTTTATTTTTCATTTACAACCATCAAAATTATCTTTGTAGTTCACGGTGCATTTTGGTCACACCTGGTTGTACCACCCACTTCGAGGCAAGAAGCTCACACATTAGCTTGTGTCACATTCATTTAGGTATGGAAACCTGATTCTTGATATATATGACCTCGTCCTCATCTATGCTCCAATCAAAAGGTGACTCCCCACCTTCAAGGTTTTCCCTCAAGGTAAAACATTATAAATCCACATACTTCCTATGTTAGATCTATCACAAAAATGTATACTCCAATGAAACAATTACGAGAGTCATCTAATCCTAACTCTCCTAAACCACAATGTGTATCTTGTCCAGAAAATCAATCATCTTCCACTCAACACTAGACTCTTGAACCACCTGAGATTGATTCTTCCTTCTCAAAGCATCATTATCAATGTTCCCCTTTCCATGCATATATGTTGGCTCAAAATTGAATGGCTGCAAATACTCAACCCATCTCTATTATCGAAGATTCAAGTCTCACTGTGAAAATATGTACTTTAATCTCTTGTGATCAATATACACAGTAAAACAATTTCACAATAGATAATATCCCCAACACATTAAAACATAAACCATTATAGCCAACTTGATGTCATATGTAGGGTAGTTCGGTTCATGGGGCCTCAACTTCAAAGACCCATAAACCACAAATTGATCTCCTTGCATCAACACAAATCCAATTACAATCCCAGAAGTGTCACAATACACTGTGTACTTCTCACCGTTCTTGGGTAGGATCAATATTGGTACTGATACCAAAATCTTCTTCATCTCCTAGAATGAATTATCACAATCTTATGACAAATAAAACTTTATCCCTTTTTTGGTCAAGCCCATCAGCATTGTTTCCAATCGGTAAATGTCCTGAATGAACCTCTAATAATATTCAGAAAATCCTAGAAATATATGGATATCAAATAGGCTCTTGGGATGCTCTCAGGAAATGACTATCTAAACCTCCTCTAGATTTACAAACACACATTACTCCGAGATGATGCTAACCAAGAAGTGTGCATGTTCGATCCAAAAAAGTGGCACTTAGAAATCTTGATGTATAGCCAATGCTATGTTAGTGTACTTAGGATGATATCAAGATGTTGGTCATAATAATCATGTGTCATAGAGTGCACCAAGATGTCTTCCACAAACACTACAACAAACTGATCTAGGTATAGATTAAAGATTTTGTTCATTAAGTCCATAAACATTACTGGTGTGTTTGTTATCCCAAGCAATATTATGATGAAATAATATAGTTCATACATGCTTCTAAATTCATCCCTTGGTATATCAAAACTCTAAACTCTCAATTTAGAATACCATAATATTAAGTCAATATTTGAGAACACACAAGCTCCTCTCAACTGGTCAAATAGGTCATCAATATGGGGGAGATTATACTGGTTCTTCATAGTCATCTGGTTCAAATTTCAGTAATAAACACATTAGCATAAACTCCTATCAGCCTTCTATTCAAACAACACTAGTGAACTCCAAGGGGACATACTTAGATAAATAAAGACCTTATCCTCTAAGTCCTCCAGCTAAGTCTTGAGCTCTTGAATATCTTCAGATTCCATTCTATATGGTGGAATAAAAATCATCTCTTCCCCCGGTATGAACTCAATGCTAAATTCCACATCTATCTCAGGTGTAATCCTTGTGAAATTTTAAGTAAACACATCCTAAAACCTATCCACTAAGTGTGGAAATGAATCTCATTTTATACCTCCATCATCCATAAATAAACTAAAAACCTGGGTTGTGATCTCTCCTATTTGATGAGTAATTGGCCCTACTCGAAACGCCTCGATATCCCACTCTCCATAGTGAATATATTTGTAAACCTTAGGAGATGTAATGGAGAATCTCTTATGGTAAAAATCATTGTGGGGACAATATGATACTAACAAATCCATACCCATAATTAGTTCAATGCCTGACATGTCTTTGATATAAATATCCCATAGAAATCGATACTACTTGACCTCAAGAGTACACCCCTTTCACAATAAAAATGTCTCTTGACCGAACTCCATGAGGTGTGTTTATCGTCAACACCCCACTCACGAACTCCATCACAAGGCTCAAACAATTAACAAGTTTTGTATAAATAAATGAATGATAGGTACTGATATCAAATAAGGCACTAGATATCCTAGAATCTATAAAAATTGTACCTATCACTATCAATGGTCCATCCTTGTTATCCACAAGTGTAGGGTGAATAGAATTCAACGGTCTTACCCCACTTCCCTGTGATGCAATCTAAGTCCCCTATGCTGCACTACTCTACTAATATGAGTGATCTTACCCTAAAGCTCCACATACACTACCTTTACCACCTTGTCCAGTAGAACTCCCAATGCAAGACTGATATGGTGAATAATATCCTCTTCCTACACTCTGATTCAAACTAGCTATACCCTTACTACTCATCTATCACTGGTGGTTGAGGTAACTATCTTCAATAGTTTCCTACTCTGCCACACTGGTGATAGATCACTCGATTAAGGTCCTATGCAACTGATCCCTATTTTTATGTACTCTATTTCCCACTGCCCTGGTTGATGTATTTATAGCAATGATTATTACCCTCAGAAGTCATACCTTCTAATCATCCAAATGGAACCATATTTCCTACACTGGAAGCCTCTTTAGGTTACCCATATATATGAGATCCTTATCCACCACCTCAACAAACTCCTTTAACTTAAAATGGTTTACTTGGTACTTAATCTCACATTTAAGCCCATCCCAAAAATGTCTCGCTGTAGTTATCTCATCCACTACCAATGCTAGAGAAAAGTGTTGAAAATGTGTAAAGTGTCCAACATAGTCTATCACATAAATACTCCCCCATGTAAAACTCATGAACTCATCTAGTCTCTCCTACCTCAGTATCTCTGGATAGAAGTTCTCTAGAAACTTATCCAACAGTTACATGCATAACATACCATTAGCCTATACAGTCCACACCTAAACATACCACCTATGATTCAATTATCCTCGTATCATGTAAGTAGCCAACATGACCATCCTCTCTACAGGAGTCTCAAATTGGTCAATTATAGTCTCGATGCACTCAACCCAGAAATCATCTCTCTCAGGTCCACCCTCTCCAATAAAAGCAGGAGGGTGTTGAATTTGTAACTCCATTTTTAGATCAAACATACTCTTCACAACCCACCCTGGGTATCTTCCCATGAATTTCATTAAGTGGGAAATGTTCTCTTGGAACTGCTCCCTGAATTCCTCACCTGACACAATTAGTGCCTTAGTTCCTATACTGGTAGATCATCTCTAGCCATATCCTCGTGTTATCCTCTTAATAAGCATCGTCATAGAGAAATATCTATACCATTACAAATAGGTAACTTAGGACACCTTTTACAAAATTAACACATTTAAGGTAAAATACAATATTCCACATCAAGTCATTTCCCCAAACCCTAGCACATAGTCAAAACTGAGGTGATATCACTAACCTCATTAATCTTACTCCTTGTTCCTAGAAAACAAGGGTTAACACATTATAATTATTCATGTTTCTCATTTAGACACCCATTTATTCTCATCTTACATCATTCTACAATCATTATCAATTTCATGTTAGGTGCCATTTTCATTTCAATTTAACAAGCAAGGAAATACATTTCAAGTTCAATAAATTACCCATAACCCATTTTTCTATGTGTGCCTAAAATGATGCATGTCACAATAACCCTATGTTCCTAGAATGATGCATGTAACTGAAATCTTGTGTCATACTGGTCCAGGAGTCAAAACATAGAAAAAATTAACATCAATAATCACAACACACAATAAGTGTGTCACCTAAGTAGAAATAATATTCAACTGTAACAGCAAATTGGAATAAAAACAATCCCACCATGGGTACTTGGGTTCTCCCCCATACATGGGTTAGCTACTCCCATGCATGAGATCATAACCAAGGCCCGACTCTTTCTAGTTTCATGTCTACCTTTACCAAATAGTAATACAAAATAAAAAGGAAAAGAAAAATGGACTCTGATACCAGTTTGTAATGTCCTGACCATGGTCCCACACATTGGTGCCTCGAGTGGGTCAGTCACATGACTCCAGGTGTTCCTCCCCATATACTAGAGGATACCGAATAGCAATGAGGGTCTGAAATATCGATAATGCGGAGACTATACCCCATTTTATCAAATTAAATACACTATAAATAAATAAGAAACAATAACTAAATAACATGTAATCATAACCTGAAATAACTGGTATCACGAGATGGATAAAAGTGTAAATAAAATATCAAAACTAAAAAAGAATATATGCCATGCCATTGTACAAGTCAAGTGTCTAAAATAAAACACAAAATAAATACACTAATAACACCCCTAATTGGGTCTCGAATCACTTCTAGTTCCCTCATCCATGCTCTATCCCATGTCATCCATATAACAATGAGATTTTTCCCTTAACGTATCTAGAATACACAATGTCTATTGGGGTACTAATAAGGTAGCCCGAGTAGGGTGTGAGTACAACTTAGTAGGCCACCACCAATGATGTATAAAATAATATATAGTTAATAGAAAGTGTATGCAGTTGTATAAATACATAATTACAATTCATAAGTAAATTGTTATCACATTATCAATTAATTTTTATTTAACAACATAATCCCTCGAACTGTCATAGACACTCGTACCTTAATGCTTGCTTTGACTCATTTTGAAGCATGAAGCATGATGGGTTAGGGCACATGGTTAGGGAAAACCATACCCCAACCACAAATTTATCTTCTCCCTTCCAATTTTCTCTAATTTTCTCCCAAACACACCCCAAGGTAAAACCCAACCTGTAGTATTCTCAAACAAGGAAAAAAATAAATACTTGAAATTAATCATGAGTCATCTTCAAGAAAGGTCGGGATCTCACACAAAGAATTTAATTTACTCTCATGAAGTATTCATCAATGGATTCATCATCTCTCATTTTTATGTCTTCATACATACTATTAAAAATTTATATCTATTCTTCCTTCACTTTAGTATTCTCATTAAATATACTTTCCAGCTTATCCCACATACTCTTTGTCATTTTAAAACCCATCACCTTCATATAACCATTTTTTGAAAAGGACATAAGAAAAGAATTTCTATCCTTTCCATTAACTTCTATATTTATTTTATTAGTAAAGAACATAGGATAATCTTTCTTAATAGGTGTGATACAAATTTTAGTAGCATCAACAACTTCTAGTCCAAAATATTGGAGATAGAGAATCATATAATTTTTCCATCCATAATAATTTTTTCCATTAAATGTAGGAATTCCTCTATTATTGATAGAATTGATATTATCCATGATAAGGATTAAATAAGGGAACATTCCCTATTATACCAATTAAATATTAAAAGGATTAAATATCAACATAAAAGGTGGTTGAATTATTTGGTCACTTATATAAGTTGCAATAATTTTAAAAAACATAACCCTTGGAACCTGTTAATGTTTATATACTTATTTTCTTTTAGTAAATACCCTTGCATGAAAATGTATGAAATAATGTAAATAATGTAAGATTTAAAATGTTTTTCCTTGGTGTGAGAACCTACATCATTTACATAGCCACTCTTGCGGGTCTATATAAATTCTCTATAATGAATAATTGAATACAACTCATGCCAAGTCATGCTAGATAGCATCTATATCCCAGTAGAAATTATTATACTAACTCCCATCACCATAAAAATTTCATTACAAACAATTGAGACAAAATAAAACAATAAATACTTTCTTGAAACCTCTCCACAAATTCTCTATCTAGAAACCTCAGCCCAATGTGGCAAGCCCTGATTCTCTCATTCCAATGGGGATGGGTTCAATGGACTTAGTCCAATGAATTTAGTCTAATAGAAACAGTACAATGTACTCATTGACAATATATATTACTCAAAATCTTCTAAAATTCTTAGTCAGATATTCCTTAGTTTGGTAAACAAAATAGTAAGATGTCCAACCTTATAATTAGGTCTCAATCCAAAAAGATAACATTGACCTGAATTCTACAGTGCTCCACCTTTTCCAGTCACATAAAAAAGATGTAAAGTACGAATGTATTGTGCTTCTATTAATAGGAATCATATAAAGAAAAAGGAAAGAAACTTGAAAACTTTTCCTACTTAATTAAATTCAAATACTTCAAGATCTACGAATATTTGAATTTGAATTTTTACCACTTAAACTCTTCACAAATCTATTGAAATCTTATTGGGTCTTATTTGTAATTATTATTATCAGACATCCTAAATTTTATTTGGTATGATGGAACTTCATTAGATCATTATGGTGTAACTTACTTAGCTCATTAGGATGGAACCTCCTCAACTCATTATGACAGAACTTCCACATCTCATTCTGAATTGAATTTCCTCATCAGAGTTAGTATCGTTGATTTTTTTCTTAGAGTTAGTCTAATTTACATTTGTTCTCAAAGAAAATCTTGATTTAATTTCCTTCTCAAATACATTATGATTGAATTTCCTCCTTAGAGTCATTCTAATTGAATTTCCTCCTCATAGTTAGTCTGATGGAACATCCTTAGCTTTAGTCTGATAGAATCCTCATAACGATGGAATTCTCATTACGATGGAAACTGAATTCTGCAACTTTGAAATTATTCAAACATCACTATCTATAACTAATTCATACTTCTAAATAATTCTTTTCTCAGTGCATCTAAATCCGATGAAAACTTTTTATTGATTCCTATAACTATGAAAATTTTATGATTCCTCCATTTCTATAAAATCTTTTACCATGATAATTTTGATGATTTATGATATCTGCAATATTGGAAAAGAACCTTATGACTTACATAGAAAATTATTATTACATCTATTACTTTAAAAACCTTGTTTAATTTCAACCAAAACACATTATGAATGGTTTCACCTATTCTCCCCCTTTTCTTTATAAGTATTGTATCACAATTTTTATAGAAAATTTATGATATTTGAGAATTAAAAACTAGAAAATCATCGTCTGACTGAAGGTTAGAAAGTTTAAAACTTTCTAACACCTAATATCACTATCTTCATTCAAACTCTTCAACAACATTCTGACATTATAACCAACACTGATTCGAATGAAACTTGAACTTCGTGCTATTGGATCTAAGACCAATGATGTGTCTGATCAACAACTTTATTATTCTAACAACTTATCTGATTGGTGCTACACAGTTTGATACTTTGTGTTTGGTGCTTCTCATTTTGATTATCTGTATCCCGAAAACAACTTTCTCTAAAACAAAACTTTTCTTCCTATTTATATTTAGGTTTGAAAATTTAGAAACTTTCACCAGTTTTTCAAAAGGCATTATTTATCAAAAGATTAGTTCTCTAAAAATACCAAACTTTTTAAAAAAAACATCACAATGGTTATTCAGTATACCATACCATTTTTGAAATGGTATGAAACCTATGATTTCATACTTGAATTTTTTGGTTTGGAAAGAGTTTTTAAGGCCTATATTATCAAGAAACTTTAACCATGAGGTGTAGAATGTGACTTTATAGGATAACTCAAAGAAACAATGTGATATTACCAATATGAACCCTTAAAAAAAATTTAATAATGGAAAGACATTCCATATTCCTTGAGAGGGAAAAAATCTCTAAAAGTGACGGTGGGATGGAGATAGAATAAGATGAAGTTGAGAGTCAAGGTACATAAGACTTGTCATAGGAACATGTTCTATAAATCCTCATGTATGAATAAACTATTCTAGAGACACAACTAATGTGTGGGAGTGTAAGAGAGGTTAGAGAACCAGAATGGTATGGTTTTCTTGTCACCAAGGATAGTGACTAATTATTAGTTTATAATAATGATCCTATAACATAAAAGGAAGCAGTAAGATGCACAGATGATTCCAAGTGAAAATAATCCATCAATTCTAAAATGGATTCCATCTACCAAAATCATGTCTATATTTTGGTAATCCTACAATGGATGTAAAACCCATTGGATGCAAGTGGGTATTCAATAAGAAACTAGACATTGATGATAAATTCAGTACCTATAAGGTATGAATAGTTGTAAATGGATTGAAATAGCATCAAAAAAGTAAATGAGTTAAAACTTTTTCACCATTTGTAATGTTGAGATCCATTAGAATTATACTTGACATTGAGGCTTGTCGTGACTATGAGATTTGAGAAATAGATGTCAAAACTGCCTTACTTAATGGCAACCATCAAGAAGATGTTGATATAAAACAACATAAAGGGTCTGTGACTCCAAAGGATGAAAATATATACAAATTAAAAAATAGTCCATTTATGGATTAAATCAGGTATCGAGGAAATGGAACATTCATTTTTGATGACTCAATAATAGAATGTGGTTTCATAAAGAATGAGTGTGATCCTTGAGTCTACAAACAAGTTTGTGGGATTGCATTCATTTTCGTAATAGTATATGTTAATGACATATTACTTATAGGAAATCAAATACCAGTCGTATAGTTTTTTAAGATGTGGCTGAATAAATGATTCTCTATAAAGGACTTGGGTGAGACATCATATATATTTGGAATGGGGCTTCATTAATAGAGTTCTCGAGAAGATGGGCGTATCAAACTGGGCATGTGATTTTATTATCAGGTGCGTCTTCTTTCTGTGGATGGTGGTGTATTTTATGGGAAAATCACAGGTTTTCTTTAAAACCATTCTTGGCCTTCGGCAAGGAGATCCACTTTCCCCAAGTTTATTTATTATCATGAAAAACACTCTAAGTATGATGATCATCAAAGGCGTTCATGAAGGATCCATAGGGCCATTCTGGAGGAAGCTTGGTCTCCCCCCAGGGTCGCATTGGATGTTTGCAGATGATTCTATAGTGTTCATAAATGCCGGGTGGAGGTCCCTTCAGGTACTGAATCAGATTCTCTCTGATTACTGCAATTGGAGCGAACAACTCATAAAAACAGAGAAGAGAAAATTCTTCACTCCAGCCTCTTGCAATCTGAGGAGGGTGGCTAGGATGGAGAAAATGCTGCGCATGGGGAGGGGGTTTTTTCCCATGGATTATCTTGGCATCCCTGTCACGGCAGGTCAGTTGCGAATCCGAGACTTCGACAAAGTGGTGAACAGAAATACGGATCGTATCTTGAATTGGAAAAATCACTTTCTCTCCTTTGGAGGACGTATCACCTTGGTGAATAGCATGCTTTCAGCAATCCTAGTGCATGCCATGGCTTCCACAAGTGTGCCGAAGTGGGTCATAAGGTCTATCGATAGGATTTTTGCGTGCTTCATCTGGGACGCATCAGGTGAGGGAAAGCGATAGTGGGTGTCATGGGGAATGTTGGTACGACCCATTTTTGAAGGGGGGATCAATGTCAAGAGCTTGGTGGAGACTACTCACATCCTTCAAGAGAAGCTTGCATGGGAGTCCATTGATGCTAAAGCCTTCTGCGGGTGATAGAAATCCCAGAGATATAAGGATGATATGGTTTTCGGGTCAGCTAGGGGGTCGCCACTCTTGTCCTTGGTGTTTAACATCATTATGACTCTCATTCTGCTCTCCCGTTGGATTGTCGGAGAAGGGAGTGTTTAGTTCTAGCAACAAAACAGGGTTAGGGAAGTCCTAGGATACCCGTGATTCCCATCCCCCTTGATCTCCTTCTGAGAGGCAAGCTTGTAACCCTTGTTTCACAGATCGGTCATGGACGCCTCCCAGCAAGTTGTTTTTGACTATGTGGTTACGAGACCTGAGTAGGACATATGTGTCTTCAGGACTTCCATCTCGGGGGGGGGGGGTGGGTGGGGGGGTGTGGGGGGGGGGGGGTTCAATGAAAAAGACTTTCGAAGATTGAATGGTACATAGGGGAAAAGTGATAGGTGGAATAGCATGGCATGGTGCCACAAGATCCTGGCGAAACTCAGTTTCCTTTCCTGGTGGATACGTAATAAAGCTATCCCCTTGGATGATCATATTAAATGCCTTGGAATCAGTCTCACCTTTTACTACAAATGTTGGGATAAAAAAACAGAAGAAACCATGGATCACATCTTTTTTGAAGGCAAATGGGCTCGGCATGTGTGGAGGATTTTTGGTGCCTGCTCAGTATACCATGCTCTTGTGGGTAATGTGGAGTTGGTAATGGAGAGCTTGCTCCAAGAAGCAACTGTGTCAGTGGAGGAGTCCAAGGTGCAAGATTCCATCTTCAATGCGATCTGCTGGAACCTATGGCAAGCCTGAAAAAAGGCCAAATATGAGGGGAGAAGCACCATGGATTGGTCTGTGGTGGAAATTACCCGGTGCTTGCTGATCGACATGATCAGCACTGTGGGTTTCGGGAGAGAGTGGTCAGCTGAGGGTACGCTGCAAGGGCCTTGGAGGAGCGTTATCCGGAATAACGGGGTGGAACAGGGCAGATGGATCCAGTGGATTCCCCCATCCAAAGGCCTCATGATTAATACTGATGGATCCTATGTCTTGGGTGACATGAGAGGAGGTGGAGTTCATCGTGACTCCAAAGGGAGTCTAGTGCTGGCCTTCTCAGCTCATCATGGCAGTGGATCTTCACTACGGGCGAAAGAAATGGTGTCTCTTACATGCTTTTATTTATGCATACTCAAGGGTTTTCTTATTACCCAAATTGAATCGGACTCTTTGTTGTTACATGACTCCCTTCTCGGTAGAGGCACAACTCTGTTGTCTGTCATCTACACGATTAAACGGGGTAAGTCCCTCCTCAGTGACGAAGTTAGCATTACACACACATGGCATGATGGGATCAAAGTGGGAGACTATATGGCTTCTACTGCGGTTCCGGGTACGCGGGTGATGTGTTTTACCAATGCGTCTAGCTTGAAACCAGAGGGGTGAACCTTGTATGGGGTGATGCCCTTAGGCTCCATTATTACTAAACTCCTTGATACGGGTTGTTTTGTAAGCTGGCCCTTCACAGCCCTTTTCCCTCTTCCTTCATAAATAAAAATATTGACGTTGGATGGATAGATCCAAGAATTTGCTCAGCCTAAGTCAATGTACATACATTGATAAGATACTTAAGAGATTTGGTATAGAAAAATCCAATGGGGTATTGTTTCCTATGTCACTTGGTATTCATCCTTCTAGGAAAATGTTTCCTCAGATATATAGGGAAATAAATAAAATGGAAAGGATTTCATAAGCATCAGTTATTGGGTCATTCATGTATATTATGATATGTACTAGGATAGATGTTTCATATGCATCAAGTACAGTAAGAAGATATCAAGATGATCCAGTTGACCTCTATTATAAGTCACTCCACAGTATCTTTAATTATTTGAGGTGTACTGAGGATATTTTTGTAGATTATGGAGGATACGGGGAACCATTCATCAAAAGATATAATGATTATAGTTTTCAAACTTATCAAGATGACATGATGTCACAAATGAGATACATATTTACTTTGAATGGTGGTATTGTGAGCTGGAAGAGCTCCAAAAAGGCTATGGTCATAGATTTTACAGTAGAGTCCAAGTATATTGTGACTTCTGAGGTAGCTAAATAAGCATTATGGATGAAAAAATAATCCAAGATATTGAATTGGTATATAATAGTAAATATCCTATTACACTCTATTGTGATAATATTATAGTGGTGACTCTCGTAAAAGATCCAAGTACACATCAATAGACGTTACATATACTTTGGAAGTATCATCTCTTGAGGGATTTTTTAAGAGAGGTGAGGTTTTAGTGAGATGTACTTCCAAAGATGAAAATATTTCATACCCCTTGACTAAAATCATGACTCACCATAAATATTATTATTAAGTGAGTTCAATTGGACTGAAAGTTGTAGGTTGTTGGATCTAGTCCACATGAGAGTTTCTTGGAGTTGGTGTCCTAGTATTAGCTATTTATACTTTAATCAAAAGTATGTTCGATATACTGAATATTAATAAAACATATTATTACATATTGTCCATTGTTCAGTAAGACTCTAATGTAATAATTTCCTACATTATATGTCACATTGATAAGGTCATAGCAGTTCTCTGTTATATTGAGAACCTTGAAGTGTTATGATGATATTCTTAATGAATGTTCTTCTATTGGATAATGTACAATGATGGGACACATAGTTCATAGACTGTTAAGTGAGAGCCCTCATAAGAGGATTATTCTCAGTATCATGACGTTCTCACATGGTAATAACCAATATGGGAGATCATGAGAAAGAATCACTGGTTGGAATTCCACATGCTTTGGTGTCATCAGATATTCCTATATACGAGCATGTGTAATGGTACATGGACATTAAAAGTATCATTAATTAATTTTATAACTCATGCACTTATATTTTATGATGAAAACCATGACGGCATATATTCATGGTAAGTTAGGTTACATTGTTCTTGTCATGACTCGCATGTGTAACACCCCAAAATGATAAAGGGTTAAATGAATAAATGATATGACTCATGTCAATAAGGTGCACCTTCCTTTTCGGGAGCTTACCTGATTAGAACTCCATAGTTAAGCATGCTTGTCTTGGAATAGTGATCAGGATGGGTGACCTCCTGGGAAGTTTCACAGGGTGTGTGTGAGTGTGGACAAAGCACACTAGAAAGAACATGTGTTAGCCTGTGGAGACTGTCATTAGTCAGATGACCCGTTCATGCATATGGGTGGACCCTAAGGTGGCCCCCACATGACTCGTGTCAACAAGGTGCACCTTCCTTTTTGGGAGCCTACCTGATTAGAACTCCATAGTTAAGCGTTCTTGTCCTGGAGTAGTGATCAAGATGGGTGACCTCCTGAGATGTTTTTCAAGGTGTGTGTGAGTGAGGACAAAACACACTTGAAGGACATGTGTTGGCATGTGGGGAATTTCTTTAGTCATATAACCCGTTCGGGCACATGGGTGAGACCTAGGGTGGGGCCCACGTGTTTGCAGGGCAACTGGTGGGTGGGGCCCTTTTGTTACATTTGGTATCAGAGGAGGAACCCAACCTTAAGTGTGGTTCCCTGCCTGGGTTGAGATGTAGGGCCCACAACGAGGACGTTGTTCTCTAATGGGGGGTGATTTTAACATCCCTAAATGATAAAGGGTTAAATGACTAAATGATTTGACTCATGTCAACAAGGTGGACCTTCTTTTTCGGGAGCCTACAAGATTAAAACTCCACAGTCAAGCGTGCTTGGCCTGTAGTAGTGATCATGATGGGTGACCTCCTGGGATATTTCTCAGGGTGTGTGTGGGTGAGGATAAAATGCACTGGAAGGACATGTGTTGGCATGTGGGGACTTTCATTAGTCAGATAACCCGTTCGGGCACGTGGGTGAGACCTAGGGTGGGGCCCACGTGTCTTCGGGGCAACTGGTGGGTGGCGCCCAATTGATTCAACATGTCATTAATGAATAAGTTAAATAAGAATTTATCCATTCTATATTTAGGGAAGCTGATATCTCATTCATTTGATTGAAATAAAACCATTGCATTAAATTCCATGTACATGGTGTAACGATGTGTTTATTTTAGATATTTAAAGAAATATGAAACAAGAAAATAGGTGGTGATATAGATGTGCAACCTTCTTGATGAAATATTATGATAAAGGTATTATATTATATAGTGAGTGTTCATTTTTGGTTTTCATCATTTCAAAATTAAGTTATTTCTCCTGGGTGCCTCGACTCATTTCTAGATAGTAATTTTGGAGTTTAGGAAATCTCACCTGATGCTAGTTAGAACGAATCCTAGAGGGTCAAACAATAAGTGTTTCTGATGATCTTGATTAAATACAATTTGAATTTATTTAATTGAATAAATATAATTCTCAAGAATGAGGTATAATTTTATTCATGTTTTATTGGTCACAAATATATATTGATTAATGAAATATTCAAATTAGATATTTATTTAGGTGTTTAATAAATAAAGTAAGAGTTTGAGTAGACCAATACTATATCTAATAAATTATATTAATTAAAAAGATTGTTAGATAACATTTTTCGATGCACAAGTTGGAGCGCACCATAGAATAATAATAAGAATATTTTTTATTATATGGAATGAGGTTTATTAAAGGTTTTAATATTTTTTAAGGGTTAGAATGCAAAAAAAAAGTCCTAACTAAAATCTACCTCAATAAATAGAATGTTATGTATATTGTGAAGGTAATTGAAAATAGATAATTGTTTCAGATAATTAATTTTCTTTTAACTCCTCTATCTCTCTCCCTCTCAAGAAATATAAATGTTTGAGAGATTTATTCAAGATTAATGAATGAGTGATCAAGAAGGAACAATGGAAGACATTTTATTCCCAACACTAGCACATAAAGATCGTTTAACATGTATCGCATATCAATAGAGAATGTGTGGATTTTCTCTAGTGGGATTCTATTCTTGTATTCTCAAAGAGCAATGAAGGCAATTTGAAAGGGTCTTTTCATATGATTAACATCATTAATGAAGAAATATTCCTAATATAAGGTAATCATTTTTTATGACATTAAATAAATTAATTAAAAATTTGATGTTCAAGCTCCTCAATCTTTATTTTCAGAATATAAACATTAAATGAAATTTTTATATATTTCCCACCACCACATGCTTCCACTACTCTCGAAACCGTCATAAGGTGCCACTTTTCTAGATCTTTTAGCATTATGGATATATCCAAGAGGATATGTGGGAGCGGATGTCTAATGTTTGAGCTCAGTGGATGTCGAGTAGTATGTACACACAATTCCAAGATGTATGATCAGTATTCTCATGGACATATCTTGATTACTTTCGATATATTGACTTTCCATTCAACATGGAGATGAAGCAAGTACAGTCAATTGTTGTAGCAGCTTAGTTAACGTACAACCACTCGTTATGTGATTTTTTATTTTATGGTTAATTTTTCATTTATTATTATCACCGAATACACCAGTTAAACATGCTCATACTTGATAAGGATGAATTAGTGGAGTCCTACTAAATTTTATTACTCACACCTTGCATAAAAATATTGACACACATTCAGACTTTATGTTTAGGGCTTTGGATAATGAAAAGGGACATATAGTTGATGGATGAGCAAATGAGAATGGAGATGGTAGTATATCGAGACGGACTCCGGAGGACCCTGATGTTTTATTTATTTATTTATCTACCTATTATTACTCTAGTTTAGATTTCTACTTTAGAACCCCATTTATTATTGTATGACATGTGTCTCATCTTTATGTTTTCACATAATTACTCAAGTTGCTATTATATTAATAATTTTGTACTATTTGTATTATGACATGATACTATGTGTATAGTCTCCCCACTGATGGAATTAGACCATAACTTCTTGTCAGAAACCTCTCATGTACAGGGAGGCATACATGAGGTCTTGTAGCAATCCGGTTCGAACCCGACATATCAGGTGAAGGCATTACAAAAACCATTAAAAAAGACTCCATACTACAAAAAATACTGTTCTTAGTGGTGGGTTTTATTTTAGTGGAATTATTTTAAACATTTGCCTAATTATTTAGAGGTGGATACTAAAATCTCCTGGTATTGCATATTCGCTAGTCATTTCACAGTAGTTTGATTCATTTAGCACTGGTTTTTTATCTGTTTTTTTTAGAATTTAACAATGATTTTCATTTTATTTAACAGTGATTTTTATAAAAATCATGATAATAAAATAGATAATATGAACCTAACAACCGATAAATATGTCAGTGGATGTTGGGTTTATTGGTAGTTAATATTAACCGCAATTAAATTTGATTCAAATTACTTTTTTTAACAGGGGTTCTTAAAAATCACCTCTCAATATTTTTTTAAAAAAATATACATTTTAAAAATATTTAATAAAAAAATATAAATATAAAAACAATAAAATATAATAAACTAAAACAGAAATTCACAATAAACCCATCATACATACATCATACAAGATACATCCATAGTTATATACATATACATTCATGGTTATCATAACCCCAGTCAACTGATTACCTCAGTCAACACATACGTCAATTATCAATATATACATATAAAATATGTCTAAAAACATCCCATGCCCAATATATTCTGACCCCATGACCTATGATTAATCCTTCTACCTCCACATCATCTGGTCAATTGAAACATACCACATAATATAATGAATTTTAATTAAATAGATAGAAATTAAAACTAAACATAATAAATCAGAATTACAATAGAATCATTGATAAAATTTAAACATACCAAAGAAACTAAAAACCATCACCACTACCTTATAAGTAAAGTCTGGAATCTAATTGTCAACCTATTACCTTCGGTTAACATCTATCACCTACAATAAAACCCATAACATTTAAGAAAAGAAATACAAAAGTGAAAAGAAATGGAATATATTTATAATTTTGCACATAAAATTTGTTATTTTGTTAATCAAATAAATGAAATTATAACATAAAACAAATAATATACCATGAAAAACACTTTTAACACATAAATTTTCCTATTTAAAATATGATTCAACACTTGAAACTAAAAAGGGATAAGTATACAAAATTCTAATTGATTTTTAAATCGTTCTACAATGTGCTTAAATTTTAATTAATATTTTTTAAAATAATTTGATATAAAATCATTTTCATACTTAAAAACACAATCAATGGTGGTTGTTCCATGGTTTCACATCTATTTGAGGTTGTTTTCCGTGGGTTTGACTGTTACCTACACGTTTATGTGTTTTAAAACACTAAAAACCTACTAATGGGCATCCTAGGAAAAACCTAACTTGAAATGAAATTAAATTGATTCATAAATTTCAAAAATAAATATATGGTCATTTTCCTCTGATTTTATGATAATCTGATGGTGTTTACCTAGTTTTGACCCCCACCCAATACACGTTTTTAAAGGCTTTGATACATTTAGAAACTATTTATCGATCCATTTTGACCACAAAACACTCCGGATTGACATGTTTTCTACAATTACAAGTCCAAAATAACATAATGATGGTTTTACCATGATTTCAAATCAATCTGTAGTCTTTTTCTATAGTTTTGACTATTACATGTGTATTTTAGTTTTTTAAAACACTAAAAACATGTTATAGGAATCATAAGCAAACCGTAAGTTAAAATGATGTGTCATCAATTATTAAATTAAAAAAATAAATATTTGGTCATTTTACTATGATTTCATAGAAATTAAATGATTTTTTTCTTGGTTTTGACCCCCTGATGAATGTTTTTAAAGGCTTTAGTACCTTTAAAAACAATTTACCGATCCATTCTGATCACACTACACGTTATATTGATGTTTTTTCTATGTGTAAACATCAAAAATAACTAAAATATTGATGTACCATGATTTCAGGTCAATTTAGGGTCTTTTTCTATGGTTTTGACCATTACATGCATGTTTTAGTGTTTTAAAACACTAAAAAGGTGTTTACAAGTATCCTAGGAAAACTATAACATGAAATGATGTTTTGTTAGTTCTTATATTTCAAAAATCAATATATTGTTGTTTTACATTTATTTCATGGTAATTCGATGATTTTTTACTAGTTTTGACCCTCTATCAAATGTTTTTAAAGGCTTTGATACCTTTAAAAAACTATTTATTAAGCCATTCCGACCACACCACTTATTAGATTGACATGTTATCAATGTGTATACATCATAAATAACTCAACATTCATTTTCCCAAGATTTCAGGTTAATATGGATTAATTTTCTATGGTTTTTACCATTACACACACATTTATCTGTTTTAAAACACTAAAAATCCATTTAAAGACATCCTAGGAAAACCGTAACTGAAAATGATGTTATGTCATTTCCTACGTTTCAAAAATAAATCTATGGTAATTTTTCTATGATTTCATGGAAATATGACAACATTTTCTAGGTTTTAACCCCCCCGAAACATGTTTCTTAAGGATTTAGTACCTTTAAAAACTATTTACCAAGCCATTCTGACCACACTTCAAATCAGATTGACATTTCGCATACACCTCAAAAATAAAACAATGGTGGTTGTCCCATTATTTGACATAAATCTGATGTTTTTTCTATGGCTTTGACTGTTGCATGTTTTAGTGTTTTAAAATGCTAAAAATGTATATATGGGAATCCTAATAAAACCGTAACTCAAAATGACATATCATCTATCAATAGATTTAAAAAATCCACCTATGGTTATTGAATTACGATTTCATGTCAATCAAATTATTTTTCCTGGTTGTTAACCCCCACCACATGTTTTTAAAGGCTTTGTTACCTTTAAAAACAGTTTACTAAGCCATTCCAACTACATCGCACATCATATTGATGTGTTGTTAGTGAGTAAATGTAAAAAATAACAAATTGATATATTTACCCTTATTTCACATTAATATGAGGTCATTTTCTCTTTTTTTGAATGTTACACACACATTTTAGTGTTTTAAAACACAAAAAACACATTTATGGGTATCTCAGGAAAATAATAACTCAGAATGATGTTCTGTTCGTACGAACATTTCAAAAATTAATCTATGGTTGTTTTACTTTTATTTCATAGAAATATACTGATGTTTTCCTAGTTTTGACCCCTATATACATGTTTTTAAGGGCTTCCATATCTTTAAAAATCAATTACCGAGTCATTCCGACCACACCACATGTTAGATTGATTTCTTGCCTATACATTAATGTCAAATATAACTCAATAGTTAATTTAGCATGATTTAACATCAATATATGTTATTTTTCTATGGTTTTCACCATAATATTCTTGTTTTAAACATTTAAAAAACTACAAATGTTTTTACAGGAATCTCAAGAAAACCATAAATAATAATGAGATGTTATCAGTTCCTACATTTCAAAAATTAATCTATATTCATTTTTATATAATTTCATGAGAATCTGATAATGTTTTCCTGGTTTTGACACTCTGACAGACATTTTTAAAGGCTTCAATACCTTTAAAAAAGGTTTATCATCCATTCTGACCACACTGCATATCATATTGATGTTTTATCTATGAATACACATTAGAAATAACTAAACAATGCCTTTTTCATGTCTTCATGTCAATCAGAGGACTTTTTCTATTGTTTTGACTGTTACATGCATGCTTGTGTGGTTTCAAACACTAAAAACCCACTTATGAGCCTTCCAAAAATTTTGTAACACATAATGACATATCGTAGGGTCCTACATTTCAAAAATAAATAAACAATTTTTTTCCTATCTGGTTTTATGGAAAAAATATGAAATTATCCTTGTTATGACACCCCGACACACAATTTTAAAGGCTTTGATGCCTTTAAAATTTATTTACTAAGTCATTCCAACCACACCGCACGTCAGAATGATTTTTTGTCTAGGATTACGTGTCAAAAATAATTCAATGGTGGTTTTCTTAAGATTTAAATTCAATATGAGGTTTTTTTCATTGGTTTGGAATATTATACCCATGTTTTGTTAGTTTAAAACACAAAAAATGCATTTACAGGAATCCCTGGAAAACTATAACTTCAAATAACATGTTATTGGTTCCTACATTTCAAAAAATAACCATGGTAAATGTCCTCTATATTCATGGAAATCCAACATAATTTTTCTAATTTTGACCCCCTATCATGCGTTTTTAAAGGATTCAGTACCTTTAAAAACTATTTACTATGGAATTTTTACTACACAACAATTATAATTGATATTTTTTATATGAGTAAATGTAAAAAATATTTCAATGGTGGTTTTCTAATGATTTAATGTCAATATGATATCGTTTTCTATGGTTTGAACCATTACACACATGTTTTGGTGTTTTAAAACACTAAAGATACATTTACAAGCATCTCAGGTAAACTATAACTCGATATGATGTGTCATCTATTCCTACATTTCAAAAATCAATCCACAATCATTTTCTTCTGATTTTACATTGATATGGAATCTAATTCCTAATTTTGAACCTCCCCCCTTCCCCCACACACACATGTTTTTAAAGGCTTTTGTACCGTTACAGACTATTTACTGTGTCAAAACATAGAAAATGAGCATGAATTATTTTCAAACATAAGGCTAAGAATATATAATTTATTTTTTTATGTGTAGGAATAAAACACACATCAATCCGGTGAAAGATGTTTTCGGTATGACTCGAAGTGCATGCTTTCAATATAAAAGTGTCATTTTATATTTACTTAAGGAATTTGTATGTGTTCTTTGAAAATGTGTAAATGGTCTATGAAATTTAGAATTTACATTGATAGGATAAGCTATAAGGCTGGAAATTTCCTTCTATATCATTCTAGTAATCCATTGAAATATAAAAACTAAATCATTTTCCATTTTCTCTCACCATTGATCCTATATTTTCTTATAAGATTCCTATTATTGCACTTTTCCTTTCAACCTTGCAATTTATATCTGTGATTCCCAATCAATAGCGCTACTTGAACCCCCACTAGGTGTAGTAGTAACTGATGATTACTCCCTACCAAAGACAACTGATGGAGTATGTCTAGAATCCATCCCTTGTATATGTTTGGGATTTTCAATCCCTAAAACAATTGGATCTTCATCGTTCTGGGAAACAGATGATTATTTTGAAGGGATCACATCCCATATTTATTGAATTTGAACCTGTTAATATAAAAATATTAACAATTAGTTTTTAAAATATTTGAACTTCATAATATTTTCTAATTAATAAATTTTTTATTACTATGTATTGTTATTTCATTACTATAAAAACATAATATTGAAAAATAATTTATACCAACAAATAAGCCTTAAACCCAATAAATTTTCCTTTTCTAGATGTATCAAATGGTGCTTAATTTGCATCATATTATCCATGTATCCAGCCCCATTTAATTGGGCTTAAGGATTTTTTTGTTATAAAATATTTTTCATTGTTATTTTTTTATAGTAATGAAATAACATGAAATGATAATGAAAAATACTTACTCTAACATATTTGGAAGGTTCATTTACATAACTGACATCAGATTCCCTATGCACATTAAACCACATCTATGTATGGCCAACATAGTATCTTAATTCATTAGCCTTTATAAAAAATATAAATAAGTTAGAAAAAAATTGACTTATAATAAAATGATGAAAATAATAATGAATAAAATACAAACCAAAATTATACTTTTTCTAAAAAAACATTAAGACACACTGATATAAAGAATGAATTATTTCTCATGATTCATAGAATTTTTTTCAAAAATTCCTACAAAAAATAGAAACTTTAATAAAAAAATTAATTTTATTTTGATTATCTTATTACGATACTCTAAAATAAGCAATTACCTCATGATATGAATTTCTGTTAATATCGACTAACCAATTCCATTTCACATGAGAAATTCATTCACACATTTTCTCATACATCTATCATGAGATTAAAGATATTTCATTAAACTCATGTCATAATATTCATTTAAAAAATCACCATTTCTTTAACAATTTTTTCATAGTGCATGGGCGTGAAATAGAGCCTCAGACATCCAAATGAAAACACATCTAGAAATACAAAAACATAACACTGTATAAGTCTATTACAAAATTTTATTCATGTCATGAAAATTATATATCCAGCAATATTAAATTAAATTACCTTTAATAGAGTATCAAAAACCTCATTTTTCCAAGTTGTCGGAATATGCCTCCAATATTTATAGTTAATGGGAATGCTCATTATATCACAAATAAGATGCCTAATAATCTGCCCATAGATTCTGGAAACATCATCAGTAAGCACCCCAAAATCATCAAATGGAATGATAATATTGAATTCCTTAAGGTATAATACATCTTTCTTGTTCATATATATATATATATCATCTATTTTTATTTTTATCCATTTGAAAAATGAATTAAACAATTAATAAAATATATAGTTTTTTTAAAATTACATACATGCCAGTAATAGTAACTCACCGATATCCACTAGATTAAGGGATGAGCAACTGCTCCATAGCTTGAGGTGAATTGGATGATGGGATACTAAAAGCATCTGGGGAATGGCTGGCTCGCTAGTAGTCTCATGTACAACCGAATCACTCAGATCCACTGAAGTTGTTGTTAGTTGAGGTGTGATCTGAGATGATAACCAGCTAGGATTTTGAAATTTATTTCTTCTGAGCATTTTTTCAATTCAATTGGTTCAGATATATTAAATGTATAAAAAACTGAAAACTAATAAATTTTTACACAAAGAAAAAAAACGGGAACAATGTATATATGTATGAACCACTTATCAATGAGAAATTATATTATATTTTCATTACCAATTTATACATTCAATTATCTTCATCTTCATTATCATTATTATTATAAACCTCCATTGTGACGAGTGCTTCATTTTCACCCTCTATTGCAAGTTTAACTGTTTCCATATTGTCAGAAAAAAATTATTCAATGTTTTGTGGTTGATTAGGTTTAATGTCACAAAGTACCAATTGATCTTCATCACTCATATCATATAAGTCTCTCTACTTTTAGTGTAAAAAAACTCTAACCTTCTTGTATTTAATCATCCACATAATAAACTATCTTCACATAGTAAGCCAAGATAAATGTATCATTCTCTAAATGTTCATTGGTATGGATAAATCGAGAGAATTTGATATAATTAAAATGTAATAAATCATTCATTATACCCATATCAATATTAACCCACTTTCATTTTAATAAGATCACCAAAAACTAACCATGATAGTTTAATTTAATTATATCAACCAAATTTCCATAATATCCCACCTATGTAAGTGTATATAAACCACTATTTTGAGTTTTTATGTCTTCTTCATGATAAATTGTATGAAACCTAAATCCATGAATATTGTTGGAATCGAATATCTTATGCATTCATAGAGGTCCTCAAGCCAAAAAAAACTTAAAATCATTTTATATTTCAGCTTGATTTTCAACGTTCATTATCTAGAAAAAATTTATATAATGTTTTAGTTTAAACATAGACAAAATAACTACATGTCAATAATATTAATATGATTATATACGTACCTGATGGGTGATCCATTTTACAATCTCCTTATAAACATCATTTTTCAATTCCATCTCATTTCAAGATCTACCCCTTAATCACTTGTTTGTTTGACATCGCAATTCTTCAAAAAATGGATCTGTAATAAGACTACTGAGCAGTATATATCTATGTTCTTATAGAAACTCCAATTCATTCAGTGTAAAATTTGACCCCTTTCCAATTGTTTATCCAATACTTGGAAATATTGATAACTGGTTTTCAAAATGATAATTAGTGGAGCTATCATCAAAACATTAAACACGATTTAATCTAGTCTCAATACCATCGAAATACCTTGAATACAAGTTCAATCACTCTTTGGATATGTAACCTTTAGCAATAGAGCCTTTTGGTTGATATTTATTCATCATATATGATTTCAAATGACCTATGTACCTAATGAAAAAAATAAGATACATATAAAAAAATTATGCAATAATTTAATAAAATTTAATTCACTAATGAAAATAAAAATTATATCATTGTACCTCTCAATTGGATACATCAATTGATAACGTTCTGGTCAGACAAGTTTAGCTTCTTCAACCAAATGAAAAATCAAATGAATCATCACAGTGAATAATGATGGGGGAAATAAAGTCTACAAATAAAAAAGTGTCAAAACAATTCTTTATTGAAGTTTATCAAGCTCAA
This sequence comes from Viscum album, assembly GCA_963277665.1. Lineage (NCBI taxonomy): Eukaryota > Viridiplantae > Streptophyta > Magnoliopsida > Santalales > Viscaceae > Viscum > Viscum album. Next base: position 962,029,330 of record OY728148.1, on the reverse strand, counting down.
TTGGATTTATATTTTTTCTACAAAGCTATATGGAAAAAGGTAAAATATTTTATTTTCAATTTAACATATTACAAAATGCCAATGAGAACAACTTTTCCATCAAAATACATGATTTGTGACTTTTGAATCCATGTAACTTTCAAATTTTTTAGTCAATTCTCCTTGATATATTACTTGAATATCTATCTTCCACTTTTAAATTCTTTAAAGATTGATGGAATACATATTTCTCTTAATTTTTCATTGTAAAAATAGTTGAAGGATATTTTCTATTCTCATTTTCCCAAAAATCATGCTTTATATTCATTAACTCCACATTCTTATGATTATTAAGGTTATCATTTGATTTACCCTTCTCATTAAGCAATGTGAAAATTACATTACCACAAAATGTTTTCTCAATATTCATTATGTCAAGATTATACCATATCAAATTAAACTCCTAATGGGGGATTTTTAAAAATATACCCTTTATTTTTGTGTTCCAGATGCTTCAAATATTGTACTTTGTACCCTTTTCCCCATCTTAAAAAAGATTATATTTTCCAAATTCTTCGAGGACACTCATTAATTGTCCCATGATTTCTAAACCTAATAACACTTTTAGTGGATTTCTCAGTTTAATATCTTCATTGAATTGTGTCTTGTTAAACCTATATTTATGAGAAGAAATAATTAATCAATAATGATGCATAAAACATCATTTTCTTCTATGAGGTAATTGTTGATGATAAAAATTAAAAACTAGACAAGACAAACAGGCATGAGTGTTCCAATCAGATAAATTTCATAATCCAGGAATGTTAGTAATTGTCTATATTAAATTAGAAAGTATTTTTAATATTTTTATCATTGAAGCATCATATGTTTCCATTCCATCATCACGTAATTATCACAATTATTTGATTAGAGGTTGAAGGTACACGTCAATTCCATTTCTAGGAATTTTATTTCAGGAAATAATTATCGAAATAAAAAATAATATTTATTCATAAACATCTATGGAGTTAGATTATAAAGGATCAAAACAAATGTCCAAATACTATAATTAGTACCTAAATTACAAAAGGGGATAAAACCATCAGAATCCAATACCAAAGGTGAATTATTAAAATTGGAGGAAAAATATAGATATAATGAATCAAAAATTTTCTATGATGTTGAATCTTTTGGATGTCTCATCAAGACATCATTACTATCTTGATCATGTCACTTCATTTTTTATGTAGTCTTAGATTCCATGAATAATCTTTTCAATAATCATATCAGAGGAATGTAATTAAATAAATTTGAAGGAGTTTTCTTATTTTTTTACTTCTTGGGGTTGAATTAATTTACACACTCATTGTTGTTCATTGACCTTCATCTACTTTTATGACATCTTATGAAGTCTCCTTTGTCGGACTCTTCTCCCTATTAAAGTATGCAATCATTAAGGAATTCATGTATCATTGTATAATATAGTCCAAGTTTATTTATGACTTTATTAATCTCATATAATGATGAAATGATCATATCTTTACTAAATGCATCATAACGAAACTCTAAAACCATTTACATTTCTTTGTCAATAATTTCACAGAGACATTTTATATGATACAACTTAAGTAGAAAATAAAACATTGAATACTTATCACACCCTTCATAAAGTTCTTGTTACACATCTTCAAATAATTCATAAAGCTCATTTTTTTGGTCGTTGAACTTATTAGAAGGACTAAAATTATCAGGGTCAATGAAGGATTTTTTGATCTATTGAAAGCATGTACATTATATCATGCAAAGACAAATGTTTCATTTATCAAATTTCAAACTGAATTCCCCTTTGGAGGGTCACTTTGTGTTTCATTTTTAGGTTTATCATTGTTTTTAATTTCCATAAAAATATATTCATCATTCCAAATCCTACACACATATTGAGCAGAAAATTTTTTCTGTATAAAATGATCATATACATCATTTCTATATAACAGTCACTTGAATTTTCAATCAGGACATACACATTTTTTTCTACCATCCACTAGTCAGTTTTTAATTACATAATTTTTTTTTCAAACTCTTTTCATAACGAGGTGTGTTTCGTGGTAAAGTAATCCAACATTTATCCACAGGTATTGGATTTTCACTCTTCTCCCTGTATATTCAGATATAAATATATAAATGGTTAATCAAACAAGTAAAATTAAAATTAAACATCAATTAACTTCGTTAATCTTGGTCACCTAATTTATCCTATAAATCTATAAATATAGTATATAAAATCATTGAGAACATACTTGTACACTCAGTATGTTCTTACTTAAAAAGTCTCATGCCAGTGTGGAAGAAGCATACTAAAACATTATTGAATACTCAATAAAACTAAATGGTTTACTATCCTCTAATCCACCATTGTCCAAAACCCACTAAGTCTTACTCACCAATAATTCATGAGGTATAAATGAATCATGCAATTACAGAATATTTGTAACCCCATAGACAAACAAGAATGCATCATATAAATGATTCATGATCCCCATTTATAATAGTCATTAATGATAGTTATGTGTATAGGATTCCTAAGTGATAAAATTTATCATTTAATTGTACAATATTATATACACCATAATGATATAGCAAACCAATCATGCAATATTAAAAAATTACACCTTACAATTGGGGATTTCACTCTCTAAGAAATGGGGGAGAGGGGTCGTCGTTGGGCATCACCATCAAGGAGCAGGGGGGTCATTGTGGGGTCATCACCAGGTAGCAAGTGGGATTGGGGTAACGAGGATCATATGTGAGAGTAGGAAAAGGGGTGGTCACCATTGAAGATGAGGGGTGATCCGTCAGGGGGAATTGGGGGAAGGGGGGAGAGGTATGTTGTTGGAGAGAAGGGGGTCGGTGTGGGGGAGATGTGGGGTCGAGGGTGAGGGGAGGTAACCCATATTGGGGAGAGGTGTGACCAAGGAGGACGGGCAGTCGCTGGTGTCGGAGATAGGTTGGATAGAGGGGGGTAATCACTGGCGCTGGGGAGAGGCTTGATTGAGAGTGAGGGGAAGTCACTGGAATTGGGGAGAGGAGCGATCAAGGGAGAGGGGCAGTCACTGATGTTGGGGGAGGGGCAGTGTCGATGGGGAGGGGTGGTCATAAACGTCAGGGAGAGGTGGGGATGAGGGATTGGTGTGGGGTAGGGGGCGGAGGGAGTCACTAGCACCAGGGAGAGTCTGATCGAGGTGGGGGTGGTCACCAGTGTTGGGGATAGGCAAGTCCGAGATGGAGGGGTGATTTCCGACGTCGAGGAGAGGCGCCACCAAGGGGGGGGGGGGAAGTTTCCAGCATCGGGGAGAGGCACGACTAAAGGAGTGAGGGGGTTAGGTAATCGGGTGGATGTGGTGGGGTCAGTTTTTTAAAAAAAATATTAGCATCAGTTTCATTGAAGTTTCCACTATATTTAAAATATATTTAATAATGTGTTTTTAGTAGTGATTATTAGAAATTCCACTAATAATCATTCACTAAGACCACTCTTTTTTGTAGTGCTAGATAACATAGTTTGACTAAATCTTACCCTAAAAGTAACATATATAATTTTATTATCAATTCTAAATCTAGAAAAGTCACCACGAAATACCATCTCTCTAACCTCTCAGAAAATTGAATTTATCTCACTCGAATTTTTCCCACTTTATGAATTTTCTCATCCATAGTATTTTTTATTAGTTTAAGGTATTTATCTCACTATATGAATTATCACACAAAGGAATTTATTTTTACATTAAGGAATTTTATTCACACCTCGATGTGATATAGTATGTACATGGACAACATCATTTTATATCTTCATATTACATCAATGAAGTTTGAAATGAAATCATTGAATAATTGTACTAATGTAACATCCCGAACCTGGATGTCACTCAACTGTGCCCCAATCCCGTTTGGCTATATGGCCTCATGCACATCTTCCCAAATGCCAGAGGCTTATGACTAGTAGTTAGGGATTAGGTGAGACGTTTGGGAGACTATACCCCCATTACCATAATTTATCACAATGGAAGTCAATCCCATTAAATAGTGGAAGCAGATACAATAAGCATACAATAGATAAAATAGACAATGAAGACAAGAATATGCAACAAGCCCGAAGTGTCTCATATACCATGATACAGATGATACATGTATCTAGAAAATATCCAAAATTGGTAGATAGAAATAGAATAATGTACAAGTATCTAACATCCAAAACAACCGAAAAGTGACCCCTTACCATCGCAAGCCTCACCTTAGTCCTATGGTCCCATGCTCTAAAACAATGATCAACAAATTGTTTTCGGGGGATTTCCCCTACTATCACCTCTAACTATATAATCTGTTTGGGTCCCCAAGGAGGCCCAAATAGGATGTGAGAAAAACATCCCAGTCATTTTCCACCTAAATATCTATACAATTCTAAGAAGTACTATTAAATATGCTAAACAAGTGAAAGTAAGTAGTAATGTAAGTGTGAAAGCCCAAGGCATATAACTACAACAAACAAGTAATACTAAACAACCTCTTGTGGCTCCTGGCAACAAGTTTCGGCTCCTAACAAGGCGTCTACAAGCAATATAAACAAACAACACAACCTTTCTACATAACCATCCATATCATGTCTACACGTCCTTACGGTATAAAGAAAACTATATCAAAAACCCATAGCCATGTCATATAGCCACAATCATATATGTAGAGACCCAAAGTTGACGTACATGGATATTACATTAATTTAGCAGAATACTTAATACATAACAATAACAGACAGACAAGGATCGTAACAGTTTAGTGTCATTGGAAGCTCGGAACGTAATCTTCAAATCATGGTGAAAGATCATCAACATCTCCCATAAAGGTATTCCTACTTTTTTTTCCTTACCTAAAATAATTCTTTTAATCCTGGGGGAAATGAAAATATAAAAATGGTGAGATCAAATGCTCATTAAGGGTAATAATGGATAAAATAAAACATTCCATATACATTTGAACTTAAAAAAACATGAACATTAAAAATCTTGAACAACGAAATAAAATATGGATGTACATAAGGCATATATTATAATGGAACATAAATCATGATAAAATTGCATGGGAATAAAACATGTAATTGTGGCATCCATTATGCACATTTAATGATTTCCATAGTATCCAAGGCATTTCTTCCAAGACCATCTTAGTGGACAAAGTCCCTTTCTGAATCGAGTTCACTCCTCGTTTCAGTCCTATATTACTGAACCGGTTTAACCTGCCGTTCCAGCCATGTCTATCTAATGAGATATAAATCTTTACCCAATGCATTGGAGGGAGATATAGGTCCCACCCATTTCATAATGAAATCATTATTACTTGTGCCACAAAATAAACATACATCATTCATAATAACCTAATAAATAAAATTGGTTTCGTAAACATCATCCCATCATCACATAATCCATATAAAAGAAATGGATATCATTTCATAAAAAATAAGTTAAACCATGTAAATCATATATACATTACACTTGAAATATACACATGTGAACTAATTTCATCTTAGATGAAAATGGTTTTGATAAAACACTTTAAATGAATTTTTGAGGAAAATATCCTTTTTTCTTCAAAATCATTTCCTTTTCACAAAATTTCATGCAATTTTAGGAGAAAAGGTTTTTTATGAAAATATTCATGAAATATTTTGAAGTAATCTTGATGAAAATAAGGCTTTATAAAACCATAAAAATCCTTTCATGCCGTATACGTTAAAAAAACATTTTTATCGTACTTTTGTCGGAGAAGTAAAAAAAGTACCTCGTGACGTAAACAAAAGAAAGATTCCTTACATACCATGTAGTAGAAGTAAATACTGGGTAAAAATGACTTTAAACATACATGAAACCATTTTTAGGAACATGGACATGTATGATAACAATAACCCCAGTAAATAATTACGAATAAGCAATCTCGGATAAAAATGAGATTTGCAAAATTATCCCTTACCTTAGGTCCGATATGCTTCGTACGTATCCGAACCTCCTGTATAATGATTTAAATAATGTTATTGACATATTACAGAATCATATTAATTGTTATGATATCATATATGGTTCACTTATGACTTTATATTACACGTTCTTTTGTAAATTCCATGTTAAAGAGCGTTTTGGGTAAAATCGTTTCATTTGTCGTCCATGTTTTAACTTGTAATTATTCATATGATTACATAGATCATGATTACTTGAATCTGGAATTTAAAACATGATTTATATATAATATATATTCATAATATACATATATATAATGGATCTATAAATGGAAAGAAATACAACGTTCATGGAGACGGCAGGTCGTACGTACGCATGAACGTTGTTTTCGTTTCCTCATTGAATTGAATGGAATTAATTGGATGATATACATATATATATATAAATAAATTCAGTATCATTATTATGTCATATATTTCATGATTACTTATTATATATACTTCATAATCATTTATGAATGGCTAATCATTGAGAATGAATCTCATCGCGTCGTGGAGATCGTATTCCCTACGTATGCACGAGCGATGATATCATTCCCATGATCGTGGAATTTTATTGGAGTGTATGTATACTATTACAAAATCAATATCACTTTACAATAATCATATAAGTTATTATTTACACAATTATACCCATCCACGTATGGTGGTGGTGGAAAATAGATTACACCACGGCATGGAGACGGTATTCCGTACGTATGCACACACGATGATTTCGTTTTCCGTAGGATGGATAGATGGTCAAAAATAGGGTTTTTTCATATATATAATAAAATATCAGTATATTAGTGATACTGATTTTATTACTTCATAATGAAACAACCTAATAAGAATAAGTGGAAGAAGAAATAAAGGTTAAAGAATTGGTTATGGAAATTACCTCTTCTTTGAAGCGCCTCTTTGAGACCTCCTCTTAGGGCACTAAAATTGGTATTTGAAGAAGACCAGGAACTATAGGATGTTTCTAGGGAAGTGGATAAGAGAATTTTTCAGGGGTTGGCCGAGCTTGAAGGCTCAAATTATTGTGTGGAAGAGAGGGAGGAGGTTCCCTTTTATAAGGGAAGAGAGGGGCACCTTTGGAATTCTTAAAAAATATTAATTTATAATAAATCTAACCCCACTTAAAAACCTCCAAAAATGACTCATATTATAAAATTAGATGAGATAGGGTTGTAATATCATCAACCAATCAAATTTATACATGTTTGGAGCTTATTTTAAACCTTATCATTATGATTTATCCTTATTTAATCTATTTAAGTTTATTTGTGGTAATAAAATTTTAAATTTTAAATTATAACAAATAATTACTTATTTGATGTGAAGTTTCCGTAATTGTTTACTTTATAACATTATAGACCATATAAATTTAAAATAATAATTTTTAAAAATTTTTGTGGTTTTTAAACAATTTTATAATATGTTATTTTTATAAAATAACAATAGTGTCAATTTTGACACTATTCATTTATTTGATTTTAAATATATACAGAAGATATGTTCGAACAAAAATCTTTAATAGATTCATAAATGGTCTTATGTATCTATAAAATTAGTGGATCACATTAAATTGTTCATAAATTAATTATTTTATTATTTTTAAAACCATTTATTTGGTTTATCTCTAAATAAAATAATTACTACAACGTTTTTGTATAATTATTTAATGTTACTAATTTGTTGAATAAAAATGAAAAATAAAATCCTATGATGAAGATAAATCTATTTAATTTCACAATAATACTTTTATTAGAATTTATCATATTAAAATAACAATATTTAAATTGTTATATTTATTAAATTATGAAGGTGACAACTTTGGCATCATTTAAAATAAAATAATATAAGTGTCATAATCACTTTTATAAGGCTCTAACCGATTATATATAGTAGGTCATTGGATGAATAAGGTGTATATATACACTACTAATAAGTTTTGGTCAGGTTTGTGGGCCTTTTAATGGGTATTATTATTTCAATAAAAACTATATTACTTATTTTACACATAATAAATAATTTCTGTATCATTAATGTATCACCATTAATGACAATTATTTAATCCCTAAAAATTCTAAAATAATTATCATGATGTAGATACGTTTATTATATTTTTGGAGACAATTCATGTTCTATGTTTTATGATGTTTATCACTAAATTAAAATTATTATACTTATAAGATTTTAGAGAGTTACATGTTGTCACTTTCTTTGGTTTTAATAATAATTAAATTATTTTCATAGTCGAAAGTCCATAAAATGAATCTAATCCGACCCTTAGGTTATATGGGTCTTCTTTTAGCCATCCAATAGTATTTTTCCATGTGTTAGGGTAATTTTATAATATTATATTTACCCTTAATTACACGATTTACCTTTAACTATGGTAAATAAAATTTACCGTAGTTACTATTCATAATTCCCAAAAATAAAAAGTAGCTTATTAACATAATTTGGACCCACTTATTACAAATATGGAATCCATTTTTCCTAATTCAATACACAAAAGTTTCAGAAATTAAATTAAAATTAATCCTGTTGTCGAAATAAAACGGATTTTTCTTTAAAAAACTCCAAAGATTGAATTGATTTAACCTACGAATTTAATATAAAATAAATTCTAATGACATAAATTATTTTAAATGGTAAAAATATATTCTATTTATACTTTAAAACCATTCAATATTATAATTTAACCATATAAATTATTTCGATGAAAAAAGTTGTTTTTAATTAAAATATAGCGTGTTTTTACTATTCATCAAAATATGAGAGTTACCAGAATAATAAGAAAATTTTATCCAAAGTAAATTTTTATTTCCTGATTCCAAAGAAGAATTTTATTTTGTCAAATTGAACTTATAAACATGTCAAAAACTATATTTAATGTGGGTGCTCCATCAAAAGGTGGAAAAACTACATTTTTTTGAAAAATTATTATTTTGCCTGAAAAGTTATTTTGTTCATATATCATGTTCTAGAAAATGTGTAAGATGAATAATAATGTTATAAAATTTAAAATTTATTTGATACTATTCATAACGGCTAGTTAATAATAATATTATAATAAAATATCATTGTTTAGTGAAACTTGTTGTTGCGTACTACACACGCTATCGAGGAAGGTCGCGATTGCGTGTAATGCAAGGCAAGTCAAGGATGCATGTTGTGCAAGCTTCTTTTGGTGTAGTGTACAACACAAGACATTAATGAAATTAAAATAATATTTTTCATAAAATCTAGAGGTGTTACATTCTACCCTCCTTAAATTTAATTTCTTCCTCAAAATTCATCGGGGTTATAAATGGTTTACTACTCGGAAGTTTGTTTAATAGAAACCGACATCGTAAAATGGAATACCAAAACCAATCTTTAAAAAAAAGTATGAAACGTAATGGTTTCCCAAATAAACTAATCACTGGGTTTCCACATAGATGAAAATAATGATATGGAAGAGAAATCTAATCATCATGTTCTGATGGAGAGTGGTAGAGAACATGGCTATGGAAAAGCCAGCAATCACAAAGACATAAATTTGTGATGATCTAGGGTACCATCTAATGTATCGGATATAAGGGCACTAGGACAACATTTTTTTTGGTTTTCATGATCATTTACCTAAAGTTAAAGATTTTGAATTAGAATAAATACTTACTTTATTTTGGTAAAATCTCACTGTAGTTCGTGCTTTGAACAATTTCCACTTCATCTCTTAACGAAATGAAGTTGAATTTGTTATTCATGAAGAGTTAATAGATCATGTGATAGAAGGATGTGTCATTCCATCTATTTCAAAAAAAAGCTTAGAAAAAGTTATAAGTCCATCTTATGGTTAGATTAATCGTATATGGTTCCAAAAATGAACTTATACTTCATATATCATACCGCTTAGTAAAATAAAAATAGTTTCTACTATCTAGAGACTTCCTGTAGGCTAGTGGTAGGCGATAAAGGCCAGTCACACTTCGGTTGTGGGTTCGATTCCCACAGCCTTGTCTGACGCGATGGGTTGTCACCCGTCCTGCAGGTTGTCTTTTTCTAAAACTACATTACTATAACATCACATAAATAATATCAAAAGTTCTATCCTTAAACAATACTATCTTATGTCCAACATAATCCATTCCAATCTTTAGGCTTATCTAAAATACTTCAGTCCAAGCTCATAATATAATGAAAATGATTACTTGAAATGTCATCAACCAAGTATGTGAATACCATCATTTATCTCCCATATATCTTGTTGGTCACATTCCAATCATGTGAATACCTTAATCATGTATTCTCTTGAAAACTGAATACCCATTAAACCTTAGTGAAAACATGAATGCTGTCAAAAGTTAACTCTTTCCACATACCAAAATCCTCAAAATTCTATATACTCAAACCATGATATCACTTAGTCCTTATATCAATTATGAGCTCATGAATACTATCAAATATTTCATTTTCTTGTTTTCCCTTCATTATGCGCATATCATCTTTCTTTTTCCAAAAATATCTCAATCACTTTCCATGGTTATCGGTACCATAAAATTATTGAAAATCACAATAGACCAATACATAAATATTCCAATATTCCACGATACTATATACAACATTATTGTGGAATCCCCTTACATAAACACTTAATCATTCCACCACATCGTTTTCATATTCAACATCTCCAATGGTGATCGCATGTGACATCCCTTTGTCCTTTGCCTTAAGTGGTTGCTCATGTCGATCATCACTAACCCTTGGATTACGGAATTTATTAGTATAATTCCCCATTTCCTTGCACTTGAAGCATTGAATTGTAGTAGGTTCATTCTGTGTATCCCTTCCTTTGTTTGCATCATTAGACATATTCTTCCCATCATTACGGCATTCAAATTCCCGATGACCTTCCTTTCCACATTTGAACATTTACTTGTCCCTTTTAGACAATCTCCACATTGCTTCTTTCCACACTTTGAGCATAACGAAACATTCATCTTATTTTCACCATTATTCTGAGATTTCTCCTTGAACTCCATCTTTCGTTTCTTGTCAAAACTATGAGATGGATAAGTAAAACCAAATTCCATTTCTACCTTGATAGCACAACACACAATTTCTTCATAGCTACTGAATTCTCTTAGAGCTAATTCTCTTCAGAGATTTGGTTTTAAGCCACTGAAGAATCGACCAACCTTAATTTCAGGTTGGATGATAAATCCAGATTCATACATTGTAATCCTTGTAAAATTTACTTCGTATATACCAACAGATTCATCATCCTTTTCCTTTAGTTCAAGAAACTCCTTCTCCATCGTTGTTTGAAGAATACGAGGGAAGTACTTATTGAAAAATATGTTCTTGAACTCGTCCCATTCCATGGACTCAATTTCATCTCTTTGCCTCGTATTCTTGATAAGATTCCACCATTGATCAGCTTCACCTTCCAAACGATATACTGCTAAGATGACTTTATCATGTTCATAACATTGATGAACTGAAAATATCTTTTCAGTGGTATTGATATATTGTTCAGAAAAAAGTGGATCAGAAGACCCACTGAAAGAAGGTGGACGTTGCCTCATGAAGGACTCAATAGAATATTGTTCCCTTCTCTGCTCATTTGGAAGTCCAGAATGATTCATAGCTTGTGTAAGTATAGAAATAAGATTTTTCACTCCATCTCCCATAACATTTGTTTGTTCAGGAGGTCAATCATTGCATTGTCCATTGCATTGATCAACACGGTTCCTTCGGGTTCCAGCCATCGTCTAAAACCCAAAAAGAATAGTGTGAGAGGAAAAAATCATGCTAGGGAAAAAAACATAATAAAAGGGGGAGTACCCTCAATATATAACATCTTAGGTTTAATTCTATAATCATTAGCGCAATTCTAGAACTATAACCTATACTTATAATTAACCTTAGGGACATCCCTAGACATACCTTAGAAATATCTATAGGGATCTCACTAAAGTTCTCACATCCTAGTTTCCATAGGTTGACTAAACCTTTCCTCTGATACCAACGGTAGAGTCCCAATGCATGATGTACATGGATATTACATTACTTTAGCGGAATACTTAATACATAATAATAACAGACACACAAGGATCGTAATAGTTTAGTGTCTTTGGAAACTCGGTACGTAATCTTCTAATCATGGTGAAAGATCTTCAACATATCCCATAAAGGTATTCCTACTTTTGTTTCCTTACCTAAAATATTTCTTTTAATCCAGGGGGAAAATAAAACATAAAAAGTGTGAGCTCAAATGCTCAGTAAGGGTAAGCATGGATAAAATAAAACATACCATATACATTTGAACTTAAAAAACATGAACATTAACAATCTTGAACAACGACATAAAACATGGAAGTACATAAGGCATAGATAATAATGGAACATAAATCATGATAAAATATCATGGGAATAAAACATGTAATTGTGGCATCCATTAAGCACATGTAATGATTTCCATATTAGCCAAGGCATTGCTGCCAAGACCATCTTAGTGGACAAATTCCCTTTCTGAATCGAGTTCACTCCTCGTTTCAGTCCTGTTTTACAGAACCGGTTTAACCAGCCGTTCCAGCCATGTCTATCTCATGAGATATAAATCTTTACCCAATGCATTGGATGGAGATATAGGTCCCACCCATCTCATAATAAAATCATTCTTACTTGTGACACAAAATAAACATACATCATTCATAATAACCCAATAAATAAAATTGGTTTCATAAACGTCATCCCATCATCACATAATCCATATAAAAGAAATGGATATAATTTCATAAATAAAGTGAAACCATGTAAATCATAGAGACATTACACTTGAAACATACACTTGTGAAATAATGTCATCTTAGATGAAAATGGTTTTGATAAAACACTTTAAATGAATTCTTGAGGAAAATATCCTTTTTTCTTCAAAATCGTTTTCTTTTCACAAAATTTCATGCAATTTTAGAAGAGAAGGTTTTTGTTGAAACTAGTAATGAAATATTTTGAAGTAATCTTCATGAAAATAAGGCTTTATAAAACCATAAAAATCTTTTCTTTCCGTATACGTTAAAAAAACATTCTTATCGTACTTTTGTCGAATAAGTCAAAAAAGTACCTCGTAACGTAAACAAAAGAAAGACTCCGTACATACCATGTAGTAAAAGTAAAAAGTGGGAAAAAAGGACTTTAAACATACAGGAAACCATTTTTAGGAACATGGACATGGATGATAACAATAACCCCAGTAAATAATTACGAATAAGCAATCACGGATAAAAATGAGATTTGCAAATTTATCCCTTACCTTAGGTCCGATATGCTTCGTACATATCTGAACCTCCTGTACAATGATTTATATAATGTTATTGAATTATTACAGAATCATATTAATTGTTATGATATCATATACGGTTCACTTATAACTTTATATTACCCGTTCTTTTGTAAATTCCATGTTAAAGAGTTTTTTGGGTAAACTCGTTTCATTTGGCGTCCGTGTTTTGAATTGTAATTATTCATATGATTACATAGATCATGTTTACTTGCATCTGGAATGTAAAACATGATTTATATATAATATATATTCATAATATACATATATATAATAGATCGATTAATGGAAAGAAATACACCATTCATGGAGACGGCAGGCCGTACGTACGCATGAACGTTGTTTTCGTTTCCTCATTGAATTGAATGGAATTAATTGGATGACATACATATATATATATACATAAATTCAGTATCATTATTATGTCATATATTTCATTATTACTTATTATATATACTTTATAATCATTTATGAATGGTTAATCATTGAGAATGAATCTCATCGCGTCGTGGAGACAGTATTCCGTACGTACGCACGGACGATGATATCGTTTCCATGATTGTGGAATTTTATTGGAGTGTATGTATACTATTACAGAATCAATATAACTTTATAATAATCATATATAGTTATTATTTACACCATTATACCCATCCAAGTAAGCTGGTGGTGGAAAATAGATTACACCACGGCGTGGAGACGGTATTTCGTACGTACGCACACGCGGTGATTTTTTTTTCCGTAGGATGGATAGATGGTGAAACAGGGTTGTTTAATACTTATAATAACATATCAGTATATGAGTTATACTGATTTTATTACTTCATAATCTCACAACCTAATAACAAGAAGTGGAAGAAGAAATAAATGGGAAAGAATCGGTAACAGAAATTATCTCTTCTTTGAAGTGCCTCTTTGAGACCTCCACTTAGGGCACTAAAATTGGTCTTTGAATAAAACCAGGACCAATAGGATGTTTCTAGGGAAGTGGAGAAGAGAATTGGGCAGGGGTCGGCCGAGCTTGAAGGCTCATAGTGGTGTGTGGAAGAGAGGGAGGAGGTGCCCTTTTATAAGGGAGGAGAGGTGCACCTTTGGAAATCATAAAAAATATTAATTTATAATAAATCTAACCCCACTTTAAAACCTCCAAAAATGAATAATATTAGAATATTAGATGAGATAGGGTTGTAATATCATCAACCAATCAAATTTAGACATGTTTGGATCTTATTTTAAACCTTATCATTTTGATTTATCCTTATTTAATCTATTTAAGTTTATTTGTGGTAATAAAATTTTAAATTTTAATTTATAACAAATAATTACGTATTTTTTGTGAATTTTCCATAATTGTTTACTTTATAACATTATAGACCATATATATTTTAATTTATAATTTTTAAATATTTTTGTGATTTTTAAACAATTTTATAATATGTTATTTTTATAAAATAACAATAGTGTCAATTTTGACACTATTCATTTATTTGAATTTAAATATATACCGATGATATGTTCGAAATAAAAGATTTAATAGATTTATAAATGGTCATATGTATCTATAAAATTAGTGGATCACATTAAATAGTTCATATAATATTTATTTTATTATTTTTAAATCCATTTATTTGGTTTATCTCTTAATAAAATAATTACTACAACATTTTTGTATAATTATTTAATATAATTATTTGTTGAATAAAATTTAAAAATAAAATTCTATGATGAATATAAATATATTACCTTTAACAATAATACTTTTATTCGAATTTAGCATCTTAAAATCACAATATTTAAATTGTTATATTTATTAAATTATGAAGGTGACAACTTTGGCATCATTTAAAATAAAATAATATAAGTGTCATAATCACTTTTATAAGGCTCCAAACGATTATATATAGTTGGTCATTGGATGATTAAGGTGCATATATACACTACTAATAAGTTTTGGTCAGGTTTGTGGGCCTTTTAATGGGTATTATTATTTCAATAAAAACTATATTACTTATTTTCTACTTAATAAATAATTTCCGTATCATTAATGTATCACCATTAATGACAATTATTTAATCCCTAAAAATTATAAATAAATTATCATGATGTAGATAATTTTATTACATTTCTGGAGACTATTAGTGTTCGATGTTTTATGATGTTTATCACTAAATTAAAATTATTATACTTATAAGATTTAAGAGAGTGACATGTTGTCACTTTTTTTTGGTTTTAATAATAATTAAATTATTTTCATAGTCAAAAGTCCATAAAATGAATCTAATACGACCCTTAGATTATATGGGTCTACTTTTAGCCATCCAATAGAAATTTGGCAGGCGTTAGGGTAATTTTATAATATTATATCTACCCTTAATTACCCGATTTTCCTTTAACTATGGTAAATAAAATTTACCGTAGTTACTATTCATAATTCCCAAAAATAAAAAGTAGCATATTAACATAATTTAGACCCAATGATTCAAAATATGGAATCCATTTTTTCCTAATTCAATAAACAAAAGATTCAGAAATTAAATTAAAATTAATCCCATTGACAAAAGAAAACGGGTTTTTCTTTAAAACATTGCGAAAGATTGAAATGATTTAACCTACGAATTTAATGTAAAATCAATGGTAATGACATAAATTATATTAAATGTTATAAATATATTATATTTATACTTTAAAACCATTCAATATTATAATTTAACCATATAAATTATTACGATGAAAAACGTTGTTTTTAATTAAAATATAGCGTGTTTTTACTATTCATCAAAATATGAAAGTTACCAGAATAATATGAAAAATTTATCCAAAGTAAATTTTTATTTCTTGATTCCAAAGAATAATTTTATTTTGTCAAATTTAACTTATAAACATGTCAAAAACTAGATTTAATGATGGTGCGCAATCAAAAGGCGACAAAACTACATTTTTTTAGAAATTCTTATTTTACCCGAAAATTTATTTTGTTCTTATAACATGTTCTAGAAAATGTGTATTATGAATAATAATGTTATAAAATTCAAAATTTAGTTAATACTATTCATAATGGCTAGTTCATAATAATATAATAATAATATATCGTTATTTAGTGAAACTCGGTATTGCGTACTACACACGCTATTGAGGAAGGTCGTGATTGCGTGTAATGCAAGGCAAGTTAAGGATGAGTGTTGTGAAAGCTCCTTTTGGTTTAGCGTACAACACAAGACATTAATGAAATTAAAAGAATATTTTTCATAAAATTTCAGGGTGTTACAGTATATCCCACAGTCACGCCGTATAATGAAGTGTAGATCACGAAGGGCCGAATCTATGGTGCTGAAGACCAAGGAATCCTCTTCGAGTCTCAGGAGAATCTCGATGGAAACATGGCATAGGAACTGGTTGGAATCCTAGGAGAATGTGTAGTAACATGTCCTATGTGATTCCAAGATAGCTGGATCCAAGGGGTTGCAAGGCCTACGACATCTAATGGAATAAAGACCAAAGGTGCATAATCAGCCAAGGTGTCCACTACTACATTTCAGGTCCATGGAAGTCCATTCATGAAATATATGTAAATCATCAATCATTCCATGCCTTTAACAATTTCAAACCATATGATTCTACCCACTCATATAAACAATTACATTCAAAACAATTCAATGAGTATACCCACTCATTTAAACCATTACATCTCATGAGTATACCTACTCATGTACTCCACTTTAATTTATTCATGTCACATGGATATACCCACCCACTTATCACCAATTTCCATTTAACACATCACATGGGTATACCCATCCATTAATCACAATTACCAAGAAAAATATTTAAGCAATCTAAAAATAGACAACGAGTATACCCACTCTTTTGAAAAGCTCCATTTAAGAATTTAATAAAGTTAGGCATGGAATATTATAATAACACAAGGTAAGGAGGCAGGATATCTCCTATGTATGTAATTCAGCCTCATTTAAGTATAACTGATCTTCTTTAAAATTGGAAAACTCGAGGTCACACCCCATGTGTAGTTCATCAATGGTAAAAACCAAAGTAAAGGCATGCTGCACCACCTGGGTGTCCATGGGCTGGGTCAGAACCAAAAACGTATCTCAAAGAACCTAACAGAGTCCTAAACAGGTCCAACCTCTTCTATTTCAGATTAACACATTAAAATCACACTCGCACTAAAAAGTCCAGTGGGTAGAAAAAAGGTCAATATCTCTATAAAGCATCAAAAGATAGACCACCTACCTTATATCATTAGTGGAGTTATCATCTTGTATCAAGTCATGCTTAATCCTGGTTGGTAATAAATCTAAAGAACATATGAAGAACAAGAAATTAGGGCATAAAAGCCTAAATCTAAACAATGCAACTATTGTTCTGATGATCAAGAATTGCTAAAAAGGAATCAATATATTACCTTCATGGTTCCAACTAAAATGACCAGGAATGAAATGGAATCCAAATGGGTGATAGATCTGAAAATATAGATAATAATGTTTTTAGGCTTCAAAAGATAGAAAAAAGGCTTCTGTCCAAAAAATAGAGGTACATACCTATATTTTTAAAAAACGTAGTCGGTCAATTACATGACAAGTAATTTCCTTACATGGTGTGTAATGATTGGTATTACTTTAATGGTGAAAAACCCTTACACATCATCAAAGGTCCTAGAAAAACCATTACATGTTATGAAATCAGATTACGTAGTGCGTTATCCAATTACACATCGTGTAATTGGCCTGCAATTGGTATACAACCTTCTTGCCTACTATTTCCCAAAAACAACCCAACCATCCCATGTCCCAGCATAGGGTCTAAGAAAAGAAATAATGTAAAATATTCATACCTCAAGAAAAACCTAGGATCTTACATCCTTCCCCCCTTAAAACAATTCTTCCTCGAATTTCCCTCTCATGGGTAGTCCAGATCCATTTGAAAAAACTCATGCCACCGATCACGTATGTCGGCCTCCCGCTCCTAAGTATCGTCGTGTGAATGGTCTTGCTTCCATCGAACCTGTACTAGAGGAACTAAATAGCCTTGTATAACCTTCATTATCTTATCAACAATATGAATTAGACTCTCCTTGAACGATGCATCAAATTGTAGCTCAACCTCCTCGGTATAAAAAGCGTGAGATGGGTCCGAATTATAATGGTGTAGTTGTGATACGTGGAAGACGTCTTTCATGGATCAATACCTTTGAGGTAACTAAAACTAATAGTATACTGATCTGACTCTCTCAAGAATCTCGAATGGCCCAATATATAGTGGTGAAAGCATACCACGTATCACGATCCTTCTATGTCCCAACCTTTTTGAAACACATAAAAAGACTCGATCCCTAACCTCAAACTCTAGAGGTCATATACGGTGATCGACATAATATTTCTATCAACATTGTGCAGTATCCATATGCTTTTGAATCAACTGGATCTACTCAGAATTTTCTTGCATGAGACAAGGTCCCAGTAAAGCTACCTCACCTACCTCTATCCATCCCAAGGATGATTGGCATAGCCTACCGTACAAAGCCTCGTAAGGAGACATCTGTATCGTTGAATGATAATTGTTATTATAGGAGAAATCATCTAGATGAATGTGTCTCTCACAAGATCCCCCATAATCTGGGACACATTCTCTCATCATGTTCTCTTGCACTTGTATCATACACTCTAATTGGCCATCAGTCTAAGGGTGGTGGATTTTGCTCAAAAGCACCTATGTACCCAGTGCCCTCTGAAAACTCTATAAGAAATGAGATGTAAAGTGGGAATCCATATTTGAAATGATAGTGCGTGAGAACCCATGAAGTTGTATTATCTCATGGATATAGAACTTTCCAAGAAAATTTACATTGAAGGTATCCTTGATCGGAAATAAATGATAAACCTTTTTGATCCCGTCAACAACAACCCACGCAGCATCATTACCTCAAGGCGACCTTAGTAAACAAGTCAATAAATCCATTATGACATCATCTCATTTCCACTTTAGAATAAGTATTTTCTATAAAATCATGGCTGGTCGTTGATGTTCCTCCTTCACATAATGATAGGTGTAACACCTCGTAACAAAACTAGCTACCTCACTTTTCATACTTGGCCATTAGTATTGATGATGCAAGTCATTGTTTCCCTCGGAATTCGGGGATGACCTCCTGGATGGGAGATTCAAACGTTCTGATCGGTTTCTAGCGGGTTTGTTCGTAGAACCGGAAACATCCAATGATTCCATATCCATTTGGACCTACTTTCCAAAGGTGTGGGTTCTCATTAGCTTTTAGACTAATGTGGCTTAGGAATTTTCATTGGTCGAGAGGATGGGAGGTCGGACTCATCACACCTTTTTTATGGGAATTATTGTCTATTCCGGGACTCTCTTTATAGATTTAAGTTATGTTCGTGAATCCTTATTACATTACCAAGTATAAAATGAGGTTTTCCTTTAGTTTTGATATTCAATGATTAAATATGTACGAAATTTAGAGAATCTTTTATATGTATTCGAGGTTCTTCATCAATAAGGAATCATCTATATCTATTTAGAGATTCATGATCAATGGTAATCTTCAGAACATTTATATAAAGGTATCTTTTTCATTATGATGACCAGGCTGGTTTTAAAGCCACTTAGTGGGGCACTTGAAGTTTATTTTCATTCAGAAGGACAAGGAATTATTTCAGAGTTGGGATCGAACCCATAGATGGGCTACCTACGTATCCTTTGTTTTGGAAAAGGAATCAGAACCCACGTAGTTCAAGTAAGGGTATGATGTTTATGATTGATGGTTCAATGCAGGATATCACATTTACTTTTACACTCTAAGCTCACGTGAGTCATGCTCGGTATGAGAAACAAGAGGTATTGGTAAAAATTAGACAATTGTGCCATGAAAGATGCAATCATAAGAAATGGTTTGGGGATTATGTATGTATGACTGCCCAGATGAATGAAGTTTTGGATTTATTTTAAGGAGAAAATCCAGAAACAGGGTCTATAAAGGTATATGTGCTTTATGGAGATTTCAACACACTAACTTGGGACTTTATTCATGAAAAGGAAACACAAATTAGGAGAGGATTGATAACTGGGTTTTACTCCTAAGAAGGAATCCTAGATAAAACGTAAATTAGGACTGGTTAAGGAGAATTTAAGGGACTTGGGGCTTACTCCTGAAAAGGAAGCCTAAGATTTATGACTGGGACTTATTCCTGAAAATGAGGCCCTAGTTAAGGATTAAGGTTTGGGGCTTACTCCTTAAGAGGATGCCCATATTTGATATTGGGGTTTACTCCTAAGAAGGATGCCCAAATTAAGGGACTTGGGGCTTACTCATAAGAAGGATGCCCAAATTAAGTGACTTGGGGCTTACTCCTAAGAAAGATGCCCAAGATTTATGACTGGGACTTATTCCTGAAAAGGAAGCCCAGGTTAAGGATTAAGGTTTGGGGCTTACTCCTGAGGAGTATGCCCATATTTGAGATTGGGGCTTACTCCTAAGAAGGATGACCAAATTAAGGGACTTTGGGCTTACTCCTAAGAAGGATGCCCAAGATTTATGATTGGGACTTATTCCTGAAAAGGAATCCCAGGTTAAGGATTTCTCTCATCTTAAAGGATGAGGTTGAATGAATGAACTCTCCTTATTTAGTGAAAAAAAGATATTTAAATCACTAGGTTTTGAGAGATATTCCGCCGAATTCCTTTTAGATAAGGAAGTCAAATCAAGATATCATGCCATAAATGGCTTTGAAGAGTGTCTTGAAGACTGCATCTTGAATAGGAAAGGTGTAATGGATTAAGAGTGGTGAAATGGGCAAGAAAGGCACCCAAAAAGAAAGAGGCGCGCAAGTCTTGGAAGGCGCACAGGTACTGCAGCGGCGCTCAAGTATTGGTCGCACAGGTATACATGCATGACATGTGATGTACTTGCGCGATGGTCAACCAGCATTGAAATACTTGAGCGACTCTTTATTAAAGCCTTTAGAATTCTCTTGAGGTTCTTTCAAAAAAGGGACGTGCAAGTTCTATCGAAGGAATAAGGCGGCACGCAAGTGGGACCACTTCCCTTAAGGGCCGACCACTCAGGCGCGCAAGTGTTGATGAGTTTCAACACTTAGGCCTTCCTCCATCTCTTTAGATCTTCCGTTCTAGGTAATAAATTACCTTATAAGTGTTCCGAAAGCTTTGAGAAGAGACTTGGGCGTCGGGAGCTTCAATTCGAGTTTCTGGAAAAAGATCCTCTCAAATGGGGGGCCCACAGGGTCTATTTATAGGCAGGAGAAGACCCTGGGCGGTTACCGGGCGGTTACCACTTAGGTCGCACAAGTCACTTGCGCGACCAAGGGCGTCGTGCAAATGGACTTGCGCGACAATGATATAAATTGTGCGGTGAAGTTGATTTTGATCCTTTGTTCATGCCTTTGTCGATTTTTGATATTTTCTTCAAAGGTTGAATCACTTTGAGCTCATATATTCCCCTTTTTGGATTTTTAGATTCTGTGACGAAAGGAGCGTCATCAAAAGTCCCCCCTCAGAGTTGGATACAAAGAGAAATGAGGATTTGACTCTGAGGAAATCGAATCCATCCAAAGGAAAAGGGGGCGGGCAAGTTTTCAGGGCATAGAGGGCGGCGCAGAAGTTCTCTGCGCACAGGCCTTAAGCGTACTAGGTACGGCGCGCAGAGTCCCGGCCGCGTCTATAAATAGAGGGCCTCACTTCCGTATAAGCATCCAGATTTACGGACTTCATATCTTCGAGCTCTCGCCGCGCAGGTCACCTTAGCCGCGCATGTTGTTCTGTTTTCTAGAGTTTTCCTTGATGTCACACTACTGTAAAGGCATTTGTACTTGTGCAGTTTATACTTGCGCGTCCAAAACTAGCGCGGTACACGAATACTTGCACGCCATTTATTAGACTTGCGCGCCTTTATGCCTTAGCCATTTTTTCCGAATTCTTTCACAAATTTTATGAAAAATAAACCCATTTAAGAGGTTAATTTATTCAACTATTGTGTAGATTCAATGGCTCCTAAGGGAATTAAAATGTCTGATGAACTGGATAGCAAGCTGAGTGATGACATGATGAACATCATTGGTCACGATTACTATGATATCTGCGACAGAACTCTCCCAGATTTGGATAAGTACTTGAAGAAATATCATCTTAATTTCCCACAGAGCATCTACCTGCTTCTATATGGTCATGGTAACCTGCAAGGAGTCAATGTTCCAGATACAAAGAACTATACACCTGAAATCAAGCTGCACTGCTACTCCTTCATTTCGGTTATGCTGTGCATTAAGAGCATCAACAATGGTGTGAACTTTCAAATTCGTCTTCCATGTCATTTCCTTGCAGATATGAAAATGGAAATCCCATGGGCTGAAATGTTGTCCACTACTGGTTGGTGGAGAGAAGACAAACATGGTATTAGAGCAATATCTGAAAAGAGTACTCTCCCCAAATGGCACTTTACTTCCAATGCTCCATTCTCAAATCCATGTATCCATCTTCTAAGCCACTTGGACAGAAACAAAGTTGCTGGTTGATCAGCAGAAAATTTTCTCAAACCGCACTCAAGAACATCCTTTTATAATTGTTCCAAGAAGAGCTAGTATCACTGCATCTCTTATTGTATCCAGTTGAATGAATGAATTCCAGGTGGTTGCTGATGAAGCTCAGGATGCCATAAATCAAAATGAAGTGTTATGTTGAAGGCCTCTTGTAATTCTTGAAAAAAGAGAAGAGACTCCAGTCTATGGATTTCCTTATAAATATTGTGCATCAATGAAAAACACTTTCACTTTCACTTATTTGTACCATCATTCTCTCACTACCTGCTTCAAATTTACTTAAACCAATGGGCCTAGTAAGCATTGTTTGTTTTTTACTAGGATTATTAAAAATAACCCTACAAACTTTGAACCTAATAGTTTCTCAATATTACCTAAATCATACAGAATGTATGTTTTGTGAGCTGGAAAATGACTTTTATTCAATGTTCCTTTGTCTTTTGTGGGCAGTATAAAGTCATGCACGCCGGACATAAAGGGGATAATGTTTAAGGTCGAAATAGATTTGACCAAAATGGATTAAAAATTGATTCAATTCCTTGACAATTTATCTGAAAATATATTACCATACTCAAGTATGAGGGAAAATATGTAAGCTATGACTTAAGAATTTTTGAATCTGAGGAATGATATGAAAAAGAGCTAAAATGCATTATAAGAAGTAGTTTCCAAGAATGAAGTTAATATTATTTGACAAAAACCCTTTAGGGGTTTGAAATATGCAGGGCCACCTAAGGGCATTGGCTGCATGGTCAAATAAATATCATCTTTCGGCTGACAAGTCTTGTTATGTGGATTGTTTATGCAAGGCCACCTATGGGCACATGCTGCAAAGTCAGGAAAAAGAATTCTCAGAAATTTACTTTCCTAGTGCTAAAAGCCAGTGAATGTTTATAGAGATTCAAATTTTCTAAAGTATAAAGTTTGTTGTATGGAAAGAGGTACTTGAATATGGAGAAGATATTTCCGAAAAAGAATATCATAGAATTGAATGAATATCACTTCTACGAAGGTCTAACCCAAACGTAGGGAAAGAGAATATGGAGAGTATAAACCATAGACTTGAATACTTTCAGATCATGAAAATGGACATGGGACAAATATGTTAAGGACGGCTATTTTTTGTAGATCCCTACATACCGTCATTTAAGACAAATAAGGACAAAAGAGGCATTCTTCCCAAGAATAAAGTTACTATAATCCAACAAACCCGTTAGGGGGTCGAATTATGCAGGGCCACCTAAGGGCATTGGCTGCATGGTCAAATAAATAACATCTTTTGGCTGACAAGTCTGTTATGTAGATTGTTTATGCAAGGCCACCTATGGGCACGTGCTGCATAGTCAGGAAAAAGAATTCTCAGAAGTTTGACATTTTTGTGACTAGAAGTCATGAAAAAAGGTTATGAAGATCTGAAAATATTTAAGGTTAGGATTATAACACATAAAGATGGGTATTGTCCAATGTATATAGACATACATAGGTCAATGATAACCACAATCATGTTTTGGCTGGGTCCTGAATTGAAATTTTGGACTTCAATACGTATCTCATAAAAATGAGAATCAAGCCATACGTAGTTCTTGAAATGAAGTTTAACGTCGTGCAAGAATAAAGTATGAGATATTTTAGTTTAGGGTCATAGAATTCGGACAATAATAATGAATACACAGTGTGTGTTTTCATGAGGACTTTTCAGCCAAGGGACTGAAAGTGAAATTTGGGGTTAGGCCCAAAAGACATGGGACTGGATTCGAGGGACACTCGAATGTTCCTACGTATCCGATAAGGATGGGAATCAAGTCCACGTAGTTCTAGAAATACCCTTTGTACAAATTTGGTTCGTACGGGTGAAAGGGGACTTTAGTGCAATGATGGTTTAACCAGAGACAAAAATTTTAGGTATTACCATGTATGCACGTAGTCTTTTGAAATGAAAACATGATTGAAAAATCAATGTCAATAATAGTTCTCTCTCAAATGAGTAAATCAAAGAGTATTGTAGTTTATTGTCGTACTGGACAAAAGTGTTGCATAGTTTAACGTCATATAATAAGGAATAAAGTTAATCAATGTAAAGATATTGATTCTAGGGACGGTTTCATGAATAAACAACATATGAGATGGTGGTGAACCGATATGAAGAGATTTTCTTTGGGCTTGAACCCTGGGAGGTTGCCTACATACCCAGCTTGGAGGGCAAGGATCAATGTCTGTGTAGTTCATTTAAAGAATGAATTAATGATCAAGTTGTTCTTGGGGACAACGATCTAAATAAAATGTTGTTGGGACTTTTACATGGTTAGCGGCCCAGAGAGAGTATTACGGTTGAGGTTTTCTCTAAGCTCACGTGAGTCATACTCGGTGTGAGAAACAATAGGTAACAATAACCATAACAATGCATAGTTTAATGTCATGTAGGACATATAAAGGGACTATGTAGTTTAAATTCTTGCAGTTAGGACTTTTTGTGCTGCGCAGTTTAGTGTCATGTAGCAGGGAAAAAATACAGTTTAATGTCATGTAGGATGTATTATGAATTTTTTGTACAGTTTAGCGTCATGTAGTTAGGATGATGAGAACAATAGAGTTTAACGTCATGTTGGATGAAAGGGGAGAGCTGTGTAGTTTAATTTCATGCAGTGAGGACAAAAGAGTGCACCATTTTAACGTCATGTTGGACGCATTGGGGATTTTTTCCACAGTTTAACGTCATGTTGGACGAATGTGCGAATAGTTTAAGGACATATGCATGGACCGTGGATGGTGCAGTTTAATGTCATGATGGATGATGGTGTTGTTTAAGGTCATACAAGACCCTTGATGATTATGTAGTTTAACGTCTTTCCGGACGTAAGGGACTTTTATACAGTTTAGCGTCATGTAGTTAGGACGTCACAGTTTAACGTCTTGCTGGAGGTAAGGGACTTGCTAAATAGTTTAGGGTCATATGCATGGACCTTTGATAATGCAGTTTAAGGTCATACTGGACCATTTAGGGAAATTTTTCACAATTTAATGTTGTGTGGGACGATGTGGCAGTTTAAGGTCATACTGGACCATTGCTGCATATTTTAACGTCATATAGCAAGGACGAACTGGTGTTGCACTGTTTAGTGTCATGTTGCGGGGACATTTAAGGTGACACAGTTTAACGTCATTTTGGACGTATGTGCAAATAGTTTAGGGTCATATTCTTAGACCGTTGTTGTATCGTTTAACGTCGTATAGCAAGGATGAACTAGTGCCGCACAGTTTAGTGTCATGTTGCAGGGACATTTTGAGACTGTACAATTTTGTGTCATGTTGCGGGGACAATATATGAATACTTAGTATTTTATACAAAATATTTCTTCAAAAATCTGGCATTAGTTGGAGTAGTAATGAGTTCTCCATCTATCGAGATTAATGAATAAGCTCCATTGGAGTAGACCCAATGTATTGAATAAGGTCCTTCCAATTTTGGCTCATGCTTGGGAGGTTTCTTTCCTGGTATCATTGGTGTTCTGAGAACTAATACCAATTCTCCCTGAATGAATGAACGAAGACAAAATTTTTTGTTAAAAGCTCGTGCTATTCGATTCTGATAGATTTACAAGTGTTGAAAAGTGCACAATATTTTTTCATCTAACTGTTCCAATTCATTCAATTGCTTTTGGGATTGCTCATCTGTAGATAACTGATCACAAATGGATACTCTGAGTGAGGGAAATTGAACTTCAATTTGCATGACTGCTTCTGTTCCATATACCAACGAATATGGAGTTGACCGCGTTGCATTGCGGGTGCTAGTCCGATAATCCCATAAAGCATGAAAGAGTTTATCAGGCCATGACCTCTTATCTTTATCCACCATCTTTTGCAGTATATTTGAATGAGTCTTGTTAAAGGCTTCTATTTGGCCATTGGATTCCGCATGATACCGAGATGAATGGTTGGATTTAATGTTGTATTCTTGATACAATTTCTTCACCTAAGTAGAATAGAAGTTGGTGCCGTTGTCCGTCAATATGGTATGAGGGACACCAAATCTAGTAATGATGTTAGACTTGATGAAGCTAATAATGCATTTAGAACTGACTTCTTTGAGAGGTACTACCTCTGCCCATTTGGAAAAGAAATCAGTAGCAGTAAGAATGTACTTAAACTTCTTGGTCATAGCTGAAGGGTAAGGTCCCACCACATCCATTCCCCATGTGGCAAATGGCCATGATTATTTAGCTGTATGAAGAAACTATGGAGGTTGATGAATGAATTTGGCATGTAATGGACATGAATGACACTTATTTGTGAAATCAACACAATCTTGTCTCATTGAAGGCCAAAATTATCCAAGCCTTTGAATTTGATCAGACAATCTATGTCCAGACTGGTGGGCACCACAGACTCCTGCATGCACTTCTTTTAGGACAGCCCTTGTCTCTTCACCATCAATGCATCTGAAGAGAACTCCATCAAAACCACATTTGTAGAGAATTTTCTCTAGGTGGTTTGGGCCATCATAAAGAGTAAAATTGACCACACGTCGCCGGGTTTGTTCTTTTTCGGCTCTATCAGGTGGAAGTGTTCCATTTTGAAGGTATTCCCTGATAGGTGACATCCATCATGTAGTATGATCATACGGTTCAGGAATGGGACTAATTTTATTAATTTCCTCTGTTCTGGCTTGAACATAAGGTGAAATTGCACGACGGTGGGCAATACTGATGGTTGTCTCATCCCGATTTGGATCTACTAGAGCTCTGGCAATATTAGCCAGTGCATCAGCTTGAGCATTTTGTGATCTTGGGAAATAAGAAAATGTCAGTTATGAAGGGAATTCCTCCATTAACTTTCTGACGTAATCATACAGTGGGATTAACTCTTCTTTTCTGATGGCATAATCCCCATTGACTTGTTTAATTACCAAGACTGAATCACCTTTCACCTTTAAGTGATTCACTTGTGCTTGAAGTGCTAACTCCAAGCCTATGATAAGAGATTGGTATTCGGCTTCATTATTGGTACCACCTTCCCACAATAAAAAGGAATAAGTTAACAATGCCTTATCTAGAGAAATGAGTACAATTCCTAAACCAACTATATTGAATTTAGGATTTTCCATTTTATTCCCTATTGGACTTCTAGAAGCACCATCAAAATACATTTCCCATGTTTGAGGACTCTCTTGAATAGAGAAAACTTCCTCATCAGGGAGTTCAATATCTGAAGACGTGTCTTCCACTAAAGGATGGTCAGCCAGGAAATCCGCCTGAGCTTGGCCCTTTATTTCCTTTTGAGATACATACTAAATGTTGAACTGCTGCAAAATAACTGCCCACCATGCTAGACGTCCTGTAAGCATTGGACGACTAAGGATGAATTTGAGCGGATTATTGCGAGATACCAATTGGACCTCGGGATGTTGCAAGTAGTGTCTTAGTTTCTGGACTACAAATATTAATACTAGGCAGCACTTCTCAATACTTGAATAACGGGTTTCTACTTCAAGCATAGTTCTACTGAGATAATAGAGGCTATTTTCATTCCCAGCATCATTCTTTTGAGCGAGAAAGGCACCCAATGATTGATCTAGAGCTGTCACATAGAGGATAAGTGGACCTCTGTCAACAGGTGGCATGAGTACTGGTGGTCTCAAGAGGTATTTCTTGAGAACATAAAATTCTTCTTGATATTCTTCAGTCCACTGGTAAGTGACACCTTTTTTCAATAATTTGGTAAAGGGTAAACTTTTGCCTGCCAAATTGGCGATGAAACGCCTAATATATGCTAAGTGTCCTTGAAGTCATCTTAATTATTTCAAATTCTGAGGAGGTGACATACCAAGGATTGACTTTTTCTTCCCAGTATCGACTTCAATACCACGATGGCGTACAACAAAGCCGAGGAATTTTCCTGAGGTTCCCCCAAAAGCACATTTTAATGGGTTCATCATCAAATTATGTTGTCGATGCTTGTGGAATATGACTTCCAAATCAGCCAAGTGATTAGAACATTGTTTGGATTTAACCACCAAATCGTCTACATAGCATTCAACAAACTTCCCTAAGAAAGGTTTGAAGATACGATGCATGGCGCGTTGATATGTTGCACCTGCATTCCTTAAACCAAAGGGCATCACCCGGTAACAAAACACACCTTGAGGGGATCTGAAGGCTGTAGATTTGTCATCTTCTGGGGACATTCAGATCTGATTATATCTGGAATATCCATCCATGAAGGAAAGTACTTCATAGCCATCTGTCGCATCAATTAAGAGTTCTGTAATCGGAACTGGGAAATCATCTTCAGGACAATACCGATTAAGATCTCTGAAATCGATGCAAACCCTAATTTGTCCGTTCTTCTTCTTTACAGGGGCAATATTAGCCAGCCACTTTGGATACTGAACTTCTCTGACGAAGTTAGATTTGATAAGCTTATCCACTTCAGCTAAAATTTTGGAAGCATAGGTTGGGTGTGTTATTCTCATGGCTTGCTTAAATCCTCGATGTTCTTTTGGTAAAACCGAATGTTGAGTAGAAATATCAGGATCAAGCTCAGGCATTTCTGTATAGTTCCAAGCGAAAATATCTTTATTTTTCTTTAGAAAAGAAATATACATCTCTTTCTCTTCAAGGGTCATGGCCGCACTAATTAAAGTGGGGCGTGGATCTTTCTCTGTACCCAGATTTATTTCTCTGAGTTCATCCACAGTGGTAGAGATACCTTCTTCAAATGTTTGAGGAGCATCTCTAAGATCATCCTCTTTGTCTTCATCATGTGCTATTTCTTCCGTTTCTACTTGCATGGTAGATGACAAAACGAAATTTTCATGATCAGAAGAGATGTCAAAATTTGGACATTTTGAATAAGAATCTTCCATTTCCAACCCTATTGATGATAAAGGGCCTTCTTTGGGAAATAAAGAGGAGATGATGGATTGAGAATTGACATCATTATTCACCTCCGATGTTGCTATAACTTCTTCTGGCCTGATTGGAGAAGTATAGACCTGTTGGATTTCAGTAGATGAAATGAAGACGTCACCACTTGTGCTTTCATCGCTATTTGGTAGGTTACAAATTTCTCCCATGTTGTCTGGCTCAATTGTCGTAATTGACATTATGGATCATTCCATAAGAGTATTTTGATTTGGGTCTATTTTTTCAATTTGACTGATAGGTAACACATAATCTGTACTCACATGTGTAAATGGATTTATTGGAATTTTATCCAAACCATATGGAGTATTAACTTTGGTAATTTCCTTCATTGTAGATTTTTCTCTTCCCTTCATGTGATAAAATTCTGCCTCAATGTATTGAGACTCACATGTCTTGAACGTGGTCTTATCACTATTCAATGTTCCAACATGTCCATTGAAACAGTATTTGAGACATTGATGGTATGATGAAGGAATAGCTGCATGCTGATGTAGCCAGGGTCTTCCAAACAAGACGTTGAAAGCTGAGTCTTGATCAACAATCATGAAATCCGAATTGGATACAAGATCTCAAAACTAAGTTCTGAGTGTAACTTCGCTCAGTGGTTTTTGTTAATTTTTATCATATCCTTGTAACATCATGGTAGAAGGAGATAAATCAGATTCTGTGAGGCCCAATCGATGAAGTGTACGGATGGGCATGAGGTTGACTCCTTAACCATTGTCAATGAAAGCTCTTCAGATATCCACACCATTGACTTTTCCAGATAAGTATAAAGGTTTTTTGTGCCCATGAACAACATCATCTTAATCTTTATCAGTAAAAGATATCACTGCATGGCATTCTGCAGGATTATTCTCTATGTGATAGACTTCAGCTGCAGCAATTTCGGATTCAAATTCCTGAGGACTTGACAAATCTTCGATGAGTGCTTCCCGAAGATCTTTTGACAGATTCGAAGCATCCAAAATTGATAACTTGGCTGATACTTGGTCCAAGTGTTTCAATATATCACACTTTCGATCTAGAGGTCTGCGTTTCCCAATAGGAATATGCGGTTTAGCAGGTACCTGGGAAGCAGATTCTTTGGAAGTTGATGTATTGTATTGGGATAGAAGTTGGCAACATCCTTGGTTTTGGAAGATTAGATAGATTAGATCCATTTACTTTCTGAGATAAAGAAGATGTAATTTTCAATCGGTCTTCCAAAATAACTGTACCAAGACTGAGTTGAATATTGGCAGAAGAACTTGCTTGTTCTTTTTGAGCTTGCTGAAGGGATCTACCACGAGTTTCTGATGCATACACAGTGCTAGCAGGGGTAGAATTGGATTAGTGGCTTCGGAAAGAT
Source organism: Viscum album (assembly GCA_963277665.1). Taxonomy (NCBI): domain Eukaryota; kingdom Viridiplantae; phylum Streptophyta; class Magnoliopsida; order Santalales; family Viscaceae; genus Viscum; species Viscum album. The sequence goes on along the minus strand of OY728148.1, from coordinate 961,998,120 downwards.
CCACGTCTTCCCCTGTATCCTGAACCTCTGGAACTTCCTCGGATTCCCTTATTTGATACAGGGAATTCAGGCTCATCAAAATTGAAATTACGACTGGATTATGGATCTGTTAATTGAATCATATTAACAGAACCGAAGATTAACACTTCATCTAATTAAGACTTTTCCTGACTAGCATGTTTAGGTTGTGCCGTTTGATGGGGCGGTGCCCGTGGTTTTGAAGTAGATGGAATAAAGTCTACCAGAGTCAAAGACAATTTAGGCTTTGACACATATTCATCTTCTTCTGAATCTTTTTTCTTCTTTGAATCAAACCGTTTCTTTGAGGACTTTACCTCTAACGAAGAGGGTTTTACCGCAATATTCATGATAGAAGACACAATTGGTTTCTTTAATTGTGTTCACAAAATGGCATGAGTCCGATTGATTGTCTTTCTAACCATCCAATCATCATACTTCTGTGCATTTCTGCTTTTGACTTCTTGCCATTCACCTTCCTCCTCTGGAACTGTAGCAGTAACACATGCTACCTGAGTCGAAGAACCTTTCAACTTGACTTTTCCCAAGTTGACCATCTTTTGTAGGAGTTCTTTGAAGATAAAGAACTCCTGGATGGGATGCCCTAACATTTGATGAAAGGGACAATAATTGGAACGGTCTTCATCTTCTTCTTTTTTTGGCCTCTTGGGCACTGGTAATTGAACCAAATTATTTTCCAGAGCTGAAATGAAGTAACCAAGAACTTGATCACTTCGGAAATAGTATGTTTTACTCTTCATATAATCAAGTTGTTATCGTCGTTGATCTCTTTGATCATTTGGACGAAACGGCCTTTGTTGTTGGCGTTCAGGAGGTGGAGCCCTTCGAGAAGATGAAGGTTTTGAAGTAGAAATAGGTACAGGTGCTTGTTTAATCAAAACTGTAGCAGTTTCTGCTTTACCCATTCTCCTTCCTGAAGCTGAGGGAATTACACGAGATTTAACCATATCCTGTATAAGGGAATCTTCAATCTGCTGAGCGATTGAAGTAAGGTCTCGAAACCCTCCTGTGTATTTCACAGGGATCAATGGAGTGCATAATTCGTCACGCAAATTTGCCACACAGATTGGTAACAGCTCTTCCTGAGGGAGTGTTAAACTAAGGGAATACGTTAATCCCTTCCAACGAGCAATGAAATCAGAGACTCTTTCATTCTCCCTTTGCTTGCAGTTTGTAAGATCGAAAACTGTCATTTTTGTCAATTTTGAGCTCAACTGAAGAAGCAATTTTTGGCGAAGATCCTCCCATACGATGACTGGCCGGGATTGCAAGCTTGTATACTAGAAAAAAGCTGGTCCTTGCATGCTTTGCATGAAGCATCTGAGTTTCACTGCTTCTTGCTGCTCTAGAGTTCCCATAATAGGATCACAACAAGACACGTAATGCCTCAAATGTTGTTCAGGGTCGCCAGATCCATTGAAAGTAGTGAAATAGGGTTTCCAAAACTGGATGGAGGAGAAATTGAATCTACCCATTCTAGGTAAACATTCATTTCTGGTTGAACTTGCGCCCGTTTCCCTTCTATAGTTTCTAACCGAGCTGTTAATGACTCAATAGTAGTTATTAACTTTTGAGAAACATCCGATTGAATATGGTCTTGAGTAGGTGCAATGAATGGAGCTTGGACAGATGTCGTGGTTGGTGCTGCAACTGATGGTAGCACTGCCAACCGTTGTTGCGCTTGACCCACGGGATTAGACCTCTGAGGGTGTACTGATAAAGGAGGATATTCTTGATCCGTCTCAGTAACTGCAACAAATTCCTTCGGCTGTCGGACTTCAGCATTCTTAAGAAGAAGACTACTCTGATGTAGTTCTGCATTCAACTTTCTTAATTATTTCATTTCTCCCTCTTTTTGTTCAAACCTTTGCTCTAACGAGAGTGATTGACCTTCTCCAGAGGAAGGATATGTAACCTGATTCTTTCCCCTCCCTTTGTTGGATACTTTTTGGAGAGAAGGAAGTGGATTACCTAGGTTCTGAGTAATCATTTGACTTCGTGTACGCACACCTTCTTCATTTGTGTCGGTGCATACATTTTCTTGAGTAGGACGCTCTTCATCTGTGTCCCCTGAGTGAGTCTCCTCTGGTGGATTAGCAACAACGGAATTGATGACATTGATTGATGCATAATGCATCGCATCCCTTCTATCAACATTTCTGTGATATTGTCTTCTTTCATATCTTTGATGGGACATTGCCTTTTGTTGATTCAATCCTTTAGGAACTTCTTGACGAGATATAATTTGGAGAGAATCTCCTGATTATTTGGCTCTTCTTTCATCTTGGGGCTTCATCCCCAATCGAGAAAAGATCGATATACTCTGAGAAGGGGATTGATGATTTGAAAGAGTCCCTAGTCTCGTGAACTGGGGGTGTTCCTGCTGATTCCGCTCAACTCCTCGAATCCCATTTGTTGACTCTGATGGTTGGGTTAAAGGAGTCCCCAGTCTGACAAGCTGAGGTGGCTCTTGACATGCTATGTCTGAGACTTTCATAAAAGATCTCTTGATCTTGAGAATCTTAGTTCGGAAATTAGCTAGATGCATTAACCTGTAACCACTTTTATCACCTGGTTCAATAGACCGTTGGATGATTTCCGAGACTTCTGTCATTTGATGATTTGTTTTCTCTAGACGAGAGGCTTGTGCAATATTCTCGCCTGCTTGATGTAGGAGCAATTCAACAACTTGTTCTCTATATTCTTGATTTTGAGAGGAACTAGTTGAAGCCTGTTCTTCAGAAATCATTTCATTATGAACAAAGCCCATTGACTGTGGCCGGCCATGGGCAATAACATTGCATGAGACCATTTTCGGCGGACATTGCTGACTAGAAAGCACTGTGAAATGTAGTGCTCTGTGAACACCCCATCCTCTGATATGAACACCAGATGGAGCATTGGCAATTAACTGACGCAATTTTCTTAGTGCGCCAAGGCATGAACGTTGAAGGGTTCTCTGTTGCTTTTCAGCCTTCGGATACCGAGAGACTGATAGAGATGCCAAATCAATCTGACATTGTAGCCCTTCTATTATTTGAAGATTATTTTCATATTCATCATAAGATAATACCTTCTTCTTCAATTGACAAACAATTTTCCATATATTGAGACGAATATCATGGACTCCATCTTCTGTCAATATCTTTGGAATATCATACTGGGAGTCAGCCAAAGGCCAAAACATGACTGGTACTTCACTTTTCGCCATTTTTTTCCTCATGTTCAACATTTCCTCTTGATCATTAAATGATGATTCTTCTACCTGTTTTGACCATAGTTGGTGTTTCCTTGTTGCTTCATCGGATTCAACAAGATTGGTAGAGAGATCATTGATCAAACTAGAAGATGCATGACTTAGGGGTGGTTCAGAGAATGACCTACACCATGGGATATCTTCTGATTGAGAAAGTATTTTACTTGCTAGCGATAAAGAATCAGTCATGACTGGTTTCGCATTTTCAAGTGCCTCAAGATAAGAGGGATTTTTCGGCACTACATTGTCCACTGGATTATTTTCCAGGCAATGTGAATCACTACTGCGGAGAGGACCTTCACAGCGAAATTCATCATCATGGGGAGAACCACCATAATGGGTTACATCAAACGATGAGATCTCTTGCTCCTTGGTCTTCTGACCACACATAGGGTTCATGTGGCTTTCATCTGAAGAAGAAATTTCAAGATTGACCAAATTTTCATGAAGCAAGCCTTCATGAGGAAGTGTCTGTTGAAGACTTTCGGAATTAATGTTCCTGTTATTGGGAACCGAGGGAGTAGAATCTTGAATTCCAACAGATAAATGTCTGAGGGCTTCAAGAACTCCATCATCGAGCAAGGCTTGGTTACAAATTGTCCTTTGATCTCCTGACTGTGCTGGGTGGATCTTTTTCTTAGATGCCTTCTTACTCACTTTAGAAACCGATTGATGACGAAATTGATTGCTCTGAGCAGGTGTATGTGCCTGATCAAGAAATATGGTCAGGTTAGTCTGACGATCTCCACTCAAATCAGGTGTATGTTCCTGACTTGGTTGTCCGTATGATATGCGGGAGAATGCCCCATAACCCTCTTGCACTGGAATAGATGTGTGTGTCTGTTCCGGAGTGAATCGTTGATGTGTCACTCCACTGCTAGGGATAGATTTATGTGTCTTTCCCTGAGATGATGTTGAAGATTTTATGATATCCTGGCAAGCATCCAGAATATGAGAAGGAATTTTCTTCTGCTCTTTCACCATTGACAAAATATGCTTGGTGACTTCAGCCGCCGGAACGGTAATATACGTCCATTCCGGGTTTGGAGTAGTTGTATGTGCCTTCTTCTGTCCTCCTTTTCTTGTTAGTGAATCCTGACAGTACTCAAGTGTGGAGGCAGAGAGTTGAGTCTGCCTCCTGTTTGTCGTCAGAGCTTTCTGACTGACTTATCCGTGCCCTACCAAGCGAGACTGTTGGTAGGCTTGATTAGTACAAGCAGGTGTATGTGCCTGATAATTACACTTCGCCAAAGGTGGTTGACGAGATCCATCATATGTAGTCAGACGAGCCTACTGACTAACTGGTGATGTATAAGCAGGTGTATGTTCCTGCCTATAGTACTCCGCCGGAATTGCCTGGCGGGATTGGCTTGATGCTGCCAGACGAGTCTGCTAGACAGTGGAATTAAAACGGACAGGTGTGTGTGCCTGCTCATTGTTCGCCACCAAGTTAGGTTGGTGGACTTCTCCGGAGATGGCAGGGATGAAAACCTGCCCATTGTTAACCGGATTCCGTCTCTGGTGGTTCGTCTTTCCTGCTCGGGTTCGAGGAACCTGAGCTGAATGAGTGGAGTCGGTACCCTCATCATGTTGAGGGTGCACTGCCCCACGAGTCTGGCGGCGATTGTTGATGGGAGCCCTCGGGAAGGACTCCTGTCTTTTTGAATTACGGCCCTGAGGGACCTGCTCATTCACTTCCTCAAAGTAAGGGAGTGAATGGAAATTGCCTTCCGGGGATAACGACCTGAAATGGTTGGAGACGGTAGTCAGCACCGCCTGCCTCTTGATCACTGGTCGTCGTTGTCCGGACGACCTGTGTGAGTTGTTCACTTGGAGGGCCTGTCGGGCAGCCTCCATAGTTGGGATGGTACTGTGTTGACGGTACTCCTTAACCAGCGCATTTGATACCCAGCGTTGAAGACGCTGAGTAGGTGATGTCATCCTCAGAGCAGATGAAGATCCAGTAGGAATAGCAGCAGTGGTATTTGCAGCAGTAGTATTCACAGATGTGAATTTGAGAGTAGCCATTATGGAAATACAGAAGATCTTGGAAAAGAGTGCATGTTTGACATAACAGACGTAATGAAGATAAAATTCAGCCACTTCATCCTTTGGATGAGCACATATGTCAATGATTGTTTTTTGTTAGCCCTCTTATTGAGTTTTAAATAGGGGTTTAACAAATAGGTAAAACATCATTTTAACTTGGTTAAGGATTCACGTCGGGTTCACCATTTTTTGTTTCCCTCAGAATTTGGGGATGACCTCCTAGATGGGAGATTCAAACGTTCCGATCGGTTTCTAGCGGGTTTGTTCGTAGAACCGGAAACATCCAATGATTCCATATCCATTTGGACCTACTTTCCAAAGGTGGGTTCTCATTAGCTTGTGGACTGATGAGGCTTAAGAATTTTCATTGTTCAAGAGGATGGGAGGTCGGACTCATCACACCTTTTTGAGGGGAATTATTGTCTATTCCGGGACTCTCTTTATAGATTTAAGTTATGTTCGTGAATACTTATTACATTACCAAGTATAAAATGCGGTTTTCCTTTAGTTTTGACAATGAATGATTAAATATGTAATAAATTTAGAGAATATTTTATATGTATTCGAGGTTCTTCATCAATAGAGAATCATCTATATCTATTTAGAGATTCTTGATCAATGGTAACCTTCAAAACATTTATATAAAAGTCTCATGGTCATTATGATGACTAGGCTGGTTTTAAAGCCACTCAGTGGGGCACTAGAAGTTTATTGTCATTCAGAAGGACAATGAATTATTTCAGAGTTGGGATCGAACCCATAGATGGGCTACCTACGTATCCTTTGTTTTGGAAAAGGAATCAGAACCCACGTAGTTCGAGTAAGGGTATGATGTTTATGATTGATGACTCAAAGAAGGATGTCACAATTACTTTTACACTCTAAGCTCACGTGAGTCATGCACGGTATGAGAAACAAGAGGTATTGGTAAAAATTAGACAATTGTGCCATGAAAGATGCAATCATAAGAAATGGTTTTGGGCTTATGTATGTATGATTGCCCATATGAATGAAGTTTAGGATTTATTTTATGGAGAAAATCCAGGAACAGGGTCCAGAAAGGTATATGTGCATTATGGAGATTTGAACACTATAACTTGGGACTTTATTCCTGAAAAGGAAACCCAAATTAGGAGAGGATTGATAACTGGGTTTTACTCCTGAAAAGGAATCCCAAATCAAATGCAAATTAGGACTGGTTAAGGAGAATTTAAGGGACTTGGGGCATACTCTTGAAAAGGAAGCCTAAGATTTATGACTGGGACTTATTCTTGAAAAGGAACCCCAGGTTAAGGATGAAGGTTTGGGGATTTATCCTGAGGAGGATGCCCATATTTGAGATTGGGGATTACTCCTAAGAAGGATGCCCATATTAAGGGACTTGGGGCTTACTCCTAAGAAGGATGCACAAATTAAGGGACTTAGGGCTTACTCCTAAGAAGGATGCCCAAGATTTATGACTGGGAATTATTCCTGAAAAGGAATACCAGGTTAAGGATTAAGGTTTGGGGCTTACTCCTGAGGAGGATGCCCATATTTGTGATTGGGGCTTACTCCTAAGAAGGATGCCCAAATTAAGGGACTTTGGGCTTACTCCTAAGAAGGATGCCCAAGATTTATGACTAGGACTTATTCCTGAAAATGAAGCCCAGGTTAAGGATTTCTCTCATATTAAAGGATGAGGTTGAATGAATGAACTCCCCATATTTAGTGACAAAAAGATATTTAAATCACTAGGTTTTGAGAGATATTCCACCGAATTCCTTTCAGATAAGGAAGTAAAATCAAGAAATCATGCCATAAATGGATTTGAAGAGTGTCTTGAAGACTGAATCCAGAAAAGGAAAGGTTTAATGGCTTAAGAGGGGTGAAATGGGCAAGAAAGGAACCCAAAAAGGAAGGGGCACGCAAGTCTTGGAAGGCGCGCAGGTACTGCGGCGGTGCGCAAGTATTGGTCGCGCAGGTATACCTGCGCGACATGTGATCTACTTGCGCGATGGTCAACCAGCATTGAAATACTTGAGCGACTCTTTATTAAAGCTTTTAGAATTCTATTGAGGTTCTTCCAAAAAAGGGACGTGCAAGTTCTATCGAAGGAATAACGCGGCGCGCAAGTGTGACCACTTCCCTTAAGGGCCGGCCACTCAGGCGTGCAAGTGTTGATGAGTTTCAACACTTAGGCCTTCCTCCATCTCTTTAGATCTTCCGTTCTAGGTAAGAAATTACCTTAGAAGGGTTCTAGAAGCTTTGAGAATAGACTTGGGAGTCGGGAGCTTCTATCCAAGTTTCTGGAAAAAGATCCTCTCGAATGGGGGGCCCACAGGGTCTATTTATAGGCAGGAGAAGACCCTGGGCGGTTACCGGGCGGTTACCACTTAGGTCGCGCAAGTCACTTGCGCGACCAAGGGCGTCGCGCAAATGGACTTGCACGACAGTGATATAACTTGCGCGGTGAAGTTGCTTTTGATCCTTTGTTCATGCCTTTTTCGATTTTTGATATTTTCTTCAAAGGTTGAATCACTTTGAGCTCAGATATTCCCCTTTTCCGATTTTTAGATTCTCTGACGAAAGGAGCGTCAACAGTCATGGTACATCTTGTTGACTCTGGGATGTAGTGCCCAAGATGAAGCATGAAACTCTCACATCATATCCCCATGTATATCCACTGGAACCCAAACACATCCATGGATATGTAAGACGTCATCAACACCTATGGTCCAACCAGGAAGAGGGTCCTCACCTTCCATACTCTCCCATAGGACTAGAGCCTCTAAATTTGATAACTGCATCGTCCTCACTCTATCCAATAGGGTAGAAGTCACAACTATGGATGTTAGATATTCCTATCTCTAACTGTTGTTCACCTCCATATAGATCATAGAGAATAACGCCATTAGTTTCCACTCGCTACTTGCCTGCTGCACTGTTTGTATCTGATTCCACATGCTCAGCACATCAAACATTACATTAACATTACCAATTATGTATTCAAGCGTGATGTCAAAATACTTTAGGTAATCCACCCACATTTTTTTCCTCATATTAAAATAATACTGAGTAAATATGTACTTGAGGATTTTTTAGTCTGTATACACCAAAAAATGATCTCCCAACAAAAAATGTCTCCAGTAGGGAAAATCATGAAGAACTGCATCTAGCTCAACATCATGCATAGGGTAATTCCTCTCACGTGGCCTTATAAACTGAGACTCATATACCAAAACTCTATACCCCTACATCATCACTACTCCCAATCCAATACTTGATGTGTCAAAATTAAGGATCGAACACTCGGTTCATCAGAACCATGAAAACTACTATCTTGTTTGTGAGACTGAATCGTATAAAAAGATATTCATATAGACCATACCTACTATGAATGGTTGTACGAGGAATTTCTGTGGATCAAATATGTACCTGGTGATATCTTAGCCGTAGTTTTATTTTCAAGAATACTCGATATCCTATAATCTTATCAAACATTTCATCTATTTATGGAAAGGGATATCAGTTTTTAACCATTATATGATTAAAATTACGATAATCCCCAAATATCTTAAGAGTTATATCCACATTTTATGAAAAAAGAACCGGAAAACCCAACAGAGAAGTATTAGGTTGGATAAAACCCTTTTCTTCCAAATACTCAGGCTTCCACTTAATTTCTTACAACTCCATCGTATCCACCTAGTAAGTAGAAATGGATACTGGTTAAGCTCATAACACTAGTTCAATTATGAACTCAACCTATCTATCGAGAGGTAAACTAGAAGATTCATCTATGAAAATGTCCCTGAAACGATCCACCATTATAGGAAATTCTACTGGACTCACTCCCTGATCATCCAAAATACAAAATAGAAATCTAGGATGTCATTATACCCAACTCATGATAATATAGTCCATCTCAACTCGTATGGACACCCCATTCACCATTTTGAGTATACACTGCATCCTCTGGTGATGTGAAAGTTACCCTTAGATGATAGTAGACAATGTAAGATCGATAATATACTAAAAAGTCCATACCAAGAATAACGTCAAACCCTATCATCTCAAAGACAAAAATATCTCAAATGAAGTGACACCCACCAACCTCAAGGGGGTACTCCCTACACTAGAGCACACCATCCATTCTGATTCCCAGTAGTATTTCTAGCATTAAAATGCATTCAAAATACCACACAACAAGCCCATGGATTTTCACTATAGGTGTAGATATGAAACTATGAGTTACACATGTATCAAAAAGAGCAGACACAACAGTAGAGTCTACTAAGATCATTCCTCTCACTGTAGATTGTATGAAACCTTACTCCTTAGGGGTAGGTTGTGCATAATATAACTGACCTATACCACAATCATGTGAAACAACCTCACTGCTGAGAGTAAGTCCCCTTCGATGTATAGCAGTAATTGGTGTATGGCTACCTCAGGAAAACCACTATTTATGTAGCCTGATCAGCCTGCATTTCTCTAACTCCCTGATTGACACGTATCTTAGAAACATTCTCCCAAACCTGACATCAATTTTCACCCCCTACAACTCACAACTGGAGGGAAGGTCCTGCAAAACCATTGCATGTGGCCCATCCCTCTATAAGCTCGGCACTCGACTGGGTCGCAGTCACGCTGATTCTTCTTGTTTCCTCTCCTTCCACACTAGTGAAAAAACACCGAACTACTAGAACTCATAGACTAACTGATGATCATCTCATGGTATGCATCAAAATGGTGCTTCCTTCCAAAAATGTAGAACAACTAGGTTGAGAAGAAAAATTTACCTATTATGTATCCTCAAATTCCCTCAAGATCCAGTCTATAATCAGTTCCTGATTCACAATCATAGTGATATATGTCAACCATAACATGTTGAACTAGGATTTGATAGTATGTCTTAGGACTTACTCAAAGCATCACGATCTTGACAGCTCATCAGTAAGGTACATCAGTACAAAACTATGCAACTCTGTAAAGTATGTTGAGTACTCTATAACTGTAATGGTGCCCTGATCTAGACGCATGAACTCACTAGATCACTTTGTCAATAGTGTCTTGGGGTAAAATTTGTCAAGGAAGTATGTCTGGAAATTAGTCCAACCCATATCTCGTATCCTTTCAGCCTGGTTTAGAACATACCACTAATACTTTACTACTCCATGTATCATATAAGGGGTGATCTTGCCCCGCCACTCAAGTGGTGTCTTCAGAAGCTCAAAGATAGCTTGTGGGGTATCAATACACAACTCAGATGCTTGTGGACCATCATCCCCCAAAAATGTGATAGGATGTTGCTGCTAGAACACCCATGTCAGCTCGGCCATAGTCATGGTAGGCTACTATACTCCATGAAAAGTCTGCATATAGAAAAATAACCCCTCGTGGAACTATGCCTCAGCACCTATGTCTGAAATAGTCTATTGTAGCACAAAAACCACTAAAAGAGGATCCACTAGTATCTCATGGCCCACCACCTTTGAAGCATGGTCATCTCCACCCTCCTGGAATACCATTGGAGGTCTTCATGGTGACATGCCTCTACAATACCAAACACTCACCTCATAAAGGAATGATATCAAAGTCACATATCAAAAGCATAGGATAGGTCAAAACCCTCCAAAAAACAATTCATAACACACAAACTAATCCTAAATTCATAATTGTATAAAGAACAACCACAAAACAACTAGAAACACTACCTCTCACCCAGTCAAAATCTGGGTGTAGGTCAAGTCTCTATTTTCCATTTATTTTAACAGTCATTATTTGACATGATTTAACCATTGGTCCACCAAGTTTCGATCCTTGAGGACCCATAACACCTAATGAACCAAAATTTTATGCCTATATAATCCATACACATCAAATTCACTTTAATAATTTAATTTAAAAGGTACTTCATTTTCTATTTCATAAGGGCCCATACACATTATGAATTGAAAGATGACGTCACTTATCTATCCTCTGCACAAAGTCTATCAAAAAATTAGGAACAACTATTAGAGCACCAATAGCAATAGCATGCGTCAAAGAATTCATCTTAAATGGCATGATAAAATTCATGATATGTGATTTCTAACATGTGGCTATATGATGCATGATATTGAATACCCTCATCTCACTGGTTTGTAAAAAAAAAATAGAACCCCCAATTGCATCAATAGTATCAGCATAAATCCTGTGTTTTTCCTAATGGTGAAATAAAATCAACTCTAATAGTCAAAACCATAAAATAGCAATTTCATTTAGGGTAATTTGGATTTTTCTTGTACACGGGTTAGCTACACTCGATCATAGCTCATTAACAAATTCCACTTTCCAACATATCTATGTCTATTGTCTCCAAACAGTAAATCAAAGAAGAAAAGAAATTGCCTCTGATACCACTTTGTAACGTCCTGAACTCAGATGCCACTCAATAGTACCCCAAGCCTGGTTGGCTACATGGCGTCAAGTGCACTCCTCAAATGCAAGATGATTCTGACTAGTGGTGAGGGCCTAGTTGAGTTTTTGGGGAGACTATTCCTTCATTACCAGAGTAAGTCATAGTGGAAGTAAATCAAATTCAATAGCAGAAGTAAATACAATAATTGGACAATAGGTAAAATAGATAAGCAATACATGAATATATAACAGGACATAAGTGTCTCATATACCATGATTCAGTTAATACATGTATCTAGAAAACAACCAAAAAATATACATGGAAATAAAGTAAATACATATATCCAAAATCTAAAAAGATAAAAAAGTGTCATAGTAGCATCACAATCCTCAGCTGGGTCTCGTGCTCCCATGCTCTGAAGTAATGATCAACATATAGTGTTAGGGAGCTTGCCCCTACTATCACTTGAAACCATACAATTTGATTGGGTCCCCAAGGAGGCCCAAACAAGGTGTGAGATGAACATCCCAGTAGGTTTCCACCCAAAGATCTATACAATTCTAAGCTACACTATGAAATATGCGAAACAAGTAAAAGTAAGCAGTAATGTATGTGTGAAAGCCCAAGGCATATAACCAATGAAAACAAGTTATACCGAACAACCTCTTGTTGATCCCTACAATAAGTGGAAGCTCTTAAAAAGGAACCTATAGGAAATATAAACAAATAACACAGCCTTGTCGTAAAACAATCCATATATTGTCCACACAACCTTACTCTATAAAGAACACCATATCAAAAACCCACGACCTTGTCGTACAACCACAGTCATATATCCCACGATCATGCGATATAATGAAGTGTAGACCATGAAGGGCTGAATCCAATGTATTGAAGACAAAGGCATCATCATCAAGCCCTAGTATCATCTCGATAGAAACTCAGTATAGGTATTGGTTGGAGTCCTTGGAGAATGTGTACCAGCATGTCCTACGTGAGTCTAATCAAGCCGGATCTAATGTAAAACAAAGCCCAAAACATCCCATAGAATCAAGACCCAATGTGAATACTCAACCAAGGTGTCCACCACTGCGTTCCAAATCCATGGAGATCCTTCCTTAGAATCTATGTAAATCATCAACCATTACATACATTTAACAATTTCTATCCATATGAGTCTACCCACTAATATAAATAATTACATTCAAAACCATTCAACGAGTATACCTACTCATTTAAAACATTACATCTCATGAGTATATCTACTCATGTACTCCACTTCAATTTAATCATGTCACATGGTTATACCCACCCAATTATCACCAATTTCCATTTAACACATCACATAAATATACCCACCCAGTAATCATAATTACCAAAAAACCATTTAAGCAATCTAAAAACAACTATCAAGTATACCCACTCATTTAACAAGTTCCATTTAAGCATTTAATCAATTTAGGCATGACATTTTATAATAACATAAGACAAGGAGGCAGGATATCTCTGACAAAACAACATTATGTGCATATTTTTTATCAAATAATGAGGATTTTTTAATTTTTTTTAATGATTAATCCCATGTATTTCAATGTTTTATTAAAATAATGGGTAATTTGATTTTTAGAATAATTATGAGCAAAATTGAGAAAAGTGCATAATTTTTGGATTTTTGACACATTTTTACCAAAAGGGTATTTTTGTCATTTATTAAAAAATATAAGTCAAAATTTACTGATTAATTTTTTTTTATAATACTGATTTTATTTTCATCAACTTTATCTTTATGACCTAGTGCGGATTCGAAGATCTATTAGTCCAAAAAATTCATTGAATTTGGAAACTTTTCCAGGCGGACAACGTAGACCTCACCACAGTAACGGATGCACAAATCGGTCTCCTCGCCTCTAATTTAGGTTATTATACCAGGGATATCACTAGGACACATAGTACTGACTCTAAAACAATTTTGGGGGTGTTTTTAAGTCATTAATGTTTCTATTGATCGTTATACATTTGAAGGAAGCTTCCTGGAAAATTCGGTCATAAAAAGTCTCATTCAATTAAAATTCCATATCTCCTTAATACAATGTCTAAATGAGATGAAATGTGGAGATTGAACGGAAAACAGATTTAGGAACAACTCTTATAAAGGAGTCCATGTGTTAATCTACCATTTATTGTGCCAAAAATGCACAATCCTTTAGGGGATAAAATTATTCCTTTAAAAGGAGGCTCTCGCCTCCTTCCCAAATCATCAGCCTGACACCAACAACCAAAGAGGGTTCCCAACAGGGAATGGAATGATTCTACACCTCTCTTCCAACCCCATTTCATCATTTTATTTTATTTTAATTTTTTTTTGGTATTTTTTTTCAATTTTAATTTAAATGTTTTTTAATCTATCCATGCCTTTGTGTTTCTCCATCCACTTTTCTTCATTTCATTCCCTATCTCTCCCTTCTCTTCCACCCACTCCACCATGTAATCTATTACTCTCGGAAATGAGAGGATAACCACAATACTTGGCCAAATAGGAGGTGAATGTGATCATGAATTATCTTTACTATTTAATTTTAAGTTTGTAGATATATTTGAGTAGCATGCACAGGTAAGTCGAATGTCCCTGATGTTGTGACTACCATCGATAACATGAAACTCAACCTATCCATATTATTTTATTTAATAATTTTCTCTCTCTCAATTGGTTAGTTCGTCACACATTGGAGATGAGATAATCAATAGATGAAATGGCATCAATTGAACTGGGTCCTGGAAGATGACACATTCTAGAAAAAGGATTGTCACCAAATTGGATTAAATGAGGAGGTGGAATTGAGAGTGATCAAACATTCAATGATATTCCAAAATTTATAAATAAAGAATAGTAGTTCAAACATGGGATTTCATGTTTGGATTATCAAACTGAAATAAAAAATATAAAGGAGAATAATGATTGAATATTTAACCAACCACCAAAACCATGTTCTTCCTTATTAATTCATTCTATATATACTTGAATCATAGTATAAATTTAGAATTATTGCTTCACATAAAATTATTTTAAATAATAAAAAACCCAAAAAAAATTTAATCACTTTCATCTAATAAACAAACCCACAAAAAGAGATAGAATAAGTGAATTAAATAAATTATGTGTACTACATTGAGAAGGATATTCAAGAGAGATGACCCTGGTAATCCACTATTATGCATTAAGAAAAAGATAATTATTTTTGTCCACACCCCACAACAGACGTGCGTCAAAACTGATGCTATTTCTGGGGTTCCAATCATTAGTTAATTTAACTTTCTTATTTTAACATATTTTTATATATCATTTTATTTAAAAAACTAAAAAAAAACTTCCATGATGTATTAAAATTCAGAATATTATGCATGGAAAAATTACTCACAGGTGTAGCAACAAAAACAATAAGAAGATGGATATTTTAGAAGAGATTAGATGCATGAACTTAGAGAAACCATTGAACAACTAACCAAAAAGGATAATATATATTTTGATAATGTGCATGCACAAATAGAGAAACCCAACCCGAATCCAAAGTAATAACTTGAGAAAGTGGTGGAATAAATTTCACCACTTATATTTGAAATTGAAGAACCCGAGGAACCAAGGGAGGAAGACGTATCTGCTGAGCTACAAGTGGAATATCAAAAAAGATTGGATGAATTATTGATTAAATATGAGGAAGTACCTAACTTCCCCATAAAATACAAAGAATTAGATTCAGCACCACTGAAGGAAGAAACCACCCAAGTGGAGGAATTTTATGTCAAGATGGAGGAGCCTGACTACCTACCTTTATCCTCAGAGAGTATACTCCAAGAGGAACTTACCACTAAGGCAGAGATTGAAGCTAAACCGACTCAGGGAGTTGAACCATTCATTGAATCTATCCGTTCTAATTTTAATGAATATGAATTCTACATCACTCCATGTGGTTTTGATTATACAAAATTAGACAACCTCAACTCTAACATGGAGAAAGAAGAAGAGCCTCGATGTGCACATGCTGAGGAACATATGGAGATCCCTAGATTCATTGAATATTTATTGATGAAAGTTAATGAAGATATGATAGTGTATTTACCTAAGGAAACCATGAAAAGAGATGCTTTTATGGTTAATAATTTGATCTTGATTCTTCATGTTTTAATATTATTCAAATTGAATTACACTTTGACATTCCCATTGACAATTATTTTGATGAATAATACCTCAAGTAACTAATGGACAGAGAAGAAGAGGTTGCACAAGTATCAGAAAAGGAGGAGGATGATTCATACATCATCCTACCCCCACCTTCCAAGTTATAACTCATTGTAAAGGGGTGATATATTGTACGCTTTCCCATAAGGATGAAGAAAAAGCTGGGAAAAGACACATGTGGTCGTTCAAATCAAAGAATCTTTATCCTCCATCTAAATTTGGATAACAGAAGGTACTACCCTCCAGAGGCAGTCAAAATTCACGGCCCACTTGGGGGATATT
The DNA here is from genome assembly GCA_963277665.1 of Viscum album. Lineage (NCBI taxonomy): Eukaryota > Viridiplantae > Streptophyta > Magnoliopsida > Santalales > Viscaceae > Viscum > Viscum album. Next base: position 961,981,875 of record OY728148.1, on the reverse strand, counting down.
ACCAAGATTTATCTTTACTTTCTTTCTAGGAATTTATATTTAAATTTATTTTCATCGAAATAATTTAGCATGTGGTCCCCTTTCTCTTTTATTTTGAGATTAAATGAAATGATCATTGTGATTAATTGAATAATTTTCATTTGTAGGATCATGATGGTAGAAGGAAGCCAGAAATAGTAAAGGGGAAGGACCAAGTTTCATGGGAAATGGTGTTCAATTTTATTGTTTTATCTTTTAAACTATCCCCATTTTTGTCTACTACATGTTTCTATCTTTAAAGATAAAATTTCATTCCAACACATAAAGTCATGTTTTACTCGAATTATCAAAGAGACATGGGTTTCTTAGGAATCCTATGATTCCATGTTTTAGATTTCAATGTAGATATGATTAAATGACTGAATTGAATAATTTAATTTTTAAAATGAAGCATGGATATTTAAGTAATGACTCATTATTTGAAGGAATTAATTGATTCATGTAAATGAAATTTCTCTACCATCCTTCATGCATTGAATTTCTGATGTTCATATGAATTGATTAATTAGTCATGCCATGAGTGATTGTCCAATGTTATATTTTCCATTCCCAAGAGGATTTATAGACCATGTACTTCCTATTTATTCTTGAGCATATTTCTTGGATGATCTTGGGACATGTAACCAACATGCACTTCTATTGAAACTTATCAAAGCTCTGACTATGAAAAAACTCATTTAAAATGATTGAGTCATCTTTTAGAAAACCAATTTTCCTTAAAATACCACCTTTACATCAATCATTTTTTATCCCATAGAGACAATGAATGACATTTATAGGAATGAGTCATGTTTCAATCCATTTTTATCCATTCCTACCTTCCATTAAGTATTTTCATGATATTTCAAAGTTGAAGTGTGGGGTTAAAGGGAATCATAGTGCATGGGATAATATACATTGTAATTAAGAGGTGTGGGGGTATTATTATAGTAATTGTAAAAGGTTTTGGAATCATTCATTATACTATTTTTTCCCCTGTTCAATTAAAAAATAACAAAAATGACAAAAACAACCAATACAAAGAGAAAAAAATGGGTTCTGATTTGGGAAAACCAAAAATCGCCATTTTTTAGACTGGTGATCTTATGATCATATTTGGATAAATGATGGATGTGAGATTTGATATAATCATAACATTCAAAAAAATAATAAAATGTAAAAAATAAAAAAAATCATGATTGTGCACAAATCATTCATTATGCTTACTTGACCATAACCTTTTCTTTGAGTTTTGGGAATTAGGTGTTGCTACTTTGTAGGGGATAATTTCATTATATTTTTTCTTTTGATATCATGCATAGTACTTAAGAGATTAGCCTCCTGCTTGAGCCTTAACTTTTAAAGCATCAAATCCTACCAACCTTAAACCTTAGAGTCAATAGAACCTTAATTGAAATTCCTCGTGATTTTATGTTCATTTTGTCATTACAAAGTGGAGAATGTAGTTCATTTAGAAGAATATGGATAAGGGGCATGTTCTCATGATATGAGAATATATCTACCTGAATTGTATCATGAGTGATGAGAGAAAAGAATCAAAAGTGATGTAAATCATGACTTGTCATGTTTTATAATATTTAATCAAGGATATTGAATGAATGAACGGATAAATTCGATCAATTTTCAAAGGTTAAAAGTAAAATATTTTAATTATTTTTTTCCTTGAAAAATGGGAAATAAAAGTGATATTTTATGCAGATTTTTGAACGTATGATTTTACATTGATTTGTTTTTGAATTTATTACCATGGAATTTAAATATTGGTAATATTAGTGTCCTCTGATTTCTATTTTGAGATTTTATACAAGGGGACAAGTATGGTTTATGTGTGGGGGTATTTGACAGAGTAAATTTATGTGCATATTTTTGATCAAATAATGAGGATTTTTAATGTTTTTCAATGATAAAAACCATGTATTTCAATGTTTTTTTAAAATAATAGGTAATTTTAATTTTAGAATGATTATGAGAAAATTTGATAAAATTGCATAATTTTGGATTTTTGAATGATTTTTACCACAAGGGTATTTCTGTCATTTCGTAAAAAATATAATTCCAAATTCGTGAATTTTTTAGATTCCTGATTTTATTTCATTCAAATGTCTTTTCAGGTCCTAGAGTTGATTCGAATATCTATTAGTCCAAAAAAATCATTGATGTTGGAAACTTTTCTGGGCGGACAGTGTGGACCCCACCACCGTAATAGATGCACAAATCAGTCTCCTCACCTACCATTTAGGTTATTACACTAGGGATAGCACAAGTACACATCAGAACAACTCTAAAACATCTTTGGTTGATTTTTTAAGTCATTAAGGTTTCTATTGATCATTATACATTTGAAGGAATCTTCTTGGATATTTTGGCCATAAAAATCCTTATTCAATGAAAATTCCATAACTCCTTAATACTATGGATAAATGAGATGAAGGTTGGAGGGTGAATGGAAAACATATTTATGAACAAATTTTATGAAGGGGTCCATGTGTGAATCGACCATTTAATGCTCCAACAACACGCAAAATTTCAGAAGACAGAATTATACCTATAAGAGGAGGTCCTCGACTCCTTCCCAAATCATCAGCTCAACACCCACAACTAAGGAGGGATCCCATCAAGGAACGGGCCGATTCTTCTCCTCCCCCCCCCTTATTTCTTATTTTAATTTTATTTTAATTTTATTTTTTTATTAGTTTTAAATTTTCATTCAAATTTGAATTTTTTTTAATCCATGTCTTTGTGTTTCTCCATCCACTTTTCTTCATTTCATTACCACTCTCTCTCTCCTCTTCCACCCACTCCACCAAGTAATATATTATTCTCTAAAATGAGAGGTTGACCTTTGGACATGGCCTGGGGGGTGGTGAAGGTGATCATGAATTTTCTTTAATGTTTAATTTTATGTTTGTATATAGATTTGAGTAGCATGCATGGGTAAGGAGAATGTCCTAGATGTTGTGACTGCTTCTGATGACATGAAAATCATCCTATCCATATTCTTTTATTTAATTATTTTTCCTTGTCTCTATTGTTTAGTTCTTCACACATCTGATTTGACCTAGTCAATTGATGAAACAGCTTCGATTGAATCGGGTCTTGGAAGATGACACATTCTATACAAAGGTGTGTCACCAACTTGGATTAAAGGAGGAGGTGGAATTGAGAGTTATCAAACATTCAATGATATTCTACAATTTATAAATAAATAATAGTATTTAAACCATGAGATTTAATGATTGAATTATCAAAATGAAATAAAACATATAAAGGATAATAATTATTGAACATTTAACCAACCCCCAAAACCAAATTCATTCTTATTAAATCACTTATAGAAAGGGAGGTTTTCCCAAAACCTGTAGATTACTTTTACCAATGGTTTAAGGAAACCGTTCGTAATAGATGGTTAAATAATCTTTTCCAAACTTTTTTTCAAAACCGTTGGGAAAAGTATACTCTATACCAATGGTTTTCTTAAACTGTTGGTATAGATAGGTTTAAATAATCCTTTACCAATGGTTTTTACAAACCGTTGTGAATGTTTTTCCCCAAATTCACAAACAGTCAAACTCCCCCATTCCGCGCGAATGCAGCCCAAAACAGAAGGGAGAATTGGGATTTTCCTTCCCCTACGGCTAAAATCCTTCCATATTTATGATTTATCAGTTCATCACTTGTTTTATATAAGTGATACTTCATCTACTATTTTGGTTTTATGATTTCATTTGGGTGAAGTGGAGAAGTGGGATTCTGTTTACCCTACTGCAAAATTCATCGTTCCGATCCATTTTCAAAATTTCATAGTAATAAACTTATAATTTGTAAGTGATAATTTCATTTTAATGTTCTACATCTACTGTTTTGGTTTTCTAATTTGAATTGGGTGTGTATGACTTTTTTTTCCATTTGATTTGGGTGTTTGTGTTGGTCATTGACAGTTAATCAAATTTGATTCAAAATGAATTATGTGTTAATATCATCCATAAATTTTCAATTATTAGAAGGATTGGTATTGCTAGGAATTTTGTGTTAATATCATCCATATTCTACATGATTCACATCATGGTAAGAATGTGTGATGATATTGTTAAGATCAGAGAGAAAACTCATACACTCCAGGTTGTTTATAGAGTCATGGTTAGTCATGAGTGATAATTTTCTTCCTAAGATGACTGTAATAATATAAGTTTAGGGTCAATTAAATATGGTTCTCACTATACGTCGTATATTATGTCTCTTTCTTGGCCAATACTCACTTTTATGATGGTGGGGTGCTTTTCACTAGCCATGCTATCATGTGTATACATCCATAACAATGTTAGATAAGTCACAAGTTTAATTCAGTAATCTTGTTATCATTTACATACCTTATTATTAATCTCAAATATAAAAATAAATGTATTTGTCTTTATATTATGAAATTAAACCTTTTTACAAGCCATGAACAACCTATTTGTGTAGAATCCTAGACTTTATCCACCCATCGAGTGCGATTGACTTGAGGAACTAATTGGGTAATTAAAGGTGTGACCATAGAGGTGCCAATAATGATTTATTGAAAATGAGTGAATGCTTTGGAAGGCCTGTAACACGTAATGAGGCCTGAGGCATGTGCCTCTATTTTGGATGCCTATAAAGGGGCCTTGAAGTCCTCTTTTACCAAAATTTGTGTGCAACCATTGGTAAAAATTTTCCCTTTACCAATGGTTTGATTCAATGATGAGGCAATGCACCTTTATTGATGATTGTGGATTTCGAGTTATTGACATGACTCACACTCTTTCCACTGATGAACTGTATGATTGGGTTTTATCTCAAGATGCTAGGTCAAAATTTTGAATTTATTGACCCTCTTGTATAGTACTACTTCCTGGTAGTTGAAACTATGTTTTTCTTCTTGAAACATGACATACAATACCATCAATCAGTTTATGATTTTGTTATTAGTTTGTATTACTAATTTGGTTATTTTCATCCATTTCCAATATTTTCCCATTGTTATCTTTCTTCCACTTTTTAACTGATAATATTAAAATTGTGAAACTTAGGTAATGAGGGAATAGTCTCTCCCAGACACAGCAAAGGCTCTCACTATTAGTCAATAACATTTGGCATTTTGGTAGATGTGCTTGAGGCCATGTGGCCACCTGGGTTTGGGACACTAATGAGTGGAATCATGGTTTGGGACATCACAATTCCTGGATATCATTTTTATAGGTGTTTCTAATCAAATCCTTACCTATAACTATTTTAAGCCCCTCTCCAAAATCAATTGAGACATGATTCAATGAATACACCTACATAATTCAGAGTGTGTTTCCTACTACTTACCTTCAAACCACCATTAATCATCTGTTTATTTATGTTTTTTTATCGGAATGGATTTTCTATATATTTTTTTGGGGTACACATTAGTTATTTATTTCTAATTACATCCACATTTGTTTTCATGGCAGGAAATGACACCCATTGAAGATATGTGGTGGAAAAAGATGACAAATAATAATCATCGCATGACACAGATGGGCATTCCTCCACTCATCGATATCGTGAGAATTTTATTTCAAATATATATATTTCAATAACATATAATATCTTGTGTTTGCTTTTGTGTTAAACTTTTTTTCAAGATCTACCCATTATATGAGAGATATTCAATGAGGAGCCTGATATTGCTCCCATTACAGAGGTTGGTGGTAGGAGGGGGGGTGGTGTCAGAGTTAGACAATCATCTTGTGAACCCGGTACTGAGGTCGGTGGTACAAGGGGGAGGAGGGGGAATACTCGCTTGCGTGGGATGTGGGGGAGGGGCGTACTCATTTGTGTGTGGTATGGAACCTCCAGACACAGTTGAAGGTTGAATACAATGATGAATGACAAATGATTAATAAATCTGGGCAGGAATGTCAGGGTTTTTTTGAGACACAAGCCAAATACTCCGACATCATTCCAGTCAACCCTCTCTCTTGGTGATATCTTCCACACAAAGTCAAGGTTAATGCATGGGCACAAATATGGGTATAAAATCTATTGGATTTAATGTAGTATTTTTTTATATTTATATGAATTAATCTATTGGGTGTCATCTTTGTTTTAACTTCTCTTATGGCGAAGGTGCATGACCTGCATGTTTAAAGGATCTTGGAGAGATTTGAAGAGGTTATATGCATGAGTAGTACGTTGGATTGTGTGATAGAGTGGGGTCATAGTTGGATACAGTACCTATCATGGATGACTATCCGATAGAGCAATATCTCCAAATGATTACCCATTGGGCTACTTCCAAATTTACGGTATTAATCCCATTTGAGGCATTTAAATGATAGTTTTCATATTTGGAATTAATATTATATTATATATTATTCAACAATATTTAGGAATCTTTTGAAAAAACAAAAAAACCATCGATTCAATGTAATACCTCCAAACATTGGGGTGCACTACTACATCAGATCATGAGAGTCAGCTGCTAAGATATAGTTGTATATAATTTTTCTTTAGGACATTACCTTTTTATTGTTTTCTACCTAAATTATGTGATTTATTGAATTTTGAATATATTATTATAATTTCACATTATACTGTTTCAATGTAATTACTGATGCAAAAATTGAATATTGAAGGATATCTCCCTTGAGCAAAATTGTTTTGCTCGAGTAGATGCAAAAAAAGATGGAACTGTGTTTAATGAACTGACACAAAAAAATATTTTAAGTTTTAATTTGTTTATTTAAAAGTTTAAAATCTATTTTGAAATTTAATAATCTATTAATATTTTTAATAGGATGATTTAGAGGCCCTTGATGCCCAAGATCCTGGCAATTTAGGCCCACATGATCATTTATATCCGGTTTTGGGAGATGAGCACTCTGGTCAATTATGCTACCGAAATGGTATGAATATAGTCTCGATAAGTTATTGGTCCTCTCCAAGTATCCATTCTAGTACCACTGGGCTGGAACAGCTCAAAGAGCATGCAAGATTGTCTGATAAAAGGGTTACAGAGTTTGAAGAACTGGTTCAAATGAGGGAGAAAGAATTTATAAAACTGATCAAATAATTATCTTCATCACTTCCACCAGAGGCCAGCGTGGCTTGTTAGACATATATGTCACCTATGGGTGCATTATCATATGCACCACGAAGCAGTTGTAGTGGCGGTCGAGATGATGATGTTCCTGGTAATGACGAGGATGCTGAAGAGGATGAGGGAGAGGATGAGGATGAGAATGAGGGAGAGGATGTGGTTGAGGGCTAGGATGGGGCCGAGGATGAGCATGGGGATGATGATGATGATGAAGACGAGGAAAAATATGGTGGTGAGGATGTGGCTAATGATGATAGTGGTGATGGTGATGGTGATCAGGGGTAGATTGATCCATTACATTTTTGATTTCTGTATAACTATTTATTTTTTAACCTGGTTTTTCACTATAGTATTGATATTCTTGAATTCAATATAACTCTTTATTTTTGACCAAATATGGAAGCCTAATGATGTTATAATGGTTTATGGGGCTTTTGGGCATTGTTCAGAGCTCAGAACCCCAGTCTGCGTAAAAAAACACTATGCCTCACGGTTAGTAAAAAATTTAATTCCATCCCACAGGGTATCTACCGACTATATATGGATATTTATTAGAATCAATGTGCAATTTTTTCCTAACCATGCACTAGGGGATGCACGTCATGCACAATGTATATAGTTTTAGTATAAGATATTATCATTGTTGTTGCACGCTTTGCCTAACTAGCATATGGAAAACTGACCAAACGCATTCGAATTGTGTTGATACTTTAGGAAAATGATCCATGATTGATATGTGACATATATGAGTCAACTCCGCCCCAATCTGAGGCACGGTGTGGCAGGAATCACTAAAAGTGTCTTTCTTTTGTTTAAAATGGACACCCTTTTGATTAAAAACAACTGGCATATAGAATACTGACCAAACATATTTGGATTGTGTTGATACTTTAAGAAAACGATACATGGGAAATATGTGATGTGTACGACTCAGTATCTCCTAAATCTGAGGCACGGTGTGGCAGGTACCACTCAAAGTATCTCACTTTTATTTGAAATGGACAACATTTTAAGTGAAAACAAAAACTGACATACCGAAAATAGACCAAACGTATTCAGATTCTATTGATACTTTAGAACAATGATACATGGGACATTTTTAATTTGTAAGAGTCAACCCTGCATCAGTCTGACGCACGTTGTGGCCAGTACCACTCAAAGTGTCTCACTTTTATTTGAAATGGACCGGATTTTAAGTGAAAACGAAAACTAACGTATGGAAAACTGATCAAATGCATTCGGATTGTGTTGATACTTTAGTAAAATGATACATTGGTCATTTTTTATGAGTAAAAGTCATCTCCGCCTAAACCAGAGGTGTCGTGTGATCGTGAGGGCCGAAAACGTACTCCACTTGTCATAAATGTCCAAAACATGCATTTAGTGGTCAAATGCATGCCGAAAAACATAGGAATGACTTGAAATCACACAAAAACACCCTAATTATTATCCGTGAGGTGTACGAGGAGATATAACATCATTCAGATGCACAGTATTTATGGCCCGACTGAATATGTGTTTTTAGGTGTTTGGTGTGCTTGAAAAGCGTGCGTGGGGTGGTCAAAACCGGCCAAAGTTCCACAAAATTCCATGAAACCAGACGAAAAACAAGGGTGGGTGAATTGTGAAATGGTCAAAAAGATGGAACATCAGTTGAAGGTGTCGTGTGACCGCGCTGGCTGAAAAACGCACTCTGCATGTCATAAATGGCCAAAACATGCATTTAACGGTCAAATGCATTCCTAACGACATCAGAATGGCTTAGAATCACACAAAACACCCTAATTATTATTCATTAGGTGTAAGAGGAGAAAACATGCCATTTGGATATGCGTTTTGAATGGCACAACTGAATATGTGTTTTTAGGTGTTTGGCACGCTTGAAAAGCGTGCATGGGGTGGTCAAAACCAGTCGAACGACCTCGGAATGCAATGAAATCAGACGGCGATAATGGGTGGGTGAATTTTGAAATGGTCGCCTAGACAACACATCAATCAGAGGTGTCATGAGACCGCGGTGTCCGAAAATGCACTCCCCATGTCGAAAATGGCCAAAACATGTGTTTAATGTTCAAATGCATATCTATCAACATCAGAATGACTTGAAATCACATGAAAACACCCGGATTATTATTCATGAGGTGTACGAGGAGACGACATGTCATTCGTAGACACGGTTTGCACGACAGGGCTGAATATGTGTTTTTTAGGTATTTGGCGCGGTTGAAATGCATGCATGGGGTGGTCAAAACTGGCCGAACGACCTTGGAATGCCATGAAATCGGATGACAACAAAGGGTGGTTGAATTCTTAAATGGTCGGTCAGACATCACATCAATTTGAGGTGTCGTGTGACCGCGATGGCAGAAAACACACTCTGCATGTCGTAAATGGCCAAAACATGTGTTTAACGGTCAAATGCATGACGAATGAAATTGGATGGACTTCAAATCACACTAAAATATCCTAATTATTATTCGTGAGGTGTACGAGGAGACAACACATCATTTGGATGTGCGGTTTGTGCGGCACAACTGAATATCTATTTTTTAGGTGTTTGGCGCGCTTGAAAAGCGTGCGTGGGATGGTCAAAATTGGCCGAACGACCTCAAAATTCCATTAAATCATACAACAACAAAGGGTGGGTGAATTTTGAAATGGTCGGCCAAACGAAATATTATTCAGAGGTGTCGTGTGACCGTGCTAGCAAAAAACGCACTCCGCGTGTCATAAATGGCCAAAACATACGTTTAACTATCCAATGCATGAAAAATGACATCAAAATGACTAGAGATCATATGGAAACACCCTAATTGTTATTCTTAAGGTTTATTAGGAGACCAACCATCATTCGGACATGCGTTTTGCACAGAAGGGCATAATATGTGTTTTCAGGTGTTTGGTGCGCTTGAAAAGGGTGCGTGGGGTTGTCAAAACTGGCCGAACGATCTCATAATGTCATGAAATCAGACATCAACAAAGGGTGGGTGAATTGTGAAATTTTCCGACAAATGTCATGTCAATCGGAGGTGTCGTGTGATCGCCGTGGCCGAAAACGCACTCCATGTGTCGTAAATGGCCAAATCTTGCGTTTAATGGTCAAATACATGCCGAACGACACTGAAATGACTTGAAATCACATGAAAATATCTTAATTATTATTTGTGAGGTGTATGAGGAGACAAAACATCATTTGGATCTGCATTTAGTGAGACACGACTGAATATGTGTTTTTTAGGTGTTTGGAGCTCTTGAAAAACATGTATGGGGTGGCCAAAACTGACCGAACGACTTCAGAATTCCATGAAATCGTATGACAACAAAGGGTGGGTGAATTGTAAAATGGTCGGCTAGAAGAAACATCAATTGGAGGTGTCGTGTGACCGTAGTGGCTGAAAACGCACTTTGCGTGTTGTAAATGTCCAAAACACGTGTTTTACGGTCAAATACATACCAAACGATATCAGAATGAATTGAAATCACACAAAAACACCCTAATTATTATTCTTGATGTTTAAGAATAGATGGAACATCATTCAGACCCGCGGTTTCCGCAGCATGGCAGAATATGTGTTTTTTAGGTGTTCACGCGGTTGAAAAGCGTGTGTAGGGTGGTCCAAACCAGCCGAATGACCTCGGAATGCCATGAAATTAGACGATGACAATGGGGGGTGAATTTTGAAATGGTCGGCTAGACCTCACATCAATCGAAGGTGTCGTGTGACTGTGGTGGCCAAAAACATACTTTTTGTGTCGTAAATGGCCAAAGCATGTGTTTAATGGTCAAATGCATAACGAACGACATCGTAATGACATGAAATCACACGAAAACGCCCTAATTATTATTCTTGAGGTGTATGAGGAGACAACATGTCATTCAGATGCACGGTTTTCATGACACGGCTAAATATGTGTTTTTAGGTGGTTAGGGCGCTTGAATAGCGTGCGCGGGGTACTTAAAATCGTCTAAATGACCTTTGAATTCCATGAAATTGGAAGGCAACAAAGGTTGGGTGAATAGTGAAATGGTTGGTTAGACAGCTTGTCAATCATCGGTGTCGTGTGTCCACGGTGGCCAATAACACATTCTATGTGTCGTAAATGGCCAAAATATGTGTTTTACGGTCAAATACATAACGAACAACATTGGAATGACATGAAATCAGACGAAAACAACCTAATTATTATTCATCAGGTGTAAGAAAAGACGACATGTCATTCAGACGTGTAGTTTGTGTGGCATAGTAGAATATCTATTTTTAGGTGTTTGGCGCGCTTGAAAAACGTGTGTGGGGTGGTCGGAACTGTCCAAACGACTTCAGAATACCATGAAATCGGACTACAACAAAGAGTGGATTAATTATGAAATGGTCAGCTAGACAACATGTCAATTAGAGGGGTTGTGTGACCGCGGTGGCCGAAAACACACTTCAGACTGCCCCCCTCACCCCCGGATAGGCCCCAGCACCCCTCGGACATCCCCCCCCCACCCCGGACAGCCCACCCCCCCACCCAACTATCCATGGATCATTTGTGACAGGTACGAGTCAACGCCACCTAAATTTGAGGAACGGTGTGACTGGTATCACTCAATGTGTGTCACTTTTGTTTGAAATGGACAACATTTTAAGTAAAAACAACAACTGACACACGAAAAATCTTCACAGGGCTACACATTTATTCTGCAAATTAAGGGATAAAAAATAAAACATGGTCTATTGGTCATACGTTATAAGAAGAAAATATTCACAAGGCATAGATTGAAACACAATGGGTCATAATATATATATAAAAACATGAATTATATTTGGAATGAGTCTCGACATCCCATCATGAACATGCACGAACACTCATGTTCTAATTCTCAATTACGGGTTGTTCATTCTATATAATAACATAAAAGAAATAAATATAATATAGTGATTTCATATGAAACCTATGAACACTCAAGAATATTATATAACAAATTGGTCAACAAGGCTACACATAGATTCTTGAATAATAAGTTTCAATGTCTCATAAAAATACCTCAATGATGAGGAATACATATGGGGACACCATTTCCCCACAGATCACCTCAATACCATCCTCAAACAATGGGTTCTAGGACCAAACCAATGTCCCTTTGGGAACCCAATACCAAAGACTTAATTGAATAGTTATACCCACTACCCAAGATGGGGATTCATCTCACATCACACCCAGGAGAGAAAATTACAATTAGCCACATACCCCATTATTCTAATTGAAAAGTCTATGAAAAACATGTAGGCTATTCCGGTAACCGATCTCATATGTCGAGATTGGCCAATGTTTCCCACTAACACATTAGGAACCATTTATACATGGATAAATAATCATTAGAGGAATATAAAAATCTCATGTGCTTCTTATAACTCATCCTAGGTCTAAGCACATGACCACTACCATTGTCTATCTTATGGGTGTCATGATCCTTTCCAGTCTACCCAAGTTTTTTTTGTTGGTTTTAAGATACTCAACCGAATACCATGACTAAACATCCCATGTTCCCCCTATAACATGTAGGTTTTTTCTCTTGTGTATATTGGTGTTGTGGTTTGATTGAGGAATGAATTCTAAATTTTGATTACTCTTATGTGTGTAGGTCTTTTGGTTTAAGTGAGGAATGGATTCTAAATTTCAAATACACTTATGGGTGTTATTGCATTTCATATAACATATAGGATTTTTCTCTTATGGGTTTTATTGCATTTGAATTTCTAAATTTCTAAATTTCTAAATTCTGGAATGAATTCTATATTTTGAATACTTTGGATGGGAATTTTTTTATTGGTGTTGTTGCAGGTTTGGAGAGGGCTTTTTGTGTTGTTGCAGGTCTGGAGAGGGGAGAGGGGCCTGCTATTGTGGTGCTGAACAATTGTATACCAACGGTTTCAAATCCATTTGAATAGATACAATAATATAATTATACCAACGATTTGTTATACCATTGGTATTGGTTTATACCAACGATTATAACAAAACCGTTGGTGTATCCTTATGGATTTCCATATCCCCTCTATACCAACGGTTTATAACCATTGATATAAGTGTAACACACATATACTAACGGTTTAAAAACCTTTGGTATATGTTATAATTTAACACACATATACCAACACTTTATAGAAAATTGTTGGTATACCTTCTATTTTGACACCTATACCAATGGTTTTCACAGAACCATTGGTATAGGCCTATTGTCACGCCTTACATGGCCACGGTTGAGGGAACCCTTGATATACTATATACCAATGGTTTCCAGGCCATTACCAATGGTTTACAACTGTGGGAAAAGTGTAAAATTCGAGTAGTGATTTATTCTATCTAGACTTGAATCTTAGTATAAATTTAGAATTCTTGCTTCACATGTCATTATTTTTAATAATAATAACACCAAAAAGATTTTAATCACTATCATTTAATAATCAAAACCACAAACAGAGATAGAATAAGTGAATTAGATAATGAAAGTGAACTACATTGAGAAGGATCCTGAAGAGAGACTACCATGGTCTGCCACTGTACTGCACTAGGAAAAATATAATTATTTTTGTCCACACCACATGGTAGGCGTGCATCAAAACTGAAGCTGTTTTCGTGGAGACAATCATTAGTTCATTTTCGTTTTCTTTTTTCACATCTTATTTAGATTTCATTTCATTTAAAAATGTAAAAAATAATTCCAAGATGTATTCAAAATCAGAATATTATTCATGGAAAAATTACTCACAGGTGCAACTACAACAACAAGAAGAAGATGAATATTTTAGAAGAGCTCAGGTGCATGGACTTAGAAAATGCCTTGAACTACTAACCAGAAAGGCCGATAGAGATTTTGATTATGTTCATGCATTAATGGACCAACCCAACCCTAATTTAGAGAAAGAAAATGAGAAAGTGGTGTATGAAATTTCACCAATTATATTTGAAATTGAAGAACCTAAGGAGGCAAGGGAGGAAGACGTACCTACTGAGCTACAAGTGGGAGATCAAAAAAGTTTGGATTAATTTTTGATTAAATGTGAGGAACAACCTGACCTCCCCATACAATACAAACAGGAATATTCAACACCATAAAAGGAAGAAACCACCCAAATGGTGGAATTTGAAGTCAAGATGGTGGAGCCCGTCTACCAGCCTCCATCCTCAGAGAGTCTACACCAAGAGGCACATATCACTAAGGCAAAGATTGAAGCTGAACCAACTCATGGAGTTGAACCATTCATTGACTCTATCCGTTCTAATTTTATTGAATCTGAATTCTACATCACTCCTTGTGGTTTTGATTATATAAAATCAGAAAATCTCAACTATTCCTTGGAGGATGTAAAATAACCTAGATGTGCATATGCTGAGGAACATATGGATCTCCCTAGATATGTTGAATATTTATTGAAGAAAGTGTTTAAAGAGATACTAGTGGATTTCCCTAATTAAACCATGATAAAATCTACTTACTTTGATGGGGAAGAATTTGATCTTGATACTTCATGTTTTAATATTATTCAAATAGAATTACACTCTGACTTTCCCATTGAAAATTCTTTTGATGAAGCATGCCTCGAGGAACCAATGGACAGAGAATAAGAGGTTTCACATGTAAAAACAAAGAAGGAGGATGATTAATACATCATCCTACCCCCATCATGCAAGATATTCCTCATTGTTAAGGGGGTGGGGATATGGTGTACTCTATCCCTGGATCATTACTAACCCAGAAGGATGAAGCACAAGCTAGGAAAAGCCACATGTTGTGGTTAAAATCAAAGAAGCTTCACCCACCATCAGACTTTGGAAAATAGCTGGTATTTCCCTTTAGAGGTAGTCAAAATTCAGGGCCGACATATGGGATAATACCAAGATTTATCTTTACTTGCTTTCTAGGAATTCAGATGTCAATTTATTTTCTTTGAAATAATTTAGCATGTGGCCCCCTCCATCTTTTCATTTTTAGCTTAAATGAAATGATCATTTTGATTAATTGAGTAATTTTATTTTGTAGGATCATAATGATAGAAGAAATCCCCAGACAGTGAACGGGAAGGACCAAGTTTCATTGGAAAAGGGTGTTCAATTTTAGTGTTTTATCTTATAAACTCTCCAAATTTTTCACCACAACATGTTTTGAGATTTAAAGATAAATTTGCATTTCCAAACATCGATTCATGTTTTACTCGACTTATCTAGGAGACATCAGTTCCTTAGGTATCCTATGATGCCATGTTTTAGATTTCAATGTTGATGTGATTAAATGATGGAAATTAATAATTAAATTTTTAAAATGAAGCATGGATATTGAAGTAATGACTCATGATTTTAAGGAATTAATTGATTCATTTAAATGAAATTTCCCTACCATCATTCATGCTTTGAATTTCTGAAGTTCATGTGAATTTATTTATTATTCATGCCATGAGTGATTGTCTAATGTTATATTTCCCATTCCCGAGAAGATTTATAGACCACATATATCCTATTTATTCTTGAGAATATTTCTTGAGTAATCTTGGGACATGTAACCAATCATAACTTGTATTGAAACTTGTAAAATCTATGACTATGCAAAAACCATTTAAAATGATTGAGGCATCCTTTGAAAAGTTAATTTTCCTTAAAATTCTACATTTACATCAATCCTCCTTTTAGAACATATAGACCACGAATGATCATTATATGAATTAGTCATGTTTCAAGCCATTTTTATCCACTCCTACCCTCCTCTGAGTATTTTCATGATATTTTAAATTTGAAGCATGAAGGTAAAGAGAATCATGGTGGAAGGTATGATATACATTATAAGGAAGAAGTGTAGGGGTTTTATTGCCATAATTGTAAAAGGTTGTGGAATCACTAATTATACTCTATTTTTTCCCCTATTGTAAAAAAATGAAAAAATGACAAAAATAATCAACAAAAAGAAAAAAAATGGGTTATGATTTGGGAAAACCCAAAATCACCATTTTCTAGACCGATGATCTTATGAGCATATATGGTTAGGTGATTGAGGTGAGTTCTGATATGATCATAACATTCGAAAAAAGAAAATAAAGTATTAAATTAAAAAAAATCACGTGGTTTCACAAATTATTCATTATGCTTACTTGATCATAACATTTTATTTCAGTTTTGGGAAGTGGGTGTTGCTACTATGAAGAGGATAATTTCATTATATTTTTATTTTTGATATCATGCATAGTACTTAATATATTAGCCTCCTCCTTGAGCCTTAATTTTTAAAGCATCAAATCCTACCAAACATAAACCATAGAGTCAATAGAACCTTAATTTCATGTCTTCGTGATTTAATGTGCATTTTTCCCATACAAAGTGGAGAAAGTAGTTTATTTACAAGCCTATGGATAAGGATCATGTTCTCATGATATGAGAAAAAATCTACTTGAATTGTATAATTAGTAATGAGAGAAAATAATCAAAAGTGATGTAAATCATGACTTTTAATGTTTAATAATAATTAATCAAGGATCTTGAATGAATGAAAGGATAAGTTTCATCAATTTTCAAATGGTAAAAGTAAAATATGTGAATTATTTGTTTCTTTGAAAAATGGGAAACTAAATTGATATTTTTTCAAATTTTCGAAAGTTTTATTTCACATTGAAAATTGTTTGATTTAATTGAATTCAAATTTTAATATTGGTAACATTTGTGTCCTCTAATTTCTATGTTTTGATTTTATACTTGAGGATAAGCATGGTTTATGTGTGGGGGTATTTGGGAGAGAAAATTTATGTGTATATTTTTTATCAAATATGGAGGATTTTTAATTTTATTCAATGATAAAACCATTGTATTTAAAAGTATTCTTAAAATAATGGGAAATTTGAATTTTAGAATGATTATGAGCAAAATCGAGAAAAGTGCATAATTTTGGATTTTTGACAGAATTTTACTACAAAGGTATTTTTTTCAATTTTAAAAAAATATAATTCCAAAATTTGGGATTATTTTTCTTAAAATCGTGATTTTATTTCATTAAACATTATATTAAGTACATAGAGTTGATTCAAATATCTATTAGTCCAAAAAATTCATTGAATTTGGAAAATTTTCTAGGAAAATAGAATGGACCCCACCACTATAACAGATGAAACAATTAGTCTCTTCACCTCATATTTAGGTGATTCCACCTAGAATAGCACTAGGACACATAGTACCAACTTTAAAACAATTTTGGGTAGATTTTTAAGTCATTAAGGTTTCCATTGATCATTATAAATTTGAAGACATCTTCCTAGAAATTTTGGGCATAAAAAGTCTTATTTAATGAAAATTCTATAACTCATTAATCCTTGTGGATAAATGAGCTGAAAATATGAGGTTGAATGGAAACCACATTTTTTAATAACTTTTATTAAGGGTTATATACATTAATCTAACATTTAATATGCCAAAAATATGGATACTTTCAGAGGAATGAATTATGCCTATAAAAGGAGGTTGTTGCCTTCTTCCCAAATCATCAGCTCGTCACCCACAGCTAAAGAGGGATCCCACTAGGGCATGGTCCACTTATTCTCCTCTTTCCCCCCAAATTTATTCTTTATATTTTATTTTAATTTTATTATTGTATTATTTTTCAATTATAATTCAATTTTTTTTATTAATCCATGCCTTTGTGTTTCTCCATCCACTTTTCTTCATTTCCTTCCCTCTCTCTCTATTCTCTTCCACCCACTCCGCTGAGTAATATATTACTCTCAGAAATGAGATTCTGACCCCAGACATGGCCCGGGGGGGAGGTGAAGGTGATCATTAATTTTCATTAATTTTTAATTTTAAGTTTGTAGATATATTTGAGTAGCATGCATAGGTAAAGCGAATGTCTCCGATGTTGTGACTGCCTCCAATGAAATGAAACTCAACCTATACCTATTATTTTATTTAATCAATTTTTCCTAACTCCATTGGTTAGTTTTTCACACATTTTATTTGAGATAATCAATGTATGAAATGTATTCTATTGAACACGGTCCTAGAAGATGACCCATTCTAGACAAAGGAGTGTCACCAAGTTGGATTAAAGGAGGAGGTGGAACTGAGAGTGCTCAAACATTAAATGATATTTCACAATTTATAATTAAAGAATAGTAGTTCAAACATGAGATTTCATGTTTGGATTATCAAACTAAAATAAAACATATAATTAATTATGATGATTGAACATTTAACCAACCCTCAAAAACAAGTTATTTCTTATTAATTCATTCTTTCTAGACATGTATCATAGTATAAATTTAGAATTCTTGATTCACATGTCATTATTTTACTTAATAAAAAAACCAAAAATATTTTCATAACATTCATTTAATAAATAAAACCAAAAAATAGATATAATAGGTGAATTAGATAAAGTAACTGAACTACATTGAAAAGGATCTTCAAGATAGATTACCCTAGTCAGCAACTATGTTTTACTAGAAAAAATATAATTATTTTTGTCCATGCCCCACGACAGGCATGCGTCAAAACTGACGTTGTTTCCAAGGAGACAATCATTAGTTTATTTACTTTTTCTATTTTCACATCATAGTTAGATTTCATTTCATTTAAAAAACTAAAAACAAGACTTCCATGATGTATTCATGTTCGGAATATTATCCAGGGAAAAATTACTCACAGGTGGAGTAACAACAACAAGAAGAAGATGGATATTTTAGAAGAGCTTAGGTGCATGAACTTTGAGAAAGCATTGAACAATTAGCCAGATAGGATGATAGATCTTTTGATTATGTTCGTGCATTAATGGAGTAACCCAACCCTAAGCTGAAGGAAGAACCTGAGAAAGTGGTGGATGAAATTGCACCGCTTATATTTGAAATTGAAGAACCTTAAAAGTCCTGGGAGGAAGACCTACCTAGTGAGCTACAAGTGGGAGATCAAAAAAGTTTGGATGATATCTGGATTAAATGTGAGGAACTAAATGACCTCCCCACACATTAAAAAGAAGAATATTTATCACCACTGAAGGAAGAAACCACCCATGTGGTGGAATTTGAAGTCAAGATGGTGGAGCCCGACTACCTGCCACCATCCTCAGAGAGTCTACTCCATGAGGCACTTACCATTGAGGCAGATACTGAAGCTGAACTGACTGAGGGAGTTAAACTATTCATTTACTCTATCCCTTCTAATTTTATTGAATCTGAATTCTGAATCAGTCTTTGTTGTTTTGATTATACAGAATATGATAGTCTCATCTATGAAAAAATTTGGGGATACCACGAGGACACGTAGGAGCGGCTGTACAACAAATTTGGGGGAGTTTTGAACTCATTAAGGTTTCCATTGATTGTTACACATTTGATGAAAGCTTTCTAGAAAGTTCGGCCATAAAAAAGTCTTATTCAATGAAAATTACATAACACTTTAACCTAGTGGCTAAATGAGCTGAAATTTGGAGTATAAATAGGAAACAAATTTATGAACAACTTCTATGAAGGGGTCGACGTGTGAATCCACCATTTAATGGTCCAAAAACGCGCAACTTCTGGTCCAACAACGGGAAATATTATAATGTCTCTATGATTTATATGGTTTCAATTTTCCAATGATGAAATATCCATATGTTTTATTTGGAGTTTGTGATGATGGGATGATGTTTATGAAACACATTTTATTCTTTGGGTTATGATGAATGTTTTAAATTTATTTTGTGGCACAAGTAAGAATGATTTTATTATGAGATGGGTGGGACCTATATCTCCCTCCAATGAATTGGGTAAAGATTTATATCTCCTGAGATAGACATGGCTGGAATGGTAAGTTAATCCGGTTCAGTGATACAGGATAGGAATGAAGAGGGAACTCGATTCAAAAAGGGACTTTTTCCAATAAGATGGTCTTCACAGCAATGCCTTTGCTACTATGGAAATCATAACAAGTACTGAAAGGTTCCCACAATTACATGATTTATTCCCATGCTATTTTATCATGATTGATGTTCCAATATGATATATTCTTTACGTACTTCCATGATTTATGTCTTTGCTCGGTATTTTGATGTTTAGATTTTATGTTCAAGTTTTTGCATTCAAATTTTTTTGGATTGTTTTATGTTCTCTATGTTTACCCTTACTGAGAATTTGAGCTCACCCATTACATGATTTCTTTTCCCCAGGATATAAAGAAAGGTTTTAGGTAAGAATACAAAAAAGGGGAAGATCTTCATGGGAGATGTTGATGATCATTCACCATGATTAGAATATTTTGTTCCGAGTTTCCAAAGACACTAAACTAATACGGTCTTTGGGCATCTATTTTTTTCATGTATTAAGTATTCTGCAAAAGTAATGTAATGTCCTTGTACGTCAAGCATTAGGTCTCTATATAAACCATGAAAAAATCTGCTTACTTTGAGGGGGAAGAATTTGAACTTGATACTTCATGTTTTAATAGTATTCAAATAGAATTACACTCTGACTTTCCCATTGACTATTCTTTTGAGGAAGCATGACTCGAGGAACCCATGGACATAGAATAAGAGGTTTTAAAAGTATAAATCAAGAAGGAGGATGATTCATACTTCATCCTACCCCCACTATTCAAGATATACCTCATTGTTAAGGGGGTGGGGATATGGTGTACTCTATTCCAGGATCATTACTAACCCTAAAGGATGAAGCACAAGCTGGGAAAATCCACATGAAGTGGTTCAAATCAATGAAACATCATCCTCTATCAAACTTTGGATAACAGCCGGTATTGCACTCTAGAGGTTGTCAAAATTCAGGGCCGACTTAGGGGATAATACCAAGATTTATCTTTACATGCTTTCAAGGAATTTAGATGTCATTTTATTTTCTTTGAAATAATTTAGCTTGTGGCCCCCTATATCATTTCATTTATTGCTTAAATGAAATGATCACTGTGATTAATTGAGTAATTTTCTTTTATAGGATCATAACGTTAGATGGAAGCCCCAGACAGTGAATGGGAAGGACCAGGTTTCATGGGAAAAGGGTGTTCAATTTTAGTGTTTTGTCTTTTAAACTCTCCACATTTTTTCCCACAACATGTTTTGAGATTTAAATATAAAATTGCATTCCCAAACTTGAATTCATGTTTTACTCGACTTATGTAACACCCCAAGATTTCATAGTGCGTTATTTTTTTCAAAATAATTCAATAACATGCACTATAGGAAACACCGAGTTCAAGTGCACCATGACTTACCAAACTAGCCGTTCAAAAGAGGTTATGAATAGTGTTAACTGAATTCTGAAATTTATAAAATCCTTATAATTTTAAAATCCATGTTATGAGTTTCTTAGACATAATTTAAGAACAAATTCATTTTTTTCAGATAAAAGAAGAATTTTTCAAAAATGCACTTTTACCGACTTTTATGGTGAACCCTTTTTAAAACTAATATTTTAAAATTTTTATATATTCAATTTGACAAAATAAATTTATTCTTTAGAATGGGGACATCAAAAATTTATAATGTAATACCCCAAGCATCCTCGGTACGCTTCTCTTTGAATAATACTGTAGCATGTGTTGTACGCAACTTCGAGTTCTAACACACACCACAACCAATCAAACTATCCCTTATGAATAATATTACCTAATTTTTGAAATTTTATACATTTTATCTTTCAAAATGGACGTCATTTTTGGATTCAGAATATCAAAATTATCCTTGGATGAAATTTTGGAACTTTCGGAGAACATTTATATTTTGATTAATAGTGAAAATCACTAAAGTTTTATTAAAAACAACTTTTTTAATCGAAGTAATTAGTAGTGATAAATTATGAATATGTGTGGTTTTAAAGTATATTTAAAATATAATTTTACCATTTAATATAATTTTGGTAATTGAACATAATTTCACATTTAAACAGGACATAAACAAGTGTCAATCTTTTGATAGTTATAATCACTTAAAAACACGTTTTTTGTTTTGACAACGGGAATTAATTTTAAATTAATTTCTGCCACTTTTGTGTTTTGAATTTGGAAAAATGGACTCCATATTTGTAGTTAGGATTTAAAAATTGTGTAAATAGGAAACTTTTATTTTTATACATTTTGAATCATTATTTCGGTAAATACTTTATTTACCATGGTTAAAGGGTAAATCCGGTAAATAAGGGTAAAAAATAATATTATAATAATAATAAATTACCCTAAAACATGTCTTAACGCTATTTGTTGATAAATGTCCGACCTTGGGCATCTTTGGGTTGATTTTGGGACCCCATGAATCCACATGTAAGTGATAATGACACTTTATAATATCTAAGTTAAAATAAATACAAAAATGACAAAAGTATATATCTTTTAGAAAAACCAATTTTACATGGGGTAATATATGTTGGATTTTCGACTATAAATATTAACTGGAAAGATAAAAATATTTTATACATAATGGTATTTTATTAATAAATTTTATACATTTCATATTTAATATTATTTATGACACAATAATGATGCAATATTTTCATTATTAATGAATGTATCAAATAATTGGTATTATAAATGTTAAAATAAAAATATTTTGAAAGTTTTGATGACATAAACGATTTTTATTGGTTAATATGACATGTTAGGATTTTTAAATGAATTTGTTTCGAATTAATAATGTTGTTAATACTTTAACAAAAATCAATTATTGAGTAGTGTCAAAATTGACATAAATGAGTTTATAAAGTAAATATTATATAATTAATTTATATTATATTCCTAAAAATCTAAGGGTCTTCCAAAGGACTTATATCATTATTGGTGTATAATTAATGGACCACTTTGGGGTTTCATGGATGTATATAGTATGTTTATTAACTATATATTATTAAAATACAATGTGACATGGTAAGTGGTAATCTAATTAACCAAGAGTTAAAACTAAAAGATAAGGTTAATATAATGACCCAAACCTGTCTAAAATCTATTGGTTGAAAGGATTTAGACCCATAACCACCTTATAATTTGATTAATCTTATTTGTATCCATTATAAAATGAATATTATTTTATTATAAACTAATAATTTAAGTTTTTCCTAAAGAGCCCCTCACCCCTCTTATAAAAGGGAACTCCCCTTCTCATTATTTCACACCTTCAAATCCATTTGGCTCGGCCAACCCCTGCCCAAATATCCTCACAACTTCCTTCACATAATCCTAGAGGCCTTAGTTTGATTATAAACCCAACCTAAGGATCCCTTTTGATCAAATCAAAAGGAAGACCCCGAAGAAGAGGTAACGTCATCACCACCCTCTTGAAAGTTCCTTTCTTCTTCAACTTCTTATTTCCTTGTTATTTCCATTCTAAAATAATAACTCCAATTCCTTATATATACTGTGATGTTCTTATAATTATGGAACAAATATATTCATTATTCTATCCATCTCTTTAATGACATATCACCATACGTGTGTACGTACGACATACCGTCTCCACGTTGTGGTGTAATTGTTATTCAATATACTATTATTTAGATAGGTATAATAATGATGTATAATTCATGTAAATAATAAATATAACATGATAATTATTCTGTATATATGATCTACCATCCAATTATATATTATTTTAATATCAAAAGAATGATATTGTCGCTCGTGTGTACGTACAGATTACCGTCTCCACGAACGCGATGAGATTAATTTCCCATCGTATCCATTCATGGCTAAATTTTATTGGATGAATAAAAATAATATTTAAGGACTTAATATCATCTTGTAGATGAGTATGATACAACCTATCCATAACAAACACAACTTATATAAAAGAAAATGAGTAAGTTAACACCCAAAACGACGATAATACTAAGATTTTATTAACAAAGTGATGTTAAAAGATCATATATGATATCATATTAATATATATGACTATTGAATAATTAAATAACAATTATTTCACCATTATAAAGGAGGTTAACCTACCATTAATCAAGGAAAAGTAAAAGGTAAGGGGGTTTCATCTCACTCCTTATTCCCGTGAGATTCATGCCGTATTGCTACTATTAACTTTTGTGTGGTGTATGTACTGTCTATAATTGTATTCTTTTTGTAATACACATTTATTTATGTGTATTTACATATTAATTTTATGATACCTCATTCACGTGGTATATGTTTCTTATGTTACCAAATTGGTAAGGGTTAATTTAACAGCCTATTAATTATCTGATGTTGTTTTTACATATGTATCTACTGGGACATCTTTTTTATCCATGTCCATGATTTATGAAAGAGTTTTCGAATGAGTTATTTTTAGGGAATTTTTACTAAAACATCATTTCAAACTTTTTAAATATTTATTCTTATAAATCTTTCTCTTTAATGTCCATGTCTTTAAAATGGGTTTTAATGATTTATTTATATGGACATGAATGTTTTTAAAATGTTAATTCCTTTCAAAATTTTCAAAGTGGTATGGGTCAATTTTATTCAAAAATGTCTTTGAATTAATTATTTTTTAAATTGTGTTACTTGTATATTTTTTCATGAAAAAGGGGTATTTCTCTCAAAGAGTTTTACAAATCATTTTCATCTATGTCAAAATTATTTAATGGATTTTAAAGTTGTTTTGAAGTTGATTTATCATGATACAAATCTTCCATATTGTGTTGAAGGTTTTGTGATATGTTTGACGGTGGATTTGTTATTTTTATACCATTCATGGTTTATGGAAAAAGTATTGACATTTCATATGCCAGTTTTAATATGAATGTTTATGTTATGTTTAAACATATTCATATGAGGAATGCATTGGAATTAATATATAACGGGTGGATCCCGCTATAGCTCCTCGATGCATCGGTAGGTCTCATGAGACAAACTAGTGTCTTGGCATGAGGACTTGACAAAATCTTGTTTGTAGTCTTGATGGCTACATGGTTATGATAGTATGGCATTAAGCATTCCATCAGTATGAAAGTGGTTAGTGATATTTCATGTGATCATTCGACTAGTAGAATATCCATGTGAATTTGTAAATTGAATTATTTTATTTTCTATATATTTTGTTGAAGTTCATGTTTAAAAGGATTTTTTTCTAGTTATGAATTTCCTTAAATGTTAATGATTATTTATTATAGTTTTCACCATATTGTTATCCTTACTGAGCATCTGAGGTCACCCCTTTCTATGTTTTATTTTTTTCCCACGATTCCAAGAAGTGTAATGTGATTGATATGCAGGGTTAATACAAGGGAATAATGGAATTCATAAAGGATTATTTATGTTGTTTTGTATGTTATAATTTGTAATGTATCATTCATTTATGTAATCTATTTTCCAAGACTACTAAAATGGTCGGTCCTTTGGGACTTGATTCCTTGTGATCATGCCAATGTTATGTAATAATGCACCGACTTTGGGTAACTAGGGTCGGGGCGTTACAGTTGGTCTCAGAGAGAGGTTTAGTAAAAACCTTGGAATCTATATTTAGATAAACTCTGATTAGAACACATATCCCTAAGATAGACTTTGAGGATTAGTATAGAATAACATTCTAGAATTTTGGTATTGTTGAGATTTTGTGAGTTTTCCGAGATATATATCCATGTCTGGCTACGAGTAGGTTTAGGCGGCTCTGGTACAGATGTACCTAGGGGTAAAACCCAAAAACACAACTTTGAGCTAGACTTGAATGGGAATTGGTGCACGACAATTGGCCATGTTGCACTCTTGGTTACGACACTCCCGGGGGATATGCTTAAAATAAATTCTCATTTTCTTTAAAAACCATTATGAAGTGTTTATGTGTATATACTTCCTTACAAAATATATTTCTATGATTATGGATTATATCCATAAACTGTTTAATTTATTTTAAGTGCTTTACAAGTTTGGGATAAGGTATTTCTATTCACAAACTAATCTAGTGTATGTCATTGTTTGGAAATGGACCCCAGTAGAAGGAATGAGAACTCCAACAATATGCATGATCCAAAGAGTATGAATGATCATATATTTCATGGTAATAAGCCCTCATTTAGAAGGGAAATATTATCCCATGTATTATCATCATATGAAGAAATAGTATCATGTGTTGATAAGATATGTAAAAATTTCTCTGAGTCCTATCAATTTTAATGGAATCAAGAGAAGAAAAGTATGGGAGAGAGAAACATGGATAAAGGGAAGAGGGAAAAGAAGAATTTTTCTATATGTGATAACTATGGGAAGAAACACCCTGGAAATTGTTTGAAGGGAATGTGAGTTTGTTATAAGTGTGAAAAAAAGGACACCATGTACATGACTGCAAGGGTAAGAAAATTTTTACAAATGTACAATGATTCATCTGAAAGGAGTTGGGACACTATTCAAACCAATGTCCAAATCATTAGAGTATGCTCCAAATGATGCTATTGGATAATAATCAAGTTATGATAATACCACAAATGAGGATGAATGATTAGAGTTCTTATGTTGTTATTAAATAATTATGTCATTTGGGTGTTGCTACTTTGAAGGGTATAATTTCATTATATTTTTACTTTTGATATCATGCATAGTACTTAGGAGATTAGCCTCCTCCTTGAGCCTTAATTTTTATTACATCAAATCCTACCAACCATAAACCTCAAAGTCAATAGAACATTATTTGAATGTCCTCATGATTTTATGTGTGTTTTTTCCTTACAATGTGGAGAAAGAAGTTCATTTACAAGCCTATGGATAAGGAGCATGATTCTAATGATATAAGCATAAATCTACTTGAATTGTATCCTGAGTGATGAGAGGAAAGAATCAAAAGTGAGGTAAATTATGACTTGGCATGTTTAATAAAAATAAATGAAGGATCTTGAATTAATGAAATGAGAAGTTCCATTAATTTTCAATGGGTAAAAGTAAAATATGTGAATCCTGATTATGAGAAAAATTGAGAAAAGTGTATAATTTTGGATTTTTGACCGATTTTTACTACAAATGTATTTTTATCATTTAGTAAAACATATAATTCCAAAATTCATGATTAGTTTTTTTAAATCCGGATTTTATTTCATTCAACTCTCTCTTTTGGACCTAGAGCTGATTTGAAGATCTATTAGTTCAAAAACTCCATTCAAGTTGGAAACTTTTTCAGGAAGACAGTGTTGACCCCACCACCATAACAGATGCAAAAATCAGTTCCCTCACCACCAATTTAGGTAATTTTACTTGGGATACCACGAGGACACATATGAGAGACTCTACAACAAATTTGGGGGTGTTTTTAAGTCGTTATGGTTTCCACTGATCGTTACACATTTAAAGGAAGATTCCTGGAAATTTATTCCATAAAAAATTCTTATTCAATGAAAATTAAATAACTCATTAACATAGTGTATAAATGAGCTGTAATTTGTAGGATGAACGGAAAACAAATTTATGAACAACTTTTTTGAAGGGGTCGACCCGTGAATCGACCATTTAATGGTCCATCAACGCGCAATATTATAGTGTACAGAATTACGCTTATAAAAGGAGGCCCTCGACTCCTTCCAAAATCTTCAGGTCGACACCCACAGCTAAGGAGGGATCCCATCGGGGCACGGGCCGCTGCTTCTCCTCTCTTCCACCCTCATTTCTTATTTTTATTTAATTTTAATTTTATTTTTTTATTAGTTATAAATTGTAATTCAAATTTTATTTTTATTAACCCGTGACTTTGTAATTCAAATTTTAGTTTTATTAATCCATGACTTTGAGTATTCATACAAGCTATTTCATTGGTGACAACCCCCTTCCTCATATCTTGACTGACCAGGTATTGACAATCTCTTCTTCCCAGTCCTTCATATCTTCTTCTAATCTATCCTCTTTTTATCTCTATATATATATATATAGATTTATGGCACATCATTCCAGGAGATATGTATTTATTTACAATAAGTTATACTAAATAGTGTATTATTTATACACACGCTACAAATATAATCATGACTTCATTGGCCTTAAAACAAAAGATAATCCCTTATCTTTTTTCAACGGATGATATCTCATAACAATATTTTTTTCCAGCAACTTGTCTGCTGTAAAGTGGTGGAGTTGTCTATTTGCATGTGGAAAGAAGGGAGAATGTTTTAAAAGTATTGTGTGATGCATTTTAAAATTCATATTGAAAATGTGTAATAAATAAATAAATATTTAATTTCAAAATTTAACAGTTGGTCATAAAATGATTATTTATTTGTTCATTCTCCGATAATAAAAAATTTATATCCCTGCCAAAAAATTGTGAGCATTGGTTATGTAAGTGAAAGGGAGTGGCCACATCCTCAGCATTTCCCCTCAGCCCCTAAATCTGTCCATGGAAATGCCGAATCCTTACCTCTCCCCCGAGTACCCTCCTCTTTCTAACGATGACCCAGCGTCGTGTGCATCCGAACTGAATCCGGAGTTGCAGGAACCCATCGTTGACCTGTGCGGCACGCTAGTGAAATATGGAATAAACCCTTGTAAGAGTATCAGGCCACCTTCAACCTTAGTGACCTGACCTCAAACCCGGATATGTGCGTGTTTGCCCCTTCCTCCTCAGGAACCTTCACCACCTAGGACTACTATCACATATGGGATCCTTCAGAGTATTATGATAGAATTAATGTTACCTTGGGTTTATTGGATTATTAACACCAGTTTGATATTTATGTGTGACTATATACTTATTATATTTTCTTATTATTTCTTACAAACCACAACTTGAATCGAGTAAGCTGATTGAAATCCATATTGGTACTTTGGTTCTGATGTGGATACAGTTTTTTATGTGTTTGTTTCATGTACATGTGTGGATATATGGGTATTTAGGCATGATGATATTTAATGTAGAGCAGAGTCCTAGGAGTGGTAGATGTTTCATTCTTGATTATTCTTTTGTTTGTTCTGGGGTGATTTGAGGAAACTGTAATGAATCTAAAGTAATTATATTTAATAAAGATAAATAAATACTAATGGTTACGCTCTATTATTCTCTATTTTTATAAGGAAGTGGTTCTCTTCTACTGTATTTAAAAGTCCTGTTTTGTGTACTTGAACCATTAATACTAATATTTGAGATTCAAATAGGATGAACATGAAAAAATATTGGATGGATGCTAATTTTTTGACAATATAGTATGATAATGGAGTGAAAGAGTTCATCAAATTTGCAAAGGATCAAGCAAATGATCTTTCTTAAATCCTTTGTTCGTGTTTATGTTGTTGTTATTCTAGACTACTTTCTCCAGAGGAGTTGGAAGAACATTTGATATGTCACTGAATATATCAGAGTTATAAATGTTAGAATAAACACGGAGAGAAAGAGAATGTAGCTACTGGCTGGGATAAAACTACATTTTATGGATCATCAGATATGAATAGAATTATGGATAATGAAGAAGACCATATGGTGGATGTGATTACAGATGTCAATGATGATGAAGATTGTGTTTAGGTAATGACAAAGACAATTGAAGATGAACTCCGTGATTGCACAAAATTGCTTGAGAAGTTAAAGAGTTGTGAAAAGACACCATTGTGTACTGGTTGCACCATGTATACAACATTGTCAGCTATACTGAAGTTGTATAAATTGAAATCAAGCAACAAATGGAGTGATGTCCGTTTTACGGAACTAATTTCTCTCTTGAATGACATCCTTCCTGAAGATAATGAGCTCCCAAGCCGGAAATATGAAGCTAAACAAATGCTACGCTTTATGGGTATGATTTCTGAAAGAATACATGCACGCCCGAAAGACTGTATATTGGTTCTCAAGGGGGAAAAATCACATACAGAATGCCCAAAGTGTGGTGCTTTTCCATACAAGAAAGATGAATCCAATCATACGAAAGTTTTATGTTATTTTCCATTCATTCCTAGATTTAGCCATCAATATGGAATTGAAGAAACTGCAAGAAAATTGTCGTGGCATGTAGATAAAAGAAATAAGGATGGGAAATTATGTCATCTGACCGACTCTCCTCAATGGAAGAAAATTTATCATGAGTATCTTGAATTTGGAAAAGAGTCGGGAAACCTTCTTCATGCGTTATATAATGATGGAGTATATACTTTTGGTTTTCAAACCAACACTCATAGTACATTTCCAGTTATGTTGGTGAATTATAACTTTCCAGCCTGGTTTTGCATGAAGCAGAAATTCATCACGTTATCTATGCTTATATCAGGACAAAAACAACCAGGTAATGATATTGATGTTTATTTGGATCCTTTGATCGAGGATTTGAATTTATTGTGGGATTCATGTGTTATGTTGTATGATTCTTATAAAAGTGAATACATCACATTGAGAGTGATGTTGTATGGGAAAATAAATGATTTCCTTACTTATGGAAAATTTTCACGCTATAGCATTAAAGGAACTCAAGGGTGTCCCATGTGTAAAGAAGATGCATAATCAATTAGGTTGAAAAATTCATTGAAATATGTGTTTTAGGACATCGTAGATTTCTACCACGTCAGCATAAGTATCGATCTTGGAAGACATCATTCAATGGGAGTGCATAAAAATGCGCAGCACCGTCTCCACTAACATGTGATCAGATGTTTGAGAAAGTAATAAATATGAACACTGTTTTTGGTAAACCATTTTCCAAAAACCTTACGAAAATCGGTTGAAAAAAGAGATCAGTTTTTTTTGAATTACCTTACTAGAATTGTTTATACATCAGAAATTATCCTGATGTGATGCATTTGGAAAAAAAATGTATGTGATAGTGTTTTCGTAACATTGCTAAATGCCCCTGAAAAAACAAATGATGGAATTAAGGCAAGGTTGGACATGGTTGACATGGGAATACAAGAAGAGTTAGATCCCATGAAGGATAAAAATCGAATGTTTCTTCATCCAGCTGCTTATACTCTTTCTAGGGATGAGAGATACCAGTTTTGAATCTTCTTCAATGATGTAAAGGTTTCATAGGGGTATTCATCAAATATCAAGAACATTATGTCAATGAATTATTTGAAGTTAAAAGGTTTGAAATCACATGACTGCCATGTTTTGATGCAAGATCTAATTTTTAGAGCTTTACGTAGCATTTTTCCCAGGAATGTTCATCATACGTTAAGCAAGCATTGTTTCTTTTTCAAATCTTTATGTAGCAAAGTTTTAGACCAGGAGAAATTGTATGCTATGGAAAAAGAAATTTTCATCATTTTATGTGAATTAGAAATGTTTTTCCCTCCAACATTCTTTGATATGATGGTTCATTTGATGAATCACTTGGTGAGAGAGATTCGATTTTGTGGTCCTATTCACTATAGATGGATGTATCCTGTTGAACGATATATGAATTTTTTGAAAGGATATGTCAAAAATTGAAGTTAGCGAGAGGGTTTTATAGTGGAACGATATATTGTTGAGGAAGCCATTGAATTTTTTACCGAATACCTATCTGAGGTGGAAAGCTTTGTTCTCTCTAAATATCATCACACTGGAAGCATTGAGGGTGAGGGAATTTATGGAAGATATGTTGTGACAATCACCATTACAGATTCGGAGTAGGCCCACCTTTATGTTTTTCATAAAAGTTGTGAGGTTGCTCCATATATTAAAACTCACAAAGAAATTCTTAGACAGTTGAATCCATCAAGGGCTTGAAAATGGTTATCAAATACACATAATCACCAGTTTATAGGATGGTTTTGGGACCATATTTTTAATCATTTGGATGAAAACCCTAATTCAATTTTAGAACGACTTCAATGGCTTGTCGCTGGACCAAGTGTGTATGTATTATCTTACAGTGGTTATGTAATTAATGGTTATACATTCTATAGAAATGATCATGATGAAGATAGTACCATGAAAATTAGTGATGATTCACTAGTGGCTGAAGCGATGCTTGTTTCTGGTAGTAAGGAATGAAATCCAATTTATGAAAATATATCATACTTTGGAATTATCAAACTAATATGGGAGTTGTATAACACAACATTCAAATTTCCGATATTTCAAAGCAAATAGGTTGATAATAACAGTGTTGTTAAAATAGATGAATGGGGAATTGTGAAAGTTGATTTTAGTAATGACGGCTACAAGGATAAAAATTTTATAATGGCATCACAAGCAGTACAAGTTTTTTATGTTCTAGATCCCGCAAACTGAAAGTGGTCGATTGTTCTGTTAACATCCAAAACTACTGAAGGTTTCAAAGAAATGTCAGTTGAGGATGATCCTTTTAGTGGTACGTCGCAATTATTTCAGAGAGGTCCCAATTTAGATGATGTTTTGTATGTTATAGGAGACCACAATGAAAGGATTTGGATAATCGATAGAGGTTTCAAATACCTTCATCCTTTGAAAAAAAGAGAGAGAGTTCAATAAACAGGTTATATATTGTTTGTAATATAGATCTTGTTATCTCATGTCATTGTATTATCATTACTAAATTTATGTAAACTAAATTAACTATTAAACTAATTTTTTTTATAATGACTTATGCACATTCTGGTGCTCCTAACCTTGAGGCTGAACAAGTCTCTCATGCTGCTGATGTGGCTGATGCGGCTGCAGCTGCTGCTCTTGCTACTCCTACTGCTGCTCCTGCTGCTCCGGTTGTTGCAGCTCCTGTGCCTCCTGCTTATCCTAGTGTTGAGGTCCAAAAACCATCATCAAATGACGATTCTACGAATTCATATGAACATATAGATGATATTGATATCGATGAAATGTTTGGGAATGAAGGATCGACATCACAGAAAACATAGGTGCATCGTTGTTTGATGGTGTTAGCCAAAGTTCTTAATGCGAAAAGAAAAGGCATCAAATTTGGCGTTGGATGGAATGCATGAGGAAAACATGTGAATGCAGAAAAGGCTATGTTTAGTAGTTACATTAGAGTTTTCACTCAGCAACACTGTTGGCGCCAAAAATGTGGCCCGAAAGGAAGGAACGAAAAAGACAGCCGGCGCGCTGCCTCGCAAAGCACAGCCGCAAAGCACAGCCGCAAAGCACAGCCGCGAAGCCCCGCCGCGAAGCGCCCCAACCACGGCGGCCCCGCGAAGCTCCGGAGGTGGTAATCTTCCGCGAACCCGTTTGATGTTCGCGAGCCTCCGCGAAGCTCCGGAGGCGTTAATCCTCCGCGAACCCGTTTGACGTTCGCGAGCCGCCGCGAAGCACCGGAGGCGGCGTGTGAACCCTGCTTCGTGGCGCCCCTTCCCTATAAATACTCAACTCCCCCTGAGTCCCGAGGATAGACAATCCAACCCTTCGGCTTATCCTCTCCCGAATCGCGAAGCACGCTTTGCCCCGGGAATCATGAGCTCCGCGAGGTATTTCTACTTCACGAGACGACTCTGATTTGTTTCGTTTTGAGCCCCTCTTCCGAGAGGGATGCCCTTTGCGAAGCTCAAGGGCGTTCACAAAGGAAGGGGATTCCCAAGGGAACCCGGGCAGCCGCGGAGCACTTGTGCTTCACGAAACACCCAACCCATACGAGTAATCCCTATGCTAAGGAAGGATCACTCCACTTCGCGAAGTACATTGCTTGGCAGGACCCTGCTTCGCGAACCATTCCTTCTTCGCGAGGCAGTGCTCCGCGAACACTGTTCCGCTTCGCGAAGCACCTCCCACTCCCACCTATGCCCCATTCTAAGGCCAAGGTACCCCACTTCGAAAAGCACACTCCTCTTCTTAGAGATTCCTCTTTCCGTGCGACCCTCCAGGTTGGCACGATGTGATTTCAAAGTCCCATGGACAACACCTCCCATAGCGTTGCTTCGCCTAATGCTTCTTTGCATAGGCACGCTAATGGCTATTGCTTCTTCGCATAGCCACGCTAACGTGGACCCCTCTATGGTTCGTCCCATGACCCCCCTTTGCCATGGCCTTACCGGCACCTTCCCTTCCCCAAGGACCAGAGGGTACCGGTTATGTAAGCCCTAGGGGTGTGGAGTGAACCCACCCCGTCCGAGCTGCAGGACGTTAAACTGCCAAGCACCACGTCCTCAACACATGACGTTAAACTGTGACCCAACCTCGTCTCCCTCACGAAGGGTCCCCCCCAGCTCGAACATTCATTACACCACTCGTCTCCACGGGAATAGAACTCTTCCGCACATGGAATGAGATCCTCCTTGTCGGAGTGGTGTATGTTCGCAGGGGAAGGGCTGCCTCAGAGCGTAAGCCCCAAACCTTTGGTACGGATGATTTCACCTGTGCATATTTGTACTTCCCCACTACCAAGGTCAGTGGAGGACGTGATAGGGAATGAGGCACCCCCCTCTAGGCCTCCATCCTGGAGTAATTCCCAACACCATGGGCCTCCCAACGCGTAAGCCCCTCTTCGCTTCTCACGGACGCACCCTTCGCGACGTGATCGTCAGGTCCTTGAAACCTCTTGTTTCTCACACCGAGCATGACTCACGTGGGCTTAGAGTGAGCACCGACCCTGACAAACCCCTTATGAACTACGAGGTCTTTGATCCATGTCAAGGCATGGTACGTGGGAAGCCTCTACGAGGTTCAAGCCCGCCCGTCTTTCACGTCGGGTTTCACCTACGTCTAGCACGACGTTAAACTGCAATTCCGGTCCAGTGGTAATCCATTGCGACCCACCCCACCTGAACTACGAGGTCTTTGATCCATGTCAAGGCATGGTACGTAGGAAGCCTCCACGAGGTTCAAGCCCACCCGTCGCTCATTCACGTCGGGTCCCATTCCAGTCCAGTGGTAAGCCGTTGTGACCACCTGAACTACGAGGTCTTTGATCCATGTCAAGGCATGGTATGTAGGAAGCCTCCACGAGGTTCAAGCCCACCCGTCGTTTATTCACGTCAGGGTTCACTATCGTCCCGCATGACGTTAAACTTTATTCTCTGAACTACGAAGTCTTTGATCCATGTCAAGGCATGGTACGTAGGAAGCCTTTATGAGGTTCAAGCCCACCAATAGTTGACCAAGGTCTACTTTCACGTCGGTTCACCAACACACCCACCCATCGTTTCTTCACGTCGGGTCCCATCTACGTCCAGCATGACGTTAAACTACAATCTGGTCCAGTGGTAAGCCATTGCGACCCATCCATTTGAACTATGAGGACTTTGTTCAATGTCAAGGCATGGTACGTAGGAATCCTCCCAGAGGTTCAAGCCCAACTCCCCTCAGACCAAGGTCCAGCTTCATGTCGGTTTACCGGCACCATCCCGAACTACGCAGACTTTGATTCCCTGCCACGAGGATACGTAGGAAGCCTCTTCAAGGCTCAAGCCCAACTTCACTGGCGCCCCCCCCCCCCCTGCGATGGTCCCATTTCCCTCTCATCCGTCTCCGCTAGACGTTAAACTCGCGGCATACCCTGTGTTGAACACGAGAAGCTGAGGAAAACCTCAGATATGTGTCTATGACATGTAATTCCCCGCGCTCGATGTGGGATGCCTCGGGCTTCCACGCCCTCGAGAAGCCTTCTGATCAAGGATAACAGACAGACATGCCAGGTACCCCAGCATCCAGACACGCTACTGATGCCTCAAACGTGACTACTCCCCTTACCAAAGGTTGCTACCCTGACTGGACCCTTTGGAATGTCCCGACAGAAGCAGTGTAATTAACCGGCATCCATGGAAACATGGCACTGGGAAGAGTTTCACGAACTACGTATTAAATCTATGAGGGAGACCCGGACTAGGTGACGAGTTCTGAGGAGGAATCCATGGAAGGAAGAACCGACATCCCATCATCCCGTTTCGATCAAGGAGCAGATGTACCTGAACAAGGAACGAATGCCGCCCACCTTTGGAAAGCGGGAATGCAGGGAAACAAAGCCGCGCATCCCCCCTGACGGACGGATGCACGCGTGCCCCGGCGAAAGCATCGGAAACAGAAATGGTGAACCCGAAGTGAAATTATTCTCCTCAGCATGGAGATTAGTAGCGTTCGAGACACCAGTAGATTGACGTGTCACCAGATCCAGATATCCGTTGCCTGGTCCCGCCAAGAAAATGGCGGGCCTGTCCTGAAACTCACCGGCAGTCGGGGTAGTAGAACGTGGGGCACTCCACTCTGCAGCGTGTTGGCGTGGATCCTTCTCACAGACATGGAGGATGGAAGAACACTTGGGTACTGGCCTTCAATCCTTTTCCCCTCAGTACTGATGAGTTGATCCCTTCGTTTGCCAGGAACCAGGTTGCTATTTCAGAGATGCGGTCACCATTCGATCCTCACCCGCGCAGGGGCAGGGGAAACACCACGACGGCCACTCCACATGGCGCCACTACCGCCACGATGGCTATCACGTCACGGGATATGGGACGTTCACGTCCCCTTTCCCCATCAGAGGTCATCCAACGACGGGTGATCAACAGCCTCCTGCGCAGGTATGAGGAACAAGGGGTCATCCCGACCAGGGATATGGCCCGCTTGGACCTGGAGGCCTCCAGGCCCCGCCATCAACGCCGCCCTAACAGGCCGCGCAGGGAGCCCCTGATCCCCACCCAGACATTCAACCATTTTGGGAGCCTATCTCCAGAACGCCTTGACGACTCTTCGCCTTACGCTGTAGAGGCAGGCGCTGTCCGGCTCAGTCCGCTCAGGGCCCCGACTGGGGGCCCCCAGGCGAGAGCTCCCGTCCGGCCATGTCAGCGCCGCCGTCCGGCCCCGCAGGAAGAGGAGGCTGACTACGTCCCTGCACCACCTGCACCTGCCCGCCTGACCCGACGTCAGCGCCGGGCCCGGGCTGAGGACGCTCTCTTAGGCGCGTCCACGTCGACAGCTACAGTGGCCCGAGCCACCGCCGAAGTACATTATGAAGCCCCCGCGTACATTGAGCAGGGGAACACCTTCGCCCAACCAAGATTGAGACCCCAACCGCCCCATGGGCAGGCTGGGTTGACTCTTCGGGTTGCAGGCCCTAGTGATGATCGCCGCAATCTAACCCGCGGTGATGCTGCCCCGTACGGAGGTCCTCCCCGTACCACTACTCCACAGAGCGTGGGCCTTCCCCGCTCCGAGGTTCGTCATGGAGGCATGCCTCGTGCTGCCCCCATCCTGCAGGAAGACCTGCCTCGTGGCAGTGATGCTCAGTGCGGAAACATTTCCCGCGCCCGCTGTACAGGGTATGGAGTCCATCCTTCTGAAGGCACCGTCCATCTGGTCCTTCTTCAACGTGGGGGTCCCCCCTACGTCCTCTCTGCGACTGGCGAAGGTCCTCCTC
Source organism: Viscum album (assembly GCA_963277665.1). Taxonomy (NCBI): domain Eukaryota; kingdom Viridiplantae; phylum Streptophyta; class Magnoliopsida; order Santalales; family Viscaceae; genus Viscum; species Viscum album. The sequence goes on along the minus strand of OY728148.1, from coordinate 961,944,612 downwards.
GCCCCAGCAACTCAAGGAGTGAAGGTCAGCCTCGCTCCACTCGCATCGACCATGGAGGCCTTCCCCATGCTCTTGCCAGTTCCAACAGAGGCCCCGCCAACATGGGTACTATTCATGGAGGTCCTCCCCATGTACCCTTTGACATTTGCCCTGGTTCCCCTCGCACCCCGGCTGTCTCGAGTGGGGGCCCTCTCCGCCACGGCGCCAGCGCCGCCCCAAGGCTGCCTGATAGGGGTAAACCCTGTCCCGAAGAGCCACCCAGGGGCAGAAGAGCGGGTCGTCTCCGCCACAAGAAGAATCCTGGGAAGTCCCAGGGGGAGATCAAACCTTCCCGCTTCTCCGATTCGGAAGCGGAATGCGATTCAGCGATGGAACCTTCTCCCAGCTCCTCTGTATCAAGGACTGGGGCAGGAACCAGATGTGTCAGCCTCGTTCTCCCAGAAATTGAGGTCCACCGGATTCCTATCTCTCTCCGTAGGTACATCCAGGAGGAAGAAATCCAGGGAATTCCGCAGGTTTCGACTGCGCAGTCACCGCCATCGTCACCCAAAGCGCCCTCTACCTCTACTCGAGATCACGAGGAGCTGTTTTGGGGGTCAACGGTGGTAGAGCCACGACATGACCAGACACCGGTAACGGCGATTCCCGTACCCGAAGCAGTGGTTGTTAGCCCGTCCTATCGTGACATTGTGGTCAGGTCACCTCGCTCTTCAGAGGAAGGCCCAGAATTCAGTGTCCAGTCTGCTCGCTCGCTGTATTCTCCACCGCCGAGTTTGCTATCCCAGAGGTCCGCCTCGGTACCGCTACCGGTCCCTCAGCCACCCCCGGTTGATGAGTTGGGAAATGTAGGGCCGAACCCCGAGGACGAACCCAGGAGCTTCTGGAGTATTCTTGCAGCGGACTACTTCCCAGAGAAGTTCTGGCCCACGGCGGCGCTGAATTTCCGCGTACCCGAGTCGCTTACCCCTGAAGAAGTGGGATGCTTTTGTCGAACCCTGTGGGCGACACACTTCCGCCTCCACTGTGAATGGGTAGTGTACCCCAGGAGTCGAGAGCACTTCGAGGAGATTGGAAAACAGTGCCGCCTGATTGATGCAGCGGCGCTCCTTGTGGACCAGCACCCCGAGTCACCCGGTCACCAGAGTTCCCTCCAACGAAAATGCGTTCAGAGTTTCAAGGCACTCCGCAAGATCATCAGGGAAGCCACCCCCCATGTGCAAGTCCGTGGTTGGGGACTCTATGCCGCTCTCCTCTTCGACCCTATCTGACGACAGCCCGATTCGCTATGCGACATTGAGGATATGCCCTCAAGAGGGGTCACAGTCCACATGGACGACGTTGTGGATAAGGAAGATGAGCTTGAGTTCCTTGATGGGGACTTACCATCCGAGGGCGTACCACCGCTTCTTGACCCGTCAGGGAGAGTTACCCGTCATCAGAGGAACCAGCTAGGCCTCCACGTACCCACCGAGTCGCTGGAACTCGGTCGAAGCACTGGCAAGGGTAAGGGGCACGTCGGAATAGTCAAGCACTCCGACCCGTCCGCCTCTATGCAGAAAACGGACGAAGATCATGAGAAATCCACGTTGCGCCAGCAGCTTGCTGAGCAGAAGAGGCTGGTCAACGAACTCTTGGCTGAACGCGCCGCAGAGCGACGACCCGACTATGGTAATCCCAGGCCAGGGCAGCAGGGGCAGGAACAATTTCCCCCCGGTGAGATGCCTCCGGGAAACCCTGATCATGCTACTGCCGCGGACAGGGCGGAAGCCGGAACATACGGAAAGAGGGTGCGATACGTCTCGCCAAACCCCCCTGAGCGATGGGGCAATCTGAAGAATCCAACCCGGGTTCCCCCAGTCGCCCAGAAGGTCGTCCAGCCAGTTGACCCGCGAGCGGCCGAAGCCGTCTACCATGTTGAAGAACCTGGAAATGCGCTTGTGGTTAGGTATCCCCATCAAGACAGGGACCCCCACCCAGAGGACCTTATTGCGGCACTTACAGCCCGCCTCGAGGCGTTGGAAACACGGCAGGTGGCGGTCCCACCGGATGGCAAGCCTTATCCCGCGTGGGTGGATGATATGCCCGCGCCTCCAGGTTTTGGGAACCCCACATTCTTGCCTTTTAACGGGACATGGGACCCACTCCAGCACTTGGCTCATTTCTCTTCCAGGTGTGGCCCCAAGCTGGGGACCCCGGCTCAGCAAGAAGCCGCCAAGCTCCGATATTTCGTACAGACATTGGAAGGTCCGACATTCGTCTGGTACAACCAGCTCCCTATCGGATCAGTGACCGGTTGGGAGGATCTTCGCCGGAAGTTCTTATACCAGTTCAGCTCCACCACGCGAAAGACCAGCATCGCGGACCTCTTCAAGTGCAAACAGAGGCCTGATGAGCGGGTTGCGGACTTCATCGCCCGGTGGAAAGGACTTACGTATTCCCTCGATATGCCACTGACTCAGGAGCAATTACTGACGATGTGTGTGGGGAACGTCAAGACAGAGCTGGTACCCTCCTTGATTACCCAGAACTACCCTGGAGGGTTCAGAGATTTCTCGGATAAGGCCCAGTGCCTCGAGGAGGCCCTGCAACAGGCTAGTCAGGCACGTTTGCTGCCCCCTATGATCCCAGCCAGGAGGGCCGCCAGGGCTGAACCCGCCGCGGTGGCTCAAATAGAAGCCCCGAGCCAGCTGGAATTGCTACCGGTGGCACCACCCCCACAACCCCGCAGAGGTACTCCACCTCAAGCACAGGCTCCTGCCCAGCAGCGACCGCCTCAGAACCGACAGGTTCCCCCGCACAATGCGCCGCCGCCACCTAGGCGAGACAACCAGGCGCCGCCCCCTCGGCATGCCCCTCCGGTCCCTCGACAGGACAAGGCCCCCAGGGCTCCTTACCCGGATAGAAAGTACCATACCTATTCGTTCAACAAAAATCAGGTCCCTGGCTACTTCCTAAGTGCTCTAGAGAAAGGGATCGTGTGTCTGCCTGAGTGCAGAAGGCCGGCAGAGGCGCATCTCACTGATCACCCCAACTACTGCCCGTATCATCGGATCCTGGGGCACACCCTCAAGCGATGCTATGTGTTTAAAGACTGGATTCAGGACCAGGTCAACAACAACATAGTCAAGTTGGGCCCAGCTCCAGTGCAAGTGGCAGGCGTCTTTGGGGGATCAGAAATCGGCAGCAATGGCGAAGGTGAGTGGCAGCAAGTCCCTAGCCGCGAGTCCCAGAAATACAACAACTGGATGGCTCGAAAAACTGTCGTCCGTGCCCAGGGTATCATCAGGGCACGCCTGAAGCAGTCGGAACCTTCAGAAGAAGTAGCCGGTGCCTCAGCATCGTCTTCACAGTCGACCTCTGCCCAAAAGGGCAAGCAGCGGCGACGCAAGAAGAAGCAACGTGCACCGCCAGTGCCGTCATTATCCCGCACTCTCGGCGACTTTATGCCTCCCGAAATGGGCATTCCTCCCAGAATCCGCCCAGCGGTGGATGACTCTTCGAGCGACAGTCAAGGGTACGCTTCGGTTAACACCGTGGAGCTGGTAAAGCCCTATATGACCCCCGACGAGGGGGAACCCCAGGCAGACCTCCCCAACGTTTCCAGCCGACGTCAACGTCGGCGGAATCGCAATCGCGCCAGTCATCGAGGTACGTCAGCGGGCACTTGTGACCAAGTCGTGCACGCTACCGAGACCAGGCAGCAGGCTCAGCGCAGATCTCAGCACGCGCAGACCCATCCAGTACCCTCGGCTCTACCTCCACCGTCGTTCGTGCTGCTGGATCGGGGGAAGCCGCCTCGTTCGTATCACAGCCAGTCTTGCCCGGCGACAGGCCAGCCTCCATTGTCCGATCATAGTCCGGCGACTACTCTTCAGGCTTCTACTGGTAGGAAACAAGATGTACCCAGTTTTAGTTACTCGCCGGTTCATCCAGCCGAACCCGCTGTGCATCCAAATGTCGAACGACCTCCTGTAAGCAGAGGTTCGCGCTTGGCAAGAAAGTACGATGTTCTGAAGCATCTGGCCGGCATCCCGGCGAGGCTTTCCATCCTCGAGGCCCTTCGCCTGTAATCTTAAATGCGCGAGGCACTTGACGAGGCCCTAAGGAGCCCCCTCCAGTTCGAGACGGAAGTGGCGGCCGCGGAAGCCTTCCATACCGAGACGATTGAAAACTCCGAATGTCAGGCGGTTATCTCGTTCTCCGGCGAAGATGAGGACCCCCCTATACAGGGACACATTCTCCCACTTTATATCACTGGCCACTTCAACGGTGTGGAAGTCAGTCGATGCCTCGTTGACACGGGTTCTGGAATCAACTTAATTCCGACCCGGACGCTGCGAAAGCTGGGTCTGTCAGAAGGTCATTTGACTCCCTCTGACCTCAGGATCCAGGGGTACGACATGACAGAGCAAACCCCAGTCGGCAAGATCCGCCTGAAGACCTAGTTCGGTGGCTTAATTGCCAGCACCGAGTTCATGGTTGTTTCTCAGGACACCTCCTACAACGCATTGATGGGTAGGCCATGGCTTCATCTGCATGCAGCGGTCCCCTCGTCGTATCACCCGTTCCTTAAGTACTCACTCAACGGTCGAGTAGGCGTTCTCCAAGGAGACGCGTCCCCTTTCTCTTCTTGTGAGGCCCGCTATCTGGATGCGGGTTATTACAAAAGTAAGGACAAGTAAATCCTAGTAAGAGAGGATGAGCCTTCCCCGATCACAAGTGATCCCTGGGCAAGCATGGACGACGCCTACATCCTCCCGATCCACCGGTTGGAGGCCACGACCCCCGACATGGGACAATGTTTTGTTGTTTCGGGTACGCAAGGAAGGCATGTTCCCATGTCCAAGAGACGGCGGAAAATCACCTCGTACTCCTACATCAACCAGGATCGGGTCATCCCGGAACCTCCTACCCCTGTACGATACCGGGACGTCAAGCTGATGACAATGGCGGTGCGCCATACGTGTCTATTTCGCCGGTCTGGAATTAACCGACTCAGGCCGACACGTCACCACTGCTTTGATATCATCAAGCGTGGCCCCTTAGGCCGAAGGCCAGATGGGATCGGATCAAATGCATTCATTGCTATGGTCTCAACGACAAGTGAGTCTCCTGATGTGATAACCACTACTGCCCAAGCCGGCACCAGCTTCCCCTCGGGTTTTGAGAGCCCAGAAGTATCTTCCGTCGCGGGGAGTTCCCCCATGGCTGGGGATGAAGACTTGGAGGATGCTCCCCCAGCCCTTGAAGAAGGCGTCTCTACCACGGTTGATGAACTGGTACAGGTGAACCTTGGTAGCGAGGCAGATCCAAGACCCACATTGACCAGTGCGGCCATGTCCCTCGAGGAGCGGCAGCAGTATGTAGACTACCTCAAACAGCACCGCGATGTGTTTTCCTGGAGTTACGATGAGATGCCAGGGCTGGATCCCCAAGTGGCCGTCCACCGTCTGGGTCTCCCGGCAAAACACCGTGGGTTCAAGCAGCCTCCTAGGAAAATGCACCCTTCTCATGGTGCTATGGTTTAGGCCGAAGTTGACAAGCTTATCAAAGCCAACATCATTAAGGAGGTCTAGTACCCCAAATGGATCACCAACATTGTGCCAGTCAGGAAGAAGAATGGGCAGATCAGAGTCTGCATCGAATTCCGCGATCTCAATCGCCACTTCCCAAAGGATGACTTCCCACTCCCAGTGACGGAGCTGTTGATTGATGCCACGGCCGGGTTCCAAGCCCTCTCTTTCATGGACGGGTATTCCGGGTATAACCAGATCCGGATGGCCCACGAAGACGAGGAGTCCACTGCCTTCAGGGCTCCCCAGGGTACCTTTTTCTACCGGGTAATGCCATTCGGTTTGAAAAATGAAGGTGCCACTTATCAGAGGGCCATGCATCGCATATTCAAACCGATCCTCGGGACATTGGTGGAATGCTACGTGGATGACCTTGTAGTCAAATCATACCAGTGCCAGGACCTTCTCAAAGACCTTGAGAAAGTGTTCAGTTTCCTCCGTTCTCGTCACCTGAAGATGAACCCGCTGAAGTGTGCCTTCGGAGTCACCTCCGGGAAGTTTCTGGGCTTCGTTGTCAGATACCGAGGTATCGAGATCGACCCAGAGAAGATCAAGGGCATTAGCCAAATGCCTCCCCCGAGCAACATTCGGGAGCTTTGAGGCCTGCAAGGCCACTTAGCTTATATACGCCGATTCATTGCGAATTTGGCCGGCAAGTGTAAGACCTTTTCCCGGCTCATGAAGAAAGACGCTGCCTACGAATGGGATGAGGAGTGTCGGGCCGCCTTCAAGGAAATCAAGCAGTATCTGCTCCAACCTCCGGTCTTGATGCCACCCGTCTCCGGAAAGCCGCTGGTCCTTTATGTGACCGCCCTGGAGAGATCCCTCGGTGCGCTGCTCGCCTAGAAGAATAACGAGGGCACTGAGAATAGTCTCTACTACATCAGTCGCATGCTTCTCGATACGGAGGTCAGATACTCCCGTATCGAAAAGAGCTGCCTTGCGCTCATCTTCGCTGTGCAGAAGTTGCGGCACTACTTGCAACACCACGAGGTACAATTGATCTCTCTGGTAGATCCGCTGAAGTACATCCTGAACCGCCCCATGTTGACTGGCCGACTAGCACGGTGGGCGGTGATTCTCCAGCAATTTGATATCAGGTTCGTGCCTCAGAAGGCCGTTAAGGGACAGGCGTTGGCAGACTTTTTAGCTGCCCATCCAACCTCCGCGGATCAATCCCTGGACCTGGATTTTCCCGACGAGATGATCCTCTCAGTCGATCATGCTGCCCCATGTTGGAAAATGCATTTCGCCGGCGCCTCCCGGAGCCCCACCGGTAGAAGGCTCAACGACCCCAAGCTCAACAGAGTGGGTCTGGGTATTGTTTTTATTACCCCGGCGCAAGCCGTCCTGTCGTACTCGTTCCTGCTGCCAGAAGGTTGTACGAACAACGAGGCAGAGTACCAGGCTCTCATCACCGGCCTCGATTTGGCCCTTGAGATCCATGTTCCCCATCTACACGTGAAGGGGGATTCCGAGCTGGTAATCAGACAGGTTAATGGAGACTACGTCGTCAGGAAGCCAGAGCTTTCACCGTTGCTGGAGTACACCCTCCTCCTAATGGCCCAGTTCTCGTCTCGGCCAGAGGTTACCCATGTCCCGCGGTCACAGAACGGCCAAGCGGACGGCCTGGATGGCTTAGCCGCGTCGCTCGCAGAACCCGAGCAAGATGATTTGGTCATACACGTGGCCCACTGGAGAGTCATTACTCTCGTCACCCAAGAGAACCGTGATAGCCTGCGGGTAAGTCATCTCACCGCCGGACCCTCCATATCGGGAGTCCCGGGTTCGTCAGACGCAGTGGTTGAAACCACCCCCGACTGGAGAGCACCTTTTGTCGAGTATCTCCGAAATGGTCAGCTCCTGGACGATCGGGCCGAACGTGAGCGAATCTGACGCCACGCAGTGCAATTTACCCTCCAGAGCGGCACCAGTCTTGAGCAGATCCTCTATAAAAGGAGTTTAGATGGTGTCCTCCTCAGTTGCATCCAAGGAGTAGAGATACCTCAAGTTATGCAAGAGGTTCACGCCGGTTCCTGTGGTGCCCATCAAGCTGGGCCGAGGCTGTCCCAGCAAATCCGGAGGTTTGGGTACTTCTGGCCCTCCATGATCCATGATTGTATTGGATACTCCAAGAGATGCCACGCATTCCAAGTACACGCCAACTTCTTGCATTGGCCGCCAGAACCCCTCCACCCCACCAAGTACTCTTGGCCATTTGCGGTATGGGGACTTGATGTAGTGGGACCTTATCCGCCGGCAACAGCCCGCCAGTGTAGGTTCATCCTGACTGCTACAGATTTCCTCTCCAAGTGGTCAGAAGCATTTCCGCTCAAAGAGGTCAAGGCCCGTTCCATCGTTGACTTTGTGAGCTCCAACATTATCCATCGGTTTGGAGTCCCTCACGCCGTCCTCACTGACAACGACACCAACTTCCGAGCAGCTGAATTGAAGAAATTGTACGCTAAGTACGACATCCGGTCGAACCATACCTCCTGCTACCACGCGCAGGCGAACGGACAGATCGAGGCGTTCAACAAGACCCTCTCTAACATTCTGCAAGAAGATGGTTGGTCAGAACAAGAAGGGTTGGCCGGACAAGCTCCCCAACGCCCTCTGGGCTTACCGGACGACGACTCGCAACTCTACCCAGGTGACCCCATATTCCCTGGTGTATGGAGCTGAGGCCGTCCTACCCATTGAGATCCAGCTGCCGTCGCTACGTACTGCAGTTTATGATCACCAGACATCAGATGAGGTAGCCGAGATCCGTCTAGCTGAGTTGGAGGCACTGGACGAGAACCGGCTTCGTGCCCTGCACAATCTGGAAAGGCATCAGGACAAGATGTCGAGAGCTTTTGACAAGAAGGTTCGTCTCCGCTCTTTTCTACAGGGTGACCTGGTACTGGACCTTCGAGCGCCAATGATTCCCGGGAGGAAACCACCCAAGTTAGAAACCAAATGGGAAGGGCCTTATATCATCCATAAGGTTTACCCCAACGGAGCATACTCCATGGTGACCACAGATGGAGAGCGTGTAACTCCTCCCACCAATGCCAAATTCCCCAAGCGATACTTTGCCTAGGGCAAAGAAGTGGTCATGCACGACCCTAAACTGCAAGAGGGTCCTGCACGACCTTAAACTGCATCTCCGTCCTCACTGCAATACGTTAAACTGCAAGCCAGTCAGGTCTTCATGACCGAGGCTCAGCCTCAGGCCCCTCGGCCTCTTTAGGCCCCTGGCCCCGTCTCCACCGCGGTCTGGCCCCAGGCCCCCTCCTTTCTCTCCGACATACCCTCTTACGGGATCATACGGTACGGTGTAGGACTACGTCCTCAAGTTGGGATCATGTACCATACCGTACACAACCCCGAATGAGATGCCCCTCATCCCGCATGACGTTAAACTGCATGTCAAGAACTACGTACGTCTTGATTCCCATCTTCATGGGATACGTAGGAACGCTCGGACGCCTCATCCTGAGCCCAGCCCCAAGCTTTTCTCTTCCTCTATTCCCCCTGGGGATAGTCTCCTTGGAGGATCTTTGTGTAGCAGGGAGTAGGCTTTCTTGGCCCCGGTCATGCAACCCCACTCGCGCAATGATTGTAAAGGTAGAACCATGCACCCACTCCCGTTCTTCTACCCTCCCACGTCCTCACAGCATGACGCTAAACTTCATGGCCTTCAAGAACTGCATATGGCTTGATTCTCATCCTTATGAGATACGTAGGAATGCCCGGACATTTCGTCCGTTGGCCCAGCCCAAAAGCCAAAATCTTCCCCTCGGGTCAAGACATGGCAGGGTGCACACTTTTGCCCCGACCCACGTCGAGCAAGCCTCGACCCGGCTGCACATTCCCCCTGGAGGTGTTTTCCCCCTTCGCGGATGAACGCAACTGAGCTTCACCCACTCCCTGACTGGGATTCTGTCACCTTTTCACACCCCGAGGGTTTTCTTAAGCAACAAGTCGATACAAGTCCCGCGTTGCGAATTTGGTAAGCGGTCGACGCTCATTTGTTGCCCCCATGCGGGTCACCGTAGGAACGCTGTGTTTCGAACATGGTCAACAGTGTCCTGGATCTTCGGGTCCACCCCGAGATGCCCCATAAATTAAGAATAGTGATCCCCTCTACCCCATCCCAAGGTGACAAACTTCCCCCAGGTCGTGCTAGCGATCCGGGCCACGGCCCAGGATTCCTCATAAGGGTGTACGGTGTGATGCAAGACTACGTCCTCATCCACATCGGGATCATGTACCATGTCGTACGCCCTCACTTTATGAGGCTCAGCCTCAGGCCCCTTGGCCTTTTCGGGTCCCCGACCCTCATCCTCATGTAAGACGTTAAACTACGAACCAGTCAGGCCTTCCTGACTGATAACTTCCCCTTTTCTCTGGGCCACGGCCCAGGATTCCTCACCTGGAGTGTACGGTGTGGTGTGGCACTACGTCCTCATTCACGTCGGGATCATGTACCATGCCGTACGACTCCCCTTACGAGGCCCAGCCTCAGGCCCCATGGCCTCCTCGGGTCCCCGACCCCCGTCCTCATGTAAGACGTTAATCTACAAACCAGTCAGACCTTCCTGACTGATGCTTGACCTTAGGCCCCTTGGCCTTTCCAGGTCACAGCTTAGGTCCCTTCTTACCCGGAGTGTACGGTGTGGTGTGGGACTACGTCCTCATTCACGTCGGGATCATGTAGCATGCCGTGAAACTCCCCTTATGAGGCCCAGCCTCAGGCCCCTTGGCCTCCTCGGGTCCCCGACCCCCGTCCTCATGTAAGACGTTAAACTGCAAGCCAGTCAGGTCTTCCTGACCGAGGCTCAGTCCCAGGCCCCTTGGCCTTTCCGGGCCGCGGCCCAGGACCTATCTTATAGGATCGTATGGTGTGACGTAGGACTACTTCCTCGTTCACGACGACTTCATTACCATGCCATACACCTCCCTTGTTTAGGGGTATATTACTCCCCTCCTCGTCCAGTATGACGTTAAACTGCATTTCAAGAACTATGTGTGGCTTGTTTCCCATCCTAATGGGATACGTAGGACCACCTGGATGTCCAAGATCCGGGTCCAGCCCCATCTCTCGGGAATCCTCATCCCATCTTGGCCCCTTGGCCCATCCTTCCCCCATGAGGGGACCATATGGTGTGGTGTGGGATCATGTCCTCTGAGCTGTTTCGTCGATCCTTTTTCTTCGGCGGTTCACCAATGTGCTTAAGAGTACTCTGGTTTATTACATGGAATGTCAAGCTTTACTCGGACACGTCCGCACTCGCTTTCTAGGCTTTGAGTATCCCCGCATCAGGGCTTTCATCATCATTCACACCCGGAGGGACCCCCAAGAACGGCCTGGATACAATCCCCAAGGGCTCTCCTGCCGATGCGGGCCAACGCCCCCGAGGGTTTCGGACAACAAAGCGATAAAATCCCGCGTTGCGAATATGGTCAGCGGTCGATGCTCGTTTGTTGTTCCCACCTCAGGCTAACGCGATACAGACGCTGTGTTTCCGTCATGGATAACAGTTTTCCTCTGTCGTCACGCCAACCCATTAAGCCCAAATGCCGGGTACACAGTTCACACCCTTCATCACTTCATCATGTCCAAGTAGAGTCTCGGGACTCTTGGTACTTTTCCGCCGTGCACGTCTGCGCTTTCGAGGAGCAAGCTACATCAAAGGTGTCTTTCGAAACTCTCTGCTGACTCCCCTTTGACGAACGCCCCAAGTATTGTGATGACGATACCCCCCTTGTTTCCCACACCGAGTTTATCTCACATGGGATTAGGGATTGGGTTGGCATCTGTGCTTACTCGGGAGGTGTCACCACCCATGGTCCGAGCTCTAAGACCATAAACTAAGACTCTCATCTAGAACTACGTTCAAGACCCCTTGTCTTCGGACCCTCAGACCCAGCTTGAGTTCAGAAAATTTACCTCTCTAATCCTCTCTTCAGGACCCTGATCACAGGGCTGCGTGGCGCAGTGTAGGACTACGTCCTCATTCACATCGGGTATGCAATAGCTGCACCACGCACGCCCCCATTTTGAGGTTCAGTCCTCTTGTTCCCTGTCCCGCATGACGTTAAAAGGCAACCTTTAGAACTACGTATGTCTTGATTCCCATCCTAATGGGATACGTTGGACCACCTGAATGTCTAAGATTCGGGTCCAGCCCCACCTCTGGGAGATCTCCTGATTTCCCAGTCACCTAGGCCACTTGGTCCATCCCTCTCCAGCGGGGGGGTGTGTAGGTATGATACAAGGTTTTGGGCATCATGCCCCCCTTCCCCTGGGAATCTGCCATCTCTCGATCACTCTCAAGGTTGAGTCCCTTGGCTCCCCACAGTGGTTCACCCATGTATTAAGAGTACTCTAGTCTAGGACCAATAGTGTCAGATTCAACTTGATTAAGTTCCTTCCACTTGTCAAGCTTCGTGTTCCCCTCTATTCGGACTTCCATCATCTTTCACACCCGGAGGGACCCCCAAGAACGGCCTGGATACAATGCCCAAGGGCTCTCCTACCGATACGTGCCAACGCCCCGGAGGGTTTTTGGACAACAAATTGATAAAATCCCGCGTTGCGAATATGGTCAGTGGTCGATGCTCGTTTTGTTAGTCCTCAATTCAGGCTAACGCGACAGGATGCTGTGTTGCGAACATGGTCAGCAGAAATCCTCTGTCGTCATGCCAGTCCCTTCAGTCCTTGAATGTTGGTTGCATGATTCACATCATTTTCCACCCCATCATGTCCAGGTGGGATCTCGACACTTTTTGCGCTATCCCTCAGTGCACCTTTGCATGCTAGGGGGACAAAGCTGCAATCTGGGGTCCTTTGGGACTCCCATGGTCCGAGCTCTAAGACCATAAACTAAGATCCATTCGGGAATACGTTCAACTTAATTCCCATCCTCATGGGATACGTAGGACCGCCCAGACGCCCTGTCTCTGGGTACAACCCATTCAGGAAGCCAGTCTCTCTCCCTGTTTCACCTCCGGATGGCGTATGATCAGATGTGGGATCATGTCTCCGTCAATTGTGTTTTATAACACTGCGCACATTTCCCGCCTCACATCGTCTCTGCTACGTCCGCGCTGCATGACGATAAAATGCATGCTTGGTCCTATCATACGACCCTAAACTGTGATATTATCGTCCTGGCCGTACGACAAAAAACAGCACCTCATTGTGGTGACCTCGCTGTAGAGGACATCACGTTGGGTATTGGTTACGTGCCATGCCATTTGTCAACGCCCATCATGGCTTGATTCTTGTGGCGACATCATGACCTACTGTTCTAGGCATGTCGCTTCACAAAAAAAAACCATTCACCTTAAAGAACAAACAAGATACATCAAATTCCTCTTCTTTAGTGCAAGGGCCACGTCCGCACTCCCCTTTTCCCCTGGCACTGGTAACTTACCGTGCCACCTTCCAGAATTACGTATTTCTTGATTCTCATCCTTATGAGATACGTAGGAGCGCCCAGGTACTTCCCCACGGGCCCAGCCTAACCCTAGTGTTCGGTCCCTCGACTCGAGCATTTCCCCAGAGAACGCATGGTAAGTGGGACTATGTCCTTATTCACGTCAGGTTTTGATGTCATGTGTCCCCTGATCCGTTTTCCCATCCATGGTCCGAGTTCTATGACCCTAAACTAAGATCTCCCCAAGGGAAAGGAATCTGCTCCCTCTCTCTAATACGTTTCTTTGACGTATTCAGATGTGTTTTGACAGAAAGCCCGAAGCATGGGATTTTCATAGGGACATTCTCCTCATCTCATGACCAAGCTTCGTGAGCTCGCTATTTGGATCCTCATCCTCTTCCACATCCAAAAGGACCCTCGGACGACGTGGATACTAAGCTTAAGGGATCTCCATGAATGCTGGACCTAAGGGCCCTTCAGTCGTTCAGGCCAACGTCCCCACGGATCTCTGAAAACATTTGTGACATGGTCCCGTGTTTCGAACATGGTCAACGGTTGACCCTCATTTGTTTGTTCCCACCTCAGGCTAATGCGACATGATGCTGTGTTGCGAACATGGTCAGCAGTAATCCTCTATCGTCACGCCACCATCATTGTGATCTGAATCTCGAGCACCATGATTCACACATTTCCACTCCCTCATGTTCAAGTGGAACTCCATCATACTCGGCTCTTTCTCTTCGCGCATCTAGGTGCGCTGAATGATCGTGTTAGTGTCATCGGGCCGGTAGTCACCGAGCATCCCTTTGCCCTAACCTGCCCCTCTCTGCGTCGGGAAATTCCCACCACTACTGCTTGTTTCCCACACCGAGCACGACTCACGTGGGCTTAGTAGTTTTGGCTGGATGTGTACCAACACGGTCAGGCTGCTCCTCGTCCCACATGACGTTAAACTGCGCTTCCAGAACTACGTGCGGCTTGATTCCCATCATCACGTGGGATACATAGAGACACCCAGGCATTTCACCTAGGGTTCAGCCCCAAGAATCACAAAATCCTGTTCCTCCCCATTTCCAGCCCTCTGTCCTGACCACTCGGGGGGAACTATGTAGCTGCAATTTTACCCTGAACAAGTTCAGGATGCCACAAGATCCCATTGGGAAGCGATAGATCCCCTCGCCAGAGAGGCCCTATCCCAAAAAGGAATGATCCATGATCAGACCGTGGCGCCCATCTGGCGTACTCCCACCACGGTGGTGCAACTACCGAAGTGTTGGATTCTGTTTGAACAAACCACCACTCCATATTCCATGCTTTGCGTGCCCCTTATTCGGACCCTCATCCTCTTTCATGTCTTAAGGAACCCCCTAACGGTCTGGTCTCATGCCGCATCGGCTCTCCTACCGTCCTGGGCCAACGTTCCGGAAGACTGGTCATGTTTCAAGGGACCCCCAATAACGGCCTGGATACAATGCCCAAGGGATCTCCTACCGTTACGGGTCAATGTCCCGAAGGATTGACCGACGACAAATTGACAAAATCTCGCGTTGCGAATATGGTCAGCGGTCGATGCTCATTTGTTGTCCCCATCTCAGGCTAACGCAGTAAGGATACCGTTTTTCCGCCACGGTTAGCGGGTGTCCTTTATTGTCACGCCATCCCCACAGTGTTCCGAATTTGGGCATCGTGATTCACACTTCCCATTTTCATCTGTTTGAACCGATTTCAGCGCCCCTGGTGTTGCCCCGTTCATGCATAAGAGCACGTTGGAGGAATGGTAATTCGGCTATCCTAGAAGTTCCTCCTCTGATCAAGCCTTCCCCATCTTTCGGGAATCTGGACTGGTTTGAGGGAATTGTCGTCAAACGTCCCGCAAACATTGTAGGGATGTAACAAGGCAATTCAACAGTGGAAATCGTGCGTGCTACGGAACTCAAAACAAAGGAGAAAGAAAGAGTTGAAGCACAAAAGTGTTAATAAAAGTTTCTTTCGGGTTCGCTACAATACTCGGGGGTTGACTTCCCCCATGGGCGGGTTGACTCCGTCAAAAGAGCGTTGCAGCTCCGCCACCCGCTGACTTGCGGCGTCCAAAGCCTGTTGCCGCTGATTCAACTCCCCCTTCTCTTCAGCAGCGGCAGGGCGTAATTCATCAATCCTGGCCCTGGCCCTTTCTACCTCGGCCTGGACGACAGCCATCCTCCCAGAGGTTTTCCCCATATGTTCCTCAGCCTCCGCTAGCTGGGCCTTCAATCGTGAGACCAGCTCAGACTGCGCATCGAGAGTGGCTGAAAGCTCGTTGGCCCGGATCTGCATCTTTTGGACCTCGCATTCAGCCTCCTGGAGCTTCCTAATGGTGGTCGCCTTCCTCCGCTGCCATCCCACGCTCAGACCACGATCATGCTCCCGGATCTTCTCAGCCATGAGGTCTCGGATGAGCGCGTGAGGGCGTTGGGAATCCACTCCCCCAGCACACAGTTCGCGCAACCACGAGCAGAGCCTATCCATTTCGGCCAGCCATTGCGCTTGGGGAGTGTCCCTGATAAAGCGTGTGATCAGCTTCCACGACCGGCGGCGGAGTATGCTGCTGTCTTCCTCATCAGAGGCCGTTTCGTCCCAATCCGCGCGGTCGGCAGGCTCGTACGCAGGATATGCCTGCAGGAATTCCTCAGTGGGATCCGCATCTGGTGTTGAGTCGGGTACGACACCTGACGCCGGCGCATGCACGACAGGACTGGGACCGACCGGTTGATCCTCTTCCTCAGAGTCCACCTCGATGACTTCAGGTATGGCCCTGCTGGTGGTCCCGCCAGTGATGGTGTGCTCCGCAGCTAGAGGAGGTGAAGGGACTATCATCACCATCACCGGCATGCCCCTGGGAGGGACGCCGCCAGACATCCCGACCAGCCTCGCTGCAGCAGCCCACGCCAGTCGGAGAACTGTATGACAGAAAGAGACATAAACGTTAGTTGGCATGGCCCACGTGTGGCAACGAGGAGACCGGTGGAGGAGACTTACGAATATCGACTTCCGAGCGCTGCTCCTAGGCCGGTACTGATGGGACTCCGAGACGAGGCCCCCCGTATACTGTTGGAAGGCCTGGGGATTCCAGAGGAGCCGCCTCAGACCCCCTGGTCCCACCAGACGCAGAACTGGACGCAGCCATAGGCGCGGGTTCTGAAGGTCCCGCGTCATCACCCGTCAAGGAACGAGAACGAGGCCTACAAAAAAGTTCCTCCTGCATGGCTCAAACATTGGTGAGAAGTCCATAGGGATTCAGGAACAGATCGTAAGAAGAGAAGTTCGGAATTCTACCTCGAGAGCCTCCGCGAAGTCGTCGGATTCTAAGCTTCGGTCTCCGACCTCGCCCTCCTCCAACGGGCTCCCTCCTCTAGCCTCATCCCCCTGAGAAGAGTCCCCTGATTCCTCCGGCAAGGGGAAGCGCTCCCTCAGATCGGCAGCCGATAACTGTGGGGGCACCGTCTGATTCAACAGTACCCTCATTCGATCTGTCATTGGGCGAGGAACACCGCTGGAGTGGACGTAATCCTCCAGCTCGTTCAAGTATTGCTCCGCCTCCGCCGGAGACACCATGAATCCAGCCCGAACTGGGCCTATGCCCGGCAGTTCCATCCCGAGGCGATTCAGGTGGGCCCACATCTCAGGTGGGATGAGGAATTGTCGGTTGACATCCCAAATGTCCCATGCTTCCGGAAAGACAGCATCTTCTGCCATATCAATGTGACGCAGCCGCTTCCCCGGAGCCTGAGTGGGTATGCTACGGAACCCCCTCGGTGGTCGCCCCTCCGGATGACCCTGCTCTCCCGGAACCACCGGATCTGCCGCTGCTGCCATACCCTCGATCGGTGCGGGTCTCGCCGCCATGGCAGCCCCGCTGCCGCGAGCGGCCCTAGCTGCCCTCCGACCTCGACCTCGAGATAAAGGAGGTCGACCGTCACCAACCCGGATCGTTGGATGCTTCAGCATCTCCCCCGGGTAAGCAGCCTCCCAGCTGATGGCGTACTCCTTCACTAAGCCGAAGGCGGCGGTGGACGGAGGCAATGTGATCTGCATCTTTCCATCCTCACGTGTGAACATGAGCCACAACTGCCTCATCACACACAGGTGCTCCTCGTGACGCACCTCCCAGTATACCTGCGGGGTCAGCCGCTGGAGGCACCGGAACTGCCTCGCAAAACGATGCGGGGTGTACGGTTCACAGATTGGCTCACGGTCTATCCGAGCCACCAAAACTCCACCACGGAAGGCCAGGAGGTAAGCCCGATGTTCATCCGTTCCCCGTCCATCATCAGTAAGCCTCCCCGTCGGCAGTGGGAAGGGATGAAAGTTGAACTCGTCCGCCCTCCACACCCTATTTAGCACCATCGTGAACGGCCAGTTTAAATGGGAAGCTCCCAACTGCGTTCATAATGGAGGGGAGAAAGTCTGATCCCGGCGGCGAAATGGGGTTTGGATACTCGTAAATCCCCCTGATATGCGCCGCGATCCACCCATATAGGAGGCGGAAGGGCCCGAATATTCTTGGCGGCTTCTTTCCCTCGCTAATACGCCGCAGCACTCTATATAGTTTGGTGAGCATCGGGATCCTCAGGTTGATCCGCTGACCCATGGCCAACATCGATGCCATGATGAATGAGATGAGCCGTACCCCCATGCTTGTATCTCTCACCGGTAGAATCCACCCACAGATGAGAGCCGCGATGAACTCCGCCAGCCTGACTACTGGCTGTTGTTCAGTGCTAACACTGAATCCCCAAGTCTTCCATTGGATGTCCTCCAAAACCCGCCAATACGAGTGTCCCTTGCCCCGCTGGTCTGCCCTCGGACAAGTTCGAGGCCTTGGAGGGAAATCTCGATCTTCTGGGAAGTTCAGGAAGCGTTTGAACCATATTCTGAAGTGGACATCCCTCACTGCTTCCTTGTCCTCTCCAGGGACAAGCGCCATCAGCGCTGACGCCAGCTGTGGCATTTGCTCGGCATCTCCCCACACGCTGGCAACGGGGAGGAACTCGTCATACATGGACCCCAAGATCGGGACCCCAGAAATCTGGGGGACATCCCACAGGCTGATGCCCACCTCCCCGTGATGCAGGTGAAAAGTGTTGGTCCTGGACAACCATCTACTCAGCAGTTCCGACATCAGCTGCTTTGGCTGGTAAATGTGGAACTGGGAGGCCCATGTCGCCTCATACAATCCCACTCTCCTCAGCTCGGCCTCAAACTCCTCGCATGAGGTGCCTACCTAGTAGGCCCAGGCCCAGTCATCGGTAAAGTTGCCGCCCTGGCGCAGGTCCCACTCATCAGACCATCCCTTCTTTGGATCATGCAGAGCCGCTTTCAGCATGGTGCGGTAGAGAGGAGGGGACGTCTCCGGTTGCAGTGGCCTCCCGTCAATGTTGTTCACATGATTGTAGAGGCAATCAGCAGTGACGGGTGTGAAATCCTCCTGTGCATGACCATCGGCCGCCCTGAACCATTGGTGCTAGCATGGTGTGCTCCTGAACCAGCAAGCTGGTTCATCCCTTCTTGCCTCAGGGATGAAGATGTCATCCCTCAGCCCGAAGCCATACAATGGCAGTTTCTTCCACTGCGGGTAATCCCTCTGAACTTCTGACAGCAGGTCTGTCAAGGAAGTGTGGTCTGAGTGGCTCCGAACAATTTCCCCCAAGCCTGGACGGTTGGCCATCTCATCTCGACGAGCAGCATCTGCGAGGACCCCCAAGACAGCTTCTTGATGGGCCATTTTAACTCTGGACCTCAGAAAAGGATTCTTCCGGATGGATCACGAAGCTCGATCACGAAGCTCGATTGCGAAGCCGGATCGCGAAGGTCGGTCGTAAGTTCAAACCGCAAAGTCCGGCCAAGGCAGACAAGCAAAGGTTCGCTTGGCGTGGACGCGGAGTCGGAGACTCGCGGTTCGCCGCGAAGCTCGATTCGCGGAGTGCTGTCGCGGAGTACGCGGAGCTTCGCGAAATCGAGAGCAGAAAAATACAAGGAAGGCACGTAATGACAAAAGAGGGCGGACCCCCTATTTATAGGCGACGACCCCGGAGCATCGCGGTGCACCTCACCCGCGCGAAGCATCGCGGCGCGTCCGGATCCGCGGCCCTGACGAGCAGCGCGGGCCCCCCTTCGCGATGCTGCATCGCGAACCACCGACAGTTTTGGCGATTGTCCCTCAGACTTCGACCCTTCGCCCTCCGCGGCTCCAAGTCTGAGGGGGGGCATTTGTTGGCGCCAAAAATGTGGCCCGAAAGGAAGGAACGAAAAAGACAACCGGCGCGCTGCCTCGCAAAGCACAGCCGCGAAGCACAACCGCGAAGCCTCGCCACGAAGCGCCCCAACCACGGCGGCCCCGCGAAGCTCTGGAGGCGGTAATCCTTCGTGAACCCGTTTGACGTTCGCGAGCCGCCGCGAAGCTCCGGAGGCGGTAATCCTCCGCGAACCCGTTTGACGTTCGCGAGCCGCCGCGAAGCACCGGAGGCGGCGCGCGAACCTTGCTTCGCGGCGCCCCTTCCCTATAAATACTCGACTCCCCCTGAGTCCCGAGGACGGACAATCCGACCCTTCGGCTTCTCCTCTCCCGAATCGCGAAGCACGCTTTGCCCCGGGAATCATGAGCTCCGCGAGGTATTTCTACTTCACGAGACGACTCTGATTTGTTTCGTTTTGAGCCCCTCTTCCGAGAGGGATGCCCTTCACGAAGCTCAAGGGAATTCGCAAAGGAAGGGGATTCCCAAGGGAACCCGGGTAGCCGCGGAGCACTTGTGCTTCGCGAAACACCCAACCCATACGAGTAATCCCTATGCTAAGGCAGGATCACTCCACTTCGCGAAGTACATTGCTTGGCTGGACCCTGCTTCGCGAACCATTCCTTCTTCGCGAGGCAGTGCTCCGCGAACACTGTTCCACTTCGCGAAGCACCTCCCACTCCCACCTATGACCCATGCTAAGGCCAAAGCACCCCACTTCGCAAAGCACACTCCTCTGCTTAGAGATTCCTCTTTCCGTGCGACCCTCCAGGTTGGCATGATGTGATTTCAAAGTCCCATGGACAACACATACCGTAGCGTTGCTTCGCCTAATGCTTCTTTGCATAAGCACGCTAATGGCTATTGCTTATTCGCATAGCCACGCTAACGTGGACCCCTCAATGGTTCGTCCCACGACCCCCCTTTTCCATGGACTTACCAACACCTTCCCTTCCCCAAGGACCAGAGGGTACCGATTATGTAAGCCCTAGGGGTGTGGAGTGAACCCACCCCGTCCGAGCTGCAGGACGTTAAACTGCCAAGCACCATGTCCTCAACACATGACGTTAAAATGTGACCCAACCTCGTCTCCCTCACGAAGGGTCCCCCCAGCTCGAACATTCATTACACCACTCGTCTCCACGGGAATGGAACTCTTCCGCACATGGAATGAGATCCTCCTTGTCGGAGTGGTGTATGTTCGTAGGGGAAGGGTTGCCTCAGAGCGTAAGCCCCTATCCTTTGGTACGGATGATTGCGCCCGTGCATCTCTATACTTCCCCACTACCAAGGTCAGTGGAGGACGTGATAGGGAACGAGGCACCCCCCTCTGGGCCTCCATCCTGGAGTAAGTCCCAACACCATGGGCCGCCCAACGCGTAAGCCCCTCTTCGCTTCTCACGGACGCACCCTTCGCGACGTGATCGTCAGGTCCATGCAACCTCTTGTTTCTCACACCGAGCATGAATCACGTGGGCTTAGAGTGAGCACCGACCCTGACAACCCCCTTCTGAACTACGAGGGCTTTGATCCATTTCAGGGCATGGTACGTAGGAAGCCTCTACGAGGTTCAAGCCCGCCCGTCTTTCACGTCGGGTTTCACCTACGTCCAGCACGACGTTAAACTACAATTTTGGTCCAGTGGTAAGCCATTGCGACCCACCCCACCTGAACTACGAGGTCTTTGATCCATGTCAAGGCATCGTACGTAGGAAGCCTCCACGAGGTTCAAGCCCACCCATCACCCATTCACATCGGGTCCCATTCCAGTCCAGCGGTAAGCGGTTGTGACCACCTGAACTACGAGGTCTTTGATCCATGTCATGGCATGGTACGTAGGAATCCTCCACGAGGTTCAAGCCCACCCGTCGTTTATTCACGTCAGGGTTCACTATCGTCCTGCATGACGTTAAACTGTATTCTTCGAACTATGAAGTATTTGATCCATTTCAAGGCATGGTACGTAGGAAGCCTTTATGAGGTTCAAGCCCACCAATAGTGGACCAAGGTCTACTTTCACATCGGTTCACCGACACACCCACCCGTCGTTTCTTCACTTCGGGTCCCATATACGTCCAGTATGACATTAAACTACAATCTGGTCCAGTGGTAAGCCATTGAGACCCAACTATTTGAACTACGAGGACTTTGATCCATGTCAAGGCATGGTACGTAGGAATCCTCCCAGAGGTTCAAGCCCAACTCCCCTCGGACCAAGGTCCAGCTTCACGTCGGTTTACCGGCACCATCCCGAACTACGCAGACTTTGATTCCCTGCCACGGGGATACGTCGGAAGCCTCTTCAAGGCTCAATCCCAACTTCACTGTCGCCCCCCCTGCGATGGTCCCATTTCACTCTCATCCGTCTCCGCTAGACGTTAAACTCGCGGCATACCCTGTGTTGAACACAGGAAGCTGAGGAAAACCTCAGATACGTGTCTATGACATGTAATTCCCCGCGCTCGATGTGGGATGCCTCGGGCTTCCACGCCCTCGAGAAGCCTTGTGATCAAGGATAACAGACAGACATGCCAGGTACCCCAGCATCCAGACACGCTACTGATGCCTCAAACGTGACTACTCCCCTGACCGAATGTTGCTGCCCTGACTGGACCCTTTGGAATGTCCCGATAGAAGCAGTGTAATTAACCGGCGTCCATCGAAACATGGCACTGGGAAGAGTTTCACGAACTACGTATTAAATCTATGAGGGAGACCCGGACTAGGTGACGAGTTCTGAGGAGGAATCCACGGAAGGAAGAACCGACATCCCATCATCCCGTTTCGATCAAGGAGCAGACGTACCTAAACAAGGAACGAATGCCGCCCGCCTTTGGAAAGCGGGAATGCGGGGCAACAAAGCCGCGTGTCCCCCCTGATTGACAAAGATTCATGGCACCATGTTGTGTCTGGGCTGAAAGCTATGATCTAGGAAGAAATTACGGTAACATTATGAATTTATTTCTTTAATTTACTAGAAAATAAAATAATTAAACAATGTCTTACTCTTCTCAATCTCTTGCATAATACATTTATAGTAGACGATTCACACAAGGATTATGTACTAAGGATTGTAGAAAGGATTCATCAAGTTTTTTCCAATATTTTAACAAGATCTCACCTAAAAGATTCCAAAGGTAAAATAAACCCAGACCCACCCATTGTCTACGCTCACCTAATATCTCAAGAAGCATGGGATGCATTTATTGGCCACTGTGGGGATGAGAAGTTTCAGGTACATTGTGGGTGATAATATTTTGTTGGAGGATACGTGTATCCATCACATTGATTGTCAATATTTCATTTATGAAATAGCAACTGTGTTAAAAAATTAAGGAACGTGCATCAAAACCAACATACCCCTATCGTAAAGCAAGGATGGGGTACACTTCACTAGAAAAGAAAATGGTACGTATTTTAAATATACAGTAATATTGTTAGGTGCCAACAAACAACATCATAATTATCTTTCTATGATTATATATAGATTGATGAGTCTAAAACCAAATACACTTCCATCCCATGTCATGTGCATTGGATGGAGGCATGTGTGAATAAGGAAGGGATGCTAGTAGACGAGAACACACAAAAAGTGTGGGAAATTTGTGTAACTATGAAACGACGATAAAAAGATTTTTTTAAATTGCTATTACATAAAAATAATTAGTTAATTTCTTATATATGACTATCATAGAAATAAGCTACTCCTGTAGTCGATGTAGACAAATTATCGATGGCTTTGAAGCAGCCAGAAAAATATGGTCGTGTCAGGTGTGCGGGATTTGGGGTGACACCCCGACTATAATTTGAGAAGAAAATAAACAGATGATAAAGATGAAACATTTAAACAAATGAGTGGAAAACTCGAAACCCTTGAAGAATGATTACAAATGGCACAAAGTGTTGTTAGAAACTTTTATGGTTGGGAATAAAGGAGAAGACACTACTCAGGAATAACCAGCGCGTGAAGATCCCACCCCACCCCTAACAATCTTTGAGGCGATCCATTCCCCTAAAAGAGATATCTTAGCCGTGGTAATCAATATACTAATAATTGTTCCCATGAAATTTGAATCAGAAAAACACTGATACATTTCATGTACTGATCTTCTAAATGGTGAAAATGATTGTGATTTATATCTGTCAACACACACCGATCACCTTGTAGCGAGAGCAATAATGTTCAAAATCCTAGATGGAAGGCTGCATAATAAAACACTTCCGAAAGATCATCTGAAAGTGACGATTTCTGAAGCTCATGAGCCAAATGAAGAGCTATCTATTTCACTTGATGATGATCATATTCATACGGTCGAAAAGGCTATTGGTCCATTCATTTCATGGCCGTCACAAGTTGTAAGAGTACATGCGGCCAAAGAGGTATTTATTTCCTTTTTTTCAAGCTACACGTTTAACAATTAATGAAAAAAGGGCTTGAACCAATGAATGTTGTTATAGGCAGAGCAAGGGAAAGGGGTGACAAATGTTGGCTCAAAACCATCTAAAGGATCGACCAACCGATCCCAAGGAGCTATTGAAAGCATAATAACACCATATGTTCTCTATCCACATTTACTAGCATTGAAGACTCATGTGGATACGAAGCTAAGAGGTGGTAGTAATCATATAGTGGTTTTCGAAGAGAATATATACAGTGTGGAAAGTCAAGATTTTGTTGCTGCTGAAAATGTAAATGAGATCCTTGAAAATGGTTGGCTAGGCATCATAGTTGTAAATGTATATATGATCTATGTTTCCATGAATTGATTTTTTAAAATCTGATCTAATGTGAAAATTATGACTAAATGCATTTTATATTGTTGACAGATGTATATATGAAAAATAGTTAAAGGAAGTTTCACATGAGACAAGATTTGGACTTGTTAGTCCGCATACCACATCATCACATCTGATGAAAATAGATCCATCATAAAAGAATGAAATACTGAATGGTTTGCGGAAAACAATTGAAAGAAAGATTACAGATGACAGACTCTTATTAATACCAACCATGCAGGGGTAATACTCTATGATTAAATCATATCAACTATATTTTTTCTTCTTTTATTACTTATTCCTTTTTGTGTTTCTAGGCAACATTGGATTCTAATTGCGTTGAACTTGGATGCTGCAATGATTTATTTTCTGGATTCAAAGCAAGGATATCCATCAAACCGACCACATATGATAATGTTTTTGAATCTGTAAGACACTACATCCTATGTTTTAGGTCTAAACATAATGTAATATAATTTATATTATCTTTTATTGAGGATTTTGTTATGATAGTGCATTGTATAATTATTGTCTAAAAAAAGGAACGAGGATAGGGGCTAAGCATAAGGAGGCAGACAAGTACTACGTCTGGACAAATATCAGGGTATATATAATAAAATTTCACTATCTAAACACATCTTAATCAAAGTTTCTTATTCTTCTAATGATAAATTTTATTGTAGTTCCCAAAAGAAGCAAACGATAATGATTGCGGTTATTATGTTTTTAAATTTATGAAGGAGAACATTTTTCATCAAAAAAAGCATCCCTAAAGAGGTATTTTCAAAAAAAAAAAACAACAAGTTCGTTTAATATATTTATTAATTCCTTATTTTTATATTTTGAAGTACTAATCTGACTACCAAAAAGCCTCATACTAACAAGACGTTATATATATGTTAAAAAAAATTTGGGCCACATACCTGATGACACATTTTACCCAAATAACATGAATATCTGACTTGGGGATGTGTACAATTGGCGATAATTTTTGAGAGGGGTTTAGGGGATCAAAAGATGACACATTGTTGTATGTAAATGTTCATTGGAATATTGTAATTGTTATTAAATAAAACATACTTTATCTAATGAGTCAATTTCTCATATTAACAGATGATATACACCAACAACATGCAAGAATGATGAACCACTCAAAGGGCCTTTCTTTTGTTTAAAATGGACAGATTTTTAAATGAAAACAACAACTGAACTACAGAAATCTGACCAAAAAATTTTTGATTGTCTAGATCCTTTAAGATAATGATCCACGGGTGTGTTGGGGATGTGCACGAGTTATCCCCACCTCCATCTGAGGCATGGTGTGGCCGGTATCACTCAATGGGTTTCTCTTCTATTTAAATTGGACCGATTTTTAAGTGAAAACAACAGATGACCTTGGGAAATCCGACCAAACACATTCGAATTGTGTTGATCCTTTAAGAGAAAATCCACAGGTGCATTCTAGATATGTGAGATTCATCCCTACTTCAATCAGAGGCACGGTGTGGCCGGTACCACTCAAAGGATCTCACTTTTGTTTAAAATGGACATATTTTTAACTGAAATCAACCACTGAACTACAAAAATTTTACAAAACACATTCGAATTGTTTTGATAATTTAGGAGATTAATCCATGAGTCCTATGTGACGTAAATGAGTCATCCCTGCCTCAATATGAGGCATGGTGTGGTCGGTACCACTCAAAGGGTCTCTTTTTTGTTTGAAATGGACATAATTTTAAGTGAAAACAACAACTGACCTACGGAAATTCAACCAAACACATTCGTATTGTCTTGATCCTTTAATGGAATGATACATTGTTGCGTTGGGGACTTGCATGATTCGTCCCTACCACAATCCAAGTCACGGTGTAGCCGATACAACTCAAAGGGTCTCTCTTCGATTTAAAATGGACAGATTTTTAAGTGAAAACATCAACGGACCTACGAAAATATGACCAAACGCATTCATATTGTCATGATCTTTTATAATAACGATACAAGGATCCTTTGTGACATGAAAGAGTCATCCTCGCCTCAATCCGAGGCACGGTGAGGCTGGTACCACTCAAATGGTATCTTTTTTGTTTGAAATGGACACAATTTTATGTAAAAACAACAACTAACCTACGGAAATCCAAAAAAACGCATTAGGATTGTCTTGAACCATTAATAGAACAATCCACAGGTGCGTTGGGGATGTGAAAGAGTCATACCTTCCTCAATATGAGGCATGGTGTGGCTGGTACCACTCAAAGGGTCTCTCTTCTTCTTAAATTGGACTGATTTTTAAGAGTTAACCACAACTGACCTATGGAAATCCAACCAAATGCATTCAGAGTGTGATGATACTTTAAGAGAATGATCCACGTGTGCGTTGGGTACGTTCACGAGTAATCCCTGCCTCAATTCAAGGCACGGTGTGGCCGGTACCACTCAAAGAATCTCACTTGTGTTTAAATTGAACATATTTTTAAGTGAAAACCACAACTGACCTACGGAAATCTGACCAAACCCATTTTTATTGTGTTGATACTTTGAGAGAACAATCCATGAGTGTGTTGGGGATGTTCACGAGTAATACCCGCATCAATCCAAGGAATGGTGTGGCCGGTACCACTCAAAGGGTCTCACTTTTGTTTGGAATGGTCAAATTTTTAAGTGAAAACAAAAACTGACCTACAGAAAATCGACCAAACTCATTCGGCATGTCTTGATCTTTTAAGATAATGATAAAAAGGTACTTTGTGACATGTAAGAGTCATCCCCACCTCAATCTAAGGCATGGTGTGGCCGGTACCACTCAAAGAGACTCTCTTCTATTTAAATTGGACACAATTTTAAGTGAAAACAACAAATGACCTACGGAAATTCGACCAAACGAATTTGGATTGCCTTGATATTTTAGGATTATGATCCAAGGGTACTTTTTGATGTGTATGAGTCATCCGCACCTCAATATGATCATGTTCTGGCCAATACTACTCAAATGGTCTCTCTTCTATTTAAATTAGTCACAATTTTAAGTGAAAACAACAACTGACCTTCGAAAAAATGACCAAATGCATTTTTATTTTCATTATCCATTATGATAAAGATACATCGGTCCATTGAAATGTTTAAGAGTCAATCCCGCCTCAATCCGAGGCACGGTGTGGCCGGTACCACTCAAAGGGTCTCTCTTTTGTTTAAAATGGACATATTTTTAAGTGAAAACAACAACTGACCTATGAAAATATGACCAAACGCATTAGTATAGTCTTGAAACATTATGAGAATGATACACAGGTCCTTTGTGATGTACATGAGTCATCCTCGCCTCAATCAGAGGCACATTGTGACCGGTACCACTCAAAGGGCCTTTCTTTTGTTTTAAATGGACACAATTTTAAGTGAAGACAACAACAAACATACATAAATATGACCAAACACATTCATATTGTCTTGATCCTTTATCAGAATGATCCAAAGGTCCTTTTTGACATGAAAGAGTCATCTCCGGCTCAATCTGAGGCATGGTATGGCGGTACCACTCAAAGGGCCTCTCTTTTCTTTAAAATGGACACAATTTTATGTGAAAACAACTACTGACCAATGGAAATCCAACCAAACACATTAGGATTGTCTTGATCCTTTAAGATAATGATCCTTGGGTGCATCGGGGATGTGCATGAGTCATCCCCACCTCAATAAGAGGCACGGTGTGGCCGATACCACTCAAAGGGTCTCCCTTATGTTTAAATTGGACAGATTTTTATGTGAAAACAACTGACCTAAGGAAATCTAACAAAACACATTCGTATTGTGTTGATTCTTTAAGAGAATAGTCAACGGGTGCGTTGGGGATGTGCATGAGTCAGCTCCTCCTCAATCCTAGACACGATGTGGTCGGTACCACTCAAAGGATCTCACTTTAGTTTAAAATGGACATATTTTTAAATGAAAATGACAACTGACCTACGGAAATTTGAAAACAAAACATTAGTATTTTCTTGAACCTTTATTAGAATGATCCATGGGTCCTTTGGGACGTGCACAAGTCATCCCTGCCTCAATCCGAGGCACGGTGTGGCTAGTACCACTCAAAGGGTCTCACTTTTGTTTGAAATGGACAAATTTTTAAGTGAAAACAACAACTGACCTATGGAAATTCTACCAAACCATTCGAATTGTCTTGATCCTTTAAGATAACAATACACAGGTGCGTTGAAGATGTGAAACGAGTCATCCTCGCCTCAAATCCGAGGCACGATGTGGCCAGTACCACTCAAAGGGTGTCACATTTGTTTGAAATGGACAAAATTTTAGGTCAAAACAACAACCGACCTATAGAAATTCAACCAAACACATTGGGATTGTATTGATATTTTAAGATAATGATCCACGGTCCTTTGGGATATTTACGAGTCATCCCCACCTCAATAAGAGGAACGGTGTGGCCCGGTACCCACTCAAAGTGTCTCTCTTCTGTTTAAATTGGACACAATTTTATGTGAAAACAACTGACCTTAGAAAATATGACCAAACACATTCAGAATGTCTTTATCCTTTATGAGAATGATACATGGTCCCTTTATGATCTGTATGTGTAAACCCTACCTCAATATCAGGTACAGTGTGGCCGGTACCACTCGAAGGGTCTGTCTTTTGTTTAAAATGGAAATATTTTTAAGTGAAAACTACAACTGACCTATAGAAATCCGACCAAACGCATTCCGATTGCCTTGATACTTTATGATAATTATCCAAATGTCCTTTTTAACATTAAAGAGTCATACCCGCCTCAATTATAGGCATGGTGTGGCCGATACCCACTCAAAGGGTCTCTCTTTTGTTTGAAATGGACAAATTTTTAAGTGAAAACAATAACTGACCTACGGAAATCTGACCAAAAGCATTAGGATTGTCTTGATCCTTTAATATAAAGATCAAAAGGTGCATTGGGAAAGTTCACGAGTTATACACACCTCATTTTGAGGCATGGTGTGGCCAGTACCACTCAAAGGCTCTCTCTTTTGTTTAAATTGGACCGATTTTTAAGTGAAAACAACAACTGACCTACAGAAATCCGACAAAACACATTTGGATTGTGTTGATCCTTTAAGAGAACTTCCACAGGTGCATTGGGGACGTGCATGAGTCATCCCTACCTCAATACTAGGCATGGTGTGTCTGGTACTACTCAAAGGATCAGACTTTTTTTTTGAAAAAATGGGCATATTTTTAAGTGAAAACAACAACTGACCTACGGAAATTCAAACAAACACATTCAGATTGTCTTGATACTTTGGGAGAATGATTAGATAGTCCTTTTTGATGAGCATGAGTCAACCTTGCCTCAATCCAAGGCATGGTGTGGCCGGTTCCACTCAAAGGGTCTAACTTTTATTTGAAATGGACAAATTTGTATGTGAAAACACAACAACCGACCTACAGAAATTCAACCATACGCATTCGAATTGTCTTGATCTTTAAGAGAACGACCCACATGTCCTTTTTAACCTGTACGAGTCATCCCCACATCAATCCGAGGAACAGTGTGGCTGATACCACCCAAAGGGTCTCTCTTCTGTTTAAAATGGACACAATTTTAAGTGAAAACAACAACTAACCTACAAAAATACGACCAAACGCAAACGTATTGTATTGATCCTTTATGAGAATAATCCATGGATCCTTTTTTATGTGTAAGAGTCAACCCCACCAACTCCCTGGACGGCCCACCCACCCCCTGGACACCAACCCACCCCTGGACACCCCCACCCCTCTGGACTCCCCCACCACCTGGAAAGCCCCCTCAACCCCCTTGAAAGCCCCCTAAACCCCCTGGACACCCCACCCTCCCTGGACACGCCCATGGATAGACCCCCCCCCCGGACTCCCCCCCTGGACAACCACCACCCCCCTGGATGACACCCCACCCTCCTTGACACCACCTTACCACCTACATACCCCAACCCCCCTGGAAACCCCACACCCATGGATGGCAATCCCCACCCTCCAAGACACTATACCACCCACCTTAGAAAGCCCCACCATCCACCTGGACCCCCCCCCCCTCGGATATCCCCCCTAGAAAGCCCCCCCCCCCCCAACACCCTGGACACCAGCCCACCCCCATGGACACCACATAGACAACCCCCCCCCCCCCACCACCACCTGAACACCCCCTCCTTGGAAACCACCCCACCCTCCATGTACAACCCTAACAACACCCTGGACTGTCCCCCCACCCCCTGGACACCCCCACCCCCTAGACACCCTGATCCCCTAGAGTCCCCCATCCCATCCTATTGGACACCACCCCACTCCCCTTGGACAGCCCCACCAACCCCCCAGACCACCCCCACCCCCGGTCACCCCACCCACCTCCTAGAAACCCCCCCCCCCCCCTCTGACACCCTGGACACCAGCCCACCCCCTGGACAACCCCGTCACCTGGAAACACCCCTCATGGAAACTACCCCACCACCTAGACACCCCCCACCCCCCTGGACACCACCACCCTCCATGGACATCCCCCCAACATCCTGGACTTCCCCCGCCCCCCTTGGACACCCCCATCCCCCCGGACACCCCCTACCCCCTAGGAAAGCCACCCAAAACCACCGAACAACCTTTCCACCCCCTTGAATTCTTAATAGAACTCATTATGTATTAAATTAACTTATGAATTATGTTTTAATGGTTTATGGGTATACATGGTGTAATTATACTATGGTTTATGTGTTAATTTTGTATGGGTATTCATATTGAGATGCTGAATTATTTACAGGTGCTGTTTGGGTGTGTTACTGCATAAATTTTTGTGCAGCAGACATGGCTTTTATCAGTGCATTTTAGTGCAGATAAAAGATGCATTTATCAGCGCTAAAAAAGCGCGGATAAAATAAACATTTATTAGCGCTAACAGAGTGCTAAAAAAGGAAGCCTTTATCAACGCTCTCTATGCACTCATAAAATGTACATTTATCAGTGCTTTTTTAGAACTGATAAAAGCTACCTTTCTCAGCGCTAAAAAACCACTGATAAAGGGTACCCCCTATATCAGCGTCGATCTTTACATTGCTTTTTTAGTGCTGATAAATCCCGTTTTGAGCACTGATAAATCACGTTTTTGTAGTAGTGCCGGTATGCTCAAGTTCCATTGAATCTACCCCTTGAGAGATCGGTCTTACCTCAGCCGCCAGTAAACTCCACAAAGGAATAACTAAAAGGGCCTCCATGTCATAAGGGTTCCAACGCGATAAACGGCGCGTCAATCTGACGCCCGGTCTGGGACTTATAAGCGTTTTGGCTTCGAGGGCCCAGCTGGATTCGGGTTCGATCCAACCCGTCCATACTTCAACTGTCTAAAAAACTAAAACGAAGAATACCAAAAGGACTGTCTCGGTCTAAGGATCCCAACGCTGTATATGGTTCGTCAAATAGATGTCTAGGTCACAAGATATGCTCCTTTAAGTGTTCCAGAGTCCGGTTGGGCCTGGGTCCGGTCAGACCTTGTTGGACCGACCCGACCCGACTCGCTCGGGGCTAGGTCAGGGTGGACTCAGCCCGATGGGCCGATGTTTGGTCTGACCCGCAAGGGGGGTGGCCCTGCCAGAATAGGGCAGCCCGCAAGGGGCGACCTGCAAAGGGGAAAACCGACCCGCATTGGGCGGCGACCCGTTCCGGGGAGGCAGCACACTTCAAGGGTTGTGGCCAAGTCTAATGTTGGTGGTCCTGTGTGAGGGTGTCGACCTGATCTGAGGGCGGGGGCCTGGTGTGAGGGCGTGGTCCCGGTGCGAGGGTGGTGGCCCGCTCGGAGGGAGGCAGTTCGGTCTGAGGGTGACGACCCAACTCGAGGTTGGCGTCCTGGTCCGAGGGCGGCGGCCCGGTTTGAGGGCGGCGCCCCAACTCGAGGGCGGCGGCCCGCTCCGGGGGATGCGGCCCAGTTTAGTCTGATGCGAGGGGGGGGGGGTGTAACCCCCCTGTGACCCGGATTCCAGAAAGGCCCGGCGGCCATTCATTTGGTGAGGCGGCGGTGCCGTGTGGGCACCGCGGAACCCTCCGGAGGTGGGTTCGGCCTCCACAGTAGCTTCCATTGATCAGCGATGCAGCGCTCACATCACCTTCCTTCCCACGGTCATCCGTCTTGCCGGCTGACTCCTCCATTCGTCGCGAATGACGATCCATGACCGTCCTCTTGGGGAGTCCGTCGACGTGTTCGTGGTATTCCGATGCAGTGTAAGGAATGCAAGATAGCGGAGGGTTCGGGCCGGGTTTGTTAGGCCCGCACCCTCCGCGTTAGCTCAGAATATGAAATATATTAAGGGAGTTCAATAAACAGTTGTATTGAACACAAGATTAACCCCACATGATTCCCTGCAATAACCTCCCGTAATGATGGATGAATCTCGGGTCAACACGTTAGTCGGTTGACCCATGTTCTCCATATAATTTCAAGAATGTAGAAGAGGGAAACAAAGACACTAAAACAAAAATAACCTTCTTCCTGGAAGAGACATATACTGACGACAGTTGACGGAACCTCCTTTATCTTTGTCATCAGTTCATGACTCGGTGGCGCTCATCACCGCTTGTTGGATCCATTCTCGTCCTACTGGTGGTTGACGTCGGTGTACTTTTCCAGAGCATCATCGTTTTGTGAAGTCGTGCCAACACCCCTCCATGAGCTCCATATAAATAAGAGAGGAGAAGGAGTGTATAATGCTCGGGGAATTAATGAGGTTCATTTAGTTAATAAACCTCCCCACTTTCCAACGGCATGGTTACAAGGAAATAAAAGTTAAACCATTTGTTGTCTTGACACATCGTTGGTCCCGCTAATGTCGTTCATCCATTGGAGGAAAGAAGGAAAATAAAATAACAAAACAAGTTATTTTATTAATCATTCAAAAGTACACAAAAATAACGTTTTCACCCAACCTACTACAGTCAAAGTTATACATCTCTTTAGCGAATCCCGGCGTTACGGGTTCAACGATGCCCTCAGATTTTTAAGCTGAACAATAGTTCAAACGTTCGAAAACGCTGCTCACGCGTTTACTGAACGTACCCCAAAAAAAGTTTGGAAAATTATTAACAGTCACCCTCAACCCGCGCTGGTTGAGGTTAGTATTTTCCTAATTGAAACACGCCCCAAAGAACCAAACATTACTCTCTTATTTCCAATCCGATTTACCATTTAAAAGTTATGGATTTTACAATAAAATAATTTTCACTTAATTATTTTATATACGGCCAAAAACTATCATTCACTGGTGGATTGCGTCGGATAATGTTAATATCTTCCTAAAGAGAGAATACCTTCACGAGCTCAGTGGTGGTCATAGATTTTTAATATGATTTACCATTCGTGAGTTATAAGAATTTGAAAAATAAAATAAAATAATTTAATTATTTTATTTACGGTTATAAAATTTTTATGTTTTCTCACAGGAGGCTCGCACTGACTAAACTTAAGTTGTGCCTAGGGTAAACCCACCATTCTGAGCACAAAAATGTCATCAGATTTTTAATTCAAGTAACCATTTAAGAAATATTCCATTTTTTAAGGAAAACTGCTTTCATGAGCTAATTAAAGCTTAACAAAACTTCGAAGGATCATTCTGGGCACCTTGGGCCTCATAATCACGCACCGTTTGATTTTGCAGTCTCGAAATAATTCCATATAATTAATAAAAATTATATGGAATTTCTGAGACATTACAATAGTTGTCATGTTAACTACCTCAACAAAAGAATTGAGGAAGTCATGGTATCAAAATCTTGGTTTTATGTTCTATAGAATCTTGAATATTCATACTGAACATAAGTTTCTTCCTCGATTACAAAGTTATCCTTTCTATTTTGGGAGCATTATAATTTTTGCAACCAACATTGGTTGATTATTGTAACATCAAAAATGAGGAGCAAGAATATCTTAGAGTTGATCCACTCCAATATTTGGCAAGCACTGTTTATATCCATGGGAAGAGAAAGGTTCTTTGTATAATTCATTGATGATTATTCCATGAGATGTTAGGTGTACCCAATAAAGATGAATAAAATTGTTTTTAATGTCTTCAAAACATTCAAATCATGGATGAAGATGGAATCTTGAATGAAGATCAATTGTTTAAGTATTGACAGTGGTGGAAAATATTCAATTGAGGATTTTGATACTTTTTTTTTCAATGAGAAGTCATTAAGTGACAATTCATGGTGTTGTACACTCCTCAACAAAATGGAGTGGCAATGTGGGTGAACATAACCTTGTTGGATAGAACAAAGGAGATATTTAAGACTGTATGAATTTTCAAGAAGTTATGGGATACAATAATGAAGAGAACATGTTATGAGATCAATCGATTTAATTTTGTGACGATTGATATGAAAACACTAATGAATATGTGGAGTGTTAAACCTATTGACTATGCTTGGTTACATACTTATGGAGGTCATGTATCTGTATTTTTTAATGATCAGGAAATATTGAAGTTGGATTCGAGATCCAATGAAAGTATATTCTTAGGATACATTGATGGTGTGAAGGTGTATCGTATGTGGCACCCCACTACCCATAGACTTATCATCCGCATGGATGTTATATATATAGAAGATAAGGTGCATGTGATGATTAATGGCTAATTGAAGAAAGAGATGACATATACTATAATAGTTGGGGTGGAGGAAGAATCCATAGAAGAACCAATTTCCTTTGAGGACCATGATGACCATTTTATGATTGATTTTAGACTATGACGATCAACTCAAGATAAAAGAGAACCAATATTGCACATAGAATTTATCACTGAGAAAAATATTGTGTACTACTTATTGATGGAGGATGGTAATCCATATTATTTTTTGGGAGGTGATGTGGAGTTCAGAAATATCCACATGGATGGAAGCAATTCAGGAGAAACTTGATGCCCTTCACAAGAACCAGACATGAGATATTGATCCATTACCTCATGGAAGGAAGACTATCAGTAAAAACAGGTTCTTTAAGATCAATTGGGATGAAAAGGAATTATTGAAATGATATCATGCAAGACTATTGGTCAAAGGATATACATAGAGACAAGTTATTGATTTCAAGAAAATATTTTCTCCCACTGTTAGAATAATGACTGTTCAAATATTTACTGTGGATGTGTGCAATATATAGATTAACTCTAGAGTATCTAGATGTGAAGAGAACTTCTCTACATGGTGATCTTGATAAATAAATATATATTCTCTAATTGGAATGTTTTTCAAAATAAGGAAAAGTGAACTTGGTTTTTAGGTTGAGAAAACAAAATATGGTATTAAGCAGGCACCAAGGTGTTGGTACAAGAGATTTTATTCCTATATCATGAGTATTGTACACAAAATACTTCATTCAGATACTTATGCATATTTCATGGGTTCAGATGGTAATGATTTTATCATTCTTCTATTCTATGTGGATGACATGTTGATATTTTTCATGGGTGTATGATATGAAGGAATTAGGACCAAGAAATAATATCTTGGGATACAAATTTAATGAGATAGAATTAAGGGTATGATTTAGCTATCAAAAAATAATTTCTTGAGGAATATCTTGAAATACTTCCACATGGGACATTATAAGCCTATATTTACCCCACTTACTATTAATTTTATGTTATCCTATATAATGAATCCTAACAGTGATAATAGTGAAGTATAGAGGATGGAGATGTCTTAATTACCTTATGCACCAGCAGTGGGTAGTATGATATTATCTTGGTTTATATGAGACCAGAAATTTCACATGTAGTGGGAGCAGTTAGTTGGTATGTGGAGAATTAAATATGAGATCATTGTAACATATTATAGAAGACCCTTAGATACATCAAAGAGATCTCATATGTTGTATTATGTTTTTAAGGATCAAATTTCACTATTAGAGCCTACACAAATTCAGATTTTGTAGGTGATTATGACCAATTAAAATACACTTTGGGTTATGTGTTTAATTTTATATGATGATTTGTGAGCTGGAATTCAAAGTTGTAGTCTGTTATATATTTATCCATGACTAAGGTAGAGTACATGAAAACTACATAGGCTTGCAAAGAAGTGATTTAGATGTGAAGTTTTCCAGAGGAACCTAGACAATGACAAAAGTATATCCAATTGATTTGGGACTAACATAGCACCTTCCAAATTAAAAGGAATCTATATTTTCATTCCAATATAAAGCACATTATAGTACAATATCACTTTGTTCCAGATGTGGTGGAGGAAGGAAGAGTGGATATGCATAAAATTTATATTGAAGAAAATTAGGTTAATTTTATGATGCATTTTATTAACTTTGTTTAGTTAATATAATAAAAATCTTCAATCGTAATCATATATATAAGAGGAACATGTTTGGAAGATAAAAAAGATTAGTGGAAATATTATTGGTTCCCAATCAGATATCCAAGTGTGACATATATTGGCATTTGTTTCTCACAAACAGTTTCACCCCGTTGATTTTTCAAAGGGGGCTAGTGTGGTTAGTGGGATCGGTGGAAGAACAAACCCATGGATTTAAATAGACGAGGAAGATCAAGTATGGGCCTTTCCTATAAAAGGCAAAGAACATTAGTAGTTTTAGCATCATCACCTCAAGTATTAAGCTTCCTATTTCACCATTTTGAGTGTTGTATTTTGTGAGGTGCGTTATACATTACTGAAGAGAGTTAATTAGTTGATATTTTCCTTATAATATAAAGAGAGTGTGTTTAACCTCTTTTACCATAGTGATATCATTCTATTTTTCTATGGTTTTTACCCCTCTATATTTGTGGGGGTTTCTATGTTACATCTATTGTACATTTTTTATTCATTTTTACTTTACTTTTATCTCACAATTATCACATCATGAAATTGCCAATATTATTTGATCCTAATAGAAGACTTAATAAATATTTTTTTATCATATTCTATAAAACAATTTGTAGGTTGTGCTATGAGGTAGCCCACTTTCAAAAGAGTAATTGAGTTGTATGGCATTAATTTTGTTTCTCAAAATTAGAGAACAAAATATTAACATGTTTATAATTATATAAATAATAGGAAGAATCAAGAAAACACAAATAATACAAATCTTGTAATGATATCTCATAATCGTAAGTGTAACATACTGATTCTAAAAAACCATAAACAATGAACGAGATAATCAAATGTACCAATTCATGAAAAAATTTACAATTAGTAACATGCTAATGAGAATTTATATAACCAGTTTGATATTAATACTGATAAGTAACAAGAACTATTAGAGATAACAGACTCAGACATAAGCGAGATGATCAATAGAAATGATTGACATAATGTAGTAATCAAATCATAAAGAGGACCATAGGTTTTTGATATTATTTATCTATTTGTCATATATGCATGGTGGAGGGGTACCATGATTCCACTATGAAAAAATGGGATTATAGAAGATATGTGTTAAATAGTGAAACATAACCATATAAGAAAAAGGCACATGAGGAAAATATCCAACGTTTAGGTTCTTGAAATGCCATGACTCACAGTAGAACCAAGTTGGGGATTCAGCATATACTGTACACCTTGGAAAAACTCAAACAACTCATGCAACATATAACCAAAGAATAATAAAATACAAGGCATAAATAACCGATAGAAAAGAATAAGAATACTATACTAAGGCCCCTTATTAGGGATAAATCTCTCATATGTCTTTTCATAGAGCCTCTATGTAATTAGGTCTTGTTGTTAGGGTCATCGAGATTATACTCCTATATAATAGTCATTTCGATCTTGGTAAAAGGAACACCAAGGAACACTAGGACCTCATCAGAGCTCCTCACCAAGCATAGATGAAGATGATGAATACTTATCTAGATCAATATTTCTTCGTTGGTATCTCAAGGAATCCCACCAGTGCTCCTTCATCTACTCTTCTCCCTCGAGGAAAACTAGAGCTCCCAAAACCATGGACATTTTTCGCCCAACTAAATCTCCCACAAGTGGAGAGGTAGATTCCAAATCGAGGAGTCATTCTAGCAGGGGTAGAGGAATACTAGAGAATATAACCAAGGATATGAAAAATGTAGATAACTGTCCCAAAATAACCATTTAAATAACAAAATAAGGACATATGAAATCATATGTTAAGCTATCAAGGGTCACCCATAGATCAAGCCAATCCGTTTCATGAAGAATGAAAAAAGGGAGGAATAGAAAACCATAAGATCATAAGGATCAATGGATCAACATCAGGTATGACGATGAAATATATCAAATGGGAAAGTGGGCCAAGACTAATGGCACATGACCAATGTATAAACCGAACAAAAGGTCCACGTGAATTAACAAAAGAATCTCAATCTCAATAATACAAAAATCCAACATATAAAAATAACAAAAATTAAATGAAAATGAATATTATGACAGGTAAAAAAACAATGTGTAACACCCCAAATTTTGGGTATCATATAATTATGATATTATGCATTTACTTTTTTTAAATCCCATTTAACCAAAGAAAACTTTAAAGGATCAACATAAGGATCTTTATTTTAATAAGAACATCGTAGTGTATATAATACACCGAGATCAAAAGAGAAATCTAGCTAACCAAATATACATATTAAAAACCCTATCAGCACTACTGGAAGACCCCCAATAACCACAACGAGGCCTAGTAAGTAAAGGAGATCTTTCGAGTCAACTAAATATAAAAACATCACCACTGTGATCATAAAAACCATGATGAGCATCAGCGGAATGGGAAGCACCATCTTCTCCCTTTTGAGTTTTAGGACACCGTAAGGTTTGGTTTTATGGGACACAAGTTGGACCATTTCTCTAGTGACCATTGGAAGCTAACAGTTATAAAAAATAGCCATTGGACCTTGTTTGGATAAGTGAACTTATTTAAATATTAATTAGGTTCTAAATAATTGAGTTATGATTAAGGTTATAATTAAAAAATCATTTATGAACTCTAAAAGGATATGGTGTAAAACTTCCTTTCACCCTTAAGTGATTTTGAAAAGAATTAATGAATTCAAAACACATTGCGAATTTTTCAAATATAGTGTAACGATTTTCATTTCATAAATAATGTTATAAAGTTTGTTTAATTTTTTCAAATTAAATTATGTTATGATTGAACTATTTTTTTGAGGATACTAGTATATAAATTATAATGTAGGTTTATTAAAATTTCCTTTTAGTAACTTTTGGGGTTAAAAAAGGGGTTTAGTATTTTTAATTATAGAAATACTTTTAACTAAAACTAGTTTAATTTGTATTCATTAATGTTTAAGAATATAAAATTTTATATAGTTTTAATAAATTGATTGTTTCCTCTTCTTAAAACGTTTTTTAGTGTAGCTTTTTCAAAAAAAATTTGGCCCACTAGGGCCAGGCCTTTTTGGCTAGGGCCGAGGAAGGCAGCTCACATGAAGTGGCTGAGCCTGACCCTTAGCCCCAAGCCAAGGACGACCCGAGCTCAATCAGAGGGTCCTAGAAGGGCGCTCGGGAGCGAGCAGGAGCGCATAGGCACACCAGTGCGGGCGTGAGGCCATGGCGGGGTCTGGGTAGGCCAATCCCTGCAGGCGGGAGCCCATTTATATGGCCCCCTTCATGGGTAATGTGTGATTTTTGAGCACTCTTTGTGAGGCCCGGAGTTATAAGGGAGGCAAAAACTGCTCTCCTTTTCAATATGGGAAGCAGTTTTTCTCGAAAAACGCGATCTGGACCGTTGGATCGCGCTGCACGCGATCTGGGCCGTTGTTTCCGATCCCATGCTCGACCCTCAGTGACCGTGTCTCTCTCCGCAGTCTTTGTCAACTGTTCTATCCGACATGATCTAATCGTGGACGTTCGAGGTTTTTAAATTTTTGCGTTGAACTTAGACCGTCTGATGAAACATATATCTAATCTAAGACTCTCAATTCTTTTAAATCAATGGATGCATTTCATTCCTTGGATCGATGTTGGGATCGATCTGGACTGTCTATTTTTCCACAGCATTTCCCCTAGACACGTCATCTTTTTCCTCCGTGCATGGGTTACACAAGTAACCCTACCCTATGGAACACCCCTCGTTTTCTTCACCTCAGACCGCCGGGGACCCCCATGACTCCTCGTTTTCCTCAAGCATGACACCCACCGTTGAATGCAATTAAAGTGGGTACGTTTTTGTCGTGCAAGGTGGTGTGTGAGCTTTTGTATATAAATAACTGAGACCTCTCGGTTCTTCTCTCCCATTCAAGTCTCCAGCGAGCCCGGCCAACCCTCCCTGATGTCCTCATTTAACTAGTTTATAAAGTAAGGGTTTTTAATTTTACCTTTATTAGATTCTTTGAGAATATATACACTTATATATTAAAATATATATATATATATATATATATATATATATATATTAACCTTATGGTTCAGTCCAAACGTTCTTAAATGCTGAACCTAGGCCTCCAGGTTCTCTTGCATTCAAACAGCTTAATGAATGTAAGGATTATACCTGGCCTTGTTTTGTTGTTTTGAAAATAGTATATATTTTTGGTTATATTTATATACATCAGTTATATGCAAGAATGGGCATGACCTTTCTACTTCGATTATATGTACAAAGTTTGTGTATAATTGTTCATGAACTGCACATATTCACATACACTTAATTTCATATTTAAATAATAAATAAATTTTGATAATAATATATATATGATCTTATTATTATAAAATTATTTTTTTGTAGGTTTTCATAAACAAATTTTTATGTCTAAGGGCATGAATTTCCCTATTGAAAACGTTGTTGAACTAAAATTCATAGGGGAATAACAAAAATGGGTGTCCCAATGTTTTAGATTGAGTTTGGGCACATACATATTTTTTATATGTTGCATGAAACTTGATTTCAGTTGTTAAGGTACTTACACATTAATTCTTGAGTTTAGGTGGAGTTTTAAAAACATAAGAAACAGGGTGTTAAACAAAACATATTTCCATGTTTAAGAGGAACTTATTTGTTTTCCCTATCTTTTAAATGGTGTTTCTTATGGTTAAGAATCATTCTTTCTATCATGGACATTATTCAGTATTATGCAAACGCTTAACTATATTGAAATTTATAGCATTTTCAAGCTCAAAACCCTACTTTATATTTTTGGTTCACCTTGTAATTAATTGGATGATAAAATTTTAGAATTTCAAGAACAAACATGCATGTGATAAATTGTAGTTTTCTGTTCTTTCAATACCATAGATGTCAATGTATGTGCCATAATCTGTCTTTCTTCTGTCCTTTTAATAATGATCACATGATTATTAGCTTAGTTTTTAATCATCTAGATGCATGTCTCACTTATAAGATATGTCAATTAAACTACTATGACCAACTATGAAGGAACTATTCAAGGTGGTATGGGACATCTTGAATATACAACACTATTTAAGTAATGTATTGATTTATGTGGCTCGCATGAAAGTAAATACATATTAAGGGTGAGCCCTGGTAGGGCTCCAATGCATTGGGTAAAGAATTATCCTCTAGAGATTACAAACATCACGATACCCTGGTGAATAACCTCGGTAATTTTTATTTATTGGAACCTTGGGGATGGACCTCAATGATATGTTCATGAATGTCTAAATGAAATGTAGAATCCACATATTCAAGTCATGTTACAAGTTCTTTTCAAGATTATATTCCCATTCTTTCACTACTCTTGCCCTTATGTTTTTATCAAATTCATATTGATGTCACATGTAAAAGTTTTGGGCATGATTCATGTAAAATAGTAACCAACATATGAAATTGATGTTTTTTCTTTCACACACAAATCTGATTACGTATT
This sequence comes from Viscum album, assembly GCA_963277665.1. Taxonomy (NCBI): domain Eukaryota; kingdom Viridiplantae; phylum Streptophyta; class Magnoliopsida; order Santalales; family Viscaceae; genus Viscum; species Viscum album. Next base: position 961,902,742 of record OY728148.1, on the reverse strand, counting down.
ACTCTTAACAGTTTAATTTGTGCTTAAACATTCATACGTCATACTTGTTCAGGATATATTTTACTAACCATTTTTTAAAAATGTCCTAATTGATTCATGTATTCCTTGAAAATATTAGTTGAACACATTTATGTTATGTTACATGTGTTACAGTTTTCTATAAGATAATGTTCTTTGGAAAAGTTTTTGAAAAATTCTTTCAAAAGTTTCATTGGTTTATTTTAAACCCCGTACTAGGCATTCTTCTGCTCACCCTACGTTTTGAAATTTAAATTTTCAGATAACAACTTTTATCAGATGAAACATTTCTGAATTTACTGGTTTCGCAGAGCCCATACCGAACTCGATCCTCTGTATGGGACGTGATGTGTGTTTATCAATGCATGTTTCTATTTTAAAATGACACATCATGTACAGAAGGAACTGAATCCTATTTTTTTTGGGGTCGTGTCTTCAGAGTTGGTATTAGAGGATTTGATTTGGATAATTCTAGAAATCCAGAACTGAAATAATGAAAAATATACATCATCATTTCTAAAAATTATTTTTATTAATTTTTAGAAGGAAAACGAAGGTACTAATCTTTTGTATCTTCCCCATGAGGCCTTAGAAACCCTAATTTCAATAGCAATCCAGGAAGATTTTATAAACTATGCCCATATCCGTATGAGTGAAAACATCTCTTAGATGTGTACAACTCTCCCCATGTACTTCAACTCCACCAAAGAGCAGGTCAAGATTAAATATTTATTATGAAAGCCTAGTTTCCATCATACACATGATGGGGGGAAGCAATATGATGGACTTTTTAGATGCTTCACCGTAGTGGAAGGAATCTCGTCCCTCACGGCTTTCCAAGAGGCTGCTGCAGAGGGAGATCTCCACGCAACATATATGTGTCAAGTCTTGTCCTATGGCTATTTTGGTCAAATGATGGAATTTGTAATCCTTGAATACAAAGCCTCTCATTCTGTGTATAGACAACAAGTACATAGGGTTGTCTCACAGTTGTACACCCCATATGATAGACTATGGAGATACTATAAGTGCTACCACGACATCGAACATGATTTCTTGGGTTGCATATAGTTTAGGGAGATATAGAGTTTGAATCTTTTATTGGGAATTCATGTGTTAGGGAACTGGGGAAAACATTAGACCCATTTTACATTGTGCACCAGTAGTTTTATAAAGAACATATGTTTTATCTCTTCTTTCTTATATCATTACTTTTTTTATACTTTTGGATGGATTTCAAGTGATTGGACTCTCATCTTAAACATTTATATGGAAGGAAAAACCCACATGTTATCTCTTCCTACTGAGATACTGGATATTATTGCAATCAATACCTCTGAAGATGAGTATCGTCCCTTCACAAACCTACGAGGAATGTGCAAGCAATTTTTTTAGGTGAAAAATAGTCTGGGGATTCTCTGCACCTGTCAAGGGAATTCTCCAATCTACTACCGCATAGTCTCGGCACAATTGGCCGAGCATAAGTAGAGAGTAAAATACCATGAAGGGATCTTCCTGTGTTTTACACTAGGCCAGAACAACATGGCCAAAGTAAAATTTCAAGAGGCTGCTTTAGAGGGAAACATTTATGCGAACTACATGTACCAACTCCCCAGTGTTAGCCGTGCGACAATGTCTATAACATAGATGTTCTCATTCGAGACATAATTCGGCATGTTCTTCATATGTTGGTCCATATGGACATTTCCAGACTTTGTACCATTCAAGCCTCTCTCTGGAAACCCGAGTGTCCAGTGCATGAGTTCAACCCCTTCTACCTGATGTGAATCTGGATCAGAGAACTGGAGGAGTTGATCATCAATTTGGGTGTTCTTCTGAATGCACCTGAGGATCCTCTATGATGGGGTATATGGTAGGAACAACTGAGAGCTTTCTCTTAGCAAGTTTGTATGAAAGAAATTGCGGGGACACAATTCTTTGATTGGGGGAGTAATGTAACACCCCGAATTTTGGGTATCATATAATGATGATATTATGCATTTACTTTTGTTAAATACCTTTTAACAGAACTCAAATTTAAAGGATAAACATAAGGCTCTTTATTTAAATAAGAACACATTAGTGTCTACAATACACTAAGATCAAAAGTGTAATCATGCTAACCAAGTATACCTATTAAAAACTCTATCAGAACTACTGGAAGACCCCCAAAAACCACAACAAGGCCCAGTATGTAATGGAGATCCTTTGAGTCAACTAAAGAAAAAAACATCAACACTATGATCATAAAAACCATGCTAAGAATTAGTAGAATGGGAAGCACCATCTTCTTCCTTTTGATTTTTAGGACATCGTATGGTTTGGTTTTATAGGACACTTTTTTCGATCATTTCTCTAGTTACTGTTGGAAGATAACGGTTATAAAAAAATAGTCATTGAACCTTGTTTGGATAAGTAAACTTATTTAAATATAAATTTGTTTCCAAATAATTGAGTTATGATAAAGGTTATAATTAAACCATCTTTTATGAACTCTAAAAGGATATGGTGTAAAACATCATTTCACCCTTAAGTGATTTTGAAAATAATTAAGGAATTTACAACACTTTGCGAATTTTTCAAATACAATGTAACGATTTTTATTTCGTAAATAATGATATAAAATATGTTTATTTTTTTGAAATTAAATTATGTTTTGATTGAACTAAGTTTTCGTGGATACTAGTATATAAATTATAATGTATGTTTATTAAAATATCATTTTCATAACTTTTTGAGTTAAAAAATGGGTTTTAGTATTTTTAATTTTAGAAATAACTCTAACTAAAACAAGTTTAATTTGTATTAATTAATGTTTAAGAATATAAAATTCTATGTAGTTTTAATAAATGGATTGTTTCCTCTTCTTAAAACTTTTTTTAGTGTAGCTTTTTCAAAAAAAATTGCCCCACATGGGCCAGCCCTTTTTGGCTAGGGTCGAGGGAGGCAACTCACATGAAGTGGCTGAGCTTTACCCTCATCCCTAGGCCATGGCTGGCCCGAGCTCATGTAGAGGTTCCCCAAAGGGTGCTCAGGAGCGATCAAGAGTGCATAGGCGCACCAGTGTGGGCGTGAGGTCGTGGCGGGATCTTGGTAGGCCAAGGCATGCGGGCGGGAGCCCATGTATAGTGCCCCCTTCGTCAGTGTTGTGTGATTTCTGAGCACTCATTGGGAGGCCGAGGGTTATAAGGGAGGTGAAAACTGCTCTCTGTTTGAATGTGGGAAGTTGTTTTTTAGGCAAAACGCGATATGGACCGTTGGATCACGTCACACGTAATCTGGGCCATTATTTCTGATCCCACGCTTGACCCTCAGTGACCGCATCTCTCTCCAGGGGTTTTTTCAACCATTCAATCTGGAATGATCTAATCGTGGTCATTCATGGTTTTTAATCTATTGCATCAAATTTAGATCGTCCGATGAAACATAGATCTAATCTAATCCGCTCAATTATTTTAAAACAACTGACACATCTCATCCCTTGGATCGACGTTAGGATTGATCTGGACCGTCTTTTTATCACCGGCATTTCTCCTACCCTTTTCGTATTCTTCCTCCACGCATGGGTTACACCAGTAACCCTACCCTATGGAAAACCCCTCGTTTTCTTAACCACTGACCTCCGATGACCCCCATGTCTCCTCATTTTCTTCAAGCACGACACCCCCATTGAATGAAATGAAAGTGGGTACATTTTTCGGCTAGAATCTGGTGTGTGAGATTTTTTATATAAATAATTGAGGCCTCTCATCTTTTCTCTCCCGTTACTCCAGTGAGGTCGGACAACCCTCCCTGAAGTCCTCCTTTCCCGAGTTTTTAAAGTAAGGGTTTTATGTTTTCTCTTGTTTTTCTTCTTTGAGAATATATACACTTATATATTTGAAAATATATATATATTTTTAACCTTACGATTCAGTCCAAATGTTCTTAAATGTTGAACCAAGGCATTCGGGATCTCTTGCATTCAAATAGCTTAATGAATGTAAGGATTATACCTGGCCTCATTTTGTTGTTTTGAAAATACATATATAGTTTTGGTTATATGTATATACATTGGTTATATATAGGAATGGGCATGACCATTTTACTTCGGTTATATGTATGATGTTTGTGTATAATTTTTCATGCTCTTCACATATTTACATACACATAAATTCATATTAAAATAATAAATAAATTTTGAAAATGTTATATATATGATCGGGTTTTTATAAAATTATTTTTTGCATGTTTTCATAAACAAATTTTTATGACTAAGGGCATGACCTGCCCTATTCAAAATGTTGTTGAACTAATATTCATAGGGGATTAACACACATGGGTCTACCAATATTTTATTTTGAGTTCGGGTACATACATATATTTTATATGTTGCGTTAACCTTGATTTCAGTTGTTATGGTCCTTACACATTAAGTCTCGAGTTTAGGTGGTGTTTTAAAAACACAAGAAATAGGGTGTCAAACAAAACTTATATCCACATTTAAGTGTAACTTATTTGTTTTCCGTATGTTTTAAATGATGCTACTTATGTTGGAGATTCATGCTTTATATCATGGAAATTATTTAGTTTTATGCAAAGGCATAACAATATTGAATGTTTTAGCATGTGCAAGCTCAAAAGACTACTTGATATTTTTGGTTCACCTTGTAATCATTATATGATAAAATTTTAGAATTTCAAGAACAAAGTTCTATGCGATAAATTCTTGTTTTGAAGTTGAAGCTGCTGATACCGGTACATCGGAACCGGTATGCCATCATAATCATCAGAGGAAGAATTATTTGAAACTAATGAATTTAAAGAAAATGAAAAGTATGTGGTGGCCAATATGAAGAATAAATTTAAAGATTTATCAATAATGTAGTCAACCATTTGAAATAGGTTTAACTACATTGATTATCATTCAAGTGGGTTAAGAGAAGAGATAAAGAAGAATATATTATTTTACATATGTCTTCATCGTAATGAGTCAGATCATAATGACAAATAAAAATGTTAAATTACAATTAGAATAATGATTTTAAAGAAATTATAAATTATAGATAACGATATTTAATGATTCATGATGGTTCGAGAAGTGTTGAGAAGATTTTATAAAGGAAAGATGCACCTGCAATTTAAAGGAACATATAGATTTGTAAAATGTATGATAGATGTACTATTCATGGTGAATAAGATACAAGGAAGAGCTTTAAAGAGAATAAGAGGTTTCCTGATTGAATTTTGTTGAATAAGTATTTCGGATAGAAGAAGCATATGAGGAGAGACAATATTGTATTCAACTGGTCATCATATTGGGTTGAATCATCAGACTTGAAAAATTGTATTGGGATTTCTAGATTGAAGAAAAAATTGTTTAGAATTTTCTCAAATATATTCGAACAAAGTCGTATATTTTTCATATTGATCAATTAGACAAGGAGAATTAGACTGATTTATATAAAAAAGTACATAAAAGTTATTACCAACATCCAGGTAAGAATGTAAATATTTTTCATAAAAAAGAACACATTTGTGAAAGTTAATGATGAAACATCATAACTTGTTTTGTTACAAAAATTTGTATATCATCATTTGTTCTTGAAGGATAATATGAACTATTGAATTGTTTACATAGTGACACACAAGTGAAAGGGCATATCCAACTCAATGTATTCTACACAAAATTATTGTATTCTAGCGGATTGTGTGGTATTAGATCATTTTCAAACAATACCAAGGATGTAGATATTATTGTTGAATAATAAACCTTGTAAAATATTGTGTTCTTATAGATGTGGGTTTTAATTATTTTCAATAGTAAAATAAATATTTAACAGGAGGAAAATGTTTTTTAATAAGAAAGGAAATATAAATGAAAAATATATCACCAATTCACCCCTCACCCTCTCAGTGATAAAATTATCTTTACTGGCCTATTATAATTAGTATCGGAGACATGTTCCCTTCATTTATTCTTTTTTGAAGTTTTGAAGAGAAGTTGATTGATAATTTAAATTGTGTCAATAATAAAGGAATCTTGGATTTAGTTGGTAAGAATTATCATATCTAGAAAGATATAATGTATCCCCATCTTATGTCTATTAGATATGATTTTCTTGAAGATGTAAAGGAGGTATTTCCTCATATTGATGATAAAGTTAATCTTAATCTATTGATAAGAATAATATTGAGAGTGATGGAAGGGACAAGAATTATTTACTATCATCACTTTCTAAAAGTGAATTTTTAAGGGTGAAGGGTGTTGCCATATCTAAAGGTATATGGGATAAGCTGAAAAACTTTTATGAAGGAAATACAAAAGTGAAGAAGAAAAGTTACAAATCTAGAGGCTGAAGTATGAAGACCTGAAAATGGGTGTGTATGAATCTATTAGGGAATTATTTACCAGGTTAAATAACATAATAAACACTATCAGATGTCTTAGTTAAAAGTTTGAGGATCCTATAGTTATTGAAAAGATATCAAGAATTATTCCCAACAAATTTGATGCTAATGTTTATTAATTTGAAGATACATATCATAAAAATTTATCTATAGATGATTTCCATAGAACTCTCATCACTAATAAAATAATAAGGTATAAAGATATGAAAATAAAAATTAAATTTTATAGAGAAATGTCATTCAAGACTGCGAGGAAAGAGAAATCAAAGAATATTATTATTGAAGAAGAAGGTGGTTATTTTGATTCTGAAAACGAGGTATGTAAAAATCTTGATGATATTTTATCCTTTTTTTCTAAAAATGTGAGAAGATGTATAGGTAAATATAAAGGGAATTTTCACATGAAAGGTTTTGAATATAGATTTATTGGAAACATTACAAAAAAAATTCCACAAATAAAGAAAGAGAAATATGGTGATGAAGAAGAAATAATGCCAAGAATGTCATAGAATAAATACGGTGGAAAAGAAAATTTTATTCCATTGGGAAGGGTAAAAAATTCTCAAAACATAAAAGGTGTATTTTCATATCTAAATATAAATAATAAGAAGGTACTATAGCTAAATCTAAAACTTCTACTGAGCATGTTTGTTAGAATACTTTTAGTGTAACAATTAATGATAAAGAATTCAGAATAAACAGTTCTGGTTAAGAAGAAACTCAACTTAAATTTCATTTAAAATAACATTTGAAATATATTTGAGAAATATTAGAAGTCTTGAAAAACAAAACTAGAAGATGGAAGATGAATGCTCCTCATAAAAAATAATTAAAATTTTTTAGATGAGAATAAAAAGATGCAACTAGATATTAGTGATTTGTAAAACTATCTTAAGGAAGAAAAGAATGGTAATGTACATCTAGAATTGAAGTCAAAGGCATAAAAATAATAGTTAGAACTTGTCTAGAAAAAACTTTGTAAATATAATAATTAAATTATATTTTCAAAAAATTCTATATATGAAGTTGGTTAAAGTTTTCATAAGGAAAAACCTGACAAGGATAAAAAAAGTAACCATCAAAAGTTTATCGGAAAGATAGACTTGTTTCTGGAAATAATAAATTTAGAAAATTATGTATGTGGCTAAGATTAACAATGTTGACAATTAATAAGTTTTTGAAAAACCTGAGTCTAAAATGTTTTCTAAAAATTATGAATATGTAAATAGTTCTGTTATTTCCAGTTATGACAAGGATAAAATGAGAAATAAGCTAAAAAAGATGATTCTGATTGATAATAGAAAGGTTGGTGGTCAACAAAATTCAGATAAGAAGGTTTCTGAGAAACATATTCATAACACTAGTCAGTATAGAAGCTATAGAGGAAAATATTCATTCTATGATTACTACTAGTATTGTGATGGAATCATAAAAAAACAAATATGTGTTGGTTCAACCAACAACATTACTACTATTCCATAGGTTATGAATGTTATTGGTTTATGGGGAGTCAATCGTCTCAAAAGAATAAGTATGAAAAAGAAGTTCTAAAGAAACTTGATAATGATGGTGTAAAAATTAAAAATAGGTTCCAATCCCAAGAATCTATTTTTAAAATATTTGAACAACCATGTAATCTTGCTAAGGGTTTTATTTTTTTGTTATAGGAAAAATATAAATTTCTGAACATTTCTCATAAGATGGAGGTGAAGAAAGAAAAATATCTTGTTTTTAAAACTACACTCAAAGCATTTAAAGGTGAATGGCCTTGTATTCATGATAGCAGGTGTTCCTCACACATGAAAGGAGATTTAATTTTTTTTAATAATTTAAAAGACTTTAAAGAAGTCACTATGACATTCAACAATGATGAAACAATAATAATCAAAGGTATTGGATCAACTATCAGTGGGAAAGAAAAGATTAAATCTAAGAAATATTTATTTATTGATGAGTTGAAACTAAAATTGTTGAGTGTTTTAAAATTTTGTGATGATTGAAATAAAGATACCTTTGGGAAAGATGTATTTATTTGTGAAAATTGATAATGATGAAAAGATAGTTACAAGAGGCCAACATACGAAGGGAAACTTATTTCATGTTGGTGAGGTACAAAACTCTTTTTACTTGGGTATGGTAGAAGAAAATTAATTATGGCATAAAAGGATGAGGAACATGTGTCAAATAAAAAAGAGGAAGTTATTAAAGCAATATTGTGTTCAATGTATTCTTGATTTTCAATGAATAAGAGATTTTTGATGTGATATTTTTCATAAGGGAAAAATTACAATGTCTGTGTATAAGAAAGTTGAGATTTTTTCAAAACAACCCATGGAACTTATTTATTCCGACATCTATGGACCAATGATAAAACAATCAAAAAATGATTATAATTACTTCATCACTTTCATTGATGAATTTTATCACATTACTTGTGTTATTAATATGAAACATAAATCATATTCTCTGAGAATATTTAAAGGGTTTAAGATAAAATATAATAAGAAATGTAAGTATTCAGTGAAAAAGTTGAAAACTAATAATGGTGATGAGTATAAGAATGAAGAATTTGAAATATATCCTGAGAATAATTAAATTTTTCATGAGTATAGGTCCCTATACACACCTTAACAAAATGGGATTAATGAATGGAAGAATAGAAGTTTGGTGGAAATGGGGTGAACTATGTTATTGAACATGGTCTTTCTCATTCTTATTAGAGTCAACTCATGAGTACTGTTGATTATATTCAAAACTGATGTTTCTATAGGACAAGTTTGTATATGACTCCATAAAAAAAATTCATATAAAAACTACATGTTTGAAACACTTCAGAGTTTTCAGGAGTCCATGCATTATAAAGAAGAATGATGGAAATCTGGGAAACATTGAGCCGAAAGGTGAGGATGGAATTTTTCTTGGTTACGCTAAAGAAGGAAGAGTATATATAAGTTTCCACGAAAAATTAAAATGAATTTTTTATTCTAATAATTTGAAAGTAATTTAAAAATATATTAAGGAAAAATATAATCAAACAGATAATGATGTTGAGAAGGATTAAGAATGTTTTGTCAACATTTCTGGTAAGGATACAACCAATTGTAATCCTACTCAAAACAAGAATCAGACTCATCTATTTCAAGTGATGAAAAAGAATCTCTAAAATCTCATCCCAAGATGAGGAAGGTAATGAAAACTCAGAACATTATTAGTGATCAACATAAAAAGGTTTGAACAATAAGAACAAAAAATTCTATTACACGTACTTCTTTGTATTCAAAAATTAGGCCGAATGGTGTGAAATAAGATTATGAGTATCTAGAATGGGTTCATTCCATGAATGAAGAGTTAGACCGCATAGAGAAGAATGATTCTTAAGAAATCGTATCTAATCGAGATAACTAAAATATTATTGGGACAAAGTGGGTTTCTCAGAAAAAAATGAATGGATAAGGTGAGGTGATAACAAAAAAGGAAAGATATGTATGTAAAGGTTACTCTAAAATTTAAGGTGTTGATTTCGATGAAACATTATCTCTGGTGGAAATGTTAGAAGAAATCATAATTTTTCTGGTTATTTCTATACAATGGAGTTACAAAAATTTTCAAATGGTTGTAAAGTTTGCAAATATAAATGTTGATCTTAATGAGGAAGTTTACATTGAAAAACCTTGTGGATTTATTGTTGGGAAAGAGGAATGTTATATGTGCATATTTAACAAATCCTTGTATGCACTAAAGAAATCTTTGAGGGAATAGTATTACAAACTGGATACTTTCTTAAGGAATATGATTATTAAGAAAGGAGGAGTTGATAACAATATTTACATCAAAAAAATTCAAGAGTTTTCCTTTATCATAATTTTTTATTTTAATGACATTATCATTACTAGGAATAATAAAAGATCTTGTGATAATTTTTCTAAATAAATGAAAAAGTTGTTGATATTTCCTTATTGGGAGAAATAAAATACTTTATTGGGTTACAAATTTTTTAAAATAAGAAACCCAATTTTATTTCTCAAGAAAAGTATGTTAAAGAAATTAATAAAAAGTTCGGTATAAAAAATTTGAAAATAGCTTACACCTCAATATCAGTGGGAACTAAGTTGAGTAAAGATGGAGAAGACAAGAAAGTTGATCAGAAAGAGTTTCCAAAGTTGATTGGAATTTTTTATCTTTTACTACCTTAGGACCCAATATTGTTTATTATGTTACCTTATGTGAATGATTTTATAGTGATCCTAGATAATCAAATTTACATTCTATAAAAATAATCCTAAAATACATCAAAGTCCCACAAAATTTCGAAATTAGGTATGATAGCTTTGAAAGTATTGAATTTTTAGGGTATTCAGATGCTGATTGTGCAGTAAATATTGATGATAGAAGATCCACATCTGGTGGAGTTTTATTTCTAGGTAAAATTTATATTTTTTGGAATATAAAGAAACATAATTCAGTAACTCTCATTACAACTGAATCTGAATATTTTTCTACTACCCAATCTTCTACCCAACTTATATGGATGAAGAATTAGTTAGAATACTAACTTGTTGAATTGATGTTACCTTTTTTCTTGGGTGTTTATAATCAAATTGAAATCAACCTTTCCAAGAATCTGGTAAAACATTATTATTCAAAACATATTGATATCAACAATTATTACATCAAATATTATGTGTAGAATAATGAGTTGACGTTGGAGTATGTTCTTAAATCGGAACAAGCTGCCGAAATTTTCACAAAACCATTACCCAAGGAAGCATTCTCTAAATTGAGCTTGAACAAGGTCATCTAACCACTTTCTCATCAAGGATGAGGTATGTGTCTTTTTTCCCTCTCTCAGCTTATCTTTGGAATGTGTTTTCAAGGGATGGAATTGTTTTATAAATCTATCATTATAGAATCATGTAAACAGAGAGAGTTGTGGGTAAATTGTGAATTCATCATTGTAAGTGTGTGAACTATTCTAACTATTTGTTGGAGTGGTTGTTGGAAACAATTTTTTGTGTATTCTATGGAGGTTTAATGTTTGAGGAAGAAAATATGATGAAATATTCATAATCACTACTTTGGGACGTCATGAATTTTATGTCAATAATTCATGTTTCCTAAAATTATTTAGCAAATGTAGTCTTATAATTATTGATAAGTAATACATAGCTTGAGGATAAAATGTTCAGTGATTTATGAACCTTGGTTGACAAAAAAATCCAAAGTGAGAGATTGTTAGGAACAAGATGGTAAAGATGAATATCATATTCAGGTATTTTCATTTGTTGTCAATGGATTTTAAGAAGAAAATAAATCACCTCACTTTTTAATTGATAAAAATTGGACTGACCATCATATGCAATAAAATTAGACTCACAATGGTTTAGAAATTCCATCACATTGGGAATATGTTTTCTGGATAAAAGGATCATGAAACACAGCCAATGTTTGGAATGAAATAGTTGATCATAATGGGGAATAATTTGAGTCAACCCAACTTTGATGAAAATGTGATGTTGCTTTTCTAATCTTGGAGTTCTCATAAATCATAAGTAAGTTGTAAAACATGTGATGAAATATTGATGAAAGAAATGGGATAAAAATATTATTCCAATCATATTCAGTCGGATTGTAATCATGCCAATTGCATTCAATATTAGTAAGAAATAAATATGTTTATAAATGATAGGGATGTTGCAACACTTTACTTGGTATGTGAGATGATGCTAAAGTTGATCTTCAAAGTAATAAAAGTCATAAAGAAAGTCATGATATTTGATAAATGTTTATGAAAGAAGAAAGTTTATATATTGTAATCATTCTGGTCTAAAGATCATCATAATGATATTTCTGGATACATATTTGTTTAAAGGCAGGGTAGGATAGTGATAATAAAGGTTCTAGTATTCGGTCAGACCAAAATCTAGAAGATTTAAATCATTGAACAAAGATGTTTTTGAGAATCGTATTCAAAAAATAAATAAGTCACTAATGTTGATCCATCGAATTCAGTATCTCATCATATTAATTAGAGGAAGAATTATTTATTATAAAAATTTATTTGTATCATATTCATAAGAGTACTAATTTGTTAATGTTGAAGCTGGTGATACCGGTCCATACTCGGTATGCCATAATAATCATCGGATGAATAATTTTTTTGAACTGATGAATGAAAAGAAAAGTAAAATTATGTGGTGGCCAATATGAAGAAGAAATTAATATCTATACCAATAATTTAGTTAACCATTTATAATAGTTTGAATTACTTTGTTTATAATTCAAGTGGGTCAAGAGAAGAGATGAAGAATAATATATTGTTTTAAATTTGTATTCATCATAATGAAGCAGGTCGTAAAAACAAATTGAAATGGGAAATCAGAATTAGAAAGATATTTACAGAAATTATAAAGAAGATTTGAAGTTGGGAGAAGATTTGAGAATGTTAATTAATTGTTGAGAAGAGATTATGAAGTTAATATGACCCCAAAATTCAAAGGAACGTGTAGAATCAGAAAATTTGATTGAATGGTAAATTTTTTAGGAATCCCACCCATACCATTTTTTGGTGAGTATAAAAGGGAAAGTACTTCGTACTTTTTACAGATGTACTATTCACAGAGAAAAATAGAAAAGACATAGCTTTAGAGAGAAGAACAGGTTTCCATATTTTGTTTTATTTTATTCAACTGGTCATCGTATTGGTCTGAATCATCGAACAAGGAAAATCATATTGAGATTTTTGGATTGAGGAAGAAGTGGTTCATAATTTTCTCAACTATATTATGAAAAAGTCATAAATTTTTTTCATATTGAGAAATAATACTGGGATAATCAGACTGGGAGAATTAGATTGGGATATCAGACTGATTTGTGTAACAAAATTTAGAAAAGTTTTTACCAACTTCCAGGTAAGAAATTGAAGAATTTATTTTAAAAGAATACATTTACGAATGTTGATAAAGAATCACCATATCATGTGTTATTACAAAACATTTTATTTCATCATTTATTATAGAAGGATCAAATTCTCTATTGAATTGTTTATATAAAGCTACATGAGTGAAATGGAATATCCTACTCATTTTATTCTACACAAAAGGATTATTTTCTTAACAGATCGTGTCATATTAGATCATTAAAAAATCATAGAATGTGTGCAGCTATTCTAATTGAATAGTGATATTTATAAATTCATGTGTTTCTATAGATGTGTGTTTTAATTTTTTTCAATATAGAAAGAAATATTTATTAGGATTTTAAGGTTATTACATAATTAAGAAAATAAAAAAGAAAATATATATCACTGATTCACTCTCTCCCCCTCTCAGTGATACAATTACCTTGACTGGGAAATTATATTACAAGAACATTGATTAGCCTCTTCTTGATCTCCTTAAAGATTTCCTCATATCTTTAATTCATAAATAATTTACCCCATTTTGTGGTAAATTAGTTAGTTGAAAAAAAAATAATGATAAATTTATCACAAAATGTAAATAGTAACCAGCTAATCTATAAAACTATAGATTTCTATGACGCTAGTGGGTTTAGTTTATTCTTCAATTGCCTTTGTCTTTAAAGGGTCCACATAAATTCCATCACTTGTGATCACATTCCCCAATAATGTGACTTCTTGCATCCAAAAGTCACACTTTTTGAACTTAGAATACCTTTTCTCATTCCTTAATATCACCATCACAATAATTAGATTCTCTTCATGTTCCTACTTAATCATTGAATAAATGAGAATATAATCGATAAACACTAACATAAATTTGTTGAGGTAGTCTCTAAAGAATATATTCATCAAATCCATAAATATTGTAAGATAATTAGTATGTAAGAAGGGAATTACTATGAACTCATAGTGCCCATACCCTATAAGGAAAGAAGTCTTTTGAATATATTCCTTCTTAAACTTTTGTGTATGAGATCCATAAAGAAATACTCCTTTGAGAATTATTTCACTCCTCATAGTTGATTGAACAAATTATCAATCCTTGGTTGAGGATAATTTTTAATTATGGTGATCTTGTTGATATCTTGGTAATTGATATAGACCTGTTTTGATCTATCTTTCTTCCTGACAAAGAGCATTGGTGCACCCCTAGGTGATGTACTAGGGCGTATGAACCATTTTTCCAAATACCCTTGTAGATACTTCTTTAACTCCTCCATTTCAATCAAGGCAATCCTATAAGGGACTTTTGATATAGGAGTGGCTCTGGGTATGAGATATATTGAGAACTCTACCTCACGATCAGGGGACTCCAAGTAACTCTTTGAGAAATACGTCAATGTATTTCCTAACAATGGAAATTTCCTCCAGGTTAATACCTTCCTTTGACTCAACCATTTGGGAAAGGTATGCTTCTCTACAGGGTATCAACACTCACACTGTTGTTGGATTTTCCAAAGAAGATTCACGATCTTCCTTGAATTTTTAGATGATCATGGGATGGTTCAGAATATAAAAATAGATTTTTTTTCCAATAGTCGATTTATTCTCTATATAATGAAAGCCAATACATGTCCAATATAGCATCAAATGTCAACAAGGGAAGTATAATAAGATTTGAAAGAAGAATCATCCCAAATTTGATTATATGAGAAGATTCCAACACTTGGGTTGTAATGATTACACTACTATGTTTTTTATGGATATCTCCAATTAATGGTATCGGGGCTTCAATTCAATAGTTATAGAAAACGTTTAGGATATAAATGAATAAGTAGAACCAGAATAAAATAATACTTTTTCTATTATTTAGTGAATAGTAATCATAGCTTGTATGAATTCATTTTCACACTCCACTTCATTAGTAGTGATTATATAATCTTTCCCTTGCTCCTTTGACTTTGGTGATTTCTGACACTGGTTTCCCTCAAGGACATGTGGTTTAGTTCACTTGCTTTCATAACACCCTTGGTCCCTATAGTTGAAGCACTGAACCATGGGTGGTGCATTATGATGTTCCTTCCTTTCCTCTATCATGTTGGTTAGCTTCTTCATGTGTCTTCAATATTCATTAGCTTTGTGTCCTTCTCTCCCACACATAAAGAATTTCCCTATCCCTTTGAGGCAATTAACAAGATGCTTCTTCCCACATTTTTGACATGTGGGTAGTTGGATCATATTTCCCCATTTTTCATTTGACCCATAATCTTGAAACCCATTCTTCTATTATTATCTCCACAACCATCAGACCATTTATTGAAATCAATATCTACTCTAAGAGAACATTTAACCACATATTAAAAACTCCCAAATTCTTATATTTCTAGATCATTTCGAAGGTGTATTTTTAAAACAATAAAAAACATATATATTTTTCTATCATTATTGATAAAAAACCAAGGAATACATTTAAAACCTTATTAAGTTTTCATCATAAGATGTTACAACTTCTCCTTCCTTTTTCATTAGCTATATGAATTCTCTTTCAATCTTTTTTTTTGAAGAGTTCAATGGAAATGATTTGTAAGAAATATTTTCTTAAATAATTCCCACTACATCTCTTCCATTTAATCCTTTATATTTTTTTTATTTGTCAATTCCTGCTATTGAATAGCTTCTCCATATAAATGATAAATTGCAAGAGTCACCATCTCCATATTAGAGAAATAGATCATAGAAGCGTTCTTCATTATTGAGTTAACTCACTATTCCACATCAAGTGAATTGGAAGTTCCACTAAACATCGATGGTCATTTTTGCATTAAGGACTCAATTGATAAATGATCCATCTTAGGTCGATATGGACATTCCACATAGTTCATGTCATTATTCATACCTCGAGACAACTAGGTAATAATTTCCACAATGTTTTTAACTCAACCTCCCATGGAATTGGGGATCTTATTTGGATAATTGTTTCATTGTCACTCAGACAGGTTTTAGTCCAAGTTTCTCTGAGTTCCAACCATTTTCAAGAATAGAAAATGTTAGAACAAAACATAAGTCAATAAATCATGAGTAATTTATTATTTTATGAAATTAACACTAAAGGAATCTCTTATGGGATCCCTATGTCTATACATTTCTAAAAATAATCTTCTAGTATGTTTTACCTATACATAGACTTATACTAATTGTTTTTACTCTTGTTTTATAATCATAATTCAAAAATTAACTAAACCATTCTTATATACCAACTATAGTGACCACAATTTTTCATACATAATTGTTACATCATTTTAATGATAAACAACATAATAGAGTTACAAATCTAGGATCCAAAGGTTTATGTCTTAGAAATATTATGGTCATAAATAAGTTGTACAAAATAAAACATAAAAATTATTTTAAATCCTTCTTCTTTATCCTTCTAAAATCTCACATTATCCTTAGTACATGCAATTACCTAAGGATATACATCAATGAAAGGGGTAAGATAAAAGCCATGTAAGAGGATAAATAAGTAACTTGAATCAATATAACATGGGTGAGTATAATCATCATATCATAAGACTAGGATCATTGTCAATATCATGAGGTAAAAATGTGATAAATTCATAGAATGTGGAAATGGATAAAAATGAAACATCATGTTATAGTGTCAAATTCCACATATAGTTGTGAATAAAGCTAGCATCATGTTAACACATAACACATGTGAATAATCATAACATCATCACTATAAAAAAATCTAGCATCATGTTCAAACATAATAAAAATTATCTCAGGAGATACCACACATTACCCAATGCATTGGAGGGATATATAGTTTTGGTCTAGTCATCACATCATAATATTTACATAATCATACATGTCACATAGAATGAGTAACGATCATTTCATGAAATAACCCATGTAAAGGAATGTGTTTCATGTTGATTTAAAAAATTATGATTTCATAAATAATCATCGAGATCTAAAATGAAAAATTGAAAAACATGTTTTCTATAAGAATCATCATTCTTTAGTTAAGAATAAACTACTCAAGAGGAGTCAAAGTTGTGTTTTGGAAAGAATATTTATTATGGAAAATCATTGTTTTCCATAAAATCAAATAAAAAACATGTATATCCAAAAAAGAAGACGGAGGAATAATGAAATTATATTTAAGGAACATTAGAAAACTATTTATGAAAATATGTCATGAAATATGGATAACCCAATGAAAAAGAGTTGGGTTCAAGAATCCCCTTACCTTAATTCCTTCTTTATTTCTTCACTTTTGCACCTCTTGAATAATAAACATATATTTCTTAAAAATATAATAAATATGATAATTATATTGATTTATATAATTATTTATCAATTATTATCATTTTTTTAATATTTATTAATTTCTTTACATGAAATTGAAGTGTTTTGATATCATGATTTTCTTAAAAATATATTGTTTATTTTTGATTTCACAATTTTTATTCAGATTCATTTATAGAAAAGTATGATTAACTCCAGTAGATTATAATAAAATGCAATTAATTATTTAAATAATATATATAATTAATAATATCCCTCCATGAAGGTGGTTATTAAAATTGTATTAGAAATTTCTCCGCAGGTGTTTAATCAACCTTTAACGGGACGTTGTTAAAAGAGAGGGAAAGAGAAGTATTGCATTTATTTTTGTCATAAATATGACTATTACATCATATTGGCATAAATAATATAATTTTAAATTATTGAATAATTATTTTTATAGTATATGGTATTTAAATTAATTGGTAAAAATAAGAAAGAGAATAAGAAAAAATGGAAAAGTTAATAGAGACTTACTCTCTCCCCAATGTAGCTTCTCTTGTAAGACACTATAACACACTTGGTGATTAGAGTTGGATTTCTCCAAAATCTCCCTAAGTAATGTAAGGGGATTTATAGGGATTATTTGGGAAGATATTGTACTTTGGAATGTTTTAGAGGAGTGTGTTTCCGAGGTAAGGGAGTGGGATTATTTATACATTAATATAGGGGTATTTTTAGAATTAAATATTTAATAAAATAATATATCAAAGGAAAAACATGTAATAGTGCATTTTTAAAAAAATAAATTATATAAAAATATATATAATGGGTTTAATAATTTAAATCCTCTTTATAATTCTAATTCATTATCTTATTAAAAATAAAAGTGAAGAAAAAAATAAATTGATATTTTAAGGAATCACTTTTGAATTTATGTGTTTGAAATGTGATTTTTAGGTTTGAAAATTAATTTTATTGTATTTTAATGACTCATTTATGAAATTAAATATAAAATAGCTGAAAATAAATTTCTATAAAGGATTATTCCATTATTACATCATGAATAATGTTACATAAGATACATCGATTATGTGAAAAACTATATTTTTACTATTCACCTAAAAATTAATGTATTTCAGAAAATTACCAAAAAATTACCCAAGGAAAATTTTAAAATGATAATTTCAAAAATTATATTAATTTAATGGTAATAAATATCTATAATATCTATAAAATAATTTTTAACAAGAAAATAATAATTTTTATAAAATACTTTACAATACAGTTTATTAAAAATATGCTTTATTTCCTTTGTGGTTTTTAATCTTGATATTTATTTCATTGAATTGTAATATTTTTATTTAAATAAATTAATCATGATAAATGTTATTTATATCATAATTTATTATTTTTTGGTAAAATCACTCTTCCAATGGCCAGGTTACTATTTCCAATGATCTTGTTACTATTCCAACGGTCACATTACTATTCAAACAGTCACATTACCTTATATATATACCAATCAATTATTTCATTAAATATTCAAAAAAATTTATCTAAAGGTTCTATATTTCCATTTTAAATAATTTTTATTAGTTTACTGTAATTTTGTTTCTTTTATATAGTGTTGGTAGTGGGGCCAATAATTCTTGCAGATGAGGTTGATCCATATTTTATCATGTTAGCTTTTCCATTTTATAATTTTTTTCCAGTTGTAATGTTTGGAAATTTATTTGGCTTCGTTGCTGATTAATGTAACAATATTTATTAATATAGTTTTTTATTAGTTTCTCTATATTTTTTATGTGTATAATATAAAATATAATACACCACACATTTATTCAAGAAACAAATTTTACTAATAAACATTATGTCATTACAATGGGGTACCATATCTCCCACCTCAACCTAAAAGTACTATATAACTCTAGGTACCTATCTGATGAGGAGTAGTTGAGTCCTTCCTAGAATCTAGTACCTATCTTACTCCCCTACCACTAATATACTATGAGAATTTCTAAAAAAACTTATGAAGATTGCTCATCCTTCCGCAAACATGGCACTCCAAAGTGGTGTATGAAAACTAAGGTTTCTTGAGGATTAACTTTCAACACTAATGCACTACAATGGAATATGATGCTAAGATGGATTACCACTACCCTAACTGGTCTTCATGTTATTTCCTTGGAAAAAACTGTCATAGAATCACTTCTTGACACCAAAATAAGTGATCATAGTTTACCCTGTAGAAATAGCCTGGCTACCTCTTGGGTCCTCTCTTAGATTATTTGCTGTGATGAGTTCATGATTCATCAAATCTAAAAAGATAATCAGAATAAAAACATTCACCTATGACCTAACCTCGTAGTGAATACCATTTTGAAAATGTTTCTCCCTATAGATCTCATTAATAGTTAAATATGGCACAATGCATTGAAGGTTGGTGAAATGTTAAACATTGTCCCTCACTGATATTCTATCCTATATCAGATGCATGAACTAATGATCCTTCTCATCCCTCAACATCTATGAATAGATGTGTCTCAATAAATTCACCTCGAATTCCTTCCAAGATAACTCCTCCTCATTCCCATCCTGCCCTAGAATATCCAACCAATGTATGGTAGGTCCACTGAGAATATACACAACAAGATTCTCCCTCCTATCTATGGGTGTCTCAAGATTCTTGAAGATTGTATAGATTGACTCAATCTAGAACTCAGCTACCAGGGAGCCTCCCTCCCCAGTGAACATTGGTGGATGTTGTAGCTGAATCTATCTCATCAACTCATACATCAAAGGAATGATGAAAATATTCTCCTTTTCCATGGATTACATGACCCTTAAGAAGTTGTTGTGATGATTAACATCCATTTGATCCACAATAGCTACATGAAGCTCTAGTTCATCTACGTTAGGAGATAACTGATTTCCACTCTCTTAGAACTCAACTCGAAGATGATGAGGAGTTATCTTATCTACATGAAAAACACACTCATATAAACATTGGCTAAAAATAAAGTCAACCACAAGAGGTGATGACAGTAGAGATCCATTACTCTAGATCTCTCTAAACATGGATTATAAGTGCTATATAATGAAATAATAGTTTATTTTATTCCATTTAGCAAATATAATAGACATATTATTTCACAATTCATATTGGAATGTATATAACACATGCAATAAACATGTCCATGTCATGAACAATGCATGTATATATATATATATATATTATCCCTATGTGCCTATCATGATTCATTCATACTCATATCTCACCATACTATTCCATGAGTGTAAATATCAATAAACAATAACATCACAAAATAATAACAACACACAATATTTAAATCAACCAAGGTGAAATAACATAAATTGTAACAAGAGAACAACATAAACAATAATCCAATCCTGGGAACTCAAATTTTCCCCCTTACATGGCTTAGCTACTCCAATGAATAATCTCATTACCAAGTCCAAATAGATCCGAGTCTCCTTTCTACTTTTTACAAAAAAATAAAGCAATAGAAAATAACAAGATGGTCCTCTAATACCACTTTTTAATGTCCTCCAATCTGATACACTCTCAAATGGTCAAAATGATTTGGTTATTATACGTCATGCCTGCATCCCCATATGCTAGAGGCTATTGACTATGATATTTATAGTGGGGAGACTATACCCCCTGGTAAAACATAATAGATCTAAACCATAGTTATAAAAATTAGAGTAATAGATAAATAATAGAAATTGTATATCACACATCTAGGAAAATAAAATGAGGAAACTATAATGATGAATAATGTAATGACAAGATAAGATATATCTAAAAGTAAAACTGGAACCAATAAAAACAATATAATCTACTCACATTAAATAATCCCAAAAGGCCCTGGTCTTGATCCCCATGTCGGACCCATCTCCAAAATCCATCCCATCTAGAAAGAAACAAAAGAATAAAATAAAATGTTCCTTTCCCTTGTCCAATCCTGCATCCATGTAATCTGCTCAAGTACCAAATAGTTCCCAAATAGGGTGTGAATAAAACTCAGTAGGTCGACACCACCATCCCTAAACACAACCAGCCTGATAATAATTATATGCAATAAAGTGAAAAATAGATGTATTAATTAACTAATTAATATAATATATCAATTAACCTATTTCAAAACCTTGATGAAATGTCTCTGAGCATGTAAGACAACCATTCCATCTATATCCATATTCCATGGAAAAATCAAACAATCAGGTAGCTCTCTTTGTATAATAATTTCATCCTCTAATCATTACCCTATATATATGCATTTCAGCATGTGTCCCTAGGTGTATCCTGGTATATAAGCATTTCAGTAAGTATTACTGGGAATTGCATACTATATAAGCATCTCATCCTCCAAGAAAAGCCCTATATATAAGAATTTTAGCATGTATCACTGGGCCAAGCCTACAATATAATAATTTAAACATTACTAGGATATCTCTATACATAATCATTTCATCACCAACTCAACAAGTCATAATAGTATGGAATTCATAATATCACATCATACATCTCAATGGTTAATTATTAAAATTATCAGTTTTATTTCAAATAAACTTTCATTTATCTCTAAAATGATCAACATTCATATCAATAATCAATAATAGATTACCTAGGAATTCTATATCAAGCAATAACCTAAGGTATCATGTCATACTCACCATGATTTAAACCATTATCCAATATCTTTTTACTCAAATATTTTATCACCCAATAGGTATCCATAATCCAGGTTGCATCAACCATTGAATCTAAAGGAATCCAATCCATGATTTACTATAAATAAACTGATTAAATATAGTGCACATTACATGGTCTTAATCAAAATATATCATATAATTCACAACTAAATATACCATAGGTATAGGTTTAGTCTCCACACCTTTAACATGTGATTAACACAATGCTTATAATGACAAAATCCATTAAAGAACAAGTCACATAAGATCACAAGAACAACCTAGATTAACCCAAAAGAAGATCAACTCCCAAAATAAAACCCATGTTTAAAAGATTTACACTACAATGAAATGTAATGACGGGTGAGAAGAGGGAAACCAAAGTGAATAAACTCACCAAGGATCAAATGTGAAAATGGGACATCTGGAAGGGGGGACGATAATTCAAAATTTCCTAGAGTTCACCATAGGAGCGAGAGAGTAGAGGCTATAATAAAAAATAATTTCAGTCATAAGTACACGATACACTTAAAACTACTGGGTATGAGGAATACATGATGTGTAATCCTTTCATGTCATGTATTTCCTCATTTTTAAGTTATGCTGGAAAAACCTCTTGCCCCAGGTTAATATTTATTTTGATCAACATTTACACGATGTGAATCAGGTTCATGACATGTAACCACATCACATCATAAACTAGTTCATGAAATACATCTATAAATACTTACACGTCATGCAACATGTACACAACAGATAATTTTTCAATGAATAGATCTCATGCTAGCTTCTATAAAAGTGACCAAACCACCTATTATCCTTCTAAACTCATAGAAAACCCTATTAATCCCATTTAACATATTTATACATGGAATCCATTAATTTAAATTGACATACATGCCTAAAATTAAGTTTTTTTTTTCCAAAAAATACTCTCTATTATCAAATAAGACTTAGTCACTAATGCTCAATTTCAAAGGAAAACCCAATAAAATATGTTCAATAAAAAACTCATAGTGGGATGTACATAGAAAAATATGGGATCTTATAATGATCTTGGTTTTGAAATGTTGTTATTATGTTTCATCCATTAGAAAAAAATATTATTTTTATATCTAAACTTGATATATATGGATTTATTTTAATATTTGTAAATGAATGTTTCTTATTTTATAAAAATACCATTTGTTATGATAAGGTGAATTTAAATAAAAAATGTTTTTATCGTATTATACAAACCAAGTAATGGAAATTTAAAATGAAACTACTTCACATAACTCATACCACACCCAATTATGGAATCATTGGCATGGTCATGTAAATGAAAAAGGCTTGACTAATTTATACCAAAATGGATATTTAGATTCTTTTGAAATAAAACCAATTGGTATGTGTCACACTTATTTATATGGTCTAATGAATAAATCCCCATTTAGTAGAAAATGTGAATGTTCTAAAGATATTCTTGAATGAGTTCATACATATGTGTGTGGACCATTTCCTATTGAGGAAGGGGTGGGTTCTCATACTTCACAAATTTTACCAATGATTTTAGTAGAAATGAATATGTCTACGTAATGAGGAATATGTCTGGTTATTTTGATAAATTCAAGAATACAATAATGAATATGGGAACCAAATTGGTAATATGACGAAGAAAACACTCATAGAACATGGTGGAGAATATCCGAATAAAGAATTAATTGATTACTTATAAGAGTTTGGGATCCTATATTAACTCACTCCTCCTTATACACATTAGTATAATGACTTAATTGAAAGGAGGAACCACATCTTGTTGGAAATGGTGAGATCAATGATGAGTCATGAGATCATTCCATTATTCTTTTAAATATTTTAATTACAAAAAGTATCACAAATATTAAAAAATGTTTCAAATAATGTGATAAATAGTATATGATGTTCCGAAGGATTGAATAACAACTCAGAAGTGGGGTTGAATTAGATGTTCACTTTTATAAGTTTCAACAATTTTGAAAATATTAAACCCTAAAACTTGTTAAAGTTTATATCCTTATCATATTTTATTAAATACTAATGTATGAAAAGTTAGTAAAAAAAGTAAAGAACATTATAATTAGAAGGTTTGACCTCAGTGTGGGAACATTAAAAATTTTCATATACACTCCTATGGGTCTATATAAATTCACTAAAATGAATAAGGGAATAAAACTTGTGCCAACTCCCATTAGACACATTATATATATCCTAATTGTAATTATTATACAGAATCCTATTGGTTTATAATTTTTTCTTACAAATAAATGAGACAAAAAAAAGAATACTTTGTTCAAACTACACCACAAATTCTCATCTCAGAATCCTCATTAAGATGTGGTTGGGTCTGATTCTCTCCATATGATAAGGCTAGGTCCGATGGACTCAATACGATGAATTCAGTTTGATGGACTCAGTCTGATGAATCCATTCTCAATATGCATTACTCAAACTCTTCTCAAATGCTCAGTCTGATCTTACTCAGTCCAATAAATAAAAATTTTAGATATCAAAAATTATAATGAGATTTCAATATGGAAAGATAACTTTTACATGAATTATGTAGTGCTCTTCTTTTTCCACTCACATAAAAAAGTTGAAAAGTATGAATATACATTTCATCTATTTATAGGCATCCCAAAAAGGAAAATTTAAGAAACTAAAAAACTTTTCCCACTCACTCAAATTAAAAAAAATCCAATATCTATAAATACATTAATTTCATGTCTAACCACTTAAACTCTTAAGTAATATTATGAAATCTTCTTATGTATTCTTTATAATAATTATTCTCAGACATACTATCTTTTAGTCAGTATAATAGAAATTACTCAACACATTATAATGGAACTTCCTCATCACATTATGATGAAACTTCTTCATATAATTCTAAATTGAATTTCTTCATTAGAGTTAGTCTAATTAACTGTTTTTCTCAGATTCAGTGTGATTGACTTTCCTTAATTGATTTCACCATGATTGATTTTCCTTCTCAAAGTTAGATTGATTGAATTTCTTCCTTAGAGTCAGTTTAATTAACTTTCCCCCTCATATTCTACCTCATAGAACTTCCTCAGCTTAAATCCAATGGAATCCTCATAATGATGGAATTATCACTATGATGGAATTTTATTTACGATGGAAACTCCAATATACCACTTTGAAATACTTCAACCCTCATCAACTATAACTCATTCAGACCTCTGAAAACATCTATGCTCAGTACTTATGGATCTGATGAAAACTTTTTTCTTGATTCCTAGAATCAATAAAATCTTTATGATTCCTCTATTTCCTAAAAATCTTTTATCATTATAGTTTTCCTGATTTATGAGAACATCAATATTATCAAAGTACTATATGACTTATATAGGAAAGTATTATGACTTCCAATACTTTTAACACCATCTTTATTTCCAACCAAAAGTCAATATGATTGGTTGCACCTATTCTCCCCGTTTTCTTCATAAGGATCACATCACAAGTGTTACAGACAACTTATGATATTTGAGAATTAAAAATTAGAATAGAAATATTTGATTGAAGCTTAGAAAGTATAAGCAATTTCAAACTCCTGACATCACTTTCTTCATTCAACCTCTTCACCAACATTCTAACATTCTAACCCACATTGAGTCCAATGAAAATTGGACATCATGTCAATGGATTTGAGACTGATGGTGTGTCTGATAAAAAACTCTAACTTTTTGATGAATTCTATGAACGATGGTGTTCATTTTGATACTTTTCATATGGTGTTTCTCAGTTCAATCCTCTGTGTCTATAAAACAACATTCTCAAAAACAAAACATTCTACTCCTTTAATTTTGGGTTCGAACATTCAAAAACATTCACTTGTTTTTCAAAAACATTCTTTTATAATTGATTAGTTATCAAAAAATACAAAAAATTATTAAAAAAAACATCACAAAGGTTCTTCAATCTCCACATTCAGAATTTTTTAACAACACTCACTAATAACTTTTTCAACTCTCGGAAAATTTTCACAATTCAACTTTTGTAAACAACTCACGTTTTTTTAATTTTACCAAAACACATCCTTTAATAAGGGAGTGTTTAGACACCGCACTAGTATAAAAGTTATTTTTTTTGAAAAAAATCCATCCCATGGTGATAAGAATATTGTATAGCCATGGAAAGATAAAATCCCCCTAACATTTATATTTTCTAACTTTTATTTTTCTATAAATTTTATTTTCCTCTCCCCCATTATCTGATAACCAAAACATCATATTCATAAAATAAAGATAATTAAAAACTTCTTACATTTGTAACTTCTTCCATTGGGTGAATAATAACAGTTCCTTCCTCATCTTTCTCATGAATCATTCCCCGATCCAAATTTATTAATTTAAGTATACATGGCATTACAAAAACATTGATGTACTTCAATAAATGTTTTTTATCATAGAAAATTTCATAAGAACTCATGTTGGTTTCCAAACTTAATTATTTTTCAAAACATGAAAAATAATACTTAAAACATCATCTAGTAGAACTTTGAAAGTTTTTATTCTTCTCACATGATTCTTCCCATTTCCACAAACCTATATTCTTCCTTTCTACTACTCCATTTTGTTGTGGGGTATATAGAGAACTATACTAATGTTTAATACCATGATATCTAAGACATGTTTCAAAAGTATTTCTTGTAAACTCAAATCCATTATCCATTCTCAATTTCTTTATATAAACCCCGATCTCTTTCTCAACTTCCTTTTTGAAAAATCTAAACATTTATATAGGCTCTGAGTTGTGTTTCAAAAACATGATGTTTCTCATTTGAGTGAAATCTCCATTAAAATTGATTAATTACAAATATCCTTTTTTAATTGATGTCTCATTGACCCACATAAATTGGAATGAATAAGTTTAAGAGGCCCGGTAGATGGAATCTCAACTTTCTTATGACTTTTATTAGTCATCTTCCCTTTCTAAAAAGTAACACAAAAATCTTCCTCTCTTCTTTTCAATTTTGGAAAAAAATTTACATAATAAACATTAGAATGTTTTTTCATTATTTTATTCCCATGTTGGACAAGTCTTTGGCACCAAAACTTATTCTCATCTCGGGCACATAGATTAAATGAGTTTTAAAATTCTATAACTTGGAAAAGATATCCACTTGTTCTTTCTCCTTTTGTGATAACTTTTCAATGTTTCACACTTCTGATAACACATGAATATTTTATGAAATTCACTTCTTTTCCATCATCACAATGTTGACTTACACTAAGTAAATTATGTTTTAGCACATCAATAAATAAAAATTTCTACGATTTCAACTTTTCTTTTTTATTCTCAGTAATTTTGATTCCTATGACTTTTAAAGAACTATTATTCCAAAAGGTAATATAACCACCTTCATGATTTTCAACATGTTTCATGATTCTTAAATCACCTATCATTCATGAAGAACAACCACTATCATGTATCCATGGTTCTTTCTTTTTTTACATTCTTTCAAGGAAGTCTCAACAAAAAAGTATTTCCTCAACTTTATTCATCATAGCTTCCTTTTATTTATCTCCCATAAGAAACTTGTTATAGAAGGAGTTTAATACATCTTTCGACATGATGAAAATCCATATCACATCTTCCATAAACTTTTCCAGAAATTTAAATTGAATTTTTTTGGAATGTTTCTAACTTCTTGTGATTTTTCTTTTCTAATTCATATTTGTTAGGAAAGTTATTCATTCTAATTTCACTATTTCTTCCACTCTATTAAAATATTATTTTGGGAAGTGATATGTTATGCAAAATATTAAAAGTCATGTGCCCATATATTCTATAGCACCAATAGAATCCATAAAATCTTAATTTTTTATTGAAGTATGATCATTATTTGTAAAAAAAATTGAGGTTTATAAATCCTTCATACCATAACATACTCTGGGTGTATACCATATTTCCTTCTAATTGAGTTTTAAATTTTTTGATATGTGATAGGTTTATCACATTATTTCAACATCAAAACTTTCTTATTAATTTTATTATCACATGAAATGTTATAAAATCTGATGAAACATTATTTTGGGTGTGTGAGGAATTCACCTAATTCTTTATTTGAGATTTCTCCACAAATTTATAAGTCTTATATTTTACTAATAAAGCTTTGTTATGGTTTTTGTTCATCTTTATCAAGGTATTTATAGAATCAAGAATTTTATATTGAAACTTATTGACATATTTTTCATTATATTCCAATTTCTTATTGAGATATTTAACCATAATTACATGTTTAGTGATTATTAGTTTGTAAATTAAGAACTCTTGAATGAATTCTTCCTCATACTTGATGACATAATTTCATACTTTAGAAACATCTTCACAATAATTATTAATTATTCTAATTTTTTACTTGAGATTTCTATTTTTCTCAACACATAATATTAGTTATGTTTTGAGTTGATACTCTCTATATGATTCTTCACCACCTTGTTCACTATCCAAGGAATCTTTTATTTTCTAAAATTTTGCAATGAAGGTTATAATTTTTTTTTAACTTTCATATCTTGAAGAATTGTTTTCATCTGAGTATGATTCAACTTTATTACTTATCATATTTATTTTGTTTATAGGAGACTTATTATTGTGTTTGTTGGATGAATTTTCTTCTTCATAACTTTTGTTTCACTTCTTTCGTCAAGGTGTTTCATCTGAATATTCTCGATACTCACCAACATTCTTCTTAGGTAAATTCATAGTAATGTTTCGAATTCCACCACAATCAAAACATTTAAGAGTATGTTTACCACCATAATTTCATAATCATCTACTATAGTTCTTAGATATAAGAGACATGATTTTTTCATTCAACTTATCATCCTCTTTATCTTTAAAGTAGCAAGGATCATCATGTCCAACATATTGAATTATAATCTTTCTCATTGATTCAAAATCTATTTCATATTTCATATTTTTTTAACATTGGAGATTTTCTCATTTCATAAGTAATAAGAAATTTAAGAAATCCATCAAGGGATAAATCGTCTTTATCTTATAAAGAGAATATTTTAGAATCAAACCTATCTGGAAAGTTTCACATGATTTTCTTCACAATTGTAGAGTCTTACTAGACATATCCAAAACCTCTAATGTTGAAAATTGTAACATATCAGACCTAGTTCCACACGCCAGTGTGTCTAATCAGTCAGTCACATGACCTTAGGCATGCCTCCCCATATGTTAGAGGTTGTTGATTATTAGTGAGGGTCTGATATATTGATCATGGGGAGACTTTTCCATCTTTTATCAGAGTAAATACACCATGAAAATAATAATAAACAATATATTAATAAAATGTAATCATAACCTAAAAGAATCAGTATGACAAGATGACCAAAAATGAAAATACAATATCAAAAATTAAAGAAGAAAATATGTCAGGCCAATGTACATTTCAAGTGTCTACAATGAAACCCGAAATAAAGACATTGATGACTCCCCCATATAGGTCCTGAATAGTGTCTGGTTCCCTCATCGATGCTCTATCCCATATCAATGATCTAACATAAGGTATTTTCCCTTAACCTCTCTAGAAAGCAGAAACTATATTCAGGTACTGATCAAATAGCCCAAGTAGGGTGAGAGTACAACTCAATAGGTGCCATGCCTCCTCCTAGAGGGGCCCATGTCGTGACGCCCAAATCCCAACTCAAATATGCTAGGGCCTAGTGACTAGCACTGAGAAGGTGTATCACTGACATGAGAGGCCTTAGCTTAAGAACCTATACAAAAACAGAAATCTCCAAGCCTATAAAATGATGAAATATAAAAACAACTAAAAACCCATGCATTCATACATCTAAATTGCATAAACAGAGTATAAAATAATGTTATATAAAGTAATTAGGGACAAATACAAGCCCACCAAAAAGTGTTTGAAAACAAAAGTACAACCAAAAAGTAAGTATTGGGACTGCTTTCAGAAAGCTGTAGGAACACACCTCAGTTTTTCTGGTCTTACTAAGCATCG
This sequence comes from Viscum album, assembly GCA_963277665.1. Classification (NCBI taxonomy): domain Eukaryota; kingdom Viridiplantae; phylum Streptophyta; class Magnoliopsida; order Santalales; family Viscaceae; genus Viscum; species Viscum album. The sequence continues at coordinate 961,872,401 of OY728148.1, read as the reverse complement.
TCTGGTCCTAGTCCTCCAAAGACTCTATCAAAATTTCAATCTTCTACACAAGACATAACACCTGAAGGAAAACCCCATGCATGGGTGAGTATAACAATAATTAGTAGACCGCCCCGATACTAAAAAATATACTGATAATACTAATATTTTCAAATTTTTTTATATTAATTTCAATTGTTTTAACCCTCCTAATTTATCAATTTGAGCTTATATGGATCAATTTTGGATTTATGGTGTGTTTTGAGCTAAAATGCGAAATGTGCTTAAATTCGGGATTTTTGAATGATTTTTACATCAAGGGTATTTTGGCCATTTAAATAAAAATATAATTTCAAATTTAATGATTAATTTTTTAGAATACTTATTTTAATTCCTTAAACTTTTTCTTCTACAAAGGAGGCTTATTCGAATATCTAAAGGCCCGAACAAAATCATTGATCTTTGGAAATTGTTCGGGCTACAACGTGGACCCCACCTCAGTAACAGATGTATAAATCAAGATCCACACCTACAATAGAGTTTCATAGAACTTGATATGAAGTAGGAAAAATATATGCACTACCTAAATAAATTTTATGGAGTTTTTCTCCCATTATGGTGTCAATGATATGTTATACATTGAAGGAAACTTCCTGGAAAATTTATCATCAAAAAAAATACATTGTCAATAAAAAATACATAAATCCATCTAGATTAGTCCAATCAATATGAAATTTTGAGGTTGAACGAAAAATACATTTAATAACAACTTTTATGAATGATGGAATGTGTTAATCGTCCATTTATATTGCCAAAAATGTGATAACTTGAGGAGGACAATTTCTTCCTAAAAAAGGAGGGGAGCTGCCACCTCTCATCTCATCGCATTTTCCATCACATTTATTACAAGGAACCAAGGGGAGATCTCCACTGAGGGAGGATGTTCACAAATATTTCCCTTAAAATATTATTAATTTGTTTATTTTCTTTATTTATTTATATTTCAATTATAATTTAGAATTTTAATAAATTCATGCACATTTTTTATTTTTGTGTTTTCTTCCAGCCAACCACCCTCTTTTCTTCTCCATATTTTATCCTTATTTTTTCTTTTCTTATTCTCATACTATCCACCATTACCTCTTACCCTAAAAAATTATGTACTTACTCGGTCCTTGGATCAGGGGAGGTATCTGTCAATTTCATTTATTCTATGGTAAAATTCGTAAGTTTTATTATTTTTTTTATGTGAAAGAATGACGTGCACAGGTGTGGCGATATCCCACTAGGAAAATAAACTCAAACTCATTTATATTACTTTATTAAATCTATTACCTCCCTTATATTGAATATATTCTCTTAATACGATGGATTTGAGACATTTTATGGTTGAAATGGCATACGATAGAGCCAGGTCTTGGAAGTTGTCACACTCACGATTGAGTTGTTCCACCAACCTTGAATAAAGGAGGAGGGGAATTTACGATTGCTAAATGCATTAAATATTTCTCACCAATTGATAAAAGAATAGTAATTCTAGAATGAGATCTCAAAATTGAATTATCAATCATTATTTAAACACCAACAAGGAGATTGATGGAACCCACAAACCAACCCATAAATTCCAAGTTCTTTATTCACTAATTAAATTTTTTCATTGCATGGTAGTTTAATATTTTCATTAATATAAATTTCAAAACATTCTTAAATTTAAAAAACAATTAAAAATAATTTGTTTAGGTGAATTAAATTAGGTGAGTGAACATATGAGAAAGTTCCTCAAGTGAGATGAACCTGGTCTTCCATTATACTAAACTAGGAAAATTAAATTTCTCTTTTCATGCCCTATAATAGGCGTGCGTCACATAAAACAAAGGAAATACATTCATCTTTACAAAGGTATATTTCGACAACACATATAACAATAATATCACGATATACTCTACAAAGACACACATTCAGGAGGTAAGTCACATCCATATTAAACTAGTCTATGATTTCATATAGAATATTCCACAAAGCACTCACCCGAGTGAACACACTCCTGAATCGGTTAGCATCGATGATATCCGTCCAATAAGTACTTATTATTGGGTCTCTTCATGAGAAATATCATTCTAATAGTTCGAATAGAATATAATACACATATGAAGATCACTATACCAACAAATCTATCTGGATTAACCCGCTAAGTAGAGGATTGACTCCCATGTTGTGTTGGTCACGTCAATACCAAGAACTCCACCTAGGACATGAATATTAATAGAGGATCTCACTCTAGGCCTCTCGGAGGGATTCCAACAACTTTATCTAGGAATTAATGCTGAAGGGATTGTTGTCCCATAAGTAAAAAATTTATTTCATATTAACCCTCATGGAAATGATAAAGGTAACAAACCCTAACAAATATTTTCCAAGATATAGAGTACAAGGTCTCCAAGACATGTATAAATGAGTAGAAAGTGTATGCAGTTGTATAAAGAAATAATTACAATGTATAAGTAAACAGGTATCAAATTATCAATTAATCTTTATTTAACTATATAAACCTTTGGGTTCTCGTAGACACTCATACCTCAATCCCCGCTTCAACTCGTGTTAGAGGCTGAAGTATGTCTGGGGGATATCATCTCTTATGATTCCATTGTTATCATTCAATAACTACTCTAAAATATGTTGGAACTTAAAGTATGTCTGAGGAATATCATATCTTATAATTCCATTGATATCATTATTCAATTCATATTTTAATTCACAAGTTACCATTCATACACCCGACAATAGAATGTCCATGTTTCTATTATGAAATTCACAACTAAATGACCATGTTACCATTCATACCTTACACATTAGAATAATCTTCTTCACATTCTGTATTTCTCAACTAAAGGGCCATGTTACCATTCATACCTTACACATTATAATGACTACGTTCCCATTATTTAATTCACAACTAAATGACCATGTTACCATTTTTAACACATAATTTATTCATAAATTAATTATCCACAACAATTCCATTACTAATTCCAAAATTAATTAAACAGAACAATTCCATTAGTTTATTCAAAATTTAACTAATCACATAAATAACATAAATTAATTCAAAAAATAATTTATCACATAAAATACATTAATTAATTCTTATATTAATTAATCACTTAAATTCTAATAGTAAATTCAATAATTAATAAACCACACTAATGTTATTACTATTTCAATAATTAGTTTATCTCATTAATCCACTTAATTAATTTTCTAATTAATTGAGTACGTAAATCCAATTAATTAATTATTCAATTAATTAATCAATATCCACAAACTATATACCACATAATTAATTCCGTAATTAATTATCTCAATCACAATCTCAATATATCATAATTTTTTTCCACAATTAAATATCTCAATTCTAAAATCATAATATCTCATTATTATTTCTAAAATTAATTATCTCAATCTATAATTTGCAAAATCCCCAATTTCTGATCTCCTGAATTAATTAATTCAATTAAGAACATAATTTATAAAAATCTAATAGAAATTATACAATTAAATACATGTTATTTAAATAAATACATTGAGATTTGAATTATTGACATCCTACCTCAATTCATTGATGAGCGATCACCCAACGAAAATCCTCATAATTTGAGCTGCACAATTATATAGAATGAGATTCAAATTTAAAACCCTAAATCAAGATTAAATCAATAAAGATCTCTTAAATATAGATATATATCTACAATACTAGATCCAGATCCACAAAAACATGTTTATATCCAATCAATATAGAAAGAAAACCCCCTTTCTATAATAGGATAATAAAGGATAATGAATAGGAAACCAACTGAGGTAAGATCCTCTTAACGAGAAGGGTGAAGATCTTCAATCAAGGCTTAAAATAACAAATTAAAAAGGTTTTTATGTCTTTTAATCCATATATAATTCTCCAAAATCATGAAATATTATCTAGGGCCAAATGGGGACCAAATACAAGTTAAATGGGGGTTTTGGTGATTAAAAATCTATTTTTTTGGTGATTTAAAAATTCATGCATGGTTAGTAGTGAAGGGGAGCATGGTTTCTCCTAAATGTGTACCTAAATGTGAACCTTTATTATGGGGGTTCATAGTTTCTCATAATTGGGGGTACAAATTGAAAAGCATGTGTTAACCATGTAATTCCTCTCTATCCAAGGTAGCATGGTTTGCTGGGTAGGGGTGCACGATTAGGGAAAACCATGAGCCAACTATACACTACCATTATCCTTTCAAATTTTCTCAAATTTTCACCCAAAAACACCCCATGGTAAAACCCACCCCATGTACACTGAAACAAGGCGAAAATAAATACCTAAAATTAAGACCATGTTATCTTCAGGAATGGTCGGAATCTTTCAATCTCACCCCCTTATAACATCTTATCGTTGAGTTGCACTCCCAATAATCTCTATGATTATGAGTCAAAAAGATTAGGAAAATGTTCCCACATATCTTATTTCCATTCGCATGTCTCCTCCCACACATTCCCATGTTTCCACAATACAAAAACTATAGGCATGGTCTTTCCCCGCAACACTTTATCACTATGATTCAACACAAGTATTAGATGCTCTTCAAAGGAAAAACCTATCTCAATCTCTACATCATCCATATTGATCAAATTAAAAGGGTTGGGGTGATACCAACATAGTTTTGGCACATAGAAAAATCATACATAGCACTGTATCTCTGCGGAAGAGCCAATCGGTACACTACTAGCCTAATTCTCTCCACTACCTCAAACAATCCAACAAACATTAGTGCCTACTTTCCCTGTCTCTGTATTCTATAGTTATTGAATCTAGGAAACATCAAAATTAATACATGATCAACCTTTGTAAACTCTCGGTGTCATTTATTTCCATCAACGTATGAATTCTATCTAATTTGATTCATATTCATATATTTCTGAATCAACTGTACATGCTCTAATGTGTCCAACACGAGACTCAGTCACAACAACTTAGACTCACATACCTCCATCCAGACTAGAAGTGGTCTTCATGGCCTACTATAAAGAGCCTCATATGGTTCCATCTATATAGTTTCCCAATAACTATTGGTATTGGTGAACTCCACTAGTTCTAGGTGATTCTCCCAAGAACCACCGAAGTTTAGAACACAATATCACAGCATATCCTCAAGAACTTGTATAGTATGCTCTGACCACCCATCTGTCAGTGGGTGGAAATTCATACTCAATAAAACCTACATCCCAAGAACCTTCTACAATCCTTATAATAATCATGAAGTTAAACACAACTTTCAGTCTGAAACAATATTCTGTGGAACCTCGTGCAGAATGACTATCACCCAAACATACAAATATCCCAACTGCTCCACTGAGAAAGTCTCCCATATATTCAATAAATTCACTACCTTTTTCAGTCTATCCACAATAACCCAAATAGTGTTATTCTTCTAAGGCATCCTTGGGAGAACCACCACAAAGTTCATGGTCACTTTTTCCCACTTCCATTCTATAATGTCCAATGATTGTAGTAAACCTATAGATCATTAATGCGCGGCCATCACCTACTGATAGGTGTAGCATTGTGTCACAAACCATACTATTTTCCTTTTCATTTCCAACCATCAAAACTCATTTGTAGTTCATGGTGCATTTTGGTCACACCTGGATACACCACCCACTTCGAGGCATGAAACTCACACATCAGCGTGTCTCACATTCTTTTAGGTACGAAAACCTGATTCCTGACATAGATGACCTCATCCTCATCTATGCTCCGATCAGAAGGTGACTCCATACCTTTAAGGTTTTCACTCAAGGTAAAACATTATAAATCTACATACTTCCTATCTTAGATCTATCCCAAAAATTTATACTCCAATGAAACTATTACGAGAGTCATCTAATCCTAACTCTACTAAACCATAATGTGTATCTCGTCTAGTAAATCCATCATCTTCCACTCAGCACTAGACTCCTGAACCACCTGAGTTTGAGTCTTCCTACTCAAAGGATCGCCATCAATGTTCCCCTTTCCAGGCATATATACTTGCTCAAAATTGAATGGATACATATACTCAACCCATCTCTGTTATCGAATATTCAAGTCTCACTGTAATACTATGTACTTTAATATCTTATGATCAATATACACAGTTAAAAAATTTACCAATAGATAATGTCCCCAAACACTTTAAAACATAAACCATTATAGCCAACTTGAGGTCATATATAGGGTAGTTCGGTTCATGGGGCCTCATCTTCAAAGACCCATAAACCACAAATTGATCTCCTTGCATTAACACAACTCCAATTACAATCCTAGAAGTGTCAAAATACACTGTGTACTTCTAACCTTGCTCAGATAGGATCAATATTGGTTCTGATTCCAAAGTCTTCATCATCTCCTAGAAAGAATTATCACAATCTTATGACCAATAAAAATTTATCCCTTTTTGGTCAAGCCCGTCATTAATGTTTCCAATTGGTAAATGTCCTAAATGAACCTCTAATAATATTCTGAAAATCCCAGAAATCGATGGATATCAAACATGATCTTGGGATGCTCTCAAGAAACCACTATCTGAACCTTCTCTATATTTACCAACACACATTCCTCTGAGATGATGTTACCCAAGAAGTGTACATGATCGATCCAAAAAATTGAACTTAGATATCTTGATGAATAGAAAATTCTCTCTTAGTGTACTTAGGATGATATAAAGATGTTGGTCATAATAATCATGTGGCTTGGAGTGCACCATGATGTCTTCCACAAACACTACAACAAACTGATCTAGGTACAGATTAAAGATTTCTTTCATTATGTCTATAAACATTACTAGTGTGTTCGTCAACCCAAGCAATATTATGATGAAATCATATAGTCCATACCTAGTTCTAAATTCATCCCTTGGTATATCATAAATCTGAACTCTCAGTTTATGATACCCTAATATCAAGTCAATCTTTGAGAACACACAAGCTCCTCTAAACTGGTCAAATAGGTCATCAATACGGTGGAGAGGATACTCATTCTTCACAATCATCTGGTTCAACTTTCGGTAATCAGCACATAAGCATAAACTCCTATCAGCCTTCTATTCAAACAACACTAGTGAACCCCAAGGCGACATTCTCAGATAAATAAATACCTTATCCTCTAATGCTTCCAGCCAAGTCTTGAGCTCTTGAATATCTTTTGGTGCAATTCTATATGGTGAAATAGAAATAATCTCTTCCCTCGATATGAGCTCAATGCTAAATTGTACATCTCTCTCAAGTGGAATCCTTGAGAAATATTAAGTAAACACATCCTAAAATCTATCCACTGTGTGTGGAAAGACATCTCATTTTACACCTCCATCATCCAAAAATAAACTAGAAACCTTGGTTGTGATCTCTCCTATTTGATGAGTAATTGTCCCTACTCGTAACGCCTCGATATCCCACTCTCCATAGTGAATATATTTGTAACCCTTGGGAGATGTAATGGTCACTCTCTTATGGTAAAAATCAATGTGGGGATAATATGATACTAACTAGTCCATACCCATAATTAGTTCAATGCCTGACATGTCTATGATATAAAGATCCCATAGAAATCGATACTACTCGACCTCAAGAGAACACCCCTTGCACAAAAAAAATTGTCCCTTGACCGAACTCCCTGAGGTGTGTTTGTCATCAACACCCCACTCAGAGACTCTATCTCTAGGCTCAAACCATTAAACTGTTTGGTAGAAATAAAGAAATGATAGGCACCACTATCAAATAAGGCACTAGATATCATAGAATCTGTAAAAAATAGTACCTCTCACTGTCAATGGTCCAGCCTTGATATCCACAATTGTAGCGTGAATAGAATGCAACAGTCTTACCCCACTTCCCCATGATGCAGTCTAAGTCCCATGTGCTGCACTACTCTACTAATATGAGCACTCTTACCCTAAAGCACCACATACACTACCATTACCACCTTGTCTAGTAGAACTCTAGATGCAATACTAATAATGTGCAGAATATCCTCTTCCTACACTCTGATTCTGACTAGCTATACCCTTACTACTCATCTATCACTGGGTCTTGTAGAACTTTTGTAGATTTACCATGTTTCTTCAAGACTGTAACTCTATTGGTGGTTTAGGTAACTATCTTCAAAAGTTTCCTAATCTACCACACTGGTGACAGATTACTCGATTAAGGTCCTATGCAACTGATCCCCCTTTTTAGGTACTCTATTTCCCAGTGCCATGGTTGATGTTTTCATAGCAATGCTTCCTACTCTCAGAATTCATACCTTTTAATCTTCTAAATTGAACCACCTTTCCTACACTGGATGTCTCTTCTGGTTACCCTTATCTATGAGATCCTTATCCACCACCTCTGCAAACTCCTTTAACTGAAATTGGTTAACTTGGGACTTAATCTCACATTTAATCCCATCCTAAAAATGTCTCGTTGTAGTTATCTCATCCACTTCCAATTCTAGAGAAAAGTGTTTCAAATGTTTAAAGTGTCCAACATAGTCAATCACATAAATACTTCCCCAAGTAAACCTCATGAACTCAGCTACTCACTCACACCTTTGTATCTCCGGATAGAAGTTCTCTAGAAACTTATCCATCAATTCCATCCATAACATACCATTAGCCTTCACAGTCCAAGCCGGAACATACCACCAATGATTCACTTATCCTCATATCATGTAAGCAGCAAACATGACTATCCTCTCTACAGGAGTCTCAAAGTGGTCAATTATAGTCTTGATGGACTCAACACAGAACTCCTCTCTCTCTGGTCCACCCTCTCTAATAAAATAAGGAGGGTGTTAAATTTGTAACTCCATTTTTAGATAAAACGTAATCTTCACAACCCACCCTGGGTCTCTTCCCATGAATTTCATGAAGTGGGAAATGTTCTCTTCGAACTGCTCCCTGAATTCATCACATGACATAATTGATTCCATAGTTCCTACTAATGGTAGATCATCTCTATCCATATTCTCATTTTATCCTCTTAATAAGCGTCATCATAATGAAATATCTATACCATTACAAATAGTTACCTTAAGACACCTTTTACAAAATTAATACATTTAAGGTAAAATACAATATTCCATAACAAGTCATTTCTCCAAACCCCACCACATAGTCAAAACTGAGGTTTTATCACTACCCTTAAGAATATTACTCCTTGTTCATAGATAAAAAGGGTAAACAAATTATAATTATTCATGTTTCACATTTATTCACCCATTTATTCTCATATTACATAATTCTCCAATCGTTCTCAATTTCATGCTAGGCTCCATTTCAATTTCAATTTCACAAACAAGGAAAAATAGTTTATGATTAATAACTTACCCATAACCCATTTTTGTATGTGTGCCTAAAATGATGCATGTCACAATAACACTAAGTTCCTATAATGATGCATGTAACTCAAATCTTTTGGCATATAGGTCCATGATTCAAAAATCAGAATAAATTAACATCAACAATCAGAACACACAACAAGTTTGTCATCCAATTTGAAATAATATTCAACTTTAACAGCAAATATGAATAACAAAAATCCCACCATGGGTACTTGGGTTCTCCCCCATGCATGGGTTAGCTACTCCCATGCATGAGATCATAACCAAGGCCTGAATCGTTCTAGTTTTATGTCTACCTTTACCAAATAGTAATACAATATAAAAAGGAAAAGAAAAATGGACTTTGATACCACTTTCTAATGTCCTGTCCTAGGTTCCACACATCGGTGCCTCGAGTCGGTTAGTCACATGACCCCAGGTGTGCCTCCCCTTATGCTAGAGGATACTGAACAGCAGTGAGGGTCTTAAATATCGATATTGGGGAGACTATACCCCCTTTTATTAGATTAAATACACTAGAAGAAAATAAGAAACAATAACTAAATAACATGTAATCATAACGTGAAATAACCAGTATCACAAGATGGCTAAAAGTGGAAATTCAATATCCAAACTAAAGAAGAAAATATGCCATTCCAATGTACGTGTCAAGTGTCTAAAATTAAACACAAAATAAATACACTAATGGAACCCCTAATTGGGTACCGAATCATTTCTAGTTCCCTCATCCATGCTCTATCCCATATCATCCACATAGCAATGATGTTTTTCCCTTAACGTATCTAGAAAACACAAAGTCTATTTGGGTACTAATAAGGCAGCCCGAGTTGGGTGTGAGTACAGCTCAGTAGGCCACCACCAATGGTGTATAAAACAATATATAGTTAATTTAATGTTTATGTAGTTGTATAAATACTTAATTACAATTCATAATTAAATAATTATCACATTATCCATTATTCTATATTTAACAACATAAACCCCCGAACTCTCATAGACACTCATATGTTAATGCTTTCTTTGGCTCATTCTGAAGCCTGAAGTATTTCTAATGGATTTCATATATCATAATTACATTTTTACCATTCAATACCTACTTTGTCTCATACTGGGTCCTAAAGTATGTCCGATGAATATCTTATCTCATAATGTCATTGATACCATTATTTCATTCACACTTGAATTCCCATGTTACCACTCATACATCACACAATAGAATGAACAGGTTCACATTATATAATTCACAGCTAAATTACCATGTTACAAATCATACCTTACACATTATAATGATCATGTTCCCATTCTTTATTTCACAACTAAGTAACCATGTTACCATTCATAACTTACACATTAGAATTTACATGTTCCCATTATTTAATTCTAAACTAAATTGCCATGTTAGAATTCATAACACATAATTAATTCAACAGGTAAACATCCAAATAAATTCAATTATTAATTCAACAATTATTTTAACACAAATATTCCATTATTTAATTCAATAATTAACTAAACACATAAATAACATTAATTAGTTCAAAAATTAATTAACCACATCATGTAAATTAATTAATTCTACCATTAATTAATAACATAAATTATATTTGTAAATTAAACAATTAACTAACCCCACATATTACATTACTAATTCAAATATTAGTTTATCACATAAATACCCTTAATTAATTCCCCAGTTAATTGAGTACATCAATCACATTAATTAATTATTCAATTAATTAATCAATATCCAAATACTAAAAATTCCTTAATTAATTCCTAAATTAATAATCTCAATAAAAAGTTCAATAGATCATAATTAATATAAAAACTAAATATTTCAATCCTCAAATCTCAATATCTGACAATTAATTCTACAATTAATTATCTCAATCTACAATTTCCAAAATCCCCAATTTCACATTTCCTTAATTAATTAATTCACTAAATTAATTAATTCAGTCAAGAACACAATTTCCAAAAATCTAATAGAAATTATAAAATATGATATATAGAATTTAAATAAATACCATGGGATTTGGATTATAGACCGACTAACTCGATTCGTTGAAAAGAGGTCGTCCAACAGAAATCCCCAAAATTTGAGCAGCACAACGACATAGAACAAGATCTGAATCTAAAATCCTAAATCATGATTGAACAAATAAAGATATCTTAAATCTATATATATCTACAATAATATATCTAGATCAATAAAACAAGGTATATATCCAATCAAAATAGGAATAACAACCCCTGTCTAAAATAAGAGAAGAATGGAGAAGGAATGAGAAACCAAGTGAGATGAGGTCCTCTTACTAAGAAGGATTCATATATTTTATATAGTCTTTGAATCACAAATAATGGAGGTCATGCAGACTTTTAATACATCTAAGAGGATCCAAAATCATGATATATCATCTAGGGTTGAATAGAGGTTGAATAAAAGTTAAAATGGGGGTTTGAGTGATTAAAAATATAATTTTTGGGTTATTTAAAAGTTCGTGCATGGTTAGTTGGGAAGGGGTGCATGGTTTCCCCTAACTACGATCCTAACCATGTGCCTCTATTATTGGGGTTCATATTCTCTCCTAAAAGGGTGCATGGTTTTAAAAACATTGCGCTAACCATGAAATTCTTCTGTCCATTGTTGCACTATTTGAGGGGTTGGGGTATATGGTTAGGGAAAACCATGCGCCAAACATGAATATATCTTCTCCCTTCCAATTTTCTAAAAAATTCACCCAAACACACCCCAAGTTAAAACCCAACCCAAGCATTATCAAACAAGAAAATAATAAATACCTGAAATTAATCTCAGGTCATTCTCATGAAAGGTCGGAATCTTAAAAAAAATTCATTTACTCCCATAAAGTATTCATCAATGGATTCTTCATCTCTCATTATTATATCTTCATGCTTACTATACCAAATTTATATCTTTTCATCCTTCAATTTAGTATTCCCATTGAATATACTTTCCATCTTATCCCACGTACTCTTTGAAGTTTTGATAATATAACCATTTTCTGATAAGGACATAAGAATAGAATTTCTAGCCTTTCCATAAAACCCTATATTTATTTTATTAGTAAAAAACATAGGATAGTATTTTTTAATAGTTGTAAAACCAATTTTAGTAGAATCAAAAACGTCTAGGACAAAATAGAGGAGATAAAGAATCATCTAATATTTCCATCCATAAAAATTTATTCCATAAAATGTAGGAATTTCTCTACTATTTATAGAATTGAAATTATCCATGATAAGGATTAAATAAGGGAAGTTTCCCTATGATACCAATTAAAGTTTCAATGGATTAAATAACAACTTGGAAGGGGGTTGAATTAGTTGGTCACTTTTATATGTTGCAATACTTTTAAGAACATAACCCTTGAAACCTGTTAAATTTTATATCCTTATTTTCTTTTAGTAAATACTCATGCTTGGAAATGTAAGAAATCAAGTAAATCACGTAGGATTTAAAGGGTTTTCCCTCGGTGTGAAAACCTACATCCATTGCATAGTAACTCCTATGGGTCTATATAAATTCTCTATAATGAATAAGTGAATACAACTTGTGCCAACTCCTGCTAGATAGATTCTATGTCTCAGTAGAAATTATTATACTCACTACCATCACCATACAAATTTCATTAAATACAATTTATCCAAAATAAAATAATAAAGACTTTGTGGAATATTCTCCATAAATTCTATATTTGGAATCCTCAGTCCGATGTGGCAAGGCATGATTCTCTCATTCCGATGGGGATGGGTTTAATGGACTTACTCCAATGAATTTAGTATAATGGAAACATTACGATGATCTAATTCTCAATATATATTACTCAAACACTTCTCAAATTCTCAGTCAGATATTCCATAGACCGGTAAACAAAACATTAAGATGTACAACATTATAAGGAGGTTGCAGTCCAAAAAGAGAACATGGACATGAATTCTATAGTGCTCCACCTATTCCAATCACATAAAAAAGATGTAAAGTACGAATGGATTTTTCTTCTGTTAATAAGAATCCCAGAAATAAAAATCCAGGAAACTGGAAAACATTTCCTACGTAATTAAATTAAAAAACATCAAGATCTACGCATATTTGAATTTGAATTTTGACCACTTAAACTCTTCACAAATCTATTGAAATCTTATTGAGTCTTATTTGTAATTGTTATTATCAGACTTCCTAAATATTATTCAGTATGATGGAACTTCATTATCTCATTATGATGTAACTTACATAGCTCATTAGGATGGAACTTCCTCAACTCATTATGATGGAACTTCATCATCTCATTCTGAATTGACTTTCCACATCAGAGTTAGTCTGGTTGAATTTTTTCTTAGAGTTAGTCTAACTGAAATTTGTTCTCAAAGGCAATCTTGTTTGAATTTACTTCTCAAAGTCATTATGATTGACTTTCCTCCTCAGAGTCAGTCTGATTGAATTTCCTCCTAATAGTTAGTCTGATGGATCATCTTTATCTTTAGTCTGATAGAATCCTCATAATGATGGAATTCCCATTTTGATGGAAACTGCAATCTACAACTTTGAAATTCTTCAAACCTCACTAGCTATAACTCATTCATACTTCTAAAAACATATGTGCTCGGTACTTCTGGATCCGATGAAAACTTTTTCTTGATTCCTGTAACTAAGAAAGTCATTATGATTCCTCCATTTCTCCAAAATCTTTTATCATGATAATTTTCAAGATTTATGATAACTTCATGATTGGAAGAGGACCTTATGGCTTACATAAGAAATTGTTATGACTTCTATTACTTTCAAAACCTTGTTTATTTTCAACCAAAACACAATATGAGTGGTTTCACCTATTCTCTCCCTTTTGATCATAAGTATTGTATCACAATTATTATAGACAATTTATGATATTTTAGAATTAAAAACTAAAAAATCATCGTCTGACTGATGGTTAGAATGTTTAGAACTTTCTAACTCCTAACATGACCATCTTCATTCAAACTCTTCAATAATATTCTGACTTTATAACCAACACTAAGTCGAATGGAACTTGAACTTCATGCAAATGGATCTAAGACCAATGATGTGTATGATCAACAACTTTATTATTCTAACAACTTATCTGATCGGTGCTATGCAGTTTGATACTTTGTGTTTGGTTCAGCTCAGTCTATTCATCTATATCCAGAAAACAAATTTATCTAAAACAAAACATTTCTTCTTACTTATGTTTAGGTTTGGAAATTTATAAACTTTCACCAGTATTTCAAAAATCATTATTTTTCAAAAGATTTGTTTTTTTACAAATACAAAACTTTTAAAAAAAACATGACCAAGGTTATTCAGTATACCATACCATTTATGAAATGGAAAGAATCATATGTTATCATACTTGCATTTTTTTGGTTTGGAAAGTGTTTTAAGGCCTATTTTAGGAAGAAAATTTTACTTTGAGGTGTAGAATGTGACTTTATTGGATAACTCAAAGAAACAATGGGATATTACCAATATGAACCCTTAGAAAAAAAGTAATATTGGAAAGACATTCTTGATTCCTTGAGAGGGAAAACCTCTCTAAATGTGATAGTGGGATGGAGATAGAATTAGATGAAGTTGAGACTGAAGGTACATAAGACTTTTCATAGGAATAGTTTCTATAAATCACCATGTAAGAAGAAACTATTCTAGAGACACAAGTAATGTGTGGGAGTACAAGAGAGGTTAGAGAACCAGAATGGTATGGTTTTCTTGTCACCAAAGATGGTGACTAATTATTAGTTTATAATAATGATACTATAACCTAAAAGGAAGCAATAAGTGGAACAGATGTTTCAAAGTGAAAATAATCCATCAAATCTAAAATGGATTCCATCAACCAAAATCAAGTCTGTGTTTTGGTAGATCCAACAATGGATGTAAAACCCATTGGTTGCAAGTGGGTATTCAATAAGAAACTAGATAATGATGGAAAATTCAGTACCTATAAGGTATGAATTGTTGTAAATGGATTAAAATAGCATCATGAAATTAACTGAGATAAATCCTTTTCACCAGTCGTAATGTTGAGATCCATCAGAATTATACTTGACATTGAGGCATACCGTGACTATGAGATTTTAGAAATGGATGTAAAAACTGCCTTACTTAATGGGAACCATCAGGAAGATGTTGATATAAAGCAACATGAAGGGTTTGTGACTCTAAATGATGAAAATATATACAGATTAAAAAACAATCCATTTTTGGATTAAATCATGTATCTAGGATATGGAACATTCATTTTGATGAATATATAATAGAATGTGGTTTCATAGAGAATGAGTGTGATCCTTGTGTCTACCATCAATTTATTGGGATTTCATTCATTTTATTAATAGTATATGTTGATGACATATTACATAGAGGAAATCAAATACCAATCTTATAGTTTGTTAATATGTGGATGAATAACTGATTCTCTATGAAGGTCTTGGGTGAGACATCATATATATTTCAAATCAAGATTTATCATGATAAATCCAAGAAGTTGGTCAGAATAATTCAGTGTACATACATTGATGAGATACTTAAGAGATTTGGTATGGAAAAATCCAAGATGGGATTATTTCCAATGTCACATGGAATTCTTCCTTTCAGGAAAATGTTTCCTCAGATACATGGGGAAATAAATAGAATGGAATGTATTTCATATGCATCAGTGATAGGGTCATGCATGTATATTATGATATGTACTAGGATAGAATATTCATATGCATCATGTGCAATCATAAGATATCAAGATGATCCAGTTGACCTCTATTTGATGTCAGTCAAGAGTATCTTTAATTATATGAGGTGTACTGAGGATATGTTCCTAGTTTAGGGAGGATATGGGGAACTAGTCATCAAAATATTTGAATATTATAGTTTTCAAACTTATCAAGATGACATGAAGTCATAAACAAGATACATATTCACTTTGAATGGAGGTATTGAGAGCTGCAAGAGCTCAAAAAAGGCTATGGTCATATATTTTACAGTAGAGTCCAAGTATATTATGACTTCTGAGGTAGCTAAATAAGCATTATGGATGCAAAAAATCATTCATGATATTGAATTGGAATATAATAGTAAATATCGTATTACACTCTATTGTGATAATATTGTAGTGGTGTCTCTCGTAAAAGAGCCATGTACACATCAACAGATGAAGAATGTATTTGGGAAGTATCATCTCTTGAGGGATTTTTTTAAGAGAGGTGAGGTTTTACTGAGTAGTATTTCCAAAGAAGAAAATATATCATACCCCTTGACTAAAATATTGACTCACCATAAATATGATTACTAAGTGAGTATAATTGGACTAAAATTTGTAGGTAGTTGGATCTAGTCCCCATGGGAGTTTCTTGGAGTTGGTGTCCTAGGATTAGCTATTTGTACTTTAATTACTGGTTTGTTCAATATATTGAATATTAATAAAACATATTGTCCATTTTTATGTAAGACTCTAATGTAATAGTGTCCTACAGTATATGAAACATTGATAAGGTCATAGCCGTTCTCTATTATATTGAGAACCATGAAGTGTTATGATGATATTCTTAGAGAATGTTCTTCTCTTGGATAACATACTATGATGGGACACATAGTTCATAGACTATTATTTGAGAGCACTCATAAGAGGATGAGTCTTAGTATCATGAAGTTCTCACTTGGTAATCACGAATATGGGAGATTATGAGAAAGAATCACTAGTAGGAATTCCACATGTTTTGGTGTCATCAGATATTCCTATAAGCGGGCATGTGTAATGGTACATGGACTTTAAAATTATCATTAATGATTTTTATAACTCATGCACTTAGATTTTATAATGAAAACCATGATGCCATATATTCATGGTAAGTTAGGTTACATTGTTCTTGTCATGACTCACATGTCATTAATGAATAAGTTAAATAAGGATTTATCCCTTCTATATTTACGGATGCTCAAATCTCATCCATTGGATTGAAATAGAACCATTTCATTAAATTCCATGTACATGGTGTAACGATGTGTTTATTTTAGATATTTAAAGAAATATGTACCAAGAAAATAGGTTGGTGACATAGATGTGCAATCTTCTTGATGATATATTATGATAAAGGGATTATATTATATAGTGACTGTTCATTTTTGGTGTTCATCATTTCAAAATTAAGTTATTTATCTTGGCTTCCTTGACTCATTTCTAGATAGTAATTTTGGACATTAGGAAAACTCTCTTGATGCCAATAGAAAGAATCCTAGAGGGTCAAACACTAAGTGTTTCTAATGATCTTGATTAAATACAATTTGAATTTAATTAATGGAATAAATATTTTTCTCAAGACCGAGGTATACTTTTATTCATGTTTTATTGATCAAAAATATATATTTATTAATGAAATATTTAAATTAAATATATATTTATGTTTTTAATAAATAAAATAAGAGTTTTAATTAACCAAGACAATGTTTAATAAATAATATTAATTAAAAAGATGGTTAGATAATAATTTTCGATGCTCAAGTGGGTGCCCACAATAGAATAATAATATTATTATTATTATTAAATAGAATGAGGTTTATTAAAGATTTTAGTATTTTTACGGGATAGAATGGAATAAAAGAAATATCCTAACCTAAAATCTACCTCCATAAATAGCATGTTATGGATATTGTGAAGGTAATTGAAAATATGTAATTGTTTCAAATAATGAATTTTCTTTTGACTACTCTATCTCTCTCCCTCTCAAGAAAAATAAATGTTTGAGAGATTTATTCAAGATTAAAGAATGAGTGATCAAGAATAAACAATGAAAGACATTTTATTCCCCACACTAGCACATAGAGATCATTTAACATTTATCGAATATCAACGGAGCATTTGTGGATTTTTTCTAGATGGATTCTATTCTTGGGTCCTCATAGCACAATGAAGGCAATTTGAAAGGGTCTTTTCATATGATTGACATCATTAATGAAGAAATATTCCTAAGATAAGGTAATTATTTTTTATGAAATTAAATAAATTAATTAAAAATTTGATGTTAAAGCTCCTCACTCTTGGTTTTAAATATATAAACATTTAAATAAATTTTAATATATTCCCCACCACCACATGATTCCACTACTCCCGGAACCATCATAATGTGCCACTTTTCTAGATCCTTTTGAAATATGGATAGATCCAAGAGGAGATGTGGGAGTGGAAGTATGATGTTCAAGCTCATTGGATGTCGAGTAGTACGTACCCACAATTACAAGATGTATGGTCACTAGTCTCATGTCCATATCTTGATTACTTTCGATATATTGACATTCCATTCATCAAGGAGTTGTAGCAAGTAGAGTCGGGGGTTGTAGTAGCTTGGTTAATGCACAACCACTTGTTATGTGATTTTAGATTTTATGATTTATTTTTAATTTATTATTATCACCTAATACACCCGTTAATCATGCTCATAGTTGTTAAGGACGAATTAGTGGTGTTCTTATGAATTTTATTACTCACACATTGCATAAAAATATCGATGCACATTCAGACTTTATGTTTAGGGATTTGAATATGGAAAAGGGACTTGTGGCTAATGGATGGGAAAATGTGAATGGAGATAGTAGTATATCGAGATGGACTATGTAGGACCCTGATGTTTTATTTATTTATTTATCCGCCTATTATTACTCTTGTTTTGATTTCCACTTTAGAAGCCCATTTATTATTTTATGACATGTGTCTCATCTTTATGTTTCCACATAATTACCTTATTTTCTATTATAATGTTTATTATGTATTATTTGTATTATGACATGATACTATTGGTATAGTCTCCCCACTGATGGATTTAGACCCTCACTGCTAGTCAGAAACCTCTTGTGTGCGGGGAGGCATACATGAGGTCATGTAGTACTCTGGTTCGAACCCGACATTTCAGGTGAAGGCATTACAAAAACCTTTAAAAAAAGACTCCATACTACAAAACATATTGTTCTTAGTAGTGGTTTTTTCTTCTAGTGGACGCAGTTTAAGCCTTTTCCTAATTATTTAGCAGTATTCACTAAAATATCCCTAAATTTCATGTTATCTAGTCATTTCACAGTAGTTTGGTTCATTTAGCACTGGTTTTTATGTTATTTTTTTATAATTTAGCAATGATTTTCATTTTATTAAATGGTGATTTTTTAAAAAAAATTTGAAAATAAAATCGATAAGATGAACCTAACCACCGATAAATATGTCAGTGGATGTTAGGTTTATTGGTATTTAATATTAACCACTGTTAATTATGATTCAAATTCATTTTTTTAATAGTGGTTCTTAAAAATCACCCCTCAATATTTTTAAAAAAATATACTTTTTATAAATATTTAATAAAAAATATAAACATATTAACATTGACATGTCATAAAATAAAACACAAATTCACAATAAACCCATCAAACCTACATTATTGAAGATAAATCGATATTTATATTTATATACATTCATAGTCATCATAACATCAGTCAACCGATTACCTCAGCCAACCCATACCTCAAGTATCAGTATATACATATAAAATATGTCACATAATAACCCATGCCCAATATATTCTTAACACATGACCTTTGTTTCATCCTTATACCTCCACATCATCTCATCAATTAAAACATACCGCAAAATCTCATCAATTGTAATAAAAAAGACATAAATTAAAACTAAACATAATAAATCATAATTACAATAGAATCATTGATAAAATTTAAACATTCTATAGAAACTAAGAACCATCACCAATGCCTTATAAATAATGTCTTGAATCGAATGGTCAACCTATTTCCTTTGGTTAACATCTATCACCTACAATAAAAACCATAACATTTAAGAAAAGAAATGAAAAAGTGAAAAGAAATGGAATATATTTATAATGTTGCACAAAAAATTTGTTATTTTTTTAAACAAATAGAAGACATTTTAACATAAAAAAAACAATATACAATGAATAACACTTTTAAAACATAAATTTTACTATTTAAAATATGATTTAACACTTGGAACTAAAAAGGGATAAGTATATAAAATTCTAATTGATTTTTAAATCGATATGAAATGTGTTTAAAATTTACTTAATTTTTTTTAAAGAATTTGATATAAAAGCATATAATATATTTAAAAAATAAATAAATGGTGGTTGTTCCATGGTTTCATGTCAATATGAGGGTTTTTTCTGTGGGTTTTACCATTACACGCATGTTTTAGTGCTTTAAAACACTAAATATGTGTTTATGGGAATCCTAGGAAAACGATAAATCTGAATAATGTGTTGTTAATTCAAAAATTTCAAAAACCATTATATAGTCAGTATCCAATAATTTCATTGAAATCTGATGATTTTTTCCAAGTCTTAACCCCCACGATGCACGCTTTTAAAGCCTTTAATACCTTTAAAACTGTTTACTGAGCCATTGTGACCACACTGTATGTCAAATTGATGTGTTTTCTACACATAAAAATAAAAAATATCAAAATAGTGTTTTTCCTTGTTTTCACATCAAATTGAGGTTTCTTTCTGTGGTTTTAATGGTTTCCTATATTTTTATGAGTTTTAAACACTAAAAACCTATTTGTCGGCATCATAGGGAAAACCTAACTTGAAATGACATTACTTCGATTCCTAAATTTCAAAAATAAATATATGGTCATTTTCTTCTAATTTTATGGTAATCTGAGGTTATTTTCCTAGTTTTGACCCCCCAATACATGTTTTTAAAGGCTTCGATACATTTAAAAACTATTTATAGAACCATTTTGACCACACAAAAAACCAGATTGACATGTTTTCTACAATTACATGTCCAAAATAACATAGTGGTGGTTTTACCATGATCTCACATCAATCTGTAGTCTTTTCTATGGTTTTGACTATTACACACGTATTATCGTTTTTTAAAACACTAAAAACATGTTATTGGAATCATAGGAAAAACATAAGTAAAAATTATGTTTCATCAATTATTAAATAAAAAAAATATTTGGTTAGTTTACTATTATTTCATAGATATTAATAGATGTTTTCTTTGTTTTGACCCCCTGATGCATGTTTTTAAAGGCTTCAGTATCTTTAAAAACTATTTACCAATCCATTCTGATCACACTACATGTTATATTAATGTTTTTCTATGTGTAAACATAAAAAATTACAAAAATATACATATACCATGATTTAATGTAAATTTGAGGTCGTATTATATGGTTTTGACCATTACATGCATGTTTTAGTGTTTTAAAACACTAAAAACGTGTTTACTGGTATCCTAGGAAAACTATAACTTTTAATGATGTGTGATTAGTTATTACATTTCAAAAATAAATATATAGTTGTTTTACTTCTATTTCATGGTAATTCAATGATTTTTCGTAGTTTTTACCCTCCATCACATGTTTTTGAAGGCTTCGATACCTTTAAAAAACTATTTATTAATCCATTCTGACCACAACACTTGTCGGATTGACATGTTGTCAATTTGTATACATCACAAATAACTAAATAGTGGTTTTCCCATGATTTCTTGTCATTATGGATTAATTTTCTATGCTTTTTACCATTACACACACATTTATGTGTTATAAAACATTAAAAATCCATTTAAAGACATCCCAGGAAAACTGAAACTTAAAATGATGTTATGTCAGTTCCCACATTTCAAAAATAAATCTATGTTGATTTATCTATTATTTCATGGAAACATGACAACATTTTCTGTGCTTTGACCCCCCGAAACATGTCATTAAAGTCTTCAGTACCTTTAAAAACTATTTACCAAGCCATTCTGATGACACTTCACATCAGATTGACATTATGCATACACTTCAAAAATAAAACAATGGTGTTTCTCCCATTATTTGAAATAAATATGATATAGTACGTACATGCACAACATTATAATATATCTTCATATAACATCAATTAATTTTGAAATGAAACCATTGATTCATTGTACAAATGTATCATCCCGAACCCGGATGTCACTCAACTATGCCCCAATCCTGGTTGGCTACATGGCCTCAAGTACATCTTCCCAAATTCCAGAGGCTTATGACTATCAGTTAGGGAATAGGTGAGTCATTTGGGAGACTATACCCCCATTACCATAATTTATCACAATGGAAGTCAATCACATTAAATAGTGGAAGCAGATACAATAAGCAGACAATAGATAAAATAGAAAATAAAGACAAGAATACGTAACAAGCCAGAAGTGTCTCATGTACCATGATGCAAATGATACATGTATCTAGAAAATATCCAAAATAGCTACATAGAAATATAATAAAATACAAGTATCTAAAATCCAAAAAGACTGAAAAGTGCCCTTGTATCATCGAAAGACTCATCTTAGTCCTATGCTCCCATGCTCTAAAATAATAATCAAAAATAGTTTTAGGGAGCTTTCCCCTACTGTCACCTATAACTATATAATCTATTTGGGTCCCCAAGGAGGCCCAAATAGGATGTGAGATAAACATCCCAGTAGGTTTCCACCTAAATATCTATACATTTCTAGGAATTAATATGAAATATTCTAAACAAGTGAAAGTATGTAGTAATGTAAGTGTGAAATCCCAAGGCATATAACTACTGCAAAAAAGTAATTCTAAACAACCTCTTGTGGCTTCCGGCAACAAGTTTCATCTCCTAACAAGGCATCTACATGAAATATAAACAAGCAACACAACCTTTCCACATAACCATCCATATCATGCCCAAACATCCTTACCGTATAAAGAAAACTATATCAAAAACCAACGACCCTGTCGTACAACCACAATCATATATCCCACAGTCATGCTGTATAAGGATGTGTAGATCACAAAGGGCCGAATCATTGGTGCTGAAGACCAAGGAATCCTCTTTGAGTCTCAGGAGAATTTTGATGGAAACATGGCATAGGCATAGGTTGGAATCCTAGGTGCATGTGTACCAACATGTCCTATGTGATTCCAAGATAGCTAGATCCAAGGGGTTGCAAAGCCTAAGGCATCTCATGGAATAAAGACCAAAGGTGCATAATCAGCCAAGGTGTCCACTACCGCATCCCAGATCCATGGAGATCCATTCATGTAATCTATGTAAATCATTAATCATTCCATTCCTTTAACAATTTCAAACCATATGAGTCTACCCACTCATATAAACAATTTCATTAAAAAACCAATGAGTATACCCACTCATTTATAATTTTACATATCATGTGTATACCCACTCATGTACTCCACTTTCATTTAATCATGTAACATGTATATACCAACCCACTTATCACCAATTTCCATTTAACACATCACATGGGTATACCCACCCATTAATCACAATTACCAACAAAACTATTTAAGAAATCTAAAAATAGCCAACGTGTATACCCACTCATTTGAAAAGTTCCATTTATGTGTTTAATCAAGTTAGGCATCGAATATTATAATAACACAAGGTAAGGAGGCAAGATATCTCCTATTAATGTAATTCGACCTCATTTATGTACAACCAAACTTCCTTAAACTAGGAAAACTCGAGGTCACACCCCATGGGTAGTTCATCAATGGTTAAAACCAAAGTAAAGGCTTGGTGGACCCCATGGGTGTCCTTGGGATAGGTCAGAAAACACAAATGTATCTCAATAAACCTAGGGGATTCCCAAACAGGTCCTACTTCATCTATTTCATATTAACACTTTGAAATCGGGCCCGCGCTAAAAAGTCCAGTGGGCAGAAAAAGGTCAATATCTCTATAAAGCATCAAAAGCCGAAAGAAATGTATAGACCACCTAACTTATCTCATTAGTGGAGTTCTCATCTAGTATCACGTCCTAATATCATTCCATCATGGTTCCAAGAAAATGACAGGGAACGAAATGGAATCCAAATGGGAACTAGATCTAAAAAGCTATATGAGACAGTTTTTAGGCTTCAAAATGGAGAAAAAAGGCTTTTGTCCAAAAAATAGAGGTCCCTACCTCTATTTTTAAAAAACATAGTCGGGAAATTACATGGAAAGTAATTTCCTTACATGGTGTGTAATTATCGGTCTACCTTTAATGGGGTAAAATCCTTACACATTGTGAATGTTCCTAGACAAACCATTACATGTTATAAAATGTGATTACACAGTGTGTAATCCAATTACACATCGTGTAATTGGCCTGCAAGCGATACACAACCTTCTTTCCTATTATTTCCCTGAAACAACCCAACCAGCCCATGGCCCAGCTTAGGGTCTATGCCAAAAAAGAATGTAAAAGATTCATACCACAAGAAAAACCTAGGATATTACAATCTTCCCTCTTAATGCAATTCTTCCCTGAATATCCCTCTCAAGGGTATTCAAGATCCATTTGAAAAAACTCCTATCACTAAGCACATATGTCGGCCTCCCACTCCTAATTATCGTCATGGGAATGGTCTTGCTTCCCTAGAACATGTACTAGAGGAACTGAATAGCCTTGTATAACCTTAATGATTCTATCAACAATACGAATTAGATGCTCCTTGAAGGATGCCTCAAATTGTAGCTCAACCTCCTCAGGTTGAAAAGCGTGAGATGGGTCCAGATTATAATGGCGTAGTTGTGATACGTGGAAGATGTCATGCATGGATTAGTACTTCTGAGGTAAATAAAATTAATAGTCTACTGATATTACTCTCTCAAGAATCTCGAATGGCCCAACATATAGTGGAGAAATCTTACCCCGTATCACGATCCTTCTATGTCCCAACCTTAGTGGAACACATAAAAAGACCTCATCCCTGACCTCAAACATTATAAGTGATATACGGCGATCAACATAGTCTTTCTATCAATGTTTTCAAGTAGCAATCTTCTTATGAATCAACTGTATCTACTCCGAATTCTCTTTTGAGGAGACAAGGTCCCAGTAAAGCTACCTCACCTGCCTCTAGCCATCACAAGGGTGATTGGCATAGCCTACAGTATAAATCCTCGTAAGGAGACATCTGTATCGTTGCCTGATAATTATTATTATAAGAGAACTCATCTAGATGAATGTTTCTCTCCTTAGATCCCCCAAAATCTAGGACACATTCTCTCATCATGTTCTCTATCACTTGTATAATATGCTATGATTGGACATCTGTCTAAGGGTGATGGACTGTGCTCAAAAGCACCTATGTACCCAGTGCCCTCTGAAAACTCTATAAGAAACGAGGTGTAAATTGGGAATCCCTATTTTAAATGATAGTGTGTGAGAACCCGTGATTTTGTATTATATCATGGATATAAAACCTTCTAAGAACACTAATATCAAAGGTATCCTTGATCGGTAACAAATGATCAACCTTTTTGATCCCGTCAACAAAAACCCACACAACATCGTTACCTCAAGGCGACCTTAGTAAACTTGTCATGGAATCCATTACCACATCATCTAATTTCCACATTGGAATAAGTAAATGATATAAAATCATGGATGTTCGTTGATGTTCCTCCTTCACATGCTGACAGGTGTAACACTTTGTAACAAAACTAACGACCTCACTTTTCATGCTTGGCCATTAGTATTGATGATCCATGTCACGATACATCTTGCTGACTTCGGGATGTAGTTCCCAAGATGAAGCATGAAACTAACACATCATATCCCCACGTATATCCACTCGAACCGAAACACATCCATGGATATGTAAGATCTCATCAACGCCTATGGTCCAACCAAGAGGAGGGTCCTCACCTTCCACACACTCCCATAGGACTAGACCCTCTGAATTCGATAACTACCTCATCCTAACTTTATACAATAGGGTAGAGGTCACAACTATGGATGTTAGATATGTATATCCCTAACTGTTGCGAACCTCCATATAGATCTTAGAGAATAACGCCATAAGTTTCCACTCACTACATACCTACTGAACTGTCTATATATGAGTCCACGTGCTCAGTGCATCGAACATTACATTACCTTTACCAGTCTTGTATTCAAGCTTGAATTCAAAAGTCTCTAGGTACTCCACCCACCTTTTTCCTCTCATATTCAAATAATACTGAGTAAATATATACTTGAGAATTTTGTAGTCTGTATACACCAAAAAATGATCTCCCAATAAATAATGTCTCCAATAGTGAAAAGCATGAATAACTACAACTAGCTCAAGATCATTCATAGGGTAATTCCTCTCATGTGGCCTTATAAACTGAGACTCATATGCCAAAACTCTATCCCCTACATTACCACTACTCCTAGACCAATACATGATGTGTCACAATTATGGATAGAACACGTGGTTGATCAGCACCATGAAAACTACTATCATGTTTGTGAGACTTAGTGGCATAACCAGATACTCATATAAACCATACCTACTATGAATGTTTTTACGAGGTATGTCTGTGGGTCAAATATGTATCTGATGATATCCTAACCATAGTTCAATTTTTAATAATACTCGAGATCCTAAAATCTTATCAAACATTTCATCTATTTGTGGAAAGGGATATCAATTTTTAACCATTAACTGATTCAAATTTTGATAATACCCAATAGCCTAAGAGTTATATCCACATTTTTTGAAAAAAGAACAAGAAAACCCCATAGAGAATTATTAAGTCGGTTAAACCCATTTGCCTCCAAATACTATAGCTTCCACTTAATTTATTAAAACTACATCATAGACACCTAGTAAGTAGAAATGGATACTGGTGTAGCTCATAAAACTAGTTCAATGGAGAACTAAAACTATCACTCGAGAGGTAAACTAAAAAATTCATCTTCGAACATGTCCCTGAAACGATCCACCATTAGAGGAATGTCTACCGGACTCACTCCCTGATCATCCAAAATAAAAAATAGCAATCTAGGATGTCATTTTTCCCAACGCATGATGATCTAGTCCATCTCAACACACCTAGACACCCCACTCACTCTTGTGAGTAAACACTACATCCTCTAGTGATGTGAATGTTACCCTTAGGTGATAGTAGACAATGTATGATTGATAATATACTAAACAATCCATCCCAAGAATGAAATCAAACCCTATCATCTCAAAGACATAAATATCTCAAATGAAGTGACACCCACCAACCTCAAGGGGGTACTCCCTGCACTTGATCACATTATCCATTCTGATTCCCAATAGTATTTCTAGCATTAAAATGATTTCAAAATACCACACAACAAGGCTACGGATTTTCACCATAGGTGTAGATATGAAATTATGAGATACACCCTTATCAAAAAGGGATGATGCAATAGTAGAGGAAAATAAGATCATTCCTCTAACTGTAGACAGTATGAATCCTTACTCCTCAGGGGTAGGTTTTACATAACATAATTGACCTATACCATAACCCTGTGAAACAACCTCACTGCTCAGAGTAGGTCCCCTTCGATGTATAAGAGTAATTGGTGTATGGAAACCATAGAAAGGACCACTATTTCTACAGCCTAATCGGCCTGCATTGCTCTAGCTCACTGCTTGACATAGATCATAGGAACCTACTCCAAAACCTAACCTCGGAGCTGACCCCTAACCACTCACAACAGGAGGGAAGGTCCTGCAAAACCATTGCGGGTGGCCCATCCCTCCATAAGCTCGACACTTGACAGGGTCATAGTCACACTGATTCTTCACGTGTCATCTCCTACCACACTAGTGACAAAACACTGAGCTACTAGCACTCATAGCCTAACTGATGCTCATCTCATGGGAAGCATCAAAATGGAGATTTCTTCCAGAAGATGTATAACTACTAGGTTGAGAAGAAACATTTCCTTACTCTATATCCTCAAATTCCATCAGGTTCCACTCTATAATCAGGGCCTGATTCAGAATCTTAGTGACAGAGGTCAACCTGAACATGTTGACCTGGGATTTGATCGTATGTCAGAGGCCTTCCTCAAAGCATCTCGCTCTTGAAAACTCATCAATAAGGTACATCAGTGCAAAACTATGAAAATCTAAAAATTATGTTGAGCACTCTGTGACTGTCATGGTTCCCTGCTTTAGACGCATGAACCCTCTAGCTCACTCTTCCCATAATGTCTTGGGGTAAAAGTAGTCAAGGAAGTAGGTCTGGAAATCAGTCCAACCCATATCTCGTAGCCTTTCAGCCTGGTTCAGAGCATCCCACTAGTACTTTAATACTCCATGTATCATATAAAGGGTGATCTTGACCCTCCCCTCAAGAGGTGTCTCCAGATGCTTGAAGATTGATAGTGTGGACTCAAGACACAACTCAGAAGCTTGTGGACCATCATCCCCCAAAAACGTGAAAGGATTTTGCTGCTAGAAAACCCATGTCAGATCGGACATAGTCATGGTAGGCTACGATGCTCCTTGAAAAGTCTGCATATAGCAAAATAACACCTCGTGGAACTATGCCTCAGCACCTATGTCTGAAATAGTATATTTTACCACAAAAATAACTAAAAGAGGATCCACTAGTATCTCATGGCCCAGCACCTTCGAAGCATGGTCATCGCCACCCTCTTGGCATACCATTAGAGGTCTTCCTAGTGACATGACTATACAATGCCAAACACTCGCCTTAGAAAGGAATGATATCAATGTCACATATCAAAAGTGTAGCAC
This sequence comes from Viscum album, assembly GCA_963277665.1. Taxonomy (NCBI): domain Eukaryota; kingdom Viridiplantae; phylum Streptophyta; class Magnoliopsida; order Santalales; family Viscaceae; genus Viscum; species Viscum album. The sequence continues at coordinate 961,843,442 of OY728148.1, read as the reverse complement.
ATGTAAAAACCCTCCTAAAAACAAGTCATAAAACACAAACTAATCCTAAATCCCTGACTGTATAAATAACAACCACAACAAAACTAGAAGCACTACCTCTCACTGACTCAAAATCTGGCTGTAGGTCAAGTCTCTATTTTCCATTTATTTTCATTTAACAATAATTATTTGTCATGATTTAACCAATGGTCCACCAATTTCTGATCCTTGAGGACCCATAAAACCTCATGATCCAAAATTTGATGCCCATATAATCCATACACATCAATTTAACTTTATAATTTTAATTTAAAAGGTACGTCATTTTCTATTTCATAAGGGCCCAAACACCTTATGAATTGAAAGATGATTCAACTTCTCTATCCTCTGTACAAAGTCTATCACAAAATCATAAACAACTATTAGAGCACTGATCACAATTGAATGTGTCAAATAATTCATCTTAAATGGAATGACATAATGCATGATATGTTATTTATAACAAGCGACTATATGATGCATGAGATGGAATACCCTCATCTCATCGGGGTGAAAAAAAATAAAATCCACAATTTCATAAATAGTATCAGCATAAATCATGTGTGTCAACTAATGGTGAAATCAAATCAACTGTAATAGACAAATCTAGAAAATAGAAATTTAATTTAGGGTAATTTGGATTTTTCTTGAACACGAGTTATCTACGCTCGAGCATAGCTCATTAACAAATTCCATTTTCCTTCATATCCCTGTACATTGACTCCAAACAGTTAATCAAACCAAAAATGAAATTTTCTCTGATACCATATTGTAACATCATGAACTCTGATGCCACTAAATAGTGGCCAAGCTCGGTTGGCTACATGACCTCAAGCGCACTCCTCAAATTCCAGATGCTTCCGACTAGTGGTGAGGGCCTAGTTGAGTTATTGGGGAGACTATTCCCTCGTTACTAGAGTATATCATAGTGGAAGTCAATCAAATTCAATAGTAGAAGTAAATACAATAAGCAGACAACAGGTAAAATAGATATGCAAGAAAAGAATATATAACATGCCATAAGTGTCTCATATACCATGATGCAGATGATACATGTATCTAAAAAACAACAAAAAAATATACCTAGAAATAAAGTACAATACATGTATCCAAAATCCTAAAAGATCAAAAAGTGTCACAGTAGCATCCCATGCCTCCGCTTGGTATCATGCTCTCATGCTCTAAAGAAATTACAACAACTAGTGTTAGGGTGCTTTCCCCTAATATCACCCGAAACCATATAATTTTTTTAGGTCCCCAAAGAGGCCCAAACAAGGTGTGGGATAAACATCCCAGTAGGTTTCCCCCCAAAGATCTATAAAATTCTAAGATGCACTGTGATTAACCCCACACGATTCCCTGTAATAACCTCCTACAAAGACGGATGAATTGTGGGTCAACACATTAGTCGGCTGACCTGCGTTCTTCGTATAATTTCAAGAATGTGGAAGAGGAAAAAAATGCACAAATGAAAATAACCCCCAACCTAGAAGAGATATATGCTGACGATATTTGACGGAACCTCCTTTATCATTTTCGTTGGTTCGTGGCTCGGTGGCTCTCATCACCGATCGTTGGAACCAGTCTCATCCTCCTGGTGGTTAGTGTCACGGTACATTACCAAATCTTCGTCATTTTGTGAAGCCATGCCAACGCCCCTCCCTGAGCTCCATATAAATAATAGAGGAGAAGGAGTGTATAATGGTCTGGGAATTAATGAGGTTCATTTAATTAATGAACCTCCCGAATTTCCAATGGTGTGGTTACAAGAAAAGAAGAGTTAAGCCATTTCTTGTCTTGACATATCGTCGGTCCTACCAGTGTCGTTCATCCGTTGGAGGAAAGAAGGGAAATAAAATAAGAAAACATGTTATTTTATTAATCTTTCAAAAGTTCACAAAAATAACATTTTCACCTGACCTACTACAGTCAAATTTATGCCTCTTTTAACCGAATCCAGGCATTGCGGGTTCATCGATGCCCTCAAATTTTTAAGCTTAACAATAGTTCAAAAGTTAGAAAATGTCGCTCACGCGTTTACTAAACGTACCCAAAATAATGATCGGAAAATTATTAACAGTCACCCTAAACCCATGCCGGTTGAGGTTAGGATCTGCCTAATTGAAACATACCCCACCGAACCCAATGGTACTCTTGGATTTCCAATACGAGTTAATGTTTAAATGTTATGGATTTTACAATAAAATAATTGTCACTTAATTATTTTATTTACGGCCAAAAATTAACATTCACTAGTGGCCTGCACTGGCCAAAGTTAGTATATTTCTAAAGAGAGAATACCCTCACAAGCTCAGCAGTGGTCTCATATTTTTAATCTGACTTACCGTTCGTGAGTTATAAGCATTTTTAAAATAATACAATTTTATTTAATTATATTATTTACTGTTATTCAATTTTCAGGTTTTCTTACAAGAGGCCCGCACTGACTAAAAATAAGTTGTGCCTACGGTAAACCTTCAATTCTGAGCGCAACAATTCCCATCGATTTTTAATTTGAGTAACTGTTTGATAATTATTCTACTTTTTCATTAAAACTTCTTACGTGCGCTAATTAAAGCTTAACAAAACATCGAAGGATCATTCTAGGCACCCTGGGCCTCAGAATCGCACGCTGTCAAATTTTGCGGTCTCAAAATAATTCCATATAATTAAAAAAATTATATGGAGTTTCTGAGACCTTACAATAGTTATCCTGTTAACTAACTCATCAAAAGCATTGAGGAAGTCATGGTATCAAAAGCTTGGTATTATGTTCGAATGAAGCTTGAAGATTCTTACTAAACATAAGATTCCTCATAGATTACAAAGGTATCCCTTCCATTTTGGGATCATTATTATTTTTGAAACCAAAAATGGTTGAATTTTGTGATGTCGGCAATGAGGAATAAGGATAACTTAGACTTGATCCATTCCAATATTTGGCAAGCACTGTTTTTATCCCTGGGAAGAGAAAGGTTCTTTTTATAATTCATTGATGACTATTCCATGAGATTTTAGGTGTACCCAATCAAGATGAAATAAAGTGTTTTTAATTTCATCAAAACATTCAATGCCTGGATGATGATGGAATCTTGAAAGACTATCAAGTGTTTGAGGATTGACAGTGGTGGAAAATATTCAAGTGGAGATTTTGAAACTTTTTTTTCAATGAGGAGGAATCAAGAGACAATTCATGGTGTCGTACACTCCTCAACAAAATGGAGTGGAAAATTGGGTGAACATAACCTTGTTGGATATAACATGGGAGATATTTAAGACTGTATGAATTTTCAAGAAGTTATGGGATAATGTAACGAAGAAAAATGTTAAGTGATCAATAGATATACATTTGTGATGATTGATATGAAAACACTAATGAATATGTGGAGTGTTAAACCTAATGACTATGCTTGGTTACAAACATATAGAGGTCATATAGCTATATTGTTTAATGATCAGGAAATATTGAAGTTGGATTCGAGATTCAATGAATGTATATTCTTAGGATACATTGATGGTGTGAATGGGTATTGTATGTGGGACCCCACAACCCATAGACTTATCATCACCATGGATGTTATATGTCTAGAAGATAAGGTGGAAGTGATGATTAATGGGGACTTGAAGAAATAGAACTCATATACTATAATAGTTGGGGTGGAGGAATAATCCATAGAAGAACCAATTTCTTTTTAGTAGAATGATTATCAAGTTATGATTGATTTTGGACTATGATGATCAACTCAAGATAAAAGAGAACAAATATGGCACTCAGAATTTATCACTAGGAGAAATATTGTTTACTACTTATTGATGGCGGACGGTGATCCATATTATGTTTTTGGAGGTGATGTGGAGTTCAGAAATATCCACATGGATGGATGCAATTCAGGAGAAACTTGATGCCCTTTACAATAGAAAGGCTTGAGATATTGATCCATTACCTCATGGAAGGAAGACTATCAGTAAAAATAGGTTCTTTAAGATCAATTGGGATGAAAAGGAATAATTGTAATGATATCATGCTTGACTAGTGGTAAAAGGATATGAATTGGTAGAAATTATTGATTTCAAGGACATATTTTCTCCCATTGTTAGAATAATGATCGTTCAGATAGTTATGGGGATGTTTGCAATATATAGTTAAACTCTAGAGTATCCAGATGTGAAGAGAACATTTCTACATGGTGATCTTGATAAATAACTATATATTTTCTAATCGGAATGTTTTTCAAAATAAGGAAAAGTGAACACGGTTTTTAGGTTGAGAAAAACTTTTAATGGTATTAAGCAGGCACCAATGTCTTGGTACAAGAGATTTTATTACTATATCATGAGATTTGGACACAAAATACTTCATTCAGATACTTTTTCATATTTTATTGGTTCATATGTTAATGATTTTATCATTCTTCTATTTTATGTGGATTCCATGTTGATAGTTTTCATGGGAGTATTATATGAAGGAATTAAGACCAAAAAATAATATATTGGGATACAGATTTATTGAGATGGAAATAAGTAAATGATTTAGCTATCAAAAAATAATTTCTTGAGGAATATCACGAAATACTTCCACATGCAACATTGTAATCCTATATTTACCCAACTTATTATTAATTTTATGTTATCCTCTATGATGAATCCTAGCAGAGATAACAGTGATGTATAGAGGATGGAGATGTCTCAATTGCCTTATGCACCAGTAGTGGGTAGTAGGATATTATCTATAGTTTATATGAGACCAGAAATTGCACATGTAGTGGGAGAGGTTAGTTGGTATGTGGAGAATTAAATACGGTAGCATTGGAACATATTAATGAAGACTCTTAGATTCGTCAAGGAGATCTCATATGCTGTATTATGTTATTGAGAATCAAATTTCACTATTAGAGCCTACACAGATTCAGATTTTGTCGGTTATTATGACCAATGAAAATACACATTGGGTTATGTGTTTAATTTTATAAGATGACTTGTTAGATGGAATTCAATGTTTTAGTCTCTTATATATGTATCCACGACTAAGGTAGGGTACATGAAAACTACATAGGCTTGCAAAGAAGTGATTTAGATGTGAAGGTTTCCAGAGGATCCCAGACAATGACAGAATTATATCCAATTGTTTTGTAACAATCATAGCACCTTGAAAATTAAAAGGAATCTATATTTTCATTCCAAGATAAAGCACATTTTGGTACAATATCACTTTGTTTGAGATGTGGTGGAGGAAGGAAGTGTAGAAATGCAGAAAATTTATATTGAAGAAAATTAGGATAATTTTATTATTAATATTATTAACTTTGTTAAGTTAATATAGTAAAAATACTCAATAGTAATCATAGATATAAGAGTAACATCGTTAGAAGATAGAAATGATTTAGGGAAACATTATTTATCTATTTGGCCTATATGCATGGTACAGGGGTACCAAGATTCCACTATGAAAAAATGGGATTATAAAAGATATTTGATAAATAGTGAAACATAACCATATAAGAAAAAGGAACTAGAGGAAAATATACAAAGTTCAGGTTCTTGAAATGCCAGGACTCACAGTAGAACCAAGTTGGGGATTCATCATATACTGTGCACCTTGGAAAAAATCAAACAACACAAACAAAATAGAACCAAAGAATAATCAAATACAAGGCATAGATCACAGATAGAAAATATGAATAATACCATACTAAGGCCCCTTACTAGGGATAAATCTCTCCTATGTGTTTTCATAGAACCTCTATGTAATTTGGTCTTGTTGTTAGGGTCATCGAGATTGTACTTCTATATAATCTCCATTTCCATCTAGGTAAAAGGATCACCAAGGAACACTAGGACCTCATCATACCTCCTCACCAAGCATATATGAAGATGATAAAAACTTATCTAGATCACTATTTCTTCTTTGGTAAGTCAAGGAATCCCACCAGTGCTCCTTCATCTACTCTTCTCCCTCGAGGAAAACTAGAGCTCCCAAAACCATTGTGATTTTTGACCCAACTAAATCTCCCAAAAGTGGAGAGGTAGATTCCAGATCGAGGAGTCATTCTAGTAGGGGTAGAGGAATACTAGAGCATATAACCAAGGATATGAAAAATATAGATAAGTGACCCAACATAACCACTTAAACAATAAAATAAGGACTTATAACATCATAGGATAAGCTATCAAGGGTCACCCATAGATCAAGCCAATCCATTTCACGAAGAATGAAAAAATGGGGGAATAGAAAACCATAGGATCATAAGGATCAATGGATCAACATCAGGTATGAGGATGACATAGATCAAATGGGAAAGCAGACGAAGGCTAATGGCACATTCCCAATGTATACACTGAAAAAAAGACCCACATGAACTAATAAAAGAAGCTCATGCTCAATAATACATAAATCCAACATATAAAAATACCAAAAATTATATGAAAATTAATATTATGACAAGTAAAAAAACAATGTGTAGCACCCCAAATTTTGGGTATCATAATATAATGATATTATAAATTTACTTGTCTTGAAGCCCTTTAAACCAAACAAAAATTTAAATGATAAACATACGGATCTTTATTTAAATATGAACACCGTAGTGTCTACAATACACCGAGATCAAAATAGTAATCATGCTAACCAAATATACCTATTAAAAACCCTATCAGAAATACTGGAAGACCCCCAATCACCAAAATGAGGCCCGATAAGTAAAAAAGATCCTCCGAGTTAACTAAATCAAAAAACATCACCATTGCAATCATAAAAACCATGCTGAGCATCAACGGAATGGGAAGTACCATCTTCTATTGAGTTTTAGAACACTGTATGGTTTGGCTTTATATGACAATTTTTCGACCATTTCTCTAGTGACCATTGGAAGCTAAAGGTTATAAAAAATAGATGTTGGACCTTTTTAGGATATGTGAACTTATTTAAATATTAGATAGTTTCCTAATAATTGAGTTATGATTAATGTTATAATTAAACCATCATTTCTGAACTCTTAAAGGATATGGTGTAAAACATTATTTCACCCTTAAGTGGTTTTGAAAATAATTAATGAATTCAAATAACATTGATAATTTTTCAAATATAATGTAACAATTTTCATTTCTTAAAAAATGTAATGAACTTTGTTTAAGATTATCAAATTAAATTATGTTTAGATTGAACTATTTTTTTGAGGATACTAGTATATAAATTATAATGTAGGGTATTTAAAATTTCCTTTTCATAAATTTTTGAGATAAAAAAGGGGTTTAGTATTTTTTATTTTAGAAATAATTATTACTAAAAAAAGATTAATTTGTATTCATTAATGTTTATGAATATAAACTTCTATATAGTTTTAATAAATGCATTGTTTCATCTTCTTTAAAACATTTTTTAGGGTATATTTTTTAAAAACATTGTCCCACTAAGGCCAGCCCTTTTTGGCTTGGGCCAAGGGAGTCAGCTCACACGAATGGCTGAGCCTGACACTCAGCCCCAAGCCAAGGCTGACCCAATCTCAGGAAGAGGTTCCCCATAGGGTTCTTAGGAGCGAGCAAAACTACATAGGAGCACCTGTGTGGGCGTGAGGCCGCGGTGGGGTCTGGGTAGGCAAAGGCCTGCGGGCCGGAGCCTGTGTATAGGGTCCTATTCATGGGTGTTGTTTGATTTATGAGCACTCATTGGGAGGACCTGGGTTATAATGGAGGCGGAAACTCTTCTCTATTTTTTTGTGGGAAGCCGTTTTTCAGGCGAAATGTGATCTCGACCATTGGATCACGTCACGCGCGATCTGGGCCATTGTTTCTGATCCCACGCTCGACCCTCAGCGACCACGTCTCTCTTCGTGGTTTTTGTCAACCGTTCGATCTGGAATGATCTAATCACGGTCTTTCAAGGTTTTTAAATTTCCACGTTGATCTTAGACCGTCCAATGAAACATAGATCTAATTCAAGCCGCTCAATTCTTTTAAAACAACAGACGCATCTCATCCCTTTGATCGATGTTGGGAACGATCTGGACCATCCGTTTTTCCCCAGAATTTTCCCTAGCCGCGTCTTCTTCTTCCTCCATGCATGGGTTACACCAGTAACCCAACCCAATGGAACACCCCTTGTTTTCTTCACCTCGGACCACCGGGGACCCCCATGTCTCCCCGTTTTCATCAAGCATGACACCCCCATTGAATGTAATGCAAGTGGGTACATTTTTGCATGGAAGGTGGTGTGTGAGATTTTGTATGTAAATAACTGAGACCTCTCTCTTCTTCTCTCCTGTTCAAGTCTCTAGGGAGCCCAGCCAACCCTCCCTGAAGTCCTCATTTCCCTGGATTTTAAAGTATTTATTTTTTATTTTTTCCTTTTTTATCTTCTTTGAGAATATATACACTTGTATATTCGATATATATATATATATTAACATTACGGTTCAGTCCAAACGTTATTAAATGTTGAACCTAGGCCTTTGGGTTCTCTTTCATTCAAATAGCTTAAAGAATGTAAGGATTATACCATGCCTCATTTTTTTGTTTTGATAATACATATATACTTTTGTTTATATGTATATACGTCGGTTATATGCAGGAATGGGAATGACCTTTCTATATCGATTATATGTATGAAGTTTGTGTATAATTTATCATGCACTACACATATTCAAATAAACTTAATTTAATATTTAAATAATAAATAAATTTTGAAAATGTTATATATATGATCACGTTTTTTTAAAATTATTTTTTGTAGGTTTTAATAAACAAATTTTTATAACTAAGGGCATGACCTGCCCTATTCAAAACGTTGTTGAACTAATATTCATAGAGGATTAACACAAATTGGTGTGCTAATCATTCAATTTGAGTTTGGGTATATACATATATTTTATATGTTTCGTGAACCATGATTTCTGTTGTTAAGGTCCTTACACATTAAGTCTTGAGTTTAGGTGTAGTTTTAGAAACATAAGAAATAGGGTGTTAAACAAAACTTATAACCACATTAAAGAGTAACTTATTTGTTTTCCCGATCTTTTAAATGATTATGCTTATGGTGAAGATTCATTATTTCTATCATGGATATTATTCAGTATTATTCAATGTCTTAAAAATATTGAATGTTTTAGCATGTGCAAGCTCAAAACCCTACTTGAGATTTTTGGTTCACCTTGTAATTAATTGGATGATAAATTTTTTGAATTTCAACAACAAACATTAATGTGATAAATTCTAGTTTTTTGTTATTTCAGTACCATAGATGTCAATGTATGTTCCATAATCTACCTTTATTCATTCCTTTTAATAATTCTCATATGATTGTTATCTTGATTTTTAATCATCTAGATTCTTGTCTCACTTATAAGATATGTAAATTCAGATACTATTACCAACTATGAATGAGCTATTCAAAGTGGTATGGGACATCTTGAATATACATCCCCATTTAAGTAAATTATTGATTTATTTGGCTCACATGAAAGTAAATACATATTAAGGGTACACCCTAATAGAGCTCCAATGCATTGGGTAAAGAATTAATCTCTAAATATTCCAAGATTCACGATACCCTAGTGAATATCCCCAGTAATTTTTCTTTATTAACACCTTGGGGATAGACCTCGGTGATATGTTCATGAATGAATAAATGAAATTTGGAAGCCACATATTCAAGTCATGTTACACGTTATTTTCAATATTATATTCCTATTATATCACTACTCTTGCCCTTATGTTTTTATGAAGTTCATATTGATGTCATAAGTAAAAGTTTGGGGCATGATTCATGTAATATAGTAACCAACATATGAAACTGAGGTTTTTTCCTTCACGTGCAACTCTGATTAAGTAATACTCTTAATGGTTTAATTTTTAATTAAACATTCATATGTCATACTTGTTCAGGATATATTTTACTACCCCCTTTTGAAAATGTCCTAATTGAATCATGTATTATTTGAAAATATTTGTTGAGCACTTTTATGTTATGTTACATGTGTTATAGTTTTCAATAAGAGAATGTTATTTGGATATGTTTTTAAAAAATTCATTCAAAATTTTAATTTGGTTTATTTTATAACCCTTACTGGGCATTCTTATGCTCACCCTACATTTTGAATTTTAAATTTTTAGGTAACAGCTTTTATCAGATGAAACATTTCTGAAGTTACTGGTTTCCCAGATCCCGAACCGAACTCAATCCTTTATATGGGACATTATGTGTGTTTATCAGTGCATGTTTCTATTTTAAAACGACGCATCATGTTCAGAAGGAACCAAATCCTGGTTTTTATGGGGTCAGGTCTTCACAGTTGGTATCAGAGGATTCAGTTTGCATAACTCTAGAAAGACAGAACTGAAACAAAGAAAAATACACTTCAACATTACTAAAATTGAGTTTTCTTAATTTTCAAATGGAAAATGAAGGTACTAATCTTTTTTCTTTTCCCAATGAGGCCTTAGTAATCATAATTTCCATAGCCATCCATAAAGATTTTATAAACTATGCCCATATTTGTATTTCATGCAGACATCTCTATGATGTGTCCAACCCTCCCTGAGTACATTAACTCCACCGAAGAGCGGGTCTGGATTACATCTTTAGGATGCAATCCCAGTTACCATCTTACACACGAATGGGGAATTACAACGATGGACTTTTTAGATGCTTCACCTCAGCGGAAGGTGTCTCATCCCTCATGGCTTTCTAAGAGGCTGTTTTAGAGGGATATCTCCACGCAGCATACATGTGTCATGTCTTCTCCTATGGCCATTTTTGTCAAATGACAGACATTGTAATCCTTGAATACAAAGCCTCTCATTCTGTGTACAGACAACAAGTACATAGGGATGTATCACAGTTGTACACCCCACAAGTCAGACTATGGAGATACCATAAATGCTCCCACAACATCAAACCTGATTTCTTGGGTAGCATATAGTTTAGGGAGATAGATAGTTTCGATCTTGTCTTTCGAATTCATGTGTTAGGGAACTGAGGAAACCATTAACCCCATTCTACGTTGTGCACTTGTAGTTATATAATGAACATATTTTGTTATCTCTTCATTCTTATGTCTTTACATTGTTTATACTTTTGGATGGATTTCAAGTGATTGAACTCTCATTTGAAACTTTCAGATTGAAGGACAAACCCACATTCTGTCTCTTCCAACTGAGATACTCGATATTATTGCAATCAAAACCTCTAAAGATGAGTATCGCCCCTTCACAAACCAACGAGTAACGTGCATGCAATTGTTTGAGGTGGAAAATGGTTCGGGGATTCTCTGAACCTGTCAATGGAATGCTCCCATCTACTACCACATAGGCTCAGCACAATTGGCCGAGCGTAATCGGGGTAGAAAATACCTCTAAGGGCTCTTCCTGTGTTTCACCATAGACTAGAACTATATGGCCAGAGTAAAATATTAAGAGGGTGCTTTAGAGGGAAACGTTTATGAGAACTACATGTACAAACTCCTCAGCGTTAGCCTGTACGACAATGTCTATAACATAGATGTTCTCTATCGAGACATAATTCGGCATGTTCTTCGTACGTTGGTCCATATGAACATTTCCAAACTTTGTACCATTCGATCCTCCCTATGGAAGCCCGAGTGTGAAGTGCATGAGTTCAACCTCTTCTACCCAAAGTGTATCTGGATCAGAGAACTAGAGGATTTTAGCATCAATTTGGGAGTTCTTTTGAACACACCTAAAGATCCTCTACGATGGGGGATATGGTAGGAACAATTGAGAGATTCCTTGTAGAAAGTTTGTATAAAATGAATTGCAGGAACACAATTCATTGATTGGGGGAGTAATGTAACACCCCGAATTTTGGGTATCATATAATGATGATATTATACATTTATGTTTGTTAATGCCCATTTAATAGAACAAAAATTTAAAGGATAAACATAATGATCTTTATTTAAATAAGAACAATGTTGTGTCTACAGTACACCGAGATCAAAATAGTAATCATGCTAACCAAATATACCTATTAAAACCCCTGTCATAACTACTGGAAGACCCCAAATCACCACAACGAGGCCCAGTAATTAAAGGAGATCCTTCGAGTAAAATAAAGCAAAAAATATCACCACTTTGATCATAAAAACCATGTTGAGCATCATCGGAATTGGAATCACCATCTTCTTCCTTTTGAGTTTTAGGACACCGTACAGTTTGGTTTTATTGGACACTTTTTTCAACTATTTCTCTAGTGACCGTTGGAAGCTAACGATTATAAAAAATTAGTTGTTGGACCTTGTTAGGATAAATGAACATTTTTAAATATCAATTAGTTTCCAAATAATTGAGTCACGATTAAGGTTATAATTAAACCATCATTTATTAACTCTAAAATGATATGGTGTAAAACTTAATGTCACCCTTAACTGATTTTGAAAAGAATTAAGGAATTCAAAACACTTTGAGAATTTTTCAAATACAATGTAACAATTTTCATTTCTTAAATAATGTTATAAACTATGTTTAATTTTTTCAAATTAAATTATGTTTTGATAGAACTATGTTTTCGTGGATACTAGAATATAAATTATAATGTAGGTTTATTAAAATTTCCTTTTCAAAACTTTTTGAGTTAAAAAAGGGGATTAGTATTTCTAATTTTAGAATTACTTCTAAGTAAAATTATTTTAATTTTGTTTAATTAATGTTTAATAACATAAAATTCTATATATTTTTAATAAATGGATTGTTTCCTCTTCATAAAAATTTTCTTAGTGTAGCTTTTTTAAAAAATTTGGCCCACTAGGGCCAGCCCTTTTTTGATGGGGCTGAGGGATGCGTCTCACATGAAGTGGGTGAGCTTGACCCTCATCCCCAAGCCATAGCTGATCTGAGATCGCTTAAAGGTTCCCTGGAACACCCCAAGATTCCACGTTATGTTTCCCTTCGAATAATTCAATGGCGTGCATTGTACGCAACTTCGAGATTCTAACACACCACAACCAATCAAACTAGCTGTTATGAATTGTAATACCTACTTTTTGAAATTTTATAAATTATATCTCTCAAAATGAACTTCATTTTTGGATTCGGAATATCGAATTTATCCTAGGGTGAAATTTTTGATTTTTTCCGATAACACTTATATTTTGATGAATAGTGAAAATTACTAAATTTTTAATTAAAAAAAACTTTTTAAATCAAAATAATTTATAATGATAAATTATATTATTGAGTGGATTTAAAGTATAATTAGAATACAGTTTTACCATTTTATCCAATTGTGTTCATTAGAATTAATTTCACTTTGAAATTTGACCAAAACAATTGTCAATCTTTTGATATATATTGTTTTTTAAAAACACGCTATTTGTTGTGACAGTGGGAATTAATTATAAAATTATTTAATGTAACTTATATGTTTAGAATTTTGTAAAATATACATCATTTTTTTAATTCGGAATATCAATTATAGCTTAGGGTAATATTTTGGCATTGTTCTGAAAACGTCAATTTTTTATGAATAGTGATACTACTAAGTGGTAGTTAAAAAACTAAATTTTTCATAAAACATAATTTTACTGCTTCTGTGAATGAAATTTCGAAAATCCGAGTGACACAGTTAATATCAAGAAGTAAAATGTGGTTCAATGAGATGAAAATAATTTTTGGTGAAAAGTAACTTTTTTTTTATTTACCACGGTTAAAAGTAAATAGGGTAATTAAAGGTAAAAATGATATTAATATTACCCAAACACATGTCCTAATTCTATTGGACAAGTGTATCTCGACCAAAAACAGCCTTAGGAATAAAATATTATCATTTAGGTCCACTTGTATTAGATTAGGACATTTATTATTATTTAATTCAAAGAAGAGTTAAAAGAGTTAAAATCAAATGTTATTTACTAAAACATTTTTAATATAGGGTTATACAAAAGATAAATTCGATTGTAAATATTAATTAGCAAGATAATAAGATTTCCTACATAATTAAATTTTATTTATAATTTTTAATCATTATATAATTTAATATATTTATGACAGAATGATGATGCAGTAATTACCATAATAGTGAAAAATTAAAATAATTGATATTATAAATACCCAAATAAATATAATTTAAGACTTTTAATGAATTAAACTATTTTTATAGTATAATATGACATATTATTATTTATTTAATTTACTTTTTTCGAATTAATCATTCTGTTATGAGTTTGACAAAAATCAACTATTGAATAGTGTCAAAATTGACATAAAAGAGTTTTTAAAACAAATATTATATTATTAATTGATATTAAATTCCTAAAAATCTAAGGATCAGCCAAGAGACTTATATCATGATAGTTATATCATTAATGTACAACTTGGGGTCTCTTATATTTATATACTATGTTTATTAACAATATAATATAAAAATACAAAGTGACATGGTAAATTTCAAACTAATTAACTAAGAGTTAAAACTAAAAGATAAGGTTAATATAGTAACACAAACCTATATAAATTTTATTGTATGAATTTTTTTCGACCTATCCCCACCTTAAACTTTGAATAATAAACTTTGGAGCCATTAGAAACCGAATATGAATTTATTATAAATTAATATTTCTAGATTTTCCAAAGGTGCCCCTCACCACTCTTATAAAAGGGAACTCCTCCATCTAATTTCTTCACACCATCAAAACCTTTTGGTTCGGCCAACCCCTGCCCAAATAATCTATAAACTTCCTTCACTACAACCTAGAGGCCATAGTTTGATCAGAAAGCCATCCTAAGGAGCCCTATTGATCAAATCAAAAGGAAGAACCCAAAGAAGAGGTAAAGTTTTCACCACACCTTTTCATGTTCCTTTCTTCTTCCACTTCTTCTTTCTTTGTTTTTACTATTCTAAAATAATAACTCCAGTATCTTATATATACTTTGATGTTATTATGAATATTGTACAACCATATTCAGTATTCTATCCACCCTTTGAATAACATGTCACCATACGTGCGTACGTACAGGTTACCATCTCCACGACGTGGCGTAATTGTTATTCAATATATTATTATTTGGGGAGGTATAATAATGATATGTAACTCATTTAAATAATAAATATAACATGATAATGTTTCTGTATATATTATATAACATCCAATTATATAATATTTTAATATCAAAAGAATGATATTGTCGCTCAAGCGTACGTACGGACTACCGTCTCCACGAACGCGATGAGATTCATTCTCCATCATATCCATTCAAGTATAATTATAATTTTATGATTTAAAAATAATGTTTAAGAACTTTATATCATTCTGGATATTAATAAGTTAAAACCTATCCATGACAAGCATGGCTTACGTAACAAAACATATAAAAGAAAATGAGTAAGTTAACACCCGAAACGACGATAATTCTAAGATATTATTAACAAAGCAATGTTAAAAGATCATATATGATATCATATTAATTTATATGATTCATGAATTATTTAATAACAATAATTTCAACATTATACTGGTGTTTAAACTACCCCAACCAAGTAAATGTACATGGTAGGGGGTTTCTTATCTCACTTTTAATTCCGTGAGAATTCCATTGTTCACCACTTATTTATTACATGTGGTGTGTGTACTGCCCATGTTTGTCTTCATTGTGTAATATACTTTAATTCATGTATATGTACATCATCATTGTATGATCATTCTTTCATGGGTGCATGTTTTTTATGTTACCAAATCAATAAGGAAATTTGAAATTTCAATTTCCTTTTATTCGGCTTTACGCAAACTTCATTGATTATTTTACTCCGAGATTATGTGTGGAATAACTATTCATTTTCTTATGTAATAATTTCCACTCCCCTTTTCTGTGGATATAATTTTGATACATATAATCACTCCATTGATAATTTCTCAAGTCATCGATATGAATTTGATAAGAGTAATTTTAACTCATTCTCCATTTGTTGAGTTAAACATCCAATTCATTGGTGTTGTTTTTACAAGATTATGTGTGAATATCCTTTGATTGTTTTACACTGAATATCCAATCATATTTAGTGTATTTATATTTGTCACACATAATTATTACGTTGATTTATCCTTAACCTAAGGATACGGCCTTTATGAAAGATTTCATCTCAACTTAAATTCCATTGAGATTTATTTGTTGTTATACACCAAATCACTTTTATGTGGTGTATATAATGTACTTTGACATAGTATATCATTAATTCCTTTATTCTCATGATATTACAATGTTTTGATTACCTCAATTATTTGTATTCAAGTATCACTCTTTTGGTTATAAACTCTAACTAAAATACCATTTTTAAATGTTTTAAAGACTTATTCTTCTAAATCTTGCTCATTAATGTCCATGTTTTACAAATTGTTTTAAGGATTTATTTATATGGACATTAAAGTTTTAAAATTAAAACTCCTTTTAAAAGATTCAAAGTGGTATGGGACACTTTGATTCAAAAATCTATTTTTAAATTGGCTTCTTGACAAATAGTGTGACTTTTAAATGATTTCAAGAAAAAGAAGGATATTTCTCTCAAATAGTATTGATGATTATTTTTATCTATGTCAACATCCTTCATTATTCATGATTGAGGTTAATGTGATACAATAAAATCATCCATATTGTATCCAATGAGTTATGTTTGACTGTGGATGTGCTATTTTTATACCATTCATGGTTTTTGGTTAAAGTATTGACATTTCGTATGCTAGTTTTAATACGAATGTTTATGTTATGTTGAAACCTGTTCATATGAGGAATGAATTGGACTTAATAAGTGATGGGTGGATCCCTCTATAGATCCTCGATGCATCGGTAGGTCTCATGAGACAAACTAGTGTCTTGGCACAAGGGCTTGGAAAAATCTTATTTGTAGTCTTGGCACGAGGCCTTGGCTATGTGTTTATGATAGTCTGGCATTATTCATTCCATCATTATGAAAGTGGTTATTGATATTTCATGTGATCATTCAACTAGTAGAATATCCATGTGAGTACGTAAATGGAAATAATTTATTTTATCTTTTCCATTTTATGCTGAAGTTCAAGTTTAAAAGGCTTTTGTTTTCGTTAAAACTGCCTTAAGTATTTATGCTTATCTATGAAAGCATCTGCTATAATGTTATCATTACTGAGAATCTGATCTCACCCCTTTCAATGTTTTATTTTTCCCAGGATTATGAAGAAGTAATTTATGAATGAACTGCAGGGATAGTATGAGGGGATATGATGACAAGATGTTGTTGTATTTTTTTACCTTATGATGTAATGTAAGACTTATGAATACATCTAGTGTTTCCAAGACTACTAAACAAATCAGTCTTTTGAGACTTGATCCTTTGTGATCATGACAATGTTATGTAATAATGCACCGACTCTGGGTATTTAGGGTTGTGGCGTTACAGTTGGTATAAGAAGAACTTTAGTACAAACCTTGGAAGCTAGAATTAGATAAAATCTGATTAGAGCTCGTATACCTAAGATGAACTTTGAGGATTAGTATAGAAGAACATCCTAGAATTTTGATATTGTAGAAATTTTGTAAGTTTTCCAAGAAATACATCCCTGTCTGGATACAAGTAGGTAGAGGCAGCTCTGGCACAGATGTACCTAGGGGTAAAACCCGAAAACACCGCTTTGAGCTAGACTCGAACGGGAACTGGTGCACGACAACGAGCCTTGCTGCACTCTTGGTTATGACACTCCCGGGGATATGCTTAGGATAATTTAAATTTTCTTTACAAACCAATTTGAGGTATTATATATAAAAGATGAGAGTAAATGACCTCGGTTAATCCTAATGTGTTTCGAATTGAGAATATGGTGACATGTTAATCTCTAAATGATTTTATGACTACTGTTACTCACACAATACTTTCTGGTTTTAGTCAATGGATGGATTCCAAGGAATTCTTAGTGAGTTTGAGAATGATGTAAAGGGTGGGAACGGTGGTGGCAATGAGAAACAAAATGGAATATTGACAGGTGTAAAAGATATCTTCTTTATGCCAAATTAATTTTTCAAAAATATGATCAACAATATATATATTAACCAATTACCGGACTCAACAAAGAAGAGAAAGGTGATGAATGATAAGCTCTCCAGTATTGGAGACCATGGAGAAAGAAATCCTCAATTTCCATCATGCAGGAAATGTGGAAGGACACAGCCAGGAAAGTGTCTCAATGGGACAAAGAAATACTTTACGTGCGGGAAGGAAGGACATAAAGTGAAGAATTGATGAAGGAAAATGAAGAGTACTATGGAAGAAGATAAAAACGGTACCAAGAATCCATTTACACTCATTTGCCGTAAATTTAGGGGACCTGACCATTACCCGAGTGAATGCCCTATTATATAGGATATTTTCGTGGTCAAAGAAGAAGCTATGTGTAAATAAATGGTTGGAGAAATGTTTAAAAAGTGTTAGTGCTCCTTGTTTATGGGTTTACTTTGGAATAATTATCTCTTGTATTTTTAACCCTGTAGTTTTCCATGTTTGAATGATATTTGAGGAATAATTATCTTTTCTCTTATGGATATAGTTACGAATAACCATTTGGTTTTATATGATCATTGGGTTTGAGGCAATTATATGTTATTATAATGTGGGATGAAAATGCAAGGTATGACATAACATTTGGGCTTAAATTATGTTATGGTTATTTTGAGGAATTTATCTCATTTTGATAATGTTATAAAATATAGTTTTTGAAAAGGGAAAACACGCAGACCGTGTGACAACCCGTCGCGTCGGACATAGCTGTGGGAATCGAACCCACAACCAAAGTGCGATTGGGATTTATCGCCTACCACTGGACTGCGTGAAGTCCCTGGTTATTGTGACTATTATTTTTAGTTAAATGATTTTATTGATCAATAATAATTTGATTTGGGATCCTATTCCTTATCAAATGAATACCCTTAGTATAGGAAAATGATTTGGTGATTAAGTGATAAATGTTATTTTGGAAGTTGTTCGCTTTTTTGAGAACACTATATGCCAAAGGAAAATAGAGTAGTATGGGATTTCATTTGAGGAGTAATGGTGGATTTTTATCTATGTTTTTATTGTGATTTTATAATGTTTTGGGTTATTTATGGAAATCATTAGGTTTATTAATTTTAAGTATGTGACTTTAAGAGAAATTAATGTCATTTGGAGATATAATTTAACGTGGAAGACTACATTATTAATAAGTTTTGGTTTTCAATATTAGTTTTGATTATATTAAAGGATTTTAAGGACAATTGATTATTGAATGGTATTTATTTATCTTTGGGGTATTGTTGGTTTAATTTTGGAAATTAAGATTAGTGTTTATTTCTCTCAAGGAATATACTTTTGGGGGATCATTAGATCTTGTACTAACCATTTTCGTTTTGATTAATCTTTGAAGACAATGTAAATATATAGTTTATCCTGCATGGATCATGGGATTCTATAGAAGTTTATTCTAGCTCTTCCAATGTGACCAAGTCTTCTTGAATACTCATCATTTAAAAAAATGAGTTAGTGGTGGAAATTTATTAAAGAATGAAACTCTACATAAAATATAAGTATATATCTTGATATTCTTAGTCAATATTATAAATAAATTCCTCATCCTTATGTAATATAACACAAAACAGAAAAATGTTGATCGTTTACTTTCCTACTAGGAGACTAATAGCCGTTTGTCCCAACACAAATTTGTGGTTTTCATATTTTTAACTTTCTCCTGATCATGATTTCTATCCCTCTCCATCAGAACTTGACACTTAGTTTATCATCCAAATCCATGTTTTCTTACATGGAATCTGAGTATGTGTTATCTTGGTTTACCTTTATACCTCTCTTTTTTCCTTTTAAAGTGATAGTTTTATTGACTCTTTTTCCGATGTGGGACTTTCTATTATATTCCCAAGCACAATTTTAAAAATTGCGAGGACGCAATTTATTTAAGGAGGGGATAATGTAACACCCCATGATTCCACGGTACGTTTCCCTTCAAATAATGCAATGGCGTGCATTGTACGCAACTTCGAGATTCTAACACACCACAACCAATCAAACTAGCCATTTTAAATAGTAATATCTACTTTTTGAAATTGTATAAATTCTATCTCTCAAAATGGACTTTATTTTTGGATTCGGAATATCGAATTTATCCTAGGTTGAAATTTTGGAATTTTTCGGATAACACTTATATTTTGATGAATAGTGAAAATTAATAAATTTTTAATTAAAAATAGCATTTTAAATAAAAATAATTTATAATGATAAATTATTTTATTGAATGTGTTTAAAGTATAATTAGAATATATTATTACCATTTTATCCAATGGTGTTCATTAGAATTAATTTCACTTTGAAATTTGACCTAAACAATTGTCAATCTTTTGATATATATCGTTTTTTTAAAACACGCTATTTGTTGTGACAGCGGGAATTAACTATAAAATTTATTAATGCAACTTATATGTTTAGAATTTTGTAAAATAGACATCATTTTTGAATTCGGAATAGTAATTATATCTTAGGCTAATATTTTGGCATTGTTCTGAAAAACTTCAAATTTTGATGAATAGTGAAACTACTAAGTGGTAGTTAAAAACTTAATTTTACCACTTCTGTGAATGGAATTTAGAAAATCCGAGAGACACAGTTAATATCAAGAAGTAAAATGTGGTTCAATGAGATGAAAATAAATTTTTATGAATAGTAACTTTTTACTTTTATTTACCACGGTTAAAAGTAAATAGGGTAATTAAGGGTAAAAATGATATTAATATTATCCTAACACATGTCCTAATTCTATTGGACAAGTGTATCTCGACCATAAACAAACTTAGGAATAAAATATTATCATTTAGGTCCACTTGGATTAGATTAGGACATTTAATATTATTTAATTCAAAGAAGAGTTAAAAGAGTTAAAATCGAAGTTTATTTACTAAAATATTTTTAATATTAGGTTATACATAAGATAAATTCTATTGTAATTATTCATTAGCAGTATAATAAGATTTCCTACATAATTTTATTTTATTTATAATTTTTAAACATTAAATAATTTAATATATTTATGACACAATGATGATGCAGTAATTACCATAATAGTGAACAATTAAAATAATTGATATTATAAATACCCAAATAAATATAAATTAAGACATTTAATGAATTAAACTAATTTTCTAGGATAATATGACATTTTATTATTGATTTAATTGACTTTTTTCGAATTAACTATTCTGTTATGAGTTTCACAAAAATCAACTATTGAATAGTGTCAAAATTGACATAAAATAGTTTTTTAAACAAATATTATATTATTAATTGATATTAAATTCCAAAAAATCTATGGATCATCCAAGAGACTTATATAATGATAGGTATATCATTAATGAACCACTTGGGGGTCTCCTAGATTTATATAGTATGTTTATTAACTATATAATATAAAAATACAAAGTGACATGGTAAATGTCAAACTAATTAACTAACAGTTAAAACTAAAAGATAAGTTTAATATAGTAAATCAAACCTATCTAAATTCTATTGAATGAATTTTTTTCGACCCATCCCCACCTTAACCTTTGAATAATCAACTTTGGAGCCATTAGAAGCCGAATATGAATTTATTATAAATTAATATTTCTAGCTTTTCCAAAGGTGCCCCTCACCCCTCTTATAAAAAGGAATTCCTCCTCATTTTTTCACACCATAAAAGCCTTTTGGTTCGGCCAACCCCTGACCAAATACTCTCTCAACTAGACTCACTAAAACCTAGAGGCCTTAGTTTGATCAGAAATCCAACCTAAGGAGCCCTTTTGATCAAATCAAAAGGAAGAACCCGAAGAAGAGGTAACGTTTTCACCACCCCTTTTCATGTTCCTTTCTTCTTCCACTTCTTCTTTATTTGTTTTTACCATTCTAAAATAATAACTCCAGTATCTTATATATACGGTGATGTTATTACAAATATGGTACAACCATATTCAGTATTCTATCCACCCTTTGAATAACATGTCCTCATACGTGCGTACGTACGGGTTACCGTCTCCACGTCGTGGTGTAATTGTTATTCAATATATTATTATTTGTGGGGTATAATAAAGATATGTAACTCATTTAAATAATAAATATAACATGATAATTATTCTGTATATATGATATACCATCCAATTATATATTATTTTAATATCGAAAGAATGATATTGTCGCTCGTGCGTACGTACGAACTACCGTCTCCAAGAATGCGATGTGATTCATTCTCCATCATATCCATTCGTGTATAATTATCATTTGATGATTTAAAAATATTTTTTAAGAACTTTATATCATTCTGGATATTAATAAGATACAACCTATTCATGACAAACATGGCTTACGTAACAAAACATATAAAAGAAAACGAGTAAGTTAACACCCGAAACGACGATAATTCTAAGATATTATTAACAAAGCAATGTTAAAAGATCATATATGATATCATATTAATTTATATGATTCATGAATAATTTAATAACAATTATTTGAACATTATACAGGATGTTAACCTACCCCCAACCAAGGAAAAGCACAGGGTTAGGGGTTTCTTATCTCACTTTTAATTCCATGAGAATTCCATTGTTCACCACTTATTTATTACATGTGGTGTGTGTACTGCCCATGTTTGTATTCATTGTGTAAAATACATTAATTCATGTATATTTACATCATCATTGTATGATCCTTCTTTCATGGGTTCATGTTTTGTATGTTACAAAATCAATAAGGAAATTTGAAATTCCAATTTCCATTTATTCGGCTTTACGCAAACTTCATTGATTATTTTACTCTGAGATTGTGTGTGGAATAACTATTCATTTGCTTATGTCATAATTTCCACTCCCCATTTCTGTGGATATACTTTTGATACACATAATCACTCCATTGATAATTTCTCAAGTCATCGATATGAATTTGATAAGAGTAATTTTATCTCATTCTCCATTTGTTGAGTTAAATATCCAATTCATTGGTGTTGTTTTTACAAGATTATGTGTGAATATCCTTTGATTTTTTTACACTGAATATCCAATCATATATAGTGTATTTATATTTTTCACACATAATTATGTCGGTGATTTATCCTTAACCTAAGGATACATCCTTTATGAGAGATTTTATATCAACTTAAATACCATTGAGATTTATTTCCTGTTATACACCAAATCACTTTTATGTGGTGTATATAATGTACTTTGACATAGTATATCTTGAATTCATTGATTCTCATGATATTACAATGTTTTGATTAACTCAATTATTTGTATTCAAGTGTCTCACTTTTTGTTAGAAACTCTATCTAAAATACCATTTTTAAGTGTTTTAAAGACATATTCTTCTAAATCTTGCTCATTAATGTCCATCTTTTAAAAATTGTTTTAAGGATTTATTTATATGGACATTAAAGTTTTAAAATTGAAACTCCTTTTAAAAGTTTGAAATTGGTATGGGACACTTTGATTCAAATA
The DNA here is from genome assembly GCA_963277665.1 of Viscum album. NCBI lineage: Eukaryota > Viridiplantae > Streptophyta > Magnoliopsida > Santalales > Viscaceae > Viscum > Viscum album. The sequence continues at coordinate 961,819,949 of OY728148.1, read as the reverse complement.
TCTATTTTTAAATTGGCTTCTTGACAAATAGTGTGACTTTTAAATGATTTCAAGAAAAAGGGGGATATTTCTCTCAAATAGTTTTGATGATTATTTTCATCTATGTCAAAATCCTTCATTATTTTTGATTGAGGTTAATGTGATACAATAAAATCTTCCATATTGTATCAAATGAGTTATGTTTGACTGTGTATATGCTATTTTTATACCATTCATGGTTTGTGGTTAAAGTATTGACATTTCGTATGCTAGTTTTAATACGAATGTTTATGTTATGTTGAAACCTATTCATATGAAGAATGCAGTGGACTTAATAAGTGACGGGTGGAGCCCGCTATATCTCCTCAATGCATCAGTAGATCTCATGAGACAAACTAGTGTCTTGGCACAAGGCCATGGCAAAATCATATTTGTAGTCTTGGCATGAGGCCTTGGCTATGTGGTTATAATAGTCTGGGATTATGCATTCCATCATTATGAAAGTGGTTATTGATATTTCATGTGATCATTCGACTAGTAGAATATCCATGTGAGTAAGTAAATGGCAATAATTTATTTTATCTTTGCCATTTTATGTTGAAGTTCAAGTTTAAAATGCATTAGTTTTAGTTAAAAAATGCCTTAAGTATTTATACTTATCTATGAAAGCTTCTTCTATAATGTTATCCTTACTGAGAATCTGAGCTCACCCCTTTCAATGTTTTATTTTCCCCAGGATTATAAATAATTAATTTATGAATGACCTGCAGGGATAGTATGAGGGGATATGAAGACAAGATGGTGTTGTAGTTTTTTTACCTTATGATGTAATGTAAGACTTATGAATACAACTAGTGTTTCCAATACTACTAAACTAATCGGTCTTTCGAGACTTGATCCTTTGTGATCATTCCAATGTTATGTAATAATTCTCTGACTCTGGGTATCTAGGGTCGGGGCGTTACATTCCCCAAAGGGCGCTCAAGAGCGAGAAAGAGCGCATAGGTGCACCAGTGCAGGCGTGAGGCTGTGGCGGGGTCTGGGTAGTCCAAGGCCTGCGGGCGGGAGCCCGTGTATAGGGCCCCCTTCGTGGGTGTTGTGTGATTTATGAACACTATTTGGGAGGCACGAGGTTATAAGGGTGGCGAAAACCACTCTCCGTTTCGATGTGGGAAGCATTTTTTCCGGTGAAACGTGATCTGGACTGTGGGATCGCGTCGCGCGTGATTTGGGCATGTTGTTTCTGATCTCGTGCTCATCCCTCAGCGACTGCATCTCTCTCTGTGGTTTTTGTCAACCGTTCGATCCTGAATGATCTAATCGTGGTCGTTCTAGGTTTTTAAATTCTACCATCAAACTTAGTCCGTCCGATGAAACTTAGATCTAATCTAAGCCGCTCAATTATTTTAAAACAGTGGACGCATCTCATCCCTTGGATCGACGTTGGGATCGATCTAGATTGTCCGTTTTCCCTGGAAATTCCCCTAGCTATGTCATCTTCTTCCTCTATGAATGGGGTACACTAGTAACCCTACCCTATGGCACACCCCTTGTTTTCTTCATCTCTGACCACCGGGGACCCCCATGTCTCCTCGTTTTCTTCAAGAACGACACCCCCCATTGAATGCAATGCAAGTGGGTACGTTTTTGCATGGAAGTTGGTGTGTGAGCTTTTGAATATAAATAATCATGACCTCTCTGTTCTTCTCTCCCATTCAAGTATCCAGCAAGCCCAACCAACCCTCCCTGAATTCCTCCTTTCCCTAGTTTTTATATTAAGGGTTTTTATTTTTTCATTTATTTTTTTCTTTGAGAATATATACACATTTATATTCGATAAAAATATATATTTTTAACCATACAGTTCAGTCCAAATGTTCTTAAATATTGAACCAAGGCCTTTGGGTTCTCTGTCTATCAAATATATTAATGAATGTAAGAATTGTACCTAGACTCATTTTTTTGTTTTGAAAATACATATATACTTTTGGTTATATGTATATACGTCGGTTATATGCAGGAATGGGCATAACCTATCTAATTATGTTATATGTATGATGTTTGTGTATAATTATTCAAGACCTTCACATATTCACATACACTTAATTTCATATTTAAATAATAAATAAATTTTTAAATTTATAAATATATGATCGAGTTTTTATAATATTATTTTTTTGTAGGTTTTCATAAACAAATTTTTATGACTAAGGGAATGACCTGCCCTATTCAAAATATTGTTGAACTAATATTCATAGGGGATTAACACACATGGGTGTGCCAATATTTCAGTTTGAGTTTGGGAACATTCATATATTTTATATGTTGTGTGAACCTTGATTTTAGTTGTTAAGGTCCTTACACATTAAGTCTCGAGTTTAGGTGGAGTTTTAAAATCATAAGAAATAGGGTGTTAAAAAAACTTATATCCACATTTAAGAGTATCTTAATTTTTTTTTCATATGTTTTAAATGATGTTTCTTATGGTGAAGATTCATGATTTCTATCATGGACATTATTCATTATTATGAAAAGGCTTAACAATATTGAATTCTTTAGCATGTGTAGGCTCAAAACCCTACTTGAGTTTTTCTGTTTCACCTTGTAATCAATTGGACGATAAAATTTTAGAATTTCAAGAACAGAAATTCATGTGATAAATTCTAGTTTTATGTTCTTTCAGTAACATAGATGTCAATGTATGTGCCATAATATGCTTTTCTTCTTTCCTTTTAATAACGACCAGATGATTGTTAGCTTTGTTTTTAATCATCCAGAAGACTTTATCACTTATAATATATATAAATTCACCTACTATGACCAACAATGAATGAACAATTCAAGGTGGTATGGGTCATCTTGAATATAAAACCCCGTTTAAGTAAAGTATTAATTTATGTGGCTCACATGAAATTAAAGACATATTAAGGGCGCACCCTGATAGCGCTCCAATGCATTGGGTAAAGAATTAATCTGTAGAGATTACATGCTTCATGATACCCTTGTGAATAACCTCGATAATTTTTTTTATTGACACTATGGGGATGAACCTCGGTGATATGTTCATGAATTTATATATGAAATGTTGAAGCCACATATTCAAGTCACGTTACAAGTTCTTTTCAAGTTGATATTCCTATTCTTTCACTACTCTTTCCCTTATGTTTTTATCATTTTCTTTTTGATGTCACAAGTAAATGTTTGGGGCATTATTTGTGTAAAATAGTTACCAATATATGAAATTGATCTTTTTTCCTTCACGCACAACTCTGATAAAGTATTACTCTTAACGGTTTAATTTGTGCTTAAACATTCATACATCATACTTGTTCAGGTTATCTTATACTACCCCTTTTTGAAAATGTCCTAATTGATTCATGTATTCCTTGAAAATCATAGTTGAGCACTTTTATGTTATGTTACTTGTGTTACAGTTTTCAATAAGAGAATCTTATTTTGATAATTATTTAAAAAAATCATTCAAAATATTCATTGGTTTATTTTAAACCCCTTATTGGGTATTATTATTCTCACCCTAAATTTTGAATTTTAAATTTTCAGGTAACAACTTTTATCAGATGTAACATTTCTGAAGTTAGTGGTTTCCCAGAGCACGAACCGAACTCGATTCTCTCTATGGGACATGATGTGTGTTTATCAATGCATTTTTTTTTAAAATGACACATCACGTTCATAAGGCACTGACTTCTGGTTTTTCTAGGGTCGGGTCTTCATATAATGCATGGAATTAAAATCATTTTATTTACAATATTGAGTGAATAAAGTTCAAAAATCTCCACCTTGTAGATGAAATGCAATAACATAAACACCTGATGTCCCTACATCACCTATAACACCCCAAGAATTTACAGTATGTCACTTCTTAAATAAATTCATTGATAGATTATGTTGTATTCAATGCCAAAATATGTTTATGCTACACACAACAATGACTTGGCATGCGTTACATGCAAGACCGAGTTTTACCAAACATCAATATATTATTAAAATATTATTATTTAATATAATTAAATAAAACCTAGACATAAAGTTAGTGGTTATGAATAGTATTAACTAACTTATGAAAATATATGACAGAATTCATTGGTTCTAAATTAATTAAAAATGAATATAGTAACCAACTGAATATATATGAGATGTTTTTTAAAGAACTATTTTTATGCTCACAATGTCATTTTATTCTATTAAATTAAATTAATTACCATTATAGATTGATATTAATGAAATATATATATAATATATTAAATAAAATATTTTTGATATTCATATAATATATTGGAGAGGTATAAGATAATAACAAACCCAATATCACACATAAAACCTATTTTTTTATAAAAATAGTTTTGTCATCTTTTAATGGAGAACCTATTTAAAATCCAATTTTTTAAAATTTGATTAGTCCTATTTGAAAAAATAAGCTTCATATTTTAAATATAAATATAAAATTTTACATTAGTTAAATTTTTGGTATTTTTGTGATAAGTTTCATGTTTTGATGAATAGTGAAAAATACTAAATTTTTATTGAAAACAACTTTTTTTCTTCAAAATAATTTATGGTGTTAAATTATATTATTGAATGTTTTTTAAGTATAAATAGATAGTTTTTATCATTTAATACAATTTAGGTTATTGTAATCAATTTTACAATGAATTTAGATATAAAAATGTATCAATCTTTTGCAGGTTTGAACTTTAATAACTCGTTTTCTCATGCCGTCAACAAGATTTATTTTAAATTAATTATTACAAATTCAATGTTTTGAATTATGAAAAATGGATTATATATTTGGAATTATTGGGTCCAAATTATGTAAATAGTTTTCTTTTATTTTTGGTCATATGAATAGTAAAATTTAGTAATATTTTAATTACCACAGTTAAGGATAAATTAGGTAATTATGGATATAAATGATATTATAAAATGACCCCAACATTTTTCCTAATTTAATTTAATGAGTGGTTTTCTACCAATATCATCATTGGGAAGAAATTATACTTTTTTAAGCCACTTGGATGAGAATAAGACATTTATTATATTTTATTTAAAGATAAGTTAAAAATGTCATACTCATGTTTTTAATAAGTATTACATTTTTAATACATGGTCATAGAAAAGAAAAATTAGACTATACATATTCATTTTAAAGATAATAAAATTATCTTCATAATGATAATTTATTTAAAATTTTTAGAGAAGAAATAATTTAATTAAATGCTTTCATAATAATGACGTAGTAAATGATTAAATAATGGAAATAAAAAATAAATGATATTAAAAACATTAATATAAATAAAATATGACATAATTAATGACATCCATGAATTTTATAGAAAATATAGAAATATTAGTGATATATTATTGGTGTTGGTACGAAGTTATCATGATGTTACGATATTTTTTAAAAAGACAAATATTGAATAGTATCAAAAATGAAAAAACATATACTTTAAAATAAATAATATTTTATTAAATGATATAAAATTCATAAAAATATAAATTCGGCCAAATAACTACAATAAGGTTAAATATATCATCAATTATCCATTTGGGGTTCATTTAGCATTTTATCATAACTATATTATCCCTAAAGAGTAAAATAATTTGTCATGGTAAGAGTTAAAGTGTTTAAATAAGGGTTAAAGACAAACGATAAGGTATACATTATGAACTAAACATGTCTAAAAACTTTTTTTTAGAGGATATAGTCCCATAGTCATATTAGGTTTTAAATAACTGACTTTTAATACATTTTTAATTTAAAATTAATATATATTAATTTAATATTTTGGGAGTTTCCAAAAATGCCCCATCTAATTTATAAAGGGGAAATTTCTACCTCACTTCCTTACACCAATTTGAACCTTCTAGATCGACCAAACCCTACCCATTTATCTTCTTAACTTCCATATACACATATTATAGGTTCTGGTCTTCTCAAAAGACTAACCAAAGTGTCTCTAAGAGAAGATCTGTAGAGACCCAACATCAGAAGGCCAAAAGCCGGTTTCTACTACTATTGCATTGATATGATTACAAGGAATTAAATCCCAAAGGACGGAGAGTTTAGAAGTCTAGGTAAAATAGATATATACATGAGAAAATAATAACCTAATTAATACAAATTTTTCTTCTTCTTTATAAATAATTAGCTTTGAGGATAACTCTAATCTAGTTAGTAAATCCCTACATATCATTCATAGTATGTTTCATGGATTCCTCGGTAAATAAATATAATAAAGGTGAGATAAAATGATTAGTAAGGTCAAAATATAGTGGAAGAAATAAAGAATCAAGGAGAATAATAATTATGAAATGGTGAATAACAGAAAATTGAATTTTGATGGAAATGGCCTTCCCAAAGAACATGCCCCCCGTGCTCACGATTTTTGAATATTTTCCGACCGCTGCTTCTTCCGCCCCCGAACCTTCGGCAGCCTTAGCTCCAGCGATCGATTCGGGCTCGGGGCCTCTGGCAGTAATCTCCTCCCCTTCCCCTAGGGGTCCACTGGATCTTTTCCTCATCAGCGGCACCTGATGGTGTCCTTCAAGGAGGATCTGTGCTGGGAGGCCTCTAACACTGCTCTCCCTTGTTTCGAGGATATTGATCCGCTTTCTCATTCGGTGTTGAGGTAGGGTTCTCACCTGTCGCTGGACGCCCCTACCTCTGCCTTCACCGCTGCTTTGGTTGGTTTGAAATGGACTCTTGTGGCGATTTTTGGTGCGGGGATTTCTCCCCTCTCTACATTCAAGAAGTTCATTTTAACACCAGAGAATTTTATGTTATCGTCAAAGGAATATTTTTCTACACACAACACTTTCTTGGCTTGCTTTACACGAAATCGCGACCTTCCTCGATAACTTGCGTCGTACGGAATACCGAGATTCACTAAACAATGATATGCTAATAAAATATTTTTAAAACTAGCTGTTATGAATAGAAAGAACAACTTTTTGAAATTTTATAAATTTTATTTTTCAAAATGGACTTTATTTTTGGATTCGGAATATCTAAATTATCCTAGGGTGAAATTTTGGTATTTTTCTGAAAACATTCAATTTTTTATGAATAGTGAAACCACAAAGTGATAGTTAAAAACTGAATTTTTCATAAAACTTAATTTTACCACTTATGTGAGTAGAATTTCAAAAAACTGAGAGAAACGGTTGATTTCAGTAAGTAAAATTTGGTTCAATGAGATGAAAATAATTTTTGGTGAATAGTAACTTTTTACTTTTATTTACCACGGTTAAAAGTAAATAGGGTAATTAAGGGTAAAAATGATATTATTATTACCCTAAAACATGTCTTAATTCTATTGTATAAGTGTAATTAGACCAAAAACATACTTAGGAATAAAATATTACCATTTAGGCCCACATGGATTAGATTAGGACATTTATTATTAATTTAGTTAAAGAAGGGTTAAAATAGTTAAAATCAAAGTTTAATAACTAAATCATTTTTAATATAGGGTTATAAATAAGATAAATTCGACTATAATTATTAATTAGAAATATAAAAAATATTTCCTACATAATGATATTTTATTTGTAATATTTATACTTTAAATAATTTAATTTATTTATGACACAAAGATGATGCAGTAATTATCTTATTAATGAAATATTGACATAATTGATGTTATAAATACCCAAATAAATATAATTTGAGACTTTTTATAAATTAGACTAATTTTATAGGTTAATATGACATGTTATTATTGATTTAATTCACTTTTTTCGAACTAATCATTCTGTTTTTATTTTCACCAAAATCAATTACTAAATAGTGTCAAAATTGACATAAAATAGTTTTTAAAACAAATATTATATTAGTTATTGTTATTTTATTGTATAAATCTACGGTTCAGCAAAATGACTTAGATAAGGTTATATATATTAATAATAAACAACTTGGGGTTTGTTTGGCAGCTTATAGTAAGTTTATTAACCTTATAGTATAAGAATAAAAGAAGACGCGGTAAAAGTAAAATTATTTAACTTAATGTTAAATCTAAATGATAAGGTTAAAATAGGACCCTAAACTTGTCTAAATACTATTGGATGAGAGTATTTCGACCCATCCCCACCTTAGCTTTGAAATATATTAATTTGGAGCTATTATAAACCGAATTTGACTTTATTATAAAATAATAGTTTTTGTTATTCCAAAGGTGCCCCTCTCCTCCCTTATAAAAGGGCACCTCCTCCCTCTCCTCCTCACACCAATTTGAGCCTTCAAGCTCGGCCAACCCCTGAATCTTTCTCCTCTCCCCTTCCCTATAAACAACCTAGAGGTCCTGGTCTTATTCAATGACCAATTTTAGTGCCCTAAAAGGAGGTCTCAAAGAAAAGGTAATGTCTGTTACCGATTATTTCATCTTTATTACTTATTCCACTTCTTCTTCTTTAGTTTTTTCATTATGAAGTAATAACATAAGTATCAATCATATACTGATATGTTATTATAAGTATGAAACAACCCTATTTCTCGATCTATCCATCCTACAGAAAATGAAATCACCGCTCGTGCGTACGTATGGAATACCGTCTACACGCAGTGGTGTAATCTATTTTCCACCACCACATTACTTGGATGGGTATAATGGTGTAAATAATGACTATATATGATTATTGTAAAGTGATATTGATTATGAAATAATATACATACACTCAAATACAATTCCATGATCATGGGAACGATATCATCGCTCGTGCGTACGTACGGAATACCGTCTCCATGATGTGATGCGACTCCTTCTACGTGATATTCATTGAATAATGATTATATAAATGAATTTAATGAATGAATATGATATATATTACAAAAATAACATTCTGGAAATGATGTATCTATAACCTAAAGAGAACAATAAGAAGTTATTTGACAAAACACGCCTAAAAACAAAAAGTAATAAACACCCGAATAACAAGTTGTAATGAAATATTACTAATAAGAAGCTAAGAATATGACCATATGTGATAACATAACAATGAGTATGATTCTGGAATAAGTCAATAACATGATTTAAATCATTATACAGGAGGTTCAGACATGTACAAAGCATATCAGACCTAAGGTAAGGGAAATATCACAATCTCATTTTTATCTGAGATTGTTTATACTTTGAAATTTACTGTGGTGTATTTTATCATCCACATCCATGTTTCATCAATATGTAATATTATTTCCATCCACCTAAAATTGTTTAAATCCAATTTTACCCTTCAGTGAGTTTTTAGTAAAAGATATGAAAGGAATCTTTTGTCGTTTTTCGTACGAGGTACTTTTTGACTTTTCGGACAAAAGTACGAAGAATGTTTTTTTAACTTATACGAAATGAATGGATTTTTAAAACATTATTTCCAAAAGATTACTTTACAAGTTTTCAAGATTATTTTTAATCAACTTATTTTAGTTTAGAATTGTATGACATGTTATTAAAGGAAAAGTGTTTTTGAAGCATAAAGGATATTTTCCACAAGAATGGAGTTCAAGTGTTTTATCAAAATTATTTTCCATATAAGATAATATAGGGTTCTATTTCTATCCCTAGTATTACATTGATTTGATTATTTTGTGATGGAATTATTTTTATGAATTCCTTTATCTTATATGAATTCTTTTATGATGTCATGTTGTTTAAGAATCCCATTTTAATTACATGGGTTATGCAATGATGTATGATTTATGATTTTGTGGTGCACATAAGAATGGTATCATTATGAGATGGGTGGGACCTATATCTCCCTCCAATTCATTGAGTAAATATTTTATATCTCATGAGATAGACCTGGCTAGGACGGCAGGTTAAACCGGTTCAGTGAAACTGGACTGAAACGTGGAGTGAACTCGGTTCAGAAATGGACTTTGTCCACTAAGATGGTCTTGGAAATGAGCCTTGACTAATAAGAAATGATTATCTATGATTATGTGTGTATTCCACAAAGTTTCATGTTTTATGTTACGATTATTGGGATTACATTTCACTACTATGATTTATCCCATGTTATAAAATTTTGATTACTTTTTCAGGTTAAGATTTCCAAAAGTTATGTTCTTATGTATATGATGTGATTTATATTTCTTTTGTTTACCCTTACTGAGCATTTTATATCACACATTTGTATGTTTTATTTCCCCAAGTCAGGAAGAATGTTATTAAGTAGGATATTCCAAAAAGGGACTCTAGATATGATGAAATAAATGGGAGGCAAAGTAAACGCTTTATGAACCAGTTGTTTATGTTTCCCAGTTTCAAAAGACACTATACCTATACGGTCCTTTCCTGGTTTTTGTTATATGTTGTAATAAGTGTGCTTAAATTCTGATGTAATAACAATGTATGTAATGTATGGGTCGTTATAGTTGGTATTAGAGGAAAGGTATAGTCAACCTTTGGAAGCTTATATGTGGAAGCCTTAGTATGAACCCTAAGGATATGTCTAAGCATAGAACACAATCTTAGTGTTTTAGAAATGGCCATGAATAACCTAGGATAAGATCATAAGTGTGAAATTTTATTCTTGATTATGTGGTTTTCCTATTATAATTAGTGTTGCTCACACTATTCTTCTTGGTTTTAGTCGATGGTTGGAACCCGAAGGAACCGTGTTAATGTGGAATGCGACGGGAAATGCAATGATTGTACCCCTGAGCAACCAAACATTATGGGATCTGGAATGAAAAATCTTGTAGCCATGCTCACACAACATTCTCAAGCTATGAATAATGGATTAGTACTACTGAAAAGAAATTTTCAGTTCTTCAATGTTATGAACATGATAAAGTCATCCTAGCAGTGTATCGTTTGGAAAGAGATGCTGATCAATGGTGTAATCTTATTAACAATACGAGGCAAAGGGATGAAATTGAGTCCATGGAATGGGACGGGTTCAGGAACTTATTTTTCAATAAGTACTTCCCTCGTATTCTCCGAACAAATATAGAGAAAGAGTTTCTTGAACTAAATCAAAAGGATGATGATTCTGTTGGTACCTATGAAGCAAATTTTACAAGACTTGCAAGGTATGCTTCAGGTATTATTATCCAAGCTGAGAGTAAGATCGATCGATTCTTTAGTGTCTTAAATCCAAGTCTTCGAAGGGAGTTATCCATAAGGGACTTCAATAGCTACGAGGAAATCGTTCGATGTGCTCTCAAAGTTGATATGGAGATTGGAGTAACCCATCAGTCATATGGGTTTGATAAGAAGAGGAAAATGGAATTCAAAGGAAAATCTAAAGAGCACACTGAAAAGAAGATGAGATTTCCCTTATGCTCAATGTGTGGAAAGAAACATGGATGGAGTTGTCTTAAAGGGACAAGTAAATTTTTCAAATTTGGAAAGGAAGGTCATATGGCATTTGAATGCCGCAATGATGGGAAGAAGATGTCTAATGATGCAAACAAAGGAAGGGATACACAGAATAACCCTACTACACTTCAATGTTTCAAGTGCAAAGAGATGGGTCATTATGCCAATCAATGCCCAAATACAAGGGTTGATGATGATGGTGGACGTCAACAAAATCTCTCAATGCTAAAGATAACGGAACATCACTTGCAATTTCTATCAGCGATGGGGAGTACGATAACGATGTGGTGAAAGGTACACTTACCATCCACTCTAAAGTAGAAAATGTTTTATTTGATTCTGGATACACCCACTCTTTTATTTCTGGAGAATTTTCTAAGGATATCACCGTATTATCTCAACAGATAGATATTGAGTTAGCTGTGACAACCCCTAACGGCACAACAGTCGCATCAAAAGTTTATATTTCTTCTCCAATTGAAGTTTGTGGGAAAGTGCTTCCTAAAAATCATGTGATCCTTCCTATAGTGGAATTTGATGTCATTCCTGGCATGGATTGGCATACTTTATATGGAGCTCATATCAATTGCCAAATAAGGGAAGTCACATTTCATATTCCAGATCAATATATGATCGTCTATCAATGCAAGGATGAACATAACCTCCTAGTGGAAATTTCTTCCATCTTATGGGTCTTGATTCCACAAAATGAAGGTTATTTATCTCAAATGGTTGGTGAGAAACTCAAGATTAAGATTATGCCCACTGTACGGGAGTTTGACGATGTCTTTCCGGAGGAATTACATGGTCTTCCACCAAATCGTGAAGTTGAGTTTTCAATAGAACTCGTACCAGGTGCTTTGCCTATTTCAAAGTCACCTTATAGAATGGCCCCAATTGAGTTGCAGGAATTGAAGAAGAAACTCCAAGAGAATCTTGATAGGGGGTTCATACGCCCTAGTGCATCACCTTGGGGATAACCTGTTCTGTTTGTTAAGAAGAAAGATGGATCAATGAGACTCTGCATTGATTATTGAGAACTTAAAAAGATCACTATCAAGAAAAAACATCCTCTCCCGCACATTGATGAACTATTTGACCAACTACGCGGAGCTCAATACTTTTCCAAGATCGATCTTCGTTCAGGGTATCATCAATTGAGGATCAAAAGGGAGGATATACCAAAGACGGCATTCCATAAAAGGTATGGACACTATGAATTTATAGTGATGCCATTTGGTCTTACTAATGCCCCTACTATCTTCATGGATCTAAGGAATAGAGTCTTTAGAGACTATCTTGATCAGTTTGTGGTAGTCTTTATAGACGATATTCTTGTCTATTCAAAGAGAAAGGAAGAACATGAAGATCACATGAGAATTATATTGAAAACCCTGATAAATGAGAAGTTTTATGCCAAATTTACCAAGTGTGAATTTTGGCTTCAAAAAGTTTCATTTTTGGGTCACATAATCTCAAAATAGGGGATATATGTGGATCCAGCAAAAACAGAGGTTATCGAAAGATGGTCGAGACCAACAACCGTAACCGAGATCTGAAGTTTTCTTGGTTTGGCTGGATATTATCGACGTTTTGTGAAAGAGTTTTCACAATTATCTAATCCACTCACCAAGTTGACTTGGAATGGAGTTAAGTTTTTTTGGACGGAGGAATGTGAAGAGAATTTCAAGGAGTTGAAGAGAAGGTTATCCAGTGCACCTGTATTCACACTTCCTTGTAGTGGAGAAAGGTTTGTGATCTACAGTGATGCATCCAAGAATGGACTGGGATGTGTTCTCATGAAAAATGATACGGTGATAGCTTATGCCTCAAGATAGTTGAAAATACATGAGCAAAATTACCCAACTCATGATTTGGAGTTAGCTACGGTAATCTTTCCATTAAAGATTTGGAGGAATTATCTTTATGGAGAAATTTATGACATTTATACTGATCATAAATGTTTAATGTATATTTTCACACAAAAGGTGCTGAATATGCGCCAAAGAAGATGGTTGGAGCTGACTAAGGATTACGACTGCTCAATCCATTACCACACTGGGAAAGCAATCAAGGTGGCAGATGCATTAAGTCGACAAGACCATGCCATTTTATACATGATGAGGATCACAAAAGATCCAATATTTATGGATTTACTACGGATGGATCTTGGAATTATAATTGGAGGGGGAAATCGTATCTTTCTCATATGAATGGTCAACCATATATACAAGTGAAGATTAAAGAGGCACAAAAAGAAGATGTAGAGTTACAAAAGAAGGTGAGAAATGTTACTGAATTCAACTGTGATTGTGATGGGAGAATAATGTTCAGGAATCAGGTTTGTGTTCCTCCCATCCCCGAATTAAAGAAGAATCTATTGGATGAGGCTCATAGTTCTTCATTCTCTATTCATCCTGGAAGAACGAAGATGTATAGGGACCTGAAAGAGTACTTCTGGTGGGATGGCATGAAAAGAGATGTTGCTGAATATGTCTCTCGATGCTTGGTTTGTAAAAAAGTTAAAGCTATGAGACAGAAGTCCAAGGGGATGTTACAACCATTACCAAAACCCAAATGGAAATGGGAAAACATCACTATGGACTTTGTCACAGGACTTCCTAAAACATCCAAAGGCAATAATGCTATTAGGGTCATAGTTGATTGTCTTACAAAGTCCGCACACTTCATTATTATTAGAGAGGGTTTCTCTCTAGATCAGCTTGCCAGGATATATGTAAAGGAAGTGGTAAGATTGCATGGAGTACCACATTCTATTATATCTGATCGGGATCCACGATTTACCTTGATGTTCTGGAGAAGTCTTCAGCATACTCTGGCTACAGAGTTGAGTTTCAGCACTGCTTATCATCCTCAGATAGACGGTCAGTCCGAGAGAACAATTCAAACTCTAGAAGATATGTTGAGAGCTTTCTCTATGGATTTCAAAGGTGTTTGGGATCAACGCCTACCTTTGGTGGAATTTTCTTATAATAATAGCTTTCACTCTAGTATTCAGATGGCTCCTTATGAATCTCTCTATGGAAAGAAATGTCTGACTCCAACTTGCTGGGATGATGTTGGGGAAAGAAAGCTATAAGGACCCGATCTCGTTGATGAAATGGCAGAAAAGGTCAGATCTATTCAACAACACATAAGAGCATCTCAGAGTTGACAGAAAAGTTATGCCGACAACCGAAAAAAAGACATAGAGTTTGTAGTGGGTGATAAAGGGTTCTTACGAATATCTCCCATGAAGAGGGTTATGATATTTGGAAAGAAGGGGAAGTTGAGCCCTAGATATATCCGTCCTTTCGAATTACTGGATCATGTTGGGAAGGTAGCTTACCGATTGGAGCTTCCACCGAATCTCTCTCAAGATCACGATGTGTTCCATGTATCTCTCCTGAGAAAGTACATACCTGATCCTTCACATGTACTCAGCTCAGAAGTTGTACCGCTGGAGCAGGATCTTTCTTCTGAAGAACAGCCGATAGAGATTCTGGATCATAGCGAAAAAGTCCTACAAAATAAGACCACTCGATTGGTGAATGTTTTATGGAGGAACCACCAATTAGAAGAAGCTACATGGGAGCTTGAGGATATGATGAGGGAGAGGTATCCTCATTTGTTTGTTACAAAGTGACGAATTTCAAGGGTGAAATTCATTTTAAGGGGGGTAGAATGTAACACCCGAGAATTTTATGTTATCATCAAAGGAATATTTTTCTACACACAACACTTTCTTCGCTTGCTTTACACAAAATCACGACCTTCCTCGATAGCTTGTGTCGTACGTATTACCGAGTTTTACTAAACAATGATATTGTAATAAAATATTATTAAAACTAGACGTTATGAATAGTAATAACCACTTTTTTCAATTTTATAAATTTTATTTTTCAAAATGGACTTCATTTTTTGATTCGGAATATCGAAATTATCCTAGGGTGAAATTTTTGTATTTTGCAGAATAATTTCAATTTTTGATGAATAGTGAAACCACTAAGTGGTAGTTAAAAAACTGAATTTTTCATAAAACATAATTTTACCGCTTCTGTGAGTGGAATTTCAAAAATCTGAGAGACACAGTTGATGTCAGTAAGTAAAATGTGGTTCAATGAGATGAAAATAATTTTTGGTGAATCGTAACTTTTTACTTTTATTTACCACGGTTAAAAGTAAATAGGGTAATTATGGGTAAAAATGATATTATTATTACCCTAACACATGTCCTAATTATATTGGATAAGTGTAATTCTACCAAAAACAATCTTAGAAATAAAATATGACCATTTAGGCCCACTTGGATTAGATTAGGACATTTATTATTAATTTATTAAAAGATGGGTTAAAATAGTTAAAATCAATGTTTAATAACTAAATCATTTTTAATATAAAGTTATACATAAGAAAAATTCGACTATAAATATTCATTATAAAGCTAAAAATCTTTTCTACATAATTATATATTATTTGTAATTTTTATACTTTAAATAATTTAATTTATGTATGACACAAAGATGATGTAGTAATTATCTTTTTAATAAAATATTGACATAATTGATGTTATAAATACGGAAATAAATATAATTTGAGACTTTTTATGAATTAAACTAATTTTCTAGGTTAATATGACATGTTAGTATTTCTTTAATTAAATTTTTTCGAACTAATCATTCTGTTATGATTTTTACAAAAATCAATTACTAAATAGTGTCAAAATTGACATAAAATAGTTTTTAAAACAAATATTATATTAGTAATTGTTATATTGTTCCTAAAAATCTAAGGATCGGCCAAATGTCTTAGATAAGGTTATATATATTAATAATAAACATATTGGGGTTAGTTTGGCTGCTTATAGTAATTTTATTAACCTTATAGTATAAGAACACAAGAAGACACAGTAAAAGTAAAATTATATAACTTAATGATAAATCTAAATGATATGGTTAAAATAGGAACCTAAACTTGTCTAGATTCTATTTTATGAGATTATTTAGACCCATACCCACCTTATCTTCTAAATATATCAATTTAGAGCTATTAAAAAACGAATTTGACTTTATAATATAATAATAGTTTTAGTTATTCCAAAGGTGCCCCTCTCCTCCTTTATAAAAGGGAACCTCCTCCCTCTCCTCCTCACACCAATTTGAGCCTTCAAGCTCGGCCAACCCCTACCACTTTCTCCTCTCCACTTCCCTAGAAACATCCTAGAGGTCCTGGTCTTCTTCAATTACCAATTTTAGTTCCCTAAAAGGAGGTCTCAAAGAAGCACTTCAAAGAAGAGGTTATGTCCGTCACCGATTCATTCATCTTTATTTCTTCTTCCACTTATTCTTCTTTAGTTGTTTAATTATGAAGTAATAACATAAGTATCACTCATATAATGATATGTTATTATATGTATGAAACAACCCTATTTCACCAACTATCCATCCTACGGGAAATGAAATCACCGCGCGTGCGTACGTACGGAATACCGTCTCCACGCCGTGGTGTAATCTATTTTCCACTACCACCTTACATGGTTGGGTATAATGGTGTAAATAATGACTATATATGATTATTTTAAAGTTATATTGATTCTGAAATAGTATACATAAATTCCAATACAATTCCATGACCATGGGAACGATATCATCGCTCGTGCCTACGTACGGAATACCGTCTCCACAATGTGATGGGACTCATTCTACATGATCTTCATTGAATAATGATTTTATAAATTAATTTAATTAATTAATATGATATATATTACACTAATAAAATTCTGTAAATGAGGTATCTAAAACATAAA
Source organism: Viscum album (assembly GCA_963277665.1). Taxonomy (NCBI): domain Eukaryota; kingdom Viridiplantae; phylum Streptophyta; class Magnoliopsida; order Santalales; family Viscaceae; genus Viscum; species Viscum album. Next base: position 961,802,822 of record OY728148.1, on the reverse strand, counting down.
GATAAGAATAAGAATTTATTCGACAAAACACGCATAAGAACAAAACCTAATAAACACCTGAATAACAAGTTGTAATGAAATATTACTAATAAGAAACTAAGAATATGACTATATGTGATATCATAACAATTAGTATGATTCTAGAATAAGTCAGTAACATGATTTAAATCATTATCCTGGAGGTTCGGACATGTACAAGGCATATCAGACCTAAGGTAATGGAAATTTCACAATCTCATTTTTATCCGAGATTGTTTATACTTTGAAATTTACTGGGGTGTATTTTATCATCCACATCCATGTTTCCTAAATTTATAATATTATTTCCGTCCAACTTCAATTGTTTAGATCCAATTTTACCATTCGGTGAGCTTTTAGTAAATGATATGAAATGAATCTTTTGTCATTTTTCGTACGAGGTACTTTTTGACTTTTCCGACAAAAGTACGAAGAATATTTTTTAACTTATACGACATGAATGGATTTTTAAAAAATTATTTCCAACAAGATTACTTTACAAGTTTTCATGTTTATTTTTAATCAACTTCTTTTAGTTTAGAATTGTACGACATGTTAGGAAAGGAAAAGTGTTTTTGAAGCAGAACAGATATTTTCCTCAAGAATGGAGTTCAAGTGTTTTATCAAAATTATTTTCCTTATAAGATAATATAGGGTTCTATTTCTATCCGTATTATTACATTGATTTGATTATTTTGTGATGGAATTATTTTTATGAATTCATTTATCTTATATGAATTGTTTTATGAGGTCATGTTGTTTAAGAATCCCATTTTTATTACATGGGTTATGAAATGATGTATGATTTATGATATTGTGGAACACATAAGAATGGTATCATTATGAGATGGGTGGGACCTATATCTCCCTCCAATGCATTGGGTAAAGATTTTATATCTCATGAGATAGACATGGCTGGAATGGAAAGTTAAACCGGTTCAGTGAAACAGGACTGAAACGGGGAGTGAACTCGGTTCAGAAATGGACTTTGTCCACTAAGATAGTCTTGGAAATGAGCCCTGACTAATAATAAATGATTATATATGATTATGTGTGTATGCCACAGAGTTTCATGTTTTATGTTATGATTATTGGGATTACATTTCACTAATATGATTTATCCCATGTTATGAAATTATGATTTCTTTTGCAGGTTAAGATTTCGAAAAGTTATGTTCTTATGTATATGATGTGATTGATATTTCCTTTGTTTACCCTTACTGAGAATTTGATCTCACCCTTTTGTATGTTTTATTTCCCTAGGTCAGGAAGAAGGTTATTAAGTAGGATATGCCAAAAAGAGACTCTAAATATGATGAAATAAATGGGAGGCAAAGTAGACGCTTTATGAACCAGTTGTTTATGTTTCCCAGTTTCTAAAGACAATATACCCATACGGTCCTTTCCTAGTTTTTGTTATATGTTGTAATAAGTGTCATTCAATTCTGAAGTAATAACAATATATGTAAAGTATGGGTCCTTATATTCATGGCCTCCTGGGGTTTGCAAGTGGCGGCTCAAATCTCGGTGATTCATCGGAAGTCGTTCTGTCTGGATCTTGCATCTGAGGCGGATTTCATTCAGGCTTGGTGAAAATCCCCTCGGGTGATGGGCCGATGGAATTTCAATCTTTCGCGCTGGTCTATGGAGGTTCATAGAGGGAACAAAATCTCTTGGGCTGTGTTTTGGAATAGCCTTCCAGTGATCCCTCTTCCATTCCAGAATGGAACCTTCCTCAGGGCCATTGGTGATTCTTTGGGGGGTTTTCTCTCTGTGGATGAGCGCACCTGCTGTAGGGAGGAAACTATGGTGTCTCGGATCTGCATTGATCATGATCTCTCTCTTCTGATCCCGGAGAAGCTCTATATGATGTTTCAGGATTTCGCAGACCGGTCTCAGTACATTGTTTACCCAGGGTTTCTTAGGTTCTGCTCATCTTGTCTTCTCCAGGGTCATTCGGCCCTGAGCTGTAGGAAACATCACCTTAGTGGCCCCCTCTTTCATTACAGTGGCTCAATGCCTGGAGCTCTGCTCCCTCAACATTTTGAGGGGTCTGGTTCTACCTCGGTTCAGCATGCTCCCTCAGATAACTCCTTTTCTCCTGTTTCTCCCTCCTGCTGCATGCCCTCTCCCACTTTCCTGGAGAATTGCTCTCCTTCCCTCGCCCTAGTGACATGTCCTCTGTTGTGGACCATTTCATCACCCCCTAGCTCAGAGGTGCTCCATTTTCTGGATTTGGTTTCCCCCAATCCGAGTGGCACGTGTACAGGTTCTTTGGTGTCTCGTGAGTGGTCATGGGCTTCCTCTCAGTTGCTGCTCACAGGGGCGTTGCTAGAATTCTTCTTGCGGTCCCCCTTAAGGGCCCTGACTGCTTCTTTATGGCCCATTTCCTTGTCATCTCTGGATTATCACCATGCGCTATGGGCCAAGGTTCATGGGGTTCGGGGAGTCGACCTCCTTTCATTTGATTCTCACCCTAGTCCCAGGTGGAAACAATCCGAGCTCGTAAAGCCTTCGGTGATCGGGCTCTTGCAAGGTCAGCTTCCTTAGTTCCTAGTGCTAGTTCATCATCCTCTGTTATGTATGGAACTCATATGCCATTGGAACTGGGTCCCTAGGATGGGTTTCCATCCAGCGAGGTGACGTGACAATCCTATAATTCCTCTTCTTCGTTCCTCTCAAAATGCTCATATCTCTCCGATATGAGTCCGGGGGTGTGTACAAGGTTGATGTTAAAGAAGATGTTGGATAGGGAATTTCCTTCACTCCTCTTGGAAGAGAACACAGTGCCTGGGGCCAAATCCAGGCCTCTCTTGTTGCAATGATTACAATTCTCATCTGGAATGCCCGAGGTGTTGGGACAAGGGTGAAAACAGATTTTATATCCTCAGAATTTAAAAGACACAAAGCTAAAATGGTAGTGATCCTCTAACACAAATAGGCCCCTACCAAGATTTCAAAGTTCACTCGTAATGTGAAAATGCATGCTTCCATGCATGTGAACCTGATTAACAAACATATATTGATTTTCTGTCATAGGGAAGTCACTATGGACATGGTCCTTATGGGAGTCCAATATATGACTATAAAAATTACGTTTGGCGGGACTCTCTTTTTGCCTCCTTTGTCTATGGAAGCTGTGACGCTCAGAGAAGGGATGTTTTGTGGTCCGATATGAATGCTTTTGATCCTGGAGACCATCCCTGGGTGGTGGGGTGATTTTAACATTGTTTCCCTCCCAGATGAGAAGAAGGGTTGCAGGGACATTTCAAGAAGGGCTAGCATGTCCTTCTCTCAATTCATGGCTCACAATGGGTAGTCAGACTTAGGATATTCAGGAGACCCCTTTACTTGGAGCAACAACCACAAGGGTGACAGTCGATGCTAGAGTATAATCGACCATTGTATCATAAACATCCATGCCATTTACTTGTTTTCAAATGCAATGGTGGCCGACTTGAATCATAACATCTCTGATCACTCCCCACTCTTGATATCCTTGTGCAGGAGGGAGGTTTTGCAGGAGATGTTCCACTTCTCTAGCCAGTGTTTGATTTGCCCTGGCTATCATTGGTTGGATAGGAACATCTGGGCCGAACCGTCTCAGGGCCACTCATGGATATATTTTCATTCAAATTTAAGGTGCCTCAACGAGGAACTTCAAATCTGGGCTCGGTCCCTTCCTTCTTTGGATCAGGAGTTGGATGGGCTCATTCTTGAAGTCGATCGGCTTGAGGCCAGCCTTGAAGAGCTCTAGGACGACTCTATTTTTGGAGATATTGTGGAGAGAAGAAAAAACATGATGGTCATGGTTCTCTCGCAGGAGTGAAAGGCAAGGGAAGGCTCGTGGGTCAAATGGCTCAAGTAAGGGGACAAGAATACCGCTTTTTTCCATGCGTGCATTTGAGAGAGGAGGTGTGCTATCAAAACAAACCTGGCTCTGGTGGATGAATCATTCACAGATGACAGAGAGGTGGTCGGGGGATTGGGTATTTCTCATTTTAAGGATCTTCTTGCTGGTCCATCTGAGTTCATGGCCCAAGGGTATCCCTCTGGGGAAGCCTTGTTATGGGAGGGGATTCCAAGACTCGTGTCTACCCAGGACAACAGCCTGCTAGAAGGTATTCCCACAAAGGAGGTGATTCATGAGGCAATGCTGAGCCTGGATCTAGAGAGTGCATCAGGTCCCGATGGATTCCCTGGATCCCTCTACAGGGGCTCTTGGGAGGTTTTTAGGAGTTATATCATCCACACCATCCAGGACTTCATCTGTGGCGGTGGCCTTCCTTGGATCGCCTCAGCTATGACCCTCGTGCATCTCCCAAAGATCAATGATCCACTCTCCACCGTTATCTTCCTATAAGTATGGGAAATTTCCCTTAGAAAATCTTGTCATCTGTCCTCAACAGGTAGTTTTCCAGACTTCCTCCCAGGTGGATTTCCATGGAGCAACATGGGTTTGTGAAGGAACTTTCCATTTAGGGTGTGGTGGCATTGGTGCAAGAAATGCTGAAAGATCTTAACTTCAAATATCGAGGTTCCAACATGGTCATTAAGTTGGAAATGATCAAGGAAAATGATAATATGGGGTGGGGTTTTGTCAATAGGGTCCATACAATGATGGGTTTTTTCATCTTGGGCCTCTGACCTCATCTTTAGATGAGTTAGATCCTCATGGATGGCCATTTCATTCATGGGGCTTACTCACAACTGTTTCAAGGCCATCCAAGGTCTACAGCAAGGTGACCCTTTTTCTCGGAGTATCTTTAATCTCATGCAAGATAGCCTTAGTAGGTTGATCAACAAGGGTATTTCCGATGTGGTCATCATTCCCTTTCGTAGGAAGTTTAGGCTCCATTCCAGGTCGCACTTGATGCTTGCTGATGATACCGTTATCTTCATGAATTTAGGGAAGAGCTCTATCCAAGTAATTAACAAATTATTATAGGAATATTGCTCTTGGAGTGGCCATATCATCAATAGAGATAATAGAAACGTTTATGTTTCTGATTCAAGCTATGAAAAAAGATTACGTGATCTGAGTATCAGTTTGAACATGCAGTGTGGATTCTTCCCCATGTAGTATCTCAACACCCCTGTGTCTCCAGGTAGACTATGTATTAGGGACTTCGACAATGTGATGCACAAAATCACTGGTTGTTCTATCAACTTAAAAAAACACTTCCTATCCTTCGACAGCCACATCTCTCTTGTCAGCAGCGTTCTTTCAGAAATTCCAGTGCATGCTTTTGATGCCTCTCCTGTGCCGAAGGGTGTCATAAAATCCATTGATAGGATCCTTGATCATTTCATTTGGGATGCCCATTCAGAGGGGAAGAGACATTGGGTCTCATGGAGGAAGATGGAAAGGCCAATTCGTGAGGGAGGGATCATTGACAATAGCTTGGTGGTCCCAATCCAGTTCAGGCATGCGAGGATCGTCTAGGAGATTAACGAGGAGCGTACCATGTGGGGGAAACATATGTCCCAAAATAAATGAACTAGTTCTGGTTCTCCTTCCACAAATGGGTTTTCCTTATGGTCCTCTGTGTGTAGTATCATTTCTAACCTCTTTCTTCATTCGCAATGGATCATTGGTGAAGGAAACATAATTTACTGGTTTCATAACTGGTCGGGTAAAATGCTTTCCTTTCCCAGGTGTCCTGCTCCTATGATCTCCTTCGTGGAATTGATCCACTATCTAGCATTTTTAAGATCAGTTTTGAATATGTCTCAACAGCAACTGTTTGACTCCATTCTCATTATCTCGGATCAGTATTGGTGTGTTTTTACCCCATCTGTCTCATGGAAATTTTACTCGAAGGACTATGGTAGGATGACCGTCTCCCATGATCATTATAATAGAAGGAATGAGATCATATGGTGCAAAAAAATCCCTGCTAAACTCAACTTTCTCACATGGAGAATTCGAAACAATGTTGTAGAATCTAATTCTAATGTCAAACGCCTATGTATATCCATGTCCTCCTATTGTCAGTGTTGTTTGGATAGAAAAGAAGAAAACATGATCCATATTTTTTCTTGAAGGGATTTGGGAGAGCATGGTTTGGAGTACCATTCGGGTTTTTACAGATTACTCTCTGCAGGTGTCCAACATTGATGTCATCCTGGAGCGCTGGTTTCCGGGGTCTGAGGGTTTAGAGGTGGAAATTATGCAACAGTCCTTAATATTTAACATGGGATGGTGGTGCTTATGGAAAGCCATGAACTGAGCCAGGATCGAGGGGATTAGTTCCACTGGTAGGTCCATCATCGGGAGAGTTCGGTACATGATGTTTGAGTTGATTATCCATTCTGGTAAATGGATGGAGGCTCCATCCATTCTCTTGTTGGGTGTCCCTGTGGCTACAGTTCTTCCTTTTATTTCCAGGGGAATTTGGGTTCGATGTGTTCCTCCTGAGTTTAGCCTGAAGCTCAACACGGATGGGTCCTGTGTCCTGGGGGACATGCGTGGGGTGGGGTGGTTTGTGATGCTATGGGATGTGTTTTCCTGGCCTTCACAGCTTACTTTGGGAGTGGAAATTCTGTTCGAGCGGAGGCGAGAGCTGTTCTCTCATGTCTGTCCATCTGCAGGTAACGTGACATTTCTATTTCCCAGGTGGAGACTGATTCTATGATTATCCATGATGCTTTAAATGGTAAAGGCTCCATCCCTTGTTCAATATCTTAAATCATTCAGTAATGTAAGCCCCCCCATAAGTGACAAAATTTTGGTCACCCACACTTGGTGTGAGGGGAAAAAAGTGGCAGACTATTTGGCCTCCATGGCTGCTCTTGGTACCCTATTTAGTTTCCTTTCTGATTCTTTCTTACTTAAACACGAGGGGGTGAACTTGATTCTGGCTGATTCCCTTGGATTAAATTACTTTAAGCCTCTTTAGGTCATGGATTCTCTACTTTCTTGTATCCTTTTGTCCTAATAATAAAATTATAATAGTGATGACGGTGGTGAATAACTGAATTCACATGCCATATAATCAATAAACTAAGAAAGAGGTGCATAAACAACATGACAAGGTCATAAATGAAAACACATGACATTAAAATAACTATAGAAGAAAAAAGAAATATGGTAAGGTATGAAAATAAAACACATGATATCTAAATAATTACAAATGAAATGTATCCATAGATATGTTGACACAAAATCTCATGGATGAATAATAAATGAAACTAAATTAGGTAAATGCTTTCTTAATGGACGTCATGTCTAAGGCACATGAAAAACTATAACGTCAAGACCGTTCACATGACGTTTAAAATATTCCGATTTGCACAAATAATTTGTCTCATGAGAACCTATCAATGCATTTAGGATATGTATAATGTTTAGTCTCCTCCCATCATTTATTTTCAAAATTATTCCTTAAATTGAATAATCAAAATAAATAATATGGCTTATCAAATATCTGTATTGTATAAAGAAGATGAAATTATCAATATTTTCTAAAATAATAAAATAACTGTCAAAGTAGACATCATATGTAAAATGGTATCTGGTTTAAGAAATAGTAACATCCATGATGATTGAAATTGATAATTAGTGGTAAATTCAATGTTCAATGATCAAATGAGACTGAATATTTCAAGGGGAATGACAAATAATTCAAGGAAGTGAATGTGAATACTATCCATAGAAAAATCAATAATAAACCATTCAAAGGAAGAGTACAGATGATATCAATACAAAAAAATGTTAAGTGGAGTAAAAATAAAGGGTTCACTACTACAAAACAGTCTTTTAAAAGTGCTAGAATAGTCCATTATCAATTCTAATAAAACATTGAAAATATGAGTGTGGTTAAAAGTTCAAAACTATATCAGTGCTAAAAAAGCACTGTTAAAGTCCCCCTTTAACAATGATAAAAAAACACTATTAAAAGTGCCCTTTAACAACACTTTTTAGTGATGTTAAAGGGGGCCTTTAATAACACTTTTTTAGTGATGACAATGGCAACACTGTTAAAGGGGGTAAAATTATATTTTTTTGGACACCTATGAGCTTGACCCCCTTTATCAGCGCTTCCATGAAGCCATTAATAGTGCTCTACCACCCCTTTATCAGAGCTTTTCACCCCTCCACCATTAACATCACATTGTAAATTTCAATCCTTATGCGCATCATAATGGATTCAAACCATACACCTCTCCTTCGAAGAGGGAACACCTTTACCAATAGACTATGCTGTTTTGATGTGTATTTAAGGAAATTTCTGTTTATATATATATATATATATATATATATTTACAAATATTTATATAATTATTTTAAAATACATTTATACAATATATATGCGTGTGTGTGATATATATACTTATATTTATTTAAATATATTATATATTATATTCATTCATATATAATATAATATAATATAAATATATCTCTTTATTAATACACACATATATATATATGTATATATAATATAAAAATGGCGAGATATTATTTTAAATACATCTTTAGAATATGTATTAATTTACATATATTAGAATATACATTTTTACAAAAATATGTTTATATATGTATTTATATGAGTGAATTATTATAATTAAACATAAGAAACATGCATATATTTAATTATAAATAACATTAAATTATTAAAACTGATAAAATTTCAAAACAATAATATCAATATAAATGCAATACCTAGGAATAAAATTAGTTACCAACACAAAAGGAAATAATACCCCCTTAAAATAGGTTGAAAATCCATCAAATGTCAAAAAAAGCAGAGTACCATGACTAAAAACTCTATTTTTGATATCTTATGAAATTTTTGGCCTTTAAACATGTGATCAAGGTTTACCATTTTCACTAAGGGTGTAGATCTCATTAAAAAAATTTATTTGATATGTGGTAGAGCATAAATTGACACCCAGATAAAAAGTTATGACTGTTTGAAGTTTGAGGTAAGTTTTTAACTTATTTTAGATATTTTATTATTTTTTTAATTTTCTATATTGAAATTGATATTAAATGACTATTAATCAGAAATAATAAGAAAATTATTAATTAAAAATATTTATTTATTTATTTTGTAATACATTTTCACAAAATATCTTATATATCAAGGGTAAAATTCTATTCACCTTATCTAAAACATATTTTCAAAAATATATATTTAATTTATATCAATATAAATATATTTATATATTAATATATTATTCTTAAGGATTTTTTTAAGTATAACTTTATCAGTGCTACTAAAAAAGCATTGATAAAGATGGATCATTATCCGTACTTCTAAAAAAGTGCTGATAAGGACCCCCCTTTAACAGTGTTTTTTTACAAGTGCTGTTAAAAGATCCGATTTATCAGTTCTTTTTTAAAAGTGATGATAAATGTCCCCCTTTAACAATGTTTTTTTATCATTATTAAAGACCTCCTTTAATAATGTTTTTTAGTGCTGAGAAAGGGGGTCTTTAACATCATTTTTAGCTATCGTTGTTAAAGTCCTAGTATTGGATAAACCTAATTCTGTAGTAGTTTCCGTTGATGCTGATTAATATAAATGCTATAAAACGATCATTAAAAAAATGGGGAAAATATCCTATGATTATGAAACCCTATTGGAAAAAATTTTCTTCGAAAATCACTTTTGAAAAAAAATTCGTTATAAATTAACCTTTTAGACATGAAAGGGAAGCTTTAATGAAATGATGATATGTAAATCCGTACTTATCATGCGAGGTAAAAGAACATTCTATTTGCACGGTTAAATGTTAGAAAAATACATTATTTGAAAAGGTAAAAGAATATTCCTTTGAAAACAATGGTAAAAGGCAAAAATGATAAAAATTTATTTACCAAATAATTTTAAAAATATTTTTGAAAACGTTATATTAAAACATGATTTTTAATATAAAACAGGTTCTCCAACTAAAGAGATAAATAACGTTGGGTTTTCTTAAAAAAATTATAAAACATTTTCAGTACCAAAGAGTGTAAAAATGGTACTAATACTTGAAAATAGTTATAAATTACTAGATAATAATGAAAAGGTTTGTTGAAAAATTATTATACAATTTCCTCTAATGAAAGTTCCATTACAAGATCATTAGTACTATTATTGAGGAAAATAATATTTAAATATCCCATGGTGTCCCATAAAACATTAAATTTTTTTAAATAATATGCCTCATGAAGGAATAATATTGAATGGAATTTTCAAATACAATGACGATAAAATAATTCACGATATTATATATCAAAATGGGTAGTATATACACCACACAAAATAATCAATTTTTGCATATGACATTTATCTCATAGATGTAAAAAGTGAGATGAGAATCCATTACCTTGAGTTTACTTTTGGGTGAACATCCTTTAACATCTTTTATAATAATCATATTTTAATTATATAATTTATTGAGAAACTTTGTCATGTTTATAATTAATTTTATTTCATTTTTTACTATGTTTTATACAACTACTTGAAATTTTTTTTTACATTGGTTGTTTAGAAAAAATTCGGGTTATGTATCAAAAAAAACATTTGTAGGTCAACTATGGTTAAAAGTGTCATTATATAACATATAAAAAATAATAATAATGAAATAATATTCATATTTTTTCATTAATTATTTATTTAAAATAAATAATTAAATATGGTTATGAAAAAAAAACCAACGTTACAATCATGGAGATGGTAGGTTGTACGTACGCATGAGTAATGCTCTTATTTTTCAATGATTGTTATGAGGAGAAGTTAAGTAACACCATATCCTTAAAAATTGATCATTATATCATAAATAACATATTATTAAATCATATATACTTTTATGTAGAATTATTGTGATGTAAAATGAATCACATCGTGTTGAAGAGATGGTAGTCCATATGTCCACAAAAGGCATTATCACATTTTAAGTGTGTGAAAGGGTAATAAAGAAAATGATATATATATATCGTATATATACAAAAAGTTAATTATTTCATTAATATAGAATAATGTTTTTTTATGTCACATATTTTTAATTATTATCATCATTTATACATTCCATGGATCATGTGAACAAATCACATCGCTTTGAGGTGGCAGTAATCCACACTTCCTCAAACAAAGTTATCATATTAAAAAATTGGAAAGTATTAAATATATGTGTTATAAAATAATTAAATAAGTATAAAGAAATAATAAATATCATAAATATAATATATAAACAGAGTGTCTATCATAATTTCAAACCATTAAAGTTGTTAAAGGAGAATGGACAATCATCATTTCGTGAGGCAGTAGTTTGTCATACACAAAAACAATATGTTCGTTACCCATTGGATGGAAGTGTGTGTAAGTGTAGGTATAACCTTTAGCATAACAAAATAACAGTATATTATGGATAATTGTGTTGTTATATAATAATATAATAATAATATAAGAGGGGTTGGAGAATGGAAATAAAACTAGAAAGCTTGAGAGAAGACATTACCTCTTAATCGGGAAACTACTTTTGGTTTCTACCAAAAGGATTCCTTGGAAGTATTTATATTAAAATGGAGGCTTAAAGATATAGTGGAGGTATATTGGGAAGCTATATGGGAATATATTTTTCAAATCTAAGTGTTTTGAGATGGGTCAAGAATGGGGAGAGGTGGCGACCTTTTATAAGAGAGAAAAATGACTCACTTGGTCTTTTGAAATCAAGTTAGGTGTACCCATGTTCTAACCAAAACAAATTCATAAAAAACCAACAAAATTCAATAATGGAAGTCTAATGTCTTAACTATGTCCATAAAATGGGGTTTGGAGAAGTTTCTAGGTCATTTGGCCCCTTAAGTTAAAGGTTTAGTCATTTATTAAGCTTAATTTTACCTTAATAAATGTAATTAATTTTAATCACTTTCACAAATATTTTTATAAAAATCAAATTTGGTCAAATTAGAAATTAGAAATTATTTTTATTCCAAATATGGAATCCATTTTTACAAATTCAAATCCCAGAATTGGTAGTAATTAATTTAAATTTAATCCCGAAGATGTGACGAAAATGCATGTTTTTAAGGTAAAAATGTATAAAAGTTTTATATTTTTTATAATAAATTTAAAAATTAAAATATATGCCAATGGTATACATTTTATTAATTTATAAAAATATTATCTAATTAAACATTAAAATCAATTAGAAATATAATTTAACCTTATAAATAAATTAGATAAAAACGATGTTTTAAACTAAAATTCATTATTTATATCTATTCATTAAATATGAAATGTTTCAGAAAAATATCAAAAAATCACCCTAAAATAATTATTATATTTTTATTTCCAAGATTAAGTTTATTTTCACATAATAAATCAATTAAACTGTCAAAATTCTATTTTAAAATGGGTTCTCTATTAAAAGGTGGTAAAATTGCCTTTATAAAAATATAGGTTTTATTTGTAAAATAGGGTTTATTCTAATCTTATTAATATCACACATAATGTATTAATATAAAAAAATATTTAATATATTAAATATATATTTAATTAACATAATTCGTTAATTTTAATTAACTATGTTTATTAAGACAAAACTCCTTTGGATGTATATAAATAATAATATTTATTTTTTTATCCAATTGGTTCTTATTTTCATTTATCATTAGATGGTAACCAATGAATTCATTTAATGTTTTTATAAACCATAAATTTTCATAAGTTAGTTAATACTCTTTATAACTACTAACATAATGAATAGGTTATATCATATTATATTAAGTAATAATATTTTAATAATACATTAGTATTTGGTGAAAATAGGTATTGTGTGTAATGGATGCTATCAAGGAAGGTCATTTTTGCGTGTAACACAAGCAATCGAGGAAGGCCACTTTTTCATGTAACATAATCTATCAAGGAAGGCATGTATTGCATGAAACACAAGATAACACAGTGTTATATGTATTGAAATACATAGAATCTATTTTAAATAGTAAATATTTTATAAAGTATCATGATATTATATTACCTTACATGTTAGGTGTCGTGTGTCATACATGCTATTGAATAAGAGGTTCTTACTTTAGATTTTCTGTTCATCACATTCTCCCCACCTTATTTAAATTAAATCCTCACAATTTAAACTCGATCATGGTGATAGACTGTTTGATACTTCCTATGTTTGAAATCCCACATCCTGAGAATGGTTTATAAGTCATCCTCTATAAAATAGAATAAAAAGTATATAGGTCACATGTACTACCATGTAACTAGTTCTCTAATAGGAGAAAATCAGTGTAATGTAGAGATACGTACTTACATGAAAAATGTAAATATTTATAAGGAGTGAATGGGGTCATCAATCACAAACAATTGAATGATCAATGGAAAGTTGAGGACCTCAAAGCCATAAATCTGTGATGATTTAGAAGACCACAGATTCAATAGAAATTGATATATTAGGAAAAATAATTTATTTTTAAGACATTTTCCTAATGTTCGGTAATTATTTTACAACTTAAGAATATAATGAAATATTCTTACATGGTAGGTTTCAATTTCATATGAAAAAATACTAATTTTTGGTTTTCCTTCGATAAAATTCAAATTCATTCCTTTACTCCTAGAAATTAATTACCAATAATGATTTTTTATGCCCGAAGCACTGAAAGAAACATTTAAAGGATCGAGAGGCCTATAAAAGAGTGAAAACTCTTACTATTTTCCTTAGCTGTATTACAAAACAAATATGGTTAATAGATTAATATCTAATACTAAAAAGTCAAACTACATGTTTATCATTAACATTTATTCATAAAATTGTTTAACTAAAAACAATGAAAAAATAACCAGGAAATATCATAGGTTAGAGGTCGGAAAAAAACCCTTATCATCATTTGGTCATGGGTTTAAGACCCGCAAACTTGCCAAATTTGATTGGTTATCACCCAACTTACAGGTCATTAGTTTCTAAAAAAATTATATAATTACTATAATAAATATGATGGAAGTCCTTTAAATTAGGTTAATCATAAAATAGACATTTAACTAAATATTTCAATACAACCCAAATACATAAATACTTCAACCACTTATTTCCTCATAGATATTTCCTTAGTCTAGAGTTTATCCATAATATAATTTATTGGATTTTTAAATCATGATACCCTTTTTTCAATCTAAACACCCTAGTTTTAACCTAGGTTATTCATTGTCAAAATCCTTCATGGTGGTTTTTAAAGAAAATATAAATTATCCTAAACATATCCCCCAAGAATGTCAAAGTAGTTGTGCAGTACGGCCCATTGTTGTATACCAGGTTACCCCATGTTAGGCTCAAAATACCTTGTCATAGTTATTAATCCTAGCTACATATGTATCAAAACCACATACACTTGTATTATCCAGACATGGATTTATGACTAGAAAGAACCACATAATCTCTACCTTACAAAAATTATAGGATTTTATTCTATACTTATCCTCAAATTATACCTTAGGTCTATGTTCTCTAACTTATGTTTTCCTTAATCTAGTTCCCAAGGATGATACTAAACTTCCTCTGATACCAATAGTAGTAACCTAACCCCAGAAGGCCTAGAGTCAGTGTCTACTACTATTATATTGTAAATATTACAAGGAATTAAATCCCTAAGGATCGAGAGTTTAGTATTCTTGGTAAACGAGATACATACATGAGAAAATAATTCACTAATTAAAACATAATTTTTTATTCTTTCTAAATAAATAGCTTCAAGGATAAATCTAATCCATCTAGTAAATACCTATATATCATTCAAAGTATGCTTCTTGGATTCTTAGGAAAATAAACATAAAAAGGATGATCACGAATTCTTTTTAAGGGAAACATATAGCGGAAATAATAATGAATCAATGAGAATAATAATTAAGACATGGTGAATAACTAAAATGACATTCCATATAATCATTAAACTAAGAAGGAAGTTCACTATATAACCAATAAAATGAGAATGAAGTTCATAAATATTATGGAAAGGTAATAACTGAAAACACATTCTATTGAAATAAATATATAAGAAAAAATAAATATGGAAAGGTAAGAAACGAAACACATTCTATCTAAATAACTGAAAATTAAATGTATCCATAGATATGTCAATGTAAAATATCATGGATGAATAATAACTAAAACTAAACGAGGGAAATGATTTCTTCATAGACATCATGTTTGAGGCACATGAAAACCTATACCATTAATAACTTTCACAAGATGGTTTAAACAATTCTAATTTGTTAAACTAATTTTTCTCATGAGAACCAATCGATTCATTGAGGACCTATATAAATTTCGGGCTCCTCCTATCATTGCATGTACAAATCATTCCCCATATTGAATAATCAATATAAATAATACGCCTTATCAAATATCTGTATTGAATAAAGGATATGAAATTATCAATATTTTCCAAAATAATAAAATAGCTATCAAAGTAGACATTGTATGTAAAATGGTATTGGTTTTATGTAATAGTAATATACATTATGAGTGAAATGGATAATTAATGGGAAATTAAATGTTCGATGATCATTGAAGACTGAATATTTCAAGGGGAATAACAAATGATTCAAATAAGTCAATGCTAGTACTATCCTTGGACAAATCGATAATAATCCACCCATAGGAATAATAAGTATGGTATCAATAAAGAAATCTCTAGTGGAGTAAAAATAAATGCTGATTGTTTATGAGGAATTAAAATACTATTAAATGTTATTTAAAAACAATCCTTGAGGAAAATATTCTTTTATTATGAATAACATTTTGAACATTTTTTTCTCTAAAATTCAATTTTAAAATCATTTTCCTTAAAAATTATCCTTTTATACATGAGAAGGAATCTTCAAATAAATTATGGTGGTTAAATATGTACTTGTCATATGACGTAAAAGAAAATTCTTTTTTCATTGTTAATGGTTAAAAAATGAATTACTCATAAAGTGATGAGAATATTCCTTTGAAAACAATGGAAAAAGAAAAAAAGGTAAAATACTCCTTTACCAAATCATTTTAAAAACATTTTTGATTTTTTTTGTTAAAAAACGGGTTTTAGAAGAAAACAGGTTCTCTGACTAAAGAGAGAAATAAAGTTGAGTTTTCTTAAAAACATTTTCTAAAAAAAATTCGGTACTAAAGAGTGGAAAAAATAGTACGAATACATGAAAATGGGGATGATTAACCAGATAATTATGAAAGGATTTATTGAAAATTGGATATATAATATCCTAGAATGGAAATTCCATTTAAAGATCATTAATACTAGTCATAAGGAAAATAATCTTTAAAATCCCAAAGTGACCCATAACACTCTAAAACAATTTAAATCATAACCCTGATGAAGGAATAATATTGAATGAACATTTTAAATACCATAAAGATAAAATAATTAATGATATAATATATCAAAATGTGTAGTAGATAAACCACCCAATATAATTAAATGGTGAACATGACATTTATCTCATAGATGTAAGAAGTTAGATGTAAATACCTTACCTTGAGTTTCATTTTGGGTGAACGTCCTTTTAATTCCTATATATTAAACTTATGTGAATTTTCTAATTTCGTGAGAAATTTTTTCATTTTTTAACATTACTTTTATTTCCCTTTATACTATGTTGTATACAACTACTTAAACAATTCTGTTTACATTGGCTGTTAACACCAAATTCGGATTATGTGTCAAAAACAACATTGGTAGGTCAACTATTTTCAAAGGGATCATTATATGACATCTATAGAAAAATAATCATGAAATAATTATCATATTCGTTCATTAATTATACCTTTCAAATAAATTATTAAATAAGGTTATAATGAATGAACCAACGTTACAATCATGGTGAAGGTAGGTCATATGCACGCATGAGTGACGTACTTATTTTTCAATGATCATTATGGAAAGAAAGTAAGTAACACCAAATATTTCTAGAATGACCAATATAACATAAATAATATATAATTTAATAATATATACTTATATATATATATTTATTTTGGTGTAAAACGAATCACATCATGTCGAGGAGGCAGTAGCCCACACATCTATGAGCGACGTTGTCACTTTTTAAGTGTGTGAAAGGGTAATATAGAAAATGATATTGATATATATAGTATATTTCAAAAAAGCTAATTATTTTATTTATATCATATAGAGGTTGTTTATTTTACATATTTTTAATTATAATCATTCTTTATTCATTCCATGTATCGTGTGAATGAATCGCATTTCTTTGAGGGGGTGGTAGTCCACACTTCCTCAAAGGATGTTATCATATTAATGAAAAATGGAAAGTATTAAAGGTGTGTATTATAAAAGGATTATATTATAATAATAAATTAATAAATATCATTTATATAATATAAAAATATATTTTCCATCATAATGTCCAACTATGAAAGTTCGTAAAGTGAAATGAACAATCGTCATTTTGTGAGGAAGTATTTCACTATACACACACACACAATATGTTCAGTACCCATAAAATGTATGTATGTGTAAGTGTAGGTATTACCCATAGAATAAAACATTCTATTATATTGAGGATATGGTTTTTTATTCAAGAATCAAATAATAAGATATGAGAGGTTAGATAATGGAAATAAAACTAAAAATCGTGAGAGAAGATGTTACAACTTAATCTAGTAACTACTTTTGGTTTGTAACAAAAGAATTCCTTGTAAGGATTTCTAACCAAAGGGAGGATTCAAGGACTAGGTTAGGGATTTTGGGAATCTATATGGGTAGATATTGGTTGAAACTAATTGGTTTGAGAGGTTTGAGGAATGAAGAGAGGTTGCGACTTTTTATTTGGGAGGAAAGGGAAGAACTTTGTATTTTGATAACAAGTTAGGTTTACCAACATTTTTTCCTAACAAAAAGTCATAAAAACCAACCAAACTCAAAAATGGAAGGTTAATGGACAAATTATTTCCATAAAAAGGTTTTGGGAAAATCATTAACTTGAGAAATACTTTTTTGAAATGAAAGCCGATATGTCACTAATCCTATGCAATCAAGGACCTCAAAGAGGCCAATATTACTTGGGCTAAAACATCCCTTTCTTTACAAAGTGTTTGACTCTCTTCCTTCGTTATATTCAAAGGAAAACATTTTCTCTAACATCAAAATTAAATTCCCTTCGGTAGTAGTCAGTATAGCTCTTTTACCGACTCTAGGTAGCTTTTATATGTGTTTTTATGGATTGAAACTTCTTTGTCATCACTTTAACAAGATTAGGTCCATGTATCATTCATTCCACAACTTCATCCCAAAAAATTTTGAGTTCTACATTGCTTTACATTCAATGATTCAAATATACCCATTTAAATACTCGAGTGGAAGTTGTTTTTATATGAGAACTCAACCAATGGTATATGTTGATCACATCCTCCTTTAAATTAGATCAAGTGTGATCTTATCATGTCCTCAAGTGTTTGAACAGTCCCTTTAGATTTTCTATTAGTTTGGGGGTGATAGGTCATGCTAAAATTAAATTTAGTACTAAAATATTATTGAATGCTTCTATAGAATTTAGATGTGAACCTTGGATCACAATCAAATATGATCAAATGTGGAACCCCGTGAAACCTCACCATTTCTTTCAAATATATCTTGGAAAATTTTTCATGTGAGAAATCTTCCCAAATAGTTATAAAGTGGTCAGTGTTGGTGAGTCTGTCCACCACAAACCATATCGTATTTTTTTGTGGGTGTTTTTAGGAGACTGGTGATAAGGTCCATGGTGAAATTCACCCATTTCCACATGGTTATAAGAAATGGTTTCATCATCCCTTTAAATTTTTTTACTCCACTTTAACGTGATGGCATACCGAACACCTTGATATATACTCCAAAATATCCTTCTTCATGTAGTCCCATAAAAAGTGTTCTCAAAGATCATGGTACATATTGGTACATCTGGGTAGTGTAGAAAGATAGGAAATGTGCTTTATACAATAACATGGTTTTATCTCAGGTGATTAAGGAAGACAAAGACTCATTAAAAACTAAATGACACCATCCTCACCAATTAAGAACTCATGTAGATCCCCTTACTTTATTGATTTCAACTTATTTTTAGCTCCATATCATCCCTTTATGTCTCCTTGATCTTCTCTTAGATAGATGGTTGGGAAATAATTTCGGAGAGGTAGGATGTATTCCATATCGTTATGATTTCAAGATATATCCTTTTTATATACATGAAGACAAGTTCTCTCTCAATTTTCATCATGTATATAGTAGCATGTTTTTTTTCTATTAAGAGCATCATCTACTTTATTCTCCTTTCTCGGAATGTAGTGAATAGAGAAATCATAGTACATTATTAGATCAAACCATTTTCTTTGATGCATATTGATATACTTCTATGTGAAAATATACTTTAGACTCTTATGATGGGTATATATGTAAAATTTTTCATCATAATGATAGTGCGACCAAATATTTACAGCAATGATCATATCTTCTGACACTAGATCATGCGCCAGGTAGTTCGTCTCATGGATATTTAACTATCTTGAGGAATATGATATCACTTTAGCATTCTTCATTAGTATAAAACCCATGACATTCTTTGAATCATCACTATATATCACAAAACCTTCTCTACTTATTTGTAGTGTGAGTACATGTTAAGACCAATATGATAAGGATGACTATCATATTTAGTTATTATTTTTTATTGTCAAAGAAGTTTAATAAGAAAATAAATAACCTCACTTTTTATTTGGTGAAAAACATATTGACCATCGTATTCAAGAAAATAAGACCCACAATGGTTAAGAAAGTCCACTGTTTTAGGAATATGTTTTCAGGATGGAGATGATCATTATACTCACAATAAGTCAAGAATGAATGGTTTAATTGTAATGGGGAAAAATCAGAGTCTTCCTGACTTTGATGAAAATATAATGATGCTTTTCTAAACGTGTAGTTCTCATAAATCATTAGTAAGTTATAAAACTACTGATGAATTATTGATGAAATAAAGAGAAGAAAAATATTCTACCAATCATATTCGGTTTGATCATAATCATACCAATCATATTCAAGTTGATAAGGAAAGAATGATGTTGATAAAATATTGGTAAGTAGAAACACATTACATGGTAGGTTATATGATGATGAAGCCGATATTCAACATAATCAAAGTCATGAAGGAATTAAGGGTACTTTCTAAAAGTTTACGAAAGAATATATTTGATGAATTTGAATAATTTCAGTCTAATGATCATAATAATGATATTTTATTATGAAAATTTTTTTAATGACCAAAGAGGATGATCATAATGAAGGTGCTAGTTTTTAGTTAATCTAAATGCCAAAAATATTTAAATCCTCAAATAAAGAAGTTAGAGAGAATCGTATTCATCAGAGGAAGAATTTTTTGAAACTGATGAATGTAAAGAAAATGGAAAGTGTGTGGTGGCCAATATGGAAAATAAATTCAGAGATTTATCAATAATGTAGTCAACCATTTAAAATAGGTTTAATTACCTTTTTGATCATTCATGTCGGTCAAGATATGAGATAAAGAAGAATATATTATTTTACATTTGTCATCATCGTAATGAGGTGGATCATAATGAAAAATCAGAATGGGAAATTAGAATCAGACTAATGTTTTAAAAGAAAGTATAATGTATAGATAATGCTATTTGAATATTTATGATGGTTCGAGAACTGTTGAGAAGAGTTTATGAAGTCAATATTAACCTAAAATTCAAAGGAACATATAGATTTGTAAAATGTAAATGAGAGGGAAAATTTCTAGGAATCCCACCCAAACCATTTTTGGGGTGAGTATAAAAGAGAAATTACTTTGTAATTTATTATAGATTTACTATTCATGGTGAATAAGAGACATGGCAGAGCTTTATAGAGAATAATAGGTTTCCTGATTGATTTTTTTTGATGAAGTATTTCGGATATAAGCATATGAGGAGAGACAAGATTGTATTCAACTGGTCATCGTATTGGGCTGAATCATGAGACAAGAAAGATTGTATTGCAATTTATAGATTGAAGAAGAAATGGTTCACAATTTTCTCAAATATATTCTAACAAAGTCATATATTTTTCTTATTGATCAATTAGACTAGGAGAATCGGAATGTGTTTTATAACAAAGTCCATAAAAGTTATTACCAACTTCTAGGTAAGAATGTAAATATTTTTTATAAAAAAGAACACATTTGTGAATGTTGATAAGGAAGAATCATAATTTGTTTTGATACAAAAATTTTAATTACATCATTTGTTCTAGAAGGATAATTTGCACTATGGAATTGTTTACATAGGGACACACAAGTGAAAGGGAATATCCTACTCAATGTATTCCACACAAAATGATTGTATTCTAGTGGATTGTGTGGTATTATATCATTTTAAAACAATACCAATGATGTATATATTCTTGTTGAATAATAAACCTTGTAAATTATTGTGTTATTATAGATGTGGATTTTAATTATTTTCAATAGGAAAACAAATATTTAATAGGAGAAAAAAAATTAATAAGGAAATATAAAAGAAAAATATATCACTAATTCACCCCTCCCCCTCTCAGTGATACAATTATCTTGACTGGGCAATTATAATTAGTATTAGAGATAGGTTCCCTTCATTTATTCTTTGTTGAAGTTTTGAAGAGAAGTTGATAGATAATTTGAATTGTTTCAACAATAAATGAATTCTAGTTTTCGATGGTAAGAATTATCATATGTGAAAAGATATAATGTTTCCCCATCTTATGTCTATTAGATATGATTTTCCTGAAGATGAAACAGATGTATTTCCTCCTATCGATGATAAAGTTCATCTTAATCTATTGATAAGATAATATTGAGAGTGATGGAAGGGAAAAGAATTATTTACTATCATCACTTTATAAAAGTGAATTTTTAAGGGTGAAGGGTGTTTCCATAGCTAAAGGTATATGGGATAAGATGAAAACATATATGAAGGCAATACAAAAGTGAATAAGAAAAATTACAAATCTAGAGGCTGAAGTATGAGGACTTGAAAATGGGTGGGTATGAGTCTATTAGGGACTAATTTTCCAGGTTAAATAACATCATCAACACTATCATATGTCTTATTTAAATGTTTTAGGATTATATAGTTATTGAAAAGATATTAAGAATTATGCCCAACAAGTTTGATGCTAATGTTTATTAATTAGAAGACTGATATCATAAAAAATTATCTATAGATGATTTTCATAGAACTCTCATCAATTATAAAATAATATGGTATAAAGATATGAAAATAAAAAATAAAAGATGATAGAGAAATTTAGTTCAAGACTTTGAAGATAGAGAATTCAAAGAAGGGTATTTTTTGAAGAATAAGGTGGTTATTTTGATTCTGAAAATGAGGTATGTAAAAATCATAAAGATATTTTATCCTTTTTTTATAAAAAGGTGAGAAGAGGTAGAGGTAAATATAAAGAGAATTTTCCCTTCAAATGTTTTGAATATGGATTCATTGGTCACTTTACAAAAAAAATTCCACAAAGAATGAAATAAATAGATGGTTATGAAGAATAAATAAGGCCAAGAAGGTTATGAAAGAAATGTGGTGGAAAGAAAAATTTTATTCTATAGGGAAGGGTAAAAATTTCTCAAAATATAAAAGGTTTATTTTCTTATCTAAAGATAAAGATTAAGAAGATAGTAAAGCTAAATCCAAAAATTCTACTGAGCATGTTGGTGAGAATCCTTTTAGAGTAACTATTAATGATGAAGAATTCAGAATTAGTAGTTATAATTAAGAAAAACTCAACATAAATTTCATTTAAAATGAGATTTTAAATATATTTTAGAAATATTATAAGTCTTGAAAAACAAAACAAGAAGTTTTAAGATGAATGTTCCTCATAAAAAATTCATGAAATTTGTTTAGATGAGAAGAAAAATATGCAACTAGATATTAGTGATTTGAAAAAATATCTTATATAAGAAACGTATTATAATGAAAATATGGAATTGAATTTAAAGGAATAAAAATAATAGTTAGAATGTGTCTATTAAAAACTTTGTAAATATGAAAATATAATTATATTTTCCAAACATTCTATATATGAAGTTGGTGAAAGTTTTCATAAGGAAAACTCTGATAAGGATAAAAAAATTAACCATCAAAAGTTGATAGGAAAGATATAATTATTTATAGAAATAAGAAATCATAGAAAATTATGTATGTGTCTAAGATTAACAAAGTTGAGAATTCATAAGTTTTTGAAAAACCTGAGTCTAAAAATGTTTCTAAAAATTCTGAATATGTAAAGTTTTCTATTATTTCTAGTTATGACAAGGATAAAAGGAGAAATAAGATAAAAAAGAAGACTCTGATTGATAACAGAAAGGTAGGTGGTCAACAAAATTCATATTAGAAGGTTGCTAAGAAAAATATTCACAACTCTAGTCAGTAAGGAATCTATATAGGAAAATATTCTTTCTATAGTCACTACTAGTATTGTGGTGGAATCATAAATAAAAAATTAAGTGTTGGTTCAACCAACAACATTACTACTATTTTATAGGTTATAAATGACATAGGTTTAGGTTGAGTCAATCTTCTCAAAATAATAACTATGCAAAAAAAGTTCAATAGAAAACTGATAATGATGGTGTAAAAATTAAAAATAGTTTCCAACCCCATGAAACTATTTGTGAAATATGTAAACAACCAGGTAATCTTGTTAAGAGTTTTACTTTTTTGTTACCAGCACAATATAATTTTCATATCATTTCCCATAATCTGGAGGTGAATAAAGAAAAATATCTTGTTAATACTACCCTCAAATCATTTAAAGGTGAACTACCTTGGATTCTTGATAGTGGATGTTCCTCATACATGAAAGAATATTTAAATTTTATGAATAATTTAAGATAATTCAAAGGGGTAACTATGACATTCAACAAGGATGAAACAATAATAATCAAAGGCGTTTGATCAACTATCATTTGGAAAGAAATGTTTAAATCTATGATATATTTATATATTGATGAGTTGAAACATAACTTGTTTAGTGTTTCGCAATTATGTGATTAATCTAACAAAGATACCTTCAGGAATGATGTATTTTATTTGAAAAATGATAAGGATGAAAAGATAGTTACAGGAGGCCGACATACAAAGGGAAAATTATTTCAAGATGGTGAGGTAAAAAATTCTTGTTACATGGGTATGGTAGAAGAAAATTAATTATAGCATAAAAGGATGGGAAACATGTGTCATATTAAAAGAGTATGTTATGAAAGCGATATTTTGTTCATGATATTCTTGATTTTCAAGGAATAATATATTTTTATTGCACTATATTTCATAAGGGATATTTACAAAGTCTATGTATATGAAAGTTGAGCTTTGTTCAAATAAACTCTTTGAACTTATTCATTCCAACATCTATGGACCAATTAGAAAACAATAAAAAAATTATGATAATTACTTTATAACATTCATTGATGAATTTAATCACATTACTTGTGTTATTAATATGAAACATAAATCCTGTGCTCTGAGAATTATTAAAGGTTTTAGGAGAAAATCTAAGAGGAAAGTGAGTATTCAGTGAAAAATTTGAAAAATAATAATGGTGATGAGTATAAGAGTGAATAATTTCAAAGTTATCTTGAGAAGAATGGAATTTTTCATGATTATAGTTCCCTATACACACCTCAACAAAATGGGTTTTATGAATGGAAGAATATAATTTTGGTGGAAATGGGGAGAACTATGTTACTTGAACAAGGTCTTCCTCAATCATATTGGAGGAAACCCATGAGTATTGTTGTTTATATTCAAAACTGATGTTTCTATAGTCCATGTTTGTATACGAGTCCATACAAATTTTTTTATAGAAAAACTACATGTTTGAAACACTTAAGAGTTTTCATGAGTCCATGAATTATAAATAAGAAAGGTGGAAATCTGGGAATGTTTGAGCAGAAAGGTGAAGATGGAATTTTTCTTAGTTATGCTATAGAAGGAAGAGGATATAGATGTTTCAACAAAGAAATAGAAATAATTTTTTATTCTAATATTTTTAAAGTTATTGAAAAATATATTAAGGATAAATATAATCAAAATATAAGGATGTTGAGTAGGATTAATAAATTTTTGTCACCATTTCTGATAAGGATACATCCATTTGTAATCATACTCAAAAACAAGAATCAGACTCAGCTATTTGAAGTGAGGAAGATGAATCTCTAAAATCTCATCCCAAGATTAGGAAGCTATTGGAAGCTCATAACATTATTGGGGATAAACAAAAAATGTTCAAACAATAAGAAATAAAATTCTACTACACGTACTTCCTTGTATTCAAAAATTGTGTCGAATGCTGTGAAATATGATTTTGAGTATCTAGAATGGGTTCAGTCCATGAATGAAGAGTTAGACCAGATAGAAAAGAATAATTCATAGGAACTCTTAACTAATATAGATAAAAAATGTTATTGGTACAAAGTGGGTTTCCAAGAACAAAATTAATGAATAAGGTGAAGTGATAATAAACAAGGAAAGATTAGTATGTAAAGGTTACTCTAAAATTGAAGGTGTTGATTTTAATGAAACTTTTTCTCTGGTGGAATGGTTAGAAACAATCATAATTTTTCTTGTTATTTCTACATAGTGGAGTTACAAAATTTTTCAAATCGATGTAAGGGATGCAATTAGAAATGTTGACCTTAATGTGGATGTTTACATTGAATTGCCTTGTCGATTTGTTATTGGGAAAGAGGAAAGTAATATGTGTATATTTAACAAATCCTTGTATGCACCAAAGAAATCTATGAGGGCATAGTATTCCAAACTCGATACGTTCTTAAGGAATATGAGTTTTAAGAAAGGAAGGGTTGATAACAATATTTACATCAAATAATTTCAAGAGTTTTCCTTCATCATAATTATTTATATTAATGTCATTATCTTTACTATGAATAATGAAATAACTATTGAAATGTTATCTAAATAAATGAAAAAGTTGTTTGATATTTACATGTTGGGAGAAATGAAAAACTTTATTATGTTACAAATTTTATAAAAGAAGAAACACATTTTTATTTCTCAATAAAAGTATGCTAAAGAAATTCATAAAAATTTCAGTAAAGAAAATTCACTACTCGTTTACACCTCAATATCAGTGGGAACCAAGTTGAGTAAAGATGGAGATGACAAGAAAGTTGATCAGAAAGATTTTCCAAAGTTTATTGGAATTTCTTTATATTTTATTACCTTAGGAGCCAAAATTTTTTATTATGTTACCGTATGTGAAAAATTTTATAGTGATCTTAAATAATAAAATTTACTTTTTAGAAAAGGAATCCTCAAATACATGAATGGCCCAAATTTTTTTGAAATCAGGTATGATAGCATAGAATGTATTGATTTTTTTGGGTATTCAGAAGCTGATTGGGCAGTAAATTTTGATGATAGAAGATCCACATAAGGTGGAGTTTTATTTCTAGGTAAGAGTTATGTTTTTTGGAATATAAGGAAATAGAATTCTGTAACTCTCATTACAACTGAATCTGAATATTTTTCTACTATACAATCTACTACCCAACATATGTAGATGAAGAATCAGTTAGAATACTAACATGTTGAATTGATGTAAACCATTATCTTGGGTTGTGATAATCAAAGTGAAATAAACCTTTCCAAGAATCTGGTAAAACATTATCATTCAAAACATATTGATATCAACAATTACTTCATCTAATACCAGGTGTAGAATAATGAGTTGAAGTTGCAGTTTTTTTCCTAAATCAGAACAAGCTACTGACATTTTCACAAAACCTTTACCCAGGGAATAATTCTCTAAATTGATCTTGAACAAGGTCATCTAACCACTTTTTCATCAATGTTGAGGTATATGTTTTTTCCCTCACTCGTCTTATCATTGGAAAGTGCTTTGAAGGGGGGAATTGTTTTATAAATCTATCATTATGAAAGCATGTAAATAAATAGAGTTGAGGGTAAATTGTGAATTCATCATTGTAAGTGTGTGAACTAGTCTAACTATTTGTTAGAGTGGTTGTTGGAAACATTTTTTTTTGTATTCTATAGAGGTTTAAAATTTGAGGAAGAAAAGATGAGGAAATTTTTCATAATCACAACTTTTGGACGTAATGATTTTTATGTCTATAATTATTATTTCCTACAATGATTTAGCACATGTAGTCTTATAATTATTGATAAGTAATTCATATATTGAGGATAAAAAGATTAGTGATTTGTGAACCTTGGTTGATAATAAAATCTAAATTGGGAGATTTTTAGGACCAAGATGAAAAAGATTAATATCATATTCAGGTATTTTCATCTGTTGTCAAGGGAGTTTAAGAAGAAAATAAATCACCTCACTTTGTAATTGATAAAAATTGGAATGACCATCATATTTAATAAAATAAAACTCATAATGGTTAAGAAATTCCATCACATTGGGAATATGTTTTCTGGATGAAGAGGATCATCGAACACAGCCAATGATTGGAATGAAATGTTTGATCATAATGGGGAATAATTTGGTTCTGCCTAACTTTGATGAAAATGTGATGTTGGTTTTCTGATCTAGGAGTTCTCTTAAATTATAAGTAAGTTTTAAAAGTTGTGATGAAATATTGATGAAAGAAATGGGAGAAAAGTTTTATTCCAATCATATTCTGTCTGATTGTAATCATGCCAATCGTATTCAAGATGAGTAGGAAATAAATATGTTTATGAATGATAGGTATGTTTCAACACTTTACATGGTAATTGAAATGATTCTAATGTTGATCTTCAAAATAATAAATGTCATAAATAAAGTCATGATACTTTTTAAAAGTTTATTAAAGAAGAAAGTTTATGAATTTTAATCGTTCTGGTCTAAACATCATCGTAATGATATTTCTGGATACAGATTTTTTTAAAGGCAGGGTAGGATAGTCATAATAAAGGTTCTCGTTTTCGGTCAGACCAAAATCTAGAAGATTTATGAACATGAAGAATGAAGTTTTTGAGAATCATATTCAAAAAATAAATAATTTACTAATGTTGATCCATCGAATTCAGTATGACATCATATTAATTAGATGTAGAATTTTTTGTTTTAAAAATTGATTGGTATCATATTAATAAGAGAAAAAAAAATTTGATGATATAGCTGGTGATACCAGTCCTTACTCAGTATGCCATAATAATCATCGGAGGAATAATTTTTTGGAACTGATGAATGAAAAGAAAGGGAAAATTATGTGTTTGCCAATATGAAGAAGAAATTAATAGCTATATCAATAATTTAGTTGACTATTTAAAATAGTTTGAATTACTTTGTTTACAATTCAAGTGGGTCAAGAGAAGAGATGAATAGTAATATATTGTTTTAAATTTGTATTCATCATAATTAAGCGGGTCATAAGAACAAATTGAAATGGGAAATCAGAATTAGAATTATGTTTACAGGAATTATAAAGCAGAGTTGATGTTTTGAGAAGATTTGAGAATGTTAAATAAGTGTTGAGAAGTGATTATGAAGTTAATATGAAACCAAAATTTAAAGGAACATGTAGATTCAGAAAATTTGATTGAGTGTGAAATTTTTTAGGAATCCCAACCAATCCATTTTTTGGGTGACTATAAAAGAGAAAGTACATTGTACTTTTGATAGATGTATTTTTCATTGAGAAGAATAGAGAAGACAATGCTCTAAAGGGAAGAAGTGGTTTATAAATTTTGTTTTTTGTATTCAACTGGTCATCATATTTGGCTAAATCATCGGACTGGGAAAATCATACTGGGATTTTTGGATTGAAGAAGAAGTGGTTCAGAATGTTCTCAACCGTGTTCTAAAATAGTAATATATTTTTCATATTGAGAAATAAAACTGGGATAATCGGACTGGGAGAATTGGATTGGGAAATCAGACTGAGTTTTTTAACAAAATTTAGAAAAGTTCTTACCAACTTCTTGTTAAGAAATTGAAGATTTATTTTAAAAATAATACATTTGTGAAAGTTCATAAAGAATCACCATATCATGTGTTGTTACAAAACGTTGTCTTTCATCTTTTGTTATAGAAGGATCATATTCACTATATAATTGTTTATATAGAGCTACATGAGTGAAATGGAATATCATACTCATTGTATTCCTGAAAAAAGGATTATTTTATAACATATTGTGTGGTATTAGACCATTTCAAAATCATAGAAAGGATATAGCTATTCTTGTGGAATAGTGATACATCTAAATTCATGTGTTCCTATAGATGTGTGTTTTAATTGTTTTCAATAGGGAAAGAAATATTTAATATGATTCTAAGGTTATTATAAGGACCCATACTTTACATACATTTTTATTACTTCAGAGTTGAAGCATACTTATTACAACATATAACAAAACCATGAAAGGACCATATAGGTATAGTGTCTTTAGAAACTGGGAAACATAAATAACTGGTTCAAAAAATCATCTACATTGTCTCTCATTTATTTCATCATATCTAGAGTCCCTTTTTGGAAAATCCTACTCAGTATCCTCTTTCCTGACCTGGGGAAAAGAAAACATACAAAAGGGTGAGCTCAAATTCTCAGTAAGGGTAAACATAAGAAATATCAGTAATATCATATTCATAAGAACATAAAAATTTAAAAATATTAACATGAAAAAGAAGTCATAATATCATGTCATGGGATAAATCATAGTAATGAAAATTAATCCCAAATATTCATAACTTAAAACATGAAACATTATGGCATAGCCACATAATCATATAAAATAATTTCATATTGTTCAAGGCTCATTGCCAAGACCATCATAGAGGACAATGTCCATTACTGAACCGAGTTCACTCCTCTTTCCAGTCCTGTATCACTGAACTAGTTTAACTTGCCATTCCAGCCATGTCTATCTCATGAGATATACATATTTTCCCAATTCATTGGAGGGATATATAGGTCCCACCCATCTCATAATTAAACCATTCTTAGGTGTTCCCCAAAATCAAAAATCATACATCATAACATAACCCATGTAATAAAAATGGGATTCTTAAACATCATGCCATCATAACATAACCCATATAAGATAAAAGGATATCATAAAATTAATTCCATCATAAAACCATCAAATAAATGTAAAAATAGGGATAGAAACAAAACCATATTTTATCATAGATTGAAAATAATTTTGATAAAACACTTGAACTCCATTCTTGAGGAAAATGTCCTTTCTACTTGAAAAACATTTTTCCTTTCTTAACATGTCATACAATTTTAAAATAAAAGAATTTAATTAAAAATAAACTTGAAAAATTTTAATGGAAGCTTCATGGAAATAATTTTATAAAAATCCATTCATGTCATATAAGTCAAAAAAACACCCTTCTCGTACTTTGGCCAAAAAAGTCAACAAGTACCTCGTACGAAAAATGACAAAAGATTCCTTTCATATCTATTACTAAGAACTCACCAAAGGGTAAAATTGGGTTTAAACAATTGTAGGTGGATGGAAATAATATTACATATTGAGGAAACAAGGATGTGGATGATAAAATGCACCCCAGTAAATACCAAAGTACAAACAATCTCGGATAAAAATGAGATTGTGAGATTTTCCCTTACCTTAGGTCCGATATGCTTTGTATGAATCTGAACCTCCTGTAATATGGTTTAAATAATGTAAATTAAATTATATTCAGAATCATATTAATTTTATGATATCATATATTGTCATATTTGTATCTTATTTAGTAGTAATATTTCATTGCTACTTGTTATTCGGGTGTTTATTGCTTTATGTTCTTATGCGTGTTTTGTCGAATAAATTCTTATTCGTCTTTATAGGATATAGATACATCATTTATAGAATGGTATTAGTGTAATATATATCATATTAATTCATTCATTTCATTTATATAATCATTATTCAATGAAGATCATATAGAACGAGTCGCATCACATCGTGGAGACAGTAGGTCGTACGTACGCACGAGCGATGATATCGTTCCCAGGATCGTGGAATTGTATTGAAGTGTATGTATAATATTTCAGAATCAATACCACTTTACAATAATAATATATAGTTATTTATTTACATCATTATACCAATCCAAGTAAGGTGGTGGTGGAAAACATATTTCACCACGGCGTGGAGACGGTATTCCGTATCTACGCACGCGCGGTGATTTTGTTTACCATAGGATGGATAAGAGGTGAAATAGGTTCATTTCATATTTATAATAAAATATTAGTATATGAGGGATACTGATCTTATTACCTCATAATGAAACAACTAAATAAGTGGGAGTCGAAGAAGAATGGAACTTGAAGAAAATGGTAGAAGGTATTACCTCTTCTTCGAAGTGCCTCTTTTAAACTTTTTCTTAGGGAACTAGAGTTGGTCTTTTGAGAAGACCAGTACCTCTAGTAGGTTTCTAAGGATGTGGGGAAGTGAAATGGGCAGGGGTTGGCCAAGCATGAAGGCTCAATGTGGTGTGAGGAGGAGAGGGAGGAGGTACCCTTTTATAAGGGAGGAGAGGTCACCTTTGGAAATTGTGAAAATATTATTTTATTATAAACTTATCTTCAGTTTAAAAAGGTCCAAAAATCATTAAAGGTGAAGATAAGATGACTCATGGTCGAAATAAATTCATCCAATCAGAATTGGACATGTTTTGGAAAAAGATTAATCATTATAATCTTATTTATTTAAATCATTTATTAATGAGGTAAATACTGCATCATTATTTTGTCATAAATAATTAAATTTATTTGATGTCTAAAAATTATAAACAAAATATCAACATGTAGGAAATATTTTTATCTTTCCATTAAATATTTATAGTCGAAAAGATAATTTATATAGCCCCTCATAAAAATTAATTAATAAATGATTTTTTGTTAATTCCAATTTTGCATCGAACTAGGGATGTCCATGGTCGGCCATTACTCATCCAATAAGGTTTTCACAAGTGTTAAGGTAATTTTGAATTATTATAATTTTCTTTTAACCATAAATTCCCCTATTTATATTTAACCGTGGTAAATAAAAGTTAAAAGTTACTATTCACCAAAAATGTTTTTTATCTAATTGAACCACATTTTACTCCTTAATATTAACCGAGTCTCTCAGATTTTCAAAATTCAACTCCCAGAAGCAGTAAAATTATGTTTTATGAACAATTGCAAAAGCTCCTAGGAGGTGGGTAAAAGACAGTGAAAAGTTCAATACAATTTTTTATAAATCAAAAATTATTATAAAATGATTCCAATGAATTTAATTGAACTTATATAAGAATTATGTATCTATTTTGACCTAAAATAAATTTAAATGAAACAAATGATTATTTAAATAAAAATTCGGTTTTAACCAAAAACTCAGTGTTTTCACTATTCATCAAAAATTGATGTTTTTTAGAAAAATGCCAAAAATTCAGCCTAAGCTATATTTGATATTCCAAATTAGAAAATGATTTCTATTTTTTCAAATTCAAAACATAGAAGTGGAATTAATTAATTTTAAATTTAATTCCCGTTATCAAAACAAATAGCGTGTTTTTAAGAAACAATAACTATCAAAAGATCATCTCTTGTTTATGTCCAATTTCAAAGTGGAAATAATTCCAATGACCAAAATTGGAATAAATTGTAAAAATATATTCTAATTACACTTTAAAACCAATTAAAAAGATAATCTAGCCATATAAATTATTGCGATGAAAAAAGTTGTTTTTAATTAAAATATAGCGTGTTTTTACTATTCATCAAAATATGAATGTTACTAGAATAATATGAAAATTTTATCCAATGTAAATTTTTATATCCTGATTCCAAAGAAGAATTTTATTTTTTAAAATTGAACTTATAAACATGTCAAAATCTATATTTAAAATGTGTTCGCCATCAAAAGGCGGTAAAACTGCATTTTTAAAAAAATATTTCTTTTATCCGAAAAACTGATTTTGTTTTCATACCTCATTCTAGAAAATGTGTAAGATGATTTATAATGTTATAAAATTTTAAATTCAGTTAATACTATTCATAATGGCTAGTTCATAATATTATAATAATATATCCTTTTTTAGTGAAACTTGGTATTGCGTACTACACACGCTATCGAGGAAGGTGGTAATTACGTGTAACGCAATCCAAGCAAGTGTTGTGTGTAGTGAAGGATTACTTTGCATAAAACATAATACATAAAAATATATATATATAATTCTCATAAAATATAAGGGTTTTACATTCTACCCCCCTTAAAATGAATTTCTCCCTCAAAATTCTTCAAATCGTAATAAACAGATGAGGATACCTCCCCCTCATCATATCCTCAAGCTCCCATGTAGCTTCTTATATTTGGTGGTTCCTCCATAAAACTTTCACCATGCGAGTTGTCCTTTTCTGTAGAACTTTTTCGCTACGATCCAGAATATCGATCGGTTGTTCTTCATAAATAAGATCTTGCTCCAGCGGTACAACTTATGAGCTTAGTACATGTGAAGGATCTGGTATGTACATTCTTAGGAGAGATACATGGAACACATCATAAACATGAGAGAGATTCAGTTGAAGCGCCAATCGATAAGCTACCTTCCCAACACGATCCAGTACTTCAGAAGGACCGATATACCTAGGGATCAGCTTTCCCTTCTTCCCAAATCTCATAACTCTATTCCAAGGAGATATTCGTAAGAACAATTTATCACCCACTTCAAACTCTTGGTCTTTTCTTTTGTTTTCGGCATAACTTTTTTGTCGACTCTAAGCTTATCATATGTGTTGTTGAATAGATTAGACTTTTTCGGCAATCTCATCAACAAGATCGGGTCCTAATAGCTTTCTTTCCCCAACATCATCCCAGCAAGATGGAGTTCTGCATTTCTTTCCATAGAGAGCTTCATAAGGAGCCATCTGAATACTGGAGTGGAAGCTATTATTATTTGAAAATTCGACCAAATGTAGGTGTTGATCCCAAACACCTTTGAAAACCATAGAGAAAGCTCTTAACTTGTCTTCTAGAGTTTGAATTGTCCTCTCAGACTGACCGTCTATCGGAGGATGATAAGCAGTGCTAAAACTCAACTCTGTATCTAGAGTATGCTGATGACTTCGCCAGAACGTAGAGGTAAACCTCGGATCCCAATTAGATATAATTAAAGTGGTACTCCATGAAATCTTACCAATTCCTTTAAATATATCATGGCAAGATGATCCAAAAAGAAATCTTCCATAATAGCAATTAAGTGTGCCGACTTCGTAAAACAATCAAATATAACCCAGATAGATTTATTGCTTTTGGATGTTTTAGGAAGTCCTATGACAAAGTCCATAGTGATGTTTTCTCATTTCCATTCGGGATTGGGTAATGGTTGTAACATTCCCATATACATCTGTCTCTTAGCTTTAACTTGCTGACAAACCAAGCATCGAGAGAGATACTCAACAACATCTCTTTTCATGCCATCCCAACATAAGTACTCTTTCAGTTCCCTATACATCTTCATGCTTCCAGGATGAATAGAAAATGAAGAACTATGAGCTTCATCCCATAACTCCTTTAATTCAGGGATTGGAGGAACACAAAACCAATTCCTGAACCTTATTATCCCATCACAATCAAGATTGAATTCAGGAACTTTTCTCACCTTCTTTTATAACTCTACATCTTCTTTTTGTGCCTCTTTAATCTTCACATATATAGATGGTTGAACATTCATTTGAGAAAGATAAGATTTTTCCCCGTCCATTATAATTCCAAGATCCATCCTTTGTAAATCCATAAATATCAGATCTTTTGTGATCCTCATTATGGATAAGCTAGCATGGTCTTGTCGACATAATGCGTCTCCCACCTTGTTTGCTTTCCCAGGGTGTTAATGAATTGAGTAGTTTTAATCCTTAATCAGCTCCAACCATCTTTTTTGGATCATAATCATCTCCTTTTGTGTGAAAATATACTTTAATCTTTTGTGATCAGTATAAATATCACATCTTTCAGATTATAGAGAATGCCTCCAAATCATTAATGCATTGATTACCACAACTAACTCCAAATCATGAGTTGGGTAATTTTTCTCATTGATTTTCAACTGTCATGAGGCATAAGCTATCACCATTTCGTTTTGCATGATAACACAACCCAATACCTTCTTGGATGTGTTACTGTAGATCACAAACCATTCTCCACTATAAGACAGTGTGAGCATAGGTGCACTGGATAACCTTATTTTCAATTCCTTGAAATTTTCTTCACACTCCTCCATCCACACGAACTTAACTCTTTTTCGAGTCAACCTGGTGAGTGGATTAGATAATCCTGAAAAATATTTAACAAAACATTTATAATATCCATCCAAACCAAGAAAAATTTGGATATCAGTTATTGTTTTTGGTCTCAACCTTTTTTCGATAACCTCTATTTTTTATGGATCCAAAGATATCCCCTCTTTTGAGATTATGTGACCCAAAAATGAAAATTTTTTATGCCAAAATTCACACTTGGTAAATTTGGCATAAAGCTTCTCCTTTCTCAGGGTCTCTAATACAATTCTCAAGTGATTTTAATATTCTTCATTTCTCTTTGAATAGACAAGAATATCATCTATAAAGACTACCACAAACTGATCAAGATAGTCTATAAAGACTCTATTCATCAGATCCATGAAGATAGCAGGGGCATTAGTAAGACCAAATGGAATCACTATAAATTCATAGTGTCCATACCTTGTACAGAAAGCCGTCTTTGGTATATCCTCCCTTTTTAGCCTTAATTTATGATACCCTAAACGAAGATCAATATTGGAAAATTATTGAGCTCCGTGTAATTGGTCATATAAGTCATCAATGCGCGGGAGAGGATATTTATTCCTGATCGAGATCTTGTTAAGTTCTCGAAAATCAATTTAGAGTCTCATTGATCTTTCTTTCTTCTTAAAAAACAGAACAGGTGCTCCCCAAGGTGACACACTAGGGCGTATGAATCATTTATCAAGATTCTCTTGGAGTTTCTTCTTCAATTCATGCAACTCAATTGGTTCCATTCTATAAGGTGTCTTTGAAATAGGCTATGCACTCGGTACGAGTTTCATTGAAAAATCAACTTCACGATTTGGTGGAAGACCCGAAAATTCCTCTGGAACGACATCATCAAACTCCCGTACAATGGGAATATTCTTAATCATGAGTTTCTCTCCACCCATTTGAGATAAATAACCTTAATTTATTAGAATCAAGAACCAAAAGATGGAGGAAATTTACTCTGGAATGTTATATTCATCCTTGCATTGATATATAATCATAGATTGATTTGGAATATTAAATGTGATTCCCTTCATTGGAAA
Source organism: Viscum album (assembly GCA_963277665.1). NCBI lineage: Eukaryota > Viridiplantae > Streptophyta > Magnoliopsida > Santalales > Viscaceae > Viscum > Viscum album. The sequence continues at coordinate 961,766,485 of OY728148.1, read as the reverse complement.
TTATATGAGCTCCGTATAAAGAATGTCAATCCATGCCAAGAATCACATCAAATTATACTATATGGGGGATCACAAGATTTGCAGGAAGCACGTTCCCACAAACTTCAATCGGAGAAGAATTATAAACTTTTGATGCGACCCTTATGACATTAGGAGTTGTCACAACTAACTCATCGTCTAATTGTTGGAGTAATACATCGATACCCTTAGAAAATTCTTCAGAAATAAAAGTGTGGGTGGATCCGGAATCAAATAAAACATTTTCTACTTTCGAGTGGATGGTAAGTGTACCTTTCACCACTTTGTTATCGTACTCCACATCGCCGATAGTAATTTCATGTAACTTTCCTTTTTCTTTGGCCTTAAGAGTTTGTTGACGTTAATCATCATCATCAACCCTTGGATTTGGGCATTGATTAGCATAATGACCCATATCATTGAACATGAAACATTGAAGTATAGGAGGTGAATTCTGTGTATCCCTTTCTTTGTTCACATACTCAGACATCTTTTTCCCATTATTTCGACATTCAACTGCCCGATGACCTTCTTTTCCACACTTAAAATATTTTCTTGTCCCTTTAAGACAATGACCTCCATGTTTCCATCCACAATTTGAGAAAATAGGAAAACTCATCTTCTTTTCAGTGTGGTCTTTAGATTTTAATTTGAATTCCATTTTCCTCTTCTTATCAATCCCATATTACTGATGGGTAACTCCAATCACTATCTCAACCTTGAGAGAACATCGAACAATTTCCTTGTAGCTATTGAAGTCACTTATGGCTAACACCATTCAAATACTTGGTTTTAAGCCACCAAAGAATCGATTAATTTTACTCTCAGGTTGGATAATAATTCCGAAAGCATACCTTGAATGTCTTGTAAAATTAGATTCGTAGGTACCAACCGATTCATCATCCTTTGGATTCAGTTCAAGAAACTCCTTCTCCATATTTGTTCGAAGAATAAAAGGGAAGTAATTATTGAAAAATAAGTTCTTGAACTCATCCCATTCCATGGACTCAATTTCATCTCTTTGCCTTGTATTCTTGATAATATTCCACCATTGATCAGCATTACCTTCCAAATGATACACTGCTAAAATGACTTTGTCATGTTCAGAACATTGTAGAACTGAAAATATCTTTTCAGTGGTACTAATCTGTTGTTCAGCTACTAATGGATCAGAAGACCTGCTGAATGAAGGTGGACGCTGCCTCATGAAGGATTCAACACAATGTTTCTCCTTCATTTTCTCATTTGGAAGTCATGTATGGTTCATAGCTTGAGAATGTTGTGTGAGCATGCCTACTAGATTTTTCTTTCCAGCTCCCATAACATTTGGTTGCTCAGGAGTACAATCATTGCATTGCCTGTCACATTTAGCATTAACACGGTTCCTTCGGGTTCCAGCCACTGACTAAAACCAAGAAGCATAGTGTGAGAAACACTAATCATAATAGGAAAACCACATAATAATGAATAAAATTTCACACTTAAGGTCTTATCATAGGTTTTTCATGGCCATTTATAAAACACTAATATTGTGTTCTATGCTTAGACTTATCCTTAGTGCTCTTACTAATGCTTTCACATCCTAGTTTCCAAAAGTTGACTATTCCTTTCCTCTATACCAACTATAAGGACCCATACTTTACATACATTGTTATTACTTCATAGTTGAAGCATACTTATTACAACATATAAAAAAACCATGAAACGACCATATAGGTATTGTGTCGTTAGAAACTGGGAAACATAATCATCTGGTTTATATAATCAACTACATTGTATCCCATTTATTTCCTCATATATAGAGTCCCTTTTTGCCACATCCTACATAATATCTTTCTTCATGACCCAGGGAAAAGAAAACATACAAAAGGGTGAGCTCAAATGATCATTAAGGGTAAAAAAAAGAAATATCAGTCATATCATATTCATAAGAACATAACATTTCGAAAATCTTAACCTACCAAAGAGGTCATAATATCATGTCATGGGACAAATCATAGTAACGAAAAGTAATCCCAAATAATCATAACTTAAAACATGAAACATTGTGGAATTCACACATAATCATAGAAAATCATTTCATATTAATCAAGGCTCATTGCCAAGACCATCATAGAGGACAATGTCCAATATTGAACTGAGTTCTCTCCTCATTCCTGTCATGTATCACGGAACCTGTTTAACTTGTCGTTCCAGCCATGTCTATCTCACGAGATATAAATATATACCCAATGAATTGAAGGGAGATATATGTCCCTCCCATCTCATAATGAAACCATTCTTATGTGTGAAACAAAATCATAAATCATAGATAATAGCATAACCCATGTAATAAAAATGAGATTCTTAAACATCATGTCATCATAACATAACCCATATAAGATAAAAGGACATCATAAAATTAATTACATCATAAAACAATCAAATCAATATAAAATAGGGATATAAATAGAGCCCTATTTTATCTTAGATGGAAAATAATTTTGATAAAACACTTGAACTCCATTCTTGATGAAAATATCCTTTCTACTTCGACTTTTTTTCCCTTTCTTAACATGTCATACAATTTTAAACTAAAAGAAGTTGATTAAAAATAAACATGAAAACTTGTAATGAAATCCTCTTGTAATCAATGTTCTAAAAATCCATTTATGTCGTATACGTTAAAAAACATCCTTCTCGTATTTTGGCCGGAAAAGTGAAAAAGTACCACATACGAAAAACGACAAAAGATTCCTTTCATAACTTTTACTAAAAACTCACCAAAGGGTAAAATTGGATTTAAACAATTGTAGGAGGATGGAAATAATATTAAATATTGAGGAAACATGGATGTGGATGATAAAATAAACCCCAGTAAATACCAAAGTACAAACAATCTCGGATAAAAATGAGATTCTGATATTTTCCCTTACCTTAGGACTGATATGCATCGTATGAATCCGAACCTGATATAATATGGTTTTAATAATTTTAATTGACTTATTTAAAGAATCAAATTCATTATTATGATATCATATATGTTCATATTTGTATCTTCTTAGTAGTAATTTTTCATTGCTACTTGTTATTCGGGTGTTTATTGCTTTATGTTCTTATGCGTGTTTTGTCGAATAAATTCTTATTCCTCTTTATAGGATATAGATAAATCATTTAAAAAATGGTTTTAGTGTAATATATATCATATTAATTAATTCATTTAATTTATATAATCATTATTCATGGAAGATCATATAGAACAAGTAGCATCAAATCGTTGAGACGGTAGGCCGTATGTACGCACGAGCGATGATATCATTCCCATGACTGTGGAATTGTATTGAAATATATGAATAATATTTAAGAATCAATAAAACTTTAAAATAATCATATATAGTTATTTATTTACACCATTATACCCATCCAAGTGTGGTTGTGGTGGAATACATATTACACCACGACGTGGAGACGGTATTCCGTACATACGCATGTGCGGTGATTTTGTTTACCATTGGATGGATAAGAGGTGAAATATGGTTGTTTCATATTTATAATAACATATAAGTATATGAGGGATACTGATGTTATTACCTCATAATGAAACAACTAATGAAGAGGGAGTAGAAGAAGAATGGAACTTGAAGAAAATGGTAGAGGGTATTACCTCTTCTTCGAAGTTCCTCCTTCAAACATTCTCTTAGGGCACTAGAGTTGGTCTTTTGAGAAGACCAGTACCAATAGTACGTTTCAAAATAAGTGGGGAATTGAAATGGGCAGGGGTTGGCTGAGCTTGAATGCTCAATGTGGTGTGAGGAGGAGAGGGAGAAGGTGCCCTTTTGTAAGGGAGGAGAGGGGAACCTTTGGAATGTGTGAAAATATTATTTTATTATAAACTTATCTTCGGTTTAAAATGGTCCAAAAATCATTAAAGATGAAGATAAGATGACTCATGTTCAAAATAAAATCATCCAATCAGAATTGGACATGTTTTGGAAAATATTTTAATCATTACCATCTTATTTATTTAAATCATTTATTAATGAGGTAAATATTGCATCATTATTGTGTCATAAATAATTTAATTTATTTGATGTCTAAAAATTATAAAAAAAAATCAACCTGTAGGAAATCCTTATAAATTTACAATGAATATTTATAGTCGAAAAGATAATTTATATATCCCCTTATAAAAATTAATTACTAAACGATTTTTTGATAATTCCAATTTTGTCTTTACATTAAATTAATTAATCTAATATGTAATTGTCTTTCATTAGTGGCTACATGGGGACCCAAAATCGACCCAAGGATGAACATGGTCGTCCATTACTCATCCAATAGGGTTTGGAAAAGTGTTAAGGTAATTTTGAATATTTATAATTTTCTTTTAACCTTGAATTAACCTATTTACTTTTAACTGTGGTAAATAAAAGTAAAAAGTTAATATTCACCAAAAATTATTTTTACATAATTGAACCACATTTTACTCCATTTTATTAACCGTGTCTCTGGGATTTTCAAAATTCAACTCACAGAAGTGATAAAATTAAGTTTTATGAACAATTGCAAAATCTCATAGGAGGTGGGTAAAAGACTGTGAAAAGTTCAATACAATTTTTTATAAATCTAAAATTATTATAAAATGATTCCAATTAAGTTCATTGAACTTTATAATTATTATGTATCTATTTTGACCTAAAATAAATTTAAATCAAATAAATTATTATTTAAATAAAAAGTCGGTTTTAACCAAAAATTCAGTGTTTTCACTATTGATAAAAAATTGATGTTTTTCAGAAAAATACCAAAAATTCATCCTAAGCTATATTTGATATTCTGAATTCAAAAATGATGTCAAATTTTTCAAATTCAAAACATAGAAGTGGAATTAATTCATTTTAAATGTATTTTTCGTTATCAAAACGAATAGCGTGTTTTTAAGAAACAATAACTATCAAAAGATCATCACTTGTTTATGTCCAATTTCAAAGTGAAATTAATTCAAATGACCAAAATTAGATTAAACGGTAAAAATATATTCTAATTACACTTTAAAACCAATTAAAAAGATAATCTAGCCATATAAATTATTGCGATGAAAAAAGTTGTTTTGAATTAAAATACAGCATGTTTTTACTATTCATCAAAATATGAAAGTTAACAGAATAATATGAAAATTTTATCCAAAGTAAATTTTTATATCCTAATTCAAAAGAATAATATTATTCTGTCAAATTGAACTTTTAAACATGTAAAAAACTAGATTTAAAATGTGTGTGCCATCAAATGGTGGTAAAACTGCATTTTTTCAAAAATACTTCTTTTATCCGAAAAACTGATTTTGTTTTCATACATCATTCAAGAAAATATTTAAGATTATTTATATTGATATAAAATTTAAAATTCAGTTAATACTATTCATAATGGATAGTTCATAATATTATAATAATATATCGTTGTTTACTGAAACTCGGTATTGTGTACTACACACACTGTCGAGGAAGGTCATGATTGCGTGTAATGCAAGCCAAGCTATTGTTGTGTGCAGTGAATGATTCCTTTGAGTATAACATAATACATAAAAAAATATATATATACTTCTCATAAAATATCAGGTTGAAACTGTTACTATATAATTAATGAAATATAAAAGAAAAATATATCATTGATTCACTCTCTCCCCCTCTTAGTGAAACAATTATCTTGACTGGGAAATTACAGTACAAGAACAGTGATTAGACTCTTCTTGATCTCCTTAATGATTTCCTCATATCTTTAATCAGTTAATAATTTACCCCATTTTGTGGTAAATTAGTTTGTTAGCTAATAAATAATGATAAATTTATCACAAAATGTAAATAGTAAGTAGCTAATCTATAAAACTATAGATTTAAATGACACTAGTGGGTCTAGGTTATTCTTCAATTGCCTTGGTCTTTGAAGGGTCCACATAAATTCCATCACTTGTGATCACTTTCCAAAATAATGTGACTTATTTCATCCAAAAGTCAGACTTTTTGAACGTAGAATACTTTTTATCCTTTTTTAATATCACCGACACAATCATTAGATTACCATCATGTTCCTACTTAATCATGGAATAAATGAAAATATTATCGATAAACACTACCAAATTTTTTTTGAGGTGGTCTTTAAAGAAAATATTCATCAAATCCATAAATATTGTAGGAAAATTAGTAAGTCTGAAGGGAATTACTATGAACTCATAGTGCCCATACCTTGTAAGGAAACAGTCTTTTGAATATCTTCCTTCTTCAAATTTAGTTGATGATATCCATAAAAAATATACACCTTTGTGAATTATTTCACTCCTTGTAGTTGATTAAACAAGTCATCAATCATTGGTTGAGGATAATTTTTATTTATAATGATCTTGTTGATATCTTGGTAATTGATATACACCAGTTTTGATCTATCTTTCTTCTTGACAAAGAGCATTGGTGAACCCCTAGGTGATGTATTAGGGAGAATGAACCGTTTTTCCAAATGCTCTTGTAGATACTTCTTTAACTCTTGCATTTCAATCAACGACGTCCTATATGGGAATCTTGAGATAGGAGTGGATCTGGGTATTAGATCTATTGAGAAATCTACCTAATGATCAGGGGATTCCATGTAACTCTTTGAGAAATACATCAATGTATTCCCTAACAATGGACATTTCATCCAGGTTAATACCTTCCATTGACTCAACCATTTGGGCAAGGTATGCTTCTCTATAGGTTATCAACACCACACTGTTGAGGGATTTTCCAAAGAAGCTTCATGATCTTCCTTGCATTTTTAGAGGATCGTGGGATGGTTTAGAATATAAAAATATATATTTTTTACAATAGTTGATTTCTTCTATATATAATAAAGCCAATACATGTCCAATATATCATCAACTTTCAACAAGGGAAATATAATATGATTTTCAAGAAGAATCATCCTAGATATGATTATAGGAGAGGAGCCCAACACTTGGGTTGTAATGATTACACCACTATGTTTTTTATGGATATCTCCACTTAAAGGTATTGGGGATTCAATTCAATAGTTCTAGAAACCTTTTAGGATATAAATTAATAAGTAGAACTGGAATCAAATAATACGTTTTATATTATTTTGTGAATAGGAAGCATACCTTGTATGAATTCATTTTCACACTCCACTTCATTAGTAGTGATGATATAAGCTTTACCTTGCTCCTTTGACTTTGTTGATCACTAACACTGGTTTCCATCAAGGACATGTCATTTAGTGCACTTGCTTGCATAACTCCCTTAGTCCCTATATTTGAAGCATTGAACCATTGTTGGTGCATTAGTATGTTCCTTCCTTTCCTCTATCATGTTGGTCAGATTCTTCATGTATGTTTAATATTCATTAGATTGGTGTCCTTCTCTCCCACACTTGAATAATTTCTCTATCATTTTGAGGCAAGTAAAATGATACTTCTTCCCACATTTTTGACATGTGGGTAGTTGGATCCTATTTCCCCATTTGTCATTTGACCCACAATATTGAATCCCCATTCTTCTTTTATTATCTCCTTAACCATGGGACCATTCATTGAACACTAAATCTACTTTAAGAGCACATTTGACCACATCTCTGAAACTCCCAAATTCTTATATTTGTATATCATTTTGAAGGTGTATTTTTTAAAAAATAAAGAACATATCTATTTTTCTATCATTATTGATAAAAAAACCCAATGAATACATTTAAAACCTTATGATGTTTTCATCGTAAGTCGTGACAACTTCACCTTACTTTTTCTTTAGCTATATGAATTCTCTTTCAGTCTTTTTTTTGAAGAGTTCAAGAGAAATTCATTGTAAGAAATATTATCATAAATTCTTCCCACTCCATATCTTCCAATTAATCCTTTGAATTTTTTTTATTTATCAATTCCTACTATTGAATATCTTCTCCATATAAATGATAAATTTCAAGATTCACCATCTCCTTATTAGAGAAATGGATCATAGAAAATATATTATTTATTGAGTTAACCCACTATTCAACATCAAGTGGATTAGAAGTTCCACTAAAATCGATGGTCATTTTTTTCATTAAGGACTAAATGGATAATTGATCCTTATTGGGTGAATATGGATATTCAACATATTTCATGTTATTATTAAAATATCGAGACAAATAGGTAATCATTTCTATAATGTTTTGAACTCAACCTCCCATGGAATTTGGTATCTCACTTGGATAATTATTTCTTTGATACTCACACAGGTTTTAGGCCTAGTTTCTCCTATTCCTACCATTTTATAGAATAGAAAATGTTAGAAGAAAACATAAGTCAATAAATCATGAGTAATTTATTCTTTTATGAAATTAACAGTAAAGGAATATCTTATGGGATCCCTATGTCTATAATTTTATAAAAAAAGTCTTCTAGGATGTTTTACCTATACATAGACTTATACTAATTGTTTTTACTCTTATTTTAAAATCATAATACCCAAATTAACTAAACTATTATTAGATACCAACTATAGTGACCCTAATTTTTCATACATAACTATTACATCATTTTAAAGATAAACAACATAATAGAGTTACAAATATAGGATCCAAAGGTTAATGACTTAGAAAAATTAGGCTAATAATTAACTTGTACATTATAAAACATAAAAATTTATTTAAATCCTTCTTTTTTATCCTTCTAAAATATCACATTATCCATTGTACATGAAATTACCTAAGGATATACATCAATGAAAGGGGTAAGATAAAAGCCATGTAAGATGATGAATAAAAAAAATGAATCAATATAATATGGGTGAGAATAATCATCATATCATAAGCCTAGGAACATTATCAATATCATGAGGTAAAAATGTGATAAATTCATTGAATGTGGAAATGCATAAAAATGAAACATCATGTTATAGTGGTTAAATGCCACATATAGTTGTCAATAAATCTAGCATCATGTTAACCCATAACATATGTGAATAATCATAACATCATCACTGTAAACAAATCAAGCATCACGTTCACATATAATAAACATTATCTTGTCGGATAAAAAACATTACCCAATGCATTGGAGGGCTATATAATTTTGGTCTAGTCATCATATCATAATATTTACATAATCATGCATGTCACATAGAATGTGTAACAATCCATTCATGAAATAACCCATGGAAAGGAATGGGTTTCATGAGTATTTCAAAAATTATGATTTCATAAATAAACTTCGGGTACCAAAATAAAAAATGGAAAAACATATTTTCTATAAGAATCAACATTATTTAGTTAAGAATAAACAACTCCAGAGGAGTCAAAGATGTGTTTTGGAAAAAAGAGTTATTTTGGAAAATCATTGTATTTTCTATAAAATAAAATAAAAAACATGTATATCCAAAAAAAGAAGATGGAGAAATAATTAAATTTTATTTAAGGAACATTAGGGGACTATTTATTCCAAATATGTCATTAAATATGGATAACCCAATGAAAAAGAGTTGGGTTCATTAATCCCCTTACCATAATTCCTTTTTTTCACTTTTGAACTTCTTGAATAATAAACTTATATTTATTAAATAACTAATAAATATGTTAATTATATCCATTTATACAATTATTTATCAATTATAATCATTTTATTATATTTATTAATTTATATTGATGAAATTAAAGTGTTTTAATATCTTGATTTTCCTAAAAATTTCTTGTTTCACTTTGATTTCTCAATTTTCATTGAGATTATTTTATAGAAACCTATGATTAACTTTAGTAGATTATAATAAGTGTAATTAATTATTTATATATTATATATAATTAATAATATCCATCCATGAAGGTGGTTATAAGAATTGTCTTAGAAATGTCTCCTTAGGTGGTTAATCAACCTTTAACGGGACGTTGTTAAAAGAGAGGGAAAGATAATTATTGCATTTTTTTGTCATAAATATGAAAATTACATCATGTTAACATAAATAATATAATTTTAAATTAATGAATAATTAGTTTTATAGTATATGGTTTTTAAATTAATTCGTAAAAATAATAAAGAGAATAAGAAAATTGGGAAAAGTTAATAGAGACTTACTCTCTCCTCAATGTAGCTTCTCTTGTAAGATGTTATAACACCCATGGTGATTAGAGTAGTATTTCTCCAAAACTTCCCTAAGTAATGTAATGGGATTTATAGGGAGTATTTGGGAAGATATTGTACTTTGGAATGTTTGAGAGGAGTTTGTTTCCAAGGGAACGGAGAGGGGTTATTTATACTTTAAGAGAAGTGTATTTTTAGAATAAAATATTTAATAAAATAATATATCAAAGGAAGAACAAGTAATAGTTCATTTTTGACATAATAAATTTTATATAAATATAATATAAAGGGATTAAGACTTTAAATACTCTTTACATTTCTAATTAAATAACTCATTAAAAAGAAAAGTGAAAAAAAAATTGATATTTTAAGGAATCACTTTTGAATTTAAGTTTTGGAAATTGATTTTTAGGTTTGAAAATTAATTTTATTGTATTTTAATGACTCATTTATGAAATTAAATATATAATGGCCGAAAATAAATTTCAATAGAGTATTATGTCATTATTACATCATGAATGATGTAACATAAGATACATCGATTATGTGAAAAACTATATTTTTACTATTCACCTAAAAATTGATGTATTTCAGAAAATTACCAAAAACTCATCCATGGAAAATTTTAACATTATAATTTAAAAAATGAAATTAATTTAATAAAAATAAATATCTAAAATAGGAAAAATATTATTTTTAATAGGAAAATAATGATTTTTACAAAATACTTTAAAATACAATTTATTAAAAATATGATTTATTTTCCTTGAGGCTTTTAATCATGATATTTATTTTACTGAATTATAATATTTTTATTTATATTAATTAATGATGATAAATGTTATTTATATCATAATTTATTATTTCTTAGTAAAATCACTCTTCCAATGGTCAGGTTACTATTCCCAATGATCTGGTTACTATTCCAACGGTCACATTACTATTCCAATAGTCACATTACCTTATATATATACCACTCAATTATTTCATTCAATATTCAAATAAATTTATCTCAAGGTTCTATATTTCCATTTTAAATAATTTTTATTGGTTTACCATAATTTTTTTCTTTTATATAGTGTTGGTAGTGGGGCCAATAATTCTAGTAGATGAGGTCGATCTTTATTTTCTGATTTTAGCTTTTATATTTTATAATTTTTGTCCAGCTGAAATGTCTGGAAATTTAATTAGTTTCATTTCTAATTAATGTAAAAATATTTATTAATATAGTTATTTATTTGTTTCTCTATATTTTTTATGTGTATAATATATAATATAATACAACACACATTTATTCAGGAAATAAATTTTGTTAATAAACATTATGTCATTATAATGGGGTTACACATCTCCCTCCTCAACCTAAATGTACTATAGAACTCTAGCTACCTATATGATGAGGAGTATCAAAGTACTTCCTAGACTCAAGTACCTATCTTACTCGCCTACCACTACTATACTAAGAGAAGTTCTAAAAAATCTTTTGAAGATGGCCCATTCTGCTGCAAACAGGGCACTCCAAAGTGGTGTATGAAAACTATGGTTTATTGTGGCTTAACTTTCTACACTCATGTACTACAATGTAATATGATCCTAAGATGGATTCCAACTACCCTAACTGGTCTTCATGTCATTTCCTTGGAAAAAACTGTCATAGAATCACTTCTTGCCACCAAAAAAAGTGATCCTAGTTTACCCTATGGAAATAGCCTGTCTACCTCTTGGGTCCTCTCTCAGATTATTTGTGTTGATGAGTTCATGATTCAAAAAATCTCAAAATATACTCATAATAAAAACATTAACTTATGACCTGACCCCATAGTGAATACCATCCTGAAAATGTTTCTCCCTAGAGATCTCATCAATAGCTAAATATGGCACCAAGCATTGAAGGTTGGTGAAATGTTCAACATAGTCCATCACTGATATTATATCCTATATCATCTGCATGAACTAATGATCCTTCGCATCCCTCCACATCTATGGATAGAAGTGGATCAATAAATTCACGTCTAATTCCTTACATGATAACTCTTCTTTCTTCTCATCCTGCTCTAGAATATCCCACCAATGTTTGGTAGGTCCACTATGCATATACACAACAAGATTCTCCCTCATATCTTTGGGTGTCTCAAGATACTTGAAGATTGTATATATTGACTCAATCTTGAACTCATCTACCTTGGATCCTCCCTCCACAGTGAACATAGGTGGATGTTGTAGCAGAATCTATATCATCAACTCATACATCAATGGAACGATGAAAATAGTCTCCTTTTCCATGGATTGCATGACCCTTTAGAAGTTGTTGTGATGATGAACATCCATTTGATCCTCAAGTGCTATAGGAAGCTACAATTCATCTACGTTTGGAGATAACTGATTTCCACTCTCTTATAACTCAACTCGAATATTATGAGGAGTCATTTTATCTACAATAATAACACACTTCTATAAACATTGGATGAAAATAAAGTCATCCTTAAATGCTGATAACAGTAGAGAACCATTACTTTGTGTCTCTCTAACCATTTATTATAAGTGTTTTATGATTAAATAGTAGTTTATTTCATTCCAATTTTCAAATATAATAGATATATTATTTCACAATTCATATTGGAAAGTATATAACACATGAAATAAACATGTCCCTGTCATGAACAATGCATGTCAATATATATATATATATCCCTATGTACCTATCATGATGCATGCATACTCATATCTCACCATACTAGTACATGAGTGTAAATATCAATAAACAATAACATCACAAAATAATAACATCACACAACACATAAATCAACCAAGGTGAAATAACATCAATAGTAACAAGAGAACAACATAAACAATAATCCCATCCATAGAACCCAAATTTTCCCCCTTGCATGGGTTAGCAACTCTAATGACTAAGCTCACTACCAAGTCCCAATAAATCCTAGTATCCTTTCTAATTTTTCCAAAAATATAAAGCAATATAAAATAACAAGCTGGTCCTCTAATACCACTATGTAATGTCCCCCGATCTGGTACTCTCTCACTTGGTCAAAATGATTTGGTTATTAGACGTCAAGAATGCATCCCCATATGCTAGAGCTATTGACTAGTAGCGAGGCTGTGATATTTATAGTGGGGAGACTATACCCCCTGGTAAAACATAGTGGAACTAAAACATAGAAATAAAAATCATAGTAATAAAGAAATAGTGGAAATAGTATATCATACAGCTAGGAAAATAAAAGGAGGAACCTATAATGATGAATAACGACAAGCTAAGATGTATCTAAAAGTAAAACTGAAACCAATACAATCAAAATAATATACTCACATTAAATAATCCCAAAAGGCTCTGGTCCCAATCCCCATGTCAGACCCGTCTCCAAAATCCATCCCATCCAACAAGAAACAAAAGAATCAACAATAATGCATCTTTCCCTTGTCCAAACATGCATCCATGTAATCTGCTCGACTACAAAACGGTTCCAAAATAGGGTGTGAATAAAACTTAGTAGGTCGACACCACCATCCCTAAACATAACCAGTCTGATAATAATTATATGCAATAAAGTGATAAATAGATATAGTAATTAAATAATTAATATAATATATAAATTAACCTATTTCAAACCCATGATGAAATGTCTTTGAGCATGTAACACAACCATTCCATCTATATCCATTTACCATGGAAAAATAAAACAATCAGATAGGTCACTTTGTATAATAATTTCATCCTTTGATCATCACCCTATATAAATGAATTTCAGCATGTGTCCCTAGTAGTAGCCTAGTATGTAAGAATTTTAGCAAGTATCACTGGGAATTGCCTACAATATAAGAATTTCATCCTCCAAGAAAATCCCTATATATAAGAATTTTAGCATGTATCACTGGGCCAAGCCTGCTATATAATAATTTAAACACTACTAGGATATCCCTATATGTAATAATTTCATCACCAACTCAAGAGTCATAATAGTATGGATATAGTAATATCACATCATAAATCTCAGTGGTTAATTATAAAAATTACCATTTTTCTTTCAAATAAACTTTCATTTATCTGTCAAATGATCAACAGTCATATCAATAATAAATAATAGAATACCTAGGGATTATATATCAACCAATACCCTAAGGTGTCATGTCATACTCAACATGCTTTAAACAATTAGCCAAGTTCTTTTTACTCAAATGTTTTCTCACCCAATAGGTATCCATAATCCAGGTTTCATCAACAATTGAATCTAAAGGAATCCAATCAATGAATTACTATAAATCAACTAATTAATTATAGTTCAAATTACATGGTCATAATCAAAATATTTCATATAATTAACAATTAAATATACCATAGGGTTAGGTTTAGTCTCGATACCTTTAACATGTGATTAACACAATGCTTCTAATGAAAAAATCCATTAAAGAATAAGTCATAGAAGATCACAAGGAGAACCTAGATTGAACCAAACAAGATCAACTACCAAAACAAAATCCATGTTCAAAAGATGGAAACTACAATGAAAAGTAATGATGGGTGAGAAGAGGGAAACCAATGTGAATAAACTCGCCAAGTATTGAATGTGAAAGTGGGACATCTAGAAGGGGGGAAGATAATTCAAAATTTCATAGAGTTCACCCTAGGAGTGAGAGAGGAGAGGCTATAATAAAAAACAATGAGAGTCATAAGTACACGACACACTTAAAAATACTAGGTATGAGGAATAGATGATGTGTAATCCTTTCATGTCATGTATTTCCTCATTTTTAAGTTATGCTGGAAAAACCTTTTTCCCCGGTTTAATATTTATTTTGATCAACATTTTCACGATGTGAATCAGGTTCACGAAATGTAACCACATCACATCATAAACTAGTTGATTAAATGAATCTAGAAATAGTTTCATGTCATGTAACATGTACACAACATATAATTTTTCATTTAATAGTTTTTATACTAGCTTCTATAAAAGTGACCAAACCATCTATGATCCTTCTAAACTCATAGAAAACACTAGTAATCCCATTTAACATATTTATACATGGAATCCATTAATTTAAATAGAAATACATGCCTAAAATTAAGGTTATTTTCTCAAAAATGGCTCTCTATCATCAAATAAGACTTACTCACTAAGGCATATTTACAACGGAAAATCCAACAAAATATGTTCAATGAAAACCTCAGAGTGGGACATACCTAGAAAAATATGGGATGTTATAATGATCTTGGTTATGAAAGTTTGTTATATTGTTTCATCCTTTACAAAAAAATTATTTATATATCTAAACTTGGTATAGATGGATTTATATTAATATTTATAAATTAATGTTGCTTGTTTTATAAAAATAACATTTGTTATGGTAAGGTGAATTTAAATAACAAATTTTTTTTATCGTATTACACAAACCCAGTAATGGAAATTGATAATGAATCTACTTCACATAAGTCATGCCATACCCAATTATGGCATCATTGGCTTGTTCATGTAAATTAAAAATTCTTGACTAAGTTATACCAAAATTGATATTTATATTCTTTTGAACTAAAACTAATTGGTATGTGTCTTACTTATTTCTATGGTAAAATGAATAAATCCAAATTTAGTAGAAAATGTGAAAGGTCTAAAGAGATTCTTGAATTAGTTCATACATATGTGGGTGTACCATTTCTTACTGAGGCAGTGGTGGGTTCTCATACTTCATAAATTTTAGCGATGATTTTTGTAGAAATGAATATGTCTACTTAAAGAGGTATAAGTCAGGTTTTTTTTGATAAATTCATGAAAAAAAAGAATGAATATGGGACCAAATTGGTAATACGATTAAGAAAATACTCTTAGAATATGGTGGAGAATATCTCAATCAAGAATTCAATGATTACATATAGTAGTTTGGGATCCTATATTAACTCACTCTTCCATATACACATCAGTGGAATGATGTAAGTGAATGGAGGAACCACATATTGTGGGACCTGGTGATATCAATGATGAGTCATGAGAGTATTACATTATTCTTTTAGGGATTTTAATTACAAAAAAGTAGAAAAAATATTAAAAAAAGTTTCAAATAAAGTGATAAACAGTATATGAAGTTCCAAAGGATCAAATAATAACTCAGAAGTGGTGTTTAATTAGTTGTTCACTTTTATAAGTATCAATAATTTTGAAAATATTAACCCCTGATAATTATTAATGTTTATGTCTTTATCATCTTTTAGTAAATACTAATTTATTTAAAATTAGTAAAAAAAATTAAATAACATGATATTTCCAGGGTTCAGCCTCATTGTGAGAACCTATATCATTTTTATACACACTCCTATGGGTCTATAAAAAATTCACTAAAATGAATAAGTGAATACAACTTGTGAAAACTCCCATTAGACACATTATATATCCTAATTGTAATGATTATACTAAATACTATTGGTTTATAAATTTTTCTTAAAAATTTGAGATAAAAAAATACATTGTTAAAACAACACCATAAATTCTCGGCTCAGAATCTTCATTATGATGTGGTTGGGTCGGATTATCTCCATCCGATAGGGCTGGGTCCGATAGACTCAATCCGATGAATTCAGTCTGATAGACCCAGTCTGATGAATCCATTATCAATATTCATTACTCAAACTCTTCTCAAATGCTCAATCAGATCTTACTCAGTACAATAAACAAAAAAATTAGAAGTCTAAACTTCTAATGAGATTTAAATATGGAAAGATAACTTTTACATGAATTCTGTAGTGCTCTTATTTTTCCACTCACATAAAAAAGTTGAAAAGTATGAATATACATTTCATCTATTTATAGAAATCCCAAAAAGACAAATTCATGAAACTAAAAAACTTTTCCCATTTACTCAAATTTAAAAAAATCCAACATCTACACCTATTTTAATTTCAAGATTCACAACTTAAACTCTTCCCAAATATTATGAAATCTTCTTATGTCTTCTGTATAATAATTCTTCTCAGACTTCCTAACTATTATTCAGCATAATAGAAATTACTCAACTCATTATGATTGAACTTCCTCAGCTCATTGTGATGATAATTCTTCACCTCATTCTAAATATAATTTCCTCATAAGAGTTAGTCTAATTAACTTTCTTTCTCAAATTCGGTGTGATTGACTTTCCTTCTCAATGTCTTTCTTGATTGAATTTCCTTCTCTGAGTTTGATTGATTGAATATCTTCCTCAGAGTCAGTTTAACTAACATTCTACCTAAGATTCTACCTCATAGATCTTCCTCAACCTCAATCCAATGGAATCCTCTAAATGATAGAATTATCACTATGATGGAATTTAATTTATGATGGAAACTCCAATCTACCGCTTTGAAATACTTCAAACCACATCAACTATAACTCATTTGGACTTTTGAAAAGTTCTATGCTCAGTACTTCTGGATCTGATGAAAACTTTTTTCTTGATTCCAAGAATCAATACAATCTTAACGATTCCTCTATTTCGTAAAAACTATTATCATTATAGTTTTCTTGATTTTTGAGAAGTTCAATATTATCAAAGTACTATATGACTTATATAAGAAAGTATTACGTCATCCCTTACATTAAACACCTTCTTTATATCCAACCAAAACTAAATATGATTTGTTGCACATACTCTCACCCTTTTCTTCATAAGCATCACATCACAAGTTTTATAGAGAACTTATGATATTTGAGAATTAAAATCTAGAAAATATATATTTGACTAAAGTATATAAAGTTTAATAAATTTCTAACTCCTGACATCACTTTCTTCATTCAACTTCTTTAGCAACATTCTAATATTCTAAGCAACATTGAGTCCAATTAAACTTGAACATCATGTCAATGGATCTGAGACTGATGGTGTGTCTAATAAAAAAATTCTAACTTTTTGAATAATTCTATGACCGGTGGTGATGGTTTTTATACCTTTCATTTGGTGTTTCTCATTTCAATCCTATGTGTCTATACAACAACCTTCTCAAAAAAATAATTTTCTCCCCCTTTATATTTGGGTTCGAACATTCAGAAACATTCAGTTGTTTTTCAAAATCATTATTTTATAAAAGATTAGTTATCAACAAATAAATAAATTTATTAAAAAAACATCACAAAGGTTCTTCAATCTCTCCATTCGGATTTTTTAACAACAATCATTAATAACTTTTTCAACTCTAAGAAAAGTTTCACAATTACACTTTTGTAAACAACTCATGTTTTTTGAATATTACCAAAACACATCCTTTATTAAAAGTCTGTATAGACACCACACTAATAGGTATGGTATTTTTTTTGAAAAAAATCAATCCCTTGGTGTGATGAAAATTTTATGGCCATGCTAAGATAAAACCCCCTAACTTTTATATTTTATCACTTTTATTTTTCTATAAATTTTATTTTCCTCTCCCCCATAATCTGATTAACACAACTTCATATTCATAAAATAATGACAATTAAAAACTTTTTAAATAGTACAAAGTTGTTCGTTTTTCTCCCCCTTTGTCAATATAATCCAAAGCATGGTAGGGGACTTCCTTATGAGTTTTCGGAAGTCATTATAGGAGGATGAACATGAATTTTCAACCTCAACTCATTAAACCTTTATTTTTGAATTGACTTTGTGAAGATATCAATAATTTGATAATTCATTGAGATATATTCCAACAAAACATCTCTAGCAGCAACATTCTATTTTATAAATTGAAACTTTATATTTATGTGTTTTGATCTTGAATATTGGACATGATTTTTAGAAGGATCAATTGCAATCTGATTGTCATAAAGTGTCTTCAATAGTTTAAAAATATTTATATTCAAATCATTCAATTGAACATTCATCCACAATATCTGAGTACATACTTGAATAGTCACAACATATTCTAATTCCACTTTTCTCAAGGTTACTGAACTTTATTTCATTCAATGAAAATTTAAACAACATTCACCCAAGAAAAATGTTTCTCTTAAGGTTGATTTTATATCATTACAATCTCCCTCCCAATAAATATTATTATAACCATGAAAATTCATCTCATAATTTATTTTTTATAATAATAAATATGAATTTGTTCCATTGAGATATCTTGGAATTATCCTTCCAGCAAACATATTTGACTCTTTCAGATTACTTTGATAACTAGTACACAAATTTATAGAAAAAAAAATATCAGGCTTGAGATTATAAGGTAATGTATACTTCCTATCATCTTCCAAAAGACTTTCTAATTCACACTTTTTCCAGACTCATCATTACTCATCTTCATCCTCACTATGATAGGAGTAGAAACTTGTTTATATTCTACAATTCAAAATTTTTTGTAACAATTCCATTGAATAATTTTCTTAATATAGGAAAATTTAGTTTTCCTTACATTGAATTTGTAAGACAAGGAATAAATTTAATTCTCACAACATTGATATTTAAATATTCTTTTGTATTTCCTAATAAAATTATTTAGAAAAATTTTCTTCATCCCCAGAAAAAATTATACTATCCACATGAACAATTAAAATTAGAGTTTCAAAGTAAACATCATTCATATATATGTTTCTGTCAACTTTTCCTTTTGAAAAAATCTTCATTCTCAAATAATTTTCAATCTTAGAATACCATGAATGTGGATCTTGTTTTAGCTCATATAAATAATTCTTCAATATAAAAACATTGTTTTCATCCTTATCAAGTAGAAACCGAAAAGGTTACTCATTGTAAACTTCATCTTCAATTTATCCAAATTTATACATATCTGATACACATTGTAATTTTGATGAGAAGGCACTACTCAAAACATTTTAATAGTTTCTAACAATTAAATAGGGGGTAATGTTTCATCAAAATCTCCGCCATCAACATGTGCATAGCCTTTATAAAAAATTCTAGTTTTTTTTCTTGAAACATCTCCATATTCCTTCAAAATATTTCTATAAACCCATTTTTTATGATAAAATTTTTATATTTTAGACATAAAACAAGTTCCTATGTTTCATTTTTTTCAATTTGATCCAACTCTTCATTCATAGAATTCACCCATTCTTTGGGCTGAATAGATTATGAGACTGATTCTGGTTCAAATTTTGAGATGAGTGATGTTTTATTTTCCAATCTCATCTTTCATCTAGCCTAAACTAGATCCTTCTAATTCCCCAAAAGTTTTTTAGTCTCAATTGTTTTTTAAAGTAAGAAATTTCAGAGTTCATCTTCCTTCTTCACTTTCCTCATCATACAATTCATCTGAATCTTCATGAACATTACTTTTATCACTTTCATTTTCATTGGAAAATATCAGTTTTTATTCCTAAAAATCACCATAAAAGTTTGTTAAATATGTTATATTATCAATAACTTCCACATAATATTATTCCACCAACTTTTATAAACATTTTTTCCAGAATTTGTAACTTCATCCATTGGGTGAATAATAAAAGTTCCTTCCTTAGATTTCTCATCAAACTTTCCCTAATCCAAATTTATTATTTTAAGAAAACATGGTATTCCAAAAACATTGATGTACTTCGATAAAGGTTTTTTCTCAGAGAAAATTTCTTCATAAATCATGTTGTTTTCCATAAATAATTTTTTTTCTAAACATGTAAAATAATATTAACAAATTCACTATAGTAGAACATTGAATGCTTTTATTCTTCTCACATGATTCTTCCCATTTCCACCAAACCTATATTCTTCATTTATAATACACCATTTTGTTGTGGGGTATATAGAGAACTATACTAATGTTTAATACCATGATATCCAAGATAATTTTCAAAATTATTTCTTGTAAACTCAATACCATTATCCATTCTCAATTTCTTTATATAAACCCCCATCTCTTTATCAACTTCTATTTTGAAAAACCTGAACATTTCTATAGGCTCTGAGTTGTGTTTCAAAAACAAGATGCTTGTCATTTGAGTGAAATCACCATTAAAATTGATAAATTATATACATTCTTTTTTATTGATGTCACATTGACCCACATAAATTGGAATAAATAAGTTAAAGAGGCCCGGTAGATGGAATCTAAACTTTCTTATGACTTTTATTAGCCATCTTCCCTTTCTAACATGTAACACAAAAATCTTCCTCTCTTCTTTTCAATTTTGGAAAATTTTTTACATAATAAACATTAAAAGGTATTTTGATTATTTTCTTCCCAAGTTGGATAATTCTTTGGCACAAAAACTTATTCTCATCTTTGGCACTTAGATAACAAGAGTTTTTACATTCTCTTACTTGAAAAATATTTCCACTAGTTCTTTATCGTTTTGTGATAACTTTTTAATGTCTCACTATGAACCGTATGGTCCTGGTCCTCCTAAGAATCTATCCAAATTTCAATCTTCTACATAAGACACGACACGTGAAGGAAAACCCCATGTATGGGTGAGTATAACAATACTTAGTAGGACACCTCGAAACCAAAAAATATACTGATAAAACTAATATTTTCCAAATTTTTTATATAAATTTCAATTGTTTTAACCCTCCTAATTTATCAATTAGATCTTATATGGATCAATATTGGATTTATGGTGTGTTTTGAGCTAAAATGTGAAATGTCATTAAATTATGGATTTTTGACAGAATTTTACATCAAAGGTATTTTGGTAATTTATATAAATGTATAATTCCAAATTTAATGATTCTTTTTATAGAATACTTATTTTAATTCCTTTAACATTTTCTTCTAGACTAGAGGCTTATTTGAGTATCTAAAGGCCTGAAACAATCACTGATGTTTGGAAATTGTCCTGGCTGACAGCGTGGACCCCACCTCTGTAACAGATGTATAAATTAGGCTACACACCTATAATGGAGTTGATTAGAAATGGATATGATGTAGGACACATATATACACTACCTAAATAAATATCATGCAGTTTGTCTCCCATTATGGTGGAAAAGAGATGTTATACATTGAAGGAAGCTTCCTTGAAAATTCATCTAGAAAAAATACATTATAAATAAAAAATACATAAACCCCTCTAGAAAATTCTAACCAATATGATATTTTTAGGTTGAATGAAAAATTTATTTATTAACAACTTTTTTGAAGTATGGAATGTATTAACCATCCATTTATATTTCCATAAATGTGCAAACTTGAGGAGGACAATTTCTTCTCATAAAAGGATGAGAGCTCCCACCTCTCATATCATCCCATTTTCCATCACATTTATTCCAATGGACCAAGGGGAGATCTCAACTGAGGGAATACGTTCATAAATCATTCCGTTATCATATTATTAATTTTTTTATTTTCAATATTTTTTTAGATTTCAATTGTAATTTAGACTTTTAATAAATTCATGCATGTTTTTTGTTTTTGTGTTTCTTCCACCCAACCACCCACCTTTCTTCTCCATATTTTATCCTTATTTTCATTTTTTCTTATTCTCATACTATCCACCATTACCTCTTACCCTAAAAAATTATATACTTACTCAATCGTTGACATGAGGGAGGTATGTGACAATTTCATTTATTATACGGTAAAATTCTTATGTTTTATAAAGTTTTTTATAAGAAAGAGTGACGTGCACCGGTGTGGCGATAGCCCACCAGGAAACAAAAATAAAACTCATTTATATTATTTTATTAAATCGTTTTCCTCCCTTATACTGAATACAAGATCTTAATACGATGGATTTGATCCATTCAGTGGTTGAAATGTCATACAACAGAGCCACGTCTTGGATGTTGTCACACTCACGATTGAGTTGTTCCATCAACCTTGATTAAAGTAGGATGTTAAGTTAAGATTTCTAAATGCATTCAATATTTCACACCAATTAATAAAATAATAGTAATTCAAGAATGAGATCTCAAAATTGAATTAACAAACTTTATTTAAATACCAACAAGGAGAATGATGGAACCCACAAACCAACACATAAATTCAATGTTCTTTATCCACTAATTAATTTTTTTCATTGAATGTTAGTTTAATATTTTCATTAATTAAAATTTCATAACATTCCTAAAATAAAAAAACAATTAAAAATAATTATTTTAGGTGAATTAAATTAAGAGAGTGAACAAATGAGAAAGTTCCTCAAGTGAGACGAACTTGGTGATCCATTATACTACACTAGGAAAATTAAATTACTTTTTACATGCCCTATGATAGGTGTGCCTCACATAAAACAAAGGAAATACATTCATCTCTACACAAGTATATTTCAACAACACATATAACAAGAATATCCAGATATACTCAACAAAGACACACATTCTATGGGTAAGTCCCAACAATATTATAATGGTCTATGATTACATATAGAATATTCCACAAAGCACTCACCTGAGAGAACACACTATTGAATCTGATAGAATTGATGATGTCCATCCAATAGGTACTTCTTATTGGGTCTCTTCATGAGAAAGAGAATCCTAATAGTTTTAATAGAATTTAGTACACAGATGAGGATCACTGGCAAGGCCATGGGGTGATACCAACAAAACAATCTGGATTAACCTGCTAAGTATGGGATTTTCTCCGATGTAGTTTTGGTCACGTCGATACCAATAACTCCACCTAGTACATGAATATGAATAAAGGATCTCACTTTGGGCCTCTTAGAGGGATTCCAACAACTCTATCTATGAATTACTGCTGAAGGGATCGTTGTCCCGGGAGTAAAAAATGAATGCATACTAACCCTCATGGAAAAGGTAAAGGTAGAAAACCCTAACAAAAAATTTCCAAGATATAGTGTAAAAGGTCTCCAAGACATGAATAAAAGAGTAAACAATGTGTAGGAGTGGTCACACTCAATTTCCCGTGAACCTGGTTCATGCACGTGTAAATGGATCATCTCATCAAACTGTGTCTGTGTAGTAGTACACACCAAGTATGTATCCCATTTACTCTAACCATGTGCTAGTAAACTTCACCATCCTATGCATGTCTTCTCATGTAACAGTACACATCCTATCTTGTGAACATCTTCCCATGTAAACAACACGTGTGATTCTTGAGTACATGCCGAGTGACCCAGGTGATACCACATGCTATGTGAAATGGTTCATATTCCATGTGATATTTAACTACCTATGGAAACCATAATCACAACTCATGTTTCCCCAAAAAGCGTATAGATATAGATTAACCATTGTGTTGTTCAGGATTTTTTAGTATCCCATATCTACTCCCACATTTGAACCAGTGCCTCCAGATTTCCCTCTAGTGATCGGTTCACCTTGATATTGAAGATCCCAACACGTCTAATCCTTTTTGTCGATGAAGAATGCATTACGCCATCAAATCTACACGAAAAAATGAATCAAATTGTCATTCTTTGTTGTGTGTTGACGAATGGTAAATTGGGTATCCACTTTCATCTAGATTGCTTTATCTCCATCATCACAACTCTGTTAGGCTATTCCAATCTTAGATCTGTGATATCGGATAGTTGCACCAAGAAATGGGTGCGCAATGATCGATTGATCGAGAATGGTCATGACGAATGATGAATAGGGGGAGAAAATAACAAGAACATATTGGAGTAAAAAACCTTGATTGATGTCCATGCTTATCTTGATCCATCATTATTAGAATGAAAATCTGAATAATAAAATAAAAAATATATTCTCCCATCAAACCCTCATAAAATAAAATCATCCTTCATAATGATCAAACCACATATCAATATTTTCATTGATTGATTCATGTTCACTGTATTAATCAAGAATGTGGAAGAATAAAATAAAAATTCATGCCATAACATGATTCAAATCGATCACTAATGATGAATGGGGTTGTATCATGTTTTTTGGTGAGATCCTTTGAATATTTTTTGCATTGATCATTGATCGAAGATCCTATGGCCATTCATCTGATAGGATTCACTGATGATATCTCCAATGGATCTCGAACGCTTCCAGTATTGTATAACTAACCCTAGTATTTCTCCATAATATTCTATTCAAAGTCCATCAATCATTGCATCAAAAAAATGAAATAAAATAATTTATTAAATTATTTTTTTCATTTCCACGCCTGTGATGACTTTTCTACAAATGACCCATACCGTCTACGATAAGTCATTCCGAGGGTAAACCTCACATTCTGAAATCAACAGTACCATCATATTTCTGATCAGGGTACCCATTTAGAAGTTATTACACTTTTTCATGAAAAAAATCCGTGCATGCTATTTAATATATTTCAAACATTTATTTTAGTAACAATGGCCTCAGAATCACATAGTGTCTCAGTGGCTGGTCTCACAACTAATCTATACAGTATCCAAAAAAATAGTGCATGGAAAATCTAAGGCATTATAGTATACCACCACTAATGTCAACTAAAACAATATCTAATCAATATCAAGTGTTTTTAGTTGTATAAAGAAATAATTACAATGCCTAAGTAAATAGTTATCACATTATCAATTAATCTTTTTTTTAACTATATAAACCTCTGGGTTCTTGTAGACACTCGTACCTCAATCCCCACTTCAACTCATGTCAGAGGTTGATGTATGTCTGAGGGATATCATATCTTATAATTCCATTGATATCATTCAATACCTACTCTAAAATATGTTGTATCCTAAAGTATGTCTAAGGAATATCATATCTCAAAATTCCATTGATATCATTATTTAATTCATATTTTAATACACATGTTACCATTCATACATCACACAATAGATTGTCTATGTTTCTATTTTTTAATTCACAACTAAATGACCATGTTACCAATCAATACATTAGACATTAGAATAATCTTGTTCACATTCACTATTTTACAACTAAATGGCCATGTTACCATTCATACCTTACACGTTATAATGACCATGTTCCTGTTATTTAATTCACAACTAAATGACCATGTTACCATTCATAACACACAATTGATTCAACAATTAATTATCTGCATCAATTCCATTACTAATTACACAATTAGATAGACATAACAATTCCATTAGTTAATTAAAAAGTTAACTAACCATATAAATAACATTAATTAATTCAAAAAATAGTTAATCACAAATAATACAATAATTAATTCTAAAATTAATTAATCACTTAAATTATATTTGTAAATTAAATAATTAATCAAACACACCAATTTTATAACTAATTCAATAATTATTTTATCACATAAATCCAATTAATTAATTTTCTAATTAATTGAGTACGTAAATCCCATTAATTAATTATTCAATTAATTAATAAATATCTACAAACTAAAAATCACATAATTAATTCCATAATTAATTATCTCAATCATAATCTCAATAGATCATAATTACTTCCATAATTAAATATCTCAATCCTAAAATCTTAAAATCTCATAATTAATTCTACAATTAAGTATCTCAATCTATAATTCCAAAAATCCCCAATTTCTGATCTCCTCAATTAATTACTTCAACAAATTGATTAATTCAATAAAGAACATAATTTCTAAACATATAATAGAAATTATACAATTACAAACATGTAATTTAAATAAATACTTTGAGATTTGAATTATAGACAACCTACCAGAATTCGTTGATGAGTGATCACCCAATGAAAATTTATATAATTTGAGCAGCACAATTATATAGAATGGGATTCAAATTTAAAACCCTAAATCAAGATCAAATCAATCAAGATCTCTTAAATATAGATATAGATCTACAATACAAGTTCTAGATCCACAAAAACTTGTCTATATCTAATCAAAATAGGAAGAAAACCCCCTTTCTAGAATAGGATAATAAAGGATAAGGAATAGGAAACCAATCCAGATAAGATCCTCTGACATGGAGGGGTGAAGATATTCAATCCAGGCTTAAAATAAAAAATAAAAAATGTTGTTAAGTGTTCTAATCCATAAAGGATTCTCCAAAATCCTGAAATATTATCTTGGGTTAAATGGGGATAAAATAGGAGTTAAATTGGGGTTTTGGTGACTAAAAATATAATTTTTTGGTGATTTAAATATTCATGCATGGTTAGTTGGGCTGGGGAGCACGGTTTCTATTAAATGTGTGCCTAAATGTGAACATCTACTATGGGGGTTCATAGTTTCTCATAATAGGGTGTACATATTGGCACACCATGTGTCAACCATGTAATTCCTCTCTGTCCAAGGTTGCATGGTTTGCTGGGTAGGGGCGCACGATGAGGGAAAACCGTGAGCCAACTATGCACTACCCTTCTCCATTAAAATTTTCTCAATTTTTCAACCAAACACACCCCAAGGTAAAAACCAACCCTAGTACAAAAAAATAAGGAAAAAATAAATACCTAAAATTAAGACCAAGAAATTTTCTATAAAGTTCGGGATCTTACAATCTCACCACCTTATAATATCTTATCCTTGAGCTACAATCCCAAGAATCTCATAGATTCTGAGTCAAAAAGATTAGAAAAATGATCCCATATATCTTATTTCCTTTCCCATGTCTCCACCCACACATTCCCATGTTTCCACAATACACAAACTATAGGCATGGTCTTTCCCCGCGACACTTTCTCACTGCGATTCAAAAGACGTATTAGATGCTCATCAAAGGAAAAATCTATCTCAATCTCAACATCATCCATATCGTTCACATTAAATGGTTTGGGGTGATACCAAACTGGTTTTGACACTTAGAAAACATCATAAATAGTAGTGTATCTCTGTGGAAGAGCCAATAGGTACACCACTAGCTTGATTTTCTCCACCACCTCAAACAGTCCAACAAACGTGGGTTCCCACTTTCCCTGTCTCTGTATTCTATAGTGATTGAATCTAGGAAACACCAAAATGAATACATCATCAACCTATGTAAACTCCAGGTTTCATTTATTTCTATCAGCGTATGACTTCTATCTACTTTGGATCGTATCCATATATTTCTTAATCAACTGTACAAGCTCTAATGTGTCCTAAATGCAACATGGTCCCAACAACATAGATTCACTTACCTCCGTCCAGACTAGAGGTGGTATTCATTGCCTACAATAAAGAGCCTCACATGGTTCCATCTATATAGTTTCCCAATAATTATTAGTATGGGTGAACTCCACTAGTGCTAGGTGATTCTCCCAAGACCTACTAGAAGTTTAGAACACAAGCTCACAATGTATCCTCAAGCTCTTGTATAGTATGCTCTGACCACCCATCTATCAGTGGGTCGAAATTCATACTCAATAAAACCTACATACCATGAGCCTTCTGTAATCACTCTAATAATAATGAAGTAAAACACAAGTTTCAGTCTGAGACAATATTCTGTGGCACCTCGTGCATACAGACTATCACCCAAACATACAAATATCCCAATTGCTCCACTGAGATAGTCTCCCATATATTCAAGAAATTCACTACCTTTTTCAGTCTATCCACAATAACCCAACTAGAATTATTCTTCTAAGTAATCCCCGGGAGAGCCACCACAAAGTCCATGGTCACTTTGTTCCACTTCAATTCTATAATGGCCAACAACTATAGTAAACCTATAGGTTGTTAATGCTCGGCCTTTACCTATTGATTGGTTTAGAATCGTGTCACAAATCGTACTATTTTCTTTTTTCATTTCCAACCATCAAAACTTTCTTTGTATTTCACGGTGCATTTTGGCCACACCTGGATGTACCACCCACTTCGGGGAATGAAACTCACACATCAGCTTGTCTCACATTATTTTAGGAATGAAAAGCAAATTCCTGACATAGATGACCTCGTCCTCATCTATGATCCTATCAGAAGGTGACTCCCCACCTTCAATGATTTCCCTTAAGTTAAAACATTATAAATCCACATACTTCCTATCTTAGATCTATGTAAAAGATGTATACTCCATTGAAACTATTACAACATTAATTTAATCCTAACTCTCCTAAACCACAATGTTTATCTCGTCCAGTAAATCCATCATCTTCTACTCAGCACTAGACTCCTGAACCACCCGAGTTTGAGTCTTCATGCTCAAAGCATCATCATCAATGTTCCTGTTTCTAGGCGTATATGTTGGCCCAAAATTGAATGGCTGCATATACTCAACCCATCCCTGTTATCGAAGATTCATGTCTCACTGTGAAAATACGTACTTTAATCTCTTGAGATCAATATACATAGTATTATAATTTCCCAAAAGATAATTTACCCAACACTTTAAAACATAAACCATTATATCCAACTTGAGGTCATATGTAGGGTAGTTCGGATAATGGGGCCTCAACTTCAAGGACCCATAAACCACAAATAGATCTCCTTGCATCAACACAACTCCAATTACAATCCCAGAAGAGTCACAATACACTATGTACGTCTCACCTTTCTTAGGTATGATCAATGTTGGTACTGATGCCAAAATCTTCTTTGTCTCCTAAAATGAATTGTCACAGTCTTATGACCAATAAAACATTATCCCTTTTTTGGTCATTCCCATAAGAAATGTTTCTAATATGTAAATGTCCTGAATTAACCTCTACTAATATTCAGAAAATCCTAGAAATATATGGATATCAAACATGCTCTTGGGATGCTCTCAAGAAACCATTGTCTCAACCTTCTCTAGATTTACCAACACACATTCCTCCGAGATGATGCTACCCAAGAAGTGTACCTGATCAATACAAAAATTTGTACTTAGATATCTCGATGTATATCCAATGCTATCTCAGTGTGCTTAGGATGATATCAAGATTTTGGTCATAATAATCATGTGTCTTGGAGTGCCCCAAGATGTCTTCCACAAACACTACCACAAACTGATCTAGATACAGATTAAAGATTTTTTTGATTAAGTCCATAAACATTACTGGTGTGTTCGTCAACCAAAGCAATATTATGTTGAAATCATAAAGTCCATAACTGCTTCTATATTCATCTCTTGGTATATTAGAAGTCCGAACTCTCAGTTTAGGATACCCTAATCATAATAAAATCTTTGAGAACACACAAGCTCCTCTCAACTGGTCAAATAGGTCATCGATATGGGGGAGAGGATATTGGTTCTTCATATTCATCTGGTTCAACATTTGGTAATCAACACATAATAATAAACTCCTACCAGCCTTCTTTTCAAAAAACACCAGTGAACCCCAAGGTGACATACATAGATAAATAAATACCTTATCTTCTGAGTACTCCAGTCGAGTCTTGATCTCTTGGATATCTTCTGATGCCATTCTATATGGTGGAATAGAAATCATCTCTTCCTCCGGTATGAGATCGATGCATAATTCCACATCTCACTCAGGTGGAATCCCTGAGAAATATTAAGTAAACACATCCTAAAACATATACACTATGTGTGGAAATACATCTCACATTACACCTCCATCATCTATAAATAAACTAGAAACCTGGGTTGTAATCTCACCTATTTGATGAGTAATTGGCCCTACTCGGAATGCCTCGATATCCCACTCTCCACATTGAATATATTTTTAACCCATTGGAGATGTAATGGTCACTCTCTTATGATAAAAATCAATATGGGGACAATATGACACTAACCAGTCCATACCCATAATTAGTTCAATGTCGAACATGTCTATGATATAAAGATCCCATAGAAATTGATACTACTCGACCTCAAGAGTACACCCTTTTCACAAAAAAAAAATTCTTGACTGAACTCCATGAGGTGACTTTGTTGTCAACACCCCACTCACGAACTCCATCATGAGGCTCAAACCATTAACATGTTTTGTAGAAATAAAGGAATGATAGTAACTGATATCAAATAAGTCATTAGATATCATAGAATCTATAAAAATAGTACCTCTCACGGCCAATGGTCCGACTTTGATATCCACAAGTGTAGGGTGAATAGAATGCAACAGTCTTACCCCACTTCCCCATGATTCACTCTAAGTCCCCGGTTGTGCACTACTCTACTAATATGTGTGATATTACCCCAAATCTCCACATACACTACATTTACCACCTTGTCCAGTAGAACTCCAGATGCCCATTGATTTGGTGCAGAATATCCTCTTCCTACACTCTGATTCTAACTAGCTATACCCTTACTACTCATCTATCGCGGGGTCCTATAGAACGTTTTTAGATTTTCCATCTTCCTAAAACACTATAACTATATTGGTGGTTGAGTTAACTATATTCAATAGTTTCCTAATATACCACACTAGTTATAGATCACTCGATTAGGGTCCTATGCAACTGATCCCTCTTTATAGGTACTTTATTTCCCACTACCCTAGTTGATGTTTTCATAGAAATGATTCCTACTCTCAGAAGTCATACCTTCTAATCATCCAAATGGAACCACATTTCCTACACTGGTAGACTCTTCAGGATACCCATATCTATGAGATCCTTATCCACCACCTCAACAAACTCCTTTAACTGAAAATGGTTAACTTGGGACTTAATCTCACATTTAGGCCTATCCAAAAAATGCCTCGTTGTAGTTATCTCATCCACTGCCAATGCGGGAGAATAGTGTTTATAACGACCCATACCTTACATGCATTGTTATTACTTCATAATTGAGGCACACTTATTTCAACATATAACAAAACCATGAAAGGTCCATATAGGTATAGTTCCTTTAGAGACTAGGATACATATCAACCGGTTCATAAATCATCTACGTTTTCTCCCATTTATTTCATCATATCTAGAGTCCCTTTTGGAATATTCTACTTAGTACCCTTCTTCCTAACCTGGGGAAATAAAACATACAAAATGTTGAGATCAAATTCTCATTAAGGGTAAAGAAAATAAATATCAATCACATCATATTCATAAGAACATAACATTTTGGTAAACATAACCTAGAAAAGAGATCATAATATCATAACATGGGATAAATCATAGTGGTGAAGTGTAATCACAAATAATCATAACTTTAAACATCAAACTTTGGGGCATACACACATAATCAAAGAGAATCATTTCTTATTAGTCAAGACTCATTTCCAAGACTATCTTAGCGGACAAAGTCCATTTCTGAACCGAGTTCACTCCTCGTTTCAGTCATGTATCACTGAACCGATTGAAGCTTCCATTTCAGCCATGTCAATCTCAGGAGATATAAATCATTATAGTATTTATTAGAGGGAGGTATAGGTCCCACCC
Organism: Viscum album; assembly: GCA_963277665.1. Classification (NCBI taxonomy): domain Eukaryota; kingdom Viridiplantae; phylum Streptophyta; class Magnoliopsida; order Santalales; family Viscaceae; genus Viscum; species Viscum album. The sequence continues at coordinate 961,734,353 of OY728148.1, read as the reverse complement.
ATCTCATTAGGATACCATTCTTATGTGTGCCACAAGATCATAAATCATACATCATAACATAACCCATGTAATAAAAATGGGATTCTCAATCATCATGTCATCATAACACAATCAATATAAGATAAAAGGACATCACAAAAATAATTCCATCATAACAAAATCAAAACAATGTATAAATACAGAAAGAAATATAACCCTATATTATCATAGATGAAAAATAATTTTGATAGATCACTTGAACTCCATTCACGAGGAAAATATCCTTTCTACTTCAAAAACATTTTCCTTTCTCAACATGTCATATAATTTTAAACTAAAATAAGTTGATTAAAAATAAAATTGAAAACTTGTAATGGAAGCTTCATGATAATAATGTTCTAAAAATCCATTCATGTCATAAAAGTTAAAAAACATTCTTCTCATACTTTGGTCGAAAAAGACAAAAAGTACCGCGTACTAAAAACGACAAAAGGTTCATTTCATATCTTTTACTAAAAACTCACCAACAAGTAATATTGGATTTAAAAAATTGTAGGAGGATAGAAATAATTTTTTATATTGAAAAAACATGGATATGGATGATAATTATTCGCCTGTAAATTCTGAAGTAAAAACAATCTCGGATAAAAATTGAGATTGTGAGATTTTCCCTTACCATAGGTCCGATTTGCTTCATTCGTGTCCGAACCTCCTGTATAATGACATAATAATGTAATTGACTTATTCTAGAATTGTAGGATTATTTATGATATCATATATGGTCATATTCTTATCTTCATATTAGTAATATTTCTTTCCTACTTGTTATTCAGGTGTTTATTGATTTTATTTGTTCTTATGCCTGTTTTGTCAAATAAATTATTATTCTTATTTTTTGGTTATATATACCTCATTTCTAGAATGGTATTATTGTAATATATATAATATTTATTAATTAAATTCATTTATATAATCATTATGCAATTAAGATCATATTGAACGAGTCTCATCACATCGTGGAGACGGTAGGCCATACGTACGCATGAGCGATGATATTGTTCCTATGATCGTGGAATTGTATTAAAGTGTATCTATACTATTTCAGAATCAATATAACTTTAAAGTAATCATGTATACTTATTATTTACACCATTATACCCGTCCAAGTAAGGTGGTGGTGGAAAACAGATTACACCACGGTGTAGAGACGGTATTCAGTACGTATGCACGTGCCGTGATTTCATTTTCCGTAGGATAGATAGAAGGTGAAATAGTGTTGTTTCATATTTATAATAACATATCAGTATATGAGTGATACTGATGTTATTACATCATAATTAAACAACTAAGGATGAATAAGTTGAAGAAGAATGAAATTGGATAGAATCGTTAATGGATATTACCTCTTCTTTGATGCGCCTCATCTTAACCTCCTCTAAGGGAACTAGGGATGGTCTTTTAATAAGACCAGGACCTCTAGGATGTTTCTAGGGAAGTGTAGAAGATAATTTGGTAGGGTTTGGCCAAGATTTATGGATCAATTTGTGTGAGGAGGAGAGGGAGGATGTACCTTTTCATAAGGGAGGAGAGGGGCACCTTTGGAAAAACTAAAAATATTATTTTATTATAAAGCCATATTCTGTTTTTAATAGCTCAAAATTGATTTATTTCGATGATAAGGTAGGTATGGGTTTAAATCCACTCATCCAATACAATTTAGACAAGTTTAGGTTTCTATTTTAACCTTATCATTTAGATTTAACTTTAAGTTAGATAATTTTACTTTTACAGTGTCGTCTTTTTTCTTACACTATAAGGTTAATAAACATACTATAAAAAGACAAACGAACCCCAAGTTTATTATTATTAATATATATAACCTTATATAATTCATTTGGCCTAACCGTAGATATTTAGGAATAAAATAACAATTAATAAAATATTATTTGTTTTAAAAACTATTTTATGTCAATTTTGACACTATTTGGTAATTGATTTTTCTCAAAATCATAACAGAATGATTAGTTAGAATAAAGTTAATTAAATCAATACTAACATGTCATATTAACATATAAAATTAGTTTAATTCATAAAAAGTCTCAAATTACATTTATTTGAGTATTTATAACATCAATTATGTTAATATTTCATTAATAAGGTAATTACTACATCATCATTGTGTCATAAATATATTACATTATTTAATGTCTAAAAATTATAAATAAATTACCATTATGTAGGAAATAGATTTAGATTTCTAATGAATATTTGTAGTCCAATATATCTTATGAATAATCCTATATTAAAAATGTTTTAATTATTAAACATTGATTTTAAATATTTTAACTATTTTTTATATAAAATGGTATTAAATGTCCTTATCGAATCCAAGTGGACCTAAAGGGTAATATTTTATCCGTAATGTAGTTTGTCTTCAAATTACACTTATCCAATACAATTATTACATGTGTTAGGGTAATAATAATTTCATTTTTACACTTAATTACCCTATTTACTTTTAACTGTGGTAAATAAAAGTAAAAAGATACTATTCACCAAAAAAAAATTCATCTCATTGAACCACATTTTACTTACTGACATAAACCGTGTCTCTCAGATTTTTGAATTTCCATTCACAAAAGTGGTAAAATTATGTTTTATGTAAATTTGCAAATTCTCCTAGGAGGTGGGTGAAAGACGGTCAAAAGTTCAATAAACTTTTTTTATATATAAAATTATTATAAAATGACTCCAATTAATTACATTGAACTTATATAGGTATTATGTATCAATTTTGACATAAAATAAATTTAAATAAAATAAATAATTATTTAAATAAAAAGTCTGTTTTAAATAGTAACCTGGTGTTTTCACTAGTCATCAAAAATTGAAAATTTTCCAAAAAATACCAAAATTTCACCTTAGGATAATTTCGATATCCCGAATCAATAAATGAAGTCCATTTTGAAAAATAAAATTTATAAAATTTCAAAAATTGGTAATAACTATTCATAACGGCTGGTTTTAATAATAATTTAATAGCATATCGTTGTTTAGTGAAACTCGGTATTGCGTACAACGCAAGCTATTGAGGAAGACCGCGATTGCGTGTAAAGAAATCCAAGCTAGTGTTTTCTGTAGTGAAAGATTATTTTTATGATGTATAAAAACAAAATATTTCTCATAGAAATCTCGGGTGTTACATTCTACCCCCCATAAAATGAATTTCGGCCTCGAAATTCTTCACTTCGTAACAAACAGATGAGGATACCTCTCCCTCATCATATCATCATGCTCCCATGTAGCTTCTTCTAATTTGTTGTTCCTCCATAAAAATTTCACCTAGCGAGTGGTCTTGTTTTGTAGAACTGTTTTTTCTACGATTCAGAATCTCTATCGACTGTTCTTCATAAGAAAGATCTTGCTGCAGTGGTACAACTTCTGAGCTGAGTACATGTGACGGATTGGGTATGTACTTTCTCAGGAGTGATACATGGAACACATCATGAATTTTAGAGAGATTCAGTGGAAGCGCCACTCAGTAAGCGACCTTCCCAAAACGATCAAATATTTCGAATGGACCGACATACCTAGGGCTCATTTGTCCCTTCTTTCCAAATATCATTACTCTCTTCCAAGGAGATATTTGTAAGAACACTTTATCACCCACTTCAAAATCTAGGACTTTTCTTCGGTTATCGGTGTAACTTTTTTGTCAACTCTGAGCTACTCTTATTTGTTGTTGAATAGATTATACATTTTCTTCCATCTTATCAACAAGATCTAGTCCTAATGGATTTCTTTCCCCAACTTCATCTCAACAAGTTGGAGTTCTGCATTTATTTCTATAAAGAGATTCATAAGGAGCCAACTTAATACTGGAGTGAAAGCTATTATTATAAGAAAATTCCACAAAATGTAGGTGTTGATCCCAACCACAATTGTAGTCCATAGAGCAATCCCTTAACATGTCTTCTAGAGTTTGAATTGTTCTGTCAGACTGACTACCTATCTCAGGATGATAAGCAGTGCTGAAGCTCAACTCTGTGTCTAGAGTATGCTGAAGAATTCGCCAAAACGTCGAGGTAAACCTCAGATACCGATCAGATATAATGGAAAGCAGTACTCCATGAAATCTTACCGCTTCCTTTACATATATCCAGGAAAGCTTATCAAGAGAGAAATCCTCTTTAATAGCAATGAAGTGTGTCGACATCGTAAGATGATCAACTATAACCCAAATAGCATTATTGCCTTTGGATGTTTTAGGAAGTCCAGTGAAGAAGTCCATAGTGATATTTTTCCATTTCCATTCAGGTATGGGTAATGGATGTAACATCCCCTTAGACTTCGGTCTCTTAGCTATAACTTGCTGACAAACCAAGCATCGAGAGACATATTCAGCAACATCTCTTTTCATGCCATCCCACCAGAAGTACTCTTTCAGGTCCCTATACATCTTCGTTCTTCCAGGATGAATAGTGAATGAAGAACTACGAGCCTCATCCAGCAGCTCCTTCTTTAATTCTGGGATGGGAGGAACAAAAACCCGATTCTTGAAACTTATTATCCCATCATAATCAATGTTAAATTCAGGAACATTTCTCACCTTATTTTGTAACTCTACATCTTCTTTCAGTGGCTATTTTAACTTCACATGTATATATGGTTGAACATTAATTTGTGAAAGATAAGATTTGTTCCCCTTACATTATAATTCCTAGATCCATCCTTTGTAAATCGATAAATATTGGAACTTTTCTGATCCATATCATGGATAAGCTAGCATGTCCTAGTCGACTTAATGCAACTCCCACCTTGTTTGCTTTCCCAGGGTGGTAATGAAACGAGCAGTCGTAATCCTTAATCAGCTCGAAACATCTTCTTTGTCGAATATTCAGTTCCTTCTATTTGAAAATATACTTTTAACTTTTATGATCAGTATAAATACCACACCTTTCACCATAAAGACAATGCCTCTAAATCGTTAATGCAAAAATTACCACAGCTAACTCCAAATCATGAGTTGGGTAATTTTGCTCATGGATTTTCAACTGTCCTGAGGCATAACCTATCACCATATCGTTTTGCATAAGAACACACCCTATCCCCTCCTTGGATTCATCACTGTAGATCAAAAACCTTTCTCCACTACAAGAAAGTGTGAGTACAGGTGCACTGGATAACCTTCTTTTCAACTCCTTGAAATTCTCTTCACATTCCTCCATCCACATGAACATAACTACTTTTCGAGTCAACCTGGTGAGTGGATTATATAATTGTCAAAAATCATTCACAAAAAGTCAATAATATCCCACCAAACCAAGAAAACTTTGGATCTCAGTTGCTGTTGTTGGTCTCTACCATCTTTCTATAACCTCTGTTTTTGCTGGATCCACACATATCCCCTCTTTTTAGATTTTGTGACCAAAATGCAACTTTTTGAAGCCAAAATTCACACTTGGTAAATTTTTCATAAAGCTTATCCTTTCTCAGGGTCTTCAATACAATTCTCAAGTGATATTCATGTTCTTCCTTTCTCTTTGAATAAACAAGAATATCATCTATATAGACTACCACAAACTGATCAAGTTAGTCTATAAAGACTCTATTCATCAAATCCATGAAGATACCATGGGTATTAGTAAGACCAAATGGCATCACTATAAATTCATAGTGTCCATACCTTGTATAGAAACTCGTCTTTGTTATATCCCCCCTTTTGACCTTTAATTGATGATACCCTGAATAGAGATCAATCTTGGAAAAGTATTGATCTCCACGTAGTTGATCAAATAAGTCCTCAATGCATGGGAGAGGATTTTTGTTCTTGATAGTGATTTTGTTAAGTTCTCGATAATCAATGCAGAGTCTCATTGATGCATCTTTCTTCTTAACAAACCAAACAGGTTCTCCCTAAGGTGACACACTAGGGCGTATGAATCCCTTATCAAGAATCTCTTGGAGTTGCTTCTTCAATTCCTGCTACTCAATCGGGTCCATTCTATAAGGTGTCTTTGAAATAGGTAAAGCACCAGGTAAGAGTTCTATTGAAAACTCAACTTCACGATTTGGTGGAAGACCTGGAAATTCCTCCAGAAATCCATCATCAAACTCCCGTAAAATGGGAATATTCTTAATCATGAGTTTCTCACCAACCATTTGAGATAAATAATCATCATTTAGTGGAATCAAGACCCATAAGATGGAAGAAATTTCCACTGGAAGGTTATATTTATCTTTTCATCGATAGACGATCATTGATTGATATGTAATTTGAAATGTGACTTCTATTATTTGGCAATTAATATGAGCTCCATATTAAAAAATCCAATCCATTCCAAGAATCACATCAAATTCCACTATAGCAAGGATCATAAGATTTACAGGAAGCACTTTCCCACAAAATTCAATCGGATAAGAATTATAAACTTTTGATGCAACTGTTGTGCCATTAGGGGTTGTCACAACTAACTCAACATCTAATTGTTGAGGTAATACTGTTATACCCTTGGAAAATTCTTCAGAAATAAAACAGTGGGTGGATCCAAAATCAAATAAAACATTTTCTACTTTAGAGTGGATGGTAAGTGTATCATTCACCACTTTGTTATCATACTCCACATCGCTGATAGAAATTTCATGTGACATTCCTTTATCTTTAGCCTTAAGAGTTTGTTGACATAGATCATCATCAAAAACCCTTGGATTTGGGCATTGATTAGCATAATGCCCCATTTCCTTACACATGTAACATTGAAGTGTATGAGGTTCACTTTGTGTCCCCTTTTCATTGTTTTCATCACTAGACATCTTCTTCCCATAATTGTGGCATTCAAATGCCTAATGACCTTCCTCTCCACATTTGAAACATTTACTTGTCCCTTTAAGACAACTCCCACCATGCTTCTTTCCACACATTGAGCATATGGGAAAACTCATGTTCTTTTTAGTGTGGTCTTTAGATTTTCCTTTGAATTCCATTTCCCTCTTCTTATCAAATGCATATGACTGATGGGTTACTCCAATCTCTATCTCAAATTTGAGAGCACATCGAACGATTTCCTCATAGCAATTGAAGTCCTTTATGGCTAACTCCCTTTGATGACTTGGTTTTAAACCACTAATGAATTGATCAGTCTTACTCTCAGGTTGGATAATAATCCCAAAATCATACCTTGAATGTCATGTAAAAATTTCTTCGTAGGTACCAATAGATTCATCATCCTTTTGCTTCAGTTCAAGAAACTCCTTCTCCATCTTTGTTCGAAGAATACGAGGGAAGTACTTATTGAAAAATAAATTATTGAACTCTCCCATTCCTTGGACTAAATTTCATCTCTTTGACTCATATTCTTGATAACATTCCACCATTGATCAGGTTCACCCCTCCAAATGATATACTGCTATGATGACTTTATCATGCTTGGATAATTGAAGAACTGAAAATATCTTTTCAGTAGTACTGATCCATTGTTCAGAAACTAATGGATCAGTAGACCCACTGAAAGAAGGTGGATGCTACCTCATGAAGGATTCCACGGAATGTTGCTCCTTCCATTGCTCGTTTGGAAGGCTTGCATGATTCAGAGCTTGAGAAATTTGTGTGAGCATGGATACAATATTTTTCATTCTAGCTCCCATAACGTTTGGTTTCTCAGGGGACAATTATTGCATTGCCTGTTGCATTCTGGATTAACATGGTTCCCTCAGGTTCCGGCCATTGTCTAAAACCAAGAAGAATAGTGTGAGAAACACTACTTATAATAGGAAAACCACATAATCAAGAATAAAATTTTACACATAAGGTCTTATCTTAGGTTATTCATGGACATTTCTAAAACACTAAGATTGTGTTCTATGCTTAGACTTATCCTTAGGTTTCTTACTAAGGCTTTCATAACCTAGTTTCCAGTGGTTGACTATACATTTCCTCTGATACCAACTATAATGACCCATACTTTTCATACATTTTTATGACTTCATAATTGAAGCACACTTATTAAAACATATAACAAAACCATGAAAGGACCATACAGGTATAGTGTCTTTAGAAACTGGAAAACATAACAACTTGTTCAAATATCATCTACGTTGTCTCCCATTTATTTCATCATATCTAGAGTCTCTTTTGGAATATTCTACTTAGTACCCTTCTTCCTAACCTGGGGAAATAAAAAAAATAAAAAAGGGTGAGCTCAAATTCTTAGTAAGGGTAAACAAAAGAAATATCAATCACATCACATTCATAAGAACATAACATTTTGGAAAACATAACCTACAAAAGAGATCATAATATCCTAACATGGGATAAATCATTGTGGTGAAATGTAATCCCAAATAATCATAACATAAAACATGCCACATTTTGGAATACACACATAATCATAGGGAATCATTTATAATTAGTAAAAACTCATTTCCAAGACTATCTTAGCGGACATAGTCCATTTCTGAACCATGATCACACCTCGTTTCAGTCCTGTATCACTGAACCGGTTTAACCTGTCGTTACAGCAATGTCTATCTCAAGAGATAAAAATAATTACCCAATGCATTGGAGGTAGATATAGGTCCCACCCATCTCATAATGATACCATTCTTATGTGTTCCACAAGATCATGATTCATAAATCATAAAATAACCCATGTAATAAAAATGGGATTCTTAATCATCATGCCATCAAAACACAATCCATATAAGATACAAAGACAACCTTAAAATAATTCCATCATAAAATGATCAAAACAATGTAAAAATATACATATAAACAGAACCCTATATTATCTTAGATGGAAAATAATTTTTATAGAACACTTGAACTCCACTCTTGAGGAAAATATCCTTTCTTCTTCAAAAACATTTTCCTTTCATAACATGTCATATAATTTTAAACAAAAATAAGTTGATTAAAAATAAAATTGAAAAATTGTAACGGAATATTCATGGAAGTAATGTTCTAAAAATCCATTCATGCCGTATAAGTTAATAAAACATTCTTCTCGTACTTTGGCCAAAAAAGTCAAAAAGTACCTCGTACTAAAAACAAAAAAAGATTCATTTCACATCTATTACTAAAAACTCACCAACAAGTAATATTGGATTTAAAAAATTGTAGGAGGATAAAAATAACATTACATATTGATGAAACATGTATATGGGTGATAAATAGTCCCCAGTAAATTCTGAAGTAAAAACAATCTCGGATAAAAATTGAGATTGTGAGATTCTCCCTTACCTGAGGTGTGATATGCTTCGTACGTGTCCGAAACTATTGTATAAATATTTAAATAATGTTATTTACTTATTCCAGAATTTTAATAATTGTTATTATATCATATAAGGTCATATTCTTAGATTTATATTAGTAATATTTCATTGCTACTTGTTATTCGAGTGTTTATTTCTTTTTTTGTTCTTATGCGTGTTTTGTCGAATAAATTCATATTCTTCTTTTTAGGTTAGAGAAACCTAATTTACATAATTTTATTAGTGTAATATATATCATATTTATTAATTAAATGCATTTATATAATCATTATGAAATGAAGATCATGTTGAACGAGTCGCATCACATCGTGGATACGGTAGGCCGTACGTACGCCCGAGCGATGATATCGTTCCCATGATCGTGGAATTGTATTGAAGTGTATGTATACTATTTAATAATAAATATCACTTTAAAATAACCATTTTTACTTATTCTTTACACAATTATACCCATCCAAGTAAGGTGGTGGTGGAAAACATATTACACCACGACGTGGAGACGCTATTCCGTACGTACACACGCTCGGTGATTTCATTTTCCGTAGGATGGATAGAAGGTGAAATAGTGTTGTTTCATATTTATAATAAAATATAATTATATGATTGATAATGATGTTATTAGTACATAATTAAACAACTAAGTAAGAATATGTTGCAGAAAAAAGAAATTGGAAAGGATCGGTAATGGATATTACCTCTTCTTTGACACGCCTCTTCTTAACCTCCTCTTAGGGCACTAGGGATGGTCTTTTAAGAATACCAGGACCTCTAGGATGTTTCTAGGGAAGTTTATAAGAGAATTTGGCAGGGTTTGGCCGAGATTTATTTCTCAAAGTGGTGTGAGGAGGAGAGGGAGGATATGCCTTTTTATAAGGAAGGAGAGGGGAACCTTTGGAAAAACTAAAAATATTATATAATTATAAAGTCTTATTCAGTTTTTCATAGCTCCAAATTGATTTATTTCGAAGCTAATGTGTGGATGGGTATAAATACTCTCCTACAATATAATTTAGACAAGTTTAGGTTTCTATTTTAACTTTATCATTTAGATTTAACTTTAAGTTATATAATTTAACTTTTACCGTGTCTTCTTGTTTTCTTACACTATATGGTTAATAAACTTACTTTAACAGGACAAAAGAACTCCAGGTTGTTTCTTATTAATATATATAACCTTATCTAAGTTATTTGGCCGGTCCTTAGATTTTTAGGAATAAAGTAACAATTAATAATATAATATTTTTTAAAAAACTATTTTATGTCAATTTTGACACTATTTGGTAATTGATTTTTGTGAAAATCATAACAGAATGATTAGTTAGAAAAAAGTTAATTAAATCAATACTGACATGTCATATTAACCTATTAATTAGTTTAATTTATAAAAAGTTTCAAATTACAATTATTTGAGTATTTATAACATCAATTATGTTAATATTTCATTAATAAGATAATTACTGCATCACCATTGTGTCAAAAATAATTTAAATTATTTAATGTCTAAAAATTATAAATAAAATACAATTATGTAGGAAATATTTTTAGCTTTCTAATGAATATTAATAGTCCAATGTATCATATGTATAACCCTATATTAAAAATGTTTTAGTTACTAAACATTGATTTTAACTATTTAAACTATTCTTTAAATAAAATAATATTAAATGTCCTAATCTAAACCAAGTGGACCTAAAGGGTAATATTTTATCCTTAATGTTGTTTTTGGTCGAATTAAACGTATCCAATATAATTAGTACATGTGTTAGGGTAATAATAATTTCAATTTTACCCTTAATTACCCTATTTACTTTTAACCGTGGTGTATAAAAGTAAAAAGATACTATTCACCAAAAATTATTTTCATCTCATTGAACCACATTTTACATACTGAAATCAACCGTGTCTCTCAGATTTTTTTAATTCCATTCACAAAAGCGGTAAAATTATGTTCTATGTAAATTTGCAAATTCTCCTAGGAGGTGGGTAAAAGACGGTCAAAAGTTAAATAAATTTTATAAATATATAAAATTATTATAAATTGACCCCAATGAATTACATTGAATTTATATAGGTATTATGTATCAATTTTGACCTAAAATAATTTTAAATAAAATAAACAATCATTTAAATTAATAGTCGGTTTTTAAATAGTAACCAAGTATTTTCACTATTCATCAAAAATTGACAGTTTTCAGAAAAATACCAAAATTTCACCCTAGGCTAATTTCGATATTCCGATTCCAAAAATGAATTTAGTTTTGAAAAATAAAATTTTTAAAATTTTCAAAAGTGGTTATTACTATTCATAATGGCTAGTTTTAATAATATTTTAATAGCATAACGTTGTTTACTGAAACTCGGTATTGCGTACAATGCAGGCTATCGAGGATGGTTGTGATTGCATGTAAATCAATCCAATCTAGTGTTGTGTGTATTGAAATATTCCTTTGATGATGTATAAAAACAAAATATTTCTCATTAAAATCTCAGGTGTTATAGTGTTGGAAATGTGTAAAGTGTCCAACATAGTCTATCACATAAATACTCCCCCAAGTCAACCTCATGAACTCATCTACTCTCTCCTACCTCAGTATCTCTGGATATAAGTTCTCTAGAAACATATCCAATAGTTCCTTCCATAACATACCATTGTCCTATACAGTCCATGCCTGAACATACCAAGAGTGATTCATTGATCCTCATATCATGTAAACAGCCAACATGAGCATCCTCTCCATAGGAGTCTCAAAGTGGTCAATTATAGTCATGATGGACTCAACCTATAAATCATCTCTCTTAGGTCCACCCTCTCCAATAAAAGTAGGAGGGTGTGGAATTTCTAACTCCATGTTTAGATCAATCATACTCTTCACAACCCACCCTGGGTCTCTTCCCATGAATTTCATGAAGTGGGAAATGTTCTCTTGGATATGCTCCCTAAATTCATCACCTGACACAATTGGAGCCTTAGTTCCTACTACCGGTAGATCATCTCTAGCCATATCCTCATGTTATCCTCTTAATAAGTGCCATCATAGAGAAATATCTATACCATTACAAATATGTACCTTAGAGAACCTTTTACAAAATTACCACATTTAAGGTAAAATACAATATTCCACAACAAGTCATTTCCCCAAACCCTACCACATAGTCAAAAATGAGGTGTTATCACTACCCTTAATAAGCTTAATCTATGGTCCTAGATAACAAGGGTAAACACATTCTAATTATTCAATTTTCTCATTTAGACACCCATTTATTCTCATATTACATCATTCTTCAATCTTTTTCAATTTCATTTTTGGTGCCATTTTCATTTCAATTTCACAAGCAACGAGAAACTGTTCAAGTTCAATAACTTACCCATAACCCATTTTTCTATGTGCACCTAAAATTAATCATGTCACAATAACCCTATGTTCCTAGAATGATGCATGTAACTATGATATTGGGCCATACTGGTCCACGAGTCAAAACATAGAAAAAATTAACATCAATAATCACAACACACAACAAGTGTTTCACCCATGTAGAAATAATATTCCATTGTAACAGAAAATAAGAATAACAACAATCCCACTATGGGTACATGGGTTATCCCCCATACATTGGTTAGCTACTCCAATGCATGAGATCATAACTAAGGCCTGGATCTTTCTAGTTTCATGGCTACCTTTACCAAATAGTAATACAAAATAAAAAAGAAAAGAAAAATTGACTCTGATACCACTTTGTAATGTCCTGACCCAGGTGCCACCCATCGGTGCCTCGAGTTCGTCAGTCACATGACCCCAGGTGTGCCTCCCCGTATGGTAGAGGATACCGAATAGAAGTAAATTGTTATCACATTATCAATTAATCTTTATTTAACAACATAAACGCCTGATCTCTCATAGAAACTCGTACCTTAATTCTTGCTTTGGCTCATTCAGAAGCCTGAAGTATGTCTAATGGATTTCATATCTCATAATTCCATTTTACCATTCAATACCTACTTTGTCTCAAACCGGGTCCGGAAGTATGTCCGATGAATATCTTATCTCATAATGTTGTTGATACCATTATTTAATTCATATTTGAATTCCCATGTTACTATTCATACATCACCTAATAGAATGACCATGCTACCATTATTTAATTCAGAGTTAATTGACCATGTTACCATTCATAACTTACACATTATAATGATAATGTTCCCATTCTTTATTTCACAACTAAATAACCATGTTACCATTCATAACTTACACATTAGAATGAACATGTTCCCATTATTTAATTCTAAACTAAATTTCCATTTTAGCATTCATAACACATAATTAATTCAATAGTTAAACATCCAAATAAATTTCATTACTAATTCATAAATTATTTAAACACAAAGATTCCATTATTTAATTCAATAATTAACGAATCACATAAATAACATTAATTAATTCAAAAATTAATTAACCACATCAGGTAAATTAATTAATTCTACAATTAATTAATAACTTAAATTATATTATTCAATTAAAAAATTAACTAAACCCAAATATTTCATAACTAATTCCACCATTAGTTTATCACATAAATACCCTTAATTAATTCCTTAATTAATTGAGTATATCAATCACATTAATTAATTCTTCAATTAATTAATTAATATCGACAAACTCAAAATTCATTAATTAATTCCACAATAAATTATGTCAATAACAACCTCGGTAGATCATAATTATTCAAAAAAATATATATTTCAATCCGCAAATCTCAATATCTCACAGTTAATTCTACAAATAATTAACTCAATCTATAATTTCCGAAATCCCCAATTTCACATTTGCTTAGTTAATTAATACACCAAATTATTTAATTCAGTCAAGAACACAATTTCCAAAAATATAATACAAATTATAAAATAACATATACATAATTTAAATAATGTCTTCAGGATTTCGATTATAGACCAACTAACTCGATTCATTGACAAGCAATCGTCCAATAGAAATCCCCAAAATTTGAGTAGCACAACGACATAGAACATGATCTAAATCTAAAATGATAAATCAGGATTGAACAAATAAATATTTCTTAAATCTATATATATATCTACAATAATATATCTTGATCAAAAAAATAAGGAAAATATCCAATCAAAATAATAATAACAAACCCGATCTAAAATAGGAGAGGAAGGTAGAAGGAATGAGAAAACAAGTGAGATGAGATCCTATGACAAAGAAGGGTTAATATATTTGATATAGTATTTTAATCACAAATAATAGTGGTCATGATAACTATTAAACCATCAAGGAGGATCCAAAATCATGAGATATAATCTAGTGTCGAATAGGGGTCAAATAAAATTTAAAATGGGGGTTTGAGTGATTAAAAATATAATTTTTGGGTTTTTCAAAAGGTAGGGCATGGTTAGTTGGGAATGGGTGAATGGTTTCCCCTAACATTGAGCCTAACCATGCACCTATATTATGGGGGTGCATAGTTTCTCCTAAGAGGGTGCATGGTTTTAAAAACTGTGCGCTAACGGTGAAATTCCTTTGTCCAGTGTTGCACTGTTTGATGGGTTGGGGCACATGGTTAGGGAAAACCATGCCCCAACCATGAATTTATCCTCTCCCATCCAATTTTCTAAAATTGTTTCCCAAACACACCCCAAGATAAAACCCAACCCATGTATTCTAAAAAAAATACCTAAAATTATTCTCAAGTCATCTTCAGGAAAGGTCGGGATCTGACACAAACAATTTCATTTACTCTCCTAAAGTATTCATCAATGGATTCTTCATCTCTCATTATTATGTCTTCATACGTAATATTCCTATTTTCTATATATTCTTAATTCAATTTAGTATTCCCATTGAATATACTATCCATCTTATCCCACATACTCTTTGAAGTTATGAAACCCATCTCCTTCATATATCCATTTTCTGATAAGGACATAAGAATAAATATCTAGCATTTCCATCAGCTTATATATTTATTTTAGTAGTAAAGAATATAAGATAAAATTTCATAATAGGTGTAAAACCAATTGTAGTAGCATCAACAACTTCTAGGACAAATTATAGGAGATAAAGAATCATCTAATTTTTCAATCCATAATAATTTTTCCATCAATTTGAGGAATTCCTCTACTATTGGTAGAATTGATATTATCCATGATAAGGATTAAATAAGGGAACATTGCCTATGATACCAATTAAAGTTTCTAAGGATTAAATAACAACATAAAAGGGGGTTAAATTAGTTGGTCACTTTTATAAGTTCTAATACTTTTAAAAAACATAACCCTTGAAACCTGTTACAGTTTATATCCTTATTTTCTTTTAGTAAATATCCATGCAAAAAATGTAGGAAATCAAGTAAATCATGTAAGATTTAAAAGGTTTGTCCTCGGTGTGAGAACTAACATCCTTTACGTGTCCACTTCCATGGGTGTATATAAATTCTCTATAATGAATAAGTGAATACAACTCATGCCAATCCCTGATAGATATCTACTATGTCTCAAAAGAAATTATTATACTAACTCCCATCCACTTAAAAATATCATTACAAACAATTGAGCCAAAAAAAACAATAAAGACTTTCTTGAAACTTCTCCACAAATTCTCTATATGGAATCCTCAGTCCAATGTGGCAAGGCCTGATTCTCTCATTCTAATGGGGATGGGTTCAATGGACATAGTCCAATGAATTTAGTCTAATGAAAACATTATGATTAACTCATTCTAAATATATATTACTCAAACTCTTCCAAAATTCTTAGTCAGATATTCCTTAGTTTGGTACACAAATCATTAAGATGTCCAACCTTATAATGGGGTCTCAGTCCAAAAAGATAACTTTGACATGAATTCTACGGTGCTCCACCTTTTCCAATCACATAAAAAAGATGTAAAGTATGAATGTATTGTGATTATATTAATAGGAATCCAAGAAAGAAAAAGGCAGGAAACCGGAAAACTTTTCCTACATAATTAAATTCAATAACATCAAGATCTATGCATATTTGAATTTGAATTTTGACCACATAAAATCTTCACAAATATGTTGAAATATTATTGTGACTTATTTGTAATTGTTATTATCAAACTTCCTAAATTTTCTTTGGTACGATGGAACTTTATTAGCTCATTATGAGGTATCATACATAGCTCATTAGGATGTAACTTCCTCAACTCATTATGATGGAACTTCCTCATCTCATTCTGAATTTACTTTCCTCATCAGAGTTAGTCTGTTTGAATTTTTTCTTAGAGTTAGTCTAATTGAAATTTGTTCTCAAAGGAAATATTGATTGAATTTCATTCTCAATGTCATTATGATTTAATTTCCTCCTCATAGTCAGTCTAATTAAATTTCATCCTCATAGTTAGTCTGATGGAACATCCTTAGCTTCAGTCTGAAAGAATCTTCATAACAATGGAATTCACATTATGATGGAAATTGAATTCCGCAACTTTGAAATTCTTTAAACCTCACTATATATAACGCATTCATACTTCTAAACACTTCATTTCTCGGTACTTATGGATCCGATGCTAACTTTTTATGGACTCCTATAACTAAGAAAATATTTATGATTCATCCATTTCTTCAAAATCTTTTATCATGATAGTTATCATGATTTATGATAACTTCAATATTGGAAAAGAACATTCTGAATTACATAGAAAATTATTATGACTTCTATTACTTTGAAAAACTTGTTTCATTTCAACCAAGACACAATATGAATGGTTTCACTTATTCTCCCCCTTTTCTTCATAAGTATTTTATCACAATTGTTATAGACAATTTATGATATTTGCGAATTAAAAACTAGAAAATCATCGTCTGACTGAAGGTTTGAATGTTTAAAACATTCTAACTCCTAACATCACTTTCTTTATTAAAAATATTCAACAAAATTGTGAATTTATAACCAACATTTATTCGAATGAAACTTGATCTTCGTTCTAATGTATATAAGACCAATGATTTGTCTGATCAACAACTTTATTATTCTAACAACTTATCTGATCGATGATACACTGTTTGATACTTTGTGTTTGGTGCTACTCAGTCTGATCATCTGTATCTCGAAAACAACTTTCTCTTAAACAAAAAATTTCTCCCTATTTATGTTTAGGTTTGAAAATTTAGAAACATTCACCAGTTTTTCAAAAACCATTATTTTTCAAAAGATTAGTTTTCTACAAATACAAAACTTTTTAAAAAACCTTACGAAGGTTATTCAGTATACCATACCATTTATTAAATGGAAAGAATCCTATGTTTTCATACTTGCATTTTAGGTTCGGAAAGCATTTTTTAAGGCCTATTTTAGGAATAAACTTTAACCTTGAGGTGTGGAATGTGACTTTTAGGATAACTCAAATAAACAACGGGATATTACCAATGTGAACCCTTATAAAAAAATTAATAGTGGAAAGACATTCCATATTCCTTGAGAGGGAAAAAATCTCTAAAAGTGCTGGTGGGATGGAGATAGAATTAGATGAAGTTGAGATTCAAGGTATATAAGACTTGTCATAGGAACAGGTTCTATAAATCCCCATGTAAGAAGAAACTATTCTAGAAACACAAGTAATGTGTGGGAGTACAAGAGAGGTTAGAGAACCAGAATGGTGTGATATTGTTGTCACCAAGGATAGTGACTAATTATTAGTTTATAATAATGATCCAATAACCTAAAAGGAAGCAGTAAGTGGAATAGATTTTGCCAAGTGAAAATAATCCATCAATTCTAAAATGGATTCCATCTACCAAAATGAAGTTTGTATTTTTTAGCTACTAAAATGGATGTAAAACCCATTGGTTACAAGTGGGTATTCAATAAGAATCTAGACATTGAAGTAAAATTCAGTACCTAAAAGGTATGAATAGTTGTAAATGGATTGAAATATAATGAATAAATTAAATGAGAAAAAACCTTTTCACCTGTTGTAATGTTGAGATCCATCAAAATTATACATGACATTAAGGCTTACCGTGACTATGAGATTTGAGAAATGGATGTCAAAACTACCTTACATAATGGGAACCATCGGGAAGATGTTGATATAAAACAAACTGAAGGGTTTGTGACTCCAAAGTATGAAAATATATAAAAATTAAAAAATAATCCTTCTATGGATTAAATCAAGTATGTAGGATTTGGAACATTCATTTTTGATGAATCTATAATATAATGTGGTTTCATAATGAATGGGTGTGAGCCTTGTGTCTGCAAACAATTTAGTGGGATTGCATTCATTTTCATAATAGTATATGTTGGTGAGATATTACTTATAGGAAATCAAATACCAGTCTTACAGTTTCCTAAGATGTGGACGAATAAATACTTCTCTATGAAGGACATGGGTGAGACATCATATTTATTTAGAATCAAGATCTATCATGATAGATCCAAGAATTTTCTCATTCAACTTCAAATTAAAAACATTGTTAAGATTCTTATAAAATTTGGTATAGAAAAATCCAAGAGGGGATTATTTCCAATGTCACTTGGCATTCATCCTTCCAGGAAAATCATTCCTCAGATACATGGGAAAATAAATAGAATGGAAATTATTTCATAAACATCAGTGATTGGGTCATTCATGTATATTATGATATGTACTATGATAGATGTTTCCTATGCATCATGTGTAGTAAGAAGATATCAAGATGATCCAGTTGACAACTATTAGATGGTAGTCAACAGTATCTTTAATTATTTGAGGTGTACTGAGGATATGTTCCTAGTTTATGTTGGATATGGGGAACCGGTCATCAAAATATATGAATATTATAGTTTTCAAACATATCAATATGACATGAAGTCACAAACTACATACATATTCACTTTGAATGGAGGTATTGCAATCTAGAAGAGCTCAAAAAATGCTATGGTAATAGATTTTATAGAAGATTCCAAGTATATTGTGACTTCCGAGGTAGCTAAATAAGCATTATGGATTAAAAAATCATCCAAGATCTTGAATTTTTATATAATATTAAATATCCTATTACACTCTATTGTGAAAATTTTGTAGTGGTGTATCTTGTAAAAGAGCCATGTACACATCAATGAACGAAAAATGTACTTTGGAAGTATCATCTCTTGATGGTTTTTTTGAGAGGTGAGGTTTTAGGGGGAAGTATTTCCAAAGAAGAAAATATATCATACCCCTGGACTAAAATATTGACTCACTATAAATATGATGATTAAGTGAGTTCAATTGGACTGAAAGTTGTAGGTAGTTGGATCTAGTCCTCATGGGAGTTTCTTGGAGTTGGTGTCCTAGGATTAGCTATTTGTACTGTAATTACAAGTATGTTTGATATATTGAATATTAATAAAACCTATTATTACATATTGTCCATTGTTCTTTAAGAATCTAATGTAATAACTTCCTAGAGTATATGTCACATTGATAAGGTCATATTAGTTCTCTGTTATACTGAGAATATTGAATTTTTATGATGAAATTCTTAAAGAATGTTCTTCTCATGGATAACGTACTATGATGGGAAACATAGTTCATAGATAGTTAAGTGAGATCACTCATAAGAGGATGAGTCTTAATATCATGAAGTTCTCACTTGTTAATCACCAATATGGGAGATTATGAGAAAGAGTCACTAGTAGGAATTCCACATGTTTTGGTGTAATCATATATCCCAATATACGAGCATGTGTAATGGTACTTGGTCTTTAAAATTATCATTAATGTATTTTTTAACTCATGAAATTAGATTTTATGATGAAAACCATGACGATATATATTCATGGTATGTTAGGTTACATTGTTCTTGTCATGACTTGCTTGTCATTAATGAATATGTTAAAGAAGGATTTATCCATTCTATATTTATAGAAGCTGATATCTCATTCATTTGATTGAAATAGAACCATTGCATTAAATTCAAGGTACATGGTGCAACGATATGATTATTTTAGATATTTAAAGAAAGATGTACCAAGAAAATAGGTTGGTGACATAGATGTGAAACCTGCTTGATGAGATATTATGATAAAGAGATTTTATTATATAGTGAGTATTCATTTTTGGTTTTCATCATTTCAAAATTAGGTTATTTCTCTTGGGTTTCTTGACTCATTTCTAGATAGTAATTTTGTACTTTAAACGAGTTCTCTTGATTCTAGTTAGAAACAATCCTAGAGGGTCAAACAATAAATGTTTCTGATGATCTTGATTAAATACAATTTGAATTTATGTAATTGAATACATATTATTCTCAGGACTGAGGTATAATTTTATTCATGCTTTATTGATCAAAAATATATATTTATTAATGAAATATTTAAATTAAATATTTATTTAGGTTTTGAATAAATAAAATAAGAGTTTTAGTAGACCAAGACCATGTCTAATAAATAATATTAATTAAAAATATGGTTAGATAATATTTTTCGATGCTCAAGTTGGAGCGCACCATAAAATAATTATAAGAATATTATTATTATATGGAATGAGGTTTATTAAAGGTTTTAGTGTTATTTAAGGTATAGAATGAAATAAAAAAAAATCCTAACCTAAAATCTTCCTCAATAAATAGCCTGTTATGGCTATTGTGAAGGTAATTGAAAATAGATAATTATTTCAAATAATGAATTTTCTTTTAACTCCTCTATCTCTCTACCTCTCAAGAAAAATAAATGTTTTAGATATTTATTCAAGATTAATGAATGCGTGATCAAGAACGAACAATGCAAGACATTTTATTCCCCACACTAGCATATAGAGATCATTTAACATTTTTCGGCTATCAATGGAGCCTGTGTGGATTTTCGCTAGAGGGATTCTATTCTTGTATTCTCATAGCGCAATAAAGGAAATATGAAAGGTTATTTTCATATGATTAACATCATTAATGATGAAATATTCCTAAGATAAGTTAATCATTTTTAGGACATTAATTAAATTATTTAAAAATTTGATGTTCTAGCTCATCATTCATGGTTTTAAGAATATAATAATTAAAAGAAATGTTAATATAGTTCCTGCCAACACATGCTTCCAGTACTCCCGAACTATCATAAGGTGCAACTTTCCTAGATCCTTTAGCAGTATGGATATATCCAAGAGGAGATGTGGGGGCAGAAGTCTATTGTTCGAGCTCAGTGTATGTCGAGTAGTATGTACACACAATTCCAATAAGTATGATCACTAGTAACATGGCCATATCTTGATTATATTCAATATATTGACTTTCCATTCAACATGGAGTTGAAGAAAGTACATTCAGGAGTTGTAGCGGCTTGGTTAATGCACAACCACTCGTTATGTGATTTTTTATTTTATGATATATTTTTCATTTATTATTATCTCTGAATACACCAGTTAAACATGATCACAATTTTTTAGGATGAATTATTGGTTTCCTACTGAATTTTATTACTCACACCATGCATAAAAATATCGATGCACATTCAGACTTTATGTTTAGGGATTTGGATAAGGAAAAGGGACCTATGGTTGATGGCTGAGAAAATGAGAATGGAGATGGTAGTATATCGAGACGGACTCTGGTGGACCCTAATGTTTTATTTATTTATTTATCTTCCAATTATTACTCAGGTTTATATTTCCACTTTAGAACCCCATTTATTATTGTATGACATGTGTCTCAACTTTACGATTTCACATAATTACTCTAGTTGCTATTCTATTATTTATTATGTATTATTTGTATTATGACATGATAATATGGGTATAGTCTCCCCGCCGATGTACTTAGACCCTCACTACAAGTCAGAAACCTCTTGTGTGTAGGGAGGCATACATGAGGTCTTGTAGCACTCCGGTTCGAACTCGTCATTACAGGTGACGGCGTTACAAAAACCATTAAAAAAATACTCCATACTACAAAAAATACTATTCTTAGTTGTGGTTTTTTCTTTTAGTGGATTTATTTTAAACCTTTTCCTAATTATTTAGTGGTGGTTACAAAAATCTCCTTGTATTGCATGTTTTCTAGTCATTTTAGAGTAGTTTGATTCATTTAACGCTGGTTTTTTATCTGATTTTTTTTTGAATTTAGCAATGATTTTCATTTTATTTAATGAAGATTTTTTTAAAAAACATGAAAATAAAATAGATAAGATGAACCTAACAACTGATAAATATTTCAGTGGATGTCAGGATTATTGGTAGTTAATATTAACCACTATTAATTATGAATCAAATTCTTTTTTTTAACATTGGTTCTTAAAAATCACCTCTCATTATTTTTTAAAAAATAAATTTTTAAAAATATTTAATAAAAAAATATAAACATAAATACATTGACATGTAATAAACTAAAACATAAATGAACAATAAAACCATCATACATACATCATACAAGATACATCCATAGTTATATACATATATATTCATAGTTATCATAACCTCAGTCAACCGATTACCTTAGTCATCCCATACCTCAATTATCAATATATACATATAAAATATCTCCAAAAACAACCCATGCCCAATATATTCCGAACCCATGACCAATGTTTCATCCTTCTACCTCCACATCATCTCATCAATTGAAATATACCACATAATCTCATCAATTGTAATAAAAAAGAATGAAATTAAAATTAAACCTAATAAATCATAATTATAGTAGAATCATTGATAAAATTTAAACATACCAATGAAAATAAGAACAATCACCACTACCTTATAAATAATTTCCTAAATCAAATGGTCAGCCTCTTTCCTTCGGTTAACATATATCACCTACAATAAAAACCATAACATTTAAGATAAGAAATACAAAAGTGAAAAGAAATGGAATATATTTATAATGTTGCACATAAAATTTGTTATTTTGTTAATGAAACAAAAGACATTTTAACATAAAACAAGTAATATACCAAGAAAAAAACTTTTAAAACAGAAGTTTACCTATTTAAAATATGATTCAACACATGAAACTAAAAATGGATAAGTATATAAAATTCTAATTGATGTTTAAATCGATCTGCAATGTGCTTAAATTTTACTTAATTGTTTTTAAGAATTTCACATAAAAGAATTTACTATATATAAAAACTAAATCAGTGGTGGTTGTTCCATGGTTTCACATCAATTTGAGGCTATTTTCTATGGTTGTGAATGTTACCTACATGTTTATGTGTTTTAAAACACTAAAAACCTCTTTACGGGCATCCTAGGAAAAACCAAACATGAAATGAAATTACTTAGGTTCCTAAATTTAAAAAATAAATATATGGTCATTTTTCCTTGATTTTATGTTAATATAATGATGTTTACCTAGTTTTGACCCCCCCTATACACGTTTTTAAAGGCTTCGATACATTTAAAAACTATTTATCGATCCATTTTGAACACAAAACACTCCGGATTGACATGTTTTCTAAAATTACATGTCCAAAATAACTTTATGGTGGTTTTACCATGATTTCACATCAATATGTAGTCCTTTTCTATGGTTTTTACTATTTCACACGTATTTTAGTTTTTTAAAACACTAAAAACATGTTATAGGAATCACAGGTAAATCGTAAGTAAAAATGATGTGTCATAAATTATTAAATTTAAAAATTAAATATTTGGTCATTTTACTATGATTTCATAGAAATTAGATGATATTTTCTTGGTTTTGACCCCTTGATGTCATGTTTTTAAAGGCTTCAGTACCTTTAAAAACTATTTACCGATCCATTCTAATCACAATACACGTTATATAGATGTTTTTTCTTTGTGTGAACATAAAAAATAACAAAAATAAATATGTACCATGATTTCATGTCAATTTGAGGTCTTTTTCTATGGTTTTGACCATTACATGGATGTTTTAGTGTTTTCAAACACTAACAACGTGTTTCCAGGTATCCTAGGAAAACTGTAACTTGAAATGATGTGTATTTAGTTCTTATATATCAAAAATCAATATATAGTAGTTTTACTTTGATTTCATGGTAATTCGATGATTTTTTCCTAGTTTTGACCCACTAACAAATGTTTTAAAGGCATAGATACCTTTAGAAAACTATTTATTAAGCCATTCTGACCACACCACTTATCGGATTGACATGTTGTCAATGTGTATACATCACAAATAACTCAACAATGGTTTTCCCATGATTTTATATCAATATGGATTAATTTTCTATGTTTTTTACCATTACACAAACATTTATGTGTTTTAAAACACTAAAAATTCATTTAAAGACATCCTAGGAAAATCGTAACATAAAATGATGTTATGTCATTTCTTAAATTTCAAAAATAAATCTATGATATTTTGTCTATGATTTTCCTGGTTTTGACTCCCCCCTGAAACATGTTTCTAAATGCTTCAGTGCCTTTAAAAACTATTTACCAAGACATTCTGACCACACTTCACATCAGATTGACATTACGCATACACTTCAAAAATAAAACAATGGTGGTTGTCGCATGATTTGAAATAAATCTAATGTTTTCTCTATGGATTTGATTATTGCATGTTTTAGTGTTTTTAAATACTAAAAATTAATTTATTGGAATCCTAATAAAACGGTAACTCAAAATGAAATCTCATCAATTAATATATTTAAAAAATCCACAAATGTTAATTGAATTATGATTTCATGGAAATCGAATGATTTTTTCCTTGTTTTGAACCCCCACCACATGTTTTTAAAGGCTTTGTTACCTTTAAAAATAGTTTACTGAGCCATTCCAACTACATCGCACATCATATTGATGTGTTGTTAGTGAGTACATGTAAAAATTAACTAATCGGTATATTTACCCTGATCTCACATTAATATGAGGTCATTTTATCTTTTTCTGAATGTTACACACACATTTTAGTGTTTTAAAACACAAAAAACACATTTACGAGCATCCTGGGAAAATAATAACTCAGAATGATGTTCTGTTCATTCCAAAATTTCAAAAAAAATCTATGGTTGTTTTACTTTTATTTCATAAAAATATACTAATTTTTTCCTAGTTTTGACCCCTATATACATGTTTTTAAAGGCTTCCATATCATTAAAAATCATTTACCGAGTCATTCGGACCACACCACATGTTAGATTGATGACTTGTCGATGTGTAAATGTCAAAAATAACTCAATAGTTAATATAGATTGATTTGACATCAATATAAGTTATTTATCTATGGTTTTCAACATTATATTCTTGTTTTACACTTTTAAAACACTACAAATGTGTTTACAGGCATCCAAATAAAACCATAAATCATAATGACATGTTATTAGTTCCTACATTTCAAAAATTAATCTATAGTCATTTTTATATAATTTCATGGGAATTTGACAATGTTTTCCGGGTTTTGACCCTCTGACACTCATTTTTAATGGCTTTGGTACCTTTAAAAACATTTTACCATCCATTCTGACCACACTGCATATAATATTGATGTGTTATCTATGAATACACATTAGAAATAAATAAACAATGGTTTTTTCATGACTTCATTTCAATCAGAGGTCTTTTTCTATTTTTTTTATTGTTACATTCATGTTTCTATGGTTTAATCACTAAAAACCCACTTATAAACATTCCAAAAAATTTGTAACACATAATAACATATCGTCGGAACCTACATTTCAAAAATCAATAATCTATTTTTTTCCAATCGGGGTTTATGGAAAAATGATGAAATTTTCCTTGTTGTGACACCCCGACACATATTTCTAAAGGCTTTAATGCCTTTAAATTTTATTTAATAATTCAATCCAACCACAGCACACATCAGAATGATTTTTTGTCTATGATTACATGTCAAAATTAATTCAATGGTGGTTTTCTTATGATTTCACGTCAATATGAGGTTTTTTTCTTTTGTTTGGAATATTATACACATCTTTTAGTAGTTTAAAACACTAAAAATTCATTTACAAGAATCCCTGGAAAACTGTAACTTGGAATAACATGTTGTTGGTTCCTACATTTCAAAAAATAACCATGGTTATTTTCCTCTAAATTAATGGAAATCCAACATCATTTTTCTAATTTTGACCCCCTATCATATATTTTTAAAGGATTCAGAACCTTTAAAAATTATTTACTAAGGAATTTTGACTACACCGCAAGTCTAATTGATAGTTTTTATATGAGTACATTTCAAAAATAATTCAATGGTGGTTTTCTCATGATTTCATGTCAATATGATATCTTTTTCTATGGTTTGAACCATTACACACATGTTTTGGTGTTTTAAAACACAAAAAATACATTTACACGCCTCTCAGGTAAACTATAACTCGCAATGATGTGTCATCTATTCCTACATTTCAAAAATCAATCCACATTCATTTTCCTCTTATATTATGTTGATATGGAATCTAAATTCTAATTTTGACCCCCCCCCCACACAGATGTTTTTAAAGGTTTTGGTACTGTTATAAACTATTTAGTGTTTCAAAACTCAGAAAGTGAGCTTGAATTATTTTCAAACTTAAAGATAACAATATATTTTTTATTTTTTATGTGTAGGAATCAGACTAACATCAATTTGGTGCAAGATGTTGTCGGTATGACTCAAAGTGAAAGTTTTCAGTATAAAAGTTACATTTTATTTTTACTTAAGGAAGTTGTATGTGTTCTTTGAAAATGTCTGAATGATCTATGAAATTTAGAATTTACTTTGATAGGATAAGCTATAAGGATAGAAATTTCCTTGGGCATCATTCAAGTAATCCATTGAAATATAATAACTAAATCTTATACATTTTCTATTACCATTGATCCTATGTTTTCCTATAACAGTCATGTTCTCACACTTTTCCTTTCAACCTTGCAAATTATCTTTGTGATTCCCTATCAATAGCACTACTCGAACACTCATTAAGTGTAGTAGTAACTGATGATGAATCCCTACCAAAGAAAACTAATGGAGTATGTCCAGAACTGATCCCCTATACATGTATGGGATTCTCCATCCCTAAAACAATTGGAACTTCATCTTTCTGGGAAGCTTATGATTATTTTGAAAGGTTCACATCCCATATTTATTGATTTTGAACCTATTAATAAAATATTTATTAACAATTATGTTTTAAAATATTTGAACTTCATAATATTTTCTAATTAATAAACTTTTTATTACTTTGTATTGTTATTTCATTACTATAAAAACATAATATTGAAAAATAAATTATAAAAACAAATAAGACATAAATCCAATTAATTGGGGTTGGCTAGATGTATCAAACGATGCTAAATTGGCATCATTTTATCCATGTATCCTACCCCATTTAATTGGGTTGAACGATTTTTTTTGTCATAATATATTTTTCATTATTATTTTCTTATAGTAATGAAATAACATAAATGATAATGAAAAATACTTACTCTAACATCTTTGGTAGGTCAGTTACAAAACTGGCATTAGATTCCTTATGCACTTTAAACCATATCTATGTATGTCCAATAGAGTAACCTAATTCTTTAGCCTTTATAAAAAATATAAACAAGTTAGAAAATTTTTGACTTATAATAAAATGATATAAATAATAATGAATAAAATACAAAGTAAAATTATTCTTTTTCTAAAAAAACTCTAAAACACGCTGATGTGAAGAATGAATTATTTCTCATGATTCATAGTATTTTTTTAAATAATTCATAAAAAAATAGAAACATTAATAAAAATTATAATTTTTTTTATATGTTATTACGATACTCTAAAATATGCAATTGACTCATGAGATGAATATCGTTTAATATCGACAAAAAAATTCCATTTCACATGAGAAATTCATTCACACACTTTCACATCCATCTATCATGATCTAAATAATATTTCATTAAACTCATGTCATAATTGTCATTTAAAATATCACCATTTCATTCTTAATTTTTTCATAGTGCATGGGTGTGAAATAGTGCCTGGGACATCAAAATGAAAAAAAAAGCTAGAAATAAAAGACATAACAATGTATAAGTTTATTAAAAAAACTTATTCATGTCATGTAAATTAGTTATCAAGGAATATTAAATTAAATTACCTTTACTTATGTATCAAAAACCTCATTTTTCCAAGTTGTAGAAATATGCTTCCAATATTTATAATTAATGGGAATGCTCATTGTATCACAAATAAGGTGCCAAATTATCTTCCCATCGATTTTGGAAACATCATCAGTAAGAATCCCAAAATCATCAAATTCAATGATAATATTGAGTTCCTTAAGGTCACATATATCATTCATGTTCATATTTATATATCTTCTATTGTTACTTTTATCCATTTGAAAAATAAATTAAACAATTAATAAAATATATATTTTTTTTACAATGACATACATACTAGTAATAGTAACTCACCGATACCCACTAGATGAAGGGATGAACAACATCTCCATAGCTGGAGGTGAATTGGATGGTGGGATACTAAAAGCATCTAGTAAATGGTTGGCTCACTGGTAGTCTCAAGTTCAACCGAATCACCTAGATCCACAGAAGCTGAAAGTAGTTGTGGTGTGCTCCGAGATGATAACAAGTTGGGATTTTTGAAATTTTTTTGTTCTCATCATTCTTGCAAATCAATTGGTTCAGATATATTAAATGTATAAAAAATTAAAAACTAATAAATTTTTACAAAAAGAAAAAAAAAACTAGAACAATGAATATATGTATGAACCACTTATTAATGATAAATTGTAATATATTTTCATTACCAATTTATATATTCAATTATCTTCATATTCATTATATTCATTATTATAAACCTCCATTGTGACGAGTGTTTCATTTTCACCCTCTATTGCAAGTACTATTGTTTCCATATTGTCAGTAAAAAATTATTCAATGTTTTGTGGTAGATTAGGTTCACTATCACAAAGTACCAATTGATCTTCATCACTCATATCATATAAGTCTCTCTACATTAAGTGTAAAAAAAACTCTAACCTTCATGTATTTCATCGTCCACATAATAAACTATCTTCACATAGGAATCCAAGATAAATGGATCATTATCTACATGTTCATTGGTATGGATAAATCGAGAGAAGTTCATAGAATTAAAATTTAATAAATCATTCATTACACCCATATCAATATTATCCCACTTTTATTTGAATAAGAAAACCAAAAACTTGCCATGATATTTTAATTCAATTATATCATCCAAATTTCCATAATATCCCACCTCTGTAAGTGTAAATACACCACTATTTTGATTTTTTAAGTCTTCTTCCTGATAAATTGTATGAAACCAAAATCCATGAATATTGTAGGCATCAAATATCTTAGACTTTCTTAGAGGACCTCGAGCCAAAAAAAAAACATAAAAGTATTTGATATTTCAGCTGGATTTTCAACATTCATTATCTAGAATAATATATATAAAGTTTTAGTTTTAACATAGACAAAATAACTACATGTCAATAATATTAATATGAGTATATACTTACTAGATGGGTGATCCATTTTAGAATCACTTTATTAAGATCTTTTTTTAATTCCATCTCATTTCAATATCTACCCCTTAATAACTTATTTATTTGACATCGCAATTCTTCATAAAATGGATCTGTAATAAGAATACAGAGCAGTATATATCTATGTGCTTATAGAAACTTCAATTCATTCAGTGTAAAATTTGACCCCTTTTCAATTGGTTATCCAATAATTGGAAATATTGACAACTAGTTTTCAAAATGATAATTAGTGGGGATATCATCAAAATATTAAACACGATTGAATCTAGTCTCAATATAATCCAAATACCTTGAATACAAGGTCAATCACTCGTTGGATATGTAACCTTTAGAAATAGAGCCTTTTGGTTGATATTTATTCATCATATATGATTTCAAATGACCTATGTACCTGATGAAAAAATAGGAAAAATATATAAAATATTATGCAATAATATAATAAAATTAAATTCACTAATGAAAATAAAAATTATATCAGTGTACATATCAATTGGATACATCAATTGATAATGTTCTGGTCAGCCAAGTTTAGCTTCTTCAACCAAATGAACAATCAAATGAATCATCACATTGAATAATGAAGGGGGAAATAACATCTACAAATAAAAATGTGTCAAAACAATTTTTTCTTGAATTTTATCAAGCTCAATTGGATTTAGATTTTTTCTACAATGATATTTGAAAATTGTAAAATAGTTTATTTTTTAGTTAACATTTTAAAAAATTCCATTGAAAACAACTATTCCATCAAAATACATGAGTTGTGACTTGTAAATCCATGTAACTTTCAATTTTTTTAGTCAATTCACCTTGATATATTACTTGAATATCTATCTTCCACTTTTAAATTATTTAATGTTTGAAGGAATACATATTTCTCTTGATTTTTCATTATAAAAATAGTTCAAGGATACTTTCTATTCTCATTTTCCCAAAAATCATGCTTTATTTTCAATAACTCCACATTCTTATGATCATTAAGGTGATCCTTTGATTTACCCATCTCATTAAGAAATGTGAAAATTAAATTGCCACAGAATTTTTTCTTAATATTCATTATGTAAAGATTAAAACATATCAAATTGAACTGGTAATGAGGAATTTTGAAAAATATACCCTTTATTTTTGTGTTCCAGATGCTTCAAATATTGTACCTTTTACCCTTTTACCCTTCTTTAAAATGATTATATTTTCCAAATTCATCAATGACACTCATTAATTGTCCCATGATTTCTGAACCAAATAACACTTTTAGTGGATTTCTCAGTTTAATATCTTCATTGAATTGTGTCTTTCTAAACCTAGATTTATGAGAATAAATAAGGAAATCAATGATGACACATAAAACATTACTTTCTTCTATGAGGTAATTGTTGATGAACAAAATTACATACTAGATAGGACAAACTAGTATGAGTGTTCCAATTAGATAAGTTTCCTAATCCATGAATGTTAGTAATTGTCTATATTAAATTAACAAGTATTTTTAATAGTTTTCTCATTGAAGTGTCATATGTTTCCATTACATCATCTCATAATTCTCCCATTTTTTTGATTAGAGGTTGAAGGTAAACATCAATTCTGTTTCTAGGGAATTTATTTCATGAAATAATCATTTAAATAAAAAAATAATATTTATTCATACACAAATATGGAGGTAGATTATAAGAGATCAAAATAACTGGCCAAATACTATAATTAGTACCTAAAGTACAAAAGGGGTTAAAACCATCTGAATCCAATCCCAAACATGAATTACTATGATTTGAGGAAAAATATAGATATAATGATTTCAATATTTTCTATGATGTTGAATCTTTTGGATGTCTCATCAAGCCATCATTACAATCTTGATCATGTCACTTCATTTCGTATGTAGTCTTAGATTCCATGAATAAAAATTTTATGCATCATATCATAGGAAAGTAATGAAATAAAGTTGAAGGAGGTTTCTTATTTTTCTTTCTTCATGGGGTTGCATTGATTTATACTCTCATTGTTGTTCATTGAATTTCATCTACTTTTATGAAATCTTATGAATTATCTTTTGTCGGACTCTTCTCTCTATTAAAGCATGTAATCATTAAGGAATTCATGCATCTTTGTTTAATACAGTCCTAGTTTATTTATGACTTTATTAATATCATAGAATGATGCAATGATTATATCTTCACTAAATGCATCATGACGAAACTCTAAAATCAAGTACATTTATTTGTCAATAATTTCCCAGAGATAGTTTATATGATACAACATAAGTAGAAAAGAAAACATTGAATACTTATCCCACCCTTCATTCATTTCTTGTTTCACATCATCAAACAATTCATTAATATCATTTTTTTGTCGTTGAAATTATTAGAAGGATTAAAATTCTCAGGGATAGTTGAAGGATTTTTTGGATCTGTTGAAATCTTGGACATTATATCCTGCAAAGACAAATGTCTCATTTATTAAATATAAAACTAAATTCCCCTCTAGAGGGTCACTTTGTGTTTCATTGATAGGATTATATTTGTTTTAAATTTCCATAAAAATATATTCACCATGCCAAATCCTACATAAATATTGAGAAGAACATTATTTCTATATAAAATGTTCATATACATCATTTCTATTTAACCACCACTTGAATTTTCAATCTGGACATACACATTTTATTCTACCATCCACTGGTCTGTTTTTAATTACATAATATTTTTTTTCAAACTCTTGTCATAACGAGGTGTGTTTCGAGGTAAAGTAATCCAACTTTTATCCATAGGTATTGGATTTTTACTCTTCTCCCTGTATATTCAGATATAAAGATATAAATTGTTAATCAAACAAGTAAAATTGAAAGTAAACATCAATTAACTTTGTTAATCTTGGTTACCTAATTTATCCTATAAATATATAAATATAGTATATAAAATCATGGTGAACATACATGTACACTCAGTATGTTCTTACATAGGAAGTATCATGCTAGTGTGGAAAAGGTATACTAAAACTTTAGTGAATAATCAATAAAACCAAATGGTTTCCTATCCTCTAATCAACCATTGTCTAAAACTCACTAAGGCTTACTCACCAAGAATAGATGAGGCATAAATTAATCATGCAATTACAGATTATTTATAACACCACAGACAAACAAGAATTCATCATATAAATGATTCATGATCCCCATTTATAATAAGTATTAATGATAGTTATATGTATAGGATTCCTAAGTGATAAAATTTATAATTTTATTGTACAATATGATATACTACATAATGATATAGAAAACCAATCATAAAATATTAAAAAATTACACCTTACGATTGGGGATTTCACTCTCCAAGAAATGGTGGAGAGGGGTCACCGTTGGGGATCGCCATCAAGGAGCAGGGGGTCATTGTGGGGTCATCATCAGGTAGCAAGTGGGGTTGGGATCACGAGGATCATATGTGAGAGTAGGAAAAGGGGTGGTCACCATTGAGGATGAGCGGTGAGTCATCAGGGAGAAGTAGGGGAAGGGGTGATAGGTATGTTGTTGGAGATAAGGGTGGTCAATGTCGGGGTGATGTGGGGTCGAGGTTGAGGGGCGGTGACCTACATTAGGGAGAGGTGAGACCAAGGAGGAGGGACAATCGTCGGTTTTAGGGACATTTTTGGTAGAGGGGGGTAATCACTATAGATAGGGAGAGGCATGATCAAGAGTGAGGGACAGTCGCTGGAATTGGTGAGAGGCGCAGTCGAGGGGGAGGGGCGGTCACCGATGATGGGGAAGGGGTGGTCACCAACGTCAGGGAGAGGTGGGGATGAGGGATCGGTGTGGGGTAGGGGGGACGGATGGAGTTCCTAGCACCGGGGAGAGTCGTAATCGAGGTGGGGGTGGTCACCAGTGTTGGGGAGAGGCGAGGCCAAGAGGGAGGGGTGATTGTCGATGTTGAGGAGAGGTGCCGCCAAGGGGGAGGGGCAGTCTCCCGCGTCGGGGAGAGGCACGACCAAGGGAGCGAGGGGTTAGGGCATCAGGTGTACGGGGTGGGGTCAGTTATTTTTTAAAAATATTAGCAGTAGTTTCATTGAATCCGCCACTATATTTAAAATATAATTAATAATTTTTTAGTAGTTATTATTAGAATCGCTACTAATAAACTTTCACTAAGACCACTCTTTTTTGTAGTTCTAAATAACATAGTTTGACTGAATCTTACCCTAAAAGTGAAATATATAATTTTATTATCGATTCTAAATCTATAAAAGCCACCAAGAAATACCATATCTCTAACCTCTCAAACAATTGGCTTTCTCTTACTAGAAATTTTTTCCCACTTTATGAATTTTCTCACCCATAGTATTTTTTATTAGTTTCAGGAATTTATCTCACTACAGGAATTATCACCCAAAGGAATTTTTTTTACATTAAGAAATTTTATTCACACCTAGATGTGATACAGTATGTACATGCACAACCTCATATTATAAATTCATATTACATCAATTAATTTTGAAATATAATCATTGAATCATTGTACAAATGTAACATCCCGAACCTGAATGTCACGCAACTGTGCCCCAAGCCCGATTGGCTACATAGCCTCAAGCACATCTTCTCAAATACCAGAGGCTTATGACAAGCAGTTAGGGACTAGTTGATTCATTTGGGTGACTATACCCCCATTACCATAATTTATCACAATGGAAGTCAATCACA
The DNA here is from genome assembly GCA_963277665.1 of Viscum album. Lineage (NCBI taxonomy): Eukaryota > Viridiplantae > Streptophyta > Magnoliopsida > Santalales > Viscaceae > Viscum > Viscum album. Next base: position 961,699,980 of record OY728148.1, on the reverse strand, counting down.
TTAAATAGTGGAAGCAGATACAATAATCATACAATAGATAAAATAGACAATCAATACAAGAATATGTAACTAGACAGGAGTGTCTCATATACCATGATGCTATTGATACATGTATCTAGAAAATATCTGAAATAGGGACATAGAAATATATAAAATACAAGTATCGAAAATCCCAAACAACAGAAAAGTGCCCCCATAGCAACGCCAGCCTCATCTAAGTCATATGCTCCCATGCTCTAAAACAATGAACAACAAATAGTTTTAGGGAGATTTCCCCTACAATAACCTGTAACAATATAATATGTTTGGGTCCCCAAGGAGGCCCAAATATGATGTGAGATAAACATCCCAGTAGGTTTCTAGCTAAATATATATACAGTTCTAAGAAGTACTGTGAAATATTCTAAACAAGTGAATGTAAGTAGTAATGTAAGTTTGAAAGTCCAAGGCATATAACTACTACAAACAAGTAAAACTAAACAGCCACTTGTGGCTCCCTGCAACAAGTTTTGGATCCTAATAAGGCACATATAGGAAATATAAACAAATAACACATGCTTTCCACATAACCATTCATATCATGTCCATGAGTCCTTACCTTATAAAGAGAACTATATCGAAAACCCACGGCCATGTCGTACAGCCATAATCATATATCCCACAGTCATGTCATATAATGAAGTGTAGATCACGAAGTGTCGAATCTATGGTGCTAAAGACCAAGGCATCCTCTTCGAGTTTTAGGAGAATCTTGATGGAAAATTGGAAATGGAACTACTTGGAATCCTAGGAACATGTGTACCAGATGTCCTACGTGAGTCCAAGATAGCTGGATCCATGGGGTAGCAAGGACTAAGGCATCTCTTGGAATAAAGACCAAAGGTGCATAATCAGCCAAGATGTCCACTACTGCATTCCAGATCCATGGAGGTCTATTCATGAAATCTATGTAAATCATCAATCATTCCATGCCTTTAACAATTTCAAACCATATGATTCTAACCACTCATAAAAACAATTACATTCAAAACAATTCAATGAGTATACCCACTCATTTAAACCATTACATCTCCTGAGTATACCTACTCATGTACTCCACTTTAATTTAATCATGTCACATGTATATAGCCACCCACTTATCACCAATTTCTATTTAACACATTAGATTGTTATACCCATCCATTAATCACAATTACCAACCAAACTATTTAAGCAATCTAAAAACAGCCAATGAGTATACCCACTCATTTGAAATGTTCCATTTCAGTATTTAATCAAGTTAGGTATGGAATATTATAATAACACAAGGTAAGGAGGTATGATAACTCCTATGTATGTAATTCGGCCTCATTTAAGTACAACCGAGCTTCCATAAATTAGGAAAACTTGTGGTCACACCCCATGGGTAGTTCATCAATGGTAAAAACCAAAGTAAGGGAACGGTGCACCCCATGGGTGTCCTTGGGCTGGGTCAACAACCACAAACGTATCTCAAAGAACCTAAGGGAGTCCCAAACAGGTCCTACCTCATCTTTTTCAGATTAACACTTTAAAATCAGGCTCGCGCTAAAAAGTCCAACGGGCAGAAAAAATGTCAATAGCTCTATAAGGCATCAAAAGTTGTAAGAAACGTATAGAACACGTACCATATCTCATTAGTGGATTTATAATCTAGTATCAAGTCCTAATTCATCCTGTTTGGGAATAAATCTAAATAACATATAAAGAACAAGAAATTAGGGCATAAAAGGCTAAATCCAAACAATGCAACTATTGTTCGGAAGAATCAAGAATGGCTAAAAAGGAATCGATATCTTACCATCATATTTCCAGAAAAAATGACAGGGAAAGAAATGGAATCCAAATGGGTTCTATATCTGAAAAACTAGATAAAAAAGTTTTTAGGCTTCAAAAAAGACAAAAAAAGTCTTTTGTCAAAAAAAATTGAGGTCCATGCCTCTATTTTTAAAAATAATAGTTGGGAAATTACAAGACAAGTAATTTCCTTACATGGTGTGTAATGATCGATTTTACATTAAAGGGGAAATCCCTTAAACATCGTGAAAGGTCCTAGAAAAACTGTTATAGGTTATGAAATCATATTACACATTGTGTAATCCAATTACACATCGTGTAATTGGCCTGAAATCGGTAGACAACCTTCTTGCCTATTATTTCCCAAAAACAACCCAACCAGCCTATGGCCCAACATAGGGTCTAAGCCAAAGCAGAATGTAAAATATTCATACCTAAAGAAAAACCTAGGATCATACAATATTACCCCCTTAATGTAATTCTTCCCCGAATTTCCCTCTCACGGGTAGTCAAGATCCATTTGAAAAAACTCTTGTCACTAAGAACGTATGTCGGCCTCCCGCTCCTAATTATCGTCTTGTGAGCAGTCTTTCTTCCATATAAAATGTACTCAAGGAACTAACTAGCCTTGTATAACCTTCATTATCCTATAAATAATACTAATTAGATGCTCCTTGAAAAATGAATCAAATTGTAGCTCAACCCCCACGGATTGAAAAGCGTGAGATGGGTCTGTATTATAATGGCGTAGTTGTGATTCTTGGAAGACATCATGCATGTATCAGTTTATCTGAGGTAACTGAAACAAATAGTATATTGATATGACTCTCTCATTAATCTTGAATGGCCCAATATATAGTGGTGAAGTCTTACCCCGTATCATGATCCTTCTATGTCCCAACCTTAGTGAAACACATCAAAAGACCCGATCCCTGACCTCATACTCTAGAGGTCCTATACGGTGACCGACATAAGATTTCTATCAAGATTGTGCAGTATCCTTATGCTTCTGAATCAACTATATCTACTCAGAATTCTCTTGCTTGAGACAAGGTCCCAGTAAAGCTACCTCGCCTACCTCTAGCCATCACAAGGGTGATTGGCATATCCTACCGTACAAAGTCTCATAAGGAGGCATCTGTATCGTTGCCTGATAATTGTTATTATAGGAGAACTCGTCTAGATGAATGTGTCTCTCCCATGATCCCCCAAAATCTGGGACACATTCTATCCTCTTGTTCTCTAGAACTTGTATCATACACTCTGATTGGCCATCAGTCTAAGGGTGGTGGACTGTCCTCAGAAGAACCTATGAACCCAGTTCCCTCTGAAAACTCTATAAGAAACGATATGTAAAGTGGGAATCCCTATTTGAAATTATATTGCATGAGAACCCATGAAGTTGTATTATCTCATGGATATACAACCTTCCAAGAACATTTACATCAAAGGTATCCTTTATCGGAAATAAATGATCAACATTTTTTATCCCACCAACAACAACCCATGCAGTATCATTACCTCAAGGCGACCATAGTAAACCAGTCATCAAGTCCATTATGAAATCATCTCATTTCAACTTTCGAATAAGTAATTTCTATAAAATCATGGCTGGTCGTTGATGTTCCTCCTTCACATGCTGACAGGTGTAACACGTCGTAATAAAACTAGCTTCCTCACTTTTCATACTTGGCCATTAGTGTTGATGATGCATGTCATGGTACATCTTGTTGACTCCGGGATGTAGTTCCCAATATGAAGCATGAAACTCCACCATCATATCCCCATGTATATCCACTAGACCCCAAACACATCCATGGATATGTAAGATCTCATCAACACCTATGGTCCAACCAGGTGGAGGGTCCTCACCATCCACACTCTCTCATAGGACTAGATGCTCTGAATTTGATAACTGCCTCATCCTTACATTATCCAATAGAGTAGAATTCACAACTATGGATGTTGGATATGTCTATCCCTAACTGTTGTGTACCTCCATATATATCATAGAGAATAACGTCATATGTTTCCACTTGCTACTTGGCTACTGCACTGTCTGTATCTGAGTCAACGTGCTTAGTGCATCGAACATTACATTACCTTTACCAGTCATGTATTCAATCTTGAAGTCAAAAGACTATAGGTACTCCACCCACCTTTTTTTCCTCATATTCAAATAATACTGAGTTAATATATACTTGAGGACTTTTTAGTCTGTATACACCAAAAAATTATCTCCCAATAAATAATGTCTCCAATAGTGAAAAGCATAAACAACTGCATCTAGATCAAGATCATGCATAGGGTAATTCCTCTCACATGGCCTTAGAAACTGAGACTCATAGGCCAAAACTCTATCCCCCTACATCAGAACTACTCCCAGCCCAATACTTGATGTGAAAAATTAAGGATGGAACACTCGGTTCATCAGCACCATCAAAACTACTATCGTGTTTGTGAGAAATAATAGTATAAATAGATACTCATAGAGACCATACCTACTATGAATGGTTGTACGAGGTATGTATGTGGGTCAAATATGTACCTGGTGATATCCTAACCTGAGTTCAATTTTCAAGAATACTCGGGATCTTATAATCTTATCAAACATTTCATCTATTTGTGGAAAGGGATATCAGTTTTTTAAAATTATCTGATACAAATTACCTAATACCCGAATATACTAAGAGTTATATACACATTTTTTGAAAAAAAGAACTGGAAAACCCCATAGAGAAGTATTTTGTCAGATAAAGCCCTTTGCCTCCAAATACTCTAGCTTCAAATTAATTTCATACAACTACTTTGTAGCCACCTAGTAAGTAAAAATGGATACTGGTGAAGCTCATAACACTAGTTCAATAGATAACTCAACCTATCTCTCTAGAGGTTAACAAGAAAATTCATCTGGGAACATGTCTCTGAAACGATCCACCATTAGAGGAAAGTCTACCAGACTCAATCACTGGTCATCCAAAATTCAAAATAGAAATCTAGGTTGTCATTCTGCCCAACTCATGATAATCTAGTCCATCTCAACTCGCCTAGACACCCCCATTCACCATTGTGAGTAAACACTGCATCCTCGGGTGATGTGAAAGTTACCCTTAGGTGATAATAGACAATGTAAGATCGATAATATACTAAACAGTCCATCCCAAGAATGACGTCAAATCCTATCATCTCAAAGACATAAATAACTCAAATGAAGTGACACCCACCAACCTCAAGGGGGTACTCCCTGCACTAGATCACATCATCCATTCTGATTCCTAATAGTATTTCTAGAATTAAAATTCTTTCAAAATACCACACAACATCCCCAAGGATTTTCACCATAGGTTCGGATATGAAACTATGAGATACACCTGTATCAAAAAGAGAAGATGCATTAGTAGAGGGTACTAAAATCATTCCTCTAACTGTAGATAGTATGAAACCTTTATCCTCAGGGGTAGGTTGTACATAATATAATTGACCTATACCACGATCCTATGAAACAACCTCATGCTCAGAGTAGGTCCCCTTCGATGTATAAGAGTAATTGGTGTATGGCTACCTCAGCAAAGACCACTATTTCTACAACCTGATCAGCCTGCATTTCTCTAGCTTCTTGATTGACACAGATCATAGAAACCTACTCCTGAACCTGACATCGAAGATAACGCCTACCACTCACAAATGGAGGGAAGGTCCTGTAAAAACATTGCATGTGGCCCATCCCTCCATAAGCTCGGAAATTCACTGGGTCGTAGTCACGCTGATTCATCATGTGTCCTCTCCATCCACACTAGTGACAAAACTCTGAACTACTATAACTCATAGACTAACTAATTCTCATCTCATGGTAAGCATCAAAATGGTTCTAGTTGCCTAAAGATGTAGAACCAATAGGTTGAGAAGAAACATTTCCCTGCCCTATATCCTAAAATTCCCTTAGGTTCCACTCTATAATTAGTTCCTGATTCACAATCTCAGTGATAGATGTCAACCTGAACACGTTGACCTAGGATTTCATAATATACCATAGGCCTTCCTCAAAGAATCTCGATCTCGACAGCTCATCAGTAAGGTAAATCAGTGCAAAATTATGAAACTCTGTAAAGTATGTTGAGTACTCTATAACCGTCATGGTGCCGTGCTCTAGATGCATGAACTCACTAGATCACTCTGCCCATAGTGTCTTGGGGTAAAATTAGTCAAGGAAGTAGGTCTGGAAATCAGTCCAACCCATATCTCGTAGCCTTTCAGCCTAGTTCAGAACATCCCCCCAGTACTTTACTACTCCATTTATCATATAAGGGGTGAGCTTTACCCTCCACTCAAGATATGTCTTCAGATGCTCGAAGATAGATTGTGTGGTCTCAAGACACAACTCAGAAGCTTGTGGAACATCATCCCCTAAAAACGTGAAAGGATGTTGTTATTAGAACACCCATGTCATCTTAGCCATACTCATGGTAGGCTGCGGGGATCCTTGTAAAGTCTGGATATAGAAAAATAACCCCTCGTTGAACTATGCCTCAGCACCTATGTCTAAAATAGACTAATATACCACGAAAAGAACTAAAAGGGGATCCACTAGTATCTCATGGCCCACCACCTTCGAAGCATGGTCATCGCCACCCTCTTGGCATACCATTGGAGGTCTTCATGGTGACATGCCTCTACAATGCCAAACACTCGCCTCAGAAAGGAATTATATCAAAGTCGCATCTCAAAAGCATAGGATAGATCAATACCCTCCTAAAAAACAAGTCATAACACACAACCTAATCCTAAATCCATGACTGTATAAAGAACAACTACAACACAACTAGAATGACTCCCCCTCACCCACTCAAAATCTTGGTGTAGGTCATGTATCTATTTTCCATTTATTTTCATTTAATAGTCATTATTTGACATGATTTAACCAATGGTCCACCATGTTTTGATCCTTGAGGACCCATAACACCTCATGAACCAAAATTTGATACCCATATAATCCATACACATCAATTCACTTTAATATTTTAATTTAAAAGGTACTTCATTTTCTATTTCATAAGGGCCCATACACCTTACGAATTGAAATATGATGTCACTTCTCTATCCTCTGCACAATGTCTGTCAAAAAATTAGGAAAAACTATTAAACCACCTATCACAATATCATGCATCAAATAATTCATCTTAAATGGAATGATATAATTCATGATATATGATTTCTAAAAAGCGACTATATGATGCATGAGATAGAATACCCTCATCTCATTGGGTTTTAAAAAACTAGAACCCACAATTTCATCAATAGTATCGGCATAAATGATGTGTTCCTCCTAATGGTGAAATCAAATCAACTGTAGTAGTCAAAACCATAAAATCGCAATTTCATTTCATGTAATCTGGATTTTTCCTGGACATGGATTAGCTACACTCGATCATAGCTCATTAACAAATTCCATTTTCATTCATATCCAAGTTTATTGTCTCCAAATAGTAAATAAAACTAGAAATGAAATTTTCTCTGATACCACATTGTAATGTCCTTAACTCGAATGCCACTCAATAGTACCCCAATCCCGATTTGGTACATGGCCTCAAGCGCACTCCTCAAATGCCAGATGCTTCCGACTAGTGGTGAGGGCCTAACAGAGTTATTAGGGTGACTATTCCCTCATAACCAGAGTTTATCATCATGGAAGTCAATCAAATTCAATAGTAGAAGTAAATATAATAAGCGGAAAATAGGTAAAATAGATAATCAAGACGGGAATATATAACAAGACATAAGTGTCTCATATACCATGATGCAAATGAAACATGTATCTAGAAAACAACCAAAAAAATATACATGGAAATAAAGTACAATACAAGTATCCAAAATTCAAAAAGATCAAAAAGTGTCACAGTATCATCGTAAGCCTCAGCTGGGTCTCAAGCTCCCACGCTCTAAATAAATGATCAACAACTAGTGTTAGGGAGCTTTCCCCTACTATCTCCTAAAACCATATAATTTGTTTGGGTCCCTAAGGAGGCCCAAACAAGGTGTGAGATAAACATTCCAGTAGGTTTCCACAAAAAGTTATGTACAATTCTAAGTTTCACTATGAAATTTGCGAAACAAGTATAAGTAACCAGTAATGTAAGTGTGAACTCCAAAGGCATATAACCAACGCAAACAAGTTATACCAGACAACCTCTTGTGGCTCCCTGCAATAAGTGGAAACTCCTAACAAGGAACCTATAGGAAATATAAAAAAAATAACACAGCCTTGTCATAAAACAATCCATATCTTGTCCACACAGCCTTACTCCATAAAGAACACCATATCAAAAACCCACGACCTTTTCATACAACCACAGTCATATATCCCATGATCGTGGCATATAATGAAGTGTAGGCAATGAAGGGCCGAATCCAATGTATTGAAGACCAAGGCATTATCATCAAGTCCTAGTATCATCTCGATAGAAAAACAGTATAGGTTTTGGTAGGAGTCCTTGGAGCATGTGTACTAGAATGTCCTATGTGAGTCCAATCAAGCTGGTTCTAATGTAAAACAAAGCCTGAGACATCCCACAGAATCAAGACCCAATGTGAATACTCAACCAAGGTGTCCACTACTTCATTCCAAATCCATGGAGATCCGTCCATGGAATCTATGTAAATCATCAACCATTCCATACATTTAACAATTTATAACCATATGCATCTACCCACTCATATAAAAAATTACATTCAAAACCATTCAACGAGTATAACTACTCATTTAACCCATTACATCTCGTGAGTATATCCACACATGTACTCCACTTCCATTTAATCAGGTCACATGGTTATACCCACCCACTTATCACCAATTTCAATTTAACACATCACATGGATATACCCACCCATTAATCATAATTACCAAAAAAACCATTTAATCAATTTAAAAACAACTAACAAGAATACCGACTCGTTTAACAGGTTCCATTTAAGAATTTAATCAATTTAGGCATGACATATTAAGATAACACAAGACAAGGTGGCAGGACATCCCTAACAAAAAAACATTATGTGCATATTTGTTATCAAATAATGAGGATTTTTTAATTTTTTTAGTCATAAATACAATGTATTTCAATGTTTTATTAAAGTAATTGGTAATTTGAGTTTTAGAATGATTATGAGAAAAATTGTGAAAATTGAATAATTTTGGATTTTTGACAGATATTTACCAATAGGGTACTTTTGTCATTTATTAAAAAATATAAGTCAAATATTACTGTTTAATTTTTTGTTATAATACTGATTTTATTTTCTTCAACATTATCTTTATGATCTAGAGCAGATTCAAAGATATATTAGTCCAAAAAATTCATTGAATTTGGAAACTTTTCTGGGCGGACAGCATGGACCTCACCACCGTAACGGATGAACAAATCGGTCTCCTCACCTATAATTTAGGTTATGCTACCTGGGATATCACTAGGACACATAGGAATGACTCTAAAACAATTTTGGGGGAGTTTCTAAGCCATTAAGGTTTTCATTGATCGTTATACATTTGAAGGAAGCTTCCTGGAAATTTCGGCCATATAAAGTCTTATTCAATGAAAATTTCATACCTCCTTAATAAAATGTCTAAATGAGCTGAAATGTGGAGGTTAAATGGAAAAAACAATTAGGAAAAACCTGTATGAAGGAGTCCATGTGTTAATCGACCATTTATATTGCCAACAATGCGCAATATTTTAGGGGATAGAATTCTGCCTATAAAAGGAGGCTCTCACCTCCTTCCCAAATCCTTAGCTCAACACCAACAACCAAGGGGGGTTCCCAACGGGGCATGGGATGATGCTACAACTCTCGTCCTACCCTATTTCATCTTTTTTATTTTAATTTAATCTTATTTTGGTTTTATTTTTCAATTTTAATTCAAATTTTATTTTTATCAATCCATGCCTTTGTATTTCTCCATCCACATTTCTTCATTTCTTTCCCTATCTCTCTCTTCTCTTCCACCCACTCCACCAAGTAATATATTACTCTCAGAAATGAGAGGATAACCCAAAGACTTGTCCAAAGTGGAGGTGAAGGTGATCATGAATTTTTTTAATTTTTAATTTTCATTTTGTAGATATATTTGAGTAGCATGCACGGGTAAGTCGAATGTCCCTGATGTTGTGACTACCACCTATAACATGAAACTAAACCTATCCATATTATTTTATCTAATAATTCTCCCTCTCTCAATTGGTTAGTTCTTCACAAATTGGAGTTGAGATAATCAATGGATGAAATGGCTTCAATTGAACCGGGCCCTGGAAGATGACACATTCTAGACAAAGGTGTGTCACCAACATGGATTAAAAGAGGAGGTGGAATTGAGAGTGCTCAAACATTCAATGATATTACACAATTTATAAATAATGAATAGTAGTTCTATAATGAGATTTCATGTTTGGATTATCAAACTTAAATAAAAAATATTAAGGAGGATAATGATGGAATATTTAACCAACTCCCAAAACCTTGTTCTTTCTTATTAATTCATTTTATTTAGACTTGAATCATATTATAAATTTAGATTTCTTTCTTCACATATCATTAATTTAAAAATAAAAAACCCAAAAATATTTTAATCACTTCCATATAATAAACAAAACCACAAAAAGAGATAGAATTGGTGAATTAAAAAATTCAATTTTACTACATTGAGAAGGATATTCAACAGAGATGAACTTGGTCTGCCACTATTCTGCACTAGGAAAAATATAATTATTTTTGTCCACACCCCACAATAGACGTGCGTCAAAACTGACGGTGTTTCCTGGGATCCAATCATTATTTCATTTACTTTTTCTATTTTCAAATATTTTTTATATATCATTTTATTTAAACAAATAAAAAAATAATTCCATGATGTATTTAAATTCCGAATATTATGCATGGAAAAATTACTCACAAGTACATCAAAAAAAAGAAGAAGATGAATATTTAAGAAGTGATCAGATGCATGAACTTAGAGAAAGCATTGAACAACTAACCAAAAAGGCTAATAGAGAATTTGATTATGTTCATGCATTAATAGAGTAACCCAAACCTAATCCAAAGGAAGAACATGAGAAAGTGGTGGAATAAATTTCACCACTTATATTTGAAATAGAAGAACCCGAGGAAGCAAGGGAGGAAAACGTATCTACTGATCTACAAGTGGGAGATCAACAAATTTTGGATGAATTATTGATTAAAAATGAGGAACTACCGAAGTTCCCCTCAAAATATAAAGAATAAAATTCAGCACCACTGAAAGAAGAAACTACCCACGTGGTGGAATTTGAAGTCAAGATTAGGAGCTTGACTACCTACCTTTATCCTGAGAGAGTATACTCCAAGAGTCACTTACCACTGAGGTATATATTAAAACTGAACTGACTCAGGGAGTTGAACCATTCATTGAATCTATCCCTTCTAATTTTATTTAATATGAATTCTAAATCACTCCATGTGGTATTGATTATACAGAATTAGACAACCTCAACTCTGCCTTGGAGGACAAAAAAGAACCTCGATGTGAACATGTTATGGAACATAAGGAGCTCCCTAGATACATTGAATATTTATTCAAGGATGTTCATGAAGATATTATAGTGTATTTCCCTAAGGAAACCATGACAAAAGATGCTTTCATGGTGAATAATTTGATCTTTCTTCTTCATGTTTTAATATTATTCCAATTGAATTACTCTCTGACATTCCCATTGACTATTATTTTGATGAAGAATACCTCATGTAACTAATGGACAGAGATTAATTGGTTGCACAAGTATCAGCAATGAAGTAGGATGATTCATACATCATCCTACCCCATCCATGCAAGTTATAACTCATTGTAAAGGGGGGGATATAGTGAACTCTTTCCCAGAAGGATGAAGAAAAAGCTGTGAAAATACACATGTGGTCATTCAATTCAAAGAATCATTATCCTCCATCAGAATTTGGATAACAGTAGGTACTAGCCTCTAGAGGCAGTCAAAATTCATGGAGCACTTGTGGGATAATACCAAGATTTATCTTTACTTAATTTCTAGGAATTTATATTTCAATTTATTTTCATTGCAATAATTTAGCATGTGGTCCCCTCCCACTTTTATTTTGAGAGTAAATGAAATCATCATTTTGATTAATTAATTAATTTTTTTGTAGGATCATGACAGTAGAAGGAAGCCCCAAACAGTAAAGGGGAAGGACCAAGTTTCATTGAAGAAGGGTGTTCAATTTTATTTTTTTTCTTTTAAATTATCCACATTTTTTTCTACAACATGTTTTTATCTTTAAAGATAAAATTTCATTCCCACACTTGAATTCATGTTTTACTCGACTTATCAAAGAGACATGAGTTTATTAGGAATCCTATGATTCCATGTTTTTGATTTCAATGTTGATATGATTGAATCATTGAAATAAATAATTGAATTTTTAAAATGAAGCATTGATATTAAAGTAATGACTCATGACTTGAAGGAATTAATTGATTCATGTAAATAATATTTCTCTACCATCCTTCATACATTGAATTTCAAAACTTCATGTGAATTGATTTATTAGTCATGCCATGAGTGATAGTATAATATTATATTTTCCATTCCCAAGAGGATTTATAGACCATGTACTTACTATTTATTCCTGATCATATTTTTTGGATGATCTTGGGACATGTATCCAAAAAGAACATGTATTGAAACTTATCAAAGCTATGACTATGCAAAAACACATTTAAAATGATTGAGGCCTCTTTTGGAAATCCAATTTTCCTTGAAAGACCACCTTTACATAAATCCTTATTTTATCCCATAGATACAATGAATGACCATTATAGGAATGAGTCATGTTTAGCCATTTTTATCCATTCCTACACTCCTTTGAGTATTTTCATGATATTTCAAAGTTGAAGTGTGGGGTCAAAGAAAATAATAGTGGACGGGATAATATACATTGTATGGAAGAAGTGTGAGGTTATTATTATGGTAATTGTAAAAGGTTGTGGAATTATTAATTATACACTATTTTTCCCCTCTAGAATTAAAAAAATAAAAAAAATGTCAAAATAAACCAACAAAAAGAGAAAAAAATGGGTTGTGATTTGGGAAAACCAAAAATATCCAGTTTATAGATCGATGTTCTTATGATCGTATATTGTTAGATGATGGATGTGATATTTGATATAATCATAACTTTCGGAAAAATAATAAAAATAAAAAAAATCAAGAGGGTTCACAGATAATTCATTATGCTTACTTGATCATAACCTTTTCTTTTGAGTTTTGGGAATTTAGTGTTTCTAATTTGTAGGGGATAATTTCATTATATTTTTACTTTTGATATCATGTATAGTACTTAAGAGATTAGCCTCCTGCATGAGCCTTCATTTTTAAAGCATCAAATCCTACCAACCATAAACCCTAGAGTCAATAGAACGTTAATTGAATGTCCTCATGATTTTATGTACATTTTGTCTCTACCAAGCGGAGAAAGTAGTACATTTACAAGACTATGGCTAAGGAGAATGTTCTCGTGATATGAGAATAACTCTACTCGAATTTTATCATGAGTGATGAGAGAAAAGAATCAAAAGTGAGGTAAATCATGACTTTCTATGTTTAATAATAATTAATCAAGGATATTGAATGAATGAAAGGATAATATGCTTCAATTTTCAAAGGGTAAAAGTAAAATATGTGAATTATTTTTCTCATTGAAAATGGGAAATTAAATTGATATTTTATGCAGATTTTTGAATGTTTGATTTCACATTGATTTTTTTTTGATTTTATTACCTTGGATTTAAATATTGGTAATATTGGTGTCCCTTGATTTCCATTTTGAGATTTTATACTTGGGGACAAGCATGGTTTAAGTGTGGGGGTATTTGATAGGGTAAATTTATGTGCATATTTTTTATCAAATAATGAGGATTTTTATGGTTTTTCAGTGATAAAACCCATGTATTAAAATGTTTTATTAAAATAATGGGTAATTTGAATTTTAGAATAATTATGAGAAAATTTGATAAAAGTGCATAATTTTGGATTTTTGAAAGAATTTTACCAAAAGGGTATTTTTGTCATTACGTAAAAAATATAATTCCAAAATTCGTGATTTTTTTTGAATCCTGATTTTATTTCATTCAAATTTCTCTTAAGGTCCTATAGTTGATTCAAATATCTATTAGTCCAAAAAATCATTGAAGTTGGAAACTTTTCCGGCCAGACAGCATGGACCCCACCACCGTAACAGATTCACAAATCAGTCTCCTCACCTCCCATTCAGGTTATTACACTAGGGAAATCACTAGTACACATCGAAACAACTCTAAAACAATTTTGGTAGTGTTTTTAAGTCATTAAGGTTTCCATTGATCGTTATACATTTCAAGGAATCTTCTTGGAAATTTCGGCCATAAAAATCCTTATTCAATGAAAATTCCATAAATCCTTAATACTATTGATAAATGAGATGAAGGTTTGAGGGTGAATAGAAAACATATTTATGAACAAATTTTATGAAGGGGTCCGCATGTGAATCGACCATTTAATGGGACAACAACACACAAAATTTCAGCAGATAGAATTCTTCCTATAAAAGGAGGCCCTCGACTCCTTCCCAAATCATCAGCTTGACACCCACAACTAAGGAGGGATCCCATCCGGACACGGGCCGATTCTTCTCATCTCCCCCCCCCATATTTCTTATTTTAATTTTATTTTTTTAATAGTTTTAAATTGTAATTAAAAATTTAGTTTTATTAATCCATGTCTTTGTATTTCTCCATCCACTATTCTTCATTTCTTTACCTCTCTCTCTCTCCTCTTCCACCCACTGCACCAAGTAAAATATTACTCTCGGAAATGAGAGGTTGACCCTGAGACTTGGACTGGGGGAGGTGAAGGTGATCATGAATTTTCTTTAATGTTTAATTTTATATTTGTAGATAGATTTGAGTAGAATTCATGGGTAAGGTGAATGTCCCTGATGTTGTGACTAATTCTGATGACATGTAACTCAACCCATCCCTATTCATTTATTTAATCATTTTCCTTGTCTTTATTGATTAGTTCTTCACACATTGGTGTTGATCTAAATAATGGATGAAACTACTTCTATTGAATTGGGTCTTGGAAGATGACACATTCTATACAAAGGTGTTTCACCAACTTGGATTAATGGTGGAGGTGGAATTGAGAGTTATCAAACATTAAATGATATTCCACGTTTTTTAAATAAAGAAAAGTAGTTAAACATGATATTTAATGTTTGTATTATCAAACTGAAATGAAACATATAAAGGATAAAAATTATTGAACATTTAACCAACCCCCAAAACCAAATTCTTCCATATTAATTAACTTCTAGAAAGGGAGGTTTTCCCAACGCTTGTATAATACTTTTACCAACAGTTTAAGGAAACTGTTGGTAAAAGCTGGTTAAATCATCTTTTCCAAACAGTTTTTCAAAACCGTTGGGAAAAGTATACTCTATACCAATGGTTTTCTTAAAATATTGGTTTAGAGAGGTTTAAATCATCCTTTATTATTGGTTTTTACAAACTGTTGGGAATGTTTTTTCCCAAATTCACAAATGTTTGAACTCCCCCATTCTGCACGACTACAGCCCTAAACAGAAGGTAGAATTGGGATTTTCCTTCCTCTATGGCTGAAATACATCCATATTTAAAATTTATTAGTTCTTCACATGTATTGTATAAGAGATACTACATATACTATTTTGGTTTTATGTTGTCATTTGGGTGAAGTGGAGAAGTGGGATTCTGTTTTCTCTACTACGGAAATTCGTTGTTCTGATCCATTTCCAAAATTTCTTACTACTACACTTCTAATTTGTAAGTGAAACTTTCATTTTAATGTTCTACATATACTATTTTAGTTTTCTCTTGTGATTTGTGTGTGTATGACTTTTGTTTTCTATTTGATTTGGGTGTTTGTGTTGGGCTTTGACAGCGAATCAAATTTGATTCAAAATGAATTATGTGTTATTATCTTCCATAAATTTTCAATTCTTAGAAGGCTTGGTATTGATGGGAATTTTGTGCTAATATCATCCATATTCCACATGATTCACATCATGGTAATAATGTGTGATGATGTTATTAAGATCAGAGATAAAACTTATACACTCCAGGTTGTTTATAGTGGCATGGATAGTCATGAGTGATAATTAGCTTTTATGATGACTGTATTAATATAACATTAGGGTCAATTAAATTTGGTTCTCACTGTACGTTGTTTATTATGTCTCTTTCTTGGCCAGTACTCACTTTTCTGATGGTGGGGTGCTTTTCACTAGCCATGCTGGCATGTGTACACATCCATAACAATGTTAGATAAGTCATAAGGTTATTTAGTAATCTTGTTATCATTGACATACTTTATTATTAGTCACAAATTTTAAAATAAATTTTTTTGTCTAAACTTTATGAAATTAATCCTTTTTACAATCCATGAACAACCTATAAGTGTAGAAGCTTAAACTTTATCCATCCATGGGGTGCGATTGACTTGAGGAACTAATTGGGTAATGAAAGTTATGACCTTAGAGTTGTCAAGAATGATTTATTAAACATGAGTCAATGATTTCGGATTCCTGTAACACATAATTGGGCATGATGCATGTGCCTCTAATTGGGATTCCTATAAAGGGGCCTTGAAGTCCACTTTTACCAACAGTTGTGTGAAACTATTAGTAAAACACTTCCTTTTACCAATGGTTTGATTCAATGATGAGGAAATTCGCCTTTATTGATGATTGTGTATTTCGAGTTATTGACATGACTCACACTCTTTCCACGGATGAACCAGATGATTGGGTTTTAGCTGAAGAAGCTCGGTCAAATTTTTGAATTTATTGATCCTCTTGTATAGTACTACTTCCTGATAGTTGTAACTATATTTTTCTTCTAGATACATGACATACATTTCCATCATTCAGCTTATGATTCTCTTATTAGTTGGTATTACTGATATGGTTATTTTCATCCATATCCAATATTATCCCATTGTTATCTTTATTCCACTTTTTAACTGATAATATTAAAATTGTGCAACTTATGTAATGAGGGAATAGTCTCCCCCAAACACAGCAATGGATCTCACTATTAGTCAACAACATATGTAATTTTGGTAGATGTTCTTGAGGCCATGTGGCCATCTGGGTTTGGGTCACTAATGAGTGGAATCCTGGTTTTGGGACGTCACAATTCCTGGATATTCTTCCTAAAGGTGTTTCTAATCAAATCCATAACTATAACTATTGAAGGCCCCTCTCCAAAATCAATTGAGACATGATTTAATGAATACACCTACATCATTTAGAGTGTGTATCCTAGTACATACCTTCAAACCACCATAAATCTTCTTTTTATTTATGATTTTTTATCGGAATATATTTTCTATATTATGTTTTTTTGGTTACACAATAGTTATTTGTTTCTAATTACTTCCATATTTGGTTTCATTGTAGGAAATGACACCCGTTGAAGAGATGCGGTTGAAAAAGATGACAGAAAATAATCATCGCATGACACAGATGGGAATTCCTGCACTCATCCATGTTGTGAGTATTTTATTTCAAATATATATATTTCAATAACTTATAATATCATGTGTTTACTTTTTTGTTGACCTTTTTTTCATGTTCAACCCCCTAGATGAGATATATCTTATAAGGAGCCCGATATTGCTCCCAGTACAGAGGCTGGTGGTAGGAGGGGGGTGGTGTCAGAGTTAGACCATCATCTGGTAAACCTGGTACTGAGGTCGGTGGAACGAGGGGGAGGAGGGGGCACACTCGCTTGCATGGGATGTAGGGGAGGGGGTGTACTCTCTTCTGTGCAGTATGGAACTAGAAGACACAGTTGATGGTTGAATACAACGATGAATGACAAATGACTGATAAATCTGGGTAGGAATGTCAGGGTTTTTTGGTGGCACAAGCCAAATACTCCGACAACATTCCGGTCAGCCCTCTCTCTTGGATACATCTTCCACACAAAGTCAAGGTTAATGTGTGGGAACAAATATGGGTAAAAAATCTATTGGATTTAATGTAGTATTTTATATATATATATATATGGATTAATCTATTGGGTGTCAGCTTCAGTTTAACTTCCTTGATGGTGAAGGTGCATGAACAACATGTTTAAAAGAGCTAGGAGATATTTGGAGAGGTTATAAGCATGAGTAGTATGTTGGATGGTGTGATAGAGTGGTTACAGAGTTGGGTATAGTACCTATCATGGATGACTGCCGGATAGAGCAATATTTCCAAATGATTTCCCATTGGGTGACTGCCAAATTTAAGGTATTAATCCCATTTGTGGAATTTAAATGACAGTTTTCATATTTTGCATTAATATTATCATATTTATTATTAAACATTATTTAGTAATCTTATGAAAAAAAAATTATTCAAAGAAATACCTCCACACTTAAGGGTGCACTACTACGTCAGATCATGAGATGCAGCTGGTACGATATAGTTGTTTATAATTTTTCTTTAGGGCTTTCCCTTTTTATTGTTTACTACTAAAATTATGTGATTTATTAACTATTAAATATATGATTATAAATGCACTTTATGTTGTTTCAATGTCATTACTCAAGCAAAAAAATTTAATATTGAATGATTTCTCCCTCGAGCAAAATTATTTTGCTCGAGTAGGAGGAAAAAATATAGAACTGCTGTTAATGAACCGACACAAGAAATGATTTTAAGTTTTAGTTTGTTTATTTAAAAGTTTAATATATATTTTGAAATTTAATAATATATTAATATTTTAAGCAGGCTGATTTAGAGTCCCTTGATGCCCCGAATCCTGACAATTTAGGGCCACATGATCATTTATATCGGGTTTTGGGAGATGAGCACTCTGGTCGATTACTCTACTGTCCTGGTATGAATATAGTCTCGACAAGGTATTGGTCCTCTACAGGTATCCATTATAGTACCACCGCGTTGGAACAGGTCAAGGAGCATGAATGATAGTATGATAAAAGGGTTACATAGTTGAAAGAATTGGTTCAAATGAGGGAGAAAGAATTTATGAAACTGATCAAAGCCTCGTCTTCATCACTTCCACCAAAGGGAAGCGTGTCTTGTCAGACATATATGTCGTCGATGGGTGCATTATCCTATGCACCAGGCAGTAGTTCTAGTGGCGGTCGAGATGATGACGTTCCTGGTGATGACAAGGATGCTGAAGAGGACGAGGGCGAGGATGAGGATGAGAACGAGGGAGAGGATGTGGCCGAGGGCGAGTATGGGGATGAGGATGTGCATGGGGACGATGATGAGGATGACGACGAAGACAATGATGGTGGTGAGGATGAGGCTGATGATGACAGTGGTGATGATGATGGTGATCAGGGGTAGATCGATCCGTTACATTTTTGAATTATGTATAACTATTTAATTTTTAACCTGGTTTTTATCTCTGGTATTGATAATTTTGAATTTAGTATAACTCTTTATTTTTGACTTAATATGGAATCCTAATTATGTTATAATGGTTTATGGGGATTCTGGGGCTAGTTCGGAGCACGGAACCACGGTCGGCGTAGAAAACACTATGCCTCACAGTTAGTTAAAAATTTAAGTCCACCCCACAGGGAATCTACCAACCACATAGGGATATATATTAGAAGCAATGTACATATTTTTCCCTAACCACGCACCGGGGGATGCACATCATGCCAAATGTCTATAGTTTTAGTATAAGATATTATCATTGTTGTTTCACGATTTGCCTCACTGGCATATGGAAAACTGATCAAACTCATTCGGATTGTGTTGATACTTTAGGAAAAGGATCCATGATTCATATGTCTCTTTCATGGCCAATACTCACTTTTATGATGGTGGGGTGATTTTCAATAGCCATGTTGGCTTGTGTATACATCCACAACAATGTTAGATAAGTCACAAGATTAATTCAGTAATCTTGTTATCATGGACATACATTATTATTAATCTCAAATTTAAAAATAAATGTTTTTGTCTATACTTTATGAAATTAATACTTTTTAGAAGCCATGAACAACCTATTAGTGTAGAATCCTAAAATTTATCCACCCATGCGTGCGCTTGACTTGAACTACTAAATGGGTAATGAACGATATGACCATAGAGGTGCCAAGAATGATTTATTGAACATGAGTGAATGATTTGGGATGCATGTAACACATAATGGGGCCTGAGTCATGTGCCTCTATTTAAGATGCCTATAAATGGGACTTTACATCCTCTTTTACAAAAAATTGTGTGCAACCATTGGTAAAAATCATCCCTTTACCAATGGTTTGATTCAACGAAAAGTCAATGCACCTTTAATGGTGATTGTGGATTTTGAGTTATTGACATGACTCGCACTCTTTCCACTGATAAACCAGATGATTGGGTTATAACTCAAGAAGCTAGGTCAAATTTTATAATTTATTGAGCCTCTTATATATTACTACTTTTTTAAAGTTGTAACTTTGTTTTTTTTCTTGACACATTACATACATTACTATCATTCGGTTTATGATTTTGTTTTTAGTTGGTATTATTTGTGTGGTAATTTTCATCCATTTCCATTATTTTCCCATTGTTATCTTTCTTCCACTTTGAACTGATAATAATAAAATTTTGCAACTTAGGTAATGAGGGAATAGTCTAACCCAAACACAGCAAAGGCTCTCACTATTAGTCAATAAAATTTGGAATTTTGGTAGATGCGCTTGAGGCTATATGGCCATCTAGGATTTGGTCACTAATGAGTGGCATCCAAGTTTGGGACGTCACAATTCTGGGAAATCCTTTTTATAGGTCTTTATAATCAAATACATACCTATAACTATTTAAGGCCCCTCTCCTAAATCAATTGGGACATGATTCAATGAATACACCTACATCATTAAGAGTGTGCATGCTAGTACATACCTTCAAACTACCATAAATCTTCTTTTTCATTATGTTTTTTTTATCAAAATGGATTTTCTATGTTATGTATTTTGGGTTACACATTAGTTATTTGATTCTAATTACTTCCATATTTGTTTACATTGCAGGAAATGACACCCATTGAAGAGATGTGGTGGAAAAAGATGACATAAAATAATTTTCGCATGACACAGATGGGCGTTCCTCCACTCATCCATGTTGTGAGTTTATTTTTCAAATATATATATTTCAATAACTTAAAATATCATGTGTTTACTTTTGTGTTAAACTTTCTTTCAGGATAGACCCCCTTGATGAGAGATATCTAACGAGGAGCCTGATATTACTCCCAGTACAGAGGCTGATGGTAGGAGTGGGGGTGGTGTTAGAGTTAGACGATCATCTGGTGATCTCGGTACTGAGGCTGGTGGTACGAGGGCCTGTGGTGCGAGGGTTATACGATCCACTGGTCATACCCGATTAGACTATGCCCTTACCACAGACGTATCTTCTATGCCCCATTTTGATTCTGGTTTGTCTTTAGGGACACACAAGATATTTAGGCCTCCGATGTTTACACTACCAGATGGATTGACATTTGTGCCATCATCATTTGCTTCTGGTTCATTATCTTTGAGCTATTATATTCCCCCTTCTACAACTCCTCCTATGACACAGTATGTGGCTGAGGAGCGTACACTGAGGGACACTCCACCTGTACAGGATATTCCTTCAACTTTTTCACATCCAGTGATGCCCATTGATCCGACAACCACATTTATATTTATATAACCCTAAAAAAATTTATACCAAAATTTATTTTTATTATAAATTGTACTGATATTTTTTTCTTTAAAAACAGATTCATCTACTGATAGGAGGCGAGGGAGGGGGCGTACTCGCTTGCCTACAGAATGGAACAGCTAGACACAACTGATGGTTGAATACAATGATGAATGACAAATGATTGATAAATCTGGGCAGGAATGTCAGGGTTTTTTGGCGACGCTGGCCAAATACTCATACATCATTCCGGTCAGCCCTCTCTCTTGGAGACATCTTCCACACGAAGTCAAGGATAATACGTGGGTACAAATATGGGTAAAAAATATATTAGATTTAATATAGTATTTTTTATTTATGTGAATTAATCTATTGGTTGTCAACTTCGGTTTAACTTTCCTGATGGCGAAGGTGCAAGACCACCACATTTAAAGGAGATAGGAGAGAATTAAAGAGGTTATAAGCATGATCTAAATGTTGGATAGTGTGATAGAGCGGGAACAGAGATGGAGACAGTACCTATCATGGATGACTTCCTGAGAGAGCATTATTGTCCAATGATTACCCATGGTGCGACTACCAAATTTAAGGTACTAATCCCATTTGAGGTATTTAAATGACAATTTTCATATTTTTCATTAATATTATATTATTTATTTTTAAAAATTATTTAGTAATCTTCTAAAAAAACAAAAAAACATTGATTAAAAGAATACCTCCACACTTTGGGGTGCACTACTACGTCATATCATGAGAGAGAGCTGGTACGATATAGTTGTTTATAATTTTTCTTTAGGACTTTCCCTTTTTATTGTTTCCTACAAAAATTATGTAATTTATTGAATAATAAATATATGATTATACATTCACATTATATTGTTTCAAAGTCAATACATAAGACCGAATTGAATATTTAAGGACGTCTCCCTCGAGAAAAATTATTTTTCTCGAGTCGGAGGAAAAAATATGGAACTGCGGTTAATTAACCGACAAAAGAAAAGATTTTAAGTTTTAATTTGTTTATTTAAAAGTTTAATATCTATTTTGAAATTTAATAATCTATTAATATTTTTAACAGGCTGATTTTGAGGCCCTTGATTCCCAGGAGCCTGACAATTTAGGGCCACCCGATCATTTATATCAGGTTTTGGGAGATGATCACTCTTGTCGATTACGCTGTCGACCTGGTAAGAATATAGTCCCAATGAGGTATTGGTCCTCTCCAGGTATCCATACTAGAACCACCGAGTTGGAACAGGTAAAGGATCATGCAGGAAAGTCTGATAAAAGGGTCACAGAGTTGGAAGAATAAGTTCAAATGAGGGAGAAATGATTTATGAAACTGATTAAAGAATTATCTTCATCACTTACACTAGAGGCTAGCACGGCTTGTCTGACATATATGTCGTCAATGGGTGCATTATCCAATGCACCCAGTGGTAGTTCTAGTGGCGGTTTAGATGATGACATTCCTGGTGATGATGAGGATGTTGAAGAGGATGAGGGAGAGGATGAGGATGAGGACGAATGTGAGGATGGGGCTGAGGTCGAGGATGGGGTCAGGGATGAGCAATGGGATGATGAAGACAAGGAAAAAGATGGCAGAGATGATGAGGTTGATGATGACAGTGGTGATGGTGATGGTGATCAGGGGCAGATTGATCCATTACATTTTTGATTTTTTTATAACACTTTATTTTTTAACCTGGGTTTTCACTCTGGAATTGATATTTGTGAATTCAGTATAACTCATTATTTTTTACCATATATGGAATCCTAAGGATGTTATAATGGTTTATAAGGCTTCTGGGGCCTTTTTGGAGATCGGAACCCCGGTCGGCGTAAAAAAACACTATGCCTCACCGTTAGTAAAAAATTTAAGTCCATCCCATAGGGTATCTACCAATCATATAGGGATATATATTAGAAACAATGTGTATGATTTTCCCTAACCATGCACCAGGGGATGCACATCATGCACAATGTCTGTAGTTTTAGTATAAGATATTATCACTTTTGTTGCGCTATTTTCCTAACTGACATATGGAAAACTGACCAAATTAAATCGGATTATGTTGATACTTTAGGAAAACGATCCATTAGTCATATGGGACAAGTATGAGTAAACCCCGCCTTAATATGAGGCACGGTGTGGCTAGTATCACTGAAAGTGTCTCTCTTTTGTTTAAAATGGACACCCTTTTATGTAAAAACAACTGGCATACGGGAAACTGAACAAAAATATTTGGATTGTGTTAATACTTTAGGAAAATGATCCATGGGTCATATGTGAGGTGTAAGACTCAATCCCACCACAATCCAAGGAACGGTGTGGCCGGTACCACTCAAAGTGTCTCACTTCTATTTCAAATGGACAACATTTTAAGTGAAAACAAAAACTGACATACGGAAAATGGACCAAACGTATTTGGATTCTGTTGATACTTTAGAAAAATGATCCCTAGGATATTTTTGATGTGTATGAGTCAACCTCACATTAATATGATGCACTATGTGGACGATACCACTCAAAGTGTCTCACTTTTATTTGAAATGGAACTAATTTTAAGTGAAAACTACAACTGACATATGGAAAACCGATCAAACGCATTCAGATTGTGTTGATACATTAGTAAAATGATACATTGGTCATTTTTTATGGGTACAAGTCAACTCCACCTCAACCAGAGGTGTCGTGTGACCGTGATGGCCAAAAATGAACTTCATGTCTCGTAAATGGCCAAAACATGCGTTTAACAGTCCAATGCATGCCGAAAGACATCAGAATGACTTGAAATCACATGAAAACACACTAATTATTTTTTTGGAGGTGTAAGAGGAGACAGAACGTCATTCAGACATGCGGTTTGGGTGGCATGACTGAATATGTATTTTTTAAGTGTTTGGCGTGATTGAAAAGCGTGCGTGGGGTGGTCAAAACCGGCCGAACGACCTCAAGAATGCCATGAAATCAGATGACAAAAATGGTTGGATGAATTATGAAATGGTCAGCTAGATGGCATGTCAATCGATGGTATTGTGTGACCGCGCTGGCAGAAAACGTACTTTGTGTGTCGTAAATGGCAAAATAAAGCATTTAACGGTCAAATGCATGCCTAACGACATCGAAATGACTTGAAATCACATGAAAACACCCTAGTTATTATTCGTGAGGTGTAAGAGGAGACAGAATGCCATTCAGATGCGTGGTTTGCATGGAACGACTGAATATGAGTTTTTAGGTGTTTGGTGCGTTTGAAAAGCATGTGCGGGGTTGTCAAAACTAGCTGAATAACCATGGAATTCCATGAAATCAGACGACAACAAATGGTGGGTGAATTTTGAAATGGTCGGCTAGATGGCACATCAATCGGAGGTGTCGTGTGACCGTGGTAGCCAAAAACTCACTCCGCGTGTCGTAAATGGCCAATACATGTGTTTAATGGTCAAATTCATGCCGAACGACATCGTAATGGCTTGAAATCTCATAAAAACGCCCTAATTATTATTATTGAGGAGTACGAGAAGACATCGTTTCATTCGGATGTGCAGTTTCCGCGACACGACTGAATATGTGTTTTTTAGGTGTTTCACGTGCTTGAAAAGCATGCATGGGGTGGTCAAAACTGCCCGAATGACCTCGAAATACCATGAAATCAGACGAAAATAAATGCTGGGTGAATTTTGAAATAGATGGCCAGACAACACGTCAATCGGAGGTGTCGTGTGACAGCGATGCCTTAAAATGCACTCTGCATGTCTTAAATGGCAAAAACATGTGTTTAACGGTCAAATGTATGCCGAACGACATCAGAATGAATTAAAATCAAACGAAAACACCCCAATTATTTTTTTTGATGTGTATCAGGAGACGACACAACATTCAGATGCGTGTTTTGCATGGCACGATAGAATATTTGTTTTTTAGGTGTTTGGGGCGCTTGAAAAGCGTGTGTGGGGTTTTCAAAATTGTCCGAATGACCTCGGAATGAAATTAAATAAGACGACAACAAAGGGTGGTTGAATTTTGAAATGGTCAGCCAAACGACACATTAATCAGAGGTGCAGTGTGACTGCGCTACCCAAAAACACACTCTGCGTGCCGTAAATGGCCAAAACATGCATTTAACAGTCAAATGCATGTCAAATGATATCAACATGACTTGAAATCATACAAAAACACCCTAATTAATATTCATGAGTTTTATGTGTAGATTACATGTCATTCGGATGCGTGGTTTGAATGGAACGACTGAATATGTGTTGTTTAGGTGTTTGGTGTGCTTGAAAAGGGTGTGTGGGGTGGTCAAAATCGGCCGAACGACCTCGGAATTCCAATAAATCAGATGATAATAATGGGTGGGTGAATTGTGAAATTTTCGGCCATATGGCACATCAATTGGAGGTTTTTTGTGACTGTAGTGGCCGAAAACGCACTCCACGGGTCGTAAATGGCCAAAACATGCATTTAGCGGTCAAATGCATGCCGAATGACATCGAAATAACTTGAAATCACACGAAAATGCCCTAATTATTATTCATGAGTTTTATAAGGATACAACACATCATTTAGATGCACGTTTTTCTTGACACGAATGAATATGTGTGTTTTTGGTGTTTAGCGCGATTAAAAGCGTGCGTGGGGTGGTCAAAACCTGCCGAACGACCTCAGAATTCCATGAAATTGGACGACAAAAAGAGTGGGTGAATTGTAAAATGGTTTTCAAGAAAACACATTAATCGGAGGTGTCGTGTGACGGCGGTGGCAGAAAATGCACTTTGCGTGTTGTAAATGGCCAAAACATGTGTTTTAAGGTCAAATACATACCGAACGATATCAGAATGACTTAAAATCACATGAAAATGCCATAATTTTTATTCTGGAGGTGTAAGAAAAGGAGGCACATCATTCGGACTTGCGGTTTGCATGACACGACAGAATATATGTTTTTTAGGTGTTGACATGCTTGAAAAGCATGCATAGGGAGGTCAAAACCAGCCGAACAACCTTGGAATTCCATGAAATCAGACGACAACAAAGGTTGGGTAAATTTTAAAATGGTAGGCCAGACGACACATCAATTGGAGGTGTGTTGTGACCGCGGTGGCCAAAAACGTACTCGGCGTGTCGTAAATGGCCAAAACATGCATTTAATGGTCAAATGCATACCGAATGACATCAGAATGACTTGAAATCACACGAAAACACCATAATTATTATTCATGAGGATTATGAGGAGACAACACATCATTTGGACGTGCGGTTTGTGTGGAACAGTGGAATATGTGTTTTTTAGGTGTTTGGCATGCTTGAAAAGCATGCGTGGGGTAGTCAAAATTGACTGAACGACCTCTAAATGCCATGTAATCGGACGAAAACAATGTTTGGGTGAATTGTAAAATGGTCGGATATACGACAATGCAATCGGAGTTGTCATGTGACCACAGTGGCCAAAAACACACCCTGTATGTCGTAAATGGAGAAAACATGTGTTTTATGGTAAAATACATACCAAACAACATTATAATGATATAAACTCACATGAAAATCCCCTTAATTATTATTCATGAGGTGAAAAAAAAGACGAAACATCATTCCGACACGCGGTTTGCACGACGCGGTAGAATATGTGTTTTTTACATGTTTGGCGCGCTTGAAACACGTGTGTGGGGTGGTTAAAACCGACCAAAAACGCACTCCGGACAGCCCCCCTCACCCCTGGATAGCCCCCCACACCCCTCAGACTTCCCCCCACCCAATGATCCACACATCATTTATGATGGGTACGAGTCAACCCCACCTCAATCTGAGGCATGGTGTGACTGGTATCACTCAAAGTGTGTCACTTTTGTTTGAAATGGACAACATTTTAAGTGAAAACAACAACTGACATACGGAAAATCTTCACAAGGCTACACATATATTCTGGAAATTAAGGGATAAAAATTAAAATATGGTTTATTGGTCATTCTTAATTAGAAGAAAATATTCACAAGACATATATTGAAACAAAATGGGTCATAGTATATATAGAAAAACATGAATTATATTAGGAATGAATCTTGATATCCCATCATGAACATGCACCAACACTCATGTTCTAATTCTCAATCACAGGTCGTTCATTATATACAGTAACATACAACAAATAAATATCATATAGTGATTTCATATGAAACCTATGAACAGTCTAGAATACCATATAACATATTGCTCAATAAGGCTACACATAGATTCTGGAAAAATAAGTTTCAAAGTCTCATACAAATACCCCAATGGTGAGGAATATATATGGTGACACCATAGCCCCATGGATCACCTCAACCCCCTACTCAAATAGTGGGTTCTAGGACCAAACCAAAGTCTCTTTGGGAACCCAATACCAAATACATAATTGAATATTCATACCCACTACCCAAGTTGGGGATTCATCTCACATCACACCCAGGTGAGAAAATTACAATTATCTACATACCCCTTGTTCTAATTTAAAAGTCTATGAAAAACATGTAGGTTATTCCGGTAACCCATATCATATGTCAATATTGGCCTATGTTTCCCACTAACACACCAGGAACCATTTATACATGGATACATAATCATTAGAGTAATATAAACATCCCATGTGCTTCCTATAACTCATCCTAGGTCTAAGCACATGACCACTACCATTTTCTATCTTATTGGTGTCACGATCCTTGCCACTCTACCCAAGTTTTTCTGTTGGTTTTAAGATACTCAACCCAAGACCAAGACTAAACATCCCATGTTCTTCCTATAACATATAGATTTTTTCTCTTGTGTGTATTGGTATTTTGGTTTGAGTGAGGAATGAATTCTAAATTTTGAATACTCTTATGTGTGTTGGTGTTGTGGTTTGAGTGAGGAATGAATTATAAATTTGGAATACTCTTATGGGTGTTATTGCATTTACTATAACATGTAGGCTTTTTCTCTAATGGATGTTATTGTATTTGAATTTCTAAATTTCTAAATTTCTAAATTTCTAAATTCTGGAATGAATTCTAACTTTTGAATACTTTGGATGGGGATTTTTTTATTGGTGTTGTTAGAGGTCTGTAGAGGGGTTGTTGTGTTGTTGCGGGTCTAGAGAGGGGAGATGGGCCTGCTACTATGGAGATGAGAAATTGTATACCAATGGTTTCAAAACCGTTGGTATATATACTATAATATAAATATACCAACAGTTTGTTATAACCGTTTGTATAGGTTTATATCAATTGTTATAACAAAACTGTTGGTATAGCCTTATGGCTTGCCATATCCCCTTTATACCAACAGTCTATAACCATTGGTATAAGTGAAACACACATATACCAACGATTTACAAACCTTTGGTATATGTTATACTTTAACACACATATACAAATAGTTTATAGCAAAGCGTTGGTATACCTTCTATTTTGACACTTATACCAACAGTTTTCTTAGAACTATTGGTATAGTCCTATTGTCACGCCTTACTTGTCCACGGTTGAGGGAACCGTTGATATACTATATATGAATGGTTTCCAGGCCTTTACCAATGGTTTACAATCATTGGTAAAGTGTAAAATTCCAGTAGTGATTCATTCTATCTAGACTTGCATCTTAGTATAAATTTAGAATTCTTGCTTCAAATGTCATTAATTTTAATTATAAAAAACCCAAAATGATTTTAATCACTATCAATTAAAAAACCAAACCACAAAAAGAGATAGAATATGTGAATTATATAAATAAAGTGAACTACATTGAGAAGGATCCTCAAGAGAGACGACCATGGTCTGACACTGTGCTGCACTGGGAAAAATATAATTATTTTTGTCCACACCCCAAGGCAGGCGTACGTCAAAACTGAAGCTGTTTTCAGGTAGCCTATCATTAGTTCATTTTCCTTTTCTATTTTCATATCTAATTTAGATTTCATTTCATTTAAAAAAATAAAAAACTATTTCCAAGATGTATAGAAAATCTGAATATTATGCATGGAAAAATTACTCATAGGTGAAACAAAAAAAGAATAAGAAGACGAATATTTTAGAAGAGCTCATTTGCATGAACATAGAAAAAGCATTGAACAACTAACCAGAAAGCAGAGAGAGATTTTGATTATGTTCTTGCATTAGAGGTGCAACCCAACCCTATGCTGGAGAAAGAACCTGAGAAAGTGGTATAAGAAATTTCACCACTTATATTTGAAATTGAAGAACCTAAGGAGGAAAGGAAGGAAGACGTACCTACTGAGCTATAACTGGGAGATCAAAAAAGTTTGGATTAATTATTTATTATATGTGAGTAACTACCTGACCTCCTCATCGAATACAAATTAGAAGATTCAACACCACAAAAGTAAGAAACCACCCAAGTGGTGAAATTTGAAGTCAAGATGGGGGAGCCCAACTACCTACCTCCATCATTAGAGAGTATACGCCAAGCACTTACCACTGAGGAAGAGATTAAAGTTGAACCAACTCATGGAGTTGAACCATTCATTGACTATATCCCTTCTATTTTTATTGAATCGGAATTCTACATCACTCCTTGTGGTTTTGATTATATAGAATCAGAAAATCTCAACTATGTCTTAGAGGATGAAAAAGAACCTAGATGTTCACATGCTGAGCAACATATGGATCTCCCTAGATATGTTGAATATTTATTGAAGGAAGTGTATGAAGAGATACTAGTGGATTTCCCTAAGAAAACCATGAAAAAATCATCTTACTTTGAGGGAGAATAATTTAATCTTAATACTTCATGTTTTAATATTATTCAAATAGGATTACACTTTGAATTATCCATTGACAATTATTTTGATGAAGCATGCCTCAAAGAACCAATGGACATAAAATAAGAGGTTTCACTAGTAGTAACCAAGACGGAGGATGATTCATACTTCATCATTACCCCACCATGCACGATATACCTCATTGTTAAGGGGTTGGGGATATGGTGTACTCTATCCCTAGATCATTACTCACCCAGAAGGATAAAGCACAAGCTTGGAAAATCCACATGTAGTGGTTCAAATCAAAGAAGCTTCATCCTCCATCACACTTTGGATAACAGCCGGTACTTCCCTCTAGAGGTAGTCAAAATTCAGGGCCGACGTAGGGGATAATACCAAGATTTATGTTTACTTTTTTTCTTGGAATTCAGATGTCAATTTATTTTCTTTGAAATAATTTAGCATGTGGCCCCCTCTCTCTTTTCATTTTGAGGTTAAATGAAATGATCATTGTGATTAATTGAGTAATTTTTTTTGTAGGATCATAACGGTAGAAGGAAGCCCCAGACAGTGAACGGGAAGGACCAAGTTTCATGGAAAAGGGTGTTCAATTTTAGTGTTTAATATTTTATACTCTCCAGATTTTTTTCCACAATATATTTTGAGCTTTAAAGATAAAATTTCATGCCCAAACCTGAATTCATGTTTCACTAGACTTATTTATAAGACATGAGTTTCTTAGGAATCCTTTAATTCCATGTTTTAGATTTCAATGTTGATATGATTAAATAATTGAATTTAATAATTGAATTTTTAAAATGAATCATGGATATTGAAGTAATGACTCGTGATTTGAAGGAATTTATTGATTCATTTAAATGAAATTTTCCTACCATCCTTCATGCTCTGAATTTCTGAAGTTCATGGGAATTGATTTACTAGTCATTCCATGAGTGATTGTCTAATGTTATATTTCCCATTCCCAAGAAAATTTCAAGACCAAGTACTTACTTTTTATTCTTGAGAATATCTCTTGAGTAATCATGGGACATGTAAACAACCATAACTTGTATTGAAACTTTTCAAATCTATGACTGTGCAAAAACACATTTAAAATGATTGAGGCATCCTTTGAAAAGCTAATTTTCCTTAAAATACCACCTTTACATCAATCATTATTTTAGCACATAGAGACCATGAATGACCTTTATAGGAATGAGTCAGGTTTCAAGACATTTTTATCCATTCCTACCCTCCTATGAGTATTTTCATGACAGTTTAACGTTGAAGTGTACATGTAAAGAGAATAATGGTGGATGGAATGATATACATTGTAAGGAAGAAGTGTAGGGGTTTTATTGTGTTAATTGTAAAATTTTGTGGAATCACTCATTATACTCTATTTTTTCTTTCTTTAATTAAAAAAAATTAAAAAATGACAAAAAGAACCAACAAAAAGAGAAAAAAATGGGTTATTATTTGGGAAAACCCAAAATCACCATTTTCTAGACTGACGATCTTATGAGCGTATATGGTTTGGTGATTGATGTGAGGTCTGATATAATAATAACTTTCGAAAAAATAAAATAAAGTATAAAATAAAAAAAAATATACAAGAGGGTGCAGAAATCATTCATTTTCCTTACTTGATCGTAACATTTTCTTTGAGTTTTGGGAAGTGGGTGTTGCTACTATGAAGGTCATAATTTCATTATATTTTTACTTTTGATTTCATGCAGAGTAATTAATATATTAGCCTCCACCTTGAGCCTTAATTTTTAAAGAATCAAATCCTAAAAACCTTAAACCTCAGAGTAAATAGAACCTTAATTTCATGTCCTCGTCATTTTATGTGCATTTTGTCTTTACAAAGTGGAGAAAGTAGTTTATTTACAAGCCTATGGATAAGGAGCATGTTCTCATGATATGAGCATAACTCTACTTGAATTTTATGATGACTAATGAGAAAAAATAATAATAATTGAGGTAAATCATGACTTGTCATGTTTAATAATAATGATTCAACGAGCTTGAATGAATGAAAGGAGAAGTTCCAACAATTTTCAAATGCTAAAAGTAAAAGATGTGAATTATTTGTTTCATGGAAAAATGGTAAATTAAATTGATATTTTTCATATTTTTTGAAAGTTTGATATCACATTGAAAATTGTTTGATATAATTTAATTGGAATTAGAATATTGGTAACATTGGTGTCCTCTAATTTCTATGTTGAGATTTTATGCTTGAGGACAAGCCTGGTTTAAGTGTGGGGGTAATTGAGAGAGCAAATTTATTTGCAAATTTTTGATCAAATAATGAGGAATTTTTAATTTTATTCAATGATAAAACAAATTTATTTCAACGTTTAATTAAAATAATGGGAAATTTTAATTTTTGAAAGGATTATGTGAAAAATTTAGAAAAGTGCATAATTTTGGATTTCTAACAGATTTTTACTACAATGGTATTTTTCTCATTTTTTAAAAATTATAATTCCAAAACTCATTATTAATTTTCTTAGAATCATGATTTTATATCATTCAACTTTATCTTAAAGACATATAGTTGATTAAAAGATCTATTAGACCAAAAAATTCATTGAAGTTGGAAATTGGTCTAGGCAAATAGAATGGACCCCACCACTATAATGAATGAAAAAATCAGTCTCCTCACATCATATTTAGGTGACTCTACCTAAGATAGCACTAGAACAAATAATAACGACTTTAAAACAAATTTTGGGGGATTTTTATGTCATTAAGGTTTCCATTGATCGTTATAAATTTGAATACAACTTCTTGGAAATTTCAGCAATAAAAAGTCTTATTCAAAGAAAATTCCATAGCTCTTTAATACTGTCTCTAAATGAGCTGAAATTTGGTGGGTGAATGGAAAAAACATTATTGAATAACTTTTATTATGGGTCCACACTTTAATATAACATATAATTGGACAAAAAGGTGCAATCTTTCAGAGGAATGAATTCTACCTACAAAAGGAGGCCCTCACCTTCTTCCCAAATCCTCAGCTCGACACCCACAGCTAAGGAAGGATCCCACCAAGGAATGGGACACTTCATCTCCTCTTTACCCCCAAATTTATTCTTTATATTTTATTTTATTTTTTATTTTCGAATTATTTTTTAATTGTAATTCAAATTTTAGTTTTATTAATCCATGCCTTTGTTTTTCTCCATCCACTTTTCATAATTTATTTCCCTCTCTCTCTCTCTTCTGTTCCACCCACTCCACTAAGTAATATCATACTCTCAGAAATGAGAGGCTACCCCGAGACTTGGCCCGGGGTGAGGTGAAGGTGATCATGAATTTTTTTAGTGTTTAATTTTATGTTTGTAGATATATTTGAGTAGCATGCACAGGTAAGGCGAATGTCTCTGATGTTGTGACTGACTCCAATGACATGCAACTAATCATATCCTTATTATTTTATTTAATAATTTTTCCCTCCCTTCATTGGTTAGTTATTCCCACATTGGATTTGATATAATCAATGTATGAAAGGGATTCAATTGTACTGGGTCCTGGAAGATGACACATTCTAGACAAAGGTGTGTCACCAACATGGATTAAAGGAGGAGGTGGAATTGAGAGTTCTCAAACATTCAATGATATTCCAAAATTTATAATTAAATAATAGTTGTTCAAACATGAGATTCCATATTTGTATTATCAAACTTAAATAATAAATATAAAGGATCATAATGATTGAAATTTTAACCAACCCCCAAAACCAAGTTCTTTCTTATTAATTCATTTTGTTTAGACTTGCATCTTAGTATAAATTTAGAATTCTTGATTCACATGTCATTATTTTAAATAACAAAAAACCCAAAAATATTTTCATAGATTTCATTTAATAGACAAAACAAAAAAAAGAGATATAAAAGGTGAATTAGATAAAGTGAACTACATTGAGAAGTCTTTTCAAGAGAGACGACTCTGGTCAACCACTATGTTTCACTAGGAAAAATATAATTATTTTTGTCCACACCCCACGATAGGCAGGCATCAAAACTAACGTTCTTTCTAAGGAGACAATCATTAGTTTATTTACTTTTTCTATTTTCACATCTTAGTTAGATTTCATTTCATTTAAATTACTAAAAGAAAAAAATACTTCCATGATGTATTTAAATTCAGAATATTATGCATGGAAAAATTACTCACATGTGCAGTAACAACAACAAGATGAATATAAATATTTTAGAAGATCATAGGTGCATGAAATTAGAGAAAGCATTGAACAATTAACTATAAAGTCTGATAGAGTTTTTGATTATGTTCATGCATTAATGGAGTAACCAAAACCAAATCCAAAGGAATAACCTGACAAAGTGGTGGAAGAAATTTCACCACATATATTTGAAATTGAAGAACCTGAGGAGTCAAGGTAGGAAGACATAATTGGTGAACTAAAAGTGGGATATCAAAAAAATTTGGATGAATTATTGATTAAATGTGAGGAACAATCTAACCTCACCATACAATAAAAAAGAAGAAGATTCATCACCACTAAAGAAGAAATCACCCAAGTAGTGGAAATTAAAGTCAAGATGGAGGGGCACGACTACCTGCCTCCATCCTCAAAGAGTCTACTCCAAGAGGCACTTACCACTAAGGTAGATATTGATGATGAACCATCTCAGGTAGTTGAACCATTATTTGACTCTATCCCTTATAATTTTATTGAATCTGAATTCTACATCACTCCTTGTGGTTTTGATTATACTGAATCTGACAATCTCAGCTATGCCTTGGATGATGAAGAGGAACAAGGATGTTAACATGTTTAGGAACATAAGGGGCTCCTTGCACACGTTGAATATTTATTGAAGGAAGTTCATGAAGAGATTATAGTTGATTTCCCTAAGGAAATCATGATAAAATATTCTTACATTGATGGGGAAGAATTTTATCTTGAAACATAATGTTTTAATATTATTCAAATAGAATTACATTCTAACTTTCCTATTGACTATTATTTTGATAAAGCATACATTGAGGAACCAATGGACAGAGAAGAATAGGTTTCACAAGTAGAAACCAATAAGGAGGATGAGTCATACTTCATCCTACCCCACCATGAATGTTATACCTCATTGTGAAGGGGGGATATGGTCTACTCTATAAAAGGAGGCCCTCGACTCCTTCCCAAATCATCAGCTTGACACCAACAGTTAAGGAGTGATCCCATCAGGGCACGGGCAACTGCTTCTCCTCTATTCCCCCCTCATTTCTTATTTTTATTTTATTTTAATTTTAGTTTTGTATTAGTTTTCAATTGTAATTTATATTTTAGTTTTATTAATCCATGCCTTTGTGTTTCTCCATCCACTTTTCTTCTTTTCTCTCTCTATCTCGCTCTTTGCTTCCACTCACTCTTCCAAGTAATATATTACTCTCAGAAATTAAATGATGACCCCGGGACTTGGACCGAGGGGAGGTGAAAGTGATCATGAATTTTCATTAATGTTTAATTTTATGTTTGTAGATAGATTTGAGTAGCATGCACGGGTAAAGAGAATGTACCCGATCTTGTGACACTCTCTGATGGCATGCAACTCAACCTATATTTATTAGTTTTTTAATAATTTTTACCTCTCTCCATTGGTTAGTTCTTCACATGTTTCAGTTGAGCTAATCAATGGATGAAACAGCTTCGATAGACCCAGGTCCTACAAGACGACACATTCTAGAAAAAGGTGTGTCACCAACTTGGATTAAAAGAGGAGGTGGAAGTGAGAGTTCTCAAACATTCAATGATATTCCACAATTTATAAAGAAAGAATAGTAGTTCAAAAATGAGATTTTGTGTTTCGATTATCAAACTGAAATAAAACATATAAAAGAGAATAATGATTGAACATTTAACAAACCCCCAAAACCATGTTCTTTTTTATTAATTTATTATTTTTAGACTTGCATCTTAGAAAAAATTTAGAATTCATGCTTTACATGTCATTATTTTAAATAATAAAAAAACAAAAAATATTTTCATCACATTCATTTAATAAAAAAACCACAAAAAAATAGAATATGTGAGTTAGATAAAGTATGTGGACTACATTGAGAAGGGTACTTATGAGAGATGACCCTGATTAGCCATTGTGTTGCACTAGGAAAAATTTAATTGTTTTTGTCCATGCCCTGCGACAGGCGTGCGTTAATCACCTGTGAAAGTAATTCAGCCTCATATAGGTACAATAGAGCTTCATTAAATAAATAAAACTTGAGGTCACACCCCTTGGGTAGTTCTTTAATGGTCAAGATCATAGTAAAAGCACGGTGCATTCCATCGGTGGCCTTGGGTTGGGGAAACAACAACCAACGTATCTCAAAGAACCTAATGCCATCCCTAACAGGTCCAACCACATCTATTTTAGATTAACACTATAAAATCAGGCCTAGGACGAAATGTCTGGCGGGCGGCAAAAAGTTCGATAGCTCTATAAAGCATCAAAATTCGAATGAGGAGTCATCATCAGTGACTGATAACATCAACATTGGCAATACCCTATTCTCACAACTCATGACCCTGGGGTACAAAATTAGGGATATAGAATGTGATGTTATTGTACTCTAATTATTTACAAATCCATATGATCAGTTGATCATCAACCTTACCAAAAATATCATTATGGAAATGTTTATGTTCAGCAATATTGAAGTTGTGGTTCCTGAAGAAAAAAGTCAATGCAAGAGCAAAGTGACAGAAAAAAAACATTTCACCAATCAAAGACTTTGTCAACAGAGAGAGGAATGATGATGAAGCATGATTCTAAGTGGGAGCCAAAATCATGGAAGGTCCAAATCAATAACAAAAAAATCACATGTTACGGTTTTGGAATGTAGGGGCACCCTAAAAAGAATAGTTAGAACATTAAGAGTGGCAGAAACAACTCTCAATGAAATATGACGAGTACTTACAGAAATGGAGACATACAAGTCAGTGAAACATCAATGATGGATGGAGGTATACACCATCTCAACAACACATGGATAATTGATTTAATAGAAACATGTATCAAAGGGAATGGTTTGATCGGTATGAACATATCTCGAAAGGACTTGTTTACATGGTGAACAATCACACCTTGAAGATATTTAGAGTCAATATCAACAAACAGAAGATGCATGATGGTATAATTCAAACCACCTAAGGAGTACTCCATGTGAATATCCTGAAGATTAACATATTTTCTTTGTGTGGATTTTATGACATTAGGTGTAAGACTCACATTAACAATGGAGTGGGGAATACTGTGAAGGGTGTGCTTGTGGTGATTATGATAGAGAAGATCTCAAAGAATATATGCATTCTTTATGGTGAATCATACAAGGAGGTGGAGATAGTTGCAACAACCCGTCCCTCAGGGCCCATGTCAGGACAACCCCAAACCTGTCTTCCATAGGCCAGAGGCTGACAACTAGCACCAGAAATGTGTTCCCCTTAAACATGAACACATTTCTTTTTTAACCTGTACAGACACACAGTCCAAGGACAAAACAAGATGTAACCACACAGACTAGAATATAATAAGATGAAACCACAAAGTAAACTGATGTCATAAAAGAGTGTTGAAAGTAAAAAGGGGCCAGAATATAAGCCCAACTGTAAAAGTACAAGTACGACTGGTAGTACAATACAACGGAAATAAAACGGAATACAGCATGAAGGTAGATGTACCACATGGGTAACACCACGAAGACAAATCCACGATGGTAACTCCACGAAGGTAGAAGTACCACGCAAGTAACACCACAAAGAGAGAAATACCATGCATGTAACACCAGAAAGACAATACCACAAAGGTATAAGAACCACAAAAGTACCACTAAAAATCAAGAAGTACCACACAGAAAAAAGACTCATCTCACAATCAGGTATAACTTAAGTACTGAAGTATAGATTATTAGTCATAAAATATAGCATCTTATTCTATTAAGAAGCACTACTGCTGACCCACACATGATCGATAGGAAACTAACCCCTGCTGACCCACATAAGATCTGACCCACACAGGATCGATATGCGTTGATGCACACAGAATTGCTGAGCACTGACCCACATAGGATCTGATCCACATAGGATCAATTTTCTTTCATCACATTGCAGCCTGCCACAAGATTCATTGCACCTGGCATGCTCAAGTTCGGTAGATACTTCCCCTTGAGATATCGGTCATACATAAACCTCCACTAAGATCCACAAAGGAATAACTCAAAGGACCTCCATGTCATAAGGGTTCCAACGTGATAGAAGATGTGTCATTCAGACGCCTGGTCTATGAGTTATAAGTGTTTTAGGTTTGGGGACCCAGTTGGATTCGGGATCGATCCAACTTGGCCTTACTCCAATTATCTAAAAACTAAATTGAAGAATACTAAAATGACCTTCTAGGTCCAAGCATCCCAACACTATATACGGTTTGTGAAATAGACGTCCAGTTCTCAAGATAAGCTCCTTTAAGTGTTCTAGGGTCCGGTAGGGCCTGGGTCCGGTCTGACCTGGTTAGACCGACCCAGCCCAACTCACTCTGGGCTGGGATAGGGTGGGCTTGGCTCGAAGGGCCGATGTTTGGTCTGAAGCTCAAGAGGGGTGGTCTGCAAGGGAATCCCACCGCGGCCATCAAGGGCGGCCAGACTAGAATAGGGTGGCCCGCAAGGGGGGCATCACGCAAGGGGGCGGCCCGCAAAGGGGAGGCCCGACCCGTGTGGGGCGGCGACCCGGTCCCGGGAGGTGGTCCACATTGAGGGTGGAGGCCCGGTCTGAGGGCGACGGCCCATTGCGAGGTTGGCGGCCCACTTCGAGAGAGGAAGTCTTGTCCGAGGGTGGTGTCCCTACCTGAGGTCGGCGGCCCAATCTGAGGGCGGCAGCCTGGTTCGAGGGCGGCGACCCGGTGCGAGGGAAGCACCCCGACTCGAGGGTGGGGGACTGCTCTGAGGGATGCAGATCAGTTCAGTCCGATTCGGGGGGGGGGGTGTAACCCCCCGATCACCCAGATTCCCAAAAGGCCTGGAGGCCATTCGGTTAGTGAGGCGGCAGAACTGTGTGGGTGCTGTGGAACCCTCCAGAGGTGGGTTCGGCCTCTGCTGCAACTTCCATTCATCGGTGGCACAACGGTCGTGTCACCTTCCTTCCTGCGGTTGGACGTCGTGCCGAACACCTCCTCCCTTCGCTGCGGCTAACGAGTCATGACTCTCCTCTTGTAGCATGCGTTGACGTTTTAGTGGTCTTCTAAGGCGGTGCAAGGAAAAGCAAGATAGCAGATGGTTAGGGCCAGGTTTTTTAGGCCAGCACACTCCGAGTTAGGTCGCAATATGAAGGATATTAAGGTACTTCAATAAATAGTTGTATTGAACACAAGATTAACCCCACATGGTTCCCCAAAATAACCTCCCACAAATATGGATGAATCACTGGTCAATACGTTAGTCAGTTGACCCACGTTCTTCATATAATTTCAAGAATGTGGAAGAGGGAATCAAAAACACACAAATGAAAATAAACCCCTACCTTGAAAAGATGCCCGCTGATGATGGTCAATGAAACATCCTTTATCATTGTGATCGGTTCATGACTCGGGTGTGCTCTTTACCGCTCATTGAAACCAGTCTCCTCCTCCTAGTGGTTGGCGTTGTGGTACTTTTCGAGAGCTTCGTCATTTTGTGAAGTCGGGACAACACCCCTCCCCGAGCTCCATATAAATAGGGGGGAGAAGGAGTGTATAACTCTTGGGGAATTAATGAGGTTCATTTAATTAATGAACCTCTTGAATTTCCAATGGTTAGGTTACAAGAAAAGAAGAGTTAT
Source organism: Viscum album (assembly GCA_963277665.1). Lineage (NCBI taxonomy): Eukaryota > Viridiplantae > Streptophyta > Magnoliopsida > Santalales > Viscaceae > Viscum > Viscum album. The sequence continues at coordinate 961,659,846 of OY728148.1, read as the reverse complement.
GCAATTTGTTGGCTTGACACATCGTCGGTCCTGCCAGCATCATTCATTCTTTGGAGGAAAGAAGGAAAATAAAAAAACATGTTAATTTATTAATCTTTCAAATGTCCACAAAAATAACGTTTTCACCTGACCTACTACGGTCAAATATATACCTCTTTTAAGTGAATCCTGGCATTGTGGGTTCAACGATGCCCTTAGATTTTTAAGCCGAACAATAGTTAAAAGTTAGAACACGCCGCTCACGCATTTACTGAATATACCCATGAAATGTTCTGAAAATTATTAACAGTCACCCTCAACCCACACCAGTTGAGGTTAGGATCTAGCTAATTGAAACACGCCCCAACGAACCCAACGGTACTCTCAGATTTCCAATTCGAGTTAACGTTTAAAAGATATGGATTTTACAATAAAATAATTTTCACATAATTATTTTATTTATGGCCCAAAACTACCTTTCACTGGTGGCCTACACCGGCCAAAGTTAATATCTTCCTAAAGAGGGCATACCCTCACAATCTCAGTGGTTGTCTCAGATTTTTATTGCTAGTTACCGTTCGTGAGTTATAAGCATTTAAAAAATAAAATAATTTTATTTAATTATTTTATTTGTGGTTATTCCATTTTCATGTTTTCTCATAGGAGGCCCCCACTGACAAAACATAAGTCGTGCCTAGGGTAAACTGATCATTCTGAGTGCAACAATGCCCTCATATTTTTAATTCGAGTAACCTTTTAAGAATTATTCCACTTTTTTTGGAAAATTGCATACGTGTGCTAATTAAATCATAACAAAACATCAAAGGATCATTATAGGCACCCTGTGCCTCAGAATCGCACAGCATCCAATTTTGCAGTCTCGAAATAATTCCATATAATTAATAAAAATTATATGTAATTTCTGAGATATTACAATAGTTGTCCTGTTAACTACCTCAACAAAAGCATTGAGGAATTCATGGTTTCAAAAGCTTAGTATTATGTTTGAATGGTGCTTGAAGATTCGTACTGAACTTAAGTTTCTTCTTATATTACAAAGGTATCCTTTCCATTTTAAAAGCATTATGATTTTTTCAACCAACATTGGTTGAATTTTGTGATGTCGGCAATGGGGAACCAGGATATCTTAGAGTTGATCCATTCCAATATTTGGAAAACACTGTTTATATCCATGGGAAGAGAAAGGTGTTTTGTATAATTCATAGATGATTATTCAATGAGATGTTAGGTTTACCCAATCAAGATGAAATCAAGTGTTTTTAAAGTCTTCAAAACATTCAATTCCATGATGAAGATGAAATCTTGAATGAAAATCAAGTGTTAGAGGATTGACAGAGGTGGAAAATATTCAAGTGAGGATCTTAATAATTTTTTTCCATGAGAAGGAATCAAGAGACAATTAATGGTGTCATACACTCCTCGAAAAAATGGAGTGGAAAAGTGGGTGAACATAACCTTTTTGGATAGAACAAGGGAGATATTGAAGACTGTAGGAATTTTAAAAAAGTTAGGGGATAAAGTAATAAAGAGCACATGTTATGTGATCAATCGACTTACATTTGTGATGATTGATATGAAAACACTAATGAATATGTGGAGTGTTAAACCTACTGACTATGCTTGGTTACATACTTATGAAGGTCATGTATCTGTATTGTTTAATGATCTGAAAATATTGAAGTTGGATTTGAGATCCAATGAATGTATATTCTTACGATACATTAATGGTGTGAAGTGGTATCGTATGTCGGACCCCACTACCCATAGAATTATCATCAACATGGATGTTATATGTCTAGAGGGTAAGGTTCAAGTGATGATTAATGGGGACTTGAAGAAAGAGAACACATATACTATAATAGTGGGGGTGGAGGAAGAATCTATAGAAGAACCAATTTCATTTTAGGATCATGATGATCAAGTTATGATTGATTTTGGACTATGACAATCAACTCACAATAAAAGAGAACCAATATGGCACTCAGAATATATCACTGAGAGAAATAATGTGTACTACTTATTGATGGAGGACGATGATCTATATTATTTTTTTGGAGGTGATGTGGAGTTTAGAAATATCTACATGGATGGAAGCAATTCAGGAGAAAATTGATGCCCTTTACAATAACAAGACATGAGATATTGATCCATTACCTCATGGAAGGAAGACTATTAGAAAAAATAGGTTCTTTAAGATCAATTGGGATGAAAAGAAATAATTGTAATGATATCATTCAAGACTGGTGGTCAAATGATATGCATTGGAAGAAGTTATTGATTTCAAGGACATATTTTCTCCCATTTTTAGAATAATGATTGTTAAGATAGTTATGGGGATGTGTGCAATATATAGTTTAACTGTAGAGTAGCTAGATGTGAAGAGAACTTTTCTACATGGTGATCTTGAAAAATAAATATATATTTTCTAATCAGAATGTTTTTCAAAATAAGGGAAAGTGAACTTGATTTTTAGGTTGAGAAAAACTTTTAATGGTATTAAGCTGGAACCAAGGAGTTGGTACAAGAGATTTTATTCCTATATCATGAGTATTGGACACAAAAAACTTCATTCAGATACATGTGCATATTTCATGGGTTCATATGGTAATGATTTTATCATTCTTCTATTGTATGTGGATGACATAAACAAAGTACGAGAGAATAAAAAGTACCGATTCATTTAAACATTTATAATAGATAACATGCTAATGAGAATATATATAACCAATTTGATATTAATACTAATATGTACCAAGAAAAGTTAGAGATAAGAGACTCAAACATAAGTGAGATGATCAATAGAAACGATTGACATAAATTAGTAATCAAATCATAAAGAGGACCACATGTTTTTGTCATTATTTATCTATTTGGACAATATGCATGGTGCAGGGGTACCACTTTTCCACTATGAAAAAATGGGATTATAAAAGATATTTGATTAATAGTGAAACATAACCACATAACAAAAAGGAACATGAGGAAAATATACAAAGTTCAGGTTCTGGAAATGCCAGGACTCCTAGTAGAACCAAGTTGGGGATTCATCATATAATGTGCACCATGGAAAAAGTCAAACAAAACATGCAACATAGAAGCAAAGAATAATCAAATAAAAGGCATAGATAACTGATAGAAAAGAAGAATAATACCATACTAAGGCCCCTTACTAGGGATAAATCCCTCCTATGTGTATTCATAGTGCCTCTATGGAATTAGGTCTTGTTGTTAGGGTCATCGAGATTGTACTCCTATAAAGTTGTCATTTCCACCTAGGTAAAAGGAACACCAAGGAACCCTAGGACCTCATCAGAGCTCCTCACCAATCATAGATACAGATGATCAAAACTTATCTAGATCATTATTTCTTCTATGTTAATTCAAGGAATCCCACCAGTTCCCCTTTATCTACTCTTATCCCTCGAGGAAAACTAAAGCTCCCAAAACCATGAAGATTTTTCGCCCAACTAAATCTCTCAAAAGTGGAGAGGTAGATTCCAAATCAAGGAGTCATTCTAGTAGGCGTAGAGGAATACTAGAGAATATACCCAAGGATACGAAAAATCTAGATAAATGTCCCAACATAACCACTTAAACAACAAAATAAGGATATATGACATCATAGGATCAGCTATCAAGGGTCACCTATAGATCAAGCCAATCCGTTTCACGAAGAATGAAAAAAGGTAGGAATAGAAAATAATAGGATTATAAGGATCAATGGATCAACATCAGGTATGAGGATGACATAGAACAAATGGGAAAGTAGTCCTAGGCTAATGGCACATTCCCAATGTAGAAACCAAACAAAAGGGCCACATGAACTAATAAAAGAAGCTCAATATCAATAACACACAAATCCAACATATATAAATACCAATATTATATGAAAATTAAAATTATGACAAGTAAAAAAATAATGTGTAACACCCAAAATGTTGGGTATCATATAATGATGATATTATAAATTTACTTTTGTTAAAGCCCTTTTAACCAAACAAAAATTTAAAGGATAAACGTAAGGCTCTTTATTTAAATAAGAACACCGTAGTGTCTAAAATACACCAAGATAAAAAGAGTCATTATGCTAACCAAATATACCTATTATGAACCCTATTAGAACTAATGGAAGACCCCAATCACCACAATGAGGCCAAGTAAGTAAAGGAGATCCTTCGAGTGAACTAAAGGAAAAAACATCACCACTGCGATCATAAAAACCCTACTGAGAATCAGCCGAATGGGAAGTACCATCTTCTTCCTTTTGAGTTCTAGAACACCGTAAGGTTCGGATTTATAGAACACTTTTTCGACCATTTCAATAGTGACCATTGGAAGCTAACGGTTATATAAAAATAGTTTTTAGACCTTTTTAGGATAAGTGAAATTATTTAAACAAAAATTAGCTTCATAATAATATAGTTATGATTAATTTTATAATTAAACCATCATTTATGAACTCTAAATGGATATGGTGTAAAACATCGTTTCACCTTTAAGGGATTTTGAAAATAATTAAGGAATTAAAATCACATTGTGAATTTTTCAAATACAATGTAACGATTTTCTTTTCTTAAATAATGTAATAAACTTTGTTAAAGTTTTTGAAATTAAATTATGTTTTCATTGAACGATGTTTTCGAGGATAATGTTATATAAATTATAATATAGGTTTATTAAAATTTCCTTTTCGTAAATTTTTGTGATAAAAAAAGGGGTTTAGTATTTTTAATTTTATAAATACTTATAACTAAAACAAGTTTAATTTTTATTCATTAATGTTTAATAATATAAAATTCAATATAGTTTTAATAAATGGATTGTTTAATCTTTTTAAAACGTTTTTTTAGTGTATCTTTTTCAAAAAAAATTGGCCCACTAGGGCCAGTCCTTTTTGGCAAGGGCCGAGGGAGGTAGCTCAGCCGATGTGGCTGAGCCTGACCCTCAGCCCCAAGCCAAGGTCAGCCCAAGCTCATGCCGAGGTTCACCAAAGGGAACTCGGGAGCGAGCAGAAGCGCATAGGTGCCCCAGTGGGGGCGTGAGGCCGTGGCGGGGTCTAGGAAGGCCAAGGCATGCGGGCATGAGCCTGTGTATAGGGCCCCATTCGTGGGTGCTGTGTGATTTCTGAGCACTCATTGGGAGGCCCTAGGTTATAAGGGAGGCAAAAACCACTCTCTGTTTCGATGTGGGAAGCAGTTTTTCAGGCAAAATGCGATCAGGACCATTGGATCACTTCGCACATGATCTGGGCCATTGTTTCCTATCCCACCCTCAACCCTCAACGACCATGTCTCTCTCTGTGTTTTTTGTCAACCTTTTGATCCAACATGATCTAATCATGGTCTTTAGAGGTTTTTAAATTTCCACATCGAACATAGACTGTCCAATGAAACATATATCTAATCTAAGCCGCTCAATTCTTCTAAAAAAACAGACGCATCTCATCCCTTGGATCGATGTTTGGATCGATCCGGACCATCCGTTTTCCCCAGAATTTACACTAGTCGCGTCTTCTTCTTCCTCCGTGCATGTGTTACACCAGTAACCCTACCCTATGGCACACCCCTCGTTTTCTTCACCTCTGACTGCTGGGGACGCCTGAGTCTCCTCGTTTTCTTCAAGCATGATACCCCCCATTTAATGCAATTCTAGTGGGTATGTTTTTGTGTGGAAGGTGGTGTGTGAGATTTTGTATATAAATAAATGAGACCTCTCGGTTCTTCTCTCCCGTTCAAGTCTCTAGCGAGCCCTGCCAACCCACCCTGATGTCCTCATTTCCCTGTTTTTTAAAGTATGTTTTTTTCCCTTTTTTTCTTCTTTGAGAATATATACAATTATATATTTGATATATATATATATATATAAACATTATGATTCAGTACAAAAGTTCTTAAATGTTCAGCCTAGGCCTTCGGGTTCTCTTGAATTCAAATAGCTTAAAGAATGTATGGATTATACCTGGCCTCGTTTTGTTGTTTTGAAAATACACATATAATTTTGGTTATATGTATATACGTCAGTTATATGCGGGAATGTGCATGACCTTTATACTTTGATTATATGTATGAAGTTTGAGTATAATTGTTCATGCACTGCACATATTCACATACACTTAATTTCATATTTAAATAACAAATATATTTTGAAAATGTTATATATATGATCATGTTTTTATAAAATTATTTTTTTAGGTTTTAATAAAAAAATATTTATGACTAAGGGAATGACCTGCTCTATTCAAAACGTTTTTGAACTAATATTCATAAAGGATTAACACAAATGGGTGTGCTAATAGTTTATTTTGAGTTTGGGAACATACATATAATTTATATGATGCACGAAACTTGATTTTAGTTTTTAAGGGCCTTAAAAATTAAGTCTTGAGTTTAGGTGGAGTTTTAAAAACGTAAGAAATCAGGAGTTAAAAAAAACTTATATCCACATTTAAGAGTAACTTATTTGTTTTCCCTATCTTTTAAATGATTTTTCTTATGGGGAAGATTCATTCATTCTTTCATGGACATTATTCAGTATTATGCAAAGGCTTAACAATATTGATTGTTTTAGCATGTGCAAGCTCAAAACCCTACTTGATATTTTTGGTTCACCTTGTAATTAATTGGATGATCAAATTTTCGAATTTCATGAACAAACTTGCATGTGAAAAATTCTAGTTTTCTGTTCTTTCTGTACCTTAGATTTCAATGTATGTGACATAATCAGCCTTTCTTCTTTACTTTTAATAATGGTCATATGATTGTTAGCTTGGTTTTTAACCATATAGATGCCTATCTCACTTATAAGAAATGTAAATTCAACTACTATTACCAACTATGAATGAACTATTCAAGGTGGTATGAGATATATTGAATATACAACCCTTTTAAGTAAAGTATTGATTTATGTGGATCACATGAATGTAAATACATTTTAAGGGTGTACCCTCAAAGCGCTCCAATGCATTGGGTAAAGAATTAATCCTTAGATATTACAAGCACGGTGATACCCTGGTGAATAACCTCAGTAATTTTTCATTATTGACACCTTGGGGATGGACCTCAGTGATATGTTAATGAATGTCTAAATGAAATGTTGAATCCACATATTCAAGTCATGTTACAAGTTTTTTTCAAGATGATATGCCTATTACTTCACTACTCTTGCCCTTATGTTTTTATCATGTTCATATTTATGTCACAAGTAAATGATTGGTGCGTGATTCATGTAAAATAGTAACCAACATATGAAATTGAAGTTTTTTTCCTCCACACGCAACTCTGATTAAGTATTACTCTTACTGGTCTAATTTGTGCTTAAAAATTCATACGTCATACATGTTCAGGATATATTTTACTACCCCCTTTTGAAAATGTCCTAATTTAGTCATGTATTCCTTGAAAATATAAGTTGAGCACTTTTATGTTATGTTTCATGTTTTATAGTTTTCCATAAGGGAATGTTATTTGGAAAAGTTTTTTAAAAATTATTCCAAAGTTTAATTGTTTTATTTTAAACCCCTTACTAGGCATTCTTATGCTCACCCTATGTTTTGAATTTTAAATTTTCAGGTATCAACTTTTATCAGATGAAACATTTCTGAAGTTACTAGTTTCCCAGAGCCTGAACCGAACTCAATCCTCTCTATGGGACGTGATGTGTGTTTATTAGTGAATGTTTCTATTTTAAATTTACACATCATGATCAGAAGGCACCGACTACTGGTATTTATGGGGTCGGGTCTTCACAGTTGGTATCAGTGGATTTGGTTTGGATAACTCTAGAAAGCCAGATCTGAAACAAAGAAAAATATACTTCAGCATTAATAAAATTGAGTTTTCTTAATTTTCATATGGAAAACGAAGGTAATAATCTTTTTCCTTTTCCCAATGAGGCCTTAGAAATCATAATTCCCATAGCCATCCATGAACCTTTTATAAAGTATGCCCATATTTTTATGTCATGCAGACATCTCTATGATGTGTCTAACTCTCCCTTAGTAATTAAACTCCACCGAAGAGTGGGTCTGGATTATATATTAGTTATGCAAGCCCAGTTTCCATCTTACAGATGATGGGGGAAGTAATATGAGGGACTTTTTAGATGCTTCACCACAGCGGAAGGTGTCTCGTCCCTCACGGCTTTCCAAGAGGCTGCTATAGAGGGATATCACCACGCAGCAAACATGTGTCATGTCTTTTCCTATGGCCATTTTGGTCAAATGATGGACTTTGGCATCCTTTAATACAATGCTGCTTGTTTTGTGTATAGACAACAAGTACAAAAAGATGTCTCATAGTTGTACACCCCACATGTCAGACTATAGAGATAGCATAAGTGCTCCCATGACATCAAACCTGATTGCTCGGGTTGCATATAGTTTACGAAGATAGAGAGTTTCGAGCTTGTGTTTCTAATTCGTGTGTTAGGGAACTGAGGAAACGTTTATCCTTGTTTTTCGTTGTGCACCAGTAGTTATATAAAGATCATATTTTGTTATCTATTATTTCTTATGTCTTTACTTTGTTTATACTTTTGGACAGATTTCAAGTGATGAAACTCTCATTTTATAAATTCAAATTGAAGGAACAACACACATGTTATCTCTTCCTACTGAGATACTGGATATTATTGCAATCAAAAACTCTGAATATGAGTATCATCCCCTTGAAAACATGCGAGGAACGTGCAAGCAATAGTTTGGGGTGACAAACGGTCCAGCGATTCTCTGCACCTGTCAAGGGAATGCTCCCATCTACTACTGGATAGGCTCAGCACAATTGGAAGAGCATAAGTGGGGAGGCAAATACCACGAAGGGATCTTCCTATGTTTCACCCTATGCTGGAACTACACGGCCAGAGTAAAATTTCAAGAAGGTGCTTTAGAAGGAAATGTTTATGTGACCTACATGTTCCAACTTCTCAGCGCTATCCTGTACGACAATGTATATAACATTGATGTTCTCGATTGAGACATAATTTGGAAAGTTCTTCGTACGTTGGTCCATATGGACATTTCCAAACTTTGTACAATTCGAGCCTCCCTCTAGAAGCCCAAGTGTGCGGTGCATGAGTTCATCCCCTTCTGCCCAAAGTGTATCTATATCAGAGAACTAGAGGAGTTGAGCATCAATTTGGGTGTTCCACAGAACGCACCTGAGGATCCTCTATGATGGACGATATGGTAGGAACAAGTGAGTGCTTCCTCGTAGAAAGTTTGTATGAACGGAATTTCGGGGACCCAATTCTTTGATGGGGGGAGTAATGTAACACCCCGAATTTTGGGTATCATATAATGATGATATTATGCATTTAATTTTTTTAAACCACTTTTAATAGAACAAAAATTTAAAGGATAAACATAAGGCTCTTTATTTAAATAAGAACATCGTAGTTTATACAATACACCAAGATCAAAAGAGTAATCATGCTAACCAAGGATCTTTATTTAAATAAGAACATCGTAGTTTCTAAAATACACAGAGATCAAAAGAGTAATCATGCTAACCAAATTTACCTATTAAAAACCATATCAGAACTACTAGAAGACCCCAAATCACCACAACGAGGCTCATTATGTAAAGGAGATCCTTCGAGTCAAATAAAGCAAAAAAACAGAACCACTGTGATCATAAAAACCATGCTGAGCATCAGCGGAATGGGAAACAACATCTTCTTATTTTTGAGTTTTCGGACACCGTATGGTTTGGTTTTATTGGACACATTTTTCGACCATTGCTCTAGTGACTATTGGAAGCTAACGATTATAAAAAAAATAGTCATTGGACCTTGTTAGGATAAGTGAAGTTATTTAAATATAATTTCGTTTCAAAATAATTGAGTTATGATGAAGGTTATAACTAAACCACCATTTATAAACTCTAAAAGGATATGGTGTAAAACTTCATTTCACCATTAAGTGATTTTGAAAAGAATTAAGGAATTCAAAACACTTTTCGAATTTTTCAAATACAATGTAATGATTTTCATTTCTTGAATAATGTTATAAACTATGTTTATGTTTTTCAAATTAAATTATGTTTTTATTGAACTATGTTTTTCTGGATACTTTTATATAAATTATAATGTAGGTTTATTAAAATTTCCTTTTCATAACATTTTGATTCTAAAAAAGGGGTTTAGTATTTTTAATTTTACATATACTTCTAACTAAAACATGTTTAATTTCTATTCATTAATGTTTAAGAATATAAAATTCTATATAGTTTTAATAAATGGATTGCTTCCTCTTCTTAAAACGTTTTTTAGTGTAGCTTTTTCAAAAAATATTGGCACACTAGGGCCATCCCTTTTTGGCTAGGGCCGATGGAGGAATCTCACATGAAGTGGCGGAGCTTGACCCTCAACCCCAAGCCATGGCCGACCCGAGCTCAGGCACAGGTTCCCTGAAGGGCGCTCAAGAGAGAGAAAGAGCGCATAGGCGCACCAGTGCAGGCGTGAGGCTGCGGCGGGGTCTGGGTAGGCCAAGGCCTGCGGGCGAGTGCCCATGTATAGGGCCCCCTTCGTGGGTGTTGTGTGAATTCTGAGTACTCGTTGGGAGGCTCAAGGTTATAAGGGAGGTGAAAACCTCTCTCCATTTCGATATAGGAAGTATTTTTTCAGGGAAAACGTGATCTGGACCATTGGATCGTGTCGCACATGATCTAGGCCGTTGTTTCTGATCCCGTACTCGACCCTCAGCGAATGCGTCTCTCTCTGTAGTTTTTGTCAACCGTTCGATCTGGAACTATAGAATTTTGGATGATCGAGTTTTTTAAATTTTCGTGTCGAACATAGACCGTCTGATAAAACATAGATCTAATCTAATCCACTCAATTATTTTAAAACAGCGGACGCATCTCATCCCTTGGATCGTCGTTGGGATCGTTATGGACCGTCCGTTCTTTCCCGTAATTTCCACTAGATGTGTCATCTTCTTCCTCCATGCATGGGTTACACTAGTAACCCTACCATATGGCACAAAAATCATTTTCTTCACCTATGACCATTGAGAACCCCCATGACTCCTCGTTTTCTTCAAGCACGACACCCCCCATTAAATGAAATGCAAGTGGGTACGTTTTTGCATGGATGTTGGTGTGTGAGATTTTGTATATAAATAACAGAGACCTCTCAATTCTTCTCTCCCGTTCAAGTCTCCAGCGAGCCCGGCCAACCATCCCTGAAGTCCTTCTTTACATGGTTTTTTAATTAAGGGTTTTTTTTTTGCCTTGTTTTTCTTATTTGAGAATATATACACTTATATATTTGAAAAACATATTTTTTTAACCTTACGGTTCAGTCCAAATGTTCTTAAATGTCGAAACAAGGCCTTCCTGTTCTATTTAATTCAAATAGCTTAATGAATGTAAGGATTATACCTAGCCTCGTTTTGTTGTTTTGAAAATACATATATACTTTTGGTTATATGTATATACATTGGTTATATGCAGGAATGGGCACAACCTTTCTACTTCGGTTATATGTAGTAAGTTTGTCTATAATTTTTCATGCACTGCACATATTCACATACACTTATTTTCATATTTAAATAATAAATAAATTTTAAAAAATTTATATATATGATCGATTTTTTATGAAATTATTTTTTGTTGGTTTTCATAAACAAATTTTATGACTAAGGGAATGACAAGCCCTATTCAAAATATAGTTGAACTACTATTCATAGGGGATTAACACACATGGGTGTACCAATATTTCAGTTAGAGTTTGGGTACATACATATATTTTATATGTTTCTTGAACCTTGATTTTTGTTGTTAAGGTCCTTAGACATTATTTCTCGAGTTTAGGTGGAGTTTTAAAAACATTAGAAATAGGTTGTTAAACAAAACTTATATCCACATTTAAGAGTAACTTATTTGTTTTCTATATGTTTTTAATTCTATTGCTTATGGTGAAGATTCATTCTTTCTATCATGGACATTATTCAGTATTATGCAATGGCTTAACAATAGTTAATGTTTTATCATGTGAAAGCTCAAAACCCTACTTGAGATTTTTGGTTCACCTTGTAATCAATTTGATTGTAAAATTTTAGAATTTCAAGAACAAACTTGGATGTGATAAATTCTAGTTTTTTTCTTTCAGTACCTTAGATGTCAATGTTTGTGCCATAATCTACCTTTCTTCTTTCCTTTTATAATGGTCATATGATTGTTAGCTTGGTTTTTAATCATCTAGATTCCTGTATCACTTATAAGATATGTAAATTCAACTATTATGACCAACTATGAATGAACTATTCAAGGTGGTATGGGACATCTTGAATATAAAACCCTATTTAAGTAAAGTATTGATTTATGTGGCTCACATGAATGTATAGAAATATTAAGGGTGCACCCTGATAGAACTCCAATGAATTGGGTAAAGAAGTAATCTCTAGAGATTACAAGATTTACGATACCCTGGTGAATAACCTCAGTAATTTTACTTTATTGACACCTTGGGGATGAACCTCGGTGATATGTTCATGAATTTCTAAATAAAATTTTGAAGAGCCATATTCATGTCATGTTACAAGTTCTTTTCAAGATGATATGCCTATTCTTTCACTACTCATGCCCTTATGTTTTTATCAAGTTCTTGTTGATGTCACAAGTAAACGTTTGCGGCATGATTCGTGTAAGATAGTAACCAACATATGAAATTGATTTTTTTTCCTTCATGCACAACTCTGATTAAGTATTACTCTTAACGGTTTAATTTATGGTTAAAAATTCATACGTCATACATGTTCAGGATATCTTTTACTACCCCTTTTTAAAAATGTCCAAATTGATTCATGTATTCCTTGAAAATCTTAGTGGATCACTTTTATGTTATGTTACATGTGCTACAGTTTTCTATAAGTGAATTCTATTTGGTTAAGTTTTTAAAAAATTCCTTCAATAGTTTCATTGGATTATTTTAAACCCCTTACTGGGCATTCTTATTCTCACCATATGTTTTGAATTTTAAATTTTCAGGTAATAACTTTTATCATATGAAACATTTCTGAAGTTACTAGTTTCCCAGAGCCCGAACCAAACTCGATCCTCTATATGGGACATGATGTGTGTTTTTCATTGCATGTTTTTGTTTTAAAATGACACATCATGTTCAGAAGGCATGAACTCCTGGTTTTTCTGGGGTCTGGTCTTCACATAATCCATGGAATTAAAATCATTTAATTTAAAATATTGAATGAATAATGTTCAAAAATCTCCACCTTGTAGATGAAATTCATTAACATAAACACCCGATGTCCCTACATCACCTGTAACACCCCAAGATTTTACAGTATGTCACTTATTAAATAAATTATTTTTCTTGGATATATTATGTTGTATTCAATATCAAAATATGTTTATTCTACACATAATAATGAGTTGGCTTGCATTACATGCAAGACCAATTTTTACCAAACAACAATATATTATTAAAATATTATTATATAATATAATTAAATATAACCTAGCCATTAAGTAAGTGGTTATGAATAGTATTAACTAACTTATGAAAATATATGGCTGAATTAATTGGTTCTAAATTAATTAAAAATGAATATAGTAACCAGCTGAATATATATGAGATGTTTTTTAGAGAACTATTTTTATGCTCACAAAGTAATATTATTCTAATAAATTAAATTAATTACTATTATAGAATTATATTAATGAAATATATATATTATATATTAAATAAAATATTTTTTATATCCATATAATATATTGGAGTGGTGTAAGATAATAACAAACCCAATATTACACATAAAATCTATTTGTTTATAAAAACAGTTTTATCTTCTTTTAATGGAGAACCTATTTAAAATCCAATTTTTGACAATTTTATGAGTTCTATTTGAAAAAAATATACTTCATATTTTAAATATAAATATAAAATTTTACTTTAGTTAAATTTTTGGTATTTTTCTGATAAGTTTCATGTTTTGATTAATTGTGAAAAATACTAAATTTTAATAGAAAACAACTTTTTTTCCTCAAAATAATTTACAGTGTTAAATTATATTATTGAATGTTTTTAAAGTAAAAATAGACTATTTTTATCTTTTAATACAATTTAGATTATTTTAATCAATTTTACAATGAATTTAGATTTAAAAATGTTTCAATCTTTTGCTGGTTTAAACTTTAATAACTCGTTTTCTCACGCCGTCAACAAGATTAATTATAAATTAATTACTATAAATTCTATGTTTTGAATTATGAAAAATGTATTCTATATTTGGAATTAGTGGTTCCAAATTATGTAAATAGGTTTCTTTTATTTTTGGTCATATGAATAGTAAAATTTAGCAATATTTTAGTTACCACAGTTAAGGGTAAATTATGTAATTATGGAAAAAAATGATATTATAAAATTACCCCAACACTTGTCCTAATTTCATTTATTGAGTGGGTTTCTACCAAAATCTTCATTAGGACGAAATTATACTCTTTTTAAGCCACTTGGATGAGAAAAATGCATTTATTATATTTAATTTAAAGATAAGTTAAAAATGTAATAATCATGTTTTTAATAAATATTACATTTTTAATACATGGTTATAGAAATGATAAATTAGACTATACATATTCATTTGAATTATTATAAATTTATCTTCATCATGATAATTTATTAAAAATTTTAAGAGAAGAAAAAATTTAATTAAATGTTTTCCTAATAATGAAGTAGTAATTATTTAATTAATGGAAATAAAAATTAAATGATATTAAAAACTTTAAAAAAAAAATTGACCTAATTAATGGAATCCCTGAATTTTAGAGATAATTTAGAAATGTTAGTGATATATTATAAGTTATGGTTCGATGTTATCATGAAGTTAGGATATTTTTAAAAAAAATATTGAATAGTATCAAAAATGAAAAAAAATATACATTAAAATAAATAATATTTTATTAAATGATATAAAATACATAAAAATATAAATTCGACCAAATAACTTCAATAATGTTAAATATTTCATCAATAATCCATTTGGGGTTCGTTTATCATTTTATATTAACTATATTATCCCTAAATATTAAAAGCAATTTGTAATGGTAAGAGTTAAAGGGTTTAACTAAGGGTTAAAGACCAATGATAAGGTTAACATTGTGACCTAAACATGTCTAAAAATAGTTTTTTGAGAGGATTTAGACCCATAATCATCTCAGTTTTCAAATAACTCAATTTTAATACATTTGTAATTAAAAAATAACATAAATTAATTTAATTTTTTCGGATATTCCTAAAATGCCCCACCTAAATTATAAAAGGGAACTTTCTACCTCACATCCTTACACAAATTTGAACTTTCTAGATCAACCAAAACCTACCCACTTATCTTCTTAACTTCCATATACAAATATTAGAGGTTCTGGTCTACTCAAAAGACTAACCCAAACATCTCTAAGAGGATATCTGTAGAGACCCAACCCCAGAAGGCCCAAAGCTAGTGTCTACTACTATTGCATTGACATGAATACAAGGAATTAAATCCCAAAGGACTGAGAGTTTAGTAGTCTTGATAAAATAGATATATACATGAGAAAATAATAAACTAATTACCACATATTTTTCTTCTTCTTTCTAAATAAATTGCTTTGAGGATAACTCTAATCTAGTTAGTAAATCCCTACATATCTTTCATAGTATGTTTATTGGATTCCAAGGTAAATAAATGTAATAAGGGTGAGATAAAATTATTAGTATGGTCAAAATATAGTGGACAAAATAATGAATCAATGAGAATAATAATTATGAAATTGTGAATAACTGAAAAGTGAATTTTGAAGGAAATGGCCTTCCCAAAGAATGTTCCCCACGTGCTTGCGGTTTTTGAATCTTTTCTGACCATTGCTTTTCCCAACCTCGGACCTTCGGTGGACTTGGCTCCAGTGATCGATCTGTGCTCGGGGCCTCTGGCAGTAATCTCCTCCCCTTCCCCCCAGGGGTCCCCGAGAACTTTTCCTCTTCAGTGGTGCCCGGTGGTGTCCTTAAAGGAGGCTCTGTGTGCGGAGGCCTCTAGCGATGCTCTCCCTTGTTTCCAGGATATTGATATGTTTTCTCATTTAGTGTTGAGGGATGGTTCTCACCTTTTGTTGGTCACCCCTACCTCTGCATCCACTGTTTCTTCGGCTGGTTTTAAATGGACTCTTGTGGCGAGGTTTGGTGCGGGGATTCCTCCCCTATTGACTTTCAACCGGTTCACGGCCTCCTAGGGTTTTCAAGTGGTGGATCGCATCTCTGTGATTCATCAGAAGTCATTCTGTCTGGTTCTCGCCTCTGAGGCAGATTTCGTTCCGGCTTAGTTCAAAGCCCCTCGGGTGAGGGGTAATGGAATTTCAATTTTCCACACTTGTCTATGGAGGTGCATAGAGGGAAATAAAGCTCTCGGTCTATGGTTTGGATCAGGGCTAGCTCTTCCTTTCCAGAATGGAACCTTCCTCAAGGCCATTGGTGATTCATTGGGGGGGTGGTTTCTCTATGAGGATGAGTGTACCTTCCATAGGGAGGAAACTCTGGTGCCTCGGATCTGTGTTGATCAGGATCTCTCCTTGTCGATCCCAGATAAGCTCGATCTGAAGGTGTAGGATTTCACAGACTAGTCCCAGAACATTTTTTGCCTAGTGTTTCCCATCTCTTGCTCATCGTGTCTCCTCCAGGGTCATTCGGCCCTGAGCTGCAAGAAACATCACCTTGGTGGCCCCCTCTTTCGTTCCAGCGGCTCAATGCCTGGCGCTCTGCTCTGTCAGCCTTGCGAGGGGTCCGTTTCTGCCTCTGTTCATCCCGCTCCCTCAGATGTCTCCTTTTCTCGTGTTTCTCCCTCCCACGACATGAACTCTCTTGCTTACCGGGTGTCTGGATCTCCTTCCTCACTCTAGTGTCATGTCCTCTACTGCAGATTGTTTCTCCATCCCATGTCTCGAAGGTGCTCCCATGTCTGGATCTCGTTTCCCCCAAGCCGAGTGGCAATTGGTCGGGTTCCTGGGTGTCTCTTGAGTGGTCATGGGCTTCTTCTCAGTTGCTGCTCACAGGGGCATTTCTAGAATTCTTCTTGTGGTCCTCCTTTAGGGCCCTGACTACTTCTTTAAGGCCCATTTCCTTGTCATCTCTAGCTTCTAACCATGCACTGCGGGCCAAGGTTGATGGGATTCAGGGAGTCGGCCTCCATTCTTTGGATTCTCGCCCTAGTCCCAGGAGGGGACCAAGCATAGCTCACAAAGAATTCGGTGACCAGGCACTCGCGAAGTCCGCTTCCTTGGTTCCTAGTGCCAGTTCTTCGTCCTCTGTTATGTATGGCACTCGTGTGCCAATGGAACTGGGTCCCGAGACAGGGTTTCCACCCTGCGAGGTGAGGTGAAAATCCCATAATTCCTCTTCTAGGTTCCTCTCAAAATCATCAGATCTCTCCAATATGAGTCCAATGCTGTGTAAAAGGTTGATGTTAAAGAAGATGTTGGATAGGGAATGTCCTTCGCTCCTCTTGAAAGAGACCACGGTGCCTGGGTCCAAAGCCGGGCATCTCTTGTTGTAATGATTCCAATTCTCATCTGTAATTCCTGGGGTGTTGGGGAAAGGGTGAAAACAAAATTCAAATCCTCAGAATATAAAATAAACAAATCCAAAATGGTAGTGATCCTTGAACTCAAACAGGCCCTACCATGATTTCCGAGTTCACTCGTAAGGTGAAAATGCATGCTTCCATTCATGCGAACCCAATCAACAAATATATATGGCTTTTCTGGCATTGGGTAGTTACTCTGGACTTGGTCCTTTTAGAAGTCCAATATATTTGTTTCCGACGATTTCTTTGGGGCGCGCGCTCATGTTCGTTCCGTCCGCGGAGGAGGATGAGCGGCGCTTTGTTGCCCCGCATTCCTGCTTTCCAAAGGCGGGAGGCATTCACTCCTTATTCAGTGACGTCTGCTCCTTGATTGAAACGGGATGATGGGATATCGGTTCTTCCTCCTTTGGATTCCTCCTCAGAACTCGTCACTTAGTCCGGGTCTCCCTCATAGATTTAATACGTAGTTCGTGAAACTCTTCCCAGTGCCATGTTTCCATGGATTCCGGTTAATTACACTGCTTCTGTCGGGACATTCCAAAGGGTCCGGTCAGGGCAGCAACCTTCAGTCAGGGGAGTAATCACGTTGAGGCATCAGTAGCGTGTCTGGATGCTGGGGAACCTGCCATGTTTGTCTGTTATCCCTGGTCACAAGGCTTCTCGAGGGCGTGGAAGCCCAAGGCATCCCACATCGAGCGCGGGGAATTATATGTCATAGACACATATCTGAGGTTTTCCTCAGCTTCCCGTATTTAACACAGGGTAAGCCGCGAGTTTAACGTCTAGCGAAGACGGATCAACCCAACCAAAGCATTAGCTAGGATTGATCGGATTGAGGGATTCTCCTTGGAGGGATGTCGATACCGGGGCCAGCCCATGGGCGACTGTGAAGGAGAGCGTACCGACATGGTATCACCGGGATATGACGGCCCGGAAGAGAATTAGGACGGGCTGTAGGTGGATGAATGAAGTAGAGGGGGAATGAAATGGGACCATCGCAGGGTACGACAGTGATGTTGGGCTTGAACCTTGGGTAGGTTTCCTACGTACGATGCATTGACATGGATCAAAGTCCTCGTAGTTCAAATTGGGGAATGCTGTTTAACGTCATGCTGGACGTGGGCGAACCGATGTGAATGAGGTCGGAACGACCGTATGGTAGATTTGAACCTTGTAGAGGCTTCCTACGCACCATGCCTTGACATGGATCAAAGACCTCGTAGTTCGGGTTAGTCACAACAGCTTTTCGTCGGACTGGAATTGCAGTTTAACGTCATGCTGGACGTAGGTAGAACACGACGTGAATTGGATGATGGGTGGGCTTGAACCTAGTGGAGGCTTCCTACGTACCATGCCTTGACATGAATCAAAGTCCTCGTTTTTCAAATGGGGCATTGTCAGCGAACCGACGTGAAAGTGGACCTTGGTCCAATGGGTGGTGGGCTTGAACCTCTGGAAGGCTTCCTACGTACCATGCCTTGACATGGATCAAAGACCTCATAGATCAGGTGGAGTTTTTTCGGCGAACCAACGTGAAAGTGGACCTTGTTCTAATGGGTGGTGGGATTAAACCTTTGGAAGGCTTCCTACGTACCATTCCTTTACATGGATCAAAGACCTCGTAGTTCAGGTGGGGATGGTTGTGCATTTTAATGTCATGTCGGGCAAAGGGAGGGGCATACAGTTTAACATCATGTTGGACGCGGGCAAAACACGACGTGAATGAACGACTGAGCAATGTGGCTTGAGCCTCATGGAGGCTTCCTACGTACCATGCCCTGACATGGATCAAAGTCCTCGTAGTTCGCTAGGATGGGTCGCAACGGCTTGCCATTGGACCAGAATGCAGTTTAACGTCGTGCTGGATGAGAATGGGACCCGACGTGAATAGATGACGGGTGGGCTTGAACCTCATGGAGGATTCCTACATACCATGCCTTGACATGGATCAAAGTCCTCGTAGTTTGCTGGGATGGGTCGCAACGGCTTTCCATTTGACCAGAATGCAGTTTAACGTCGTGCTGGATGAGAATGGGACCCGACGTGAATAGATGATGGTTGGGCTTGAACCTCATGGAGGCTTCCTACGTACCATGCCTTGAAATGGATAAAATTACTCTTAGTTCGCTGTCGGTTGGGGGACAGGGTCGGTTCTCACTCTAAGCCCACGTGAGTCATGCTCGGTGTGAGAAACAGGAGGTTGCAAGGACCTGATGATCAAGCCGTGAAGGATGCGTCCGTGAGAAGCGAAGAGGGGATTACGCGTTAGGCGGCCCATGGTGCTGGGACTTACTCCAGTATGGAGGCCCATGGTGCGACAAAGCGCGGGAAAGATGGACCTTGGTCCAATAATGGGAGGTGCCTCGTTCCCTATCACGCCCTCCACTGACCTTGATAGTGGGGAAGTACGGAGATGCAGAGGTGCAGCCATCCGTTGGGGAACTAGGGTCTCCCTTCTCCCATGAACATATGCCGCTCCAATAAGAAGGATATCATCCCTTGTGGATGGGTGATTCCATTCCCGTGGAGACGAGTGGTGTAAAGAATGTTCGAGATGGGGGGACCCTTCGTGAGGGGCACGAGGTCGGGTCACAGTTTAATGTAATGTGTTTAGGACGTGGTGCTTGGCAGTTTAAAGTCCTTCAGCTCGGACAAGGTGGGTTCACTCCACACCCCTAGGACTTACATAACCGGTACCCTCTGGTCCTTGGGGAAGGGAAGGTACCAGTAAGGCCATGGTCAAGGGGGGTTGTGGAACGAACCATCAAGGGGTCCACGTTAGTGTGGCTATGAGATTAAGCAATAGCCGTTAGCGTGCCTATGCAACGAAGCATTAGGCGAAGAAACTCTACGGGTGGTATTGTCCATGGGACTTCGAAATCACACCGTGCAAAGCTGGAGGGTCGCACAGGAAGAGGAACTTCTAAGAAAAGGAGTGTGCTTCGCGAAGTGGAGTGCCCTGGCCTTAGCATGGGGAATAGGTGTGAGTGGAAGGTTCTTCGCGAAGTGGAACAATGTTCGCGGAGCAATGCCTCGCGAAGAAGAGATGCCTCGCGAAGCAGGGTCCTGCGAAGCAGTGTGATTCGCGATGTGTAGCGATCCTGCCTTAGCATAGGGATCACTAGCATGGGTTGGGTGTTTCGCGAAGCATAAATTCCCTGTGGATGCTCGGGTTCCCTTTGAATCCCCTTCCTTCGCGAATGCCCTTGAGATTCGTGAAGGGCATACCTCTCTGATGAGGGGCTCAAAACGAGACAATGTAGAGGCGTCTCGCGAAGTATAAAAACCTCGCGGAGATCATGATTCCCGAGGCAAAGAGTGCTTCACGATTCGGGAGAGGAGAAGCTGAAAGGTCGGATTTTCCATCCCTGGGACTTAGGGGGAGTCCAGTATTTATAGGCAAGGGGCGCCGCGAAGCAGAACTCGAGCACCGCCTCCGGTGCTTCGCGGTGCGCTCGCGAACGTCAACGTCGTCCACGGAGGGTACCACCTCTAGAGCTTCGCGGCGGCTCGTGAACGTCAAATGTGTTCGTGGAGGATTACTTCTTCTGGAGCTTCGCGATGGCTCGTGAACGTCAAATGCGTTCGCAGAGCATTACCGCCTCTGGAGCTTCGTGAGGCCTCGATGGTCAAGGCACATCGCGGCGGGGCTTTGCGGTGGGGCTTCGCATCGGTGCTTCGCGTCGGTGCTTCACGAGGCAGCGCGCCGACCGTCTTTTTCGTTCCTTTCTTTCGGACCATATTTTGGCGCCACCAAATGCCCCCCCTCAGACTTGGAGCTGCGGAGCGCGAAGGGTCAAAGTCTGAGGGAAAATCGCCAAAATTGTTCGGTGGTTCGTAATGCGGCTACGCGAAGGGTGCCAGTGGTGCTGACCGGGCCCCCCGATCCGGGCGCGCTGCGATGCTCCGCGCGGGTGAGGCACGCCGCGATGCTCTGGGGTCGCCACCTATAAATAGGGGCTTCGACCTGTTTTGTCTTCATGTGCCTTCCTTGTATTTTTGTGCTCTCAACTTCGCGAAGCTCCGCGTACTCTGCGACAGCCCTCCGCGAATCGAGCTTCGCAGCGAACCGGGGGTCTTTGACTCCGCGTCCCTGCCAAGAGAGCCTCTGTTTGTCGGCCTTGGCCAGACTTTGCGGATTGGTCTCGCGACCGATCTTCGTGATCAGGCTCGCGATTCAGCTTCGCGGTCGAGCTTTGCGATTCAGCTGAAAAAAAAATTTCTTTTCTGAGGGCCAGAGTTAAAATGGCCCATCAAGAGGCTGTATTGGGGGTGCTTGCAGATGCTGCTCGTCGGGATGAGATGGCCAACAGTCCAGGCCTAGGGTAGATGATCTGAAGCCACTCAGACCACACTTCTTTGAATGATCTGCTTTCGGAGGGTCAGATAGATTATCTGCAATGCAAGAAACATCCATTGTACGGATTCGGGATGAGGGATGATGTCTTTATCCCTGAGGCAAGTAGGGACGAACCAGCTTGATGGTTCAGGAGCATACAATGCCAGCACTAATGGTTCAGGGCTGACGATGGTCACGCACAAGCTAACTTCACACCCATTACCGTTGAGTGTATCTACAACCATGTAAACGACATTGATGGGAAGCCATTGTGTTCAGAGACTTCCCCTCATCTCTACCGTACCATGCTGAAGGCGGCTTTGCAGGATTCAAAGAAGGGATGGTCCAATGAGTGGGACCTGCACTAGGGCGGCAACATTACTGATGACTGAGCCTGGGCCTACTGGGTAGGCGCCCCATGCGAGGAGTTTGGGGCCGAGCTGAGGAGAGTGGGGTTTTGTGAGGCTGCATGGGCCTCCCAATTCCACATTTACCAACCAAGGCAACTGATGTCGGAGCTGCTGAGCAGATGGACGTCTAGGAACAACACTTTTCAACTGCATCACGGGGAGGTGGGAATCTGCCTATGGGATGTCCACCAGATTTCTGGGTTCCCGATCCTGGGGGCCAGGTATGATGAATTCCTCTCCGTCGTCAGCGCGTGGGGGGATACGGAGAAAATTCCGCGACTGGCGTCGGTGCTGATGGCACTTTTCCTTGGTGAGCACAAGGAGACAATGAGGTATTTCCACTTTAGGAGGTGGTTCAAATGCTTCCTGAATTTCCCAGAGAATCGAGAGTTCCCTCCGAGGCCTCGAACTTGTCCAAGGGCGGCCCAATGGGGCAAGGGGCACTCGTATTGGCGGGTCTTGGAGGACAGCCAATGGAAGACTTGGGGTTTCAGTGTCAGCACTGAACAACAGCCGATAGTCAGGCTGGCGGCGTTCATCGCGGCTCTCATCTATGGTTGGATCCTACCAGTGAGAGATACAAGAATGGGGGTACGACCCATCTCATTTATCATTGAGTCGATGTTGGCCATTGGGCAGCGGATCAATCTGGGGTTTCCGATGCTAACCAAACTATACAGAATGTTGTGGCATATTAGCGAGGGAAAGAAGCCTCCAAGGATATGCGGGCCCTTCCACCTCCTGTATGGGTGGATCGCAGTGCATATCAGGGGGATTTATGAGTATCCAAACCCCATTTCGCCACCAGGATTGAACTTTTGCCCCTCCATCCTGAACGCAGTCGGGAGCTTCTCGTTCAAGTTGGTCGTTCCGATGGTGCTGAATCGGGTGTGGAGGGCGGATGAGTTCAATTTCCAACCCTTCTCATTGCTGACGGGGATGCTTACTGATAACGGACGGGGAACGGAATAACATCGGGCATACCTCCTGGCATTCCGAGGTGGAGTTTTGGTGGCACGAATAGATCGTGAGCCGCTCTGTGAACCTTACACCCTGCATCGATTTGTGAGGTAGTTCTGCTGCCTCTAGCGGCTGACCCCGTAGGTCTACTGGGAGGTGCGTCACGATGAGCACCCGTGTGTGATGAGGCAGTTGTGGCTCATGTTCACACGGGAAGATGGAAAGATACGGATTGCATTGCCTCCATCCACCGCCGCTTTCGGATTTGTGAAAGAGTACGCCATCAGTTGGGAGGCTGCTTACCGAGGGAAGATTATGAAGCAACCAACTATCCGGGTCGGTGACGGTGGGCCTCCTCTATCTTGAGGTCGTGGTCGTAGGGCAGCTAGGGCCGCTCACAGTGGCGGGGCTGCCATGGCGGCGAGACACGGACCAGACGAGGGTACGACAGCAGCGGTGGATCCGGTGATTCCGGAAGAGCAGGGTAATCCGGAGGGGCGACCACCAAGAAGATTTCATAGGATATCCACTCAGGCTCCGGGGAAGCGCCTGCGTCATATCGACATGGCAGATGATTCTGTATTCCCGTAAGCTGGGGACATTTGGGATGACAACCGGCAATTCCTCAGCCCACCATAGATATGGTCCCACCTGAATTGCCTCGGGATGGAATTACCGGGCATAAGCCCAGTCCGGGCTGGATTCATGGCGTCTCCAGTGGAGGCAGGACAATACCTGGACGAGCAGGAGGATTACGTCCACTCCAGTTGTGTCCATTGCCGAATGATAGACCGGGTGAGGGTACTGTTGAATCAGACGGTCCCTCCACAGTTGTCAGCTGCCAATCTGAGTTAGCACATCCCCTAGCCGGAAGAATCATAGGACTCATCTCGGGAGGATGAGGCTGGAGGAGGGAGTCCGTTTGAGGGGGGCGAGGTCGGAGACCAAGGCTCAGAATCGGATGATTCTGCGGAGGGTCTTGAGGTAGCATTCCGAACTTCTTTCCTTACGGTCTGTTCTGGGGTCACTATGGACTTCTCACCAATGTTTGAGCCATGCAGGAGGAGCTTGTTTGCAGGCCTCGTTCTCACTCCTTGGCGGGTGATGATGCGGGACTGTCAGAACCTGCGCATATGGCTGCGTCAAGTTCCGCGTCTGGTGGGACCAGAACGCCCGAGGTGGCTCCTCCGGAATCTCCAGACCTTCCAATAGTATACGGAGGGCCTCGCCACGGGGTCCCATCAATACCGGCTCAAGATCAGCGCCAGGAGGTCGATCTCCGTAAGTCTCCTCTACCGGTCTCCTCGTTGTCACATGTAGACCACGCCAACTAACGTTTGTCCCTCTCTGTCATTCAGTTCTTCGACTGGCGTGGGCCACTATGGTAGGACTGGTCGGGATGTCTGGTGGCATCCCTCCTAGGGGCATGCCGGTGATGGTGGCGATAGTCCCCCCATCTCCTCAAGCTGTGACACACATCATCACAGGTGGGACCACCGGCAGGGCCGTACCCGAAGTCATTGAGGTGGATTCCGAGGAAGAGGATCAACCGGTCGGTCCCAGTCCTGTCACGCCTGCTTCGACGCCAGGTGTCGTACTAGATTCAACACCGGATGTTGATCCTGTCGAGGATTTCTTGTGGGCATACCCCACTTATGAGCCTGCCAACCGCGCAGACTAGGACGAAGCGGCCTCCGATGTGGAAGACAGCAGCATAGTCCACCACCAGTCGTGGAAGTTGATCACGCGCTTTATCAAGGAAACTCCCCAAGCGAAATGGCTGGCCGAAAAGGATAGAAACTGCTCGAGGCTGCGCGAACAGTGTGCTGGGGGAGTGGATGCCCTACATCCTCACGCACTCATCCGAGATCTTATGGCTGAGAAGATCCGGGAGAATGATCGTGGGCTCAGCGTGGGCTGGCAGCGGAGGAAGGCGACCAGTATCAAGAAGCTCCAGGAGGCTGAATGCGAGGTTCAATAGATGCAGACCCAAGCAGACGAGCTTGCAGCCTCTCTTGATGCACAATCTGAGCTGGTCTCACGATTGAGGGCCCAGCTGGCAGAGGCAGAAGAGAATATGAGGCAGACCTCTGGAGAGATGGCTATCGTTCAAGCTGGCATGGAGAGGGCCAATGCCAGGACTGACGAACTGCGACCCACCACGGCTGAGGAGGAGCGGGATCTGATTCTGCAGCAGCAAGCCTTGGATGCCCCAAGTCAACGGGTGGCAGAGCTGCAACGCTCTTTTGACGGGGTCAACCCGTCCATGGGGGAAGTCGACCCCCAAGTATTGTTACAAAACCATAAACCTTTTATTGGTACCTTCGTGCTTCAAAAATTTTTCATTGTTTTGAATGTCGTAGCACGCACGATTTCCACTGTTGAATTGCCTTGTTACATCCCTACAATGTTTGCGGGACGTTCGGCGACAATTCCCCAAGCCCACGTGGGTCGAGCCTGATGTCTAGGATTCAGATTACCAGTCCGGATTTCTGAGAGACGGGAAAGGCTTGATCGGAGAAGGAACTTTCAGGATGGACGAATTACCGTTCCCTCAGCGTGCTCTTATTCACGAAAGGGTCAATGCCAGGGGCGCTGAAATCGGTCCAAACAGATGATAATGGGAAGTGTGAATCACGATACCCAAGATTCGGAACACTGTGGGGATGACGTGACAATAATGGACAACCATTAACCTTGGAGGAGAAGCGGTACCCTTACTGCGCTAGCCTGTAATGGGGACAAAGAATGAGGGTCGACCGTTGGCCATGTTCGAAACACTGGACCATGTCACAAATTTTGTTGATAAATCCTTCGGGACATTGGCCCAGGACAGTTGGCGGACCATAGGTCACAAATCCATACTGTTAGGGGGTCTTTCCAGACATGACCCGTCTTCCGGAACGTTGGCCCAGGATGGTAGGTGAGCTGATACGGCATGAGACCAGGCCGTTAGGGGGTTTCCTTCAGACATGAAAGGGGACGAGGGTCAAATTAAGGGGCACACAAAGCATGGAATATG
Source organism: Viscum album (assembly GCA_963277665.1). NCBI lineage: Eukaryota > Viridiplantae > Streptophyta > Magnoliopsida > Santalales > Viscaceae > Viscum > Viscum album. The sequence continues at coordinate 961,633,546 of OY728148.1, read as the reverse complement.
GAGTTGTGGTCTGTCCGAATAGAATCCAACACATGGGTAGTGACACCACCGTGGTGGGAGTACGCCAGATGGGCTCATCAGTTTGATCATGGATCATTCCTTCTTTCAGACAGGGCCTATCTGGCAAGGGGATCTGTCACTTCCTAGTGGGATCTTGGGGCATCCTGAACTTGTTCAGGGTAGAACCGCAGTTTAATGTCGTACGTTGAGGACACATAGACTCATGTAGTTTAACGTCATACGATAGGATGTGGAATAAGAGGGAAGGAAGCGTGTGGCGTGGTAGATATGAAACCGACGTGAATGAGGACTTAGAGTCCAAATCATACCACATACCCCCGGAGGAAACTCTTCAAGTCGAGGGACCAAGAGTGAGGATTGGGCTGGGCCCAAAGCAGAGTGGACAAGCATTCCTACGTACCCCATGAGGATGGGAATCAAGACATATGTAGTTCTTGAAGTGCATTTTAACGTCATGCAGGACGAGGAGCAGCCTGAACATGTTGGTACACATCCCGCCAAAACTACTAAGCCCACGTGAGTCGTGCTCGTTGTGGGAAACATGCAGTAGTGATAGAAATTTCCCGACACAGAAAGGGGTAGTTTAGGGAAAAGGGACGCTCAGTGAATACCGGCCCAATGACACTAACATGATCATTTAGCACACCTAGATGCGCGAAGAGAAAGAGCCGAGTATGATGGAATCCTACTTGAACATGGGGAAGTGGAAATGTGTGAATCATGGAGCTCGAGATTCAGATCACGATGACGGCAGCGTGACGACGGAGGATAACTGTTGACCGTGGCGGAAACCCAGCATCCATATCGTGTTAGCCTAGAATGGGGATAGACAAATGAGGGTCGACCGTTGATCATGTTCGAAACATGGGACCATGTCACATATGTTGTCTAATATCCGTAGGGACGTTGGCCCGAAACGATTGAAGGGCCCTTAGGTCCAGCATTCATTGAGAGCCCTTAAGCCTAGTATCCATGTCGTCTGGGCGTCCTTTCGGATGTGGAAGAGGATGAGGATCCAAATAGCGAGCTCACGAAGCTTGGTCTTGGGACGAAGGGAATTTCCGTATGAAAGTCCCACACTTCGGGTTCTTTGTCGAAACACATCTAAATACGACAACGAAACGTATTAGAGAGAGGGAGCATATTCCTTTCCAATAGGGAGATCTTAGTTTAGGGTCGTATAATCCGGACCATGGATTGGAAGAGACATAAGAGGAACATGGTGGAGTAACACAAACACCTGGCGTGAATGGGAATAGGGGGTGTTTGAGGTGCGATGAACAAACTGATGGGAATGAGGACGTAATCCCATACCACATCGCACAACCTCCTTGGGAGAGGCTTTAGGTCAAGGGACAAAAAGAGAATGATAGGCCGGGCCCAGGGGGAAGTGTCCGGGCGTTCTTACGTATCTCATAAGGATGAGAATCAAGCCTCACGTAGTTCTGGATGGACCTTAGACCATAAATGGGTAAAGGGAGCAGGGGACACATGGCATCAAAACACGACGTGAAGGAGGACCTAATCCCAACTTACCATGCATTCTCTGGGGAAATGCTCGAGTTGAGGGACCGAACACATAGGTTAGGCTGGGCACGTGGGGAAGTGCCCGGGCGCTCCTACGTATCTCATAAGGATGAGAATCAATCCATACGTAGTTCTGAAAGGTGACATGGTAGGATACCAGTGTTAGGGGAAAAGGGGAGTGCGGGCGTGGCCCTTGCACTAAAAGAAGCGGAATTTGATGAGTATTGTTTGTTCTTTAAGGTGAATGGTTTTTTTTGTGAAGCGAAAGGCCTCGAATAGCAGGTCGTGATGTCACCACAAGGATCAAGCCGTGATGGGCGTTGACAAATGGCATGGCACGTGACCAATACCCAACGTGATGTCCTCTACAACGAGGTCACCACAATGCAGTGCCGTTTTTTGTCGTGCAGCCAGGACGTAATGTCACAGTATAGGGTTGTATGATAGGACCAAGCATCCATTTTTTCATCATGTAGTGAAGACGTAGCAGAGACGATGCTAGGCGGGAAATGTGCACAGTGTTATAAAACACAATTGACGGAGACATGATCCCACATCAAATTTTATGCCATTCGGAGAGGGAAACCTTAGGCCGAGTGGCCTATATAGAGGTAAGAGGTGAAACCGGGGGAGAGACTGGCTACCTAAATGGGCTGTACCCGAAGACAAGGCGTCTGGGAGGTCCTACATATCCCATGAGGATGGGAATCAAGCCACACATAGTTCTGAATGGATCTTAGTTTATGGTCTTAGAGCTCGGACCATGGGAGCCCCGAAGGACGCCATATTGCAGCTTTGTCCCCCTGACATGCAAAGGTGCACTGAGGGAAAGCGCCAAAAGTGTCAAGATTCCACTTGGACAAGATGGGATGGAAAATGATGTGAATCATGCAACCAACATTCGAGGACTGAAGGGGCTGGTGTGACGATAGAGAATTACTGATGACCATGTTCGCAACACATCATCCAGTCGTGTTAGCCTAAAATGGTGACAAATAAATGATCATCGACCACTGACCGTAATCACAACGTGGGATTTTATCGATTTGTTGTCCAAAACCCTCAGGGGCGTTGGCCCGTAACGGTAGGATAGCCCTTCGGCGTTGTATCCAGGCCGTTCTTGGGGGTCCCTCTGGGTGTGAAAGGTGATGGAGGCCCGAATGGAGGGGAACAGGAAGCATGACATGTGGAGGGGACTTGATCAAGTTGAATCTGACACTCTTGGTCCTAGACTAGAGTACTCTTAACACATGGGTGAACCACTGCAGGGGGTCAAGAGACTCAACCTGAGGGTAACCAAGAGATGGCGGGTTCCCGGGAAAAGGTGGCATGGTGGCCAAAACCTTGTATCATACCTACATACCCCCCTCCTACAGAGGGATAGACCAAGTGGCCTAGGTGACTGGGAGATCAGGAGATCACAAAGAGGTGGGGCTGGACCCGAATCATAGTCATTCAGGTGGTCCTACGTATCCCACGAGGATGGGAATCAAGCCACACGTAGTTCTGAAGGGTGCCTTTTAATGTCATGCGGGACAAGGAATATGAGGGCTAACTCTTCGAACGGGGTGCAAGTGGTGCAGCAATTGCAAAACCGACCTGAATGTGGAAGTAGTCCTACACTACGCCACGTGGTCCCGTGGTCGGGGTCCTGAAGGCAGGACCAGAGAGGTGAACTTTCTAAACTCATGCTGGACACAAAGCCAAGGGGTCTGGGCATTCCTACGTATCCTATCAAGATAGGAATCAAGCTGAACGTAGTTCCAGATGATAATCTTAGTTTATGGTCTTAGAGTTCGGACCGTGGATGGTGACAACTCCCCGAGTAAGCACAGATGTCAACCCAATCCCTAAGCCCATGTGAGTTAAACTCGGTGTGGGAAACACGGGGGGTATCCTCATCGCAATACTTTGGGCGTCCATCAAAGGGGAGTTGGAAGAGAGCCCCGAAGGACACTTTTGACGCAGCTTGTTCCCCCAAAGCACAAACATTCATGGAGGAAAAGTACCAAGAGTCCCGAGACTCTACTTGGACATGATGAAGTGATGAATGGTGTGAATCGTGTACCCGACATTTTGGGCTTAATGGGTTGGCGTGGCGATAGAGGAAAACTATTAACCATGGTGGAAACACAGCGTCCATATCACGTTAGCCTGAGGTGGGAACAACAAACGAGCATCGACCGCTGACCATATTCGCAACGCGGGATTTTATCGATTTGCTGTCCAAAACCCTCAAGGGCATTGGCCCGTAACGGTAGGAGAGCCCTTGGGCGTAGTATCCAAGCCGTTCTTGGGGGTCCCTCTGGGCGTGAAAGATGTTGAAAACCCTGATGCAGGGATACACAAAGCCTGGAAAGCGGGTGCGGACATTTCCGAGTAGAGCTTGGCGTTCCAGGTAATAAACCAGAGTACTCTTAAGCACATTGGTGAACCGCCGAAAAGGGATCGATGAAACAACTCATTAGGTGGAGTTACATGGCGTGGTCATTACGAGACCGATGAGAATGAGGACATAATCCCACACCACACCATATAATCCTCTCATGGAGGAAGGATAGGCCAACGGGCCAAGATGGGATGAAGATTCCCGAGAGATGGGGCTGGACCCGAATCCTGGACATTCAGGATGTCCTATGTATCCCATGTGGATGGGAATCAAGCCACCTGTAGTTCTCCAAATGTAGTTTAACGTCATACAGGACGAGAAGGGGAGTAATATAACCCTAAACAAGGGAGGTATATGGTATAGCGAAGAAGCCGACATGAATGAGGATGTAGTCCCACACCACACCGTACACTCCTATAAGAGAGGACCTGGGTCGGGGCCCGAAAAGTACAAGGGGCCTGACGGTTAGGCATTGGTCAGGAAGGCCTGACCTGCTTGTAGTTTAACGTCTTGCAATGAGGACGAGGGTCGGGGACCCGAGGAGGCCAAGGGGCATGAGGCTGGGCCTCGTAAGGGGAGGCGTATGACATGGTACATGATCCCAACGTAAATGAGGACGTAGTCCTACACCGCGTCGTACACTCCGTGTAAGAAGTTGGGCGAAGGGGCCCGGGAAGGCCAGGGGGCCTAAGTTCAGGCATCGGTCAGGAAGGCCGGACGGGTCTGCAGTTTAACGTCTTACATGAGGACGGGGGTCAGGGACCCAAGGAGGCCAAGGGGCCTGAGGATGGGCCTCGTAAGGGGAGGCATACGACAAGGTACATGATCCCGACGTGAATGAGGACGTAGTCCCACAACACACTGTACACCCCTATGATAGATCGAGGTCGTGGGCCCGATCGCTAGCACTACTCGGGGGGAAGTTCGTCACCTCGGGATGGGGTAGAATGGATCACTGCACTCGATGTCTGGGACATCTCGGGGTGGACCCGAAGACCCAAGACACTGTTGACCATGTTCGAAACACAGCGTTCCTATGGTGACCCATTATGGGAGCAACAAATGAGCGTTGACCGCTGACCAAATTCGCAACGTGGGACTTGTATCGGCTTGTTGCTTGAAAACCCTCGAGGGCACTGGCCCGTATCGGTAGGAGAGCACTTGGGCGTAGTATCCAGGCCGTTCTTGGGGATCCATCTGGGTGTGCAAAAATGATGGAATCCCAGTCAAAGAGTGGGCGAAGTATAGCTGTATCCATCCATGAAAGAGGAAAACATCTCTAGGGGGATGTGCAGCCGGGTCGAGGCTTGCTCGATGTGAGTCGGGGAAAAAGTGCGCACCCTTCCATGTCTTGAACCGAGGGGCAGAATTTGGCTTTTGGGATGGGCCAACAGATGAAATGTCTGGGCATTCCTACCTATCTCATGAGGATGAGAATCAATCCATACATAGTTCTTGAAGGCCATGCAGTTTAGCGTCATGTGGTGAGGACGTGGGAGGATAGAAGAACGGGAGCGGGAACTTGGTGCGACCCTTACAATCCTTGTGCGACCAGGGTTTCATGAATGGGGCCAAGAAAGCCTACTCCCAGCTACACAAATATCCTCCAAGGAATCTATTTCCAGGGTAATAGTGGAAGAGAAAATCTTGGGGCTGGGCTCAAGACGAGGCGTCTGAGCGTTCCTACGTATCCCATGAAGATGAGAATCAAGCCACACGTAGTTCATGACATGCAGTTTAACATCATGCGAGGCGATGAGAAGATTCTCATTTGGGGATATGTACGGTACGACGAGTAATAAGACGTGAATGAGGACGTAGTCCTACACTATACCGTACAACCCCGCAAGAGGGTAGATCGGGGAAAACCAACTTGCGGTTTAACGTCTCGTGGTGAAGACGGGGGGCCAGCGGCCCGAGGAGGCCAAGGGGCCTGAGGCTGAGCCTCGGTCAGGAAGGCCTGACTGGCTTGCAGTTTAACATCTTGCAGTAAGGATGGGGGTCGGGGCCCGAGGAGGCCAAGGGGCCTGAGGCTGAGCCTCAGTCAGGAAGGCCTGACTGGCGTGCAGTTTAACGTCTTGCAGTAAGGACGGAGATGCAGTTTAAGGTTGTGCGGGACAATCTTGCAGTTTAGATTCGTGTAGTACTTTACAGTTTCGAGTCATGTTGGACCATAATGTGCAGTTTAAGGTCATTCGGGATCGTTTCACAGTTTATCGTCTTGCAGGACGAAGATGCAGTTTAAGGTCGTGCGGGATCATTTTCCAGTTTAGGGTCGTGCAAGACCCTTTTTTCCATAGGCAAAGTATCATTTGAGGAATTTGGAATTGGTGGGAGTGGTTATACGCTCTCCATCTGTGGTCACCAAGGAGTATGCTCCATTGGGGGTAAACCTTATGGATGATATAAGGCCCTTCCCATTTGGGTTCTAATTTGGGCGGTTTCCTACCGGGAATCATTGGCGCTCGAAGGGCCAGTACCAGGTCGCCTTGTAGAAAAGAGTGGAGACGAACCTTCTTGTCGAAGGCCCTCACTATCTTATCCTGATGTCTTTCCAGATTGTGCAGGGCACGAAGCCGGTTCTCTTCCAGTGCTTCTAATTCGGCTAGATGGATCTCGGCTACCTCATTTGATGTCTGGTGGTCATAAATTGCAGTGCGTAACGACGGAAGCTGGATCTCAATGGGTAGGACGGCCTCAGCTGCATACACCAGGGAATATGGGGTCACCTGGGTAGAGTTGCGAGTCATCGTCCGGTAATCCCCGAGGGCGTTGGGGAGCTTGTCCGACCAACTTTTCTTGTTCTGACCAACCATCTTCTGCAGAATGTTAGAGAGGGTCTTGTTGGACGCCTTGATCTATCCATTCGCCTGCGCGTGGTAGAGGGAGGTATGGTTCGACCGGATGTCGTACGTGGCGTACAATTTCTTCAATTCAGCTGCTCGGAAGTTGGTGTCGTTATCGGTGAGGACGGCATGAGGTACCCTAAACCGGTGGATAATGTTGGAGCTCACAAAGTCAGCGATGGAACGGGCCTTGACCTCTTTGAGCGGAACTGCCTCTGCCCACTTGGAGAAGAAATCAGTAGTAGTCAGGATGAATCTACAATGGCGGGCTGTTGCTGGTGGATACGGTCCCACTACATCAAGTCCCCATACCGCAAATGGCCAAGAGTACTTGGTGGGGTGGAGGGGCTCCGGCGGCCGATGCAAGAAGTTGGCGTGTACTTGGCACGAATGGCATCTCTTGGCATATCCAATACAATCATGGATCATAGAGGTCCAAAAGTACCCCAATCTTCGGATTTGATGGGACAGCTTCGGCCCAGCTTGATGGGCGCCACAGGAACCAGCGTGAACCTCTTGCATAACTTGAGGTATCTCCCCTCCTTGGATGAAACAGAGGAGGAAACCATCGAAACTCCGCTTATAAAGGATTTGTTCAAGACTGGGGCCGCTCTGGAGGGTAAATTGCAGCGCGCGGCGTCAGATTCACTCGCGCTCGGCCCGGTCGTCCGGGAGCTGACCATTTTGGAGATACTCGACAAAAGGTTCTCTCCAGTCGGGAGTGGCATCAACCACTACGTCTGACGAACCCGGGGCCCCTGACGTGGAGGGTCCCGTGGTGATATGACTTACCTGCAGGCTATCATGGTATTCTTGGGTGATGGGAGTAATGAATCTCCGGTGGGCCATATGTATGATCAAATAATCTTGCTCGGGTTCTGTGAGCGATGTGGCTATGCCAGCCAGGGCGTCTGCTTGGTCGTTCTGCGACCGAGGGACATGGGTAACCTCTGGTCGAGAAGAGAACTGGGCCATTAGGTGGAGGGTGTACTCCAGCAATAGTGCGAGCTCCGGCTTCCGGACGACGTAGTCGCTATTAACCTGTTTGATTACCAGCTCAGAATCTCCCTTCACTTGTAGATGGGGAACATGGATCTCAAGGGCCAACTCGAGGCAGGTGATGACAGCTTGGTACTCTGCCTCATTGTTCGTATAGCCTTCTGACAATAGGAATGAGTATGGCAGGACGACTTGCGTCGGGGTAATGAAGACAATACACAGGCCAACTCTGTTGAGCTTGGGATCGTTGAGCCTCCTACCGGTGGGGCTCCGGGAGGCGCAGTCGAAATGAATTTTCCAACACGGGACAACATGATCGACTAAGAGGATCATCTCATTAGGGAAATACAGGTCCAGGGATTGATCCACGGAGGTTGGATGGGCAGCTAAAAAGTCTGCCAACGCCTGTCCCTTAATGGCCTTCTACGGTACAAACCTGATATCAAACTGCTAGAGAATCACTGCCCACCGTGCTAGTCGGCCAGTCAACATAGGGCGGTTCAGGATGTACTTCAGTGGGTCCACCCGGGAGACCAATTGCACCACATGGTGCTGCAGGTAATGCTGCAACTTCTGCACGGCGAAGACGAGCGCAAGGCAGCTGTTTTCGATAGGGGAGTATCTGACCTCCATAACGAGAAGCATGCGGCTGAGATAGTAGAGACTATTCTCAGTACCCTCGTTATTCTTCTGGACGAGCAGCGCGCCGAGGGATCTCTTCAGGGCGGTCACATAAAGGACCAACAGCTTTCCGGAGACGGGTGGCATAAAGACCAGAGGTTGGAGCAGATACTGCTTGATTTCCTCGAAGGCGGTCCGACACTCCTCATCCCATTCATGGGCGGCGCCCTTCTTTATGAGCCGGGAAAAGGGCTTACACTTGTCGGCCAGATTCGCGATGAATCAGCGTATATAGGCTAAGTGGCCTTGAAGGCCTCGAAGCTCCCAAATGTAACTCGGGGGGAGGCATTTGGCTGATGGCCTTGATCTTCTCCGGGTCGATCTCGATACCTCGGTATCTGACAACAAAGCCCAGAAACTTCCCAGAGGTGACCCCAAAGGCACATTTCAGCGGGTTCATCTTCAGGTGATGGGAACGGAGGACACCGAACACTTTCTCAAGGTCTTTGAGATGTTCCTGGCGCTGACATGATTTTACTACAAGGTCATCCACGTATAATTCCACCAATGTCCTGAGAATCGGCTTGAATATGCGATGCATGGCCCTCTGATAAGTGGCACCTACATTTTTCAACCCGAACGGAATAACCTGGTAGAAAAAGGTACCTTGGGGAGCTCTGAAGGTAGTGGACTCCTCGTCTTCGGGGGCCATCCGGATCTGGTTGTACCCGGAATACCCATCCATTAAAAAGAGGGCTTGGAACCCAGCCGTGGCGTCAATCAATAACTCCATCACCGGGAGTGGGAAGTCATCCTTTGGGCAGTGGCGATTAAGATTGCAGAAGTCGATGCAGACTCTGATCTGCCCATTCTTCTTCCTGACTGGCACAATGTTGGCTAGCCACATTGGGTATTGGACCTCCTTGATGAAGTTGGCTTTGATTATCTTGTCAACTTCGGCCTCAACCATATCACCATGAGAATGGTGAATCTTCCTAGGAGGCTGCTTAAACCCACGATGTTTTTCCGAGAGGCCCAAACGGTGAACAGCTACCTGGGGATCTAGCCCTGGCATCCCGTTGTAACTCTAAGAAAACACATCACGGTGCTGTTTGAGGAAGTCTACGTACTGCTGCAGCTCCTCGGGGGACATGGATGCACTGATTAATGTGGGTTTAGGATCTTCCTCGCTTCCAAGGTTCACCTACACCAGTTCATCAACCGTGGTAGAGACGCCTTCTTCAAAGGCGGGGGGAGCATCCTCCAGGTCTTCCTCCCCACCCGTCGGGGGACTTCCCGCGACGAAATATACTTATGGTCGATCAAAACCCGGGGGGAAGCTCGTGCCGGCCTGGGTAGCAGCGGTCATCACATCGGGAGACTCACTCACCATTGAGACCATGGAAACGAAGGAAGTCGACCCTATCCCATCTGGCCTTCAGCCTAAAGGGCCATGTTTGATGATATCAAAGCAGTGGTGATGTGTCGGCCTGAGTCGGTTAATCCCAGCCCGGCGGAAGATACACGTATGGCGTACCGCCGTTGTCATAAGCTTGACACTCCGGTACCGTACATGGGTAGGAGATTCCAGGATGACCTGATCCTGGTTGATGTAGGAGTACGAGGCGATTTTCCGTCGTCACTTGGACACGAGAACATGCCTTCCTTGCGTACCTGAAAACAAGAAAACATTGTCCCATGTCGGGGGTCGTGGCCTCCAACCGGTGGATCAGGAGGATGTATGCGTCATCCATGCTTTCCCAGGGATAACTTGTGACCGGGGCGGGTTCATCCTCACTTACTAGGATTTGCTTATCCTTACTTTTGTAATAACCCGCATCTAGATAGCGGGCCTCACAAGAAGCGAAAGGGGACACGTCTCCTTGGAGCACGCCTACTCGACCGTTGAGTGAGTACTTGAGGAACTGGTGATACGACGAAGGGACCGCTACATGTAGATGGAGCCATGGCCTACCCATCAATGCGTTGTAGGCGGTGTCCTGAGAGACAACCATGAACTCGGTGCTAGAAATTATGCCACCGAACTGAGTCTTCAGGTAGATCATGCCAAATGGGGTTTGCTCTGTCCTGTCGTACCCCTGGATCCTGAGGTCAGAGGGAGTTAAATCACCTTCAGACAGACCCATTTTTCGCAACGTCCGGGTCAGAATTAGATTGATTCCGGAAACTGTGTCAACGAAGGCAGCGACAGACTTTCACACCATTGAAGTGGCCAGTGATGTACAGCGGGCGAGTGTGCCCCAGTATAGGAGGGTCCTCATCTTCACCGGAGAACGAGATAACCTCCTGACATTCGGCATTTTCAATCGTCTCGGTATGGGAGGCTTCTGCAGCTACTACCTCCGTGTCAAACTGGAGGGGGCTCCTTAGGGCCTCGGCAAGTGCCTCGCGCATTTCAGATGACAGGAGAAGGGCCTCAATGATGGAAATCCTCGCTGGAATGCCGTCCAGGTGCTTCAAGACATCATACTTTTGTGCCAAACGCGAACCTCTGTTTACAGGAGGTCGTTCGGCATTTGGAGGCATAGCGGGTCCTCCTGGTTGAACCGGCGATCGACTAGTACTGGGTACATCTTTCTTCCTACTAGTAACAGCCTGGAGAGTAGTCGATGGACCAGGATCGGACAGCGGAGGCTGGCCTGTAGCTGTGAAAGACTCACTGTGATACGAAAGAGGCGGCTCCCCCGATCCAGTAGCACGAACGAAGGTGGAGGTAGGGTCGAGGGCGTTAGATGGGGTTGCGCCTGCTGAGATCCGCGCTGAGCCTGCTGCCTGGTCTCAGTAGCGTGCACGGCTTGGCCAAAAGTTCCTGCTGACGTACCTCGATGACCGGGGCGGTTACGATTCCGCTGACGTTGACGTCAGCTGGAAACGTTGGGGAGGTCTGTCTGGCGTTCCCCCTCGTTGGGGGTCATATAGGGCTTTACCAGCTCCACGGTGTTACCCGATGCATACCCTTGGCTGTCACTCGAGGAGTCATCCACCACTAGGTGGATTTTGGGAGGAATCCCCATTTCAGGGGGCATAAAGTCACCGAGAGTGCGGGATGACGACGGCACCGGCGGTGCGCGTTGCTTCTTCTTGCGTCGCCGCTACTTGCCCTTTTGGGAAGAGGCCGACTGTAAAGACGATGAGGAGGCACCAGCTACTTCTTCTGAAGGTTCCGACTGCTTCAGGCGCGCCCAGATGATTCCACGGGCACTGATGACGGTTTTTCAAGCCATCTAGTCTTCGTATTTCTGGGATTCGCGCTGGGGACCTGCTGCAACTCGCTTTCGCTGTTGTTGCCGATATCTGATCCTGCAAAGACACCTGCCACTTGTGCTAGTGCTGGGCCCAACTTGACTATGTTGTTGTTGACCTGGTCTTGAATCCAGTCTTTAAACACATAGCATTTCTTGAGGGTGTTCCCCAGGATCTGATGATAAGGGCAGTAGTAGTTGGGGTGATCGGTGAGATTCGCCTCTACCGGCCTTCTGCACTAAGGCAGACGCACAATCCCTTGCTCTAGAGCACTTCATAAGTAGCCAGAGACCTTATTTTCGTTGAACGAATAAGTCTAGTACCTTCTTTCTGGGTAGGGGGCCCTGGGGACCTGGCCCTGACAAGGGGCCAGAGGGGCCTGCCGAAGAGGCGGCGCCTGATTGTCTCGCCTAGGTGGCGGGTGGCGCATTGCGCGGGGGAACCTGTCGGTTCTGAGGTGGTCGTTGTGGGGCAGGAGCATGTGCTTGAGGTGGAGGACCTCTGCGGGGTTGCGGGGGTGGTGCCGCCAGCAGTAACTACAGCTGCCTCGAGGCTTCTATTTGGGCCACCGCGGCGGGTTCATCCCTGGCGGTCCTCCTGGCCGGGATCATAGGGGGCAACAAACGTGCCTAACTGGCCTGTTGCAGGGCTTTTTCAAGGCGTTGATCCTTATCTGAGAAATCTTTGAACCCTCCAGGGTAGTTCTGGGTAATCAGGGAGGTACCAGCTCTGTCTTGACGTTCCCCACACTCATAGTCAGTAGTTTCTCCTGAGTCATTGGCATATCGAGGGAATACATAAGTCCCTTCCACCGGGCGATAAAATCTGCAGCCCACTCATCAGGCCTTTGCTTGCACATGAAGAGGTCTGCAATGTTGGTCTTCTGCGTGGTGGAGCTGAACTGGTATAAGAACTACCGGCGAAGATCCTCCCAACCGGTCACCGATCTGATAGGGAGCTGGCTGTACCAGACGAATGTTGGACCTTCCAATGTCTGTACGAAACATCGGAGCTTGGCGGCTTCTTGCTGAGCTGGGGTCCCCAGCATGGGGCCACACCTGGAAGAAAAATGAGCCAAGTTCTGCGGCGGGTCCCCTGTCCTGTTAAAAGGAGAGAAAGTGGTGGTCACAAAACCCGGAGGTGCGGGAATATCATCCACCCATGCGGGATAAGGCTTTCCATCCGGTGGGATTTCCACCTGCCGCGTTTCCAATGCTTAGAGGCGGGCTGTGAGCACCGCAGTAAGATCATCCGGGTGGGGGTCCCTGTCTTGACGGGGATCCCTAACCACAAGTTCATTTCCAGGTTCTTCAACACGGTAGACGGCTTCGGCCGCTCGTGGGTCAACTGGTTGGATGACCCGCGGGGCGACTGGGAAAACCCGGACTGGATTCTTCAGATTGCCCCGTCGCTCGGGGGGATTTGGCGAGACGTATCGCGCCCTCTTTCCATACGTTCCGGATTCTTCCCTATCTGCGGCAGTAGCATGATCAGGATTGCCCGAAGGCATCTCACCGGGGGGGAAATTGTTCCTGCCCCTGCTGGCCCGGCCTGGGATTACCATAGTCGGGTCGCTGCTCTGCGGCGCGCTCGGCCAAGAGTTCGTCAACCAGCCTCTTCTACTCAGCAAGCAGCTGGCGTAATGTAGCCTTCTCAGGATCTTCATCCGTTTTCTGCACAGAGGCGGACGGGTCAGAGTTCTTGACTGTTCCGACGTGCTCCTTACCCTTGCCAGTGTTTCGACCGAGTACCCGCGACTCGGTGGGTACGGGGAGGCCTAGCAGGTTCCTCTACTGACGGGTAACTCTCCCTGATGGGTCCAGCAGTGGCGGTATGCCCTCGGGGGTTAAGTCTCCATCCAGGAATTCAAGCTCATCTTCCTTGTCCACGATGTCAGCAATGTGGACCGCGACCCCTCTCGAGGGCATGTCCTCGATGTCACATAATGAATCGGGCTACCATCGGATAGGTTCGAAGAGGAGAGCGTCATAGTGTCCCCAACCACAGACTTGCACATGGGGGGGTGGCTTCCCTGACAATTCTGCGGAGTGCTTTAAAACTCTGGACGCATTTTCGTTGAAGGGTGCTCTGGTGGCATGGAGACTCAGGGTGCTGGGCCACAAGGAGTGCGGCTGTATCGACCAGGTGGCATTGCTCACTGATTTCTTCGAAGTGCTCTCGACATCTGGGGTACACCACCCGTTCATAATGAAGGCGGAAGTCTGTCGCCGATAGGGTTCGACAAAAGTACCCCACTTCTTCAGGGGTAAGAGACTCCGGTACGCGAAAATTCAGCGCCGCAGTCAGCTAGAATTTTTCCGGGAAGTAATCTACTGCGAGAATACTCCAGAAGCTCCTAGGCTCGGACTCAGGGTCCGGCCCTGTGTTTCCCCACTCGTCAATAGGGGGCAGATGAGGGAACGATAGAAGTACCGAGGCGGACCTCTAGGATAGTAAGCTCAGCGGTGGAGAATACGGCGAATGAGCTGACTGGCCGCCGAATTCCGGGCCATCCTCCGAAGAGTGAGGTGACCTAGCTACGATGTCACGATATAAAGTGTTGATAACCACAGCTTCCGAAATAGGAGCCGCGGCTACTGGCGACAGGTCGTGTCATCGCTCTACCGTCGTTGGACCCCAAAATAACCCTCTGCGATCTCTGGTAGAGGTAGAGGGCGCTTCTGGTGACAAAGGCGGTGATTGCGCGGTTGAGACCTGCCGAATTCCAAGGATTTCTTCCTCCTGGATGTACCTGCGGAGAGAGATGGGAATCTGGTGGACCTCATATTCCGGGAGAATGATGATAACGCGTCTGGTTCCTGCCGCAATCCTTGATATGGAGGAGCGGGGAGAAAGTTCCATCGCTGAATCACATTCCGCTTCCGAGTCGGAGAAGCGGGTAGGTTTGATCTCCACATGGGCCTTCCCAGGGTTCTTGTTGTGGCGGTGACGACCCGCTCTGCTACCCCGGGGTGGCTCTTCGGGACAGGGTTGATCCCTACCAAGTTGTCTCGGGGTGGCGGTAGCACCGTGGCGGAGAGGACCCCCACTCGAGACAACCGGGGTGCGAGGGGAACCGGGGAAAATGTCGAAGTTTACATGGGGAGGACCTCCATGAACAGCACCCATGTGGGTGGAGTCTCTGTTGGAATCGGCAGGAGCATGTGGAGGACCTCCATGGACGACGCGGGTGGAGCGAGGCTGACCTTCACTCCTCGAGTTGCTGGGGCGAGGAGGACCTTCTCCAGTTGCAGAGAGGTCGTAGGGAGGGTGCCCACGTTGAAGAAGGACCAGATGGATGGTCCCTTCAGATCGGCGGTCAGCGAAAGGAGGATGGACTCCAGACCCTGTATAGTGGGCGCAAGAAATGTTTCTGCGCTGAACATCACTGCCACCTGGCAGGTCTTCCTTCTGGATGGGGGCTGCGCGAGGCATACCTCTATGAAGATCTTCGGAGCGGGTAGGTCCCATGCCCTGTGAAGTAGTGGCATGGGGAGGACCTCCGTACGGGGTGACATCACCGCGGGTTAGTTCGCGACGATCACCACTCAGGCCTGCAACCCGGAGAGTCAACCCAGCCTGCCCGTGGGGCGGTTGGGGTCTCGATCCTGGTTGGGTGAAGGAGTTCCCCTGATCAGTGTATAAAGGGGATTCACGATGCACGTCGACGGTGGCTCGGGCCACTATCGCTGTCGACGTTGACGCGCCCGGGCGGGCGTCCTCAGCCCGGGCCCGACGCTGACGTCTGGTCAGGTGAGCTGGTGCAGGTGGCATAGGGACGTAGCCTGCCTGCTCTTCCTACGGGGCCGGACGGCGGCGCTGACGCGGCCGTGCAGGAGTTCTCGCCTGGAGCCCTTGGGTCGGGACCCTGAGCGGGATGAGCCGGACGACGCCCGCCTATTCAGCGTAAGGCGAGGAGTCGTCAAGGCGTTCCGGAGACAGGCTCTCGAAATAGTTGAACGTTGGGGTGGGGAGTAGGGGCTCCCTGCGCGGCCTGTTAGGGCGGCGTTGACGGCGGGGCCTGGAGGCCTCCAGGTCCAGGCGGGCCATATCCCGAGTTGGGATGACCCCTTCTTCCTCGTACCTGCACACGAGGTTTTTGATCACCCTTCGCTAGATGACCTCTGATGGGGATAGGGGATGTGGGCGCCCCGTATTCCGCGATGTGGCAGCCATTGTGGCGGTAGCAGCTCTACGTGGGGTGGTTGTGGCGGTGTTGCCCCTGCCCCTACGTGGGCGAGGAGCGGATGGTGATCGCGTCTCTGTAACAGTAACCTGATTCCTGAGAAACGAAGGGATCAACTCATCAGTACTGAGAGGAAAAGGATTGACAGCCAGTGCCCCAGCGTCCTTCCATTATCCACGTCTGTAAAAAGGATCCACGCTAACATGCTGCAGAACAGAGTGCTCCACGTTCTACTGCCCCGACTTCCGGTGAGTTTCACGACAGGCCCGCTATTTTCTTGGCGGGACCAGGCGCTAGAAATATGGAACTGGTGACACGTCAATCTACTGGTGTCTCGAATGCTACTAATCTCTATATTGAGGAGAAATATTTCACATCAGGTTCACCATTGCTGTTTCCGACGCTTTCGCCGGGGTGTGCGCGCACGTCTGTTCCATCCGGGGAGGAGGACATGTGGTGCTTTGTTTCCCCGCATTCCTGCTTTCCAAAGGCAGGCGGCATTCGCTCCTTATTCAGGGACATCTGCTCCTTGATCGAAACGGGATGATGGGATGTCGGTTCTTCCTCTTGTGGATTCCTCCTCAGAACTCGACACTTATTTCGGGTCTCCCTCATAGATTTAATACGTAGTTCGTGAAACTCTTCCTAGTTCCATGTTTCCATGGATTCCGGTTAATTACACTGCTTCTGTCGGGACATTCCAAAGGGTCCAGTCAAGTTAGCAACCATCAGTCGGGGGAGTAGTCATGTTGAGGCATCAGTAGCGTGTCTGGATGCTGGGGAACCTGGAATGTTTGTCTGTTATCCCTGGTCACAAGGATTCTCGAGGGCGTGGAAGCCCGAGGCATCCCACATCGTGCGCGGAGAATTATATGTCATAGACACATATCTGAGGTTTTCCTCAGCTTCCCGTATTTAACACAGGGTAAACCGCGAGTTTAACGTCTAGCAGAGATCGATCAACCCAACCAGAACATTAGCTAGGATAGATCGGATTGAGGGATTCTCCTTGGAGGGATGTCGATACCGGGGCTAGCCCATGGGCGGCTGTGAAGGAGAGCGTATCGACATGGTCTCACCGGGATATGACGGCCCGAGCGAGAATCAGGATGGGCTGTAGGTGGATGAATGAAGTAGATGAGGAATGAAATGGGACCATCGCATGGGAGACAGTGAAGTTGGGCTTGAACCTTGGGGAGGTTTCATACGTACCATGCCTTGACATGGATCAAAGTCCTCATAGTTCAAATTGGGGAATGTAGTTTAACGTCATGCTGGACTTGGGCGAACCGACATGAATGAGTTCGGGATGAACTGATGGTGGATTTGAAACTCGTAGAGGCTTCCTACGTACCATGCCTTGACATGGATCAAAGACCTCATAGTTCGGGTTAGTCACAACGACTTTCCGTCGGACTGGAATTGCAGTTTAACGTCATGCTAGACGTAGGTAGAACATGACATGAATTGGATGATGGGTGGGCTTGAATCTCATGGAGGCTTCCTACGTACCATGCCTTTACATGGATCAAAGACCCTGTGGAGGCTTCCTACGTACCATGCCCATGGTGCTGGGACTTACTCCAGGATGAAGGCCCATGGTGCGACAAAGCGCGGGAAAGATGGACCTTGGTCCAATGATGGGAGGTGCCTCGTTCCCTATCACGCCCTCCACTGACCTTGATAGTGGGTAAGTATGGAGATGTAGTGGTGCATCCATCCATTGGGGAATTAGGGTCTCCCTTCTCCCATGAACATATGTCGCTCCAATAAGGAGGATATCATCCCTTATGGATGGGTGATTCCATTCCTGTGGAGACGAGTGGTGTAAAGAATGTTTGAGTTGGGGGGACCCTTGTGAGGGGCACGAGGTCGGGTCACATTTTAACGTCATGTGTTGAGGACGTGGTGCTTGGCAGTTTAATGTCCTTCAGCTCGGATGAGGTGGGTTCACTCCACACCCCTAGAACAAACATAACCGGTACCCTCTGGTCCTTGGGGAAGGGAAGGTACCAGTAAGGCCATGGTTAAGGGGGGTTGTTGAATGAACCATCAAGGGGTCCATGTTAGCGTGGCTATGCGAAGAAGCAATAGCCGTTAGCGTGCCTATGCGAAGAAGCATTAGGCGAAGCAACGCTACGGGTGGTATTGTCCATGGGACTTTGAAATCACATCATGCAAACCTGGAGGGTCGCACTGGAAGAGGAACTGCTAAGAAAAGGAGGGTGCTTCGCGAAGTGGACTGCCTTGGCCTTAGCATGGGTCATAGGTGTTAGTGGAAGGTGCTTCGCGAAGTGGAACAGTGTTCGTGGAGCACTGCCTCGCGAAGAAGAGATGCCTCGTGAAGTAGGGTCCTGCGAAGCAGTGTGCTTCGCGATGTGTAGCGATCCTTCCATATCATAGGGATCTCTAGCATGGGTTGGGTGTTTTGTGAAGCATAAACGCCCCGTGGCTTCCCGGGTTCCCTTGGGAATCCCCTTCCTTCGTTAATGCCCTTGAGCTTCACGATGGGCATCCCTCTCGGAAGAGGGGCTCAAAACGAGACAATGCAGAGGCGTCTCAAGAAGTAGAAATACCTCGCGGAGCTCATGATTCCCGGGGCAAAGAGTGCTTCACGATTCAGGAGAGGAGAAGCCGAAAGGTCGGATTGTCCGTCCCTGGGACTCACGGGGAGTCTAGTATTTATAAGCAAGGGGCTCCGCGAAGAAGAACTTGTGCGCCGCCTCCGGTGCTTTGCGTCGTGCTTGCGAACGTCAACGTCGTCCGCAGAGGGTACCACATCTGGAGCTTCGCGGCGGCTCGCGATCGTCAAATGCGTTCGCGGAGGATTACCGCCTCTGAAACTTCGGGGCGGCTCGCGAATGTCAAATGCATTCGCGGAGCATTACCACCTCTGGAGCTTCACGAGGCCGCGATGGTCAGGGAGCTTCGCGGCGGGGCATCGCATGGGTGCTTCGCGTCGGTGCTTCACAAGGCAGCGCGCCAGCCGTCTTTTTCGTTCCCTTCTTTCGGGCCATATTTTGGCGCCAACAATATCACTATGAAAATTACGTTTGGCAGGGACTCTCTTTTTTCCTCGTTTGTTTATGGAAGATGTGATACTCAGAGAAGGGGTGTTTTGTGGTCGGAGCTAAATGATTTCAATCCTGGAGACTAGCCCTGTGTGGTGGGGGGATTTTAACGTTGTTTCCCTCCCCGATGAGAAGAAGGGTCACGGGGATTTTCCAATAAGTTCTAGGTTGTCCTTCTCTCAATTCATGGCTCACAAAGGGTTTTCAGACTTAGGCTATTCAGGAGACCCCT
The DNA here is from genome assembly GCA_963277665.1 of Viscum album. Lineage (NCBI taxonomy): Eukaryota > Viridiplantae > Streptophyta > Magnoliopsida > Santalales > Viscaceae > Viscum > Viscum album. The sequence goes on along the minus strand of OY728148.1, from coordinate 961,614,390 downwards.
TTACTTAGTGCAAAAACCACAAGGGTGACAGTTGGAGCTAGAGTAGACTCGAACATTGTTTCGCTAATGTGCACGCCATTTAATTGTTTACAAATGAATAGGTGTCCCACTTGACTCGTAGGATCTCTAATCACACCCTGCTATTATTATCCTTGTGCAGAAGGGAGGTTTTGCAGGAGAGGTTCCTCTTCTCTAACCAGTGATCGAGTTTCCCTAGCTATCATCGGCTGGTTAGGATACGCTGGGCCAAACCATCTCAGGGCCATTCCTGTCTGGCTTTTCATTCCAAGTTAAGGCACCTCAAGAGGGAACTTCAAATCTGGGCTCTGTACCTTCCTTCTTTGGATCAGGTGTTGGATGCGCTCAAGCTTGAAGTCGATCGTCATGAGGCTTGCATTGAAGAGCTCTGGGATGACTCTGTTTTTGGAGAACATGTGGAGAAAATTAAAAACCTGGCAGTCATCGTTCTCTCGAAGGAGCGAAAGGAAAGGGAATGCTTGCAGGGTCAAATGGCTCAAGGAAGGGGACAAGAATACCGATTTTTTCCATGCATGCATTCGAGAGAGGTGGCGGGTTATCAAACCAAACCTGGCTCTGGTGGATGGATTTTTCACAGATGACAGAGAGGTGGTCAGGGGATTGGGTCTTTCTCATTTTAAGGATCTTCTTGCTGGTCCATCTGAGTTCATGGCCCAAGGTTATCCCTCTAGGGAAGCCTCTTTATGGGAGGAGTTTCCAAGACTCGTGTCTTCCCATAACACTATCCTGCTGGAAGGTATTCCCATGGTGGTGGAGATTCATGAGGCCATGCTACGCCTGGATCCAGAGAGTGCAGAAGGTCCCGATGGGTTCCTCAGATCCTTCTATAGGGACTATTGGGAGGTTGTTAGGAGTGATATCATCCACACCATCTGGGACTTCTTCTGTGGGTGTGTCCTTTCTTGGATCGCCATGTCTACGTCCCTCATGCTTCTCCAAAAGATCAAAAATCCTCCCTCTCTCAACCATTATCGTCTTATAAGCATGTGCAATTATCCCTAACAAAATCTATTCATATATCCTCAACAGGCGGTTGTCCAGACTTCTTCCCAGGTGGATTTCCATGGAGCAATATGTGTTTGTGAAGGAACATTCCATTCAGGGTGCGATGGCGCTGGCACTGGAAATGATAAAATATCTTAACATCCAATTTCAAGGTTCCAACATGGTCATTATGTTGGACATGAGAAATGCGTATGATAGGATGGAGTGGGGTTTTATCAATAGGGTCTTTACCAAGATGGGTTTTTCTTCTTGGGCCTCTGAACTCATATTTATATGAGTTAGTTCCTCATGGATGGTTGTTTTGTTCATGGGGCATACTCATGTATTTTTCAAGGTCATCTGAGGTCTACGGACAGATGACTCTCTGTCTCTGATTATCATTATTCTCATGCAAGATAACCTTTGTAGATTCATCAACAAGGGTATATCTGATGGGGTCATCTTTCCCTTTCGTAGGAATTTTAGGCTCCATTCCACCATGCACTTGATGTTTGCTGATGATAGAGTTATCTTCATGAATGCAGGGAAGAGCCCTGTCCAAGGAATTAACAAATTATTAGAGGAATATTTCCCTTGGAGTGGCCATATCATCAACAGAGAGAAGAGTAACTTTTATGTGTCTGATTCATGCTATGAATGAAGAGTACGTGATCTGAGTATCAGTTTGAACATGCAGTGTAGAGTCTTCCCCATGAAGTATCTCAGAATCCCTGTGTCTCCAGGAAGAATCTATATCAGGGACTTTGACAAGTGATGCACAAAATCACCGGCCATATTCTCAACTGGAAAAATAACTTCTTATCCTTCGGAGAATACATATCTCTTGTCAACAGCGTACTTTTGGCAATTCCAGTGCATGCTCTTGCCGCCTCTAATATGATGAAGGGTTTCATACAATCCATTGATAGGATCCTTGATCATTTCATCTGGGATGCCCATTAAGAGGGGAAGAGACATTGGGTCTCATGGAGGAAGATGGCAAGGCCAGTTCGTGAGGGAGGAATCAGTGTCAATGGCTTTGCCGTCACAATCCAGTTCATGCATGCGAGGCTCTCCTGGGAGATTATCGAGGAGCGTACCTTGTGGGGGAAACTTATTTCCCAAAATCACTGAACCAGTTAGGCTTCTCCTTCCAAAAATGGGTTGTCCTTATGGTTCTATGTGTGTAGTATCATTACTAACATCCTTCCTCATTCGTAATGGATCATTGGTGAATGCAACATAATTTACTAGTTTCATAACTGGTCTGGTAACATGTTTTCCTTTCCCGGGTGTCCTGCTCCTATGATCTCCTTCAAGGAATCGATCCACTATCCAGCATTTTTTAGATCAGTTTTAAATACGTCTCAGCAGGAACAGTTTGACTCAATTCTCATTACCTCGGAGCAGGATAGGTGTGTTTTTACTCTATCTGTCTCAGGGAAATTTAACTCGAAGGACTATCGTAGGATGACCATCTCCGAAGATCAGTATAATTGATGGAATGAGATCATCTGGTGCAAAAAAATCCCAGCTAAACTCAACTTTCTCCCCTAGAGAATTCTTAAAAATGTTTTAGCATCTGATTCCAATGTCAAATGCATATGTATCTCCATGTGCTCATGTTGTCAGTGTTGTTTGGATAGAAAAGAAGAGTACATGAGCCATATTTGTTTTAAAGGGTTATGGGGACGCATGGTTTGGAGTACCTTGGGGGTGTTTACAGATTACTCTCTACAGTTTTCCATCATTGATGTCTTCTTGGAGCGCTGGTTTCAGGGGTTCGATGGTTCAGAGGTGGAAAAGATGGCATGCTCCTTAATCATTAACATGGGCTGGTGGTGCTTATGTCAATCCAGGAATCGAGCTAGGTTCATGGGGATTAGTTCCACTAGTAGTTCCATCATGGGAAGAGTTCGGTGAATGATGGTTGAGCTGATTTTTCATTTTGGTAACTGGAAGGAGGCTCAGTCCATTCAGTTGTTTGGTGTCCCTGTGGCTGCAGTTCTTCCATTTATTTCCATGGGACTTTGGGTTCGATGAGTTCCTCCAGAGTTCAACCTCAAGCTCAACACAGATGGGTCCTGTGTCCTGGGGGACATGCATGGCGGTGGGGTGGTTTTTGATGCTAGTGGAAGTGTCTTCCTGGCATTCACAGCTCACTATTGGAGTGATAATTCTATTCGAGTGGAGTCTAGAGCTATTCTCTCAGGTCTGTCCATCTATAAGGAACGTGAAATTTCTATTTCCCAAGTAGAGACTGATTCTATGATTATCCAAGATGATATACATGGTAAAGGATCCATACCTTGGTCAATATCCTACATCATTCAGCAATGTAAGGCCCTCCAAAGCGACAACATTTTGGTCACCCACACTTGGCGGGAGGGGAACAAAGTGGCAGACTATTTGGCCTCCCTGGCCGCTCCTGGTACCCTGTCTAGTTTCATTTCTGATGCTTTCTTACTTAAACCTGAGGGGGTGAACTTTATTCACGCTGATGCCCTTGGCTTGCACTACTTTCATACTTCATAGGTCCGAGATGTTCTATTTTCTTGTATCATTTTGGGCAAATAATAAAATTATAATGGTCATGGTGGTGGTGAATAACTGAATTCACATGCCATATAATCAATAAATTGAGAAAGAGGTGTATAAACAACATGACAAGGTAATAAATGAAAACAAATTACACTAAAATAACTAGAAAAGAATAAATAAATATGGTAAGGTAAGAAACTGAAACACATACAATCAAAATAATTAAAAATGATATGTATCCATAGATATGTTGACACAAAATCTCATGGATGAATAATAAATGAAACTAAATTTGGTAAATGCTTTCTTAATAGACGTCATGTCTAAGGCACATGAAAACTTATATTGTCAAGACCTTTCACATGACGGTTTAAAATATTCTGATTTGCACAAATAATTTGTCTCATGGGAACCTATCGATGCATTTAGGATCTATATAATGTTTAGTCTCCTCCCATCATTTATTTTCCAAATTATTCCTTAAGTTGAATATTCAAAATAAATAATATTCCATATCAAATATCTGTATTGAATAAAGAAGATGAAATTATCAATATTTTCTGAAATAATAAAATAAATTTCAAAGTAGACATCATATGTAAAATGGTATCTGGTTTAGGAAATAGTAACATCCATGATGAATGAAATTGATAATTTGGGGTATATTCAATGTTCAATGATCAAAGGAGATTTAATATTTCATGGGGAATAACAAATAATTCAAGGAAGGGAATTTGAATACTATCCTTAGAAAAACCAAAAATAAACCATTCAAAGGAAGAATACAGATGATATCAATACAAAAAAATATTGAGTGGAGTAAAAATAATGGGTTCACTACTACAAAATTGGCCTTTAGAAGTGCTATAATAGTCCATTATCAATTATAAAAAAACACTGACAATATGAGCGGGGTTAAAATTTCAAAACTTTATAAGTGTTAAAAAACACTATTAAAGTCCCCCTTTAACATTGATAAAAAACAATGTTAAAAGGGTCCTTTAACAACAGTTTTTTAGTGATGTTAAAGGGGGCCTTTAATAACAATTTTTTAGTGATGATAAAGGAAACACTCTTAAAGGGGTAAAATTATATTTTTTTGGACACCTATGAGCATGACCCCCTTTATCAGCACTTCCATGAACCCATTAATAGTGCTTCACCCCCATCCCTTTATCAGTGCTTTTCACCCCGCCACCTTTTATCAACACTTTGTGAATTTATATCCTTATGTGCATCTTCATGGATCCAAACCCTACACTTCTCCGTTGAAAATGGAACACCTTTACCACTACACTATGTTGTTTTGATGTCTATTTAATGATATTTCTGTTTATATATATATATATATACTTATATTTATATAATTATTTTAAAATGCATTTATACAATATATATGTGTGTGTGTGATATATATATACTTATATTTATCTAAATATATTATATATTATATTCATTTATATATAATAGAATAAAATATAAATATATCTGTCTTTATTAATACACACATATGTATATGTATATATAATGTAAAAATGGCTAGATATTATTTTCAATATATCTTTAGAATAGGTATTTATTTACATATATTAGAATATAAATTTTTACATAAATATGTTTATATATGTAACGCCCCGACCCCAGCTACCCAGAGTCGGTGCATTAATTACATAACATTGGCATGATCACGAGAAAGATCAAGTCTCGAAAGACCGATTAGTTTAGTAGCCTTGGAATAACTAGATACATCCATAAATTTTTACATTACATCATAAAAAAAACATCTTGTCTTCATATCCCCTCATACTATCCCTGCAGGTCATTCATAAATTACTTCTTCATAATCCTGGGAAAAAAAATAAAACATTGAAAGGGGTGAGCTCGGATGCTCAGTAAGGATAACATTATAGCAGAAGCTTTCATAAATGAGCATAAACACTTAAGGCAATTTATAACTAAAACAAAAGCCTTTTAAACTTGAACTTCAGCATAAAATGGCAAAGGTAAAATGAAATAATGCCATTTACTTACTCACATGGATATTCTACTAGTCGAATGATCACATGCAATATCAATAACCACTTTCATAATGATGGAATGCATAATGCCAGACTATCATAACCACATAGCCAAGGCCTCGTGCCAAGACTACAAATAAGATTTTGCCAAGGCCTTGTGCCAAGACACTAGTTTGTCTCATGAGACCTACCGATGCATCGAGGAGCTATAGCGGGCTCCACCCGTCACTTATTAAGTCCAATGCATTCCCATATGAAAAGGTTTAAACATAACGTAAACATTCGTATTAAACTAGCATACGAAATGTCAATACTTTCACCACAAACCATGAATGGTATAAAAATAGCACATCCACAGTCAAACATAATTCATTCGATACAATATGGAAGATTGTATTGTATCACATTAACCTCAATCAATAATAATGAAGGATGTTGACATAGATGAAAATAATCATCAAAACTATTTGAGAGAAATATCCCCCTTTTCTTGAAAACATTTAAAAGTCACACTATTTGTCAAGAAGCCATTTAAAAGTATATTTTTGAATCAAAGTGTCCCATACCACTTTGAAACTTTTAAAAGGAGTTATAATTTTAAAACTTTAATGTCTATATAAATAAATCCTTAAAACCATTTTTAAAATATGGACATTAATGAGCATGATTTAGAAGAATAATTCTTTAAAACATTTTAAAATGGTATTTTGGTTAGAGTTTCTAACCAAAAGAGAGACACTTGAATACAAATAATTGAGGTAATCAAAACATTGTAATATCATGAGAATAAAGTAATTCATGATATACTATGTCAAAGTACATTATATACACCACATAGAAGTGATTTGGTGTATATCATCAAAGAAGTCTCAATGGAATGTAAATTGAGATGAAATTTCTCAAAAAGGTTGTATCCTTAGGTTAAGGATAAATCAATGACATAGTTATGTGTGACAAATATAAATACACTAAATATGATTGGATATTCAGTGTAAAACAATCAAAGGACATTCACACATATTCTTGTAAAAAAACAATACCAACGAATTGGATGTTTAACTCAACAAATGGAGAATTACTCTTATCAAATTCATATCAATGACTTGAGAATTACCAATGGAGTTATTATGTGTATCAAACTTCTATCCACAGGAAGGGGAGTGGAAATTATGACATAATCAAATGAATAGTGATTCCACACATAATCTTGGGGTAATATAATCAATGAAATATGTGTAAAGCCAAATGAGTGGAAATTGAAATCTCAAATTCCCTTATCGATTAGGTAACTTACGAAACATACACCCATGAAAGAAGTATCATACCATGATGATGTAAATACCCATAAATTAAAGTATATTACACAATGAATACGATCATGGGCAGTACACATACACCACATGCAATAATTAAGTGGTGATCAATGGAATTCTCACGGAATTAAAAGTGAGATAAGAAAACCCTTACATTGTACTTTTTCCTTGGTCGATGGTAGGTTTACCTCCTGTATAATGGTGAAATAATTGTTATTGAATAATAAAATAATCATTTACTTTAATATGACATCATATATGATGTTTTATCATTGATTTGTTAATAATATTTTAGAATTATCGTCATTTCGGGTGTTAACGGGTTCATTTTACTTTATATTCTTTGTTATGTGAGACATATTTGTTATTAATGGGATGTATATTATTCATATCCAGAATGGTATCAAGTTCTTAAACATCATTTTTAAATCATCAAATTATACGATGGAGAATGAATCTCATCGCGTTCGTGGAGACGGTAGTCCGTACGTACGCACGAACGCTACTTCCATTTAATTTTTATTTTAAAAGAATCGAATCCAAATTATACATAGGTATATTACTATTCCAGTATAATATAATATTTTATATATGTTACTTAAGTTCATTTACACCATCCTTTATACGTTCCATGTGTGGTATGAACGAGTCATATCATTTTAAGGGGGCGGTAGTCCGCACTTCCTCAAATGAAATTATCGTATGTATATACAACATGAAACGAATAATGGTATGAAATAAAATGGAATTACAGAAGCTTATATATAGAATATATATCATTAATATCATATTTAATTACAGTGCCATCCTAATGGCCACCATGAGAGGCGGTAAGATGTATTTGAACAATCATCGTTTCGTGAGGCGTTAGTTTGCCATCCACAGAAACATTATGTTCATCATCCATTAGATGGAGTTGTGTGAATGTGTAGTTTGAATCCTTCTTATAACAACATCCTAGTATATTGAGGATACTGGTGTTGTTATAAAATAAAGGAAAAAGATTTTGGGGGTTGGAGAAGCAAAATAAATGAAAATACTTTAAGAGAAATTGTTACCTTTAATTTAGGTAACTCACTTTGGTTGGAACCAAAGGACTTCTTGAAATGCTTTATGCCTAAGGGGAAGCTTCAAGGAGGAGGAGAGGGATGTGGGGAGCTTAGTTGGGCAGAGTTTGGACGAGCCAAGTGGCTTGAGAGGTGTGAGGAAATGAGAAGGAGGAGTGCCCTTTTATAAGAGGGGTGAGGGGCACCTTTGGAAAAGCTAGAAATATTAATTTATAATAAATTCATATTCGGTTTCCAAAGGCTCCAAAGTTGACTATTCAAAGGATGAGGTGGGGATAGGTCGAAAACAACTCATCCAATAGAATTTAGACAGGTTTGGGTACTTATATTAACCTTATCTTTAAGTATTAACTCTAAGTTAATTAGTTTCACTTTTACAATGTCTCTTTGTATTTTTATATAATATGGTTAATAAACTTACTATATACATCCTAGAGACCCCCAAGTGGTCCATTAATGATTAAACTATCATAATATAAGTCTCTTGGCCGAACCTTAGATTTTTAGGAATTTAATATCAATTAATAATATAATATTTGTTTTAAGAACTCTTTTGTGTCAATTTTGACACTATTCAATAGTTGATTTTTGTGAAACTCATAACAGATTGATTACTTCGAAAAAAGTCAATTAAATCAATCCTAATATATCATATTATCCTATAAAATTAGTTTAATTCATTAAAAGTTTCATATTATATTTATTTGGGTGTTTATAATATCAATTATTTTAATTTTTCACTATTATAGTAATTACTGCATCATCATTGTGTCATAAATAAAATAAATTATTTAATGTCTAAAAATTATAAATAAAATATCATTATGTAGAAAATCTTTTTATATTTCTAATGAATATTTATAATCTAAAATCCAACATATATAACCCTATGTAACAATTGTTGTCCTAAAAGATATATGCTTGTGTCATTTTTGTATTCATTTTAACTAAATTAAAATAAAGTGTCATTATCACTTACAAGTGGATCCATGGGGTCCCAAAATAGACCCAAAGATTCCCATGGTCGACCATGTATCAACCAATAGGGTTAAGACACGTTTTAGGGTAATTTAGTATTATTATAATAATATTTTTTTAACCCTTATTTACCGGATTTACCCTTAACCATGGTAAATAAAATATTTACCGCAGTAATTATTCAAAATGTCTAAAAAAAAAAGTTACCTATTTACACAATTTTAACATCCTGATTCCTAATATGGAATCCATTTTCCTAAATTCAAAACACAGAAGTGGCAGAAATTAATTTAAAATTAAATCCCGCTGTCAAAACAAAAAGCGTGTTTTTAAGAGATAATAACTATCAAAAGATTGACACTCGTTTATGTTCGGTTTAATTGTAAAATTATGTCCAATGACCAACATTATATTAAATGGTAAAAATATATTCTAAATATACTTTAAAACCACTCAAATTCATAATTTATCACTATTAATTATTTTGATTAAAAAAGTTGTTTTTAATTAAAATTTAGTAATTTTCACTATTCATCAAAATATAAAAGTTATCCGAAAAGTACCAAAATTTCACCCTAGGATAATTTCGATATTCCGAATCCAAAAATGAAGTCCATTTTTAAATATAAAATATATATAATTTCAAAAATTAGGTATTACTATTCATAACGGCTAGTTTGATTGGTTGTGGTGTGTGTTAAAACTCAAGGTTGCGTACAACACACGCTACTGTTTTATTCAAAGAAAGCGTACCGTGGAAGCTTGGGATGTTTCATTTTAAATTTTTGATGTCCCCATTTAGTCAAAAAGTTTAAAATATAGTATTTAAAAAGGGTTCACTATTAAAGTTGATAAAAGTGCAATACTGAAAATGAATTTGTTCTTTCATTATATCTAAGAAACTCATAATATGGATTCTAAAATTATAAGGATTATATAAACATCAAAATTTATCTAATACTATTCATAACCTCTTTTGAACGGCTTGTTTGGTAAGTCATGGTGTGCTTGAAAATGGTGTTGCATGTAGTGAAAGTTATTGAATTATTTTGAAGAAATAACACACTATGAAATCTTGGGGTGTTACATTCTCCCCTCCTTCAATAAATTGCGTCCTCGCAATTTGAAATTGTTCTTCGAAAAAAAAAGGTTGAAAATAGATAATATATTTGTGGGAAAACCCACATCGGAATTTGGGTTACTAAAATTTAGTCTTAATATGAGAAAAAGAGAAATCAAAGGGTCACCACCAAATTATGATCTCGATTAGGAGAACATTGGTGGCAACTAGAGACATATAATTGGAGGAAAAACGTAAATATTTATAGGTGGTGATTGAGGTCATCAATCACAAACAAGTGTAAAATTGAGGTCCTTATAATCATCAATCTATGATGATTTGAAATACCATCGGTTCAACAAAACATAGGGTATTAGGATAACACATTTTTGACGTTTCAAAATATCTTAGTTGAAATCCCACATCGAAAAATGAATTAATGAGGCCTCTATTTAAAATAAAGAGTCGAAAGTATGAAGATTACCGAAAATAACACATACTAGGGTTCCATGAAGGAAAATATCGATATGGAGGAGAAATCTAACCATCAATTATCTGATGGAGAGTGGTAGAGAACATGGCTATGAAAAGGCCAAAAATCCCAAAGCCATAAATTTGTGATGATTTAAGGTACCATCTAGGACAACATTTTTGTTCTATGTTTCTTTTATTAATGTTGGGGATTTTATTTATGAGATTGGCTAAGAACATTATGAGATATACTTAAATTTTAAGTAGATTTTCATTCTTTAATAAATTTCCACCACTAACTCACTTTTTTTTTAAACGATGAGTATTCAAGAAGACTTGGTCACACTGGAAGAGCTAGAATAAACTTCTATAGAATCACATGATCCATGCAGGATAAACCATATATTAATCAAAACCAAAATGGTTATTGAATGATCTAATGATCCCCCAAAAGGATATTCATTGAGATAAATATGCACTAATCTTAATTTCTAAAATTAAACCAACAATACCCCAAAGTTAAATAGATACCATTCAATAACCAATTGTCCTTAAAATCCTTTAATATAATCCAAACTAATATTGAAACCCAAAACATAGAAGAATTTGATTATGTAGTCTCCCATGTTACATTGTATCTCCAAATTACATCAAATACTCTTAAAGTCACATACTTAAAAGTAATCATAACATATTCTCTGTTATAGGTTAATCATTTCCATAAATAACCCAAATCACTATAAATCAACAATAAAAATGTAGATAAAAATCCACCATTACTCTACTAATGAAACCTCATTGTATTTTATTTTCCTTGGGCATATAGTGTTCCTAACAAAACGAACATCTTCCAAAATAACATTTATCACTTAATCACCAAATCATTTTCCTATACCAAGGGTATTAATTTGATAAGACATAAGAACCCAAATCATCTTATTATTGATCAATAAAATCATTTAAAAAAAATAGTCACACTAACCAGGGACTTCACGTAGTCCAGTGGTAGGCGATAAATCCCAATCGCACTTTGGTTGTGGGTTCGATTCCCACGGCTTTGTCCGACGCGATGGGTTGTCACACGGTCTACGTGTTGTCCTTTTTCAAAAACTATATTTTATAATATTACCAAAATTAGATAAATTCCTCAAAATAACATAATTTAACCACAAATGTTATATCATACTTTGCATTTTCATCCCAAATTATAATAACTTATCATTTTCTCAAACCCCAATGATCATATAAAACCAAATGGTTATTTATACCTATATCCACAAGAGAAGAGACAATTCTTCCTCAAATATCATTCTCACATGGCAAACTGCGGGGTTACAAATACAAGAGAAAATTATTCCAAAGAAAACCCATCAACAAGGAGTGCTAATACTTTTTAAATTTTTCTCCAGCCATTTATTTCCACATAGCTTCTTCTTTGACCAATAAAATATCCTATAAAATAGGACATTCACTCGGGTAATGGCCAGGTCCCCTACATTTACGACAAATGACTGTAAATGGACTCTTGGGACCATTTTTATCTTCTCCCATAGTACTCTTCATTTTTCTTCGGCAATTCTTCACTTTATGTCCTTCCATCCCGCACGTAAAACATTTTGTTGTCCCATTGAGACACTTTCCTGGGTGTCTCTTTCCACAATTCCTGCATGATGAAAATTGAGGTTTCTTTTCTCCATGGTCTCCATTGCTGGAGATCTTATCATTTATCACCTTTCTCTTCCTTGTTGAGTCTGGGAGTTGGTTAATATATATGTTGTTGATCATATTTTTGGAAAACTGATTTGGCATAAAGAAGATATCATTCACGCCTATCAACATTCCATTTTGTTGCTCATTGCCACCACTGTTCCCAACTTGTACATCATTCTCAAAGTCACTATGACTTCCTTGGAATCCAGCCATTGACTAAAACCAGAAGGCATTGTGTGAGTAATAGTAGTCGTAAAATCATTTAGAGATTAAAATGTCACCATATTCTCAATTTGAAACATATTAGGATTAACCAAGGTCATTTTCTCTCATCTTATGTATATATTACTTAAATCGGTTTGTAAAGAAAATGTAAATTATCCTAAGCATATCCCCCGAGAGTGTCGTAACCAAGAGTGCAGCAAGGCCCGTTGTCGTGCACCAGTTCCCGTTCGAGTCTAGCTCAAAGCGGTGTTTTCGGGTTTTATCCCTAGGTACATCTGTGCCAGAGCCGCCTCTACTTGCTCGTATCCAGACAGGGATGTATTGCTCGGAAAACTCACAAAATCTTTACAATACCAAAATTCTAGGAAGTTTTTTATATACTAATCCTCAAAGTTCATCTTAGGTCTACGTGCTCTAATCAGAGTTTATCTAAATCTAGCTACCAAGGTTTGTACTAAACTTCCTCTGATACCAACTGTAACGCCCCGACCCCAGCTACCCAGAGTCGGTGCATTAATTACATAACATTGGCATGATCACGAGAAAGATCAAGTCTCGAAAGACCTATTAGTTTAGTAGCCTTGGAATAACTAGATACATCCATAAATTTTTACATTACATCATAAAAAAAAACATCTTGTCTTCATATCCCCTCATACTATCCCTGCAGGTCATTCATAAATTACTTATTCATAATCCTGGGAAAAAAAAAATAAAACATTGAAAGGGGTGAGCTCAGATGCTCAGTAAGGATAACATTATAGCAGAAGCTTTCATAAATGAGCATAAACACTTAAGGCAATTTATAACTAAAACAAAAGCCTTTTAAACTTGAACTTCAGCATAAAATGGCAAAGGTAAAATGAAATAATGTCATTTACTTACTCACATGGATATTCTACTAGTCGAATGATCACATGCAATATCAATAACCACTTTCATAATGATGGAATGCATAATGCCAGACTATCATAACCACATAGCCAAGGCCTCGTGCCAAGACTACAAATAAGATTTTGCCAAGGCCTTGTGCCAAGACACTAGTTTGTCTCATGAGACCTACCGATGCATCGAGGAGCTATAGCGGGCTCCACCCGTCACTTATTAAGTCCAATGCATTCCCATATGAAAAGGTTTAAACATAACGTAAACATTCGTATTAAACTAGCATACGAAATGTCAATACTTTCACCACAAACCATGAATGGTATAAAAATAGCACATCCACAGTCAAACATAATTCATTCGATAAAATATGGAAGATTGTATTGTATCACATTAACCTCAATCAATAATAATGAAGGATGTTGATATAGATGAAAATAATCATCAAAACTATTTGAGAGAAATATCCCCCTTTTCTTGAAAACATTTAAAAGTCACACTATTTGTCAAGAAGCCATTTAAAAGTATATTTTTGAATCAAAGTGTCCCATACCACTTTGAAACTTTTAAAAGGAGTTTTAATTTTAAAACTTTAATGTCCATATAAATAAATCCTTAAAACCATTTTTAAAATATGGACATTAATGAGCATGATTTAGAAGAATAATTCTTTAAAACATTTTAAAATGGTATTTTGGTTAGAGTTTCTAACCAAAAGAGAGACACTTGAATACAAATAATTGAGGTAATCAAAACATTGTAATATCATGAGAATAAAGGAATTCATGATATACTATGTCAAAGTACATTATATACACCACATAGAAGTGATTTGGTGTATATCATCAAAGAAGTCTCAATGGAATGTAAATTGAGATGAAATTTCTCAAAAAGGTTGTATCCTTAGGTTAAGGATAAATCAATGACATAATTATGTGTGACAAATATAAATAAACTAAATATGATTGGATATTCAGTGTAAAACAATCAAAGGACATTCACACATATTCTTGTAAAAAAACAATACCAACGAATTGGATGTTTAACTCAACAAATGGAGAATTACTCTTATCAAATTCATATCAATGACTTGAGAATTACCAATGGAGTTATTATGTGTATCAAACTTCTATCCACAGGAAGGGGAGTGGAAATTATGACATAATCAAATGAATAGTGATTCCACACATAATCTTGGGGTAATATAATCAATGAAATATGTGTAAAGCCAAATGAGTGGAAATTGAAATCTCAAATTCCCTTATCGATTAGGTAACTTACGAAACATACACCCATGAAAGAAGTATCATACCATGATGATGTAAATACCCATAAATTAAAGTATATTACACAATGAATACGATCATGGGCAGTACACATACACCACATGCAATAATTAAGTGGTGATCAATGGAATTCTCACGGAATTAAAAGTGAGATAAGAAAACCCTTACATTGTACTTTTTCCTTGGTCGATGGTAGGTTTACCTCCTGTATAATGGTGAAATAATTGTTATTGAATAATAAAATAATCATTTACTTTAATATGACATCATATATGATCTTTTATCATTGATTTGTTAATAATATTTTAGAATTATCGTCATTTCGGGTGTTAACGGGTTCATTTTACTTTATATTCTTTGTTATGTGAGAAATATTTGTTATTAATGGGATGTATATTATTCATATCCAGAATGGTATCAAGTTCTTAAACATCATTTTTAAATCATCAAATTATACGATGGAGAATGAATCTCATCGCGTTCGTGGAGACGGTAGTCCATACGTACGCACGAACGCTACTTCCATTTAATTTTTATTTTAAAAGAATCGAATCCAAATTATACATAGGTATATTACTATTCCAGTATAATATAATATTTTATATATGTTACTTAAGTTCATTTACACCATCCTTTATACGTTCCATGTGTGGTATGAACGAGTCATATCATTTTAAGGGGGCGGTAGTCCGCACTTCCTCAAATGAAATTATCGTATGTATATACAACATGAAACGAATAATGGTATGAAATAAAATGGAATTACAGAAGCTTATATATAGAATATATATCATTAATATCATATTTAATTACAGTGCCATCCTAATGGCCACCATGAGAGGCGGTAAGATGTATTTGAACAATCATCGTTTCGTGAGGTGTTAGTTTGCCATCCACAGAAACATTATGTTCATCATCCATTAGATGGAGTTGTGTGAATGTGTAGTTTGAATCCTTATTATAACAACATCCTAGTATATTGAGGATACTGGTGTTGTTATAAAATCAAGGAAAAAGATTTTGGGGGTTGGAGAAGCAAAATAAATGAAAATACTTTAAGAGAAATTGTTACCTTTAATTTAGGTAACTCACTTTGGTTGGAACCAAAGGACTTCTTGAAATGCTTTATGCCTAAGGGGAAGCTTCAAGGAGGAGTAGAGGGATGTGGGGAGCTTAGTTGGGCAGAGTTTGGACGAGCCAAGTGGCTTGAGAGGTGTGAGGAAATGAGAAGGAGGAGTGCCCTTTTATAAGAGGGGTGAGGGGCACCTTTGGAAAAGCTAGAAATATTAATTTATAATAAATTCATATTCGGTTTCCAAAGGCTCCAAAGTTGACTATTCAAAGGATGAGGTGGGGATAGGTCGAAAACAACTCATCCAATAGAATTTAGACAGGTTTGGGTACTTATATTAACCTTATCTTTAAGTATTAACTCTAAGTTAATTAGTTTCACTTTTACAATGTCTCTTTGTATTTTTATATAATATGGTTAATAAACTTACTATATACATCCAAGAGACCCCCAAGTGGTCCATTAATGATTAAACTATCATAATATAAGTCTCTTGGCCGAACCTTAGATTTTTAGGAATTTAATATCAATTAATAATATAATATTTGTTTTAAGAACTCTTTTGTGTCAATTTTGACACTATTCAATAGTTGATTTTTGTGAAACTAATAACAGATTGATTACTTCGAACAAAGTCAATTAAATCAATCCTAATATATCATATTATCCTAGAAAATTAGTTTAATTCATTAAAAGTTTCATATTATATTTATTTGGGTGTTTATAATATCAATTATTTTAATTTTTCACTATTATAGTAATTACTGCATCATCATTGTGTCATAAATAAAATAAATTATTTAATGTCTAAAAATTATAAATAAAATATGATTATGTAGAAAATCTTTTTATCTTTCTAATTAATATTTATAATCTAAAATCCAACATATATAACCCTATGTAACAATTGTTGTTCTAAAAGATATATGCTTGTGTCATTTTTGTATTCATTTTAACTAAATTAAAATAAAGTGTCATTATCACTTACAAGTGGATCCATGGGGTCCCAAAATAGACCCAAAGATTCCCATGGTCGACCATGTATCAACCAATAGGGTTAAGACACGTTTTAGGGTAATTTAGTATTATTATAATATTATTTTTTTTAACCCTTATTTACCGGATTTACCCTTAACCATGGTAAATAAAATATTTACCGCAGTAATTATTCAAAATGTCTAAAAAAAAGTTACCTATTTACACAATTTTAACATCCTGATTCAAAATATGGAATCCATTTTCCTAAATTCAAAACACAGAAGTGGCAGAAATTAATTTAAAATTAAATCCCGCTGTCAAAACAAAAAGCGTGTTTTTAAGAGATAATAACTATCAAAAGATTGACACTCGTTTATGTTCGGTTTAATTGTAAAATTATGTCCAATGACCAACATTATATTAAATGGTAAAAATATATTCTAAATATACTTTAAAACCACTCAAATTCATAATTTATCACTATTAATTATTTTGATTAAAAAAGTTGTTTTTAATTAAAATTTAGTAATTTTCACTATTCATCAAAATATAAAAGTTATCCGAAAAGTACCAAAATTTCACCCTAGGATAATTTCGATATTCCGAATCCAAAAATGAAGTCCATTTTTAAATATAAAATATATATAATTTCAAAAATTAGGTATTACTATTCATAACGGCTAGTTTGATTGGTTGTGGTGTGTGTTAAAACTCAAGGTTGCGTACAACACACGCTACTGTTTTATTCAAAGAAAGCGTACCGTGGAAGCTTGGGATGTTTCATTTTAAATTTATGATGTCCCCATTTAGTCAAAAAGTTTAAAATACAGTATTTAAAAAGGGTTCACTATTAAAGTTGATAAAAGTGCAATACTGAAAATGAATTTGTTCTTGCATTATATCTAAGAAACTCATAATATGGATTCTAAAATTATAAGGATTATATAAACATTAAAATTTATCTAATACTATTCATAACCTCTTTTGAACTGCTTGTTTGGTAAGTCATGGTGTGCTTGAACATGGTGTTGCATGTAGTGAAAGTTATTGAATTATTTTGAAGAAATAACACACTATGAAATCTTGGGGTGTTACATTATATGTATTTATATGACTGATTTATTATAAGTAAACATAAGAAACATGCATATATTTTATTATAAATAACATTAACACTTAAAAAATGATAAAATATTAAAACCATAATATCAATATAAATGTAATACCTAGTAATAAAATCAGTCACCACCAAAAAAGGCAATAAGACCCCCCTTAAAATAGGTTGAAAATCAATCGAATGTTAAAAAATCAGGGTACCCTGAATAAGAACTCTATTTTTGAGAACTTATGAGTTTTTTTGGCCTTTAAACATGTGATAGAGGTTTACCATTGTCACTAAGGGTGTAGATATCATCAAAAAAATTGATTTGATATGTGGTAGAGCATAAATGGACACCCAGATCAAAAGCTATCATTTTTTGAAGTTTGAGTTAAGTTTTCAAATTATTTTAGATATTTTATTATTATTTTTTGATTTTCTATCTTCAAATTGATATTAAAAGACTATTAATCAGAAATTATAAGAAAATTATTAAGTAAATATTTTTTTATTCCATTTTCACAGGATATTTTATATATTAAGTGTAAAATTCTATTTACTTATCTAAAACATA
This sequence comes from Viscum album, assembly GCA_963277665.1. Taxonomy (NCBI): domain Eukaryota; kingdom Viridiplantae; phylum Streptophyta; class Magnoliopsida; order Santalales; family Viscaceae; genus Viscum; species Viscum album. The sequence continues at coordinate 961,596,090 of OY728148.1, read as the reverse complement.
TTTTAAAAAATATATATTATATTTATATCAATATAAATATATAAATATATTAATATATTATTCTTAATGAATATTCTTTTAGTATACCTTTATCAGTGCCACTGAAAAAGTGATGATAAAGAGGGGTCATTATCAGTGCTTCTAAAAAAGCACTGATAAGGACCCCCCTTTAACAGTGTTTTTTTACCTGTGCTGTTAAAAGAACCCATTTATCAGTTCATTTTTAAAAGTGCTGATAAAGGTACCCAGTTAACAATGTTTTTTTTATCATTATTAAAGACCTCCTTTAATAATGATTTTTAGCGCTGACAAAGGGGGTCTTTAGCATCATTTTTAGCTATTGCTGTTAAACCCCTAGTATTGGATAAACCTAGTTTTGTAGTAGTTTCTGTTGATGGAGATGAATAGAAATACTATAAAATGATCTTTAAAAAAATTTGGGAAAATATCCTATGATTATGAAAACCTTTGGAAAAAATTTTCTTTCAAAATCACTTTTGAAAAACATTTCATTATAATGTAACCTTTTAGACGTGAAAGGAAATCTTCAAAGAAATGAAGATATGTAAATCCTTACTTGTCGTGCGAGGTAAAAGAACATTATAATTGCACGATTAAAGGTTAGAAAAATATATTGATTTAAAATAGAAAAGAATATTCATTTGAAAAAAATGGTAAAAGTAAAAAAGGATAATAATTTATTAACCAAATCATTTTAAAAATATTTTTGAAAACATTTTATTAAAACATGATTTTTAAAAGAAAACAGGTTCTCCTACTAAAGAGATGAATAATGTTTTCTTTTCTTAAAAAATTATATAACATTTTCAGTACTAAGGAGTGTAAAATGGTACTAATAAATGAAAATAGTCATCAATAACAAGATAATAATTAAATGTTTTGTTGAAAAATTGTTATACAATTTCCTCTAATGGAAGTTCCATTGCAAGATTATTAGTACTATTATTGATGAAAATAATCTTTAAACATCCCAAGTTGTCCCATACAACTTTGAAAATTTTTAAATCATAAGACTCATGAAGTAATAATATTGAATGTAATTTTCAAATAAAATGATGATAAAATAATTCCGGTTATTTTTTATCAAAATGGGTAGTATATACACCACACAAAATAATCAAATTTTGAATATGACATTTATCTGACAGATGTAAAAAGTGAGATGAGAATCGATTACCTTGAGTTTCATTTTGGGTGAACATCCATTCACTTCTTGAATAATAAACTTATTTTAATTTTATAATTTATTGAGAATCTTTTTCATATTTATAATTAATTATATTTCACTTTTAAATAGGTTTTATTCAACTACTTGAAAAATTCTGTTTACGTTGGGTGTTTAGAACATATTCAGATTATGTGTCAAAAACAACATTGGTAGGTCAACTATGGTTAAATGGGTCATTATATAACATCTAAAAAATAATAATAATCAAATAATTATCAAATGTTTTCATTAATTATGCATTTAAAATAAATCATTAAATATGGTTATGAAAAACGAACCAACGTTACAGTCATGGAGATGGTAGCTTGTACATACGCATGAGTAATGCCTTTATTTTTCGATGATTGTTATGGAGATAATTTAAGTAACACCATATCTTTCCAAATTTATCATTATATCATAAATAACATATTATAAAATCATATATACTTTTATATGGAATTATTGTGATGTAAAATGAATCACATCATGTTGAGGATACGGTAGTCAACATGTCCATGAACGACATTATCACTTTTTAAGTGTGTGAAAGGGTAATAAAGAAAATGATATATATATATATATTATATATACAGAAAGGTTATTATTTCATTAATATAATATAATGTTTTTTATGTCATATATTTTTAATTATAATCATCGTTTATACATTCGATGGATCGTGTGAACAAATCACATCGCTTTGAGGGGGCAGTAATCCACACTTCCCCAAACCAAGTTATCATATTAAAAAATTGAAATTATTAAAGGTTTGTGTTATATAAAAAATAAGTATAAATAAATAATAAATATCATAAATATCATATATAAATAGAGTTTCCATTAAAATTTCAATCCATGAAAGTTGGTAAAGGAAAATTGGCAATCATCATTTCATGAGCCAGTAGATTGTCGTACACAAAAACAAAATGTTCGTTACCCATTAGATGGAAGCGTGTGTAAGTGTAGGTATAACCTTTAGCATAAGAAAATACTAGTATATTAAGGATAAGTGTTTTTTATATAATAATATAATTAGAATATATTAGGGTTTGGAGAATGGAAATAAAACTAGAAAGCTTGAGAGAAGACATTACCTCTTAATTGGGAAACGACTTTTGGTTTCTACCAAAAGGATTCCTTGGAAGGATTTTTACTAATATTGAGGCTTAATGTTCTATTAGAGGGATTTTGGGAAGCCATATGGGAAGATATTTTTCAAATATAAGTGTTTTGAGAAGTGTCATGAATGGGGAGAGGTGGGGCCTTTTATAGGGGAGGAAAAGGACTCACTTGGTCTTTTGAAATAAAGTTAGGTGTACCCATGTTTTAACCAAAACAATGTCCTAAGGAACCAACCAAATTCAATAATGGTAGCTTAATGTCCTGATTATTTCCATAAAAGGTTTTTTGGAGAACTTTCTAGGTCATTTGGCCCCTTAAGTTAAAGTTTAAGTCCTTTATTAAGGTTAATTTTACCTTAATAATTGTAATTAATTTTAATTACTTTCACTAATATTTTTATAAAAAACATATTTGGTCGTATTATAAATTATAAATTATTTTTATTCCAAATATGGAATCCATTTTTACAAATTCAAATCACAGAAGTGGTAGAAATTAATTTAAATTTAATCCTGAAGATGGGACGACAATGCATGTTTTTATGGTAAAAAGGTTTGAATGTTTTCTATTTTTTATAATCAATTTATCATTAAAAATTATTCAAATGAAATACATTGTATTAATTTATAAAAATATTATCTAATTAAACTTTAAAAATAACTAAAAATATAATTTATCCTTATTAATAAATTATCTAAAAAAGAAGTTTTGAACTAAAATTCAGTATTTTTTACTATTCATTAAATATGAAATGATTTAGAAATATATCAAAAATTCACCCTAAAATAATTATTATATTTATATTTCCATGATTATGTTTATTTTTACATATTAAATAAATTAAAGTGTCCAAATTCTAATTTAAAATGGGTTCTCTATTAAAAGGTGGTAAAATTGCCTTTATAAAAATATAGGTTTTATATGTAAAATAGAGTTTATTCTTATTTTATGCATATCAAACATAATGTATTAATATAAAAAATATTTTATTTAATATATAAAATATATATTTCATTAAAATCAATCATTAATTTTAATTAACTATGTTTGTTAAGACAAAACTCTTATGGATGTATATAAATAATAATATTTCTTTTTTTATCCAGTTGGTTCTTATTGTCATTTATCATTAGTTGGTAACCAATGAATTCATTTTATATTTATATAAACCATAAATTTTCATATGTTAGTTAATACTATTTATAACTTCTAACATAACTGCTAGGTTATATAATATCATATTAAATAATAATATTTTAATAATACTTTATTATTTGGTGAAAATCGGTCTTGCGTGTAATGACAGCTATCAAGGAAGGTCATTTTTTCCTATAACACAAGATATCGAGGAAGGCCACTCTTGCATGTAACATAATCTATCAAGGAAGTCCTCTCTTGCATGAAACACAAGCTAACTCCATGTTGCATGTATTGAAATACATAGAATGTATTTTAAATAGTAAACATTTTATAAAGTATCAAGATAATATATTACCTTACGTGTTTGGTGTCACGTGTCATAAATGTTATCTAATAAAAGGTTCTTACTTTAGATTTTCAGTTCATCACATTCTCCCCACCTTATTTATGTTGCATCCTCGCAATTTAAACTCGATCATGGTGATATATTGTTTGATACTTCCTATGTTTGAAATCACACATCCTGAGAAGGGTTTATAAGTCATCCTCTATAAAATATAGAATAAAAAGTATATAGGTCACATGTACTAACATGTAACTAGTTATCTAATAGGAGAACATTAGTGTAATGTAGAGATACGTACTTGCAGGAAAAATGTTAATATTTATAAGGAGTGAATGGGGTCATCAATCATAAACAAGAGAATGATCAATGGAATGTTGATGACCTCAAATCCATAAATCTATAATGATTTAGAAGACCACATATTCAATATAATTTAAGATATTATGAAAACATTTTATTTTTAAGACATTTTTCTAATGTTGGGTAATTATTTTACTACTTAAGAATATAATGAAATATTATTACATGAGAGGTTTCAATTTCATATGAAAAATCCTAAATTTTGGTTTTTATCTGATCAAATTCTAATTCATTCCTTTACTCCTAGAAATTAATTAACAATAATTATTTTTTATGCTCTAAGCACTAAAAGAAACATTTAAAGGATCACAAGGCCTATAAAAGAGTGAAAATTATAACTATTTTCTTTAACTATCTTCCAAAACCAATATGGTTAATAGATTAATATCTAATACTCAATAGTGAAACTACTGGTTTATCATTATCATTTATTCATCATATTGTGTAACTAAAAAAATGAAAAAATAACCAGAAAATTTCATAAGTTAGTGGTTGGAAAAAAACCCTTATCATCCTTTGGTCATGGGTTTAAGACCAGCAGCCTTGCCAGATTTTATTGGTTATCACCCATCTTATAGGTCATCATTTTCTAAAAAAAGTAATATAATTCCTAAAATAAATATGATGGAAATCCTTTAAATTAGGTTAATCACAAAATAGACTTTTAACATAATATTTCAATACAACCCTAATACATAAATACTTCATCCACTTATTTCCTCATAGATCACTCCTTAGTCTAGGGTTTATCGATAATATCATTTATAGAATTTTTAAATCATGATACCCTATTTTCAATCTAAACACCCTAGTTTTAACCTAGGTTATTCATTGTCAAAATCCGTCAAGGCGGTTTTTAATGAAAATATAAATTATCCTAAACATATCCCCCAGGAATGTCAAAGCAGTTATGCAGTAAGAACCATTGTTGTATACCAGGTTACTCCAAGTTAGGCTCCAAATACCATGTCATAGTTATTAATCCTAGCTACATATGTATCAAAACCACATACACTTGTATTATCCCGACATGGATGTATTGCTAGAAAGAACCACATAATCTCTACCTTACCAAAATTCTAGGATTTTATTCTATAGTTATCTTCAAATTCTACCTTAGGTCTATGTTCTCTAACCTATGTTTTCCTAAATCTAGTTCCCAAGGATGATACTAAACTTCCTCTGATACCAACAGTAGTAACCTGACCCTAGAAGGCCCAGAGTCGGTGTTTAATACTATTACATTGGAAATATTACAAGTAATCAAATCCTGAAGGATAGAGAGATTAATATTCTTGGTAAAGGAGATACATACATTAGAAAAGAATACACTAATTCAAACATAATTTTTTATTCTTTCTAAATAAATAGCTTCAAGGATAAATCTAATCCATCTAATAAATTCCTGTATATCTTTCAAAGTATGCTTCATGGATTACTAGGGAAATAAACATAAAAAGGGTGAGCTCAAATTCTCAGTAAGGGAAAAATATAGTGGAAGTAATAATGAATCAATGAGAATAATAATTATGACATGGTGAATAACAGACCTCACATTCCATATAATAAATAAAATAAGAAGGAAGTTCACTATATAATCAATAAAATGAGAAGGAAGATCATAAATATTATGGAAAGGTAATAACTGAAAACACATTCCATTGAAAAAACTAGATAAGGAAAAATAAATATAGAAAGGTAAGAAACTGAAAGACATTCTATCTAAATAACTGAAAATGAAATGTATTCATAGATATTTAAATATAAAATATCATTGATGAATAATAACTAAAACTAAACAAGGGAAATGATTTCATAATAGACATCATGTTTGCCGCACATGGAAACCTATACCATCAATAACTTTCACAAGATGGTTTAAACAATTCTAATTTGTGAAACTAATTTTTCTCATGGGAACCTATCGATTCATTGAGGACCTATATAAATTTTGGGATCCTCCCGTCATTACCTGTCCAAATCATTCCTCATATCGAACAATAAAAATAAATAATATGCCTTATCAAATATCTGTATTGAGTAAAGGATTTGAAATTATCAATATTTTCCCAAATGATAAAATAACTATCAAAGTAGATATTGTATGTAAAATGGTATAGGGTTTAGGTAATAGTAATATACATGATGAAGGAAATGGATAATTAGGGGAAATTAAATGTTCGATGATCATAGAAGATTTATTATTTCAATGGGAATAACAAATTATTCAAATAAGTAAATTTGAATATTATCCTTAGTCAAATCAATAATATGCCTCCCATAGGAAGAATAAGGATGGTATCAATAAAGAAATCTCAAGTGGAGTAAAAATAAATGGTTATTGTTGATTATGAATAGAAATACTATAAAATGATATTTAAAAAAAATCCTTGTGGAAAATATCCTTTTATTATGAAAAACCTTTTGGAAATTTTTTTCTTTTAAAATTAATTTTAAAATAATTTTCGTTAAAAATTAACCTTTTATACATGAAATGTAATCTTCAAATAAATGAAGTTGGGTAAATATGTACGTGTCATATGAGGTAAAAGAACATTCTTTTTTCATTATTAAAGGTTAAAAAAATGAATTGTTCATAAAGTGATAAGAAGATTCCTTTGAAAACAATGGTAAAAGAAAAAAGGGTAAAAATTACTTTACCAAGTCATTTTAAAAACATTTTTGTATATTTTTATTAAAATATGGGTTTTAGAAGTTAACAGGTTCTCTGACTAAACTGAGAAATAATGTTGAGTTTTTTTAAAAACATTATCTAAAAAAATTTGAGTACCAAAGAGTGGGAAAAAATAGTAGTAATACTTGAAAATTGTCATGAATAAGTAGATAATAATGAATGGGTTTATTGAAAAATGGATATATAATATCCTATAATGGAAATTCCATTTAAATATCACTAGTACTAGTCATAAGGAAATTAATCATTAAACATCCCAAAGTGTCCCATAACACCCTAAAACTATTTAAATCATAATCCTGATGAATGGATAAAATATTGAATGAGTATTTTAAATACCATAAACATAAAATAATTAATGACATAATATATCAAAATAGGTAGTAGATAAAATACAAAAAAAATAATTAAATGGTGAACATGACATTTATCTCATAGATGTAAAATGTTAGATGTAAATACCTTACCTTGAGTTTCATTTTGGGTGAATGTCCTTTGACTTCCTTTATAATAAACTTATGTTAATTTTATAATTTATTCAGAAAAATTTTCATGTTTAACATTACTTTTATTTCACTTTATACTATGTTGTAAACAACTACTTAAACAATTTTGTTTACATGAGCTGTTTACACCAAATTCAGATTATCCATCAAAAACAACATTGGTAGGTCAACTATTGTCAAAGGGATCATTATATGACATCTTCAGTATAATAATCATGAAATAATTATCATATTCGTTCATTAATTATACCTTTAATATAAATTATTAAATATTTTTATGAAAAATGTACCAACCTTACAATCATGGTGAAGGTAGGTCGTACGCACGCATGAGTGACAATCGTATTTTTCAATGATCGTTATGTAAAGAAGGTAAGTAACACCATATATTTCCTGAATGACCAATATAACATAAATACTATATTATCAAATCATATATACTTATATAGATAATTATTTTCATGTAAAACATATCACATCGTGTTGAGGAGGCAGTAGTCCACACATCTATGAATGACGTTGTCACTTTTTAAGTGTGTGAAAAGGTTACAAAGAAATTGATATAGATATATATAGTATATTTTCAAAAAGGTATTTATTTTATTTATATCATATGGAGGCTTTTTATTTCACATATTTTTAATTATAATCAATCTTTATTCATTACATGGATCGTGTGAATGAATCCCATTGCTTTGAGGGGGCGGTAGTCCACACATCCTCAAACGATGTTATCATATTAATGAAAAATAGAAAGTATTAATGGTGTGTATTATAAAAGGATTAAATTAGAATAAATAATTAATAAATATCATTTATACCATAAAAAATATATTTTCTATCATAATGGACAACTAAGAAAGTTTTTAAAGTAAAATAAACAATCTTCGTTTTGTGAGGTAGTATTTCACTATACACAGACACAATATGTTCATTACCCATTAAATGTATGTATGTGTAATTGTAGGTATTACCCTTACAATAAAACAAAATATTATTTGTGGATATGTTTTTTTATACAAGAATCAAATAATAATATATGAGGGGTTGGATAATGGAAATAAAGCAAAAACAATCATGAGAGAAGATGTCACCTCTTAATCCGGTAACTACTTTTGGTTTGTACCAAAAGGATTCCGTGTAAGGATTTCTAACCAAAGGGAGGAATCAAGGTCAAGTGTAGGGATTTTTGGAATCTATATGGGCATATATTGGTTGAAACTAATTGGTTTGAGAGGTGTGATGAATGAGGAGATGTTGTGACTTTTTATAAGGGAGGAAAAGGAATAACTTTGTATTTTGAAAACAAGTTAGGTTTACCCACAATTTTACCTAACTAAAAGTCATAAAAACCCAACCAAACTCAATAATGGAAGGTTAATGGCCTAATTATTTCCATAAAATGGGTTTTGGACAAATCATGAACTTGAGCCATAGATTTTGGAAATGATAGTTGATATGTCACAAATCTTATGCGATCAAGGATCTCAAAGGGGCCAATATTCCTCGGGCTAAAACTTCTGTTTCATTACAATGTGTATGAATCTATTCCATGGTTATATTCAAAGGAAAACTATTTCTCTACCATTAAAATTAAATTCCCTTCAGTAGTAGTTAATATAGCCCTTTTACCGACTCTAGGTAGCTTTTTTATGTTTTTGTATGGATTGAAACTTCTTTCCCATCACTTTAACAAGATTAGGTCCATGTATCTTTCATTCCACAACTTCATCCAAAAAAATATTGAGTTTTACAATTCTTTACATTCAAATATTCATATAGATCCATTTAAATACTTGAGTGGAAGTTATTTTTATATGAGAACTCAACCAGTGGGATATGTTGATCACATCCTCCTTTAAATTCCATCAAGTATGATCTTAGCATGTCCTCGAGTATTTGAATAGTCAATTTAGATTTTCTATCATTTGTGGGTGATAGGTCATGCTAAAATTTAATTTAGTACTAAAATATTATTGAATGCTTCTATAGAATTTAGAGGTGAACCTTGGATCACAATCAAATATGATTGAAAGTGGAACCCGATGAAACCTCACCATTTCCTTCACATATATCTTGTAATTTTTTCAAGTGAGAAATCATCCCAAATAGTGATAAAGTGGTCAGCCTTTGTGAGTCAATCCACCACAAACCATATCATATTTTTTCTGTGGATGTTTTTGGGAGACTGGTGATAAGATCCATGGTTATATTCACCCATTTCCACACGGTTATAAGAAATGTTTTCATCATACATTTAGAATTTTTTTACTCTAATTTAACGTGATGGCATACAAAACACCTTTATATATACTCCGTAATCTCCTTCTTCATGTAGTCCCATCAAAAGTGTTCTTAAATATCATGGTACATATTACTACTTCTGGGGTGGTGTAGAAAGAAAGGCTATGTGCATTAAACCATAGCATGGTCTTTATCTCAGGTGATAAAGGAACACAATGACTCATTAAAAACTAAATTACACCATACTCATCAATTTTTAACTCATGTAGATCCCGTTCGTTTATTTATTTAAACTTTTTTTAGCTCCAGATCATCCCTTTATGTCTCCTTAATTTTCTCTTAGATATATGGTTGGGAAATCATTTGGGAGAGGTAGGATGTATTCCATATCATTATGATTTCAATATATATATGTTTCATATACAAAGAGATATGGTCTCTCTCAATTTTCATAATGGATATAGTAGCATGTTTTTTTCTATTAAGAGCATCATCTACCTTATTCTCCTTTCTCGGATTGTAGTGAATAGAGAAATCGTAGTCTATGAATAGATCAACCCATTTTCTTTGATGCATATTGATATACTTATATGTGAAATTATACTTTAGACTCTTATGATCCATATATATGTCAAATTTCACACCATAAAGATAATGTGACCAAATATTTACAGCAAAGATCATATCTTCTAACACTAGATCATGCAGCTGGTAGTTCATCTCATGGATCTTTAACTATCATGAGGAATATGATATCAATTTATCATTCTGCAAGAGTACACAACCCAAGAATTTCATTGAATCATAATTATATATCACAAAACCTTCTCCACTTATTGGTAGTGTGTGTACATGTTAATAACAAGATGATAAAGATGAATATCATATTTAGGTATTATTTTTTGTTGTCATGGATGTTTAAGAAGAAAATAAATCACCTCACTTTTTATTTGGTGAAAAATCAGACTGACCATCGTATTCAAAAAAATAAGACTCACAATTGTTAAGAAATTATGTTGTATTGGGAATATGTTATCGAGATAAAGAGGATCATTATACTCACCCTAAATCTTGATTTAAAGGATTAATTATAATGGGGAAAATCAGAGTATTCATAACTTTGATGAAAATATAATGTTGCATTGCTGATCATGGAGTTCTCATAAATCATTAGTAAGTTATGAAACTAGTGATGAATGATTGATGAAATAAAGAGAAGAAAAAGATTCTACCAATAATATTCAGTTTGATCATAATCATACCAATCATATTCAGGTTGAGAAGGAAAGAAATATGTTGATAAAATATAGGTAAGTAGAAACCCTTCAATTGGTAGGTTATATGATGATGAATCTGATATTCAACATAATCAAAGTCATGAAGGAGTTAAGGGTACTTGATGAAAGTTTACAAATGAATAAATTAGATGAATTTGAATCATTCCAGTCTCAAGATCATAAAAATGATATTACTGGATGAATAATTGTTTAATGATCAAGGACGATGATCATAATGATGGTGCCAGTTTTTAGTAAAACAAAATGCCAAAAATATTTAAATCCTAAAAGAAAGAAGTTAGTGAGCATCATATTAAAAAACTAAATAATTTCTTAATGTTGATCCATTGGATTTAGTATGTCATCATATTCATCAAAGGTTGAATTTTTTGTGATAAAAATTGACTGGTATCATATTTAGAAGAGAAAGAAGTTGTTGAAGTTGTAGTTTCTGATACCGGTCCCTTGGACTCAGTATTCCATCATAATAATCAAAGGAAGAATTTTTTTAAATTGATGAATGTAAAGAAAATATAAAGTATTTGGTGGCCAATATGATGAATAAATTCAGAGATTTATCAATAATTTAGTTAACCATTTAAAATAAGATTAATTACTTTTTTTATCATTCAAGTGGGTCCAGACAAGAGATAATGAAGAATATATTATTTTACATTTGTCTTCATCATAACGAGGTGGATCATAATGACTAATCAGAATGGGAAATTAGAATCAGAGTAGTGTTTTTAAAGAAAGTATAAATTTAACACCCGAGACATTTATGAGAAATATTTTTTGTTTTTATAAATCATAAAAGGAATCTTACACTACACACAACACTATCTTGGCTTTCTTTACACGCAATCGCGACCTTCCGCGATAGCTTGCATCGCACACAATACCGAGTTTCACTAAACAATGATATGCTATTAAAATATTATTAAAACTAGCCGTTATGAATAGTAATAAACACTTTTTGAAATTTTATAAATTTTATTTTTCAAAATGGACTTCATTTTTGGATTTGGTATATCGAAATTAGCTTAGGGTGAAATTTTGTTATTTTTCTGAAAACTTTCAATTTTTGATGAATAGTGAAACCACTAAGTGGTAGTTAAAAAACTGAATTTTTCATAAAACTTAATTTTACCGCTTCTGTGAGTGGAATTTCAAAAATCCGAGAGACATGGTTGATGTCAGTAAGTAAAATTTGGTTCAATGAGATTAAAATAATTTTTGGTGAATAGTAACTATTTACTTTTATTCACCACGGTTAAAAGTAAATAGGGTAATTACGGGTAATAATGATATTATTATTACCCTAAAACATGTCCTAATTCTATTGGATAAGTGTAATTCGACCAAAAACAAACTTAGGAATAAAATATGTCCATTTAGGCCCACTTGGATTCGATTAGGACATTTATTATTAATTTATTTAAAGAAGGGTTAAAATAGTTAAAATCAAAGTTTAATAACTAAATAATTTTTAATATAGGGTCATACATAAGATAAATTCGACTATAAATATTAATTAGAATGCTAAAAATATTTCCTACATAATGATATTTTATTTGTAATTTTTAGACTTTAAATAATTTAATTTATTTATGACACAAAGATGATGCAGTAATAATCTTATTAATGAAATATTGAAATAATTGATGTTATAAATACCCAAATAAATATAATTTGAGACTTTTTATGATTTACACAAATTTTATAGTTTAATATGACATGTTATTATTGATTTAATTAACTTTACTCGAACTAATCATTCTTTTATGATTTTCACAAAAATCAATTACTAAATAGTGTCAAAATTGATATAAAATAGTTTTTAAAAAAAAATTTACATTATTAATTGTTATTTTCTTCCTAAAAATATAAGGATCGGAAAAATTACTTATATAAGGTTATATATATATATAATAAACAACTTGTGGTTCTTTTGACTTCTTATAGTAAGTTTATTAACCTTATAGTATAAGAACCCAAGAAGACATGGTAAAAGTTAAATTATTTAACTTAATGTTAAATCTAAATGATAAGGATAAAATAGGAACCTAAACTTGTATAAATTCTATTGTATGAGAGGATTTAGACCCATCCCCTCCTTTGCTTCTAAATATATCAATTTGGAGCTATTAAAAACAGAATTTGACTTTAGAATAAAATAATAGTTTTAGTTATTCCAAAGGTGCCCCTCTCCTCCTCACACCAATTTGAGCCTCATGCTCGGCCAACTCCTGCCACTTTCTCCTCTAAACTTCCTTAGAAACATCCTAGAGGTCCTGGTCTTCTTTAAAGACCAATTTTAGTGCCCTAAAAGGAGGTCTCAAAGATGCACTTCAAAGAAGAGGTAATGTCCGTTACCGATTCTTTCATCTTTATTTCTTCTTCCGCATATTCTTATTTGGTTGTTTAATTATGAAGTAATAACATCAGTATCACTAATATACTGATATGTTATTATAAGTATGAAACAACCCTATTTCACCATCTATCCATCCTATGGAAAATGAAATCATCGCGCGTGCGTACGTACGGAATACCGTCTCCACGCTGTGGTGTAATCTATTTTCCACCACCACCTTACTTGGATGGGTATAATGGTGTAAATAATGACTATATTTGATTATTGTAAAGTGATATTGATTATGAAATAGTATACATACACTCCAATACAATTCCATGATCATGGGAACGATATCATCGCTCATGTTTACGTACGGAATACCGTATCCACGATGTGATGCGACTCATTCTACATGTTCTTCATTGCATAATGATTATATAAATGAATTGAATGAATGAATATGATATATATTACACTAATAACATTCTGGAAATGAGGTATCTATAACCTAAAGTGAAGAATACGAATTTATTCAACAAAACACGCATAAGAACTAAAAGTAATAAACACCCGAATAACAAGTTGTAATGAAATATTACTAATAAGAAGCTAAGAATATGACCATATGTGATATCATAACAATGCGTATGATTATGTAATAAGTCAGTAACATGATTTAAATCATTATACAGGAGGTTCGGACACGTACAAAGCATATCAGACCTAAGGTAAGGGAAATATCACAATCTCATTTTTATCCGAGATTGTTTATACTTCAGTATTTAATGGGGTGTATTTTATCATCCACACCCATGTTTCCTCAATATGTAATATTATTTACATCCACCTAAAATTGTTTAAATCCAATTTTACCCTTTGGTGAGTTTTTAGTAAAGGATACGAAATGAATCTTTTGTCGTTTTTCATACGAGGTAATTTTTGACTTTTCTGACAGAAGTATAAAGAATGTTTTTTTAACCTATACGCCATGAATGGATTTTTAAAAAATTATTTCCAAGAATATTCCTTTACAAGTTTTCATGTTTATTTTTAATCAACTTCTTTTAGTTTATAATTGTATGACATGTTAAGAAAGGAAAAGTGTTTCTGAAGCAGAAAGGATATTTTCCTCATGAATGGAGTTCAAGTGTTTTATCAAAATTATTTTCCATCTAAGATAATATATGGTTGTGTTTCTATCCATATTATTACATTGATTTGATTATGTTGTGATGGAATTATTTTTATGAATTCGTTTATCTTATAGGAATTGTTTTATGATGTCATGTTGTTTAAGAATCCCATTTTTATTACATGGGTTATGCAATGATGAATGATTTATGATTTTGTGGCACACATAAGAATGGTATCATTATGATATGGGTGGGACATATATCTCCCTATAATGCATTGGGTAAATATTTTATATCTCATGAGATATACATGGCTGGAACGGCAGGTTAAACTGGTTCAGTGAAACAGGACTGAAATGAGGAGTGAACTCGGTTCAAAAATGGACTTTGTCCACTAAGATAGTCTTGGAAATGAGCCTTGAATAATAAGAAATGATTCTCTATGATTATGTGTGTATGCCACAAAGTTTCATGTTTTATGTTATGATTATTGGGATTACATTTCACTTCTATGATTTATCCCATGTTTTGAAATTATGATTTCTTTTGCAGGTTAAGATTTCCAAAAGTTATGTTCTTATGTATATGATGTGATTGATATTTCTTTTTATGACCCTTAATGAGAATTTGAGCTCACCCTTTTGTATGTTTTATTTCCCCAGGTTAGGAAGAAGGTTATTAAGTAGGATATGCCAAAAAGGGACGCTAGATATGATGAAATAAATGGGAGGCAAAGTAGACGTTTTATAAACCAGTTGTTTATGTTTCCCAGTTTCTAAAGACACTAAACCTATACTGTGCTTTCCTGGTTTTTGTTATATCTTGTAATAAGTGTGCTTCAATTCTGAAGTAATAATAATCTTTGTAATGTATGGGTCGTTATAATAAAGTATAGATAAATCTTTTTGAAGATTCATGATGGTTCGAGAAGCGTTGAGAAGTGTTTATGAAAGAATGATGCACCTGAAATTCAAAGGAACATATAGAATTGTAAAAAGTAATTGAGAGGAAATATTTTCTGGAATCCCACCCAAACCATTTTTTGGGGTGAGTATAAAAGAGAAATTACATTTTAATTTATGATAGATGTACTATTCATGGTGAATAAGAGACAAGGCATAGATTTAGAGAGAATAAGAGGTTCCCTGATTGAATTTTTTTGAAGAAGTATTTTGTATAGAAGATGCATATGAGAAGAGACAAGATTTTATTCAACTGGTCATCCTATTGGGCTGAATCATCAGACTGGAAAAATTGTATAGGGATTTCTAGATTGAAGAATAAATGGTTCAGAATTTTCTCAAATATATTCTAACAAAGTCATATTTTTATCTTATTGATAAATTAGACTAGGAAAATCGGAATGAGTTTTATAACAATGTCCATAAAAGTTTTTATCAACTTCTAGGTAAGAAAGTAAATATTTTTTATAAAAAATAACACATTTTTTAAAGTTGATAAAGAAGAATCATAGCTCTTTTTGTTACAAAAATTTGTATTACATCATTTGTTCTAGAAGGATAACATGCACTACTAAATTGTTTAAATAGTGACACACAAGTGAAAAGGAGTATCCTACTCAATGTATTCCAAACAAAATGGTTGTATTCTTGAGGATGGTGTGGTATTAGATCATTTTCAAACAATACGAAGGATATAGATATTCTTGTTGAAAAATAAACCTCATAAATTCTTGTTTTCTTATATAAGTGGGTTTTTATTATTTTCAATAGGAAAAAATATTTAATAGGAGGAAAATGTTTTTTTAATAAATAATGAAATATAAAAGAAAAATATATCACTATGTCACCCCTCCCCCTCTCAGTGATACAATTATCTTTACTGGGCGATTACAATTAGTATCAGATATAGGTTCCCTTCATTTATTCATTGTTGAAGTTTTCAAGAGATGTTTATGGATAGTTTTAATTGTGTCAAAAATAAAGGAATCCTGGTTTTCGATGGTAAGAATTATCATATCTTAAAATATATAAGGATTCCCCATCTTATTTCTATTAGATATGATTTTCTAGAAGAAGCAATATGTGTATTTCATCCAATTTATGTTAAAGTTCATCTTAATCTATTGATAAGAATAATATTGAGAGTGATGGAAGGGACAAGAATAATTATTATCATCACTTTCTAAAAGTGAATTTTCAAGGGTAAACGGTGTTTTCATAGCTAAAGGTATATGGGATAAGCTGAAAAACATATATGAAGGCAATACAGAAGTGAAGAATAAAAATTACAAATCTAGAGACTGATGTATGTAGACTTGAAAATTGGTGGGTATGAATCTATTGGGGACTTATTTTCCAGGTTAAATAACATCAAAAACACTATCATATGTCTTATTTAAAAGTTCGAGGATTCTATAGTTATTGAAAAGATATTAATAATTATTCCCGACATGTTTTATGCTAAAGTTTATTAATTAGAAGATAGATATCATAAAAAATTATCTATAAATGATTTTCATAGAACTCTCATCACTTATAAAATAATAAGGTGTAAATATATGAAAATAAAAATAAAATTTGATAGAGAAATTTCATTCAATACTACGAAGAAAGAGAATTCAAAGAAGATAATTATGGAAGAAGAATGTGGTTATTTTGATTCTAAAAATGAGGTATGTAAAAATCATGATGATATTTTATCCTTTTATTCTAAAAATGTGAGAAGAGGTATATGTAAATATAAATGGAATCATCCCTTGAAATGTTTTGAATATGGATTCATTTGGTACTTTACAAAAAAAATTTCCACAATGAAAGAAAAAAAAGATGGTGATGAAGAAGAAATAAGGCCAAGAATGTCATGAATGAAATTGGGTGGAAAGGAAAATTTTATTCCATAGGGAAGGGTAAAATTTTCTCAAAATCTAAAAGGTGTGTTTTCATATCTCAAGATAAAGAATAAGAAGATAGTAAAACTAAATACAAAAATTCTACTGAGCATGTTCGTAAGAATACTTTTAGTGTAATAATTAAGGATAATGAATTCAGAATCAACAGTTCTGATTAAGAAGAAACTAAACTTAAATTTATTTTAAAATAACATTTGAAATATATTTGATAAATATTATAAGTCTTGAAAAACAAAACATGAAGTTGGAATAGGAATGTTCCTCATAAAAAATTCATGAAATTTTTTTAGATGAGAAGAAAAAGATGTAACAAGATATTAGTGATTTGAAAAAATATCTTAAGGAAGAAAAGAATCATAATGAACATCTGGAATTGACGTTAAAGGCATAAAAATAATAGTTAGAACTTATCCAGTAAAAACATTGTAATGACAAAAATAAAATTATATTTTCCATAAATTATATATTTGATGTTGGTGAACGTTTTCATATGGAAAAACCTAATAAGGATAAAAAAATTAACCATCAAAAGTTGACTGGAAAGATAGAATTATTTTGGAGATAAGAAAGCTTAGAAATTTATGTATGTGGCTATGATTAATGAAGTTGAGAATTCAAATGTTTTTGATAAACATGAGTCTAAAAATGTTTCTAAAAATTATTAATATGTAAATGTTTCTATAATTTCCAGTTATGAAAAGGATAAAAGGATAAATAAGCTAAAAAAAGATTTTGATTGATAACAGAAAGGTTGGTTGTCAATAAAAATCAGATAAGAAGGTTTCTAAGAAACATATTCGTAAATCAAGTCAGTATGGAAGCTATAGAGGAAAATATTCTTTCTATGGTTACTACTGGTATTGCAATGGAATCATAAATAAAACAAATATGTGTTCGTTCAACCAACAACATTACTATTATTCCATAGTTTATGAAAGTCATAGGTTTATGGGGAGTCAATCTTCTAAAAAGAATAAGTATGAAAATGAAGTTCTAAATAAACCTGATAATGATGGTGTAAAAATTAAAAATAGGTTCCAACCCCAAGAAACTATTTGTGAGATATGTGAACAACTAGGAAATATTTCTATGGGTTTTTTTTTTACCGGCACAATATAATTTTCTTAACATTTCTCATAAGCTGAAGTTGAAGAATGAAAAATCTCGTGTTGTTAAAACTACCCTCAAATCATTTAAAGTTGAACAACCTTGGATTATTGATATTGGGTGTTCGTCACAGATGAAAGGATATTTAAAATTTTTGAATAATTTAAAAGTCTTCAAAGAGGTAACAATGACATTCTACAAGGATGAAACAATAATAATCTAAGGTGTTGGATCAACTATCATTGGGAAAGAAGAGTTTAAATCTAAGAAATATTTATATATTTATGAGTTGAAACATAACTTGTTGGGTGTTCCAAAATTGTGTGATGAAGGTAACAAAGTTACCTTCAAGAAAGATGAATTTTTAGTGAAAATTGATAAGGATGAAAATATAGTTACAAGAGGCCAACATACAAAGGGAAACTTATTTCAAGTTGGTGAGGTACAAAACTCATGTTACTTGGGTATGGTAGAAGAAAATAGATTATGGAATAAAAGGATGGGAAACATGTGTAAAATAAAAAATAGTAAGTTATGAAAGTGATATTGTGTTCAAGATATTATTGATTTTCAATGAATAAGATATTTTTGTTGCACTATTTTTCATACGGGAAAAATTAAAAATTCTATATATAAGAAAGTTGAGATTTGTTCAAAACAACCCTTGGAACTTATTCATTCCGATATCTATATACCAATGAGAAAACAATAAAAAAATGATGATATTTAATTCATAACTTACATTGATGAATTTAATCACATTACTTGAGTTATTAATATGAAACATAAATCATATGCTCTGAGAATGTTTAAAGGTTTCGGGAGAAAAGCTAAGAAGAAAAGTGAGTATTCAGTGAAAAGGTTATAAACTAATAATTGTGATGAGTATAAGAATGAAGAATTTGTATGTTATCCTAAGACGAATGGAATTTTGAATGAATTTAGTTCCCTATACACACCTCAACAAAATGGGATTGATTAATGGAATAATAGAAGTATGGTGGAAATGGGGAGAACTATGTTACTTGAACAAGCTCTTTCTCATTAATATTGGAGGCAAACCATGAGTACTCTTGTTTATATTCAAAACTAATGATTCTATAGGCCATGTTTTTATACGACTCTATACAAAAAATTTTATAGAAAAAATACTTGTTTTAAACACTTAATAGTTTTCAGGAGTCCCTGTATTATAAAGAAGAAAGGCTGAAATCATGGAATGTTTGAGAAGAAAGGTGAAGATGGAATTTTTCTTGGTTATGCTCTAGAAGGAAGAGGATATAGATGTTTCAACGAAGAAATAGAAAGAATTTTTTATTCTATTAATTTTAATGTTATTGAAAAATATAATAAGGGTAAATATAATCAAACAGATAAGGAAGTTGAGCAGGATTAAGAATGTTTTGTCAACATTTCTGATATGGACACATCCAACTGTAATCCTACTAAAAAACAAGAATCAGACTCACCTATTTCATGTGATAAAGAAGAATCTCTAAAATCTCATTTGAAGATGAGGAATCTAGTGGAAACTCCGAACATTATTGGTGATCAACATAAAAATGTTCAAACAATAAGAACAAAAACTTCTTTTACACGTACTTATTTGTATTAAAAAATTGGGCCAAATGATGTGAAATAAGATTTTGAATATCTAAAATGGGTTCAGTCCATGAATGAAGAGATAGACCAGATAGAAAATAATGATTCATAGTAACTTGTACCTAATCCAGATAACAAAAATGTTATTGGTAAAATGTGGGTTTCTTAGAACCAAATGAATAAATAAGCTGAAGTGATAACAAATAAGGAAATATTATTATGTAAAGGTTACTCTAAAATTGAAGGTGTTGATTTTGATGAAACTTTTTATCAGGTGGAAATGTTAGAAATAATAATAATTTTTCTTCTTATTTCTACACAATGGAGTTACAATAAATTTTAAATGGATGTGATGTATACAATTATAAAGGTTGATCTTAATGAGGAAGTTTACATTGAACATCCTTGTGGATTTGTTGTTGGAAAATAGTAAAGTTATATGTGCATATTTAATACATCCTTGTGTGTACTAAATAAATCTCTGAGGGTATAGTAGTCCAAACTGGATACTTTCTTAAGGAATATGAGTTTTAAGAATGGAAGAGTTGATAACAATATTTACATCAAAGAAATTAAATAGTTTTCCATCATCATATTTTTTTATATTAATAGCAGTATCTTTACTAGGAATAATGAAAGATATTTTGAAATGTTTTCTAAAAAAATTAAAAGGATGTTTGAGATTTCCATGTTGGGAGAAATGAAATACTTTATTGGGTTAAAAATTTTATAAAAAAAGAAACACATTTTTCATTTCGATGAAAAGTATGCTAAATAGATTGTTAAAAAGTTCAGTATAGAAAATTCAAAACATGTTTACACCTCAATATCAATGGGAAATAATGTGAGTAAAGATGGAAAAGACAAGAAAGTTGATCAGAAAGTGTTTTTGAAGTTGATAGGAATTTTTTTATATTTTACTACCTTAGGACCCAATATTGTTTATTATGTTACCTTATTTGAAATATTTTATTGTGATACTAAATAATCAAATTTACTTTCTAGAAAAAGAATCCTCAAATACATCAAAGGCCCAAAAACATTCGAAATCAGGTATGATAGCTTAGAAAGTATTGATTTTTTTGGTTATTCAGATGCTGATTGGGTAGTAAATGTTGATGATAGAAGATCCACATCAGGTTGAGTTTTATTTCTATGTAAAAGTTATGTTTTTTGGAATATAAATAAATAGAATTCGGTAACACTCCTTATAACTGAACCTGAATATTTTTCTACTACACAATCTGCTACCCAACTTATGTGGATGAGGAATCAGTTAGAATACTAACATGATGAATTGAAGTTACCCTTTATCTTGGGTTGTGGTAATCAATGTGAAATCAACCTTTCCAAGAATCCAGTAAGACATTCTCATTCAAAACATATTGATATCATGAATTATTTCATATGATATCATGTGTAGTATAATTAGTTGAGGTTGGAGTATGTTCCTAAATCAAGACAAGCTGCTTACATTTTCACAAAACCTTTACCCAAGAAATTATTCTCTATATTGAGCTTGAACAAGGTTATCTAACCTCTTTCTCGTCAAAGTTGAGTTATGTGTTTTTGTTACCTCTCTCATCGTATCATTGGAATGTTCTTTCAGGGGGGGGATTGTTTTATATATCTATCATTATGGAAGCATGTAAAAAGAGAGAGTTGTGGGTAAATTGTGAATTCATCATTGTAAGTCTGTGAACTATTCTAACTATTTGTTGGACTGGTTGTTGGAAACAATTTTTCTGGTATTCTATGGAGGTTTAAAATTTGAGGAAGAAAAGATGAGGAAATTTTTTATAATCACTACTTCTGGACATCATGAATTTTAAGTCAATAATTCTTGTTTCCTACAATGATTTAGCACATGTAGTCTTATAATTATTGATAAGTAATACATAGCTTGAGGATAAAAATTTCAGTGATTTATGAACTTTTGTTGACAAAAAAATCCAATGTGGGAGATACTTAGGACCAAGATGATAAAGATTAATATCATATTCAAGGATTTTCATTTGTTGTCAATAGAGTTTAAGAAGAATAAAAATCACCTCACTTTGTAATTTATAAGTATTGGACTTACCATCATATTAAATAAAATTAGACTCATAATGGTAAAGAAATTCCATCACATTGGGAATATGTTTTCTGTATGAAGAGGATCATCGAACTCATCCATAGGTTGGAATGAAATGTTTTATCATAATGGGGAATAATTTGAGTCTGCCTATCTTTGATGAAAATGTGATGTTTCTTTTCTGATCATGGAGTTCTCATAAATCATAAGTATGTTGTAAAACTTGTGATGAAATCTTGATGAAGGAAATTGGAGAAAGATATTATTCCAATCATATTCAGTCTGATTGTAATCATGCCATTCGTATTCAAGATGAGTAGGAAATAAATATGTTTATGAATTATAGGGAAGTTGCAACACTTTAATTGGGAAGTGAGATGGTGCTAAAGATGATCTTCAAAGTAATAAAATCCATAATGAAAGTCATGATTCTTGTTAAAAGTTTATAAAAAAAATAATGTTTATGTATTTTAATCGTTCTACTCTAAAGATCATCATAATGATATTTATGGATACATATTTGTTTAATGGCAGGGTAGGATAGTCATAACGAAGGTTCTTGTTTTCAGTCAGACCAGAATCTATAAGATTTAAATCCTTGAAGAAAGAATTTTTTGGGAATCGTATTCAAAAAATAAATAAGTAACTAATGTTGATCCATCGAATTCAGTATGTCATCATATTAATTAGAGACAAAATTGTTTGTTTTAAAAATTGATTGGAATAATATTCAGAAGAGAACTAATTTGTTGATGTTAAAGCTGGTGATACCAGTCTATACTAAGTAAGCCATAATAATCATCGGAGGAATAATTTTTTTGAACTGATGAATGAAAACAAAAGGAAAATTATGTGGTGGCCAATATGAATAAGAAATTAATAGCTATATCAATAATTTAGTTATCCATTTAAAATAGTTTGAATTACTTTGTTTATAATTCAATTGGGTCAAGAGAAGAGATGAATAATAATATATTCTTTTAAATTTTTATTCACCATATTGAAGCATGATGTAAGAAAAAATTGAAATAAGAAATCAGAATTAGAATGATGTATATAGAATTTATAAAGAAGAGTTGAAGTTGTGAGAAGATTTGAGAATGTTAAATAAGTGATGAGAAGAGATTATGAAGTTAATATGAACCAAATATTCAAAGGAACGCGTAGATTTGGAAAATTTGATTGAGTGGGAAATTTTTTAGAAATCCCACCCAAAATATTTTTTTGGTGAGTATAAAAGGGAAAGTACTTTGTAATTTTGACAAATTTACTATTCACATAGAAGAATAGAGAAGACATAGCTCTAGAGAGAAGAAGAGGTATCTATATTGTGTTTTGTTGTATTCAACTGGTCATCGTATTGGGCCGAATCATCAGACTGGGAAAATCATATTGGGATTTTTGGATTGAAGAAGAAGTGGTTTAGAATTTTCTCAACTGTATTCTGAAAAAGTCATATATTTTTCATATTGAGAAATAAAACTGGGATAATCATACTAGGATAATTGGATTAGGAAATCATACCGAGTTTTGTAACAAAATATAGAAAAGTTCATACCAACTTTTAGGTAAGAAATTGAATATTTTTTTTAAAAAATAATACATTTGTGAAAGTTGATAAAGAATCCCCATATCATGTGTTGTTACAAAACTTTATATTTCTTCATTTGTTATAGAAGGATCACAGTCACTATTGAGTTATTTATATATAGCTACATGAGGTAAATGGAATATCCTACTCATTATATTCCACACAAAAGGATTATTTTCTAACAGATTGTGTGGTATTAGATCATTTCAAAATCATAGAAAGGATATAGCTATTCTTATTGAATAGTGAAACTTATAAATTAATGTGTTCCTGTAGATGTGTGTTTTAATTGTTTTCTATAGGGAAAGAAATATTTAATAGGATTCTATGGTTAATACATAATTAAGGAAATATAAAAGAAAAATATATCACTGATTCACTCTCTCCCCCTCTCAGGAATATTGTTATCTTGACTGGGAAATTACAGTACAAGAACAGTGATTAGCCTCTTCTTGATCTCCTTAAAGCTTTCCTCATATCATTCATCCATAAACAATTTACCCCATTTTGTGGTAAATTAGTTAGTTGGATAAAAAATAATTATTAATTTAAAACAAAATGTAAATAGTAACCAGTTAACCTATAAAACAACAGATTTCTATGAAACTAGTGGGTCTAGGTTATTCTTCAATTTCCTTTGTATTTGAAGGGCCCACATAAATTCCATCACTTGTGATCATGTTCCCCAATAATGTGACTTCTTTCATCCAAAATACACACTTTTTGAACATAGAATATGTTTTCTCCTTCCTTAATATCACCAACACAATCATTATATTCTCTTCATGTTCGTACATGATCTTGTAATAAATGAGAATATATACGATAAACACTACCGAAAACTTGTTGAGATGGACTCTAAAGAAGATATTCATCAAATCCCTAACGATTGTAGTCAAATTAGTAAGTATGAAGGGAATTACTATAAACTCATAGTGCCCATACATTGTAAGTAAATTAGTCTTTTGAATATCTTCCTTCTTCAACTTTAGTTGATGATATCCATAACAAAGATACACCGTTAAGAATTATTTCACTCCTCGTAGTTGATTGAAAAATTTATCAATCCTTGGTTGAGGATAATTTTTATTTATGGTGATCCCGTAGATATCATGGTAATTGATATACACCTGTTTTGATCTATCTTTCTTCTTGTCAAAGAGCATTGGTGAACCCCTAGGTGATGTACTGGGGCGTATGAACCATTTTTTCAAATGCTCTTGTAGATACTTCTTTAACTCATCCATTTCAATCAAGGACATCCTATATAGGAATTTTGAGATAGGAGTGGATCTAGGTATGAGTTTTATTGAGAACTCTACCTCACAATCAGGGGATTCCAAGTAAATCTTTGAGAAATACATTAATGTTTTCCCTATCAATGGACATTTCCTCCAGGTTAATACCTTCCTTTGACTCAACCATTTAGTCAAGGTACGCTTCTCTACAGGGTATCAACACCCGCACTGTTGATGGATTTTCCAAAGAAGATTTATGATATTCCATGCATTTTTTGAGGATCATGGGATGGTTCAGAAAATAAAAATATTTTCATTCCTATAGTTCATTTTTTCTATATATAATGAATGAAAATACATTTCCAATATAGCATCAAATTTCAAAAAGGGAAATATAATAATATTTGAAAGAAGAATCATCCAAAATATGATTATTGGAGAAGAGTCCAGCACATGGGTTGGAATGATTACACCACTATGTTTTTTATGTATATCTCCACTTAAAGGTATCGGGGCTTCAATTCAATAGTTCTTGAAAACTAATAGGATATAAATGAATAAGTAGAACTAGAATCAAATAATAAATTTTCTATTATTTAGTGAATTGGACTCATACCATGTATAAATTCATTTTTACACTCCACTTCATTAGTAGTGATGATATAAGCTTTCCCTTACTCCGTTGAATTTGGTGATTGCTGACACTGGTTGCCCTCAAGTACATGTGGTTTAGTGCACTTTCTTGCATAACACCCTTGGTCCCTATAGTTGAATCATTGAACCATGGGTGGTGCGTTAGTATGTTCCTTCCATTCCGCTATCATGTTGGTCAACTTAATCATGTATCTTAAATATTCATTAGCTTGGTGTCCTTATCTCCCATACTTGAAGAATTTCCCCATCCCTTTGAGGCAATTAACATAATTCTTATTCCCACATTTTTGACAAGTGGGTAGTTGGATCCTATTTCCTCATTTGTCATTTGAGCCACAATCTTGAAACCCCATTCATCTCTTATTATCTCCATAACCATGGGACCATTCGTTGAACTCCATATCTACTTTAAGATCACATTTAATCACATCTTCAAAACTCCCAATTCATATATTTCTAAATCATTTTGAAGGTGTATTTATTAAAACAATAAATAACATATCTATTTTTCTATCATTGTTGTTAAAAACCCCAAGGAATACATTTAAAACCTTATGATGTTTTCATCATAAGCGGTGACAACTTCACCTTCCTTTATCTTTAGCTATATGAATTCTCTTTGAATCATTTTATGAAGAGTTCGAGGTAAATGCTTTGTAAGAAATATTTTCTTAAATTATTCCCACTCCATCTCTTCCATTTAATCCTTTGGATTTTTGTTCTTTATCAATTCTTTCTATTGAATAGCTTCTCCACATAAATAATAAATTTCAAGAGTCGCCATCTCCTAATTAGAGAAATGGATCATAGAAAATATCTTTTTTATTGAGTTATCCCACTATTCCACATCAAGTGGATTGGAATTTCCACTAAACAACGATGGCTATTTTTTCATTAAGGACTCAATGGATAATTGATCCTTCTTGGGTGAATATGGAAATTCCACATCGTTCATTTTATTATTCATATCTCGAGACAACTAGGTAATCATTTCTACAATCTTTTTAACTCTACCTCCAATGGAATTGGGGATCTCATTTGGATAATTGTTTCATTGTCACTCACACAGGTTTTAGGCCTAGTTTCTCCTTGTTATTACCATTTTCAAGAATAGAAAATGTTAGAACAAAACATAAGTCAATAAATCATTAGTAATTTATTCTTTTATGAAATTAAAACGAAAGGAATATCTTATGGGATCCCTATGTCTATACTTTTCTAAAAATAGTCTTTTTGATGTATTACCTATACATAGACTTCTACTAATGGTTTCTACTCTTGTTTTCTAATCATAATTCCCAAATGAACCAAACCATTCTTAGATACCAAGTATAGTAACCCTAATTTTTCATACATAACTATTACATCATTTTAAAGATAAACAAAATAATAGAGTTACAAATCTAGGATCCAAAGGTTTATGTCTTAGAAAAATTAGGCTCATAAATAACTTGTACATAATAAAACATAAAAATTTATTTAAATCCATCTTCATTATCCTTATAAAATCTCACATCATCCTTAGTACATGCAATTACCTAAGGATACACATTATTGAAAGGGGTAAGAAAAAGTCCCTGTAAGAGGATGAATAAGGATCTTGAATCTATATAACATGGGTGAGCATAAACATCGTATCATAATCCTAGGATCATTATCAATATCATGAGGTAAAAATTTGATAAATTAATCGAATGTGGAAAAGCATAAAAATGAAACATCATGTAATAGTGGTCAAACGCCACATATAGTTGTGAATAATGCTAGCATCATGTTAACACATAACATATGTGAATAATCGTAACATCATCACTGTAAAAAAATATAGCATCATGTTCACATATAATAAAAATTATCTCATGAGATACAACACGTTACCCAATGCATTGGAGGGCTATATAATTTTGGTCTAGTCATCACATCATAATATTTTCATAATCATGCATGTCACATAGAATGTGTATCAATCATTCCATGAAATAACCCATGGAAAGGAATGGGTTTCATGAGGATTTCAAAAATTATGATTTCATAAATAAACATTGGGTTCCAAAATGAAAAATGGAAAAACATATTTTCTATATGAATCATAATTCTTTATTTAAGAATAAACAACTCAAGAGGAGTCAATGATGTGTTTTGGAAAGAAGATTTATTTTGGAAAATCATTGTATTTTCCAAAAAATTCAAATAAAAAACATGTAAATCCCAAAAAATAAGAGGGAGAAATAATGAAACTATATTTAAGTAACATTATAGGACAATTTATTCCAAATATGTAATGAAATATGGATAACCCAATGAAAAAAAGTTGGGTTCAAGAATCCCCTTATTGTAATTCCTTCTTTATTTCGTCACTTTTGCGCCTCTTAAATAATAAACTTATATTTATTAAAAAACTGATAAATATATTAATTATATCCATTTATAAAATTATTTATCAACTGTAATCATTTTATTATATTTATTAATTTTTATTGATGAAATTGAAGTGTTTTGATATCATGATTTTCCAAAAAAAATCTTGTTTCACTTTGATTTCTCAATTTTCATTCAGAGTCATTTAAAGAAAAGTATGATTAAATCCAGTAGATTATAATAAATGTAATTAATTATTTATATATTATATATAATTAATAAAAACCTCTCATGGAGGTGGTTATAATAATTGTCTTAGAAATGTCTCCGTAGGTGGTTAATCGACCTTTAACGGGACGTTGTTAAAAGAGAGGGAAAGCGAAGTATTGCATTTATTTTTTGTCATAAATATGACTATTTCATCATGTTAACATAAATTATATAATTTTAAATTATTGAATAATTAGTTTTATAGTACATGGTTTTTAAATTAATTGGTAAAAATAAGAAAGAGAATAAGAAAAAAGGGAAATGTTAATAGAGACTTACTATATCCTCAATGTAACTTCTCTTGTAAGACGCTATAACACCCTTCGTGATTAGAGTTGGATTGCTCCAAAATGTCCCTAAAGAATGTAAGGTGATTTAGAGGGAGTATTTTGGAAATATTGTACTTTGGAATGTTTGAGAGGAGTGTGTTTCCAAGGGAAGGGAGAGGGATTATTTATACTATAATAGAGGGGAATTTTTAGAATAAAATATTTAATAAAATAATATATCAAAGGAAAAACATGTAATAGTGAATTTTTGACAAAATAAATCATATATAAATATAATATAATTGGTTTAAGACATTATATCGCCTTTATAATTCTAATTCATTAAATTATTAAAAATAAAAGTGAAGAAAAAAAAGAAATTGACATTTTAATGAATCACTTTTGAATTTAGGTTTTAGAAAGTAATTTTTAAGTTTTAAAATTAAATTTTTTGTATTTTAATGACTCATTTATTAAATTTAATATATAATGGCAGAAAATAAATTTCTATAAATGATGTTGTCATTATTACATCATTAATTATGTAATTTAAGATACATCGATTATGAGAAAAAATATATTTTTTCTATTCACCTAGAAATTGAAGAATTTCAGAAAATTACCAAATAATCACCCCAGGATAATTTTAAAATTATCATTTCAAAAATGATATTAATTTAATCAAAATAAATATCTAAAATAGGAAAAATATAATTTTGAATACCAAAATAATGATTTTTTCAAAATACAATAAAATACAGTTTATTAAAATTATTCCTTAATTTATTTGATGTTTTTAATCATGATATTTATTTTATTGAATTATAATATTTTTATTTACATAAATTAATCATGATAAATTCTATTTATATCATAATTTATTATTTTTTGGTAAAATCAGTATTCCAATGGTCAGGTTACTATTCCAAATGATCAGTTTACTATTCCAATGGTCACATTACTATTCCAATAGTCACATTACCTTATATATATACCACTCAATTATTTAATTCAATATTCAAATCAATTCCTCATAAGGTTATATATTTCCAATTTAAATAATTTTTCTTGGTTTACTATTATTTGTTTTCTTTTATATGGTGTTGTTAGTGGGGCCAATAATTCTAGTAGATTTGGTCGGTCCATATTTTCTCATTTTAGCTTTTCTATTTTATAATTTTTTTTCAGTTGTAATGTTTTGAAATTTAATTGGTTTCATTGGTGATTAATGTAAACATATTTTTTAATATAGTTTTTTATTGGTTTCTCTATAATATTTATGTGTATAATATATAATATAAAACAACACACATTTATTCAGGAAACAAATTTTACTAATAAACATTATGTCATAACAATGGGGTAAGAAATATCTCGCCTCAACCTAAACGTACTATAGAACTCTAGATACCTATCTGATGAGGAGTAGTTGAGTCCTTCCTAGACTCTAGTACCTATCTTACTCCCCTACCACTACTATACTATTAGAAGTTCTAAAAAAACTTTTGAAGATGTCCCATCCTGCCGCAAACATGGAACACCAATGTGGTGAAAGAAAACTATGTTTTCTTGGGGTTTAACTTTTTACATTGATGCACTACTATGGAATATTATTGAAAGATGTATTTCCACTACCCTAACTGGTCTTCATGTCATTTCCTTGGAAAAAACTGTCATAGAATCACTTCTTTCCACTAAAATAAGTGATCCTATTTTACCTTATGGAAATAGCCTGGCTACCTCTTGGGTCCTCTCTCAGATTCTTTTCTATGTTGAGTTCATGATTCATAAATTCTAAAAAGATACTCAGAATAAAAACATTCACCTTTGACCTAACCTCATAGTGAATACCATCTTGAAAATGTTTCTCCCTAGATATATCATCAATAGCTAAATGTGGAACAAAGCATTGAAGGTTGGTGAAATGTTCAACATAGTCCATCATAAATATTCAATCCTATATCAGATGCATGAACTAATGATCCTTATCATCCCTCAGCATATATGGATTGAAGTGGCTCAATAAATTCACCTCAAATTCCGTCCAAGATAACTCCTCCTCCTTCCCATCCTACTCTTGAATATCCCACCAATGTTTGGTAGGTCAACTTAAAATATACACAACAAGATTCTCCCTCCTAACTGTGGGTGTCACAAGATGCTTGAATATTGTACAGATTGACTCAATATAGAACTCAACTACCTAGGAGCCTCTCTCCCTAGTGAACATAGGTAGATTTTGTTGTTGAATCTCTCTCATCAACTCATACATCAAAGGAATGATGAAAATAGTCTCATTTTCCATGGATTGCATAACCCTTAAGAAGTTTTTGTGATGATGAACATTCATTCGATCCTAAAGATATATAGGAAGCTCCAGTTCATATACATTAGGAGATAACTGATATTCACTCTCTTAGAACTCAACTCTAAGATGATGAGGAGTCATTTTATCTACAAGAACAACACACTCCTATAAACATTGGCTAAAA
The DNA here is from genome assembly GCA_963277665.1 of Viscum album. Classification (NCBI taxonomy): domain Eukaryota; kingdom Viridiplantae; phylum Streptophyta; class Magnoliopsida; order Santalales; family Viscaceae; genus Viscum; species Viscum album. Next base: position 961,565,147 of record OY728148.1, on the reverse strand, counting down.
ATAAAGTCAACCTCAAGAGGCGATGATTGTAGAGAACCATTACTCTGGGTCTCTCTTACCATTGATTATAAGTGTTTTATGATGAAATAATAGTTTATTTCATTCCATTTATCAATTATAATAGATATATTATTTCACAATTCATATTCGAATGTATATAACACATGCAACAAACATGTCCCTATGATGAACAATGCATGTAAATATATATATATATATCCCTATGTGTCTATGATGATGCATGCATACTAATATCTCACCATACTGGTCCATGAGTGTAAATATAAATAAACTATATCATCACAAAATAATAACATCACACAAAATGTAAATCAAACAATGTGAAATAACATCAATTGTAACAAGAGACAACCAAAAACAATAATCCAATCCCTGGAACTCAAATTTTCCCACTTATAGGGGTTAGATACTCTAATGAATAACCTCATTAACAAGTCCCAATAGATCCTAGTCCCCTTTCTTTTTTTTCCAAAAAAACAATAGAAAATAACATGTTGATCCTCTAATACCACTTTGTAATTTCCCCCAATCCAGTACTCTCTCACATGGTCAAAATGATTTTGTTATTAGACGTAAAGAATGCCTCCCCATATACCAGAGACTATTGAATTATAGCGAGGCTGTGATATTTATAGTGGGGAGACTATACCCCCTTGTAAAACAAAGAGGAACTAAACCATAGTAATAAAAATTAGAGTAACGGAGAAATAGTGGAAATAGTATATCATACAGCTAGGAAAATTAAAAAGGAACCTATAATGATGACTAATGTAATGACGTGCTAAGATGTATCTAAAAGTAAAAATGAAACCAATATAAACAAAATAATCAACTCTAATTAAATAATCCCAAAGGCTCTGGTCCCGATCCCCATGTCAGAACCATCTCCAAAATCCACACCATTCAGTAAGAAACAAACGAATCAACAATAATTTCCCTTTCCATTGTCCAAACCGGCATCCATGTAATCTGATCGAGTACCAAATGGTTGCCAAATTGGGTGTGAATAAAACTCAGTAGGTCAACACCACCATCCCTAAACACAACCATTCTCATAATAATTATAAGAAATAATGTAATAAATAGGTGTATTAATTAACTAATTAATATAATATATCAATTAACCTTTTTCAAAACCATAATGAAATGTCTCTGAGCATGTGACACAACCATTCCATATATATCCATATACCATGGAAAAATCAAACTATCAGGTATCTCTCTTTGTATAATAATTTCATCCTCCGATCATCACCCTATATAAATGCATTTTAGCATGCGTCCTTGGGTGTAGCCTGGTATATAAGCATTTCAGTAAGTATCACTTGAAATTGTTTAATATATAAGCATTTCATCCTCCAAGAAAATCCCTCTATATAAGAATTTTAGCATGTATCACTGGGCCAAGCCTACTATAAAATAATTTAAACACTACAGGGATATCTCTATATATAATCATTACATCACCAACTCAACAAGTCATAATAGTATGGATATCATAATTTCACATCATAAATCTAAATGGTTAATTATGAAAATTACCATTTTTCTTTCAAATAAACTTTCATTTATCTATCAAATGGTCAGTAGTCATATTAATAATCAATAATAGATTACCTAGGGATTCTATATAAAGAAATCACATAAGGGATCATGTCATACTCACCATGATTTAAACCACTAGCCATGTTATTTTTACACAAATGTTTTCTCACCCAACTGGTATCCATAATCCAGGTTGCATCAGCCATTGAATCTAAAGGAATCAAATCCATGATTTAATATAAATAAACTGATTAATAAAAGTGTACTTTTCGTGGTCATAATCAAAATATTTCATATAATTCACAATTAAATATACCATAGGGTTAGGTTTAGTCTCCATACCTTTAACATGTGATTAACACAATCCTTTTAATGACAAAATCCATTAAAGAAGAAGTCACAGAAGATCACTAGAAGAACCTAGATTAACCCAAAACATGATCAACTCCCAAAACAAAACCCTTGTTCAAAATATGGAAACTAAAATGAAAAGTAATGATGTGTGAGAAGAGGGAAACCAAAGTGAATAAACACACCAAGGATCGAATTTGAAAATAGGACATCTAGAAGGGGGAAGATAATTCAAAATTTCCTAGAGTTCACCCTAGGAGCGAGAGAGGAGATGATATAATAAACAATAATGAGTGTCGTAAGTATACGACACACTTAAAACTACTGGTTATGATGAATACATGATGTGTAATCCTTTCATGTCATTTATTTCCTCATTTTTATGTTATGCTGGAAAACCCTTTTTCCCCAGGTTAATATTTATTTTGATCAACATTTACACGATGTGAATCAGGTTCACAACATGTAACCACATCACATCATAAAATAGTTCATGAAATTCGTCTAGAAATAGTTACATGTCATGTAACATCTACACAACATATAATTTTTCATTGAATAGTTTTTATACTAGATTCTATAAAGTTACCAAACCACATATAATCCGTTTAAACGCATAGAAAACCCTAGTAATCCCATTTAAAATATTTATACATGGAATCCATTAATTTAAATAAACATACATGCTGAAAATTAAAGTTATTTTCTCCAAAAAAGGCTCTCTGTCATCAAATAAGACTTAGTCACTAAGGATTAATTAAAAATAAAAACCAAACAAAATATGTTCAATGAAAACCTCAGAGTGGGACATACCTAGAAAAATATGGGATCTTATAATGATCTTGGTTTTGAAAAGTTTTTATTATTTTTCATCCCTTACAGAAAACATTATTTATATATATAAACTTGATATAGATGGATTTATTTTTATATTTTTAAATAAATCATTCTTCTTTTATAAAAATAACATTTTTTATGGTAAGGTGAATTTATATAACAATTTTTTTTCATATTACAAAAACCATGTAATGGAAATTGATAATGAAACTAATTCACATAACTCATGCCACACCCAATTATGGCATCATTGGATTGGTCATGTAATTGAAAAATGCGTGACTAAGGTATTCCAAAATGGATATTTAGATTCTTTTGAACAAAAACCAATTGGTATGTGTCACACTTGTTTTTACGGTAAAATGAATAAAGCCCCATTTAGTAGTAAAAGTGAAAGGTCTAAATAGATTCATGAATTAGTTCATACATATGTTTGTGGACCATTTCCTATTGAGGCAGGGGTGGGTTCTTATACTTCATAAATTTTACCGATGATTTGAGAGAAATGAATATGCCTACTTAATGAGGTATAAGTCAGGTTCTTTGGATAATTTAAAGAAATACAAGAATGAATATGAGAACCAAATTGGTAATATGATTAATAGAATCCTCTTAGAACTTGTTGGAGAATATATCAATCAAGAATTAATTGATTACTTATAAGAGTTTGGGATACTATATTAACTCACTCATCCTTATACACATCAGTGGAATGATGTAAGTGAAAGGAGGAACCACATCTTGTTGGACTTGGTGAGATCAGTGATGTGTCCTGAGAGTATTCGATTATCATTTTAAGGATTTTAATTACAAAAAAGTAGAACAAATATTAAAAAAAGTCTCAAATAAAGTGATAAACAGTATATAAAGTTCCAAAGGATCGAATAATAACTCAGAAGTGGGGTTGAATTAGTTTTTCACTTTTATAAGTTTCAATAATTATAAAAATATTAAACCCTGAAACTTGTTAAAGTTTATATCCTTATCATCTTCTAGTAAATACTAATGTTTGAAAAATTAGTTAAAAAAGTAAAGAACATGATATTAATATGGTTCGCCCTCCGTGTGAGAACCTATATCATTTTCATAGACACTCCTATAGGTCTATAGAAATCCACTAAAATGAATAAGTGATTACAACTTGTGCCAACTACCATTAGAAACATTATATATCCTAATTGTAATGATTATACAGACTCCTATTGGTTTATAAATTATTTCTTACCAAAAATTGAGATAAAAAAAGAAAAATACTTTGTTCAAACTACACGAAAAATTTTCAGCTCCGAATCCTCATTATGATGTGGTTGGGTCTGATTCTCTCCATCTTATAGGGCTTTGTCCGAGAACTCAATCCGATGAATTCTGTCAGATGGACTCAGTCTGATGAATCCATTATCAATATGCATTACTCAAACTCATCTCAAATTCTCAGTCCGATCTTACTCAGTCCAATAAACAAAAATTTTAGATGTCCAAACTTCTAATGAGATTTCAATATGTAAAGATAACATTGAAATGAATTTTGTTGTGCTCTTCTTTTTCCACTAACATAAAAAAGTTAAAAAGTATGAATATACATTTCTTCTATTTATAGCCATCATAAAAAGACAAAGTTAGGAAACTAAAAATCTTTTCCCACTCACTAAAATTAGAAAAAAAATTCCAATATCTATAAATATTTTAATTTCATGTTTGACCACTTAAACTCTTCATAAATATTATGAAATCTTCTTATGCCTTATTTATAATAATTCTTCTCATAATTCCTAACTTTTATTCAGTATAATAGAAATTACTCAACTCATTATGATGGAACTTCCTCATCTCATTATGATGAATCTTTTTCATCTCATTATAAATTGAATTTACTCATTATATTTAGTCTAATTAACTTTAATTCTCAGATTCAGTGTGATTGACATTCCTTCTCAGAGTCAGTCTTGATTGAATTTCCTTCTTAGAGTTAGTTTGATTGAATTTCTTCCTCAGAGTCAGTTTAATTAACTTTCCTCCTCATATTTTACCTCATAGAACTTCCTCATCTTCAATCCAATGGAATCTTCATAATGATGGAATTATCACTATGATGTAATTTTATTTATTATGGAAAATCCAATCTACCACATTGAAATACTTCAAACCTCATCAACTATAACTCATTCAGACTTCTAAAAAATTCAATGCTCAGTACTTCTGGATCTGTTGAAAACTTTTTTCATGATTCCCAGAATCAATACAATCATTATGATTCCTCTATTTCTTAAAAATATATTATCATTATAGTTTTCTTGATTTAGGAGAACTTCAATATTTTCAAAGTACAATATGACTTATATAGGAAAGTATTACGACTTCCCTTACTTTCAACACCTTCTTTATTTCCAACAAAAACTCAATATGATTGGTTGTACCTATTCTCCCCCTTTTCTTCATAAGGATCACATCACAAGTGTTACAGACAACTTATGATATTTTAGAATTACAAACTAGAAAAGAAATATTTTACTGAAGGTTATGAAGTTTTACGAAATTTCTATCTCTTGACATCAATTTATTCATTCATCCTCTTAAGCAACATTCTAACTTTCTAACCAACATTGAGTCTAATGAAACTTTAACTTCATGTCAATGGATCTAAGACTGATGGTGTGTCTAATAAACAAACTCTAACATTTTGATGAATTCTATGACCGGTGGTGATCAGTTCGATACTTTTCATTTGGTGTTTCTTAGTCCAATCCTTTGTTTCTATAAAACAACATTCTAAAAAACAATACTTTTCTCCCCATTTATGTTTGGGTTCGAAAATTCAGAAACATTCACTTTTTTGTCAAGAAATTTTTTTTATAAAAGATTAGTTATAAAAAAATACAAAAAATTATTAAAAAGAAAACATCACAAAGGTTCTTCAATCTCCCCATTCATATTTTTTATCAACACGCATTAATAACTTTTTCAAATCTATGAAAATTTTAACAATTCATCTTTTGTAAACAACTCAAGTTTTTTGAATTTTACCAATACACATCATTTATTAAAAGAGTGTTTTGACACAAAACTAATAGATAAGTTATTTTTTTTGAAAAAAACCCATCCCTTGGTGAGAAGAAAATTGTATGTACATAATAAGATAAAGTCCCCCAAAATTTTATAATTTCTCACTTTTATTTTCCTATAAATTATATTTTCCTCTCCTCCATTATCTGATAAACACAACATCATATTCACAAAATAATGATAATTAAAAACTTCTTATATAGTATAAAGTTGTTACTTTTTCTCCCCATTTTTTAATATAATCCAAATTATGGTAGGAGACTTCCTTATGAGTTTTAGGAAGTAATTATAAGAGGATGAACATGAATTTTCAACCTCAACTCATCAAACCATTTTTTTGGAATTGACTTTGTGAAGATATCAATAATTTGGTACTTCATTGAGATATAGTCCAACAAAACATCTATAACATCAACTTTCTCTTTTATAAAGTGAAACTTTATATTTATGTGTTTTTATATTGAATGTTGGACCTGATTTTTAGAAATATCAATTGCAATATGATTGTTATAAAGTGTCTTTAATAGTATATAAACCATTATATTAAAATATTCCAATTAAACTTTCATCCAAAATATCTTAGTATAGACTTGAATAGTCACAACATATTCTAATTCCACTTTTCTTAAGGTTACTGAACTTTGTTTCTTACTATGAAAATATACACAACATTCACCTAAGAAAAATGTTTCTTTTTTAGGTTGATTTTATATCATAACAATCTCTAGTCTAATAATTATTAGTATAACGATGAAACTTCATCTCATAATTTATTTTATATAATAATCCTTGTGAATTTGTTCCTTTGACATATCTCAAAATTATCATTTCTTCCAACATATTTGACTCCTTCAGATTACATTGATACCTAGCACACAAATGTATAGTATAAACAATATCAGGATGAGGTTATAAGGAAATGTATACTTCTTATCATCTTCCAAAAGTCATTTCAATTCACACTTTTTCCAGACTCATCTTTACTCATCTTTATCTTCACTGAGATAGGAGTAGAATCTTCTTTATATTATACAATTCCAAATTTTTGTAACAATTCCCTTGCATACTTTTCTTAATATAAGAAAATTTATTTTTCAATATATTGAACTTGTAAGACAAAGAAGAGAGTTAATTCTCACAACATTGATATTTCAAAATTCTTTTTCATTTCTTCCGAAAATTATTTACAAAAATTTTCATCCTCCTTGGAACAAATTATATTATCCACATGAACAAATACAATTAGAGTTCCGAAGTCATTATCTTTCATATATAAGTTTCTGTAAAATTTTCCTTTTGAAAAAATCATCATTATCAAACAAATTTCAATCATAGAATTACATGAATGTGGATCTTGTTTTATCCCATATAAATCCTTCTTCAATATAAAAACTTTTTTTCATCCTTATCATGTAGAATCTCAAAAGGTTTATCATTGTAAACCTATTCTTTAATTTATCCAAATTTATATCTATCTAATACACTTTGTAATTTTGATGAGCATGTACTACTCAAAACATTATAATAGTTTCTCACCATTAAATAGGGGAAAATGTTTCATCAAAATCTCTGCCTTCCACCTGTGCATAGCCTTTATAAAAATTCCTAGATTTGTTTCTTGAAACTTCTCCATATTCCTTCAAAATGTTTCTATAAACCCATTTTTTTGTCAAATTTTATATATTTCACATATAAAAAAAGTTCATATGTTTCATTTTTCTCAATTTGATCCAACTCTTCATTTATAGAATTCACCCACTCTTTGTGTTGAATAGCTTATGAGACTGATTCTATTTCAAATTTTGAGATGAATGAAGTTTTATTTTCTAATATCACCTTTCTTCCAGCCTGAACTAGAGCCTTATAATTCCCCAGAATATTTTTAGTTGCAATTTTTTTTAATGTAGGAAATTTCAGAGTTCCTCTTCCATCTTCACTTTCCTCATCACACGATTCATCTGAATCTTCATGAACATTACTTTTATCACTTTCATTTTCATTGGAAAATGTCAGTTTTTCTTCCTCAAAATCCTCATAATATTTTCTTAAATGAGTTTTATTCTCAATAACATCCACTTAATATGACTCCACCATCATTTATAATCATTTTTTCCAACATTTGTAACTTCTTCCATTGGGTGAATAATAAAAGTTCCTTCCTCAGCTTTCTAATCAAACTTTCCCTAATCCAAATTTATTATTTTAAGTAAACATGGGATTCCAAAAACATTAATGTAATTCAATAAAGGTTTTTACTCATATAAAATTTCACAAGAACTCATGTTGGTTTCCAAACATAATTTTTTTAAACATGTAAAATAATACTAACAACTTCACTCTAGTAGAACATGGAATGTTTTTATTCTTCTCACATTATCCTTCCCATTTCCACCAAACCTATATTATTTCATTCTACTACTATATTTTGATGTGGGGTATATAGAGAAATATACTAATGTTTAATACCAAGATCACTAAGATAAGTTTTGAATGTATTTCTTCTAAACTCAAAACCATTATCCATTCTCAATTTCATTATATAAACCCCCATCTCTTTCTCAACATCTTTTTTGAAAAACCTGAACATTTCTATAGGCTCTGAGTTGTGTTTCAAAAACATGATGTTTGTCAATTGATAAAAATCAGCATTTAAATTGATAAATTATAAAAATCCTTTTTTTATTGATTTCGCATTGACCCACATAAATTGGAATTAATAAGTTTAAGAGGCCCGGTAGATGGAATCTCAACATTCTTATGACTTTTATTAGTCATCTTCCCTTTATAACAAGTAAAACATAAAAATTCCTGTATTTTTTCGAATTTTGGAAAATTTTGTACATAATAAACTTTAGAATGTTTTTTCATTATTTTCTTCCCATGTTGGAAAAGCCTTTGGAACCACAACTTATTCTCATATTCCTCATTTAGATAAAATGATTTTTTAAATTCTCAAAATTGAAAAAGATTTACAGTAGTCCTTTCTCCTTTTGTGATAACTTTTCAATGTTTCAAACTTATGATAACAAAAGAAATTTTTTTCTGAAAATCACTTATTTTTCATTATCACAATGTTGACTTACAGTAGGTAAATTATGATTTAACACATCAATAAATAAAAATTCCTAATATTTTAACTTTTATTCTTCAATCACTATCATTATGATTCCTATGATTTTTAAAGAACGATTATTCCAAAAGGTAATATAACCTCCTTCATGATTTTCAACATGTTTAAAGATTTTAAAATCAAGTATCATGCATCAAAAACAACCACTATCATGTATCCATGGTTTGTTATTTTTTACTGTCTTTCAAGGAAGTCTCCAGAAAAAAATATTTCGTCAAATTTCTTCATCCTAGCTTCATTTTCTTTATCTCCCATAAGAAAATTGTTCTAGAAGGAGTTTCATACATCGTTCAACATGATGAAAAGCCAAATCACATCTTCTGTAAACTTATTCCAGACATTTAAATTTATTTTTTTGTAATGATTCTAACTTCTTGTGATTTTTCTTGTCTAACTTCTTATGTGTTAGGAAAGTTAATCATTCTAATTTCACGATTTCTTTCACTCTATTCAAATATTTTTTTGGGAAGTGAAATTCTATGCCAAAAATTATAATTTATGTGCCCTTATATTCTATATTACCAATAGAATCCATCAAATCATAATTTTTTATTTATGTATGATCTTTCTCTATAAAAAAATTGAGGATGATAAATCCTTCATACACCAAACATACTCTGGGTGTATACCATAATTCCTTCTATGTGAGTTTTCAAATTCTGTATATGTGACATGTTTATCACATTATTTCTCCACCCAAACTTTCATATTAATTTTCTTATCACTTTCAATGATAGAAAAATCAGATGAAACATTATTTTTTGTGTGTGACGAAATCACCTAATTCTTTATTTGAGATTTCTCATCAAATTTATAAGTCTTATATTTTACTGCAAAATCCTTGTTAAATTTTTCATTCATCATTCTCATGTAATTTGTAGAATAAATAAGTTTATATTGAATCATATTGACTTATTTTACCTTATATTCCAATTTCTTATTGAGATCTTCAACCATCCTTCAATGTTTAGTGATTATTAGTTTGAAAATTAAGAGCTCTTAAATGTATTCATCCTCAGACTTGATGACATAATTTCTTAATTTAGAAACTTCTTCACAATATTTCTTCGTTACTCTAATTTATTCCTTGATATTTCTATTTTTCTCAATACATAAAATAAGTTATGTTTTGAGTTGATACTCTCTATATAATTCTTCACCACCTTGTTCACTATATATGGAATATTTTATTTTCTAAAATTTTGCAATGAAGGTTATAAATTTCTTTTCACTTTCATATTTTGAAGAATTTTTTTTAGTTGAGTATGATTCATCTTAATTACTAGTCATATTTATTTTGTTTCTAGTAGACTTATTCTTGTGTTTGTTGAATGAATTTTCATCTTTATAACTTTTGTTTCACTTCTTTCATCAAGGTGTTTCATCCGAATATTCTTGATACTCACAAAATTTCATCTTAGTTAAATTCATAGTAAAGTGTCCAATTCCACCATAATTAAAAAATTTAAGAGTATGTTTACCACCATAATTTCATCTTCCTCTACTATAGTTTTTAGATATAAGATGCATGTTTTTTTCGTTCAACATATCTCCCTATTTATCTTCAATGTAGCAAGGATCATCATGTCCAACATTTTGAATTATCGTCTTTATCATTGATTCAAAATCAATTTCATCTTTCATTTTTTTAACATTGGATACTTTCTCCTTTCATTATTAACAATAAATTTAAGCAATTCATAAATAGATAAATAATCTTTAACTTATAAATAGAAAATTTTAGAATCAAACCTATCTGTAAAGTTTCACATGATTTTCTTCACAATTGTAGAATCATACAAGACATATCCAAAACCTCTAATATTGGAAACTGTAAAATCTCAGACCAGGTATCACACACCAGTGCCTCCAATCGGTCAGTCACATGACCTCGGGAACACCTCCCCATATGTCAGAGGCTATAGATTAGTAGTAAGGGTATGATATATTGATCATGGGGAGACTTTACCTTCTTTTATCAGTGTAAATAAACCATCAAAACAATAATAAAGAATATATTAATAACATGTAATCATAACCTAAAAGAACTAGTATCACAAGATGAACAAAAATGAAAATACAATGTAAAAAACAAAATAATAAAATATGTCATGCCAATGTAGTTGTCAAGTGTCTAAAATGAAACCCAAAATAAAGACATTGACAACTCCCCCAAGCAGGTCCCGAATAGTGACTGGTTCCTTCATCCATGCTCCATCCCAAATCAAAGATGTAACACAATGTATTTTCCCTTAACCTCTCTAGGAAGCACAAACTCTATTTAGGTACCGATTAGGCAGCCCATGTAGGGTGTGAGTACAAATCAGTAGGTGTCATTCCCCCTCCCAGAGGGGCACATGCCGCGACTCCCGAATCCCACTTCATAGAGGATAGGGGCTAGTGACTCGCTCTGAGAAGGTGTATCACTGACAAGAGAGGCCTTATCTTAACTACGTGTACAAAAACAAATATCTCCAAGCATATAAAATGATGAAATATCAAAACAATTGAAAACCCATTCATCCATACATCTAAATTTTATAACTAGAGTATATAAGGAAGTAGTATAAAGTATGTAGGGAAAAATACAAGCCCACCACAAAGAGTATGAAAACAAAAGTAAAACCTAAAAGTAAGTATTGGGAATGATTTCAGAAAGCTGTAGGAACACACCTCATTTTTTCTGGTCTCACTAAGCACCGTCTGGTCCTGGTCCTCTTTAGACTCAATCAAAATTTCATTCTTCTACACAAGACATGACATATGAAGGAAAGCACCATGTACGGGTGAGTATAACAATACTTAGTAGGACACCCATAAACAAAAAAATATACTTGTAAAACTAATATTTTACACATTTTTTATATTCATTTTAATTGTTTTAACCCTCCTAATTTATCAATTTGAGCTTATATGGATAAATTTTGGATTTACAGTGTGTTTTGAGAAAAAATGTGAAATGTGCTTAAATTCTGGATTTTTTATATATTTATACATCAAGGGTATTTTGGTCATTTAAATAAAAATATAATTCCAAATTGAATGATTATTTTTTTAGAATACTTATATTAATTTCTTTATGTTTTTCTTCTAGACTAGAGACTTATTCGAATATCTAAAGTCCAGAAAAAATCATTGTGGTTTTGAAATTGTCTGGGATAACAGAATGGACCCCACCTCAGTAACGGATGTATAAATTAGGCTACACACCTAAAATGGAGTTGGTGATAAATGTATATGAAGTTGGAAACATATATGCACTACCTAAATAAATTTCATGGAGTTTTTCTCCCATTATGGTGGAAAAGAGATGTTATACATTTAAGGAAGCTTCCAGGAAAATTCATCTAGAAAAAAAATACATTATCAATAAAAAATATATAAATCCCTCTAGAAGAGTCCAATCAATATGAAAGTTTGAGGTCGAATGAAAAAGTCATTTATTAATATATTTTATGAAGCATGGAATGTGATAATCATCCATTTATATTGCCAAATATGTTTAAACTTGAGGAGGAAAATTTCTTCCTATTAATGGAGGGGAGCTCCCACCTCTCATCTCATCCCATTTTCCATCACATTTATTCCAAGGAACCAAGGGGAGATCTCCACCAAGGGAGGACGTTCACAAATCATTCCCTTATAATATTATTAATTTTTTTATTTTCTTTATATTTTTAGATTTCAATTTTAATTTAGATTTTTAATAAATTCATGCATGGTTTTTATTTTTGTGTTTTCTTCCACCCAACCACCCTCCTTTCTTCTCCACATTTTATCCTTATTTTCTTCCTTTTTTTATTCTCATACTATCCAAAATTACCTCTTACCCTAAAAAATGATATATTTACTCAATCTTTGGCTCGAGGGAGTTATGTGTCAATTTCATTTATTCTACGGTAAAATTCTTGTGTTTTATAATGTTTTTGAAGAGAAAGAGTGATGTGCACGTGTGTGGTGAAAGACCACAAGGAAACTAAACTCAAAATCATTTTTGTTATTTTATTAAATATGTTCCATCTCTTATACTGAATACAAGCTCTTAATATGATGGGTTTGATCCATTCAGTGGTTGAAATAGAATACGATGGAGCCAGGTCTTGGAAGTTGTCTCACTCACGATTGAGTTGTTCCATCAACCTTGATTAAAGTAGGAGGGGGAGTTAAGATTTATAAATACAATCAAGATTTCTCACCAATTAATAAAATTATATTAATTCAAGAATGAGATCTCAAAATTGAATTAGGTAACTTTATTTAAACACCCACTACTACAAAAACGGGCCTTATCAGCGCTCAAACGGGCTTTATTAGCGCTAAAAAAGCATTGTAAAGCATAGCACTGATAAGGGGGGGGGGGTCCCCTTTATCAGTGTTAAGTGAGTGTTGATAAATGTTTATTTTATCAAATCATTTTTAGAGCTGATAAAGGCTTCTTTTATCAGCGCTAAAAAAGCACTGATGAAAGCCCTGTCTGCTGTAAAAAAAAATTCTGCAGCCGCACACCCAAACAACACATGCAAATAATTAATCATGTATACCGATACAAAATTAACACCTAAATCATAAGATAATCACACGAAGTATACCCACACACCATTAACACATAATTCATAATTAAATTAAATACATAAATAATTATATTTAGAATTCAAGGGGTTGGGGAGGTTGTTCAAGGGTTTTGGGTGGCAGTCCAAGGGGGGTAGGGGGTGTCCGGGGGGATGGGGGTTTCCAAGGGGGGTGGGGGCGGTCCAAGAGGTTGGGGGTTGTCCAAGGAGGGTGGTGGTGTCTGGGGGGTGGGGGTGTCTTGGTGGTGGGGTAGTGTCTAGGTGGTAGGGTGTTGTCTAGGAGGGGGTGTCCAGGTGGGGGGGGGGGGGGGGGGCTGTCTAGGGGGTGGGCTAGTGTCCAGCGTGTCGGGGGGATTTCCAGGAGGTGGGTGGGGTGTCAGTGGGGTGGGGGTAGTCCAGGTGGTCGGTGGGGCATTCTAAGGGGGGTGAGGTGGTGTCCAAGAGGGTGGGATGGGGGAGTCCAGGGGGATTGGGGTGTCCAAGGGGTGGGGGAGTCCAGGGTTGTGGAGGGAAGTCCAGTGTTTTGGTAGGGCTGTCCCAGGGGGGTGGGTGGTGTGCAAGGAGGGGGGTGTCCAGATGGGGGGGGGGGGGGCTGTCTATGGTGTGTCCATGGGGGTGGGCCAGTGTCCAGGGTGTCGGGGGTATTTTTAGGGGTGGAGGATGTCTGGGGGGTCCAGGGGGTTAGTGGGGCTATCCAAGGGGGTGGGATAGTGTCTGGGAGGGTGGGGGTAGTCGTCCATGGGTGGGGGTGTCCAGGGGGTTGGGGTATGCAAGTGGTAAGGTGGTGTCAAGGAGGGGTGGGTGTGTTTTCCCGGGGGGTGGTGGTTGTCCAGGGGTGGGGGGTGTCCGGGAGGGGATATCTGATGTGGGTAGGGGGATGCTCATGGGCATGTCCATGGGGCTGGGGGTGTCCAGGGGTTGAGGGGGCTTTCCAGGGGGTGCGAGGTGTCTAGAGGGGTGGGGGTGTCTTGGGGGTGGGTTTGGGTCCAGGGGGGTGGGGGCAGTCTAAGGGGATGGTGGGTTTGACTCTTACATGTCAGAAAGGATCCATGGATCATTCTCATAAAGGATCAAGACAATATGAATGCGTTTGGTCACATTTGCGTAGGTCAATTGTTGTTTTCACTTAAAATTGTGTCCAATTTAAACAGAAGAGATACCCTTTGAGTGGTACCGGCCACACCATGCCTCAGATTTTGAAGGGGATTACTCGTACATTCCACAAAGGACCCGTGTATCGATCTCCTAAAAGATCAAGACAATCTGAATGTGTTTGGTCAAATTTCTGTAGGTGAGTTGTTGTTTTCACTTAATAATTTGTCCATTTTAAACAAATGTGATACTCTTTGAGTGGTACCAGCCACACCATGCCTCAGATTGAGGCGAGGATGACTCTTTCATGTCAAAAAGTTCATGTGGATTGTTCTCCTAAAGGATCAATACAATCTGAATGCATTGGTCGAATTTCCGTAGGTTAGTTGTTGTTTTCACTTAAAAATATGTCCATTTTAAACAAAATTGAGACCCTTTGAGTGGTACCGGCCACAGCGTGCCTCGGATTGTGGCGAGGATGACTCGTTCACGTCCCCAACACACCCATGGATCGTTCTCTTAATGTAAAAACACAATCCAAATGCATTTTGTCGAATTTCCGTAGGTGAATTGTTGGCTTCACTTAAAATTTGTCTAATTTAAACAGAAGAGAGAACCTTTGAGTGGTACCGGCCACACCGTGCCTCTTATTGAGGCGGGGATTACTCATACATGTCCCCAATGCACCTTTGGATCGTTCTCTTAAAGGATCAAGACCATCCAAATGCGTTTTTTCGGATTTTCGTAGGTCAGTTGTTGTTTTCACTTAAAATTTTGTCCATTTTAATGAAAAGAGAGACCCTTTGAGTTGTACCAGCCACACAGTGCCTCAGATTTAGGTAGGGATGACTCTTTCATGTCAAAAAGGACCTGTTTATCATTCTCATAAAGTATCAAGTCAATATGAATGCGTTTGGTTGGATTTCTATAGGTCAGTTGTTGTTTCCACTTAAAAATATGTCCATTTTAAACAAAAGAGAGACCATTTGAGTGGTACCGGCAACAAAGTGACTTGAATTGTGGAGGGGTTGACTCTTACACGTCACAAAGGACCCATATATAATTCTAATAAGGGATCAAGACAATAAAAATGCGTTTGGTTGGATTCTCATAGGTCAGTTGTTGTTTTCACTTAAAATGTGTCCAATTTAAACAGAAGAGATACCCTTTTAGTGGTACCGGCCACACCGTTCCTCGGATTGAGGCAGGGATGACTCGTACATGTCCCAAAGTACCTATGTATCGTCCTCCTAAAATTTCAAGACAATTTGATTGCATTTGGTCAAATTTCCTTAAGTCGGTTTTTTTCACCTAAATTTTTTTCCATTTTAAACAGAAGATAGACCCTTTGAGTGGTACCGGCCTCACCATGCCTCAGATTGAGGTGTGTATGACTCATTAACATCCCCAATAAACTCTTGAATCGTTATCTTAAAGGATCAACAGAATCCGAATGTGTTTGGTCGGATTCCCATTGGTCAGTTGTTGTTTTCATTTAAAAATATGTCCAATTTAAATAGAAGAGAGACCCTTTGAGTGGTACCGGAGACACCGTGCCTCGGATTGAGGCAGGGATTTATCATAAATGTACCATATGAATCCATGGATAATTCTCTTAAAGGATCAAGACAATCTGAATCCATTTGGTCGGATTTCTATAGTTCAGTTGTTGTTTTCAATTAAAATTGTGTCCGTTTTAAAGAAAAGAGAGATCCTTTGAGTGGTACAGTCCACATCATGCCTTGGATTGAGGAAGAGATGACTCTTGCATGTCAAAAATGACCCTTATATCATTATCATAAAGGATCAAGACAATCCGAATTTGTTTGGTCAGATTTCTGTTGGTCAGTTGTTGTTTTCACTTAATAATATTTCCATTTTAAACAAAAGGGAGACACTTTGAGTGGTACCGGCCACACCTTGACTTGTATTGAGGCGTGGTTTACACATACATGTCACAAAGGACACAAGTATCATTATCATTAAAGATAAAGATGATACGAATGATTTGGTCAGATTTTCATAGGTCAGTTGTTGTTTTCACTTAAAATTGAGTCCAATTTAAACAGAAGAGAGACCCTTTCAGTGGTACCAGCCACACTGTGGCTCGGATTGAGGTGGGTATGACTTGTACACATAAAAAAGGAAAATTTCGCATTCTCTAAAAGGTCATGAAAATCCAAATGTATTTAGTCAAATTTCGGTAGTTCAGTTCTTGATTTCACTTAAAAATCTTCCATTTTAAAAAAAGTGTGACCCTTTGCGTGGTACCGGCCACATCGTGCCTCAGATTGAGTTTGGGATGGCTCGTGCACATCCCCAATGCACCCATGTATCATTATCTAAATGTATAAACACAATACGAATGAATTTGGTCAGATTTCCATAGGTCTGTTATTGTTTTCACTTAAAAATATGTCCAATTTAAACAGAAGACATACCCTTTGTGCGGTATCGGCCACACCGTGCCTCAAATTGAGGCGGGGATGATTCTTGAATGTTCCCAAAAAACCCATATATCATTCTATTAAATGATAAACACAATCCTAATGCGTTTGGTAGAATATTTGTAGGTCGGTTGTTGTTTTCACTTAAAAATCTGTCCAATTTAAACAGAAGAGAGACCCTTTGAGTGGTACTCGCCACACCGCACATCGGATTGAGGCAGGGATTACTTGTACACATCCCCAACGCACCTATGGATTGTTCTCCTAAAGTATCAAGAAAATATTAATCAGTTTGGACTAATTTTCGAAGGTCAGTTGTTGTTTTCTCTTAAAAATATGTCCATTTTAAACAAATGTGTGACCCTTTGAGTGGTACCGGCCACACCGTGCCTCATATTGAGGCGGGGATGACTCGTGCATGTCCCCAATGCACTCTTGGATCGTTATTTTAATGGATCAACATAATCAGAATGTGTTTGGTCATATTTTCATAGGTCATTTGTTGTTTTCACTTAAAAATCAGTCCAATTTAAACAGAAGAGAGACCCATTGAGTGGTACCGGCCACACTGTGCCTCAGATTGAGGTGGGGATTACTCGTACACGTCACCAACACACCCTTGGATCATTCTCTTAAAGTATCAAGAAAAAATTAATGTGTTTGTTCGGATTTCTGAAGGTCAGTTGTCGTTTTAACTTAAAATTGTGTACATTTTAAAGAAAAGAGAGACCCTTTGAGTGGTACTGGCCACACCATGCCTTAGATTGAGGCGGAGATGACTCATTCACGTCACAAAGGACCCGTGAATCATTCTCATAAAGCATCAAGAAAATCTGAAAGCGTTTGGTAGGATTTTTGTATGTTAGTTGTTGTTTTCACTTAAAAATATGTCCATTTTAAACAAAAGAGAGACCCTTTGAGTGGTACCGACCACACCATGCCTTGGATTGAGGCAAGGTTGACTCTTACACGTCACAAAGGACCGATGGATTGTTCTCATAAAGTATCAAGACAATCATAATGCGTTTGGTCAGATTTCCATAGGTCAGTTATTGTTTTCACTTAAAAATATGTCCATTTTAAACAAAAGAAAGGCCCTTTGAGTGGTTCATCATTCTTGCATGTTCTTAGTTTATATCATCTATTAAAATGGGGAATTGACCCATTGGAGAAAGGATTCTTTATTTAATAAAAATTACAATATTCAAACGAACATTTACATACAACAATGTGTCATCTTTTGATCCCCTAAACCCCTCTCAAATATGACCACCAGTTGTACACATCCCCAAGTCAGATCATCAGGTTATTTGTGTACAATATATCATCAGGTACGTGGCCCACTCATTTCTGAAAATATCTATATCTTCCTGTGATTATGAGGATTTTCAGCATTCAGAGTGGTACTGAAAAATATAAAAATAAACAATTAATAAATTAATAAATCTAACAAATAGTTGTTTTTGAAAATACCTCTTTAGGGAAGCTTGTTTCTTGATGAAAAATGACCTCCTTCATAAATTTACAACCATAATAACAACAATCATTATCATTTGTTTGTTTTGGAATCTACAAAAAAACTGATCATTAGGATAATAAGTAACTTGTGTTGAGATGTGCCTGGATAGTGAAATTTTATTATATAAACCCTGATATTTTTCAAGACGTAGTACTGGCTCGCCGCCTTATGCTTAGCCACTGTCCTCATTCCTTTTTTAGATGATAATTATACACCATCCTATCATAACAGAATCCTCAGGAAAAGATAATATAAATTATATTGCTTGATGTTTAGACCAAAATGTAGGATGTAGTGTCTTACAGATTCAAAAACTCCATCATGTCTGATCATTTTGATTGATATCCTTTCCTTGAATCCAGAAAATAAATCATTGGAGTATCCATGTTCACCGCAATTAGCATCAAATGATGCCTAAAAAACAAAAAGGAATAAGTAATAAAAGAAGTCAAAAATATGATTTATATGATTTAATCGTAGAGTTTTACCCCTGCATGGTTGGTATTAAAATGATTTTGTCCTCTGTAATCTTGTTTTCAAATGTTTTCAGCAATCCGTTGACTATTTTTTTATGGATCTATTTTCGTCAGATGTCATGATGTGGTATGAGGACTAACGAGTCCAAATCATGGCTCGTGTGAAAATTCCTTCAATTGTTTTTCATATATACATCTGTCAACAATATAAAATGCATTAAGTCATAATTTTCACATTAGATAACTTTTAGAAAATCAATTCACGGAAACATACCTCATATATATATTTACATCTATGATTCCTAGCCAACCATTTTCAAGGATCTCATTTACATATTCAGCAAAAAAGAAATCTTGACTTCCACGCGATATATATTCTCTTCAAAAATCACTATATGACTAATACCACCTCTTAGCTTCATATCCACATGAGTTTTCAATTCAATAAAATGTGGATAGAGAACAAGTGGTGTTATTGTGCTTTGAGTAGTTCCTTGGGATCGGTTGGTCGATACTTTAGATGGTTTTGAGCCGAAATTTGTCACCCCCTTCCCTTTCTCTGTCTATAATAACATTAATTGGTTTAGACCATTTTTTCATTAATTGTTAAATGTTTAGTTTGATAAAAAAAGAAATAAATACCTCTTTGGGTGCATATACTCTTACAAGTTGTGACGACCATGAAATGAATTTCCCAATAGCCTTTTGACCATATGAATATCATCTCCATCAAGTGGAATAGGTAGCTCTGCATTAGGCTAATGATCTATAGTAATCATCACTTTCGGATGAGCTTTCATAAGTGGTCTATTATGCAGCGTGTCATCTGGGATGTTGAACACTGTATCCCTCGCTACAAGGAGATAGGTGGGTGATGATAGTTATAAATCACAATCATTATCACCCTGTAGAATATCAGTAAAGGAAAAGTATCAGTGTTTGTCTGATTCACATTTAGTGGGTAACATTATTAGAATATTGATTACCACACCTAAGACAACACTTTGAGGGGAATGGCTCGCCTCAATGTTGGTGTGTGGTGGGGTGGGATCTTCATGCGTTGGTTGTTCCTGAGTTGTGTCTTCTCCGAACTTACCACCAATAAAAGTTGCTATCAACTCTCCATGACACTGAAATCATTCTTCAAGGGTTTCTAGTTTTTCCCTACTTTGTTTCAATGTTTTATCTCTATCATCCATTTTTTTCTTCTTCTCAAAACATACTCGGGGTGTCACCCCAAACCCTGTACCCCTCACATGACCGTATTTTTCTAGCTGATTCAAAGTCGTCGATAATAGGCCTCCATACACTACAGGATTAGGTGATTCTTGTGACTGTTGAATATAGGAAAATAACTAACTATTTTTATGTAATAGAAATATAAAACAAATATTTTTATCGTCGTGTCATACTTACCCAAATTTTCCATAATTTTTATGTGTTCTCATCTACTAGTTTCCCTTCCTTATTCACACATACCTCCTTCCAAAGAACATGATGTGGGATGGATGTTTATTTGGTTTTAGACTCATCAATCTACATATAAAAATATAAAGATAATTATGATGTTGTTTTTTGGAACCTAACAATATTTCTATAAATTTAAAAAACATACCATTTTCTTTTCTAGTGAAGCATACCCCATCCTTGCTTTATGATAGGGGTATGTTGGTTTTGATGCACATTCCTTATTTTCCTTACAGAGATTCTGTTTTATAAATGAAATATTGACAATCAAAGTGATGAATACACATATCCTCAAACAACATATTATCACCCACAGTGTACCCGAAAATTCTCATCCCCATGGTGTCCAATAAATGAATCCCATGCTTCTTGGGATATTAGGTGAGCGCAGACAATGGGTGGGTGCGGGTTTATTTTACCTTTAGAATTTTACAGGTGCCATCTTGTTAAAATAGTGCAAAAACATCGATGACTCCTTCCTACAAGGCTTAGTACATAATCCTTGTGTGAATAATCTACTATAAATGTATTCTATAAGAGATTGAGAAGAGTAAGTCATTGTTTAATTATTTTATTTTCTAGTAAATTAAAGAAATAAATTCATAATGTTACCGTAATTTCTTCCCAAATCACAGCCTTTAGCCCAGACACAACATAGTGCCATGAATCTATGTCAATCGGCACGCATTGCCGAGTGACAAATCCAATGTAAATAATAATCATAACCCTTTTGGGATTCACATGTTGGCCTCGTGAATTCCATCGGACGTAAAATTTGATCCCTATGCTTTTCTCCTTAAGAACATTGGCTAACACCGTCAAACAATGACGCACCTATGTTTTCTGCTTCGCCGATCCTTCATTCCCAACCATTTCATCGATATCAACATAATCTATATGTTCATATGAAATGGTAGAAATGGAATGTGCTGATGGTTGTTGGACCTCAACACTAGGAGCAGCAGGAGCTACAACAGCAGGAGCATCAGGAGCAGCAGGAGTAGCAGCAGCAGAAGCAGCAGCCGCAGCAGCCATAATAGTATCCTGAGAGACTTGTTCAGTCTCATGGTTAAGAGGACTAGAATGTGCAGAAGTCATTATCTACAAAATTGATTGAACAGTTTATTTAGATTTCATAAATTCAGTAATGATAATATAATAACATGAGATAACAATATCTATATTACAAACAAAATATCACTTGTTTATTGAACTCTCATTTTTTTCAAAGGCTAAAGGGATTTGACACCTCTATCGATTATCCAAATCCCATAATTTTGGTCTCCTATAACATACAAAACATCATCTACATTGGGACCACTTAGAAATGATTATGACGTACCACTAAAAGGATCGTCCTCAACTGAATTTTCATCAGAACATTCAGTAGTTTTGGACGCTAACAGAACAATTGACCACTTTCGGTTTGTGGGATCTGGAATATAAAAAACTTGTACCGCTTGTGATGCCATTATAAAATATTTTTCTATGTACCCTTATTTACTGAAATCAACTTTCACAAATTCCCATTCATATATTTTAACACCATTGTTGTTATCAAGACATTTTCATTGAAAAATCAGCAATTGGAATGTCATATAATCCAACTTCCATATTAGTTTGATAATGCCAAAGTATGAAATATTTGCTTAAATTGGATTTCTATCCTTACTACTAGAAACACAAATAACTTTATCCACTAGTGTAACTCCACTATTTTTTCATGGTATTTTCTTCAACATGTTCATTTGTATAGAATGTATAACCCTTAATTACATAACCACTGTATTATAATACATACACACTTGTTCCAGCGGCTAGCCATCGAAGTCATTATGAAATCAATTTTTAATTATCATCCAACTGGGTAAAAATATGGTCTCGAAACCATCCTATAAACTGGTGATTATGTGTATTTGATGACCATTTTCAGCCCTTGATGGATTCAACTACCTAATAATTTCATTATGAGTTTCAATATATGGAGTAACCTCCCAACTGTTATGCAAAATATAAAGGTGGGCCTGCTCCCGATCTGTAAAACTGATTGTCACAACAACTCTTCCAGAAATTCCCTCATCCTTAATATATCCATTGTGACGAGATTATGGGATTCTAATGCTTTCCACATCATATAGGTATTCGGTATAAAATTAAATGGCTTCCTTAACAATATATCACTCCACTATACAACCCTATGGCCGACTTAAATTTCTAAAATACCCTAACAAAATCTTCATATACTGTTCAACAAAATACATCAATCTATAGTGCACAGGACCACAAAGTCGAATCTCTCTCACCAAATGAATCATCAAATGAACGATCATATGAAAGAATGTTGGGGGGAAGAAAATTTCTAATTCTTATAATATGATGATAATTTCTTTTTCTATAGCTGTAAATTTCATCGGGTCTAAAACTTTGATACATATAGCTTTGAAAAAGAAACAAAGTTTTCTTAACGTATGACTAACATTCTTGGAAAAAATTCAAAGTAATGTTATATGAATTAGATCATAAATCAAAACCTAGCATTCATGTGATTTTAAACATTTTATCTTCAAATAATTCATTGACACAATGTTCTAGATATTTTATGAATACCTTTATATAACCTTTACATCATTGAAAAAGTTGCAAAACTGGTATCTCTCCTCCCTAGAAAGAGTATAAGTAGCTGGAGGAAGAAACATTCGATTTTTACCCGTCACGGGAGCCAACTCTTCTCATATTCCCATGCCAATCATGTCCAACCTTGGTTTAATTCCATCCTATGTTTTTCCAGGGACATTTATCAATGTTCCGATAACACTATCACATACATTTTTTCCACATGCATCACATTAAGAAAATGTCTGACGTACAAACAATTCTAGTATGGTAATTCAAAAAAATGATCTATTTTTCGAACCAATTATCGTATGGTTTTTCAAAATTGGTTTACCAAAAATAGTGTTCACATATTTTACTTTCTCAAATTGCTGATCACTTATTAGTGGAGATGGTGCTGTGCATTGTTTTAAACTTCCATTGAATGATTTCTTCCAAGATCGGTACATATGCTGAAGACGTAGAAATCTACAATTTCTAAAAAACACATATTTTGATGAATGTTGCAACATAATTGATTCTGTAACTTCTCCACACACGGGAAACCCTTGAGTTCCTTTAATTATATATCATGAAAAATTTCCATATGTAGTGAAATAATTTATTGTCTCATACAACATCACTCTCAATGTGAAGTATTCACTTTTATATGCATCATACAACATAACACCAGAATCCCAAAATAACTTCAAATCCTCAATCAATGGAGACAAATAAATATCAATATCACTACCTAGTTGTTTTGGTCCTGATTTAATCATAGATAACATGATGAATTTCCACTTCATGCATAACCAGGGTGTCATGTTATAATTTACCAACATAACAGGCCATGTACTATGAGTGAAGGTTTGAAAACCAAAAGGATTTACTCCATCTGTAGATAACGCAAGATGAAGGTTTCTCAGTTCTTTTCCAAATTTAGAATTCTCATGATCAATTTTCTCCATTGAGGAGATTCGGTCGGATGATGTAATTTCCCATCTTTATTTGTTTTATCTGCATAACATGACGATTCTTTTAGTTTCTTCAACTTCCATATAGACGCCTAAACCTTGGAATGATTGGAATGTACCATAAAAATTTTGTAGGATTGGATTCATCTTTCTTGTATCGAGAAGCACCACACTTTGGGAATTCTGTAAGTGATTTTTTCTCCTTGAGAAACAATATATTGTCTTTCGAGTAGTCATGTATTCATTTAGATATCATACCCATCGAGCGTAGCATTCGTTTAGCTTCATATGTCTGGCATGGGAGCTCATTATCTTCAGGGAGCATGTCATTCAAGAGAGAAAGTGATTCGTTAAAACCAGCATCACTCTATCCATTGCCTAATTTCAATTTATACAACTTCAGTACAACTGACAATGTCGTATACTTGGTGGAACCAGCATACAATGGCATCTTTGCACAAGTCTTTAACTTCTTAAACAATTTTGGGAAATCATGGAGTTCATGTTCAATTTTATTTATCATTTCTTCAATATGATATTCATCATCATTGAAATCTATAATAAGATCCTCCATATGGTCTTCTTCATTATCCATATTTTTATTCATATCTGATGATCCATAAAACGCGGTTTTATCCCAGCCAGAAGCTACATTCGCTTTTTCTCCGTGTTTATTCCAACATTTATAGCACTGATATACTCTGTGACATATCAAATGTTATTCCAACTCCTCTAGCGTAATTAATCTAGAATAAAAACAATGAAAACACGAAAAATTGATTTGAGAAGGATCCTTTGCATGATCCTTTGAAAATTTGATGAACTCTTTCACTCTGTTCTCGTACTCTGTTGTCAAACGATTAGCATCCATCTAATCTTTATTCATCTTTATCCTATTTGAATCTCAAATATTAGTGTTTATGGTTCATGTACACAAAACAGGACTCTCAAATACAGTAGAAGAGAACCAATTTCTTATAAAGATTGAGATTAATAGAGCGTAACCATTAGTATTTATTCATCTTCATTAAATATAATTACTTTAGATTCATTATAGTTTCCTCAAATCAACCCAGACCAAACACAAGAATAATCAAGAATGATACATCTACCACTCCTAGTTCTCTGCCCTATATTCATTATCATCATACCTAAATACCCATACATCCACACATACACATGTCACAAACACTTAAAAAACCATACCCACATCAGAACCAAAGTACCAATATGCATTTCAATCAGATTACTCGACTCAAGTGGTGGTTTGTAAGAAATAACAAGAAAATATAATAAGTATACAGTCACACATAAATCTCAAACTGGTGTAAATAATTCAATAAACCCAAGGTATCATTCCATCTATCAGAATACTCTGAAGGATCCCGTATGCGACAATATTCCCAGGTTGTGAAGGTTCTTGAGGTGGAAGGTGAACACGCACCTATCGAGGATCATGGTCAGGTAACTGAGGTTGAAGGTGGCCCTATACTCCTACAAGGGTTCATTCCATATTTCACAAACCATGTACTGGTACCCCAGGATGTTAACCAACTGCTGGTGGAAGTGAAACCATTCCTGATGATCATGCCAAGAAGAAATGGAAACCAATAGGGGGGAGTGGTTCAAAATACCTCAAGAAAGATGAAAAAACATGGTATTTGAGAATAGGTTAGTGGATTTCATGTTGTCTAGACACTTATCCAATAGAATCCACAAGCAGTGATGGCCCCTGCAGTTGTTTCCCAAGGTGAAACTGTCACTTGAGAAGCTGAGATCAATGAGGCCCTTTCCATCCATGAACTAAACAAACTCCTTGATGGCCTTCCACTAGAATGGGCTTCTAACTTTTCTTTCCATTGGGTTGCAAATGACATTAATGGCATCCCCAAAAAACAATGGATTGTGGCCGGGATCGATGTTATTTTGTTCACTCTATAGATATTCCCCTTGAAGAGAGTTATAGCTTCCAAAAACTAAAGTCATAATGAAGTAGGTGTCACCATTGGACACTGTGGTATTGATTAATTGATTGAAATCTTAAACAGTCTCAAAAACATATTTATTGTGCCAAAATACCGATTTGTGTCTTTTGGAGGGGTCATAGTGTAGAAATCCATGCATCTTAATCTTCTAGGAGAATTGTATTATTATTACAGGGTTTTTTGTTATTTGAAAACAACAACAATGACATTATGGTTTTTGATTTCTATAATGAGGAAGTGCGATTTAACATGGGAACTTATCTCATGAGCATTACATATGAAGATAATAATGATAGAGAGGATAGGGCTCGGGCATTGGATCTAGAGCTAGTAGCCTTATTGAAGTGGGAGGATGATCTCTCATTGAGGTCCCTTGATTTTGAACATGTTCATAATACCTTCTCGTTGTTAAGCTTCATATGAGTGGGAGATGAGGATCCAAAGGGGATGGGGAAGGATGGGTAATGAAACATGGGGGCTGGTGAGGGAGTTCTCTATGGATCAATAAGTATTTAGAGCTGGATGACAAGCTCTGAGATAAGGGAGAGAGAACAAACACTACTAGGAAAGGGCATGTCCACTACATAGAAGCAGTCAGTAACCTCAACGACGGAGGATAGAGATGGAGGTAGGGGTGGAAAGGCAAGAATGCTTGGTGGTCTCGACATCATTCCATACTAGTGCACTGCCAGACAAAGTCACTTAGACATAATTATGGAATGAAGGGGGAACCCCTAGAAGAAAATAGAGTTCAAGCGTTGGATGTCCTAGAAATGCATCAGAACCGGGTGATGTTTTCCTTAAAGAAAAAGGTTATCCTTCATTCCTTAATTTACGGTGACATGGTATTAGATCTAAGGGAATCGATGATACCAATGAGGAATCTAGTGAAACTAGAATCCAAGTGGGAAGGACCTTAAATTTTTCATAAACTTCACTCCGATAGTGTAAACTCATTGATCGCCATTAATGATGAGCATATCGATAATTCCACCAATACAAGGTTTCTCAGGTGATATTCTACATGAATAAACAATCCCTTTCAATGAAAATCAACCCATTCCAAAGATTCCCCATAGATTCCACATTTTTATATACAGTAAAAATCTATACTAATAGAAAATCCTAGAATAATGGAGTAATGATAAAAGAAAAAAAATATGTCATAGCCACATATGTTCAAATATTATGTAAAATTATAAAAAAATACCCCATAAAATACCACTACATTCAAATTTAAAAAAAAATATTCTATTGAATCATACCTCAAATCATGATGATACTTGTGCCACGATATCTGCACCGTGATGCGCCAGATGAACATCATCATCAAAAACTTCACTAACAAGATAACAAACTAGAATTAATCACCTTAGGAACCTCATTACTCATTTCCAACCCAACATAACCTAATAATATAATTAAATCAAATCATATCTATTCAATAATTCATACCACACCTTCTCATAAAGGTGATTGTTGGAAGAATTTATATGACATATCAAGCCATACCACCATCAAATTGAATGGTTTCTAGGATCTAGAATAAAAAAATACCAAATAACCTAAAAACCCTTCGTAGTAATTAGAAAAAAGGTGATACATTAGGATTAATAGAAATATATTGGATGATCACCCCCAATAACCCATTCACAATATGTAGGAAGAACACTCATGAATCAATGATGAAGAAGAATCATCACCATCAGAGGAAATGAAACCTAGGGTTGAAATAATTCAACACAAAATCCACTAGAACACCATTGATGGGAAAACCTCACATCCCAAAAATCCAATTAACAATGTTTTAATAGATTGATATGATTTATAGAATAATAGTTCTAGAACCATTAGAAGAAGTTAGACCAAACTCAAGCTTCGAAATGGGGCATTACCATAGAGAAAAAAATGAAGAAGAAAAGGATGAATCATGTAGTCTACAACCATCAAAATCTGAAATATCCATTAAATATATCATGTCAAATCATCATATGGTTATGTGTGATGGGAGAAGAGAACAGTATTAAAAAATCATTTGGAAAACACGCCTTAAAGGGAGGTTTGGCAAGGCGGAGCTCAGTAGGAGGTGGAGGTCTGAAGATGCGAAGCTTGAGGGCATTGCAGGCAGCGAAGGTTTGGAAAAGAAATGCTCGACGGCGGCGGAGGTTCGGTAACACGAAGCTTAGTGGGCAGTGGAGGTTCGGCAATGAGAAGCTTGAGGGAGATGGTGGTCCGGCAATGCAAACTCAGTTGGAGGTGGAGGGGAGTCGTAGGGTTCCAGTACCGCGAGAGCTTTAGGTCGTGATAAAACGATGTCACTGTGCGACCAACTTTAAAAAAAATTGACTAAGGTTTTATTAGTGCTATGAAAGCTCTGATAAAGACTACCTTTATCAGCGCTAAAATTTTAGCGTTAATAAATACTACCTTTATCATCGCTAAAATTTTAGCGCTATTATAGGTATCCTTTATCAGAACTTTTGTTAGAACTAATAATAGTCCTCTTTATCAACACTAAAAAAGCAATGATAAATCCTTCCAATATTAGAGCTAATATTTTAGAACTGATACATGGATACTTTATCAGCACTTTTCTAGCACTGATTAAGACTCCCTCTATCAGTGCTAGAAAATCCCTGATAAAGAATCCCTTTATCACCGCTAAAATTTTAGCACTGATACAGGGTTTTCTTTATCACTGGTATTTTCTTAGCGCTGATATAAGGTGGCACTACCCTATCCGATTTTTGAAGTAGTGGCCAACAAGGAGACTGATGGAACCCACAACCCACCCCATAAATTCCAGGTTATTTATTCACTAATTAAATTTTTTCATTTCATATTAGTTAAATATTTACATTAATTTAAATTTCATAACCTTAATAAATTAAAAAAATAATTAAAAAGAATTATTTTAGGTGAATTAAATTTAGTGAGTAAACATATGAGAAAGTTCCTCAAGTGATACGAACCTGGTCATCCATTATACTACACTAGGAAAATTAAATTGCTTTTTACATGCCCTATGATAGGTGTGTATCACATAAAACAAAGGAAATACATTCATCTCGACACATGTATATTTCTACAACACATATAACAAGAATATCAAGATATACTCAACAATGACACACATTCTAGAGGTAAGTCACAACCATATTATACTAGTCTATGATAACATATAGAATATTACACAAAGCACTCACCCAAGAGAACACACTCTTGAATCTAATATCATTAATGATGTCCATCAAATAATTACTTCTTATCAGGTCTCTTCATGAGAAAGAGCATGCTAATAGTTTGAATAGAATATAATACACAGATGAGTATCATTGGCAAGGCCATGGGGTGATACCAAAAAATCAATATGGATTAACCCGCTAAGTAGAGGATTGACTCCCATTTAGTGTTGGTCACGTCGATACCATGAACTCCACCTACGACATGAATATGTATAGAGGATCTCACTTTGGGCCTCTTAGAGGGATTCCAAAAACGTTATCTAGGAATTACTGTTTATGTAATCATTGTCCCAGGAGTAAAAAATGACTGCATACTAACCCTCATGGAAAAGATAAAGGTAACAAACTCAGAATTTTTTTTCCAAAGATATAGAGTACAAGGGCTCCAAGACATGTATAAAAGAGTACACATGGTGTAGTAGGGTTCACACTCCATGTCCCTTGAACCCGGCTCTTGCCAGTGTAAATGGATTATCTCATCAAACTGTGTCCATGTAGTAGTACACACCATGTACATATCCCATTTACTCTAACCATGTGCTAGTACACGTCACCATCCTATACATGTCTTCTCAAGTACATGTACACAGCTTAGCCTGTGAACATCTTTCAATGTAAATAGCCCATGTGATTCCTGAGTACATATCGAGTGACCCAGGTGATACCACATGCTATGTGAAAGGGGTCACATTCCATGTGATATTTAACTTCCTATGGAAACCCTAATCGCAGCTCATGTGGACCCACACAACGTATAGATCCAGATTAAACATTGAGTTGTTCAGGATTTTTCATAATCCCATATCTACCCCCTCATTTGATCCAATGCCTCCAGATTTTTTTCTAGGGATCTATTCACCTTGAGATTGAAGATCCTAACTCGTCCAATCATTTTTGTTGATGAAGAATGCATTACGACACAAATCTACTCAAAAAATGAATCAAATTGTCATTCTTTGTTTTGTGTGGAAGAATGGTAAATTGGGTATCCTCTGTTATCTAAATTTCATTATCTCCATCATCACACATATGTTAGGCTATTCCAATCGTAGATCTGTTATATTGGATCGTTGCACCAAAAAATGGGTGCGCAATGATCGATTGATCGAGAATGATCGTGACAAATGATGAATGGGGGGAGAAAAGAAAAAGAACATATTGGAGTAACAAACCTTGATCAATGTTCATGTTTATCTTGATCCATCATTATTAGAATGAAAATCAGAATAATAAAATTAAAAATATATTCTCCCATCAAAACCTCATAAAATAAAATCATCCCGCATAACGATCAAGCCACAAATCAATATATTCATTGATTGATTCATGTTCATTTTATAAATCAAGAACAGGGAAGAATAATATAAAAACACATGCCCTACCATGATTCAAATTGATCACTAATGAAGAATGGGGTTGTGTCGTGTTTTTGGTGAGATCCTTTGAATCTTTTTTGCATTAACCATTGATAGAAGATCTTATCGCCATTCGTCTGAGATGATTCACTGAAGCTATCTCCAATGGCTCTCCAATGGTTCTAGGTTTGTACAGTTAACCCTAGTATTTCTCCATAATATTCTATTTTAGGTCCATCAATCACTGTCTCAAAAAAATGAAATGAAATAATTTATTAAATTATTTTTTTCATTTCCACGCTTGTGATTACATTTCTACAAATGACGCACACCGAATAATGTTAAGTCACTCCTAGGGTAAACATCGCATTCTGAACTCAACGGTACCATCATATTTTTTATCAGGGTATTTGTTTATAAGTTATTACACTTTTTCATGATAAATGAGCACGTATACTATTTAATATATTTCAAACATTTGTTTTTGGAACAATGGCCTCAAAATCGCACAACGTCTCTATGCCTGGTCTCAGAAATAATTTATATAGTATCCAAAAAAATAGTGCATGGAAAATCTAAGGAATTATATTATGCCACCACTAAGGACAGCTAAAACAATATCTAATCAATAGAAACTGTATGCAGTTGTATAAATAAATAATTACAATGCATAAGTAAATAGTTATCACATTATCAATTAATCTTTATTTAACTATATAAACCTTTGGGTTCCCATAGACACTCATACCTCAATCCCCACTTCAACTCATGTTACGGGCTGATGTATGTCTTAGGGATATCATATCTTATAATTCCATTGTTATCATTCAATACCAACTCTAAAATGTGTTGGAGCCTAAAGTATGTCTGATGAATATCATATCTCACAATTCCATTGATATCATTATTTAATTCATATTTTAATTCACATGTTACCATTCATACATCACATAATAGAATGTCCATGTTTATATGCATTAATTCACAACTAAATGACCATGTTACCATTCATAACTTACACATTAGAATAATCTTGTTCACATTCTCTATTTCACAATTAAATGGCCATGTTACCATTCATACCTTACACATTATAATGACTAGGTTCCCATTATTTAATTCCCAACTAAATGACCATGTTACAATTCTTAACACATAATTAATTCAACAATTAATTATCCACATCAATTCCATTACTAATTATACAAATAGTTAAACAAAAAAATTCCATTAGTTAATTCAAAATCTGACTAATGACTTAAATAATATTAATTAATTCAAAAAATAATCAATCCCATAAAATAAATAAATAAATTTAAAAATTAATTAATCACATAAATTATAATAGTAAATCCAATAATTAATCAATGACACCAATTTTATTACTAATTCAATAATTAGTTTATCACATAAATCCCATTAATTAATTTTCTAATTAAATGAGTATGTAAATCCAATTAATTAATTATTCAATTAATTAATCAATATCCACAAACTAAAAATAACATAATTAATTCCATAATTAATTATCTCAATCACAATATCAATAGATCATAATTATTTCCACAATTAAATATCTCAATCTTAAAATCTTATTATCTCATAATTAATTCTACAATTAATTATCTCAATCTGTAATTCCCAAAATCCCCAGTTTCTGATCTTGTCAATTAATTAATTCAACAAATTAATTAATTCAATTAAGAATGTAATTTCTAAACATCTAATAGAAATTATACAATTACATTCATGTAATTTAAATAAATACTTTGAGATTTGAATTATAGACAACCTACCTCAATTCGTTGATGAGCGATCACCCAATAAAAATCCTCACAAATTGAGCAGCTCAATTATATGGAATGAGATTCAAATTCAAAACCCTAAAAAAGATCAAATCAATAATGATTTCTCAAATATAGAAATAGATCTACAATACTGGATCCAAATCCACAAAAACATGTCTATATCCAATCAAAAGAGTAAGAAAACCCCATTTCTAGAGGAGGATAATAAAGGATATGGAATAGAAAACCAAGTGAGGTAAGATACACTTACAGGGAGGGGTGAAGATCTTCAATCCAAGATTAAAATAACAAATTAAAAAGGTTTTTTAGTCTTTTTATTCATATTGGATTCTCCAAAATCATGAAATATTATCTAGGGTTAAATGGGGATAAAAAAGAGTTAAATGGGGGTTTTGGTGATTAAAAGTCTATTTTTTTGGTGATTTGAAAATTCATGCATGGTTAGCTGGGAAGGGGAACACGGTTTCTCCTAAATGTGTACCTAAATGTGAAACTCTATTATGGGGGTTCATAGTTTATCAAAATAGGGTGTACATATTGACAAACCATGTCTCAACCATGTAATTCCTCTATGTCCAAGGTTGTATGGTTTTCTAGGCAGGGGCACATGGTTAGGGAAAACCGTGAGCCAACTATGCACTACCCATCTCCCTTCAAATTTTGTCAATTTTTCACCAAAACACCCCCATGGTAAATACCAACCCAAGTACACTGAAACAAGGAAAAAATAAATAACTTAAATTAAGACCAAGTCATCTTCAGTAATGGTCGGGATCTTACAATCTCACCACCTTATAACATCTTATCCTTGAGCTGCACTCCCAAGAATCTCTAAGATTCTGAGTCAAAATGATTAGTACAATGGTCCCACATATCTTAGTTTCTTTCCCAAGTCTCCTCCCACACATTCCCATGTTTCCACAATACACAAACTATAGGCATGGTCTTTCTGCACAACACTTTCTCACTGCGATTCAACACACGTACTAGATTCACTTCAAAGAAAAAATATATCTCAATCTCAACATCATCCAGATTGACCACATTAGAATGGTTGGGGTGATACCAACCTAGTTTTGACAATTAGAAAACATCAAATATAGCGATGTATCTCTGTGGAAGAGCAAATTAGTAAGCCACTAGCCTGATTCTCTCCACCACCTCAAACGGTCCAACAAACATGGGTGCCCACTTTCCCTGTCTCTGTATTCTATAGCAATTGAATCTTGGAAACACCCAAATGGATACATGATCAGCCTCTGTAAACTCTAGGTGTCATTTATTTCTATCATCATATGACTTCTATCTACTTTGGGTCATATCCATATATTTTTGAATCAACTGTACATGCTCTAATGTGTCCTACAAGAGACTCGGTCCCAACAACTTAGACACACTTACATCCATCCTGACTAGATGTGGTCTTCATGGCCTACTATAAAGAACCTCATATGGTTCTATCTATATATTTTGTCAATATATATTGGTATGGGTGAACTCCACTAGTGATAGGTGATTCTCCCAATACCCACCAAATTTTAGAACACAAGCTCACAATATATCCTCAAGCACTGGTATAGTATGCTCTGACCACCCATCTTACAGTGGGTGGAAATACATACCCAATAAAACTTGCATACCAAGCACATTCTGCAATCCATATAATAATCGTGAAGTAAAACACATGTTTTATTCTGAAACAATATTATGTGGCACCTCAGGTAGACAGACTATCACCCAAACATAAAAATATCCTAACTTCTCCACTGAGAAAGTCTCCAATATATTCAAGAAATTAACTACCTTTTTTAGTCTATCCACAATAACCCAAATAGAAATATTCTTATAAGTCATCCTCAGGAGAACCACCACGATGTCTATAGTCACTTTGTTCCACTTCTACTCTATAATGGCCAACGAATGTAGTAAACCTACAGGTCATTAATACTCGGCCTTCACCTACTGATAGGTGTAGCATCATGTCACAAACCTTACTATTTTATTTTTCATTTCCAACCATAAAATCTATCATTTTAGTTCACGGTTCATTTTGGTCACACCTGGATGTACCACCCACTTCGAGGCATGAAACTCACACATCATCTTGTCTCACATTCTTTTAGGTATGACAACTTGATTCCTGGTATAGATGGCCTCATCCTCATCTATTCTCCAATCAGAAGGTGACTCCCCACCTTCAAGGTTTTACCTCATGGTAAAACATTATAAATCCACATACTGTAAATCTTATATCTATCTAAAAAATGTATACTCCAATGAAACTATGACGAGAGTCATCTAATCCTAACTCTACTAAAACACAATCTGTATCTCGTCCAGAAAATCCATTATCTTTTACTCATCACTAGACTCCTGAACCACCTGAGTTTGAGTTTTCCTCCTCAAATCATCATCATCAATGTTCCCCTTTCTAGGCGTATATTTTAGCTCAAAATTTAATGGTTGCATATACTCAACCCATCTCTGTTTTCAAAGATTCAAGTATCACTATGAAAATATGTACTATAATCTCTTGTGATCAATATACACAGTAAAAAATTTTCCCAATAGATAATGTCCCCAACACATTAAAACATAAACTATTATAGCCAACATGAGGTCATATGAAGGGTAGTTCTATTTATCGGGACTCATCTGCAAAGACCCATAAACCACAAATTGATCTCCATGCATCAACAGAACTCCAATTACAATCCCAGAAGTGTCACAATACACTATGTACTTATCACCTTGCTCGGGTAGGATCAATATTTGTACTGATGCCAAAATCAACTTCATCTCCTAGAAATAATTATCATAATCTTATGACCACTAAAAGGTTATCCCTTTTTTGGTCATGGCCATCAGGAAGGTTTCCAATCGATAAATGTCCTGAATGAACGCATAATAATATTCAAAAAATCCTAGAAATCGATGGATATCAAACATGCTCGTAGAATGCTCTCAAGAAACCACTATCTTAACCTTCTCTAGATTTACCAACACACATTCCTCCGAGATGATACTACCCAAGAAGTGTACCTAATTGATCCAAAAAACTGTACATAGATATCTTGATGTATAGCCAATGCTCTCTTAGTGTACTTAGGATGATATCAAGATGTTGGTCACAATAATCATGCGTCTTGGAGTGCACCAAGATGTCTTCCACAAACACTACCACAAACTGATCTAGGTAGATATTAAATAATTTGTTCATTAAGTCCATAAACATTTCGGATGTGTTCGTTAACCCAAGAAATATTTTGATGAAATTATATAGTCTATACCTACTTCTAAATTCATCCCTTGGTATATCAGAAGTCTAAACTCTCAGTTTATGATACCCTAATCTCAAGTCAATCGTTGAGTATATACGAGATCCTCTCAACTGGTCAAATTGGTCCTCAATACAGGGGACAGGATACTGGTTCTTCACAGTCATCTAGTTCAACATTCAGTAATCAACACATAAGCGTAAACTCTTATCATCCTTCTTTGCAAACAACACTAGTGAACCCCCAAGGCGACATACTCAGATAAATAAATAACCTATCCTCTAACTCCTCCAGCCGAGTCGTGAGCTCATGAATATCTTTCGTTTCCATTCTATATGGTGGAATCGAAATCATCTCTTCCCCAGGTATGAGCTCATTGCTAAATTCCACATCTCTCTTAGGTAGAATCCCTGATAAATATTAAGTAAACACATCCTAAAACCTATCAACTATGTGTGGAAATTCATCTCATTTTACACCTCCATCATTCAGAAATAAAGTAGAAACCTAGGTTGTGATCTCTTCTATTTGATGAGTAATTGGCCTTACTCGGAACGCCTCGATATTCCACTCTCCATATTGAATATATTTGTAACCCTTATGAGATGTAATGGTCACTCTCTTATGGTAAAAATCTATGTGTGGACAATATGATACTAACCAGTCCATACCCATAATTAGTTCAATGCCTCACATGTCTTTGATATAAAGATACCATAGAAATAGATACTACTCGACCTCAAGAGAACACCCCTTGCCAAAAAAAATGTCTCTTGACGGAACTCCATGAGGTGTGTTTGTCGTCAACACCCCACTCATGAACTCCATCACTAGGCTCAAACCATTAACAAGTTTTTTAGAAATAAACAAAATGATAGGAACCGATATAAAATAAGGCACTAGATATCATAAAAGCTATAAAAATAGTACCTCTCACTATCAATTGTCCAGCCTTTATATCCACAAGTGTAGGGTGAATATAATTCAATAGTCTTACCCCACTACCCTGTGATTCAGTCTAAGTCCCTTGTGCTGAACTACTCTACTAATATGAGCGCTCTTACCCTGAAGCTCCACATACACTACCTTTACCAGCTGGTACAATAGAACTCCAGACGCAAGACTAATATGGTGTAGAATATCCTCTTCCAACACTCTGATTCTGACTAGCTATACACTTACTACTCATCTAGCGCTGGGTCCTGTAGAACATTTATAGATGTACCATATTTCTGCAAGACTGTAACTATATTGGTGGTTTAGGGAAAAATCTTCAAAAGTTTCCTAATCTATCACACTGGTGATAGATCACTCGATTAAGGTCCTATGAAACTGATCCCTCTTTTTAGGTACTCTGTTTCCTACTTCCCTGGTTGATGTTTTCATAGTAATGCTTCTTACTATCAGAAGTAACACCTTTTAATCATCCAAATGGAACCACCTTTCTTAAACTGGAAGCCTCTTCAGCTTACCCATATCTATGAGATCCTTATCCACCACATCAGAAAACTCCTTTAAATGAACATGGTTAACTTGGGACTTAATCTCACATTTAATCCCATCCTAAAAATGTCTCACTGTAGTTATCTCATCCACTGCCAATGATAGAGAAAAGTGTTACAAATGTGTAAAGTTTCCAACATAGTCTATCACATTAATACTCCCCCAAGTCAACCTCATGAACTCAGCTACTCCCTCATACCTCAGTATCTCTGGATATAATTTCTCTAGAAACCTATCCAACAGTTCCTTCCATAACATACCATTATCCTATACAGTCCATGCCCAAACATACCACCAGTGATTCACTGATACTCCAATCATGTAAGCTGCCAACCTGACCATTCTCTCTATAGGAGTCTCAAAGTGGTCAGATATAGTCTCAATGGACTCAACCCAGAAATCATCTCTCTCAGGTCCACCCTCTCCAATAAAAGCAAGAGGGTGTTGAATTTGTCACTCCATTTTTTAGATGAAGCATACTCTTCACAACCCACCCT
The DNA here is from genome assembly GCA_963277665.1 of Viscum album. Classification (NCBI taxonomy): domain Eukaryota; kingdom Viridiplantae; phylum Streptophyta; class Magnoliopsida; order Santalales; family Viscaceae; genus Viscum; species Viscum album. The sequence goes on along the minus strand of OY728148.1, from coordinate 961,527,394 downwards.
GGGTCTCTTCCCATGAATTTCATAAAGTGGGAAAAGTTCTCTTAGAAATGCTCCCTAAATTTCTCACCTAACACAATTGGTGCCTTAGTTCCTACTACTGGTAGATGATATCTAGCCATATCCTCATGTTATCCTCTTAATAAGTGTCGTCATAGATAAATATATATACAATTACAAATAGGTACCATAGGACACCTTTTACAAAATTAACACATTTAAGGTAAAATACAATATTCCACAATAATTCATTTCCCCAAAAACTACCACATAGTCAAAACAGACGTGTTATCTCTACCCTTAATAATATTACTCTTTGGTCCTAGATAACAAGGCTAAACACATTCTAATTATTCATGTTTCTCATTTATACACCCATTTATTCTCATCTTACATCATTCCACAATCTTTCTCAATTTCATGTTAGGTTCCATTTTCATTTCAATTTCACAAGTAAGGAAAAACATTTCAAGTTCAATAACTTACCCATAAACCATTTTTCTATGTGTGCCTAAAATGATGCATGTTACAATAAACCTATGTTCCTAGACTGATGTGCGTAACTCAAATCTTGTTCCATACTGGTCCACGAGTCAAAACATAGAAAAAATTAACATCAATAATCAAAACACACAACAAGTGTGTCACCCAAGTTGAAATAATATTCAACTGTAACAGCAAATAGGAATAACAACAATCCCAACCAGGGTACTTGGGTTCTCCCCCATACATGGGTTAGATATTCCCATGCATGAGATCATATCCAAGGCCCAACCCTTTCTAGATTCATGTCTACCTTTACAAATAGTAATAAAAAATAAAAACTAAAAGAAAAATGGACTCTGATAACACTTTGTAATGTCCTGACCCTAGGACCACACATCGGTGCCTTGAGTCAGTCAGTCACATGACCCTAGGTGTGCCTCCCCGTATGCTAGAGGATACCGAATAGCAGTGAGGGTCTGAAATATCGATAATAGGGAGACAATACCACCTTTTATCAGATTAAATACACTAGAATAAAATAAGAAACTATAACTAAATAACATGTAATCATAACTGGAAATAACCGATATCACGAGATGGCTAAAAGTGGAAATACAATATCAAAACTAAAGAAGAAAATATGACATTCCAATGTATGTGTCAAGTGTCTAAAATTAAATATAAAATAAATACACTGATGAAACCCCTAATTGGGTCCCGAATTATTTCTAGTTCCCTCATCCATCCTCTATCCCATATCATCCATATAACAATGAGATTTTTCCCTTAACGTATCTAGAAAACACAAAGTCTATTTGGGTACAAATAAGGCAGCCTGAGTAGGGTGTGAGTACAGCTCAGTAGGCCACCACCACTGGTGTATAAAACAATATATAGTTAATATAAAGTGTATGAAGTTGTATAAATACATAATTATAATTCATAGGTAAATAGTTATCACATTATCAATTAATCTTTATTTAAAAACATAAACCCCCGAAATATCATAGACACTCGTACCTTAATGCTTTCTTTGGATCATTCTGAAGCCTGAAGTATGTCTAATGGATTTCATATCTCATAATTACATTTTTACCATTCAATACCTACTTTGTCTCATACCGGTTCCTGAAGTATGTCTGATGAATATCTTATCTCATAATGTCATTGATACCATTATTTAATTTATACTTGAATTCCCATGTTACTATTCTTACATCACACAATAGAATGACCATGTTCCCATTATTTAATTCCTATCTAAATGACCATGTTACCATTCATACCTTACACATTATAATGATCATGTTCTCATTATTTATTTCACAACTAAATAACCATGTTACCATTCATAACTTACACATTAGAATGAAAATGTTCCCATTATTTAATTCTAAACTAAATTGCCATGTTATCATTCATAACACTTAATTAATTCAACGGTTGATCATCCAAATAAATTCCATTACAAATTCAATTATTTTTTAAACAAAAATATTCCATTATTTAAATCAATAATTAACTAATCACATAAATAACATTAATTAATTCAAAAATTAATTAACCCATCATGTAAATTAATTAAATCTACAATTAATTAATAATATAAATTATAGTAGTCAATTGAAAAATTAACTAACCCCAAAAATTTTATTACTAATTCAAATATTAGTGTATCACATAAATACACTCAATTAATTACCTAATTAATTTAGTACATTAATCACATTAATTTATTATTCAATTAATTAATGAATTCCACAAACTCAAAATTACATAATTAATTCCACAATTAATTATCTCAATAACAAGCTCAATATATCATAATTAATCACAAAATTAAATATTTCAATCCTCAAATCTGAGTATCTCACAATTAATTCTACAAGTAATTATCTCAATCTATAATTTCCAAAATCCCCAATTTCACATTTCCTTAATTAATTAATTCACCAAATTAATTAATTCTATCAAGAATACAATTTCCAAAAATCTAATAGAAATTATAAGATAAAATATACATAATTTAAATATAGACTTTGTGATTTGGATTATAGACCAACTAACTCGATTCGCTGACAAGCGGCTGTCCAACTGAAATACCCAAAATTTTAGCAGCACAACGACATAGAACAAGTTCTAAATCTAAAACCCAAAACCAAGATTGAAAAAATAAAGATCTCTTAAATCTATTTATATATCTACAATAATATATCTAGATTAAAAAAAGGTATATATCCAATTAAAATAATAATAAAAACCCCTATCTAAAATAGGATAAGAAAGGAGAAGGAATGAAAAACCATGTGAGATGAGATCCTCTTACATAGAAGGGTTCATTATTTGATATTGTCTTTGAATCAAAAATAATGGAGGTCATGAATAATTTTAATCCATCTAGGAGGCTACAAAATCCTGAAATATCATCTAGGGTCGAATAGGGGTCAAATAAAAGTTAAAATGGGTGTTTGGGTGATTAAAAATATAATTTTTGGGTTATTTAAAAGGTCGTTCATGGTTAGTTGGGAAAGGGTGCATGGTTTCCCCTAACTATGAACCTAACCACGCGCCTCTATTATGGGGGTGCATAATTTCTCCTAAGAGGGTGTATGGTTTTATAAACTGTGCGCTAACCGTGAAATTCCTTTGTCTAGTGTTGCACAGTTTGATGGGTTGGGGCACAGGGTTAGGGAAAACCATGCGCCAACCATGGATTTCTCTTATCCCTTCCAATTTTCTCAAATTTTCTCCCAAACACAACCCAAGGTAAAACCAAACCCAAGTATTCTCAAACAATAAAAAAATAAATACCTGAAATTAATCTCGAGTCATCTTCAGGAAAGGTCGGGATCTTACACAAACAATTTCATTTACTCTCATGAAGTATTCATCAATGGATTCTTTATCTATCATTCTTATGTATTCATACTTACTATTACAAATATCTATCTTTTATTCCTTCACTTTAGTACTCCCATTGAATATACTTTCCAGCTTATCCCACATACCCTTTGAAGTTTTGAAACCCACCACCTTCATATATCCATTTTTTGATAAGGACATAAGAATGGAATTTCTAGCCTTTCCATCAACATCTATATTTATTTTATTATTAAACAACATAGGAAAATCTTTCCTAATATGGGTAAGACCAATTTTCGTAGCCTCAATAACTTCTATTCCAAAATATAGGAGATAAAGAATCATCTAATTTTTCCATCCATAATAATTTTTTCCATCAAATGTAGGAATTTTTCTACTATTGATTGAATTTATATTATACATGATAAGGATTAAATATGGGAACCTTACCTATGATACCAATTAAAGTTTCAAAGGATTAAATAACAACTTAAAAGGGGGTTGAATCAGTTGGTCACTTTTATAAGTTGCGAAAATTTTAAAAAACATAACCCTTGAAACCTTTTAATGTTTATATCCTTACTTTCATTTAGTAAATACCCATGCTTGAAAATGTAGTAAATCAAGTAAATCGAATAATATTTAAAAGGTTTCTCCCTGGTGTGATAACCTACATCAATTACATAGCCACTCCTATGGGTCTATATAAATTCTCTATAATGAATAAGTTAATAAAAATCATGACCAATCCCACAAGATAGCTTTTATTTCTCAGTAGAAATTATTATACTCACTCCCTTCACCTTAAAAATTTCATTAGAAATATTTGAGATAAAATAAAATAATAAAGGTTTTCTTGAAACTTCTCCACAAATTCTCTATCTAGAATCCTCATTCTGATATGGAAAGGCCTGATTCTCTCATTCCGATGGGGATGGGTTCAATGGACTTAGTCCAAAGAATTAATTCTAATGGAAACATTACGATGAACTCTTTCTCAATATATATTACTCAAACTCTTATCAAATTTTCAGTTAGATATTCCTTAGTCCGGTAAACAAAACATTAAAATTTCTAACCTTATAATGAGGTCTGAGTCCAAAATGATAACGTTGACATGAATTCTACAGTGCTCCACCTTTTCCAATCACATAAAAAAGATGTAAAGTAAAAATGTATTGTGATTATATTAATAGGAATCCTAGAAATAAAAAGGTATGAAACTATAAAACTTTTCTTACATAATTAAATTAAAAAACATCAAGATCTACGCATTTTTTAATTTAAATTTTTACAACTTAAACTCTTCAAAAATCTGTTGAAATATTATTGAGCCTTATTTTTAATTATTATTATCATACATCCTAAATTTTCATCGGTATGATGGAACATCATTAGATCATTATGATGTAACTTACTTATCTCATTAGGATGGAACTTCCTCAACTCATTATGATGGAACTTCCTCATCTCATTCATGAATTGATTTTCCGCATCAGAGTTAGTCTAGTTGAATTTTTTCTTAGAGTTAGTCTAATTGAATTTTGTTCTCAAAGTCAATCTTGATTGAATTTCATTCTCAAAGTCATTATGATAGAATTTCCTCCTCAGAGTCAGTCTGATTGAAATTACTCTTCATAGTTAGTCTGATGGAACATCCTTAGCTTTAGTCTGATAGAATCCTCATAACGATGGAATTCTCATTATAATGGAATCTTCTTTCTGCAGCTTTGAAATTCCTTAACCTCACTATCTATAACTCATTCGAACATCTAAAAAATTCGGTGCTCGGTACTTTTGGATCTGATGTATTCTTTTTCATGATTTCTATAACTATGAAAATCTTTATGGTTCCCCCATTTAATCAGAAGTTTTTATCATGAGGGTTTTCATGATTTATGAGAACTTAAAGATTGGAAAAGCACCTTCTGACTTACATAAGAAATTATTATGACTTTTATTACTTTCAAAACCTGTTTCTTTTCAACCAAAACACAATATGAATGTTTTCACATATTCTCCCCCTTTTCTTCATAAGTATTGTATCACTATTTATATAGGAAATTTATGATTTTTTGGAATTAAAAACTTGAAAATCATCGTCTGGCTGAAGGTTAGAATGTTTAAAACTTTCTAACTCCAAACATCACTATCTTCATTCAAACTCTTCAACAACATTTTGAACTTATAACCAACACTGAGTCGAATGAAACATGAACATCATGCTAATTGATCTAAGACCAATGATGTGTCTGATCAACAACTTTATTATTCTAACAACTTCTCTAATTGGTGCTACAGAGTTTGATACTTTGTGTTTGGTGCTGCTCAATCTGATCATCTGTATCCAGAAAACAACTTTCTCTAAAACAAAACATTTCTCCCTATTTATGTTTATCATTGAAAATTTAGAAACATTCCCCAGTTATTCAAAAAGCATTATTTTTCAAAGTATTACTTTTCTACAAATAGAAAACTTTTTAAAAAAAATCATGATGGTTATTCAGTATACCATACCATTTATGAAATGGAAAGAAACCTATTTTGGCATACTTGCATATTTTGGTTTGGAAAGTGATTTTTTAAGGCATATTTTAGGGAAAAAAACTTTAACCTTGAGGTTTAGAATGTGACTTTATAGGATAACTCAATGAAACAATGGGATATTACCAATATGAACCCTTAGAAAAAAGTAATAGTGGAAATACATTCCTTATTCCTTGAGAGGGAAAACATCTCTAAAAGTGATAGTGGGATGGAGATATAATTAGATAAAGTTCATACTAAATGTAGATAAGATGTTTCATAGGAACATGTTCTATAAATCCCCATGTAAGAAGAAACTATTCTAGAGACATAAGTAATGTGTGGGAGCACAAGAGAGGTTAGAGAACTAGAATGGTATGGTTTTCTTGTCACCAAGGATGGTGACTAATTATTAGTTTATAATAATGATCCTATAACCTTAAAAGAAGCAGTAAGTGGCACAGATGTTGCAAAGTGAAAATAATCCATCAAATCTAAAATGGATTCCTTCTACTAAAATCATTTTTGAATTTTGGTAGATCCTACAATGGATGTAAAACCCATTGTTGCAAGAGTGGGTATTCAATAAGAAACAAGACATTGAAGGAAAATTCAGTACCTATGAAGTATGAATATTTGTAAATGGATTGATATAGCATCAAGAAATTAACTAAGATAAAACCTTTTCCCTAGTTATAATGTTGAGATCCATCAGAATTATACTTGACATTGAGACTTACCGTGACTATGAGATTTGAGAAATGGATGTCAAAACCGCCTTACTTAATGGAAACCATCAGGAAGATGTTGACATAAAACAAGCTGAAGGTTTTGTGACTACAAAGGATGAAAATATACCCAAATTTAAAATAATCCATTTATGGATTAAATCAAGTATCTAGGATATGGAACATTCATTTTGATGAATCTATAATAGAATGTGCTTTCATAAAGAATGAGTGTGATCTTTGGGTCTACAAAACAATTAGTGGTATTGCATTCATTTTCTTAAAATTATATGTTAGTGACATATTACTTATAGGAAATCAAATACCATTAATAGAGTTTTTTAAGATGTGGTTAAATAAATGCTTCTCTATGAAGGACTTGAGAGAGACATCATATATATTTTTGAATCAAGATCTATCATGACAGATACAAGAAGTTGATAAGTCTATGTCAATGTACATACATTGATAAGATACATAAGAGATTTGGTATGGAAAAATCCAAGAGGGGATTCTTTGCAATGTCACATGGAATTCATCCTTCTAGGAAAATTTTTTCTCAGATACATGGGGAAATTAATAGAATGGAAAGGATTTCATATGCATCTGTGATTGGGTAATTCATGTATATAATGATTTGTACTAGGATAGATGTTTCATATGAATCAAGTGCAGTAAGAAGATATCAAGATGATTCAGTTGACCTCTATTAGATGGCAGTCAAGGTTATCTTTAATTATTTGAGGTTTACTAAGGATATGTTCCTAGTTTATGGAGGATATGGGGAACCCATCACCAAAAGATATGAAGATTATAGTTTTCAAACTTATCATGATGACATGAAGTCACAAACGAGATACATATTCACTATGAGTGGAGGTATTGTGAGCTGGAAGATCTTAAAAAAGGCTATGGTCATAGATTTTACAGTATATTCCAAGTATATTGTGACTTATGAGGTTGCTAAATAAGCATTATGGATGCAAAAAATCATCCAATATCTTGAATTTGTATATAATAGTAAATATACCATTACACTCTATTGTTATAATATTTTAGTGGTTTCTCTCATAAAAGATCCATGTACATATCAACTGACGAAGCATGTAATTTGGAAGTATCATCTATTGAGGGATTTTTTAAGAGAGGCGAGGTTTTAGTGAGAATTATTTCCAAAGAACAAAATATATCATACACTATGACTAAAATCTTGACTCACCATAAATATGATTATCATGTGAGTTAAATTGGACTAAAAGTTGTATGTAGTTGGATCTAGTCTTCATGGGAGTTTCTTGGAGTTGGTGTCCTAGGATTAGCTATTTGTACTTTAATTACGAGTATGTTCGATATATTGAATATTAATAAAACATATTATTACATATTTGTCTATTTTTTGTAATAATATAATGTAAAAATGTCCTAGAGTATATGTCACATTGATAAGTTCATAGAAGTTCTCTGTTATATTGAGAACCTTGAAGTGTTATAATGATATTCTTACAGAATTTTCTTCTCTTGGATAACATACTATAATGGGACACATAGTTCATAGACTGTTAAGTGAGAGAACTCATAAGAGTATGAGTCTTAGTATCATTATTTTCACACTTGGTAATCACCAATATGGGAGATTATGAGAAAGAATCACTAGTAGTAATTCCAAATGTTTTGATGTCATCAGATATTCCGATATGCGAGCATGTGTAATGGTACTTTGACTTTAAAATTATCATTTATGAATTTTATATCTCTTGCACTTATATTTCATGATGAAAACCATGATGACATATATTCATGGTAAGTTATGTTACATTGTTCTTTTCATGACTCGCATGTCATTAATGAATAAGATAAAGAAGGATTTATCCCTTCTATATTTACAGAAGTTGATATCTCATCCATTTGATTAAAATATAACCATTAAAAAAATTCCATGTACATGGTGTAATGATGTGTTTATTTTAGATATTTAAAGAAAGATGTACCAATAAAATAGGTTGGTGACAAAGATTTACAACCTGCTTGATGAGATATTATGATAAAGGGGTTATATTATATTGTGAGTGTTCATTTTTAGTTTTCATCATTTAAAAATTAAGTTATTTCTCTTGGGTGCCCTGACTCATTTCTAGATATTAATTTTTGACTTTAGTAAATCTCTCTTGATGCCAATTTTAAATAATCCTATAGGGTCAAACACTAAGTGTTCTGATGATCTTGATTAAATACAATTTGAATTTAATTAATTTAATAAATATTATTCTCAGGACTGAGGTATAATTTTATTCTCTTTTTATTGATCACAAATATATATTTATTAATGAAATATTTAAATTAAATATTTATTTTGGTGTTTAATAAATAAAAGAAGAGTTTGAATAGACCAAGACCATGTCTAATAAATAATATTAATTATAAAGATGGTTAGATAGTATTTTTTGATTCTCAAGTTGGAGCGCACCATAGAATAATAATATGTATATTATTATTATATGGAATGAGTTTTATTAAAGGTTTTAGTATTTTTTAAGGTCCATAATGCAATAAAAAAAATATCCTAACCTAAAATCTACCTAAAAATCCTATTATGGCTATTGTGAATGTAATTGAAAATAGATAATTGTTTCAAATAATGAATTTTCTTTTAACTCCTCTATCTCTCTCCCTCACAAGAAAAATAAATGTTTGGGAGATTTATTCAAGATTAAATAATGGGTGATCATGAATGAACAACGCAAGATATTTTATTCCCCACACTAGTACAAAGATATTGTTTAACATTTATCAGATATCAACATAGCATGTGTGGATTTTCTCTAGAGGGATTCTATTCTTGGATTCTCATAGCGCAATGAAGGCAATTTGAAAGGGTATTTTCATATGATTAACAACATTAATGAAGAAATATTCTTAAGATAAGGTAATCATTTTTTATGACATTAAATAAATTAATTAAAAATTTGATGGTCAAGCTCCTCACTCTTGGTTTTTGAGAATATAAACATTAAAATAAATTTTAATATATTTCCCACCACCACAAGCTTCCACTACTCCTAAAACCATCATAAGGTGCCACTTTTCTAGATCCTTTGGCAGTATTGATAGATCCAAGAGGAGATGTGGGAGAGGATGTCTAATGTTTGAGCTCAGTGGATGTCAAGTAGTACGTACACACAATTCCATGAACCATGATCACTTGTCTCATGGCCATATCTTTATTACATTCGATATATTGACTTTACATTCAACATGGAGTTGACGTAAGTACAATCGGGGGTTGTAGCTTCTTGGTTAACACACAACCACTCGTTATGTGATTTTAGATTTTATGATTTATTGTTTATTTATTATTATCACCGAATACACTAGTTAAACATGATCACACTTGTAAAGGATAAATTAGTGGTGTCCTATAGAATTATATTACTCACACCTTGAAAAAGAATATAGATGCACATTCAGACTTTATGTTTAGGGATTTGGATAATAAAAAGGGACCTATGGATGATGGATGAGCAAATGAGAATGGAGATGATAGTATATCGAGATGGACTCTGGAGGACCGTGATGTTTTGTTTATTTATTTATCTGCCTATTATTACTCTAGTTTGGATTTCCACTTTATAATCCCATTTATTATTTTATGGCATGTATCTAATCTTTATGTTTCCACATAATTACCCTAGTTTCTATTATATTGTTTATTATGTATTATTTGAATTATGACATGATACTATGGGTATAGTATCCCCACTGATAAAATTAGACCGTCACTGCTAGTCAGAAACCTCTTGTGTGTGGGGAGGCATACCTGAGGTCTTGTAGCACTCCGATTCGAGCCCGACATTTCAGGTGAAGGCATTACAAAAACCATTAAAAAAGACTCCATACTACCAAAAATATCATTCTTAGTAGTGTTTTTTTTTCAAGTGAAAGTAGTTTAATCCTTTGCCAAATTATTTAGCAGTCTTTACTAAAATCTACCTATATTGCTTGTTCTCTAGTCATTTCACAGTAGTTTGATTAATTTCACGCTGGTTTTTTATGTTTTTTTTTGAGAATTTTGCAATGATTTTCATTTTATTTAATGGTGGTTTTTTGAAAAAACATGAAAATAAAATAGATAAGATGAACCTAAAAACCGATAAATATGTTAGTGGAAGTTAGGTATATTAGTAGTTAATATTAACCACTGTTAATTATGATTCAAATTCATTTTTTAATAGTGGTTCTTAAAAATCAACTCTCAATATATTTTTAAAAATATAATTTTTAAAAATATTTCATAAAAAAATATAAATATAAAAACTTTGACATGTAATAAACTAAAACATAAATACACAATAATCACATCATAAATACATCATACATGATACATCCATAGTTATGTACATATACATTCATAGTCATCATAACCTCAGTCAACCGATTACCTCAGTTAACCCATACCTCAATTATCAATATATACATATAAATATGTCCAACAACAACCCATGCCCAATATATTCTGACCCCATGACCTATGTTTCAATCTTCTAACTCCATATCATCTCATCAATTTAAACATACCACATAATCTCATAAATTGAAATAAAAAAGACAGAAATTAAAACTAAACATAATAAATCAGAATTACAATAGAATCATTGATAAAATTTAAACATACCAAAGAAACTAAGAACCGTCACCACTGCCTTATAAATAATTTCTTGAATCTAATGGTCAACCTCTTTCCTTTGGTTATCATCTATCACCTAAAATAAAAAACATAACATTTAAGAAAAGAAATAAAAATGTGAAAAGAAATAGAATATATTTATAATGTTGCACATAAAATTTGTTATTTTGTTAATCAAACAAAAGTCATTTTAACATAAAACAAATAATATACCATGAAGAAAACTTTTAAAACATAAATTTTCCTATTTAAAATATCATTGAACACATGAAATTAAAATTAATAAGTATATAAAATTATAATTGATTTTTGAATCGATGTGCAATGTGCTGAAATTTTACTTAATATTTTTTTAAAAGCATTTGATATAAAATCATATAATATATTTAAAAACTAAATCAATGGTGGTTGTTCCACAGTTTCATGTCAATATGAGGGTTTTTTCTTTGATTTTTACCATTACACACATGTTTTAGTGATTTAAAACTCAAAAATGTGTTTATGGGAATCCTAGGAAAACCATAAATCTGAATGATGGGTTGTTAATTCATACATTTCAAAAACCATTATATAGTTATTATCCTCTAATTTTCTTGCAATCCGATGATGTTTTCCAAGTCTTAACCCCCCGATGCATGCTTTTAAAGGCTTTAATACCTTTAAAAACTATTTACTGAGCCATTGTGACCACACTTCATGTCAAATTGATGTGTTTTATACACTTAAAAATCAAAAATAACACAATGGTGTTTTCCCCTTGATTTCACATCAATTTGCGGTTGTTTTCTATGGTTTTGATTGTTACCTACACGTTTATGTGTTTTAAAACACTAAACACATATTTACGGTAATCCTAGGAAAAGCATAACTTAAAATGACATTACTTCGACTCCTAAATTTCAATAATATATATATGGTAATTTCCCTCTTATTTTATGGTAATATGATGATGTTTACCAAGTTTTGACCCCCCCCCCAATACACATTTTTAAAGGCGTCGATACATTTAAAAACTATTTATCGATCCATTTTGACCACAAAACACACTAGAATGAAATGTTTTCTACAATTACATGTCCAAAATAACTTAACGGTGGTATTACCATGATTTCACATCAATCTGTAGTCTTTTCTATGGTTTTTTCTATTACATGCGTATTTTAGTTTTTTAAAACACTAAAAACATGTTATAAGTATCATAGAAAAATTTTAAGTAATAATTATGTGTCATCAATTATTAAATTTTAAAAATAATTATTTTTTCATTTTATTATGATTTCATAGAAATTAGATGATTTTTCTTGGTTTTGACCCCCTAATGCATGTTTTTAAAGGCTTCAGTACCTTTATAAACTATTTACCGATCCATTCTGATCACACTACACATTATGTTGATGTGTTTCCTATGTGTAAACATATAAAATAACTAAAATATAGATATACAATGATTTCATGTCAATTTGAGGTCTTTGTTTATGGGTTTGACCATTACATGCCTGTTTTAGTGTTTTAAAACACTAAAAACTTGTTTACAGGTATCTTAGGAAAACTCTAACTTGAAATGATGTGCCATTAGCTCTTAAATTTAAAAAATAAATATATAGTTGTTTTACGTTGATTTCATGGTAATTCAATGATTTTTTCCTAGTGTTGACCCTCCATCACATGTTTTTAAAGGCTTCGATACCTTTAAAAAACTATTTATTAATCCATTCTGACCACACCACATGTCATATTGACATGTTGTTAATGTTTATACTTCACAAATAACTCAACATGGGTTTTCCCATGATTTCATGTCAATATGGATTAATTTTCCATGGTTTTTACCATTACACACAAATTTATGTGTTTTAAAACACTAAAAATACATTTAATGACATCCTAGGAAAATCGTAAATTAAATTGATGTTATGTCGGTTCCTATAATTCAAAAATAATTCTATGGTAATTTTTCTATGATTTCATGGAATTATGACAACATTATCATGGTTTTGACCCCACGAAACATGTTTTTAAAGGCTTCAGTACCTTTAAAAACTATTTACCAAGCCATTCTGACCACACTTCACATCAGATTGTCATTACGCATACACTTCAAAAATAAAAAAATTGTGGTTGTCCCATGATTTGACAAAAATCTGATATTTTTTTCTATGGATTTGACTGTTGCATGTTTTAGTGTCTTAAAATACTAAAAATACTAAAAATGAATTTATGGGAATCATAATAAAACCGTAACTCAAAATGAAATCCCATATATTAATAGATTTAACAAATCCACCTATGGTTTTTGAATTATGATTTTATTGAAATAGAATGATTTTTTCCTGGTTTTGAACCCCCAACACATGTTTTTAAAGGGTTTGTTACCTTTAAAAACTATTTAATGATCCATTCCAACTATATTTCACATCATATTGATGTGTTGTTTGTTATTACATGTCAAAAACAACTAATTGGTATTTTTACCCTGATTTCACATTAATATGAGGTCATTTTCTCATTTTTTGCATGTTACACACACATTTTAGTGTTTGAAAACACAAAAAACACATTTACGAGCATCCTAGGAAAATAATACCTCATAATGATTTTTTGATGGTTACAATATTTCAAAAATAAATCTATGGTTGTTTTACTTCTATTTCATAGAAACATGCTGATTTTTCCTAGTTTTAACCCCCCATATACATGTTTTTAAAGGCTTCAATATCTTTAAAAGTTGTTTACCGAGTCATTCCAACCACACCACATATTAGATTGATCTGTTGTCTATGCGTAAATGTCAAAAATAACTCAATTGTTAATTTAGCATGATTTGTCATCAATATGAGTTATTTTTCTATGGTTTTCACCATTATATTTTTGTTTTACTCTTTTAAAACACTAAAAATGTGTTTACAGGCCTCCCAGGAAAACCATAAATCATAATGACATGTTATCAGTTCATACATATCAAAAATTAATCTATAGTCATTTTTATATAATTTCATGGGAATCTGACAATTTTTTCTTGGTTTTGACCCTCTAACACACATTCTTAAAGGATTTGAGACAATTAAAAATAGGTTACCGACCATTCCTACCAAGATGCATATCATATTGATGTGTTATCTATGAATACATATCATAAATAACTAATTTTTTTTTTCATGACTTCATGTCAATATGAGGTCTTTTTCTATTGTTTTGATTGTTACATGAATGTTTATGTGGTTTAAAACACTAAAAACCATTCCAAAAAATTTGAAACACATAATGACAAATTGTCGGGTCCTACATTTCAAAAATCAATAATCTATTTTTTTATCTGGTTTTATGGAAATATGATGTAATTTTCTTAGTTGTGACACCCCGACACACATTTTTAAAGGATTTTATGCCTTTAAAATTTATTTACTAAGTCATTCCAACCACACTGTAGACCTCGGAAAACACGACCATAAAATTTTTCAAATACTTCCGTACACAATCCATGATCATAGAACTTTTCTCAAGCTTTGATTTGGTAGGTCGCAGGGCCCGAACAGAGCTACGGATTAGGAGTTATGGACATCTGAAGTTGGGTTGGAAATCTGGTTCATGAAGACCATTCGCGAAGCCCCTTCCGTGATCAAGGAGGGCCGCAACGAAGTAATGAGGAGAGAGGCTCCGCGAACCCGTCAGATGTTCGCGACACACTGCGAAGACCCGCCACAAAGCAGAGGAGGCGATAATGCTCTATGAACGGCCTGACGTTCGCAGGCCCACCGCGAAGCCCCAGAGGCGGGAACGATTCGCGAACCAGGTTTACCTTCCCAACCCACCGTGAAGAAATAGCTGCCCCTTCGCGCCGCGTGAGCTCTACTTCATGGCGCCCCTACCTATAAATACCCAGGTCACCCCCTCTCCCGAAGGACAGCCACAACCACTTCTCCCCGTGGGCGGCCTGGAGGAGCCCCGCATTGCGGCACCGTGAGGCCATGCTCCGCGAGCAGCTTCCTTCGCGTTGCTGCTCCGTGAGCTGAGGCTGCGTGAGTCCATGCTCTGCGAGGCCATTCTTCACGATGATGCTCCGCGAGCCCATCCTCC
Organism: Viscum album; assembly: GCA_963277665.1. Lineage (NCBI taxonomy): Eukaryota > Viridiplantae > Streptophyta > Magnoliopsida > Santalales > Viscaceae > Viscum > Viscum album. The sequence continues at coordinate 961,512,040 of OY728148.1, read as the reverse complement.
ATGAGCCCATGCTCCGCGAGCTCCGCTATGCTTCTCTGTGAGACTTTGTCCCGTGAGACTTTGCTCTGCGAGTCGCCCTTGCTCCGCAAGATGCCATTATCCGCGATGCTGCTCCGTGAGACAAACCATTGTGAGAACACTTTACTCCGTGATATCCCTTTGCTCCGTGAGACCCCTTTGCTCCGTGAGACCCCTTTGCTCCACGAGACCCCTTTTCTCCGCGAGAGACCATTGTTCCACAGGGCCATGCTCAGCGAAGCTACTTCACAAAGTCATATCCTTCGCGAGGGTCCTACCTTCACGCCCACCGGTCCATACCAAGGGGGCTGCGCCCCCGCACCACCGATCTTGAAATTTGGAGAGTCGCACCGTGAACATTTCAGGCCAGGACGTCATTATTTTCCATTGTGCACCCACCCTCAACATATGAAATACCATGATTGGACACACTCCTCCACACACCATGAAACACCTTGAGTTGATGTATTCCTCTTGGTTTTTTTCGTATGTTGTGAGTTGAGGTTCACATCATCAATTCCCCGAGTACCTTGAGTCGAACCATTCCTCAGGAAACTCCTCCAAACCCTATCACTTGGATTATATGCCAGGTTGAACCAGAAATGGCCGCCCTTGCGTAAGTCCCAACACCAACCATTTCTAGGCACCTTCTGCCTAACAGTCCTATCTATATGACTTTAAACTGTAGTACTCCTAATCTAACAAACGATAGGATTCCTCTTACTCAAAACAAGATATGCCTTATGCTCCTAGAATGGGAGGCCAATTTTCCTATCTACATGACTATAAACTATACTACTCCCTATCTAACAAAAGATAGGATGCCTCTGGCCCTATAGGAGAGATACCTTATGCTCCTAGCATGAGATGCCCATAGTCCTATCTATATGACTTTATACTGTAGTACTCCCTATGTTCCAAACATAGGATGACTCTTTCTCTAAAGAAGAGATGCCTTATGCTACAATCATAGGACACCTAATTCCATGATTACAGTGGCATAATTCCAACACCCCTTGGTGTTATCCCACTTGTGCACTAGCGCATAGGTGTTGAATCATAAATCTCAACCCTCTAGTGAGTCAGGATTCCCTCATTGCCAGACATGTGGAAGACATTACGGGAAGCTTCCTATCGTGAGCCCCATTCACCAGTGTCGCTCCAAAGCGGCACCCGGGCAGCTTCTTAGCATAAGCCCCATTCACCATTGCCGCTCCATAGTGGCACCCGGGAAGCTTCCTAGCGTAAGCCCCATCCACGATTGTCGCTCCTTAGCGGCGCCCAGGCAGCTTCCCTGCGTAAGCCCCATGCACCATTGACACTCCATAGCGGCACCCGAGCAGCTTCTTAGCATAAGCCCCATCCACGATTGTCGCTCCTTAGCGGCGCCCAGGCAGCTTCCCTGCATAAGCCCCATTCTCCATTGTCTCTCTATAGTAGCACCCGGGAAGCTTCCTAGCAAAAACCCCATCCATGATTGTCTCTCCTTAGCGGTGCCCGGGCAGCATCCTTGCATAAGCCCCATTCACCATTGTCCCTCCATAGCGGCACCCGTGCAATATCCTTACATAAGCTCCATTCACCATTGTCACTCCATAGTGGCACCCAGACAGCTTCCATGCATGAGCCCCATTCACTAGTGGCTCTCCCTAGCGGCACCCGGGTAGCCTCCTTGCATAGGCCCCATTCACCATTGCCGCTCCATAGCTGCACCCGGGCAGCTTCTTCGCGTAAGCCCCACCAACTGTTGTGATCCCATCCTGCAGTAAGCCATTGCCACCACATGCAGTGGTAAGCCGCTGACATCCTTATATAGCGGTAAGCCATTTTCATCCTTATCCAGTGGTAATCCGTTGTGATCCTTATTCAGCGGTAATCCATTGCAACCTCATTCAGCGGCAAGCCGAAGACATCCTCATCCAGCGGTAAGCTGTTATGACCCAATCTAGTGGTAAGCCTTTGAAACCCCAATCAGCGGTAAGACGTTGTCGGATAAACTACGTGGACTTTGATTCCCTGCCATGAGGATACGTAGGAAGCCTCTTCAAGGATCAAGCCCAAAACTATCGTCATCCTTTTCTTCGGGCCTCCATCCTGAAGTATGTCCCAGCATCATGGGCCGCCTAATGCGTTAGCCCCTATTCGTTTCTCACGGACGTACCCTTCACGACGTGATCGTCAGGTCTCTGTTGCCTCTTGTTTCTCACACCGAGCATGACTCACGTGGGATTAGAGTAAGCATTGGCCATGAAAAAACTTCATCCAGCATGACATTAAACTGTATGCCCTCATCCAGCATGACGATAAACTGTATGCTTCCCCGCATGACATTAAACTACACACCCATCTAAACTACAGGGACTTTGATCCATGTCAAGCCATGGAACGTAGGAAGCCTCCACAAGGTTCAAGACCACCCGTCATTTCTTCACGTCGAGTTCTACCTTTGTCCAGCATGATGTTAAACTACATTCCAGTCCGAGGGAATGCCGGTGTGACCACCTGAACTATGAGGACTTTGATACATGTCAAGGCATGGTACGTAGGAAGCCTCCCTGAGGTTCAAGAGCATCCCCAATCAGACCAAGGTCCTCCATTCACGTCGGTCCACTGACACCCACCATTTCCGCCCAAACTACAAGGACATTGATCCATATTAAGGCATGGTATGTAGGAATCCTCAAGAGGTTAAATCCCACCACCAGTGGACCCCCAGGTTCACCATCATGTCGGGTCACCGAATAATCCCCTTTGAACTATGAGGTATTTGATCCATGTCAAGGCATGGTACATAGGAAGCCTTCCAAAGGGTCAAGCCCACCACCTGTTGGTCACTCCAACCTTTTTCACGTCAGGTCACCAGCACTTGGTTAGCCTAGTGTGTAAGCCCTACACCCTTATGACCAATGTCCTCAGTCACATCAGTTTGTCGACACACCATTATGAACTACGTGGTCTTTGATCCATGTCAAGGCATGGTACGTAGGAAACCTCCAGAAGGTTAAAGCCCATCACCTGGTCGTTCCGACCTCACTCACATCCGTTCACCCCCGTCCCGCATGATGTTAAACTGTATTCCACATCTCATTTGAGCTACTAGGTATTTGATCTTCGTTAAGTCATGGTACGTAGGAAGCCTCACGAGGTTCATGCTAACCACCATTGGACCACGGTCCACCTTCACGTTGGTTTTCTGACAACACCCATCGGACCAAAGTCCACCATCACCTCAGTTCGCTGACGATTCCCATCGAACCAAGGTCTACCTTCACGTCGGTTCGCTGACGATCCCCATCGGACCAAGGTCCACCTTCACATCGGTTCACTAACGATGCCCATCGAACCAAGTTCCACCTTCATATCGGTTTTCTGATGACACCCATCGGACCAAGGTCCACATTCACGTCGGTCCCCCAGCGCACCCACCCGAACTACGAGGACATTGATCCATGTCAAGGCATGGTACGTAGGAAACCTAATGACGTTCAAGACCAACATCCATTGGAACAAGGTCCATCTTCATGTCAGTTCACTGGTACTATCTTGAACTACAAATACTTTGATTCCCTGCCACAGGGATACGTAGGAAGTCTCTTCGAGGCTCAAGCCCAACATTACCATCGCCCTTGAAATGGTCCCATTTATTTCCCCCTCTGCTACATTCAACTCTCCATCATCCATGGTGATTCTCATCTGGGCCACCACATCCTGGTGGGATCATGTCATCCACCCTACCCGCTGCTCCTAGTAGCACCTGGGCAACTATCCACATGTAAGCCCCAACATATCTTTGGGTTGTTGTCCTCTATGTACACCCCAATTCATGACCCCTTTGAACTACATGGGTTTTGATCCCGGTCCTCTACACAGGGAACGTAGGAAACCTCGAAGAGGTTCAATACTAGAAAATGGTAATCCATGGTGTCACCCATATTGGGGAACACTTCCCCTGATCCACCCTCAGTGGTGTTCAGATTAACCATTACAGTGTGACATCTCCCCTCCTTGGAGTGCACCACCTCAGATCCGTCCTCATTGGGCGTTCTGATCCATCCATCTTCCAGGTGTTCTCTCCTTGGGATATAACAATCTGATCTATCTCTATGAGACGTTCTGATCACTATCATTCCGTCTCTGCAAGACGTTAAACTCTCAGCCTACCTTGTGATAAACATTAGATGCCTCAGGAAAACCTCGGATGACATGCCTTTGGCATAACCGTCTCTACTGGATGTTAATCTTGCAGCATAACCTATGTTAAACATGGGAAGGTGAGGAAAACCTCAGAGGCATGCCTATGGAATATGATTCCCCGCATTAGATGTGGGATACCTCAGGTTATGAACCTTTGAGATGACCTCTTATGAGGAATAATACATGTCCCCCAATTCCCATGTACCCAGAGATGCCTCGACATGCCTGATGTTGTCATCTACTCCGACCGAAGGTCTCTACCTTGTCAAGACCCCATAGAATGTCTTGAAGGATGTAGTGTAATTAACCGGCGTCCATGAAGATATGGCATTGGAAATGAGATTCACAAACAACATATTAAATCTACGAGGGAGACCCGGACTAGATGACGAGCTCTGAGGAAGAATCCACGAAAGGAAGAACCGACATCCCATCATCCCAGTTTCGATCAAGGAGCAGACATACCTGAACAAGGAACGAATGCCGCCCTCCTTTGGAAAGAGGGAATGCTGGGCCACAGCAGTGCGTCCTCCACAGACGAATGCGCGCGCCCTGACGAAAGCATCCGAAACACACACCTCACGTTGGGATGATTTTTTGTCTATGATTACACGTCAAAAATAATTCAATGGTGTTTTTCTTATGATTTCAAGTCAATATGAGGTTTTTTATTTGGTTTGGAATATTTTACACATGTATTAGTAGTTTAAAACACTGAAAATGCATTTACATGAATCCCTAGAAAACTGTAACCTGGAATAACATGTTGTTGGTTCCTACATTTAAAAAACAATCCATGGTAATTTTCCTCTAAATTCATGGAAATCGAACATCATTTTTATAATTTTGACCCCTTATCATGCATTTTTAAAAGATTTAGTACATTTAAAAACTATTTACTGAGGCATTTTGACTGCACCGAAAGTCTAATTGATATTTTTTATATGAGTACATGTCAAAAATAATTCAATGGTGGTTTTCGCATGATTTCATGTCACTATGGTATGGTTTTCTATTGTTTGAACCATTACACACATGTTTTGGTGTTTTAAAACACCAAAAATACATTTACACGCATATCAGGTAAACTATAACTTGAAATGATGAGTCATTTATTCCTACATTTCAAAAATCAATCCACAATCATTTTCCAAGGATTTTATATTGATATGGAATCTAATTCATATTTTTGACCCCCCTACCCCCCCCCCCACACATTTTTTTAAAGGATTTGGTACCTTTACAAACTATTTACTGTGTCAAAACTCAGAAAATGATTTTGAATTATATTTAAACATTTGGATAACAATATATTATTTATTTTTTATGTGTAGGAATGAAACACACATTAATACGATGCAAGATGTTGTCTGTATGACTCAATGTTCATGTTTTTAATATAAAAGTGTCATTTTAGTTTTATTTAAGGAAGTTGTATGCATTCTTTGAAAATGTGTGAATGATCTTTGAAATTTATAATTTATATTGATATGATAAGCTATAAGGCTAGAAATTTCATTGGGTATCATTCTAGTAATCCATTGAAATATAAGAACTAAATCATTTTCCATTTTCTCTCACCATTGATCCTATGTTTCCCAATAAGAGTCTTGTTCTCACACTTTTCCTTTCAACCTTGAAATTTTTCTTTGTGATTCCCTATCAATAGCGCTACTCGAACCCCCACTACGTTTAGTAGTAACTGATGATGACTCCCAACCAAACACAACGGATGGAGTAGGTCCAGAACCCATCCACTGTACATGTCTGGGATTCTCCTTCCCTAAAACAATTGGAACTTCATCGTTCTGGGAAACTGATGATGATTTTGAAAGGTTCACATTCCATATTTCTTGAATTTGAACCTATTAATACAAAAATACTAAAAATTATTTTTTAAAATATTTTAACTTCATTATATTATCTAATTAATAAATTTTTTATTACTATAAATTGTTATTTCATTAATATAAAAACATAATATTGAAAATTAAATTATAGCAACAAATATGCCTTAAATCCAATTAATTGTGGTTGGATAGATGTATCAAACTGTTCTAAATTGGCATCATTTTATCCATGTATCCAACCCCATTTAATTGGGTTTATGGATAGTTTTGTTATAATATATTTTTCATTATGTTTTTTATATTAATGAAATAATATGAAATGATAATGAAAAATACTTCCTCAAACATCTTTGGTAGGGGCATTTAAAAAACTGACATTAGATTCCCTATGCACATTAAACCACATCTATGTATGGCCAAAAGTGTAACCTAATTCATTAGAATTTATAAAAAATATAAACAAGTTAGAAAAAAGTTTACTTATAATAAAATGATATAAATAATAATGAATAAAATACAAACCAAAATTATTATTTTTCTAAAAAAACTCTAAGACACACTGATATGAAGAATGAATTATTTCTCATGATTCATAGTACTTTTTTCAATAATTCCTATAAAAAATAGAAACATTAATAAAAATTATAATTTTATTTTGTTTGTGTTATTACGATACTCTAAAATATGCAATTACCTCATGAGATGCGTCTCTATTAATATCGAGAAACGAATTCCATTTCACATGATAAATTCATTCACACACATTCTCATACATCTATCATGAGATCAAAGATATTTTATTAAACTCATAACATAATATTCATTTAAAATCTCAGCATTTCTTTCCTAATTTTTTTGATAGTGCATGGGCGTGAAATAGAGCCCGGGACATCCAAATGAAAAAAACATCTAGAAATAAAAAACATAATATTGTATAAGTATAACACAAAATTTTTTCGAGCCATGTAAATTAGTTATCAAGGAATATTAAATTAAATTAGCTTTAATTAAGTATCAAAAACCCCATTTTTTCAAGTTGTAATAATATGCCTCTAATATTTATAATTAATGAGAATGCTCATTCTATCACAAATAAGCAGCCTAATAATCTGCCCATATATTCAAGAAACATCATTAGTAGGCACCCCAAACTCATCAAAGGGAATGATAATATTGAATTCCATCAGGTCTCACACATCTTTCATGTTCATATTTATATATCTTCTATTTTTATTTTTATCCATTTGAAAAATGAATTTAACAATTAATAAAATTTATCATTTTTTTACAATGACATACATACTAGTAATAGTAACTCACAGATATCCACTAGATGAAGGGATGAACAACTGCTCCATAGCTAGAGGTGAATTAGATGGTGGGATACTAAAAACATTTGGGGAATGGTTGTCTCACTGGTAGTCTCAATTACAACTGAATCACTCAGATCCACTGGATCTAACGGTAGTTGTGGTGTGCTCCGAGATGATAACCAGCTAGGATTTTGGAATTTATTTGTTCTCATCATTCTTGCAATTAAATTGGTTCATATATATTAAATTTATAAAAAATTAAAAATTAATAAATTTTTACAAAAAGAAAAAAGAATAACTAGATCAATGTATATATGTATGGACCACTTATCAATGAGAAATTGTAGTATATTTTCATTACCAATTTATACATTCAATTATCTTCATCTTCATTATATTCATTATTATAAACCACCATTGTTATGAGTGGTTCATTTTCAACCTCTATTGAAAGTTCTATTGTTTCCATATTGTCAGTAAAAAATTATTCAATGTTTTGTGAATTCATAAGATTTGAAGAAAATATAGATATAATGAATCAAAAATTTTCTATGATGTTGAATCTTTTTGATGTCTCATCAAGCCATCATTACTATCTTGATCATGTCACTTCATTTCACATGTAGTGTTAGATGCCATGAATAATCTTTTTAAGCCTCATATCAGAGGAATGTAATGAAATAAAGTTTAAGGAGTTTTTTTTCATGGGGTTGCATTGATTTATAATCTCATTTTTGTTCATTGAATTTCATCTACTTTTATAACATCTTATGAATTATACTTTGTCGGACTCTTCTCCCTAGTAAAGCATGCAATCATTAAGGAATTCATATATCTTTGTATAATGCATTCAAAGTTTATTTATGACTTTATTAATCTCATTGAATGATGAAAGGATCATAGATTCACTAAATGCATCATGATGAATCTCTAAAATCATGTACATTTCTTTGTCAATAATTTCATAGAGACTGTTTATATGATAAAACATAAGTAGAAAAGAAAACATTGAATACATATCAAACCCTTTATACAGTTCTTGTTTCACATCTTCAACTAAATCATAAAGCTCATTTTTTTGGTCGTTGAACTGATTAGAAGGATTAAAATTATCTGGGTCAATTGAAGGTTTTTTTGTCTATAGAAATCTTGGACATTTTATCGTACAAAGACAAATGTTTCATTTATCAAATTTCAAACTGAATTCCCCTCTGGGGGGTCACTTTGTGTTTTGTTGATAGGATTATCTTTGTTTTGAATTTCCATAACAATATATTTACCATGCAAAATCCTACATACATTTTGAGATGATGATTTTTTCAATATAGAATGATCATATACTTCATTTCAATTTAACCATCACTTGAATTTTCAATCAGGACATACACATTTTATTCTACCATCCACTGATCATTGTTTAATTACATAATACTTTTGTTCAAACTCTTGTCATAACTAGGTGTGTTTCGACGTAAAGTAATCCAACTTTTATCCAGAGGTATTGGATTTTCACTCTTCTCCGTGTATATTCAGATATAAAGATATAAATGGTTAATCAAACAAATACAATTAAAAGTAAACATCAATTAACTTCATTATTCCTGGTCACATAATTTATCCTATAATTATATAAATATAGTATATAAAATCATGGTGAACATACAAGTACACTCACTATGTTCTTACTTAGAAAGTCTCATGCCAGTGTAGAAGAAGCTTACTAAAACATTACTGAATAATCAATAAAACCAAATGGTTTCCTATCCTCTAATCATTCATTATCCAAAACTCACTAAGGATTACTCACCAAGAATTCTTGTGGGATAAATGAATCATGCAGTTATAGACTATTTATAACCCCATAGACGAACACGAATTCATCGTATAAATGATTCATGATCCCCATTTATAATAGGCATTAATGATAGTTATGTGTATAAGATTCCTAAGTGACAAAATTTATCATTTGATTGTACAATATGATATACTACATGATGATATAGAAAACCAATCATACAATATTAAAAAATTACACCTTACGATTGGGGATTGCACTCTCCGAGAAATGGTGGAGAGGGGTCGCCATTGGGGATCGCCATCAAGGATCAGGGGGGTCACTGTGGGGTCATCATCACGTAGCAAGTGGGGTTGGGGTCACGAGGATCATATGTGAGATTGGGAAAAGGGGTGGTCACCATTGAGGATGAGGGGTGAGCCGTCGGGGGGAAGTGGGGGAAGGGGGGAGAGGTATGTTGTCGGAGAGAAGGGAGGTCAGTTTCGGGGAGATATGGGGTCGAGGGTTATGGGTAGTCACCTACATTGGGGAGAGGTGTGACCAAGGGGGAGGGGCGGTCGCCAGTGTCAGGGATAGGTTCGGTAGAGGGAGGGTAATCACTGGTGCTGAGGAGAAGCATGATCAAGAGTGAGGGGTAGTCGCAGGAATTGGGGAGAGGCGCGATCGAGGGAGAGGGTCGGTCACCAATGTTGGGGGAGGGGCAGGGTCGAGGGGGAGGGGTGGTCATCAACGTCAGGGAGAGGTGGGGCTAAGGGATCGGTGGTGGTAGAGGGAGGGAGGGAGTCAATAGCATCGGGTAGAGTCATGATCGAGGTGGGGGTGGTCACCAGTGTTGGGGAGAGGTGAGGGCGAGAGGGAGGGGTGATTGTCGATGTCGAGGAGAGGCACAACCAATAGGGAGGGGCATTCACCACCATCAGGGAGAGGCACGACAAAGGGAGCGAGGGGGTTAGAGCATTGGGTGGCGGGGGTGGGGTCAGTTATTGTTTAAAAATATAAGCAGTGGTTTCATTGAAACTTCCCCTATATTTAAAATATATTTAATAATGTTTTTTAGTAGTGATTATTAGATTTTCCACTAATAAACTATCACTAAGACCACACTTTTTTGTAGTGCTAGATAACATAGTTTTACAGAATCATACCCTAAAAGTAACATATATATTTTTATTATCAATTCTAAAGATATAAATGTCACTTAGAAATACCATCTCTTTAACCTCTCAAACAATTGGATTTCTCTCACTAGAATTTTTTCCCACTTTATGAATTTTCTCACCCATAGTAATTTTTATTAGTTTAAGGAATATATATCACAACAAGAATTATCACACAAAGGAATTTATTTTTTATATTATGGAATTTTATTCACACCTAGATGTGATATAATATGTACATGAACAACATCATATTATATCTTCATATGACATCAATGAATATTGAAATGAAACCATTGAATCATTGTACAAATGTAACATCCCGAACCCAGATGTCACTCAACTGTGCCCCAAGCCCGGTTGGCTACATGGCCTCAAGCACGCCTTCCCAATGCCAGAGGATTATGACTAGAAGTTAGGGACTAGGTGAGTCATTTGGGAGACTATACCCCAATTACCATAAATTATCATAATGGAAGTAAATCACATTAAATAGTGGAAGAAAATAAAATAAGTAGACAATATATAAAATAGACGAGCAAGACAAGAATAAGTAACAAGCCAGTGGTGTCTCATATACCATGATGCAGATGATACATGTATCTAGAAAATATTCAAAATAGGTACATAGAAATATAATAAAATACAAGTATCTAAAATCCAAAATGACCGAAAAGTTCCCCCACAGCATCGCAAGCCTCATCTTATTCCTATTCTCCCAGGCTCTAAAATAATGAACAACAAATTGTTTTAGGGAGCTTTCCATTACTATCACTTGTAACTATATAATCTCTTTGGGTCCCCAAGGAGGCCCAAATAAGATCTGAGATAAACATCCTAGTAGGTTTCCACCTAAATATATATATAGTTCTAATAGGTACTATGAAATATTCTAAACAAGTGAAAGTAAGTAGTAATGTAAGGTTGAAATACCAAGGCATATAACTACTGCAAACAAGAAATACTAAACAGCCTCTTGTGGCTCCCTGTAAAAAGGTTCATCTCCTAACAAGGCATCTACAAGTTATATAAACAAACAACACATCCTTTCCACATAACCATCCATATCATGTCCACATGTCCTTACCGTATAAAGAAAACTATATCAAAAACCCATGGCCTTTTCATACAACAACAATCATATATCCCACATTCATGCCATATAATTAAGTGTAGATCACGAAGGTCCGGATATATGTTGCTGAAGACCAAGTAATCCTCTTAGAGTCTCAGGAGAATCTCGATGGAAACATGGCATAGGCACTGGTTGGAATCCTAGGAGAATGTGTACCAACAAGTCCTACATGAGTCCAAGATATCTGGATCCAAGGGGTAGCAAAGCCTAAGGAAACTTCTCATAATTCTCTTACATGAGACAAGGTCCGAGTAAATCTACCTCACCTGCCTCTAGCCATCAAAAGGGTGATTAGCATAGCCTACCATACAGAGCCTCATAAGGAGACATTTGTATCATTGCCTGAAAATTGTTAGTATAGGATAACTCATCTAGATGAATGTGTCTCTACCAATATCCCCAAAAATTTTAGACACATTCTCTCATCAGGTTCTCTAGCACTTGTATCATACACTCTTATTGGCCATCAGTTTGAGGGTGGTGGACTATGCTCAGAAGCACCTATGTACTAAGTTCCCTCTGAAAACTCTATAAGAAACAATATGTAAAGTAGGAATACTTATTTTAAATGATAGTACGTGAGAACCCATGATGTTTTATTATCTCATGGATATACTACATTCCAAGAACATTAACATCGAAGGTATCATTGATCGACAATAAATGATCAACATTTTTTATCCTGTCAACAACAACTCACGCAACATCGTTACCTCAAGGCGACCTTAGTAAACCAGTCATGTAATCCATTATGACATCATCTCATTTCCACTTGGGAATAAGTAACTGCTATAAAATCATGGATGGTCAGTGATGTTTCTCCTTCACATGCTGACAGGTGTAACACCTCATAAAAAAACTAGCTACCTCACATTTCATACTTGCCCATTAGTATTAATGATCCAAGTCATGGTACATCTTGTGACTTTGGGATGTAGTGCCCAAGATGAATCATGAAACTCCGACATCATATCCCCACGTATATCCACTGGAACCCAAACACATCCATGGATATGTAAGATCTCATCAACACCTATAGTCCAACCAGGAGGAGGGTCCTCACCTTCCACACTCATCCATAAGACTAGACCCTCTGAATATGATAACTTCCTCGTGATTAATTTTTCCAATAGGGTGGAGGTAATAACTATGGATGTTAGATATGTCTGTCCCTAACTGTTGTGCACCTCCATGTATATCTTAGAGAATTACGCCATAAGTTTCCACTCACTACTTCCCTACTGCACTATCTGTATCTGAGTCCACGTGCTCAGTGCATCGAACATTACATTACCTTTACTGGTCATGTATTCAAGCTTGAAGTCAAAAGATTGTAGGTACTCCACCCAACATTTTTACTCATATTCAAATAATACTGTGTAAATATATACTTGATGATTTTGTAGTTTGTATACACCAAAAAATGATCTCCCAATAAATAATGTCTCCAATAGTGAAAAAAAGAATGGTTGTATCTAGTTCAAGATCATGCATAGGGTAATTCCTCTCATGCGGCCTTAGAAACTTAGAATCATTTTCCAAAACTCTATCCCCCTACATCAGCACTACTCCCAACCCAATACTTGATGTGTCACAATTAAGGATGGAACACTCGGTTCATCAGCACCATGAAAACTTCTATCATGTTTGTGAAACTGAATGGAATAATAAAATACTCATATAGACCATACATTCTATGAAATGTTGTAGGAGGTATGTATGTGGTTCAAATATGTACCTAGTGATATCCTAACCTTAGTTCAATTTTCAAGAATACTCAGGATCCTAGAATTTTATCATACATTTCATCTATTTGTGGAAAGGGATATCAGTTTTTAACCATTAGCTGATTCAAATTAGGATAATCCCCAAATAGACTGAGAGTTATATCCACATTTTTTAAAAAATGATATGGAAAACCCCATAAAGAATTATTAGGTCAGATAAACCCCTTTTCCCCCAAATACTCTTTCTTCCACTTAATTTCTTACAACTCCATCATAGTCACCTAGTAAGTAAAAACGGATACTGGTTCATCTCATAACACTAGTTCAATGGAGAACTCAACCTATCTCTTGAGAGGTAAACTAGAAAATTAATCTGGGAACCTGTCCCTAAAATGATCCACCATTAGAGGAAAGTATACCTGACTCACTCCCTGATCATCGAAAATAAAAAATAGAAATATAGGCCGTCATTCTGCTTAACTCATGATGATCTAGTCCAACTCAGCTCGCCTGGACACCCCATTCACCCTTGTGAGTAAACACTGCATCCTCTGGTGATGTGAAAGTTACCCTTAGGCGATAGTAGACAATGTAAGATCGATAATATGCTAAACAGTCCATCCCAAGAATGGCATCAAACCCTATCACCTCAAAGACATAAATATCTCTAATGAAGTGACACCCACCAACATCAAGGGGGTATTCCATGCACTAGATGACATCATCCATTCTAATTCACAGTAGTATTTGTAGCATTAAAACACTTTCAAAATACCACAAAACCAGCCCAAGGATATTTACCATAGGTTCGAATATGAAACTATGAGATAAACTTATATCAAAAAGAGCTAATTCAATAGTAGATGATACTAAGATCATTCCTCTCACTGTAGATAATATAAAACCTTTCCCAACAGGGGCAGGTTGTACATAATATAATTGACCTATACCATGACCCTGTGAAACATCCTCACTGCTCAGAATAGGTCCCCTTCAATGTATAGGAGTAATTGGTGCATGGATACCTCAGCAAGGACCATTATTTATGCAGCCTGATTGGCCTGCATTTCTCTAGCTCCCTAATTGACACAGATCTTAGAAACCTACTCCTAAACCTGACATCGGAGCTAACCCCCTACCACTCACAATTGGGGGGATGGTCCTGCAAAACCATTGCATGTGGCACATCCCTCTATAAGCTCAGAACTCGACTGGGTCGCAGTCACGCTGATTCATCATATGTCCTCTCCTGCCACACTAGTGAAAAAACACCGAGCTACTAGCACTCATTGCCTAATTGATGCTTATATCATGGGAAGCATCAAAATGTGGCTTCCTGCCTAATGATATAGAACCACTAGGTTCAGAAGAAACATTTCCCTACTCTATATCCCCAAATTCCCTCAGGTTCAACTCTATAATCAGTTCCTGATACACAATCTCGGTGATAGAGGTCAACCTGAACACGTTGACCTGGGATTTGATAGTATGTCAGAGGCATTCCTCAAAGAATCTCACTCTCGACATCTCATCAGTAAGGTACATCAGTGAAAAACTATGCAACTCTGTAAAGTATGTTGAGTACTCTATAACCATCATTGTGCCCTGATCTAGATTCATGAACTCACTACCTCACTCTGCCCATAGTGTCTTTGGGTAAAATTAGTCAAGGAAGTAGGTCGGGAAATCAGTCCAACCCATATCTTGTAGCCTTTCAGCCTGGTTCAAATCATTCCACTAGTACTTTACTACTCCATGTATCATATGCGGGGTGAGCTTGAACCTCCTCTCAAAAGGTGTATCTAGACGCTCTAAGATAGTTAGTGTGGTCTCAAGCCACAACTCAGAAGCTCGTGGACCATAATACAACAAAAACATGAAAGGATTTTGTTGCTAGAACACCCATGTCAGCTAGGCCATAGTCATGGTTGGCTACGGTACTCCTTGAAAAGTTTGCATATAGAAAAATAACCCCTCATGGAACTATGCCTCAGCACCTATGTCGGAAATAGTCTATTATACCATAAAAATCACAAAAAGATGATCCACTAGTATCTCATTGCCCACCACCTTCGATGCATGGTCATCGCCACCCTCTTCGCATACCATTGGAGGTCTTCATGGTGACATGCCTCTACAATTCCAAACACTCACCTCAGAAAGGATTGATATCAATGTCGCATCTCAAAAGCATAGGAAAGGTCAAAACCCTCATAAAAATAAGTCATAACACACAACCTAACTGAAAAAACATGACTCCATAAAGAAGAACCATAACACAACTAGAAACACTACCTCTCACCAACTCAAAATCTGGGGGTAGGTCAAGTCTCTATTTTCCATTTATTTCATTTAACAATCATTATTTGACATGATTTAACCAATGGTCCACCATGTTCTGATCCTTGAGGACCCATAACACCTCATGAACTAAAATTTGATACCCATATAATCCATAAAAATAAAATTAATTTTAAAATTTTAATTTAAATGGTACGTCATTTTCTATTTCATAAGGTCCCATACACCTTCTAAATTGAATGATGATGTCACTTCTTTATCCTCTGTACAAAGTCTACCACAAAATCAAGAACAACCATTAGAGAACCTATCACAATATCATGCATCAAATAATTCATCTTAAATGGCATTACATAATGCATGATATGTGATTTCTAACAAGGGAATATATGATGCATGAGATGGAATACCCTCATCTCCTCATGTTGCAAAAAAATTGAACCCACAATTGCATCAATAGTATCAGCATAAATCATGTGTGTCACCTAATGGTGAAATCAAATCAATTGTAATAGTTAAAACTAGAAAATTGCAATTTCATTTAGGGTAATTTGGATTTTTCTTGAATACAGGTCAGCTATGCTCGAGCATAGCTCATTAATAAATTCCATTTTCTTTCATATCCCTGTATATTGTCTCCAAACAGTAAATCAAACTAGAAAATAAATTGTCTTTGATACCACTTTGTAACATCCTAACCATAGAAGCCACTCAATAGTTCCACAAGCTCGGTTGGCTACATGGCCTCAAGCACACTCCTCAAATGCCAGATGCTTCCAACTAGTGTTGAGGGTCTAGTTGAGTTATTGGGGATACTATTCCATAATTACGAGAGTATATCATAGTGGAAGTCTATCAAATTCAATAGCAGAAGTAAATACATTAAGCAGACAATAGGTAAAATTGATAAGCAAGATGGGAATATACAACAAGCCATAAGTGTCTCATATAACATGATGCAAATTATACATGTATCTAGAAAACAACCAAAAAATATACATGGAAATAAAGTATAATACAAGTATCAAAAATCCAAAAAGATCAAAATGTGTCACAGTATCATCGCAATCCTCAGCTGGGTCTCATTCTCCCATGCTCTAAAGAAATGATCAACAACTAGTGTTAGGCCTCTTTCCCCTACTATCACCTGAAACCATATAATTTGTTTCGGTCCCCAAGGAGGCCCAAACAGGGTGTGAGATAAACATCCCAGTGGTTTTTCACCCAAATATCTAGACAATTCTAAGCTGCACTATGAAATATGTGATACAAGTAAAAGTAATAATTAATGTAAGTGTGAAATCCTAAGGCATATCACAAATGCAAACAAGTTATACCGAACAGTCAATTGTGGCTCCCTACAACAAGTGGCATATCCTAACAAGGAACTTATAGGCAATATAAACAAACAACATAGCCTTATCATAAAACAATCCATATCCTATCCATACAGCCTTACTCTATAAGGAAAACCATTTCAAAAACCCACGACCTTGTCATACAAACACAGTCATATATCCCACTATCGTTCCATATAATGAAGTGTAAACCATGAAGGGTTCAATCCAATGTATTGAAGAAGAAGGCATCATCATCAAGTCCTAGTATCATCTCAATAGAAACTCAGTATAGGCACTGGTTGGATTCCTGGGAGCATGTGTACTAGAATGTCCTACGTGTGTCCAATCAATCTGATTCTAATGGAAAACAATTCCCGGGAGATCCCATAGAATCAAGACCAAAAGTGAATACTCAACAAAGGTTTCCACTACTGCGTTCTAAATCCATGGAGATTCGTCCTTGGAATCTATGTAAATCATCAACCATTCTATACATTTATCAATTTCCAACCATATGAGTCTACCCACTCATAAAAACAATTACATTCAAAACCATTCAATGAGTATACCTACTCATTTAAACCTTTACATCTCATGAGTATATACACTCATGTACTCCACTTCCATTTAATATTTCACATGGTTATACCCACCCACTTATCACCAATTTCCATTTAACACATCACATGGACATACCCACTGATTAATCATAATTACCAACAAACCATTTAAGAAGTCTAAAAATAAATAACAATTATACCCACTCGTTTAATAAGTTTAATTTTAGAATTTAATCAATTTAGGCATGACATATTATGATAACACAAGACAAGGAGGCAGTACATCTCTGAAAAAGAAACATTATGTGCATTTTTTTATCAAATAATGATGATTTTTTTATTTTTTTTAATGATAAAACCCCTGTATATCAATGTTTTATTAAAATAATTGGTAATTTAAATTTTATAATGATTATGAGCAAAATTGAGAAAAGTGCATAATTTTGGATTTTTTACAGATTTTAACCACAAGGGTATTTTTGTCATTTATTATAAAATATAAGTAAAAAATTACTGATTAATTTTTTTATAATACTGATTTTATTTCCTTCAAATTTATCTTTCTAACCTAGAGCTGATTTGAAGATCAATTAGTCCAAAAAATTCATTGAATTTGGAAACTTTTCTGGGCGGACAGCGTGGACTCCACCACCGTAACTGATGCACAAATCGGTCTCCTCGCCTCTAATTTAGGTTATTCTACCTGGGATATCACTAGGACACATATCAATGACTCTAAAACAATTTTGGGGGATTTTTGAAGTCATTAAGGTTTCCATTGATTATTATACATTTGAAGGAAGCTTCCTGGAAATTTCAGCCATAAAAATTCTTATTCAATGAAAATTATATACCTCCTTAATACGATGTCAAATTGAGCTGAAATGTAGAGGTTGAACAGAAAACACATTTAGGAACAACTTTTATGGATTAGTCTATGTGTTAATCGAAAATTTATTATTCCAACAATGCACAATATTTTAGGGGATATAATTCTGCCTATAAAAGGAGGCTCTCGCCTACTTCCCAAATCATCAGCTCGACAACAAGAGCCAAGGAGGTTCCAAACGGGGAATGTGATGATGATACACCACTATTCCCACCGCATTTCTTCATTTTATTTTATTTAAATTTTATTTTGGCATTATTTTTTAATTTTTAATTCAAATATTAGTATTATCAGTCCATATCTTTGTGTTTCTCCACACACTTTTCATTTTTTCTTTCCCTATCTCTCTCTTCTCTTCCACCCACTCCACCAAGTAATCTATTACTCTCGTAAATTATATGATAACCCCAAGACTTGTCTAAAGGGAATGTAAAGGTGATCATGAATTTTATTTAATGTTTAATTTTATGTTTGTATATATATTTTAGTAGCATGCACGGGTAAGCCAAATGTCCCTGATGTTGTCACTACCACCGATAACATGCAACTCAACATATTAATATTATTTTATTTAATAATTTTCCCTCTCTTAATTAGTTATTTCTCCAAAAATTGGAGTTGAGATAATCAATGGATAAAATGGATTCAATTGAACTGGGTCCTGGAAGATGACACATTCTAGAAAAAGGTCTGTCACCAACTTGGATTAAAGGAGGAGGTGGAATTGAGATTTCACAAACATTCAATGATATTCCAAAATTTATAAATAAAGAATAGTAGTTCAACCATGAGATTTTGTGTTTTGATTATCAAACTGAAATAAAACATATAAATGAGAAAAATGATTGAATATTTAACCAACCCCCAAAACCATGTTCTTTCTTATTAATTCATTATATCTAGACTTGAATCTTAGTATAAATTTATAATTCTTGCTTCACATGTCATTATTTTAAATAATAAAATACCCAAAAATATTTTAATCACTTTCATATAGTAAAAAAACCACAAAAAGAGATAGAATGGGTGAATTAAATAACTTAAGTGTACTACAATAAGAAGGATCTTCAAAAGAGATAACCCTGGTCAACCACTGTTCTGCACTAGGAAAAATATAATTATTTTTATCCACACACCACAACAGACGTGCGTCAAAACTATCGTTTTTTATGAGGATCCAATCATTAGTTCATTTATGTTTTATAATTTCACATATTAGTTATATATCATTTTATTTAAATAAAACTAAAAAAGTTTTCCATGATGTATTCAAATTTATAATATAATGCATGGAAAAATTATTCACAAGTGAAACAACAAAAATAATAATAAGATAAATATATTAGAAGAGATCAGATGCATGAACTTAGAGAAATAATTAAACAACTATCCAGAAAGGCTAATAGAGATTTTGATTATGTTCATGAATAAATAGAGTAACCCAACCCTAATCTAGAGGAAGAACATGAGAATGTGGTGGAATAAATTTCACCACTTATATTTGAAATTGAAGAACCAGAGGAAGAAAGGGAGGAATACGTATCTGCAGAGCTATAAGTGGGAGATCAAAAAAGTTTGGATGAATTCATGATTATATATGCAGAACTACCTAACATAACCACACAATACAAAGAATAAGATTCATCACCACTGATGTAAGAAACCACATATGTGGTGGAATTTTATGTCATGATGGAGGAGCCTGACTACCTACCTCCATCCTCAGAGAGTACACTCTATGAGGCACTTACCACTAAGGAAGAGATTGAAGCTGAACCAACTGAGGGAGTAAAACCATTCATTGAATCTATCCCTTATAAATTTATTGAATATGAATCCTACATCACTCCATGTGTTTTTGATTATATATAATTCGACATCCTCAACTCTTCCTTCGAGGACGAAGAAGAACCTCGATGTGCACATAATGAGGAACATATGGAGCTCCCTAGACACATTGAATATTTATTGAAGGATGTTCATAAAGAGATTCTAGTGTATTTTCCTAAGGAAACCATGACAAAAGATGATTTGATGGTGAAGAATTTGATCTTGATACTTCATGTTTTAATATTATTCAAATTGAATTACAATCTGACATTCCCATTGAATTTTATTTTGATGAAGCATACCTCAAGTAACTAATGGACAGAGAAGAAGAGGTTGCATAAGTACCAAAAAAGAAAGGGGATGATTCATACTTCCTCTTACCCCCACCATGCAAGCTATAACTCACTGTAAATTGGGTATATGGTGTACTTTATCCCATAAGGATGATGAAAAATATGGGAAAGGCCACATGAGGTCGTTCAAATAAAATAAGCTTTATCCTCCATCAGAATTTGGATAACAGCAGGTACTGACCTCTAAAGGCAGTCAAAATTCAGGGCCCACTTGAGGGATAATACCATGATTTATCTTTACATTCTTTCTAGGAATTAATATTTCAATTTATTTTCATTGAAATAACTTTTCATGTGGCCCCCACCCTCTTTTATTTTGAGATTAAACGAAATGATCATTGTGATTAGTTGAGTAATTTTCTTTTATAGGATCACGACGGTAGAAGGCATCCCCATAAAGTAAAGGGGAAGGACCAAGTTTTATGGAAAAAGGGTGTTCAATTTTAGTGTTTTATCTTTTAAATTCTCCACATTTTTGTCCATAAAATGTTTTTATCTTTAAAGATAAAATTTCATGCCCACACTTGAATTCATGTTTTACTCGACTTATCAAAGAGACATGAGTTTCTTGGGAATCCTATGATTCCATTTTTTAGATTTCAATGTTGATATGATTAAATGAATTAAATGAATAATTGAATTTTTAAAATGAATCATTGATAATGAAGTAATGAATCGTGTTTTGATGGAATTAATTGATTCATGTAAATGAAATTTCTCTACCATCCTTCTTGAATAGAATTTATGAAGTTCATGTGAATTGATTTATTAGGCATGTCATGAGTGATTTTTCAATGTTATTTTTTTCACTCCCAATATGATTTATTTACCATGTAGTTACTATTTATTCTTGTACATATTTCATGGATGATCTTGGTACATGTAACCGACAAGAACTTGTATTGAAACTTATCAAAGCTATGACTATTCAAAAACACATTTAAAATAATTGAGGCATCATTTGGAAAGCCAATTTTCCTTAAAAGACTACCTTTGCATCAATCCTTCTTTAAGCCCATAGAGACCATCAATGGAAATTATAGTAATGATCCATGTTTCAAGTCATTTTTATCCATTACTACCCTCATTTTAGTATTTTCATGATATTTTAAAGTTGAAGTCTGGGGTTAAATGGGAATCATGGTGGATGGGATAAAATACATTGTAAGGAAGAAGTGTGGGGGTATTATTGTGGTAATTATAAATGTTTGTGGAATCATTTATTATACTCTATTTTTCCCCTATTGAATTAAAAAAATAAAAAAAAAATAACAAAAAGAACCAACAAAAAGAGAAAAAAATGGGTTGTGATTTGGGAAAACCAAAAATCACCATTTTCTAGACCGATGATCTTATGATCGTATGTGGTTAGATGATGGATATGAGATTTGATATAACTAGAACTTTTGAAAAAAGAATAAAAAGTAAAAAATAAAAAAAATCAAGTGGATGAACAAATCATTTATTATTCTTACATGTTCATAACCTTTTCCTTGAGTTTTGGGAATTTGGTGTTGCTACATTGAAGGGGATAATTTCATTATATTTTTAGTTTTGATATCATGCATAGTACTTAATAGATTATCCTCATGATTAAGCCTTAATTTATAAAGCATCAAATCCTACCAACCTTAAACCTCAGAGTCAATAGAACCTTAATTTAAAGTCCTCATGATTTCATGTGCATTTTGTCTTTACAAAGTGGAGAAATTATTTCATTTACAAGCATATGGATAAGGAGAATCTTCTCATGATATGAGAATAACTCTACTTGAATTGTATCATGATTGATTAGAGAAAAGAATAAAAAGTGAGGTAAATAATGACTTTTCATGTTTAATAACAATTAATCATAGATCTTGAATGAATGGAATGATAAGTTCTATCAATTTTCAAAGGGTAAAAGTAAAATATTTGAATTATTTGTTTCTTTGAAAAATGGGAAATTAAATTGATATTTTATCAATATTTTTTATTATTTTATTTCAAATTGATTTTTTTTAATTTTATTACCATGGAATTTAAATATTTATTATATTAGTGTCCTCTGATTTCTATTTTGAGATTTTATACTTGGGGACAAGCATGGTTTAAGTGTGGGGGTATTTCACAGAGAAAATTTATGTGCATATTTTTTATCAAATAATGAGGATGTTTAATGTTTTTCAATGATAAAACCCATGTACATCAATGTTTTATTAAAAGAATGGGTAATTGGAATTTTAGAATAATTTTGAGAATAATTGGTAAAAGTGCATAATTTTGGATTTTTGAAAGATTTTTACCACAAGGGTATTTTTCTCATTTCGTAAAAAATATAATTCCAAAATTCGGGATTTTTTAAGAATCCGGATTTTATTTCATTTAAATGTCTCTTCAGGTTCTAGAGTTGATTCAAAGATCTATTAGTCCAAAAAAATTAATGAAGTTGGAAACTTTTCCAGGCAGACAACATGGTCCCCACCACCATAACAGATGAAAAAATCAATCTCATCACCTCCCATTTAGGTTATTACACTAGGTATAGTACTAGTACACATCAACACAACTCTAAAACAAATTTGGGGGAGTTTTTAATTCATTATGGTTTCCATTGATCGTTATACATTTGAAGGAATCTTTTTGGAAATTCCATCCATAAAAATCCTTATTCAATGAAAATTCCATAACTCCTCAATCACATTTATAAATGAGATTAATATTGGAGGGTGAATAGAAAACATATTTATGAACAAATTTTATGAAGGGGCCCACATGTGAATCAACCATTTAATGGGGCAACAACACATGAAATTTTAGGGGACAAAATTCTGCCTATAAAAGGAGGCCCTCGACTCCTTCCCAAATCATCATATAGACACCCACAACTAAAGAGGGATCCCATTAGGGAGTTGGCCAATGATTCTCCTCTATTACCCCCATATTTATTATTTTAATTTTATTTTAATTTAATTTTATTATTAGTTTTCAATTTTAATTTAAATTTTAGTTTTAGTAATCCATGTCTTTGTATTTCTCTATCCACCTTTCTTAATTTCTTTACCTCTCTCTCAATTCTCTTCCACCCACTCCACCAAGTAATATGTTACTCTCGGAAATGAGAGGTTGACCCTGAGACTTGTCCTAGGGGGGAGGTGAAGGTGATCATGAATTTTCTTTAAAGATTAATTTTACGTTTGTAGATAGATTTGAGTAGAATGTATGGGTAAGGCGAATGTCCCTGATGTTGTGACTACCTTTGATGACCTGAAACTCAACCTATCACTAGTATTTTATTTAATCATTCTTCATTGTCTCTATTGCTTAGTCCATCACACGTTGGAGTTAATCTAATCAATGGATAAAATGGATTGGATTGAATCTGTTCTTGGAAGATGACAGATTATAGACAAAGGTGTGTCACCAACTTGGATTAAAGGAGGAGTTGTAATTGAGGCTTCTCAAACATTCAATGATATTCCCCAATTTATAAATAAAGAATAGTAGTTAAAACATGATATTTAATGTTTTTATTATCAAACTTAAATAAAACATATAAAGTATAATAATGTTTGAACATTTAACAAACCCCCAAAACCAAATTCTTTCATATTAATTCCCTTCTAGAAATGGAGGTTTTCCCAATACATGTAGATTACTTTTACCAACGGTTTAAGGAAACTATTTGTAAAAGATGGTTAAATCATCTTTTCGCACCAATTTTCCAAAACCGTTGGGAAATTTATACTCTATACCAATGATTTTCCAAAACCATTGGTATAGAGAGGTTTAAATCATCATTTAACAACAATTTTTACAAACCATTGGGAAAGTTTTCCCCCAAATTCATTGATGCTCGAACTCCCCCATTCCATTTGAATGCATCCCTAAACAGAAGAGAGAATTGGGATTTTCCTTCCCCTATGGCTGAAATCCTTCCATCTTTAAGATTTATCAGTTCTTCACTTGTATTATGTAAGTGATACTGCATCTACTATTTTGGTTTTATGTTTTCATTTGGGGAGTGGAGAAGCGGGATTCTGTTTAAGCTACTACATAAATTCATCATTCCGATCCATTTTCAAAATTCCTTAGTTCAACACTTCTAATTTGTAAGTGATACTTTCATTTTAATGTTCTATATCTACTATTTGGGTTTTCTATTTTGATTTGGGTGTGTATGAATTTTGTTTTCTGTTTGATTTCGGTGTGTGTGTTGGGCTTTGACAGTGAATCAAATTTGATTCAAAATGAATTATGTGTTAATATCATCCATAAATTTTTAGTTCTTAGAAGGCTTGTTATTTCTGGGACTTTTGTGTTAATATCATCCATATTTCACATGATTCACATCATGGTAAGAATGTGTGATTATGTTATTAATATTAGAGAAAAAACTCATTCACTCTGGGTTGTTTATAGTGGCCTGGTTAGTCATGAGTGATAATTGGATTCCTAAGATGACTGCACTAATATAACATTAGGGACAATTAAATATGTTTCTCACTGTACGTTGTATATTGTATCTCTTTCTTGGCCAATACTCACTTTTATGATGGTGGGGTGATTTTCAATAGCTATGTTGGCATGTGTATACATCCATAACAATGTTAGATAAGTCGCAAGTTTAATTCAGTAATCCAGTTATCATTGAAAAACATTATTATTAATCTCAAATTTAAAAATAAATGTTTTTGTCTATATTTTGTGAAATTAAACCTTTTTTCCAGACATGAACAACCTATTAGTGTAGAATCATAAACTTTATCCACCAATGGGGTGCGCTTAACTTGAGGAACTAATTGTGAAATGAATGGTATGACCATAGAGGTTCCAAGAATGATTTATTGAACATGAGTGACTAATTTGGGATGCTTGTAACACATAATGGGGCATGAGGTACGTGCCTCTATTTGGGATGCCTATAAAGGGGCCTTGAAGTCCTATTTTACAAATGGTTGTGTGAAAATGTTGGTAAAACTCTTCCCTTTACAAATGGTTTGATTCAATGATGAGGAAATGAACCTTTATTGATGATTGTGGATTTCAAGTTATTGACCTGACTCACACTCTTTCCACCGATGAACCAGATGATTGGGTTATAGCTCAGGAAGCTAGGTCAAATTTTAGAATTTATTAAGCCTATTATATAGTACTACTTCCTAATAGTTGTAACAATGTTTTTCTTCTTGATACATAAAATACATTACCATCATTCTGTTTATGATTCTGTTATTAGTTGGTATTACTAATTTGGTTATTTTCATCCATTTCCAATATTTTCCCATTGTTATCTTCCTTCCACTTTTTAACTGATAATATTAAAATTGTGAAACATAGGTAATGAGTTAATAGTCTCCCCCAGACATAGCAAAGGCTCTCACAATTAGTCAATAAAATTTGGAATTTTGGTAGATGTGCTTGAGGCCATGTGGCCATCTGGGTTTGGGTCACTAAATAGTGGAATCCTGGTTTGGGACAGCATAATTCCAAGATATCTTTTTTATAGGTGTTTCTAATCAAATACATACCTATAACTACTAAAGGTCCATCTCCAAAATCAATTGGGACATGATTCAATGAATACACATACATCATTCAGAGTGTGTATCCTAGTACTTACCTTCAAACCACCATAAATCGTCTATTTCATTATGTTTTTTTTATCAGAAT
The DNA here is from genome assembly GCA_963277665.1 of Viscum album. Classification (NCBI taxonomy): domain Eukaryota; kingdom Viridiplantae; phylum Streptophyta; class Magnoliopsida; order Santalales; family Viscaceae; genus Viscum; species Viscum album. Next base: position 961,485,926 of record OY728148.1, on the reverse strand, counting down.
GGATTTTCTATATTATGTTTTTTGGGTTACACATTAGTTATTTGTTTCTAATTACTTCCATATTTCTTTTCATTGCAGGAAATGACACCCATTGAAGAGATGCATTGAAAAAAGATGACAGAAAATAATCGTCGCATGACACCGATGGGCATTCCTCCACTCATCCATGTTGTGATTGTTTTATTTCAAATATATATATTACACTAACTTAAAATATCATGTGTTTACTTTTGTGTTAATTTTTTTTTTCAGGATCGACCCCCTAAATGATAGATATCCGAGGAGGATCCTGGTATTGCTCCCAGTATAGAGGATAGTGGTAGGAGGGGGTGGTGTAAGAGTTGGACGATCATCTGGTGATCCCAATACTAAGACCGATGGTACGAGGGCTTGTGGTGTGAGAGATAGACGATACACTGGTCATACCCGATTAGACAATGCCCCTACCACATATGTATCTTCTATTCCCCATTTTTATCATGGTGTGTCTTTAGGGACACACGAGATATTTAGGCCTTCTATGTTTACAATACAAGTTGGCTAGACGTCTGTACCATCATCTTTTCCTTCTGGTTCATTATCTGTGAGATATTATATTCCACCTTCATAAACTCCTACTCAGACAAAGTATGTGGTTGAGGAGCGTACACTGAGGGGAACTCCACCTGTACAGGATATTCATTCAGCTTCTGCACATCCAGTGACACCCATTGATCTGACTAACACAAGTATATTTATATAACTCTAACAAATTTTTATACCAAATTTTTATAATTATAACTGTACTGACATTTTTTTTATTAAAAAAATATTCATCAACTGATAGGAGGCGGGGGAGGGGGTATACTCGTTTGCGTGCAGAATGGAACTGCCAGACACAGTTGATGGTTGAATACAATGATGAATGAGAAATGATTGATAAATCTGGGTAGGAATGTTAGGGTTTTTTGGCGATGCTATCCAAATAATCCGATATCATTCTGGTCAGCCCTCTCTCCTTGAGACATCTGCCACACGAAGTCAAGGATAATGTGTGGGAAAAAATATGGGTAAAAAATATATTGGATTTAATGTAGTATTTTTTTGTATTTATATTAATTAATCTATTGGGTGTCAGCTTCGGTTTAACTTCGCTGATATTGAAGGTGAACGACCATCACGTTTAAAGGAGCTAGGAGAGCACTAGAGTGGTTATAAGCATGAGATGTATGTTGGATGGTGTGATATAGTGGGCATGGAGTTGGAGACAGTACCTATCACAGATGATTTCTTGATAGAGAAATATTTCCAAATGATTACCCATTGGGAAACTACCCAATTTAAGGTATTAATCCCATTTGACCTATTTAAATGATAGTTATCATATTTTTAAATAATATTATCGTATTTATAATTAAAACTTATATAGGAATCTTCTGAAAAAAACAAAAAAACATTGATTCAAATCAATACATCCACACATTGGGGTGCACTACAATGTCATATCATGAGAGGCAGCTGGTACAATATAGTTGTTTATAATTTTTCTTTAGGCCTTTCCCTTTTTATTATTTCCTACTTAAATTATGTGATTTATTTAATATTTAATATATTATTATACTTGCACTTTATATTGTTTCATTGTCATTACAGAATCAAAAATTGAATATTGAAGGATGTCTCCCTCGATCAAAATTGTTTTGCTCAAGTAGAAGGAAAAAGATGGAATTACGGTTAATGAAAGGAAACAAGAAAATATTGTAATTTTAAATTTGTTTATTTAAAAGGTTAATATATATTTTGAAATTTAATATTAGATTAATATTTTTAACAGGATGATTTAGAGGCCCTTAATACCGAAAAGACTGACAATTTAGGGCCACACGATCATTTATATCAGGTTTTGGGAGATGAGCACACTGGTCGATTACACTGCCAACTTGGTAAGAATATAATACCAACGAGCTATTGGTCCTCTCATGGTATCCATTCTAATACCACCGAGTTGGAACGGGTGAAGGAGTATGCAAGAATGTCTGATAAAAGGGTTATAGAGTTGGAAGAACATGTTCAAACGAGGGAGAACGAATTTATGAAACTGATCAAAGTGTTATCTTCATCACTTCCACCAGTGTCCAGCATGTCTTTTCAAACATATATGTCGTCGATGGTTGTATTATCTTATGCCCCGGGCGGCAGTTCTAGTGGCGGTCGAGATGATGACGTTCCTGGTGATGACGAGGATGCTAAAGAGGACGAGGGCGATGATGAGGATGAGGACGAGGGTGAAGATGGGGCTGAGGGCGAGGATGGGGCCAAGGATGAGCATGGGGACGATGAAAAGGATGACGACGAGGACATAGATGGTGGTGAGGATGAGGCTGATGATGATAGTGTTGATGATGATGGTGATCCGGGGCAGATTGATCCATTACATTTTTGAATATTGTATAACTCTTTATTTTTTAACATGGTTTTTCACTATGGTATTGATATTTTAGACTACAGTATAATTCATTATTTTTGACCAAATATGGAAGCCTAATGATGTTATAATGGTTTATGGGGATTCGGGGGCTTGTTTGGAGCTCGGAACCCCGGTCGGTGTAAAAAAAACACTATGCCTCACAGTTAGTAAAAAAGTTAAGTCCATCCCACATGGTATCTACCAAACATATAGGGATATATATTAGAAGCAATGTGCATAATTTTTCCTAACATGACCCAGGGGATGCAAATCAGGCATAATGTCTATAGTTTTAGTAAAAGATATTATCACTGTTGTTGCACGATTTTCCTAACTGGCATACGAAAAAACTGAAAAACGCATTTGGATTGTGTTGATACTTTTGGAAAACGATCCATGAGTCATATGTCACTTGTACGAGTCAGCCCCGCTTCAATCGGAAGCACGGTGTGGCTGGTATCACTCAAAGTGTCTCTCTTTTGTTTAAAATGGACACCCTTTTAAGTAAAAACAACTAGCATATGGATAACTGACCAAACGTATTTGGATTGTGTTGATACATTAGGAAAACAATCCATGTGTTATATGTAATGTGTAAGACTCAATACCACCTCAATCCAATGGACGGTGTGGCCGGTACCACTCAAAGTGTCTCACTTTTATTTGAAATGGACAACATTTTTTGTGAAAACAAAAATTGACATACAGAAAATGGACCAAACATATTCGGATTCTGTTGGTAATTAGCACAAAGATCCATGGGACATTTTTGATTTGTAAGACTCAACCTCGCATCAATCCGATGCATGGTGTGGCCGGTACCACTCAAAGTGTCTCACTTTTATTTGAAATGGACCGGATTTTAAGTGAAAACAAAAACTGACATACAGAAAACAGATCAAACGCATTCAAATTGTGTTAATACTTTAGTAAAACAATACATTTGTCATTTGTGATGGGTAAAAGACAACTTCCCCTCAACCAGAGGTGTCGTGTGACTGTGATTGCTGAAATTGCACTATGTGTGTTGTAAATGGCCAAAACATGCGTTCAATGGTCAAATACATGACTAACGACATATGAATGACTTTAAATCACACAAAACACCCTAATTATTAATCTTAAGGTGTACTAAGAGATTCCACGCCATTAGAATGCACGGTTTGCACGACACCACTAAATATGTGTTTTTTAGGTGTTTGGCGAGCTAGAAAAACGTGTGTGGGGTGGAAAAAACTGGCCGAACGACCTCAGAATGCCATGAAATCAGACGACAACAAAGGGTGGGTGAGTTGTGAAATGGTCGGCTAGACAGAACATCAATCAAGGGTGTCGTGTATCCTCGGTGGCCAAAAATCACTATGTGTGTCGTAAATGGCCAAAACATGTGTTTAACGGTCAAATGAATGACGAACGACATCAGAATGACTTGAAATCACACAAAAACACCCTAATTGTTGTTCATGAGGTTTTTGAAGATACTTCATGTCATTCAGATGCACCGTTTGTGCGATATAGCTAAATATTTATTGTTTATGTGTTTGGAGCACTTGAAAAGCGTATATGGGGTAGTCAAAACCGGCCTAACAACCTCGTAATGCCATGGAATCAGACAACAACAAATGGTGGGTGAATTTTTAAATGATCATCCAGACAACACGTCAATCAGAGGTGTCGTGTGACCGTGCTGGCCAGAAACGCACTCTGCATGTTGTAAATGATCAAAACAAGCGTTTAACGGTCAAATGCATGCCAAACGACATCAGAATGACTTAGAATCAAATGAATACACCCTAATCAATATTCTTGAGGTGTACGAGCAGACATCACATCATTCGGATGCGCGGTTTGTACGACATGACTGGATATTTGTTTTTTAGGTGTTTGGCGCGCTTGAAAAACGTGCGTGGGGTGGTCAAAATTGTCCAAACGACCACATAATTCCATGAAATCATACAAAAACAAAGGGTGGGTGAATTTTGAAATGGTCGTTTAGACAGCACATTAATCGGAAGTGTCGTGTAACCGCGCTAGCCAAAAACACACTCTGCATGTCGTAAATGGCCATAAGATGCATTTATCTATCAAATGAAAGCCAAATGACATCATAATGACTTGAAATTGTTCAAAAACACCCTAATTATTAATCTTGAAGTGTATGAAAAGACTACACGTCATTCAGATGCGTGGTTTGCACGGAATGGCTGAATATGTGTTTTTTAGGTGTTTGGTGCGCTTGAAAAGCATGCGTGGGGTGGTCAAAATTAACCGAATGACCTCAGAATTCCATGAAATCTAATGACAAAAAAGGGTGGGTGAAATAAAATAATTTATTAAATTATTTTTTTCATTTCCACGCCTATGATGACTTTTCTACAAATGACCCACACCAACAAATGTTAAGTCATTCCTTGGGTAAACCTCACATTCTGAACTCAATGGTAACATCATATTTCTGATCATTGTACCCGTTTAGAAGTTATTACACTTTTTCATGAAAACTATGCATGCATGCTATTTACAATATTTCAAACATTTATTTTAGGAACAATGGCCTCAGAATCGCACAACGTATCAGTGCCTAGTCACACAAATAATCTATATAGTATCCAAAAAAATAGTGCATGGAAAATCTAAGTCATTATAGTATTCCACCACTAATGACAACTAAAACAATATCTAATCAATAGAAATTATATGCAGTTGTATAAATAAATAATTACAATGCATAAGTAAACAGTTATCACATTATCAATTAAATGTTATTTAACTATATAAACCTCTTGGTTCCCATAGACACTAATACCTCAATCCCCGCTTTAACTCATGGCAGGGGTTGAAGTATGTCTGAATGATTTCATATCATATAATTCTATTGTTATCATATAATACCTACTCTGAAATATGTTGGAGCCTAATGTATGTCTGAGGAATATCATATTTCATAATTCCATTGATATCATTATTTAATTCATATTTTAATTCACATGTTACCATTCAAAGATTACACAATAGAGTGTCCATGTTTCTATTCTTTAATTCACAACTAAATGACCATGTTACCGTTCATACCTTACACATTAGAATAATCTTGTTCACATTCTCTATTTCACAACTAAATGTCCATGTTAACATTCATACCTTACACATTATAATGACCATGTTCTCATTATTTAATTCACAACTAAATGACCATGTTACTATACATAACACATAATTAATTTAACAATTAATTATACACATCCATTCCATTACTAATTCCACAATTAGTTAAACATAACAATTCCATTAGTTAACTCAATATTTAACTAATCCCATAAATTACATTAATTAATTCAAAACATAATTAATCACATAAAATACATTAATTAATTAAAAATTAATTAATCACTTAAATTATATTAGTAATTTCATTAATTAATCAACCACACCAATTTTATTACTAATTCAATAATTTGTTTATCACATAAATCCCCTTAATTATTTTTCTATTTTATTGGGTATGTAAATCCCATTAATTAATTATTCAATTAATTAATCAACATCCACAAACTAAAAAACACATAATTAATTCCATAATTAATTATCTCAATCAAAATCTCAATAGATCATAATTATTTCCACAATAAAATATCTCAATCCTTAAAACATAATATCTCATAATTAATTCTACAATTAATTATCTGAATCTATAATTCCCAAAATCCCCAATATCTGATCTCCTAAATTAATTAATTCAACAAATTAATTAATTCAATTAAGAATGTAATTTCTAAAAATCTAATAGAAATTATACAATCACATACATGTAATTTAAATAAATACTTTTATATTTGAATTATAGACAACCTACCTCAATTCGTTGATGAACGATCACCCAACGAAAATCCTCATAAATTTAGCAGCACAATTATAAAGAATGAGATTCAAATTTGAAAACCTAAATCAAGATCAAATCAATCAAGATATCTTAAATATAGATATAGATCTAAAATACTAGATCCAGATCCAAAAAAACATGTCTATATCCAATAAAAATAGGAAGAAAACCCACTTTCTAGAATAGGATAATAAATGATAAAGAATTGGAAACCAAGCGACGTAAGATCCTCTTACAGGGAGGGGTGAAGATCATCAATCCAGGATGAAAATAACAAATTTAAAAGGTTGTTATGTCTTATAATACATACAGGATTCTCAAAAATCATGAAATATTATCTAGGGTTAAATGGGGATCAAATAGGAGTTAAATGGGGGTTTTGGTGATTAAAAATCTAATTTTGTGGTGATTTAAAAATTCATGCATGGTTAACTGGGCAGGGGAGAACGGTTTCTCCTAAATGTGTACCTAAATGTGAACCTCTGTTATGGGGGTTCATAGTTTCTCATAATTGGGTGTACAGATTGACAAACCATATGTCAACCATTTAAATCCTCTATATCCAAGGTTGCTTGGTTTGCTGGTCAGGGGTGCACTGTTAGGAAAACATGTGAGCCAACTATGCACTACCCTTAACCCTTAAAATTTTCTCAATTTTTACCCAAACACACCCCAAGGTAAAACCAAACCCAAGTACACTAAAACTATGCAAAAATAAATACCTGAAATTAAGACCATGTAATCTTCAGGAAAGGCCAGGATCTTACAATCTCACCACCTTATAAAAACGTATCCTTGTGCTGCACTCCCAAGAATCTCTGAGATTATAAGTAAAAAAGATTAGGAAAATTATCCCTAATATATTCTTTCATTTCCCATGTCTCCTCCCACACATTTCAATGTTTCCACAATACACAAAATATAGGCATGGTCTTTCCTCAAAACACATTCTCACTTTGATTCAACACCCGTATTAGATTCTCTTCAAAGGAAAAATCTATCTCAATCTCAACATCATCCATATCGATCACATTGGAAGGTTTTTGGTTATACCAAACTAGTTTTGACACTTATAAAACATCATACATATTACTGTATCTCTATGGAAGAGCCAATCGGTACACCACTAGCCTGATTCTCTCCACCACCTCAAACGGCCCAACAAACTTGGGTGCCCACTTGCCTTGTCTTTGTATTATATAGTGATTGAATCTAGGAAACACCCAAATGAAAACATTATCATCCTATTTAAACAATAGGTCTCATTTATTTTTATCAGAATATGACTTCTTTCTACATTGGGTCATATCCATATATTTCCAAATCAACTGTACATGCTCTAATGTGTCCTAAACGATACTCTGTCCCAAAAACATAGACTCACATAACTCCATCCAGATTAGAGGTGGTCTTCATGGCCAACTATAAAGAGACTCATATAGTTCCATCTATATTGTTTCCCAATAACTATTGGTATGGGTGAACTCCACAAATGTTAGGTGATTCTCCCAAGACCCATCGAAGTTTAGAACACAAGCTCGCAGCACATCCTCAAGCACATTTATAGGATGATATAACCACCCATATATCACTGGGTGGAAATTCATACTCAAAAAAACCTACAAACCAAGAACCTTCTACAATCCCAATAATAATCATGAAGTAAAACACAACTTTCAGTCAGAAACAATATTATGTGGCACCTCATGAAGACAGAATATCACCCAAACATACAAATATCCCAACTGATCTACTGAGAAGGTATCCCATATATTCAAGAAATTCACTAACTTTTTCAGTCTATCCACAATTACCCAAATAGAATTATTCTTTTAAGGCATCCTCGGGAGAACCAAAACAATGTCCATGGTTACTTTTTTCCACTTACATTCTATAATGGCCAACGACTATAGAAAACTTATAGGTCATTAATGCTCGGCCTTCACCTACTGATAGGTGTAGCATCGTGTCACAAACCTTAGGATTTTCATTTTCATTTCCAACCATAAAAACTATCTTTTATGTTCACGGTGCATTTTGGTCACACTTGGATGTACCACCCACTTCGAGGAATAAAACTCACACATCAGCTTGTATCACATTTTGTTAGGTATGACAACCTGATTCCTGACATAGATGACCACATCCTCATCATATGCTCCAATCAGAAGGTGACTCCCCACCTTCAAGGTTTTCCCTCAAGGTAAAACATTATAAATCCACAAAAAATTTATCTTAGATCTATCTCAAAAATGTATACTCCAATGAAACTATTACGAGATTCATCTAATCCTAACTCTCCTAAACCACAATGTGTATCTTGTCCAGTAAATCCATCATCTTCCACTCAGCACTAGACTCTTGAGCCACTTGAGTTTGAGTCTCCCTTCTCAAAGCATCATAATCATTGTTCCCCTTTCCAGGCGTATATGCTGGCTCAAAATTTAATGGTTTCATATACTCAACCCATCTTTCTTATCGAATATTCAAGTCTCACTGTGAAAATATGTACATTAATATCTTGTGATCAATATACATACCAAAAAAATTTACAATATATAATTTCCCTAATACTTTAAAACATAAACCATTATATCCAACTTGAGGTCACGTGTAGGGTAGTTCGGTTCATGGGACCTCAACTTCAAAGACTCGTAAACCACAAATTGATCACCTTGAATCAACACAACTCTGATTACAATCACAGAAGTTTCACAATAAACGGTGTACTTCTCATCTTTCTTAAGTAGGATAAATATTGGTACTGATTCCAAAATCTTCTTCATCTCATAGAGAGAATTATCACAATCTTATGACCAATTAAACTTTATCCCTTTTTTGGTCAAGCCTGTCAGCAATGTTTACAATCGGTAAATGTCCTAAATGAACCTATAATAATATTCAGAAAATCCTAGAAATCTATGGATATCAAACATTCTCTTGGGATACTCTCAAAAAACCACTATCTGAAACTTCTCTAAATTTACCAACACACATTCCTCCGAGATGATGCTACCCAAGAAGTATACCTGATCGATCCAAAAAATTGTACTTAGATATCTTGATGTATAGACAATGCTATCTAAGTGTACTTAGAATGACATAGAGATGTTGGTCATAATAATCATGTGTCTTGGAGTGCACCAAGATGTCTTCCAGAAACACTACCACAAACTGGTCTAGGTACAGATTAAATATTTCGTTCATTAAGTCGATAAACATTAATAGTGTGTTCGTCAACCCAAGAAATATTATGATGAAATCATATAGTCCATACCTGGTTCTAAATTCATCCCTTGGTATATCATAAGTCTAAACTCTCAGTTTATGCTAACCTAATCTCAAGTCAATCCATGAGAACACACAAGCTCCTCTCAACGGGTCAAATAGATCATCAATACGGGGGAGAGGATACTAGTTCTTCACAGTCATCTGGTTTAACTTTCAGTAATCAACACATAAGCATAAACTAATATCAGCCTTCTTTGCAAACAACACTAGTGAACCCCAAGGAGACATACTCAGATAAATAAATACCTTATCCACTAACTCCTCCCACTGAGTTATGAGCTCTTGAATATCTTTCGGTGCCATTCTATATGGTGGAATAGAAATCATCTCTTCCCCCATTATGAGATCGATGCTAATGTACAAATCTCTCTCAGGTGGAATCCCTAGGAAATGTTAAGTAAACACATCCTAAAACCTATCCACTAAGTGTGAAAAGACATCTAATTTTACACCTCCATCATCCAGAAATAAACTAGAAACTTGGGTTGTGATCTCTCCTATTTGATGTGTAATTGGACCTACTCGGAATGCCTCGATATCCCACTCTCCACAGTGAATATATTTGTAACCCTTTGGAGATGTAATGGCCAAACTCTTATGGTAAAAATCAATGTGGGGACAATATGATACTAACCAGTCCATACACATAATTATGTTAAAGCCTGAAATGTATATGATATAAAGATCCCATAGAAATTGGTACTACTGGACCTCTATAGAACACCCCTTGCACAATAAAATGTCTCTTGACCAAACTCCATGAGGTGTTTTTGTTGTCAACACCCCACTCATGAACTCCTTCCCCAGGCTAAAACCATTAACATGTTTTGTAGAAATAAAGGAATGATAGGAACTAATATCAAATAAATAACTAGATTTCATAGAATCTATAAAAATAGTACCTCTCACTTTCAATGGTCTAGCCTTGATATCCAAAAGTTTAGGTTGAATATAATGCAATGGTCTTACCCCACTTCCCTGTGATGCAGTCTAAGTCCCATGTGTTGCAATACTCTACTAATATGATCACTCATACCTTGAACCTCCACATACACTACCTTTACCACCTTGTCCAGTAGAACTCCAGACGCAAGACTGATATGGTGTAGAATATCCTCATTGTACACTCTGATTCTGACTAGTTATACCCTTACTACTCATCTATCGCTGGGTCTTGTAGAACTTTTGTAGATGTCCCATCTTTCTGCAAGAATCTATATATGTTGTTGGTTGAGGTTAAATATCTTTAAAAGTTTCTTAATCTACTACACTGGTGATAGATCACTAGATTAACGTCCTATGCAACTGATCACTCTTTTTAGGTACTCTGTTTCCCACTGCCCTGGTTGATGTTTTCATAGAAATTCATCCTACTCTCAGAAGTCATACTTTCTAATCATCTAAATGGAGCCACCTTTTCTACACTAGAATCCTCTTCAGGTTACCCATATCTATGAGATCCTTATCCACCACCTCAACAAACTCCATTAACTGAAAATGGATAACTTGGGACTTAATCTAACATTTAATCCCATCCTAAAAATTTCTCTATGTAGTTATCTCATCCACTGCCAATGCTGGAGAAAAGTGTTACAAATGTGTAAAGTGTCCAATATAGTCTATCACATAAATACTCCCCCAAGTCAACCTCATGAACTCAGATACTCTCTCCTACCTCAGTATCTCCCTATAGAAGTTCTCCAGAAACTTATCCAACAATTCTATCCATAACATACCATTAGACTATACAGTCCATGCCTGAACATACCACCAGTGATTCACTGATCCTCATATCATGTAAGCAGCCAACCTGACCATCCTCTCTACATGAGTCTCAATGTGGTCAATTATAGTCTCGAGGTACTCAATCCAGAAATCATCTCTCTCAGGTCCACCCTCTCCAATAAAAGTAAGAGGGTGTTGAATTTGTAACTCCATTTTTAGATCAAACATACTCTTCACAACCCACCATGGGTCTCTTCCCATGAATTTCAGGAAGTGGGAAATGTTCTCTTAGAACTGCTCCCGGAATTTTTCACCTGACACAATTGGGGCCTTAGTTCCTACTACTGGTAGATCATCTCTAGCCATTTCCTCATGTTATCCTCTTAATAAGCACCGTCATATAGAAATATCCATACCATTACAAATAGATACCTTAGGAAACCTTTTACAAAATTTTCACATTTAAGGTAAAATACAATATTCAACAACAAGTCATTTCCCAAAACCCTACAACATAGTCAAAACTGAGGTGTTATCACTACCCTTAATAATCATACTCTTTTGTCCTAGATAACAAGGGTAAACACATTCTCATTATTCAAGTTTCTCATTTAGACAACCATTTATTCTCATCTTTCATCATTCTAAAATCTTTCTCAATTTCATGTTATGTTCCATTTTCATTTCAATTTAACAAGCAAGGAAAAATATTTCAAGTTCAATAACTTACCCATAACCCGTTTTTCTATGTGTGCCTAAAATGAGGCATGTCAATATAACCCTATGTTCCTATAATGATTCATGTAACTCAAATCTTGTGCCATCCTGGTCCACGAGTCAAAACTCCGAAAAAATTAACATCAATAATCACAACACACAATAAGTGTGTCACCCAAGTTGAAATAATATTCAACTGTAATAGAAAATTGGAATAACAACAATCCCACCCTGGGTACTTGGGTTCTCCCACATACATTGGTTAGTTAATCCCATGCAGGATATCATAACCAAGGCTCGAATCTTTCTAGTTTCATGTCTACCATTACAAAATAGTAATGAAAAATAAAAAAGAAAAGAAAAATGGACTCTGATACCACTTTGTAATGTCCTAACCTAGGTGCCACACATTGGTGCCTTGAGTCGGTCAGTCACATGACCCCAGGTGTGCCTCCCTGTATGCTAGAGGATACCGAATAGTAGTGAGGGTCTGAAATATCGATAATGGGGAGACTATACCCCCTTTTATCAGATTTAATACACTGGAAGAAAATAAGAAACAATAACTAAATAACATGTAATCATAACCTGAAATAACTGGTATCATGAGATGGATAAAAGTGGAAATACAATATCAAAACTAAATAAGAAAATATGCCTTTCCAATGTACGTGTCAAGTGTCTAAAATTAAACCCAAAATAAATACATTGATGACACCCCTAATTGGGTCCTGAATCATTTCTAGTTCCCTCATCCATGCTCTATCCCATGTCATCCATATAACAATGATCTGTTTCCCTTATTGTATCTAGAAAACACAACGTCTATTTGGGTACCCATAAGGCATCCTGATTAGGGTGTGAGTACAGCTCAGTAGGCCACCACCAATGGTGTATAAAACAATATATAGTTAATAGAAAGTGTATGAATTTGTATAAATACATAATTACAATTCATAAGTAAATAGTTATCACATTATCAATTAATATTTATTTAACAACATAAACCCCCGAACTCTCATTGACACTCATACCTTAATGCTTGCTTTGGCTCATTCTGAAGCCTGAAGTATGTCTAATGGATTCCATATCTCATAATTCCATTTGTACAATTCAATACCTACTTTTTCTCATACCAGGACCTGAAGTATGTCTGATGAATATCTTATCTCATAATGTCATTGATACCATTATTTAATTCATAATTGAATTCCCATGTTACCATTCATACATCACACAATAGAATGACCATGTTTCCATTATTTAATTAACTGCTAAATGAACATGTTACCATTCATACCTTAAACATTATAATGACCATTTTCCCATTATTTATTTCTGTTAGGACCACTAGAGACCTATATACCATGAGAGGGGGGTGAATCAGGGTATGAATATTCTTTGGAAAATTCTTCATACACCCACGAGATCTTGACCACATTATTACAAGGGTCAATTTTTTAGCACATTTGTTTTTATTATGATCACTTCTAATTCTTCATTATATGATAATGATGCTTTGAATGCAATGCAAGGAAGAAAGCAGGAAGACATAGAGATGTTTACTTCGTTCACCCTCACTGGGCTACATCCAAGGAGCATACAATGGTGATGTGCAGATGTACCAAATCCACTAAGGATCACTTCCAATAATGTTCATGCTAGATCACTTATATGCCCAGGATAACTGACTTTACAATTCTTAGGGTCAGCACACAACATTCCCAAGGGTCACTCCCTCTTTCTCTCTCTCTGGCTCATTGCCGGTGGAGAGGATCACATTCTTCGTCTTCCTTTTCCCACTGCTCTGGAAAGGATCCACGCACAATTTATAGACATATAGGTCTCTTCATAATCACTAATGAATAAATTCTTAGCTATTGATAGATGCTCTGTTGACTTCCAAATTTCACCAGCAGATGAATCTCACTTTGCACCGGGTGGATCGGGAAACCCCATTTTTTACGTGTAGACCTTACGGAACCTTGCACATAATTCCTTTGCTTTGGGGTCGAGTGTGAGGGGTGATCACCCAAATTGGGGAGAGGTACAACGAAGGAGGAGGGGTGGCCGCCGGTGTCGGGGATAGGTTGGGTAGAGGGGGGGTAATCAATGGAGATGGGGAGAGGCATGATCGAGAGTGATGGGAAGTTGGTGGAATTGGGGAGAGGTGGGATCGAGGGAGAGGGGCGATCACTGATGTTGGGGGAGGGGCAAGGTCGAGGGGGAGGGGTGGTCATCAACATCAGGGAGAGGTGGGGCTGAGGGATCGGTGGGGGGGTTGGGGAGGGAGGGAGTTACTAGCACCGGGAAGAGTCTTGATCGAGGTGGGGGTGGTCACAAGTGTTGGGGAGAGGCGAGGTCAAGATAGAGGGGTGATTGCCGACATCGAGTAGAGGCGCTGCCAAGGGGGAGGGGCTGTCTCCAGCATCGGGGAGAGGCACGACCAAGGGAGCAAGGGGGTTAGGGCATCGGGTGGAGAGGGTGGGGTCAGTTAATTTCTAAAAATATTAGCAGTGGTTTCATTGAAACCACCCCAATATTTAGAATATATTTAATAATGTTTTTTTATAGTGATTATTAGAACTGTCACTAATAAACTTTCACTAAGACCACTCTTTTTTTTAGTACTAGATAACATTGCTTGACTGAATATTACCCTAAAAGTGACATATAAAATTTTATTATTGAATCTAAAGCTATAAAAGTCTCCAAGAAATAACATCTCTCTAACATCTCAAACAATTATATTTCTCTCACTAATATTTTTTCTCACGTTATGAATTTTATCAACCATAGTATTTTTTTTATTTTAAGGAATTTATATCACTACAAGAATTATCACCCAAAGGAATTTATTTTTTACACTAACGAATTTTATTCACACCATGATGTGTTATAGTATATACATGCACAACATCATATTATATCTTCATATGACATCAATGAATTTTGAAATGAAATAATTGAATCATTGTACCAATGTAACATCCCAAACCCAGATGTCACTCAACTGTGCCCCAAGCCCGGTTGGCTACATGGCCTCAAGAACATCTTCCAAAATGCCAAAGGCTTATGACTAGCAGTTAGGGACAATCTGAGTCATTTGGGACACTATACCCCCATTAAAATAATTTATCACAATGGAAGTCAATCACATTAAATAGTGGAAGCAGATACAATAAGCAGACAATAGATAAAATAGACAAGCAAGGCAAGAATATGTAACAAGCCATAAGTGTCTCATATACCATGATCCAGATGATATATGTATCTAGAAAATATCCAAAATAGGTGCATAGAAATATAATAAAATAAAAGTATCTAAAATCCAAAATGACCAAAAAGTTCCCCCTTAGCATCGCAAGCCTCATCTTAATCCTATGCTCCCATGCTCTAAAACAATGATCAACAAATAATTTTAAGGATATTTCCCCTACTATCAGCTGTAACTATTTAATCTGTTTGGGTCCCCTAGGAGGCCCAAATAGGATGTAAGATAAACATCCGAATTGGTTTCCACCAAAATATCTATATAGTTCTAATAAGTGCTCTGAAATATGCGAAACATGTGAAAGTAAGTAGTAATGTATGTGAGAAAGCCCAAGTCATATAACCACTGCAAACAAGTAATACTAAGCAGCCTCTTGTGCCTCCCCGCAACATGTTTTGTCTCCTAACAAGGCATCTACAAGAAATATAAACAAACTAGAAAAACCTTCCACATAACCATCCATTTCTTGTCCACACGTCCTTACCATTGAAATAAAACTATATAAAAAACCCACCGCCTTGTCGTATAACCAAAATCATATATCCCACAATCATTCCATATGATGAAGTGTAGATCACGAAGGGCCGGATCTATGGTACGGATGACAAAGGAATCCTCTTCGATTCTATGGAGAATCGCGATGGAATCATGTCATAGGCACTGGTTGGAATCCTAGGAGCATGTGTACCAACTTGTCCTAAGTGAGTCGAATATAGCTGGATCCAAGGGGTAGAAAAGCCTAAGGCATCTCATGGAATAAATACCGAAGGTTCATAATCAGCCAAGGTGTCCACTACCGCATTCCAGATCCATGGAGATCCATTCATGAAATCTATGTAAATCATCAATCATTCCATGCCTTTGACAATTTCAAACCATATGAGTCTACCCTCTCATATAAACAATTACATTCAAAACAATTGAATGAGTATACCCCACTCATTTAAACCATTACATATCATGAGTATACCCACTCATGTACTCCACATTCATTTAATCTTGTCATGTGGATATACCCACCCACATATCACCAATTTCCATTTAACACATCACATGGGTATACCCAACCATTAATCACAATTACCATCAAAACAATTTAAGCAATCTAATAACAGCCAACGAGTATACCAACTCATTAGAAAAGGTCCATTTAAGTATCTAATCAAGTTAGGCATGGAATATTATAATAACACAAGGTATGGAGGCAAGATATCTCCTATGTATGTAATTCACCCTCATTTAAGTACAACCAAGCTTCTTTAAACTCGGAAAACTCGAGGTCACACCCCATGGGTAGTTCATCAATTGTAAAAACCAAAGTAAATTCATGGTGCACCCCATCGGTGTCCTTGGGTTGGGTCAGCAACCACAAACATATCTCAAAGAACCTAAGGGAGTCCCAAATAGGTCCTACCTCATCTATTTCAGAGTGACAATTTAAAATTGGGTCTGCGCTAAAAATTCCAGGGGGCAGAAAAAAGATCAATATCTCTATAAAAAATCAAAAGTCGAAAGAAAATTATAGACCACCTACCTTATCTCATTAGTGGAGTTGTCATCTAGTATCAAGTTCTAATTCATCCTGGTTGGGAATAAATTTTAAGAACATATGAAGAACATGAAATTAAGGCATAAAAGCCTAAATCCAAACAATGTAACTATTGTTCTAAAGAATCAAGAATGGCTAAAAAGGATTCAATATCTTACCGTCATGGTTCCAACAAAAAGGATAGGGAAAAAAATGGAATCCAAAAAGGATCTAGATCTAAAAATCTAGATAAGAAAGTTTTTAGGCTTCAATAGAGATAAAAAAGGCTTCTGTCCAAAAAATAGAGGTCCCTGTCTCTATTTTTAAAAAACATAGTCAGGAAATTACATGACAGGTAATTTTCTTACATGGTGTGCAATGCTCAGTTTTCCTTTAATGGGATAAAACCCTTACACATTGTGAATGTTCCTATAAAACCCATTACATGTTATGAAAGTGGATTACATAGTGTGTAATCCAATTACACATCGTGTAATTGGCCTGAAACAGGTACACAACCTTCATGCCTATTATTTCCCCAAAACAACCCAACCGGTCCATGACCAAGCTTAGGGTCTATGCCAAAAAAGAATTTAAAAGATTCATACCTCAAGAAAAACCTAGGAACATACAATCTTACCCCCTTAAAGCAATTCATCCCCGAATTTCCCTCTCAAGGGTAGTCAAGGTCCATTTGAAATAACTTGTGTCATTGAGCACTTATGTCAGCCTCCCGCTCCAAAGTATCATCTTGTGAACTATCTTGCTTCCATTGAACCTATACTAGAGGAATTGACTAACCTTGTATAACCTTAATGCTCCTATCAACAATACGAATTAGATGCTCCTTGAAGGATGATTCAAATTGTAGCTCAAGCTCCTCTGGTTGAAAAGCGTGAGATGGGTCCGAATTATAATGGCGTAGTTGTGATACATGGAAGACGTAATGCATGTCTCAATACCTCTGAGGTAACTAAAACAAATAGAATACTGATCTGACTCTCTCAAGAATCTCGAATGGGCCAACATATTGTGGTGAAATCTTACCTCCTATTAAGATCCTTCTATGTCCCAACATTAGTGAATCACATAAAAAGACCCAATCCATGGCCTCAAACTCTAGAGGTCATATACGGTGATCGACATAAGATTTCAATCATGATTATGTAGTAGTCATCTACATCTGAAATCAACTGGATCTACTCATAATTCTCTTGCATGAGACAAGGTCCCAGTAAAGCTATCTCACCTGACTCTAGCCATCACAAGGGTGATTTGCAGATCCTACCGTACAAAGCCTCGTAAGGAGACATCTGTATCGTTTCCTGATAATTGTTATTATAGGATAACTCCCCTAGTTGAATGTGTTTCTCCCAAGATCCCCCAAAATCCTAGACAGATTTTCTCATCATGTTCTCTAGCACTTGAATCACACACTCTGATTGGCCATTAGTTTGAGGGTGGTGGACTGTGCTCAGAATCACCCATGTACCCAGTGCCCTCTGAAAACTCTATAAGAAATGAAATGTAAAATGGGAATACCTATTTGAAATTATAGTGTGTGAGAACCCGGGAAGTTTTATTATCTCATAGATATACAACCTTACAAGAACATTAACATCGAAGGTATCCTTGATCGGCAATAAATGATCATCCTTTTTGATCCCATCAACAACAACCCACGTAGCATCGTTACCTCAAGGAGAACTTACTAAACCAGTCATGAAATCCATTATGAAATAATCTAATTTCCACTTTGTAATAAGTAACTTCTATAAAATCGTGGCTGGTCATTAATGTTCCTCTTTCACATGTTGACAGGTGTAACACCTCATAACAAAACTAGATACCTCACTTTTCATACATGGCCATTAGTATTGATGATGCAAATCACGGTACATCTTGCTGACTCCGGGATGTAGTGCCCAAGAAGAAGCGGGAAAATCCCACATCATATCCCCATGTATATTCACTGGAACCCAAATGCATCCATGGATATGTAAGATCTCATAAACACCTATGGTCCAACCAGGAGGAGGGTCCTCAACTTCCACACTCTCCCATAGGACTAGAACCTTTGAATTCGATAACTACCTCATCCGTACTTTATCCAATAGGGCAGAGGTCACAACTATGGATGTTAGATATTTTGATCCCTAACTATTGTGCACCTCTATATAGATCTTAGAGAATAACGCCATAAGCTTCCACTCGCTACTTGCCTATTGGACTGTCGCTATCTGAGTCCATGTGCTCAGTGCATCAAACATTACAATACATTTACCAGTCATGTATTTAATCTTGAAGTCAAAAGACTGTAGGTACTCTACCCACCATTTTTTCCTCATATTCAAATAATATGGAGTAAATATATACTTGAGGATTTTGTAGTCTGTAAACACCAAAAAATTATCTCCCAATAAATAATGTCTCTAATAGTAAAAAACATGAACAACTGCATCTAGATCAAGATCATGCATCGGGTAATTCTTCTCACATGGCCTTAGAAACTGGGACTCATATACCAAAACTATATCCCCCTACATCAGAACTACTCCCAATCCAATACTTGATGTGTCACAATTAAGGATGAAACACTCGTTTCATCAGCACCATGAAAACTACTATCATGTTTGTGAGACTGAATGGCATAACTAGATACTCATATTGACCATACCTACTATGAAAGGTTTACGAGGTATGTCTGTGGGTCAAATATGTACATGGTTATATCCTAACCTTTGTTCAATTTTCATGAATACTCGGTATCATAGAATCTTATCAAACATTTCATCTATTTTTGAAAAGGGATATCAGTTTTTAACCATTAGATATTTCAAATTACGATAATCCCAAAATAGCCTAAGAGTTATATCCCCATTTTTTGAAAATAGAACGGGAAAACCTCACATAGAAGTATTAGGTCAGATAAAACCCTTTGCCTCCAAATAATCTAGCTTCCACTTCATTTCTTACAACTCCGTCATAGCCACCTAGTAAGTAAAAATGGATACTGGTGCATCTCATAACACTAGTTCAATGGAGAAATCAACCTATCTCCCAAGAGGTAAATAAGAAAACTCTTCTAGGAAGATGTCCCTAAAATGATCCACCATTAGAGGAAAGTCTACCTGACTCACTCCGTGATCATCCAAAATACAAAATAGCAATTTAGGTTGTCATTCTGCCCAACTCAAGAAGATCTAGTCAATCTCAACTCGCCTGGACACCCCATTCACCCTTGTGAGTAAACACTGCAACCTCTGGTGATGTGAATGTTACCCTTAGGTGATAGTAGACAATGTAAGATCGATAATATACTATGCACTCCATCCAAACAATGACGTCAAACCCTATCATCTCAAAGACATAAATATCTCAAATGAAGTGACACCCACCAACCTCAAGGGGGTACTCCCTGCAGTAGAGCACATCATCCATTATGATTCCCAATATTATTTCTAGCATTAAAACTCTTTAATAATACCACACAACAAGCACTAGTATTTTCACTATAGGTGCAGATATGACACTATGAGATACACCTGTATAAAAAAGAGCAGATGAAATAGTAGAGGCTATTAAGATCATTCATATCACTATAGACAGTATGAAACCTTGCTCCCCAAGGGTTGATTGTACATAATATAATTGACATATACCACGACAATGTGAAACAACCTCACTATTCTGAGTAGGTCCCCTTCGATGTATAGGAGTAATTGGTGTATGGCTACCTCAGCAAATTCCACTATTTCTGCAGCCCGATTAGCCTGTATTTCTCTAACACCCTACTTGAAATAGATCATAGAATCCTACTCTTGAACATGACATCGGATCTGACCCCCTACCACTCACAACTGAAGGGATGTTCCTGCAAAACCATTGCATGTAACACATCCCTCCATAAGCTCAGCACTCGACTGGGTCGCAGTCATGTTGATTCTTCATGTGTCCTCTCCTGCCACACTAGTGAGAAAACACCGAGCTACTGGAACTCATAGCCTATCTGATGCTTATCTCATGGGAAGCATCAAAATGGTGCTTCATGTCTGAAGATGTAGAACCAGTAGGTTGAGAATAAACATTTCCCTACTCTATATCCTCAAATTCCCTCAGGTTCCACTATGTAATCAGTGCCTGATTCACAATATCAGTGATAGAGGCCAACCTGAACACGTTTACCTGGGATTTGATGGTATGTCAGAGGCCTTCCTCAAAGCATCACTCTCTCTACAGCTCATCATTAAGGTACATCAGTGAAAAACTATGCAACTCTGTAAAGTAGGTTGAGTACTCTATAACTGCCATGGTGCCCTGCTCTAGATGCATGAACTCACTATCTCACTTTGCCTATCGTGTCTTGGGGTAAAAGTAGTCAAGGAATTAGGTTTGGAAATCAGTCGAACCCATATCTTGTAGATTTTTAGCCTTGTTAAAAACATCCCACTAGTACTTTACTACTCTATGTATCATTTAAGGGGTGAGATTGGACCTCCTCTCAAGAGGTGTCACCAGATGCTCAAAGATAGCTAGTATGGTCTCAAGAAACAATTCAGAAGCTTGTGGACCATTATCCCCAAAAAACGTGAAAGGATGTTGCTGCTAGAACACCCATGTCAACTCTTCCATAGTCACGGTAGGCTACGGTGCTCCTTGAAAAGTGTGCATATAGAAAAATAACCCCTCAGGGAACTATGCCTCAGAAACTATGTCCGAAATAGTCTATTGTACCACAAAAACCACTAAAAGAGGATCCAATAGTATATCATGTACCACCCCCTTCGAAGAATGGTCATCGCCACCCTCTTGGCATACAATTGGAGGTCTCCATGTTGACATGCATCTACAATTGAAAACACCCACCACAGAAAGGAATGATATCAAAGTCACATCTCAAAAACATAGTACAGGTCAAAACCCTCTAAAAAACAAGTCACGACACACAACCTAATACTAAATATGTGACTGTATAAAGAAAAACCACAACACAACTAGAAACACTACCTCTCACCCACTCAAAATCCGGGTGTAGTCCAAGTCTTTATTTTCCATTTATTTTCATTTAACAGTCATTATTTGACATGATATAACCAATGATCCACCAAGTTCTGATCCTTGAGGACCCATAACACCTCATGAACCAAAACATGATGCCAATATATTCCATACACATCAAATTCACTTTAAAATTTTAATATAAAAGGTACTTCATTTTATATTTCATAAGGGCTCATACACCTTATAAATTGAAAGGTGATGTCACTTATCTATCCTCTGCACATAGTCTATCACAAAATTAGGAACAACTATTAGATCACCTGTCACAATAGCATGTGTCAAATAATTCATCTTAAATGGCATGACATAATGTATGATATGTGATTTATAACAAGAGACTATATGATGCATGAGATGGAATACCCACATCTCATCAGGTTGCAAAAAAATAAAACCCACAATTGCATCAATAGAATCAGTATAAATCATGTGTGTCACCTAATGGTGGAATCAAACCAACTATAAAAGTCAAAACCACGAAATAGAAATTTCATTTAGGTTAATTTGGATTTTTCTTGTACACGAGTTAGCTACGCTCGAACATAGCACATTAATAAATTACATTTTCCTTCATATCCCTGTCTATTGTCTCCAAATTTTAAATCAAACCAGAATAGAAATTTTCTCTGATACCACATTGTAACATCCTAAACTCAGATGCCACTCAATATTGCCCCAAGCCCGGTTGCCTACATTGCCTCAAGGGTACTCCTCAAATGCCAGATGCTTCCGACTAGTGGTGAGGGCCTAGTTGAGTTATTGTGGAGACTATTCCCTCATTACCAGGGTATATCATAGTGGAAGCCAATCAAATTCAATAGCAGAAGTAAATACATTAAGCGGACAATAGGTAAAATATATAAGCAATATAGGAATATATAACAAGCCATAATTGTCTCATATACCATGATGTAGATGATACATGTATCTAGAAAACAGCCAAAAAATATACGTGAAAATAAAGTACAATACAAGTATCCAAAATCCAAAAAGATCAAAAAGTATCACAGTAGCATCGCAAGCCTCAGCTGGGTCTCATGCTCCCATTCTCTAATGAAATGATCGACAAGTAGTGTTAGGGAACTTTCCCCTACTATCACCTGAAACCATATAATTTGTTTGGGTCTCCAAGGAGGCCCAAACAGGGTGTGAGATAAACATCTCAGTTGGTTTCCACCCAAAGATCTATATAATTCTAAGTTGCACTATGAAATATTTGAAACAAGTACAAGTAAGCAGTAATGTAAGTGTGAAAGCACAAGTCATATAACCAACACAAACAAGTTATATCGAACAGCCTCTTATGGCTCCATGTAACATGTGGAAGCTCCTAACAAGGAACCTATAGGCAATATAAACAAACAAAATAGTCTTTTCATAAAACAATCCATATCTTGTTCACACAAACTTACTCTATAAAGAAAACCATTTCAAAAACCCACAACCTTGTTGTATAACCACAATCATATATCCCATGATCGTGCCATATAATGCAGTGTCAACCATGAAGGGATGAATCCAATGTATTGAAGACCAAGGAATCATCATCAAGTCCTAGTATCATATTGATAAAAACTCAGTATAGGCACTGGTTGGAGTCCTAGGGGCATGTGTACTAGCATTCCCTACGTGAGTCCAACCAAGCTGGATTTAATGGAAAAAAAGCCTGAGACATCCCACAGAATCAAGACCCAAAGTTAATACACAACCAAGGTGTCCACTACTGCGTTCCAAATCCATGGATATTCTTCCTTGGAATCTATGTAAATCATCAACCATTCAATAAATTTAACAATTTCCAACCATATGAGTCTACCAACTCATATATAAAATTACATTCCAATCCATTCAATGAGTATACCTACTCATTTAAACCATTACATTTCATGATTATATCCACTCATGTACTCCACTTCCATTTAATCATGTCACATGGTTATACCCACCAACTTATCACCAATTTCAATTTAACACATCACATGGATATACCCAGCCATTAATCATAATTACCAAAAAACCATTTAAGCAATTTAAAAACAACTAACAAGTATAACCACTCATTTAACAAGTTCCATTTAAGCATTTAATCAATTTAGGCATGACATATAATGATAACACAAGACAAGGAGGCAAGACCTCTCTGACAAAGAAACTCTGTGAGCATATTTTTTTATCAAATAATTAGGAATTTTTTATTTTTTTAATGATAAAACACCTGTATTTCAATTTTTTATTAAAATAATGGGTAATTTGAATTTTATAATTATTATAAGAAAAATTGAGAAAAGTACATAATTTGGGATTTTTGACAGATTTTTACAACAAGGGTATTTTTTTCATTTATTAAAAAATATAATTCAAAAATTACTTATTAATTTTTTTATAATACTGATTTTATTTCCTTCAGCTTTATCTTTATGACCTAGAGTGGGCTCGAAGATCTATTAGTCCAAAAAATTCATTGAATTTGGAAACTTTTCCGAGCGGACAGTGTGGACCCCACCACCGTAACAAATGCACAAATCGGTCTCCTCACCTCTAGTTTAGGTTATTCTACTTGGGATATCACTAGTACACATAGGAATGACTCTAAAATAATTTTTGGGGAGTTTTTAAGTCATTAAGGTTTCCATTGATCATTATGCATTTGAAGGAAGCTTCCTGGAAATTTCTGCCAAAAAAAGTCTTATTTAATTAAAATTTCATACCTCCTTAATACAATGTCAAAATGATCTGAAACGTGATGTTTGAACGTAAAACATATTTAGGAACAACTTTCATGAAGGATTCCATGTGTTAATCGGCCATTTATTGTGCCAACAATGTGAAATATTTTAGGGGATAGAATTCTGCGTCTAAAAGGATGCTCTCGCTTCCTTCCCAAATCATCAGCTCGACACCAACAACCACGGAGGGATCTCAAAGGGGCATGGGATGATTCTACACCTCTCTTACCACCCCATTTCTTGATTTTTTTTATTTTTATTTTAGTTTGGTATTATTTTTAAATTTTAATTCAAATTCTAGTTTTATCAATCCATGCCTTTGTGTTTCTCCATCCACTTTTCTTCATTTTTTCCCTATCTATCTCTTCTCTTCCACCCACTCCACCAAGTAATTTATTACTCTCGGAAATGAGAGGATAACCCCAAGAAATGGACAAAGGAGAGGTGAAGGTGATTGTGAATTTTCTTTAATGGTTAATTTTAAGTTAGTAGATATATTTGAGTAGCATGCACGGGTAAGTTGAATGTACCTGATGTTGTGACTACCACCGATAACGTGAAACACAACCTGTCCATATTATTTTATTTAATAAATTTTCCCTCTCTCAATTGGTTATTTCTTCACACATTGGAGTTGATATAATCACTGTATGAAATGGCTTCAATTGAACTGGGTCCTGGAAGATGACACATTCTTGACAAAGGTGTGTCACCAACTTGGATTAAAGGAGTTGGTGGAATTGAGAGTTCTAAAACATTCATTGATATTACACAATTTATAAATAAAGAATAGTAGTTCCAACATTAGATTTCGTGTTTTGATTATCAAACTGAAATAAAACATATAAAGTAGAATAATTATAGAATATTTAACCATCCCCCAAATCCAAGTTCTTTCTTATTCATTCATTCTATTTATACTTCAATCTTAGTATAAATTTAAAATTCTTGCTTCACATGTCATTATTTAAATAATAAAAAACCCAAAAATATTTTAATCACGTTCATCTAATAAACAAAACCACAAAAAGATAGAACAGGTGAATAAAATAAATTAAGTGTACTACATTGAAAAGGATCTTCAAGAGATATGTCACTGGGGAGCTACTGTTCTGCAGTAGGAAAAATATATTTATTTTTGTCCACACCCCACAACAGATGTGCGTCAAAACTAACGTTGATTTTGTGGATCCAATCATTAGTTAAATAACTTTTTCTATTTTTACATATTAGTTATATATCATTTTATTTCAAAAAACAAAAAAAATACTTCCATGATGCATTCAAATTCAAAATATTATGCCCGGAAAAATTACCCATAGGTGCAGTAACAAAAACAAGAAGAAGATGAATAATTTAGAATAGATCAGATGCATGAACATAGAGAATGTAGAGAAAAACTTACCAGAAAGGCTAATAGGTCTTTTAATTATGTTCATGCATTAATAGAGCAACCCTACCCTAATCCAGAGGAAGAACATGAGAATGTGGTGGAATAAATTTCACCAATTATATTTGAAATTGGAGAACCTAAGGAAGTAAGGGAGGAAGACGTATCTACTGAGCTACAAGTGGGAGATCAATAAAGATTGGATGAATTATAGGTTAAATATGGGGAACTACCTAACTTCCCAATTAAATACAATGAATAATATTCAGCACCACTGATGGAATAAACCACCCATGTGGTGGAATTTGAATTCAAGCTGGAGGAACCTGACTACCTACCTCCATCCTCAGAGAGTATACTCCAAGAGTCACTTACCACAAAAGAAGAGATTGAATATGAACCGACTCAAGGAGTTGAACCATTCATTGACTCTATCCCTTCTAATTTTATTGAATATGAATTCTACATCACTCCATGTGGTTTTGATTATATATAATTAAACAACCTCAACTATGCCTTGTAAGATGAAGAGGAACCTCGATGTGCACATGTTGAGGAACATAGGGAGATCCCGAGACACATTGAATATTTATTGAAGGAAGTTCATGAAGAGATGCTAGTGTATTTACCTAAGGAAACCATGACAAAAGATTCTTTGATGGTGAAGAATTTAATCTTGATAATTCATGTTTTAATATTATTAAAATTTAATTACACTCTGACATTCCCATTGACTATTATTTTGATGAAGCATACCTCATGTAACTAATGGACAGAGAAGAAGAGGTTTCACAAGTATTAGCAAATAAAGGGGATGATTCTTACATCATTCTACCCCCACCATGAACGATATAACTCATTGTAAAGGGGGGATATGATGTACTCAGTCCCAGAAGGATGAAGAAAATGCTGGTAAAATCTACATGTGGTCATTCAAATCAAAGAAGATTTATCCTCCATCATGAATTTGGATAACCACAGGTACTACCCTCTAGAGGCAATCAAAATTCATGGCCGACTTGGGGGATAATAACAAGATTTTCTTTACTATCATTCTAGGAATTTATAATTCTATTTATTTTCACTGAAATAATTTAGCATGTGCCCCCTCCCTCTTATATTTTGAGATTAAACGAAATGATCATTGTGATTAATTGAGTAATTTTCTTTTTTAGGATCATAACGGTAGAAGTAAGACCCAGATATTAAAGGGGAAGGAACATGTTTAATGGGAAAGGGTGTTCAATTTTAGTGTTTTATCTTTTAAACTCTCCACATTTTTTTCCACAACATGTTTTTATCATTAAAGTTAAAATTGAATGCCAACACTTGAATTCATGTTTTACTCGACTTATCAAAGAGGCATGAGATTCTTAGGAGTCTTGTGATTCCATGTTTTAGATTTAAATGTTTATATGATTAAATTATTGAAATGAATAATTGAATTTTTAAAATGAATCATGGATATTGAAGTAATGACTCGTGATTTGAAGGAATTAATTGATTCAGGTAAATGAAATTTCTCTACCATCCTTCATCCATTGAATTTCTAATGTTCATGTTAATTGGTTTATTAGTCATGCCATGAGTGATTGTCTAATGTTATATTTCCCATTCCCAAGAGGATTTATAGACCAAGCACTTCCTATTTATTGTTGAGCATATTTCTAGGATGATCTTGGGGCATGTAGCCGACAATAACTTTTATTGAAACTTATCAAAGCTATGACTATGAAAAAACACAATTAAAATGATTGAAAAATCTTTTGGATAGCCAATTTTCTTTAAAAGACCACCTTTACATCAATCCCTCTCTTAGCCCATAGAGACCATGAATGACCTTTATAGGAATGAGCCATGTTTCAAGCCATTTTTATCCATTCCTACCCTCCTTTGAGTATTTTAATGATACTTCAATGTTATAGTGTGGGGTTAAATGGAATCATGGTAGACGGGATAATATACATTGTAAGGAAGAAGTGCGAGGATATTATTGTGGTAATTGTAAAAGGTTGTGGAATCATTCATTATACTCTATTTTTTCCCACTTGAATTAAAAAAATAACAAAAATAACAAAATGAACTAACAAAAAGAGGAAAAATATGTGTTGTGATTTGGGATAATAAAAAATCACCATTTTCTAGACCGATGATCTCATGATTGTATGTTGTTAAATGATGAATGTGAGATTTTATATAATAATAACTTTAGAAAAAAGAATAAAAAGTAAAAAAATAATAAATACAAGAGGGTGCACAAATCATTCATTTTGCATACATGATCATAACATTTTCTTTGAGTTTTGGGAATTATGTGTTGCTATATTGAAGGGGATAATTTCATTATATTTTTACTATTGATATCATGCATTGCACTTAAGAGATTAGCCTCATGCTTGATCCTTAATTTTTAAAGAATCAAATCCAACCAACCATAAACCTCAGAGTCAATAAAACCTTAATTGAAAGTCCTCATGATTTTATGTGTGTTTTGTCTTCATAAAGTGGATAAAATATTTCATTTACAAGCTTATGGATAAAGAGCATGTTCTCATGATATGAGAATAACTCTACTTTAATTGTATCATGAGTGATGAGAGAAAAGAATCAAAAGTGAGGTAAATCATGACTTGTCATGTTTAATAATAATTAATCAAGGATCTTGAATGGATGAAAGGATAAGTTCCATTAATTTTCAAAGGGTAAAAGTAAAATATGTGAATTATTTGTTTCTTTGAAAAATGGAAAATTAAATAGATATTTTATGCAGATTTTTGAAAGTTTGATTTCACATTGAACTTTTTTTAATTTTATTACCTTGGAATTTAAATATTGGTAATATTGGTGTCTTTTGATTTCCATTTTGTGATTTTATACTTGGGGACAAGTGTGGTTTAAGTGTGGGGGTATTTGACAGAGCAAATTTATGTGCATATTTTTCATCAAATAATGATGATTTTCAATGTTTTTTTAATTATAAAACCCTGGTTTTTTAATGTTTTATTAAAATAATGGCTAATTTCAATTTTAGAATAATTATTAGAAAAATTGATAAAAGTGCATAATTTTGGATTTTTGAAATATTTTTACCACAAGGGTATTTTTTCCATTTCGTAAAAAATATAATTCCAAAATTTGTGATTTTTTTAGTATCCTAATTTTATTTCATACAAATTTCTCTTCAGGTCCTAGAGTTGATTCAAAGATCTATTAGTCCAAAAAATCATTGAAGTTGGAAACTTTTCCAAGTGAACAGTTTGGACCCCACCACAATAACATATGCCCAAATCAGTCTCCTCACCTCCCATTTAGGTTATTAAACATAGTATAACACTAGTACACATTGGAACAACTCTAAAACAAATTTGGGGGAGTTTTTAAGTCATTAAGGTTTCAATTGATCGTTATACATTTGAAGGAATCTTCATGGAAATTTTGGCCATAAAAATCATAATTCAATGAAAATTATATAACTCCTTAATCCTATGGATAAATGATATGAAGGTTTGAGGGTGGATGGAAAACATATTTATGAACAAATTTTATGAAGGGGTCCACGTGTGAATCGACCATTTAATGGGCCAACAACAAACAAAAATTTCAGAGGATAGAATTCGGCCTATAAAAGGAGGCCCTCGACTTCTTCCCAAATCATCAGCTCGACACTCACAACTAAGGAGGGATCCCATTAGGGCATGGGATAATGCTTCTCTTATTTTCCCCCCTTATTTTGTACTTTAAATTTTTTTAATTTTATTTTATTATTAGTTTTCAATTGTAATTCAAATTTTAGTTTTATTAATCCACATCGTTCTGTTTCTCTATCCACTTTTCTTAATTTCTTTACCTCTCTCTCTCTTATCTTCCACCCACTCCACCAAGTAATATATTACTCTCGGAAATGAGAGGTTTACCCAGAGACTTGGCCTGGGGGGAGGTGAAGGTGATCATGAATTTTCTTTAATGTTTAATTTTAAGATTGTAGATAGATTTTATTAGCATGCATGGGTAAGGAGAATTTCCCCGATGTTGTGACTGCCTCTGACAACATGCAGCTCAACCTATCCTTATTCTTTTATTTAATCATTTTCCTTGTCTCTATTGTTTATTTCTTCAAACTTTGGAGTTGATCTAATCAATGGATGAAACATCTTCGATTGAATTGGGTCTTGGAAGATGAAACATTTTAGAAAAAGGTTTGTCACCAACTTGGATTATAGGAGGAGGTGGAATTGAGACTTCTCAAACATTCAATGATATTCCACAATTTATAAATAATGAATAGTAGTTACAAAATGAGATTTAATGTGTGTATTATCAAACTGAAATAAAAAATATAAAGGATAATAATTAATGAACATTTAACCAACCCCCAAAACCAAATTTATTCATATTAATTCACTTCTGGAAAGGTAGGTTTTCCTAATGTCTGTAGAGTACTTTTACCAATGGTTTAAGGAAACCGTTGGTAAAAGATAGTTAAATCACCTTTTCCCAACAGTTTTTCAAAACCTTTGGGAAAATTATACTCTATACCAATGGTTTTCATAAACTATTGGTATAGAGAGGTTTAAATCATCCTTTACAAATTGTTTTTACAAACCGTAGGGAAATGTTTGCCCCAAATTCAAAGATGCTTGAACTCCCCCATTCCGCGCAACTACAACCCTAAATAGAAGGGAGAATTGAGATTTTCCTTACCCTATGGCCAAAATCCTTCCATATTTATGATTTATCACTTCTTCACTTGTATTATGCAAGTGATACTACATCTACTATTTTGGTTTTATGTTTTCATTTGGGTGAAGTAGAGAAGCGGGATTCTGTTTACCCTGCTGCAAAAATTCTTCGTTCTGATCCATTTTCAAAATTTCTTAGATCTACACTTCTAATGTGTGAGTGATACATTCATTTTAATGTTCTACATCTATTGTTTTGTTTTTCTATTTTGATTTGGGTGTGTGTGTTTGGCTTCGACAGTGAATCAAATTTGATTCAAAATGAATTATGTGTTAATATCATCCATAATTTTTCAGTTCTTATAAGCCTTGGTATTTCTGGGAATTTTGTTTTAATATCATCCATATTCCACATGATTCACATCATGGTAAGAATGTGTGATATTGTTGATAATATCAGAGAGAAAACTCATGCACTCCAGGTTGTTTATAGTGTCATGGTTAGACATGAGTGATAATTGGATTCCTAAGATGACTATACTAATATAACTTTAGGTTCAATTAAATATGGTTCTCACTATACGTTGTATATTATGTCTCTTTCTTGGACAATACTCACTTTTATGATGGTGGGGTGCTTTTCACTATCCATGTTGGAATGTGTATACATCCATAACAATGTTACATATGTCACAAGTTTAATTCAATAATCTTGTTATCATTGACATACATTATTATTATTCTCAAATTTAAAAATAAAGGTTTTTGTATATACTTTATGTAATTAAAACTTTTTATAAGCCATGAACAACCTTTTAGTGTAGAAGCCTAATATTTATCCACCCATGGGGTGCGCATGACTTGAGGAACTAATTGGGTAAGGAAAGGTATGACTATAGAGGTGCCAAGAATGATTTATTGAACATGAGTGAATGACTTGGGATGCCTGTAACACATTATGGGGCCTGAGGCATGTGCCTCTATTTGGGATGCCTATAAAGGTCCCTTGAAGTCATCTTTTACCAATGGTTGTGTTAAACCATTTGTAATACTCTTCCCTTTACCAATGGTTTGATTAAAAGACGAGGAAATGCACCTTTATTGATGATTGTGAATTTCAAGTTATTGACATGACTCGCAATCCTTCCATCGATGAACCAGATGATTGGGTTGTAGCTCAAGAAGCTAGGTTGACTTTTAGAATTTATTGAGCCTCTTGTATAGTACAACTTTCTAATAGTTGTAACTATGTTTTTATTCTTGATACATGACATAAATTACCATCATTCTGTTTATGATTCTGTTATTAGTTGGTATTACTGATTTTCTTATTTTCATCCATTTCCAATATTTTCCCATTGTTATCTTTCGTCCACTTTTTAACTGATAATATTAAAATTGTGAAACTTAGGTAATGATGGAATAGTCTCCCCCAGACGCAGCAAAGGCTCTCACTATTAGACAATAACATCTGGAATTTTGGTAGATGTGCTTGAGGCCTAGTTTCCATCTGGGTTTGGGTCACTAATGAGTGGAATCCTGGTTTGGGACGTCACAATTCCTGGATATCCTTTTTAAAGGTGTTTCTAATCAAATCCATACCTATAAATATTGAAGGTCCCTCTACAAAATCAATTGGTACATGATTCAATGCATACACCTACATAATTCAGAGTGTGTATCCTAGTACTTACCTTCAAGCCACCATAAATCTTCTGTTTCATTATGTTTTTTTTTATCAAAATGGATTTTATATATTATGTTTTTTGGGTTACAAATTAGTTTTTTATTTCTAATTACTTCCATATTTGTTTTCATTGCTGTAAATGACACCCATTGAAGAGGTGCGGTGGAAAAAGATGACTGAAAATAATCTTCACATGACACAGATGGGTGTTCCTCCACTCATCCATGTTCTGAGTATTTTATTTCAAATATATATATTTCAATAACTTATAATATCATGTGTTTACTTTTGTGTTAATTTTTTTTTCAGGATCGACCCCCTAGATGAGAGATATCCGACGAAGAGCCTGATATTGCTCCCAGTACAGAGGCTGGTGGTAGGAGGTGTGGTGGTGTCAGAGTTAGATGATCATCCGATGATTCTGGTATTGAGGTTGGTGGTACGAGGGCTTGTGGTGCGAGAGTTAGACGTTCCACTGGTCGTACCCGATTGGACTATTCCCCTACCATAGACGTATCTTTTATGCCCCATTTTGATCCTAGTGTGTCTTTAGGGACACATGGGATATTTATGCCTCTGATGTTTACACTACCAGTTGGCCATATGTCTGTGCTATCATATTTTACTTTTGGTTCATTTTCTCTGAGCTATTATTTTCCACCTTCTTTGACTCCTGCTGCAACACATTTTGTGGCTGAGGAGTGTACATTGAGGGACACTCCACCTATACAGGATATTCCTTCAGCTTCTCCACATCCAGTGATTTCCATTGATCTGAATACCACTGGTATATTTATATAACTCTAACGATTTTTTATACCAAAATCTATTTTTATTATAACTTGTTCAGATATTTTTTTTCTTTAAAACATATACATCTACTGATAGGAGGAAGGGGAGGGGGAGTACTCGCTTTCGTGCAGTATGGAACCACCAGTCACAGTTTATGGTTGAATACAATGATGAATTACAAATGATTGATAAATCTGGGCAAGAATGTCGGGGATTTTTTGCGATGCTAGCCAAATACTCCGACATCATTCCGGCCAACCCTCTTTCATGGAGACATCTGCCACACGAAGTCAAGGATAATGCGTGGGAACAGATATGGGTAAAACATCTATTAGGTTTAATGTAGTTTTTGTTGTTGTTATATGAATTAATATATTGGGTGTCAGCTTCAGTTTAACTTCCCGGATGGCGAAGGTGCATGACCATCACGTTTAAAGGAGCTAGGAGAGATTTGGAGAGGTTACAAGCATGAGTTGTATGTTGGATGGTGTGATAGACTGGGGATGGAGTTGGATACAGTACCTATCCTGGATGACTGCCTGATAGAGCAATATCACCAAATGATTTCCCATTGGGAGATTGCCAAACTTAAGTTATTAATACAATTTGAGGTATTTAAATGACAGTTTTCATATTTCGCATTCATATTATCTTATTTATTATTAAACATTATTTATGAATCTTCTAAAAAAACATTGATTCAAAGAAATACCTCCACACTTTGGGGTGCACTACTATGTCAGATCATGAGAGGCAACTGGTACGATATAGTTGTTTATAATTTTTCTTTAGGAATTTCCGTTTTTTGATTCCTACTTAAATTATGTAATTTATTAAATATTGAATATATGATTATACGTACACATTATATTGTTTCAATGTCATTACAGAAGAAAAAATTGAATATTGAAGGATGTCTCCATCGAGGAAATTTTGTTTGCTCGAGTAGAAGGCAAAAAGAGGGAATTGCGGTTAATGAACTGACACAAGAAAAGATTTTAGGTTTTTATTAATTTATTTAAAAGTTTAATATATATTTTGAAATTTAATATTATATTAATATTTTTAGTAGGCTGATTTAGATGCCCTTGATGTCCAGGAGCCTGACAATTTAGGGCCACATGATCATTTATATCAGGTTTTGGGAGATGAGCACTCTGGTCGATTATGCTGCTGACCTAGTAAGAATATAGTCCCAATGAGGTATTGGTCCTCTCCAGGTATCCATTCTAGTACCACCGAGTTGGAACAAGTCAAGGATCATGCAATACAGTCTGATAAAAGGGTCATAGATTTGGAAGAACAGGTTCAAAGGAGGGAGAAGGAATTTATGAAACTGATCAAATCTATATCTTAATCACTTCCACCAGAGGCCATCACGGCTTTTCAGACATATATGACGCTGATGGGTGCATTATCCTATGCACCAGTTGGTAGTTTTAGTGGCGGTCGAGATGATGACGTTCCTGGTGATGACGAGGATGTTAAAGAGGATGAGGGAGAGGATGAGTATGAGGATGAGGGTGAGGATGGGGCCGCGGGTGAAGATGGGGTCGAGTATGAGCATGGGGAAGATGATGAGGATGACGATGAGGACAAAGATGGCATGAGGATGCAGTTGATGATGATAGTGGTGATGGTGATGTTGATCAGGGGCAGATTGATCCATTACATTTTTGAATTCTGTATAAATCTTTATTTTTTAACCTGGTTTTTCACTCTGGTATGATATTTTTGAATACAATATAACTCTTTATTTTTTACCAAATATGGAAGCCTAATGATGTTATAATGGTTTGTGGGGCTTCTGGGGTCTTTTCGGAGCTTGGAACCCCAGTTGGTGTAAAAGAGCACTATGTCTCACAGTTAGTAAAAAATGTAAGTCCATACCACAAGGTATCTACCAAGCATATAGGGATATATATTAGAAGCAATGTGCATGAGTTTCCCTAACCATGCACCAGAGGATTCACATCACGTACAATGGCTATAGTTTTAGTATAAGATTATATCATTGTTGTTGGAGGATTTGCCTAACTGTCATACGGAAAACCGACCAAACACATTCGGATTGTGTTGATACTTTAGGAAAATGATCCATGAGTCATATGTGACATGTAAGAGTCAAACACACCTCAATCTGAGGCACATTGTGGCTAGAATCACTCAAAGTGAGTCTCTTTTTTTAAATGGACACCATTTTAAGTAAATACAACTAGCGTACAAAAAAATGACCAAACATATTTGGATTGTGTTGATACTTTAGGAAAACGATCCATGGGTCATATGTGATGTGTATGACTCAATACCACCTCAATCCAAGGAACAGTGTGGCCAGTACCACTTAATGTGTCTCACTTTTATTTGAAATGAACAACATTTTAAGTGAAAACAAAAACTGACATACGGAAAATGGACCAAACATATTTGGATTCTGTTAATACATTAGAACAATGATCCATGGGACATTTATTATGTGTAGGGGTCAACTCCATATCAATGTGATGCATGGTGTGTCTGGTACCACTCAATGTGTCTCACTTTTATTTGAAATGGACCGAATTATAATTGAAAACAACAACTAACATACAAAAAACCGATCAAACGCATTTGGATTGTGTTGGTACTCTAATACAATGATACGTTGGTAATTTGTGATGGGTACAAGTCAACTCTACCTCAACCAGAGGTGTTGTGTGACTGCGATGCCCAAAAACACACTCTGAGTGTCATAAATGGCTAAAACAAGCGTTTAACTGTCAAATGCATGCCGAAAGACATCGGAATGACTTGAAATCACACTAAAACACCCTAATTATTATTCATGAGGTGTACAAGGAAACATAAAATCATTCAAATGCATGGTTTGTATGGCACGACTGAATATGTGTTTTTAGGTGTTTGGCGTGCTGTAAAAGCATGCGCGGGGTGGTCAAAATGAGCTGAATGACCTCAGAATTCCATGAAATTGAATGAAAAAAGGGTAGGTTAATTGTGAAATGGTCTTCTAGACGACACATCTATCGGAGGTGTCATCTGACCACGCTGGCTGAAAACACACTATGCAGGTCGTAAATGGCCAAAACATGTGTTTAACAATCAAATTCTTGCCTAACGACATCATAATGACTTGAAATCACACAAAAACACCCTAATTATAATTTTTGAGTTGTAAGAGGAGACGTCACACCATTCGGACATGCGGTTTTCATTGCACGACTGAATATGTGTTTTTTAGGTGTTTGGTGCGCTTGAAAAGCGTGCGTGGGGTGGTCAAAACTGGCCGAACGATCTCGGAATGCCATGAAATCAGACAAAAACAAAGGGTGGGTGACTTGTGAAATGGTCAGCTTGAGGGCACATCAATTGGAGGTGTCGTGAGACTGTAGTGGCCGAAAATGCACTTCGCGTGTCAAAAATGGCCAAAAAATGTGTTTAATGGTCAAATGAATGCTGAACGACAACGAAATGACTTGAAATCACACAAAAACAACCAAATTATTATTCGTGAGATGTATGAAGAGATGAAATGTCATTCGGACGTGCGGTTTGCGCATGAAGGCTGAATATGTTTTTTTTATGTGTTTGGCGTGCTTGAAAACCGTGCATGGTGTTGTCAAACCCGGCCGAACAACCTCAGAATGCCATAAAATTGGAAAAAAACAAAGAGTGGGTGAATTTTGAAATGATCGTCAAGACAACACGTCAGTCGAAGGTGTCTTGTGAACGTGCTGGATGAAAACGCACTCTGCATGTCATAGATGGCCAAAACATGTGTTTAACAGTCAAAAGCATTCCGAACAACATTGGAATGACAACAAATCACGCAAAAAACCCCTATTTATTATTCTTGAGGTGTACAAGGAGACAAAACATCATTCGGATGCACAGTTTGCAAAAAACGGCAGAATAAGTATTTTTTAGGTCTTTGGCGCGCTTGAAAAGCATTCATGGGGTGGTCAAAACCATCTGAATGACCTTAGAATTCCATAAAATCAGACTACAATAAATGGTGGGTGAATTTTTAAATGGTCGGTGAGATGGAACATAAATCGGAGGTGTCATGTGACCGCGCTAGCCAAAAACGCACTCCACGTGTCGTAAATGGCAAAACATGTATTTAACTATCAAATGCATGCTGAATGACATCAGAATGACATGAAATCAAAAAAACACACTAATATTTATTATTGAGGTGTATAAGGAAATGACAGATCATTCAGATGCACGGTTTGCACGGAACGACAGAATATCTGTTTTTTAGTTGTTTGGTGCGCTTGAAAAGTGTGCGTGGGGTGGTCAAAACTGGTCGAATGACCTTGGAATTCCAAGAAATCAGACGAAAACAAGAGTGGATGAATTGTGAAATAGTTGGCCAGACAACACATCAATCGGAGGTGTCGTGTGATCGTAGTGGACGAAAATGCACTCCACTTGTTGTAAATGGCCAAAACATGCATTTAACGGTCAAATGCATGTCGAACGTCATCAAAATGACATAACATCACATGAAAACACCCTAATTATTATTCATGGGGTGTATGAGGAGACGACACATCATTCGGACACGTGTTTTGCGCGACATGACTGAATATTTTTTTAGGTGTTTGGTGTGCTTGAAAAGCATGCGTGGGGTGGTCAAAACATTATGAAAACCTCATAATTCCATGAAATCAGACAGGAACAATGGGTGGGTGAATTTTGAAATGGTCGGCCCGACGACAAGTCAATCGGAGGTGTTGTGTGACCGCGGTGGATGAAAATGGACTTTGTGTGTTGTAAATGACCAAAACATGTGTTTTACGGTCAAATACATATCGAATGATATCGGAATGACTTGAAATCCCATAAAAACACCCTAATTATTATTCTTGAGGTGTAAGAAATGACGGAACATCATTCAGACCCGTGGTTTGCACGACAAGGAAGAATATGTGTTTTTAGGTGTTTGGCGCATTTGAATAGCATGTGTAGGGTGGTCAAAACCAGCAGAACGACCTCAGAATGCCATGAAATCAGACAACAATAGAGGTTGGGTGAATTTTGAAGTGGTTGGCCAGAAAACACATCTATTGGAGGTGTCGTGTGACAGTGGTGGCTGAAAACGTACTTCGTGTGTCGTAAATGGCCATAACATACGTTTAACAGTCAAATGTGGACCGAACGACATCGGAATGACTGGAAATCACATGAAAACACGCTAATTATTATTTGTCTTGTGTATGAGGAGACAAAACATCATTCAGAGGCGCAGTTTGCACGGCACGACTGAATATGTGTTTTTAGGTGTTTGGTGCGCTTGAAAAGCGTGCGTGGGGTCGTCAAAATGGGCTGAAGGACCTCAAAATTCCATGAAATTGGACAACAAAAAAGGGTGGGTGAATTGGGAAATTGTCAGCTAGACGACATTCCAATTGAAGGTTCCGTGTGACCACGGTGGCTGAAAACGCACTCTGCGTGTCGTAAATGGACAAAACATGTGTTTTACAGTCAAATACTTACCGAGCGACATCGAAATGACTTAAAATAACACAAAAACACCCTAATTATTATTCTTGAGGTGAACAAAAAGATGAAACGTCATTTGGATGTGCGGTTTGCACACCATGGTAGAATATGTGTTTTTTAGGTGTTTGGCATGCTTCAAAAATGTGTTTGGGGTGTTCAAAACCGACATAATGACCTCAGAATACCATGAAATCGGACAACAACAAAGAGTGGGTTAATTTGGAAATTGTTGGCTTGAATACACATCAATATGAGGTGTTGTGTGACCGTGGTAGCCAAAAATGCACTTCAGACAGCCCCCCCCCCCCCCCGAAGAGCCCACCACACCCCTCGGACACCCCCCCCCCCACACACCCCGGACTACCCCCTCACCCAACGATCCATGGATCATTTGTGACAGGTACGGTCAACCCCACCTCAATATGAGGCACGGTGTGATTGGTATCACTCAAATTGTGTCGCTTTTGTTTGAAATGGACAACATTTTAAGTGAAAATAACAACTGACATATGGAAAATCTGCACAAACCTACACATAGATTCTTGAAATTAAGGGATAAAAAATAAAATATGGTCTATTGGTCATACGTAATTAGAATAAAATATTCACAAGCCATATATTGAAACATAATGGGTCATAGTATATGTAGAAAAACATGAATTATATTAGGAATGAGTCTCGACATCCCATCATGAGCATGCACCACCACTCATGTTATAATTCTCAATCAGGGGTCGTTCAATCAATACAGTAACATAAAAAAATAAATATCATATAGTGATTTCATATGAAATCTATGAACACTCAAGCATACCATATAAAAAATTGTTCAATAAGGCTACACATAGAATCTTGAAAAATAAGTTTCAAAGTCTTATAAAAATACCCCAATGGTGAGGAATACATATGGTGACACCATAGCCCCATGGATCACCTCAATCCCATCCTTAAACAGTGGGTTCTAGGACCAAACCAAAGTCCCTTTTAGAACCAAATACCAAAGAAATAATTGAATATTCATACCCACTACCCAAGATGGGGATTCCTCTCACATCACACCCAGGAGAGAAAATTACAATTAGCCACATACCCCCTTATTCTAATTGAAATGTCTATGAAAAACATCTAGGCTATTCTGGTAACCCATCTCATATATCAAGATTGGTCAATGTTTCCCACTAAGAAATCAGGAACCATTTATATATGGATACATAATAATTATAGGAATATAAACATCCCATGTGCTTCCTATAACTCATCCTAGGTCTAAGCACATAACCTCTACCATTTTCTATCTTATTGGTGTCATTATCCTTGCCACTCTACCCATGTTTTTATGTGGGTTTTAAGATACTCAGCCCAAGACCATGACTAAACATCCCATGTTCATCCTATAACATGTAAGTTTTTTCTTGTGTGTGTATTGGTGTTGTGGTTTGAGTGAGGAATGAATTCTAAATTTTTAATACTCTTATGTGTGTTGGTGTTTTGGTTTGAGTGAGGAATGAATTCTAAATTTGGAATACTCTCATGGGTGTTATTTCATTTCATATAACATTTAGTCTTTTTCTATTATGGGTTTTATTGAATTTGAATTTCTAAATTTCTAAATTTCTAAATTCTGGAATGAATTCTAAATTTTGAATACATTGGATGGGGATTTTTTTATTGGTGTAGTTGCTGGTCTGGAGTGGGGTTGTTGTATTGTTTAAGGTCTGGAGAGGAGAGAGGGGCCTACTGCTGTGGAGCTGAGAAATTGTATACCAACGGTTTCAAAACCGTTGGTATAGATACTATAATATAACTATACCAATGTTTTGTTATAACCGTTGGTATAGGTTTATATCAACGATTATAACCAAATCATTGGTATAGCCTTATGGATTTCCATATCCCCTCTATACCAATGGTTTTAACCATTGGTATATGTTTTACACACATATACCAATGGTTTACAAACCTTTGGTATATGTTATACTTTAACACACACATACCAACTATTTGTAGAAAACCATGGGTATACCTTCTATTTTGACACCTATACCAACGGTTTTCACAGAACCATTTTTATAGGCCTATTGTCATGCCTCACTTCTCCATGGTTGAGGGAACCATTGATATACTATATACCAACGTTTTCTAGGCCATTACCAATGGTTTAAAACCATTGGTAAACTGTAAAAATCCAGTAGTATTTCATTCTATCTAGACTTGCATCTTAGTATAAATTTAGAATTCTTTCTTCACATGTCATTATTTTTAAGAATAAAACCCCAAAATGATTTCAATCACTATCATTTAATAAAAAAACCACAAAAAGAGATATAATATGTGAATTAGATAAAGAATTTGAACTACATTGAGAAGGATTCTCAAGAGAGACGACCATGGTCTGCCACTGTGATGAACTAGGAAAAATATAATTATTTTCGTCCACACCCCATGACATCCATGCATCAAAAATGAAGCTATTTTCGGGGAGTCAATCATCAGTTCATTTTCGTTTTCTATTTTCACATCTTATTTAGATTTTATTTCATTTAAAAACTAAAAAAGGCTTCTAGGATGTATTCAAAATCAGAATATTATGCATCGAAAAATTACTCACAGGTGCAGCAACAATAACAAGAAGAAGATGGATATTTCAGAAGAGCTCAGGTGTATAAACTTAGAAAAATCATGGAAAAACTAACTAGAAAGGATGATAGAGATTTTGATTATATTTGTGCATTAATGGGGAAACCCAAACTTATGCTGGAGAAAGAACCTGAGAAAGTGGTGTCAGAAATTTCACCACTTATATTTGAAATTGAAAAAGCTAAGGAGGCAAGGGAGGAAGACCTACCTACTGAGCTACAAGTGAGAGATCAAAACATATTGGATTAATTATTGATTAAATGTGAGGAACTACCTGACCTCCCCATATAATACAAAGAATAATACTCAACACCACAAAAGGAAGAAACCACCAAAGTGGTGTAATTTTAAGTCAAGATGATGGAGCCCAACTACCTGCCTCCATCCTCAGATATTCTTCACCAAGAGGCACTTATCACTGAGGCATGTATTTAAGCTGATCCAACATAGGGAGTTGAACCATTCATTGACTATATCCCTTATAATTTTATAGAATCTGAATTCTACATAACTCCTTATGGTTTTGATTATACAGAATCAGACAATCTCAGCTATGCCTTGGAGGATGAAGAAGAACCTAGATGTGCACATGCTGAGGAACATATCGATCTCCCTGAATATGTTGAATATTTATTGATGGATGTTCATGAAGAGATAGTAGTGGATTAGACTAAGGAAACCATGACAAAATATGTATAATTTGATGGGGAAGAATTTGATCTTAATACTTCATGATTCAATATTATTCAAATATAATTACTCTCTGACTTTCCCATTGACTATTCTTTTGAAGAAGCATGCCCCGAGGAACCAATGTACGGAGAATAAGAGGTTTCACAAGTAGAATCCAAGAATGAGGATGATTCATATTTCATCCTACCCCCACCATGAAAGATATAACTCATTGTTAAGGGGGTGGGGATATGGTGTATTATATCCCTGGATCATTACTCACCAAGAAGGATGACGCACAAGCTTGGAAAAGCCACAGGTAGTGGTTCAAGTCAAAAAAGCGTCATCCTCCATCATACATTGAATAACAGCCGGTACTTCCCTCTTGAGCTAGTCAAAATTCAGGGCTGACATAGGGGATAATACCATGATTTATCATTACTTGATTTATAGGAATTCAGATGTCAATTTATTTTCTTTGAAATATTTTAGCATGTGTCCCCTCCCTCTTTTCATTTTGAGCTTAAATGAAATGATCATTGTGATTAATTGAGTAATTTTTTTATAGGATCATAACAGTAGAAGGAAGCCCCAGACAGTGAACGAGAAGGACTAAGTTTCATGGAAAAAGGGTGTTCAATTTTAGTTTTTTATGTTTTAAACTCTCCACATTTTTTCCACAACATGTTTTGAGCTTTAAAGATAAAATTGCATTCCCAAAATTGAATTCAAGTTTTACTCAACTTATCTAGGAGAAAAGAGTTTCTTAGGAATCCTGTGATGGCATGTTTTAGATTTCAATGTATATAGGATTAAATGATTGAAATTAATAATTGAATTTTTAAAATAAAGCATGGATATTGAAGTAATGACTCATGATCTGAAGGAATTAATTGATTCCTTTAAATGAAATTTCCCTACCATCCTTCAAGCTTTGAATTTATGAAGTTCATGTAAATTGATTTATTAGACATACCATGAGTGATTGTCTAATCTTATATTTCTCATTCCCTAGAATATTTCTAGACCTAGTACTTCCTATTTATTCTTGATCATATTTCTTGAGTAATCTTGGGACATGTAACCAACCATAACTTGTATTGAAACTTTTCAAATCTATAACTTTGCAAAAACACGTTTAAAATGATTGAGGCATCCTTTGAAAAGCTAATTTTCCTTAAAATACTACCTTTACATCAATCCTTCTTTTAGCACACAGAGACCATGAATGACCTTTAATGGAATGAGTCATGTTTCAAGCCATTTTTATCCATTCCTACCCTCCCCTGAGTATTTTCGTGATATTTTAATGTTGAAGTGTGCGGGTAAAGAGAATCATGGTGGACGGGATGTTATATATTGTAAGGAAGAAGTGTAGGGGTTTTATTATGGTAATTGTAAAAGGTTGTGGAATCACTCATTATACTCTCTTTTTTCCCCTATTGAATTAAAAAAATGACAAAATGACAAAAAGAACCATCAAAAAGAGAGAAAATGGGTTATGATTTGGGAAAACCCAAAATCACCAATTTCTTGGCCGACGATCTTATGAGCGTATATGGTTAGGTGATTGATGTGAGGTCTGATATAATCATAACTTTCGAAAAAAAGAAAATAAAGTACAAAATAAAAAAAATATTCAAGAGGGTGCACAAATCATTCATTATGCTTATTTGATCATAACATTTTCTTTTAGTTTTGGGAAGTGGGTGTTGCTACTATGAAGGGTATAATTTCATTATATTTTAACTTTTGATATCATGCTTAGTACTTAATATATTAGCCTCCTCCATGAGACTTAATTTTTAATGCATCAAATCC
The DNA here is from genome assembly GCA_963277665.1 of Viscum album. Lineage (NCBI taxonomy): Eukaryota > Viridiplantae > Streptophyta > Magnoliopsida > Santalales > Viscaceae > Viscum > Viscum album. The sequence goes on along the minus strand of OY728148.1, from coordinate 961,442,092 downwards.
TACCAACCTTAAACCTCAGAGTCAATAGAACCTTAATTTCAAGTCCTCCTGATTTTATGTCCATTTTGTCTTTACAATATGGAGAATGTAGTTTATTTATAAGCTTATGGATAAAGAGCAAGTTCTCAGGATATGAGCATAACTCTACTTGAATTGTATAATGAGTAATGAGAGAAAATAATCAAAAGTGAGGTAAATCATGACTTGTAATGTTTAATAATAATGAATCAAGGAACTAGAATGAATGAAAGGATATTTTCCATCAATTTTCAAATGGTAAAAGTAAAATATGTGAATTATTTGTTTCTTTGAAAAATAGGAAATTAAATTGATATTTTTGAAAATATTTGAATGTTTGATTTCACATTGAAATTTTTTTGATTTAATTGAATAGGAATTTGAATATTTGTAACATTGGTGTCCTATAATTTCTATGTTGAGATTTTATGCTTGAGGACAAGCATGGTTCAAGTGTGGGGGTATTTGAGAGAGAAAATTTATGTGCATAATTTTTATCAAATATTGATGGTTTTTTAATTTTATTCAATGATAAAACCCATGTATTTCAATGTTTTATTAAAATAATGGGTAATTTGAATTTTAGAATGATTATGAGAAAAATTGAGAAAAGTTCATAAAGGTCGATTTTTGACCGATTTTTACTACAAAGGTATTTTTGTCATTTTTAAAAATATAATTCTAAAATTCATGATTCTTTTTCTTAGAATCATGATTTTATTTCATTAAACGTTATCTTAAGGACATAGAGTTGATTCAAAGATCTATTAGTAAAAAAATTCATTGAAGTTGGAAATTTTTCTAGTAAAATAGAATGGACCCCACCACTATAACGGATGAAACAATCAGTATCCTCACCTCATATTTAGATGATTCCACATAGGATGGCACTATGACACAAAGGACCGACTTGAAGACAAATTTGGCTAAATTTTGATGTCATTAAGGTTTCCATTGATCGTTATAAATTTGAAGACAACTTCCTGGAAATATCGGCCATAAAAAGTCTTATTCAATGAAAATTCCCTAACTCATTAATCCTTTGTCTAAATGAGATGAAATTTAGAGGGTTAATGGAAAACAAATTATTAAATAACTTTTATGAATGTTTCCACACATTAATCTAACATTTAATTGTCCAACAATGTGCAATATTTCATAGGATTGAATTCTTCCTATAAAAGGAGGCCCTCACCTTCTTCCCAAATCATCAGCTCGACACCCATAGCTATGGAGGGATCCCACCAGTGCATGTGCCACTTCTTATGCTCTTTACCCCCTAATTTATTCTTTATATTTTATTTTAATTTTATTTTTCTATTATTTTACAACTGTAATTCAAATTTTAGTTTTATTAATCCATGCCTTTGTGTTTCTCCATTAACTTTTCTTCATTTCATTCCCTCTCTAACTCTCTTCTCTTCCACCCACTCCACTGAGTAATATCTTACTCTCAGAAGTGATAGGCTAACCCTGAGACTTGGCCTGGGGGAGTTGATGGTGATCATGAATTTTCTTTAATGTTTAATTTTCAGTTTGTGGATATATTTGAGTAGCATGCACAGGTAAGGTGAATGTCTCTAATGTTGTGACTGACTCCAATGATGTGCAACTAAACCTATCCCTATTCTTTTATTTAATCATTTATCCCTCTCTCCATGGTTAGTTCTTCAGACGTTGAATTTGAGCTAATCAATGTTTTACAAAAATTTTATTTAACTCGGTCCTAGAAGATGACACATTCTCGACAAAGGTGTGTCACTAACATGGATTAAAGGTGGAGGTGGAATTGAGAGTGAACTAACATTGAATGATATTCCAAAATTTATAATTAAATAAGAGTAGTTCAAACATGATATTTCATGTTTGGGTTATCAAACTAAAATAAAACATATAACGGATCATAATTATTTAACATTTAACCAACCCTTAAAACCAAGTTCTTTCTTATTAATACCTTCTGTTTAGACATGAATCTTAGTATAAATTTAGAATTCTTGATTCACAAGTCATTATTTTAAATAATAAAAAAACCAAAAAGATTTTCATCACTTTTATTTAATAAATAAAACCACAAAAAAAGATATAATAGGTGAATTAGATAATGTAAGTGAACTACATTGAGAAATATCTTCAAGAGAGATGACTCTAGTCAGCCATTATGTTGCACTACAAAAAATATAATTATTTTTTTCCACACCTCATGATAGGCGTGCATCAAAACTAACGTTGTTTCCAAGGAGATAATCATTAGTTTATTTACTTTTTCTATTTTCACATCTTAGTTATATTTTATTTTGTTTAAAAAAACTAAAAAATGACTTCAATGATGTATTCAAATTCAGAATATTATTCATGGAAAAATTACTCACAGGTGGAACAACAACAATAAGAAGAAGATAAATATTTTATAAGAGATTAGGTGCATGAACTTAGAGAAAGCATTGAACAAATAACCAGAAAGGCTGATAGAGATTTTTATTATTTTCATTCATTAATGGAGTAACCCAAACCTAAGCCAAAGGAATAACCTGAGAAAGTGGTGTAAGAAATTTCACCACTAATATTTGAAATTGAAGAACCTGAGGAGTCAAGGGAGGAAGACATACCTGGTGAGCTAAAAGTGGGAGATCAAAAACATTTTTATGAAATCTTGATTAAATGTGAGGAACTACCTGACCTCCCCATACAATAAAAAGATGAATATTAATCACCACTGAAGGAATAAACCACCCAAGTGGTGGAATTTGAAGTCAAGATGGAGGAGACCGACTAAATTCCTCCATCCTTAGAGAGTCTACTCCAAGAGGCACTTACCACTGAGGCAGATATTGAAGTTGAATCGACTTAGGGATTTGAACAATTCATTGACTCTATCCCTTCTAATTTTATTTTATCTGAATTCTACATCACTCCTTGTGGTTTTGATTATACAGAATCTGAAAAGCTCAGCTATGCTATGGAGGATGAAGAATAACCAAGATGTGCACATGTTGAGGAACATATTGAGCTCCCTAGACACGTTGAATATTTATTGAAGGAAGTTTATGAAGAGATTATAGTGGATTTCCCTAAGTAAATCGTGATAAAATATTCTTACTTTTATGGGGAAGAATTTGATCTTGATACTTCATGTTTTAATATTATTCAAATATAATTACACTCTGACTTTCCTATTGACTATTCTTTTGATAAAGCATGCCTTGCGGAACCAATGGACATAGAAGAAGAGGTTGCACAAGTAGAAACCTAGAAGGAGGATTATTCATACCTTATCCTACCCCAGCATGCAACTTATACCTCATTGTGTGGGGGGGAATGGTGTACTATATCCATGGATCATTACTCACCCAGAAGAATAAAGAACAAGTTAAGAAAATCCACATGTGGTGGTTCCAATCAAAGAAGTGTCATCCTCCATCAGACTTTGGATAATAGTTGGTACTGCCCTTTGGAGGTAGTCAAAATTCAGGGCCCACTTGGGGGATAATACCAAGATTTATCTTTACTTTATTTCTAGGAATTTAGATGTAAATTTTTTTATTTGAAATAATTTATCATGCGATCACCACCCACTTTTCATTTTCAGCTTAAATGAAATTATCAGTGTGATTAATTAAGTAATTTTTTTTGTAGGATCATGACAATAGAATGAAGACCCAAATAGTGAAGGGGAAGGACCATGTTTCATGGGAGAAGGGTGTTCAATTTTAGTGTTTTATCTTTTAAACTTTCCACATTTTTATCCACAACATGTTTTGAGATTTAAAGATAGAATTGCAGGCCCACACTTAAATTCATGTTTTACTCGACTTATCTTGGAGACATTAGTTTCTTAGGAATCCTGAGATACCATGATTTAGATATAAATGTTTAAATGATTAAATTATTGAAATTAATAATTTAATTTTTAAAATGAATCATGGATTTTTACGTAATGACTCATGATTTGAAGGAATTAATTGATTCATGTAAATTAAATTTCCCTACCATCCTTTATGATTTGAATTTCTGAAGTTCAACTGAATTGATTTATTATTCATGCCATGAGTGATTGTCAAATGTTATATTTCCCATTCCTAAGAGTATTTATAGACCAAGTACTTCCTATTTATTCTTGAGCATATTTCTTGAGTGATCATGGGACATGTAATCGACTGGAACATGTATTGAAACTTTTCAAGTCTATGACTGTTCAAAAGCACATTTAAAATGATTGAGGCATCCTTTAAAAATATAATTTTCCTTAAAACACCACCTTTACATCCATCCTTCCTTTATCCCATAGAGACCATGAATGACCTTTATAGGAATGAGCCATATTTCAATCCATTTTTTTCCATTCCTACCCTCCTATGAGTATTTTTATAATATTTTAAAGTTGAACTGTGGGGGTAAAGGGAATCATGGTGGATGAGATGATATACATTATAAAGAAGAAGTGTGGGGGTATTATTGTGGTAATTATAAAAGGTTGTGGAATAGTTCATTATACTCTATTGTTTCACACACTTGAATTAAAAAATGACAAAAATGAAAAAAAGAACCAAGAAAAAGAGAAAAAAATGGGTTGTGATTTGGGAAAAAAATCACCATTTTTAAGACTGATGATCTTATAATCCAATGTGGATATGTGATGGATGTGAGGTTTTATATAATGAAAAAATTTAAAAAAAGGAAAAAAAGTAAAAAATAAAAAATATATTCCTGAGGGTGCACAAATGATTCATTATGATTACTTGATCATAACCTTTTCTTTGAGTTTTGGGAAGTGGGTGTTGCTACTTTGAAGGGGATAATTTCATTATATTTTTACTTTTGATATCATGAATAGTAATTAAGCGATTAACCTCCACCTTGAGCCTTAATTTTTAAGGTATCAAATCCTACCAACCTTAAACCTCATAGTCAATAGAACCTTAATTATAAGTCCTCGTGATTTTATGTGTGTTTTATCTTTACAATGTGGAGAAAGTAGTTCATTTACAAGCGTATGGATAAGGATCATTTTTCTCATGATATAAGCATAAATCTACTTGAATTATATCATGAGTGATGAGAGAAAAGAATCAAAAGTGAGGTAAATCATGACTTGGCATGTTTAATAATAATAAATGAAGGAACATGAATGAATGAAATGAGAAGTTCCATTAATTTTCAAAGGGTAAAATTAAAATATGTGAATTATTTGTTTCTTCAAAAAATAAAAAATTAAATTGATATTTTATGCAAATTTTTGAATGTTTAATTTCACGTTGATTTTTTTTTTATTTTATTGCATTGGAATTTTAATTTTGGTAACATTGGTGTTATTTGATTTCCATGTGGAGATTTTATACTTGAGGACAAGCATGGTTTAAGAGTTGGGGTATTTGAAAGAGAAACTTTTTATGAATATTTTTTACCAAATAATGAGTATTTTTTAATTTTTTTCAATGATACACTCATTCATTTCTATTTCTTATTAAAATAATGGGAATTTTGAATTTTAGAATGATTATGAGAAAAATTGAGAAAAGTGCATAATTTTGGATTTTTGACAGATTTTTACTACAAATGTATTTTTATCATTTCGTAAAAAATATAATTCCAAAATTCTGGATTAGTGTTTTTTATAATCCTGATTTTATTTCATTCAACTCTCTCTTTTGGTCCTAGAGCTGATTCGAAGATTTATTTGTTCAAAAAATTCATTGAAGTTGGAAACTTCTTCGGGTGGACAGCGTAGACCCCACCACCATAACGGATGAAAAAATCGGTTCCCTCACCTCCAATTTATGTATTTTTACTTGGGATACCACTATGACACATAGAAGCGACTCTACAACAAATTTGGGGGAGTTTTGAAGTCATTAAGGTTTCCATTGATCGTTACACATTTGAAGAAAGCTTCCTGGAAATTTCGGCCATAAAAAGTCTTATTCAATGAAAATTACATAACTCCTTAACCCAGAGGCTAAATTAGCTGAAATATGTAGGATGAACGGAAAAAAATTTATGAACAAATTTTTTGAAGGGGGCGATGCGTGAATCTACCATTTAATAGGCCAACAATGTGCAATCATATAGTTGACAGAATTCTACCTATAAAAGGAGGCCCTCGACTCCTTCCCAAATCATCAGCTCGACACCCACAGTTAAGGAGGGATCCCATCGGGGCATGGGCTGCTACTTATCCTCTTCTCCCCCCTCATTTATTATTTTTATTTTATTTTAATTTTAGCTTTGTATTAGTTTTAAATTTAAATTTAAATTTTAGTTTTATTAATCCATGCCTTTGTAATTCAAATTTTAGTTTTATTAATCAGTCACTGCACACCGAAATTATCATAAAGAGAAAATTATACACTCTTAGAATGAAGAGTCGTCATCAGTGACTGATCACATCAACACTATCAATACCCTATTCACTCAACTCATGACACTGGGATACAAAATTAGGGACACTGAATGTGCTGGTATTCTACTCTAAAGATTTACAAATCCATATGATCAGTTGATCATCAACGTTACCAACAATATCATGATGGACATATTAATTCTCAACAACGATGCAATTATGGTTCCTGAAGAAAAAATTCAACGCAAGAGAAAAGTGACAGACAAAAAACATTCCACCAATCGAATACTTTGTCAATAGAGAGAGGAAGGACGATGGATCATGATTCTAAGTGAGAGCCAAAATCATGGAATGTCCAAATCAAGAAGAATAACAACATCACATGTTACGGTTATGGAAAGTAGGGGCACACGAAAAAGAATAGTTGGAACACTAAGAGTGGTGGAAACAACTCTCAATGAAATATGACGAGTACTTATAGAAATGGAGACATAATAGTCTGTGAAACATCAATGATGGATAGAGGTAGACATCATCTCAACAACACATGGATAATTGATTCAATAGAAACATGGATAAAAGGGAATGGTTTGATCAATATGAACATATCTCAAAAGGACTTGTTTACATGAGGAACAATAACACCTTGAAGATCATTGGAGTCAATACCAACATACTGAAGATGCATGATGGTATAATTCAAACCACCTAAGGAGTACTCCATGCGAAGATCCTGAAGATTAACATATTTTCATTGGGTGGATTTGATGACATCAGGTGTAAGACTCGCACTAACAATGGAGTCAGGAAGATTGTAAAGGGTGTTCTTGTGGTGATGATGACAAAGAAGATCTCAAAGAATATATGTGTTCTTTATGGTGATGCATACAAGGAGGTGGAGATAGTTGTCACAACCCATCCCTCGGGGCCCATGTCGTGACTACCCCAAACTCATCTTCCATTGGCCAGAGGCTAACAACTAGCACCAGAAAGGTGTGTCCCTTAAACGATAATACATTTCTTTTTTAACCAGTACAGACACACAGTCCAAGAACAAAACAAGATGCAACCACGTAGACTTGAACACAATAAGATGTAACCACAAAGTAAACTGATGTAGTGAAAGAGTGCTGAAAGTAAAAAGGGACCATAATACAAGCCCAACTGTAAAAGTACAAGTATGACTGGTAGTACAATACAAATGAAATAAAATGGAATACAGCTACTGGGTCGTCCTCCGAGGTTCCTACCTGTAGGGTAGGTACAGATCACCTCCTCAGCACTCCACGTTTTTCCGTATCCTCTGTGACACATCACGTCGAATGGTCTACCTCTGAGCATCGTCCAGTCCTAGCTCCCTTATCCTCAATCAATGTTTCACGTCATCTACACCAGACACAACAAGGTCCGGGAAAATCCCATGATAGGGTGAGTATAACGATACACATTAGGGACCCCAAGACCCCTATTGGTCTCCTAGAGTTCCAAAAAGGAAAAACCAAAATGTAAGACATCAACTCTACTTAGGTATATGTCCATACATATACCTAAGTTATCATGATATACTCATCTCATACATGAGGGAAGGACACCACATAGGTAACACCAGGATGGTAGAAGTACTACATAGGTAACACCACGAAGATAAAACCATGAAGGTAACTCCATGAATATAGAAGTACCACGCATGTAACACCACAAAGATAGAAATACCACACAGGTAACACCTTAAAGACAATACCACAAAGGTATAAGTACCACACAGGTAACACCACAAAGCAAGAAGTACCACACAGGCAAAAGACTCTTCTCACAATCATGTATAACTTAAGTACAAAAGTACAGATGATTAGTCATAAACTATATCATCTTATTCAATTAAGAATCACTACTATCGACCCACATAGGATCGATAGGTAACTAAACCCCACCGACCCACATAGGATCTGACCCACACAGGATCGATATGCGCTGACCCACACAGGATCGTTGAGCACTGACCCACACAACATCTGACCCACACAAGATCAATAGATGCTGACCCACATAGGATCAATGTTCTTTCTTCATGCTTTAGCCTGCCACAGGTTTCCTTCCACCCGGTACGCTCAAGTTCCGTAGAATATGCCCCTCGAGATATCGGTCATACCTCAACCATCACTAATCTCCACAAAGTAATAACTCAAAGGACTACCATGTCGTAAGGGTTCCAACGCAATATACGGGGCGTCAATCAGACACCCATTCTGTGAGTTATAAGCGTTTTGGCATCGGGGGCCCAGTTGGACACATCGTCGGTCCCGCCAGCATCGTTCGTCTGTTGGAGGAAAGAAGGAAAATAAAATAACAAAACATGTTATTTTATTAATCATTCAAAAGTCCAAAAAAATAACTTTTTCACTCGACCTACTGCGGTCGAATCTATCCCCCTCTTAAGTGAATCCTGGCGCATCGGGTTCAACGATGCCCTCATATTTTTAAGCCAAACAACAATTCAAAAATTAGAAAACGCCGCTCACACGGTTACCGAACGTACCCAAAAAAATATCTGAAAATTATAAATAGTCACCTTCAACCTGTGAAACTTGAGGTTAGGATATTCCTAATTGAAACACACCCCAATGAACCCAATGGTACTCTCAAATTTCCAATCCGAGTTACCATTTAAAAGTTATGGATTTTACAATAAAATAATTTTCACTTAGTTATTTTATTTACGGCCAAAAACTAACATTCACTGGTGGCCCGCACCGGCCAATGTTAGTATCTTCCTAAAGAGATCATACCCTCACGATCTCAACGGTTGTCTCAGATTTTTAATCTAAGTTACCGTTAGTGAGTTATAAACATTTGAAAAATAAAATAATTTTATTTATTTATTTTATTTATGGTTATGCCATTTTCAGTTTTTCTCATAGGAGGTCTGCACCGACTAAACATAAGTCGTACCTAGGGTAATCCCGCCATTCTAAGTGCAACAATTCCCTCATATTTTTAATTCGAGTAAACATTTAATAATTATTCCACTTTTTTAAGAAAACTGCTCTTGTGTGCTAATTAAAGCTTAATAAAACTTCGACGGATTATTCTGGGTACCATGGACCTTATAATTCCGCGCTGTCAGAGTTTTTGGTCTCAAAATCATTCCAGATAATTAAAAAAATTATATGGAATTTTCGAGACATACAATGGTTGTCCTGTTAACTACCTCAACAAAAGCATTGAGGAAGTAATGGTATCAAAAGATTGGTCTTATGTTCGAATGAAGCTTCAAGATTCTTACTGAACATAATTTTCTTCCTAGATTACAAATGTATCCTTTACATTTTGGGAGCATTATGATTTTTGCAACCAACATTGGTTGAATTTTGTGATGTCGACAATGAGGAGCAACGATATATTAGAGTTGATCCATTCCAATATTTGGAAAGCACTGTTTATATACCTGGGAAGAGAAAGGTGCTTTTCATAATTCATTGGCGATTATTCCATGAAATGTTACGTGTACCGAATCAAGATGATATCAAGTGTTTTTAAAGTCTTCAAAAAATTAAAAGAATGAATGAAGTTGGAATCTTGAAATAAAATCAAGTGTTTGAGGATTGACAGTAGTGGAAAATATTCAAGTGAGGATTTTGATGCATTTTTTTCAATGAGAAGGAATCAAGAGACAATTCATGGTGTCGTACACTCCTCCACAAAATGCAGTGGAAAAGTGGGTGAACATAACCTTGTTGGATAGAACAAGGGATATATTGAAGATTGTAGGAATTTTCAAGAAGTTATGGGATAATGTAATGAAGTGAACATGTTATGTGATGAACCGTTTTACTTTTGTGATGATTGATATGAAAACACTAATGAATATGTGGAGTGTTAAACCTACTGACTATGCTTGGTTACATACTTATGGAGGTCATGTATCTGTATTGTTTAATGATAATGAATGATTGAAGTTGGATTCGAGATCCAATGAATTTATATTATAAGGATACATTTATGGTGTGAAGGGGTATCTTATGTGGGACCCAACTACCCATAGACTTATCATCATCATGGATGTTATATGTCAAGAAGATAAAGTGAAAGTGATGATTAATGGGGACTTAAAGAAAGAGAACACATATACTATAATAGTTGGGGTGGAGGAAGAATCCATAGAAGAACCAATTTCAATTGAGGAGCATGATGATCAAGTTATGATTGATTTTGGACTATGATGATCAACTCAAGATAAAGGAGAACCAATATGGCACTCAGAATTTATCACTGAGATAAATATTGTGTACTACTTATTGATGTAGGACGGTAATCCATATTCCTTTTTTTGGAGGTGATGTGCAGTTCCGAAATATCCACATGGATGGAAGCAAATCAGGAGAAACTTGATGCCCTTCACAAGAACAAGACTTGAGATATTGATCCATTACCTCATGAAAGGAAGAATATCAGTAAAAATAGGTTCTTTAAGATCAATTGGGATAAAAAGTAATAATTGTAACAATATCATGCAAGACTGTTGGTCAAAGGATATGCATTGAGAGAAGTTATTTATTTCAAGTAATTATTTTCTCTCATTGTTAGAATAACGACGGTTCAGACAGTTATGGGGATGTGTGTAATATATAGATTAACTCTAGTGTAGCTAGATGTAAAGAGAACTTTTCTAAATGGTGATCTTGATAAATAAATATATATTCTCTAATCGGAATGTTTTTCAAAATAAGGAAAAGAGAACTTGGTTTTTAGGTTGATAAATAAATTTATGGTATTAAGAAGGCACCAAGGTGTTGGAACAAGAGATTTTATTCCTATATCGTGAGTATTGGACATAAAATACTTCATTCAGATACTTGTGGTTATTTCATGGGTTCATATGGTAATGATTTTATCATTCTTCTATTGTATGTGGATGACATGTTGATAGTTTTTGTGGGAGTTTGATATGAAGGAATTTGGACCAAAAAGTACTATCTTGGGATACATATTTAATGAGATATAAATAAGGGTATGATTTAACTATCAAAAAAGAATTTCTTGAGGAATATCTTGAAATACTTCCACATGTGACATTATAAGCTTATACTAACCCCACATACTATTAATTTAATGTTATCCTCTATAATGAATCCTAACAGTGATAACAGTGAAGTATAGAGGATGGAGATGTCTCAATTACCTTATACACCAGTTGGGGGTAGTCTGATATTATCTATGGTTTATATGAGACCAGAAATTGCACATATAGTGGGAGAAGTTTGTTGGTCTATGGAGAATTAAATACGGGGGCATTGAAACATATTATAGAAGACCTATAGATACATCAAGGAGATCTCAGATGTTGTATTATGTTATTGTGGATCAAATTTCACTATTAGAGCCTACGCAGATTCAGATTTTGTAGGTGATTATGACCAAGAAAAATACACTTTGGGTTATGTGTTTAATTTTATAGGATGAGTTGGGAGTTGGAATTCAACGTTTTATTCTATTATATATTTATCCACGACTAAGGTAGAGTACATGAAAACTACATAGGCTTGCAAAGAAGTGATTTAGATGTGATGGTTTCCAGAGGATTCTGGACGATAACAGAAGTATATCCAATTGTTTTGGGACAATCATAGCACCTTGAAAATTAAGAGGAACCTATATTTTTATTCCAAGATAAAGCACATTATGGTACAATATCACTTTTTTTGAGATGTGGTGGAGGAAGGAAGAGTGGATATGTAGAAAATTTATATTAAAGAAAATTATGATAATTTTATGATGAAGTTTATTAACTTTTCTAAGTTAATATAGTAAAAATCTTCAATCATAACCATATATATAAGGCCAACCTGGTTGGAAGATAGAAATTATTTGTGGAAATATTATTTTCTCCCAATCAGATATCCTAGTGTGATATATATTGGAATTTGTTTCTCACAACCAGTTTCACCCCCTTGATTTTTCAATGTGGGCTAGTGTGGTTAGTGGGATGGGTGGAAAAACTAACCCATGGAATTAAATATAGGAGGAAGATCAAGTAAGGACCCTACCTATAAAAGGCAGAGCGCTTTGTTGGTTTTAGCATCATCAACTCAAGTATTGAGCTTCCTATTTCAACATTTTGAGTGTTGTATTTTGTGAGGTGCATTATACATTACTCAAGAGAGTTAATTATGTGGATATTTTCTTTATCATAGAAATAGAGTCTGTTTAACCTCTTTTACCATAGTTATATCATTATATTTTTTATGGTTTTTTACACCTCTTTATTTGTGGGGTTTTCTATGTTACATATATTGTACATTTTTATTCATTTTTACATTACTTTTATCTCACAATTATAACATCATGAAATGGAAAATAATATTTGATCCCAATAGCAGCCTTACTAAAAAATGTTTTATCAGATTCTATAAAAAAATTGTCGGTTGTGCTATGAGGTAGCCCACTTTCAATGGAGTAATTGAGTTGTATGGGTATAATTTTATTTCTCAAAATTACAGAAAAAAATTAACATGTTTATAATTATATAAATATTAGGAAGAATGAGGGAAACATGAATAATACAAATCTTGTAATGATTTATCATAATTGAAAGTGTAACATGCTGATTCTAACAAACCATAAACAATGAATGAGAGTATAAAAAGTACCAATTCATGTAAACATTTTCAATAGATAATATTCTAATGAGAATATATATAACCAGTTTGATATTAATACTGATAAGTACCAAGACCTATTAGAGATAACAGACTCAAACATAAGGGAGATGATCAATAGAAAAGATTGACATAAAGTAGTAATCAAATCATAAAGAGGACCATAGGTTTTTGACATTATTTATATATTTGGCCTATATTCATGGTGCATGGGTACCAAGATTCCACTATGAAAAAATGGTATTATAAAAGATATGTGATAAATAGTGTAACATAACCATATTAGAAAAAGTCGGATGAGGAAAATATCCAATGTTTTGGTTCATGAAATGCCATGACTCACAGTAGAACCAAGTTGGAGTTTCATCATATACTATGAAGCTTGGAAAAACTCAACCAACAAATGCAACATAGAACCAAAGAACAATCAAATACAAGGCATAAATAACCGATAGAAAAGAAGAATAATACCATACTAAGGCCCCTTACTAGGGATAAATCTCTCCTAGGTGTTTTCATAGAGCCTCTATGTAATTAGGTCTTGTTGTTAGGGACCTCGATATTGTACTCCTATATAATCGTCATTTCCAACTAGGTAAAAGGAACACCAAGGAACACTAAGACCTCATCAGAGCTCCTCGCCAAGAATAGATGAAGATGGTATAAACTTATCTAGATCAATATTTCTTCTTTGGTAAGTCAAGGAATCCCACCAGTGCTCCTTCATCTTCTCTTCTCCCTCGAGGAAAACTAGAGCTCCCAAAATCAAATAGATTTTTCACCCAACTAAATCTCCCACAAGTGGAGAGGTAGATTCCAAATCGAGGAGTCATTGTAGTAGGGGTAGAGGAATACTAGGGCATATAACCAAGGATATGAAAAATCTAGATAATTGTCCCAACATAACCACTTAAACAACAAAATAAGGACATATGACATCAGAGGATAAGATATCAAGGGTCACCCATAGATCAAGCCAATCTGTTCCACGAATAATGAAAAAATGGAGGAATATAAAACCATAGGATCATAAGGATCAATGGATCAACATCAGGTATAAGGATGACTTAGATCAAATGGGAAAGTGGACCAAGGATAATGGCACATGCCCAATGTATAAACCGAACAAAAGGCCCACATGAACTAATAAAAGAAGCTCAAGCTCAATAATACTTAAATCCAACATATAAAAATAGAAAAAATTAAATGAGAATGAATATTATGACATGTAAAAAACAATGTTTAACACCCTGAATTTTGGATATCATATAATGATGATATTATGCATTTACTTTTTTTAAATCCCTTTTAACCAAACAAAAATATAAAGGATAAACATATGGATCATTATATAAATAAGTACATCTTAGTGTCTACAATACACCGATATCAGAAGAGTAATCATGCTAACCAAATATACCTATTAAAAACCCTATCAGAACTACCAGAAGACCCCCAATCACCACAACGAGGCCTAGTAAGTAAAGGATATCCTTCGAGTCAACTAAATCAAAAAACATCACCAGTCCGATCATATAAACCATGTTGATCATTAGCGGAATGGGAAGCACCATCTTCTTCCTTATGAGTTTTAAGACACCGTATGGTTTGGTTTTATAGGACACTTTTACGACCACTGCTCTAGTGACTATTGGAATCAAACGGTTATAAAAAAATAGTCATGGGACCTTGTTAGTATAAGTGAACATATTTAAATTTTAGTTTTATTCCAAATAATTGAGTAATGATTAAGGTTATAATTAAACCATCATTTATGAACTCTAAAAGGATATGGTGTAAAACTTTGTTTCACCCTTAAGTGATTTTGAAAAGAATTAATGAATTCAAAACACTTTGCGAATTTTTCAAATACAACTTAACAATTTTCATTTCTTAAATAATGTTATAAACTATGTCTATGTTTTTCAAATTAAATTATGTTCTGATTGAACTATATTTTCAAGGATACTAGTATATAAATTATAAAGTAGGTTTATTAAAATTTCCTTTTAGTAACATTTTGATTTAAAAAAAGGGGATTAGTATTTTTAATTTTAGGAATACTTCTAACTAAAACAATTTTAATTTGTATTCATTAGTGTTTAAGAATATAAAATTATATATAGTTTTATTAAATGGATTGTTTCCTCTTATTAAAACATTTTTTAGTGTAGCTTTTTCAAAAAAAATTGGCCTACTAGGGCCAGCCCTTTTTTGCTAGGGCTGAGAGAGGCAGCTCACACAAAGTGGCTAAGCTGGACCCTCAGCCCCAAGAAAAGGCCGGCCCATGATCCGGAAGTGGTTCCCCGAAGGGCGCTCAGGAGCAAGAAAGAGCGCATAGGCGCACCAGTGTGGGCGTGAGGCCGCAGTGGGGTCTGGGTAGTCCAAGGCCTGCGGGGGGAGCCCGTGTATAGGGCCCCCTTTGTGGTTGTTGTGTGATTTTTGAGCACTCATTGGGAGGCCTGGGGATATAAGGGAGGCAAAAACTACTCTCCGTTTCGATGTGGGAAGCAGTTCCGCAGGCGAAACGTGATCTGGACCGTTGGATCGCGTCACGTGCGATCTGGGCCGTTATTTCTAATCATACGCTCGACCCTCAGTGATCGTGTCTCACTCCTCAGTTTTTTTCAACCGTACGATCCAGTATGATCTAATCATTGTCGTTCGAGGTTTTTAAATTTCCACGTTGAACTTAGACCATCCGATGAAACTTAGATCTAATCTAAGCCGCTCAATTCTTTTAAAACAATAGACGCATCTCATCCCTTGGATCGATGTTGGGATCGATCTGGACTGTCCGTTTTTTTCCAAGAATTTCCACTAGCCTCATATTCTTCTTCCTCCACACATGGGTTACACTAGTAACCCTACCCTATAGAACACCCCTTGTTTTCTTCACATCTGACCATAGGGGACCCCATGCCTCCTCATTTTCTTCAATCACAACACCCCCCATTGAATGCAATGCAAGTGGGTATGTTTTTGTGTGCAAGGTGGTTTGTCAGCTTTTGTATATAAATAACTGAGACCTCTCAGTTCTTCCCTCCCATGTAAGTCTCCAGTGAGCCCAACCAACCCTCCCTGATGTCCTCGTTTCTCTATTTTTTAAAGTAAGGGTTTTTATTTTTGTCTTTTTTTTCTTCTTTGAGAATATATACACTTATATATTCGAATATATATATATATATATATATATATATATATATATTAACCTTACGGTTCAGTCCAAACATTCATAAATGTTGAACCTAGGCCTTCGGGTTCCCTTGTATCAAAATAACTTAAAGAATGTAAGGATTATACATGGCCTAATTTTGTTGTTTTGATACTACATATATACTTTTGGTTATATGTATATACACCAGTTATATGCAGGAATGGTCATGACATTTCTACTTCTCTTATATGTACAAAGTTTGTGTATAATTGTTGATGAACTGCACATATTCACATGCACTTAATTTCATATTTAAATAATAAATAAATTTTGAAAATGTTATATATATGATCGGGTATTTATAAAAAAATTTTTGTTTCTTTTAATAAACAAATTTTTATGAATAAGGGCATGACCTGTCCTATTCAAAACGTTTTTGAACTAATATTCATAGGGGGTTAACACAAATGGGTGTTCCAATCATTCTATTTGTGTTCAGGTACAAACATATATTTTATACGTTGCATGAACCTTTATTTCAGTTGTTAAGGTCCTTACACATTAAGTATTGAGTATAGGTGGAGTTTTAAAAACATAAGAAATAGGGTGTTAAACAAAACTTATATCCACATTTAAGAGTAGCTTATATGATTCCCCTATCTTTTAAATGATGTTGCTTATAGTGAAGATTCATGCTTTCTATCAGAGACATTATTTAGTATTATGCAAAGGATTAACAATATTGAATGTTTTATCATGTGCAAGCTCAGAACCCTACTTGAGATTTTTGGTTCACCTTGTAATTAAATGGATGATAAAATTTTTGAATTTCAAGAACAAACTTGCCTGTGATAATTTCTAGTTTTTTGATCTTTCAGTACCTTAGATGTAAATGTATGTGCCATAATTTGCCTTTCTTCTTTCCTTTTAATAATTGTCATATAATTGTTTTCTTGGTTTTTAATCATCTATATGCATGTCTCACTAATAAGATATATAAATTCAACTACTATGACCAACTATGAATGGACTATTCAAGGTGGTATGGGACATCTCGAATATACAACCCCGTTTAAGTAAAGTATTGATTTATATGGATCACATGAAAGTAAATACATATTAAGGGTGTTCCCTAATAGTGGTTCAATGCATTGGGTAAAGAAATAATCTCTAGAGATTACAACCATCGCGATAACCTGGTGAATAACCTCGATACTTTTTCTTTATTGACACCTTGGGGATGGACCTCAGTGATATGTTCATGAATTTATAAATTAAATGTTGAAGCCACATATTCAAGTGATGTTACAAGTTCTTTTCAAGATGATATGCCTATTCTTTCACTACTCTTGCCCTTATGTTTTTATCAAGTTCATATTGATATCACAAGTAAAGGTTTGGGGCATGACTTGTGTAAAATAGTAACAAACATATGAAATTGAAGTTTTTTTCCATCACGCGCAAATCTGATTAAGTATTACTCTTAATTGTTTAATTTGTGATTAAACATTCATACGTCATACTTTTTTAGGATATCTTTTACTACCCCTTTTGAAAATGTCCTAATT
The DNA here is from genome assembly GCA_963277665.1 of Viscum album. Classification (NCBI taxonomy): domain Eukaryota; kingdom Viridiplantae; phylum Streptophyta; class Magnoliopsida; order Santalales; family Viscaceae; genus Viscum; species Viscum album. The sequence goes on along the minus strand of OY728148.1, from coordinate 961,424,353 downwards.
GATTCATGTATTCCTTGAAAATATTAGTTGAGCACTTTTCTGATTTGTTATATGAGTTATAGTTTTCTATAAGAGAATGTTATTTGGATATGTTTTCTGAAAATTATTTTAAATGTTTCATTGGTTTATTTTAAACCCCTTACTGGGAATTCTTATGATCACCCTATGTTATGAATTTTAAATTTTCAGGTAACATCTTTTATCAGATGGAACTTTTCTGAAGTTACTGGTTTCCTAGAGACCGAACCGAACTCAATCCTCTGTATGGGACGTTATATGTGTTTATCAGTGCATGTTTCTATTTTAAAATGACACATCATGTTCAGAAGGCACCGACTCTTGGTTTTTTGGGGTCGGGTCTTCATAGTCTGTATCAGAGGATTCAGTTTGGATAACTCTAGAAATACAGAACTGAAACAAAGAAAAATATACTTCAGTATTACTAAAAATGAGTTTTCTTAATTTTTCAGATGGAAAATGAAGGTACTAATCTTTTGTCTCTTACCAATGAGTCCATAAAAACCATAATATCCATAGCCATCCATGAAGCTTTTATAAACTATGCCCATATCTGTTTTTCGTGCAAACATCTCTATGATGTTTCCAAATCTCCCTGAATACTTCAACTATACTAAAGAGCAGGTCTGGATTACATCTTTATGATGCAAGACCAGATTCCATCTTACACACAATGGGGGAAGTACTTAGAGGGAATTTATATATGCTTCACCGTAGCAGAAGGCATCTCGTCCCTCAAAGCTTTCCAAGAGGCTGCTATAGAGGTAGATCTCCATGCATCATACATGTGTCAAGTCTTGTCCAATGGCCATTTTGGTAAAATTATGGACTTTGGCATCCATGAATACAAAGCCTCTCGTTTTGTGTACATACAAAAAGTACATAGGAATGTCTCATAGTTTTACACCCACATGCTAGACTATGGAGATACTACAAGTGCTCCAACGAAATCAAACCTGATTGCTCAGGTTGCATAGAGTTTAGCGAGATAGAGAGTTTTGAGATTTTCTTGGGAATTCATGTTTTAGGGAAATAGGGAAACCATTATCCCCATTTTATGTTATGCACCAGTAGTTATATAAAGAAAATATTTTGTTATCTCTTCATTATTATGTCTTTACTTTCTTTATACTTTTGGATTGATTTCAAGTGATTGAAATCTCATGTTAAACTTTCAGATGGAAGGACAAACCCAAATGTTATCTCTTCCTATTGAGATATTTTGTATTATTGCAATCAAAACCTCTAAAGATTAGTATCATCCCTTCGCAAACCTGTGAGGAACGTGCAAGCAATTTTTTTAGGTGACAAACGGTCTGGGGAATCTCCGCACCTATTATGGGAATACTCCCATCTACTACTGCATGGGATCAACACAATTGGCCGAGTATAAACGGAGAGGAAAATACCATGAAGGTATCTTCCTGTATTTCACCCTAGGTCGGAACTACACGGCAAGAGTAAAATTTCAACAGGGCGCTTTAGAGGTAAATGCTTATGCCACCTACATGTAAAAACTCCTCAGCGTTTTCCTGTATGACAAAGTCTATAACTTAAATGTTCTCCATCGATACATAATTTGGAAAGTTCATCATACGTTGGTCCATATGGACAGTTTCAAACATTGTACCATTAGAGCCTCCCTCTGGAAACCCGAGTGTTTGGTGCATGAGTTCAACCCCTTCTGCCGAAAGTTTATCGGTATCAGATAACTAGAGGAGTAGAGTACCAATTTGGGTGTTCCGCTAAATGCACCTGAGGATCCTCTACGATGGGGGATATGGTAGGAACATCTGAGAGTGTCCTCTTAACACATTTGTATGAAAGGAATGGTGGGGACCCAATTATTTGATGGGAGGAGTAATGTAACACCCCAAATTTTGGGTATTATATAATGATGATATAATGCATTTACTTTTGTTAAATCCCTTTTAAAAGAACATAAATTTAAAGGATAAACATAAGGCTCTTTATTTAAATAAGAACATTGTAGTGTCTATAATACACCAAGATCTAAAGAGTAATCATGCTAACCAAATATACCTATTAAAAACTATATCAGTAGTACTGGAAGCCCCCCAATCACCACAATGAGTCCCAATAAGTAAAGGAGATCCATCGAGTCAAATAAATCATAAAAAATCACCACTATGATCATAAAAACCATGCTGATCATTAGTGTAATGGGAAGCACCATCTTCATTCTTTTTAGTTTTAGGACACCGTAAGGTTTGGTTTTATACGACACTATTTTCGACCGTTGCTCTAGTGACCGATGTAAGCTAATGGTTATAAAAAAATATTCATTGGACATTTTTAGGATAAGTAAACTTATTTAAATATTAATTAGTTTTCAAATAATTGGGTTATGATTAAGGTAATAATTAAACCATCATTTATGAAATCTAAAATGATATGGTGTAAAACTTCATTTCACCCTTAAGTGATTTTGAAAATAATTAAGGAATTCAAAACACTTTGTGTATATTTCAAATATAATATAACAATTTTCATTTCTTAAATAATTTTATGAACTATGTTTATGTTTTTCATATTAAATTATGTTTTGATTGAACTAAGTTTTCGTGGATACTAGTATATTAATTATATTGTAGGTTTATTAAAATTGCCTTTTTGTATTTTTTGAGTTAAAGAAGGGGGTTTAGCAATTTTAATTTTAGAAATTCTTTTAACTAAAACAAGTTTAATTTGTATTCATTATTATTTAAGAATATAAAATTCTATATAGTTTTAATAAATGTAATTTTTCCTCTTCTCAAATTTTTTTAGTGTAGCTTTTTCAATAAAAAATTGGCCCACTAGGGACATACCGTTTTGGCTAGGGTCGAGGAAGGCAACTCACACGAAGGGGCTAAGCTTGACCCTCAGCCCCAAGCCAAGGCCAGCCCGAGCTCGGGCAGAGGTTCCCCGAAGGGCGCTCGGGGGCGAGAAAGAGCACATAGGTGCACCAATGTGGGCGTGAGGACACGGTGGGGTCTGAGTGGGCCAAGTCCAGGGGGCAGAAGCCCGTGTATAGGGCCCCCCTTCGTGGGTGTTTTTGTGATTTCTAAGCACTCGTTGGGAGGCACAGGGTTATAAGGGAGGCAAAAAACGCTATTTGTTTCGATGTAGGAAGCAGTTTTTTGGGAGAAATGTTATTTGGACCATTGGATCATGTCGCCCGTGATCTGGGCCATTGTTTCTGATCCCACACTCGACCCACACCGACCACGTCTCTGTCCATAGTTTTTGTCAACCGTTCGATCCAGAACGATCTAATCATGGTCATTCGAGGTAATTAAATTTTCGCGTCGAACATATACAGTCTGATGAAACATAGAGCTAATCTAATCCGCTCAATTATTTTAAAACAGTGGATGCATCTCATCCCTCGGATCGACGTTGGTATCGATCTGGACTATCTGTTTTCCCCGACATTTCCCCTAGCCACGCCGTCTTCTTCCTCCACGCATGGGTTACACTAGTAACCATACCCTATGGAACACCCCTCATTTTCTTCACCTATGACAGCTATGGACCCCCATGTCTCCTCGTTTTCTTCAAGCATGACACCCCCCATTGAAAGCAATGCAAGTAGGTACATTTTTTCATGGAAGGAAGTGTGTGAGATTTTGTATATAAATAATTGATATCTCTCGGTTCTTCTCTCCCATTCAAGTCTCCAGCGAGCCCAACCAACCCTCCCCGAAGTCCTCCTTTCCCTGGTTTTTAATGTAAGGGTTTTTAGTTTTTCCTTGTTTTGCTTCTTTGAGAATATATACACTTATATATTCGAAAATATATATATATATATTTAACCTTACGGTTTAGTCCAAACGTTCTAAAATGTTTAACCAAGGCCTTTAGGTTCTCTTGCATTCAAATATCTTAAAGAATGTAAGTATTATACCTGGACTCGTTTTGTTGTTTTGAAAATACATATATACTTTTGGTTATATATATATTTGTCGGTAATATACAGGAATGGGCATGACCTTTCTACTTCAGTTATATGTGTGAATTTTGTGTGTAATTGTTCATGAACTTCACATATTCACATACACTTAATTTCATAATTAAATAATAAATAAATTTTGAAAATGTTATATATATGATCAGGTTTTTATAAAATTATTTTTTTTGTAGGTTTTCATAAACAAATTTTTATGACTAAATGCATGACCTACCATATTCAAATTTTTGTTGAACTAATATTAATAGGGGATTAACACACATGGGTGTGCCAATATTTTAGTTTGAGTTCGGGTACATACATATATTTTATATATTGTGTGAACCTTGATTTTAGTTATTAAGGTCCTTAAACATTATGTATCGAGTTTCGGTGGAGTTTTAAAAACATAAGAAATAGTGTTTAAAAAAAACTTATATCCACATTTAAGAGTAACTTATTTGTTTTCCGTAAGTTTTAAATGATGCTGCTTATGGTATAGATTCATGATTTCTATCATGGAAATTATTCAGTATTATACAAAGGCTTAACAATATTGAATGTTTTATCATGTGAAAGCTCAAAACACTACTTGAGATTTTTGGTTAACCTTGTATTCAATTGGATGATAAAATTTTAGAATTTCATGAACAAACTTTAATGTGATAAATTCTAGTTTTCTGTTCTTTCAGTACCTTAGATTTCAATGTATCTGCCATAATCTGCCTTTCTTCATTCCTTCTAATAATGATTGTATGATTGTTATCTTTGTTTTTAATCATATAGTTGCCTTTATCACTTATAAGATATGTAAATTCAGCTACTATGACCAACTATGAATGAACTATTCAAGGTGGTATGGGACAACTTGAATATACAACCCCGTTTAAGAAAAGTATTTATTTATATGGCTCACATGAAAGTAAAGAGATATTAAGGGTGCTCCCTGATAGCGCTCCAATGCATTGGGTAAAGAATTAATCTACGGAGATGATAAGCTTCACGATACCCTCTTGAATAACCTCGGTAATTTTTATTTATTGACGCCTTGGGGATGAACCTCAGTGATATGTTCATGAATGTCTAAATGAAATGTTGAAGCCACATATTCAAGTCATGTTACAAGTTCTTTTCAAGGTGATATGTCTATTCTCTCACTACTCTTGCCCTTCTGTTTTTTTCAAGTTCTTATTGATGTCACAAGTAAATGTTTGGAGCATGATTCGTCTAAAATAGTATCTAACATTTGAAATTTATGTTTTTTTCCTTCACACACAAATCTGATTAAGTATTACTCTTAATGGTTTAATTTGTGATTAAATATTCATACATCATACTTGTTCAGGATATATTTTACTACCCCTTTTTGAAATTGTCCTAATTGATTCATGTATTCCTTGAAAGTCTTAGTTGAGAACTTTTATGCTATGTTACATGTGTTACATTTTTCTATAAGAGAATGTTCTTTGGATATGTTTTTAAAAAAAATTACTTTCAAAAGTGTCATGGGTTTATTTTAAACCACTTACTGGGCATTCTTATTCTCACCATACATTTTGAAATTTAAATTTTCAGGTAATAGCTTTTATAGAATGAATTATTTCTGAAGTTACCGGTTTCCCAAAGCCTGAACCGACCTCGATCCTCTGTATAGGACGTGATGTGTTTACTAGTGCATATTTTTGTTTTAAAATGACACATTAGTTTCAGAAGGCACCAACTCTTGGTTTTTCTAGGGTTGGGTCTTCACATAATGCATGGAATTAAAATCATTTAATTTACAATATTGAGTGAATAAAGTTCGAAAATCTCCACCATGTAAATGAAATGCATTAACATAATCACCGGATGTCCCTACATCACCTGTAACACCCCAAGATTTTACTGTACGTCACTTCTTAAAAAAATACATTTTCTTTGATAGATTATGTTGTATTCAATACCAAAATATGTTTATGTTACACACAATAATGAGTTGTCTTGCGTTACATGCAAGACCGAGTTTTAACAAACAACAATATATTATTAGAATATGATTATTTAATATAATTAGATAAAACCTAGACATTATGTTAGCGGTTATTAATTGTATTAACTAACTTATGAAAATATATGGCTGAATTCATTGGTTATAAATTAATTAAAAATGAATATAGTAACAAACTGAATATATATGAGATGTTTTTTTAAAGAACTATTTTTATGCTCACAAAGTCATTTTATTCTAATAAATTAAATTAATTACTATTATAGAATGATATTAATGAAATATATATTTTATATATTAAGTAAAATATTTTTGATATTCATATAATTTATTTGAGAGGTATAAGATAAAAACAAACCCAATATTAAACTTAAAACCTATTTTTTTTATAAAAATAGTTTTACCGTCTCTTAATAGAGAACCTATTTTAAATCCAATTTTTGACAATTTTTTGAATTCTATTTGAAATAATAAACTTCTTCTTTTAAATATAAATATTAAATTTTACTTTAGTTAAATTTTTTGTATTTTTCAGATAAGTTTCATGTTTTGATGAATAGTGAAAAATAATAAATTTTAATTGAAAACAAATTTTTTTTATTAAAATAATTTAAAGTGTTAAATTATATTATTGAATTTTTTTAAAGTATAAATAGATTATTTTTATCATTTAATAAACTTTTGGTTATTTTATTCAATTTTACAATTAATTTAGATATAAAAATTTTTCAATCTTTTGCAGGTTTATACTTTAATAACTCATTTTCTCACGCCATCAACAAGATTAATTTTAAATTAATTAATACAAATTCTATGTTTTGAATTATGAAAAATGAATTATATATTTGTAATTAGTGTGTCCAAATTATGTAAATAGGTTTCTTTTATTTTTGGCCATATGAATAGTAAAATTTAGTAATATTTTAATTACCACAGTTAAGGGAAAATTAGGTAATTATGGATATAAATGATATTATAAAATTACCCCAACACTTGTAATAATTTCATTTAATGAGTTGTTTTCTACCAAAATAAACATTAGGTCAAAATTATACTATTTTTAAGCCACTTGGATGAGAATAAGACATTTATTATATTTTATTTAAAGATAAGTTAAAAATGTCATACTCATTTTTTAATAAGTATTACATTTTTAATACATGGTTATAGAAAACATAAATTAGACTATACATATTCATTTGAAAGATAACAAATTTATCTTCATCATGATAGTTTATTTACAAAATTTAGAGAAGAAATAATTTAATTAAATGCTTTCATAATAATGATATAGTAATTGATTAATTAATGGAAATAAAAAATAAATGATATTAAAAACATTAAAATAAAAAAAATTTGACATAATTAATGACATCCATGGATTTTACATATAATTTATAAATTTTAGTGATATATTATATGTTTTGGTATGATGTTATCATGAAGTTAGGATATTTTTTAAAAAGACAAATATTGAATAGTATCAATAATGAAAAAAATGATACTTTAAAATAAATAATATTTTATGAAATGATATAAAATTCATAAAAAAATAAATTCATCCAAATAACTACAATGAGGTTAAATATGTCACGAATGATCCATTTGGGGTTTTTATATCATTTTATAGTAACTATATTATCCCTAAAGAGTAAAAAAAATTGGCATGGTAAGAGTTAAAGGGTTTAACTAAGGGTTAAAGACAAATGATAAGGTTAAAATTGTGACCTAAACATGTCTAATAATTATTTTTTAAGAGTATTTATTCCCATACTCATCTTAGGTTTTAAATAACTCACTTTTAAGACATTTTTAATTAAAAAATAATATATATTAATTTAATATTTTGGGAGTTTCCTAAAAATCCCCACCTAAATTATATAAGGTAACTTTATCCCCCACTTCCTAACACCAATTTTAACCTTCTAGATCGACAAAACCCAACCCATTTATCTTATTAACTTCTATATACACATATTGTAGGTTCTGGTCTTCTCAAAAAAATAACCCTAGCGTCTCTAAGAGGAGATCTGTAGAGACCCAACCCCAGAAGGCCCAAAGCTGGTGTCTACTAACATTGCATTGACATGATTACAAGGAATTAAATCCCAACAGACTGAGTGTTTAGTAGTATTGATAAAATAGATATATACATGAGAAAATAATAAACTAATTACTAAATATTTTTCTTCTTCTTTCTAAATAAATATCTTACAAGATAACTCTAATCTAGTTAGTAAATCCCTACATATCCTTCATTGTATGTTTCTTGGATTCCTAGGTAAATAAATATAATAAGGGTGACATAAAATGAATAGTAAGGTAAAAATATAGTATTATAAATAACGAATCAATGAGATTAATAATTATGAAATGGTGAATAACTTAATTCACATGCCATATAATCAATAAACTAAGAAATATGTGAATAAACAACATGACAAGGTACTAAATGAAAACACATGACATTAAAATAACTAGATAAGAAAACAGAAATATGGTAAGGTAAGAAACTAAAACACATAATTTCTAAATAATTAAAAATGAAATGTATCTATAAATATGTTGAAACAAAATCTAAGGGATGAATAATAAATTAAACTAAATTAGGTAAATGATTTCTTAATGGACTTCATGTCTAACGCACATGAAAACCTATAGCGTCAAGACCTTTCACATGACGATATAAAATATTCTGATTTGCATAAATAATTGTTCTCATGAGAACCTATCGATGCATTTAGGATCTATATAATGTTTAGTATCCTCCCATAATTAATATTCCATATTATTCCTCAAATTGAATAATAAAAATAAATAATATTCCATATCAAATATCTGTATTGAATAAAGAAGGCCAAATTATCAATATTTTCTGAAATAATAAAATAAATATCAAAGTAGACATTATATGTAAAATATTATCTAGTTTAGGAAATAGTGACAACCATGATGAGTGAAATGGATAATTAGGGGTAAATTCAATGTTCAATGACCAAAGGAGATTGAATATTTCAATGGAAATAAAAAATAATTCAAGGAAGTGAATGTGAATAATATCCTTATAAAAATCAATAATAAACCATTCAAAGGAAGAATATTGATGACATCATTACAAAACAAAATCTTAAGTGGAGTAAAAATAAAGGGTTCACTACTACAAAATCGACATTTAAAAGTGCTAGAATTGTCCTTTATAAATTTTAATAAAACACTGACAATATGAGCGTGGTTAAAAGTTCAAAACATTATTAGTGCTAAAAACCACTGTAAAATTCCCCCTTTAACAATGATAAAAAACATTGTTAAAAGGGTCCTTTAACAACACTTTTTTATTGATGTTAAAGGGGACCTTTAATAACTTTTTTAGTGATGATAAAGGCATCACTGTTAAAGGGGGTAAAATTATATTTTTTTGGACACCTATGAGCTTGACACCCTTTATCAGCGCTTCCACGAACCCTTTAATAGCGCTCCACCCCCCCCCCCCCCCCTTATCAGTGCTTTTCAACCCACCACCTTTTATCATCACTTTTTTAATTTCTATCCTTATACGAATCTTCATGGATTCAAACCCTACACCTCTCCTTTCAAGATGGAACACTTTTACCACTACACTATGTTGTTTTGATATCTATTTAATGATATTTCTGTTTACATATATATATATATACATATACATATATTTATATAATTATTTTAAAATACATTTATACAATATATATGTGTGTGTTTGTGATATATATATACTTATATTTATTTAAATATATTATATATTATATTCATTTATATATAATAGAATATAATATAAATATATATCACTTTATTAATACACACATATGTATTTGTATATATAATATAAGAATGGATAGATATTATTTTAAATACATATTTAGAATATGTATTTATTTACATATATTAGAATATACATTTTTACATACCTATGTTGATATATGTATTTATATGAGTGATTTATTATAAGTGAACATAAGAAAAATGCATATATTTAATTATAAATAACATTAAATTATTATAAATGATAAAATTTAAAAACCATAATATCAATATAAATGCAATACCTAGGAATAAAATTAGTCACCACCAAAAAAGGCAACAATACCCCCTTAAACTAGGTTGAAAATCTATCAAATGCCAAAAAATCAGGGTACCCTGACTAAAAACTCTATTTTTGAGATCTTATGAGATTTTATGTCCTTTAAACATGTGATAGAGGTTTACCATTGTCACTAAGGGTGTATATCTCATAAAAAAATATTATTTGATATGTGGTAGAGAATTAATGGACACCCAGATCAAAAGTTATCATTGTTTGAAGTTTGAGTTACGTTTTCAACTTATTTTAGATATTTTAATATTTTTTAGATTTTCTACCTTCAAATTAATATTAAATGACTATTAATTAGAAATAATAAGAAAATTAATAATGAAAAATATTTTTTTATTTATTTTGTAATCCATTTTCACAAAATATCTTTTATATTAAGTGTAAAATTCTATTTACCTTATCTAAAACATATTTTAAAAAATATATATTATATTTATATCAATATAAATATAAAAATATATAAATATATAAATATATTATTCTTAATGAAATTTTTTTAAGTATACCTTTATCAGTGCTACTAAAAAAGAGTTGATAAAGAGGGGTCTTTATCAGTGCTTCTAAAAAAGTGGTTATAAGGACCCCCCTTTAACAGTGTTTGTTTACAAGTACTATTAAAAGATCTCATTTATCAGTGCTTTTTTAAAAGTTCTGATAAAAGTCCCCCTTTAACAATTTTTTTTATCATTATTAAAGACCACCTTTCATATTGTTTTTTTAGCACTGAAAATGGGAGTCTTTAACATCATTTTTAGCTAGCACTGTTAAATCCCTAGTATTGGATAATCCTAGTTTTTTATTAGTTTCTATTGATGCTGATGAATAGAAATACTATAAAATGATCTTTAAAAAAACTAGTGAAAATATACTATGATTATGAAATCCTTTTAGAAAAAAAATTCATTTATAATAACTTTTGAAAAAAAATTCATTATAATGTAACCTTTTAGACATGAAAGGGAAGCTTCAAAGAAATGACGATAGGTAAATCTAGACTTTTCATGCGAGGTAAAAGAACATTCTATTTGCACGGTAAAAGGTAATAAAAATACATTGATTGAAAATAGAAAAGAATATTCATTTTAAAACAATGGTAAAAGAAAAAAATGATAAACATTTCTTGACCAAATCACTTTAAAAATATTTTTGAAAACATTTTAATAAAACATGATTTTTAAAAGAAAACAGTTTCTCCAACTAAAGAGATAAATAAAGTTGGGTTTTCTTAAAAAAAATTCTAAAACATTTTCACTACCAAAGAGTGTAAAAATGGTACTAATACTTGAAAATAGTCATGAATAACTTGATAATAATTAAAGGGTTTGTTGAAAAGTTTTTATACAATTTCCTCTAATGGAAGTTCCATTGCAAGATCATTAGTACTATTATTGAGGAAAATATTCTTTAAAAATCCCAAGGTGTCCCATACAACTTTGAAAATTTTTAAATCATAAGACTCATGAAGGAATAATACTAAATGGAATTTTCAAATAAAATGACGCTAAAATAATTCATGATATTATATATCAAAATTGATAGTATCTACACCACACAAAATAATCAAATTTTGAATATGACATTTATCTCATAGATGTAAAAAGTGAGATGAGAATCCATTACCTTGAGTTTCCTTTTGGGTGAACATCCTTTCACTTCTTGTATAATAAACATATTTTAATTTTATAATTTATTGAGAAACTATTTCAAGTTTTGTTATTAAATTTATTTTACTTTATAATATGTTTTATACAACTACTTGAAAATTTCTGTTTACGTTGGGTGTTTAGAAAAAATTCTGATTATTTGTCAAAAACAACATTGGTAGGTCAACTATGGTTAAAGGGGTCCTTATATAACATCTAAAAAATAATAATAATGATATAATTATCATATTTTTTCATTAATTATACATTTAAAATAAATCATTATATATGGTTATGAAAAACGAACCAATGTTACAATCATGGAGATGGTAGGTTATACGTACGCATGAGTAATGCTCTTATTTTTCAATGATTGTTATGGAGAGAAGGTAAGTAACACCATATCATTCCAAAATGATCATTATATCATAAATAAAATATTATTAAATCATATGTACTTTTATATTGAATTATTGTGATGTAAAATGAATCGCATCGTGTTGAGGAGACGGTAGTACACGTGTCCCAGAACGACGTTATCACTTTTTAAGTGTGTGAAAGGGTAATAAATAAAATGATATATATATATATATAGTATATATACAGAAAGGTAATTATTTCATTAATATCATATAAAGTTTTTCAATGTCACATATTTTTAATTATAATCATCATTTATACATTCCATGGATCGTGTGAACAAATCACATCACTTTGAGGGGGCAGGAATCCACACTTCCTCAAATAAAGTTATCGTATTAAAAAATGGAACATGTTAGAGGTATGTGTTATAAGAAAAATTGAAGAAGTATAAATAAATAATAAATATCACATATATAATATATAAATACAGTGTCCATCATAATTTCCATCAATGAATGTAGGTAAAGGAAAATGAACAACCATCATTTTGTGAGGAAGTGGTTTGTTGTACACAAAAACAATATGTTCGTTACCCATTAGATGGAAGTGTGTGTAAGTCTAGGTATATCCTTTAGGATAAAAAAATAAAAGTATATTAAGGATAATTGAGTTGTTATATAACAATATAATAAGAATATATGATGGGTTGGAGAATGTAAATAAAACTTCAAATCTTGAGAGAAGACATTACCTCTTAATCGGGTAACAACTTTTGGTTTCTACCAAAAGGATTCCTTGGAAGGATTTATATTAAAATTGTGTCTTAAACATATAGTGGAAGTATTTTGGGAAGCTATATGGGAAGTTATTTTTCAAATCTAAGTGGTTTGAGATGTGTCAAGAATGGGGATAGGTGGTGGCCTTTTATAAGGGAGGAAAAGGACTCACTTGGTCTTTTGAAATCAAGTTAGGTGTACACATGTTTTAACTGAAAAAAATGTCAAAACAAACCAACCAATCTCAATAATGAATGATTAATGTCCTAATTATGTCCATAAAAATTGTTATTGAGAAGTTTCTAGGTTATTTGGCCCCTTAAGTTAAAGGTTTAGTCCTTTATTAAGCTTAATTATACCTTAATAATTGTAATTAATTTTAATTACATTCAGTAATATTTTTATAAAAAACAAATTTGGTATTATTAGAAATTATAAATTATTTTTATTCCAAATATGGAATCCATTTTTACAAATTCAAATCAAATAAGTGACAGAAATTAATTTAAATTTAATCCCAAAGATGGGACGATAATGCATGTTTTTAAGGTAAAAAGGTAGGAAAGTTTGCTATTTTTTTAATCAATTTAAAATTAAAATTTATTTCAATGACATAAATTGTATTAATTTATAAAAATATTATCCAATTAAACTTTAAAACAATTAAAAATATAATTTAACCTTATAAATTAATTAGATAAAAAATAAGTTTTGAACTAAAATTCAGTATTTTTAACTAATCATTAAATATGAAATGTTTAAAAAAAATATCAAAAAGTCGCCCTAAAATAATTATTATATTTATATTTTCAAGATTAAGTTTATTTTTACATATTAAATCAATTAAAGTGTCAAAATTATAATTTAAAATGGGTTCTCTATTAAAATGTGGGGAAATTGCCTTTATAAAAATATAGGTTTTATATGTAAAATAGGGTTTATTATTATCTTATGAATATCAAACATAATGGATTAATATAAAAAAACTTTATTTAATATATAACATATATATTTCCTCAAAATCATTCAATAATTATAATTAAATATGTTTATTAAGACAAAACTCCTTTGGATATATTTAAATAATAATATTTCTTTTTTATATCCAATTGTTTATTATTTTCATTTATCATTAGTTGGTAACCAATGAATTTATTTTATATTTATATAAACCATAAGTTTTCATAAGTTTGTTAATACTATTTATAACTGCTAATATAACGGCTAGGTAATGTCATATTATATTAAATAATAATATTTTAATAATACATTATTATTTGGTGAAAATTGGTCTTGTGTGTAATGAAAGCTATAAAGGAAGGTCATTTTTTCATGTAACACAAGCTATCGAGGAAGGCCACTCTTGCATGTAACCCAATCTATCAAGGAAGGCCTCTCTTGCATGCAACACAAGTTAACTCGTTGTTTCATGTATTGAAATACATAGAATCTATTTTAAATAGTAAATATTTTATAAAGTATGTATATATTATATTACCTTACATGTTCGGTGTCGCATGTCATACAAGCTATCAAATAAAAGGTTCTTACTTTATATTTTCAGTTCATCACATTCTCCCCACCTTATTTAAATTACATCCTTGCAATTTAAACTCAATCATGGTGATAGATTGTTTGATACTTCCTATGTTTGAAATCTCACATCATGAGAAGGGTTTATAAGTCATCCTCTATAAAAGAGAGAATAGAAAGTACATAGGTCACATGGAATACCATGTAACTAGGTCTCTAAGTAGGATAAAATCAATGTAAAGTAGAGATACATACATGTAGGAAAATGTAAATATTTATAATGAATGAAAGGGGTCATCAATCACAAACAAGTGAATGATCAATGGAAAGTTGGGGACCTCAAAGCCATACATTTTTAATGATTTAGAAGACCACAGATTCAACAGAAATTAAGATATTAGTAAAAAATATTATTTTTAAGAAATTTTCCTAATGTTGGGTAATTATTTTAATACTTAATAATATAATGAAATATTATTACATGATAGGTTTCAATTTCATATGAAAAAACCTAAATTTTGGTTGTGCTTTGATCAAATTCTAATTCAATCCTGTACTCCTAGAAATTAATTACCAATAACGATTTTTTTTATGCCCGAATCATTAAAAGAAACATTTAAAGGATCGTGAGGCCTATAAAATAGTGAAAATTCTATCTATTTTCTTTAACTATCTTCCAAAAGCAATATGGTTAATAAATTAATATTTAGTCCTCAAAAAGTGAAACTGCTGGATTATCATTAACATTTATTCATCAAATTGTTTTACTAAAAACAATGAAAAATTAACCAGGAAATTTCATAGGTTAGTGGTTGGATAGAAACCCTTGTTGTCCTTTGGTCATGGGTTTAAGACCCACATCCATGCCAGATTTGATTGGTTATCACCCAGCTTATAGCCCATCCTTCTCTAAAACAAAATTAATATAATTCCTAAAATAAATATGATGGAAATCCATTAAATTAGTTTATTCACAAAATATAAATTTAACTAAATTTTTCAATACAACCCTAATACATAAATAATTTATACACATATTTCCACATAGATCCTTCCTTGGTCTAGAGTTTATCCATAATATAATTTATAGGATTTTTAAATCATGATACCCTATTTTTAATCTAACCACCCTAGTTTTATCCTAGGTTATTCATTGTCAAAATCCTTCATGGTGGTTTTTAAAGAAATATAAATTATCCTAAACATATCCCCCAGGAGTGTCAAAGAAGGTGTGTAGTAAGGCTCGTTGTTGTATACAGGGTTACCCCAAGTTAGGCTCAAAATACCTTGTCATAGTTATTAATCCTATATTCATATGTATCAAAACTAGATACACTTGTAGTATCTAGACATGGATGTATTTCTAGAAATAACCACATAATATCTACCTTACCAAAATTATAGGATTATATTCTATACTTATCCTCAAATTATACCTTAGGTATATGTTATCTAACCTATTTTTTCCTAAATCTAGTTCCTAAGGAAGATACTAAACTTCATTTGCTACCAACAGAAGTAACCTGACCCAAGAAGGCCCAGAGTCGGTGTCTACTACTATTAAATTTTAAATATTACAAGGAATTAAATCCCTAAGGATAAAGAGTTTAGTATTCTTGGTAAACGAGATATATACATGAGAAAATAATACACTAATTAAAACATAATTTTTTATTCTTTCTAAATAAATTTCTTCAAGGATAAATCTAATCCATCTAGTAAATCCTTGTATAAATTTCAATGTACGCTTCTTAGATTCCTATGTAAAAAACATAAAAATGGTGAGCTCAAATTCTCAATAAGGGAAAAATATAGCGAAATTAATAATGAATCAATAAGAGTAATAATTATGACGTGGTGAATAACTGAACTTACATTCCATATAATCAATAAACTGAGAAGGTAGATCACTATATAATCAATAAACTAAGAAGTACGTTCATAAACATTATGGAAAGGTAATAACTAAAAACACATTCCATTTAAATAACTAGATAAGGAAAAATAAATATTGCTAGGTAAGAAACTGAAACAAATTCTATCTAAATAAATGAAAATGAAATGTATCCATAGATATGTCGAGGTAGAATATCATGGATGAATAATAACTAAAACTAAACGAGGGAAATGATATCTTAATAGAAGTCATGTTTGAGGTACATGAAAACCTATACCATCAATATGTTTCACAAAACAGTTTAAACAATTCTAATTTGTGAAATTAATTTTTCTCATGAGAACCTATTGATTCATTGAGGACCTATATAAATTTTGTCTCCTCCCATAATTTCCTGTCTAAATCAATACTCATATCGAATAATCAAAATAAATAATATGCATTATCAAATATCTGTATGGAATAAAGGATATGAAATAATAAATATTTTCCCAAATAATAAAATAACTATCAAAGTAAACATTGTATGTAAAATGGGTTAGGGTTTAGGTAATAGTAATATACATGATGAATTAAATGAATAATTAGGGGGAAATTGAATGTTCAATGGTCATAGAAGATTGAATATTTCAAGGGGAATAACAAATGATTAAAAGAAGTGAATGTGAATACTATCCTTGGACAAATCAATAATAAGCCAACCAGCGGAAGAATAGAGATGGTATCAATAAATAAATCTCAAGTGGAGTAAAAATAAATGGATATTGATTATGATGAATATAAATACTATAAAATAATATTTAAAAAAATCATTGAGGAAAATATCCTTTTATTATGAAAAATATTTTGGAAATTTTTTTCTTTGAAAATCACTTTTAAAAACATTTTCATTAAAAATTAACATTTTATAAATAAAAATGAAACTTCAAATAAATGATGGTGGGTAAACCTGTAATTTTCATATGAGGTAAAAGAACATTCTTTTTTCATTGTTTAAGGTTAAAAAAATGAATTGATAATAAAGTGATAAGAATATTCCTTTGAAAACAATGGTAAAATAAAAGAAGTGTAATAATTTCTTTACCAAATCATTTTAAAAACATTTTTGAATTTTTTTATTAAAACATTGGTTTCAGAAGAAAACAGGTTCTCTGACTAAAGAGAGAAATAATGTTTAGTTTTCTTAAAAACATTTTCTAAAACATTTTGAGTACCAAGGAGTAAAAAAATAGTACTAATACTTGAAAATGGTCTTGAATAACCAGATAATAATGAAAGGTTTTATTGAAAAATGGACATATAATATCCTAGAATGGAAATTCCATTGAATGATAATTTGTACAAGTCATAAGGAAAATAATCTGTAAACATCCCAAAGTGTCCCATACCACTCTAAAAAATTTTAAATCATAAGCCTGATGAAGGAATAATATTGAATGAATATTTAAAATACCATAAAGATGAAATAATTAATGATATAATATGTCAAAATGTGTAGTAGATACACCACACAAAATAATTAAATGGTGAACATGGCATTTTTCTCATAGATGTAAAAAGTTAGATGTAAATACCTTACCTTGAGTTTTATTTTGGGTGAAAATCCATTGACTTCCTGTATAATAATATTATGTTAATTTTCTAATTTCATTGGAAAAATTTTCATGTTTAACATTACATTTATTTCACTTTATACTATGTTGTATACAACTACATAAACAATTCTGTTTACATCCGCTGTTTACACCAAATTCAGATTATGTATAAAAAACAACATTGGTAGGTCAACTATTGTCAAAGGGGTCATTATATGACATCTACATAATAATAATCATGAAATAATTATCATATTAATTCATTAATTATACCTTTAAAATAAATTATTTAATATGGTTATGAAAAAGGAACCAACATTACAATCATGGTGACGGTAGGTCGTACATACGCATGAGTGACGTTTTTATTTTTTAATAGTTGTTATAGAAAGAAGGTTAATAACACAAAATATTTCCAGAATGACCAATATAACATAAATACTGTATTATTTAATCATATATACTTATATATATATATAATTATTGTGGTTTAAAATGAATTACATCGTGTCTCGGAGTCATCAGTACACACATCTATGATCGACGTTATCACTTTTTAAGTGTGTGAAAGGGTAATAATGAAATTAATATATATATAGTATATTTCCAAAAAGAAAATTATTTTATTTATATAATATAGAGGTTTTTTATTTCACATATTATTAATTATAATCATTATTTGTAAATTCCATGGATCGTGTGAATAAATCACATCTCTTTGAGGGGGGGTATTCCACACTTCCTCAAACGATGTTATCGTATTAATGAAATATGAAAAGTATTAAAGGTGTGTATTATAAAAGGATTAAATATGAATAAATAATTAATAAATATAATTTATATCATATAAAAATATATTTTCAATCATATTGGCCAACTATGAAAGTTGTTAAAGTAAAATGAACAATTGTCGTTTTGTGAGGCAGTATTTCACTATACACAGACACAATATGTTCATTACCCATTAAATGTAATTATGTGTAAGTGTAGGTATAACCCTTAGAATAAAACATACTATTATATTGAGGATATGGTTTATTTATACAAGAATCAAATAATAAGATATTAGGGGTTGGTTAATGGAAATAAAACTAAAAAAATTGAGAAAAGATGTTACCTCTTAATCGGGTAACTACTTTTGGATTGTACCAAAAGGATTCCTTGTAAGGATTTATAACAAAAGGGAAGATTCAAAGCCTAGGGGAGGGATTTTGTGAATCTATAGGGGAAGATATTGGTTGAAACTAATCAGTCTGAGTGGTGTGAGGAATGAGGAGACGTTGTGACTTTTTATAAGGGAGGAAAAGTACTCACTTGGTATTTTGAAAACAAGCTAGGTTTACCCACATTTTTACCTAAAAAAAGTCATAAAAAACCAACCAAACTCAATAATGGAAGGTTAATGGCCAAATTATTTCCATAAAATTGGTTTTAGACAAATCATGAACTTTATCCATACTTTGTGGAAATGAAAGTTGATATGTCACTAATCCTATGCGATCAAGGATATCAAAGGGGTCAATATTCCTCGGGCTAAAACATCCCTGTATTTACAATGTGTAGGAATATATTCCATGGTTATATTCAAAGTCAAAATTTTTCTCTAATGTAAAAATTAAATTCTCTTCGACAAGTGTTGAGAAGTGTTTATGAAGGCAAAATGCACCTGAAATTCAATGGAACATATAGATTTGTAAAATGTAATTGAGAGGAAAAATTTTCAAGAATCCCACCCAAACCATTTTTTGGGTGAGTATAAATGAGAAATTAATTTGTAATTTATGATAGAAGTAATGTTCATGGTGAATAAGAGACAAGGTAGACCTTTAGAGAGAATAAGAGGTTTCCTTATTGAATTTTGTTGAAGAAGTATTTCGGATAGAAGAAGCATATGAGGAGAGACAAGATTTTATTAAACTTGTCATCGTATTGGGATGAATCATCATACTAGGAAAATTGTATTGGGATTTCTAGATTGAAGAAGAAATGGTTCCTAATTTTCTCAAATATATTCTAACAAAGTCATATATTTTTTTATTGATCAATTAGACAAGGATAATCAGACTGAGTTTTATAAAAAATTCCATAAAAGTTTTTACCAACAACTAGGTAAGAAAGTAAATATTTTATTATCAAAAAACACATTTTTGAAAGTTGATAAACAAGCATCATAACTTTTTTTTGTTACAAAAATTTGTATTACATCATTTTTTCTAGAAGGATAATATGCACTATAGAATTGTTTACATAGTGACACACAAGTGAAAGGGCATATCCTTCTCAAAGTATTCCAAACAAAATGATTGTATTCTAGTGGATTGTGTGGTATTAGATCATTTTCAAACATTTTGAAGTATGTAGATATTATTTTTGAATAATAAACTTTGTAAATTCTTGTGTTCTTATAGATATGGGTTTTAATTATTTTCAATAGGAAAAAAATATTTAACAGGAGGAAAATGTTTTTTAATAAGTAAGGAAATATAAAAGAAAAATATATCACTAATCCACCACTCCCCCTCTCAGTGATACAATTATCTTGACTGGGCAATTACAATTAGTATCAGAGACATGTTCCCTTCATTTATTCATTTTTGTTGTTTTCAAGAGATGTTGATGGATAATTTAAATTGTGTCAACGATAAAGGAATCCTGGTTTTTGATGATAAGAATTATCATATCTAGAAAGATATAATGTTTCCCCATCTTATGTCTATTAGATACGATTTTCTTGAAGATGCAACAGATGTGTTTCCTCATATTGATGATAAAGTTCATCTTAATCTATTTATAAGAATATTCTTGAGAGTGATGGAAGGGAAAAGAATTATTTACTATAATCAATTTCTAAAACAGAATTTTTAAGGGTGAAGGGTGTTTCCATATCTAAAGGTATATGGGATAAGAAAAAAAAACATATATGGTGGCAATAAAAAAGTGAATAAGAAAAATTAAAAATCTAGAGGCTGAAGTATGAAGACTTGAAAATGGGTGCGTATGAATATATTAGGGACTTATTTACCAAGTTAAATAACATCATCAACACTATAATATGACTTTGTTAAAAGTTATAGGATTCAATAGTTATTGAAAAGATATTAAGAATTATTCCTGACAGGTTTGATGCTAAAGATTATTAATTAAAGATACATATCATAAAAAATTATCTATAGATGATTTTCATAGAACTCCCATCACATATAAAATAATAAGGTATAAATATATGAAAATAAAAATAAAATTATATAGAGAAATTTCATTCAAGACTGAAAAGAAAGAGATTTCAAATAAGATTATTATTGATGAAGAAGCTGGTTATTTTGATTCCGAAAATCAGGTATGTAAAAATCATGATGATATTTTATCCTTTTTTTCTAAAAATGTGAGAAGAGGTATAGGTAAATATAATTGGAATTTTCCCATCAAATGTTTTGAATATGGATTCCTTTGGCACATTACAAAAAAATTCCACAAAGGAAGAAATAAAAAGATGGTGGTGAAGAAGAAATAAGACCAAGAAGGTCATGGAAGAAAAAGGGTGGAAAAGAATATTTTATTCCATAGGGAAGGGTAAAAAATTCTCAAAATACAAAAGGTGTATTTTCTTATCTAAAGATAAAGAATAAGAAGATAACAAAGATAAATCCCAAAATTATACAGAGCATGTTGGTGATTATACTTTTATTGTAACAATTAATGATGAAGAATTCAGAATCACCAGTTCTAATTAAGAAGAAAATCAACATAAATTTCATTTAAAATAAGATTTGAAATATATTTGAGAAATATTATAAGTCTTGAAAAATAAAACACGGAGTTGGAAGATGATTTTTTCTCAAAAATAAATCATGATATTTTTTAGATGAGAAGAAAAATATACAACTGGGTATTAGTTTTGAAAAAATACCTTAAGTAAGAAAAGAATCGTAATGAACATCTACAATTGAAGTTAACGGCATAAAAATAATAGTTAGAACATGTCTAGAAAAAACATTTTAAAAATGAAAATAAAATTATATTTTCCAAAAATTCTATATATGAAGTTAGTGAATGTTTTCAAAAGAACAAACCTGATAAGGATAAAAAAAGTACCCATCAAGAGTTGATAAAAAAGATAGAATTATTTCTGGAAATAAGAAATATTAGAAAATTTTATATGTGGCTAAGATTAACAAAGTGAGAATTCATAAGTTTTTAAAAAACCGAAGTCTAAAAATGTTTCTAAAATTATGAATATGTAAATGTTTCTATTATTTCTAGTTATGACAAGGATAAAAGGAGAAATAATCTAAAAAATAAGATTCTGATTGATAACAGGAAGGTTGGTGGTCAAAAAAAAATCAGATAAGAAGGTTGATAAGAAACATATTCATAACTCCAGTCAGTATGGAAGCTATAGAGGAAAATATTTTTTCTATGGTTAATACTGGTATTGTGATGGAATCATAAATAAAACAAATATGTGTTGGTTCAACCAACAACATTACTATTGTTCCATAGGTTATGAAATTCATAGGTTTAGGGGGAGTCAATCTTCTCAAAAGAATATTTATGAAAAAGAAGTTCTAAAGAAACGTGATAATGATGGTGTAAAAATTAAAAATACGTTCCAACCCCAAGAAACTATTAGACATACTTCTTTGTATTCAAAAATTGGTCCAAATGATGTGAAATAAGATTTTGAGTATCTAGAATGGGTTCAGTCCATGAATGAAGAGTCATACCAGATAGAAAAAAAAATGATTCATAAGAACTCATACCTAATCCAGATAACAAAAATGTTATTGGTACAAAGTCTGTTTCCCATAACAAAATGAATTAATAAGGTGAAGTGATAACAAACAAGGAAATATATGTATGTAAAGGTTACTCTAAAATTGAAGGTGTGTATTTTGATGAAACTTTTTCTTTGGTGGAAAGGTAAGAAACGATCATAATGTTTCTTGTTATTTCTACATAATGGAGTTAATATGAACCCAAAATTTAAAGGAACATGTAGATTTAGAAAATTTGATTGAGTGGGAAATTTTTTAGGAATCCCACCCAAACCATTTTTTGGGTGAGTATAAAAGGGAAAGTACTTTCTACTTTTGACAGATGTACTATACACAAAAAAGAATAGAGAACACATAGCTCTAGAGAGAATAAGAGGTTTCCATATTTTGTTTTGTTGTATTCAACTGGTCATCGTATTGGGATGAATCATCGGACTGGGAAAATCCTATTGGGATTTTTGGATTAAAGAAGAAGTGGTTCAGAATTTTCTCAACCATATTCGGAAAAATTCATATATTTTTCATATTGAGAAATAAAAATGGGGTAATCGGACTGGGGGAATTGGATTGGGAAATCAGAATGAGTTTTGTAACAAAATTTAGAAAATTTATTACCAACTTATAGGTAAGAAATTGAAGAATTTTTAAAATAATAATACATTTTTGAAAGTTAATAAAGAATCACCATATCATGTGTTGTTACAAAACATTTTATTTCATCATTTGTTATAGAAGGATCACATTCACTATTGAATTCATTATATCGAGCTACATGAGTGAAATTGAATTTCCTACTCATTGTATTCCACAAAAAAGGATTATTTTCTAATATATTGTGTGTTATTAGATCATTTCAAAATCATAGAAAGGATGTAGCTATTCTTGTTGAATAGTGATACTTATACATTGTTCTGTTCTTATAGATGTGTGTTTTAATTGTTTTCAATATGTAAAGAATTATTTAATAGGATTCTAAGGTTATTACATAATTATGGAAATATAAAAGAAATATATATCACTGATTCACTCTCTCCCCCTCTCAGTGATACAATTATCTTGACTGGGAAATTACTGTACAAGAACAGTGATTAGCCTCTTCTTGATCTCCTTAAACCTTTCCTCAAATCATTCATCCATAAATAATTTACCCCATTTTGTGGTAAATTAGTTAGTTGGATAAAAAATAATGACAAATTTATCATAAAATGTAAATAGTAACCAGATAATCCATATAACTATAGATTTCTATGACACTAGTGGTTCTAGGTTATTCTTAAATTGCCTTTATCTTTGAAGGGTCCACCTAAATTCCATCACTTGTGATCACGTTCCCCAATAATGTGACTTCATTTATCCAAAATTCACACTTTTTGAACTTAGAATACTTTTTATCCTTCCTTAATACCACCAACACAATCATTATATTCTCTTCATGTTCCTACTTAATCTTGGAATAAATGAGAATATGATCGATAAACACTACCAAAAATTTGTTGATGTGGTCTCTAAAGAATATATTCATAAAATTCATAAATATTGTAAGAAAATTAGTAATTCTAAAAGGAATTACTATGAACTCACAGTTCCCATTCCCTGTAAAGAAAGATGTCTTTTGAATATATTCCTTCTTTAACTTTAGTTGATGATATCCATAAAAAAGATACACCTTTGAGAATTACTTCACTCCTAATAGTTGATTGAAAAAGACATCAATCCTTGGTTGAGGATAATTTTTATTTATGGTGATCTTGTTGATGTCTTGGTAAGTGATATACACCCGTTTTGATCTATCATTCTTCTTGAGAAAGTGCATTGGTGCACCCCTAGGTGATGTACTAGGGCGTATGAACCATTTTTTCAAAAGCTCTTATAGATAATTATTTAACTCCTCCATTTCAATCAAGGACATCCTATATGGGAATTTTGAGAAAGTAGTGACTCTGGGTATGAGATCTATTGAGATGTATACCTCATGATTAGGGTATTCTGTGTAACACTTTGAGAAAAACATCAATGTATTCCCTAACAATGGACATTTCCTCCAGGTTAATACCTTCCTTTGACTCAACCATTTGGGCAAGGAATGATTCTCTATATGGTATCAACACCCACACTATAGAGGGATCTTCCAAAGAAGATTTGTGATCTTCCAAGCATTTTTAGAAGATCATTGGATGGTTCAGAATATAAAAATAGAATTTTTCCAGTAGTTGATTTCTTATATATATAATGAAATCCAATACATGTCCAATATAGCATCAAATTTAAACAAGGGAAATATAATAAGATTTTCATGAAGAATCATCCAAAATATGATTATAGGAGAAGATTCCAACACTTGGGTTGTAATTATTACACCACTATGTTTTTTATGGATATCTCTACATAAAGGTATCAGGGCTTTAATTCAATAGTTCTATAAAACTTTTAGGATATAAATGAAAAAGTAGAACCAGAATAAAATAATACTTTTTCTATTATTTAGTAAATAGGAATCATACATTGTATGAATTCATTTTCACACTCCACTTTATTACTAGTGATGATATAATCTTTCCCATTATCC
Source organism: Viscum album (assembly GCA_963277665.1). Lineage (NCBI taxonomy): Eukaryota > Viridiplantae > Streptophyta > Magnoliopsida > Santalales > Viscaceae > Viscum > Viscum album. Next base: position 961,399,122 of record OY728148.1, on the reverse strand, counting down.
TTTGACTTTTGTGATTGATGACACTGGTTTCCCTCAAGGACATGTGGTTTAGTGCACTTGCTTGCATAACACCCTTGGTCTCTATAGTTGAAGCATTGAACCACGAGTTGTGCATTAGGATGTTACTTCCTTTCCTCTATCATTTTGTCCATCTTCTTCATGTATCTTCACTATTTATTAGCTTGGTGTCCTTCTCTCCCATACTTGAAGAATTTCCCCATCCCATTGAGGTAATTAATAGGATTCTTCTTCCCATATTTTTGACATGTGGGTAGTTGGATCCTATTTCCTCATTTTTCATTTGACCCACAATCATGAAACCCCATTCTTCCCTTATTATCTGTATAACCATGGGAAAATTCTTTGAACTCCATGTCTACTTTAAGATCACATTTAACCACATATTCAAAACTCTGAAATTCTTATATTTCTACATCGTTTCGAAGGTGTATTTTTAGAACAATAAAGAACATATATATTTTTCTATCATTATTGATAAAAAACACAAGGAATACATTTAAAAACTTATGAAGTTTTCATCATATGTTGTGACAGCTTCACTTTCCTTTTCTTTAGCTATATTAACTCTCTTTCAATATTTTCTTTGAAGAGTTCAAGGGAAATCATTTTTAAGAAATATTTTCTTAAATTCTACCCACTCCATATCTTCCATTTAATCCTTTGGATTTTTTCTTTATCAGTTCCTTCTATTGCATATCTTCTCCATATAAATGATAAATTTCAAGATTCACCATCTCCTTGTTAGAGAAATGGATCATAAAAAAGGTCTTCTTTATTGAGTTAACCCACTATTCCACATCAGGTGGATTAGAAGTTCCACTAAACATCGATGATCATTTTTGAAATAAGGACTCAATGGATAATTGATCCTTATTAGGTGAATATGCACATTACACATAGTTCATGTTATTATTCATATCTTGAGACAACTAGGTAATCATTTCCACAAAGTTTTGAACTCCACCTCCCATGGAATTGGGGATCTCATTTGGATAATTGTTTCGTTGTCACTCACATAGGTTTTAGGCCTAGTTTCTTCTGGTTCCTACCATTTTCTAGAATAGAAAATTTTAGAACAAAACATAAGTCAATAAATCAAGAGTAATTTATTCTTTTATGAAATCAACACTAAAGGAATATCTTATTGGATAACTGTGTCTATACTTTTTTAAAAACAATCTTCTAGGATGTTTTACATATACATAGACTTATACTAATGGGTTTTAATCTTGTTTTCTAATCATAATTCCCAAAATAACTAAACCATTCTTAGATACCAACTATAGTGACCCTAATTTTTCATACATAACTATTACATCATTTTAATGATAAACAACATTATAGAGTTATAAATCTAGGATCCAACGGTTTATGTCTTAGAAAAATAAGGCTCATAAATAAAATGTACATAATAAAACCTGAAAATTTATTTAAATCCTTTTTCTTTATCCTTCTAAAATCTGACATTATCCTTAGTACATGCAATTACCTAAGGATGCACATCAATGAAAGGGGTAAGATAAAAGCGATGTAAGAGGATGGATAAGGAACTTTAATCAATAAAACATGGGTGAGAATAATCATTATATCATAAGACTATGATCATTATCAATATCATGAGCTAAAAATGTGATAAATTCATCGATTGTGGAAATGAATAAAAATGAAACATCATGTTATTGTGGTCAAATGCAACATACTATTGAGAATAAAGCTAGCATCATGTTAACACATAACATATGTGAATAATCATAACATCATCACAGTAAACAAATATAGCATCATGTTCACATATAATAAACATTATCTAATGAGATAAACCACATTACCCAATGCATTGGAGGGATATATAATTTTGGTCTAGTCATCACAACATAATATTTACATAATCATGCATGTCACATAGAATGTGTAACTATCATTTCATGAAATAACCCATGGAAAGGAATGGGTTTCAGCAGGATTTCAAAAATTATGAATTCATAAATAAACTTTGGGTTCCAAAATGAAAAATGGAAAAAAAATATTTTCTCTAAGAATCATCATTCTTTAGTTAAGAATAAACAACTCAAAATTAGTCAAAGATGTGTTTTGGAAAGATGAGTTATTTTGGAAAATTATTCTATTTTCTATAAAACCAAATAAAAAACAAGTATATCCCAAAAAAGTAGAGGGAGGAATAATGAAATTACATTTATGGAACATTATAGGACTATTTATTTCAAATATTTCATGAAATATGGATAACGCAAAGAAAAAGAGTTGGTTTCAAGAATCCCCTTACCTTAATTCCTTCTTTATTTTGTCACTTTTGCGCCTCTTGAATAATAAACTTATATTTATTAAAAAACTAATAAATATTTTAATAATATCCATTTATAAAATTATTTATCAATTATAATCATTTTATTATATTTATTAATTTCTATTGATGAAAATGATGTGTTTTGATATCATGATTTTCCTAATTATTTCTTATTTCACTTTGATTTCTCTATATTCATTCAGAGTCATTTATTGAAAAGTATGATAAACTCCAGTAGAATATAATAAATGTAATTAATTATTTATATATTTTTTATAATTAATAATATACATCCATTACGTTGGTTATAAGAATTGTCTTAGAAATGTCTCCATAGGTGGTTAATCAACCTTTAACAGGATGTTGTTAAAAGAGAGGGAAAGAGAAGTATTGCATTTATTTTTGTCATAAATATGAAAATTTCATAATGTTAACATAAATAATATAATTTTAAATTATTGAATAATTAGTTTTATAGTATATGGTTTTTAAATTAATTGGTAAAAATAATAAAGAGAATAATAAAAAAGGGAAAAGTTAATAGAGACTTACTCTCTCCTCGATGTAGCTTTTCTTGTAAGACGCTATAACACCCTTGGTGATTAGAGTTGGATTGGTCCAAAATGTCCCTAAGTCATGTAAGGGGATTCAGAGGGAGTATTTGGGAAGATATTGTACTTTGGAATGTTTGAGAGGAGTGTGTTTCCATGGTAAGGAAGAGGGATTATTTATACTTTAAGAGAGGGGTATTTTTAGAATAAAATATTTACTAAAATAATATATCAAAGGAAAAACATGTAATAGTGCATTTTTGACAAAATAAATTATTTATAAATTTAATATAATGGGATTAAGACTTTAAATCCTATTTATAATTCTAATTCATTAACTTATTAAAAAGAAAAGTGAAGAAAAAAAGATATCGATATTTTAAGGAATCACTTTTGAATTTAGGTTTTGGAAAGCGATTTTTAGGTTTGAAAATTAATTTTATTGTATTTTAATGACACATTTATAAAATTAAATATATAATGGCCGACAATAAATTTCTATAAAGTATTATGTCATTATTATATCATGAATTATGCAACTTAAGATACATCGATTACGTGAAAAACTATATTTTTACTATTCACCTAAAAATTGAAGTATTTCAGAAAATTACCAAAAACTCGCCCAAGGAAAATTTTAACATGATCATTTAAAAAATGATATTAATTTAGTAAAAATAAAAATCTAAAATAGGTAAAATATAATTTTCAACGGGAAAATAATTATTTTTACAAAATACATTAAAATACAGTTTATTAAAAATATGCTTTATTTTCTTTGAGGTTTTTAATCGTGATATTTATTTTATTGAATTATAATATTATTATTTACATAAATTAATCATGATAAATGTTATTTATATAATAATTTATTATATTTTGTTAAAATCACTCTTCCCATGGTTATGTTACTATTCCAACGATTAGGTTACTATTCCAACGGTCACATTACTATTCCAATAGTCACATTACCTTATATATATACCACCCAATTATTTCATTCAATATTCAAATCATTCCCTCTCAAGGTTATATATTTCCATATTAAATAATTTTTATTGGTTTACTATAATTTTGTTTCATTTATATAGTGTTGGTAGTGGGGCCAATAATTCTAGTTGATGAGGTTGATCCATATTTTCTCATTTTAAATTTTCTATTTTATACTTTTTGTCTAGTTGTAATGTTTGGAAATGTTATTGGTTTCATTGCTGATTAATGTAACAATATATATTAATATAGTTTTTATTGGTTTCTCTATATTTTTATGTGTATAATATATAATATAATACAACACACATTTATTCAGGATACAAATTTTACTAATAAAAATTATGTCATTAAAATGGGGTACCACATCTCTCGCCTCAACCTAAACGTACTATAGAACTCTAGCTACCTATCTGATGAGGAGTAGTTGAGTCCTTCCTAGACTCTAGTACATATCTTTCTCGCCTATCACTACTATACTATGAAAACTAAGGTTTCTTGTAAATTAACATTCTACACTGATGTGCTACAATTTAATATGATCCTAAGATGGATTACCACTACCCTCACTAGTCTTTATGTCATTTCCTTGGAAAAAACTATAATAGAATCACTTATTTCCATCAAAATAAGTGATCCTAGTTTACCATATAAAAATCGCCTGCCTACCTCTTGGGTCCTCTCTCAGATTCATTGTTGTGATGAGTTCATGATTCATCAAATTTAAAAAGCATATCAGAATAAAAACATTCACCTAAGACCTATCCTCATTGTGAATACCATCTTGAAAATGTTTCTCCCTAGAGATCTCACCAATAGCTAAATATGGCACAAAGCATTGAAGGTTGGTGAAATGTTCAACATATTCCATCACTGATATTATATCCTATGTAATATGAATGAACTAATAATCCTTATCATCCATCAACATTTAAGGATAGAAGTGGCTCAATAAATTCACCATGATTTCCTTACAAGATAACTCCTCCTCCTTCCCATCCTGCTCTAGAACATCCCACTAATGTTTGGTAGGTCCACTGAGCATATACACAACGAGATTCTCCCTCCTATCTTTGGGTGTCTCAAGATGCTTGAAGATTGTATAGATTGAATCAATCTATAACTAAGCTACATGGGAGCCTCACTCCCCAGTGAATATAGGTGGATGTTGTAGCTGAATCTCTCTCATCAACTCATATATCAAAGGCATGATGAAAATAGTCTATTTTCCATGGATTTCATGACCCTTAACAAGTTTTTGTGATGATGAACATCCAATTGATCCACAAGAGCTATAGGAGGCTCCAGTTCATCTACATTAGGATATAAATGACTTCCACTCTCATAGAACTCAACTCGAAGATGATGAGGAGTCATTTTTAACTACAAGAAAAACACACTCCTATAATCATTGGATAAAAATAAATTCAACCTCAAGAGGCAATGAAAGTAGAGAAACATTACTATGGGTCTCTCTAGCAATGGATTATATGTATTTTATGATGAAATAATAGTTTATTTCATTCCATTTATCAAATATAATAGATATATTATTTCACAATTCATATTGCAAAGTATATAACACATGTGATAAACATATCCCTATCATGAACAATGCATGTATATATATATATATATATATCCTTATGTGCCTATCCTGATGCATGTATACTCATATCTCACCATACTGGTCCATGAGTGTAAATATCAATAGACAATAACATCACAAAATAATAACATCACACAAACAAAGGTGAAATAACATCAATTGTAACAAGAGAACAACATAAACAATAATCACATACCTAGAACTCAAATTTTCCCCCTTACATGGGTTAACTACTCCATTGAATAATCTCATTACGAAGTCCCAATTGATCCTAGTCTCCTTTCCTCTTTTTCCAAAAAAAAATAATGTAGTAGAAAATAACAAGCTGATCCTCTAATACCAGTTTGTAACGTACCCCGATCTGGTACTCTCTCACATGGTCAAAATGATTTGGTTATAAGACATCATGAATGCATCCCCATATGCTATTGTCTATGGACTAATAGAGAGGCTGGGATATTTATAGTGGGGAGACTATACCCCCTGGTAAAACATAGTTGAACTAAACCATAGTAATAAAAATTATAGTAACAGAGAAATAGTGGAAATAATATATCATATATATAGGGATTCTATATATAATAATTTAAACACTACTAGGATATCCCTATATATAATCATTTCATCACCAACTCAACAAGTCAAAATAGTATGTATATAATAATATCACAACATAAATATCAATGGTTAATTATGAAAATTAACGTTTTTCTTTCAAATAAACTTTCATTTATATCTGAAATGATCAAGAGTAATATCAATAATCAATAATAGATTACCTGGGGATTATATATCAAGAAATCACCTATGGTATCATTTCATACTCACTATGCTTTAAACCATTAGCCAAGTTCTTTTTACTCAAATGTTTTCTCACCCAACATGTATCTATAATCCAGGTTTCATAACCATTGAATCTAAAGGAATCCAATCCATGATTTACTATAAATCAACTGATTAATTATAGTGCACATTACATGGTCAAAATCAAAATATTTTATATAATTCACAATTAAATATACCATGGGGTTAGGTGTAGTCTCCATACCTTTAACATGTGATTAAAACAACGCTTCTAACGAAAAAACCAATTAATGAAGAAGTCACAGAAGATCACAAGAAGAACCTATATAAACCCAAAACAAGATAAACTCCCAAAACAAAACCAATGTTCAAAATATGTACACTACAACAAAAAGTAAGGACATGTGAGAAGAGGGAAACCAAAGTGAATAAACTCACCATGGATCGAATGTGAAAATGGGACATCTGGAAGGGGAAGATAATTCAAAATTTCATAGAGTTCACCCTAGGAGCGAGAGAGGAGAGGATATAAGAAAAAATAATGAGAGTCATACGTGCACGACAGACTTAAAAATTCTGGGTATGAGGAATACATGATGTGTAATCCTTTCAGGTCATGTATTTCCTCATTTTTAAGTTATGTTGGAAAAACCATTTTCCCTGGGTTAATATTTAGTTTGATCCACATTTACACAATGTGAATCAGGTTCACGACATGTAACCACATCACATAATAAAATAGTTTATGAAATGCACCTAGAAATAGTTACTTGCCATGTAACATGTACACGACATATAATTTTTCATTGAATAGGTTTTATACTAGATTCTATAAAAGTGACCAAACCACCTATGATCATTCTAAACTTATAGAAAACCCTAGAAATCCCTTTTAACATATTTATACATGGATTAAATTAATTTAAATAGACATACATGCCTAAAAGTAAGGTTATTTTTTCCAAAAAAAAAGGCTCTCTATCATCAAATAAGACTTAGTCACTAAGGCTTAATAACAAAGGAAAACCCAAAAAAATATGTTCAATGAAATCCTCAGAGTGGGACGTACCTAGAAAAATATGGGATCTTATAATGATATTGGTTTTGAATGGTTGTTATTATGTTTCAACCATTACAAAAAACATTATTTATATATCTAAACTTGATATACATGGTTTTATTTTAATATTTGTTAATGAATGTTGCTTCTTTTATAAAAATATCATTTGTTATGCTATGTTGAATTTAAATAACAAATTTTTTTATCGTGTAACACTAACCAAGTAATGGAAATCGATAATGAAACCACTTCACATAACTTGTGCCACACCAAATTATGGCATCATTGGCTTGGTCATGTAAATGACAAACACTTGACTAAGTTATACCAAAATGGATATTTAGATTCTTTTGAACTAAAACCAATTGGTATGTGTCACACTTATTTATACGGTAAAATAAATAAAGCCCCATTTAGTAGAAAAGGTGAAAGGTCTAAAGAGATTCTGGAAATAGTTCATTCATATGTGTGTGGACCATTTCCTATTGAGGCAGGGGTGGGTTCTCATACTTCATAAATTTTACCAATGATTTTAGTAGAAATGAATATGTCTACTTAATACGGTATAAGTCAGGTTATTTTGATAAATTCAAGAAATAAAAGAGTGAATATGGGAACCAAATTGGTAATACGATTAAGAAAATCCTCTTAGAACAGCGTGTAAAATATCTCAATCATGAATTCATTGATTACTTATAGGATTATGGGATCCTATATTAAGAAACTCCTCCTTATACACATCAGTGGAATGATTTATGTGAAAGGAGGAACCACATCTTTTTGGACATGGTGAGATCAATGATGATTCATGAGAGTATTCCATTATTCTTTTAGGGATTTTAATTACAATAAAGTAGCACAAATATTAAAATATGTTTCAAATAAAGTGATAAATAGTATATGAAGTTCCAAAAGATCGAATAATAACTCAAAAGTGGGGTTGAATAAGTTGTTCACTTTTATAAGATTCAAAAATTTTGAAAATATTAAACCCTAAAACTTGTTAACATTTATAACCTTATAATCTTTTAGTAATTACTAATGTATGAAAAATTAGAAAAAAAAGTAAAGAACATGATATTTACAAGGTTCTACCTCAGTGTGAGAACCTATATAATTTTTATAGATGATCCTATGGGTCTATAGAAATTCACTAAAATGAATAAGTGAATACAAATTATACCAACACCCATTACACACATTATATATCCTAATTGTAATGATTATAATGACTCCTATTGGTTTATCTATTTTTCTTACAAAAAATTGAGATAAAACAAAAGAAAAATACATTGTTCAAACTACACCACAAAATCTCATCTCAGAATTCTCATTATGATGTGGTTGTGTATGATTCTCTCCAACTGATAGGGCTGGTTCCGATGGACTCAATCCAATGAATTCAGTATGATTGACTCAGTTTGATGAATCCATTCTCAATATGCATTACTCAAACTCTTCTCAAATTCTCAGTTCAATCTTACTCAGTCCAATAAACAAAAATTTTATATGTCCAAACTTCTAATGAGATTTCAATATGGAAAGATAAATTTGACATGAATTCTATAGTTCTATTATTTTTTCACTCACATAAAAAAGTTCAAAATTATGAATATACATTTCTTCTATTTATAGGAATCCAAAAAAGACAAATTTACGAAACTAAAAAACTTTTCCCACTCACTCAAATAATAATAAATTAATATCTATACATAATTTAATTTCAAGTTTCACCACATAAACTCTTCAAAAATATTATGAAATCTTCTTATGTTTTCTTTATAATAATTATTCTCAGACTTCCTAACTTTTATTCAGTATAATAGAAATTAGTCAACTCATTATGATGGAACTTACTCGTCTAATTATGATGAAACTTCTTCATCTTATTCTAAATTGAATTTCCTCATTAGAGTTAGTATAATTAACTTTCTTTTTTAGATTCTGTGTGATTGAATTTCCTTCTCAGAGTCAGTCTTGATTGAATTTCATTCTCAGAGTTAGTTTGATTTAATTTCTTCCTTAGATTCATTTTAATTAACTTTCGTCCTCCGATTCTACCTTATAGAACTTACTCAACTTCAATCCAATGGAATCCTCATAATTATGGATTTATCACTATGATGCTATTTTAATTATGATGGAAACTCCAATATAACACTTTGAAATATAAAACAATTGCAAACCCATGTATTCATACATCTAAATTGAAAATCCAGAGTACAAAAGGAAGTAATATAAAGTAATTAGGGCCAAATACAAGCCCACCATAAAGAGTTTGAAAACAAAATTACAACCTAAAAGTAAGTATTGGGACTACTTTCAGAAAGTTCTAGGAACACAGCTCGGTTTTTCTAGTCTCACTAAGCACCATCTAATCCTGGTCCTCGTAAGACTCTATAAAAATTTTAATATTCTACATGAGACATGACACCGGAAGGAAAACCCCATGTATGGGTGATTATAACAATACTTAGTAGGACACCCCAAAACCAAAAAATATACTGATAAAACTAATATTTTCCAATTTTTTTATATGAATTTCAATTGTATTAACCCTCATAATTTGTCAATTTGAGCATCAATTTTGTATTCATGGTGTGTTTTGAGCTAAAATTTGAAATGTGCTTAAATTGTGGATTTTTGATAGATTTTTACGTCAAGGGAATTTTAGTAATTTACATGAAAATATAATTCCAAATTGAATGATTATTTTTATAGAATACTTACTTTAATTCCTTTAACTTTTTCTTCTAGACTAGAGGCTTATTCGAATATCTAAAGGCCATAAAAATCATTTATGGTTGGAAATTTTTCGGGCTAATAGTGTGGACCCCACCTCTGTAACGGATGTATAAATAAGGCTACACACCTAAAATGGAGTTGATTAGAAATGGATATGAAGTAGGACACATATATTCACTACCAAAAAAAAATTCAGGGATTTTGTCTCCAATTATGGTGGAAAATAGATGTTATACATTGAAGGAAGATTCCAGGAAAATTCATCTAGAAAAGAATACATTGTCAATAAAAAATACATAAATCCCTCGGGGGGGGGGGGGGGGGGGTTATGTGTCAATTTCATTTATTCTACGGTAAAATTCTTATGTTTCATTAAGTTTTTTATGAGAACGAGTGACGTGCATGGGTGTGGTGATAGCCCACCAGGAAACTAAACTCAAACTCATTTCTATTATTTTATAAAATATGTTCCCTCCCTTATACTGAATATAATCTCTTAATACAATGGATTTGATCCATTCAGTGGTTGAAATGGAATACGATAGACCTAGGTCTTGGAATTTTTCACACTCATGATTGAGTTATTCCATCAACCTTGATTAAAGTAGGAGGGGAAGTAAAGATTGCTAAATGCATTAAATATTTCACACCAATTAATAAAAGAATAGTAATTCAAGAATGAGATCTCAAAATTGAATTATAAAAATGTATTTAAACACCAACAAGGAGAATGATGGAACCCACAAACCAACCCATAAATTCCAAGTTCTTTATTCACTAATTATATTTTTTCATTTCATGTTAGTTTAATATTTTCATTAATTTAAATTTCATAACCTTCCTAAATTAAAAAAAAAGAATTAAAAAGAATTAGTTTTGGTGAATTAAATTAAGTGAGTGAACATATGAGAAAGTTCCTCAAGTGAGAAGAACCTGGTCATTCAATATAAAACAATAGGAAAATTAAATTGCTTTTTTGCATGCCCTATGATAGGCATGCGTCACAAAAAACAATGTAAATACATTCATCTCCACACAGGTATATTTCTACAACACATATAACAAGAATATCTAGATATACTCACAAAGACACACATTCTAGAGGTAAGTCACAACAATATTGTAATAGTCTATGATTCCATATAGAATATTCCACAAAGCACTCACCTGATATAACACACTCCTAAATCTGATAGCATTGATTATATCCATCCAATAGGTACTTTTTATCGGGTCTCTTCATGAGAAAGAGCATGCTAATAGTTTGAATAGAATACAATACACAAATGAGGATCACTGGAAAGGCCTTGGGGTGAAACCAAAAAATCAATCTGGATTAAACCACTAAGTAGAGGATTGAATCCCATGTAGTGTTGGTCACGTCGATACCAAGAACTCCACCTAGGACATGAATATGAACCGAGGATCTCACTCTAGGCCTCTCAAAGGGATTCCATCAACTCTATCTAGGAATTACTGCTGAAGGGATCATTGTTCCAAGAGTAAAAAATGATTTCATATTAACCCTCCGGGAAAATATAAAGGTAACAAACCCTAACAAAAATGTTCCAAGATATAGTGTACAAGGGCTCCAAGACATGTATAAAAGAGTACACAGTTTGTAGTAGTGGTCATACTCCTTATCCCTTGAACCTGGGTCTTGCCCGTGTAAATGGATCATCTCATCCAACTATGTCCATGTAGTAGTACACACCATGTATGTATCCTATTTACTCTAACCATGTGCTAGTACACATCACCATCCTATGCATGTCTTCTCAAGTACCAGTACACAGCCTAGCCTGTGAACATCTTCCCATGTAAACAACCCGTGTGATTCCTGAGTACAAGCTGAGTGACCCAGGTGATACCACGTGCTATGTGAAAGGGGTCACATTCCATGTGATATTTAACTTCCTATGGAAACCATAATAGCAGCTCCTGTGGCCCCACACTACATATAAATCCATATTAAACATTGTGTTGTTCAGGATCTTTCAGAATCCCATATCTACTCTCACTTTTGATCCAATACCTCCATATTTTGATCTGGTGATCGTTTCACCATGAGATTGAAGATCCCAACTCATCCAATACTTTTTTTCTATGTAGAATGCATTATGCCATCAAATATTCTCAAAAAATGAATCAAATTGTCATTAATTGTTTTTTGTTTAAGAATGGTAAATTTGGTATCCTCTATCATCTAAATTTCTTTATCTCCATCATCACACCTCTATGAGGCTATTCCAATCATAGATCTATGATATCGGATCGTTGCACCAAGAAATAGGTGTGCAATGATCGATTGATCAAGAATGCTCATGACGAACGATTGATGTGGGGAGAAAAGAACCAGAACATATTGGATTAATAAACCTTGATCGATGTTCATTTTTATCTTGAACCATCATTATTATAATGAAAATCTGAATAATAAAATTAAATATATATTCTCCCATAAAAACCTCATTAAATAAACTCATCCCACGTAATGATCAAACCACATATCAATATTTTCATTGGTTGATTCATGTTCATTGTATAAATCAAGAACGTGGAAGAATAAAATAAAAATACATGCCCTGCCTTGATTCAAATCGATCACTAAAGAAGAATGTGGTTGTGTTGTATTTTTTGTTGAGATCCTTTGAATCTTTTTTGCATCGATCATTGATCGAATATCCTGTCTTCATTCGTCTGAGAGGATTCATACAAGATATCTCAAATGGCTCTCCAATGGTTCCAAGGTTGTACAGCTAACCCTAGTATTTCTCCATAATAGTCTATTTAATGTCCATCAATCACTGCATCAACAAAAATGAAATAAAATAATTTATTAAATTATATTCTTCATTTCCACGCTTGTGATGACTTTTCTGCAAATGACCCACAACGACTAATGTTAAGTCATTCCTAGGGTAAACCTCGCATTCTGAACTCAACGGTACCATCATATTTCTAATAAGGGTACCCGTTTAGATGTTATTACACTTTTTCATGAAAAATGTGGATGCATGCTATTTAATATATTTCAAACATTTATTTTAGGAACAATGGCCTCAGAATCGCACAGTGTCTCAGTACCTGGTCTGAAAAATAATCTATATAGTATCCAAAAAATAGTGCATGGAAAATCTAAGGCATTATAGTATTCCACCACTAATGACAAATAAAACAATATCTAATCAATAGAAAGTGTATATAGTTGTATATGGAAATAATTACAATGCATAAGTAAACAGTTATCACATTATCAATTAATCTTTATTTAACTATATAAACCTTTGGGTTCCCGTAGACACTCATACCTCAATCCCCGCTTCAACTCATGCCAGAGGTTGAAGTGTGTCTGAGGGATATCATATCTTATAATTCTATTGTTATAATTAAATACCTACTCTGAAATAATTTAGAGCCTAAAGTATTTTTAAGGAATATCATATCTCATAATTCTATTGATATCATTATTTAATTCATATTTTTATTCACATGTTACCATTCATACATCACACAATAGAATTTCAATGTTTCTATTCTTTAATTCACAACTAAATGACCATATTACCATTCATACCTTACACATTAGAATAATCATGTTCACATTCTCTATTTCACAACTAAATGTCCATGTTACCATTCATACCTTACACATTATAATGACCATGTTCCCATTATTTAATTCACAACTAAATGACAATGTTACCATTCTTAACACATAATTAATTCAACAATTAATTATCCACATCAATTCCATTACTAATTCAACAATTATTTAAACATAACAATTCAATTAGTTAATTAAAAATTTAACTAATCACATAAATAACAATTATTAATTCAAAAAATAATAAATCACATAAAATACATTAATTAATTCTATAATTAATTAATCACATAAATTTTATTAGTAAATTCAATAATTAATCAACCACAACAATTTTATTACTAATTCAATAATTATTTTATCACATAAATACCCTTAGTTAATTTTCTAATTAATTGAGTACGTAAATCCCATTAATTAATTATTCAATTAATTAATCAATATCCACAAACTAAAAATCACATAATTAAAACCATAATTAATTATCTCAATCAAAATATCAATAGATCATTATTATTTCCACAATTAAATACCTCAATACTAAAATCTTTATATCTCATAATTAATTCTACAATTAATTATCTCAATCTATAATTCCCAAAATCCCCAATTTGTGATCTACTCAATTAATTAATTTAAGAAATTAATTAATTCAATTAAGAATATAATTTCTAAAAATCTAATAGAAATTATACAATTTCATACATGTAATTTAAATAAATACTTTGAGATTTGAATTATAGGCAACCTACCTCAATTCATTGATGAGCGATCGCCCAATGAAAATCACCATAATTAGGGCAGCACAGTTATATATAATGAGATTCAAATTTAAAACCCTAAATCAAGATCAAATCCTTAATGATCTCTAAAATATAGATGTAGATCTAAAATACAAGACCCAGATCCAAAAAAACATATCTATATCCAATTAAAATAGGAATAAACCCCCCTTTCTAGAATAGTATAACAAAGGATAAGGAATAGGAAACCAAGCGACATAAGATCCTCTGACATGGAGGGGTCAAGATATTCAATCCAGGATTAAAATAACAAATTAAAAAGGTTGTTAAGGCTTTTAATCCATATATGATTCTCCAAAATCATGAAATATTATGTAGGGGTGAATGGGGATCAAATAGAAGTTAAATGGGGGTTTTAGTGATTAATAATCTAATTTTTTGTGATTTAAAAATTCATGAATGGTTAGTTTGGTAGGGGAGCACGGTTTATCCAAAATGTGTACCTAAAAGTGAAACTCTATTATGGGGGTTCATAGTTTCTCATAATAGAGTGTACATATTGGAAAACCATGTGTCAACAATGTAATTCCTCTCTATCCAAGGTTGCATGGTTTGCTGGGTAGGGGCGCACGATTAGGGAAAAACATGAGCCAACTATGCAGTACCCTCCTCCCTTCAAATTTTCTCAGTTTTTCATCCAAAAACACTCCAAGGTAAAACCCAACTCAAGTACACTAAAACAAGGAAAAAATAAATACCTGAAATTAAGACCAAGTAATCTTCAGGAAAGGTCAGGATCTTACAATCAAACCACCTTATAACATATTATCCTTGAGCTTGACTCCCAAGAATCTCTAAGATTATGAGTCAAAAAGATTAGGAAAATTTTCCCACATATCTTCTTTCCATTCCCATGTCTCCTCCCACACATTCACATGTTTCCACAATACACAAACTATTGGCATGGTCTTTCCCCGCAACACTTTCTCACTGCAATTCAAGACACGTATTAGATGCTCTTCAGAGAAAAAATCTATCTCAATCTCAACATCATCCATATCAATCATATTATAAGGTTTGGGGTGATACCAACCAGGTTTTGACACTTTTAAAACATCATACATAGCACTGTATCTCTATGGAAGAACTAATCGGTATGCTACTAGCATGATTCTCTCCACCTCCTCAAACGCTCCGAAAAACATGGGTGTCCACTTGCCCTGTCTCTGTATTTTATAGTGATTGAATCAAGGAAACACCCAAATGAATACACAATCATCCTCTATAAACTCTAGGTGTCATTTATTTCTATAAGCTTATGACGTCTATCTACTTTGGGTTGTATCCATATATTTTTGAATCAACAGTACATACTCTAATGTGTCCTACTCGAGACGATGTCCCAATAACTTAGACTCACTTACCTCCATCCAGACTAGAGGTAGTTTTCATGGCCTACTATAAATATCCTCATATGGTTCCATCTATATAGTTTCCCAATAACTATTGGTATGGGTGAACTCCACTAGTGCTAGGTGATTCTCCCAAGACCCACCGATGTTTAGAACACAAGCTCACAACATATCCTCAAGCACTTGTATAGTATGCTCGGACCAGCCATCTGTCAGTGGGTGTAAATTAATACTCAATAAAACCTGAATACCAAGAACATTATGCAATACATATAATAATTGTGAAGTAAAGCACATGTTTCAGTCTTAACCAATATTCTGTGGCACCTAGTGTAGTTATACTATCACACAAACATACAAATATCACAACTGTTCAACTGATAAAGTCTCCCATATATTCAAGAAATTCACTACCTTTTTCTATCTATACACAATAACCAAAAATAATTATTTTACTAAGGCATCATCAGGAGAACCACCACAAACTCCATGGTCACATTTTTCCACATCCATTCTATAGTGGCCAATAACTCTAGTAAACCTATAGGTCATTAATTCTCAGCCTTCACTGACTGATAGGTGTATCATCGTGTCACAAACCTTACTATTTTCTTTTTCATTTCCAACCATCAAAACTATCTTTGTATTTCACAGTGCATTTTGGTCACACCTGGATGTACCACCCACTTCGAGGCAAGAAACTCACACATCAGCTTATCTCACATTCTTTTAGGTATGACTACTTGATTCCTAATATAGATGACCTCATCCTCATCTATGCTCTAATCAGAAGCTGACTCCCACATTCAAGGTTTTCACTTGAGGTAAACCATTATAAATCCACATATATTCTATGTTAGATCTATCTCAAAATTGTATACTCCAATGAAACTATTATGAGATTCATCTAATCCTAACTTTCCTAAACCACAATGTGTATCTCATCCAGTAAATCCATCATCTTCCACTCAGCACTAGACTCCTAAACCACCTGAGTTTGAGTCTTATTTCTCAAAGCATTATTAAAAATGATCCCCTTTCCAGGCGTATATGCTGGCTCAAAATTGAATGGTTCCATATACTCAACCCATCTCTATTATCTAAGATTCAAGTCTCACTATGAAAATACGTACTTTAATCTCTTGTTATCAATATACATAGTAAAAAAAATTCCCAATAGGTAATTTCCCCAACACTTTAAAACATAAACCATTATATCCAGTTTGAGGTCATATGTAGGATAGTTCGGTTCATGGGGCCTCAACTTCAAAGACCCTTAAACCAAAAATTGATCTCCTTGCATCAACACAACTCCAATTTTAATCCTAGAAGTGTCACAATACACTGCGCACATCTCACCTTTCATAGGTAGGATCAATATTGGTACTACTGCTAAAATCTTCTTCAACTCCTAGAAATAATTATCACAATCTTATGAACAAAAAAACATTATCCCTTTTTTGGTCAATCCCATCAGTAATGTTTCCATTAGGTAAATTTCCTGAATGAAACTCTAATAATATTCAAAAAATCATAGAAATCTATGGATATAAAACATGCTCTTGGGATGCTCTCAAGAAACCACTATCTGAACCATCTCTTGATTTACCAACCCACATTCCTCTGAGATGATTCTACCCAAGAAGTGTACCTGATCGATCCAAAAAATTGTACTTAGATATCTTTGATGTATAGCCAATTCTCTCTTAGTGTACTTAGGATGATATCAAGATGTTGGTAGCAATAATCATGTGTCTTGGAGTCCACCAAGATGTCTTCCAAAAACAATACAACAAACTGATCTAGGTACAGATTAAAGATTTTGTTCATTAAGTCCATAAACATTACTGGTGTGTTCGTCAAACCAAGAAATATTATGATGAAATCATATAGTCCATACCCGCTTCTAAATTCTACCCTTAGTATATCAGAAGTCTGAAGTGTTAGTTTATAATACCCTAATCTCAAGTCAATATTTGAGAACACACAAGCTCCTCTCAACTAGACAAATAGGTCATCGTTACGGGGGAGAGGATAATAGTTCTTCACATTCATCTGGTTCAATTTTCGGTAATCAACATATAAGCATAAACTCTTATCAGCATTCTTTGCAAACAACAGTAGTGAACCCCAGGGAAAAATACCCAGATAAATAAATGAATTATCCTCTAACTCCTCCAGCTGATTCTTTTGCTCTTGAATATCGATCGGTGCCATTCTATATGGTGGAAAAGAAATCATATCTTCCCCCGGTATGAGCTCAATGCTAAATTCCACATCTCTCTCAGGTGGAATCCCTGAGAAATGTTAAGTAAACACATCCTAAAACCTATACACTATGTGTGGAAAGACATCTCATTTTACATCGCCATTATCTAGAAATAAACTAGAAACATGGATTGTGATCTCTCTTATTTTATGAGTAATTGGTCCTACTCGGAACGCCTCGATATCCCATTCTCCACAGTGAATATATTTGTAACCCTTAGAAGATGTAATGGTCACTCTCTTATGGTAAAAATAAATTTGAGGAAAATATGATACCAACCAGTACAAACCCATAATTAGTTCAGGTCTTTACATGTCTATGATATAAAGATCCCATATAAATTGATACTACTCGACCTCAAGAGAACACCCCTTTCACAAAAAAATGTCTCTTGACCGAACTCCATGAGGTGTGTTTGTCATCAACACCCCACTCATGAACTCCATCACCAGGCTCAAACCATTAACAAGTTTTGTAGAAATAATGGAATGATAGGCACTGATATAAAATATGGAACTAGATATCATATAAGCTATAAAAATAGTACCTCTAACTGTCAATGGTCCACCCTTGATATCCACATGTGTTGGGTGAATAGAATGCAACTGTCTTACCCCACTTACCCGTGATGCAATCTATGTCCCCTGTGCTGCACTACTCTACTAATATGAGCGCTCACACCCTGAAGCTCCACATACACTACCGTTACCACCTTGTCCTGTAGAACTCCAGATGCAAGACTGATATGGTGCAGAATATCCTCTTCCTACACTCTTATTCTAACTAGCTATACCATTACTACTCATCTATCACTAGGTCCTATAGAACTTTTGTAGATGTCCCATATTTCTACAAGACTTTAACTATATTGGTGTTTGAGGTAACTATATTCAAAAGTTTCTTAATCGACTACACTGGTGATAGATCACTCGATTAAGGTCCTATGCAAATGACCCATCTTTTTAGGTACTATTTTCCCACTGCCATGGTTGATGTTTTCATATCAATTATTCCTACTCTCAGAAGTCATACCTTCTAATCATATAAATGGAACCACTTTTCCTAAACTGGAAGCCTCTTGAGGTTACCAATATCTATGAGATTCTTATCCACCACCTCAGCAAACACCTTTAACTGAAAATAGTTAACTTGGGAATTAATCTCACATTTAATTCCATCCTAAAAACGACTCGTTGTAGTTATCTCATTAGCTTCCAATGCTGGAGAAAAGTGTTGCAAATGTGTGAAGTGTCCAACATAGTCTATCACATAAATACACCCCTAAGTAAACCTCATGAACTCAGCTACTCTCCCCTACCTCAGTATCTCTGTATAGAAGTTCTCTAGAAACTTTTCCAATAGTTCCTTCCATAACATACCATTGTCCTATACAGTCCACTTCTAAACACACCACCAGTGATTCACTGATTCTCGTATCATGTAAGTAGCCAACTTGACCATCCTCTCTACAGGAGTATCAAAGTGGTCAATTATAGTCTCAAGGGACTCAACCTAGAATTCATCTCTCTCAGGTCCACCATCTCCAATAAAAGTAGGGGTTTCATAATTTTTAACTCTATTTTTAGATCAGACATACTCTTCACAACCCACCCAGGGTCTCTTCCCATGAATTTCATGAAGTTGGAAATGTTCTCTTGGAACTTCTCCCTGAATTCCTCCCATGACACAATTGGTGCCTTAGTTCATACTACTGGTAGATCATCTCTAGCCATATTCTCATGTTATCCTCTTAATAAGCGCAGTCATAGAGAAATATCTATACCTTTACAAATAGGTACCTTAGGAAACCTTTTACAAAATTAACACATTTAAGGTAAAATACAATATTGCAAAACTATTCATTTCCCCAAACCCTACCACATAGTCAAAACTGAGGTGTTATCACTACCCTTAAAAATCTTACTCCTTGGTCCTAGATAAAAAGGGTAAACACATTCTAATTTTTCAAGTTTCTCATTTAGACACCCATTTATTCTCATCTAACACCATTTTACAATCTTTCTCAATTTCATGTTAGGTGCCATTTTCATTTCAATTTCACAAGCAAGGAAAAACCGTTCAAGTTCAATAACTTACCCACAACCCATTTTTTCTTTGTGTGCCTAAAATCATGCATGTCACAATAACCCTAAGTTCCTAGAATGATGCATGTAACTCAAATCTTGTGCCATACTGGTCCACGAGTGAAAACTCAAAAAAAAAACATCAATAATCACAACACACAACAAGTGTGTCACCCATGTTGAAATAATATTCAACTGTAACAACAAATAAGAATAACAAAAATATCACCTTGGGTACTTGGGTTCTCCCCCATACATGGCTTAGCTACTCCCATGCATGAGATCATAACAAAGGCCAGACTCTTTCTAGTTTCATGTCTACCTTTACCAAATAGTAATACAAAATATAAATGAAATGAAAAATGGACATTGATACCACTTTGTAATGTCCTAACCTAGGTGCCACACATCAGTGCCTCGATTTGGTCAGTCACATGACCCCAGTTGTGCCTCCCCGTATTCTAGAGGAAACAGAATAGCAGTGAGGGTATAAAATATTGATAATTGGGAGACTATATGACCTTTTATCAGAATAAATATACTACAAGAAAATAAGAAACAATAACTAAATAACATGTAATCATAACCTGAAATAACCAGTATCACGATATAGCTAATAGTTGAAATACAATATCAAAACTAAAGAAGAAAATATGTTATTCCAATGTACGTGTCAAGTGTCTAAAATTAAACAAAAAATAAATACACTAATGACACCCTTAATTGGGTCCCAAATCATTTATAGTTCCCTCATCCATTCTCTATCCCATATCATCCATATAATAATGAGCTTTTTCCCTTAAGGTATCTATAAAACACAAAGACTATTTGGGTACCAATAAGGCAGCCCGAGTAGGGTTTGAGTACAGCTCAGTAGGCCACCACCAATGGTGTATAAAATAATATATAGTTAATAGAAAGTGTATGTAGCTATATAAATAAATAATTAAAATTCATAAGTAAATTGTTATCACATTATCAATTAATCTTTATTTAACAACATAAACCCCTGAACTCTCATAGACACTCATACCATAATGATTTCTTTGGCTCATTTTGAAGCCTAAAGTATGTCTAATGGATTTCATATCTCATAATTCCATTTTTATCTTTCAATACCTACTTTATCTCATACCCAGTCCTAAAGTATGTCCAATTAATATCTTATCTCATAATGTCTTTGATACTATTATTTAATTCATACTTGAATTCCCATGTTACCATTCATACATCACACAAAAGAATGACTATGTTCCCATTATTTTATTCACAATTAAATGACAATGTTACCATTCATACCTTACACATTATAATGATCATGTTCCCATTCTTAGTTTCATAACTAAATAACCATGTTACCATTCATAACTTACACATTAGAATGAACATGTTCCCATTATTTAATTCTAAACTAAATTTCTATGTTAAAATTCATAACACACAATCAATTCAATAGTTAAACATCCAAAAAAATTCCATAACTATTTCAACAATTAATTAAACACAAATATTACATTATTTAATTCAATAATTAACTAATCACATAAATAACATTAATTAATTCAAAAATTAATTAACCACATCATGTAAATTAATTAATTCTACAATTAATGTACATATTTTCCTATTGAGATTAATGTACATATTTTCACAGTGAGACTTCAATATTTGATAATAGTGATGGGTTGAGTGTATGAAACCATTCAATTTTGAGACAGCATATACGCCTGGAAATGGGAACATTTTTAATGATGCTTTGAGCAAGAAGACTCAAACTCAGGTGGTTTAGGAGTCTAGTGCTGAGTGGATGATGATGGATTTACTGGATGAGATACACATTGTGGTTTATGAGAGTTAGGATTAGATGAATCTCGTAATAGTTTCATTGGGTTATACAATTTTGAGATAGATCTATGATATAATGTATGTGGATTTATAATGTTTTACCTTGAGGGAAAACCTTGAAGGTGGGGAGTCACCTTCTGATTGGAGCATAGATGAGGATGAGGTCATCTATGTCAGGAATCAGGTTTTCATACCTAAAAGAATGTGAGACAAGATGATGTGTGAGTTTCTTGCCTCGAAGTGGGTGGTACATCCAATTGTGACCAAAATGCACTGTGAACTACAAAGATAGTTTTGATGGTTGGAAATGAAAATGAAAATAGTAAGGTTTGTGACACTATGCTACACATATCTTTCGTTGAAGGCCGAGCATTAATGACCTATAGGTTTACTATAGTCACTGGCCAATATAGAATGGAAGTGGAACAATGTGACCATGGAATTTGTGGTGGTTCTCCTGATGATGCCTTAGTAGAATAATTTTATTTGGGTTATTGTGTATAGACAGAAAGAGGTAGTGAATTTCATGAATATATGAGAGACTTTATCAGTGGAGCAGTTGGGATATTTGTATGTTTGGGTGATAGTCTATATGCATGAGGTGCCACAGAATATTGTTTAAGACTGAAACTTGTGCTTTACTTCAAAATTATTATAGGTATTGCATAAGGTGCCTGGTATGCAGGTTTTATTGAGTATGAATTTCCACCCACTGACAGATGGGTGGACCGAGAATACTATACAAGTGCTTGAGGATAGGTTGTGAGCTTGTGTTCTAAATTTTGGTGGGTCTTGGGAGAATCACCTAGCACTAGTTGAGTTCACAAATACCAACAGTTATTGGGAAACTATATAGATGGAACCATTCGAGGCTCTTTATATTAGGCCATGAAGACCACCTCTAGTCTGGATAGAGGTAAGTGAGTCTAAGTTATTGGAACCATGTCTCGTATAGGACACATTAGAGCATGTACAGTTGATTCAGAAATATATGAATACAACCTAAAATAGATAGAAGTCATAAGCTTATAGAAATAAATGACACCTACAGTTTTTAGAGGCTGATTATGTATTCAATTGGGTGTTTCCTAGATTCAACCACTATAAAATATAGAGGCAGGGCAAGTGGACACCCATGTTTGTTGGACCGTTTGAGGTGGTGGAGATAATTAGGCTAGTGGCGTACCAATTGGATCTTCCATAGGGATACAGTGCTATTTATGATGTTTTATAAGTGTCAAAAATAGGTTGGTATCACCCCAACCCTTCTAATGTGATTGATATGGATGATGTTGAGATTGAGATAGATTTTTCCTTTGAAGATCATCTAATACGTGTGTTGAATCGTAGTGTGAAAGTGTTGCGGGGAAAGACCATGCCTATAGTTTGTGTAGTGTGGAAACATGGGAATGTGTGGGAGGAGACATGGGAAAGGGAAGAAGATATGTAGGATCATTGTCCTAATATTTTTGACTCAGAATATTAGAGATTCTTGGGAGTGAATCTCAAGGATATGATGTTATAAGGTGGTGTGATTGTAAGATCCCGACCTTTCTTGAAGATGACTTGGTCATAATTTCTGGTATTTATTTTTTCCTGGTTTTAGTGTACTTGAGTTGGGTTTTACCTTGGGGTGTTTTGGGTGAAAAATTTAGAAAATTTGAAAGGAGAAGGGTAGTGCATAGTTACCTCATGGTTTTCCTTAATCATGCGCCCCTACCCAGCAAACCATGCAACCTTGGATAGAGAGGAATTACATGGTTGACACATGGTTTTCCAATATGTACACCCTATTATGAGAAACTATGAACCGCCATAATAGAGGTTCACATTTTGGTACACATTTTGGAGAAACTGTGCTCCCCTACCCAGCTAACCATGCAAGAATTTTTAAATCACCAAAAAATTGAATTTTTAAATGGGTACGCCACTAGCATGATTCTCTCCACCACCTCAAACGGTCCAACAAACTTGGGTGTCCACTTGCCCTGTCTCTATATTTTATAGTGATTGAATCTTGGAAACACCCAAATGAATACATAATCAACTTATATAAACTCTAGGTGTCATTTATTTCTATCAGCTTATGACTTCTATCTGCTTTGGGTTGTATCCATATATTTCTGAATCAACTATACATGTTATAATGTGTCCTACACGAGACGCGGTCCCAATAACTTATACTCACTTACCTCTATCCAGACTATAGGTGGTCTTCATGGCCTACTATAAAGATCCTCATATGGTTCCATCTATATAGTTTCCCAATAACTATTGGTATGGGTGAACTCCACTAGTGCAAGGTGATTCTCCCAAGACCCACCGAAGTTTAGAACACAAGCTCACAACATATCCTCAAGCACTTGTATAGTATGCTTGGACCACCCATCTATCAGTGGGTGGAAATTCATACTCAATAAAACCTGCATACCAAGCACCTTATGCAATACCTATAATAATTGTGAAGTAAAGCACAAGTTTCAGTATTAAACAATATATTGTAGCACCTCATGAAGATAGTCAATCACCCAAACATACAATTATCCCAACTGCTCCACTAATAAAGTCTCCCATATATTCAAGAAATTCACTACCTTTTTCTGTCTGTACACAATAACCCAAATAAAATTATTCAACTAAGGCATCATCAGGAGAACCACCAAAAATTTGATGGTCACTTTGTTCCACTTCCATTCTATAGTGGCCAATGACTGTAGTAAACCTATAGTTCATTAATACTCGGCCTTCACCGACTGATAGTTGTAGCATCGTGTCACAAAACTTACTATTTTCTTTTTCATTTCCAACCATCAAAACTATCTTTGTAGTTCACAGTGCATTTTGGTCACACCTGGATGTACCACCCACTTTGAGGCAAGAAACTCACACAGCATCTTGTCTCACATTCTTTTAGGTATGAAAACCTGATTCCTAACATAGCTGACCTCATCCTCAAATATGCTCGAATCTGAAGGTGACTCCCCACCTTCAAGGTTTTCCCTCAAGGTAAAACATTATAAATCCACATACATTCTATCATAGATCTATCTCAAAATTGTTTACTCCAATGAAACTATTACGAGAGTCATCTAATCATAACTCTCCTAAACAACAATGTGTATCTCATCCAGTAAATCCATCATCTTCCACTCAGCACTAGACTCCTAAACCACCTGAGTTTGAGTCATCTCGCTCAAAGTATCATTAAAAATGTTCCCCTTTCCAGGCGTATATGCTGGCTCAAAATTGAATGGTTTCATATACTCAAACGATCTCTATTATCTAAGATTCAAGTCTCACTGTGAAAATATGCACTTTAATCTCATGTGATCAATATACACAGTAAACAAAATAAATACCTGAAATTAATCATGAGTCATCTTCAGTAAAGGTCAGGATCTTACACAAACAATTTCATTTACTCTCAAGAAGTATTCATCAATGGATTCTTCATCTCTTATTCTTATGTATTTATACTTACTATTCCAAATTTCTATATTTTCTTCCTTCACTTTAGTATTCCCATTGAATATACTTTCCAGGTTATCCCACATACTCTTTGTTGTTTTGAAACCCATCACCTTCATATAACCATTTTCTGATAAGGACAAAAGAATAGAATTTCTAGCCTTTCCATCAACTTCTATATTTATTTTATTAGTAAAAAACATTGGATAATCTTTCATAATAGGTATAAAACCAATTGTAGTAGCATAAACAACTTCTAGGCCAATATATAGGAGATAAAGAATCATCTAATTTTTTCATCCATAATAATTTTTCCATCAAATGTCGGAATTCCTCTTCAATTGATAGAATTGATATTATCCATGATAAGGATTAAATAAGGTAACCTTCTATATGATACCAATTAAAGTTTCAAAGGATTACATAACAACTTAAAATGGGGTTGAATGAGTTGGTCACTTTTCTAAGTTTCAATACTTTTAATAAACATAACCCTTGAAACCTGATAAAGTTTATATCCTTATTTTCTTTTAGTAAATACCCATGCATGAAAATGTAGGAAATCAAGTAAATCACATAAGATTTAAAAGGATTTATATCGGTGTGAGAACCTACATCCTTTACATAGCCACGCCTGTGGGTCTATATAAATTCTCTATAATGAATAAGTGAATACAACTCATGCCAACTCCAACTAGATAGCTTCTATGTCTAAGTAGAAATTATTATAATGACTCCCATAACCTTATAAATTTTATTAGAAACAATTTATCTAAAAAAAATAATGAAGAAATTATTGAAACTTCTCCACAAATTCTCTATCTGGAATCCGCATTCTGATGTGGCAAGGCTTGATTGAATTTCCTTCTCAAAGTCATTATAATTGACTTTCCTCCCCAGAGTTAGTTTGATTGTATTTCCTTTTCATAGTTATTCTGATGGAACATCCTTAGCTTTATTCTGAGAGAATCCTCATAAAAATGGAATTCTCATTGCGATGGAAACTTCATTATGCAACTTTGAAATTCTTCAAACCTCACTTGCTATAACTCTTCCATACTTATAAAAACTTCTATGCTCGGTACTGCTGGATCCGATGCAAACTTTTTCTTGATTCTTATAACTAAGAAAATATTTATGATTCCTCTATTTCATCAAAATAATATATCCTGAGATTTTTCATGATTTATGATAACTTCATGATTGGAAAATCACCTTCTGACTTACATTGGAAATTATTATGACTTCTATTACTTTCAAAACCTTGTTTCTTTTCAACCAAAATACAATATGAATGGTTTCACCTATTCTCCCCATTTTCCTCATAAGTACTGTGTCACAATTGTTATAGACAATTTATGATATTTGAAAATTAAAAACTAGAAAACCATCATCAGACTGAAGGTTAGAATGTTTATAACTTTCTAACCCTTAACCTTCCTATCTCTATCCAAACTTTTCAAAAAACATTCTAACTTTATAACCAACACTGAGTCAAATTAAACTTGAACTACATGCTAATGGATCTAAGACTAATTATTTGTCTGATCAACAACTTTTTTATTCTAACAACTTATCAATTCGGTGCTACACAGTTTGATACTTTGTGTTTGGTGCTGCTTCGTCTGATCATCTGTATCCAGAAAAAAACATTCTCTAAAACAAAACTTTTCTCCCTATTTATGTTTTGGTTTGAAAATTTAGAAACATTCACCATTTTTTAAAAAATAATTATTTTTATAATGATTAGTTTTCTACAAATACAAAACTTTTTTAAAAAAACATCACAAAGGTTATTCAGTATACCATACCATTTATGAATTGGAAAGAAACCTATGTTTTCATAGTTGCATTTTTTGGTTTGGAAAGCGTTTTTGAGGCCTATTTTAGGAAGAAAATTTAACCTTGAGGTGTATAATGTGACTTCATAGGATAATTCAAATAAACAATGGGATATTACAAATATGAACCCATAGAAAAAATGTAATAGTGGAAAGATATTGCATATTCCTTGAGAGGGAAAACATCTCTAAAAGTGATGGTGGGATGGAGATACAACTAGATGAAGTTGAGACTCAAGGTAAATAAGACTTGTCAAAGGAACAGGTTCTATAAATCCCCATGTAAGAAGAAACTATTCTAGAGACACAAGTAATGTGTGGGAGTACAAGAGATGTTAGAGAACCAGAATGGTATGGTTTTATTTTCACCAAGGATGGTTACTAATTGTTAGTTTATAATAATGATCCTATAACCTAAAATGAAGCATTAAGTGGCACATATGTTTCCAAATAATCTATCAATTCAAAATGGATTCCATCTACCAAAATCAAGTATGTATTTTGGTAGATCCTACAATGTATGTAAAACCCATTGGTTTCAAGTCGGTATTCAATAAGAAAATAGACATTGAAGGAAAAGTAAGTACCTATAAGGTATGAATATTTATAAATAGATTAAAATAGCATCATGAAATTAACTGAGATAAAACCTTTTCACCAGTTGTAATGTTGAGATCCATCATAATTTTACTTGACATTGAGGCTTACTATGACTGTGAGATTTGAGAAATGGATGTCAAAACTGCCTTACTTACTGGGAACCATCAGGAAGATGCTGATATAAAACAACATAAAGGTTTTGTGACTCCAAAGGATGAAAATATATAAAAATTGAAAAAATATCCATTTATGGATTAAGTCACGTATCTAGGATATGGAACATTCATTTTTGATGAATCTATAATAGAATGTGGTTTCATAAATAATGAGTGTGATCCTTGTGTCTACAAACAATTTAGTGGGATTGAATTCATTTTCTTAATACTATATGTTGATGATATATTACTTATAGTAAATAAAATATCAGTCTTACATTTTTTTAAGATTTGGTTGAATACATACTTCTCTATGAAGGACTTGGGTGAGAAATCATATATATTTCGAATCAAGATCTATCATGATAGATCCAAGAAGTTTCTCAGCCTAAGTCAAAGTACACACATTGATAAGATAATTAAGATATTTGCTATGGAAAAGTCAAAGAGGGGATTATTTCCAATGTCACATGGCATTCATCCTTCCAGGAAAATGTCTCCTCAGATACATGGGGAAATAAATAGAATGGAAAGTATTTCATATGCATCAGTGATTGGGTCATTCATGTATATTATAATATGTACTAGGATAGATGTTTCCTAGGAATCAATTGCAGTATGAATATATCAAGATGATCCAGTTGACCTCTATTAGATGGCAGTCAAGAGTATCTTTAATTATTTGAGGTATATTGAGTATATGTTCCTAGTTTATGGAGGATATGGGGAACCAGTCATCAAAAGATATGAATATTATAGTTTTCAAACTTATCAATATGACATGAAGACACAAACACGATACATATTCACTTTGATATTGTTTTCTTTGGTTTGAACCACTACACACATGTTTTGGTGTTTTAAGACACTAAAATTACATTTACAAGCATCTCGGGTAAACTATAACTCGAAATGATGTTTCATCTATTCATACATTTTAAAAATCAATCTACAATCATTTTCCTCTGATTTTATGTTGATATGGAATCTTATTCCTATTTTTTAACCCCCTCTCCCACACACAAATGTTTTTAATGACCTTGGTACCATTAAAAACTATTTACTGTGTCAAAACTGAGAAAATGAGGTTGAATTATTTTCAAAGTTAAGGATAACAATATATAATTTATTTTTTATGTGTAGGAATCAAACACACGTCAATCCGGAGCAAGATGTTGTCGGTATGGCTCGAAGTGCTTGTTTTCAATATAAAAGTGTCATTTTAGTTTTATTTAAGGAAGTTGTACGTGTTCTTTGAAAATTTGTGAATGATCTATGAAATTTAGAATTTACCTTGATAGGATAAGCTATAAGGCTAGAAATTTCCTTGGGTATTGTTCTAGTAATCCATTGAAATATAAAAACTAAATCATTTTCCATTTTCTCTCACCATGGATCCTATGTTTCCCTATAAGAGTCATGTTCGCAAACTTTTCCTTACAACCTTGCAATTTATCTTTGTGATTCCCTATCAATAGAGTTACCCAAACGCCCACTAGGTGTAGTAGTAACTGATGATGACTCCCTACCAAAGACAACTGATGGAGTAGGTCCAGAACCCATCTCCTATACAAGTATGGGATTCTCCTTCCCTAAGACAATTGGAACTTCATCATTCTAGGAAATTGATGATTATTTTGAAGTGTTCACATCCCATATTTCTTGAATTTGAACCTGTTAATACAAAATATTAACAATTGTTTTTTAAAATATTTGAACTTCATAATATTATTTAATTAATAAATGTTTTATTAGTATGTATTATTATTTCATTACTATAAAAACATAATATTGAAAAATAAATTATAACAACAAATAAGCCTTAAACCCAATTAATTGGGGTTGGCTAGATGTATCAAATTGTGCTAAATTGGCATCATTTTATCCATGTATCCAGCCCCATTTAATTGGGTTTAAGGATTTTTTTTATAATATATTTTTCATTTTTATTATAGTAATTAAATAACATGAAATGATAATGAAAAATACTTACTCTAAAATCTTTGGTAGGGCCATTTACAAAACTGACATCAGATTCCCTATGCACTTTAAACCACATCTATGTATGGCCAACAGAGTAACATAATTCATTAGCCTTTTTAAAAAATATAAACAAGTTAGAAAAAATTTGACTTATAATAAAATGATATAAATAATAATGAATAACATACAAACCAAAATTATTCTTTTTCTAAATAATCTCTAAGACAAACAGATATGAAGAATGAATTATTTCTCATGATTTATAGTATTTTTTTTCAATAATTCCTACAAACAATAGAAACATTAATAAAAATTATAATTTTATTTTGTTTATGTTATTATGATGCTCTAAATTATGCAATTACCTAATGAGATACATCTCGGTTAATATCGACAAATGAATTCCATTTCACATGAGAAATTCATTCACACACTTTCTCATACATCTATCATGAGCTCAAAGATATTTCATTAAACTCATGTCATAATATTCATTTAAAATCTCACCATTTCTTTAATAATTTTTTCATAGTGCATGGGCGTGAAATAGAGATTGGGACATCCAAATGAAAAAACATCTAGAAATAAAAAACATAACACTGTATAAGTATATTACAAAATTTTATTCATGTCATGTAAATTAGTTATCAAGGAAAATTAATTTAAATTACATTTAATTACGTATCTAAAAAATCATTTTTCCAAGTTGTAGGAATATGCCTCCAATATTTATAATTAATGGGAATTATCATTGTATCACAAATAAGCTTCCTAATAATCTTCCCATAGATTCTAGAAACATCATCAGTAGGAACCCCAAACTCATCAAATGTAATGATAATATTGAATTCCTTTGGGTCTCATATATCTTTCAAGTTCATGTTTATATATCTTCTATTGTTATTTTTATCCATATGAAAAATAAATTAAACAATTAATAAAATATATAGTTTTTTACAATGACATACATGCCAGTAATAGAAACTCACTGATATCCACTAGATGAAGGGATGTCCAAATGCTCCATAGCACGAGGTGAATTGGATAGTGGGACACTAAAAACATCTGGGGAATGGCTGGTTTGCTGGTAGTCTCACGTACAATTGAATCACTCAGATCCATTGAAGCTTATGGTAGTTTTGGTGTGCTCCGAGATGCTAGCCATCTAGGATTTTAAAATTTATTTGTTTTCAGCATTATTGAAATTAAATTGGTTCATATAAATTAAATGTATAGAAAATTAAAAACTAATAAATTTTTTAAAAAATAAAAAATAAAAACTAGAACAACGTATATATGTATGAACCACTTATCAATGAGAAATTGTAATATATTTTCATTACCATTTTATACATTCAATTATCTTCATCTTCATTATCTTCATTATTATAAACCTTCATTGTGACGAGTTCTTCGTTTTCAACCTCTATTGCAAGTTCTATTATTTCCATATTGTCAGTATAAAATTATTCAATGTTTTGTGGTAGATTATGTTCACTGTCACAAAGTGCATATCGATCTGCATCCCTCATATCATATAAGTCTCTCTACTTTAAGTGTAAAAAATACTCTAGCCTTCATGTATTTCATCATCCACATAAAAAAATACCATCACTTAGGAAGCCAAGATAAATGGATCATTCTCTATATGCTCATTGGTACGGATAAATCGAGAGAAGTTGATAGAATTAAAATGTAATGAATCATTCATTATACCCAAATCAATATTAACCCACTTTCATTTGAATAAGACAACCAAAAACTAACCATGATAGTTTAATTCAATTATATCATCCAAATTTCCATAATATCCTACCTCTATAAGTGTAAATATAACACTATTTTGAGTTTTTAAGTCTTCTTCCTGATAAATTGAATGAAACCCAAATCCATGAATATTGTAGGCTTCGAACATCTTAGACTTTCTTAGAGGACCTCAAGCCAAAAAAATCATAACATCATTTTATATTTCAGCTTGATTTTCAACATTTATTATCTAGAAAAATATATATAAAGTTTTAGTTTCAACATAGACAAAATAACTGCATGTCAATAATATTAATATTAGTATATACTTACCTGACGGGTGATCCATTAGAAAATCCCCTTATTAACATATTTTTTTAATTCAATCTCATTTCAAGATCTACCCCTTAATCACTTATTTGTTTGACATCACAATTCTTTAATAAATGGATCTGTAATAAGACTATTGATAAGTTTATATCTATGTGCTTATAGAAACTCCAATTCATTTAGTGTAAAATTTGACCCCTTTCCAATTGGTTATCCAATAATTGGAAATATTGATAACTATTTTTCCAAATGATAATTAGTGGAGATATCATCAAAACATTAAACATGATTGAATATAGTCTCAATCCCATCCAAATACCCTGAATACAAGGTCAATCACTCTTTGGATATGTAATCTTTAGCAATATAGCCTTTCTGTTGATATTTATTCATCATATATGATTTCAAATGACCTGTGTACCTGATGAAAAAAATAAGAAACATATAAAAATATTATGCAGTAATTTAATGAAATTAAATTCACTAATGAAGATAAAAATAATATCACTGTACCTCTCAATTGGATACATCAATTGATAACATTCTGGTCAACCAAGTTTAGCTTCTTCAACTAAATGAACAATCAAATGAATCATCACAATGAATAATGAAGGGGAAAATAATATCAATAAATAAAAATGTGTCAAAATAATTTTTTCTTGAAGTTTATCAAGCTCAATTGGATTTATATTTTTTCTATAAAGATCTTTGAAAAATGTACAATAGTTTATTTTTCAGTTAACATATTACAAAATGCTAATGAAAACAACTATTCTAACAAAATACATGAGTTGTGACTTTTCAATCCATTTAACTTTCAATTTTTTTAGTCAATGCACCTTTATATATTACTTGAATATCCATCTTCCACTGGTAAATTCTTTAAAGTATGAAGGAATGCGTCTTTCTCTTGATTTTTATTTATAAAAATAGTTTAAGGATACTTTCCATTATCATTTTCCCAAAAATCAAGCTTTGTATTCATTAACTCTGAATAATTAAGAGCATTAAGGTGATCCTTTGATTTACCCTTCTCATTAAGCAATGTGAAAATTACATTGACATAGAATATTTTCTCAATATTCATTATGTCAAGATTATAACATATCAAATTGAACTCCTAATGAGAAATTTTGAAAATTATACCCTTTATTTTTGTGTTCCAGAAGCTTCAAATATTATACATTTTACACTTTTCCACCTTCTTTAAAATGATTATATTTTCCAAATTCGTCAATGACACTCATTAATTGTCCCATAATTTCTGAACCTAATAACACTTTTAGTGGATTTCTCAGTTTAATGTCTTCATTGAATTGTGTCTTGTTAAACCTATATTTATGAGAAGAAATAAAGAAATCAATGATGACACATAAAACATTATTTTCTTCTATGAGGTAATCGTTGACGAACAAAATTAAAAACTAGACAATACAAACTAGTATGAGTGTTCCAATCAGATAAATTTCCTAATCCAGAAATGTTAGTAATTGTCTATATTAAATTAGCAAGTATTTTTAATAGTTTTCTCATTGAAGTGTCATATGTTTCCATTCCATCATCTCATCATTCTCGAAATTATTTGATTATAGGTTGAAGGTATACATCAATACCATTTATAGTCATTTTATTTCATGAAATAATCATCAAAATAAAAAAAATATTTATTCATACACATCTATGGAGGTGGATTATAGGGGATCAAAACAACTGGACAAATACTATAACTAGTACCTAGAATCCAAAATGGGTTAAAACCATCAGAATCCAATCCCAAACGGTAATTCTTATGATTTTAAGAAAAATATAGATATAATTAATCAAACATTTTCTATGATGTTGAATATTTTGGATGTCTCATCAAGCCATCATTACTATCTTGATCATGTCACTTCATTTCGTATGTAGTCTTTGATGCCATGAATAATCATTCGAAGCATCAAATCAGAGGAAAGTAATTAAATAAAGTTGAATGAGTTTTCTTATTTTTTTCTTCTTGGGGTTGCATTGATTTATACTCTCATTTTTTTCATTGACATTCATCTACTTTTATGACATCTTATGAATTCTCCTTTTTTGGACTCTTCTCCCTAGTAAAGCATGAAATCATTAAGGAATTCATGTATCTTTGTATAATATTGTCCAAGATTATTTATGACTTTATTAATCTCACATAATGATGCAAGAATCATAGCTTCACTAAATGCATCATGAAGAAACTCTAAAATCATGTACATTTCTTTGTAAATAATTTCACAGAGACAGTTTATATGATACAACTTAAGTAGAAAATAAAACATTGAATACATATCACACCCTTCATATCGTTCTTGTTTCATGTCTTCAACTAATTCATAAAGCTCATTTTTTCGTTGAACATATTAGAAGGATTAAAATTATCAGGGTTCATTGAAGGTTTTTTTGATCTATTGAAATATTGTACATTATATCCTGCAAAGAAAAATGTTTCATTTATCAAATTTCAAATGGAATTCCCCTCTAGAGGGTCACTTTGTGTTTCATTGATGGGATTATATTTGTTTTAAATTTCTATAACAATATATTCACCATGCCAAATCCTGCATACATATTGAGTAGAAAATTGTTTCTATATAAAATGATCATATACTTCATTTCTATTTAACCATCACTTGAATTTTCAATCAGGACATACACATTTTATTCTACAATCAAATGATCAGTTTTTAATTACATAATATATTTTTTTCAAATTCTTTTCATAACGAGGTGTGTTTCGAGGTAAAGTAATACAACTTTTATCCATAGGAATTTGATTTTCACTCTTCTTCCTGTATATTTAAATATAAAGATATAAATGGTTACTAAAAAAAGTACAATTAAAAGTAAACATCAATTAACTTGGTTATGCTTGGTCACTTAATTTATCGTATAATTCTATAAATATAGTATATAAAATCATGGTGAACATAAATGTACACTCAGTATGTTTCTACATAGAAATTCTCATGCCAGTGTGGAAGAAGCATACTAAAAATTTAGTGAATAATCAATAAAAAACAAATGGTTTCTTATCCACTAATCAACCATTATCCAAAACTCACTAATGCTTACTTACCAAGAATTCATGAGGGATAAATGAATCATGCAGTTGTAGACTATTTATAACCCCACAGACAAACAAGCATCCATCATATAAATGATTCACGATCCGCATTTATAATAGGCATTAATTATAGATATGTGTATAGGATTCCTAAGTGATAGAATTTATCATTTGATTGTAAAATATGATATACTACATAATGATATAGCAAACTAATAATACAATATTCAAAAATTACACCTTACGATTGGGGATTGCACTCTCCAAGAAATGGGGGAGAGTTGTTGCTTTTGGGGATCACCATCAAGGAGAAGGGGGGTCATTGTGGGGTCATCATCAGGTAGCAACTGGGGTTAGGGTCACGAGGATCATATGTGAGAGTAGGAAAATGGGTGGTCACCATCGAGGATGAGGGGTGAGTCGTCGGGGGTAAGTGGGGGAAGGGGGGAGAGGTTTGTTGTTGGAGAGAAGGGGGGGTGAGTGTCGGGGAGATGTGGGGTCAAGGGTGAGGGGTGGTCACCTACAGTGGGGAGAGGTGCGACCAAGTGGGAGGGGTGGTCGCCGGTGTCGAGGATAGGTTGGGTAGAGGGTGGTAATCACTAGCACCAAGGAGAGGCATGATCGAGAGTGAGGGGTAGTTGCTGGAATTGGGGAGAGGCGCAATTGAGGGAGAGGGGTTGTCACCGATGTTGGGGGAGTGGCAAGGTCGAGGGGGAGGGGTGTTCATCAACATCAGGGAGAGGTGGGGATGAGGGATTGGTGGGGGGTAGGGAGAGGGATGGATTCACTAGCACAGGTAGAGTCATGATTGAGCTAGGGGTGGTCACCAGTGTTGGGGAGAGGTGAGGCAGAGAGGGAGGGGTGATTGGCGACGTTGAGGAGAGGCGCCGCCAAGGGGGAGGGGTAGTCGCCCGCATCGGGGAGAGGCACAACCAAGGTAGAGAGGGGGTTTGGGCATCAGGTGGAGGGGGTGGGGTCAGTTATATTTTAAAAATATTAGCAGCGGTTTCTTTGAAACCTCCACTATATTTAAAATATATTTAATAATGTTTTTTTAGTAGTGATTATTTGAACTGCCACTAATAAACATTCACTAAGACCACTCTTTTTTGTAGTGCTAGATAACATAGTTTGACAGAATCTTACCCTAAAAGTGACATATATAATTTTATTATCAATTCTAATGATATAAAAGTCACCAAGAAATACCATATCTCTAACCTCTCAAACAATTGGATTTATTTCACTAGAATTTGTTTCCCACTTTATGAATTTTCTCACCCATAGTATTTTTTATTACATTAAGGAATTTGTCTCACTACAATAATTATCACGCAAAGGAATTTATTTTTTACATTAAGGAATATTATTAACACCTAGATGTGATATAGTATGTACATGCACAAAATCATATTATATCTTCATATGACATCAATGAATTTTGAAATGAAATCATTGAATCGTTGTACAAATGTATCATCCCGAACCCGGATGTCACTCAACTGTGCCCCAAGCCTGGTTGGTTACATGGCCTCAAGCACATCTTCCCAAATGGCAGAGGATTGTGACTAGAAATTCTGGACTAGGTGATTCATTTGGGAGACTATACCCCCATTACCATAATTTATCACAATAGAAGTCAATCACATTAAATAGTGGAAGCAGATACAATAAGAAAACAATAGATAAAATAGACAAGTAAGACAAGAATATGTTACAAGCCAGAAGTGTCTCATATACCATGATGCAGATGATACATGTATCTAGAAAATATACAAAATAAGTTCATATAAATATAATAAAATAAAAGTATCTAAAATCCAAAACGACCTAAAAGTGCCCCCATAGCATCGCAAGCCTCATCTTAGTCCTATGCTCCCACGCTCAAAAACAATGATCAACAAATAGTATTAGGGAGCATTCCCCTACTATCACC
Organism: Viscum album; assembly: GCA_963277665.1. Taxonomy (NCBI): domain Eukaryota; kingdom Viridiplantae; phylum Streptophyta; class Magnoliopsida; order Santalales; family Viscaceae; genus Viscum; species Viscum album. The sequence continues at coordinate 961,361,933 of OY728148.1, read as the reverse complement.
TATAATTATATAATCTATTTGGGTCCCCAAGGAGGCCCAAATAGGATGTGAGATAAGCATACCAGTAGGTTTCCAACTATATATCTATACAGTTCTATGAAGTACTATAAAATATTCTAAACAATTGAAAGTAAGTAGTAATTTAGGTGTGAAATCCCAAGGCATATAACTACTGCAAACAAGTAATACTAAATAGCTTCTTGTGGCCCCCTGAAACATGTTTTGGATCATAATAAGGTGCCTACAAGTAATATAAACAAACAACACAACTCTTCCACATAACCATCAATATCATGTCCACACGTCCTTACCGTAGAAATAAAACTATATAAAAAACCCACGGCCTTGTCGTACAGCCACAATCATATATCCCACAGTCATGTGGTATAATGAAGTGTAGATCACGAAGGTCCAGATCTATGGTGCTGAAGACCAAGGCATCCTCTTCGAGTCTCATTAGAATCTTGATGGAAACTTGGCATAGGAAGTGGTTGGAATCCTAGGAGCATCTGTACCAACATTTCCTACGTGATTCCAAGATAGTTAGATCCAAGGGGTATCAAATCTTAAGGCATCTCATGGAATAAATACCAAAGGTGCATAATCAGCCAAGGTTTCCACTACCACATTCCAGATCCAGGGAGATCCATTCATGGAATCTATTTAAATAATCAATCATTCCATGCCTTTAACAATTTCAAACCATATGAGTCTACCCACTAATACAAACAATTAAATTCAAAACAATTAAATGAGTATACCCACTCATTTAAACCATTACATCTCATGAGTATACCCACTCTTGTAGTCCACTTTTATTTAATCATGTCAAAAAGATATAACCACCCACTTATCACCAATTTCCATTTAACACATCACATGGGTATACCCACCCATTAATCACAATTACCAACAAAACTATTTAAGCAATCTAAAAATAGACAACGAGTATACCCACTCAATTGAAAAGTTCCATTTATGTATTTAATCAAGTTAGTCATGGAATATTATAATAACACAAGGTAATGAGGCAAGATATCTCCTATGTATGTAATTCACCCACATTTAAGTACAACCGAGCTTCCTTAAACTAGGAAAACTCGAGGTCACACCCCATAGGTAGTTCATCAATGGTAAAAACCAAAGTAATGGCATGGTGCACCCCATGGGTGTCCTTGGGCTGGGTCAGAAACGACAAAAAAATATCAATGAACCTAAGGGAGTCCCAAATAGGTCCTACATCATCTATTTCAGATTAACACATTAAAATCGGGCATGTGCTAAAAAGTCCAGTGGGTAGAAAAAAGGTCAATTGCTCTATAAAGCATCAAAACCGAAAGAAAAGTATAGACCACCTTCCTTATCTTAATAGTGGATTTATCCTATAGTATCAAGTATTAATTCTTCCTGGTTGATAATAAATATAAAGAAAATATGAAGATCAAGAAATTAGGGCATAAAAGTCTAAATCCAAACAATGCAATTGTTGTTCTGAAGAATCATGAATGGGTAAAAAGGAATCAATATCTTATCATTGTGGTTCCAACAAAAATAACAGGGAATGAAATGGAATCCAAATGGGTGCTGGATTTGAAAATCTAGATAAGAATGTTTTTAGTCTTTAAAAGAGAGAAAAAAGGTTTCTATTCAAAAAATAGAGGTCCCTGCCTCTATTTTTAAAAAACATAGTCGAGAAATTACATGACAAGTAATTTCTTTACATGGTTTGTAATGATCAGGTTACCTTTAATGGGGTAAAACCCTTACACATCGTGAAAGGTCCTAGACAAACCATTACACGTTATGAAATCAGATTACACAGTGTGTAATCCAATAACACATTGTGTAATTTGTCTGCAACCGGTACACGACCTTCTTGCCTATTATTTCCCAAAAACAACCCAACCAGCCCCTGGACCAGCTGAGGGTCTAAGCCAAAAAAGAATGTAAAATATTCATACCTCAAGAAAAACCTAGGATCTTACAATATTCCCCCCTTAAAGAAATTATTTCCTGAATTTCCTTCTCAAGGGTAGTCATGATCCATTTGAAAAAACTCCTATCACTGAGCATGTATATCGGCCTCCTGCTCCTAAGTATCGTCTTGTGAATGGTATTGATTCCATAGAACCTGTACTAGAGGAACTGACTAGCCTTGTATAACCTTCATGCTCCTATCAACAATATGAATTAGATGCTCCTTGAAGGATGCATCAAATTGTAGCTCAACCTCCTTGGGTTAAAAAGTGTGAGATGGGTCCGAATTATAATGGCATAGTTGTGATATGTGGAAGACGACATGCATGGCTCAGTACCTCTGAGGTAACTAATACTAATAGTCTACTGATCAAACTCTCTCAAGAATCTCGAATGGCCCAACATATAGTAGTGAAATCTTACCCTGTATCATGATCATTCTATGTCCCAAACTTAGTGAAACACATAAAAAGACCTGACCCCTGACCTCAAACTCTAGAGGTCATACACGGTGATCTACATAAGATTCCTATCGTGATTGTGAAGTATCCATATGCTTCTGAATCAACTGGATCTACTCATAATTCTCTTGCATGAGACAAGGTCCCGGAAAAGCTACCTCGCCTGCCTCTAGATGTCATAAGGGTGATTGGCATAGCCTACCGTACAAAGCCTTGCAAGGTGACATCTGTATCATTGCCTGATAATTGTTATTATAGGAGAACTCATGTCGATTAAAGTGTCTCTCCCAAGATCCCCCAAAATCTAGGACACACTATCTCATCATGTCCTCTAGCACTTGTATCATACGCTCTGATTGGCCATCCGTCTAATGGTGGTGGACTGTGCTCAAAAGAACCTATGTACTCAGTGCCCTCTGAAAACTCTATAAGAAATGAGTTGTAAAGTGGGAATCCCTATTTGAATTGATAGTGTGTTAGAACCCATGAAGTTGTATTATATCATGGATATACAACCTTCCATGAACATTTACATCGATGGTATCCTTGTTCGGTAATAAATGATCATCCTTATTGATCCCGTCAAAAACAACCCACGCAACATCGTTACCTCAAGGCAACCTTAGTAAACCAGTCATCAAATCCATTATGAAATCATCTCATTTCTACTTTGGAATAAGTAACTTCTATAAAATCATGGCTTGTAGTTTATGTTCCTCCTTCTCATGCTGACAGGTGTAACACCTCGTAACAATACTAGCTACCTCACTTTTCATACTTGGCCATTAGTATTGATGATGCAAGTCACGGTACATCTTGCGGACTCTAGGATGTAGTGCCCAAGATGAAGCATGAAACTCCCACATCATATTCCCACGTATATCCATTAGAACCCAAACACATCCATGTATATGTAAGATCTCATCAACACCTACGGTCCAACTAGGAGGAGGGTCCTCACCTTCTTCCCTCTCCCATAAAACTAGACCCTCTAAATTCTATAACTGCCTCATCCTTACTTTATCCAATAGGGTATAGGTAACAACTATGGATGTTAGATATGTCTATCCCTAACTATTGTTCACCTCCATATAGATCTTTGAGTATAACGCCATTAGTGGCCACTCGCTACTTGCCTGTTGCACTGTCTGTATCTGAGTCCACGTGCTTAGTGCATTGAGCATTACATTACCTTTACCAGTCATGTATTCAAGCTTGAAGTCAAAAGACTGCATGTACTCCACCCACCTTTTTTCGTCATAATCAAATAATACTGAGTAAACATATACATGATGATTTTGTAGTCTGTATACACCAAAAAATGATCTCCCAAAAAATAATGCCTCCAATAATGAAAAGCATGAACAACTGCATCTAGCTCAAGATCATGCATATGGTAATTCATCTCACGTGACCTTTGAAATTGATACTCATATTCCAAAACTCTATACCCCAAAATCAGCACTACTACCCGCCCAATACTTCATGTTTCACAATTAAGGATGGAACACTCGGTTCACCAGCACCATGAAAACTACTATTGTGTTTGTGAGACTGATTGGCATAACCAGATACTCATATAGACCATACCTACTATGAAAGGTTGTACGAGGTATGTATGTCGGTCAAATATGTACCTGGTGATATCCTAACCTTAGTTCAATTTTCAGGAATACTCTGGATCCTATAATCTTAGCAAACATTTCATCTATTTGTGAAAATGGATATTGGTTTTTAACCATTAGCTGATTCAAATAATGATAATCCCCAAATAGCCTAAGAGTTATATCCACATTTTTTGAAAAAAGAACTGGAAAACCCCCACAGAGAAGTATTTGGTCATATAAACCCCTTTACCTCCAAATACTCTAGCTTCCAATTAATTTCTTACAACTCCATCGTAGCCACCTAGTAAGTAGAAATGGATGCTGGTGCAGCTCATAAAACTCGTTCAATGGTGAAATCAACCTATCTCTCAAGAAGTAAACTAGAAAATTCATCTGGGAACATGCCCCTGAAACAATCCACCATTAGAGGAAAGTCTACCTGACACATTCCCTGATCGTCTATAAAACAAAATAGCAATCTAGGCTGTCATTCTGCCCAACTCATGATGTTCTAGTCCATATCAACTCGCCTGGACACCCCATTTACCCTTGTGAGTAAACACTGCATCCTCTAGTGATGTGAAAGATACCCTTAGGCGATAGTAGACAATGTAAGATCGATAATATACTAAACAGTCTATCCCAAGAATTACATCAAACCCTGTCATCTCAAAGACATGAATATCTCAAATAATGTGACACCCACCAACCTCAAGGGGGTACTCCCTACACTAGATCACATCATCCATTCTGATTCCGAATAGTATTTCTAGCATTAAAACGCTTTCAAAATACCACCCAACGAGCCCATGGATTTTCACCATAGGTGCGGATATGAAACTATGAGATACAACTATATCAAAAAGACCAGATGTAATAGTAGAGGCTACTAAGATAATTCCTCTCACTGAAGATAGTATGAAACCTTTCTCATTAGGTTTAGGTTGTAGATAATATAATTGACCTATACTACGACCCTGTCAAACAACCTCCCTACTTATAGTAGGTCCCCTTCGATGTATAGGAGTAATTGGTGTATGGATACCTCAGCAAAGACCACTATTTCTGCAGCCTGATCGGCCTACATTGCTCTATCTCTCTACTTGAGACAGATCTTAGAAACCTACTCCAGAACCTTCCATCGGAGCTGACCCCCTACCACTCACAACTGGAGGGAAGGTCCATCATAACCATTGCATGTGGCCCATCCCTCCATAAGCTCGGCACTCGACTAGGTATCAGTCATGCTGATTCTTCATGTGTCGCCTCCTACGACACTAGTGAAAAAAAGTCGAGCTAATAGCACTCATAGCCAAACTGATGCTCATATCCTGGGAAGTATCAAAATGGTGCTTCCTACCTGAAGATGTATAACCACTGGGTTGAGTGGAAACATTTCCCTGCTCTATATCCTCAAATTCCCTCAGGTTCCACTCTATAATCATTGCCTGATTCAGTATCTCATTAATAGAGATCAACCTGAACATGTTGACCTCTGATTTGATAGTATATCAGAGGCCTTCCTCAAAGCATCTCACTCTTGACAGCTCATCAGTAAGGTACATCAGTGAAAAACTGCGAGACACTGTAAGGTATGTTGAGTGCTTTATAACTTTCATGGTTCCCTGCTCTATATGCAAGAAATCACAAGCTCAATCGGCCCATAGTGTCTTGGGGTTAAAGTAGTCAAGGAAGTAGGTTTGGAAATTAGTCCAACCCATATCTCGTAGCCTTTCATCCTTGTTCAGAACATCCCACCAGTACTTTACTACTCCATGTATCATATAAGGGGTGAGCTTGGCACTCCTCACAAGCGGTGTCTCCAAATGCTCGAAGATAGATAGTGTGGGCGAAGCCATAACTCAGTAGCTTGTGGACCATCATCCCCCAAAAATTTGAAAGGATGTTGCTACTAGAACACCCATGTCAGCTCTTCCATAGTCATGGTAGGCTATGATTCTCCTTGAAAAGTCTGCATATAGAAAAATAACCCCTTGTGGAACTATACCTCTGCACCTATGTCTGAAATAGTCTATTGTACCACAAAAAGCACTAAAAGAGGATCCACTGGTATCTCAGGGCCCACCACCTTCAACGAATGGTCATCGCCACCCTCATGGCATACCATTGGATTTCTTCATGGTGACATGCCTATACAATGCCAAACACTCGCCTTAGAAAGGAATGATATCAAAGTCGCATCTCAAATGCATAGGATAGGTCAAAACCCTTCTAAAAACAAGTCATAACACACAACCTCATCCTAAATCCATTACTATATAAATAACAACCACAACACAACTAGAAACACTTCCTCTCACCCTCTCAATATCCGGGTGTAGGTCAAGTCTCTATATTCCATTTATTTTCATTTAATAGTCATTATTTGACATGATTTAACCAATGGTCCACCATGTTCTGATCCTTGAGGACCCATAACACCACATGAACCAAACATTTATGCCCATATAATCCATACACATCAAATTCACTTTAAAATTTTAATTTAAAAGGTACATCATTTTCTAATTCATACGGGAACATACACCTTACGAATTGAAAGATGATGTCACTTATTTATCCTCTACACAATGTCTTTCAAAAAAATCATGAGCAACTATTAGAGAACCTATCACAATAGCATGCATCGAATAATACATCCTAAATGGCATGACATAATGCATGATATGTGATTTCTGACAAGAGACTATATGATGCATGAGATGGAATACCCTCATCTCATCGGGTTACAAAAAAAATAGAACCCACATTTCCATTAATAGTATCATCATAAATCATTTTTGTCGCCTAATGGTGAAATCAAATCAACTGTAATAGTCAAAACTAGAAAATAGAAATTTCATTTAGGGTAATTTGGATTTTTCTTATACACGGGTTAGCTTTGCTCAAGCATAGATCATTAACAAATTCCATTTTCCTTCATATCCCAGTCTATTGTCTCCCAACAGTAAATCAAACCAGAAAATAAATTTTCTTTGATACCACTTTTTAACATCCTGAACATGGATTCCACTCAATAGTGCCCCAAGCCCGGTTGGCTACATGGCCTTAAAGTGCACTCCTAAAATGCCAGATTCTTCCGACTAGTGGTGAGGGCCTAGTTGAGTTATTTGGGAGACTATTCCCTCATTACCAGAGTATATCATAGTGGAAGTCAATCAAATGAAATATCAGAAGTAAATAAAATAAGCGTAAAATAGGTAAAGTATATATGAAAGAGAGGAATATATAACAAGCCATAAGTGTCTCATATACCATGATGCAAATGCTAAATGTATCTAGAAAACAACCAAAAAATATACATGGAAATATAGTACAATACAAGTATCCAAAATCCAAAGAGATCAAAAAGTTTCATAGTAGCATCACAAGCCTCAGCTGGGTCTCATGCTCCCATGCTCTAAAGAAATGAACAACAACTAGTGTTAGGGCGCTTGCCCTTACTATCACCTGAAACCGTATAATTTGTTTGGGTCCCCAAGGAGGCCCAAACAAGGTGTGAGATAAAAATCCCAATAGGTTTCCACCCAAAGATATATACAATTCTAAGCTACACTTTGAAATATGAGAAACAAGTACAAGTAAGTAGTGATGTATGTGGGAAAGCCCAAGGCATATAACCAACGCAAACAGGATATACCAAACAGGCTTTTGTGGCTCCCTACAACAAGTGGCAGATCCTAACAAGGAACCAATAGGCAATATAAACAAACAACATAGCCTTTTCCTAAAACAATCCATATCATGTCCACATAGCCTTACTCTATAAATAAACCCATATCAAAAACCCATGACCTTGTCGTACAACCACAATCATATATCCCACGATTGTTCCATATAATGAAGTGTAGAACCTGACGTTCTGAATCCAATGTACTGATGACCAAGGCATCATCATCAAGTCCTAGTATCATCTCAATAGAAACTCAGTATTGGCACTGGCTGGAGTCCTAGGATCATGTATACCATCTTGTCCTATGTGAGTCTAATCAAGCTGGGTCTAATGGGAAAAAAAGCCCGAGACATCCCACAGAATAAAAACCCAAAGTGAATACTCAACCAAGGTGTCCACTACTGTGTTCCAAATCCATAGAGATCCGTCCTTGGAATCTATATAAATCATCAACCATTCCATACATTTAACAATTTATAACCATATAATTCTACCCACTCATATAAACAATTACATTCAAAACCATTCAATGAGTATACCTACTCATTTAAACCATTACATCTCATGAGTATATCCACTCATGTACTCCACTTCCATTTAATCATGTCACATGGTTATAACCACCAACTTATCACCAATTTCTATTTAACACATCACATTGATATAACCACACATTAATCATAATTTCCAAAAACCATTTAAACAATATAAAAAATCTAACAAGTATACCCACTCATTTAACAAGTCACATTTAAGCATTTATTCAATTTAGGCATGACATATTATGATAACATAAGACAAGGAGGCAGGAAGTATCTGACAAAAAAACATTATGTGCATATTTTTTATCAAATAATGAGGATTTTTTATTTTTTTTAAGGATAAAACCCATGTATCTCAATGTTTTATTAAAATAATGGGTAACTTGAATTTTATAATGATTATGAGAAAAATTGAGAAAATTTCATAATTTTGGATTTTATACATATTTTTACCACAAGGGTATTTTTGTCATTTATTAAAAAATATAAGTCAGAAAATACTGATTAATATTATTTATAATACTAATTTTATTTTCTTCAACATTAACTTTATGGACTAGAGTTGATTTCAAGATCTATTGGTCTAAAAAAAGCATTGAATGTGGAAACTTTTCCGGGCGGACAACGTGGACCTCACCACAGTAACGAATGCACAAATCAGTCTCCTCAACTCTAATATAGGTTATTATACCTAGGGAATCACTAGGACACATAGGAATGACTCTAATACAATTTCGGGGGAGTTTTGAAGTCATTAAGGTTTCCATTGTTCATTATACATTTGAAGGAAGCTTCCTAGAAATTTAAACCATAAAAATTATTATTCAATGAAAATTCCATACCTCCTTAATACGATGTCTAAATGAGCTAAAGTTTTGAGGTTTAACGAATGAAACATTTAGGAACAAATTTTATACAGGATTCCATGTGTTAATCTACCATTCATTATTCCAAAAATGCGCAAACATTTAGGGGATAGAATTCTGCCTATAAAAGGAGGCTCTCGCCTCCTTCCCAAATCATCAGCTCGACACCAAATGCCAAGGAGGATTCCCAACAGGACATGGGATAATGGTACACCTCTATTCCCACACCATTTATTTATTTTATTTTATTTTTATTTTATTTTGGTATTATTTTTCAATTGTAATTCAATTTTTATTTTTATCAATCCATGCCTTTGTGTTTCTCTATCCACTTTTCATAATTTCTTTCCCTATCTATCTATTCTCATCCACCAACTCCACCAAGTAATATAGTACTCTTGGAAATGTGTGGATAACCCCAAGACTTGGCCAAAGGGGAGGTGAAGGTGATAATAAATTTTCTTTAATGTTCAATTTTATGTTTGTAGATATATTTGAGTAGCATGCACGGGTAAGTCGAATGTCCCTAATGTTGTGACTACCACTAATAACATGCAACTCAACCTATCCATATTATTTTATTTCATAATTTTTCCCTCTCTCAATTGGCTAGTTCTTAACACATTTGATTTGAGATAATCAATGGATGAAATGGCTTCAATTGAACCGGGTCCTGGAAGATGGAACATTCTAGACAAAGGTGTGTCACCAACTTGGATTAAAGAATAAGGTGGAATTTAGAGTGCTCAAACATTCAATGGTATTCCACAATTTATAAATAATGAATAGTAGTTCACACATGAGATTTCATGTTTGGATTATCAAACTTAAATAAAACATATAAAGGAGAATAATGATTTAATATTTAACCAACCTCCAAAATAAAGTTCTTTCTTATTAATTAATTCAATTTAGACTTGAATCTTAGTATAAATTTTGAATTCTTGCTTCACATGTCATTATTTTAAATAATAAAAAACCCAATGATATTTTAATCACTTTCATCTAATAAAAAAAATCAAAAAAAGAGATAGAATATGTGAATTAAATAAATTAAGGGCACTACATTGAGAAGGATCTTCAAGGGAGATGACCATGGTCAGCCACTATTCTGCACTAGGAAAAATATAATTATATTTTTCCACACCCCACAATAGATGTGCGTCAAAACTGACGCTGTTTCTAGGGATCCAATCATTAGTTAATTTACTTTTTCTATTTTCGAATATTAGATATATATCATTTTATGTTAAAATATTAAAAATTAATTCCATTATGTATTCAAAATTTGAATATTATGCATGGAAAAAGTACTCACAGGTGCAGCAACAAAAACAAAATAGGATGAATATTTTAGAAGAGATCATATACATGAACGTAGAGAAAGAATTGAGAAACTATCAATAAATGCTAATAGTTATTTTGATTATGTTCATGAATTAATAGAGAAACCCAACCCTAATACAGAAGAACATGAGAAAATGGTTGAATAAATTTCACCACTTATATCTGAAATTGAAGAACCTGAGGAAGCAAGGGAGGAAGACATATCTGCTAAGCTACAAGTGGGAGATCAACAAATTTTGGATGAATTCTTGAATAAATATGAGGAACTGCCTAACATCCCCATACAATACAAAGAATAAGATTCAGCACCACTGAAGGAAGAAACCGCCCAAGTGGTGGAATTTGAAGTCAAGATGGAGGAGCCTGAATACTACCTCCATCCTCATAGAGTATACTCCAAGAGGCACTTACCACTAAGGTTGAGATTGAAGCTGAACCGACTCAGGGATTTGAATCATTCATTGACTCTATCCCTTCTTATATTATTGAATATGAATTATATATCATTCCATGTAGTTTTGATTATAAATAATTAGACAACCTCAAATATGCATTGGAGGATGAAGAAGAACCTCGATAAGCACATGCTGAGGAACATTTGGGGCTCCCTAGACACATTGAATATTTATTGAAGGAAGTTCATGAAGAGATACTAGTGTGTTTACCTAAGGAAAAAATCACAAAAGATTCTTTGATGGTGAATAATTTGATCTTGATACATCATGTTTTAATATTATTCAAATTGAATTACACTCTGACATTCCCCTTGACTATTATTTTGATGAAGCACACCTCAAGTAACTAATGGACAGAGAAGAAGAGGTTGCACAAGTATCAGTAAATAAGGAGGATGATTCATACATCATCCTACCCATACCATGCATGCTATAACTCATTGTAAAGGGGGGATATGGTGTACTCTATCCCAGAAGGTTGAAGAAAAAGCTGGGAAAATCCATATGTGGTCATTCAAATCAATGAAGCTTTATCCTCTATCAGAATTTAGATAACAACAGATACTTCCCTATAAAGGATGCCAATATTCTGGCCCACTGGGGGGATAATACCAAGATTTATCTTTACTTGGTTTATAGGAATTTATATTTCAATTTATTTTCATTCAAATAATTTAGCATGTGGTCCCCTCCTTATTTTATTTTGAGATAAAATGAAATTATCATTATGATTAATTGAGAAATTTTCTTTTTTAGGATCATGATGGTAGAAGGAAGCCCCAAACAGTAAAGGGGAAGGACCATGTTTCATTGAAAAAGGGTGTTCAATTTTAGTGTTTTATATTTTAAACTCTCCACATTTTTGTCCACAATATGTTTTTATCTTTAAAAATAAAATTGCATTCCCACACTTGATTTCATGTTTTACTCGACTTATCAAAGAGATATGAGTTTCTTAGGAATCCTGTGATTCCATGTTTTAGATTTCAATGTTGATATGATTAAATGATTGCAATTAAAAATTTAATTTTTAAAATTAAGCATCGATATTGACGTAATGACTCATGATTTGAAGGAATTAATTGATTCATGTAAATGAAATTTCACTACCATCCTTCATGCACTGAATTTCTGACGTTCATGTGAATTGATTTATTAGTCACTCCATAAGTGTTTGTCCAATGTTATATTTTCCATTACCAAGAGGATTTATAGACCCTGTACATCCTATTTATTCTTGAGCATATTTCATGGATGATCTTGGGACATGTAACCGAGAAGAACCTGTATTGAAACACATCAAATCTATGACTATGAAAACATACATTTAAAATTATTGAGGCAAATTTTGGAAAGCATGTTTCCCTTAAAAGACCACCATTACATCAATCCTTCTTTTATCCCATAGAGACCATGAATGACCATTATAGGATTGACCCATGTTTCAAGCCATTAGTTTCCATTCCTACCCTCCTTTGAGTATTTTCATGATATTTCAAATTTGAAGTTTGGGGTTTAAGGGAATCCCGGTGGATGGGATAATATACATTGTGAAGAAGAAGTGTGGGGGTATTATTGTGGTAATTTTTAAAGGTTGTGGAATCATTAATTATACTCTATTTTTTCCCCTATTGAATTAAAAAATAACAAAAGTGACAAAAAGAACCAACAGAAAGAGAAAAAATGGCTTATGATTTGGGAAAACAAAAAATCACCATTTTCTAGACTGATGATCTTATGATCGTACGTGGTTAGATGATGGATGTGAGATTTGATATAATCATAACTTTCGAAAAAAAAATAAAAAGTAAAAAATAATTAAAATCAAGCGGGTGCACAAATCATTTATTATGATTACTTGGTCATAACCTTTTCTTTGAGTATTGGGAATTAGGTGTTGCTACTTTGAAGGGGATAATTTCATTATATTTTTACATTCGATATCATGCATTGTAATTAAGAGATTATCCTCCTGATTGAGCCTTAATTTGTAAAGCATCAAATCCTACCATCCTTAAACATCAGAGTCAATAGAACCTTAATTGAAAGTCCTCATGATTTTATGTGTGTTTTGTCTTCACAAAGTGGAGAAATTAGGACATTTACAAGTCTATGGCTAAGGACCATGTTCTCGTGATATGAGAATAACTCTACTTGAATTGTATCATGAGTGATGAGAGAAACTAATCAAAAGTGAGGTAAATCATGACTTTTCATGTTTAATAATAATTAATAAAATATATTGAATGAATTAAAGGATAAGTTCCATCAATTTTCAAAGGGTAAAAGTAAAATACGTGAATTATTTGTTTCTTTGAAAAATGGGAAATTAAATTGATAATTTATGCAGATTTTTAAATCATTGATTTCACATTGAATTTTTTTTTATTTTATTACCTTAGAATTTAAATATTGGTAATATTGGTGTCCTCTGATTTCCATTTTGAGATTTCATACTTGGGGACAAGCATGGTTTAAGTGTGGGGGTATTTGACAGAGCAAGTTTATGTGCATATTTTTTATCAAATAATGAATATTTTTAATTTATTTCAATGATAAACCCATGCATTTATGTGTTTTATTAAAATAATGGGTAATTTGAATTTTATAATGATTATGAGAAAATTGATAAAAGTGCATAATTTTTGGATTTCTGAATGATTTTTACCACAATGGTATGTTTGTCATTTCGAAAAAAATATAATTCCAAAATTCGTGATTTTTTTAGAATCCTGATTTTATTTCATTACAATTTTTCTTTAGGACTTAGAGTTGATTCAAATATCTATTAGTCCAAAAAAACATAGATGTTGGAATCTTTTTTTGGCGGACAGTGTGGACCCCACCACCATAACAGAAGCACAAATCAGTCTCCTCAACTCCCATTTATGTTGTTACACTAGGTATAACACTAGTACACATCAGAAAAACATAAAAAAATTGGTTAGTTTTTAAGTCATTATGGTTTCCATTTATCGTTATACATTTGAAGTAATCTTCTTGGAAATTTCGGCCATAAAATCCTTATTCAATGAAAATTCTATTACTCCTTCATCCTATGGATAAATGATATGAAGTTTTGAGGGTGAATGGAAAACATATTTATTAACAAATTTTATGAAGGGGTCCACATTTGAATCAACCATTTAATGGGCCAACAACATGCAAAATTTCAGAGGACAAAATTCTGCCTACAAAAGGAGGTCCTCGAATCCATCCTAAATCATCAGCTCGACACCCACAACTAAGGAGGGATCCCATCAGGGTACGGGACAATGATTCTCCTCTTTTCACCCCTTATTTCTTATTTTAATTTTCTTTTAATTTTAATTTTTTATTAGTTTTCAATTGTAATTCAAATTTTAGTTTTATTAATCCATGTCTTTGTGTTTCTCCATCCACTTTTCTTCAATTATTTACCTCTCCCTCTCTTCTCTTCAACCCACTCTACTAAGTAATATATTACTCTCGAAAATGAGAGGTTGACCCTGAGACTTGGCATGGGGGGAGGTGAAGGTGATCATGAATTTTATTTAATGTTTAATTTTAAGTTTGTAGATAGATTTGAGTACCATGCATGGGTAAGGTAAATGTACTCGATGTTGTGACTGCCTCCGATGACATGCAACTCAACCTATCCCAATTATTTTATTTAAGCATTTGTCCTTTTCTCCTTTTTTTTAGTTCTTCACACGTTGGAGTTAATCTAATCAATGGATGAAATGACTTCGATTGAATCGGGTCTTCGAAGATGACACATTCTAGACAAAGGTGTGTCACCAAAATGGATTAAAGGAGGAGGTGGAATATAGAGTTCTAAAACATTCAATGATATTCCACAATTTATAAACAAAGAATAGTAGTTAAAACATGATATTTAATTTTTGTATTATCAAACTAAAATAAAACATATAAAGGATAATAATGATTGAACATTTAACCAACCCACAAAACCAAATTCTTTCATATTAATTCACTTATGGAAAGGGAGGTTTTCTCAACTCCTATAGAGTACTTTTACCAACGTTTTAAGGATACCATTGGTAAAAGCTGGTTAAATCATCTTTTCCCAATAGTTTTTCAAAATTGTTGGGAAAATTATACTCTATTCCAATGGTTTTATTAAATAATTGGTATAGAGAGATTTAAATCATCCTTTACCAATGGTTTTTACAAACCATTGGGGAATGTATTGACCCAAATTCACAGAAGCTCAAACTCCCCCATTCAGCACGACTGCTGCCCTAAACAGAAGGGAGAATTGGGATTTTCCTTCCCCTATGGCTGAAATCTTTCAATATTTAAGATTTATCAGTTCTTCACTTGTATTATGTAATTGATACAACATCTACTATTTTGGTTTTATGTTTTCATTTGGGTGAAGTGGAGAAGCATTATTATATTTAACCTACTGTGGAAATTCTTCATTCCGACCCATTTTCAAAATTTCTTAGTTCTACACTTCTAATTTGTAAGTGATACTTTAATTTTAATGTTCTACATATAATGTTTTGGTTTTCTATTTTGATTTGGGTGTTTATGACTTTTGTTTTATTTTTGATTTGGGAGTGTGTGTTGGGATTTGACAGTGAATCAAATTTGATTCAAAATGAATTTTGTGTTAATATCATCCATAAATTTTCAGTTCTTATAAGTCTTGGTATTTCTGGGAATTTTGTGTTAATATTTTCCATATTCCACATGATTCACAGCATTGTTAGAATGTGTGATGAGGTTGTTAAGATCAGAGAGAAAACTCATACACTCCAGGTTGTTTATAGTGGCATGGTTAGTCATGAGTGATAATTGGCTTCCTAAGATAAATGTACTAATATAACATTAGGGTCAATTATATATGGTTCTCACTGTATATTGTATATTAAGTATCTTTCTTGTCCAATACTCACTTTTATGATGGTGGGGTGCTTTTCACTAGCCATGCTGGCATGTGTATACATCTATAACAATATTATATAAGTCACAAGTTTAATTCAGAAATCTTGTTATCATTGACATACATTATTATTAATCTCAAATTTAAAAATAAATGTCTTTGTCTATACTTAATGAAATTTATCCTTTTTAAAATCCATGAACAACCTATTAGTGTATAAGCCTAAACATTATCCACCCATGGGGTTCTCTTGACTTGAGGAACTAATTGGGTAATGAAAGGTATGACCATAGAGGTGCAAAGAATGATTTATTGAACATGAGTGAATAATTGGGGATGTCTGTAACACATAATGGAGCCTAAGGAATGTGCCTCTATTTGGGATTCCTATAAAGGGGACTTGAAGTCCTCTTTTACCAATGATTTTGTGCAACCATTGGTAAAAATATTCCCTTTAAAAATGGTTTGATTCAATGACCAGGCAATGCACCTTTATTGATGATTGTGGATTTTGAGTTATTGACATGACACACACTCTTTCCATCGATGAACGAGATGATTGGGTTGTAGCTCAAGAATCTAGGTCTAATTTTAGAATTTATTGATCCACTTGTATAGTACTACTTCCTAATAGTTGTAACTATGTTTTTCTTCTTGATACATGACATACATTACCATCATTCGATTTATGATTCTATAATTATTTGGTATTATTGATTTGGTTATTTTTATCTATTTCCAATAATTTCCATTTGTTATATTTCTTACACTTTTAACTGATAATATTAAAATTATGAAACTTAGGTAATGAGGGAATAGTATCCCCCAGACACAGCAAAGGCTCTCACTATTAGTCAATAACATTTGGAATTTTGGTAGATGTGCTTGAGGCCATGTGGCCATATGGGGTTGGGTGGCTAATGAGTGGAATCCTGGTTTGGGACGTCACAATTCCTTGATATCCTTTTTATAGGTGTTTCTAATCAAATCCATACCTATAACTATTGAAGGCCCCTCTCCAAAATAAATTGGGACGAGATTCAATAAATACACCTAAATCATTCAGAGTGTGTATCCTAGTACTTACCTTCAAACCACCATAAATCATCTATTTATTTATGTTTTTTTTATTATAATGGATTTTCTATATTATGTTTTTTGGGTTACACATTAGTGATTTGTTTCTAATTACTTCCATATTTGTTTTCATTGCAGGAAATGACACACATTGAAGAGATGCGTCGGAAAAAGATGATAGAAAATATTTGTCGCATGACACAGATGGGTGTTCCTACACTCATCCATGTTGTGAGTATTTTATTACAAATATATATATTTCAATAAGTAATAATATCATGTGTTTACTTGATTGATAAACATTTTTTCAGGATCAACCCCCTAGATGAGAGATATCCAACAAAGAGCCAGATTTTTCTCCCAGTAAAGAGGCTGGTGGTAGGAGGCAGTGGTGTCAGAGATAGACGATCATCCGGGGATCCTGGTACTGAGGTCGGGGGTATGAGGGCTTGTGGTGCGAGAGTTAGACGATCCACTGGTTGTACCCGATTGGACTATGCCCCTACCACAGACGTATCTTCTACACCCCATTTTGATCATTGTGTGTCTTTAGGGACACACAAGATATTTAGGCATCTGATCTTTACACTACCAGTTGTCCAGACGTCTGTGCCATCATCTTTTGCTTCTGGTTCATTATCTTCATGCTATTATATTCCACCTTATTTGACTCATGCTCTGACATAGTATGTGGCTGAGGAGCATACACTGAGGGACACACCACCTATACAGGATATTCCTTCAGCATTTGCACATCCAGTGATGCCCATTGCTCTGACTACCACAGGTATATTTATATAACTCTAACAAATTTTAATACCAAATTTTATTTTTATTATAACTTGTACAAATAGTTTTTTCTTTAAAAACAGATTCATCTACTGATAGGAGGCATGGGAGGGGGCGTACTCACTTGCGTGCGGTATGGAACCACCAGACACAGTTGATGGTTGAATACAATGACGAATGAAAAATGGTTGATAAATCTGGGAAGGAATGTCGCGGTTTTTTGGTGACACTAGACAAATACTCTGACATCATTCCGGTCAGCCCTCTCTCTTGCATACATCTCCCACACTATGTCAAGGATAATTCATGGGAAAAAATGGGTAAAAACTCTATTGGATTTAATGTAGTATTTTTTGAATTTATATGAATCAATCTATTGGGTGTTAGCTTCGGTTTAACTTCCCTGATGGTGAAGGTGCATGAACAGCACGTTTAAAGGAGCTAGGAGAGCATTGGAGAGCATATAAGCATGAGTTGAATATTGGATGGTGTGATAGTGTGGCACAGAGTTGGAGACAGTGCCTATCATGGATGACAGCCCGATAGAGCAATTTCTCCAAATGATTACCCATTGGGTGACTACCAAATTTAAGGTATTAATCCCATTTGAGGTATTTAAATGACAGTTTTCATATTTTTAATTAATATTATCTTATTTATTATTAAACAATATTTAGGAATATTCTGAAAAAAAACAAAAAAACATTGATTCAAATCAATACCTCCACACTTTGGGGTGCAATACTAGGTCAGATAATTAGAGGCATCTGGTACGATATAGTTGTTTATAATTTTTCTTTAGGACTTTCCATTTTTATTGATTCCTACATAAATTATGTGATTTATTTTATATTGAATATATGATTATACTTTCACTTTATATTGTTTCAATGTCATTATAGAAGAAGAAAATTTAATATTGAAGGACGTCGCCCTTGATAAAAATTGTTTTGCTCAAGTAGAAGGAAAAATGATGGAACTGCGGTTAATGAACTGGCCCAAGAAAATATTATAAGTTTTAATATGTTTATTTAGAAGTTTAATATCTATTTTGAAATTTAATATTATATTAATATTTTTAACAGGCTGATTTAGAGGACCTTGATGCTGAGGTGCCTGACAATTTATGGTCACACGATCATTTATATCAGGTTTTGGGAGATAAGCACTCTGGTCGATTATGCTGTCGAACTGGTAAGAATATATTTCCGACGAGGTATTGGTCCTCTCCAGGTATCCATTATAGTACCACTGTGTTGGAAAAGTTCAAGGAGAATGCAAGACAGTCTGATAAAAGGGTCATAGAGATGGAAGAACAGGTTCAAATGAGGGAGAAAGAATTTATGAAACTGATCAAAACAAAAACATCATCACTTCCACCAGAAGCTAGCACGGATTGTTAAACGCATATTTCGTCGATGAGTGCATTATCCTATGTACCAGGAATCATTTATAGTGGCGGTCGAGATGATGAAGTTCATGGTGATGACGAGGATACTGAAGAGGACGAGGGCGAGGATGAGGATGAGGACGAGGGTGAGGATGGGGTCGAGGGAGAGGATGGGGCTGAGGATGAGCATGGGAACGATGACGAGGATGATAACGAGGAAAAAGATGGTGGTGAGGATGAGGTTGATGATGACAGTGGTGATGGTGATGGTGATCAGGGGATTGATTCGTAACATTCTTGATTTCTATATATCTCTTTCTTTTTTAACCAGGTTTTTCAATCTGGTATTGATATTTTTGAATTCAGTATAACTATTTATTTTTGACCAAATATAGAATCCTAATGATGTTATAATAGTTTATGGGGCTTATGGGGCTTGTTCGGAGCTCGGAACCCCGGTCGGCGTAAAAAAACAGTATACCTCACGGTTAGTAAAAAAATTACGTCCATCCCACAGGGTATCTACCAACCATATTGGGATATATATTAGAAGAAATGTGCATGATTTTCCCAAACCTTGCACCAGGGGATGCACATCATGCACAATGTCTATAGTTTTATTATAAGATATTATCACTATTGTTGCACGATTTGCCTAACTGGCATACAGAAAACTGACCAAATGCATTCGGATTGTGTTGACACTTTAGGAAAACGATCCATGAGTCATATGTGACAAGTAAGAGTCAACCCTGTCTCAATCTGAGGCACGGTCTGGCTAGTATCACTCAAAGTGTCTCTCTTTTGTTTAAAATGGACACCCTTTTAAGTAAAAACAACTGGCATACAGAAAACTGACCAAACGTATTTGGATTGTGTTGATACTTTTGGAAAATGATACATGGATCATATGTGACGTGTACGAGTCAATACCACCTCAATCCAGGGCACGGTGTGGCTAGTACCACTCAAAGTGTCTCACTTTTATTTGAAATGGACAACATTTTATGTGAAAAAAAATCAATTTATGGAAAATGGACCAAACGTATTTAGATTCGATTGATACTTTAGCACAATGATCCATGGGACATTTTTGATGTGTAGGAGTTAACCCCACATCAATCTGATGCATGATGTGGCTGGTACCACTCAAAGTGTCTCACTTTTATTTGAAATGGACCAGATTTTATGTGAAAACAACAAATGACATACGGAAAACCGATCAAACGCATTTGGATTGGGCTGATACTTTAGGAAAATGATACATTGGACATTTGTGATGGGTAAAAGTCAATTTAGCCTCAACCAGAGGTGTTGTGTGACTGCAATGGTCGAAAACGCACTCTGCGTGTCATAAATGGCCAAAACTTGCGTTTAACAGTCAAATGCATTCTTAAAGGCATCATATTAATTTTAAATCACACGAAAACACCCTAATAATTATTATCGAGGTGTATGAGGAGATAGAACGTCACTCAGATATGTGGTTTGCAGGGAACAACTGAATATGTGTTTTTTTAGGTTTTTGTCGCACTTGAAAAGCATGCATGTGGTGGTCAAAACTAGACGAACGACCTCAGAATTCCATGAAATCAGACGACAAAAATGGTTTGGTGAATTGCGAAATGGTCATCTTAACAGCATGTCAATCAGAGGCGTTGTGTGACTGGGCTGGACAAAAATGCACTTTGCGTGTTGAAAATGGCCAAAACACGCATTTAACAGTCAAATGCATGAATAACGACATCAGAATGACTTGAATACACACAAAAACATCCTAATTATTATTCTTGAGGTGTACGAGGATATGACAGGCCATTTAGATGAGAGATTTGCATGGAACGACTGAATATGTGTTTTTTAGGTGTATGGTGTGCTTGAAAAGCGTGCGTGGGGTGGTCAAAACCGGCTGAACGACCTCAGAATGCCTTGAAATTAGACTACAAAAAATTTTGTGTGAATTTTGAATTTTTCGTTTATACGAAACATCAATCGGAGGTGTCGTGTGACTGTGGTGGCTGAAAACGCACTCTGCGTGTTGTAAATGGCCAAAACATGTGTTTAACGGTCAAATTCATGTCGAACAACATCAGAATGAGTTGAAATCAAACGAAAACACCCTAATTATTATTGTTGAGGTGTAAGTGGAGATGACATGTCATTCGGACGCATGGTTTGTACGACATAGCTGAATATGTGTTTTTTAGGTGTTTGGTGCGCTTGAAAAACGTGCATTGGAAGTCAACACCGACCGAACGACCTCAAAATGACATGAAATCGGACGAAAACAATGGTTCAGTGAATTTTGAAATGATCGGCTAGACAGCACATCAATCGGCAGTGTCATGTGACCACGCTGGCCGAAAACACACTCTGCATGTCGTAAATTGCTAAAACCTGTGTTTAACGGTCAAATGCATGACGAACTACATCGGAATGACTTAAAATCACATGAAAAAACTATAATTATTATTCATGAGGTTTACGAGGAGAAAACACATCATTTAGACACGCGGTTTGTGTGGCACGTCTAAATATGTGTTTTTTAGGTGTTTGGTGTGCTTGAAAAGCGTGCGTGGGGTGGTCAAAATTAGAGGAACGACCTCAGAATTCCATGCAATCAGACGACAACAAAGGGTGCGGGAATTTTGAAATGGTCGGTCAAATGGCACATTAATCAGAGGTGTCGTGTGACTGTGCTAGCCAAAAATGCACTATGTGTGTCGTAAATGGCCAAAACATGCGTTTAACTGTCAAATGTATGCCAAATGACATGAGAATGACTTGAAATCATGTGAAAACACCCTAATTATTATTCATGAGGTGTATGAGGAGAGGTAACATCATTAGGACATGTGGTTTGTGCGGAATAGCTGAATATATGTTTTTAAGGTGTTTGGCGTGCTTGAAAAGGGTGTGTGGGGTGGTCAAAACTGGCCGAACAACCTCGGAATGCCATGAAATCAGACGACAACAATGGGTGGGTGAATTTTGAAATGTTAGGAGAGATGGCACGTCAATCAAAGGTGTCGTGTGACCGCAGTGCACACCCCCCCCCCCCCCCGAACAGCCCCCCCCCCCCCCCCACCACCACGGGCAGCCCCCCCACCCAACGATCCATGGATCATTTGTGACGGGTATGAGTCAACCCCACCTCAATCCAAGGCACGGTGTGACTGGTATCACTCAAAGTGTCTCAGTGTTTTCTGAATTGGACAACATTTTAAGTGGAAAAAACAACTGACATATGGAAAATCTTCACAAGGCTACACATATATTCTTGAAATTAAGTGATTAAAAATAAAATACTGTCTATTGGTCATACGTTTTTAGAAGAAAATATTCACAAGGAATAGATTGAAACACAATGGGTCATAGTATATATAAAAAACATGAATTATATTAGGAATGAGTCTCGACATCCCATCATGAACATGCACCAACACTCATGTTCTAATTCTCAATCACAGTTCGTTCATTCTATACAATAACATACAACAAATAAATATCATACCGTAATTTCATATGAAAACAATGAACACTCAAGCAAACCGTATAACAAATTAGTCAACAAGGCTACACATAGATTCTTGAAAAATTTGTTTCAAAGTCTCATAAAAATACCCCAATGGTGAGGAATACATATAGTGACACTATAGCCCCATGGATCAACTCAATCTCATCCTAAAATAGTCGTTCTAGGACAAAACCAATGTCCCTTTGGGAACCCAATACCAATGACATAATTTAATATTCCTACCCACTACCGAAGATGGGGATTCATCTCACATCAAACCCAGGGGAGAAAATTACAGTTAGACACATACTGCCTTATTCTAATTGAAAAGTCTATGAAAAACATGTAGGCTATTCTGGTAACCCATCTCATATGTCAAGTTTGGCCAATATTTCCCAATAACACATAAGGAACCATTTATACATGGATACATAATCATTAGAGGAATATAAACATCCCATGTGCTTCCAATAACTCATCATAGGTCTAAGAACATGACCACTACCATTGTCTATCTTATTGGTGTCATGATCCTTGCCACTCTACCCAAGTTTTTCTATTGGTTTTAAGATACTCAACCCAAGACCATGACTAAAGATCCCATGTTATTCCTATAACATGTAGGTTTTTTCTCTTTTGTGTATTGGTGTTGTGGTTTGAGTGAGGAAAGAATTCTAAATTTTGAATACTCTTATGTGTGTTGGTGTTGCGGTTTGAGTAAGGAATGAATTATAAATTTGGAATACTGTTATGGGTGTTATTGAATTTCCTATAACATGTAAGCTTTTTCTCTTAAGGGTGTTATTGCATTTTAATTTCTAAATTTCTTAATTTCTAAATTCTGCAATGAATTCTAAATTTTTAATACTTTAGATGGGGATTTTTTTATTGGCATTGTTGCAGGTCTGGAGAGGTGTTGTTGTGTTGTTGTAGGTCAGGAGAGGGGAGAGGGGCCTACTTTTTTGGAGCTGAGCAATTGTATACCAACAGTTTCAAATCCATTGGTATAGATAATATAATATAACTATACCAACGGTTTGTTATAACAGTTGGTATAGGTTTATACCAACAGTTATAACAAAACCGTTGGTATAGCCTTATGGCTTGCCAAATCCCCTATATACCAACAGTTTACCACCATTGGTATAAGTGTAAAACACACATACCAATGGTTTACAAAACTTTGGTATATGTTATACTTTAACACACATATACCAACAGTTTGTAGCAAACCGTTGGTATACCTTCTATTTTGACACTTATACCAACGATTTTCACAGAACCGTTGGTATAGGCCTATTATCACGCCTTACATGGCCACAGTTGAGGGAACCGTTGATATACTATATACCAATGGTTTCCAGGCCTTTACCAATAGTTTACAACCATTTGTTAAGTGTCAAATTCTAGTAGTGATTCATTCTATCTAGACTATCATCTTAGTAAAAATTTAGAATTCTTGCTTCACATGTCATTATTTTTAATAATAAAAAACCCAAAAAGATTTTAATCACTATTATTTAATAAACAAAACCAAAAAAGGCATAGAATTGGTGAATTATAAAAATAAAGTGACCTACATTGAGAAGGATCCTCAAGAGAGGTGACCATGGTCTGACACGGTGATGTACTAGGAAAAATATAATTATTTTTGTCCACACCCCATGATAGGCGTGCGTCAATACTGAAGCTATTTTTGAGGATCCAATCATTAGTTCAATTTCTTTTTCTATTTTCACATCTTATTTATATTTTATTTCATTTAAAAAACTAAAAAAGACTTCCAAGATGAATTCAAAATCAGAATATTATGCATGGAAAAATTACTCACAGGTGCAGTAACAACAAGAAGATGATGATGAATATTTTAGAAGAGCTCAGGTGCATAAACTTAGAAAAAAGCATTTAATAACTAACCAGAAAGGCTGATATAGATTTTGATTATGTTCATACATTAATGGAGAAACCCATCCCTGTGATGGAGAAGGAACCTGAGAAAGTGTTGTATGAAATTTCACCACTTATATTTGAAATTGAAGAACCTAAGGAGGCAGGGGAAGAAGACGTACCTACTGAGATACAAGTTGGAGATCAAAAATGTTTGGATTAATTTTTGATCAAATTTTAAAAACTACGAAACCTCTCCATAAAATACAAAGATGAATATTCAACACCACAAATGGATGAAACCACCCAACTGGTGGAATTTGAAGTCAAGATGGTGGAGCTCGACTACCTGCCTCCATGATCAGTGAGTCTACACCAAGTGGCACTTACCACTGAGGTAGAGATTGAAACTGAACCAACTCAGGGAGTTGAACCATTCATTGACTTTATCCCTTCTAATTTTATTGAATCTAAATTCAACATCACTCCTTATAGTTTTGATTATACAGAATCAGACAATCTCAACTATACCTTGGAGGACGAAGAAGAACCTAGATGTGCACATACTGAGGAACATATGGATCTCCCTGGATATGTTGAATATTTATTGAAGGATGTTAATGAAGAGATTCTAGTGGATTACCCTAAGTAAACCATGACAAAATATGGTTACTTTGATGGGGAATAATTTGATCTTGATAATTCATGTTTTAAAATTATTCAAATAGAATTACACTCTGACTTTCCCATTGACTATTCTTTTGATGAAGCTTGCCTCGATAAACCAATGGACAGAAAATAAGAGGTTTCACAAGTAGCAACCAAGAAGGAGGATGATTCATACATCATCCTACCCCCACCATGCAAGATATACCTCATTGTTAAGGGGGTGGGGATATGGTGTAATCTATCCCTGGACCATTACTCACCTACAAGGATGAAGCACAAGCTTGGAAAAGCTACATGTAGTGGTTAAAATCAAAGAAGCTTCATCCTCCATCAGACTTTTGATAACATCTGGTACTGCCCTCTAGAGGCAGTCAAAATTCAGGGCTGACATACTGGATAATACCAAGATTTATATTCACTTTCATTCTAGAAATTCAGATGTCAATTTATTTTCTTTGAAATAATTTAGCATGTAGCCCATCCCTCTTTTCATTTTGAGCTTAAATTAAATAATCATTTTGATTAATTGAGTAATTTTCTTCTATAGGATCATAATGGTAGAAGGAATCACCAAACTGTGAACGGGAAGGACCATGTTTCATGGAAAAAGGGTCTTCAATATTAGTTTTTTATAATTTAAACTCTCCACATTTTTTCCACCACATGGTTTGAGCTTTAAAGATATAATTGCATGCCCAAACTTGAATTCATGTTTTACTCGACTTATCTAGGAGTCATGATTTTATTAGGAATCCTCTGATGCCATGTTTTAGATTTCAATGTTAATATTATTAAATGATTGAAATTATTAATTGAAATTTTAAAATGAAGCATGGATATTGAAGTAATGACTCATGATTTGAAGGAATTAATTTATTCATTTAAATGAAACTTCCATACCATCATTCATGCTTTGAATTTATGAAGTTCATGTGAATTGATTTATTATTCATTCCATGAGTGATTGTCTAATGTTATATTTCCCATTCCTGAGAATATTTATAGACCAAGTACTACCTAGTTATTCTTGAGCATATTTCTTGAGTAATCATGGGACATGTAACCAACCAAAACTTGTATTGAAACTTTTCAATTCTATGACTGTCCAAAAACACATTTAAAATGATTGAGGCATCCTTCGAAAGGATAATATTCCGTAAAATACTACCTTTACATCAATCCTTAATTTATAAAATAGAAACCATGAATGACCGTTATCGGAATGAGTCATGTTTCAAGCTCTTTTTATCCATTCCTACAATCCTATGAGTATTTTCATGATATTTTCAAGTTCAAGTGTGCGGGTAAAGAGAATCATGGGGGATGGGATGATATACATTGTAAGGAAGAAGTGTAGGGATTTTATTTTGGTAATTGTAAAAGGTTGTGGAATCAATCATTATACTCTATTTTTTCCCCTCTTGAATTAATAAAAATGAAAAAGTGACAAAAAGAACCAACAAAAAGAGAAAAAAATGGGTTGTGATTTGGGAAAACCAATAATCACCATTTTCTATACTGCTGATCTTATGATCATATATGGTTTGGTGATTGATGTCAGCTCTGATATAATCATAACTTTCGGGAAAAAAAGTACAAAATAAAAAAATCAGGAGGGTACATAAATCATTCATTATGCTTACCTGATCATAACATTTTCATCGAGTTTTGGGAAGTGGGTGTTGCTACTATGAAGGGTATAATATCATTATATTTTTACTTTTGATATTATGCATAGTAATTAATATATTAGACTCCTCCTTGAGCCTTAATTTTTAAAGCATTAAATCCTACCAACCTTAAAACTCAGAGTCAATAGAACCTTAATTTCAAGTCCTCGTGATTTTATGTGCATTTTGATTTTACAAAGTGGAGAAAGTAGTTTATTTAAAAGACTATGGATAAATAACATGTTCTCATGATATGAGCATAACTCTACTTGAATTATATAATGATTAATGAGATAAAATAATCAAAAGTGAGGTAAATCATGACTTAGAATGTTTAATAATAATGAATCAAGGAGCTTGAATGAATGAAAGGAGAAGTTCCATCAATTTTCAAATGGTAAAAGTCAAATATTTGAATTATTTTTTTCTTTGAAAAATGGGAAATTAAATTGATATTTTTTAAAAATTTTGAATGTGTGATTTCAAATTGAATTTTTTTTGATTTAATTGAATTGGAATTTGAATATTGGTAACATTGGTGTCCTCTAATTTCTATGTTGAGATTTAATGCTTGAGGACAAGCATGGTTTAAGTGTGGGGGTATTTGAGATGTAAAATTTATGTGCATATTTTATATCAAATATTGAGGATTTTTAATTTTATTCAATGATAAAACCCATTTATTTCATATTTTTTTTAAAATAATGGGAAATTTAAATTTTAGAATGATTATGAGAAAAATTGAGAAAAGTGCATAATTTTGGATTTTTGACAGAATTTTACAACAAAGGTATTTTTTCATTTTTGAAAAAATTTAATTCAAAAAATTCATGATTCTTTTTCTTAGAAT
Source organism: Viscum album (assembly GCA_963277665.1). Taxonomy (NCBI): domain Eukaryota; kingdom Viridiplantae; phylum Streptophyta; class Magnoliopsida; order Santalales; family Viscaceae; genus Viscum; species Viscum album. Next base: position 961,334,241 of record OY728148.1, on the reverse strand, counting down.
CCTGATTTTATTTCATTCAACTTTATCATCAGGACATACAGTTGATTCAAAGATCTATTAGTCCAAAAAATCATTTATATTGGAAATTCTTCTAGGCAAATAGAATGGACCCCACCACTATAATGGATGAAAAAATCTATCTCCTCACCTCATATTTAGGTGATTCCACCTAGGATAGCACTAGGACACATATTACTGACATTAAAACAAATTTGGGGGGATTTTGAAGTCATTAAGGTTTGTATTGATCGTTATAAATTTGAATACGGATTCCTGGAAATTTCGGCCATAAAAATACTTATTCAATGAAAATTCCATAAAACTTTAATCATGTGGCTAAATGAGCTGAAATTTTGAGGGTGAATGGAAAACAAATTATTGAATAACTTTTATGAAGGTTTACACACATTAATCTAACATTTAATAGTCCAAAAATATGCAAACATTCAGAGGAATGAATTCTTCCTATAACAAGAGGCCCTCACCTTCTTCCCAAATCATCAGCTTGACCCCCACATCTAAGGAGGGATCCCACAAGGGCATGGGCCACTTCTTCTCCTATTTCCCCCCTAATTTATTCTTTATATTTTAATTTAATTTTATTTTTGTATTATGTTTCAATTCTAATTATAATTTAAGTTTTATTAATCCATAACTTTGTGATTCTCCATCAACTTTTCATTATTTATTTCCCTCTCTCTCTCTATTCTCTTCCACCCACTCCATTGAGTAATATTTTACTCTCAGAAATGAGAGGCTGACCTCAAGACTTGGCCCGGGGGGAGGTGAAGGTGATCATGAATTTTCTTTAATGTTTCATTTTAAGTTTGTAGGTAGATTTCAGTAGCATGCACATGTATGGTGAATGTCTATGATGTTGTGACTGACTCCAACGACATGCAACTAAACATATCCCTATTCTTTTATTTAATCATTTTCCCTCTCTCCATTGGTTAGTTCTTCACACGTATTATTTTAGCTAATGAATGTATAAAACGTCTTCGATTGAACTGGGTCCTAGAAGATGACACATTCTAGACAATGGTGTGTCACCAACTTGGATTAAAGGAGGAGGTGGAATTGAGAGTGCTCAAACATTCAATGATATTCCACAATTTCTAATTAAATAATAGTAGTTCAAACATGTGATTTCATGTTTGGATTATCAAACTAAAATAAATCATATAAAGGATCATAATGATTGAACATTTAACCAACCACCAAAACCAAGTTCTTTCTTATTAATTCATTCTGTTTAGACTTTCATCTTAGTATAAATTTAGAATTCTTGATTCACATGTCATTATTTTAAATAATAAAAAACCCAAAAATATTTTCATCACAATCATTAAATAAAAAAACCACAAAAAGAGATATAATAGTTGAATTAGATAAAGTGAACTACATTGAGAATTCTCTTCAAGAGTGAAGACTCTGGTCAGCCACTATGTTGCAATAGGAAAAATATAATTATTTTTGTCCACGCCCCACGACAGGCGTGCATTAAAACTAACATTGTTTCCAAGGATACAATCATTATTTTATTTACTTTTTCTATTTTCACATCTTAGTTATATATAATTTCTTTTAAAAAAACTAAAAAAAATACTTCCACGATGTATTAAAATTCAGAATATTATGCATGGAAAAATTACTCACAGGTGCAGCAGCAACAACAAGAATTATATGAATATTTTAGAAGAGCATAGGTGCATGAACTTAGAGAAATAATTGAACAATTAACCAAAAAGGATGATATAGATTTTGATTATGTTCATGCATTAAAGGAGTAACCCAAACCAAATCCAAAGGAACAACCTGAGAAAGTGGTGGAAGAAATTTCACCACTTATATTTGAAATTGAAGAACCTGAGGAGTCATGGGAGGTATACTTACCTAGTGAGATAAAAGTGGGAGATCAAAAAAGTTTGGATGAATTATTGATTAAATGCGAGGAACTACCTAACCACCCAATATAATAAAAAGAAGAATATTCATCACCACTGAAGGAAGAAACCACCCACGTGGTGGAATTTGAAGTCAACATGGAGGAGCCCGACTACCTGCCTCCAACCTCAGAGAGTCTACTCCAAGATTCACTTACCACTGAGGAAGAGATTGAAGCTGAAGAAACTCAAGGAGTTGAACCATTAATTGACTCTATCCTTTCTAAATTTATTGAATATGATATCAATATCTCTCCTTGTGGTTTTGATTATATAGAATCTGACAATATCATTTATGCCTTGGAGGATGAAGACGAATCAGGATGTGCACATGTTGAGGAACATATGGAGATCCCTAGACACGTTGAATATTTATTGAAGGAAGTTCATGAGAATATTCTAGTGGATTTCCCTAAGGAAATCATGATAAAAGATTCTTACTTTTATGGGGAAGAATTTGATCTTAATACTTCATGTTTTAATATTATTCAAATAGAATTACACTCTGACTTTCATGTTGACTATTCTTTTGATAAAGATTACCTTGAGGAACAAATGGACAGAGAAGAATAGGTTGCACAAGTAGCAACCTATAAGGAGGATGATTCATACTTCATCCTACCCCACCATGCAAGCTATACCTCATTGTGAAGGGGGGGATATAGTGTACTCTATCCAGGGATCATTACTCACCCAGAAGAATGAAGGACATGTTGAGAAAATCCACATGTGGTGGTTCCAATAAAAGAAGATTCATCCTCCATCAGACTTTGGATAATAGTTGGTACTGCCCTTTAGAGGCATTCAAAATTTAGGGCCCACGTGGGGGATAATACCAAGATTTATCTTTACTTTCTTTCTAGGAATTTATATGTAAATTTCTTTTATTTGAAATAATTTAGAATATCACCCCCTCCCTCATTCCATTTTAAGCTTAAATGAAATGATCAATGTGATTAATTGAGTAATTTTCTTTTGTAGGATCATGATGGTAGAATGAAGCCCCATACAGAGAAGGGTAAGGACCAAGTTTCATGGGAAAGGGTGATCAATTTTAGTGTTTTATCTTTAAAACATTCCACATTTTTTTCCAAAACATGTTTTGAGCTTTAAAGATAAAATTGCATGCCCACACTTAAATTCATGTTTTACTCGACTTATCTAGGAGACATGAGTTTCGTAAGAATCCTGAGATTCCATGTTTTATATTTCAATTTTGAAATGATTAAATTATTGAATTTAATAATTGAATTTTTAAAATGATGAATATATATTTAAGTAATAAATCATGATTTGATGGAATTAATTGATTCATGTAAATGAAATTTTCCTACCATCCTTCATGATTTTAATTTATAAAGTTCATATGAATTGATTTATTAGTCTTTCCATGAGTGATTGACCAATGTTATATTTCCCATTCCTAAGAGGATTTATAGACCATGTACTTCCTATTTATTCTTGAGCATATTTTTTGAGTGATCTTGGGACATGTAACTGACCAGAACATGTATTGAAACTTTTCAAGTCTATGAATGTACAAAAACAGATTTAAAATTATTGAGGCATCCTTTAAAAAGATAATTTTTCTTAAAATACCACCTTTACATCAGTCCTTCTTTTAGCCCATAGAGACCATGAATGACCATTATAGGAATGAGCCATATTTCAATCCATTTTTATCCATTCGTACCCTCCTCTGAGTATTTGCATAATATTTTAATGTTGAAGTGTGGGGGTAAACGGAATCATGGTGGATGGTATGTTATACATTATAAGGAAGAAGTCTGTGGGTATTATTGTGTTAATTGTAAAAGTTTGCGGAATCCTTCATTATAATCTATTTTTCCCCACTTGAATTAAAAAATGACAAAAATGACAAAAAGAACCAACAAAAAGAGAAAATAATGGGTTGTGATTTAGGAAAACCAAAAATAATTATTTTTCAAACTGATGATCATATGATCCTATGTGGTTATGTGATGTATGTGAGGTTTGATATAATAAAAAATTTCGAAAAATTAAAAAATTTAAAAAAAATTCAAGAGGGTGCACAAATCATTCATTATTCTTACTTGATCATAAACTTTTTGTTAAGTTATGGGAAGTGGGTGTTGCTACTTTGAAGGGGATAATTTCATTATATTTTTACTTTTGATATCATTCATAGTACTTAAGAGATTAGACTCCTCCTTGAGCCTTAATTTTTTATACATAAAATTCTATCAACCATAAACCTCAAAGTCAATAGAACCTTAATTGTAAGTCCTCATGGTTATATGTGTGTTTTTTCCTTACAAAGTGGAAAAAGTAGTTCATTTACAAGCCTATGGATAAGGATCATGTTTCGCATGATATAATCATAACTCTAATTGAATTGTATCATGAGTGAAGAGATAAAAGAATCAAACGTGAGCTAAATCATGACTTGGCATGTTTAATAATAATAAATGAAAGAGATTGAATGAATGAAATGAGATGTTCCATCAATTTTCAAATGCTAAAAGTAAAATATGTGAATTATTTGTTTCTTTGAAAATGAAAAATTAAATTGATATTTTATGTAGATTTTTGAATGTTTGATTTCACATTGAATTATTTTTGATTTCATTACATTGGAATTTGAATTTTGGTAACATTGGTGTTCTCTGATTTCTATATGGAGATTTTATTCTTGAGGACAAGCATGGTTTAAGTGTGGGGGTAATTGACAGGGAAAATTTTTATGCATATTTTTTATCAAATAATGAGTATTTTTTAATTTTTTTCAATGATAAAACTCATTTATTTCAATGTTTTATTAAAAATGATGTGTAATTTTAATTTTAGAATGATTATGAGAAAAATTGAGAAAAGTGCATAATTTTGAATTTTTTAACGATTTTTACTACAAATATATTTGTATCATTTCATAAAACATATAATTCCAAAATTCGTGATATTTATTTTTTAGAATTCTGATTTTATTTCATTCAACTCTCTCTTTTGTAGCTAGAGCTGATTCGAAGATCTATTAGTTCAAAACATTCATTGAAGTTGGAAACTGTTTTAGGTAATTTTACTTGGGGTACCACTAGGAAATATAGTACCGACTCTACAACAAATTTGGGGGAGTTTTGAAGTCATTAAGGTTTCCATTGATCGTTACACATTTGAAGGAAGCTTCATGGAAATTCCGTCCATAAAAAAAGTCTTATTCAATGAAAATTACATAACTCCTTAACCCAGTGGCTAAATGAGCTAAAATTTGGAAGATGAACGGAAAACATATTTATGAATAATGTTTATGAAGGGGTTGACGCATGAATAGACCATTTAATGGTCCAACAACATGAAATCGTATAGTGGAGATAATTCTTCCTATAAAAGGAGGCCCTCAACTCCTTCCCAAATCATCAGCTCGACACCCACATCTAAGGAGGGATCCCATTGGGGCACGAACCGTCAGGGAGCGGTTCTTCAGCTTTCGACTGTAGGAGAAGCATAGGGCGAAGAGGAGCTCCGGTGATCACCAAGGATACACTGACGGCCTCAGTGACATGTTCACGACGCAGTTTCTGTGGAAAGAGATATTGTCCTTCCACTTCACCAAAGCCGCCACCGGGAGCATGGAGAAGTACTCTCTGTAGACATTGGGCATGGATTTTCGAGATTTCGGGTAATTTTTTGAGAATTAAATGAGAAAAATGCCTGAAATTTCAAATTTTTGGTGATTAGAAGTCAGAAAATGTTCATATATTCCATGATCCTTTTGTGTCGGGGCAGGAAGGAGTGGGAGGAGTGTAGCGAGGCCATGAGCGGTCTGTCGGTGGCGACCATGGAGGTGATGGGCGTCGGCCTTGGGGTGGGACATAACTACATTAGGGATTTATTCATTGGAAATGAATCTAATGTGGGTCTAAATTACTAGCCTCCTTATCGGTGATGACAGGTGACGCAGGGGACGGGACCCCACTGTGATCCCACCTCCATTACCATCCTCCACCAGGACGACGTGGGTGGCCTCCATGTTTTGTACGATGGGAGGTGTCATTATGTCTCCCCCGCTTTATCAACGTTCATTGTTCGTATTGACGACACCTTTATGGTATACACGTCTGCATTCACCACTGATCCATTTAACACTTCTGATTTTCATAGTCATAATGAAAGGGAAAATCACAGACTCTGTTGAATGGGATGTACAAGAGATGCGTACACAGGGTGGTGGCGAATGAGCATAGGGCGAGGAAGTCGATAATATTCATTCTGTGTTCGGTGAGGGACAGGGTGGTGAGTCCCCCGCTGCAGTTTCTGGCCGGCGGGAACCCCCGAAGGGCAAACCCAGACTTCGAATAGCCCATCTTCCATGACTTCATCCAAATACACTACCACGAGGACACCCGCACCGTCCAGGCTTTCTCCAATTGGTTTGTGACATCAAAATGAATCTTTGTTGGTGATTCGATATGTAAAATAATGTGATGGTCAATCAAGTATGTTATGGAGTACTATGTTATGGTAAAAATTTTACGTCTCTAAATGCTATGGAGTAATATTTATCAATTTGATAAAAACACACTTCGATTGTGGTAGTCTCGCATACCCAGCCTAGTGATGATTGTTTTTTAGGTATTAATAATTCTAATAAATGACAATGCATGTTATGATGTGGAAGAAGAATTGCCTACTTTTGATCCAAAAAATACCGGTGGGTCTAGCAGAGGAGAAATGGGACAACATGGATATGAATGTTATTGCCAACATCCCTTTTTCTTTGGTGGCCAAGGTCCTATCAAGCATTGCAGAGAAAAATACAATGAATGAAAATAATGTTGTTATAAGAAACATTATAAGACCATGTCATTGCACACCAAAATTTTCTTAAAGAGAAAATTATACACTCTTCGAATGATGAGTCATCATCAGTGACTGATCACATCAACACTGCCAATACCCTATTTTCTCAACTCATGACACTAGGCTACAAAATTAGGGATACTGAAAGTGCTGGTATTATGCTATAAATATATACAAATCCATATGATCAGTTGATCTTCAACATTACCAACAATATCATAATGGCCATTTTTCTACTCAACAACGTTGCAGATATGGTTCCTGAACAAAAAAATCAATGTAACAGCAAAGTGACAGACAAAAAAAATTCACCAATCGAAGACATTGTCAATAGAGAGAGGAAGGACGATGGATCATGATTAGAAGTGGGAGCCAAAATCATGGAAGCTCTAAATCAATAAGAATAACAACATCACATGTTATAGTTGTTGAAAGTAGGGGCACACCAAAAAGAATAGTTGGAACAGTAAGAGTGGTGGAAACAACTCTCAATGAAATATGACGAGTACTTATGAAAATGGAGACATACTAGTCAGAAAAACATCAATGATTGATGGAGGTAGACATCATCTCAAGAACGCGTGGATAATTGATTCAATAGAAACAGGGATCAAAGGGAATGGTTTGATCAGTATGAACATATCTCAAAGGGACTTGTTTACATGGGGAACAATCACACCTTGAAGATATTTGGAGTCAATACCAACAAAATGAAGATGCATGATGGTATAATTCAAACCACCTAAGGATTACACCATGTGAATATCCTGAAGATTAACCTATTTTATTTGGGTGGATTTGATGATATCAGGTGTAAGACTCACACTAAAAATGGAGTGGGGGAGATTGTGAAGGGTGTTCTTGTGGTGATGAAGATAGAGAAGATCTCAAAGAATCTATGTGTTCTTTATGGTGAAGCAAACAAGGAGGTGGAGATAGTTGTCACAACCCATCCCTTGGGGCCCATGTCTTGACTACCCCAAACCCGTCTTCCATAGGTGAGAGGCTCATAACTAGCCCAAAAAAGGTGTGTCCCTTAAACGGGAACACATTGCTTTTTTAACCTGTATAGACACATAGTCCAAGAACAAAACAAGATGCAACCACACAGACTAGAACACAATAAGATGTAACCAAAAAGTAATCTGTTGTAGTAAAATAGTCCTGAAAGTAAAAAATGGGTCGGGAATACAAGCCCAACTATAAAAGTACAAGTACGAATGGTAGTACAATACAACTGAAAGAAACCATAATATAGAACAAAGGTACAAATACAACACAAGTAACACCATGATGATAAAACCACGAAGGTAACTCCATGAAGGTAGAAGTACCATGCAAGTAACACCATAAAGATAGAAATACCACACATGTAAAACCACAAAGACAATACCAAAAAGGTAGAAGTACCACATAGGTAACACCACAAAGAAAGAAGTACCACATAGTAAAAAGACTCAGCTCCCAATCAGGTATAACATAAGTACAGAAGTACATATGATTATTCATAAACTATATCATCTTATTCTATTAAGAAGATCTACTTCTAACCTACACAAGATTGATAGGTAACTAACCCACGCTGACCCAAATAGGATTTGACCCACATTAGATCGATATGTTGTAGCCCACATAGGATCTCTGAGCACTGACCCACATAGGATCTGACCCACACATGATCAATAGATGTTGACCCACATAGGATCGATGTTCTTTATTCACGTTGCAGCCTGCCACATGTTTCCTTGCACCCGATACACTCAGGTTCCGTAGAATCTTCCCCTTGCGATATCGGTCGTACTTCGGCTGCCACTACGATTTAAAGGGAATTACTCAAAGGACCGTCGTGTCGTAAGGGTTCTAACGCGATAGACGGCGCGTCAATTGGATGCTCGGTCTGTGAGTTATATGTGTTTTAGATTTGGGGGGCCAGTTGGTTTTGGGTTTGATCCTACCCAGCCATACTCCATCTTCATAAAAAACTCAATTGGAGAATACCAAAAGGACCGTCTTGATCCAAGGATCCAAACACTGTAGACAGTTCATCAAACAGACATATGGTTCACAAGATATGCTCCTTTAAGTGTTCCAGGGTTAGGTTGGGTCTGGGTTCGGTCTGACCTGGTCGGACAGACCCGGCCCGACTCGCTCTGGGCTAGGCCGGGGTGGACTCGGCCTGATGGACCGGGGTGGACTCAGCCTAATGGGCTGGTGTTTGGTATGACCCATAAGAGGGGTGGACCGCAAGGGCATCCCACCGCGGTCCGCAGGGTGGCAGCCCGCAAAGGTGGCCCGTCTAGAATAGGGCGCCCGCAAGGGGGCAGCCCGACCTGTATGGGGCGGAGACCCAATCTGGGGAGGCGGCCCACTTCAAGGGCGACAACCCGGTCTGAGGGTGGCGGCCCGGTGTGTGGGCATCGGCCCGCTCCGAGGGTAGGGAACCAGTGTGAGGGTTGGGGCCCAGTGCAAGGGCGGCGGCCCGCTCCGAGGGAGGCAGTCCGGCCCGAGGGTGGCAGCCCGACTTAAGGGTGGCGACCCGGTCCGAGGGCGGCGGCCTGGTCTAAGGGTGGTGTCCCGGTGCGAGGGCGGCACCCCGACTCGAGGGAAGCGGCCTGCTACGAGGGATGCAGCCTAGTTCAATCCGATATGAGTGGTTTTAACCACCTAGTCACCCAGATTCTCAAAAGGCCTGGAGGCCATTCGATTGGTGAGGTGACGACACCGTGTTTGCACCGCGGAACCCTCCAGAGGTGGGTTCGGCCTCCTCCGCAGCTTCCAATCATCAGCAGCATGGTGGTCGTGTCGCATTCCTTCTCGCGGTCAGCCGTCATGTCATCCAACTCCTCCGTTCTCCGCAGTTGATGAGCCGTGACCCTCCTCTTACGACATGTGTCGATGTGTTCACAATCGTCTGAGGCGGTGCAAGGAAATCAAAATAGCGGAGGGTTCGGGCTGGGTTTTTTAGTGCCGCATTCTCCGAGTTAGCTAACAATATGAATGATATTATGGGAGTTCAATAAATAGTTGTATTGAGAACAAGATTACCCCCACATGATTCCCCGCAATAACCTCCCGCAATGACAGATGAATCGCGAGTCAACACGTTAGTTGGTTGACTCGCATTCTTCGTAGAATTTCATGAATATGGAAGAAGGAAATAAAAACACACAAACAAAAATAACCCCCTACCTGGAAGAGATGTCTGCTAATAATGGTCGATGAAACCTCCTTTATCATTGTCATCGGTTCATGACTTGGTGGCGCTCGTCACCGCTGGTTGGAACCAGTCTCATCCTCCTAGTGGAGGGCGTCACAGTACATTGCCAGAGCTTTGTCGTTTTGTGAATTTGTGCCAACACCCCTCCCTGAGCTCCATATAAATAAGAGAGGAGAAGGAGTTTATAACGCTCGGGGAATTAATTATGTTCATTTAATTAATGAACCTCACGAATTTCCAATGGTGTGGTTATTAGAAAAGAAGAGTTATTCCATTTGTTGGATTGACACATCTTCGGTCCCGCCAGCGTCATTCGTCCGTTGGAGGAAAGAAGGGAAAACATAACAAAACATGTTATTTTATTAATCTTTCAAAAGTCCACAAAAATAACTTTTTCACCAGACCTAATGCGGTCGAAGTTATACCTCTCTTAAGTGAATCCCGGAGCAGCAGGTTCAATGATGCCCTCAAATTTTTAAGCCGAACTACAGTTCAAAAGTTAGAAAATGCCGCTCACACGTTTACAGAATGTACCCAAAAAAAAGTTCGTAAAATTATTAACATTCACCCTCAACCAGTGCTGGTTGAGGGTAGGATCTTCCTAATTGAAACACACCCCAAAGAACCCAACGGTACTCTCGGATTTCCAATCCGAGTTACCTTTTAATAGTTATGGATTTTACAATAAAATAATTGTCACTTAATTATATTATTTACGGCCAAAAACTAACTTTCACTGGTGGCATGCACTGACCAAAGTTAGTATCATCATAAAGAGAGTATACCCTCATGAGCTCAATGGTGGTCTTCTATTTTTAATACGAGTTAACATTTGTGAGTTATAAGAATTTGAAAAATAAAATAAATTTATTTAAATATTTTATTTACAGTCATTCCATTTTCAGGTTTTCTCACAGGATGCCCGCACCGACTAAACTTAATCAATGACTAGGGTAAACCCGCCATTCTGAGCGCAACAATGCCCTCAGTTTTCTAATTCCAGTAACTATTAAATAATTATTCCACTATTTCAGGAAAATTGCTTACGTGCACTAATTATATATTAACAAAACTTCGACGGATCATTCTGGGAACCCTCAGCCTCAGAATCGCGCACTGTCATGTTTTGTGGTATCAAAATATTTCTATACAATTGGAAAAAATATATGGAATTTCCGAGACATTACAATTGTTGTCCAGTTAACTACCTCAACAAAAGCATTGGGGAAGTCATGGTTTCAAAAGCTTGGCCTTATGTTCGGATGAAGCTTTAAGATTCTTACTGAACATAAGTTTCTTCCTAGATTACAAAGGTATCCTTTCCATTTTGGGAGCATTATGATTTTTTCAACCAATATTGGTTGAATTTCGTGACTTCGACAATGAGGAGAAAGTATATCATAGAGTTGATCCATTCCAATATTTTGCATGCACTGTTTATATCCCTGGGAAGAGAAAGGTGCTTTGTAGAATTCATTAATGATTATTCCATGAGATGTTAGGCGTACCCAATCAATATGAAATCAAGTGTTTTTAAAGTCTTCAAAACATTCAAAGCATCGATGAAGATGGATTCTTGAAAGAAGATCAAGTGTTTGGGGATTGACAGTGGTGGAAAATATTCAAGTGAGGATTTTGATATGTTTTATTCAATGAGAAGGCATCAAGAGAAAATTCTAGGTGTCGTACACTCCTCAAAAAAATAGAGTGGAAAAGTGGGATAACATAACCTTGTTGGATAGAACAAGGGAGTTATTGAAGACTGTAGGAAATTTCAAGAAGTTATGGGATGAAGTAATGAAGAGAACATGTTATGTGATCAATCGATTTACTTTTGTGATGATTGATATGAAAACACTAATGAATATGTGGAGTGTTAAACCTACTGACTATGCTTGGTTACATACTTATAGAGGTCATGTATCTGTATTTTTTAATGATTAGAAAATATTGACGTTGGATTCGATATCCAATGAATGTATATTCTTAGGATATATTGATGGTGTGAAGGGGTATCGTATGTGGGACCCCACTACCCATAGACATATCATCAGCATGGATGTTATATGTCTAGAAGATAAGGTGATAGTGATGATTAATGGGGACTTGAAGAAAGAGAACACATATTCTATAATAGTTGGGGTGGAGGAAGAATCTATAGAAGAACCAATTTCCTTTGAGGATCATGATGATCAAGTTATGATTGATTTTGGACTATGAAGATCAACTAAAGATAAAAGAGAGCCAATATGAAACTCATAATTTATCACTGAGAGAAATATTTTTTATTACTTATTGATGGAGGACGGTAATCCATATTAATTTTTTGGAGGTGATGTGGAGTTCAGAAATATCCACATGGATGGAAGAAATTCGGGAGAAACGTGATGCCCTTCACAAGAACAAGACTTGAGATATTGATCCATTACCTCATGGAAGGAAGACTATCAGTAAAATCTGATTCTTTAAGATCAATTGGGATGAAAAGGAATAAATTTAAAGATATCATGCTAGAATGGTTGTCAAAGGATATGCATAGAGAGAAGTTATTCATTTCAAGGAAATATTTTCTCTCATTGTTAGAATAATGACAGTTCAAATAGTTATGGGGACGTGTGCAATATATAGTTTAACTCTAGAGTAGCTAGATGTGAAGAGAACTTTTCAACATAGTGATCATGATAAATAAATATATATTCTCTAATTGGAATTTTTTTCAAAATAAGAAAAAGTGAACTTGGTTTTTAGGTTGAGAAAAACATTGTATGGTATTAAGCAGGCACCAAGGTGTTGGTACACGAGATTTTATTTCTATATCATGAGTATTGGGCACAAAATACATCATTCAGATACTTCTGTATATTTCATGGGTTTAGATTGTAGTGATTTTATCATTCTTCTATTGTATGTGGATGACATGTTGATAGTTTTCATGGGAGTATGATATGAAGGAATTAAGACCAAAAAATAATATCTTCGCGTACAGATTTAGTGAAATAGAAATAAGGGTATGATTTAGCTATCAAAATAGAATTTCTTGAGGAATATCTCTAAATACTTCCAGATGCGACATTATAAGCCTATATTTACCCCACCTACTATTAATTTTATGTTATACTCTATGATAAATCCTAACAGTGATAATAGTGATGTATAGAGGATGGAGATGTCTCAATTACCTTATGCATGAGCAGTAGGTAGTATGATAATATCTATAGTATATATGAGACCAAAAAATGCACCTGTAGTGGGAGAAGTTAGTTGGTATGTGGTGAATTAAATACGGGAGCATTGGAGCATATTAAAGAAGACCCTTAGATACATCTAGGAGATCTCATATGCTATATTATGTTATTGAGGATCAAATTTCACTATTAGAGCCTACACAGATTCAAATTTTGTAGGTGATTATGACCAACGAAAATACACATTGGGTTAGGTGTTTAATTTTATAGGATGAGTTGTGAGCTGCAATTCAAAGTTCTAGTTTGTTATATATTTATCCACGACTAAGGTAGAGTACATGAAAACTACATAGGCTTGCAAAGAGGTGATTTAGATGTGATTGTTTCCAGTGGATCCCGAACAATGACAAAAGTATATCAAATTTTTTTGTGACAATCATAGAACCTTGAAAATTAAAAGGAATCTATCGTTTCATTCAATGATAAAGCACATTATGGTACAATATCAATTTGTTTGAGATGTGGTGGGGGAAGGAAGAGTGGATATGCAGAAAATTTATATTGAAGAAAATTAGGTTAAGTTTATGATGAAGTTTATTAACATTGTTAAGTTGATACAGTAAAAATCCACAATCCTAATCACATATATAAGAGCAACATGGTTGGAAGATAGAAAATATTTGTGGAAATATTATTGGTTCGCAATCAGATATCCAGGTGTGATATATATTGGCATTTTTTTCTCACAAACAGTTACTCACCCTTGATTTTTCAAAGGGGGGTAGTGTGGTTAGTGGGATGGGTGAAAAAACTAACCCATGGAGTTAAATAGAGGAGGAAGATCAAGTAAGTGCCTTGCCTATAAAAGGCATAACACTTTGATGGTTTTAGAAACATCACCTCAAGTATTGAGCTTCCTATTTCAACATTTTGAGTGTTGTATATTTTGAGTTGCATTATACATTACTCAAGAGAGTTAATTACATGGATATTTTCCTTATAATAGAAATAGAGTGAGTTTAACCTCTTTTACCATAGTGATATCATTCTATTTTTCAATGGTTTTTTACCCCTCTTTATTTGTGGGGTTTTCTATGTTACATATATTGTTCATTTTTTATTCATTTTTAATTTATTTTTATCTCACAATTATCACATCATGAAAGGGCCAATAATATTTGATCCCAATAGCAGCCTTACTAAATATTTTTTTATCAGATACTAAAAAAAATTGTGTGTTGTGCTATGAGGTAGCCCACTTTCAATGGAGTAATTGAGTTGTATGGGAATAATTTTGTTTCTCAAAACTATAGAACAAAAATTTAACATGTTTATAATTATATAAATAGTTGTAAGAATCAAGAAAACATGAATAATACAAATCTTGTAATGATTTATCATAATCGGAAGTGTAACATGTTGATTCTAAGAAACCATAAACAAAGAATGAAAGAATAAAAAGTAATGATTCATGTAAACATTTACAATAGATAACTGGCTAATGAGAATATATATAACCGGTTTGATATTAATACTGATAAGTACCATGACCTATAAGAGATAATAGACTCAAACATAAGCGAGATGATCAATATAAATGATTGACATAAAGTAGTAATCAAATCAAAAGGAGGACCATAGGTTTTTGAAATTATTTATCTATTTGGCATATATGCATGGTGCATGGGTACTAGAATTCCACTATGAAAAAATGGGATTATAAAAGATATGTGATAAATAGTGAAACATAACCATATAAGAAAAAGGTACATGAGGAAAATATCCAAAGTTCAGGTTCTTCAAATGCCAGGACTCACAGTAGAACCATGTTGGGGATTTATCATATACCATGCACCTTGGAAAAACTCAAAAAATGCATGCAACATAGAACCAAAGAATAATCAAATACAATGCATAAATAACTGATAGAAAAGAAGAATAATACCATACTAAGGCCCCTTACTAGGGATAAATCTCTCCTATGTCTTTTCATAGAGCCTCTATGTAATTAGGTATTGTTGTTAGGGTCATCGAGATTGTACTCCTATAATCGTCATTACCATCTAGGTAAAAAGAACACCAAGGAACACTAGGACCTCATCAGATCTCCTCACCATGAATAGATAAAGATGATCAAAACTTATCTAGATCACTATTTCTTCTTTGGTATGTCATGAAATCCCATCGGATATCCTTCATCTACTCTTCTTCCTCGAGGAAAACTAGAGCTCCCAAAAACATAGAGATTTTTCCAAAAAACTAAATCTCCTTCAAGTGGAGTAGTAGAATCCAAATCGAGGAGTCATTCTTGTAGGGTTAGAGGAATACTAGATCATATAACCAAGGATATGAAAAATCTAGATAAGTGTCCCAACATAACCACTTAAACAACAAAATAAGACATATGACATTAGAGGACAAGCTATCAAGGGTCACCCATAGATCAAGACAACCCATTTCACGAAGAATGAAAAAAGGGAGGAATAGAAACCTGAAGGATCATACGGATCAATGGATCAACATCAGGTATGAAGATGACATAGATCAAATGGGAAAGCATACCAAGGCTAATGGCACATGCCCAATTTATAAACCAAACAAAAGGCACATTGGAACTAATAAAAGAAGCTCAAGATCAATAATACATAAATAAAACATATAAAAATACCAAAAATTAAATGAAAATTAATATTATGACCAGTAAATAAACAATAGTTAAGACCCCAAATTTTGGGTATCATATAATGATGATATTATTCATTTACTTTTGTTAAATACCTTTTAAACAAACAAAATTTTAATGGATAAACATAAGGATCTTTATTTAAAAAAACATTGTAGTGTCTACAACACACTGAGATCAAAAGACTAATCATGCTGACCAAATATACCTATTGAAAACCCTATTAGAACTATTGGAAGACCCCCAATCACCACAACGAGGCCCAGTAAGTAAATGAGATCCTTCGAGTCAACTAAATCAAAAAACATCACCACTGCGATCATAAAATCCATGATGAGCATCAGCAGAATGGGAATCACCATCTTCTTCCTTTTGAGTTTTATGACACCGTAAGGTTTGGTTTTATAGGACACTTTTTCAACCATTGCTCTAGTGACCATTGGAAGCTAATAGTTATAAAAAATAGTTGTTGGACTTTGTTAGGATAAGTGAACTTATTTAAACATTAATTAGTTTCTGAATAATTGAGTTATGATTAAGGTTATAATTAAACCATAATTTATGAACTCTAAAAGGATATGGTGTAAAACATCGTTTCACCCTTAAGTGATTTTGAAAATAATTAAGGAATTCAAAACACTTTGTGAATTTTTCAAATAAAATGTAACGATTTTCATTTCATAAATAATGTTATAAACTATGCTTATGTTTTTCAAATTAAATTATGTTTTGATTAAAATAAGTTTTCGAGGATACTAGTATATAAAGTATAATGCAGGTTTATTAAAATTTCATTTTCGTAACTTTTTGAGTTAATAAAAGGGGTTTAGTATTTTTAATTTTAGAAATACTTCTAACTAAAACATGTTTAATTTTTATTCATTAATGTTTAAGTATATAAAATTCATTATAGTTTTAATAAATGGATTGTTTCCTCTTCATAAAACTTTTTTTAGTAGATCATTTTCGGAAAAAAAATTCACCCACATGGGATAATCCTTTTTGGCTAGGGTCATAGGAGGCATCTCACACGAAGTGGCTAAGCCCGGCCCCCAGACCCAAGCCAAGGCTGGCCCAAGCTCGGGCAGAGGTTCCCCAAAGGTCACTTGGGAGCGAGAAGGAGCGTATAGGCACACCAGTCTGGGTGTGAGGCCGTGATGGGGTCTGGCTAGGCCAAGGCATGCGGGAGGGAGCCCGTGTATGGGGCCTCCTTCATGGGTGCTGTGTGATTTCTCAGCACTCGTTGGGAGGCCCGGGTTTATAATGGGCGTGAAAACCACTCTCTGTTTTGATGTGGGAAGCATTTTTTTTTGGAAAAAACGTGATCTGGATCGTTGGATCGCGTCACGCATGATCTAGGCCGTTGTTTCCGATCCCACGCCCAACACTCAGCGATCGCGTCTCTCACCATGGTTTTTGTCAACTGTTCGATTTGGCATGATCTATTCATGGACATTCGAGGTTTTTAAATTTATGCTTTGAACATTGACCATTTGATGAATCTTATATCTAATCCAAGCCGCTCAATTCTTTTAAAACAACAGACGCATCTCATACCTTAGATCAATATTGTGATCGATCTGGACCGTCCGTTTTTTCCTGGAATTTCCCCTAGCTGTGTCTTCTTCCTCTTCCGCGCATGGGTTACACCAGTAACCC
Source organism: Viscum album (assembly GCA_963277665.1). Lineage (NCBI taxonomy): Eukaryota > Viridiplantae > Streptophyta > Magnoliopsida > Santalales > Viscaceae > Viscum > Viscum album. Next base: position 961,316,712 of record OY728148.1, on the reverse strand, counting down.
TACCCTATGGCACACCCCTCATTTTCTTCACCTCTGACTGTTGGGGACCCCCATGTCTCCTCGTTTTCTTCAAGCACAACACTCCCCATAGAATGCAATGAAAGTGGGTACGTTTTTGCGTGCAAGGGGGTGTGTGAGATTTTGTATATAAATAACTAAGACCTCTCGATTATTATCTCACATTCAAGTCTCCAACAAGCCTGGCCAACCCTCCCTGAAGTCCACATTTCCCTGGGTTTTAATGTAATGGTTTTTTCTTGCCTTTTTTTTCTTCTTTGAGAATATAAACACTTATATATTCGAAAAAAATACATATATAAATATTTTAACCTTACTGTTCAGTCCAAAATTTATTAAATGTCGAACATAGGCCTTCAGGTTTTTTTGCATTCAAATAGCATAAAGAATGTAAGGATTATACCTGGCATCATTTTTTTGTTTTGAAAATACATATATACTTTGGGTTATATGTATATAAATTGGTTATATGTAGGAATGGGCATGACCTTTATATTTCTATTATATGTACGAAGTTTGTGTATAATTTTTCATGCACTGCACATATTCACATACACATAATTTCATATTTTAATAATAAATAAATTTTGAAAATGTTATATGTATGATCGGGTTTTTATAAAATTATTTTTCGTAGGTTTTCATAAACAAATTTTTATGACTAAGGGAATGCCCTTACCTATTCAAAACGTTGTTGAACTAATATTCATAGTGGATTAACACAAATGGGTGTTCCAATTTTTTAGTTTGAGTTCGGGTACATACATATTTTTTATATGTTGCATGAACCTTGATTTCAGTTGTTAAGGTCCTTACACATTAACCATTGAGTTTTGGTGGAGTTTTAAAAACATAAGAAATATGGTGTTAAACAAAACTTTTATCCACATTTAAGAGTACCTTATTTGTTTTCCCTGTCTTTTAAATGATGCTTCTTATGGTGAAGATTCATTATTTCTATCATGGAAATTATTCAGTAATATGCAAAGGGTTAACAATATTTAATGTGTTAGCATGTGCAAGCTCAAAACCGTACTTGAGATTTTTGGTTCACCTTGTAATTAATTGGATGATAAAATTTTAGAATTTCAAGAACAAACATACATGTGATAAATTATAGTTTTTTTCTTTTCTGTACCTTAGATGTCAATGTATGTTCCATAATCTTCCTTTATTCTTTCCTTTTAATAACGGTCATATGATTATTATCTTGGTTTTTAATCATCTTGATACCTGTCTCACTTATAAGATATTAAAATTCAACTACTATGACAAACTATGAAATAACTATTCAAGTTGGTATAGGAAATCTTGATTATACAACCCCGTTTAAGTAAAGTATTGATTTATGGGGATCACATGAAATTAAATACATATTAACAGTGTGCCTTGATAGCACTCCAATGCATTGGGTAAATAATTAATCTCTAGAGATTACAAGCTTCATGATAACCTAGTGAATAACCTCGGTAATTTTCTTTACTGACACCTTTGGGATGGACCTTGGTGATATGTTCATGAATGCCTAAATGAAATGTTGAAGCCACATATTCAAGTCATGTTACAAGTTATTTTCAAGATGATATTCCTATTCTTTCACTACCCTTTCCCTTATGTTTTTATCAAGTTCACATTGATGTGACAAGTAAAAGTTTGGGGAATGATTCATGTAAAATAGTAACAAACATATGAAAATGATGTTTTTTCCTTCATGCGCAACTCTTATTAAGTATTACTCTTAATGGTTTAATTTTTTCTTAAACATTCATATGTCGTACATGTTCAGGATATCTTTTACTACCACTTTCTGAAAATTTCCTAATTGATTCATTTATTCATTAAAAATATGAGTTGAGCACTTTTATTTTATGTTACATGTGTTACAGTTTTCTATAAGATAATTTTCTTTGGATATGTTTTTAAAAAATTCGTTCAAAATTTTCATTGGTTTATTTTAAACCCGTTATTGGGAATTCTTATGCTCATCCTATGTTTTGAATTTTAAATTTTCATGTAACAACTTTTATCAGATGAATCATTTCTGAATTTACTATTTTCCCAGAGCCTGAACCGAACTAGATCATCTATATGGGATTTGATGTGTGTTTATCAGTGCATGTTTCTGATTTAAAACCACACATCAAGTTCAGAAGGCACAAACTCCTAGTTTTTCTGGGGTTGGGTCTTCAAAGTTGGTATCAGAGGATTCAGTTTGGATAACTTTTGAAATCAAGAACTGAAAAAAAGAAAAATATACTTCAAAATTAGTAAAAATGAGTTTTCTTAATTTTTAGATGGAAAACGAAGGTACTAATATTTTGACTCTTCCCATTGAGGCCTTAGAAACCATAATTTCGACAGCCATCCATGAAGCTTTTATAAACTATGCCCATATCCATATGTCGTGCAAAAAACACTATGATGTGTCCAACTCTCCCTGAGTACTTCGACTCCGTCGAAGAGAGGGTTTGGATTACATATTTATGATGCAAGACCAGTTTCCATCTTACACACGACGAGGGAAGTACTACGAGGTACTTTTTAGATGCTTCACCGTAGCGGATGGTATAGCATCCTGCCTTTTTATAACATAAACTTTCATTACATTACACAAAACTAAGGATATTTAAGGTTTAGTGTCTTGGAAACTAGGAACATAATACATGAAAACAACATAAATCATTCTTCTTAAACACTTGAAAGGCTTCTCCTTAAGTTCATCCAAGGTTCATTACTGCATCTCATAACCTGGGGACATACATCAAAAGAAAGGGTGAGCATAAGGCCCAGTAAGGGAAACAAGAGAAACATTTTACATGTGAACTTGAGATACTTCAATAAGGTCATGAAAAGAACTTTAAGGCACGATAAGGAAATCATGATGCATTTCATAATAAAAATAACATTTTTCATAACTTGAAGATGTGGCTATATCATTTAACATAGACAATCATGAACATATCACCAAGGTCCATCCCCAAGGTGTCATTTGAAAATTACCATGGTTATTCACCAAGGTATCGTGAAAATTGTAATCTCTAGTGGTTACATCATTACCCAATGCATTGGAGCGCTATCAGGGAACACCCTTAAATTTGCATTTTTTATCATGTGAGCCACATATATCATCATAAAAAATTTCATAAATAACCCATATAGCATAAAATAAATGGGTTTCATTTCATAATCATAACGTTTTAAAAACTTCTTTAAAGACATGATCTTTACGTCACTTTAAAACCCACAGAAAAGGAAGGTGGGTATCATGTATGTAAATCCCAGAATTTAAAATAGAACATTTTGGTATATATGTGAATACCCCGTTAGAAGAAAGAGCTTTGAGTATTCACTTAATAATATAAAAGAACTTTAGAAAAAGGGAGAGATATTTTGAGACGGAAATTCTGCAGCATAACAGCTATGTTATGAGGTTTTAGAAGACATTAAAAAGAGAGGGATAAATGGGTAAAACATTCATAAATGACCCATAAAACAGTATATGGACAGAATAAGAAGCATACATGATCATGGTAATGAAATTTCAAGGACATACCATTTGAAATAAAAAACATTGAAGGAAGAAAAAATTTAGATTTCTCTTATGAAAGTTCGGCAGCCTAACGGCGTTACTTAAACATCATCAAAAATGATTTGAAAAGACCAAATTGGGTCTCTCATCATGTGAACATAAGAGTTATGTATGATATATATAGAGATAATTCCACAACATAATTAAAAAGGAACTTGAAAGACATGACAGGAAAGTAGAACGTTGAAATGAATGAGAAGGGTGAAAAAATCCCCTAACAATTCGGCAGCCTAACGACGCCACTTAAAACATCAAAATACTGAATTGAAGAGATCAAATGGGGTCTCTCATCATATGAACACAAGAGTCAAATATTATAGATATAGAGATCATACCCGAACATAACAAAAAAGAACTAGAAAGAATTGAAATGAAAGTAGAACTTCAAAACGAGAAGGGTGAAGAACCACTTAAAAATTCGGCAGCCTAACGGCGCCACTTAAATCATCAAAATACTGAATTTAAGAGATCAAATGTGGTCTCTCATCATATGATCATAAAAGATCATTATGATAAATTTAGATATCATACCTCAACATAACAAAAAGGAAATTGAAATACTTTACATGAAAATAGATCTTGAAAAATGAGAAGGGAGAAAGAATCCGTTACAAAAATTTCGGCAGCCTATCGGCTCCACTTAAAACTTCATAAAACGAAACAATGAGAGTAAGAGGGGATCTCTCATTTTATGAACATTAAAAGGGAATTAGTATGTGTATAAAATAACATCCTCCAAAATAAGAACATGGAGCATAAAAGGAATGACATAAAAGAGATTACTTGAAATGAAAGAGAGAGGTCGGATCCCTAACCTTAAAATGTAACTCTTAAACCTCAATGGTTGGGACCTTGAGGGATTGGGGGAACCTTGGGAGGACTCCTTGTGAGGTAATGAGACTAGAACATCGTTGGGGAAGAGTGGGGAGTCGAATGGATGAGAGGAGGGCATGATATTTATAGGGAAAGTGAGGGGACAAGGCATTAATGGCCAAGGGACACCTCACATGTGCTTTTCTCAAACCCATGTGCTCTCCCTTGGAATTTACCATGGAGTTAGGCCACATGGGGCCCCCAAAAAATTAATTCATCACCCTTGGCCGGCCAACCCTTAAAATATCTCATGACATCATCATGACACAGCTATGATGTCATTAAACATACTGAAACCCTAAAACTGCATTTTTACTATTCACTGAAAATTCAACTTTCTCAGAAAAATCCCAAAATTTCACACTAACCAAATATCTATGCTCTGATTTCAAAAATTAACTCCATTTTATAAAAATAATTTTCTAAATATTTTTAAATTTATTTCTAAATAAATACACTATTCACTGAAAATTCATTTTTTCAGAAAAAACCCCAAAAATTACCATAACATAATATCGGTGCTCTGAGTTCAAAAATGAAATCCATTTTATAAAAATAATTTTCTATATATTTTAAATTTAATTTTTTAATTAAAAAACACTATTCACCTGAAAAAACTAATACTTGAATAATAATTTATGAAAACGTTATTTAACCATTTTATTGAATCACATTACTTAATCAAGGTGCCTAGATTATTTTAAAACATTCTTTAAGTGAGATTACTAATTCATTTGGTCATATTACTAATCCTAATCATAAAATCACTATTCATAATTTACTATTAATCAAAAATCATTTTGATCTTATTAGACTCCAAAATTCGTACTCATCATAATTGTAGAAGACCATTTTCTGAAAATCATTACACATTTTTAATTATTTAAGGTTTACATAAATATTTTTAAAATATCCTTTTTCTAAAATTCATCAAAATATGCATACTATATTTATCCGGTCATTTGAAAATTCATAAACATCATCATAAGAAGAAATCCCAATTTTTATTTAAAACAAACGATTACACAAGGCAGTTACGGTCTTCTTACATAGCCCCTTATCACACTAGCATAGGACCTAAGTGTAAGGTGTGCTAAGGTGAGAGAGTCCGAGGGAGGCTCGACCAACATTGCCCGAGTAGTAATTTCTATCAGTTTGAACTTCTCGCGAAGGCGATTCAGTTCTAGCTTCACATGATGAAGTTCGTCTTGGGTTTGGACCAGAGCAAAGCCTAATGGTGCTACATCCTTCCAAAGTTCTGTTAGATGGGCTTCGATTGGTCCAAGACTACTTGGTGAGGCCATCGAATCTTCATTCTATAATAATCAACCAAGATTACTTATTTTTAGAGACAATAATCAAAACATTTTGTTTACAGCGGTCATATTGACCGATGGTCATATAACAGTCAAAACTCAATGGTATCATTTTAATTATAATCATGTTTATCAAATAAAACATTTTTGTTGAGTATAAAAATAAAATAAAATAACACATGAAATTAGGAAAAAAATATTTATTCAAAATTTCAGGCTGTTACAATCTTCCCCCTTAAGAAATTGCGTCCTCGCAATTTTTAAAATTGGGTTTTGAAATTTCATTGAATGTCCCACATCGGAAAAAGAGTCAGTAACACCATTACTTTAAAAGAAGGAAAAGGAAGTACAAAGGCCACCCGAGTTTACTCATACTAGGATTCCATGTAGGAAACATGGACATGGAGGAGAAAACAAAGGGTCACGTTCTAAAGGAGAGTGATAGAAAACATTATTAGGAAGATGTTAACCACCAGAAAATCCCAAAATTTTGATGTGTGTAAGAGGTCTTTGATTACCTAGTAGGAAACGTAAACCAACAATGTTTTTGTTTTATGTTCCTTTTAATAACTTTGAGGAATTCATTTACAACATAGAACAAAAACATAAGGAAATATATCTACCTTAATGTAGAGTTTCATACATTAATATGTTTTTACCAAAACTAATCTTTTCTCCAAACGATGAGCATTCAAAACTACTTGGTCTTATCAAAACACAAGAATCATCTTCTAGGGAATCACATAATCCACAAATGATCAACTATCTATTTCTTCTATCTGTAAACATTATCCCAAAAATAGAATGGGTAAGGTAAAACAACTCTTCAAAAATAATCCCATAGGAATGGAAACTACTTTTAAATCATCAAAGTTCCATGGTACTACCCAATGTACATCATAGACCATTCCATAAATAATGGTCCTTAAGATTCCTCAAAATAAACCAAACTAAGATTGAAACCCAAATACAAGAAAGATTTGATAACATAGTCTTCCAAAATAAACTTCATTGTTCTTCTCCAATCAACATCAACCACTCCTAACATCTTATAACAAAAGTAGCTAACATAAACATATTTTACCGAAGATAGGTTAATCATTCCTGTAAGTAACCTAAATTACTATAAGTCGACTATAAATTCATCGATTCTTCAAAATATAAGTCACACTTACTCCTCAATGAAAATACAGTAGTAATCTATTTTCCTCAATCATATAGGGTCCCCAAAATAGTAAACGTTTTCCAAAATAATAATCATCTTTTAATCCCCTAATCATCTCTTTCATATTAATACGACAATCGTCGCATTTCCTATCACATTGGTTGTTGGGACATGTTCTTCCATTTCTGACCATTAACTAAGAATAGAAAGTATAATTAGGGGCTTAAATACTTAGCTAATAATCAAGAAAAGGAACTTAAAGCATATAAGGATAACTTGTATAAGAAAAGTATACCCTAACTTGTGATCCCCTAGGTTCTCATCTAGGTTATCCATTATCATATATTCTTATGTGAATATTTATTTTATTTTATCTTTGTTCCTTTAACAATGGTTCATACTAAGCTTATGAATTTACCAAAGCATATCCTCCGGGAGTGTCGTAACCAAGAGTGCAGCAAGGCCCGTTGTCGTGTACCAGTTCCCATTAGAGTCTAGCTCAAAGCGGTGTTTTCGGGTTTTACCCCTATGTACATCTGTGCCAGAGCCACCTCTACCTGCTCTTATCCAGACAGGGATGTATTTGCTTGGCAACCGATTACTCAATACTCACCAAAATACCAGGAAGATTTCCTATATATAAACTATTCTATAGGATTTTTCCTAATGTTTTCATATCCTAATTTCCACAAATAACTAATCCATCCTTTGATACCAACTATAGCATCCTGCCTTTTTATAACAAAAACTTTCATTACATTACACAAAACTGAGGATCTTTAAGGTTTAGTGTGTTGGAAACCAGGAATATAATACATGAAAACAACATAAAGCATTCTTCTTAAACACATGAAAGGCTTCTCCTTAAGTTCATTCTAGGTTCATTACTGCATCTCATAACCTGGGAACATACATCAAAATAAAGGGTGAGTAGAAGGCCCAGTAAGGGAAACAAGAGAAACATTTTATATGTGAACTTGAGATACTTCAATAAGGTCATGAAATGAACTTTAAGGCATGATAAAGAAATCATGATTCATTTCATAATAAAAATAACATTTTCCATAACTTTAAGATGTGGCTATATAATTTAACATAGACAATCATGAACAAATCACCATGGTCCATCCCCAAGGTGTCATTTGAAAATTACCAAGGTTATTCACCAAGGTATCGTGAAAATTGTAATCTCTAGTGGTTACATCATTACCCAATACATTGGAGCGCTATCAGGGCGCACCCTTAAATTTTCATTTGTTATCATGTGAGCCACATATATCATTATCAAACATTTCATAAATAACCCATATAGAATAAAATAAATGGGTTTCATTTCATAATCACAATGTTTTAAAAACTGCTTTAATGACATGATCTTTACGTCACTTTAAAACCCACAGAAAAGGAAGGTGGGTCTCACGTATGTAAATCCCAGAATTTCAAATAGAAAATTTTGGAATATATGTGAATACCCCTTTAGAAGAAATAGCTTTGAGTATTCAATTAATAATATAAAATAACTTTAGAAAAATGGAGAGACATTTTGAGACGGAAATTCTGCAGCATAACAGCTATGTTACGAGGTTTTAGAAGACATTAAAAAGAGAGGGAAAAATGGGTCAAACATTCTTAAATGACCCATAAAACAGTAGATGGACAGAATAAGAAGGATACATGATCATGGTAATGAAATTTCAAGGACATACCATTTGAAATGAAAAACATTGAAGGAAGAAAAAATTTAGATTTCTCTTATGAAAGTTCGGCAGCCTAACGGCGTTACTTAAACCTCAACAAAAATGATTTGAAAAGATAAAATAGGGTCTCTCATCATGTGAAAATAAGAGTTCAGTATGATAGGTATAGAGATAATTCCCCAAAATAATTAAAAAGGAACTTGAAAGACATGATATGAAAGTAGAACATTGAAAAGAATGAGAAGGGTGAAGGAATCCCCTAAAAATTCGCCAGCCTAACGGCGCCACTTCAAACTTCAAAATACTGAATTGAATAGATCAAATAGGGTCTCTCATCATATGAACATAAGATTCCAGTATTATAGATATAGAGATCATACCCCAACATAACAAAAAGGAACTAGAAAGAATTGACATGAAAGTAGAACTTCAAAACAAGAAGGGTGAAGAACCACTTAAAAATTCGGCAGCCTAACGGCGCCACTTAAAACTTCAAAATACTGAATTGAAGAGATCAAATTGGGTCTCTCATCATATGGTCATAAAAGATCATTATGATAAATTTAGAGATCATACCCCAACATAATAAAAAGTATCTTGAAATACTTTACATGAAAATAGATCTTGAAAAATGAGAAGGGAGAAAGAATCTATTACAAAAATTTCGGCAGCCTAACTGCGCCACTTAAAACATCATAAAACGAAATAATGAGAGTAAGAGGGGATCTCTAATTTTATGAAAATTAAAAGGTAATTATGATGATTATAAAATAACATCCTCCAACATAAGAACATGGAGCATAAAAGTAATGATATAAAAGATATTACTTGAAATGAAAGAGAGAGGTCGGATCCCAAACCTTAAAATGTAACTCTTAAACCTCAAAGGTTGGGACCTTGAGGGCTTGGGGGAACCTTGGGAGGACTCCTTGGGAGGTAATGAGACTAGAAATTCGTTGAGGAAGAGTGGGGAGTCGAATGGATGAGAGGAGGGCTTGGTATTTATAGGGAAAGTGAGGGGACAAGGCATTAATGGCCAAGGGACACCTCACATGTGCTTTTCTCAAACCCATGTGCTCTCCCTTGGCATTTACCATGGAGTTAGGCCACATGGGGCCCCCAAAACAATAAATCATCACCCTTGGCCGTCCAACCCTTAAAATATATCATGACATAATCATGACACAGCTATGATGTCATTAAACATACCGAAACCCTAAAACTGCATTTTTACTATTCACTGAAAATTCAACTTTCTCAGAAAAATCCCAAAATTTCACACTAACCAAACATCAATTCTCTGATTTAAAACATTAAATCCATTTTATAAAAATAATTTTTTAAATATTTTTAAATTTATTTTTAAATAAATAAACTATTCACTGAAAATTCATTTTTTTAGAAAAAACCCCAAAAATTACCATAACATAATATCGGTGCTCTGAGTTCAAAAATGAAATCCATTTTATAAAAATAAATATCTAAATATTTTTAATTTAATTTTTTAATTAAAAAACACTATTCACCCAAAAAAACTAATACTTGAATAATAATTTATGAAACCGTTATTTAACCATTTTATTGAATCACATTACTTAATCAAGGTGCCTAGATTATTTTAAAACATTCTTTAAGTGATATTACTAATTCATTTGGTCATATTACTAATCCTAATCATAAAATCACTATTCATAATTTACTATTCATCAAAAATCAAGTTGGTCTTATTAGACTCCAAATTTCGTACTCAACATAATTGTAGAAGACCATTTTTTGAAAATCATTATACATTTTTAATTATTTAAGGTTTACATAAACATTTTTAAAATATCCTTTTTCTAAAATTCATCAAAATATGCATACTATATTTATCCAGTCATTTGAAAATTCATAAACATAATCATAAGAAGAAATCCCAATTTTTATTTAAAACAAAGGATTACACAAGGCAGTTACGGTCTTCTTACATAGCCACTTTTCACACCAGCATAGGACCTAAGTGTAAGGTGTGATAAGGTGAGAGAGTCTGAGGGAGGCTCGACCAACATTTCCCGAGTAGTAATTTCTATCAGTTTGAACTTCTCACGAAGGCGATTCCGTTCTAGCTTCACATGATGAAGTTAGGCTTGGGTTTGGTCCAGAGAAAAGCCTAATGGTGCTACTTCCTTCACAAGTTCTGTTAAATGGGATTCGATCGGTCCAAGACTACTAGGTGAGGCCATCGAATCTTCTTTCTATAATAATCAACCAAGATTACTTATTTTTAGAGACAATAATCAAAACATTTTGTTCACAGCAGTCATATTGACCGATGGTCTTATAACAGTCAAAACCCAATGGTCACATTTTAATTATAATCATGTTTATCAAATAAAACATTTTTGTTGAGTATAAAAATAAAATAAAATAACACATGAAATTAGGAAAAAATAATTATTCAAAATTTCGGGCCGTTACAGAAGGTGTCTCATCCCTCATGGCGTTCCAAGAGGCCATTATAGAGGGAGATCTCCATGCATCATACATGTGTCAAGTCTTGTCCTATGGAAATTTTGGTCAAATGATGGACTTTAGGATCCTTGAATACAAAGCCTCTCATTTTGTGTACATACAGTAAGTATATAGGGATGTCTCACAGTTGTACACCACACATGTCAGACTATGGTGATACCATAAGTTCCCCCATGTAATCGAACCTAATTACTCAGGTTGCATATAGTTTAGGGAGATAGATATTTTCGAGCTTATCTTGGGAATTCATGTGTTAGGGAACTGGGGAAACCATTAGACATGTTTTATGTTGTGAACTAGTAGTTATATAAAGAACATATTTTGTTATCTCTACTTTCTTATGTCTATACTTTGTTTATAATTTTGGATGGATTTCAAGTGATTGAACTCTCATATTAAACATTCATATGGAAGGAACACCCCCCATTTTATCTCTTCCTACTGAGATACTGGATATTATTGCAATCAAAACCTCTGATGATGAGTATAGTCCCTTTGTAAATCAGTGAGGAACATGTAAGGAATTCATTGAGGTGACAAACAGTTTGGGGATTCTCTAAACCTATCAAGGGAATGATCCCATCTACTACCGCATAGGCTTAGCACAATTTGTCCAGCCTATGAAGTGAGGAAAATACCACGAAGGGCTATTCATGTGTTTCACCCTTGGCCAGAACTACATGGCCAGAGTAAAATTTCAAGAGTTTGCTTTAGAGGGAAACATTTATGTGACCTACCTGTACCAACTCCTCAATGTTATCCTATAAGACAACATCTATAACTTATATGTTCTCGATCGAGACATAATTCAGCATGTTCTTCGTACATTGATCCATATGGACACTTCCAAACTTTGTACCATTTGAGCCTCCCTCTAGAAGCCCGAGTGTTCGATGAATGAGTTCAATCCCTTCTTCCTGAAGTGTATCTGGATCAGAGAACTAGAGGAGTTGAGCATCAATTTGGGTGTTCCGATGAACTCACTTGAGGATCCTCTATGATGGGGGATATGGTAGGAACAACTGTGAGCTTCCTCTTAGCAAGTTTGTATGAAAGGAATTGCAGGGCCACAATTATTTGATGGGGGTAGTAATGTAACACCCCAAATTTTGGGTATCATATAATGATGATATTATGCATTTACTTTTGTTAAATCCATTTTAACAGAAAAAAAAAATTAAAGGATAAACATAAGTCTCTTTATTTAAATAAGAACAACATAGTGTCTACAATAATCCAAGATCAAAAGAGTAATCATGCGAACCAAGTATACCTATTAAAAACCCTATCAGAACTACTGGAAGACCCCTAATCATGACAACGAGGCCCATTAAGTAAAGGATATCCTTTGAGTCAACTAAAGAAAAAAACATCACCACTGTGATCATAAAAACCATGCTGATCATCAATGGAATAGGAAGCACCATCTTCTTCATTTTGATTTTTAGGATACCATAAGGTTTGGTTTTATAAGAAACTTTTTTCAACCATTGCTCTAGTGACCGTTGGAAGCAAACAATTATAAAAAAATAGTCATTGGACCTTGTTAGGATAAGTGAACTTATTTAAATATTAATTAGTTTCCAAATAATTGAGTTACGATTAAAGTTATAATTAAACCATCATTTATAAAGTCTAAAAGGATATGGTGTAAAACTTCATTTCACCCTTAACTTATTTTGAAAAGAATTAAGGAATTCAAAAAACATTGCGAATTTTCCAAATAAAATTTAACGATTTTCATTTCTTAAATAATGTTATAAACTATGTTTAAGTTTTTCAAATTAAGTTATGTTTTGATTGAACTATGTTTTTGTGGATACAAGTATATAAATTATAATGCAGGTTTATTAAAATTTCTTTTTCGTGACTTTTTGAGTTAAAAAAGGGGTTTAGTATTTTTAATTAATGAAATACTTATAACTAAATCAAGTTTAATTTTTTTCATTAATGTCTAATAAAATAAAATTCTATATAGTTTTAATAAATGGAATGTTTCCTCTTCTTAAAACTTTTTCTAGTGTAGTTTTTTCAAAAAAAAATTGGCCCACTAGGGCCAACCCTTTTTGTCTAGGGTTGAGGGAGGCAACTCACATGAATTGGCTTCACATGACCCACATCCCCAAGCCAAGGTCGGCCCGAGCTCAATAAGAGGATCCCCAAAGGTCAATCAAGAGCAAACAAGAGTGCATAGGCGCACCAGTGCGGGCGTGAGGTCGCGGTGGGTTCTAGGTAGGCCAAGGCCTGGGGGCAAGAGCCTATGTATAGGGACCCATTCATGGGTGTTGTGTGATTTCTGAGCACTCATTGGGAGGACTGGGGTTATAAGGGAGGCAAAACCCGCTCTCCGTTTTGATGTGGAAAGCAGTTTTTTGGGCAAAACGCAATCTGGACTATTGGATAACATCACGCACGATCTGGGCCGTTGTTTCCGATCCCGCGCTCGACCCTCAGCAATCGCGTGTCTCTCTGTGGTTATTGTTAACTTTTACATATAGAACGATCTAGTCGTGGCTTTTCAAGTTTTTTAAATTGTCACGTCGAACTTAGACTATCCAATGAAACCTAGACCTAATCTATGACGCTCAATTATATTAAAACAGCAGATGCATGTCATCCCTTGGATTTAAGTTGGGATCGATCTGGACCATCCATTTTCTCCCGACATTTCCCCTAGCAGCATCTTCTTCTTCCTCCACACATAGGTTACACCAGTAACCATACCCTATGTCACACCCCTCTTTTTCATCACCTCTGATCACCGGGGACCCCCATATCTCCTCGTTTTCTTCAAGCACAACAGCCCCCATTGAATGCAACGCAAGTGGTTACATTTTTGCGTGTAAGGTGGTGTGTGAGATTTTGTATATAAATAACCGAGACCTCTCAGTTCATATCTTCTGTTAAAGTCTCCAGCGAGCCCAACCAACCCTCCCTAAAGTCCTCCTTTCCCTGGTTTTTAATGTAAGGGTTTTTAGTTTTTCCTTGTTTTGCTTCTTTGAGAATACATACATTTTATATATTCAAAAAAAATTTAACCTTAAAGTTCAGTCCAAACGTTCATAAATGTTGAACCAATGCCTCCAGGTTCTCTTGAATTCAAATAGCTTAATGAATGTAAGGATTATACCAGTCCTTGTTTTGTTGTTTCGAAAATACATATATACTTTTGGTTAGATGTATATACGTCGGTTATATGAAAGAATGGGCATGACCTATCTACTTCGATTATGTGTATGAAGTTTGTGTATAATTGTTCATGAACTGCACATATTCACATACACTTTATTTCATATTTAGATAATAAAATAATTTTGAAAATGTTATATATATGATCGTTTTTTTATAAAATTAATTTTTTGTGGGTTTTCATAAACAAAATTTTATGACTAAGGGCATGACCATCCCTATTCAAAATGTTGTTGAACTAATATTCATAGGGGATTAACACACATAGGTGTGCCAATATTTTAGTTTGAGTTCTAGTTCATACATATATTTTAGATGTTGTGTGAAACTTGATTTCAGTTGTTAAGGTCCTTACACATTAAGTCTCGAGTTTAGGTGGAGTTTTAAAAACATAAGAAGTAGGATGTTAAACAAAACTTATATCCATATTTAAGAGTAACTTATTTGTTTTCCGTATATTTTAAATGATGTTTCTTGTGGTGAAGATTCATTCTTTCTATCATGGAAATTATTCAGTATTATGGAAAGTCTTAGCAATATTGAATGTTTTAGCATGTGCAAGCTCAAAACCCTACTTGAGATTTTTGGTTCACCTTGTAATCAATTGAATGATAAAATTTTATTATTTCAAGAACAAACATGCATGTGATAAATTCTAGTTTTCTATTATTTCAGTACCTTATATGTCAATGTATGTTCCATAATATTCCATTCGTCTTTCTTTTTAATAATGGTCATATGATTATTATCTTGGTTTTAATCATCTAGATGCCTTTCTCACTTATAAGATATGTAAATTCAACTACTATGACAAACTACGAATGAACTATTCAATGGTGTATGGGACATATTGAATATACAACCCCATTTAAGTAAATTATTGATTTATGTGGCTCACATGAAAGTAAATACATATTAAGGGTGTGCCCCGATAGTTCTTCAATGCATGGGATAAAGAATTAATCTCTAGAGATGACAGGCTTCCTGAAACCCTGGTGAATAACCTCGGTAATTTTTCTTTATTGACACCATGGGGATAAACCTCGATGATATGTTCATGAATGTCTTAATGAAATTTTGAATCCACATATTCAATTCATGTTATAAGTACTTTTCAAGGAGATATGAATATTCTTTCACTACTCTTTCCCTTAGGTTTTTATCAAGTTCTTATTGATGTCACAAGTAAAAGTTTGGGGCATGATTCTTGTAAAATAGTAACCAACATATGAAATTGATGTTTTTTTCTTTATTCATACTTCATACTTATTCAGGATATCTTTTTCTTCCCCTTTTTGAAAATGACCTAATTGATTCATGTATTCCTTGAAAACCTTAGTTGATCACTTTTATGTTATGTTACATGTGTTATAGTTTTATATAAGAGAATGTTCTTTGGATAAGTTTTCAAAAAATTATTTCAAAAGTTTCATTGGTTTATTTTATACCCCTTTCTGGGAATTCTTATTCTCACCTTACGTTTTGAATTTTAAATTTTCAGGTAACAACTTTTATCAGATGAAACATTTCGGAAGTTACCAGTTTCCCAGAGCCTGAACTAGACTCGATCCTCTGTATGGGATGTGATGTGTGTTTATCAGTGCATGTTTTTGTTTTAAAACAACACATCTTGTTCAGAAGGCACTGACTCCTAGTTTTTCTGGTGTCGGCTCTTCACATTATGCATGGAATTAAAATCATTTAATTTACAATATTGAGTGAATAAAGTTCAAAAATATCTATGTTGTAGATGAAATGAATTAACATAAACAGCCGATGTCCCAACATCATCTATAACACCCCATGATTTTACAGTATGTCACTTCTTAATTAAATTCATTTTCATTGATAGATTATGTTGTATTCACTACCAATATATGTTTATGCTACACATAACAATGAGTTGGCTTGCGTTACATGCAAGACCGGGTTTTACCAAACAACAATATATTATTAAAATATTATTATTTAATATAATTAGTTATAACCTAGCCAGTAAGTTAGTGGTTATGAATAGTATTAACTAACTTATGAAAATATATGGATGAATTCATTGGTTCTAAATTAATTAAAAATGAATATAGTAACCAACTGAATATATATGAGATGTTTTTTAAAGAACTATTTTTATGCTCACAAAGTCATTTAATTTTAATAAATAAAATTAATTACTATTATAGTATGATATTAATGAAATATATATTTTATATATTAAATAAAATATTTTTTATATTCATATAATATATTTGAGAAGTATAAGAAAATAACAAACCCAATATTACACAGAAAACCTATTTTAAAAAAAACTATTTTATCATCTTTTAATGGAGAACCTATTTTAAATCCAATTTTTGACAATTTTATGAATAATATTAGAAAAAATAAACTTCATCGTTTAAATATAAATATAAAATTTTACTTTAGTTGAATTTTTGGTTTTTTTCTGATAGGTTTCACGTTTTGATGAATAGTGAAAAAATACTAAATTTTAATTAAAAAAATTTTTTTCATCAAAATAATTTATAGTGTTAAATTATATTATTGATTGTTTTTAAAGTATAAATTGATTAAATTTATTATTTAATAGAATTTAGGTTATTGTAATCAATTTTACTATGAATTTAGATATAAAAATGATTCAATCTTTTGCAGGTTTAAACTTTAATAACTCATTTTCTCACGTCGTCCACAAGATTAATTTTAAATTAATTACTAAAACTTCTATGTTTTGAATTATAAAAAATGGATTCTATATTTGGAATTAATGTGTCCAAATTATGTACATAGGTTACTTTTATTTTTGGTCATATGAATAGTAAAAATTAGTAATATTTTAATTACCATAGTTAAGGGTAAATTAGGTAATTATAGATATAAATGATATTATAAAATTACCCCAACACTTGTCCAAATTTCATTTAATGAGTGTTATTCTACCAAAATCATCATTAGGCCGAATTTATACTCTTTTTAATACACTTGGATGAGAATAAGATATTTATTATATTTTATTTAAACATAAGTTAAAAATGTCATACTCATGTTTTTAATAAGTATTACATTTTTAATACATGGTTATAGATAAGATAAAGTAGACTATACATATTCAATTGAAAGATAATAAATTTATCTTCATCGTGATAATTTATTTAAGGGTAAATTCAATGTTCAATGATCATAAGAGATTGAATATTTCAAGGGTAATAACAAATAATTCAAGGAAGTGAATGTGAATACTATCCTTAGAAAAAGCAATAATAAACCACTCAAAGGAAGAATAAAAATGATATCAATAAAAAAAATCTTAAGTGGAGTAAAAATAAATGGTTCACTACTACAAAAGAGGCCTTTAAAATTTCTAGAATAGTCCTTTATCAATTCTAATAAAACATTGACAATATGAGCATGGTCAAAAGTTCAAAACTTTATCAGTGCTAAAAAAGCATTGATAAAGTCCCCCTTTAACAATGATAAAAAAAATTGTTAAAAGGGTCCTTTAACAACACTTTTTTAATGATGTTAAAGGGGGACTTTAATAACACTTTTTTAGTGATGATAAAGGCAGCACGGTTAAAGGGCGTAAAATTATATTTTTTTGGACACTTATGAGCTTGATCCCCTTTATCAGCGCTTCCACGAATCCTTTAATAGTGCTCCACCCCCCCTTTATCAGTGATTTTCACCCCGCCACATTTTATCATCAGTTTGTGAATTTCTATCCTTATGTGCATCTTCAGGTATTGAAACCATACACCTCTCCTTCAAAGATAGAACACCTTTACCACTACAGTATGTTGTTTTGATGTTTATTTAATGATATTTCTGTTTATATATATACAGATATTTATATAATTATTTTAAAATACATTAATAAAATATATATGTGTTTGTGTGTGATATAAATATACTTATATTTATTTAAATATATTATATATTATATTCATTTTTATATAATATAATATAATATTAATATATATCTCTTTATTAATACACACATATGTATATGTATATATAATGTAAAAATGGAAAGATATTATTTTAAATACATCTTTAAAATATTTCTTTATTTACATATATTAGAATATACATTTTTACATAAATATATTGACATATGTATTTATATGAGTGATTTATTAGAAGTAAACATAATAAACATGCATATATTTAACTATAAATAACATTAAATTATGAAAAATGATAAAGTTTTAAAACCATAATATCAATATAAATTTAATACCTAGGAATAAAATAAGTTACCTCCAAAAAAGGCAATAAGACCCCCTTAAAATATGTTGAAAATCCATCGAATGTCAAAAAATCAGGATACCCTGACTAAAAACTCAATTTTTGAGATATTATGAGATTTTATGGACTTTAAACATGAGATAGAGGTTTACCATTGTCACTAAGGTTGTAGATCTCATAAAAAAATTTTATTTGATATGTGGTAGAGCATAAATGGACACCCAGATCAATGACTATTAATCAGAAGTAATAAGAAAATTATTAATTAAAAATATTTTTTTATTTATTTTGTAATCCATTTTCACAAAATACTTTATATATTAGGTGTAAAATTCTATTTACCTTATCTAAAACATATTTTAAAAAATATATATTATATTTATATCAATATAAATATATTTATATATTAATATATTATTCTTAATGAATTTTTTTATGTATACCTTTATCAGTGGTACTAAAAAAACGTTGATAAATAGGGGACCTTATCAGCGCTTCTAAAAAAGCGCTGATAAGGACCACCCATTAACAATTATTTTTACAAGTGCTGTTAAATGAACCCATTTATCAGTTCTTTTTTAAAATTGATGATAAAGGTCCCCCTTTAACAAGGTTTTTTATCATTATTATAGAACTCCTTTAATAATGCTTCTTATCACTCACAAAGGGGGTCTTTAACATCATTTTTAGCTAGCACTGTTAAAGCCCTAAAATTGGATAAACCTGGTTTTGTAGTACTTTCTATTGATGCTGATGAATAGAAATACTATAAAATGATCTTTAAAAAAATTGGTGAAAATATCCTATGATTATGAAAACCTTTTGGAAAAAAATTTCTTTGAAAATCACATTTGAAAAAAATTCCTTTATAAAGTAACCTTTTAGACACGAAAGAGAAGCTTTAATGAAATGACAATAGGTAAATCTTTTCTTGTCGTGCGAGGTAAACAAACATTCTATTTGCATAGTTAAAGGTTAGAAAAATACATTGTTTAAAAAGAGTTAAGAATATTCCTTTGAAAACAATGGTAAAAGAAAAAACAGATAAAAATTTCTTTACCAAATCATTTTAGAAATATTTTTGAAAACATTTTATTAAAACATGTTTTTTAAAAGAATATAGGTTCTCTAACTAAAGAGATAAATAAAGTTGTGATTTCTTAAAAAATATTCTAAAACATTTTCAGAACCAAAGAGTGTAAAAATGGTACTAATACTTGAAAATAATCATGAATGACTAGATAATAATGAAATGGTTTGTTGAAAATTTTTTATACAATTTCCTCTAATATAAGATCCATTGCAAGATCATTAGTACTATTCTTGAGGAAAAGAATCTTTAAACATCCCAAGGTGTCCCATACAACTTAGAAAATTTTTAAATCATAAGACTCATGAAGAAATAATATTGAACGGAATTTTTAAATACAACGACAATAAAATAATTCATGATATTAAATATCAAAATGGGTAGTATATACACCACACAAAATAATCAAATTTCGAATATGACATTTATCTCATAGATGTAAAAAGTGAGATGAGAATCCATTACCTTGAGTTTCCTTTTGGGTGAACATCCTTTCACCTCTTGTATAAAAAAATAATTTTAATTTTATAATTTATTGAGAACCTTTTTCAAGTTTATAATTAATTTTATTTCACTTTTTACTATTTATTATACAACTACTTGAAAAATTATGTTTACGTTGGGTGTTTAGAACAAATTTGGATTATGTGTCAAAAACAACATTGGTAGGTCAACTATGGTTAAAGGGGTTATTATATAAAATCTAAAAAATAATAATCATGAAATAATTATCATATTTTTTCATTAATTATGCATTTAAAATAAATCATTATATATGGTTATGAAAAACGAACCAACGTTACAATCATGGAGATGGTAGGTTGTACGTACGCATGAGTAATGCTCTTATTTTTCAATGATTGTTATGGATAGAATGTAAGTAACACCATATCTTTCCAGAATTATCATTGTATCATAAATAACATATTATTAAATCATATATACTTTTATATAGAATTATTGTGATGTAAAATGAATCGCAACATGTTAAGGAGTCGGTAGTCCACATGTCCACGAATGACGTCGTCACTTTTTAAGTGTGTGAAAGGGTAATAAAGAAACATATATATATATATATAGTATATATACATAAAGGTAATCAATTAATTAATATCATATAAAGTTCTTTTATGTAACATTTTTTAATTATAATCATCATTTATACATTCCATGGATCGTGTGAACAAATCACATCGCTTTGAGCGGCAGTAATCCACACTTCCTCAAATAAAGTTATCATATTAAATAAATGGAAATTATTAAAGGTATGTGTTATAAAAAAATTTAATAAGTATAGAGAAATAATAAATATCATATATATCATATATAAACATATTTTCCATAATACTTTCCAACCATGAAATTTGGTAAAGGAAAATAAACAATCATCATTTCGTGAGGCAGTGGATTGTCGTACACAGAAACAGTATGTTCATTACCCATTAGATGGAAGTGTGTGTAAGTGTAGGTATAAACATTAGAATAAAAAAATAATAGTATGTTAAGTATAATTGTGTTGTTATATAATAATATAATAATAATATATTTGGGGTTGGAGAATGGAAATAAAACTAGAATGCTTGAGAGAAGACAATACCTCTTAATCGGGTAACTACTTTTGGTTTCTACCAAAAGGATTCCTTGGAAGGATTTACACTAAACTAGAGGATTAAAGTTCTAGTGTAGATATTTTGGGAAGCTATATGGTAAGATATTTTTCAAATATAAGTGGTTTGAGATGTGTCGAGAATGGGGAGAGGTGGTAGCCTTTTATAAGGGAGGAAAAGGACTCACTTGGTCTTTTGAAATCAAGTTAGGTGTACCCATGTTTTAACCAGAAAAAATGTCATAAAAAACAAACCAAACTCAATAATGGAAAGTTTAATGTCCTAATTATGTCCATAAAAGGGGTTTTGGGGAGTTTTCTAGGTCATTTTGCCCCTTAAGATAAAGGTTTAGTCCTTTATTTAGCTTAATTTTACATTAATAATTGTAATTAATTTTAATTACTTTCACTAATATTTTTATAAAAAACAAATTTGGACTTATTAAAAATTATAAATTATTTTTATTACAAATATGGAATCCATTTTTTCAACTTCAAATCACATAATTGGTAGAAATTAATATAAATTTAATCGCAAAGATAGGAAGACAATGCATGTTTTTAATGTAAAAAGGAATGAATGTTTGCTATTTTTTATAATCAATTAAAAATTAAAATTTATTCCAATGACATAAATTGTAATAATTTATAAAAATATTATCTAATTAAACTTTAAAACCAATTAAAAATATAATTTAACCTTATAAATAAATTAGATAAAAAACAAGGTTTGATCTAAAATTCAGTATTTTTAACTATTCATTAAATATGAAATGTTTCAGAAAAATATCAAAAATTCATCCTTAAATAATTATTATATTTATATTTCCATGATTATGTTTATTTTTATATAATAAATCAATTAAAGTGTCAAAATTCTAATTTAAAATGGGTTCTCTTTTAAAATGTGTTAAAATTGCCTTTATAAAAATATAGGTTTTATATGTAAAATTGGGTTTATTTTTATCTTATTCCTATCAAACATAATGGATTAATATAAAAAATATTCTATTTAATATAAAACACAAATATTTCATTAAAATCATTCATTAATTTTAATTAACTATGTTTATTAAGACAAAACTCCTTTGGATGAATATAAAGAATAATATTTATTTTTTATTTCCAATTGGTTCTTATTTTCATTTATTATTAGTTGGTAACCAATGAATTCATTTTATATTTATATAAACCATACATTTTCATAAGTTAGTTAATACTATTTATAAATTCTAACATAACGGCTAGGTTATATCATATTATATTAAATAATAATATTTTAATAATACATTATTATTTGGTGAAAATTGGTCTTGGGTGTAATGGAAGCTATAAAGGAAGGTCATTTTTGCATGTAACACAAGCTATCGAGGAAGGCCACTCTTGCATGAAACATAATCTGTCAAGGAAGGCCTCTCTTGCATGCAACACAAGCTGACTCGGTGTTGCATGTATTGAAATACATATAATCTATTTTAAATAGTAATATTTTATAATGTATCTAGTTATTATATTACATTACGTGTTTAGTGTCACGTGTCATACATACTATCGAGAAAAAGGTTCTTACTTTATATTTTCAGTTCATCACATTCTCCCCACCTTATTTAAATTACATCCTCGCAATTTAAACTCGATCATGGTGATAGATTGTTTTATACTTCCTATGTTTGAAATCCCACATCATGAGAAGGGTATATAAGTCATCCTCTATAAAAGAGGCAATAGAAATTAAATAGGTCACATGGACTACCATATAACTAGGTCTCTAAGTAGGAGAACATCAGTGTAAAGTAGAGACATGTACTTGCAGGAAAAATGTAAATATTTATAAGGAGTGAATGGGGTCAACAATCAAAAAAAAAGTGAATGATCAATAGAAAGTTGAGAACCTCAAGCCATAATTCTATGCTGATTTAGAAGACCACAGATTCAACAGAAATTAAGATATTGGGAACACATTTTATTTTTAAGACATTTTCCTAATTTTGGGTAATTATTTTACTACTTAAGAATAACATGAAATATTCTTACATGATAGGTTTCAATTTCATACGAAACATCCTAAATTTTGGTTGTCTTTTGATCAAATTCTAATTCAGTCCTTTACTCCTAGAAAATAATTACCAAAAATGATTTTTTATGCCCGACGCACTAAAAGAAATATTTAAAGGATCATAAGGCTCATAAAAGAGTGAAATTTCTAACCATTTTCTTTAACTATCTTCCAAAACCAATATGGTTAATAGATTAATATCTAATACTGAAAAATGAAACTACTGGATTATCATTAAAATTTATTCATCAAATTTTTTAAATAAAAACAATGAATATTTAATAAGGAAATTTCATAGGTTAGTGGTTGGAAAGAAAGCCTTAGCATCCTTTTGTCATGGGTTTAAGACCCACAACCTTACCCGATTTGATTAGTTATCACCCAGCTAATAGGTCATCCTATTCTAAAACAAAATTAACATAATTCCTAAAATAAATTGGATAGAAATCCTTTAAATTAGGTTAATCACAAAATAGACTTTTAAATAAATTTTTCAGTACAACCCTAATAATAAATACTTCATCCACTTATTTCCACATAGATCATTCCTTAGTCTAGAGTTTATCCATAATATAATTTATAGGATTTTTACATCATAATACCCTATTTTCAATCTAAACACCCTAGTTTTTACCTAGGTTATTCATTGTCAAAATCCTTCATGGTGTTTTTTAAAGAAAATGTAAATTATCCTAAACATATCCCCCAGAAGTGTCAAAGTAGTTGTGCATTAAGGCCCATTGTTCTATACCAGGTTACCCCAAGTTAGGATCAAAATACCAAGTCATAGTTATTAATCCTAGCTACATATGTATCAAAACCACATACACTTGTATTATCCACACATGGATGTATTGCAATAAAGAACCACATAATCTCTACCTTAACAAAATTCTACGATTTTATTCTATACTTATCCTAAAATTCTACTTTATGTCTATGTTATCTAACCTATTTTTTCCTAAATCTAGTTCCCAAGGATGATACTAAACTTACTCTGATACCAACAGTAGTAACCTGACCCCAGAAGGCCCAGAATTGGTGTCTAAAACTATTACATTGGAAATATTACAGGGAATTAAATCCTGAAGGATCGAGAGTTTAGTATTCTTGGTAAACGATATAAATACATGAGAAAAGAATACACTAGTTAACACATAATTGTTTATTCTTTCTAAATAAATATCATCAAGGATAAATCTAATCCTTCTAGTAATTCCCTCTATATCTTTAAAAGTATGCTTCTTGGATTCCTTGGGAAATAAACATAAAAAGGGTGAGATCAAATTCTCAGTAAGGGATAAATATAGCGGAAGTAATAATGAATCAATGAGAATAATAATTATGACATGGTGAATAACTGAACTCACTTTCCATATAATCAATAAAATGAGATGGAATTTCACTATATAATCAATAAACGTAGAAGGATGTCTATAAATATTATGGAAAGTTAATAACTGAAAACACATTCCATTGAAATAACTAGATAAAGCAAAATAAATATGTCCAGGTAAGAAACAGAAACACGTTATTTCTAAATAGATAAAAATAAAATATATCTATAGATATATCGATGTAAAATATCATGGATGAATAATAACTAAAACTAAACAAGGGAAATGATTTTTTACTAGACACCATGTTTGAGGCACATGAAAACCTATACCATCAAAACCTTTCACAAGACGGTTTAAAAAATTCTAATTTGTGAAAATAATTTTTCTCATGAGAACCTAATGATTCATTGAGGACATATATAAAATACGGGCTCCTCCCATCATTGCATGTCCAAATCATTCCTCATATTGAATAATCAAAATAAATAATATGACTTATAAAATATCTGTATTGGATAAATGATATGATATTATCAATATTTTCCCAAATAATAAAATAACTATCAAAGTATACACTATATATAAAATGGTATAGGGTTTATGTATTGTAACATACATGATGAATGAAGTGGATAATTACGGGGAATTCAATGTTCAATGATCATAGAAGATTTAATGTTTCAAGGGGAATAACAAATGATTCAATGAAGTGAATGTGAATACTATCCTTAGACAAATCAATAATAAGCCACCCAGAGGAAGAATAAGGATGGTATCACTAAATAAATCTCAAGATGAGTAAAAATAAATGGTTATTGTTGATGATGAATAGAAATACTATAAAATGATATTTAAAAAAATCCTTCAGGAAAATATCCTTTTATTATGAAAATTCTTTTTTAAATTTTTTTATTTGAAAATCAATTTTAAAATAATTTTATTTAAAAATTAACATTTTATACATTAAAAGTAAGCTTCAAATAAATGATGGTGGGTAAATTTGTACTTGTTATATGAGGTAAAAGAACATTCTGTTTTCATTGTTAAAGGTTAAAAAATGAATTGTTAATAAAGTGATAAGAAAATTCCTTTGAAAACAATGGTAAAAGAAAAAAAGGGTAATAATTTCTTTACCAAATAATTTTAAAAACATTTTTGAATTTTTTTTATATTAAAACTTGGGTTTTAGAAGAAAACAAGTTCTCTCACTAAAGAGAGAAATAAAGTTTATTTTTATTAAAAAAATTCTAAAACATTTTGAGTACCAAAGAGTGGAAGAAATAGTACTAATACATGAAAATGGTCATGAATAACCAGATTATAATGAATGGTTTTATTTAAAAATGGATATATAATATCCTAGAATAGAAATTCCATTTGAAAGGTCATTAGGGATAGTCATAAGGAAAGTAATCTTTAAACATCCCAAAGTGTCCCATACCACTCTAAAACAATTTAAATCATAAGCCTGATGAAGGAATAATATTGAATGAATATTTTAAAAACCATAAAGGTAAAATAATTAATTGTATAATATATAAAAATGGGAAGTATATACACCACACAAAATAATTAAATGTTGAACAAGAAATTTATCTCATAGATGTAAAAAGTGAGATGTAAATACGTTACCTTAAGATTCATTTTGGGTGAACGTCCTTTGACTTCCTGTAGAATAAACTTATGTTAATTTTCTAATTTCATGAGAAAATTTTTCATGTTTAACATTACTTTTATTTCACTTTATACTATTTTGTATACAACTACTTAAAAAATTCTGTTTATATCGTCTGTTTACACAAAATTCAGATTATGTGTCAAAAACAACATTGGTAGGTCAACTATTGTCAAAGGGGTCATTGTATGACATATACAGAATAATAATCATGAAATAATTATCATATTAGTTCATTAATTATACCTTTAAAATAAATTATTAAATCTGGTTATGAAAAATGAACCAATATTACAATCATGGTGATGGTAGGCCGTATGTACGCATGAGTGACATTCTTATTTTTCAATGATAATTATAGAAAGAAGGTAAGTAACACCAGATATTTCCATAATGACCAATATAACATAAATACTATATTATTTAATCATATATACTTATATATATATAATTATTGAGGTGTAAAACGAATCACATCGTGTCGAGGAGGAAGTAGTCCACACATCTATGAACGACGTTATCACTTTTTTAGTGTGTGAAAGGGTAATAAATAAATTGATATTTATATATATATATATATTATTTTTCCAAAAAGGTAATTATTTTATTTATATCATATAGAGGTTTTTTATTTCACATATTTTTAATTATAATCATTCTTTATACATTCCATGGATCGCGTGAATGAATCACATCTCTTTGAGGGGGCGGTAGTCCACACTTCCTCAAACGATGTTATAGTATAAATGAAAAATGGAAAGTATTAAAGGTGTGTATTATAAAAGGATTAAATTAGAATAAAGAATTAATAAATATCATTCATATCACATAAAAATATATTTTCCATCATAATGGCCAACTATGAATGTTGGTAAAGTAAAATGAACAATCTTCATTTTGTGAGGCAGTATTTCACTATACAAAGACACAATATCTTCATTACCGATTGAATGTATGTATGAGTAAGTGTAGGTATAACCCTTAGAATAAAACATAATATTATATTGAGGATATGTTTTTATATACAAGAATCTAATAATAAGATATGTGGTGTTGGATAATGGAAATAAAACTAAAAATCTTGAGAGAAGATGTTACCTCTTAATCAGGTAACTACTTTTGGTTTGTACCAAATGGATTCCTTGTAAGGATTTCTAACCAAAGGGAGGATTAAAGGTCTAGGGGATGGAATTTGGGAATCAATATGGGTAGATATTGGTTGAAACTAATTGGTTTGAGAGGTGTGAGTAATGGGGAGAGGTTGTGACTTTTTATAAGGGAGGAAAATGAATCACTAGGTATTTTGAAAACAAGTTAGGTTTACCCACATTTTTACCTAACAAAAAGTCATAAAAAACAAACCAAACTCAATAATGGAAGGTTAATGGCCTAATTATTTCTATAAAATTGGTTTTGGAACAATCATGAACTTGAGCCATACATTGTGGAAATGAAATCTGATATGTCACTAATCTTATGCGATCAAGGATCTCAAAGTGGTCAATATTACTCAGGCTAAAACATCCCTTTATTTACAAAGTGTATGACACTCTTCCATGGTTATATTCAAAGGAAAATTTTTTCTCTAAAATAAAAATTATTGTCACATTGGTAGAAGTCATTATAGCTCTTTTACCAACTCTAGGTAGCTTTTATATGATTTTGTCTGGATTGAAACTTCTTTGTCATCACTTTCACAATATTATGTCCTTGTATCATTCATTCCACAACTTTATCCAAAAAAAAATTGAGTTCTACATTGCTTTACATTCAAAAATTCATATAGATCCATTTAAATACTCGAGTGGAAGTTTTTTTACATGAGAACTCAACCAATGTGATATGTTGATCACATCCTCTTTTAAATTCCATCAAGTGTTATCTTAGCATGTCATCATATGCTTGAATAGTACTTTTAAATTTCCTATCAGTTTGGGGGTGATAGTTCATGCTAAAATTTAATTTAATACTAAAATATTATTGAATGCTTCTATAGAATTTAGAGGTGAACCATGGATCACAATCAAATATGATCAAAAGTGGAACCCCATAAATCCTCACCATTTCCTTTACATATATCTTGGAAATTTTTCAAGTGAGAAATCTTCCCAAATAGTGATAATGTGGTCAGTCTTGGTGAGTTGATCCCCCACAAACCATATCGTATTTTTTCTGTGGATGTTTTTGGGAGACTGGTGATAAAGTCCATGGTGATATTCACCCATTTCCACATGTTTATAAGAAAAAATTTCATCATCCATTTGGAATTTTGTCACTTTACCTTAACATGATGGCATACCAAACACCTTGATATATACTCCGTAATCTCCTTCTTCATGTTGTCCCCTCAAAAGTGTCCTCAACGATAAGGGTACATATTGGTACTTCTGGGGTGGTGTAGAAAGATAGGATATGTGCATTATACAATAGCATAGTCTTTATCTTAGGTGATGAAGGAAAAAAAGACTGATTAAAAACTAAATTACACCATCATCATCAATTTGGAACTCATGTAGCTCCTCTTCCTTTATTTATTTAAACTTTTTTTATCTCCATATCATCCCTTTATGTCTCCTTGATCTTCTCTTGGATAGATGGTTGGGAAATCATTTGGTATAGGTATTATGTATTCCATATCATTATGATTTCAAGATATATCATTTTCATATAAAATAAGATAAGGCCTCTCTCAGTTTTCATCATGGATATAGTAGCATGTTTTTTTCTGTTAAGAGCATCATCTACCTTATTCTCCTTTCTCGGATTGTAGTGAATAGAGAAATCATAGTCCATGATTAGATCAAACCATTTTATTTGATGGATATTGATATACCTCTATGTGAATATATACTTTAGACTCTTATGATGGGTATATATGTCAAACTTCTCACCATAAAGATAGTGGGACCAAATATTTAGAGCAAATATCATATATTCTAACTCTAGATCATGCGCCAAGTAGTTCTTCTCATGGATCGTTAACTATCATGAGGTATATGATATCACTTTATCATTCTACATGAGTACACAACCCAAGACTTTCTTTGAATCATCACTATATATCACAAAACCTTCTCTACTTATTGGTAGTGTGAGTACATGTTAATACCAAGATGATAAGGATGACTATCATATTTAGGTATTATTTTTTGTTGTCAAGGATGTTTAAGAAGAAAATAAATCACCCAACTTTTTATTTGGTGAAAATCAGACTAACCATCATATTCAAGAAAATTAGACTCACAATGGTTAAAAAAGTCCATTGTATTGGAAATAGTTTTTTGGGATGAAGAGGATCATTATACTCACCCTAAGTCTGGAATGAAAGGTTTAATTGTAATGGGGAAAATCAGAGTCTTCCTTACTTTAATGAAAATGTAATTATTCTTTGCTGATCTTGGAGTTCTAATAAATCATTAGTAAGTTATAAAACTAGT
The DNA here is from genome assembly GCA_963277665.1 of Viscum album. Lineage (NCBI taxonomy): Eukaryota > Viridiplantae > Streptophyta > Magnoliopsida > Santalales > Viscaceae > Viscum > Viscum album. The sequence continues at coordinate 961,286,905 of OY728148.1, read as the reverse complement.
GATGACTGATTGATGAAATAAAGTGAAGAAAAAGATTCTACCAATCATATCCAGTTTGATCATAATCATACCAATTGTATTTAGGATGATAAGGAAAGAAAGATGTTGATAAAATATATGTAAGTAGAAACACTTTACATGGTAGGTTATATAATGATGAAGCTGAAATTCAACATTATCAAAGTCATGAAGGAATTAAGGGTACTTTCTGAAAGTTTATGAAAGAATAAATTTGATGAATTTGAATCATTCCAGTCACAAGATCATTATAATGATATTTCTATATGGATAATTGTTTAATGACCAAGGAGGATGATCATAATGAAGGTTCTACTTTTATGTTAAACTAAATGCCAAAAATATTTAAATCCTTAAAGAAAGATGTTGACGAGCATCATATTAAAAAAAGAAATGATATCTTATTTTGGATTCATTGGATTTAGTATGTCATCATATTAATCAAAGGTTGAATTTTTTTGTGACAAAAATTGACCAGTATCATATTTAGAAGAGAAAGAAGTTAATGAAGTTGAAGCTGCTGATACCGGTCCATCGGACTCGGTATGCCATCATAATCATCAGAGGATGAATTGTTTAAAACTGATGAATGTAAAGAAAATGAAAAGTATGTGGTGTCCAATATGAAGAATATATTCAGATATTTATAAAATATGTAGTCAACAATTTAAAATAGCTTTAATTACTTTGTTTATCATTCATGTGGGTCAAGAGAAGCGATAAAGAAGAATATATTATTTTACATTTGTCATCATCGTAATGAGGCGGATCATAATGAAAAATAGGAATGGGAAATTAGAATCAGGATAATGTTTTTAAAGAAACTATAAGGTGTATATTAAGCTATTTAAAGATTCATAAAGGTTTGAGAAGTGTTGATAAGAGTTTATGAAGGAAAGATGCACCTAAAATTCAAAGGAACATATAGATTTGTATAATGTAGTTGAGAGGAAAAATTTCCAGGAATCCCACACAAACCATTTTTGGGGTGAGTATAAAAGAGAAATTACTTTTCTAATTTTTGATAGATATACTATTCATGTCGAATAAGAGACAAGGAAGAGCTTTATAGAGAATAAGAGGTTTCCTGATTGAATTTTGTTGAAGAAGTATTTTGGATAGAAGCATATGAGGAGAGACAAGATTTTATTCAACTGGTCATCGTATTGGGCTAAATCATCAGACTGGAAAGATTGTATTGGGATTTCTAGATTGAAGAATAAATGGTTCATAATTTTCTCAAATATATTCTAACAAAGTCATATATTTTTCTTATTGATCAATTAAACTAGGAGAATCATACTGATTTTTTTAATAAAGTCTATAAAAGTTCTTACCAACTTCTAGGTAAGAAAGTAAATATTTTTTATATAAAATAACACATTTTTGAAAGTTGATAAAGAAGCATCATAAAATGTTTTGTTACAAAATTTTCATTACATCATTTGTTCTAGAAGGATAATATGCACTATTGAATTGTTTACATAGTGACACAAACGTGAAAGGGCATATCATACTCAATTTTTTCCACATAAAATGATCGTATTCTAGTGGATTTTGTGGTATTATATCATTTTCAAACAATACAGAGGATGTATATATTCTTGTTGAATAATAAACCTTGTAAATTCTTGTGTTCTTACAGATGTGGGTTTTAATTATTTTCAATAGGAAAAGCAATATTAAATAGGAGAAAAAAATTTATTAAGGAAATATAAAAGAAAAATATATCACTAATTCACCCCTCCCCCGCTCAGTGATACAATTATCTTGACTGGGCAATTACAATTAGTATTAGAGACATGTTCCCTTCATTTATTATTTGTTAAAGATTTTAAGAGAATTTGATGGATAATTTGAATTATATCAACAATAAAGGAATCCTGGTTTTCGATGGTAAGAATTATCATATCTGGAAAGATATAATGTTTCCCCATCTTATGTATATTAGATATGATTTTCTAGAAGATGCAACATATGTATTTCCTCTTATTAATGATAAAGTTTATCTTAATCTATTGATAAGATAATCTTGAGAGTGATGGAAGGGACAAGAATTATTTACTATCATCACTTTCTAAAAGTTAATTTTTAAGGGTGAAGGGTGTTTTCATAGATAAATGTATATGGGATAAGATGAAAACTTATATGAAGGAAATACAAAAGTGAAGAAGAAAAATTACAAATGTAGAGGCTTAAGTATGAGGAATTGAAAATGGGTGGGTATGAATCTATTAGGGGCTTATTTACAAGGTTAAATAACATCATCAACACTATCAGATGTCTTTGTTAAAAGTTCTAGGATTTTATAGTTATTGAATAGATATTAAGAATTATTCCCGACAAGTTTGCTGCTAATGTTTATTAATTAGAAGATAGATATAAAAAAATTATCTATAGATGATTTTCATAGAACTCTCATTACTTATAAAATAATATGGTATAAAGATATGAAAATAAAAATAAAATTTGATAGAGAAATTTTGTTCAAGACTGCGAAGAAAGATAATTCAAAGAAGATTATTTTTGAATAAGAAGGTTGTTACTTTGATTCTGAAAAATAAGGTATGTAAAAATCTTGATGATATTTTATCCAGTTTTTATAAAAAATTTGAGAAGAGGTATAGGTAAATATAAAGGGAATTTTCCCTTGAAATGTTTTGAATATGGATTCATTGGGCACTTTATAAAAAAATTCCACAAAGAAAGAAATAAAAAGATGGTGATGAAGAAGAAATAAGGCAAAGATGGTCATGGAAGAAATAGGGTGGAAAAGAAAATTTTATTCTAGAGGGAAGGGTAAAAAAATATAAAAATCTAAAAGGAATATTTTATTATCTAAAGATAAATAATAAGAAGATAGTAAAGATAAATCCAAAAATTCTACTGAGCATGTTGGTGAGAATAGTTTTAGTGTAAAAATTATTGATGAAGAATTCCGAATTAGAAATTCTGATTAAGAAGAAACTCAACATAAATTTCATTTGAAATAATAATTGAAATATATTTGAGAAATATTAGAAGTCTTGAAAAACAAAACAAAAAGTTATAAGATGAATGTTCCTCATAAAAAATTCATGAAATTTTTTTTGACTAGAAAAAAAGGATGCAACTGGATATTAGTGATTTGAAAAAATATCTTAAGGAAGAAAAGAATCATAATGAAAATCTGGAATTCAAGTTAAAGGCCTAAAAATAATAGTTAGAACTTGTCTAGTAAAAACTTTGTAAAGATGAAAATAATATTATATTTTCCAAAAAATCTATATATGAAGTTCGTGAAAGTTTTCATAAGGAAAAACCTGATAAGGACAAAAAGTAACCATCAAAATGTGATAGGAAAGATTGAATTATTTCTGGAAATACGAAATCTTAGAAAATTATGTATGTGGCTAAGATTAACAATGTTGATAATTCATAAGTTTTTGAAAACCTGGAGTCCAAAAATATTTCTAAAAATTATGAATATGTAAATGTTTCTATTATTTTTAGTTATGAAAAGGATAAAAGGAGAAATAAGATAAAAAAGAATACTCTGATTGATAACAGAAAGGTTGGTGGTCAACAAAATTCAGATAAGAAGGTTGCTAAGAAACATATTCATAACTCAAGTTAGAATGGAAGCTATAGAGGAAAATATTCTTTCTATAGTTACTACTGGTATTGTGATGGAATAATAAATAAAACAAATATGTGTTGGTTCAACCAACAACATTACTACTATTCTATAGGTTATGAAAGTCATAGGATTAGGGGGAGTCAATGTTCTCAAAATAATAAGTATGAAAAATAAGTTCAAAAGAAACCTGATAATGATGGTGTAAAAATTAGAAATAGGTTCCAACCCCAAGAAACTATTTGTGAAAGATGTGAACAACCAGGTAATCTTGCTAAGGGTTTTAATGTTTTGTTACCTGCACAATATAATTTTCTTAACATTTCTCATAAGCTGGAGGTGAATAATGAAAAATATCTTTTTGTTAAAACTACCCTCAAATCATTTAATGGTGAATGACCTTGGATTATTGATAGTGGGTGTTCCTCATACATGAAAGAAGATTTTAATTTTTTGAATAATTTAAAAGGCTTCAAAGAGGTAACTTGATATTCAACAAGGATGAAACTATAATAATCAAAGGCGTTGGATCAACTATCATTTTAAATCTAAAAAATATTTATATATTGATGAGTTGAAACATAACTTGTTGAGTGTTTCACAATTCTGTGATGAAGGTAACAAAGTTACCTTCGAGAAAGATGTATTTTTTGTGAAAATTTACAAGGATGAAAAGATAGTTACAGGAGGCCAAAAAACAAAGGGAAACTTATTTCATGTTGTTGAGGTACAAAACTATTGTTACTTGGGTATGGTAGAATAAAATTAATTAAATCAAAAAAGGATGGAAAACATGTGTCAAATAAAAAAGAGTAAGTTATGAAAGCAATATTTTGTTCAAGATATTCTTGATTTTCAATGAATAAGATATTTTTTTTGCACTATTTTTCATAAGGGAAAATTACAAAGTCTGTTTATAAGAAAGTTTAGCTTTGTTAAAAATAACCCTTGGAACTTATTCATTCTGACATCTATGGACCAATGTGAAAAAAATCAAAAAATTATGATAACTACTTCATCACTTTAATTGATGAATTTAATCACATTACTTGTGTTATGAATATGAAACTTAAATCATATTCTCTGAGAATGTTTAAAGTTTTTAGGAGAAAAGTTGAGAAGAAAAGTGAGTATTCAGTGAAAAAGATGAAAACTAATAATGGTGATGAGTATAAGAATGAAGAATTTGAATGTTATCCTGAGAAGAATGGAATTTTTCATGATTATATTTCCCTATAAACACCTCAAAAAAATGTGGTTGATGAATGGAAGAATAGAAGTTTGGTGGAAATGGGTAGAACTATGTTACTTGAACAAGGTCTTTCTCATTCATATTGGATTCAACCCAAGAGTACTATTGTTTATATTCAAAACTGATGTTTCTATATATAAGGCCCCAGCCTTAAACCTTACTTAATCTTGAGTTATTACAAGATTACACGTTGAGGATCTTTTCGGGTTTAGAGTTTTAGAGAATTAGATCATAAGACTTGCATTACATTCCACATATAAACAAAGTGGTTACATAAAGATAGTATTCTTCATTCCCATCAATGGAACACACATTTAAAATAAAACATGGATTAATTCTTGACACATCCTTGACTCTATCATCTTATCATGTACCTTTCCCTTGACCTGTGAAAAACATTTCAAAAACTTGGGATGAGCGTAAAAACTCAGTATGGGTTATAAAAACATGGAAAGGAAACATGAGTTCATATATACATAAGAATGAAATCATACTTTACCCATAAAACATAGGCACTTTAACATACCTCATAAAAACATGAATAAATCATATAAATCATAATACGTAAAGGTAACTTGAGGCATTCATAACATTCTTACGTAGGGGGTAACCCTCTTGGTTACGTTTGGAATACCCATCACAGTATATTCCCTAAAATCTCTTCGGAGAAACCTTAACGTTTCACTCCTTCGCGTTACCCAATGCATTGGAGAGCTATAACGGGCTCACCCGCCCTTAGTTTATCACGGAACCACCCGTCTTCATAATAATGCCCAAGAACCATAACATAATCATATCACATAAAACATGTATAAAGGAAACATAACATTTCCAAATTTCAATCACGAGATATCAATACAACACATTGATATAATAAAAACATTATGAAAACCATTTTCAATACCAAAGTAAAACATGGTATTTATTTTTCTTTTAAAAAAAGAAGGTATGGCTTGTAGAGGAAGCCAAAACTCAAATAACGGTTACGACGACGGAGAAGTCGTTATCGCCGCATACGTACGAAAAAAAAACATTCCCTTTTGTCGTTTAGTAAACGCTTCGTAAAAAAGATTCATTTTGAATAAACGTAAAAGTCAAAGGGGTTTATACACCATATGAAAGAAAGTTGTGTATAAAATAAAATATGCCTCAATGAAAGGAGATTGAGACGAAGTCCCATACAAAGATAATTTTTAAAATAAAATAGATACATTATGTGTATTCACTATAAGTACACATAAATAAAGTACAAATACAAGATACGACATAATAATATAATGACATAATTTGAAAGTAGGAGATTAACCCAAAGAATGGAAATTGGGTTAAGAAGTTCCCATACCTCGTATCCGACTTGACCCGACCGTTCTTTAAACTCCTGAATAATAAACTTTAGTTAATCTCTACTTGATTATGAATCTTTTCCAAGTTCATTATTTCTTTTATACCATGTTATGAACATCATGTAATCATTTAAGTTAATAATGTTCATTTTGTCGGTATTTGGTTCTTAAGTCAAAAATAGACTTCTTACACTTACATGTTGTTAATTTGGTCAATGTTTCATTATATCCAGAATGGTATTCATGATGTAGATATCATATATGTCATATATATCCAGTACATACATGTATTTAAAATATTACATAATCATTTAGAGGTAAGAAATGAAATGCATCGTTCATGGAGACGGTAAGTCGTACGTACGCATGAACGCTACTTTCATTTCTTTGTCATATTAATGGAATTAAAACTAAATGAGACTTATGCATATTTTAATTCCAGAATTATATTAATCATTTAGATATATCATTAATTATATATATCCATTATATACATGTACTTTTAACAGTACATTACATTTGGGGATAAGAAATGAAATGCACCGTTCATGGAGACGGTAGTCCGTACGTACGCATGAACGCTACTTTCATTTCTATCTCATACTTTAATGGAAATAAATGATAATGATATATATAGGTATATTATAATTCCAGTATAACATCATATATAATAACTTTAAATCCATCCTTTACACGTCCCACATATGGCATTAACGAATCACATCACTTTGAGGGGGCGGTAGTCCGCACTTCCTTAAATGAAGATATCGCGTATACCCATAATGGAAGCCATAAAGGTAAGACACAAATGAAAAATACAGAAGCATAAGTAAAACATAAACATATTACATATCATATATAAAAATAGTGACATCATAATGGCCACCTTTGAAGGTGTTAAATGAGTATTGAACAATCATCGTTTCGGGAGGCAGAATTTCGCCATCCACAGAAACCGTATGTTCTTTAACCATTTGATGTAGTTGTGTGAGAGTGTAGATCAAATAAATCTTATAACAACATCCTAGTATATTGAAGATACTGGTGTTGTTACAAAATAAGTAAATAAAAAGAGTTTAGGGGGTCGGAGAAGCAAAATAAAACAAATGATCATGAGAGAATGAAATACCTTAAAAAGTGTAACTTCTTTTGGTTTGAGCCTAAAGGCTTCCTTTGAAAGGATTCTGCCCAAAGGGAATCCTCTAGGATGAGGATAGGGATGTGGAGAGAGCAAATGGGCAGGGGTTGGCCGAGCCAATGGCTTGAAGAGTGTGTGAAATGAGGTAGAGGTGGGGGCCTTTTATAAGAGGAGAGGAGGGGCACTTTTGGAAAGTAAAGAAACATTACATTATTTGAAAATGTGTTTCGGTTTTAAAAGGTCCCACATTGATATAATTCGTGTATAAGGTGATAAGGCTTCGAAATCCACTCATCCAATTGGTTTTGGCCATGTGTAGGTTTTAGATTTTTCATTATCTTTCCATTTTATTTAAATCGCCAAATAATGATGTCATCACTGCATCATTATTATGTCATAAATAATTAAATTTATTTAATGTCTAAAAATTATAAAACAAATACTATGATATAGGAAATCTTTTTAGCTTTCCAATGACTATTTATAATCGAAATTTGGACTTGTATAACCCCACTTAAAAATTATTTTAGTAAAACAATTTATGTTAGTGTCATTTTCACTTTAACATTAAATAAAAAGTAATTTATGTTATTTCCCAACAAAAGTGGATCCATGGGGTCCCCAAGTTAGGCCACGGCTTGTCTTGGTCGGCCATGACACAACCAATGAGGTTGGGACATGTGTCTAGGTCATTTTATATTATTAAAGTATTATTTATACCTTAAACTACACTAATTACCACTAATCGCGATTAAGAACTTAATAAGTTACTATTCACCAAAAAATTATTTTAATCTCATTGAACCACATTTTACTTCTTAATGACAACCATGTATGTCGGATTTTCAAAATTCAATACACATTAGTGGTAAACTTTCATTTAACTGAAAAATCAGTTTGCTTGATTACCACTTAGTGGTTTCACTATTCATCAAAAATTGAAGTTTTTCAGAAAATTACCAAAAATTCACCCTAAGCTATATTTGATATTCCGAATTCAAAAATGAAGTCCATTTTACAAAATTCAAATCATATAAGTCACATTAATTAATTTAATAATTAATTCCCGCTGCCAGATCAAATAGCGTGTTTTTACAAAACAATAAGTATCAAAAGATTGACACCAGTTTAAGTCTAATTTCAAATCGAAATTGATTCTAATGACCACCATTGGATAAAATGGTAAAAATATATTCTAATTTCACTTCAAAACCAATTCAAAACATAATCTAATCATATAAATAAATTAGGTTAGAAAGCAGTTTTGAATTAAAATACAACATTTTACACTATTCATAAAAAAAATGAACTTTATCAGAAAAATACCAAAAAATTACACGAAGTAAAATTTGATGTCCCGATTCTTAATAAGAGTTTTATTTGGTCTAAAAGAATGTATAAGAGTGATCAAAACATTATTTAATGATGGTTCACCATTAAAAGGTGATTAGTGAACCTTTAGTGAAAATTAAAGTATATATGCCTAAAATTGAACTCTTTCCGTATTTTAAGCCTTTATCTTTTATTGGGTAAATGTAAAAACATCTAAAAACATATCTATTCATATTTTAGTTATTTCTATTCATTCCCGCCAGTACAACGGCTACTTGTTAACTAACATTTAAAATAATATTATTATATTACTAGTGTGCTACGTAAGTTTCAAAGAAACTCATCGTTGCGTATCAGGTACGCTATCGAACATAGCAACCACTTTTAATTAAAATTCATATTTAATTCTCAAATATTAATAAATATGAAAATTATTTATTCTTTAATTACCTGGGATGTTACATCCTTCCCCCCTTTTGGGAATTGCGTCCTCGCAATTTTATTCACTTATCAAAATAAGTGGGGGTATTTATCCCTCATAGCATTTTCAGATTCCCATGTTGCCTCTTCAATCATGTGGTTTTTCCACAAAACCTTTACCTGGTGAATCACCTTATTCCGTAACACTTGCTCCCTGTGGTCAAGAATCTGGACCGGTTGTTCCTCATAAGATAGGTTCTCTTCCAGCTGAACTACCTCTGGACTCAAAACATGAGATGGATCTGGCATATACTTTCTCAACATCGAAACGTGAAAAACATTGTGTACCTGAGATAAACTCGGAGGTAAAGCCACTCGGTATGCAACTGATCCAACTCTCTCTAGAACTTCGTATGGTCCAATGAACCTTGGACTCAACTTTCCTTTCTTACCAAATATCATCACACTTTTCCAAGGAGAAACCTTGAGAAAAACATGATCACCTACCTCGAAAGATAGATCCTTCCTCCGGTTATCCGCATAACTCTTCTGCCTGCTCTGAGCTGTTCTCATGTGTTTCTGAATCAGCTGAACTTTTTCTGCCATCTCTTCTACCAATTCTGGTCCCATCAACTTTCTTTCACCCACTTCATCCCAGAAAGCTGGAGTTCGACACCGCTTCCCATATAATGCCTGAAATGGTGCCATCTGTATACTGGAATGAAAACTGTTATTATATGAAAACTCAACCAAAGAAAGATGTTGGTCCCAACTTCCCTGATAATCTATAGAACAAGCTCGTAGCATATCCTCCAATGTCTGAATTGTTCGTTCTGACTGCCCATCTGATTGAGGATGAAAAGCTGTACTAAAATTTAATTCAGTACCCAACGACTTCTGAAGGCCTTTCCAAAAGTTAGAAGTAAACCTGGGATCACGATTCGATAAAATGGAGAGAGGAACTCCATGTAACCTGACTATCTCTTTAAGATACAAATGGGAAAGTTGATCAAGAGAGAAAGTATCTTGTATAGCAAGGAAATGAGCAGATTTGGTCAAGCGATCAAGAATAACCCAGATTGCATTATTACCTCGAGATGTCTTCGGTAATCCAACAACAAAGTCCATGGATATATTCTCCCATTTCCACTCTGGCACTGGTAAAGGCTGAAGCATCCCTTTCGGTAACTGCCGCTCTGCTTTAACCTGTTGACATGTCAAACACTTCACAGTAAAATCAGCAATGTCTCTTTTCATTCCATCCCACCAGTAATACTCCCGCAGATCTCTATACATCTTAGTACTGCCCGAATGAACTGAAAACGGAGAACTATGAGCTTCACATAACAACTCTCTCTTCAACTGTGAATCACAAGGCACACACAATCTCTTCCCAAACCTCAAAACACAAACACAAACTTATCCAAGAACTCATGGAAAATTTTATTAATAAGGTCCATGAATATAGTAGGTGCATTGGTTAACCCCAAAGGCATAACTACAAATTCATATTGGACATATCTGGTATGGAACACGGTCTTCGGAACGTCTGCTTATTTTACTTTCAACTGATGGTACCCCGACCTCAAGTCAATCTTCGAAAAATACTGAGCTCCCTGGAGCTGATACCACTTCATTCGATGGCCCAACATCTGCTGAAGTTGTTGCAAAGGATTTCACCACCCCTTTCTGCTTGTAGTCTACCTTCTTCCCATCACTCAAGCTCCTTGTCGGACACTCGTTTGCATAGTGACCCATCTCATTGCACTTATAACATTTCACTAACTGTAAATCAAATTTATTCTTACCTTCACCTTGATCCTTTTCAGTGCAATCACGAGCCTTATGTCCCATCTTACCACATCGGTAGCACTTCCCAGAATTCAGAAGACATTCCCCAGCATGCCTTTTTCCACATTTATCACAAACTGGAAACTTAGTTCTCTTACCATCAGACTTTTTTGAAGAATTCTTACCTTTCTCCTGCCACCTCGGTCTCTTCTTCTGCTGGTTGTTATAGGACACTTGGTCATCGGCAAACTCCATTTCCACCTTCGCAGCACATCGAACAAGCTTTTCATAACTTTTAAACTCACGAGAAGCTAATGCCCTTCGATATTTTGGCTTTAATCCTGAGTAAAAACGATTGATTTTACTATCAAGGTCCCGGATAAAATTGGGAGCATACCTTGCCAATCGAGTGAACCTTTCTTCATAGGCAGCCACTGAGTCCTCCTCTTGCCTCAATTCCAAGAATTGCTTTTCCATCCTAAGTCGAACAGCCTTAGGAAAATACTTCTCAAGAAACATACCTTTGAATTCATCCCAGTCAAGAGCATCAATCTCATCGGCATCCCTGATATTTTTAACCATAGACCACCACTGATCTGCTTCACCCTCCAAACGGTAAATAGCAAGACTAACCTTTTGATTGTCTGAACACCCCATGACATCAAAAATCTTCTCCAGTGCTTTAATCCACCCTTCAGCTTGCACAGGGTCAGATGATCCTCTGAATGATGGGGGATGTTGCCTTATGAAATGTTCCACCACTGACATGTTCCTCTGCGGTTGATCTGGCTGATCTCGTGCATGGATACCACCGCCATTTATAGCCTGAGTCAACTGTGCCATCACTGCAACAAACTGTTCAGTTCCGATTCCGACCATTTCTGGATGCTGATTCGGAAGGTTATTTCCTTCTGTATGCCTTCCTAGCACTGCTTCCCTGTTTCCTCTGCGGAAAACCATTCTGAACATGGAAATATCTTAGGCGAAGCAACATGGTAATCTGTAAATGCTATATCATTTCAATCATATTATAATTTAACACTTTTCTAACTCCTAAAGTTGTCTAAACCGACCTCTGATACCAACTATAAGGCCCCAGCCTTAAACCTTACTTAATCTTGAGTTATTACAAGATTACACGTTGAGGATCTTTTCGGGTTTAGAGTTTTAGAGAATTAGATCATAAGACTTGCATTACATTCCACATATAAACAAAGTGGTTACATAAAGATAGTATTCTTCATTCCCATCAATGGAACACACATTTAAAATAAAACATGGATTAATTCTTGACACATCCTTGACTCTATCATCTTATCATGTACCTTTCCCTTGACCTGTGAAAAACATTTCAAAAACTTGGGATGAGCGTAAAAACTCAGTATGGGTTATAAAAACATGGAAAGGAAACATGAGTTCATATATACATAAGAATGAAATCATACTTTACCCATAAAACATAGGCACTTTAACATACCTCATAAAAACATGAATAAATCATATAAATCATAATACGTAAAGGTAACTTGAGGCATTCATAACATTCTTACGTAGGGGGTAACCCTCTTGGTTACGTTTGGAATACCCATCACAGTATATTCCCTAAAATCTCTTCGGAGAAACCTTAACGTTTCACTCCTTCGCGTTACCCAATGCATTGGAGAGCTATAACGGGCTCACCCGCCCTTAGTTTATCACGGAACCACCCGTCTTCATAATAATGCCCAAGAACCATAACATAATCATATCACATAAAACATGTATAAAGGAAACATAACATTTCCAAATTTCAATCACGAGATATCAATACAACACATTGATATAATAAAAACATTATGAAAACCATTTTCAATACCAAAGTAAAACATGGTATTTATTTTTCTTTTAAAAAAAGAAGGTATGGCTTGTAGAGGAAGCCAAAACTCAAATAACGGTTACGACGACGGAGAAGTCGTTATCGCCGCATACGTACGAAAAAAAAACATTCCCTTTTGTCGTTTAGTAAACGCTTCGTAAAAAAGATTCCTTTTGAATAAACGTAAAAGTCAAAGGGGTTTATACACCATATGAAAGAAAGTTGTGTATAAAATAAAATATGCCTCAATGAAAGGAGATTGAGACGAAGTCCCATACAAAGATAATTTTTAAAATAAAATAGATACATTATGTGTATTCACTATAAGTACACATAAATAAAGTACAAATACAAGATACGACATAATAATATAATGACATAATTTGAAAGTAGGAGATTAACCCAAAGAATGGAAATTGGGTTAAGAAGTTCCCATACCTCGTATCCGACTTGACCCGACCGTTCTTTAAACTCCTGAATAATAAACTTTAGTTAATCTCTACTTGATTATGAATCTTTTCCAAGTTCATTATTTCTTCTATACCATGTTATGAACATCATGTAATCATTTAAGTTAATAATGTTCATTTTGTCGGTATTTGGTTCTTAAGTCAAAAATAGACTTCTTACACTTACATGTTGTTAATTTGGTCAATGTTTCATTATATCCAGAATGGTATTCATGATGTAGATATCATATATGTCATATATATCCAGTACATACATGTATTTAAAATATTACATAATCATTTAGAGGTAAGAAATGAAATGCATCGTTCATGGAGACGGTAAGTCGTACGTACGCATGAACGCTACTTTCATTTCTTTGTCATATTAATGGAATTAAAACTAAATGAGACTTATGCATATTTTAATTCCAGAATTATATTCATCATTTAGATATATCATTAATTATATATATCCATTATATACATGTACTTTTAACAGTACATTACATTTGGGGATAAGAAATGAAATGCACCGTTCATGGAGACGGTAGTCCGTACGTACGCATGAACGCTACTTTCATTTCTATCTCATACTTTAATGGAAATAAATGATAATGATATATATAGGTATATTATAATTCCAGTATAACATCATATATAATAACTTTAAATCCATCCTTTACACGTCCCACATATGGCATTAACGAATCACATCACTTTGAGGGGGCGGTAGTCCGCACTTCCTTAAATGAAGATATCGCGTATACCCATAATGGAAGCCATAAAGGTAAGACACAAATGAAAAATACAGAAGCATAAGTAAAACATAAACATATTACATATCATATATAAAAATAGTGACATCATAATGGCCACCTTTGAAGGTGTTAAATGAGTATTGAACAATCATCGTTTCGGGAGGCAGAATTTCGCCATCCACAGAAACCGTATGTTCTTTAACCATTTGATGTAGTTGTGTGAGAGTGTAGATCAAATAAATCTTATAACAACATCCTAGTATATTGAAGATACTGGTGTTGTTACAAAATAAGTAAATAAAAAGAGTTTAGGGGGTCGGAGAAGCAAAATAAAACAAATGATCATGAGAGAATGAAATACCTTAAAAAGTGTAACTTCTTTTGGTTTGAGCCTAAAGGCTTCCTTTGAAAGGATTCTGCCCAAAGGGAATCCTCTAGGATGAGGATAGGGATGTGGAGAGAGCAAATGGGCAGGGGTTGGCCGAGCCAATGGCTTGAAGAGTGTGTGAAATGAGGTAGAGGTGGGGGCCTTTTATAAGAGGAGAGGAGGGGCACTTTTGGAAAGTAAAGAAACATTACATTATTTGAAAATGTGTTTCGGTTTTAAAAGGTCCCACATTGATATAATTCGTGGATAAGGTGATAAGGCTTCGAAATCCACTCATCCAATTGGTTTTGGCCATGTGTAGGTTTTAGATTTTTCATTATCTTTCCATTTTATTTAAATCGCCAAATAATGATGTCATCACTGCATCATTATTATGTCATAAATAATTAAATTTATTTAATGTCTAAAAATTATAAAACAAATACTATGATATAGGAAATCTTTTTAGCTTTCCAATGACTATTTATAATCGAAATTTGGACTTGTATAACCCCACTTAAAAATTATTTTAGTAAAACAATTTATGTTAGTGTCATTTTCACTTTAACATTAAATAAAAAGTAATTTATGTTATTTCCCAACAAAAGTGGATCCATGGGGTCCCCAAGTTAGGCCACGGCTTGTCTTGGTCGGCCATGACACAACCAATGAGGTTGGGACATGTGTCTAGGTCATTTTATATTATTAAAGTATTATTTATACCTTAAACTACACTAATTACCACTAATCGCGATTAAGAACTTAATAAGTTACTATTCACCAAAAAATTATTTTAATCTCATTGAACCACATTTTACTTCTTAATGACAACCATGTATGTCGGATTTTCAAAATTCAATACACATTAGTGGTAAACTTTCATTTAACTGAAAAATCAGTTTGCTTGATTACCACTTAGTGGTTTCACTATTCATCAAAAATTGAAGTTTTTCAGAAAATTACCAAAAATTCACCCTAAGCTATATTTGATATTCCGAATTCAAAAATGAAGTCCATTTTACAAAATTCAAATCATATAAGTCACATTAATTAATTTAATAATTAATTCCCGCTGCCAGATCAAATAGCGTGTTTTTACAAAACAATAAGTATCAAAAGATTGACACCAGTTTAAGTCTAATTTCAAATCGAAATTGATTCTAATGACCACCATTGGATAAAATGGTAAAAATATATTCTAATTTCACTTCAAAACCAATTCAAAACATAATCTAATCATATAAATAAATTAGGTTAGAAAGCAGTTTTGAATTAAAATACAACATTTTACACTATTCATAAAAAAAATGAACTTTATCAGAAAAATACCAAAAAATTACACGAAGTAAAATTTGATGTCCCGATTCTTAATAAGAGTTTTATTTGGTCTAAAAGAATGTATAAGAGTGATCAAAACATTATTTAATGATGGTTCACCATTAAAAGGTGATTAGTGAACCTTTAGTGAAAATTAAAGTATATATGCCTAAAATTGAACTCTTTCCGTATTTTAAGCCTTTATCTTTTATTGGGTAAATGTAAAAACATCTAAAAACATATCTATTCATATTTTAGTTATTTCTATTCATTCCCGCCAGTACAACGGCTACTTGTTAACTAACATTTAAAATAATATTATTATATTACTAGTGTGCTACGTAAGTTTCAAAGAAACTCATCGTTGCGTATCAGGTACGCTATCGAACATAGCAACCACTTTTAATTAAAATTCATATTTAATTCTCAAATATTAATAAATATGAAAATTATTTATTCTTTAATTACCTGGGATGTTACACTATAGGCCATGTTTGTACATGACTCCATACAAATTTTTTTATATAAAAACTACAAGTTTCAAAACACTTAAGAGTTTTCATGACTCAATGCATTATAAATATGAAAGGTGGAAATCTGGGAAAGTTTGAGCAGAAAGGTGAAGATGGAATTTTTCTTAGTTATTCTCTAGAAGGAAGAGGATATAGATGTTTCAACAAAGAAATAGAAATGATTTTTTATTCTAATAATTTGAAAGTTATTGAAAAATATATTTAGGATAAATATAATCAAATTGATAAGGAATTTTAGTAGGATTAATAAATTTTTGTCAAAATTTCTGATAAGGATACATCCAATTGTAATCCTACTCAAAAACAAGAATCAGACTCAGCAATTTCATGTGATGAAGAAGAATCTCTAAAATCTCATCCCAATATTAGGAAGCTAGTGGAAACTCATAACATTATTGGTGATCAACATAAAAAGGTTCAAACAATAAGAAGAAAAAATTCTATTACACGTACTTCTTTATATTCAAAAATTGGGCCGAATGCTGTGAAATAATATTTTGAGTATCTAGAATTGGTTCAGTCTATGAATGAAGAGTTAGAACAGATAGAAAAGAATGATTCATAGGAACTCGTACCTATTCCAAATAAAAAAAAATTTATTGGTACAAAGTGGGTTTCCAAGAAAAAAATGAATGAATAAGGTGAAGTGATAATAAACAAGGAAAGATTAGTATATAAAGGTTACTCTAAAATGGAAGGTGTTGATTTTGATGAAACATTTCCTCTCGCGGAAAGGTTAGAAACAATCATAAATTTTCTTGTTATTTCAACACAATGGAGTTACAAATTTTTTCAAATGGATGTAAAGTCTTCAATTATAAATGTTGATCTTAATGAGGATGTTTACATTGAATAGCCCGGTGGATTTGTTGTTGGGAAAGAGGAAAGTTATATTTGCATATTTAACAAATCCTTATATTCACTAAATAAATCTACGAGGGAATAGTATTCCAAACTAGATATTTCCTTAAGGAATATGATTTCTATGAAAGGAAGGGTTGATAACAATATTTAGATCAAATAAATTCAAGAGTTTTCCTTCATCATAATTATTTATATTAATGGCATTATCTATACTAGGAATAATGAATAATCTTGTGAATAGTTTTCTAAATAAATGAAAAAGTTATTTGAGATTTCCATGTTGGGAGAAATGAAATAGTTTATTAGGTTAAAAATTTTATAAAAGAAGAAACACATTTTTCTTTCTCAAGGAAATTATGCTAAAGAAATTCTTAAAAATTTTGGTAAAGAAAATTCAAAACTAGTTTACACCTCAATATCAGTGGGAACAAAGTGGAGTAAATATGGAGAAGACATGAAAGTTGATCAGAAAGAGTTTCCAAAGTTGATTGGAATTTTTTTATATTTTACTACCTTATTACCCAATATTGTTTATTATGTTACCTTATGTGAAAGATTTTATAGTGATCATAAATAATAAAATTTACTTTCTAGAAAAATAATCCTCAAATACATCAAAGGCCCAAAAAATTTCGAAATCAGGTATGATAGCTTAGAAAGTATTGATTTTTTGGGTATTCAGAAGCTGATTGGGATGTAAATGTTGATGATAGAAGATACACATCAGGTGGAGTTTTATTTCTAGGTAAAAGTTATGTTTTTTGGAATATAAAGAAATATAATTCAGTAACTCTCATTACAACTAAATCTGAATATTTTTCTACTATAAAATCTACTACCCAACTTATGTGGATGAAGAATCAGTTAGAATAATAACTTGTTGAATTAAAGTTAACCTTTATCTTGGGTTGTGATAATCAAAGTGAAATCAAATTTTCCAAGAATCCAGTAAAACATTATCATTCAAAACATATTGATATCAACAATTATTTCATGAAATATCATGTGTAGAATAATGAGTTGAATTTGGAGTTTTTTCCCTAAATCGGAAAAAGCTACTGAAATTTTCACAAAACCTTTACCCAGGGAAGCATTCTCTAAATTGATCTTGAACAAGGTCATCTAACCTCTTTATCGTCAAGGTTGAGGTATGTTTTTTTGTTCCCTCTCTCATATTATATTTGGAATGTACTTTCAAGGGGGTGAATAGTTTGATAAATCTATCATTATGGAAGCATGTAAATAGAGAGAGTTGTGGGTAAATTGTGAATTCATCATTGTATGTGTGTAAACTATTCTAACTGTTTGTTTGAGTGGTTTTTGGAAACATTTTTTTTATTCTATGGAGGATTAAAATTTGAGGAAGAAAAGATGAGGAAATTTTTCATAATCATTACTTCTGGACATCATGAATTTTATGTCAATAATTCATGTTTCCTAGAATGATTTAGCACACGTAGCCTTATAATTACTGATAAGTAGTACATAGATTTAGTATAAAAAGTTTAGTGATATATGAACCTTGGATGACAAAAAAATCCAAAGTGGGAGATTTTTAGGACCAAGATGATAAAGATTAATATCATATTCAGGTATTTTCATTTGTTGTCAATGGAGCTTAAGAAGAAAATAAATCACCTCACTTTTTAATTGATAAAAATTGGACTGACCATCATATTCAATAAAATCAGACTCACAATGGTCAAGAAATTACATCACATTGGGAATATGTTTTCTGGATAAAGAGGATCATTGAACTCAGCCAAAGTTTGGAATGAAATGTTTGATCATAATGGGGAATAATTTGAGTCTTCCCAACTTTGATGAAAATGTGATGTTGCTTTTCTGATCTTGGAGTTCTTCTAAATCATAAGTAAGTTGTAAAACATGTGATTAAATCTTGATGAAAGAAATGGTTGAAAAATTTTATTCCATTCATATTCAGTCTAATTGTAATCATGCCAATAAAATTCAAGATGAGTAGGAAATAAATATGTTTATGAATGAAAGGGAAGTTTCAACACTTTATTTGGTAAGTGAGATGATGCTAAAGTTGATCTTCAAAATAATAAGGGTCATAAAGAAAGTCATGATACATGTTAAAAGTATATTAAAGAAGAAAGTTTATGTATTTTAATCATTTTGGTCTAAAGATCATTGTAATGATATTTCTGGATACAAATTTGTTTAATGGCAGGGTAGGATAGTCATAATAAAGGTTCTATTTTTCAGTCAGACCAAAATCTAGAAGATTTAAATCCTTGAAGAAAGTATTTTTTGGGAATAATATTCAAAAAATAAATAAGTTACTAATGTTGATCCATTGAATTCAGTATGTCATCATATTAATTAGAGGAATAATTTTTTGTCATAAAGATTTATTGGTATCATATTCAAAAGAGATCTAATTTGTTGATGTTGAAGCTGGTGATACCGGTCCATACTAAGTATGCCATAATAATCATCGTGGGAATAATTTTTTGTAACTGATGAATGAAAAGAAATAGAAAATTATGTGGTGGCCAATATGAAGAATAAATTAATAGCTATATAAATAATTTAGTTTACCATTTAGAATAGATTGAATTACTTTGTTTATAATTCAAGTGGGTCAAGAGAAGAGATGAATAATAATATATTGTTTTAAATTTGTGTTCATCATATTGAAGCAGGTCATAAGAACAAATTGAAATGAGAAATTTGAATTAGAATAATTTTTACAGAAATTCTAAAGCACATTTGAAGTTGTGATAAGATTTATGAATGTTAAATAAGTGTTGATAAGAGATTATGAAGTTAATATGAACCCAAAATTCAAAGGAATGTGTAGATTTAGAAAATTTGATTGAGTGGGAAATTTTTTAGGAATCCCACCCAACCCATTTTTTGGGTGAGTATAAAAGGGAAATTACTTTGTACTTTTGATAGATGTACTATTCAATGATCAGAATAGATAATACATACCTCTAAAGAGAATAAGAGGTTTCCAAATTTTGTTTTGTTGTATTCAACTGGTCATTGTGTTAGGCTGAATCATTGGACTGTGAAAATCATATTGGGATTTTTGGATTGAAAAATAAGTGGTTCAGAATTTTCTCAACCGTTTTCTCAAAATGTAATATATTTTTCATATAGAGAAATAAAACTGGGATAATCGGACTGGAAGAATTGGATTGGTAAATCAGACTTAGTATTGTAACAAAATTTAGAAAAGTTCTTACCAACTTCTTAGTAATAAATTGATGATTTTTTTTAAAAAATAATACATTTGTGAAAGTTGATATAGAATCACCATATCATGTGTTGTTACAAAACTTTGTATTTCATCATTTTTTATTGAAGGATCACATTCACTATTGAATTGTTTGTATAGAGATACATGAGTGAAATGGAATATCCTACTCATTGTATTACACACAAAAGGATTATTTTCTTACAGATTGTGTGGTAATAGATCATTTCAAAATCATAGATAGGATGTAGCTATTCATGTTGAATAGTGATACTTATAACTTCATGTGTTCCTATAGATGTTTGTTTTAATTTTTTTCAATATGGAAAGAAATATTTAATATGATTCTAAGGTTGTTACATAATTAAGGAAATATAAAAGAAAAATATATCACGGATTCACTCTCTCCCCCTCTTAGTGATACAATTATCTTGACTGGGAAATTACAGTACAAGAACAGTGATTATCCTCTTCTTGATCTCCTTAAAGAATTCCTCATATCTTTAATCCACAAATAATTTACCCTATTTTTTGGTAAATTAGTTAGTTGGCTAAAAAATAATGATAAATTTGTCACAAAATGTAAATAGTAACCAGCTAATCTATAAAACTATAGATTTCTATGACACTAGTGGGTCTAGGTTATTCTTCAATTTCCATTGTATTTGAAGGGCTCACATAAATTCAATCACTTGTGATCACGTTCCACAATAATGTGACATCTTACATCCAAAAGTCAAACTTTTTTAACTTAGAATACCTTTTCTCCTTTCTTAATATCACCAACACAATCATTATATTATCATCAAGTTCTTACTTAATCTTGTAATAAATGAGAATATAATAGATAGACACTACCAAAAATTTGTTGAGGTGGTCTCTAAAGAATATATTAATCACATCCATAAAGATTGTATGAAAATTAGTAAGTTTTAATGGAATTACTATGAACTCACAGTGCCCATACCTTGTAAGGAAAACAGTATTTTAAATATCTTCCTTCTTCAACATTAGTTGATGATATTCATAAAAAAGATACACCTTTGTGAATTATTTGACTCCTTGTAGTTTATTGAACAATTCATCAATCCTTGGTTGAGTATAATTTTTATTTATAGTGATCTTGTTGATATCTTGGTAATTGATATACACCTGTTTTGATCTATCTTTCTTCTTGACAAAGAGCATTGGTGAACCCCTAGGTGATGTACTAGAGAGTATGAACCATTTTTTCAAATTCTCTTATAGATACTTCTTTAACTCCTCCATTTCAATCAAAGACATCATATATGGTAATCTTGAGATAGGAGTGGCTCTGGGTATGAGATCTATTGAGAACTCTACCTCAAGATCGGGGGATTCCAAGTAACTCGTTGAGAAATACATCAATGTATTCCCTAACAATGGGCATTTCCTCCAGGTTAATACCTTCCTTTGACTCAACCATTTGACCAAGGTATGCTTCTCTATAGGGTATCAACACTCACAATATTGATGGATTTTTTGAAGAATATTCGTGATCTTCCTTGCATTTTTATAGGATTGTGGGATGATTTAGAATATAAAAATAGATTTTTTCCAATAGTTGATTTCTTCTATATATAATCAAAGAAAATACATGTCCAATATAGCATCAAATTTCATGAAAGGAAATATAATAAGATTTGCAAGAATAATCATCCCAAATATGATTATAGGAGAAGAGTCCAACACTTGGGTTGTAATGATTACACCACTATGTTTTTTATGGATATATCCACTTAAAGGTATCAGGGCTTCAATTCAATAGTTCTAGAAAACATTTAGGATATAAATGAATAAGTATAACCCGAATAAAATAATACTTTTTCTATTATTTAGTGAATAGGTACCATACCTTGTATGAATTCATTTTCAAACTCCACTTCATTAGTACTGATGATATAAGCTTTACCTTGCTCCTTTGAATTTGGTGATTGCTGACACTGGTTTCCCTCAAGTACACAAGGTTTAGTGCACTTGCTTGCATAACACCCTTGGTATCTATATTTGAAGCATTGAACCATGGGTGGTGCATTAGTATGTTCCTTCCTTTCCTCTATCATGTTGGCCATCTTCTTCATGTATGATCAATATTTATTAGCTTGGTGTCCTTCTCTCCCACACTTGAAGAATTTCCCCATCCCTTTGAGGCAATTAACATGATTCTTCTTCCTACATTTTTGACATGTGTGTGGTTGGATCCTATTTCCCCATTTGTCATTTTCCCCGCAATCCTGAAACCCCATTCTTCTCTTATTATCTTCATAACCGTGGGACCATTATTTAAACTCCATATCTACATTAAGATCACATTTAACGACATCGTCAAAACTCCAAAATTCTTATATTTCTAGATCATTTCGAAGGTGTATTTTTTAAAAAATAAAGAACATATATATTTTTCTATCATTATTGATAAAAAACCCAAGGAATAAATTTAAAACGTTATGAAGTTTTCATAATAAGTCGTGACAACTTCACCTTCCTTTTTCTTTAGATATATGAATTATCTATCAATATTTTTTTAAGAGTTCAATGGAAACTCTTTTTAAGAAATATTTTTTAAATTCTTCCCACTCCATATCTTCCATTGAATCATTTGGATTTTTGTTCTTTACCAATTCCTACTATTGAATAGCTTATCCATATATATGATAAATTTTCAGAGTCACCATATCCTTATTAGAGAAATGGATCATAGAAAATATCTTCTTTATTGAGTTAACCCACTATTCCAATTCAAGTGGATTGGAAGTTCCACTAAACATCGATGGTCATTTTTTCATTAAGGACTCAATGGATAATTTATCCTTATTTGGTGAGTATGGACATTTCACATAGTTCATGTTATTATTCATATCTCAA
This sequence comes from Viscum album, assembly GCA_963277665.1. Classification (NCBI taxonomy): domain Eukaryota; kingdom Viridiplantae; phylum Streptophyta; class Magnoliopsida; order Santalales; family Viscaceae; genus Viscum; species Viscum album. Next base: position 961,263,734 of record OY728148.1, on the reverse strand, counting down.
GACAACTAGGTAATAATTTCCACAAAGTTTTGAACTCAACCTCCCATGGAATTGGGTATCTCATTTGTATAATTCTTTCATTGTCACTCACACAGGTTTTAGGCCTAGTTTCTCCTGATTCCTACCATTTTCTAGAATATAAAATGTTAGAACAAAACATAAGTCAATAAATCATGAGTAATTTATTCTTTTATGAACATAACAGTAAAGGAATATCTTATGGGATCTATATGTCAATACTTTTCTAAAAATTGTTATCTAGGATGTTTTACCTATACATAGTCTTATACTAAAGCTTTTTACTCTTGTTTTATAATCATAATTCCAAAATTAACTAAACAATTATTAGATACCAACTATAGTGACCCTAATTTTTCATACATAACTATTACATTATTTTAAAGATAAAAAACATAATAGAGTTAGAAATCTAGGATCCAAAAGGTTTATGTATTAAAACAATTAGGCTCATAAATAACTTGTACATAATAAAACATAAAAAATTATTTAAATACTTCTTCTTTATCCTTCTAAAATCTCACATTATCATTAGTACATGCAATTACCTAAGGATATACATCAATGAAAGGGGTAAGATAAAATCCCTGTAAGAGGATGAATAAAAAATTTGAATCAATATAACATGGTTGAGCATAATCATCATATCATAAGCCTAGGATCATTATCAATATCATGAGGTAAAAATGTGATAAATTCAATGGATGTGGAAATTCCTAAAAATGAAACATCATGTTATATTGGCCAAATGCAACATATAGTTGTGAATAAAGCTAGCGTCATGATAACACATAACATATGTGAATAATAATAACATCATCACTGTAAAAAAATATAGCATCATGTTCACATATAATAAACATTATCTCGTGAGATAAAACACAATACCCAATGCATTGGAGGGATATATAATTTTGTTCTAGTCATCACATCATAATATTTATAAAATCATGCATGTCACATAGAATTTCTAACAATCATTTCATGAAATAACCCATGGAAAAGAATTGGTTTCATGAGGATTTTAAAAATTGTGATTTCATAAATAAACTTCAGGTTCCAAAATGAAAAATGGAAAAACATATTTTCTATAAGAATCAACACTCTTTAGTTAAGAATAAACAACTCAAGAGGAGTCAAATATGTGTTTTGGAAAGAAGAGTTATTTTGGAAAATCATTGTATTTTCCATAAAATCAAATGAAAAACATATATATCCCAAAAAATTAGAGGGAGGAGTAATGAAAATAAATTTAATGAAAATTAGAGGACTATTTATTCCAAATATGTCATGAAATATGGATAAACCAATGAAAAAGAGTTGGGTTCATGAATCCCCTTACCTTAATTATTTCTTTGTTTTTTCACTTTTACCCCTCTTGAATAATAAACATATATTTATTAAAAAACTAATAAATATGATAATTATATCCATTTATACAATTATTTATCAATTATAATCATTTTATTATATTAATTATTTTATATTGATGAAATTGAAGTGTTTTGATATCATGATTTTCTTAAAAATTTCTTGTTTCACTTTGATTTCTCAATTTTTATTTAATGTCATTTATAGAAAAGTATGATTAACTCCAGTAGATTATAATAAATGTAATTAATTATTTATTTATTATATATAATTAATAATATCCATCCATGAAGTTGGTTATATGAATTGTCTTAGAAATGTCTTCATAGGTGGTTAATCAAACTTTAACGGGACGTTGATAAAGAGAGGGAAATTGAAGTATTGAATTTATTTTTATCATAAATATGACAATTACATCATGTAAATATAAATAATATAATTTTAAATTATTGAATAATTAGTTTTATAGTATATGGTTTTTAAATTAATTGGTAAAAATAAGAAAGAGAATAAGAAAAAAGGGAAAAGTTAATAGAGACTTACTCTCTCCTCAATGTAGCTTCTCTTTTAAGATTCTATAACATCTATGGTGATAAGAGTTGGATTGCTCCAAATTGTCCCTAAGTAATGTAATGGAATTTAGATGGAGAATTTGGGAATATATTGTACTTTTTAATGTTTGAGAGGAGTGTGTTTCCCAGGGAAGGGAGATGGGTTATTTATACTTTAAGAGAGGTGTATTTTTAGAAGAAAATATTTAATAAAATAATATATTAAGGGAAAAAACATGTAATAGTGCATTTTTGACAAAATAAATTATATATAAATACAATATAATGGGTTTAAGACTTTAAATCCTCTTTATAATTATAATTCATTAACTTATTAAAAAAAAGTGAAGAAAAAAAAGAAATTGATATTTTAAGGAATTACTTTTGAATTTATGTTTTGGAAAGTGATTTTTAGGTTTGAAAATTAATTTTATTTTATTTTAATGACACATTTATGAAATTAAATATATAATGGACGAAAATAAATTTCTATAAATTATTATGTCATTATTACATACTGAATTATGTAACTTAAGATACATCGTTTATGTGAAAAACTATATTTTAACTATTCACCTAAAAATTGAAGTATTTTTGAAAATTACCAAAAACTCACCCATGGAAAATATTAACATGATCATTTAAAAATGATATTAATTTAATAAAAATAAATATCTAAAATAGGTAAAATATAATTTTTAATAGGAAAATAATGATTTTTACAAAATACTTTAAAATATAGTTTATTAAAAATATGCTTTATTTTCATTGAGGTTTTTAATCATGATATTTAATTTATTGAATTATAATATTTTTATATAAATAAATAAATCATCATAAATGTTATTTATATCATAATTTTATTTTTTTTTGGTAAAATTACTCTTCCAATGGTCAGGTTACTATTCCCCACGATCAGGTTACTATTCTAACAGTCACATTACTATTCCAACAGTCACATTACCTTATATATATACCACTCAATTATTTCATTCAATATTAAAATCCATTCCTCTCAAGGTTCTATATTTCCATTTTAAATAATGTTTATTGGTTTACTATAATTTTTTTCTTTTATATAGTGTTGGTAGTGGGGCTAGTAATTCTAGTAGATGAGGTCAATCCGTATTTTCTCATTTTAGCTTTTATATTTTATACTTTTTGTCCAGATGTAAGGTTTGGAAATTTAATTGCTTTCATTACTGATTAATGTAAAAATATTTTTTAATATATTTTTTATTGGTTTCTCTATATTTTTTATGTGTATAATATATAATATAATACAACACACATTTATTAGGAAACAAATTTTACTAATAAACATTATGTCATTACAATGGGGTAACACATCTCCCGCCTCAACCTAAATGTACTATAGAACTCTAGATACCTATCTGATGAGGAGTAGTTGACTCCTTCCAAGACTCTTGTACCTATCTTACTCCCCTACCACTACTATACTATGAGAAGTTCTAAAAAACTTATAAAGATGGCCCATCCTGCCACAAACATGGCACTCCAAAGTGGTGTATGAAAACTATGGTTTATTGTGGTTTAACATTCTACACTGATGTACTACAATGGAATATGATCCTAAGACAAGCAGTCTGATAATAATTATATGCAAAAATTATATGCAATCAAGTGATAAATAGATATATTAATTAACTAATTAATATTATATATCAATTAACCTATTTCAAAACCATGATGAAATTTCTTTGAGCATGTAACACAACCATTCCATCTATATCCATATACCATGGAAAAATCAAACAATAAGGTATCTCTCTTTGTATAATAATTTCATCCTCCGATCATCACCCTATATAAATTCATTTCAGTATGTGTCCCAGGGTGTATCCTGGTATATAAGCATTTCAGCAAGTATCATTGGGAATTGCCTACTATATAAGCATTTCATCCTCCAAGAAAATCCCTATATATAAGAATTTTAGCATGTATCACTGGGCCAAGCCTACTATATAATAACTTAAACACTACTAGGATATCCCTATATATAATCATTTCATCACCAACTCAACAAGTCGTAATAGTATGGATATCATTATACCACATCATAAATCTCAATGGTTAATTATGAAAATTAATGTTTTTCTTCCTAATAAACTTTCATTTATCTCTCAAATGATCAAAAGTCATATCAACAATCAATAATAGATTACCTAGGGATTCTATATCAAGCAATCCCCTAAGGTATCATGTCATAATCACCATTATTTAAACAATTAGACATGTTCTTTTTACTAAAAATTTTTCTCACCCAATAGGTATCCATAATCCAGGTTGCATTAACCATTGAATCTAAAGAAATTCAATCCATGATTTACTATAAATCAACTAATTAATTATATTTCACATTACATGGTACTCATCAAAATATTTCATATAATTCACAAATAAATATACCATATGGTTAGGTTTAGTCTCCATACCTTTAACATGTGATTAACACAGTGCTTCTAATGACAAAATCCATTAAAGAAGAAGTCATAGAAGATCACAAAAAGAACCTAGATTAACCCAAAACAAGATCAACTCCCAAAACAAAAACCATTTTCAAAATATTTACACTAAAATGAAATGTAATGACGGGTGAGAAGAGGGAAACCATAGTGAATAAACTCCCCAAGGATCGAATGTGAAAATGGGACATCTGGAAGGGGGGAAGATAATTCAAAATTTCCTAGAGATCACACTAGGAATGAGAGAGGAGAGGATATAATAAAAAATAATGAGATTCATAAGTACACGACACACTTAAAACTACTAGGTATGAGGAATACATGATGTGTTATCTTTTCATGTCATGTATTTCCTCATTTTTGTGTTATGCTAGAAAAACCTTTTGCCCCGAGTTAATATTTATTTTGATCAACATTTACACAATGTGAAACAGGTTCATGACATGTAACCACGTCACATCATAAACTAGTTTATGAAATGCATCTATAAATAGTTACATGTCATGTAACATATACACAACATATAATTTTTCATTGAATAGTTTTTATACTAGCTTCTATAAAAGTGACCAAACCACCTATGATCCTTCTAAACTCATAGAAACCCCTAGTAATCCCATTTAACATAATTATACATTGAATCCATTCATTTAAATAGACATACATGCCTAAAATTACGGTTATTTTCTCCAAAAAAAGGCTCTTTTTCATCAAATAAGACTTAGTCACTAAGGGTTAATTACAAAGGATATCCCAAAAAATATGTTCAATGAAAACCATAGAGTTTTACGTACCTAGGAAAATATGGGATCATATAATGATCTTGGTTTTGAAAGGTTGTTATTACATTTCATCCATTACAAAAAAAATTTATATATCTAAACTTGATATATATGGATTTATATTAATATTTTTCAATGAATGTTTCTTCTTTTATAAAAATATCATTTGTTATGGTAAGGTGATTTTAAATAACAAATTTTTTTATCGTATAACACAAACCATGTAATGGAAATTGATAATGAAACTACTTCACATAACTCGTGCCACACCCAATTATGGCATCATTGGCTTTGGTCATGTAAATGAAAAATGATTGATTAAGTTATACCAAAATGGATATTTAGATTCTTCTGAACTAATACCAATTGGTATGTGTCACACTTATTTATATGGTAAAATGAATAAATCCCCATTTTTTAGAAAAGGTGAAATGTCTAAAGAGATTCTTGAATTAGTTCATACATATGTGTGTGGACCATTTCCTTTTGAGGTAGGGGTGGGTTCTCATACATCATAAATTTTACAAATTATTTTAGTAGAAATGAATATGTATAATTAATGAGGAATTAGTCAGGTTATTTTGATAGATTCAAGAAAAACAAGAATGAATATGGAAACCAAATTGGTAATATGACTAAGAAAATCCTCTTAGAACTTAGTGGAGAATATCTAAATCAAGAATTCATTGATTACTTATAGAAGTTTGGGATCCTATATTAACTCACTCCTCCTTATACAAATCAGTGGAATGATGTAAGTGAAAGGAAGAACAACATCTTGTTGGACATGGTGAGATCAATGATGAGTCATGAGAGTATTACATTATTCTTTTAGGGATTTTAATTACAAAAAAACAGCAAAAATATTAAAAAATAGTTTCAAATAAAGTGATAAACAAAATATGAAGTTCCAAAGGATTGAATAATAACTCAAAATTGGGGTTGAATTAGTTGTTCACTTTTATAAGTTTCAATAATTTTGAAAATATTAAACCCTGAAACTTGTTAATGTTTATATCCTTATCATCTTTTAGTAAATACTAATGTATGAAAAATTAGTAAAAAAAGTAAATAACATGATATTTACATCGTTCGACCTCAGTGTGATGACGTATATCATTTTTATAGACACTCCTATGGGACTATATAAATTCACTAAAATGAATAAGTGAATACAACTTGTGCAAACTCCAATTAGAGACATTATATATCCTAATTGTAATGATTATACTTAATCCTATTGTTTTCTAAATTTTTCTTACAAAAAATTGAGATAAAACAAAAAAAATACTTTGTTCAAACTACACTACAAATTATCAGCTCTGAATCCTCATTATGATGTGGTTGCATCTGATTCTCTCCATCCAATAGGGCAGGGTCCGATGGACTCAATCCGATGAATTCAGTCTGATGGACTCAGTCTGATGAATCCATTATCAATATGCATTACTCCAACTCTTCTCAAATTCCCAACCTGATCTTACTCAATCCAGTAAACAGAAAATCTAGATGTCCAAACATCTAATGAGATTTATATGTGGAAAGATAACTTTGACATGAATTATGTTGTTCTATTCTTTTTCCACTCACATAAAAAAGTTGAAATGTATGAATATACATTTCTTCGATTTATAGGAATCACAAAAATACAAATTTATAAAACTAAAAAAAATTTCCCACTTACTCAAATTAAAAAAAAAACCAATATCTATACATATTTTAATTTCAAGTTTGACCACATAAACTCTTCACAAATATTATGAAATCTTCTTATGTCTTCTTTATAATAATTCTTCTCAGACTTCCTAACTTTTATTTAGTATAATAGAAATTGCTCAACTCATTATGATGGAACTTCCTCATCTCATTATGATGAAAATTCTTCATCTAATTATAAATTTAATTTCCTCATTAGAGTTAGTCTAATTAACTTTCTTTCTTAGAATCAGTGGGATTGACTTTCCTTCTCAGAGTTAGCCTTGATTGAATTTCTTTCTCAGGGTTTTTTTGATTGAATTTCTTCCTCAGAGTTAGTTTAATTAACATTCCTCCTTAGATTCTACCTCATAGAACATCCTCAGCTTCAATCCAATAGAATCCCCAAAATGACAGAATTATCACTATGATGGAATTTTATTTATGATGGAAACTCCAATCTACCACTTTGAAATACTTCAAACCTCGTCAACTATAACTCATTCAGACTTCTGAAAACTTATATGCTCAGTACTTATGGATCTGATGAAAACTTTTTTCTTGATTCCTAGAATAAATATAATCCTTATGATTCCTCTATTTCTTAAAAATCTTTTTTCATTATAGTTTTCCTGATTTATGAGAAGTTCAATATTATCAATGTACTATATGACATATATAGGAAAGTATTACGACTTCCCTTACTTTCAACACCTTCTTTATTTCTAACCAAAACTCAATATGATTGGTTGCACATATTCTCCCCCTTTTCTTCATAAGGAACACATCACAACTGTTGCAGACAACTTATGATATTTGAGAATTAAAAACTAGAAATGAAATATTTGACTGAATGTTAGAATGTTTAAGAAATTTCTAACTCCTGGCATCACTTTCTTCATTCAACCTCTTTAGAAACATTCTAACTTTCTAACCAACGTTGAATCCAATGAAACTTGAATTTCATGTCAATGGATATGAGACTGATGGTGTGTCTGATAAAAAACTCTAACTTTTTGAGGAATTCTATGACCGGTGGTGATCGGTTTGATACTTTTCATCTGGTGTTTCTCAGTTCAATCCTCTGTGTCTATAAAACAAATTTCTCAAAAAAAAATTTCTCCCCCATTATGTTTGGGTTCGAAAATTCTGAAAATTTCAGTTGTTTTTCAAAAACATTCTTTTATAAAAGATTAGTTATTAACAAATAAAAAATTTATTAAAAAAACATCACAAAGGTTCTTCAATCTCCCCATTCAGATTTTTTAACAACACTCATTAATAACTTTTTCAACTCTTAGAAAATATTCACAATTAAACTTTTGTAAACAACCCGAGTTTTTGGAATTTTAACAAAACACATCCTTTATTAAAAGAGTGTTTAGACACCACACTAATATATAAAGTATTTTTTTTTTGAAAAAAAAACATCCCATGGTGAGAAGAAAATTGTATGGCCATGTAAAGATAAAATCCCCCTAACTTTTATATTTAATAACTTTTATTTTTCTATAAATTTTATTTTCCTCTCCCCCATTATCTGATAAACACAACATCATATTCATAAAATATAGATAATTAAAAACATCTTACATAGTAAAAATTTGTTACTTTTTCTCCCCCTTTGCAATATAATCAAAAGCATTGTAGGGGACTCCCTTATGAGTTTTCAAAAGTCATTATAGGAAGATGAACATGAATTTTCAACCTCAACTCATTATACCTTTATTTTGGAATTGACTTTGTGAAGATATCAATAATTTGATACTTTGTTGAGATATATTCCAAAAAAACATCTCTAGCAGCAACATTCTCTTTTATAAAGAGAAACTTTATATTTATGTGTTTTGATCTTGAATGTTGGACCTTATTTTTAGAAAGATCAATTGTAATCTGATTGTCATAAAGTGTCTTCAATAGTTTAGAAACCTTTATATACAAATATTCCAATTGAACTTACATCCACAATATCCGAGTACATACTTGAATAGTCACAACATAATCTAATTTCACTTTTCCAAAGGTTACTGAACTTTGTTTCTTATTATGAAAATTAAAAAACATTCACCCAAGAAAAATGTTTCTCCTAAGGTTGATTTTCTATCATTACAATCTCCTGCCCAATCAAAATTAGTATAACCACGAAACTTTTGCTCATAATTTATTTTTTATAATAATCCTTATGAATTTGTTCCTTTGACATATCTCAGAATTATCCTTGCTTCCAACATATTTGACTCTTTCATATTACTTTGATAACCTGCACACAAATTTATAGCCTAAAAATATCAAGCTTGAGGTTATAAGGTAAATTATACTTCCTACCATCTTCAAAAAGTCTTTCTAATTCACACTTTTTCCAGAATCGTCTTTACTCATCTTCATCCTCACTGAGATAGGAGTAGAAACTTCTATATATTATATAATTCCAAATTTTTTTAACAATTCCCTTGCATACTTTTCTTAAGATAAGAAAATTTATTTTTTCTTATATTGAACTTGTAAGACAAGGAAGAAAGATAATTCTCACAACATTGATATTTCAAAATTATTTTTCATTTCCTAAGAAAATTATTTAAAAAATTTTTCTTCATCCCCAGAAAAAATTATATTATCCACATGAACAATTACAATTAGAGTTCCAAAGTCAACATCTTTAATATATAAGTTTCAGTCAACTTTTCCTTTTGAAAAAATCATCATTCTCAAATAATTTTCAATCTTATAATACCATGAATGGGTATCTTGTTTTAGCCCATATAAATCATTCTTCAATCTAAAAACATTGTTTTCATCCTTATCAAGTAGAAACCCAAAAGTTTACTCATTGTAAACTTCTTATTCAATATATCCAAATTTATATCTATCTGATACACTGGGTAATTTTGATGAGCAGTCACTACTCAAAACATTATAATAGTTTCTAACCAATAAATAGGGGAAAATGTTTCATAAAAATCTCTGCCTTCCACCTGTGCATAGCCTTTATAATAAATCCTAGATATTTTTCCTGAAACTTCTCCATATTCCTTCAAAATATTTCTATTAACCCATTTTTTATAATAAAATTATTATATTTCAGGCTTAAAACAAGTTCCTGTGTTTCATTTTTCTCTATTTGATCCAACTATTAATTCATAGAATTCACCCATTATTTGTGTTAAATAGATTATGAGACTGATTCTGGTTCAAATTTTGAGATGAGTGAAGTTTTATTTTCTAATCTCAGCTTTCTTATAGCCTAAACTAGATCCTTCTAATTCCCCAAAAAATATTTGTAGTCTGTAATTTTTTTTAAAGTAAGAAATTTCAGAGTTCCTCTTCCTTCTTCACATTCCTCATCATACAATTCATATGAATATTCATGAACATTACTTTTATCACTTTCATTTTTATTGGAAAATTTCAGTTTTTATTCCTCAAAATCCCCATAAAATATTGTTAAATAAATTTGAATCTCGATAACTTTTACATAATATGATTCCACCAACTTTTATTAACATTTTTTCCAACATTTGTAACTTCTTACATTATGTGAATAATAAAATTTCCTTCCTCAGCTTTCTCATCAAACTTTCCCTGATCCAAATTTATTATTTTAAGAAAACATGGAATTCCAAAAACATTGATGTACCTCAATTAAGGTTTTTTCTCATAGAAAATTTCATAAGAACTCATGTAGGTTTCCAAACATAATTTTTTTTCTAAACCTGTAAAATAATTCTAACAATTTCACTCTATTAGAACTTTGAATGTTTTTATTCTTCTCACATGATTCATCCCATTTCCACCAAACCTATATTATTCCTTTCTACTACTCTATTTTGTCGTGGGGTATATAGAGAACTATACTAATGTTTAATACCATGATCTTCAAGAAAATTTTCAAAAATTGTTCTTGTAAACTCAATACCATTATCCATTCTCAATTTCTTTATATAAACCCCCATCTCTTTATCAACATATTTTTTGAAAAACATGAAAATTTCTATAGGCTCTGAGTTGTGTTTCAAAAACATGATGTTTTTCATTTGAGTGGAATCCCATTAAAATTGATAAATTATAAATATCATTTTTTTATTCATGTCTCATTGACCCACATAAATTGGAATGAATAAGTTAAAGAGGCCTGGTGGATGGAATCTCAACTTTCTTATGACTTATATTATTCATCTTCCCTTTCTAACAAGTAAAGAAAAAATCTTCCTCTATTCTTTTCAATTTTGGAACATTTTGTACATAATAAACTTTAAAAAGTTTTTTCATTTTTTTCTTCCCATGTTGGAAAATTCATTGGCACCGCAGCTTATTCTCATCTTTGTAACTTAGATAAAATGTGTTTTTAAATTCCCTAACTTGAAAAAGATTTACACTAGTTCTTTCTCCTTTTTTGATAACTTTTTAATGTTTCATTAAGCACTGTCTGGTCCTCTTCCTCCTAAGACTCTATCAAAATTTCAAACATCTACATATGACACGACACATGAAGGAAAACCTCATGTATGGGTGAGTTAACAATACTTAGTTCGACACCCCGAACCCAAAAAATATACTAATAACACTAATATTTTTCACATTTTTTATATGCATTTCAATTGTTTTAACCCTCCTAATTAATCAATTTGAGCTTATATGGATCAATATCGGATTTATGGTGTGTTTTGATCTAAAATGTGAAATGTGATTAAATTATGGATTTTGACAGATTTTTACGTCAAGGTTATTTTGGTCATTTATATACAACTATAATTCTAAATTGAATGATTATTTTTATAGAATACTTATTTTATTTCCTTTAAATTTTTCATCTATACTAGAGGCTTATTCGAATATCTAAAGGCTCGGAAAAATCATTGATGTTTGGAAAATTTCCAGGCTGACAGTGTGGACCCCACCTCTGTAATGGATGTATAAATCAGGCTACATACCTACAATGGAGTTGATTAGAAATGGATATTAAGTAGGACACATATAAGCACTACCTAAATAAAAATCATAGATTTTTTCTCCCATTATGGTGGCAAAGAGATGTTATACATTGAAGGAACCATCCTGGAAAATTCATCTAGAAAAAAATAAATTGTCAATAAATAATACATAAATCCCTCTATAAGTGTCCAATTAATATGAAATTTTGAGGTAGAATGAAAAAGTAATTTATTAACAACTTTTATGAAAGATGTAATGTGTTAATCATCCATTTATATTGCCAAAAATGTGCAAACTTGAGGAGGACAATTTCTTCACATAAAAGGAGGGGAGCTCCCACCTCTCATCTGAACACATTTTCCATCACATTTATTCCAAGTAACCAAGGGGAGATATCCACCGAGGTAGGACATTCACAAATCTTTCCCTTATCATATTATTAATTTTTTTAATTTCTTTAATTTTTATATTTCAATTGTTATTTATATTTTTAATAAATTCATGCATGGTTTTTATTTTTTTGTTTTCTTACACCCAACCACCGTCCATTATTCTCCATATTTTATCCTTATTTTCTTTTTTTCTTATTCTCATACTATCCACCATTACCTCTTACCCAAAAAAATGATATACTTACTCAATCCTTGGCTCAGGGGAGGTATGTTTCAATTTCATTTATTCTACGGTAAAATTCTTAAGTTTTATTATGTTTTTGATGAGAAAGAGTAACATCCACGGGTGTGGCGATAGCCCACCAGGAAAATAAATCAAACGCATTTTTATTATTTTATTACATTTTTTCCCTCCATTATACTGAAACAAGCTCTTAATATAATGGATTTGAGCCATTCAGTGGTTGAAATGGCATACAATAGTGCCAAGTCTTGGAAGTTGTCACACTCACGACTGAGTTGTTCCATCAACCTTGATTAAGGTAGGAGGGGAAGTTAAGATTGCTAAATGCATTCAGAATTTCACACCAATTAATAAAATAATAGTAATTCAAGAATTAGATCTCAAAATTGAATTATCAATCTTTATTTAAACACCAACATGGAGAATGATGGAAGCCACAAACCAACCCATAAATTCAAAGTTTTTATTCACTAATTAATTTTTTTCATTGCATGTTAGTTTAATATTTTCACTAATTAAAATTTCATAACCTTCCTAAATTAAAATAAATAAAAAGAATTATTTTAGGTGAATTAAATTAAGTGAGTTAACATATGAGAATTTTCATCAAGTGAGTCGAACCTGGTTATCCATTATACTAATCTAGGAAAATTAAATTGCTTTTTACATGCCCTATGATAGGCATACGTAACATAAAACAAAGGAAATACCTTCATCTCTAAACATGTATATTTCTACAACACATATAATAAGAATATCCAGATATACTCAATAAAGATACATATTCTAGAGGTAAGTCACAACCATATTATACTAGTCTATGATTCCATATAGAATATTCCACAAAGCAGTCACCTAAGAGAACACACTCCTGAATCTGATAGCATTGATGATGTCCTTCCAATAGGTACTTCTTATTGGGTCTCTTCATGAGAAAGAGCATGCTAATACTTTGAATAGAATTCAATACACAGATGAGGATCACTGGCAAGGCTATGGGGTGATACCGACAAATCAATCTGTATTAACCTACTAAGTAGAGGATTGACTCCAATGTAGTGTTGGTCATGTCGATACAAAGAACTCCACCTAGGACATGAATATGAATAGAGGTCTCACTCTGGACCTCTTAGAGGAATTCCAACAACTCTATCTAGGAATTACTGCTGAAGGGATCGTTGTCCCGGGAGTAAACAATTATTGCATACTAACCCTCATGGAAAAGATAATGGTAAATGACCCTAACAAAAATTTTCCAAGATATAGAGTACAAGGGCTCCAAGACATGTAAAAAAGAGTACACAGTGTGTAGTTGGGGTCACACTCCATGTTCGATGAACCTGTTTCATACCCATGTAAATGGCTCATCTCATCAAACTGTGTCCATGTAGTAGTGCACACCAAGTATGTATCCCATTTAATCTAACCATGTGCTAGTACACGTCACCATCCTATTCATGTCTTCTCATGTATCAGTCCACAGCTTAGCCCGTGAACAAAGTCCCATGTAAACAGAACGTGTGATTCCTAAGTACATGTCGAGTGACCCAGGTGATACCACATGCTATGTTAAAGGGGTCACATTCCATGTGATATTTAACATCATATGGAAACCCTAATCACAGCTCATGTGGCCCCACACAACATATAGATCAAGATTAAACATTGTGTTGTTCAGGATTTTTTAGAATCCCATATCTACTCCCGCATTTGATCTAATGCCTCTAGATTTCTATATGGTGAACATTTCACCATGATATTGAAGATCCTAACTCAACCAATCCTTTTTGTCGATGAAGAATGAATTAAGCCATCTAATCTACTCAAAAAAAAATGAATCAAATTGTCATTCTTTGTTTTGTGTTGAAGAATGGTAAATTGGGTATCCTATGTCATCTAAATTGCTTTATCTCCATCATCACACCTCTATCAGGCTATTCCAATCTTAGATCTACGATATCAGATCGTTGCACCAAGAAATGGGTACGCAATGATCGATTGATCGAGAATGCTCGTGACGAACGTTGAATGGGGGGAGAAAATAAAAAGAACATATTGGAGTAACAAACCTTGATCGGTGTTCATGTTTATCATGATCCATCATTATTAGAATGAAAATCTGAATTATAAAATTAAAAATATATTCTCCCATCAAAACCGCATAAAATAAATCATCCCACATAATGATCAAACCACATATAAATATTTTCATTGATTCATTCATGTTCATTGTATAAATCAAGAATGGAGAAGAATAAAATAAAAATAAATGCCCTACCTTGATTCAAACCGATCACTAATGAATAATGGGGTTGGGTCATGTTTTTTGGTCAGATCCTTTGAATCTTTTTTGCATCGATCATTGATCGAAGATCATATCGCCATTCATCTGAGAGGATTCACTGAAGCTATCTCCAATGGCTCTCCAATGGTTCCAAGGTTGTACAGCTAACCCTAGTATTTCTCCATAATAGTCTATTTAAATTCCATCAATCACTGCATCAATAAAAATGAAATAAAATTATTTATTAAATTATTTTTTTCATTTCCACACCTGTGATGACATTTCTACAAATGACCCATACTTACTAATGTTATGTCATTCCTAGGGTAAACCTCGCATTCTTAACTCAACGGTACCATCATATTTCTGCTCAGGGTATCCATTTTGAAGTTATTATACTTTTTCATGAGAAATCTGCATGAATGCTATTTAATATATTTCAAACATTTATTTTTGGAATAATAGCCTCAGTATCGCACAGCGTCTCAGTGCCTGGTCTCACAACTAATCTATATAGTATACAATAAAATAGTGTATGGAAAATCTAAGGCATTATAGTATGCCACCACTAATAACAACTAAAACAATATCTAATCAATAGAAAGTGTATGTAGTTGTATAAAGAAATAATTACAATTCATAAGTAAATAGTTATCACATTATCAATTAATCTTTATTTAACTATATACACGTTTGGGTTCCTATAGAAACTCAAACCTCAATCCCCGCTTCAACTCTGTCAGAGGCTGAAGTATGTCTGAGAGATATCATATCTTATAATTCCATTGTTATCATTCAATACCTACTATGAAATGTGTTGGAGCCTAAAGTATTTATGGGGAATATCATATCTCATAATTCAATTGATATCATTATTTAATTCATATTTTAATTCACATGTTACCATTCATACATAACACAATATAATGTCCATGTTTCTATTCATTAATTCACAACTAAATGACCATGTTACCATTCATACCTTACACATTAGAATAATCTTGTTCACATTCTCTATTTCATAACTAAATGTCCATGTTACCATTCATACCTTACACATTATAATGACCATGATCCCGTTATTTAATTCACAACTAAATGACCATGTTACCATTCTTAACACACAATTAATTCAACAATTAATTGTCCACATCAATTCCATTACTAATTCCACAATTAGTTAAACATAAAAATTCCATTGGTTAATTCAAAATTTAACTAATCATATAAATAACAATAATTAATTCAAAAAATAATTAATCACATAAAATATATTAATTAATTCTAAAATTAATGAATGACTAAAATTCAATTAGTAAATTCAATAGTTAATCAACCACACCAATTTTATTACTAATTCAATAATTATTTTATCACATAAATCCCCTTAATTAATATTCTAATTAATTGAGTACGTAAATCCCATTAATTAATTATTCAATTAATTAATCAATATCCACAATCTAAAAATCTCATAATTAATTCCATAATTAATTATCTCAATCACAATCTCAATAGATCATAATTATTTACACAATTAAATATCTCAATCCTAAATTCCTAATATCTCATAATTAATTCTACAATTATGTATCTCAATCTATAATTCCCAAAATCCACAATTTTTATCTATTCAATTAATTAATTCAACAAATTAATTAATTCAATTAAGAACATAATTTCTAAACATCTAATAGAAATTATACAATTACATAAATGTATTTTAAATAAATACTTTGATATTTTAATTATAGACAACCTACCTCAATTCGTTGATAAGCGATCACCCAAAGAAAATCTTCATAATTTCAGCGGCACAATTATATAGAATGAGTTTCAAATTTAAAACCCTAAATCAAGATCAAATCAATCAAGATCTATTAAATATAGAAATAGATTTACAATACTAGATCCATATCCACAAAAACATGTCTATATCTAATCAAAATAGGAAGAAAACCCCCTTTCTAGAATAGGATAATAAAGGATAAGGAATAGGAAACCAAGTGAGGTAAGATCCTTTGACAGGGAGGGGTGAAGATCTTCAACCCAGGCTTAAAATAACAAACTAAAAAGGTTTTTAATTATTTTATTCCATTAAGGATTCTCTAAAATCATGAAATATTATCTTGGGATAAATGAGGATCAAATAGGAGTTAAATGGGGGGTTTGATGATTAAAAATCTAATTTTATGGTGATTTAAAAATTCATGCATGGTTAGTTAGGATGGGGGCCCGATTTCTCCTAAATGTGTACCTAAATGTGAACATCTATTATGGGGGTTCATATTTTCTCATAATAGGGTGTACATATTGAAAAACCATGTGTCAACCATATAATTCCTCTTTGTCCAAGGTTGCATGGTTTGCTGGGCAGGGGTGCACGATTAGGGAAAACCAGGATCCAACTATGCACTACCCTTCTCCATTCAATTTTTCTCAATCTTTCACCCAAAAACACCTCAAGGTAGAACCCAACCCATGTACACTGAAACAGGGTAAAAATAAATACCTGAAATTAATACCAAGTCATCTTCAGTAAAGGTCGAGATCTTACAACCTCACCAACTTATAAAATCTTATCCTTGAGCTACACTCCCAAGAATCTCTAAGATTCTGAGTCAAAAATATTATGACAATGATCCCATATATATTCTTTCCTTTCCCATGTCTCCTCCCACACATTCCCATGTTTCCACAATACAAAAACTATCGGCATGGTCTTTCCCCGCAACACTTTCTCACTGTGATTCAACAGACATACTAGATGCTCTTCAAAGGAAAAATCTATCTCAATCTCAACATCATCCATATCAATCACATTAGATGGTTTGGGGTGATACAAACCTAGTTTTGACACTTAGAAAACATCATACATAGCACTGTATCTCTGTGGAAGAACCAATCAGTACGCCACTAGCTTGATTCTCTCCACCACCTCAAACGGTCCAACAAACATAGGTGCCCACTTGCCCTGTCTCTATATTCTATAGTGATTGAATCTGGGATACACCAAAATGAATACATCATCAACCTCTCTAACCTCTAGATGTCATTTATTTCTATCAGTGTATGACTTCTATCTACTTTGGGTCATATCCATATATTTATGAATCAACTGTACATGCTCTAATGTGTCCTACACGCGACTCGGTCCCAACAACATAGACTCACTTACATCCATCCATACTATAAGTGGTCTTCATGGCCTACTATAAAGAGCCTCACATGGTTCCATCTATATAGTTTCCCAATAATTATTGGTATGGGTGAACTCCACTAGTTCTAGGTGATTCTCACAACACCTACTGAAGTTTAGAACACAAGATCACAACATATCTTCAAGCTCATGTATAGTATGCTCTGACCACCCATCTGTCAGTGGGTGGAAATTCATACTCAAAAAAACCTACATACCAAGCACCTTCTGCAATCCCTATAATAATCATGAAGTAAAACACAATTTTCAGTCTAAAACAATATTCTGTGGCACCTCGTGCATACAGACTATCACCCAAACATACAAATATCCTAACTGCTCCACTGAGAAAGTCTTCCATATATTCATGAAATTCACTACCTTTTTCAGTCTATCCATAATAACCCAAATAGAATTATTCTTCTAAGGAATCCTCGGGAGAGCCACCACAATGTCCATGGTCACTTTGTTCAACTACCATTCTATAATGGCCAATGACTATAGTAAACCTATTTGTCATTAATGATCGGCCTTCACCTACTGATAGGTTTAGAATCGTGTCACAAACCATACTATATTCTTTTTCATTTCCAACAATCAAAACTATCTTTTTAATTCACGGTGCATTTTGGTCACACCTGGATGTACCACCCACTTTGAGGAATGAAAATCACAAATCAGCTTATCTCACATTCTTTTAGGTATGACAACATGATTTCTAACAGTGATGACCTCATCCTCATGTTTTCTCCAATCAGAAGGTGACTCCCCACCTTCAAGGTTTTCCCTTGAGGTAAAACATTAAAAATCTATATACTTCCTATCTTAGATCTATCACAAAAATGTATACTCCAATGAAACTATTACGAGAGTCATCTAATCCTAACTCTCCTAAACCACAATGTGAATCTCATCCAGTAAATCCCCCATCTTCCACTCAGCACTACACTCCTGAACCACCTGAGTTTGAGTCTTCCTGCTCAAAGCATCATCATCAATGTTCCCCTTTCCAGGCGTATATGTTGGCTCAAAATTGAATGGCTATATATACTCAACCCATCTCTATTATAGAAGATTCAAGTCTCACTGTGAAAATATGTTCTTTAATCTCTTGTGATCAATATACACAGTAAAACAATTTCCTAATAGATAATGTCCCCAACACTTTAAAACAGAAACCATTATACCCAACTTGAGGTCATATGTAGGGTAGTTCGGTTCATGGGGCCTCAACTTCAAAGACCCATAAACCACAAATTGATCTCCTTGCATCAACACAAATCCAATTACAATCCCAGAAGTGTCACAATACACAGTGTAATTCTCACCTTTCTCGGGTAGGATCAATATTGGTACTAATGCCAAAATCATCGTCATCTCCTAGAAAGAATTATCACAATATTATGACCAATAAAACATTATCCATTTTTTGGTCAAGCCCGTCAGCAATGTTTCCAATTGGTAAATGTCCTGAATGAAACTCTAATAATATTCATAAAAACCTAGAAATCTATTGATATCAAACATGCTCTTGGGATCCTCTAAAGAAACCACTATCTAAACCTTCTCTATATTTACCAACACACATTACTCTGAGGTGATGCTACCTAATAAGTGTACTTGATCGATCCAAAAAATTGTACTTAGATATCTTGATGTATAGCCAATGCTATCTGAGTTTACTTAGATTGATATCAAGATGTTTTTCATAATAATCATGTGACTTAGAGTTCACCAAGATGTCTTCCACAAACACAACCACAAACTAATCTAGGTACATATTAAAGATTTTGTTCATTATGTCCATAAACATTACTAGTGTGTTCGTCAACCCATGCAATATTATGATGAAATCATATAGTCTGTACATGATTCTAAATTCATCCCTTGGTATATCATAAGTCTGAACTCTCTATTTAGGATACCCTAATATTAATTCAATATTTGAGAACACACAATCTTATCTCAACTGGTTAAATAGGTCATCGATATGGGGGAGAAGATACTGGTTCTTCACAGTTATCTGGTTCAACTTTTGGTAATCAAAACATAAGCATAAACTCCTATCAACCTTCTTTTCAAACAACACTAGTGAACCCCAAGGCGATATACATAGATAAATAAATACATTATCCTCTAAGTCCTCCAGCCGAGTCTTCAGATCTTGTATATCTTCTGATTCCATTCTATATGGTGTAATAGAAATCATCTCTTACCCGGGTTTGAGCTCAATGCTAAATTCCACATCTCTCTCCAGTGTAATCCCTGAGAAATATTAAGTGAACACATCCTAAAACCTATACACTAAGTGTGGAAATACATCTCACTTTACACCTCCATCATCCATAAATAAACTAGAAACCTGGGTTGTGATCTCTCCTATTTGATGAGTAATTTTCCCTACTCGGAACGCCTCGATATCCCACTCTCCAGAGTGAATATATTTGTAACCCTTAAAATATGTAATGGTCACTCTCTTATGGTAAAGAACAATGTGGGGACAATATGATACTAACCAGTTCATACCCATAATTATATTAATGCCTGACATGTCTATGATATAAAGATCCCATAGAAATTGATACTATTCGACCTTAAGAGTACACCCCTTGCATAATAAAAATGTCTCTTGACCGAACCCCATGAGGTGTGTTTGTCGTCAACACCCCACTCACGAACTCCATCCCGAGGCTCAAACCATTAACAAGTTTTGTAGAAATAATTGAATGATAGGCACTGATATCAAATAAGGCACTAGATATAATAGAAGCTATAAAAATAGTACCTCTCACTATTAATGGTCCAGCCTTTGTATCCACAAGTGTTGGGTGAATAGAATGCAATGGTCTTACCCCAATTCCCCATGATGAAATATAAGTCCCCTATACTACACTACTCTACTAATATGATTTATATAACCCTAAAACTCTACATACACTACCTTTATCACATTGTCCAGTAGAACTCCCGATGAAAGACTGATATGGTGAATAATATCCTCTTCCTGCACTCTGATTCTAACTAGTTATACCCTTAGTACTCATCTATCACTAGGTCCTGTAGAACTTTTGTAGATGTCCCATCTTTCTAAAAGACTGTAACTACATTGGTTGTTGAGGTAACTATCTTCAATAGTTTCCTAGTCAACCACACTGGTGATAGATCACTCGATTAAGGTCATATGAAACTGATCCCTCTTTTTAGGTACTTTGTTTCCCACTACCCTGGTTGATGTTTTCATAGCAATGCTTCCAACTCTCAAAAGTCGTACCTTCTAATCATACAAATGGAACCACCGTTCCTACAATGGAAGCCTCTTCAAGTTACCCATATCTATGAGATCCTTATCCACCACCTCAGCAAACTCCTTTAACTGAAAATGGTTAACTTGGAACTTAATCTCACATTTAAGCACATCCTAAAAATGTCTCGCTGTAGTTATCTCATCCACTGCCAATGCTAGAGAAAAGTGTTGCAAATTTGTAAAGTGTCCAACATAGTCTATAACATAAATACTCTCCCATGTAAACCTCATGAACTCAGCTACTCTCCCCTACCTCAGTATCTGTGGATAGAAGTTCTCTAGAATCTTATCCAACAGTTCCATCCATAACATGCCATTAGCCTATATAGTCCACGCCTGAACATACCACCAATGATTCACTTATACTTGTATCATGTAAACAGCCAACAAGACCATCCACTCTACAGGAGTCTCAAAGTGGTCAATTATAGTCTCGATGGACTCAACCCAGAAATCATCTATCTCAGGTCCACCCTCTCCAATAAAATCAAGAGGGTGTTGAATTTTTAACTCCATTTTTAGATCAAACATACTCTTCACAACCCAACCTGGGTCTCTTCCCATCAATTTCATGTAGTGGGAAATGTTCTCTTGGAACTGCTCTCTGAATTCCACACCTGACACAATTGGTGCCTTAGTTCCTACTACTGGTAGATCATCTCTAGCCATATCCTCATGTTATCCTCTTAATAAGCACTGTCATAGAGAAATATATATACCATTACAAATAGGTACCATAGGACACCTTTTAAAAAATTAACACATATAAGGTAAAATACAATATTCCACATCAAGACATTTCCACAAACCCTACCACATAGTCAAAACGGAGGTGTTATCACTACCCTTAATAATCTTACTCCTTGGTCCTAGATAACAAGGGTAAACACATTCTAATTATTCATGTTTCTCATTTAGACACCAATTTATTCTCATCTTACATGATTCTACAATCATTATCAATTTCAGGTTAGGTTCCATTTTCATTTCAATTTCACAAGTAAGGAAAGACAGTTCAAGTTCAATAACTTACCCATAACCCATTTTTCTATGTGTTCCTAAAATGATGCATGTCACAATAACCCTAAGTTTCTAGAATAATTCATGTAACTCAAATCTTGTGCCATACTAGTCCATGAGTCAAAACATAGAAAAAATTAACATCAATAATCACAACACAAAATAAGTGTGTCACCTAAGTAGAAATAATAGTCAACTGTAACAACAAATTGGAATAACAACAATCCCACCATGGGTACTTGGGTTCTCCCACATACATGGGTTAGCTACTCCCATGCATGAGATCATAACCAAGGACCGACTCTTTCTAGTTTCATGTCTACCAGTACCAAATAGTAAAACCAAATAAAAAAGAAAATAAAAATGGACTCTAATACCACTTTGTAATGTCCTGACCCAGGTGCCACACATTGGTGCCTCGAGTCGGTCAGTCGCATGACTCCAGGTGTGCCTCCTCGTATGCTAAAGGATACTGAATAGCAGTGAGGGTCTAAAATATCGATAATGGGGAGACTATACCCCCGTTTATCAGATTAAATACACTAGAAAAAAAATAAGAAACAATAACTAAATAACATGTAATCATAACCTGAAATAACTGGCATCATGAGATGGCTGAAAGTGTAAATACAATATCAAAACTAAAGATGAAAATATGCCATTCCAAAGTACGTGTTAGGTGTCTAAAAATAAACACAAAATAAATACACTGATGAAACCCCTAATTGGGTCCCGAATCATTTCTAGTTCCCTCATCCATGCTATATCCCATATCATCCATATAAAAATGATATTTTTCCCTTAACGTATCCAGAAAACTCAATGTCTATTGGGGTACTAATAAGGCAGCCCAAGTAGGGTGTGAGTACAGCTCAGTAGGCCACCACCAACAGTGTAGAAAACAATATATAGTTAATATAAAGTATAAATAGTTGTATAAATACATAATTACAATTCATAATTAAATAGTTATCACATTATCAATTAATCTTTATTTAACAACATAAACCCATGAACTCTCATAGACACTCGTACCTTAATGCTTACTTTGGCTCATTATGAAGCCTGAAGCATGATGGTTTGGGGCACATGGTTAGGGAAAACCATTCCCCAACCATAAATTTATCTTCTCCCTTCCAATTTTCTCAAATTTTCTCCCAAACACACCCCATGGTAAAACCCAACCCATAGTATCCTCAAACATGAAAAAAATAAATACTTGAAATTAATCTTGAGTCATCATCAGGAAAGGTCAGGATCTTACACAAATAATTTCATTTACTCTCATGAAGTATTCATCAATGGATTCTTCATCTCTCATTCTTATTTCTTCATTCTTAATATTCCAAATTTCTATCTTTTCATCCTTCACTTTAGTATTCCCACTGAATATACATTTCAGCTTATCCCACATACTCTTTGATGTTTTGAAACAAATCACCTTCATATAACCATTTTATGAAAAATACATAAGAATTGAATTTCTAGCCTTTACATCAAGTTCATTATTTATTTTATTAGTTAAAAACATTGGATAATATTTCTTAATAGGTATAAAACCAATTTTAGTAGCATCAAAAACTTCTAGGCCAAAATATTGCAGATAGAGAATTATCTAATTTTTCAATACATAATAATTTTTTTCATCAAATGTATGAATTCCTCTACTATTGATAGAATTGATATTATCCATGATAAGGATTAAATTAGGGAACCTTCCCTATAATACCAATTAAATATTCAATGTATTAAATATAAACATAGAAGGGGGTTGAATTAGTTGGTCACTTTAATAAGTTGTAATACTTTTAAAAAACATAACCATTGAAACATGTTAAAGTTTATATCCTTATTTTCTTTTAGTGAATACCAATGCATTAAAATGTAGGAAATCAAGTAAATCATGTATGATTTAAAATGTTTTTCCTCGGTGTGAGAACATACATCCTTTACATAGCCACTCTTGTGGGTATATATAAATTCTCTATAATGAATAAGTGAATACAACTCATGCCAACTCACGCTAGATAGCTTCTATGTCTCAGTAGAAATTATTATACTAACTCACATCACCTTAAAAATTTCATTACAAACAATTGAGCCAATATAAAATAATAAAGACTTTCTTGAATCTTCTCCACAAATTCTCTATCTGGAATCCTTAGTCCAATGTGGGAAGGCCTGATTCTATCATTCCGATGGGGATGGGTTCAATGGACTTAGTCCAATGATTTTAGTCTAATGGAAACATTACGATGAAATCATTATCAATATATATTACTCAAACTCTTCTAAAATTTGTAGTCAGATATTCCATAGTTCAGTAAACAAAACATTAAGATTTCTAACCTTATAATGAGGTCTCAGTCCAAAAAGATAACTTTGAAATGAATTCTACAGTGCTACACCTTTTCCAATCACATAAAAAGGATGTAAAGTACAATGTATTGAGTTCTATTAATAGGAATCCCAGAAAGGCAAAGGCAGGAAACTAGACAACTTTTCCTACATAATTAAATTCAAATACTTCAAGATCTACGCATATTTGAATTTGAATTTTGACCACTTAAACTCTTCACAAATCTGTTGAAATCTTATTGAGTATTATTTGTAATTATTATTATCAGACTTCCTAAATTTTATTTGGTATGATGGAACTTCATTAGATCATTATGATGTAACTTACTTAGCTCATTAGGATGGATCTTCCTCAACTCATTATGACAGAACTTCCTCATCTCATTCTGAATTGAATTTCCTCATCAGAGTTAGTCTCGTTGAATTTTTTATTAGAGTTAATCTAATTGACATTTGTTCCCAAAGGCAATCTTGATTGAATTTCATTCTCAAAGTCATTATGATTGAATTTCCTCCTCAGAGTCTTTCTAATTGAATTTCCTCCTCATAGTTAGTCTGATGGAACATCCTTAGCTTTAGTCTGATAGAATCCTCATAACGATGGAATTCTCATTACGATGGAAAGTGAATTCTTCAACTTCGAAATTATTCAAACCTCACTATCTATAACTCATTCATACTTCTAAATACATCTTTTCTCAGTACTTATATATCTGATGCAAATATTTTATTGATTCCTATAACTAATAAAATCTTTATGATTCCTCCATTTCTTCAAAATCTTTTACCATGATAATTTTCATGATTTATGATAACATCAATATTGGAAAAGCAAATTCTGACTTGCATAGAAAATTATTATGACTTCTATTACTTTCAAAACCTTGTTTCATTTCAACCAAAACACAATATGAATGGTTTCACCTATTCTCCCCCTTTTCTTCATAAGTATTGTATCACAATTTTTTTAGACAGTTTATGATATTTGAGAATTAAAAACTATAATATCATCGTTTGACTGAATGTTAGAAAGTTTAAAACATTATAACTCCTAACATCACTATATTCATTCAAAATCATCAACAACATTCTGAATTTATAACCAACACTGAGTCGAATGAAACTTGAACTTCATACTAATGGATCTAATACTAATGATGTGTATAATAAAAAACTTTATTATTCTAACAACATATCCGATCAGTGCTACACCGTTTGATACATTGTGTTTGGTGCATCTCAATCTGATCATCTGTATCCTGAAAACAAATTCCTCTAAAACTAAACGTTTCTCCCTATTTTTGTTTAGGTTTGAAAATTTAGAAACATTCACCAGTTTTTCAAAAACGATTATTTTTCAAAACATTAGTCCTCTACAAATACAAAACGTTTTAAAAAAAACATCACGAAGGTTGTTAAATATACCATACCATTTATTAAATGGAAAGAAACATATGTTGTCATACTTGAATTTTTTGGGTGGGAATGCGTTTTTTAAGGCCTATTTTAAAAAGAAAAATTAACCTTGAGGTGTAGAATGTGAAATTATAGGATAACTCAAAGAAACAATGGGACTTTACCGATATGAACCCTCATAAAAAAAAGTAATAGAGGAAAGACATTCCATATTCCTTGAGAGGGAAAACATCTATGAAAGTGATAGTGGGGTGGAGATAGAATTAGATGATGTTGAGAGTCAAGGTAGATAAGACTTTTCCTAGGAACAGGTTCTATAAATCCCCATGTAAGAAGAATCTATTCGAGAGACACAATTAATGTGTGCGAGTATAAGAGAGGTTAGATAACCAGAATGGTATGGTTTTCTTGTCACCAAGGGTGGTGACTATTTATTAGTTTATAATAAAGATCCTATAACCTAAAAGGAAGAAGTAAGTGGCATAGATGTTTCCAAATGAAAATAATCCATCAATTCTAAAATTTATTCCATATACCAAAATCATGTCTGTATTTTGGTAGATCCTACAATGGATGTTAAACCCATTGGTTGCAAGTGGGTAATAAATAACGAACTATACATTGATTGAAAATTCAGTACCTATAGGGTATGAATAGATATAAATGGATTGAAATAGAATCAAGAAATTAAATGAGATAAAACCTTTTCACCAGTTGTAATGTTGAGATCCATCAAAATTGTACTTGACATTGAGGCTTACCGTGACTATTAGATTTGAGAAATTGATGTCAAAACTGGATTACATAAGGGAACCATCATGAAGATGTTGATATAAAACAACCTAAAGGGTTTGTGACTACAAAAAATGAAAATATATACAAATTAAAAAATAGTCCATTTATGGATTAAAAAAAGTATCTGGGATATGAAAAATTCATTTTTGATGAATCTATAATAGAATGTGCTTTCATAAAGAATGAATGTGATCCTTGTGTATACAAACAATTTTTTGGAATTTCATTCATTTTTTTAATAGTATATGTTGATGAAATATTAATTATAGGAAATCAAATACCAGTCTTACAATTTTTTGAAGATGTGGTTGAATAAATGCTTCTCTATGAAGGACTTGGGTGAGATGAAATATAAATTTTGAATCAAGATCTATCACGATAGAACCATGAATTTTCTCAGCCAAAGACAAAGTACATACATTGATAAGATACTTAAGAGATTTTGTGTGGAAACATCCAATAGGGGATTGTTTCCAATGTAACTTGGAATTCATCCTTCCAGGAAAATGTTTCCTCAGATACGTGGGGAAATAAATAGAATGAAAAGGATTTCATAAGAATCAGTGATTTGGTCATTCGTGTATATTATGATATGTACTAGGATAGATGCTTCCTATGAATCAAGTGCAGTATGAAGATATCAAGATGATCTAGTTGACCTCTATTATAAGGTAGTCAAAAATATCTTTAATTATTTGAGGTGTACAGAGGATATGATTCTAGTTTATGGAGGATATAGGGAACCAGTCATCAAAAGATATAAAGATTATAGTTTTCAATCTTATCAAGATGACATGAAGTCACAAATGAGATACATATTCACTTTGAATGGAGGTATTATGAGCTGGAAGAGCTCAAAAAAGGCTATGGTAATAGATTTTATAGTAGAGTCCAAGTATATTCTGACTTCTGAGGTAGAAAAATAAGCATTATGGATGCAAAAAATCATCCAAGATCTTGAATTGGTATATAATAGTAAATATCATATTGCACTCTATTGTGATAATATTGTAGTGGTGTCTCTCGTAAAAGATCCAAGTACACATCAACGGACAAAGCATATACTTTGGAAGTGTCATCTCTTGAGGGTTTTTTTAAGAGAGGTGAGGTTTTAGTGAGAAGTATTTCCAAAGAAGAAAATATATCATACCCATTGACAAAAATATTGACTCACCATAAATATGATTATTAAGTGAGTTCAATTGGACTAAAATTTGTAGGTTCTTGGATCTTGTCCTCATGGGAGTTTCTTGTATTTGGTGTCCTAGTATTAGCTATTTGTACTTTAATTACAAGAATGTTTGATATATTGAATATTAATAAAACATATTATTACATATTGTACATTGTTCTATAAGACTCTAATGTAATAATTTTCTAGAGTATATATCACATTGATAAGGTCATAGCAGTTCTCTTTTATATTGAGAACCTTGAAGTGTTATGATGATATTCTTAAAGAATGTTATTCTCTTGGATAACGTACTATAATGGGACACATAGTTCATAGACTATTAAGTGAGAGCACTCATAAAAGGAAGAGTCGTAGTATCATGAAGTTCTCACTTGGTAATCACCAATAGGGTAGATTTTGATAAAGAATAACAGGTAGAAATTCCACATGTTTTGGTGTCATCAGATATTCCTATATGCAAGCATGTGTAATGGTACTTGGACTTTAAAATTATAATTAATGAATTTTATAACTCATGCACTTATATTTTATGATATAAACCATGACGACATATATTCATGGTATGTTCTGTTAGATTGTTCTTGTCATGACTCACATGTCATTAATGAATAAGTTAAAGAATTATTTATCCCTTATATATTTATGGAAGCTGATATCTCATCCATTTGGATGAAATAGAACAATTGCATTAAATTCCATGTTCATGGTGTAATAACGTGTTGATTTTAGATATTTAAAGAAATATGTACCAAGAAAATAGGTTGGTGATATAGATGTGCAACCTACTTGATGAGATATTATGATAAAGGTATTATATTATATAGTGAGTGTTCATTTTCAGTTTTCATCATTTCAAAAATAAGTGATTTCTCTTGGGTGGCCTGACTCATTTCTAGATAGTATTTTTGGACATTATGAAAGCTATCTTGATGCCAGTTAGAATGAATCCTAGAGGGTCAAACAATAAGTGTTTCTGATGATCTTGATTAAATACAATTTGAATTTAATTAATTGAAAAAATATTATTCTCAAGAATGAGGTATAATTTTATTCATGTTTTATTGATCACAAATATATATTGATTAATGAAATATTTAAATTAAATATTTATTTCGGAGTTTAATAAATAAGATAAGAATTTGATTAGACCAAGACCATGTCTAATAAATAATATTAATTAAAAAGATGGTTAGATAATATTTTTCGATGCTCAAGTTGAAGCACACCCTAGAATAATAATAAGAATATTATTATTATATGGAATGAGGTTTATTAATGGTTTTAGTATTTTTTAAGGGCTAGAATGAAAAAAAATGTCCTAACCTAAAATCTACCTCAACAAATAGCATATTATGGATATTGTGAAGGTAATTGAAAATAGATAATTGTTTCAAATAATGAATTTTATTTTAACTCCTCTATCTCTCTCCCTCACCAGAAAAATAAATGTTGGAGATATTTATTCAAGATTAAAGAATGAGTGATCAAGAATGAAAAATGACAGACATTTTATTACCCACACTAGCACATAGAGATCGTTTAACATTTATCGGATATCAATGGAGCATGTGTGGATTTTCACTAGAGGGATTCTGTTCTTGTATTCTCATAGCGCAATGAAGGCAATTTGAAAGGGTCGTTTCATATGATTAACATCATTAATTAAGAAATATTCCTAATATAAGGTAATCATTTTTATGACATTAAATAAATTAATTAAATATTTGATGTTCAAGATCCTCACTCATGGTTTTGAGAATATAATCATTAAAAGAAATTTTAATATATGTCCCACCACCACATGCTTCCACTACTCTAGAAACCATCATAAGGTGCCACTTTTCTAGATCCTTTGGAAATATGGATAGATCTAAGAGGAGATGTGGGAGCAGAAGTCTAATGTTCAAGCATAGTGGATGTCGAGTAGTACGTACACACAGTTCCAAGAAGTATGATCACTAGTCTCATGGCCATGTCTTGATTACTTTCTATATATTGACTTTTTATTCAATGTGGAGTTGAAACAAGTACAGTCATGATTTGTAACATATTGGTTAATGCACAACCACTCATTATGTGATTTTTGATTTTATGATTTATTTTTAATTTATTATTATCACTGAATACACCTTTTAAACATACTCACACTTGTTAATAATGAATTAGTGGTGTCCTACTAAATTTTATTACTCACACCTTGTATAAAAATATCGATGCACATTCAGACTTTATGTTTAAAGATTTGGATAAGGAAAAGGGACCTATGGTTGATGGCTGAGCAAATGAGAATGGAGATGGTAGTATATCGAGATGGTATCCTGAGGAACATGATGTTTTATTTATTTATTTGTCTTCATATTATTACTCTAGTTTAGATTTCCACTTTAATATCCCATTTATTATTGTATGACATGTGTCTCCTCTTTAAGTATTCACATAATTACTCAAGGTGCTATTATATTATTTATTATGTATTATTTGTATTATGACAGGATACTATGGGTATAGTCTCCCCACTGATGGACTTAGACCCTCACTGCTAGTCAGAAACCTCTTGTGTGTAGGGAGGCATACATGAGGTCTTGTAGCACTCCGGTTCGAACTTGACATTTCAGGTCAAGGCATTACAAAAACCATTAAAAAAGGACTCCATACTATAAAAATTATCATTCTTAGTAGTGGTTTTTTCTTTTATTTCAAGTAATTTAAACCTTTTCCTAATTATTTATCATTGGTTACTAAAATCTCCCTGTATTACATGTTCTCTATTCATTTCACAGTAGTTTGATTCATTTAGCACTGGCTTTTTATCTGATTTTTTTGAGATTTTATCAATGATTTTCATTTTATTTAATGGTGATTTTTAAAAAAAACTTGAAAATAAAATAGATAAGATGAACTTAACAATTGATAAATATTTCAGTGGATGTTAGGTTTATTGGTAGTTAATATTAACCACTGTTAATTATGATTCAAATCCCTTTTTTTAACAGTGGTTCTTAAAAATCACCTATCAATATTTTAAAAAAAATATCCTTTCTAAAAATATTTAATATAAAAATATAAATATAAAAATTTTGACATGTAATAAATTAAAACATAAATGAACAATTAACCCATCATACATACATCATGCAAGATACATCCAATATTATATACATATACATTCATAGTCATCATATCCTCAGTCAACTGATTACCTCAACCAACCCATACCTCAATTATCAATATATACATATAAAATATGTCCAAAAAAACCATTCCCAATATATTCCAACCCCATGAAATATGTTTCATCCTTATACCTCCACATCATCTCATCAATTGAAACATACCACATAATCTCATCAATAGTAATAAAAAGAAAGAAATTAAAAATAAACATAATAAATCCGAATTACAATAGAATCATTGATAAAATTTAAACATACCAAAGAAACTAAGAACCATCACCACTAACTTATAAATAATGTCTTGAATCGAATGTCCAACCTCTTTCCTTCGGTTAACATCTATCACCTACAATTAAAACCCTAACATTTAAGAAAATAAATACAAAAGTGAAATGAAATGGAATATATTTATATTGTTGCACATTAAATTTGTTATTTTGTTAATAAAAAAAAGTCATTTTAACATAAAACAAATAATATACAATGAAAAACAATTTTAAAACAAAAATTTTACTATTTAAAATAATATTCAACACTTGAAACTAAAAAGGGATAAGTATATAAAATTCTAATTGATTTTTAAATTGATCTGCAATGTGCTTAAATTTTACTTAATTTTTTTTAAGAATTGGATATAAAATCATTTACTATATTTAAAAATTAAATAAATGGTGGTTGTTCCATGGTTTCACATATATTTGAGGTTGTTTTCTATGGTTTTTATTGTTACCTACACGTTTATGCGTTTTAAAAAACTAAAAACCTATTTATGGTCATCCTAGGAAAAACCTATCTTGAAATGACATTACTATGATTCCTAAATTTCAAAACTAAATATATGGTAATTCTCCTCTGATTTTATGGTAATATGATGATGTTTACCTAGTTTTGACCCCCCCCCCCAATACACGTTTTTAAAGGCTTCGATACATTTAAAAACAATTTATCGATCCATTTTGAACACAAAACACATTGGATTGACATTTTTTCTACGATTACATGTCCAAAATAACTTAATAGTTGTTTTACCATGATTTCACATCAATATGTAGTCTTCTTCTATGTTATTGACTGTTACATGCGTATTTTAGTTATTTAAAACACTAAAAACATGTTATAGGAATCATTGGGAAATAGTAAGTAAAAATGATGTGTCATAAATTATTAAATTTAAAAAATAAATATTTGGTCATTTAACTATGATTTCATAGAAATTAGATGATGTTTTCTTGGTTTTGACGCCCTGATGAATGTTTTTAAAGGTTTTAGTAACTTTAAAAACTATTTACCGATCCATTTGGATCACACTACATGTTATATTGATGTTTTTTCTATGTGTAAACATCAAAAATAACTAAAATATAACTGCACCATGATTTCATGTCAATTTAGGGTCTTTTTCTATGGTTTTGACCATTTCATGCATGTTTTAGTGTTTTAAAACACTAAAAACGTGTTTACAGGTATCCTAGGAAAAATGTAACTTGAAATGATGTGTCGTTAGTTCTTATATTTCAAAAATAATTATATAGTTGTTTTACTTTGATTTCATGGTAATTTGATGATTTTTTCCTATTTTTGACCCTCTATCAAATGTTTTAAGGCTTCGAGGCCTTTAAAAAATTATTTATTAGGCCATTATGACCACACCACATATCATATTGACATGTTGTCAATGTGTATACAACATAAATAACTCAACAATGGTTTTCCCATGATTTCATGTTAATATGTATTATTTTTATATGGTTTTTACCATTACACACACATTTATGTGTTTTAAAACACTAAAAATCAATTTAAAGACATCCCAGGAAAACCCTAACTTAATGGGATGTTATATCGGTTCCTACATTTCAAAAATAAATATATGGTAATTTTTCTATTCTTTCATAGAAATATGACAACATTTTCTGGGTTTTGACCCCCCGAAACATGTTTCTAAAGGCATCAGTACCTTTAAATTCTATTTATCATGCCATTTTGACCACACATCACATCAGATTGACATTACGCATGCACTTCAAAAATAAAACAATAGTGGTTGTCCCATGATTTGACATAAATCTCATATTTTGTTCTATGGCTTTGATTGTTGAATGTTTTAGGGTTTTAAAATACTAAAAATGAATTTATGGGAATCTTAATAAAACCGTAACTCAAAATGATATCTCGTCTATTAATAGATTTAAAAAATACACCTATGGTTATTGAATTATGATTTCTTGTCAATAGAATGATTTTTTCCTAGTTTTGAACCCCCACCACATGTTTGTAAAGGCTTTGTTACCTTTAACAACAGTTTACTAAGCCATTCCAACTACATCACACATCATATTGATGTGTTGTTGGTGAGTACATGTAAAAAATAACTAATTGGTATATTTACCTTGATTTCGCATTAATATGAGGTCATTTTCTCTTTTCTTGAATGTTACACACACATTTTAGTGTTTTAAAACACAAATAACACATATACGGGTTTCTCGAGAAAATAATAACTCATAATGATGTTTTGTTTGTTCCAGCATTTCAAAAATAAATCTATGGTTTTTTTACTTTTATTTCATAGAAATATACTGATGTTTTCCTTGTTTTGACCCATATATACATGTTTTTAAAGGATTTCGTATCTTTAAAAATAATTTACCAAGTCATTCCGACCACAAAAAATGTTAGATTGATGTCGTTTCTATGCGTAAATGTGAAAAATAACTCAATAGTTAATTTAGCATGATTTGACATCAATATAAGTTATTTTTCTATGGTTTTCACCATTATATTCTTGTTCTACACTTTTAAAACACTACAAATGTGTTTACAGACATCCCAAGAAAACCATAAATCATAATGATATGTTATCAGTTTCTACATTTAAAAAATTAATCTATAGTCATTTTTATATAATTTCATGGGAATCTGACAATGTTTTCCTGGTTTTGACCCTCTAACAGACATTTTTAAAGGCTTCGGTACCATTAAAAATATTTTACCATCCATTCTGACCACACTGCATATCAGATTGATATTTTATATATGAATACACATTATAAATAACTAAACAATGGTTTTTTCATGACTTCATGTCAATCAGAGGTCTTTATTTATTGTTTTGAATGTTACATGCATGTTTATGTGGTTTCAAACACTAAAAACCCACTTATGAACATTCCAAAAAATTTGTAACAAATAATGACAAATCTTCAGGTCGTAAAATTCAAAAATCAAGGGATCTAGAACATAAAAAACTTGTACCGCTTGTGATTCCATTATAAACTATTCGTCTTTGTACCCTTCTTTACTAAAATCAACTTTCACAAATCCACATTCGTTTATTATAACACTATTGTTATTATCAACCCATTTTCATTGATAAATCATCAATTGGAATGTCGTATTATCCAACTACCATATTAGTTTGATAATGAAAAAGTATGACATATTTACTAAGAAATATTTAATAGGATTCTACGTTTATTACAAAATTAAGGAAATATAAAAGAAAAATATATCACTGATTCACACTCTCCCCCTCTCAGTGATACAATTATCTTGACTGGGAAATTTCAGGACAAGAATAGTGATTAGCCTCTTCTTGATCTCCTTAATTCATTCCTCATATCATTCATCCATAAATAATTTACTCCATTTTGTGGTAAATCAGTTAGTTGGATAAAAAATAATGATAAATTCATCACAAATTGTAAATTGTAACCAACTAATCTATAAAACTATAGATTTCTATGACACTACTGGGTCTTGGTTATTCTTCAATTGCCTTTGTCTTTGAAGGGTCCACATAAATTCTATTACATGTGATAAATTTCCCCAATAATGTGACTTCTTGCATCCAAAAGTCACACTTTTTGAACTTCAAATGCTTTTTCTCCTCCCATAATATCACTAACACAATCATTAGATTCTCTTCATGTTCCTACTTAATCTTGGAATAAATGAGAATATAATCGATAAACACTAATTTTTTTTTTTTGAGGTGGTCTCTAAAAAATATATTCATTAAATCCATAAATATTGTAGGAAAATTGGTAAGTCTGAAGGGAATTACTATGAACTCATAGTACCTATACCTTGTTAGTAAATAAGTCTTTTGAATATCTTCCTTCTTCAACTTGAGTTGATGATATCAATAAAAAAGATACACCTTTGAGAATTATTTCACTCCTCTTAGTTGATTGAATAAGTCATCAATCCTTGGTTGAGGATAATTTTTATTTATAGTGATCTTGTTGAAATCATGGTAATTGATATACACCGGTTTTGATCTATTTTCCTTCTTGAAAATGAGCATTGGTGCACCCCAAGGTGATATACTAGGGCGTATGAAGCATTTTTCAAAATGCCCGTGTAGATACTTATTTAACTCCTCCATTTCAATCAAGGACATCCTATATGGGAATTTTGAGATAAGAGTGGCTCTGGGTATGAGATCTATTGAGAATGCTACCTCACGATCAGGGGATTCCAAGTAACTCCTTGAGAAATACACCAATGTATTCCCTAACAAAGGACATTTCCTCCAAGTTAATACCTTCCTTTGACTCAACCATTTCGGAAATGTATGCTTCTCTATAGGGTATCAACATCCACAATATTTATGGATTTTTCAAATAAGATTCATGATCTTCCTTGCATTTTTAAAGGATTATGGGATGGTTCAGAATATAAAAATTGATTTTTTTCCAATAGTTGATTTCATCTATATATAATGAAAGCCAATTCATGTCCAATATAGCATCAAATTTCAATAAGGGAAATATAATAATATTTTCAAGAAGAATCATCCCAAATATGATTATAGGAGAAGAGTCCAACACTTGGGTTGTAATTATTACACTACTATGTTTTTTATGGATATCTCCACTTAAAGGTATCTGGGCGTCAATTCAATAGTACTAGAAAACATTTAGGATATAAATGAATAAGTATAACCAGAATCAAATAATACTTTTTCTATTATTTAGTTAATAGGAATCATACCTTTTATGAATTCATTTTCACAATCCACTTCATTAGTAGTGGTGATACAAGCTTTCTCATGCTCCTTTGACTTTGGTGATTGTGGAAACTTGTTCCCCTCAAGGACATGTGGTTTAGTTCACTTGCTTCCATAACAACCTTCGTCCATATAGTTGAAGCATTGAACCATGGGTGGTGCATTAGGATGTTCCTTCCATTCCTCTATCATGTTAGTCAGCTTCTTCATGTATCGTCAATATTCATTAGCATGATGTCCTTCTCTCCCACACATGAAGACTTTCCCCATCCCTTTGAGGCTAATAAAATGATTATTCTTCCCACATTTTTGACATGTGGGAAGTTTGATCCTATTTCCTCATTTGTCATTTGACCCACAATAATGAAACCCCATTCTTCTATTATTATCTCCATAACCATGGGACCATTCTTTGAAATTCATTTCTACTTTAAGAGCACAATTAACCAAATATTCAAAAATCCCCAATTCTTATATTTCTAGATCATTTTGAAGGTGTAATTTTCAAACAATAAAGAAAATATCTATTTTTATATCATTATTGACAAAAAAACTGAAGGAATACATTCCAAACGCTATGAAGTTTTCATCATATGTTGTGACAAATTCACCTTCCTTTTTCTTTAGCTATATGAATTATCTTTCAACATTTTTTTTGAAGAGTTCAAGGGAAATGCTTTGTAAGAAATATTTTCTGAAATTCTTACCACTCCATATATTCCATTTAATCCTTTGTATTTTTATTCGTTATCAATTCCTACTATTTAATAGCATCTCCATATAAATGATAAATTACAACAGTCACCATCTACTTATTAAAGAAATGGATCATATAAAAGATCTTCTTCATTGAGTTAACCCACTATTCCACATCTTGTGGATTGGAAGTTCCACTAAACATCGAAGGTCTTTTTTTCATTAAGGACTCAATGGATAATTGATCCTTCTTGGGTAAATATGGACATTCCCCACAGTTCATGTTATTATTCATATCTCGAGACAACTAGGTAATCATTTCCATAAAGTTTTGAACTCAATAACCCATGGAATTGGGGATCTCATTTGGATAATTGTTTCATTGTCACTCACAGAGGTTTTCGGCCTAGTTTTTCTTGGTTCCTACCATTTTCTAGATTAGAAAATATTAGAAAAAAAACATAAGTTAATAAATCATGAGTAATTTATTATTTAATGAAATTAACACTTAAGGAATATCTTATGGGATCCCTATGTCTATAATGTTCTAAAAATAGTCTTCTAGGATGTTTTAACTATACATAGACTTATACTAATGTGTTTTACTCTTGTTTTATAATCATAATTCCCAAATTAAGTAAACCATTCTTAGATACCAACTATAGTGACCCTAATTTTTCATATATCACTATTACATCATTTTAATGATAAACAACATAATAGAGTAACAAATCTATGATCCAAAGGTTTATGTCCTAAAGAAATTAGGCTCATAAAAAACATGTACATAATAAAACATAAAAATTTATTTAAATCCTTCTTCATTATCCTTATAAAATCTCACATTATCCTTAGTACATGCAATTACCTAAGGATATACATCAATGAAAGGGGTAAGATAAAAGCCATGTAAGAGGTTGAATAAGGAACTTGAATCAATATAAAATGGGTGAGCATAATCATCATATCATAAGCCTAGGATCATTATCAATATCATGAGGTAAAAATGTGATAAATTCATCGAATGTGGAAATGCATAAAAATGAAACATCATGTCATAGTGGTCAAATTCCATATATAGTTGTGAATAATGCTAGAATCATGTTAACACATAACATATGTGAATAATCATAACATCATCACTGTAAAAAAATATAGCATCATGTTCACATATAATAAACATTATCTCATGAGATACAAAAAATTACCCAATGCATTGGAGGGCTATATAATTTTTGTCTAGTCATCACATCATAATATTTACATAATCATGCATGTCATGTAGAATGTGTAACAATCATTTCATGATATAACCCATGGAATGAAATGGGTTTCATGAGGATTTCAAAAATTATGATTTCATAAATAAACCTCAGGTTCCAAAATTAAAAATGGAAAAACATATTTTCTATAAGAATCATCATTCTTTAGTTAAGAATAAACAACTCAAGAGGAGTCAAATATGTGTTTTGGAAAGAAGAGTTATTTTGGAAAATCATTGTATTTTCCATAAAATCAAATAAAAAACATTTATATCCCAAAAAATAAGAGGAATGAATAATGAAATTATATTTAAGGAACTTTATAGGACTATTTATTGCAAATATTTCATGAAATATGGATAACCCAATAAAAAATAGTTGGGTTCAAGTTTCCCCTTACCTTGATTCCTTCATTATTTCGTCACTTCTGTGCCTCTTGAATAATAAACTTATAATTATTAAAAAACTAACAAATATGTTAATTATATACATTTATACAATTATTTATCAATTATAATCATTCTATTATATTTATTAATTTCTATTAATGAAATTGAAGTGTTTTGATATCATGATTTTCCTAAAAATTTCTTGTTTCACTTTGATTTCTATATTTTCATTCAGATTCATTTATAAAAAAGTATGATTAAATCCAGTAGATTATAATAAATGTAATTAATTATTTATATATTATATATAATTAATAATATCCATCCATGAAGGTGGTTATAAGAATTATCTTAAAAATGTCTCCGTAGGTGGTTAATCAACCTTTAACGGGACGTTGTTAAAAGAGAGGGAAAGAGAGGTATTGCATTTATTTTTGTCATAAATATGAAAATTACCTCATGTCAACATAAATAATATAATTTTAAATTATTGAATAATTAGTTTTATAGTATACAATTTTTAAATTTATTGGTAAAAATAATAAAGAGAATAAGAAAAAAGGCAAATGTTAATAGAGTCATACTCTCTCCTCAATGTAGCTTCTCTTGTAAAACGCTATTACACCCTTGGTGATTAGATTTGGATTGCTCCAAAATTTCCATAAGTAATGTAAGGGGATTTAGAGGGATTATTTGGGAAGATATTGTACTTTGGAATGTTTGAGAGGAATGTGTTTCCAAGCGAAGGGAGAGGGAATATTTATACTTTAAGAGAGGGGTAATTTTAAAATAAAATGTTTAATAAAATAATATATCAAAGGAAAAACATGTAATAGTGCATTTTTGACAAAAATAAATTATATATAAATATAATATATTGGGGTTAAGACTTTAAATACTCTTTATAATTCTAATTTATTAACTTATTAAAAAGAAAAGTGAAGGAAAAAAATAAATTGACATTCTGAGGAATCACTTTTGAATTTAGGTTTTGGAAAGTGACTTTTAGGTTTGAAAATTAATTTTATTGTATTTTAATTACTCATTTATGAAATTAAATATATAATGGGCGAAAATAAATTTCTATAAATGATTATGTCATTATTATATCATGAATGATGTAACTTAAGATACATTGATTAAATGGAAAACTATATTTTTACTATCCACCTAAAAATTGAAGTATATCAAAAAATTACCAAAAAACTCACCCAAGGAAAATTTTAACATGATCATTTCAAAAATGATATTATTTTATTTAAAATAAATATCTAAAATATGTAACATATAATTTTTAACAAAAAAATAATTATTTTTACCAAATACTTTAAAATATAGTTTATTAAAAATATGCTTTAATTTCTTTGAGGTTTTTAATCATGATATTAATTTTATTGAATTATAATATTTTTATTTACATAAATTAATCATGATAAATGTTATTTATATCATAATTTATTATTTTTTGGTAAAATCACTCTTCCAATGGTCTTGTTACTATTCCCAATGATCAGCTTACTATTCCAATGGACACATTACTATTCCAACAGTCACATTTCCTTATATATATACCACTCAATTATTTCATTCAATATTCAAATAAATTATTCTCAAGGTTCTATATTTCCATTTTAAATTTTTTTTATTGGTTCACTATAATTTTGTTTCTTTTATATAGTGTTGGTAGTGGGGCCAATAATTCTAGTAGATGAGGTTGATCCATATTTTCTCATTTTAGCTTTTCAATTTTATACTTTTTTTCCAGTTGTAATGATTGGAAGTTTAATTAGACTCATTGATAATTAATGTAACAATATTTATTAATATAGTTTTTTATTGGTTTCTCTATATTTATTATGTATATAATATATAATATAATACAACACCCATTTATTCAGGAATGAAATTTCACTAATAAACATTATGTCATTACAATGGGGTACCACATCTCCCGCCTCAACCTAAATGTACTATGGAAATCTAGATACCTATCTGATGAGAAGTAGTCAAGTCCTTCCTAGACTCTAGTACCTATATTACTCCCCTACCACTACTATACTATGATAATTTCTAAAAAAACTTATGAAGATGGCCCATACTTCCACAAACATGGAACTCCAAAGCGGTGTATGAAAACTATGGTTTCTTGTGGGTTAACTTTCTACACTGATGAAATATAATAGAATATGATCCTATGATGGATTCCCACTCTGATAACCGGTCTTCATGTCATTTCCTTGGAAAAATCATTCATAGAATCACTTATTGCCACCAAATTAAGTGATCCTAGTTTACCCTGTGGAAATAGCCTGGCTACCTCTTGGGTCCTCTCTCAGATTCATTGTTTTGAGGAGTTCATGATTCATAAAATCTAAAAAGAAACTCAGAATAAAAACATTCACCTATGACCTAACCTCACAGTGAATACCATCTTGAAAATGTTTCTCCCTAGATATCACATCAATAGGTAAATAAGGAACACAATATTGAACGTTTGTGAAATATTCAACATAGTCCATCTCTAATATTCTTTCCCATATCAGATGCATGAACTAATGATCCTTCTCATGCCTCAACATCTATGGATAGAAGTGGATCAATAAATTCACCTCGAATTCCTTACAAGATAACTCCTCCTCGTTCCCATCCTACTCTAGAATATCCCACCAATGTTTGGTAGGTCCACTGAGCATATACACAACATGATTCTCCCTCCTATTTGTGGGTGTCTCAGGATGATTGATGATTGTATTGATTGACTCAATCTAGAACTCATCTACCTGGGAGCCTCCCTCCCCAGTGAACATAGGTGGATGCTGTAGCTAAATCTCTCTCATCAACTCATACTTCAAAGGCATGATGTAAATACTCTCCTTTTCCTTGGACTGAATGACCCTTAATAAGTTGTTGTGATGATGAACATCCATTTGATCCGAATGAGTTACAGGAAGCTCCAGTTCATCTCTTTTAGGAGATAACTAATTTACACTCTCTTAGAACTCAACCCGAAGAGGATGAGGAGTCATTTTATCTCCAAGAAAAACACACTCTTATAAACATTGGATATAAATAAAGTCAACCTCAAGAGGTGATGACAATAGAGAACCATTAATCTGGGTCTCTCTAACCATGGATTATAAGTGTTTTATGATAAAATAATAGTTTATTTCATTCCATTTATCAAATATAACATATATATTATTTCACAATTTATATTGGAAAGTATATAACACATGCAATAAACATGTCCCTATCATGAACAATGCATGTCAATATATATATATATATATCCCTATATGTCTATCATGATGCATTCATACTCATATCTCACCATACTGTTCCATGAGTGTAAATATCAATAAACAATAACATCACAAAATAATAACATCACACTACATGTAAATCAACCAAGGTGAAATAACATCAATTATAATAAGAGAACAACATAAACAATAATCCTATCCCTAGAACTCAAATTTACCCCCTTACATGGGTTAGCTACTCAAATGAATAATCTCATTACTATATCCCAATAGATTCTAGTATCCTTTCTACATTTTACAAAAATAAAGGAAAATAAAATCACAAGCTAATCCTCTAATACCACTTTGTAATGTCCCCTGATCTGGTACTCTATCACATGGTCAAGATGATTTGGTTATTAGACGTCAAGAATGGATCCCCATTTTCTAGAGGCTATTAACTAGTAATGAGACTGTGATATTTATAGTGGGGAGACTATACCCCCTTGTAAAACATAGTGGAACTAAACCATAGTAATAAAAGTTAGAGTAACATAGAAATAGTGTAAATAGTATATCATATAGCTAGGAAAAGAAATGGAGGAACCTATAATGATGAATAATGTAATGAAAAGCTAAGATGTATCTAAAAGTAATACTAAAACCATTACAAACAAAATAATCTAATCAAATTAAATAATCCCAAAAGGCTCTGGTCCCGATCCCTATGTCAGACCCATCTCCAAAATCCATCCCATCTAGAAAGAAACAAAATAATCCACAATAATGTCCATTTCCCTTGTCCAAACCAACATCCACGTAATCTACTTGAGTACCAAATGGTTCCCAAATAGGGTGTGAATAAAACGTAGTAGGTCGACACCACCATCCTTAAACACAACCAGTCTGATAATAATTATATGCAATAAAGTGATAAATAGGAGTATTAATTAGAAAATTAATATAATATATCAAATAACCTATCTCAAAAAATTTATGAAATGTCTCGGAGCATATAACACAACCATTCCATCTATATCCATATACGATGGAAAAATAAAACAATCAGGTAGCTCCCTGTGTATAATAATTTCATCCTCTGATCATCACTCTATATAAATGCATTTCAGAATGTATACCTAGCTGTAGCCTGGTATATAAGCATTTCAGCAAGTATCACTAGGAATGGCCTAATATATAAGCATTTCATCCTCCAATAAAATCACTATATATAAGAATTTTAGCATGTATAACTATTCCAAGCCTACTATATAATAATTTAAAAACTACTAGAATATCTCTATATATAATGATTTCATCACCAACTCAAAAAGTCATAATATTATGGATATCATAATATCACATCATAAATCTCAATGGTTAATTATGAAAATTACCGTTTTTCTTACAAATAAAATTTCATTTATCTCTCAAATCATCAACAGTCATATCAATAATCAATAATAGATTACCTAGGGATTTTATATCAAGCAATAACCTAAGGTATCATGTCATACTCACCATGCTTTAAACCATTAGCCATGTTCTTATTACTCAAATGTTTTCTCACCCAACAGGTATCCATAATCCAGGTTGCATCAACCATTGAATTTAAAGGAATCCAATCCATGATTTATTATAAATCAACTGATTAATTGTAGTGGACATTACATGGTCATAATCAAAATATTTCATATAATTCATAATTAAATATATCATAGGGTTAGGTTTAGTCTCCATACCATTAACATGTGATTAACACAATGATTCTAATGACAAAATCCATTAAAGAAGAAGTCACAGAAGATCCCAAGAAGAACCTAGATAAACCCAAAACAAGGCCAACTCCCAAAAGAAAACCCGTGTTCAAAACATGTACACTACAATGAAAAGTAATTATGGGTGATAAGAAGAAAACCAAAGTGAATAAACTCACCAAGGATCGAATGTGAAAAAGGGACATCTGGAAGGGGGGATGATAAATCAAAATTTCCTAGAGTTCACCCTAGGAGCGAGATAGGAGAGGATATAATAAAAAACAGTGAGATTAATTAGTACACGACACACTTAAAACTACTGGGTATGAGGAATACATGATGTGTAATCCTTTCGTGTCATGTATTTCCTAATTTTGACGTTATGCTGGAAAAACCTTTTTCCCTGGGTAAATATTTATTTTGATCAACATTTACATGATGTGAATCAGCTTCACAACATGTAACCAAATCACATCATAAACTAGTTCATGAAATTCATATAGAAATAGTTACATGTCATCTAACATATACAGAACATATAATTTTTCATTGACTAATTTTTATAATAGCTTCTATAAAAGTGACCAAACCACCTATGATCCTTCTAAACTCATAGAAAACCCTATTAATCCCATTTAACATACTTATACATGGAATACATTAATTTAAATAGACATACATTCCTAAAATTAATGTTATTTTCTCCAAAAAGGCTCTCTTTCATCAAATAATATTTAGTCACTAAGGCTTAATTACAAAGGAAAACCCAAAAAAAACATGTTCAATGAAAACCTCAGAGTGGGACGTACCTAGAAAAATATGGGATCTTATAATGATCATGGTTTTGAAAGGTTGTTATTATTTTTCATCCATTAAAAAAACATTATTTATATATCTAAACATGATAAAGATGTATTTATTTTAATATTTGTAAATAAATGATTCTTATTTTATAAAAATAAAATTTGTTATTGTAAGGTGAATTTAAAAAAAAAAATTTTTGTCATATTACACAAACCAAGTAATGGAAATTGATAATAAAAATACATTACATAACTCATGCCACACCCAATTATGGCATCATTGGCTTGGTCATGTAAATTAAAAATGCTTGACTAAGTTATACCAAAATGGTTATTCAGATTCTTTTGAACTAAAACAAATTGGTATGTGTCACACTTATTTATATGGTAAAATGAGTAAAGCCAC
Organism: Viscum album; assembly: GCA_963277665.1. NCBI lineage: Eukaryota > Viridiplantae > Streptophyta > Magnoliopsida > Santalales > Viscaceae > Viscum > Viscum album. The sequence goes on along the minus strand of OY728148.1, from coordinate 961,218,953 downwards.
ATTTAGTAGAAAAGGTGAAAGGTCTAAAGAGATTACTGAATTAGTTCATACATATGTCTCTGGACCATTTCCTATTGAGGCAGGGGGTGAGTTCTCAGACTTCATGAATTTTATTGATGATTATAGTAGAAATGAATATGTCTACTTAATGAGGTATAAGTCAGGTTCTTTTGATAAATTCAAGAAATAAAGAATAAATATGGGAACCAAATTGGTAAAATGATTAAGAAAATCCTCTTAGAACTTGGTGGAGAATATCTCAATCAAGAATTCATTGATTAATTATAGGATTTTGGGATCCTATATTAACTCACTCCTCCTTATACACATCAGTGGAATGATGTAAGTGAAAGGAGGAACCACATCTTGCTGGACATGGTGAGATCAATGATGAGTCTTGAGAGTATTCCATTATTCTTTTAGGGATTTTAATTACAAAAAAGTAGCACAAATATTAAAAAAAGTTTCAAATAAAGAGATAAAAAATATATGAAGTTTCAAAGGATTGAATAATAACTCAGAAGTGGGGTTTAATTAGTTGTTCACTTTTATAATTTTCAATAATTTTGAAAATATTAAACCCTGAAACTTGTTAATGTTTATATCCTTATCATCTTCTAGTAAATACTAATGTATGAAAAATTTGTAAAAAAAGTAATTAACATTATATTTACAAGGATCGACATCAGTGTGAGAACCTATATCATTTTCATAGACACTAATATGGGTCTATAGAAATTTACTAAAATGAATAAGTGAAGAAAACTTGTGCCTACTCCCATTATACACATTATATATCCTGTAACACCCCATGATTTCATAGTGTGTTATTTCTTCAAAATAATTCAATAACTTGCACTACACGCAACACCGAGTTCAATCACACCATGACTTACAAAAAAATCCATTCAAAAGAGGTTATGAATAGTATTATCTAAATTTTAAACTTTATATAATCCTTATAATTTTAGAATCCATATTATGAGTTTTATAGATATAATGAAAGAACAAATTCATTTTCAGTATTGCGCTTTTATCAACTTTTAATAGTGAACCCTTTTAAAATATAATATTTTAAACTTTTTGACTAAATGGGGACATAAAAAATTTAAAATGAAACATCCAAAGCTTCCACGGTACGCTTTCTTTGAATAATACAGTAGCGTGTGTTGTACGCAACCTTGAGTTTTAACACAAACCACAACCAATCAAACTAGCCGTTATGAATAGTAATACCTACTTTTCGAAATTATATATATTTTATATTTTAAAATGGACTTCATTTCGGAATTCAGAATATCGAATTTAGCCTAAGGTGAAATTTTGGTACTTTTCGGATAACTTTCATATTTTGATGAATAGTGAAAATTACTAAATTTTAATTAAAAACAACTTTTTTAATCAAAATAATTAATAGTGATAAATTATGAATTTGAGTGGTTTTAAAGTATATTTAGAATATAATTTTACCATTTAATATAATTTTGGTCATTGGACATAATTTTATAATTAAACCGAACATAAACAAGTGTCAATCTTTTGATAGTTATTATCTCTTAAAAACACGCTTTTTGTTTTAACAGCGGGAATTAATTTTAAATTAATTTCTTCCACTTCTGTGTTTTGAATTTAGAAAAATGGATTCCATATTTGGAATCAGGATGTTCAAATTGTGTAAATAGGTAACTTTTATTTTTAGACATTTTGAATAATTACTGTGGTAAATATTTTATTTACCATGGTTAAGGGTAAATCTGGTAAATAAGGGTTAAACAATAATATTATAATAATACTAAATTACCATAAAACGTGTCCTAGACTTATTGGTTGATACATGGTCGAATATGGGCATCTTTGGGTCGATTTGGGGACCCCATGGATCCACTTGTAAGTGATAATGACACTTTATTTTAATTAAGTTAAAATGAATACAAAAATGACACAAGCATATATCTTTTTGAAAAACAATTGTTACATAGGGTTATATATGTTGGATTTTAGATTATAAATATTAATTAGAAAGATAAAACGATTTCCTACATAATGATATTTTATTTATAATTTTTAGACATTATATAATATATTTTATTTATGACACAATGATGATGCATTAATTACTATAATAGTGAAAAATTAAAATTATTGATATTATAAATACCTAAATAAATATAATATGAAACTTTTAATGAATTAAACTAATTTTATAGGATAATATGATATATTAAGATTGATTTAATTGACCTTTTTAGAAGTAATCAATCTGTTATGAGTTTCAAAAAAAAATCAACTATTGAATAGTGTCAAAATTGACATAAAAGAGTTCTTAAAACAAATATTATATTATTAATTGATATTAAATTCCTAAAAATCTACGATTCTGCCAAGAGACTTATATAATGATAGGTTCATCATTCATGGACCACTTGGGGGTCTCTTGGATGTATATAGTATGTTTATTAGCCATATTATATAAAAATACAAGGAGACACTGTAAAAGTTAAACTAATTAACTTAGAGTTAATACTTAAAGATAAGGTTAATATAAGTACCCAAACCTGTCTAAATTCTATTGGATGAGTTGTTTTCGACCCATACCCACCTTAACCTTTGAATAATAATCTTTGGATCCATTAGAAACCGAATATGAATTTATTATAAATTAATACTTCTAGCTTTTCCAAAGGTGCCCCTCACCCCTCTTATAAAAGGGCACTCCTCCTTCTCATTTATTCACACCTTCAAAGCTTTTTGGATCGGCCAAAATGTGCCCAAATACTCTCCCAACATCCTTCAATACAACCTATAGGCCTTAGTTTGATCAGAAAGCCATCCTAAGGAGCCCTTTTGATCAAATCAAAATGAAGAACCCGAAGGAGAGGTAATGTTTTCACCACCCCTTTTAAAGTTCCTTTCTTCTTCCACATCTTCTTTCTTTGTTCTTACCATTCTAAAATAATAACTCCAGTATCTCAAATATACTGTGATGTTATTATAAATATGGTACAACCATATTCAGTATTCTATCCACCCTTTGAATAACAGGTCACCATACATGCGTACGTACGGCTTACCGTCTCCACGTCGTGGTATAATTGTTATTCAATATATTATTATTTGGATGGGTATAATAATGATGTGTAAATCATGTAAATAATAAATATAACATGTTAATGATTCTGTATATATGATATACCATCCATTTATATATTATTTTAATATCAAAATAATGATATTGTCACTCGTGCGTACGTACGGACTACCGTCTCCACGAACGCGATGAGATTCATTCTCCATCGTATCCATTCAAGTATAATTATCATTTTATGATTTAAAAATGATGTTTAAGGACTTGATATCATTCTGGATATGAATAATATACAACAAACATGGCTTATGTAACAAAAAATATAAAATAAAATGAGTAAGTTAACACCCGAAACGACGATAATTCTAAGATATTATTAACAAATCAATGTTAAAAGATCATATATGATATCATATTAATATATATGATCCTTGTATAATTTAATAACAATTATTTCACCATTATACAGGATGTTAACCTACCCCAACCAAGGAAAAGTACAAGGTAAGGGGTATTCATCTCACTCCTTATTCCCGTGAGATTCATGCCATATTGCCACCATTACCTTTTGTGTGGTGTATGTACTGCCCATAATTATATTCTTTGTGTAATGCACTATAATTTATGTGTATTTACATATTCATTGTATGATACCTCTTTCATGGGTTGTATGTTTCATAAGTTACCAAAATGGTAAGGGTTATTTCACAATCTCTTCATTATCCGAGGTTGTTTATACGTAATAATCTACTGGGATCTCTTTATCATCCACATCCATGTTTCTTAATAATGTATTTCAAAAAAATTTTACTATTTACAAGAATATGGGTCAAATTAATTTATACCCTTATGTGTTTCGAAAGGAATCCTTCCGTCGTTTTCCAAACAAGGCACTTTTAACCTTTTCGACAAATTTAAGGTAAGAATGTTTTTTTAACTTATACGGCAGGTGCTGCTATTTACCGCCGTTATAAAATAGTCAAAGCTTACCTTACAAGATTATAAGAATATTTTCAAATGGAATGTATTATTTTATAATTATGATACTTTTAAAATGATTTAAAAAAAGATATATTTCTCTAAAATAGTTTTGATTTCATCTATGTCAACATCCTTTGATTGATTTTAAGCATATTTGAAGTTGATTTATTATGATACAAAACATTCCTATTTTATTGAAGGTTTTATGATATTTTTGACTATGGATAAGTTATTTTTAATCCAAATGTTTATGTTATATTTCAATCTTTCATTCATATGAATGTGTTAGACAAGTATGTTCCGGGTTGGGGACCGGTAAAAGTAAGCCCTCTGGTTTGGTCTCCGGTTATTAGAGGGACTCCGGTTTGGTCTCCGGTTATTAGAGGAACTCCGGGTTGGTGTCCGGTTATTAGAGGCACTTCGGGTTGGTGTACGGTTATTAGAGGCACTCCAGGTTGGGTTCCGGTTACAGTTATCCCCAAGGTCTAGGGACGAGGCCTTGACAAAGAAATTAAAGTTTAGCATTATGCATTCCAACATTATGAAAGTGGTTAGTGATTTTTCATGTGATTATTCGATTAGTAGAATATCCATGTGAATGAGTAAATGGAATTATTTCATTTTATTTATGCCATACAATGTTGAAAGTTCAAGTTTGAAAGGCTGTTGTTCTAGTTATGCATTGCCTTAAATGTTTATTCTCATTTATGAATGTTTTTGCTCTATTTTTATCCTTACTGGGCATTTGAGCTCACCCCTTTTCTATGTTTTATTTTTCCCAGGAAGGGAAGAAGTAAATTATGAATGACCTGCAGGGATATTATGTGGGGATATGAGTGTGGATTATGGAGAAATTATGTTGTTGTAGTAGTTTTTCATTTTATGATGTAATGTAAAACTTATGAATATATCTAGTGTTTCCAAGGCTACTAAACCAATCGATCTTTAGAGATTTTATCTTTCTTGTGATCATGCCAATGTTATGTAATAATGCACCGACTCTGGGTAGCGAGGGTCGGGGCGTTACAGATGGTATCAGAGGAAGTTTAGTACAAACCTTGGAAGTTAGAATTAGATAAACACTGATTAGAGCACGTAGACCTAAGATGAACTTTGAGGATTAGTGTATAAGAACTTCCTAGAATTTTGGTATTGTAGAGATTTTGTGAGTTTTCCGAGCAATACATCCCTGTCTGGATACGAGCAGGTAGAGGCGGCTCTGGCACAGATGTACCTAGGGGTAAAACCCGAAAACACCGCTTTGAGCTAGACTCGAACGGGAACTGGTGCACGACAACGGGCCTTGCTGCACTCTTGGTTACGACACTCCCGGGGGATATGCTTAGAATAAATCTCATTTTCTTTACAAACCATTATGAAGGGTTTATGAGTATATACATCCTCAAAGGAGACATTTATATGATTATGGATTATATCCATAAATAGTTCAATTTATGTTAAGTGTTTTATAAGTATGGGATTATGTATTTTGATTCATAAACTGATCTAGTGTATGCCATTGTTTAGAAATGGCGCCCAGAAGAAGGAATGAGAACTCTAGAAATGCACATGATCCAAAGAGAAGGAAGGATCATATCTTTCATGGTCTTAAGCTAGAATTTATAAGAGAAATAGTCTCCCATGTATTATCATCATATGAAGAAATAATATCATGTTTTGAGAAGATAAGTAAAGAGTTTACTGAGTCCTATGGCTTTGAAGGAAAGAAAGAGAAGAAAAGGATGGAAGAGAGAAAGATTGATAAAGGGAAGAGGGAAAAGAATAATTTTCCCATATGTGGTAACTGTGGAAAGAAACACCCTGGAACTTGCCTGAAAGGAATGGGAGTTTGTTATAAGTGTGGAGGAAAAGGGCACAAAGTACGTGACTGCAAGGGTAAGAAATTTGTTTTAAATGTACAATGCTTCATTTGCAAGGAGTTTGGACACTATGCGAACCTATGTCCCAGTTATCAGACTATGCCGCAAATGATGTTATTGGATAATAATCAAGTTATGATACTGCCACAGATGAAGAGGAATGATTAGAGTTCTTATGTTGATTATGTCGATTGAGTGTTGTATCAACAATGTACTTGTTATAATAATTATGGAGTATATAAGGATTGTACTGCATTGCTATTTCATTAAGGACTTGAGATTGTGTGGAACAAAGAAAAGTGACTCAATAGCAGGATAAATTTGTGGAAAATATATGGTTGAGAGAATGATAAATCATAATATAGTTCTGATACTGAGGTAGTGATTTTGGAATAATATGTGATTGTTTTGGATAAATTATATTGGATATTCTTGACTACCTTGGAAATGATTAATGATTTGTATATTCCATCATTGTTGGGGTTTAAAACATTTTTGGATTAATGAAGTATATCCAGCATTCTATATGGAATAAGGGAGCATGAATGTAATCAATAAGGAATATGGTAATACATGATGAAGGTATTTATATGCTATTACGGGGTAAAAAGGATCTATAATATTTTTACCTTCCTTATAAATGTTGGACTGCGAGTTTGGAAAGAATTATTTTTGATAGTTCTAGTTTGGATTATTTTGGATTGCCATAAAAGGACAACCCGGAGGTCGGGCGACAACCCGTCATGTCCGGCAAGGCTGCGAGACTTGAACCCGCAACCGAAGGGCGAAAAGGGTGTATCACCTACCACTGGCCCACGATATGTCCTGGAATAAATAATGTAGTTTTTTATTAAAAGATCTTGTAGATGAATTATAAATTAATTTATTTTGGAACCCTATACGAATAGTGTAAATATAATTTTTTTACATTCTATTATCTTTTAGAGTGAAAGATGAGTTTGTGGTTGAAATTTATTAATGGATAAAACTCTAATTATAAAGTAAGTATATCTCCTTATGATCTTATCCAATATCATAAATAAATTCCTCAATATTAAGAAAAGCAACTTAGAACAAAAATGTTTTCCTATATGGTACCTTAAATCATCACTAATTTATGGCTTTGGGATTGTTGGCCTTTTCATAGCCATGTTCTCTACCACACTCCATCAGATAATTGATGGTTAGATTTTTCTTCCATATCCATATTTTCCTACATGGAACCCTAGTATGTGTTATTTTCGGTAATCCTCATACGTTCGACTCTTTATTATAAATAGAGGCCTCATTAATTCATTTTTCGATGTGGGATTTCAACTACGATATTTTGAAACGTCAAAAATGTGTTATCCTAATACCCTATGTTTTGTTGAACCGATGGTATTTCAAAACATCATATATTGATGAATTTAAGGACCTCTATTTTATACTTGTTTGTGATTGATGACCTCAATCACTACCTATAAATATTTACATTTTTCCTCCAATTATATGTCTCTAATTGCCACCAATGTTCTCCTAATCGAGATCATAATTTGGTGGTGACCCTTTCATTTCTCTTTTCCTCATATTAAGACCACATTTTAGTAACCAAATTTCCGATGTGGGTTTTCCCACAAATATATTTTCTATTTTCAACCTTTTCTTTTCGAAAAACAATTTCAAATTGCGAGGACGCAATTTATTGAAGGAGGGGAGAATATAACACCCCAAGATTTCATAGTGTGTTATTTCTTCAAAATAATTCAATAACTTGCACTACACGCAACAACGAGTTCAATCTCACCATGACTTACAAAAAAAGCCATTCAAAAGAGGTTATGAATAGTATTATCTTAATTTTAAACTTTATATAATCCTTATAATTTTAGAATCCATATTATGAGTTTCTTAGATATAATGCAAGAACAAATTCATTTTCAGTATTGAACTTTTATCAACTTTTAATAGTGAACCCTTTTTAAATACAATATTTTAAACTTTTTGACTAAACGGGGACATCAAAAATTTAAAATGAAACATCCCAAGCTTCCACGGTACGCTTTCTTTGAATAATACAGTAGCGTGTGTTGTACGCAACCTTGAGTTTTAACACACACCACAACCAATCAAACTAGCCGTTATGAATAGTAATACCTACTTTTCGAAATTATATATATTTTATATTTTAAAATGGACTTCATTTCTGGATTTAGAATATCCAATTTAGCCTAAGGTGAAATTTTTGTACTTTTCGAATAACTTTCATATTTTGATGAATAGTGAAAATTACTAAATTTTAATTAAAAACAACTTTTTAAATCAAAATAATTAATAGTGATAAATTATGAATTTGAGTGATTTTAAAGTATATTTAGAATATATTTTTACCATTTAATATAATTTTGGTCATTGGACATAATTTTATAATTAAACTGAACATAAACAAGTGTCAATCTTTTGATAGTTATTATCTCTTAAAAACACGCTTTTTGTTTTAACAGCGGGAATTAATATTAAATTAATTTCTGCCACTTATGTTTTTTGAATATAGAAAAATGGATTCCATATTTGGAATCAGGATGTTCAAATTGTGTAAATAGGTAACTTTTATTTTTAGACATTTTGAATAATTACTGTGGTAAATATTTTTTTTACCATGGTTAAGGGTAAATCTGGTAAATAAGGGTTAAAAAATAATATTATAATAATACTAAATTACCCTAAAACGTGTCCTAGCCTTATTGGTTGATACATGCTCGACCATGGGCATCTTGGGGTCGATTTTGGGATCCCATGGATCCACTTGTTAGTGATAATGATACTTTATTTTAATTAAGTTAAAATGAATACAAAAATGACCCAAGCATATATCTTTTAGAAAAACAATTGTTACATAGGGTTATATATGTTGGATTTTAGATTATAAATATTCATTAGAAATATAAAACGATTTCCTACATAATTATATTTTATTTATAATTTTTAGAAATTAAATAATGTTTTATATTTTTGACACAATGATGATGTAGTAATTACTATAATAGTGAAAAATTAAAATAATTGATATTATAAATACCCAAATAAATATAATATGAAACTTTTAAGGAATTAAACTAATCTTCTAGGATAATATGATATATTAGGATTGATTTAATGGACTTTGTTAGAAGTAATAAATCTCTTATGAGTTTCAAAAAAATAAACTATTGAATAGTGTCAAAATTGACATAAAAGAGTTCTTAAAACAAATATTATATTATTAATTGATATTAAATTCCTAAAAATCTAAGATTCGTCCAAAAGACTTATATCATGATAGGTTCATCATTAATGGACCACTTGGGGGTCTCTTGGATGTATATAGTATGTTTATTAGCCATATTATATAAAAATACAAAGAGATATTGTAAAAGTGAAACTAATTAACTTAGAGTTAATACTTAAAGATAAGGTTAATATAAGTACCCAAACCTGTCTAAATTCTATTGGTTGATTTTATTTCGACCCCTCCCCACCTTATCCTCTGAATAATCAACTTTGGATCCATTATAAACCGAATATGAATTTATTATAAATTAATACTTCTAGCTTTTCCAAAGGTGCCCCTCACCCCTCTTATAAAAGGGCACTCCTCCTTCTCATTTCTTCACACCATAAAAGCATTTTGGTTCGGCCAAACTCTGCCCAAATACTCTCCCAACATCCTTCAATACAACCTAGAGGCCTTAGTTTGATCAGAAAGCCATCTTAAGGAGCCCTTTTTATCAAATCAAAAGGAAGAACCCGAAGGAGAGGTAATGTTTTCACCACCCCTTTTAAAATTACTTTCTTCTTCCACTTCTTCTTTCTTTGTTCTTACCATTCTAAAATAATAACTCCAGTATCTCAAATATACTGTGATGTTATTATAAATATGGTACAACCATATTCAGTATTCTATCCACCCTTTGAATAACATGTCACCATACGTGCGTACGTACGGCTTATCGTCTCCACGTCGTGGTGTAATTGTTATTCAATATATTATTATTTGGATGGGTATAATAATGATGTGTAACTCATGTAAATAATATATATAACATGTTAATGATTCTCTATATATGATATACCATCCATTTATATATTATTTTAATATCAAAAGAATGATATTGTCACTCGTGCGTACGTACGGACTACCGTCTCCACGAACGCGATGAGATTCATTCTCCATCGTATCCATTCAAGTATAATTAACATTTGATGATTTAAAAATGATGTTTAAGGACTTTATATCATTCTGGATATGAATAATATACAACAAACATGGCTTATGTAACAAAACATATAAAAGAAAATGACTAAGTTAACACCCGAAACTACGATAATTCTAAGATATTATTAACAAATCAATGTTAAAAGATCATATATGATATCATATTAATATATATGATCCTTGTATAATTTAATAAAAATTATTTCACCATTATACAGGAGGTTAACCTACCCCAACCAAGGAAATGTACAAGGTAAGGGGTTTTCATCTCACTCCTTATTCCCGTGAGATTCATGCCAAATTGCCACCATTAACTTTTGTGTGGTGTATGTACTGCCCATAATTATATTCTTTGTGTAATACACTATAATTTATGTGTATTTACATATTCATTGTATGATACCTCTTTCATGGGTTGTATGTTTCATAAGTTACCAAATTGGTAATGGTTATTTCACAATCTCTTCATTATCCGAGGTTGTTTATACGTAATAATCTACTGGGATCTCTTTATCATCCACATCCATGTTTCTTAATAATGTATTTCAAAACATTTTTACTATTTACAAAAATATGGGTTAAAGTAATTTATACCCTTATTTGTTTCGAAAGGAATCTTTCCGTCGTTTTCCAAATGAGGCACTTTTAACCTTTTCGACAAATTTAAGGTAAGAATGTTTTTTTAACTTATACGGTAGGTGCGGCTATTTACCTCCGTTATAAAATCGTCAAATCTTCCCTTACAAGAATATAAGAATATTTTCAAATTGAATGTATTATTTTATAATTATGATACTTTTAAAATGATTTAAAAAAAGAGATATTTCTCTAAAATAGTTTTGATTTCATCTATGTCAACATCCATTGATGGATTTTAAGCTTATTTGAAGTTGATTTATTATGATACAAAAAATTCCTATTTTATTGAAGGTTTTATGATATTTTTGACTATGGATAAGTTATTTTTAATCCAAATTTGTATGTTATAATTCAATCTTTCATTCAGATGAATGTGTTAGACAAGTATGTTCCGGGTTGGGGACTGGTAAAAGTAAGCCCTTTGGTTTGGTCTCTGGTTATTAGAGGGACTCAGGTTTGGTCTCCGGTTATTAGAGGAACTCCGGGTTGGTGTCCGGTTATTAGAGGCACTCCGGGTTGGTGTCCGGTTATTAGAGGCACTCCGGGTTGGGTTTCAGTTACAGTTATCCCCATGGTCTTGGGACAATGCCTTGACAAAAAAATTAAAGTTTAGCATTATGCATTCCAACATTATGAAAGTAGTTAGTGATTTTTCATGTGATTATTCGATTAGTAGAATATCCATGTGAATGAGTAAATGGAATTATTTCATTTTATTTATGCCATACAATGTTGAAAGTTCAAGTTTGAAAGGCTGTTTTTTTAGTTATACATTGCCTTAAATGTTTATTCTCATTTATGAAAGTTTCCGCTATATTGTTATCCTTACTGGGCATTTGAGCTCACCCCTTTTCTTTGTTTTATTTTTCCCAGGAAGTGAAGAAGTAAATTATGAAGGACCTGGAGGGATATTATGTAGGGATATGAGTGTGGATTATGGAGAAATTATGTTGTTGTAGTAGTTTTTCATTTTATGATGTAATTTAAATCTTATGAATATATCTAGTGTTTCCAAGGATACTAAACCGATAGGTATTTCGAGATTTGATCTTTCTTGTGATCATTCCAATGTTATGTAATAATGCACTGACTCTGGGTAACTGGGGTCGGGGCGTTACATATACAAATTGTAATGATTATACTGACACCAATTAGTTTATAAATTTTTCTTTCAAAAATTTTTATAAAACAAATGAAAAATACTTTGTACAAACTACACCAAAAATTCATAGCTCAAGAATCCTCATTATGATGTGGTTGGGTATGATTCTCTCCATCCGATAGGGCTGGGTCCAATGGACTCAATCCGATGAATTCAGTCTGATGATATCAGTTTAATGAATCTATTCTCAATATGCATTACTCAAACTCTTCTCAAATGATCAATCTGATCATACATAGTCCAACAAACAAAAATTTTAGATGTCTAAACTTCTAATGAGATTTCAATATGGAAAGATAACTTTGACATGAATTCTCTAGTTCTCTTCTTTTTCCACTCACATAAAAAAGTTGAAAAGTATTAATATACAATTCTTCTATTTATAGGCATCCCAAAAAGACAAATTTAAGAAACTAAAAAACATTTCCCACTTACTCAAATTAAAAAAAATCCAATATATTTACATATTTAAATTTCATGTTTTACCACTTAAACTATTCACAAATATTATGAAATCTTCTTATGTATTTTTTATAATAATTATTCTCAGACTTCATAAATTTTTATTCAGTATAATAGAAATTACTCAACTCATTATGATGTAACTTCCTCATCTCATTATGATGAAACTTATTCATCTCATTCTAAATTGAATTTCCTCATTAGAGTTAGTCTAATTAACTTTCTTTCTCAGATCCAATGTGATTGACATTCCTTCTCAGAGTCGGTCTCGATTGAATTTCCTTCTCAGAGTTAGATTGATTGAATTTCTTCCTCGGAGTCAGTTTAATTATCTTTACTCTTCAGATTATACCTCATAGAACTTCCTTAGCTTCAATCCAATGGAATCCTCATAATGATGGAATTATCACTATGATGGAATTTTATTTATAATGGAAACTCCAATCTACCAGTTTGAAATACTTTAAACCTCATAAACTATAACTCATTCAGACTTATGAAAACTTCTATGCATAGTACTTCTGGATCTGATGAAAACTTTTTTCTTGATTCCTAGAATTAATACAATCATTATGATTCCTCTATTTCTTAAAAATATTTTATCATTATAGTTTTCCAGATTTATGGGGACTTCAATATTATCAATGTATTGTATGACTTATATAGGAAATTATTACGACTTAACTTACTTTCAACACCTTATTTATTTTTAACAAAAACTCAATATGATTGGTTGAACCTATTCTCCCCCTTTTCTTCTTAAGGATCACATCACAAGTGTTACAGACAACTTAGGATATTTGAGAATTAAAAACTAGAAAATAAATATTTGACTGAAGCTTAAAAAGTTTATGAAATTTCTAACTCCTGACATTACTTAATTCCTTCAAACTCTTCAGCATAATTCTAAATTTCTAACCAACATTGAGTCAAATGAAACTTGAACATCATGTCAATGGATCTGAGAATGATGGTGTGTCTGATAAAAACCTCTAACTTTTTTATGAATTCAATGACAGGTGGTGATCCATCCGATACTTTTTATCTAGTGTTTCTTAGTTCAATCCTCTGTGTCTATAAAATAAATTTCTCAAAAACAAAACATTTATCCCCCTTTATGTTTGGGTACAAACATTTAGAAACATTCACTTGTTTTTCAGAAACATTCTTTTATAATATATTAGTTATCAACAAATACAAAAATTTATTAAATACAAAACATCACAAAGGATCTTCAATCTCCCCATTTGTATTTTTTAACAACACTGATTAACAACTTTTTCAACTCTAAGAAAATTTTCACAATTAAAATTTTGTAAACAACTCAAGTTTATTGAATTTTACCAAAACACATCCTTTATTAAAAGAGTGTTTAGACAGCATACTAATAGATAAGGTATTTTTTTTTGAAAAAAAATCCATCCCTTGTTGAGAAGAAAATTGTATGGCCATGATAAGATAAAATCCCCCAAACTTTTATATTTTCACACATATATTTTTATATAAATTTTATTTTCCTCACCCCCATTATATAATAAACAAAACTTCATATTCACAAAATAAAGATAATTAAAAACATATTAAACATTACAAAGTTGTTACATTTTTCCCCCTTTGTCAATATAATACAATGCACGGTAGGGGACTTCCTCATGAGTTTTAGGAAGTCATTATAGGAGGAAGAACATGAATTTTCAACCTCAACTCATCAAACCATTATTTTGGAATTGACATTGTGACGATATCAATAATTTGATACTTTGTTGAGATATATTCCAACAAAACATCTCTAGTATCAACTTTCTCTTTTATAAATTGAAACTTTATATTTATGTGTTTTGATCTTGAATGTTGGACATGATTTTTAGAAAGATCAATTGCAATCTGATTGTCATAAAGTTTCCTCAATAGTTTAGAAACCTTTATATTCAAATCATCCAATTGAACATTCATCCACAATTTCTGAGTACATGCTTGAATAGTCACAAAAAATTCCAATTACACTTTTCTCAAGGTTACTACACTTTGATTCTTACTATGAAAATTTACACAACATTCACCCAAGAAAAGTTTTTCTCCTAAGGTTGATTTTCTATCAATACAATCTCTAGCACAATCAATATTAGTATAACCCTAAAACTTCATATCATAATTTATTTTTTATAATAATCCTTGTGAATTTGTTCCTTTGACATATCTCAGAATTATCCTTACTGCCAACATATTCGACTCTTTCAAATTACTTTGATAACTAGCACACAAATTTAAAGCATAAACAACATCATTCTTAAGGTTATAAGGTAAAGTATACTTCCTATCATCTTCCAAAAGTATTTCTAATTCACACATTTTCTAGACTCATCTTTACTCATCCTCATCCTCACTATGATAGGAGTAGAAACTTCTTTATATTCTACAATTCCAATTTTTTGTAGCAATTCCCTTGCATACTTTTCATAAGATAAGAAAATTTATTTTTCCTTATATTTAACATGTAAGACAAAGAATAATGTTAATTCTCACAACATTGATATTTCAAAATTCTTTTGCATTACCTTAGAAAATTATTTACAAAAAAATTCTTCATCCCTGGAAAAAAATTATATTATCCACATGAAAAAATACAATTAGAGTTCCAAAGTCAACATCATTCATATATAAGTTTCTTTCAACTTTTCCTTTTGAAAAAATCAACATTCTAAAACAACTTTCAATCTTATAATACCATGAATGTGTATATTGTTTTAGCCCATATAAATCTTTATTAAATCTAAAAACATTTTTTTCATCCTTATCAAGTAGAAACCCAAAAGGTTGCTCATTGTAAACTTCTTCTTCAATTTATCCACATTTATATCTAACTGATACACGTTTTAATTTTGAAGAGAAGGAACTACTCAAAACATTATAATAGTTTCTAACCATTATATAGGGGAAAATGTTTCATCAAAATCTCCACCTTCCACCTGTGCACAGCCTTTATAAAAAATCATAGATTTTTTATTGAAACTTCTCTATATTCCTTAAAAATGTTTCTATAAACCCATTTTTTATGATAAAATTTTTATATTTCAGACATAAAACAAGTTCATATGTTTCATTTTTCTCAATTTGATCAAACTCCTCATTCATAGAATTCACCCATTCTTTGTGTTGAATAGCTTATGAGACAGATTCTGGTTCAAATTTTGAGATGGGTGGTGTTTTATTTTCTAACATCATCTTTCTTCTAGCCTAAACTAGTGCCTTTTAATTCCCCAGAATATTTTTAGTCTCAAAATTCATTAAAGTAGTAAATTTCAGAGTTCTTATTCCTTCTTCACTTTCCTCATCATACGATTCATCTGAGTCTTCATGACCATTACTTTTAGCACTTTCATTTTCATTGGAAAATTTCAGTTTTTATTCATCAAAATCCCCCTAAAATTTTGGTAAATAAGTTTGACTCTCAATAACTTTTACATAATATGATTCCACCAACTTTTATAAACATTTTTTCTAACATTTTCAACTTATTCCATTAGGTGAATAATAAAATTTCTTTCCTCTTATTTCTCATCAAACTTTCCTTGATCCAAATTTATTATTTTAATTAAACATGGGATTCAAAAAACATTGATGTACCTCAATAAAGGTTTTTTATCATATAAAATTTCATAAGAACTCATGTCTATTTCCAAACTTAATTTTTTTTCTAAACATGTAAAATAATAATAAAAACTGCACTTTACTAGAACATAGAATTTTTTTATTCTTCTCACATGATTCTTCCCATTTCAACCAAACCTATATTCATCCTTTCTACTACTCTATTTTTTTGTAGGGTATATAGGGAACTATACTAATGTTTAATACCATGATCTCTAAGATAAGTTTTGAAATTATTTCTAGTAAACTCAATACCATTATCCATTCTCAATTTCTTTATATAAACCCCCATCTCTTTATTAACTTCTTTTTTGAAAAACCTGAACATTTCTATGGGCTCTGAGTTGTGTTTCAAAAACATGATGTTTGTCATTTGAGTGAAATCACCATTAAAATTGATAAATTATAAATATAATTTTTTTAATTGATGTCTCATTGACCCATATAAATTGGAATGAATAAGTTTAAGATGCTCGGTATATGGAATCTCAAATTTCTTATGACTTTAATTAGTCATCTTCCCTTTCTAACAAGTAACACAAAAATCATTCTCTCTTCTTTTCAATTTTGGAAAATTCTGTACATAATAAACATAAATTTTTTTTTCATTCTTTTCTTCCCAAGTTGGACTATTATTTTTCACCACAACATATTCTCATCTTTGGCACTTAGATAACAAGAGTTTTTAAATTCTCTAACTTGAAAAAGATTTACAGTGGTTCTTTCTCCTTTTGTCATAACTTTTCAATGTTCAAACTTCTAATAACACATGAATATTTTCTGAAAATTGCTTCTTTTTCTTCATCACA
Source organism: Viscum album (assembly GCA_963277665.1). Lineage (NCBI taxonomy): Eukaryota > Viridiplantae > Streptophyta > Magnoliopsida > Santalales > Viscaceae > Viscum > Viscum album. The sequence goes on along the minus strand of OY728148.1, from coordinate 961,202,053 downwards.
AAGTTGACTTACACTAAGTAAATTATGTTTTATCAAATCAATAAAAAACATTCTTAATATTTAACTTTTCTTCTTTAATCTCAGTCATTCTGATTCTTATGATTTTTAAAGAACTATTATCCTCAAAGGTAATGGACCCTATTTCATGATTTTCAACATGTTTCAATATTTTTAAATCACCTATCATGAATGAAGAACAACCACTATCACATATCCATGGTTTGTTCTTTTTTAATTTCTTTCATGGCAGTCTCAATAAAAAAATATTTCATCAAATTTCTTTATCCTAGATTCCTTTTCATTATCTACCATTAGAAACATGTTCTAGAAAAAGTTTAATACATATTTCGGCAAGATGAAAATCCAAATCACATCTTCCATAAACATCTTCCAGACATTTAAATTGTTTTTTTTATGTTTCTAACATCTTGTAATTTTTCTTTTCTAACTTCCTATGTGTTAGGAAAGTTATTCATTCTAATTTCACTATTTCATCCACTCTATTCAAATATTATTTTGGGAAGTTATATGTTATGCCAAAAATTATAAGTCATGTGCCCATATATTCTATAGCACCAACAGAATCCATCAAATCTTAATTTTTTTTGAAGTATGATCTTTCTCTATAAAAAAAATTTTAAGTTGATAAATCCTTCCTAACCTAACATACTTTGGGTGTATAACATATTTCCCTTTAAGTGAGTTTTAAAATTTTATATATGTGACAGATTTATCACATTCTTTCTCCACCCAAACTTTCCTATTAATTTTTTTATCACTTGAAATGTTAGAAAAATCAGATGAAACATTATTTTTGGAGTGTGAGGAATTCACCTTATTAATTATTTGAGATTTCTCAACAAATTTATAAGTATTTTATTTTACTACTAAATCTTTGTTTAAGTTTTCATTCATCTTTCTCAATGTATTTATCGAATCATGAAGTTTATATTGAAACTTATTGACTTCGTTTTCTTTATTTTCCACTTTCTTATTAAGATCTTCAACCATCCTTCGATGTTAATTGATTATTAGTTTGTATCTTAAGAACTCTTGAATGTATTCTTCATCAGACTTGATGACATAATTCCATACTTTATAAATTTTTTCACAATATTTCTTTAATATACTAATTTCTTATTTGAGATTTCTGTTTTTCTAAAAACATAATATAAGCTATATTTTGAGTTGATACTCTATATATGATTCTTCACCAACTTGTTCGCTATCTAAGGAATATTTTATTTTATAAAATTTTGCAATAAAGGTTATAATTTTTTTAACTTTATTATTTTAAAGAATTGTTTTCAGTTGAGTATGATTCATCTTTATTACAAGACATCTCCAAAACCTCTAATGTTGAAAACTGTAACATCTCAGACCAGGTTCCACACACCAGTGCCTCCAATCGGCCAGTCACATGACCTCAGGCATGCCTCCCCATATGTCAGAGGCTGTTGATTAGTAGTGAGGTTCTGATATATTGATAATGGGTAGACTTTAACCTCTCTTATCAGAGTAAAAACACCATAAAAAATTAATAAATAAATATATTAATAACATGTAATCATAACCTAAAAGAACCAGTATCACAAGATGACCAAAAATGAAAATAAAATATCAAAAAATAAAGAAGAAAATATGTCATGCCAATGTACATGTCAAGTGTCTAAAATGAAACCCAAAATAAATACATTGACGACTCCCCCATGCAGGTATCAGATAGTGTATGGTTCCCTCATCCATGCTCCATCCCATATCAATGATCTAACACAAGGTATTTTCCCTTAACCTCTCTAGAAAGCACAAACTCTATTCAGGTATCGATCAGGAAACCCAAGTAGGGTGTGAGTATAACTCATTAGGTGTCATGCCCTCTCCCAGAGAGGCCCATGCCGCGTCTCCCGAATCCAACCTCAAACAGGCTACATGTTAGTGACTAGCACTGATAAGGTGTATCACTAACATGAGAGGCCTTAGCTTAAGTCACTGTTCAAAAACACACATCTCCAAGCCTATAAAATGATGGAATGTAAAAACAACTGAAAACAAATGCATTCATACATCTAAATTGCATAACTATAGAATAAAAAGGAAGTAGTATAAAGTAATTATGGCCAAATACAAGCCCACCACAATGAGTTTGAAAATAAATGTACAACCTAAAAGTAAGTATTGGGACTATTTTCAGAAAGTTGTAGGAACACACCTCAGTTTTTATGGTCTCACTAAGAACCGTCTGGTCCTGGTCCTTCTAATAATCTATCAAAATTTCAATCTTCTAAACAGGACATGACACATGAAGGAAAACCCCATGTATGGGTGAGTATAACAATACTTAGTAGGACACCATAAAACCAAAAAATATACTGATAAAACTAATATTTTCAAAAATTATATATGTATTTAAAATGTTTTAACCCTCATAATTTATCAATTTGAGCTTATATGAATCAATTTTGGATTTATGGCGTGTTTTGAGCTAAAATGTGAAATTTGCATAAATTCTGGATTTTTGACAGATTTTTTCGTCAAGGGTATTTTGGTCATTTATATAAAAATATAATTCCAAATTGAATGATTATTTTTTATAATACTTATTTTAATTCCATTAATTTTTTCTTCTAGACTAGAGGATTATTCAAATATCTAATGGCCTGAAAAAATCATTGATGTTTGGAAATTGTTAGGGATGACAGTGTGGACCCCACCTCCGTAACGGATGTATAAATCAGGATACACACCTAAAATGGTGTTGATTAGAAATGTATATGAAGTAGGACACATATATGCACTACATAAATAAATTTCATGGATTTTGTCTCCAAATATGGTGGAAAATAAATGTTATACATTGAATGAAGCTTCATGGAAAATTCATCTAGAAAAAAATAAATTGTCAATAAAAATACAGAAATCCCTCTAGAAGAGTCCAATAAATATGAAATCTTGAGGTTGAATGAAAATGTCATTTATAAACAATTTTTATGAAGGATGGAATGTGTTAATCATCCAATTATATTTCCAAAAATTTGAAAACTTGAGGAGGACAATTTTTTCCTATAAAACGAGGGGAGCACCCACCTCTCATCTCATCCAATTTTCCATGACATTTATTCCAAGGAACCAAGGTGAGATCTCCACCGAGGGAGGGAATTCAAAAATATTTCCCTTATCATATTATTAATTTGTTAATTTTATTTATTATTTTAGATTTCAATTGTAATTTATATTTTTAATAAATTCATCCATGGTATTAATTTTTGTGTTATCTTCCCCCCAAACACCCTCCTTTCTTCTCCATCTTTTATCCTTTTTTTCTTATTTTAATTTTATAATAATATACACCATTACCTCTTACCCTAAAAAATTATATACTTACTCAATCCTCGGGTCGGGGGAGGTCTATGTCAATTTCATTTATTCTATGGTAAAATTATTAAGTTTTATTAAGTTTTTGATGAGAAAGAGTGATGTGCACGAGTGTGGAGATAGCCCACCAAGAAAATAAACTCAAAATCATTACTATTATTTTATTAAATCTTTTCCCTCCCTTATACTTTATACAAGCTCTTAATACGATGGATTTGATCCATTCAGTGGTTGAAATAGCATACGATAGAGCCAAGTATTGAAAGTTGTCACACTCAGGATTGAGTTGTTCCATTAACCTTGATTAATGTAGGAGGGGAAGTTAAGATTGCTAAATACATTCATGATTTCACAACAATAAATAAAAAAATAGTAATTCAAGAATTTTATCTCAAAATTGAATTATAAAAAATTATTTAAACACCAAAAAAGAGATTGATGGAACCTACAAACCAACCCATAAATTCCATGTTCTTTATTCAATAAATAAATTTTTTCATTGCATGTTAGTTTAATATTTTTATTAATTTAAATTTCATAACCTTCCTAAATTAAAAAAAACATTAAAAATAATTATTTTAGGTGAATTAAATTAAGTGAGTGAACATATGAGAATGTTCCTCAAGGGAGGTGAATCTGGTCATCCATTATACTACACTAGGAAAATTAAAATGCTTTTAACAAGCCCTATGATAGGCATGCATCACATAAAACAAAGGAAATACATTCATCTCTACATGGGTATATTTCTACAACACATATAACAAGAATATCCAAATATACTCAACAAAGACACACATTCTAGAGGTAAGTCACAATCCTATTATAAAATTCTATGATTCCATATAGAATATTCCACAAAGCACTCACCCAAGAGAACACACTCCTGAATCTGATAGCATTGATGATGTCCCTCAAATAAGTACTTCTTATTGGGTCTATTGATGAGAAAGAGAATGCTAATAGTTTGAATAGAAAACAATACATAGTTGAGGATCACTGGAATGGCCATGAGGTGATACGAGTAAATATATCTGGATTAACCCTCTAAGTAGAGGATTGAATCCCATGTAGTGTTGGTCATTTCAAGAACAATAACTCCACCTAGTACATGAATATGAATATTGGATCTCACTCTAGGCCTCTCAGAGGGATTCCAACAACTATATCTAGGAATTATTGCTGAAGGGATCGTTGTCCTGGGAGTAAAAAATTATTACATACCAACCCTCATGGAAAAGATAGAGGTAACAAACCCTTAAATTTTTTTTCCAAGAAATAGAGTACAAGGGCTCTAAGACTTGTATAAAAGAGTACATAGTGTGTAGTAGGGGTCTCACTCCATGTCCCTTGAACCCAGGTCTTGCCCGTGCAAATGGATCATCTCTTCAAACTGTGTCCATTTAGTAGTACACAACATTTACGTATCGCATTTACTCTAACCATGTGCTAGTACACATCACCATCCTATGTATGTATTCCCAAGTACCAGTACACAGCTTAGCCTATGAACATATTCCCATGTAAACAGCCTGTGTGATTCCTAAGAACATGCCGAGTGACCTAGGTGATACCACATGTTACGTGAAAGGGGTCACATTATATGTGATATTTAACTTACTATGGAAACCCTAATCGCACCTCTGGTGGCCCCACACAATGTATAGATCTAGATTAAACATTGTATTGTTCAGGATTTTTTAGAATCCCATATCTACTCCCGCATTTGATCTAATGCCTCCAGATTTCGATCTGGTGATCATTTGACCATGAGATTGAAGATCCCAACTCCTCCAATACTTTTTGTTTATGAATAATGTATTACACCATCAAATCTACTCAAAAATGAATCAAATTGTCAGTATTTGTTGTGTGTTGAACAATGGTAAATTGGGTATCCTCTGTCACCTAAATTGCTTTATCTCCATAATCACACCTCTGTCAGGCTATTCCAATATAAAATCTATGATATCAGATCGTTGCACCAAGAAATAGGTGAGCAATGATCGATTGATCGAGAATGCTCGTGACAAACGATGAATGGGGGGAGAAAAGAACAAGAACATATTGGAGTAACAAACCTTGATCGATGTTCATGTTTATCTTGATCCATCATTATTAGAAAGGGAATCTGAATAAAAAAAATTAAAAATATATTCTCCCATCAAAACCTCATAAAATAAACTCATCTCGCATAATGATCAAACCACAGATCAATATTTTAATTGATTGATTCATGTTCACTGTATAAATCAAGAATGGGGAAGAATAAAATAAAAATACATGCCCTACCTTGATTCAAATCGATCACTAATGAAGAATGGGGTTGTGTCATGTTTATTGGTGAGATCCTTTGAATCTTTTTTGCATCGATCATTGATCGAAGATCCTATCGCCATTCGTCTCAAAGGATTCACTGAAGCTATCCCCAATGGCTCTCCAATGGTTCTAGGGTTTTACAGCTAACCCTAGTAAATCTCCATAATAGTCTGTTTATTGTTCATCAATAATTGCATCAACAAAAATGAAATAAAATAATTTATTCGATTATTTTTTTCATTTCCACGCATGTGATGAATTTTCTAAAAATGACCCACACTGACTAATGTTAAGTAATTCCTAGGGTAAACCTCACATTCTGAACTCAACGGTACCATCATATTTCTGATCAGGGTACCTGTTTAGATGTTAATACACTTTTTCATGAAATCAATGTGTGCATACTATTTAATATATTTCGAACATTTATTTTAAGAAGAATGGCTTTAGAATCGCACAATGTCTCAGTGCCACGTCTCACAAATAATCTATATAGTATCCAAAAAAATGTGCATGGAAAATCAAAGGCATTATCGTATGACACCACTAATGACAACTAAAAAAATATCTAATCAATAGCATGTGTATGTAGTTGTATAAAGAAATAATTACAATGCATAAGTAAATAGTTATCACATTATCAATAAATCTTTATTTAACTATATAATCCTTTGGGTTCCCGTAGACACTCATACCTCAATCCCCGCTTCAACTCATGTCAGAGGTTGAAGTATGTCTGAGGGATATCATATCATATAATTCCATTGTTATCATTCAATATATACTCTGAAATATGTTAGATCCAAAAGTATGTCTGATGAATATCATATCTCATAATTCCATTGATATCATTATTTAATTCATATTTTAATTCACATGTTACCATTCATACATTACACAATATTATTTCCATGTTTCTATTCTTTAATTCACAACTAAATGACCATGTTACCATTCATACCATACACATTAGAATAATCTTGTTCGCATTCTCTATTTCCCAACTAAATGGCTATGTTACCATTCATAACTTACATATTATAATGACCATGTTCCCGTTAATTAATTCATAATTAAATGACCATGTTACTATTCTTAACACATAATTAATTCAACAATTAATTATTAACATCAATTCCATTACTAATTCCGCAATTAGTTAAACATAACAATTCCATTAGTTAATTCAAAATTTAACTAATCACATAAATAACAATAATTAATTAAAAAATTTATTAATCACATAAAATACATTAATTAGTTCTAATATTAATTAATCACTTAAATTATATTATTATATTCGATAATTAGTTAACCACATCAATTTTATTACTAATTCAATAATTTTTTTATCACATAAATCCCCTTAATTATTTTTCTAATTAATTGAGTACGTAAATCCCATTAATTAAATATTCAATTAATTAATCAATACCCACAAACTAAAAATCACATAATCAATTCCATAATTAATTATCTCAATCACAATCTCAATAAATCATAATTATTTACACAATTAAATATCTCAATCCTAAAATCATAATATCTCATAATTAATTCTACAATTAATTATCTCAATCTATAATTCCCCAAATCCCCAATTTCTGATCTCCTCAATTAATTAATTCAACAAATTAATTAATTCAATTAAGAATGTAATTTCTAAACATCTAATAGAAATTATACAATTACATACATGTAATTGTAATAAATACTTTGAGATTTGAATTATAGACAACATACCTCAATTCGTTGATGAGCAATCACCCAATGAAAATCCCCATAATTTGAGCAGCACAATTATATTGAATGAGATTCAAATTTAAAACACTAAATCAAGATCAAATCAACCAAGATCTCTTAAATATTGATATATATCTATAATAATAGATACAGATCGACAAAAAAATGTCTATATCTAATCAAAATAGGATGAACACACCCCTTCTAGAGTAGGATAATGAAGGATAAGGAATAGGAAACCAAGAAAGGTAAGATCCTCTTATAGGGAGGGGTGAAGATCATCTATCCATGATTAAAATAACAAATTAAAAAGGCTGTTAAGTCTTTAAATCCATAAAGGATTCTCCAAAATCATGAAATATTATCTAGGGTTAAATGGGGATCAAATAGGAGTTAAATGGGGGATTTTGGTGATTAAAAATATAATTTTTTGGCGATTAAAAAATTCATGCATGGTTAGTTGGGTAGGGGAGCGCGGTTTCTCCTAAATGAGTACCTAAATATGAACCACTATTATGGGGTTCATAGTTTCTCATAATAGGTTGTACAGATTGACAAATCATATGTAAACCATGTAATTCCTCTATGTCCAAGGTTGCATGGTTTTCTAGGCAGGGGCGCACAGTTAGGGAAAACCATGAGCCAACAATGAAATACCATTCTCCCTTCAAATTTTCACAAATTTTCACCCAAACACACCCCAAGGTAAAACCCAACCTAAGTACACTGAAACAACGCAAAAATAAATACATGAAATTATGTCCAAGTCATCTTCAGGAATGGTCGGGATCTTACAATCCGACCACCTTATAACATATTATCCTTGAGCGGTACTCCCAAGAATCTCTAAGATTCTGATTAAAAAGGATTAAGACAATGATCCCTCATATCTTCATTCCTTTCCCATGTCTCCTCCGAAACATTCCCATGTTTCCACAATACACAAACTATAGGCATGGTCATTCCACACAACACTTTCTCATTGTGATTCAACACACGTATTAGACACTCTTCAAAGGAAAAATCTATCTCAATCTCAACATCATCCATATTGGTCACATTAGAAGGGTTGGGGTTATACCAACCTAGTTTTGACACTTAGAAAACATCATACATAGCACTGTATCTTTATGGTAGATCCAATCAGTGTGCCACTAGCCTGATTCTCTCTACCACCTCAAATGGTCCAACAAAAATGGGTTCCCACTCGTTCTGTCTCTGTATTCTATAGTGATTGAATCTAGGAAACACCCAAATGAATACATTATCAGCCGTTGTAAACTCTAGGTTTCATTTATTTCTATCATCTTATGACTTCTATCTACTTTGGTTCGTATCCATATATTTCTGAATCAACTGTACATGCTCTATTGTGTCCTACACGAGACTCAGTCCCAACAACATAGACTCACATAACTCCATCTAGACTAGAGGTGGTCTTCATGGCCTACTATAAAGATCCTCATATGGTTCCATCTATATAGTTTCCCAATAACTATTGGTATGGGTGGACTCCACTAATGCTAGGTGATTCTACCAAGACCCACCGAAGTTTAGAACACACGCTCACAACATATCCTCAAGCACTTGTATAGGATGCTCTGACCACCCATATATTAGTGGGTGGAAATTCATACTCAAAAAAACCTACATACCAAGCACCTTCTGCAATCCAAAAAATAATCATGAAGTAAAACACAAGTTTCAGTCAGAAACCATATTCTGTTGCACCTCGTGCAGACAGACTATCACCCAAACATAAAAATATCCCAACTGGTCCACTATGAAAGTCTCCCATATATTCAAGAAATTCAGTACCTTTTTTAGTGTATCCACAATAAACCAAATAGAATTATTCTTCTAAGGCATCCTCGGGAGAACCTACACAAAGTCCATGGTCACTTTTTTCCACTTCCATTCTATAATAGCCAACGACTGTAGTAAACCTATATGTCATTAATTCTCATCCTTAACCTACTGATAGGTGTAGCATCGTGTCACAAACTTTACGATTTTCTTTTTCATTTCCAACCATCAAAATTATCTTTGTAGTTCACGGTGCATTTTGGTCAGACCTGGATGTACCCCCCCACTTCGACGCATGAAACTCACGCATTAGCTTGTCTCACATTCTTTTAGGTATGACATCCTCATTCTTGACATAGATGAACTCATCCTCATCTATGCTCCAATCAGAAGGTGACTCCCCACCTTCAAGGTTTTCCCTCAAGGTAAAACATTATAAATGTACATACATTCTATCTTATATCTATCTCAAAAATATATACTCCAATGAAACTATTATGAGGGTCATCTATTCCTAACACTCCTAAACGACAATGTGTATCTTAACCAGTAAATCCATCATCTTCCACTCAACACGAGACTCCTGAACCACCTGAGTTTGAGTCTTCCATCTAAAAGCATCATCATCAATTTTCCCCTTTCCAGGAATATATGTTGGTTCAAAATTTATTGGTTTCATATACTCAACCCATCTTTGTTATTGAAGATTCAAGTCTCACTATGAAAATATGTACTTTAATCTCTTGTGATCAATATACACAATAAAAAAATTTCCCAATAGATAATGTCCCCAACACTTTAAAACATAAAACATTATATCCAACTTGAGGTCATATATAGGTATGTTCGGTTCATGGGGCCTCAACTTCAGAGACCCATAAACCACAAATTGATCTCCTTGCATCAACACTACTCCAATTACAATCTCAAAAGTTTCACAATACACTATGTAAATTTCACCTTGCTCAGGTAGGATCAATAATGCTACAGTTTCCAAAATCTTTTTCATCACCTAGAACGAGTTATCACAATCTTATGACCAATTAAACTTTATCGATTTTTTTTTCATGTCCATCAGCAATATTTCCAATCGGTAAATGTCCTGAATGTACCTATAATAATATTCAGAGAATCCTAGAAATCTATGGATATCAAACATGCTCTTCGGATGCTCTCAAGAAACCACTATCTGAACCTTCTCTATATTTACCAGCACACATTCCTCTGGGATGATTCTACCCAAAGAGTGTACCTAATCGATCCAAAAAATTGTACTTAGATATCTTGATGTATATACAATTCTATCTGAGTGTACTTAAAATGATATCAAGATGTTGGTCATAATAATCATGTGTCTTGGATTGCACCAAGTTGTTTTCCACAGACAGTACCACAATCTGATCTAGGTACAGATTAAAGATTTTGTTCATTAAGTCCATAAAAATTACTGGTGTGTTCGTTAAGCCAAGAAATATTATGATGAAATCATATAGTCCATACATGCTTCTAAATTAATCCCTTGGTATATCATAAGTCTGAACTCTTAGTTTATGATACCCTAATCTCGATTCAATCTTTGATAACCCACAAAATCCTCTAAACTAGTCAAATAGATCATCGATATGGGGGAGAGGATACTGGTTCTTCACAGTCATCTGGTTCATCTTTTGGTAATCAACACATAAGCATAAACTCTTATCAGCCTTCTTTGAAAACAACACTAGTGAACCCCAAGGCAACATACTCATATAAATAAATACCTTATCCTCTAACTCCTCCAGCTAAGGCTTGATCTCTTGAATATCTTTCAGTGCCATTCAATATGGTGGAATAAAAATCATCTCTTCCCCCATTATGATATCGATGCTAAATTCCACATCTCTCTCAGGTGGAATCCCTGTGAAATATTAAGTAAACACATCCTAAAACCTATCCACTAAGCATGTAAAGACATCTCATTATACACCTCCATCATCCAGAAATAAACTAGAAACCTGGGTTGTGGTCTCTCCTATTTTTTGAGTAATTGTCACTACTCGGAATGCCTTGATATCTCACTCTCCATAGGGAATATATTTGTTACCCTTAGGAGATGTAATGGTCACTCTCTTATTTTAAAAATAAATGTGGGGAGAATAGGATACTAACCAGTCCATACCCACAATTACTCCAAAGACTGACATGTCTATGATATAAATATCCCATAGAAATCGATACTACTCGACCTCAAGAGAAAACACCTTGCACAAAAAAATGTCTCTTGACCGAACTCCATGAGGTGGCTTTGTCGTCAACACCCCACTCACGAACTCCATCACCAGGATCAAACCATTAACAAGTTTTGTAGAAATAAAGTAATGATAGGAACCGATATCAAATAAGGCACTAGATATCATAGAATCTATAAAAATAGTACATCTCAATGTCGATGGTCTAGCCTTGATATCCACAAGTGTAGGGTGAATAGAATGCAACAGTCTTACCCCACATACCCGGGATATAGTCTATGTCCCCTGTGCTGCAATACTCTACTAATATGAGCACTCTTACCCTGAGGCTCCACATAGACTACCTTTTCGACCTTTTCTAGTAGAACTCCAGATGCAAGACTGATATGGTGCAGAGTATCCTTTTCCAACACTCTGATTCTGACTAGTTATACCCTTACTACTCATCTATCGCTGGGTCCTATATAACTTGTGTAGATGTCCTATCTTTCTGCAAGACTGTAGCTATATTGATGGTTGAGGTTACTATATTAAAAAGTTCCCTAATCTACCACACTGGTGATAGATCACTCGATTAAGGTCTTATGCAATTGATTCCTCTTTTTAGGTAGTCGGTTTCCCACTGCCCTGGTTGATGTTTTGATAGAAATGCTTCCTACTCTCAGAAGTCATACCTTCTAATCATCCAAATGGAACCACCTTTCCTTCAATGGAAGCCTCTTCAGGTTACCCATATCTATGAGATCCTTATCCACCACCTCAGCAAACTCCTTTAACTGAAAATGGATAACATGGAACTTAATCTCACATTTAAGCCCATCCTAAAAATGTCCCACTGTAGTTATCTCATCCACTACCAAATCTATAGAAAAGTGTTGCAAATGAGTAAAGTGTCCAACATAGTATATCACATAAATACTCCCCCAAGTCAACCTCATGAACTCAAATACTCTCTCCTACCTTATAATCTCTGTATATAAGTTCTCTAGAAACTTATCCAACAGTTCCTTCCATAACATACCATTATCCTATATAGTCCATGCCTGAATATACCCCCAGTGATTCATTGATCCTCATATCATGTAAGCAGTCAACATGACCATCCTCTCTACAAGAGTCTCAAAGTGGTCAATTATAGTCTCGATGGAATCAACCCGGAAATCATATCTCTCAGGTCCACCCTCTCCAATTAAAACAGGAGGGTGTTGAATTTGTAACTCCATTATTAGATCAAACATACTCTTCACAACACACCCTGGGACTCTTCCCATGAATTTCATGAAGTGGGAAATGTTCTCTTGGAACTGCTCCCTGAATTCCTCACCTGACACAATTGGTTCTTTAGTTCCTACTACTGGTATATCATCTCTAGCCATATCCTCATGGTATCCTCTTAATAATTGTCGTCATAGAGAAATATCTATACCATTATAAATAGGTACCTTACATCACCTTTTACAAAATTAACACATTTAAGGTAAAATACAATATTCCACAACAAGTCATTTCCCCAAACCCTACCACATAGTCAAAATTTTGGTGTTATCACTACCCTTAATAATATTATCCTTGGTCTTAGATAACATGGGTAAAAACATTCTAATTATTCATGTTTCTCATTTAGACAACCATTTATTCTCTTCTTACACCATTCTACAATATTTCTCAATTTCTTGTTAGGTGACATTTTCATGTCAATTTCAAAAGAAAGGAAAAATAGTACATGTTCAATAACATACCTATAACCCATTTTCCTATGTGTGCCTAAAATGATGCATGTCACAATAACCCTAAGTTCCTAGAATGATTCATGTAACTCAAATCTTGTGCCATACTAGTCCACGAGTCAAAATCAGAAAAAATTAACATCAATAATCACAACACACAATAAGTGTGTCACCCAAGTTGAAATAATATTCCACTGTAATAGAAAATAGGAATAACAACAATCCCACCCTGGGTACTCGTGTTCTCCCCCATACAGGGGTTAGATACTCCCATGCAGGAGATCATAACCAAGTCCCGAATCTTTCTAGTTTCATTTCTACCTTTACAAAATAGTAATATAAAATAAAATAGAAGAGAAAAATGGACTCTGATACCACTTTGTAATGTCATGACCCAGGATCCCCACATCGGTGCCTCAATTAGGTCAGTCACATGACCCCAGGTGTGCCTCCCCGTATGCTAGAGGATACCAAATAGTAGTGAGGGTCTGAAATATCGATAATGGGGAGACTATACGCCCTTTTATCAGATTTAATACACTAGAAGAAAATAAGAAACAATAACTAAATAACATGTAATCATAACCTGAAATAACCGATATCACGAGATGACTAAAAGTTGAAATACAATATCAATACTAAAGAAGAAAATATTCCATTCCAATGTACGTGTCAAGTTTCTAAAATTAAAACAAAAATAAATACACTGATGACACCCCTAATTGGGTCCCAAATCATTTCTAGTTCCCTCATCCATGATCTATCCCATTTCATCCATATAACAATGAGCTTTTTCCCTTAATGTATCCATAAAACACAAAGTCTATTTGGGTACCAATAAGGCAGCACGAGTAGGGTGTGAGTATAGCTCAGTACGCCACCACCAATGGTGTATAAAACAATATATAGTTAACAGAAATTGTATGAATTTTTATAAATACATAATTACAATTCATAAGTAAATAGTTATCACATTATCGATTAATCATTATTTAACAAAATAAACCCCCCGAACTCTCATAGACACTCGTACCTTAATTCTTGCTTTGCCTCATTCTGAATCCTAAAGTTTGTCTAATGGATTTCATATATCATAATTACATTTTTACGATTCAATACATACATTTTCTCATATCGGGTCCTGATGTATGCCCGATGAATATCTTATCTCATAATGTCATTTATACCATTATTTAATTTATACTTGAATTCTCATGATACCATTCATACATCACACAATAGAATGGACATGTTCCCATTATTTAATTCATAGCTAAATGACCATGTTACCATTCATTCCTTACACATTATAATGACCATGTTCCCATTCATTATTTCTGTTAGGACCAATAGGGACCTATATACCCTAAGAGGGGGGTGAATTAGTGTATGGATATTCTTTTGAAAATTCTTCCTAACCCACTAGATCTTGACCACTTTATTACAAGGGACACTTTGTTTACACTTGTGTTTTTATTATGATCACTTAACTTTCTTCATTATATGATGATGATTCTTGAATGCAATTCAGGGAAGAAATCAGGAAGACACATAGATTTTTACTTGGTTTACCCTCACTGGGCTACGTCAAAGGAGCATGCAACGACGATGTGCCGCTGTACCAAATCCACTAAGGCTCACTGCCAATAATGTTCAGGCTAGATCACTTCTATGACCAATATCACTAACTTTACAATGTTTAAGGTCAACTCACAAATTTCCCAAGGGTCACTCCCTCTTTCTCTATCTCTGGCTCACTACTGGAGGAGAGGATCACATTCTTTCTCTTCATTTTCCCACATCTCTGGAAAAGATCGACTCACAGTTTATAGACCTATAGGTCACTTCATTATCACTAATGAATAAGTCCTTAATTATATATAGATGCTCTGTTGACATCCAAATTTCACCCATAGATGAATCTCACTTTGCACCGGGTGGACCGGGCAACCCCATTTTTTACGTGCAGCCCTTACGGCACCATGCGTGTAATTCCTTTACTTTGCTTGAAAATCACATGTCGCGCAACAACCCCCTCTTATATGCAACATCCAAATTTTATCCACAAAATCTACACTTCCTTGAGTGAAATTCTCTTATTTTGCATGAAATCCATTTTTCGTGCAAGACCACTTTACGCACCAATACAAATTTTATGTGCAACAGTAGCTTCTCGCGCAACACCAGACATTACGCGCAAACATAAATGTTATTCGCAACACCCTTGATAACATCAATTTCGCGCCCTAGAGCTCAGTAAATTTCAATGTATTGAACTCTTAAATGGAGGGGGTCACTTCATATTTATAGGAAAAATAAGCCCTGTGTGAAAAAACCCTCCTTGAGCGCGTAATTCAATTCAAGCGTGAAAAAAAAATCTTCCGCACAACACCATTTTTCGCGCACTACACCAAAAAATTTTCACACCTCATGCCTTTTCCAATTTTCGAGCTTTGGACCCCGAAACATTTCTTTTGCGAAATACCTCATCCCTCTATTTCATGCATCCCGTTGTTTTTCCACGCATCGTTCTGTTTTTCGCCTCTAGATCGTCCAATCCTTTGTTGAAGTTTTTCAATCAATCATCGATTGTTGAAAGCATCCATTGAGCCCATCAAATCACCATGTCCACTCCCTTTGTCGACCCACTAATACATCATGGTCTCCTTTGTCAATAAACACAACATGAAGGCCCGTTTTGTCAACAAACACAATCACCTCAAAAATGATTCAATGATACCTTGAGGGATTTTTTCCCAAAAATTTCACAACTAAATAACCATGTTTCTATTCATAACTTACAAATTAGAATGAACATGTTCCCATTATTTAATTCTAAACTAAATTTCCATGTTAGTATTCATAACATATAATTAATTCAACAGTTAAACATCCAAATAAATTCCATTACTAATTCAATAATTATTTAAACACAAAGATTCCATTATTTAATTCAATAATTAACTAATCAGATAAAAAACATTAATTAATTCAAAAATTAATTAACCACATCATGTAAATTAATAAATTCTAAAATTAATTAATAACTTAAATTATATTAGTAAATTAAACAATTAACTAACCCCACAAATTTCATTACTAATTCACTGATTAGTTTATCACATAAATACCCTTAATTAATTCCCCAATTAATTATGTACATCAATCACATTAATTAATTATTCAATTAATTAATCAATATCCACAAACTCAAAATTCCGTAATTAATTCCACAATTAATTATCTCAATCACAAGCTCAATAGATCATAATTAATCAAAAAATTAAATAATTCAATCCCCAAATCTCAATATCTCATTTTTAATTCTACAATTAATTATATCAATCTATAATTTCCAAAATCCCCAATTTCACATTTCCTTAATTAATTAATTCAGCAAATTAATTAATTCAGTTAAGAACTAAATTTCAAAAAATCTAATAGATATTATAAAATAACATATACATAATTTAAATAAATACTTTGGGATTTTAATTATAGACCGACTAACTCGATTCGTTGACAAGCGGTCATCCAAAAGAAATCCCTAATATTTGAGCAGCATAACGACATAGAACAAGATCTGAATATAAAACCCTAAATCAAGATTGAACAAATAAATATCTCTTAAATATATATATATATATATATATATATCTACAATTATATATCTAGATAAAAAAACAAGGTATGTATCTAATCAACATAAGAATAAAAAACCTTATCTAAAATATGAGAAGAAAGGAGAAGGAATGAGAAATCAAGTGAGATGAGATCCTCTTACTTGGAAGGGTGCATATATTTGATATAGTCTTTGAATAACTAATAATGGAGGTCATGAAGACTTTTAATCCATCTAGTAGGCTCCAAAATCATGAAATATCATCTAGGGTCGAATAGGGGTTGAATAAAAGTTAAAATGGGGGTTTGAGTGACTAAAAATATAATTTTTGGGTTATTTAAAAGGTCATGCATGGTTAGTTTGGAAGGGGTTCAAGGTTTCCCCTAACTATGATCCTAACCATGCACCTCTATTATGGGGGTGCATAGTTTCTCATAAGAGGGTTCATGGTTTTAAAAACGGTGTGCTAACCGTGAAATTCCTCTCTTCTGTGTTGCAATGTTTGATTTATTGGGGAATATGGTTAGGGAAAACCATGCGCCAACCATGAATTTATTTTCTCCCTTAAAATTTTCTCAAATTTACTCCCTAACAAACCCCATGGTAAAACCTAACCCAATTATTCTCAAAAAATAAAAAAATAAATTCCTGAAATTAATCTCTATCTGGAATCCTTAGTCTGTTGTGGCAAGGCTTGAATCTCTCATTTCGATGGGGATGGGTTCAATGGATTTATTCCAATGAATTTTGTCGAATGGAATCATTGCAATGAACTCATTCTCAATATATATTACTCAAACTCCTCTCAAATTCTTAGTCAGATATTCCTTTTTTCGTTAAAGAAAACATTAAGATGTCCAACCTTATAATGAGGTCTTAGTCCAAAAAGATAAGTTTGACATGAATTCTAAAGTTCTCCACCTTTTACAATCACATAAAAAATATGTAAAGTAAGAATGTATTGTGCCTCTATTAATAGGAATCCCAGAAATACAAAGGATAAAAACTGGAAAACTTTTCCTACTTAATTAAATTCAAAAACATCAAGATCTACGCATATTTGAATTTGAATTTTGACCACATAAACTCTTCACAAATATGTTGAAATATTATTCAGTATTATTTTTAATTATAATTATCATACTTCCTAAATTTTCTTCGGTAATATGGAAATTCATTAGATCATTATGATGTAACTTACTTTGCTCATTAGGATGGAACATCCTCAACTCATTATGATGAATCATCCTCATCTCATTTTGAATTGACTTTCCTCATCAGAGTTAGTCTGGTTGATTTTTTTCTTAGATTTAGTCTAATTGACATTTGTTCTCAAAGGAAATCTTGATTGAATTTCCTTCTCAAAGTCATTATGATTGACTTTCCTCCTCAAAGTCAGTCGGATTGAATTTCCTCATCATAGTTAGTATGGTGGAACATACTTAGCTTTAGTCTGATAGAATCCTCATAAGGATGGAATTCTCATTATGATGGAAACTGCATCCTGCAACTTTTAAATTCTTCAAACCTCACTAGTTATAACTCATTCATACTTCAAAAAACATATGTGCCCAGTACTTCTGGATCCGATGCAAACTTTTTCATGATTTCTATACATAAGAAAATCTTTATGATTCCTCCATTTCTTCAAAAGCTTTTATCATGAGAGTTTTCATGATTTATGATAACTTCAAGATTGTAAAATCTCCTTCTAACTTACATAGAAAATTACTATAACTTCCATTACTTTCAAAACCTTGTTTCTTTTCTACCAAAACACAATATGAATGGTTTCAACTATTCTCCACCTTTTATTCATGATTATTGTATCACAATTGTTATAGAAAATTTATGATATTTGAGAATTAAAAAATTGAAAATTATCCTCTAACTAATGGTTAGAAAGTTTAAAACCTTCTAACTCCTAACATCACTATCTTCATTCAAACTCTTCAAAAACATTCTGACTTTATAACCATCACTGAGTCGAATGAAACTTGAACTTTGTGCTAATGGATCAAAGAAAATTAATGTGTCTAATCAACAACTTTATTATTCTAACAACTTATCTGGTCGATGCTACACAATTTGATACTTTGTGTTTGGTGTTGCTTAGTCTGATCATCTCTATCCAAAAAACAACTTTCTCTAAAACCAAAATTTTCTCCCTATTTATGTTTAGGTTTGAAAATTTATGAAACATTCCCTAGTTTTTCAAAAACCATTATTTTTCAAAAGATTAGTTTTCTACAAATACAAAAAATTAATAAAAAAACATCATGATGGTTATTCAGTATACCATACTATTTATGAAATGGAAAGAAACATATGTTTTCATATATTCATTTTTTGGTTTAGAATGTGATTTTTAAGGACTATTTTACGAAGAAACTTTAACATTAAGCTGTAGAATGTGACTTATATATGATAAATCAAAGAAACAATGGGTTATAACCAATATGAACCCATATAAAAAAAGTAATAGTGGAAAGACATTACATATTCCAGGAGAGGGAAAATATCTCTAAAAGTGATGGTGGGATGGAGATATAATTAGATGAAGTTGAGACTCAAGGTACATAAGATCTGTCATAGGAACTGGTTTTATAAATACCCATGTTAGAAGAAACTATTCTTGAGACACAAGTAATGTGTGGTAGTACAAGAGAGGTTAGAGAACCAGAATGGTATGGTTTTCTAATAAAAAAGGATGGTGGGTAATTATTAGTTTATAATAATGAGCCTATAACCTAAAAAGAAGTAGTAAGTGTCATAGATGTGGCCAAGTGAAAATATTCCATCAATTCTAAAATGGATTCCATCTACCAAAATCAAGTCTGTATTTTGGTAGATCCTATAATGGATGTAAAACCCATTGGTTTCTAGTGGGTATTCAATAAGAAACTAGACATTGAAGGAAAAGTCAGTACCTATAAGGTATGAATAGTTATAAATGGATTTAAATAACATCATGAAATTAACTGAGATAAAACCATTTCACCAGTTGTAATGCTGAGATCCATCAGAATTATACATGGCATTGAGGCTTACCGTGACTATGAGATTTGAGAAATGGATGTCAAAATTGCCTTAATTAATGGGAACCATCATGAATATGTTGACATAAAACAACCTGAAGGTTTTGTGACTCTAAATGATGACAATGTATACAAAATGAAAAATAATCTATTTATGGATTAAATCTGGTATCTAGGATATGGAACATTCATTTTGATGAATCTATAATATAATTTAGATTCATAAAGAATTAGTGTGATCCTTGTGTCTACATACAATTTAGTGTGATTGCATTCATTTTCTTAATAGTATATGTTGATGACATATTACTTATAGGAAATCAAATACCAGTCTTACAGTTTTTTAAGATGTGGATGAATAAATGCTTCTCTATGAAGGACTTGGGTGAGACATCATATATATTTTGAATCATTATCTATCAGGATAGATCCAAGATGTTGCTAAGCCTAAGTCAATGTACATAAATTGATACGATTCTTAAGAGATTTGGTATGGAAAAATCCAAGAGAGGATTGTTTCCAATCTCACATGGCATTCATCCTTCCAAGAAAATGTTTCCTCAGATAAATATGGAAATAAATAGAATGTAAAGGATTTCATAGGCAGCACTGATTGGGTCATTCATGTATATTATTATATGTACTAGAATAGATGTTTCCTATGCATCAAGTGTAGTAAGTAGCTATCAAGATGATCCCGTTGACCTCTATTATATGGAAGTCAGGAGTATCTTTAATTATTTGAGGTGTACTGAGGATATGTTCCCAGTTTATGGAGGATATGGGGAACTAGTTTTCAAAATATAAGAATATTATAGTTTTCAAACTTATCAATATGACATGAAGACACAAACGAGAAACATATTCACTTTGAGTGGAGGTATTGTGAGCTGGAAGAGCTCAAAAAAGGATATGGTCATAGAGTTTACAGTAGAGTCCAAGTATATTGTGACTTCTGAGGTAGCTAAATAAGAATTATGGATGAAAAAAATCATCCAAGATCTTTAATTGGTATATAATAGTAAATATCCTATTACACTCTATTGTGATAATATTGTAGTGGTGTCTCTCGTAAAAGAGCCAAGTACACATCATTGGATGAAGCATGTACTTTGGAAGTATCATCTCTTGAGGGATTTTTTTAAGAGAGGTGAGGTTTTAGTGAGAAGTATTTCCAAAGAAGAAAATATATCATACCCCTTGTCTAAAATCTTGACTCACCATAAATATTATTTTTAAGTGAGTTCAATTGGACTGAAAGTTGTAGGTAGTTGGATCTAGTCCTCATGGGAGATCCTTGAAGTTTGTGTCCTAGGATTAGTTATTTGAAATTTAATTTCAAGAATATTAGATATATTGAATATCAATAAAACATATTATTACATAGTGTCCATTGTTCTATAAGACTATAATGTAATAATGTCCAATAGTATATGTCACATTGATAAGGTCATAGCAATTATCTGTTATATTGAGAACCTTGAAGTGTTATGATGATATTCTTAAAGAGTGTTATTCTCTTGGATAACGTAGTATAATGGGACACATAGTTCATAGACTCTTAAGTGAGAGAACTCATAAGAGGATTAGTTTTAGTATCATGATGTTCTCACATGGTAATCACCAATATGAGAGATTATGAGAAAGAATCACTGGTTGGAATTCAACATGTTTTGGTGATATCAGATATTCCTATATGCGAGCATTGTAATGGTACATGGACATTAAAAGTATCATTAATGAATTTTATAGATCATGCACTTAGATTTTATGATTAAAACCATGACGGCATATATGCATGGTATGTTTGGTTACATTGTTCTTGTCATGACTCGCATGTCATTAATGAATAATATAAAGAAGGATTTTTCCCTTCTATATTTATGTAAGCTGATATCTCATCCATTTGATTGAAATAGAACCATTTCATTAAATTCCATGTACATGGTGTAAAGATGTGTTTATTTTAGATATTTAAAGAAAGATGTACCATGAAAATAAGATGGTGACATAGATGTGCAATCTGATTGATGAGATATTATGAAAAAGGGATTATATTATATAGTGAGTGTTAATTTTTAGTTTTCATCATTTCAAAATTATGTTATTTCTCTTGGGTGCCTTGAATCCTTTCTAGATAGTAATTTTGGACTTTAGGAAATCTCTCTTGATGCCAATTAGAAACAATCCTAGAGGTTCAAACACTATGTGTTTCTGATGATATTGATTAAATACAATTTGAATTTAATTAATTGAATAAATACTATTCTCAATACTAAGGTATAATTTTATTTATGTTTTATTGATCACAAATATATATTGATTAATGAAATATTTATATTAAATATTTATTTTGGTGTTTAATAAATAAAAGAAGAGTTTAAATAGACCAAGACCATGTCTAATAAATAATATTAATTAAAAAATGGATAGATTATATTTTTCAATGCTCAAGTGGGATCGCACCATAGAATACTTATAAGAATATTATTATTATATGGTATGAGGTTTATTAAAGGTTTTAGTATTTTTTAAAGGCTAGAATGCAATAAAAAAATATCCTAACCTAAAATATAACTCAATAAATACCATGTAATGTCTATAGTGAAGGTAATTGAAAATAGATAATTGTCTCAAATAAAGATTTTTATTTTAACTCCTCTATCTATCTCCCTCTCAATAAAAATAATAGTTTGAGAGATTTATTAAAGATTAAAGAATGAGTGATCAATAATGAACAATGCAAGACATTTTATCCCCCCTAGTAGCACATAGATATCGTTTAACATTTATTGGATATCAATGGAGCATGTGTGGATTTTCCCTAGAGGGATTCTATTCTTGGATCGTTATAGCACAATGAAGGAAATTTGAAAGGGTCTTTTCATATGATTAAAATCATTAATAAAGAAATATTCTTAAGATAAGGTAATCATTTTTTATGACATTAAATAAATTTATTAAAAATTTGATGTCCAATCTCCTCACTATTGGTTTTGAGCATATAAACATGAAAAGAAATTTTAATATATTTCCCACCACCACATGCTTCCACTACTCCCGGAACCATCATAAGGTGCCACTTTTCTAGAACCTTTGGCAGTAGGGATAGATCCAAGAGGAGATGTGGGATCGGAAGTCTAATGTTCGAGCTTAGTGGATGTCAAGTAGTATGTACACACAATTCCAAGAAGTATGTTCACTAGTCATGGATCCATATCTTGATTACTTTTGATATATTGACTTTCCATTCAACATGGAGTTGAAACAAGTATATTCGGGGGTTATAGTAGCTTGGTTAATGTACAACCACTCGTTATGTGATATTAGATTTTATGATTTCTTATTCATTAATTATTATAACCTAATACACCAGTTAAACATGCTCACACTTGTTAAGGATGAATTAGTGATGTCATACTATGTTTTATTACTTACAAGTTGCATAAAAATATCGATGGACATTCAGACTTTATGTTTAGGGATTTGGATAAGGAAAAGGGACCAGTGGCTGATGGATGAGCAAATGAGAATGGAGATGGTAGTATATCGAGATGGACTCCAGAGGACCCTGATGTTTTATTTATTTATGTATCTGCCTATTATTACTCTAGTTTAGATTTCCACTTTAGAAGCCCATTTATTATTGTATGAAATGTGTCTCATCTTTATGGTTTGACATAATTACTCTAATTTCTATTATATTGTTTATTATGTATTATTTGTATTATGACACAATACTATGGGTATAGTCTCCCCACTAAGGGACTTAGAGCCTCACAACTAGTCAGAAACATCTTGTGTGCAGGGAGGCATACTTGAGGTCTTGTAGCACTCCGGTTCAAACGCGACATTTCAGGTGAAGGCATTACAAAAACCATTAAAAAAACACTCCATACTACAAAAAATACCGTTCCTTGTAGTGGTTTTTTCTTCTAGTGGAAGTAGTTTAAACCCTTTCCTATTTATTTAGTGGCGGTTAATAAAATCACCATGTATTTCATGTTCTCTATTCATTTGACATTAGTTTGATTCATTTAGCACTGGCTTTTTATGTGATTTTTTTAGAATTTAGCAATGATTTTCATTTTATTTAATGGTGATTTTTTAAAAAGAAACTTTAAAATAAAATAGATAAGACGAACCTAACAAATGTTAAATATTTCAGTGGATGTTATGTTTATTGGTAGTTAATATTAACCACTTTTAATTATGATTCAAATTCATTTTTGTAATAGTGGTTCTTAAAAATCACCTCTCAATAATTCTTAAAATGTATACTTTTTCAAAAAATTTAATAAAAAATATATAAATATGAAAACTTTGACATGTAATAAACTAAAACATAAATGCCCAATAAACCCATAATACATGCATCATACAAGATACATCCATAGTTATATACATATACATTAATATTCATCATAACCTCAGTCAACCGATTACCTCAATCAATCCATACCTCAATTATCAAAATATACATATAAAATATGTCCAACAACAACCCATGCTCAATATATTTCGACCCCATAACCTATGTTTCATCCTTATACCTCCACATAATCTCATAAATTGGAACATACCACATATTATAATCAATAATAATAAAAAACTGAAATTAAAACAAAACAAAATAAGTCAGAATTACAATAGAATCATTGATAAAATTTAAACATACCAAAGAAACTAAGAACCATCACCACTACCTTATAAATAATGTTTTGAAACGAATTTTCATCCTCTTTCCTTTGGTTAAGACCTATCACCTACAATAAAAACCATAACATTTATGAAACGAAATTCAAAAAGTGAAATGAAATGGAATATATTTATAATGTTGCACCTAAAATTTGTTATTTTGTTAATAAAACAGAAGTCATTTTAACATAAAAAAAATAATATACAATCAAAAACACTTTTAAAACAGAAATTTTCCAATTTAAAATATGATTCAACACTTGAAACTAAAAAGGGATAAGTATATAAAATTATAATATATTTTTTAATTGATCTGCAATGTGCTTAGATTTTACTTAATATTTTGTAATGAATTTGATATAAAAGCATATAATGTATTTAAAAACTAAATCAATGGTGGTTGATACATGGTTTCATGTTAATATAAGGGTTTTTTCTATGGGTTTTACCATTACGCGCATGTTTTAGTGTTTTAAAACACTAAAAATGTGTTTTTGGGAATCCTAAGAAAACCATAAATCTGAATGATGTGTTGTTAATTCATACATTTCAAAAACCATTATATAGTCATTATCCTCTAATTTCATTGCAATCTGATGATGTTTTCCAAGTCTTAACCCCTCGATGAAAGCTTTTAAAGGCTTCAATACCTTTAAAAACTGTTTACTGAACCATTGTGACCATACTGCATGTCAAATTGATGTGTTTTATACCGTAAAAAATAAAAAATAACACAATTTTGTTTTCCCTTGATTTCACATCAATTTGAGGTTGTATTCTATGGTTTTTATTGTTACCTACACGTTTATGTTTTTTAAAACACTAAAAAACTATTTACGAGCATCCTATGAAAAACTTAACTATAAATGACATTACTTCGATTCCTAAATATAAAAAATATATATATGGTCATTTTCCTCTGATTTTATTTTAATCTGATGATGTTTACCTTGTTTTGACACCCCAATACAAATTTTTAAAGGCTTCGATACATTTTAAAACTATTTATCATTCCATTTTTACCACAAAACACACCTGATAGACATGTTTTCTACAATTACATGTACAAAATAACTTAACGGTGGTTATACCATGATTTCACATCAATCTGTAGTCTTTTTCTATGGTTTTGACTATTACACACATATTTTCGTTTTTTGAAACACTAAAAACATGTTATAGGAATCACAAGAAAACTGTAAGTAAAAATAATGTGTCATCAATTATTAAATTTAAAAAATAATTTTTTTTCATTTTACTTTGATTTCATAGAAATTAGATGATGTTTTCTTGGTTTTGACCCCATGATGCATGTTTTTAAAGGCTTCAATACCTTTAAAAACTATTTACTGATCCATTCTAATAACGGTACATGTTATATTGATGTTTATTCTATGTGTAAACACCAAAAATAACTAAAATAGAGATTTACCATGTTTTCATGTCAATTTGAGGTCTTTTTCTTTGGTTTTGACCATTACATGCATGTTTTAGTGTTTAAAAACACTAAAAATGTGTTTACAGCTATCATAGGAAAACTGCAACGTGAAATGATGTGTCGTCAGTTATTACATTTAAAAAATCAATATATAGTTTCTTTACATTGATTTCATGGTAATTCGATGACTTTTCCTAGTTTTGACCCTCCATCACATGTTTTTAACAGCTTCGATACCTTTAAAAAACTATTTATTAAGCCATTTTGACAACACCACTTGTCGACTTGACATGTTGTCAATGTGTATACATCAAATATAACTCAACCGTGGGTTTCCCATGATTCATGTCAATATGGATTAATTTTCTACGGTTTTTTCAATTACATGCACATTTATGTGTTTTAAAACACTAAAAATCCATTTAAAGACATCCCAAGAAAACTTTAACTTAAAACAATGTTATTTCCGTTCCTACATTTCAAAAATAAATCTATGGTAATTTTTCTATGATTTCATGGAAATATGACAACATTTTCCTGGTTTTGACCCCCCGAAACATGTTTTTAAAGGCTTCAGTACTTTTAAAAACTATTTACCAAGCCATTTTGACCACACTTCATATCAGATTAACATTACGCATACACTTAAAAAATAAAACAATAGTGGTTGTCCAATTATTTGACATAATAAAGATGTTTTTCTTCTATGCCTTTGACTGTTGCATGTTTTAGTGTTTTAAAATATTAAAAATGAATTTATGGGAATCCTAATAAAAATGTAAATAAAAATGAAATCTCATCTATTAGTAGATTTAAAAAATCCACCTATGGTTATTGAATTATGATTTCATGGTAATAGAATGATTTTGTCCTGGTTTTAAACCCCCACCACATGTTTTTAAAGGCTTTGTTAACTTTAAAAATAGTTTACTGAGCCATTCCAACTACATCGCACATCATATTGATGTGTTGTTAGTGAGTACAAGTCAAAAATAACGAATTGGTATATTTACCCTAATTTCACATTAATATGAGGCCATTTTCTCTTTTTTTGAATGTTACACACACATTTTAGTGTTTTAAAACACAAAAAACACATTTCCGGGCATCCTAGGAAAATATTAACTTAGAATGTTGTTCTGTTGGTTCTAACATTTAAAAAATACATCTATGGTTGTTTTACTTTTATTTCATAGAAATATACTGATGTTTTCTGGTTTTGACCAGCATATACATGTTTTTAAAGGCTTCAATATATTTAAAAATCATTTACCAAGTTATTTCGACCACACCACATGTTAGATTGATGTGTTGTATATTCGTAAATGTCAAAAATAACTCAATAGTTAATTTAGCATGATTTGACATCAATATGAGTTATTTTTCTATGGTTTTCACCATTATATTCTTGTTTTACTCATTTGAAACACTAAAAATGTCTTTATAGGAATCCCAGGAAAACCATAAATCATAATGATATTTTATCAGTTCCTACATTTCAAATATTAATTTATAGTCATTTTTATATAATTTCATGGGAATCTGACAATGTTTTCCTGGTTTTGACCCTCTGATACACATTTTTAAAGGCTTTCGGACATTTAAAAATAGTTTACCAACTATTCCAACCACACTGCATATCATATTGATGTGTTATCTATGAATTCACATCTGAAATAACAAAATAATGTTTTTTCTAGACTTCATGTCAATCTAAGGTCGTTTTCTACTGTTTTGATTGTTACATGCTTGTTTATGTGGTTTAAAACACTAAAAACCCACTTATGAAAATTCCAAAAAATTTGTAACACATAATGACATATCGTCGATTCCTACATTACAAAAATAAATAAAAAATTTTCATCTTATATAGTTTTATGGAAATGTGATGAAATTTTCCTAGTTGTGACACCCCGACACACTTTTTTAAAGGCTTTGATGCCTTTAAAATTTATTTACAATGTCATTCCAACCACATCGCACATCGGAATTAATTTTTGTCTATGATTACGTGTAAAAAATAATTAAATGGTGGTTTTCATATGATTTCAAGTCAATGTGAGGTTTTTTTCTTTGGTTTGGAGTATTATACACATGTTTTAGTAGTTTAAAACACTAAAAATGCATTTACAGAAATCCCTGGAAAACTGTAACTTGGAATAACATGTTGTTGGTTCCTACATTTCAAAAAATATCCATGGTTATTTTCCTATAAATTCATGGAAATCCAACATCTTTTTTGTAATTTGGACCCCCTATCATGCATTTTTAAAGGATTTAGTACCTCTAAAAACTATTTACTGAGGCATTTTGACTGCACCGTAAGTCAAATTGATATTTTTTATATGAGTACATGTCAGAAATAATTCAATGGTGGTTTTCTCATGATTTTATGTCAATATGATATCATTTTATATGGTTTGAACCATTACACACATGTTTTAGTGTTTTAAAACACTAAAAATACATTTTCATGCATCTCAGGTAAACTATAACTCGAAATGATGCGTCATATATTCCTATATTTCAAAAATCAATCCACAATCATTTTCCTCTGATTTTATGTTTATATGGAATCTAATTCCTATTTTGACCCTCTCCCCCCACACACAAATGATTTAAAAGGCTTTGGTACCCTTACAAACTATTTACTGTGTCATAACTGAGAAAATGAGATTGAATTATTTTCAAACATAAGGATGACAATATATAATTTATTTATTATGTGTAGGAATCAAACACACGTCAATCTGGTGCAAGATGTTGTCAGTGTGACTCAAAGTGCATGTTTTCAATATAAAAGTTCCATTTTTGTTTTATTTAAGGAAGTTGTATGTGTTCTTTGAAAATGTGTGATTGATCTATGAAATTTATAATTTACCTTTATAGGATAATCTATAAGGATATAAATTTCCTTGGGTATCGTTCTAGTAATCCATTGAAATATAAAAAGTAAATCATTTTACATTTTCTCTCACCATTGATCCTATGTTTTCCTATGAGAGTACTGTTCTATCACATTTCCTTTCAACCTTGAAAATTATCTTCGTGATTCATTATCAATAGCGCTACTCAAATCCCCACTAGGTGTAGTAGTAACTGATGATGACTCCCTACCAAAGACAATTGATGGAGTAGGTCCAGAACCCATCCCCTGTACATGTATGCGATTCTCCTTCCCTAAAACAATTGGGTCTTCATCGTTCTGGGAAACTGATGATGATTTTGTTTAACAACCTGAGATTTTATGAGAATTATTATTTTTAATTTATGTCTTGTGTTGTATTCTAAACCAAGATTATCTTTCACTATACACAACACCTTATTAGCTTGCAGTATATGCAACACTATTCTTGGCTCGTGTTACACACAGTTTCAAGTTCATTTTGTAGAAATTATTCGACGCAACATTAAATATAGACAATGTTTAATGTATAAATGAAATATGGTTGTATTTTGTTATACGCAACAACAAAGGAGTCTTGCACTACACGCCACCCTGACTAGGCTTGCATTACAGACAATCACGACCTTCCTCGATAGCGTGTGTAGTACGCAATACTGGGTTTCACTAAACAACGACATATTGTTATAATATTACTATGGACTAGCCATTATGAATAGTATTAACTAAATTTTGAATTTTATAACATTTTTATTCATCTTACATATATTCTAGAACATGGTATGAGAATAAAATAAAATTTTCAAGTAAAATAATAATTTTTAAAAAAATGCAGTTTTGCCACCTTTTGATGGCGCACCCACTTTAAATCAAGTTTTTGACATGTTTATAAGTTCTATTTGACAAAATAAAATTATTCATTTGAATAAGGATATAAAATTTTAATTTGGATGAATTTTTCATATTATTATGATAACTTTCATATTTTGATGAATTTTAAAAACACGCTATATTTTAATTAAAAACAAATTTTTTCATCGCAATAATTTATATCGTTATATTATCTTTTTAATTGGTTTTAATGTGTAATTAGAATATATTTTTACCATGTAATCCAATGTTGGTCATTGTAATTAATTTTACATTGAAATTGAACATAAACAAATGACGATCTTTTGATAGCTATTGTTTCTTAAAAACACGCTATTTGTTTTGATAATGGGAATTGATTTTAAAATTTATTAATTCCACTTATATGTTGCGAATTTTCTTAAATGGACATCATTTTTAATTTTGAATATCAAATATAGCTTAGGCTGAATTTTTGGTATTTTTTTGAACAACTTCAATTTTTGATAAATAGTGAAAACACTATGTTTTTTGGTTTAAACCGACTTTTTTATTTAAATAATAATTTATTTGATTTAAATTTTTTTTGTTAAAATAGATACATAATACTTATATATGTTCAATGAAATTAATTGGAATCATTTTATAATAATTTTAGATTTATAAAAATTTTATTGAACTTTTCACCGTCTTTTATCAACTCCTATGAGCTTTTGCAATTGTTCATAAAACATAATTTTACCGCTTTTGTGAGTTGAATTTCGAAAATCCGAGATTCCCGGTTAATATGAAGGAGTAAAATGCGGTTCAATTAGATAAAAATAATTTTTTGGTGATTAATAACTTTTTTACTTTTATTTACGATGGTTAAAAGTAAATAGGGTGATTCAAGGTTAAAAGAATATAATAATAATTCAAAATTACCTTAACATTTGTCCAACCCTTATTGGATGAGTAATGGAAGACCATGGGCATCCTTGGGTATATTTTGGGACCCCATGAAGCCACTTATGAAAGACAATATCACATTAGATTAATTAATTTAATGTAAAGACAAAATTGGCATTAACAAAAATACATTAGTAATTAATTTTTATAAGGGGATATATAAATTATAATTTCCACTATAAATATTCATTGGAAAACTAAAAATATTTCCTAAATGTATGTATTTTTTTATATTTTTTAGACATCAAATAAATTAAATTATTTTTGACACAATAATGATGCAGTATTTACCTCATTAATACATGATTTAAATAAATAAGATTATAATGATTAAAATATTATCCAATACATGTACAATTCTGATGGGATGATTTTATTTCTACCATGAGTCATCTTATATTCATCTTTATTTATTTTGGGACCTTTTGAAATCGACGATAAGTTTATAATAAAATAATATTTCCACACTTTTCAAAAGAGCCCCTCCTCCCCCTTATAATGGGAGACCACTTCTATGCAATTCCTCACACCTCTCAATCCTTTTGGCTCGTCCAATCTCATCAAAAATAATCTCCCTTTATCCATATCCTCCCCCTAAAAGCCTTACATTAGGTATAAGCCACTTCAAGAAGTCCTTTTGGTTCAAACCAAAGGAAGTTACCCAAATTAAAGGTAATAGTTTCTCTTAAGTTGTTTTCATTTATTTTACTTCTCCAACCCCTAAACTCTTTTTAATCCTTTATTTTGTAACAATACCAGTATCTTAAATATACTAGGACATTGTTATGAGAATTATTCGAACAACACTTACACACACCTCCATCTAATGGATGAAGAACATAATGATTCAGTGATGGATAACTAACACCTCACGAAACGATGATTGTTCGATTTTCTCCAACCGCCTATAAAGGTGGCCATTATGATGGAAATGTATTTTTATATGATATATATTATGTTTATTATTTCCTTAGTATTATTTACTTCCCAATTATATCACGTATTTATGTTTTTCATCGTGTGTAAATACGATGATCTAATTTGAGTAAGTGTGGACTACCGCCCCCTCAAAGTGATGTGATTCGTTAATGCTTTATGTTGGATGTATAATGGACGAAGTTAATGATATTATATATGATATTATACTGGAATTATAATATATTTATTCAATTAAAATCATTAATAGAAATGAATGTAGCGTTCATGCGTACGTACGGCTTACCGTCTCCATGAACAGTGCATTTCATTTCTTACATCCATATGTTATGTACTATTACAAATACATGTATATGCTGGATATATAATGACTATATATGATATATAAATCATGATTTACATTATAGACGTAAGTAAATAATGATATATGTAATAATAACATCAAGAACAACAAGTCCAAACACGTACGATAAATAAGATGATTTTACCCAAAACGTTGCTTTAAGATGGGATTTACAAAAGAACAGGTAATATAAAGTCATAAGTGAAGAATATATGATATAATAACAATGAATATGATTTTTTAAAAAGTCAGTGTCATTATTTAAATCATTATACAGGAGTTTCAGATACATACGAAGTATATCAGACCTAAGGTAAGGGATAACCTTTCCAATCTCGTTCTTATCCGAGATTATTTATTCGTAAGTATTTGCTGGGGTTATTGTTATCATCCAATTCCATGTTTTCTAAAAGTGTTTTTATGTATGTTTTATGTCCTTTTTACCAATTTTTTCTTTTCCTCCATGATATGTAAGGAATATTTTTTATGTTTAAGTTATGAGGTACTTTTTGACTTTTCCGACAAAAGTACGAGGAGAATGATTTTTTAACTTTTACGGAATGAAAAGATTTTTACGGTTTTATAAAGCCTTATTTTCATTAAGCTTCCTCCAAAATATTTCATGACTATTTTCAAAAAAAAAAATTTAAAATTTCCTGATGTTTTCTTAAAATCATTTTATTTTGAATAAGAAAGGATATTTTCCTCAAGAATTCATTCCAAGGGTTTTATCAATACCATTTTTTCATCTAAGATGACATTACTTCATATGTGTAAGTTTCAAGTATAATGTCTCTATGATTTACATGGTTTCACTTTTCTTATGATGAAATGATATCCTTTTGTTTTATATGGATTATATTATGATGGGATGATGTTTATGAGACCCATTTTATTCTTTGGGTTATGATGAATGATTTATGTTTATGTTGTGGCACACGAAATAATGATTTCAATATGAGATGGGTGGGACCTGTATCTCACTCCAATGCATTGGGTAAAGATTTATATCTCATGATATAGGCATGGCTGGAATGGCATGTAAATCCAGTTGAGTAATACAGGGCTGGAACAACAAGTAAACCCAGTTCAGTAAGGGACTTTGTCCACTAAGATGGTCTTGGCAGCAATGACTTGGCTGCTACAGAAATCATTACATGTGCTTAATGGATGCCACAATTACATGTTTTATTCCCATTCTAGTCTATCATGATTAATGTTCCTTTGTGATCTTTGCCTTATGTACTTCCATGTTTTATGTTATTGCCCAAGATTTCGATTTTTAAACATTATGTTCATGTTTTTATGTTCAAATGTATATGATTTGTTTTATTTTATCCATTCTTACCCTTTCTGAGCATTTGAGGTCACCCTTTATATATTTTATTTTCCCTAGGATATAAATAATGGTTTTTGGTAAGAAAAAAAGGGGAAGATCATTATGGGAGATGTTTAAGATCTTTCACCATGATTAGAAGATTATATTCCGAGTTTCCAAACACACTAAACTATTACGGTCCTTGTGTGCTTATTTTTGTTATGTATTAAGTATTCCGAAAAAGTAATGTAATGTCCATGTACATAAAGCTTTTGGGTCTCTACATTTTGAAGGGTTCACATCCCATAGTTCTTGAATTTCACCTTGTTAATACAAAAATATTAACAATTATTTTTTAAAATATTTGAACTTCATAATATTATCTAATTAATAATTTTTGAATTACTATGTATTGTTATTTAATTACTATAAAAACCTAATATTGAAAAATAAATTATAACAACAAATAATCCTTGAACCAAATTATTTGGGTTTGGATATATATATCAAACGGTGCTAAATTGGCATCATTTTATCCGTGTATCCATCCCCATTTAATTGGGTTTAAGGATTTTTTTCTTATAATATATTTTTCGTTATTATTTTTTTATAGTAATGAAATAACATGAAATGATAATGAAAAATACTTACTCTAACATCTGTGGTAGGGTCATTTACAAAACTAACATCAGATTCCCTATGCACATTAAACCACATCTATGTATGGCCAACAGAGTAAACTCATTCATTAGCCATTATAAAAATATAAACAAGTTAGAAAAAATTTGACTTACAATAAAATGATATAAATAATAATGAATAAAATAAAAACAAAAATTATTCTTTTTCTAAATAAACTCTAAGACACACTGATATGAAGAATGAATTATTTCTCATGATTCATAGTATTTTTTTCGATAATTCCTACAAAAAATAGCAACATTAATAAAAATTATAATTTTGTTTCGTTTATGTTATTACGATACTCTAAAATATGCAATTACCTCATGAAATGCATCTCTGTTAATATTGACAAACGAATTCCATTTCACATTGATAAATTCATTCACACACTTTCTCATACATCTATCATGTTCTAAAAGATATTTCATTAAACTCATGTCATAATATTCATTTAAAATTTCACCATTTCTTTCCTAATTTTTTCATTGTGCATGGGCATGAATTAGAGTAGGGGACATCCAAATGAAAAAACATCTACAAATAAAAAACATAACACTATACAAGTATATTACAGAATTTAATTCATGTCATGTAAATTAGTTATCAAGGAATATTAAATTGAATTACCTTTAATTATGTATCAAAAACCTCAATTTTCCAAGCTATAGGATTATGCCTCCAATATTTATAATTAATGGGAATGCTCCTTGTATCACAAATAAGCTTCCTAATAATCTACCCATAGATTCTGGAATCATCATCAGTAGGCACCCCAAACTCATCAAATGGAATGATAATATTGAATTCCTTCAGTTCTCATATATCTTTCATGTTCAAATTTATATATCTTCTATTGTTAATTTTATCCATTTGAAAAATGAATTAAGCAATTAATAAAATATATAGTTTTTTACAATGAAATACATACCAGTAATATTAACTCACCGATATCCACTAGATTAAGGGATGACCAAATGCTCCATAGCTGGAGGTGAATTGGATGGTGGGATACTAAAAACATCTGGGGAAAGGCTGGCTCGCTTGTAGTCTCAAGTACAACTGAATCACTCAGATCCACTGAATCCGATGGTAGTTGTGGTGTGCTCCGAGATGATCACCAGCTAGGATTTTGAAATTTATTTGTTCTCATCATTCTTGAAATACAATTGGATCAGATATATTAAATGTATAGAAAATTAAAAACTAATATTTTTTAACAAAAAAAAGGAAAATTAGAACAATGTAAATATGTATGAACCACATATCAATGAGAAATTGTAATATATTTTCATTACCAATTTATACATTCAGTTATCTTAATCTTCATTATCTTCAATATTATAAACCTCCATTGTGATGAGTGCATGATTTTCACCCTCTCTTGCAAGTTCTATTGTTTCCATATTTTCTGTAAAAAATTATTCAATGTTTTGTGGTTGATTAGGTTCACTGTCACAAAGTACCAATTGATCTTCATCACTCTTATCATATAAGTCTCTCTACTTTAAGTGTAAAAAAAATCTAACCATAATGTATTTCATCATCCACATAATAAAATATCTTTACTTAGGAAGCCGAGATAAAAGGATCATTCTCTAGATGATCATTGGTATGGATAAATCAAGAGAAGTTGATAGAATTAAAATTTAATGAATCATTCTTTACACCCTTATCAATATTAACCCACATTCATTTGAATAAGACAAGCAAAAACTAACCATGATATTTTAATTAAATTATATCATCCAAATTTCCATATTATCCCACCTTTGTATGTGTAAATACACCACTATTTTTAGTTTTTAAGTCTTCTTCCTGATAAATAAAATGAAACCTAAAGCCATGAATATTGTCGGCATTGAATATCTTAGACCTTCTTAGAGGACCTCGAGCCAAAAAAAATTAAACTCATTTGATATTTCAGCTTGATTTTCAACATTCATTATCTTGAAAAAATATATAAAGGTTTAGTTTTAACATAGACAAAATAACTACATGTCAATATTATTAATATGTGTATATAGTTACCTGATGGGTGATCCATTTGACAATATCCTTATTAACTTCTTTTTTGAATTCCATCTCATTTCAAGATCTACACCTTAATCACTTATTTGTTTGATATCGAAATTCTTCAATAAATGGTACTGTAATAAGACTACTGAGCATTATATATCTATGTGCTTATGGAAACGTCAATTCATTTAGTGTTTAATTTGATCCCTTTTCAATTGGTTATCCAAAAATTGGAAATATTGATAACACATTTTCAAAATGATAATTAGTGGATATATCATCATAACCTTAAACACGATTGAATATAGCCTCAATCCCATCCAAATACCCTGAATACAAGGTCAATCACTCTTTTGATATGTAACCTTTAGCAATAGAGCATTTTGGTTGAAATTTATTCATCATATATGATTTCAAATGACCGATGTACCTGATGAAAAAAATAAGAAACATATAAAAAAATTTATGCAATAATTTAATAAAATTAAATTCACAAATGAAAATAAAAATAATATCATTGTACCTCTCAATTGGATACATCAATTGATAATGTCCTGGTCTGCCATGTTTAGCTTCTTCAACCAAATGAACAATCAAAAGAATCATCACAGTGAATAATGAAGGGGGAAATAACATCTACAAATAAAAACGTTTTAAAAAAATTATTTCTTGATGTTTATCAAGCTCAATTGGATTTATATTTTTTAAACAATTCTCTTTGAAAATGGTACAATAGTTTATTTTTCAGTTAGGATATTACAAAATTCCAATAAAAATAGTCGTTCCATCAAAATGCATGAGTTGTGACTTTTCAATCCATGTAACATTCAATTTTTTTAGTCAATGAACCTTGATATATTACTTGAATATCCATCATCCACTTTTAAATTCTTTAAAGTTTGAAGGAATACTCCTTTCTCTTGATTTTTCATTCTAAAAATAGTCTAAGGATACTTTCCATTCTCATTTTCCCAAAAATCATGGTTTATATTCATTAACTCCAAATTCTTATGAGCATTAAATCGATCCTTTTATTTACACTTCTCATTAAGAAATTTGAAAATTACATTTACAGAGAATTTTTTCTCATTATTCATTATGTCAAGATTATAAAATATCTAATTAAACTCCTAATAAGGAATTTTGAAAAATATACCCATTATTTTCTTGTTCCAGATGCTTCAAATATTGTACCTTTTACACTTTTCCCCTTCTTTAAAATGATTATATTTTCCAAATTCTTCAATGACAATCATTAATTTTCCCATAATTTCTGATCCTAATAAGACATTTAGTGGATTTCTCAGTTTAATATCTTCATTGAATCATGTCTTGTTAAACCTAGATTTATGAGAAGAAAAAAAGAAATCAATGATGACACATAAAACATCATTTTCTTATATGAGGTAATAGTTGATGAACAAAATTACAAACTAGACAAGAAAAACTATTATGAGTGTTTCAATCAGATAAATTTCTTAATCCAGGAATGTTAGTAATTGTCTATATTAAATTAGCAAGTATTTTTAAGAGTTTTCTCATTGAAGGGTCATATGTTTCCATTCCGTCATCTCATAATACTCGCAATTATTTGATTTGAGGTTGAAGGTATACATCAATTCCATTTCTAGGAATTTTATTTCTAGAAATAATCATCGAAATAAAAAAATAATATTTATTCATACACATCTATGGAGGTAGATTATAAGAGATCAAAACAACTGGCCAAATACTATAATTAGTACCAAAAGTGCAAAAGGGGTTAAAACCATCAGAATCCAATCCCAAATGTGAATTCTTAAGATTTGAAGAAAAATAAAGATTTAATGAATCAAAAAATTTCTATGATATTGAATCTTTTGGATGTCTCATCAATCCATCATTACTATCTTGATCAAGTCACTTCATTTCGTATGTAGTCATAGATGCCTTGAATAATTATTTCAAGCATCATATCAGAGGAAAGTAATGAAATAATGTTGAAGGAGTTTTCTTATTTTTCTTCTTCTTGGAGTTTCATTGATATATACTCTCATTGTTTTTCATTTACATTCATCTACTTTTATGAAATCTTATGAATTATCCTTTATCGGACTCTTCTCCCTAGTAAAGAATGTAATCATTAATGAATTCATGTATATTTATATCATACAGTCCAAGTTTATTTATGACTTTATTAATCTCATAGAATGATGCAAGGATCATAGCTTCACTAAATGCATCATGTCAATACTCTAAAATCATGTAGATTTATTTGTCAATAATCTCACAGAGACATTTTATATGATACAACAAAAGTAGAAAATAAAACATTGAATACTTATCTCACCCTTCATACAGTTATTGTTGCACGTCTTCAACTAATTCATAAAGCTCATTTTTTTTGTCATTGAAGATATTATAAGGATTAAAATTCTCAGGGTCAATTGAAGGTTTTTTTGATCTATTGTAATATGGGACATTATATACTGCAAAGACAAATGTTTCATTTATCAAATTTCAAACTAAATTCCCCTCTGGAGGGTCACTTTGTGCTTCGTTGATAGGATCATATGTGTTTTTAATTTCCATAACAATATATTTACCATGCCATATCCTACATACATATTGAGAAGAAAATTGTTTATATATAAAATTATCATATACATCATTTCTATTTAACCATCACTTGAATTTTCAATCAGGACATACACATTTTATTCTACCATCTATTGAACAGTTTTTAATTACATAATATTTTTTTCAAACTCTTATCATAACGAGGTGCGTTTTGAGGTAATGTAATACAACTTTTATCCATAGGTATTGGATTTTCACTCTTCTCCCTGTATATTCAGATATAAAGATATAAATGGTTAATCAAACAAGTACAATTAAATATAAACATCAATTAACTTCGTTAATCTTGGTCACCTAATTTATTCTATAATTCTATAAATATAGTATTTAAAATCACAGTGATCATACATGTATAGTCCGTAAGTTATTACTTTGAAAGTCTAATGACAATGTGGAAGAAGCATACTAAATCTATAGTGAATAATCAATAAAAACAAAAGGTTTACTATCCTCTAATCAACCATTATCCAAAAATCACTAAGGCTTACTCCCCAGGAATTCATGAGAGATAAATTATTCATGCAGTTACAGACTATTTATAACCCCACAGACAAACAAGCATTCATCATATAAATGATTCATGATCCCCATTTGTAATAGGCATTAATGATAGTTATGTGTATAGGATTCCTAAGAGATAAAATTTATCATTTGATTGTACAATATGATATACTACATAGTGATATATCAAACCAATCATACAATATTAAAAAAATTACACATTACGATTGGGGATTGCACTCTCTGAGAAATGTGGGAGAGGGGTCACCATTGGGGATCGCTATCAAGGAGCAGGGGGGTTATTGTGGGTTCATCATCAGGTAGAAAGTGGGGTTGGGGTCACGAGGATCATATGTGAGAGTGTAAAAGGGGTGGTCACTATAGAGGATGAGGGGTCAGCCGTCAGGGGGAATTGGGGGAAGGCATGAGAGGTATGTTGTCAAGGATAACGGGGTTAGTGTCGAGGAGTTGTGGGGTCGTGGGTGAGGGGCGGTCACCTACATTGGGGAGAGGTGCGACCCAGGGGGAGGGGTGGTCACCGGTGTCAGGGATAGGTTGGGTAGGGGGTAATAATTGGCGATGGCGAGAGGCATGATCGAAAGTGAGGGGCAGTCACTAGAATTGGGGAGATTCATGATCGAGGGAGAGGGGCGGTCACCGATGTTGGGGGAGGGGCAGGGTCGAGGGGGAGGGGTGGTCATCAATTTCAGGGAGAGGTGGGGATGAGGGATCGGTGGGGGGTAGGGGGAGGGAGGGAGTCACTATCACCTGGGAGATTCATGATCGAGGTAGGGGTGGTCACCAGTGTTGGGGAGAGGTGAGGTCGAGAGGGAGGGGTGATTGCCGACTTCGAGGAGAGGTTCCCCCAAGGGGGAGGGGCAGTCGCCAGCATCGGGGAGAGGCACGACCAAGGGGGTGTGGGGGTTAGGGAATCAGGTGGATGGTGTGGGGTCAATTATTTTTTTAAATTTTTAGCAGAGGTTTCATTGAAACTGCCCCTATATTTAAAATATATTTAATAATTTTTTTAGTAGCTATTTTTAGAACTGCCACTAATAAACTTTAACTAAGACCACACATTTTTGTAGTGCTAGAAAACATAGTTTGACTGAATCTTACCCTAAAAGTGACATATAAAGTTTTATTATTGATTCTAAAGCTATTAAAGTAACCAAGAAATACCATCTCTCTAACCACTCAAACAATTGGATTTCTCTCACTAGAATTTTTTCTCACTTTATGAAATTTCTCACTGATAGTATTTTTTTATTAGTTTATGGAATGTATCCCACTACAAGAATTATCACCCAAAGGAATTTATTTTTTACATTAAGGAATTTTATTCACACCTAGATGTGATATAGTATGTACATGCACAACATTATATTATTTCTTCATATGACTTCAATGAATTTTGAAATAAAATCATTGAATCATTGTACAAATGTAACATCCCAAGCTCGGATGTCACTCAACTGTGCCCCAAGCCCGGTTGGCTACATAGCCTCAAGCACATATTTCCAAATGCCAGAGGCTTATGACTAGCAGTTAGTGACTAGGTGAGTCATTTGGGAGACTATACCCCCATTACCATAATTTATCACAATGGAAGTCAATCACATTAAATAGTGGAAGAAGATGAAATAAGAAGACAATAGAGAAAATAGACATGCATGAAATGAATATGTAACAATCCAGAAGTGTCTCACATACCATGATGCAGATGATACATGTATCTAGAAAATATCTAAAATCCGTATATAGAAATATAATAAAATACAAGTATCTAAAATCCAAAACGACCAAAAAGTGCCCTCGTAGCATCGAAAGACTCGTCTTAGTCATATGCTCCCATGTTCTAAAATAATGATCAAAAAATAGTTTTACAGAGCTTTCCCCTACTATCACCTATAACTATATAATCTATTTGGGTCACCAAGGAGGCCCAAATAGGATGCGAGATAAACATCCCAATAGGTTTCCACCTAAATATCTATGCAGTTTTAAGAAGTACTTCGAAATATGATAAACATGTGAAAATAAGTAGTAATGTCATTGTGAATGGCCAAGGAATATAACTACTCTAAAAAAGTAATACTAAGAAGCCTTTTGTGGATCCCCGCAACATGTTTCGGCTCCTAACAAGGAATCTAGAAGAAATATAAACAAACTACACAACCTTTCCACATAACTATCCATATCATGTCCACACATACTTACCATATAAAGAAAACTATATAAAAACCCCACAACCTTGTCGTACAACCACAGTCATATATCCCATAGTCATGCCATATAATGAAGTGTAGATCACGAAGGGTCGGATCTATGGTGCTAAAGACCAAGGAATCCTCTTTCAGTCTTAGGAGAATCTCGATGGAATC
Source organism: Viscum album (assembly GCA_963277665.1). Classification (NCBI taxonomy): domain Eukaryota; kingdom Viridiplantae; phylum Streptophyta; class Magnoliopsida; order Santalales; family Viscaceae; genus Viscum; species Viscum album. The sequence goes on along the minus strand of OY728148.1, from coordinate 961,160,559 downwards.
TTGGCATAGGCACTGGTTGGAATCCTATGAGCATGTGTACCAACATGTCCTACGTGAGTCCAAAATAGCTAGATCCAAGGGGTAGAAAAGCCTAATGCATCTCATGGAATAAATACCAAAGGTGCATAATCAGCCAAGGTGTCGACTAACGCATTCTAGAACCATGGAGATCCATTCATGGAATCTTTGTAAATCATCAATCATTCCATGCCTTTAACAATTTCAAACCATATGAGACTACCCACTCATATGAACAATTACATTCAAAAGAAATCAATGAGTATACCCACTCATTTAAACCATTACATCTCATCAGTATACTCACTCATGTACTCAACTTTCAATTAATCATGTCACATGGATATACCCACCCACTTATCACCAATTTCCATATAACACATCAAATGGGTATTCCAACTCATTAATCACAATTACCAACAAATCTATTTAAGCAATCTAAAAATAGACAATGAGTATACCCACTCATTTGAAAAGTTCCATTTAAGTATTTAATCAAGTTAGGAATGGAATATTATAATAACACAAGGTAAGGAGGCAATATATCTCTTATGTATGTAATTCCGGCTCATTTAAGTACAACTGAGCTTCCTTAAACTAGGAAAACTCGAGGTCACGCCCCATGGGTAGTTCATCAATGGTAAAAACCAAAGTAAAGGAATGGTGCACCCCATGGGTGTCCTTGGGTTGGGTCATATACCAAAAAAATATCTCAAAGAACCTAAGGGAGTCCCAAATAGGTCTTACCTCATCTATTTCAGATTAACACTTTAAAATCGAGTTCGTGCTAAAAAGTACAGCGGGCAGAAAAAAGGTCAATAACTCTATAAAGAATCAATAGCCGAATGAAATGTATAGACCACCTACCTTATCTCATTAGTGGACTTATTATCTAGTATCAAGTCCTAATTCATCCGGGTTGGGAATAAATTTAAAGAACATATTAAGAACAAAAAATTAGGGCATAAAAGCCAAAATCCTAACAATGCAACTATTGTTATGAAAAATCAAGAATGGCTAAAAAGAAATAAATATCTTACCGTCTTGGTTACAAAAAAATGGAAGGGAATGAAATGGAATCCAAATGGGTACTAGATCTGAAAATCTAGATAAGAATGCTTTTAGGCCTCAAAAGAGAGAAAAAATGTCTTCTATCCAAAAAATATAGGTCCCTACCTCTATTTTTAATTAACATAGTCAGACAATTAAATGACAAGTTATTTCTTCATATGGTGTGTAATGAACGGTTTTCCGATAATGGGGTAAAACCATTACACATATTGAAACTTCCTAGACAAACCATTACATGTTATAAAATTGGATTACATAGTGTGTAATCAAATTAAACATCGTGTAATTGGCCAACAACCGGTACACAACCTTCTTGCCTATTATTTCCCAAAAATAACCCAACCATCCCATGGCCCAACTTAGGGTATACGCAAAAAAAATTTAAATGATTCATACCTCAATAAAAACCTAGGATCTTACAATCTTACCCCCTTAATGCAATTATTCCCCGAATTTCCCTCTCATGGGTAGTCAAGATCCATTTGAAAAAACTCCTGTCACTGAGCACGTATGTCAGCCTCCCGCTCCTAAGTATCATTTTGTGAACTATCTTGCATCCATAGAACCAATACTAGAGGAACTAACTAACCTTGTATAACCATCATGGTCATATCAATAATACGAATTAGATGCTCCTTGAAGGATGCATCGAATTGTAGCTCATCCTCCTTGGGTTGAAAGGCATGTGATGAGTCCGAATTATAATGGCCTAGTTGTGATACGTTGATGATTTCATGCATGGATTAATACATCTAAGGTAACTAAACCTAATAGTATACTTATCTAACTCTCTCAAGAATTTCGAATGGACCAACATATAGTGTCGAAATCTTACCCCATATCATGATCCTTCTATGTCCCATCCTTTGTGAAACACATAAAAAGACCTAATCCTTGGCCTCAAACTCTAGAGGTCTTATACGATGATCCACATAATATTTCTATCAATATTCTGCAGTAGCCATCTGATTCTGAATCAACTAGATCTACTCAGAATTCTCTGGCATGAGACAAGGTCCCAGTAAAGCTACCTCACCTGCCTCTATCCATCACAAGGGTGATTTGCAGATCCTACCGTACAAAGAAACGTAAGGAGACATCTGTATCGTTGCCTGATAATTGTTATTATAGGAGAAATCATCTATTTGAATGTGTCTCTCCCATGATCCCCCAAAATATTGGACACATTCAATCATCATGTTTTCTAGTATTTGTATCACACACTTTGATTGGCCATCAGTCCTAGGGTGGTGGACTGTACTCAAAAGCACCTATGTACCCAGTTCCCTCTGAAAAATCTATAAGAAACGAGATGTAAAGCTAGAATCCCTATATGAAATGATTGTACGTGAGAACCTGGGAAGTTGTATTATCTCATGGATATAAAACATTCCAAGAACATTAACATCGATGGTATCCTTGATCGGAAATAAATGATCAACCTTTTTGATCCTGTCAACAACAACCAACACAACATCGTTACTTCAAGGCGACCTTAGTAAACCAGTCATGAAATCCATTATAAAATCATCTCATTTCCACTAAATAATAAGTAACTGCTATAAAATCATGTCTAGTCATTGATGTTCCTCCTTCACATGCTGACAGGTGTAACACCTCGTATCAAAACTAGCTACCTCACTTTCCGTACTTGGCCATTAGTATTGATGGTGCAACTCACGGTACATCTTGCTAACTCCGGGATGTAGCTCCCATGATTAAGCAGGAAAATCCCACATCATATCCCCATGTATATCCACTGAAACCCAAACACATCCATTGATATGTAAGATCTCATCAAGACTTATGGTCCAACTAGGAGGAGGGTACTCACCTTCTACACTGTCCCATAGGATTAGACCCTCTGAATTTGATAACTGCCTCATCCTTACTTTATCCAATAGGGTAGAGGTCACAACTATGAATGTTAGATATGTCTATCCCCAACTTTTGTGAACCTCCATATAGATCTTAGAGAATAACGCCATAAGTTGCCACTCTCTACTTGCCTGCAGCACTGTCTGTATCTGAGTCCACGTGCTCAGTGCATCGAACATTAAATTACCATTACCAGTCATGTATTCATGATTGAAGTCAAAATACTATAGGTACTCCACCCATCATTTTTTCCTCATATTCAAATATTACTCTGTAAATATATACTTCAGGATTTTGTAGTCTATATACACCAAAAAATGATCTCCCAATAAATAATGTCACCAATAATGAAAAACATGAACAAATGAATCTAGATCAAGACCATGCATATGGTAATTCTTCTCATGTGGACTTATAAACTTAGACTCATATTCCAAAACTATATCCCCCTACATCAGCAGTACTCCCATCCTAGTACATGATGTGTCACAATTATGGATGGAACACTCGGTTCATCAGCACCATGAAAACTATTATCATGTTTGTGAGTCTGAATGGCATAACCTGATACTCATATAGACCATACCTACTATGAATGGTTGTACGAGGTATGTCTGTGGGTCAAATATGTACCTGGTGATATCCTAATCTTAGTTCAATTTTCAAGAATACTTGGTATCCTATAATCTTATCAAACATTTCATCTATTTTTGGAAAGGGATATCCTTTTCTAACCATTACCTGATTCAAATTATGATAATCCCCAAATAGCCTAAGATTTATATCCACATTTTTTTGAAAAAAGAACTGGAATAACCCATAGAGAAGTATTAGGTCAGATAAACCCCTTTGCCTCCAAATACTCTTGCTTCCACTTAATTTCTTACAACTCCATTGTAGCCACCTAGTACGTAGAAATGGATACTGGTGCAGCTCATAACACTAGTTCAATGGAGAACTCAACCTATCTCTCGAGAGGTAAACTAGAAAATTCATCTGGGAACATGTCCCTGAAACAATCCCCCATTAGAGGAAAGTCTACCTGACTAACTCCGTGGTCATCCAAAATACAAACTAGCAATCTAGGTTTTCATTTTGCCCAACTCATGATGATCTAGTCCATATCAACTCACCTAGACACCCCATTCACCCCTGTGAGTAAACACTGCATCCTCTGGTGATGTAAAAGTTACCCTTAGTTGATAGTAGACAATGTAAGATCGATAATAGACTAAACAGTCCATCCCAAGAATGACGTCAAACCCTATCATCTCAAAGACATAAATATCTCAAAGGATGTGACACCCACTAACCTCAGCGGGGTACTCACTGCACTAGAGAACATCATCCATTTTGATTCCCAATAGTATTTATAACATTAAAACTCTTTCAATACACCACAAAACAAGCCCAAGGATTTTCACCATAGGTGCGGATATAAAACTATGAGATACACCTATATCAAAAAGAGAAGATGCAATAGTAGAGGCTATTAAGATCATTCCTCTCACTATAGACAGTATGAAACCTTTCTCCTCAAGGGTAGATTGTACATAATCTAATTGACATATACCACGACACTGTGGAACAAGCTCACTGCTCAGAGTAGGTCCCCTTTGATCAATATGAGTAATTGGTGTATGACTACCTCAGTAAAGACCACTATTTCTACATCCTGATCAGCCTACATTGCTCTAGCTCCCTGCTTGACACAGATCTTAGAAACCTACTCCTGAACCTGACATCAGAGCTGACCCCCTCCCACTCACAACTGGAGGAATGGTCCTTCAAAATCATTGCATGTAGCTCATCCCTCCATATGCTCGGCACTCGACTGGGTCGCAGTCACGCTGATTCATCATGTGTCCTCTCATACCACACTAGTGAGAAAAAAACGATCTACTGGAACTCATAGCCTAACTAATGCTTATCTCATGGAAAAAATCAAAACAATGCTTCCTTCATGAAGATATAGAACCACTAGGTTGAGAAGAAACATTTCCCTAATCTATATTCTCAAATTCTCTCAGGCTCCACTCTATAATCAGTGCCTGATTCACAATATTAGTGATAGAGGTCAACCTGAACACGTTGACCTAGGATTTGATAGTATGTTAGAGTCCTTCCTCAAAGCAGCTCGCTCTCGATAGCTCATCAGTAAGGTACATCAGTGCAAAACTATGAAACTCTGAAAAGTATGTTGAGTACTCTATAACCGTCATGGTGCCCTTCTCTAGATTCATGAACACACTAGATCACTCTACCCATAGTGTTTTGGGGTAAAAGTATTCAAGGATGTAGGACTAGAAATTATTCCAACCCATATCTCGTAGCCTTTTAATCTGGTTCAGAACATCCCACCAGTACATTACTACTCCATGTATCATATAAGGGGTGAGCTCCACCCTCCTCTCTGGAGGTGTCTCCATATGCTCAAAGATAGCGAGTGTGGTCTCAAGCCACAACTCAGAAGCATGTGGACCATTATCCCCTAAAAACATGAAAGGATGTTGCTGCTAGACCAACCATGTCAGCTCGGCCATAGTCATGGTAGGCTATGGTTCTCCTTGAAATGTCTTTATATAGAAAAATAACCGCTCGTGGAACTATGCCTCAACACCTATGTCTGAAATAGTCTATTGTACCAAAATAATCACTAAAAGAGGATACACTAGTATCTCATGGTCCACCACCTTCATAGCATGGTCATCACCACCCTCTTGGCGTACCATTGCAGGTCTCCATGGTGGCATGCCTCTACAATGCCAAACACTCACCTCAGAAAGGAATGATATCAAAGTCGCATCTCAAAAGTGTAGGACTGGTCAAACCCTCCTAAAAATAAGTCATAACGCACAACCTAATCCCAATTCCGTGAATGTATAAAGAACAACCATAACACAACTTGAAACACTAACTCTCACCCACTCAATATCCGGGTATAGGTGAAGTCTCTATTTTCCATTTAGTTTTATTTAACAGTTATTATTTGACATGATTTAACTAATGGTCCACCATGTTCGGATCCTTGAGGACCCATAACACCTCATGAACAAAAATTTGAATCCCATATAGTCCATACACATCAAAATAACTTTAAATTTTTTATTTAAAAGGTACTTCATTTTCTATTTCATAAGGGCCCATTCAACTTATAAATTGAAAGATGATGTCACTTCTCTATCCTCTGCAAAAAGTCTATCATAAAATCAGGAACAACTATTAGAGAACCTATCACAATAGCATGCATCAAATAATTCATCCTAAATGGAATGACATAATGCATGATATGTGGTTTATAACGAGCGACTATATGTTGCATGAGATGGAATACCCTCATCTCACCAGGTTGGAAAAAAATAGAACCCACAATTGCATCAATAGTATCATCATAAATCATGTGTGTCACCTAATGGTGAAATCAAATCAACTGTAATCCTAAAAAACAAGAAAGAGAAATTTCATTTAGGGTAATTTGGGTTTTTCTTATACATGGGTTAGCTACGCTCAAGCATAGCTCATTAACAAATTCCATTTTCCTTCATATCCATGTCTATTGTCTCCAAATAGTAAATCAAAAAAGAAAAGAAATTGTCTCTTATACCACTATGTAATGTCTTGAACTCGGATGCCACTCAATAGTGCCCCCAATCCCGGTTGGCTACATGGCCTCAAGCACACTCCTCGAATTCCAGATGCTTCCGACTAGTGGTGAGGGCCTTGTTGAGTTATTGGGGAGACTATTCTTTCTTTACTAGAGTATTTCATAGTGGAGGTCGAAAAAATTCAATAGAAGTACTAAATACAATAAGCAGACAATAGGTAAAATTGATGAGTAATACAGGAATATATAACAAGCCATAAGTGTATCATATACCATGATGCAGATGATACATGTATCTAGAAAACAACCAAAAAATATATATGGAACTAAAGTACAATAAAAGTATCCAAAATTCAAAATGATCAAAAAGTGTCACAGTAGCATCGCAATCCTCAGCTGGGTCTCATGCTCCCATATCCTAAAGAAATGATCATCAACTAGTGTTAGGGAGATTTCCCTTACTATCACCTGAAACCATATAATTTGTTTGGGTCCCCAAGGTGGCCTGAATAGGGTGTGAGATAAACATCCTAGTAAGTTTCCACCCAAATATCTATACAATTCTAAGCTGCACTATGAAATATTTGAAACAAGTACAAGTAAGTAGTAATGTAATTGTGAAAGCCCAAGGCATATGACCAACAAAAACAAGTTATACCAAACAACCTCTTGTGTCTTCCTACAATAAGTGGAAACTCCTAACAAGTAACCTATAGGCATTATAAACAAACAACATAGCCTTGTCGTAAAACAGTCCATATCTTGTCCACACATCCTTACTCAATAAAGAAAACCATATAAAAAACCCAAAACCTTGTCAAACAACCAAAGTCATATTTCCCATGATCGTGCCATATAATGAAGTGTAGACCATGAAGGGCTGAATCCAATGTATTGAAGACCAAGGGATCATCATCAAGTCCTTGTATCATCTCGATAGAAACTTAGTATAGGCACTAGTTGGAGTCCTAGGAGCATGTGTACTAGAATGTCCTATTTGAGTCCAATCAAGCCGGATCTAATGGAAAACAGAGCCCGAGACATCCCACAGAATCAAGACCTAAAGTGAATACTCAACATAGGTGTCCACTACTGCGTTCCAAATCCATAGAGATTCGTCATTGGAATCTATGTAAATCGTCAACCATTCCATAAATATAACAATTTCCAACTATATGAGTCTACCCACTCATATACAAAATTACATTCAAAACCATTCAATTAATATACCTACTCATATAAAGCATTACATCTCATGATTATATCCACACATTTACTAAATTTCCATTTAATCATCACACATGGTTATACCCACCCACTTATCACCAATTTCCATTTAACACATCACATGGAGATACCCACCCATTAATCATAATTACCAAAAACTCATTTAAGAAATATATAAACAACTAACAAGTATACCCACACATTTAACAAGATCCATTTAAGAATTTAATCAATTTATACATGACATATTATGATAACACAAGACAAGGAGGCATGACATCCTTGAAAAAGAAACTTCATGTGCATAATTTTTTAACAAATTATCATGATTTTTTATATTTTTTTAATGATAAAATCCATGTATTTCAATGTTTTATTAAAATAATTGGTAATTTGAATTTTAGAATGATTATGAGAAAATTTGAGAAAAGTGCATAATTTTGGATGTTTGACAGATTTTTACCACAAGGGTATTTTTGTCATTTAGTAAAAAAATTAATTAAAAAATTAATTATCAATTTATTTTATAATACTTATTTTATTTCCTTCAACTTTATCTTTATGACCTAGAGCTGACTCGAAGATCTATTATTCCAAAAAAATCATTGAATTTGGAAACTTTTCCGGGCGGACAATGTGGACCCCACCACCGTAACAGATGCACAAATCTGTCTCGTCACCTCTAATTTAGGTTATTCTACTTGGGATATCTCTAGGACACATTGGACTGAATCTAAAACAATTTTGGGGGAGTTTTGATGTCATTAAGGATTCATTGATCATTATACATTTGAAGGAAGCTTCCTGGAAATTTCAGCCATAAAAAGTCTTATTCAATGAAAATTCCATACCTCCATAATATGTTGTCTAAATGAGCTGAAATGTGTAGGTTGAATGGAAAACACATTTATAAACAAATTTTATGAAGTATTCCATGTGTTAATGTACCATTTATTATTCCAACAATGAACAAACGTTTAGGGGATATAATTCTACATATAAAAGGAGGCTCTCGCCTCCTTCCCAAATCATCATCTTGACACCAACATCCATGGAGGGTTCTCAACGGGGCATGGGATGATTCTACACCTCCTTCCTACCACATTTCATCATTTCTTTTTAATTTTAGTTTGGTATTATTTTTCAATTGTAATTTAAATTTTAGTTTTTCCAATCCATGCCTTTGTGTTTCTCTATCCACTTTTCTTCATTTCTTTCCCTATCTATCTCTTCTCTTCCACCCACTCCACCAAGTAATTTATTACTCTCAGAAATGAGAGGATAACCCCAAGACTTGGCCAAAGGGGAGGTGAATGTGATCATGAATTTTCTTTAATGATTAATTTTAAGATTGTAGATATATTTGAGTAGCATGCACGGGTAAGTCGAATGTCCCTAATGTTGTGACTACCACTTATAACATGAAACTCAACCTATCCATATTAGTTTATTTAATAATTTTTCCCTCTCTCAATTGGTTAGTTCATCACACATTGAAGTTGAGATAATCAATGGATGAAACAAATTCAATTGAACCGAGTCCTGGAAGATGACACATTCTAGAAAAAGGTGTGTCACCAACTTGGATTAAAGGAGGAGGTGGAATTGAGAGTGATCAAACATTCAATGATATTACACAATTTATAAATAAAGAATAGTAGTTCAAACATGATATTTTGTGTTTTGATTTTCAAACTGAAATAAAACATATAAATGAGATTAATGATTGAATATTTAACCATCCCCAAAAACCACGTTCTTTCTTGTTAATTTATTCTATTTAGACTTGAATCTTAGTATAAATTTAGAATTCTTGCTTCAAATGTCATTAATTTAAATAATAAAGAACCCAAAAATATTTTAATCACTTTCATCTAATAAAAAAACCACAAAAAGAGATATAATATGTGAATTAAATAAATTAAGTGTACCACATTGAGAAGGATCTTCAAGATATATGACCCTGGTGAGCCACTGTTCTACACTAGGAATAATATAATTATTTTTGTCCATACCCCACAACAAACATGCATCAAAACTAACACTATTTCTGAGGATCCAGTCATGAGTTCATTTATTTTTTCTATTTTTACATATTAGTTATATATCATTTAATTTCAAAAAAATAAAAAAATACTTCCATGTTGTATTCAAATTCAGAATATTATGAATGAAAAAATTACTCATAGGTGCAGCAACAAAAAAAAAAGAAGAAGATGATTATTTTATAAGAGATTAGATGCATGAACATCGGAAAATAGTGAAAAACTAACCAGAAAGGATAATAGAGCTTTTTATTATGTTCACGCATTAATAGAGTAACCAAACCCTAATCTAGTGGAAGAACATGAGAATGTGGTGGAATAAATTTCACCACTTATATTTGAAATTGGAGAACCTGAGGAAGAAAGGGTGGAAGACGTTTCAGCTGAGCTACAAATGTGAGATAAATAATGTTTGGATGAATTCTTGATTAAAAAAGGGGGACTACCTAACTTCCCCATAAAATACAAAGAATATGATTCAGCACCACTGAAGGAATAAATCTCCCAAGTGGTGGAATTTGAAGTCAAGATGGAGGAGCCGGACTACCTACCTCCATCCTCAGAGAGTATACTCCAAGAGGAACTTACCACTAAGGAAGAGATTGACGCTGAACTGACTTAGGGAGTTGAAACATTCATTGACTCTATCCCTTCTAATTTTATTTAATATGAATTTTACATCACTCCATGTGGTTTTTATTATACAGAATTAGACACCCTCAACTCTACCTTGGAGGTTGAAGAAGAACCTCGATGTGCACATGTTTAGAAACATATGGAGCTCCCTAGACACATTGAATATTTATTGAAGGAAGTTCACGAAGATATGCTTGTGTCTTTCTCTAAGGAAACCATGACAAAAGAATCTTTGATGGTGAAGAATTTGATCTTAATACTTTATGTGTTAATATTATTCAAATTGAATTACACTCTGAAATTCCCGTTGACTATTATTTTGATGAAGCATACCTCAAGTAACTAATGGACAGAAAAGAAGAGGTTGCAAAAGTACCAACAAAGAAAGGGGATGATTCGTACTTCATTATACCACCACCGTGCAAGCAATAACTCATTGTAAAGGGTTATATGGTTTAATCAATCCCATAAGGATGAAGTAAAATATGGTAAAAGCCACATGTGGTCATTCAAATCAATGAAGCTTTATCCTCCATCAGAATTTGGATAACAGCAGGTACTGCCCTCTAGAGGCAGTCAATATTTAAGGCCCACTTGGGGGATAATACAAAGATATATCTTTACTTTCTTTCTAGGAATTTATATTTCAATTTATTTTCATTGAAATAATTTATCATGTGGCCCCCTCCCTCTTTTATTTTGAGATGAAATGAAATGATCATTGTGATTAATTGAGTAATTTTCTTTTGTAGGATCATGACGGTAGAAGGAAGCCCCTGACACTAAAGGATAAGGACCACGTTTATTGGGAAAAGGGTGTTATATTTTAGTGTTTTATATTTTAAACTCTACAAATTTTTGTCCACAACATGTTTTTATCATTAAAGATAAAATTTCATTCCAACACTTGAATTCTTGTTCTACTTGACTTATCAAAGAGTCAGGTGTTTCTTAGGAATCCTGTGAATCCATGTTTTAGATTTCAATGTTGATATGATTATATTATTGAAATTAATAATTGAATTTTTAAAATGAAGCATGGATATTGACGTGATGAATCATGATTTGAAGGAATTAATTGATTCATGTAAATAGAATTTCTCTACCATCCTTCATCCAATGAATTTCTGAATTTCATGTGAATTGGTTTATTAGTCATGCCATGAGTGATTGTCCAATGGTATATTTTCCATTCACAAGAGGATTTATTGACCATTCAACTCCAATTTATTCTTGAGAACATTTCTTGGATGATCTTGGGACATGTAACCGACATGAACCTGTATGGAAACTTATCAATGTTGTGACTATGAAAAAACACATTTAAAACGATTACGAAATCTTTTGGAATGCCAATTTTCCTTAAAATACCACCTTTACATCAATCATTATTTTATGCCATAGAGACCATGAATGAACATTATAGGAATGAGCCATGTTTCAAGCCATTTTTATCCATTCCTATCCTCCATTGAGTATTTTCAGGATATTTCAATGTTGATGTGTGGGGTTAAAGGGAATCCTGGTGGAAATGATAATATACATTGTAAGGAAGAAGTGTGGGGGTATTATTGTGGTAATTGTAAAATTACAGGGAATTATCCATTATACTCTATTTTTTCCCTCTTGAATTAAAAAAATAACAAAAATAACAAAATGAACCAACAAAAAGAGAAAAAAATGGGTTGTGATTTAGGATGACCAAAAATCACCATTTCTAGACCCATGATCTTATGATAGTATGAGTTTAGATGATGGACGTGAGATTTGATATAATCATAACTTTTGAAAAATGAATAAAAAGAAAAAAATAAAAGAAATCAAGAGGGTGAAAAAATCATTCATTTTTCATACTGGATCATAACCTTTTCTTTGTGTTTTGGGAATTAAGTGTTGCTACTTTGATGGGGATAATTTCATTATATTTTGACTTTTGATATCATGCATAGTACTTATGAGATTAGCCTCCTACTTGAGCCTTAATTTTTAAAGCATCAAATCCTACCAACCATAAACCTTAGAGTCAATAGAACCTTAATTTAAAGTCCTCATGGTTTTATGTGCATTTTTTCTTCACAAAGTCGCGAAAGTATTTCATTTACAATCCTATGGCTAAGGACCATGTTCTCATGATATGAGAATAACACTAATTGAATTGTATCATGAGTGATGAAAAAAAAGAATCAAAAGTGATGTAAATCATGAATATTCATGTTTAATAATAATTAATTAATGATCTTCAATGAATGAAAGGATATGTTTCATTAATTTTCAAAGGGTAAAAGTAAAATATGTGAATTATTTGTTTCTTTGAAAAATGGGAAATTAAATTGATATTTTATGCATATTTTTGAAAGTTTGATTTCACATTGATATTTTTTTTCATTTTATTACCTTGGAATTTAATTATTGCTAATATTGGTGTCCTTTGATTTCCATTTTGAGATTTTATACTTGGGGACGAGAATTGTTTAAGTGTGGGGGTATTTGACAGAGCTAATTTATGTGTTTATTTTTGATCAAATAATGATTATTTTTATTTTTTTTCAATGATAAAACCCATGTTTTCAACGTTTTATTAAAATAATGTGTAATTTTATTTTTATAATGATTTTGAGAAAAATTGATAAAAGTGCATAATTTTGGATTTTTGAAATATTTTTACCACAAGGGTGTTTTTTTCATTTCGTAAGGAATATAATTCATAAATTTGTGATTTTTTAGAATCCCGATTTTATTTCATTCAAATTTCTCTTCAGGTCCTAGAGTTTATTCAAATATCTATTAGTCCAAAAAAAATATTGAAGTTGGAATCTTTTCTGGGCAGACAGTGTGGACCCCACCACCGTAACAGATTCAAAAATCAGTCTCCTCAACTCCCATTTATGTTATTACATTAGGGATAGCACTAGTACACATTGAAACTACTCTAAAACAAATTTGGGGTAGTTTTTAAGTCATTAATGTTTCCATTGATCGTTATACATTTGAAGGATCTTCATGGAAATTTCTGCCATAAAAATTTTCATTCAATGAAAATTACATAACTCCTTAATCCTATGGATAAATGAGGTGGAGGATTTAGGGTGAATGGAAAAAATATTCATGAACAAATTTTATGAAGGGGTCCACATGTGAATCGACCATTTAATGGGCCAACAACATGAAAAATTTTAGAGGACATAATTCGGCCTATAAAAGGAGGCCCTCGACTCCTTCCCAAATCATCAGCTCAACACCCACAACTAAGGTGTGATCCCATTAGGGCACAGGACGATTCTTCTCCTCTTCCCCCCCCCCCCCTTATTTCTTATTTTAAATTTATTTTAATTTTAATTTTTTATTACTGTTCAATTGTAATTCAAATTTTAGTTTTATTAATCCATGTATTTGTGTTTCTCCATCCACTTTTCTTCATTTCTTTACCTCTCTCTCTCATCTCTTCCACCCACTCCACCAAGTAATATATTACTCTCCGAAATTAGAGGTTGACCCTGAGACTTGGACTGGGGGAGGTGAAGGTGATCATGAATTTTTTTTAATGTTTAATTTTAATTTTGTAGATAGATTTGAGTATCATGAATGGGTAAGGCGAATGTCCCCAATGTTGTGACAGCCTCTGATTACATGCAACTCAACCTATCCTTAATCTTTTATTTAATCATTTCCCAGGTCTCTACTATTTATTTCTTCACACGTTGGAGTTGATCTAATCAATGGATGAAACGAATTTGATTGAATCAGGGTCTTGGGAGATGACACATTCTAGAAAATGGTTTGTCACCAACTTGGATTATAGGAGGAGGTGTAATTGAGACTTCTCAAACATTCAATGATATTCCAAAATTTATAAATAAAGAATATTAGTTAAAACACGAGATTTAATGTTTGTATTATCAAACTGAAATAAATAATATAAAGGTTAATAATGATTGAACATTTAACCAACCCCCAAAACCAAATTCTTTCATATTAAATCACTTCTGGAAAGGGAGATTTTCCCAATGTCTGTAGAGTACTTTTACCAACGGTTTAAGGAAACTGTTGGTAAAATCTAGTTAAATAATCTTTTCCAAACTATTTTTCAAAACTTTTGGTAAAAGTTTACTCTATACCATTAGTTTTCTTAAACCATTGGTATAGAGAGGTTTAAATAATCCTTTACCAATGGTTGTTACAAACCATTGGGAAATTGTTTACCTAAATTAAAAGATGCTCGAACACTCCCATTCTGCTCAATTGCAACCCTAAACAGAAGGGAGAATTGGGATTTTTCTTCCCCTACGACCAAAATCATTCCATCTTTAAGATTTATTAGTTCTTCACATGTATTATATAAGTGATACTGCATCTACAATTTTGGTTTTATGTTTTCATTAGGGTGAAGTGGATAAGCGGGATTCTGTTTACCCTACTGCGAAAATTCTTCATTTCGATCCATTTTCAAAATTTCTTAGTTCTACACATCTAATGTGTAAGTGATAATTTCATTTTAATGTTCTACATCTATTTTTTTGGTTTTATATTTTGATTTGGGTGTGTATGACTTTTGTTTTCTGTTTGATTTGGGTGTGTGTGTTGGGATTTGACAGTGAATCAAATTTGATTCAAAATGAATTATGTGTAAATATCATCCATAAATTTTTAGTTATTTGATGGTTTGGTATTGCTTGGAATTTTGTGTTAATATCATCCATATTCCACATTATTCACATCATGGTAAGAATGTGTGATGTTGTTGTTAAGATCAGAGAGCAAACTCATACACTCTAGGTTGTTTATAGTGGCATGGTTAGTCAGGTGGGGTCATTGGATTCCTAAGATGACCGTACTAATATATCTTTAGGGCCAATTAAATATGGTTCTCACTGTATATTGTATATTATGTCTGTTTGTTGGCCAATACTCACATTTATGATGGTGGGGGTGCTTTTCACTAGCCATGTTGGAATGTGTATACATCCATAACAATGTTAGATAAGTCAGAAGATAAATTTAGTAATCTTGTTATCACTGACATACATTATTATTATTCTCAAATTTAAAAATAAATGTTTTTGTCTATACTTTATGAAATTAAACCTTTTTACAAGCCATGAACAACCTATTAGTGTAGAAGCCTAAATTTTATCCACCCATGGGGTGCACTTGACTTGAGGAAGTAATTGGGTAATGAATGTTTTGACTATAGAGGTGACAAGAATGATTTATTAAACATGAGTGAATGATTTGGGATGCCTGTAACACATAATGGGGCCAGAGGCATGTGCCACTATTTGTGATGCCTATAAAGGGGCCTTGAAGTCCTCTTTTACCAACTGTTGTGTGAAACCATTGGTAATACTCTTCCCTTTACCAATGGTTTGATTAAATGATGAGGCAATGCACCGTTATTGAGGATTGTGAATTTCGAGTTATGGACAAGACTCGATCTCCTTCCATCGATGGACCAGATGATTGGGTTTTAGCTCAAGAAGCTAGGTTGAATTTTTGAATTTATAAAGCCTCTTGTATAGTACTACTTCTTAATAGTTGTAACTATGATTTTCTTCTTGATACATGACATACATTACCATCATTCAGTTTATGATTCTATTATTTGTTGGTATTACTGATTTGGTTATTTTCATCCATTTCTAATATTTTCCCATTGTTATCTTTCTTCCACTTTTTAACTGATATTATTAAAATTGTGCAACTTATGTAATGAAGGAATAGTCTCCCCCAGACACAGCAATGGCTCTCACTATTAGTCAATAACATTTTGAATTTTGGTAGATGTGCTTGAGGCCATGTGTCCATATTGGTTTGGGTCACTAATGGGTGGATTCTTTGTTTGGGATGTCACAATTCCTGGATATACTTTTTATAGGTGTTTCTAATCAAATCCCTACTTATAACTATTTAAGGTCCCTCTCAAAAATCAATTGGGACATGATTCAATGAATACACCCACATCATTCAGAGTGTGTATCGTAGTACTTACCTTCAAACCACCATAAATCATTTGTTTCGTTATGTTTTTTTTATTAGAATGGATTTTCTATATTATGTTTTTTGGGTTACACATTAGTTATTTCTTTCTAATTACTTCCATTTTTGTTTTCATTTTAGGAAATGACACCCATTGAAAAGATGCGGCAGAAAAGGACGACCAAAAATCATCATCGCATGACACATATGGGCATTCCTCCACTCATCCATGTTGTGAGTATTTTATTACAAATATATATATTTCTATAACATATAATATCTTCTGTTTACTTTTGTGTTAATGTTTTTTAAGATCGACCCCCTAGAATAGAGATATCCGACGAGGAGCCTGATATTGCTCCCAATACAGAGGCTGGTGTTAGGTGGGGGGGTGTCAGAGTTAGATGATCATCTAGTGATTCTGGTACTATGGCTAGTTGTATGAGGGCTTATGGTGTGAGTGTTAGACGATCCAATGGTCATACCTGATTGGACTATGCCCCTACCACAAATGTATCTTCTCTGTCCCATTTTGATCATGGTGTGTCTTTAGGGATATGTGGGATATTTCTGACTCTGATGTTTACACTACCAATTGGCCAGACGTATGTGCTATCATCTTTTGCTTCTGGTTCATTATCTCCGAGCTATTATTTTCCACCTTCTTTGAATCCTGCTACAACACAGTATGTGGCTGAGGAGCGTACAATGAGGGACACTCCACCTGTACTGGATATTCCTTTAGCTTCTACACATCCAATGATTCCCATTGATCCGAATACCACAAGTATATTTATATAACTCTAACAAATTTTTATACCAAAATTTATTTTTATTATAACTTGTACTTATATTTTTTTCATTAAAAATAGATTCATCTTCTTATAGGAAGCGGGGGAGGGGGCATACTCGCTTGCGTGCAACATGGAACTGCCATACATAGTTGATGGTTGAATACAATGATGAATGACAAATGATTGATACATCTGGGAAGGAATGTCGAGGTTTTTTTGGCAACGCTAGCCAAATACTCTGACATCATTCCGGTCAGCCCTCTCTCTTGGAGTCATCTGCCACACAAAGGCAAGGATAATGTGTGGGCACAAATATGTGTAAAAAACTTATTGGATTTAATGTAGTATTTTTTTGTATTTATACGAATTAATCTATTGGGTGTCATCTTCAGTTTATCTTCCATGATGGTGAAGGTGCACGACCAGTAGGTTTAAAGGAGCTAAGAGAGCTTTGGAGAGGTTATAAGCATGTGTTTTATGTTGGATTGTGTGATAGAGTGGGCACGAATTTGGAGACAGTACCTATCATGGATGACTTCTCGATAGAGAAATATCGCCAAATGATTACCCATTGGGCGACTGCCAAATTTAAGATATTAATCCCATTTGAGGTATTTAAATGACAGTTTTCATATTTTACATTCATATTATCATATTTATTATTAAACATTTTTTAGTAATCTTCTGAAAAAAACAAAAAAAACAATTGATTCAAAGCAATACCTCCACACTAGGGGGTGCAATACTATGTCAGATCATGAGAGGCAGCTGGTACGATATAGTCGTTTATAATTTTTCATTTGGACTTTCCCTTTTTATTGTTTTTTACTTAAATTATGTGATTCATTGAATATTGAATATATGATTATACTTGAACTTTATATTGTTTCAATGTCATTACAGAAGCAAAAATTGAATATTGAAGGACGTCTCCCTCGAGAAAAATTATTTTGCTCGAGTAGATGGAAAAAAGATGGAATTGCGATTAATGAACCAACAAAAGAAGAGATTTTATGTTTTAATTTAATTATTTAAAAGTTTAATATCTATTTTGAAATTTAATAATCTATTAATATTTTTAATAGGATGATTTAGAAGCCCTTGATGCCCAGGAACCTGACAATTTAGGGCCACCCAATCATTTATATCAGGTTTTGGGAGATGAGCACACAGGTCGATTTACGCTGCCGACCTGGTGAGAATATAGTCCCGAAAAGGTATTGGTCCTCTCCAGGTATCCATTCGAGTACCACTGAGTTGGAACAAGTAAAGGATCATGCAATACAGTCTGATAAAAGGGTCACAGAGTTGGAAGAACAGGTTTAAATGAGGGAGAAAGAATTTATGAAACTAAACAAAGCATTAACTTCATCACTTCCACTAGAGGACAATGCTTATTGTCAGACATATATGTTGCTGATGGGTTTATTATCCTATGCACTAGGTTGCAGTTCTAGTGGCGGTCGAGATGGTGACTTTTCTGGTGATGACGAGGATGCTAAAGAGGAGAGGGTGACGATGAGGATGAGGACGAGGGTGAGGATGTGGCCGAGGGAGAATATGGGGCTGAGGATGAGTATGGGGACGATGATGAGGATGACTACACAGACAAATATGGGAGTGAGGATGAGGATGAAGATGACAGTGGTCATGGTGATGGTGATCAGGGGCAGATTGATCCATTACATTTTTGAATTCTGTATAACTCTTTATTTTTCTACTTGGGTTTTCACTCTGGTATTGATATTTTTCAATTCATTATAAATCATTATTTTTGACCAAATATGGAAGCCTAATGATGTTATAAGGGTTTGTGGGGCTTCTTGGGCTTGTTCGGAGCTCAGAACCCCGCTCGGCGTAAAAAACTCTATGTCTCACAGTTAGTAAAAAATTTAAGTCCATCCCACATGGTATCTACCAGCCATATAGGGATATATATTAGAAGAAATGTGCATGATTTTCCCTAACCATGCACTAGGGGATGAACTTCATGCACAATGCCTATAGTTTTAGTATAAGATATTATCACTGTTGTTGCACGATTTGCCTAACTAGCATACGGAAAACCAACCAAACACTTTCATATTGTGTTGATACATTTGGAAAACGATCCATGATTCATATGTAACATGTAAAAGTTAACCCCGACTCAATATGAGGCACAGTGTGTCTGGTATCACTCAAAGTGTCTCTCTTTTGTTTAAAATGGACGCCCTTTTAAATAAAAAAAATTGCATACAGAAAACAGACCAAACATATTTGGATTGTGTTGATGCATTAGGAAAATTATCCCTGGGTCATATGTGATGTGTATGACTCAATCCCACCTCAATCCAAGGCACAGTGTGGCCGGTACCACTCAAAGTGTCTCACTTTTATTTGAAATGGACAACATTTTAAGTGAAAACAAAAACTAACATACGGAAAATGGACCAAACGTATTCAAATTCTGTTGATACTTTAGAACAATGATCCATGAGACATTTTTGATGTGTACGAGTCAACCCCACATCAATGCGATGCACGGTGTGGCCGGTACCACTCAAAGTGTCTCACTTTTATTTGAAATGGACCCGATTTTAAGTGAAAACAACAACTAACATACGGAAAATTGATCAAACACATTCATATTGTGTTGATACTTTAGGAAAAATGATACATTGGTCATTTGTGATTGGTACAAGTCAACTCTGCCTCATCCAGAGGTGTCGTGTGACCGTGATGTCCGAAAAAGCACTTTGCGTGTCGTAAATGGCTAAAACACGTGTTTAACGGTCAAATGCATGCCTAAAGACAACAAAATGACTTTAAATCACATGAAAACATCCTAATTATTATTCATGAGGTGTATAAGGAGACAGAACATCATTAAAATGTGTGCTTTGTGCAGCACGACTGAATATGTGTTTTTTAGGTGTTTGGCGTGCTTGAAAAGCATGCATGGGGTGGTCAAAACCAGTGGAATGCCCTCATAATGCCATGAAATCAAAAGAAAAAAGGGTGGGTGAATTCTGAAATGGTCGGCTAGACGACACGTCAATCAGAGGTGTCGTGTGAACGCGCTGGCCGAAAACGCACTTTGCGTGTCGCAAATGGCCAAAACACGCGTTTAACTGTCAAATGCATGCCTAAAGACATCATAATGACTTGAAATCAAACAACAATATCCTAATTAAAATTTGTGAGGTGTACGAGGAGATGTCACACCATTCGGATGTTCATTATGCACGAAACGACTGAATATGTGTTTTTTAGGAGTTTGGCGCACTTGAAAAGCATGCGTGGGGTGGTCAAAATCAAATGAACGATCTTGAAATGCCATGAAGTCATACAAAATCAAAGGGTGGGTGAATTGTGAAATGTTCATCTTGACGGAACATCAATCAGAGGTGTCATGTGACTGCAATGGTTGAAAACACACTCCGCATGTCGTAAATGGCCAAAACATGTGTTTAACGGTCAAATAAATTCCAAACGACAACTGAATGACTTGAAATCACACTAAAACAGCCTAATTATTATTCATGAGATGTACAAGGAGACGAAATGTCAGTCAGACGCACGGTTTGCGCAACATGGCTGAATTTGTGTTTTTTAGGTGTTTTGTGCACTTGAAAAGCGTGCATGGGGTGGTCAAAACCTGCCGAATGACCTCTGAATGCCATAAAAATTTAAGAAAACAAAGAGTGGGTGAATATTGAAATGATCAGCCAGAAAACACATCAATCAAAGGCGCTGTGTCACCGCTCTGGACAAAAACGCACTCCGCATGTCGTAAATGGCCAAAACATGTGTTTAACGGTCAAATGCATGACGAACAACATCAGAATGACTTAAAATCACATGAAAACACCCTAATTATTATTCTTGAGGTGTACAAGGAGACGAAACATCATTCGAATTCATGGTTTGCATGGAACGTCTGAATATTTATTTTTTAGGTGTTTGGCGCACTTGAAAAGCATGCGTGGGGTGGTCAAAACCATCCGAATGACCTCAGAATAACATTAAATCAAACAACAAAAAATGGTGGGTGAATTGTAAAATGGTCGGTGAGACGACACATAAATCAAAGGTGTCGTGTGACCATGCTAGCCAAAAACGCACTCTGCGTGTCATAAATGGCCAAAACACGTGTTTAACTGTCAAATGCATGACGAATGACATCATAATGACTTGAAATCATACAAAAACACATTAATTATTAATCTTGAGGTGTATTAGGAGAAAAAACATCATTCAGATGCACAGTTTGCGCGGAACGGCTGAATATGTGTTTTTTAGGTGTTTGGTGCGCTTGAAAAGCATGTGTAGGGTGTTCAAAACTGGCCGAACGTCCTCGGAATTCCATGAAATCAGACGAAAAAAATGCTGGATGAATTGGGAAATTTTCAGCCAAACGACAAGTCAATCAGAGGTGTTGTGTAACCGCGGTGGCCGAAAATGCACTCCACGTGTCGTAAATGGCCAAAACATGTGTTTAATGGTCAAATTCATACCAATCAACATTGAAATGACATAAAATTACACAAAAACACCCTAATTATTATTTGCGAGGTGTATGAGTAGATGAAACGTCATCGGACATGCGTTTTGCACGACACAACTGAATATGTGTTTTATAGGTGTTTTGCGCGATTGAAAAGCATGCGTGGGGTGGTCAAAACCGGCCGAACGACCTCATAATGCCATGAAATCGGAAAACAACAAAGGTTGGGTGAATTTTGAAATGGTTGGCTAGACGGCACATCAATCGGAGGTGTTGGGTGACCGTGGTGGCTGAAAATTTACTTTGCGTGTCGTAAATGGCCAAACTTGTGTTTTACGATCAGATACATACTGAACGATATCAGAATGACTTGAAATAAAACGAAAACACCCGAGTTTTTATTCTTGTGGTTCGGGAAATGATGGAATGTCATTCGGATCCACGGTTTGCACGGAGTAATAGAATATGTGTTTTTTAGGTGTTTGGCGCGCTTGAAAAGCATGCATAGGGTGGTCAAAACCAGTTGAACGACCTCAGAATGCCATTAAATCAGACAAAAATAGAGGGTGGGTGAATTGTGAATTGGTTGACCAGACCGCACATCAATCAGAGGTGTCGTGTGACTCTGGTGGCCGCAAACGTACTATGTGTGTCGTAAATGGCCAAAACATGCGTTTAATGGTGAAATGCATACCGAACAACATCATAATGACTTGAAATCACATGAAAACACCCTAATTATTATTCGAGACGTGTGTGAGGAGAAAAAACATCATTCAGATGCTCAGTTTGCACATCAAGACAGAATATATGTTTTTTAGGTGTTTGGTGCTCTTGAAAAGCGTGCATGGGGTAGTCAAAATGGACTGAATAACCTCGGAATTCCATGAAATAAGATGACAGCAAAGGGTGGTTGAATTTTGAAATTTTTGGCTACAATCCAAGCAAATCGGAGGTGTCGTGTGACCACGGTGGCTAAAAACGCACTCAGCATGTCGTAAATTGCAAAAACATGTGTTTTATGGTCAAATACATACCGAACGACATCAGAATGACTTGAAATCAAACGAAAACACCCTAATTTTTATTCTTGAGGTGTACAAAAATACAAAACATAATTTTGATGTGCGGTTTGCAGGACACGGTAGAATATGTGTTTTTGAGGTGTTTGGTGCGCTTGAAAAACGTGTGTGGGGTGGTCGAAACCAGCCTAACGACCTCGGAATACTATGAAACAGGATGATAATAAAGAGTGGGTTAATTGTGAAATGGATGGCTAGATAACAAGTCATTCGGAGATGTTGTGTGATCATGGTGGCTGAAAACGCACTCCGGACAGCCCCCCACTGACAGCCCCCCCACCACTAAAGCGTCTCCCGCACCCCTCGGACAGCCCCCCCCCCCACCCCGGATAGCCGCCACCCACCGGACATCCCCCCCCCAAACAGCCCCCTCACCCAATGATCCATGGATCATTTGTGATAGGTACGGTTCAACTCCACCTCAATCCGAGGCACGGTGTGACTGGTATCACTCAAAGTGTGTCACATTTGTTTTAAATGAACAACATTGTAAGTCAAATCGAAAACTGACATATGGAAAATCTTCACAAGTCTACACATAGATTCTTGAAATAAAGGGATAAAAAATAAAATATGGTCTATTGGTCTTATGTTATTAGAAGCAAATATTCACAAGGCAAAGATTGAAACATAATGGGTCATAGTTTATATAGAAAACATGATTTATATTAGGAATGAGTCTTTATATCCCATCATGAACATGCACCAACACTCATGTTATAATTCTCAATCACGGGTCGTTCATTCTATACAATAAAAAAAATATCATATAGTGATTTCATATGAAACCTATAAACACTCAAGCATACCATATAACAAATTGGTCAACAAGGCTACACAAAGATTCATGAAACATAAGTTTCAAAGTCTCATAAAAATACCCCAATGGTGAGGAATACATATGGTGACACTATAGCCCCATGGATCACCTCAATCACATCCTCAAACAGTGGGTTCTAGGACCAAACCAAAGTCCCTTTGGGATCCCAATACCAATGACTTAATTGAATATTCATACCCACTACCCAAGATGGGGATTCATATCACATCACACCCAGGAGAGCAAATTACAATTAGAAATATACCCCCTTATTCTAATTTAAGAGTCTATGAAAAACATATAGGCTATTACGGTAGCCCATATCATATGTCGAGATTGGGCAATGTTTCCTACTAACACATCAGGAACCATTTATACATGGATACATAATCATTATAGGAATATAAACCTCCCAAGTGCTTCTTATAACTCATCATAGGTCTAAGAACATTACCACTACCACTTTCTATCTTATGGGTTTCATGATCCTTGCCACTCTACCCATGTTTTTCTATGGTTTTTGTGAAACTCCACCCAAGACCCTAACTAAACATCCCAAGTTCTTCCTATAACATGTAGGTTTTTCTCTTATGTGTATTGGTGTTATGGTTTGAGTGAGGAATGAATTCTAAATTTGGAATACAGTTATGTGTGTTGGAGTTGTGGTCTGAGTGAGGAATGAATTCTAAATTTGGAATACTCTCATGGGTGTTATTGCATTTAATATAACATGTAGGCTTTTTCACCTATGGGTGTTATTGCATTTGAATTTCTAAATTTCTAAATTTTTTAATTATGGAATGAATTATTAATTTTGAATACTTTGGATGGGGATTTTTTTATTGGTGTTATTGCAGGTATGGAGAGGGGTTGCTGTGTTGTTGCAGGTCTGGAGAGGGGAGAGGGCCTTGCTGCAGTGGAGCTAAGAAATTGTATACCAACGGTTTCAAAACCATTGGTATATATACTATAATATAACTATACCAACAGTTTGTTATAATCATTGGTATAGGTTTATACCAATGGTTATAATGATACTGTTGGTATAGCCTTATGGCTTTCCATATCCTCTCTATACCAACAGTTTATAACCATTGGTATAAGTGTAACACACATATACCAATGGTTTTCTAACCTTTGGGATATGTTATACGTTAACACACATATACCAACTATTTGTAGCAAACCATTTGTATACCTTCTATTTTGACACATATACCAATGGTTTTCACAGATCTGTTGGTATAGGCCTATTGTCATGCCTTACTTGGCCATGGTTGAGGGAAACATTGATATAATCTATACCAACGGTTTCCAGGCCTT
Organism: Viscum album; assembly: GCA_963277665.1. Lineage (NCBI taxonomy): Eukaryota > Viridiplantae > Streptophyta > Magnoliopsida > Santalales > Viscaceae > Viscum > Viscum album. The sequence continues at coordinate 961,135,599 of OY728148.1, read as the reverse complement.
TACCAATGGTTTACGACCATTGGTAAAGTGTAAAATTCTAGTAGTAATTCATTCTCTCTAGACTTTCATCTTAGTATAAATTTAGAATTCTTGCTTCACATGTCATTATTTTTAATAATAATAAACCCAAAAAGATTTCAATCACTATCATGTAAAAAAACCACAAAATGGAGAGAATAGGTGAATTAGATAAAGAAAGTGAACTACATTGGGAAGGATCCTCAAGAGAGACGACCATGGTCTGCCACTGTGCTGAACTAGGAAAAATATAATTATTTTTGTCCACACCCCACGACAACTGTACATCAAAACTGAGGCTGTTTTCAGGGATCCAATCAGTAGTTCATTTTCTTTTTCTATTTTCACAGCTTATTTAGATTTCATTTCACATAAAAACTAAAAAAGGCTTCTAGGATGTACTCAAAATCAGAATATTATGCATAGAAAAATTACTCACAGGTGTAGCAACAACAAGAAGAAGAATATGAATATTTTAGAAGAGCTCAAGTGAAAGAGCATAGAAAAAGCATTGAACAACATACCAAAATGCCTGATAGATATTTTGATTATATTCATGCATTAATGGAGCAACCCAAACCTAACCTCAAGAAAGAAGATGAGAAAGTGGTGTGAGAAATTTCACCACTTATATTTGAAATTGAAGAACCTAAGAAGGCAAGGGAGGAAGACGTACCTACTGAGCTACATGTGGGAGACCAAAAAATTTTGGATTAATTATTGATTAATGTGAGGAACTACGTAACCTCCCCATACAAAACATAGAAGAAGATTCATCACCACAAAAGGAAGAAACCACCAACGTGGTGGAATTTGAAGTCAAGATGGTGGATCCCAACTACCTTCCTCCATCCTCAAAGATTATACACCAAGAGGCACTTTCCACTGCGGCAGATATTGAAGCTGAACCAAATTAGGGAGTTGAATCATTCATTGACTATATCCCTTCAAATTTTAAGGAATATGAATTCTACATAACTCTTTGTGGTTTTGATTATATAGAATCAGATAATCTCAGCTATGCCTTGGAGGATGAAGAATAACTAGATGTGCACATGCTAAGGAACATATCGATCACCCTGGATATGTTGAATATTTATTGATGGAAGTTCATGAAGAGATTCTAGTGGATTTACCTATGGAAACCATGACAAAATATACTTACTTTTATTTGGAATATTTTGATCTTGATACTTCATGTTTTAATATTATTCAAATCGAATTACACTCTGACTTTCCCATTGTCTATTCTTTTGATGAAGCATGCCTCATGGAACCAATGTACAAAGAATAAGAGGTTTTACAAGTAGAAAACAAGAAGGAGGGTGATTCATATATCATCCTACCCCTACCATGCAAGATATACCTCATTGTTAAGGGGGTGTGTATTTGGTGTACTCTATCCCTAGATCATTACTCACCTAGAAGGATGAAGAAAAATCTTGGAAAAGCCACATGTATTGGTTCAAAAAAAAGAAGCCTTATCCTCCATCATACTTTGGATAATAGTCGGTACTGCCCTCTAGAGGTAGTCAAAATTTAGGGCCGACATAAGGGATAATACCAAGATTTATCTTTACTTTCTTCCTAGGAATTCAGATGATAATTTATTTTCTTTGAAATAATTTAGCATGTGGCCCCCTCCTACTTTCCTTTTTGAGCTTAAATGAAATGATCATTATGATTAATTGTGTAATTTCATTTTGTAGGATCATAATGGTAGAAGGAAGCCCAAGAATGTGAACGAGAAGGACCACGTTTCATGGATAAAGGGTGTTCAATTTTAGTGTTTTATATTTTAAACTCTCCACATTTTTGTCCAAAACATGTTTTGTGCTTTAAAGATAAAATTGCATGCCCAAACTTGAATTCATGTTTTACTCGGATTATCTTGGAGACATGAGTTTCTTAGGAATCACGTGATTCTATGTTTTAGATTTCAATTTAGATATGATTAAATGATTGAAATTAATAATTGAAATTTTAAAATAAAGCATGGATATTGAAGTTATGACTCATGATTTGAAGGAATTAATTGATTCCTTTAAATGAAATTTCCCTACCATCCTTCATGAGTTGAATTTCTGATGTTCATGTGAATTGATTAATTAGACATGTCATGAGTGATTTTATAATGTTATATTTCCCATTCCCTAGAAGTTTTTTAGACGAAGTACTTCCTATTTATTCTTGAGTATATTTGTTGAGTAATATTGTGACATGTAACCAACCATAACATGTATTGAAACTTTTCAAATCTATAACTATGAAAAAACACTTTTAAAATGATTGAGGTATCCTTTGAAATGATAATTTTCCTTAAAATACTACCTTTACATCAATCCTTCTTTTAGCACATATAGACCGTGAATGACATTAATAGGAATGAGTCATGTTTCAAGCCATTTTTACCCGTTCTTACCCTCCTCTGAGTATTTTCATGATATTTTATTGTTGATGTGTGGGGTTAAGGGGAATCATGGTGGACAGGATAATATACATTGTAAGGAAGAAGTGTGGGGGTATTATTGTGGTAATTGTAAAAGGTTGTTGAATGTTTCATTATACTCTATTTTTCCCCTCTTGAATTAAAAAAATAACAAAAATGACAAAAAGAACCAACAAAAAGAGAAAAAAATCGGTTGTGATTTGAGAAAACCCAAAATGACCATTTTCTAGACCGATGATATTATGAGCATATATGGATAGGAGATTGATGTGAGGTCTGATATAATCATAACTTTCAAAAAAAGAAAATAAAGTACAAAATAAAAAAAATATTCAAGAGTGTGCACAAATCATTCATTATGCTTACTTGATCATAAAATTTTCATTGAGTTTTGGGAAGTGTGTGTTGCTACTAAGAAGGTGATAATTTCATTATATTTTTAATTTTGAGATCATGAATAGTACATAATATATTATCCTCCACATTGAGCCTTAATATTAAAAGCATAAAATCCTACCAAACTTAAACCTCAGAGTCAATAAAACCTTAATTTCATGTCCTCATGATTTTATGTGCATTTTGTCTTTACAAAGTGGAGAATGTAGTTTATTTACAAGCCCATGGATAAGGAGAATGTTCTCAAGATATGAGAATAACTCTACCTGTATTCTATAATGTGTAATGAGAGAAAATAATCCAAAGTGAGGTAAATAATGACTTGGAATGTTTAATAATAATGAATCAAGGACCTAGAATGAATGAAAGGAGAATTTCCATCAATTTTCAAATTGTAAAAGTAAAATATGTGAATTATTTGTTTCTTTGAAAAATGGGAAATTAATTTGATATTTTTGAAAATATTTAAATGTTTTATTTCACATTGAAATTTTTTTGATTAAATTGAATTGTAATTTGAATATTTGTAACATTGGTGTCCTCTAATTTCGTTGTTGAGATTTTATGCTTGTGGACAAGCATGGTTTAAGTGTGGGGGTATTTGAGAGAGAAAATTTATGTGTATATTTTTTATCAAATAATGAGGAATTTTTAATTTTATTCAATGATAAAACCCATGTATTTCAATGGTTTATTAAAATAATGGGTAATTTGAATTTTAGAAGGATTATGAGCAAAATTAAGAAAAGTGCATAATTTTGGATTTTTGACAAATTTTTACTACAAAGGTATTTTTGTCATTTTTTAGAAAATATAATTCCAAAATTCATGATTATTTTTCCTAGAATCATTAGTTTATTTAATTCATCGATATCTTAAGTACAAAGAGTTTATTTAAATATCTATTAGCCCAGAAAATTCAGTGAAGTTAGAAATTTTTATAGGAAAATAGAATGGAACCCACAACTATAACATATGAAACAATCAGTCTCCTCACCTCATATTTTGGTGATTCCACCTAGGATAGCACTAGGACACATAGGAATGACGTTAAAACAAATTTGGGTGGATTTTTAAGTCATTAAAGTTTCCATTTATCATTATAAATTTGAAGATGACTTCCAGAAAATTTGGTCCATAAAAAGTCGTATTCAATGAAAATTTCATAACTCTTCAATCATGTGGCTAAATGAGCTTAAATTTGGAGGGTGAATGTAAATACCATTATTGAATAACTTTTATTAATGTTTACACACATTAATATTACATTTAATATGCCAAAAATGTTCAATCTTTCAGGGGAATTAATTATTCTTATAAAAGGAGGCCCTCACCTTCTTCCCAAATCATCAGCTCGACACCCGTAGCTAAGGAGGGATCCCACCAGGGAACGTGCCACTTCTTCTACTCTTTCCCCCCTAATTTTTTCTTTATATTTTATTTTAATTTTAATTTTTTATTATTTTTCAATTTTAATTCATATTTTAGTTTTATTAATCCATGTCTTTGTGTTTCTCCATCCACTTTTCTTTATTTCTTCCCCTCTCTCATTCTTCTCTTCCACCCACTCCACTGAGTAATATCTTACTCTAATAAATGAGAGGCTGACCTCGAGACATGTCCTGGGTGGAGGTGAAGGTGATCAATAATTTTCTTTAATGTTTAATTTTATGTCTGTAGATAGATTTGAGTAGCATGCATAGGTAAGGCGAATATCTCTGATTTTGTGACTGACTCAAATGACATGCAACTAAAACTATCCCTATTCATTTATTTAATCATTTTCCCTCTCTCCAGTGGTTAGTTCTTCACACTTTGTATTTGACCTAATCAATGTATGAAACATATTTGATAGAACTCGATCCTGGAAGATGACACATTCTAGACAAAAGTGTGTCACCAACTTGGATTAAAGGAGGAGGTGGAAATGAGAGTTCTCAAACATTCAATGATATTACACAATTTATAATTAAATAATAGTAGTTCATACACGAGATTTAATGTTTGGATTATCAAACAAAAATAAAACATATAAAGTATCATAATGATTGAACGTTTAACCAACCCCCAAAACCAAGTTCTTTCTTACTAATTAATTTTTTTTAGACTTGAATCTTAGTATAAATTTAGAATTCTTCATTCACATGTCATTATTTTTAAAAATAAAAAAACCAAAAAGATTTTAATCACATTAATTTAATAAACAAAACCAAAAAAAAGAGATATAATAGGTGGATTAGATAATGTAAGTGAAGTACATTGAGAAGGCTCTTCAAGAGAGACGACTCTGGTCAGCCACTATGTTGCATAAGAAAAATATAATTATTTTTGTCCACGCCCTGTGACTAGCGTGCATCAAAACTAATGTTGTTTCCAAAGAGACAATCATTAGTTTATGTACTATTTCAATTTTCACATATTAGTTATATTTCATTTTGTTTAAAAAAACTAAGAAAAAGACTTCCATGATGTATTCAAATTCAGAATATTATCCATGGAAAAATTACTCACAGGTGCAACAACACCAACATAAAGATGTTAAATATTTTAGAAGAGTTTAGGTGCATGAATTTAGAGAAAACATTGAAAAATTAACCAGAAAGGCTGATAGAGATTTTGATTATGTTCGTTCATTAATTGAGTAACCCAAACCTAAGCCAAAGGAATAACCTGAGAAAGAGGTGGAAGAAATTTCACCACTTATATTTGAAATTGAAGAACCTGAGGAGTCAAGGGAGGAAGACATACCTGGTGAGCTAAAAGTGGGAGATCAAAAAAGTTTGGATGAATTGTTGATTAGATGTGAGGAACTACCTGACCTCCCCATACAATAAAAAGAATATGATTCATCACAATTGAAGGAAGAAACCACCCAAGTGGTGGAATTTGAATTCAAGATGGAGGAGCCCGACTACCTGCCTCCATCCTCAGAGAGTCTACTCCAAGAGGCACTTACCACTGAGGTGGATATTGATGTTGAACCGACTCAAGGATTTGAAACATTAATTTACTCTATCCCTTCTAATTTTATTGAATCTGAATTCTACATCACTACTTGTGGTTTTTCATATACAAAAGCAAACAATATCAGCAATGCCTTGGAGTATGAAGAAGAACCAAGATGTGAAAATTTTGAGGAATGTATGGAGCTCCCTGGACACGTTGAATATTTATAAAAGGATGTTCCTGAAGAGATTCTAGTGAATTTCCCTAAGGAAATAATGATAAAAGATTCTTAATTTGATGGGGGAATAATTTGATCGCGATACTTCATTTTTTAATATCATTCAAATAGAATTACACTCTGACTTTCCTATTGTCTATTCTTTTGATAAAGCATGCCTCGAGGAACCAATGGACAGAGAAGAATAGGTTGCACAAGTAGCAACCTAGAAGGAGGATGATTCATACATCATCCTACCCCACCATGCAACTATACCTCATTGTGAAGGGGGGGGGATATGGTGTACTCTATCTATGGATCATTGATCACCCAGAAGAATGAAGAACATGTTGAGAAAATCCACATGTGGTGGTTCCTATCAAAGAAGCTTCATCCTCCATCAGAATTTGGATAATATTTTGTACTGCCATTTGGAGGTAGTCAAAATTCAGGGCCCACTTTGGGAATAATACCACGATTTATCTTTACTTGATTTCTAGGAATTTAGATGTAAATTAATTTTCCTATATATAATTTAGCATGCGTCCACCTCCCTATTTTCATTGTATGCTTAAATAAAATGATAAATGTGATTAATTGAGTAATTTTATTTTGTAGGATCATGAAGGTAGAAGGAAGCCCTAGAAAGTGAAGGGGAAGGACCAAGTTTCATGGGAAAAGTGTGTTCAATTTTAGTGTTTTATCATTCAAACATTTCACATTTTTTCTGCACAATTTTTTGAGCTTTAAAGATGAAATTGCATGCCCACACTTAAATTCATGTTTTACTCAACTTATCTAGGAGGCATGAGTTTATTAGGAATCCTGAGATGACATGTTTTAGATTTCAATGTTGAAATGATTAAATTATTGAAATTAATAATTGAATTTTTAAAATGAATCATGGATATTTAAGTAATGAATCATGATTTGAAGGAATTAATTGATTCATGTAAATGAAATTTCCCAACCATCTTTCATGATTTGAATTTCTGAAGTTCATGTGAATTGTTTTATTAGTCATGCCATGAGTGATTGTCCAATGTTATATTTTACATTCCCTAGAGGATTTCTAGACCGATTACTTCCTATTTATTCTTGAGAATATTTTTTGAGGGAACATGGGACATGTGACCTACTGGAACTTATATTGAAACTTTTCAAATATATGACCGTGAAAAAACACATTTAAAATGATTGGGGCATCCCTTAAAAAATAATTTTCCTTAAAAGACCACCTTTACATAAATCCCTCTTTTAGACCATAGAGACCATGAATGACCTTTATAGGAATGAGCCATATTTCAGTCCATTTTTATCCATTCCTACCCTCCTCTGAGTATTTTCATAATATTTTAAATTTGAAGTGTGGGGGTAAATGGAATCGTGGTGGATGGGATGATATACATTATAAGTAAGAAATGTGGGGGTATTATTGTGGTAATTGTAAATGGTTGTGGAATCATTCATTATACTCTATTTTTTTCCACACTTGAATTAAAAAAATGACATAATGACATAATGAACCAATAGAAAGAGAAAAAATTGGGTTGTGATATATGAAAACAAAAAATCACCATTTTTCAGACCAATGATCTTATGATCCTATGTGGGTATGTGATGGATGTGAGGTTTTATATAATAATAAATTTCAAAAAAAAAATACAAAAATAAAAGGAAGAGGGTGCACAAATCATTCATTATGCTTACTTGATAATAACCTTTTCTTTGAGTTTTGGGAAATGGGGTTCCTATTTTGAAGGGGATAATTTCATTATATTTTTACTTTTGATATCACGCATAGTACGTAAGAGATTATCCTCCTCCTTGAGCATTAATTTTTAATGCATCAAATCCTACCAACCTTAAACCTCAATGTTAATAGAACCTTAATTGAAAGTCCTCGTGATTTTATGTTTGTTTTATCTTTACAAAGTGGAGAAAGTATTTAATTTAAAAGCCTATGGATAAGGAGCATGTTTTTAATGGTATAAGCATAAATATACTTGAATTGTAACATGAGTGATGAGAGAAAAGAATCAAAAGTTAGGAAAATCATGACTTAGCTTGTTTAATAATAATAAATGAAGGAGCTTGAATGAATTAAATGAGAAGTTCCATTAATTTTCAATAGGTAAAAATAAATTATGTGAATTATTTGTTTCGTCGATAAATGAAAAATTAAATTGGTAATTTATGAAAATTTTTGAATGTTTGATTTCACATTGAATTGTTTTTTATTTCATTGGAATTTGGATTTTGGTAACATTAATGTTCTCTGATTTCCATGTGGAGATTTTATGCTTGAGGACAAGCATGGTTTAAGTGTGGGGATATTTGACAGAAAAACTTTTTATGCATATTTTTTATCAAATAACGAGGTTTTTTTTTAATTTTTTTAAATGATAAACTCATTTATTTCAATGTTTTATTAAAATAATGGGTATTTTGAATTTTATAACGACTATGAGCAAAATTGAGAAAAGTGCATAATTTTGGATTTTTGACTGATTTTTACTAAAAATTTATTTTTATCATTTTGTAAAACATATAATTCCAAAATTGGTGATTATTATTTTTTTAGAATCCTGATTTTATTTCATTCAACTCTCTCTTTTGGACCTTGATCTTATTTGAAGATCTATTAGTTCCAAAAATTCATTGATGTTGGAAACTTTTTCGGGCGGACAACATAGACCCCACTACCATAACAGATGAAAAAATCGGTTCCCTCACCTCCAATTTAGGTATGTTTACTTGGGATACCACTAGTACACATAGGAACGACTCTAAAACAAATTTGGGGGAGTTTTTAAGTCTTTATGGTTTCCATTGATCGTTACACATTTGAAAGAGTCTTCCTGGAAATTTCAGCCATAAAAAAGTCTTATTCAATGAAAAGTACATAACTCCTCAGACCAGTGACTAAATGATGTGAAATTTGAAGGATGAACGAAAAACAAATTTATGAACAACTCTAATGAAGGGGTTGACGCGTGAATTTACCATTTAATGGTCCAACAACATGCAATATTATAGTAGATAGAATTTTTCCTATAAAAGGAGGCCCTCGAATCCTTCCCAAATCATCAGCTCGACACCCACAGCTAAGGAGGGATCCAATTGAGTGATGGGATGCTGATTCTCCTTTATTCCCCCCTCATTTCTTATTTTTATTTTATTTTAATTTTAGTTTTGTATTAGATTTCAGTTGTAATATAAATTTTAGTTTTATTAATCGATGCCTTTGTAATTCAAATTTTAGTTTTATTAATTAGTCATTGCACACAAATATTTTCTTAAAGAGAAAATTATATACTCTTCGAATGAACAGTCATCATCAGTGACTGATCACATCAACACTGTCAATACCCTATTCACTCAACTCATGACACTGGGCTATAAAATTAGGGATACTGAATGCGCTGGTACTCTACTCTAACGATTTACAAATCCATATGATCAGTTGATCATCAACCTTACCAACAATATCATGATGGAAATGTTTATGCTCAACAATGATGTAGATCTGTTTCCTGAAGAAAAAAGTCAATGCAAGAGAAAAGTGATAGACAAAAAACATTGCACCAATCGAAGACTTTGTCAACAGAGAGAGGAAGGACGATGGAGCATGATTCTAAGTGGGAGCCAAAATCATGGAAGGTCTAAATCAAGAATAATAACAACATCACATGTTATGGTTGTGGAAAGTAGGGGCATGCCAAAAAGAATAGTTGGAACAATAGGAGTGGTAGAAAAAACTCTCAATGAAATATGATTAGTACTTACAGAAATGGAGACATACTAGTTAGTGAAACATCAATGTTGGATGGTGGTATACATCATCTCAACAACACATGGATAATTGATTCAATAGAAACATGGATCAACGGAAATGGTTTGATCAGTATGAACATATCTCGAATGGACATATTTACATGGGGAACAATCACAACTTAATGATCTTTGGAGTCAATACCAACAAACTGAAGATGCATGATGGTATAATTCAAACCACCTAAGGAGTACTCCATGTGAAGATCCTGAAGATTAACATATTTTCTTTGGGTGGATTTAATGACATCAAGAGTAAGACTCTCTCTAACAAAGGGGTGGGGAAGATTGCGAAGGGTGTGCTTGTGGCGATGAAGATAGAGAAGATCTCAAAGAATCTGTTCATTCTTTATGGTGAAGCATACAAAGAGGTGGAGAAAGTTGTCACGACCTGTCCCTCGGGGCCCATGTCGTGACTACCCCAAACCCTTCTTCCCTAGGCCAGAGGCTAACAACTAGCACCAAAAAGGTGTGTCCCTTAAACGAGGAGACATTGCTTTTTTAACCTTTACAGACACATTGTCCAAGAACAAAACAAGATGAAACCACATAGACTAGAACACAATAAGATGCAACCACAAAGTAATCTACTGTAGTAAAAGAGTGCTGATAGTAAAAAGGGGCAAGAATACAAGCCTACCAGTAAATGTAAACGTACGACTGGTAGTAAAATACAACCAAAAGAAAACGAAATACAGCTACTGGGTCATCCTCCGAGGATCCTACCTATAGGGTAGGTACAGATCAGCTCCTCAACACTCCACGTCTGTTAGTCTCCTCTGCGTCACATCATGATGAATGGTCCACCTCTGAGAATCATCTGATATTAGCTCCCTTAACCTCAATAAATGCTGCACGTCGTCTGCACCAGACACAACAAGGTGTGGGTGAAGCCCTTGCAAGGGTGAGTATAACGATACTCAGTAGGGACCCCAAGACCCCCGTAGGTCTCTTAGGGTTCCCCAAAGGAAAAACCACAAAGTAAGACATCAACTCTACTTAGGTTTATGCCCATACGTATACCTAAGTTATCAAGATATACTCAAATCATACATGAGGGAAGGAAACTGTATAGGTAACACCATGATGGTAGAAGTTCCACACAGGTAACACCATGAAGCTAAAACCACGGAGGTAACTCCACGATGGTAGAAGTACCACGCATGTAACACCACAAAGATAGAAATACCACACAGGTAACACCACAAAGACAATACCACAATGGTAGAAGTACCACACAGGTAACCCCACAAAGCAAGAATTACCACACAGGCAAAAGACTCGGCTCACAATCAGATATAACATAAGTACAGAAGTACAGATGATTAGTCATAAACTATACCATCTTATTCTATTAAGAAGCACTACTGTTGACCCACACATGATCGATATGTAACTAACCCTTGGTGACCCACATAGGATCTGACCCACACCGGATCGATATGTGCTGACCCACATAGGATCGTAGAGCACTGACCCACACAGGATCTGACCCACACAGGATCAATAGATGCTGACCCACATAGGATCGATGTTCTTTCATCACGTTGCAGCCTGTCATAGGTTTCCTTGCACCCGATTCGCTCATGTTCCGTAGAATCTACCCCTTGAGATATCGGTCGTACCCTGACTGCCACTACGCTCCTAAAGGAATAACTCAAAGGACCACCATGTCGTAAGGGTTCCAATGTAATAGACAGTGCGTCAATCAGACACCCAGTCTGTGAGTTATAATTATTTTAGCTTTAGGGGCCCGGTTGGATTCGAGTTCTATCCAACCCGACCTTACTCCAACTCTCTAAAAAACTCAATTGGAGGACACCAAAAGGACCGTCTCAAACCATTGATCCCAACACTATAGACGGTTCATCAAACAGGAGTTCTGTTCTCATGATATTCTCCTTTAAGTGTTCCAGGGTCTGGTTGGGCCTGGGTCCGGTCTGACTTAGTCAGACCGACCAGGGATGACTCTCTCTGGGCTGGGCCGAGGTGGACTCAGCCCGATGGGCTGGGGTGGACTCAGCCTGATGGGCTGATGTTTCGTATGACCCGCAAGAGGGGCGGCCTGCAAGGGCAGCCCACCATAGCCCGCAGGGGCGGCCCCGCCAGAATAGGATGGCCCACAAAGGGGAAGCCCGATCCACATGGGGTGGCGACCCGTTCTGGGGAGGCAGCCCGCTTTGAGGGCGACGACCCGGTATGCGGTTGGCTGCCTAGTGTAAGGGCGTCGGCCCGCTCTGAGGGAGGGGTCCCGATGTGAGGGCGGGGGACCAGTGTGAGGGTGATGGTCCGACTCGAGGGCGGTGACCCGGTCCGAGGGCGGTTTCCCCGTCCTTGGGCAGTGGCCCGGTGCGAGGGTGGTGCCCCGACTCGAGGGTGGAGGCCTACTCTGAGGTCTGTAGCCCAATTCAGTCTATTGCAGGGGGTAACCCCCCTGGTCACCCAGATTCACAAAAGGCCTAGAGGGCATTCTGTTGGTGAGGCCACGATGGCGTGTGGGCACCGCAGAACCCTATGGAGGTGGGTTTAGCCATCACCGCATCTTCCATTCATTGGCAGCGCGGCGGTCGTGTCGCCTTCCTTCACATGGTCAGCCGTCGTGTCGGCCGCCTCCTCCGTTCGTCGCGGCTGACGAGCTGTTACCCTCCTCTTCCGGCATGCGTCGATGTGTACGCGGTCTTCCGAGATAGTGTAAGGAAAGCATGACAGCGGACGGTTCGGGCAGGGTTTGTTATCCCCACACCCTCCATGTTAGCTCGCAATATGAAGGATATTAGGGGACTTCAATAAACAGTTGTATTTAACACAAGATTAACCCCACAAGATTCCTTGCAATAACCTCCCTCAATGATGGATGAATATTTGGTCAACCCGTTAGTCGGTTGACCTATGTTCTTCGTCTAATTTCAAGAATGTGGAAGAGGGAAACAAAAACACACAAACGAAAATAACCCCCTACCTGGAAGATATGTTCACTGACGACGGTCGACGAAACCTCCTTTATCGTTGTCATCAGTTCGTGACTCTGTGGCACTCTTCACCGCTCGTTGGAACCAGTCTCATTCTCCTGGTGGTTGGCATCGCGGTACTTTACCAGATATTCGTCGTTTTGTAAAGTCGTACCAACACCCCTCCCCGAGCTCCATATAAATAGGAGAGGAAAAGGAGTGTATAATTCTCAGGGAATTAATGAGGTTCATCTAATTAATGAACCTCCTATATTTCTAATGGTGTGGTTATAAGAAAATAATAGTTAAGGAATTTGTTTGTTTGACACATCGTCGGTCCCGCAAGCATCATTCGTCCATTGGAGGAAAGAATGAAAATAAAATAACAAAACATGTTATTTTATTAATCTTTTAAAAGCCCACAAAAATAACATTTTCACCCGAATTACTACGGTCAAATTTATCCCTCCCTAAAGCGAATCCCAGTGATGTGGGTTCAATGATGTCCTCAGATTTTTAAGCCGAACAACAGTTCAAAAGTTAGAAAACGCCCCTCACACAGTTACTGAACGTACCCAAAAAAAATCGGAAAATTATTAACAGTCACCCTCAGACCGTGATGGTTGAGGATTGGATCTGCATAATTGAATCATGCCCCAACGAGATTAAAGGTACTCTTGGATTACCAATCCGAGTTACCGTATAGAAGTTATGGATTTTTCAATAAAATAATTTTCACTTAGTTATTCTTTTTACGGCCAAAAACTAACTTTCACTGGTGGCCCGCACCGGCCAAAGATAGTATCTTTCTTAAGAGAGAATACCCTCACAAGATCAGTGGTGGTCTCAGATTTTTAATCTGAGTTACCGTTCGTGAGTTATACGCATTTGAAAAATAAAATAATTTTATTTAATTAATTAATTTACGGTTATTCCATTTTCAGGTTTTCTCACAGGAGGCCCACACTGACTAAACATAAGCCACGCCTAGGGTAAACCCTCTATTATGAGTGCATCAATGCCCTCATATTTTTTATTCGATTAACCATTTAAGAATTATTCCACTTTTTCAGGAAAATTGCTTTCGCGCGCTAATTAAAGCTTAAAAAAACTTAGACTGATCATTCTGGGCACCCTGGTCCTCAGAATTGCACGCAGTTAGATTTTACGGTCTCAAAAAAATTCCATATAATTAAAAACAATTATATGGAATTTTTGAGACATAATAATAGTTGTCCTGTTAACTACCTCAAAAAATCATTGAGGAGGTCATGGTATCAAAAGCTTGGTCTTATGTTCGAATGAAGCTTGAAGATTCTTACTGAACATAAGTTTCTTCCTAGATTACAAATATATCCTTTCCATTTTGGGAGCATTATGATTTTTTCAACCAACATTGTTTGAATTTTGTGACATTGACAATGAGGAGCAATGATATCTTAGAGTTGATCCATTCCGATATTTGGCAAGCATTGTTTATATCCCTGGGAAGAGAAAGGTTCCTTGTAAAATTTATTGATGATAATTCCATGAGATGTTAGGTGTACCCAATAAAGATGAAATCATGTGTTTTTATAGTCTTCAAAACATTCAATGCATGGATGAAGATGGAATCTTGAAATAAGATCAAGTATTTTATGATTGATAGTGGTGGAAAATATTCAAGTGAGGATTTGGATTCTTTTTTTTTCAATGAGAAGGCATCAAGAGATATATTGAAGACTATAGTAATTTTCAAGAAGTTATGCGATAATGTAATGAATAGACCATGTTATGTGATCAATCGATTTACTTTTGTGAGGATTGATATGAAAACACTAATGAATATGTGGAGTGTTAAACCTGCTGACTATGCTTGGTTACATACTTATAGAGGTCATGTTTCTATATTGTTTAATGATCAGGAAAGATTGAAGTTGGACTCGAGATCCAATAAATGTATATTCTTAGGATACATTGATGGTGTGAAGGGGTATCTTATGTGGGACCCAACTACCCATAGACTTATCATCAGCATGGATGTTATATGTCTATAAGATAAGGTGCAAGTGATTATTAATGGGGAATTAAAGAAAGAGAACACATATTATATAATAGTTGGGGTAGAGGAAGAATCCATAGAAGAACCAATTTCCTTTGAGGAGCATGATGATCAAGTTATGATTAATTTTTGACTATGACGATCAACTAATGATTAAAGAGAACCAATATGGCACTCAAAATTTATCACTGAGAGAAATATTGTGTACTATTTATTGATAAAGGACGGTAATCCATATTATTTTTTTGGTGGTGATGTGGAGTTCAGAAATATCCACATGGATGGAAGAAAATCATGAGAAACTTGATTCCATTTACAAGAACAAGACTTGAGATATTGATCCATTACCTCATGGAACGAATAATATCAATAAAAATAGGTTCTTTAAGATCAATTGGGATAAAAAGGAATAATTGTAAATATATCATGCAAGACTGGTGGTCAAAGGATATGCATGGAGAGAAGTTATTGATTTCAAGGAAATATTTTATCCCATTGTAAGAATAACGACTGTTCATATAGTTATTGGGATGTGTGCAATATATTGTTAAACTCTAGAGTAGATATATGTGAAGAGAATTTTTGAACATGGTGATCTCAATAAATAAATATATATTCTCTAATCGGAAAGTTTTTCAAAATAAGGAAAAGTGTACTTGGTTTTTAGGTTGAGAAATTTTTTTTTGGTATTAAGAAGACACCATGGTGTTGGTAAAAGAGATTTTATTCCTATAACATTAGTACTGGACATAAAATACTTCATTCAGATACTTGTGCATATTTCATGGGTTCATATGGTAATGATTTTATCATTATTCTCTTATATGGGGATGACATGTTGATAGTTTTCATGGGAGTATGATATGAAGGAATTTGAACCAAAAAATAATATCTTGGGATACATATTTAATGAGATAGAAATAAGGGTATGATTTAGCTATCAAAAAATAATTTCATGAGGAATATCTTGAAATACTTCCACATGCGAAATTATAATCCTATATTAACCCCACTCACTATTAATTTTATGTTATCCTCTATGATAAATCCTAATAGTGATAACAGTGAAGTATAGAGGATGAAGATGTCTCAATTACCTTATGCACCAACAGTGGGTAGTATGATATTATCTATGGTTTATATGAGACCATACATTGGACATGTAGTGGGAGTGGTTAGTTGGTATGTGGAGAATTAAATACGAGATCATTGGAACATATTAAAGAAGACCCTTTGATACATCATGTAGATATCATATGTTGTATTATGTTATTGAGGATCAAATTTCACAATTAGAGCCTACAGAGATTTAGATTTTCTAGGTTATTATGACCAACGAAAATACACATTGGGTTTTGTGTTTAATTTTATAGGATTTTTTGTGAGTTAGAATTAAAATTTGTAGTCTGTTATATATTAATCCACGACTACGGTTGTGTACATGAAAACTACATAGGATTGCAAAGAAGTGATTTAGATGTCAAGGTTTCCAGAGGATCCCATACATTGACAGAAGTATATCCAATTATTTTGGGACAATCATAGAACCGTTAAAATTAAAATTAATCTATATTTTCATTCCAAGATAAAGCACATTATGGTACAATATCACATTGTTCGAGATGTGGGGGAGGAAGGATGAGTGGATATGCAGAAAATTTATATTGAAAAAAATTAGGATAATTTTATGATGAAGTTTATTAACTTTGTTGAGTTAATATAGTAAAAACCCACAATTGTAACCATAGATATAGGAGGAACATGGTTTGAAGATAGAAAAGATTTGTGGAAATATTATTGGTTCCCAATCAGATATCCTAGTGCGATATAGATTGGCATTTGATTCTCACAAATAGTATCGCCCCCTTGATTTTTCAAAGTTGGGTAGTGTGGTTAGTGGGATGGTTGGAAAAACTAACCCATGGAGTTAGATATATGAGGAAGATAAAGTAATGTCCTTGCTTATAAAAGGAAGAGCACTTTGACGGTTTTAGCATCATCACCTCAAGAATTGAGCTTCCTATTTCAACATTTTGAGTGTTGTATTTTTTGAGGTGAATTATACATTACTCAAGAGACTTAACTACATGGATATTTTTCTTATAATATAATGAGAGTTTGTTTAGCCTCTTTTACCATAGTGATATAATTCTAATTTTCTATGGTTTTTACCCGTCTTTATTTGCGGGGTTTTCTATGTTACATCTATTGTTCATTTTTATTCATTATTACATTACTTTAATCTCAAAATTATCACATCATGAAAAAGAATATAATATTTGAACCCAATTACAGACTTACTAAATATTTTTTTATCATATTTTATAAAAAAATTGTGGGTTGTGCTATGAGGTAGCCCACTTTCAATGAATTAATTGAGTTGTATGGGAATAATTTTGTTTCTCAAAATTACAGAACAAAATATTAACATGTTTATTACTATATAAATAGTAGGAAGAATCAAGAAAACAAGAATAATACAAATCTTGTAATGATTTATCATAATTGGAAGTGTAACATGCTGATTCTAACAAACCATAAACAATTAACAGGAGAATAAAAAGAACATATTCATGTAAACAATTACAATAGATAACATGATAATGAGAATATATATAAACAATTTGATATTAATACTGATAAGTACCAAGACCTATTAGGGATAACAAACTCAAAAATAAGAGAGATGATAAATAGAAAAGATTGACATAAAGTAGTAATCAAATCATAAAGAGGACGATAGGTTTTTGACATTATTTATCGATGTGACCTATATGCATGGTGCTGGGGTACCGAGATTCCACTATGAAAAAATCGGATTATAAAAGATATGTGATAAATAGTGAAACATAATCATATAAGAAAAACACACATGTGGAAAATATCCAAAGTTCATTTTCATGAAATGCCATGACTCACAGTAGAACCAATTTGGGCATTCATCATATATTTTGCACCTTGGAAAAACTCAAACAACACATGCAACATAGAACAAAAGAATAATAAAATACAAGAAATAAATAACTGACAGAAAAGAAGAAGAATACCATACTAAGGCCCCTTACTAGGGCTAAATCTCCCCTATGTGTTTTCATAGATCCTTTACGTAATTAGGTCTTGTTGTTAGTGTCATCGAGAATTTACTCCTATATAATCGTTATTTCCATCTAGGTAAAAGGAACACCAAGGAAAACTAGGACCTCATCAGAGCTCCTCCCCAAGAATAAATGAAGATGATCAAAATTTATCTTGATCACTGTTTCTTATTTGGAAAGTCATGGAATCCCACCAGTTCCCCTTCATCTACTCTTCTCCCTCGAGGAAAACTAGACGTCCCAAAACCATGGAGATTTTTCGCCCAACTAAATCTCCCACAAGTGGAGAGGTAGATTCCAAATAGAGGAGTCATTCTAGTAGGGGTAGAGGAATACTAGAGAATATAACCAAGGATATGAAAAATCTGGATAACTATCCCAACATAACAAATTAAAAAACAAAATAAGGACATATGAAATTAGAGGATATGCTATCAAGGGTGACACGTAGATCAGGCCAATCCGTTTCACAAAGAATGAAAAATGGGAGGAATCGAAAACCATAGGATCATACAGATCAATGGATCAACATTAGGTATGAGGATTTCATAGATCAAAAGGGAAAGCAGACCAAGGATAATGGCACAAGACCAATGTATAAACCGATCAAAAGGCCCACATGAACTAATAAAATAATCTCAAGCTCAATATTACTTAAATCCAACAAATAAAAATACCATAAATTAAATGAAAATGAATATTATGACAAGTAAAAAAACAATGTGTAACACCATGAATTTTGGGCATCATATAATGATGATATTTTGCATTTACTTTTTTTAAATCCCTTTTAACTAAACAAAAACATAAAGGATAAACATAAGGCTCTTTATTTAAATAAGAACACCGTAGTGTCTATAATACACTAATATCAAAAGAGTAATCATGCTAACCAAATATACCTATTAAAAACCCTATCAGAACTACTGGAAGACCCCCAATCACCACAACGAGGCATAGTAAGTAAAGGAGACCCTTCATGTCAACTAAATAAAAAACATCACCACTATGATCATAGAAACCATGCTGAGTATTAGCGAAATGGGAAGCACCATCTTCTTCCTTTTGAGTTTTAGGACACCGTAAGGTTTTGTTTTATAGGACACTTTTTGGACCATTTCTCTAGTGACCATTCGAAGCTAACGGCTATAAAGAAATAGTCATTGGACCTTGATAGGATAAGTGATCCTATTTACATAATAATTTGTTTCCAAATAATTATGTTATGATTAACGTTATAATTAAACCATCATTTATGAACTCCTAAAGGATATGGTGTAAAACATCATTCACCCTTAAGTGATTTTGAAAAGAATTAAGGAATTAAAAACACTTTACGAATTTTTCAAATATATTGTAATGATTTTCTTTTCTTAAATAATGTTATAAAGTATGTTTAAGTTTTTCAAATTAAATTATGTTTTTATTCAACTATGTTTTCAAGGATACTAGTATATAAATTATAATGTAGGTATATTAAAATTTCTTTTTCGTAACATTTTGAGTTAAAAAAAGGGGTTTAGTATTTTTAATTTTAGAAATAATTCTAACTAAAACATATTTAATTTTTATTCATTAATGTTTAATAATATAAAATTCTATACAGTTTTAATAAATGGATTGTTTCCTATTCTTAAAACGATTTTTAGTGTTTCATTTTCAAAAAAAAAATTGCCTACTAGGGCCAGCCCTTTTTGGCTAGGGCCGAGGGAGGTAGCTCACATGAAGTGGCTGAGCCTGACCCTCAGCCCCAAGCCAAGGCTGGACCGAGCTCATGCAGAGGTTCCCCGAAGGGCGCTTGGGAGTGAGCAGGAGTGCATAGGCGCACCAGTGCGGGCGTGAGGCTGCAGTGGGGTCTGGGTAGGCCAAGGCCTGCGGGCTGGAGCCCATGTATAGGGCCCCCTTTGTGGGTGATGTGTGATTTCTATGCACTCGTTGGGAGGCCTGGAGTTATAAGGGAGGTGAAACTGCTCTTTCTTACAATGTGGGAAGCAGTCTTTCACGTGAAATGTGATCTAGACCATTAGATCGCGTCGCGCGTGATCTGGTCCGTTGTTTTTAATCCCACACTCGACCATCAGCGTCCGCATCTCCCTCGTCGGATTTTGTCAACCGTTCGATCTAGCATGATATAATCCTGGCCATTCATGGTTTTTAAATTTCCACGTAGAACATAGACTGTATGATGAAACATAGATCTAATCTAAGTCGTTCAATTATTTTAAAACAACAGACGCATCTCATCCCTTGGATCGATGTTGGGATCGATCTGGACCGTCCTTTTTTTCCTGGAATCTCCCCTAGCCATGACTTCTTCTTCCACCGCGAATGGGTTACACCAGTAACACTACCCTATGGCACACCCCTCATTTTCTTCACCTCTGACCACCAGGGACCCCCATGTATCCTCATTTTCTTCAAGCACGACACCCCCCATTGAATGCAATGCAAGTGGGTAAGTTTTTTCATGTAAGGTGGTGTGTGAGATTTTTTATATAAATGAATGAGACCTCTCAGTTCTTCTCTCCCGTTCAAGTCTCCAGTGAGCCCGACCAACCCACCCTGAAGTCCTCATTTCCCTGGTTTTTAATATAAGTGTTTTTATTTTTTACTTGTTTTTCTTCTCTGAGAATATATACACTTATATATTCGAATATATATATATATATATATATATATATATATTAACCTTACGGTTCAGTCCAAATGTTCTTAAATGTTGAACCTAGGCCTTCAGGTTCTTTTGCATTAAAATAGCTTAAAGAATGTAAGGATTATACCTGGCCTCATTTTGTTGTTTTGAAAATACATATATACTTCTGGTTATATATATATATATGTAAGTTATATGTAGTAATGGGAATGACCTTTCTACTTCGCTTATATGTATGAAGTTTGTGTACAATTTTTCATGCGTAGCACATTTTAACATACACTTAATTTCATATTTAAATAATAAATAAATTTTGAAAATGTTATATATATGATCGGGTTTTCATAAAATAATTTTTTTTAGGTTTTAATAAACAAAATTTTATGACTAAGGACATGACCTGTCCTATTTAAAACGTTTTTGAACTAATATTCATTGGGGATTAACACAAATGAGTGTGCCAATCTTTCTGTTTGAGTTCGGGTACATACATATATTTTATATGTTGCATGAACCATGATTTCAGTTGTTAAGTTCCTTACACATTAACTGTTGAGTATAGTTGGAGTTTAAAAAACATAAGAAATAGGGTGTTAAAAAAAACATTTATCCACATTTAAGAGTAACATATATGTTTCCCCTATCTTTTAAATGATGTTGCTTATAGTGAGGATTCATTCTTTCTATCATGGAAATTATTTACTATTATGAAAATTCGTAACAATATTGAATGTTTTAGCATGTGCAATCTCAAAACCCTGCTTGAGATTTTTGGTTGACCTTGTAATTAATTGGATTATAAACATTTAGAATTTCAAGAACTAACTTGCATGTGATAAATTCTAGTTTTCTGTTCTTTCAGTACCTTATATGTCAATGTATTTTCAATAATATGTCTTTCTTCTTTCCTTTTAATAATGGTCATATGATTGTTAGATTGGTTTTTAATCATTTAGATTCCTGTCTCACTTATAAGATATGTAAATTCAACTACTATGACCAACTAGGAATGAACTATTCAAGGTAGTATGGGGAATCATGAATATACAACCCCATTTAAGTAAAGTATTGATTTTTATGGATCACATGAAAGTAAAGACATATTAAGGGTGCACCCTAATAGCAATCCAGTGTATTGGGTAAAGAAATAATCTCTAGAGATTACAAGCTTCATGATACCGTGGTGAATAACCTCGGTAATTTTTCATTATTGACACCTTGGGGAAGGACCTCAGTGATATGTTTGTGAGTGTCTAAATTTAATGTTGAAGCCACATATTCAAGTCATAATACATGTTATTTTCAAGATTATATGCCTAATCTTTCACTAATCTTTCCCTTATGTTTTTATCAAGCTCATATTGATGTCAAAAGTAAAAGTTTGTCTCATGAATCGTGTAAAATAGTAAAAAACTTATGAAATTTATATTTTTTTCCTTCACTCACAACTCTTATTAAGTATTACTATTAACGGTTTAATTTTTTCTTAAACATTCATATGTTATACCTATTTAGGAAATCTTTTACTAACCCTTTTTGAAAATGTCCTAATTGATTCATGTATTCCTTGAAAATATTAGTTGAGCACTTTTATGTTATGTTATTTTTGTTACATTTTTCTATAAGAGAATGTTCCTTGGATTAGTTTTTAATTAATTCATTCAAAAGTTTCGTTGGTTTATTTTAAACCCCTTACTGGGCATTCTTATGCTCACCCTACGTTTTAAATTGTAAATTTTCAGGTAACATCTTTTATCAGATGAAACATTTATGAATTTACTGGTTTCCCAGAGACCGAACCGAACTTAATCCTCTGTATGGGATGTGATGTGTGTTTATTATTGCATGTTTCTATTTTAAAATGACACATTATGTTCAAAAGGAACTGCCTCTTGGTATTTCTAGGGTCAGGTCTTCATAGTCTGTATCAGAGGATTTAGTTTGGATAACCATGGAAAGCCATAATTGAATGGAACAAAAATATATTTCAGCATTACTAAAAATGAGTTTTCTTAATTTTAAGATGGAAAATGAAGGTACTAATATTTTGTCTATTTCCAATGAGGCCTTAGAAACCATAATTTCCATAGCCATCCATGATGCTTTTATAAACTATGTCCATATCCGTATGTCGTGCAAACATCTCTATGATGTGTCCAACTCTCCCAGAGTACTTTAACTCTACTGAAGAGAGGGTCTGGAATACATCCTTATGATGCAAGACCGATTTCTATCTTACACATAATGGGGGAAGTACAATGAGATAACTTTTAGATGCATCACTGCAGCGGAAGGCATCTCGTCCCTCACAGCTTTCCAAGAGGATGCTGCAGAGGGAGATCCCCATGTAGCATACATGTGTCAAGTCTTTTCCTATGGCTGTTTTGGTCTAATTATGGACTTCATTATCCTTGAATACAAAGCCTCTATTCTTATGTATAGAAAAAAATTACATAGGGATGTCTCACAGTTGTACACCCCACATATCAGACTATGGAGATTCCATATGTTTTCCCATGACATCGAACCTGATTTCTCATGTTATGTATAGTTTAGGGAGATATAGAGTTTTGATCTTGTCTTGGGAATTTGGGAGTTAGGGAATTTTGGAGACCATTAGCCCCATTTTACGTTGTGCACCAGTAGTTATATAAATAACATATTTTGTTATCTCTTCTTTCTTATGTCATTACTTTGTTTATATTTTTGGATGGATTTCAAGTGATTGAACTCTCATCTTAAACTTTCAGATGGAAGAAAAAACCCACATGTTATCTCTTCCTACTAATATATTGGATATTATTACAATAAAAACCTCTGAAGATGAGTATCATCCCTTTGCAAACCTGTGAGGAACGTGCAAGAAATTGTTTTAGGTGAAAAACGGTCTGAGGATTCTCTGCACCTGTCAAGGGAATGCTCCCATCAACAACCGCATAGGCTCAACACAATTGGTCGAGCTTAAGCGGAGAGGAAAAGACCACGAAGGGATCTTCCTCTGTTTTACCCTAGTCCAGAACTACATGGCCAGAGTAAAATTTCAAGAGGGTGCTTTAGAGGGAAACCCTTATGCGACCTACATGTACCAAATCTTCAGTGTTAGCCTATACGACAACGTCTATAACTTAGATGTTCTCGATCAATACATAATTTGGAATGTTCTTCGTACGTTGGTCCATACGGAAAATTTCCAAACTTTGTACCGTTCGAGCCTCCCTCCCGAAGCCTGAGTGTTCGGTGCATGAGTTTAACCCCTTCTGCCCGATGTTTATCTGGATCATAGAAATATAGTAGTTGAGCATCAATTTGGGTGTTCCGTTGAATTCACCTGAGGATCCTCTACAATGGGGGATATGGTAGGAACAACTGAGAGATTCCTCTTAGCAAGTTTGTATGAAAGGAATTTTGGGGACCCAATTCATTGATGGGGGGAGTAATGTAACACCCCGAATTTTGGGTATCATATAATAATGATATTATGAATTTACTTTTGTTAAATCCCTTTTAACAGAACAGAAATTTAAAGGATAAACATAAGTCTCTTTATTGAAATATGAACACCGTAGTGTCTACAATACACCGAGAACTAAAGAGTAATTATGCTAACCATATATACCTATTAAAAACCCTACCAGAAGTACTGGAAGACCCCCAATCACCACAACAAGTCCCAGTATGAAAGGGAGGTCCTTCGAGTCATCTAATGAAAAAAACATCACCACTGTGATCATAAAAACCATTCTGAGCCTTAGCGGAATGGGAAGCCACATATTCTTCCTTTTGAGTTTTAGGACACCATAAGGTTTGGTTTTATAAGACATTTTATTCGACCATTTCTCTAGTGACCATTGGAAGCTAACAGTTATAAAAAAATAGTGGTTGGACCTTGTTAGGATAAGTGAACTTATTTAAATATTAATTAGTTTCCAAATAATCGAGTTATGATTATGGTTATAATTAAACCTTCATTTATGAACTCTAAAAGGATATGTTGTAAAAAATTATTTCACCGTTAACTAATTTTGAAAATAATTAAGTAATTCAAAACAATTTGTAAATTTTTCAAATACAATGTAACGATTTTCATTTCTTAAATAAGGTTATAAACTATGTTTAGGTTTTTCAAATTAAATTATGTTTTGATTGAACTACGTTTTCGTGGATACTAGTATATAATTTATAATGTATGTTTATTAAAATTTCCTTTTCGTAACTTTTTGAGATAAAAAAGGGGTTTAGTATTTTTAATTTTAGAAATAATTCTATCAAAAACAAGTTTAATTAGTATTCATTAAGGTCTAAGAATATAAAATTATATATAGATTTAATAAATATATTTATTCCTCTTCTTAAAACTTTTTTTAGTGTAACTTTTTCAAAAATACTTGGCCTAGTAGGGCCAGCCCTTTTTGGCTAGGGCCGACAGAGGCAACTCGAATGAAGTGGATGAGCTTGACCCTCTGCCCCAAGCCAAGGCCGGCCTGAGCTTGGGTAGTGGTTCCCCGAAGGGAACTCGAGAGCGAGCAAGAGCGCATAGGCTCACTAGTGCGGGTGTGATGATGTGCCAGGGTCTGGGTAGGCCATGTCCTTCGGGTAGGAGCCCATGTATAGGGCCCCCGTAGTGGGTGTTGTGTGATTTTTGAGCACTCATTGGGAGGCCCCGGGTTATATGGGAGGCAAAAACCACTCTCCGTTTCGATGTGGGATGCAGTTTTTAGGAAAAACATGATCTGGACCGTTGGATCACATAGCACGCGATCTGGGCCGTTGTTTCTGATCCCGCGATTGACCCTCACCGACCGCATCTCTCTCAGTAGGTTTTTTCATCCGTTTGATCTGGCACGATCTAATCATGGCCGTTCGAGGTTTTTAAATTTTCGCTTAGAACATAGACCATCTAATAAAACTTAGATATAATTTAAGCCTCTCAATTATTTTAAAATAGCAGATGCATCTCATCACTTGGATTGACACTGGGATCGATCTGGACCGTCTGTTTTTTCCCGATATTTCCCCTAGTCGCGTCGTCTTCTTCCTCCATGCATGGGTTACAACAATAACCCTACCTTATGGCACACCTCTCATTTTCTTCACCTCTTGCCTCCAGGGACCCCCATGTCTCCTCATTTTCTTCAAGCACGACACCCCCCGTTTAATGCAATGCATGTGGTACATTTTTCATGGAAGGTGGTGTATTAGATTTTATATATAAATAACCGAGACCTCTCGGTTATTCTCTCCCATCCAAGTCTCCACCAAAATCGACCAACCGTCCCTGAAGTCCTACTTTCTCTGGTTTTTAAAGTAAGGGTTTTTAGTTTTTCCTTGTTTTGCTTGTTTGAGAATATATACACTTATATATTCAAAAAAATATATTTTTTAACCTTACAGTTCAGTCCAAATGTTCTTAAATGTTGAAACAAGGACTTTGAGTTCTCTTGCATTCAAATAACTTAAATAATGTAAGGATTATACCTTGACTCATTTTTTTGTTTTGAAAATACATATATACTTTTGGTTATATATATACATCGGTTATATGCAGGAATGGGCATGACCTTTCTACTTTGGTTATATGTATAAATTTCGTGTATAATTATTCATGAAATGCACATATTCACATACAGTTAATTTCATATTTAAATAATAAATAAATTTTGAATCATTTATATATATGATCAGGTTTTTATAAAATTATTTTTTTGTAGGTTTTCATAAACAAATTTTTTTAACTACGGGCTTGACCTGCCCTATTCAAAATGTTGTTGAACTAATATTCATAGGGGATTAACAGACATGGGTGTGCCAATATTTCAGTTTGAGTTCGGGTATATACATATATTTTATATATTACGTGAACCTTTATTCTAGTTGTTAAGGTCCCTATACATTATGTCTCGAGTTTCGGTGTAGTTTTAAAAACATATGAAATAGGGTGTTAAAGAAAACATATATCCACATTTTAGTTTAACTTATTTGTTTTCCATATGTTTTAAATGATGTTCCTTATGGTGAAGATTCATGCTTTCTATCATGGACATTATTCAGTTTGATAAAAAGGCTTAACAATATTGAATGTTTTAGCATGTGCCAGATCAAAACCCTACTTGAGATTTTTGGTTAACCTTGTAATCAATTGGATGATAAAATTTTAGAATTTCAAGAACAAACATGCATGTGATAAATTATAGTTTTCTGTACTTTTAGCACCTTAGATTTTAATGTATGTGCCATAAACTGCCCTTCTTATTTCCTTTTAATAACGTTCGTATGATTGTTAGGTTGGTTTTTAATCATCTAGATGCCTTTCTCACTTATAAGATATGTAGATTCATCTATTATGACCAACTATTAATGAACTATTCAAGGTGGTATGGGAAATCTTGAATATAAAACCCCGTTTAAGTAAAGTATTTATATTGTGGCTCACATGAAAGTAAAGTCATATTATGGGTGCACCCTGATAGCGCTCCAATGCATTGGGTAAAGAATTAATCTCTAGAGATGACAAGTTTCACGATACCCTGGAGAATAACCTCAGTAATGTTTCTTTATTGACACGTTGGGGATGAACCTCAGTGATATATTCATGAATGTATAAATGAAATATTGAAGCCACATATTCAAGTAATGTTACAAGTTCTTTTCAAGATGATATGCCTATTCTTTCACTACTCTTGCCCTTATGTTTTTATAATGTTCTTATTGATGTCAGAAGTAAATGTTTGGGGCATGATTCATGTAAAATAGTAACCAACATATGAAATTGAAGTTTTCTTCCTTCACACGAAACTCTAATTAAGTATTACTCTTAATGGTTTAATTTTTTCTTAAACATTCAATTTACATACTTGTTTAGGATATCTTTTACTACCCCTTTTTGAAAATGTCCTAATTGATTCATGTATTCCTTGAAAATCTTAGTTGAGAACTTTTATGTAATGTTACATGTGTTACAGTTTTCTATAAGAGAATGTTCTTTGGATAAGTTTATTAAAAATGCTTTCAAAAGTTTCAATGGTTTTTTTAAAACTCTTACTGGGCATTCTTATTCTCACCGTACGTTTGGAATTTTAAATTTTCAGGTAATAGCGTTTATCAGATGAAACATTTCTGAAGTTACCGGTTTCCCAGAGCCCGAACCGACCTTGATCCATTGTATGGGACGTGATGTGTGTTTATCAGTGCATATTTTTGTTTTAAAACAACACATCATGTTCCGAAGGCACCGACTCCTTGTTTTTCTAGAGTTGGGTCTTAACATAATGCATGGAATTAAAATCATTTAATTTACAATATTGAGTGAATAAAGTTCAAAAATCTCTACCTTGTAGATGAAATGCATTAACATAAACACATGATGTACCTACATCACCTATAACACCCCATGATTTTACAGTATGTCACTTCTTAAATAAATTCATTTTCTTTGATATATTATGTTGTATTCAACAACAAAATATAATTATGCTACACACACCAATGAGTTGGCTTGCGCAACTTGTAAGACCAAGTTTTACCAAACACCAATATATTATTAAAATATTATTTTTTACTATATTTTGAAATAACCAAGACATTAAGTTAGTGGTTATGAATAGTATTAACTAACTTATGAAAATATATGGCTGAATTCATTGGTTCTAAATTAATTAAAAATGAATATAGTAACCAACTGAATATATATATGAGATGTTTTTTTAAAAAACTATTTTTATGCTCACAATGTCATTTTATTCTAATAAATTAAATTAATTACTATTATTGAATGATATTAATGAAATATATAATTTATATGTAAAATAAAATATTTTTGATTTTCATATAATATATTTGAGAGGTATAAGATAATAACAAACCCAATATTACACATAAAACCTATTTTTTTTATAAAAACAGGTTTATCGTCTTTTAATTGAGAACCTATTTTAAATCCAATTTTTGACAATATTTTGAATTATATTTGAAAAAATAAACTTCATATTTTAAATATAAATATAAAATTTTACTTTAGTTAAATTTTTGGTATTTTTTATGATAAGTTTCAGGTTTTGATGTATAGGGGAAAATAATAAATTTTAATTGAAAACAACTTTTTTCATCAAAATAATTTAAAGTGTTAAATTATATTATTGAATATTTTTAAAATATAAATAGATTATTTTTATCATTTAATACAATTTCAGTTATTTTAATCAATTTTACAATGAATTTAGACATAAAAATGTTTCAATCTTTTGCTGGTTTAAACTTTAATAACTGGTTTTCTCACATCGTCAACAAGATTAATTTTAAATTAATTACTAAAAATTATATGATTCGAATTATTAAAAATGGATTCTATATTTGGAATTAGTGGGTACAAATTATGTAAAAAGTTTTCTTTTATTTTTGGTCATATGAATTGTAAAATTTAGTAATATTTTAATTACCACAGTTAAGGGTAAATTAGGTAATTATAGATATAAATGATATTATAAAATTACCCCAACACTTGTCGTAATTTCATTTAATGAGTGGTTTTTTACTAGAAGCATCATTAGGACGAAAATATAATATTTTTAAGCCACATGGATGAGAATAATAAATTTATTATATTTTATTTAAAGATAAGTTAAAAATGTCATACTCATGTTTTTAATAACTATTACATTTTTAATGCATGGTTATAAAAAATATAAATTAGACTATACATATTCATTTGAAAGATAATAAAATTTTCTTCATCATGATAATTTATTTAAATTTATTCGAGAAGAAATAATTTAATTTAATGATTTCATAATAATGAGGTGGTAATTGTTTAATTAATGGAAATAAATAATAAATGATATTAAAAACATTAAAATAAATAAAATTTGACATAATTAATGACATCCCTGGATTTTATAGATAATTTAGAAATGTTAGTGATATATTATAAGTTGTAGTTCAATGTTATCATGATGTTATAATATTTTTTAAAAAGAAAAATATTTAATAGTATCAAAAATGAAACAAATGATACTTTAAAAAAATAATATTTTATTAAATGATATAAAATTCATAAAAAAATAAATTCTGCCACATAACTACAATAAAGTTAAATATGTCATAAATGAGCCATTTGGTGTTTGTTTATCATTTTATAGTAACTATATTAACCCTAAAGAGTAAAAAACGTTGTCTTGGTAATTGTTAAAGGGTTTAACTAGGGGATAAAGACAAATGATAAGGTTAACATTGTGACCTAAACAGGTCTAAAAATTATGTTCTAAGAGTATTTAAACCCATACTAATCTTAGAATATAAATAAATCACTTTTTTGACATTTTTAATTAAAAAATAAAATATATTAATTTAATATTTTGGGAGTTTTCTAAAATGCCCCACCTAAATTATAAAAGGGAAATTTCCCCCTCACTTCTTTACACCAATTTTAACCTTCTAGATTGACCAAACCCTACTCATTTATCTTCCTAACATCCATATACACATATTATAGGTTCTGGTATTCTTAGAAAACTAACGCTAGCGTCACTAAGAGGAGATATGTAGAGACCCAACCCCAGAAGGCCTAAAGATGGTTTCTACTACTATTGCATTGACATGATTACAAGGAATTAAATACCAAAGGATAGAGAGTTTAGTAGTCTTGATAAAATAGATATATACATGAGAAAATAATAAACTAATTACTAAAAATTTTTCTTCTTCTTTCTAAATAAATAGCTTTGAGGATAATTCTAATCTAGTTAGTAAATCCCTACATATCTTTCATAGTATGTTTCTTGGATTCCTAGGTAAATAAATATAAAAAGGGTGATATAAAATGATTAGTATGTTCAAAATATAGAATAAGAAATAAATAATAAATGAGAATAATAATTATGAAGTTTTAAATAACTGAATTCACGTGCCATATTATCAATAAAATGAGAAATAGATATATAAACAACATGAAAAGGTAATAAATGAAATCACATGACATTAAAATAAATATATAAGAAAAAAAGAAATATGGTATGGTAAGAAACTAAAACACATACTATCTAAATAATTGAAAATGAAATGTATCCATAGATATGTTGAAACAAAATATCATGGATGAATAATTAATGAAACTAAATTAGGTAAATGATTTCCTATTGGACATCATATATAAGGCACATGAAAACCTATACCGTAAAGACCATTCACATGAAGATTTAAAATATTCGGATTTTCACAAATAATTTGTCTCATGAGAACTTATTGATGCATTTAGGGTCCATATACTGTTTAGTTTCCTCCAATCATTTATTTTCCAAATTATTTCTCAAATTGAATAATCAAAATAAATAATATGCCTTATCAATTATCTATATTGAATAAGGAAGACCAAATTATCAATATTTTCTGAAATAATAAAATATCTATCAATGTAGACATCATATGTAAAATTGTATCTAGTTTATGAAATAGTATCATCCATGATGAATGAAATGGATAATTAGGGGTAAATTCAATGTTCATTGATCAAAGGAGATTGAATATTTCAAGGGGAATAACAAATAATTCAAGGAATTGAATGTGAATACTATCCATAGAAAAATCAATAATAAACCATTCAATGGATGAATACAGATGATATCATTACAAAAAAAAATATTCAGTGGAGTAAAAATAAAGGGTTCACTACTACAAAATAGGCCTTTAAAAGTGCTAGAATAGTCCTTTATCGATTCTAATAAAACACTTACAATATGAGCGTGGTTAAAAGATCAAAACTTTATCAGTGCTAAAAAAACACTGTTAAAGTCCCCCTTTAACAATGTTAAAAAATCATTGTTAAAAGGTTCCTTTAACAACACTTTTTTAGTGATGTTAAAGGGGGCCTTTAATAAAAAAATTTAGAGATGATAAAGGCAGCACTATTAAAGGGGGTAAAATTATATTTTTATGGACACTTATGAGCTTGACCCCCTTTATCAGTGCTTCCACTAACCCTTTAATAGCGATCCACCCCCTTTATTTGTGCTTTTCCCCCGCCACATTTTATCATCACCTTTTGATTTTCTATACTTATGCACATCTTCATGGATTCAAACCCTACACCTCTCCTTCAACGATGGAACACATTACCACTACACTATCATATTTTGATGTCTATTTAATGATATTTCTGTTTATATATATATATATATTTATATATTTATTTTAAAATTCATTTATACAATACATATGTGTGTGTGTGATATATATATATTTATATTTATTAAATTATATTATATATTATATTCATTTATATATAATAGAATAGAATAGAAATATATATCTCTTTATTAATACTCACATTTGTATATGTATATATAATGTAAAAATGGATAGATATTATTTTAAATACATCTTTAGAATATGTATTTATTTACATATATTAGAATATACATTTTTTATAAATATGTTGATATAAGTATCTATATGAGTGATTTATTATAAGAAAAAATAAGAGACATTCATATATTTAATTATAAATAACATTAAATTATGAAAAATGATAAAATTTAAAAACCATAATATCAATATAAATGTAATAAATAGGAATAAAATTAGTCACCAACAAAAAATGCTATAAGACCCCTTTAAAATAGGTTGAAAATCCATCAAATGTCAAAAAATCTGGGTACCTTGACTAAAAACTATATTTTTGGGATTTTATGAGATTTTATGGTCTTTAAACATGTGATAGAGGTTTACCATTTTCACTAAGGGTGTAGATCTCACTAAAAATTTTTATTTGATATTTGGTAAAGCATAAATGGACACCCAGATCAAAATTTACCACTGTTTGAAGTTTGAGTTACGTTTTCAACTTATTTTAGATATTTTATTTTTTTTGATTTTATATCTCCAAATTGATATTTAATGACTATTAATCGGAAATAATAAGAAAATTATTAAATAAAAATATTATTTATTTATTTTTTAATACATTTTCACAAAATATCTTATATATTATGTTTAATATTCTATTTAGCTTATCTAAACCATATTTTAAAAAATATATATTATATTTATATGAATATTAATATATTAATATTTTATTCTTGATGAAATTTTTTTAATTATACCTTTATTAGTGATACTAAAAAAGCGTTGATAAAGAGGGGTCTTTATCAGTGCTTCTAAAAAAATGTTGATAAGGACCCCCCTTTAAGAGTGTTTTTTTACAAGTGCTGTTAAATGATCTCATTTATCAGTGGTTTTTTAAAATTTCTGATAAAGGTCCCCATTTAACAATGTTTTTTATCATTATTAAATTCCTAATTTAATGTTGTTTTTTAGAACTGACAAAGGGGGTCTTTAATATCATTTTTACCTAGCACTGTTAAAGCCATAGTATTGGATAAAACTAGTTTTGTAGTAGTTTCTATTGATGCTGATGAATAGAAATACAATAAAATGATCTTTAAAAAAATGGGGAAAATATACTATGATTATAAAAACCTTTTAGAAAAAAGGATCTATGAAATTCACTTTGGAAAAAAATTTATTTATAAAGTAACATTTTAGACATGAAAGGGTAGCTTCAATGAAATGACGATAGGTAAATTCGTACTTATCGTGCGAGGAAAAGAAAATTCTATTTTCACATTGAAAGGTTATAAAAATACATTGTTAGAAAAGAGAAAATAATATTACTTTTAAAACAATGGTAAAAGAAAAAAAAGATAAAACTTTATTTACAAAATCATTTTAAAAATATTTTTGAAAACATTTTATTTAAACATGATTTTTAAAAGAAAACAGGTTCTCTACCTAAAGAGATAATTAATTTTGGGTTTTCTTAAAAAAAATTCAAAAACATTTTCAGTACCAAAGAGTGTAAAAATGGTACTAATAATTCAAAATATTCATGAATAACTATATAATAATGAATGGATTTGTTGAAAAGTTTTTATAAAATTTCCTCTAATGTAAGATCTATTGGAAGATCATTAGTACTATTCTTGAAGAAAATAATCATTAAGCATCCTAAGGTGTCCCATACTACTTTGAAAATTTTTAAATCATAAACCTCATGAAGGAATAATATTGAATGGAATTTTCAAATACAATGATGATAAAGTAAATCATGATTTTATATATCAAAACTGGTAGTATATACACCACACAAAATAATCAAATTTTGAATATGACATTCATCTCACAGATGTAAAAAGTTAGATGAGAATCCATTACCTTGAGCTTCCTTTTTGGTGAACATCGTTCCACTTCTTGTATAATAAACTTATTTTAATTTTATAATTTATTGAGAAAATTTTTCATGTTTATAATTAATTTTATTTCACTTTATACTATGTTTTATACAAATACTTGAAAAACTCTGTTTACATTGGGTGTTTAGAACAAACTCGGAATATGTGTCAAAAACAAAATTGGTAAGTCAACTATGGTTAAAGGGGTCATTATATAACATCTCAAAAACAATAATCATGAAATAATTATCATATTTGTTTCATTAATTATGCATTTAAAATTAATCATTAAATATTTTTATGAAAAATGAAGCAACGTCACAATCAAGGAGATGGTAGGTTGTACGTACGCATGAGTAATGCTCTTATTTTTAAATTATTGTTATGGAGAGAAGGTAATTAACAACATATCTTTCCAACATGATCATATATAATAAATAACATGTTATTAAATCATATATACTTTTATATATAATTATTGTGATTTAATATGAATCACATCGTGTTGAGGAGACGATAGTTCATGTGTTTACAAACGACGTTATCACTTTTTAAGTGTGTAAAAGGGTAATAAAAAAAATGATATATATATATATATAGTATATATACCGAAAAATAATTATTTCATTAATATCATATAATGTTTTTTTATTTCACATATTTTTAATTATAATCATCATTTATACATTCCATGGATCATGTGAACAAATCACATCGCTTTGAGGGGGCAGTAATCCACACTTCCTCAAACAAAGTTATCGTATTAAAAAAATGGAAAGTATTAAAGTTATGTGTTATAAAAAAATTGAAGAAGTATAAATAAATAACAAATATCATATATATTATTTATAAACAGTGTGTCTATCATAATTTCCAACCATGAAAGTGGGTAAAGTAAAATGAACAATCATCATTCTGGGAGTCAGTAGTTTGTCGTACACAGAAACAATATGTTCATTACCCATTATATGGAAGTGTGTGTAAGTGTAGGTATAACCTTTAGGATAACAAAATAATAGTATATTATGGATAATTGTGTTGTTATATAATAATATAATAATAATATATGAGGGGTTGGAGAATGGAAATAAAACTAGAAATCTTGAGAGATGACATTACCTCTTAATCGGGTAACTACTTTTGGTTTCTACCAAAAAGATTCCTTGGAAAGATTTATAGTAAAATGGAGGCTTAAAGTTCTAGTGGAGGGATGTTGGGAAGCTATATAGGATGATATTTTTCAAATCTATGTGGTTTGAGATGTGTCATGAATAAGGAGAGGTGGCGGCCTTTTATATGGGAGGAAAGGGACTCACTTGGTCTTCTGAAATAAAGTTAGGTGTACCCATGTGTTAACAAAAATAAATGTCAAAAAAAACCATCCAAACTCAATAATGGAAGGTTAATGTCCTAATTATTTCCAATAAAGTGGTTTTGGATAAGTTTCTATGTCATTTGGCCCCTTAATTTAAATGTTTAGTCCTTTATTAAGGTTACTTTTACCTTAATAGTTGTAAATAATTTTAATTACTGTAACTAATATTTTTATAAAAAACAAATTTGGTCTTATTAGAAATTAGAAATAATTTGTATTCCAAATATGGAATCCATTTTTCCAAATTCACAACACAGAAGTGGTAGATATTAATTTAAATTTAATTTCGACGATGGGACGACAATGCATGTTTTTAAGGTAAAAAATTATGAAAGTTTGCTATTTTTTTATAATCAATTTAAAATTAAAATTTGTTCCAATGACATAAATTGTATTAATTTATAAAAATATTATCAAAATAATCTATAAAACAAATTAAAAATATAATTTAACCTTATAACTAAATTTGAAAAAAAAGAACTTTTGAACTAAATTTCAGTATTATTAACTATTCATTAAATACGAAATGTTTCAAAAAAATATAAAAAATTCACCCTAAAATAATTATTATATTTATATTTCCAAGAATAAGTTTATTTTTACATATTAAATCAATTAAAGTGTCAAAATTCAAATTTAAAATGGGTTCTCTATTAAATGGTGGTAAAATTTCCTTTATAAAAATATAGGTTTTATATGTAAAATAGGGTTTATTCTTATCTTATGCATATCAAACATAATGGATTAATATAAAAAATATATTATTTAATATACAACATATATATTTCATTAAAATCATTCCTTAATTTTAATTAACTATGTTTATTAAGAAAAAACTCTTTTTGATGTATATAAATAATAATATTTATTTTTTATATCCAATTGGTTCTTATTTTCATTGATAATTAGTTGGTTACAAATGAATTCATTTTATATTTATATAGAACATAAATTTTCATAATTTAGTTAATAATATTTATAAGTGCTAACATAATGGCTAAGTTATATCATATTACATTAAATAATCATATTTTAATAAAACATTATTATTTGGTGAAAATCGGTCTTGTGTGTATTGGAAGCTATAAAGGAAGGTCATTTTCTCATGCAACACAAGCTATCGAGGAAGGCCACTCTTTCATGTAACATAAACTATCATGGAAGGCCTCTCCTGCATGAAACACAAGCTAACTCGGTGTTGCATGTATGGAAATACATAGAATCTATTTTAAATAGTAAATATTTTATAAAGTATCTAGATATTATATTACCTTACATGTTCGGTATCACGTGTCATACACACTATAGAATAAAAGGTTGTTACTTTTGATTTTCATTTCATCACATTCTATCCACCGTATTTAAATTTCATCCTCAAAATTTAAACTCGATCATGAAGATAGATTGTTTGATACATACTATGTTTGAAATCCCACTTCATGAGAAGTGTTTGTAAGTCATCCTCTATAAAAGAGAGAATAGAAAGTACATAGGTCACATGGACTACCATGTAACTAGGTCTCTAAGTAGGAGAACATTAGTTTAAAATAGAGATATGTACTTGTAGGAAAAATGTAAATATTTATAAGGATTGAATGGGGTCATAAATCACAAACAATTGAATGATCAATGGAAAGTTGAGGACCTCAAAGAAATAAATTTGTGATGATTTAGAAGACCATAGATTCAATAGAAATTAATATATTAGGAAAAAAATTTATTTTTAAGACATTTTCCAAATTATGGGTAATTATTTTACTACTGAAGAATATAATGAAATATTATTACATGATAGGTTTCAATTTCATATGAAAAATCCTAAATTTTGGTTTTTCTTTGATCAAATTAGAAATAATTCTTTTGCTCCTAGAAATTAAATACCATTAATGATTTTTTATGAATGAATCACTAAAAGAAACATTTAATGGATCGTGAGGCTTATAAAAGAGTAAAAATTCTAAATATTTTCTTTAACTATCTTCCAAAACCAATATTGTTAATAGATTAATATCTAATCCTCCAAAGTGAATCTACTGGTTTATCATTAACATTTATTCATCAAATTGTTTAACTAAAAACCATGAAAAATAAACCAGGAAATTTCATAGGTTAGTGGTTGGCAAGAAACCCTTATCATCCTTTGGTCATGGGTTTAAGACCCGCAACCTTTCTAGATCTGATTGGTTATCAACCAACTTATAGGTCATCCTATTCTAAAACAAATTTAATATAATTCCTAAAATAAATATGATGGATATCCTTTAAATTAGGTTAATCAAAAAATATAATTTTATCTAAATTTTTCAATGCAACTCTAATACATAAATACTTCATCCACTTATATCCACATAGATCTTTCCTTATTCTAGAGTTTTTCCATAATACCATTTATAGGATTTTAAAATTATGATTCCCTATTTTAAATCTAAACACCCTAGTTTTATCCTAGGTTATTCATTGTCAAAATCTTTTATTGTGGTTTTTTAAAGAAAATGTAAATTATCATAAACATATCCCCCATGAGTGTCAAAGCATTTGTGCAGTAAGGCTTGTTGTTGTATACCAGTTAACCCAAAGATAGGCTCAAAATACCTTGTCCTAGTAATTAATCCTAGATACATATGTATCAAAACCATATACACTTGTAGTATCCATAAATGGATGTATTTCTAGAAAGAACCACATAATCTCTACCTTACCAAAGTTCTAGGATTTTATTCTCTACTTATTGTCAAATTCTACCTTAGGTCTGTGTTCTATAACCTATGTTTTATTAAATCTAGTTCCCAAGGATGATACTAAACATCCTCTAATACCAACATAAGTAACCTAACCCCAGAAGGCCCAGAGTCGGTGTCTACTACTATTAAATTGGAAATATTACAAGGAATTAAATCCCGAAGAATCAAGAGTTTAGTATTCTTGGTAAACATGATACATAAATGAGAAAAGAATACACTAATTAAAACATAATTTGTTATTCTTTCTAAATAAATAGCTTCAAGGATAAATCAAATCCATTTAGTAAATCCCTATATATCTTTCAAAGTACTCTTCTTGGATTCCTAAGGAAATAAACATAAAAAGGGTGAGCTCAAATTCTCAGTAAGGGAAAAATATAGCATAAGTTATAATGAATAAATGAGAATAATAATTATGATGTGGTGAATAACTGAACTCACATTCCATATAATCAATAAACTGATAAGGATGTTCAATATATAATAAATAAACTAAGAAGGATGTTCATAAATATTATGAAAAGGTAATAACTGAAAACACATTCCTTTTAAATAACTAGATACTGAAAATAAATATGGAAATGTAAGAAACCGAAACACATTCTATCTAAATAACTGAAAATGAAATGTATCCATAGATATGT
Organism: Viscum album; assembly: GCA_963277665.1. NCBI lineage: Eukaryota > Viridiplantae > Streptophyta > Magnoliopsida > Santalales > Viscaceae > Viscum > Viscum album. Next base: position 961,097,025 of record OY728148.1, on the reverse strand, counting down.
CAATGTAAAATATCATGGATTAATAATAACTAAAACTAAATGAGGGAAATTATTTCTTAATAGACATCATGTTTGAGGCACTTGAAAACCTATACCATCAATACATTTCCCAAGACGGTTTAAACAATTCTAATTTGTGAAACTAATTTTTCTCATGAGAACCTATCGATTCATTGAGGACCTATATAAATTTCGGTCTCCTCCCGCCACTGCCTGTCCAAATCATTCCTTATATCGAATACTCAAAACAAATAATATTCCTTATCAAATATATGTATTAAATAAAGGATATGAAATAATCAATATTTTTGTAAATAATAAAATAACTATCAAAGTAGAAACTGTATGTAAAATGGTATAGGGATTAGGTAATAGTAACATACATGATGAATGAAATGAATAATTAGGGGGAAATTTAATGTTCAATGATCATAAAAGATTGAATATTTCTAGGGGAATAAAAAATGATTTAAAGAAGTGAATGTGAATATTATCCTTGGAAAAATCAATAATAATCCACCTAGAGGAAGAATAAGGATGGTATCAATAATGAAATCTCAAGTGGAGTAAAAATAAATGGTTATTGTAGATGATGAATAGAAATACTATAAAATGATATTTAAAAAAATCCCTGAGGAAAATATCCTTTTATTATGAAAATTCTATTGGATATTTTTTTCTTTGAAAATCACTTTTAAAACATTTTCTTTAAAAATTAACCTTTTATACATGAAAAGGAAGCTTCAAATAAATTATTGTGGGTAAATATGTACTTGTCATAAGAGGTAAAAGAACATTCTTTTTTTATTGTTAAAGGTTAAAAAAATGAATTGTTAATAGAGTTATAAGAATATTCCTTTGAAAACAATGGTAAAAGAAAATAAGGGTAATAATTTCTTTACCAAATCATTTTAGAAACAATTTGGAATTTTTTTTATCAAAACATGGGTTTTAGAAGAAAAACGTTCTCTAACTAAAGAGAGAAATAAAGTTTAGTTTTTTAAGAATATTTTCTAAAACATTTTTGAGTAACAAATAGTGGAAAAAATAGTACTAATACATGAAAATGGTATTGAATAACCAGATAATAATGATGGGTTTTATTAAAAAATGGATATATAATATCCTAGAATGGAAATTCCATTGGAAGATAATTAGTACTAGTCATAATGAAACTAATCTTTAAACATCCCAAAGTATCCCATACCACTCTAAAACAATTTAAATCATAATCTTGATGAAGGAATAATATTGATTGAATATTTTAAATACCATAAAGCTAAAATAATTAATGATATAATATTTCAAAATGGGTAGTAGATACACCACACAGAATAATTAAATGGTGAACATGACATTTATCTCACAGATGTAAAAAGTGAGATTTAAAAACCTTACCTTGAGTTTCATTTTTGGTGAACGTCCTTGGACTTCCTGTATAATAAAATTATGTTAATATTCCAATATCTATGGAAATTTTTTCATGTTTAACATTACTTTTATTACACTTTATATTATTTTGTATACAACTACTTAAACAATTCTGTTTACATCGGCTGTTTACACAAATTCAGATTATGTGTCAAAAACAACATTGGTAGGTCAACTATTGTCGAAGGGGTCATTATATGACATATACAAAATAATAATCATGAAATAATTATCATATTCATTCATTAATTATACATTTAAAATAAATTATTAAATATGGTTATGAAAAATGAACCAACATTACAATCATGGCGACGGTAGGTCATATACACGCATGAGTGAGATTCTTATTTTTCAATGATCGTTATGGAAAGAAGGTTAGTAACACCAAATATTTCCATAATGACAAATATAACATAAATACTATATTATTTAATCTTATATACTTATATATATAATTATTTTGATGTAAAACAAATCACATCGTGTCGAGGAGTCAGTAATCAACACATCTATGAACAATGCTATCACTTTTTAAGTGTGTGAAATGGTAATAAAGAAATCGATATATATATTTCCAAAAACGTAATTATTTTATTTATATCATATAGAGGTTGTTTATTTCCCATATTTTTAATTATAATCATTCTTTATACATTCCATGGATCGTGTGAATGAATCATATCTCTTTGAGGGGGCGGTAGTCCACACTTCCTCAAACGATGTTATCGTATTAATGAAAAATGGAATGTATTAAATGTGTGTATTATAAAAGGATTAAATTACAATAAATAATTAATAAATATCATTTATATCATATAAAAATATATTTTCCATCATAATGGGAAACTATGAAAGTTGTTAAAGTAAAATAAACAATTGTCATTTTGTGAGGCAGAATTTCACTATACATAGACACAATATGTTCATTACCCTTTAAATGTATGTATTTGTAAGTGTAGGACTAACCCTTAGAATAAAACATACTATTATATTGAGAATATGGTTTATTTATACAATAATAAAATAATAATATATGAGGGGTTGGATAATGGAAATAAACTAAAAATCTTGAGAAACGATGTTTCCCCTTAATAGGGTAACTACTTTTGGTTTGTACCATAAGGATTCCTTATAAGGATTTATAACAAAATTGAGGATTCAAGGCATAGGGGAGGGATTTTGGGAATCTATATGGGCAGATATTGGTTGAAAATAATTGGTTTATGAGGTGTGAGGAATGAGGAGATGTTGTGACATTTTATAATGGAGGAAAAGGACCCACATGGTATTTTGAAAACAAGTTAGGTTTACCCATATTTTTACCTAACAGAATGTCATAAAAAACCAACCAAAATCAATATTTGAAGATTAATGGCCTAGTTATTTCCATAAAATTGGTTTGTGACAAATCATGAACTTTATCCATACTTTTTGGAAATTAAAGTTAATATGTCACTAATCCTATGCGATCAAGGATCTCAAAGGGGTCAATATTCATTGGGATAAATCTTTGCTTTCTTTACAAAGTGTATGACTCCCTAACATGGTTACATTCAAAGGAAACGTTTTCTCTAACATCAAAATTAAAGACCCTTCAGTAGTAGTCAGTATAGCTCTTTTACTGACTCTGTGTAGCTTGTATATGTTCTTTTATGGATTGAAACTTCTTTTTCATCACTTTCACAAGACTAGGTCCATGTATGTTTCATTCCACAACTTCATCCCAAAAAAATTTCAGTTCTACATTGATTTACATTCAAAGATTCATATAGATCGATTTAAATACTTGAGTGGAAGTTGTTTTTATATGAGAACTCAACCAATGTGATATGATGATCACATCTACCATTAAATTCCATCAAGCGTGATCTTAGCATGTCCTCAAGTGTTTGAATAGTCCTTTTAGATTTTATATCAGTTTTGGTGTGATAGGTCTTGCTAAAATTTAAATTAGTACTAAAATCTTATTAAATGATTCTATAGAATTTAGAGGTGAACCTTGGATCACAATCAAATATGATTGAAAGTGGAACCCCATGAAACCTCACCATTTCTTTCACATATATCTTAGAAAATTTTTCAAGTGAGAAATCTTCCCAAATAGTGATAAAGTGGCCAGTCTTGGTGAGTCGATCCACCACAAACCATATCGTATTTTTTGTGTGGATGTTTTTGGGAGACAGGTGATAAAGTCCATGGTGATATTCATCCATTTCCACATGGTTATAAGAAATGGTTTCATCATCCCATTTTAATTTGGTCACTCTACATTAACTTAATGTCATTCAAAACACCTTGATATATACTCCATAATCTCCTTATTCATGTTGTCCCATCAAAAGTGTTCTTAAAGATCACGGTACATAGTGGTACTTTTGGGGTGGTGTAGAATGATAGGCTATGTTCATTATAAAATAGAATGGTCTTTATCTCTGGTTATGAAGGAATAGAAAGCCTCATTAAAAACTAAATGACACCATCATCATCAATTTGTAACTCATGTACCATGCCTTCCTTTATTGATTTCAACTTTATTTAGCTCCAGATCATCCATTTATCTCTCCTTGATCATCTCTTAGATAGATGGTTAGGAAATAATTTGGGAGAGGTAGGATGTATTCCATATCATTATTAATTCAAGATATATCCTTTTAATATACAAGAAGATAAGGTCTCTCTTAATTTTCATCATAGATATAGTAGCACATTTCTTTCTATTAAGAGCATCATCTACCTTATTCTCCTTTCTGAGATTGTAGTAAATAGAGAAATCATAGTCCCTGATCAGATAAAACCATTTTCATTGATACATATTGATTAACATCTATGATAATATATAATTTATACTCTTATGATCGATATATTTGTGAAATTTCTCACCATAAATATAGTGAGACCAAATATTTAGTGCAAAGATCATATCTTTTAACTCGAGATCATGTTCCAGGTAGTTCTTCTCATGGATCTTTAACTATCATGTGGAATATGATATCACTTTATCATTCTACATGACTACAGAACCCAAGAATTTCTTTGAATCATCACTATATATCACAAAACCTTCTCAAATTATTGGTAGTTTGAGTACATGTTAAGACCAAGATGATAAGGATGATTGTCATATTTAGGTATTATTTTTTATTGTCAAGGATGTTTAAGAAGAAAATAAATCACCTCACTTTTTATTTGGTCAAAATCAGACGGACCATCGTATTCAAGAAAATAATACTCACAATGGTAAAGAAAGTCCATTGTATCGCGAATATGTTTTCGGGATGAAGAGGATCATAATACTCACCCTAAGTCTGGAATGAAAGGTTTAATTGTAATGGGGAAAAATCAGAGTCTTCCTGACTTCAATGAAAATGTAATTATGCTTTGATGATCTTGGAGTTCTCATAAATCATTAGTAAGTTATAAAACTAGCGATGAATGATTGATGAAATAAAGAGAAGAAAAAGATACTACCTATCATATTAAATTTGATAATAATCATACCAATCGTATTCAGGTTGAGAAGGAAAGAAAGATGTCGATAAAATATAGGTAAGTAGCAACACATTACATGGTAGGTTATATGATGATGAAGTTGATATTCAACATAATCAAAGTCATGAAGGAATTAAGGGTACTTTCTCAAAGTTTACGAAAGAATAAATTTGATATATTTGAATCATTACAGTCTTAAGATCATCATAAATATATTTTTGGATGAATAATTGTTTAATGACAAAGTAGGATGATCGTAATGAAGGTTCTAGGTTTTAGTTAAACTAAATGCTAAAAATATTTAAATCCTAAAAGAAAGAAGTTAGTGAGCATCATATTTAAAAAAGAAATAATATCTTAATGTTTATCCATTGGATTTAGTATGTCATCATATTCATCAATGGTTGAATGTTTTGTGATAAACATTTACCGGTATCATATTTAGAAGAGAAATAAGTTGTTGAAGTTGACATTGCTAATACCGGTCCATCAGACTCGGTATGCCATCATAATAATCAGAGGATGAATGTTTGAAAATGATGACTGTAAAGAAAATGAAAGGTATGTGGTGAAAAATATGAAGAATAAATTCATAGATTTATCAATAATGTAGTCCACCATTTAAATTAGGTTTAATTACTTTGTTTATCATTCATTTCGGTCAAGAGAAGAGATAAATAGGTATATATTATTTTTCATTTGTCTTCATCATATTGAGGCGGATCATAGTGAAAAATTATAATGGGAAATTAGTATCAGACTACTGTTTTTAAAGAAAGTACAAAGTATATGTAAATCTATATGAATATTCATGATGGTTCGAGAAGTGTTGAGAAGAGTTTATGAAGGAAAGATGGACCTGAAATTCAAAGGAACATATAGATTCGTAAAATGTAAGTGAGAGAAAAAAATTTTAGGAATCCCACCCAAACCAAATTTGGGGTGAGTATAAAATAGAAATTACTTTGTAATTTATGATAGATGTACTATTCACGGTGAATAAGAGACAAGGAATAGATTTAGAGAGAATAAGTGGTTTCCTAATTAAATTTTGTTGAAGAAGTAATTCAGATAGAAGTGTCTTAAGAGGAGAGACAATATCGTATTCAACTGGTCGTCTTACTTGGCTGAATCATCATAACAGAAAAATTGTATTGGTTTTTCTAGATTTAAGAAGAAATGGTTCATAATTTTCTCAAATATATTCTACAAATGTCATATATTTTTCTTATTGATCAAATAGACTAGTAGAATCAGATTGAGTTTTATAATAAAGTCCATAAAAGTTCTTACCAACTTCTAGTTAAGAACATAAATATTTTTTATAAAAAAGAACACATTTGTGAAAGTTTACTTAGAAGCATCATAAATTATTTTGTTACAAAAATATTTATTAAATCATTTTTTTTGGAAGGATAATATGCACTATTCAGTTGTTTACATAGTGACACACATGTGAAAGGGCATATCCAAATCAATTTATTGCACACAAAATGATTGTATTCTAGTGGATTGTGTTGTATTAGATCTTTTTGAAATAATACCAAGAATGTAGATATTCTTGTTGAATAATAAACCTTGTAAATTATTGTGTTCTTATAGATGTGGCTTTTAATTATTTTCAATAGGAAAAGAAATATTTAATAGGAGGAAAATGTGTTATAATAAGTAAGGGAATATAAAAGAAAAATATATCACTAATTCACCCCTCCCCCTTATAGTGATACAATTATCAAGACTGGGTAATTACAATTAGTATCAGAGATAGGTTCCCTTCATTTAATCTTTGTTGATGTTTTGAAGAGAAGTTGATGGATAATTTGAATTGTGTCAAGAATAAAGGAATCCTGGTTTTTTATGGTAATAATTATCATATCTAGAAAGATATAATGTTTCCCCATCTTATGTCTATTAGATATGATATTCTTGAAGATTCAATAGATGTATTTACTCCTATTGATGATAAATTTCATATTAATCTATTGATAAGAGTAATCTTGAGAGTGATGTAAGGGACAAGAATTATTTACTATCATCACTTTCTAAAAGTTTATTTTTACGGGTGAAGGGTGTTTCCATAGCTAAAGGTACATGGGATAAGCTGAAAAACATATATGAAGGAAATACAAAATTGAAGAAAGAAAAATTAAAAATCTAGAGGCTGAAGTATAATGTCTTGAAAATGGGTGGGTAAGAATTTATTAGGGACATATTTACCAGGTTAAACAACATCATCAACACTATCAGATGTATTAGTTAAAAGTTTGAGGATTCATTAATTATTGAAAATATAATAAGAATTATTCTCGATAAGTTTGATTCTAAATTTTATTAATTAGATGATAGATATCATAAAAAATTATCTATAGATTATTTTCATAGAACTCTCATCACTTCTAAAATAATAAGGTATAAAGATATGAAAATAAAAATAAAATTTGATAGAGAAATTTTGTTCAATATTGTAAAGAAAGAGAATTCAAATAAGATTATTATTAAAGAAGAAGGTGGATATTTTGATTCTGAAAATGAGGTATGTAAAAATCTTGATGATATTTTATCCTTTTTTTCTAAAAATGTGAGAATATGTACATGTAAATATAAAGGGAATTTTACCATGAAATGTTTTTAATATTGATTCATTAGTCACTTTACAAAAAAAATTCCACAATTAAAGAAAGAAAAATATTGTGATGAAGAATAAATAATGCCAATAAGGTCATGGATGAAATAGGGTGGAAAGGAAAATTTTATTCAATAGGGAAGGGCAAAAAATTCCCAAATCTAAAAGGTGTATTTTAATATCTAAAGATAAAGAATAAGAAGATAGTAAACCTAAATCCAAAAATTATACTGAGCATGTTGGTGAGAATACGTTTAGTGTAACAATTAGTGATGAAGAAATCAGAATCAGCAGTTCTGAATAAGAAGAAACTCAACATAAATTTCATTTAAAATATGATTTGTAAAATATTTTAGAAATATAAGAAGTCTTGAAAAATAGAACAAGAACATGGAATATGATCGTTCCCCATAAAAAAATCATGAAACTTTTTTAGATGAGAAGAAAAAGAAATAACCGGATATTAGTGATTTGAAAAAATATCTTAAGGAAGAAAAGAATCATAATGAACATCTAGAATTGAAGTTAAAGGCATAAAAATAATAGTTATAACTTGTCTAGTAAAAACATTATAAAGATGAAAATAAAATTATATTTTCCAAAAATTCTAGAGATGAAGTTTGTGAAAGTTTTCATAACGAAAAACTTGATAAGGATAAAAAAGTAACCATCAAAAGTATATAGGAATGATAGAATTATTTCTAGAAATAAGAATGATTAGAAAATTATGTATGTGGATATGATTAACAATGTTGAGAATTCATATGTTTTTGAAAAACCTGAGTCTAAAAATGTTTCTAAAAATTATGAATATGTAAATGTTTTTATTATTTCTAGTTATGACAAGGATAAATGGATAAATAAGTTAAAAAGAAGATTCTGATTGATAACAGAAAGTTTTGCGGTCAACAAAATTCAGATAAGAAGGTTTCTAAGAAAAATATTCATAACTCCAGTCAGTATGGAATCTATAGAGGAAAATATTCTTACTCTATTTACTACTGGTATTGTGATGGAATCATAAATAAAACAAATATGTGTTGGTTAATCCAACAACATTACTACTATTCTATAAGTTGTGCAATTCATATGTTTAGGGGGATTAAATATTCTCAAAAAGAATAAGTATTAAAAAGAAGTTCTGCAGAAACCTGATAATGATGTTGTAAAAATTAAAAATAGTTTCCAACCCTAAGAAACTATTAGACGTACTTCTTTGTATTCAAAAATTGGGCCGAATGATGTGAAATAAGTTTTTGAGTATCTAGAATGGGTTCCGTCCATGAATGAAGAGTCATACCAGATAGAAAATAATGATTCCTAGGAACTCGTACCTAATCCAGATAAAAAAATGTTTTTGGGACAATGTGGGTTTCCCATAACAAAAAGAATGAATAAGGTGAAGTGATAACAGACAAGGAAATTTTATTATGTAATGGTTACTCTAAAATTGAAGGTGTTGATTTTGATGAAACTTTTTCTCTACTGGAAAGGTTAGAAACAATCATAATTTTTATTGTTATTTCTACACAATGGAGTTACAAATTTTTTCAAATGGATGTAAAGTCTGCAATTATAAATTTTGATCATAATGAGGAAGTTTACATTGAATAGCCTTGTAGATTTGTTGTTGGGAAAGAGGAATGTTATATGTGCATGTTTAACAAATCCTTGTATGCACTAAAGAAATCTATGAGGGCATAGTATTCCAAAAACGATACTTTCTTAAGGAATATCATTTTAAAGAAATGAAGAGTTGACCAAAATCTTTACATCAAAGTAATTAAATAGTTTTCCTTCATCATAATAGTTTATATTAATGACATAATCATTATTAGGAATAATGAAAGATCTTGTGAAATGTTTTCTAAATAAATGAAAGAGTATTTTGAGATTTCCATGTTGGGAGAAATGAAATACTTTATTGGGTTACAAATTTTATAAAAGAAGAAACATATTTTTCTTTCTCAAGAAAATAATGCTAAAGAAATTCTTAAAAATTTTGGCATAGAAAATTCGAAACTATTTTACACCTCAATATCAGTGGGAACCAAGTTGAGTAAATATGGAGAAGATAAGAAAGTTGATCAGAAAGAGTTTCCAAAGTTGATTAGAATTTTTTTATATTTTACTACCTTAGGACCCAATATTGTTTATTATGTTACCTTATGTAAAAGATTTTATAGTGATCCTATATAATCAAATTTAATTTCTAGAAAAAGAATCCTCAAATACATCCAAGGCCAAATGTTTTTTGAAATCAGGTATGATAGCTTAGTAAGTATTGATTTTTTTGGGTATTGAGATGCTGATTTGGAAGTCAATGTTTATGATAGAATATCCACATCAGGTGGAGTTTTATTTCTAGGTAAAAGTTATGTTTTTTGGTATATAATGAAATAGAATTCAGTAACTCTCAATACAACTGAATCTGAATATTTTTTTTACTACACAATCTACTACCCAACTTATGTGGATGAAGAATCAGTTAGAATACTAACTTGTTTAATTGAAGTTACCCTTTTTCTTGGATTGCGATAATCAAAGTGAAATCAACCTTTCCATGAACCTGGTAAAACATTATCATTCAAAACAATTTTATATCAACACTTATTTGATCAAATATCATGTGTAGAATAATGAGTTGAAGTTGGAGTATGTTCCTAAATCAGAACAAACTGCTAAAAATTTCACAAAACCGTTACCCAAGGAAGCTTTCTCTAAATTCAGCTTGAACAAGGTCATATAACCTCTTTCTCATCAAGGTGGAGGTATGTGTTTTTGTTCCCTCTCTCATCTTATCATTGGAAAGTGTATTTAATGGGGGTAATTGTTTTATAAATCTATCATTATGGAAGCATGTAAATAGAGATATTTGTGGGTAAATTGTGAATTCATCATTGTAAGTGTGTGAACTATTCTAACTGTTTGTTGGAGTGGTTTTTAGAAACAATTTTTTTGTGTATTCTATAGATGATTAAAATTCTAGGATGAAAAGTTGAGGAAATTTTTCATAATCACTACTTTTGGACATCATGAAATTTATGTCAATAATTACTGTTTCCTACAATGATTTAGCACACATAGTCTTATAATTATTGATAAGTAATACATATCTTGAGGATAAAATGTTTTGTGATTTATGAACCTTGGTTGACGAAAATAATCCAATGTGGGATATTGTTAGGACCAAGATGATAAATATTAATATCATATTCTTGTATTTTCATTAGTTTTCATTGGAGTTTAAAAAGAAAATAAATCACCTCACTTTGTAATTGATAAAAAATTGACTGACCGTCATATTCAATAAAATCAAACTCACAATGGTTAATAAATTCCATCACATTGGGAATATATTTTCTGGATGAAGAGGATCATTGAACTCAGCCAAAGTTTGGAATGAAATGTTTGATCATAATGGGGAAAATTTTGAGTTTTCCTAACTTTGATGAAAATGTGATGTTTTTTTCTAATCTTGGTGTTCTCATAAATCATAAGTATGTTGTAAAACTGGAGATGAAATCTTGATGAAATAAATGGGAGAAAAATATTATTCCAATCATATTCAATCTGATTGTAATCATGCCAATCATATTCAAGATGTGTAGGAAATAAATATGTTTATAAATGATCGAGAGGTTGCAACACTTTACTTGGTAAGTGGGATGATGCTAAATTTGATCTTCAAAGTAATAAAAGTCATAATGAAAGTAATGATACTTGTTAAAATATTATGAAAGAAGAATGTTTATGTATTTTAATCATTCTAGTTTAAAGATTATCGTAATGATATTTCTGGATACATATTTGTTTAAAGGCATGGTTGGATAGTCATAATAAAGGATCTAGTATTCAGTTAGACCAAAATCTAGAAGATTTAAATCCTTGAAGAAAGAAATTTTTGAGAATAGTATTAAAATAATAAATAAGTTACTAATTTTGATCCATTGAATTCATTATGCTATCATATTAATTAGAGGAAGAATTGTTTTTTATAAAAAGAGACTGGTATCATATTCAGAAGAGAACTAATTTTTTGATGTTGAAGCTGGTGATACTGGTCCATACTCGGTATGCCATAATAATCGTTAGAGGAATAATTTTTTAGAACTGGTGAATGAAAAAAATGGAAATTATGTAGTGGCCAATATGAATATGAAATTAATAGCCATATCAATAATTTAGTTAACCATTTAAATTAGTTGGAATTACTTTGCTTATAATTCAAGTTGGTTAAGAGAAGTGATGAAGAATAATATATTGTTTTAAATTTGTATTCATCATAATGAAGCAGGTCATAATAACATATTGAAATGGGAAATCAGAATTATAATGATGTTTACAGAAATTCTAAAGTAGAGTTGAGGTTTTTAGAAGATTTTATAATGTTAAATAAGTGTTTAGAAGTTATTATGAAGTCAATATGAACCTAAAATTCAAAGGAACATGTAGATTTGTAAAATTTTATTGAGTGGGAACTTTTTTATGAATCCCACCCAAACCATTTTTTGGGTGAGTATAAAAGGTAAAGTACATTGTACTTTTGATAGATTTACTATTCAAAGAAAAGAATATATAAGACAAAAATCTAGAGAGAAGAAGAGGTTTCCATATTTTGTTTTTCTATGTTCAATTGGTCATTGTATTGGGCTGAATCATCGGAATAGGAAAATCATATTGGTATTTTTGGATTGAAGAAGAATTTGTTCAAAATTTACTCAACCATATTCTGAAAAAGCCATATATTTTTCATATTGAGAAATAAAACTGGGATAATCAGACGGGGGAATTGGATTGAGAAATTAGACTGAGTTTTGTAACAAAATTTAGAAAAGATTTTACCAACATCTAGGTATGAAATTGAAGAATTTTTTAAAAAATAATACATTTTTGAATGTTAATAAAGAATCACCCAATCATCTGTTGTTACAAAACTTTGTATTTCATCATTTTTTGTAGAAGTATCACATTCACTATTGAATTGTTTATATAGAGATACATGAGTGAAATAGAATATCATACTCATTTTATTCCACAAAAAAGGATTATTTTCTAATAGATTGTGTTGTATTAGATAATTTTAGAATCAGAGAAAGGATGTAGCTATTCTTGTTTAATAATGATACTCATAAATTCATATGTTCCTATAGAAGTGTGTTTTAATTGTATTAAATAGGGAATGAAATATTTAATAGGATTCTAAGGTTATTACATAATTAAGGAAATATAAAAGAAATATATATAATTGATTCATTATCTCCCCCTCTAAGTGATACAATTATATTGACTAGGGAATTACAGTACAAGAATAATTATTATCCTCTTCTTGATCTCCATAAATATTTCCTCAAATATTTCATCCATAATTAATTTACCCCATTTTCTGGTCAATTAGTTTGTTGGCTAAAAAATAATGATAAATTTATCAAAAAAATATAAATAGTAACCATCTAATCCATAAAACTATAGATTTCTATGACATTATTAGGTCTAGGTTATTCCTCAGTTACCTTTGTCTTTGAAGGTTCCACTTAAATGCCATCACTTGTGATCATGTTCCCCAATAATGTGACTTCTTGAATCCAAAAGTGACACTTTTTAAACATTGAATATGTTTTCTCAATCCTTAAAATCACCAATACAATCATTATATTATCTTCATGTTCCTACATAATCTTAGAACAAATGAGAATATAATCGATAAACACTAACAAAAATTTGTTGAGGTGGCCTCTAAAGAATATATTCATCAAATCCATAAATATTGTAGGAAAATTAGTAAGTCTGAAGGGAATTACTATGAACTCATAGTGCCCATACCTAGTAATGAAAGCAGTCTTTTGAATATCTTCCTTCTTCAACTTTAGTTGATGAAATCCATAAAAAAGAAACACCTTTGAAAAGTAATTCACTCCTCGTAGATGATTGAATAAGTCATCAATCCTTGGTTGAGGATAATTTTTATTTATGGTGATCTTGTTGATATCTTGGTAATTTTATATACACCTGTTTTGATCTATCTTTCTTCTTGACAAAGAGCATTGGTGCACCCCTAGGTGATGTACTTGGGCGTATGAACCATTTTCCCAAATGCTCTTGTAGATACTTCTTTAACTCCTCCATTTCAATCAAGGCCATCCTATATTGGAATTTTGATATAGGAGTGACTCTGGGTGTGAGATCTATTGAGAAATCTACCTCATGATTAGGGTATTCCATGTAACTCTTTGAGAAATTAACCAATGTATTCCCTAACAATGGACATTTATGTTAAGTCAAAAGTCTTCTTTTGGCTTTTACATCATGTTTTGGAAATCACAAATATATTCTATGTCATGTTTTGGAAATCACAAATATATTCTATGTCATGTTTTGGAAATCTCAAAAGTATTCTATCATATGTTTGTAAATAACAAATTGTATTTTATCATGTTCATCGTATCGTACGATGTTGATGGTACCGACCAAAACGTATCGTACTGACTCTGTCAAACGTATCGTACTGACTCTGTCAATCGTATCGTACTGACTCTGTCAATCGTATCGTACTGACTTTGTTATTCAGATAATCATTATTTGTTTTGGTACTTTGTCAAAAACTCTCTCTGCATATGAATCGTACTCATGTTTTACATTTCTATATATCTCTTATCCTAACGAAACGATGTCGTTGAGTTAGTTATATACTAATCAAAACGATGTCGTGCTTTCTGTTTCAATATGACCGTTGGAGGCAATATGACCGTTGGAACCCGAGGCCTATAAATAGGAGGTCATTTGAAGCTGAGAAGATACTGATGAACGAAGAGACTCTGTGAACTACGAAGATTCTAGAGAGAGACACTGTGACTTCTCTCATCAGCCTTGTGCGTCCGATCATCGTATCGAGGGCTTTCAAGTAATTGAAAGACAGAGGTTCCGATTACCTGCAAAATCGAGGGCTGCCGGGGATAGGCAGACAGACGAGCCGATCATCGTATCGAGGGCTGCCGGGGATAGGCAGACAGACGAGCCGATCATCGTATCGAGGGCTGCCGGGGATAGGCAGACAGACGTGTCGATCATCGTATCGAGGGCTCACCAAGGTGTTGGTGAGACAGACCTCTTATCCTAGGTGAAAGGATAACCCTTCTCTTTGGGTTAAAAGAATTGTATTACTTTTACATTTCCGCTGTTGTATTAGAAAGGGATTTGTATTGTTTCCTTTACTTATTCAATTGTAATTGTTTCAATTACAATCATTCCATTACTTATTGTATTGATTGGTTCTATACGCTTTAAGGTAGAATCATTTACATTTGTATTACTCTGATTATTGTGTTCATCTTGAATACAATTGTTTTACATAACAATAGTATTACAATACATCATACCTTTTACATTCAATACAATTGTGGGTGTTTGTGTTTGTATTAGTTTAAGTTCATTTAAACTAATCTCTTTGTTATTAAAACTCAAGGTTTTTAAACCTACAATTCACCCCCCCTCTTGTATTGTTCCATCTAATAGACTTTTATATCGACTATTCGATCCAACAATTGGTATCAGAGCAGGTTTTCCACTGATTTGTATTACTAGCTTTATTTCTTATTACTTTCTTAAATACTTACTACACTAACGTGTGGAGTGGAAAAGTTGTTTTTGTTATATTAGATGGCAGGAATGAATATCGGATCAATAGATAATCTGAATCCTTCTAGACCACCAATCTTTGATGGGAATGATTATGAGTATTGGAGAGATCGTATGAAGTCTTTCGTCATCAATACTGGTGTAGACAATTTTATTATGCTTACTGGGGGTTACAAAATACTGACAAAGAAGTTAGTACTTTTACCAATCAAGAGAAGCAAGAATATCAACTGAATTACAAGGTACGCAATACTTTATTATGATCTATGACCAGGAATATATATAGCCAGATATCTTCATGTGAAGCAGCCAACTGTATTTGGAAGAAATTAGAAGTCACTCATTTTGGTAAATCCAAAGTTATAGAAACAAGGAGAGCAATGCTTCGAGCAGAGTATCATGGATTTGTTTTTCCTTATGGAGAGCAAGTATGTAAAGTGCAACAAAGGTTTATGACAATTGTCAACAGCTTACAATCTATGGGAGAAAAAGGTCTTGATGATGAAGCTCTTGTTGATAAGATTATAGATATTATGCCAAATGAATGGGAGTCAAAAAGAACAGCTATTGATGAAAATAGAAAAGTTTCCCAGATTACTCTTGATGAACTCTTTGGAACTCTTCTACAGCACGAGACAAGAATGAAAAGAGATGCTGATTTCAATAAGAAGAAGAATGGGAATGGAAGTGTAGCTTTTGCATCTAAAGCTAAAACACCTGAAAGGGTTACAAGGTCTAAATCCAAGAAAGTTGTTGTTTCTGATTCAAGTGATTGTAATCTTTCAGACAATGAGTTAGCTAATCTTGCTCGGAGGATGAACATGATTGTGGGAAAGAAAGATTTTCAATATAGATTCAAAAAGAAAGACAGGAAAGATAGGAAAGATTCAGAGGTAACTTGTTATGAATGCAAGAAAGCAGGACATATAAGGCCTGATTGTCCTTTACTGAAGAGGAAAGATAGAAAAGAGAAACACTCTGAAAGAAACAAGAAAAGGTTTTATAAGACAAAGAAAGTCTTGAAAGCAAATGATACATGGAGTGCAAGTGGTAGTGATTCCTCAGATGATTCTTCAGAATATGAGACGTCAGGACAAAGGAATATTGGACTTCTAGCCAGACTACCAATTGAAGATCATTGTCTCATGGCTAAGGTACATAGTGCTGAAGCTGTTACAAATGTCTCTTTAAATGCAAATTATGTTGATAATAAATATTATGAATCTTCAAATGATGAACCCTCATCATCAGAAGATGATACTTTACCTTCTTTTGAAGAAGTCTCTAGATTTGCTAAGTTACTTGAAAATGAAAATTCTAAACTCAAAAAGAGATTTGAAAAATCAAATTCTAGAATTTCTATTTTGACTAAAGAAGTATCAGATATTTCTAAAGATCTTGATGGAAAAACTTCTGATTTTGAAAGTATTTTGAAAACCCTTGATAAAGTCAAATCTGAAAAATATAAACTTTCTAAGGATCTTGAAACTGCTATTTCAAAGAAAAACATTTTAGAGTCTAACTCTAGTTCAAATTCAAATGTTTTAGAAAACAAGAATTTGGTTTTAAAACTAAAGTCAGAGATTTTATCCTTGAAAAAGTGCTTGTCAAATTTTACTCATGGAAAAGAAAACTTTGATAGGATGTACTCTCAAATAAGACCTTTGCGAAATCGTTCTGGTCTTGGTTATACTTATTCCAAACCTGTTTTTAGTAATAACTTTTTTGTTCCTCAAAAAACAATTTTCTGTTCCAAGTGTCAATGTGGTGGACATTGGAGAAGAGATTGTTCTCTTAACAAAACTCAATCCTTAGGATTTCATAAAGCTCATTTTGCAAAACAAATGTGGATTCCTAAAATTCTTTTATCTAATTCTTCTGGATCCAAACAAGTTTGGATTCCAAAAATCTAATTGTTTCTTTTTCAGGAAAACGAGAAGTGTATCAATAAGAACATTTGGTACATGGATAGTGGTTGTTCTCGACATATGACTGGAAACAAAGATTTCTTTGAAAAGGTTATCAAAACAAAAGGTGGAAAAGTTACCTTCGGAGATAATGCTCAAGGAAAGATTGTTGGTATAGGTAATATTGTTTTTCTTGGGAAAGTTCTTATTTCAAATGTTTTATTTGTAAAAGGTCTTAGGCACAATCTCATCAGCATAAGTCAATTATGTGATGAAGGTTACCTTGTGAATTTTAGAAATGATAAGTGTCTAGTTCACAATTCCAAGGATGAATTCATTCTATCTGCCCATAGGCAAGAGAATGTTTACACTATTAACTTAGAAGACCTTAGGAACCAAAACTTACCTTGTTTAAGTGTAATAGAAGACCAATCGTGGCTATGGCATAGGAGATTAGGACACTGTAATTTGAGAAACCTAAGAAAACTCTCAAAGAAAGGACTTGTAAAAGGGCTACCGGATCTTAGATATGATTCTTCAAAAGTCTGTGATCCTTGTCAATTTGGCAAGCAACATAAAACTAGCTTTAAACCAATTAATGAAGTTTCAACTTCTAATGCATTACAGCTTGTGCATATGGATCTGTTTGGTCCTTCACAATCTGGAAGCATTGGAGGCAAATACTATGTATTTGTTTTAGTTGATGACTTTACTAGATTTACATGGGTCTACTTTCTCACAAAGAAATCTGAAGCCTTTTCGTATTTCAAAACTTTTAGAGCCCAAGTTAAAAATGAGAAAAACCTACCATTGATAACTATTCATAGTGATCATGGTGGTGAATTTCAAAACTCAGATTTTGAAACTTTTTGTAGTAAGAAAGGTATTACTCACAGTTTCTCAGCACCAAGAACTCCTCAGCAAAATGGTGTTGTTGAAAGAAGAAATCGTATTCTTCAGGAAATGACTCGAACCATGTTGAGTGAATACTCAATTGCTAAGCACTTTTGGGCTGAAGCTGTAAGTACTGCCTGTTATACTATAAATCGTGTTTTAACTAGACCATTTCTTAATAAAACTCCTTACGAGTTATGGACTGGCCGAAAACCTAAAGTTTCTTACTTCAAAGTTTTTGGATGCAAAGTATTCATTCTGAATACAAAAGATAATTTACACAAATTTGCACCAAAATATGATGAAGGAATCTTTTTAGGATATTCCACAAACTCTAAGGCTTATAGAGTTTTCAATAAAAACACTTGTACTGTCGAAGAAACAGTACATGTAAAATTTGATGAAACTAACCCTTTTGTTTTCAACCAACCCAATCCTACATCCTCGGATGTGTTTTCTAAAGATGTTTATCAACCTTTGTTAGTAGAACATTCTGATAAGGAAAATGTTCAAGAAAGTGTTCCTGAAACATTTACCACAGAATATTTTCTACCATATGTTGATGAACAGGTTTTACAAAACCCAAATCAATTGTTTCTTAGGAATCATCCCAGTGATAACATCATTGGTGATATAAATCAACCTGTAAGGACCAGAAATTCCTTGAGAAATGAAATAGAACATCTTGCTTTTCTTTCCCAATTTGAACCTAAAAGTCCAAGTGAGGCCTTAGGTGATGATGATTGGATCAAAGCAATGCAGGATGAACTAAATGAATTTGAAAGGAATCAAGTCTGGACTTTAGTTGAAAGACCTAAAGAAACAACTGTAATTGGTGTAAAATGGGTTTTCAGAAACAAATGTGATGAAAATGGAATCATTGTAAGAAATAAAGCAAGACTTGTTGCTAAAGGCTATAATCAACAAGAGGGAATAGACTATGAAGAAACATATGCTCCAGTAGCTAGACTTGAATCTATTCGCATTCTATTAGCCTTCGCAGCATATTTCAATTTCAAACTATTTCAAATGGATGTAAAATGTGCTTTTTTAAATGGTTTTGTTCAAGAAGAAGTTTTTGTCGAACAACCTCCTGGTTTTCAAGACCCAAAACATCCTGATCATGTCTTTAAACTTACCAAGGCTCTATATGGTCTTAAACAAGCTCCTAGAGCATGGTATGATAGACTTACAGGATTTCTTTTACAAAACAATTATAGAAAAGGTACAGTTGATCCAACTCTTTTTATCAAAATGGAAAACAAAAATGTTTTGGTTGTCCAAATCTATGTTGATGACATCATATTCGGATCAACTCAGAAATCTTTAACCGATTCTTTTGCAAATTTAATGAAATCTGAGTTTGAAATGAGTATGATGGGTGAGTTAACATTCTTTCTAGGTTTTCAAATATCTCAAAAACCAGAAGGAACTTATATATCTCAACATAAGTATATTAAAGACTTACTCAAAAAGTATGGATTTGACAAAACTAAAAGTATTAGCACCCCAATTGGTACCTCAAATACTCTTGATCTTGATGAAACTGGGAAACCAGTAGATCAAACATTTTTTAGAGGTATGATAGGGAGTTTGCTATACTTGACAGCTAGTCGACCCGACTTGATGTTTTCTGTATGCTTATGTGCAAGATATCAATCTAATCCAAAAGAGTCTCACTTAAAAGCCGTAAAGAGAATCTTTCGGTATTTAAAAGACACTATGGATTTAGGACTTTTCTACTCTTCTGGAAATGATTTTGTTTTAAAACGTTTTTCAGATGCTGACATTGGTGGTTGAAAATGGATAGAAAAAGTACATCTGGAACATGTCATTTCTTAGGAGATTCTTTGGTTTCTTGGTCTTGCAAGAAACAACACTCAGTAGCACTCTCCACTGCTCAAGCGGAATATGTAGCAGCTGGAAGTTGCTGTGGTCAAGTATTGTGGATGCAGCACACACTCACTGACTATGGTTTGAGTTTCTCCAAAACTCAAATTCTGTGTGATAATACAAGTGCCATAGCTCTTAGTAAAAACCCAGCACATCACTCTCGTGCAAAACACATAGATGTTAGGCATCACTTTCTTAGGGATCACACACAAAAAGGAGATATTGTTTTACAATTCATCGGAACGCAAGAACAACTTGCTGATATTTTTACAAAACCTTTACCTTCCGATAGATTTGAATTTATAAAACAGAAGCTAGGAATGATTACAACAAAATAATCATTCATATATACTTCCTGTTTTACATCTCTTCTAATAGTAAGAAACTCCTCGTAGAAAGGGGGAGGACATTTCTTTGTCTATGTTTCTGATCTTTAGATATTTACTCTCTTTATATATGTTTCTTTCTGTTTATAGTATTGACAGTTTTATTGTTTCTTTTTAAGTTTTCATGTTTATCATATTGACCATTTCAGTTTTTCTGTTTATCATATTGAAATTCTTTTCCATCGTATCGTTCAAAAATTTTGTATCGTCCGATGATAGTATTGAAATTCTTTTCCATCGTACCATTCAATAATTTTTTGAATCGACCGATGATGGTATTGAAATTCTTTTCCATCGTACCATTCAATAATTTTTTGAATCAACCGATGATGGTATTGAAAGTCTTTTCCATCGTACCATTCAATAATTTTTGAATCGACCGATGATGGTATTGAAATTCTTTTCCATCGTACCATTCAATAATTTTTGAATCGACCGATGATGGTATTGAAATTCTTTTCCATCGTACCATTCAATATTTTTTTGAATCGACCGATGATGGTATTGAAATTCTTTTCCATCGTACCATTCAATATTTTTTGAATCGACCGATGATAGTATTGAGATTGTTTTCCATCGTACTGTCGGTTAATGGTAACAACTATTCTCCATCGTACGGTCCGATGATAGTATTGAGATTGTTTTCCATCGTATTGTCGGTTAATGGTAACAACTTTTCTCCATCGTACGGTCCGATGATAGTATTGACTTTGTTTTCCATCGGCATCATGTTTTTTTCCTTACGATTGTTTCTTTGATACTTACCAAATCCAGCAATCACCTTTTGTTCTCCGACAGGTATCTTTTTCAATTTTTATTTTATTTTCTCTTTGTTTTAATCATAACCATTGATCTGGTATTATCTAATCTCGACCGTAGAAGTTCAACGGTCATCTCTTTTTTTGCCTATAAATACCCCCCTCCCCTCCCCAAACCCACATTGATTGTTCAGGAATTGAGGCGAAGCTCTGCTCCCCCAGCTATAAACAATCGTACGATCTTCTCAATCGGCATCATCTTTATGTCTCAATCCTCTGCCAACACTCCCGCTGAAATGTCTTCAAAGACTTTTACAGAGAAAGACTTTCACAGAGAAAGATTCCTCCTTTCTTTTTGTAAATCACAAAGGGGGAGAATATTTACAAAGCAAAGGTTGTTTTACAAAGGGGGAGAATGCATTACAATGATCTTAAGGAAAATCTGAATACAATCCTTAGGAAAGTCAATACCTAAGGGGGAGTTAGTTGTATTCAATTTCTTATTCAGAAGAGTTTTCAATAACTCAGGGGGAGATAAGTTTTTCTTGTTTCATTTACTTTGTGTGTTTGTGCTTTCCAAAAAGGGGGATATTGTTAAGTCAAAAGTCTTCTTTTGGATTTTACATCATGTTTTGGAAATCAAAAATATATTCTATGTCATGTTTTGGAAATCAAAAATATATTCTATGTCATGTTTTGGAAATCTCAAAAGTATTCTATCATATGTTTGTAAATAACAAATTGTCTTTTATCATGTTTATCGTATCGTACGATGTTGATCGTACCGACCAAAACGTATCGTACTGACTCTGTCAAACGTATCGTACTGACTCTGTCAATCGTATCGTACTGACTCTGTCAATCGTATCGTACTGACTTTGTTATTCAGATAATCATTATTTGTTTTGGTACTTTGTCAAAAACTCTCTCTGCATATGAATCGT
Organism: Viscum album; assembly: GCA_963277665.1. Classification (NCBI taxonomy): domain Eukaryota; kingdom Viridiplantae; phylum Streptophyta; class Magnoliopsida; order Santalales; family Viscaceae; genus Viscum; species Viscum album. The sequence continues at coordinate 961,075,062 of OY728148.1, read as the reverse complement.
ACTCATGTTTTACATTTCTATATATCTCTTATCCTAACGAAACGATGTCGTTGAGTTAGTTATATACTAATCAAAACGATGTCGTGCTTTCTGTTTCAATATGACCGTTGGAGGCAATATGACCGTTGGAACCCGAGGCCTATAAATAGGAGGTCATTTGAAGCTGAGAAGATACTGATGAACGAAGAGACTCTGTGAACTACGAAGATTCTAGAGAGAGACACTGTGACTCCTCTCATCAGCCTTGTGCGTCCGATCATCGTATCGAGGGCTTTCAAGTAATTGAAAGACAGAGGTGCCGATTACCTGCAAAATCGAGGGCTGCCGGGGATAGGCAGACAGACGAGCCGATCATCGTATCGAGGGCTACCGGGGATAGGCAGACAGACGAGCCGATCATCGTATCGAGGGCTGCCGGGGATAGGCAGACAGACGTGCCGATCATCGTATCGAGGGCTCACCAAGGTGTTGGTGAGACAGACCTCTTATCCTAGGTGAAAGGATAACCCTTCTCTTTGGGTTAAAAGAATTGTATTACTTTTACATTTCCGCTGTTGTATTAGAAAGGGATTTGTATTGTTTCCTTTACTTATTCAATTGTAATTGTTTCAATTACAATCATTCCATTACTTATTGTATTGATTGGTTCTATACGCTTTAAGGTAGAATCATTTACATTTGTATTACTCTGATTATTGTGTTCATCTTGAATACAATTGTTTTACATAACAATAGTATTACAATACATCATACCTTTTACATTCAATACAATTGTGGGTGTTTGTGTTTGTATTAGTTTAAGTTCATTTAAACTAATCTCTTTGTTATTAAAACTCAAGGTTTTTTAACCTACAATTCACCCCCCCTCTTGTATTGTTCCATCTAATAGACTTTTATATCGACTATTCGATCCAACAATTTACTCCATGTTAATACCTTCCTTTGACTCAACCATTTTGGCAAGGTATGCTTCTCTACAGTGTATCAACACCCACACTATTGATGGATTTCCCAAATAAGATTCTTGATCTTCCAAGCATTTTTTGAGGATCATGGGATGGTTCAGAATATAAAAATATATTTTTTCAAATAGTTGATTTCTTCTATATATAATGAAAGCCAATACATGTCCAATATAGCTTCAAATTTCAACAAGGGAAATATAATAAGATTTGCAAGAAGAATCATCCCAAATATGATTATAGGAGAAGAGTATAACAGTTGGGTTGTAATGATTACACCACAATGTTTTTTATGGATTTATCCAATTAAAGGTATCGGGGCTTCAATTCAATAGTTCTAGAAAACATGTAGGATATAAATGAATAAGTAGAACTAGAAAAAAATAACACTTTTTAGATTATATAATGAATAGGAATCATACATTATATGAATTCATTTTCACACTCAACTTCATTAGAAGTGATGATATAAGCTTTCCCTTTCTCCTTTAACTTTGGTGATTGCTGACACTGGTTTCCCTCAAGGACATGTGCTTTAGTGCACTTTCTTGCATAACACCCTTGGCCCCTATAGTTGAAGCATTGAACCATGGGTTGGTACTTAGGATGTTCCTTCCTTTCCTCTATCATGTTGGTCAGCTTCTTCATGTATCTTCAATATTCATTAGCTTGGTGTCCTTCTCTCCCATACTTGAAGAATGTCCCCATCACTATGAGGTAATTATCATGATGCTTATTCCAAAAAATTTGACATGTCGATAGTAGGATCCTATTTCCTCATTTTTCATTTGACCCACAATCTTGAAACCCCATTCTTCTCGTACTATCTCCATAACCAATGGACCATTATTTGAACTCCATATCTACATTAAGATCACATTTAACCACATCTTCAAAACACTGAAATTCTTATATTTCGAGATCGTTTTGAAGGTGTATTTTTAAAACAATAAAGAAAATATCTATTTTTCTATAATTATTGATAAAAAACCCATGGAATATATTTAAAACCTTATGAATTTGTCATCATAAGTTGTGACAACTTCACCTTCCATTTTCTTTAGCTATATGAATTCTCTTTCAATATTTTTTTGAAGAGTTCAAGGGAAATCATTTGTAAGAAATATTTTCTTAAATTCTTCCCACTCCATCTATTCCATTCAATCCATTGGATTTTTGTTCATTATCAATTACTTCTATTTAATATCTTCTCTATATAAATGATAAATTTCAAGAGTCATCATCTCCTTATTAGAGAAATGGATCATATGAAATATATTGTTTATTGTGTTAACCTACTATTCAACATCAAGTGGGTATAAAGTTCCACTAAACATCGATGATCATTATTGAATTAAGGAATCAATGGATAATTGATCATTCTTGGGTGAATATGGACATTACACATAGTTCATGTTATTATTCATATCTTGAGACAACTAGGTAATCATTTCTACAATGATTTGAACTCAACCTCCCATGGAATTGGAGATCTCATTTGGATAATTGTTTCATTGTCACTCACACAGGTTTTAGGCCTAGTTTCTCCTAGTTCATAAATTTTTCTAGAATAGAAAATATTAGAACAAAACATAAGTCAATAAATCATTAGTATTGTATTCTTTTATTAAATTAACATTAAAGGAATATATTATGGGATCCCTATGTCTATATTTTTCTAAAAATAGTCTTCTAGGATGTTTTACCCATACATAGACTTATACTAATGGTTTTTAATCTTGTTTTATAATCATAATTCCATATTCAACTAAACCATTCTTAGATACCCACTATAGTGAACCTAATTTTTCATACATAACTATTACATAATTTTAAAGATAAACAACATAATAGAGTTACAAATCTAGGATCCAAAGGATTATGTCTTAGAAAAATTAGGCTCATAAATAACTTGTACATAATAAAACATAAAAATTTATTTAAATCCTTCTTCATTATCCATCTAAAATCTCACATTATCCTTAGGACATGCAATTACCTAAGGATATACATCAATGAAAGAGGTAAGATAAAATCCCTTTAAGATGATGAATAAAGAACTTGAATCAATATAACATGGGTGAGCATAATCATCATATCATAAGCCTAGGATCATTATCAATATCATGATCTAAAAATGTGATAAATTCATCAAATGTGGAAATGCATAAAAATGAAACAACATGTTATAGTGGTCAAATGCCACATATAGTTGGGAATAAAGCTAACATCATGTTAACACATAACATATGTGATTAATCTTATCATCATCACTGTAAACAAATATAGCATCATGTTCACATATAATAAACTTTGTCTCATGAGATACAACAAATTACCCAACGCATTGGAGGGATATATAATTTTGGTCTAGTCATCACATCATAATATTTACAGAATCATGCATGTCACATAGAATGTGTAACAATCATTTCATGAAATAACCCATGGAAAGGAATGGGTTTCATGAGGATTTCAAAAATTATGATTCCATAAATAAACTTCGGGTTCCAAAATGAAAAATTGAAAAAATATTTTCTATAAGAATCATCATTTTTTAGTTAAGAATAAACAACTCTAGAGGAGTCAAATATGTGTTTTGAAAAGAAGAGTAATTTTGTAAAATAATTTTATTTTCCCTAAAATCAAATAAAAAACATGTATATCTCAAAAAATAAGAGGGAGGAATAATGAAATTATATTTACGGAACATTATTGGACTATTTATTCCAAATATATCATGAAATATTGATAACCCAATAAAAAATAGTTGCTCTGAATAATCCCCTTACCTCAATTCCTTCTTTATTTCGTCACTTTTTTTCCTCTTGAATAATAAACATATATTTATTCAAAAACTAATAAGTATGTTAATTATATACATTTATACAATTATTTATGAAATTATAATCATTTTATTTTATTTATTAATTTTTATTGATGAAATTGAAGTGTTTTGATATCGTGATCTTCCTAAAAATTTCTTATTTTACTATGAATTATCAATTTTCATTCAGAGTCATTTATTGAAAAGTATGATTAACTCTAGTAGATTATAATAAATTTAATTAATTATTTATATATTATATATAAGTAATAATATCCATCTATGAAGTTGGTTATAATAATTGTCTTAGAAATATCTCCGTAGGTGGTTAATCAACCTTTAACGGGACATTGTTAAAAGAGAGGGAAAGAGAAGTATTGCATTTATTTTTCTCATAAATATGACAATTACATCATGTTAACATAAATAATATAATTTTAAATTATTGAATAATTAGTTTTATAGTATATGGTTTTTAAATTAATTGGTAAAAATAAGAAGGAGAATAATAAAAAAGGGAAATGTTAATAGAGACTTACTGTCTCCTCAATGTTGTTTCCCTTGTAAGACGCTATAACACCCTTGGTGATTAGAATTGGATTGCTCGAAAATGTCCCTCAGTAATGTAAGGGTATTTAGAGGGAGTGTTTGGGAAGATATTTTACTTTGGAATGTTTGAGAGGAGTGTGTTTCCACGGGAAGGGATAAGGATTATTTATACTTTAATAGAGGGGTATTTTTATAATAAAAAATTTAATAAAGTAATATATCAAAGGAAAAAAAGTAATAGTGCATTTTTGAAAAAATAAATTATATATTAATATAATATAATGGGTTTAAGTCTTTAAATCCGCTTTATAATTCTAATTCATTAACTTATTAAAAATAAAAGTGAATAAAAAAGATATTGATATTTTAAGGAATCACTTTTGAATTTTGGTTTTGGAAAGTGATTTTTAGGTTTGAAAATTAATTTTATTGTCTTTTAATGACTCATTTATGAAATTAAATATATAATGGAAGAAAATAAATTTCTATAATGTATTATGTCATTATTACATCATGAATGATGTAACTTACGATACATCGATTATGTGAAAAACTATATTTTTACTATTCACCTAAAAATTGAAGTATTTCAGAAAATTACCAAAAACTCACTCAAGGAATATTTTAACATGATCATTTCAAAAATTATATTAATTTAATAAATATAAATATATAATATTCATAAAATATAATTTTTAATAGGAAAATAATGATTTTTACAAAATACTTTAAAATACAGTTTATTAAAAATATGCTTTATTTTCTTTGAGGTTTTTTATCATGATATTCATTTTATTGAATTATAATATTTTTATTTACATAAATTAATCATGATAAATTCTATTTATAACATAATTTTTTATTTTTTGGTAAATCACTCTTCAAATGGTCAAGTTACTATTCCAAAATATCAGGTTACTATTCCAATGGTCATATTACTATTCCAACAGTCACATTACCGTATACATATACCACTCAATTATTTCATTCAACATTCAAATAAAATCCTCTCAACGTTCTATATTTCCTTTTTAAATAATATTTTTTGGTTTACTATAATTTTTTTTCTTTTATATAGTGTTGGTAGTGGGGCCAATAATTCTAGTAGATGAGGTCGATCCAAATTTTATCTATTTAGATTTTCTATTTTATACTTTTTGTCGAGCTGTATTGTTTGGAAATTATTGGATTCATTGCTAATTAATGTAACAATATTTATTAATATTATTTTTTACTGGTTTCTCTATATTTTTTATGTGTATAATATATAATATAATACAACACACATTTATTCAAGAAACAAATTTTACTAATAAACATTATGTGATTACAATGGGGTACCATATCTCTCACCTCAACCTAAACATACTATGTAACTATAGCTACCTATCTAATGAGGAGTAGTTGAGTCCTTCCTAGACTCGAGTACCTATCTTTCTCCCCTACCACTAATATACTTTGAGAAGATCTAAAAAAACTTATGAAGATGGCCCATACTACCTCAATCATGGCACTCCATTGTGGTGTATGAAAACTAATGTTTCTTGTAGTTTTACTTTCTACACTGGTGCACTACAATGGAATATGATCTTATGTTGGATTCCCACTACCCTAATTGGTCTTCATGTCTTTTCCTTGGAAAAAACTATCATAGAATCACTTATTTCCACCAAAATAAGTGATCATTGTTTACCCTGTGGAAATATCCTGGATACCTCTTAGGTCCTATCTCAGATTCTTTACTGTGATGAGTTCATGATTCATCATATCTAAAAAGATACTCACTGTTAAAACATTCACCTATGACTTAACCACATAGTGAATACTATCCTGAAATTGTTTCTCCCTAGAGATCTCATCAATAGAAAAATATGGCACAAAGCATTGAAGGTTGGGGAAATGTTCAACATAGTCCATCACTGATATTCTATCCTATATCCTATGAATGAAGTAATGATTCTTCTCATCCCTCAGCATCTATGTATAGAAGTGGCTCAATAAATTCACCTCAAATTCCTTCCAAGAAAACTCCACCTCATTCCCATCTTGCTTTAGAATGTCCCACAAATTTTTGGTAGGTCCACTGTGTATATACACAATGAGACTCTCCCTCCTACCTTTGGGTGTCTCAAGATGCTTGAGGTTTGTATAGATTGACTAAATCTAGAACTCAGCTACCTGGGAGCCTCACTCCCCAGTGAACATAGGTGGATGTTGTAGCTGAATCTCTATCATCAACTCATACATCAAAGGCACGATGAAAATAGTCTAATTTTCCCTGGATTGCATGACCCTTAAGAATTTTTTTTTGATGATGAACATACATTTGATCCTGAAGAGCTACAGGAAGCTACAGTTCATCTATATTAGGATATAACTTATTTCCAAACTCTTGGAAGTCAACACGAAGAAGATGAGGAGTCATTTTATCTATAAAAAAACACACTCCTATAAACGTAGGCTAAAAATAAAGTCAACCACAAGGGGGAATGACAGTAGAGAACCATTAATCTGGGTCTCTCTAGCCATGGATTATAAGTGATTTATGATTAAATAATAGTTTATTTCATTCCATTTATCAAATATAATAGATATATTATTTCACAATGCATATTGGAACGTATATAACACAAGCAATAAACATGTCCCTATTATGAAAACTGAATTTCAATATATATATATATATATATATATCCGTATGTGCCTATCATGATGCATGCATACTCATATCTCACCATACTGGTCCATGAGTGTAAATATCAATAAACAATGACATCACAAACTAATAACATCACAACACATGTAAATCAACCAAGGTGAAATAAAATCAATTGTAATAAGAGAACAACATAGACAATAATCCAATCCCTAGAACTCAAATTTCTCCCCTTACATGGGTTAGATACTCCAATGAATAAGATAATTACCAAGTCTCAATAGATCCTAGTCTCCTTTCCACTTTTTCCAAAAAATAAAGCAATAGAAAATAACAAGTTGATCCCCTAATACCACGTTGTAATGTACCCAGATCTGGTACTTTCTCACATGGTCAAAATGATTTGGTTATTAGACGTCATGCATGCATCCCCATATGCTAGAGGCTATTGACTAATAGCGAGGCTGTGATACTTATAGTGGGGAGACTATACCCCTAGTAAAACATAGCGGAACTAAACCATAGTAATAAAAATTAGAGTAACAGAGAAATAGTGGAAATAGTATATCATACAGATAGGGATTCTATATATAATAATTTAAACACTACTAAGATATCCCTATATATAATCCTTTCATCAACAACTCAACTTATCATAATAGTATGGATATCATAATATCACATCATAAATCTCAATGGTTAATTAGGAAAATTACTATTTCTCTTTCAAATAAACTTTTTCTTATCTCTCAAATGATCAACAGTCATATCAATAATCAAGAATAGATTACCTAGGGATTCTATATCAAGCAATCACCTAGTTTATCATGTCATACTCACTATTCTTTAAACCATTAGACAAGTTCTTTTTACTCAAATGTTTTCTCACCCAATAGGTATCCATAATCCAGGTTGCATCAACCATTGAATCTAAAGGAATCCAATCCATGATTTACTATAAATCTACTTATTAATTATAGTGCACATTACATTGTCATAATCAAAATATTTTATATAATTCCCAATTAAATATAGCATAGGGTTAGGTTTAGTCTCCATACCTTTATCATGTGATTAACTCAACGCTTCTAATGACAAAATCCATTAAAGAAGAAGTCACAAAAGATAGAAATAATAACCTATATTATCCCAAAACAAGATCAACTCCCAAAACAATACCCATTTTCAAAAGATATACACTATAATTAAAAGTAATGACAGGTGAGAAGAGGGAAACCAAAGTGAATAAACTCACCAAGGATCGAATGTCAAAATGGGACATCTGGAAGGGGGGAAGATAATTCAAAATTTCCTAGAGTTCACCCTAGGAGCGAGAGAGGAGAGGATATAATAAAAAAATAATGAGAGTCATAAGTACACAAAAAACTTAAAACTACTGGGTATGAGGAATACATGATGTGTAATACTTTTATGTCATGTATTTCCTCATTTTTAAGCTATGCTGGAAAAACCATTTGCCATGGGTTAATATTTATTTTGATCAACATTTACACAATTTGAATCAGGTTCATGACATGTAACCACATCACATCATAAACTAGTTCATGAAATGCATCTAGAAATAGTTACATGTCATGGAACATGTACACAACATATAATCTTTCATTGAATAGCGTTTATACAAGCTTTTAAAAAAGTGACCAAACCACCTATGATCCTTCTAAACTCATAAAAAACCCTAGTATTCCCATATAACATATTTATACATGGATTCAATTAATTTAAATAAACATACATGCCTAAAATTAAGGTTATTTTCTCCGAAAAATGCTCTCTGTCATCAAATAAGACTTAGTCACTAAGGCTTAATTACAAAGGAAAACCCAATAAAATATGTTCAATGAAAACCTCAGAGTGGGATGTACCTAGAAAAATATGAGATCTTATAATGATCTTGGTTTTGAAAGGTTGTTATTATGTTTCATCCATTAAAAAAACCATTATTTATATATCTAAACATGATATATATGGATTTATATTAATATTTGTAAATGAATGTTGATTCATTTATAAAAATAACATTTGTTATGGTAAGGTAAATTTAAATAAAAAAAATTTATATTTTATTACAAAAACCAAGTAATGGAAATTGATAATGAAACTACTTCACATAACTCAAGACACACAAAATTGTGTCATCATTGGCTTGGTCGTGTAAATGAAAAACACTTCACTAAGTTATAACAAAATGGATATTTAGATTCATTTGAACAAAAACCAATTGGTAGGTGTCACACTTATTTATATGGTAAAATGAATAAAGCCCCATTTAGTAGAAAATGTGAAAGGTCTATAGAGATTATTGAATTAGTTCATACATATGTGTGTGCACCATTTCTTATTGTGGCATGGGTGGGTTCTCATACTTCATAAATTTTACCTATTAATTTAATAGAAATGAATATGTCTACATAATGAGGTGTAAGTCAGGTTATTTTGATAAATTCAAGAAATAAGAGAATGAATATGGGAACCAAATTGCTAATATTATTACGAAAATCCTCTTAGAACATGGTGGTAAATATCTTAATCAATAATTCAATGATTAGTTATAGGAGTTTGGGATCCTATATTAACTCACTCCTCCTTATACACATCAGTGGGATGATGTAACTGAAAGGAGGAACCACGTCTTGTTGGACATGGTGAGATCGATGATGATTCATGAGAGTATTCCGTTATTCTTTGAGGGATTTTAATAACAATAAATTAGAACAAATATTAAAAAAAAAGTTTCAAATAAAGTGATAAATAGTATATGAAGTTCCAAAGGATCGAATTATAACTCAAAAGTGGGTTTGAATTAGTTGTTCAATTTTATATGTTTTAATAATTTTGAAAATATTAAACCCGGAAACATGTTACAGTTCATATCCTTCTAATATTTTATTAAATTCTAATGTATGGAAAATTAGAAAAAAAAATAATGAACATGATATTTACAAGGTTCGACCTCAGTGTGAGAACCTATATTATTCCCATAGGCACTCCTCCGGGTCTACAGAAATTCACTAAAATGAATAATTGAATAGAACTAGTGACAAATCCCATTAGACACATTATAAATCCTAATTGGAATTATTATACTGACTCCTATTGGTTTATAAATTTTTTGTACAAAATTTTGAGATAATACAAATGAAAAATAATTTTTTCATACTAAACCACAAATTCTCAGCTCAGAATCCTCATTTTGATGTGGTTGGGTCTGATTCTCTCCATCTGATAGGGCTGGGTCCGATGGACTCAATATGATGAAATCAGTCTGATGGATTCAGTCTGATGAATCCATTCTCAATATGCATTACTCAAACTCTTCTCAAATGCTTAGTCCGATCTTACTCAGTCTAATAAACAAAAATTTCAGATTTCCAAACTTCTAATGAGATTTTAATATGGAAAGATATATTTGATATGAATTCTGTAGTTCTCTTTTTTTCCACTCACATAAAAAACTGGAAAAGTATGAATATACATTTCTTCTATTTATAGGAATCCCAAAAAGTCAAAATTAAGAAACTAAAAAACGTTTCCCACTTTCTCAAATTAAAAGTAATTAATATCTATACATATTTTAATTTCGTGTTTGACCACTTAAACTCTTCACAAATATTATGAAATCTTCTTGTGTTTTCATTATAATAATTCTTCTGAGACTTCCTAACTTTTATTCATTATAATAGAAATTACTCAACTCATTATTATGCAACTTCCTCATCTAATTATGATGAAACTTCTTCATCTTATTCTAAAATTAATTTCCTCATAAGTTTTAGTCTAATTAACTTTCTTTCCCAGATTCAGTGTGATTGAATTTCCTTCTCAGAGTCAGTCTTGATTGAATTTCATTCTCAGAGTTAGTTTGATTGAATTTCTTTCTCAATGTAAGTTCAATTATCTTTCCTCCTCAGATTATACCTCATAGAATCCAATGGAATCCTCATAATGATGGAATTATCACTATGATGGAATTTTATTTACAATGGCAACTCCTATCTACCACTTTGAAATACATCAAACCTCATCAACTATAACTCATTCAGACTTCTGAAAACTTCTATGCTCAGTACTTCTGGATCTGATGAAAACCTTTTTCTTGATTTCTAGAATCAATAAAATCATTATGATTACACTATTTCTTAAAAATCACTTATCATTACAGTTCTCCGAATTTATTAAAACTTCAATATTATCAAAGTACTATATGACATATATAGGAATGTATTATGACTTCCTTTACTTTCAACACCATCTTTATTTCCAACCAAAACTCAATATGATTGGTTTCTCCTATTCTCCCCTTTTTCTTCATAAGGATCACATCACAAGTGATACAGAAAACTTATGATAAGTGAGAGGTAAAAACTAGAAAAGAAATATATGAATGAAGGTTGGAATGTTTATGAAATTTCTAACTCCTGACATCACTTTCTTCATTAAACCTCTTCAGCAACATTCTAACTTTCTAAACAAAATATATTACAATGAAATGTGAACTTCATGTTAATGGATATGAGACTGATGGTGTGTCTGATAAAAAACTATAACATTTTGTTTAATTCTATGATCGGTGGTGATCAGTTCGATACTTTTCATCCGGTGTTTCTCAGTTCAATTTGATCTGTCTATAAAACAAATTTCTAAAAAAACAGTTCTCCCCCTTTATATTTGGGTTAGAACATTCGGAAACATTCACTTATTTTTCAAAAACATTCTTTTATAAAAGATTAGTTATCAACAAATACAAATATTTATTAAAAAACATCACAAAGATTCTTCAATCTCCCCATTCAGATTTTTTAACAACATTCATTAATAACTTTTTTCACTCTCAGAAAATTTTCACAATTCAAATTTTGTAAACAACTCATGTTAATTTAATTTTACCAAAACACAACCTTTACTAAAAGAGTGTTTAGACACCAAACTAATAGATACGGTATTTTCTTTTTGAAAAAAATCCATCCCTTGGTGAGAAGAAAATTGTATGGAAATGATAAGATAAAATCCCCTAACTTTTATATTTTTTCACTTTAATTTTTCAATAAATTTTAATTTCCTCTCCCCCATTATCTGTTAAACACAACATCGTATTAATAAAATAAAGATAATTAAAAACTTATTACATAGTACAATGTTTTTATTTTCTACCCCTTTGTCAATATATTCCAAAGAACGGTAGGGGACTTCCTTATGAGTTTTAGGAAGTCATTATAGGAGGATGAACATAAATTTTCAACCTCAACTCATCAAAACTTTATTTTGGAATTGAATTTTTGAAGATATCAATAATTTGATACTTCATTGAGATATATTCCAAAAAAACATATCTAGCAGCAACTTTCTCTTTTATAAAGTGAAACTTTATATATATGTGTTTTGATCTTGAATGTTGGACATGATTTTTAGAAAGATCAACTGTAATCTGATTGACATAATGTTTCTTCATTAGTTTATAAACCTTTATATTCAAATCATCAAAAATGAACTTTCATCCACAATATCTGAGTACATAGATGAATAGTCACAACATTTTCTAATTCCACTTTTCTCAAGGTTACTGAACTTGGTTTCTTACTATGAAAATTTACACAACATTCACTGGAGAAAAATTTTTCTCCTATGGTTGATTTTCAATCATTAAAATATCATGCCCAATCAATATTAGTATAACCATGAAACATTATCTCATAATTTATTTTTTGTAATAATCCTTGTGAATTCTTTCCTTTGACATATCTCAGAATTATCCTTACTGCCAACATATTTGACTCTTTCAGATTACATTGTTACCTAGCACACAAATTTATAGCAGAAACAATATTTGGCTAGAGGTTATAAGGTAAAGTATAATTCTTATCATCTTCCACAAGTCTTTCTAATTCATAATTTTTCCAGACTCATCTTTACTCATCTTTATCCTCACTGAGATAGGATTAGAAACTTCTTTATATTATACAATTCCAAATTTTGGTATCAATTCCCTTGCATAATTTTCTTAAGATAAGAAAATTTATTTTTCCTTATATTGAACTTGTAAGACACAGAAGAAAGTTAATTACCTCAACATTGACATTTCAAAATTCATTTTCATTTTCTCGGAAAATTATTTACAAAAATTTTCTTCATCCCCAGAAAAAATTATATTATATACATGAATAATTATAATTAGAGTTACAAAGTCAAAATATTTCTTATATAAGTTTCTTTCAAATTTTCCTTTTGAAAAAATCATCATTCTAAAATAATTTTCAATCTTAAAATACCATGAATTTGGTTCTTTTTTTTCATATAAAGATTTCTTCAATATAAAAACATTGTTTTCATCCTTATCATATAGGAACCCACATGGTTTCTCATTGTAAACTACTTCTTCAATTTATCCAAATTTATATCTATCTGATACACTTTCTAATTTTGATGATCATCCACTACTCAAAACATTATAATAGTTTATAACCTTGAAATAGGGGAAAAGGTTTTAAATTCTCTAACTTGAAAAATATTTCCTCTAGTTCTTTCTCCATTTGTGATAACTATTCAATATTTCACACTTCTGATAACAGATGAATAATTTCTGAAAATCACTTCTTTTCCATCATCAAAAATTTGACTTACAGTAAGTAAATTATGTTTTAGCACATCAATAAATAAAAATTCCTAATATTTCAACTTTTCTTCTTTAATCTCAGTCATTAAGATTCCTATGATTTTTAAAGATCTATTATTCCCAAAGGTAATAGAACCTCCTTCCTGATTTTCAACATGTTTCAAGATTTTTAAATCACCTATCATGCATGAAGAACATCCACTGTCAAGTATCTAGGGATTGTTCTTTTTTACTATCTTTTAAGGCAGTCTCAACAAAAAATTATTTCCACAACATTATTCATCCTAGATTCCTTTTCTTTATATCCCATAAGAAACTTGTTCTAGAAGGAGTTTCATACATCATTCGACATGATGAAAATCCAAATCACATCATCCGTAAACATAGTGCAGACATTTAAATTGATTTTTTTGGAATGTTTCTATCTCCTTGTGATTTTTCTTTTTTAGCATCCTATGTATTAGAAAAGTTATTCATTATAATTTCACTATATCTTACAATCTATTCAAATATTATATTTAGAAGTGATATGTTATGCCAAAAATTGTATGTCATGTTCCCATATATTCTATATCACCAACAGAATCCATCAAATCTTAATTTTTTATTGAAGTTTGATCATTCTCTGTAAAAAAAAATTGAGGTTGATAAATACTTCATACCCTAACATACTCTGGGTGTATACCATACTTCCTTCTAAGTGAGTTTTAAATTTTGTATATGTGACAGGTTTATCACATTCTTTCTCCACCCAAACATTCGTATAAATTTTCTTATCATGTGAAATGTTTGAAAAATCAGATGAAACATTATTTTTGGTGTGTGAGGAATTCACCTAATTCTTTATTTGAGATTTCTCATCAAATTTATAAGTCTTATATTTTACTACTTAAGCTTTGTTAATGTTTTCATTCCTCTTTCTCAAGGTATTTATAGAATCAAGAAGATTATATTGAAACTTATTGACTTCTTTTTCCGTATATTCTAATTTCTTATTGAGATCTTATACCATAATTTCATGTTTAGTGATTATTAGTTTGTATCTTAAGAACTCTTGAATGTATTCTTCCTCAAACTTGATGACATAATTTCTTACATTAGAAAATTCTTCACAGTATTTCTTCATTACTCTAATTTCTTAATTGTGATTTCTATTTTTCTCAATACATAATATAAGTTATTTTTTCAGTTGATACTCTCTATATGATTCTGCACCACCTGGTTCACTATATAAAGAATATTTTATTTTCTAAAATTTTGAAAAGAATGATATAATTTTTTTAACTTTAATATTTTGAAGGATTTTTTTCAGTTGAGTATGATTCAAGTTTATTACTTATCATATTTATTTTGTTTCTTGTAACCTTATTCTCGTGTTTGTTGGATGAATTTTCTTATTCATAAATTTTGTTTCACTTCTTTCATCAAGGTGTTTCATCAGTATATTCTCGATACTCACCAGCATTATTCTTAGGTAAATTCATAGTAAAGTGTCTAATTCCACCATAATCAAAACCTTAAAGAGTATGTTTACTACCATAATTCATCTTCCTCTATTATAGTTCTTAGATATAAGATACATGATTTTTTCATTCAAGAGATAAATCATCTTTATCTTCTAAAGGGAAAATTTTAGAATCTAACCTATCTGGAATGTTTCACTTGATTTTCTTCACAATTATTGAATTTTACAAGACATGTCTAAAATATCTAATGTTTAAAACTGTAACATCTCGGACCTGGTTCCACACACCAGTTCCTCTAATCGGTCAGTCACATGATCTCAGGTATGCCTCCCCATATGTCAGAGGATGTTGATTAGTAGTGAGGGTCTGATATATTGAACATAGGGAGACTTTACCCTCTTTTATAGAGTACATACACCATAAAAAAATAATAAACAATATACTAATAACATGTAATCATAACCTAAAATAACCGGTATCACAAGATAACCAAAAATAAAAATACAATATCAAAAAATAAAGAAGAAAATATATCATGCCAATGTACATGTCAAGTGTCTAAAATGAAACCCAAAATAATGACATTGATGACTCCCCCAAGAAGGTCCCGAATATTGTCTGGTTCACTCATCCATGATCCATCCCATATCAATGATCTAACACAATGTATTTTCCATTAACCTCTTTAGAAAGCACAAACCCTATTCAGGTACCGATCAGGTATCCCATGTAGGGTGTGAGTACAACTCAGTTAGTGTCGTGCCCCCTCTTAGAGGGGCCCATGCCGTGACTCTCGAATCCCTCATCAAATAGGTTAGGGGCTAGTGACTAGCACTGAGAAGGTGAATCACTGACATGAGAGGCCTTAGCTTAAGTACCTATACAGAAACACACATCTCCAAGCCTATATAATGATGAAATATAAAAAAAACTAAAAACCCAGGCATTCATACATCTAAATTGCATAACAAGAGTGTTAAAGGAAGTAATAAAAGGTAATTAGGGCCAAATACAAGCCCACCACAAAGATTTTGAAAAAAAATTACAACCTAAAAGTAAGTATTGGGACTGCTTTCAGAAAGTTGTAAGAACACACCTCGGTTTTTCTGGTATATCTAAGCACCATCTAGTCTTGGTTCTCCTAAGACTCTATTAAAATTTCAATCTTCTACACAATACATGACACATGAAAGAAAACCCCATGTATAGGTGAGTATAACAATACTCAGTAGGACACCCCGAAACCAAAAAATATACTGATAAAACTAATATTTTCTGCATTTTTTATTTGAATTTCAATTGTTTTAACACTCTTGATTTATCAATTTGAGCTTATATGGATCAATTTTGGATTTATGGTGTGTTTTGAGCTAAAATGTGAAGTGTGCTTAAATTCTAGATTTTTGATATATGTTTAAGTCAATGGTATTTTGGTCATTTATATAAAAATATAATTCCAAATTGAATGATTATTTTTTATAGAATACTTATTTTAATTCCTTTAACTTTTTCTTCTAGACTAGAGGCTTATTCGAATATCTAAAGGCCCAAAAAAATCATTGATGTTTGGAAATTTTCTGGGCTAACAGCATGGACCCCACCTCCATAACAGATGTATAAATCAGGATACACACCTACAATGGAGTTTATTAAAGATGGATATAAAGTAGGACACATATATGAACTACCTACATAAATTTCATGGTGTTTGACTCCCATTATGGTGGTAAAGAGAAGTTATACATAGAAGGAAGATTCCTTGAAAATTCATCTTGAAAAAAAATACATTGTCAATGAAAAATACATAAATCGTTCCAGGGAGGAATGTGTCAATTTCATTTATTCTACGGTAAAATTATTAAGTTTTATTAAGTTTTTGATGAGAATGAGTGACGTGCATGGGTGTGGCGATATCCCACCAGGAAACTAAAATCAAAGTCATTTCTATTATTTTATAAAATTTGTTCCTTACCTTATACTGAATATAAGCTTTTAATACGATAGATTTGAGCCATTCAGTGGTTGAAATGGCATACGATAGAGTCAGGTCTTAGAATATGTCACACTTACGAATGAGTTATTCCATCAACCTTGATTAAAGTAGGAGGGGAAGTAAAGCTTGAAAAATACATTCAATATTTCACACCAATTAATAAAATAATAGTAATTCAAGAATGAGATCTCAAAAATGAATTATCAAAATTTATTTAAACAAAAACAAAGAGAATGATGGAACCCACAAACCTGCCCATAAATTCCAAAGTTCATTATTCACTAATTAATTTTTTTCATTGCATGTTAGTTTAATATTTTTTTTAATTGAAATTTCATAACCTTCCTAAATTAAAAAAAGAATTCAAAAGAATTAGTTTAGGTGAATTAAATTAAGTGAGTGAACATATGAGAATGTTCCTCAAGTGAGACAAACCTGGTCATCCATTAAACAACACTAGGAAAATTAAATTTCTTTTTAAATGCCCTATGATAGGCGCACATCACATAAAAAAAGGAAATACATTCATCTCCACACAGGTATATTTCTACAACACATATAACAAGAATATCCCGATATACTCAACAAAGACACACATTCTAGAGGTAAGTCACAACTATATTATACTAGTTTAAGATTCTATATAGAATATTCCACAAAGTACTCACCCAAGAAAACACACTCCTGAATCTGATAGCATTGATGATGTCTGTCCAATAAGTACTTCTTATCGGGTCTCTTCATGAGAAAGAGCATGCTAATAGTTTGAATAGAATACAATACACATATGAGGATCACTGTAAAGGCCATGGGGTGAAACCAAAAAATCAATCTGGATTCACCCACCTAGTAGAGGATTGATCCCATGCAGTGTTGGTCACGGCGATACCATGAACTCCACCTAGGACATGAATATAAATAGAGGATCTCACTCTGGGCCTCTCAGATGGATTCCAACAACTCTATCTAGGAATTAATGCTGAAGGGATCATTGTCCCGGGAGTAAAAAATGATTGAATACTAACCCTCATGGAAAAGATAAAGGAAACAAAACCTAAAAAAAATTCCACGATATAGGGTACAAGGGATCTAAGTCATGTATAAAAGAGTACACAGTGTGTACTAGGGGTCGCAGTCCATGTCCCGAGAACCCGGTTCTTGCCCGTGTAAATGGATCATCTCATCAAACTATGTCCATGTAGTAGTACACACCATGTACGTATCCCATTTACTCTAACCATGTGCTGGTACACATCACCATCCTATGAATGTCTTCTCAAGTACTAGTACACAGCTTAGCCTGTGAACATCTTCACATGTAAATAGCCCGTGTAATTCCTGAGTACATGCCGACTGACCCAAATGATACCACATGCTATGTGAAAGGGGTCACATTCCATGTGATATTTATCTTCATTTAGAAACCCTAATCACAGCTCATATGGACCCATACAATGCATAGATGTAGATTAAACATTGTGTTGTTCATGATTTTTTATAATCCCATATCTACTAATGCATTTGATCCAATGCCTCCATATTTTGATCCAGTCATCGTTTCACCATGAGAATGAAGATCCCAACTCATCCAATCCTTTTTGTTTATGAAGAATGAATTACGCCATCAAATCTACTTAAAAAATGAATAAAATTTTCATTCATTGTTGTGTTTTGAAGAATGGTAAATTGGGTATCCTCTTTCTTCTAAATTTCTTTATCTCCATTAAGACACCTCTATAAGGTTGTTCCAATCTTAGATCAGTGATATCAGATCATTGCACCAAGAAATAGGTGTGCAATGATCAATTGATTGAGAATGTTCATGATGAATGATGAATGGGGGGAGAAAAGAACAAGAACATATTAGAGTAACAAACCTTGATCGATGTTCATGTTTATCCTAATCAATCATTATTAGAATGAAACTATGAATAATAAAATTAAAAATATATTATCCCATAAAAACCTCATTAAATAAACTCATCACACTTAATGATCAAACCACATATCAATATTTTCATTGACTGATTTATGTTCATTGTATAAATCAATAACATGGAAGAATAAAATAAAAATACAAGCCCTTCCTTGATTCAAATCGATCACTAATGAATAATGGGGTCATGTCGTGTTTTTTTGGTGAGATCCTTTGAATCTATTTTGCATCAATCATTGATCGAATATCCTGTAGTCATTCATCTGAGAGGATTCATTAATGCTCTCTCCAATGGCTCTCTAATGGTTCCAGGGTTGTACAGATAACCCTAGTATTTCTCCATAATAGTCTATATAAAGTCCATCAATCACTGCATCAACAAAAATGAAATAAAATAATTTATTAAATTATTTTTTTCATTTCCATGCCTGTGATGACTTTTCAACAAATGACCCACATCGACTAATGTTATGTCATTCCTAGGGTAAACCTCACATTCTGAACTCAATGGTACCGTCATATTTCTGATCCGGGTACCCGTTTTGAATTTATTACACTTTTTCATGAAAACTATGCATGCATGCTATTTAATATATTTCAAACATTTATTTTGGGAACAATGGCCTCAGAATCGCATTGTCTCTCAATGCCTGGTCTCACAAATATTCTATACAGTATCCAAAGAAATAGTGCATGGAAAATATAAGGCATTATAGTATGCCACCACTAATGACAACTAAAACAATATCTATTCAATAGCAAGTGTATATAGCTGTATAAATAAATAATTACATTGTATAAGTAAACAATTATCACATTATCAATTAATATTGATTTAAATATATAATCCTTTGGGTTCCCGTAGACACTCATACCTCAATCCCCGCTTCAACTCATGTCTGAGGCCGATGTATTTCTGAGGGATATCATATCTTATAATTCCATTATTATCATTCAATACCTACTCTGAAATAATTTGGAGCCTACAGTATGTCTGAGTAATATCATATCTCATAATTCCATTGATATCATTATTTAATTCATATTTTTATTCACATGTTACCATTCATTCATCACGCAATAGAATTTCCATGTTTATATTATTTAATTCACAACTAAATAACCATGTTACCATTCATACCTTACAAATTAGAATAATCTTTTTCACATTCTCTATTTCACAACTAAATATCCAAGTTACCATTCATACCTAACACATTATAATGACTACGTTCCCGTTATTTAATTCACAACTAAATGACCATGTAACAATTCTTAACACATAATTAATTCAACAATTAATTATCCACATCAATTCCATTACTAATTCCACAATTAGTTAAACATAAAAATTCCATTAGTTAATTCAAAATTTAACTAATCACATAAATAACATTAATTAATTTAAAAAATAATTAATCACATAAAATACATCAATTAATTAAATAATTAGTTAGTCACTTAAATTTAATTAGTAAATTCAATAATTAATCCACCACACCAATTTTATTACTATTTCAATAATTATTTTATCACTTAAATCCCCTTAATTAATTTTTTAATTAATTGAGTACATAATTCCCATTAATTAATTTTTCAATTAATTAATCAATATCCACAAAATAAAAATCACATAATTAATTAAATAATTAATTATCTCAATCACAATCTCAATAGATCATAATTATTTCCACAATTAAATATCTCAATCTTAAAATCTTAATATCTCACAATTAATTCTACAATTAATTATCTCAATCTATAATTCACCAAATCCCCAATTTCTGATCTCCTCAATTAATTAATTCAAAAAATTAATTAATTAAATTAAGAACAAAATTTCTAAAGATATAATAAAAATTATACAGTTACATTCAATTAATTTAAATAAATACTTTGAGATTTGAATAATAGACAACCTACCTCAATTCTTTTATGAGCAATCCCCCAATGAAAATCCTCATAATTTGAGAAGCACAATTATATAGAATGAGATTCCAATTTAAAACCCTAAATCAAGATCAAATAATTCAAGATCTCTTAAATATAGATATAGATCTACAATACTAGATCCAGATCCACAATAACTGGTCTATATCCAATCAAAATAGGAATAAAACCCCCTTTCTAGAATAGGATAATAAAGGATAAGGAATAGGAAACCAAGCGAGGTAAGATCCTCTGATAGGGAGGGGTGAAGATATTAAATCTAGGATTAAAATAACAAATTAAAAACGTTGTTAAGTCTTTTAATCCATATATTATTCTCCAAAATCATGAAATATTATCTAGGGTTAAATGGGGATCAAATAGAAGTTAAATGGGGGGTTTTGGTGATTAAGAATATAATTTTTTGGTGATTTAAAAATTCATGCCTGGTTAACTGGGTAGGGGAGCACGGTTTCTCCTAAATGTGTACCTAAATGTGAACCTCTATTATGGGGGTTCATCGTTTATCATAATAGGGTGTGAAGATTGGAAAACCATGTGTCCACCATGTAATTCCTCTCTATCCAAGGTTACATGGTTTGCTGGGCAGGGGCACATGATTATGGAAAAACATGAGCCAACTATGCACTAACCTTCTCCCTTAAAATTTTCTAAATTTTTCACTCAAAAACACCAAAAGGTAAATCCCAACCCAAGTACACTAAAAAAAGGAAAAAATAAATACATGAAATTAAGACCAAGTCATCTTCATGAATGGTCGGGATCTTACAATCTCACCACCATATAACATCTTATCCTTGAGCTGCACTCCCAAGAATCTCTAAGATTCTGATTCAAAAAGATTAGGATAGTGATCCCACATATCTTCTTTCCTTTCCCATGTCTCCTCCCACACATTCCCATGTTTCCACAATACACCAACTACAGGCATGGTCTTTCCCTGCAACACTTTCTCACTGTGATTCAACACATGTATAAGATGCTCTTCAAAGGAAAAATATATCTCAATCATAACATAATCCATATAAATCACATTAGAAGGGTTAGGTTGATACCAACCTAGTTTTTACACTTATAAGACATCATACATAGCATTGTATCTTTGTGGAAGATCCAATCGGTATTCCACTAGCCTGATTCTCTCCACCGCCTCAAACTTTTCAACAAACTTGGGTGCCCACTTTCCCTGACTCTATTTTCTATAGTGATTTAATCTTGGAAACACCCAAATGAATACATGATCAGCCTCTATAAACTATAGGTTTCATTTATTTCAATCTGCATATGACTTCTATCTACTTTGGGTCATATCCATATATTTCTGAATCAACTGTACATTCTCTAATGTTCCATACATGAGACTCAGTCCCAACAACTTAGACTCACTTACCTCCATCCAAACTAGAGGTGGTCTTCATGGCCTACTATAAAGAGCTTCATATGGTTCCATCTATATAGTTTCCCAATAACTATTGGTATGGACGAACTCCACCAGTGCTAGGTGATTCTCCCAAGACCCACCGAAGTTTAGATTACAAGCTCACAACATATCCTCAAGCACTTGTATAGTATGCTCAGACCACCAATCAGTCAGTGGGTGGAAATTCATACTCAATAAAACCAACATACCAATAACCTTATGGAATACCTATAATAATTGTGAAGTAAAACACAAGTTTAGTCTCAAACAATATTTTGTGTCACCTCGTGCAGATAGAATATCACCCAAATATACAAATATCCCAACTGATCCACTGATAAAGTCTCCAATATATTCAAGAAATTCAATACCTTTTTCAGTCTATCCACAATAACACAAATAGAATTATTCTTCTAAGTTATCCTTGGGAGAACCACCATAAAGTCCATCGTCACTTTGTTCCACTTCCACTCTATAGTGGCCAATGACTGTAGTAAACCTCTAGGTCATTAATGTTCGGCCTTCACCTACTGATAGGTGTAGCATCGTGTCACAAACCTTACTATTTTCATTTACATTTCCAACCATCAAAACTATCTTTGTAGTTCATGGTGCATTTTGGTCACACCTGGATTTACCACCCACTTTGAGACAAGAAACTCACACCTCAGCTTGTCTCACATTCTTTTAGGTACGACAACCTGATTCCTGAAATAGATGACCTCATCCTCATCTATGCTCTAATCATAAGATGTCTCCCCACCTTCAAGGATTTACCTCAAGGTATAACATTATAAATACACATACTTTCTATCTTAGATCTAACTCAAAAATGTATACTCCAATGAAACTATTGCGAGAGTCATCTAATCCTAACTCTCATAAACCACAATGTGTATCTCATCTAGTAAATCCATCATCTTCCACTCAGCACTAGAATCGTGAACCACCTGAGTTTGAGTCTTCCTTCTCAAAGCATCATCATCAATGTTCCCCTTTCCAGGCATATATGCAGTCTCAAAATTGAATGGTTCCATATACTCAACCCATCTCTGTTATCGAAGATTCAAGTCTCACTGTGAAAATATTTACATTAATCTCTTGTGATCAATATAAATAGTAAAAAAAATTCCAAATAGATAACGTCACCATCAATTTAAAACATAAACCATTATAGCCAAATTAAGGTCATATGTAGGGTAGTTCGGTTCATGGGTCCTCAATTTGAAATACCTATAAACCAAAAATTGATCTCCTTGTATCAACACAGCTCCAATTAAAATCATATAAGTGT
Source organism: Viscum album (assembly GCA_963277665.1). Taxonomy (NCBI): domain Eukaryota; kingdom Viridiplantae; phylum Streptophyta; class Magnoliopsida; order Santalales; family Viscaceae; genus Viscum; species Viscum album. The sequence continues at coordinate 961,051,378 of OY728148.1, read as the reverse complement.
TACAATACATCATGTACTTCTCACCTTTCATAGGTAGGATCAATATTGGTACTAATTCCAAAATCTTCTTCAACTCCTAGGAATAATTATCACAGTCTTATGTCCAAAAAAAGCATTATCCCTTTTTTGGTCAAACCCGTCAGAAATGTTTCCAATCAGTAAATTTCTTAAATGAACCACTAATAATATTCATAAAATCCTAGAAATATATGGATATCAAACATGCTCTTGGGATTCTCTAATGAAACCACTATCTGAATCTTCTCTAGATTTAACAACACAAATTCCTCCGAGATTATGCTACCCAAGAAGTGTACCTGATCGATCCAAAAAATTGTACGGAGATATATTGATATATACTGACCGTGCTGTCGTGACACGTCAAATTGATTATGTTTTTAAGGTTGATTTATTGTCTAGGGTAGACCCTAGGTTGTCTCTCAAGGAGCGTTGGTAGGTTTAGAGTGTTTATTTTTAATAAAAATGACTAAGAGAGGGGGTGATTTTGAAAAGAGTTTAAAATAATGACTTAGATGAAATGTCTTAAAAATTGAGTAACCAAGTGGATTTTGAAAAATATGAGATAAAAGGGTCGATGTGATTTCACTACCCACAAAAAAAATTCATTGTTCATAGAGATTCATCTTAGGTTTATAGTAATTCATTGGTTGGAGTTAATTGGAATCCCGATTAATTCCGAAGCTTTTATTTCAATGCTTTAAGGACCCAACCATGACGTAACAATCGTATTGTCAAGGTCCAGTACATATGAATGGAATTAGAGCTTCCAAATAATATTTAAATCTCATTAAGGTGGTTATGAAAAGGATTCTTTTGGTGTCCAATCGGAACAACACAAGTCACGCACTGAATACCTCACACCGATCGGTTAGAAATTAATAGCATAACACTCACATGCATCAAATAAAGCATTAAAATCTGAAATAAAATAAGATACATGGAATTAATTGTTTAAACACCCAAATTACTACAAACCAGTAGCTAATGTATGCATCAGAACTCCCTTTACATGTGTGTAGATCCATCACAACGAACACCCAACTTTTAGCTCGACATCGAGAGGAGGAGGAAGCTCGGGTGGAACTCCTTCTTCATCCTTGATTACCCTATGAGGATAGGGGCCTCCAGAACCTCCAAGGTGATTAGGATACTCCTATAGGACTCCATATTGGATGCACTTCACTCCTTGCCCGAACTTACAAAAGTGGAGCCCAAGGTTCCCTTTTATAAGAAATGTGGGAGGTGGTTTTGGGCACACAGATTTTCTAAAACCGCTTGGTACATTATTTTAGCCTACCAGACAATCTTAAAACGTTTTGTGGAAAACTATAAAGTTGTATCCCCACGTCTGTAATATCTCCACTTAATGTTTGGAATCATTTCAACATGGGGAGCGCGAGATATGGACAAATCACAACACAAAATGTTTGACCTCGAGCAGATTGGGTGTGCTGGACAGATCAGGTCGGCTGGGCCCCTTAATGGCCGAATCTCTCTTGGGTTATTAAATGAAAGTTTTATCCCTATGGGTTTTGGATAATCTAAAAAAATATCATCCCATTTGGATGTACGGTGGAATATAAACATGAATTTTAGTCCACTATACTTCTTGGATCCTGCGCAGTTTGTCCCATTTTTGAAGGAATTCATCATGGGCCCTCCAAATCACCTCCACCTACATTGTAATTTTAAAAACAAGTATCATTGACCTATTTAACAGTGATAAAAACAAAATTTTTTAATAAAACATGATGTACAATTTGATTATAGTTTTATAGTTTTTAATACAGAAAATGTTTAGCACAACAGTGTAAGGTTGAAAATGAAACAGTGAATCGTGGTACGATCACACCCCCACATCTAAACATTTGCACTCCTGGGAAAATTCATATATCCAAATAAATTGATTCATATATATATATATATATATATATATATATATATTTTCCAACATCCTGAAGATTTATCATTTGAAGAAATTTTATTTAAAGTAAATTGATCAATGCACAAATCACCCCAATGAGTTCTTCCTAGTGAAAATAGTAAAAGATGTCTCATAAATCATATCATAAAGAAATTAAAAAAGATTCATGATACCCAATTGAGAAAAGAATTAAGAATTAAATCATGACACTAACTCTCCATGTGTGTGTTTGGAAACCATTACATGCTATTCTTTCCACCTGCTATCTAATAAATATATGTTATTTTAACATTTTTCACTTTAAATGATTTTGTCACCGAACCTGTCCTACATCCTTTGCAATCATATTTCAAGTCCCACTCATTTAAGCATTCACAGAAGTCAAACCATAATCTCCCGACCTAGATATCCCCATGTGTTTCACATTTCATCACTCCCCTCATTTATTATATTTTTTTGAATTTCCAATTGGAACAAATCTCACACTCATCTATCAACCCTTGTTTGATCTCCTCACGACAATAATAAAAATAGTTATAACAAGATCAAAGGTTTAGGAGGAGTGGTTTTTCACCTGCCCAAGACACAAATTTTTTTTAGGGCATACAATAGTCAGAAATTAGGTACACATGCATAGGTCAATCTGGTACAGTAATGAAACAGATCAGATAAGGAACGAACGAATGGAAATATCATTTAAAGCTGAAAAACATTAACCCAAAATATATTTACCTTATATTAAGTAAGAAATAATCACACTTTGTAGTTTAGTGAAAAAATTTGTGGAGATATTAGTGACACAGTTTTCCCACAAACTACTCACACAATGGGCATCAATCATCTCAATGGTTTCACATAGATATGACCATTTATATCATTGGCAGAAAACCAATTCACTAAAAATGACTCCCTGATGTTAAATTCATACAAATACTCTTTTTAGCCTTCGTTATGGTATTTTTAATTTCCCCACATTACGGTCGCCACATCATGGAACTTCGAAATTGTTGATGGGAAAAAATGAAAATACCATAAAGAAGGCCAAAAAGAGAAAAAAAAGGAGAAAACAATGAAAATTCCTAACTATCCCAGGAATGTATCCACCCCCCACACCTAGAGAATGCAGTGTCCTAACTGTAATAAAAGAGACTATGGGAAGGATGGATAAAACCTGGTGAGTGTTATTCATAGACCACTTCTTGAACCTGGAGTTCCTCCATTTGGGACTCCGGAATGGCTTCATGGAAGTGCCTCAGCCGCTGCCCATTGACATTGAAGGTTTGCTTGGTGTCTTCATTTTGAACCTGGACACCACCAAATGGAGAGACATTAGTAACAATGTAAGGTCCAAACCAACAGGAACGAAGCTTACCAGGGTGCAACATCATCCTTGCATTGTAGAGGAGGACCTTCTGCCCGATGCGGAATTGACGATGAAGGATGAGACGGTCATGGGCAGCCTTGGTTCACTCTTTATAAATTCGGGAGTTCTCATATGAATCTCTTCTCATTTCCTCCAACTCATAAATCTGAAACATCCTTTGAATACCTGCACCAGAAAGATTAGAATTTCATTGTTTAATAGCCCAGTAGGCCCGGTGCTCTATCTCAACAGGGAGTTGACAACTCTTCCCAATAACTAGCCGATATGGTGACATGCCAATTGGAGTTTTGAATGCAGTACGGTAAGCCCATAACGAATCATCGAGTCTAAGACTCCAGTCTTTTCTGTTTGGCTGAACCGTTTTCTCAAGAATATGTTTTACCTCTCTATTTGATACTTCATCTTGACCATTTGTTTGTCGGTGATAATTAGTAGACACTCGATGCCCAACCCCATACCTGTGCAAAAAAGATTGCATAGTGCAGTTTTAGAAATGAGAACCCTGATCACTGATGATAAACCTAGGTAATCCAAACCTATAGAATATTTAGGTTCTTAAAAATTCCACAACACTCTTGGAATCATCTGTCCTCGTGTCTCATGCCTCTACCCACTTTGAATCATAATCCACTGCCAGAAGAATGTAAAGGTTCCCAAATGAATTGGTGAATTGTCCCATAAAGTCAATGCCCCAAACATCAAAATTTTCATGGAAGAGTAAGGGTTTTTGGGGCATCTAATTTATTTTAGAGACATTCACGACTAATTGACAGTAAGGACAAGATTTACAATATTCGTGGGAATCCCGAAACAAAAGGCGCCAAAAGAGACCAGAATCCAAGACCTTGCGAGCAGTTCGTTGGGGACCAAAGTGTCCCCCACAAGCAAGTGTGTGGTAGAAGCTAAGGACAGACTGAAACTCACTATCAGGAACACAACTCCTAATAACTTGATCACTACATGTGCGCCAGAGGTAGGGGCCATCCCAAATGTACCAACGAGACTCATGTTTTAGACGGTCGACCTGGTTTTTGGTGAAATCAGCAGGAATGCAAGACGCTACCAAATAATTTACAATTTCAGCATACCAAGGAATAACATCATGCACTCGGTATAATTGCTCATCTGGAAACAATTCATTTATGGGAATACAGGAGTATGAGTCAATATCCGAGGATGGGATAATCCTACTGATATGGTCAGCAACCACATTCTCTGCTCCTTTATTATCCCTAATTTCTAGATCAAATTCATGAAGGAGGAGCATCCAGCGAATGAGACGTGGTTTGGCATCTGGTTTCTTTAGGAGATATCAGAGGGCAGCATGGTCTGAGAACACAATGACTTTGGACCCTAGAAGGTATGACCTGAATTTATCCAAGGAAAACACAATTTCAAGAAATTATTTTTCAGTTATGCTGTAGTATCCTTGGGCAGGGTCCAGATTACATGAGGCATAAGCCAGGACATGTATAGTTTGGTCAACCATTTGTGATAAGACTGCCCCAACTGCATAGTTAGAGGTATCACACATGAGCTCAAATGGTAAATCCCACCGAGGTGGATGGACTACCGGGGGTGACGTGAGACTCCATTTTAACTTATTGAAATATTCCTCACATTTTTTTATCAAAATCAAATTCTTTTTCGTTTTGGAGTAATCGGGAGAGGTGGAGTGCAATTTTACTAAAGTCAAAAATGAAACGACGTTAAAATCTAGCATGACCCAGGAAATACCGCACATCCCGAATATTTTTAGGGAATGGTAGGGAAGAAATGATACCTATTTTTGATTTGTCCACTTGGATACCTTCCCCAGAAATGACATGTCCCAAAACTATGCCTTTTCGCACCATGAAATGGAATTTCTCATAATTTAATACGAGATTATTTTCAATATAGCGACGTAGGACAGAAGAAAGACTACTCAAAAATTCATCAAAAGAGGATCCATAAACAGTAAAATCGTCCATAAAAACTTCCATGCAATTCTCTAGGTAATCCGAAAAAAATACTAACCATACATCTTTGGAATGTACCTGGAGCATTGCACAGAACAAATGGAACCGTTCTATAAGAAAATGTACCAAAGGGGCATGTAAAGGATGTATTTTCCTGATCCTCAGGGGAAATATGGATCTGAAAGTATCCAGAATACCTATCATGGAAACAGTAATGGGACTTCCCTGCTAGCATCTCTAGCATCTGGTCAATCGATGGCAATAGGAAATGGTCCTTCCTAGTGTGTTGGTGTAGTCGACGAGAGTCTATACAGACACGCCAACTATTCTATACGCGAGTTGGAACAAATTCATTGTTTTCATTTTTAATTACAGTAAGGCCGGTTTTTTTAGGAACTAATTGAACAGGACTGACCCATTGGCTGTCAGAGATAGGGTAAATGATTCCAGCAGCCAACAATTTTGTTACTTCATTTTTAACAACATCAAGTATGCTTGGGTTCAGTCGACGTTGTGACTGCCTCACTGGTTTAGCGTCATTATTTAATAAAATATGATGTGTACAAATTGATGGGATAATGCCCAGAATGTCAGCAAGTGTCCATCCTAAAGCATGTTTATACTTCCTCAAAAGATCAAGCAGTCGCAATTCATGCTCTGGAGGGAGTGAACTAGAAATGATAATGGAAAACTTGTTTCCATTCTCATGATATTAGTATTTTAAATCTTGAGGCAGTTTTTTCAATTCCAATTCTGGGGGATTTTGCATTGACGGATGTGTGTGTGAAAGTGAGAAGTCACTGATCTCATCGTACTGCTCAATGGTAACATCCACATATAAGGAATGAGATTTTACAAGCTTAGCAGTATCATCGATTGTCATGTGATCCTCTATGTTCAAGAAATCATCAATTAAGAAACATGCATGACATTTCTCTAGCCCGCTACAATAGTCAATGCATGATTCATTGCCTAAAATTTCAATTAATAAAGAGAACTCAGAAAGGGGATTAGGGGAATGAAAATAAGTTGTTTCAGGGGAAGGGATAACATCAATTGAATTGACAGAGAGAGAGGGGTGTTCTTCTGAGGGGTGCTTCATGGCATCAAGGATACTGAAGTGGACAATATTACCACCAAACTCCATAGATAATGTACCATTATGGACATTAATCATGGTTTTGGAAGTTTTCAAGAAATGTCACCCCAATATAATTGGGCATGTCCATTCATCCTATCATCTTCCATTTTAAGCATGTAAAAATCAGCAGGAAAAATTAAAATTTTCACCCTCACAAGAACATCCTCTAACACACTAGAGGGGTGTGTTGTACTCTGATTTTATAGCTGAACGACAATACAATTGGGCTTCAATTCACCGACCTGCAATGAAGAGTAAATAGAGTGAGGCATCACATTAATAGAAGCACCAAAATCAAGCATAGTGTTGGAACATGATTACTCCCCTATGATTACTCGAACCCCCTCTAGGTGTAGTAGTAACTGATGATGACTCCCTACCAAAGACAACTAAGGTAGGTCCAGAACCCATCCTCTATACATCTATGGGATTCTCCTTCCCTAAAACAATTGGAACCTCATCGTTCTGGGAAACTGATGATGATTTTGAAGGGTTCACATCCCATATTTCATGAATTTGAACCTGCTAATACAAAAAAATTAACAATTATTTTTTAAATTATTTTAACATTATAATATTATCTAATTAATAAATTTTTTATTAGTATGTATTTTTTATTTCATTACTATAAAAAAATAATATTGAAAAATAAATTATGAGAACAAATAAGCCTTAAAAGCAATTAATTATGGTTGGCTAGATGTATCAAATGGTGCTAAATTGGCGTCATTTTATCCATGTATCCACCCCCTTTTAATTGGGTTTAAGGATATTTTTGTTAGAATATTTTTTTCATTATTATTTTTTATAGTAATGAAATAACATGAAATGATAATGAAGAATACTTTAACATCTTTGGTAGGGTCATTTACAAAACTGACATCAGAGTCCCCATGCACGTTAAACCACGTCTATATATGGCCAATAGAGTAACCTAATTCATTAGTCTTTATAAAAAATTTAAATAAGTTTGAAAAAATTTGACTTATAATAAAATGATATAAATAATAATGAATAACATACAAACCTAAATTATTATTTTTCTAAAAACACTCTAAGACAAACTGATATGAAGAATGGATTATTTCTCATGACTCATAGTATTTTTTTCAATAATTCTTACAAAAAATATCAACATTAATAAAAATTATAATTTTGTTTTGTTTATATTATTATGATACTATAAATTTTGCAATTACCTCATGAGATGCATCTCTATTAATATTGAAAAACGAATTCCATTTCACATGAGAAATTCATTCACACACTTTCTCATACATCTATCACGAGCTCAATGAAATTTCATTAAACTCATGTCATAATATTCATTTAAAAGCTCACCATTTCTTTCCTAATTTTTTCATAGTGCATGGACATGAAATAGAGCCCGAGATATCCAAATGAAAAAACATCTAGAAATAAAAAACATAAAACTGTATAAGTAAATTAAAATATTTTATTCATGTCATGTAAATTAGTTATCAAGGAATATTAAATTAAATTACCTTTAATTAAGTATAAAAAAACCTCATTTTTCCAAGTTGTAGGAATATGCCTCCAATATTTATAATTAATAGGAATGATCATTGTATCACAAATAAGATGCCTAATAATCATCCCGTAGATTCCGGAAACATCATCAGTAGGCACCCCAAACTCATCAAATGGAATGATAATATTGAATTCCTTCAGGTCTCATACATCTTTCATATTCATATTTATATATCATCTATTTTTATTTTTATCCATTTGAAAAATGAATTAAATAATTAATAAAATATATAGTTTTTTTATAATGACATACATACAAGTAATAGTAACTCACCGATATCCACTAGATGAAGGGATGACCAAATGATTTATATCTGGAGGTGAATTGGATGGTGGGACACTAAGATCATCTGGTGAATGGCTAGCTTCCTTGTTGTCTAAAGTACAACCGAATCACTCAGATCCACGGAAGCTAATGGTAGTTGTGGTGTTCTCTGAGATGATAACTAGCTAAGATTATGAAATTTATTTGTATTCAGCATTATTGAAATTCAATTGGTTCAAATATATTAAATGTATATAAAATTAAAAACTATTAAATTTTTACAAAAGAAAAATGAAAAAATAGAACAATGTATATATATATGAACAACTTATTAATGAGAAATTGTAATATATATTTATTGCAATTTTATACATTCAAGTATCTTCATCTTCATTATCATCTTTATTATAAACCTCTATTGTGACGAGGGATTCATTTTCACCCTCTATTGCAAGTTCTGTTATTTCCATGTTGTCAGTAAAAAATTATTCAATGTTTTGTGGTTGATTAGGTTCACTGTCACAAAGTACCAATTGATCTTCATCACTCATATCATATAAGTGTCTCTACTTTAAGTGTAAGAAAACTCTAACCTTAATGTATTTCATCATCCATATAATAAACAGTCTTTACTTAGGAATCCAAGATAAATGGATCATTCTCTACATGCTCATTGGTATGGATAAATCGAGAGAATTTGATATAATTAAAATGTAATGAATCATTCATTATACCCATATCAATATTAACCCACTTTAAATTTAATAAGACAACCAAAAACAAACCATCATAGTTTAATTCAATTATATCATCCAAATTTCCATAACATCCCACCTCTTTAAGTGTAAATACAATAGTATTTTGAGTTTTTAAGTCTTCTTCTTGATAAATTGTATGAAACCTAAATCCATGAATATTGTAGGCATCATATATCTTAGACTTTTTTAGAGGACATCGATCCAAAAAAAACATAACATCATTTTAAATTTCAGCTTGATTTTCAACATTCATTATTTAGAAAAATATATATAAATATTTAGTTTTAACATAGACAAAATAACTACATTTCAATAATATTAATATGAGTATATACTTACCTGATGGGTGATCCATTTGACAATCTCCTTATTAACATCATTTTTTAATTCCATCTCATTTCAAGATCTACCCCTTAATCACTTATTCGTTTCACATCGGAATTCTTCAATAAATTGATCTATAATAAGACTACTAAGCAGTATATATATATGTGCTTATAGAAACTCCAATTCATTCAGAGTAAAATTTGACCCCTTTCCAATGGGTTATCCAATAATTGGAAATATTGATAACTAGTTTTCAAAATGATAATTTGTGGAGATATCATCAAAACATTAAAAATTATTTAATCTAGTCTCAATACCATCCAAATACCTTGAATAAAAGGTCAATCACTCTTTGGATATGTAACCTTTAGCAATAGAGCCTTTTGGTTGATATTTATTCTTCATATAAGATTTAAAATGACCTATGTACCTAATGAAAAAAATAAGAAACATATAAAAAATTATGCAATAATTTAATAAAATTAAATTCACTAATGAAAATAAAAATAATATCATTGTACCTCTCAATTGGATACATCAATTGATAATGTTCTGGTCAGCCAATTTTAGCTTCTTCAACTAAATGAACAATCAAATGAATCACCAAAATGAATAATTAAGGGGGAAATAACATCTAAAAATAAAAATGTGTCAAAACAATTCTTTCACGAAGTTTATCAAGGTCAATTGGATTTATATTTTTTCTACAAAGCTCTTTGAAAAAGATACAATAGTATATTTTTCAGTTAACATATTACAATATGCCAATGAAAACAACTATTACATCAAAATACATGAGTTGTGACTTTTCAATCCATGTAACTTTAAAATTTTTTATTCAATTCCCCTTGATATATTACTTGAATATCCATCTTCCACTTGTAAATTATTTAATGTTTGAAGGAATTCACATTTCTCTCGATTTTTCATTGTAAAAATAGTCGAATGATACTTTCCATTCTCATTTTCCCAAAAATCAAGCTTTATATTCATTAACTCCAAATTCTTAAGAGCATTAAGGGGATCCTTTGATTTACCCTTCTCATTAAGCAATGTGAAAACTACATTGCCACAAAATTTTTTCGCAATATTCATTATGTCAAGATTATAACATATCAAATTAATCTCCTAATGAGGAATTTGACAAATATTCCCTTTATTTTTGTGTACAAGATGCATCAAATATTGTACCTTTTACCCTTTTCCCCTTATTTAAAATGATTATATTTTCCAAATTCTTCAATGACAGTCATTAATTGTCCCATGATTTCTGAACCTAATAACACTTTTAGTGGATTTCTCAGTTTAATATATTCATTGAATTGTGTATTGTTAAACCTATATTTATGAGAAGAAATAAAGAAATCAATGATGACAAATAAAACATCATTTTCTTCTATAAGGTAATCATTGATGAACTAAATTAAAAACATGAAATGAAAAATTAGTATGAGTGTTCCAATCAGAAAAATTTCCTAATCCAAGAATGTTAGTAATTGTCTATATTAAATTAACAATTATTTTTAATAGTTTTCTCATTGAAGCGTCATATGTTTTTATTCCATCATCTCATAATTCTCGCAATTATTTGATTAGAGGTTGAAGATATACATCAATTACATTTCTAGGCATTTTATTTATAGAAATAATTATCAAAATAAAAAATAATATTTAATCATACACATCTATAGTGGTAGATTATAACGGATCAAAACAACTGGCCAAATACTATAATTTCTACCTAAAGTCCAAAATGGGTTAAAAACATCAAGATCGAATCCCAAACGTGAATTCTTTAGATTTGGAGAAAAATATAGATATAATGAATCAAAAATTTTCTATGATGATGAATATTTTGGATGTCTCATCAAGACATCCTTACAATCTTGATCATGTCACTTCATTTCGTATGTAGTCTTAGATTCCATGAATAATCTTTTCATGCATCATATCCGAGGAAAGTAATGAAATAATGTTGAAAGAGTTTTCTTATTTTTTTTCTTCTTGGGGTTGCATTGATTTATAATCTCATTGTTGTTCATTGACTTTCATCTACTTTCATGACATCTTTCGAATTCTCCTTTGTCGGACTCTTCTCCCTAGTAAAGCATGTAATCATTAAGGAATTCATGTATCTTTGTATAATACAGTCCATGTTTATTTATGACTTTATTAATCTCATAGAAGGATGCAAGGATCATAGCTTCACTAAATGAATCATGAAGAAACTCTAAAATCATGTAAATTTCTTTGTCAATAATTTCACAGAGACAGTTTATATGATACAACTTAAGTATAAAAGAAAACATTGAATAATTATCACACCATTCATACAGTTCTTGTTTCACGTCTTAAACTAATTAATAAAGCTCATTTTTTTGGTCGCTGAACTTATTAGAAGGATTAAAATCCTTAGGATCAATTGAAGGTTTTTTGATCTATTGAAACCTTAGACAATATATCCTGCAATGAAAAATGTTTCATTTATCAAATTTCAAACTGAATTCTCCTCTGGAGGGTGACTTTGTGTTTCGTTAATAGGAATATCTTTGTTTTGAATTTCCATAACAATATATTCACCATTACAAATCCTACATACATATTGAGTAGAAAATTATTTCTATATAAAATGATCAAATAATTCATTTCTATTTAACCATCACTTGAATTTTCAATCCGGACATACACATTTTATTCTACAATCCACTGATCAGTTTTTAAATACATAATATTTTTTTTCAAACTCTTGTCATAACGAGGCGTGTTTTGTGGTAATGTAATACAACTTTTATCCATAGGTATTTTATTTTCACTCTTCTCCCTTTATATTCAGATATAAAGATATAAATGGTTAATCAATCATGTACAATTAAATGTAAACATCAATTAACTTCATTAAGCCTAGTCGGCTAATTTATCCATTAATTCTATAAATATAGTATATAAAATCATGGTGAACATACATGTACACTCAGTATGTTATTACGTAGAAAGTCTCATGCCATTGTGGAAGAAGCATACAAAAACGTTAGTGAAAAATAAATAAAACCAAATGGTTTCTTATCCTATAATCAACCATTATCCAAAATTCACTAAGGCTTACTCACCAAGAAATCATGAGGGATAAATGAGCCATGCAGTTACAGACTATTTACAACCCCACAGACAAACAAGCATTCATCATATAAATGATTCATGATCCCTATCTATAATAGGAATTAATGATAATTATGTGTATATGATTCCTAAGTGATAAAATTTATCATTTTATTGTACAATATGATATACTACATGATGATATAGAAAACCAATTATACAATATTAAAAAATTACACCTTACGATTGGGGATTGCACTCTCCGAGAAATGGGGGAGAGGGGTTGTCGTTGGGGATTGCCATCAAAGCGAAGGAAGGTAATTATGGGCTCATCATCAGGTAGCAAGTGGGGTTGGGGTCACGAGGATCATATGTGAGAGTGGGAAAAGGGGTGGTCACCATCGAGGATGAGGGGTGATCCGTCGGGGGTATGTGGGGGGAGGGGGAGAGGTATGTTGTTGGAGAGAAGGGGGGTGAGTGTCGGGGAGATGTGGGGACGAGGGTGAGGGGAAGTCACCAACATTGGGGAGAGGTGCAACCAAGGGGGAGGGGAAATCACCGGTGTTGGGGATAAGTTGGGTAGAGGGGGGGGGGGTAATCACTGGAGCTAGGGAGTGGCATGATCGAGAGTGAGGGGAAGTTGCTGGAATTCGGGAGTGGCGCGATCGAGGGGGAGGGGCAGTCACCTATGTTGGGGGAGGGGCAGGGTCGAGGGGGAGGGGTGGTCATCAATGTCAGGGAGAGGTGGTGTTGAGGGATTGGTGGGGGTAGTGGGAGGGAGGGAGTCACTAGCATGGGGAGATTCATGATCAGGGTGGGGGTGGTCACCAGTGTTGGGGAGAGGCGAGGCCGATAGGGAGGGGTGATTACCAACGTCGAGGAGTGGCACCTCCAAGGGGGAGGGGCACTCGCCAGCATCTGGGAGAGGCACAACCAAGGGAGTGAGGGGGTTAGGGCATCAGGTGGAGGGGGTGGGGTCAGTTATTTTTTAAAAATATTAGCAGTGGTTTCATTGAAACCGCCACTATATATATAATATATTTAATAATGTTTTTTAGTAGTGATTATTAGAACTACCACTAATAAACTTTTACTAAGGACACTCTTTTTTGTAGAGCTACATAACATTGTTTGACTAAATCTTACCCTAAAAGTGACATATATAATTTTATTATCGATTCTAAAGCTATAAAAGTCACCATGAAATACCATCTCTCGAACCTCTCAAACAATTGGATTTATTTCACAAGAAATTTTTTCCCACTTTAGGAATTTTCTCAGCCATAGTATTTTTTATTAGTTTAAGGAATTTATCTCACTACATGAATTATCACGCAATGGAATTTATTTTTTACATTAAGGGATTTTATTCACACCAAGATGTGATGTAGTATGTACATGCACAAAATCATATTATATCTTTATATGACATCAATGAATTTGGAAATGAAATCATTGAATCATTGTACAAATGTAACATCCCGAACCTGGATGTCACTCAACTGTGCCACAATCCCGGTTGGCTACATGGCCTCAAGCACATCTTCCCAAATGCCAGAGGATTATGACTAGCAGTTAGGGAATAGGTGAGTCATTTGGGAGACTATACCCCCATTACCATAATTTATCACAATTGAAGTCAATCACATTAAATAGTGGAAGTAGATACAATAAGCAAACAATAGATAAAATAGACAAGTAAGACAAGAATATGTAACAATCATGAGGTGTTTCATATAATATGATGCAGATGATACATGTATCTAGAAAATATCTAAAATAGGTACATAGAAATATAATCAAATACTATTATCTAAAATTTAAAACGACGGAAAAGTGCCCCCATATCATCAGAAGCCTCTTCTTAGTCCTATGCTCCCATTCTCTAAAACAATGATCAAGAAATAGTTTTATGGAGCTTTCCCCTACTATCACCTGTAAATATATAATAGATTTGGGTCCCCAAGGAGGCCCAAATAGGATGGGAGATAAAAATCTCAGTAGGATTCCAAATAAATATCTATACAGTTCTAAGAAGTACTATGAAATATGCTAAACAAGTGAATGTAAGTAGTAATGTAAGTGTGAAAACCAAAGGCATATAACTACTGCAAACAAGTTATACTAAACAGCCTATCGTGGATCCCTGCAACATGTTTTGGCTCCTAACAAGGTATCTAAAAGTAATATAAACAAACAACACAACCTTTCCACATAACCATCAATACCATGTCCACACATCCTTACTGTATAAAGAAAACTATATAAAAAACCCACGACCTTGTTGTACAACCACAATCATATATCACAAACTCATGTTGTATAATGATGTGTAGATCACGAAGGGCCAGATCTATGGTGCTGAAGACCAAGGCATCCTCTTCGAGTCTTAGGAGAATCTCGAGGGAAACTTGGCATAGGCACGGGTTGTAATCCTAGGATCATGTGTACCAACAAGTCCTACGTGAGTCTAAGATAGCTGGATCCAAGGGGTAGAAAAGCCTAAGGCATCTCATGGAATAAATACCAAAGGTGTATAATCAGCCAAGGTGTCCACTACCGCATTACAGATACATGGATATCCATTTATGAAATCTATTTAAATCATCAATCATTCCATGCCTTTAACAATTTCAAACCATATGAGTCTACCAACTCATATAAAGAATTACATTCAAAACAGTTCAATGAGTATACACACTCATTTAAACTATTACATCTCATGAGTATACCCACTCATGTAATCCACTTTCATTTAATCATGTCACATAGATATAACCACCCACTTATCACCAATTTCCATTTAACGCATTACATGGGTATACCCACCCATTAATCACAACTACCAACAAAACTATTTAAGCAATCTAAAAATATCCAATGAGTATAAACACTCATTTGAAAAGTTCCATTTAAGTATTTAATACAGTTAGGCATGGAATATTATAATAACACAAGGTAATGAGGCATGATATCTCCTATGTATGTAATTCTTCCTCATTTAAGTACAACCGAGCTTCCTTAAACTAGGAAAACTCGAGGTCACAACCCATTGGTAGTTCATCAATGATAAAAACCAAAGTAAAGGCATAGTGCACCCCATGGGTGTCCTTGGGATAGGTCAGAAACCACAAACGTATCTCAAAGAACCTTACAGAGTCCCAAATGGGTCCTACCTTATCTATTTTAGAATAAGACTTTAAAATCGGTCTCGTGCTAAAAAGTCCAGCGGGTAGAAAAAAGGTTAATAGCTCTATAAAGCATGAAAAGCCAAGAGAAAAGTATAGACCCCCTACCATATCTCATTAGTGAATTTCTCATATAGTATCAAGTCCTAATTCATCCTGGTTGAGAATAGATATAAAGAACATATGAAGAAAAAGTAATTAGGGCATAAAAGCCTAAATGCAAACAATGAAACTATTATTTAGAAGAATCAAAAATGGCTAAAAAGATTCAATATCATACCATTATGGTTCCAACCAAAATGACATGGAATGAAATGGAATCCAAATGGGTGGTAGTTATGAAAATCTAGATAAGAATGTTTTTAGTCTTTAAATGAGAGAAAAAATGCTTCTGTCCAAAAAATAGAGGTACCTCTTCTATTTTTAAAAAAACATAGTCGGTGAATTACATGAAAAGTAATTTCATTACATGGTGTGTAATGCTCAGTTTTCTTTTAACGGGGTAAAACCCTTACACATCGTGAATGGTCCTAGACAAACCATTACATGTTATGAAATCATATTACACAGTCTGTAATCCAATTACATATTGTGTAATTGGCCTGCAACCCATACACAACCTTCTTTCCTATTATTTCACAAAAAAAAACCCAACCAGCCCATGGACTAGCTGAGGGTCTAAGACAAAAATAATGTAAATTATTCCTACCTCATCAAAAACCTAGGTTCATACAATCTTCCCCCATTAATGCAATTATTCCCTGAATTTCCCTCTCAATGGTAGTCAATATCCATTTGAAAAAACTCTTATCACTGAACATGTATGTTGGCATTCTTCTCCTAAGTATCGTCTTGTGAACGGTCTTGATTTCATAGAACCTGTACTAGAGGAACTGACTAGCCTTGTATAACCTTCATGCTCCTATCCACAATATGAATTAGATTCACCTTGAAGGATTCATCAAATTGTAGATCAACCTCCTTGGTTGAAAAGCGTGAGATGGGTCCGAATTATAATGTCATAGTTGTGATATGTGGAAGACGTCATGCATGGATCAGTACCTCTGAGGTTACTAAAACTAATAGTCTACTGATTTGACACACTCAAGAATCTCGAATGGACCAACATATAGTGGTGAAGCTTACCTCGTATCATGGTCCTTCTATGTACCAACCATAGTGAAACACATAAAAATACCTGACCCCTGACCTAAAACTCCAGAGGTCATATACAGTGATCGACATAAGATTTCTATCAAGACTGTGTAGTAGCCATCTGCATCTGAATCAACTGGATCTACTCAGAATTATCTTGCATGAGACAAGTTCCCAGTAATGCTACCTCACCTGCCTCTAGCCATCACAAGGGTGATTAACATAGCCCACCGTACAAATCCTCGTAAGGAGACATCTGTATCGTTTCCTGATAATTGATATTATAGGATAACACATCTAGATGAATGTGTCTCTCCCAAGATCCCACAAAATCTTGGACACATTCTCTCATCATGTTCTCTAGCACTTGTATCATACACTCTGATTGGCCATCAGTCTAAGGGTGGTGGACTGTGCATAGAAGCACCTATGTACCCAGTGCCCTCTGAAAACTCTATCCAAAAAGAGTTGTAATGTTCGAATCCATATTTGAAATGATAGTGTGTGAGAACCTGTGAAGTTGTATTATCTCATGGATATACAACCTTCCATGAACATTAACATCGAAGGTATCCCAGATCGGTAATAAATGATCAACCATTTTTATCCCTCCAACAACAATCCACGCCGCATCGTTACCTCAAGGAAACCTTAGTAAACTAGTAATGAAATCCATTATGAAACCATATCATTTCCACTTTGGAATAAGTAACATCAATAAAATCATGGTTGGTCGTTGATGTTCCTCCTTCACATGTTGATAGGTGTAACACCTCATAACAAAACTAGCTACCTAACTTTTCTTTCATGGACATTAGTATTGATGATGCAAGTCACAATACCTCTTGCTGACTCCAGGATGTAGTAACCATGATAAAGCATGAAACTCCCACATCGTATCCCCACACATATCCACTAGAACCCAAACACATCCATGTATATTTAAGATCTCATCAACACCGATGGTCCAACTAGGAGGAGGGTCCTCACCTTCCACACTCTCCCATAGGACTAGACCCTCTGAATTCTATAACTACCTCATCCTTACTTTATCTAATAGGGTATAGGTCATAACTATGGATGTTAGATATGTCTATCCCTAACTATTGTGCACCTCTATATAGATCTTAGAGAATAATGAAATAAGTTGCCACTCACTACTTGCCTGATGCACTATCTGTTTCTGAGTCCACGTGCTCAGTGAATCGAACATTACAATACATTTACCAGTCATGTATTCAAGCTTGATGTCAAAATACTATTGGTACTCTACCCACCTTTTTTGCCTCATATTAAAATAATACTAAGTCAGTGTATACTTGAGGATTTTGTAGTCTGTATACACCCAAAAATGATCTCCCAAAAAATAATGCGTCTAATAATGAAAAGCATGAACAACTTCATCTTTCTCAAGATCATCCATAGGGTAATTCCTCTCACGTGGCCATAGAAATTGAGACTCATATGCCAAAACTCTATCCCCCTACACCTGCACTACTCCCATCCCAATACTTGATGTGTCACAATTATGTATGGAACACTCGGTTCATCAGCACCATGAAAACGACTATTGGGTTTGTGAGACTGAATGGAATAACTAGATACTCATATAGACCATAACTACTATGAAAGGTTGTACAAGGTATGTCTGTGGGTCAAATATGTACCTGTTTGTATCATATCCTTAGATCAATTTTCAGGAATACTCGAGATCCTAGAATCTTATCAAACATTTCTTCTATTTGTGAAAAGTGATATCATTTTTTAACCATTAGCTAATTCAAATTATGATAATCCCCAAATAGCCTAAGAGTTATATCCACATTTTTTGAAAAAAGAATGGGCAAACCCCACAGAGATGTATTAGGTCGGATAAACACCTTTTTCTCCAAATACTCTAGCATCCAATTAATTTCTAACAACTCCATCATAGCCACCTAGTAAGTAGAAATGGATTCTGGTGCAACTCATAAAACTAGTTCAATGGAGAACTCAACCGATCTCTTGAGAAGTAAACTAGAAAATTCATATGGGAACATGTCACTGAACCAATCCACCATTAGAGGAATGTCTACCTGACTCAATCACTGATCATCCAAAATAAAAAATAGAAATCTACGATGTCATTCTGCCCAACTCATGATGATCTAGACCATTTCAACTCACCTGGAAACCCCATTCACCCTTGTGAGTAAGCACTATATCCTCTAGTGATGTGAAAGTTACCCTTAGGTGATAGTAGACAATGTAAGATCGATACTATACTAAACAATCCATCCCAATAATGACTTCAAACCCTATCATCTCAAAGACATAAATATCTCAAATGAAGTGACAAACACCATCCTTAAGTGGGTACTCCCTGCACTTGAGAACATCATCCATTCTGATTCCCAATAGTATTTCTAGCATTAAAATTATTTCAAAATACCACACAACAAGCCCAAGGATTTTCACCATAGGTGCGGATATGAAACAATGAGATACACCTGTATCAAAAAGACCATATGTAATAGTAGATGCTACTAAGATCATTCCTCTCACTATAGACAGTATGAAACCTTGATCCTCAGGTGTAGGTTGTACATATTATAATTGACCTATACCATGATGTTGTGAAACAACATTACTGCTCAGAGTAGGTCCCCTTCGATGTATAGGAGTAATTGGTGTATGGATACCTCAACAAAGACCACTATTTCTGTTGCATGATCGACCTTCATTGCTCTAGCACCCTGCTTGACACAGATCTTAGAAACCTAATCTTGAACCTGACATCAGAGCTAGCCCCCTACCACTCACAAGTGGATGGAAGGTCCTTCAAAAACATTGCATGTAGCCCGTCCCTCCATAAGCGTGGCACTCGACTGGGTCGCAGTCACGCGGATTCTTTATGTGTCCTCTCCTGCCACACTAGTGACAAAATATCGAGCTACTAGCACTCATAGCCTAACTGATGCTCATATCATGGGAAGAATCAAAATGGTGCTTCCTTCCTGAATATGTAGAACCACTAGGTTGAGAAGAAAGATTTCCCTACTCTATATCCTCAAATTCCTTCAAGTTCCACTCTATAATCGGTTCCTGATTCACAATCTCAGTGATAGTGGTCAACCTGAACACGTTGACCTGGGATTTTATAGTATGTTAGGGGCCTTCCTCAAAGAATCTTGCTCTCGACAACTCATCAGTAAGGTACATAATTGCAAAACTATGCAGCTCTATAAAGAATGTTGAGTTCTTTATAACTGTCATGGTTCCCTTCTCTAGACGCAAGAACTAACTAGCTAACTCTTCCTATAGTGTCTTGGGGTAAAAGTAGTAAAGGAAGTAGGTTTAGAAATCAATCCAACCTATATCTTGTAGCCTTTCATCCTTTTTCAGAACCTCCCACCAGTACTTTACTACTCCATGTATAATATAAGGGGTTATCTTGACCCTCCTCACAAGAGGTGCCTCCCGATTCTTGAAGATAGTTAGTCTGGTCTCAAGCCACAACTCAGAAGCTTTTGGACCATCATCCCCCCAAAACATGAAAGGATGTTTCTATTAGAACACCCATTTCATCTCAGCCATAGTCATGGTAGGCCACAGTTCTCCTTGAATAGATTACATATAGCCAAATAACCCCTTGTGGAACTATACCACAACACATATGTCTGAAATAGTCTACTGTACCACAAAAAGCACTAAAATAGGACCCACTAGTATCTTGTGGGCCACCACCTTTGAAGAATGGTCATCACCACCCTCTTGGCATACCATTGGAGTTCTTCATGGTGACATGCCTCTATAATACCAAACACTCACCTCAGAAAGGATTGATATCAAAGTCGCATCTCAAAATCATACGACAGGTCAAAACCCTCCTAAAAACAAGTCATAACACACAACGTAATCATAAATCCATGATTGTATAAAGAAAAACTACAACACAACTAGAAACACTACCTCTCACCCACTCAAAATCCGGGTGTAGGTCAAGTCTCTATTTTCCATTTATTTTCATTTAACTACACTTATTTGACATGATTTAACCAATGGTCTACCATGTTCTGATCCTTGAGGACCCATAACACCTCATGAAAAAAATTTTATGCCCATATAATCCATACACATAAAATTCACTTTAAAATTTTAATTTAAAAGGTACGTAATTTTCTATTTCATAATGGCCTATACACCATATGAATTGAAAGATGATGTCGCTTCTCTATCCTCTGCACAAAGTCTATCACAAAATCAGGAACAACTATTAGAGAACCTATCACAATAGCATGCGTCAAATAATTCATCTTAAATGGCATGACATAATGCATGATATGTGATTTCTAACAAGCGACTATATGATGCATGAGATGGAATACCCTCATCTCATCGGGTTACAAAAAAATAGAACCCACAATTGCATAAATAGTATCAGCATAAATCATGTGTGTCACTTAATAGTGGAATTAAATCAACTGTAATAGTCAAAACCAGAAAATAACAATTTCATTTAGGGTAATTTGGATTTTTCTTGTACACAGGTTAGCAATGCTCAAGCATAGCTCATTAACAAATTCCATTTTCCTTCGTATCCCTGTCTATTGTCTCTAAAGAGTAAATCAAAATAGAAACAAAATTGTCTCTGATACCACATTGTAACGTCCTAAACTCGGATTCCACACAATAGTGCCCCAAGGCCGATTGGCTACGTGGCCTCAAGCGCACTCCTCAAATGACAGATGCTTCCGAATAGTGGTGACGGACTTGTTGAGTTATTGGGGAGACTATTCCCTCATTACCAGAGTATATCATAGTGGAAGTCAATCAAATTCAATAGCAGAAGTAAAGAAGATAAGCAGAAAATAGGTAAAATAGATAAGCAATAGAGGAATACATAACAAGCCATAACTGTCTCATATACCATGATGCAAATGATAAATGTATCTAGAAAACAACAAAAAAATACACATGGAAATAAAGTACAAAACAATTATCCAAAATCCAAAAATATAAAAAAGTGTCAAAGTAGAATCTCAAGCCTCGGATGGGTCTCATTCTCCCATGCTCTAAATAAATTATCATCAACTAGTGTTAGGTCACTTTCCCCTACTATCACCTGAAACCATATAATTTATTTGGGTCCTCTAGGAGGCCCAAACATGGTGTGAGATAAACATCCCAGTAGGTTTCAACCCAAATATCTATACAATTCTAAGATACACAATGAAATATGTGAAACATGTACAAGTAAGTATAAATGTAAGTGTGAAAGCCCAAGGCATATAACCAACACAAAAAATATTTACCAACCAGACTTTTTTGGCTCCCTACAATAAGTGGTATCTCATAACAAGGAACCTATAGGGAATATAAACAAACAATACATCCTTGTCGTAAAAAATCCATATCCTGTCCAAATAGCCTTGCTCTATAAAGAAATCCATATAAAAACCCATGACCTTATCATACGACCACAATCATATATCCCATGATCATGCCATATAATGAAGTGTAGACCGTGAAGGTCTAAATCCAATGTATTGAAGACCAAGGCATCATCATCAAGTCCTAGTATCGTCTCGATAGAAACTCAGTATACGCACTGGTTGGAGTCCTAGGATCATTTATACCAGCATGTCCTACATGAGTCCAATCAAGCCAGATTTAATGAAAAAAAATCCCAAGACATCCCATAGAATCAAGACCCAAAGTGAATACTCAACCAAGGTTTCCACTAATGTGTTCCAAATAAATGGAGATCCTTCCTTGGAATCTATGTATATCATCAACCATTCAATACATTTAACTATTTCTATCCATATATGTCTACCCACTCATATAAAAATTTACATTCAAAACCATTCAATGAGTATACCTACTCATTTAAACCTTTACATCTCATGGGTATATCCACTCATGTACTCCACTTCCATTTAATCATGTCACATGGTTATACCCACCCACTTATCACCAATTTCCATTTAACACATCACATTGATATACCCACCCATTAATCATAATTTCTAAAAAACCATTTAAGAAACAAAAAAAACTAACATGTATACCCACTTATTTTACAAGTTCCATTTAAGCATTTAATCAATTTAAGCATGGAATATTACGATAACACAAGACAAGGATGTATGGCATCTCTGACAAAGAAATTTTATGTGCATATTTTTTACCAAAAAATGATGATTTTTTTATTTTTTTAATGATAAAACCCATGTATTTAAATGTTTGATTAAAATAATGGGTAATTTGAATTTTAGAATGATTATGAGTATAATTGAGAAAAGTGCATAATTTTGGATTTTTGACATATTTTTACCACAAGGGTATTTTTGTCATTTATTAAAAAATATAAGTAAAAAATTACTGATTTTTTTTATAATACTGATTTTATTTTCTTCAACTTTATCTTTTTATACTAGATCTGATTTGAAGATCTATTAGTTCAAAAAATTCATTAAATTTGGAAAATTTTCCGAGCAGACAGCATGGACCTCACCCCAGCAACGGATGCACAAATCGGTCTCCCCGTCTCTAATTTTTTTTATTATACCTGGGATATCACTATGAAACATATTAATGAATGTAAAACAATTTTGGGGAAGTTTTGATGTCATTAAGGTTTCCATTGATCGTTATACAATTGAAGGAAGCTTCCTGGAAATTTCAGCCATAAAAGTGTTATTCAATGAAAATTCCATAACTCCTTAATACAATGTCTAAAAGTGCTGAAATGTCTAGGTTGAACGAAAAAGACATTTTGAAACAACTTTTATGAAGAAGTCCGTGTGTTAAGCGACCATTTATTTTTCCAAAAATGGGAAAACTTTTAGGGGATAGAATTATTCCTATAAATGGAGGCTCTTGCCTCCTTCCCAAATCATCAGCTCGACACCAAACGCCAAGGAGGGTTCCCAACAGGGCATGGGATGAGGATACACCTCTATTCCCACCCCATTTCTACATTTTATTTTATTTTAATTTTAGTTTGGTATTATTTTTCAATTGTAATTCATATTTTATTTTTATCAATCCATACCTTTGTGTTTCTCTATCCACTTTTCTTCATTTCTTTCCCTATCTCTCTCCTCTCTTCCACCCACTCCACCAAGTAATCTATTACTCGTGGAAATGAGTGGATAACCCCGTGAATTGGCAAAGGGGATGTGAAGGTGATCATGAATTTTCTGTAATGTTTAATTTTAGGTTTGTTGATATATTTGAGTAGCATGGATGGGTAAGTCGAATGTCTCTAATGTTGTGACTACCACTGATAACATGAAACTCCACCTTTCCATATTATTTTATTTAATAATTTTTCCCTCTCTCAATTGATTATTTCTTCACACATTGGATTTGAGATAATCAATGGATGATACAGCTTCAATTGAACCAGGTCCTAGTAGATGACACATTCTAGACAAAGGTGTGTCACCTACTTGGATTAAAGGAGGAGGTGGAATTGAGAGTGCTCCAATAGTCAATGATATTCCACAATTTATAAATAAATAATAGCATATCAAACATGAGATTTCGTGTTTGGATTATCAAACTGAAATAAAACATATAAAGGAGAGTAATGATTGAATATTTAACCAACCCAAAAACCATGTTATTTCTTATTAATTCATTCTATTTAGACTTGAATATTAGTATAAATTTAGAATTCTTGCTTTACATGTCATTAATTTAAATAAAAATAAATCCAAAAATATATTAATAACTTTCATCTAAAAAAAAACCACAAAAAGATATAGAATAGGTGAATTAAATAAAATAAGTGTATTACATTGAGAAGGATCTTCAAGGGTGATGACCCTGGTCAGCTACTATTCTGCCCTTGAAAAAATATAATTATTTTTGTCCACACACCACAACAGACGTGCGTCAAAACTGACACTGTTTTCGGCGATCCAGTCATTAGTTTATTTAATTTTTCTATTTTCACATATTAGTTATATATCATTTTATTTAAAAAAACTTAAAAAATACTTCCATGATGTATTCAAATTTAGAATATTATGCATGGAAAAATTTCTCACTGGTGCAACAACAAAAACAAGTAGAAGATGAATATTTTAGAAGAGATCATATGTATGAACTTAGAGAAAGAATTGAACAACTAACCAGAATGGCTAATATAACTTTTGATTATGTTCATGAATTAATAGAGAAACCTAACCCTAATCCAGATGAAGAACATGAGAATGTGGTGGAATAAATTTCACCACTTATATTTGAAATTGAATAACCCGAGGAAGAAAGCGAGGAAGATGTATCTGCTAAGCTACAATTAGGACATCAAAAAAGTTTGGATGAATTCTTGATTAAATATGAGGAACTACCTAACTTCCCTATACCATAAAAATAATAATATTAAGCACCACTAAAGGAAGAAAAACACATGTGGAGGAATTTGAAGTCAAGATGGAGGAGTCAGACTACCTACCTCCTTCCTCAAAGAGTATACTCTAAGAGGCACTTACAACTAAGGTAGAGATTGAAGCTGAGATTACTAAGGGATGTGAACCATTCATTGAATCCATCCCTTCTAATTTTATTGAATATTAACTCTTTAGCATTCCATGTGGTTTTGATTATACATAATTAGAAACCACAACTCTACCTTGTAGGAAGAGGAAAAAGCTCTATGTGAACATGCTGAAAAACATATGGGGCTCCCTAGACACATTGAATATTTATTGAAGGATGCTCATGAAGAGATGGTAGTGTATTCCCTAAGGAAACCATGACAAAAGATTATTTTATGGTGAATAATTTTATCTTGATACTTCATGTTTTAATATTATTCAAATTGAATTACACTCTGACATTCCCATTTACTATTATTTTGATGAAGCATACCTCATGTAACTAATGGACAGAGAAGAGGAGGTTGAACAAGTATCAGCAAAGAAAGAGGATGAATCATACTTCATCCTACCAATACTATGCATGATATAACTCATTGTAAAGGTGGGATATGGTGTACTCTGTCCCAGAAGGATGGATAAAAAGTTGGGAAATGCAACATGTGGTCGTTCAAATCAAAGAAGATTTATCCTCCATCAGAATTTGGATAACAGCAGGTACTGCCCTCTAGAGGAAGTCAAAATTTAGGGCCCACTTGGGGGATAATACCAGGATTTATCGTTACTTGGTTTCTAGGAATTTATATTTCAATTTATTTAAATTTATATAATTTAGCATGTGGTCCCCTCCCTCTTTTATTTTGAGATTAAACGAAATTATCATTGTGTTTAATTGAGTAATTTTCTTTTGTAGGATCATGATGGTAGAAGGAATCCCCAAACAGTAAAGGGGAAGGACCATGTTTCATGGATAATGTGTGTTCAATTTTAGTGTTTTATCTTTTAAACTCTCACATTTTTGTCGACAACATGTTTTTATCTTTAAAGATAAACTTGCATGCCCACACTTGAATTCATGTTTTAATCGAATTATCAAAGTGACATGAGTTTCATAGGAATCCTATGATTACATGATTTAGATTTCAATGTTTATAAGATTAAATTATTGAAATGAATAATTGGATTTTTAAAATGAAGCATGGATATTGAAGTGATGACTTATGATTTGATGGAATTAATTGATTCATGTAAATGAAATTTCTCTACCATCCATCATGCATTCAATTTCTGAAGTTCATGTGAATAGATTTATTATTCATTCCATGTGTGAGTTCCCAATGTTATATTTTCCATTAACAAGAGAATTTATATACCATGTACCTCATATTTATTCTTTAGTATATTTCATGGATGATCTTGGGACATGTGACTGACAACAACTTGTATTGAAACCTATCAAAGCTGTGACTATGCAAAAACACAATTAAAATTATTGAGGCATATTTTGGAAATCCTATTTTCCTTAAAATACAACCATTACATCAATCCTTCTTTTATCCCATAGAGACCATTAATGTCCTTTATAGGAATGATCCATGTTTCAAGCCATTTTTATTCATTCCTACCCCCCTTTGAGTATTTGCCTGACACTTCAAAGTTGTTGTGTGGGGTTAAAGGGAATCATGGTGGACAGGATAATATACATTGTAAGAAAGAAGTGTGGGGGTATTATTGTGGTAATTGTAAAAGGTTGTGGAATCATTCATTATACTCTATTTTTCCACACATGAATTAAAAAAAATAACAAAAATGACAAAAGGAACCAACAAAAATAAAAAAGTGGGTTGTTATTTGGGAAAACCAAATATCACCATTTTATAGACCGATGATCATATGATCGTATGTTGTTAGATGATGGATGTGAGATTTGATATAATCATAACTTTCAAAAAAATAATAAAAACTAAAAACTAAAAAAAATCAAGGGGGTGAACAAATCATTCATTATGAGTACTTGATCATAACCTTTTCATTGAGTTTTGGAATTATGTATTGCTACTTTGAAGGGGATAATTTCATTATATTTTTACTTTTGATATAAAGCATAGTACTTAAGAGATTATCCTCCTTCTTGAGCATTAATTTTTAAAGAATCAAATCCTACCAACCTTAAACCTCAGAGTCAATAGAACCTTAATTGAAAGTTCTCATGATTTTATGTGTGTTTTGCCATTACAAAGTGGAGAAATTATTTCATTTACAAGCCTATGGCTAAGGAGAATGTTCTCGTGATATGAGAATAACTCTACTTGAATTTTATCATGAGTGATGAGAGAAAAGAATCAAAAGTGAGGTAAATCATGACCTATCATGTTTAATAATAATTAATCAAGGATCTCGAATGAATGAAAGGATAAGTTCCATCAATTTTCCAAGGGTAAAAGTAAAATATGTGAATTATTTGTATCTTTGAAAATGGGAAATTAAATTGATATTTTATTCAGATTTTTGAAAGTTTTATTTCACATTGAATTTTTTTTTGATTTTATTACCTTGGAATTTGAATATTGGTAATATTGGTGTCCTATGATTTTAATTTTGAGATTTTATACTTGGGGACAAGCATGGTTTATGTGTGGGGGTATTTGGTAGAGAAAATTTATGTGCATATTTTTGATCAAATAATGAGGATTGTTAATTTTTTTCAATGATAAAACCCATGTATTTCAATGTTTTATTAAAATAATGCGTAATTTGAATTTTACAATGATTATGAGAAAAATTGATAAAAGTGCATGATTTTGGATTTTTGAAAGATTTTTACCATATGGGTATTTTTTTCATTTCATAGAAAATATAATTCCAAAATTTGTGATTTTTTAGAATCCTGATTTTATTTCATTCAATTTTCTCTTCAGGTCCTAGAGTTGATTCAAATATCTATTAGTACAAAAAAAACATTGTAGTTGGAAACTTTTCTGAGAAGATAGTGTGGACCCCACCATCGTAACAGATGCACAAATCAGTCTGCTCACCTCCCATTTAGGTTTGTACACAAGGGATAGCAATAGTACACATTGTAAAACTCTAAAGCAAATTTGGCAGAGTTTTTAACTCATTAAGGTTTCCATTGATCATTATACATTTGTATGAATCTTCTTGGAAATTTCAGCTATAAAAATCCTTATTCAATGAAAATTCCATAACTCCTTAATCCTATGGATAAATGAGATGATGGTTGGAGGGTGAATGGAAAACATATTTATGAAAAAAAATTATGAAGGGGTCCACGTGTTAATCGACCATTTAATGGGCCAACAACACATAAAATTTCAGAGGACAGAATTATGCCTAGAAAAGGAGGCCCTCGTGTCTTCCCAAATCATCACCTCGACACCAACAAATAAGAAGGGATCCCATCAGGTTAGGGGTAGATGCTTCTCCACTATTCCCCCCTTATTTCTTATTTTTATTTTAATTTAATTTAATTTTTTTATTAGTTTTCAATTGTAAATCAAATTTTAGTTTTATTAATCCATGTCTTTATGTTTCTCCATCCACTTTACTTTATTTATTTACCTCTCTCCCTCTCTTCTCTTCCACCCACTTCACTAAGTAATATATTACTCATAGAAATGAGAGGATAACACTGAGACTTGGCCTGGGGGCAGGTGAAGGTGATCATGAATTTTATATAATGTTTAATTTTAAGTTTGTAGATAGATTTGAGTAGCATGAATGGGTAAGGATAATTTCCTTGATGTTGTAACTACCTCCGATGACATTGAACTCAAACTATCCCTATTATTTTATTTAATCATTATTCCTTGTCTCTATTGTTTAGTTATTCACACAATGGAGTTGATCTAATCAATGGATGAAATGGCTTCGATTGAATCAGGTCATGGAAGATGACACAATCAAGAGAAGGGTGTGTCACCAACATGGATTAAAGGATGTGGTGGAGTTGAGAGTTCAAAACATTTAATGATATTCCACAATTTATAAATAAAGAATAGTAGTTATAACATGAGATTTAATGTTTGTATTATCAAAATGAAATAAAACATATAAAGTATAATAATGATTGAACATTTAACCAACCCCCAAAACCAAATTTTTTCATATTAATTCACTTATGGGAAGGGAGGTTTTCCCTATGACCGTAGAGTACTTTTACCAACGGTTTAAGGAAACCATTGGTAAAAGATAGTTAAATCATCTTTTCCAAATAGTTTTGCAAAACCATTGGGAAAAGTATACTATATAACAACAGTTTTATTGAATCATTGGTATAGAGAGATTTAAATTATCCTTTACCAATGGTTTTTAAAAAACGTTGGGAATGTTTTTCCCCAAATTCACAGAAGCTCAAACTCCCCCATTCCGTGTGACTGCATCCCTAAATAGAAGGGAGAATTCAGATTTTCCTTCCACTATGGCCAAAATCCTTCTATCTTTATGTTTTATCAGTTCTTCAATTGTATTATGTAAGTGATATTGCATCTACTATTTTGGTTTTATTTTTTCATTTGGGTGAAGTGGAGAAGCGGGATTCTGTTTAACCTTGTGCGGAAATTCTTCGTTCTGATCCATTTTCAAAATTTCTTAGTACTACGCATCTAATTTGTATGTCATACTTTCATTTTAATGTTCTACTTTTACTGTTTTGGTTTTCTAGTTTGATTTGGGTGTGTAGGAATTTTGTTTTCTATTTGATTTGGGTGTGAGTGTTGGGCTTTGACAGTGAATCAAATTTGATTCAAAATGAATTATGTGTTATTATCATCCATTAATTTTCAATTCTTAGAAGGCTTGGTATTGCTGGGAATTTGGTGTTAACATATTCCACTTGATTCACATCATGTTTAGAATGTGTGATGATGTTGTTAAGATCATAGAGAATACTCATACACTCCACATTGTTTATAGAGGCATGGTTAGTCATGAGTGATAATTGGCTTCCTAAGATGAATGTACTAATATAACTTTAGTGCCAATTATATATGGTTATCACTATACGTTGTATATTATATCTCTATCTTGGTCAATACTCACTTTTATGATGGTGGGGTGCTTTTCACTAGCCATGCTGGCATGTGTATACATCCATAACAATATTAGACAATTCATAAGATTAATTTAGTAATCTTGTTATCATTGACATACATTATTATTAATCTCAAATTTAAAAATAAATTTTTTTCTCTACACTTTATGAAATTAAACCTTTTTACAAGCCATGAACAACCAATTAGTGTAGAATCCTAAACTTTATCCACCCATGGTGTGAGTTTGACGTGAGGAACTAATTGGGTAATGAAAGGTATGACCATAGAGCTTCCATGAATGATTTATTGAACATGATAGAATGATTTGGGATGCATGTAACACATAATGGAGCTTAAGGCATGTGCCTCTATTTGGGATGCCTATAAAGGGACCATGACGTCCTCTTTTACCAACGGTTGTGTGATACCATGGGTAAAAATCTTCTCATTACCAATAATTTGATTCAATGACGAGGCAATGCACCTTTATTGATGATTGTGGATTTCGAGTTATTGGGATGACACACACTATTTCCAGCGATGAACCAGATGATTGGGTTGTAGCTCAAGAAGCTAGGTAGAATTTTAGAATTTATTGAGCCTCTTGTATAGTACTACTTCATAATAGTGTTAACTATGTTTTTATTCTTGATATATTACATACATTAGTATCATTCGGTTTATGATTCTCTTATTAGTTGGTATTATTGATTTGGTTATTTTCATCCATTTCCAGAATTTTCCCACTGTTATCTTTCTTCCAATTTTTAACTGATAATATTAAAATTTTTCCACTTAGGTAATGAGGGAATAGTCTCCCCCAGACACAGTACAGGATCTCACTATTATTCAATAACATTTGGAATTTTGGTAGATGTGCTTGAGGCCATGTGGCCATCTGGGTTTGGGTCACTAACGAGTGGCATCCTTCTTTGGGACATCACAATTTCTAGATATCCTTTTTATAGGTGTTTCTAATAAAATACATACCTATAAATATTTAAGGCTCCTCTCAAAAATCAATTGGGACATGATTTAATGAATAAAACTACATCATTCAGAGTGTGTATCCTAGTACTTGCCTTAAAACCACCATAAATCATCCATTTATTTATGTTTTTTTTATCAGAATGGATTTTATATATTATGTATTTTGGGTTACACATTAGTTATTTGTTTCTAATTACTTACATATTTGTTTTCTTGCAGGAAATGACACCCATTGAAGAGATGCAGTGGAAAAAGATGATAGAAAATAATCATCTCATGACAGAGATGGGTGTTCCTCCAATCATCCATGTTTTGAGTATTTTATCTCAAATATAAATATTTCAATAAATTATAATATCATGTGTTTACATTTTTGTTTATCTTTTTTTCAGTATCGACACCCAAGATGAGAGATAACCGATGAGGAGCCTGATATTGCTCCCAATACAGAGGATGGTGGTAAGGGGGGTGTCAGAGTTAGACGATCATCTAGTGATCCTGGTACTGAGGCCAGTGGTATGAGGGCTAATGGTGCGAGAGTTAGATGATCCACTGGTCATAACCGATTGGATTGTGCCCCTACCACAGACGTATCTTCTATGACCCATTTTGATCCTGGTGTGTCTTTAGGGAAACATGGGATATTTAGGCCTCCTAGGTTTACACTACCAGTTGGCCAGACGTCTGTGCCATCATCTTTTGCTTCTGGTTCATTATCTTCAATCTATTATATTCCACCTTCTTCGACTCCTACTCTCACATAGTATGTGGCTGAGGAGTGTACACTAAGGGACACTCCACCTGTACAGGATATTCCTTCATCTCCTGCACATCCAGTGACCCCCATTGATCTGACTACCACAGGTATATTAATATCACTCTAACAAATTTTTATACCAAAATTTATTTTTATTATAACTTGTAAATTTTTTTTCTTTGTAAATAGATTCATCTACTGATAGGAGGCGGGGGAGGGGGAGTACTCATTTGCGTGCGGTATGGAACCACCAGACACAGTTGGTGGTTAAATACAATGATGAATGAAAATTGATTGATAAATCTGGGCAGATATGTCGGGGTTTTTTGGCGACACTAGCCAAATACTCTGACATCATTCCGGTCATCCCTCTCTCATGCAGACATCTCCCACACAAAGTCAAGGATAATGGGTGGATATAAATAAGGGTAAAAAATCTATTGGATTTAATGTAGTATTTTTTGTATTTATATGAATTAATCTATTTGGTGTCAGCTTCTATTTAACTTAACTGATGGTGAAGGTGCATGAACAACATGTTTAAAGGAGCTAGGAGAGAATTAGGGAGCTTATAAACATGATTTGTATGTAGGAATCCCTTTAAAAAATATTGATTCAAAGAAATACCTCCACACTTTGGGGTGCACTACTACATCAGATCATGAAAGGCAGCTGGTGCGATATTGTTGTTTATAATTTTTCTTTAGGACTTTCCCTTTTTATTTTTTCCTACATGAATTATGTGATTTTTTGAATATTGAATATATGATTATACTTCCAATTTATATAGTTTCAATGTAATTTTAGAAGAAAAAAAATTGATCATTGAAGGACATCTCCCTCGAGAAAAATTGTTTTTCTCGAGTAGAAGGAAAAAAGATGAAACTGCAGTTAATGAACCGACACAAGAAAATATTGTAAGTTTTAATTTGTTTATTTAAAAGTTTAATATCTATTTTGAAATTTAATAATCTATTAATATTTTTAATAGGCTGATTTAGAGGCCCTTTATGCCCAGGTGCTTGAAAATTTAGTGCCACACGATCATTTATATCAGGTTTTGGGAGATGAGCACTCCGGCCGATTACGCTGCCAGCCTGGTAAGAATATAGTCCCAATGATGTATTGTCCCTATCCAGGTATCCATTCTAGTACCATCGAGTTGGAACAGGTCAAAGAGAATGCAAGGCAGTCTGATCAAAGGGTCTTAGAGTTGGAAGAATTGGTTCAAATGAGGGAGAAAGAATTTATGAAACTGATCAAAACATTATCTTCATCACATCCTCCAGAGGCTTGCACAGCTTGTTAGACATATATGTCTCCAATGGGTGCATTATCCTATGCACTAGGCAACAGTTCTAGTGGTAGTCAAGATGATGAAGTTCCTGGTGGTGACGAGGATGCTGATGAGGATGAGGGCGAGGATGAGGATGAGGATGAAGTTGAGGATGGGGCCGAGGGAGAGGATGGGGCTGAGGATGAGCATGGGGAAGATGAAGAGGATGATGACGAGGACAAAGATGGAGGCGAGGATGGGGCTGATGATGAAAGTGGTGATGGTGATGGTGATCGGGGGAAAATTGATCCATTACATTTTTTAATTCTATATAACTTTTTATTTTTTAACCTGTTTTTCCACTCCGGTATTGATATTTTTGAATTTAGTATAACTCTTTATTTTTGAAAAAATATGGAAGCCTAATGGTGTTTTAATTGTTTATGGGACTTCTGGGGCTTGTTCGGAGCTTGGATCCCCGGTCGGCGTAGAAAAAAACTACGCCTCACGGTTAGTAAAAAATTTAAGTCCATCCCACAGGGTATCTACCAACCATATAGGGATATATATTAAAAGCAATGTGTATGATTTTCCCAAACCATTCACTAGTGGATTCACATCATGCACAATATCTATAGTTTTAGTATAAGATATTATCACTATTGTTGGACGATTTTCCAAACTGGCATACAGAAAACCGACCAAGTGCATTCGGATTGTGTTTATACTATAGGAAAATTATCCATGAGTCCTATGTGACGTGTACGAGTCAACCCCGCCTCAATATGAGGCACAACGTGGATGGTATCACTCAAAGTGTCTCTATTTTGTTTAAAATGGACTCCCTTTTAAGTAAAAACAACTAGCATATGAAAAACTGACCAAACATATTTGGAGTGTGTTGATACATTAGGAACACGAACCATGGGTCATATGTGACGTGTATGAGTAAATCCCACCTCAATACGAGGCACAGTGTGGCTGGTACCACTCAATGTGTCTCACTTTTATTTGAAAAGGACAACATTTTTAGTGAAAACAAAAACTAATATACAGAAAATGGACCAAACGTATTCATATTCTGTTGATACTTTAGCACAACGATCCATGGGACATATTTGACATGTAAGAGTCAACCCTGTATCAATACGATGCATGGTGTGGCCAGTACCACTCAAAGTGTCTCACTTTTATTTGAAATGGACTAAATTTTAAGTGAAAACAACAAATGACATACGGAAAGCCGATCAAACACATTCCGATTGTGTTGATACATTAAGACAATGATACATTAGTCTTTTTGATGAGTAAAAGTCAACTGCAACTCAACCAAAGGTGTTGTGTGACTGCGATGGCCGAAAACGCACTCTGCATGTCGTAAATGGCCTAAACATGCATTTAACAGTCAAATGAATTCCGAAATACATCAGATATACTTGAAATCCCACGAAAACACCGTAATTATTATTAGTGAGGTGTATGAGGAGATGGAAAAGCATTCAGATGTACAGTTTTCACGGCCCGACTGAATATTTGATTTTTAGGTGTTTGGGGTGCTTGAAAAGTGTGCATGGGTTGGTCAAAACCAGCCGAACGACCTCAAAATTTCATGAAATTGTACAAAAAAAAGGGTGGGTGAATTGTGAAATTGGTCGACTAGACAGAACGTCAATTAGAGGTGTCATGTGACCGAGCTGGCCGAAAACGCACTCTGCGTGTCGTAAATGGCCAAAACATGCATTTAATAGTCAAATGCATTCTTAACGACATCAGAATGACTAGAAATCACACGAAAATACCCTAAATATTATTTTGGAGGTGTACGATGAGACGCCAAGCCATTCGGATGAGTAATTTGCACGGAACGACTGAATATGTGTTTTTTAGGTGTTTGGTGTCCTTGAAAAGTGTGCCTGGGGTGGTCAAAACTGGCCCAACGACCTCGAAATGCCATGAAATCAGACTACAACAAAGGGTGGGTGAATTGTGAATTGGTCATCTAGACAAAACATCAATCGGAGGTGTCGTGTCACCGTGGTAGCCAAAAAAGCACTTTGCGTGTCCTAAATGGCCAAAACATTTGTTTAATGGGCAAATGCATGCCGAACGACATCAGAATGGCTTGAAATCAATCGCAAAAACCCTAATTATTATTCTTGAGGTGTAAGAGGAGACGACATGTCATTCGGACATGTTGTTTGCATGACACAACTGAATATGTGTTTTTTAGGTGTTTAGTGCACCTGAAAAGCGTTCATGGGGTGGTCAAAACCGGCCGAACAACCTCAAAATGCCATAAAATCAGATGACAACAAAGGTTGGGTGAATTGTGAAATGATCGGCCAGATAACACGTCAATCAGAGGTGTTGTGTGACCACGCTGGCCGAAATCACAATCTGCATGTCGTAAATGGCCAAAACAATGATTTAATAGTCAAATGCTTGCCGAACAACATCTAAATGACTTAAAATCACATGAAAACTCCATAATTCTTATTCGTGAGGTGTAAGCGGAGACGACACATCATTTAGATGTGCGGTTTGTGTGGCACGACTGAATATGTGTTTTTAGGTGTTTGGCGCGCTTGAAAAGCATGCGTGGGGTGGTCAAAATTGGACGAACGACCTCATAATGGCATGAAATTGGACGACAACAAAGGGTGGGTGAATTTTGAAATGGTCGGACAAACGGAAAATTAATCAGAGATGTCGTGTGACCGCTTAGCCAAAAACGCACTCTGTGTGTCATAAATGGCCAAAACATGCCTTTAATTGTCAAATGCCAGCTGAATGACATCAGAATGACTTGAAATCAGACGAATACACCGTAATTATTATTCTTGAGGTGTTTGAGGAGACAGAACGTCATTCAGAAGCGCGATTTGTGCGGAAAGTCTGAATATGTGTTTTTTAGGTGTTTGGCGTGCTTGAAAAGGGTGTGTGGGGAGGTCAAAACCAGCCGAATGACCTCAGAATGCCATGAAATCAGACGAAAACAAAGGGAGGGTGAATTTTAAAATTTTCAGTCAGATGGAACATCAATCAAAGGTGTTGTGTGACCGCGGTGGCCGAAAACGCACTCCACGTATCGTAAATAGCCAAAACATGCATTTAATGGTCAAATTCATGTTGAACGACATCGAAATGACTTGAAATCACAAGAAAACACCGTAATTATTATTCCTAAGGTGTATGAAGAGATGGAAGGTTATTCAGACTCGCATTTTGTGCGACACGACTGAATATGTTTATTTAGGTGTTTTGCGCGCTTCAAAAGCATGTCTGGGGTTGTCAAAACTGGCTGAATGACCTCATAATGCCATGAAATCGGATGATAATAAAGGGTGGGAGAATTGTAAAATGTTCGGCCAGAAAACACATCAATAAGAGGTGTCGTGTGATCAAAGTGGCCGAAAACACACTTTGCATGTCGTAAATGGCCAAAACATGTGTTTTACGGTCAAATACATATCGAATGATATCAGAATGACATGAAATCACACGAAAACACCCTAATTATTATTCTTGAATTGTACGAAAAGATGGCACATCATTCGGACCCGAGGATTGCACGGCACAGAAGAATATGTGTTTTTTAGGTGTTGGTGAGCTTGAAAAGCATGTGTAGGGTGGGAAAATCAGCCAAACGTCTTCAGAATA
This sequence comes from Viscum album, assembly GCA_963277665.1. Taxonomy (NCBI): domain Eukaryota; kingdom Viridiplantae; phylum Streptophyta; class Magnoliopsida; order Santalales; family Viscaceae; genus Viscum; species Viscum album. The sequence continues at coordinate 961,014,501 of OY728148.1, read as the reverse complement.
CCATGAAATCAGACGAAAAAAGGGTGGATGAATTGTGAAATGGTGCACCAGACGGAACATCAATCACAGGTGTCGTGTGACCGCGGTGGCCGAAAACGTACTCTGCATGTCGTAAATGGCCAAAACATGCATTTAATGGTCAAATGCATACCGAATGACATCGAAATTACTTTAAATCAAATGAAAACAGCCTAATTATTTTTCTTGAGGTGTATGAGGAGACAACATGTCATTCAGATGCGCGGTTTGTGTGGTACAACTGAATATGTGTTCTTTAGGTGTTTGGGGTGCTTGAAAAGCGTGCATGAAGTAGTCAAAATCGGCTGAATTGCCTCAGAATTCCATGAAATCAGATGAAAACAAAGGGTGGGGGAATTTTGAAATGGTTGGTGAAACGAAATGCCAATCAGAGGTGTCGTGTGACCATGGTGGCCGAAAACACACTTTGCATGTCGTAAATGGCCAAAACGTGTGTTTTATGGTCAAATACATACTGAATGACATCGGAATGGCTTGAAATCACATGAAACACCCACATTATTATTCATGAGGTGCAAAAAAAGAAGAAAAATCATTCAGATGCGCGGTTTGCATGGTACTCTAGAATATGTGTTTTTTAGGTGTTTGGTGCGCTTGAAAAATGTGTGTGGGGTGGTCGAAACCAGCCGAACGACCTCAGAATACCATGAAATCGGACGACAACAAGGAGTGGGTTAATTGTGAAGTGGTCACCTAGAGGACAAGTCAATTGGAGGTGTTGCGTGACCGCAGTGGCTGAAAAAGTACTCCCAATAGCCCCCCCAGACAGCCCCCACCCCTGGTAAGCCCCCCGTACCCCTCGGATATCCCCCCCACCCTGGACAACCCCCACACACTGGAAAGCCCCCCCCCCCCCCCGAATAGCCCCCACCCCGGAAAACCCCACACCCAATGATCCATGGATCATTTGTGATGCTTACGAGTCAACCACACCTCAATCTGAGGCACGGTGTGACTGATATCACTCAAAGTGTGTCACTTTTATTTGAAATGGACAACATTTTAAGTGAAAACAACAACTGACATACGAAAAATCTTCACTAGGAAAAACATATATTCTTGAAATTAAGGGATAAAAAATAAAATATGGTCTATTGTTCATACGTTATTAGAATAAAATAATCCAAAGGTACAGATTGAAACCCAATGGGACATAGTATATATAAAAAACATTAATTATATTAGGAATGATTCTCAACATCCCATCATGATCATGCACCAACACCCATGTTCTAATTCTCAATCATGGGTCATTCATTCTATATAATAACATAAAACAAATAAATATCATACAGTAATTTCATATGAAACCTTTGAACACTCAAGCATACCATATAACAAATTGGTCTACAATGCTACACATAGATTCTTGAAAAATTAGTTTCAATGTCTCATAATAATACCCCAATGGGGAGGAATACATATGGAGACACCATATCCCCATGGATCACCTCAATCCCATCCTCAAACAGTGGGTTCTAGGACCAAACCAATGTCCCTTTAAGAACCCAGTACCAAAGACTTAATTTAATATGAATAGCCACTTCCCAAGATGGGGATTCATGTCACATCAAACCCCAGAGAGAAAATTACAACTAGTCACATACCCCCTTATTCTAATAGAAAATTATATGAAAAACATGTAGGCTATTCCAGTAACCCATATCATATGTCGAGGTTGGACAATGTTTTCCACTAACACATCAGGAACCATTTCTACATGGATAAAAAATCATTAAAGGAATATAAACATCCCATGTGCTTCCTATAACTCATCCTAGGTCTAAGAACATGACCACTACCATTGTCTATCTTATGGGTGTCACGATATTTGACACTCTACCCAAGTTTTTCTATTGGTTTTAAGATACTCAACCCATGACCATGACTAAACATCCCATGTTCGTCCTATAACTTGTAGGTTTTTTCTCTTTTGTGTATTGGTGTTGTGGTTCGAGTAAAGAATGAATTCTAAATTTTGAATACTCTTATGTATGTTGGTGTTGTGGTTTGAGTGAGGAATGAATTCTAAATTTGCAATACTCTTAAGGGTGTTATTGCATTTCCTATAACATGTATGCTTTTTCTCTTATGGGTGTTATTACATTTTAATTTCTAAATTTCTAAATTTATTAAATTCTGGAATGAATTCTAAATTTTGAATAATTTGGATGGGGATTTTTTTATTGGTGTTGTTGTATGTCTGGAGAGGGGTTGTTGTGTTGTTGTGGGTCTAGAGAGGGGAGATGGGCCTACTTCTGTGGAGCTGAGCAATTGTATACCAACAGTTTCAAAACCATTGGGATAGATACTATAATATAACTATACAACGGGTTGTTACAACCGTTGGTATAGCCTTATGGATTTCCATATCCCCTCTATACCAATAGTTTATAACCGTTGGTATAAGTGTAACACACATATACCAACAGTTTGTAGAAAACCATTGGTATACCTTCTATTTTGACACCTATACAAACAAATTTCACAAAACTATTGGTATATGCTTATTTTCACGCCTTACTTCTCCACATTTGAGGGAGCCGTTGATATACTATATACCAATGGTTTCCATGCCATTACCAACGATTTTCAACCATTGTTAAAGTGTAAAATTCTTGTAGTGATTCATTCTATCTAGACATGTATCTTAGTATAAATATAGAATTCTTGCTTCACATGTCAATATTTTTAATAATAAAAAATCCAAAAAGATTTTAATCCCTATCATTTAATAAAAAGACCACAAAAAAAGATAGAATATGTGATTTATATAACAAAAGTGAACTACATTGAGAAGGATCCTCAAGAGAGACGGCCATGGTCTACCACTGTACTACACTAGGGAAAATATAATTAATTTTGTCCACACCCCACGACAGGCATGTGTCAAAACTGAAGCTATTTTCGAGGATCAAATTATTAGTTCATTTTCTTTTTCTATTTTCAAATCTTATTTATATTTCATTTCATTTAAAAAACTAAAAATGATTTCCAAGATGTATTCAAAATCAGAATATTATGCATGGAAAAATTACTCACAGGTGAAACAACAACAACAAGAAGAATATGAATATTTTATAAGGGCTCATGTACATGAACATAGAAAAAACATTGAACAACTAACCAGAAAGGCTGATAGAGATTTTGATTATGTTTGTAAATTAATGGAGAAACCCAGCCCTAAGCTAGAGAAGGAACCTAAGAATGTGGTGTAAGAAATTTCACCACTTATATTTGAAATTAAAGAGCATAAGGAGGCACGGGACAAAAATGTACCTACTGAGATACAAGTGGGAGTTCAAAAAAGTTTGTATTTATTATTGATTAAATGTGAGGAACTACCAAAACTCCCCATACAACACAAATAAGAAGATTCAACATCAAAAAAGTAAGAAACCACCCAAGTGGTGGAATTTGAAGTCAAGATGGTGGACCTTGACTACCTGCCTCTATCCTCAGAGAGTCTACACCAAAAGGCACTTTCCACAGAGGCATAGATTGAAGCTGAACCAACTCAGGGAGTTGAACCATTCATTGGATCTATCCCTTCTAATTTTATTGAATATGAATTCTACATCACTCTTTGTGGTTTTGATTATACAGAATCAGACAATCTCAGCTATTCCATGGAGTGTGAAGAAGAACCTAGATGTGGACATGCTGAGTAACATATGGATCTCCCTGGATATGTTGACTATTTATGAAAGGAAGTTCATGAAGAGATGCTAGTGGATTTCCCGAAAGAAACCATGACAAAATCAGCTTACTTTAATGGGGATGAATTTGATCTTGATACTTCATTTTTTAATATTATTCAAATATAATTACACTCTAACTTTCACATTAACTATTCTTTTGATGAAGCATTCCTCGAGAAACCAATTGTCAACGAATAAGAGGTTTCACAAGTAGCAACCAAAAAGGATGACGATTCATACTTCATCCTACCCCCACCATGTAAGATATACCTCATTGTTAAGGGGCTGGGGATATTGTGTAATCTATCCCTGGATAATTACTCACCCAGAAGGATGAAATACAAGCTGATAAAAGCCACATGTAGTGGTTCAAATCAATGAAGCTTCATCCTCCATAAGAATTTGGATAACAGTCGGTTCTGCCCTCTTGAGGTAGTCAAAATTCAGGGCTGACTTAGGGGATAATACCAAGATTTAACTTTACTTTCATTCTAGGAATTCAGATGTCAATTTATTTTCTTTGAAATAATTTAGCATATGTCCCCCTCCCTATTTTCATTTGGAGCTTAAATGAAATGATCTTTGTCATTAATTGAGTAATTTTATTTTTTAAGATCATAACGGTAGAAGGAAGCCACATATAGTGAACGAGAAGGACCAAGTTTCCTGAAAAAATGGGTGTTCAATATTTGTTTTTTATAATTTAAACTCTCCACATTATTTTTGCACAACATGTTTTTAGATTTAAAGATAAAATTTCATTCCCAATCTTGAAATCATGTTATATTCAACTTATTTAAGAGACATGAGTTTCATAGGAATCCCATGATGCCATGTTTTAGATTTCAATGTTGATATGATTAAATGATTGAAAATAATAATTTAATTTTTAAAATGAATCATGGATATTGAAGTATTGACTCATGATTTGAAGGAATTAATTGATTAATTTAAATGAAATTTCCCTACCATCCATCATGCTTTGAATTTCTGAAGTTCACGTGAATTGATTTATTAGTCATTCCATGAGTGATTATCTAATGTTATATTTCCCATTGCCGAGAATAATTCTAGCCCAAGTACTACCTATTTATTATTGATCATATTTCTTGAGTAATCTTGGTACATGTAACCAACCATAACTTATATTGAAACTTGTCAAATCTATGACTGTGCAAAAACACATTTAAAATGATTGAGGTATTCTTTGAAAAGATAATTTTCATTAAAAGACTACCTTTACATCAATCCTTCTTTTAGCACATAGATATGATGAATTACCTTTATAGGAATGAGTCATGTTTCAAGCCATTTTTATCCATTCCTACCCTCCTCTGAGTATTTTCATGATATTTTAAAGTTGAAGTTTTTGGTAAAGAGAATCAGGATAGACGAGATGATATACATTGTAAAGAATAAGTGTAGGGGTTTTATTGTGGTAATTGTAAAAGGTTGTGGAATCACTCATTATACTCTATTTTTCCCCCTCATGAATTAAAAAAAATGAAAATATGACAAAAAGAACCAACAAAAAGAGAAAAAAATGCGTTATGATTTGTGAAAACCCAAAATCACCTTTTCTAGACTGACGATCATATGAGAGTATATAGTTAGGTGATTGATGTGAGGTTTGATATAATCATAACTTTAGAAAAAAGAAAATAATGTACAAAATAAAAAAATATTCAAGAGGGTGCACAAATCATTCATTATTCTTACTTGATCATAACATTTTCATTGAGTTTTGGGAAGTGGGCATTGCTACTATGAAGGGGATAATTTCATTATATTTTTACTTTTGATATCATGAATAGTACTTAATATATTATCCTCATCCTTGAGCCTTAATTTTTAATGCATAAAATCTTACCAACCTTAAACCTCAGTGTAAATAGAACATTAATTTAAAGTCCTCATGATTTTATGTGAATTTTTTCTTTACAAAGTGAAGAAAGTACTTTATTTACAAGCCTACAAATAAAGAGCATGTTCTCATGATATGAGCATAACTCTACTTGAATTGTATAATGAGTAATGAGATAAAATAATCAAAAGTGACGTAAATCCTGACATGGCATGTTTAATAATAATGAATCAAGGAGCTTGAATTAATGAAAGGAGAAGTTCCATAAATTTTCAAATTGGAAAAGTAAAATTTGTGAATTATTTGTTTCTTTGAGAAATGTGAAATTAAATTGATATTTTTATAAATTTTTGAAAGTTAGATTTCACATTGAATTTTTTTTATTTAATTTAATTGGAATTTGAATATTGGTAACATTGGTGTCCTCTAATTTCTATGTTGATATTTTATGCTTGAGGACAAGCATGGTTTATGTGTGGGGGTATTTGAGAGAGCAAATTTATGTGCATATTCTTTATCAAAGAATGATTATTTTTTAATTTTATTCAATAATAAAACCCATGTATTTCAATGTTTTATTAAAATAATGGTTAATTTTAATTTTAGAATGATTATGAAAAAAATGGAAAAAAGTGCACAATTTTGGATTTTTGAAATATTTTTACTACAAAGGTATTTTTGTCATTTTTTAAAAAATATAATTCCAAAATTCATGATTATTTTCATTAGAATCGTGATTTTATTTCATTTGAATTTATCTTATGGACATAGAGTTGATTCAATGATCTATTAGTCCAAAAACATCATTGAAGTTTGAGATCTTTCTAGGAAAATAGAATGGACCCCACCACTATAATGGATGAAAAAATATGTTTCCTCACCTCATATTTAAATGATTTCCACTAGGATAGAACTAAGACACATATGACTAACTTTAAAACAAATTTTGGGGGATTTTTAAGTCATTAAGGTTTTTATTGATCATTATAAATCTGAACATGGCTTCCGAGAAATTTCCGCCATAAAAAGTCTTATTCAATGAAAATTCCATAACTCTAAAATCCTATGGCCAAATGAGCTGAACATTGGAGGGTGAATAGAAACAACATTATTGAATAACTTTTATGAAGGTTTACACACATTAATCTAACATTTAATAGGCCAAAATGTGCAAACTTTCAAAGGAATGAATTCTTCCTATAAAAGGAAGCCCTCACCTTCTTCCCAAATCCTCAGCTCGACACCCTCAGATACGGATGGATCCCACCAAGGTAGGGGCCACTTCTTATCCTCTTTCCCCACTAATTTATTCTTTAAATTTTATTTTAATTTTTTTTGTATTATTTTTCAATTGTAATTCAAATTTAAGTTTTATTAATCCATGCCTTTGTGTTTCTCCATCGACTTTTCTTCATTTCATTCCCTCTCTCTCTCTTCTCTTCCACCCACTCTACTGAGTAATTTCTTACTCTAAGAAATGGGAGTCTAACCTCAAGACATTGACTGGGGGGAGGTGATGGTGATCATGAAATTTCATTAATGTTCAATTTTAAGATTGTAGATAGATTTGAGTAGTATGCACTGGTAAGGAGAATGTCTATGATGTTGTGACTGACTCCAATGACATGAAACTAAACCTATCCCTATTATTTTATTTAATCATTTTCCCTCTCTCCATTGGTTAGTTCATCACACATTGGATTTTGGCGAATCAATGTGTGAAACAGCTTCGATTGAACTGGTTCTTGGAAGATGACACATTCTTGACAAAGGGTTACCACCAACATGGATTAAACGAGGTGGTGGAATTTAGAGTGCTAAAACATTCAATGATATTTCACAATTTATAATTAAATAATAGTTATTCAAACAGGAGATTTCATGCTTGTATTATCAAACTAAAATAAAACATATAAAGTATCATAATGATTTAGCATTTAAGCAACCCCCAAAACCTTGTTCTTTCTTATTAATTCATTCTGTTTGGACTTGCATATTACTATAAATTTAGAATTCATGATTCACAAGTCATTATTTTAAATAATTAAAAACACAAAAAATAGTTTCACCACATTCATTTAATTAAAAAATCACAAAAAAATATATAATAGGTGAATTAGATAAAGTGAACTACATTAGAAGGATCTTCAAGAGTGACGACTCTGGTTTGTAACTATGTTTCACTTGGAAAAATATAATTAGTTTTGTCCATGCCCTGCAACATGTGTGTGTCAAAACTAACGTTTTTTCCAAGGAGACAATCATTAGTTTATTTACTTTTTCTATTTTCACATCTTAGTTAGATTTCATTTTGTTTAAAAAAAAAACTTCCATGATGTATTCAAATTCAGAATATTATGCATGGAAAAATTACTCACAGGTGTAGAAACAACAACAAGAGGAAGATAAATATTTTAGAAGAGCCTAAGTGCATGAACTTAGAGAAATCATTGAAAATTTAACCAAAAAGGTTGATAGAGATTTTGATTATGTTCATGAATTAATGGAGTAACCCAAACCTAAGCCAAATGAATGACCTGAGAATGTGGTGGAAGAAATTTCACCACATATATTTGAAATTGAAGAACCCAAGGAGTCAAGGGAGGATGACTTACCTGGTGAGAAAAAAGTGGGAGATCAAGAAAGTTTGGATGAATTATTGATTAAATGTGAGGAACTTCCTGACCTCCCCATATAATAAAAAGAAAAATATTCATCACAAAAGAAGGAAGAAACCACCCATGTGGTGGAATTTGAATTCAAGATAGAGGATCTTGACTACCTGCCTCCATCCTCAGAGAGTCTACTCCAAGAGGTACTTACCAATGAGGAAGAGATTGAAGATGGACCAACTCAGGGAGTTGAACCATTCATTGACTCTATCCCTTCAAATTTTATTGAATCTGAATTCTATATCACTCCTTGTGGTTTTGATTATAAAGAATATGACAATCTCAACTATGGCTCGAAGGACCAAGAAGAACCAGGATGTGCAGATGTTGAGGAACATATGGATCTCCCTCGAATCATAGAATATTTATTAAAGGAAGTTCATTAAGATATTCTACTGGATTTCCCTAAGGAAATCATGATAAATGATTCTTACATTGATGGGATATAATTTGATCTTGATACTTCATGTTTTAATATTATTCAAATAGAATTACACTTTGACATTCCTATTGACTAATCTTTTGATAAAGAGTACCTTGAGGAACTAAAGGACATAGAAGAAGAGGTTACACAAGTAGAAACCTAGAAGGAGTATGATTCATACTCTATCCTACCCCACCATGCAAGATATACCTCATTGTGAAGGGGGGATATGGTGTACTCTATCCATGGATCATTACTCACCCAGAAGAATGAAGCACAACTTGAGAAAATCCACATGTGGTGGTTCCAATCAAAGAATATTCATCCTACATAAGTCTTTGGATAACAGTTGTTACTACCGTTTGGAGGCACTCAAAATTCAGCTCCCACATGGGGGATAATACCAAGATTTATCTTTTCTTTCTTTCTAGGAATTTATATGTAATTATCTTTTCTTTTAAATAATTTAGCATGCGACCCCCTCCCTCTTTCCATTTTAAGCTTAAATCAAATGATCAGTGTGATTAATTGAGTAATTTTCTATTGTTGGATCTTGATGGTAAAAGGAAGCCCCAGACAGAGAAGGGGAAGTACCAAGTTTCATGGGAAAAGGGTGTTCAATTTTAGTGTTTTATCATTTAATCTTTCTACATTTTTTTTCACAACATGTTTTGAGCTTTAAAGATAAAATTGCATGCCCACAATTAAATTCATGTTTTACTCGACTTATCTAGGAGACATGAGTTTTTTTTAGAATCCTGAGATGCCACATTTTAGATTTCAATGTTGAAATGATTAAATTATTCAAATTAAAAATTTAATTTATAAAAAGAAGAATAGATTTTTAAGTAATGAATCATGATTTGAAGGAATTAATTGATTCATGTAAATGAAATTTCCCTACCATCCTTCATGATTTGAATTTGTGATGTTCATGTGAATTGATTTATTAGTCATGACATGAGTGATTTACCAATGTTATATTTCCCATTCCTAAGAGGATTTCTAGACCAAGTACTTCTTATTTATTCTTGAGAATATTTTTTGAGTGATCTTGGGACATGTAACCAACCGGAACTTGTATTGAAACTCGTCAAGTCTGTGACTATGTAAAAACACATTTAAAATGATTGAGGTATCCTTTAAAAAGATAATTTTCCATAAAAGACCACCTTTAAATCAATCCTTCTTTTAGCACATAGAGACCATGAATGACCTTTTTAGGAATGAGCCATATTTCAATCCATTTTTATCCATTCTTACCATCCTCTGAGTATTTGCATAATATTTTAAAGTTGAAGTGTGGGGGTAAAGGGAATCATGGTTAATGGGATATTATACATTATAAGGGAGAAGTGTGGGGGTATTATTGTTGTAATTGTAAGAGGTTGTGAAACCATTCATTATAATCTATTGTTTTCCCCACTTGAATTAAAAAAATGACAAAAATGACAAAAAGAACCAACAAAAAGTGAAAAAATGGTTTGTGAATTGGGAAAACCAAAAATTACCATTTTTCACACTGATGATCTTATGATCCTATGTGGTTATGTGATGGATGTGAGGTTTGATATAATCATAAATTTCAAAAAAGTAAAAAGAAATATTCAAGGGGGTGCACAAATCATTCATTATTATTACTTGATCATAAACTTTTCTTTGAGTTTTGGGAAGTGGGTGTTGCTACTTTGAAGGGGATAATTTCATTATATTTTTACTTTAGATATCATTCATAGTACTTAAGAGACTAGACTCCTCCTTGAGCCTTCATTTTTTATACATCAAATCCTACAAACCGTAATCCTCGAAGTCAATATAACTGTAATTGCACGTCCTCGTGATTTTATGTGTGTTTTTTCTTTACAAAGTGGAGAAAGTAGTTCATTTAAAAGCCTATGGATAAAGAGAATGTTTCACATGATATAAGCATAACTCTACTTGAATTTTATCATGAATGATGAGATAAAAGAATCAAAAGTGAGGTAAATCATGACATGGCATGTTTAATAATAATATATGAAAGAGATTGATGAATGAAATGAGAAGTTCCATCAATTTTCAAAGGGTAAAAGTAAAATATGTGAATTATTTGTTTCTTTGAAAATGAAAACGTAAATATATATTTTATGCAGATTTTGAAATTTTGATTTCACATGGAATTTTTTTTGATTTTATTTCATTGGAATTTGAATTTTGGTAACATTGGTGTTCTCTGATTTCCATGTGGATATTTTATGCTTGAGGACAAGCATGGTATAAGTGTGGGGGTATTTGATAGAGAAAATTTTTATGCATATTTTTTATCAAAGAATGAGGATTTTTTAATTTTTTTCAATGATAAAACCCATTCATTTCAATGTTTTATTAAAATGGTCTGTAGTTCGAATTTTAGAATGATTATGAGAAAAATTGATAAAAGTGCATAATTTTGGATTTTTGACTAATTTTTACTACAAATATATTTTTATCGTTTCATAAAACATATAATTCCAAAATTCATGATTAGTTTTTTTTAGAATCCTGATTTTATTTCATTCAACTCTCTCTTTTGGACCTAGTGCTGATTCGAAGATCTATTAGTTCAAAAAATTCATTGAAGTTGGAAACTTTTTCAGGCGGACAATGTAGACCCCACCACCATAACAGATGTACAAATTGGTTCCCTCGCCTCGAATTTAGGTAATTTTACTTGGGGTACCACTAGGACATATAGGAATGACACTATTACAAATTTGGGGGAGTTTAGAAGTCATTAAGGTTTCCATTGATTGTAACACATTTGAAGGAAGCTTCCTGGAAATTTCGGCCATAAAAAAAGACCTATTCTATGAAACTTACATAACTCCTTAACCTAGTGGATAAATGAGATGAACATTGGAGGATGAACGGAAAACACATTTATGAACAACTTTTATGTAGGGGTCGACGCGTAAATAGACCATATAGTGGTCCAACAACGTGAAATCCTATAGTGGAAAGAATTCTACCGTTAAAATGAGGCCCTCGACTCCTTCCCAAATCATCAGCTCGACACCCACAGCTAAGGAGGGATCTCATCGGGGCACCGGCCGGAAAGGATTGGTTCTTCAGGATTCCACCATAGGAGAAGCATATGGTGAAGAGGTGCTTCAGGGATCACCAATGATACGATGGCGGCCTCACCGACAGGTTCATGATGCAATTTCTATGGAAAGAGATGTTGTCCTTCCACTTCACCGAAGCTGTTGCCAGGAGCATGGAGAAGTACTTTGTGCAGACCTTGGGCATGAATTTTCAAGATTTCGGGTAAATTTTTAAGATTTAAATGAGAAAAATTCCTGAAATTTCAACTTGGTGATGATTAGATGTCGGAAAAGGTCCACATATTCCATGATCCTTTTGTGTCAGGGGCAGGAAGGAGTGGGAGTAGTATAGCGAGGCCATGAACGGTCTGTCGGAGGTTATCATGGAGGTTATGGGCATCAGCCTTGGGGTGGGACATAGATACCTTTGGGATTTCTTAATTGGAAACGAATTGAATGTGGGTCTAAATTACTACACTCCTTCCTGGCGATCGGAGGTGACATTGGGGTTGAGACCCCACTTCGATCCCACTTCCATTACCATCCTCCACCAAGACGACTTGGGTGGCCTCCATGTTTTATATAACGGTAGGTGGCATTCTGTCACCCCCGCTCCAGCCTTGTTCATTGTTATTTTTAGAGGCACCATTATGGTATACGCGTCTTCATTCACCACTGATCCATTTAACACTTCTTATTTTCATAGTCATAGTGATAGGTAAAATAACAAGCTCTGATGAATGGGATATACAATAGCTGCGTACACAAGGTGGTGGTGAATGAGTGGAGGGTGAGGAAGTAAATAATATTTTTTCTGTGTCCGGTGAGTGACAGTGTGGTGAGTCCCCCGACGGATTTTTTGGCCAGCGGGAACCCCCGGAGGGCGTACGCAGACTTTGAATGGCCCACCTTCCATGACTTCATCTAAAAACACTACCACGTGGACACCCGCACCCTCAAGGATTTCACTGATTGGTTTGTGACTTCAAAATAAATCTTCGTTGGTGATTCGATATGTAAAATAAAGTGATGGTCAATCATGTATGTTATGGAGTACTATGTTATTGTACAAATTTGACTTCTCTAAATGCAATGGAGTACTGTTTATCATTTTGATAAAAACACACATCGATTGTGGTAGTCTGGTATACCCAGCCTAGTGAAGTTCCTTTTTTAGGTATTAATAATTCTAAAAAATGATGATTCAAGCGATGATGTGGAAGACCAATTTCCTACTTATGATCCACAAAATACTGGTGGGTCTAGCATAGGAGAAATTTGATGACATCGATATGAATGTTATTGCCAACATCCCTTTTGCTTTGGTGGCCAAGGTCCTATCAAGAATTGCAGAGAAAAATAAAATGAAAGAAAATTATGATGTTCTAAGAAACATTATAAGACCATGTCACTACACACCAAATTTTTCTTAAAGATAAAATTCTACACTCTTCCAATGAAGAGTCATCATCAGTGACTGATCACATCAACACTGTCAATACCCTATTCTCTCAACTCATGACACTGGGTTAGAAAATTAGGGATACTGAATGTGCTGCTATTCTGCTCTAAATATTAAAAAATCCATATGATTAGTTGACCATCAACCATACCAACAATATCATGATGGACATTTTTATGCTCAACAATTTTGCAGCTATGGTTCATGAAGAAAAAAGTTAGTGCAAGAGAAAAGTGACAGACAAAAAACATTTCCCCAATCGAGGACATTGTCAATAGAGAGAGGAAGGACAATAGAGAATGATTCTAAGTGGGAGAAAAAATCATGGATGGTCCAAATAAATAATAATAACAACATCACATGTTGTGGTTGAGGAAAGTAGGGGCACACCAAAAGAATAGTTGGAACAATAAGAGTGGTGAAAACAACTCTCAATGAAATATGACGAGTACTTACAAAAATGGAGACATACTAGTCAGAAAAACATAAATGATGGATGAAGGTAGACATCATCTCAAAAACACATGGATAATTAATTCAATAGAAACATGGCCCAAAGGGAATGGTTTGATCAGTATGAACATATCTCGAAAGGGCTTGTTTACATGGGAAACAATCACACCATGAAGATCTTTGGAGTCAATACCAACAAACTGAATATGCATGATGGTATAATTCAAACCACCTAAGGAGTACGCCATGCGATGATCCTGAATATTAACATATTTTCTTTGGGTAGATTTGATGACATCAGATGTAAGACTTACACTAACAATAGAATGGGGAAGATTGTGAAGGGTGTGCTTGTGGTGATGAAGATAGAGAAGATCTCAAAGAATCTATGTGTTCCTTATGGTGAAGCATACAAGGAGGTGTTGATAGTTGTCACGACCCGTCCTTTGGGGCCCATGTCGTGACAACCCCAAACCCATATTCCATAGGCGAGAGGCTGACAACTAGCACGGGAAAGATGTGTCTCTTAAATGGGACCACATTACTTTTTTAACCTGTACAGACACACAGTCCAAGAACCAAACAAGATGAAACCACACCGACTAGAACACAAAAAGATGCATACACAATGAAAACTGTTGTAGTAAAAGAGTGCTGAAAGTAAAAAAGGAGCTGGAATACAACCCCAACTATAAAAGTACAAGTATGACTAGTAGTAAAATACAACTAAAAGAAAATAGAATACAACATGAAGGTAGAAGTACCACACAGGTAACACCACAAAGATAATACCACGAAGGTAGAAGTACCATGCAAGTAACACAACAAATATAGAAATACAACAAATGTAACACTACAATGACAATACCACAAAGGTAGAAGTACCACACAGGTAACACCACAAATTAATAAGTACCACACAGGAAAAATACTCTGCTCCCAATAAGGTATAACTTATGTACAAAAGTACAAGTAATTATTCATAAACTATATCATCTTATTCTATTAAGAAGAACTACTCCTGACCTACAAAGGATCGATAGGTAACTAACCCCCGCTGAACCACATCGGATCTGACCCACACAGGATAAAAATGCGCTGAGCCACACAGGTTCGTTGAGCACTGACTCACATAGGATCTGACCGGCACAAGATCGATAGATGTTGACCCACATAGGATCGATGTTCTTTCTTCACGTTGCATCCTTCCACAGGTTTCCTTGCACCCAGTACGCTCATGTTATGTAGAATCTGCCCCTCAAGATATCAGTCATAACTCAACTACCACTATGATCCACAAGATAATACCTCAAATGACCGTCATGTCGTAAGGGTTCCAACGCGATAGACGGCGCGTCAATCAGACGCCCGATCTGTGAGTTATAAGCATTTTAGCTTCGGGGGCCCGGTTGGATTCAGGTTCGATCAAACCCAACCATACACCAACAACCTAAAAAACCCAATTGGAGAATACCAAAAGGACCGTCTCGATCCAAGGTTCCCAACACTGTAGACCGTTCATCAAACAGAAATCTGGTTCTCAAGATATGCTCCTTTAAGTGTTCCAGGGTCCGGTTTGGCCTGGGTCCGGTCTGACCAGGTTGGACTGACCCGACCCGACTTGCTATGGGATGAGCTGGGGTAGACTCAGCCTGATGGGCCGGGGTGGACTCGGCCTGAGGGGCTGGTGTTTGGTCTGACCCGCAAGTGGGGCGGCCCGCAGGGGGGCGGCCCACAAGGGGGTGGCCTGCAAAGGCGACCCGACCAGAATAGGGTGGCCAGCAAAGGGGAAGCTCGAATTGCATTGGGAGGAGACCCATTATAGGGAGGTAGCTCGCTTCAAGGGCAGCAACCCAGTATGAGGGCTGCAGCCCGGTGTGAGGGCACCTGCCCGCTCTGAGGGCGGGGGCCCGGTGTGAGGGCGGGGGCCTGGTGCGAGGGAGGTGGCCCGCTCTGAGGGAGGTAGTCAGGTCCGAGGGCGGCGGCCCGACTTGAGGGCGGCAGCCCAGTCCGAGGGTGGCGGCCCAGTCTATGGGCGGTGGCCCGGTGCGAGGGCGGCGCCCCGACTCGAGGGTAGCGACCTACTATGAGGGATGCGGCCCAGTTCAGTCTGATAGGGGGTGTGTAACACCATGGTCACCCGAATTTCCAAAAGGCCCAGAGGAAATTCGGTTGGTGAGGTGGCTGCACTGTGTTGATGCCACGGAACCCTCCAGAGGTGGTTTTGGCCTCGACCGTAACATCCATTCATCGGCAGTGCGACGGTCGTGTCACTATCCTTCCCGCGGTCGACCGTCATGTTGGCCTCCTCCTCCGTTCGCCGCAGCTGACGAGCCGTGACCCTCTTCTTGCTGCATGTGTGGACTTTTTCGCGGTCTTCCGAGGCGGTGCAGGGAAAGCAAGATAGTGGAGGGTTCGGGCTAGGTTTGTTAGTCCCGAACCCTCCGCGTTAGCTCGCAATATGAATGATATTAAGGGAGTTAAATAAAGAGTTGTGTTGAACACAAGATTAACCCCGCAAGATTCCCCGCAACAACCTCCCACAAAGATGGATGAATCACAGGTCATCCTAGTAGTTGGTTGAGTCGCGTTCTACATATATTTTCAAGAATGTGGAAGAGGGAAACAAAAATGCAAAAACAAAAATAACCCCCTACCTGGAAGAGACGTCCACTGACAATGGTCGAAGAAACTTCATTTATCGTTGTCATCGGTTCATGACTCGGTGGTTCTCGTCACTGCTCGTTGGAACCAGTCTCATCCTCCTAGTGGTTGGGGATGCCGTACTTTTCCAGAGCTTCGTCGTTTTGTGAATTTGTGCCAAAACCCCTCCCCGAGCTCCAAATAAATAGGATAGGAGAAGGAGTGTATAATGCTCGGGAATTGATGAGTTTCATTTAATTAATGAACCTCCTGAAATTCCAATGGGGTGGTTACAACAAAAGAATAGTTAATCCATTTGTTGGATTGACACATCATCTATCCTTCCAGCGTCGTTCGTCCGTTGGAGGAAAGAGGGAAATTAAAATAACAAAACATGTTATTAAATTAATCTTTCAAACGTCCACAAAAATAACTTTTTCACCCAACCTACTATGGTCGAAGTTATACCTCTCTTAAGAGAATACCGGTGCTGCGGGTTCAACGATGCCCCCAAATTTTTAAGCCGAACAACCATTCAAAATTTAGAAAACACCGCTCACACGTTTACTGAACATAACCAAAAAAACGTTCATAAAATTACTAACTGTCACCCTCAACCTATGTCGATTGACGTTAGGATTTGCCTAATTAGAACACGCCCCAATGAACCCAACGGAACTCTTGGATTTCCAATACGAGTTACCGTTTAAAAGTTATGGATTTTACAATAAAATAATTGTCAATTAATTATTTTAGTTACAGAAATAATCTAATATTCACTGGTGGCCCACACCGACCAATGTTAGTATCTTCCTAAATAGAGAATACCCTCACGAGATCAACGGTCATCTCAGATTTTTTATCTGAGTTACCATTCGTGAGTTATAAGCATCTAAAAAATACAGTAATTTTATTTAATTATTTTATTTGCAGTTATTCCATTTTCAGGTTTTCTCACAGGAGACCCGCACCAACTAAACTTAATCCATGACTAGGGTAAACCAGCCATTCTGAGGGAAAAAATTCCCTCAGATATTTAATTCGAGTAACTGTTTAATAATTATTCCATTTTTTTAGGAAAATTGCTTATGTGCTCTAATTAAAGCATAAAAAAACTTCGACGGATAATTCTAGGCACCCTGGGCCTCAGAATCATGCACCGTCAGATTTTACAGTCTCAAAATAATTTGATATAATTAAAAAAAATATATGGAACTTCCCAGACATTACAATAGTTGTCCTGTTAACTACCTCAAAAAAAGCATCGAGGAAGTCATGGTATCAAAAGATTGGTCTTATGTTCGAATGAAGATTTAGGATTCTTAATGAACATACGTTTCTTCCAAGATTACAAAGTTATCCTTTCCATTTTGGGAGAATTATGATTTTTCAACCAACATTGGTTGAATTTTGTGACGACATCAATGAGGAGAAAAGATATCTTAGATTTGATCCATTCCAATATTTGGAAAGCACAATTTATATCACTGGGAAGAGAAAGGTGAATTGTAGAATTCATTTATGATTATTCCATGGGATGTTAGGTGTACCCAATCAAGATGAAATCAATTGTTTTTAAAGACTTCAAAACATTCAATGCATGGATTAAAATGGAAACTTGAAAGAAGATCAAGTGTTTGATGATTGACAGTGGTGGAAAATATTCAAGTGATGATATTGATACTTTTTTTGAATGAGAAGGCATCAAGAGAAAATTCATGGTGTCATACACTCCTCATCAAAATGGAGTGGCAATGTGGTAGAACATAACCTTGATGGATAGAACAAGGGAGATATTGAAGACTGTAGGAATTTTCAAGAAGTTATGGGATAAAGTAATGAAGAGAACATGTTATGTGATCAATTGATTTAATTTCGTGGTGATGGATATGAAAATAGTAATGAATATGTGGAGTGGTAAACCTACTGATTATTCTTGGTTACATACTTATAGAGTTCATGCATCTGTATTGTTTAATGATCATGAAATATTGAAGTTGGATTCGAGATCCAATGAATGTATATTCTTAGGATACGTTGATGGTGTGAAGGGGTATCGTATGTGGGACCCCACTACCCATAGACTTATCATCAGCATGGATGTTATATGTCTAGAAGATAAGGTGAAAGTGATGATTAATGGGGACTTCAAGAAAGAGAACACATATACTATAATAGTTGGGGTGGAGGAAGAATCCATAGAAGAACCAATTTCCTCTGAGGAGCATGATGATCAAGTTATTATTGATTTTGGACAATGATGATCAACTCAAGATAAAAGAGAACCAATATGGCACTCAGAATTTATCACTGAGAGAAATATTATGTACTAATTATTAATGGAGGACGATAATCTATATTATTTCTTTTGAGGTGATGTGGAGTTCAGAAATATCCACATGGATGGAAGCAATTTAGAAGATACTTGATGCCCTTCACAAGAACAAGACTTGAGATATTGATCCATTACCTCATAGAAGGAAGAATATTGGTAAAAATAGATTATTTATGATAAATTGGGATGAAAAGGAATAATTGTAAAGATATCCTGCAAGACTGGTGGTCAAAAGATATGCATAGAGATAAGTTATTCATTTCAAGGAAATATTTTTTCCCATTTTTTGAATAACGACAGTTCAGATAGTTATGGGGATGTGTGCAATATATAGTTTAACTCTAGAGTAGCAAGATGTGAAGAGATCTTTTCTACATGGTGATCTTGATAAATAAATATATATTATCTAATCCGAATGTTTTTCAAAATAAGAAAATGTTAACTTGGTTTTTAGGTTGAGAAAAACTTTTTATGGTATTAAGCAGGAACCAAGGTGTTGGTAAAAGTGATTTTATAACTATATCATGAGTATTGGGGATAAAATTCTTTATTTAGATACTTGTGCATATTTCATGGGTTCAGATGGTAATGAGTTTATCATTCTTCTATTGTATGTGGGTGACATGTTGAAAGTTTTCATGGGAGTATGATATGAAAGAATTAGGTCCAAAAAATAATATCTTGGGATACAGATTTAATGAAATAGAAATAAGGTTATGCTTTAGCTATAAAAAAGAATTTCTTGAGGAATATCTTAAAATACTTCCACATGAGACATTATAAGCCTATATTTACCCCACCTACTATTAGTTTTATGTTATCCTCTATGATGAATCCTAACAGTGAAGACAATGAATTATAGAGGATGGAGATGTCTCAATTACCATATGCACTAGAAGTGGGTAGTATGATAATATCTATGGTTTATATGAGACCATAAATTTCACCTGTAGTGGGAGAAGATAGTTTGTATGTGGAGAATTAAATACGGGAGTATTGGAACATATTAAAGAAGACCCTTAGATACATCAAGGAGATCTCATATGTTGTATTATGTTATTGAGGATCACACTTCACTATTAGAGCCTACGCATATTCAGATTTCAAAGGTGATTATGACCAACAAAAATACACTTTGGGTTATGTGTTTAATTTTATAGGATGAGTTGTGATCTAGAATTTAATGTTGTAGTATGTTATATATTTATCCATGACAAAGGTAGATTACATGAAAAATATATAGTCTTTCAACGAGGTGATTTAGATGTGTAGGTTTCCAGAGGATCCCGAACAATGACAGAATTATATCCAATTGTTTTGTGAAAATCATACCACCTTGAAAATTAAATGGAATCTATCTTTTCATTCCATGATAAAGCTCATTATGTAACAATATCACATTGTTTGAGATGCGGTGGAGGAGGGAAGAGTGGATATGAAATAAATTTATATTGAAGAAAATTAGGTTAATTTTATGATGAAGTTTATTATCTTTGTAATGTTAATATTGTAAAAATCCTCAATCGTAATCATAGATATAAGAGCAACATGTTTGGAAGATCTAAAATATTTGTCGAAATATTATTGGTTCCCAATCAGATATCCAAGTGTGATGTATATATTGGAATTTTATTTCTCACAAAAAATTTCGCCCCCTTGAATTTTCATAGGGGGCTAGTGTGGTTAGTGGGATGGTTGAAAAAACTAACCCATGGAGTTTAATAGTGGTGGATGATCAAGTAAGGGACTTGCCTATAAAAGGCAGAATGCTTTGCTGGTTTTAGTATCATCACCTCAAGTATTGAGCTTCCTACTTCATCATTTTGAGAGTTTTATTTTTTGAGGTGCATTTTATATTACTCAAGAGAGTTAATTATATGGATATTTTCCGTATAATAGAAACAGAGTGTGTTTAACCTCTTTTACCATTGTGATATCATTCTATTTTTCTATGGTTTTTACCCCTCTTTATTTGTAGGGTTTTCTATGTTACATATATTGTTCATTTTTTATTCATTTTTAATTTACTTTATTCTCACAATTATCACATCATGAAAGGGACAATAATATTTTATCCCAATAGTAGCCTTACTAAATATTTTTTTATCAGATTCTATAAAAAAATAGTGGGTTGTGCTATTAGGTAGCCTACTTTAAATGGAGTAATTGAGTTGTATGGGTATAAGTTTTTTTTCTCAAAACTACAGAACACAAATTTAACATGTTTATAATTATATAAATAGTAGGAAGAATCATGAAAACACAAATAATAGAAATCATGTAATGATTTATCATAATCGGAATTTTAACATGTTGATTCTAACAAACCATAAACAAAGAACGAGAGAATAAAAAGTAGTGATTCATGTAAACATTTACAATAGATAACATGCTAATGAGAATATATATAACTCGTTTGATATTAATACTAATAAGTACCATGACCTATTAGAGATAAAAGACTCAAACATAAGCAATATGATCAATAGAAACGATTGACATAACGTAGTAATCAAATCATAAAGAGGACCATAGGTTTTTGACATTATTTAACTATTTGGCCTATATGCATAGTGCACTGGTACCAAGATTCCACTATGAAAAAATGGGATTATAAAAGATATGTGATAAATAGTGAAACATAACCATATAAGAAAAAGGAACATGAGGAAAATATCCAATGTTCAGGTTCTTGAAATGCCAGGAGTCACAGTAGAACCAAGTTGGGGATTCATCATATATTGTGCTCCTTGGAAAAACTCAAACAACATACGCAATATAGAAACAAAGAATAATCAAATACTATTCATAAAAACATGATAGAAAAGAAGTAGAATACCATACTAAGGCCCCTTACTAGGGATAAATCTCTCATACGTGTTTTCATAGAGCCTCTATGTAATTAGGTCTTGTTGTTAGGGTCATCGAGATGGCACTCCAATATAATCGTCATTTCCATCTTGGTAAAAGGAACACCATGGAACACAAGGACCTCATCAGAGCTCCTCACCATGAATAGATGAAGATGATCAAAATTTATCAAGATCGCTATTTCTTCTTTGGTAAGTCAAGGAATCCCACCGGTTATACTTCATCTTCTCTTCTCCCTCGAGGAAAACTAGACCTCCAAAAACCTTGGATAATTTTTTCCCATCTTAATCTCCCACAAGTGGAGAAGTAGATTCCAAATCGAGGGGTCATTCTTGTAGGGGTAGAGGAATACTAGATCATATAACCAAGGATATGGAAAATCTAGATAAGTGTTCCAACATAACCACTTAAACAACATAATAAGGACATATGATATCAGAGGGTAAGCTATCAAGGGTCACCCATAGATCAAGCCAATCCGTTTCACGAAGAATGAAAAAATGGAGGAATATAAAACCAAAGGATCATAAGGATCAATGGATCAACATCAGGTATGAGGATGACATATAGAAAATGGGAAAGTGGACCAAGGCTAATGGCATATGCCCAATGTATAAACTGAACAAAAGGCATACATGAACAAATAAAAGAAGCTCAAGATAAATAATACACAAATACAACATATAAAAATACTAAAAATTAAATGAAAATGATTATGATGACATGTAAAAAAACAATATGTAACACCGCGAATATTGGGTATCATATAATGATGATACTATGCATTTACTTTTGTTAAATCCCTTTTAACCAAACAAAAATTTAAAGGCTAAATATATGGATCTTTATATAAATAAGAACACCGTAGTGTCTATAATACCCACATATCGAAAGATCAATCATGGTAACCAAATATACTTATTAAAACTCCTATCAGAACTATTGGAAGACCCCCAATCACCATTATGTGGCCCAGTAAGTAAAGGAGATCTTTCGAGTCAACTAAATCAAAAAACATCACCACTGTAATAAAAAATGCCATGCTGAGCACCAATAGAATGGGAAGCACCATCTTCTTCCTTTTAAGTTTTAGGACATCGTATGGATTGGTTTTATAGGACACTTTTTCAACCATTTCTCTAGTGACCCTTGGAAGCTTACAGTTATAAAATAATAGTCGATATACCTTGTCAGGATAAGTGAACTTATGTAAATATTAATTAGTTTCCAAATAATTGAGTTATGATTAAGGTTATAATTAAACCATAATTTATGATCTCTAAAAGGATATGGTGTAAAACATCGTTTCACCCTTATGTGATTTTGAAAAGAATTAAGGAATTCAAAACACTTTGTGAATTTTTCAAATACAATGTAACGATTCTCATTTCTTAAATAATTTTATAAACTATATTTATGTTTTCAAATTAAATTATGTTTTGATTGAACTATGTTTTCGAGGATACTAGTATATAACTTATAATGTAATTTTATTAAAATTTCCTTTTTGTAACTTTTTGTGTTAAAAAAGGGGTTTAGTATTTTAAATTTTAGAAATACTTATAACTAAAACAAGTTTAATTTGTATTCATTATTGTTTAAGAATATAAAATTCTTTTTAGTTTTAATAAATGAATTGTTTCCTCTTTTTAAAATGTTTTTTAGTGTAGATTTTTATAAAACAATTGGCCAAATAGGGCTAGCCCTTTTTGTCTAGGGCCGAGGGAGGAAGCTCACATGAAGTGGCTAATCCTGACCCTCATCCCCAAGCCGAGGCCATCCCGAGCTTGGGCAGAGTTTCCCCGAAGGGCGCTCGGGAGTGAGCAGGAGCACATAGGCACACCTTTGTGGGCGTGAGGCCGTGACGAGGTCTGGGTAGGCCAAGGCCTACGGGCAGGAGCCCGTGTATAGGTCCCCCTTCGTGGGTGCTGTGTGATTTCTGAGCAATATTTTGGAGGCCCGGGGTTATAAGGGAGGTTAAAACTGCTCTCGGTTTTGATGTGGGAAGCAGTTTTTTGGGTAAAACGTGATCTTGACCATTGGAACCGATCACGCGCAATCTAGGCTGTTGTTTCTGATCCCACGCTTGACCCTCAGCGATCGCATCTCTCTCCATGATTTTTGTCAACTGTTCGATCCGGCATGATCTAATCATGGTCGTTCAAGGTTTTTAAATTTCCACGTCGAATGTAGACCATCCGATGAGACTTAGATCTAATATAAGCCGCTCAATTCTTTTAAAACAATAGATGCATATCATCCCTTGGAACGTTGTTGGGATCAATCTGGACCGTCCATTTTCCCCAGAATTTCCCCTAGCCGCGTCTTCCTCTTCCTCCACGCATGGGTTACACCAGTAACCCTACCCTATGGCACACCCCGCATTTTCTTCACCTCTGACTATCGGAGACCCCCATGTCTCCCTGTTTTCTTCAAGAACGACACCCCCATTGAATGCAACACAATTTGGTACGTTTTTGCGTGAAAGGTGGTGTGTGAGATTTTGTATATAAATAACTGAGGCCTCTCGGTTCTTCTTTTCCGTTCAAGTCTCCAGCAAGCCTGACCAACCCTCCCTGAAGTCCTCATTTCCATGGTTTTTTAAGTAAGGATTTTTATTTTTTCCTTGTTTTTCTTCTTTCAGAATATATACACTTATATATTTGGAAGAAAATATTTTTTTTACCTTATGGTTCTGTCCAAACGTTCTTAAATTTCGAACCTAGGCCTTCGGGTTCTCTTGTATTCAAATAGCTTGATAAATGTAAGGATTATACCTGGACTCATTTTTTTTTGTTTTGAAAATACATATATACTTTTGGTTATATATCTATACGTCGGTTATATGTAGGATTGGGAATTACCTTTCTATTTCAATTATATGTATGAAGTTTGTGTATAATTTTCCACGCACTACACATATTCACATACACTTAATTTTAAATTTAAATAATAAATAAATTTTTAAAATGTTTTATATATGATCGGGTTTTTATAAAATTATTTTTTTGTAGGTTTTCATAAATAAATTTTATGACTAAGGTAATGACCTTCCATATTCAAAACATTGTTAAAATAATATTCATAGGGTGTTAAATCAAATGGTTTTGCCAATTTTTCAGTTTGTGTTTGGGTACATACATATATTTTATATGTTGCATGAACCTTGATTTCAGTTGTTAATGACCTTACACATTAACCCTTGAGTTTAGCCGGAGTTTTAAAAACATAAGAAATAGGTTGATAAACAAAACTTATATCCACATTTAAGAGTAACTTATTTGTTTTTTCTATCTTTTAAAAGATGTTTCTTATGGTGAAGAGTCATGCTTTCTATCATTAAAATTATTCTGTATTATGCAAAGGCTTAACAATATTGAATGTTTTATCATGTGAAAGCTCAAAACCGTACCTGAGAATTTTGGTTCTCCTTGTAATTAATTGGAAGATAAAATTTTAGAATTTCAAGAAAAAACTTACATGTGATAAATTATAGTTTGTTGTTCATTCAGTACCTTCGATGTCAATGTATGTGCCATTAAGTGCCTTTCTTCCGTCCTTTTAATAACAGTCATATGATTGTTAGCTTGGTTTTTAATCATCTAGAAGCATGTCTCACTTATAAGATTTGTAAATTCAACTATTATGACCAACTATGAATGAACTATTCAAGGTGGTATGGCACATCTTGAATATACATCCCCTTTTAAGTAAAATATTGATTTATGTGGCTCCTATGAAAGTAAATACATATTATGTGTGCACCCTGATAGGACTCCAATGCATTGGGTAAGGAATTAATCTCAAGTGATTACAAGCTTCACGATACCCTAGTGAATAACCTCGGTAATTTTTCTTTACTGACACCTTGGGGATGCACCTCGGTGATATGTTCATGAATGTCTAAATGAAATGATGAAGCCACATATTTAAGTCATGTTACATGTTCTTTTCAAGATGATATGCCTATTATTTCACTACTCCTACCCTTATATTTTTTTCAAGTTAATGTTGATGTCACAAGTAAACGTTTGGGGCATGATTCGTATAAAATAGTAACAAAAATATGAAATTGATGTTTTTTTCCTTCACACACAACTCTTATTAAGTATTACCCTTAATGGATTAATTTGTGCTTAAACATTCACACGTCATTCTTGTTTAGGATATCTTTTACTACCCCTTTTTGAAAATGTCCTAATTGATTCATGTATTCCTTAAAAATATTATTTTAGAAATTTTATGTTATGTTACATGTGTTACCGTTTTCTATAAGATAATGTTCTTTGAATAAGTTTTTAAAAAATTCTTTCAATAGTTTCATTGGTTTATTTTAAACCGGTTACAAGGGATTCTTATGCTCATCATATGGTTTGAATTTTAAATTTTCAAGTAACAACTTTTATCAGATGAAACATTTCTGAAGTTACTAGTTTCCCAGAGCACGAACCGAACTCAATCCTCTCTATGGGATGTGATGTGTGTTTATCAGTGCATGTTTCTGTTTTAAAATGACACATCATGTTCAGAAGGCACCGACTCCTGGTTTTTCTGGGGTCAGGTCTTCACTGTTGGTATCAGAGGATTCAGTTTGAAAACTCTGGAAATCCAAAACCGAAACAAAGAAAAATATACTTCAGAATTACTAAAAATGAGTTTTCTTAATTTTTAGATGGAAGACGAAGGTACTAATATTTTTTCTCTTCCCAATGAGGCCTTAAAAACCATAATTTCCACATCCATCCATGAATATTTTATAAACTATTCCCATATCCATATGTCGTGAAAACATCTCTATGATGTGTCCAACTCTCCCTGAGTACTTCAACTCCATCGAAGAGTAGGTCTAGATTACATCTTTCTGATGCAAGCCCAGTTTCCATCTTACACACGACGGGGGAAGTACTACAAGGGACTTTTTAGATGCTTCACCACAGTAGAAGGCGTCTTGTCCCTCAAGGAATTCCAAGAGGCTCCTGCAGAGGGAGATCTTCACGATGCATACATGTGTCACGTCTTGTCCTATGGCCGTTTTGGTCAAATTATGGACTTTTTTATCCTTGAATACAAAGCCTCTTGTTTTGTGTACAGACAACAAGTACATATGGATGTCTCACAGTTGTACACCCCACATGTCAGACTATGGAGATTCCATAAGTACTCCCATGGTATCGAACCTGATTTCTCAGGTTGCATATAGTTTAGGGAGATAGAGAGTTTCGAGTTTGTATTTGGAATTCGTGTGTTAGGGAACTAGGGAAACCATTAGACCCGTTTTATGTTGTGCACCAGTAGTTATATAATGAACATATTTTGTTTTCTATTCTTTCTTATGTATTTACTTTGTTTATACTTTCGGATGTATTTCCTGTGATTGAACTCTCATCTTAAACTTTCATATTGGAGGAAAAACCCACATGTTATCTCTTCCTACTGGGATAGTGGATATTATTTCAATCAAAACCTCTGAAGATGAGTATCGTCCCTTTGCGAATCTGTGAGGAACGTGAAAGGAATTGTTTGATGGGACAAATGGTCGTAGGATTCTCTATACCTATCAAGGGAATGCTCCCATCTAGTACCATGTAGGCTCAACACAACTGGCCGAGCATAAGCGGAGAGGAAAATACCATAAAGGGCTCTTCCTGTGTTTCACCCTAGGCCAAAACTAGAGGTCCAAAGTAAAATTTCAAGAGGGTTCTTTAGAGGGAAACATTTATGCGACCTACATGTACCAACTCCTCAGCGTTTTCTTGTATGACAACGTCTATAACTTAGATGTTCTCGAGCGAGACCTAATTCGGTAAGTTCTTCGTAAGTTGGTCCATATGGACACTTCCAAACCTTGTACCATTCTAACCTCCCTCTGGAAGCCCGAGTGTTTGGTGCACGAGTTCAACCCCTTATACCCGAAGTGTATCTGGATCAGAGAACTAGAGGATTTGAGCAACAATTTGGGTGTTCCACTGAATGCACCTAAGGATCGTTTACGATGGGGGATATAGTAGGAACAACTGAGGGCTTCCTCTTAGCATGTTTGTATGATATGAATTGCAGGGATACAATTCTTTGATGGGGGGAGTAATTTAACACCCCAAATTTTGGGTATCATATAATGATGATATTATGCATTTACTTTTGTTAAATCCTTTTTAACAGAAAAAAATTTAACGGATAAACATAAGGCTGTTTATTTAAATAAGAACAACATAGTGTCTACAATACACCAAGATCAAAAGAGTAATCATTCTAACCAAATATACCTATTAAAAACCCAATCAAAACTACAGGAACACCCCCAATCACGACAACGAGGCCCAGTATGTATAGGAAATATTTTGAGTCAACTAAAAAAAACATCACCACTGTGATCATAAAAACCATGCTGAGCATAAGCGGAATGGGAAGCACCATCTTCTTCCTTTTGAGTTTTTGGACACTGTAAGGTTTCGTTTTATAGGACACTTTTTTCGACCATTGCTGTAGTGACGGTTGGAAGCTAACGGTAATAAAAAAATAGTAGTTGAACCCTATTAGGATAAGTTAACTTATTTAAATAATAATTAGTTTCAAAATAATTGAGTTATGATTAAGGTTATAATTAAACCATAATTTATGAACTTTATAAGGATATGTTGTAAAACTTCATTTCACCCTTAAGTGATTTTGAAAATAAGTAAGGAATTCAAAACACATTGAAAATTTTTCAAATAAAATGTAATGATTTTCATTTCATAAATAATGTTATAAACTATGTTTAAGTATTTCAAATTAAGTTATGTTTTGATTGAACAATGTTTTTGTGAATACAATTATATAAATTATAATGCAGGTTTGTTAAAATTTATTTTTCGTAACTTTTTGAGATAAAAAATTGGGTTTAGTATTGTTAATTTTAGAAATAATTAAAACTAAAACAAATTTAATTTGTATTCATTAATGTTTAATAATATAAAATTCTATATATTTTTAATAAATGGATGGTTTCCTCTTCTTAAAACTTTTTTAGTGTAGTTTTTTCAAAATAAAATTGGCCCACTAGTTCCAGCCCTTTTTGGCTAGGGCCTAGGGAGGCCACTCACACGAAGAGGAGGAGCTTGACCCTCATCCCCATGCCAAGTCCGGCCCAAAATCAGGCATAGGTTCCTCAAAGGGTGATCAGGAGTGACCAAGAGTGCATAGGCGCACCAGTGAGGGCATGAGGTCACAGCGGGGTCTGGGTAGGCCAAGTCCTGCGGGCGGGAGCCTGTGTATAGAGCTCCCTTCATGAGAGTTGTGTGAGTTCTGAGCACTCATTGGGAGGCCTGGGGTTATAAGCGAGGTGAAAACCGCTCTTTGTTTCGATTTGGGAAGCAATTTTTTGGGCGAAACACGATCTGGGCCGTTAGATCTCATCGCGTGCGATCTGGGCCGTTGTTTCCAATCCCGCACTCGACCCTCAGTGACTGTGTCTCTCTCTACAGTTTTTTTCAACCGTTCTATCCAGAAAAATCTAATCGTGGTTGTTCGTGGTTTTGAAATTATCGGGTTGAACTTAGACCGTCCGATGAAACTTAGATCTAATCTAAGCCGCTCAATTATTTTAAAATAGAAGACGCATCTCATCCCTTGGATTGACGTTGGGATCGATATGGACCGTCCATTTTTCCCAAAAATTTTCCCTAGTCGTGTCTTCTTCTTCCTCCACGGATGGGTTACACAAGTAAACCTACCCTATGGGACACCCCTCATTTTCTTCACCTCTGATCATCGGGGACCCCCATGTCTCCTTGTTCTCTTCAAGAACAACACCCCCCATTGAATGCAATGCAAGTGGGTACATTTTTGAATGGAAGGTGGTGTGTGAGCTTTTGTATATAAATAACCGAGATCTATCGGTTCTTCTCTCCTGTTCAAGTCTCCAGCGATCCCGACCATCCCTCCCTAAAGTCCTCCTTTCCCTGGTTTTTAATGTAAGATTTTTTAGTTTTTCTTTATTTTTCTTATTTGAGAATACATACACTTATATATTCAAATAAAATATTTTTTTAACCATACGGTTCAGTCCAAACGTTCTTAAATGTTGAACCAAGGCCTTAGAGTTCTCTTGCATTCAAATAGATTAAAGAATGTAAGGATTATACCAGGCCTCATTTTGTTGTTTTGAAAATACATATATACTTTTGGTTATATGTATATTCGTCAGTTATATACAGGAATGGGCATGACCATTCTACTTCGGTTATATGTAAGAAGTTTGTGTATAATTGTTCATGCACAACACATATTGACAAACACATAATTTCATATTTAAATAATAAATAAAATTTGAAAATTATATATATATATTTGGGTTTTTATAAAATTATTTTTTTAGGTTTTCATAAACAAATTTTTATGACTAAGGGCATGACCTTCCCTATTGAAAATGTTGTTGAACTAATATTCATAGGGGATTAACATACATAGGTGTGCCATTATTTTAGTTTTAGTTTGGGTACATACATATATTTTATATGTTGCGTGAACCTTGATTTCAGTAGTTATGGTTCTTACACATTAAGTCTCGAGTTTAGGTGGAGTTTTAAAAACATACGAAATACGATGTTAAACAAAACTTATATCCACATTTAAGAGTAACTTATTTGTTTTCCATATATTTTAAATGATGTTTCTTATGGTGAAGATTCATGATTTATATCATGGAAATTATTTAGTATTATGCAAAGGCTTAACAATATTGAATGTTTAAGCATGTGCAAGCTCAAAACCCTACTTGAGATTTTTGGTTCACCTTGTAATCAATTGGATGAAAAATTTTAGAATTTCAAGAACAAACAATCATGTGATAAATTCTAGTTTTCTATTCTATTATTACCTTATATGTCAATGAATGTTCCATAAACATCCTTTCTTATTTCCTTTTAATAACGGTCATATAATTGTTAGATTGATTTTTAATCATCTAGATGCATTTCTCACTTATAAGATATGTAAATTTAACTACTATGACAAACTATGAATGAACTATTCAAGTTGGTATGTGACATCTTTAATATACTACCCCGTTTATGTAAAGTATTGATTTGTGAGGATCACATGAAAGTAAAGACATATATAGGGTGTTCCCTGATAGCGCTCCAATGAATGGGATAAGGAATTAATCTCTAGAGATGACAGGCTTCACGACCCCCTGGTGAATAACCTCAGTAATGTTTCATTATTGACACCTTGCGGATGAACCTCGGTGATATGTTCCTGAATTTCTAAATGAAATGTTGAACCCACATATTAATGTCATGTTACAAGTTCTTTTCAAGATGATATGCCTATTATTTCACAACTCTTTACCTTATGTTTTTATCATGCTCTTATTGATATCACAAGTAAATGTTTGGGGCATGATTTGTCTAAAATAGTAACCAACATATGAAATTGACATTTTTTTCCTTCACGTGTAACTCTGATTAAGTATTAATCGTAATTGTTTAATTTTTTCTTAAACATTCATACGTCATTCCTGTTTAGGATATCTTTTACTACCCCTTTTTGAAAATTTCCAAATTGATTTATGTATTCCTTGAAAATCTTAGGTGAGCACTATTATGTTATGTTACATGTGTTACAGTTTTCTATAAGAGAATTTTCTTTGGATAAGTTTTTAAAAAATGATTTCAAAAGATTCATTGGTTTAATGTAAACCCATTACTGGGCATTCTTATTCTCACCTTACATTTTGAATATTAAATTTTCAGGTAACAACTTTTATGAGATGAATCATTTTTGAAGTTACCGGTTTCCCAGAGCCTGAACCGAACTCGATCCTCTGCATGGGACGTGATGTGTGTTTATCAGTCCATGTTTTTCTTTTAAAATGACACATCATGTTCAGAAGGCCCTGAATTTTGGTTTTTCTGGGGTCGGGTATTCACATAATGTATGGAATTAAAATCATTTAACTTACAATATTGAGTGAATAAAGTTCAAAAATCTCCACCTTGTAGATGAAATGCATTAACATAAACACCCGATGTCCCGACATCACCTATAACACCCCAAAATTTTACATTATGTAACTTCTTAAATAATTTTACTTTCATTGATATATTATGTTGTATTCAATACCAAAATATGTTTATTCTACACACAACAATGAGTTGGCTTGCATTACATGAATGAACGAGTTTTACCAAAGAACAATATATTATTAAAATATTATTATTTAATATAATTCTATATAAAATATCCATTAAGTTAGTGGTTATGAATAGTATTAACTAACTTATGAAAGTATATGGCTGAATTAATTGGTTCTAAATTAATTAAAAACGAATATAGTAACCAACTGAATATATATGAGAAGTTTTTTAAAAAACTATTTTTATGCTCACAAAGTCATTTTTTTCTAATAAATTAAATTAATTACTACTATAGAATGATATTAATGAAATATATATTTTATATATTAAATAAAATATTTTTGATATTCAAATAATATATTTTAGAGGTATAAGATAATAACAAACCCAATATTACACATAAAACCTATTTTTTTTTATAAAACTCGTTTTATCGTCTTTTAATAGAGAACCTATTTTAATTCCAATTTTTCACAATTTTATGGATTATATTGGAAACAATAAACTTAATCTTTGGTGTTAAATATAATATTTTACTTTAGTTAAATTTTTGGAATTTTTGTGATAAGTTTCATGTTTTGATTAATAGTGAAAAATTGTAAATTTTAATTTAAAAAAACTTTTTTCATCAAAATAATTTATAGTGTAAAATTATATTATTGAATATTCTTAAAGTATATATTGATTATTTTTATCATTTCATACAATTTAGGTTATTTTAATCAATTTTACAATGAATTTAGATATAAAAATGTTTCAATCTTTTGTAGGTTTAAACTTTAATAACTCATTTTCTCACACCGTCAACAAGATTAATTGTAAATTAATTACTACAAATTCTATGTTTTGAATTATGAAAAATGGATTATATATTTATAATTAGTGGGTCCAAATTATGTAAATAGGTTTCTTTTATTTCTGGTCACATGAATAGTAAAATTTAGTAATATTTTACTTACCACCGTTAAGGGAAAAATAAGTAATTATAGATATAAATGATATTATAAAATTATCCAAACACTTGTCCTAATTTCATTTTATGAGTGTTTTCTACCAAAATCATCATTAAGACGAAATTTTACTCTTTTTATTCCACTTGGATGAGAATAAGACATTTATTATATTTTATTTAATGATAAGTTAAAAATGTCATACTTATGTTTTTAATAAGTATTACATTTTTAATACATGGTTATAGAAAATATAAATTAGACTATAAATATTCATTTTAATGATAATAAATTTATCTTCATCATGATAATTTATTTAAAATTTTTATGGAAGAAATAATTTAATTAAATGCTTTCATAATAATGACGTAGTAATTTTTTAATTAATGGAAATAAAAATATAAATCATATTAAAAACATTAAAATAATAAAATATGACATAATTAATTACATCTATGAATTTTATAGATAATTTATAAATGTTAGTGATATATTATAAGTTTTGGTTCGAAGTTATCATGATGTTAGGATATTTTTTAAAAAGACAAATATTGAATAGTATGAAAAATGAAAAAAATGATACTTTAAAATAAATAATATTTTATTAAATGATATAAAATTCATAAAAACATAAATTCTTCCAAATAACTAAAATAGGGTTAAATGTGTCATCAATGATCCATTTGGGGTTCGTTTATCATTTTATAGTAACTATATTATCCCTAAAGAGTAAAAAAAATTTCCCATGGTAAGAGTTAAAGGTTTTAACTAAGGGTTAAAAACAAATGATAAGGTAAACATTGAGACCTTAACCTATCTAAAAATTATTTTTTGAGAGGATTTAGAGGCATACTCATCTTAGGTTTTAAATAACTAACTTTTAAGAAATTTTTAATTAAAAAATAATATATACTAATTTAATATTTTGGTAGTTTCCTTAAATGCCCCACGTTTATTATAAAAGGTAACGTTTTCCATCACTAACTTAAACCAATTTGAACCTTCTATATGGACAAAACCCTGCCAATTTATCTTCTTAACTTTCATATACACATATTAGAGGTTCTGGGCTTCTCAAAAGACTATCCCTAGCGTCTCTAAGAGGAGATCCTTAGAGACCCAACCCCAGAAGGCCCAAAGATGGTGTCTACTACTATTTCATTGACAAGACTATAGGGAATTAAATCCCAAATGACTGAGAGTCTAGTAGTATCGATAAAATAGATATATAGATGAGAAATTAATAAACTAATTACTATATATTTTTCTTCTTCTTTCTAAATAAATACCATTGAGGAGAACTCTAATCTAGTTAGTAAATCCCTATATATCTTTGATAATATGTTTCTTGTATTCCTAGGTAAATAAATATAATAAAGGTGAGATAAAATGATTAGCAAGGTTAAAATAGAGTGGATGAAATAACGAATCAAAGAAAATAATAATTATGAAATGGTGAATAACTGAATTCCCCTGCCATATAATCAATAAACTAAGAATGAAGTGCATAAACAACATGACAAGGTACTAAATGAAAACACGTGACATTAAAATAACTAGATAAGAAAAAAGAAATATGGTAAGGTAAGAAACTAAAACACATAATATCTAAATAATTAAAAATGAAATGCATCCTTAAATATGTTCACACAAAATATCATCGATGAATAATAAATGAAACTAAATTAGGTAAATGATTTCTTAATGGATGTCATGTCTAAGGCACTTGAAAACCTATACCATCAAGACCTTTAACACGACGGTTTAAAATATTCTGATTTGCACAAATAATTTGTCTCATAAGAACCTATCAATGAATTTATG
This sequence comes from Viscum album, assembly GCA_963277665.1. Lineage (NCBI taxonomy): Eukaryota > Viridiplantae > Streptophyta > Magnoliopsida > Santalales > Viscaceae > Viscum > Viscum album. The sequence goes on along the minus strand of OY728148.1, from coordinate 960,980,083 downwards.
ATCTATATAAGGTTTAGTATCCACCCATCATTTATTTTCCAAATTATTCCTCAAATTGAATAATAAAAATAAATAATATGCCTTATCAAATATCTTTATTGAATAAAGAAGAAGAAATTGTCAATATTTTCCAAAATAATACAATAACTGTCAAAGTAGACATTATATGTAAAATGGCATCTTGTTTAGGAAATAGTAACATCCATGATGAATGAAATGGACAATTAGGGGTAAATTCAATGTTCAATGATCAAAGGATATTGAATATTTCAATGGAAATAAAAAATAATCCAAGGAAGTGAATGTGAATACTATCCATAGAAAAATAAATAATAAACCATTCAAAGGAAGAATACAGATGATATCAATACAAAATTATCTTAAGTTGAGTAAAAATAAATGGTTCACTACTACAAAATAGGCCTTTAAAAGTTCTATAATAGTCATTTATCAATTCTAATAAAACACTAACAATATGAGCATGGTTAAAAGTTCAAAACTTTATTAGTGCTAAAAAAGCACTTTAATGTCCCCCTTTAACAATAGTTAAAAAAAATTGTTAAAAGGGTCTGTTAACAACAATTTTTAGTGATGTTAAAGGGGGCCTTTAATTACACTTTTTTAGTGATGATAAAGGCATCACTGTTAAAGGGGGTAAAATTATATTTTTTGGACACTTATGAGCCGGACCCCCTTTATCAACACTTCCACAAACCCTTTAATAGCACTATACCCCCCTTTATTTGTGCTTTTCAAAGATGGAACACCTTTACCACTACACTATGTTGTTTTGATGTCAATTTAATGATATTTATGTTTATATATATATATACATATATTTATATAATTATTTTAGAATACATTTATACAATAAATATATGTGTGTGTGTGATATATATATACTTATATTTATTTAAATATATTATATATTATATTCATTTAAATACAATAGAATAGAATATAAATATATATCTATTTATTAATACACACATATGTATATGTATATATAATTTTAAAATGGCTAGATATTATTTTAAATACATCTTTAGAATATGTATTTATTTACATATATTAGAATATACATTTTACATAAATATGTTGAAAGATGTATTTATATGATTGATTTATTATAAGTAAACATAATGAACGTGCATATATTTAACAATAAAAAACAATAAATTATGAAAAATGATAAACTTTTAAAACCATAATATCAATATAAATGTAATACCTTGGAATAAAATTAGTCACCAACAAAAAAGGCAATAAGACCCCCTTAAAATAGGTTGAAAATCCATCAAATGTCAAAAAATCCGGGTACCCTAACTAAAAAATCTATTTTTGATATCTTATGATATTTTTTGTCTTTTAAAAATGTGATAGAGGTTTACCAATGTCACTAAGATTGTATATCTCCTCAAAAAAATTGATTTGATATGTGGTAGAGCATTTATGGACACCCAGATCAAAAGTTATCACTGTTTGAAGTTTGAGTTATGTTTTCAAATTATTTTAGATATTTTATTAATTATTTTGTATGTTATCTCTCCAAAATAATATTAAATGACTATTAATCAGAAATAATTATAAAATTAATAATTATAATGGTTTTTTATTTATTTTTTAATCCATTTTCACAAAATATCTAATATATTAAGTGTAAAATTCTATATAACTTATCTAAATTATATTTTAAAAAATATTTATTTTATTTATATCAATATATTTATATTTATATATTAATATATTATTCATAATGAATTTTTTTAAGTATACCTTTATCAGTACTACAAAAATAATGTTGATAAAGAGGTGTCTTTATCAGTGCTTCTAAAAAAGCGCTGATAAGGACACCCGTTTAATAGTGTTTTCTTACAAGTGCTGTTAAAAGATACCATTTATCAGTGCTTTTTTAAAAGTTATGATAAAGGTCCCCAATTAACAATGTTTTTTAACATTATTAAAGACCTCTTTAAAAATGTTTTTTAGCACTAACAAAGGGGGTCTTTAACATCATTTTTAGCTAGCGCTGTTAAAACCCTAGTATTGGATAAACCTACTTTTGTAGTAGTTTCTGTTGATATTGATGAATAGAAATACTATAAATTGATACTTAACAAAAATTGGGGAAGATATCCAATGATTTTGAAAACCTTTTGGAAAAAAATTTCTTTGCAAATCACCTTTGAAAAAAAATTCTTTATCAAGGAACCTTTTAGTCATGAAAGGGAAGCTTCAAAGAAATGACAATAGGTAAATCCGTACATGTCGTGCGAGGTAAAAGAACATTCTATATGCATGGTTAAAGTTTAGAAAAATACATTATTTGAATGAGAAAAGAATATTCCTTTTAAAACAATGGTAAAAGAAAAAAGGATAAATTTTTTTTCCAAATCATTTTAAAAATATTTTTTGAAAACATTTTATTAAAACATGATTTATAAAAGAAAACAGATTCTCTAACTAAAGTGATAAATAAAGTTGGGATTTCTTTAAAAAAATTCTAAAACATTTTCAGTACCAAATAGCGTAAAAATGGTGCTGATACTTGAAAATAGTTATGAATAACTAGATAATAAAGAAAGGTTTTGTTGAAATTTTTTTATACAATTTCCTCTAATGGAAGTTCCATTGCAAGATCATTAGTACTATTTTTGAGGAAAATAATCTTTAAACATCCCAAGGTGTCCCATATAACTTTGAAAATTTTGAAATCATAAGCCTCATGAAGGAATAATATTGAATGGAATTTTCAAATACAATGATGATAAAATAATTCATGATATTATATATCAAAATGGGTAGTATATAAAGAACATAAAATAACCAATTTTTGAATATGACATTTATCTCACAGAAGTATAAAGTGATATGAGAATCCATTACCTTGAGTTTCCTTTTGGGTGAACATTCTTTCACTTCTTGTATAATAATATTATTTTAATTTTCTAATTTATTGAGAAATTTTTTCAAGTTTATAATTAATTTTATTTCATTTTTTACTATGTTTTATACAACTACTTGAAAAATTATATTTACGTTTGGTGTTTAGAACAAATTTGAATTATGTGTCAAAAACTACATCGGTATGTCAACTATGGTTAAAGGGGTTATTATATAAAATCTCAAAAATAATAATCATGAATTAATTATCAAATTTGTTTCATTAATTATGAAATTAAAATAAGTCATTAAATATGGTTATGAAAAACGAACCAACGTTACAATCACAGAGATGGTAGGTTGTACGTACGCATGAGTAATGCTTTTATTTTTCAATAATTTTTATATAGAGAAGGTAAGTAACACCATATCATTCCAAAATAATCATTATATCATAAATAACATATTATTAAATCATATATACTTTTATATATAATTATTGTGATGTAAAATAAATCACAGCGTGTTGAGGAGTCGGTAGTCCACATGTCCACGAACGACGTTATAACTTTTTAAGTGTGTGAAAGGGTAATAACGAAAATGATATATATATATATATTATATATACAGAAAGGTAATTATTTCATTAATATCATATAAAGTTTTTTTATGTCTCATATTTTTAATTATAATCATCATTTATACATTCCATGGATCCTGTGAACAAATCGCATCGCTTTGAGGGGGCAGTAATCCACATTCCTCAAACAAAGTTATTGTATTAAATAAATGGAAAGTATTTAAGGTATGTGTTATAAAAAAAATTAATGAAGTATAAAGAAATAATAAATATCATATATATCATATATAAAAATAGTTTCCATAATAATTTCCAACCATGAATGGTGGTAAAGAAAAATAAACAATCGTCATTTCGTGAGGCAGTGGTTTGTCGCACATAGAAACAATATGTTCGTTACCCAGTAGATGGAAGTGTGTGTAATTGTAGTTATAACCTTTATCATAAAAAATACTAGTATTTTAAGTTTAATTGTGTTGTTATATAATAGTATAATAAGAATATATTAGGGGTTGGAGAAAGGAAATAAAACTAGAAGGCTTGAGAGAAGACACTACCTCTTAATCGGGTAACTACTTTTGGTTTCTACCAAAAGGATTCCCTGGAAGGATTTATACTAAAATGGAGGCCTAAAGTTCTAGTGGAGGGATTTTGGGAAGGTATATGGTAATATATTTTTCATATATACGTGTTTTGAGATGTGTTATGAATGGGGAGAGGTGACGACCATTTATAAGGGAGGAAAATCACTCACTTGGTCTTTTTAAATAATGTTAGGTGTACACATGTTTTAACCAAAAAAGGACATAAAAACCCAACAAAACACAATAATGGAAGGTTAATTCCCTAATTATTTCCATAAAAGGGGTTTTTGAGAAGTTTCTAGGTCATTTGGCACCTTAAGTTAATGGTTTAGTCCTTTATTAAGCTTAATTTTACCTTAATAATTGTAATTAATTTTAATTACATTCACTAATATTTTTATAAGAGACAAATATGGTCATATGAGAAATTATAAAATATTTTTATTCCAAACATGGAATCCATTTTCCAAATTAAAATCACAGAAGTGGAAGAAATTAATTTAAATTTAATCCCAAAGATGGGAGGACAATGCATGTTTTTAAGGTAAAAAGGAATGAAAGTTTTCTATTTTTTATAATCAATTTAAAATTAAAATTTATTCCAATGAAATACATTGTATTAATTTATAAAAATATTATCTAATTAAACATTAAAATCAATTAAAAATATAATCTAACCTTTTAAATAAATTAGATAAAAAGAAGTTTGGAACTAAAATTCCGTATTTTTAACTATTCATTAAATATGAAATGTTTCAGAAAAATATCAAAACATCACCCTAAAATAATTATTATATTTATATTTCCAAGATTAAGTTTATTTTTAGATATAAAATCAATTAAAGTGTCAAAATTCTAGTTTAAAATGGGTTCTCTATTAAAAGGTGCTAAAATTGCCTTTATAAAAATATAGTTTTTATATGTAAAATAGGGTTTATTCTTATATTATGCATATAAAACATAATGGATTAATATAAAAAATATTATATTTAATATAAAACATATATATTTCATTAAAATCATTAATTAATTTTAATGAACTATTTTTATTATGACAAAACTCCTTTGGATGTATATAAATAATAATATTTATTTTTTATATCCAATTGGTTCTTATTTTCATTTATTATTAGTTAGTAACAAATGAATTCATTTAATATTTATTTAAACCATAAATTTTCATAAGTTAGATAATACTATTTATAACTGCTAATATAACGACCAGGTTATATCATATTATATTAAATAATAATATTTTAATAATACATTATAATTTGGTGAAATCAGTCTTTTGTATAATGGAAGCTATCAAGGAAGGTCATTTTTGCATGTAACACAAGCTATCGGGGAAGGCCACTCTTCCATGTAACATAATCTGTCATGGAAGGCCTCTCTTGCATGCAACACAAGCTAACTCAGTGTTTCATGTATTGAAATACATAGAATCGATTTTAAATAGTAAATATTTTATAAAGTTTGTAGATATTATATTACCTTACGTGTTCGGTGACACATGTCATACACACTATCGAATAAAAGTTTCTTACTTTAGATTTTCAGTTCATCACATTCTCCCCACCTTATTTAAATTACATCCTCACAATTTAAACTCGATCAAGGTTATAGATTGTTTGATACATCCTTTGATTGAAATCCCACATAATGATATGGGTTTATAAGTCATCCTCTATAAAGGAGAGAATAGAAAGTACATAGGACACATGGACTACCATGTAACTAGTTCTCTAAGTAGGAGAACATCAGTGTAAAGTAGAGATACATACTTGCATGAAAATGTAAATATTTATAAAGAGTGAATGGGGTCATCAATCACAAAAAGTGAATGATCAATAGAATGTTGAGGACCTCAAAGCCAAAATTCTGTGATGATTTAAAAGACCACAGATTCAACAGAAATTCAGATATTAGGTAAAAATTTTATTTTTAAGACATTTTCCTAATGTTGGGTAATTATTTTACTACTTATAAATATAATGAAATATTTTTACCTGATTTGTTTCAATTTCATATGAAAAATCCTAAATTTTGGTTGTGCTTTGATCTAATTATAATTCATTCCTTTACTCTTAGAAATTAAATACCAATAATGATATTTTTATGCCTTAAGCACTAAAAAAACATTTAAAGGACCATGATGCCTATAAAAGTGTGAAAATTATAACTATTTTCTTTAACTATCATAAAAACCAATATGGTTAATAGATTAATCTCAAATCCTAAAAAGTGAAACTAAAGGTTTATCACTAACATTTATTCATAAAATTGTGTAACTAAAAACAATGAAAAACTTACTAAGAAATTCCATAGGTTAGTGGTTGGAAGGAAACCATTATCATCCTTTGGTCATGGGTTTAAGACCCACAACCTTGCCAGATTTGATTAGTTATCACCCATCTTATAGGTCATCCATTCCTAAAACAAAATTAATATAATTCATAAAATAAATATGATGGAAATCCTTTAAATTAGGTTAATCACAAAATAGGATTTTAACTAAATTTTTCAATACAACCCTAATACATAAATACTTCATCCACTTATTTCCACATAGATATTTCCTTAGTCTAGAGTCTATCCATAATATCATTTATAGGATTTTTAAATCATGACACCCTATTTTCAATCTAACCACCATAGTTTTAACCTAGGATATTCATTTTCACAATCCATCGTGGTGGTTTTTAAATAAAATTTAAATTATCCTAAAGATATCCACTAGGAGTGTCAAAGATGTTTTGTAGTAAGGTCCATTGTTGTATACCAGGTTATCCCAAGTTAGGCTCAAAATACATTGTTATATTTATTAATCCTAGCTACATATGCATCAAAACAACATAAACTTGTATTATCCACACATGGATGTATTGCTATAATGAACCTCTTAATCTCTACCATAACAAAATTCTAGGATTTTATTCTATACTTATCCTCAAATTCTACATTAGGTCTATGTTCTCTAACCTATGTTTTCTTAAATCTAGTTTCCAAGGATGATACTAAACTTACGCTGATACCAATAGTAGTAACCTGACCCCAGAAGGCCCAGATTCGGTGTCTAAAACTATTACATTGGAAATATTACAGGGATTTAAATCCTAATGGATCGAGAGTTTAATATTCTTGGTAAATGAGATACATACATGAGAAAAGAATACACTAATTAAAACATATTTTTTTATTATTTCTCAATAAATAGCTTCAACGATAAATCTAATCCCTCTAGTAAATCCTTCTATATCATTAAAAGTATTCTTATTGGATTCTAAGGGAAATAAACATAAAAAGGGTGAGCTCAAATTCTCAGTAATGGAAAAATATAACAGAATTAATAATGAATCAATGAGAATAATAATTATGACATGGTGAATAACTGAACTCAGACTCTATATAATCAATAAACTGATTAGGAATTTCAATATATAATCAATAAATTGATAAGGAAGTTCATAAATATTATGGAAAGGTAATAACTGAAAACAAATTCCATTAAAATAACTAGATAAGGAAAAATAAATATGGAAAGGTAAGAAACTGAAACAAATTCTATCTAAATAACTTATAATGAAATGTATCAATAGATATGTCAATGTAAAATATCATGGATAAAATATAACTAAAACTAAACAAGGGAAATGATTTCTTAATAGACATCATGTTTGAGGCACATGAAAACCTATACTATCAATACCTTTCACAAGAGGGTTTAAACCATTCTAATTTGTGAAACTAATTTTTTCTCATGAGAACCTATTGATTCATTGAAGAACAATATAAATATCGGGCCATACCTGTCATTGTCTATCCAAATCATTCATAATTTAGAATATTCAAAATCAATAATATGCCTTGTCAAATATCTGTATTGAATAAAGGATTTGAAATTATCAATATTTTCCCAAATAATAAAATAACTATCAAAGTAGACATTGTATATAAAATGGTATAGGGTTTAGGTAATAGTAACAAACATGATGAATGAAATGGATAATTAGGGAAAAATTCAATGTTCAATGATCATAGAGGATTGAATATTTCAATGAGAATAACAAATGATTCATAGAAGTGAATGTGAATACAATCCTTATACCAATCAATAATAATCCACCCAGATGAATAATAATTATGGTATCTATAAGGAAATATCAAGTGGAGTAAAAATAAATGGTTATTTATTATGATGAATAGAAATACTATAAAATGATATTTTAAAAAAATCCTTGAGGAAATTATCCTTTTATTATGAAAAACATTTTGTAAATTTTTTTTCTTTGAAAATCACTTTTAAAAAAAATTTCATTATAAATTAACCTTTTATACATGAATAGGAAGCTTTAAATAAATGATAGTGGGTAAATCTATACGTGTCATATGAGGTAAAAGAATATTATTTTTTCATTGTTAATGGTTAAAAAAATGAATTGTTCATAAAGTGATTAGAAGATTCCATTGAAAACAAAGGTAAAAGAATAAAATGTTAAACATTTCATTACCAAATCATTTTAATTTTTTTTTTATTTTATATGTATTAAAACATGGGTTTTAGAAGAAAACAAGTTCTCTGACTAAAGAGAGAAATAAAGTTTAGTTTTCTTAAAAACATTTTCAAAAACATTTTGAGTACCAAAGAGTGGAATAAATAGTACTAATACTTGAAAATGGTCATGATTAACCAGATAATAATGAAAGTTTTTATTTAAAAATGAATATATAATATCCTTGAATGGAAATTTCATTGAAATATCATTAGTACTTTTCATAAGGAAAATAATCTTTAAACATCCCAAAGTGTCCCATACCACTCTAAAACAATTTAATTCATAAGACTGGTGAAGGAATACTATTGAATGAATATTTTAAATTCCATAAAAATAAAATAATTAATTATATAATATATCATAAGGGTTATTAGATACCCCACACAAAATAATTAAATGTTGAACATGACATTATCTCATAGATGTAAAATGTGTGATGTAAATACCTTACCAAGAGTTTCATTTTGGGTGAACGTCCTTGGACTTCTTGTATAATAAACATATGTTAATTTTATAATTTATTGAGATATAATTTCATGTTTAACATTACATTTATTTCTCTTTATACTATTTTGTGTACAACTACTTAAACAATTCGTTTTACATCGTCTGTTTACACTGAATTCAGATTATGTGTCAAAAACAACATTGGTAGGTCAACTATTGTCAAAGGGGTCATTATATAACATCTAAAAAATAATAATCATGAAATAATTGTCATATTAATTAATTAATTATACATTTAAAATAAATTATAAAATATGGTTATGAAAAATGAACCAACATTATAATCATGGTGATGGTAGGTCGTACGTACGCACGAGTGACGTTCTTATTTTTCAATGATCGTTATAGAAAGAAGGTAAGTAACAACAATTATTTACAGAATGACCAGTATAACATAAATAATATATTATTTAATCATATATTCTTATATATATAATTATTGTGGTGTAAAATGAATCAAATCGTGAAGAAGAAGCATTAGTCCACACATCAATGAATGACGTTATCACTTTTTAAGTGTGTGAATGGGTAATAAAGAAATTGATATATATATATATATAGTATATTTCCAAAAATTTAATTATTTTATTTATATCATATATAGTATTTTTATTTCACATATTTTTAATTATAATCATTCTTTATACATTCCATGGATCGTGTGAATGAATCACTTCGCTTTGAGGGGGAGGTAGTCCACACTTCCTCAAACGATGTTATCGTATTAATGAAAAATGGAAAGTAGTAAAGGTGTGTATTATAAAATGATTAAATTAGAATAAATAATTAATAAATATCATTTATATCATATAGAAGTATAGTTTCCATCACAATGGCCAACTGGGAAAGTTGGTAATGTAAAATGAACAATCGTCATTTTATGAGGCAATATTTCACTATACATAGACATAATATGTTCATTACCCATTTAATGTAAGTATGTGTATGTGCAGGTCTGACCCTTATAATAAAACATAATATTATATTGAGGATATGATTTCTTATACAAGAATCAACTAATATGATATGATGGGTTGGATAATGGAAAAAAACTAAAAAACTTGAGAGAAGATGTTACCTCTTAATCAGGTAACTACTTTTGGTTTGTACCAAAAGGATTCCTTGTAATGATTTTTAACCAACGGGAGGATTCAGGGTCTATGGTAAGGATTTTGGGAATCTATATGGGTAGATATTGGTTTAAAATAATTGGTTTCAGAGGTGTGAGGAATGAGGAGAGGTTGTGATTTTTTATAAGGGAGGAAAAGGACTCACTATGTATTTTGAAAACAAGTTTGGTTTACCCACATTTTTACCTAACAACAAGTCATAAAAACCCAACCAAACTCAATAATGGAAATATAATGGCCTAATTATTTCCATAAAATTGGTTTTGGAAAAATCATGAACTTGAGCCATACATTGTGGAAATGAAAGTTGATATGTCTATAATCCTAAGCGATCAATGATCTCAAAGGGGTGTATATTATTTGGGCTAAAACTTCCCTTTATTTACAATGTTTATGACTCTTCCATGGTTATATTGATAGGAAAAGTTTTTCTCTAACATCAAAATTAAAGTCCATTCGATAATAGTCAGTATAGCTCTTTTACCGACTCTGGGTAGATTTTATATTTTTTTGTTTAGATTGAAATTTCATTTTCATCAATTTCACAAGATTAGGTCCATGTATCTTTCATTACAAAACATCATCCGAAATAATTTATAGTTCTACATTGCTTTACATTCAAAGATTCATATAGATCCATTTAAATAATCGAGTGGAAGTTGTTTTTACATGACAACTTAACCAATGGGATATGTTAATCACATCCTCCATTAAATTCCATCAAGTGTGATCTTAGCATGTCCTCAAGTGTTTGAATAGTCCTTTTAGATTTTATATCAGTTTGGGGGTGATAGGTCAGGCTAAAATTTAATTTAGTACAAAATTATTATTGAATGATTCTATATAATTTAGAGGTGAACCTTGGATCACAATCAAATGTGATCGAATGTGGAAACCCATGAAACCTCACTATTTCATTCACATATGTCTTGGAAATTTTTTCAAGTGAGAAATCTTCCCAAATAGTGATAAAATGGTCAGTCATGGTGAGTCGATCCACCACAAAATATATCGTATTTTTTTCTGTGGATGTTTTTGGAGAGACTAGTGATAATGTCCATGGTGATATTCCCCCATTTTCACATGGTTATAAGAAATGGATCCATCATCCCATTAGAATTTTTTCACACTAATTTAATATGATGGCATAGAAAACACCTTGATATATACTCCGTAATCTCCTTCATCATGTTGTCCTAACAAAAGTGTCCTCAAAGATGATGGTACGTATTGGTACTTCTAGAGTGGTGTAGAAAGATAGGTAATGAACATTATTCAATAGCATGGTCTTTATCTATGGTGATGAAGGAATAGAAAGCCTCATTAAAAACTAAATTACATCATCATCATAAATTTGGGACTCATGTAACTCCCCTTCCTTTATTGATTTCAATGTTTTTTAGCTTCATATCATCCCTTTATGTCTCCCTGATCATCTCTTGAATAAATGGTTTGGAAATCATTTGGGAGAGGTAGGATGTATTCCATATCGTTATGATTTCAAGATATAACCTTTACCTATTCAAGAAGATAAGGTCTCTCTCATTTTGAATCATGTATATAGTAGCATTTTTTTTATTAAGAGCATCATCTACCTTATTCGCCTTTCTCGGATTATAGTGAATAGAGAAATCATATTCCATGATTAGATAAACCCATTATCTCTGATGCATATTGATATACCTATATGTGAATACATACTTCAGACTCTTATGATCGGTATAAAACCCAAGAATTTCATGAGTAATTGGATATCACTTTATCATTCTACATGTGTACACAACCCGAGACTTTCATTGAATCATTAGTATATATCACAAAACCTTGTCCACTTATTGGTAGTGTGAGTATATGTTAAGACCAAGATGATAAGGATGACTATCATATTTAGGTATTATTTTCTATTTTAAAGGATGTTTAAGAAGAAAATAAATTACCTCCCTTTTTATTTGGTGAAAATCATACTGATCATCATATTCAAGAAAATAAGACTCACAATGGATAAGAAAGTCCATTGTATTGGGAATATGTTTTCGGGTTGAAGAGGATCAATATACTCACCCTAAGTCTGCAATGAAAGGTTTAATTATAATGGGGAAAATCAGAGTCTTCCTGACTTTAATGAAAATTTAATGATTCTTCGCTGATCTTGGAGTTCTCATAAATCATTAGTAAGTTATAAAACTATTGATGAAAGATTGATGAAATAAAGAGAAGAAAAAGATTCTACCAATCATATTCACTTTGATCATAATCATACAAATTGTATTCAGGTTGTGATGGAAAGAAAGATGTTGATAAAATATAGGTATGTGGAAACACTTTACTTAGTAGGTTATATGATGGTGAAGCTGACATTCAACATAATCAATGTCATGAAGGAATTAAGGGTAGTTACTGAATGTTTATGAAAGAATAAATTTGATGAATTTGAATCATTCCAGTCTCAAGATCATCATAATGATATTTCTGGATGAATAATTGTTTAATGACCAAGGAGGATGATCGTAATGAAGGTGCTAGTTTTTAGTTAAACTAAATGCAAAAAATATTTAAATCATCAAAGAAATAAGTTAGCAAGCATCATATTCAAAAAATAAATATTCTTTTAATGTTGATCCATTGGATTTAGTATGTCGTCATATTCATCAAAGGATGAATTTTTTTGTGATAAAAATTGACTGGTATCATATTTAGAAGAGAAATAAGTTGTTGAAGTTGAAGCTACTGATACCGGTCCATCGGACACTGTATGCCATCATAATCATTAGAGGAAGAGTTGTTTGAAACTGATGAATGTAAAGCAAATGAAAAGTAGGCGGTGGCAAAAATGAAGAATAAATTTAGAGATTTATCAATAATGTAGTCAAAGATTTAAAATAGTTTTAATTATATTGTTTATAATTAAAGTGGGTAAAGAGAAGAGAAAAAGAAGAATATATTATTTTAAATTTCTCAACATCGTAATGAGGCGGATCATAATGACAAATCATAATGGGAAATTAAGTTCAGACTAATGTTTTTAACGAAAGTATAAAGAATAGATAAATATATTTAAAAATTCATGATCGATCGAGAAGTTTTGAGAAGAGTTTATGAAAGCCAGATGCACCTAAAATTCAAGGAACATATAGATTTGTAAAATGTAATTGAGAGGAAAAATTTCCAGGAATCCCACCCAAACCATTTTTGTGGTGAGTATAAAAGAGAAATTACGTTATAATTTTTGATAGATGTACATTTCATGGTGAATAAGAGACAAGGTAGATATTTATAGAGAATAAGTGGTTTTCTGATTGAATATTGTTGAAGAAGTATTTCGGATAGAAGCATATGAGGAGAGACAAGATTGTAATTAACTGGTCATCGTATTGGGCTGAATCATCAAACTGGAAAGATTGTATTTGGATTACTAGATTGAAGAAGAAATGTTTCATAATTTTCTCAATTATATTCTAACAAAGTCATATATTTTTATTATTTATCAACTAGACTAGGAGAATCAGACTGAGTTTTATAACAAAGTCCATAAAATTTCTTACCAACTTCTAGGTAAGAAAGTAAATTTTTTTTATAAAAAAAACACATTTTTGAATGTTGGTAAAAAAGAATCATAACTTGTTTTGTTACAAAAATTTGTATTAAATCATTTGTTATAGAAGGATAATATGCACTATTGAATTGTTTACATAGTGACACACAAGAGAAAGGTCAAATCCTACTCAATGTATTCCAAACAAAATGATTGTATTCTAGTGGATTGTGTGATATTAGAACATTTTCAAACAATACCAAGGATGTATATATTCTTGTTGAATAATAAAACATGTAAATTCTCGTTTTCTTATAGATGTGGGTTTTAATTATTTTCAATAGGAAAAGAAATATTTAATAGGAGAAAAATGTTTTTTAATAAGTAAGGAAATATAAAAGAAAAATATAGCACTAATTCACCCCTCCCCTGTCAGTGATACAATTATCTTGACTGGATAATTAAAATTAGTATTAGAGACAGGTTCCCTTTATTTATTCATTGTTGAAGTTTTGAAGAGAAGTTGAGGGATAATTTTAATTGTGTCCAAAAATAAAGGAATGCTAGTTTTCAATGATATGAATTATCATATATGGAAAGATATAATGTTTCCCCATCTTAAGTCTATTAGATATGATTTTCTTGAAGATGAAATAGATGTATTTCATCCTATTGATGATAAAGATCATCTTAATCTATTGATAAAATAATCTTGAGAATGATGGAAGGGACAAGAAATATTCACTATCCCCACTTTCTAAAATTTAATTTTAAGGGTTTTGTGTGTTTCCATAGCTAAAGGTATATGGGATAAGATGAAAAACATATATGAAGGCAGTACAAAAGTGAAGAAGAAAATTAAAAATTTAGAGGTTGAAGTACGAGGGCTTGAAAATGGGTGGGTATGAATCTATTAGGGCCTTATTCACCCGGTTAAATAACATCATCAACACTATCAGATGTCTTAGTTATGATTTTGAGGATTCTATAGTTATTGAAAAGATATTAAGAATTATTCCCGAAAAGTTTGACGTTAAAGTTTATTAATTAGAATAATGATATCATAAAAATGTATATATAGATGATTTTCCTAGAACTATCATCACATATAAAATAATAAGGTATAAAGATATGAAAATAAAAATAAAATTTGATAGAGAAATTTCGTTCAAGACTGTGAAGAAAGAGAATTCAAATAAGATTATTATTGAACAAGAAGGTGGTTATTTGATTCTGGAAATGAGGTATGTAAAAATCTTGATGATATTTTATCTTTTTTTTATAAAAATGTGAGAAGAGGTACAAGTAAATATAAATGGAATTTTCCCTTGAAATTATTTGAATATGGATTCATTGGCCACATAAAGAAATTTCCACAAAGACAGAAATAAAAAGATGTTGATGAAGAAGAAATAAGGCTAATAAGGACATGGAAGAAATAGGGTGGAGTGGAAAATTTTATTCTATAGGGAAGGGTAAAAAATTATCAAAATCTAAAAGGTTTATTTTCTTATCTAAAGACAAATAATAAGAATAGAGTAAAGCTAAATCCAAAAATTCTACTGAGCATGTATGTGAGAATACTATTAGTGTAACAAATAATGATGAAGAATTCAGAATTAACAGTTCTGATTAAAAAGAAACTCAACTTAAATATCATTTAAAATAATATTTAAAATATATTTGAGAAATATTAGAAGTCTTGAAAAACAAAATAAGAAGTTGTAAGATGAATGTTCCTCATAAAAAATTCATGAAATATTTTTAGATGTGGAGAAAAATATGCAACTGGATATTAGTGATTTGAAAAAATATCTTAAGGAAGAAAATAATCATAATGAAAATCTGGAATTGAAGTTAAAGGCATAAAAATAGTAGTTAGAACAAGTCTAGTAAAAACTTTGTAATGATGAAAATAAAATTATATTTTCCAAAAATTCTATATATGAAGTTGGTGAATGTTTTCCTAAGGAAAAACCTGATAAGGATAAAAAAAGTTACCATCGAATGTTGATAGGAAAAAGAGAATTATTTCTGGAAATAAGAAAGATTAGAAAATTATGTATGTGGCTAAGATGAACAATGTTGAGAATTCATAAGTTTAGGAAAAACCTGAGTCTAAAAATGTTTCTAAAAATTATTAGTATGTAAATGTTTCTATTATTTCTAGTTATTACAAGGATAAAAGGAGATATAAGCTAAAAAAGAAGATTCTGATTGATAACAGAAAGGTTGGTGGTCGACAAAATCCAAATAAGAAGGTTTCTAAGAAACATATTCATAACTCCAGTAAGTATGGAAGCTATAGAGGAAAATATTCCTTCTACAATAACTACTGGTATTGTGATGGAATTACAAATAAAACAAATACTTTTTTGTTCAACCAACAACATTACTACTATTCTATAAGTTATGAAAGTCATAGGTTTAGGGGAGTCAATCTACTCAGAATAATAAGTATGAAAATGAAGTTAAAAAGAAACCTGATAATGACGGTGCAAAAATTAAAAATATGTTCCAACCCCAAGAATCTATTTGTGAAAGATGTGGACAACCAGGTAATATTGCTAAGGGTTTTTTTTTGTTACGGACACAATATAATTTTCTTATCATTTCTTATAAGCTGGAGGTGAATAAAGAAAAATCTATTATTGTTAAAACTACCCTCAAATCATTTAAAGGTGAATGACCTTGGATTCTTGATAGCGGGTGTTCCTCATAAATGATAGAAGATTTAAAATTTTTGATTAATTTATAAGACTTCAAAAAGGTAACTACACATTCAAAAAGGATGAAACAATAATAATTAAAGGTGTTGGATCAACTATCATTGGGAAAGAAAAGTTTAAATCTAAGATATATTTATATATTGATGAGTTGAAACATAACTTGTTGAGTGTTTTACAATTATGTGATGAAGGTTCCAATGTTACCTTCGAGAAAGATGTATTTTTGTGAAAATTGATAAGGATGAAAAGACAGTCACAAGAGGCCAACATACAAAGGGAAACATATTTCAAGTTTGTGAGGTACAAAACTCTTGTTAGGTGGGTATGGTAGAAGAAAATTAATTATTGCATAAAATGATGGGAAACATGTGTCAAATAAAAAAGAGTAAGATATGAAAGTGATATGTTGTTTAATATATTCTTCATTTTCAATGAATAAGATATTTTTGTTGCACTATTTTTCATAAGGGAAAAATTACAAAGTCTGTGTATAAGAAAGTTGATATTTGATCAAAACAACCCTTGGAACTTATTCATTCAGTCATCTATGGACCAATTAGAAAACAATCAAAAATTTATGATAATTACTTCATCACATTCATTGATGAATTTAATCACATTACCTATGTTATGAATATGAATCATAAATCATATGCTCTGATAATTTTTAAAGGTTTGAGGAGAAAAGATAAGAAGAAAAGTGATTATTCAGTGAAAACGATGAAAACTAATAATGGTAATGAGTATAAGAAATATGAATTTGAAATTTATCCTGAGAAGAATGAAATTTTTCATGATTATAGTTCCCTATACACACCTCAACAAAATTGGGTTGATGAATTGAAGAATAGACGTTTGGTGGAAATGCGGAGAATTATGTTACTTGAACAACGTCTTTCTCATTCGTATTGGAGGAAACCCATTAGTACTGTTGTTTATATTCAAAACTGATGTTTCTATAGGCCATGTTTTTATATGGATCCATACAAATTGTTTTATAGAAAAACTACAATTTTGAAACACTTTAGAGTTTTATGTACTCCATTCATTATAAAGAATAAATGGGGAAATCTGGGAAAGTTTGAGCACAAAGGTGAAGATGGAATTTTTCTTAGTTATTCTCTAGAAGGAAGAGGATATAGATGTTTCAACAAATAAATAGGAATAATTTTTTATTCTAATAAATTGAATGTTATTGAAAAATATATTAAGGATAAATATAATCAAACAGAATGGATGTGGAGTAGGATTAATAAATTTTTTCCAACAATTCTGATATGGATACATCCAATTATAATCCTACTCAAAAACAAGAATTAGACTCAGCTATTTCAAGTGATAAAGAAGAATATCTAAAATCTCAAACCATGATTTGGAAGCTAGTGGAAACTCTGAACATTATTTTTGATGAAAATAAAAAGGATCAAACAATAAGAACAAAAAATTCTATTACACGTACTTCATTGTATTCAAAAATTGGGGCGAATTCCGTGAAATAAGATTTTGAGTATCTAGAATGGGTTCAGTCCATGAATTAAGAGTTAGACCAGATATAAAAGAACGACTCATAGGAACTCATACCTAATCCAGATAACAAAAATTTTATTTGTACAATGTGTGTTTCCCAGAACCAAATGAATGAATAAGGTTAAGTGATAACAAACAAGGAAGGATTAGTATGTAAAGGTTACTCTAAAATTGAAGGTGTTGATTTTGATGAAACATTTTCTCTAGTGGTAAGGTTAGAAACAATCATATTTTTTCTTGTTATTTCTACACAATAGAGTTACAAAATTTATCAACTAGTTGTAATGTCTTCAATTATAAATGTTGATCTTAATGATGTAGTTTACATTGAACAGCCTTCTGGATTTGTTGTTGGAAATGAGGAATGTTATATGTGCATATTTAACAAAACCTTGTATGCACTAATGAAATCTATGAGGGCATAGTATTCCAAAATGGATACTTTCATAAGGTATATGAGTTTTTAGAAAGTAAGGGTTGATAACAATATTTACATCAAAGAAATTCAAGTGTTTTCCTTCATCATAATTATTTATATTAATGACATTATCTTTCCTAGGAATAATGAAAGATCTTGTGAAAAGTTTTCTAAATAAATGAAAAAGTTGTTTGAAATTTCAATGTTGTGAGAAATTAAATGCTTTATTGGGATAAAAAATTTATAAAAGAAGAAACACATTATTCTTTCTCAATAGAAGTATTCTAAATAAATTCCTAAAAAATTCGGTATTGAAAATTCAAAACTAGTTTACACCTCAATATCAGTGGGAACCAAGTTAAGTAAAGATGGAGAAGACAAGAAAGTTTATCAGAATGTGTTTCCAAAGTTTATTGAAATTTTTTTATATTTTACTACCTTAGAACAAAATATTGTTTATTATGTTACCTTATGTGAAAGATTTTATAGTGATCCTAAATAATCAATTTTACATCCTATAAAAATAATCCTCAAATACATCAAAGGCCCAAGAAATTTAGAAATCAGGTATGATAACTTAGAAATTATTGATTTTTTTCGGTATTCAAAAGCTGATTGGGAAGTAAATGTTGATGATAGAAGATCCACATTAGGAGGAGTTTTATTTTTGGGTAAAATTATGTTTTATTGAATATAAAGAAATAGAATTCAGTAACTCTCATTACAATTGAATCTGAATATTTTTATACTACACAATCTACAACCCAACTTATGTGGATAAAGAATCAGTTAGAATACTAACTTGTTGAATTGAAGTTAAACATTATCTTGGGTTGTGATAATTAAAGTGAAATCAACCATTCCAATAATCTGGTAGTAAATTATCATTCAAAACATATTGATATCAACAATTATTTCATGAATTATCATGTGTAGAATAATGAGTTAAAGTTTGAGTTTTTTTCCTAAATTGGAACAAGCTACTGACAATTTCACAAAACCATTACCCATGGAAGCATTCTCTAAATTGATCCTGAACAAGGTCATCTAACTTCTTTCTCGTCATGGTTGAGGTATGTGTTTTTGTTCCCTCTCTTATCTTATCTTTGGAATGTGCTTTAAAGTGGGGAATTGTTTTATAAATCTTTCATTATAGAAGCATGTAAATAAAGAGAGTTGTGGGTAAATTTTGAATTAATCATTATAAGTGTGTGAACTATTCTAACTATTTGTTTGATTGGTTATTGGAAACACTTTTTTGTATTCTACAGAGGTTTAAAATTTGAGGATGAAAAGATGAGGAAATTTTCCATAATCACTAATTTTGGACATCCTGAATTTTATGTCAATAATTCCTATTTCCTACAATGATTTAGCACATGTAGCCTTATAATTATTGATAAGTAATACATAGCTTGAGGATAAAAAGTTTAGTGATTTATGAACCTTGGTTGACAAAAAAAATCCAAAGTGATAGATTGTTAGGACTAGGATGATAAAGATTAATATCATATTCAGGTATTTTCATTTGTTATTAATAAGAATAAAGTAAATCACCTCACTTTGTAATTGATAAAAATTGGACTGACCATTATATTCAATAAAATAAGACTCATAAGGGTTAAGAAATTCCATCACATTGGGTATATGTTTTCTGGATGAAGAGGATCATCGAACTCAGCCAATGTTTGGAATGAAACGAATGATCATAATGGGGAATAATTTGAGTCTACCTAACATTGATGAAAATGTGATTTTTCTTTTCTAATCTTGGAGTTCTCGTAAATCATAAGTAAGTTGTAAAACTTTTAATGAAATCTTGATGAATGAAATGGGAGAAAAATTTTATTCCAATCATATTCAGTCTGATTGTAATCATGCCAATCGTATTCAAGATGAGTAGGAAATAAATATGTTTATGAATGATAGGTAAGTTTTAACACTTTACTTGGTAAGTGAGATGATGCTAAAGTTGATCTTCAAAGTAATAAAAGTCATAAATAATTTCATGATAATTGTAGAATGTTTATTAATGATGAAAGATTTTGTATTTTAATCGTTCTTGTCTAATGATCATCGTAATGATATTTCTGGATATATTTTTTTTAAAGGCATGGTAGGATAGTCATAATAAAGGTTCTAGTTTTCTGTCAGACCAGAATCCAGATGATTTAAATCCTTGAAGAAAGATGTTTTTGAGAATCATATTCAAAAAATAAATAAGTTACTAATGCTGATCCATCATATTTAGTATGTCTTCATATTAATTAGAGGCAGAATTGTTTGTTATAAAAATTGATTGGTATCATATTCATAAGAGAACTAATTTGTTGATGTTGAAGCTGGTGAAACCAGTCCATACTCGGCATTCCATAATAATCATCGGGGGAATAATTTTTTGGAAATGATGAAAGAAAAGAAAAGGAAAATTATGTGGTGGCCAATATGAAGAATAAATTAATAGCTATATCAATAATATAGTTGACCATTTAAAATAGTTTTAATTACTTTGTTTATAATTCAAGTGGGTCAAGAGAAGAGATGAATAATAATATATTGTTTTGAATTTGTATTCATCATAATGAAGTAGGTCATAAGAACAAATTGAAATGGGAAATCAGAATTAGAATGATGTTTATAGAAATTCTAAAGCAGATTTGAAGTTGTGAGAAGATTTGAGAATGTTAAATAAGTGTTGAGAAGAGATTATGAAGTTAATATGAACCCAAAATTAAATAGAATGTTTAGATTCAGAAAATTTAATTGAGTGGGATTTTTTTATGAATCCCACCCAAACCACTTTTTTGGTGAGTATAAAAGGGAAAGTATATTGTACTTTTGATAGATGTACTATTCAATGAGAAGAATAGAGAAGACATATATCTAAAGAGAAGAAGAGGTTTCGAAATATTGTTTTTTGTATTCAACTGGTCATCTTATTGGGCTGAATCATCAAACTGGGAAAATCATATTGGGATATTTGGATTGAAGAAGAAGTGGTTCATAATTTTCTAAACCGTATTATGAAAAAGTAATATATTTTTCATATTGAGAAATATAACAGGGATAATCAGACTAGGAAAATTGGATTGGGAAATCAGACTGAGTTTTGTAACAAAATTTAGAAAATTTCTTACCAACTTCTAGGTATGAAATTGAAGAATTTTTTTACAAATAATACATTTGTGAAAGATGATAATGAATCACCATATCATGTGTTGTTACAAAAAATTGTATTTCATCATTTGTTATAGAAGAATCACATTCACTATTGAATTTTTTATATAGAGCTACATGAGTGAAATGGAATATCCTACTCATTGTATTCCACACAAAAGGATTATTTTTAACAGATTGTGTGGTATAAGATCATTTCAAAATCATATAAAGGATGTATCTATTCTTGTGGAATAATGATACTTATAAATTTATGTGTTCTTATAGATGTGTGTTTTAATTATTTTCAATAGGGAAAGAAATATTTAATAAGATTCTAAGGTTATTACATAATTAAGTAAATATAAAAGAAAAATATATCACTGATTTACTCTCTCCCACTCTCAGTGATACAATTATCTTGACTGGAAAATTACAGTACAAGAACAATGATTAGACTCTTATTGATCTCCATAAAGATTTCCTAATATCTTTCATCCATAAATAATTTACCCCATTTAGTGGTAAATTAGTTTGTTGGCTAAAAAATACTGATAAATTTATCACAAAATGTAAATATTAGCCAGCTAATCAATAAAACTATTGATTTCTATGACACTATTGGGTCTAGGTTATTCTTCAATTGCCTTTGTCTTTGAAAAGTCCACATAAATTCCATCACATGTGATCACGTTCCCTAATATTGTGACTTCTTGCATCCAAAAGTCAAACTTTTTGTACTAAGAATACGTTTTCTCTTTCCTTAATATCACCAACATAATCATTAGATTATCATCATGTTCCTAGTTAATCTTGGAATAAATGAGAATATATTCGATAAAAACTACCAAACATTTGTTGAGGTGGTCACTAAAGAATATATTCGCCAAATCCATAATGATTATAGGAAAATTAGTAAGTCTGAAGGGAATTAACATGACCTCATAGTGCCCATACCTTGTAAGGAAAACATTATTTTGAATATCGTCTTTATTTAACTTTAGTTGATGATATCCATAAAAAGATACACCTTTGAGAATTATTTCACACCTTGTAGTTGATTATACAAGTCATAAATCCTTGGTTGAAGATATTTTTTATTTATGTTGATCTTGTTGATATCATGGTAATTTATATACACCTGTTTTGATCTATCATTCTTCTTGACAAAGAGCATTGGTGCAACCCAAGGTGATGTACTAGGGAGCGTGAACCATTTATTCAAATTCTACTGTAGATACTTCTTTAACTCCTACATTTCAATCAGGGACATCCTATATGTGAATCTTGAGATAGTAGTGGCTCTGGGTATGAGATCTTTTGAGAACTCAACCTCATGATCATGGGATTTCAAGTAACTCTTTGAGAAATTCATCAATGTATGCCCTAACAATGGACATTTCCTCCAGGTTAATACCTTCCTTTGACTCAACCATTTCGGAAAGTTATGCTTCTCTATAGGGTATCAACACCCACACTGTTGATGGATTTTCCAAAATAGATTCACGATCTTCCTTGAATTTTTAGAGGATCGTGGGATGGTTCAAGAATATAAAAATAGATTTTTTACAATAGTTTATTTATTCTATATGTAATGAAATCCAATACATGTCTAATATAGCATCAAATTTCAACAAGGGAAATATAATATGATTTTCATGAAGAATCATCCCAAATATGATTATAGGAGAAGAGTCCAACACTTGGGTTGTAATGATTACACCACTATGTTTTTTATGGATATCTCCACTTAAAGGTATCAGGGCTTCAATTTAATAGTTCTAGAAACCTTTAGGATATAAATTAATACCTAGATCCAGAATCAAATAATACTCATTCTATTATTTAGGGAATAGGAATCATACCTTGTATGAATTCATTTTCACACTCCACTTCATTAGTAGTGATGATATAAAATTTCCATTTCTCCTTTGACTTTGGTGATTGCTGACACTGGTTTGCCTTAAGGACATGTGGTTTAGTGCACTTTCTTGCATAACAACATTGGTCCCTATATTTGAAGCGTTTAACCATGGGTGGTTCATTAAGATGTTCCTTCCTTTCCTATATCATGTTGGTCAACTTCTTCATGTATGTTGAATATTCATTATCTTATTGTCCTTCTTTCCCACACTTGAAGAATTTCCCCATCCCTTTGAGGAAATTAACATGATGCTTTTTCCCACATTTTTGATATGTGGGTAGTTGGATCCTATTTCCCCATTTTTCATTTTACCCACAATAATGAAACCCCATTCTAATCTTATTATATCCATAACAATGGGACCATTCATTGAACTCAATTTCTAATTTAAGAGCACATTTAACCACATATTCAAAACTCCCAAATTATTATATTTCTAGATCGTTTCAAAGGTGTCGTTTAAAAAAATTAAAGAAAATATCTATTTTTTCTATCATTATTGATAAAAAACACAAGGAATACATTTAAAACCTTATGAGGTTTTCATCATAAGTCGTGACTACTTCACCTTCCTTTTTCTTTAGCTATATTAATTCTCTTTCAATATTTTTTTTAAGAGTTCAAGGGAAATGATTTATAAGAAATATTTTCATAAATTATTCCCACTCCATATATTCCATTTAATCATTTGGATTTTTATTCCTTATAAATTCCTACTATTGAATAGCTTCTCCATATAAATGATAAATTTCAAGAGTCACCATCTCATTATTAGAGAAATGGATCATAGAAAATATCTTCTTTATTGAGTTAACCCACTATTCCACATCAAGTGGATTGGAAGTTCCACTAAACATCGATGTTCATTTTTACATTAAGGACTAAATGGATAATTGATCATTATTGGGTGAATATGGACATTCCATATAGTTCATGTTATTATTCATATCTCGAGACAACTAGGTAATCATTTCCACAATGTTTTGAGATCAACCTCCCATGGAATTGGGTATCTCATTTGGATAATTGTTTCATTGTCACTAACAAAGGTTTTAGGCCTAGTTTCTTTTGATTCCAACCATTTTCTAGAATAGAAAAGGTTAGAACAAAACAGAAGACAATAAATTATGAGTAATTTTTTATTTTATGAAATTAACACCAAAGGAATATCTTATGGGATCCCTATGATTATAATTTTCTAAAAATAGTCTTCTAGGATGTTTTACATATACATAGACTTATACTAATGGGTTTTACTCTTGTTTTCTAATCATAATTCCCAAATTAACTAAACCATTCGTAGATAAAAACTATAGTGACCCTAATTTTTCATACATTACTATTACATCATTTTGATGATAAACAACATAATAGAGTTACAAATCTAGGATCCAAAGTATTATTTCTTAGAAAAATTTGGATCATAAATAACTTTTACATAATAAAACATACAAATTTATTTAAGTCCTTCTTCTTAATCCTTCTAAAATCTCACATTATCCATAGTACATCCAATTACCTAAAGATATACATCAGTGAAAGGGGTAAGATAAAATCCCTATAAGAGGATGATTAAAAAACTTGAATCAATATAACATGGGTGGGCATAATCATCATATCATAATACTAGGATCATTATCAATATCATGGGGTAAAAATGTGATTAATTCATTGAATGTGGAAATGAATAAAAATGAAACATAATGTTATAGTGGTCAAATGTCACATATAGTTGTGAATAAAGATAGAATCATGAAAACACATAATATATGTGAATAATCATAACATCATCACTGTAAACAAATATAGAATCATGTTCATATATAATAAACATTAGCTCGTGAGATAAAACTCATTACCCAATGCATTGGAGGGATATATAATTTTGGTCTAGTCATCACATCACAATATATACATAATCATGCATGTCACATAGAATGTGTAACAATAGTTTCATGAAATAATCCATGGAAAGGAATGGGTTGCATGCAGATTTCAAAAATTATGATTTCATAAATAAACATCAGGTTCCAAAATGAAAAATGGAAAAACATATTTTATATAATAATCATCTTTATTTAGTTAATAATAAACAACTCAAGAGGAGTCAACGATTTGTTTTGGAAAGAAGAGTTATTTTGGAAAATCTTTGTATTTTCCATAATCAAAAAATAAAAAACATGTATATCCAAAAAAAGAAGATGGATGAATAATGAAATTATATTTAAGGAACATTAGAGGACTATTTATTCCAAATATGTCATGAAATATGGATAACCCAATGAAAAAGAGTTGGGTTCATGAATCCCCTTACCTTAATTCCTTCTTTATTTTGCCACTTTTTCGCCTCTTGAATAATAAACATATATTTATTAAAAAACTAATAAATATGTTAATTATATCCATTTATACATCTATTTATAAATTATAATAATTTTATTATATTTAATAATTTTTATTGATGAAATTGATGTGTTTTGATATCATGATTTTCCTAAAAGTTTCTTGTTTCACTTTGATTTTTCAAATTTCATTGAGAGTCATTTATAGAAAAGTATGATTAACTCAAGTATATTATAATAAATGTAATTAATTATTTTTATATTATATATAATTAATAATATCCATCCATGAAGGTGGTTATAATAATTGTCTTAGAAATGTCTCCGTAGGTGGTTAATCAACCTTTAACGGGACGTTGTTAAAAGAGAGGGAAAGAGAAGTATTGCATTTATTTTTTTCATAAATATGACAATTAAATCATGTTAACATAAATAATATAATTTTAAATTATTGAATAATTATTTTTATAGTATATGGTTTTTAATTTAATTGTTAAAAATAAGAATGAAAATAAGAAAAAAAGGGAAAAGTTAATAGAGACTTACTCTCTCATCAATGTAGCTTCCCTTGTAAGATGCTATAACACCCTGGGTGATTTGAGTTGGATTGCTCCAAAATTTCCCAATGTAATGTAAGGGGATTCAGAGGGAGTATTTGGGAAGATATTGTACTTTGTAATGTTTGAGAGGAGTGTGTTTCCAAGGGAAGGGAGAGGGTTATTTTTAGAATAAAATATTTAATAAAATAATATATCAAATGAAAAACATTTAATAGTACATTTTTGACATAATAAATTATAGATAAATATAATATAATTTGATTAAGACTTTAAATACTCTTTATAATTCTAATTCATTAACTTATAAAAAAGAAAAGTGAAGAAAAAAAGATAATGATATTTTAAGGAATTAGTTTGGAATTTAGGTTTTGGAAAGTGATTTTTAGGTTTGAAAATTAATTTTATTGTATATTAATGACTCATTTGTGAAATTAAATATAAAATGGAAGAAAATAAAAGTCCATAAAATATTATGTCATTATTACATCATTAATGATGTAACATAAGATACATCTATTATGTGAAAAACTATATTTTTAATATTCACCTAAAAATTGATGTATTTTAGAAAATTACCAAAAACTCACCCAAGGAAAATTTTAACATGATCATTTCAACAATGATATTAATTTAATATTAATAAATATCTAAAATAGGTAAAATATTATTTTTAGAAGGAAAATAATGATTTTTACAAAATACTTTAAAATACAGTTTATTAAAAGTATGCTTTATTTTCTTTGAGGTTTTTAATCATGATATTTATTTTATTGAATTATTATATTTTTATATCCACAAATTTATCATGATAAATGTTATTTATATCATAATTTATTATTTTTTGGTAAAATCACTCTTCCAATGGTCAAGTTACTATTCCCAACGATCAGGTTACTATTCAAATGGTCACCTAACAATTCCAACAGTCACATTACCTTATATATATAACACTGATTTTTTTCATTCATTATTTAAATAAATTACTCTCAAGGTTCTATATTTCCATTTTAAATAATTTTTATTGGTTTAATGTAATTTTTTTTTCTTTTATATAGTGTTGGTAGTGGGTCCAATAATTCTAGCAGATGAGGTCGATCCATATTTTCTCGTTTTAGCTTTTATATTTTATACTTTTTGTCCAATTGTAATGTATGGAAATTTAATTGGTTTCATTGCTGATTAATGTAATAATATTTATTAATATACTTTTTTATTGGTTTCACTATATTTTTTATGTATATAATATATAATATAATAAGACACACATTTATTCAGGAATCAAATTTTACTAATTAACACTACGTCATTAAAATGAGGTAACACATCTCCTACCTCAACCTAAACATACTATAGAACTCTATATACCTATCTGATGAGGATTAGTTGAGTTCTTCTTAGAATCTAGTACCTATCTTACTCCCCTACCACTACTATAATATGAGAAGTTCTAAAAAACATATGAAGATGGCCCATCCTGTCGCGAATATGGCACTCCAATGTGGTGTATGAAAACAATGGTTTCTTGTGGTTTAAAATTATACACTGATGTACTACAATGTAATATGATCATAATATGGATTCCCACTACCTAAACTAGTCTTCATGTCATTTCCTTGGAACAACGGTCATATTATCACTTCTTTCCACCAAAATAAGTGATCTTATTTTACCATGTGGAAATAGCATGGCTACCTCTTGGGTCCTCTCTCAGATTCTTTTTCGGTGATGAGTTCATGATTCATCAAATATAAAAATATACTCAGAATAAAAACATTCACCTATGACCAAACGTCATAGTGAATACCATCCTGAAAATGTTTCTCCCTATAGATCTCATCAATAGCTAAATGTGTCACAAGGCATTGAAGGTTAGTGAAAAGTTCAACATATTCCATCACTGATATTATATCCTATATCAGATGCATGAACTAAAGAACCTTCCCATCCCTCAGCATCTATGGATAGAAGTGGCTCATTTAATTAACATCAAATTCCTTCCAAGATTACTCCTCCTTCTTCCCATCCTGCTCTAGAATATCCCACCAATGTTTGGTAGGTCCACTGAGCATATACACAAATCGATTCTCCCTCCTATCTGTAGGTGTCTCAAGATGCTTGAAGATTGTATAGATTGACTCAATCTAGAACTCAGCTACCTTGTATCCTCCTTCCCCAGTGAATGTAGGTGGATGTTATAGCAGAATATCTCTCATCAACTCATACATCAAAGGCACGATGAAAATAGTCTCATTTTCCATGGATTGCATGACCCATAAGAAGTTGTTGTGATGATGAACATCCAATAGATCCTCAAGAGAATCATGAAGCTCTATTGCATCTACATTAAGATATTACTGATTTCAACTCTCTTAGAACTCAACTTGAAGATAATGAGGAGTCATTTTATCTACAAGAAAAACAGACTCCTATAATCTTTGGCTCAAAATAAAGTCAACCTTAAGAGGTGATAACTGTAGAGAACCATTATCATGTGTCTCTATAACCATGTATTATAAGTATTTTATTATTAAATAATAGTTTATTTCATTCCATTTATCAAATATAATAGATATATTATTTCACAATTCACATTGGAATGTATATAACACATGCAATAAACATGTCCCTGTCATGAACAATGCATGTCAATATATATATATATATCCCTATAAGCTTATCATGATGCATTCATACTCATATCTCACCATACTAGTCCATGAGTGTAAATATCAATAAACAATAACATCACAAAATAATAACATTGCAAAACATATAAATCAATGAAGGTGAAATAACATCAATTGTAACAGGAGAACAACATAAACAATAATCCCATCCTTGGAACTCAAATTTTCCCCCTTACATGGGTTATCTACTCCAATGAATAAGCTCATTTCCATGTCCCAATAGATCCTCGCCTCCTTTTTACTTTTTTCAATAAAAAAATAAAGTAATAGAAAATAAAAAGCTGATCCTCTAATACCACTTTTTAAAGTCCCTTGATCTGGTACTCTCTCACATGGTAAAAATTATTTGGTTATTAGACGTCAAGAATGCATCCCCATATGCTAGATGCTATTGACTAGTAGTGAGGCTGTGATATTTATAGTGGGGAGACTATACCCCTTGGTAAAACACAGTGGAACTAAACCATTGTAATAAAAATTAGAGTAATAGAGAAATAGTGGAAATGGTATATCATAAAGCTAGGAATATAAAAGGAGGAACCTATAAAGGTGAATAATGTAATGACAAGCTAAGATGTATCTAAAAGTGAAACTGAAACCAATGAAAACAAAATAATCTATTCACATTAAATAATCCCAAAAGGCTATGGTCCCGATCCCCATGTCAGACCCATCTCCAAAATCCATCCCATCCAGCAAGAAACAAAAGAATCAACAATAATGTCCCCTTCCCTTGTCCAATCATGCATCCATGTAATCTGCTCGAGTACCAAACAGTTCCTGAATAGGGTGTGAATAAAACTCAGTAGGTCGACACCACCATCCCTAATCACAACAAGTCTGATAATAATTATATGCAATAAAGTGATAAATACACGTATTAATTAACTAATTAATATAATATATCAATTAACCTATTTCAAAACCGTGATGAAATGTCTTTGAGAAAGTAACACAACCATTCCATCTATATCCATATACCATTGAAAAATCAAACAACCAATTAGCTCTCATTGTATAATAATTTCATCCTCCAATCATCACCCTATATAAATGCATTTAAGCATGTGTCCCTGGGTGTAACCTGGTATATAAGCATTTCAACAAGCATCATTGGGAATTGCCTACTATATAATCATTTCAACCTCCAAGAAAATCCCTATATATAAGAATTTTGGCATGTATCACTGGGCCAAGCCTACTATATAATAATTTAAACACTACTATGATATCCCTATATATAATCATTTCATCACCAACTCATCAAGTCATAATAGTATGGATATCATAATACCACATCATAAATCTCAATGGTTAATCTTGAAAATTACCATTTTTCTTTCAAATAAACTTTTATTTATCTATCAAATAATCAAAAATCATATCAATAATCAATAACATATTACCTAGGGATTATATATCAAGCAATCACCTAATTTATCATGTCATACTCACCATGATTTATACAATTACCCGAGTTCTTTTTACTCAAATGTTTTCTCACCCAACAGGTATCCATAATCCAGGTTTCATCAACCATTGAATCTAAAGGAATCTAATCCCTAATTTACTATAAATCAACTAATTAACTATAGTTCACATTACATGTTCATAATCAAAATATTTCATATAATTCACAATTAAACATACAATAGGGTTAGGTTTAGTCTCCATATTTTTAACATGTGATTAACACAACGCTTCTAATGACAAAATCAATTAAAGAAGAAGTCATAGAAGATCACAAGAAGAACCTAGATTGACCCAAAACAAGATCAAATCCCAAAACTAAACCCATGTTCAAAAGATGTAAACTATAATGAAAAGTAATGATGGGTGAGAAGGGGGAAACCAAAGTGAATAAAATCACCAAGGATCAAATGTGAAAATGGGACATCTAGAAGGGGGGAAGATAATTTAAAATTTCCTAGAGATCCCCCAAAGAGGGAGAGAGGAGAGGATATATGAAATAATTATGAGTGTCATAAGTACACAACACACTTAAAACTACTAGGTATGAGGAATACATGATGTGTAATCATTTCATGTCATGTATTTCCTCATTTTTAAGTTACGCTGCAAAAGCCTTTTTCCCCAGGTTAATATTTATTTTTATCAACATTTACACAATGTGAATTAGCTTCATGACATGTAACCACATCACATCAGAAACTAGTTCATGAAATGCATATAGAAATAGTTACATGTCATGTAACATGTACACAACATATAATTTTTCATTTAATAGTTTTTATATTATCTTTTATAAAAGTGACCAAACCACCTATGATCCCTCTAAACTCATATAAATACTAGTAATTCCATTTAACCTATTTATACATGGAATCCAATAATTTAAATAGACATACATGCCTAAAATTAAGGTTATTTACTTCATAAAAGGCTCTCTATAATCAAATAATACTGAGTCACTAAGGATTAATTACAAAGGAAACCCCAACAAAATATGTTCAATGAAAACCTCAGAGTGAAATGTACTTAGAAAAATATGGGATCTTATAGTGATCATGGTTTTGAAAGGTTGTTATTATGTTTCATCCATTACAATAAAAATTATTTATATATCTAAACTTGATATAGATGGATTAATTTTAATATTTGTAAATTAATGTTGGTTCTTTTATAAAAATAACAGTTGTTATGGTAAGGTGAATTTAAATAATAAATTTTCTTTATCATATTACACAAACCAAGTAATGAAAATTGATAATGAAACTACTCCACATAACTCATGCCACACCCAATTATGGCATCATTGTCTAGGTCATGTAAATTAAAAATTCTTGACTATGTTATACCAAAATGGATATTTAGATTCATTTGAACTAAAACAAATTGGTATGTGTCACACTTATTTATATGGTAAAATGAATAAATCTTCATTTAGTAGAAAAGGTGAAAGGTCTAAAGAGATTCATGAATTAGTTCATACATATATGTGTGGATCATTTCCTATTGAGGTAGGGGTTGGTTCTCTTACTTGATAAATTTTACCGATGAGTTTATTTGGAATGAATATGTCTATTTAATGAGGTATAAGTCAGGTTATTTTGATAAATTCAAGAAAAACAAGAATGAAAATGGGAACCAAATTGGTAATATGATTAAGAAAATCCTCTTAGAACATGGTGGAGAATATCTCAATCAAGAATTCATTGATTACTCATAAGATTTTGGGATCCTATATTAACTCACTCCTCCTTATACACATCAGTGGAATGATGTAACTGAGAGGAGTAACCATATATTTTTGGACATGGTGAGATCAATGATGAGTCATAAGAGTATTACATTATTCTGTTAGGGAATTTAATTACAAAAAAATATAAAAAAATATTAAAAAAATTATCAAATAAAGTGATAAACAATATATGAAGTTTCAAAGGATCGAATAATAAATCAGAAGTGGGGTTGAATTAGTTCATCACTTTTATAAGTTTCAATAATTCTTGAAAATATTATACCCTGAAACATGTTAAGGTATATATCTTTATCATCATTTAGTAAATAATAATGTTTGAAAAATTAGTAAAAAAAGTAAATAACATGATATTTACAAGGTTCGAACTCAGTGTGAGAACCTATATCATTTTTATAGACACTCTTATGGGTCTATAGAAATTCACTAAAATGAATAAGTGAATACAACATGTGAAAACTCCCATTAGACACATTATATATCCTAATTGTAATGATTATACTGAATCTTATTGGTTTATAAATGTTTTTTAGAAAATTGAGAAAAACCAAAAGAAAAATAATTTTTCAAACTACACCACAAATTCTCAGCTCAGAATCCTCATTATGAGGTGGTTGGGTTTGATTCTCTCCATCCGATAGTGCTGGGTCCGACGGACTCAATCTAACGAATTTAGTCTGATGGACTCTGTCTGATTAATCCATTCTCCATATCCATTACTCAAACTCTTCTCAAATGCTCAGTCCGATCTTACTCAGCCCAATAAACAAAAAATTTAGATGTCCAAACTTCTAATGAGATTTAAATGTGGAAAGATAACTTTGAAATGAATTTTTTAGTGCTCTTCTTTTTCCACTGACATAAAAAGTTGAAAAGTATGAATATACATTTCTTCTATTTATAGGTATCCCAAAAAGACAAATTTATGAAACTAAAAAACTTTTCACACTTACTCAAATTAAAAGAAATCCAATATCTATACATATTTGAATTTCGAGTTTGACCACTTAAACTCTTCACAAATTTTATGAAATCTTCTTATGTGTTCATTATAACAATTATTTTAAGACTTCCTAACTTTTATTTAGTAAAATATAAATTACTCAACTCATTATGATGGAACTTCCTCAACTCATTACGACAAAAGTTCTTTATCTCATTCTAAATTAAATTTTCTTCCTTAGAGTTAGTCTAATTAACTTTCTTTCTCAGATTCAGTGTGATTGAATTTCCTTCTCAGAGTTGGTCTTGATTGAATTTCCTTCTCAGAGTTAGTTTGATGGAATTTCATCCTCAGAGTCAGTTTAATTAACTTTCCTCCTCATATTCTTCCTCATAGAACATCCTCAGCTTCAATCCAATGGAATCCTTATAATGATAGAATTATCACTATGATGGAATTATATTTACAATGGAAACTCTAATCTACCACTTTGAAATACTTCAAACCTCATCAACTATAACTCATTCTGACTTCTGAAAACATCTATGCTCAGAAATACTGGATCCGATGAAATCTTTTTTCTTGATTCCAAGAATCATTACAATCATTATGATTCCTCTATTTCTTAAAAATATTATATCATTATAGTTTTCTTGATTTATGATAAATTCAATATTATCAAAGTACTATTTGATTTATATAGTAAATTATTACGACTTCCCTTACATTCAACACCTTATTTATTTCCAACCAATGCACAATATGATTGGTTGCAAATATTATCTACATTTTCTTCATAAGGATCACATCAGATGTGTTACAGACAACTTATGATATTTTAGAATTAAAAACTAGAAAAAAAATATTTGACTGAAGGTTAGAAGGTTTAAGAAATTTCTATCTCCTGACATCACTTTCTTCATTAAACATCTTTAGCAACATTATAACTTTCTAACCAATATTGAGTCCAATGAAACATGAACTTCATGTTATTGGATCTGAGAATGAAGTTGTCTCTAATGAAAAACTCTAACTTTTTGACAAATTCTATGACCGGTGGTGATCAGTTTGAAACTTTTCATCTGGTGTTTCTCAGTTCAATACTCTGTGTTTATAAAACAACTTTCTCAAAAACAAAACATTTCTCCCCCTTTATGTTTGTGTTCGATCATTCAGAAACATTCATTATTTTTCAATAACTTTTTTTTATAAATTATTAGTTATCAACAAATACAATAATTTATCAAAAAAACATCACAAAGGTTCTTCAATCTCCCCATTCGGATTTTTAACAACACTCATTAATAAGTTTTTCAACTCTCAG
The DNA here is from genome assembly GCA_963277665.1 of Viscum album. Classification (NCBI taxonomy): domain Eukaryota; kingdom Viridiplantae; phylum Streptophyta; class Magnoliopsida; order Santalales; family Viscaceae; genus Viscum; species Viscum album. The sequence continues at coordinate 960,945,481 of OY728148.1, read as the reverse complement.
AAAATATTCACAATTCCACTTTTGTAAACAAATCATGTTTTTTGAGTTTTACCAAAACACATCCTTTATTAAAATAGTGTTTAGATACCACACTAATAAATAAGGTATTTTTTTTGAAAAAAATCCATCCCTTGGTGAGATGAAAATTGTATGGACATTCTAAGATAATATCCCCCTAAATTTTATATTTTATCACATTTATTTTTCTATAAATTTTATTTTCCTCTCCCCCATTATCTGATAAACACAAATTCATATTCAAAAAAATAAGATAATTAAAAACATCTTACATAGTACAAAGTTGTTACTTTTTCTCAAACTTTGTCAATATAATCTGAAGCATGGTTGGGGACTTAATTATGAATTTAAGGAAGTCATTATAGGAGGATGAACAAGAATTTTCATCCTCAAATCATCAAACCATTATTTTGGAATGGAATTTGTGAAGATATCAATAATTTGATACTTAGTTGAGATATATTCCAAAAAAACATCTCTAGCTGCAAATTTCTCTTTTATAAAGTGAAAATTTATATTTATGTATTTCGATCTTGAATGTGGGACATGAATTTTAGAAAGATCAATTTCAATGTGATTGTCATAAAGTGTCTTCAATAGTTTAGAAAACTTTATATTCAAATATTCCAATTGAAATTTCATCCACAATATCTGAGTACATACTTGAATAGTCAAAACATATTCTAATTCCACTTTTCTCAAGGTTACTGAACTTTGTTTTATACTATGAAAATTTACACAAAATTCACCCAAGAAAAATGTTTCTCCTATGGTTGATTTTCTATCATTATAATATCCCTCCCAATCAATATTAATATAACCATGAAACATCATCTAATAATTTATTTTTTATAATAATCCTTGTGAATTTGTTCCTTTGACATATCTCATAATTATCTTTGCTGCCAACATATTTGAATCTTTCAGATTACTTTGATAAATAGCACACAAATTTATAGCATAAAAATATCAGGCATGAGGATATAAGGTAAAGTATACTTCCTATCATCTCCCAAAAGTCATTCTAATTCACACTTTTTCCAGACTCCTAATTACTCATCTTCATCCTCACTGAGATAGGAGTAGAAACATCTTTATATTCTACAACTCCATATTTTTGTAACAATTTCCTTGTATGCTTTTCTTAATAGAAGAAAATTTATTTTCCTTATATTGAACTTTTAAGACAAGGAAGAAAGATAATTCTCACAACAATGATGTTTCAAAATTCTCTTTCATTTCCTTAAAAAATTATTTACAAAAAAATTATTAATCCCCAGAAAAATTATATTATGAACATGAACAATTAAAAATAGAGTTCCAAAGTAAACATCTTTCGTATATATGTTTCTGTCAACTTTTCCTTTTGAAAAAAAATCATCATTCTCAAATAATTTTCAATCATAGAATACCATGAATGTGGATCTTGTTTTAGCCCATATAAATCAATCTTAAATAATTTTTTTTCATTCTTATCAAGTAGAAACCCAAAAGGTCACTCATTGTAAACTTCTTCTTCAATTTATCCAAATTTATATCTGTCTGATACACTTTGTAATTTTTATGAGCATGCACTACTCAATACATTATAATAGTTTATAACCATTAATTAGGGGGAAATGTTTCCTCAAAATATCCACCTTCCAATTGTTTATAGCCTTTATAAAAAATCATAGATTTGTTTCTTAAAACTTCTCCATATTTCTTCAAAATATTTTTATAAACCCATTTTTTATGATAAATTTTTTATATTTTAGACATAAAACAAGTTCTTATGTTTCAGTTTTCTCAATTTGATCCAACTCTTCATTCATAGAATTCACCCATTCTTTGTGTTGAATAGCTTATGAGACTGATTCTGGTACAAATTTTGATATGTGTGATGTTTTATTTTATAATCTCAGCTTTCTTCTAGACTGAACTAGAGCCTTCTAATTCGCCAAAAGATTATTAGTCTCAATTTTTTCTAAAGTAAGAAATTTCAGAGTTCCTCTTCTTTCTTCATTGTCCTCATCATACGATTCATCTGAATCTTCATGAAAATTAATTTTATCACTTTCATTATCATTGGAAAATATTAGTTTCTATTCCTCAAAATCCCCATAAAATTTCATTAAATAAGTTTGATTCTCAATAACTTCCACATAATATGATTCCACCAACTTCTAAAAACATTTTTTCCAACATTTTTAACTTCATCCATTGGGTGAATAATAAAAGTTCCTTCCTCATCTTTATCATAAAACATTCCCCGATCCAAAATTATTATTTTAAGAAACCATGTGATTCCAAAAACATTGATGTACTTCAATAAAGATTTTTTCTCATATAAAATTTCATAAGAACTCATGTTGGTTTCCAAACATAAGTTTTTTTTCTAAACATTTAAAATAATACTAAAAACTTCACCCTAGTAGAACGTTGAATGTTTTTATTCTTCTCACATGATTCTTCCCATTTCCACCAAACCTATATTCTTCCTTTCTACTACTCCATTTTTTTGTGGAGTTTATAGAGAACTATAATAATGTTTAATACCACGATCTCTTAGATAATTTTTTAAAGAATTTATTATAAACTCAATACCATTATCCATTCTCAATTTCTTTATATAAACACCCATCTCTTTATCAACTTCTTTTTTGAAAAACCTGAACATTTCTATAGGCTTTGATTTGTGTTTCAAAAACATGATGTTTGTCATTTGATTGAAATCACCATTAAAATTTATAAATTATAAATATCCTTTTTTTATTGATGACTCTTTGACCCACATATATTGGAATAAATAAGTTACAGAGGCCCGGTAGATGGAATATCAACTTTCTTATGACTTTTATTAGTCATCTTCGCTTTCTAACATGTAACACAAAGTTCATCCTCTCTTCTTTTCAATTTTGGAAAATTTTTTACACAATAAACATTAAATTTTTTTTCATTATTTTCTTCTCAAGTTGGACAATTTTTTATCCCCACAACTTCTTCTCATCTTTGGAACTTAGATAAAAGAAGTTTTTTAAATCTCTAACTTGAAAAATATTTCCACCAGTTATTTCTCCTTTTGTGATAACTTTTTAATGTCTCAATGTGAACCATCTAGTCTTGGTCCTCCTAAGAATCTATCAAAATTTCAATAATCTAAACAAGACATGACACATGAAGGAAAACCCCATGTATGGGTGAGTGTAACAATACTTAGTAGGACACCCCGAAACCAAAAAATATATTGATAAAACTAATATTTTAGACATTTTTTGTATGCATTTAGATTGTTTTGAACCTCCTAATTTATAAATATGAGCTTATATGGATCAGTTTTGTATTTATAGTGTGTTTTGAGCTAAAATGTGAAATGTGATTAAATTCTGGATTTTTGATAGATTTTTATGTCAAGGCTATTTTGTTCATTTATATAAAAATATAATTCCAAATTGAATGATTATTTTTATAGAATACTTATTTTAGTTCCATTAACTTTTTCTTCTTTACTAGAGGCTTTTTCGAATATCTAATGGCCTAAAAAAATCATTTATGTTTGGAAATTATTTGGGCAGGGAGCATGGACCCCACCTTCATAACAGATGTATAAATAAGGCTACACACCAAAATTGGAGTTGATTAGAAATGGATATGAAGTAGGACACATATATGCACTACCTAAATAAATTTCAAGGATTTTGTCTCCCATTATCGTGGAAAAGAGATGTTATACATTGAAGGAAGCTTCCTTGAAAATTCATCATGAAAAAAATACATTGTCAATAAAAAATACATAAATCCCTCCAAAAAAGTCCAATCAATATAAAATTTTGAGGTTGAATGATAAAGTAATTTATTAACAACTTTTATGAAGTATGGAATGTGTTAATCATCAATTTATATTTCCAAAAATGTGCAAACTTTAGGAGGACAATTTCTTCCCATAAAAGGAGGGGAGCTCCCACCTCAAATGTCATCCCATTTTCCATCAGATTTATTCCAAGGAACCAAGGGGACATCTCCACAGAGGGAGGACGTTCACAAATCTTTCCCTTATAATATTATTAATTTTTTTTATTTTTTTTATTTTTTTAGATTTCATTTGTAATTTATATTTTTAATAAATTCATGCATGGTTTTTATTTTTATGTTTTCTTCCACCCAACCACCCTCCTTTCTTCTCCATATTTTATCCTTATTTTCTTCTTTTGTTATTATGATACTATCCAACATTGCCTCTTACCCTAAAAAATGATATACTTACTCAATCCTTGGCTCTGGGGAGGCATGGGTTAATTTCATTTATTCTACTGTAAAATTGTTTTGTTTTATTATGTTTTTGATGAGAAAGACTGACGTGCACGGGTGTAGCGATAGCCCACCATGAAACTAAAATCAAACTCATTTATATTATTTTATTAAATCTTTTCCCTCCCTTATACTGAATACAAGGTCTTAATATGATGTATTTGAGCCATTTAGTGGTTGAAATGGAATATGATAGATCCATGTCTTAGAAGTTGTCACCCTCACGATTGAGTTGTTCCATCAACCATGATTAAAGTAGGAGGGGAAGTTAAGATTGCTAAATGCATTCAATATTTCACACCAATTAATAAAATAATAGTAATTCAAGAATGAGATCTCAAAACTAAATTATCAAACATTATTTAAACACCAACAAGGATAATGATGGAACCCAAAAACCAACCCATAAATTCAAAGTTCTATATTCACTAATTAATTTCTTAAATTTCATGTTAGTTTAGTATTTTCATTAATTTAAATTTCATAACCTTCCCTAATTAAAAAAACAATTAAAAATTATTAGTTTAGGTGAATTAAATTATGTGAGTGAACATATGAGAAAGTTCCTCAAGTGAGACGAACCTGGTCATCCATTATACTACACTAGGAAAATTAAATTTCTTTTTACAAGCCCTATTATAGGCATGCGTCACATGAAACAAAGGAAATACATTCATCTCTACACAGGTAAATTTCTATAACACATATAACAAGAATATCCAGATATACTCAACAAAGACACGCATTCTAGAGGTAAGTCACAACCATATTATACTAGTTTATGATTCCATATAGAAAATTACACAAAGCACTCACCTGAGAGAACACACTCCTGAATCTGATAGCATTGATGATGTTTATCCAATAGGTACTTCTTATCGGGTCTCTTCATGAGAAAGAGCATGCTAATAGTTTGAATAGAATACAATACACAGATGAGGATCATTGGAAAGGCTATGGGGTGATACCAACAAATCAATCTGGATTAACCTGCTATATAGAGTAATGACTCCCATGTAGTTTTTGTCATGTCGGTACGAAGAACTCCACCTAGGACATGAATATGAATAGAGGATCTCACTCTGGGCCTCTTAGAGGAATTCCAACAACTCTATCTAGGAATTACTGCTGAAGGGATCATTGTCCCGGGAGTAAACAATGATTGCATACTAACCCTCATGGAAATGATAAAGTTAAAAAACCCTAACCAAAATTTTCCAAGATATAGAGTACAAGGGTTCCAAGACATGTATAAAAGAGTACACAGTGTGTAGTAGGGGTCACACTCCATGTCCCTTGAACCTGGGTTTTGTCCGTGTAATTGGTTCATCTCATCAAATTGTGTCCATGTAGTAGTACAATCCATGTAAGTATCCCATTTACTCTAACCATGTGCTAGTACACGTCACCATCCTATGCATGTCTTCTCATGTACCAGTACACAGCATAGCCTGTAAAAATATTCCCATGTAAATAGCCCGTGTGATTCTTGAGTACATGCCGAGTGACCAAGGTGATGGAACATGCTATGTGAAAGGGGTCACATTCCATGTGATATTTAACTTCCTATGGAAACCCTAATAACAGTTCATGTGGTCCCACACAACCTATAGATCTAGATTAAACATTGTGTTGTTCAGGGTTTTTTAGAATCCCATATCTACTCCAGCATTTGATCCAATGCCTCCATATTTCGATCTGGTGATCGTTTCACCATGATATTGAAGATCCCAACTCATCCAATCCTTTTTGTCAATGAAGAATGCATTATACCATCAAATCTACAAAAAAATGAATAAATTGTCATTCATTGTTTGAAGTTGAAGAATGGTAAATTGGGTATCTTCTTTCATCTAAATTGCTTTATCTCCATCCTCACACCTCTGTCAGGCTATTCCAATCTTAGATCTGTGATATCAGATCGTTGCACCATGAAATGGGTGCGCAATGATCGATTCATCAAGAATGCTCTTGAAGAATGATTAATGGGGGAAAAATAACAAGAACATATTGGAGTAACAATCCCTGATCAATGTTCATGTTTATCTTGATCCATCATTATTAGAATGAAATCTGGATAATAAAATTGAAAATATATTCTCCCATCAAAACCTCATAAAATAAACTCATCCCACATAATAATCAAACCACATATCAATATTTTAATTGATTGGTTCATTGTCATTGTATAAATCAAGAATAGGGAACAATAAAATAAAAATGCATTCCCTACCTTGATTCAAATCGATCACTAATGAATAATGGGGTTGTGTCATGTTTTTTGGTGAGATCCTTTGAATCTTTTTTGCATCGATCATTGATCAAAGATCTTATCACCGTTCATCTGTGAGGATTCACTGATGCTATCTCCAAGGGATCTCCAATGGTTCCAGGGTTGTATAGCTAACCCAAGTATTTCTCCATTATAGTTTATATAAAGTCCATCAATCACTGCATCAACAAAAATGAAATAAAATATTTATTAAATTATTTTTTTAATTTCCATACTTGTGATGACTTTTCTACAAATGACCAACACCGACTAATGTTAAGTGATTCCTAGGTTAAACCTCGCATTTTGAACTGAACGGTACCATCATATTTCTGATCAGGGTACCCGTTTATATGTTATTACACTTTTTCATGAAAACTGTGCATGCATGCTATTTAATATATTACAAACATTTATTTTAGGAACAACGACCTCAGAATCACACAGCATCTCAGTTCATGGTCTCACAAACAATCTATATAGTATCCAAAAAATAGTGCATGGAAAATCTAAGGCATGATAGTATGCCACCACTATTGACAACTAAAACAATACTTAATTAATATCAAGTGTATGTAGTTGTATAAAGAAATAATTACAATGCATAAGTAAATAGTTATCACATTATCAATTAATCTTTATTTAACTATATAAACTTGTTGGTTCCGGTAGACACTCAGACCTCAATCCCCGCTTCAACTCATGTTAGAGGCTGAAGTATTTCTGGGGGATAACATATATTATAATTCCATTGTTATCATTCAATACCTGCTCTGAAATATGCTGGAGCCTAAATTATGTATGAGGAATATCATATCTCACATTTCCATCGATATCATTATTTAATTAATAATTTAATTAACATGTTACCATTCATACATCACACAATAGAATGTCTATGTTTCTATTCATTAATTCAAAACTAAATGACCATCTTACCATTCATACCTTACACATTAGAATAATCTTGTTCACATTCTCTATTTCACAACTAAATGGCCATGTTACCATTCATAACTTACACATTATAATGACCATGTTCACGTTATTTAATTTGAAACTAAATAAACATGTTACCATTATTAACACATAATTAATTCAACAATTAATTATCCACATCAATTCCATTACTAGTTCCACAATTAGTTAAACATAACAATTCCATTAGTTAATTCAAAATTTATCTAATAGCATAAATTACAATAATTAATTCAAAAAATAATTAATCACATAAAATACATTAATTAATTCTAAAATTAATTAATAACATAAATTCTATTAGTAGTCTCTATAATTAATCACCCACACAAATTTTATTACTAATTAAATAATTAGTTTACCACATAAATCCCCTTAATTAATTTTCTAATTAATTAAGTACATAAATCCCATTAATAAATTATTCAATTAATTAATAAATATCCATAAACTAAAAATCACATAATTAATTACATAATTAATTATATCAATCAAAATATCAATAGATCATAATTATTTCAACAATTAAATATCTCAATCCTAAAATATTAATATCTCATAATTAATTCTACAACTAAGTATCTCAATCTATAATTCCAAAAATACCCAATTTCTGATCTCCTCAATTAATTAATTCTAAAAATTAATTAATTCAATTAAGAACATAATTTCTAATCATCTAATAGAAATTATATAATTACATACATGTAATTTAAATAAATACATTGATATCTGAATTATAGACAACCTACCTCAATTCGTTGATGAGCAATCACCCAATGAAAATCCTCATAATTTGAGTAGCACAATTCTATAGAATGAGATTCAAATTTAAAACCCCAAATCAATATCAAATCAATCAAAATCTCTTCAATATAGATATAGATCTACAATACTAGATCCAGATCCACAAAAACATGTCTATATCCAATCAAAATAGGAATAAAACCCCATTTCTATAATAGGATAATAAAGGATATGGAATAAGAAACCAAGCAAGGTAAGATCATCTGACAGGGAGGGGTGAAGGTCTTCAATCCAGGCTTAAAATAACAAATTAAAAAGGTTGTTAAGTATTTTAATCCATAAAGGATTTTCCAAAATCATGAAATATTATCTTGGGTTAAATGAGGATCAAATAGGAGTTAAATGGGGGTTTTGGTGATTAAAAATCAATTTTTTGGTGATTTAAAAATTCATGCACAATTAGTTGGGCAGGGGAGCACGGTTTCTCAAAAATGTGTAGCTAAATGTGAACCTCTATTGTGGGGGTTCATATTTTCTCATAATAGGGTGTACAGATTGACAAACCATGTGTCAACCATGTAATTCCTCTCTGTCCAAGGTTGCATGGTTTGCTGGACAGGGGCGTAGGATTAGGGAAAACTATGATCCAACTATGCACTACCCTTCTCCCTTCAAATTTTCTCAATTTTTCACACAAACACTCCCCAAGGTAAAACCCAACCCAAGTATATTGAAACAAGGAAAAAAATAAATACCTGAAATTAAGACCGTGTCATCTTCAGTAAAGTTGGGAATTTACAATCTTCCCACCTTATAACATCTTATCCTTGAGCTGCACTCCCAAGAATCTCTAATATTTTGAGTCAAAAAAATTAGGACAATGATCCCTCATATATTCTTTTATTTCCCATGTCTCCTCCCACACATTCCCATGTTTCCACAATACACAAACTATAGGCATCGTCTTTCCCCGCATCACTTTCTCACTGCGATTCAACACACGTATTATATGATCTTCAAATGAAAAATCTATCTCAATCTCAAAATCATCCATATTGATCACACTAAAAGGTTTGGGGTTATACCAACCTAGTTTTGACACTTAGAAGACATCATACATGGCACTGTATCTCTGTGTAAGAGCCAATCGGTACGCCACTAGCTTGATTCTCTCCACCACCTCAAATAGTCCAAAAAACATGGCTGCCCACTTGCCCCGTCTCTGTATTCTATAGTGATTGAATCTAGGAACCACCCAAATGAATACATCATAAACTTTTGTAAACTATAGGTGTCATTTATTTCTATCAGTGCATGACTTCTATCTACTTTGAGTCATATCCATATATTTCTGAATCAACTATACGTGCTCTAATGTGTTCTACACGCGACTCGATCCCAACAACTTAGACTCACATACCTCTATCCAGACTAGAGGTGGTCTTCACGGCCTACTATAAAGATCCTCACATGGATCCATAAATTTATTTTCCCAATAATTATTGGTATGTGTGAACTCCACTAGTGCTAGTTGATTCTCCCAAGACCTACTGAAGTTTATAACACAATCTCACAACATATCCTCAAGCACTTGTATAGTATGCTCTGACCACCCATCTATTAGTGGGTGGAAATTCATACTCAATAAAACCGACATTCCAAGAACCTTCTACAATACCTATAATAATCATGAAGTAAAACACATGTTTCAGTCTGAAAAATTATTCTGTGGCACCTCGTACAGACAGACTATCACCCAAACATACAAATATACTAACTAATCCACTGAGAAAGTATCCCATATCTTCAAGAAATTCACTACCTTTTAATTCTATCCACAATAACCCAAATAGAATTATTCTTCAAATGAATCCTCGGGAGAGCCAACACAAAGTCCATGGTCACTTTATTCCACTTCCATTCTATAATGGCCAACGACTATAGTAAACCTATAGGCCATTAATTCTCAGCCTTCACCTACTGATAGGTTTAGAATTGTTTCACAAACCTTACTATCTTCTTTTTCATTTCCGACCATCAAAACCATCTTTGTAGTTCACGGTGCATTTTGGTCACACCTAGATGTACCACCCACTTCGAGGTATGAAACTCGCACATCAACTTGTCTCGCATTCTTTTAGGTATGACAACCTGATTCCTAACATAGATGACATCATCCCCTCTATGCTCCAATCAGAAGGTGACTACCCACCTTCAAGGTTTTCCCTCAAGGTAAAACATTATAAATCCACAAACATCCTATATTAGATCTTTCTCAAAAATTTATACTCCAATGAAACTATTACGACAATCATCTAATCCTAACTCTCTTAAACCACAATGTGTATCTCGTCCAGTAAAACCATCATCTTCCACTCAGCACTAGACCCCTGAACCACCTGAGCTTGAGTCTTCCTACTCAAAGCATCATCATAAATGTTCCCCTTTCTAGGCATATATGTTGGCTCAAAATTGAATGGCTACATATACTCAACCCAGCTCTGTTATCAATTTATTCAAGTCTCACTATAAAAACATGTACATTAATCTCTTGTGATCAATATACATAGTAAAAAAATTTCCCAATAGATAATGTCCCCAACACTTTAAAACATACAACATTATAGCCAACTTGAGTTCATATGAAGGGTAGTTCGGTTCACGGGGCCTCAACTTCAAATACCCATAAACCACAAATTGATCTCCTTGCATCAACACAACCACAATTACAATCCCAAAAGTGTCACAATACAGTGTGTACTTCTCACCTTGCTCAAGTAGGATCAATATTGGTACTCATGAAAAAATCATCTTCATCTCCTAGAAGGAATTATCACAATCTTATGACCAATAAAACATTAACCCTTTTTTGTTCAATCCCGTCAACAGTGTTTCCAATCGGTAAATGTCCTGAATGAACCTCTAATAATATTCATAAAATCCTAGAAATCTATGGATATCAAACATGCTCTAGGAATGCTCTCAGGAAACCACTATCTGAATCCTCTCTAGATTTACCAACCCACATTCCTATGAGATGATGCTACCCAAGAAGTGTACCTAATCAATCCAAAAATTTTACTTAGATATCTTGATATATAGCCAATGGTATATTAGTTTACTTAGGATGATATAAAGTTGTTGGTCATAATAATCAGGTGTCTTGGAGTGCAACAAGATGTCATCCAGAAACACTACCACAAACTGATCTTGGTACATATTAAGTATTTTGTTCATTATGTCCATAAACATTACTGGCGTGTTCGTCAACCCAAGAAATATTATGACGAAATCATATAGTCCATACCTGCTTCTAAATTCATCTCTTGGTATATAAGAAGTATGAACTCTCAGTGTAGGAAACCCTTTTCATAAGTCAATATATGAGAACACACATGCTCCTCTCAATTGGTCAAATAGGTCATCGATATGGGGGAGAGGATACAGGTTCTCCACCATCATATGGTTCAACATTCGTTAATCAGCACATAAGCATAAATTCCTATCATCATTCTTTTCAAACAACACTAGTAAACCCCAAGGCGACATACTGAGATAAATAAATAACTTATCCTCTAATTCCTTCAGCCGAGTCTTGTTCTCTTGAATATCTTCTGATGCCATTCTATATGGTGGAATATAAATCATCTCTTCCCTCGGTATAAACTCAATGCTAAATTCCACATCTCTCTCAGGTGGAATCCCTTATAAATATTAAGTAAACACATCCTACAACCTATCCACTAAGTGTGGAAATACATCTCATTTTACACCTTCATCATCCATAAATAAACTAGAAACCTGGGTTGTGATCTCTCTTATTTGATGAGTAATTGGACCTACTCGGAACACCTCGATATCCCACACTCCACAGTGATTATATTTGTAACCCTTAGGAGATGTAATTGTCACTCTCTTATGGTAAAATAAATGTGGGGACAATATGATACTAACCATTCCATACCCATTATTAGTTCAAATCCTAACTTTTCTATGATATAAAGATCCCATAGAAATCGATACTACTCAACCCCAAGAATACACTCTTTGGACAAAAAAATGTCTCTTAACCAAACACCCTGAGGTGTGTTCGGTGTCAACACCCCACTCACAAACTCCATCACGAGGCTTAAAACATTAACACGTTTTGTTGAAATGAAGGAATGATGGGCACTGATATCAAATAAGGGACTAGATATCATAGAAGCTATAAAAATAGTACATCTCACTGTCCATGGTCCAGCCTTGATATCCACAAGTGTAGGGTGAATAGAATGCAATGGTCTTACCCCACTTCCCCGTGATGCAGTCTATGTCCCCTGTGCTGCACTACTCTACTAATATGAGTGATCTTACCCTAAATATCTACATACACTAACATTACCACCTTGTATAGTAGAAATATAGATGAAAGAATGATATGGTGAAGAATACCCTCTTCCTACACTCTGATTCTGACTAGCTATACCATTAATACTCATCTATCACTTGGTCCTGTAGAACTTTTGTAGATATTCCATATTTCTGAAAGACTGTATCTATATTGGTGGTTGAGGTAACTATATTCAATAGTTTCTCAATCTACCACACTAGTGATAGATCACTTGATTAAGGTCATATGCAACTGATCCCTCATTTTAGGTACTCTATTTCCCACTTCCCTGGTTGATGTTTTCATAGCAATGATTCCTACTCTCAGAAGTCGTACCTTCTAATCATCCAAATAGAACCACCTTTCCTACAATGGAAGCTTCTTTAGGTTACCCATATCTATGAGATCCTTATCCACCACCTCAGAAAACTCCTTTAACTGAAAATGGTTAACTTGGGACTTAATCTCACATTTAAGCCCATCCTAAAAATGTCTCGCAGTAGTTATCTCATCCACATCCAATGCTGGAGAAAAGTGTTGCAAATGTGTAAAGTATTCAACATATTCTATCACATAAATAATCCCCCAAGTCAACCCCACGAACTCAGCTACTCTCTCCAACCTTAGTATCTCTGGATAGAAGTTCTCTTGAAACTTATCCAACAGTTCCTTCCATAACATACAATTGTTCTATACAGTCCACGCCTGAACATACAACTAGTGATTCACTGATCCTCATATCATGTAAAAAGCCAACATGAGCATCCTATCTACAAGAGTGTCAATGTTGTCAATTATAGTCTCGATGGACTCACCCTAGAAATCATCTCTCTCAGGTCCACCTACTCTAATAATAGCAGGAGGGTGTTGAATTTGTAACTCCATTTTTAGATCAAACATACTCTTCACAACCCACTCTGGTTCTCTTCCCATGAATTTCATGAAGTGGGAAAAGTTCTCTTGGAACTGCTCCCTGAATTCATCACCTGACACAATTGGTGCCTTAGTTCCTACTTCTGGTAGATCATCTCCAGCCATATCCTCATGTTATCCTCTTAATAAGAAAGGTCATAGAGAAATATCTATACCATTAAAAATAGGTACCTTAGGACACCTTTTTACAAAATTAACACATTTAAGGTAAATTAAAAGATTCCACAACAAGTAATTTCCCCAAACCATACCACATAGTCAAAACTGAGGTGTTATCACTACCTTTAATAATCTTACTCCATGTTCTGTGATAACAAGGGTAAAAACATTATAATTATTCAAGTTTCTCATTTTGAAATCCATTTATTCTCATCTTACCTCATTCTACATTCTTTATCAATTTAATGTTAGGTTCCATTTTCATTTCAATTTCACATGCAAGGAAAAACAGTTCATGTTCAATAATTTACCCATAACCCATTTTTTTATGTGTGCCTAAAATGATTCATGTCACAATCACCCTAAGTTCCTAGAATGATGCATGTAACTCAAATCTTGTTCCATACTGGTCCACGAGTCAAAACTTTGAAAAAATTAACATCAATAATCACAATACACAACAAGTGTGTCACCCAAGTAGAAATAATATTCAACTGTAATAGCAAATAGGAATAACAACAATCCCACCATGGGTACTTGAGTTCTCCCCCATACATGGGATAGCTACTCACATGCATGAGATCATAAACAAGGACCGACTCTTTCTAGTTTCATTTCTACCTTTACCAAATAGTAATAAAAAATAAAAGAAAAATGGACTTTGATACCACTTTGTAATGTCCTGACTTAGGTGCGACACAATGGTGCCTCGAGTCGGTCAGTCACATGACTCCAGGTGTGCCTCCCCGTATGTTATAGGATACCTAATAGCAGCGAGGGTATGAAATATTGATAATGGGGAGACTATACCACCTTTTATTAGATTAAATACACTAGAAAAAAATAACAAACAATAACTAAAAACATGTAATCATAACCTTAAATAATTGGTATCACGAGATGGCTAAAAGTGGAAATACAATAACAAAACTAAAGAAGAAAATATACCATGCCAATGTACGTGTCAGGTATCTAAAATTAAACACAAAATAAATACACTGATGACACCCCTAATTAGGTCTCAAATCATTTCTAGTTCCCTCATCCATGCTATATCCCATATCATCCATATAACAATGAGATTTTTCCCTTAACTTATCCAGAAAACACAAAGTATATTGGGGTACTAATAATGAAGCCCGAGTAGGGTTTGAGTACAACTCACTAGGCCACCACCAACGGTGTATAAGACAATATATAGTTTATAGAAAGTGTATCTAGTTCTATTTATACATAATTAAAATTCATAAGGAAATAATTATCAAATTGTCAATTAATCTTTATTTAACAACATAAACACCTGAACTCTAATAGACACTCGTACCCTAATGATTGCTTTGGCTCATTCTGAAGCCTTCAGTATGCCTAATGGATTTCATATCTCTTAATTCAATTTTTATCATTCAATACCTACTTTGTCTCATACCGGGTCCTGAAGTATGTATAATGAATATGTTTTCTCATAATGTCTTTGATACCATTATTTAATTCATATTTGAATCACCATGTTACCATTCACACATCACCCAATAAAATGACCTTGTTCCCATTATTTAATTCGTACCTAAATGACCATGTAACCATTCATACCTTACAAAATATAATGATCTTCTTCCCATTCTTTATTTCACAACTAAATAACCATGTTACCATTTATAACTTACACATTAGAATGAACATGTTCCCATTATTTAATTCTAAACTACATCTCCATGTTAGCATTCATAACACATAAATAATTCAATAGTTTAACACCCAAATAAATTCTATTACTAATTCAAAAATTATGTAAACACAAAGATTCCATTATTTAATTCAATAATTAAATAATCACATAAATAATATTAATTAATATAAAAATTAATTAACCACATCATGTAAATTAATGAATTCTACAATTAATTAATAAATTAAATTATATTAGTCAATTAAACAATTAACTAACCACACAAATTTCATAACTAATTAAACTATTAGTTTATCACATAAATACCCTTAATTAATTCCCCAATTAATTGAGTATATCAATCAAATTAATTAATTCTTCAATTAATTATTCAATATCCACAAAATCAAAATTCCATAATTAATTCGACAATTAATTATGTCAATCACAACCTAAATAGATCATAAATAATCATAAAATTAAATATTCCAATCCTCAAATCTCAATATCTCAGAATTAATTCTACAATTAATTATAATTTCTGAAATCCCCAATTTCACATTTCCTAAATTAATTAATTCACCAAATTAATTAAATCAGTCAAGAACACAATTTCCAAAAATATAATATAAATTATAAAATAACATATAAATAATTTAAATAAATACTTTGGGATTTGGATTATATACCAACTAACTCGATTCATCAAAAAGCGGTCATCCAATAGAAATCACCAAAATTTGAGAAGCACAACGGCATAAAACAAGATCTGAATCTAAAACCCTAATTAATGATTGAAGAAATAAAGATATCTTAAATCTATATATATATCTACAAAAATATATCTATATAAAAAACAAGGTATATATCCAATCAAAATAAGAATAAAAAACCCTATCTAAAATAGGAGAAGAAGGTAGATGGAATGAGAAACCAAGTAAGATGAGATCCTCTTACTAAGAAGGGTGTATATATTAGATATAGTCTTTAAATCACAAATAATGGAGGTCATGAAGACTTGTAATCCATATCAGAGGCTCCAAAATCATGAAAAATATTCTTGGGTCGAATAGAAATCAAGTAAAACTTAAAATGGGGGTTTGCGTGATTAAAAATATAATTTTTGTGTTATATATAAGGTAGTGCATGATTAGTTGGGAAGGGGTGAATGTTTTCCCCTAATTGTGAGCCTAACTATGCGCCTCTATTATGGTGGTGTACAGTTTCTCCTAAGAGGGAGCATGGTTTTAATAACCATGTTCTAACCATGAAATTCTTCTGTCTAGTGTTGCACAGTTTGATGGGTTGGGGCACCTGGTTAGGGAAAACCATGGCCCAAACATGAATTTATCTTCTCCCTTCCAATTTTATCAAATTTTATCCCAAATACACCCCAATTTAAAACCCAACCCAAGTATTCTCAAACAATAGAAAAATAAATACCAGAAATTATTCTCGAGTCATCTTTAAGAAAGTTCAAGATCTTACACAAATAATTTCATTTACTCTCATTAACTGTTCATCAATGGATTCTTCATCTCTCATTCTTATGTCTTTATACATACTATTCCAAACTTCTATCTTTTATTCCCTCACTTTAGTATTCCCACTGAATATACTTTCCATCTTATCCCACAAACTCTTTGATGTTTTGAAACCCATCACCTTTACATAACCATTTTCTGATAAGGACATAAGAATATAATTTATAGCCTTTACATCAACTTCTATATTAATTTTATTAGTAAAAAACATAGGAGAATATTTCTTAATAGGTGTAAAACCAATTGTAGTAGCATCAACTACTTCTATGCCAAAATATAGGAGATAAAGACTCGTCTAATTTTTCTGTCCATAATAATTTTTTCCATCAAATGTAGAAATTCCTCTACTATTTATAGAATTGATATTATCCATGATTAGAAAAAAATAAAGGAACATTACGTATGATACCAATTAAAGTTTCAAAGGATTAAATAACAACTTAGAAGGGGGTTGAATTAGTTGGTCACTTTTATAAGTTTCAATACTTTTAAAAAACACAACCCTTGATACATGTTAAAGTTTATATCATTATTTTATTTTAGTAAATACCCATGCATGAAAATGTAGGAAATAAAGTAAATCATGTAATATATAAAAGGTTTTCCCTCAGTGTGAGAACATACATCCTATACATAGCCACTCCTATGAGTCTATATAAATAATTTATAATGAATAAGTGAATACAACTCATACCAACTCCTGCTAGATAGCTTCTATGTCTCAGTAGAAATTATTATAATAACTCCCATCAACTTACAAATTTCATTACAAACAATTGAGCCAAAATAAAATAATAAAGTCTTTCTTCAAACTTCTACACAAATTCTCTATCTGGAATCCTCAATCCAATGTGGCAAGTCCTGATTATCTCAATCTGATGGGGATGGGTTCAATGGACTTAGTCCAATGAATTTAGTCTAATGGAAACATTACAATGAACTCATTATCAATATATATTACACAAACTCATCTCAAATTCTAAATCAGATATTCCTTAGTTTAGTAAAAAAATCATTAAGTTGTCCAACCTTATAATGAGGTCTCACTCCAAAAAGATATCTCTGACATGAATTATACAGTGCTCCACCATTTCCAATCACATAAAAAATATGTAAAGTACGAATGTATTGTGCTTCAATTAATAAGAATCCCAGAAAGAAAAAGGCAGGAAAATGTAAAACTTTTCCTACATAATTAAATTAAAAATCATCAAGATCTACGCATATTTGAATTCGAATTTTGACCAATTAAACTCTTAAAAAATCTGTTGAAATCTTATTGAGTCTTATTTGTAATTATTATTATCAGACTTCATAAATTTTCTTTGGTATGATGGAACTTCATTAGCTCATTATGATGTAACTTACTTAGCTCATTATGATAGAACTTCTTCAACTCATTGTGACGAAACTTTCTCATCTCATTCTGAATTGACTTTCCTCATCAGAGTTAGTATTGTTGAATTTTTTCTTAGAGTTAGTCTAATTGACATTTTTTCTCAAAGGAAATCTTTATTGAATTTCCTTCTCAAAGTCATTATGATGAATTTCCTCCTCAGAGTCAGTCTAATTGAATTTCCTCCTCATAGTTAGTCTGATAGAATGTCGTTATCATTAGTTTGACAGAATCCTCATAACAATGTAATTCTCATTACGATGGAAAATGAATTCTGCAACTTTGAAATTCATCAAACCTCACTATCTATAACTCATTCATACTTATAAAAACGTCTGTTCTCAGTACTTCTGGATCTGATGCAATCTTTTTATTGATTCCTATAACTAAGAAAATCTTTATGATTCCTCTATTTCATCAAAATCTTTTATAATGATAGTTTTCATGATTTATGATAACTTCAATATTGGAAAAGCTCCTACTAAATTACATAGAAAATTATTATGACTTTTATTACTTTCAAAACCTTATTTAATTTCAACCAAAACACAATATGAATGGTTTCACCTATTCTCCCCCTATTCTTTATAATTATTGTATCACAATTGTTATTGACAATTTATGATATTTGGGAATTAAAAACAAGAAAATCATCGTCTAATTGAAGGTTAGAATGTTTAAAACTTTATAACTCCTAAAATCACTATCTTCATTCAAACTATTCATCAAAATTATAACTTAATAACCAACACTGATTCGAATGAAACTTGAACATCATGCTAATGGATCTAAGACCAATTATGTGTCTAATAAAAAACATTATTATTCTAACAACTAATCCGATCGGTGCTACACAATTTGATACTTTGTGTTTTGTGCTGCTCAGTCTGATCATTTGTATCCAGAAAACAAAATTCTCTAAAAAAATGTTTCCCTCTATTTATGTTTAGGTTTCAAAATTTAGAAACCTTCACTAGTTTTTCAAAAACCATTATTTTCCAAAAAATTAGTTTTCAACGACTACAAAACATTAAAAAACATCATGAAGGTTATTTAGTATACCATACCATTTATGAAATGGAAAGAAACCTATGTTGTCATACATTCATTTTTTGGTTTGGAAAGAATTTTTAAGGCCTATTTTAGGAAGAAACATTAACCTTGAGGTGTTGAATATGACTTTATAGGATAACTCAAAGGATCAATGGGATATTACCAATATGAACCCTAAAAAGTAATAGTGGAAAGACATTCAATATTCATTGAGAGGGAAAACATCTATAAAAGTGATGGCGGGATGGAGATAGAATTAGATGAAGTTAAGAGTCAAGGTACATATGACTTGTCATAGTAATAGGTTCTATAAATCTCCATGTAATAAAAACTATTCTAGAGACACAAGTAATGTGTGGGAGTACAAGAGAGTTTAGAGAACCACAATGGTATGGTTTTCTTATCACCAAGGATAGTGACTAATTATTAGTTTAAAATAATGATCATATAACCCAAAAGGAAGCAGTAAGTGGCACATATGTTGCCAAGTGAAAATAATCCATCAATTAAAAAATGGATTCCATCTATCAAAATCATGTCTTTATTTTGGTAGATCCTACAATGGATGTATAACCCATTGGTTGCAAGTGGGTATTCAATAAGAAACTAGACATTGAAGGAAAAGTCAGTACCAATAAGGTATGAATAGTTGTAAATGGATTGTAATAGCATAGTGAAATTAAATGAGATAAAACCTTTTCACCAGTTGTAATGTTGAGATGCATCATAATTATACTTGACATTGAGGCTTACCGTGACTATGAGATTTGAGAAATGGATGTCAAAACATCCTTAGATAATGTAAACCATCAGGAATATGTTGATATAAAACAACCTGAATGGTTTGTGACTCCAAAGGATGAAAATATATACAAATTAAAAAATAATCCATTTTTGGATTAAATCAAGTATCTATGATATGGAACATTAGTTTTTTATGAATCTATAATAGAATGTGGTTTCATAAAGAATGAGTATTACCCTTGTGTCTACAAAAAATTTAGTGGGATTGCATTAATTTTCTTAATAGTATATGTTAATGACATATTACTTATTTGAAATCAAATACCAGTCTTACAGATTTTTAAGATGCGGTTGAATAAATGCTTCTCTATGAAGGGCTGGGGTGAGATATCATATATATTTCGAATCATGATCTATCATGATAGATCCAAGAATTTTCTCATCCTAAGTCAAAGTACATACATTAATAAAATACATAAGAGATTTGGTATGGAAAAATCCAAGAGGGGATTGTTTCCAATGTCACATGGCATTCATCCTTCTAGGAAAATGTTTCCTCAGATACATGGGGAAATAAATAGAATGGAAAAACTTTCATAAGCATCGGTGATTGGTTCATTCATGTATATTATGATATGTACTGGGATAGATGTTTCCTATGAATCAAGTGAAGTAAGAAGATATCATGATGATCTCGTTGACCTCTATTAGATGGCAGTCAACAATATCTTTAATTATTTGAGGTGTACTGAGGATATGTTCCTAGTTTTTGGAGGATATGAGGAACCAGCCATCAAAATATATGAATATTATAGTTTTCAAACTTATCAAAATGACATATAGTCACAAACGAGATACATATTCACATTGAATGGAGGTATTGTGAGATGGAATAGCTCAAAAAAGGCTATGGTCATAGATTTTACAGTAGAGTCCAAGTATATTGGGACTTAGGAGGTAGCTAAGTAAATATTATGGATGCAAGAAATAATCCAAGATCATGAATTGATAATAATAGTAAACATCCTCTTACACTCTATTGTGATAATATTGTAGTGGTGTCTCTCATAAAAGATCCAAATACACATCAACAGACGAAGCATTTACTTTGGAAGTATCATCTCTTGAGGGTTTTTTAAGAGAGGCGAGGTTTTAGTGATAATTATTTACAAAGAAGAAAATGTTTCATACCCCTTGACTAAAATCTTGACTCACCATAAATATGATTATTAAGTGAGTTCAAATGGACTGAAAGTTGTAGGTAGTTGGATCTAGTCCTCATGGGAGTTTCATGGAGTTTGTGTCCTATGATTAGCTATTTGTACTTTAATTACAAGTATGTTCGATATATTGAATATTAATAAAACATAGTATTAAATATTGTCCATTGTTATATAAGACTCTTATTTAATAATGTCCTACAGTATATGTCACATTGATAAGGTCATAGTAGTTCTCTGTTATATAGGGAACTTTGAAGTGTTATGATGATATTATTAAAGAATGTTCTTCTCTTGGATAACGTACTATGATGGGACACATAGTTCATAAACTATTAAGTGAGATCACTCATAAGAGGATGAGTCTAAGTATCATGAAGTTCTCACTTGGTAATCACCAATATGGGAGATTATCAGAAAGAATCACTGGTAGGAATTCCACATGTTTTGGTGTCATTAGATATTTCTATATGAGAGCATGTGTCATGGTACATGGACTTTAAAATTATCATTAAGGAATTTTATTACACATGCACTTAGATTTTATGATGAACACCATGACAACATATATTCATGGTAAGTTAGGTTATATTGTTCTTGCCATGACATGCATGTCGTTAATGAATAAGTTAAAGAAGGATTATCCCTTCTATATTTATGGAAGCTGATATCTCATCCATTTGATTGAAATAGAACCATTGAATTAAATTCCATGTAAATGGTGTAACGATGTGTTTATTTTAGATATTTAAAGAATGTTGTACCAAGAAAATAGGTTGGTGACATAGATGTGCAACTTTCTTGATGAGATATTTTGATAATAGGATTATATTATATAGTGAGTGTTCAATTTTGGTTTTCATCATTTCGAAATTAAGTTATTTCTCTTGGGTTCCTTGACTCATTTCTAGATAGTAATTTGGACTTTAGTCAAGTTTTCTTGATGCTAGTTAGAAATAATTCCAGAGGGTTAAACAATAAGTGTTTTTGATGATCTTGATTAAATACAATTTTAATTTAATTAATTGAATAAATATTATTCTCAAGACTAAGGTATAATTTTATTCATGTTTTATTGATCACAAATATATATTGATTAATGAAATATTTAAATTAAATATTTATTTATGTGTTTAATAAATAAAATTAGAGTTTGAGTAGACCAAGACCATGTCTAATAAATAATATTAATTAAAAATATTGCTAGATAATATTTTTTTATACTCAAGTTGGAGCGCACCATAGAATAATAATAAGAATATTATTTTTATATAGAATGAGGTTTATTAAAGGTTTTAGTATTTTTTAAGTACTATAATTCAATAAACAAATATCCTAACCTAAAATCTACCTCAATAAATAGCATGTTATGGCTATTGTGAAGGTAAATGAAAATAGATAATTGTTTCAAATATTTAATGTTCTTTTAACTCCTCTATTTCTCTCACTCTCAAGAAAAATAAATGTTTGAGAAATTTATTCAAGATTAAAGAATGAGTGATCAAGAATGGACAACACAAGACATTTTATTCCCCACACTGGCACATAGGGACCGTTTAACATTTATCGGATATAAATGGAGCATGTGTGGATTTTCCCTATAGGGATTCTATTCATGGATTCTCATATCACAATGAAGGCAATTTGAAAGGTCCTTTTCATCTGATTAATTTCATTAATGAAAAAATATTCCTAAGATAAGGTAATCATTTTTTATAACATTAAATAAATTAATTAAAAATTTTATTTTCAAGGTCTGCACTCTTGGTTTTGATAATATAAACATTAAAAGAAATTTTAATATATTTCCCACCACCACATGCTTCCACTACTCATGGATCAATCATAAGGTGCCACTTTTCTAGATCCTTTTGAATAATGGATAGATCCAAGAAGATATGTAGGAGCCTATGTCTGATGTTCGAGCTTAGTGGATGTTGAGTAGTACGTACAAACAATTCCAAGAAGTATGATCTCTAGTCTCATGGACATATCTTGATCTCTAGTCTCATGGCGATATATTGACATTCCATTAAACATGGAGTTGAAGCATGTATAGTCGGGGGTTGTAGTGGCTTGGTTAACGCACAACCACTCGTTATGTGATTTTTGATTTTATGATTTATTTTTCATTTGTTATTATCACCAAATACACCAATTAAAAATTTCACACTTTTTAAGGATGAAGTAGTGGTTTATTAATGAATTTTATTACTCACACCTTGCATAAAAATATCTATTCATATTCAGACTTTATGTTTAGGGATTTGGATAAGGAAAAGGGACCTATGGTTGATGGCTGTGCAAATGAGAATAGAGATGGTAGTATATCAAGATGGACTCCAGAGGACCCTGATGTTTTATTTATTTATTTATCTTCTCTATTATTACTCTAGTTTAGATTTCCACTTTAGAACCCCATTTATTATTGTATGAATCGTGTCTCATCTTTTTGTTTTCACATAATTACTCTAGTTGCTATTATATTATTTATTATGTATTATTTGTAATATGACATGATACTATGGGTATAGTCTCCCCAATGATGGACTTAGACTATCACTTCTAGTCAATGACCTCTTATGTGTAGGGAGGCATACATGACGTCTTGTAGCACTCCGGTTCGAACCCGACATTACAGGTGAATTCATTACAAAAACCATTAAAAAAAGACTCCATACTACAAAAAGACCATTCTTAGTAGTGGTTTTTTCTTTTATTGGAAGTAGTTTAAATAGTTTCCTAATTATTTAGCAGTGGTTAATAAAATCTACATGTATTTCATGTTATCTATTCATTTCATAGTAGTTTGATTCATTTAGCACTTGTTTTTTATGTGATTTGTTTTGAGAATTTAGTGACGATTTTCCTTTTATTTAATGGTGATTTTTTTAAAAAACCTCAAAATAAAATAGATAAGATGATCCTAACAACCAAAAAATATGTCGGTGGATTTTAGGATTATTGGTAGTTAATATTAACCACTGTTAATTATGATTCAAATTCATTTTTTTAACAGTGGTTTTTAAAAATCACCTCTCAATATTTTTTAAAAAATATAAATTTTAAAAATATTTAATAAAAAAATATAAATATAAAAAAAAATTGAAATGTAATAAACTAAAACATGAATGCACAATAAATACATCATGCATACATCATACATGATAAATCCATAGTTATATACATATACATTCATAGTCATCATAACCTCAGTCAACTGATTACCTCAGTCAACGCATACCTCAATTATCAATATATACATATAGAATATGTCCAAAAACATCCCATTCCAAATATATTCTGACCCCATGACCTATGTTTCATCCTTATACCTCCACATCATCTCATTAATTGAAACATAACACATTATCTCATCAATTGTAATAAAAAATATAGAAATTAAAACTAAGAATAATAAATCAGAATTACAACAGAATCATTGATAAAATATAAACATACCATAGAAACTAAGAACCATCACCATTAACTTATAAATAATGTCATGAATCGTATGGTCAACCTATTTCCATCGGTTAACATCTATCACCTACAACAAAAACCATAACATTTAAGAAAATAAATACAAAAGTGAAAAGAAATGGAATATATTTAAAATGTCGCACATAATTTTTTTTATTTTGTCAATCAAACATAAGACATTTTAACATAAAACAAATAATATACCATGAAAAACACTTTTAAAACATAAATGTTCCTATATAAAATATGATACAACACTTGAAACTAAAAAGGTATAAGTATATAAAATTCTAATTGATTTTTAAATCGATCTCCAATGTGATTAAATTTTACATAATATTTATTTAAAGAATTTTATATAAAATAATTTACTATATTTAAAAACTAAATCATTGTTGGTTGTTCCATGGATTCAC
Source organism: Viscum album (assembly GCA_963277665.1). Taxonomy (NCBI): domain Eukaryota; kingdom Viridiplantae; phylum Streptophyta; class Magnoliopsida; order Santalales; family Viscaceae; genus Viscum; species Viscum album. The sequence goes on along the minus strand of OY728148.1, from coordinate 960,920,193 downwards.
ATCAATTTGAGGTTGTTTTATATGTTTTTGATGGTTACCTATACGTTTATGTGTTTTAAATCACTAAAAACCTTTTTACATGCATCCTAGAAAAACCCTAACTTAAAATGACATAACATCGATTCATAATGTTCAAAAATAAATATATGGTCATTTTTCTCTGATTTAATGGTAATATGATGATGTTTACCTAGTTTTTACCCCCCAATACACATTTTTTAAGGCTTCGATACATTTCAAAACTATTTATTGATCCATTTTGAACACAAAACACACCAGATTGACATTTTTTCTAAAATTACATGTCCAAAATAACTTAACGGTGGGTTTACCATGATTTCACATCAATCTGTAGTCTTTCTCGATGGTTTTGACTATTACACGTGTATTTTAGTTTTTTAAAACAAAAAAACATGTTATAGGAATCATAGGAAAAACATAAGTAAAAATGATGTGTCATAAATTATTAAATTTTAAACATAAGTATTTGGTCATTTTACTATGATTTTATAGAAATTAGATGATGTTTTCTTGGTTTTGACCCCCTGATGCATGTTTTTAAAGGCATCAGTACCTTTAAAAACTATTTACTGATCCATTCTGATCACACTACATGTTATATTGATGTTTTTTCTATGTGTAAACATCAAAAATAACTAAAATATAGATGTACCATGATTTCATGTCAATTTGAGGTATTTTTCTATGGTTTTCACTATTATATGCATGTTTTAGTGTTTTAAAACACTAAAAATGTGTTTACAGGTATCCTAGGAAAACATTAACTTGAAAAGATGTTTCGTTAGTTATTATATTTCAAAAATCAATATATAGCTTTTTTACTTTGATTTCATTGTAATTAAATGATTTGTTCCTAGTTTTGACCCTCTATCAAATGTTTTTAAAGGCTTCGATACCTTTAAAAAATTATTTATTAAGCCATTTTGACCACACCACTTGTCAGATTGTCATGTTGTCAATGTATATACATCAAAAATAACTCAATAGTGGTTTTCCCTTGATTTCATGTCAATATGGATTAATTTTCTATGGTTTTTACCATTACACCCACATTCATGTGTTTTAAAACTCTAAAAATCCATTTAAAGACATCCCATGAAAACTGTAACTTAAAAAGATGTTATCTCGGTTCCTACATTTCAAAAATAAATCTATGGTAAATTTTCTATGATTTCATGGAAATATGACTACATTTTCTTAGTTCTGACCCCCCGAAACGTGTTTCTAATGGATTTAGTACCTTTAAAAAATATTTACCATGCCATTCTGACCACACTTCACATAATATTGACATTACGCATACACTTCAAAAGTAAAACAATGGTGGTTCTCCCATGATTTGACATAAATCTGATTTTTTTTCCATGGATTTCACGGTTGCATGTTTTAGTGTTTTAAAATACTAAAAATGAATTTATGGGAATCCTAATAAAACCGTAACTCATAATGACATCTCATCTATTAATAGATTAAAAAAACAACCTATGGTTATTGAATTATGATTTCATGGCAATCAAATGATTTTTTCCTTGTTTTGAACCCCCACCACATGTTTTTAAAGGCTTTATTACCTTTAAAAACAGTTTAATGAGCCATTCCAACTACCTCTCACATCATATTGATGTGTTGTTAGTGAGTACATGTAAAAAATAACTAATTGGTATATTTACCCTGATTTCACATTAATATGAGGTCATTTTATATTTTTTTGAATGTTACGCACACATTTTAGTGTTTTAAAACACAAAAAACACATTTATGGGCATACCGGGAAAATAATAACTCAGACTGATGTTCTGTTCGTTCCAACATTTCAAAAATAAATCTATGGTTGTTTTACTTTTATTTCATAGAAATGTACTAATGTTTTCCTAGTTTTGACCGCTATATACATGTTTTTAAAGTCTTCTATATCTTTAAAAATCATTTACCGAGTCATTCTCACCACACCAAATGTTAGATTGATGTCTTGTCTATGCGTAAATGTCAAAAACAACTCAATAGATAATTTATCATGATTTGACACCAATATAAGTTATTTTTCTGTGGTTTTCAACATTATATTCTTGTTTTACTCCTTTAAAACACTAAAAATATGTTTACAGGAATCCAAATAAAACCATAAATAAAAATGACATGTTATCAGTTCCTACATTTCAAAAATTAATCTATAGACATTTTTATATAATTTCATGGGAATCTGACAATGTTTTCCTTGTTTTGACCCTCTAACACACATTTTTAAAGGCTTTGGTACCTTTAAAAATAGTTTACCATCCATTCTAACCCCACTGCATATCATATTGATGTCCTATATATGATTACACATTATAAATAACTAAAAAATAGTTTTTCCATGACTTCCTGTCAATCAGAGGTCTTTTTCTATTGTTTTGATCATTACATGCATGTTTATGTGGTTTAAAACACTAAAAACCCACTTATGAACATTCCAAAAAATTTGTAACGCATAATGACATATCGTCGGTTCTTACATTTCCAAAATCAATAAACAATTATTTTACTATCTAGTTTTAAGGAAATATAATGAAATTTTCTTAGTTGTGACACCCCAACACACGTTTTTAAAGGATTTGATGCCTTTAAAATTTATTTGCTAAGTCATTCCAACCACACCACACATCAGAATGATTTTTTGTCTATTATTACTTGTCAAAAATAATTCAATGGTGGTTTTATTATGATTTCAAGTCAATATTGGGTTCTTTTCTTTGGTTTGTAATATTATACACATGTTTTAGTAGTTTAAAATACTAAAAATGCCTTTAGAGGAATCCATGGAAAACTGTAACTTAGAAGAACATGTTGTTGGTTCCTACATTTCAAAAATTTAACATGGTTATTTTCCTCTAAATTCATAGAAATACAACATCATTTTTCTATTTTATACCCCTTATCATGCGTTTTTAAAGGATCTAATAACATTAAAAACTATTTACTAAAGAATTTTGACTTCACTGCAAGTATAATTGATATTTTTTATATTATTACATGTAAAAAATAATTAAATGGTGAGTTTCTCACGATTTAATGTCAATATGATCTCATTTTATATGGTTTGAACAATTACACACATGTTTTGGTGTTTTAAAACACTAAAAATAAATTTACATGCATCTCAGGTAAACTATAACTCAAAATGATGTCTCATCTATTCCTACATTTCAAAAATCAATCCACAGTCATTTGCCTCTGATTTTATGTTGATATGGAATCTAATTCCTATTTTTGACCCCCCACACACACATGTTTTTAAAGGATTTGGTACCGTTACAAACTATTTACTTTGTCAAAACTGAGAAAATGAGCTTGAATGATAATCAAACTTAAGGATAACAATATATAACTTATTTTTTATGTGTAGGAATCAAACAAACGTCAATCTGGTGCAAGATGTTGTCGGTATGAATCGAAGTGCATGTTTTCAATATAAAAGTGTCATTTTAGTTTTATTTAATGAACTTTTATCCGTTCTTTGAAAATGTGTGAATGATCTATGAAATTTATAATCTACCTTGATAGGATAAGCTATAAGGCTAGAAATTTCCTTGGGTATCATTCTAGTAATCCATTGAAATATAAAAACTAAATCATTTTCAATTTTCTCTCACCATTGATCCTATGTTTTCCTATAAGAGTCCTGTTCTCGCACTTTTCCTTTCAACCTTGCAATTTATCTTTTTGATACCCTATCAATAGTGCTACTCAAACCCCAAATAGGTGTAATAGAAACAGATGATGACTCCCTACCAAAGACAACTGATGGAGTATGTCCAGAACCCATCCCCTGTACATTTCTGGGATTCTCCTTCCCTAAAACAATTAGAACTTCATGGTTCTGGGAAACTGATGATGATTTTCAAGGGATCACATCCCATATTTATTGAATTTGAACCTGTTAATTCAAAAATATTAACAATTATTTTTTAAAATATTTGATCTTCATAATATTATTGAATTTATTAATTTTTTATTACTATGCATTGTTATTTCATTACTATAAAAACATAATGTTGAAAAATAAATTATAACAACAAATAAGCCTTAAACCCAATTAATTGGGGTTGGCTAGATGTATCAAACGATGCTAAATTTGGATCATTTTATCTATTTATCCAGCCCCATTTAATTGGGTTTAAGTTTTTTTTGTTATAATATATGTTTCATTATTTTTTTATTGTAATGAAATAACATGAAATGATAATGAAAAATACTTACACTAACATCTTTGGAAGGGTCATTTACAAAACTGACATCAGATTCCCAATGCACTTTAAACCATATCTATGTATGGCCAACAGTGTAACCTAATTCATTAGTGTTTATAAAAAATATATACATGTTAGAAAATCTTTGACTTATGATAAAATTATTTAAATAATAATGAATTAAATACAAACCAAAATTACTATTTTTTTATAAATCTCTAAGACACGCTGATATGAAGAATGAATTATTTCTCATGATTCATAGTATTTTTTTTCAATAATTCCTACAAAAAATAGCAACACTAATAAAAATTATAATTTTATTTTGTTTATGTTACTACGATGCTCTAAAATATGCAATTACCTCATGAGATGCATCTCTGTTAATGTTGAATTTTGAATTCGATTTCACATGAGAAATTCATTCACACACTTTGTCATATATCTATAATGGCCTCAATGATATTTCATTAAACTCATGTCATAATATTCATCTAAAATATCACCATTTCTTTCCTAATTTTGTCATAGTGCATGGGTGTGAAATAGATCCTAGGACATCCAAATGAAAAAACATCTAGGAAAAAACATAACACTCTATAAGTATATTACAAAATTTTATTCATGTCATGTAAAATAATTATCAAGTAATATTAAATTAAATTACCTTTAATTAAGTATCAAAAACCTCATTTTTCCATGTATTAGAAACATGCCTCCATTATTTATAATTAATGGGAATGCTCATTGTATCACAAATAAGATGCCTAATAATCTGCCCATCGATTCTGGAAGCATCATCAGAAGGCACACCAAAATCAAAAAATGGAATGATAATATTGAATTACTTCAGGTCTCATACATCATTCATGTTCATATTTATATACATTCTATTGTTATTTTTATCCATTTGAAAAATGAATTATACAATTAATAAAATTTATAGTTTTTTACAATGACATATATACCTGTAATAGTAACTCACAGGTATCCACTAGATGAAGGGATGACCAACTGTTCCATAGATGATGTTGAATTGGATGGTGGGATACTAAAAGCATCTGGGGAATGGCTGGCTCGCGGGTAGTATCATGTACAACCAAATAACTCAGATCCACTGAAGCTGATGGTAGTTGTGGTGTGCTCCGAGATGATAACCAGCCATGATTTTGAAATATATTTGTTCTCAGCATTCATGCAAATCAATCGGTTCAGATATATTAAATGTATAAAAAATTAAAAACTAGTAAATTTTTACAAAAAAAAGAAAAACTAGAAAATTGAATATATGTATAAACCACTAATCAATTAGAAATTTTAATATATTTTCATTAGCAATTTATACATCCAATTATCTTCATCTTCATTATCTTCATTATTATAAACCTCCATTGTGACAAGGGCTTCATTTTCACCCTCTATTGCAAGTTATATTTTTTCCATATTGTCAGTAAAAAATTATTCAATGTTTTTTTGGTTGATTAGGTTCACTGTCACAAAGTACCAACTGATCTTCATCACTCATATCATATAAGTCAATCTACATTAAGTGTAACAAAACTCTAACCGTCATGTATTTCATCATCCACATAATAAACTATCTTCACTTAGGAAGCCAAGATAAATGGATCATTCTCTACATGCTCATTGGAATGGATAAATTGAGAGAAGTGGATAGAATTAAATTTTAATAAATCATTCATTATACCCATATCAATATTAACGCACTTTCATTTGAATAAGACACCCAAAAACTAACCATGATTGTTTAATTCAATTATATCAACCAAATTTCCATAATATCCCACCTCTATAAGTGTAAATATACCACTATTTTGTGTTTTTAAGACATCTTCCTGATAATTTGTATGAAACCTAAATCCATGAATATTGTAGGCTTCAAATATCTTAGACTTTCTTAGAGGACCTTGAGCCAAAAAAAACCTTAAAAGCATTTGATATTTCATCTTGATTTTCCACATTCATTATCAAGAAAAATATATATAATCTTTTAGTTTTAACATAGACAAAATCACTATATGTCAATAATATTAATATGAGTATATACTTACCTGATGGGTGATCCATTTGACAATCTCCTTATTAACATTTTTTTTAATTCCATCCCATTTCAAGATCTACCCCTTAATCACTTATTTGTTTCACATCACAATTATTAAAAAAATGGATCTATAATAAGACTACTAAGCTGTATATATCTATGTGCTTATGGAAACTCCCATTCATTCAGTGTAAAATTTGACCCCTTTCCAATTGGTTATCCAATAATTGGAAATATTGATAATTAGTTTTCAAAAAGACAATTAGTGGAGATATCTTCAAAACATTAAACACGATTGAATCTAGTCTCAATCCCATCCAAATACCTTGAATAGAATGTCAATCACTCTTTGGATATGTAACCATTAGCAATAGAGTCTTTTAGTTGATATTTATTCATCATATATGATTTCAAATGACTTATGTACCTAATGAAAAAAATAAGAATCATATAAAAAAAATATGCAATAATTTAATAAAAATAAATTCACTAATGAAAATAAAAATTATATCATTGTACCTCTCAATTGGTTACATCAATTGATAATGTTCTGGTCAGCCATGTTTAGCTTCTTCAACCAAATGAACAATAAAAATAATCATCATAGTGAATAATAAAGGGGAAATAACATCTACAAATAAAAAAGTTTCAAAACATTTCTTTCTTGAAGTTTATCAATCTCAATTGGATTTAGATTTTTTATACAAAGGTATTTGAAAAAAGGTAAAATAGTTTATTTTTTGGTTAACATATTACAAAATTCCAATGAAAACAACTATTCCATCAAAATACATGAGTTGTGACTTTTCAATCCATGTAACTTTCAATTTTTTTTAGTCAATGCACCTTGATATATTACTTGAACATCAATCTTCCACATTTAAATTATTTAATGTTTGAAGGAATACGTCTTTCTCTTGATTTATCATTGTAAAAATTGTTGAATGAAACTTTCTATTCTCATTTTCACAAAAATCATGCTTTATATTCATTAACTCAAAATTCTTATGAGCATTAAGGTGATCCTTTGATTTACCCTTCTCATTAAGAAATGTGAAAATTACATTGCCACAAATTTTTTTATCAATATTCATTATTTCAAGATTATAACATATCAAATTAAACTCCTAATGAGGAATTTTGAAAAATATACCCTTTATTTTTGTGTTCCAGAGGCTTCAAATATTGTACCATGTACCGTTTTCCCCTTCTTTAAAATGATTATATTTTCCAAATTCATCAATGACACTCATTAATTATACCATGATTTCAGAACCTAATAACACTTTTAGTGGGTTTTTTAGTTTAATATCTTCATTGAATTATGTATTGTTAAACCTAGATTTATGAGAATAAAGAAGGAAATCAATTATGACGCATAAAACATCATTTTCTTCTATGAGTTAATTGTTGATGAAAAAAATTACAAACTAGACAAGACAAAATAGTATGAGTGTTTGAATCAGATAAATTTCCTAATCCTGGAATGTTAGTAATTGTATATATTAAATAAGAAAGTATTTTTAATAGACTTATCAATGAAGCGTCAGATGTTTCCATTCCATCATTTCGTAATTCTCACAATTATTTGATTAGAGGTTGAAGGTATATATCAATTCCATTTCTAGGAATTTTATTTCTAGAAATAATCTTATAAATTGAAAAATAATATTTATTCATACACATCTATGATGGTAGATTATAAGGGATCAAAATAACTGGCCGAATACTATAATTAGTAAATAAATTACAAAAGGGGTTAAAACCATCAGAATCCAATCCCAAACGTGAATTATTAAGATTTGAGGAAAAATATAGATATAATGAATCAAACATTTTCTATGATGTTGAATCTTTTGGATGTCTCATCAAGCCATCATTAATATCTTGATCATGTCAATTCATTTTGTTTGTAGTCTTATATGCCATGAATAATATTTTAAAGCATCATATCAGAGGAAAGTAATGAAATAAATTTGAAGGAGTTTTCTTTATTTTTTCTTCCTGGGGTTGCATTGATTTATACTCTCATTATTTTTCATTGACTTTCATCTACTTTTATGACATCTTATGAATTCTCCTTTGTCGAAATCTTCCCCCTATTAAAGCATGCAATCAATAAGGAATTCATGTGTCTTTATTTTATACAGTCCATTTTTATTTATGACATTATTAATCTCATAGAATGATGCAATGATCATATCTTCACTAAATGCATCATGAAGAAACTATAAAATCATGTACATTTCTTTGTCAATAATTTCACAAAGACAATTTATATGATACAACTTAAGTAGTAAAGAAAACATTGAATACTTATCACACCCTTCATACAGTTCTTGTTGCAGTCTTCAACAAATTCATAAATCTCAATTTTTTGGTCGTTGAACTTATTAGAAGGATTAAAATTATCAGGGTCAATTGAAGGTTTTTTTGATCTATTGAAATCTTGGACATTATATCCTACAAAGAAAAATGTTTCATTTATCAAATTTCAAACTGAATTCCCCTCTAGAGGGTCACTTTGTGTTTCGTTGATAGGATTATCTTTTTTTTTAATTTCGATAACAATATATTTACCATGACAAATGCAACATACATATTGAGTATAAAATTGTTTCTATATGAAATGATCGTATACTTCATTTCAATTTAACCATCACAAGAATTTTCAATCAGGACATACACATTTTATTCTACCATCCACTGGTCAGTTTTTAATTACATAATATATTTTTTCAAACACTTGTCATAACGAGGTGTGTTTCGAGGTAATGTAATCCAACTTTTATCCATAGGTATTGTATTTTCACTCATCTCCCTATATATTCAGATATAATGTTATAAATGGTTAATCAGAAAAGTACAATTAAAAGTAAAAATCAATTAACTTCGTTAATCCTGGTCACCTAATTTATCCTATAATGCTATAGATATCGTATATAAAATCATGGTGAACATACATGTACACTTATTATGTTCTTACTTAGGATGTATCATGCCAGTGTGGAAGAAGCAGACTAAAACTTTATGGAATAATCAATAAAACCAAATCGTTTCCTTTCCTCAAATCAACCATTGTCCAAAACTCACTAAGGCTTACTCACCAAGAATTCATGAGGGATAAATTAATCATGCAATTACAGACTATTTATAACCCCACATACAAACAATAATTCATCATATAAAATATTCATGATCCCCATTTATAATAGGAATTAATGATAGTTATGTGTATATGATTTCTAAGTGATAAAAGTTATCCTTTTATTGTACAATATTTTATAATACATAATTATATAGAAACCCAATCATACAATATTAAAAAATTACACCTTACGATAGGGGATTTAACTCTCTGATAAATGGGGGAGGGGGGTCGTCATTGGGGATCACCATCAAAGAGAAGGTGGGGCATTATGGGGTCATCATTAGGTAGCAAGTGGGGTTGGGGTCATGAGGATCATATGTGAGAGTTGGAAAGGGGTGTTCACCATTGAGTATGAGGGGTGAGCCGTCAGGAGTAAGTGGGGGAAGGTGGGAGAGGTATGTTCTTGGAGAGAAGGGGGGTCAGTGTCGGGGAGATGTGGGGTCGAGGGTGTGGGGAGGTCACCTACATTGGGGAGAGGTATGACCAAGGGGCAGGGGCAGTCGCCGGTGTCTGGGATAGGTTGGGTAGATGGGGGGTAATAACTGGTGCCGGGGAGAGGAATGATCGAGTGTGAGGGGCAGTCGCAGGAATTGGGGAGAGGAGCAATTGAGGGAGAGGGGTGGTCACTAATGTTGGGGGAGGGGTATGGTCGAGGTGGAGGGGTGGTCATCAACGTCATGGAGAGGTGGTGCTGAGGGATCGGTGTGGGGTAGGGGGAGGGAGTCACTAGCACCATGGAGAGTCATGATCAAAGTGGGGGTGGTCACCAGTGTTGGGGAGAGGTGAGGCCGAGAGGGAGGGGTTATTGCCGACGTCGAGGAGAGGTGTCCCCAAGGGGGAGGGCAGTCGCCAGCATCGGGGAGAGGCATGACCAATGGAGCGAGGGGGTTAGGGAATCAGTTGGAGGGGGCAGGGTCAGTTATTTTTTAAAAATATTAGCAGTGGTTTCATTGAAGCCACCACTGTATTTAAAATATATTTAATAATGGTTTTTTAGTTGTGATTATTAGAAAAACCACTAATAAACTTTCACTAAGACCACTCTTTTTTGTAGTGGTAGATAACATAGTTTGACCGAATCTTACCCTAAAAGGGACATATATAATTTTATTACTAATTCTAAAGCTATAAAAGTCACCATGAAATACCATCTCTCTAACCACTCAAACAATTGGATTTCTCTCACTATAAATTTTTCCCACTTTATGAATTTTCTCACCCATAGTATTTTTTATTAGTTTAAGGAATTTATCTCAATAAAAAAATTAACACCCAAAGGAATTAATTTTTTACATTAAGGAATTTTATTCACACGTAGATGTGATATAGTAGTTGCGTGCAAAACATCAAATTATATCTTCATATTACATCAATGAATTTTGAAATGAAATCATTGAATCACTGTATAAATGTAACATCCCGAACCCGGATGTCACTCTACTGTGCCCCAAGCCCGGTTGGCTACATGGCCTCAAGCACATCATCTCAAATACCAGAGGCTTATGACTAGAAGTTATGGACATGGTGAGTCATTTGGGAGACTATACCCCAATTAACATAATTTATCACAAAGGAGGTCAATCACATTAAATAGTGGTAGCAGATACAATAAGCAGACAATAGAAAAAATAGACAATCAAGAAGACAATATGTAACAATCCAGAAGTGTCTCATATACCATGATGCATATGATACATGTATCTAGAAAATATCCATAATATGTACATATAAATATAATAAAATATAAGTATCTAAAATCCAAATCGACCGAAAAGTGCCCCCGTAGCATCGCAATCCTCATCTTAGTCCTATGCTCCCATGCTCTAAAACAGTGATCAACAAATAGTTTTAGGGTGATTTCCCATTCTATAACCTGTAACTATATAATCTGTTTGGGTCCCCAAGGTGACCCAAATTGGATGTGAGATAAACATCCCAGTAGGTTTCCCCATAATTATCTATACAGTTCTAAGAATTACTATGAAATATGCGAAACAAGTGAAAGTAAGTAGTAATGTATGTGTGAAAGTCTAATGCATATAACTAATACAAACAAGTAAAACTAAAAACCTCTTGTGGCTCCCTACAACAAGTTCCAGCTCTTAACAAGGAATCTACAAGAAATATAAACAAACAACACAGCCTTTCCACATAACCATCCATATCATGTCCAAGCGTCCTTACCGTATAAAAAAACATTATAAAAAACCCACGGTCTTGTCATACAACCACAATCATATATCCCACAGTCATGTCGTATAATGAAGTGTATATCACGAAGGGCCGAATCTAGGGTCCTGAAGACCAAGGAATCCTCTTCGAGTCTCAGGATAATCTCGATGGAAAATTGGAATAGGCACTGGTTTGAATCCTAGGAGCATGTGTACCATCATGTCCTACGTGAGTCCATGATAGCTTGATCAAAGGGGTAGAAAGGCCTAAGGCATCTCAGGGAATAAAGACTAAATGTGCATAATCAGCCAAGGTGTCCACTATTGCATTCCAGATCCATGGAGGTCCATTGATGAAATCTATGTAAATAATCAATCATTCCATGCCTTTAACAATTTCAAACAATATGATTCTACCCACTCATATAAAAAATTACATTAAAAACAATTCAATGATTATACCCACTCATTAAAACCATTACATATCATGAGTATACCTACTCATGTAATCCACTTTCATTTAATCATGTCACATGGATATACCCACGCACTTATCACCAATTTCCATTTAACACATCACATGGGTATACCCACCCATTAATCACAATTACCAACAAAACTATATAAGCAATCTAAAAAAAGCCAATGAGAATACCCAGTCATTTGAAAAGTTCAATTTATGTATTTAATCATGATAGGAATGGAATATTATAATAACACAAGGTAAGGAGGCAAGATATCTCCTATGTATGTAATTCGGCCTCATTTATGTACAACCGAGCTTCCATAAACTAGGAAAACTCGAGGTCACGCCCCATGGGTAGTTCATCAATGGTAAAAACCAATGTAAAGGCATGGTGCACCCCATGGGTGTTCTTTGGCTAGGTCAGCAACCAAAAAAGTATCTCAAAGATCCTAAGGGGGTCCCAAATAGGTCATACCTCATTTATTTCAGATTAACACTTTAAAATCAGGCTCATGCTAAAATGTCCAGCGGGAAAAAAAAGGTTAATAGCTCTATAAAGCATCAAAATCCGAAAGAAAAGTATATACCACCTACCTTTTCTCATTAGTGAAGTTCTCATCTATTATCAAGTCCTAATTCATCTTGGTTGGGAATAAGTCTAAAGAACATATGAAGAACAAGAAATTAGGGAATAAAAGCCTAAATCCAAACAATGCAACTATTGTTATGAAGAATCAAGAATGGCTAAAAAGGAACCAGTATCCTACTGTCATGGTTCCATCAAAATTTTCAGTGAATGAAATGGAATCCAAATAAGTGCTAGATCTGAAAAGCTAGATTAGATAGTTTTTAGGCTTCAAAAGAGAGAAAAAAGGATTCTGTCCAAAAAATAGAGGCCCATGCCTCTATTTTTAGAAAACATAATTGGGAAATTACTTGAAAAGTAATTTCCTTACATGGTGTGTAATTATCAGTTTTAATTTAATGGGGGAAAACCCTTACACATCATGAAAGGTCCTAGACAAACCATTACATGTTATGAAATCGGATTACACAGTGTGTAATCCCATTACATATCATGTAATTGGCCTGCAATCGGTATACAACCCTGCCTATTATTTCCCAAAAACAACCGAACTATCCCATGGCCCAGCTTAGGGTCTATGCAAAAAAATATTGTAAAAGATTCAAACCTCAAGAAAAACGTAAGATCATACAATCTTCCCCCCGTAAAGCAATTCTTCCCCGAATTTACCTCTCATGGGTAGTCGAGATCCATTTGAAAAAACTCATGTCACTGAGCACGTATGTCGGCCTCCTGCTCCTAAGTATCATCTTGTGAATGGTCTTTCTTCCAGAGAACATGTACTATAGGAACTAACTATCCTTGTTTAACCTTCATTCTCCTATCAACAATTCAAATTAGATGCACCTTGATGGATGCATCAAATTGTAGCTCAACCTCCGCTGGTTGAAAAGCGTGAGATGGGTCTGAATTATAATGGCGTAGTTTTGATACGTGGAATATGTCATGCATGGCTCAGTACCTCTGAGGTAACTAAAACTAATAGTCTACTGATCTTAATCTCTCAGGAATCTCGAATGGCCTAATATATAGTGGTGAAAGCTTACCCCGTATCATGATCCTTCTATGTCCCAACCTTAGTTAAACACATAAATGGACCTGATACCTCACCTCAAACTGAAGAGGTCATATATAGTGACCGACATAAGATTTCTATAAAGATTTTGTAGTAGCCATCTTCTTCTAAATCAACTGGATCTACCCAGAATTTAATTGCATGAGACAAGGTCCCAGTAAAGCTACCTTTCCAGCCTCTAGCCATCATAAGGGTGATAGGCATAGCCTAATGTACAAAGCATCGTAAGGAGACATCTGTATCATAGCCTAATAATTGTTATTATAGGATAACTCATCTAGATGAATGTGTCTATCCCAAGATCCCCCAAAATCTGGGACACATTCTCTCATCATGTTCTCTAGCACTTGTATCATACACTCTGATTAGCCATCAGTCTAAGGGTGGTGGACTGTGCTCAGAAGAACCTATGTACCCAGTGCCCTTTGAAAACACTATAAGAAATGAAATTTAAAGTGGGAATCCCCATTTGAATTGATAGCGCATGAAAACCCATGAAGTTTTATTATTTCATGGATATACAATCTTCCAAGAACATTTTCATCAAAGGTATCCTTGATTGGAAATAAATGATCAACCTTTTTGATCCCATCAACAACAACCCATGCAGCATCGTTACCTCAAGGAAACCTTAGTAAACCAGTCATGAAATACATTATTACATCATCTCATTTCCACTTTTGAATAAGTAACTGGTATAAAATCATGGCTGGTCATTGATGTTCCTCCTTCACATGCTGATAGGTGTAACACCTCGTAAAAAAACTAGGTACCTCACTTTTCATACATGGCCATTAGTATTGATGATGGAAGTCACGGTACATCTTGATGACTCCGGGATGTAGTGCCCAAGATGAAGCATGAAACTCCCACATCATATCCCCGTGTATATCCACTGGAACCCAAACACATCCATCGATATGTAAGATCTCATCAACACCTGTGGTCCAACCAGGAGAAGGGACCTCACCTTCCACACTCTCCCATAGGACTAGACCCTATAAATTTGATAATGGTCTCATCCGTACATTATCCAATAGAGTAGAGGTCACAACTATGGATGTTAGATATGTCTATACCTAAATTTTGTGCACCTCCATGTAGATCATAGAGAATAACGCCATAAGTTTCCACTAGAAACTTGCCTACTGCACTGTTTGTATCTGAGCCCACGTGCTCAGTGCATCGAACATTACATTACCTTTACCATTCATGTATTCAATCATTATGTCAAAAGACTGTAGGTACTCCACCCACCTTTTTTCCTCATATTCAAATAATACAAATTAAATATATACTTGAGGATTTTTTAGTCTGTATACAAAAAAAATGATCTCCCAATAAATAATGTCTCAAATAGTGAAAAGCATAAACAACTGCATCTAGATCAACATCATGCATAGGGTAATTCCTCTCATGTGGCCTTAGAAACTGAGACTCATATGCCAAAAATCAATCCCCCTACATCATCACTACTCCCAGCCCAATACTTGTTCTGTCACAATTAAGGATGGAACACTCAGTTCATCAGCACCATGAAAACTAATATCATGTTTGGGAGACTGAATGGTATAAACATATACTCATACAGACCATACCTACTCTGAACGTTTGTACGAGGTATGTATGTTGGTCAAATATGTACTTGGTGATATCCTAACCTTATTTCAATTTTCAAGAATACTCGGGATCCTAGAATCTTATCAAACATTTCATCTATTTGTAGAAATATATATCAGTTTTTAACCATTAGATTATTCAAATTATGATAATCCCCTAATAGACTAAGAGTTATATCCATATTTTTTGAAAAAAGAACTAGAATACCCCACAGAGAAGTTTTAGGTCAGATAAACCCCTTTTCCTTAAAATACTCTAGCTTCCACTTAATTTCTTACAACTCCATCGTAGCCACCTAGTATGTATAAATGGATATTGGTACAGCTCATAACACTAGTTCAATGGATAACTCAACTTATCTCTCGAAAGGTAAACTAGAAAATTCATCTGGGAACATGTCCCTGAAACGATCCACCATTAGAATAACGTCTACCAGACTCACTCCCTAATCATCCAAAATACAAAATAGAAATCTAGGCAGTTATTCTTCCCAACTCATGATAATCTGGTCCATCTCAACTCACCTGGACACCCCATTCACCCTTTTGAGTAAACACTACATCCTCTGGTGATGTTAAAGTTACCCTTAGGCGATAGTAGACAATTTACGATTGATAATATACAAAACAGTCCATCCCAAGAATGACGTCAAACCTTATCATCTCAAATACATAAATATCTAAAACGAAGTGACACCCACCAACCACAATGGTGTACTCCCAGCACTAGAGCACATCATCCATTCTGATTCCCAATAGTATTTCTAGCATTAAAACACTTTAAAAATACCACACAACAAGCCCAAGGATTTTAACCATAGGTGCAGATATGAAACTATGAGATACACCGGTATCAAAAAGAGAAGATGAAATAGTAGAGGATACTAAGATCATTCCTCTCACTATTGACAGTATAAAACCTATCTCTTCAGGGGTAGGTTGTATATAATATAATTGACCTATACCATGACCCTGTAAAACAACCTCACTGCTAAGAGTAGGTCCCCTTCAATGTATAAGAGTAATTGGTGTATGACTACCTCAGGAAAGACCACTATTTCTGCAGCCTGATCTACCAGCATTGCTCTAGCTCCCAGCTTGACATAGATCATAGAAACCTACTTCTGAACCTGACATCATAGCTAACCCAATACCACTCACAACTGGAGGGATGGTCCTACAAAACCATTGCATGTGGCTCATCCCTCCATAAGCTCGGCACTCGACTGGGTCGCAGTCACACTGATTCTTCATGTGTCCTCTCCTGCCACACTAGTGACAAAACACCGAACTACTGGAACTTATAGCCTAACTGATGCTCATCTCATGGGAAGCATCAAAATGGTTCTCCCTTCCTGAAGATATAGAACCACTAGGTTGAGAAGAAACATTTTTGTGCTCTATATCCTCAAATTCCCTCAGGTTCCACTCTATAATCAGTGCCTGATTCACAATCTCAGTGATAGATGTCAACCTGAACATGCTGACCTAGAATTTGATAGTATGTCAGAGGCCTTCCTCAAAGAATCTCGATCTCGACAACTCATCAGTAAGGTACATCAATTCAATACTATTCAAATCTATAAAGTATGTTGATTAATCTATAACTGTCATGGTTCCTTGCTCTAGAGAATTAACTCACTAGATCACTCTTACCATTGTGTCTTGGGGTAAAAGTATTCAAGGAAGTAGGTCTTGAAATCTCTCCAACCCATATATCGTAGCCTTTCAGCCTAGTTCAGAACATCCCACCAGTACTTTACTACTCAATGTATCCTATAAGTGGTGAGCTTGACCCTCTACTAAATAGGTGTCTTCAGAAGCTCGAAGATAGCTAGTGTAGTCTAAAGCCACAACTCAGAAGCTTGTGGACCATCATCCCCCAAAAACTTGAAAGGATGTTACTACTAGAACACCCATGTCAGCTCGGCCATTGACATGGTAGGCTACGGTGCTCCTTGAAAAGTTTGCATATAGAAAAATAACCTCTCGTGGAGCTATGCCTCAGCACCAATGTCTGAAATAGTCTATTGTACCACAAAAAACACTAAAAGAGGATCCACTAGTGTCTCATGGCCCACCACCTTCGATGCATGGTCATCGCCACCCTCTTGGTATACCATTGGAGGTCTTCATGGTGACATGCCTCTATAATGCCAATCACTCACCTCCGAAAGGAATGATATCAAATTCACATCGCAAAAGCATAGGACTGGTCAAAAACCTCCTAAAATCAATTCATAACACATAACTTAATCCTTAATCCATGACTATATAAAGAACAACCACAACACAACTAGAAACACTACCTATCACCCACTCAAAATCCGGGTGTAGGTCAAGTCTTTATTTTCCATTTATTTTCATTTAACAGTCATTATTTGACATTATTTAACCAATGGTCCACCAAGTTATGATCCTTGAGGACCCATAACACCTCATGAACAGAAATTTGATGCCCATATAATCCATACACATCAAATTCACTTTAAAATTTAAATTTAAAAGGTACTTCATTTTCTATTTCATAAGGGCCCATACACCTTATGAATTGAAAGATGATGTCACTTCTCTATCCTCTGCACAAAGTCTATCAAAAAATCAGGAACAACTATTACAGCACCTATCACAATAGCTTGCGTCAAATAATTCATCTTAAATGTCCTGATATAAGGCATGATATGTGATTTTGAACAAGAGACTATATGATGCATGAGACGGAATACCCTCATATCATCAGGTTGTAAAAAAATAGAAACCAAAATTACATCAATATTACCAGCATAAATCATGTGTGTCACCTAATGGTGAAATCAAATCAAATGTATTAGTCAAAACAAGAAAATAACAATTCATTTAGGGTAATTTTGATTTTTCTTGTACATGGGTTTGATACACTCGAGCATAGCTCAATAACACATTCCATTTTCTTTCATATCCATGTATATTGTCTCCAAATATAAAACCAAACCAGAAAAGAATTTGTCTCTGATACCACTTTGTAACATCCTGAACTCGGATGCCACTCAATAGTGCCCAAGCCCAGTTGGCTACATTGCCTCAAGCGCACTCCTCAAATGCCAGATTCTTCCGACTAGTGGTGAGGGCCTAGTTGAGTTATTGGGGATACTATTCCCTCATTTCCAGAGTATATCATAGTGGAATTCAATCAAATTCAATGGCAGAAGTAATTTCAATAAGTGGAAAATAGGTAAAATAGATAAGCAAGTCATGAATATATAATAATCCATAAGTGTCTTATATAACATGATGCAGATGATACATGTATCTAGAAAACAACCAAAAAATATACATGGAAATAATGTACAATACACGTATCCAAAATCCAAAAAGGCCAAAAAGTGTCATAGTAGCATCACAAGCCTCAGCTGGGTCTCATGATCCCATGCTCTAAATAAATGATCAACAACTACTGTAAGGGAGCTTGCCCCTACTATCACCTGAAACCATATAATTTGTTTGGGTCCCCAAGGAGTCCCAAAAAAGGTGTGAGATAAACTTCCCAGTAGGTTTCCATCCGAATATCTATACAATTATATGCTTCACTAAGAAATATGCGAAACAAGTACAAGTAAGCAGTAATGTAAGTGTGAAAGCCCAAGGTATATAACCAATGCAAAAAAAGTTATACCAAACAACCTCTTGCGGCTCCCTATAATAAGTGGCAGCTACTAACAAGGTACCTATAGGAAATATAAACAAAAAACACAGCCTTGTCATAAAACAATACATATCATGTCCACACAACCTTACTCTATAAAGAAAACCATATAAAAAACCCATGACCTTGTCGTACAACCACATTCATATATCCCACGATTGTGCCATGTAATGAAGTGTAGACCATGAAGGACTGAATCCAATGTATTGAAGACCAAGGCATCGTCATCAAGTCCTAGTATCATCTCGATAGAAACTCAGTATAGGCATTGGTTGGAGTCCTACGAGAATCTGTACCACCATGTCCTAGGTGAGTCCAATCAAGCCAGATCTATTGTAAAACAAAGCTTGAGACATCCCACAGAATCAAGTCCCAAAGAGAATAATCAACCAAGGTGTCCACTACTACGTTCCAAATCCATGGAGATCCGTCTTTGGAATCTATGTAAATCATCAACTATTCCATACATTTAAAAATATCTAACCATATGAGTCTAACCACTCATATAAAAAATTACATTCAAAACCATTCAATGAGTATACCTACTCATTTAAACCATTACATCTCATGAGTATATCCACTCATGTACTCCACTTCCATCTAATCATGTCACATGGTTATACCCACCCACTTATCACCAATTTCCATTTAATACATCACATGGGTATACCCACCCATTAATAATAATTACCAAAAAACCATTTAAGCAATCTAAAAACAACTAAAAAGTATACCCACTCATTTAACAAGTTCCATTTAAGCATTTAATCAATTTACGCATGACATATTATGATAACACAAGACAAAGAGGTAGGACATCTCTGAAAAAATAACATTATGTGCATATTTTTTATCAGATAATGAGGATTTATTTTAATGATAAAACCCATGAATTTCAATGTTTTATTAAAATAATGGGTAATTTTAATTTGAGAATGATTATGAACAAAATTGAGAAAAGTGCACAATTTTGGATTTTTGACAGATTTTTACCAAAAGGGTATTTTTTTAATTTATTAAAATATATAAGTAAAAAATTACTGATTAATTTTTTTCATAATACTGATTTTATTTTCTTCAACTTTATCTTCATGACCAAGAGATGATTCGAAGATTTATTAGTCCAAAAAATTTATTGAATTTGAAACTTTTCTGGGTGGACAACGTGGACCTCACCACCATAACAGATGCACAAACTGGTCTCCTCGCCTCTAATTTAGGTTATTCTACGTGTGATATCACTAGGACACATAAGAATGACTCATAAACAATTTTGGGGGAGTTTTAAAGTCATTAAGGTTTCCATTGATCGTTATACATTTGAAGGAAGCTTCCTAGAAATTTAGGCCATAAAAATTCTTATTCAATGAAAATTCCATACCTCTTTAATACGATGTCTAAATGAGCTTAAATGGGGAGGTTGAATGGAAAACACATTTAGGATCAACTTTTATGAATGATTCCATGTGTTAATCTACCATTTATTGTTCCAACAATGCACAAACTTTTAGGGGATAGAATTCTTCCTATAAAAGGGGGCTCTCGCCTCCTTCCCAAATCATCAGCTTGACACCAACCACCAAAGAGGGTTCCCAACAAGGCATCAGACAACGCTACACCTCTCTTACCACCCCATTTCGTCATTTTCTTTTCTGTTAATTTTAGTTTGGATTTATTTTTTCAATTGTAATTCAAATTTTATTTTTATCAATCCATGCCTTTGTGTTTCTCCATCTACTTTTCATCATTTCTTTCCCTATCTCTCTCTTCTCTTCCACCCACTCCACCAAGTAATCTATTACTCTCAGAAATGATAGGATAACACCATGACTTGGCCAATTGGGAGGTGAAGGTGATCATGAATTTTATTTAATGTTTAATTTTATGTTTGTACATATATTTGTGTAGCATGCATGAGTAAGTTGAATGTCCCTGATGTTGTGACTACCACAGATAACATGCAACTCAACCTATACATATTATTTTATTTAATAATTTTCCCTCTCTCAATTGGTTAGTTCTTCACACATTGGAGTTGATATAATCAATGGATGAAACAGATTCAATTGAACTGGGTCTTGCATGATGACACAATATAGAGAAAGGTGTGTCCCCAACTTGGATTAAAGGAGGAGGTGGAATTGAGAGTGCTCAAACATTCAATGATATTCCACAATTTATAAATAACGAATTGTAATTCAAACATGAGATTTGGTGTTTGGATTATCAAAATGAAATAAAAAATATAAAGGATAATAATGATTAAATATTTAACCAACCCCCAAAAACCACGTTCTTTCTTATTAATTCATTCAATTTAGACTTGAATCATAGTATAAATTTAGAATTATTCCTTCACATATCAATATTTTAAATAATAAAAAACCCAAAAATATTTTAATAACTTCCATATAATAAAAAAACCACATAAATGGATAGAATATGTGAATTAGATAAATTAAGTGTACTAAATTAAGAAGGATCTTAAAGAGAGATGACTCTGGTCTACCACTGTTCTTCACTAGGAAAAATATAATTTTTTTGTCCACACCCCACAATAGACGTGCGTCAAAAATGATGTTGTTTCTGGGGATCTAATAATTACTTCATTTAATTTATCTATTTTCAAATATGTTTTATATACCATTTTATTTAAAAAACTAAAAAAATACTACCATGATGTATTCGAAATCAGAATTTTATGCATGGAAAAATTACTCATAGGTGCGACAACAAAAACAAGAAGAAGTTGAAAATTTTAGAAGAGATTAGATTCATGAACATAGAGAAAGCATTGAACAACTAACCAGAAAGGTTAATAGAGAATTTGATTATGTTCATGCATTAATAATGAAAATCGACCCTAATCTAGAGGAATAACATGATAAAGTAGTGGAATAAATTTCACCAATTATATTTGAAATTGATGAACCTGAGGAAGAAATGGAGGAAGATATATCTGTTGAGCTACAAGTGGGAGATCAACAATGATTGGATGAATTCTTGATTAAATATGAGGAACTAACTAACTTCCCTATACAATAAAAAGAATAAGAATCAGCACCAATGAAGGAAGAAACCACCTAAGTAGTTGAATTTGAAGTCAAGATGGAGGAGCATGACTACCTACCTTTATATTCAGAGAGTATACTCCAAGAGGCACTTACCACTAAGGAAGAGATTGAAGCTGAACCGACTCAGGGAGTTGAACCATTCATTGACTCTGTCCCTTCTAATTTTATTGAATATGTATTCTACATCACCCCATGTGGTTTTGATTATACAGAATTAGACAACCTCAACTCTACCTTGGAGGACGAAGAAGAACCTCTATGTGCACATGCTGAGGAACATATGGAGTTCCCCAGACACATTGAATATTTATTGAAGGATGTTCATGAAGATATGGTAGTGTATTTCCCTATGGAAATGATGACAAAAGATGCTTTTATGGTGAATAATTTGATCTTGATACTTTATGTTTTAATATTATTCAAATTTAATTACACTCTTACATTACCATTGACTATTATTTTGATGAAGCATACCTCAAGTAACTAATTGACAGTGAATAATAGGTTGCACATGTATCAGCAATGAAAGAGGATGATTCATACTTTATCCTACCCCGACCATGCAGTTATAACTCATTGTAATGGGGGAGATATAGTACGCTCTTTCCCAGAAGGATGATGAAAAAGATGGGAAAAGCCACATGTGGTCGTTCAAATCAACGAATCTTTATCCTCCATCAGAATTTGGATAACAGTAGGTATTACACTCTAGAGGTAGTCAGAATTCAAGGCCCACATGGGGGATAATACCAAGATTTATCTTTACTTACTTTCTAGGAATTTATATTTCAATTTATTTTCACTGAAATAATTTAGCATGTGGTCCCCTCCCTCATTTATTTTTAGATTAAACAAAATGATCATTGTGATTAATTGAGTAATTTTATTTTGTAGGATCATGACTGTAGAAGGAGTCCCCAAACAGTAAAGGGAAGGAACATG
Organism: Viscum album; assembly: GCA_963277665.1. Taxonomy (NCBI): domain Eukaryota; kingdom Viridiplantae; phylum Streptophyta; class Magnoliopsida; order Santalales; family Viscaceae; genus Viscum; species Viscum album. Next base: position 960,897,115 of record OY728148.1, on the reverse strand, counting down.
TTTCATGGAAAAGGGTGTTCAATTTTATTGTTTTATCTTTTAAACACTCCACATTTTTTTCTACAACATGTTTTTATCTTTGAAGATAAAATTTCATGCCCACACTTGAATTCATGTTTTACTCGACTTATTAAAGAGGCATGAGTTTCTTAGGAATCCTGTGATTCTATGTTTCAGATTTAAATATTGATATGATCAAATGATTGAAATGAATTATAGAATTTTTAAAATGAATCATGGATATTGAAGTAATGACTCATGATTTGAAGGAATTAATTGATTCATGTAAATGAAATTTCTCTACCATCATTCATGCATTGAATTTCTAATGTTCATGTGAATTGATTTATTAGTCATGCCTTGAGTGATGTCCAATGTTATATTTTCAATTTCCAAGAGGATTTATAGACCATGTACTTCCTATTTATTCTTGAGCATATTTCTTTGATGATCTTGGGACATGTAACTGAGAAGAACATGTATTGAAACTTATCAAAGCTATGAATATTCAAAACACAATTAAAATGATTGAGGCATCTTTTGGAAATTCGATTTTCCTTAAAAGAAAACCTTTACATAAATCCTTATTTTATCCAATAGAGACAATGAATGACATTTATAGGAATGAGTCATGTTTCAAGCCACTTTTATCCATTCATTCCCTCCTTTGAGTATTTTCATGATTTTTCAATGTTGAAGTGTGGGGTTAAAGGGGATCATGGTGGACGGGATAATATACATATTAAGGAAGAGGTGTGGGGGTATTATTATGGTAATTGTAAAAGGTTGTGGAATTATTAATTATACTCTATTTTTTCCCTCTTGAATTAAAAAAATAACAAAAATGACAAAAAGAACACACAAAAAGTGAAAAAAATTGGGCTGTGATTTGGGAAAACCAAAAATCACCATTTTCTAGACCGATGTTCTTATGATCGTATGTGGTTAGCTTTTGGATGTGAGATTTGATATAATCATAACTTTCAAAAAAAGAATACAAAGTAAAAAATAAAAAAAAACATGAGGCTGCACAAATCATCCATTATGCTTACTTGATCATAACCTTTTCTTTGAGTTTTGGGAATTAGATATTGCTAGTTTGAAGGGGTTAATTTCATTATATTTTTACTTTTGATATCATGCATAGTACTTATGAGATTAGAATCCTGCTTGAGCCTTAATTTTTAAAGCATCAAATCCTAACAACCTCAAAACTCTCAGTCAATAGAACCTTAATTGAATGTCCTCATGATTTTATGTGCGTTTTTTCTTTACAAAGTGGAGAAAGTAGTTTATTTACAAGACAATGGATAAGGAGCATGTTCTCATGATATGAGAATAACTCTACTTGAATTGTATAATGAGTGATGAGAGAAAAGAATCAAAAGTGAGGTAAATCATGTATTTTAATGTTTAATAATAATTAATCAAGGATCTTGAATGAATGAAAGGATAAGTTCCATCATTTTTCAATGATTAAAAGTAAAATTTGTGAATTATTTGTTTCGTTGAAAAATGGGAAATTAAATTGATATTTTATGCAGATTTTTGAAATTTTTATTTCACATTGAATTTTTTATTTTATTGCCTTGGAATTTAAATATTGGTAATATTGGTGTCCCCTGATTTCTATTTTGAAATTTTATACTTGGGGACAAGCATGGATTAACTGTGGGGGTATTTGACAGAGAAAATTTATGTGCATATTTTTGATCAAATAATGATGATTTCTAATGTGTTTCAATGATAAAACCCATGTATTTCAATGTATTTTAAAATAATGGGTAATTTTAATTTTAGAATGATTATGAGAAAAATTGATAAAAGTGCTTAATTTTGGATTTTTGAAAGACTTTTATGACAAGGGTATTTTTTTCATTTCATAAAAAATATAATTCCAAAATTCGTGATTTTTTTAGAATCCTGATTTTGTTTCATTCAAATTTCTCTTCAGGTCCCAGTGTTGAATCGAATATCTATTAGTCTAAGAAAATAATTGAAGTTAGAAACTTTTCTGGGTGGACAGCGTGGACCCCACCACTGTAACAGATGCACAAATCAGTCTCCTTACCTCACATTTATGTTATTACACTAGGGATAACACTAGAACATATCTGAACAACTCTAAAACAATTTTGGTTGAGTTTTTAAGTCATTAAGGTTTCCATTTATCGTTATACATTTGAAGGAATCTTCTTAGAAATTTCGGCTATAAAAATCATTATTCAATGAGAATTTTATAACTACGTAATACTATGGATAAATGATATGAATGGTGGAGGGTGAATGGAAAAAATATTTGTGAACAAATTTTATGAAGGGGTCCATGTGTGAATCAACAATTTAATGGGCCAACAACATGAAAAATTTCAGAAGTGAGAATTATTCCTATAAAAGGAGGCCCTAGACTCCTTCCCAAATCATCAGCTCAACACCCACAACTAAGGAGAGATCCTATCAGGGAATGAGCCAATTCTTCTCCACTTTCTGCCCCTTATTTCTTAATTTAATTTAATTTTATTTTTATTTTTTTATTAGTTTTCAATTGTATTTCAAATTTTAGTTTTATTAATCCATGTCTTTGTGTTTCTCCATCCACATTTCTTCATTTCTTTACCCCTCTCTCTCTCTCTCCTCTTCCACCCACTCCACCAAGTAATATATTACTCTCGGAAATGAGAGGTTGACCCTGAGACTTAGTCTAGGGGGAGGTGATGGTGATCTTGAATTTTCATTAATGATTAATTTTATGTTTGAAGATAGATTCGAGTAGCATGCGTGGGTAAGGCGAATGTCCCCGATGTTGTGACTACTTCCGATGACAGGCAACTCAACCTATCCCTATTCTTTTATTTAATCATTTTTCCTTGTCTCTATTGTTTATTTCTTCACAAGTTGGAGTTGATCTATTTAATGGTTAAAATAGATTCAATTTAATTGGGTCTTGGAAGATGACATATTCTAGACAAAGGTGTGTCACCAACCTGGATTAAAGGAGGAGGTGGAATTGAGATTTATCAATCATTCAATGATATTCCACAATTTATAAATAAATAATATTAGTTAAAACATGAGATTTAATGTTTGTATTATCAAACTGAAATAAAATATATAAAGGATAATAATTATTGAACATTTAACCAACCCCCGAAACCAAATTCTTTCATATTAATTCACTTACAGAAAGGGTGGTTTTCCCAATGCCTGTAGAATACTTTTACCAATAGTTTGAGGAAACCATTGGTAAAAGTTGGTTAAATCATCTTTTCCCAAAAGTTATTCAAAACTGGTTGGAAATTTATAATCTATAAAAATGGTTTTCTTAAAATGTTGGTATAGAAAGGTTTAAATCATCCTTTACCAACAGTTTTTACAGACCGTTGGGAATGTTTTTCCCCAATTTCACAATGCTCGAACTCCTCCATTCCACGCGACTGCAGCCCTAAACAAAAGGGATAATTGGGATTTTCCATCCCCTACGGCTGATATCCTTCCATATTTAAGATTTTTCAGTTCTTAACTTGTATTATATAAGTGATATTGCATCTACTATTTTTGTATTATGTTTTCATTTGGGTGAAGTGGAGAAGCGGGATTCTGTTTACCCTACTGTGGAAATTATTCATTCCGATCCATTTTCAAAATTTCTTAGTACTACACTTCTAATTTGAAAGTGATACTTTCATTTTAATGTTCTACATATACTCTTTTGGTTTTCTATTTTGATTTGGGTGTGTATGACTTTTGTTTTCTGTTTGATTTGGGTGTTTGTGTTGGGATTTGATAGTGAATCAAATTTGATTCAAAATGAATTATGTGTTAATATCATCCATAAATTTTCAATTCTTATAAGGATTGGTATTGTTGGGAATTTTGTGTTAATATCATCCATATTACACATGATTCACATCATGGTAAGAATGTGTGATGATTTTTTTAAGATCAGAGAGAAAACTCATACTCTCCCGGTTGTTTATTATGGAATGGTTAGTCATGAGTGATAATTGGCTTCCTATGATGTCTATACTAATATAACTTTAGGGTGAATAAAATATGGTCCTCACTATACGTTGTATATTATGTTTCTTTCTTTTCCAATACCCAATTTTATGATGGTTGGGTGCTTTTCACTAGCCATTCTGGCATGTGTATACATCCATAACAATGTTATATAAGTCACAAGTTTAATTCAACAATCTTATTATCATTGGCATACATTATTATTAAACTCAAATTTAAAAATAAAAGTTTTTGTCTATATTTTATGAAATTAAACCTTTTTACATTCCATGAACAACCTATTAGTGTATAAGCCTAAACATTATCCACCCATGGGGTGTGATTGAATTGGGGAACTAATTGGGTAATTAAGGGTATGACCATAGAGATGCCAAGAAAGATTTATTGAATAGTAATGAATGATTTGGGATGCATGTAACACATAATCGGGTCTGAGGCATGTGCCTCAATTTGCGATGCCTATAAAGGGGCCTTGAAGTCCTATTTTACCAACGTTTGTGTGAAACCATTGGTAAAAATCTTCCCTTTACCAACGGTTTGATTCAATGACAAGGCAATTCACCTTTATTAATGATTGTAGATTTTGAGTTATTGACATGACTCACACTCTTTCCACCGATGAACCTGATGATTGGGTTTTAGCTCAAGAAGGTAGGTCGATTTTTAGAATATATTGAGCCTCTTGTATAGTACTACTTCCTGCTAGTTGTAACTATGTTTTTCTTCTTGATACATGACATACAATACCATCATTTAGTTTATGATTCTGTTATTAGTTTGTATTACTGATTTGGTTATTTTCATCAATTTCCAATATTTTCCCATTTTTATCTTTATTCCACTTTTTAACGGATAATGTTCAATCTTTTCAACTTAGGTAATGAGGGAATAGTCTCCCCCAGACACAGCAAAGGCTCTCACTATATGTCAACAAAATTTGGAATTTTGGTAGATGTGCTTGAGGCCATGTGGCCATCTGGGTTTGGGTCACTAATGAGTGACATCCTTGTTTGGGATGTCACAATTCCTAGATATCCTTTTTATAGGTGTTTCTAATCAAATCCATACATATAACTATTGAAGGCCCCTTTCCAAAATCAATTGGGACAGGATTCAATGAATACACCTACATCATTCAGAGTGTGTATCCTAGTACATACCTTCAAACGACCATAAATCTTATGTTTATTTTTTTTATCGGAATGGATTTTCTATATTATGTTTTTTAGTTTACACATTAGTTATTTGTTTCTAATTACTTCCATATTTGTTTTCATTATAGGAAATGACACCCATTGAAGAGATGCGGTGGAAAAAGATGACAGAAAATAATCATCACATGACACTGATAGGTGTTCCTCCACTTATCCATGTTGTGAGTATTTTATTTCGAATATATATATTTCAATAACTTATAATTTCAGGTGTTTACTTTTGTGTTAAACTTTTTATCAGGATCGACCCCCTGGATGTGAGATATCTGATTAGGAGCCTGATATTGCTCCCAGTATAGAGGCTGGTGGAAGGAGGGGGGTTTTGTCAGAGTTAGACAATCATCTGGTGATCCCGGTATTAAGGCTAGTGGTACGAGGGGGAGGAGGGGGGCATACTCGCTTGAATGGGATGCAGGGGAGGGGGAGTACTCGATTGCATGCGGTATGGAACTGCCAGACACAGTTGATGGTTCAATACAGTGATGAATGAAAAATGATTGATAAATCTAGGTAGGAATGTAAGGGTTTTTTGGCGACACTAGCTAAATAATCCGACATTATTCCGGTCAGCCCTCTCTCTTGGAGACATCTGCCACACGAAGTCAAGGATAATGCGTGGGCACAAATATGGGTAAAAAACTATTGAATTTAATGTAGTATTTTCTTATATCTATAAGAATTAATCTATTAGGTGTCAGCTTCAGTTTAACTTCCCTGATGGCGAAGGTGCATAACCGTCAATTTTAAAGGATCTAGGAGAGCCTTGGAGAGGTTATAAGCATGAGTAGTATGTTGGATGGTGTGATAGAGTGGTCAAAGAGTTGGAGACAGTACCAATCATGGATGACTACCCGATAGAGCAATATCATCAAATGATTACCCATTGGGCGACTGCAAAATTTAAGGTATTAATCCCATTTGATGTATTTAAATGTCGGTTTTCATATTTTGAATTATTATCATATTATTTATTATTAAACATTATTTAGGAATATTATGAAAAAGAACATTGATTCAACGAAATACCTCCACACATTGGGGTGCACTACTAAATCAGATCATGAGAGGCAGCTGGTACGATATTGTTGTTTATAATTTTGCTTTAGGACTTTCCCATTTTATTGTTTCCTACTTAAATTATGTGATTTATTGAATATTTTATATATGATTATAATTTCACATTATATTATTTCAATGTCATTACTGAAGACAAAATTGAAGGTTGAAGGAAGTATCACTCGAGAAAAATTGTTTTTCTCGTGTAGAATGAAAAAAGATGAAACCGCGGTTAATGAACCGACACAAGAAAATAATGTAAGTTTTAATTTGTTTATTTAAAAGTTTAATATATATTTTGAAATTTAATAATCTATTAATATTTTTAATAGCCTGATTTTGAGGCCCTTGATGCCCCGGAGCCTGACAATTTAGTGCCACACGATCATTTATATCAGGTTTTGGGAGATGAGCACTATGGTCCATTATGCTACCGACCTGGTAAGAATATAGTCCCAACAAGGTATTAGTACTCTCCAGGTATCCATTCTAGTACCACCGAGATCGAACATGTCAAGAAACATGCAAGATATTCTGTTAAAAGGGACAGAGAGTTGGAAGAACTGGTTCAAATGTGGGAGGAAGAATTTATGAAACAGATCAAAGATTTATCTTCATCACATACACCAGAGGCCAGAGTGGCTTGTCAAACATATATGTCGTTGATGGGTGCGTTATCCTATGAACCAGGAAGTAGTTCTAGTAGTTGTTGAGATGATGACGTTCCTGGTGATGATGAAGATGCTAAAGAGGACGAGGGAGAGGATGAGGATGAGAATGAGGGAGAGGATGGGGCCGATGGAGAGGATGGGGCCGAGGATGATCATGGGGTTGATGATGAGGATGATGAAGAGGACAAAGATGGTGGTGAGGATGAGGCTGATGATGACAGTGGTGATGGTGATGGTGATCTGGGGCAGATTGATCCATTACAATTTTGAATTCTGTATAACTGTTTATTTTTTAACTTTGTTTTTCACTCTGGTATTTATATTTTTCTTAATTAAGTATAACTCTTTATTTGTTACCAAATATGGAATCCTAGTGATGTTATATTGGTTTATGGGGCTTCTGGGGCTTGTTCGGAGCTCGGAACCCCGATCGACGTAAAAAACACTATGCCTCGCAGTTAGTAAAAAATTTAAGTCCATCCCATAGGGTGTCTACCAACCACATAGGGATATATATTAGAAGCATTGTGCATGATTTTCCCTAAACATGCACCAGGGGATGCACATCATGCATAATGTCTATAGTTTTAATATTAGATATTATCACTGTTGTTGCACGATTTGCCTAACAGGCATACAGAAAATTGACCAATCGCATTTGGATTGTGTTGATACTTTAGGAAAATGATCCATGATTCATATGTGACATGTACCAGTCATCTCTGCCTCAATCTGAGGCACGGTGTGGATGGTATCACTCAAATTGGCTCTCTTTTATTTAAAATGGACACCCTTTTACGTAAAAACAGATGGCATACAGAAAACTCACCAAACGTATCTTGATTATGTTGATACTTTTGGAACATGATCCATGGGTCATATGTGATGTGTAAGACTCAATACCAACTCAATCCGAGGCATGGTGTGGCCGATACCACTCACAGTGTCCCACTATTATTTGAAATGGATTACATTTTAAGTAAAACCAAAAAATGACATATGAAAATCGACCAAACGTATTCAGATTATATTGATACATTAGAACAACAATACATGGTACATTTTTTATTGTAGGAGTAATCCCTACATCAATATGATGCACGGTGTGTCCGGTACCACTCAAAGTGTCTCACTTGTATTTGAAATGGACCAGATTTTAAGTGAAAACAAGAACTGACATACGGAAAACTGATCAAACACATTCGGATTGGGTTGATACATTAGGACAATGATACATTGGTCATTTTTGATGGGTACAAGTCAACTCCACCTCAACCAGAGGTTTTGCGTGACCGCGATGGCCGAAAACGCACTCCGCGTGTCGTAAATTGCCAAAACATGCGTTTAACGGTCAAATGAAAGACGAAAGACATCGGAATGAATTTAAATCACAATAAAACACTCTAATTATTATTAGTGATGTGTACAAGGAGACATAACGTCATTCAGACTTGTGGTTTGCACGTCACATCTAAATATGTGTTTTTGTTTTTTAGGTGTTTGGCATGCTTGAAAAGAATGCGTGGGTTGGTGAAAACAGGCCGAACAACCTCAAAATGCCATGAAACCAGACGAAAAAAGGGTGAGTGAATTTTGGAATGTTCAAAAAGATGGCACATTAATCAGAGGTGTCATGTGACCGCGTTGGCTGAAAAACGCACTCTACATGTTGTAAATGGCCAAAACATGCGTTTAACGGTCAAATGCATGCCTAACGACATCATAATGACTTGAAAGCATGCAAAAACACCCTAATTATTATTGATGAGGTGTAATAGGAGACAACACTCTATTCGGATACGTGGTTTGCACTGCATGGCTGAATATGTGTTTTTTAGGTGTTTGGCGCATTTGAAAAGTGTGCATGGGGTGGTCAAAACTAGCGGAATGACCTCGAAATTCCATGAAATCAGATGACAAAAAAGGGTGGGTGAATTGTGAAATGGTCGGCTAGACAACACATCAATCGGAGGTGTCGTGTGATCGCGGTGGCTGAAAACACACTCCCTATGTCTTAAATGGCCAAAACATGTGTTTAACGTTCAAATGCATGTGGAACGACATTGTAATGACTTGAAATCACACAAAAACACCGTAATTATTATTCGTGAGGTGTAAGAGGAGACGACATGTCATTCGTATGTGCAGTTTGTGTGACACGGCTGGATATGTTTTTTTAGGTATTTGGCTCGCTTCAAAAGCATGAAATGGGTGGTCAAAATCAGACGAATGAACTCGGAATGCCATGAAATCGGAAAACAGAAAAGGGTGAGTGAATTGTGAAATGATCAGGAAGATATCACATCAATCAGAGATGTCGTGTGAACGCACTGGCCGAAAATGCACTCTGCATGTCATAAATGGCCAAAACATGTGTTTAACGGTCAAATGCATGTCGAATGACATTGGAATGACTTTAAATCACATGAAAACACCCTAATTATTATTCGTCAGGTGTACGATGAGACGACACATCATTTGGATGCGCGGTTTGCGTGTCACGGTTGAATATTTTTTATAGGTGCTTGGCGCGCATGAAAAGCATACGTGGGGTGGTCAAAATTGGCCGAAAAACCTTAGAATGCCCTGAAACCAGACAACAACAAAGGGTGGGTGAATTTTCAAATGGTTTCCCAAATGAAACATTACTCAGAGGTGTCGTGTGACCGTGCTAGCCAAAAACACACTCCACATGTCGTAAATGGCCAAAACATGTGTTTAACTGTCAAATGCATGCCGAATGACATCATAATGACTTGAAATCATATTGAAACACTCTAATTATTATTCTAGAGAATTATGAGGAGACAGAACTTCATTCGGATGCGCGGTTTGCGCGGAACGGCTGAATATGTGTTTTTTAGGTGTTTGGCGTGCTTGAAAAGGGTGCGTGGGGTGGTCAAAACTAGCCGAACAACCTCAGAATCTCATGAAATAAGACGACAACAAAGGGTGGGTGAATTGTGAAATTTTCAGCCAAATGGAATGTCAATCAGAGGTTTCATGTGACCGTAGTGGCCGAAAATGCACTCCACGTGTTGTAAATGGCCAAAACATGCATTTAACTGTCAAATGAATTCTGAACAACATTGAAATGACTTGAAATCACATGAAAACACACAAATTATTATTGGCGAGGAGTATGAGGAGACTAAATGTCATTCGAATGTGCATTTTGCATGACATGACTGGATATATGTTTTTTAGGTGTTTAGCGTGCTTGAAAAATGTGTGTGGGGTGGTCAAAACAAACCGAACGACTTTAGAATTTCATGAAATCAGACGACAACAATGGGTGGATGAATTTTGAAATGGTAGGATAGAAGACACATCAATCAGAGGTGTCGTGTGATTGTGGTGGCCAAAAACGCACTTTGCGTGTCATAAATGGCCAAAACATGTGTTTTACAGTCAAATACATACCGAATGATATCAGAATGACTTGAAATCACATAAAAAACCCTAATTATTATTCTTGAAGTGTACAAAAATACAACACAATATTCGGACCCATGGTTTGCATGGCACAATAGAATATGTGTTTTTTAGGTGTTGTCGCGCTTGAAAAGCATGCGTAGTGTGGTCAAAACCAGCCGAACGACCTCAGAATGCCATGAAATTAGACGACAAAAAAGTTGGGTGAATTTTGAAATGGTCGGCTAGATATAACATCAATCATAGGTGTCGTGTGACCGTAGTGGCTGAAAACATACTCTGTGTGTCGTAAATGGCCAAAACATGTGTTTAATGGTAAAACACATATAAGACGACCTCAGAATGACTTGAAATCACACAAAAACACCCTAATTATTATTTTTGAGGTGTATGAGGGGAAAAACGTCATTCAGATTCATGGTTTTCACGGCACGTCTGAATATGTATTTTTTAGGTGTTTGGCGCGTTTGAAAAGTGTGCATGGGGTAGTCAAAATCGGTTGAACATCCTCAGAATGCCATGAAATTGGACGAATGACTATTTGTTTTTTAGTTGTTTGGCGCGCTTGAAAAACTTGTGTGGGGTGGTTGAAACTGGCCGAACGACTTTAGATTACCATGAAATCAGACGACAACAAAGAGTGGGTTAATTTTGAAATGGTCAGCTAGACGACATGTCAATCAGAGGATTTGTGTTACCGCAGTGGTTGAAAACCCACTTCGGACAGCCCCCCCAGACATCCCCCCTCACCCCCGGATAGCCCCCCACACCCCTCGGACAGCCCCCACCCCGAATAGACCCCCAGCCAACGGACAACCCCCCTAAATATCCACCCCACCCCACGAACAGCCCCCCACCCAACGATCCATGGATCATTTGTGATGGGTATAAGTCAACCTCACCTCAATTTGAGGCACGATGTGACTTGTATCACACAAAGTTTGTCACATTTGTTTGAAATGGACAACATTTTAAGTGGAAACAAAAACTGACATACGAAAAATCTTCACAATGCTAAACATATATTCTTGAAATTAAGGGTTAAAAAATAAAATATGGTCTATTGTTCATACGTTATTAGAACAAAATATTCACAAGTCATAGATTGAAACACAATGGGTCATAGTATATATAGATAAACATGAATTATATTAGGAATGAGTCTCGACATCCCATCATGAACATGCACCAACACATATGTTCTAATTCTCAATCATGGGTCATTCATTCTATATAATAACATACAAGAAATAAATATCATATAGTGATTTCATATGAATCCTATGAACACTCAAGCATACCATATAAAAAATTGGTCAACAAGGCTACACATAGATTCTTGAAAAATAAGTTTCAAAGTCTCATAAAAATACCCCAATGGTGAGGAATGCATATGGTGACACCATAGACCCATAGATCACCTCAATCCCATCCTCAAACAGTGGGTTCTAGGACAAAACCAATGTCCCTTTGGGAACCCAATACCAAAGACTTAATTGAATATTAATACTCACTACCCAAGATGGGGATTCATCTCACATAAGACCCAGGAGAGAAAATTACAATTAGCCACATACCCCCTTATTCTAATTAAAAATTCAATGAAAAACATGTAGGCTATTCTGTTAACCCATCTCATATGTCGAGATAGGAAAATGTTTTCCACTAACACATCAGGAACCATTTATACATGGATACATAATCATTAGAGGATTATAAACATCCCACGTGCTTCCTATAACTCATCCTAGGTCAAAGCAGATGACCACTACCATTGTCTATCGTATGCGTGTCATGATCCTTGCCACTCTACCCAAGTTTTTCTGTAGGTTTTAAGATACTCAACCCATGATTATGACTAAACATCCCATGTTCTTCCTATAACAAGTAGGTTTTTTCTCTTGTGTGTATTGGTGTTGTGGTTTGAGTGAGGAATTAATTCTAAATTTTGAATACTCTTATGTGTGTTGGTTTGTGGTTTGAGTGAGTAATGAATTCTAAATTTGTAATACTCTTATGGGTGTTTTTTTTATTTTCTATAACATGTAGGACTTTTCTCTTATGGGTTTTATTTCATTTGAATTTCTAAATTTCTAAATTTCTAAATTCTGGAATGAATTCTAAATTTTGAATACTTTGGATGTGGATTTTTTTATTGGTGTTGTTGCAGGTCTGGAGAGGGGTTGCTATGTTGTTGCAGGTCTTGAGAGGGGAGAGGGGCCTATTGCTGTGGAGCTTGAGCAATAGTATACAAACGGTTTCAAAACCATTGGTATAGATACTATAATATAATTATTCCAACGGTTTGTTATAACCATTGGTATTGTTTTATACCAATGGTTATAACAAAACCGTTGGTATAGCCTTATGGATTTCCATATACCCTTTATACCAACGGTTTTAACAATTTTTATAAGTGTAACACACATATACACACGGTTTACAAACCTTTGGTATATGTTATAGATTAACACACATATACTGACAATTTGTAGCAAACCGTTGGTATAACTTCTATTTTGACACCTATACCAATGGTTTTCACAGAATCGTTGGTATAGGCCTATTGTCACGCTTTACTTTGCCACGGTTGAGGGAACTGTTGATATACTATATACCAATGGTTTCCAGGCCTTTACCAAGAGTTTACAACCGTTGGTAAAGTGCAATATTCCAGTAGTGATTCATTCTATCAATACTTTCATCTTAGTTTAAATTTAAAATTCTTGCTTCACATGTCATTATTTTTAGTAATAAAAAACCAAAAATATTTTAATCACTATCATTTAATAAAAAAAACAAAAAAAAAAGAGATAGAATAGGTGAATTAGATAATGAATGTGAACTAAATTGAGAAAGATCCTCAAGAGAGACGACTGTGGTCTTCAACTCTGCTGCACTAGAAAAAATATAATTATTTTTTTCCACACCCCACGGTAGGCGTGCATCAAAACTGAATTTGTTTTCGGGGAGCCAATAATTTGTTCATTTTATTTTTCTATTTTCACAACTAATTTAAATTACATTTCATTTAGAAAACTAAAAAATACTTCCAAGATGTATTCAAATTCAAAATATTATGCATGGAAAAATTACTCACATGTGCAGAAACAACAACAACAAGAAGATAAATATTTTAGAAGAGCTCAGGTGCATGAACTTAGAAAAACCGTTGAACTACTATCCAGAAAGGCCGATAGATATTTTGATTTTGTCCATGCATTAATGGACCAACCCAACCCTAACCTGGAGAAAGAACCTGAGAAAGTGGTGTAAGAAATTTCACCAATTATATTTGAAATTGAAGAACCTAATGAAGAAAGGGAGTAAGACGTACCTACTGAGCAACAAGTGGGAGATCAAAAAAGATTGGATTAATTATTGATTAAATATGAGGAACTACCTGACCTCCCCATACAATACAAAAAAGAAGATTCAACACCACAAAATGAAGAAACCACCTATGTTGTGGAATTTGAAGTCAAGATGGTGGAGGCCGACTACCTTCCTCCATCCTCATAGAGTCTACACAAAGAGGAACTTACCACCGAGGCAGAGATTGAAGTTGAACCCACTCAGGGAGTTGAACCATTCGTTTACTCTATCACTTATAATTTTATTGAATCTTATTTCTTCATCACTCCTTGTGGTTTTGATTATACAGAATCAGAAAATCTCAGCTATTCCATGGAGGATGAAAAAAAACCTAGATGTGCACATGCCGAGGAACATATAGATCTCCCTATATATGTTGAATATTTATTGAAGGATGTACATGAAGACATACTAGTGGATTTCCGTAAGGAACCCATGATAAAATCTTCTTACTTTGATGGAGAATAATTTGATATTAATAATTCATGTTTTATTGTTATTCAAATAGAATTACACTCTGACATTCTTATTGACTATTCTTTTGATGAAGCATTCCTCGAGGAACCAATGGACAGAGAATTAGAGGTTTCACAAGTAGCGACCAAGAAGGAGGATGATTAACACTTCATCCTACCCCCACCATGAAAGATATACCTCATTTTTAAGAGGGTGGAGATATGGTGTACTCTATCCCTGGATAATTATTAACCAAGAAGGATGAAGCACAAGCTAGTGAAAGAAACATGTAGTGGTTTCAATTAATGAATCATCATCCACCATCAGACTTTGGATAACAACTAGTATTGCACTCTAGCGGTAGTAAAAATTCAAGGCCATCTTAGGGGATAATACCATGATTTATCATAACTTTTTTTCTAGAAATTCAGATGTCTATTTATTTTCATTGAAATAAATTAGCTTGTGGCCCCCTTCATCTCTTCATTTTTACCTTAAATGAAATGATCATTGTGATTAATTGAGTAATTTTCTTTTGTAGGATCATAACTATAGAAGGAAGCCCGAGACAATGAATTGGAAGGACCAATTTTCATGGGAAAAGGGTGTTCAATTTTAGTGTTTTATCTTTTATACTCTCCACAATTTTCCAAAACATGCTTTGATCTTTAAAGATTAAATTTCATTCCCAAACTTGAATTCATGTTTTACTCGACATATCTAAGAGACATGAGTTTCTTAGGAATCATGTGATTCCATGTTTTTTATTTAAATGTTGATATCACTAAATGATTGAAATTAATAAATGAATTTTTAAAATGAAGCATGGATATTTAAGTAGTGACACATGATTTGAAGGAATTAATTGATTCATTTAAATGAAATTTCCCAACCATCCTCTATGATTTGAATTTCTGAAGTTCATGTGAATTGATTTATTATTCATGACATGAGTGATTGTCTGATGTTATATTTTCTATTCCCGAGAAGATTTCTAGACCAAGTACTTCCTATTTATTCTTGAGCATATTTCTTGAGTAATCTTGGGACATGTAACCAACCATAACTTATATTGAAACTTATCAAATCTATGACTATGCAAAAACACATTTAAAATAATTGAGGCATCCTTTGAAAAGATAATTTTCCTTAAAATAATACCTTTACATTAATCCTCCCTTTATCACATAGAGACCATGAATGACCTTTATAGGAATGAGTCATGTTTCAAGCCATTTTTATCCATTCCTACCCTCCTCTGAGTATTTTCATAATATTTTAAAGTTTAAGTGTGCGGGTAAAGTGAATCATGGTGGAAGGGATGATATAGATTGTAAGGATGAAGTGTAGGGGTTTTATAGTCGTAATTGTAAAAGGTTGTGGAATCACTCATTATACTCTATTTTTTCCCATATTGAATTAAAAAAATGACAAAATGAAAAAAAGAACCAAAAAAAGGGAAAACAATGGGTTATGATTTTGGAAAACCCAAAATCACCATTTTCTAGACCGATAATCGTATTAGCGTATATGTTTAGGTGATTTATGCGAGGTCTGATATAATCATAACATTCAAAATAAAGTATAAAATTAAAAAAAAATAAAGAGGTTGCTCAAATAATTCATTATGCTTACTTGATCATAACATTTTCTTTGAGTTTTGGGAAGTGGGTGTTGCTACTATGAAGGGGATAATTTCATTATATTTTTACTTTTGATATCATGCATAGTAGTTAATATATTAGACTCCTCCTTACGCCTTAATTTTTAAAGCATCAAATCCTACCAACCTTAAACCTTAGAGTCAATAGAACATTAATTTCAAGTATTTGTGATTTTATTTGCATTTTGTCTTTACACAGTGGAGAAATTAGTTTATTTACAAGCCTATGTATATGGAGCATGTTCTCATGATATGAGAATAACTCTACTTGAATTGTATAATGAGTAATGAGAGAAAATAATCAAAAGTGAGGTAAATCATGACATGGAATGTTTAATAACAATGAATAAAGGATCTTTAATGAATGAAAGGACATGTTCCATCAATTTACAAATGGTAAAAGTAAAATATGTGAATTATTTGTTTCTTTGAAAAATGGGTAATTAAATTGATATTTTTGAAATTTTTTGAAATTTTGATTTCACATTTAAAATTGTTTTATTTAATTGAATTGGAATTTGAATATTGGTAACATTGGTGTCCTTTTACTTCTATGTTGATATTTTATGCTTGAGGACAAGCATGGTTTAAGTGTGGGGGTATTTGAGAGAGCAAATTTATGTGCAAAATTTTTATCAAATAATGAGTATTTTTTAATTTTATTCAATGATAAAACCCATGTATTTCGAAGTTTTATTAAAATAATGTGTAATTTTAATTTTTTAATGATTATGAGCAAAATTAAGAGAAGTTCATAATTTTGGATTTTTGACAGATATTTTTACTACAAAGGTCTTTTTTCATTAAAAAAATAATTCCAAATTTCATGATTCTTTTTCTTAAAATTATGATTTTATTTCATTCAACATTATCATAACGACATAGAGTTGATTCAATGATCTATTAGTCCAAAAAATCCATTGTTGTTGGAAATTTTTCGAGGAAAATAGAATGGACCCCACCACTATAAAAGATGAAAAATCTAGTCTCCTCACCTCATATTTAAGTGATTCCAACTAGGATAGAACTAGGACACAGAGGAACGACATTAAATCAAATTTGGGGTCATTTTTAAGTCATTAAGATTTTCATTGACCATTATAAATTTGGAGACAACTTCTTTGAAATTTTGGCCATAACATGTCTTATTCAATGAAACTTCCATAACTCATTAATCCTTGTGGCTAAATGAGATGAATTTTGGAGGCAGAATGGAAACCACATTATTGAATAAATTTTATGAAGGGTTACACACATTAATCTAACATTTAATAGGACAACAATGTGAAAACATTAAGAGGAATGAATTCTGCCTATAAAAGGAGGCTCTCGCCTTCTTCCAAAATCATCAGCTCAACACCCACAACTAAGGAGGGATCCCACCAGGGAACGGGCCACATCTTCTCCTCATTCCCCCTAATTAATTAATATATATTTTATTTCATTTTTTTGTATTATTTTTAAATTGTAATTCAAATTTTAGTTTTATAAATCCATGCCTTTGTGTTTCTCTATCCACTTTTCTTTATTTCTTTCCCTCTCTATCTCTTCTCATCCACCCACTCCACTAAGTAATATCTTACTCTAAAAAATGAGAGGCTGACCCTGAGACTTGGCCTGGGGGGAGGTGAAGGTGATCATGAATTTTCTTTAATGTTTAAATTTTTGTTTGTAGATTGATTTGAGTGGCATGAACAGGTAAGGCGAATGTCTTCGATGTTGTGACTGCCTCTAATAAAATGCAACTCAACCTATACATATTATTTTATTTAATCAATTTTTCCTCTCTCTATTGGTTAGTTCTTCACAATTTGGATTTGATCTAACCAATATATGAAACAGCTTCAATTGAACTAGGTTTTAGATGATGACACATTCTAGACAAAGGTGTGTCACCAACTTGGATTAAAGGAGGTGGTGGAATTGAGAGTGCTCAAACATTAAATTATATTTCCCAATTTATTATTAAAAAATAGTAGTTAAAACATGAGATTTCATGTTTTTATTATGAAAATAAAATAAAAAATATAAAGGATCAAAATGATTGAACATTTACCTAACCCCCAAAACCAAGTTCTTTCTTATTAATTCATTCTCTTTAGACTTGCGTCTTAGTATACATTTAGAATTCTTGATTCACATGTCATTATTTTAAATAATAAAAACCCCAAAATATTTTCAACACTTTAATTTAATAAACAAAACCAAAAAATAGATATAATAGGTGAATCATATAATGTATGTCAACTACATTGAGAAGGCTCTTCAAGCTAGATTACCCTGGTCAGCCACTATGTTGAACTAGGAAAAATATAATAATTTTTGTCCACACCCTGCAACAGGCATGCCTCAAAACTGACATTGTTTACAAAGGGACAATCATTAGTTTATTTACTTTTTCTATTTTTACATCTTAGTGAGATTTCATTTAACTTAAAAAAATTAAAAAAGACTCATATGATGTATTCAAATTCAGAATATTATGCATGGAATAATTACTCACAGGTGGTGTAACAACAATAAGAAGAAGATGAGTATTTTAGAAGAGATTAGGTGCATGAACTTAGAGAAAGCATTGAACAATTAACCAGAAAGGATGATGGAGAATTTGATTATGATATTGTATTAATGGAGTAACCCAACCCTAAGCTGAAGGATGAACTTGATAAAGTGGTGGAAGAAATTTCACCACTTATATTTGAAATTGAATAACCTGAGGTGTCAAGGGAGGAAGACCTACCTGGTGAGCTACAAGTGGGAGATCAAAAATGTTTGGATGAATTATTGATTAAATGTGAGGAACTAACTGAACTCCCCATAAATTTAAAAGATGAAGATTTATCACCACTAAAGGAAGAAACCACCAATGTGGTGGAATATGAAGTCAAGATGGAGGAGCCCGACTACCTGCCTCCATCCTCAGAGAGTCTACTCCAAGAGGAACTTACCATTGAGGCATGGATTGAAGCTAAACCGACTCAGGGAGTAGAACCATTCATTGACTCTATCCCTTAAAATTTTATTGAATCTGAATTCTAAATCAATCCTTATGGTTTTGATTATACAGAATTTGATTGTCCCAGATATTCCATGGAGGACGAAGAAGAACTGAGATGTGCACATGTTGAGTAACATATGGTTCTCCCTGGACATGTTGAATATTTATTGAAGGAAGTTCATGAAGATATGCTTGTGGATTTCCCTAAGTAAACTGTGATAAAAGCTTCTTACTTTAATGTGGAAGAATTTGATATTGATACTGCATGTTTTAATATTATTCAAATAGAATTATACATTGAATTTCCTATTGACTATTCTATTGAAAAAACATAACTTGAGGAACCAATGGACAAATAATAAGAGGTTGCACAATTAGCAAACTATAAGGAGGATTATTCATATGTCATCCTACCCCACCATGCAAGCTATACCTCATTTTGAAGGGGGGGGGGATATGGTGTACTCTATCCTTGGATCCTTCTCACCCAGAATAATGAAGAAAAAGTTGAGAAAATCCACATGTGGTGGTTACAATAAAAGAATCTTCATCTACTATCAGACTTTGGATAACAGCTGGCACTGCCCTCTAGAGGCAGTCAAAAATCAGGGCCCACTTGGGGGATAATACCAAGGTTTATCATTACTTGATTACTAGGAATTTATATGTAAATTTCGTAGGATGAGAGGTTGCATTATGACGCCCCCACTCCAGCCACGTTCATTGTTCTCATCAGTGACACTTTTATGGTATACGCGTCTGCATTCACCACATCTGATTTTCGTAGTCATAATGAAAGGGAAAATCACAGGCTCTGATGAATGGGATGTACAAGAGCTGCGTACACAGGGTGGTGGTGAATGAGCGGAGGGATAGGAAGTCGATAACCTTCTTTATTTGTCTGGCGAGGGACAGGGTGGTGAGTCCCCCGATGTAGTTGTTGGCCGGTGGGAACCCCAAGAGGGCGTACCAAGACTTCCAATGGCCAACCTTTCCTGAATTTATCCGAAAACACTACCACAAGGACACCCACACCCTCTAGGCTTTCTCTAATTGGTTTGTGACATCAAAATAAATCTTTGTTGGTGATTCCAAATGAAAAATAATGTGATGGTCAATCAAGTATGATATGGAGTACTATGTTATGGTACAAATTTGACTTCTCTAAATGCTATAGAGTACTATTTATCATTTTGATAAAAACACACTTCGATTGTGGTGGTCTGCAGAAGATCATTTTTTTAGGTATTAATAATTCTCAAGAAGTTGATTATGTTCTATGATTTCAAATGCGATTAAATTCATGGTTGTGAAACATAGGAGGTTCTAGACCGATAGCATGCCCTGATGGTGGAAAAATTTGAGATCGAGAAATTCAAAAATAATAATTTTATATTGTGGAAAATGAGGATGCACGCGATGATGTGGAAGAACAATTGCCTACTAGTGATCCACAAAATACCGGTGGGTCTAGAAGAGGAGAAATGGGACAACATGGATATGAATGGTATTTCCAACATCCCTTTTGCTTTGGTGGCCATGGTCCACTCATGCATTTTAGGGAAATAGACAATGAAAGAATATTATGATGTTCTAAGAATCATTTTATGACCATGTCACTGCACACCAAAATTTTGTGAAAAATAATGTTATACACTCTTCAAATGAAGAGTCATCATTAGTGACTGATCACATCTAACACTGTCAATACCCTATTCGCTCAACTCATGACAATTGGCTACAAAATTAGGGATACTAAATGTGATGGTATTCTGCTCTAATGTTTTTCAAATCCATATTATCATTTGATCATCAACCTTACCAACAATATCATGATGGACATGTTTATGCTCAAAAACGTAGCAGCTGTGGTTCCTGAAGAAAAAAGTCAATCCATGAGCAAAGTGACAGTCAATAAACATTTCACCAATTGAAGAATTTGTCAATAGATAGAGGAAGGATGATGGAACATGATTCTATGTGGGAGCCAAAATCATGGAAGGTCCAAATCAAGAAGAATAACAACATCACATGTTACAGTTGTGGAAAGTAGGGGCACGCCAAAAAGAATAATTGGAACATTAAGAGTGGTTGAAACAACTCTCAATGAAATACGAGGACTACTTACAGAAATGGAGAGATACTAGTCAGCGAAACATCAATCATGGATGAAGGTAGACATCATCTCAACAATGCATGGATAATTGATTCAATGGAAACATGGCTCAAAGGAAATGGTTTGATCAGTATGAACATATATCGAAATGACTTGTTTACATGGGGAACAATCACACCATGAAGATATTTGGACTCAATACCAACAAACTAAAGATGCATGATGGTATAATTCAAACAACCTAAGGAGTACGCCATGGGATGATCCTAAATATTAACATATTTTTTTGGGTGGATTAATTGACATAAGGTGTAAGACTCACACTAACAATGGGGTGGGGAAGATTGTGATGGGTGTGGTTGTGGTGAAAAAGATAGAGAATATCTCAATGGATCTGTGCATTCTTTATGGTGAAGCATACAAGGAGGTGGAGATAGTTGTCACAACCCGTACCTCATGGCCCACCTCGTGACTACCCTATACCCGTCTTCCATAGGCCAGAGGATGAAAACTAGCACCAGAAAGGTGTGTCCCTTACATGGGAACACATTGATTTTTTAACCTGTACAGACACACAGTCCAAGAACAAAACAAGATGCAACAACAATGACTAGAACACAATAAGATGAAACCACAAAGTAAACTGCTTTAGTAAAATAGTGCTGAAAGTAAAAAGGGGCTAGAATACAAGCCCAACTATTAAAGTACAAGTAAGACTGCTACTTTAATACAACTGAAAGAAAACATAATGCAGAACGAAGGTAGAAGTACCGCACGGGTAACACCACGAATATAAAACCTCAATGGTAACTCCATGAAGGTAGAAGTACCACACAAGTAACACCATAAATATAGAAATACCACACATGTAACACCACAAAGATAGTACCAAAAAGGTATAAGTACCACATAGGTTACACCACAAAGCAAGATGTACCACACACAAAAAAGACTCAGCTCACAATCAGGTAAAACTTAAGTACATAAGTACAGATGATTAGTCATAAACTATATCATATTTTTCTATTAAGAAGCACTACTGCTGACCCACACTTGATCGATATGTGTTGACCCACATAGGATCGCTGAGCACTGACCCACATAGTATCTGACCCACACACGATCAATAGATGCTGACCCACATAGGATCGATATTCTTTCTTCATGTTGCAGCCTGCAACATGTTTCCTTGCAACCGCACTACTAAAAAAATGTGCATGGGAAGCGCCACCTTATATCAGCGCTAAGAAAAAACCATAGATAAAGAAACCCTGTATCATCGCTAGAAAAGAACTGATAAATAATCCCTTTATCAGCGCTAAAAAAGCACTGATAAAAAGACCCTTTATCAGTGCTAGAAAATGGCTGATAAAGAAACCTTGTATCAGCGCTATAATGTTAGCGCTGATACATGAAGGATTTATCAGCGCTGATAAACGTAGTCTTTATCAGCGCTTTGAGAGCACTGATAAAACCTTACTCCATTTCTGTATAAAGTCTATTGCACAGTGGGCTCGTGTTATTACAACCTAAATCTCTCACGGTATTGGAACCCTGCGACTCCCCCCGCCACCCGTTAAGTTCGCGTTGTCATACCTCTTCCGCACTCGAGCTTATTGTTGCCACACCTCCGCCACCCTCGAGCTTCGCTTTTCCAGACCTCCGCCTCCCTCATGCTTCACTTTTCCGGACCTCCACTGCCCACTGAGCTTCGCTTAGCTGGACCTCCTCTGCCAGCAACGCCCTCGAGCATTGCATTTCCAGACCTCTATCGCCCGCTGAGCTTCACCTTGACGGAAATCCCTTTAAGGAATGTTTTCAAAGTAATTTTTTTTAATATTTTTCTCCTCTCCCATCTCACATAACCATATTTTGATTGGCCAGACCTCCCTTTTCTTCTTCATGTTTGTCTCTAGGGTAATGCCCCCTACCGAAGCTCGAGTTTGGTCCAACATCTTCTAATGGTTCTAGAACTATTATTCTATAAATCTTATCATACAATTTAAACATTTTTAATTGGAATTTTGGGATGTGAGGCTTGTCCATCAATGGAGTTCTAGTGGATTTTGGGTTGAATTATTTCTTCCCTAGGTTTCATTTCCTCTGGTAGTTTGGATTCTGCTTCCTCGTAGATTCATGAGTGTTCTTCCTACATATTTTTATGGGGTTCTTGCGGGTAATAATTCAATATATTTCTATTACTCCTAGGGTATCACCTTTTTTCTAATGACTATGGTGTTTTTTAGGTGATTTGGTATTTGTTTATTCTAGATCATAGAAACCATTCAATTTGATGGTGGTATGGCTGGATATGTTATATAAACTCATACAACAATCACCTTTATGAGAAGGTGTGGTTTGAATTATAGAATATATATGCTTTGATTTAATTATATTACTAGGTTATGTTTCATTGGAAATGGGTGATGATGTTCCTAAGGTGATGAATTCTAGTTTGTTATCTTGTTAGTGATGTTGTTGTTGATGATGTTGATCAGGCGCATCATGGTGCATGTATCAAGGCATGAGTAATATCATTATTTGAGGCATGATTCAATATGATATTTGTGTTTGAAATTTTAATTTAGTGGTGTTTTATGGGGTAATTTTTATAATTTCACATACTATTTGAACATATGTGGCTATGAAATATTTATTTTTTCTTTTATCATTACTCCATTATTATATGATTTTCTATTAGTATAGTTTTTTACTATAAATAAAAATTTGTAATCTTTAGGGAATGTTTGACATGGGTTGATTTTCTTTAAAAGGGATGGTTTATTCATGTAAAATATCACTATATTCCTCCTAGGTATCATTGATTCCCTTAAATCCAACACCATGTCACCATAAAGTAAGGAATTAAGGATAACCTTTTTCTTTAAGGACAACACCACCTGGTTCTGATGCATTTCTAGGTCATCCAATGCTTGAACCCTGTTTTCTTCGAGGGGTTCCCCCCTTCATTCCTTCATGATATCTAAGTGACTTTGTCAAGCGGTGTACTTATATGGCATGATGCCCAGACCACCAAGCTTTCTAGCCTTTCCACCGCTACCTCCATCTATGTCCTTCTCCCTCACTGAGGTTACTGACTGCTTCTCTGTAGTGGCTAGGCCCCTTCCTAGCTGTGTTTGTTCTTGTCTCCCATGGCTCTGAGCCTTTTATCCAGCTCCAAATACTTAGTGATCTTGAGATAACACCCTCACTAACCCCCGAGTTTCATTACCCATCCTTCCCCTACCCCATCATATTCTTATCTCCCGCTCATATGAAGCTTACCAATCAGAAGGGATTATGAACATGATCAAAATCAAGGGACCTAAATGATAGATCATCCTCCCACATCAATAAGGCTACTAGATCTAGATCCAATGCTAGATCCTTGTCCTACCCATCATTATTTCCTTCATATATAATGCTCATGGTCTTAGTGCCCATGTTAAATTGGACTTCCCCACCATAGAAATAAAAAATTATAATGTCATTGTTGTTGTTGTCAAATGACACAAAAAACACTATAATAATCATAGAATTATCTTGGATGATTAAGTTTCATGGATTTCTACACTATGACCCCTCCAACGAACACAAATCGGTATTTTGGGGCAATAAATATGTTGTTGAGACTGTTCAAGATTGCTACCAATTCATCACTACCAAGGTGTCCAATGGTGACACCTCCTTCCTTTAATTTGGGTTGGAAATGACATTAAAGTCACCCCAACAAAGGAAGTCCATCATGAAGTTTGATTAGTTCATGGTTGGGAAGGGCCTCATTGATCTTAGCTTCTCAGGTGACAGTTTCACCTGGTGCAACAACTGCAGGGGCCATCACCGCATGGGGAGTCTATTGGATAGGTGTCTATCCAACATTAAATCCAATAACCTATTCTAAAATACCATGTTTTTTCAACTTTCTTGAGGAATTTTGAACCACTCACCCATCTTGGTTTCCATTTCTTCTTGGCATGATCATTAGGAACGGTTTCACATCCACCGGCAATGGGTTAGCATCCTAGGGTACCAAGACATGGTTTTTGAAATATGGAAGGAACCCTTGTAGGTGTATCAGGCCACCTTCAATCTCAGGGACCTAACCTCGAACCCCGATAGGTGCGTTTTTTCCCCTTCGTCCTCAGGAACCTTCACCACCTGGGACTACCGTCGCATATGTGGTTCAGAGTGTTCTGATAGATAGAATGATACCTTGGGTTTATTGTATTATTAACACATGTCTGAGATTTCTGTGTGACTATATAATTATTATATTTTCTTATTATTTCTTACACACCACCACTTGAGTCGAGTGACCTGATTGAAATCCATATTGGTACTTTGGTTCTAATGTGGATATGGTTTTTTATGTGTTTGTGACATGTACATGTGTGGATATATGGGTATTTAGGCAAGATGATATTTAATATTGGGAAGAGCCCAAGGAGTGGTAGATGTATCATTCTTGATTATTCTTGTGTTTGGTCTGGGGTGATTTGAGGAAACTATAAACAATCTAAAGTAATTATATTTAATGGAGATAAATAAATACTAATGGGTATGCTCTATTAATCTCTATTTTTATAAGAAAGTGGTTCTCTTCTACTGTATTTGGAAGTAATTTTTTATGTACATGAACCATAAATACTAATATTTGAGATTCAAATAGGATGAGGATGAATAAAGATTGGATGGATGCTAATCATTTGACAATAGAGTATGAGAATCAAGTGAAAGATTTCATCAAATTTGCAAAGGATCACGCAAAGGGTCCTTCTCAAATCATTTTTTCGTGTTTACATTGTTTTTATTCTAGACTACGTACTCCAATGGAGTTGGAATAACATTTGATATGTCACAGAATAGATCAGATTTATAAATGTTGGAATAAACACGGAGAAAAAGTGAATGTAGCTACTGGCTACGATAAAACTGTGTTTCATGGATCATCAGATGTGAATACAAATATGGATAATGAAGAAGACTATATGGAGGATATGATTACATATGTCAATGATTATGAAGATTTTATTGAGGAAATGAAAAATACAATTGAAGATGAACTCCGTGATTTCCCAAAATTGTTTGAGAAGTTAAAGAGTTATGCAAAGACACCATTGTATGTCGGTTGCACCAAGTATACAACATTGTCAGCTGTACTTAAGTTGTATAAATTGAAAGCAGGCAACAGATGGAGTGATGTTAGTTTTACGGAAGTACTTGCTCTCTTGAATGACATTCTCCCTGAAGATTATGAGCACCCAAGCCGGACATATAAAGCTAAAAAAATCCTACACTCGATGGGTATGATTTCTGGAAGAATACATGCCTGCCCGAAAGACTCTATATTTTTTCTGAAGGAGAACAAATCACATACAAAATTCCCGAAGTGTGGTGTTTCTCGATACAATAAAGATGAATCCAATCCTACGAAAGTTGTATGGTACTTTCCAATCATTCCAAGGTTTGGGAATCTATATGGAATTAAAGAAACTGCAAGAAACTTTTCGTGGCATGCAGATAAAATAAATAATGATGGAAAATTATGTCATCCAACCAACTCTCCCCAATGTAAGAAAATTGGTCATGAGTATCCTGAATTTGGAAAAGATCTGAGAAACCTTCTTCTTGTGTTATCTACAAGTGGAGTAAATACTTTTGGTTTTCAAACCAACACTCATAGTACATGTCCTGTTATGTTGGTAAATTATAACATGCCACCCTGGTTATGCATGAAGCGGAAATTAATTATGTTATCTTTGCTTATATCAGGACCAAAACAACCAGGTAACGATATTGATGTTTCTTTGGCTCATTTGATCGAGGATTTGAAGTTATTGTGGGATTCAGGTGTTATGTTGTATGATTCGTATAAAAGTGAATACTTCACATTGAGAGAGATGTTGTATTGGATAATAAATGATTTCAATGCTTATGGAAATTTTTCAGGCTACAGAATTGATGGAACTCAAGGGTGTCCCATGTGAGAAGAAGATACAGAATCAATTAGTTTGAAACATTCATCGAAATATGTGTTTTTAGGACATCGTAGATTTATTCCTCACCATCATAAGCATCGATCTTGGATGACATTATTCAATGGAAGTTCAGAACAATGCGCAACACCATCTCCACTAATAGCTGATCAGCTGTTTGAGAAAGTAAAATATCTGAACACTATTTTTGGTAAACCATTTTTGAAAAACCTTATAAAAATCGGTTGGAAGAAGATTTTAGTTTTTTTGAATTAGCATACTGGAATTGTTTATATTTCAGACATTTTCTTGATGTGATGCATGTGTAAAAGAATGTATGTGATAGTGTTATCAGAATATTGCTAAATACCCCTGGAAAAACAAAGGATGGAATTAAGGCATGGTTGGACGTGGTTGACATGGGAATACGAGAAGAGTTGGATCCCATGAAGGGTGTAAATTGAATGTTTCTTCCTCCATCTGCTTATTCTATTTCTAGGGAGGAGAGATACTAGTTTTGAAACATCTTCAATGATGTAAATGTTCCATATGGGTATTCATCAAATATCAAGAACATTTTTTCAATGAATTATTTGAAGGTAAAATGTTTGAAATCACATGACTACCATGTTTTAATGAAAGATCTAATTCCTATAGCTTTACCTTGCATTTTTTCCAAGAATGTTCATCATACGTTATGAAAACTTTGTTTCTTTTTCAGAGCTATATGTAGTAAAGTGTTAGACCCGGCGAAATTTATAGCTATGCAAAATGAAATTGTCATCATATTATGTGAATTATAATTGTTCTTCCCACTAAAATTCATTGATATGATGGTTCATTTGATGATTCACTTGGTGCGAGAGATTCGATTTTGTGGTCCTGTGCACTATAGATGGATGTATCATGTTGAACGGTATATGAATATTTTGAAAGGGTATGTCAAAAATAGAAGTCGTCCAGAGGGTTGTATAGTTGAGAGATATATTGTTGTGGAAGCCTTTGATTTTTTTACTGAATACCTATTTGATGTAGAAAACATTGGTCTCCCAAAATCTCTTCACACAGGACGCATTCAGGGTGAGGGAATTTTTGGAATTGATGTTGTGACAATCAACATTACATATCAGGAGCAGGCCCACCTT
The DNA here is from genome assembly GCA_963277665.1 of Viscum album. NCBI lineage: Eukaryota > Viridiplantae > Streptophyta > Magnoliopsida > Santalales > Viscaceae > Viscum > Viscum album. The sequence goes on along the minus strand of OY728148.1, from coordinate 960,868,991 downwards.
TATGTTTTTCATAATAGTTCGGAGGTTTCTCCATATATTGAAACTCACAAAGAAATTATTAGGAAGTTGAATCCATCAAGGGCTGAAAAATGTTTATCAAATACACATAATCACCAGTTTATATGTTGGTTTCGGGACCATATTTTTATGCAGTTGGATGAAAGTCCGAATTCAATTTCAAAATGACTTCAATGGATAGCCGCTGGACCAAGTGTGTATGTATTATATTACAGTGGTTATGTAATTAATGGTTATACATTCTATACAAATGAACACGATGAAGATAGTACCATGCAAATTAGTGGAGTTACACTAGGGGCTGAAGAGATTTATGTTTATGGTAGTAAGGACATAAATCCAATTTATGAAAATATGTCATACTTTGGCACTATCAAACTAATATGGGAGTTTTATTATACGACATTCCAATTGCCGATTTTTTAATGCAAATGGGTTGATAATAACAGTGGTGTTAAAATTGATGAATGGGGATTTGTGAAAGTTTATTTTAGTAAAGAATGGTACAATGAAGAATAGTTTATAATGGAATCACAAGCGGTAAATGTTTTTTATGTTCCAGATCTCGCAACCCAAAATGGATGATTGTTCTGTTAGCATCAAAAACTACTAAAGGTTTCGATGAAAATTCAGTTGAGGATAATACTTTCAATGGTATGTCACAATCATTTCAGAGCGGTCCCAATGTAGATGATGTTTTTATGTTACATGAGACCACAATGAAGGTATTTGGATAATCTATAGAGGTGTCAAATCCCTTTAGCCTTTGAAAAAAATAAAGAGAGTTCAGTAAACAGGTTATGTTTTGTTTGTAATATAAAACTTGTTATCTCATTATTTATTATATTATCATTACAAAATTTATGTAATCTAAATTAACTGTTCAACATCTTTTGAAGATAATGACTTCTTCACATTCTGGTGCTCCTATCCATGAGGCTGAACAAGTCTCTCAAGCTGTTGCTATTGGTGCTGTGGCGGCTGCTACTCCTACTACTGCTCCTGCTGCTCCTACTGCTCCTGCTGTTGTGGCACCTACTGCTCCTGCTTCTCCAAGGGTTGAGGTCCACTAACCATCTTCACATGCCATTTCTACCATTTCAGATGAACATATAGATGATGTTTATATCAATGAAATGGTCAGGAATGAAGGATCGACGTCGCAGAAAACACAGGTGCGTCGTAGTTTGACGGTGTTAGACAATGTTATTAAGGTGAAAAGAAAAGGCATCAAATTTGACGTAGGATGGAATACATGAGTCCAAAATGTGAATCCTAACAAGGGTATGTTTAGTAGTTACATTGGAGTTGTCACTCGGCAACGCGTGCCGATTAACATAGATTCATGGCACCATGTTGTGTCCGGGATGAAAGCTATGATCTGGGAAGAAATTACGGCAACATTATGAATTTATTTATTTAATTTACTAGAAAATAAAATAATGAAACAATGTATTACTCTTCTCAATTTCTTACAGAATACATTTATAGTAGACGATTCGCACAAGGATTATGTACTAAGGCTTGTAGGAAAGATTCATCGAGGTTTTCACGCAATTTTAACAAGATTTCACCAGAATGATTCCAAAGGTAAAATAAACCCACAACCACCCATTGTCTATGGTCACCTGATATCCCAAGAAGCATGGGATGCATTTATTGGCTGCCGTGGGGATGAGAAGTTTCAGGTACATTGTGGGTGATAATACGTTGTTTGAGGATATGTTTATTCATCACATTGATTGTCAATATTTCATTTATGAAACAAAAACTTTGTAAAGAAAATAAGGAACATGCATCAAAACCAATATCCCCTATCTTAAAGCATGGATGGGGTATGCTTCACTAGAAAAGAAAATGGTACGTATTTTAAATTTACAGTAATATGTTTAGGTGCCAAAAAACAACATCATAATTATCATTCTATGTTTATATGTAGATTGATGATTCTAAAAACAAATACACTTCCATCCCACGTCATGTGCTTTGGAAGGAGGCACGTGTTAATACGGAAGGGAAGCTAGTAGAGGAGAACACACAAAAAGTGTGGGAAATTTTTGTAAGTATGAAACGATGATAAAAAGATTTGTTTTAAATTTCTATTACATAAAAATTATTAGTTATTTTCCTTTATCCGACAGTCACAGGAATTTGCTACTCCTGTAGTGGATGCAGACCTATTATCGATGGATTTGAAGCATCCAGAAAAATGCAGTCGTGTCAGGGGTGCAGGGTTTGGGGTGACACCCCGTGTATATTTTGAGAAGAAAAAAAACAGATGATAGAGATGAAACATTGCAACAAATGAGAGAAAAACTAGCAACCCATGAAGAATGATTCCAATGGCATGGAGAGTTGAAAGAAACTTTTATGGGTGGGAAGAAAGGTGAAGACACAACTCAGGAAAAACCAGCGCATGAAGATCCCACCCCACCCCCCACCAGATTTGAGGAGAGCCATTTCCCTCATAGAGCTATCTTAGCTGTGGGAATCAATATTCTAATAATTATTCCCATGAAATTTGAATCAGACAAACACTGATACTTTTCCTGTACTAATCTTCTAAAGGGTGATAATGATTGTGATTTATATCTGTCAACACCCACATATCACCTTGTAGCGAGATCTATAATGTGCAACATCCCAGATGACACACTGCATAATAGACCAATTCTGAAAGATCATCTAAAAGTAATGATTACTGTAGGTCATGAGACAAATGTAGATCTATCTATTCCACTTGATGATGATGATATTCACACGGTCGAAAAGGCTATTGGTACATTCATTGAATGTCCATCACAATTTGTAAAGTACATGTGGCCAAATAGGTATTTATTTCCTTTTCTTCAAGCTAAACCTTTAACAATTAATGAAAAAAGGGTCTGAACCAATGAATGTTATTATAGACGGAGGAAGGGAAAGGGGTAAGAAACCTCGACTCAAAACCATCTAAAGGAGCGACCAACCGATCCCAAGGAGCTACTGAAAGCATAATAACACCACATGTTCTCTATCCACATTTACTAGCATTAAAGACTCATGTGGATATGAAGCTAAGAGGTGGTAGTATTCATATAGTGGTTTCGAGGAGAATATTTACAGTGTGGAAAGTCAAGATATCATTGCTGCTGAATATGTAAATGAGATCCTTGAAAACGGTTGGCTAGGCATCACAGTTGAAAATGAATATATGATGTACGTTTCCGTGAATTGATTTTCTAAAAGCTAATCCAATGTGAAAATTATGACTAAATGCATTTTTTATTGTTGACAGACGTATATATGAAAAACAGTTGAAGGAATTTTCACATGAGACAAGATTTGGACTCGTTAGTCCTCATCCCACATCATCACATCTGACGAAAATAGATCCATCAAAAAAGAATGAAATACTGAACGGCTTGCTCAAAACATTTGAAAGCAAGATTACAGATAACAGAATCTTATTAATACCAACCATGAAGGGGTAAAAATCTACGATTAAATCAAATCAATTATATTTTGACTTCATTTTTTCCAGAATCTTTTTTTTTTGTTTTTAGGCAACATTCGATGCAAATTGTGGTGAAATTGGATACTTTGAAGATTTATTTTCTGGATTTAAAGAAAGTATATCCATCAAACTGACCACACATGATGGAGTTTTTGAATCTGTAAGACACTACATGCTACGTTTTAGGTCTAAACATCAAGTAATATAATTTATATTATCTTTTACTAGGGATTCCGTTATGATAGGGTAGTGTATTATTATCATCTAAAAAAGGAATAATGGCAGGGGCTAAGCATAAGGAGGCAAGAAAGTACTATGTATGGACAAATATCAGGGTATATATAATAAAATTTCCCTATCCAAACACATCTCAACAGATGTTTCTTATTCTTATAATGATCAATTTTTTTAGTGCCCAAAACAAACAAACAATAATGATTGCAGTTATTATGTTTGTAAATTTATGAAGGAGAACATTTTTCATCAAGATACAAGCATCCCTAAAGTGGTATTTTAAAAAAATGACTAGTTCATTTAATTTATTTTTTAGTTCTTTATTTTTATATTTTTCAGTACTACTCTGACTGAAGAAAATCCTCATACTCACATAACAATATAGATATGTTTAGAAATGAGTGGTCCGCATACCTGATGACAGATTTTATAGAAATAAGATGATGATCTGACTTGGGGACGTGTACAATTTGCGGTAATTTTTGAGAGGGGTTTGGGGGATCAAATGATGAAAAATTATTGTATGTAAATTTTCAGTGGAATATTGTAATTGTAATTAAATAAAAAATCTTTTATCTAATGAGTCAATTTCCAATTTTAATAGATGATATACACCAACAACATGTAAGAATGATGAACCACTCAAAAGGCCTTTCTTTTGTTTAAAATGGACAGATTTTTAAGTGAAAACAACAACTGAACGACAGAAGTCTGACCAAACACATTTGGATTGTCTTGATCGTTTAAGAGAACGATCAATGGGTGCATTGGGGACCTTCACGTGTCATCCCCTCCTCAATCTGAGGCACGGTGTGGCCGATACGACTCAATGGGTCTCTCTTCTGTTTAAATTGGACAAATATTTAAGTGAAAAAAAAACCGACATTCGTAAATCTGACCAAACGCATTCTGATTATGTTGATCCTTTATGATAACAATCCAATGGTGCATTGGAGATGTGCGCAAGTCGTCACTGCCTCAATTAGAGGCACGGTGTGGTTGGTACCACTCAAAGGATCTCACTTTTGTTTAAAATGGACATATTTTTAAGTGAAGACAACAACTGACCTATGAAAACTTGACCAAACGCATTCAAATTGTCTTGATCCTTTAGGAGAAAAATCCACGAGTCCTAAGTGAGGTACAGGATTCATCCCCTCTACAATCTGAGTCACGGGGTCAGTACCACTAAAGGGTCTCTTTTTTTTGAAATGGACACAATTTTTAGTGAAAACAACAACTGACCTATGGAAATTTGACCAAAATAATTCATATTGTCTTGATCCTTTAAGAAAACGATCCATGGGTGTGTTGGGGACGTGCATGAGTCATCCCTACCTCAATCCGAGCCATGGTGTGGCTGGTACCACTCAAAGGGTCTCTCTTCGGTTTAAAATGGACAGATTTTTAAGTGAAAACAACAACTGACCTTCGAAAATCTGACCAAACACATTTAGATTTTATTTCTCCTTTATGAGAATTATCCAAGGGTCCTTTGTGATGTGAAAAAGTCACCCCCGCCTCAATCTGAGGCACGGTGTGGCTGGTACCACTCAAATGGTCTCTTTTTTGTTTGAAATGGACATAATTTTAATTGAAAACAACAACTGACCTACAGAAATCCAACCAAATGCAGTTGGATTGACTATATCCTTTAAGAGAAAAATCCATGGGTGCATTGAGGATGTGAAAGAGTCATCCCCCCCCCTCAATCTGAGGCACGGTGTGTCCGGTACCACTCACAGGGTCTCTCTTCAGTTTAAATCGGACCGATTTTTATGTGAAAACAACAATTGACCTATGGAAATCCAACCAAAAACATTAAGATTGTGTTGATCCCTTAATTGAATGATCCAGAGGTGAATTTGTGATGTGAATGAGTCATCCTCACCTCAATCTGAGGCAAGGTGTGGCCGGTACCTCTCAAAGGATCTCACTTGTGTTTAAATTGGACATATTTTTAAGTGAAAACAACAAATGACCTACAGAAATCTGACCAAATTCATTCGTATTGTGTTGATCCTTTAAGAGAAGGATCCATGGGTACATTGGGACATGCACGAGTGATCATAGCCTCAATTTGAGGGACAGTGTGGCCGGTACCACTCAAAGGGTCTCACTTTTGATTAAAATAGACAAATTGTAAAGTGAAAACACCAACTGACCTACGAAAATTGGACCAAACGCATTAGGATTGTATTTATATTTTAGGAGAACGATCCACAGGTCCTTTGTGATGTGAACAAGTCATCCTCACCTCAATATGAGGCACGGTGTGGCTGATACAACTCAAAGGGTCTCTCTTCTGTTTAAAGTGGACAAAATTTTAAGTGAAAACAACAACTGACCAACGTAAATTAAACCATCGAATTTGGATTATTTTGATACTTTATGAGTACGATACACGGGTTATTTTTGATGTGTAAGAGTCATACCCACTTCAATATAAGGAATGGTGTGGCCGGTACCACTCAAAGGGTCTCTCTTCTGTTTAAATTGGACATAATTTTAAGTGAAAACAACAACTAACCTACGAAAATCTGACCAAACGCATTCATATTGTCTTGATCCATTATAAGAAAGATCCATGGATCCTTTTTGATGTGTAATAGTCAACCCCACATGAATCTGATGCACGGTGTGGCCGATAACACTCAAAGGGTCTCTCTTCTGTTTAAAATGAACAGATTTTTAAGTGAAAACAACAACTGACCTATGGAAATCTGACCAAAAACATTAGGATTGTCTTGATCCTTAATGATAACAACAAACTGGTCCTTTTTGACGTTAATGAGTCATACCTGCCTCAATCCGAGCTTCATTTTGACCTGTTCCACTCAAAGGTCCTTTCTTTTGTTTAAAATGGACAAAATTTTATCTGAAAACAACAAGTGACCTACGGAAATCCGACCAAAAACATTCTTATTGTCTTGATCCTTTATGGGAATGATCCAAAGATCATTTTTGACATGAAATAGTCATCCCTGCATCAATCTGAGGCATGGTGCGGCCGGTACCACTCCAAGGGTCCCTCTTTTCATTAAAATGGACACAATTTTAAGTGAAAACAACAACTGACCAACAGAAATCTGACCCAAAACATTCGTATTGTCTTGATCATTTAAGAAAATGATCCATGGGTGCGTTGGGGATGTTCACGAGTCATCCCCGCCTCAATCCGAGGCATGGTGTGGCCGGTACCACTCAAAAGGTATCTCTTCTATTTAAATAGTACCGATTTTTAAGTGAAAACAACAACTGACCTACAAAAATATGAACAATGCATTCGGATTGTGTTGATCCTTTAAGAGAATGATCCACAGGTGCATTGGGGACGTGCATTAGTCATATCCTTCTCAATCCTAGCCATGGTATGGCCGGTACCACTCAAAGGATCTCACTTTTGTTTAAAATGGACATATTTTTAAGTGAAAACAACAACTGACCTATGAAAATTAGACCAAACACATTATAATTGTCTTGATCATTTATTATAACAATCCAAGGGTCCTTTGGGACGTGCAAGAGTCATCCCTGCCTCAATCTGGGCACGGTGTGGCTAGTACTACTCAAAGGGTCTCACTTTTGTTTGAAATGGTATGTTTTTAAGTGGAAACAACTACTGACCTACAGAAATTCAACCAAAAACATTCGGATTGTCTTGATACTTTAACATAACGATCCATTGGTGCATTGGGGACGTACACGAGTCTTTATAACTTCAATCTGAGGCACGGTGTGGCCGGTACCGCTCAAAGGGTCTCACTTTTGTTTGGAATGGACAAATTTTTAAGTGAAAACAACAACTAACCTACTGAAATTCAACCAAACGCATTAGGATAGTCTTGATATTTTAGGAGAATTATCCAAGGGTCCTATGTGACATGTAAGAGTCATTCCCATCCCAATCCGGGCATGGTGTGGCCAGTACCACTCAAAGGGTCTCTCTTCTGTTTTAATTGGATCCAATTTAAAGTGAAAACAACAACTGACCTATGAAAATCCAACCAAACACATTCATATTGTCTTGATATTTTATGAGAACAATACATGTTTCCTTTATGATCTGTAAGTGTAAAACCTAACTCAATATGAGGCACGGTGTAGCTGGTACCACTCAAAGGGTCTCTCTTTTGTTTAAAATGGACATATTTTTAAGTGAAAAACACAACTGACCTACAGAAATCTGACCAAACGCATTCGGATTGTGTTGATCCATTATGAGAATGATCTATGGGTCCTTTGTGATGTGAACGAGTCATCCTTGCCTCAATATGAGGCTCTGTGTGGCAGGTACCACTCAAAGGGTCTCTCTTTTGTTTGAAATGTAGAAACTTTTAAGTGAAAACAACAAATTACACATGGAAATCAAACCAAATTCCATCAGATTGACTTGATCCTTTAATAGAACGATCCATGGGTGCATTGGATACATTCATGAGTCATCCCCATCTCAATATGAGGCACGGTGTTGCTGGTACAACTCAAAGGGACTCTCTTCTGTTTAAATTGGACCAATTTTTAAGTGAAAACAACAACTGACCTATGGAAATCTAACAAAACGAAATTCAGATTATGTTGATCCTTTAAGATAATGATCCACATGTGCATTGGGGATTTTAACGAGTCATCCCTGCCTCAATTGGAGGCACGGTGTGGCCGATACCACTCAAAGGATCTCACTTTTTTTTAAAATCGACATATTTTTTGTGAAAAAAACAACTGACCTATGAAAATTCGACCAAACACATTCTGATTGTCTTGATCCTTTAGAATAATGATCCAAGAGTCTTTTTTTAGGTGCAAAAGTTATCCTCACTTCAATCTGAGGCACGGTGTGGCCAGTATAACTCAAAGGGTAGCACTTTTGTTTGAAATGGAAAAATTTTTAAGTGAAAACAACAACTGACCTACGGAAATTCGACCAAATGCATTTGAATTGTCTTGATCTTTTAGGATAATGATCCATTGTTCCTTTGTGGCCTCTACAAGTCATCCCATCCTCAATATGAGGCATGGTGTGGCCGATACCACTCAATGGTTCTTTCTTCTGTTTAAATTGGACACAATTTTAAGTGAAAACAACAACTGACCTACGAAAATCCGACCAAACGGATTCAGATTGTCTTGATCCTTTTTTAGATTGATCCATTGGTCCTTTTTGATGTGTAAGAGTCAACCCCACCAACTCCATGGACCGCCCCCACACCCTATACACCAACCCACCCCCTGGACACCCCACCCCTCTAGACACCCCCACCCCTGGAAAGCCCCTCAACCCCCTTGAAAGCCCCCTCAACCCCCTGGACAGCCTACCCTCCCTGGACACGCCCATGGACAGCCCCCCGCCCACCTCAAAAATCCCCCCAACCTCCCAGACACCCCACCCCCTGGACAACCACCACCCCCCTGGAAAACACCCCACCCTCTATGACAACACCTTACCACCTACGTACACCCAACCCCCATGGACACCCCCACCCATAGAAGACAACCCCCACCCTCACAGACATCATCCCACCACCCTTGGATAGCCCCACCAACCCCCTGGACCCCCCTCAGAAATCCCCCACCCCCTAAGAAGCCCCCCAACATCGTGGAAACCATCCTGCCCAATGAACACCCCATAGACCCCCCCCACCTGAACACCCCCTCCTTGGACCCCACCCCACCCCCCATGGACAGCCCTACCAACACCCTGGACTGCCCCCACCCCCCTGGACAACCCACCCCTGGACACACCGATCCCCCAGGACTCCCCCATCCCACCCTCCAGGACACCACCCCACTCCCCTTGGATAGCCCCACCAACCCCCCAGACCGCTCCCACCCCCCGAACACCCCACCCACCTCCTAGAAAGCCCCCCAAACACCCTGGACACTAGCCCACCCCTGGAAAGCCACCCCTCACCTGGACACCCCCACTCCTTGACACCACCCAACCACATAGACACCCGCACCCCCCTGGACACCAACACCCTCCTTGGATAGCCCCCAACCTCATGGACTAACCCCACCCCCTTGGACACCCCCATTCCCCCGGACACGCCATACCCCCTGTGGACAGCCACCCGAAACCCCCGAACAACCACCCCAACCCCTTGAATCCTGAAAAGAACTCTTTATGTATTTACTTTACTAATGAATTATGTGTTAATGGTGTATTGGTATATTTGGTGTAATTATCAGATGATTTATGTGTTAATTTTTTATATGTATGCATATTGAGATGTTGAATTATTTGTAGGTGCACTTTGGGTGTGCTGCTGCAGATATTTTTTTGGAGCAGACATGGTTTTATACGCACTTTTTTAGTTCTTATAAAAAATCCATTATCAGTGATAAAAAAGTGCAGATAAAATAAACATTTATTAGCTATTTTTTAGCACTGATAAAAGATACCTTTACCAGTGCTAAAAAAGCACTGATAAAGGGGACCCCCCCCCCCCCCAATATTAGCGCCGAGTTATACAATGCTTTTTTAGAACTGATAAAGCCCGTTTTGAGCACTGATAAAGCCAATTTTTGTAGATGTGCTGGAATGCCCAAGTTGCGAAGAATATTCCCCTCGAGATATCGGTCATACCTCATCCACCACTAATCTCCACAAAGGAATAACTCAATGGAATTCCATGTCTTAAGGGTTCCAATACGATAGATGGCGCACCTATCGGATGCCCGATCTGTAACTTATAAGCATTTTAGCTTCGAGGGCCTGGTTGGATTCGTGTTTGATGCAACCCATCCATACTTCAAATATCTAAAAAACTCAATTGGATTATAGTATAAGGACTGTCTTGATCCAAGGATACCAACGTTTTAGACGGTTCATCAAACAGACGTCTGGTTCTCAGGTTATGATCCTTTAAGTGTTCTAGTGTCCGTTCTGACCTGGTCAGACCGACCCGGCCCGACATGCTCTAGGCTGGGTCGGGGTGGACTAGGCCCGATGGGACGATGTTTGGACTAACCCGCAAGGGGGGAGACCCAGCCAGAATAGGGTGGCCCCCATTGGGGCGGCCTGAAAAGGGACAACCCGACCCACATGGGGTGGCGACCTGTTCCGAGGAGGCAGCCCACTTCAAGGGTGGCAACCTGGTTTGAGGGTGGCGACCCGGTGTGAGGGCGTCAGCCCACTCTGATGGCAGGGTCTTGGTGTGAGGGTGGGGGCACAGTGTGAGGGCGGTGGCCCGCTACGACGGAGGCAGTTCGGTCTGAGGGCAGCAGCCCAACTTGTGGAAGGCATCCCGGTTTGAGGGTTGTGACTAGGAATGAGCCCCCCCCCCCCCCCCGACTCGAGGGCGGCGGCCCGCTCCGAGGGCTGAGGCCCAGTTCAGTCCGATGCAGGGGGGTGGTGTATCCCTCCGGTCACCCAGATTCCCGAAAGACCCGGAGGTTGTTCAGTTGGTGAGGCGGCGTCACTGTGTAGGCGCCACAGAACCCTCCCGAGGTGGGTTCGGCCTCCGTCGCAACTTCCATTCATGGGCGGCACAGTGGTCGCATCGCATTCCTTCCCGTGGTCGGCCGTCATGCCAGCTGCCTCCTCCTTTCGTTGTAGCAGACGAGCCATGACCCTCCTCTTGCGGCGTACATCAACGAGTTCGCGACCTTCCGAGGCGGTGCAATGAAAGAAAGATAGTGGAGGGTTCGGGCCGGGTTTTTTAGGCCTGCACCCTCCACGTTATCTCTCAATATGAAGGATATTAAGGGAGTTCAATAAAAATTTGTATTGAACACAAGATTAATCCCACAAGATTCCCCGCAATAACCTCCAGCAAAGACAGATGAATCACGGGTCCACCTGTAAGTCGGTTGACCCGTGTTCTTTGTATAATATCAAGAATGTATAATAGGGAAACAAAAACGCACAAACAAACATAACCTTCAACCTGTAAGAGAAGTCCACTGACGACGATCGACAAAACCTCTTTTATCATTGTCATCAGTTCGTGACTCGGTGTCGCTCATCACTGCTTGTTGGAACCAGTCTCATCCTCCTGGTGGTTGGCGTCGCGGTACATTTCCAGAGCTTCATCATTTTGTGAATCTGTTCCAACACCCCTCCCTGAGCTCCATATAAATATGAGAGGAGATGGAGTGTATAACGCTCGTGGAATTAATGAGGTTTATTTAATTAATGAACCTCCCAAATTTCCAATGGTGTTGATACAAGAAAAAAGAGTTAAGACATTTTTTGGCTTGACACATCGTAGGTCCCGCCAGCATCGTTTTCCCATTGAAGGAAAAAAGGAAAATAAAATAACAAAACATGTTATTTTATTACTCTTTCAAAAGTCCACAGAATTAACATTTTCACGCGACCTACTGCAGTCAATGTTATACCTCTCTTAACTGAATCCCGGCACTGCGGGTTCAATGATTCCCTCATATTTTTATGTCAAACAACAGTTCAAATGTTAGAAAATGCCACTCACGCGTTTACTGAACGTACCCAAAAAAAGGTTTGAAAATTATTAATAGTCACCCTCAACCTGCGCCGGTTTAGGTTTGGATCTACCTAATTGAAACATGCCCCAACGAACCCAACGTTACTCTCATATTTCCAATCCGAGTTACCATTTAAATGTAATGTATTTTACAATAAAATAATTGTCACATAATTATTTTATTTACAGCCAAAAATTTACATTAACTGGTGGCCCGCGCCATCCAAAGTTAGTATCTTCCTAAAGAGAGCACTCCCTCACATGTTTAGTGGTGGTCTTAGATTATTAATTTGAGTTACCATTCGTGAGTTTTAAGCATTTGAAAAATAAAATAATTTTATTTAATTATTTTATTTTCGGTTATTCCATTTTTGGGTTTTCTCACAGGAGGCCCGCACCGACTAAACATAAGTCGTTCCTAGGGTAAAACCTCCTTTCTGAGCACAACAATTCCCTCAGATTTTTAATTCGAGTAACCGTTTATGAATTTTTCCAATTTTTCAGGAAAACAGTTTACATGTTCTAATTAAAGATTTACAAAACTTCGACGGATCATTCTGGGCACCCTAGGCCTCAGAATCGCGTGCCGTTAGATTTTTCTGTCTTGAAATAATTCCATATAATTAAAAAAATTATATGGAATTTCTGATACATTACAATAGTTTTTCTGTTAACTACCTCAACAAAATCATTGAGGAAGTCATTTTATCAAAAGCTTGGTCTTATGATCGAATGAAGATTGAAGATTCTTACTGAACATAAGTTTCTTCATAAATTACAAAGGTATCCTTTCCATTTCTGGAGAATTATTATTTTTTCAACCAACATTGGTCTAATTTTGTGATGCCGACAATGAGGAGTAAGGATATCTTAGTGTTGCTCCATTCCAATATTTGGAAAGCACTATTTATATCCCTGGGAAGAGAAATGTGCTTTGTAAAATTCCTTGATGATTATTTCATGAGATATTAGGTGTACCCAATCAATATGAAATCAAGTGTTTTTAATGTTTTCCAAAAATTCAAAGCATGGATGAAGATGGAATCTTTAAATAAGATCAAGTTTTTGAGGATTAAAAATGGTGGAAAACATTCAAGTGAGGATTTTGATACTTTTTTTTCAATGAGAAGGAATCATTAGACAATTCATGGTGTCATACACTCCTCAACAAAATGGAGTGGCAATGTGGGTGAACACCACCTTGTTGGATAGAATAAGGGAGATAATGAAGACTGTAGGAATTTTCAAGAAGTTTTGGGATAAATTAATGAAGATAAAGTTTTATGTGATCAATCAATTTACATTTGTGACGATTGATATGAAAACACTAATGAATATGTGGAGTGTTAAACCTACTGACTATGCTAGGTTACATACTTATGGAGTTCTTGTATCTATATTGTTTAATGATCAGGAAAGATTGATGTTGGATTTGAGATCCAATGAATGTATATTCTTAGGCTAGGTTGATGGTGTGAAGGGGTATCATATGTGGGACCCCACAACCCATAGACTTATCATCAGCATGGATGTTATATTTCTAGATGATAAGGTTCAAGTGACGATTAATAGGGACTTGAAGAAAGAGGACACAAACACTATATTAGTTGGGGTGGAGGAAGAATCCATAGAAGAACCAATTTCTTTTTAGGGGCATGTTGATCAAGTTATGATTGATTTTGAACTATGATGATCAACTCATGATAAATAGAACAAATATGGCACTTAGAATTTATCACTAAGAGAAATATTGTGTACTACTTATTGATGGAGGATGGTAATACTTATTATTTTATTGGAGGTGATGTGGAGTTCAGAAATATCTACATGGATGGAAGCAATTCAGGAGAAACTTGATGCCATTTACAAGAACACGACTTGAGATATTGATCCATTACCTCGTATAAGGAAGACTATCAGTAAAAATAGGTTCATTAAGATCAATTGGGATGAAAAGTAATTATTGTAAAGATTTCATGAAAGATTGATGGTCAAAGGATATTCATAGAGAGTAGTTATTGATTTCAAGGAAATATTTTCTCCCACTGTTAGAATAACGACAGTTCAGATAGTTATGGGGATGTCTGCAATATATAGTTTAACTCTAGAGTATCTAGATGTGAAGAGAAATTTTCGTACATGGTGATAATTATAATTAAATATATATACTATAATCGGATTGTTTTTCAAAATAACGAAAAGTGAACATGGTGTTTAGGTTGAGAAAAACTTTTTATGGTACTAAGCAGGAACCAAGGTGTTAGTACAAGAGATTTTATATCTATATCATGATTATTGTACACAAAATACATCATTCAGATACTTGTGAATATTTCATGGGTTCATATGGTGATGATTTTATCATTCTTCTATTGTATGTGGTTGACATGTTGATAGTTTTCAAGGGATTTTGATATGATGGAATTAGGACCAAAAAATAATATCTTGAGCTACAGATTTAATGAGATAGAAATAGTGGTATGATATAGCTATCAAAAAATAATTTCTTGAGGAATATCTTGAAATAATTTCACATGTGACATTATAAGACTATATTTACCCCACTTACTATTAATTTTATGTAATCCTATATGATGAATCCTAACAGTGATTATAGTGAAGTATAGAGGATAGAGATGTCTAAATTACCTTATGCACCCGCAGTGGGTAGTATGATATTATCTATGGTTTATATCAGACCAGAAATTTCACATGTAGTGGGATAAGATAGTTGGTATGTGGAGAATTAAATACGGGAGCATTGGAACATATTAAAGAAAACCCTTAGATACATCAAGGAGATCTTATATGCTGTATAATGTTATTAAGAATCAAATTTCACTATTAGAGCCTACACAGATTCAGATTTTGTAGGTGATTATGACCAATGAAAAAACACTTTGGGTTATGTGTTTAATTTTATAGGATGAGTTGTGAGCTGGAATTAAAAGTTGTAGTCTGTTATATATTTATCCACGACTAAGGTAGAGTACATGAAAACTACACAGGCTTGCAAAGAAGTTGTTTTGATGTGATGGTTTCCAGAGGATCCCAGACAATGACAGAAGTATACTAAATTTTTTTGTGATAATAATATCACCTTGAAAATTAAAAGGAATCTATCTTTTCATTTCAAGATAAATCACATTATGGTACAATATCACTTTTTTTCAGATGTGGTGGAGGAAGGAAAAGTGGATATGTAGAAAATTTATATTGAAGAAAATTAGATTAACTTTATGATGAAGATTATTAACTTTGTTAAGTTAATATAGTAAAAAACCTCAATCACAATCCTAGATATAAGAGAAACATGGTTGGAAGATAGAAATGATTTGTGGAAATATTATTGGTTCCCAATCAGATATCCAAGTGTGATTTATATTGGCATTTGTTTCTCACAAACAGTTTCACCCCCTGAAATTTTCAAAGGGGGCTAGTGTGGTTAGTGGGATGGGTGGAAAATACTAACCCATGGAGTTAAATAGATGTGGATGATCATGTAATGGTGTTGCCTATAAAAGGAAAAGCGATTTAACTGTTTTAGCATAATCACCTCAAGTATTGAGCTTCCTATTTCAACATTTTGAGTGTTGTATTTTTTGAGGTGCATTATACATTACTCAAGAGAGTTAATTACATGGATATTTTCCTAACAATAGAAAGGGAGTGTGTTTAACCTATTTTACCATAGTGATATCATTCTATTTTTCTATGGTTTTTTACACCTCTTTATTTGTGGGGTTTTCTATGATACATCTATTGTTCATTTTTTATTCATTTTTACTTTGCTTTTATCTAACAATTATAAAATCATGAAAGGGCCTATAATATTTGATCCCAATAGAAGCCTTAATAAATATATTTTTATCTGATTCTATAGAAAATTGTGGGTTGTGCTATGAGGTAGCCCACTTTCAATAGAGTAATCGAGTTGTATGGGTATAATTTTGTTTCTCAAAATTATAGAAAAAAATTTAACTTGTTTATAATTATATAAATAGTAGAAAGAATAAAGAAAACATGAATAATACAAATCATGTAATGATTTCTCATAATCGGAATTCCAACATACTGATTCTAACAAACCATAAACAAATAACGAGAGAATAAAAAGTACCAAATCATGTAATCATTTACAATAGATAACATGCTGATGAGAATATATATAACTAGTTTGATATTAATACTGATAAGTACCAAGAACTATTAGAGATAATAGACTCAAACATAAGCGAGATGATCAATAGAAATTATTGACATAAAGTAGTATTCAAATCATTAAGAGGACCATATGTTTTTGACATTATTAATCTATTTGGCCTATATGCATGGTGGAGGAGTACCAAGATTCCACTATGAAAAATGGGATTATAAAAGATATTTGACAAATAGTGAAACATAACCATATAAGAAAAAGGAACATTAGGAAAATATCCATGTTCAGTTTATTGAAATGCCATGACACACAGTAGAACCATGTTGGGGATTCATCATATACTGTGCACCTTGGAAAAACACAAACAACACACACATCGTAGAACCAAAGAATAATCAAATACAAGGAATAAATAACTGATAGAAAAGAAGAAGAATACCATAGTAAGGCCCCTTAATAGGGATAAATATCTCATATGTGTTTTCATAGAGCCTCTATGTAATTAGGTCTTGTTGTTAGGGTCATCAAGATTGTACTCCTATATAATCATCATTTCCATAAAGGTGAAATGAACACCAAGGAACACTAGAACATCATTAGAGCTCCTCACCAAGCATAGATGAATATTATAAAAACTTATATAGATCACTATTTCTTCTTTGGTAAGTCAAGGAATCCCACCAGTGCTCATTCATCTACTCTTCTCCCTCAAGGAAAACTAGATCTCCCAAAACCATGGAGATTTTTCACCCAACTAAATCTACCTTAATTGGATAGTTAGATTCCAAGTCAAGGAGTGATTCTAGTTGGGGTAGAGGAATACTAGATCATATATCCAAGGATATGAAAAATCTAGATAAGTGTTGCAACATTACCACTTAAACAACAAAATAATGACATACGACATCAAAGGATAAGCTATCAACGGTTACCCATAGATCAATACAATTTGTTTCATGAAGAATGAAAAAAAGGGAGGAATAGAAAACCATAGGATCATAAGGATCAATGGATCAACAACAGGTATGAGGATGACATAGATCAAATGGGAATGTGGACCAAGGCTAATGTCACATAACTAATGTATAAGCCGAATAAAAGGCCCAAATGAACTAGTAAAAGAAGGTCAACCTCAATAATACATAAATACAACATATAAAAAAACAAAAAATTAAATGAAAATTAATATTATGATAGGTAAAAAAACAATGTGTAACACCTCGAATTTTGGGTATCATATAATGATGATATTATACATTTAATTTTGTTAAATCCCTTTTAACTAAACATAAATATAAAGGATATACATAAGGATCTTTATTTATATAAGAACATCGTAGTGTCTTCAATACACCGAGATCAGAAGAGTAATCATGCTAACCGAATATACATATTAAAAACTCTATCAGAACTACTGGAAGACCCTCAATCACCACAACGAGGCCCAGTAAGAAAAGAAGATCCTTCGAGTCATCTAAATCAAAAAACATCACCACAGCGATCTTAAAAACCATGTTGAGAATCAACAGAATGGGGAGAACCATCTTCTAGATTTTGAGTTTTAGGAAACCGTAGGTTTTGGTTTTATAGGACATTTTTTCGACCATTGCTCTAGTGACCATTGGAAGATAACATTTAAAAAAATTTCTATTGGACCTTGTTAGGATAAGTGAACTTATTTAAATATTAATTAGATTCCAAATAATTGAGTTATGGTTAATGTTATAATTAAACCATCTTTTATGAACTCTAAAAGGATATGTTGTAAAAATTCATTTCACCCTTACGTGATTTTGAAAAGAATTAAGGAAATCAAAACACATTGAATTTTTTTCAAATACAATGTAACAATTTTCATTTCATAAATAATTTTATAAACTATGTTAATTTTTTTCAAATTAAATTATGTTTTGACTGAACTATGTTTTTGAGGATACTAGTATATAAATTATAATGTAGGTTTATTAAAATTTCTTTTTTGTAACTTTTAGTGTTAAAAAATGGGTTTAGTATTTTTAATTATAGAAATAATTCTAACTAAAACATGTTTAATTTGTATTAATTAATGTTTAAGAATATAAAATTATATATAGTTTTAATAACTGGATTTTTTCCTCTTCTGAAAATGTCTTTTAGTGTAGATTTTTCAAAAGAAATTGGCCCATAGGGCCAGCCCTTTTTGGCTGGGGCCGAGGGAGGAACCTCACACGAAGTGGCTGAGCCAGACCCTCAGCCCCAACCCAAGGCCGGCCCGAGCTCAAGAAAAGGTTCCGCAAAGGGTGCCCGGGAGAGAGCCAGAGTGCATTGGCGCACCATTATGAGCGTGAGGCCGTGGTGGGGTCTTGGTAGGCCAAGGCATGTGGGTGGGAGATCGT
This sequence comes from Viscum album, assembly GCA_963277665.1. Taxonomy (NCBI): domain Eukaryota; kingdom Viridiplantae; phylum Streptophyta; class Magnoliopsida; order Santalales; family Viscaceae; genus Viscum; species Viscum album. The sequence continues at coordinate 960,850,262 of OY728148.1, read as the reverse complement.
TTATAGGAACCCCTTAATGGGTGATGTGTGATTTCTCAGCACTCGTTTTGAGGCCCGGGGTTATGAGGGAGGCGAAAACCACTCTCTGTTTCGATATGGGAAGCAGTTTTTTGGGAAAAATGTGATCTGGATCATTGGATCGTTCCGCGCGTGATCTGGGCCGTTTTTTCCAATCCCACACTCGACCCACAGTGACCATGTCTCTCTCCATGGTCTTTGTCAACTTTTAAATCTGACATGATCTAATCCTGGTCGTTCGAGGTTTTTAAATTTCCACATCAAACATAGACCATCCGATTAAACTAAGATCTAATCTAAGCTGCTCAATTCTTTAAAAAAAACAGACGCATCTCATCCCATTGATTGATGTTTGGATTGATCTGGACAGCCCATTTTTCCACAGAATTTCCCCTAGCTGCGTCTTCTTTTTCCTCTATGCATTGGTTACACCAGAAACCCTACCCTATGGCACACCCCTCGTTTTCTTCACCTCTGACCGTCGGGTACCCCCGTGTCTCCTCGTTTTCTTTATGCACAAAACCCCCCATTAAATGCAATTCAAATGGGTACTTTTTTTTTTCATGAAAGGTGGTTTGTGATCTTTTGTATATAAATAACTGAGATCTCTTGATTCTTCTATCCTGTTCAAGTCTCCAGGGAGCCCGACCAACCCTCCCTAAAGTCCTTATTTCCCTGGTTTTAAAAGTAAGGGTTTTTATTTTTTCCTTGTTTTGATTCGTTGAGAATATGTACTCTTATATATTAGAATATATATATATATATATATAACCATACGGTTCAGTCCAAACGTACTTAAATGTTAAACCTAGGCCTTCGGGTTCTCTTGCATTCAAACAGCTTAAATATTGTAAAGATTATACCTGGCCTCATTTTGTTTTTTTGAAAATACATATATACTTTTGGTTATATGTATATATTTCGGTTATATGCAGGAATGGGATGACCTTTCTACTTCTATTATATATGCAAAGTTTTTGTGTAATTATTCAGGCACTGCACATACTCACATACACTTAATTTCATATTTAAATAATAAATAAATTATGAAAATGTTATATACATGATTGGGTTTTTATAAAATAATTTTTTTTAGGTTTTCATAAACAAATTTTTATGACTAAGGGCATGAACTTCCCAATTCAAAACGTTGTTGAACTAATATTCATAGGGGATTAACAAAAATTGGTGTTCCATTATTTCAGTTTGAGTTCAGGTACATAAAAATATTTTATTTGTTGCCTGAAACTTGATTTCAGTTGTTAAGGGCCTAAAACATTATGTCTTATGTTTAGGTGGAGTTTTAAAAACATAAGAAATATGGTGATAAACAAAACATATATCCACATTTATGAATAACTTATTTGTTTTCTATATCTTTTAAATGATGTTTCTTATGTCAAAGATTCCTACTTTATAGCAGGGAAATTATTCAGTATTATGAAAAGGATTATCAATATTGAATGTTTTAGCATGTGCAAGCTCAAAACCCTACTTGAGATTTTTGGTTCACCTAGTAATTAATTGGATGATAAAATTTTATAATTTTAAGAACAAACTTGCATGTGATAAATTCTAGTTTTCTGTTCTTTCAGTACCTTAGATGTTAATGTATGTGCCATAATATTCCTTTTTTATTTCCTTTTAATAACGATCATATGATTTTTAGCTTAGTTTTTGATCATCTAGATGCATGTCTCACTTATAATATATTTAAATTCAAATACTATGACCAACTATGATTGAACTATTCAAGGTTCTATGGGACATATTTAATATACAACCCTGTTTAAGTAAAGAATTGATTTGTGTGGCTCACAAGAATGTAAATACATATTAAGGTGGCACCCTGGTAGCGCTCCAAGGCATTGGGTAATGAATTAATCTCTAGAGATCACAAGCTTCAAGAAACCCTGGTGAATAACCTCGGTAATTTTGCTCTACTTAGAGCTTGTGGATGGACCTCGGTGATATGTTCATGAATGTATAAATGAAATGTTGAAGCCACATATTCAAGTCATGTTACAAGTGCTTTTCAAGATGATATGCCTATTCTTTCACTACTCTTTCTTTATGTTTTTATCATGTTTATATTGATGTCACAAGTAAACGTTTGGGGAATGATTCATGTAAAATAGTAACCAACATATGAAATTGATATTTTTTCCGTCAGACGCAAATATGATTAAGTTTTACTCTTAACGGTTTAATTTGTGCTTAAACATTCATACGTCATAATTTTTCAAGATATATGTTACTACCAATTTTTGAAAATGTCCTAATTGATTAATGTATTCTGTGAAAATATTAGTTGATCACTTTTATGTTATGTTACATGTGTTGGAGTTTTCTATAAGAGAATGTTCTTTGGAACCGTTAATAATAAATTCTTTCGAAATTTTCATTGGGTTTCTAAACCCCTAAATAGGCATTCTTATGCTCACCCTACGTTTTGAATTTTAAATTTTCAGGTAACAACTTTTATCAGATGAAACGTTTCTGAAGTTACTGGTTTCCCTGATCCCAAACCGAACTTGATCCTTAGTATGGGATGTGATGTGTATTTATCAGTGCATGTTTCTGTTTAAAAATGACACATCATCTTCAGAAGGCACTAACTCCTGGTTTTTTTGGGGTCGGGTCTTCAGAGAAGGTATTAGAGGATTAGATTTGGATTACTTTGAAAATCCAGAACTGAAACAAAGAAAAATATACTTTAGTATTACTAAAAATGAGTTTTCATAATTTTCAGATGGAAAACGAAGGTACTAATTTTTTTTCTCTTCCCAATGAGGCCTTAGAAACCATAATTTTCATAGCCATCCCTGAAGATTTTATAAACTACGCCCATATCCTTATACATACAAACAACTCTATGATGTTTCCAACTCTCCCCGAGTACTTCAAATCCACCGAAGAGTGCGTCTGGATTACATCTTTATGATGCATGCCCATTTTCCATCTTACACTTGATGTGGTATGGACTATGAGGGACTTTTTAGATGCTTCACCGCAGCGGAAGGTGTCTTTTCCCTCACGGCTTTCCAAGAGGCTGCTACAGAGGGAGATCTCCATGCAGCATACATGTGTCAAGTCCTGTCCTATGAAGATGAGTATCGTCCCTTTGGAAACCTGTAAAGATGAGTATCGTCCCACAAGTTATCTCATCCTACTGAGATACTGGATATTATTGCTATCAAAAACTCTAAAGATGAGTATCGTCCCTTCGGAAACCTGTGAGGAATGTGCAAGAAATTTTTTGAGGTGACAAACAGTCCGGGGATTCTCCGCACCTGTCAAGGGAATTCCCCCATCGACTACCGCATAGGCTCAGCACAATTGGCTGAGCATAAGCAGAGGGGAAAATACCAAGAATGGATCTTTCTGTGTTTCACCCTAGGCTGGAACTACAAGGCCAAAGTAAAATTTCAAGAGGCTGCATTAGAGGGAAACGTTTATATGACCTGCAACTACCAACTCCTTAGCGTTAGCCATACGAAAACATCTATAACATATATTTTATCGATCGAGACATAATGCAGAATGTTCTTCATACGTTGGTCCAAATGGACATTTCCATACATTGTACCATTCGAGGTTCCCTATGGAAACCTAAGTGTTTGGTGCATGAGTTCAACCCCTTCTACCCGAAGTGTATCGGGATCAGAGAAATAGAGGATTTGAGCATCAATTTGGGTGTTCCACTGAATGAACCTAAGGATCCTCTACGATGGGGGATATGGTAGGAACAACTGAGAGCTTCCTCTTAACAAGTTTGTATGAATGGAATTGCCGGGACATAATTCTATGATGGGGGGAGTAATGTAACATCCCGAATTTTGGGTATCATATAATGATGATATTATGCATTTACTTCTGTTAAAGCCCTTTTAACAGAACAAAAATTTAAAGGATAAAGTTAAGGCTCTTTATTTAAAAAAGAACACCGTAGTGTCTACAATACACAGAGATCAAAAGAGTAATCATGCTAACCAAATATACCTACTATAAACCCTATCAGAACTACTGGAAGATGCCCAATCACCACAATGAGGCCCAGTAAGTAAAAGAGATCGTTCGATTCAAATAAATAAAAAAACATCACCACTGTGATCATAAAAACCATGATGAGCATCAGTAGAATGGGAAGCACCATCTTTTTCCTTTTGAGTTTTAGGACACTGTAATTTTTGGTTTTATAGGACACTTTTTAGACTGTTTCTCTAGTGATTGTTGGAAGCTAACAGTTATAAAAAAATAGTCATTGGAAATTGTTAGGATAAGTGAACTTGTTTAAATATTAATTAGTTTCCAAATAATTGAGTTATGATAAAGGTATTAAATAAACCATCATTTATGTACTCTAAAAGGATATTGTGTAAAACTTCATTTCACCCTTATGTGATTTTGAAAAGAATTAAGGAATTCATAACACTTTGCAAATTTTTCAAATACAATGTAAAAATTTTCATTTATTAAATAATGTTAAAAAATATGTTTATGTTTTTCAAATTAAATTATGTTTTTATTGAACTATGTTTTTGTGGATACTAGTATATAAATTATAATGTATGTTTATTAAAAATCCCTTTCCGTAACTTTTTCAGTTAAAAAATGTGGTTTTGTATTTTTAATTTTAGAAATACGTCTAACTAAAACAAGTTTAATTTGAATTAATTAATGTATGAGAATATAAAATTCTATATAGTTTTAATAAATGGATTGTTTCCGCTTCTTAAAAGTTTTTTTAGTGTAGCTTTTCCAAAAAAAGTTGGCCCACTAGGGACAGCCCTTTATGGCTAGGGTCTAGGGAGGCCACTCACATGAAGTAGCTGACCTTGACCCTCATCCCCAAGCCATGGATGGCCTAGAATTGGGTAGAGGTTCCCCAAATGGTGCTCGAGAGCGAGAAAGATCGCATAGGCGCACCAGTGTGGGCATGAGGTCGCGGTGTGGCCTTGGTAGGCCAAGGCCTGCGGGCCGGAGCCCATGTATAGGGCCCCATTTGTGGGTGTTGTGTGATTTCTGAGAACACGTTGGGAGGACCATGGTTATAAGGGTGGTTAAAACCACTCTCTGTTTCGATGTGGGAAGTTGTTTTTTGGGAGAAACACGATCTGGACCGTTGGATTGTGTCGCGTGTGATCTGGGCTGTTGTTTCCGATCTCGTGCTTGACCCTCGGTGACCACGTCTCTCTCCGCGGTTTTTCTCAACCGTTCAATCATGCTTGATCTAATAATGGCCATTCAAGGTTTTTAAATTATATCATCGAATGTAGACCATCCTATGAAGATTCGATCTAATCTTATCCGCTCAATTATTTTAAACAGCGGACACATCTCATCTCTTGGATCGATGTTGGGATTGATCTGGACCATCCATTTTTCCTCGGCATTTCCCCTAGCCTCATCGTCTTCTTCCTCCATGCATGGGTTACACCAATAACCCTACCCTATGGCACACCACTCGTTTTCTTCACCTCTGACCGCCGATGACCACCATGTCTCCTGGTTTTCTTCAAGCACGACACCCCCATTGAATGCAATGCAAGTGGGTATGTTTTTTATGTAGATGGTGGTGTGTGAGATTTTGAATACAAATAACTGAGACCTCTCAGTTCTTATCTCCTGTTCAAGTCTCCAGTGAGCCCGAACAACCCTCCCTGAAGTCCTCCTTTCCATGTTTTTTAATGTAAGGGTTTTTAGTTTTGGACTATTTTGCTTTTTTGAGAATATATACACTTATATATTGAAAAAAAATATATTTTTTTAACCTTACAGTTCAGTCCAAAAGTTATTAAATGTTGAACCAAGGCCTTTGGGTTCTTTTTCATTCAAATAGCTTAATGAATGTTAGGATTATACCTGACCACATTTTGTTGTTTTGAAAATACATATGTACTTTTGGTTATATTTATATACATCAGTTATATGCAGGAATGGGCATGACCATTGTATTTCGGTTATATGTATGATGTTTGTGTATAATTTTTCATGCACTGCACATATTCACATACACATAATTTCATATTTAAATAATAAATAAATTTTGAAAATGTTATATATATGATCAGGTTTTTCTAAAATTATATTTTTGTAGGTTTTCATAATCAAATTTTTAGGACTAAGGGCATGACCCGCCCTATTCAAAATGTTGTTGAACTAATATTCATATGGGATTAACACACATGGGTGTGCCAATATTTTAGTTTGAGTTCGGGTTCAATCATATATTTTATATGTTGCGTGAACCTTGATTTTAGTTGTTATGGTCCTTACACATTAAGTCTCAAGTTTTGGTGGAGTTTTAAAAACATAATATATATGGTGTTAAACAAAACTTATATCCACATTTAATAGTAACTTATTTTTTTCCTTCTGTTTTAAATGATGTTGATTATGGTGAAGATTCATGCTTTCTATCATGGACATTATTCAGTATTATGAAATGGTATAACAATATTGAATGTTTTAGCATGTGAAAGCTCAAAACCCTACTTTATATTTTTGGTTCACCTTGTAATCATTTGGATGATACAATTTCAGATTTTCAAGAACAAACTTGCATGTGATAAATTCTAGTTTTCTGTTCATTCAGTACCTTAGATGTCAATGTTTGTGCCATAATATGCATTTCTTATTTCCTTTTAATAACAGTCATATGATTATTATCTTGGGCTTTAATCATCTAGATGCCTTTATCACTCATAAGATATGTAAATTCAACTACTATGACCAACTATGAATAAACTATTCAAGGTGGTATGGGACATCATGAATATACAACCCCGTTTAAGTAATGTATTGATTTATGTGGCTCACATGAATGTAAAGATATATTAAACGTGCGCCCTGATATTGCTCCAATGCATTGGGTAAAGAATTAATCCCTATAGATGAAAAGATTCATGATAACCTGGTGAATAACCTCGGTAATGTTTCTTTATTGAGACCTTGGGGATGAAACTCGGTGATATGTTCATGAATATATAAATAAAATGGTGAAGCCACATATTCAGGTCATGTTACGGGTTCTTTTCAAGATGATATGCCTATTTTTTCACTACTCTTGCCCTTATATTTTTATCATTTTCTTATTGATGTCAAAAGTAAAATTTTGCGGCATGATTCTTATAAAATAGTAACCAACTTATGAAATTGAAGTTTTTTTCCTTCACCCGCAACTCTGATTAAGTATTACTCTTAAAAATTTAATTTTTTCTTAAACATTCATACGTTATACTTGTTCAGGATATCTTTAACTACCCCTTTTTGAAAATTTACTAATTGATTCATGTATTCTTTGAAAATATTAGTTGAGCACTTTATGTTATGTTACATGTGTTACAGTTTTCTATAAGAGAATGTTCATTGGATAAATTTTTAAAAAATACTTTCAAAAGCTTTATTGGTTTATTTTAAACCGCTTACTATGAATTCTTATTCTCACTCTACGTTTTGAATTTTATGTTTTCAGGTAACAAAATTTATCAGATGAAAGATTTCTGAAGTTTCCGGTTTCCTAGAGCTCGAACCGAACTCGATCCTCTGTATGGGATGTGATGTGTATTTATCAGTGCATGTTTTTGTTTTAAAATGTCACAACATGTTCAGAAGGCAGTGAATCCTGGTTGTTTTGGGGTTGGGTCTTCACATAATTCATGAAATTAAAATCATTTAATTTATAATATTGATTGAATAACGTTCAAAAATCACCACCTTGTAGATGAAATGCATTAACATAAACACCTGATGTCCCTACATCACCTGTAACAACCCAAGATTTTACAGTATTTCACTTCTTAAATAAATTCATTTTATTTGATAGATTATGTTTTATTCAATACAAAAATATGTTTATGCTACACACAACAACGAGTTGTCTTGCATTACATGCAAGAATGAGTTTTACCAAACAACAATATATTATCAAAATATTATTATTTAATATAATTAGATATAACCTAGCCATTAAGTTATTGGTTCGAAATAGTATTAACTAACTTATGAAAATATATGGCTGAATTAATTGGTTTTAAATTAATTAAAAATTAATATAGTAAAAAACTAAAAATATATGAGATGTTTTTTAAAGAACTAGTTTTATGCTCCCAAAGTCATTTTATTCTAATAAATTAAAGTAATTACTATTATAGAAAGATATTAATGAAATATATATTTTCTAAATTAAAAAAAATATTTTTTATATTCATATAATATATTTGAGAGGTATAAGATAATAACAAACCCAATATTACACATAAAACCTATTTTTTATAAAAACAGTTTTAACGTCTTTTAATAGGGAACCTATTTTAAATCCAATTTTGGACAATTTTATGAATTCTATTTGAAAAAATAAACTTCATATTTTAAATATAAATATAAAATTTTACTTTAGTCAATGTTTTGGTATTTTTCAGATAAGTTTCATATTTTGAGGAATAGTGAAAAATAATAAATTGTAATTGAAAACAACTTTTTTTCATCAAAATAATTTATAGTGTTAAATTTTATTATTGAATGTTTTTAAAGTATAAATAGATTATTTTTATCATTTAATACAATTTAGGTTATTTTAATCATATTTTACAATGAATTTAGATATAAAAATGTTTCAATCTTTTGCAGCTTTAAACTTTAATAACTCATTTTCTCACGTCGTGAACAAGATTAATTTTAAATTATTTACTACAAATTATATTTTTTGAATTATGAAAAATGGATTCTATATTTGGAATTAGTGGGTCCAAATTATTTAAATAGATTTCATTTATTTATTGTCATATGAATAGTAAAATTTATTAATATTTTAATTACCATAGTTAAGGGTAAATTAGGTAATTATATATATAAATGATATTATAAAATTACCCCAACACTTCTCCTAATTTCATTTAATGTGTGGTTTTCTACCAAAATCATCATTAGGACAAAATTATACTATTTTTGATCCACTTGGATGAGAATAATTCTTTTATTATATTTTATTTAAAGATAAGTTAAAAATGTCATACTCATGTTTTTAATAAGTATTACATTTTTAATACATGGTTATAGAAAAGATAAAATAGACTATACATATACATTTGAATGATAATAAATGTATCTTCATCATGATAATTTATTTAAAATTTTTAAAGAAGATATAATTTAATTAAATGCTATCATAATAATGACGTAGTAATTGTTTAATTAATGGAAGTAAAAAGTAAATGATATTAAAAACATTTAAATATATAAAATTTGACATAATTAATGACATCTATGACTCTTATACATAATTTATAAATTTTAGTGATATATTATAAGTTTTCATTCGAAGTTATCATGATGTTAGGATATTTTTTAAAATGACAAATATTGAAAAGTATCATGAAATGAATAAAATGATACATTAAAATAAATAATATTTTATTAAATGATATAAAATTCATAAAAATATAAATTCGAACAAATAACTACAATAATGTTAAATATGTCATGAATGATCCATTTGGGGTTTGTTTATCATTTTATAGTAACTATATTATCCCTAAAGAGTAAAAAAATAATTTCATGGTAAGAGTTAGAGGGTTTAACTAAGGGTTAAAGGCAAATGGTAAGGTTAACATTGTGACCTAAACAAGTCTAAAAATAATTTATTGAGAGGAGTTAGACCCATAATCATCTTAGGGTTTCAAAAACATAATTTTAACTCATTTTTAATTAAAAAATAATATATATTAATTTAATATTTTGGGAGTTTCCTAAAAGGCCCCACCTAAATTATAAAAGGGAACTTTCTCCATCACTTCCTTACACCAATTTTAACATTATAGATCAACCAAACCCTACCCATTTATCTTCGTAACTTCCAAGGTTCAGGTCTTCTCAAAAGACAAACCCTAGCATCTCTAAGAGGAGATCTGTAGAGACCCAACCCCAGAAGGCCCAAACCTGGTGTCTACTACTATTTCATTGACATGATTACAAGGAATTAAATCCCAAAGGACTGAGAATGTAGTAGTCTTGACAAAATAGATATGTACATGAGAAAATAATAAACTAATTACTACATGTTTTTCTTCTTCTTTCTAAATAAATAGCTTCGAGGATAAATCTAATCTAGTTAGTAAATACCTACATATCTTTCATAGTATTTTTCTTGGATTACTAGGTAAATAAATATAATGAGGTTGAGAAAAAAAGATTAGTAAGGTCAAAATATAGTGGAAGAAATAACTAATCAATGAGAATAATAATTATGGATTGGTGAATAACTGAATTCGCATGTCATATAATCAATAAACTGAGAAAGAGGTGCACGAAAAACATGACATCGTAATAAATGAAAACACATGACATTAAAATAACTAGATAAGAATAAAGAAATATGGCAAGGTAAGAAACTAAAACACATACTATCTAAATAATTAAAAATGTAATATATCCATAGATATATTGACACAAAATCTCATGGATGAATAATAAATGAAACTAAATTAGGTAAATTCTTTCTTAATGGGCGTCATGTCTAAGGCACATGAAGACCTTTCTCGTCATGACCTTTTACATGACAGTTTAAAATATTCTTATTTGCAAAAATAATTTGTCTAATAAGAACTTATCGATGAATTTAGGACCTATATAATGTTTAGTCTCCTACCATCATTTATTTTCCAAATAATTCCTCAAATTGAATAATCAAAATAAAGAAAATGCCTTATCAAATATCTCTATGGAATAAAGTAGATGAAATTATAAATATTTTCTGAAATAATAAAATATACATCATATGTAATATGGTATCTGGTTTATCAATTATAATAAAACACTAACAATATGAGCACGATTTAAAGTTCAAAACATAATCAGTACTAAAAAGAACTGTTAAAGTCTCCCTTTAACAATGATAAAAAAACATTGTTAAAAGGGTCCTTTAACAACACTTTTTAGTGATGTTAAAGGGGGCCATTAATAAACTTTTTTAGTGATTATAAAGGCATCACAATTAAAATGGGTAAAATTATATTTCTTTGGACACGTATGAGCATGACCCCCTTTATCAGTGCTTCCACAAACCCTTTAATACTGCTCCACCCCCTATCAGTGATTTTCACCCCGCCACCTTTTATCGTCACTTTGTGAATTTCTATAATTATGTGTATCTTCATGGATTTAAACCATAAAACTCTCATTCTAAGATGGAACACCTTTACCACTACACTATGTTGTTTGGATTTCTATTTAATGATATTTCTGTTTATATATATATATACATATATTTATATAATTATTTTAAAATACATTTATACAATATATATATGTGTGTGTGATAAATATATACTTATATTTATTTAAATATATTATATATTATATTCATTTATATATAAAAGTATATAATATAAATATATATCTCTTTATTAAAACACACATATGTATATGTATATATAATGTAAAAATGGATAGATATTATTTTAAATACATCTTTAGAATATGTATTTATTTACATATATTATAATATACATTTTTACATAAATATGTTGATATATGTATTTATATGAGTGATTTATTATATGTGAACATAAGAAATATGCATATATTTAATTATAGGTAACATTAAATTATGAAAAATGATAATATTTCAAAACCATAATATCAATATAAAGTTAATACCTAGGAATAAAATTAGTCACCACCAAAAAATGCAATAATACCTCCTTAAAATAGGTTGAAAATCCATCGAATGTCAAACAATCAGGGTACCATGACTAAAAACTCTATTTTTGAAATCATATGATATTTTTTGGCCTTTAAAAATGTGATAGAGGTTTACCATTATCACTAAAGGTGTATATCTCATCAAAAAATTTGATTTGATATGTGGTAGAGCATAAATGGACACCTAGATCAAAAGTTAGCACTGTTTGAAGTTTGATTTACGTTTTCAACTTATTTTAGATATTTTATTATTATTATTTTTTGATTTTCTATCTTTAAATTGATATTAAATGATTATTAATCGGAAATAATAAGTAAAATATTAATTAAAAGTATTTATTTATTTATTTTGTAATCCATTTTCACAAAATATCTTATATATTAAGTGTAAAATTCTATTTACCTTATCTAAAACATATTTTTAAAAATATATATTATATTTATATCAATATAAATATATTTATTTATTAATATATTCTTCTTAATAATTTTTTAAGTATACCATTATCAGTGCTACTAAAATAGTGTTGATAAAGAGGGGCCTTTATCATCACTTCTAAAAAAGCACTGATAAGGACCCCCCTTTAACAGTGTTATATTTCAAGTGCTGTTAAAAGATCCCATTTATCAGTGCTTTTTTAAAAGTGCTGATAAAGGCCCCCCTTTAACAATGATTTTTTATCATTATTAAAGACCTCCTTTAATAATTTCATTTATCACTGACAAAGGGGGTCTTTAACATCATTTTTAACTAGCGCTGTTAAAGCCCCAATATTGGGTAATCCTAGTTTTGTAGTAGTTTCTGTTGATGTTGATGAATTGAAATACTATAAAATGATCTTTTAAAAAAATGGGGAAAATATCTTATGATTATGAAAACCTTTTTTGAAAAACTTTTCATTGAAAATCAAGTTTGAAAAAAATTTCTTTATAAATTAACCTTTTATACATGAAAGGGAAGCTTCAAAGAAATAATTATAGGTAAATCTATACTTGTTGTGCGATGTAAAAGAACATTTTATTTGCACGATTATAGGTTAGAAAAATACATTGTTTGAAAAGAGAAAATAATATTTTTTTGAAAACAATTGAATAAGGAAAAAATGATAAAAATTTCATTACCAAATCATTTTAAAAATATTTTTGAAAACATTTTATTAAAACTATTATTTTTAAAAGAAAACAGCTTCTCCAACTAAAGAGATAAAAACGTTGGGTTTTATTAAAAAAAACTCTAAAACAGTTTAAGTACCAAAGAGTGTAAAAATGGTACTAATACATGGAAATAGTCATGAATAACTAGATAATAATGAAAGGGTTTTTTGAAAAATTGTTATACAATTTCCTCTAATGGAAGTTCCATTGCAATATCATTAGTACTATTCTTGAGGAAAATAATCTTTAAACATCCAAAGGTGTCCCATAAAACTTTGAAAAATTTTAAATCATAAGCCTCATGAAGGAATAATACTGAATAGAATTTTCAAATACAATGATGATAAAATAATTTATGATATTATATATCAATATGGGTAGTATATAAACCACACAAAGTAATCAAATTTTGAATTTGATATTTATCTCACAGATGTAAAAAGTGATATTAGAATCCAGTACCTTGAGTTTTTTTTGGGTGAACATCCTTTCAATTATTGTATAATATACTTATTTTAATTTTTTAATTTATTGATAAAATATTTCATGTTTATAATTAATTTTATTTAACTTTTTTACTTTTTTTTATACAACTACTTGAAAAATTATGTTTACATTGGGTGTTTAGAACAAATTTGGACTATGTGTCAAAAACAAAATTGTTAGTTAAACTATTTTTAAAGGGGTCATTATATAACATATAAAAAATAATAATCATGAAATAATAATCATATTTTTTTCATTATTTATTCATATAAAATAAATCATTAAATATGGTTATGAAAAATGATCCAATGATTCAGTCATGGAGATGGTAGGTTGTACGTACGCATGAGTAATGCTCTTATTTTTGAATGATTGTTATAGAGAGAAGTTAAGTAACACCATATCTTTCCAAAATGATCATTATATAATAAATAAAATATTATTATATCTTATATACTTTTATATAGAATTACTATGATGTAAAAGGAATCACATGGTGTTGAGGAGACGGTAGTCCACATGTCCATGAAAGACATTATCACTTTTTAAGTGTGCGAAAGGGTAATAAATAAAATGATATATATATATATATAGTATATATAAATAAATTTAATTATTTAACTAATATAATATAATGTTTTTTATGTCACATATTTTTAATTATATTCATCATTTATACATTCCATGGATCGTGTGAACAGATCACATCGATTTGAGGGGAAAATAATCCACACTTCCCCAAACAAAGTTATCGTATTAAAAAAATGTATAGTATTAAAGGTATGAGTATTAAAAAATTTAAAGAAGTATAAAGAAATAATAAATATCATATATATCATATATAAACAGAGTTTCCATCATATTTTCCAAACATGAATGTTGGTAAAGGAAGATGAACAATCATCATTTCATGAGGCAGTAGTTTGTCATACATAGAAATAATATGTTCATTACCCATTAGATAGAAGTGTGTGTAAGTGTTCGTATAACCTTTATCAAAACAAAATTCTTTTTTATTAAGGATAATTGTGTTGTTCTATAATAATATAATAATAATATATGAGGGGATGGAGAATGGAAATAAACTAGAAATCTTGAGAGAAGACATTACCTCTTAATCGGGTAACTACTTTTGGTTTCTACCGAAAGGATTCCGTGGAAGGATTTATACTAAAATGGAGGCTTAATGTTCTAGTGGAGGGATGTTGGGAATCTATATGAGATGTTATTTTTCAAATATATGTGGTTTGATATGTGTTAAGAATGGGGAGCGGTGGCAGCCTTTTATAAGGGAGGAAAATGACTCACTTGGTATTTTGAAACCAATTTAGGTGTACCCATGTTTTAACCAAAAACATTTCATAAAAACCCAACCAAAATCAATAATATAAGGTTAATGTCATAATTATTTCCATAACAGGGGTTTTGGAAATGTTTCTATGTCATTTTCCCCTTAAGTTACAGGTTTTGTCATTTATTAAACTTAATTTTACCTTAATAATTGTAATTAATTTTAATTACTTTCACTAATATTTTTATAAAAAACAAATTCAGTCATATTAGAAATTATAAATTATTTTTATTCCAAATATGGAATCCATTTTTTATATTCAAATCACAGAAGTGGTAGAAATAATTTTAAATTTAATCCCAAAGATGGGACGACAATGCATGTTTTTAATGTAAAAATGTATGAAAGTTTGCTATTTTTTATAATTAATTTAAAATTAAAATTTATTCCAATGACATAAATTGTATTAATATATAAAAATATTATCTAATTAAACTTTAAAACCAACTAAAAATATAATTTACCCCAATAAATAAATTAGATAAAAAAGAAGTTTTGAACTAAAATTCAGCATTTCTAACTATTCATTAAATATGAAATGTTTTAGAAAAATATCAAAAATTTACCCTAAATTAATTATTATATTTTTATTTCCAAGATTAAGTTTATTTTTTCATATTAAATAAATTAATGTGTCAAAATTCTAATTTAAAATCGGTTCTCTATTAAATGGTGGTAAAATTGCCTTTATAAAAATATAGGTTTTATATGTAAAATAGGGTTTATTCTTATCTTATGCATTTCAAACATAATGGATTAATATAAAAAATATTTTATTTAATATATAACATATATATTTCATTAAAATCAATCATTAATTTTAATTAACTATGTTTATTAAGACAAAACTCCTTCGGATTTATGTAAATAATAATTTTTCTTTTTTATATCCAATTGGTTCTTATTTTCATTTATCATTAGTTGGTAACCAATGAATTCATTTTATATTTATATAAACCATAAATTTTTATAAGTTAGTTAATACTATTTACAACTGCTAACATAACGGTGATGTTATATTGTATTATATTAAATAATAATATTTTAATAATACATTATTATTTGGTGAAAATCGGTCTTACGTGTAATGGAAACTATCAAGGATGGTCATTTTTTGCATGTAACAGATGATATTTAGGAAGGCCACTCATTCTTGTAAAATAATCTATCAACAAAGTCCTCTCTTGCATGAAACACAATCTAACTCGGTGTTGCATGTATTGAAATACATAGAATCTATTTTAAATTGTAAATATTTTATAATGTATCTAGATATTATATTACCTTATGTGTTCGGTGTCGCGTGGCATGAAATCTATTGAATAAAATGTTCTTACATTATATTTTCAGTTCATCACATTCTCCCCACCTTATTTAAATTACATCCTCGCAATTTAAACATGGTCGTGGTGATAAGTTGTTTGATACTTCCTAGGTCTGAAATCCCACATAATAAGTAGGGTTTATAAGTAATCCTCTATAAAATAGAGATTAGAATGTACATAGGTCACACGGACTACCATATAACTAGGTCTCTAAGTAAGATAACATCAGTATAAAGTAGAGATACATACTTGTAGGAAAAATACAAATATTTATAAGGAGTTAATGGGGTCTTCAATAAAAAACAAGTGAATGATCAATAAAAAGATGAGGACCTCAATGCCACAATTTTTAGATGATTTAGAAGACCACATATTTAATAGAAATTAAGATATTGGGATGATTTTTTATTTTTATGACATTTTATTAATGTTCAGTGATTATTTTACTACTTAAGAATATATTGAAATATTCTTAAATGATAGGTTTCAATTTCATATGAAAAATCAAAAATTTTGGTTGTACATTGGTCAAATTCTAATTCATTCTTTTAATCCTAGAAATTAATTACAAATAATTATTTTTATGCCTGAAGCACTAAAAGAAACATTTAATGGATCATGAGGCCTATAAAAGAGTAAAAATTATAACTATTTTCTTTAACTATCTTCCAAAACCAATATGGTTAGTAGATTAATATATAATCATCATAAGTGAAACAACTGGTTTATCATTAAGATTTATTCATCAAATTGTTTAACTAAAAACAATGAAAAATTAACCAGGAAATTTCATAGGTTAATAGTTGGAAAGAAAACCTTTTCATCCTTTGGTCATGGGTTTAAGACCCGCAGCCTTGCTAGATTTGATTGGTTCCACCCAGCATATAGGTCATCCTTTTCTAAAACAAAATTAATATAATTACTAAAGTAAATATTATGAAAATCCTTTAAATTAGGTTAATCAGAAAATATACTTTTAACTAAATTTTTCAATAAAACCCCAATACATAAATACTTCATCCACTTATTTCCACATAGATCTTTCCTTATTCTAGATTTTATCCATAATATCATTTATAGTATTTTTTTCATCATGATACCCTATTTTCAATCTAAACACCCTAGTTTTATCTTAGGTTCTTCATTATAAAAATCCTTCATGGTGGTTTTTAAAGAAAATGTAAATTATCCTAAAGATATCCCCCAGGAGATTCAAATCAGTTTTGTAGTATGGTCCGTTGTTGTATACCAGGTTACCCCAAGTTAGGCTCAAAATACCTTATCATAGTTATTAATCCTAGCTTCACATGTATCTAAACCACATACACTTGTTGTATCCATACATGGATGTATTGCTAGAAAGAACCGCATAATCTCTACCTTTGGAAAATTATAGGATTTTATTCTATACTTATTCTCAAATTATACCTTAGGTATATGTTCTCAAAACTATGTTTTCTTAAATATAGTTCCAAAGGATGATACTAAACTTCCTCTGATACCAACTGTAGTAACCTGACCCCAGAAGGCCTGAAGTCGGTGTCTACTACTATTACATTGGAAATATTACAAGGAATTAAATCCTGAAGGATCGAGAGTTTAGTATTTCTACTGAATGAGATACATACATGCGACAAAAATACACTAATTAAAACATAATTTTTTATTCTTTATAAATAAATAACTTCAAGGATAAATCTAATCCTTCTTGTAAATCCCTATATATATTTCAATGTAAGCTTCTTGGATTCCTAGGGAAATAAACATAAAAAGGGTGATCTCAAATTCTTAGTAAGGGAAAAATATAGCAGAAGTAATTATGAATAAATGAGAATAATAATTATGACGTGGTGAATAAATGGACTCACATTCCATATAATCAGTAAAATGAGAAGGAAGTTCACTATATAATCAATAAACTGAGAAGGAAGATCATAAATTTTATGGAATGGTAATAACTGAAAAAACATTCCATTGAAATAACATGATAAGGAAAAATAAATATGACAAGGTAAGAAAGTGAAACACATTATATCTAAATAACTTAAAATGAAATGTATCCATAGATATGTTGATGTAAAATATCATGGATGAATAATAACGAAAACTAAACGAGGGAAATTATTTCTAAATAGACACCATGTTTGAGGCACATGAAAACCTATACCATTAATACCTTTCAGAAGACGGTTGAAACAATTCTAATTTGTGAAACTAATTTTTCTCATGAGAACCTATCGATTCATTGAGGACCTGTATAAATTTCAGGCCCCTACCATTATTTCCTATCCAGAGCATTCCCCATATCTAATAATCCAAATAAATAATATGCCTTATCAAATATCAATATTGAATAAATGATATGAAATTATCAATATTTTCCAAAATAATAAAATAACTATCAACGTAGACACTATATGTAAAATGGTATTGGGTTTAGGTAATAGTAAGATACATGATGAATGAAATTTATAATTAGGGGGAAATTCAATGTTCAATGATCATAGAGGATTGAATATTTCAAGGGGAATAACAAATGTTTCAAAGAAGTGAATGTGAATATTATCCTTGGACAAATCAATAATAAGCCACCGAGAGGAATAATAAGGATGGTATCAATAATGAAATCTCAAGTGGAGTAAAGATAAATAGTTATTATTGATGATGAATAGAAGTACTATAGAATGATATTTAAAAAAATCTTTGAGTAAAATATCATTTTATTATGAAAAAACTTTTGGAAATTTTTTTCTTTGAAAATCACTTTTAAAAACATTTTCATTAAAAATTAACCTTTTATACATGAAAAGGAAGATTCAAATAAATGGTGGGGGGTAAATCTGTAATTTTCATATGAGGTAAAAGAAAATTCTTTTTTCATTGTTAAAGGTAGAAAAATGAATTGTTCATAAAGTGATAAGAATATTCCTTTGAAAACAGTGGTAAATGAAAAAAAGGGTAAAAATTTTCTTTCCAAATAATTCATAAAACATTTTTTATTTTTTTTATTAAAACATGGGATTTAGAAGAAAATAGGTTCTCTGACTAAAGAGATAAATAAAGTTTAGTTTTCTTAAAATCATTTTATAAAACATTTTGAGTACCAAAAAGTGGATAAAATAGTACTAATACTTGAAAATGATCATGAATAACCAGATAATAATGAATGGTTTTATTGAAAAATGGATATAAAATATCCTAGAATAGAAATTCCATTGAAAGATCATTAGTACTAGTCATAAGGAAAATAATCTTCAAACATCCCAATGTGTCCCATACCACTCTAAAACAATTTAAATCATAATCCTAATGAAGGAATAATATTGAATGAGTATTTTGAATATCATAAAGATAAAATAATTAATGATATAATATATCAAAATGGGCATTAGATACACTACACCAAATAATTAAATGTTGAACATGACATTTATCTCATAGATGTAAAAAGTGAGATGTAAATACCTTACCTTGAGTTTCATTTTGGTTGAACATCCATGGAATTCATGTATAATAAACATATGTTAATTTTCTAATTTCTTGAGAAAATTTTTCATGTTTGACATTACTTTTATTTCACTTTATACTATGTTTTATACAAATACTTAAACAATTATGTTTACATCGGATGTTTACACACAATTTAGATTATGTGTCAAAAACTACATTGGTAGGTCAACTATTGTCAAAGGGGTCATTATATAACATCTACAGAATAAAAATCATGAAATAATTATCATATCCATTCATTAATTATACCTTTAAAATAAATTATTAAATATGGTTATGAAAAATGAACCAACATTAAAATCATGGTGACGGTAGCCCGTACGTACGCATGACTGACATTCTTATTTTTCAATGATCGATATGGAAAGAAGGTAAGTAGCACCAAATAATTTCTGAATGACCAATATAACATAAATAATATATTATTTAATCATATATACTTATATATATATAATTATTGTGGTGTAAAACGAATCACATCATGTCGAGGAGGCAATAGTCCACACATCTATGAACGATGTTATCACTTTTTAAGTATGTTAGAGGGTAATAAAGAAATTGATATATATATATATAGTATATTTCCAAAAAATTAAATTATTTTATTTATATTATATAGTGGTTTTTATTTCACATATATATAATTATAATCATTCTTTATACATTCCATGGATCGTGTGAATGAATCACAACGGTTTGAGGGGGCGGTAGTCTACACTTCCTCAAAGGATGTTATCGTATTAATGAAAATGGAAATTATTAAAGGTGTGTATTATAAATGGATTAAATTAGGAAAAAGAATTAATATATATCATTAATATCATATAAAAATATATTTTCCCTCATAATGGCAAACAATGAATTTTGGTAAAGTAAAATGAACAGTCGTCATTTTTTTAGGCTGTATTTCACTATACACAGACACAATATGTTCATTACCCATTAAATGTATGTATGTGTAAGTGTAGGTCTAACACTTAGAATAAAACATAATATTATATTTAGTATATGGTTTTTTATATAAAAGAATCAAATAATAAGATACGAGGGGTTGGATAATGGAAATAAAACTAAAAATATTGAGAGAAGATGTTACCTCTTAATCAGGTAACTATTGTTGGTTAGTACAAAAAGGATTCCTTGAATGGATTTATAACCAAAGGGAGGATTCAAGGACTAGGTGAAAGATGTTTCGAATCTATATGGGAAAATATTGGTTGAAACTAATTGGTTTCATAGGTGTGTGGAATGAGGAGAGGTTGTGACTTTTTATAAGGGAAGAAAAGGACTCACTTTGTATTTTGAAAACAAGTTAGGTTTACCCACATTTTAACCTAGAAAAAAGTCATAAAAAATCAACCAAACTCTATAATGGAAGTTTAATGGCCTAATTATTTCCATAAAATTTGTTTTGGACAAATCATGAACTTGAGCTAGACTATGTGGAAATGAAAGTTGATATGTCACTAATCCTATGTGATCAAGGATCTCAAAGGGGTCAATATTCCTCGAGCTAAAACTTCCATTTCTTTACAAGGTTTATTAATCTCTTCCATGGTTATATTCAAAGTAAACCTTTTTCTCTAACATCAAAATTAAAATCCATTCAGTAGTAGTCAGTATAGCTCTTTTATGGACTCTAAGTATGTTTTATTTTTTTTGTATGGATGGAAACTTCTTTGTCATCACTTTTACAAGATTGGGTCCACGTATCTTTTATTCCATAACTTTATCCCAAAAAAGTTTGAGTTCTACATCGCTTTACATTTAAAGACTCATATAGATCCATTTAAATACTCAAGTGGAAGTTGTTTTTATATGATAACTCAACAAAGGGATATGTTGATAACATCTTCCATTAAATTCCAGCATGCATGATCTTAGAATGTCTTCCAGTGTTTGAATAGTCCTTTTATATTTTCTATTAGTTTGGGGGTGATAGGTCAGGCTAAAATTTAATTTATTACTAAAATCTTATTTAATGATACTATGGAATTTAGAGTTGAACCTTGGATCACAATCAAATATGATCGAAAGTGGAACCCCATGAAACCTCACCATTTCCTTCACATATATCTTGGAAATTTTTTCAAGTGAGAAATCTTCCAACATAGTGATAAAGTGGTCAGTCATGGTGAGTCGATCCACCACAAACCATATCATATTTTTTTTGTGGATGTTTTTTGGAGACTGGTGATAAAGTCCATGGGGATATTCACCCATTTCCACATGGTTATAAGAAATGGTTTCATCATCCCTTTGGAATATGTTCACTCTATTTTTAATTGATAGCAAACCAAACACCTTGATATATACTCCGTAATCTCTTTCTTCATGTTGTCCCATCAAAAGTGATCTCAAATATCATTGTATATATTGGTACTTCTGGGGTGGTGTAGAAAGATAGGCTATGTGCATTATATAAAGGCATGGTCTTTATCTCAGGTGATGAAGGAACACAAAGCCTCATTAAAAACTAAATTACACCATCATGATCAATTTGGATATCATGTATCTCCCCTTCCTTTATTGATTTAAATTTTTTTTTGTCTCCAGATCATCCCTTTATGTCTCCTTGATCTACTCTTAGATAGATGGTTGGGAAATATTTTGGGAGAGGTAGGATGTATTCCATATTGTTATGATTGCAAGATATATCCTTTTCATATACAAGAAGATAATATATCTCTCAATTTTCGTCATGGATATATTAGCATGTTTTTTTTCTGTTAAGAGCATCATCTACCTTATTCTCATTTCTCAGATTGTAGTGAATACAGAAATCATACTCCATGATTAGATAAGCCCATTTTCTTTGATGCATATTGATATACTTGTATGTGAATATATACTTTAGACTCTTATGATCAGTATATATGTAAAAATTATCACCATAAAGATAGTGCGACCAAATATTTAGAGCAAAGATCATATCTTTGAACTCTAGATCATGCTCTAGGTATTTATTCTCATGGGTCTTTGACTATCATGAGGAATATGATATCACTTTATCATAATACTTGAGTAAAAAACAAAAGACATTCTTTGGATCATCACTATATATCACAAAATAGTCTCCACTTAATGGTAGTGTGAGTACATGTTAAGACCATGATGATAAGGATCACTATCAAATTTAGGTATTCATTTTTGTTGTTAAGGACGTTTAAGAAGAAAATAAATCACCTCATATTTTATTTGGTTAAAATCAGACGGACCATCGTTTTCAAGAAAAGAAGACCCATAATGGTTAAGAAATTCCATTGTATTGGGAATATGTTTTCATGATGAAGAGGATCATAATACTCACCCTAAGTCTGGAATGAATGTTTAAATTGTAATGGGGAAAAATCAGAGTCTTCCTGACTTTGATAAAAATGTAATGATGCTTTGCTGATCCAGGAGTTCTCATAAATTAGTAGCAAGTTATAAAACTAGTGATGAATGATTGATGAAATAAAGAGAATAAAAAGATTCTACCAATCATATTCATTTTGATAATAATCATACCAATTTTATTCAGGTTGATAAGGAAAGAAAGATGTTGATAAAATATAGGTAAGTAGAAACACATTACTTGGTAGGTTATATGATGATGAAGCTGATATTCAACATAATCGAAGTCATGAAGGAATTAAGGGTACTTGTTGAAAGTTTACGAAAGAATAAATTTGATGAATTTGAATCATTCCATTCTCAAGATCATCATAATGATATTTGTGGATGAATAATTTTTTAATGACCAAGGAGGATGATCATAATGAAGGTGCTAGTTTTTAGTTAAAATAAATGCCAAAAAGATTTAAATCCTCATTGAAAGACGTTAGCAAGAATCATATTCAAAAAATAAATAATCCCTTAATGTTTATCCATTGAATTCAGTATGTCATCATATTCATCAAAGGTTTTATTTTTTTGTGATAAAAATTTACCGGTATCATATTTAGAAGAGAAAGAAGTTTTTGATGTTGAAGTTGCTGATACCAGTCCATCAGACTCGATATGCCATCATAATCATCAGAGAAAGAATTGTTTAAAACTGATGAATGTAAAGTAAACGAAAAGGATGTAGTGGCCAAAATGAAGAATAAATTTAGAGATTTATTAATAATGTAGTCAACCATTTACAATAGGTTTATGTACATTGTTTTTTATTCAAGTAGGTCAAGAGAAGAGATAAAGAAGAATATATTATTTTACATTTTTCTTCATCGTAAGGAGGCGAATAATAATGGCAAATCAGAATGGGAAATTAGAATTAGACTAATGATTTTATAGTAAGTATAAAGTATAGATAAAGCTATTTTAAGATTCATGATGGTTCGAGAAGTGTTGAGAAGAGTTTATGAAGGCATGATGTACCTGAAATTCAAAGGAACATATAGATATGTAAAATGTAATTGAGAGGAAAAATTTGCAGGAATCCCACCGAAACAATTTTTAGGGTGAGTATAAAATAGAAATTACATTGTAATTTATGATAGATGTACTATTCATGGTGAATAAGAGACAAGGCAGAGCTTTAAAGATAATAAGAGGTTTCCTGATTGAATTTCGTTGAAGAAGTATTTAGGATAGAAAAAGCACATGAGGAGAGACAAGATTGTATTAAACTGGTCATCGTATTGGGATGAATCATCAGACTGGAAAAATTGTACTGGGATTTCTAGATTGAAGAAGATATGGTTCAGAATTTTCTCAAATATATTCCAAAAAAGTCATATATTTTTCTTATTGATCAATTAGACTAGGAGAATCAGACTGAGTTTTATAACAAATTCCATAAAAGTTCTTACAAAAATGTATATTACGTAATTTATTCTAGAAGGATAATATTCACTTTTGAATTATTTACACAGTGACACACAAGTGAAAGGGCATATCCTACTCAATGTATTCCACACAAAATAAATGTATTCTGGTGGATTGTGTGGTATTAGATCATTTTCAAATAATACCGAGGATGTTGATATTCTTGTTGAATAATAAACCTTGTAAATTCGTGTGTTCTTATAGATGTGGGTTTTAATTATTTTCAATAAGAAAAGAACGATTTAACAGGAGGAAAATGTTTTTTAATAAGTAATGAAATATAAAAGAAAAATATATCACTATTTCACCCCTCCCCCTCTCAGTGATACAATTATCTTGACTGGCCAATTAAAATTAGTACCAGAGATAAGTTCCCTTCATTTATTCTTTGTCGAAGTTTTGAAGAGAAGTTTATGGATAATTTAATTTGTTTCAACAATAAAGGAATCCTGGTTTTTTTGGTAAGAATTACCATATCTGGAATGATATAATGTTTCACCATCTTATGTCTATTAGATATGATTTTCATGAAGATTCAAAGGATTCATTTTCTTATATTGATGATAAAGTTCATCTTAATCTATTGATAAGAATAATATTGAGAGTGATGGAAGGGACAAGAATTATTTACTATCATCACATTCTAAAATTGAATTTTTAAGGGTGAAGGGTGTTTCCATATCTAAAGGAATATGGGATAAACTGAAAAAAAATATGAAGGCAATACAAAAGTGAAGAAGAAAAATTACAAATCTAGAGGCTGATGTATAAAGACTTGAAAATGAGTGGGTATGAATCTATTAGGTAATTGTTTACCAGGTCAAATAACATCATCAACACTATCATATACCATAGTTAAATGTTCGAGGATTATATATTTCATGAAAATATATTAATAATTATTCCCAAAAATTTTGATTCTAAAGTTTATTAATTAGAAGATACAGATCATAAAATATTCTCTATAGATGATTTTCATATAACTCTAATCACATATAAAATAATAATGTATAAATATATGAAAATAAAAATAAAGTTTTATAGAGAAATTTAATTCAAGACTTCAAAGAAATAGATTTAAAAAAAGATTATTATTGAAGAAGAAGGTGGTTATTTTGATTCTGAAAATGAGGTATGTAAAAATCTTGATGATATTTATTACCTTTTTTCTAAAAATTTGAGAAGAGGTATAGGTAAACTTGAAGGGAATTTTCCCTTGAAATGTTTTTAATATGGATTCATTGGACAGTTTACAAAAAAAACCACAATGAAAAAAAGAAAAAGATGGTGGTGAATAAGAAATAAGGCCAAGAAGGTCATGGAAGAAATAGTGTGGAAAATAAAATTTTATTCTATAGGGAAGGGTAAAAAATTCTCAAAATATAAAAGCTTTATTTTCTTATCTAAAGATAAATAATAAGATTATGGTAAAGCTAAATCCAAAAATTCTACTGAGCATGTTGGTGAGAATACTTTTAGTGTAACAATTAATGATGAAGAATTCAGAATCAGCAGTTCTGATTAACAATAAAATCAACATAAATTTCATTTAAAATAATATTTGAAATATATTTGAGATATATTAGAAGTCTTGAAAAACAAAACAAGAAGTTTGAAGATGAATGTTCGTCATAAAAAATTCATGAATTTTTTTAGATAAGAAGAAAAAGATGCAACTGGATATTAGTGATTTACAAAAATATCTTATGGAAGAAAAGAATCGTAATAAACATCTGGAAATGAAGTTAAAGGCTTAAAAATTGTAGTTAGAACCTGTCTAGTAAAAACATTGTAAAGATGAAAATAAAATTATATTTTAAAAAAATTCTATATATGAATTTGCTGAAAGATTTCATAAGGAAAATCCTGATAAGGATAAAAAAAAGTAACCATCAAAAGTTGATAAAAAAGATAGAATTATTTCTGGAAATAAGAAATATTAGAAAATTATGTATGTGGATAAGATTAACATAGTTTAGAATTTATATGTTTTTGAAAAACCTGATTCTAAAAATGTTTCTAAAAATTATTAATATGTAAATGATTCTATTATTTCTAGTTATGACAAGGATAAAATGAGAAATAATCTAAAAAAGAAGTTTCTAATTGATAATAGAAAGGTTAGTGATCAACAAAATTCAGATAAGAAGGTTTCTAAGAATCATATTCATAACTCCAGTCAGTATGGATGCTACAGAGAAAAGCATTCTTTCTATGGTTACTACTAGTTTTGTGATAGAATCATAAATAAAACAAATATGTGTTGGTTCAACCAACTACATTACTACTATTCCAAAGGTTATGAAAGTTATTTGTTTAGGGGGATTCAATCATCTCAAAATAATAAGTATGAAAAATAATTTCTAAAGAAACCTAATAATGATGGTGTAAAAATTAAAAATAGGTTCTAACCCCATGAAACTATTTGTAAAATATTTGAACAACCATGTAATCCTGCGAAGGGTTTTATTTTTTTTTTGTTATAGGAAAAATATAATTTTCTTAAAATTTCTCATAAGACGGAGGTGAATAAAGAAAACTCTATTGATGTTAAAACTACCCTCAAATCATTTAAATGTGAATGACAATGTATTCTTGATAGAGGGTGTTCCTCGCACATGAAATGTGATTTCATTTATTGAATAATTTAAAAGACATTAAAGAGGTAATTATGACATTCAATAAGGATGATACAATAATAATCAAAGGTGTTGGATCAATATTCATTGGGAAAGAAAAGTTTAAATCTAAGAAATATTTATATATTTATGAGTTGAAACAAAACATGTTGAGTGTTTTACAATTGTGTGATGAAGGTAACAAAGTTACCTTCCGGAATGATGTATTTTTTTTGTGAAAACTAATAATGATGAAACGATAGTTACAAGAGGCCAACATACGAAGGGAAACATTTGTCAAGATGGTGAGGTACAAAACTATTATTACTTGGGTATGGTAGAAGAAAATTAATTATGGCATAAAATGATGTGAAAATTGTGTCAAATAAAAAATAGGAAGTTATGAAAGCGATATTTTGTTCAAGATATTCTTGATTTTAAATGAATAAGAGATTTTTGTTGCACTATTTTTCATAAAGGAAACATTACAAATTCTATGTTTAAGAATGTTGAGATTTTTTCAAAATAACCCTTGTAACATATTCATTCCGACATCTATGGACCAATGAGAAAACAATAAAAAAAATGATGATAATTACTTCATCACATTCATTGATTAATTTAATAACATTATTTATATTATGAATATGAAACATAAATCATATTATCTGAGAATATTTAAAGATTTTAGGAGAAAAGCTAAGAAGAAAAGTCAGTATTCAGTGAATAAGTTGAAAACTAATAATTGTGATGAGTATAAGAATGAAGAATTTGAAAGATATCATGAGAATAATGGAATTTTTCATGAGTATAGTTCTTTATACACACCACAACAAAATGGGGTTAATTAATGGAAAAATAGAAGTTTGGTGGAAATGGGGAGAACTATGTTACTTGAATAAGGTCTTTCTCATTCGTATTGGAGGCAACCCATGAGTACTATTGTTTATATTCAAAACTGATTTTTCTATAGGCCACGTTTGTATATTACTCCATAAAAAAATTTCATATAAAAACTACATGTTTGAAACACTTAAAAGTTTTCAGGAGTCGATGCATTATAAAGAAGAAAGGGGGAAATCTGGGAACGATTGAGTGGAAAGGTGAAGATTGAAATTTTCTTAGTTATGCTCCAGAAGGAATAGGATATGGATGTTTCAACAAAGAAATAGAAATAATTTTTTATTCTAATAATTTGAATGTTATTGAAAAATATATTATGGGAAAATATAATCAAACAGATAAGGAAGTTGAGCATGATTTAGAATGTTTTGACAACATTTTTGATAAGGATACATCCAGTTGTAATCCTACTCAAAAACAAGAATCAGACTCAACTATTTCAAGCGATTATGAAGAATATCTAAAATCTCATCTCAAGATGAAGAGTCTAGTGTAAACTTAGAACATTATTGGTGATCAAAATAAAAAGTTTTAAACAATAATAACAAAAAATTCTACTACACATACTTCTTTGTATTCAAAAATTGGCCCGAATACTGTGAAATAAGATTTTGAGTATCTTGAATGGGTTCAGTCCATGAATGAAGATTTTGACCAGATAGAAAAGAATGATTCATAGGAACTCATACCTAATCTAGATAAAAAAATGTTATTGGAACAATGTTGGTTTCCCATAACAAAATGAATGAATTTGGTGAAGTGATAACAAACGAGGAAAGATTAGTATGTAAAGGTTACTCTAAAATTGAATGTGTTGATTTTGCTGAAAACTTTTCTCTAGTGGAACGGTTAAAAACAATCATAATTTTTATTTTTATTTCTACACAATGGAGTTAATTTTTTTTAAAATGGATGTAATGTCTTCAATTATTAATGTTAATCATAATGAGGAAGTTTACATTGAATATCCTTGTGGATTTGTTGTTGGGAAAGAGGAAAGTCTTATGTGCATATTTTTCAAATCCTTGTACAGACTAAAGAAATATATGAGTGAATAGTATTCCAAACTGGATTCTTTCTTAAGGAATGTGATTTTAATAAAGGAAGAGTTACATCAATGAAATTCAAGAGTTTTACTTCATTATAATTTTTTATATTCATGAAATTATCTTTACTAGGAATAATGAAAGATCTTGTGAAATGTTTTCTAAATAAATGAAAATGTTGTTTGAGATTTTTATGTTGGGAGAAATAAAATACTTTTTTGGGTTACAAATTTTATAAAAGAAGAAGCACATTTTTATTTCTCATGAAAAGTATGCTAGAGAAATTCTTAAAAAGTTTGGTATATAAAATTTGAAACTAGATTACATGTCAATAATAGTTGGAACTAAGTTGAGTAATGATGGAGAAGACAAGAAAGTTATGCAGAAAGAGTTCCAAAGTTGATTGGATTTTTTTTATATTTGATTACCTTAGGACCCAATATTTTTTATTATGTTACCTTATGTGATGAATTTATAGTGATCCTAAATAATCAAATTTACATTCTAGAAAAAGAATACTCAAATACATCAAAGGCCCAAAAAATTTAGAAATCAGGTATGATATCTTAGAAAGTATTGATTTTTTTGGGAATTCAGATGCTGATTGGGCAGTAAATGTTGATGATAGAAGATCCACATCAGGTGGAGTTATATTTCTAGGTAAAAGTTATATTTTTTGCATTATAAAGAAATATAATTCAGTAACTCCCATTAAAACTGAATCTGAATATTTTTCTACTACACAATCTTCTACCCAACTTATTTGGATGATCAATCAGTTAGAATAATATCTTGTTGAATTGAAGATACCATTTATCTTGGGTTTTGATAATCAAAGTGAAATCAACCTTCCCAATAATCTGGTAAAACATTATCATTCAAAACATATTGATATCAATAATTATTTCATAAAATATCGTGTGTAGAATAATGAGTTGATGTTGGAGTATGTTCTTAAATAAGAACAAGCTACCGACATTTTCACAAAACCTTTACCCAAGGAAGCATTCTCTAAATTGAGCTTGAACAAGGCCATCTAACCTCTTCCTTGTCAAGGTTGAGGTATGTTTCTTTTCACTCGCTCTCTTATCTTATCTTTAGAAAGTGTTTTCAAGGGTGGAAACTATTTTATAAATCTATCTTTATAGAAGAATTTAAATACAGAGAGTTGTGGGTAAATTGTGAATTCATTATTGTAAGTGTGTGAAATATTTTAACTGTTTGTTTGAGTGGTTGTTGGAAGAAATTCTTTTGTGTATTCTATGGAGGTTTAAAATTTGAGGAAGAAAAGGGGAGGAAAATTTTCATAATCACTACTTTTGGAAATCATGAATTTTATGTCAATAATTCTTGATTACTACAATGATTTAGAACATGTAGTCTTATAATTATTGATAAGTAATACATATCTTGAGGATAAAAAGATCAGTGAGTAATGAACCTTGGATGACAAAAAGATCCAAAGTGGGAGATTTTTAGGACCAAGATGATAATGATGAATATCATATTCAAGTATTTTCATTTGTTATCAATGAAGTTTAAGAAGAAAATAAATCACCTCACATTGTAATTGATAAAAATTGGAATGACCATCAAATTCAATAAAATCATACTCACAATGGTTAAGAAATTCCATCACATTGGGAATATGTTTTCTGGATAACGAGGATCATCAAACACTACCAATGTTTGTAAAAAAATGTTTGATCATAATGGAGAATAATTTTATTCTCCATAACTTTGATGAAAATGTGATGTTTCTTTTCTGATCTTGGAGTTCTCATAAATCATAAGTAAGTTGTAAAACATGTGATGAAAACTTGATGAAAGAAATGGGATAAAAATATTATTCCAATCATATTCAGTCTTGATTATAATCATTCCAATCGTTTTCAAGATGAGTAGTAAAAAAATATGTTTACAAATTATAGGGAACCTGCAACACTTTACTTGGTAAGTGAGATGATGCTAAAGTTGATCTTCAAAGTAATAAAAGTCATAAAGAAAGTCATGATACTTTTTAAAATTTTATGAGACAAGAAAGTTTATGTATTTTAATTGTTCTGGTCTAAAGATCACCATAATGATATTTCTGGATATATATTTGTTTAAATTTATGGTAGGATAGTCATAATAAAGGTTCTAGTTTTCGGTCAGACCAAAATTTAGAAGATTTCAATCCTTGATTATTTATTTTTTTGAAAATCATATTAAAAAAATAAATAAGTTACTAATGTTGATCCATTGAATTCAGTATGTCATCATGTTAATTAGAGGAAGAATTGTTTGTTATAAATATTGATTGGTATCATATTTATAAGAGAACTAATTTGTTGATTTTGAAGCTGGTGATACCGGTCCATACACAGTATGCCATAATAATCATCAGAGGAATAATTTTTTGGAACTGATGAATGAAAAGAAATGGAAAATTATGTTGTGGCCAATATGAAGAAGAAATTAATAGCTATATCAATAATTTAGTTAATCATTTAAAATAGTTTGAATTACTTTGTTTATAATTAAAGTGGGTCAAGAGAAGAGATGAAGAATAATATATTGTTTTAAATTTGTATTTATCATAATGTAGCAGGTCGTAAGAACAAAAATTAAATGGGAAATTAGAATTAGAATGATGTTTACAAAAATTCTAAAGTATATTTGAAGTTGTGAGAAGATTTGAGAATGTTAAATAAGTGTTGACAAGAGATTATGAAGTTAATATGAACCCAAAATTCAAATTAAAGTGTAGATTAGGATAATTTTATTGAGTGGGAAATTTTTTAGGAATCCCACCAAAACCATTTTTTGGGTGAGTATAAAAGGAAAAGTAATTTGTACTTTTGATATGTACTATTCACAGAGAAGAATATAGAATACATAGCTCTAGAGAGAAGAAGAGGTTTCCATATTTTGTTTTGATGTATTCAACTGGTCATCCTATTGGGATGAATCATCGAACTAGGAAAATCATATTGGGATTTTTGGATTGAAGAAGAAGTTGTTCAAAGTTTTCACAACCGTATTCTGAAAAAGTCATATATTTTTCGTATTGAGAAATAAAACTGGGATAATCGGACTGGGGTAATTAGATTAGGAAATCAAACTATGTTTTGTAACAAAATTTAGAGAAGTTCTTACCAACTTCTAGGTAAGAAATTGAAGATTTTTTTTAAAATAATATATTTGTTAATGTTGATAAAGAATCACCATATCATGTGTTGTTACAAAAAATTGTATTACATCATTTGTTATAGAAGGATCACATTCCCTATTTAATTATTTATATAGAGCATCATGAGTTAAATGGAATATCCTACTCATTGTATTTTCCATAGAAGGATTATTTTCTAATAGATTGTGTGGTATTAGATCATTACAAAATCATAGAAAGGATGTAGCTATTCTTGTTGAATAGTGATAATTATAAATTCATGTGTTCGTATAGATGTGTGTTTTAATTGATTTCAATAGAGAGAGAAATATTTAAGAGGATTCTAAGGTTATTACATAATTGAGTAAATATAAAAGAAAAATATATCACCGATTCACTCTCTCCCCCTCTCCGTGATACAATTATCTTGACTGGGAAATTATAGTACAAGAACATTTATTAGCCTTTTCTTGATCTCCTTATAACTTTCCTCATTTCTTTCATCCAAAAATAATTTACCCCATATTGTGGTAAATGATTTAGTTCGATAAAAAATATTGATAAATTTATCACAAAATGTAAATATTAACCACCTAATCGATAAAACTATAGATTTCTA
Organism: Viscum album; assembly: GCA_963277665.1. Classification (NCBI taxonomy): domain Eukaryota; kingdom Viridiplantae; phylum Streptophyta; class Magnoliopsida; order Santalales; family Viscaceae; genus Viscum; species Viscum album. The sequence goes on along the minus strand of OY728148.1, from coordinate 960,817,562 downwards.
TGACAGTAGTGGGTTTAGGTTATTCTTCAATTGCCTTTGTCTTTGAAGGGTCCAATTAAATTCCATCACTTGTGATCACGTTCCCCAATAATGTGACTTCTTTCATCCAAATGTCACACTTTTTGAACATAGAATACCTTTTCTCCTTCATTAATATCACCAACACAATAATTAGATTCTCTTCATGTCCCCACTTAATCTTGGAGTAAATGATAATATAATTGATAAAAACTACCAAATTTTTTTTGAGGTGGTCTCTAAAGAATATATTCATCAAATCCATAATGATTGTAAGAAAATTAGTAAGTCTGAAGGGAATTACAATGAAATCATATTGCCCATACCTTTTATGGAATGCAGTCTTTTGAATATCTTCCTTCATCAACTTTAGTTTACGATATCCATAAAAAAGATACACCTTTGATAATTATTTCACTCCTTGTAGTTGATTGAACAAGTCATAAATCCATGGTTGAGGATAATTTTTATTTATGGTGATCTTGTTGATATCTTTTGAAACTGATATACACCTGTTTTAGTATATCTTTCTTCTTGAAAAAGAGAATTGGTGTACCGCTTCGTGATGTACTAGGGCGTAAGAACCATTTATCCAAATTACCTTATAGATACTTATTTAACTCCTCCATTTCAATCAAGGCCATCTTATCGGAATTTTGAGATTTGAGTGGCTCTGGGTATGAGATATATTGAGAACTCTACCTCACGATCAGGGGATTCCAAGTAACTCTTTGAGAAATACATCAATGTATTTCCTAGAAATGGTCATTTTGTTGTGGTTAATACCTTCCATTGACTCAACCATTTGGGCATGGTATGCTTCTCTACAGGGTATCAACACCCACACTATTGATGGATTTTCCAAAGAATATTCATGATCTTCCTTGCATTTTTAGAGGATCATGGGATGGTTCACAATATAAAAATTGATTTTTTTTTCAATAGTGGATTTCTTCTATATATAATGAAAGCCAATACATGTCCAATATAGCATCAAATATCAAAAAGGAAAAAATAATATGATTCGCAAGAAGAATCATCCCAAATATGATTATAAGAGAAGAGTCAAAAACATGGGTTGTAATGAATACACCACTTTGTTTTTTATGGATATCTCCACATAAATGTATCAGGGATTCAATCCAATAGTTCTAGAAAAATTTTAGGATATAAATGAATAATTAGAACCAGAATAAAATAATATATTTTCTATTATTTAGTGAATAGGAACCATACCTTGAACGAATTCATTTTCACACTCCACTTCATTAGTAGTGATGAAATAAGGTTTCCCTTTCTCCTTTGACTTTGGTGATTTCTGACACTGGCTTACCTCAAGGACATGTGGTTTAGTGCACTTTCTTGCATAACACCCCTGGTCCCTATAGTTAAAGCATTGAACCATGGGTGGTGCATTTGGATGTTCTTTCCTTTCCTCTATTATGTTGGTTAGCTTTTTCATGTATCTTCAATATTCATTAGCTTGGTGTCCTTCTCTCCCATACTTGAAGAATTTCCCTATCCCATTGAGGCAATTAACATGATTCTTCATCCCACATTTTTGATATGTGGGTAGTTGGATCCTATTTCCTCATTTGTCCTTTGACCCATAATCTTGAAACCCAATCCTTCTATTATTATCTCCACAACCATGGGACCATTATTTGAACTCTAGTTCTAGTTTAAGAGCACAATTAACCACAACTTCAAAACTCCCAAATTCTTATATTTCTAGGTCGTTTCAAAGGTTTATTTTTAAATAACTAAATAACATGTCTATTTTCCTATCATTATTGACAAAAAAAATCCAAGGAATACATTTAAAACATTATGACATTTTCATCATAAGATGTGAAAACTTCACCTTCTTTTTTCATTAGCTATATGAATTCTCATTCAATCTTTTTTTGAAGAGTTCAATGGAAATGCTTTGTAAGAAATATTTTCTTAAATTATTCCCACTCCATCTCTTCCATTTAATATTTTTGATTTTTGTTCTTTATCAATTTTTTCTATTGAATAGCTTATCCATATAAATGATAAATTGCAAGAGTCACCATATTTTTATTAGACAAATGAATCATAGAAAATATCTTCTTTATTGAGTTAACCCACTATTCCACATCATGTGGACTGAAAGTTCTATTAAACATCGATGGTCATTTTTGCATTAAGGGCTCAATGGATAATTGATCATTCTTGGGTGAATATGGAAATTCCACATAGTTCATGTTATTATTCATATGTCGAGACAACTAGGTAATCATTTCCACAATGTTTTGAACTCAACCTCCCTTGTAATTGGGGATCTTATTTGGATATTTGTTTCATTGTCACTCAGATAGGTTTTAGACCGAGTTTCTCCGAGTTTCTACCATTTTCTAGAATAGAAAATGTTAGAAGAAAAAATAAGTCAATAAACCATGAGTAATTTATTATTTTATGAAATTAACACTAAATGAATATATTATGGGATCCCTAAATCTATAATTTTCTAAAAATATCCTTCTTGGATGTTTTACCTATACATAGACTTATACTAATAATTTTTACTCGTGTTTTATAATCATAATTCCAAAATTAACTAAACCATTATTAGATACAAACTATAGTGACCCTAATTTTTCATTAACAAATATTAAATCATTTTAAAGATAGAAAACTTCATAGAGTTACAAATCTATGATCCATAGGATTATGTATTAGAAAAATTAGCTCATAAATAACTTGTACATAATAAAACATAATAATTTATTTAAATCCTTCTTATCCATCCTTCTAAAATCTCACATTATCCTTAGTACATGCAATTAGCTAAGAATATACATCAATGAAAGGGGTAGGATAAAAGCCCTATAAGAGGACGAATAAGGAACTTGAATCAACATAACATGGGTTTGATTAATCATCATATCATAAGACTAGGATCATTATCAATATCATGAGCTAAAAATGTGATAAATTCATAGAATGTGGAAATGCATAAAAATGAATCATCATGTAATAGTGGTCAAATTCCACATATAGTTGGGAATAAATCTAGCATCATGTTAACACATAACACATGTGAATAATCATAACATCATCACTTTAAAAAAATCTAGCATCATGTTCACATATAATAAAAATTATCTCACGAGATAAAAAACATTACCCAAGCCATTGTAGGGATATAAAATTATGTTCTAGTCATCATATCATAATATTTACATAATCATGCATGTCACATAGAATGTGTAAAAATCATTTCATGAAATAACACATTGAAAGGAATGGGTTTCATGAGGATTTCAAAAATTATGATTTCATAAATAAACATCAGGTTCTAAAACGAAAAATTGAACAACATATTTTCTATAAGAATCATCACTCTTTAGTTAATAATACACTACTCAATATGAGTCAAAGATGTGTTTTGGAAAGAAGAGTTATTTTGAAAAATGATTGTATTTTCCATAAAATCAAATAAAAAACATTTATATACAAAAAAATGAAGAGGGAAGAATAATGAAATTATATTTAAGTAACATTAAAGGACTATTTATGCAAATATGTCATGAAATATTGATAACCCAATGAAAAGGAGTTGGGTTCAAGAATCCCTTACCTTAATTCCTTCTTTATTTCTTCACCTTTTCACCTCCTAAATAATAAACATATATTTATTAAAAAACTAATAAATATGTTAATTATATCCATTTATACAATTATTTATCAATTATAATCATTTTATAATATTTATTAATTTCTATTGATGAAATTGAAGTGTTTTGATATCATGATTTTCCTAAAAATTTCTTGTTTCACTTTGATTTCTCAATTTTCATTCAGAGTCATTTATAGAAAAGTATGAATAACTCCAGTAGATAATAATAAATATAATTAATTATTTATATATTATATATAATTAATAATATCCATCCATGAAGGTGGTTATAATAATTTTCATAGAAATGACTCCGTAGGTGGTTTATCAACCTTTAACGGGAGGTTGTTAAAAGAGAGGGAATGAGAAGTATTGCATTTATTTTTGTTATAAATATGAAAATTACATCATGTTAACATAAATAATATAATTTTAAATTATTGAATAATTAGTTTTATAGTATATGGTTTTAAAATTAATTGGTAAAAATATGTAAGATAATAAGAAAAAAGGGAAGAGTAAATAGAGACTTACTCTCTCCTCAATGTAGCTTCTCTTGTAAGACTCCCTAAGTAATGTAACGGGATTTAGAGGGAGTATCTGGGAATATATATTACTTTGGAATGTTTGAGATGAGTGTGTTTGCAAGGGAAGGGAGATGGAATATTTATACTTTAAGGGAGAGGTATTTTTAGAATAAAATATTTAATAAAATAATATATCAAAGGAAAAACATGTAATAGTTCATTTTTGACAAAATAAATTATATATAATTATAATATAACGGTTTTAAGTATTTAAATCCTCTTTATAATTCTAATTCATTAGATAATTAAAAATAAAAGTGAAGAAAAAAAGAAATTGATATTTTAAGGAATCACTTTTGAATTTAGGTTTTGGAATGTGATTTTTATGTTTGAAAAATAATTTTATTGTATTTTAATGGCTCATTTATGAAATTAAATATATAATGGCCGAAAATAAATTTATATAAAGTATTATTCCATTATTACATCATGTATGATGTAACATAAGATACATCGATTATGTGAAAAACTATATTTTTACTATGCACCTAAAAAAATTATTTTTGAAAATTACCAAAAACTCACCCAAGTAAAAATTTAACATGATAATTTAAAAAATGATATTAATTTAATAAAAATAAATTTATAAAATAGATAAAATATTATTTTTATCAGGAAAATAATGATTTTTACAAAATACTTTAAAATACAGTTTATTAATAATATGCTTTATTTTTTTGAGGTTTTTAATCTTCATATTTATTTTATTCAATCATAATATTTTTATTTGTATAAATTAATAATGATAAATGTTATTTATATCATAAATTATTATTTTTTGGTAAAATCACTCTTCCAATGGTCATTTTACAATTTCAAACGATCTGGATACTATTCCAACGGCCACATTACTATTCCAACATTCACATTACCTTATATATATACTACTCAATTATTTCAATCAATATTCAAATAAATTACTATAAAGGTTCTATATTTCCATTTTAAATAATTTTTATTGGTTTACTATAATTTTCTTTCTTTTATATAGTGTTGTTAGTGGGGCCAATAATTCTAGTAGATGAGGTCGATCCATATTTTCTCATTTTAGCATTTCTATTTTATAATTTTTGTCCAGTTGTAATGATTGGAAATTTAAATGGTTTAATTGCTGATGAATGTAACAATATTTATTAATTTAGTTTTTATTGGTTTTCTATATATTTTTTATGTGTATAATATATAATATAATACACCACAAATTTATTCAGGAAACAAATTTTACTAATAAACATTATGCCATTACAATGGAGTACCATATCTCCCGTCTCAACCTAAATGTACTATAGAAATCTACCTACCAATATGATTAGGAGTAGTTGAGTCCTTCCTAGAATCTACTACCTATCTTACTCCCCTTCCACTAATATACTATGAGAAGTTATAAAAAAACTTATAAAGATGGCATATCCTGCCGCAAACATGGCACTCCAAAGTGGTGTATGAAAACTAAGGATTCTTGTGGATTAACTTTATACACTGATGCACTGCAATAGAATATGATCATAAGATGTATTTCCACTAAACTAACTGGTCTTCATGTTATTTCCTTGGAAAACACTATCATAGAATCACTTCTTTCAACCAAAATAAGTGATCCTAGTTTACCATGTGGAAATAGTGTGGCTACCTCTTAGGCCATCTCTCAGATTCTTTGATGTGATGAGTTCATGATTCATCAAATCTAAAAAGCTAATCAGAATAATAACATTCACCTATTAAGTAAAATCATAGTGAATACCATCCTGAAAAAGTTTCTCCCTAAAGATCTCATCAATAGCTAAATATGGCACAAAGCATTAAAGGTTGGTGAAATGTTCAACATAGTCCCTCTCTTATATTCTATCCTATATCAAATGCATGAACTAATGATCCTTGTAATCCCTCAGCATCGATGGATAGAATTGGATCAATAAATTCACCTCAAATTCCTTTCAAGATAACTCCTCTTCCTTCCCATCCGGCTCTAGAATATCCCACCAATGTTTGGTAGGTCCACTGAGTATATACACAAAAAGATTCTCCCTCATATCTGTGGGTGTCTCAAGATGCTTGAAGATTGTATAGATTGACTCAATCTAGAACTCATCTACCTGGGAGCCTCCCTCCCTATTGAAAATAGGTTGATGTTGTAGCTGAATCTCTCTCATAAACTCATACATTAATGGAACGATGAAAATATTCTCCTTTTCCATGGATTGGAAGACCCTTAAGAAGTTATAGTGACGATGAACATCCATTTGATCCTCAAGAGATATATGAAGCTCCAGTTCCTCTACATTAGGAGATAACTGATTTCTACTCTCTTAGAACTCAACTCGAAGATGATGAGGAGTCATTTTATCTACCAGAAAAATGAACTCCTATAAACTTTGGCTAAAAATAAAGTCAACCTCAAGAGGTGATGACAGTAGAGAACCATTAATCTTGGTCTCTCTAACCATGGATTATAAGTGTTTTATAATGAAATAAAAGATTATTTCATTCCATTTATCAAATATAGTAGATATATTATTTCACAATTCATATTGGAAAGTATATAACACATCCAATAAACATGTCCTTTTCCTGAAAATTGCATGTATATATATATATATATTATATCCCTATGTTCCTATCATGATTCATGCAGACTCATATCTCACCATACTGGTCCATGAGTGTAAATATCAATAAACTATATCATCACAAAATAATAACATCACACACCATGTAAATCATCCAAGGTGAAATAACATCAATTGTAACAAGAGAACATCATAAAAAATAATCCCATCCATGGATCTCAAATTTTCCCCCTTACATGGCTTAGCTACTCCAATGAACAAGCTCATTACTATGTCCAAATAGATCCTAGTCTCCTTTCTACTTTTTCCAAAGAATAAAGCAATAGAAAATATCAAGTTGATCCTATAATACCACTTTGTAATGTCCCCGAATCTGATACTCTCTAACATGGTCAAAATGATTTGGTTATTATACGTTAAGCATGCATCCCCATATGCTAGAGGCTATTGACTAGTAGCGAGGCTGTGATATTTTTAGTGGGGAGACTATACCCCCTGGTAAAACATAGTGGAACTAATCCATAGTAATAAAAATTAGACTAACAAAGAAATAGTGGAAATAGTATATCATATAGCTAGGAAAATAAAAGGAGGAACATATACTGATGAAAAATGTAATGATAAGGTAAGATGTTTCTAAAAGTAAAACTGAAACCAATACAAAAAAAATATTTTACTCACATTAAATAATCCCAAAAGGCTCCAGTCCTGATCCCCATGATAGACCCATCTCCAAAATTAAATCCATCCAGCAAGAAACAATAGAATCAACAATAATGGACCTTTCCCTTGTCCAGACCTACATCCATGAAATCTGCTCAAGTACCAAACAGTTCCCAAATAGGGTGTGAATAAAAATCAGTAGGTCGAAACCACCATCCCAAAACACAACCATCCTGATAATAATTATAAGAAATAATGTGATAAATAGATGAATTAATTAACTAATTAATATAATATATCAATTAACATATTTCAAAACCATGATGAAATGTCTCTGAGCATGTAACACAACCATTCCATCTATATCCATATACAATGGAAAAATCAAAAAATCAGGTAGCTCCCTTTGTATAATAATTTCATCCTTTAATCATCACCCTATATAAATGCATTTTAGCATGTGTCCCTTGGTGTAGCCTGGTATATAATCATTTCCACAATTATCACTGGGAATTGCATACTATATAAGAATTTCATCCTCCAAGAAAATCCCTATATATAAGAATTTTAACATGTATCACTGGGACAAGACCACTATATAATAATTTAAACATTACTAGGATATCACTATATATAATAATTTCATCACCAACTCAACACGTCATAATATTATGGATATCATAATATCAAATTATAAATCTCAATGGTTAATTATGAAAATTACCATTTTTCTTTCAAATAAACATTAATTTATCTCTCAAATGCTTAATAGTCATATAAATAATCATTAATAGATTACTTATGGATTCTATATCAAGAAATCACCTAAGGTATCATTTCATACTCACCATGCTTTAAACCATTAGAAAAGTTCTTTTTACCCAAATTCTTTGTCACCCAACAGGTATCCATAATCAAGGTTGCAACAACCATTGAATCTAAAGAAATACAATCCACGATTTACTATAAATAATATGATTAATTATAGAGCAGATTACATGGTCATAATCAAAATATTTCATGTAATTCACAATTAAATATACCATAGTGTTAAGTTTAGTCTCCATAGCATTAACATGTGATTAACACAACGCTTCTAATGAAAAAATCCATTAAAGAAGAAGTCACAAAAGATCACAAGAAGAATCTAGATTAACCCAAAACAAGATAAAATCCCAAAACAAAACCCATGTTCAGAAGATGTACACTACAATGAAAAGTAATGACAGGTGAGAAGAGGGAAACCAATGTGAATGAACTCACCAAGGATCGAATGTGAAAATGGGACATCTGGAAGGGGGGATGATAATTCAAAATTTCATTGAGTTCACCCTATGAGAGAGAGAGGAGAGGATATAATAAAAAATAATGAGATTCATAAGTACATGACACACTTAAAACAACTAGTTATGAGGAATACATGATGTGTAATCCTTTCATGTCATGTATTTCCTCATTTTTAAGTTATGTTGGAAAAACCTTTTGCCCCGAGTTAATATTTATTTTGATCAACATTTACACGATGTGAAATAGGTTCACGACATGTAACCACATCTCATCATAAACTAGTTCATGAAATGCATCTAAAAATAGTTACATGTCTTGCAACATGTACACAACATATAATTTTTCATTGAATAGTTTTTATAATAGCTTCTATAAAAGTGACTAAACCACCTATGATCCTTCTAAACTTTTAGAAAACCCTATTAATCATATTTAAAATATTTATACATGGAATGAATTTATTTAAATTGACATACATGCCTAAAATTAAGGTTAATTTTTCTAAAAAAGGCTCTCTATCCTCAAATAAGACATAGTCACTAATGATTAATTACAAAGGAAAACCCAACAAAATATGTTCAATGAAATCCTCAGAGTGGGATGTACCTAGAAAAAATATGGGATCTTATAATTCTCTTGGTTTTGAAAGGTTTTTATTATGTTTTATCCATTACAAAAAACATTATTTATATATCTAAACATGATATAGATGGATTTATTTTAGTATTTGTAAATGAATATTGCTTCTTTTATAAAAATAACATTTGTTACGGTAAGGTGAATTTAAATAACAATTTTTTTATCGTATTATACAAACCATGTAATGGAAAATGATAATGAAACTACTTCACATAACTCGTGACACACCCAATTATGGCATCATTGGCTTGGTCATGTAAATGAAAAATGCTTGACTATGTTATACCAAAATGGATATCTAAATTCTTTTGAACTAAAACCAATTGGTATGTGTCACACTTATTTATATGGTCTAATATCTAAATCCCCATTTTGTATAAAAGGTTAAAGGTCTAAAGTGATTCTTGAATTAGTTCATACATATGTGTGTGGACCATTTCCTATTGAGGCAGGGGTGGGTTCTCTTACTTCATAAATATTACCAATTATTTTAGTAGAAATGAATATGTCTACTTAATGAGGTATAAATCAGGTTATTTTGATAAATTCAAGAAATACAAGAATTAATATGGGAACCAAATTGGTAATATGATTAAGAAAATCCTCTAAGAACTTGGTGGAGAATATCTCAATAAATAATTCAATGATTACTTAGAGGAGTTTGGGATCCTATATTAACTCACTCCTCCTTATACACACCAGTGTAATGATGTATGTGAAAGGAGGGAACCACGTCTTTTTGGACATTGTGAGATAAATGATGAGTCATGAGAGTATTCAATTATTCATTTAGGGATTTTAATTACAAAAAATAGAAAAAATATTAAAAAAAGTTTTAAATAAAGTGATAAATAGTATATGAAGTTCCAAATGATCAAATAATAACTCAGAAGTGCGGTTGAATTAGATGTTCACTTTTACAAGTTTCAATAATTTTGAAAATATTAAACCCTAAAACTTTTTAAAGTTTATATTCTTATCATCTTTTAGTAAATACAAATGTATACAAAATTAGTAAAAAAGTAAAGAACATGATATTAAAAAGGTTCGACATCAGTGTGAGAACCTATATCATTTTCATAAACACTCATATGGGTTTATAGAAATTCACTAAAATGAATAAGTGAATAAAAATTGTGCCAACTCCCATTAGACATATTTATATATCCTAATTGTAAGGAATATAAAGACTCATATTGGTTAATACATTTTTCTTACAAAAAAATGAGTCAAAAAAAGAAAAATACTTTGTTTAAACTACACCACAAATTCTCAGCTCAGAATCCTCATTATGATGTGGTTGGGTCTCATTCAATCCATCTGATAGGACTGGGTCCGATTGACTCAATCCTATGAATTCAGTCTGATGGACTTATTCTGATGAATCCATTCTCAATATTTATTACTCAAACTCTTCTCAAATGCTCAGTCCGATCATACTCAGTCCAATAAACAAAAATTTTAGACATCCAAAATTCTAATGAGATTTCAATATGGAAAGATAACTTTTACATGAATTCTATAGTGATCTTATTTTTCCAGTCACATAAAAAAGTTGAAAAGTATGAATATACATTTCATCTATTTATAGGCATCCCAAAATGACAAATTTTAGTAACTAAAAAAATTCCCACTTACTCTAATTAAACAAATCCAATAACTATACATATTTTAATTTCATGTGTGACCACTTAAACTCTTCAGAATTACTATGAAATCTTCTTATGTAGTCTTTATAATAATTATTCTCAAACATCCTAACATTTATTCAGTATAATAAAAATTACTCAACTCATTATGATGCAACTTACTCATCTCATTATGTTGAAACTTCTTCATATCATTCTAAATTGAATTTCATCATAAGAGTTTTTCTAATTAACTTTATTTCTCAGATTCAGTGTGATTGGCTTTCCTTCACAGTGTCAGTCTTGATTGAATTTCCTTTTTAGAGTTAGTTTGATTGAATTTCTTCCTCAGAGTCAGTTTAATTAACTTTACTCCTCAGATTCTACCTCATAGAACATCCTCAGCTTCAGTCCAATGGAATCCTCATAATGATGGAATTATCACTATGATGTAATTTTATTTGTGAATGAAACTCCAATCTACCACTTTGATATACTTCAACCCTCATCAACTATAACCCATTCAGACATCTGAAAACTTCTATGCTCAGTACTTCTGGATCTGATGAAAACTCTTTTCTTGATTCTTAGAATCAATACAATTATTATGATTCCTCTATTTCTTAAAAATATTTTATCCTTATAGTTTTCCTGATTTATGAGAACCTCAATATTATCAATGGACTATATGACGTATAAGAAAGTATTACGACTTACCTTACTTTCAACACCTTCTTTATTTCCAACCAAAACACAATATTATTGGTTGCACCTATTCTCCCCCTTTTCTTCATAAATATCACATCACAAGGTTTACAGACAACTTATGATATTTGAGAATAAAAAATTAGATTAGAAATAATTGACTGAAGGTTAGAAAGATTAAGAAATTTCTAACTCCTAGCATCACTTTCTTAATTCAACCTCTTCAGCAACATTCTAACTTTCTAACCAACATTGAGTCCAATGAAACTTGACCTTCTTGTCAATGGATCAGAGACTGATGGTGTGTGTGATAAAAAACTATAACTTTTTGATGAATTATCTTACCGGTGGTGATCAGTTTGATAGTTTTTATATGGTGTTTCTCATTTTAGTCCACTGTGTCTCTAAAAATACTTTCTAAAAAAAACATTCACCCCCTTTATGTCTGTGTTCGAACATTCAGAAACATTCACTTATTTTTCAAAAACATTATTTTATAAAAGATTAATTATCAACAAATACAAACATTTATTAAAAAACATCACAAAGGTTCTTCAATATCCCTATTTGGATTTTTTAAAAACACTCACTAATAACTTTTACAACTCTCAGATAATTTTCACAATTCAAATTTGATAGACAACTCATGTTTTTTAAATTTTATCAAAACAATTACTTTATTAAAGCAGTGTTTAGACACCACACTAATAGAAAAGGTAATTTTTTGAAAAATGTCCATCCTTTGTTGAGAAGAAAATTGTATGGCCATGTTAAGATAAAATCCCCCTAACTTTTATATTTTCACACTTTTATTTTTCAATAAATTTTATTTTCTTCTCCCCCATTATCTGATAAACACAACATAATATTCAGAAGATAATTATAATTAAAAACTTTTTACATTTGTAACTTCTTCCATTGTGTGAATAATAAATGTTATTTCCTTAGTATTCTCATCAATCTTTCCCCGATCCAAATTTATTATTTTAAGTAAACATGGGATTCCAAAAACATTGATGTACTTCAATAAAGGTTTTTTCTCATATAAAATTTCATAATAACTCATGTTCATTTCCAAACTTAATTTTTTTTTCAAAACATGTAAAATAATACGAACAACTTCACTCTAGTAGAAATTTGAAAGTTTTTATTCTTCTCACATGATTATTCCCATTTCCACCAAATCTATATTCTTCATTTCTACTACTCCATTTTGTTTTTGGGTATATAGAGAACTATACTAATATTTAATACCATTATCTCTATGATAATATTTGAAAGTATTTCTTGTAAACTCAATACAATTATCCATTATTAATTTCATTATATAAACCCCCATCTCTTTCTCAACATCCTTTTGGAAAAACCAAAAGATTTCTATAGGCTATGATTACTGTTTCAAAAACATGATGTTTGTCATTTGAGTGAAATAATCATTAAAATTGATAAATTATAAATATCATTTTTATATTGATGTATCACTGACCCACATAAATTGGAATGAATAAGTTTAAGAGGCCCGGTAGATGGAATCTCACCTTTCTTGTGAATTTTATTAGTCATCTTACCTTTCTAACATGTAACACAAAAATCTTCCTCTATTGTTTTCAATTTTGGAAAATTTTTTACATAATAAACTTTAGAATGTTTTTTTCATTATTTTATTCCCCTGTTGTAAAATTATTTGGCACCCCAACTTATTCTCATATTTGGCACTTAGATAACATGATTTTTTGAATTCTCTAATGTGAAAAAGATTTCTAGTAGTTCTTTCTCCTTTTGTGATAACTCTTCAATGTCTCACACTTCTGATAACACATGAATATTTTCTGAGAATCACTCCATTTCCATCATCAAAAAGTTGACTTACACTATGTAAATTATGTTTTAGCACATCAATAAATAAAAATTCCTAAGATTTCAACTTCTCTTATTTAATCTCAGTCATTTTGATACCTATGATTTTTAAAGAACTTTTATTCCAAAAGGTAATAGAACCTACTTCAAGATTTTAATCATGTTTCAAGATTTTTAAATCACATATCATGCATGAAGAAAAACCACTATCAAGTATCCATGGTTTTTTCTTTTTTACTTTCTTTCAAGGCAGTCTCAACAAAACAATATTTCCTCAACTTTATTTATCCTAGATTCCTTTTCATTATCTCCCATAAGAAACTTTTTCAAGAAAGAGTTTCATACATCTTTTGATATGATGAAATGTCAAATCACATCTTCCATAAACTTCTTCCAGAAATTAAAATTTATGTATTTTGGAATGTTTCTAACTTCTTGTTATTTTTCTTTTCTAGCTTCCTATGTATTAGGAATGTTATTCATTCTAATTTCACTATTTCTTCCACTCTATTCAAATATTATTTTGTGAAGTGATATGTTATTCCAAAAATTAAAATTCATGTGCCCATATATTATATAGAACTGTTATGACCCATCAAATCTAAATTTTTTATTGAAGTATGATCTTTCTTTGTAAATTTTTTTTAGTTTTATAAATCCTTCCTACCCTAACATACTCTGGGTGTATACCATATTTCCTTCTAAGTGAGTTTTAAATTTTTTTTATATGTGATAGGTTTATCACATTATTTCTCAACCAAAACTTTCCTATTAATTTTCTTATCACATGAAATGCTAGAAAATTTAGATGAAACATTATTTTTGTTGTGTGAGGAAATCACCTAATTCTTTATTTGATATTTTTCAGCAAATTTATAAGTCTTATATTTTACTACTAAAGCTTTTTTAAAGTTTTCATTAAACATTCTCAAGGTATTTATAGAATCAAGAAGTTTATATTGAAACTTATTGAATTATTTTTCCTTATATTCCAATTTTTTATTGAGATCATCAACCATCCTTCCATGTTCAGTGATTATTTGTTTGTAACGTAAGAACTCTTGAATGTATTCTTCCTCAGACATGATGAAAAAATTTCTTAATTTAGAAACTTCTTCACAATATTTATTCATTACACTAATTTCATACTTGAGATTTAAGTTTTTCTCAATACATAATATATGTTATGATTTGAGTTGATACTCTCTATATTATTCTTCACCACCTTGTTCACTCTCTACGGAATCTTTTATTTTCTAAAATTTTGCAATGAAGGTTATATTTTTTTTAACTTTCATATTTTGAAGAATTTTTTTCAGTTGAGTACGATTCAACTTTATTACTCATCATATTTATTTTGTTTCTAGTAGAGTTATTATTTTGTTTGTTGGATTAATTTTCTTCTTCATAACTTTTGTTTCACTACTTTCATCAAGGTGTTTCATCAAAATATAATCGATACTCACAAAATTTGTTCTTATGTAAATTCATAGTAAAGTGTCCAATTCCACCACAATAAAAATATTTAAGATTAATTTTACAACCATAATTTCATATTCCAATACTATAGTTATTAGATATAAGAGACATGATTTTTTCATTCAACTTATCATCATCTTTATCTTCAAAGTATCAAGGATCATCATATACAACATTAGGAATTATCATCATTCTCATTGTTTCAAAATCATTTTCATCTTTCATATTTTTTTTAACTTTGGAGATTTTCTCATTTCATAAGTAATAAGAAATTTAAGCAATTCATCAAGAGATAAATCATCTTTATCTTATAAAGAGAAAATTTTAGAATCAAACCTATCTGGAAAGTTTCACATGATTTTCTTCACAATTGTAGAATCTTACAAGACATCTTCAAAACCTCTAATGTTGAAAATTGTAACATCTTGGACCACGTTCCACACACCAGTTCCTCCAATCGATCAGTCACATGACCTTAGGCATGCATCCCCATATGTTAGAGGTTGTTGATTTGTAGTGATGGTCTGATATATTGATCATGGGGAGACATCTCCCTCTTTTATCAGTGTAAATACCCCATGAAAAAATTAATAAACAATATATTAATAACATGTAATCATAACCTAAAAGAACCAGTATGACAAGATGACCAAAAATGAAAATACAATATAAAAAATTAAAGAAGAAAATATGTCATGCCAAGGTACATGTCAAGTGTCTAAAATGAAACCCAAAATAAAGACATTGATGACTCCCCCAAGCAGGTCCCGAATAGTGTCTAGTTCCCTCGTCCATGCTCCATCCCATATCAATGATCTAACACAAGGTATTTACCTTTAACCTCTATATAAAGCACAAAATCTATTGAGGTACTAATCAGGAAACCCAAGTAGGGTGAGAGTACAACTCAGTAGGTGTCATGCCCCCTCCTAGAGGGGCCCATGCCGCGACCCCCGAATCCCACCTCAAATAGGATAAGGGCTAGTGACTAGAACTGAGAAGGTGTATCACCAACATGAGAGGCCTTAGCCTAAGTACCTATAAAGAAACACACTTCTCCAAGCCTATAAAATAATGAAATGTAAAAACAACTGAAAACCCATGAATTTATACATCTAAATTGCATAAGCAGAGTATAAAAGGAAGTAATATAATGTAATTAGGGAAAAAAGAAATCCCACAAAAAAGAGTTTGAAAACATAAGTAAAACCTAAATGTAAGTATTGGGACTGCTTTTAGAAAGTTGTAGGAACACACTTCCATTTTTCTGGTCTCACTAAGAACTGTCTGGTCCTGGTCCTCCTAAGACTCCTTCAAAATTTCAATCTTCTGCATAAGACATGACACATGAAGGAAAACTCCATGTCTGTGTGAGTATAACAATACTTAGTTGGATTCCCTGAAACTAAAAAATATACTAATAAAACTAATATTTTCCCCAATTTTTTTATCCATTTTAATAGTTTTAACCCTCCTAGTTTATCAATTTGGGCTTATATGGATCAATTTTGGATTTATGGTGTTTTTTGAGCTAAAATGTGAAATGTGCTTAAATTCTTGATTTTTGACAGATTTTTACGTCAAGGGTATTTTGGTCATTTATATAAAAATATAATTCCAAATTGAATGATTATTTTTTTAGAATTTTTATTTTAATTCCATTAAATTATTCTTCTAGACTAGAGGCATATTCGAATATCTAAAGGCCTGAAAAAATCATTGATGTTTGGAAATTTTCCGGGAAGACGGTGTGGACACAACATCCATAACAGATGAATAAATCAGGCTACAAAACTAAAATGGAGGTGATTAGAAATGCATATGAAGAAGGACACATATATGCACTACCCAAATAAATTTCATGGATTATTCCTCCCATTATGGTGGAAACAATATGTTATACATTGACGGAAACTTCCTCAAATATTCTCTTAGAAAAAATACATTGTCAATAAAAAATACATAAATCCCTCTTGATGAGTCCAATCAATATGAAATTTTGATGTTGAATGAAAAAGTCAAATATTAAAAACTTTTATGAAGGATCGAATGTGTTAATCATCCATTTATATTCCCAAAAATTATGTAAACTTGAGGAGGACAATTTCTTCCTATAAATGGAGGGGAGCTCCCACCTCTCATCTCATCCCATTTTCCATCACATTTATTCCATGGAACCAAGGGGAGATCTCCATCGAGGGAGGAAGTTCAAAAATCCATCGCTTATCATATTATTAATTTGTTTATTTTATTTATTTTTTTATATTTCAATTTTAATTTAGATTTTTAATAAATTCATGCATGGTTTTTACTTTTGTGCTTTCTTCCACCCAATCACCCTCCTTTCTTCTCCATATTTTATCCTTATTTTTTTCTTATTATCATTCTATCCACCATTACCTCTTACCCTAAAAAATGATGTGCCTACCCAATCCTTGGCTCAAGGAAGGTATCTGTAAATTTTATATATTCTACGGTAAAATTCTTAAGTTTTATTATGTTTTCGATGATAATGAGTGGCGTGAACGGGTGTGGCGATATCCCACCAAGAAACTAAACTCAAACTCATTTCTATTATTTTATTAAATATGTTCCACCCCTTATACTAAATACAAGCTCTTAATATGATGGATTTGAGCCATTCAGTAGTTGAAATGGCATATGATAGAGCCAGGTCTTGGATGTTGTCAGACTTATGATTGAGTTGTTCCATCAACATTGATTAATGTAGGAGGGGAAGTTAAGATTGATAAATAATTTAAGATTTCACACCAATTAATAAAAGAATA
The DNA here is from genome assembly GCA_963277665.1 of Viscum album. Lineage (NCBI taxonomy): Eukaryota > Viridiplantae > Streptophyta > Magnoliopsida > Santalales > Viscaceae > Viscum > Viscum album. Next base: position 960,799,697 of record OY728148.1, on the reverse strand, counting down.
GTAATTCAAGAATGAAATCTCAAAATTGAATTATCTATCTTTATTTAAACACCAATAAGGATAATGATGGAACCCACAAACCAACCCATAAATTCCATGTTCTTTATTAAATAATTAAATTTTTTCATTGCATGTTAGTTTAATATTTTCATTAATTTGAATTTCATAACCTTCTTAAATTAAAAAAACAATTAAAATGAATTAGTTTAGGTGAATTAAATTATGTGAGTGAACATATGAGAATGTTCCTCAAGGGAGAAGAACCTGGTCATCCATTATACTACACTAGGAAAATTAAATTGCTTTTTACATGCCCTATGATAGGCATGCGTCACATAAAATAAAAGAAATACATTCATCACTACACATGTATATTTCAACAACACATATAACACGAATATGTAGATATACTCAACAAAGACACACATTCAAGAGGTAATTCACAACCATGTTATACTAGTATATGATTCCATATAGAATATTCCACAAAGCACTCAATTGAGAGAACACACTCCTGAATCTGAGAGCATCGATGATGTCCGTCCAATAGGTACTTCTTATCGAGTCTCTTCATGAGAAAGAGAATGCTAATAGATTGAATAAAATAAAATACATAGATTAGGATCACTATACCAACAAATCAATCTGGATTAACTTGCTAAGTAGAGGATTGACTCCCATGAAGTGTTGGTCACATAAATACCAAGAACTCCACCTAGGACATGAATATGCATAGAGGATCTCACTCTGGGTCTCTCAGAGGGATTCCAACAACTCTATCTTGGAATTACTGCTGAAGGGATCCTGGTCTCAGGAGTAAAAAATGATTTCATAATAACCCTCATGGAAATGATAATGGTAGAAAAACCTTACAAAAGTTTCCAGAATATAGAGTACAAGGGCTCCAAGAAATGTATAAATGAGTACACAATGTGTAGTAGGGGTCACACTCTCTATCCCTTAAACCTGGGTCTTGCCCGTGAAAATGGATCATCACATCAAATTGTGTCTATGTAGTGGTACACACCATGTACATATCCCATTTACTCTTGCCATGTGCTAGTACATGTCACCATCCTATGCATGTAATCTCAAGTACCAGTACATAGCTTAGCCTATGAACATCTTCCCATGTAAACAACCTGTGTGATTTCTGAGTATATGTCGTGTGACCCAGGTGATACCACATGCTATGTGAAAGGGGTCACATTCCATGTGATATTTAACTTCCTATGGAAACCCTAATAATAGATCATGTGGCCCCACACAATGTATATATCCAGATTAAACATTATGTTGTTCAGGATTTTTCAGAAACCCATATCTACTCCCACATTTGATCCAATGCCTCCAAATTTTGATCTGGTGATCGTTTTACCATTATATTGAAGATCCCAACTCATCCAATCATTTTTTGTCGACAAAGAATGCATTACGCCCTCAAATATACTCAAAAAATGAATCAAATTGTCATTTTAGTTGTGTGCTAAAGAATTGTAAATTGGGTATCCTCTGTCATATAAATTTCTTTATCTCCATCATCACAACTCTGTCAGGCTATTCCAATCTTAGATCTGCGATATTAGATCATTACACCAAGAAATAGGTGCGCAATGATCGATTGATCGAGAATCCTCATGATGAAAGATCAATGGGGGGGGGAGAAATGAACAAAAACATGTTGGAGTAACAAACCGTGATCGATGTTCATGTTTATCTTGACCCATCATTACTAGAATGAAAATCTGAATAATAAAATAAAAAATATATTCTCCCATCAAAACCTCATAAAATTAACTCATCCTGCATACTGATCATACCACATATCAATATTTTTATTGGTTGATTCATGTTCATTGTATAAATAATGAATGGGGAAGAATAAAATAAAAATAAATTCCCTACCTTGATTAAAATTGATCACTAACAAAGAATGGGGTTGTGTCGTGTTTTTTGGTGAGATCCATTGAATCTTTTTTCCATTGATCATTGATCGAAGATCCTGTAACCATTTGTCTGAGAGGATTCACTGAAGCTATCTACAATGGCTCTCCAACGGTTCCAGGGTTGTACAGCTAACCCTAGTATTTCTCCATAATAGTTTATTTAAAGTCCATCAATCACTGCATCAATAAAAAAATTTATTTATTAAATTATTTTTTTCATTTCCACGCATGTGCTGGCTTTTCTACAAATGACCCACACCGACTAATGTTAAGTCATTCCTAGGGTAAACCTCGCATTCTGAACTCAAAGGTACCATCATATTTATGATCAAGGTACCCGTTTAAAAGTTATTAAACTTTTTCATGAAAACTGTGGATGCATGCTATATAATATATTTCAAACATATTTTTGGAACAACGGTCTCAGAATCGTACATCGTCTCAGTTCCTGGTCTCACAGATAATCTATATAGTATCCAAAAAATTAGTTCATGGAAAATCTAAGGCATTATTGTATGCCACCACTAATGACAACTAAAACAATATCTAATCAATAGCAAGTGTATGTAGTTGTATAAAGAAATAATTACAATGCATAAGTAAACAGTTATCACATTATCAATTAATCTTTATTTAATTGTATAAACCATTGGGTTCCCATAGACACTCATACCTCAATCCGCGCTTCAACTCATGTCAGAGGATGAAGTATGTCTGAGGTGTATTATAACTTATAATTCCATTGTTATCATTCAATACCTACTCTGAAATATGTTGGATCCTAAAGTATGTCTGAGGAATATCATATCTCATAATTCCATTGATATCACTATTTAATTCATATTTTAATTCACATGTTACCATTCATACACCACACAATAGAATGTCCATGTTTCCATTTTGAAATTCACAACTAAATGACCATGTTACCATTCATACCTTACACATTAGAATAATCTTGTTCACATTCTCTATTTCTCAACTAAATGGCCATGTCACCATTCATACCTTACACATTATAATAACCACATTCCCGTTATTTAATTCACAAATAAATGACCATGTTACCATAATTAACACATTATTAATTCAACAATTAATTATCCACATCAATTCCATTACTAATTCCACAATTAGTTAAACATAAAAATTCAATTAGTTAATTAAAAAATTTAACTAATCACATAAATAATTAATTCAAAAAATAATTAATCACATAAAATACATTAATTAATTCTAAAATTAATTAATTACATAAATTTTATTAGTAAATTCAATAATTAATCAACTAGACCAATTTTATTACTAATTCAATAAATAGTTTATCACATAAATCACCTTAATTAATTTTCTTATTAATTGAGTACGTAAATCCCATTAATTAATTATTAAATTAATTAATCAATATCCACAAACTAAAAATCACATAATTAATTGCATAATTAATTATCTAAATCAAAATCTCAAAAGATCATAATTATTTCCACAATTTAATATCTCAATCCTAAAATCTTAATATCTCATAATTAATTATACAATTAATTATCTCAATCTTTAATTCCCAAAATCCCCAATTTCTGATCTCCTCAATTAATTAATTAAATTAAGAACATAATTTCTAAACATCAAAAAGAAATTATAAAATTACATACATGTAATTTAAATAAATACATTGAGATTTGAATTATAGACAACCTACCTCAATTCATTGACAAGTGATCACCCAATGAAAATCCTCATAATTTGAGCAGCACAATTATATAGAATGAGATTCAAATTTAAAACCATGAATCAAGATAAAATCAAACAAGATCCCTTAAATATAGATATAGATCTTCAATACTATATCCAGATCCACAAAAACATGTCTATATCCAATCAAAATAAGAAGAAAACCCCATTTTTAGAATTGGATAATAAAGGATAAGGAATAGGAAACCAAGCAAGGTAAGATCCTCGTACAGGGAGGTGTGAAGATCTTCAATCCAGGATTAAAATAAAAAATTAAAAAGGTTGTTATGTCTTTTAATTCATATAAGATTCTCCAAGATCATGAAATATTATCTATGGTTAAATGGTGATCAAATAAGAGTTAAATAGGGGTTTTGGTGATTAAAAATCTATTTTTTGGTGATTTAATAATTCATGTAGGGTTGGTACGGCAGGGGAGCACAGTTTCTCCTAAATGTGTACCTAAATGTGAACCTCTACTATGGTGGTTCATAATTTCTCATAATAGGGTGTTCAGATTGACAAATGATGTGTCAACCATGTAATTCCTCTCTGTCTATGGTTGCATGGTTTGCTGGGTAGGGGCGCACGACTAGGGAAAATTGTGAGCCAACTATGCACTACCATTCTCCATTTAAATTTTCTTAAATTTTCACCCAAACAGAACCCAAGGTAAAACCCAACCTAATTACACTGAAACAAGGCAAAAATAAATACCTGAAATTAAGACCATGTCATCTTCAGGAAAGGTCGAGATCATACAATCTCACCACCTTATAACATCTTATCCTTGAGCTGCACTCCCAAGAATCTCTATGATTTTGAGTCAACAAGATTAGCACAATGATCCCACTTACCTTATTTCCTTTCCCATGTTTCCTCCCAGAAATTTCCATGTTTCCACAATACACAATCTATAGGCATCGTCTTTCCCCGCAACACATTCTCACTACGATTCAACACATGTATTAGATGCTCTTCAAAGGAAACATCTATCTCAATTTCAATATAATCAATATCGATCACATTAGAATGGTTGGGGTGATACCAACCTAGTTTTTACACATAGAAAACATCATACATAGCATTGTAACTCTGTGGAAGAGCCAATCGGTACACCACTTGCCAGATTCTCTCCACCACCTCAAATGGTCCAACAAACTTGGGTGCCCACATGCCCTGTCTCTGTATTATATAGTTATTGAATCTAGGAAACACCCAAATGAATACATGATCAACCTCTTTAAACACTAGGTGTCATTTATTTCTATCAACATAGGACTTCTATCTACTTTGGGTTATATCCATATATTTCTGAATCAACTATACATGATCTAATGTTTCCTACACGAGACTCGGTCCCAACAACTTAGTCTCACTTACCTCCATCCAGACTAGTGGTGGTCTTCATGACCTAATATAGAGAGCTTCATATGGTTCCATCTAAATTGTTTCCCAATAAATATTGGTATGGGTGAACTCCACTAGTTCTAGGTGATTCTCCCAAGACCCACCGATGTTTAGATTACAAGCTCACAACATATCCTCAAGCACTTGTATAGTATGCCCTAACCACCCATCTGTCAGTGGCTGGAAATTCATTCTCAATAAAACCTACATACAAAGAACCTTCTGAAATACCTATAATAATCGTGAAGTAAAACACAAATTTCTGTCTGAAACAATATTCTTTGGCACCTCGTGTAGACATGTGTAGCATAGTGTCACAAACATTACTATTTTTAGTCTATATAAAATAACCCAAATTGAATTATTCTTCTAAGGAATCCTTGGGAGAACCAGCACAAAGTCCATGGTCACTTTGTCCCACTTCAATTCTATAATGGCCAACGACTGTAGTAAACCTATAGGTTATTAATGCTCGGCCTTCACCTACTGATGGGTGTAGCATTGTGTAAAAAACATTACTATTTTCTTTTTCATTTCCAACCATCAAAACTATATTTGTAGTTCACGGTGCATCTTTGTCACACCTGGATGTGCCACCCACTTAGAGGCATGAAACTCACACATCAGCTTGTCTCACATTCTTTTAGGTACGACAACCTGATTCCTAACATAGATGACCTCATCCTCATTTATGTTCCAATAATAAGGTGACTCCCAACCTTCATGGTTCTCCCCCAAGGTAAACTATTATAAATCAACATACATCCTATCATAGATCTATCTCAAAAATGTATACTCCAATGAAACTATTTTGAGAGTCATCTAATCCTAACTCTCCTAAACCATAATGTGTATCTCGTCCAGTAAATTCATCATATTCTACTCAACAGTAGACTCCTAAGCCACCCGAGTTTGAGTCTTCCTACTCAAAGCATCATTATTAATGTTCTCCTTTCCAGGCATATATGCCGGCTCAAAATTGAATGGCTGCATATACTTAACCCTTCTCTGTTATCGAAGATTCAAGTCTCACTGTGAAAATATGTACTTTAATCTCTTATGATCAATATACACAGTAAAATAATTTCCCAATAGATAATGTCCCCAACACATTAAAACGTAAACCATTATAGCCAACTTGAGGTCATATGTAGGGTAGTTCGGTTCAAGTGGACTCAACTTCAAAGACCCATAAACCACAAATTGAACTCCTTTCATCAATATAACTCCAATAACAATCGAAGAAGTGTCACAATACACTATGTACTTCTCACCTTTCTCAGGTAGGATCAATATTGGTACTGATTCCAAAATCACCTTCATCTCCTAGAAAGAATTATCACAATATTACGACCAATAAATAATTATCCATTTTTAGTCAATCTTGTCAGGAATGTTTCCAATTGGTAAATGTCTTGAATGAACATCTAATAATATTTAGAAAATACTAGGAATAGATGGATATCAAACATGCTCTTGGGATTCTCTCAAGAAACCACTATCTGAACCTTCTCTAGATTTACCAACACACGTTCCTATGAGATGATGTTACCCAATAAGTGTACCTGATCGATCCAAAATATTGTACATATATATCTTGATGTATATAAAATGCTATCTTAGTGTACTTAGTATGATATCATGATTTTGGTCATAATAATCATGTGTCTTGGAGTGCACCAATATGTCTTCCACAAACACTACCACAAACAGATCTAGGTACAGATTAAATATTTTGCTCATTATGTCCATAAATATTACTGGTGTGTTCGTCAACCCAAGAAATATTATGATGAAGTCATATAGTCCATACCTGCTTCTAAATTCATGCCTTTTTATATCAGAAGTTTGAACTCTCAGTTTTAGATACACTAATCTCAAGTCAGTCTTTGAGAACACACAAGCTCCTCACAACTGGTCAAATAGGTTATCGATACGGGGGAGAGGATACTGGTTCTTCACAGTCATCTGGTTCAACTATCGGTAATCAGATCATAAGAATAAACTTTTATCATTGTTATTTGAAAACAACACTAGCGAACCCCAAGGCGACATACTCAGATAAATAAATAACTTATCCTCTAACTCCTCCTGCCAAGTCTCAAGATCTTGAATATATTTCGGTGCCATTCTATATGGTGGAATAGAAATAATCTCTTCCCCCAGTATGAGCTCAATGATAAATTACACATCTCTCTCGGGTGGAATCCATGATAAATATTAAATAAACACATCCTAAAACCTGTGCACTAAGTGTGGAAAGACATCTCATTTTACACCTCCATCATCCAGAAATATACTAGAAACCTAGTTTGTGATCTCTCCTATTTGATGAATAATTGGCCCTACTCGGAACGCCTCAATATCCCACATTCCACAATGAATATATTTGTAACCCATAGGAGATGTAATGGTCACTCTCTTATGGTAAAAAACAATGTGGGGAAAATATGATACTAACTAGTCCATACCCATAATTAGTTCAAATCCAGACATGTCTATGATATAAAGATCACATAGAAATCGATACTACTCGACCTCAAGAGAACACCCCTTGCACAAAAAAATGTCTCTTGACAGAACTCCATGAGGTGTGTTTGTCGTCAACACCCCACTCACAAACTCCATCACTATGCTCAAACCATTAAAATGTTTTGTAGAAATAAAGGAATGATAGGCACCGATTTAAAAATAAGGCACTAGATATCATAGAATCTATAAAAATAGTACCTCTCACTGTCAATGGTCCAGGCTTGATATCCACAAGTGTAGGGTGAATAGAATGCAACGGTCTTACCCTACTTCCCTGTGAGGCAGTCTAATTCCCCCGTGCTACACTACTTTACTAATATGAGCACTCTTACCCTGAAGCTCCACATACACTACCTTTACCACCATGTCCAGTAGAACTCCACATGCAAGAATGATATGGTGCAGAATATCCTCTTCCTGCACTCTGATTCTGACTAGCATAACCCTTACTACTCATCTATCACTGGGTCCTGTAGAACTTTTGTAGATGTCCCATATTTCTGCAAGATTGTAACTATATTGGTGGTTGAATTAACTATCTTAAAAAGTTTCCCAATCTACCACACTGGTGATAGATCAATCGATTAAGGCCTTATGCAAATAATCCCTCTTTTTATGTACTCTATTTCCCACTGCCCTAGTTGATGTTTTCACAGTAATGATTCCTTCTCTTAGAAGTCCTACCTTCTAATGTTCCAAAGGGAACCACATTTCCTACACTGAATGCCTTTTTAGTTTACCTATATCTATGAGATCCTTATCCACCACCTCAGCAAACTCCATTAACTGAAAATGGTTAACTTGGGACTTAATCTCACATTTAAGCCCATCCTAAAAATGTCTCGCTGTAATTATCTCATCCATTGACAATGCTAGAGAAATGTGTTGCAAATGTGTGAATTGTCCAACATAGTCTATCACATAAATATTCCCCCAAGTAAACCTCATGAACTCACCTACTCTCTTCTACCTCAGTATCTCAGGACAAAAGTTCTCTAGAAACTTATCCAATAGTTCCTTCCATAACATACCATTAGCCTATACAGTCCACGCCTTAACATACCACCAATGATTCACTTATCCTCATACCATGTAAGCGGCCAACATGACCATCCTCTCTAAAGGACTCTCAAAGTGGTCGATTATAGACTTGAAGGACTCAACCCAGAAATCATCTCTCTCAGGTCTATCCTCTAAAATAAAAGTAGGAGGGTGTTGAATTTTTAACTCCATTTTTAGATCAAACATACTGTTCACAACCCACCCAGGGTCTCTTCCCATGAATTTCATGAAGTGGGAAATGTTTTCTTGGAATTTCTCCATGAATTCCTCACGTGACATAATTGATGCCTTAGTTCCTACTACTGGTAGATCATATCTGGTCATATCCTCATGTTATCCTCTTAATAAGTGCCTTCATAGAGAAATATCTATACCATTACAAATAGGTACCTTAAGACACCTTTTACAAAATTAATACATTTAAGGTAAAATACAATATTCCATAACAAGTCATTTCCCCAAACCCTACTACATAGTCAAAACTGAGTTATTATCACTACCCTTAATAATCTTACTACTTTTTCCTAGATTACAAGGGTAAACAGATTCTAATTATTCAAGTTTCTCATTTAGACACCCATTTATTCTCATCTTACATCATTCTAAAATCTAGCTCAATTTCATGTTAGGTGCCATTTTCATTTCAATTTCAAAAGTAAGGAAAAACAGTTCAAGTTCAATAACTTACCCATAACCCATTTTTCTATGTGTTCCTAAAATGTTACATGTCACAATAACCCTATGTTCCTATAAAGATGCATGTAACACAAATATTGTGCCATATTGGTCCACGAGTCAAAACTCAGAAAAAATAAACATCAACAATCAGAACACACGACAAGTGTGTCTCCCATGTTGAAATAACATTCAACTGTAACAGCAAATAGGAATAACAACAATCCCACCATAGGTACTTCTGTTCTTCCCCATACATGGGTTAGCTACTCCCATGCCTGAGATCACAACCAAACGCCCGAATAATTCTAGTTTCATGTCTACCATTACCAAATAATATTACTAAATAAAAAAGAAAAGAAAAATGGACTCTGATACCACTTTTTAATGTCCGGACCTAGGTGCCACACATCGGTGCCTCGAGTCGGTTAGTCACATGACCCCAGGTCTACCTCCCCATATGCGAGATGGTACCGAATAACAGTGAGGGTCTGAAATATCGATAATGGGGAGACTATACCCCCTTTTATTAGATTAAATATACTAGAAGAAAATAAGAAACACGAACTAAATAACATGTAATCATAACCTGAAATAACTAGTATCATGAGATGGCTAAAAGTTGAAATAAAATATCAAAACTAAAGAAGAAAATATGCCATTCCAATGTACATGTCAAGTGTCTAAAATTAAACACAAAATAAATTCACTAATGACACCCCAAATTGGGTCTTGAATCATTTCTAGTTCCCTCACCCATGATCAATCCCATATCATCCATATAGTAGTGATATTATTCCCTAACGTATCCAGAAAACACAAAGTCTATTTGGGTACCAATAAGGCATCTCGAGTAGGTTATGAGTACAGCTCAGTAGGCCACCACCAATGGTTTATAAAGCAATATATAGTTAATATAAAGTTTATGTAGTTGTATAAATACATAATTACAATTCATAAGTAAATAGTTATCACATTTTCAACTATTCTTTATTTAACAACAGAAACCCCCGAACTCTCATAAACACTCATACCTTAATGCTTGCTTTGGCTCATTCTGAATCCGGATGTATGTCTAATGGATTTAATATATCATAATTCAATTTTTACCACTCAATACCTACTTTGACTCCTACCGGGTCCTGATGTATGTCCAAGGAATATCTTATATCTTAATGTCATTGATACGGTTATTTAATTCATACCGGAATTCCCATGTTACCATTCATACATCAAAAAATAGAATGACCATGTTACCATTATTTAATTCACAGCTAAATTACCATGTTACCATTCATACCTTACACATTATAATGATCATGTTCCCATTATTTATTTCACAACTAAATAACCATGTTACCATTCATAAGGTACACCTTAGAATGAACATGTTCCCATTATTTAATTCTAAACTAAATTGCCATGTTAGCATTCATAACACATAATTAAATCAATAGTTAAACATTCAAATCAATTCCATTACTAATTCAACAAATATTTAAACACAAATATTCCATTATTTAATTCAATAATTAACTTATCACATAAATAACATTAATTAATTCAAAAATTACTTAACCAGATCTTGTATATTAATTAATTCTACAATTAATTAATAACATAAATTAAATTTTTCAATTAAACATTTAACTAACCCCACAAATTTCATTAATAATTCAACTATTAGTTTATGACATAAATAACCTTTATTAATTCCCCAATTAATTGAGTATATCAATAACATAAATTAATTCTTAATTAATTAATCAATATCCACAAAATCAAAATTCCATTATTAATTCCACAATTAATTATGTCAATAACAACCTCAATAGATCATAATTAATCACAAAATTAAATATTTCAATCCTCAATTCTCAATATCTCACAATTAATTCTACAATTAATTATAATTTCCAAAATCCCCAATTTCACATTTCCTTAATTAATTAATTCACAAAATTAATTAATTCAGTCAAGAACACAATTTCCCAAAATCTAATAGAAATTATAAAATTACCTATACATAGTTTAAATAATGACTTTGGGATTTGGATTATAAATCAACTAACTCAATTCATTGACAAGCGGTCGTCCAACAAAAATCCCCAAAATTTGAGCATCACAACAACATAGAACAAGATCTGAATCTAAAACCCTAATTCAATATTGAACAAATAAAGATATCTTAAATCTATATATTTATCTACAATAATATATCTAGATCAATAAAACAATGTATATATCCAATCAAAATATGAATAACAAACCTTATCTAAAATAGGATAAGAAAGAAGAAGGAATGAGAAAGTAAGTGAGATGAGATCCTCTTACTAAGAAGGGTTCATATATTTGATATAGTCTTTGAATCACAAATAATGGAGGTAATGAAGTCTTTTAATCCATCTCAGAGGCTCCAAAATGATGAAATATAATCTCTGGTCAAATAATGATCAAATACAAGTTAAAATGGGGGTTTGAGTGATTAAAAATATAATTTTTGGGTTATTTATAAGGTACTTCATAAATAGTTGGGAAGGGGTGAATGATTTCCCCTAACTTTGAGCCTAACCATGCAGCTCTATTATGGGGGTGTACAGTTTCTCCTAATAGGGTGCCTGGTTTTAAAAGTTGTGCGCTAACAATGAAATTCCTCTATCCAGGGTTGCACAGTTTGATGGGTTGTTGTACCAGTTTAGGGAAAACCATGCACCAAACATGAATTTTTCTTCTCCCTTAAACATTTCTCAAATTTTCACCCAAACGCACCCCATGTTAAAACCCATCCCAAGTATTCTAAAATAAGAAAAAAATAAATACCTAATATTAATCTATAGTCATCTTCAGGAAAGGTAGGGATCTTACACAAACAATTTCATTTACTCTCATAAAGTATTCATCAATAAATTCTTCATCTCTCATTCTTATGTCTTCAAACTAAATATAACTAATTTCTATCATTTATTCCTTCACTTTAGTATTCCCATTGAATATAAATTCCATCTTATCCCACATACTCTTTGATGTTTTGAAACCCATCACCTACATATAACAATTTTCTGATAAGGACACAAGAATAGAATTTTTAGCCTTTCCATCAACTCCTATATATATTTTATTAGTAAAAAACAAAAGAGAAAATTTCTTAATAGGTGTAAAACCAATTTTAGTAGAAACAACAACTTCTATGAAAAAATATAGGAGAAAAAGAATCATCTAATTTTTCCATCCATAATAATTTTTTCCATCAAATGTCCTCTACTATTTATAGAATTTATATTATCCATGGTAAGGATTAAATTTGGGAACCTTCCCAATGAAACCAATTAAAGTTTCAAAGGATTAAATAACAATTTACAAGGGGTTGAGTCAGTTGGTCACTTTTATAAGTTGCAATACTTTTAAAAAACATAACCCCTGAAACCTGTTAAAGTTTATATCCTTACATTCTTTTAGTAAATACCCATGCATGTAAGCTTAGGAAATCAAGTAAATCACGTAATATTTAAAAGTTTTTTCCTTGATGTGAGAACCTAAATCCTTTACATAGCCACTCCTATGGGTCTATATAAATTATCTATAATGAATAAGTGAATACAACTCGTGCCAACTCACGCTAGATAGCTTCTATGTCTAAGTAGAAATTATTATACTAACTCCCATCAACTTACAAATTTCATTACAAACAATTGAGCCAAAATAAAATAATAAAGACTTTCGTGAAACTTCTCTACATATTCTTTATCTGGAAACCTCAGTCCAATGTGGCAAGGCCTGATTCTCTCATTCTGATGGGGATGGGTTTAATGGACTTAGTCCAATGAATTTAGTCTAATGGAAACATTACGATGAACTAATTATCAATATATATTACTCAAACTCTTCTAAAATTGTTAGTCAAATATTACTTAGTTTGGTAAACAAAAAATTATGATGCCCAACCTTATTATGAGGTCTCAGTCCAAAATGACAACATTGACATGAATTCTACAGTGATCCACCTTTTCCAATAACATGAAAAAGATGTAAAGTACGAATGTATTGTGCTTCTATTAATTGGAATCCCAGAAAGACAAAGGCAGGAAATTGGAAAGCTTTTCCTACCTAATTAAATTCTAAATCTTCAAGATCTACGCATATTTGAATTTGAATTTTGACCACATAAACTCTTCATAACTCTGTTGAAATCTTATTGATTCTTATTTGTAATTATTATTATCATACTTCCTAAATTGTCTTTGGTTTGATGGAACTTCATTAGCTCATTATGATGTAAATTACATAGCTCATTAGGATGGAACATCCTCAACTCATTATGACGGAACTTCCTCATCTCATTCTGAATTGAATTTCCTCATCAGAGTTAGTCTCATTGAATTTTTTATTAGAGTTAGTCTAATTGACATGTGTTCTCAATGGAAATCTTGATTTAAGTTCCTTATCAAAGTCATTATGATTGAATTTCCACCTCAAAGTCATTGTAATTGAATTTCCCCCTCATAGTTACTCTGATAGAACATCCATAGCATTAGTATGATAGAATCCTCATAACGATGGAATTCTCATTACAATGGAAACTGAATTCTGCAACTTTGAAATTATTCAAACCTCACTATATATAACTCATTCATACTTCTAAATACTACTTTTCTCAATACATCTGGATCTGATGCAATCATTTTATTGATTACTATATCTAATAAAATCTTTATGATTCCTTCATTTCATCAAAATCTGTTATCATGATAGTTTTCATGATTTATGATAACATCAATATTGGAAAAGCACCTTCTGACTTACATAGAAAATTATTATAACTTCTATTACTTTCAAAACCTTATTTCATTTCAACCAAAACACAATATGAATGGTTTAACCTATTCTCCCCCTTTTCTTCATAAGTATTGTATCACAAATGTTATAGACAATTTATGATATTTGAGAAATAAAAATTAGAAAATCATCGTCATACAGAAGGATAGAAAGTTTAAAACTTTCTAACTCATAACATCACTATCTTCATTCAAACTCTTCAGCAACATTCTGACATTATAACCAACACCGAGTCGAATGAAACTTGAAATTCCTGCTAATGGATCTAATACCAATGATGTGTCTGATCAACAAATTTATTATTATAACAACATATCTGATCGGTGCTACACAGTTTGATACTTTGTGTTTGGTGCTACTTAGTCTGATCATCTGTATCTTGAAAACAACTTTCTCTAAAACAAAACATTTATCCCTATGTATTTTTAGGTTTGAAAATTTAGAAACATTCACCAGTTTTTCAAATACCATTATTTTTCAAAAGATTGGTTTTTTATAAATACAAAACTTTTTTAAAAAAACATTACCAAGGTTATTTAGTATACCATACCATTTATGAAATGGAATGAAACCTATGTTTTCATACATTCATTTTTTGGTTTGGAAAGTGTTTTTAGGACTTATTTTATAATGAAACTTTAACCTTGATGTGTAGAATGTGACTTTATAGGATAACTCAAAGAAACAATGGGATATTACCAATATGAACCCTTAGAAAAAAAGTAATAGTGGAAAGAAATTCCAGATTCCTTGAGAGGGAAAACATCTCTAAAAGTGATAATGGGATGGAGATAGAATTATATGAAGTCGAGACTCAAGGTACATAAGACATGTAATAGGAACCTCTTTTATAAATCCCCATTTAAGAAGGAACTATTCTAGAGACACAAGAAATGTGTGAGAGTACAAGAGATGTTAGAGAACCATAATGGTATGGTTTTCATGTCACAAATGATGGTGACTAATTATTGGTTTATAATAATGATACTATAAAATAAAGGGAAGTAGTATGTGGCACAGATGTTACCAAGTGAAAATAATCCATCAATTCTAAAATGGATTCCATCTACCAAAATCAAGTCTTATTTTGGTAGATCCTACAATGGATTTAAAACCCATTGGTTGCTACTGGGTATTCAAAAAGAAACTAGACATTGAAGGAAAATTCAGTACCTATAAGGTATTAATAGTTGTAAATGGATTGAAATAGCATCAAGAAATTAACTGAGATAAAACCATTACAGTAGTTGTAATGTTGAGATCCATCATAATTATACTTGACATTGAGGCTTACTGTGAGTATGAGATTTGAGAAATGGATGTCAAAACTACATTACATAATGGGAACCATCAGGAAGATGTTGATATAAAACAACGTGAAGGGTTTGTGACTCAAAGGATTAAAATATATACAAATTGAAAAATAATCCATTTGTGGATTAAATCAAGTATCTAGGATATAGAACATTCATTTTTATGAATCTATAATAGAATGTAGTTTCATAAAGAATGAGTGTGATCCGTGTGTCTACAAAAAATATAGTGGGATTGCATTCATTTTCTTAATAGTATATGTGGATGACATATTACTTATAGGAAATCAAATACCAGTCTTACAGTTTTTTAATATGTGGATGAATAAATGCTTCTCTATGAAGGACTTGGATGAGACATCATATATATTTCCTATAAATATATATCATGATATATCCAAGAAGCTTCTCGCCCTAATTCAAAGTACATACATTGATAATACACATAAGATATTTGGTATGGAAAAATACAAGAGGGGATTATTTCCAAAGTCACATGGAATTCATCCTTCCAGAAAAATATTTCCTCAGATTCATGGGGAAATAAATAGAATGGAAAGGATTTCATATTCCTCAATGAATGGGTCATTCACGTATATTATTATATGTAATAAGATATATTCTTCCTATGCATCATGTGAAGTTATAAGATATCAAGATGATCCATTTGACCTCTATTAGATGACAGTAAAGAGTATCTTTAATTATTTGATGTGTACTGAGGATATGATCATAGTTTATTGAAGATATGGGGAACCAGTCATCAAAATATATGGAGATTATAGTTTTTAAAATTATCATGATGACATGAATTCACAAACGAGATACATATTGACTTTGAATGGAGGTACTGAGAGCTAGAAGAACTCAAAAAGGCTATGGTAATATATTTTACAGTAGAGTCCATGTATATTTTGACTTCAGAGGTAGCTAAATAAGCATTATGGATGAAAAAAATCATCCAATATCATGAATTGGTATATAATAGTAAATATCCTATTACACTCTATTGTAATAATATTGTAGTGGTGTCTCTCGTAAAAGAGACAATTACACATCAACGGACGAAGCATGTACTTTGGAAGTATCATCTCTTGAGGGATTTTTTAAGAGAGGTGTGGTTTAAGTGAGCAGTATTTCCAAAGAAGAAAATATATCATACCCCTTGACTAAAATCTTGAATCACCATAAATATTATTATTATGTGAGTTCAGTTGGACTAAAAGTTGTAGGTAGTTGGATCTAGTCCTCATGAGAGTTTCTTGGAGATGGTGTCCTAGGATTAGCTATGTGTACTTTAATTACAAGTATGTTCGATATATAGAATATTAATAAAACATATTATTACATATTTTATATTGTTCTGTAAGACTCTAATGTAATAATTTCCTAGAGTATATGTCACATTGATAAGGTTATAGAAATTCTATGTTATATTAATATCCTTGAAGTGTTATGATGATATTCTTAAAAATTGATCTTCTCTTGGATAACGTATTATGATGGGACATATAGTTCATAGACTATTAAGTGAGAGAAATCATAAGAGGATGAGTCTTAGTATCATGAAGTTCTCACTTAGTAATCATGAATATGGGAGATTATGAGAATGAATCAGTGGTAGAAATTCCACATGTTTTGGTGTCATCAGATATTCCTATATGCGAGCATGTGTAATGGAACTTGGACTTTAAAATTATCATTAATGAATTTTATAACTCATGCAATTAGATTTAATGATGAAAACCATGACGACATATATTCATGGTAAGTTAGGTTACATTGTTCTTGTCATGAATTGCATGTCATTAATGAATATGTTAAAGAAAGATTTATCCCTTCTATATTTATGGAAGCTGATATCTAATCCATTTTATTGAAATAGAACCATTGCATTAAATTCCATGTACATGGTGTAACAATGTGTTTATTTTAGATATTTAAAGAAAGATTTACCAAGAAAATAGGTTGGTGATATGGATGTGAAATCTTCATGATGAGATATTATGATAAAGGGATTATATTATATAGTGAGTGTTCATTTTTGGTGTTCATAATTTCAAAATTAATTTATTTCTTTTGGGTTACTTGACTCATTTCTAGATAGTAATTTTGGACATTAGGCAAGCTCTCTTGATTCCAATTAGAAAGAATCCTAGAGGATCAAACACTAAGTATTTCTAATGATCATGATTAAATACAATTTGAATTTAATTAATTGAATAAATATTATTCTCAAGACTTTGGAATAATTTTATTCATGTTTTATTGATCAAAAGTATATATTGATTAATGAATATTTAAATTAAATATATATTTAGATGTTTAATAAATAAAAGAAGAGTTTGAATAGACCAAGACCATGTCTAATAAAAAATATTAATTAAAAAGATGGTTAGATAATATTTTTCGATGCTCAAGTTGGAGTGCACCATTGAATAATAATAATAATAATATTATTATCTAGAATTAGGTTTATTAAAGGTTTTAATATTTTTTAAGGGCTAGATTGCATTAAAAAAATATTCTATCCTAAAATCTACCTCAATAAATAGCCTGTTATGGCTATTGTGAAGGTAATTAAAAATATGTAATTGTTTCAAATAATGAATTTTCTTTCTAATCCTCTATTTCTCTCCATCTCAAGAAAAATAAATGTTTGAGAGATTTATTCAAGTTTAAAGAATGAGTGATCAAGAATGAACAGCGCAAGACATTTTATTCCACACATTAGCACATAGAGATTGTTTAACATTAATCGAATATCAATAGAGCATGTGTGGATTTTCGCTAGAGCGATTCTATTCTTGGAGCCTCATAGCACAATGAAGGAAATTTGAAAGGGAAATTACATATGATTAACATCATTAATGAAGAAATATTCCTCATAGTAGGTAATCATTTTTTTGACATTAAATAAATTAATTAAAAATTTTGTGTTCAAGCTCCGTACTCATGGTTTTGAGCATATAAACATTAAAAGAAATTTTAATATATTTCCCACCACCACATGATTCCACTTCTCCCGGAACCATCATAAGGTGCCAATTTTCAAGATCCTTTGGCAATATGGATAGATCCAAGCGGATATGTGGGAGCAGAAGTCTAATGTTCGAGCTCAGTGGATGTCAAGTAGTACGTACACAAAATTACAATAAGTATGATCACTAATATCATGGATATATCTTGATTACATTCGATATATTTACTTTCCATACAACATAGAGTTAAAGAAAGTACAGTCGGGGGTTGTAGCAGCTTCGTTAACGCACAACCAGTCATTATGTTATTTTAGATATTATGATTTATTTTTCATTTATTATTATCACTGAATACACCATTTAATCATGCTAACACTTGTTATGGATGAATTAGTGGTGTCCTACTGAATTTTATTACTCACACCTTGCATAAAAATATTTATGCACATTCAGACCTTATATTTAGGGATTTTGATAAGGAAATAGGACCTGTGGCTACTGGCTAAGAAAATGAGAATGGAGATGGTTGTATATAGAGATGGACTGCAGAGGACCCTGATGTTTTATTTATTTATTTATCTACCTATTATTACTCTAGTTTGGATTTCCACTTCAGAAACCCATTTATTATTGTTTGACATGTGTCTCATATTTAAGTTTCCACATAATTACTATAGTTGCTATTATATTGTTTATTATGTATTATTTGTATTATGACATGATACTATAGGTATAGTCTCCACAAGGATGGACTTAGACCTTCACTACTTGTCGGAAACCACTTGTTTACGGGGAGGCATACATGAGGTCTTATAGCACTCCGGTTCGAACCCGACATTCCAGGTGAAGGCATTACAAAAACCATTAAAAAAGACACCATACTACCAAAAATATCATTCTTTGTAGTGGTTTTTTGTTCTAGTGGAAGTAGGTTAAACCTTTGCCAAATTATTTAGCCGTGTTTACTAAAATATCCCTGCATTGCATGTTCGCTAGTCATTTCACAGTAGTTTAATTCATTTAGCACTGGTTTTTTATGTATTTTTTTGAGAATTTAGCAGTGACTTTCATTTTATTTAACGGTTATTTTTTAAATAAAACCTGAAAATAGAATAGATAAGATGAACCTAACAACCGATAAATATGACAGTGGAAGATAGGTTTATTGGTAGTTAATATTTACAACGGATAATTATTATTCAAATTCATTTTTTTAACAGTTGTTCTTAAAAATCACCTCTCAATATTTTTAAAAAATATACTTTTTAAAAATATTTAATAGAAAAATATAAATATAAAGCTTTGACATGTAATAAACTAAAACATAAATTCACAATAAACCCATCATACATACATCATACAAGATACATCTATAGTTATATACATATACATTCATAGTCATCATAACCTCAGTCAACCGATTACCTCATTCAACCCATACCTTAATTATCAATATATACATATAAAATATGTCCAAAAAGAACACATGCCAAATATATTCCAACCCCATGAACTATGTTTCATCCTTCTACCTCCACATCATCTCATCGATTGAAACATACCAGATAATCTCATCAATAGTAATAAAAAAGAAAGAAATTAAAACTAAACATAATAAATCAGAATTACAATAGAATCAATGATAAAATTTAAACATACCAAAGAAACTAAGAATCATTTCCACTTCCTTATAAATAATGTATTGAATCGAATGGTCAACCTCTTTTCGTTGGTTAACTTATATCACCTATAATAAAAACCATAACATTTAAGAAAAGAAATGAAAAAGTGAAAAGAAATGGAATATATTTATAATGTTGCACCTAAAATTTGTTATTTTGCTAATCAAACATAAGACATTTTAACATAAAACAAATAATATACCATGAAAAACACTTTAAAAAAATAAATTTTACTATTTAAAATATGATTCAACACGTGAAACAAAAAAGGGATAAGTATATACAATTCTAATTGATTTTTAAATCTATGTGTAATGTGCTTAAATTTTACTTAATATTTTTTTAAATAATTTGATATAAAAGCATATAATATTTTTAAAAACTAAATTAATGGTGGTTGTTCCCTGGTTTCATGTCAATATGAGTGTTTTTTCTATGGTTTTTACCATTACATGCAATTTTTATTGTTTTAAAACACTAAAAAAGTATTTATGGGAATCCTAGGAATACCATAAATCTGATTAATGTGTTGTTAATTCATAAATTTCAAAAACCATTCTATAGTCATTATCCACTAATTTTATTGTAATCCGATGATTTTTTCCAAGTCTTAACCCCCCGATGCATGCTTTTAAAGGCTTCAATACCTTTAAAAATTATTTACTGAGCCATTGTGACCACACTGCATGTCAGATTGATGTGTTTTCTGCACATAAAAATAAAAAATAACACAATGGTGTTTTCCTTTGATTTCACATCAATTAGAGGTAGTTTTTTATGACTTTTATGGTTACATACACCTTTTTGTGTTTTAGAACAATAAAAACCTATTTGCGGGCATCATAAAAAGAACCTAACTTGAAATGACGTTACTTCGATTCCTAAATTTCAAAAATAATTATATGGTCATTTTCATATGATTTTATGTTAATCTGAGGTTCTTTACCTAGTTTTGACCCCTCCAATACATGTTTTTAAAGGCTTCGATACATTTATAATCTATTTATCAATCCATTTTGACCACAATACTCACCGGATTGACATATTTTCTACAATTACAGGTCCAAAATAACTTAATGGTGGTTTTACCATGATTTCACATTAATATATAGTCATTTTCTATGGTTTTGACTATTACATATGGACTTTAGTTTTTTACAACACTAAAAACATGTTATAGGAATCATAGGAAAACCATAAGTAAAAACGATGTGTCATCAATTATTAAATTTAAAAAATAAATATATTGTCATTTTACTATGATTTAATAGAAATTATGTGATGTTTTCTTCGTTTTGACCCACTAATGCATGTTTTTAAAGGCGTCAGTTCCTTTAAAAACTATTTACCGATCCATTTTGATCACACTACACGTTATATTGATGTTTTTCTATGTGTAAACATCAAAAATAACTAAAATATAGATGTACCATGATTTAATGTCAATATTAGGTCGTTTTCTATGGTTTTGACCATTACATGCATGTTTTAGTGTTTTAAAACACAAAAAACGTGTTTACAGGTATCCTAGGATAACTGTAACATGAAATGATGTGTCGTCAGTTTTTTGATTTTATAAATCAATATATAGTTGTTTTACTCTTATTTCATGGTAATTTGATGATTTTTTCTTGTTTTGACCCTCCATTACATGTTTTTAAAGGCTTTGATACCTTTAAAAACTATTTATTAAGCCATTCTGACCACACCACTTATCGGATTGACATGTTGTCATGTGTATACATCACAAATAACTCAACAGTGGTTTTCCCATGATTTCATGTCAATATGGATTAATTTTCTATGGTTTTTACCATTACACACACATTTATGTGTTTTAAAACCCTAAAAATCCATTTAAAGACATACCAGAAAAAACGTAGCTTAAATGATGTTATATAGGTTCCTAAATTTCAAAAACAAATCTACGGTAAATTTTCTATGATTTCAAGGAAATATGACAACATTTTCCTGGTTTTGACCCCCCAAAACATGTTTTTAAAGGCTTCTGTACCTTTAAAAACTATTTATCAATCCATTCTGACCACACTTCACAACAGATTGACATTACGCATACACTTAAAAAATAACACAATGGTGGTTGTCCCAAGATTTGACATAAATCTGATGTTTTTTCTATGGCATTGATTTTTGCATGTTTTAGTGTTTTAAAATACTAAAAATGAATTTATGGGAATCCTAAAAAAACCGTAACCCAAAATTACATCTCATCTATTAATAGATTTAAAAAAATCTACCTTTGATTATTGAATTATGATTTCATGGAAATCGAATGATTTTTTCCTAGTTTTGAACCCCCACCACATGTTTTTAAAGGATTTGTTACCTTTAAAAACAGTTTACTAAGCCATTCCAACTACATAGAAGATCATATTGATGTGTTGTTAGTGAGTACATGTCAAAAATAACTAATTCGTATATTTACCCTGACTTGACGTTAATATGAGGTCATTTTCTCTTTTTATGAATGTCACACACACATTTTAGTGTTTTAAAACACAAAAAACACATTTAAAGGCATCCGGGGAAAATAATAACTCAGAATGATGTTTTGTTGGTTCCAACATTTAAAAAATAAATCTATGGTTGTTTTACTTTTATTTCCTAGAAATATACTGATGTTTTCCTAGTCTTGACCCCCATATACCTGTTTTTAAAGGCTTCAATATCTTTAAAAATCGTTTTACGAGTCATTCCGACCACACCACTTGTTAGATTGATGTGTTTTCAATGCATAAATGTCAAAAATAACTCAATAGTTAATTTAGAATTATTTTACATCAATATGATTTATTTTTCTATGGTTTTCACCATTATATTCTTCTTTTACTCTTTTTAAGCACTAAAAATGTGTTTATAGGCATCCTAGGAAAACCATAAATTATAATGACATGTTATAAGTTCCTACATTCCAAAAATTAATCTATAGTTATTTGTATATACTTTCATTGGAATTTGACAATGTTTTCCTGGTTTTGACCCTCTGACACACATTTTTAAAGGCATTGGGACCTTTAAAAACAGTTTACCATCCATTTCGACCACACTACATATCAGACTGATGTGTTATCTATGAATAAACATCAAAAATAACTAAACAATGGTTTTTTCATGACCTCATGTCAATATGAGGTCTTTCTCTATTGTTTTTATTGTTACATTCATGTTTGTGTGGTTTAAAACACTAAAAATCCACTTATGAACGTTCTAAAACATTTGTAACACATAATGACATATCTTCGGGTACTACATTTCAAAAATCAATAAACAATTTTTTCCTATCTAGTTTTATGGAAATATGATGAAATTTTCCTAGTTGTGACACCCTTCACACATTTTTAAAGGGTTTGAATCCTTTAAAATATATTTACTAAGTCATTCCAACCACACCACACGTCGGAATTTTTTTTATCCATGATTATGTGTAAAAAATAATTCAATGGTGGTTTTCTTATGATTTTAAGTCAATATAAGATTTTTTTCTTTGGTTTGGATTATTATACACATGTTTTAGTTGTTTGAAACACTAAAAATGAATTTACAGGAATCCCTGGAAAATTGTCACTTGGAATAACATGTTGTTGGTTCCTACATTTCATAAAATAACCATGGTTATTTTCCTCTAAATTTATGTAAATTCAACATCATTTCTCTATGTTTTACCACTATCTTGCATTTTCAAAAGATTGAGTACCTTCAAAAACTATTTACTAAGGAATTTTGAATGCACCACAAGTCTAATTGATATTTTTTATATGAGTACATGTAAAAAATAATTCAAATGTGGTTTTCTCATGATTTTATGTCAATATGATATCATTTTCTATGGTTTGAACCATTAAACAATGTTTCATTATTTTAAAAGACTAAAAATACATTTACATGCATCTCAGGTAAACTATAACTCGAAATGATGTGTCATCTATTCCTACATTTCAAAAAATATCCATGGTTATTTTCCTCTAAATTCATGGAAATCCAACATCATTTTTCTAATTTTTACCCACTATCATGTGTTTTTAAAAGATTCATTATCTTTAATAATTATTTATTATGGTATTTTGACAACACCACAAGTCTAATTGATATTTTTTATATGAGTACATGTCAAAAATAATTCAATGGTGGTTTTCTCATGATTTCATTTCAATATGATATCGTTTTTTATTGTTTAAACAATTACACATATGTTTTGGTGTTTTAAAACACAAAAAATACATTTACACGCATCTCAGGTAAACAATAACTCGAAATGATGTGTCATCTATTCCTACATTTCAAAAATCAATCCACAGTCATTTTCCTCTCGTTTTATGTTGATATGGAAGCTAATTCCTATTTTTTACCCCCTCCCCCCCCCCCCACACCTGTTTTTTAAGGATTTGATAACGTTAAAAACTATTTACTATGTCAAAACTTAGAAAATGAGCTTGAATTATTTTCAAACATAATGACTACAATATATAATTTATTTTTTATCTGTAGGAATCAAACACACGTCAATCTGGCGCAAGATGTTGTCGGTATGACTCGAAGTGCATTTTTTCAATATAAATGTTTCATTTTAGTTTTATTTAAGGAATTTGTATGTGTTCTTTGAAAATGTGTGAATGATCAATGAAATTTAGAATTTACCTTGATAGGATAAGCTATATGGCTTGAAATTTCCTTGGGTATCATTCCAGTAATCCATTGAAAAATAAAAACTAAATCATTTTCCATTTTCTCTCACCATTGATCCTATGTTTTCCTATAATAGTCTTGTTCTCGCACTTTTCCTTTCAACCTTGCAATTTATCTTTGTGATTCCCTATCAATATCGATACTCAAACCCCCACAAGGTGTAGTTGTAACTGATGATGAATCCCTACCAAAGACAACTGATTGAGTAGGTCAAGAACCCATCTCTTGTACATGTCTGGGATTCTTCTTCCCTAAAAAATTAGAACTTCATCACATTAGGAAAATGTTGATGATATTGAAGGGTTCACATCCCATATTTCTTAAATTTGAACCTGTTAATACAATAATATTAACAATTATTTTTTAAAATATTTTAACTTCATAATATTATCTAATTAATAATTTTTTTATTACTATGTATTGTTATTTTATTACTATAAAACATAATATTGAAAAATAAATTTTAACAGCATATAATCCTTAAACACAATTAATTAGGGTTGGATAGATGTATCAAATAGTGCTAAATTTCCATCATTTTATTCATGTATCCAACCCCATTTAATTGGGTTTAAGGGTTTTTTTGTTATAATATATTTTTCATTATTATTTTTTTATAGTAATTAAATAACATGAACTGATAATGAAAAATATTTTCTCAAACATCTTTGGTAGAGTCATTTACAAAACTGACATCAGATTCCCTATGCACTTAAAACCACATCTATGTATGGACAACATAGAAATCTAATTCATTAGCCTTTATAAACAAATATAAACAAGTTAGAAAAAACATAACTTATAATAAAATGATATAAATAATAATGAATAAAATACAAACTAAAATTATTTTTTTTCTAAAAAAAACTCTAAGACACACTGATGTGAAAAATGAATTATTTCACATGATTCGTAGTTTTTTTTTCAATAATTCCTACAAAAAATATCAACATTAACAAAAATTATAATTTTATTTTGTTTATGTTATTACGATACTCTAAAATATGCAATTACCTCATGAGATGCATCTCTGTTAATATCAAAAAACGAGTTTCATTTCACATGAGAAATTCATTCACACACTTTCTCATACATCTATCATGATCTCACAGATATTTCATTAAACTCCTATCATAATATTCAGTTAAAATATCACCATTTCATTGATAATTTTTTCATAGTTCATGGGCGTGAAATAGAGACTAGGACATCCAAATGAAAAAACATCTAGAAATAAAAAACATAACACTGTATACGTGTATTACAAAATTTTATTCATGTCATGTAAATTATTTATCAATGAATATTAAATTAAATTCATTTAATTATGTATCAAAAACCTCATTTTTACAAGTTGTAGGGACATGCCTCCAATATTTATTATTAATGAGAATTCTCATTATATCACAAATAAGTTGCCTAATAATCTGCCCATAGATTCTAGAAAAATCATCAGTAGGCACCCCAAACTCATCAAATGGAATGATAATATTGAATTCCTTCAGGTCTCATACATCTTTCATGTTAAAATTTATATATCTTCTATTGTTAATTTTATCCATTTGAAAAATTAATTAAATAATTAATAAAATATATAGTTTTTTACAATGACATACATACCACTATTAGTAACTCACCGATATCCACTAGATGAAGGGATGAACAACTGCTCGATAACTGGAGGTGAATTGGATGGTGGGATACTGAAAACATCTGAGGAATGGCTGGCTCTCTGGGAGTCTCAAGTACAACCAAATCACGCTGATCCACAGAAGATGAAGGTAGTTGTAGTGTGATCCGAGATGATAACCATCTAGGATTTTGAAATTTATTTGTTCTCAGCATTCTTCCAATTCAATTGGTTTAGATATATTTAATTTATAGATAATTAAAAACTAATAAATTTTTACAAAAAGAAAAAAGAAAAACTATAAAAATGTATATATGTTTGAAACACTTATCAATGATAAATTGTAATATATTTTCATTACCAATTTATACATTCAGTTATCTTCATCTTCATTATCTTCATTATTAAAATCATCCATTGTGACGAGTGCTTGATTTTCACCCTCTATTGCATGTTCTATTTTTTTCATATTGTCATTAAAAAATTATTTAATGTTTTGTGGTTGATTAGGTTCACTATCATAAAGTACCAATTGATCTTCATCACTTATATCATATAAGTCTCTCTACATTAAGTGTAAAAAAAACTCTAACCTTCATGTATTTCATCATCCACATAATAGACTATCTTCACTAAGGAAGCCAAGATAAATGGATCATTCTCTACAGGATAATTGGTATTGATAAATAGAGAGAAGTTGATAGAATTAAAATGTAATGAATCAATCATTATACCCATATCAATATTAACCCACTTCCATTTGAATAAGAAAACCAAAAACTAACCATGATAGATTAATTAAATTATATCATCCAAATTTCCATAACATCCCTCCTCTATAAGTGTAAATACACCACTATATTGAGTTTTTAAGTCTTCATCTAGATAAATTGAATGAAACCTAAATCCATGAATATTGTAGGCATCTAATATCTTAGACTTTCTTAAAGGTCATCAAGCCAAAAAGAAAACTTAAATGAATTTGATATTTCAGCTTAATTTTCACCATTAATTATCTATAAAAATATATATAAAGTTTTAGTTTTAACATAAACAAAATAAATACATGTCAATAATATTAATATGAGTATATACTTGCCAAATGGATGATCCATTTGACAATGTACTTATTAATATCTTTTTTTAATTCCATCTCATTTCAAGATCTAACCGTTAATCACTTATTTGTTTGACATCGCAATTCTTCAATAAATGGATCTGTAATATGACTACTAAGAAGTATATATCTATGTGCTTATAGGAACTCCAATTCATTTAGTGTAAAATTTGACCCCTTTCCAATTGGTTATCCAATAATTGGAAATATTGATAACTATTTTTCAAAATGAAAAATAGTGGAGATATCATCAAAACATTAAACATGATTGAATCTATTTTCAATCACATCCAAATACCTTGAATACAAGGTCAATCACTCTTTTGATATGTAACCTTTAGCAATAGAGCCTATTGGTTGATATTTATTCATCATATATGATTTCAAATAACCTATTTACCTAATTAAATGAATAAGAAAAATATAAAAAAAAATTGAAATAATTTAATAAAATTAAATTCAGTAATGAAAATAAATTTAATATCATTGTACCACCCAATTGGATACATCAATTAATAATGTTCTGGTCAGCCATGTTTATCTTCTTCAACCAAATGGACAATCAAATGAATCATCACATTGAATAATGAAGGGGGAAATAACATCTACAAATAAAAAGTATAAAAATAATTATTTCTTGAAGTTTATCAAGCTCAATTGGAATTATATTTTTTCTCCAATGCTCTTTGAAAAAAGGTACAATAGTTTTTTTTCATTTAACATATTACAGAATTGCAATGAAAACAATTTTTCCATCAAAATACATGAGTTGTGACTTTTCAATCTATGTAACTTTCAATTTTTTTAGTCAATGCACCTTGATAATTTACTTGAATGTCCATCTTCCACTTTTAAATTCTTTAATGTTTGAAGGAATACATCTTTCTCTTGATTTTTCTTTGTAAAAATAGTCGAAGGATACTTTCCATTCTAATTTTCCCCAAAATCATGCCTTATATTCATTAACACCAAATTCTTATGAGCATTAATTCTATCCCTTGATTTCCTTCTCATTAATCAATGTGAAAATTACATTGCCACGAAATTTTTTCTCAATATTCATTATATCATGATTATAAAATATCAAATTAAACTCCAAATGATGAATTTTGAAAAATATACCCTTTAATTTTCTATTCCAGATGCTTCAAATGTTGTACCTTGTACCCTTTTCCGCTTCTTTAAAATGATTATATTTTCTATATTCTTCAATGACACTCATTAATTGTCCCATGATTTCTGAACCTAATAACACTTTTAGTGGATTTCTCATCTTAATATCTTCATTTAAATGTGTCTTCTTAAACCACAACTTATGAGAAGAAATAATGAAATGAATGATGACGCATAAAACAACATTTTCATATATAAGGTAATCGTTGATGAACAAAATTACAAACTAGACAAGACAAACTAGTACGAGTGTTCCAATCAGATAAATTTCCTAATCCAATAATGTTATTAATTGTCTATATTAAATTATCATGTATTTTTAATAGTTTTCTCATTGAAGCATCATACGTTTCCATTCCATCATCTCATAATTCTTGCAATTATTTGATTATAGGTTGAAGGAATAAATCAATTCCATTTGAAGGAATTTAATTTTTATAAATAATCATCAAAATTAAAAAATAATATTTATCCATACACATCTATGGAGGTATATTATAATGGATAAAAATAACTATCCAAATAAATTAATTACTACCTAAAGTACAAAAGGGGTTAAAACCATCATAATCCATTCCCAAATGTGAATTCTTAAGATTTGAAGAAAAATATAGATATAATGAATCAATCATTTTCTATGACATTGAATCTTTTGGATGTCTCATAAAGACATCATTACTATATTGATCATGTCACTTCATTTCATATGTAGTCTTAGATGCCATGGATAATCATTTCAAGCATCATATTAGAGGAAAATAATGAAATATAGTTGAAGGAGTTTTCTTATTTTTTTCTTCTTCTTGGGATGCATTAATTTATACTCTCATTGATGTTATTTGACTTTCATCTACTTTTATGACATCTTATGAATTCTTCTTTGTCAAACTCTTCTCCCTAGTAAAGAATGCAATCATTAAGGAATTCATGTACCTTTGTATAATACATTCCATGTTTATTTATAACATTAATAATCTCATCAAATGATGCAACGATCATAGATTCACTAAATACATCATGAAGAAACTCTAAAATCATGTACATTTCATTGTCAATAATTTCACAGAGACTGTTTATATGATACAACTTAAGTAGAAAAAAAAACTGTGAATAATTATCAAAACCTTCATATAGTTCTTGTTCCACATCTTCAACTAATTCATAAATCCCATTTTTTTGTCATGGAACTTATTAGAAGGATTAAAATTCTCTGGGTCAATTGAAGGTTTTTTTGATCTATTGAAATATTTGACATTATATCCTGCAAAGAAAAATGTTTCATTTATCAAATTTCAAACTAAATTCCCCTACGGAGGGTCACTTTGTGTTTCGTTTATAGGATTATGTTTGTTTTGAATTTCCATAACAATATATTCACAATGCCAAATCCCACATACATATTGAGCCAAAAATTGTTTCTATATAAAATGATCACATTCTTCATTTCTATTTAACCATCTCTTGAATTTTTAATCATGAATACACATTTTATTCTACCAACCACTGATTAGTTTTTAATTACATAATATATTTCTTCAAACTCTTGTCATAATGAGGTGTGTTTTGAGGTAAAGTAATCCACCTTTTATCCTTAGGTATTGTATTTTCACTCTTCTCTCTATATATTCAGATATAAAGATATAATGGTTAATCAAACCAGTACAATTAAATGTAAACCTCAATTATCTTCTTTATGCTTGGTCACCTAATTAATCCTATAATTATATAAATATATTATATAAAATCATGATGAACAAACATGTAAACTCAGTATGTTCTTGCTTAGAATGTCTCATGCAAATGTGAAGAAGCATACTAAAACATTAGTGAATAATCAATAAAACCAAATGGTTTCCTATCCTCTAATAAACCATTATCAAAAACTCACTATGGCATACTCACCATGAATTCATTAAGGATAAATGAATCATGCAGTTACAGACTATTTATAACCGCACAGACAAACATGTATTCATCTTATAAATGATTCATGATCCCCATTTACAATAGGCATTAATGACAGTTATGTGTATAGGATTCCTAAGTGATAAAATTTATCATTTTATTGTACAGTATGATATATTGTATAATGATATATCAAACCAATCATACAATATTAAAAAATTACACTTTACGATTGGGGATTGCACTCTTTGAGAAATGGGGGAGAGGGGTCATTGTTGGGGATTGCTATCAAGGAGAAGGGGGGTCATTGTGGGATCTTCATCAGGTAGCAAGTTGGGTTGGTGTCATGAGGACCATATGTGAGAGTGGGAAAAGAGGTGTTCACCATCTTGGATGAGGGGTGAGCCGTCGGGGACGTGGGGTCGAGGGTGAGGGGCAATCACCTACATTGGTAAGAGGTGCAAAGAAGGGGGAGGGGCGGTCGCCGATTTTGAAGATAGGTTGGGTAGATGGGGGGTAATCACTGGCGCCAGGGAGAGGCATGATCGAGAGTGAGGGGCAATTGCTGGAATTGGGGAGAGGTGCGATCTAGGGAGAGGGGCGGTCACCGATGTTGGGGGAGGGGCAGGGTCGAGGGGGAGGGGTGGTCATCAATGTCAGGGAGAGGAGGGGCTGAGGGATCAGTGGGGGTAGGGGGAGGGAGGGAGTCACTAGCACTGGGGAGTGTCTTGATCTAGGTGTGGGTGGTCACCAGTGTTTGGGAGAGGCGAAGCTGAGAGGGAGGGGTGATTGTCGACATTGAGGAGAGGTTCCACCAAGGGGGAAGGGTCGTCGCCAACATCATGGAGAGGCATGACCAAGGGAGCGAGGGGGTTAGGGCATTTGGTGGAGGGGGTGAGATCAGATATTTTTTTAAAATATTAGCTGCAGTTTCATTGAAACTGCCACTATATTTAAAATATATTTAATAATTTTTTTTAGTAGTGATTATTAGAACTGCCAATAACAAACTTTCACTACGACCACTCTTTTTTGTAGTGCTTGAAAACATAGTTTAACTGAATCATACCTTAAAAGTGACATATATAATTTTATTATCAATTATAATGCTATAAAAGTATCCAAGATATTCCATCTCTCTAACCTCTCAAAAAGTTTGATTTCTCTCACCAAAAGTTTTTCCCCACTTTATGAATTTTCTCACCCATAGTATTTTTTATTAGTTTAAAGAATTTATCTCACTATAAGAATTATCACCCAATGGAATTTATTTTTTACATTAAGTAATTATATTCACACCTAGATGTGATGTAGTACATATATGCCCAACATCATATTATATCTTCATATGACATCAATGAATTTTGAAATGAAATCATTGAATCATTGTACAAATGTAACATCCCGAACCCGGATGTCACTCAACTGTGCCCCAAGATCGGTTGGATACATGGCCTCAAGCACATCTTCCCAAATTCCAGATTTTTATGAGTATCAGTTAGGGACTAGGTGACTCATTTGGGAGACTATACCCCCATTACCATAATCTATCACAAGGGAAGTCAATCACATTAAATAGTGGAAGCAGATACAATAAGCATACAATAGATAAAATAGAAATGCAATACAAGAACATGTAACAAGCCAGAAGTGTCTCATATACCATGATGAAAATGATACATGTATCTAGAAAATATCCAAAATAGGTAAATAGAAATATAATAAAATACAAGTATCTAGAATCCAAAATGACAGAAAAGTTCCCCCATTGCATCGCAATACTCATCTTAGTCCAATACTCCCATTCACTAATACAATGATCAATAAATAGTTTTAGGGAGCTTTCCCCTACTATCACCTCTAACTATATAATCTGTTTGTGTCCCCAAGGAGGCCCTAATAGGACGTGAGATAAACATCGCCATAGGTTTCCACCTAAATATCTATACAGTTCTAAGACGTACTGTGAAATATTCTAACAAGTGAAAGTAAGTAGTGATGTGATTGTGAAAGTCCAAGGCATATAACTATTGCAAACAAGTAATACTAAACAAACCCTTCTGGTTCCCTGCAACATGTTTCGGCTCCTAACAAGGAATCTACAAGCAATATAAACAAACAACAGAGCCCTTACACATAACCATCCATATCATGTCCACACGTCGTTTCCGTATAAAAAAACTATATTAAAAACCCATGGTCCTGTCATACAACCACAATCATATATCCCACAGTCTTGCCGTATAATGAAGTGTAGATCACGAAGGGCTGGATCATTGGTGCTGAAGACCAAGGAATCCTCTTAGAGTCTCAGGAGAATCTCGATGGAATCATGGAATATGCACTAGTTGGAACCCTAGGAGCATGTGTACCAACATGTCCTACATGAGTCCAAGATAGCTGGATCTGAGGGGTAGCAAAGCCTAAGCCATCTCATGGAATAAAGACCAATGGTTCATAATCAGCCAAGGTGTCCAATACCGCATTCCAGATCCCTGGAGATCCATTCATGGAATCTATGTAAATCATTAATCATTCCATGCCTTTAACAATTTCAAACCATATGAGTCTACCCACTCATATAAACAATTATATTCAAAACAATTCAATGAGTATACCCACTCATTTATACCATTACATCTCATGAGTATACCCACTCATGTACTCCTCTTTCATTTAATCATGTCACATGGATATACCCAACCACTTATCGCTAATTTCCATTTAACACATCACATGGGTATACCCACCAATTAATCACAATTACCAACAAAACTATTTCAGCAATCTAAAAATAGCCAACGTGTATACCCACTCATTTGAAAAGTTCCATTTAAGTATTTAATCCTGTTAGGCATGGAATATTATAATAACACAAGGTAAGGAGGAAATATATCTCCTATGTATGTAATTCAGCCACATTTAAGTATACTCAGCTTCCTTAAAAAAGGAAAACTTGGGGTCACACCCCATGGGTAGTTCATCAATGGTAAAAACCAATGTAAAGGCATGGTGCACCCCATGGGTGTCCTTGGGTTGGTTCAGCAACCATAAACGTATCTCAAAGAACCTAAGGGAGTCCCAAACAGGTCCTACTTCATATATTTCATATTAACACTTTAAATGTAGGCTCGCGCTAAAAAGTTCAGCAGGAAGAAAAAAGGTCAATAGTGCTATAAAGTATCAAAATCCGAAAGAAAAGTATAGACAACCTACCTTATCACATTAGTGGAGTTCTAATCTAGTATCAAGTCCTAATTCATCCTGGTTGGGAATAAATGTAAAGAACATATGAAGAACAAGAAATTAGGGCATAAAAGCCTAATTGCAAAAAATGCAACTGTTGTTCTGAAGAATCATGAGTGGATAAAAAGGAATCAATATCTTACCGCCGTGGTTCCAACCATAATGACAAGGAAATAAATGGAATCCAAATGGGCTCTAGATCTTAAAAGCTAGATAAGAAAGTTTTTTGGCTTCCAAATAGATAAAGAAGGCTTCTGTCCAAAAAATAGAGGTCCCTACCTCTATATTTAGAAAACATAGTCGGCAAATTACATGACAAGTAATTTCCTTACATGGTGTGTAATGCTCGGTTTTCCATTAATGGGTTAAAACCCATACACATCGTCAAAGTTCCTAGACAAACAATTACATGTTATGAAATTAGATTACAAAGTGTGTAATCCAATTACACATCGTGTAATTGGCCTGCAACTGGTACACAACCTTCTTGCCAATTATTTAACCGAAACAACCCAACCAGCCCATGGCCCAGCTTACAGTCTAAGCCAAAAAAGAATGCAAAAAATTAATACCTCAAGAAAACCCTAGGATCTTAAAATCTTCCCCCCTTAATGTAATTCTTTCATGAATTTCCCACTCAAGGATATTATAGATCCATTTGAAAAAACTCCGGTCGCTGAGCACGTATGTTGGCCTCCTGCTCCTATGTTTCGTCATGTGAATGGTCATGCTTCCATTGAACCTATGCTAGAGGAACATACTAGCCTTGTATAACCTTAATAATCCTATCAACAATACGAATTAGATGCTCCTTGTAGGATTCATCAAATTGCAGCTCAACCACCTCAGGTTGAAAAGCGTGAGATGGGTCCAAATTATAATGGCATAGTTGTGATACGTGGAAGATGTCATGCATGGAACAATACCTCTGAGGTAACTAAAACTAATAGTCGAATGATCTTACTCTCTCAAGATTGTCGAATGGACTAACCTATAGTGGCGAAAGCTTACCCCGTATCATGATCCTTCTATGTCCCAACCTTAGTGAAACACAAAAAAATACATGATCCCTGACCTCAAACTCTAGAGGTCATATACGGTAATCGACATAAGATTTCTATCAAGATTGTGCAGTAGCCATCTACTTCTAAATCAATTGGATCTACTCAAAATTCTCTTGAATGAGACAAGGTTTCAGTAAATCTACCTCACTTTCCTCTATCCATCACAAGGGTTATTGGAATAGTCTACTGTACAAATCTTCGTAAAGAGACATTTGTATCGTTGCCTGATAAATGTTATAATAGGAGAACTCATCTAGATGAATGTGTGTCTCCCATGATCCCCCAAAATCTAGGAATCATTCTCTCATCAGGTTCTCTAGCACTTGTATCATACAATCTGATTGGACACCAGTCTAAGGGTGGTGGACTGTGCTCAGAAGCACCTATGTACCCAGTGCCCTCTGAAAACTCTATAAGAAACAAGATGTAAAGTGGGAATCCCTATTTGAAATGATAGTGTGTGAGAACCCATGAAGTTGTATTATCTCATGGTTATAAAACCTTCAATGTACATTAACATCAAAGGTATCCTTGATTGGCAACAAATGATCAACCTTTTTGATCCCGTCAACAACATCCCACACAACATCGTTACCTCAAGGCGACCTTATTAAACTAGTCATGAAATCCATTATTACATCATCTCATTTACACTTTGGAATAAGTAAATTCTATAAAGTCATGGCTGGTCATTGATGTTCCTCCTTCACATGTTGAATGGTGTATCACCTTGTAACAAAACTAGCTACCTCAATTTTTATACTTGCCCATTAGTATTTATGATGCAACTCACTGTACATCTTGCTAACTCCGGGATGTAGTTCCTAAGATGAAGCCTGAAACTCCCACAACATATCCCCACGTATATCCACTAGAACCCAAACACATCCATGGATATGTAAGATCTCATAAACACCTACGGTCCAACCAGGAAGAGGGTCGTCATCCTCCACACTCTCCCATAGGACTAGACCCTCTGAATTCGATAAATGCCACATCCTTACATTATACAATAGGGTATAGTTCACAAATATGGATGTTATATATGTCTATACCTAAAAGCTGTGCACCTCCATATAGATCTTAGAGAATAACGCCAAAAGTTGCCACTCGCAACATACCTGCTGCACTGTCTGTATCTGAGTCCACGTGCTTAGTGCATCAAACATCACATTACCATTTTTAGTCATGTATTCAAGATTGAAGTCAAAAGACTGTAGGTACTCCACCTACCTTTTTTCCCTCCTATTCAAATAATACTGAGTAAATATATTCTTGAGGATTTTGTATTCTGTATACACAAAAAAATGATCTCCCAATAAATAGTGTCTCCAATAGTGAAAAGCATGAACAACTGCATCTATCTCAAGATCATGCATAGGGTAATTCCTCTCACATGGAAACTGAGACTCATATGCCAAAACACTATCCCCCTACATCAGCACTACTCCCAGCCCAATACATGATGTGTGACGATTAAGGATGGATCACTCAGTTCATCAGCGCCATGAAAACTACTATCGTGTTTGTGAGACTGAATGGAATAACCAAATAATCATATAAACCATACCTACTATGAAAGGTTTTACGAGGTATTCATGTGGGTCAAATATGTACCTGGTGATATCCTAACCTTAGTTCAATTTTCAAGAATACTCGAGATCCTAGAATCTTATCAATCATTTCATCTATTTGAGGAAATGGATATCGGTTTTTAACCATTATCTGATTCAAATTATGATAACCCCCAAATAGGCTAAGA
Organism: Viscum album; assembly: GCA_963277665.1. Classification (NCBI taxonomy): domain Eukaryota; kingdom Viridiplantae; phylum Streptophyta; class Magnoliopsida; order Santalales; family Viscaceae; genus Viscum; species Viscum album. Next base: position 960,762,931 of record OY728148.1, on the reverse strand, counting down.
GTTATATCCACATTTAAAAAAAAGATCTGGCAAACCCCACAGAGAAGTATTAGGACAGATAAACCCCTTTTCCCCCAAATACTCTAGCTTCCACTTAATTTATTACAACTCCATCGTAGCCACCTAGTAAGTAGAAATTGATATTGGAGCAGCTCATAACACTAGTTCAATGGTGAACTCAACCTATCTCTCGAGAGGTAAACTAGAAAATTCATCTTGGAACATGTCCCTGAAACGATCCACCCTTAAGGGAAAGTCAACCTGACTCACTCCCTGATCATCCAAAATACAAAATAGCAATCTAGGCTATCATTCGTCCCAAATCATGATGATCTAGTCCATCTCAACTCTCCTGGACACCCCATTCACCATTGTGAGTAAATAATGCATCCTCTGGTGATGTGAAAGTTACCCTTACATGATTTTAGACAATGTTATATCGATAATATACTAAACAGTCCATCCCAAGAATGACATCAAACCCAATCATCTCAAAGACATAAATATCTCAAATGAAGTGACACCGACCAACCTCAAGGTGGTACTCACTGCACTATAGCACATCATCCATTCTTATTCCCAATATTATTTATAGAATTAAAATGCTTTCAAAATACCACACAACAAGCCCAAGTATTTTCACCATAGGTGAATATATGAAACTATGAGATACACCTGTATCAAAAAGAGTAGATGAAATAGTAGTGGCTACTAAAATTATTCCTCTCACTATAGATAGTATGAAACCTTGATCCTTAGGGGTAGGTTGTACATAATATAATTGACATATACCAGGACCCTATGAAACAACCTCACTGCTCAGAGTAGGTCCCCTTCAATGTATAAGTGTAATTGGTATATGGAAATGTCACCAAAGACCACTATTTCTGCAGCATGATCGGCCTGCATTGCTCTAGCTCCCTTCTTGACAAAGATCATAGAAACCTACTCCTAAAACTGACATCGAAGCTAACCCCCTTCCAATCACAAATGGAGGGAAGGTCCTAGAAAACCATTGCATTTGGCCCATCCCACCATAAGCTCGGCACTCGACTGGGTCGAAGTTATGCTGATTCTTCATGTGTCTTCTCCTGCCACACTAGTGACAAAACACTGAGCTACTAGCACTCATAGACTAACTGATGCATGTCTCATGGGAAGCATCAAAATAGTGCTTTCTACGTGAAGATATAGAACTACTAGGTTGTGAAGAAACATTTCCCTGCTCTATATCTTCAAATTCCCTCAGGATCCACTATATAATCAGTTCTTGATTCACATTCTTAGTTATTGAGGTCAACCTGAACACATTGACATGGGATTTGATAGTATGTCATAGGCCTTCCTCAAAGCATCTCGCTCTCGACAGCTCATTAGTAAGGTTCATCAGTGCAAAACTATGCTACTCTGTAAAGTATGTTGAGTACTCTATAACTGTCATGGTGCCCTGCTCTAGACGCATGAGCTCACTATCTCACTCTTCCCATAGTGTCTTGGGGTAAAAGTAGTCAAGGAAGTACGTCTGGAAATCAGTCCAACCCATATCTCGTAGCCTTTCATCCTGGTTCATAACATACCACCAGTACATTACTACTCCATGTATCATATAAGGGGTGAGATTGACCCTCCTCTTTATAGTTGTATTCAGATGCTCGATGATAGCTAATGTGGTCTCAAGACACGACTCAGAAGCTTGTGGACCATCATCCCCCAAAAACGTGAAAGGATGTTGCTACTAGAACACCCAGGTCATCCCGGCCATAGTCATGGTAGGCTACAGTGCTCCTTGAAAATTCTTCATAGAGCAAAATAACCCCTCGTGGAATAATGCCTTAGCACCTATGTCTGAAATAGTCTATTGTACCACAAAAATCACTAAATGAGGATCCACTAGTATCTCATGGCCCACCAACTTCAATTCATGTTCATCACCACCCTCTCGGCATACCATTGGAGATCATCATGGTGACATGCCTCTACAATTCCCAAAACTCACCTCGAAAAGGAATGATATGAATATTGTAACTCAAAATTGTAGGAAATTCCAAAACCCTCCTAAAAACAATTCATAACACACAACCTAATCCTAAATCCATGACTGTATAACAAACATCCACAACACAACTAGCTTCACTACCTCTCTCCCACTCAAAATCCGGTTGTAGGACAAGTCTCTATTTTCCATTTATTTTCATTTAACAGTCATTATTTGGAATGATTTAACCAATGGTCCACCATGTTCTTATCCTTGTGGACCCATAACACCTCATAAACCAAAATTTGATTCCCATATAATCCATACACATCAAATTCACTTCAAAATTTTAATTTAAATGGTATGTAATTTTCTATTTCATAAGGGCCCATACACCTTATGAATAGAAAGATGATGTCACTTCTCTATCCTCTCCACAATGTCTATCAAAAAATCAGGAACACCTATTAGAGAACGGATCACAATAGAATGCGTCAAATAATTCATCTTAACTGGAATGACATAATGAATACTATGTGATTTCAACAAGCGACTATATGATGCATGAGATGGAATACCATCATCTCATCGGGTTGCAAAAAAATAGATCCCACAATTGCATCAATAGTATCAGCATAAATCATGTGTGTCGCCTAATGGGGAAATCAAATCAACTATAATAGTCATAACCAGAAAATAGAAATTTCATTTAGGGTAATTTGGATTTTTCTTGTACACGGGTTAGCTACGCTTCAGCATAGCTCATTAACAAATTCAATTTTTCTTCATATCCCTATCTATTGTCTCCAAACAGCAAATCATAATAGAAAAGAAATTTTCTATAATACCACTTTGTATCATCCTGAACTCGGATGCCACTCAATAGTGCCCGAAGCCCGATGGGCTACATGGCCTCAAGCACACTCCTCAAATGCCAGATGGTTCAGACTAGTGGTGAGGGCCTAGTTGAGTTATTGGGGAGACTATTCACTCATTACCCGTGTATATCATAGTGGAAGTCAATCAAATTTAATGGAAGAAGTTAATACAATAAGCGGACAATAGGTAACATAGATAAGCAAGACAGGAATATATAACAAGCCATAATTGTATCATATACCATGATGTAGATGATACATGTATCTAGAAAACACCCAAAAAATATACATGGAAATAAAGTACAATACAAGTATCCAAAATCCAAAATGATCAAAATGTGTCACAGTATCATCGCAAGCCTCAACTGAGTATCATGTTCCAATGCTCTAATGAAATGACAACATCTAGTGTTATGGCGCTTTCCCCTACTATCACCTGAAACCATAAAATATGTTTGGGTCCCCAAGGAGGCCCAAACAAGGTGTGAGATAAACATCCCAGTAGGTTTATTCCCAAAGATCTATACAATTCTAAGCTGCACTATGAAATATTCGAAACAAGTACAAGTAAGTAGTATTGTATGTGTGAAAACCCAAGGCATATAACCAACACAAACAAGTTATACCGAAAAACCTCTTGTGGCTCCCTGCAACAAGTGGAATCTCCTAACAAGGAACATATAGGCAATATAAATAGACAACACAACCTTATTGTAAAACAATCAATATCCTATCCACGCATCCTAAATCTACAATAAAAAACCATATAAAAAACCCATGACCTTGTCATACAACCACATTCATATATCCCACGATTGTTTCATATAATGAAGTGTACACGATGAAGGGCTGAATCCAATGTATTGAAGACCAAGGCATCATCATCATGTCCTAGTATCATCTCGATAGAAACTCATTATAGACACTGGTTGGAGTCCTAGGAGAATGTGTACCAGCATGTCCTACGTGAGTCCAATCAAGCCAGATCTAATGGAAAACAGAGCCCAAGACATCCCACAAAATCAAGACCCAAAGTGAATACTCAACCAAGGTGTCCAATACTGCGTTCTAAATCCAGGGAGATCCATCCTTGGAATTTATATAAATCATCAACCATTCCATAAATTTAATAATTTCCAATCATATGAATCTACCCACTCATAAAATCAATTACATTCAAAACCATTCAATGAGTATACCTGCTCATATAAACCATTACATCTCATTAGTATATCCACTCATGTACTCCACTTCCATTTAATCATGTCACATTGTTATACCCACCCACTTATCACCAATTTCCATTTAACACATCACATGGATATACCCACCCATTAATCATAATTACCAAAATCCCATTTAAGCAATCTAAAAACAACTAACAAGTATACCCACTCATTTAACAAGTTCCAATTAATCATTTAATCAATTTAGGCATGACATATTATGAAAACACAAGACAAGGAGGCAGGGAATCTCTGACAAAGAAACATTATGTGCATATTTTTTATAAAATAATGAGGATTTTATTTATTTTTTTAATGATAAAACTGATGTATTTCAATGTTTTATTAATATAATTGGTAATTTGAGTTTTAGAATGATTATGAGAAAAATTGAGAAAAGTGCAAAAATTATGGATTTTTGACAGATTTTTACCACAAGGGTATTTTTTTCATTTATTAATAAATCTAAATAAAAAAATTACATATTAAATTTTTTTATAATACTGATTTTATTTTCTTCATATTTATCATTATGACCTATAGCTGATTCGAATATATATTACTCCAAAAAAATCATTGAATTTGGAAACTTTTCTGGGCGGACAACATAGACCTCACCACCGTAATGGATGAAAAAACCAGTTTCCTGGCCTCTAATTTTGGTTATTATACCTGAGATATCACTAGGACACATTGGAATGACTCTAAAACCATTTCCGGTGAGTTTTGAAGTCATTAAGGTCTCCATTAATCATTATACATTTAAAGGAAGCTTCCTGGAAATTTCAGCCATAAAAAGTATTATTCAATGAAAATTCTATACCTCCTTAATACGATGTCTCAATGAGCTAAAATGTGGTGGTTGAATGGAAAATACATATAGGAACAACTTTTAGGAAGGATTCCATGTGTTAATCGACCATTTATTGTGCCAAAAATGTGCAATATTTTATGGGATACAATTCTTCCTATAAAAGGAGGCTCTCGCCTCCTTCCCAAATCATCAACTCAACACCAACACCCAAGGAGGGTTCCCAACGAGGCATGGGATGATGCTACACCTCTCTTCCCTCCCATTTTCTTTGTTTTCTTTTATTTTAATTTTAGTATGGTATTATTTTTCAATTTTAATTCAAATTTTATTTTTATCAATCCATGACTTTGTGTTTCTCAATCCACATTTCTTCATTTCTTTCCATATATCTCTCTTCTCTTCCACCCACTCCACCAAGTAATCTATTACTCTCAGAAATGAGAGTATAACCACAATAAATGGCCAATGGGGAGGTGAAGGTGATCATGAATTTTCTTTAATGTTTAACTTTAATTTGGTAGATATATTTGAGTAGCATGCATGGGTAAGTGGAATGTCCCTAATGTTGTGACTACCACTGATAACATGAAACTCAACCAATCCATATTATTTTATTTAATAATTTTTCCCTCTCTCAATCGGATAGTTCTTCACACATTGGATTTGAGATAATCAATGGATGAAACAACTTCAATTGAACTGGGTCCTTGAAGATGACACATTCTAGACAAAGGTGTGTCACCAACCTGGATTAAAGGAGGACGTGGAATTGAGAGTGCCCAAAAGTTCAATGATATTCCCCAATTTATAAATGAAGAATAGTAGTTCAAACATGAGATTTCGTGTTTATATTATCAAACTGAAATAAAACAAATAAAGTAGAATAATGATTTAATATTTATCCCACCCACAAAAACACGTTATTCTTATTAATTCATTCTATTTTTAATTGAATCTTAGTATAAATTTAGAATTATTACATCACATGTCATTATTTTAAATAACTAGAAACCCAAAAAGATTTTAATCAAATTCATTTAATAAAAAAACCACTTAAGAATATATAATTGGTGAATTAAATAAATTAAGTGTACTACATTGAGAAGGATCTTCAAGAGAGATGACCCTAGTTAACCACTATTCTGCACTAGGAAAAATATAATTATTTTTGTCCACACCCCACAACAGACATGTATCAAAACTGACGCTATTTCCGGGGATCCTGACATTGGTAAATTTATTTTTCTATTTTCACATATTAGTTATATATAATTTTATTTCAAAAATACTAAAAAAAGACTTCCATGATGTATTCAAATTCATAATCTTATTCATGGAAAAATTACTCATAGGTGAAGCAACAAAAACAAGAAAAAGATGAATATTTTAGAAGAGATCAAATGCATGAACTTAGAGAAAGCATTGAACAACTAACCAAAAAAGGTTAATATAGATTTTGATTATGTTCATGCATTAATAGAGCCACCCAACCCTAATCCATAGTAAGAACATGAGAATGTGGTGGAATAAATTTCACAACTTATATTTGAAATTGAAGAGCCTGAGGAAGAAAGGGAGGAAGACATATCTACTGAGCTACAATTGGGAGATCAACAAAGTTTGGATGAAATCTTGATTAAATATGAGGAACTACCGAACTTTCCTATATAATACAACAAATAAGATTCAGGACCACTGTAGGAAAAAACCACCCAAGTGGTGGAATTTGATGTCAAGATGGAGGAGCCTGACTACCTACCTCCATCCTCGGAGAGTATATTCCAAGAGGCACATACCACTAAGGCAGAGATTGAAGTTGAACTGAATCCGGGAGATGAACCATTCATTGACTCTATCCCTTCTAATTTTATTTAATATGAATTCTACATCACTCTATATGGTTTTGATTATACAGAATTAGACAACCTGAACTCTTCCTTGGAGGAAGAAGAAGAACCTCAATGTGCACATGCTGAGGAACATATGGATCTCCCTAGACCCATTGAATATTTATTGAAGGAAGTTCATGAAGAGATTAGAGTGTATTTCCCTAAGGAAACCATGACAAAAGATGCTTTGATGGTGAAGAATTTGATCTTGATACTTCATATTTGAATATTATTCATATTGAATTACACTCTGATATTCCCATTGAATATTATTTTGATGAAGCATACCTCAAGTAACTAATGGAAAGAGAAAAAGAGGTTTCACAAGTATCAGCAAAGAAGGAGGATCATTCATACTTCATCTTACCTTCACCACGCAAGCTATAACTCATTGTAAAGGGGGGATATGGTGTACTATGTCCCCGAAGGATGAAGAAAAATCTAGGATAAGCCACATGTGGTCGTTCAAATCAATGAAGATTTATCCTCCATCAAAATTTGGATTATAATAGGAACTGCCCTCTAGTGGCAGTAAAAATTCAGGGACCACTTGGGGGATAATACCAAGATTTATCTTTAATTTATTTCTAGGAATTTATATTTCAATTTATTTTCATTTAAATAATTTAACATGTGGTCCCAACCCTCTTTTATATTGGGATTAAACAAAATGATCATTGTGATTAATTGAGTAATTTTCTTTTGTAGGATCACGAAAGTAGAAGGAATCCACAAACAGTAAAGGGGATGGTCCTAGTTTCATGGAAAAATGGTGTTCAATTTTAGTGTTTTATATTTTAAACTCTCCTCATTTTTGTCCACATCATGTTTTTATCATTGAAGATAAAATTGCATGCCCAAACTTGAATTCATGTTTTACTTGACTTCTCAAAGATACATGAGTTTCTTAGGAATGCTATGATTCAATGTTTTAGATTTCAATGTGTATATGATTAAATGATTGAAATGAATAATTGAATTTTTAAAATGAAGAATGGATATTGATGTAATGAATCATTATTTGAACGAATTAATTGATTCATGTAAATGAAATTCCCCTACAATCCTTCATGCATTAAATTTCTGAACTTCATGTGAATTTATTTATTAATCATTCCATGAGTGATTGTCCAATGTTATATTTTCCATTATCAAGAGGATTTATAGACCATTTACATCCTATTTATTTTTGAGCAAATATCTTGGATGATATTGGGACATGTAACTGAGAATAACTTCTTTAAAAACTTATCAATGCTATGACTATGAAAAAACACATTTAAAATGATTGAGAAATCATTCGGAAAGAAAATGTTCCTTAAAAGACCACCATTACATCAATCCTTCTTTTATCCCAAAGAGACCATGAATGGCCTTTAAGGAATGAGCCATGTTTCAAGCCATTTTTATCCATTTATACCCTCCTTTGAGTATTTTCCTGATATTTCAATGTTGATGTGTTGGTTAAAGAAAATCATGGTGGACGGGATAACATACATTGTAAGGAAGAAGTGTGAGGGTATTATTGTGTTAATTGTAAAAGTTTGTGAAATCATTCATTATACTCTATTTTTCCCCTCTTGAATAAAAAAAATAACAGAAATGACAAAAAGAACAAACAAAAAGAGAAAAAAAATGGGTTGTGATTTGGGAAAACCAAAAATCACAATTTTCTAGACTGATGATCTTATGATCATATGTGGTTAGATAATGGATGTGAGATTTTATGAAATCATAACTTTTGAAAAAAGAATAAAAAGTAAAAAAATAGGGTGTACAAATCATTCATTGTGCTTACTTGATCATAACCTTTTCTTTGAGTTTTGGGAATTAGGTTTTGCTACTTTGAAGTGGATAATTTCATTATATTTTTACTTTTGATATCATGTATAGTAATTAAGAGATTATCCTCCTACTTGAGCCTTAATTTTTAAATCATGAAATCCTACCAACCATAAACCTCAGAGTCAATAGGACCTTAATTGAAAGTCCTCATGATTTTATGTGCATTTTTTCTTTACAAAGTGGAGAAAGTAGTTCATTTACAAGCCTATGGCTAAGGATCATGTTCTCGTGATATGAGAATAACTCTACTTGAAATGTATCATGAGTGATGAGAGAAAATAATCAAAAGTGAGGTAAATCATGAATTGTCATGTTTAATAATAATTAATCAAGGATGGTGAATGAATGAAAGGATAAGTTCCATCAATTATCAAAGGGTAAAAGTAAAATATGTGAATTATTAGTTACTATGAAAAATGGAAAATTATATTGATATTTTATGGAGACTATTGAACGCTTGATTTCACATTGAATTTTTATTGATTTTATTACCTTGTAATTTTAATATTGGTAATATTGGTGTCCTCTGATTTCCATTTTGAGACTTTATACTGGGGGACAAGCATGGTTTATGTGTGAGGGTATTTGACAGAGAAAATTTATGTGCATATTTTTTTATCAAATAATGAGGATTTATAATGTTTTTCAATGATAAAACCCAAGAATTTCAATGTTTTATTAAAATAATGGGTTATTTGAATTTTCGAATGATTATTATAAAAATTGATAAAAGTGCATAATTTTGGATTTTTGAATGATTTTTACCACAAGGGTATTTTTGTCAATTGGTAAAAAAAATAATTCCACAATTCGTGATTTTTTGAAAATCATATTTTTATTTAATTCAAATTTCTTTTTAGGTCCTAGAGTTGATTCAAATATCTATGAGTCCAAAAAAATAATTGAAGTTGGAAACTTTTCTGAGCGGACAGTGCAGACCCCACCACCATAACAGATGCACAAATTAGTCACCTCACTTACCATTTAGGTTATTACAATAGGGATAGCACTAATACACATCATAACAACTCTAAAAAAAATTTGGGGGAGTTTTTATGTCATTAAGGTTTCCATTGATCATTATACATTTGAAAGCATCTTCTTGGAAATTTCGGACATAAAAATACATGTTCAATGAAAATTAAATAACTCCTTAATCTTATGGATCAATGAGATGAAGGATGGAGGGTGAATGGAAAACATATTTATGAAGAAAAAAAAATTATGAAGGGGTCCATGTGTGAATTGACAATTTAATGGTCCAACAACACGTAAAATTTCAGAGGATAGAATTATGCCTATAAATGGAGGCCCTCATCTCCTTCCCAAATCATCATCTCGACACCCACAACTAAGGAGGGATCCCATCATTGTATGAGCTGATGCTTCTCCTTTTTCCCCTTATTTATTATTTTAATTTTATATTAATTTTATTTTTTTATCAGTTATTCACTTGTATTATGTAAGTGATACTACATCTACTATTTTTGTTTTATATTTTCATTTGGGTGAAGTGGATAAGCATGATTATTTTTACCCTACTATGGAAATTCTTCATTCCGATCCATTTTAAAAATTTATTAGTTCTACACTTATAATTTATAAGTGATACTTTCATTTTAATGTTCTACATCTACTATTTTGGTTTTCTATTTTGATTTGGGTGTGTATGACTTCTGTTTTCTGTTTGATTTGGGTGTGTGTGTTGGGCTTTGATAGTGAATCAAATTTGATTCAAAATAAATTTGGTGTTAATATCATCCATAAATTTCCAGTTCTTAGAAGGCTTGGTATTTCTGGTAATTTTGTGTTAATATCATCCATATTCCACATGACTCTCATCATGGTAAGAATGTGTGATGATGTTGTTAAGATCAGAGAGAAAACTCATACACTCCAGGTTGTTTATAGTGGCATGGTTATTCATGAGTGATAATTGGCTTCCTAAGATGACTATACTAATATAACTTTAGGGTCAATTAAATATGGTTCTCATTTTACATTGTATATTATGTCTCTTTCGTGGCCAATACTCACTTTTTTATGGTGGGGTGCTTTGCACTAGCCATGCTGGCATGTGTATACATCCATAACAATGTTAGACAAGTCACAAGTTTAATTCAATAATATTGTTATCATTGACATACATTATTATTAATATCAAATTAAAAATAAATGTTTTTGTCTATACTTTATGAAATTAAACCATTTTACAAGACATGAACAACCTATTAGTGTAGAATCCTAAACTTTATCCACCCATGGGGTGTGATTGACTTGAGGAACTAATTGGGTAATGAAAGGTATGACCCTAGAGGTGCCAATAATGATTTATTAAACATGAGTGAATGATTTGGGATGCCTGTAACACATAATGGGGCCTGAGGCATGTGACTCTATATGGGATGCCTATAAAGGGGCCTTGAAGTCCTCTTTTACCAACAGTAGTGTGCAATCGTTGGTAAAAATCGTCCCTTTAAAAATGGATTGATTCAATGACGAGGAAATGCACCTTAATTGGGGATTGTGGATTTCGAGTTATTGACATGACTCACACTCTTTCCACTGATGAACCAGATGATCGGGTTGTATCTCAAGAAGCTAGGTCTAATTTTAGAATTTATTGAGCCTCTTGTATAGTACAACCTCCTAATAGTTGTAACTATGTTTTTCTTCTTGATACATGACATACATTACCATCATTCGGTTTATGATTTTGTTATTAGTTGGTATTATTGGTTTGGTTATTTTCATCCATTTCCAATATTTTCTCATTGGTATATTTATTCCACTTTTAAATGATAATATTAAAATTGTGAAACTTAGGTAACGAGGGAATAGTCTCCCTCAGACATAGTAAAGGCTCTAACTATTAGTCAAAAACATTTGGAATTTTGGTTGATGTTCTTGAGGCCATGTGGCCTTCGGGGTTTGGGTCACTAATGAGTGGAATTCTGGTTTGGGACGTCACAATTCTTAGATATCCTTTTTATAGGTGTTTCTAATAAAATCCGTACCTATAACTATTGAAGGCCCCTCTCCAAAATCAATTGGGATATGATTCAATGAATACACCTACATCATTCAGAGTGTGTATACAAGTACTTACCTTCAAACTACTATAAATATTCTATTTCTTTATGTTTTCTTTACCATAATGGATTTTCTATATTATGTTTTTTGGGTTACACATTAGTTATTTATTTCTAATTACATCCATATTTGTTTTCATTGTAGGAAATTACACCCATTGAAGAGATGTGGTGGAAAAAGATGACAAAAAATAATTGTCTCATGACACAGATGGGAGTTCCTCCACTCATCCATGTGGTGAGTTTTTTATTTCAAATATATATATTTCAATAACTTATAATATCATGTGTTTACTTTTGGTTACACTTTTTTTTTCAGGATCGACCCCCTGGAGGAGATTTATCTGACAAGGAGCTTGATATTACTCCCAGTACAGAGACTGGTGGTAGGAGTGGGGTGGTGTCAGAGTTAAAAGATCATATGGTGTTCCCGTTACTAAGGATGGTGGTACGAGGGCTTGTGGTGCGAGAGTTATACGATCTAATGGTCATACCCGATTGGACTATGCTCATACCACTGATGTATCTTCTATGACCCATTTTGATCCTAGTGTGTCTTTAAGGACACATGTGATATTTATGCCTCCAATGTTTACGCTACCAGTTGGCCTAACTTCTGTGCCATCATATTTTGCTTCTAGTTCATTATCATTGAGCTATTTTATTCCAACTTCTTCAACTCCTGCTCCGACATAGTATGTGGCTGAGGATAATACACTGAGGGACACTCCACCAATATAGGATATTCCTTCAGCTTCTTCACATCCAGTGACGCCCATTTATCGGACTACCACATGTATATTTATATAAATCTTACTAATTTTTATACAAAAATTAAATTTTATTATAACTTGTACTGATATTTTTTACATTAAAAATAGATTCATCTACTGATAAGAGGCAAGGGAGGGGGAATACTCGCTTGCGTGTGGTATGGAACCCCCTGACATAGTTTATGGTTGAATACAATGATGAATGAAAAATGATTGATAAATCTGGGAAGGAATGTTGGGGTTTTTTGGTGATGCTAGCCAAATACTCTGACATCCATCCAGTCAACACTCTCTCTTGAAGACATCTACCACATGAAATCAAGGATATTGTGTGGGAACAAATATGGGTAAAAAAATACATTGGATTTAATGTAGTATTTTTTTTGTATTTATATGAACTAATCTATTGGTTTTCAGCTTCAGTTTAACTTCCCTGATGGCGAAGGTGCACGACCAACACATTTAAAAGATCTAAGAGAGATTTGGAGAGGTTATATGCATGAGATGTATGTTGGATGGTGTGATAGAGTGGGCATAGAGTTGGAGACAATACCTCTCTTGGATGACTACCCAATAGAGCAATATCGTCAAATGATTACCCATTGGGAGACTGCCAAATTTAATGTATTAATCCCATTTGAGGTATTTAAATGAAAATTTTCACCTTTTTCATTAATATTATCTTATTTACTATTAAAAATTATTTTGTAATCTTTGGGAAAAAAACACTAATTCAACGAAATAACTCCACACATTGGGGTGCACTACTACGTCAGATCGTGAGAGAGAGCCGGTACGATATAGTTGTTTATAATTTTTCTTTTGGACTTTACCATTTTTATTTTTTCTTACGTAAATTATGTGATTTATTGAATATTGAATATATGATTATACTTGAACTTTATATTGTTTTAATGTCATTACAGAAGAAAACATTGAATATTGAAGGATGTCTCCCTCAAGAAAAATTGCTTTGCTCGAGTAGAAGGAAAAAAATGGAACTGTGGTTAATGAATTGACACAATAAAATATTATAATTTTTAATTTGTTTATTTACAAGTTTAATATATATTTTGAAATTTAATAATCTATTAATATTTTTAACAGGCTGATTTAGATTCCCTTGATGCCCAGCAGCATGACAGTTTTGGGCCACACGATCATTTATATCAGGTTTTGGGAGATGAGCACTCTGGTCTATTATGCTACCGACCTGGTAAGAATATAGTCTCGATGAGGAATTGGTCCTCTATAGGTATCGATTCTAGTACCACCGAGTTGGAACAGGTAATGGATCATGCAAGATAGTCTGATAAAAGTTTCACAGAGTTGGAAGAACATTTTCAAACATGGGAGAAAGAATTTATGAAACTTATCAAAGCATTATCTTCATCACTTCCAACAGAGGCCAGTGTGTCTTGTAAGACATATATATCTTCGATGGGTGCATTATCCTATGCACCAGGCGGCAGTTCTAGTGGCGGTCAAGATGATGAAATTCCTGGTGATGACGAGGATGCTGAAGAGGATGAGGGTGAGGATGAGGATGGGGAAGATGGTGAGGATGGAATTGAGGGAGAGGATGGGGTCGAGGATGAGCATGGGGACGATGTCTATGTGGAAAAAGATGGCGGATAGGATGAGGCTGATGATGCCATTGTTGATGGTGATGGTGATCAGGGGTAGATTGATCTGTTACATTTTTTAATTTTGTAGAACTCTTTATTTTATATACTGGTTTTTCACTCTGGTATTTATATTGTTGAATTCAGTATATCTATTTATTTTTTACAAAATATGGAAGCCTAATGATGTTATAATGGTTTATGGGGCGTCTGGGGCTTGTTCGGAGCTCGGAACCCCTGTTGGCGTAAAAAAAACACTATACCTCACTATTAGTAAAAAATATAAGTCCATCCCAAAGGGTATCCACCAACAATATAGGGATATATATTAGAATAAATGTGAATGACTTACCCTAACCATGCACCAGGGGATGCACATCATGCACAATGTCTATTGTTTTAGTATAAGATAATATCACTATTGTTGCATGATTTGCCTAACTGACATACGTAAAACTGACCAAACACATCGGATTGTGTTGATACTTTAGGAAAAAAAACCATGAATCATATGTGAAATTACAAGTCAACCCCGCCTCAATCTAAGGAACAATGTGTTGAGTATCACTCAAAGTGTCTCTCTTTTGTTTAAAATGGACACCCTTTTAAGTAAAAACAACTGGCATACAGAAAACTGAACAAAATTACTTGGATTGTGTTCCTACTTTAGGAAAATGATCTGTGGGTCATATGTGACATTTACAACACAATACTGCCTCAATATGAGGCACGATGTGGCCGGTACCACTCAATGTGTCTCACTTTTATTTGAAATGGACAACATTTTAAGTGAAAAAAAAACTGACATATAGAAAATGGACCAAACGTTTTGGGATTCTATTGATACTTTAGAACAATGACCCATGGGACATTTTTTATATGTAGGAATCAACCCTACATCATTATGATCCACACTGTGGCCAGTACCACTCAAATTTTCTCACTTCTATTTGAAATGTACCAGATTTTAAATGAAAACAACAACTGACATACGGAAAAACGATCAAACGCATTCAGATTGTGGTGATAATTTAGGAAAATGATACATTGGACATTTTTGATAGGTACAAGTCAACTCCACCTCAACCAGAGGTTTCTTGTGACCGTGTTGTCCAAAAACGCACTCTGTATGTCAAAAATGGCCAAAACATGCGTTAAACGGTCAAATGCATGCCGAAAGACATCATAATGACTTGAAATCACACGAAAACACCCTAATTATTATTATGGAGGTGTAAGAGGAGACATAACATCAATCAGACGTGTAGTATGCATGGCACGACTGAATATGCATTTTTAGGTATTTGGCATGCTTGAAAAGCATGCGTGGGGTGGTCAAAACTGGTCGAACGACCTCAAAATGACATGAAATCAGATGAAAAAAAATGGTTGGGTTAATTATGAATTGGTCAGCTAGACGACACGTCAATCGGAGGTATCGTGTGACCGTGCTGGCTGAAAACGCACTCAGCATGTCGTAAATGGCCAAAACATGTGTTTAACGGTCAAATGCAAGCCTAATGACATCATAATGACTTGAAATCACACGAAAACACCGTAATTATTATTCATGAGGTGTACGAGGAGACAGAATGCCATTCAGACGCGTGGTTTACATAGAACGTCTGAATATGTGTTTTTAGGTGTTTGGTGTGCTTGAAAAGCGTGCGTGGGGTTGTCAAAACTGGCTGAGCGACCTCGGAATTCCATGAAATCAGACAACAAAAAAGGGTGGGTGAATTGTGAAATGGTCGGCTAGACGACCTATCAATCAGAGGTGTCGTGTGATCGCTGTCACGACCCGCCCTCGGGGTCCGTGCCGTGACTACCCCAAGCCCGCCTTCCATAGGCCAGGGGCTGGCGACTAACACCAAGGCGTAAATCCCAGTAAAAAGGGAAGGCATTGCCTTTGAAAAGTAACCAACTCCACAGAGTAAGCAAGCGGAATGTAAACACTAAACAAGCAGAGTACAACTGAAAGTGCGGAAAAGTAAATGGGCCAGAATACAAACCCAAACTGAAAGTAAAGTACAACTCGAAAAGGGAAAAACAGCAACTGTAAAGTAAAAGCCGCTACTCCGAGCTGTCCACCGGAAATCCCACCTGAAGGGTGGGTACAGATAGCTCCTCTGCTCCACGGGTCCCGCCGTCCGCTCCGTGCACGTCCCGCCCAGTGGTCCACCTCCGGGTACCGTCCCGCTCTACAAGCCTCAGCTAAGTCAACGCTGTCCGTCGTCTGCAACCAACACAACGTAGTGCGGGCGAAGCCCGTGCAGGGGTGAGTATAAGCTACTCAGTAGGGACCCCGAGACCCCTGAAGGTCTCTCAAATCCACAAAGGATAAACCACAAAGAAAAGTACAATCACGAAGTAACAACCGACACTGCTTAGGTATATGCCCATACATATACCTAAGTCATCAATTCAGATACGCTCCAACCTCCGAGCCCAAGTACAACTCAGTCCACGCAGGAAAGTATACGTAATCCACAAAGGGAAGCAAAATATAATCCACACAGGATTGCACAACACAATCCACACAGGAAAACAACAGGATTCAGCTCACACAGGTATACTTCTTCAGAGGACGATAAGATGATCACTGATCCATCTAAGTCGTCAGACCCACGAAGGATCGATAGGTAACTAACCCCCGCAGAAGACCCACACAGGATCGGGCTCACACAGAACCTGTAGGCGCTGGCTCACACAGAACCGCTGAGCGCAAGGACCCACACAGGATCGGGCTCACACAGAACCTGTAGCACTGATCCACGTAGGATCGCTGAGTGCTGTAGTCGTCGTCGTCAAATCCACACAGGATCTCTGTACTGTCGTCGTCAAATCCACACAGGATCTCTGTACTGTCGTCGTCAAATCCACACAGGATCTCTGTACTGTCGTCGTCAAATGCACACAGGATCTCTGTACTGTCGTCGTCGCAGTCACAGTAGCAGAAGAACAGTCGCAGCCAGCACTAGGGTTCCCGCACACAGCAAGCTCGTACGGAGGATCCGCTCCACGAGCCGAGAGGCTGATACATCAACTGTCACGAAGACCGAAGTTGATGTATCCAAAAGTTCCGTATCGTCAACAGGAACTCAACGCAACAGACGGCGCGTCGATCGGACGCCCGGTCTGAGAGTTATAGGCATTTTCTTCTCCGGGGCCCGGTTGGTTTTTAAGGCAAAACCAACCCGACCGTACTCCACCTGCGTCCAAACCTCGGGCGGAGTATGCCAAAAGATCCGTCTCACTAAGAGGAACACTACGCGACTGACGGCACGTCAATCGGACGTCCGTAGCTCAAGATATGAGTGTTTCCGCTCCGAAGGCCCGGTTGGTTTCGTGAACGAACCAACCCGGCCGAACTCAAAGTAAACCGAAACCTTGAGTGCGATATACCGAAACGACCGTCTCGATCCAAGGATCGCGTTGCCGCAGACGGTTCGTCATTCGGAGGTCCGAGGATCAAGTTATGAGCCAAAAACCGAAACTGGTCCGTAACGGGGGGGTCCGGGTCCGGGCCGACCCGGCCCGACCCCCCCCCCCCCCCCGGGGCGGCGCGGCGGCCGGCGGCGGCGGTCGGCGGCGGCGGACGGCGGCGGCGGGCGGCGCGGCGGCGGCGGCGGCGGACGGCGGCGGCGGCGGGCCGCGGCGGGCCGCGGTGGCGGCGGCGGCGGGCCGCGCTGGCGGCGGCGGCGGGCCGCGCTGGCGGCGGGGTGCCGCGAGGTGGGTGGCACGCGGGGCTAAGCCCCGCGTTATGCTGGAGGGGCGGCGCGGCACAAGGGCCGCGCCCCATTTTTTTCAAAGAGCCCCCCCCCCCCCACGTGGGGGGCCTGCTGGTGGAACCGAGGGGGCAGCCGGCCCCCTCCCTTTTAAGAAACGCCCCCCCTCTTAAAGAGGGGGGTTTTCATGGTTGGCCGGGGAATTAAATTCCCCGGTTTTAAGTCATCCGGCCGGCCAGCTGGCCGGCCGGTTTTCTCAAACGGGACCGGAACTTCCGGTCCCCTTCTTCGGCTTCCGACGCCGGCGGCCCGGCCGCCGGTCTTTCCTTCCGCCGCGGCCCGGAACCGGCCGCGGTCTCCTCGTCCCGCCGCGGCCTGGAACCGGCCGCGGTCTTCTCGTCCCGCCGCGTCCCGGAACTGGCCGCGGCGTTCGTCATCCGGCGCGGTGCGTCGGCACCGCGCCCCTTCGCCGTGCTTCGATTCTTTTCAACGCGGCGCGACGGCGTCGCGTTCTTGAAGATTCTCCTCGGCGTATCGCGATGGCGTTGCGTAAATTAAACGCACGGTAAACCGCGTGGTGCGACGGCACCACGCCACTTTGCTTCCATCGCAAGAATTTAAACAAGAACGTTGGAGGGGGGTTCGGCCGTGTTCGTGCGGTCCGGCCCCCCTCGCGTTAATAATAATAACGCAACTTAAAGAAAATCATGTCACACGTTAATCTTGCTAAAAGCACGATCAAGAATAAAATGAGGAATCCAAAAGAAATTCGACAACCCCTACCTCGGGTTTAAGATTCAAAGGTTCGGCTACGCTCCGCGGAAGACGGCGTCGCGGAGGTCGGGTGTCGCGGAAGCCGTTCGTCAAATCCGATGACGAAGGGATGCGTTCGAAGAGTCACGTCGTTGGTGAAACTTGTACGCCGACGAAGATGGTCCGAGGAGGAAGCAGTGTTCCCTCTCGTTGACACCGAGGACGAAGAAGAGAGGCGTCGTTCTTCGTTCTTCGTCAGAGTTTGAGCGTTCTTCGTTCTTCGTTCTTCGTCAGAGTTGAAGATGAAGAGGAATGCTCTCAAAAGCTCTCAAGGGAACAAACGATCAACCAAAAATAAAATAAGACTACATCTTATTTTATTCTCACTTTTCCAACCTTTCAAAATTCAAAAGTTGAATTCAATTCATTAATTAAGTCTAGAGTTGACAAAATTAAATGAAAAGATAAATTGGCAAGAGTTAAAGAAGGGGAGAGTTACATAAATAAGAGGAAGGGTTTTGAGAGGTTAAGGAATTTGAAAAGAAAAAGGGGTTCGTGTGGGCCCCACCACACTTAATCCTCCCAAGGGAGGTTAAGTGGGTGTGGGTCCCACTTCTAACCTCCTTTGGTAGGTTTTTAAAATAAGTTAAAATAAAATTTGTTTTGCACAAATTTTATTTAATTTAACTGAAAAACCCCAAAACGTAACTTTCAACCCGCAACAAACGCAACTCCCGAAAAGGTCTCAAAAAGCGAATATCGGCGCTGCGAGTTCATCGGTGCCCTCGGATTTTAATTCCGAGCACCGGATCAAAAGTTAGGAATTCCCGCTCGTTCGTTCACTGAACGTACCCGAGCCAAACTTCGGAAATTAATTCCGGGCACTCCGGGCCTCGGAATCAGGTGCCGTCTGAAACCGCGCTCTTGTAAAATTCTAAAGAAAATTAAGAAAAAAATTTCCCTTGAATTTTACGGGTCTTTACATTACTCCCACCTCAGGGCTTTACGTCCCCGTAAAGATACAACAAAAACTAGGGAAACAAAAGAGGGTACTGAGCACGCATCTGAGCCTCC
Organism: Viscum album; assembly: GCA_963277665.1. NCBI lineage: Eukaryota > Viridiplantae > Streptophyta > Magnoliopsida > Santalales > Viscaceae > Viscum > Viscum album. The sequence continues at coordinate 960,743,259 of OY728148.1, read as the reverse complement.
CGCTCCCATGTGCTCTCCTGGAGATTCTCGTGCTGCCATCTGATGCGCACAAGAGGAATCGATCGCCCACGCAGGACCCGCTCCTGTCGATCCTCTATCTCCACCGGGACCTCCGTAAAAGTCGCCCCATCGTCAACGTCAAGCTCCCCATGGTCAATGATGTGCGTCGGGTCGTGCACGTATCTCCTCAGCTGGGATACGTGGAAGACGTCGTGCATCCGGTGCAACTGAGGTGGTAGAGCCAGGCGATAAGCCACCTCGCCAATCCTGCTGAGAACCTGGAAGGGTCCGTTGAAGCACGGAGATAACTTGCCGCCTTGGCCAAATCTCCGAATACCACGTCGAGGTGAGACCCGCAAGAAGATGTGGTCGCCATCCTCTAACTCCAGTGGCCTCCGCCTCCTGTCAGCATAAGGCTTCTGCTGGCTCTGAGCTGTACTCATCCGCCCCTGGATGACCTGGACCATCTCAGGTCCCACTAGAGCTGCAAGATTTCTCTTTTGCCGAAAAGAGAAATCTAGTCTCATCCCCTTGATGAACCACATTCTTTGCCTAAAACAGTCAATCCTAACATGGATGATACTAATCCATACTAAGGATGACGTCGTAAGGCCTCGACGCTACTACTAAGAGATTCAACCGTTACTCTCGCCTCCAAGGGTTGTGTCACACTATCGGCATCAGTGTGTGGTAACTGGGCCCCCTCCAGTAGATGTCTCACAAGTGAGGGTCAAGTCAACAGCCAAAACTGGAACCTCTTAGTAACATTACGATAGAGGACAGGAACGAAAACATCACAAGGTATGCGTCTTTTATTATTGCAGCTCGTATTACAAGACGCTACACAAAAGAAACAAGGAACCAGAAGTACAAAGGATGTAACCACTAGTTCTGCTCCTGTCCATCGGCTCCCAGAGCTCCATGATCGAAGGCCTCGGCTGCCTGAAGCTGAGCTCTCCCCTGCGGTCGGGGTGGACCTCCTGGTGGTGGTGGTGGTGGTAGAGCCTCAAAGCGTCGTCCACCACCTGCTGCTCGGCCTGCTCCTCTGCCTCGTCCGCCTCCTTCCTGCAGACCGCCACGGTCGAACCTCTGCCTCTGCCTAGGTGGTTCCTCAACCGTCTGCTGCTCCTCCGCATGGCGGGTCGGGCAGTCACGAGCCATGTGGCCTCGCCCGCCGCATGCATAGCACTGTCTTCCACTCGAAAGACTGGCTCCGCGTTGTGTGCCCTGCACTGCTGAGCCAGTGCCCTGAGGTCTGGTCTGTCTGGACCCCTGAGTCATTCGCCGACTGCCAGCTGCAGATGACTCTGCCACGTGCCGTCCTGCGGTGGGTCTCTGTGCTGGTGTAGACTCAGCAAGGAAGCTCTCGATCAGAAGGGCCCGCTCCAGTACTCTTGTCTGAGTCGGTATGCTGAGGGAGATCAGCGATGCCCTGATCTCGTGTCTCAAACCCTGCTCGAAGGTCCGGGCCCGGAAGAATGGGTCCCGTACCATGTCGGTCGAGTAGCGCGAGAGATCGGTAAATCTCGCCGAGTACTGAGCGACCGTCATGCTGCCCTGCCGCAGCTGTAGAAGCTCCTGGATGCGCACCGCACGAAGGGTGGCTGGGACGAACTCCGAGCGGAAGATGCTCTCAAAGTCCGTCCAAAGAAGAGATGCCTCATCGTGCACCTGGAGCATCAAGCTCCACCATCGTCCTTCTGCTGCGTGTAGTAGGCTCGCAGCGAGGATCACCATGAGGTCTGCTGGTGTCCTCACTAGCCTAAACACTCGATCCACTGCCTCCAGCCAGTCCTCTGCTGCCTGGGGATCCGTCTCCCCGCGAAACCTGGGCGGTCGCTGGCGCTGAAACTCATGCAGTGCGCTGAGGCGACGTGCATCGTCAGCGGCTGCTGCTGGAAGCATCGGGGGATCGGCGGGTAAAGCTACTGTCGGTGCCACTGCTGACAAAGGGCCCTGCACCGAAGCCTCGTCGCTCGGTGGGCTGTCGTCTCGCTCGACTCTCGGAACCCTAACTGGCTGCCGTCGTGGGGCCATCCTGAAAGAAACAACGTAACACGATCAAACGATTATACCTGGTGAGCTGGCACAAGTAATCACAAGGAAAACTTGAGACTTTCATAAAGCAGATCAGTATACCCGGTGAGCTGACACAAGTAATCACAAAGAAAACTTGAAACACACACACAATCAATGTTTTCGTGCATTAAGTCGGAAATCAGAAGTCAGGGTCCTGGTGTACGGATACGTCGGCCGCCGCACCAACACTGGACTCCCTGGACTGATAACCACACTCAATACGCTAAACATTATTGCTTCACATAGAAAAGATCAGAGTTCGCGGTAGAACCGAACTCCTCTGATACCAATTTGTCACGACCCGCCCTCGGGGTCCGTGCCGTGACTACCCCAATCCCGCCTTCCATAGGCCAGGGGCTGGCGACTAGCACCAAGGCGTAAATCCCAGTAAAAAGGGAAGGCATTGCCTTTGAAAAGTAACCAACTCCATAGAGTAAGCAAGCGGAAAGTAAACACTAAACAAGCAGAGTACAACTGAAAGTGCGGAAAAGTAAATGGGCCAGAATACAAACCCAAACTGAAAGTAAAGTACAACTCGAAAAGGGAAAAACAGCAACTGTAAAGTAAAAGCCGCTACTCCGAGCTGTCCACCGGAAATCCCACCTGAAGGGTGGGTACAGATAGCTCCTCTGCTCCACGGGTCCCGTCGTCCGCTCCGTGCACGTCCCGCCCAGTGGTCCACCTCCGGGTACCGTCCCGCTCTACAATCCTCAGCTAAGTCAACGCTGTCCGTCGTCTGCAACCAACACAACGTAGTGCGGGCGAAGCCCGTGCAGGGGTGAGTATAAGCTACTCAGTAGGGACCCCGAGACCCCTGAAGGTCTCTCAAATCCACAAAGGATAAACCACAAAGAAAAGTACAATCACGAAGTAACAACCGACACTGCTTAGGTATATGCCCATACATATACCTAAGTCATCAATTCAGATACGCTCCAACCTCCGAGCCCAAGTACAACTCAGTCCACGCAGGAAAGTATACGTAATCCACAAAGGGAAGCAAAATATAATCCACACAGGATTGCACAACACAATCCACACAGGAAAACAACAGGATTCAGCTCACACAGGTATACTTCTTCAGAGGACGATAAGATGATCACTGATCCATCTAAGTCGTCAGACCCACGAAGGATCGATAGGTAACTAACCCCCGCAGAAGACCCACACAGGATCGGGCTCACACAGAACCTGTAGGCGCTGGCTCACACAGAACCGCTGAGGGCAAGGACCCACACAGGATCGGGCTCACACAGAACCTGTAGCACTGATCCACGTAGGATCGCTGAGTGCTGTAGTCGTCGTCGTCAAATCCACACAGGATCTCTGTACTGTCGTCGTCAAATCCACACAGGATCTCTGTACTGTCGTCGTCAAATCCACACAGGATCTCTGTACTGTCGTCGTCAAATCCACACAGGATCTCTGTACTGTCGTCGTCGCAGTCACAGTAGCAGAAGAACAGTCGCAGCCAGCACTAGGGTTCCCGCACACAGCAAGCTCGTACGGAGGATCCGCTCCACGAGCCGAGAGGCTGATACATCAACTGTCACGAAGACCGAAGTTGATGTATCCAAAAGTTCCGTATCGTCAACAGGAACTCAACGCAATAGACGGCGCGTCGATCGGACGCCCGGTCTGAGAGTTATAGGCATTTTCGTCTCCGGGGCCCGGTTGGTTTTTAAGGCAAAACCAACCCGACCGTACTCCACCTGCGTCCAAACCTCGGGCGGAGTATGCCAAAAGATCCGTCTCACTAAGAGGAACACTACGCGACTGACGGCACGTCAATCGGACGTCCGTAGCTCAAGATATGAGCGTTTCCGCTCCGAAGGCCCGGTTGGTTTCGTGAACGAACCAACCCGGCCGAACTCAAAGTAAACCGAAACTTTGAGTGCGATATACCGAAACGACCGTCTCGATCCAAGGATCGCGTTGCCGCAGACGGTTCGTCATTCGGAGGTCCGAGGCTCAAGTTATGAGCCAAAAACCGAAACTGGTCCGTAACGGGGGGGTCCGGGTCCGGGCCGACCCGGCCCGACCCCCCCCCCCCCCCCGGGGCGGCGCGGCGGCCGGCGGCGGCGGTCGGCGGCGGCGGACGGCGGCGGCGGGCGGCGCGGCGGCGGCGGCGGCGGCGGCGGACGGCGGCGGCGGGCGGCGGCGGGCCGCGGTGGCGGCGGCGGCGGGCCGCGCTGGCGGCGGCGGCGGGCCGCGCTGGCGGCGGGGTGCCGCGAGGTGGGTGGCACGCGGGGCTAAGCCCCGCGTTATGCTGGAGGGGCGGCGCGGCACAAGGGCCGCGCCCCATTTTTTTCAAAGAGCCCCCCCCACGTGGGGGGCCTGCTGGTGGAACCGAGGGGGCAGCCGGCCCCCTCCCTTTTAAGAAACGCCCCCCCTCTTAAAGAGGGGGGTTTTCATGGTTGGCCGGGGAATTAAATTCCCCGGTTTTAAGTCATCCGGCCGGCCAGCTGGCCGGCCGGTTTTCTCAAACGGGACCGGAACTTCCGGTCCCCTTCTTCGGCTTCCGACGCCGGCGGCCCGGCCGCCGGTCTTTCCTTCCGCCGCGGCCCGGAACCGGCCGCGGTCTCCTCGTCCCGCCGCGGCCTGGAACCGGCCGCGGTCTTCTCGTCCCGCCGCGGCCCGGAACCGGCCGCGGCGTTCGTCATCCGGCGCGGTGCGTCGGCACCGCGCCCCTTCGCCGTGCTTCGATTCTTTTCAACGCGGCGCGACGGCGTCGCGTTCTTGAAGATTCTCCTCGGCGTAGCGCGACGGCGTTGCGTAAATTAAACGCACGGTAAACCGCGTGGTGCGACGGCACCACGCCACTTTGCTTCCATCGCAAGAATTTAAACAAGAACGTTGGAGGGGGGTTCGGCCGTGTTCGTGCGGTCCGGCCCTCCTCGCGTTAATAATAATAACGCAACTTAAAGAAAATCATGTCACACGTTAATCTTGCTAAAAGCACGATCAAGAATAAAATGAGGAATCCAAAAGAAATTCGACAACCCCTACCTCGGGTTTAAGATTCAAAGGTTCGGCTACGCTCCGCGGAAGACGGCGTCGCGGAGGTCGGGTGTCGCGGAAGCCGTTCGTCAAATCCGATGACGAAGGGATGCGTTCGAAGAGTCACGTCGTTGGCGAAACTTGTATGCCGACGAAGATGGTCCGAGGAGGAAGCGGCGTTCCCTCTCGTTGACACCGAGGACGAAGAAGAGAGGCGTCGTTCTTCGTTCTTCGTCAGAGTTTGAGCGTTCTTCGTTCTTCGTTCTTCGTCAGAGTTGAAGATGAAGAGGAATGCTCTCAAAAGCTCTCAAGGGAACAAACGATCAACCAAAAATAAAATAAGACTACATCTTATTTTATTCTCACTTTTCCAACCTTTCAAAATTCAAAAGTTGAATTCAATTCATTAATTAAGTCTAGAGTTGACAAAATTAAATGAAAAGATAAATTGGCAAGAGTTAAAGAAGGGGAGAGTTACATAAATAAGAGGAAGGGTTTTGAGAGGTTAAGGAATTTGAAAAGAAAAAGGGGTTCGTGTGGGCCCCACCACACTTAATCCTCCCAAGGGAGGTTAAGTGGGTGTGGGTCCCACTTCTAACCTCCTTTGGTAGGTTTTTAAAATAAGTTAAAATAAAATTTGTTTTGCACAAATTTTATTTAACTTAACTGAAAAACCCCAAAACGTAACTTTCAACCCGCAACAAACGCAACTCCCGAAAAGGTCTCAAAAAGCGAATATCGGCGCTGCGAGTTCATCGGTGCCCTCGGATTTTAATTCCGAGCACCGGATCAAAAGTTAGGAATTCCCGCTCGTTCGTTCACTGAACGTACCCGATCCAAACTTCGGAAATTAATTCCGGGCACTCCGGGCCTCGGAATCAGGTGCCGTCTGAAACCGCGCTCTTGTAAAATTCTAAAGAAAATTAAGAAAAAAATTTCCCTTGAATTTTACGGGTCTTTACAATCGCGGTGGCTGAAAATGCACTCGGCGTGTCGTAAATGGCCAAAACATGTGTTTAACGGTAAAATTCATGCCGAACGACATCAGAGTGACTTGAAATCACACAAAAACACCCTAATTATTATTCTTGAGGTGTACGAGGAGACATCATGTATTTAAGATGTGCGATTTGTGCGACACGACTGAATATGTGTTTTTAGGAGTTCGGCGCGCTTGAAAAGCATGCATGGGGTGGTAAAAACCGGCCGAACGACCTTAGAATGCCATGAAATCAGACCACAATAAATGGTGGGTGAATTGTGAAACGATAAGCCAGACAACATGTCAATCAGAGGCGTCATGTGACTGCACTATCCAAAAACGCACTCTACATGTCGTAAATGGCCAAAACATGTGTTTAACGGTCAAATATATACCAAACGACATCAGAATTACTTAAAATCATATGAAAAAACAATAATTATTTTTTCTGATGAGTATGAGGATACAACACATCATTCAGATGCGTTGTTTGCATGACATGACAGAATATGTTTTTTTTATGTGTTTGGTGCGTTTGAAAAGCGTGCGTGGGGTGGTCAAAATTGGCTGAACGACCTCATAATTCCATTAAATCGGACGACAACAAAGGGTGGGTGAATTTTGAAATGGTCGGCCAAACGACACATTAATCAGAGGTGTCGTGTGACCTCCCTAGCAAAAACTGCACTCCGCGTGTTGTAAATGGCCAAAAAATGTGTTTAACAGTCAAATTCCTGTCAAATGATATCATAATGACTTGAAATCATACAAAAACACCCTAATTATTAGTCTTGAGGTGTATGAGGAGACGAAACATCATTCAGATGTGTTGTTTGTGCGGAACAGCTAAATATGTGTTTTTAGGTCTGTGGCGCTCTTGAAAAGGGTACGTGGGGTGGTCAAAACCGGCCGAACGACCATAGAATGCCATGAAATCAGACGACAACAAAAGGTGGGTGAATTGTGAAGATTTTGGATAGATGGAACATCAATCGATGGTTTTGTGTGACCACGGTGGCTAAAAACGATCTCCACTTGTCGTAAACGGACAAAACATGCGTTTAGCAGTCAAATGCATGTCGAATGACATCAAAATGACTTAAAATCACACAAAACACCCTAATTATTATTCATGAGTTTTATGAGGAGATGACACGTCATTCAGATGCGTGTTTTGCGCAACATGACTGAATATGAGTTCTTTTGGTGTTTGGCACGCTTGAAAAGCGTGTGTGGGGTGGTCCAAACAGGCTGAACGATTTCAGAATGCCATGAAATTGGACGAAAACAATGGTTGGGTGATTTTTAAAATGGTTTTCCAGATGACACATTAATCTGAGGTGTCGTGTTACAGCGGTGGCCAAAAATGCACTTTGCGTGTCGTAATTGGCCAAAACATGTGGTTTTAGGTAAAATACATACCGAATGAAATCAGAATGACTTGAAATCACACAAAAACGCACTAATTATTATTATTGAGGTGTAAGAAAAGACAGCACATCATTCGGACCTGAATATTGCATGACATGGCAGAATATTTTTTTTAGGTGTTGGTGCACTTGAAAAGCATGTGTAGGGTGGTCAAAACCATCCGAAAAACCTCAAAATTCCATGAAATCAGACGACAACAAAGGGTGGGTGATTTGTGAAATGGTACGACAGACATCACGTCAATCAGAGGTGTCGTGTGACCTCGGTGGCTGAAAACGTACTCCGCATGTCGTAAATGGCCAAAACATGAGTTTAACAGTCAAATGCATACCGAACGACATCAGAATGACTTTAAATCACAAAAAAACACCCTAATTATTATTTTTGAGGCATATGAGGAGACAACATGTCATTTGGATGTGTGGTTTGTGTGGAACAACTGAATATTTTTTTGGTGTTTGGCGCCCCTGAAAAGCGTGTGATGGGTAATCCAAATCGGATGAACGGACTCAGAATCCAATGAAATCAGACGACAACAAAGGGTTGGTGAATTTTAAAATTGTCAGCTAGAAGAAATGCCAATTGGTGGTGTCTTGTGACCACAGTGGCTGAAAAAATACTCTGCATGTCGTAAATTGCGAAAACACCTTTTTTACGGTAAAATACATACCGAACGACATCAAAATGACTTGAAATCACCTAAAAACACCCTAATTATTATTCATGAGGTGTAAAAAAATACAACACATCATTCGGACTCGCAGTTTGCGCGACACGGTAGAATATGTGTTTTTAGGTGTTTGGCTTGCTTGAAAAATGTGTGTGGGGTGGTCAAAACTGGCCGAACGACCTCAGAATACCATGAAATAGGACGACAATGAAGAGTGGGTTAATTGTGAAATGGTCAGCTAGAAAACACACCGATCAGAGGTGTTTTGTGAATGTGGTGGTCAAAAACGCACTCCGGACAGCCCCCCCCAGACATCCCCCCTCACCCCCGGATAGCCCCCCGCACCCCTCTGACAGCCCCCCCCACCCAATGATCCATGGATCATTTGTGACGGGTACGAGTCAACCCCACCTAAATCCAAGGCACGATGTGACTGGTATCACTCAACGTGTGTCACTTTTGTTTGAAATGGACAACATTTTAAGTGAAAACAACAACTGACATACGGAAAATCTTCACAAGGCTACACATATATTCTTAAATTTAAGGGTTAGAAAATAAAATATGGTCTATTGGACATACGTTATTAGAAGAAAATATTCACAAAGCATAGATTGAAACACAATGCGTCATAGTATATAAAAAAACATGAATTATAATAGGAATGAGTCTCGACATCCCATCTTGAACATGCACCAACCCTCATGTTCTAATTCTCAATCACGGGTCGTTCATTCTATACAATAACATACAACAAATAAATATCATATAGAGATTTCATATGAATCCTATGAACACTCAAGCATACCATTTAACAAATTGGTAAACAAGGCTACACATATATCCTTGAAAAATAAGTTTCAAAGTCTCATAAAAATTCCCCAATGGCGAGGAATACATATGGTGACACCATAGCCCCATGGATCACCTCAATCCCATACACAAATAGTGGGATATAGGACCAAAAAAATTCCCTTTGGGAACCCAATAACAAAGAAAAAATTGAATATTCTTACCCACTACCCAGGATAGGGATTCATCTCACATCACACCCAGGAGAGAAAATTACAATTAGCTGCATACCCCCTTATTCTAATTGAAATGTCTAGGAAATACATGTAGGCTATTCCGGTAACACATCTCATATGTCGAGATTGGCCAATGTTTCCCACTAACACATCATGAACTATTTATACATGGATACATAATCATTAGAGGAATATAAACATCCCATGTTCTTCCTATAACTCATCCTATGTCTAAGAACATGACCACTACCATTGTCTATCTTATGGGTTTCATGATCCTGCCACTCTACCCATGTTTTTCTGTCGGTTTTAAGATACTCAACCCAAGACCATGACTAAACATCCCATGTTCTTCATATAACATGTAGGTTTTTTCTCCTGTGTGTATTGGTGTTGTGGTTTGAGTGAGGAATGAATTCTAAATTTGAAATACTCTTATGTTTGTTTGTGTTGTGGTTTAAGTGAGGAATGAATTATAAATTTGGAATACTATTATGGGTGTTATTGCATTTCCTATAACATGTAGGCGTTTTCTCTTATGGGTGTTATTGTATTTGAATTTCTAAATTTCTAAATTTCTAAATTTTGGAATGAATTCTAAAATTTGAATACCTAGGATGGGGATTTTTCTATTGGTGTTGTTGCAGGATTGGAGAGGGGTCATTGTGTTGTTGCAGGTCTTGATAGGGGAGAGGGCCCTGCTACTATAGAGCTAAGAAATTGTATACCAACAGTTTCAAAACCGTTGGTATAGATACTATAATATAACTATACCAACGGTTTTTTATAACCGTTGGTATAGGTTTATACCATTGGTTATAACAAAACTTTTGGTATAGCCTTATGGCATTCCATATCCCCTTTACACCAACGGTTTAAAAAACCTTCATATATATTATACTTTAACACACATATACCAACATTTTGTAGCAAACCGTTGGTATACCTTCTTTTTTGACACCAATACCAACAATTTTCATAGAACTATTGGTATATTCCTAATGCCCTACCTTACTTGGCCACAGTTGAGGGAACCGTTGATATACTACATATTAATGGTTTCCAGGCCTTTACCAATGGTTTACAACTGTTGGTAAAGTGTAAAATTCGAGTAGTGATTCATTCCATCTAGACTTGCATCTTAGTATAAATTTAGAATTATTTCTTCACATGTCATTATTTTTAATAATAAAAAACCCAAAAATATTTTAATCACTATCATTTAATAAATAAAACCACAAAAAGATATAGAATATGTGAATTATATAAATAATGTAAACTACATTAAGAAGGACCCTCAAGAGAGATGACCATGGCCCCCCACTGTGATGCACTAAGAAAAAAAATAATTATTTTCGTCCACACCCCAAGATAGGCGTGCGTCCAAACTAATGCTATTTTCCAGGATCCAATCATTAATTCATTTTCTTTTTCTATTTTCATGTCTTATTTAGATTTAATTTCATTTAAAAAAATCCCAAGATGTATTCAAAATTAGAATATTATTCATGGAAACATTACTCACAGGTTCAGCAAAAACAAGAAGAAGAAGATGAATATTTTAGAAGAGCTCATGTTCATGAACTTACAAAAAGCATTGAACAACTAACCAGAAAGGCTGATAGATATTTTATTTATGTTCTTGCATTAATGGATCAACCCAACCCTAAGTTAGAGAAAGAACCTGAGAAAGTCGTGTAAGGAATTTCACCACTTATATTTTAACTTGAAGAACCTAAGGAGGAAAAGGAGGAAGAAGTGCCTACTGAGCTAGAATTGGGAGATCAAAAAAGTTTGGATTAATTATTTATTAAATGTGGGGAACTACCTAACCTCTCCATACAATACAATGAAGAAGATTCAACACCACAAAAGGAATAAACCACCCAAGTGGTGGAATATGAAGTCAAGATGGTGGAACCCGACTACCTGCCTCCATCCACAGAGAGTCTACACCAATTGGCACTTACCACTGAGGCAGAGATTGAAGATGAACCAACTTAGGGAGTTGAACCATTCATTGACTCTATCCCTTCTAATTTTAATGATTCTGAATTCTGCATAACTCCTTGTGGTTTTGATTATATAGAATTAGACAATCTTAGCTATGCCTTGGAGGATGAAGAAGAACTTAGATGTGAACATGTTGAGGAACATATGGATCTCCCCATATATGTTGAATATTTTTTGAAGGAAGTTCATGAAGAAATACTAGTGTATTTTTCTAGGGAAACCATGACAAAATATGCTTACATTGATGAGGAAGAATTTGATCTTGATACTTCATGATTTAATATTATTCAAATATAATTACACTTTGACTTTCCCATTGACTATTCTTTTGATGAAGCATGCCTCAAGGAACCAATAGACAAAGATCAAGAGGTTTCACAAGTAGTAACCGAGAAGGTGGATGATTCATACTTCATCCTAGACCCACCATGCAAGATATACATCATTGTAATGGGGGTGGGGATATGGTGTACTCTATACCTGGATCATTACACACCCATAAGGATAAAGCACAAGCAGAGAAAATCCACATGTAGTGGTTCAAATCAAAGAATCTTTATCCTCCGTCAAACATTGGATAACAGCCGGTACTGCCCTCTAGAGGTAGTCAAAATTCAAAGCCGACTTAGGGGATAATACCAAGATTTATGTTTACTTGATTTCTAGGAATTCAGATGTCAATTTATTTTATTTGAAATAATTTAGCATGTGGACACCTCCCTCTTTTCATTTTGAGCTTAAATGAAATGATCATTGTGATTAATTGTGTAATTTTCTATAGTAAGATCATAACGGTAAAAGGAATCCCCAGACAGTGAACAGGAATGACGAAGTTTCATAGGCAAAGGGTGTTCAATTTTAGTGTTTAATCTTTTAAACTCTCCACATTTTTGTCCATAACATGTTTTGAGGTTTAAAGATAAAATTTCATGCCCAAACATGAATTCATGTTTTACTTGACTTATTTAGGAGACATGAGTTTCTTAGGAATCCTAGGATTCCATTTTTTAGATTTCAATGTTTATATGATTAAATGATTGAAATTAATAATTAAATTTTTTTAATTGAATCATGAATATTGACTTAATTACAGATGGTTTGAAAGAATTAATTGATTCATTTAAATGAAATTTCCCTACCATCCTTCAAGCTTTGATTTTCTGATGTTTATGTGAATTGATTTATTAGTCATGCCATGAGTGATTGTCTAATGTAATATTTCCCATTCCTGAGAAGATTTCTAGACCATGTACTTCCTTTTTATTCTTGAGCATATTTCTTGAGTAATCATGGGACATGTAGCCAACCATAACATGTATTGAAACTTGTCAAATCAATGATTGTGCACAAACACATTTAAAATGAATGAGGCATCCTTTGAAAAACTGATATTCATTAAAATATTACCTTTAAATCAATCATCCTTTTAGCACATAGAGACCATTAATGACCTTTATCGGAAGGAGTCATGATTCAAGCCATTTTTATCCATTCCTACCCTCCTCTGAGTATTTTCATGATAGTTTAAAGTTGAAGTGTGCAGGTAAAGGGAATCATGGTGGATGGGATGATATAACTTGTAAGAAAGAAGTGCAGGGGTTTTATTGTCGTAATTGTAAAATTTTGTGGAATCACTCATTATACTCTATTTATTCCCTATTGAATTAAAAAAAATTGAAAAAATGACAAAAAGAACAAACAAAAAGAGAAAAAATTTGGTTATTATTTGGGAAAACCCAAAATCACCATTTTCTAGACCGACGATCTAATGAGAGTATTTGGTTAGGTGATTGATGTGAGGTATGATATAATCATAACTTTTGAAAAATTAAAACAAAGGACAAAATAAATAAAAATATTCAAGAGGGTGCACAAATCATTCATTTTTGTAACTTTATCATAACATTTTCTTTGTGTTTTGGGAAGTGGGTGTTGCTACTATGAAGGCGATAATTTCATTATATTTTTACTTTTGATATCATGAAAAGTAGTTAATATATTATCCTCCTCCTTGAGCCTAAATTTTTAAAGAATCAAATCCTACCAACCATAATCCTCAGAGTCCATAGAACCTTAATTTCAAGTCCTCGTGATTTTATTTTCATTTTGTCTTTACAAAGTGTAGAATGAAGTTAATTTTCATGCGTAAGGATAAAGAGCATATTCTCATGGTATGAGCATAACTCTACTTGAATTGTATAAGGAGTAATGAGAGAAAATAATCAAAATTGTGGTAAATCATGACATTGAATGTTTTATAATAATGATTCAAGGAGATTGACTGAATCAAAGGAGAAGTTCCAATAATTTTCAAATTGTAAAAGTAAAATATGTGAATTATTTGTTTCTTTGAAAAATGGGAAATTAAATTGATATTTTTTAATTTTTTTGAATGTTTGATTTCACGTTGAAAATTGTTTGATTTAATTAAATTGGAATTTGAATATTGGTAACATTGGCATCCTCTAATTTCTATGTTGAGATTTTATACTTGAGGACAAGCATGGTTTGAGTGTGGGGATAATTGAGAGATCAAATTTATGTGCATATTATTGATCAAATAGTGAGATTTTTTTTAATTTTATTCAATGATAAAACAAATGTATTTCAATGTTTTTTTAAAATAATGGGTAATTTTAATTTTAGAATGATTTTAAGAAAAATTGTGAAAAGTGCATAATTTTGGATTTTTGATAGATTTTTACTACAAAGGTATTTTTCTCATTTTTTAAAAAATATAATTCCAAAATTCATGATTCGTTTTCTTAGAATCATGATTTTATATCATTCAACATTATCTTATGTATATAGAGTTGATTCAAAGATCTATTAGTCTAAAAAATTCATTGATGTGGGAAATTTTTCTAGGCAAATAGAATGCACCCCACCACTATAACAAATGAAACAATCAGTCTCCTCACCTCATATATAGGTGAATCCACCTAGGATAGCACTAGAACACATAATACCGACATTAAAACAAATTTGTGGGGATTTTAAAGTCCTTAATGTTTTGATTGATTGTTATAAATTTGAAGACAACTTCTTGGAAATTTCAGCCATAATAAGTCTTATTCAATGAAAATTCAATAACTCTATAATCCTGTTGCTAAATATGCTGAAATTTGGAGGGTGAATGGAAAAAACATTATTGAATAACATTTATGAAGGGTTACACACATTAATCTGTCATTTAATAGGCCAACAATTTAAAACATTCAGAGGAATGAATTTTGCCTATAAAAGGAGGCCCTCTACTTCATCCCAAATCATCTACTCGACACCCACAGCTAAGGAGGGATCCCACCAGGGAATGATCCAATTATTCTCCTATTTCCCCTCTAATTTATTCAGTATATTTTATTTTAATTTTATTTTTGAATTTTTTTTCAATTGTAATTCAAATTTTAGTTTTATTAATCCAGGCCTTTGTGTTTCTCCATCCAATTTTCTTCATTTCATTCCCTCTATCTCTCTCTTATGTTCCACCCACTCCACTGATTAATATCATACTATCATAAATGAGAGGCTTACCCTGAGACTTGTCCCGGGGCGTGGTGAAGGTGATCATAAATTTTCTTTAATCTTAATTTTTAATTTTTATATAGATTTGAGTAGCATGCAGAGGAAAGGCGGATGTCTCTGATGTTGTGACTGACTCCATTGACATGCAACTAAACCTATCCCAATATATTTATTTAATAAATTTTACCTCTCTCTATTGGTTAGTTCTTCCCACATTGGATTTGAGATAATCAATTTTTGAAAGGTCTTTGATTGAATTGGGTCCGGGAAGATGACACAATCTAGACAAAGGTGTGTCACCAACATGGATTAAAGGAGGAGGTGGAATTGAGAGTGCCCAAACATTCAATGATATTCCACAATTTATAATTAAATAATAGTAGTTCAAACATGAGATTTCATGTTTGGATTATCAAACAAAAATAAAACAAATATGGGATCATAATGATTGAACTTTTAACCAACCCCCAAAACCATGTTCTCTATTATTAATTCATTCTATTTAGACTCGCTTCTTAGTATAAATTTATAATTCTTGATTCACATATCATTATTTTAAATAATAAAAAACATAAAAATATTTTCATCACTGTCATTTTATAGAAAAAACCAAAAAAGAGATATAATAGGTGAAATAGATAAAGTAAGTGAACTACATTGAGAAGTCTCTTCAAGAGAGATGACTCTGGTCAGCCACTATGTTGCACTAAAAAAAATGTATCTTTTTTTCCCCGCCCCGCAACAGGAATTAATCCAATCTAACGTTGTTTCTATGGGGAAAATCAGTAGTTTATTTACTTTTTATATTTTCACATATTTTTTAGATTTCATTTCATTTAAAAAAACTAATAAAAGACTTCCATGATGTATTCAAATTCCGATATATTATGCCTGGAAAAATTACTCACAGGTGGAGCAGCAACAAAAAGAAGAAGATAAATATTTTAGAAGATCTTAGGTGCATGAACTTAGGGAAATAAATGAACAATTAACTAGAAAGGCTGATAGATCTTTTGATTATGTTCACGAATTAATAGAGATACCCAAACCTAATCCAAAGGAATAACCTGAGAAAGTGGTGGAAGAAATTTCACTACTTATATTTGAAATTGAAGAACCTAAGGAGTGAAGGTAGGAAGACATACCCGGTGAACTAAAAGTGGGAGATCAAAAATGATTGGATGAATTCGTGATTAAATGTGAGGAACTACCTGAACTCCTCATACAAAAAAAAGAAGAAGATTCATCACCACTGAAAGAAGAAACAACCCAAGTGGTTGAATTTGAAGTCAAGATGGAGGAGCCCGACTACCTGCCTCCATCCTCAGAGAGTCTACTCCAAGAGGCACTTACCACTGAGGTAGAGATTGAAGATGAACCGATTTAGGTAGTTGAACCATTCATTGACTCTATCACTTCTAATTTTAATGAATCTGAATTCTACATCACTCCTTGTGGGTTTGATTTTATATAATCTGACAATCTCAGCTATGCCTTGGAGGATGAAGAAGAACCAAGATGTGCACATTTTGAGGAACATTTGGATCTCCCTGGACACGTTGAATATTTATTAAAGGATGTTCTTGAAGAGATTATAGTGGATTTCCCTTTGTAAATCATGATAAAAGATTCTTACTTTGATGGGGAATAATTTGATCTTGATACTTCATGTTTTAATATTATTCAAAATGAATTACACTCTAACTTTCTTATTGACTATTATTTTTATAAAGCATACCTTGAGAAACCAATGGACATAGAAGAAGAGGTTTCACAAGTAGAAACCTAGAAGGAGGATTATTCATACATCATCCTACCCCATCATGAAAGCTATACCTCATTGTGAAGGGGGGGGGATATAGTGTACTCTATAAAATTAGGCCCTCGACTCCTTCCCAAATCATCAGCTCGACACCCACAGCTAAGGAGGGATCCCATCGGGGCACGAGCTGCTACTTATCCTCTATTTCCCCCTCAATTAATATTTTTATTTTATTTTAATTTTACTTTTGTATTAGTTTTCAATTGTAATTCCAATTTTAGTTTTATTAATACATTCCTTTGTGTTTCTCCATCCACTTTTCTTCATTTCTCTCTCTCTCTCTCTCTTTTCATCCACTCACTCGGCCAAGTAATATCTTACTCTCGGAAATTAAGGGATGAACTCAAGACCTGGCCCGAGGGGAGGTGAATTTGATCATGAATTTTCATTAATGTTTAATTTTATGTTTGTAGATAGATTTGAGTAGCATGCACGAGTAAGGCGAATGTCCCCATTCTTGTGACTCTCTCCAATTTCATGCAACTCAACATATCCTTATTCTTTTATTTAATCATTTTTACCTCTCTCCATTGGTTAGTTCATCACATGTTTTAGGTGAGATAATCAATGGTTGAAACCACATCGATTGAACCAGGTCCTGGATGACGACACATTCTAGAAAAATGTGTGTCACCAACATGGATTAAAGGAGGAGGTGGAATTGAGATTTCTCAAACATTCTATGATATTCCAAAATTTATAAATAAAAAATAGTAGTTCAAAAATGAGATTTCATGTCTTGATTATCAAACTGAAATAAAACATATAAAGCTGAATAATGATTTAATATTTAACCAACCCCCAAAACCATGTTCTTTCTTATTAATTTATTTTTTGACTTGCATCTTAGTATAAATTAAGAATTCATTCTTCACATTTCATTATTTTTAATAATATAAAACCCAAAAATATTTTCATCACTCTCATTTAATTAACAAACCCATAAAAAGAGATAGAATAGGTGAATTAGATAATGTAAGTGGACTACACAGAGAAGGATCCTTAAGATAGATGACCCTGATTAGCTATTGTGCTGCACTAGGAAAATTCTAATTGTTTTTATCCACGCCCTGTGATAGGCATGTGTTAATCTACGGTGTAAGTAATTCATCCTCATTTAGGTACAACCAAGATTCCTTAAACTAAGAAAACATAAGGTCACACCCCTTGGGTAGTTCGTCAATGGTCAAGATCATTGCAAAAGCACGACGCGTTCCATGGGTGGCCTTGGGTTGGGGAAACAACAACAAACATATATCAAATAACCTTCTATCATCCCTAACAGGCCCTACCACATCTATTTTAGATTAACAATTTAAAATCGGGCCCTCACCAAAAAGTATGGTGGGTGACAAAAAGGTTGATATCTCTATAAAGCATCAAAATTCTAATGTAGAGTCATCACTAGTGACTGATCACATCAACAATGTCAATACCATATTCCGTCAACTCATGAAACTAGGCTACAAAATTAGGGATACTGAATGTGCTAGTATTTTTCTCTAAATATTTACAAATCCATATGATCAATTGATCATCAACCATACCAAAAATATCATGATGGTCATGTTTATACTCAACAACGTAGCAATTGTGGTTCCTAAAGAAAAAATTCAATGCAAGAGCAAAGTGACAGAAAAAAACATTTCACTAGTCGAAGACTTTGTCAATAGAGAGAGGAAAGACGATGGAGCATGATTCTATGTATGATCCAAAATCATGGAAGGTCCAAATTGAGAAGAATAACAAAATCACATGTTACGGTTTTGGAAAGTAGGGGCACACCAAAAATAATAGTTGGAACAATAAGAGTGGTGGAAACCACACTCAATGAAATATGACATGTACATACGGAAATGGAGACATACTAGTCAGCGAAACATCAATGATAAATGGAGGTAGACATCATCTCAACAACGCATGGATAATTGATTCAATAGAAACATGGATCAAAGGGAATGGTTTGATCAGTATGAACATATCTCGAAAGGACTTGTTTACATGGGGAACAATCACACCTTGATGATCTTTGGAGTCAATAACAACAAACTGAAGATGCATGATGGTATAATTCAAACCACCTAATGAGTACACCATGCGAATATCCTGAAGATTAACATATTTTATTTGGGTGGATTTGATGATATCAGGTGTAAGACTCCCACTAACAATGGAGTGGAGAAGATTGTGAAGGCTGTTCTTGTGGTGATGAAGAAAGAGAAGATCTCAAAGAATCTATATGTTCTTTACTATGAAGTATACAAGGAGGTGGAGATAGTTGTCACTACCCATCCCTCAGGGACCATGTCATGACTATCCCAAACCAGTCTTCCTTAGGCCAAAGGCTAACAAATAGCACCAGAAATGTGTGTCCCTTAAATGGGAACACATTTCTTTTTTAACCTGTATAGACACACAGTCCATGAACAAAACAAGATGCAACCACACAGACTAGAACACAATAATATTCAACCACAAAGTAAACTACTATCGTAAAAGAGTGTTGAAAGTAAAAAGGGGCTGGAATACAAGCCCAACTGTAAAAGTAAAAGTATGTATGGTAGTACAATACAAAAGAAAGTAAACAAAATACATCATGAAGGTAGAATCACCACACATGTAACACCACGAAGATAAAACCATGAAGGTAACTCCATGAAGGTAGAAGTACCACGCAAGTAACACCACAAAGAGAGAAATACCATGAATGTAACACTAAAAAGACAATACCACAAAGGTATAAGTACCACACATGTAACACCAAAAATCAAGAAGTACCACATGAGAAAAAGAATCATCTCACAATCAGGTATAACATAAGTACAGTAGTATAGATGATTAGTCATAAAATATAGAATCTTATTATATTAAGAAACACTAATACTGACCCACACATGATCGATAGGTACCTAACCCCTACTGACCCACATAGAATTTGACCCACACATGATCGATATGCATTGACCCACAAAGAATAACTGAGTACTGACCCACACAGGATCTGACCCACATAGGATCGATGTTCTTTCTTCACGTTGCAGCCTGCCACATGTTTCCTTGCACTCGGTATGCTCAAGTTCCATAGAATCTTCCCCTTGAGATATTAGTCGTACCTCGACCACCACTAAGCTCCAAAGTGGAATAACTCAAAGGACTTCCATGTTTTAAGGATTCCAACACAATAGAAGACGCACCAATCGGACGCCCGGTCTGTGAGTTATAAGCGTTTTAGCTTCGGCGGCCCAGTTGGATTTGGTTTCGATCCAACTTGTCCTTAATATAATTGTCTAAAAAACACAATTGAAAAATACCAAAAGGACCTTCTAAATCCAAGGATTCCATCAATGTTGATGGTTCGTCAAACAGATGTCCAGTTCTCAAGATATGCTCCTTTAAGTGTTCTAGGGTCTGGTTGGCCCTGGGTCTAGTTTGACCTGGTCGAACGGATCCGGACCGACTCGCTCAAGGATGGGCTGGGGTGGACTCATCCCGATGGGCTGATGTTTGGTCTGAGCCTCAAGAGGGACGTTCCACAAGGGCAGCCCACCGGAGCCCGTAAGGGCGGCCCGACCAGAATAAGGTGGCCCGCAAGGGGGGCATCCTACTAGGGGGAAGTCCGTAATGGGGTGGCCCGAACCATGTGGGGAGGAGACCCGGTCCAGGGAGGTGGTCCTATTTGAGTGAGGCATCCAGGTCTGAGGGCGGAGGCTGGGTGTGAGGGCGCTGACTCAATCCAAGGGCGGGGGCCCGGTGTGAGGGCGGGGGCCCGGTGTGAGGGCGGGGGCACGGTGTGAGGGCGGTGGCCCACTCCGAGGGAGGCAGTCCAGTCCGAGGGCGGCCGCCCAACCCGTGGGTGGCGGCCCAATCCGAGGGCGATGACCTGGTCTAAGGGCGGTGGCCTGGTGTGGGGGCAGTTCCCCGACTCGAGGGTCGCGGCCCGCTATGACGGATGCGGCCCAGTTCAGTCCGATGCGGGGGGGGGGGTGTAACCCCCAAGTCACCTAGATTCCCAAAAGGCAAAGAGGTCGTTCAGTTGGTGACGCGTCATCGTCGTGTGGGTGCTGCAGAATCCTCCGGAGTAGGGTTTGACCTCCACTATAGCATCGATTCATTAGCGGCGTGGCGGTCGTGTCACCTTCCATCCCGCAGTTGGCTGTCGTGCCGACCTCCTCCTCCGTTCACCGCGGCTAACGAGCCGTGACTCTCCTCTTGTGGCGTGCGTCAACGTGTTCACGGTCTTCTGAGGCGGTGCATGGAAAATCAAAATAGTGGAGGGTTCAAGCCAGGTTTTTAGGCCATCACACTCGGCATTTGATCGCAATATGAAGGATATTAAGGGACATCAAAAAACAGTTTTGTTGAACAAAAATTAACCGCACAAGATTCCCAGCAATAACCTCCCGCAAGGACGGATGAATCACGGGTCAACACGTTAGTAATTTGACATGCATTCTTCATATAATTTCAAGAATGTGGAAGAGGGAAACCAAAACGCACAAATGAAAATAAACCCCTGCCTTGAAGAGACGTCCGCTGACAATGGTCGACGAAACCTCCTTTATCATTGTTGTCCGTTCATGACTCGGTGGTGCTCGTCACCACCCATTGCAACAAGTCTCGTCCTCCTAGTGGTTGGCATCGTGGTACTTTTCCAGAGCTTCGTCATTTTGTGAATCCATACCAACACCCCTCCCCGTGCGTCAACGTGTTCACGCTCGGGGATTATAAAAGATATTTTCTAAATAGTGAAACATAACCATAAAAGAAAAAGGCACATGCAGAAAATATACAATGTTTAGGTTATTGAAATGCTCGGACTCACTGTAGAACCAAGTTGGGGATTCATCATATACTGTGCACCTATGAAAAACTCAAACAACACACGCAACATAGAACCAAAGAATAATCAAATACAAGGCATATATAACCGATAGAAAAGAAGACGAATACTGTAATACGTCCCCTTACTAGGGATAAATCTCTCCTATGTTTTTTCATAGTGCCTCTATGTAATTAGGTGTTGTTGTTAGGGTCATCGAAATTGTACTGCTATATAATCATCATTTCCATATAGGTAAAAGGAACACCATGGAACACTAGGACCTCATCAGGGCACCACACCAAGCATAGATGAAGATGATCAAAACTTATCTAGATCACTATTTCTTCTTTGGTAAGTCATGGAATCCCACCAGTGCTCCTTCATATACTATTCTCCCTCGAGGAAAACTAGAGCACCCATAACCATTGATATTTTTCACCCAACTAAATCTCCCAAAAGTGGAGAGGTAGATTCCAAATCGAGGAGTCATTCTAGTACGGGTAGAGTAATACTGGAGCATATAACCATGGATATGAAAAATCTAGATAAGTGTCCCAACAATACAACTTAAACAACAAAATAAGGACATATGAAATCATAGGATAAGCTATCATGGGTCACCCATAGATCAAGCAAATATGTTTCATGAAGAATGAAAAAAAGGGAGGAATAGAAAACCATAGGATCATAAGGATAAATGAATCAACATTAGGTATGAGGATGATATAGATCAAATGGTAAATAAGACCAAGGCTAATGGCACATTCCCAATGTATAAACTGAAAAAAAGTCCCATATGAACTAATAAAATAAGTTCAAACTCAATAATACATAAATCCAACATATAAAAATACCAAATATTCTATGAAAATGTATTTTTTGACAAGTAAAAAAACAATGTGTGACACCCCAAATTTTGGGTATCATATAATGATGATATTAGAAATTTACTTTTGTTAAATCCCTTTTAAACAAACAAAAATTTAAAAGATAATCATAAGTCTCTTTATTTAAATAAGAACATCGTAGTGTCTAAAATACACCGAGATAAGAATAGTAATCATGCTAACCAAATATACCTATTAAAAACCCTATCAGAACTACTGGAAGACCCCTAATCACCACAATGAGGCCCATTAATTAAAGGAGATCCTTCGAGTCAACTGAAGAAAAAAACATCACCACTACGATCATAAAAACCATGCTGAGCATTAGCGGAATGGGAAGCACCATCTACTTCCTTTTGAGTTTTAGAACATCGTAACGTTTGGCTTTATAAAACAATTTTTCGACCATTTCTCTAGTGACCATTGGAAGCTAACGGTTATTAAAAATATTTGTTGAACCTTTTTAGTGTAAGTGAACAAATTTAAATATTTATTAGTTTCAAAATAATTGAGTTAGGATTACGGTTATAATTAAACCATAATTTATGAACTATAAAAGGATATGATGTAAAACTTCATTTCACCCTTAAGTTATTTTGAAAAGAATTAAGGAATTAAAAACACTTTGCGAATTTTTGAAATACAATGTAACAATTTTCATTTCTTAAATAATGTAACAAACTATGTTTAAGTTTTTCAAATTAAATTATGTTTTGATTGAACTATGTTTACGTGGATACTAGTACATAAATTATAATGTAGGTTTATTAAAATTTCCTTTTTGTAACTTTTTGAGATAAAAAAAGGGGTTTAGTTATTTTAATTTTATAAATACTTCTAACTAAAACAAGTATAATTTTTATTCATTAATGTTTATGAATATAAAAATCTATATAGTTTTAATAAATGGATTGTTTCATCTTCTTAAAACGTTATTTAAGTGTAGATTTTTTTTAAAAAAAATTGGCCCACTCGGGCCAGCCCTTTTTGGCTAGGACCGAGGGAGGCAGCTCACATGAAGTGGGTGAGCCTGACCCTCATCCCCAAGCCAAGGCTAGCCCGAGTTCAGGCACAGGTTCCCCAAAGGGACCTCGAGAGCGAGCAGAAGCGCATAGGCGCACCAGTGTGGGCATGAGGCCTCGGCGGGGTCTGGGTAGGCCAAGGCCTGTGGGCGGGAGCCCGTGTATAGGGACCCATTCGTGGGTACTTTTTTATTTCTAAGCACTCTATGGGAGTCCCTGGGTTATAAGGGAGGGAAAAACCGCTCTCCGTTTTGATGTGGGTAGTAGTTATTTGGAAAAAATGCGATCTGGACCATTGTATTGCGTCTTGCACGATCTGGGCCATTGTTTTTGATCCCACACTCGACCCTCAGCGACCGCGTCTCTCTCTGTGGGTTTTTTCAACCGTTCGATCCGGCATGATCTAATCATGGTCATTCAAGGTTTTTAAATTTCCACATCGAAATTATATCGTCCAATGAAACTAAGATCCAATCCAAGCCACTCAATTATTTTAAAACAAGAGATGCATCTCATCCCTTGGATAAATGTTAGGATTGATCTAGACCATCCGTTTTCCCCAGAATTTCCCATAGCCGCATCTTCTTCTTCCTCCGCACAAGGGTTACACCAGTAAAACTTCCCTATCGAACACCAATCATTTTCTTCACCTATGACCACCGGGGAACCCCATGTCTCCTAGTTTTCTTCAAGCACGCCACCCCAATTGAATGCAATGCAAGTGGGTACATGTTCGCATGGAACGTGGTGTTCGATATTTTGTATATAAATAACTAAGATATCTTGGTTCGTCTCTCCCATTCAAGTCTCTAGCGAGCTCGACCAACCCTTCCTGATGTCCTCATTTCCCTAGTTTTTAAAGTCTGGTTTTTTATTTTGTCCTTTTTTTCTTCTTTGAAAATATATACACTTATATATTTGATATATATATATATATATATATATATTTCAACATTATGGTTTAGTCCAAATGTTCTTAAATGTTGAACTAGTTCTTCGGGTTCTCTGGCATTCCAATAGCTTAAAGAATGTATGTATTATACCTAGCCTCGTTTCGTTGTTTTGAAAACACATATATACTTTTGGTTATATGTATATACGTTAGTTATATGTAGGAATGGGCATGACCATTCTACTTCGATTATATGTATGAAGTTTGTGTATAATTGTTCATGCACTGCACAAATTCACATACACTTAATTTCATATTCAAATAATAAATAAATTTCGAAAATGTTATATATATGATCGCGTTTTTATAAAAAAAAAATTTGTAGGTTTTAATAAACAAATTTTTTTGACTAAGGGAATGAACTGCCCTATTCAAAACATTGTTGAACTATTATTCATAAGGGATTAACACAAAAGGATGTTCTAATCTTTCAATTCGAGTTCGGGTACATAAATATATTTTATATGTCGCATGAAGCTTGATTTCAGTTGTTAAGGTCCTTACACATTATGTATTGAGTTTAGGTGGAGTTTTAAAAACATAAGAAATAGGGTGTTAAACAAAACTTATATCCACATTTAAGAGTAACTTATTTGTTTTCCCTATATTTTAAATGATTTTCTTATGGGGAAGATTCATTCTTTCCTTCTTGAGAATTATTCAATATTATGCAAAGGCTTAACAATATTGAATATTTTAGCATGTGCAAGCTCAAAACCCTATTTGAGATTTTTGGTTCACCTTGTAATTAATTGGATGATAAAATTTTAAAATTTCAAGAACAAACATGCATGTGATAAATTCTAGTTTTCTATTCTTTCAGTACGTTAGATGTCAATGTATGTTCCATAATCTACTTTTCTTCTTTCATTTTAATAATGGTCACATGATTTTTAGCTTGTTTTTTAATCATCTAGATGCATGTATCACTTATAAGATATGTAAATTCAACTACTATGACTAACTATGAATGAACTATTCAAGGTGTTATGGGACATCGAGAATATAAAACCCCGTTTAAGTAAAGTACTAATTTATGTGGCTCACATGAAAGTAAAGACGTATTAAGGGTGTGCCCTGATAGCGCTCTAATGCATTGGGTAAATAATTAATCTTTAGAGATTACAAGCTTCATGATACCCTGGTGAATAACCTCAGTAATTTTTCAATATTGTCACGTTGAGGATGGACCTCAGGGATTTGTTAATGAATGTCTAAATGAAATGTTGAAGCCACATATTCAAGTCATGTTACAAGTTCTTTTCATGATGATATTCCTATTACTTCACTACTCTCTCCCTTATGTTTTTATTAAGTTCATATTGATGTCACAAGTAAAAGTTTCGAGCATGATTATTGTAAAATAGTAACCAACATATGAAATTGAAGTTTTTTACTTCACACGCAACTCTGATTAAGTATTACACTCAATGGTTTATGTTGTGCATAAACATTCATACATCATACTTGTTTAGGATATATTTTACTACCCCCTTTTGAAAATGTCCTAATTGATTCATGTATTCCTTGAAAATAGTAGTTGAGAACTTTTATGTTAGGTTACATGTGTTATAGTTTTCTATAAGAGAATGTTCTTTGGATAAGTTTTTAAAAAATGCTTTCAAAAGAATGATTGGTATATTTTAAACCACATACTTTCCATTCTTATGATCACCCTATGTTTTGAATTTTAAATTTTCAGGTAACTTTTATCAGATGAAAAATTTCTAAAGTTATGGTTTCCGAGAGCCCAAACCGAACTCAATCCTCTGTATGGGACGTGATGTGTGTTTATCAGTGCATGTTTCTATTTTAAAATGACACATCATGTTCCGAAGGCACTGAATCCTGGTTTTTCTGGGGTCGGGTCTTCATAGTAGGTATCAGAGGATTCAGTTTGGATAACTCCGGAAAGCCAGAACTGAAACAAAGAAAAATAAACTTCAGCATTACTAAAATTGAGTTTTCTTAATATTCAGATTGAAAACGAAGGTACTAATCTTTTTTATTTTATCAATGAGGCCATATAAATTATAATTTCCATACCCATCCATGAACCTTTAATAAACTATTCCCATATCCGTATGTCGTGAAGACATCTCTATGATGTGTCCAACTCTCCCAGAGTACATCAACTCCACCAAAGAGCGGGTCTGGATTACATCTTTATGATGCAAGCCCAGTTTCCATCATACACACGATGGGGGATGTACTATGAGGTACTTTTTATATGCTTCACCATAGCGGAAGGTGTCTCGTCCCTCAAGGCTTTCCAAGAGGCTGCTGTAGAGGGAGATCTCCACGCAGCATACATGTGTCAAGTCTTTTCCTATGGCCATTTTGGTCAAATGATGGACTTTGTAATCCTTGAATACAAAGCCTCTCGTTTTGTGTATAGACATCAAGTAAATAGGGATGTCTCATAGTTGTACACCCCACGTGTCATAATATGGAGATACCATAAGTGATCCCTTGACATCGAACCTGATTGCTCGGGTTGCATATAGTTTATGGAGATATAAAGTTTCAAGAATGTCTTTAGAATTCGGGTTTTAGGGAACTGAGGAAACCATTATCCCCGTTTTACATTGTGCACCAGTAGTTATATAAAGACCATATTCTATTATCTCTTTCATCTTATGTCTTTACATTGTTTATACTTTTGGATGGATTTCAGGTGATTGAACTCTCATTTTAAACTTTTATATAGAAGGACAAACCCACATGTTATCTCTTCCTATTGAGATACTGCATATTATTGCAATCAAAACCTCTGAAGATGAGTATCGTCCCATCACAAACCTGCGAGGAACGTGTAAGCAATTGTTTAAGGTGACAAACTGTCCAGGGATTCTCTTCGCCTATCAAGGGAATTCTCCCATCTACTACCGCATAGGCTCAGCACAATTGGACGAACGTAAGTGGGGAGGAAAATACCACGAAGGGCTCATCCTATGTTTCAGCCTAGGCCAGAGCTACACGGCTATAGTAAAATTTCAAGAGGGTGCTTTAGAGGGAAACGTTTCTGTGACCTACATGTACCAACTCATCATCATTATCCTGTACTAAAATGTATATAAATTAGATGTTCTCGATTGAGACATAATTTGACAAGTTCTTCATACATTGGTGTATGTGGAAATTTCCAAACTTTGTACCATTCGAGCCTCCCTTTGGAAGCCCAAGTGTGAGGTCCATGAGTTCAACCCATTTTTCCCGAAGTGTATCTGGATTAGAGAACTAGAGGATTTGAGCATCAATTTGGGTGTTCCACTGAACGCACCCGAGGATCCCCTTTGATGGGGGATATGGTAAGACCAACTGAGAGCTTCCTCAAAGAATGTTTGTATGAAGGGAATTGCGGGGACACAATTCATTGATGGGAGGAGTAATGAAACACCCCTAATTTTTCGTATCATATAATGATGATATTATGCATTTACTTTTGTTAAAGCCCTTTTAACAGAACAACAATTTAATGGAAAACATAAGGCTCTTTATTTAAATAAGAACATCGTAGTGTCTACAATACACCGAGATCAAAAGATTAATCATGCTAACCAAATATACATATTAAAAACCCTATCAAAACTAATGGAAGACCCCCAATCACCACAACGAGTCCTAGTATGTAAAGGAGATCCTTCGAGTCCTATAAAGCAAAAAACACCACCACTGTGATCATAAAAACCATGATGAGTATCAGTAGAATGGAAATCCCAATCTTCTTCATTTTTTGTTTTAGGACACCGTAAGGTTTTGTTTTATTGGACACTTTTTTCGACCATTTCTCTTGTGACCGTTAGAAGCTAACAATTATAAAAAAAATAGTCATTAGACCATGTCAGGATAAGTGAACTTATTTTAATATTAATTAGTTTCCAAATATTTGACTTATGATTATTGTTATAATCAAACCATCATTTATAAACTCTAAAAGGATATGGTGTAAAACTTCATTTCACCCTTAAGTGATTTTGAAAATAATTACGGTATTCAAAACACTTTGTGAATTTTTCAAATACAATGAAACGATTTTAATTTCATAAATAATGCTATAAACTATGTTTATGTTTTTCAAATTAAATTTTGTTTTGAATGAACTAAGTTTTCGTTGATACTAGTATATAAATTATAATGTGGGTTTATTAAAATTTCATTTTCATAAATTTTTTAGAAAAAAAGGGGTTTAGTATTTTTAATTTTAGAAATACTTCTAACTGAAACATGTTTAATTTGTATTCATTAATGATTAAGAATATAAAATTCTATATAGTCTTAAAAAATGGATTGTTTCCTCTTCTTAAATTTTTTTAATGTAGTTTTTTTTAAAAAATATTGGCCCACTAGGGCCATCCCTTTTGTGATAGGTCTGAGGGAGGCATCTCACACGAAGTGGCTGAGCTTGACCCTCATTCCCTTTACATGGCCGACCCGAGCTTGGGCAGAGGTTCCCCGAAGGGTGCTCAGGATCAAGCAAGAGTGCATAGGCGCACCAGTCTAGGCGTGAGGCCGTAGTGAGGTCTTGGTAGGCCAATGCCTGTGGGCGGGAGCCCAGGTATAGGGCCCTCTTTGTGGGTGTTGTGTGATTTCTGAGCACTCGTTGAGAGGCCTAGGGTTATAAGGGAGGTGAAAACTGCTCTCCATTTCGATGTGGGAAGTAGTTTTTTAGGCGAAACGTGATCTGGACCTTTGGATCGCATCGCCCGCGATCTGGGCCGCTGTTTCTTATCCTGCGCTCGACCCTTAGCGACCATGTATCTCTCTGCGGTTTTTGTCAACCGTTCGATCCGGAACAATCTAATCATGTTCGTTCGAGGTATTTAAATTGTCACATCGATCCTATACTGTCTGATGAAACTTAAATCTAATCTAAGCCGCTCAATTATTTTAAAATAGCGGATGCATCTCATCCCTTAGATCGACGTTGGGATCGTTCTGGGCTGTCCATTTTTTCCCAGAATTTCCCCTAGCTACATCGTCTTCTTCCTCCATGCATGGTTTACACCAGTAACCCTACACTATGACACACCTCTCATTTTCTTCACCATTGACCACCGAGGACCCCCATGTCTCCTCGTTTTCTTCAAGAATGACAACCCCCATTGAATGCAATGCAAGTGGGTATGTTTCTGTGTGGACGTTGGTGTGTGAGATATTATATATAATTAATAGAGACCTCTCCGTTCTTCTCGTCTGTTCAAGTCTCTAGTGAGCACGACCAACCCTCCCTGAAGTCCCCCTTTCCCTGGTTTTTAAATTAAGGGTTTTTAGTTTGGCCTTGTTTTTCTCCTTTGAGAATATATACACTTATATATTCGAAAAATATATATTTTCTTAACCTTACGGTTTAGTCCAAACGTTCTAAAATGTTCAACCAATGCCTTCGGGTTCTCTTTCATTCAAATAGATTAAAGAATGTATGGATTATACCTAGCCTCATTTTTTTTGTTTTGAAAATACATATACACTTTTGGTTATATGTATATATGTTAGTTATATGTAGGAATGGGAATGAACTTTCTACTTCAGTTATATGTATAGTGTTTGTGTATATTTTTTCCTGGAATGCACATATTCATATACACTTAATATCATATTTAAATAATAAATAAATTTTTAAAATTTTTTATATATGATCGAGTTTTTATATAATTATTTTTTTTAGGTTTTCATAAACAATTTTTTATGACTAAGGGAATGACCTGCCCTATTAAAAATGTTGATGAACTAATATTCATAGGGTATTAACACACATGGGTGTGCCAATATTTCAGTTTGAGTTCGGGTACATACATATATTTTATATGTTGCTTGAACCATGATTTCAGTTGTTATGGTCATTACACATTATGTCTCGAGTTTAGGTGGAGTTTTAAAAACATATGAAATAGGGTGTTAAACAAAAAATATATCCACATTTAAGAGTAACTTATTTGTTTTCTGTATGTTTCAAATGATGTTGCTTATGGTGAAGATTCATGCTTTATATCATGGACATTATTCAGTATTATACAAAGGCTTAACAATATTGAATGTTTTAGCATGTGAAATCTCAAAACCCTACTTGAGATTTTTGGTTCACCTTGTAATAAATTGGATTCTAAAATTTTATAATTTTAAGAACAAACTTGCATGTGATAAATTCTAGTTTTATGTTCTTTCAGTACCTAAATGTCAATTTATATACCCTAATCTGCATTTCTTCTTTCCTTTTAATAACTTCCAGATGATTGTTAACTTGGTTTCTAATCTTCTAGATGCCTTTATTTCTTATAAGATATGTAAATTCAACAACTATGACTAACTATGAATGAACTATTCAAGGTGGTATGGGACATATTGAATATAAAACCCCATTTAAGAAAAGTATTGATTTATGTGACTCACTTGAAAGTCAGGAAATATTAAGGTCGCACCGTAATAACGCTCCAATGCATTGGGTAAAGCATTAATATCTAGATATTAAAATCTTCATGATACCCTAGTGAATAAACTCTGTAATTTTTCTTTATTTACACCTTGGGGATGAACCTCAGTGATATGTTCATGATTTTCTAAATGAAATTATGAAGCCACATATTCATGTCATGTTACATGTTCATTTCAAGATGATATGTCTAATCTTTCACTACTCTTTCCATTATGTTTTTATCAAGTTCTTGTTGATGTCACAAGTAAATGTTTGGGGCATGATTCGTGTAAAATAGTACCCAACATATGAAATTGATGTTTTTTCCTTCACGCGCAAATCTGATTAAGTATTAATCTTAATGGTTTAATTTGTGCTTAAAATTCATACGTCATACATGTTCAGGATATCATTTACTACCCCTTTTTGAAAACTTCCTAATTGATTCATGTATTCCATGAAAATCTTAGCTGATCACTTTTATTTTATGTTACATGTGTTATAGTTTTCTATAAGAGAATTTTTTTTGGATAAGTTTTTAAGAAATCCTTTGAAAAGTTTCATTGGATTATTTTAAACCCCTTACTGGGCATTCTTATTATCACACTACATTTTTAATTTTGAATTTTTAGGTAACAACTTTTATCAGATGAAACATTTCTAAGGTTACTGATTTCCCAAAGCCTGAACCGAACTTGATCCTCTGTATGGGACATGATGTGTGTTTATCAGTGCATGGTTTCATTTTAAAATGACACATCATGTTCAAAAGGCACATAATCCTGGTTTTTCTGGGGTCGGGTCTTCACATAATGCATGGAATTAAAATCGTTTAATTTACAATATTGAGTGAATGAAGTTCAAAAATCTCCACCTTGTAGATGAAATGCATTAACATAAACACCTGATGTCCCTACATCACTTGTAACACCTGCAGATTTTACAGTATGTCACTTCTTAAATAAATTCATTTTCTTTGAAAGATTATGTTTTATTCAATACCAAAATATGTTTATGCTACAGACAACAATGAGTTGGCTTGTGTTACATGCAAGATCGAGTTTTACCAAACAACAATATATTATTAAAATATTATTATTTAATATAATTTAATATAACCTAGCCATTAAGTTAGTGGTTATGAAAATTATTAACAACTTATGAAAATATATCGCTGAATTCATTTGTTCTAAATTAATTAAAAATGAATATAGTAACCAACTGAATATATATGAGATGTTTTTTTTAAGAACTATTTTATGATCACAAAGTCATTTTATTCTAATAAATTAAATTAATTACTATTATAGAATGATATTAATCAAATATATATATTATTTATTAAATAAAATATTTTTGATATTCATATAATATAATGGAGAGGTATAATATAATAACAAACCCAATATTACACAAACAACCTTTTTTTTATAAAAACAGTTTTATCATCCTTTAATGGAAAACCTATTTTAAATCCAATTTTTGAAAATTTTATGAGTTATATTTGAAATAATGAACTACATCTTTTAAATAAAAATATAAAATTTTACTTCAGTTAATTTTTTGTTATTTTTCTGATAAGTTTCATGTTTTTATGAATAGTAAAAAATACAAAATTTTAATTGAAAACAACTTTTTTTAATCAAAATAATTTTTAGTGTCAAATTATATTATTAAATGTTTTTAAAGTATAAATTGATTATTTTTATCATTTAATTTAATTTAGGTTATTGTAATCCATTTTACAAAGAATTTAGATATTAAAATGTTTAAATATTTTGTTGGTTTAAACATTAATAACTCATTTTCTCAAGCTGTCAATAAGATTAATTTTAAATTAATTACTAAAAATTCTATGATTTGAATTATGAAAAAAGGATTCTATATTTGGAATTAGTGGGTCCAAATTATTTAAATAGGTTTCTTTTATTTCTGGTCATATGAATAGTTAAATTTAGTAATATTTTAATTACCAGGTTTAAAGGTAAATTATGTAATTATGGATATAAATGATGTTATAAAATTACCCCAACACTTGTCCAAGTATCATTTAATGAGTGGTTTTCAAGAAAAATGATCATTAGGCCTAAATTATACTCTTTTTAAGCCACTTGGATGACAATACGACATTTATAAAAATAGACTATACATATTCATTTGAAAGATAATAAATTTATATTCATCGTGATAATTTATTTAAAATTCTTAGAGAAGAAATAATTTAATTAAATTATTTTATAATACTGACGTAGTAATTGTTTATTTAATGGAAATAAAAAATTAATGATATTAAAAACTTTAAAATAAATAATATTTGACATAATTAATGACATCCATGAATTTTATAGATAATTTTGAAATGTTAGTGATATATTATAAGTTTTGGTTCGATGTGATCATGAATTTGGGAAATTTTTTAAAAAGAAAAATATTTAATAGTATCAAAAATGAAAAAAATTATACTTTAAAATAAATAATATTTTATTAAATGATATAAAATTCATAAAAATATAAATTCGTCCAAATAACTAAATTGAGGTTAAATATGTAATCAATTATCTATTTGAGGTTCGTTTGTCATTTTATAGTAACTATATTATCCCTAAAGAGTAAAAAGAAATTCATGCTAAGAGTGAAAGGGTTTTACTAAGGGTTAGAGACAAATAATAAGGTTAACATTATGACCTAAACATGTCTATTTTTTGAGAGGATTTGGACCCATAATCATCTTAGGATTTAAATAACTCACTTTTAATACATTTTAAATTAAAAAATAATAGATCTTAATTTAATATTTTTAGTGATTCATAAAATGCCCCACCTAAATTATAAAAGAGAACTTTCTACCTCACTTCCTTACACCAATTTGATCCTTCTAGATCAACCAAACCCTACCCATGTATCTTCTTAACTTCCATATACACACATTAGAGGTTCTGGTCTTCTAAAAATACTAACCCAAGCGTCTTTAAGAGGTTATCTGTAGAGACCCAACCCTAGAAGGCCCAAAGCTGGTGTCTACTACTATTGCATTGATAGGATTACAAGGAATTAAATCCCAAAGTAATAAGAGTTTAGTAGTCTTGATAAAATATATATATACATGAGAAAATAATAATCTAATTACTACATATTTTTCTTCAGCTTTGTAAATAAATATCTTGGAAGATAACTCTATTCTAGTTAGTAAATTCCTACATATATTTCTTAGTATGTTTCTTGGATTCCTAGGTAAATAAATATAATAAGGGTGAGATAAAATTATTATTAAGGACAAAATATATTAGAATAAATAATGAATAAATGATAATAATAATTATGAAATGGTGAATAACAGAAAAGTGAATTTTGAAAGAAATGGCCTTCCCAAAGAATGCACCACACGTGCTCGCGGTTTTTTGAATCTTTTCTGACCGTTGCTTCTTCCGACCCCAGACCTTCGGCGGCCTTGGATCCGGCAATCGATCTGGGCTCAGGACCTCTAGAATAAATCTCCTCCCCTTCCCCCGAGGGTTCCCTAGGATCATTTCCTCGTTAGCGGCGCCCAGTGGTGTCCTTCATGGAGGCTTTGTGTGGGGAGGCCTCTAGCGCTGCTCTCCATTGTTTCTAGGATAATGATCTTTTTTCCCATTTGGTGTTGAGGGAGGGTTCTCACCTGTAATTGGTCTCCCCTGCCTTTGCGTTCACTGCTGCTTTAGTTGTTTTGAAATGGACTCCTGTGGAGAGGTTTGGTGTGGGGATTCCTCCCCTCTTTACTTTCAAGCGGTTCATGGACTCCTGGGGTTTACAAGTGGTGACTCGCATATCGGTGATTCATCGGAAGTCATTCTGTCTGGTTCTCGCCTCTGAGGCTAATTTCATACAGGCTTGGTGAAAATCCCCTCGGGTGATGGGTTGATGGCATTTCAATCTTTCCCGCTGGTCTATGCAGGTGCATAGAGGGAAAGAGAGCTCATGGGTTATGGTTTGGATCATCCTTCTAGGGATCCCTCTTCCTTTCCAGAATGGCACCTTCCTCAGGGACATTGGTGATTCTATGGGGGGGGTTCTCTATGCGGATGACCACACACACCGCAGGGAGGAATTTTTGGATCCTCAGGTCTGCATTGATCTTGATCTATGTCTGCCGATCCGGGATAATCTCTATCTGAAGGTGCAGGATTTTGCAGACTGGTCCCGGGACATGGTTTACCCAGTGTTTCCCAGGTTCTTCTCATTGTGTCTCCTCCAGGGTCATTCAGCCCTGATTTGCAGGAAACATTGCCTCGGTGTCCCCCTCTTTCATTCTAGTGGCTCAATGCCTGGAGCTATGCTCCCTCAGCCTTATGAGGGGTACGATTCTTCATCGGTTCAGCCCACTCCCTCAAATGTCTCCTTTTCTCCAGTTTCGCCCTCCTACTACATGCCCTCTCCCGGTTGAATGGCGTCTGGCTTTCATTCCCTCGCCCTAGTGGCATGTCCTCTGCTGCAGACCATTTCTCCATCCCTTGGCTTGGAGGTGCTCCATTTTCTAGATCTGGTTTCCCCCAAAATGAGTGGAAAGTTGTTGAATTATTTGGTCACTCTTGAGTGGCCGTGGGCTTCTTCTCTATTGTTTCTCGTAGGGGCGTTGTTGGAATTCTTCATACGGTCCTCCTTGAGGGACCCAACTGCTTCTTTCTGGCCCATTTCTTTGTCATCTTCGGCTTCTCGCCATGTGTTGTGGGCCAAGTTTGATGGGGTTCATGGAGTCGTCCTCCTTTCTTTGGATTCTCTCCATAGTCCCAGGAGGGGACCAAGAAGAGCTCACAAAGCCTTCGGTGACCGGGCTCTCACAAAGTCAGATTCCTTGGTTCCTAGTGCCATTTCTTCATCCTCTGTTACGTATGGGACTCATGTTCTAGTGGAAATGGGTCCCCAGGATGGGTTTCCACCCTGTGAGGTGAGGTGAAAATCCCATAATTCCTCTTCAATCTTCCTCTCAAAATCCTCAAATCTCTCCAATATGAGTCTGGGGGTGCGTACAAGGTTATTGTTTAAGAATATGTTGGATAGGTAATGTCCTTCATTCCTCTTGGAAGATACCACAGTGTATGGGGCCAAAGTCGGTCCTCTCTTATTGCAATGATTCAAATTCTCATCTGGAATGCCTGAGGTGTTGGAGAAAGGGTGAAAATATATTTCATATCCTCTAAATATAACAGAAACAAAGCCAAAAATGGCAGTGATCCTCGAACACAAACAGGCCCCTACCATGATTTCTGAGTTCACTCGTAAGGTGAAAATGCAGGCTTCCATGCATGCGAACCAGATCAACAAACATATAAGGCTTTTCTGGCACGAGGAAGTTACTTTGGACAAGGTACTTGAGGGAGTCCAATATATCACTACAAAAATTAAATTTGGCAGGAACTCTATTTTTTCCCCCTTTATCTATGGAAGCTGCGACGCTCATATAAGGGATGTTTTGTGGTTCGAGCTGAATGATTTCGATCCTGGAGACCAGCCCTGGGTGGTGGGGGGGGGGGATTTTAACGTTGTTTACCTCCTAGATGAGAAGAAGGGTGGTAGGTAATTTCCAACAAGGGTTAGCATGTCCTTCTCTCAATTCATGGATCACAAACGGTTGTCAAACTTAGGCTATTCAGGAGACCCCTTTACATGGTGCAACAACCGCAAGGGTGACAGTCGAAGATAGAGTAGACTCGAACATTGTATCACTAATATCCATGTCATTTACTTGTTTCGAAATAAAAATGTGGCCCACTTGACTCGTAGCATCTCTGATCACTCCCTGCTCTTGTTATCATTGTGCAGGAGGGAGTTTTTGTAGGAGAGTTTCCACTTCTCTAGTTAGTGGTCGAGTTTCCCTAGCTATCATTGGATGGTTAGGAACATCTAGTCCGAACCATCTCAGGCTGACTCCGAGCTGGATTTTGATTCCATGTTAAGGCACCTCAAGCAGGAACTTCAAATCTGGGCACGGTCCCTTCCTTCATTGGATCAGGAGTTGGATGTGATCAAGCTTGAAGTCGATCGGCTTGAGGCTATCCTTGAAGAGCTCTGGGACGACACTGTTTTTGGAGAAATTGTAGAGAAAAGGAAAAACATGGTGGTCATGGTTCTCTCACAGGAGAAAAGGGAAAGGAAAAGCTCATGGGTCAAATGGCTCAAGGAAGGGGACATGAATAAAGCTTTTTTCCATGTGTTCATTCGAGAGAGGAGGCGTGCTATGATGAAATGTGTCATAAAATCCATTGATAGGCTCCTTGATCGTTTCATCTAGGATGCCCATTCATAGGGGAAGAGACATTGGGTCTCATGGAGGAAGATGGAGAGGCCAGTTTGCGAGGGAGGGATCAGTGTCAATAGCTTGGTGGTCACAATCCAGTTCATGCATGTGAGGATCGCCAAGGAGATTATCGAGGAGCGTACCTTGTGGGTGAAACTTATGTCCCAAAAGCACTGAACCGGTTCTGCTTCTCCTTCCACAAATGGGTTTTCCTTATGTTCCTCTGTGTGTATTATCATTTCTAACCTCCTTCCTCATTTGAAATGGATCATTAGTAACGGGAACATAATTTACTAGTTTCATAACTGGCCAGGTAACATGTTTGCCTTTCCCAAGTGTCCTGCTCTTATGATCTACTTCAAGGAATCGATCCACTATCCAGCGTTTTTTAGATTAGTTTTGAATATGTCTCAGAAGTAACGGTTTGACTCCATTCT
The DNA here is from genome assembly GCA_963277665.1 of Viscum album. NCBI lineage: Eukaryota > Viridiplantae > Streptophyta > Magnoliopsida > Santalales > Viscaceae > Viscum > Viscum album. The sequence goes on along the minus strand of OY728148.1, from coordinate 960,705,906 downwards.
CATTACCTCGGAGCAGGATAGGTGTGTTTTTACTCCATCTGTATCAGGGAAATTTAACTCGAAGGACAATCGTAGGATGACCGCCTCCCAAGATATGTATAATAGATGGAATGAGATCATCTAGTGAAAAAAAATCCATGCTAAAATCAACTTTCTCTCCTAGAAAATTCAGAACAATTTTGTAGCTTCTGATTCCAACGTCAAATGCCTAATTATCTCCATGGCATCCTGTTGTTAGTGTTGTTTGGACAGAAAAGAAGAGAACACGAGCCATATTATTTTTGAAGGGTTTTGGGAGTGCATGGTTTGGAGTACCTTTGGGGTGTTTACATATTACTCTCCACAGGTTTCTAGCATTGATGTCTTCCTGGAGCACTGGTTTCAAGGGTCCGAGTGTTCAGAGGTGGAAAAGATGGCCCACTCCTTAATCATTAACATGGGCTGCTGGTGCTTATAGCAAGCTAGGAACCAAGCCAGGTTCGAGGTGATTAGTTCCATTGGTAGGTCTATCATGGGAAGAGTTCAGTTCATGATGGTTGAGCTGATTTTCCAATCTGGTAACTGGAAGGAGGCTCAGCCCATTCGCTTGTTGGGTGTCCCTATGGCTGCAGTTCTTCCCTTTATTTCCAAGGGACTTTGGGTTCGATGAGTTACTCCTGAGTTCAACCTCAATCTCAACACAGATGGGTCCTGTGTCCTGGGGGACATGCGTGGTGGTGGGGTGGTTTGTGATGCTAGGGGAAGTGTCGTCCTGTCATTCACAGCTCACTTTGGTAGTGGCTATTCTGTTCGAGCGGAGTTAAGAGCTGTTATATTTGGTCTGTCCATCTGCAGGGACTGTGACATTTTTATTTCCCAGGTGGATACTGATTATATGATTATCCATGATGCTTTACTTGTTAAAGGCTCTATCCCCTGGTCAATATCTTACTTCATTCAGAAATGTAAGTCCCTCCTAAGAGACAACATTTTGGTCCCCCACACTTGGGGGGAGGGGAACAAAGTGGCGGACTATCGGCCTCCCTAGCTGGTCCTGATTCCCTGTTTAGCTTCCTTTCAGATTCTTTCTTACTTAAACCCGAGGGGGTGAATTTGATTTAGGCTGGTGCCCTTGGCGTACATTACTTTCGTCCTCCATTGGTCCTGACTGTTCTCTTTTCTTGTAGCCTTTTGGCCTAATAATAAAATTATAATGGTGATGATGGTGGTGAATAACTGAATTCACATGCCATATAATCAATAAACTGAGAAAGAGGTGCATAAACAACATGAAAAGGTAATAAATGAAAACACATGAAATTAAAATAACTAGAAAAGAAAAGGGAAATATGGTAAGGTAAGAAACTAAAACACATACTGTCTAAATAATTAAAAATGAAATGTATCCATAGATATGTTGAAACAAAATCTCATAGATGAATAATAAATGAAACTAAATTAGGTAAATTATTTCTTAACAGAAGTCATGTCTAAGGCACATTAAAACCTATATCGTTAAGACATTCACATGATGGTTTAAAATATTCTGACTTGCACAAATAATTTGTCTTTTAAGAACCTATCGATGAATTTAGGATCTATATAATGTTTTGTCTCCTCCCATAATTTATTTTCCAAATTATTCTTTAAATTGAATAATCAAAATAAATAATATGCCTTATCAAATATCAATATTGAATTAAGAAGATGAAATTATCAATATTTTCTGAAATAATAAAATTATTTCCAAAGTATACATCATATGTAAAATGGTATCTGGTATAGGAAATAGTAACATCCCTGATGAATGAAATTTATAATTAGGGGTAAATTCAATGTTCAATGATCAAAGGAGATTGAATATTTCAAGGGGAATAACAAATTATTCAAGGAAGAGAATGTGAATACTATCCTTAAAAAATTAATAATAAACCATTCAAAGGAAGAATACCGATGATATCAATACAAAAAAATGGTAAGTAGAGTAAAAATAATGGGTTCACTACTACAAAATAGTCCTTTAAATTTGCTATAATAGTCCTTTGTCAATTATAATAAAACACTGACAATATGAACGTGCTTAAAAGTTCAAAACATAATTTGTGTTAAAAAAACACTGTTAAAGTCCCCCTTTAACAATGATAAAAAACACTATTAAAAGGGTCATTTAACAACAATTTTTAGTGATGTTAAAGGAGGACTTTAATAAAACTTTTTTAGTGACGATAAAGGAAACACTCTTAAAGGGTGTAAAATTATATTTTTTTGGACACCTATGTGATTTACCCTGTTTATCAGTGCTTCCATTAACCCTTTAATATTGCTCCACCCCCCTTTATCAGTGCTTTTCACCCCGCAACCTTTTATCATCACTTTTTGAATTTCTATCCTTATGTGCATCTTCATGGATTCAAACCCTACACCTCTCCTTCGAAGGTGGAACACCATTACCACTACTCTATTGTTTTGATGTCTATTTAATGATATTTATGTTTATATATATATATATATATATTTACATATATTTATATAATTATTTTAAAATACATTTATCCAATATATGTGTGTGTGTGTGTGTTGGATATATATATACTTATATTTATTTAAATATATTATATATTACATTCATTTATATATAATATAATATAATATATATATATATATCTCTTTATTAATACACACATATGTATATGTATATATAATTTAAAAATGGAAACATATTATTCTAAATACATCTTTAGAATATGTATTTATTTATATATATTAGAATATACGGTTTTACATAAATATGTTTATATATGTATTTATATGAGTGATTTATTATAAGTAAACATAAGAAACATGCATATATTTAATTATAACTAACTTTAAGTTATGAAAGATGATAACATTTCAAAACCATAATATAAATATAAATGTAATAACTAAGAATAAAATTAGTCACCACCAAAAAATTCAATAAGACGCCCTTAAAATATGTTGAAAATCCATCAAATGTCAAAAAATCAGGGTACCCTGACTAAAAACTCTATTTTTTAGATCTTATGAGATTTTTTGGCCTTTAAACAAGTGATAGAGGTTTACCATTGTCATTAAGGGTGTATATCTCATCAAAAAAATTTATTTGATATGTGGTAGAGCATAAATGGACACCAAGATCAAAAGTTATCACTGTTTGACGTTTGATTTACGTTTTCAATTTATTTTAGATTTTTTTTTGATTTTATATCATCAAATTGATATTAAATGACTATTAATCAGAAATAACAAGAAAATTATTAATTGAAAATTTTTTTTTATTTATTTTGTAATCCATTTTCACAAAATGTCTTATATATTAAGTGTAAAATTCTATTTACCTTATCTAAAACATATTTTAAAAAATATATATTAAATTTATATCAATATAAATATATATAAATATTAATATTTTATTCTTAATGATTTTTTAAGTATACCTTTACCAGTGCTACTGAAAAAGCATTGATAAAGTGGGGTCTTTATCATCCCTTCAAAAAAACCACTGATAAGGACCCCCCTTTAACAGTGTTTTTTTACAAGTGCTGTTAAAATATCCCATTTATCGGTTCTTTTTTAAAAGTGTGGATAATGGTCCCTCTTTAACAATGTTTTTTTATCATTAATAAAGACCTCATTTAATAATGTTTTTAGCACTAAAAAAGGGGGTCTTTTAAATCATTTTTAGCAATTGTTGTTAAAGCCCTAGTATTGGATAATCCTAGTTTTGTAGTAATTTTTGTTGATGCTGTTGAATATAAATACAATAAAATGATACTTAAACAAAATTGGGGAAAATATCCTATGATTAGGAAAACGTTTTGAAAAAAAATTTCTTTGAAAATCACTTTTGAAAAAAATTTCATTATAAAGTATCCTTTTAGACATGCTGGGGAAGCTTCAAAGAAATAACGATAGGCAAATCCATACTTGTCGTGCGAGGTAAAATAACATTTTATTTGCAATTTTAAAATATAGAAAAATTAATTATTTTAAAATAGAAAAGAATATTGCATTGAAAAAAATGTAAAAGAAAAAAGGATAAAAATTTCTTTACCAAATCATTTTAAAAATATTTGTGAACACATTTTATTAAAACATGATTTTTAAAAGAAAATAGGTTCTCCAACTAAAGAGATAAATAATTTTGGGTTTTCGTAAAAAAAATATATAAAAACATTTCAGTACCAAAGAGTGTAAAAATGGTACTAATACATGAAAATAGTCATGAATAACTAGAAAATAATGAAAGGTTTTGTTTAAAAATTTTTATACAATTTCCTCTAATGGAAGTTCCATTGCAAGATCATTATTACTATTATTGAGGAAAATAATCCTTAAACATCCCAAGGAGACCCATTCAAACTTTGAAAATTTTGAAATCATAAGCCTCATGAAGGAATAATATTGAATGGAATTTTCAAATACAATGATGATAAAACAATTCATGATATTATATATCAAAATGGGTAGTATATACACCACACAGAATAATCAAATTTTGAATATGACATTTATCTCACAGATGTAAAAAGTGAGATGAGAATCCATTACCTTGAGTTTCCTTTTGGGTGAACATCTTTTCACTTCTTGTATAATAAACCTATTTAAATTTTCTAATTTATTGAGAATCTTTTTCAAGTTTATAATTAATTTTATTTCACTTTCTACTATTTTTTATACAACTACTTGATAAACTCTTTTTACGTTGGGTGTTTAGAACAAATACGGATTATGTGTCAAAAACAACATTGGTATGAAAACTATGGTTAAAGGGATCATTATATAACATATAAAAAATAATAATCATTAAATATTTATCATATTTTTTCATTAATTATTCATTTAAAATAAATCATTATATATGGTTATGAAAAATGAACCAACATTACAATCATGGAGATGGTAGGTTGTACGTACGCATGAATAATGCTCTTATTTTTCAATTATTGTTATGGAGAGAAGGTAAGTAACACCAGATATTTCCAAAACGATCATTATATCATAAATAACATATAATTAAATCATATATAATTTTATATAGAATTATTGTGATGTAAAATGAATCACATCATGTTGAGGAGATTGTATTCCACATGTCCACGAATGACATTATCACTTTTTAAGTGTGTAAAAGGGAAATAAAGAAAATGATATATATATATATATAGTATATATATAGAAACATAATTATTTAATTAATATAATATGAAGTTTTTTATGTCACAAATTTTTAATTATAATCACCAATCATACATTCCATGGATCGTGTGAACAAATCAAATCGCTTTGAGGGGGCAGTAATCCACACTCCTCAAACAAAGTTATCCTATTAAAAAATTTAACGAATTAAAGGTATGTGTTATATAAAAATTAAATAAGTACAAAGAAATAATAAATATCATAAATATCATATATAAATAGAGTTTCCATCATAACTTCCAACCATGAATGATGGTAAAGTAAAATGAACAATCATCATTTCTTGTGGCTGTAGTTTGTCGTACACCGAAACAATATGTTCGTTTCCCATTAGATGGAAGCGTGTGTAAGTGTAGGTATGAATTTTACCATAACAAAATACCAGTATATTAAGGACAAGTGTGTTGTTATATAATAATATAATAAGAATATATGAGGTGTTGGAGAATGGAAATAAAACTTGAAAGCTTGAGAGAAGACATTACCTCTTATTTGGGAAACTACATTTGGTTTAAACCAAAAGGATTCCTGGGAAAGATTTATACTAAAATGGAGGCTTAGAGTTATAGTGGAGTGATTTTGGGAAGCTATATGGGAATATATTCTTCATATCAATGTGTTTTGTGATGTGTCAAGAACGGGGAGAGGTGGCGGCCTTTTATAAGGGAGGAAAAGGACTCACTTGATCTTTTGAAATCAAGTTAGGTGTACCAATGTTTTTACCAAAAAAATGTCATAAAAAACCAACAAAATTCAATAATGAAAGGTTAATGTCCTAATTATTTCCATGAAAGGGGTTTTGGAGAAGTTTCTAGGTCATTTTTCCCCTTTAGTTAAAGGTTTAGTCCTTTATTAAGCTAAATTTTACCTTAATAATTGTAATTAATTTTAATTACTTCCACTAATATTTTTATAAAAAAAACATATTTTGTCTTATTATAAATTAGAAATTATTTTTTTCCAAATATGGAATCCATTTTTACAAATTCAAATCACAAAATTTGTAGTAATTAATTTAAATTTAATCCCGAAGATGGGACGACAATGCCTGTTTTTAAAGTAAAATGGTTTGAATGTTTTCTATTTTTTATAATCAATTTAAAATTAAAATTTATTCCAATGACTTAAATTTTATTATTTATAAAAATATTATCTAATTAATCTTTAAACCCAATTAAAAATATAATTTAACCTTATAAATAAATTAGATAAAAAAGATGTTTTAAACTAAAATTCAGTATTTTTAACTATTCATTAAATATAAAATGTTTGAGAAAAATATCAAAAATTCACCCTAAAATAATTATTTTATTAATATTTCCATGATTAAGTTTATTTTTACGTATTAAATAAATTAATGTGTCAAAATTATAATTTAAAATGGGTTCTCTATTAAAAGGTGGTAAAATTGCCGTTATAAAAATATATGTTTTATATGTAAAATAGGATTTATTCTTATCTTATGAATATCAAACATAATTTATTAATATAAACAATATTTTATTTAATATATAACATATATATTTCATTAAAATCATTAATTAATTTTAAATAACTATGTTTATTAAGACAAAATTCCTTTGGATGTATATAAATAATAATATTTCTTTTTTTATCCAATTGGTTCTTATTTTCATTTATCATTAGTTGGTAACCAGCGAATTCATTTTTTATTTATATAAACCATAAATTTTCATAAGATAGTTAATACTATTTATAACTGCTAACATAATGGCTAGTTTATATCATATTAAATTAAATAATAATATTTTAATAATACATTATTATTTGGTGAAAATCGGTCTTGCGTGTAATGGAAGATATTAAGGAAGGTCAGTTTTCATGTAACACAAGATACCGAGGAAGGCCACTCTAGCATGTAATATAATCTATCAAGGAAGGCCTTTCTTGAATGAAACATAAGCTAACTCAGTGTTTCATGTATTGAAATACATATAATCTATTTTAAATAGTAAAAATTTTATAAAGTATCATGATATTATATTACCTTACGTGTTCTATGTCGCGTGTCATACATGTTATCGAATAAAAGGTTCTTACTTTAGATTTTTAGTTCATCAAATTCTTCCCACCTTATTTAAATTATATCCTCGCAATTTAAACTCGATCAGGGTGATAGATTTTTTGATACTTCCTATGTTTGAAATCCCACATCCTGAGAAGGGTTTATAAGTCATCCTCTATTAAAGAAAGAGTAAAAAGTATATAGGCCACATGTACTACCATGTAACAAGGTCTCTAATAAGATAACATCAGTGTAAAGTACGATACATACTTACAAGAAAAATGTAAATATTTATATGGTGTGAATGGGGTCATCAATCACAAACAACTGAATGATCAAAAGAATGTTGAGGACCTCAAATCCATAAATCTATGATGATTTAGAAGACCACAGATTCAATAGAAATTAAGATATTGGGAAAACATTTTATTTTTCAGACATTTTCCTATTGTTGGGTAATTATTTTACTACATAAGAATATAATGAAATATTATTACAGGATAGGTTTCAATTTCATATGAAATATCCTAAATTTTGGTTTTGCATTGATCAAATTCTAATTCATTCCTTTACTCCTAGAAATTAATTACCAATAATGTTTTTTAATGCCCGAAGCACTAAAAAAATATTTAAAGGATCTCGAGGCCTATAAAAGAGTGAATATTCTAACTATATTCTTTAACTATATTCCAAATCCAATATGGTTAATAGATTAATATCTAATCTTCAAAATTGAAACTACTAGTTTATTATTAACATTTATTCATCAAATTGTTTAACTAAAAATTTGAAAAAATAACCAGGAAATTTCATAGGTTAGTGGTTGGAAAGAAACCCTTATCATCCTTTGGTCGTGGGTTTAAGACCCGCAGCCTTGCCATATTTGATTGGATATCACCCATCTTATAGGTCATCCTTTTATAAAAATGAAATTTAATATAATTCCTAAAATAAATTTTATGGAAATCCTTTAAATTAGGTTAATCACAAAATAGTCTTTTAACGAAATATTTCAATACAATACTAATACATAAATACTGCATTCACTTATTTCCTCATAGATATTTCCATAGTCTAGAGATTATCCATAATATCATTTATAGGATGTTTAAATCATGATACCCTATTTTCAATCTAAACACCCTAGTTTTAACCTAGGTAATTCATTGTCAAAATCCTTCATGGTAGTTATTAAAGAAAATATAAATTATTCTGAACATATCCCCCAAGAATGTGAAAGCAGTTGTGCAGTAAGGCCCATTGTTTTATACCAGGATACCCCAAGTTAGGCTCAAAATACCTTGCAATAGTAATTAATCCTAGCTACATATGTATCAAAACCACATACACTTGAATTATCCAGACATGGATGTATTTCTAGAAATAACCACATAATCTCTACCTTAACAAAATTCTAAGATTTTATTCTATTCTTATCCTCAAATTATACCTTAGGATTATGTTCTCTAACCAATGTTTCCCTAAATCTTGTTCTGAAGGATGATACTAAACTTCCTATGATACCAACAGTAGTAACTTGACCCTAGAAAGACCAGAGTCAATGTATACTACTATTACATTGGAAATATTACAAGGAATTAAATCCCGAAGGATCGATAGTTTAGTATTCTTGGTAAACGAGATACATACATGAGGAAAGAATAATCTAATTCAAACATAATTTTTTATTCCTTCTAAATAAATAGCTTCAAGGATAAATATAATTCATCTAGTAAATCCTGGTATATCTTTCAATGTATTCTTTTTTGATTACTAGGGAAATAAACATAAAAATGGTGAGCTCAGATTCTCTGTAAGGGAAAAATAATGCGGAAGTACAAATGAAACAATGAGAATAATAATTATGACGTGGTCAATAAATGAACTCACATTCCATATAATCAATAAACAAAGTAATTCACTATATTAATCAATAAAATGATAAGGAAGATCATAAATATTATGGAAAGGTTATAACTGAAAACACATTCCATTGAAATAACTAGATAAGGAAAAATAAATATGGAAAGGTAAGAAACTGAAACAAATTCTATCTAAATAACTGAAAATGAAATGTATCCATAGATATGTCGATATAAAATATCATGGATGGATAATAACTAAAACTAAATGAGGGAAATGATTTCTTAATATACATCATGTTTGAGGCACATGTAAAACAATAGAATCAATAACATTCACTAGACAGTTTAAAAAAATTTAATCTGTTAAACTAATTTTTCTCATGAGAACCTATCGATTCATTAAGGTCCTATATAAATTTTAGGCTCCTCCCATCATTTATTGTCCAAATAATTACACATATAGAATAATCAAAATAATTAATATGCCTTATCAAATATCTTTATTGAATAAAGGATATGAAATTATCAATATTTTCCTAAATAATAAAATAACTATCAAAGTAGACATTGTATGTAAAATGGTATAGGGTTTAGGTAATAGTAATATACATGATGAATGAAATGGATAATCAGGGGGAAATTAAATGTTCATTGATCATAGAATATTGAATATTTCATGGGGAATAACAAATTATTCAAATAAGTGAATGTGAATACTATCGTTATACAAATATATAATAATCCACCCAGAGAAAGAATAAGGATGGTTTCAATAAATAAATATCGAGTGGATTAAAAATAAATGGTTATTGTTGATGATTAATATAAATACTATAAAATTATATTTATAAAAAATCCTTGAGGAAAATATCCTTTTTTTATGAAAAACCTTTTTGGAAAATTTTTCTTTGAAAATAAATTTTAAAAACATTTTGTTTAAAAATTAACCTTTTATACATGAAAAGGGTACTTGAAATAAATGATGGTGGGTAAATATATAATTTTCATATGAGGTAAAAGAACATTCTTTTTTCATTGTTAAAGGTTAAAAAATGAATTTTTAAAAAAGTTATAAAAATATTCCTTTGAAAACCATGGTAAAACAAAAAAGGGGTAAAAATTCCGTTACAAAATCATTTTAAAAACATTTTTAATTTTTTTATTAAAAAATGGGTTTTAGAAGAAAACAGGTACTCTGACTAAAGAGAGAAATACAGTTGAGTTTTCTTAAAAAAAATTTCTAAAAACTTTTGATTACCAAAGAGAGGAAAAAATAGTACTAATACATGAAAATGGACATGAATAACCAGATAATAATGAATTGTTTTATTGAAAAATGGATATATAAAATCCTAGAATGGAAATTCCATTGAAAGATCATTAGTACTATTCATAAGGAAAATAATCATTAAACATCCTAAAGTATCCCATTACACTCTAAAACAATTTAAATCATATTCCTGATGAAGGAGTAATATTGAATGAATATTTTAAATACCATAAAGTTAAAATATTTCATGATATAAAATATTGAAATGGGTAGTAGATACACCACACAAAATAATTAAATGGTGAACATGACATTTATCTCATAGATGTAAAAAGATAGATGTAAACACCTTACCTTGAGTTACATTTTAGGAGAACGTCCTTTGAATTCCTCTATAATAAACTTATTTTAATTTTATAATTTTTTCATAAATTTTTTCATGTTAAACAATACATTTGTTTCACATTATACTATGTAGTATACAACTGCTTAAACAATTATGTTTACATCATCTATTTACACCAAATTTGGATTATGTGTCAAAAACAATATTGGTAGGTCAACTATTGTCAAAGGGATCATTATATGACATGTAATAAATAATAATCATCAAATAATTATTATATTCATTCATTAATTATACCTTTAAAATAAATTATTTAATATGGTTATGAATGTTGAACCAACATTACACTCAAGGTGAAGGTAGGTCGTACACACGCATGAGTTCCGTTATTATTTTACAATGATCATTATGGAAAGAAGGTAAGTAACACCAAATATTTCCATAATGACCAATATGACATAAATAATATATTATTTAATCATATATAATTATATATATAATTATTGTGGTGTAAAATGAATCACATCATGTCGAGGAGGCAGTAGTCCACACATCTATGAATGAAGTTGTCACTTTTTATGTGTGTGAAGGAGTAATAAAGAAATTGATATAGATATATAATGTATATTTCCAAAAAAGTTATTTATTTTATTTATATAATATATAGGTTGTTTATTTCACATATTTTTAATTATAATCATTCTTTATTCATTACATGGATCGTGTGAATGAATCACATTGCATATAGGGTGTGGTAGTCCACACTTCCTCAAACGATGTTATCATATTAATGAAAAATGGAATGTATTAATTTTGTGTATTATAAATAGATTAAATTAGAATAAAGAATTAATAAATATCATTTATATCATCTATAAATATATTTTCCATCATAATGGACAACTATGAATGTTTGTAAAGAAAAATAAACAATTGTCGTTTTTTATGAGGCAGTATTTCACTATACACTGACACAATATGTTCATTACCCATTAAATGTAAGTATATTTATGTATAGGTATTACCCTTAGAATAAAACATACTATTATATTGAGGATATGGTTTTTTATACAAGAATCAAATAATAAGATATGAGGGTTTGGATAATGGAAATAATCCTAAAAATCTTAAGAGAAGATGTTACCTCTTAATCCGATAACTACTTTTGGTTTCTACCAAAAGGATTCCTTGTAAGGATTTCTTTCCAAAGGGAGGAATCAAGGTATAGGGTTGGGATTTTGGGAATCTATATGGGAAGATATTGGTTGAAACTAATTGTTTTGAGAGGTGTGAGGAATGAGGAGAGGTTGTGACTTTTTATAAGAGAGGAAAAGGAATCACATGGTATTTTGAAAACATGTTTGGTTTACCCACAATTTTACCTAACAAAAATTTATAAAAAACCATCAAAACTCAATAATGGAAGGTTAATGGCATAATTATTTCCATAAAATTAGTTATGGAAAAATCATGAACTTGATCCATACATTGGGGAAAATAATGTTGATATGTCACTAATCGTATGCAATCAAGGATCCCAGAGGGGCCAATATTCCTCGGGCTAAAACTTCTCTTTCTTTAAAAAGTGTATGACTCTCTTCCATGGTTATATTCAAAGGAAAAATTTTTCTCTAAAATTAAAATTAATGTCCCTTTGGTAGTAGTCAGCATAGATCTTTTACCAACTCTAGGTATCTTTTATATGTTTTTGTATGGATTGAATCTTTTTTTCCATCACTTTAACAAGATTAGGTCCATGTATCTATCCTTCCATAAGTTCATCCCAAAATATTTTGAGTTCTACATTACTTTACATTCAAAGATTCATATAGAACCATTTAAATAATCGAGTGGAAGTTGTTATTATATGAGAACTCAACCAATGGGATATGTTGATCACATCCTCCTTTAAATTCCATCAAGTGTGATCTTAGCATGTCCTCAAGTGTTTGAATAGTCCCTTTAGATTTTCTATCAGTGTGGGGGTGATAGGTCATGCTAAAATTTAATTTAGTACTAAAATATTATTGAATGTTTCTATAGATTTTAGAGATCAACCTTGGATCACAATCAAATAAGATCAAAAGTGTAACCCCATGAAACCTCACTATTTCATTGATATATATCTTGGAAATTTTATCAAGTGAGAAATATTCCCAAATAGTGATAAAATGGTCAGTCTTGGTGAGTCAATCCACCACAACCATATCGTATTTTTTCTATGGATGTTTTTGGGAGACTGGTGATAAGGTCCATGGTGATATTCACCCATTTCCACATGGTTATAAGAAATGGATTCATCATCCCTTTGGAATTTTTTCCCACTACTTTAACATGATGGAATAACGAACACCTTGATATATACTCTGTAATATCCTTCTTCATGTAGTCCCATAAAAAGTGTTATTAATGATCATGGTACATATTAGTACTTCTGGGGTGTTGTAGAAAGATAGGATATGTGCATTATACAATAGCATAGTATTTATCTCAGGTGATGAAGGAACACAAAGCATCATTAAAAACAAAATTACATCATCCTCATCAATTTGGAACTCATGTAGATCACATTGCATTATTTATTTCAACATTTTTTAGCTCTAGATCATCCCTTTATATCTCCTTGGTCTTCTCTTATATAGATGGTTGGGAAATCATTTAAAAGAGGTGGGATGTATTCCATATCGTTAGGATTTCAAGACATATCCTTTTCATATACATGAAGACAAGGTCTCTCTTTATTTTCATCATGGATATAGTAGCATGTTCTTTTCTGTTAAGTGAATCATATAACTTATTATCCTTTCTTGGATTGTAGGCAATAGAGAAATCGTAGTCCATGATTAGATCAAACTATTTTCTTGGATGCATATTGATATACATATATGTGAATATATAATTTAGACTCTTATAATCGGTATATATGTCAAACTTCTCACCATAAATATAGTGCGCACAAATATTTAGAGAACAGATCATATCATCTAACGCTAGATCATGCACCAAGTATTTCTTCTCGTGGAACTTTAACTATCATGAGGAATAGGATATCACTTTGTCATTCTGCATGAGTACACAACCCAAGACATTCTTTGAATCATCACTATATATAACAAATCCTTTTCCACATATTGGTAGTGTGACTACATTTTAAGACCAAGATGATAAGGATGACTATCATATTTAGGTATTATTTTTTGTTGTCAATGAAGTTTAAGAAGAAAATAAATCACCTCACTTTTTATTTGGTGAGAATCAGACTGACCATCATATTCAATAAAATAATACTCACAATGGTTATCAAATTCCATTGTATTGGGAATATGTTTTCGGGATGAAGAAGATCGTTATACTCACCCTAAATCTAGAATGAACGTTTTAATTGTAATGGGGAAAATCAGTGTCTTCTTGAATTCGATGAAAATATAATTATGCTTTGCTGATCTTGGAGTTCTGATAAATCATTAGTATATTATAAATATACTGATGAATTATTTATGAAATAATGAGAAGAAAAAGATTCTACCAACCATATTCAGTTTGATCATAATCATTCAAATCGTATTCAGGTTGAGAAGGAAAGAAAGATGTTGATAAAATATAGGTAAGTAGAATCACTTTACTTGGTAGTTTATATGATAATGAAGCTGATATTCAACCTAATCAATGTCATGAAGGAATTAAGGGTACTTTTTGAAGGTTTACAAAAGAATTGATTTGTTGAATTTGAATCATTATAGTCTCAATATCATCATAATGATATTACTAGAAGAATAATTGTTTAACAGAGAAGGAGGATGATCATAATGAAGGTGCTAGTTTTTAGATAAACTGAATGGAAAAAATATTTAAATCCTAAAATAAAGAAGATAGTGTGGGTCATATTAAAAAAAGAAAGAATCTCTTGATATTGATCCATTGGATTTAGCATGTCATCATATTCATAAAAGGTTGATTTTTTTGTGATAAAAATGGACCGGTATCATATTTAGAAGGGAAAGAAGATGTTTAAGTTGATGTTGTTGATACCGGTCCATCAGACTCGGTATGCCATCAAAATCATTAGAGGAAGAATTGTTTGAAACTGATGAATGTAAAAAAAATAAAAAGTGTGTGGTGAGAAATATGAAGAATAAATTCAGGATTTAAAAATAATTTAGTTAACCATTTAAAATAGGATTAATTACTTTTTTTTCATTCAAGTGGGTCATGAAAATAGATAAAGAAGAATATATTATTTTACAGTTGTCTTCATCGTAATGGGCCGGATCATAATGAAAAATCAGAATGGGAAATAAGAATCGGACTGATGTTTTTATAGAAAGTATAAAGTATAGATAAATATATTTGAATATTCATGATGGTTCGAGAATTGTTGAGAAGCATATATGAAGGAATGATGAACCTGAAATTCAAAGGATCATATAGATTGGTAAAATGTAATTGAGAGGAAAAATTTCAGGAATCTCACCCATACCATATTTGGGGTGAGTATAAAAGAGAAATTACTTTGTAATTTATGATAGATGTACTATTCATGGTGAATAAGAGACAAGATAGAGAATTAGTGAGAATAAGAGGTTTCCAGATTGAATTTTGTTGAAGAAGTGTTTCATATAGAAGAAGCATATGAGAAGAGACAAGATTGTATTCAACTGGTCATCGTATTGGGATGAATTATCAAACTGGAAAAATTGTATTGGGATTTCTAGATTGAAGAAGAAATGGTTCAGAATTTTTTCAAATATATTCTAACAAGGTCATATATATATCTTATTGATAAATTAGACTAGGAGAATCATACAAAGTTTTATAATAAATCCCATAAAAGATCTTACCATCTTCTAGGTAAGAAATTAAATATTTTTTTTATAAAAAAGAACACATTTGTGATAGTTGATAAAGAAGAATAATAAATTGTTTTTTTACAAAAATTTTATTAAATAATTCATTTTGGAAGGATAATATACACTATTGAATTGTTTACATAGTGAGACACAAGTGAAAGGTCATATCCTACTCAATGTATTCCAAACAAAATGATTGTATTCTAGTGGATTATGTGGTATTAGATCATTTTCAAACAAAACCAAGGATGTAGATATTCTTGTTGAATAATAAACCTTGTAAATTATTGTGTTCTTATAGATGTGGGTTTTAATTATTTTCAATAGGAAAAGAAATATTTAAGATGAGAATTTTTTTTAATAAGTAAGGAAATATAAAATAAAAATATATCACTAAGTCACCCTCCCCCTCTTAGTGATACAATTATCTTGACTGGGCAATTAAAATTAGTATCAGAGAAATGTTCCCCTAATTTATTCTTTGTTGAAGTTTTGAAGAGAAGTTGATGGATAATTTGAATTGTGTCAACAATAAAAGAATCCTTGTTTTCTATGGTAATAATTATCATTTCTGGAAAGATAAAATGTTTCCCCATCTTATGTCTGTTAGATATGATTTTATTGAAGAAGCAATAGATGTATTTCCTCCTTTTGATGATCAATTTCATCTTAATCTACTGATAAGAATAATCTTGATAGTGATGGAAGGGACAATAATTATTTACTATCATAACTTTCCAAAAGTGAATTTTTAAGGGTTAAGGGTGTTTCCATAGCTAAAGGAATATGAGATAAGCTGAAAAACATATATGAATTCAATATAAAAGGGAAGAAGAAAAATTAAAAATCAAGAGGCTGAAGTATGAAGACGTAAAAATGGGTGGGAATGAATCTATTGGGGACTTATTTACCTGGATAAAAAACATCAACAACACTATCAGATGTCTTAGTTAAAAGTTTGAGGATTCTATAGTTATTGAAAATATATAAAGAATTATTACCGACAAGTTTTATGCTAATGTTTATTAATTAAAAGATAGATATCATAATAAATTATCTATAGATGACTTTTATAAAACTCTCATCACTTATAAAATTATTAGGTATAAAGATATGAAAATAAAAATAAAATTTGATAGAGAAATTTCGTTCAATACTGTGAAGAAAGTGAATTCCAAGAAGATTATTATTCAATAAGAAGGTGGTTATTTTGATTCTGAAAATGAGGTATGTAAAATTCTTGATGATATTTATCCCTTTATTCTAAAAATGTGAGAATTTGTATAGGTAAATATAAAGGTAATTTTCCATTGAAATGTTTTGAATATGGATTCATTGGGTACTTTACAAATAAATATCCACAAAGAATGAATGAAAAAGATGGTGACGAAGAAGAAATAAGGCCAAGAAGTTCATAGAAGAAATAGGATGGAAAGGAAAATGTTATTATATAGGGAGGGTTAAAAAATTCTCAATATCTAAAAGGGATATTTTCTTATCTAAAGACAAAGAAAAAGAAGATAGTAAAGCTGAATCAAAAATTCTACTGAGCATGTTGGTAAGAATACTTTTAGTGTAATAATTAACGATGAATAATTCATAATCAGTAGTTCTGATTAAGAAGAAACTCAACTTAAATTTATTTTAAAATAATATTTGATATATATTTGAGAAATATTATAAGTCATGAAAAACAAAACAAGAAGTTGGAAGATGAAATTTCCTCATAAAAAATTCCTGAAATATTTTTAGATGAGAAGAAAAAGACGCATCTTGATATTAGTTATTTGAAAATATATCTTAAGGAAGAAAAGAATTTTAATGATCATCTAGAATTGAAGATAAAGGCATAAAAATAATAGTTAGAACATTTCCAGTAAAAACATGGTAAAGATGAAAATAAAATTATATTTCCATATATTATATATATTATGTTGGTGAAAGTTTTCATAAGGAAAAATCTGAAAAGGATAAAAAAAGTAACCATCAAAAGTTGATAGGAAAGATAGAATTATTTCTGGAAATACGAATGCTTAGAAATTTAATCATGTGTCTAAGATTAACAAAGTTGATAATTCATAAGTTTTTTTTAAAAACCTAAGTCTAAAAATGTTTCTAAAAATTATGAATATGTAAATGTTTCTACTATTTTTAGTTATGACAAGGATAATAGGATAAATAAGCTAAAAAAGAAGATTCTGAATGATAACAGAAATCTTGGTGGTCAACAAAATTCAGATAAGAAGGTCGCTAAGAAACATATTCATAACTCCAATCAGTATGGAAGCTATAGAGGAAAATATTATTTCTATGGTTACTACTAGTATTATGATGGAATCATAAATAAAATATATATTTGTTGGTTCAACCACCAACATTACTACTATTCCATAGGTTATGAATGTCATAGGTTTATGGGGAGTCAATCTTATCAAAATAATATGTATGAATATGAAGTCTAAAGAAACTTGATAATGATGGTGTAAAAATTAAAAATAGATTCCAACCCCAAGAAACTATTTGTGAGAGATGTGTACAACCATGCAATCTTTCTAAGGGTTTTAGTTTTTTGTTACCGGCACAATATAATTTTCTTAACATTTCTCATAATCTTAAGGTTAAGAAAGAAAAATCTACTGTTGTTAAAACAACCCTCAAATCATTTAAAGGTGAAGAACATTGGATTTTTGATAGCGGGTGTTCCTCACACATGAAAGGATATTAAATTTTTTTGAATAATTTAAAATACTTCAAAGAGGTAAATATGACATTTAACAAGGATGAAACAATAATAATCAAAGGTGTTGGATCAACTATCATTGGGAAAGAAAAGTTTAAATGAAAGAAATATTTATATATTGATGAGTTGAAACATAACTTGATGAGTGTTTCACAATTGTGTGATGAAGGTAAAAATGTTACCTTTGGGAAAGATGTATTTTTCGTGAAAATTGATAAGGATAAAAAGGTAGTTACAAGAGGCCAACATACCAAGGGAAACTTATTTCAAGTTGTTGAGGTACAATACTCTTATTACATGGTTATGGTAGAAGAAAATTATTTATGGCATAAAAGGATGGGAAACATGTGTCAAATAAAAAATAGTAAGTTATGGAAGGGATATTGTGTTCAAGATATTCTTGATTTTCAATGAAAAAGAGATTTTTTTGCACTATTTTTCATACTGAAAAAATTACAAAGTCTTTGTATAAGAATGTTGATATTTGTTCAAAAAAACCCTTGGAAGTTATTCATTATGACATCTATGAACCAATGACAAAACAATAAAAAAATGATGATATTTACTTCATCACATTCATTGATGAATTTAATCACATTACTTGTGTTATTAATATGAAACAAAAATCATATGCTCTGAGAATGTTTAAAGGTTTTAGGGGAAAAGCTAAGATGAAAAGTGAATATTCAGTGAAAAAGTTGAAAACTAATAATGTGGATGAGTATAAGAATGAATAATTTGAAAGTTATCATAAGAAGAATGGAATTTTTCATGAGTATAGTTCCCTATACACACCTCAACAAAATGGGGTTGATGAATGGAAGAATATAAGTTTGGTGGAAATGGGGAGAACTATGTTACTTGAACAAGGTATTTCTAATTCGTAAAGGAGGCAACCCATGAGTACTGTTGTTTATATTCAAAACTAATGTTTCTATAGGCCATGTTTTTATATGACACTATGCACACTTTTTTTATAGAAAAACTACATGTTTGAAACACTTAAGTGTTTTCAGGAGTCCATGCATTATAAAGAAGAAAGGTGGAAATCTGGGAAAGTTTGAGCAGATAGGTGAAGATGGAAATTTTCATGGTTATACTCTAGAAGGAAGAGGATATAGATGTTTAAACAAAGAAATAGAAATAAATTTTTATTCTAATAATTTGAGAGTTATTGAAAAATATATTAAGGATAAATATAATCAAGTAGATAAAAAAGTTGAGAATGATTAAGAATGTTTTGTCAAAATTTTTGATAAGGACACATCCAATTGTAATCCTTCTCAAAAACAAGAATCATACTCATCTATTTCAAGTGATGAAGAAGAATCTCTACAATATCACCCCAAGATGAGGAAGCTAGTGGAAACATAAAACAGTATTGGTGTTCAACATAAAAAGGTTCAAACAATAAGAACAAAAAATTCTATTACACGTACTTATTTGTATTCAAAAATTGGGCCAAATGATGTGAAAAAAGATTTTGAGTATCTTAAATGGGTTCGGTCCATGAATGGAGAGTTAGACCCGATAGAAAAGAATGATTCCTAGGAACTCGTACCTAATCCTGATAACCAAAATGGTATTGGTACATAGTGGGTTTCCCAGAACAAAATGAATGAATAAGTTGAAGTGATAACAAACAAGGAAATATTAGTATGTAAAGGTTACTCTAAAATAGAAGGTGTTGATTTTGATGAAACTTTTTCTCTGGTGGGAAGGTTATAAACAATTATAATTTTCCTTGTTATTTCTACACAATGGAATTACAATATTTTTAAAAAATAATACATTTCTGAAAGTTGATAATGAAAAGTTCTTACCAACTTCTAGGTAAGAAATTGGATTGGAAAATCAAACTGTGTTTTGTAACAATATTTAGAAAAGTTCTTACCAACTTCTAGGTCAGAAATTGAAGAATTTATTTAAAAATAATACATTTCTGAAAGTTGATATTGAATCACCATATCATGTATTGTTAAAAGACTTTATATTTCATCATTTGTTATAGAAGGATCCGATTCACTATTGTGTTGTTTATATAGAGCTACATGAGGGAAATGGAATATCCTACTCATTATATTCCACACAAAAGGATTATTTTCTAACTGATTTTGTGGTATTAGAACATTTCAAAATCATAGAAAGGATGTAACTATTCTTATTGAGTAGTGATACTTATAAATTCATGTGTTCCAATAGATGTGTGTTTTAATTATTTTCAATAGGGAAAGAAAAATTTAATAGGATTCTAAGGATATTACATAATTAAGGAAATATAAAAGAAAAATATATCACTGATTCACTCTCTCCACCTCTCAGTGAAAAAATTATCTTGGCAGTGAAATTATAGTACAAGAAAAATGATTAGCCTCTTCTTGATCTCCTTAAAACATTCTCATATATTTCATACATAAATAATTTACCCCATTTTGTGGTAAATTAGTTAGTTGGCTAAAAAATAATGATAAATTTATCACAAAATTTAAATAGTAACAAGCTAATCTATAAAACTATAGATTTCTATCACAGTAGTGGGTCTAGGTTATTCTTAAATAGACTTTTTCTTTGAAGGGTCCACATAAATTCCATAAATTGTGATCATGTTCCCCAATAATGTGACTTTTTGCATCCAAATGTCACACTTTTTGAACTTAGAATACTTTTTCTCCTTCTTAATATCACCAAAAAAATCATTAGATTCTCTTCATGTTCCTACTTAATATTGGAATAAATGAGAATATAATTGATAAACAGTAGCAAATTTTTTTTTGAGGTGGTCTCTAAAAAATATATTCATCAAATCCATAATGATTGTAGGAAAATTAGTAAGTCTTAAGGGAATTATTATAAACTCATAGTGCCCATACCTTGTAAGAAAAGTAGTCTTCTTAATATCTTCCTTCTTCAACATTAGTTGATGATATCCATAAAATAGATACACCTTTGAGAATTATTTCACTCCTCTTAGTTGATTGACAATGTCATCAATCCTTGGTTGAGGAAAATTTAAATTTATATTGATCTTTTTGATATCTTGGTAATTGATATACACCGGTTTTGGCCTATCTTTCTTCTTGTCAAAGAGCATTGGTTCCCCCTAGGTGACGTACTATGGATTATGAAACATTTTACTAAATTCTCTTGTTGATACTTCTTTAACTCCTCCATTTCAATCAAGTCCATCCTATATGGGAATTTGGAGATAGGAGTGGCTCTGGGTATTCGATCTATTGAGAAATCTACCTCACGATCAGGGGATTCTATGTAACTCTTTTATAAATACATCAATTTATTCCCTAACAATGGACATTTCCTCCAAGTTAATACCTTCCTTTTACTCAACCATTTGTGCAAGGTATACTTCTCTACAGGGTATCAACACCCACACTATTGATGGATTTTAAAAAGAATATTCATGATATTCCTTGCATTTTTAGAGGATCATGGGATGGTTCAGAATATAAAGATATATTTTTTCCAATAGTTGATTTTTTTTATATATAATGAAGCCAATACGTGCCCAATATAACATCAAATATCAATAAGGAAAATATAATAAGATTTGAAAGAAGAATAATCCCAAATATGATTATTGGAGAAGAGTCCAACACCTGGGTTGTAATGATTACACCACTATGTTTTTTATGGATATATCCACATAAAGTATCAGGGCTTTAATTCAATAGTTCTAGAAAACTAATATGATAAAAATTAATAAATAGAACCAGAATCAAATAATACATTTTCTATTATTTAGTGGATAGGAATCATACCTTTTATGAATTAATTTTTACACTCCACTTCATTAGTAGTGATAATATAAGGTTTCCCTTACTCATTTGAATTTGGTGATTGATGACACTAGTTGGGCTCAAGGACATGTGGTTTAGTGCACTTTCTTACATAACTCCCTTGGTCCCTATAGTTGAAGCATTGAACCATGGGTGGTGCATTAGGATGTTCCTTCCTTTCCTCTATCATGTTTTTCAGATTCTTCATGTATCTTCAATATTCATTAGCTTGGTGTCCTTCTTTCCCACACTTGAAGAATTTCCCCATCCCTTTGAGGTAATTAACATGATGCTTCTTCCCACATTTTTGACATGTTGGTAGTTGGATCCTATTTCCTTATTTGTCATTTGACCCACAATGATGAAACCCCATTCTTCTCTTATTATCTCCATAACCATGGGAACATTCTTTGAACTCCATATCTACTTTAATAGCACATTTAACCACATCTTCAAAATTCCCAAATTCTTATATTTCTAGATCGTTTCAAAGGTGTATTTTTAAAACAATAAAGAATATATCAATTTCTCTATCATTATTGATAAAAATCCCAAGGAATACATTTTAAACCTTATGAATATTTCATCATAAGTTGGGAAAACTTCACCTTCCTTTTTCTTTAGCTATATGAATTCTCTTTGAATTTTTTTTAGGAGTTCAAGGGAAATTATTTGTAAGAAATATTTTATTAATTTATTCCCACTCGATCTATTCCATTTAATCCTTTGTATTTTTTTTTTCTTTATCAATTACTTGTATTGAATAGATTTTACATATAAATTATAAATTTCAAGAGTCACCATATCCTTATTAGAGAAATGGATCACAGAAAATGTCTTCTTTATTATGTTAACCCACTATTCCACATCATGTGGATTGGAAGTTCCACTAAACATCGATGGTTATTTTTGAGTTAAGGACTCAATGGATAATTGATCCTTCTTGTGTGAATATGTACATTCCATATAGTTCATGTTATTATTCATATATCTAGACAACTATGTAATCATTTCTACATTGTTTTGAACTCAACCTCCCATGGAATTGACGATCTCATTTGGATAATTGTTTCATTTTCATTCACACAGGTTATAGGCCTAGTTTCTCCTGGTTCCTACAATTTTCTAGAATAGAAAATGTTAGAACAAAACATAAGTCAATAAATAATGAGTAATTTATTCTTTTATGAAATTAACACTAATGAAATATCTTATGGGATCCCTATGTCTATAATTTTCTAAAAATAGTTTTCTAGGATGTTTTACATATACATAGACTTATACTAATGGTTTTTACTCTTTTTTTTCTAATCATAATTCCAAAATTAACTAAACCATTCTTAGATACCAACTATAATGGCCCTAATTTTTCATACATAAATATTACATCATTTTAAAGATAAACAACATAATAGAGTTCAAATCTAGGATCCAATGGTTTATTTCTTAGAGAAATTAGGCTCATAAATAACTTGTACATAACAAAACATAAAAATTTATTTAAATCCTTCTTCATTATCCTTCTAAATTATCACATTATCCGTAGTACATGGAATTTCCTAAGGATATACATCAATCAAATGGGTAAGACAAAAGCAATGTAAGAGGATGAATAAGGAACTTGAATCAATATAACATGGGTGAGCATAATCATTATATAATAAGCCTAGGATAATTATCAATATCATGAGGTAAAAATGGGATTAATTCATTGAATGTGGAAATGCATAAATATGAAACATCATGTCATAGTGGTCAAATTCCACATATAGTTGTGAATAAAGCTGGCATCATGTTAACACATAACATATGTGAATAATCATAACATCATCACTGTAAAAAAATCTACCATCATATTCACATATAATAAAACATATCTCATAATATACAACACATTACCCAATGCATATATAAATTTGGTCTTGTCATCACATCATAATATTTACATAATCATTCATGTCAAATAGAATGTGTGACAATCATTTCATGAAATAACCCATGTAAAGGAATGGGTTTCATGAGGATTTCAAAAATAATGATTTCATAAATAAACATCGGGTTCCAAAAGGAAAAATGGGAAAAAAAATTCTATAAGAATCAACATTCTTTAGTTAATAATAAACTACTCAAGAGGAGTCAATGATGTGTTTTGGAAAGAAGTGTTATTTTGGAAAATCATTGTATTTTCCATAAAATCAAATAAAAAAACATGTATATCCCAAAAAAGAAGAGGGAAGAATACTGAAATTATATTTAAGGAATGTTAGAGGACTATTTATTCCAAATATGTCATGAAATATGGATAACCCAATGAAAAAGTGTTGGTTTCATGAATACCCTTACCTTAATTCCTTCATTATTTTGTCACTTTTGCGCCTCTTGAATGATAAACATATATTTATTAAAAAACTAATAAATATGTTAATTATATCCATTTATACAATTATTTAACAATTATAATCATTTTATTACATTTATTAATTTCTATTGATGAAATTGACGTGTTTTTATATTATGATTTTCCTAAAAATTTCTTGTTTCACTTTGATTTCTCAATTTTCATCAAGAGTCATTTATAGAAAAGTATGATTAACTCTAGTAGATTATAATAAATGTAATTAATTATTTATATATTATATATAATTAATAATATCCATCAATGAATGTGGTTATAATAATTGTCTAAGAAATGTCTTCGCAGGTGGTTAATTAACCTTTAACGTGACATTGTTAAAAGAGGGGAAAGAAAAGTATTGCATTTATTTTTGTCATAAATATGAAAATTAAATCATTTTAAGATAAATAAGGTAATTTTAAATTATTGAATAATTAGTTTTATAGTATATAGTTTTGAAATTAATTGGTAAAAATAAGAAATAGAATAAGAAAAAAGGGAAAAGTTAATAGAGAATAACTCTCTCCTCAATGTAGCTTCTCTTGTAAGAGGCTATAACACCCTTGGTGATTAGAGTTGGATTGCTCAAAAATGTCCCTATGTAATGTAATGGGATTTATAGGAAGTATTTGGGAAGATATTGTACTTTGGAATGTTTGAGAGGAGTGTGTTTCCAAGGTAAGGGAGAGGGGTTATTTATACTTTAAGAGAGGTGTATTTTTAGAATAAAATATTTAATAAAATAATATATCAAAGAAAAAACATGTAATAGTTCATTTTTGAGAAAATAAATTATATATAAATATAATATAATGGGATTAAGACTTTAAATCCTCTTTATAATTCTAATTCATTCTCTTATTGAAAAAAAATTGATGAAAAAAATGAAATTGATATTTTAAGGAATCACTTTTGAATTTAGGTTTTGGAAAGTGATTTTTAGGTTTGAAAAGTAATTTTATTGTATTTTAATGACTCATTTATGAAATTAAATATATAATGTCTGAAAATAAATTTCTATAAATTATTATGTCATTATTACATCATGAATGTTGTATCTTAAGATACATCGATTATGTGAAAAACTATATTTTTACTATTTACCTAAAAATTAAAGTACTTAAGAAATTTACGAAAAACTCACCCAAGGAATATTTTAACAGTATCATTTAAAAAATGATACTAATTTAATAAAAATAAATATCTAAAATAGGTAAAATATAATTTTTAATAGGAAAATAATGATTTTTATAAAATACATTAAAATACAGTTTATTAAAAATATACTTTATTTTCTTTGAGGTTTTTAATTATGATATTTATTTTATTGAATTATAATATATTTTTTTATATAAATTAATCATGATAAATGATATTTATATCAAAATTTATTATTCTTTGGTAAAATCACTCTTCCAATGGTCAGGTTACTATTCCCAACGATCAGGTTACTATTCCAACGGTCACATTACTATTCCAACAGTCACATTACCTTATATATATACCACTCAATTATTTAATTCAATATTCAAATAAATTCCTCTCCTGGTTATATATTTCTATTTTAAATAATTTTTATTGCTTTACCATAATTTTGTTTCTTTTATATAGTGTTGGTTATGGGGCCAATAATTCTAGTATATGAGGTCGATCTATATTTTCTCATTTTAGATTTTTATATTTTATACTTTTTTTCTAGTTGTAATGTTTGTAAATTTAATTAGTTTCACTGCTAATTAACGTAAAAATATTTATTAATATAGTTTTTTATTGGTTTCTCTATATTTTTTTATTTGTATAACATATAATAGAATACAACACCCATTTATTCAGGAATTTTTTTTTACTAATAATCATTATGTCATTACAATGGGGTAACACATCTCCCTCCTCAACCTAAATGTTCTATATAACTCTAGATACCTATCTGATGAGGAGTAGTTGAGTCATTCCTAGACTCTAGTACCTATCTTTCTCCCCAACCACTACTATACTATGATAAGTTCTAAAAAAACTTATGATGATGGCCCATTCTTCCGCAAACAAGGTACTCCAAAGTGGTGTATAAAAACTATGGTTTATTGTGGTTTAACATTCTAAACTGATGTACTACAATGGAATATAATCTTAATATGGATTCTAACTACCCTAACTGGTCTTCATGCCATTACCTTGGATAAAACTATCATAGAATCACTTCTTGCCACTAAAATAAGTGATCCTAGTTTACCCTATGGAAATAGCCTGACTACCTCTTGGATCCTCTCTCATATTATTTGATGTGATGAGTTCATGATTCATCAAATCTAAAAATCTACTCAGAATAAAAACATTCAATTATGACCAGACCTCATAGTGAATACCATCCTGAAAATTATTCTCCCTAGAGATCTCATCAATAGCTAAATATGGCACAAAGCATTGAAGGTTGGTGAAATGTTAAACATAGTCCATCACTAATATTATATCCTATATCATATGCATGAAGTAATGATCCTTCTCATCCCTCATCATCTATGGATTTATGTGGCTCAATAAATTCAGCTTGAATACCTTCCAAGATAACTCGTCATTCTTCCCGTCCTGCTCTAGAATATCCCACCAATGTTTGGTAGTTCCACTGTGCATATACACAACAAGATTCTACCTCCTATATGTGGGTGTCTGAAGAAGATTGAAGATTGTATATATTGACTTAATCTAGAACTTAGCTACCTTGGAGCCTCCTTCCCTAGTGAACATAGGTGGATGTTGTAGCATAATCTCTCTCATCAACTCATGCATCAAAGGCACGATGAAAATAGTCTCCTTTCCAATGGATTGCATGACCCTTAAGAAGTTGCTTTGATGAATAACATCTCTTTGATCCTCAAGAGCTACATGAAGATCTAGTTCATCAAAGTTAGGAGATAACTGATTTCCACTCTCTTAGAACACATCTCGAAGATGATGATGAGTCATTTTATCTACAAGAAAAACACACTCCTATAAACTTTGGCTAAAAATAAAGTCAACCTTAAAAGGAGATAACAGTAGGGAACCATTACTCGGTGTCTCTATAACCATGTATTATAAGTGTTTTATTATTAAATAATAGTTTATTTCATTCCATTTTTCAAATATAATAGATATATTATTTCATAATTCATATTGGAAAGTATATAACACATTAAAAAACATGTCCCGCCATGAACAATTCATGTCAATATATATATATATATATATATATCCCTATGTGCCTATCATGATGCATGCATACTCATATATCACCATACTAGTCCATGAGTGTAAATATCAACAAACAATAACATCACAAAATAATAACATCACACAACACAAAAATCAACCAAGGTGAAATAACATCAATAGTAACAAGAGAACAACATAAACAATAATCCCATCCCTGGAACACAAATTTTCCCCCTTAAATAGGTTAGATACTCCAATGAATAATCTCACTACCAAGTCCCAATAGATCCTAGTATCCTTTATGCTTTTTCCAAAAAAATAAAGCAATAGAAAATAACAAGCTGGTCCTCTAATACCACTGTGTAATGTCCCCTGATCTAGTACTCTCTCACATGGTCAAAATGATTTGGTCATTAGACATCAATAATGCATCCCCATATGCTAGAGGCTATTGACATGTAGCGAGGCTGTGATATTTATAGTGGGGAGACTATACCCCCTGGTAAAACATAATGGAACTAATCCATAGTAATAAAAGTAAGAGTAAAAATGAAATACTGGAAATATTAAATCATACAGCAAGTAAAATAAAAGGAGGAACCTATAATGATGAATAATGACAAGATAATATGTATCTAAAAGTAAAACTGAAACCAATACAAACAAAATAATCTAATCACATTAAATAATCCCAAAAGGCTCTGGTCCAGATCCACATGTCATACCCATCTCCAAAATCTTTCCCATCCATCAAAAAACAAAAGAATCCACAATAATGTCCCTTTACCTTGTCCAAACACGCATCCATGTAAACTGCTCGAGTACCAAACGGTTCCCAAATAGGGTGCGAATAAAACATAGTAGGTCAACAACACCATCCCTAAATACAACTAGTCTGAAAATAATTATATGCAATAAAGTGTTAAATAGATTTATTAATTAACTAGTTAATATAATATTTCAATTAACCTTTATCAAACCCATGATGAAATGTCTTTGAGCATGTAACACAACCATTCCATCTATATCCATATACCATGGAAAAATCAAACAATCTGAAAGCTCTCATTGTATAATAATTTCATCCTCCGATCATCACCCTATATAAATGTATTTCAGCATGTGTCCCTAGGAGTAGCCTGATATATAATCATTTCAACAAGTATCACTGGGAATTCCCTACAATATAAGCATTTCATCCTCCAAAAAAATCCCTATATATAAGAATTTTAGCATGTATCACTAGGCCAAGCCTACTATATAACAATTTAAACACTACTAGTATATCCCTATATATAATCATTTCATCACCAACTCAACAAGTCATAATAGTATGGATATCATAATATGACGTCATAAATCTCAATGGTTAATTAGGAAAATTACAGTTTTTATTTCAAATAAACATTCATTTATCTCTCAAATGATCAACAGTCATATCAATATTCAGTAATATATTACCTAGGGATTATAAATCAAGCAATCACCTAAGGTATCATGTCATACTCACCAAGATTTAATCAATTAGCCAAGTTCTTTTCACTCAAATTTTTTCTCACCCAACAGGTATCCATAATCCTGGTTGCATCATCCATTGAATCTAAAGGAATCCAATCCATGATTTACTATAAATCAACTAATTAATTATAGTTAAAATTACATGGTCATAATCAAAATATTTCCTATAATTCACAATTAAATATAACATAGGGTTAGGTTTAGTCTCCATACAATTAACATGTGATTAACACAACGCTTCTAATGACAAAATCCATTAAATATGAAGTCATAGAAGATCACAAGAAGAACCTAGATTAAACAAAAACAAGATCAACTACCAAAACAAAATCCATGTTCAAACTATGTACACTACAATGAAAAGTAATGATGGGTGAGAAGAGGGAAACCAAAGTGAATAAAATCTCCAAGGTTCGAATGAAAAAATGGGATATCTGGAAGTGGGGAAGATAATTAAAATTTCGTAGAGTTCACCGTAAGAGCGAGAGAGGAGAGGCTATAATAAAAAATGATGAGATTCATAAGTACACGACACACTTAAAACTACTAGGTATGAGGGTTACGTGATATGTAATCCTTTCATGTCATGTATTTCCTCATTTTTTAAGTTATGCTAGAAAAACCTTTTGCCCCGGGTTATTATTTATTTTGTTCAACATTTACACGATGTGAATCAGGTTCACGACATGTAACCACATCACATCATTAACTAGTTCATTAAATGCATCTATAAATAGTTACATGTCATGTAACAGGTACACAACATAAAATTTTTCTTTGAATAGTTTTTATACTAGATTCTATAAAAGTGGCCAAACCACCTATGATCCTTCTAATCTCATAGAAAACCCTAGTAATCCCATTTTACATTTTTATACATGGAATCCATTAATTTAAATAGACATACTTGCCTAAAATTAAGGTTATTTTCTCTAAAAAAGGATCTCTATCATCAAATAATCCTTAGTCACTAAGGATTTATTACAAAGGAAACCCCAACAAAATATGTTCAATGAAAACCTCAGAGGGGGACGTACCACGAAAAATATGGGATCTTATAATGATCTTGGTTTTGAAAGGTTGTTATTATGTTTCATCCATTAAAAAATTTATTTATATATCTAAACATTATATAGATGGATTTTTTTATTATTTTTAAATGAATGTTTCTTATTTTATAAAAATAACATTTGTTATTGTAAGGTGAATTTAAATAACCATTTTTTTATCGTATTACACAAACCATGTAATGGAAATTGATAATGAAACTACTTCACATAACTCGCGCCACACCCAATTATGGCATCATTGAATTGTTCATGTAAATGAAAAATGCTTGACAAAGTTATACCAAAATGGATATTTATATTCTTATGAACTAAAACCAATTGGTATGTGTCACACTTATTTATATGGTAAATTGAATATATCCCCATTTAGTAGAAAATGTGAAAGGCCTAAAGAGATTCTTTAATTAGTTCATACATATGTGTGTGGACCATTTCCTATTCAGGCAGGGGTGAGTTCTCATACTTCATAAATTTTACCGATGATTTTAGTAGAAATGAATATGTTTACTTAACGAGGTATAATTCAGGGTATTTTGATAAATTCAAGAAAAACAAGAATGAAAATGGGAACCAAATTAGTAATATGATTAATAAAATCCTCTTAGAACATGGTGGATAATATCTCAATCAAGAATTCATTTATTACTTAAAGGATTTTTGGATCCTATATTAACTCTCTCCTCCTTATACACATCAGTGGAATGATGTAGGTGAATGGAGGAACCACATATTGTTGGACATGGTGAGATCAATGATGAGTCATGAGAGTATTACATTATTCATTTAGGTATTTTAATTTCAAAAATGTAGCAAAAATATTAAAAAAAAGATTCAAATAAATTTATAAATAGTATATAAATTTCCAAAGGATCGAATAATAACTCAAAAGTGGGGTTGAAATAGTTGTTCACTTTTACAAGTTTCAATAATTTTGAAAATATCAAACCCTGAAACTTGTTAAAGTGTATATCCTTATCATCTTTTAGTAAATACTACTGTATTAAAAATTAGTAAAAAAAGTAAATAACATGATATTTAAAGGGTTTGACCTCAGTGTGAGAACCTATATCATTTTTATAGACACTCCTGTGGGTCTATAGAAATTCACTAAAATTAATAAGTGAATACAAATTGTGCAAACTCCCATTAGACACATTATATATCATAATTGTAATGATTATACTGAATCCTATTAGTTTATAAATTTTTCTTACAAAAAGTTGCGATAAAACAAAAAAAATACTTTGTTCAAACTACACCATAAATTCTCAGCTAAAAATCCTCATTATGATGTGGTTGGGTCTGATTCTCTCCATCTGATAGGGCCGGGTCCGATGGACTCAATCTGATGAATTCAGTCTGATGGACTCAGTCTGATGAATCATTCTCAATATGAATTACTCAAATTCTTCTCAAATTTTCAGTCCGATATTACATAGTCCAATAAAAAAATTATATGTCCAAACATTTAATGAGATTTAAATGTAGAAAGATAACTTTGACATTAATTCTGTAGTGCTCTTCTTTTTCCACTCACATAAAAAATATGAAAAGTTTGAATATACATTTCTTCTAATTATAGGAATCCCAAAAAGACAAATTCATGAAACTGAAAAATGTTTCCCATTTTATCTAATTTAATAAAATCCAACTTCTTTACATATTTTAATTTCATGTTTCACCACTAAAACTCTTCCCGAATATTTTGACATCTTCTTATGTCTTCTGTATAATAATTCTTCCCAGACTTCCTAAATTTTATTCAGTATAATAGAAATTACTCAACTCATTATGATGGAACTTCCTCATCTCATTATAATAGAAATTACTCAACTCATTATGATGGAACTTCCTCGTCTCATTATGATGGAAATTATGAATATACATTTCTTCTTATTCATTCAACGTCTTTAGCAACATTCTAACATTCTAAGCAACATTGAGTCCAACGAAACTTGAACTTCATGTCAATGGATCTAAGACTGATGGTGTGTCTAATAATAAACTCTAACTTTTTGACTAATTCTATGACCAGTGGTGATCAATTTGATACTTTTCATCTGGTGTTTATCGGTTCAATCCTCTGTGTCTATAAAACAACTTTCTCAAAAACAAAACTTTTCTCCCCCTTTATGTTTGGGTTCGAACATTTAGAAACATTCACTTGTTTTTCAAAAACATTATTTTATAAAAGATGAGTTATCAACAAATAAAAAAAATTTAAAAAAACATTATAAAGGTTCTTCAATCTCCCCATTTATATTTTTTAACAACACTCATTAATAACTTTTTCAACTATCAGAAAATTTTCACAATTCAACTTTTATAAACAAGTCAAGTTTTTTGAATTTTACCAAAAACATTCTTTATTAAAAGAGTGTTTAGACACCACACTAATAGATAAGGTATTTTTTTTGACAAAAATCCATCCCTTGGTCAGAAGAAAAATGTATCGCCATGCTAAGATAAAATCCCCCTATCTTTTATATTTTATCATGTTTATTTTTCTATAAATTTTATTTTCCTCTCCCCCATTATCTGATTAACACAACTTCATATTCAAATAATAAAGATAATTAAGAACTACTTACATAGTACAATTTTGTTACTTTTTCTCCTCCTTTGACAATATAATCCAAAGCATGCTAGGGGACATCCTTATGAGTTTTTGGAAGTCATTATAGGAGGATGAACATGAATTTTCAACGTCAACTCATTAAACCTTTATTTTTGAATTGAATTTGTGAAGATATCAATGATTTTATACTTCATTGAGATATATTCCAACAAAACATCTCTAGCAGCAACTTTCTATTTTATAAAGAGAAAATTTATATTTATGTGTTTTGATCTTGAATGTTGGACGTGATTTTTAGAAATATACATTGCAATCTGATTGTCATAAAGTGTCTTCAATAGTTTAGAAACCATTATATTCAAATCTTCCAATTCAAATTTCATCCACAATATCTTAGTACATACTTGAATAGTCACAACATATTCTAATTACACTTTTCTCAAGGTTACTGATCTTTGTTTCTTACAATGAAAATTTACACAACATTCACCCAAGAAAAATGTTTCTCGTGAGGTTGATTTTGTATCATTACAATCTATTTCCCAATCAATATTATTATAACCATGAAACTTCATCTCATAATTTATTTTTTATAATAATCCTTATGAATTTGTTCTTTTGACATATCTCAGAATTATCCTTACTGCCAACATATTTGACACTTTCATATTACTTTGATAACTAGCACACAAATTTATAGCATAAAAAATATCAGGCTTGAAGTTATAAGGTAATGTATACTTCTTATCATCTTCCAAAAGTCTTTCTAGTTCACACATTTTATAGACTCATCTTTACTCATCTTCATCCTCACTGATATAGGAGTAGATACTTATTTATATTCTACAATGCCAAATTTTTGTAACAATTACCTTGCATAATTTTTTTAAGATATGAAAATTTATTTTTCCTTATATGGAACTTGTAAGACAAGGAAGAAAGTTAATTCTCACAAAATTGATATTTCAAAATTCGTTTTCATTTCCTAAGAAAATTATTTACAAAAATTTTCTGCATCCCCATAAAAAATTATATTATCCACATAAACAATTACAATTAGAGTTCCAATGTCAACATATTTCATATATAAGTTTCTGTTAACTTTTCTTTTGAAAAAATAATCATTCTCAAATAATTTTCAATCTTAGAATACCATGAATGTGGATCTTGTTTTAGCCCATATAAATCATTCTTTAATTTAAAAACTTTTTTTTCATCCTTATCAAGTAGGAACCCAAAAGGTTACTCATTGTAAACTTCTTCTTCAATTTATCCAAATTTATATCTATCTGATACACTTTGTAATTTCGATGAGCAGGCACTACTCAAAACATTATAATGATTTCTAACCATTAAATAGGGGAAAATGTTTCATCAAAATCTCTGCCATCAACCTGTGCATACCCTTTATAAAAAATCCTAAATTTTTTTCTTGAAACTTCTCCATATTCCTTCAAAACCTTTCTATAAACCCATTTTTTATGATAAAATTTTTATATTTCATACATAAAACATGTTCCTATGTTTCATTTTTCCAAATTTGATCCAACTCTTCATTCATAGAATTCACCCATTATTTTTGTTGAATAGCTTATGATACTGATTCGGGTTCAAATTTTGAGATGAGTGACGTTTTATTTTCTAATATCAGCTTTCTTATAGCATGAACTAGAGCCTATTAATTCCCCAAAATATTTTTGGTCTGAAATTTTTTTAAAGTAGGAAATTTCATATTTCCTCTACCTTCTTCGCTTTCCTCATCATACGATTCATCTGAATCTTCATGAACATAACTTTTATCACATTCATTTTCATTGGAAAAGTTCAGTTTTTATTCCTCAAAATCCCCATAAAACATTGTTAAATAAGAATTATTATCAATAACTTACACATAATATGATTCCACCAACTTTTATAAACATTTTTTCCAATATATGTAACTTCTTCCAACACGTGAATAATAAAATTTCCTTCCTCACCTTTCTCATCAAACTTTCCCTAATCCAAATTTTTTATTTTAAGAAAACACGGGATTCCAAAAACATTGATGTACTTCAATAAAAGATTTTTGTCCTAGAAAATTTCATAAGAACTCATGCTGGTTTCCAAACATAATTTTTTTTCTAAACATGTAAAATAATACTAACAACTTCACTCTAGTAGAATATTGAATGTTTTTATTCTTCTCACACAATTCTTCCCATTTCCACCAAACCGATATTCTTCATTTCTACTACTCCAATTTGTTATTGGGGTATATAGAGAACTATACTAATGTTTAATACCATAATCTCAAAGATAATTTTTGAAATTATTTCTCGTAAACTCAATACCATTATCCACTATCAATTTCTTTATATAAAACCCCATCTCTTTATCAACTTCTATTTTGAAAAACCTGAACATTTCTATAGGCTCTGAGTTGTGTTTCAAAGACATAATGCTTGTCATTTGAGTGAAATCACTATTAAAATTTATAAATTATAGATATCCTTTTTTATTGATGTGACAATGACCCACATAAATTGGAATGAATAAGTTAAAGAGGCCCAGTATATGGAATCTCAACTTTATTATTACTTTTGTTAGTCATCTTCACTTTCTAACAAGTAACACAAAAATCTTCCTCTCTTCTTTTAAATTTTGGAAAATTTTGTACATAATAAAGATTAAAACTTTTTTTCATTCTTTTCTTCCCAAGTTGGATAATTATTTTTCACCAAAACTTATTCTCATCATTGGCACTTAGATAACAAGATTTTTTATATTCTCTAACTTGAAAATGATTTCCACTAGTTCTTTATCTTTTGTGATAACATTTTAATGACTCACTAAGCATCGTCTGATCCTGGTCCACCTAAGACTCTATCAAAATTTTAATCTTCTACACAAGACACGGCAGATGAAAGAAAACCCCATGTATGGGTGAGTATAACAATACTTAGTTAGACACCACCAAAACCAAAAAATATACTGATAAAACTAATATTTTCCACCTTTTTTATATGAATTTCCATATTTTTGACCCTCTTAATTTATAAATTAGAGCTTATATGGATCAATTTTGGATTTAGGTGTGTTTTGAGCTAAAATGTTAAATGTGATTAAATTCTGGATTTTTGACAGATTTTTACGTTAAGGGTATTTTGGTAATTTATATAAAAATATAATTCCAAATTGAATGATTATTTTTATAGAATTCTTATTTTAATTCCTTTAACTTTTTCTTCTAGACAAGAGGATTATTCGAATAGCTAACGGCCCAAAAATATCATTGATGTTTGGAAATTGTCTGGGCTGACAGCGTGGACACCACCTCCGTAACAGATCTATAAATCAGGATACACACCTACAATGGAGTTGATTATAAATGGATATGAAGTAGGAAACATATATTCACTACCTAAATAAATGTCATAGAGTTTCCCTCCCATTATGGTGGCAAAGATATTTTATACATTGAAGGAAGCTTCCTGGAAAATTCATCTAGAAAAAAATATATTATCAATAAAAAATACATAAATTCCTCTAGAAGAGTCCAATAAATATGAAAATTTTAGGTTGAATGAAAAATTAATTTATTAACAAATTTTATGAAGGATTTAATGTGTTAATCATCCATTTAGATGTCTAAAAATATGAAAACTTGAGGAGGAGAATTTCTTCCCATAAAAGGAGGGGAGCCCCCATCTCTCATCTCATCCCATTTTCCTTCACATTTATTCCAAGGAACCAAGGGGAGATCTCCACCGATGGATGACGTTCAAAAATTTGTCCCTTATAATATTATTAATTTTTTTATTTTCATTAATTTTTTTATTTCAATTGTAATTTAGACTTTTAATAAATTCATGCATGGTTTTTATTTTTGTGTTTTCTTCCACCCAACCAACCTCCATTATTCTCCATCATTTAACCTTATTTTCTTTTTTTATTATCATACTATCCACCATTACCTCTTACCCTAAAAAATAATACACTTACTCAATCCTTAACTTGAGGGAGGTATGTGTCAATTTAATTTCTTCTACGGTAAATTTATTATGTTTTATTAATTTTTTGATTAAAAAGAGTGACGTGCACAGGTGTGGCGATAGCCCCCCAGGAAACTAAAATCAAACTCATATCTATTATTTTATTAAATCTTTTCCCTCACTTATACTGAATACAGGGTCTTAATACAATCGATTTGAGCCATTCAGTTGTTGAAATGCCATACGATATAGCCACGTTTTGGAAGTTGTCACAATCATGATTGAGTTCTTCCATCAACCTTGATTAAAGAAGGAGGGGAAGTTAATATTTCTAAATGGATTCAATATTTCACACCAATTAATAAAATAATTGTAATTCAAGAATGAGATCTCAAAACAGAATTATAAAACATTATTTAAATACCAACAAGGAGAATTATGGAACCCAAAAACCAACACATAAATTCAATGTTCTTTTTTCACTAATTAATTTTTTTTAATTTCATGTTAGTTTAATATTTTCATTAATAAAAATTTCATAACATTCTTAAATTAAAAAAAACAATTAAAATAATTAGTTCAAGTGAATTAAATTAAGTGAGTGAAAAAATGAGAAACTTCCTCAAGTGAGATGAATTTGGTGATCCATTATACAACACTAGGAAAATTAAATTGCTTTTCACATGCCATATGATAGGCGTGCCTCACATAAAACAAAGGAAATACATTAATCTCTACATAGGTATATTTCAAAAACACATATAACAAGAATATCCAAATATACTCAACAAAGACACACATTCTATAGGTAAGTCCCAACAATAGTATACAAGTCTATGACTCCATATAGAATATTCCACAAATCACTTACCTGAGAGAACACACTACTGAATCTGATAGCATTTATGATGTCTGTCCAATAGGTGCTTCTTATGGGGTCTCATCATGAGAAAGAGCATGCTAATAGTTTGAATATAATGCAATACACAGATGAGGATCAATGGCAAGGCCATGGGGTGATACCAACAAATCAATCCTAATTAACATGCTATGTAGAGGATTGACTCCCATGTATTGTTGGTCAGGTCGATACCAAGAACTCCACCTAGTACAAGAATAGGAATAGAGGATCTCACTCTGGGCCTCTTAGAGGGATTCCAACAACTCTATATAGGAGTTACTGCTGAAGGTATCATTGTACTGGGAGTAAAAAATAACTGCATACTAACCCTCATGGAAAAGATAAAGGTAAAAAACCCTCACAATCTATTTCCCATATATAGTGTACAAGGTATCCAAGACATGTATAAAAGAGTACATTGTGTGTTGTAGGGGTCACACTCCATGTCCCTTGAACCTGGGTCTTTCCCGTGTAAATGGCTCATCTCATCAAACTATGTCTGTGTAGTAGTACACACCAAGTATGTATCCCATTTCTCTAACCATGTGCTAGTAAACGTCTCCATCCTATGCATGTCTTCTCAAGTACCAGTACATAGCTTAGCCTGTGAACATGTTCCCATGTAAACAGCCTGTGTGATTTCTGAGTACATTCCGAGTGACCTAGGTGATACCACATGTTATGTGAATGGGGTCACATTCCATGTGATATTTAACTACCTATGGAAACCCTAATCCGAGCTCATGTGGCCCCACACAACGTATAGATCTAGATTAAACATTGTGTTGTTCAGGGTTTTCAGAATCCCATATCTACTCCCGCATTTGATCCAGTTCCAGTATATTTCGATCTGGTGATCATTTCACCATGATATTGAGGATCCCAACTCATCCGATCATTTTTGTCGATGTGGAATGAATTACGCCATCTAATCTACTCCAAAAATGAATAAAATTTTCATTCTTTGTTGTGTGTTGAAGAATGGTAAATTGGGTATCCACTGTCATCTAAATTGCTTTATCTCCATCATAACACCTCTCTCAGGCTATTATAATCTTAGATCTGCGATATCGGATCGTTGCACCAAGAAATGGGTGTGTAAAGATTGATTGGTCGAGAATGCTCGTGACGAATGATGAATGGGGGAGAAAAGAACATGAACATATTGTAGTAACAAACATTGATCGATGTTCATTCTTATCTTTATCCATCATTATTAGAATGAAAATCTAAATAACAAAACAAAAATATATTCTCCCTTCAAAACCTCATAAAATAAACTCATCCCGCATAATGATCAAACAATAGATCAATATTTTTATTGATTGATTCATGTTCACTGTGTAAATAAAGAATAGGGATGAATAAAAAAAATCCATACCCTACCTTGTTTCAAATCGATCACTAATGAAGAATGGGGATGTATCGTGTTTTTGGTGAGATCCTTTGAATCTTTTTTGCATCGATCACTGATTGAAGATCCTATCGCCATTCATCTGATAGGATTCAATGAAGCTATCTCCATTGGATCTCCAACGGTTCCAGGGTTGTACAGCTAACCCTAGTATTTCTCTATAATATTCTGTTTAAAGTCCATCAATCACTGCATCAAAAAAAATGAAATAAAATAACTTATTAAATTATTTTTTTCATTTCCATGCCTGTGATGACTATTCTACAAATGACCCATACCGAATAACGTTAAGTCATTCCTATGGTAAAACTTGAATTCTGAACTCAACGGTACCATCATATTTCTGATCAGGGTATCCGTTTAGAAGTTATTACACTTTTTAATGAAAACTGTCCAAGAATACTATTTATAATATTTGAAACATTTATTTTAGGAACGATGACCTCAGAATCGCACAGCGTCTCAGTGTCTGGTCTCACAACTAATCTATATAGTATCCAAAAAATAGTGCATGGAAAATCTAAGGCATTATAGTATGCCACCACTAATGACAACTAAAACAATATCTAATCAATATCAAGTGTATGTAGTTTTATAAAGAAATAATTACAATGCATAAGTAAATTGTTGTCACATTATCAATTAATCTTTATTTAACTATATAAACTTTTGGGTTTTTGTAGACACTCATAACTCAATCCCCGCTTCAACTCATGTTAGAGGATGAAGTATGTCTGTGGGATATCATATCTTATAATTCCATTGTTATCATTCAATACCTACTCTGAAATATGTTGGAGCCTAAAGTATGTCTAAGGAATATCATATCTCATAATTCGATTGATAACATTATTTAATTCATATTTTAATTCACATGTTACCATTCATACATCACACAATAGAATGCCTATGTTTCTATTCTTTAATTCACAAATAAATGACCATGTTACTATTCATACATTACACATTTGAATAATCTTGTTCACATTCTCTATTTCACAACTAAATGGCCATGTTACCATTCATACCATACACATTATAATGGCCACGTTCTCGTTATTTAATTCACAACTAACTGACCATGTTACCATTATTAACACATAATTAATTCAAAAATTTATTATCCACATCATTTCCATTAATAATTCCATAATTAAATCTAAAATTAATTAATCTCTTAAATTCTATTAGTAAATTAAATAATTAATCAACCACACATATTTTATGACTAATTCAATAATTATTTTATCACATAAATCCCGTTAATTAATTTTCTAATTAATTGAGTACGTAAATCCCATTAGTTAATTATTCAATTAATTAATCAATATCCACAAACTAAAAAACACATTATTAATTCCATAATTAATTATCTCAATCACAATCTCAATAGATCATAATTATTTCCACAATTAAATATCTCAATCCTAAAATATTAATATCTCATAATTAATTCTACAATTTTGTATCTCAATCTATAATTCCCAATATCGCCAATTTCTGATCTCCTCAATTAATTAATTCAACAGATTAATTAATTCAATAAAGAACATTATTTATAAAAATTTAATAAAATTATACAATTACATACATGTAATTTCGATAAATACGTTGAGATTATAATTATAGACAACCTACCTCAATTCGTTGATGAGCGATCACACAATGAAAATCCTCATAATTTGAGTAGCATAATTATATAGAATGAGATTCAAATTTAAAATCATAAATTAAGATCAAATAAATCAAGATCTATTAAATATAGATATATATCTAAAATACTAGATCTAGATGAACAAAAAAATTTCTATATCTAATCAAAATAGGAAGACAACCCCCTTTCTAGAAATAGGATAATAAAGGATAAGGAATTGGAAACCATGCGAGGTAAGATCCTCTGACAGGGAGGGGTGAAGATATTCAATCCAGGCTTAAAATAACAAATTAAAAAAGTTGTTAAGTCTTTTAATCGATTAAATATTCTCCAAAATCATGAAATATTATCTTGGGTTAAATGGGGATCAAATAAGAGTGAAATGGAGGTTTTGGTGATAAAAAATCTAATTTTTGGTGATTTAAAAATTAATGCATGGTTAGTTGGGATGGGGAGAACGGTTTCTCCTAAATGTGAACCTCTATTATGGGGGTTCATAGTTTCTCATAATAGGGTGTACATATTGACAAACCATGTGTTAACCATGTAATTCATCTCTGTCTAAGGTTTCATGGTTTGCTAGGCAGGGGTGCACGATTAGGGAAAATAGTGATCCAACTATGCACAAACCTTATCCCTTCAAAATTTCTCAATTTTTCACCCAAAACACCCCAAGGTAAAACCCAACACAAGTATACTAAAAAAGGAAAAAATAAATACCTGATATTAAGACCAAATCATCTTCAGTAAAGATCGGGATCTTACAATCTCACCACCTTATAACATATTATCCTTGAACTGCACACCCAAGAATCTCTTAGATTCTGAGTCAAAAACATTAGGAAAATGATCCCACATATCTTATGGCCTTTCCCGTGTCTCCTCCCACACATTCCCATGTTTCCACAATACACAAACTATATGCATGGACTTTCCCCGCAACAATTTCTCATTGCGATTCAACACACGTATTAGATGCTTATCAAAGAAAAAATCTATCTCAATCTCAACATCATCCATATATATCACATTATAAGGTTTGGGGTGATACCTACCTAGTTTTGACACTTAGAAAACATCATACATAGCACTGTTTCTCAGTGGAAGGGCCAATCAGTATGCCACTAGCTTGATTCTCTCCACCACCTCAAACGGTCCAACAAACTTGGGTTCCCACTTCCCTTGTCTCTGTATTCTATAGTGATTGAATCTAGGAAACACCAAAATTAATACATAATCATCCTCTATAAACTCTAGTTTTCATTTATTCTAAACATTATATGACTTCTATATACTTTGGGTCGTATCCATATATTTCTGAATCAACTATACATTCTCTAACGTGTCCTACACGCGACTCTGTCTCAGCAACTTAGACTCACTTACCACCATCCAGACTAGAGGTGGTCTTCATTGCCTACTATAAAGAGCCTCACATGGTTCCATCTATATAATTTCCCAATAATTATTGGTATGGGTGGACTCCACGAGTGTTAGGTGATTCTCCCAAGACCTACTGATGTTTAGAACACAAGATCACAACATATCCTCAAGCTCTTGTATAGTATGCTATGACCACCCAAGTGTCAGTGGGTGGAAATTCATACTCAATAAAACCTACATACGAAGATCCTTCTGCAATCCCTCTAATAATCATGAAGTAAAACACACGTTTCAGTCAGAAACAATATTCTGTGGGGCCTCGTGCATACAGACTATCACCCAAACATACAAATATCCCAACTGCTCCACTGAGAAAGTCTCTCATATATTCAATAAATTCAATACATTTTTCTTTTTATCCATAATAACCCAAATAGAATTATTCTTCAAAGGAATCCTCAAGAGGTCCATCACAAAGTCCATGGTCACATTGTTCCACTTCCATTATATAATGTCCAACAACTATAGTAAACCTATAGGTCATTAATGCTCGGGCTTCACCTACTTATTGGTTTAGTATCGTGTCACAAACCTTACTATTTTATTTTTCATTTCCAACCATCAAAACTATTTCTGTAGTTCACAGTGCATTTTGGTCACACCTGGATATACCACCTTCTTCGGGGCATGAAACTCACACATCAGCTTGTCTCACATTATTTTAGGAATAACAACCAGATTCTTGACATAGATGACCTCGTCCACATTTATGCTCCAATTAGAAGGTGACTCCCTACCTTCAAGGTTTTCCCTTAAGGTAAAACATTATAAATCCACATACTTCCTATCATAGATCTATCTAAAAAATGTATACTCAAATGAAACTGTAATGAGATTCATCTAATCCTAACTCTCCTAAACCACAATGTGTATCTCGTCCAGTAAATCCATCATCTTCCACTCAGCACTAGACTCCTGAACCACCTGAGTTTGAGTCTTCTTTCTCAATGCATCATCATCAATGTTCCACTTTCTAGGCGTATATATTGGATCAAAATTGAATGGCTGCATATACTCAACCCATCTCTATTATCGAAGATTCAAGTCTCACTGTGAAAATATGTACTTTAATCACTTGTCACCAATATAAATAGTAATATATTTTCCTAATAGATAATTTCCCCAACACATTAAAACATAAACCATTAGAGCCAACTTGAGGTCATATGTAGGGTAGTTCGTTTAATGGGGCCTCAACTTCAAAGACCCATAAACCAAAAATTGATCTCCCTGCGTCAACAGAACTCCAATTACAATCCCAAAAGTTTCACAATACACTGTGTACTTTTCACCTTGCTCAGGTAGGATCAATATTGGTACTGATGACAAAATATTATTAATCTCCTAGAAAGAATTATCACAGTCTTATGACCAATAAAATATTATCCATTTTTTCGTCAAGCCTGTCAGCAATGTTTCCAATCGATAAATTTCCTGAATGAACCTCTACTAATATTTAGAAAATCCAAGAAATATATGGATATCAAACATTCTCTTGGGATGATCTCAAGAAACGACGATCTGAACCTTCTCTAGATTTACCAACAGACATTCCTCCGAGATGATGCTACCCAGGAAGTGTACCAGATCGATCCAAAAATTTTTACATAGATATCTTGATGTATAGCCAATGCTATCTTAGTGTACATAGGATGATATCAAGATGTTGGTCATAATGATCATGTGTCTTGGAGTGCACCAAGATGTCTTCCACAAACACTACCACAAACTGATCTAGGTATAGATTAACGATTTTGTTCATTAAGTCCATAAACATTACTGGTGTGTTCGTCAACCCAAGCAATATTATGATGAAATCATAAAGTCCATGCCTTCTTCTAAATTCATCCCTTGGTATATCAGATGCCAGAACTCTCAGTTTAGGATACCCTAATCTAAAGTCAATCTTTGAGAAGACACAAGCTCCTCTCAACTGGTCAAATAGGTCATCGATATGGGGAAGAGGATACTGGTTCTTCACAGTCATCTGGTTTAACATTCGGTAATCAACACAAAATCATAATCTCCTATCATCCTTCTTTTCAAACAACACTAGTGAACCCCAAGGAGACATACTTAGATAAATAAATACCTTATCCTCTAAGTCCTCATGTCAGGTCTTGAGCACTTGAATATCTTCGGATGCCATTCTATATGGTTGAATAGAAATCATCTCTTCCTTCTCTATGAGCTCAATGCAAAATTCCACATCTCTCTCAGGTGGAATCCCTGAGATATATTAATTAAACACATCCTAAAACCTATCCACTATGTGTGTAAATACATCTCATTTTACACCTCCATCATCCATAAATAAACTAGAAACCTGGGTTGTGATCTCTCATATTTGATGAGTAATTGGCCCTACTTGGAACGCCTCGATATCCCACTCTCCATATTGAATATATTTGTTACCCGTAGGAGATATAATTGTCACTCTCTTATGGTAAAAATCAATGAGGGGAAAATATGATACTAACAAGTCCTTACCCATAGTTAGTTCAATGCCTGACATGTCTATGATATAATGATCACATAGAAAATGATACTACTCGACCTCAAGAGAACACCCCTTGCACAAAAAAATGTCTGTTGACCGAACTCCATGAGTTGTGTTTGTCGTCAACACCCCACTCACGAACTCCATCACGAGGCTCAAACCATTAACAAGTTTTGTAGAAATAAAGGAATT
Source organism: Viscum album (assembly GCA_963277665.1). NCBI lineage: Eukaryota > Viridiplantae > Streptophyta > Magnoliopsida > Santalales > Viscaceae > Viscum > Viscum album. Next base: position 960,660,991 of record OY728148.1, on the reverse strand, counting down.
ATAGGAACCAATATCAAATAAGGCACTAGATATCATAGAAGCTTTAAAAATATACCTCTCATGGCCAATGGTCCAGCCATGATATCCACAAGTGTAGGGTGAATAGAATGCAATTGTCTTACACCACTTCCCCGTGAAGCAGTCTAAGTCCCCTGTGCTGCACTACTCTACATATATGAGTGATCTTACCCTAAATATCCACATACACTACCTTTACCACCTTGTCCAGTAGAACTCCAGATGCAAGACTAATATGGTGAAAAATATCCTCTTCCTACACACTGATTCTGACTAGCTATACCCTTACTACTCATTTATCGTTGGGTCCTATAGAACTTTTATAGATGTTACATATTTCTAAAATACTAAAATTATATTGGTGGTTGAGGTAACTATCTTCAATAGTTTTCTAATCTACCACACTGGTGATAGATCTGTCGATTAATGTCCTACACAACTGATCCCTCTTTATAGGTACTCTGTTTCCCACTACCCTGGTTGATGTTTTCACAGCAATGCTTCCTACACTCAGAAGTCGTACCTTCTAATCATCCAAATGGAAACAATTTTCCTACACTGGAATCCTCTTTAGGTTACCAATAACTATGAGATCCTTATCCACCACCTCAACAAACTCCTTTAACTGAAAATGGTTAACTTGGGACTTAATCTCACATTTAAGCCCGTCCTAAAAATGTCTCGACGTAGTTATCTCATCCACTACCATTGCAGGATAAAAGTGTTTATAACGAATCATACATTACATACATTGTTATTACATCATAATTGATGCATACATATTACAACATATAACAAAACCATGAAATTATCGTATAAGTATAATGTCTTTAGAAACTGGGAAACATAACAACTAGTTCATAAATCATCTACGTTGTCTCCCATTTATTTCATCATATCTAGAGTCTCTTTTGAAATATTCTACTTAGTACCCTTCTTCCTGACTTGGGGAAATAAAATATACAATAGGGTGATCTCAAATGATCTGTAAGTGTAACCAATGAAATATCAATCACATCATATTCATAAGAACATAACATTTTGGAAAACATAACCTTCAAAAGAGATCATAATATCATAACATGGGATAAATCATAGTGGTGAATTGTAATCCCAAATAATAATAACATAAAACATGAAACATTGTGTCATACACACATAATCATAGAGAATCATCTAATATTAGTCAAGACTCATTTCCAAGACTATCTTAGTGGACAAAGTCCATTTCTGTACTGAGTTCACTCCTCATTTCAGTCCGGTATCACTGAACCAGTTTAACCTGCCATTCCAGCCATGTCTATCTCATGAGATATAAATATTTACGCAATGCATTGGAGGGAGATATAGGTCCCACCCATATCATAATGACACCATTCTTATGTGGTCCACAAGATCGCAAATCATACATCATAACATAACCCATGTAATAAAAAAGGGATTCTTAATCATCATGCCATCATAAAACAATCCATATAAGATAAAAGGACATCATAAAAATAATTCCATCATAACATAATCAAGAAAATGTAAATATAGGGATAGAAACATAACCCTATATTATCTTTGATGGAAAATAATTTTGATTGAACATAAGAACTCCATTCTTGAGGAAAATATCCTTTCTACTACAAAAAAATTTTCCTTTCTTAACAAGTCATATAATTTTAAACAAAATTATGTTGATTCAAAATAAACATGTAAACATGTAAAGGAATCTTCATGGAAATAATGTTCTAAAAATCCATTCATTACGTACAAGTTAATAAAACATTCTTCTCGTACTTTGGTCGAAAAAGTCAAAAAGTACCTCATACTAAAAACCACAAAATATTCTGTTCATATCTTTTACTAAAAATTAACCAAAAAGTAATGTTGGATTTAAACAATTGTAGGAGGGTAGAAATAATATTACACATTGATGAAACATGTTTATGGATGATAAATATTCAGTAGTAAATTCTGAAGTAAAAACAATCTCGGATAAAAATTTAGATTGTGATATTTTCCCTTACCTTAGGTCGGATTTTCTTCGTACGTGTCCGAAACTCCTGTATAATGATTTAAATAATGTTATTGACATATTCCATAATTTTACTCATTGTTATGATATCATATATGGTCATATTCATAGATTCGTATTAGTAATATTTCATTGCTACTTGTTATTCGGGTGTTTATTGCTTTTTTTGTTCATATGCGTGTTTTGTCGAATAAATTATTATTCTCATTTTTAGGTTATAGAAACCCAATTTACAGAATGGTATTAGTGTAATATATATCATATTTATTCATTAAATTCATTTATATAATCATTATGCAATGAAGATCATGTAGAATGAGTCGCATCAGATCGTGTAGATGGTAGGTCGTACGTACGCAGAAGCGATGATATCATTCCCATCATCATGGAATTGTATTTAAGTGTGTGTATACTATTTGAGAATCAATATCACTTTAAAATAATCATGTATACTTATTATTTACACCATTATACCCATCCAAGTAAGGTGGTGGTCGAAAACCGATTATACCACGACATAGAGACGGTATTCCGTACGTACGCAACGCGGTGATTTCATTTTCCCTAGGATGGATAGAAGGTGAAATAGTGTTGTTTCATATTTATAATAACATATCAGTATATGAGTTATACTGATGTTATTACTTCATAATGAAACAAAAAAGGAAGAGGAAGTTGAAGAAGAAAGAAATTGGAAAGGCTCGGTAATGGATATTACCTCTTCTTTGACGTGCCTCTTCTTAACATCCTCTTAGGGCACTAGGGATGCCGTTTTAAGAAGACCAGGACCTCTAGGATGTTTCTAGGGAAGTTTATAAGAGAATTATACAGGGTTTGGCAGAGATTTATGGCTCAAAGTGGTGTGAGGAGGAGAGGGAAGAGGTGCCTTTTAACAAGGGAGGAGAGGGGCACCATTGGAAAAACAGAAAATATTATTTTATTATAATGTAATATTCGGTTTTTAATATCTCCAAGTTGATTTATTTCTAAGCTATGGTTGGGATGGGTCGAAATAATCTCATCCAATAGAATTTAGGCATGTTTAGGTTTCTAGTTTAACCTTATCATTTAGATTTAACTTTAAGATAGATAATTTAACTTTTACCGTGTCTTCTTGTTTTCTTAAAGTATAAGGTTAATGAACATACAATAACAAGACAAAAGAACCCCATGTTGTTTATTTTTTTTATATATAACTTTATATAAGTCATTTATCCGAACCTTATATTTTTAGTAATAAAATAACAATTAATAATATAATATTTGTTTTAAAAACTATTTTATGTCAATTTTGACACTATTTGGTAATTAATTTTTGTGAAAATCATAACAGAATGATTAGTTAGAAAAAATATAATTAAATCAATACTTACTTGTCATAATAACATATAAAATTATTGGAATTCATTAAAAGTCTCAAATTACATTTATTTGAGAATTTATAACACCAATTTTGTTAATATTTCATTAATAAGATAATTACTCCATCACCATTATGTCATAGATAAATTAAATTATTTATAGTCTAAAAATTATAAATAAAATACCATTATGTAGGAAATATTTTTATATTTCTAATGAATATTTATAGTAGAATTTATCTTTTGTATAACCCTCTATTAAAATTGTTTAGTTATAAAACTTTGATTTTAACTATTTTAACTATTCTTCAAATAAAATAATATTAAATGTCCTAATCTAATCCAAGTTGATGTAAAGGGTAATATTTTATCCCTAATGGTGATTTTGGTCGAATTAAACCTATCCAATAGAATTAGGACATGTGTCAGGGTAATAATAATATCATTTTTACCCTTAATTATCCTAATTACTTTTAACCGTGGTAAATAAAAGTAAAAAGTTACTATTTACCAAAAAATATTTTCTTCTCATTGAACCACATTTTACTTACTGACATCAATCGTGTCTCTCGGATTTTTGAAATTTCAATCACAAAAGCGGCAAAATGATGTTTTATGTAAATTTGCAAACTCTCCTAGGGGTGGGTTAAAGACGGTCAAAAGTTCAACAAAATTTTTATATATCTAAAATTACTATAAAATGACTCCAATGAATTATATTGAACTTATATAGGTATTATGTATCAATTTTGAACTAAAATAAATTTAAATAAAATAAATAATTATTAAAATAAAAAGTATGGGTTTAAATAGTAAACTAATGTTTTTACTATTCATCGAAAATTGAAAGTTTTCAGAAAAATACCAAAATTTCACCCTATGATAATTTCAATATTTAGAATCCAAAAATGAAGTCCATTTTGAAAAATAAAATTTATAAAAATTCAAAAAGAGGTTATAACTATTCATAACGACTAGTTTTAATAATATTTTAATAGCATATCATTGTTTAGTGTAACTCGGTATTGTGTACAATGAAAGCTATTGAGGAAGGCCACGATTGCGTATAAAGAAATCCAAGATAGTGTTGTGTGTAATGAAATATTACTTTTATGATGTATAAAAACAAAATATTTCGCATAAAAAACTTGGGTGTTACATTCTACCCCCCTTAAAATGAATTTCTCCCATGAAATTCTTCACATCGTTACAAACAGATGAGGATACCTCTCCCTCATCATATCCTCAAGCTCCCATGTAGCTTTTCCTAATTGGTGGTTCCTCCATAAAACATTCACCAAGCGAGTGGTCTTGTTTTGTAGAACTTTTTTCGCTACGATCCAAAATCTCTATCGGCTGTTCTTCATAAGAAAGATCTTGCTCCACCTATACAACTTCTGAGCTGAGTACATGTGAAGGATCGGGTTTGTACTTTCTCATGAGCGATACATGGAACACATCATGAACTTGAGAGAGATTCGGTGGAAGCACCAATCGGTAAGCTACCTTCCCAACACGATCCAATATTTCGAAAGGACCGATATACCTAGGGCTCAACTTTCCCTTCTTTCCAAATCTCATTACTCTCTTCCAAGGAGATATTCATAAGAACACTTTATCACCCACTTCAAACTCTAGGTCTTTTCTTCAGTTATCGGTGTAACTTTTTTATCAACTCCAGATGCCCTTATGTTTTGTTGAATAGATCGGACCTTTTCTTCCATCTCATAAATAATATCAGGTCCTAATAGCTTTCTTTCCACAAAACCATCCCAACAAGTTGGATTTCGGCATTTTTTTCCATAGAGAGCTTCATAAGGAGCCATATGAATACTAGTGTGAAAGCTATTATTATAAGAAAATTCCAACAAAGGTAGGTGTTGATCCTAACAACCTTTGATGTCCATAGAGCAAGCCCTTAACATGTCTTCTAGAGTTTGAATTGTTCTCTCAGACAGACTGACTGTCTGAAGATGATAAGCAGTGCTGAAGATCAACTCTGTGTCCAGAGTATGCTGAAGACTTCGCCAAAAATTGAAGGTAAACCTAGCATCCCAATCAGATATAATGGAAGGTGGTACTCCATGAAATCTTACCACTTCCTTTACATATATCCTGGAAAGCTGATCAAGAGAGAAATCCTCTCTAATAGCAACGAAGTGTACTGACTTCGTAAGACGATCAACAATAACCTAGATCGCATTATTGCCTTCGGATGTTTTATGAAGTCCAGTGGCAATGTCCATAGTGATGTTTTTCCCTTTCCTTTCGGGTATGGGTAATGGTTGTAACATCCCCTTAGACTTCTGTCTCTCAGCATTAACTTGCTGAAAAACCAAGAATCGAGAGGCATATTCAGCAACATCTCTTTTCTTGCCATCCCACCAGAATTACTCTTTCAGGTCCCTATACATCTTCATGCTTCCAGGATGAATAGAGAATGAAGAACTATAATCCTCATCCAGCAGATCCTTATTTAGTTCTGGGCTGGGAGGAAGACAAACCTGATTCCTAAACCTTATTATCCCATCACAATCATGGTTGAATTCAGGAAAATTTCTCACCTTATTTTGTAAATCTACATCTTCTTTATATGCCTCTTTAATCATCACATGTATATATGGTTGAAAATTCATTTGAGAAAGATAAGATTTTACCCTTCCATTATAATTCCAAGATCCATCCATTGTAAATCCATAAATATTGGATCTTTAGTGATCCTCATCATGGATAAGCTAGCATGGCCTTGTCGACTAAATGCAACTTCCACCATGTTTTCTTTCCCAGGGTGGTAATGAATTGAGCAGTCATAATCCTTAATCTGCTCCAACCATCTTCTTTGATGCATTTTCATATCCTTTTGTTTGAAAATATACTGTAAACATGTATGATCAGTATAAATATCACACCTTTCACCATAAATATAATGCCTCCAAATATTTAATGCAAATATTACGGCAGCTAACTCCAAATCATGATTTGGGTAATTTTTCCCATGGATTTTCAACTGTCCTATGGCATAAGCTATCACCATATCATTTTGCATAAAAACACACCCTGCACCTTCTTGGATGCATCACTGTAGATCACAATCCTTTCTCCACTACAAGGAAGTGTGAGTACAGGTGCACTGGATTACCTTCTTTTCCACTCAATGAAATTCTCTTCACATTCCTCCATCCACACGAACATAGCTCCTATTCGAGTCAACCTGGTGAGTGCATTAGATAATCGTGAAAAATATTTCACTAAACGTTGATAATATCCTGCCAAACCAAGAAAAAATCGGATCTCAGTTACTGTTGTTGGTCTCGACCATCATTCTATAACATCTATTTTTGCTGGATCTACAGGTATCCCCTCTTTTAAGATTATGTGACACAAAAATTCAACTTTTTGAAGCCAAAATGCACACTTGGTAAATTTGGTATAAAGCGTCTCCTTTCTCAGGGTCTTCCATAAAATTCTCAAGTGACTTTATGTTCTTCTTTTCTCTTTGAATAGACAAGAATATTGTCTATAAAGACTCCCACAAACAGATCAAGATAGTCTCTAAAGACTCTATTTATCAGATACATGAAGATAGCAGGGGCATTAGTAAGACCAAATGGCATCACTACAAATTCATAGTGTTCATACCTTGTATAGAAAGTCGTCTTTGGTATATCCTCCCTTTTTACCCTTAATTGATGATACCCTGAATTGAGATCATTCTTGTAATAGTATTGAGCTCCGCGTAGTTGATCAAATAAGTCATCAATGCATGGGAGAGGATATTTGTTCTTGATAGTCATATAGTAATGTTCTTGATAATCAATGCAAAGTATCATTGATACATCTTTATTCTTAACTAACCAAATAGGTTCTCCCCAAGGTGACGCACTAGGGCGTATGAATCCCTTATCAAGATTCTCTTGGAGTTGCTTCTTCAATTCCTACAACTCAATTGGGGACATTCTATAAGGTGACATTGAAATAGGTAAAGCACCCAGTATGAGTTCTATTGAAAACACAACTTCACGATTTGGTGGAATACCCGACAATTCCTTCGGAAAAAAATCATCAAACTCACGTACAATGGGAATATTATTATTCATGAGTTTCTCACCAACCATTTGAGATATATAACCTTCATTTAGTGCAATCAAGACCCATAAGATGGAAGAAATTTCCACTGGAAGGTTATGTTCATCCTTGCATCGATAGACGATCATAGACTGATCTGGAGTATGAAATGTGACTTCCATTATTTGGAAATTGATATGAGATCCATATAAATAAATCTAATCCATGATAAGAATCATATCAAATTCCCCTACAGGAAGGATCAAAAGATTTCCAGGAAGCACTTTTCCACCAAATTCAATCGGTTAATAATTATAAACTTGAGATGCGATTGTTGTGCCATTAGGGGTTGTCAAAGGTAACTCAACATCAAATGGTTGAGGTAATACTGCGATACCCTTAGAAAATTCTTATGAAATAAAAGAGTGGGTGGATCCAGAATCAAATGAAACATTTCTACTTTAGAGTGGATGGTAAGTTTACCTTTCACCACTTTGTTATCGTACTCTGCATCGCTGATAGAAATTGCATGTGACTTTCCTTTCTCTTTATCCTTAAGAGTTTGTTGGCGTCGATATTCATCAACAACACTTGGATTAGGTAACTGATTAGGATAATGCCCCATTTTCTTGCACATGTAACATTGAAGTGTAGGAGGTGCACTCTGTATGGCCTTTTCTTTGTTCACATCACTAGACATCTTCTTCCCACCATTTCAGTATTCAAATGCCCGATGAACATCTTTTCCACATTTGAAACATCTATTTGTCCCTTTAAGACAACTCCATCCATGTTTCATTCCACACTTTGAGCATAAGGTAAAACTCATCTTTTTTTTTCAGTGTGTTCTTTCTATTTTCCTTTGAATTCCATTTTCCTCTTCTTATCAAACGCCTAGTACTGATGAGTTACTCCAATCTCCATCTCAACATTGAGAGCACATCGAACGATTTCCTCATAGCTATTGACGTCCCTTATGGATAACGCACTTCAAAGACTTTGTTTTAAGCCACAAAAGAATCGATAAATCTTAATCTCATGTTGGATAATAATCCCAAAAGCGTACCTTGCAAGTCATGTAAAATTTTCTTCGTAGGTACCAACAGATTCATCATCGTTTATCTTCAGTTCAAGAAACTCATTCTCCATTTTTGCTCGAAGAATACGAGGGAAGTACTAATTGAAAAATTAGTTCTTGAACTCATCCCATTCCATGGATTCAATTTCATCCCTTTGCCTCGTATTCTTGATAAGATTCCACCATTGATCAGCTTCACCTTCCAAACGATATACTGCCAATATGGCTTTATCATGCTTAGAACATTGATGAACTAAAAATATCTTTTCAGTAGTACTGATCCTTTTTTCATCAACTAATGGATTGGTAGACCCACTGAAAGAAGGTGGACGCTGCCTCATGAAGGATTCCACATAATTTTGCTCCTTCCTTTGCTCTATTGGAAGTCTTGCATGATTCATAGGTTGAGAATGTTATGTGAGAATGGCTAAAAGATTTTTCATTCTACCTCCCATAAAGTTTGGTTTCTCAGGGGGACAGTTATTGCATTGCCCGTCACATTCCTCATTAACACGGTTCCTTCAGGTTCCAGCCATTAACTAAAACCAAGAATAATAGTGTGAGCAACACTAATTATAATAGGAAAACCACATAATCAAGAATAAAATTTTACACTTAAGGACTTATCATAGGTTATTCATGGCCATTTCTAAAACACTAATATATTTTTCTATTCTTAGACTTATCCTTAGGGTTCTTACTAAGGCTTTCACATCCTAGTTTCCAAAGGATGACTATACCTTTACTCTAATACTAACTATACCGACCCATACATTTCATACATTGTTATTACATCATAATTGAAGCACAATTATTACAACATAAAACAAAACCATTAAAGGACCTTCTAAGTATAGTGTCTTTAGAAAATTGTAAACATAACAACTAGTTCATAAATCAACTATGGTTTCTCCCATTTCTTTCATCATATCTAGAGTCCCTTTTGGCATATTTTACTTAGTACCCTTATTCCTGACCAGGGGAAATAAAACATACAAAAGGGTGAGCTCAAATGCTCAGTAAGGATAAAAACAAGAAATATCAATCACATTATATTCATAAGAACATAACATTTTGGGAAACATAACCTGCAAAAGAGATCATAATATCATATCATGGGATAAATCATAGTGGTGAAATGTAATCCAAAATAATAATAAATTAAAACATGAAACTTTGTGTCATACACACATAATCATAGAGAATCATTTCTTATTAGTCATGACTCATTGCCAAGACTACCATAGTGGACAAAGTCAATTTTTGAACCGAGTTCACCCCTTGTTTCAGTCCTATATCACTGAACCGGTTTAACCTGCCGTTCCATCCATGTCTATCTCATGAGATATAAATATTTAACAAATAAATTGGAGGGAGATATAGGTCCCACCCATCTCATAATGATACCATTCTTATGTTTTCCACAAGATCATAAATCATACATCAAAACATAACCGATTAATAAAAAATGGGATTATTAATCATCATTCCATCATAACACAATCCATATAAGATAAAAGGACATCATAAAAATAATTCCATTATAACATAATCAAAACAATGTAAAAATAGGGATAGACACAGAACCCTATATTATCTTAGAAGGAAATTAATTTTGAAAGGACACTTGAACTCCATTCTTGAGGAAAATATCCTTTCTACTTCAAAAACATTTTTCGTTATTAACATGTCAAATAATATTAAACTAAAAGAAGTTGATTAAAAATAAACATGAAAACTATTAAAGGAAGCTTCATGGAAATAATATTCTTAAAATCCATTCATGTCGTATAAGTTAAAAATACATTCCTCTCGTACTGTGGCCAAAAAAGTCAAAATGTACCTCATACTAAAAATGAAAAAATATTTCTTTATGTATTTTACTAAAAACTCACCAACATGTAATATTGTATTTAAAAAATTTTAGGGGGATAGAAATAATATTACATATTGACGAAATATGGATATGGATGACAAATATTCCTCAGTAAATTCTGAAGTAAAAACAATCTCGGATAAAAATTGAAATTGTGAGATTTTCCATTACCTTAGGTTCTATTTTCTTCATACGTGTCTGAACCACCTGTATAATAATTTAAATAATGTTATTAACTTATTCCATAATATTAATCATTGTTATGATAACATATATGGTCATATTCTTAGCTTCGTATTAGTAATATTTCATTACAACTTGTTATTCGGGTGTTTATTGCTTTTTTTGTTCTTATGTGTGTTTTGTCGAATAAGTTGTTATTATTTTTTTAGGTTGTAGATACCTAATTTAGAGAATGGTATTAGAGAAATATATATCATATTTATTCATTAAATTCATCTATATAATCATTATTCAATGAAGATCATGTATAAAGAGTCACATCATATCTTGGAGATGGTAGGCCGTACGTACGCACGAGCGATGATATCGTTCCCACGATCGTGGAATTGTATTTAAGTGTAAGTATACTATATCAGAATCAGTATCACTTTAAAATAATCATGTATAATTATTCTTTAAACCATTATACACATCCAAGTAAGGTGGTGGTGGAAAATAGATTACACAATAGCGTGGAGACGGTATTCCGTATGTACGCATGCGCGATGATTTCATTTTCCATAGGATGGATAGAAGGTGAAATAGTGTTGTTACATATTTATAATAAAATATCATTATATAATTGATACTGATGTTATTACTTTATAATTAATCAACTAATAAAGAAGAAGTTGAAGAAGAAAGGAATTGGAAAGGATCGGTAATGGATATTACCTCTTCTTTGACGCGCCTCTTCATAACCTCCTTTTAGGGCACTAGGGATGGTCTTTTAAGAAGAACAGTACCTATAGAATGTTTCTAGGGAAGTGTAGAAGATAATTCGGCAGGGTTTGGCTGAGATTTATTGCTCAATGTGGTGTGAGGGGGAGAGGGAAGAGGTGCCTTTTTATAAAAGAGGATAATCGATCCTTTGGAAAAACTAAAAATATTATTTTATTATAAAGTTATATTCGGTTTCTAATAGCTCCAAATTGATTTATTTCGAAGATAAGTTGAGGAAGGGTCGGAATCCTCTCATCCAATATATGTTAGACATGTTTTGGTTTCTATTTTAACCTTATCATTTATATTTAACTTTAAGTTAGATAATTTAACTTTTACTGTGTATTCTTATTTTCTTACACTATAAAGTTAATAAACATATTGTAACAAGCCAAAAGAACCCCAAGTTGTTTATTATTAACATATATAACCATATATTAGTCATTTTTCCAATCCTTAGATTTTTATGAATAAAATAAGACTTAATAATATAATATTTTTTTTAAAAACTATTTTATGTCAATTTTGACCCCATTTGGTAATTGATTTTTGTGAAAATCATAACAGGATGATTAGTCAGAAAAATTTTAATTAAATCAATACTAACATGTAATATTAACCTATTAAATTCGTTTAATTCATTGAAAGTCTCAAATTACTTTTATTTGAGTATTTATAACGTCAATTATGTTAATATTTCATTAATAATATAATTACTACATCACCATTTTGTCATAAATAAATTAAATTATTTAATGTCTAAATATTATAAATAAAATACCATTATGTAGGAAATATTTTTAGATTTCTAATGGATACTTATAGTCGAATTTATCTTATGTATAACCCTATATTAAAAATGTTTTAGTTATTAAACATTGATTTTAACTATTTAACTATTCTTTAAATAAAATAATATTAAATGTCCTAATCTAATCCAAGTGGACCTAAAGGGTAATATTTTTTCCCAAATGTTGTTTTTGTCAAATTACACTTATCCAATAAAATCAGGACATGTGTTAGGGTAATAATAATATCATTTTTACCCTTAATTACCCTATTTACTTTTAACCGTGGTAAATAAAAGCAAAAAGTTACTATTCACAAAAAATTATTTTCATCTCATTGAACCACATTTTACATACTGACATCAACCGTGTCTCTCAGATTTTTGAAATACCATTCACAAAAGTGGTAAAATATTATTTTATGTAAATTTGCAAATTCTCCGAGGAGGAGGGTAAAAGACACTCAAAAGTTTAATAAAATTTTTATATGTCAAAATTTATTATAAAATGACGCAAAAAAATTACATTTATCTTATATAGGCATTATGTATCAATTATAACCTAAAATAAATTTAAATAAAATGAATAATTATTTAAATAAAATTGTTTTTTTAAATAGTAACCATGTGTTTTCACAATTCATCATAAATTGAAAGTTTTCAGAAATATACCAAAATTTCACCCTAGACTAATTTCGATATTCTGTATCAAAAAATGAATTTCATTTTGAAAAATAAAATTTATAAAATTTAAAAAAGTGGTTATTACTAATCATAATGGCTAGTTTTAATTATATTTTAATAGCGTATCGTTGTTTAGTGAAACTCGGTATTGCGTACAACGCATGCTATCGAGGAAGGTCGCGATTACTTGTAATGAAAGCCAATATAGTGTTTTATGTAGTGAAAGATTCCTTTTCTGATGTATAAAAATAAATTATTTCTCATAAAAATCTCGGGTGTTATAGTGTTGCAAATGTTTAAAGTTTCCAACATAGTCTATCACATAAATACTCCCCCAAGTCAACCTCATGAACTCAACTACTCTCTCCTACATCAGTATCTCTAGATAGAAGTTCTTTAGAAACTTATCCAAGAGTTCCTTCTATAACATACCATTGTCCTATACAGTCCACGCCTGAACATACCACCCGTGATTCACTGATCCTCGTATCTTGTAAACAGCCAACATGAGCATCATCTCTACAGGAGTCTCAAAGTGGTCAATTATAGTCTCGATGGACTCAACCTAGAAATCATCTCTCTCAAGTCCACCCTCTCCAATAAAAGCAGGAGGGTGTTGAATTTGTAACTCCATTTTTAGATCAAACGTACTCTTCACAACCCACCGTGGGTCTCTTCCCATGAATTTCATGAAGTGGTAAATGTTCTCTTGGAACTGCTCCCTGAATTCCTCACCTGACACAATTGGTGCCTTAGTTCCTACTACTGGTAGATCATATCTAGCTATATCCTCATGTTTTCCTCTTAATAAGAACCGTCATAGAGAAATATCTATACCATTACAAATAGGTACCTTAGGACACCTTTTACAAAATTAACACATTTAAGGTAAAATACAATATTCCACAACATGTCATTTCCCCAAACCCTATAACATAGACAAAACTGAGGTGTTATCACTACCCTTAATAATATTAGTCCTTGGTCCTAGATAACAAGTGTAAACACATTATAATTATTCATGTTTCTCATTTAGACGCCCATTTATTCTCATTTTATATCATTCTACAATCTTTATCAATATCATGTTAGGTGCCAGTTTCATTTCAATTTCACAAGCATGGAAAAACAGTTCAAGTTCAATAACATAACCATAACCCATTTTTCTATGTACGCCTAAAATGATGCATGTCACAATAACCCTAAGTTCCTAGAATGATGCATGTAACTCAAATATTGTTCCATACTAGTCCACGAGTCAATATATAGAAAACATTAACATCAATAATCACAACACTCAACAAGTGTGTCCCCGAAGAAGAAATAATATCCAACTGTAATGGAAAATAGGAATAACAACAATCCCACAATGGGTACATGGGTTCTCCCCCATAAATGGGTTAGCAACTCCCATGCATGAGATCATAACCAAGGCCCGACTCTTTCTAGTTTCATGTCTACCATTACTAAATAGTAATAGAATATAAAAAAGAAAAGATAAATGGACTCTGATACCACTTCGTAATGTCCTGACCCAGGTGCCACACATTGGTGCCTCGAGTCGGTCAGTCACATGACTCCAGGTGTGCCTCCCCGTATGCTAGAGGATACCAAATAGAAATGAGGGTCTGAAATATCGATAATTTTGAGACTATACACCCTTATATCAGATTAAATACACTAGAAAAAAATAAGAAATAATAACTAAATAACATGCAATCATAACCCAAAATAACTGGTATCATTAGATGGCTAAATGTGGAAATACAATATCAAAACAAAAGATGAAAATATGCAATTCCAATGTACGTGTCATGTGTCTAAAATTAAACACAAAACAAATACACAGATGAAACCACTAATTGGCTCCCTAATCATTTCTAGTTCCCTCATCCATGCTCTATCCCATATCATCCATATAACAATGAGATTTTTCCCTTTACGTATCTTGAAAACCCAATGTCTATTGGGGTACTAATAAGGCAGCCCGAGTATGGTGTGAGTACAGCTCAGTAGGCCACCACCAATGGTGTATAAAACAATATGTAGTTAATAGAAAGTGTTTGCAGTTGTATAAATACATAATTACAATTCATAAGTAAATACATATCACATTATCAATTAATAATTATTTAACAACATAAACCCCTGAACTGTCATAGACACTCGTACCTTAATGCTTTCTTTGGATCATTATGAAGCCTAATGTATGTCTAATGGATTTCATATCTCATAATTCCATTTCTACCATTCAATACCATCTTTGTCTCATACCGGGTCCTGAAGTATGTCTGATGAATATCTTAACTCATAATTTCATTGATTCCATTATTTAATTCATATTTGAATTCTCGTGTTACTATTCATACATCACCCAATAGAATTTCCATGTTCCCATTATTTAATTCATAGCAAAATGACCATGTTACCATTAATACCATACACATTATAATGATCATGTTCCCATTCATTATTTCATAACTAAATAACCATGTTACCATTAATTACTTAAACATTAGAATGAACATTTTCCCATTATTTAATTCTAAACTAAAATGCCATGTTAGCATTCATAACACATAATTAATTCAACAGTTAAACATCCAAATAAATTTCATTACTAATTCAACAATTATTTAAACACAAATATTCCATTATTTAATTCAATAATTAACTAATCACATAAATATCATTAATTAATTCAAAAATTAATTGACCACATCATGTAAATTAATTAATTGTACAATTAATTAATAACATAAATTATATTATTCAATTAAACAATTAACTAAACCCGAAAATTTCATAACTAATTCAACTATTATTTTATCACATAAATACCCTTAATTAGTTACCTAATTAATGGAGTATATAAATCACAATAATTAATTCTTCAATTAATTAATCAATATCCACAAACTCAAAATTCCATAATTAATTCCACAATTAATTATGTCAATCACAACCTCAATATATCATAATTAATCAAAAAATTAAATATTTTAATCCGCAAATCTCAATATCTCACAATTAATTCTACAATTAATCATCTCATTCAATAATTTCTGAAATCCCCAATTTCACATTTCCTTAATTAATCAATTCACCAAATTAATTAATTTAGTCAAGAACACAATTTCCAAAAATCTAACAGAAATTATAAAATAACATATACATAATTCAAATAAAGACTTAGAGATTTTGATTATAGACCAACTAACTCAATTCATTGACAAGTAGTCGTCCAATAGAAATCCCCAAAATTTGAGCAGCACAATGACATAGAACATGATATGAATCTAAAACCATAAATCAAGATTGAACAAATAAAGTTATCTTAAATATATATATATATCTACAATAATATATCTAGATAAAAAAACAAGGTATATATCCAATAAAAATATGAATAACATACCCTATCTAAAAAAGGAGAATAAGGTAAAAGGAATGAGAAACTAAGTGAGTTGAGTTCCTCTTACTAAGAAGGGTGAATATATTTGATATAGTCCTTGAATCACAAATATTGGATCTCATGAAAACTTTTAATCCATCTAGGAGGCTCCAAAATCTTGAAATATACTCTAGGGTTGAATAGAGGTCAAATAAAAAAAACATAAAATGGGGGTTTGAGTGATTAAAATTATAATTTTTGGGTTATTTACAAGGTAGGGAATGATTTGTTGGAATGTGGTGAATGGTTTCCCCTAACTGTGAGCCTAACCATGCACCTATATTTGGGGGTGCACAATTTCTCTAAATAGGGTGCATGGTTTTAAAAACATTGCTCTAACCATGAAATTCCTCTATCCAGTGTTGCACTGTTTGATGGGTTGGGGAACATGGTTAGGGAAAACCATGCCCCAACCATGAATTTATCTTCTCCCTTCAAATTTTCTCAAATTTTATCCCAAACACACCCCAACCTAAAACCCAACCCATGTATTCTCAAACAAAAAAAATACCTGAAATTAATCTCGAGTCATCTTCAGGAAAGGTCGGGAACTTACCCAAACAATTTCATTTACTCTCATGAAGTATTCATCAATGGATTCTCCATCTCTCATTCTTATGTCTTCATACCTAATATTACAAATTTCTGTCTTTTCTTCCTTCACTTTAGTATTCCCATTGAATATACTTTCCATCTTATCCCACATACTCTTTTATGTTTTGAGACCCATCACCTTCATATAACCATTTTCTGATAAGGACATAAGAATAGAATTTCTATCCTTTCCATCAACTTCTATATTTATTTTATTATTAATCAACATAGGATAATCTTTTATAATAGGTGTAAAACCAATTGTGGTAGCATCAATAACTACTAGGTCAAAATATAGGAGATAAATAATAATCTAATTTTTCCATCCATAATAATTTTTTCCATCAAATGTTGGAATTCCTCTACTATTGATAGAATTGATATTATCCATGATAAGGATTAAATAAGGGAACATTCCCTATGACACCAATTAATGATTCTAAGGATTAAATAACAACTTATAAGGGGGTCGAATTAGTTGGTCACTTTTATAAGTAGCAATAATTTTAAAAAACATAACCATTGAAACCTGTTAATGTTTATATCCTTATTTTCTTTTAGTAAATACCCATTCATGAAAATATAGGAAATCAAGTAAATCATGTAAGATTTAAAATGTTTTTAATCAGTGTGAGAACCTACATCCTTTACATAGGCACTCCTATGGGTCTATATAAATTCCCTATAATAAATAAGTGAATACAACTCATGCCAACTCCCACTAGATAGCTACTACGTCTCAGTAGAAATTAGTATACTAACTCTCATACCCTTAAAATTTTCATTACAAAAAAATGAGCCATAATAAAATAATAATGAATTTCTTGAAACTTCTCCACAAATTCTCTATCTGGAATCCTCAGTCCAATGTGGCAAGGCCTGATTCTCTCATTCTGATGGGGATGGGTTCAACGGACTTAGTCCAATGAATTTATTCTAATGGAAACATTACGATTAACCCATACTCAGTATATATTACTCAAACTCTTATCAAATTCTTAGTCAGATATTCCTTAGTTCGGTACACAAAAAATTACAATGTCCATCCTTATAATGAGGTCTCATTCCAAAAGGATAACATTTACATGAATTCTACAGTGCTCCACCTTTTCCAATCACATAAAAAATATGTAAAGTATGAATGTATTGTGATTCTATTAATATGAATCCTAGAATGACAAAGGTATGAAACTGGAAAAATTTTCCTACTTAATTAAATTAAAAAACTTCATGATCTACACATATTTGAATTTGAATTTTGACCACTTAAACTCTTCACAAATCTGTTGAAATCTTGTTGAGCCTTATTTTTAATTATTACTATCAGACTTCCTAAATTTTCTTCAGTATGATGGAACTTCATTAGCTCATTATGATGTAACTTACTTATCTCATTAGGATGGAACTTCCTCAAATCATTAGGACATAACATCCTCATCTCATTCTGAATTGACATTCCTCCTCAGAGTTATTCTGGTTGAATTTTTCTTAGAGTTAGTCTAATTGACAATTGTTCTCAAAGTCAATCATGAATGAATTTCCTTCTCAAAGTCATTTTGATTGACTTTCCTAATCAGAGTTAGTCTTATTGAAATTAATCCTCATAGTTAGTCTGATGGAACGTCCTTAGCTTTAGTCTGATAGAATTTTCATAACGATAGAATTCTCATTATGATGGAAACTTCTTTCTGAAACATTGAAATTCTTCTGACCTCACTAGATATAACTCATTCATACATCTAAAAACATATGTGCTTGTTACTTTTGGATCTTATGAAATCTTTTTCTTGATTTCTATAACTATGAAAATCATTATGATTCCCCATTTATTCAAAAGCATTTATCATGAGAGTTTTCATGAGTTATGATAACTTCAAGATTGGAAAAGCACATTCTGACTTACATAAGAAATTATTATGACTTCTATTACTTTCAAAACCACGATTATTTTCAACCAAAACACAATATGAATGGTTTCACCTATTCTCCCCCTTTTATTCATAAGTATTGTATCACTATTATTATAGAAAATTTATGATATTTGAGAATTAAAAACTAAAAAATCATCATCTGGTTGATGGTTAGAAAGTTTAAAACTTTATAACTCCTAACATCACTATCTTCATCAAAACTCTTCAACAACATTTTTAACTTTTAAACAAAACTGAGTCCAATGAAACCGTAACTTCGTGCTAATGTATCTTAGAAAAATGATGTGTTTGATAAAAAACTTTATTATTCTAACAACTTATCCGATTAGTGCTACAGATTTTGATACATTGAGTTTGGTGCTGCTCATTCTGATCATCTGTATCCAAAAAACAAATTTATCTAAAAAAACTTTTCTCCCTATTTATGTTTAGCATTGAAAATTTAGAAACATAGACAAGTTTTTCAAAAAGCATTATTTTTCAAAATATAAGTTTTTTACAAATACAAAACGTTTTAAAAAAACATCATGAAGGTTATTCATTATTTCATACCATTTATGAAATGGAAAGAAACAAATGTTGTCATACATGAATCTTTTGGGTTGGAATGTGTTTTTAAGGCCTATTTTAGGAAGAAACTTTAACCTTGAGGTTTAGAATGTGACTTTATATGATAACTCAACGAAACAATGGGATATTACCAATATAAACCCTTAGAAAGAAAGTAATGGTGAAAAGACATTCCATATTCCTTGAGAGGGAAAACATATCTAAAAGTGATTGTGGGATGGAGATAGAATTATATGAAGTTGTAACTCAAGGTACATAAGATGTTTCATAAGAACAGGTTCTATAAATCCACATGTAAGAAGACACTATTCTAGAGACACAAGTAATGTGTGGGAGCATAAGGGAGGATAGAGAACCAGAATGGTATTTTTTTATTATCAGCAAGTATGGTGACTAATTATTAGTTTATAATAATGATCCTATAACCTAAAAGGAAGAAGTAAGTGGCACAGATGTTTCCATGTGATAATAATCCATCAAATTTAAAATGGATTCCTTCTACCAAAATCAAGTCTATATTTTGGTAGATCCTACAATGGATGTAAAACCCATTGGTTGTAAGTGGGTATTCAATAAGAAAGTAGACATTGAAGGGAAATTCAGTACCTATACAGTATGAATAGTAGTAAATGGATTGAAAAAGCATCAAGAAATTAACTCAGATAAACCTTTTTGACCAGCTGCAAAGTTGAGATCCATCAGAATTATACTTGACATTGAGGCTTACCGTGACTATGAGATTTGAGAAATGGATGTCAAAACTTCCTTACATAATGGGAACCATCATGAAGATGTTGATATAAAACAACCTGAAGGGTTTGTGACTAAAAAGGATGAAAATATACACAAATTGAAAAATAATCCATTTATGGATTAAATCAAGTATCTAGGATATGGAACATTCATTTTGATGAATCTATAATAGAATTTGGTTTCATAAAGAATGAGTGTGATCCTTGTGTCTACAAACAATTTAGTGGGATTTCATTCATTTTCTTAATATTATATTTTTATGACATATTACTTATAGGAAATCAAATACTAGTCTTACAGTTTTTTAAGATGTGGTTAAAAAAATGCTTCTCTATGAAGGACATGAGAGAGACATCATATATATTTTGAATCATGATCTATCATGATAGATCCAAGAAGTTGCTCAGTCTATGTCAAAGTACATACATTGATATGATACATAAGAGATTTGGTATGGAAAAATCCAAGAGGGGATTGTTTCCAAGGTCACATGGCATTCATCCTTTCAGGATAATGTTTTCTTAGATACATGGGGAAATAAATGGAATGGAAGGATTTCATATGAATCAGTGGTTGGGTCATTCATGTATATTATGATATCTACTAGGATAGATGTTTCCTATGCATCATGTGCAGTATGAAGATATCAAGACGACCTAGTTGACCTCTATTAGATGGCAGTCAAGATTATTTTTAATTATTAGAGGTGTATTGAGGATATTTTCCTAGTTTATGGATGATATGGGGAACCCATCACCAAAAGATATGAATATTATATTTTTCAAACTTATCAAGATGACATGAAGTCACAAACGAGATACATATTCACATTGAGTGGAGGTATTGTGATCTGGAAGAGATCAAAAAATGTTGTAGTCATAGATTTTACAGTAGAGTCATAGTATATTGTGACTTATGAGGTATCTAAATAAGCATTAGGGATGCAAAAAATCATCCATGATCTTGAATTGGTATATAATAATAAATATCCCATTACACTCTATTGTGATAATATTGTAGTGGTGTCTCTCGTAAAAGAGCCAATTACACATCAACGGACGAAGAATGTAATTTGGAAGTATCATATATTGAGGGATTTTTTTAAGAGAGGTGAGGTTTTAGTGGGAAGTATTTCCAAAGAAGAAAATATATCACACCCCTTGTCTAAAATCTTTACTCACCATAAATATGATTATTAAGTGAGTTCAATTGGGGTGAATGTTGTAGGTAGTTGGATCTAGTCCTCATGGGAGTTTCTTGGAGTTGGTGTACTAGGATTAGCTATTTGTACATTAATTACAAGTATGTTCGATATATTTAATATTAATAAAACATATTATAACATATTTTTCATTGTTCTGTAAGACTCTAATGTAAAAATTTCCTAGAGTATATGTCACATTGATAAGGTCATAGCAGTTCTCTGTTATATTAAGAACATTGATGTTTTTTGATGATATTCATAAAGAATTTTTTTCTCTTGGATAATGTAATATGATGGGACACATAGCTCATAGACTGTTAAGTGAGAGCACTCGTAAGAGGATGAGTCTTAGAATCATGAAGTTCTTACTTGGTAATCACCGATATGGGATATTATGAGAAGGAATCACTGGTAAAAATTCCACATGTTTTCGTGTCATCAGATATTTCTATATACGAGCATGTGTAATGGTACTTAGACTATAAAATTATCATTAATAAATTTTATAACTCATGCAAATTGATTTTATGATGAAAACCATGAAGACATATATTCATGGTATGTTAGGTTACATTTTTCTTATCATGACTCGCATGTCATTAATGAATAAGTTAACGAAGGATTTATCCCTTCTATATTTATGGAAGCCGATATCTCATCCATTTGATAGAAATTGAACTATTGCATTAAATTCCATGTACATGGTGTAAGATGTGTTTATTTTAGATATTTAATGAAAGATGTACAAAGAAAATAGGTTGGTGACATAGATGTCCAACCTTCTTGATGAGATATTATGATAAAGGGATTGTATTATATAGTGAGTGTTCATTTTTGGTATTCATCATTTCAGAATTATGATATTCTCTTGGGTTCCTTGAATCATTTCTAGATAGTAATTTTGGACATTAGGCAAGCTCTCTTGATGCCAGTTAGAAAGAATCCTAGAGGGTCAAACAGTAAGTGTTTCTGATGATCTTGATTAAATACAAATTGAATTTAATTAATTGAATAAATATTCTTCTCATGACTCAGGTATAATTTTATTCATGTTTTATTGATAACAAATATATATTTATTAATGAAATATTTAAATTAAATATTTATTTAGGTGTTTAATAAATAAAATAAGAGTTTGAGTAGACCAAGACCATATATAATAAATAATATTAACTAAAAATATGGTTAGATAATATTTTCCAATGTTCATGTTGGAGTGCACCATCGAATAATAATAAAATTATTATTATTATATGGAATGATGTTTGTTAAAGGTTTTAGTATTTTTTAAGGGCTATAATGAAATAAAAAAAATCCTAACCTAAAATCTACCTCAATAAATATCATGTTATGGCTATTGTGAAGGTAATTGAAAATAGATAATTTTTTCAAATAATGAATTTTCTTTTAACTCCTCTATCTCTATCCCTCTCATGATAAATAAATGTTTGAGATATTTATTAAAGATTAAAGAATGAGTGATCAAGAATGAACAATGGAAGTCATTTTATTCCCCACACTAGCACATAGAGATCATTTAACATTTATCAGATATCAGTGGAGCATGTGTGGATTTTTGCTAGAGGGATTGTTTTCTTCTATTCTCATAGCACAATGATGGCAATTTGAAAGGGTCTTTTCATATGATTAACATCATTAATGAAGAAATATTCCTAAGATAATGTAATATTTTTTATGAAATTGAATAGATTAATTAAAAATTTGATGTTCCAGCTCCTTACTCTTGGTTTTGAGAATATAAACACTAAAAGAAATTTTAATATATTTCCCACCACCACATGCTTCTACTACTCTCGGAACCATTATAAGGTGCTTCTTTTCTAGATCCATTGGCAGTATGGATAGCTCCAAGAGGAGATGTGGGAGCAGAAGTCTAATGTTCGAGCTTAGTGGATGTTGAGTAGTACGTACACACAATTCCAAGAAGTATGATCACTAGTCTCATGTCCATATCTTTATTACATTCGAAATATTAAATTTACATTCAATGTGGAGTTAAAGAAAGTACATTCAGCAGTTGCAGCATCTTGGTTAACACACAACCACTCGTTATGTGATTTTTGATTTTATGATTAATTTTTAATTTATTATTATCTCTGAA
The DNA here is from genome assembly GCA_963277665.1 of Viscum album. NCBI lineage: Eukaryota > Viridiplantae > Streptophyta > Magnoliopsida > Santalales > Viscaceae > Viscum > Viscum album. Next base: position 960,637,526 of record OY728148.1, on the reverse strand, counting down.
TACACCAGTTAAACATGATCACACTTCTTATGGATGAACTAGTGGTGTCCTACTGAATTTTATTACTCACAACTTGCATAAAAATATCAATGCACATTCAGACTTTATGTTTAGAGATTTGGATAAAAAAAAGGGACCTATGGTTGATGGCTGATCAAATGAGAATGGAGATGGTAGTATATCGAGATGGACTCCGGTGGACCCTGATGTTTTATTTATTTGTTTATCTGCCTGTTTTTACTCAAGTTTAGATTTCCACTTTAGAACCCCATTTATTATTGTATGACTTCTATCTCATCTTTATGTTTTCACATAATTACTCTAGTTTCTATTGTATTATTTATTATGTATTATTTGTATTATGACAAGATACTATGGGTATAGTCACCCCACTGATGGACATAGACCCTCACTGCTAGTCAGAAACCTCTTGTGTGCAGGGAGGCATACATGAGTTCTTATAGTACTCCGGTTCGAACCCGACAATTCAGGTGAATGCATTACAAAAATCATTAAAAAAACATTGTATACTACAAAAACTATTGTTCTTAGTAGTGGTTTATTTAGTGGAATTATTTTAAACCTTTGCCTAATTTTTTAGCGGTGGTAACTAAAATTTCCGTGTATTGTATGTTCACTAGTCATTTCACTGTAGATTGATTCATTTAGTGCTGGTTTTTTATCTGATTTTTTTTTGAGAATTTAGCAATGATTGTAATTTTATTTAATGATTATTTTTTTAAAAAAAACATGAAAATAAAATAGATAAGATGTACCTAAAAATTTATAAATATGTCAATGGATGTTAGGTTTATTGGTAGTTAATATTAACCACTATTAATTGTGACTCAAATTCATTTTTTAACATTGGTTCTTAAAAATCACCTCTCAATATTTTTAAAAAAATATACTTTTTAAAAATATTTAATAAAAAATATAAATATAAAAACATTTACATGTAATAAACTAAAACATAAATGAACAATAATCCCATCCTACATACATCATACATTATACATCCATATTTATATACATATACATTCATAGTCATCATAACCTCAGTCAACTAATTACCTCAGTCAACCCATACCTCAATTATGAATATATACATATAAAATATTTCCAAAAAACCCATGCCCAATATATTCCGACCCCATGACCTGTGTTTCATCCTTCTACCTCCACATCATCTCATCAATTGAAATATACCACATAGTCTCATTAATTGTAATAAAAAAGAGATAAATTAAAACTAAACATAACAAATCAGAATTACAATAGAATCATTGATAAAATATAGACATACCAAAGAAACTAAGAACCATCACCACCACCTTATAAATAATGTCTTGAATCGAATGGTCAACCTCTTTCCTTCAGTTAACATCTATCACCTATAATAAAAAACATAACATTTAAGAAAAGGAATATAAAAGTGAAATGAAATGGAATATATTTATAATGTTTCACATAAAATATTTTATTTTGAAAATCAAACAAAATACATTTTATCATAAAAAAAATAATGTACCACGAAAAACACTTTTAATACATAGATTTTCCTATTTAAAATTTGATTCAGCACTCGAAACTAATCAGGGATAAGTTTATAAAATTCCAATTTCTTTTTAAATCGATCTGCAATGTGCTTAAATTTTACTTAATTTTTTTAAAGAATTTGACATAAAAGCATTTTATATATTTAAAAACTAAATCAATGGTGGTTGTTCTACGGTTTCACATCAATTTGTGGTTGTTTTCTATGGTTTTTATTGTTACCTACACGTTTATGTGTTTTAAAAAACTTAAAACATATTTACGGTCATCCTAGAAAAAACATAACTTGAAATGAAATTACTTCAATTCCTAAATTTCAAAAATAAATATATGGTCATTTTCCTCTGATTTAATGGTAATCTGATGATGTTTACCTAGTTTTGACCCCCCAATAAACATTTTTAAAGGCTTCGATACATTTAAGAACTATTTATCGATCCATTTTGAACACAAAACACTCTAGATTGAAAAGTTTTCTACGATTACTTGTCAAAAATAACATAACGGTGGTTTTACCGTGATTTCACATCAATCTGTAGTCCTTTTCTATGGTTTTGACTATTACACGTGTATTTTAGTTTTTTAAAACACTAAAAACATGTTATAGGAATCATAGGTGAACCGTAAGTAAAAATGATGTGTCATAAATTATTATATATAAAAAATAAATATTTGGTCAATTTACTATGATTTCATAGAAATTAAATGATGTTTTCTAGGTTTTGACCCCTTGATGCATGTTTTTAAAGGCTTTAGTACCTTTACAAACTATTTACTGATCCATTCTAATCACACTACACATTATATTGATGTTTTTTCAATGTGTAAACATAAAAAATAACTATAGTATAGATGTACCATGATTTCATGTCAATTTGAGGTCTTTTCTATGGTTTTGACCATTACATGCATGTTTTAGTGTTTTAAAACACTTAAAACGTGTTTACAGGTATCCTAGGAAAACTGTAACATGAAATGATGTGTATTTAGTTCTTATATTTCAAAAATCAGTATATAGTTGTTTTACTTTGATTTCAAGGTAATTCGATGATTTTTTCTTAGTTTTGACCCTCTATCAAATGTTTTTAAAGGCTTCGATACCTTTAAAAACTATTTATTAATCCATTCTGACAACACCACTTATTGGATTGACATGTTGTCAATGTGTATACAACACAAATAACTCAACAGTGGTTTTCCCATGATTTCATGTCAATATGGATTAATTTTCTATGGTTTTAACCATTACACACACATTTATGTATTTTAAAACACTAAAAATCCATTTAAAGACATCCCAGGAAAACCGTAACATAAAATGATGTTATGTTGGTTCCTGGATTTCAAAAATAAATCTATGGTAATTTTTCTATGATTTCATGGAAATATGAAAACATTTTCCTAGTTTTGACCCCCCCCCTTCAAAAGGCTTCAGTACCATTACAATCTATTTACCAAGACATTATGACCACACTTCACATCATATTGACATTACGCATATACATGAAAAATAAAACAATGGTGGTTTTCCCTTGATTTGTCATAAATCTGATGTTTTTTTCTATGGATTTGGCTGTTGCATATTTTAGTGTATTAAAATAATAAAAATTAATTTATGGTAATCCTAATAAAACTGTAACTCAAAATGACTTCTCATCAACTAATAGATTTAGAAAATCCACCTATGTTTATTGAATTATGATTTCATGTCAATCGAATGATTTGTTCCTGGTTTTGAACCCCCACCACATGTTTTTAAAGGCGTTATTACCTTTAAAAACAGTTTACTGAGCCATTCCAACTACATCGCACATCATATTGATGTATTGTTAGTGAGTACATGTAAAAAATAACTAATTGGCATATTTACCCTGATTTCACATTAATATGAGGTCATTTTCTCTTTTTTTAAATGTTCCACACACATTTTAGTGTTTTAAAACACAAAAAACACATTTATGGGCATCCCAGGAAAATAATAACTCAGAATGAGGTTCTGTTCGTTCCAAAATTTCAAAAATAAATCTATTGTTGTTTTAGTTTTATTTCATAGAAATATACTAATGTTTTCCTAGTTTTGACCCCTATATACATGTTTTTAAAGGCTTCTATATCTTTAAAAATCCTTTACCGAGTCATTCTGAACACACCGCATGTTAGATTGATGTCTTGTCTATCAGTAAACGTAAAAAATAACTCAATAAATAATTTATAATGATTTCACATCAATATAAGTTATTTTTCTATGGTTTTCAACATTATATTCTTGTTTTACACTTTTAAAACACTACAACTGTGTTTACAGACATCCAAGTAAAACCATAAATCATAATGGCATGTTATCAGTTCCTACATTTCAAAAATTAACCTATAGTCATATTTATATAATTTCATGGGAATCAGACAATGTTTTCCTGGTTTTGACCCTCTAACACTCATTTTTAATGGCTTTGGTACCTTTAAAAACAGTTTACCATCCATTCTGACCACACTGCATATCAAATTGATGTGTTGTCTATGAATCCACATTAGAAAAACTAGACAATGGTTTTTTCATGACTTCATGTCAATCAGAGGTCTTTTTCTATTGTTTTTATTGTTACATTCATATTTATGTGGATTAAACACTAAAACCCCACATATAAACATTCCAAAAAAATTGTAACACATAATAACATATCGTCGGGACCTATATTTCAAAAACCAATAAACAATTTTTTTCTAATCTGGTTTTATGGAAAATTGATGAAATTTTCCTTGTTGTGACACCCAACACACATTTTCAAAGGCTTTAATGCCTTTAATATTTATTTACTAATTCATTCCAACCACACTGTACATCGGAATGATTTTTTGTCTTTGATTACGTGTCAACATCAATTCAATGGTGGTTTTCATATGATTTCAAGTCAATATGAGGTTTTTTTCTTTGGTTTGGAATTTTATACACTTGTTTTAGTAGTTTAAAACACTAAAAATACATTTATAAGAATCCCTGGAAAACTGTAACTTGGAATAACATGTTGTTGGTTCCTACATTTCAAAAAAAAAACCATGGTTATTTTCCTCTCAATTCAGTGAAATCCAACATCATTTTTCTAATTTTGATCCCATATCATGCATTTTTAAAGGATTTAGTACCTTGAAAAACTATTTACTAAGGAATGTTGACTTCACTAAATGTCTAATTGATATTTTTTATATGAGTACATGTCAAAAATAATTCAATGGTGGTTTTCTCATGATTTCATGTCAATATGATATCGTTTTCTATTGTTTGAACCATTACACACATGATTTGGTGTTCTAAACAATAAAAATATATTTACACGCATATCAGGTAATGTAACGCCCCGACCCCAGCTGCCCAGAGTCGGTGCATTAATTACGTAACATTGGCATGATCACAAGAAAGATCAAATCCCGAAAGACCGATTAGTTTAGTAGCCTTGGAAACACTAGATATATTCATAAGTTTTACATTACATCATAAAATGAAAAACTACTACAACAACATAATGTTTCCAACGTCCACACTATAAACCCATAATATCCCTGCAAGTCAATCATAATTTACTTCTTCACTACCTGGGAAAAATAAAACATAAAAAAGGGGTGAGCTCAAATGCCCAGTAAGGATAACAATATAGCGGAACATTCAAAATAAGCATAAACATTTAAGGCAATGAATTACTAAAACAAAATCCTCTTAAAAATTGAACTTCAACATAGTATGGCAAAAGTAAAATGAAATAATGCCACTTACTTGTTCACATGGATATTCTACTAATCGAATAATCACATGCATTATCAATAACCACTTTCATAATGTTGGAATGCATAATGCCAAACGTTAATTTCATTGTCTAGGCCTCATCCCAAGACCTAGGGGTTACTTCTAACCGGAACCCAACCCGGAGTGCCTCTAATAACCGGACACCAACCCGGAGTGCCTCTAATAACCGGACACCAACCCGGAGTGCCTCTAATAACCGGACACCAACCCGGAGGGCATACTTTTACCAGTCCCTAACCTGGAGGGCTTACTTTAACCAGTCCCCAACCTGGAGGGCTTACTTTTACCGGTCCCCAACCCGGAACATACTTGTTTAGCACATTCATCTGAAGAAAAGTTTGAAATATAACATAAACATTCGGGTTAAAACTAGCATACGAAATGTCAATAGTTTCACCATAAACTATGAATGGTATAAAATAGCACATCCACATTCAAACATATCACAAAACCTTCAATACAATATAGAAGTTTTGTATTATAATAAATCAATTTCAAATAATCTTAAAATCCATCAAAGGATGTTGACATAGATGAAATCAAAATTCTTTTAAAAGAAGTATCTCCTTTTATTTTGAAATCATTTAAGATCCATATAAAATAAAACATTTTCTTTGAAAATATTCTTATAAGCTTGTAAGGAAAGCTTCGACGATTTTATAACGGCGGAAAATAACCGCACCCGCTGTATAAGTTAAAAAAAACATTCTTACCTCAATTCTGTCGAAAAGGTTAAAAAGGACCTTGTTTTGAAAAAGACGGAAAGATTCCTTTATAAACCTCTTATAAAAAGTCAAACAAGGGTATAAATGACTTTAACCCATATTCTTGTAAATAGTAAAAATGTTTTGAAATACATTTCGAAGAAACATGGATGTGGATGATAAAGAGATCCCAGTAGATTATTACGTATAATACAACCTCGGATAATGAAGAGATTGTGAAATAACCCTTACCTTGTACTTTTCCTTGGTTGGGGTAGGTTAACCTCCTGTATAATGGTGAAATAGTTGTTATTAAATTATACAAGAATCATATATTTTAATATGATATCATATATGATCTTTTAACATTGATTTGTTAATAATATCTTAGAATTATCGTCGTTTCGGGAGTTAACTTACTCATTTTCTTTTATATGTTTTGTTACATAAGCCATGGTTGTTGTATCTTATTCATATCCAGAATGATGTACAGTCCTTAAACATCATTTTTAAATCATCAAATTATAATTATACTTGAATGGATACGATGGAGAATGAATCTCATCGCGTTCGTGGAGACGGTAGTCCGTACGTACGCACGAGCGACAATATCATTCTTTTGATATTAAAATAATATATAAATGGATGGTATATAATATATACAGAATCATTAACATGTTATATTTATTATTTACATGAGTTACACATCATTATTATACCCATCCAAATAATATTATATTGAATAACAATTACACCACGACGTGGAGACGGTAAGCCGTACGTACGCACGTATGGTGACATGTTATTCAAAGGGTGGATAGAATACTGAATATGATTGTACCATATTTATAATAACATCACAGTATATGTGAGATACTGGAGTTTTTATTTCAGAATGGTAAGAACAAAGGAAGAAGAAGTGGAAAAAGAAATGAACTTAGAAAAGGGTGGTGAAATCATTACCTCTTCTTCGGGTTCTTCCTTTTGATTTGATCAAAAGGGCTCCTTAGGTTGGCTTTCTGATCAAACTAAGGCCTCTAGGTTGTAGTGAGGGATGTTGGGAGAGTATTTGGGCAGAGTTTTGCCGAACCAAAAGGCTATGAAGGTGTGAAGAAATGAGAAGGAGGAGGGCCCTTTTATAAGAGGGGTGAGGGGCACCTTTGGAAAAGTTAGAAATATTAATTTATAATAAATTCATATTCGGTTTCCAAAGGCTACAAAGTTGACTATTCAAATTATGAGGTGGGGATAGGTCGAAAAAACTCATCCAATAGAATTTAGACAGGTTTGGGTACTTATATTAACCTTATCTTTAAGTATTAACTCTAAGTTAATTAGTTTCACTTTTACAATGTCTCTTTGTATTTTTATATAATATGGTTAATAAACTTACTATATACATCCAAGAGACCCCCAAGTGGTCCATTAATGATTAACCTATCATGATATAAGTCTCTTGGCCGAAACTTATATTTTAAGGAATTTAATATCAATTAATAATATAATATTTGTTTTAAGAACTCTTTTATGTCAATTTTGACACTATTCATTAGTTGATTTTTGTGAAACTCATAACAGATTGATTATTTCGAACAAAGTAAATTACATCAATCCTAATATATCATATTATCCTAGAAAATTAGTTTAATTCATTAAAAGTTTCATATTATATTTATTTGGGTATTTATAATATCAATTATTTTAATTTTCACTATTATAGTAATTACTGCATCATCATTGTGTCATAAATAAAATAACTTATTTAATGTCTAAAAATTATAAATAAAATATCATTATGTAGGAAATCTTTTTATCTTTCTAATGAATATTTATAATCGAAAATCCAACATGTATAACCCTATGTAAAAATTGTTCTTCTAAAAGATGTAAGCTTATGCCATTTTTATTTTTATTTAAGCTTTATTAATATAATGTGTCATTATCACTTACAAGTGGATCCATGGGGTCCCAAAATAGACCCAAAGATTCCCATGGTCGACCATGTATCAACCAATAGGGTTAAGACACGTTTTAGGGTAATTTAGTATTATTATAATATTATTTTTTAACCCTTATTTACCGGATTTACCCTTAACCATGGTAAATAAAATATTTACCGCAGTAATTATTCAAAATGTCTAAAAATAAAAGTTACCTATTTACACAATTTGAACATCCTGATTCCAAATATGGAATCCATTTTCCTAAATTCAAAACACAGAAGTGGCAGAAATTAATTTAAAAATAATTCCCGCTGTCAAAACAAAAAGCGTGTTTTTAAGAGATAATAACTATCAAAAGATTGACACTCGTTTATGTTCGGTTTAATTGTAAAATTATGTCCAATGACCAACATTATATTAAATGGTAAAAATATATTCTAAATATACTTTAAAACCACTCAAATTCATAATTTATCACTATTAATTATTTTGATTAAAAAAGTTGTTTTTATTTAAAACTTAGTAATTTTCACTATTCATCAAAATATGAAAGTTATCCGAAATGTACCAAAATTTCACCTTAGGCTAAATTCGATATTCCGAATCCAAAAATGAAGTCCATTTTCAAATATAAAATATATATAATTTCAAAAAGTAGGTATTACTATTCATAACGGCTAGTTTGATTAGTTATGGTGTGTTAGAACTCGGTGTTGCGTACAACACACGCTATCGCATTATTTAAAGAGAAGTGTACCGTAGAAGCTTGGGGTGTTACATTCTCCCCTCCTTCAAATAATTGCGTCCTCGCAATTTGAAATTGTTCTTCAAAAATAAAAGGTTGAAAATAGAAAATATATTTGTGGGAAAACCCACATCGGAAATTGGGTTACTAAAATTTAGTCTTAATATGAGGAAAAGAGAAATGAAAGGGTCACCACCAAATTATGATCTCGATTAGGAGAACATTTGTGGAGATTAGAGACATATAATTGGAGGAAAAACGTAAATATTTATAGGTAGTGATTGAGGTCGTCAATCACAAACAAGTATAAAATTGAGGTCCTTAAACTCATCAATCTATGATGATTTGAAATACCATCGGTTCAACAAAACATAGGGTATTAGGATAACACATTTTTGACGTTTCAAAATATCTTAGTTGAAATCCCACATCGAAAAATGAATTAATGAGGCCTCTATTTAAAATAAAGAGTCAAAAGTATGAAGATTACCGAAAATAACACATACTAGGGTTCCATGTAAGATAATATGGATATGGAAGAAAAATCTAACCATCAATTATCTGATGGAGAGTGGTAGAGAACATGGCTATAAAAAGGCCAACAATCCCAAAGCCATGAATTAGTGATGATTTAAGGTACCATCTAGGACAACATTTTTGTTCTAAGTTCCTTTTCTTAATGTTGAGGAATTTATTTATGAGATTGGCTAAGATCATAAGGAGATATACTTACATTATAATTAGAGTTTTATCCATTAATAAATTTCTACTACAAACTCATCTTTCACTCTAAAAGATAATAGAATGTAAAAATTCTATTTACACTATTCGTATAGGGTTCCAAAATAAACGAATTTATAATTCATCTACAAGATCTTTTAATAAAAACTACATTATTTAATCCAGGACATCTCGTGGGCCAGTGGTAGGTGATACACCCTTGTCGCCCTTCGGTTGCGGGTTCAAGTCTCGCAGCCCTGCCGGACGTGACGGGTTGCCGCCCGACCTCCGGGTTGTCCTTTTATGGCAATCCAAAATAATCCAAACTAGAACTATCCAAAATACTTCTGTCCAAACTCACAGTCCAACATTTATAAGGAAGGTAAACATAATGTAGATCCTTTTTACCCCGTAATAGCATATGAATACCTTCATCATGTATTACCATATTCCTTATTGATTACATTCATGTTCCCTTATTCCATATAGAATGCTGGATATACTTCATTAATCCAAAAATGTTTTAAACCCCAACAATGATGGAATATACAAATCATTAATCAGCTTCAAGGTAGTCAATAATATCCAATATAATTTATCCAAATCAATCATGTATTATTCTAAAATCACCACCTCGGTATCTGAACCATATTATGGTTTATCTTTCTCTCAACCATATATTTTCCAAACATTTAACCTGCTACTGAGTCACTTTTCTTTGTTCCACACAATCTCAAGTCCTTAATGAAATAGTACTGCAGTACAATCCTTATATACTCCATAATTATTATAACAAGTACATTGTTGATACAACACTCAATTGACATAATCAACATAAGAACTCTAATCATTCCTCTTCATCTGTGGTAGTATCATAACTTGATTATTATCCAATAGCATCATTTGTGGCATAGTCTGATGACTGGGACATAGGTTCGCGTAGTGTCCAAACTCCTTGCAAATGAAGCATTGTACATTTAAAACCATTTTCTTACCCTTGCAGTCACGTACTTTGTGCCCTTTTCCTCCACACTTATAACAAACTCCCATTCCTTTCAGGCAAGTTCCAGGGTGTTTCTTTCCACAGTTACCACATATGGGAAAATTCTTCTTTTCCCTCTTACCTTTATCCATCTTTCACTCTTCCATCCTTTTCTTCTCTTGCTTCCTTTCAAATCCATAGGACTCAGTAAACTCTTTACTTATCTTATCAACACATGATATTATTTCTTCATATGATGATAATACATGCGAGACTATTTCTCTTATAAATTCTGGCATAAGACCATGAAATATATGATCCTTCTTTCTCTTTGCATCATGTGCATTGCTAGAGTTCTCATTCCTTCTACTGGGCGCCATTTCTAAACAATGGCATACACTAGATCAGTTTATGAATCAAAATACATAATCACATACTTATAAAACACTTAACATTAATTGAACTATTTATGGATATAATCCATAATCATAAAAATGCCTCCTTTGAGGAAGTATATACTCATAAACCCTTCATAATGATTTGTAAAGAAAATGAGAGTTATCCTAAGCATATCCCCCGGGAGTGTCGTAACCAAGAGTGCAGAAAGGCCCGTTGTCGTGCACCAGTTCCCGTTCGAGTCTAGCTCAAAGCGGTGTTTTCGGGTTTTACCCCTAGGTACATCTGTGCCAGAGCCGCCTCTACCTGCTCGTATCCAGACAGGGATGTATTGCTTGGAAAACTCACAAAATCTCTACAATACCAAAATTCTAGGAAGTTCTTCTATACTAATCCTCAAAGTTCATCTTAGGTCTACGTGCTCTAATCAGAGTTTATCTAAATCTAGCTTACAAGGTTTGTACTAAACTTCCTCTGATACCAACTGTAACGCCCCGACCCCAGCTGCCCAGAGTCGGTGCATTAATTACGTAACATTGGCATGATCACAAGAAAGATCAAATCCCGAAAGACCGATTAGTTTAGTAGCCTTGGAAACACTAGATATATTCATAAGTTTTACATTACATCATAAAATGAAAAACTACTACAACAACATAATGTTTCCAACGTCCACACTATAAACCCATAATATCCCTGCAAGTCAATCATAATTTACTTCTTCACTACCTAGGAAAAATAAAACATAAAAAAGGGGTGAGCTCAAATGCCCAGTAAGGATAACAATATAGCGGAACATTCAAAATAAGCATAAACATTTAAGGCAATGAATTACTAAAACAAAAGCCTTTTAAAAATTGAACTTCAACATAGTATGGCAAAAGTAAAATGAAATAATGCCACTTACTTGTTCACATGGATATTCTACTAATCGAATAATCACATGCAATATCAATAACCACTTTCATAATGTTGGAATGCATAATGCCAAACGTTAATTTCATTGTCTAGGCCTCATCCCAAGACCTAGGGGTTACTTCTAACCGGACACCAACCCGGAGTGCCTCTAATAACCGGACACCAACCCGGAGGGCATACTTTTACCAGTCCCTAACCTGGAGGGCTTACTTTAACCAGTCCCCAACCTGGAGGGCTTACTTTTACCGGTCCCCAACCCGGAACATACTTGTTTAGCACATTCATCTGAAGAAAAGTTTGAAATATAACATAAACATTCGGGTTAAAACTAGCATACGAAATGTCAATAGTTTCACCATAAACTATGAATGGTATAAAATAGCACATCCACATTCAAACATATCACAAAACCTTCAATACAATATAGAAGTTTTGTATTATAATAAATCAACTTCAAATAATCTTAAAATCCATCAAATGATGTTGACATAGATGAAATCAAAATTCTTTTAAAAGAAGTATCTCCTTTTATTTTGAAATCATTTAAGATCCATATAAAATAAAACATTTTCTTTGAAAATATTCTTATAAGCTTGTAAGGAAAGCTTCGACGATTTTATAACGGCGGAAAATAACCGCACCCGCTGTATAAGTTAAAAAAACATTCTTACCTCAATTCTGTCGAAAAGGTTAAAAAGGACCTTGTTTTGAAAACGACGGAAAGATTCCTTTATAAACCTCTTATAAAAAGTCAAACAAGGGTATAAATGACTTTAACCCGTATTCTTGTAAATAGTAAAAATGTTTTGAAATACATTTCGAAGAAACATGGATGTGGATGATAAAGAGATCCCAGTAGATTATTACGTATAATACAACCTCGGATAATGAAGAGATTGTGAAATAACCCTTACCTTGTACTTTTCCTTGGTTGGGGTAGGTTAACCTCCTGTATAATGGTGAAATAGTTGTTATTAAATTATACAAGAATCATATATTTTAATATGATATCATATATGATCTTTTAACATTGATTTGTTAATAATATCTTAGAATTATCGTCGTTTCGGGAGTTAACTTACTCATTTTCTTTTATATGTTTTGTTACATAAGCCATGGTTGTTGTATCTTATTCATATCCAGAATGATGTACAGTCCTTAAACATCATTTTTAAATCATCAAATGATAATTATACTTGAATGGATACGATGGAGAATGAATCTCATCGCGTTCGTGGAGACGGTAGTCCGTACGTACGCACGAGCGACAATATCATTCTTTTGATATTAAAATAATATATAAATGGATGGTATATAATATATACAGAATCATTAACATGTTATATTTATTATTTACATGAGTTACACATCATTATTATACCCATCCAAATAATATTATATTGAATAACAATTACACCACGACGTGGAGACGGTAAGCCGTACGTACGCACGTATGGTGACATGTTATTCAAAGGGTGGATAGAATACTGAATATGATTGTACCATATTTATAATAACATCATAGTATATGTGAGATACTGGAGTTTTTATTTCAGAATGGTAAGAACAAAGGAAGAAGAAGTGGAAGAAGAAATGAACTTAGAAAAGGGTGGTGAAATCATTACCTCTTCTTCGGGTTCTTCCTTTTGATTTGATCAAAAGGGCTCCTTAGGTTGGCTTTCTGATCAAACTAAGGCCTCTAGGTTGTAGTGAGGGATGTTGGGAGAGTATTTGGGCAGAGTTTGGCCGAACCAAAAGGCTTTGAAGGTGTGAAGAAATGAGAAGGAGGAGTGCCCTTTTATAAGAGGGGTGAGGGGCACCTTTGGAAAAGTTAGAAATATTAATTTATAATAAATTCATATTCGGTTTCCAAAGGCTCCAAAGTTGACTATTCAAATTATGAGGTGGGGATAGGTCGAAAAAACTCATCCAATAGAATTTAGACAGGTTTGGGTACTTATATTAACCTTATCTTTAAGTATTAACTCTAAGTTAATTAGTTTCACTTTTACAATGTCTCTTTGTATTTTTATATAATATGGTTAATAAACTTACTATATACATCCAAGAGACCCCAAAGTGGTCCATTAATGATTCACCTATCATGATATAAGTCTCTTGGCCGAACCTTATATTTTTAGGAATTTAATATCAATTAATAATATAATATTTGTTTTAAGAACTCTTTTATGTCAATTTTGACACTATTCATTAGTTGATTTTTGTGAAACTCATAACAGATTGATTATTTCGAACAAAGTCAATTACATCAATCCTAATATATCATATTATCCTAGAAAATTAGTTTAATTCATTAAAAGTTTCATATTATATTTATTTGGGTATTTATAATATCAATTATTTTAATTTTTCACTATTATAGTAATTACTGCATCATCATTGTGTCATAAATAAAATAACTTATTTAATGTCTAAAAATTATAAATAAAATATCATTATGTAGGAAATCTTTTTATCTTTCTAATGAATATTTATAATCGAAAATCCAACATGTATAACCCTATGTAAAATTTGTTCTTCTAAAAGATGTAAGCTTATGCCATTTTTATTTTTATTTAAGCTTTATTAATATAATGTGTCATTATCACTTACAAGTGGATCCATGGGGTCCCAAAATAGACCCAAAGATTCCCATGGTCGACCATGTATCAACCAATAGGGTTAAGACACGTTTTAGGGTAATTTAGTATTATTATAATATTATTTTTTAACCCTTATTTACCGGATTTACCCTTAACCATGGTAAATAAAATATTTACCGCAGTAATTATTCAAAATGTCTAAAAATAAAAGTTACCTATTTACACAATTTGAACATCCTGATTCCAAATATGGAATCCATTTTCCTAAATTCAAAACACAGAAGTGGCAGAAATTAATTTAAAATTAATTCCCGCTGTCAAAACAAAAAGCGTGTTTTTAAGAGATAATAACTATCAAAAGATTGACACTCGTTTATGTTCGGTTTAATTGTAAAATTATGTCCAATGACCAACATTATATTAAATGGTAAAAATATATTCTAAATATACTTTAAAACCACTCAAATTCATAATTTATCACTATTAATTATTTTGATTAAAAAAGTTGTTTTTAATTAAAACTTAGTAATTTTCACTATTCATCAAAATATGAAAGTTATCCGAAATGTACCAAAATTTCACCTTAGGCTAAATTCGGTATTCCGAATCCAAAAATGAAGTCCATTTTCAAATATAAAATATATATAATTTCAAAAAGTAGGTATTGCTATTCATAACGGCTAGTTTGATTAGTTATGGTGTGTTAGAACTCGGTGTTGCGTACAACACACGCTATCGCATTATTTAAAGAGAAGTGTACCGTAGAAGCTTGGGGTGTTACAGGTAAACTATAACTCGAAATGATGTTTCATCTATTCCTAAATTTCAAAAATCAATCCACAGTCATTTTCCTCAGATTTTATGTTGATATGGAATCTAATTCCTATTTTTTGACCCCCCTCCCCCCACACACACATGTTATTAAAGGCTTTGGTACCATTACAAACAATTTACTGTGTCAAAACTGAGAAAATGAGCTTGAATTATTTTCAAACATAAGGATAACAATATATAATTTATTTATTATGTGTAGGAATCAAACTAACGTCAATCCGACACAAGATGTTTACAGTATGTCTCGAATTGCATGTTTTCAATATAAAAGTGACATTTTATTTTTACATAATGAAGTTGTATGTGTTCTTTGAAAATGTGTAAATGATCAATGAAGTGTTGAATTTACCTTGATAGGATAAGCTATAAGGATAGAAATTTCCTTGGGTATCATTCAAGTAATCCATTGAAATATAATAACTAAATCTTTTTCCATTTTCCTTCACCATTGATCCTATGTTTTCCTATAAGAGTCATGTTCTCGCACTTTTCCTTTCAACCTTCTAATTTATCTTTGTGATTCCCAATCAATAGTGCTACTCGATCCCCCAGTATGTGTAGTAGTAACTGATGATGGATCCCTACCAAAGACATCTAATGGTGTATGTCCAAAACCCATCCCCTATACATGTCTCAGATTATCCTTCCCTAAAACAATTGGAACATCATCGTTCTGGGAAACTGATGATGATTTTGAATGGTTCACATCCCATATTTATTGAATTGGACATATTAATACAAAAATATTTACAACTATGTTTTAGAATTTTTGAACATTAAAATATTTTCTAATTAATAAATTTTTTATTACTATGTATTTTTATTTCATTACTATAAAAACATAATATTGAAAAATAAATTATAACAACAAATACGCCTTAATCCCAATTAATTGGGGTTGGATAGATGTATCAAATGGTGATAAATTGGCATCATTTTATCCATGTATCCAGCCCCATTTAATTGGGTTTTAGTGTTTTTTTGTCATAATATATTTTTCAATATTATTTTTTATAGTAATGAAATAACATGAAATGATAATGAAAAATACTTACTCTAAAATCTTTGGTAGGGTCATTTACAAAACTGACATCAGATTCCCTATACACTTTAAACCACATCTATGCATGGCAAATAGAGTAACATAATTAATTGTTCTTTATAAAAAATATAAACAAGTTAAAAAAAGGTGACTTATAATAAAATTATATAAGTAATAATGAATAAAATACAAACCAAAATTATTCATTTTCTAAAAAAAATCTAAGACACACTGATATGAAGAATGAATTATTTCTCATGATTCATAGTATTTTTTTAAATAATTCCTATAAAAATATCAACATTAATAAAAATTATAATTTTATTTTGTTTATGTTATTACGATACTCTAAAATATGAAATTACCTAATGAGATTAATCTCTATAATATCGACAAACAAATTCCATCTCACATGAGAAATTAATTCACACACTTTCTCATACATCTATCATGAGCTCAAAGATATTTCCTTAAACTCATGTCATAATATTCATCTAAAATATCACCATTTCTTTCTTAATTTTTTAATAGTGCATGGGTGTGAAATAGTGTCTGGGACATCCAAATGAAAAAACATCTACAAATAAAAAACATAACACTGTATAATTATATTACAAAATTTTATTCATGTCATGTAAATTAGTTATCAATGAATATTAAATTAAATTACCTTTAATTAAGTATCAAAAACCTCATTTTTCCAAGTTGTAGAAATATGCCTTGAGTATTTATAATTTATGGGAATGCTCATTTTATCATAAATAAGCTGCCAAATTATCTGCCCATAGATTCTGGAACCATCATCAGTAAGCATCCCAAAATCCTCAAATGGAATGATAATATTGAATTCCTTCAGGTCTCATATATCTTTCATGTTCATATTTATATATCTTTTATTGTTAGTTTTATCCATTTGAAAAATGAATTAAACAGTTAATAAAATATATAGTTTTTTACAATGACAAACATACCAGTAATAGTAACTCACCGATATCCACTATATGAAGGGATGAACAACTGCTCCATAGCTGGAGGTGAATTGGATAGTGGGATACTAAATGAATCTGGGGAATGGTTGGCTCGCTGGTAGTCTCAAGTACAACTGATTCACTTAGATCTACTGAAGCTGATAGTAGTTGTGGTATGCTCCGAGATGACAACTAGCTGGGATTTGGAAATTTTTTTGTTCTCATCATTATTTCAATTCAATTGGTTCAGGTATATAAAATGTATAGAAAATTAAAAACTAATAAATTTTAACAAAAAGAAAAAAAACTAGAACAATGTATATATGTATGAACCACTTATCGAGGAGAAATTGTAATATATTTTCAATACCAATTTATACATTCAATTATCTTTATCTTCATTATCTACATTATTATAAACCTCTATTGTGATGAGTGCTTCAATTTCACCCTCTATTGCAAGTTCTATTGTATCCATATTGTCATTAAAAATTATTCAATGTTTTGTGGTTGATTAGGTTCACTGTCACAAAGTACCAATTGATCTTCATCACTCATATCATATAAGTCTCTCTACCTTAACTGTAAAAAAAACTCTAACCTTAATGTATTTCATCATCCACATAATAAACTATCATAACATAGTAATCTAAGATAAATGGATCATTCTCTACATGCTCATTGGTATGGATAAATCGAGAGAATTTGATAGAATTAAAATGTAATAAATCGTTCATTATACCCATATCAATATAATCCCACTATCATTTGAATAAGACAGCCAAAATCTAACCATGATAGTTTAATTCAATTATATCAACCAAATTTTCATAATATCCTACCTTTGTAATTGTATATACACCACTATTTTGAGTTTTTAAGTCTTCTTCCTGACAAATTGTATGAAATATACATCCATAAATATTGTAGGCATTGCATATCTTAGAATATCACAGAGGACCTCGAGCCAAAAAAAACATAAAATCATTTGATATTTCAGCTTGATTTTCAACATTAATTATCTAGAAAAAAATATATAATGTTTTAGTTTTAACATAGACAAAATAACAACATGTCAATAATATTAATATGTGTATTACATACCTGATGGGTGATCAATTTGAGAATCTCCTTATTAACATCTTTTTTTAATTCCATCTCATTTCAAGATCTACCCCTTAATCACTTATTTATTAGACATCACAATTCTTCATAAAATCAATTTGTTATAAGACTACTGAGCAGTATATATCTATGTGCTTATAGAAACTCCAATTCATTCAGTGTAGAATTTGACCCCTTTCCAATTGGTTATCCAATAATTGGAAATATTGACAAGTAGTTTTCAAAATGATAATTAATGGAGATATCATCAAAATACTAAACACTATTGAATCTAGTCTCATTCCCATCCAAATTCCTTGAATACAAGTACAATCACTCTTTGGATATGTAACCTTTTGAAATAGAGCCTTCTGGTTGATATTTATTCATCATATATGATTTCAAATGACCTATGTACCTAATGAAAAAAATAGGAAACAAATAAAAAAATTATGCAATAATTTAATAAAATTAAATTCACTAATGAAAATAAAACTTATATCATTGTACCTCTCAATTGGATACATCAATTGATAGTGTTCAGGTCATCAATGTTTAGATTCTTCAACCAAACTAACAATCAAATGTATCATCACAGTGAATAATGAAGGGGGAAATAAAATCTACAAATAAAAAAGTGTCAAAACAATTATTTCCTGAATTTTATCAAGCTCAATTAGATTTTGATTTTTTTCTAAAAAGATAATTGAAATTTGTAAAATAGTTTATTTTTCAGTAAACATATTAAAAAATGCCAATGAAAACAACTATTCCATTAAAATACATGAGTTGTGACTTTTCAATCCATGTAACATTCATTTTTTTAGTCAATGCACCTTGATATATTACTTGAATATCTATCTCCCACTTTTAAATTCTCTAAAGGATGAAGGAATACGTCTTTCTCTTGATTTTTCATTGTAAAAATAGTTGTAGGATACTTTCTATTCTCATTTTCCCAAAAATCATGCTTTATATTCATTAACTCCACATTCTTATGAGCATTAAGGTGATCCTTCGATTTACCCTTCTCATTAAGCAATGTAAAAATTACATTGCCACCGATTTTTTTTTGAATATTAATTATTTCAAGATTATAACAAATCAAATTAAACTACTAATGAGGAATTCTGAAAAATATAACCTTCATTTTTGTGTTCCAGATGCTTCAAATATTTTTCCTTGTACCCTTTTCCCCTTCTTTAAAATATTTATATTTTCCAAATTCTTCAATGACACTCATTAATTGTCCCATGATTTCTGAACCTAATAATACTTTTTGTGGATTTCTCAGTTTAATATCTTCATTTAATTGTGTCTTGTTAAACCAAGATATATGAGAAGAAATAAGGAAATCAATGATGATGCATAAAACATCATTTTCTTCTATGAGGTAATTGTTGATGACCAAAATTACAATCTAGTATGATTTTTCCAATCAGATAAATTTCCTAATCCAGGAATGTTAGTAATTGTCTATATTAAATTAGCAAGTACATTTAATAATTTTCTCATTGAGGCGTCATATGTTTCCATTCCATCATCTCATAATTCTCACGATTATTTTATTATAGGATGAAGGTGTACATCAATTCCATTTCTAGGCATTTTTTTAGAAATAATCATTGGAATAAAAAAAAAATTTCTTCCTACACATCTATAAAGGTAGATTAAAAGGGATCAAAACAAATGGACAAATACTATAATTAGTACCTAAAGTACAAAAGGGGTTAAAACCATCATAATCCAATCCCAAACGTGAATTATTATGATTTGAGGAAAAATATAGATATAATGAATCCTACATTTTCTATTATGTTGAATCTTTTGTATGTCTCATCAGGCCATCATTACTATCCTGATCATGTCACTTTATTTCATATGTAGTCTTAGATGCGATGTATAATCATTTCATGCATCATATCAGTGGAGAGTAATGAAATAAAGATGAAGGGGATTTCCTATTTTTTTCTTCAGGGGGTTGCATTGATTTATACTCTCATTGTTGTTCAGTGAATTTCATCTACTTTTATGAAATCTTATGAATTCTCCTTTTTCGAACACTTCTCACTATTAAAGCATGCAATCATTAAGGAATTCATGCATCTTTGTATAATACAGTCCAAGTTTATTTATGAATTTTTAAATCTCATAGAATGATGCAATGATCATATCATCACTAATTACATCATGACGAAAATCTAAAATCATGTACATTTCATTGTCAATAATTTCACAGAGACAGTTTATATGATACAACTTATGAGGAAAAGAAAACATTGAATATTTATCACACCCTTCATACACTTCTTGATGCACATCTTCAAAAAATTCACTAAGCTCATTTTTTGGTCGTTGAAATTTTATTAGATGGATAAAAATTCTCAGGGTCAATTTTATGATTTTTTAGATCTATTGAAATCTTAGACATTATATCCTGCAACGACAAATGTTTTATTTATCATATTTCAAACTGAATTCCCCTCTGGAGGGTCACTTTGTGTTTCATTGATAGGAATATATTTGTTTTAAATTTCCATTACAATACATTCATCATTCCAAATCCTACATAAATATTGAGCAGAAAATTGTTTCTATTTAAAATGATGATATACATCATTTCTATTTAACCATCACTTGAATTTTCAATCAGGACATACACATTTTATTCTACCATCCCCTGGTTAGTTTTTAATTACATAATATATATTTTTCAAACTCTTAACATAACAAGGTGTGTTTTGAGGTAATGTAATCCAACTTTTATCCATGGGTATTGGATTTTTACTCTTCTCCCTGTATATTCAAATATAATGATATAAATGGTTAATCAAACAAGTACAATTAAAAGTAAACATAAATTAACTTCCTTAAGCATGGTCACCTAATTTATCCTATAAATCTAAAAATATAGTATATAAAATCATGGTGAACATACATGTACACTCAGTATGTTCTTACATAGAATGTCTCATGCCAGTGTGGAAGAAGCATACTAAAACTTTAGTGAATAATCAATAAAAGAAAATGGTTTCCTAGCCTCTAATAAACCATTGTCAAAAACTCACTAAGGCTTACTCACCAATAATACATGAGGCATAAATGAATCATGCAATTACAAACTATTTATAACACCACAGAAAAACAAGAATTCATCATATAAATGATTCATGTTCCCAATTTATAATAGGCATTAATGATTGTTATGTGTATAGGATTACTAAGTGATAAAATTAATCATTTTATTGCACAATATGATATACTACATAATGATACAGAAAACCAATCATACAATATTAAAAAATTACACATTACAATTAGGGATTTCACTCTCCAAGAAATGGGGGAGAGGGGTCGTCATTGGGGATCGCCATCAAGGAGCAGGGGGGTCATTGTGGGGTCATCATCACGTAACAAGTGGGGTTGGGGTCACGAGTATCATATATGAGAGTAAGAAAAGGGGTGGTCACCATTGAAGATGAGGGGTGAGCCGTCATCTGGAAGTGGGGGAAGGGGGGAGAGGTATGTTGTTGGAGAGAAGGGGGGTCTGTGTTGGGGAGATGTGGGGTCGAGGGTGAGGGGTGGTCACCGACATTAGGGAGAGGTGCGACCAAGTGGGAGGGGCAGTCGCCGATGTCGGGGAAATGTTGGGTAGAGGGGGGGGGGGAATCACTTGCACCCGAGAAAGGCATGATTGAGAGTGAGGGATAGTCGCTGGAATTGGGGAGAGGCATGATCGAGGGAGAGGGGCGGTCACCGATGTTGGGGGATGGGTGGTCTTCAACATCAGGGAGAGGTGGGGATGAGGGATCGGTGTGGGGTAGTGTGATAGAGGGTTACCCTAGCACCGAGGAGAGTCGTGATCAAGGTGGGGGTGGTCACTAGTGTTGGGGAGAGGCAAGGCCGAGAGGGAGGGGTGATTTCCAATGTCGAGGAGAGGCACCGCCAAGGGGGAGTGGCAGTCGCTAGCATCTGGGAGAGGAACAACCAAGGGAGCTAGGGGGTTAGGGCATCAGGTGTACATGGTGGGGTAAGTTATTTATTAAAAATATTAGCAGTGTTTTCATTGAAGCTGCCACAATATTTAAAATATATTTAATAATGGTTTTTTAGTAGTGATTATTTGAACTACCACTAATAAAATATCACTAAGACCACAGTTTGTTTGTGCTAGATAACATAGTTTGACTGAATCTTACACAAAAAGTGACACATATAATTTTATTATTGATTCTAAATCTATAAAAGTCACCACAAGATACCATCTCTATAACCTCTCAAACAATTGTATTTCTCTCACTTGAATTTTTTTCCCACATTATGAATTTTCTCACCCATAGTATTTTATATTAGTTTACAGAATTTATCTCACTATAAGAATTATCACCCAAAGGATTTTTTTTTCATTAAGGAATTTTATTCACAGCTAGATGTGATATAGTATGTACATGCACAACATCATATTATATATTCATATTACATCAATGAATTTTGAAATGAAATCATTGAATCATTGTACAAATGTAATATCCCCAACCTGGATGTCACTCAACTGTGCCCCAAGCCCGGTTGGCTACATGGCCTCAAGCACATCTTCCCAAATGCCAAAGGCATATGACTAGATGATAGGGACTAGGTGAGTCATTTGGGAGACTATGCCCCCATTACCATAATTTTTCACAATGGAAGTCAATCACATTAAATAATGGAAGCTAATACAATAAGTAGACAACAGATAAAATAGACAATCAAGACAAGAATATGTAACAAGCCAGAAGTGTCTCATATACCATGATGTAGATGATACATGTATCTAGAAAATATCTGAAATAAGTACATAGAAATATAATAAAATACATGTATATAAAATCCAAAACGACCGAAAAGTTCCCCCGTAGCATCGCAAGCCTCATCTTAGTCCTTTGCTCCCATGCTCTAAAAGAATGATCAACAAATAGTTTTAGGGAGATTTCCACTACTATCACCTGTAACTATATAATATGTTTGGGTCCCCAAGGAGGCCCACATAAGATGTGAGATAAACATCCCAATAGTTTTCCAGCTAAATATCTATACAGTTCTAGGAAGTACTATGAAATATTCTAAACAAGTGAAAGTAAGTAGTAATGTAAGTGTAAAAGTCCAAGGCATATAACTACTATAAACATGTAATACTAAGCATCCTCTTGTGGCTCCCTAAAACATGTTTCAGATCCTAACAAGGAATCTACAACAATATAAACAAACAACACATCCCTTCCACATAACCATCCATATCATGTCCACGTGTCCATACCACATAAAGAAAACTATATCAAAAACCCACGGCCTTGTCGTACAACCACAGTCATATATCCCATAGGCATGCCGTATAATGAAGTGTAGAACATGAAGTGCCGAATCTATGGTGCTGAAGACCATGACATCCTCTTCGAGTCTCAAGAGAATCTCGATGGAAACTTGGCAATGGCACTGGTTGGAATCCTAGGAGCATGTGTACCAACATGTCCTACGTGAGTCCAAGATAGCTCGATCCCTGGGGTAGCAAGGCCTAAGGCATCTCATAGAATAAAGAACAAAGGTGAATAATCATCCAAGGTGTCCACTACATCATTCGAGATCCATGGAGGTCCATTCATGAAATCTATGTAAATCATCAATCATTCCATGCCCTCAACAAATTCAAACCATATGATTCTACCCACTCATATAAACAATTACATTCAAAACAATTCAATGAATATACCCACTCATTTAAACCATTACATCTCATGAGTATAACTACTCATGTAATCAACTTTCATTTAATCATGTCACATGGATATACCCACCCAGTTATCACAAATTCCCATTTAACACATCACATGGGTATACCAATCCATTAATCACAATTACCAACCAAACTATTTAAGCAATCTAAAAATAGCCAACGAGTATACTTACTCATTTGAAAAGTTCCATTTAAGTATTTAATCAAGTTAGGCATGGAATATTATAATAACACAACGTAAGGAGGAAATATATCTTATATGTATGTAATTCGACCTCATTTTAGTACAACTGAGCTTCTTTAAACTAGGAAAACTCGAGGTCACACCCCATGGGTAGTTCATCAATGGTAAAAACCAATGTAAAGGCTTGGTGCACCCCATGGGTGTCCTTGGGCTGGGTCAACAACCACAAACGCATCTCAAAGAACCTAAGGGAGTCCCAAATAGGTCTTACCTCATCCTATTTCAGATTAACACATTAAAATCTATCTCGCGCTAAAAAGTCCAGTGGGCACAAAAAATGTCAATAGCTCTATAAAGCATCAAAAGCTGAAAGAAAAGTATAGACCACCTACCTTATCTCATTAGTGTATTTCTCATCTAGTATCAAGTCCTAATTCATCCTGGTTGGGAATAAATCTAAAGAACATATGAAGAACAAGAAATTAGGGCATAAAAGGCTAAATCCAAACAATTCAACTGTTGTCCTGAAGAATCAATAATGGCTAAAAGGGAATCAATATCTTACCCTAATAGTTCCAACAAATATGATAGGGAATGAAATGGAATCCAAATGGGTGCTAGATCTGAAAAGTTTGATATGAAAAATTATTGTCTTCAAAATAGTGAAAAAGGATTCTGTCCAAAAACTTGAGGTCCATGCCTCTATTTTTAAAAAAACATAGTTGGGCAATTACAAGACAAGTAATTTCCTTACATGGTGTGTAATGCTCGGTTTTACATTAATGGGGAAAAGCCCTTAAACATGGTGAATGGTCCTAGAAAAACCATTAAAGGTTATGAAACCAGTTTACACAGTGTGTAATCCAATTACACATCATGTAATTAGCCTGAAATCGGTATACAACCTTTTTCCCTATTATTTCCCAAAAACAACCCAACCAGCCCATGGCCCAACTTAGGGTCTATGCCAAAAAAGAATGTGAAATATTCATACCTCAAGAAAAACCTAGTATCATACAATATTACCCCTTAATGCAATTCTTCCCCGAATTTCCCTCTCATGGGTAGTCAAGACCCATTTGAAAAAACTCCTGTCACTGAGCACGTATGTCAGCCTCCCGCCCCTTAGTATTGTCTTGTGAACGGCCTTGCTTTCATAGAACCTGTACTCATGGAACTAACTAGCCTTGTATAACCTTCATTTTCATATCAACAATACAAATTAGATGCTCCTTGAAGGATGCATCAAATTGTAGCTCAACCCCCATAGATTGAAAAGTGCGAGATGGGTCTGAATTATAATGACATAGTTGTGATACGTGGAAGACATCATGCATGGCTCAGTACCTCTGAGGTAACTAAAACAAATATTCTACTGGTCTGACTCTCTCATGAATCTCGAATGGCCCAATATATAGTGGTGAAATCTTACCCTGTATCATGATCTTTCTATGTCCCAACCATAGTGAAACACATAAAAAGACATGATCCCTGAGCACAAACTCTAGAGGTCATATACAGTGATCAACATAAGATTTATATCATGATTGTACAGTAGCCAAATGCTTTTGAATCAACTGGATCTACTCATAATTCTCTTTCTTGAGACAAGTTCCTAGTAAAGCTACCTCGCCTGCCACTAGCCAACACAAGGGTGATTGGCATAGCCTACCGTTCAAAGCCTCATAAGGAGACATCTGTATCATTTCCTGATAATTGTTATTATAGGAGAACTCATCTAGATGAAAGTGTCTCTCCCAAGAACCCCCAAAATCTAGGACACATTCTCTCATCATGTTCTCTAGAACTTGTATCATACACTCTGATTGGCCATCAGTCTAAGGGCTGTGGACTGTACTCAGAAGAACCTATGTACCCAGTGCCCTCTGAAAACACTATAAGAAACGAGTTGTAAAGTGGGAATACCTATTTGAAATGATAGTGCATGAGAACCATGAAGTTTTATTATCTCATGGATATACAACCTTACAAGAACGTTTACATTAAAGGTATCCTTTATCGGCAATAAATGATCAACATTTTGATCCCATCAACAACAACCCACGCAACATCTTTACCTCAAGGCAACCTTAGTAAACTAGTCATGAAATCCATTATGAAATCATCTCATTTCCACTTTGGAATAAGTAACTTCTATAAAATCTTGGATGGTCGTTGATGTTCCCCCCTTCACATGATGACAGGTGTAACACCTCGTAACAAAACTAGCCAGCACACATTTCATACATGGCCATTAGTATTGATGATGTAAGTCACAGAACATCTTGTTGACTCCAGGATGTAGTTCCCAAGATGAAGCCTAAAACTCCCACATCATATCCCCACGTATATCCACTGGAACCCAAACACATCCATGGATATGTTAGATCTCATCATCAACTACGGTCCAACCAGGAGGAGGGTCCTCACCATCCACACTCTCCCATAGGACTAGACCCTCTGAATTTGATAACTGCCTCATCCTTACTTTATCCTATAGGGTATAAGTCACAACTATGGATGTCAGATATTTCTATCCCTAACTGTTGTTCACCTCTTTATAGATCTTAGAGAATAACGCCATATGTTTCCACTTGATACTTGCCTGTTGCACTGTCTGTATCTGAGACTATGTGCTTAGTGCATCGAACATTACATTACCTTTACCAGTCATGTATTCAAGTTTGAAGTCAAAAGACTGTAGGTACTCCACCCACCTTTTTTCCTCATTTTCTAATAATACTGTGTAAATATATACTTGATGATTTTTTAGTCTGTATACACCAAAAAATGATCTACCAATAAATAATTTCTCCAATAGATAAAAGCATGAACAACTGCATCTAGCTCATGATCATGAATAGGGTAATTCCTCTCACGCGGCCTTATAAACTAACACTCATATGCCAAAACTCTATACCCCTACATCAAAACTACTCCCAACCCAATACTTGATATGAAAAATTAAGGATGGAACACTTGGTTAATCTGCACCATGAAAACTACTATCGTGTTTGTGAGACTAAATGGTATAAACTGATACTCATATAGACCACACCTACTACGAAAGGATGTATGAGGTATGTCTTTGTGTCAAATATATACCTGGTGATATCCTAACCTATGTTCATTTTTCAAGAATACTCGGGATGCTATGACCTTATCAAACATTTCATCTATTTGTGGAAAGGGATCTAAGTTTTTAACTATTAGATGATTCAAATTACGATAATCCCCAAATATCCTAAGAGTTATATAAATATTTTTTGAAAAAAGAACTTGAAAACCCCACAAAGAGTTTTAGGTCAGATAAACCCCTTTCCCTCCATATACGCTAACTTCCACTTAATTTCTTAGAACTCCATCATAGCCACCTAGTAAGTAGAAATGGATACTAGTGCATCTCATAACACTAGTTCAATAGAGATCTCAACCTATATCTCGTGAGGTAAACTAGAAAATTCATCTGGTAACATGTCCTTGAAATGATACACCATTAGAGGAAAGTCTACCGGACTCACTCACTGATCATCCAAAATAAAAAATAGAAATATATGTTGTCATTCTGCCCAACTCATGATAATCTAGTCCATCTTAACTCGCCTAGACACCTCGTTCACCATTGTGAGTAAACACTACATCATCTGGTGATGTGAAAGTTACCCTTAGGTGATAGTATACAATGAAAGATCGATAAAATACTAAACAATCAATCCCAAGAATGACGTCAAACCATATCATCTTAATGACATAAATATCTCAAATGAGCTGACACCCACCAACCTCAAGGGGGTACTCCCTATACTAGATCACATCGTCCATTCTGATTCCCAATAGTATTTATAGCATTAAAATGCTTTCAAAATACCATACAACAAGCCCAAGTATTTTCACCATAGGTGCAGATATGAAACTATGAGATACACTTATTTCAAAAAGAGCAGATGCAGTAGTAGAGGCTACTAAGATCATTACTCTAACTATAGACAGTATGAAACCTTGCTCCTCAGGGGTAGGTTGTACATAATATAATTGAACTATAGAAAAACCCTATGAAACAACCTCATTCTCAGAGTAGGTCCCCTTCGATAAATAGGAGTAATTGGTGTATGGATACCTCAGCAAAGACCACTATTTATGCAGCCTGATCGACCCGCATTGCTCTAGCTCCCTGGTTGACACAGATCTTAGAAACCTACTCATGAACCTAACATCGAAGCTGACCCCCTACCACTCACAACTGGATTGAAGGTCCTACAAAACCATTGCATGTGGCCCATCACTCTATAAGCTCCACACTCGACTGGGTCGCAGTCACGCTGATTCTTCATGTGTCCTCTCCTTCCACACTAGTGAAAAAATACCGAACTACTATAAATCATAGCCTTACTGATTAATTTTTTTTAATACTGATTTTTTTCTTCAACTTCATCTTTATGACCTAGAGCTAATTTGAAGATCTATTAGTCCAAAAAATTCATTGAATTTGGAAAATTTATTGGGCGGACAACATGGACCTCACCACAGTAACGGATGCACAAATCGGTCTCCTCACCTCTAATATAGGTTATTCTACCTGGGATATCACTAGGACACATAGGATTGACTCTAAAACAATTTTGGGGGAGTTTTTAAGTCATTAAGGTTTCCATTGATCGTTATAAATTTAAAGGTAGCATCCTGGAAATTTCGGCCATAAAAAGTATTTTTCAATGAAAATTCCATACCTCTTTAATACAATGTCTAAATGATCTGAAATGTGGCGGTTGAATGGAAAACACATTTAGTAACATCTTGTATAAATGAGTACATGTGTTAATCGAACATTTATTATGCCAACAATGCACAATATTTTAGGCGATAGAATTCTGCCTATAAAAGGAGGCTCTCGCATCCTTCCCAAATCATCGGCTCGACATAAGAAGCTAAAGAGGGTTCCCAATGGGGCATGAGACGATGATACACCTATCTTCTCTCCCCATTTCATCATTTTCTTTTAGTTTGGTATTATTTTTCAATTGTAATTCCAATTTTATTTTTATCAATCCATGCCTTTGTATTTCTCCATCCACTTTTCTTCATTTCTTTCCCTATCTCTTTATTCTCTTCCACCCACTCCACCAAGTAATCTATTACTCTCAGAAATGAGAGTATTACCCCAAGACTTGGCCAAAGGGGAGGTGAAGGTGATCATGAATTTTCTTTAATGTTTCATTTTATGTTTGTAGATATATTTGAGTAGCAAGCATAGGTAAGTTGAATGTTCCTGATGTTGTTTCTACCACCGATAACATGCAACGCAATCTATCCATTTTATTTTATTTAACAATTTTTCCTCCCTCAATTGGTTAGTTCATCACACATTGGAGTTGAGATAATCAATGGATGAAATGGATTCAATTAAACCGGGTCCTGGAAGATGACACATTCTATACAAAGGTGTTTCACCAACTTGGAATAAAGGAGGAGGTGGAAGTGAGGGTGCTCAAACATTCAATGATATTCCACAATTTATAAATAAAGAATAGAAGTTAAAACATGAGATTTCGTGTTTTGATTATCAAACTGAAATAAAAAATATAAATGAGAATAATGATTGAATATTTAACCAACCCCAAAACCAAGTTATTTCATTCTATTTAGACTTGAATCATAGTATAAATTTAGATTTCTTCCTTCACATATCATTATTTTAAATAATAAAAAACCCAGAAATATTTTAATCACGTTCATCTAATAAACAAAACCACAAAAGTGATAGAATATGTGAATTAAAAAAATTAATTGTACTACATTGAGAAGGATATTCAAGAGATATGACCATGGTCATCCACTGTTCTATACTATAAAAAATATAAATATTTTTGTCCACACCCCACAATAGACGTGCGTCAAAACTGACGTTGATTCCGGGGATTCAATCATTAGTTCATTTACTTTTTCTATTTTTACATATTTTTTATATATCAATTTATTTAAAAAAAGAAAAAAATACTTCCATGAGGTTTTCAAATTCAGAATATTATGCATGGAAAAATTACTCACAGGTGTAGCAACAAAAACAAGATGAAGATGAATAATTTAGAAGAGATCAGATGCATGAACATAGAGAAAACATTGAACAAATAACCAGAAAGGCTAATAGAGATTTTGATTATGTTCATGCATTAATAGAGCAACCCAAACATAATACAAAGGAAGAACATGAGAAAGTGGAGGAATAAATTTCACCACTTGTATTTGAAATTGAAGAACCTGAGGAAGAAAGGGAGGAAGACATATCTACTGAGCTACAAGTGGGAGATTAACAAAGTTTGGATGAATTATTGATTAAATATGAAGAACTAAAAAACTTCCCCATACAATAAAAAGAATAAGATTCATCACCACTGAAGGAAGAAACCACCCAAGTGGTTGAATTTGATGTCAAGATGGAGGAGCCTGACTAGCTACCTTTATCCTCAAAGAGTATACTCCAAGAGGCACTTACCACTAAGGCAGATATTAAAGCTGAACCGACTCAGGGAGTTGAACCATTCATTGACTCGATCCCTTCTAATTTTATTGATTAGGAATTCTATATCACTCCATGTGGTTTTGATTATACAGAATTATACAACCTCAACTCTTCCTTGGTGGATGAAGAAGAACCTTGATGTCCACATGCTGAGGAACATATGGAGCTCCCTAGATACACGGAATATTTATTCAAGTAAGTTCATGAAGATATTCTAGTGTATTTTCATAAGGAAACCATGAAAAAATATGTTTTTATGGTGAATAATTTGATCTTGATACTTCATGTTTTAATATTGTTCAAATTGAAGTACACTCTTACATTCCCATTGACTATTATTTTGATGATGCATACCTCAAGTAACTAATGGACAGAGAAGAAGAGACTGCACATGTGTCAGCAGAGAAGGAAGATGATTCATACTTCATCCTACCCCTGCCATGAACAGTATAACTCATTGTAAAGGGGGGATAAAGTGTAATCTTTCCCAGAAGGATGAAGAAAAAGCTGGGAAAATCAACATGTGGTCATTCAAATCAAAGAATCATTATCCTCCATCAGAATGTGGATAACAGTAGGTACTACCCTCTAGAGGTAGTCAAAATTCATGGCCCACTTGGGGGATAATACCATTATTTACCATTAATTGTTTCTAGGAATTTATATTTCAATTTATTTTCATTGAAATAATTTAGCATGTGGTCCCCTGCCTCTTTTATTTTGAGATTAAATGAAATCATCATTGTGATTAATTGATTAATTTTAATATGTATGATCATGATGGTAGAAGGAAGCCCCAAACAATAAAGGGGATGGACTAGGTTTCATGGAAAAATTGTGTTCAATTTTATTGTTTTATCTTTTAAATTCTCCACATTTTTTTCTACAACATTTTTTTATATTTAAATATAAAATTTAATTCCCACACTTGAATTCATGTTTTAATTGACTTATCAAAGATACATGAGTATCTTAGGAATACTATGATTCCATGTTTTATATTTCAATGTTGATATGATTAAATGATTGAAATTAATAATTTAATTTTTAAAATGAAGCATGGATATTGATGTAAGGACTCATGATTTTAAGGAATTATTTGATTCATGTAAATGAAATTTCTCTACCATCCTTCATGCATTTAATTTCCGAAGTTCATGTGAATTTATTTATTACTCATGCCATGAGTGATTGTTCAATATTATATTTTCCATTCCCAAGAGGATTTATAGACCATGTACTTCCAATTTATTCTTCAGGATATTTCTTGGATGTTCTTGGGACATGTAACCAACAAGAACATTTATTGAATCTTATCAAATCTATGACTATGAAAAAATACATTTAAAATGATTGAGGCATCTTCTGGAAATCCAATTCTCCTTTAATGACCACATTTACATCAATCCTTATTTTATCCCACATAGACAATGAATGACCAGTATAGGAATGAGTCGTGTTTCAAACCATTTTTATCCATTCCTACCCTCCTTTGAGTATTTTCATGATATTTGAAAGTTGATGTTTGGGGTCAAAGGGAATAATGGTGGACAGGATAATATACATTGTAAGGAAGATGTGTGGGGGTATTATTATGGTAATAGTTAAAGGTTGTGGAATCATTCATTATACTCTATTTTTTCCCTCTTGAAATAAAAAATGAAAAAAATGCCAAAAAGAACTGACAAAAAGAGAAAAAAATGGGTTGTGATTTAGGAAAAAAATCACCATTTTCTAGACTGATGATCTTATGATCATTTTTTGTTAGATGATGGATGTGAGATTTGATATAATGATAACTTTCAAAGAAATAATTAAAAGTAAAAAATAAAAAAAATAAAGAGGGTGCACAAATCATTGATTATTCTTACTTGATCATAACCTTTTCTTTGTGTTTTGAGAATTAGGTGTTGCTAATTTTTAGGGAATAATTTCATTATATGTTTTCTTTAGATATCATGCATAGTACTTAAGAGATTTGCCTCATACTTGAGCCATAATTTTTAAAGCGTCAAATCCTACCAACCATAAACCTCAGAGTGAATAGAACCTTAATTGAAAGTCCTCATGATTTTATGTGCATTTTTCCTCTACAAAGTGGATAAAGAAGTTCATTTACAAGACTATGGCTATGGATCATGTTCTCGTGATATGAGAATAACTCTACGTCAATTGTATCACGAGTGATGAGAGAAAAGAATAAAAAGTGAGGTAAATCATGACTTGTCATTTTAATAATAATTAATCAAGGATCTTGAATGAATGAAAGGATATGATTCATCAATTTTTAAATGGTAAAAGTAAAATATGTGAATTATTTTTTTCTTCGAAAAAATGGAAATTAAATTTATATTTTATGCAGAATTTTGAATGTTTGATTTCAAATTGAATTTTTTTTATTTTATTACCTTAGAATTTAAATATTGGTAATATTTGTGTCCTCTAATTTCCATTTTGAAATTTTATACTTGGGGACAAGCATGGTTTACGTGTGGGGGTATTTGACAGATCAAATTTATGTGCATAGTTTTTATGAAATAATGAGGATTTTTAATGTTTTTCAATGATAAAACCCATGTATTTCAATGTTTTATTAAAATAATTGGAAATTTGAATTTTAGAATGATTATGAGAAAATTTGATAAAAGTGCATAATTTTGGATTTTTGAAAGATATTTACCACAAGGGTATTTTTTCACTTCTTAAAAAATATAATTCCAAAATTCATGATTTTTTTAGAATCCTGAGTTTATTTCATTAAAATTTCTCTTCAGGTCCTAGAGTTGATTCGAATATCTATTCGTCCAAAAAATTCATTGAAGTTGGAAAATTATCCGGGAAGACAGCGTGGACCCCACCACCATAACAGATGCACAAATCATTCTCCTCACCTCCCATTTAGGTTATTACAATTGGGATAGCACTAGTACACATCAGAACTACTCTAAAACAATTTCGGTTGAGTTTTTATGTCATTAAGGTTTCCATTGATCGTTATACATTTGAAGGAATCTTCTTAGAAATTTTGGCCAAAAAAATATTTATTCAGTGAAAATTTCATAACTCCTTAATACTATGGATAAATGAGATTATGGTTTGAGGGTGACTGGAAAACATATTTATAAATAAATTTTATGAAGGGTTCCACGTGTGAACCGACCATTTAATGGGCCAACAACATGCAATATTTCAGAAGACATAATTCTTCCTATAAAAGGAGGCCCTCGACTCCTTCCCAAATCATCAGCTCGACACCGAAAACTAAGGAGGGATCCCATTAGGGCGCGGGATGATTCTTCTCATCTTTCCCCCCTTATTTCTTATTTTTATTTTATTTTAATTTTATTTTTTTATTAGTTTTCAATTGTAATTAAAATTTTAGTTTTATTAATCCATGTATTTGTGTTTCTCCATCCAGTTTTCTTCATTTCATTACCTCTCTCTCTCTCTCTCCTATTCCACCCACTGCGATAAGTAAAATATTAATCTCGGAAATGAGAGGTTGACCCTTAGACTTGGCCTAGGGGGAGGTGAAGGTGATCATGAATTTTCTTTAATGTTTAATTTTAAGTTTGTATAAAGATTTGATTAGAATGCATGGGTAAGTAGAATGTCCCCGATGTTGTGATCGCATTCGAGGACATGAAACTCAACCTATCCCTATTCTTTTATATAATCAGTTTTCCTTGTCTCTATTGTTTAGTTCTTCACATGTTGGAGATTATCTAATAAATGGATGAAACATCTTCGATTGAATCAGGTCTTGGAAGATGTCACATTCTAGACAATGGTGTGTCACAAACATGTACTAAAGGAGGAGGTGTAATTGGTCGTTATCAAACATTCAATAATATTCCACAATTTATAAATAAATAATAGTAGTTAAAACATGAGATATAATGTTAGTATTATAAAACTAAAATAAATCATATAAAGGATAATAATTATGGAATATTTAACCAACCCCCAAAATCAAATTCTTTCATATTAATTCACATCTAAAATGGGAGGTTTTCCCAAGGTCTGTAGAGTACTTTTACTAACTGTTTAAGGAAACTGTTGGTAAAAGCTGGTTAAATCATCTTTTCCCAATAGTTTTTCAAATCTGTTTGTAAATGTATACTCTATACCAATGGTTTTCTTAAACCATTGGTATAGAGTGGTTTAAATCATCCTTATCCTACGGTTTTTACAAACTGTTGGGAACGTTTTCCCCCAAATTCACAAACTGTCGAACTCTCCCATTCTGCGTGACTGCAACCCTAAACAGAAGGGAGAATTGGGATTTTCCTTCCCCTACTGCTGAAATCCTTCCATCCTTCAAATTTATCAGTTCTTCACATGTATTATATAAGTGATACTGCATCTACTATTTCGGTTTTATTTTTTCATTTGGGTGAAGTGGAGAAGTGGGATTCTGTTTACCCTACTGCGGAAATTCTTCGTTCTGATCCATTTTCAAAATTTCTTAGTACTACACTTCTAATTTGTAAGGGATAATTTCATTTTAATGTTCTAACTATACTGTTTTGGTTTTCTATTTTGATTTGTGTGTGTGTGAATTTTTTTTCTGTTTGATTTGGGTGTTTGTTTTGGGCATTAATAGTGAATCAAATTTGATTCAAAATGAATTATGTGTTAATATCATCAATAAATTTTCAATTCATAGAAATCTAGGTATTGCTGGGAATTTTGTTTTAATATCATCCATATTCCACATGATTCACATCATGGTAAGAATGTTTGATGTTGTTGTTAAGATCAGAGAAAAAACCCATACACTCCAGGTTGTTTATAGTGGCATGGTTAGTCATGAGTGATAATTGGCTTCTAAGATGACTATATTAATATAACATTAGGGTCAATTAAATATGTTTCTCTCTATACGTTGTATATTATGTCTCTTTCATGGCCAATACTAACTTTTATGATGGTGGGGTGCTCTTCACTAGCCACGCTGGCATGTGTATACATCCATTGTATGTTAGATAAGTCACAAGATTAATTCAGTAATCTTGTTATCATTGACATACATTATTATTAATCTCAAATTTGAAAATATAGGTTTTTGTCTATACATTATGAAATTAAACCTTTTTAAAAGCCATGAACAACCTATTAGGGTAGAAGCCTAAACTTTATCCACCCATGGGGTGTGATTGACTTGAGTAACAAATTGGGTAATGAAAGGTATGAACATAGAGGTGCCAACAATGATTTATTGAACATGAGTGAATGATTTGGGATGCCAGTAACTCATAATTGGGATTGAGGCATGTGACTCTATTAGGGATGCCTATAAAGGGGCCTTGAAGTCAACTTTTACCAATAGTTGTGTGCAACCATTGGTAAAGCACTTCCATTTACCAATGGTCTGATTCAATGACGAGGAAATGTACCTTTATTGATAATTGTGGATTTCCAGTTTTTGACATGACTCACACTATTTCCATAGTTGAACCAAATGATTGAATTTTAGCTCAAGAAGCATGGTCGAATTTTTGAATTTATTGAGCCTCTTGTATATTACTACTTCCTGATTGTTATAACTATTTTTTTCTTCTTGATACATGACATACATTACCATCATTCAGTTTATGATTCTGTTATTAGTTGGTATTAATCATTTGGTTATTTTCATCCATTTTCAATATTTTCCCATTGTTATCTCTCTTCCACTTTTAGCTGAAAATATTAAAAATGTGCAACTTAGGTAATGAGGGAATAGTCTCCCCAAGACACAAAAAATTCTCTCACTATTAGTCAACATCATTTGGAATTTTGGTGGATGTGCATGAGGCCATATGGCCATCTGGGGTTGGTTCACTAATGAGTGGAATCCTGGTTTGGGACGTCACAATTCCAAGATATCCTTTTTATAGGTGCTTCTAATAAAATCCATAACTATAACTATTGAAGGCCCCTCTCCTAAATCAATTGAGACATGATTCAATGAATACACCTACATCATTCAGAGTGTGTATCATAGAACTTACCTTCAAACCACCATAAATATTATTTTTCCTTAAGATTTTTTTGTCGGAATGGATTTTATATATTATGTTCTTTAGGTTACACATTAGTTATTTGTATCTAATTACTTACATATTTTTTCATTGTAGGAAATGACACCCATTGAAGAGATGCGTTCAAAAAATATGACAGAGAATAATCATAGCATGACATATATGGGAATTCCTGCACTCATCCATTTTGTGAGTATTTTATTTAAAATATATATATTTCAATAACATATAATATCATGTGTTTACTTTTGTGTTAAAATTTTTTCAAGATCGACCCCCTAGATGAGAGATATCTGATATGGAACCTGATATTTCTCCCAGTACAGAGGCTGGTGGTAGGAGGGGTTGGTGTCAGAGTTAGACAATCATCTATTGAACCTGGTACTGAGGTCGGTGGTATGAGGGGGAGGCAGGGGAATACTCGCTTGCGTGGGATGTAGGGGAGGGGTGTACTTGCTTGTGTGAGGTATAGAACTGCCAGACACAGTTGATGGTTGAATACATTGATGAAAGACAAATGATTGATAAATCTGGACAGGAATGTTGGGATTTTATGGTGACACAAGCCAAATACTCCAACATCATTCCGGTCAGCCCTCTCTCTTGGGGACATCTACCACACGAAGTGAAGGTTAATGTGTGGGCACAAATATGGTTAAAAAAATATATTGGATTTAATGTAGTATTTTTTATATTTATATGAATTAATCTATTGGGTGTCAGCTTCGGTTTCACTTCCCTTATGGTGAAGGTCCATAACCATCACGTTTAAAGGAGCTTGGAGATATTTGGAGAGGTTATAAGAATGAGCAGTATGTTGGATGGTTTGATAGAGTGGGCACAGAGCTGGATACAGTACCTGTCATGGATGACTGCCCGATAGAGCAATATCGCCAAATGATTTCCCATTGGGTGACTGCCAAATTTAAGGTATTAATCCCATTTAACGTATTTAAATGACACTTTCCATATTTTGCATTAAAATTATCTTATTTATTATTAAATATTATTTAGTTATATTATGAAAAAATCAAAAAAAAAACATTGATTCAAAGCAATACCTCCACACATTAGGGTGCACTACTACATCAGATCATGGGAGGCAGCTGGTACGATATAGTTGTATATAATTTTTCTTTAGGACTTTCCATTTTTATTGTTCCCTATTTAAATTTTATGATTTAATGAATATTGAATATATGATTATACTTGCACATTATATTGTTTCAATGTCATTACTGAAGAAAAAAAATTGAATATTGAATGATGTCTCCCTCGAGCAAAATTTTTTTGCTTGAGTAGAAGGAAAAAAGATGGAATTGCGGTTAATGAACCGACACAAGAACATATTTTATGTTTTAATTTGTTTATTTAAAAGTTCAAAATCTATTTTGAAATTTAATAATATAATAATATTTTTAGCAGGCTGATTAAGAGGCCCTTGATGCCCCGAAGCCTGACAATTTAGGGCCACATGATCATTTATATCAGGTTTTGGGAGATGCGCACTCTGGTCGATTACGCTACTGACCTGGTAAGAATAGAGTCTAAACAAGGTATTGGTCCTCTCTAGGTATCCATTCTAGTACCACCGAGTTGGAATAGGTCAACGAGCATGCAGAACAGTCTGATAAAAGGGTTACAGAGTTGGAAGAACTGGTTCAAATGAGGGAGAAAGAATTTATTAAACTGATCAAAGCCGAATCTTCATCACTTCCACCAGATGCCAACGTGACTTGTCAGACATATATATCATCGATGGTTGCATTATCTTATTCACCATGTAGTAGTTCTAGTGGCGTTCGAGATGATGACGTTCCCGGTGATGACGAGGATGTTGAAGAGGACGAGGGGGAAGATGAGGATGAGAACGAGGGAGAGGATGGGTCCGAGAGAGAGGAGGGGTCTGAGGATGAGCATGGGACAATGATGATGATGACTATGAGGAAAAAGATGGTGGTGAGGATGAGGCTGATGATGATAGTGGTGATGATGATGGTGATCAGGGGCAGATTGATCCATTACAATTTTTAATTCTTTATAACTCTTTATTTTTTAACCTGGGTTTTCACTCGGGTATTGATAGTTTTGAATTTAATATAACTCTTTATTTATGACCTAATATGGAAGCCTAATGATGTTATAATGGTTTATGGGGCTTCTAGGGCATTTTCAGGGCTCAGAACCCCAGACGACATAAAAAACACTATACCTCACGGTTAGTAAAAAATTTAAATCCACCACATAGGGCATCTACCAACCATATAGGGATATATATTAGAAGGAATGTGCATGATTTTCCCTAACCATGCATCAGGGTATGTACATCATGCACAATGTCTATAGTTTTAGTATAAGATATTATCACTGTTGATGCACGATTTTCCTAACTTGCATATGAAAAACGAACCAAACGCATTCGGATTGTGTTGATACTTTAGGAAAATGATCCATGATTCTTAAGTCTCTTTCGTGGAAAATACTAACTTTTATGATGGTGAGGTTCTTTTAAATAGCCATACTGGCATGTCTATAC
This sequence comes from Viscum album, assembly GCA_963277665.1. Taxonomy (NCBI): domain Eukaryota; kingdom Viridiplantae; phylum Streptophyta; class Magnoliopsida; order Santalales; family Viscaceae; genus Viscum; species Viscum album. Next base: position 960,598,181 of record OY728148.1, on the reverse strand, counting down.
ATCCATAACAATGTTAGATAAGTCACAAGTTTAATTCAATAATCTTGTTATCATTGACATACATTATTATTAATCTCAAATTTAAAAATAAATTTTTTTCTCTATACTTTATGATATTAAACCTTTTTACAATCCATGAACAACCTATTAGTGTAGAAGCCTAATCTTTATCCACCCATGGGGTGCGCTTGACTTGAGGAACTAATTGTGTAATGAAAGGTATGACCATAGAGGTGACAAGAATGATTTATTGAACATGAGTGAATGATTTGGGATGCTTGTAACACATAATGGGGCCTGAGGCATGTGCCTCAATTTGGAATGCCTATAAAGGTTCCTTGAAGTCCTTTTTCACCAACAGTTGTGTGCAACCATTGGTAAAAATCTTCCCTTTACCAATGGTTTGATTCAATGATGAGGCAATGCACCTTTAATGGTGATTTTGGATTTCGAGTTATTGACAAGACTCGCACACTTTCCATAGATGAACCAGATGATTGTGTTGTAGATCAGGAAGATAGGTAAAATTTTAGAATTTATTGAGCCTCTTGTATAGTACTAAATCCTAAAAGTTGTAACTATGGTTTTCTTCTTGATACATGAAATAAATTACCATCATTCAGTTTAGGATTTTGTTATTAGTTGGTATTATTGGTTTAGTTATTTTCATCCATTTCCAATATTTTCCCATTGTTATATTTCTTCCACTATTAACTGATAATATTAAAATTGTTCAAATTAGGTAATGAGGGAATAGTCTCCCCCAAACACAGCAAAGGCTCTCAGTATAAGTCAATAATATTTGGAATTTTGGTAGATGCGCTTGAGGCCATGTGGCCATCTGGGTTTGTTTCACTAATGAGTGGCATCCTGGTTTGGGACATCACAATTCCTAGATATACTTTTTATATGTGTTTCTAATCAAATCCATACCTATAACTATTGAAGGCCCCTCTACAAAATCAATTGGGACATGATTCAATGAATAAACCTACATCATTAAGAGTGAGTATCCTAGTACATACATTCAAACTACCATAAATCTTCTTTTTCGTTATGTTTTTTTATCAAAATGGATTTTCTAAATTAGTTTTTTTGGGTTACAAATTAGTTATTTGTTTCTAATTACTTCCATATTTTTTTTCATTGCAGGAAATGACACCCATTGAAGAGATGCAGTGGAAAAAGATGATATAAAATATTTGTCACATGACACAGATGGGCCTTCTTCCACTCATCCATGTTGTGAGTTTTTTTTTCAAATATATATATTTCAATAACTTATAATATCATATGTTTACTTTTGTGTTAAATTTTTTTTCAGGATCGACCCCCTAGATGAGAGATATCTGATATGGAGCCTGATATTACTCCCAATACATAGGCTGGAGGTAGGAGTGGGGTGGTTTCAGAGTTAGACGATCATATGCAGATTCTGGTACTAAGGCCGGTGGTACGAGGGCTTGTGGTGCGAGAGTTATATGATACACTGGTCATACCCGATTGAACTATTCTCTTACCATAGACGTATCTTCTACACCCCATTTTGATCCCAGTGTGTCTTTAGGGACACACGAGATATTTATGCCTCCGTTGTTTACACTACGAGTTGGACTGACGTCTATGCCGTCATCTTTTTCATATGGTTCATTATCTTCGAGCTATTATATTCCACCATCTTCAACTCCTGCTCCGACACAGTATGTGGCTAAGGAGCATACACTGAGGGACACTCCACCTATACAGGATATTCCATCCTCTTCTGCACATCCAGTTACACCCATTGATCCGGCAACCACATGTATATTTATATAACTCTAACAAATTTTTATACGAAAATTTATTTTTATTATAACTTGTACGGATATTTTTTTCTTTAAAAACAGATTCATCTACTGATAGGTGGTGGAAAAGGGGGCGTACTCACTTGAGTGCAGTATGGAACCGCCAGACATAGTTGATGGTTGAATACAATGATGAATGACAAATGATTTATAAATCTGGGAAGGAATGTTGGGGTTTTTTTTGCGACTCTAGCCAAATAATCCGACATCATTCCGGCCTGCCCTCTCTCTTGGAGACATCTACCACACGAAGTCAAGGATAATGCATGGGCACAAATATGGGTAAAAAATATATTGGATTTAATTTAGTATTTTTTTTATTTATGTGAATTAATCTATTGGGTGTCAGATTCGGTTTAACTTTCCCGATGGCGAGGTGCACGACCATCATGTTTGAAGGATCTAGGAGAGAATTGGAGAGGTTATAAGCATGAGTTGTATGTTGGATGGTGTGATAGAGTTGAAACAGAGTTGGTGACATTATCTATTATGGATGACTTCAGAATAGAGCAATATCATCAAATGATTACCCATTGGGCGACTGCCAAATTTAAGGTATTAATCCCATTTGAGGTACTTAAATGACAATTTTCTTATTTTTCATACATATTATCTTATTTATTATTAAACAATATTTAGTAATCTTCTGAAAAAAAACATTTATTCAAAGAAATACCTCCACACTTTGGGGTGCAGTACTAAATCAGATCATGAGAGAGAGCTGGTATGATATAGTTGTTTATAATCTTTCTTTAGAACTTTACCTTTTTATTGTTTCCAACATAAATTTTGTGATTTATGGAATATTGAATATATGATTATACTTGCACATTATACTGTAACAATGTCATTATAGAAGTAAAAATTGAATATTTAAGGACGTCTCCCATGAGGAAAATTGTTTTTCTCGAGTAGAAGGAAAAAATATGGAACTGCGGTTAATGAACCGACACAAGAAAAGATTTTATTTTTTAATTTGTTTATTTAAAAGTTTAATATATATTTTGAAATTAAATAATCTATAAATATTTTTAACAGTTTGATTTTGAGGCCCATGATGCCCAGGAGCTTGACAATTTATGGCCACACGATCATTTATATCAGGTTTTGGGAGATGATCACTCTGGTCAATTACGTTGTCGACCTGGTAAGAATATAGTCCCGACGAGGTATTGGTCCTCTCCAGGTATCCATTCTAGTACCATCGAGTTGGAACAGGTCAAGGAGCATGCAAGAAAGTCTGTTAAAAGGGTCACAGAGTTGGATGAATTGGTTCAAACGAGGGAGAACGAATTTATGAAATTGATCAAAGAATTATCTTCATCACCTCCACCAGAGGCGAGCATGGCTTGTCCGACATATATATCGAAGATGAGTGCATTATCCTATACACCACGTGGTAGTTCTTGTGGCGGTCGAGATGATGTCATTCCTGGCGATGATGAGGATGCTAAAGAGGACGAGAGAGAGGATGATGATGAGGATGAGGGTGAGGATGGGGCTGAGGGCGAGGATGGATCCATGGATGAGCAACGTGACGATGAAGATGAGGACAAAGATGGCAGAGAGGACGGGGCTTAGATGAAAGTGGTCATGGTCATGGGGATCAGGGGTAGATTGATCCATTACATTTTTGAATTTTGTATAACTCTTTATTTATTAACCTAGTTTTTCACTATGGTATTGATATTTTTTGAATTCAGTAAAACTCTTTATTTTTTACCATATATGGAAGCCTAATGATGTTATAATGGTTTATAGGGCTTCTGGGGCTTGTTCGGAGCTCGGAACCCTGGTTGGCGTAAAAAAACACTATGCCTCACGGTTAGTAATAAATTTAAGTCCATCCCACAGGGTATCTACCAACCATATAGGGATATATATTAGAATCAATGTGCATTATTTTACCTAACCATGCACCAAGGGATGAACATCATGCATAATTTCTATAGTTTTAGTATAAGATATTATCACTTTTGTTGCATGATCATCTTAACTAACATACAGAAAACTAAACAAACGCATTCATATTGTGTTGATACATTAGGAAAAAAAATCCCTGAGTCATATGTGACATGTACGAGTCAACACTTCACCAATATGAGGCACGATGTGGCTAGTATCACTCAATGTGTCTCTCTTTTGATTAAAATGGACACCCATTTAAGTAAAAACAGCGAGCATACGGAAAACTGAACAAAAATATTTGGATTGTGTTGATACTTTAGGAAAATGATCCATGGGTCATATGTGAGGTGTATGACTCAATCCCACCACAATCCGATGCACGGTGTGGCCGGTAACACTTAAAGTGTCTCACTTTTATTTGAAATGGATAACATTTTAAGTGAAAACAAAAACTGACATACGTAAAATGGACCAAACATATTTGGATTATGTTGATACTTTATAAAAACGATCCCTAGGATATTTCTGATGTGTAAGAGTCAACCCCGCATCAATCTGAGGAACGATGTGTCCGTTACCACTCAAAGTGTCTTACTTTTATTTGAAATGGACCAGATTTTAAGTGAAAACAAGAACTGACACACGGAAAACCGATCAAACACATTCGGATTGTGTTGATACTTTAGGAAAATGATACATTGGTCGTTTATTTCAGGTACAAGTCAACTCCACCTCAACCGGAGGTGTCGTGTGATCGTGATGGCCAAAAACGCACTTCACGTGCCGTAAATGGCTAAAACATGCGTTGAACAGTCAAATGCATGACGAAAGACATCAGAATGACTTGAGATCACATAAAAACACCCTAATTATTATTTTGGAGGTGTAAGAGGAGACGGAACGTCATTAGGATGCACAGTTTGCATGACACAAGTGAATATGTGTTTTTTAGGTGATTGGCGTGCTTGAAAAGCGTGTGTGGGGTGGTCAAAACTGGCCGAATGACCTTAGAATTCTATGAAATTAGATGAAAAAAATGGGTGGGTGAATTATGAAACGTTAAGATAGATGACACATTAATTGAAGGTATCGTGTGACCGTGATGGCTGAAAACGCACTCTGCGTGTCGCAAATGGCCAAAACATGCATTTAACGGTCAAATGAATGCCTAATGACATCAGAATGACATGAAATCACACGAAAACACCCTAATTATCATTATTTGTGAGGTATAAAAGGAGACGGAATACCATTCGGACACACGGTTTGCATGGAACGACTAAATATGTGTTTTTTAGGTGTTTGGTGCGCTTGAAAACTGTGCGTGGGGTTGTCAAAACTGGTTGAAAGACCATGGAATGCCATGAAACTAGACAACAACAAAGGGTGGGTGAATTGGGAAATAGTCAGCCAGATGGAACATCAGTCGGAGGTGTCGTGTGACCGCGGTGGCCGAAAATGCACTCTGCATGACGTAAATGGCCAAAACATGTGTTTAATGGTCAAAATCATGCCGAACGACATCATAATGACTTGAAATCACACAAAAACAGCCTAATTATTATTCGTCAGGTGTATGAAGAGATAGAATGTCATTCGGATGTGTAGTTTGCGCGACATGACTGAATATATGGTTTTTAGGTGTTACGTGCACTTGAAAAGCGTGCATGGGGTGGTCAAAACTGGCAGAACGACCACAAAAATCCATGAAATCAGACGACAATAAGTGGTGGGTGAATTGTTAAATGGATGGACAGAAAACACGTCAATCAGAGGTGTCGTGTGACCACGCAGGCCGAAAACGCACTCCGCATGTCGTAAATGGCCAAAACATGTGTTTAATAGTCAAATGAATGATGAATGACATCGGAATGACTTAAAATCATACGAAAACACCTTAATTATTTTTTTTGATGTGTATGAGAATACGACACATCATACAGTTGTGTGGTTTGTGCGGCACGATAGAATATTTGTTTTTTAGGTGTTTGGCGTGCTTGAAAAGCGTGCGTGGGGTGGTCAAAATTGGCTGAACGACCTCATAATTCCATTAAATTGGACGAGTACAAAGGTTCGGGGAATTTTAAAATGGTCGGCCAAATGACACATTAATCAGAGGTGCAGTGTGACCGCGCTAGCCAAAAACACACTCCACATGTCTTAAATGGCCAAAACATGCGTGTAATAGTCAAATGCATGTCAAATGATATCAGCATTACTTGAAATCATAAAAAAACATCCTAATTATTATTCTTGAGGTGTATGAGTAGATGAAACGTCATTCAGATCCGTGGTTTGCACGAAACAGCTAAATATTTATTTTTTAGGTTTTTGGCGCGTTTGAAAAGGGTGTCTGGGGTGGTCAAAACCAGCCAAATGACCTCGAAATGCCATGGAATCAGACGATAACAAAGGGTGGGTGAATTGTGAAATTTTCGGCCAGATGGAACATCAATCAGATGTTTTGTGTGACCATGGTGGCCGAATATGCACTCCATGTGTTGTAAATGGCCAAAACACGCGTTTAGCGGTCAAATACATGCCGAATCACATCGAAATGACTTGACATCACATGAAAACACCCTAATTATTTTTCATGAGTTGTATGAGGATACATAACATCATTCATATGCACGTTTTGCATGAGATGACTGAATATGTGTTTTTTAGGTGTTTGGCGTGCTTGAAAAGCGTCCGTGGGGAGGTCAAAACCAGCTGAACGACCTCAGAATTCCATGAAATTGGACGACAACAAAGGGTGGGTGAATTATAAAATGGTTGGCCATACGACACATTAATCGGAGGTGTCGTGTGACCGCGGTGGCTGAAAACGCATGTTGCATGTTGTAAATGGCCAAATCAAGTGTTTTAAGGTCAAATACATACCAAACGATATCATAATGACTTGAAATCACATGAAAACACCCTAAATATTATTCTGTAGGTGTAAAAAAGGACAAAACATCATTCGGACCTGCGGTTTGCACGACACAACAGAATATGTGTTTTTCAGGTGATGGCGCACTTGAAAAGCATGTGTAGGGTGTAAAAACTAGTCAAACACCCTCATAATTCCATAAAATCAGATGAAAACAAAGGGTGGGTGAATTGTAAAATGGTAGGCCAGACGACACATCAATCAGAGGTGTCCTGTCACCGCAGTGGCCGAAAACGTACTCGGCGTGTCGTAAATGGCCAAAACATTCATTTAACGGTCAAATGCATACCGAACGACCTCAGAATGACTTGAATTCATAAGAAAACACCCAAATTATTATTCATGAGGTTTATGAGGAGGGAACACGTCATTTGGATGCGCGGTTTGCACAGAACGACTGAATATGTGTTTTTTATGTGTTTGGCGCGCTTGGAAAGCGTGCGTGGGGTAGTCGAAATCGGCTGAACGACCTTGGAATGCCATTAAATTGGACGACAACAAAGGGTGGGTGAATTGTAAAATGGTCGAATAGACGACATGCCAATCGGAGGTCTCGTGTGACCACGGTGGCCGAAAACACACATTGCATGTCGTAAATGGTGAAAACATGTGTTTTACGGTCAAATACATACCGAACAACATCAGAATGACTTAAAATCACAAGAAAACACCCTAATTATTATTCGTGAGGTGTACAAAAAGACGTTACATCATTAGGACGTGCGGTTTTCATGACACGGTAGAAAATGCATTTTTTGGTGTTTGGCGTGCTTGAAAAATGTGTGGGGTGGTCAAAACCGGCCGAATATGCACTCCAGAATGCCCCCCTCACCCCCAGATAGCCCCCCACACCCCTCGGACTACCCCCCCCCCCCCCCACCCCATGATCCATGGATTGTTTTTGATGGGTACGAGTCAACCCCTCCTCACTCTGAGGAATGGTGTGACTGGTATCAGTCAATGTGTGTCACTTTTGTTTGAAATGGAGAACATTTTAAGTGAAAACAACAACTGACATACAAAAAATCTTCACAACGATACAAATATAATATTGAAATTAAGGGATAAAAAAATAATATATGGTCTATTGGTCATACGTTGTTAGAAGAAAATATTCACAAGGCATAGATTGAAACACAATGGGTCATAGTATATATAGAAAAACATGAATTATATTAGGAATGAGTCTCGACATCCCATCATGAACATGAACCAACAATCATGTTCTAATTCTCAATCACGGGTTGTTCATTCTATAAAATAACAAATAACAAATAAATATCATACAGTGATTTCATATGAAACCTATGAACACTGAAGCATACCATATAACAAATTTTTCGACAAGGCTACACATACATTCTTGAAAAATAAGATTCAATGTCCCATAAAAATACCCCTATGGTGAGGAATACATATGGTGACACCATAGCCCCATGGATTAACTCAATCCCATCCTCAAACAGTGGGTTCTAGTTCCAAACCAAAGTCCCTTTGGGAACCCAATACGAAAGACATAATTAAATATGCTTACCCACATCCCAAGATGGGGATTCATCTCACATCACACACATGAGAGAATATTACAATTAGCCACATACACCCTTATTCAAATTGAAAAATATATGAAAAACATGTAGGCTATTCCAGTAACCCATCTCATATGGTGAGATTGGCCAATGTTTCCCACTGACACATCAGGAACCATTTATACATGGATACATAATCATTAGAGTAATATAAACATCCCATGTGCTTCCTATAACTCATCCTAGGTCTAAGCACATGACCACTACCATTTTCTATCTTATGGGTTTCATGATCCTTTCCACTTTACCCATATTTTTCTGTTGGTTTTATGATACTCCACCCAAGACCATGACTAAACATCCCATGTTCTTCCTATAACATGTAGGTTTTTTCTCTTGTGTGTTTTGGTGTTTTGGGTTGAGTATGGAATGAATTCTAAATTTTGAATACTCTTATGTGTGTTGGTGTTGTGGTTTCAGTGAGTGATGAATTCTAAAATTGGAATACTCATATGGGTGTTATTGCATTTCCTATAACATGTAGGTTTTTTCTCTTAAGGGTGTTATTGCATTTGACGTTCTAAATTTCTAAATTTCTAAATTCTGGAATGAATTTTAAATTTTGGATACTTTGGATGGGGATTTTTTTATTGGTGTTGTTGTAGGTATGGAGAGGGGTTGTTGTATTGTTGTAGGTCTGGAGAGGGGTGAGGGGCCTGCTGCTGTGGAGTTGAGCAATTGTATACCAACGGTTTCAAAACCGTTGGTATAGATACTATAATATAACTATACCAACAGTTTGTTATAACCGTTGGTATAGGTTTATACCAATGGTTATAACAAAACCATTGGTATAGCCATATGGCATTCTATATCCCCTTTATACCAATAGTTTCTAACCATTGGTATAAGTGTAACACACATACACCAATGGTTTACAAATATTTGGTCTATGTTATACTTTAACACACATATACCAACAGTTTGTAGCAAAGTGTTGGTATACCTTCTATTTTGAAACCTATACCAACAGTTTTCACAGAACTATTGGTATAGGCCAATTGTCACACCTTACTTGTCCATGGTTGAGGGAACCGTTGATATACTCTATACGAATGGTTTCCATGCCTTTACCAATGGTATACAACCATTGGTAAAGTGTAAAATTCCCGTAGTGATTAATTTTATCTAGACTTGCATCTTAGTATAAATTTAGATTTCTTGCTTCAAATGTCATTATTTTTAATAATAAAAAACCCAAAAATATTTTAATCACTATCAGTTAATAAAAAAACCACAAAAAGATATAGAATATGTGAATTAGATAAATAAAGTGAACTGCATTGAGAAGGATCCTCAAGAGAGATGACCATGGTCTGCCACTATGTTGTACTAGGAAAAATATAATTATTTTTGTCCACACCCCAAGACATGCGTGTGTCAAAAATGAAGCGGTTTTCGGGGATCCAATCATTAGTTCATTTTCCTTTTCTATTTTCACATCATATTTAGTTTCCATTTCATTTAAAAAACAAAAAAAAGTCCATGATGTATTCAAAATCCGGATATTATGCATGGAAAAATTACTCACAGATGCAGCAAAAACAATAAGAAGAAGTTGAATATTTTAGAAGAGCTCATGTGCATGAACTTAGAAAAAGCATTGAACAACTGACTAGAAAGGTAGAGAGAGATTTTGATCATGTTTGTGCATTAATGGAGCAACCCAACCCTAAGCTGGAGAAAGAACCTGATAAAGTGTGTGGAAGAAATTTCACCACTTATTTTTCAAATTGAAGAACGTAAGGTGGAAATGGATAAAGATGTCCCCACTGGGCTATAAGTGGGAGATCAAAAATGTTTGGATTAATTATTGGTTAAATGTGAGTAATTACCTGACCTCCCCATACAATACAAAGAAGAATATTCAACACAACAAAAGGAATAAACCACCCAAGTGGTGGAATTTGAAGTCAAGATGGTGGAGCCCGACCACTTGCCTCCAACCACAAAGAGTCTATACCAAGAGGAACTTACCACTAAGGCAAAGATTGAAGCTGAACCAACTCATGGAGTAGAACCATTCATTGACTATATCCCTTCTATTTTTTTTTAATCTGAATTCTACATCACTCATTGTGGTTTTGATGATACAGAATCATACAATCTCAGCTATTCCTTGGAGGATGAAGAAGAACCTAGATGTGCACATGTTGAGGAACATATGAATATCCCTAGATATGTTGAATATTTTTTTGGAGGATGTTCATGAAGATATAATAGAGTATTTCCCTATGGAAACCATGACAAAATATTCTTAATTTGATGGGGAAGAATTTAATCTTAATACTTCATGTTTTAATATTATTCAAATAGAATTACACTTTGACTTTCCCATTGACAATTCTTTTGACGAACCATGCCTCAAGGAACCAATTGACGGAGAATAAGAGGTTTCACAAGTAGTAACCAAGAAGGAGGATGATTCATACTTCATCCTAAACCCACCATGAAAGATATAACTCATTGTAATGGGGGTGGGGATATGGTTTACTCTATCCCTGGATCATTACTCACCCAGAAGGATGAAGAACAAGGTGGGAAAAACCACATGTAGTGGTTCAAATCAAAGAAGCTTCATCCTCCATCACACTTTGGATAACAGCCGATACTGCCCTCTAGAGCTAGTCAAAATTCAAGGCCGACATAGGGGATAATACCAAGATTTATGTTTACTTTCTAGGAATTAAGATGTCAATTTGATTTCTTTGAAATAATTCTTGCATGTGGTCCCCTCTCTCTTTTCATTTTGTGATTAAATGAAATGATCATTGTGATTAAATGAGTAATTTTCTTTTGTAGGATTATAACGGTAGAAGGAATCCCCATTCAGTGAATGAGAAGGACCAAGTTTCATGAAAAAAGGGAGTTCAATTTTAGTGTTTAATCTTTTAAACTCTCCAAATTTTTTTCCACAACATATTTTGAGCTTTAAAGAAAAATTGCTTGCCGCAACATGAATTCATGTTTTACATGAGTTATTTAAGAGACATGAGTTTCTTAGAAATCCTTTGATGCCATGTTTTAGATTTCAATGTTGATATGATTAAATAATTGAAATTAATAATTGAATTTTTTAAATGAATCATGGATATTGAAGTAATGACTCATGATGTGACAGAAATAATTGATTCATTTAAATGAAATTTACCTACCATCCTTCATGCATTGAATTTCTGAAGTTCATGTGAATTTATTTATTTTTCATTCCATGAGTGATTGTCTAATGTTATATTTCCCATTCTTTAGAAGATTTCTAGACCAAGTACTTCCTTTTTATTCTTGAGCATATTTCTTGAGTAATCTTGGTACATGTAACCAACCATAACTTGTATTGAAACATGTCAAATCTTGGACTGTGCAAAAACAAATTTAAAATGATTGAGGCATCCTTTGAAAAGATAATTTTCTTTAAAAGACTACCTTTACATCAATCCTTATTTTAGCACATAGAGACCATGAATGACCTTTATAGGAATGAATCATGTTTCAAGCCTTTTTTACCCATTCCTACCATCCTCTGAATATTTTCATGATAGTTTATTGTTGATGTGTGCGGGTAAAGAGAATCACAGTGGACGGGATGATATACATTGTAAGGAAGAAGTGCAAGGGTTTTGTTGAGGTAATTGTAAAATTTTGTGGAATCACTAATTATTCTCAATTTTTTCCCTCGTGAATTAAAAAAAATTAAAAATGACAAAAAGAACGAACAAAAAGAGAAAAAAATGGGTTATTATTTGGGAAAACTCAAAATCACCATTTTCTAGACCGATGATCTTATGATCGTATATGGTTTGGTGATTTATGTGAGGTATGATATAATAATAACTTTTTAAAAAAGAAAATAAAGTAAAAAATAAAAAAAATATTCTAGATGGTGCACAAATCATTCATTTTTCTTACTTGATCATAACATTTTCTTTGAGTTTTGAGAATTTGGTGTTGCTACTATGATGGGGATAATTTCATTATATTTTTACTTTTGATTTCCTGCATACTACATAATATAATAGCCTCCTCCTTGAGCCTTAATTTTTAAAGAATCAAATCCTACAAACCTTAGACCTCAGAGTCAATAGAACATTAATTTAGAGTCCTCGTGATTTTATGTGCATTTTTTCTTTACAAACTAGAGAAAGCAGTTTCTTTATACGCCTATGGATAAAGAGAATGTTCTCATGATATGATCATACCTCTACTTTAATTGTATAATGAGTAATGAGAGAAAATAATCACAATTTAGGTAAATCATGACTTGGAATGTTTAATAATAATGATTCAAGGAGCTTGAATGAATGAAAGGAGAAGTTCCAATAATTTTGAAATGGTAAAAGTAAACTATGTGAATTATTTGTATCTTTGAAAAATGTGAAATTAAATTGATATTTTTGATATTTTTTGAATGTTTGATTTCACATTGAAAATTATTTGATTTAGTTTAATTGGAATTTGAATATTGGTAACATTTGTGTCCTCTATTTTCAATGTTGAGATTTTATACTCGAGGACAAACATGGTTTAAGTGTGGGGGTAATTGAGAGAGCAAATTTATGGGCAAAATTTTTATCCAATAATGAGGATATTTTAATTTTATTAAATGATAAAACAAATTTATTTCAATGTTTTATTAAAATAATGAGTAATTTTAATTTTATAATGATTGTGAGAAAAATTGAGAAAAGTGCATAATTTTGGATATTTGACAGATTTTTACTATAATGTTATTTTTCTCATTTTTAAAAAAATATAATTCCAAAATTCATGATTCTTTTTCTTAGAATCATGATTTTATTTCATTCAAATTTATCTTAAGGACAGAAAGATGATTCAATGATCTATTAGTCCAAGAAATTCATTGAAGTTGGAATTTTTTCTAGGAAAATAGAATAGACCCCACAACAATAAGGAATGAAAAAATCAGTCTCCTCACCTAATATTTAGGTGAATCCACCTTGGATATCACTAGAACACATAATAACAAATTTAAAATAAATATGGGGGGATTTTGAAGTCATTACGGTTTCCATTGATCGTTATAAATTTGAATAAAACTTCCTAAAAATTTCATCCATAAATAGTCTTATTCATTGAAAATTTCATAACTCTTTAATATTGTGGCTAAATGAGCTGAAATTTGCAGGGTGAATGGAAACCACATAATTGAATAACTTTTATAATGGGATCCACACATTAATCTGAAATTTAATTGGACAACAATGTTCAAACATTCAGAGGAATGAATTCTTCCTATAAAAGGAGGCCCCCACCTTCTTCCCAAATCATCAGCTCGACACACAAAGCTATGGAGGGATCCCACCAGGGAATAACACACTTAATCTCCTCTTTCCACCCTAATTTATTCTTTATATCTTATTTTAATTTTATTTTTGAATTATTTTTAAATTCTAATTCAAATTTTAGTTTTATTAATCCATGCATTTGGGTTTCTCCATCCACTTTTCTTCATTTCTTTCCCTCTCTCTCTCTTCTGTTCCACCCAATCCACTGAGTAATATTTTACTCTCAGAAATGAGAGGCTAACCCCGAGACTTGTCCCGGGGGGAGGCGAAGGTGATCTTGAATTTTCATTAGTGTTTAATTTTACGTTTGTAGATTGATTTGAGTAGCATTCACAAGTAAGGCGAATGTCTCTGATGTTGTGACTGACTCCAATGACAAGCAACTAAACCTATCCTTATTCTTTTATTTAATAATTTTTTCCTCTCTCTATTGGTTAGTTCTTCACACATTGGATTTGAGCTAATAAATATATGAAAGGTCTTCGATTGAACTGGGTCCTAGAAGATGACACATTCTAGACAAAGGTGTGTCACCAACATGGATTAAAGGAGGAGGTTGAATTGAGAGTGCTCAAACATTCAATGATATTCCACAATTTATAATTAAATAATAGTAGTTCAAAAATGAGATTCCATGTTTGGATTATCAAACTAATATAAAAAATATAAAGGATCATAATGATAAACTTTTATCCAACCCCCAAATCCATGTTCTTACTAATTAATTCATTCTGTTTAGACATGAATCTTAGTATAACTTTAGAATTCTTGATTGACATGTCATTATTTTAAATAATAAAAAACCCAAAAATATTTTCATCACTTTAATTTAATAGAAAAAACAAAAAAAATAGAGATATAATATGTGAATTAGATAAAGTAAGTGAACTACATTGAGAATGCTCTTCAAGAGAGACGACTCTGGTCAGGCACTATGTTGCACTAGGAAAAATATAATTATTTTTGTCCATGCCCCACGACAGGCATGCCTGAAAACTAACATTGTTTCTAAGGAGACAATCATTGTTTTATTGACTTTTTCTATATTCACATCTTAGTTAGATATCATTTAATTTAAAAAACTAAAAAAGGACATCCATGATGTTTTCAAATTCAGAATATTATGCATGTAAAAATTACTAACAGGTACAACAACAACAACAAGAAGAAGATAGATATTTTAGAAGATCATAGGTGCATGAAATTAGAGAAAGAATTGAAAAATTAACCAGAAAGGTTGATAGAGATTTTTATTATGTTCATGAATTAATGGAGTAACCCAAATAAAATCTAATGGAATAACATAAGAATGTGGTGGAAGAAATTTCACCACTTATATTTGAAATTGAAGACCCTGAGGAGTCAAGGTAGGAAGACATACCTGGTGAAGTAAAAGTGCGAGATCAAAAAAGTTTGGATGAATTCTTGATTAAATGTGAGGAACTACCTGACCTCCCCATACAATAAAAAGAATAATATTCATCACCACTAAAGGAAGAAACCACCCAAGTGGTGGAGTTTGATGTCAAGATGGAGGATCCCGACTACCTGTCTCCAACCTCAAAGAATCTACTCTAAGAGGCACTTACCCATGAGGCATAGTTTGAAGTTGAACCGACTCAGGTAATTGAACCATTCAATGACTCTATCCCTTCTAACTTTATTTAATCTGAATTACACATCCCTATTTGTGGTTTTGATTATACTGATTCTGAAAATCTCAGCTATGCACGGGAGGATGATGAAGAACCAGGATGTGCACATGTTGAGGAACATATGGATCACCCTGGACATGTTGAATATTTATTGAAGGAAGTTCATGGAGAGATTATAGTTGATTTCCCTAAGTAAATCATGATAAAATAATATTACTTTGATTGGGAAGAATTTGATCATGAGACTTCATGTTTTAATATTATTCAAATATAATTACACTCTAACTTTCCAATTGACTATTATTTTGATAAAGCATACATTAGAGAACCAATGGACAAAGAAGAAGAGGTTGCACAAGTAGGAACCTAGAATGAGGATGATTCATACTTCATCCTACCCCACCATGCAAGTTATACCTCATTGTGAAGGTGGGGGGGATATGGTCTACTCTAAAAAAGGAGGCCCTCGACTCATTCCCAAATCATCAGCTCGACACCCACAGCTAAGGAGTGATCCCATTGGGGCACGAACCTCTTCTTCTCCTCTCTTCCCCCCACATTTATTTTTTTTATTTTATTTTACTTTTTTTTTGTATTAGTTTTCAATTTTAATTCAAATTTTAGTTTTCTTAATCCATGCCTTTGTGTTTCTCCATCCACTTTTCTTCATTTCTCTCTCTCTCTCTCTCTCTCTTTTTTCTTCCACTCACTCTGCCAAGTAATTTCTTGCTCTCAGAAATTAAAGGATGGCCCCGGGACTTGGCCCGAGGGGAGGTGAAGGTGATAATTAATTTTCTGTAATGTTTAATTTTATGTTTGTAGATAGATTTGAGTAGCACACATGGGTAAGGCGAATGTCCCCGATCATGTGACTCTCTCTGATGGCATGCAACTCAACCTATCCTTATTCTTTTATTTAATCAGTTTACCTCTCTCCATTGGTAAGTTCTTCATATGTTTCAGTTGAGCTAATCAATGGATGAAACAGATTCGATAGAACCAAGTCCTGCAAGACGACACATTCTAGAAAAAGGTGTGTCACCAACTTGGATTAAAGGAGGACTTGGAATTGAGAGTGCTCAAACATTCAATGATATTCCACAATTTATAAATAAATAACAATAGTTCAAAAATGAAATTTCATGTTTGTATTATCAAACGTAAATAAAACATATAAAGGAGAATAATGATTGAACATTTAACCAACCCCCAAAACCATGTTCTTTCTTATTAATTTATTATTTTAAGACTTGCATCTTAGTATAAATTTAGAATTCTTTCTTCACATGATATTATTTTAAATAATAAAAAATCCAAAAATATTTTCATCACTTTAATTTAATAAAAAAACAACAAAAGGAGATAGAATATGTGAATTAGATAAAGTAAGTGGACTACATTGAGAAGGATCCTTAAGAGAGACGACCCTTATTAGCCATTGTGCTGCACTAGGAAAAATTTAATCGTTTTTTCCATGCAATGCGATAGGCGTGAGTTAATCTCATGTGCAAGTAATTCAGCCTCATTTAGGTACAACTGAGATTCCTTAAACTAAGAAAACATGAGGTCACACCCCTTGGGTAGTTCTTCAATGGTCAAGATCATAATAAAAGCACGACGCGTTCCATCAGTGGCCTTGGGTTTGGGCAACAACAACCAACGTATCTCAATGAACCTAATGTCATCCCTAACAGGTCTTACCACATCTATTATAGATTAACACTTTAAAATTGGCCCCATGCCGAAATGTTTTTTCGGTGGTGAAAAGGATGATATCTCTATAAAGCATCAAAATTCAAATAAAGAGTCATCATTAGTGACTGATCACATCAACACTGTCAATACCCTCTTCACTCAACTCATGAACCTAGGATACAAAATTAGGGATACTGATTTTGCTGGTATTCTGCTCTATAGATTTAAAAATCCATATGATCAATTGATCGTCAAACTTACCAAGAATATCCTGATGGACATGTTTATTCTCAACAACGTTGTAGCTATGGTTCCTGAAGAAAAAATTCAATGCAAGAGAAAAGTGACAGACAAAAAACATTGCATCAATCGATGACTTTTTCAATAGAGAGAGGAAGGACGATGGAGCATGATTCTATGTGAGAGCCAAAATCATGGAAGGTCCAAATCAAGAAGAATTACAAAATCACATGTTACAGTTGTGGAATGTAGGGGAACATCGAAAAGAATATTTAGAAAGATAAGAGTGGTGGAAACAAATCTCAATGAAATATGATGAGTACTTATAGAAATGGAGACATACAAGTCAGCAAAACATCAATGATGGATGGAGGTATACATCATCTCAACAACGAATGGATAATTGGTTCAATGGAAACATGGCTCAAAGGGAATGGTTTGAGAAGTATAAACATATCTCGAAAGGACTTTTTTATATGGGGAACAATCACACCATGAAGATCTTTGGAGTCAATACCAACAAATTGAAGATTCATGATGGTATAATTCAAACCACCTAAGGATTACGCCATGCAATGATCCTGGAGATTAAAATATTTTCATTGGGTGGATTTGATGACATCAGGTGTAAGACTCACACTAACAATAGAGTGTGGAAGATTGTGAAGGGTGTTCTTGTGGTGATGAAGATAGAGAAGATATCAAAGAATCTATGCATTCTTTAGGGTGAAGCATATAAGGAGGTGGAGATAGTTTTCACGACCCGTCCCTCAGGGCCCATGTCATGACTACCCCAAACCCATCTTCCATAGGCCAGAGGCTGACAACTAGCACCGGAAATGTGTGACCCTTAAACGGGAAAACATTGCGTTTTAAACCTGTACAGACACACAGTCAAAGAACAAAACAAGATGAAAACACAGAGACTAGAGCACAATAAGATGCAACCACAAAGTAAACTATTTTCGTAAAAAAGTGCTAAAAGTAAAAAGGGGCTGAAATACAAGCCCAACTGTAAAAGTACAAGTACGACTGGTAGTAAAATATAACTAAATGAAAACAGAATACATCACAGAGGTAGAAGTTCCACACAGGTAACACCACGAAGATAAAACCACGAAGATAACTCCACGAAGGTAGAAGTACCGTGCAAGTAACACCATGAAGACAGAAATACCACGCATGTAACTCAACAAAGACAATACCACAAAGGTATAAGTACCACACAAGTAACACCAAAAAGAAAGAAGTACCACACAGAAAAAAGAACCATCTCACAAACAGGTATATCTTAAGTACAAAAGTATAGATGATTAGTCATAAAATATAGCACCTTATTCTATTAAGAAGCACTACTGCTAACCCACACAAGATCAATAGTTAACTAACCCCCGCTAACCCACACAGGATCTGACCCACACATGATCTATATGAGTTGAACGACACATAATTGCTGAGAAATGACCCACATAGGAACTGACCCAAATAGGATCAATGTTCTTTCTTCACTTTGCAGCCTGCCACAGGTTTCCTTGCACTCAGTAAGCTCAAGTTCCGTACTGTCTTCCCCTTGAGATATCAGTCATACCTCGACTGCCACTAAGATCCACAATGGAATAACTCAAAGGGCCAAAATGTCGTAAGGGTTCCAACTTGATAGAAGACGCATCAATCAGACGCCCGGTATGTGAGTTATATGTGTTTTAGCTTCGGGGGCGCGGTTGGATTCGGGTTCGATCCAACTCGACCATACTCCAATTATCTAAAAAACTCAATTGTAGAATACTAAAAGGGCCTTCCAAATCCAAGCATCCAAACACTATAAACAGTTCTTCAAACAGAAGTCTAGTTCTCAAGATATGCTCCTTTAAGTGTTCTAGGGTCTGGTGGGGCATGGGTCCAGTCTGACCTGGTCAGACCGACCTAGCCTGACTCGCTTTGGGTTGGGCTAGGGGGGGCTCATCCCAAAGGTCCGATGTTTGGTCTAAGTCTCAAGAGGGGCGGTCCGCACGGGCAGCCCACCGTGGCCCGTAAGAGCGGCCTGACCATTATAGGGTGGCCCACAAGGGAGGGAGCCCGCAAGGGGGTGACCCAACCCGTGTAGGGCGGCAACCCATCCAGGGAGGTGGTCCTCTTTGAGGGCGGAGGCCCGGTCGGAGGGCACCGGCCCGGTGCGAGGGAGGGGCCCCGATGTGAGGGTGGAAGCCTACTCTGAGGGAGGTAGTCCGGTCGGAGGGCGGTGGCCCGAGCAGAGGGTGGCGGCCCCATCCGAGGGTGGTGGCCTGGTTCGAGGGCGGTGACCCGGTGTGAGGGAAGCGCCCCGAATCAAGGGTGGTGGCCCGCTCTAAGGGATGCGACCCAGTTCAGTCTGATGCGGGGGGGGGGGGGGGTGTAACCCCTCGGTCACCCAGATTCCCCAAAGGCCTGAAGGCCTTTTAGTTGGTGAGGCTGCAGCACCGTGTGGGCACTGCGGAACCCTCCGGATGTGGGTTCGGTCTCCGCCACAACTTCCATTCATCGGTGGCATGGCGGTTGTGTCGCCTTCCTTCTCGCGGTTTCCCGTCATGTCACCCGCCTCCTCCATTCGTCGCAGCTAATGAGTCGTGACTCTCATCTTGCAGCGTGTGTCGACGTGCTCACGGTCTTCTGAGGTGGTGCAAGGAAAAGCAAGATAGCGAAGGGTTCATGCCTGGTTTTTTAGGCCCGCACACTCCGCGTTAGCTCGCAATATGAAGGATATTAAGGGAATTCACTAAACATTTGTATTGAACACAAGATTAACCACACAAGATTCCCCGAAATAACCTCCCACAAAGATGGATGAATCGTGGGTCATCACGTTAGTCAGTTGACCCGCATTTTTCAAATAATTTCAAGAATGGGGAAGAGGGAAACAAAAATTCTCAAATGAAAATAACCCCATACCATGAAGAGATGTCCACTGACGATGGTCGATGAAAACTCCTTTACCATTTTCGTCGGTTCATGACTCAGTGGCACTCGTCACCGCTCGTTGGAACCATTCTCGTCCTCCTAGTGGTTGGCGTCATGGTACCTTGCCAGAGCTTCGTCATTTTGTGAAGTTCTGCCAACACCCCTCCCCGAGCTCCATATAAATAGGAGAGGAGAAGAAGTGTATAATGCTCTTGGAATTAATGAGGTTCATTTTATTAATGAACCTACCGAATTTCCAACGATGTGGTTACAAGAAAAGAAGAGTTAAGCCATTTATTGGCTTGACACATTGTCAGTCCTACCAATGTCGTTCGTCCGTTGGAGGAAAGAAGGAAAATAAAATAACAAAACATGTTATTTTATTAATCTTTCAAAAGTCCACAGAAATAATTTTTCCCCTGACCTACTACGGTCGATGTTATGCCTCTTTTAAGAGAATCATGGCGATGCAGGTTCAATGATGCCCTTAGATTTTTAAGCCAAACAACAGTTCAAAAGTTAGAAAAACCCGCTCATGCATTTACTGAACGTGCCCAAAAAAAGGATTGGAAAATTATTAACAGTCACCCTCAACCCATGCCTGTTGAGGTTATGATCTGCCTAATTGAAACACGCCCCAATGAACCCAACGGTACTCTCGAATTTTGAATCCGAGTTACCGTTTAAAAGTTATGGATTTTACAATAAAATAATTGTCACTTAATTATTTTATTTATGGACAAAAAATAACATTCACTTGTGTCATGCACCGGCCACCATTAGTATCTTCCTAAAGAGAGGATACCCTCACAAGCTCAGCAGTGGTATCAGATTTTTAATCCTAGTTACCATTCGTGAGTTATATGCATTGAAAAATAAAATTATTTTATTTAATTATTTTATTTATGGTTATTCTATTTTCAGGTTTTTTCAAAGGAGGCTCGTACTACCAAAACATAAGTCGTGCCTAGGTAAAACCCACATTCTGAGTGAAACAATGCCATCATATTTTTATTTCAAGTAACCGTTTAAGAATTATTCCACTTTTTTAGGAAATATTCTTACATGCGCCAATTAAAGCTTAACAAAACATCGAAGGATCATTCTAGGCACCCTGGGCCGCAGAATCGCACACCATCCAATTTTTTGATCTCGAAATAATTCCATATAATTAATAAAAATTATATGGAATTTATGAGACATTACAATAGTTGTCCTGTTAACTACCTCAACGAAAGCATTGAGGAATTCATGGTTTCAAAAGCTTGGACATATGTTTGAATGACGCTTGAAGATTCTTACTGAACATAAGTTTCTTCCGAGATTAAAAAGGTATCCTATCCATTTTTTGGAGAATTATGATTTTTACAACCAACATTGGTTGAATTTTGTGATGTCGGCAATGAGGAGTAAGGATATCTTAGAGTTGATCCATTTCAATATTTGTAAAGAACTGTTTATATCCCTAGGAAGAGAATGGTGCTTTGTATAATTCATAGATGATTATTCCATGAGATGTTAGGTGTACCCAATCAAGATGAAATCAACTATTTTTAATGTCATCAAAACATTCAAAGCCTGGATGAAGATTGAATCTTGAAAAAAGATCAAGTGTTTGAGGATTGACAGAGGTGGAAAATATTCAAGTGTGGATTTTGATAATAATTTTACAATAAGAAGGAATCAAGAGACAATTAATGGTGATGTACCCTCCTCAAAAAAATGGAGTGGCAAAGTGGGTGAACATAACCTTCTTGGATAGAACAAGGGAGATATTGGATACTGTAGGAATTTTCAAGAAGTTTTGGGATAAAGTAATGAAGAGCACATGTTATATGATCAATCGATTTAATTTTGTGATGATTGATATGAAAACACTAATGAATATGTGGAGTGTTAAACCTACTGAATATGGTTGGTTACATACTTGTGGAAGTCATGTATCTGTATTGTTTAATGATCAGAAAAGATTGAAGTTGGATTCGAGATCCAATGAATGTATATTCTTAGGATACATTGATGGTGTGATGAGGTATCATATGTGGGACCCCACTACCCATAGACTTATCATCAACATGGATGTTATATGTATAGAAGATAAGGTTCAAGTGATGATTAATGGGGACTTGAAGAAAGAGAACACATATACTATAATAGTTGGGCTGGAGGAAGAATCCATAGAAGAACCAATTTCCTTTTAGGAGCATGATGATCAAGTTATCATTGATTTTGGACTATGACGATCAACTCAAGATAAAAGATAACCAATATGGCACTCATAATTTTTCACTGATAGAAATAATTTTTACTACTTATTGAAGGAGGATGGTGATCTATATAATGTTTTTTGGAGGTGAGGTGGAGTTCAGAAATATCCACATGGATGGAAGTAATTCAGGGGAAACATGATGCCCTTCACAATAACAAGACTTGAGATATTGATCCATTACCTCATGGAAGGAATACTATCAGTAAAAATAGGTTCTTTAAGATCAATTGGGATGAAAAGGAATAATAGTAAAGATATCATGCAAGACTGGTGGTCAAAGGATATGCATTGGGAGAAGTTATTGATTTTAAGGATATATTTTCTCCCATTTTTAGAATAACGATTTTTCAGATAGTTATGGGGATGTGTGCAATATATATATTAACTCTAGAGTAGCTAGATGTGAAGAGAACTTTTCTACATGGTGATCTTGAAAAGTAAATATATATTTTCAAATCGGAATGTTTTTCAAAACAAGGAAAACTGAACTTGGTTTTTAGGTTGAGAAAAACTTTTAATGGTATTAAACAGGCACCAAGGTGTTGGTACAAGATATTTTATTCCAAAATCATGAGTATTGGACACAAAATACTTCATTCGGATACTTGTTCATATTTCATGGGTTCATATGGTAATGATTTTATTATTTTTCTATTGTATGTTGATGGCATGTTGATAGTTTTCATGGGAGTATGATATGAAGGAATTAGGACCAAAAATTAATATCTTGGGATACAGATTTAATAAGATAGAAATAAGGGTATGAATTAGCAATCAAAAAAGCATTTCTAGAGTCATTTCTTGAAATACTTCCACATGCGACATTATAAGCCTATATTTACCACACTTACTATTAATTTTACGTTATACTCTATGAAAAATCCTAACAGTGATAACAATGAAGTATAGAAGATGGAGATGTCTCAATTACCTTATGCACCAGCACTGGGTAATATGATATTATCTATGGTTTATATGAGACATTAAATTGCACATGTAGTGGGAGAAGTTAGTTGGTATGTGGAGACTTAAATACAGGAGCATTGGAACATATCAAAGAAGACCCTTAGATACATCAAAGAGATCTCATATGCTATATTATGTCATTGAGAATCAAATTTCACTATTAGAGTATACGTAGATTCAGATTTTGTAGGTGATTATGACCAACGAAAACACACTTTGGGTTATGTGTTTAATTTTATAGGATGAGCTGTGAGCTGAAATTCAATGTTGTAGTCGGTTATATATTTATCCATGACTAAGGTAGAGTACATCAAAACTACATTGGCTTGAAATGAAGTGATTTAGATGATATGGTTTCCAAGAGATCCCAAACAATGACAGAAGTATATCCAATTGTTTTATGAAAATCCAAGAACCTTAAAAATTAAAATGAATCTATCTTTTCATTCTAAGATGAATCACATTATGGTACAATATCACTTTGTTAGAGATGTGGTGGAGGAAGGAATAGTGGATATGCAAAAAATATATATTGAAGAAAATTATGTTAATTTTATGATGAAGTTTATTATCTTTGTTAAGTTAATATAGAAAAAATTATTAAAAGTAATCATAGATATAAGTGCAACATTGTTGGAAGATAGAAAATATTTGTGGAAATATTATTGGTTCCCAATCAGATCTCCAAGTGTGATGAATATTGGCATTTGTTTCTCACAAATAGTTTATCCCCTTGATTTTTCACAAGGGGCTAGTGTTGTTGGTAAGATGGGTGGAAAAACTAACCCATGGAGTTAAATAGAGGAGGATGATCAAGTAAGGGCCTTGCCTATAATAGGTATAGCGCATTGACGGTTTTAGCATCATCACCTCAAGTATTGAGCTTCCTATTTCAACATTTTGAGTGTTGTATTTTGTGAGGTGCATTATACATTAACCAAGAGAGTTAATTACATGGATATTTTTCCTTATAATAGAAATAGAGTGTGTCTCTTTTACCATGGTGATATCATTCTATTTTTCTATGGTTTTTTACCCCTCTTTATTTGTGGGGTTTTCTATGTTACTTCTATTGTTCAGTTTTTATTCATTTTTACTGTACTTTTATCTCACATTTATCGCATCATGAAAGGGCCAATAATATTTGATCCCAAAAGAAGCCTTACTAAATATTTTTTTATCAGATTCTATAAAAAAATTGTGGGTTGTGCTATGACGTAGCCCACATTAAATGGAGTAATTGAGTTGTATGGCTATATTTTTGTTTCTCAAAATTACAGAACAAATATTTAACATTTTTATAATTATATAAATAGTATGAAGAATCAAGAAAACATGAATAATAAAAATCATTTAATGAATTCTCATTATTGGAAGTGTAACATGCTAATTCTAACAAACCATAAACAAACAACGAGTGAATTAAAAGTACTGAATCATGTAAAAATTAACAATAGATAACATTCTAATGAGAATATATATAACCAGTTTGAATTTAATACTAATAAGTACCATGAATAATTAGTGATAAGAGACTCAAACATAAGTGAGATGATCAATAGAAATGATTGACATAAAGTATTAATCAAATCATAATGATGACCCCGGGTTTTTGACATTATTTATCTGTTTGGGCTATATTCATGGTGTAGGGGTACCAAGATTCCACTATGAAAAAATGGGATTATAAAATATATTTTATAAATAGTGAAACATAACCATATAAGAAAAAGGCACATGAGGATAATATACAAAGTTCAGGGTCTTGAAATGCCAGGACTCACAGTAGAACCAAGTTGGGGATTCATCATATACTGTGCACCTTGGAAAAACTCAAACAACACACGCATCATAGAACTAAAAAATAATCAAATACAAGGATTCATTTATATAATAGGTAAAAGGAAAACCAAGGAACACTAGGACCTCATCAGTGCTCCTCACCAAGCATAGATTAAGATGATCAAAACTTATCTATATCACTATTTCTTCTTTGGTAAGTCATGGAATCCCACCAATGCTCCTTCATCTACTCTTCTCCCTAGAGGAAAACTAGAGTTCCCAAAACCATGGAGATTTTTCGCCCAACTAAATCTCCCAAATGTGGAGAGGTAGATTCCAAATCAAGGAGTCATTCTAGTAGGGGTAGAGGAATACTAGAGAATATAACCAAGGATATGAAAAATCTAAATAAGTGTCCCAACATAACCACTTAAACAACAAAATAAGGATATATGAAATCATATGACAAGCTTTCAAGGGTCACCCATAGATCTAGCAAATTCGTTTCATGAAGAATTAAAAAAGGGAGGAATAGAAAACCATAGGATCCTAAGGATCAAT
Source organism: Viscum album (assembly GCA_963277665.1). Lineage (NCBI taxonomy): Eukaryota > Viridiplantae > Streptophyta > Magnoliopsida > Santalales > Viscaceae > Viscum > Viscum album. Next base: position 960,572,497 of record OY728148.1, on the reverse strand, counting down.
GGATCAACATCAGGTATGAGGATGACATAGAACAAATGGGAAAGCATAACTAGTATAATGACACATTCCCAATGTATAAAACGAACAAAAGGCCCACATGAAATAATAAAAGAAGCTCAAGCTCAATAATACAAAAATCCAACATATATAAATACCAAAAATTATATGAAAATGAATATCAGGACATGTAAAAAAAATAATGAGTAAAACCCCAAATTTTGGGTATCATATAATTATGATATTAGAAATATACTTTTGTTAAATCCCTTTTAACCAAACAATAATGTAAAGGATAAACATAAGGCTCTTTATTTAAATAAGAACACCGTAGTACTACAATACATCGAGATCAAAAGAGTAATCTTGGTAACCAAATATACCTATTAAGAACCCTATCATAACTACTAGAAGACCCCCAATCACCACAATGAGGCCCAGTAAGTAAAGGGGGTCATTCGAGTCAACTAAAGAAAAAAACATCACCACTGTGATCATAAAAACCCTAGTGAGCATCAACCGAATGGGAAGCACCATCTTCTTCCTTTTGAGTTTTAGAACACCGTAAGGTTTGGCTTTATAGGACACTTTTTCAACTATTTCTCTAGTGACCATTGGAAGCTAATGATTATAAAAAATAGTTGTTGGACATTTTTAGGATATGTGATCTTATTTAAATATTAATTAGTTTCAAAATAATTGAGTTATAATTAAGTTTATAATTAAACCATCATTTATGAACTCTAAAAGGATATGTTGTAAAACTTCATTTCACCCTTAAGTGATTTTGAAAAGAATTAAGGAATTCAAAACACTTTGTGAACTTTTCAAATACAATGTAATGATTTTTATTTCTTAAATAATGTAATAAACAATGTTTAAGTTATTGAAATTAAATTAAGTTTTGATTGAACTATGTTTTCGAGGATACTAGTATATAAATTATAATGTAGGTTTATTAAAATTTCATTTTCATAACTTTTTGTGATAAAAAAAGGGGTTTAGTATTTTTGATTTTAGAAATACTTCTTACAAAAACAAGTTTAATTTGTATTCATTAATGTTTAAGAATATAAAAATAAATATAGTTTTAATAAATGGATTATTTCCTCTTCTTAAAAAATTTTTTTATTGTAACTTTTTCCAAAAAAAATTGGCCAACAAGGGCCAGCCCATTTTGGCAAGGGCCGAGGGAGGTAGCTCACACGAAGTGGCTGAGCCTGACCCTCAGACCCAAGCCAAGGCCGGCCCATGCTCGGGCAGAGGTTCCCCCAAGGGAACTCGGGAGTGAGAAAAAGCTCATAGGCACACCAGTGGGGGCATGAGGCCGCGGCGGGGTCTGGGTTGGCCAAGGCATGCGGGTAGGAGCATGTGTATAGGTCCCCATTCCTGGGTGTTGTGTAATTTCTAAGCACTCTTTGGGAGGACCTGGGTTATAAGGGGGGTGGGGACTGCCATCTGTTTCGATGTGGGAAGTAGTTTTTCAGGAAAAATGCGATCTGGACCATTTGATCGCTTCACGTGTGATCTGGGTCATTGTTTATGATCCCACACTCGACCCTCAGCGACCGCGTCTCTCTCCGTGGCTTTTGTCAACCATTCGATCCGGCATGATCTGATCATAGTATTTCGATATTTTTGAATTTCCACATTGAACTTAGACCATCCAATGAAACATAGATCTAATCCAATCCACTCAATTCTTTTAAAACAACAAACGCATCTCATCCCTTGGATCGATGATTGGATCGATCTGGACCATCCGTTTTTCCACAGAATTTCCCCTAGCCACGTATTCTTCTTCCTCCGTGCATGGGTTACACCAGTAACCCTACCCTGTGGCACAACCCTTGTTTTCTTCACCTCTGACTGCTGGGGACCCCCAGGTCTCCTCGTTTTCATCAAGCACGAAACCCACATTTAATGAAATGAAAGTTGGCAGGTTTTTGTGTGGAATGTGGTGTGTGTGATTTTGTATATAAATAACTGAGACCTCACAGTTCTTATCTAGCGTTCAAGTCTCTAGCGAACCCGACCAACCCTCCCTGAAGTCCTCATTTCCCAGTTTTTTAATGTCATGTTTTTTCCTTTTTTTGCTTCTTTGATAATATATACACTTATATATTTGATATATATATATATATATATATATATATATTGACATTACGGTTCAGTCAAAACGTTCTGAAATTTTCAACCAAGGCCTTCGGGTTCTCTTGAATTCAAATAGCTTAAAGAATGTAAGGATTATACCAGGCCTCGTTTTTTTTTGTTTTGAAAATAGATATATACTTTTGGTTATATGTATATACGTCAGTTATATGCAGGAATGGGCATGACCTTTCTACTTCAATTATATGTATGAAGTTAGTGTATAATTATTCATGCAATGCACATATTCACATACACTTAATTTCATATTTAAATAATAAATAAATTTTGAAAATGTTATATATATGATCAGGTTTTTGTAAAAATAATATTTGTAGGTTTTAATAAACAAATTTTTATGACTAAGGGCATGACCATCTCTATTCAAAACGTTGTTGAACTAATATTCATTGGGGATTAGAACAAATTGGCATGCTAATCATTCAGTTTGCGTTTGGTAACATACATATATTTTATATGTTGCATGAACCTTGATTTCAGTAGTTACGTTCCTTACACATTAGCTCTTGAGTTTAGGTGGAGTTTTAAAAACATAAGAAATAGGGTCTTAAACAAAACATATATCCACATTTAAGAGTAACTTCTTTGTTTTCCATATCTTTTAAATGATGTTGCTTATGGTAATGATTCATTCATTCTATCATGGACATTATTTACTATTATTCAAAGGCTTAACAATATTGAATTTTTTAGCATGTTCAATCTCAAAACCCTACCGGAGATTTTTGGTTCACCTTCTAATTAATTGGATGATAAAATTTTAGAATTTCAAGAACAAACGTGCATGTGATAACTTCTATTTTTCTGTTCATTCAGTACCATATATGTCATTGTATGTTCCACAATCCGCCTTTCTTCATTCCTTTTAATAATGTCCATAAGATTGTTAGCTTGGTTTTTAATCATCTAGATGCGTTTCTCACTTATAAGATATGTAAATTCAACTACTATGACCAACTATGAATGAATTATTCAAGCTAGTATGGGACATATTGAATACACAACCCTGTTTGAGTAAAGTATTGATTTATGTGGCTCACATGAAAGTAAATATATATTAAGGGTGTGTCCTGATAGCTCTCCAATGCATTGGGTAAAGCATTAATCTCATGAAATTACAAGCTTCATGATACCCTGATGAATAACCTCGGTAATTTTTCTTTATTGACACCTTGGGGATGAACCTCAGTGATACCTTCATGAATGTATAAATGAAATGTTGAAGCCACATATTCAAGTCATGTTACAGGTTCTTTTCAAGATGATATGCCTATTATTTCACTACTCTTTCCCTTATGTTTTTATCAAGTTCATATTGATGTCACAAGTAAATGTTTGGGGCATGATTCATGTAAAATAGTAACCAACATATGAAATTGAGGTTTTTTCCTTCACTCACAACTCTGATTAAGTATTACTCTTAATGTTTTAATTTGTGCTTAAACATTCATACTTCATACTTGTTCAGGATATATTTTACTACCCCTTTTGAAAATGTCCTAATTTATTCATGTATTCCTTGAAAATATAAGTTGATAACTTTTATGTTATGTTACATGTGTTATAGTTTTCTATACGAAAGTGTTCTTGGGATAAGTTTTTATGAAATGCTTTCAAAAGTTTAATTGGATTATTTTAAACCCCTTAATGGGCATTCTTATGCTCACCCTACTTTTTGAATTTTAAATTTTCAGGTAAAAACTTTTATCAGATGAAACATTTCTAATGTTACTAGTTTCCCAGAGGTCGAACAGAACTCAATCCTCTGTATGGGACGCGATGTGTATTTATCAATGCATGTTTCTATTTTAAATTGACACATCATGATCAGAAGGCACCGACTGCTAGTTTTTCTAGGGTCGGGTCTTCACAGTTGGTATCAAACGATTCGGTTTGGATAACTATAGAATGACAGAACTAAAACAAAGAAAAATATACTTCATCATTACTAAAATTGAGTTTTCTTAATTTTCAGATGGAAAACGAAGGTACTAATCTTTTTACTTTTCCCAATGAGGCCTTAGAAATCATAATTTCCATAGCCATCCATGAACCTTTTATAAACTACGCCCATATTTGTAGGTCGTGCATACATCTCTATGTTGTGTCCAACTCTCCCCGAGTACTTCAACTCCACCGAAGAGCGGTTCTGGATTACATATTTATGATGGAAGACCAGTTTCCATCTTACGCGCGATGGGGTAAGTACTACGAGGGACTTCTTAGATGCTTCACCACAGCGGAAGGTGTCTCGTCCCTTACAACTTTCCAAGAGGCTGCTGCAGATGGAGATCTCCACTCATCATACATGTGTCATGTCTTTTCCTATGACCATTTTGGTCAAATGATGGACTTTGGAATCCTTGAATACAAAGCCTCTTGTTTTGTGTACATACAACAAGTACATAGGGATATCTCATAGTTGAATAGCACACATGTCAGACTATGGAGATACCCTAAGTCCTCCCATGACATCGAACTCGATTGCTTGGGATTCATATAGTTTAGGGAGATAGAGAGATTCGAGCTTGTATTTCTAATTCGTGTGTTAGGGAACTGAGGAAACCATTTTCCAGGTTTTACGTTGTGCACTAGTAGTTATATAAATATCATATTTTTTTATCTCATATTTCTTATTTCTTTACTTTGTTTATACTTTTGGACGGATTTCAAGTGATTGAACTCTCATTTTAAACTTTCAAATAGAATGAAAAACCCACATGTTATCTCTTCATACTGAGATACTGGATATTATTGCAATCAAAACCTCTAAATATGAGTATCGTCCCTTTGTAAACCTGTAAGGAACGTCCAAGAAATTGATTGAGGTGACAAACAGTCCAAGGATTCTTGGCACCTGTCAAGGGAATTCTCCCATCTAATACCGCATAAGCTCAGCCCAATTGGCCGAGCATAAGTGGGGAGGAAAATACCACAAAGGGCTCTTCTTGTGTTTCACCCTAGGCTGGAACTACACTGCCAGAGTAAAATTTCAAGAGGGTGCATTAGAGGGAAATGTTTATGTGACCTACAGGTTCCAACTCCTCAGCTTTATCATGTACGACAATTTATATAACATAGATGTTGTCAACCGAGACATAATTTGGAAAGTTCTTCGTACATTGGTCCATAGGGACAGCTCCAATCTTTGTACCATTCGAGCCTCCCTCTAGAAGCCCAAGTGTGCGATGCATTAGTTCAACCCCTTCTGCCAGAAGTGTATCTGGATCAGAGAACTAGAGGAGTTGAGCATCAGTTTGGGTGTTCCACGGAACACACCTGAGGATCCTCTACGATTGGGGATATGGTAGGAACAACTGAGAGCTTCCTCGTAGAATGTTTTTAATGAAAGGAATTTTGGGGACTCAATTCTTTGATGGGGGGAGTAATGTAACACCCTGAAATTTGGGTATCATATAATGATTATATTATGAATTTATGTATGTTAAATCCCTTTTAACAGAACAAAAATTTAAAGGATAAACATAAGGCTCTTTATTTTAATAAGAACACTGTATTTTCTACAATACACCAAGATCAAAAGTGTAATCATGCTAACCAAATATTCCAATTAAAAACCCTATCATAACTACTAGAAGACCCCTAATCACAAAAACGAGGCCCAGTAAGTAAAGGAACTCCTTCGAGTCAAATAAAGCAAAAAACATCACCTCTATGATCACAAAAACCATGCTGAGCATCAGTGGAATTGGAATCACCATCTTCTTTCCTTTTGAGGTTTAGGACACTGTAAGGTTTGGTTTTATTGGACACTTTTTTCTAAAGTTTCTCTAGTGACCATTGGAAGCTAACGACTATAAAACAATAGTCATTGGACCTTGTTAGGATAAGTGAACTTATTTAAATATTAATTTGTTTCCAAATAATTGAGTTGTGATTAAGGTTATAATTAAACAATCATTTATAAACTCTAAAAGAATATGGTGTAAAACTTCATTTCACCCTTATGTTATTTTGAAAATAATTAAGAAATTCAAAACACTTTTCTAATTTTTCAAATACAATGTAACGATTTTCATTTATTAAATAATGTTATAAACTATATTTATGTTTTTCAAATTAAATTATGTTTTTATTGAACTATGTTTTCGTGGATACTATTATATAAATTATAATGTAGGTTTATTAAAATTTTCTTTTTCTTAACTTTTTGAGTTAAAAAAATTGGATTACTGTTTTTAATTTTAGAAATAATTCTAACTAAAACAAGTTTAATTTTTATTCATTAATGTTTATGTATATAAAATTCTATATAGTTTAAATAAATGGATTCTTTCCTCTTAGTAAAACTTTTTTTAGTGTAGTTTTTTCAAAAAACATTGGCCCACTAGGGCCCTCCCTTTTTGGAAAGGGCTGAGGGATGCATCTCAAATTAAGTGGCGGAGCTTGATCCTCAGTCCCAATCCATGGCTGACCCAAGCTCAGGTAGAGGTTCCCCGATGGGCGCTCAAGAGCGAGAAAGAGCGCATAGCCGCACCGGTGCGTGCGTGAGGCCATGGTGGGGTCTGGGTAGGCCAAGGCATGCGGGTGGGAGCCCATGTATAGGGCCCCCTTCGTGGGTGTTGTGTGAATTTTGAGCACTAGTTGGGAGGACTAGGGTTATAATGGAGGCGAAAACCACGATTCGTTTCGATGTGGGAAGCAGTTTTCTGGGCAAAACATGATCTGGACCGTTGGATCGTGTCGCGCACGATCTGCGCCGTTGATTCTGATCCTGCGCTCGACCCTCAGCGGCTGCATCTCTCTCTGTGGTTTTTTTCAACCGTTCGATCCGAAAAGATCTAATTATGGTCGTTAGAGGTTTTTAAATTGTCGCGTTGAACATAGACAGTCCGATTAAACATAGATCTAATCCAAGCCGCTCAATAACTTTAAAATAGTGGACGCATCTTATCCCTTGGATCAACGTTGGGATCGATCTGGACCATCCGTTTTTCCCCGGAATTTCCACTAGATATGTCGTCCTCTTCCTCCACTCATGGGTTACACAAGTAACCCTTCCATATGCACAACAATCGTTTTCCTCACCTCTGACCACCGAGAACCCCAATGTCTCCTCGTTTTCTTCAAGCATGACACCCCCCATTGAATGCAATGAAAGTGGGTACGTTTTTGTATGGAAGTTGGTGTGTGAGATTTTGTATATAAATAATTGATACCTTTCCATTCTTCTCTCCCGTTCAAGTCTCCAGTGAGCTCGACCAACCCTCTCTGAAGTCCTCCTTTCCATGGTTTTTAAATTAAGGGTTTTTAGTTTTGCATTGTTTTTCTTATTTGAGAATATATATACTTATATATTCAATATATATATATATATTTTTTAACCTTAAGGTTCAGTCCAAACATTCTTAAATGATGAACCAAGGCCTTCGGATTCTCTTTCATTCAAATAGCTTACAGAATGAAAGGATTATACCTAGCCTCATTTTGTTGTTTTGAAAGTACATATATACTTTTGGTTATATTTACATACGTCGATTATATGCAGGAATAGGAACGACCTTTCTACTTCAGTTATATGTATGATGTTTTCGTATAGTTGTTTATGCACTACACATATTCAAATACAATTAATTTCATATTTAAATAATTAAACAAATTTGAAAAGTATATATATATGATCGAGTTTTTTTAAAATTTGTTTTTGCAGTTTTTCATAAAAAAACTTTTATAACTAAGTGAATGACCTGCCCTATTCAAAATGCTGTTAACTACTATTCATTGGGGATTAACACACATGGGTGTGCCAGTATTTCTGTTTGAGTTCGAGTATATACATATATTTTATATGTTTCTTGAACCTTGATTTCAGTTGTTAAGTTCCTTACACCTTATGTATCGAGTTGAGGTGGAGTTTTAAAAACATAAGAAATAGGTTGTTAAACAAAACATATATCCACGTTTCAGAGTAACTTATTTGTTTTCTGTATGTTTTAAATGATGTTTATTATGGTGAAGATTCATGCATTCTATCATCGACATTATTCAGTGTTATGCAAAGGATTAACAATTTTGAATGATTTAGCATGTGAATCCTCAAAAAAATACTTGATATTTTTGGTTCACCTTGTAATCAATTGGATGGTAAAATATTAGAATTTCAAGAACAAACATGCATGTGATAAATTCTTTTTTTCTATTCATTCAGTGCCTTAGATGTTAATGTATGTGCCGTAGTCTTTCTTTATTCTTTCCTTTTAAAAATGGCCAGATGATTGTTAGCATGGTTTTTAATCATCTAGATGCATTTCTCACTTATTAGATATGTAAATTCAACTACTATGACCAACTATGAATGAACTATTTAAGGTGGTATGGGACATCTTGAACATAAAACCCCGTTTATGTAAAGTATTGATTTATGTGGCTCACATGAAAGTAAAGACATATTAAGGGTGCACCCTGATAGCACTCCAATGCATTGGGTAAAGAATTTATCTCTAGATATTACAAGCTTCACGATACCCTGGTGAATAACCTCAGTAATTTTTCTTTATTGACACCTTGGGGATGATCCTTGGTGATATGTTCATGAATTTCTTAATAAAATTTTGAAGACACATATTCATGTCATGTTAAAAGTTCTTTTCAAGATCATAGGCCTATTATTTCACTACTCTTTCCCTTATGTTTTTATCGTGTTCTTGTTGATGTCACAAGTAAAAGTTTGGGGCATGATTCATGTAAAATAGTATCCAACATATGAAATTGAAGATTTTCCTTCACGCGCTACTCTGATTAAGTATTAATCTTAATGGATTAATTTGTGCTTTAAAATTCATACTTCATACATGTTCAGGATATCCTTTACTATCCCTTTTTGACGATGTCCTAATTTATTCATGTATTCCTTGAAAAACTTTGTTGAGAACTGTTATGTTATGTTACATGTGTTACAGTTTTGTATTAGAGAATGTTATTTGGATAAGTTTTTAAAAAATTCTTTCAAAAGTTTCATTGGTTTATTTTAAACCCCTTACTAGGTATTCTTATTCTCACCCTATGTTTTGAATTTTAAATTTTCAGGTAACTGCTTTTATGAGATGAAACATTTCTGAAGTTACCAGTTTACCAGAGCCCGAACCGAACTAGATCCTCTGTATGGGACATGATGTTTGTTTTTCAGTGCATGTTTTTGTTTTAAAATGACATATCATATTCAGAAGGCACCAACTCTTTGTTTTTCTGGGGTCGGGTCTTCACATAATGCATGGAATTAAAATCATTTATTTTACAATATTGAGTGAATAAAGTTCAAAAATCTCCACTTTGTAGATAAAATGCATTAACATAAACACCCGGTGTCCCTACATCACCTGTAACACCCCATGATTTTACAGTATGTTATTTCTTAAATAAATTCATTTTTTGGATAACTTATATTGTATTCAATACCAAAATATGTTTATTCAACACACAACAACGAGTTGGCTTGCGTTACATGCAAGACCGAGTTTTACCAATCAAAAATATATTATTAAAATATTATTATTTAATATAATTAAATATAACCTATCCATTAAGTATGTTGTTATGAATAGTATTAACAAACTTATGAAAATATATGGCTGAATTCATTGGTTCTAAATTAATTAAAAATTAATATAGTAACCAACTGAATATATATGAGATGTTTTTTAAGAGAACTTTTTTTATGCTCACAGAGTCATATTATTCTAATAAATTAAACTAATTACTATTATTGAATGATATTAATGAAATATATATTATATATTAAATAAAATATTTTTGATATTCATATAATATATTGGAGAGTTATAAGATAATAACAAACCCAATATTACACATAAAACCTATTTTTTTATGAAAACAGTTTTATCTTCTTTTAATGGAGAACCTATTTTAAATCCTATTTTTGACAATTTAATGAGTTCTATTTGAATGAATAAACTGCATATTTTAAATATAAATATAAATTTTTTCATTAGTTAATTTTTTGGTATTTTTCTGATAAGTTTCATGTTTTGATTAACAGTGAAAAATACTAAATTTTAATTGAAAATTTTTTTTTTCATAAAAATAATTTATATTGATAAATTAAATTATTGAATGTTTTTAAAGTATAAATATATTATTTTTATCATTTAATTCAATTTATGTCATTTTAATCAATTTTACAATGAATTTAGATATAAAAATGTTTCAATCTTTTCCAGTTTTAAACTTTAATAACTCATTTTCTCATGCCGTCAACAATATTAATTTTAAATTAATTACTAAAAATTATATGTTTTGAATTATGAAAAATGGATTCTATATTTATAATTAGTGGTTCCAAATTATGTAAATAGGTTTGTTTTTTTGGTCATATGAATAGTAAAATTTAGTAATATTTTAATTACCACAGTTAAGGGTAAATTAGGAAATTATGGATATAAATGATATTATAAAATTACCCCAACACTTGTCATAATTTCATTGAATGAGTGGTTTTCTACCAAAATATTCATTAGGCCGCAATTATACTCTTTAAAGCCACATCGATGAGAATAAGACATTTACTATATTTAATATAAAGATAAGTTAAAAATGCCATACTCATGTTTTTAATAAATATTACATTTTTAATACTTGGCTATAGAAAAGATAAATTAGACTATAAATATTCATTTGAAAGATAATAAATTTAACTTAATCATGATAATTTATTTAAAATTTTAAGAGAAGAAATAATTTAATTAAATGATTTCATAATAATGACGTAGTAATTGTTTAATTAATAGAAATAAACATTAAATTATATTAAAAACATTAAAATAAAAAAAATTGACATAATTAATGACATTCATGAATTTTTTAGATAATTTTGAAATGTTAGTGATATATTATATGTTTTTGTTCGAAGTTATCTTGATGTTAAGATATTTATTAAAAATAAAAATATTGAATAGTAATAAAAATGAAAAAAATTATACTTTGAAATAAATTATATTTTATTAAATGATATAAAATTCATAAAAATATAAATTCGGCCAAATAACTTCAATAAGGTTAAATTTGTCATCAATTATCCATTTGGGGTTTTTTTATCATTTAATATAAACTATATTATCCCTAAAGAGTAAAAACAATTTGTCATGGTAAGAGTTAAATGGTTTAACTAAGGGTTAAAGACAAATGATAAGGTTAACATTGTGACCTAAACATGTCAAAAAACTATTTTTGAGAGGATTTAGAACCATAATCATCTTAGTTTTTAAATAACTCACTTTTAAAACATTTTTAATTAAAAAATAATATATATTAATTTAATATTTTGGGAGTTTCCTAAAATACCCCACCTAAATTATAAAAGGGAACATTCTAACTCACATCCTTACACCAATTTGAACCTTCTAGATCAAACAAACCCTACCCTTTATCTTCTTAACTTCCATATATACATATTAGAGGTTTAGTTATTCTCAATAGACTAACCCAAGCGTCTCTAAGAGGAGATCTGTATTGACCCAATCTTAGAAGGCCCAAAGCTGGTGTCTACTACTATTACATTGACATGATTACAAGGAATTAAATCCAAAAGGACTGAGAGTTTAGTAGTCTTGATAAAATAGATATATACATGAGAAAATAATAAACTAATTACTACATATTTTTCTTCTTCTTTCAAAATAAATAGCTTTGAGGATAACTATAATCTAGTTAGTAAATACCTACATATATTTCATTGTATGTTTCTTGGATTCCTAGGTAAATAAATATAATAAGGGTGAGATAAAATGATTAGTATGGTCAAAATATAGTGGATGAAATAACAAATCAATGAGAATAATAATTATGAAATGGTGAATAACTGAATAGGGAATTTTTAAGGAAATGGCCTTCCCAAAGAATGAGCCCCACGTGCTCGTGGTTTTTGAATCTTTTCCGACCGTTGCTTCTCCCGACCCCAGACCTTCGTTGGCCTTAGCTCCATTGATCGATCCGGGCTCAGGGCCTCTAGCAGTAATCTCATCCCCTTCCCCCTAGGGGCTCATAGGATCTTTTCCTTGTCAGCGGTGCTCGGTGGTGTCTTTCAGGGAAGCTCTGTTTGGGGAGGCCTCTAGTTCTTCTCTCCCTTGATTACATGATATTGATATGTTTTCTCATTTGGTGTTGAGGGAGGGTTCTCATCTTTCATTGGTCACCCCTACCTCCTCATTCACTGCTGATTCGGTTAGTTTGAAATGGAATCTTGTATAGATGTTTGGTGTGTGGATTCCTCCCCTCTTGACTTTCAATCACTTCATGGCCTCCTAGGGTTTGCAAGACGCGACTAGCATCTCTGTGATTCATCGGAAGTTGTTCTGTCTGGTTCTCGCCTCTGGGGAAAATTTCGTTCAGGCTTGGTGCAAAGCCCCTTGGGTGATGGGTCGATGGAATTTCAATCTTTCACGGTGGTCTATGGAGCTGCATTGAGGGAATGAAGGCTTGCGGGATATGGTTTGGATCAGCCTTCCTGGTCTCCATATTCCTTTCCAGAATGGAACCTTCATCAAGGCCATTGATGATTCTATGGGGGGGGGGGGTTTCTCTATGCGGATGAGCACACCGACCGCGAGGAGGAAACAATGGTGTCTCGGATCTACGTTGATCTTGATCTGTCTCTACCGATCCCATAGAGTCTCGATATGAAGGTGCAGGATTTTTCATACTGGTCCCAAGACTTTGTTTACCCAGTGTTTCCCAGGTCCTACTCATCGTGTCTCCTCTAGGGTCATTCAGCCCTGAGCTGCAGGAAACACCACCATGGTGGCCTCCTCTTTCGTTCCAGCGGCTCAATTCCTGGTGCTCTTCTCCATCATCCTTGCTAGGGGTCCAGTTCTACCTCAGTTCAGCCCGCTCCCTCAGATGTCTCATTTTCCCCTGTTTCTCCCTCCCGCTTCATGCCCTCTCCTGCTTGCCTAGCGTCTGGCTCTCCTTCCCTCACCCCAGTGGCCTATCCTCTCCTGCATACCATTTCTCCATCCCCTGGCTCGGAGTTTCTCCCTTGTTTGTATGTAGTTTCCCCCAAGCCGAGTGGAAAGTGCTCGGGTTTTATGGTGTCTCTTGAGTGGTCGTGGGCTTCTTCTCAGTTGCTGCTTACAGGGGCGTTGCTGGAATTCTTCTTGCGGTCCGCCTTGAGGGCCTTGACTGCTTCTTTGTGGACCATTTCCTTGTCATATATGGCTTCTCGCCATGCGCTGTGGGCCAAGGTTTATGGGGATCAGGTAGTCGGCCTCCTTTCTTTGGATTCTCTCCCTAGTCCCAGTAGGGGACCAAGAAGAGATCGCAAAGCCTTCAGTGACTGGTCTCTCGCAAAGTCATCTTCCTTGGTTCCTAGTTCCAGTTCTTCATCCTCTGTTATGTATGGCACTCGTGTGCCAATGGAATTGGGTCCCCAAGTAGGGTTTCCACCCTATGAGGTGAGTTTAAAATCCCCTAATTCCTCTTCTAGGTTCCTCTCAAAATCCTCAGATCTCTCGAATATGAGTCCGGGGGTGCGTACAAGGTTGATGTTAAAGAAGATGTTGGATAGGGAATGTACTTCACTCCTCTTGGAAGAGACCACAGTTCCTATGGCCAAAGCTGGGCCTCTCTTGTTGCAATGATTCAAATTCTTCTCTAGAATGTCCGATGTGTTGGGGCAAGGGTGAAAACAGATTTCATATCTCCATAATATAAAAGACACGAAGCCAAAATGGCAGTGATACTTGAACACACACATGCCCCTACCAAGATTTCTGAGTTCACTCATAAGGTGCAAATAGATTATTCCATTCATGTGAACCCGATCAACAAACATATATGGATTTTCTGGCATAAGAATGTTACTGTGGACTTGGTCCTTACAGGAATCCAATACATCACTACGAAAATTACGTTTGGCGGGGAATCTCTTTATGCCTCCTTAGTCTATAAAGCTGTGACGCTCGGAGAAGGGATGTTTTGTGGTCTGAGCTGAATGCTTTCGATCCTGGAGACTAGCCCTGGGTGGTGGGGGGGATTTTAACGTTGTTTCCCTCCCATATGGGATGAAGGGTTGCGGGGATTTTCAAAGAAGGTCTAGCATGTCCTTCTCTCAATTCATTGCTCACAAAGGGTTGTCGGACTTAGGCTATTCAGGAGACCCCTTTACTTGGTGCAACAACCGCAAGGGTGACAGCTGGAGCTAGAGTAGACTCGATCGTTGTATCGCTAATGTCTACACCATTTAATAGTTTCCAAATTCAATGGTGGTCCACTTGACTCGTAGAATCTCTAATCACTCCTCGCTATTGTTATCCCTGTGCAGGGGGGAGGTTTTGTAGGAGAGGTTCCACTTCTCTCACCAGTGGTCGAGTTTCCCTGGCTATCATCGGCTGGTCAGGAACAGCTGGGCCGAACCATCTCAGGGCCACTCCATGCTGGCTTTTCATTCCATGTTAAGACGCCTCAATCAGGAACCTCAAATCTAGGCTCGGTACGTTTCTTGTTTGGAACAGGAGTTGGATGCGCTCAAGCTTGAAGTCGATCGGCTTGAGGTTAGCATTGAGGAGCTTGGGGATGACTCTGTTTTTGGAGAACTTTTTGAGAAACGAAAAAACATGGTGGTCATGGTTCTCTCACAGGAGTGGAAGGCAAGGGAAAATCCGCGGGTCCAATGGCTCAAGAAAGGGGACAAGAATAAAACTTTTTTCCATGCGTGCATTCAGGAGAGGAGGTGTGGTATCAAACCAAACATAGCACTTGTGGATGGATCATTCACAGATGATAGAGAGGTGGTCGGGGGAGTGTCTCTTTCTCATTTTAAGGATCTTCTTGATGGTTCATCCGAGTTCATGGCCCAAGGGTATCTCTCTGGTGAAGCCTCTTTATGGGAGGGGATTCCAAGACTCATGTCTGCCCAGGACAACAACCTGCTAGAAGGTATTCTCATGGAGGAGGAGATTTTTGAGGCCATGCTGGGCCTGGATCTAGAGAGTGCAGTAGGTCCCGATGGGTTCCTTGTATCCTTCTATAGGCGCTCTTGGGAGGTTTTTTAGATTGAGATCATCCACACCATCCGGGACTTCTTCTGTGGGTGTGGCCTTCCTTAGATCGCCTCGTCTACGACCCTCATGATTCTCCCAAAGATCAATGATCCCTCCTCTCTCCACCATTATCATCCTATTAGCATGTGCAATTTACCTTACAAAATCTTGTCATCCGTCCTCAACAGGAAGTTGTCTAGACTTCTTCTCTGGTGTATTTCAATTGATTAACATGGGTTTGTGGAGGAACTTTCCATTCAGGGTGCGATGGCGCTGGCACAAGAAATGTTAAAAGATCATAACATCAAATCTCGAGGTTCCAACATGGTCATTAAGTTGTACATGAGCAAGGTGTATGATAGGATAGAGTGGTGTTTTATTAATAGGGTCCTTACAATGATGGGTTTTTCTTCTTGGGCCTCTGACCCCATCTTCAGTTGAGTTAGCTTTTCATGGATGGTTTTTTCGTTCATGGGGCGTACTCATGGATTTTTCAAGGTCGTCTAAGGTCTATTGAAAGGTGACCGTCTATCTCCGAGTATCATTATTTTCATGCAAGATACCCTTTGTAGGTTGATCAACAAGGGTATTTCCGATGGTTTCATCTTTCCCTTCCATAGGAAGTTTAGGCTCCATTCCACATCGCACTTGATGTTTGCCAATGATACAGTTATCTTAAAGAATGCAAGGAAGAGCTCTATCCAAGGAATTAACAAATTATTAAAGGAATATTTCCCTTGGAGTGGAAAAATCATCAACAGAGAGAAGAGAAACTTTTATGTTTCTGATTCAAGCAATGAATGAAGAGTACATTATCTGAGTATCAGTTTGAACATACCGTGTGGAGTCTTCCCCATGAAGTATCTTAGCACCCCTGTGTCTCTATGTAGACTCTATATTAGGGACGTTGACACAGTGATGCACAAAATCACCGGCCTTATTCTCAAATGGAAAAATCACTTCCTATCCTTCGGTGGCCGAATCTCTCATGTCAACATCGTTCTTTCAGAAATTCTAGTACATGATCTTGCCTACTTTACTGTGCCGAAGGGTTTCATACAATCCATTGATAGGATCCTTAATCGTTTAATCTAGGACACCCATTCAGAGGGGAAGAGACATTGGGTCTCATGGAGGAATATGGCAAGGCCAGTTCGTGAAGGAGGGATCAATGTCAATAGCTTGGCGGTCACAATCCAGTTCATTAATGCGAGGCTTGCCTAGGAGATTATCGAGGAGCGTACCTTGTGGGGGAAACTTATGTCCCAAAATGACTGATCCAGTTCTGCTTCTCCTTCCACAAATGGGTTGTCCTTATGGTCCTATTTGTGCAATATCATTTCTAACCTCCTTCCTCATTCACAATGGATCATTGGTGAAGGAAACATACTTTACTGGTTTCATAACTGGTCGGGTAACATTCTTGTCTTTCTCTGGTGTCCTGCTCCTATGATCTTCTTCAAGGAATCGATCAACTATCCAATGTTTTTTAGTTCAGTTTTGAATACATCTTAGCAGGAATTGTTTGAATCCATTCTCATTAAGTCATAGTAGGATACGTGTATTTTTACTCCATCTGTCTTAGGGAAATTTTACTCGAAGGACTATCATAGGATGACCATCTCCCAGGATCTGTATAATAGATGTAATGACATCTTCTGGTGAAATAAATCCATGCTAAACTCAACTTTATCTCCAAGAGAATTTGGAACAATGTTGTAGCATCTGATTCCAACGTCAAATGCCTAAGTATCTCCATGTCATCCTGTTGTCAGTGTTGTTTGGATAGAAAAGAAGAGAACACGAGCCATATTTTTTTGAAGGGGTTTGGGAGCGCATGGTTTGGAGTACCTTTGGGGTGTTTACATATTACTCTCTACAGGTGTCCATCATTTATGTATTCCTAGAGAGCTGGTTTCAGGGGTCCGAGGTTCAGAGGTGGAAAATATGGAACACTCATTAATCATTAACATTGGATGTTGGTGCTTATGGCAGGCCAGGAATCGAGCCAGGATCTAGGGGATTAGTTCCACTAGTAGGTCCATCGTGGGAAGATTTCGATGAATGATGTTTGAGCTGATTTTCAATTTTGGTAACTAGAAGAAGGCTCCGTCTATTCGCTTGTTGGGTGTCCATATGGCTGCAGTTCTTCCCTTTATTTCCAGGGGTCTTTGAGTTCGATGAGTTCCTCTTGAGTTCAACCTCAAACTCAACACGGATGGGTCCTGTGTCCTGGGGGACATACCTGTATGTGGGGTGGTTTGTGATGCTAGGGTAAGTGTCGTCCTGGCATTCATAACTCACTTTGGGAGTGGCAATTATGTTCGAGTGGAGGCTAGAGCTGTTCTCTCAGGTCTGTCTATCTATAGGGAATGTGACATTTCTATTTCCCAGGGGGGAGATTTATTCTATGATTATCCATGATTCTTTACTTGGTAAAGGATCCATCCCCTGGTCAATCACTTACATCATTCAACAATGTATGGACCTCCTAAGTGACAACATTTTGGTCACCCACACATGGCGGGAGGAGAACAAAGTGGCAGACTATTTGGCCTCCCTGGCTGCTCCTGGTACCCCATTTAGTTTCCTTTCTGATGCATTCTTACTTAAACTTGAGGGGGTTTGACTTGATTCACGCTGATGCCCTTGGCTTGCATTACTTTCGTCCTCTATAGGTCCTGGCTATTCTCTTTTCTTGTAGCATTTTGGCCTAATAATAAAATTATAATGGTGGTGGTGGTGGTGAATAACTGAATTCACATACCATATAATCAATAAACAGCGAAAGAGGTCCATAAACAACATGACAAGGTAATAAATAAAAACACATGACATTAAAATAACTAGGCAAGAATAAAGAAATATAGTAAGGTGAAAAACTGAAACACGTACTATCTAAATAATTAAAGATGAAATGTATCAACATATATGATGAAAAAAAATATCATGGATGAATAATAAATGAAACTAAATTAGGTAAATTCTTTCTTAATGGACGTCATGTTTAAGGAACATGATAACTTATATCGTCAAGACCTTTCACATGACGGTTTAAAATATTCTGATTTTCACAAATAATTTGTCTCATGAGAACATATCGATGCATTTAGGATCTATATAATGTTTAGTCTCCTCCCACTATTTATTTTCCAAATTATTCATTAAATTGAATAATCAACATAAATAATATGCCTTATCAAAAATATGTTTTGAATAAAAAATGAAATTATCAATATTTTCTGAAATAATAAAATATCTGTCAATGTATACATCATATGTAAAATGCAATCTGGTTTAGGAAATAGTAACATCCATGATGAATGAAATTGAATATTAGGGGTAAATTCAATGTTCAATGATCAAAGGAGATTGAATATTTAAAGGGGAATAACAAATAATTCAAGGAAGTGAATGTGAATACTATCCTTAGAAAAATCAATAATAAACCATTCAAAGGAAGAATACAGATGAAATTGATACAAAAAAATATTATGTGGAGTAAAAATAAAGGGTTCACTACTACAAAATAGTAATTTAAATGTGCTAGAATATTCCTTTATCAATTTTAATAAAACACTGACAATATGTGCTTGGTTAAAAGTTCAAAACATTATCAGTTCTAAAAAAACACTATTAAAGTTCCCCTTTAACGTTGATAAAAAACACTGTTAAAACGGTCCTTTAACAACACTTTTTTAGTGATGTTAAAGGTGGCCTTTAATAACACTTTTTTAGTGATGATAACAGCAATACTGTTAAAGGGGGTAAAATTATATTTTTTTGGACACCTATGAGCTTGACCCCCTTTATCAGGGCTTCCATGAACCCATTAATAGTGATCCACCCCCCCCCCCCCTTTATCAGTGCTTTTCACCCTGCCACCATTTATCAACACATTGTGAATTTCTATCCTTATGTGCATCTTCATGGATTCAAACCCTACACCTCTCCTTTGAAGATGGATCACCTTTACCACTACACTATGTTGTTTTGATGTCTATTTAATGAAATTTATATTTATATATATATATTTACATATATTTATATAATTATTTTAAAATACATTTATAGAATATATGTGTGTGTGTGTGTGTGATATATATATATTTCTATTTTTTTAAATATATTATATATTATATTAATTTATATATAATAGAATAAAATATAAATACATCTCTCTTTATTAATACACACATATGTATATATATATATAATTTAAAAATGGCTAGATATTATTTTAAATATATCTTTAGAATATGTATTTATTTACATATATTAGAATATACATTTTTACATAAATATGTTTATATATGTATGTTGGCAACAAAATATTGCACGAAAGGAAAGAGTGAAAAAGAATCCATGCACGCAGCCTCACGAAGCACCGATGCGAAGCACCCCTGAGCATCACGGCCCACCGCGAAGCACCGAAGGCGATACCTCTCCGTGAATGGCCTGACGTTCACGATCCCACCGCGAAGCACCAGAGGCAGTACCTCTCTGTGAACGACCTGACGTTCGTGAGCCCACCGTGAAGCACCCAAGGCGGTACCTCTCTGCGGACGGCCTGACATTCGCGAGCCAGCCACGAAGCACCCGAGGCGGTCTCTCTCCGCGAATGGCCTGATGTTCGCCAGCCCGCCGCGAATTACCCAAGGTAGTACCTCTCTGTGAATGGCCTGACGTTCGTGGGCCCGCCGCGAAGCACCCAAGGGGGTACCTCTCCGCGAACGGCCTGACGTTCGTGAGCCCGCCATGAAGCACCCATGGCTATACCTCTCCGCGAACGGCCTAACGTTCGCGAGCCCGCCACGACGCACCCGCAACCCTTTCATGCCGCGTGAGTTCTGCTTCATGGCGCCCTCGCCTATAAATACTGGGTTCTCCCTTAGCCCAATAGACAGACAATCCGACCTTTCTGCTTCTCATCTCCCGAATCGTGAAGCACCCATCTCCACGGGAATCCCGAGCTCTGTGAGGTACTTATATTCGCGTGATACCTTTGCCTTGTCTCTTTTTGATCCCCTCTTCCGAGAGTGATGCCCTTCATGAAGTTTAATTGAATTCCCAAAGGATGGGGATTCCCAAGTGAACCCGGGAAGCCATGGAGTGTTTATGCTTCGCGAAACACCCATTATGGACTAGTGATCCCCATGCTAAGGCAGGATCACTACGTATCGTGAAGCACACTACCACGCGACAACTTCTTTCGCGAGGCATCTCTACTTTGTGAGGTAGTGCTCTGCGAATACTATTCCACTTCGCGAAGCACCCCCCATCCACACCTCTATCCCATGCTAAGGACATGGAACTCCACTTCGTGAAGCACACTCCTCTACTTGGAAATTCATCTTCCCGTGCGACCCTCCAGGTTTGCACGATGTGATTTCAATGTCCCCCGTGAAACATCACCCGTAGTGCTGCTTCTCTTAATGCTTCTTCTCATAGGCATGCTAACGGCAATTGCTTCTGCGCATAGCCAAGCTAACGTGGACCCCTCGATGGTTCACTCTATGCCCCCCTTGACCACGGCTTTTCTGGTACCTTACCTCCCCCTAGGAGCAAAGGGTACCGGTCATGTAAGTCCTAGGGGTGAAGAGTAAACCAACTTCGTCTGAGCTGCAGGACGTTAAACTGCCAAGAACCTCGTCCTCAACACATGATGTTAAACAATGACCTGACCTCGCGCTTCGCACACATGGTCCCCCCAGCTCGAACATTCTTTACGCCACTCATCTCCATGGGAATAGAATCACCCCCTCCACAAGGGGTGATATCCTCCTTCTCGGGGTAGCGTATGTCCATGGGAGAAGGGAAACCACCTTGGTGTAAGACCCTTAGCTCCTCATGCGGAAGGTAGCACCCATGCACCTCCGTGTTTTCCCACTGCCAAGGTTGGTGCAAGGCGTGATAGGGAATGAGGCACCTCCCATCATTGGTCCCAAAACCCTCTCTCGCCGCGCTTCACCGCACTTCATGCCTCCATCCTAGAATAAGTACCAGCACCACAGGCAGCCTAACGCGTAAGCCCCTCTTCTTTTCTCACGGATTCACCCTTCGTGATGGGATCATCACGTCCTTGCTGCCTCTTGTTTCTCACACCGAGCATGACTCACATGGGCTTAGAGCATGCATCGACCATGGAAATTCCCCCGTCCAGCATGACGTTAAACTGTATGTCGTCCATCATGACGTTAGACTGTATGCCCATGTCCTGCATGACTTTAAACTTCACATCCATTTGAGCTACGAGATCTTTGATCCATGTCAAGGCATGGTACGTAGGAATCCTCCACGAGGATCAAGCCCACCCATCATTATTTCACGTCAAGTTCCACCTTCATCCCGCATGTCTTTAGACTACATTCCAGTCTGACGGCAATCCGTTGTGACCAACCCGAACTACGAGAACTTTGATCCATGTCAAGGAATGGTACGTAGAAAGACTTCACGAGGTTCAATCCCACCACTAGTGGACCCCTGGGTCTACTTTCACATTGGTTCACCGATGAAACCCCTTTGAACTACGAGGTCTTTGATCTATGTCATGGCATGGTACGTAGGAAACCTCCTTGAGGTTCAAGCCCATCTCCCATCGGATCATGGTCCTTTCCTAATGTCGGTTCACCAACATCCGCACCATTTTGAACTACGTGGTCTTTGATCAATGTCAATACATGGTACGTAGGAATCCTCCGTGAGGTTCAATCCCACCGCCCGTCGTTTATTCGCGTCAGGGTTCACTCTCATCCAGCATGACGTTATGCTGTACACCCTCGTCCAACATGACGATAAGCTGTATTACCGCCCGACGGAAAGTCTTTGTGACCACCCTAACTACAAGTACATTGATCCATGTCAAGGCATGGTACGTAGGAAGCCTCCCTAAGGTTCAATCCCATCACCCATTAGACCAAGGTCCACCTTCATGTTGGTTCACTGACGAAGCCCCCTTTGAACTACAAGGACATTGATCCATGTCAAGGCATGGAACGTAGGAAGCCTCCCAGAGGTTCAAGCCCACCACCCGTTGGTCATCCCGACCTTTTTCGCATCAGTTCATCAACACCCGGG
This sequence comes from Viscum album, assembly GCA_963277665.1. Classification (NCBI taxonomy): domain Eukaryota; kingdom Viridiplantae; phylum Streptophyta; class Magnoliopsida; order Santalales; family Viscaceae; genus Viscum; species Viscum album. The sequence continues at coordinate 960,550,238 of OY728148.1, read as the reverse complement.
AAGCCTAGTGTGTAAGGCCCACACCATCCGGACCAAGGTCCTCACTCACGTCGGTTCACCAACACACCACCTGAACTACGTTGTCTTTGATCCATGTCAAGGCATTCTACGTAGGAAGCATCACCCGGTCATTCCGACCTCACTCATGTCGGTTCACCCCATCCCGCATGACATTAAACTGCATTCCAGTCTAACGGCAAGCCGTTGTGACCACCCGAACTATGAGGACTTTGATCCATGTCAAGGCATGGTACCTAGGAAGCCTCCCTGAGGTTCAAGACCACCACCAGTGGACCCCCCGAGTTCACCATCACGTCGGTTCACTGAAGATTCCCATCGGACTAGGGTCCTCCTTCACATCAGTTCACTGACAACATCCGTCGGACCAAGGTCCTTCTTCAAGTAGGTTCGCCGGCACCATCCCGAACTTCGTGGACTTTGATTCCCTGTAATAGGGATATGTAGAAGGTCTCTTCGAGGCTCAAGACCAACTTCACCTTCCCCCATAATATGGTCCCATTTCATTCCCCCTCCACTTCGTTCATCCATCCATCATCCACCCTGATTCTCACCCGGACCGTCATATCCTGGCGATATCACGTCGTTCCACTGGACTATAAACTTGCGACCTACCTCTTGATAAACATGAGATGCCTAAGGAAAACCTTGGATGGCACACCTTTGGAATAACCGTCTCCGCTAGATGTTAAACCTGCGGCATACCCTGTGTTGATCATAGGAAGTTGATAAAAACCTTAGATATATGTCTATGTCATGTAATTCCCTATGCTCTATGTGGGATGCCTCTGGCTTCCCGGCCATCGAGAAACCCCATGACAAGGGACAAAAGACAGACACACCAGTTCCCCAGCATCCAGACACGCTTCTGATGCCTCGACGTGACTACTCCCCCGACTGATGGTTGCTTCCCTGACCGGACCCTTTGGAATGTCCGGACAGATGCAGTGTTATTAACCGGTGTCCATAGAAACATGGAACTGGGAAGAGTTTCACAAACAACATATTAAATCTATGAGGGAGACCTGGACTAGGTGATTAGTTCTGAGGAGGAATCCACAGAAGGAAGAATCGACATCCAATCATCCCAGTTTCATTCAAGGAGTAGACATCCTTGAATAAGAAGAAAATTCCTCACTCCTTTTGAAAGTGGGAATGCAGGGCAACAATGTCGCGCGTCCTCCTCCACAGATGGATGGATATGCGTGCGCGCCCTGGAAAAAATCATCAGAAACAGAAATGGTGAACCCGACGTGAATGTCTTCTCCTCAATATGGAGATTAGTAGAATTCGAGACACTAGTAGATTGACGTGTCACTAGATCCGGATATCCGGTGCCGGGTCCCTCCAAGAAAATGGAGGGCCTGGCGTGAAACTCACCAGAAATTGGGGTAGTAGAATGTGGGGAATTCTGTTGTGCAGCGTGTTGGCGTGGATCCTTCTTACAGACATGGAGAATGGAATGACGCTGGGGCACCAGTTGTCAACCCTTTTCCATGAAGTGCTGATGAGTTGATTTCTCAGTTTCCTAGGAAACATGTCGCTGCTACGGAGATGCGATCACCGCCAGCTCGACTACGCAGGGTCAGGGGAAATACCGGCACAGCCGCCCCACATGGCTCCGCTGCTACCATGAAGGCCTCTATATCTGTCAATACGGGGCGTGCACGTCCCCTATCCCCATCATAGATCATCCTGCGGAGGGTGATCAACAACCTTATACACAGGTACGAGGAGAAAGAGGTCATCCCGACTCGAGATATGGCACGCCTGAACCTGGAAGCATCCAGGCCCCGCCGTCAACGCTGCCCTAACAGGCCGCACAGGGAACCCCTACTCCCCACCCCAACGTTCAATCGTTTTGGGAGTCTGTCCCCGGAACTCCTAGACGACTCCTCGCCTTATGCTGATGAGATGGGTGATGTCCGTCTTGGCCCACTCAGAGTCTCGATCCAAGGGATCCTAGAAAGGGATCCCACTCAGTCGCGTCAACGCCGCCATCCGGCTTCACAGGAAGAGCAGGCAGGCTATGCCCCTGCACCACTTGCAGCAGCTCGTCTAACCCGACGTCAGTGTCGGGCCCGGGCCGAGGATGCATGCCAAGATGCGTCGACGTCAACGACTTCTGTGGCCGAAGCCACCACTGACGTACATCATGGAGTTCCTGCATACACTGAGCAGGGGCACTCCTTCACCCGACCTGGATCGAGGCCGCAGCCGCACCACGGGCAGGCTGGGTTGACTCTCAGGGTCGCAAGCTGAGCAATGATTGTCACGAAACAATCTGCGGTAAAGTCACTCCATACGAAGGTCCTCTCTGTATCACCGTTCCGCAGAGCATGGTATTTTCCCACTCTGATGCTCATCACAGAGGTTTGCCTCGTGCTACCCCTGTCCCGAAGGAAGACCCACCCCGTGGTAGTGACGCTCGGTGCGGAAACCTCTCATGTGCCCACTATATAGGGTATGGAGTCCCTCCTCCCGCACCCGAACGCCGATATGAAGGCGCTATCCATCTGATCCTTCTCCGACGTGGGGGTCCTCCTGACATCCTATCTACAACGGGCGAAGGTCCTCCTCACCCCAACAACTCGAGGAGTGAAGGTCAGCCTCGCTCCGCCCGCATCGACCATGGAGGTCCTGCCCATGCTCTTGCAGATTCTAACAGAGGCTCCGCCCACATGGCTCCTCCCCATGTACCCTTCGACATTTTCCCTGGTGCCCCTCACACCTAGGTCACCTCGAGCAGGAGCCCTCTCCGCCACGACGCCAGCGCCGCCCCAAGAATACATATTGGGAATCAACCTTGTCCCTATGAGTCACCCTGGCGTAGAAGAGCGGGTCGTCTCCGCCACTAGAAGAGTCCTGGGAAGGCCCCGGTAGAGATCCGACCTTCCTGTTTCTCAGACTCTGAAGCAGAATGCGACTCAGCGATGGAACCTTCTCCCCACTCCTCTGTGTCAAGAACTGGGGCAGGGACTAGGCGCGTCAGCCTCATTCTCCCAGAATGCGAGGTCCACCGGATTCCCTCCTCCCTCCGCAGGTATATCCAGGAGGAAGAAATCGTGGAAATACCACAGGTCCCTATCGTGAAATCACCACTGTTGTCACCGGAAGTGCCCGCTACCTCTACAATAGATCACGGGGATCTTTTTTGGGGACCAATGACGGTAGAGAAACCGCATAACCCATTGCCAGTGACCGTGACTACTACACCTGAAGTTGTGGCTATCAGCCCATCGTATCGTGATATCATGGTCAGGTCATCTCAATCTTCAGAGGACGGCCCAGAATTTGGCAGCCAGTCAGCTCGTTCATCGTTTTCTCCACTGCCAATTTTACTATCCCAGTGGTCCGCCTCGGTACTGGTACCGGTCCCTGAGCCGCCCCCGGTTGACGAGTGGGGTAATATAGGGCCGGACCCCGAATATGAACCCAGGAGCTCTGGAGCATTCTTGCAGTGGATCACTTCCCGGAGGAGTTCTAGCCGACGGCGGCACCGAACATTCAAGCACCAGAGTCCCTTACCCTAGAAGAAGTGAGGTGATTTTGCCAACCCCTATGGGCAACACAGTTCTGCCTTCATTACGAGCGGGTGGTGTACCCTAGAAGTCGAGAGCACAGTGAATAAATCGGCGAGAAATGCCGCCTGGTCGATTTGGCCACACTCCCTGAGGCCCAACACCCCGGGTCACCAGGCCCTCAAAGCACCCTTCAATGGAAATGTGTTCAGAGTTACAAAGTACTCTGCAGTGTCATCAGGTAAGCTACCCCCCACATGAAAGTCCATGGATGGGGACACTATGCCGCTCTTCTCTTCATCCCTATCTGACGACAGCCCGATTCGTTATGCGACATTGAGTAAATGCCCTCGATAGGGGTCGCGGTCCACATGGCTGAAATAGTGTACAAGGGAGATGAGCTTGAATTTCTGGATGGAGACTTACCCTCCGAGGGCGTACCACCACTGCTGGACCCATCAAGGAGGGTTACCCATCATCAGAGGAACCTTTTAGGCCTCCCTAAACCCACCAAGTCACTGGTACACAGTCGAAATGCCAGTAAGGGAAAGGGGCACATCAAAACTGTCAAGCACTCTGAACTGTCCGCCTCTATACAAAATATGGAAGAAGATACCGAGAAGGCCACGTTACGCCAGCAGATTGCTGTACAGAAGTGGCTGGTTGACGAAATCTTGGCCGAGCGCGGTGCAGAGCGGCGACCCAACTATGGTAATCCCAAGCCAGGGCAGCAGGGGCGAGAACAATTTCCCCCAGGTGAGACGCCTCCAGGAAACCTCGATCAGGATGCTCCAGTAGACCGGGAAGATGCCAGAACATATGGCAAGAGGGCGCGATACATCTCTCCAAACCCTCCTGAATGGTAGGGCAATCTGCAGAATCCAGTCCGGGTTCCCCCAATCGCCCCAGAGGCCGTTCCGCCAGTCGCTCCACGAGTCGCTGAATCCATCTACCGTGTCGAGGAACCTGGAAACGCACTTGTAATTAGGGATCCCCGTCAAGACAGGTACCCCCACCCGGATGATCTTATAGAGGCACTCAACGCCCGCCTCGAAGCATTGGAAACGTGGCAGGTGGCGGTCCCACCGGATGGAAAACCATATCTAGCAGGGGTGGATGATATGCCTACACCCCCGGGTTTTGGGAATCCCACTTTCCTGCCCTTCAACGGGATAGGGGACCCGCTACAACATTTGGCACACTTTTCTTCCAGGTGTGTCCCCATGCTGGGGACTCCGGCCCAGCAAGAAGCCACCAAGCTCTGATGTTTCATGCAGACATTGCAAGGTCCCGCATTTGTCTGGTACAGTCAGCTCCCCATCGGATCGGTGACCGGTTGGGAGGATCTCTGCTGGTAGTTCCTATACCAGTTCAGCTCCACCACGCGGAAGACTAGCATTTCAGACCTATTCAAGTGCAAGCAAAGGCCTGATGAGTGAGTCACAGATTTTATCGTCTTGTGGAAGGGACTCATATACTCCCTCGATATTCCACTGACTCAGGAGAAATTACTGATGATGTGTGTAGGGAATGTGAAAACAGAGCCGGTACCTTCCCTGATTACCCAGAACTACCCTGGAGGGTTCCGAGATTTATTAGATAAGGCTCAGTGCCTTGAGGTGGCTCTGCAACAGGCTAGTCAGGAACGTTTGTTTCCCCCTATGTTCCCAGCCAGGAGGACTGCCAGAGCTGAACCCGCCGCGGTGGCACAAATAGAAGCCCCCAGGCAGCTGGAATTACTACCAGCGGCACTAGCCATGCAACCCCGTAGAGGTCCTCCACATCAAGCACAAGCTCCTGCCCAGTACAGACCTCCTTAGAATCGACAGGTTCCCCCCACGCAATGCGCCACCCCCACCTAGGCGAGACGATCAGGCGCCTTCTCCTCAGCAGGACCCTTTGTCCCCTCGCTAGGTCTAGGCACCTAGGGCCCCCTATTTGGAATGAAGCCACCAGACATATTCGTTCAATGAAAATCAGGTCCCTGGCTACTTCCGAAGTGCTCTAGAGCAAGTGATTGTGCGCCTACCCGAGTGCAGAAGGCTGGTAGAGGCGAATCTCACCTATCACCCCAACTAATGTCCTTATCATCGGATTATGGGGAACACCCTCAAGCAATTCTATGTGTTTAAAGACAGGCTTCAAGACCAGGTCAACAACAACATAGTCAGGTTGGGCCCGACACCAAAAAAAGTAGCAGGTGTCTTTGCAGGGTCAGAGCATGATAGCGATAGTGAATGCGAGCGACAACAGGTCCCCAACTGTGGGTCCCAGAAATACGACGATTGGACGGCTTGAAAAACCATCTATCTCACCCATGGTATCATCCGGGCATTCCTGAAGTAGCCGGGACCTTCAGAAGAAGTAGCCAGTACCTTTGCATCGCCTTTAGAGTCGACCTCTTCCCAAAAGGTCAAGCAGTGACGACATAAGAAGAAACAACACGCTCTCCCAGTGTCGTCATCATCCCGCACTCTTGGAGACTTTATTCCCCCTGATATGGGGATTCCTCACAGAATCCACCTGGTAGTGGATGACTCGTCGAGCGACAGCCAAGGGTACACTTTGGTTAACACCGTGGAGCTGGTAAAGCCCTATATAACCCCCGACGAGGGGGAACGCCAGGTGAACCCCCCTAACATTTGCAGCTGACGTCAACATTGGCGGGACCAAAACCAAGCCGGTCGTCGAGGCGCATCAGCAGGCACATTCAATCAGGCTGTGCACGCGACTGAAACCAGACATCAGGCTCAGCACAGAGCTCAACACGCACAGTCCCACCTGACGCCCTCAGCTCCACCTCCACCGCCGTTTGTGATAATAGATCAGACAGGGCTGCCTCATCTGCACCATAGTCAGTCTTGCCCAGCAAAGGGCCGGTCTCCGCTGTCTGGTCCTGGTCCGGGAACTACTCTCCAGGCTTCAACTAGTAGGCAACGGGATATTCCCAGCACTAGCGAACCGCCGGTTCAACCGATAGGAACTGCTATGCCTCCAACTGCAGAACGACCCCTGTAAACAGAGGCTCGCGTTTGGCACAGAAGTATGAAATCCTAAAGCACCTGTCCGACATTCCAGCAAGGCTTTCTATCCTCTAGGCCCTTTTCCTATCATCTAAAATGTGTGAAACACTTGTTGAGGCCCTAAGGAGCCCCCTCCAGTTTGAGACAGAGGTGGGGGCCATAGAAGCCTTCCATACCGAGGCATTTGAGAACGCCGAATGTCAGGAAGTTATCTCATTCTCTGTTGAAGATGAGGACTCTCCTATACAGGGGCATATTATCCTGTTGTACATCACTGGACACTTCAATGGTGTGGAGGTCCGCTGCTGCCTTGTTGACACGGGTTCCAGAATCAACCTAATCCCGACTCGGACACTGCGAATGATGGGTCTTTCTGAAAATGATTTAACTCCTTCTGACCTCAGAATCCTGGGATACGACTGGACCGAGAAAACCCCAGTCAGAAAGATCTGCCTGAAGACTCAGTTCGGTGGCTTAATTGCCAGCACTAAGTTCATGGTCGTCTCTCAGGACACCGCCTACAATGCATTGATGGTTAGGCAATGGTTCCATCTACACACAGCAATCCCTTCGTCATATCACAAGTGCCTCAAATACTCCCTCAATGATCGAGTAGGCGTGCTCCAAGGAGATGTGTCTCTTTTCGCCTCTTGTGAGGCCCGCTATCTGGACGTTGATTATTACAAGAGTAAGGATAAGAAAATCCTTTTAAGTGAGGATGAACTAGCCCCAATCACAAGTGATCCATGGGAAAGCATGGATAACGCCTACATCCTCTCGATCCACCGATTGGAGGCCACGGCCCCCGAAATGGGACAATGTTTTGTTATTCCAAATATTAAAGGAAGTCATGTTCCCATGTCCAAGAGGCAACAAAAAATCACCTCGTACTCTTACACCAACCAGGCTCAGGTGATCCCGGAGCCTTCTACCCATGTGCGGTACCAGGATGTAATTCTTATGACAACGGCAGTACGTCATACATGCCTCTTCCACTAGGCTGGAATCAACCATATCAGGACGACGCGTAACTACTACATTGATATCATCAAACGTGGCCCCTTAGGATGAAGGCCAGAGATGCTAGGGTCGACTACCTTCATTGATAGGGCCTCAATGACGAGTGAGCCTCCTAATATGATGACCACTACTGCCCATCCCGACACCAGCTGCCCGCCAGGGTGTGATAGCCCAGAAGTATCTCCCTTTGTAGGGAACCCCTCCACAGGTGGAGAGGAAGACCTGGAGGATGCTCCCCCCCGGCCTTTGAGGAAGGTATCTCTACCACCGTTGATGAATTGGTACAGGTGACCCTTGGTAGCGAGGCAGATCCGAGACCCACGTTGATCAGTGCAGCCATGTCTCCCAAGCAGCAGCAGCAGTAAATGGACTTTCTCAAACAACACCCTGACGTGTTTTCCTGGAGTTACAGTGAGATGCCAGGACTAGATCCTCAAGTACCCGTTCACCGTATGGGCCTCCCGGTGAACCGTCGTGGGTTTAAGCAACCTCCCTGGAAGATGCACCCTTCTCATGGTTCTATGGTTGAGGACGAAGTTGACAAGTTTATCAAAGACAACTTCATTAAGGAAGTCCAGTACCCCAAGTGGCTTGCTAACATTGTGCCAGTTCGGAAGAAGAATGGGAAGATCAGAGTCTTCATCGACTTTCACGACCTCAATCGCCACTGCCCAAAGGATGACTTCCCCCTCCCGGAAACTGAGTTATTTATTGACGCCACGGCCAGGTTCCAAGCTCTCTCTTTCATGGATTGGTATTCCGGGTACAACCAGATCCGAATGGCCCCCGAGGATGAGGAGTCCACTTCCTTCAGGGCTCACCAAGGTACCTTTTTCTACCAGGTTATGCCCTTCAGCTTGAAAAATGCATGTGCCACTTATCAGAGGGCCATGCATCGCATATTCAAGCCAATTCTCATGATGCTGGTGGAATGCTACGTAGATGATCTAGTGGTCAAATCATGCCAGCGCTAGGACCATCTCAAATACCTTAAGAAAGTGTTTGGTTTCCTCCGTTCCCTTCATCTTAATATGAACCCGTTGATGTGTGACTTCGGGGTCACCTATGGGAAGTTTCTTGGCATTGATGTTAGATACCGAGGCATTGAAATCAACCCAGAGAAGATCAAGGCCATCAGCCAAATGCCTCCCCCGAGCAATATTTGGGAACTTAGAGGTCTCCAAGGCCACATAGCCTATATACGCCGATTCATCGTGAATCTGGTTGGCATGTGTAAGCCCTTTTCCCGGCTCATGAAGAAAGGAATCGCTTAAGAATGGGATGAGATGTGTCAGACCACCTTCGAGGAAATCAAGCAGTATCTGCTACAACCTTCTCTTTTGATGCCACCTATTTCCGAAAAGTCGCTGGTCCTTTACGTGACCGCCCTAGAATGGTCCCTCGGCGCACTTCTCGCCCAGAAGAATAACGACGGTACCAAGAACAGTCTCTACTATCTCAATCGCATGCTTCTTGATATGGAGGTCAGATACTCCCCTATCGAAAAGAGCTTCTTTGCGCTCATCTTTGTCGTATAGAAGTTGTGGCATTACCTACTGCACAATGAGGTACAATTGGTCTCTCGGGTAGACCCACTGAAGTATATCGTGAACTTCCAAATGTTGACCGGCCGACTAGTGTGGTGGGAAGTGATTCTCCAGTAGTTTGATATCAGGTTCGTACTAGAGAAGGCCATTAAGGGACATGCGTTGGAAGACTTTTTAGCTTCCCACCCATCCTCCGCGGATCAGTCCTTAGACCTTGATTTTCCTGATGAGGCGATCCTCTCAGTTGATCATGCAATCCCATGTTGGAAGATGCACTTCGACGGTGCCTCCCGGAGCCCCACTGGTAGGAGGCTCAACGATCCTATGCTCAACAGAGTGGGCCTGGGTATCATCTTCATTACCCTGGCACAAGCCGTCTACTATACGCGTTCCTATTGTTAGAAGGATATACCAACAACGAGGCATAGTACTAGTCTCTCATCACCGGTCTCAAGTTGGCCCCTGATATCGACGTGCCCCGTCTACATGTGAAATGAGATTCTGAGCTGGTAATCAAGCAGGTCAATGAAGATTATGTCGTTAGGAAGCCAAATCTTGTTCCATTGTTGTAGTGTACCCTCCGCCTAATGGCCTAGTTCCCCTCTCGGCCAGAGGTCACCCATATCCCTTGGTCACAGAATGGTTGAGTTGACGCTTTGGCCGGCTTAGCCGCATCACTCGCAGAACCCATGAAAAATGATATGATCATACATTTGGCACACTAGAGAGTCATCGCCCCTGTCACCCAAGAGGACAATGATGGCCTGCAATTAAGTCATCTCACCATCGGGCCCTCTATATCTGGGGTCTCGGGTTCGTCAAATGCAGTGGTTGAAGTCACTTTCGACTGGAGGGAACCTTTTGTTGAGTATCACGAAAATGGTTGCCTCCCAAATGACCGGGCCGAGCGCGAGTGAATCCGACGCCGTCGCTGCAATTTACCCTCTAGAGTGGTCCCTATCTTGAGCAGATCCTTTATAAGCGGAGCATCGATGACGTTCTCCTCCATTGCATTCAAGGAGTAGAGATTCCTCAAGTCATGCAGGAGGTCCACGCTGGTTCCTGTGGTGCCCATCAAGCTGGGTTGAAGCTGTCCCATCAAATCCGGAGGTTGGGGTACTTCTGGCCCTCTATGACCACAATTGTATCGGGTATGCCAAGAGATGCCATGCGTTCAAAGTTCACGTCAACTTCCTGCATCAGCCGCCGGAGTTTCTCCACCCCAAAAAGTACTCATGGCCATTTATGGTATGGGGACTTGATGTAGTGGGACCATATCAACCGGCAACAGCTCACCAGTGTTGGTTCATCCTGACTGCTACATATTTCTTTTCCAAGTGGGAATAGGCAGTTCCACTCAAAGAGGTCAAGGCTCGTTCCATCGTCGACTATGTGAGATCCAATATTATCCACCAGTTCGGGGTCCCTCAATCCATCCTCTCCGATAACAGCACCAACTTCTGAGCCGGTGAGCTGATGAAATTGTACGCCAAGTATGACATCTGTTCGAACCATACCTCCTGCTATCACACGCAGGCAAATGGAATGATCAAGGCATTCAACAAAACCCTCTCTAAAATTTTACAAAAGATGGTTGGTCAGAACAAGAAAAGTTGGACGGACAAGCTCCCCAACGCCCTTTGGGATTATTGGACGACGACTCGCAACTCTACCCAGGTGACCACATATTCCCCGGTGTATGGGGCTGAGGCCATCCTACCCAATGAGATCCATCTTCCATCATTACACACTGTATTCTACGACCAACAGGCACCAGATGAGGTGACCGAAATCATTCTAGCTGAATTAGAAGAACTAGACGAGAACTAGCTTCGTGCCCTGCACATTCTTGAAAGGCGTCAGGATAAGATAGTGAGGGCCATCAACAAGAAGGTTCGCCTCCGTTCTTTTCTACAGGTCGACCGAATGCTGGCCCTTTGAGCGCCAATAATCCCCGGTAGGAAAATTCCCATGCTGGAATCCAAATGGGAAGGGCCTTATATCATCCATACGGTTTATCCCAACGGGGCGTACTCCTTAGTGACCACAGATGGTGAGCGTGTAAATCCTCCAACCAATTCCAGGTTCCTCAAGTCGTACTTCGCCTAATCACTTTTCAAGGTCCAACACGACCTTAAACGGTATGGTCCTACACGACCTTAAACTGCATCGCCGTCCTGCAGGCCGATAGACTACAAAATGGTACGAGCTCTATGACCTTAAACTAAGATCTTCCCTCGTCCTTACTACAAGACATTAAACTACAAGTAGGTCAGGCCATCCTGACCGAGGCTCAGCCTCATGCCCCTTGGCCTTCATCGACTCAGACTCTCTAATGGTATTGTATGGTGTGGTGTGGGATTACATCCTCATTCACGTCGGGTTACCCGCAGTACCGTACATATACCCAGTTGAGACACATTTCTCATCCAGAACAATGTTAAACTACATGACCTTCAAGAAATATGTATGGATTGATTCCTATCCTAATGGGATACATAGTAATGCCCAGACATTTCTTCCATTGGCCCAGCCCAAAAGCCAAAATCTTCCCTTTGGGTCAATACATATGACTGGGTGCACACTTTTTCCCCAACTCACATCGAGAAAGTCTCGACCCGGCTGCACGTCCCCCTGGAGATGTTCACCTCTTTAGTGGAGGGATACAGCTTTGCTTCACCCACTCCTTGACTGGGATTCAATCATTTTCACACCCGGAGGGAACCCCAAGAACGGCCTGGATATAACGCCCAAGGGCTCTCCTACCGATACGGGCCAACACCCCCGAGGGTTTCTGAGCAACAAGCCGATACAAGTCCCGTGTTGCGGATTTGGTCAACGGTCGATGCTCATTTGTTTCTCACATATCAGGTCACCATAGGAACACTGTGTTTCGAACATGGTCAATAGTGTCCTGGATCCTCGGGTCCACCCCGAGATGGACTAAACATCTAGTGCAGTAACTCGTTCTGCCCCATCCTGAAGCGACAAACTTCCCTCCGGGTGGTGCCAGCAGTCGGGCCGACGGCCCCGATTCTCTTATAAGAGTGTATGGTGTGGTGTAAAATTACATCCTCATTCATGTTTGGTTACTTTCCATGCCGTACACATCCTCAGACGAGATACAGTAATCTCTTTCCCCTCCTTGCGGCAAGACGTTAAACTGCAAGTTAGTCAGGCAATCCTGACCGAGGCCCAGCCTCATGCCTCCCTCACCGAGGCCCGGCCTCAGGGTCGTTGGCCCCCATGGGCCCCTGGCCCCCGTCCTTACCGCCAGATGTTAAATTTTAAGCAGGTCAGGCCTTCTTGACTGATGCCTAACCATCAGGCCCCTTGGCCTTTTCGGCCCCTCGGCCCAGGTCCTCTCTTATAGGAGTGTGTGGTGTGGTGTGGGATTATGTCCTCATTCACATTGGTTTATTCACTGTACCATACACCTCCCTTGTTTGGGGGTATATTACTCCCCTACTCGACCACATGACGTTAAACTGCAATTAGAGAACTACGTGTGGCTTGATTCCCATCCTCATGGGTAACGTAGGATCACCTGAATGTTAAGGATTCAGGTCCAGCCCCTTCTCTCGGGAATCTCCATCCCATCTTGGCTCCTTGGCCTACCCTTCCTCCCTGAGGAGATTATGTGGTGTGATGTGGGATTATGTCCTCGTTCACATTAGTCTTGTAATGACCATGCCATGTACCTCTCCCTCCCGAGCTGTTCGGTTGACCCTTTTTAGCGGTTCACCAATGTGCCTATGGGTACTCCGGTTTATTACCTGGAATTCCAGACTTTACTCGGACACATCTACACCTGCCTTCTAGGCTTTGTGTAACCCTTCATCAGGGATTCTGTCATCTTTCACACCCGGAGGGACCCCTAAGAACGACCTAGATACTATGCCCAAGGGCTCTCCTAACATTATGGGCCAACGCCCCCAAGGGTTTCGGGCAACAAATCGATAAAATCCCACATTTTTAATATGGTCAGTGATCGTTGATCATTTTGTATTCCCACCTCAGGCTAATGCGATATAGAGACTGTTTTTTCCACCATGGTTAATAGTTTTCCTCTATTGCCACGCCAACCCCATTAAGCCCAAAATGTCGGTTACATGATTCACATCATTCTCCATTCACATCATGTCCAAGTAGAGTCTCAGAACTCTTGGTACTATTCCACCATGCACGTCAGCGCGTTGGGGGAACAAGCCGCGTCAAAGGTGTCTTTCGGGGCTCTCTGCCAACTCCCCTTTGATGGGCGCCCAAAGTATTGTGATAAGGATACCCCCCATTGTTTCCCACACCATGTTTAACTCATGTGGGCTTAGGTAACGTGTTGACATCTGCGCTTACTCGGGAAGTTGTCACCATTCATGGTCCGAGCACTAAGACCATAAACTATGATCCATCTAGAACTATGTTCAGCTTGATTCCCATCCTCATGGGATACGTAGGACCACCCGAACACCTTGTCTTCGGGTTCAGCTCATTTGGGAGCTAATATCTCCCCCTTCAACTCTCACCTCTATGTGGCCCCCTCGGCCTGAGGTTCTTCTCTCAGGACTGTGTACGGTGTGATGAGGGATCATGTCCCCATCCACGTCGGTTTTGTCACCCGACACCATAAACATTCCCTACCTAGCATCATTTCTTCTACATCTACACTGCATGACATTAAAATGCATGCTTGGTCTTATCACACGACCTTAAATTGTGACATTATTGTCCTGGACGCACGACGAAAAACGGAACTACATTGTGGTGACCTCATTGTAGAGGACATCACATTGGGTATTGGTCATGTGCCATGCCATTTTTCAACACCTATCACGGCTTGATTCTTGTGGAGACACCATGGTTTGCAACCCTAGGACTGTTGCTTCACAAAAAAAACACTCATCTTAAAGGACATACAAGATTTATCAAATTATGCTTCTTTTAGTGCAAGGGCCATGCCTGCACTCCCCTTTTTTATGGCACTGGTACCTTACCATGCCACTTTCATGAACTATGTGAGGCTCGATTCTCATCCTTATGAGATACGTAGGAACGCCCAGGAACTTCCCCGCAGGCCCAGTCCAACCTTCGTGCTTGGTCCCTCGACTCGAGCATTTCCCCAGAGAACACAACGTAAGTAGGGCTTAGGTCCTCATTCACATCAGGTTTTGTAACTTCCTTGCCATGTGTCCCTTTCTCCCCTTACCCATTCACGGTCCAAGCTCTAAGACCTTAACATAAGATTCTTTCAAGAACTACGCGAGGCTCGATTCTCATCCTTATGAGTTACTTATGAATGCCTGGGCACTTCCACGCGGGCCCAGCCAAACCTTCTCTTTCGATACCTTGACCTAAAACCTCTCCCAAGGGGGTCGTACGGTGTGATATGGGATTATGTCCTCATTCATGTCGGTTTTTTCACTACACCGTACACACCCCCTATTCCCATTCACGCCAGAAGTTTGAGTTACACCACCATGTGCCTCATATGTTTCCTCCCATCCATGGTCCAAATTCAACGACCCTAAACTAATATCTCCCTATGAGAAAGGACTCTTCTCCCCCTATCTAATACTTCTCGTTGTCGTATTCAGATGTGTTTCGACAAAGAGCCCGAAGTGAAGGATTTTCATATGGACATTCCCCCTGTCCCATGACCAAGTTTCGTGAGCTCGCTATTTGGATCCTCATCCTCTTCCACATCCAAAAGGACACTCGGATGACATGGATACTAGGATTAAGGCCTATCCATGGATGCTAGACCTAAGGGCCCTCCAATCATTTCGGGCCAACTTCCCTACAGATCTCTGAAAACATTTGTGACAAGGTCCCGTGTTTCGAACATGGTCAATGGCCGACCCTCATTTGTTTGTCCGCATTCTAGGCTAACGCGATATGGATGCTGGGTTTTCACCATGTTCAACAGTTATCCTCCATCTTCACTCCACCATCATCGTGATATAAATCTCGAGCTCCATGATTCACACATTTTCACTTCCCCATGTTCAAGTGGAATTCCATCATACTCGGCTCTTTCTCTACGCGCATCTAGGTGCGCCACAAGATCGAGTTACTGTATTTGGGCCGGTATTCATAGAGCATCCCTTTGCCCTATCCTTCCCCTTTCTGTGTCGGGAATGTCCCACCACTACTTCTTGTTTCCCACACCGAGCACAACTCACATGGGCTTAGTAGTTTTGGCAGGATGTGTACCAACACAGCGGGGCTTCTCATCGTCACGAAGGACGTTAAAATGTGCTTCCAGAACAACATACGGCTTGATTCCCATTCACATAGGATACGTAGAGACACCTAGGCATTTCACCTAGAGTCCATCCCCAGGAATCGCAAAATCTTGTTCCTCCCCATTTCCGGCCCTCTAGCCTGACCCCTCGGGGGGGGGGGGCTATGTAGCTGCAATTTTTCCCTGGACAAGTTCAGGATGCCCCAAACTCCCATTGGTATGCGACATCTCCCCTCACCAGAGAGGCCCAGTCCTAATGAAGAAATGATACATGATCAAACCAATGTGCCCATATTGCGTACTCCCACTGCGGTGGTGTAATTACGTGTATTGGATTCTGTTCGGACAATCCATCACTCCATATTCCACGCTTTCTGTGCCCCTTATTCGGACCCTCATCCCCTTTCCTGTCTGAAGGGACCCCCCTAACTGCCTATTCTCATACCGCATCGGCTCAACTTCCATCCTGGGCCAATGTCCCAGAAGAGTGGTCATGTTTGGAGGGACCCCCTAACAGTATGGTTGCTCGACCCAGGGTCCGCCTACTGTCCTGGGCCAACGTCCTGAATGATTGACTGACAAAATTTGTGACATGGTCCTGTGTTTCGAACATGGTCAATGGTCGACCCTCATTTTTTGTCCCGATTTCAGGATAACTCAGTAAGGATTCCGCTTCTCCTCCATGGTTAATGACTGTCCTTTATTGTCACGCCATCCCCACAGTGGTGCGAATCTTGGACATCGTAATTCATGCTTCCATTTTCTGTCTATTCAGACCGATTTCAGTGCCCCTGGCGTTGCACCGTTCGTGCATAATAGCACACTGATGAAATGGTAATTCTGCTGTTGTGAGGAATTTCTTCTCCAGCCAAGCTTCTCCCATCTTTCAGAAATATGGACTGGTAATCCAAATCCCGGATGCCCAGAGCTTGGTCTCCACTCCTATGTTAGGTGGGACAAGAAGACAACTATCTCCTGTTTCTCACATCGGGCTTGACCCACATGAGCTTGGGGAATTATTGCTGAACATCCCACAAACATTGTAGGTATGTAACGAACCTATTCAATCAGTGGGAATCATGCATGCTACGACATTCAAAAAAAAGGAGGAAGAAATTGAAGAGAGAAAGTACCAATAAATTTTTTCTTAGTTTGTTACAGTACCTCGGGTTCAACTCCCCCCATGGATGGGTTGACCCCATCAAAAGAGCGTTGCAGCTCTACCACCCTTCGGCTTGTGGCCTCCAAGACTTGATGCTGCTGACTCAGCTCCTGCTCCTCCTCAGCAGCGGCATGGCACAGTTCGTCAGCCTTGGCTCTAGCCCACTCTACCCAGGCCTGAATGGCAACCATCTTTTCATAAGCTTGCCTCATATGATCCTCTGCCTCTGCCACATGGGCCTTCAACCGTGAGATCATCTCAGATTGTGCATTAAGAGAGGCTGAGTTCCCATTTTCCCAGGTCTGCAGCTGTTGAACCTCGCTTTCAGCCTCCTGGAGCTTCTTGATGTTTGTCACCTTCCTCTGCTGCCAGACCATGTTGAGTCCACGATCATTCTCCCAGATCTTCTTAGCCATAAGATCTCAGACGAGCGCGTGAGGACGTTGGTAATCCACTCCCCCAGTGCACAGATCGCGTAGCCGCGAGCGAAGTATGTCCATTTCGTCCAGACATAGCGCTTGGGGGTGTCCTTGATGAAGCGTGTGATCAGCTTCCACGATCCACGACAGGATATGCTGCTGTCTTCCTCATCAGAGGCTGTTTCGTCCCAGTCTGCACGATTGGCATGCTCGTACGCAGGATACACCCGCAGGAAGTCCTCGGCAGGATCTGCATCTGGCGTTGAATCTAGTGCGACATCTAGCGCCGAAGCAGGTGCGACAGGACAAGGACAGGCCGGTCGATCCTCTTCATCGAAGTCCACCTCAATGACCTCAGGCACAACCCTGCTAGTGGCTCCGCCAGTGATGATGCGTGTTGCAGCTCAGGGAGATGGGGGAATATCTCCACTATCACCGACATTCCCCTAGGAGAGATTCCACAAGACATCCTAACTAGTCTTGCCATATAATCCCACACCAGTCGGAGAACATTACGACAAAGAGAGACATAAGCATTAGTTGATATAATCAACATATGATGACAAAGAAACCGGTAGAAGAAACATACAGAGATCAGTCACCTGGTGCTGCTCTGGAGCCGATACTGACAGGTCGCCGAGGCGAGGCCCTCCGTATACTGTTGGAAGGACTGGAGATTCCGGAGGAGCCACCTCGGGTGCTCTGGTCCCACCAGACCTAGAACTGGAAGCAGCCATAGGCGCGGGTTCTGAAGGTCCTGCATCATCACCCGCCGAGGGGAAAAAACGAGGCCTGTGAAAAAGTTCCTCTTGTATGACTCAAACATCGGTGAGAAGTCCATTATGGCCCAAGAACGGACCATTAGGAAAGAAGTTCGGAATGCTACCTTGAGAGCCTCTGAGAAGTCGTCAGAATCTGATCCTTGATCCCTGGACTCGCCCTCCTCTAACGGGCTCCCTCCTCCAGCCTCATCCTCTCGAAAGGAGTCCTCTGATTCATCCATCAGGGGGAAGCGCTCCCTATGGTCGGCAGCTGACAACTGTGGGGGGACCGTTTGATCTAGTAGTAACCTCACCTAGTCTGTCATCGGGCGCAAGACACCACTGGAATAAGCATAGTCCTCCAGCTCGTCCACGTATTGCTCTGCCTCCGTCGGAGACGCCATGAAACCAGCCCAGACTGGGCCTATGCCCATTAACTCCATCCTGAGGAGATTCAAGTACGCCCATATATTGGGTGGAGTAAGTAATTGCCATTTGACATCCCAAATGTCCCAGGCATCCGAGAATATGGCATCCTCTGCCATGTCGATATGACGCAGCCTCTTCACTAGAGCCTGAGTAGATATCCTACGAAATCCCCTCGGTGGCTGCCCCTCCAGATGGCCCTGCTCTTCCGGAATCACCGGGTCCTCCGCTGCTACCACACCCTCGGTCGGGCCGGCTCTCACCGCCACGACAGCCCCTCCACCACGAGAATCCCCTACTGCCCTCCGACCCCGACATCGGGATATAGGAGGTCCACCGTCACCAACACGAATAGTTGGCTTCTTCAGCATCTCCCCCGGGTTGGCAGCCTCCCAGCTAATGGCATACTCCCTCACCAATCCGAAATCGGTGGTGGATAGAGGCAATGTGATTCGCATTTTTCCGTCTTCCCACGTGAACATGAGCCACAGCTTCCTCATCACACACGGGTGCTCTTCGTGAAACACTTCCTAGTAGACCTACGGGGTCAGCCGCTGGAGGAACCGGAACGACCTCGTAAACCGATGTGGCATGTACAGTTCGCAGAGCGGCTCACGGTCCACTCGTGCCACCAAAACTCCGCCTCGAAAGGCCAGGAGGTAAGCCCAGTGCTCTTCCGTTCCCCGCCCATCATCAGTGATTATCCCCATCGGCAATGGGAAGGGGTGGAAATTAATCTCATCCACCCTCCACACCTAGTTCAGCACCATCGACACGGTTAGTTTGAACGGGAAGCTCCCGAATGCATTCAGGATGGAGGGGCGGAAGTTTGATCCCAGCGGCGAGATAGGGTTTGGATATTCATAGATCCCCCTGATGTGCGCCGTATCCCACCCATACAGGAGGTGGAAGGGGCCGCATATCCTTGGCGGCTTTTTTCCCTCTCTAATGTGCCACAACATTCTTTACATCTTGGAAAGCATGGGAATCCCCAGATTGACCCGCTGCCCCATGTCCAGCATGGACGCCATGATAAATGAGATGGGCTGCACCCCTATGCTGGTATCCCTCACCGGTAGGATCCAACCACAGATTAGAGATGCAATGAACGCCGCCCGCCTGACTATCGGCTGGTGTTCAGTGCTGACACTAAAACCCCAAGACTTACATTGGTTGTCCTCCAAGACCCGCCAATACAAGTGCTCCATACCCCTTTGGGCCTCCCTCAGACAAGTTTGAGGCCTCGGAGGGAACTCTCAATTTTCTGGAAGATTCATGAAGCTCTCGAACCACTTCTTAAATTGGACATCCCTTACTTCCTCCTTGTCCACTCTAGGGAAAAGTGCCATCAGCGCCGATGCCAGTCACGGAATTTGTTTCGTATCCTCCCACGCGCTCATAACGGGGAGGAACTCATCATACATGTCCCCCAAGATCAGAACCCCCGAGATCTGGTGGACATACCACATGCAGATGCTCACCTCCCCGTGGTGAAGGTGAAAAGTATGGGTCCCAGACGACCATCTGCTCAGCAATTCTGGCATCAGTTGTTTCTGTTGGTAAATGTGGAATTGGGAGGCCCATGCCGCCTCATATAAACCCACTCTTCTCAGCTCGGCCCCAAACTACTTGCATGAGGAGCCTACCCAGTAGGCCCAGGCCCAGTCATCAGTAAAGTTGCCGCCCTGGCGTAGGTCCCACTCATCGGACGACCCCTTCTTCGGATCCTGCAATGCTGCCATCAGCATGGTATGGTATAGGGGAGGGGATTTTTCTTGTTGGTGTGGCTTCCCGTCGATATTTATTACATGGTTGTAGAGACAGTTGGTGGTAACGGGTGTGATGTCCTCCCGCGCATGACCATCGGCCACCCTTAACCATTGGTGCTAACATTCCATGCTCCTAAACCAGCAAGCTGGTTCATCCCTACTCACCTCAGGGATGAAGACGTCATCCCTCAAACTGAAGCCGTACAATGGTAGCTACTTGCACCGCAGATAATTCTTCTGACACTCTGATAGTAGCTCTGTCAAAGAGGTATAGTCTGAGTGCCTTCAGACGATCTCCGAAAGGCCCAAATAGTTGGCCATCTCATCCCTCTAGACGGTGTCTACAAGCACCCCCAACACAGCTTCCCGATGGTCCATTTCGGTCCCGACACTCAGAAAATAATTTTTCTGAAAGGATCGCGAAGGTGGGTCGCGAAGCCGGCACGCGAAGATATTTCGCCAAACCCATCCACGAAGTCTGACCTAGGTTGGCAAATAAGAGTTCTCTTGGCGCGGTCGCAGAGTCGGAGACCCGCGGTTTTCCGTGAAGGTCGATTCGTGGAGTGCAGGTGCAGAGTACACAGAGCTTCGCGAAATCGAGAGCGCAACTAGACCAGAAAATATAGTGAATAAAAATGAGGACGACCCCCTATTTAAAGGCGGCAACCCCCGAAGCTATGCGGCGCGCCCAGGCCATACAGAGCATCACGGCGCATCTGGGACTCGTGGCCGCGGTCAGCACTTCGGGCCCCCTCCGTGAAGTCGCATCGCGAACCGCCGACAATTTTGGCGATTTTCCCTCAGACTTCGACCCTTTATCCATTCGTGGCTCCAAGTCTGAGGGGGGCATTTTTTGGCTCCAAAATATTGCACGAAATAAAGGAGAAAAAATGAAGCCCTGCACGCTACCTCGCGAAGCACCAACGCGAAGCACCCCTGAGAATCGCGGCCCACCGCAAAGCACCAGAGGCAGTAGCTCTCCGCGAACGGCCTGACTTTCGCGAGCCCGCGGCGAAGCACCGGAGGCCGTACCTCTCCGCGAATAGCCTGACCTTCGCGAGCCCGCTGCGAAGCCCCTGAGGTGGTACCTCTCTGCGAATGGCCTGACGTTCGCAAGCCCGCTGCGAAGCACCCGAGGTGTTACCTCTCCGTGAATGGCGTGACGTTCGCGAGCGCGCCGCGAAGCACCCAAGGTGGTACCTCTCCGCAAACGACCTGATGTTCGCGAGCCCGCCGAGAAGCACCTGCCGCCCCTTCATGCCGCATGAGTTCTGCATCGCGGTGCCCCTCGCCTATAAATTATGGGTTCCCCCTGAGCCCAAAAGATGGACAATCTGACCTTTCGGCTTTTCAGCTCCCGAATCGTGAAGCACCCTTCACCCGGGAATCACGAGCTCCGCGAGGTACTTCTACATTGCATGACACCTTTTCCTTGTCTCGTTTTGAGCCCCTCTTCTGAGAGGGATGCCCTTCACGAAGATCAAGGGAATTGGCGATGGAGGGGGATTCCAAAGGGATCCCGAGCAGCCGCGGAGCGTTTATGCTTTGCGAAACACCCATCCTGGACTAGTGATCCCCATGCTAAGGAAGGATCACTACGTATCGTGATGCACACTGCCTCGCGGCACCTTGATTTGCGAGGCATCTCTTCTTCGCGATGTAGTGCTCCACGAATACTATTCCACTTTGCGAAGCACCCCCCTTCCACACCTCTACCCCATGCTAAGGCCAAGGCACTCCACTTCGTGAAGCACACTCCTCTGCTTGGCAATTCTTCTTCCCGTGCGACCCTCCTGGTTTGCATGATGTGATTTCAATGTCCCATGGGAAACATCACCCGTAGCGTTGCTTCGCCTAATGCTTCTTCGCATAGGCATGCTAACGACTATTGCATCTTCGCATAGACATGCTAACGTGGACCCCTCAATGGTTCACTCTATGACCCCCCTTGACCACAACTATACTGGTATCTTCCCTCTCACAAGGAGAAAATGGTGCCGGTCATGTAAGTCCTTGGGGTGCGGAGTAAACCCACTTTTTCCGAGCTGTAGGACGTTAAAATACCAATCACCTCGTCCTCAACACATGACGTTAAACTGTGACCTGACCTCGCACCTTACACACAGGGTCCCCCATTCTTAGACATTCTTTACGCCACTCATCTCCATGAGAA
Source organism: Viscum album (assembly GCA_963277665.1). Classification (NCBI taxonomy): domain Eukaryota; kingdom Viridiplantae; phylum Streptophyta; class Magnoliopsida; order Santalales; family Viscaceae; genus Viscum; species Viscum album. Next base: position 960,528,158 of record OY728148.1, on the reverse strand, counting down.
TGGAATCACCCCCTCCATAAGGGATGATATCCTCCTTCTCGGGGTAGCGTATGTCCATGGGAGAAGGGAAACGACCTTCGTGTAAGCCCCCTAGCCCCTCTTGCGGAAGGTAGCACCCATGCACCTCCGTATTTCCCCACTGCCAAGGTTGGTGGAGGGAGAAATAGGAAACGAGGCACCTCCCATCATTGGTCCCAAATCCCTCTCTCGTCGCGCTTCGCCTCACTTCGGGCCTCCATCCTGGAATAAGTCCCAGCACCACGGGCCGCCTAATGCGTAAGCCCCTCTTCACCTCTCAAGGACACACCCTTCGTGACGTGATCGTCAGGTCCTTGCTGCCTCTTGTTTGTCACACCGAGCATGACTCACGTGGGCTTAGAGCAATAATCAGCCATGGAAATTCCCCCGTCCAGCATGATGTTAAACTGTATGTCGTCCCGCATGACGTTAAACTGTATGCCCCTGTCCTGCATGACATTAAACTGCACATCCATTTGAACAACGAGGTCTTCGATCCATGTCAAGGCACGGTACGTAGGAATCCTCCACGAGGTTCAAGCCCACCCGTCATTATTTCACGCCGAGTTCCGCCTTCGTCCCGCATGACTTTGAACTACATTCCAATCTGACGGCAAGACGTTGTGACCAACCCGAACTAAGAGGACTTTTATCCATGTCAAGGCATGGTACGTAGGAAGCCTTCATGAGGTTCAATCCCACCACTAGTGGACCCCATGGTCTACTTACACGCAGGTTCACCGAATAAACCCATTTGAACTACGAGGTCTTTGATCTATGTCAAGGCATGGTACGTAGGAAGCCTCCTTGAGGTTTAAGCACATCTCCCATCGGACCAAGGTCCTTTCCTCACGTCGGTTCGCTGACATCCGCACAATTTTGAACTACGTGGTCTTTGATCCATGTCAAGACATGGTACGAAGGAAGCCTCCACGAGGTTCAAGCCCACCGCCCATCGTTTATTCGCGTCACGGTTCACTCTCATCCATCATGACGTTAAACTGTACACCCTCATCCATCATGACGTTAAACTGTATTACAACCCTACGACAAGCCATTGTGACCACCCGAACTACGAGGACATTGATCCATGTCATGGAATGGTATGTAGGAAGCCTCCCTGAAGTTCAAGCCCATCACCAATCGGACCAAGGTCCACCTTCAATTCGGTTCGCCGACGAAGCCCCCATTGAACTACGAGGACTTTGATCCATGTCAAGGCATGGTACATAGGAAGCCTCCCAGAGGATCAAGCCCACCACCCATTGGTCATCCCGACATTATTCACGTCAGTTCATCAACACCTGGGCAGGCTAGTGTGTAATCCCCACACCATCTAGACCGAGGTCCTCACTCGCGTCGGTTCGCCGACACACCACCTGAATTAAGTGGTCTTTGATCCATGTCGAAGCATGGTACGTAGGAAGCATCACCCGGTCATTCCTACCTCACTCACGTATGTTCACCCCGTCCCACATGACTTTAAAATGAATTACAGTCTGACGTCAAGCCATTGTGACCACCCAAACTATGAGGAATTTGATCCATGTCAAGGCATGGTACGTAGGAAGCCTCCCTGAGGTTCAAGCCCACCACCAGTGGACCCCCGAGTTCACCTTCACATCGGTTCACTGATGATTCCCATCGGACCAAGGTCTACCTTCACGTCAGTTCACTGACAACATCCGTCGGACCAAGGTCCATCATCACATCGGTTCGTCGGCACCATCCCGAACTATGCGTACTTTGATTCCCTACAACAGGGATACGTAGGAGGTCTCTTCGAGGCTAAAGCCCAACTTCACCATCGCTCCTGCGATGGTCCCATTTCATTCCCCTCCACTTCGTTCATCCATCCATCATCCACCCTAATTCTCACCCGGACCGTCATATCCCGGCGAGATTACATCGTTCCGCTGGACATTAAACATGCGACCTACCTCGTGATAAACATGAGATGCCTGAGGAAAACCTCGAATGGCACGCCTTTGGAATAACCGTCTCTGCTGGACATTAAACCTGCGGCATAGCCTGTGTTGAACATAGGAAGCTTGAAAACCTCATATATATGTCTATGGAATATAATTCCCCGCACTTGATGTGGGATACCACGGGCTTCCACGCCCTCGAGAAGCCCCATGACAAGGGACAAAAGAAAGACACGCCAGTTCCCCAGCATCCAGACACGCTACTAATGCCTCGACGTGACTACTCCCCCGACTGAAGGTTTCTGCCCTGATTGGACCCTTTGGAATGTCATGAAAGAAGCAGTGTAATTAAACGGCGTCCATGGAAACATGGCACTGGGAAGAGTTTCACGAACAACGTATTAAACCTATGAGGGAGACCCGGACTAGGTGATGAGTTCCGAGGAGGAATCCACAGAAGGAAGAACTGACATCCCATCATCCCAGTTTTGATTAAGGAGCAGACGTCACTGAATAAGGAGAGAATGTCGCCCGCCTTTGGAAAGAGGTAATTCGGGGAAACAATGTCGTGCATCCTTCTCCGCAGACGGATGGATATGTGTGCGCGCCCCGACAAAAAGTATCGGAAACAATGTATTTATAGTTCTGATTTATTATATGTAAACATAAGAAACATGCATATATATAATTATAAATAACATTAAATTATGAAAATGATAAAATATTAAATCCATAATATCAATATAAATTTAATACATAGGAATAAAATTAGTCACAACTAAAAAGGCTATAAGACCCCCTTAAAATAGTTTGAAAATCCATCGAATGTCAAAAAATCATGGTACCCTGACTAAAAACTCTATTTTTTGGGATCTTATAAGATTTTTTTGCCATTAAACATTTGATAGAGGTTTACCATTGTCACTAAGGGTGTAGATGTCATCAAAAAAATTGAATTGATATGTGGTAGAGCATAAATGGACACCCCGATCAAAAGTTATCACTCTTTGAAGTTTGAGTTACGTTTTCAAATTATTTTAGATATTTTATTATTATTTTGATTTTCTATCTTCAAATTGATATTAAATGACTATGAATCAGAAATAATAAGAAAATTATTAATTAAAAATATATTTTTTATTTATTTTGTAATCCAGTTTCACAAGATATCTTATATATTAAGTGTAAAATTCTATTTAACTTATCTGAAACATATTTTAAAAAATTTATATTATATTTATATCAATATATATATATTTATATATTAATATATTATTTTTAATGAATTTTTCTTAAGTATATCTATATCAGTGCTACTGAAAAAGTGTTGATAAAGAGGGGTCATTATCAGCGCTTCTAAAAAAGCCCTGATAAGGACCCCCCATTAACAGTGTTTTTTACAAGTGCTGTTAAAAGATCCCATTTATCAGTGCTTTTTTAAAAGCACTGATAAAGGTCCCCCTTTAACAATGTTTTTTTATCATTGTTAAAGACCTCCTTTAATAATGTTTTTTAGCACTAATAAAGGGGGTCTTTAACATCATTTTTAAATAGTGCTGTTAAAGCCCTAGTATTGGATAAACCCAGTTTTGTTGTAGTTTCTATTGATGCAGATGAATAGAAATACTATAAAATGATCTTTAAAAATACTTGGGAAAAATATCCTATGAATATTAAAACCTTATGGAACAAATTTTCATTGAAAATAACTTTTGAAAAAAAATTATTTATAAAGTAACCTTTTAGAGATTAATGGGAAGCTTCAATGAAATGGTGATAGGTAAATCCATAATTGTCGTGTGAGGTAAAAGAACATTCTATTTGCACGGTTAAAGGTTAGAAATATAAATTGTTTTCAAAGGGAAAAGAATATTCCTTTGAAAACAATGGTAAAAGATAAAAAGGATAAAAATTTATTTACCAAATCATTTTAAAAATATTTCTGGAAACATTTTATTAAAACATGATTTTTAAAAGAAAACAGGTTCTCCAACTAAAGAGATAAATAATGTTGGGATTTCTTAAAAAAATTATAATACATTTTCTATACCAAAGAGTGTATAAAAGGTACCAATACATAAAAATAATCATGAATGACTAGATAATAATGAAATGATTTGTTGAAAAATTGTTATACAATTTCCTCTAATGGAAGTTCCATTGCAAGATCATTAGTACTGTTATTGAGGAAAATAATCTTCAAACATCCCAAGGTGTCCCATAAAACATTGGAAATTTTTAAATCATAATCCTCATGAAGGAATAATATTGAATGGAATTTTTAAATACAATGACATTAAATAATTCAGGATATTATATATCAAAATGGGTAGTATATACACCACACAAAATAATCAAATTTTTAATATGACATTTATCTCACAGATATAAAAAGTGAGATGAGAATCCATTACATTGAGTTTCATTTTGGGTGAACATCCTTTCACTTATTCTATAATAAAATTATTTTAATTTTATAATTTTTTGAGAATCTTTTTCAAGTTTATAATTAATTTTATTTCACGTTTCACTATGTTTTATACAAATACATGAAAAAGTCTGTTTGCGTTGGGTGTTTAGGACAAATTCGGATTATGTGTCAAAAGAATCATTGGTAGGTCAACTATGGTTAAAGGGGTCATTATATAAAATCTAAAAAATAATAATAATGAAATAATTAACATATTTTTTCATTAATTATGCATTTTAAATAAATTATTAAATATGGTTATGAAAAATGAACCAACATTACAGTCATGGAGATTGTCGGTTGTACGTACACATGAGTAATGCTCTTATTTTTCAATGATTGTTATGGAGAGAATATAAGTAACACCATATCTTTCCAAATTGATCATTATATCATAAATAACATATTATTAAATCATATATACTTTTATATGGAATTATTGTGATGTAAAATGAATCACATCATGTTGAGGAGACGGTAGTCCACATGTCCACGAACGACATTATCACTTTTTAAGTGTGTGAAAGGGTAATAAAGAAAATGATATATATATATATATATATATATAATATACAGAAAGGAAATTATTTCATTAATATAATATAATGTTTTTTATGTAACATATTTTTAATTATAATCATCATTTATACGTTCCATGTATCGTGTGAACAAATCACTTCGCTTTGAGGGCGCAGTAATCCATACTTCCTCAAATAATGTTATCATATTAAAAAAATTGAAATTATTAAAGTTATGTGTTATAAAATAATTAAATAAGTATAAATAAATAATAAATATCTTAAATATCTTATATAAACAGTGTTTCCATCATAATTTCCAACCATGAAAGTTGGTAAAGGAAAATGAACAAACATCATTTCGTGAGGCCGTAGTTTGTCGTACACAGAAACAATATGTTCGTTACCCATTAGATAGAAGCGTGTGTAAGTGTAGGAATAACCTTTAGCAAAAAAAATACTTGTATATTAAGGATAAGTCTGTTTTTATATTATAATATAATAATAATATATTAGGGCTTGTTGAATGGAAATAAAACTAGAAATATTGAGAGAAGACATTACCTCTTAGTTGGGAAACTACTTTTGGTTTCTACCAAAAGGATTCCTTGGAAGGATTTATACTAAAATGGAGGCTTAAAGTTTTATTGGAGGTATTTTTGGAAGCTATATGGGAAGATATTTTTCAAATCTACGTGTTTTGAGATGTGTCAAGAATGGGGAGAGGTGGTGGCTTTTTATAAGGGAGGAAAAGGACTCAGTTGGTCTTTTGAAATAAAGTTAGGTGTGCCCATGTTTTAACCAAACAAATGTCATAAAAAAGAAAAATAAATAACTAATTGTAGGTTAATGTCCTAATTATTTCCAGAAAAGTTTTTTTTGGAGAAGTTTATAGGTCATTTGTCCCTTTAAGTTAAATGTTTAATCCTTTATTAAGCTTAATTTTACCTTAATAATTGTAATTAATTTTAATTACATTCACTAATATTTTTATAAAAAAACAAATTTGGTCTTATTAGAAATTATAAATTATTTTTATTCCAAATATGGAATCCATTTTTACAAATTCAAATCACAGAAGTGGTAGTAATTAATTTAAATTTAATCCCGAAGATGGGACGACAATGCATGTTTTAAGGTAAAAAGGTTTGAAAGTTTTCTATTTTTATAATCAATTTAAAATTTAAATTTATTCAAATGACATAAATTGTGTTATTTTATAAAGAAATTATCTAATTAAACTTTAAAACCAATTAAAAATATAATTTATCCTTACAAATAAATTAGATAAAAAATACGTCTTAAACAAAAATTCAGTATTATTAACTATTCATTAAATATGAAATGATTCAGAAAAATATCAACAATTTACCCTAAAATAATTATTACATTTATATTTCCATGATTAAATTTATTTTTATATATTAAATAAATTAAAGTGTCAAAAATCTAATTTAAAATGTGTCCTCTATTAAAAGGTTGTAAAATTTCCTTTATAAAAATATATGTTTTATATGTAAAATAGGGTTTATTATTATATTATGCATATCAAACATAATGTATTAATATAAAAAATATTTTATTTAATATATAACATATAGATTTCATTAAAATAATTCATTAATTTTAATTAACAATGTTTATTAAGACAAAACTCCTTTGGATGTATATAAATAATAATATTTCATTTTTTATCCAAATGGTTCGTATTTTCATTTATCATTAGTTGGTAACCAATGAATTCATTTTATATTTATATAAACCATAAATTTTAATAAGTTAGTTAATAATATTTATAACTGCTAACATAACGACTAGGTTGTATCATATTATATTAAATAATAATACTTTAGTAATACATTATTATTTGGTGAAAATCGGTCTGGTGTGTAATGTAAGCTATCAAGGAAGGTCATTTTTACATTTAACACAAGCTATCTAGGAAGTCCACTCTTGCATGTAACATAATCTTCCAAGAATGTCCTCTCCTGCATGAAACACAAGCTAACTCAGTGTTGCATGTATTGAAATACAAAGAATCTATTTTAAATAGTAAATATTTTATAAAGTATCAAGATATTATATAACCTTACGTGTTCAGAGTCGCGTGTCATAAATGTTATCGAATAAAAGGTTATTAATTTAGATTTTAAGTTCATCACATTCTCCCCACCTTATTTAAATTACATCCTCTCAATTTAAACTTGATCATGGTGATAGATTGTTTGATACTTCCTCTGTTTGAAATCCCACATCCTGAGAAGGGTTTATAAGTCATCCTCTATAAAAGAGAGAATAAAAAGTATATAGGTCACATACCATGTAACTAGGTATCTAATAGGAGAACATCATTGTAATGTAGAGATTCTTACTTGCAGGAAAAATGTAAATATTTATATGGAGTGAATGGGTTCATCAATCACAAACAAGTGAATGATCAATGGATAGTTGAGGACCTCAAATCCATAAATTTGGGATGATTTAGAAGACCAATAATTCAATAGAAATTAAGATATTAGGAAAATATTTTATTTTTAATACATTTTTCTAATGTTGGGTAATTATTTTACTAATCAAGAATATAATTAAATTTTCTTACATGATAGGTTTCAATTTCATATGAAAAATCCTAAATTTTGGTTTTACTCTAATCAAATTCTAATTCATTCCTTTACTCCTAGAAATTAATATCCAATAATGATTTTTTATGCTCGAAGCACTAAAAGAAACATTTAAAGGATCGCGAGGCTTATAAAAGAGTGAAAATTCTAACTATTTTCTTTAACTATCTTCCAAAACCAATAAGGTTAATATATTAATATCCAATCCTCAAAAGTGATACTACTGGTTTATCATTAACATTTATTCATCAAATAGTTTTACTAAAAAAATATAAAAATAACCTGGAAATTTCATAGGTTAGTCGTTGCAAAGAAACCCTTATCATCCTTTTGTCATGGGTTTAAGACCCGTTGCCTTGCTAGATTTGATTGGTTATCACCCAGTTTATAGGTCATCCTTTTCTAAAAAATTAATATAATTCCTAAAATAAATATGTTGGAAATCCTTTAAATCAGGTTAATCACAAAATAGACTTTTAACTAAATATTTTAATATAACCCTAATACATAAATACTTCATCCACTTATTTCTTCATAGATCATTCCTTAGTCCAGAGTTTATCAATAATATCATTTATAGTATTTTTAAATCATGATACCCTATTTTCAATCTAAGAAATAGAGTATTAAACTAGGTTATTCATTGTAAAAATCCTTCATGGTGGTTTTTAAAGAAAATATAAATTATCCTAAACATATCCCCCATGAATGTCAAAGCAGTTATGCAGTAAGGCCCATTGTTGTATACGAGGTCACCCTATGTTAGGATCAAAATACCTTGTCATAGTTATAATTCCTAGCTACATATGTATCAAAACCACATACACATGTATTATCCAGACAATGGATGTATTTCTAGAAAGAACCACATAATATCTACCTTACCAAAATTCTAGGATTTTATTCTATACTTATCCTCAAATTTTACCTTTGGTCTATGTTCACTAACCTATGTTTTCTTAAATCAACTTCCCAAGGATGATACTAAACTTCCTCGGATACCAACAGTAGTAACCTGACCCCAGAAGGCACATAGTCGGTGTCTATGACTATTACATTTGAAATATTACAAGGATTTAAATACTGAAGGATCATGAGATTAGTATTCTTGGTAAATGAGATACATACATGAGAAAAGAATAGACTGATTCAAACATAATTTTTTATTCTTTCAAAATAAATATCTTCTAGGGTAAATCTAATCCATCTAATAAATCCATGTTTATCTTTCAAAGTATTCTTCTTTGATTAGTAGGGAAATAAACATAAAAAGGGTGAGCTGAAATTGTCAGTAAGGGAAAAATATAGTGGAAGTAATAATGAATCAATGAGAATAATAATTATGATGTGGTGAATAACAGAACTCACATTCCATATAATCAATAAACTAAGAAGGAAGTACACTATATATTAAATAAAATGAGAAGGAAGTTCATAAATATTATGGAAAGGTAATAACTGAAAACACATTCCATTGAAATAACTAGATAAGAAAAATAAATATGTAATGGTAAGAAACTAAAACACGTTCTATCTAAATAACGGAAAATGAAATGTATCCATAGATATGTCGATGTAAAATATCATGGATGAATAATAACTAAAACTAAACGATGTAAATTATTTCTTAATAGACATCATGTTTGTGGCACATGAAAACCTATACCATCAATAACTTTCACAAGATGGTTTAAACAATTCTAATTTGTGAAACTAATTTTTCTCATGAGAACCTAATGATTCATTGAGGACCTATATAAATTTCGGGCTCCTCCCGTCATTGCCTGTCAAAATCATTCCTCGTATCGAATAATAAAAATAAATAATATGCCTTGTCAAATATCTGTATTGAATAAAGGATATGAAATTATCAATATTTTCCAAAATAATAAAATAACTATAAAAGTAGATATTGTATGTAAAATCATATAAGGTTTATGTAATAGTAATATACATGTTGAATGAAATGGATAATTAGGGGGAAATTAAATGTTCAATGATCATAGAATATTGATTATATCAAGGGGAATAACAAATGATTCAAATAAGTGAATGTGAATAATATCCTTAGAACAATCAATAATATTCCACCCAGAGGAAGAATAAGGATGGTATCAATAACAAAATCTCAAGTTGAGTAAAAATAAATTGTTATTGTTGATGATGAATAGAAATACTATATAATGATATTTTAAAAAAATCCTTGAGGAAAATATCCTTTTATTATGAAAAACCTTTTTGATAATTTTTTCATTGAAAATCAATTTCAAAAACATTTTCTTTAAAAATTAACCTTTTATACATGAAAAGTAATATTCAAATAAATGATGGTGGGTAAATCTGTACTTGTCATATGAGGTAAAAGAACATTCTTTTTTCATTTTTAATGGTAAAAAAAGAATTGTTCATAAAATGATAAGAATATTCCTTTGAAAACAATGATAAAAGAAAAAAGGTTAAAAATTACTTTTCCAAATCATTTTAAAAAAATTATTCAATTTTTTTTAAAAAAAGTGGGTTTTAGTAGAAAACAGGTTCTCTGACTAAACAGAGAAATAAAGTTGACTTTTCTTAAAAATATTTTCTAAAAAATTTTGAGTACCAAAGAGTGGAAAAAAATAGAACAAATACTTGAAAATGGTCATGAAAAACCAGATAATAATGAATGGTTTTATTGAAAATGGATATATAATATCCTAGAATGGAAATTCCATTTAAAGATCATTAGTACTAGTCATAAGGAAAATAATCTTTAAACATCCCAAAGTGTCCCATAACACTCTAAAACAATTTATATCATAATCCTTATAAAGGGATAATATTGAATAAATATTTTAAATATCATAACGATAAAATAATTAATGATATAATATATCAAAATGGGTAGTAGATACACCACACAATATAATTAAATGGTGAACATGACATTAATCTCATAGATGTAAAAATATAGATGTAAATACCTTACCTTGAGTTTCATTTTGGGTGAATGTCCTTTGACTTCATATATAATAATCTTATGTTAATTTTCTAATTTCATCTGAAAAATTTTCATGTTTAACATTACTTTTATTTCACATTATACTATGTTGTATACAACTACTTAAACAATTATGTTTACATCGGCTGTTTACACCAAATTCAGATTATCCGTCAAAAACAACATTGGTAGGTCAACTATTGTCAAAGGGGTCATTATATGACATCTACAGAATAATAATCATGTAATAAGTATCATATTCATTCAATAATTATATCTTTTAAATAAATTATTAAATATTTTTATGAAAAATGAACCAACATTACAATCATGGTGAAGGTAGGCCGTATGCACGCATGAGTGACTTTTTTTTTCAATGATCGTTATGGATAGAAGGTAAGTAACAATAAATATTTCTAGAATGACCAATTTAACATAAATACTATATTATTTAATCATATATACTTATATATATAATTATTGTGGTGTAAAATGAATCACAACATGTCGAGAAGGCAGTAGTCCACAAATCTATGAACGATGTTGTCACTTTTTAAGTGTGTGAAAGGGTAATAAAGAAATTGATATAGATATATATAGTATATTTTCAAAATGGTGTTTTTTTATTTATATCATATAGAGGTTGTTTAGTTCACATATTTTTATTTATAGTCACTCTTTATTCATTAGATGCATCATGTGAATGTATCACTTTGCTTTGAGGGGGTGGTAGTCCACACTTCCTCAAACGATGTTATCATATTAATGAAAAATGGAAAGTATTAAAGGTGTGTATTATTAAAGGATTAAATTAGAATAAATAATTAATAAATATCATTTATATCATATAATAATATATTTTCCATCATAATTTCCTACTATAAATGTTTGAAAAGTAAAATGAACAATCGTCGTTTTGTGAGGTAGTATTTCACTATACATAGACACAATATGTTCATTACCTATTAAATGTAAGTATGTGTAAGTGTAGGTATTACCCTTAGAATAATACATAATATTATATTGAGAATATGGTTTTTTATACAATAATATAATAATAAGATATGAGGGGTTGTATAATGGAAATAAAACAAAAAATCATGAGATAAGATGGTACCTCTTAATCCGGTAACTACTTTTGGTTTGTACCAAAAGGATTCGTTGTAAGGATTTCTAACCAAAGGGTGATTTCAAGGTCTAGTGTATGGATTTTTGGAATCTATATGGGCATATATTGGTTGAAACTAATTGGTTTTATTGGTGTGAAGAATGAGGAGAGGTTGTGACTTTTTATAAGGGAGGAAAAGGATTCACTTGGTATTTTGAAAACAAGGTAGGTTTAGCCACATTTTTACATAACAAAAATACATAAAAATCCAACCAAACTCAATAATGAAAGGTTAATGGCCTAATTATTTCCATAAAATTGGTTTTGGAAAAATCATGAACTTGATCCATACATTGTGGAAATGAAAGATGATATGTCACTAATATTATGCGATCAAGGATCTCAAAGGGGCCAATATTCCTCAGGAAAAAAAATCCATTTCATTAAAAAGTGTATGACTCTATTCCATGTTTATATTCAAAGGAATACTTTTTCTCTAACATAAAAATGAATTTCCCTTCAGTTGTAGTTAGTATAGCTCTTTTACTCACTCTAGGTAGCTTTTATATGTTTTGGTATGGATTGAAACATCTTTGCCATCACTTTAACAAGATCAGGTCCATGTATCTTTCATTCCACAACTTCATCCCAAAAAATTTTGAGTTCTACATTTCTTTACATTCAAAGATTCATATAAATCCATTTAAATACTCGAGTGTATGTTATTTCAATATGAGAACTCAACTAATGGGATATGTTGATCACATCCCCCTTTAAATTCCATCAAGTGTGATCATAGCATGTCCTCATGTGTTTGAATATTCCCTTTAGATTTTATATCTATTTGGGGGTGATAGGTCATGCTAAAATTTAATTTAGTACTAAAATTTTATTGAATGCTTCTATAGAATTTAGAGGTGAACCTTGGATCACAATCAAATATGATCTAAAGTGGAACCCCATGAAACCTCACCATTTCCTTCACATATATCATGGAAATTTTTCAATTGAGAAATATTCCCAAATAGTGATAAAGTGGTCAGTCTTGGTGAGTCAATCCACCACAATCCATATCGTATTTTTTCGGTGGATGTTTTTGGGAGATTTGTGATAAGGTCCATGGTTATATTCACCGATTTCCACATGGTTATAAGAAATGGTTTCATAATCCCTTTGGATTTTTTTCACTCTACATTTTCGTGTTGGCATACCAAACACCTGTATATATACTCTGTAATCTCCTTCTTCATGTAGTACCATCAAAACAGTTCTTAAAGATCATGGTACATATTAGTACTTTTTGGGTGGTGTAGAAAGATAGGCTATGTGCATTATACAATATCATGGTCTTTATCTTAGGTGATGAATGAACCCAAATCCTCATTAAAAGCTAAATTACACCATCCTCACCAATTTGGAACTCATGTAAATCCCCTTCCTTTATTTATTTCAACTTTTTTTAGCTCCAGATCATCCCTTTCTGTCTCCTTGATTTTCTCTTAGATAGATGGTTGGGAAATCATTTGGGAGAGGTAGGATGTATTCCATATCATTATGATTTCACGATATATACTTTTAATTTGCACGAAGACAAGGTCTCTCTCAATTTGCCACATGGATATAGTAACATGCTTTTTTCTGTTAAGAGCATCATCTACCTTATTCTCCTTTCTCAGATTATAGTGAACTGGGAAATCGTAGTCCATGATTAGATAAATACATTTTCTCTGATGCATATTGATAAAATTCTATGTGAATTAATACTTTTGACTCTTATGATCGGTATATATGTCAAAATTCTCACCATAAATATTGTGTGACCAAATATTTAGTGCAAAGATCATATCTTCCAACTCCAGATCATGCGCCAGGTAGTTCTTCTCATGGATCTTTAACTATAACGAGGAATAGGATATCACTTTATCATTCTGCATGAGTACACAACCCAAGAATTTCTTTGAATCGTCATTATATATCACAAAACCTTCTCCACTTATTGGTAATGTGAGTACGTGTTAATACCAAGATGATAAGGATGAATATCATATTATGGTATTATTTTTTGGTGTCAAGGATGTTTAAGAAGAAAATAAATCACCTCACTTTTTATTTGGTGAATATCTGACTGACCATCGTATTCAATAAAATAAGGCTCACAATTTTTAAGAAAGTTCATCTTATTGGGAATATGTTTTCAAGATGAAGAGGATTATTATACTCACCCTAAATCTAGAATTAAAGGTTTAATTGTAGTGGGGGAAAATCAGAGTCTTCCAGACTTCGGTGAAAATATAATGTTTCTTTTCTAATCTTGCAGTTCTCATAAATCATTAGTAAGCTAGAAAACTAGTGATGAATGATTGATGAAATAAAGAGAAGAAAAAGATTCTACCAATTATATTGAGTTTGATCATAATCATACCAATCATATTCAGGTTGAGAAGAAAAGAAAGATGTTGATAAAATATAGGTATGTAGAAACACTTTACTTGGTAGGTTATATGATGATGAAGTTGATATTACACATAATCAAAGTCATTAAGGAGTTAAGAGTACTTGATGAAAGTTTATGAAAGAATAAATTAGATGAATTTGAATCATTCTATTCTCAAGATCATCAAAATGATATTTCTGGATGAATAATTGTTTAATGACCAAGGAGGATAATCATAATGAAGGTGCTAGTTTTTAGTTAAACTAAATGCCAAAAATATTTACATCCTAAAAGAAAGAAGTTAGCGAGCATCATATTCAAAAAATAAATAAGCTCTTCATGTTGATCCATTGGATTTATTATGTCATCATATTCATCAAAGATTGAATTTTTTGTGATAAAAATTGACCAGAATCATATTTAGAAGAGAATGAAGTTGTTGATGTTGAAGCTACTGATACCGGTCCATCGGTCTCGGTATGCAAACATAATCATCAGAGGAAGAAATGTTTGAAACTAATGAATGTAAAGAAAATAAAAAGTATGTGGTGGTCAACATGAAGAATAAATTGAGAGATTTATCAATAATTTATTTAACCATTTAAAATAGGTTTAATTACATTGATTATCATTCAAGTGGGTGAAGACAAGAGATAAAGAATAAAATATTATTTTACATTTTTCTTCATTGTAATCAGGAGGATCATAATGACTAATCAGATTGGGAAATTAGAATCAAACTAGTGTTTTTAAAGAATGAATAAATTATAGATAAATCTATTTGAAGATTCATGATGGATCGAGAAGTGTTGAGAATAGTTTATGAAGGCAAGATGCAGCTGAAATTCAAAGGAACATATAGATTCGTAAAATGTAATTGAGAGGAAACATTTTCAGGAATCCCACCCAAACCATTTTTGGGGTGAGTATAAAAGAGAAATTACTTTGTAATTTATGATAGGTGTACGATTCATGGTGAATATGACACAAGGAAGAGATTTAGAGATAATAATAGGTTTCCTGTTTGCATTTTGTTGAATAAGTATTTCGTATAGAAGATGCATATGAGAAGAGACAAGATTGTATACAACTGGTTATCCTATTGTGCTGAATCATCAGACTAGAAAAATTGTTTTGGGATTTCTAGATTGAAGAAAAATGGTTCAAATTTTTTTCAAATATATTCTAACAAAGTCATATATTTATCTTATTCATAAATTAGACCAAGAGAATCGGACTGAGTTTTATAAAAAAGTCTATAAAAGTTCTTACCAACTTCTTGGTAAGAAAGTAAATATATTTTATAAAAAATTACTCATTTGTGAAAGTTGATAAAGAAGAATCATAACTAGTTTTGTTACAAAAATTTGTATTACATCTTTTGTTCTAGAAGGATAATATGCACTACTGAATTGTTTACATAGTGACACACAAGTGAAAGGGAATATCCTACTAAATGTATTCCAAACAAAATGAATGTATTCTAGTGGACTGTGTGGTATTATATAATTTTCAAAAAATACCATGGATGTTGATATTCTTGTTGAAAAATGAACCTTGTAAATTCTTGTGTTCTTATAGATGTGTGTTTTAATTATTTTCAATATGAAAAGAAATATTTAACAGGAGAATTTTTTTAAATAAATAAGGAAATATAAAAGAAAAATATATCACTATGTCACTCCTCCCCATCTCAGTGATACAATTATCTTGACTGGGAAAATACCATTACTATCAGAGACAGGTTCCCTTCATTTATTCATTGTTCATGTTTTGAAGAGAAGATGATGGATAATTTGAATTGTGTCAACAATAAGGGAATCCTAGTTTTCGATGGTAAGAATTATCATATCTAGAAATATATAATGATTCCCCATCTTATGTCTATTAGATATGATTTTATTGAAGAAGAAACTGATGTATTTCCTCCAATTGATGATAAAGTTCATCTTAATCTATTGATAAGAATAATATTGAGAGTGATGGAAGGG
Organism: Viscum album; assembly: GCA_963277665.1. Lineage (NCBI taxonomy): Eukaryota > Viridiplantae > Streptophyta > Magnoliopsida > Santalales > Viscaceae > Viscum > Viscum album. The sequence goes on along the minus strand of OY728148.1, from coordinate 960,512,090 downwards.
ACAAGAATTATTTTCTATCATCACTTTCTAAAAGTGAATTTTCAAGGGTAAAAGGTATTTCCTTAGCTAAAGGTATATGTGATAAGCTGTAAAACATATATAAAGGCAATAAAAAAGTGAAGAATAAAAATTACAAATCTAGAGGCTGAAGTATGTAGACTTGAAAATTGGTGGGTATGAATCTATTTGGGACTTATAAACTAGGTTAAATAACATCAAAAACACTATCAGATGTCTTAGTTAAAAGTTTGAGGATTCTATAGTTATTGAAAAGATATGAAGAATTATTCCCAACCAGTTTTATGCTAATGTTTGTTAATTAGAAGATAGATATCATAAACAATTATCTATAAATGATTTTCCTAGAACTCTAATCACTTATAAAATAATAAGTTATAAATATATGAAAATAAAAATAAAAATTGATAGAGAAATTTTGTTCAATACTATGAGGAAAGAGAATTCAAAGAAGATTATTATTGAAGATAAAGGTGGTTATATTGATTTTGAAAATGAGGTATGTAAAAATCTTGATGATATTTTATCCTTTTATTTTAAAAATGTGAAAAGAGGTATAGGTAAATATAAAGGTAATTTTCCTTTGAAATGTTTTGAATATGGATTCATTGGGCACTTTACAAAAATATATTCAAATAGAAATAAATAAAAAGATGGTGATGAAGAAGAACTAAGGCAAAGAAGGTCATGGAAGAAATATGGTGGAAAGTAAGATTTTATTCCATGGGGAAGGGTAAAAAATTCTCAAAATCTAAAACATGTGTTTTCTTATATAAAGGTAAAGAATAAGAAGTTAGTAAAGATAAATCCAAAAATTCTACTAAGCATGTTGTTAAGAATACTTTTATTGTAATAATTAATGATGAAGAATTCAGAATCAGTAATTCTGATTAAGAAGAAACTCAACATAAATTTATTTTAAAATATGATTTGAAATATATTTGAGAAAAATTAGAAGTCTTGAAAAACAAAACAAGAAGTTGGAAGATGAATGTTCCTCATAAAAAATTCATTAAATTTTTTTATATGAGAAGAAAAAGTTGCAACTAGATATTAGTGATTTGAAAAAATATCTTAAGGAAGAAAATAATCATAATGATCATCTGGAATTGAAGTTAAAGGAATAAAAATAATAGTAACAACATGTCCAGTAAAAACATTGTAAATATGAAAATAAAATTATATTTTCCATAAATTCGATATTTGAAGTTGGTGAAAGTTTTTATAAGGAAAACCTGATAAGGAAAAAAATAACCATCAAAAGTTGATAGGAATGGTATATTTATTTCAGGAAATTAGAAAGCATTGAAATTTATGTATGTGGCTAAGATTAACAAAGTTGATAATTCATAAGTTTTTGAAAAACCTGAGTCAAAAATGATTCTAAAAATTATTAATATGTATATGTTTCTATTATTTCTAGTTATGAAAAGGATTAACGGTTTAATAAGCTAAAAAAGAAGATTCTGATTGATAACAAAAAGGTTAGTGGTCAACAAAATTCAGATAAGAAGGTTTCTAAGAAACATATTCATAACTCCAGTCAGTATAGAAGCTATAGAGGAAAATATTCTTTCTATGGTTTCTGCCGATATTGTGATGGAATCTTATATAAATCAAATATGTGTTGGTTAAAACAATCACATTAATACTATTCCATAAGTTATGAAATTCATAGGTTTAGGGGAGTCAATATTCTCAAAAGAATACGTATGAACAAGGAGTTCTAAAGAAACCTGATAATGATGGTGTAAAAATTAAAAATAGCTTCCAACCCCAAGAAACTATTTTTGAGAGATGGTAACAACCAGGTAATCTTTCTAAGGGTTTTATTTCTTTGTTACCGACACAATATAATTTTCATAACATTTCTCATTAGCTGAAGTTTAAGAATGAAAAATCTCTTGTTGTTAAAACTACCCTCAAATCATTTAAAGGTGAACAACCTTGGATTCATGATAGCGGGTGTTCCTCACATATGAAAGGATTTTTAAATTTTTTTAATAATTTAAAAGACTTCAAAGAGGTAACTATGACATTCAACAAGGATGAAACAATAATAATCAAAGGTGTTGGATCAACTATCATTAGGACAGAAAAGTTTAAATCTATGATATATTAATATATTGATGAGTTGAAACATAACATGTTGAGTGTTTCATAATTATGCGATGAAGGTAACAAAGATACCTTTGGGAAAGATTTATTTTTTGTGAAAATTGATAAGGATGAAAAGATAGTTACAAGAGGACAACATACAAAGGGAAAGTTATTTCTAGTTGGTGAGGTACAAAACTCTTGTTACTTGGGTATGGTAGAATAATATTTATTATGGCATAAAAGGATGGGAAACATGTGTAAAATAAAAAATAGTAAGTTTTGAATGTGATATTTTGTTCAAAATATTCTTGATTTTCAATGAATAAGAGATTTTTGTTGCACTATTTTTCATAATGGAAAAATTACAAAGTATGTGTAAAAGAATGATGATATTTGTTCAAAACAACCCTTGGAAGATATTCATTCCGACATCTATGGACCAATGAGAAAAAAATAAAAAATGATGATATTTACTTCATCACTTTCATTGATCAGTTTAATCCCATTACATGTCTTATTAATATGAATAATAAATAATATGCTCTGAGAATGTTTAAAGGTTTTAGGAGAAAAGATATGTTGGGAAAAAATCCCTCAAGGTATCATTGAAGCATTTTTTAGGTGATTGTGTTTGTTGACAAAGCAGACATCTATGTTGTGTTTGTTGACAAAGCAAACCATGGTGAATGAGTGTGTTGACAAAGGGGGTTTAAATGGTGATTTGTTGGGTTCAAGGGATGCTTTCAAAAATCCAGGATTGATTGAAGAACCTTGACAAAGGAATGGATGATCTGGAGGCGGTACAAAAAGAGCAGATACATGGTGGCACCGTTTTCCAGTGTTTGCCAAATTTATGGGCCTGAAAATCGCCAATGGAAAATGGAGTGATATGTTTTTGGAAAAGGTTGAGGAGAGAGAAATGAAAGAGGTGCGAGTAAAAATTAAGCATGCACGCAAAATTAGTGGGTTGCGCGAAATCTTGAAGTGTGGCACGCAAAACAGCGGGTTGCGCGAAATTGTATTTCGCACAAAAGATGTTTCAAGGCCGAAAGCTTGAAAATCGGCAAAGGCAATAGGCGCGCGCAATTTTGGAGACCTGCGCGAAATAATTACGCGGTGCGCGAAATTCATGTGGATTGCGCGAAATAAAGGGATGAAGTTTTTCGCGCAAGAGGTGTTTCGAGGTCCGAATCTTGGAAAATGGCAAAGGCATGAGGTGCGCGAAATTATGGAGCAGTGCGCGGAAAATGGTTGTGCGCGGAAGATTTGTATTTCGCGATCAAAGTGGATTACGCGCTCAAGAAGGGTTTTTCGCGCGGGGTCGATTTTGCCTATAAATATGAAGTGACCCTCCTCCATTCAGAAGAGTTCAAGAAATAGAAAATACCCGAGCTATGGTGCGCGAAATTGATGTTAGAAAGGGTGTTGTGCGTAAACTTAAATTTTGCGTGTAAAGTCAGCTGTTGCGCGAAAAGCTGAGGTTGCGCAGAAAGTTGGTGTTGGCGCGTAAAAAGAAGGTTGCGCGAAAAGTGGATATTGCGCAAAAGCAGTGAATTGCACGCAAGGCAGTTTCTAGGCTGCGCATAATATTTGGAGGTTGCGTGAAAAAGGAATTCCGCGCAAATCATAGAAATTGCGTGCAACACACCGTAAGGGTTGCGTGTAAAAATTGAGGTTGCCGGGTACATCCGGTGCAAAGTGAGATTCATCTGCGGGTGAAAGTTGGACTTCAACAGAGCATCTACATATAGAGGAAGATGCATTCCTTCATGAAAATTAAGATACCTATAGGTCTATAAACTGTGAGTGGATTTCTTCCAAGAGCAGTGAGCTTAGGAAGAGGAAGAAGGTGATCCTCTCCACCGGCAGTGAGCCCGAGAGAGAGAGACAGGGAGTGACCCTTGGGAAAGCAGTGAGCTGACCCTAAACATTGTAAAGGAAGTGAGCATGTGCATTGAAGTGATCTATCCCAAACATTGTAATCCACAACTAGTTAAGTCTAGTGTAATTTGGTACGAACCGGCAACTTGTCGGCATATGCTCCTTGGACGTAGCCCTTAGCGGCGAAACAAGTAAAAATCTCTGTGTCTATCTGCTTACTTCCCTACATTTCATTCAAAGCATCATAATCAGGTAAATGAGATAAGTGATCACAGTAACCACACAAGTGAAAACAAAGTGACCCTTTTAACAAAGAGGTCAAGATCCAGTGGGGTAGAATGAACTTTGAAAAAGAATATACATACCCTGGTTCACCCCCCCTCTCAGTGTATATAGGCCCCTATTGGTCCTAACAATTGGTATCAAAGGGACTGGTTGCTTTTATCAGATTTGTTTACTTCAACATGGTGTAGTCGATCTGTGTAGTTGAAGATATTGTTTGCGCTTATCTCGGTCTACCATGGGAAAAAGAAAATCTTCAAAGAAGAATCAGAAGTCAGGTGGTATCCCTCAGTGTGGAAGTGTTTTTGGAAAAATTGTGATTCAACTAAAAGAATCAAACAGCTTACTGAAGGAATCATGCAGTGAACAGAAAAATGATTTGGATAAATCATACCACAAAAATACTTACTCAGTCAATGATACTGATGGAATGAGTGAAGAACCTGACTTTCGAAATGACGTTGGAACCACTGACGATGAAGAAGAAGAAATTGAAGGAAGAATTGATATGCGAGCTGAGTTGGAGGCTGCTCTTGAAGAGATAGATGTTTGGAGGGCCAAAACCAAGAAAGCTAACAAAATTTTTCATGATGCCAAACTCTATATGCAGCAGCAAGAATAAGAGAAGTCTGAGCTGATGGAAGAAATTGAGAAACTTAAGTTATCAACATTAGAGAACTCAGAATCAGTTAGTAAGTATAAGCTGAAGGTTGAAGAACAGAAAAGAGAGATCGATGGCCTGAACAAAAAGGTGGAATTTGTCCATGGGGCTAAATAATTGGATCATAAATCCACTGAGGAAATTAAATATAAAGGCATTCGGATCCATGATCTTGAAACTGAGATCAACAAGCTAAGAGGCTTAAACCAAAGGCTTATTGATATAGTTACTGACCTAACATAGAAGAATGATTCTCAAGGTGAGCAACTACAAAAGCTGGCTGAAATAAAGGGAAAACAAAAGGCTGGTGAGTGTGAAGAGAATCAAGAGTCCGATGAAGTTCAGAATCTGGAAGCCAAGAGTGATAATCTGGCTACACAACTATCTGAACTAGTTCAGAAGACTCAAAGACTACAGCAAGAGAATGAATTTTTCTCTGATTCTGTTGCTCAAGAAAAATTGAAGGTAAAGGAGAAAAATGACATGATTGATGAGTTGAAGCATGAACTGGAAGATGAGATGAGTAGAGGGAAGCTTCTCAAGGATGAAAATGATGTCAAACTTTAATCAAGGGATATAAAGATTCAAAAGTTGGAAGAGGAGCTAAAATCAATGAAGAAGGAAATGGAGAAAGGCAATGCTGAAGGAAAGCCTAGAATGAAAGATGCATTGCACCTATTATTTGATTATCCTTCAGCAGGTGATGATAAAATGAAGTCGAAATATACTGCATAAGAGTATAAGCATGAAAGGATTGTATCATCCCAAAGGTCATCCTTTTTGGGAAAAACTGGAATTGGATATGATAATCCCACTCCTATGGCTGATAAAAAAAATGTAGTGAAAAATTCCAAAGGTAAGAAAAATCATGTAGGTGCTAGAGATAGGCCTATGAGGATAGTTTCAAGGAGTGATGATATGTGCTATTTCTGTGGAGTTCATGGCCACACATCAAGCTTCTGTACAGATGATCTGGAGTATATCTCATGATGTGAAAATAGAAACTTCAATAAATCTGAGAACATGAATAGGTACAATGAAAAATCAGAGAGAAGAGTCTCTTAGAGGAAAGCATATGTTAGATGCTATTACTGTGGAAGAATGAGTCACACAATGAGTATGTGTCAGGAAGCTCAGGAGTCCAATATCAAAAGAAGAACTCAAGGTGCATCAACATCTCAGCATAGAGATGATGAAATGAGGTATGCCTTTGAGGGAAAATGTTTTATATGTTCTCACTATGGGCACATGGCGAGACATTGCAGTAAGAAGAAAGCAGGAAAGGGAAAGGACCAAGAAAAAAGATCTCCACCACAGGAATTGTACAAGAAAGAAGCATGTTCTGGGAGACAAAGTGGTAAGGATAAGAATAGGCTTAGAGCCTCGAGGAAATCACATGGAGCTGAACGAAAGGTGTATCAGTCACCTCCTCTATCGTACTCACAAAAGCTCATAAGGAGAGAATGTGAACAAACCTGGAAGATTATGGGGAGATCTACTCCTGTTGTGATAAAGAAGAATGAAAGTTCAGTGGAGGACCCACCACCAATGCAAAATAGGGTGGCGACTCATAAATCTGATAAAAGGCAGATAAGCAAAGAATGCATTGAAAAATTCTCCCTGCAACGAGAAGTGGAAGAAAAAGGCAGACCCTTGCAATGGTGGAAGAAGCAAGGGATGATGGAAAGAAAAGAGATTCATTCTCAGAGAAATAATCAAGGAAAATGGAATTTTGGTAGAACATCAAAGAAAGAAATGTGCACTAGTGGGTTTAAACCCCAAAGGGTGAGAATGGCCAGGCCTACCAAATCTACATATCAGAAAAAGGCTCAGAATGTAGGAAATGAATGCCTAGTCATATGGCCCGAACAGTTGAAGTTGTCTAGGCAGTTGGAGGAAGCAAGAAAGGAGTGTGATGACCTCCAAGAAAGAATCAAAGGGTTGACCCATCAGGATCAACCGAAATCCTCATCTTGAGGAGTCTAGAAGAAAACCCCTCTCCCTATGTATATAAATTCTATTAACTGATGATTGATGTGTTTCATGTTTTAGGGAGATACGATCTAAGGGGAAGTGGCATCTAAGGATGCGAAGTGGAGATATGATATGCTCTACAGGTTCAATTGATTCAAATCAGGAACCAGGGATGAAGAAGAAAAGATGCAACTGAGCACAATTAAAAGTGATTTTGTTATTAGCTTTATCTCTTGTTTCCTACACCGAGTTCCAACTGAGTAGGCTTAGAGATTTTGTTAATGGCTCAATGAGGAGTTCCAGATTAGTATAAATGTTGCACGTGGAGAATAATGGTTATGGGTCTCTACCATTAGGCCTAACAGATAGAAGTGTTTTGTAACACAGGGGGATAATTCGACAACAAAATCAGATGCAAGATTCATCAAGGAAATAATTGGATGACCCAGCTCAAGTGTTGTCTATCGAGATAAGACATACTATGAGAGAAGTAGTAGTGATCAATAATTTCATGCTTATTTATTTTGATCTAACATTGTGGTATTAGCTGACTGTTTTCAGGATACCAAGAAGCTATGAGAAGAAGTTGAAATGAATGATTTCATTGAACAATGACATAGAGAAAAGTAGCTGAAAGAAATGAAGCCACTGAAAAATGATTCATAGAGCAACTTCCTGACGAAAGTGTTGAAGAAGAAAGAAAAACAGGGGGAGAAGAAGTGGATGAGGGTGACTCATAAGAAGATACTGATGATGAGTATAAGGTAGTAAAATCCTTATCTGCACAAAAGACAAAGAATCGAGCTGAAATTGACAGGCAGAATATCATCAGTGATCAGTGAGCTCCAGTTCAGACAAGTAGAATGAAATCACTACAGAAGACATCATTACTATCATAGGTTGAGTCAAAATGATTTAATGATGCAACTGATGAAGATAACTGGGTTCAATCCATGAATGAAGAGCTAAATCAGATTGAGAAGAACCAGACATGGGAGATTGTTTCGAGGCCAGTAGACAAGAATGGCATCGGGACTAAATGCGTCTATCACAACAAGAATATGACTGAAGATGGAACATTGATTCGAAACAAAGCACAGCTAGTGTGCAAAGGATACTCCCAGAAAGAATATATTTAAGTTTATGAGACATTTTCACTGGATGCAATGCTAGAGACAATCAAATTATTCCTAGCCGTTGCAGTAAAATTTGTCTACAGGTGACACAGGGAAAGAATGGAACATTCATTTCTCAATCCAAATATGTGAATAGGTTTTTGGAATGATTTGGAATGGATAATTACAAAGAAATGAAAACTCTGGTTGCTACCCGGATGAAATTATCAAAAGATGAGGATGGAAAGGTAGTTAATATCACAGAATACAGGAAAATCATTGGAAGTTTGTTGTACTTAACCGCAACAAGGCCTGACATTGTTTTCGCCACATGCCAAGTAGAAAGATATCAGAGCAATCCCAAGGAAAGCCACATGTTTGTAGTGAAAAGAATACATTGGTATATGACATATACTGAAAAATCTGATACAGAGTTATTGGGATATACTGATGCAGACTGGGCCGGTTCAGCAGATGATAGAAAATCAACGTCAGGTGGTGCATTTTATCTTGGTGGATTGTGTATTTCTTGGCTAAGCAAGAAACAAGATTGCATTTCATTGAGCACCGCAGAAGCTGAGTATATTGCGGCCACTCAAGCAAGCACACAGTTATTGTGGATGAAGCAGCAGCTTGAAGATATGGGAGTTGAAGTGAAGTCTCCGATCAGAATCCAGTGTGATAACTCAAGTGCTATAAATCTCAGCAAAAATCCCGTCCATCACTCAAGGACAAATCACATTGATATCATGTATCATTTCATCATGGAGATGGTTGGGCAGGGAATCGTGAAGTTGGAGTATGTGCCTACAGAGCTACAGGTTGCAGACATTCTGACAAAGGCCTTACCCAAGGAAGCCTTTGAGAGGCATCGACTGGCTCTGGGAGTTCAGTCGATTCCCCGCACTTGAAATAGTGTGGATGTGGAATCCTCACCCCTCTACCCAAGGTATGATGTGTTTTTCCCTAATATGCTGATATGTGTTCTCTACTATGTTACAGAATACAAAGGAGTGTCCTTTGCGTTCGTTTACAAAGGGGGAGAAAAGTGTTTGTTAATTTGTTAAAGGAGGATAAAATAGTGATTGTTCAAGGGGGAGATAGTGTGGAGATTTGATAAATCACAATTTATACGGGGAGAAGCTGACAGGTGGAGCAGCCAGAAAGCGGGAGCAATGAGAAAGGGGGAGTGTATTAAATCTGACGATGCTAGAAGTGATCGATCAAAGAATAGATATCACGATAGCTGAGGATCATGATAAAAGTATAAGAGAGGTGTTGGAAAGTGGTAAGAATACTTCCAAACCAAACATTGGTCTTCCAACAAGTCCATTGACAATTGGTATCAGTTTAGTACAAATTGGTATCAGTGTGGTGTCAACAGTGGATATCAGAGATGAAGTGATTCATTGATGAACTTCTCATTTACTCTTGTTTCTCACGACGAGCATTGATCATGTGGGCTTAGAGTATGTGTTGAGTAAATCCTTGATCGCTATCAGAATCGCAATGAGGTGAATGGTGGATGAAGAATTAATGATGTATCTTTCCATAGAAAAGTTGTCAACAAACCCAAAGGGGGAGATTGTTGGGAAAAAATCCCTCAAGGTATCATTGAAGCATTTTTGATGTGATTGTGTTTGTTGAAAAAGCAGACATCTATGTTGTGTTTGTTGACAATGCAAACCATGGTGAATGAGTGTGTTGACATAGGGGGTTTAAATGGTGATTTTTCGAGTTCAAGGGATTCTTTCAACAATCTATGATTGATTGAAGAACCTTGACAAAGGAATGGATGATCTGGAGGCAGTACAAAAAGAGCAGATACAAGGTGGCACCGTTTTCCAGTGTTTTCCAAATTTATGGGCCTGAAAATCGCCAATGGAAAATGGAGTGATATGTTTTTGGAAAAGGTTGAGGAGAGAGAAATGAAAGAGGTGCGCGGAAAAATTAAGCGTGGCGCGCAAAATTAGCGGGTTGCACGAAATCTTGAAGTGTGGCGCGCAAAACAGCGGGTTGCACGAAATTTTATTTCGCGCAAAAGATGTTTGAAGGACGAAAGCTTGAAAATCGGCAAAGGCATTAGGCGCGCGCAATTTTGGAGACCTATGCGAAATAATTATGCGGTGCGCGAAATTCGTGCGGATTGTGCGAAATAAAGGGATGAAGTTTTTCACGCAAGAGGTGTTTCGAGGTCCGAAGCTCGGAAAATAGCAAAGGCATGAGGTGCGCGAAAATATGGAGCAGTGCACGGAAAATGGTTGTGCGCGGAAGATTTGTATTTCGTGATCAAAGCGGATTATGCGCTCAAGAAGGGTTTTTCGCGCGGGGTCGATTTTTCCTATAAATATGAAGTGACCCTCCTCCATTCAGAAGAGTACAAGACCTAGAAAATACCCGAGCTCTGGTGCGCGAAATTGAAGTTAGAAAGGGTGTTGTGCATAAACTTAAAGTTTGCGCGTAAAGTCAGCTGTTGCGCGAAAAGCTAATGTTGCGCAGAAAGTTGGTGTTGGCGTGTAAAAGGAAGGTTGCGCGAAAAGTGGATATCGTGCAAAAGCTGTGAATTGAACGCAAGGCAGTTTCCAGGCTGCGCGTAATATTTGGAGGTTGCGCGAAAAAGGAATTTCGCGCAAATCATAGAAATGGCGCGCAACACACAGTAAGGGTTGCGTGTAAAAATTGAGGTTTCCCGGTACATCCGGTGCAAAGTGAGATTCATCTGCGGGTGAAAGTTGGACTTCAACAGAGCATCTACATATAGAGGAAGATGCATTCCTTCATGAAAATGAAGAGACCTACAGGTCTATAAACTGTGAGTGGATTCCTTCCAAGAGCAGTGCGCTTAGGAAGAGGAAGAAGGTGATCCTCTCCACCGACAGTGAGCCAGAGAGAGAGAGACAGGGAGTGACCCTTGGGAAAGCAGTGAGCTGACCCTAAACATTGTAAAGGCAGTGAGGCTGGGCATAGAAGTGATCTAGCCCGAACATTGTAATCCACAGCTAGTGAAGTCTAGTGGAATTTGGTACGAACCGGAAACTTGTCGGCATATGCTCCTTGGACGTAGCCCTTAGCGGTGAACCAAGTAAAAATCTCTGTGTCTATCTGCTTACTTCCCTGCATTGCATTCAAAGCATCATCATCAGGTAAATGAGATAAGTGATCACAGTAACCACACAAGTGCAAACAAAGTGACCCTTGTAACAAAGAGGTCAAGATCCAGTAGGGCAGAAAGAACTTTGAAAAAGAATATCCATACCCTGATTCACCCCCCCCCCTCTCAAGGTATATAGGCCCTTATTGGTCTAACAAGATAAGATGAAAAGTGAGTATTCAGTGAAAAGGTTGAAAACTAATAATGGTGATGAGTATACGAATGAAGAATATGAATGTTATCCTAAGAAAAATGGAATTTTGCATGAGTATAGTTCCCTATACACACCTCACAAAAATGGAGTTGGTGAATTGAAGAATAGAAGTTTGGTGGAAATGGGTAGAACTATGTTACTTGAACAAGGTATTTCTCATTCATATTAGAGGCAACCCATGATTACCCTTCTTTATATTCAAAACTAATGTTTCTATAGGACATGTTTTTATATGAATTTATACAAAATCTTTTATAGAAAAACTAAATGTTTGATAAAGATAAGAGTTTTCAGGAGTCCATCCATTATAAAGAAGAAAGGTGGAAATCATGGAATGTTTGAGCAGAAAGGTAAAGATGGAATTTTTCATGGTTATGCTCTAGAAGGAAGAGGGTATAGATTTTTCAACAAATAAATAGAAAGAATTTTTTATTCTAACAATTTGAATGTTATTGAAAAATATATTAAGGATAAATATAATCAAATAGATAAGGATGTTGAGAATGATTAAGAATGTTTTGTCAACAGTTATGATAAGGACACATCCAACCGTAATCCTACTCAAAAACAGGAATCAGACCCAGCTATTTCATGTGAGGAAGAAGAATCTCTAAAATCACATCCCAAGATGAGGAAGCTAGTGGAAAATCAGAACATTATTGGTGATCAACATAAAAATGTTCAACGAATAAGAACAAAAAATTCTATTACACGTACTTATTTGTATTCAAAAATTGGTCTGAATGATGTGAAATAAGATTTTGAGTATCTAGAATGGGTTCAGTCCATGAATGAAGAGATAGAACAGATAGAAAAGAATGATTCATATGAACTCTTACCTAATCTAGTTAACAAAAATGTTATTGGTACAATGTGGGTTTCCCAGAACAAAATTAATGAATAAGGTGAAGTGATAACAAACAAGGAAATATTAGTACGTAAAGGTTACTCTAAAATTGAAGGTGTTGATTTTGAAGAAACTTTTTCTCTGGTGGAAATGTTATAAATAATAATTAATTTTCTTGTTATTTATACACACTGTAGTTAATTTTTTTTTCAAATGGATGTAAAGTCTGCAATTATAAATGTTGATCTTAATGAGGAAGCTTACATTGAACAACGTTGTGGATTTGTTGTTGGGAAAGAGGAAAGTTATATGGGCATATTTAATAAATCCTTCTATGTACTAAATAAATCTATGAGGGCATAGTATTCCAAACTGGATACTTTCTTAATGAATATGAGTTTTAAGAAAGGAAGAGTTGATAACAATATTTACATCAAATAAATTCAATAGTTTTCCTTCATCATAATTGTTTATATTATTGACATTATCATTACTAGGAATAATGAAAGATCTTTTGAAAAGTTTTCTAAATAAAAGAAATAGTTGTTTGATATTTCCATGTTGGGTGAAATGATATACTTCATTGGGTTACAAATGTTATAAAAGAAGGAACACATTTTTCATTCTAAAGAAAAGTATGCTAAAGAAATTGTTAAAAAGTTCAGTATAGAAAATTAAAAACTAGTTTACACATCAATATCAGTGGTATAAAAGTTGAGTAAAGCTGTAGAAGACAATAAAGTTGATCATAAATAGTTTCCAATGTTTATAGGAATTTTTTAATATTTTAAGACCTTAGGACCGAATATTTTTTATTATGTTACCTTATGTGAAATATTTTATAGTGATACTAAATAATAAAATTTACTTTCTAGAAACAGAATCCTAAAATACATAAAAGGCCCAAAAAATTTATAAATCAGGTATGATAGCTTAGAAAGTATTGATTTTTTTGGTTATTTCGATGCTGATTGGGTAGTAAATGTTGACGATAGAAGATCCACATCAGGTGGAGTTTTATTTCTAGGAAAGAGATATGTTTTTTGGAATATAAAAAAATATAATTCAGTAACTCTAATTACAACTAAATCTAAATATTTTTCTACTACACAATCTTCTACCCATCTTATGTGGATGAAGAATCAGTTAGAATGCTAATTTTTTGAATTGATGTTACCCTTTATCTTGGGTTGTGGTAATCAATTTGAAATCAACCTTTCCAAGAATCTCGTAAAACCTTCTCATTCAAAACTTATTGATATCAACAATTATTTCATCTGATATCATGTGTAATATAATTTGTTGATGTTGGAGTATGTTCCTAAATTGGAACAAGCTACTGACATTTTCACAAAACCATTAACCAAGGAAGTATTCTCTATATTAAGCTTGAACAAGGTCATCTAACCTCTTTCTCGTCAAGGTTGAGTTATGTGTTTTTATTACCTCTCTCATCTTATCATTGAAAATTGTTTTCAAGGGGGGAGGGAAATTGTTTTATAAATATATCATTATGGTAGAATGTAAATAGAGAGAGTTGTGGGTATATTGTGAATTCATCATTATAAGTGTGTGAACTATTCTAACTGTTTGTTGGAGCGGTTGTTGGAAACAATTTTTTTTGTATTCTATGGAGGTTTAAAATTTCAGGAAGAAAAGACGGGGGAATTTTTTATAATCACTACATTTGTACATAATGAATTTTATGTCAATAATTCTTGTTTCCTACAATGATTTAGCACATGTAGTCTTATAATTATTGATAAGTAATATATATCTTGAGGATAAAAAGTTCAGTGATTTATGAACCTTGGTTGACAAAAAAATCCAAAGTGGGAGATACTTAGGACCCAGATGATAAAGATTAATCTCATATTCAGGTATTTTCATTTGTTGTCAATGGAGTTTAAGAGGAAAATAAATCACCTCACTTTGTAATTGATAAATATTGGACTGACCATCATATTCAATAAAAATAGACTCACAATGGTTAAGAAATTCCATCACATTGGGAATATGTTTTCTGGATAAAGAGGATCATCGATCTCAGCCAAAGTTTGGAACGAAATGTGTGATCATAATGGGGAATAATTTGAGTCTTCCTAACATTGATGAAAATGTGATGTTTACTTTCTGATCATCGAGTTCTCATAAATCATAAGTAAGTTGTAAAACTTTTGATGAAATCTTGATGAATGAAATCAGAGAAAAATAATATTCCAATAATATTCAGTCTGATTGTAATCATTCCAATGGTATTTAAGATGAATAGGAAATAAATATGTTTATAAATCATAGGGAAGTTGCAACACATTACGTGGTAAGTGAGATGGTGCTAAAGTTGATCTTCAAAGTAATAAAATCCATAAAGAAAGTCATGATACTTGTTAAAAGTTTATGAAAGAAAAAAGTTTATGAATTTTAATCGTTCTAGTCTAAAGATAATCGTAATGATATTTCTAGATACAGATTTGTTTAAAGGAAGGGTAGGATAGTCATAATGAAGGTTCTAGTTTTCGGTCAGACCAGAATCTAGAAGATTTAAATCCTTGAAGAAAGAAGTTTTTGAGAATCGTATTCAAAAAATAAATAAGTTACTAATGTTGATCCATTGAATTCACTCTGTCATCATATTAATTATAGGTATAATTGTTTGTTATATAAATTGATTGGTATCATATTCAGATGAGAACTAATTTGTTGATGTTGTAGCTGGTGATACTGGTCCATACTCGGTATTCCATTATAATCATCGGAGGAATAATTCTTTGGAACTGATGAATGAAAAGAAAAGAAAAATTATGTGGTGGCCAATATGGAGATGAAATTAATAGCTATATCAATAATTTAGTTAACCATTTAAAATAGCTTGAATTACTTTGTTTACAATTAAATTAGGTCAGGAGTAGAGGTGAAGAATAATATATTATTTTAAATTTGTATTCATCATAATGAAGCAGGTCATAAGAATAAATTGAGATAGGAAATTAGAATTAAAATGATGTTTATAGAAATTCTAAAGCAGACTTGAAGTTGCGAGAAGATTTAAGAATGCTAAATATGTGTTGAGAAGAGATTATGAAGTTAATTTGAACCCAAAATTCAAAGGAATGTGTAGACTCAGAAAATTTAATTGAGTGGGAAATTATTTAGGAATCCCACCCAAACCATTTTTTGGGTGAGTATAAAAGGGAATGTACTTTCTACTTTTGACAAATATACTATTCATAGAGAAGAATAGAGAAGACATAGCTCTAGAGAGAAGAAGTGGTTTCTATATTTTGTTTTGTTGTCTTCAACTAGTCATCGTATTGGGCTGAATCATCGGACTGGGAAAATCATATTGGGATTTTTGGACTGAAGAAGAAGTGGTTCCGAATTTTCTCAACCGTATTCTGAAAAAGTCATATATTTTTCATATTGAGAAATAAAACTGGGAAAATCGGACTGGGATAACTGGATTATGAAATCATACTGAGTATTGTAACAAAATTTAGAAAAGTTCTTACCAACTTCTATTTAAGAAATTGAAGAATGTTTTTAAAAATAATACATTTGTGAAAGTTGACATTGATTCATCATATCACATGTTTTTACAAAACATTGTATTTCATTATTTGTTATAGAAGGATCACATTCACTATTGAGTTGTTATATAGAGCTACATGAGTGAAATGGAATATCCTACTCATTGTATTCCCCAAAAATGATTATTTTCTAAAATATTGTATGGTATTAGATCATTTCAAAATCATAGAATGGATATAACTATTCTTATTGAATAGTGAAATTTATAAATTCATGTGTTCCTATATATGTGTGTTTCAATTGTTTTAAATAGGGAAAGATATATTTAATAGGATTCTAAGGTTATTACATAATTAAGGAAATATAAAAGAAAAATATATAACTGATTCACTCTCTCCCCCTCTCGGTGATACAATTATCTTGACTGGGAAATTACAGTACAAGAACAGTGATTAACCTCTTCTTGATCTCCTTAAAGCTTTCCTCATATCTTTAATCCATAAATAATTAACCTCATTTTTTGGTAAATTAGTTAGTTGGCTAAAAATAATTATTAATTTGTCACAAAATGTAAATAGTAACAAACTAATCTATAAAACAATAGATTTCGATGACACTAGTGGGTCTAGGTTATTCTCCAATTGCATTTGTCTTTGAAGGGTCCACATAATTTCCATCACTTGTGATCATGTTCCCCAATAATGTGACTTCTTGCATCCAAAAGTCACACTTTTTTGAACCTAGAATACTTTTTCTCCTTCCTTAATATCACTAACACAATCATTATAGTCTATTCATGTTCTTACGTAATCTTGTAATAAATGAGAATATAATCAATAAACACTACCAAAAATTTGTTGAGGTGGTCTCTAAAGAATATATTCATCAAATCCATAAAGATTGTAGTAAAATTAGTAAGTCATAAGGGAATTACTATAAACTCATAGTGCCCATACCGTTTAAGGAAAGTAGTCTTTTGAATATCTTCCTTATTCAACTGTAGTTGATGATATCCCTAAAAAAGATACACCATTGAGAATTATTTCACTCCTCGTAGATGATTGAAAAAGTCATCAATCCTTGGTCGAGGATAATTTTTATTTTATGTGATTTTGTTGATATCTTTGTAATTGATATACACCTGTTTTGATCTATCTTTCTTCTTGTCAAAGAGCATTGGTGCACCCCTTGGTGATGTACTAAGGCGTATGAACCATTTTTCCAAATTCTCTTGTAGATACTTCTTTAACTCCTCCATTTCAATCAAGGCCATCCTATATGGGAATTTTGAGATAGGAGTGGCTCTAGGTAAGAGATCTATTGATAACTCTACCACATGATCAGGGGATTCCAAGTAACTCTTTGAGAAATATGTCAATGTTTTACCTAACAATGGAAATTTCCTCCAGGTTAATACCTTATTTTGACTCAACCATTTGGTCAAGGTATTCTTCCTTACTGGGTATCAACAACCACACTATTGATGGATTTTCCAAAGAAGATTCATGATATTCCATTCTTTTTTAGAGGATCATGGGATGGTTCAGAATGTAAAAATAGTTTATTTTCCAATAGTTTAGTTTTTCTATATATAATGAAACACAATAAATGACCAATATAGCATCAAATTTTAGCAAGGGAAATATAATAAGATTTGAAAGAAGAATCATCCCAAATATGATTATTGGAGAAGAGACCAACACTTGGATTGTGATGACGACACCACTATGTTTTTAATGGATATCTCCACTTAATGGTATTGGGGCTTTAATTCAATAGTTCTAGAAAACTAATAGTATATAAACGAACAAGTAGAACCAAAATCAAATAATAATTTTCCTATTATTTAGTGAATATGACTCATACCTTGTATGATTTTATTTTTACACTCCACTTCATTAGAAGTGATTATATAATATTTCCTTTACTCCTTTGAATTTGGTGATTGCTGACACTGGTTACCCTTAAGGACATGTGGTTTAGTGCACTTTCTTACATAACACCCTTAGTCCCTATAGTTGAATCATTGAACCATTGGTGGCGCATTAGGATGTTCCTTCCTTTCCTCTATCATGTTGGTCAGCTTCATCATATATCTTCAATATTCATTAGCTTGGTTTCCTTATCTCCCACACTTGAATAATTTCCCTATCCCTTTGAGGTAATTAACATGACTCTTCTTCCCACATTTTTGACATGTGGGTAGTTGGATCCTATTTCCTCATTTTTTATTTGACCCACAATCTTTAAACCCCATTATTCTCTTATTATCTCCATAACCATGGGACCATTCTTTGAAATCCATATCTACATTAAGAGCACTTTTAACCACATATTCAAAACTCCCAATTCTTATATTTCTAGATCGTTTTGAACGTGTATTTTTAAAACAATAAATAACATATCTATTTTTCTATCATTATTGATAAAAACCCAAGGAATACATTTAAAACCTTAGGAAGTTTTCATCATAAGTGGTGACAACTTCACCTTCCTTTTTTTAGCTATATGAATTCTCTTTGAAACTTTTTTCTGAAGAGTTCTTGGGAAATGATTTTTAAGAAATATTTTCTTAAATTATTCCCATTCCATCTATTCCATTTAATCCTTTGGATTTTTTTTCTTTATCAATTCCTTATATTGAGAAGATTCTCCATATAAATGATAAATTTCAAGAGTCACCATATCATTTTTAGAGAAATGGATCGTAGAAAATATCTTCTTTTTTGTGTTAACCCACTATTCCACATCAAGTGGATTGGAAGTTCCACTAAACATCAATGGTCATTTTTGTGTTATGGACTCAATGGATAAATGATCATTCTTGGGTGAATATGGGCATTCCACATAGTTAATGTTATTATTCATATCATAAGACAACTAGGTAATCATTTCCACAATGTTTTGAGCTTAACCACCAATAGAATTGGGGATCTCATTTGGATAATTGTTTCATTGTCACTCACACAGGTTTTAGGCCTAGTTTCTCCTGGTTGCTACAATTTTCAAGAATAGAAATTTTAGAAAAAAACATAAGTCAATAAATCATGAGTAATTTATTCTTTTATGAAATTAACACTAAAGGAATATCTTATGGGATCCATATGTCTATACTTTTCTAAAAATAGTCTTCTAGGATGTTTTACCTATACGTAGACTTATACTAATGGTTTCTACTCTTGTTTTCTAATCATAATTCCCAAATTAACTAATCCATTCTTAGATACCAACTATAGGGACCCTAATTTTTCATACATAACTATTACATCATTTTAAAGATAAACAACATAATAGAGTTACAATTCATGGAACTAAAGGTTTATGTCTTAGAATAATTAGGCTCATAAATAACTTGTACATAATAAAACATAAACAAAATTTAAATCCTTCTTCATTATCCTTCTAAAATAACACATTATCCTTAGTACATGCAATTACCTAAGGATATACATCAATGAAAGGGGTAAGACAAAAGCCCTGTAAAATGATGAAAAAGTAACTTGAATCAATATAACATGGTTGAGCATAATCATCATATAATAACCCTAGGATCATTATCAATATCATGAGGTAAAAATGTGATAAATTAATCAAATGTGGAAATGCATAAAAATGAAACATCATTTCATAGTTGTCAAATTCGACATATAGTTGTGAATAAATCTTGTATCATGTCAACACATAACATATGTGAATAATCATAACATTATCACTGTAAAAAATTCTAGCATCATGTTCTCATATAATAAAAATTATCTCATGAGATAAAACACATTACCCAATGCATTGGAGGGATATGTAATTTTGGTCTATTCATCACATCATAATATTTACATAATCATGCATGTCACATAGAATGCGTATCAATAATTCCATGAAATAACCCAGGGAAAGGAATGTGTTTCATAAGGATTTCCAAAATTATGATTTCATAAATAAAAATTGGGTTCCAAAATCAAAAATGAAAAAAAAATTCTATAAGAATCATCATTATTTAGTTAATAATAAACAACTCAAGAAGAGTCAATGATGTGTTTTGGAACGAAGATATATTTTGGAAAATCATTGTATTTTCCAAAAAAAAATCAAATAAAAAACATGTATATCCCAAAAAAGAAGTGGGAGAAATAATGAAATTATATTTAAGGAAAATTAGAGGACTATTTATTTCAAATATTTCATGAAATATGGACAACCCAATGAAAAAGAGTTGGGTTCAAGAATTCCCATACGGTAATTTCTTCTTTATTTCGTCACTTTTGTGCCTCTTGAATAATAAACTTATATTTACTAAAAAACTAATAAATATGTTAATAATAACTATTTTTACAATTATTTATCAATTATAATAATTTTATTATATATATTAATTTTTATTGATGATGTTAATGTGTATTGATATCATGATTTTCCTAAATATTTCTTGTTTCGGTTTGATTTCTCAATTTTTATTCAGATTCATTTAAAGAAAAGTATGATTAAATCCAGTAGATTATAAAAAAAGAAATTAATTATTTGTATATTATATATAATTAATAATAACCATCCATGAAGGTCGTTATAATAATTTTCTTAGAAATGTCTCCGTAGGTGGTTAATCAACCTTTAACAGGAAGTTGTTAAAAGAGAGGGAAAGAGAAGTATTGAATTTATTTTTGTCATAAATATGACAATTACATCATGTTAACATAATTAATATAATTTTAAATTATTTAATAATTTGTTTTATAGTACATGGTTTTTAAATTAATTTGTAAAAATAGGAAAGGGAATAAGAAAAATGGGAAATGTTAATAGAGACTTACTCTCTCCTCAATGTAGCTTCTCTTGTAAGATGGTATAACACCCTTCGTGATTAGAGTTGGATTGCTCCAAAATGTCACTAAGTAATGTAAAGTGATTTAAAGGGAGTATTTTGGAATATATTGTACTTTGGAATGTTTGAGAGGAGTGTGCTTCCAAGGGAAGGGAGAGGGACTATTTATACTTTAAGAGAGGGGTATTTTTAGAATAAAATATATAATATAATAATATATCAAAGGAAAAACATGTAATAATGAATATTTTGACAAAATAAATCATATATAAATATAATTTAATGGGTTTAAGACTTTAAATACCCTTTATAATTCTAATTCATTAAATTATTAAAAAGAAAAGTGAGGAAAAAAAATAAATTGATAATTTAATGAATCACTTATGAATTCAGGTTTTAGAAAGTAATTTTTAGGTTTTAAAATTAATTTTATTGTATTTTAATGACTCATTTATGAAATTTAATATATAATGGCAGAAAATAAATTTCTATGAAGGATTATTTCATTATTACATCATGAATTATGTAATTTAAGATACAACTATTATGTGAGAAACTATAAATTTACTATTCACCTAAAAATTGAAGTATTTCAGAATATTACCAAAAAATCACCTTAGGAAAATTTTAAAATTATCATTTCAAAAATGATATTAATTTATTCAAATAAAATATCTAAAATTGGTAAAATATTATTTTTAATACGAAAATAATGATTTTTACAAAATATAATAAAATATAGTTTATTAAAAATATGTTTTACATTATTTGCAGTTTTTAATCATGATATTTATTTTATTGAATTATAGTATTGTAATTTACATAAACTAATCATGATAAATATTATTTACATCATAATTTATTATTTTTTGGTAAAATCACTATTCTAATGGTCAGGATTCTATTCCAATTGATCAGGTTACTATTCCAACGGTCACATTACTATTCCAACAGTCACATTACCTTATATATATACTACTCAATTATTTAATTAAATATTCAAATCAATTCCTCTTAAGGTTCTATATTTCCATTTTAAATAATTTTTCTTGGTTTACTACTATTTTGTTTCTTTTATATAGTGTTGTTAGTGGGGCAAATAATTCTAGTAGATTTGTTCAATCCATATTTTCTCATTTTAGCTTTTCTATTTTATACTTTTTGTACAGTTGTAATGTTTGGAAATTTAATTAGTTTCATTGTTGAATAATGTAACAATATTTTTTAATATAGTTTTTATTGGTTTCTCTATATTTTTCATGTGTATAATATATAATATAATACAACACACATTTATTCAGGAATCAAATTTTACTAATATACATTATGTCATAACAATGGGGTATGAAATCTCTAACCTCAACCTAAACTTACTATAAAACTCTAGCTACCAATCTGATGAGGATTAGTTGAGTACTTCCTAGACTCTAGTACCTATCTTACTCTATTACCACTGCTATACTATGAGAAGCTCTAAAAAAACGTATGAAGATGGCCCATCCTGCCACAAACATGGAACTCCGAAGTGGTGTACGAAAACTATGGTTTCTTGGGGTTTAACTTTGTAAATTGATGCACTATAATCTAATATGATCCAAATATGTATTTCCACTACCCTAACTGGTCTTCATGTAATTTTCTTGGAAAAAACTATCATGGAATCACTTCTTGACACTAAAATAAGTGATCCAAGTTTACCCTATGGAAATTGCTTGGCTACCACTTAGGTCCTCTCTCAGATTCTTTGCTGTGTTGAGTTCATGATTCAGATATTCTAAAAAGATACTTAGAATAAAAACAATAACCTATGACCTAACCTCATAGTGAATACCATCCATAAAATGATTCTCCCTAGGGATCTCATGAATAGATAAATATGGAACAATGCATTGAAGGTTGGTGAAATGTTCAACATAGTTCATCCCTAATATTCTATCTTATATTAGATGCATTAAATAATGATCCTTCTCATCCCTCAGCATATATGGATAGATGTGGCTCAATAAATTCACCTCAAATTCCTTCCATGATAACTCTTCCTCCTTCTCATCCTGCTCTAGAATATCCCACCAATGTTTGGTAGGTCCACATAGAATATACACAACAAGATTCTCCCTCCAATCTGTGGGTGTGTCAAGATTCTTGATGATTTTACAGATTGACTCAATCTAAAACTCAGCTACCTGGGAGCCTCCCCCCCAGTTAACGTAGGTGGACGTTATATTTGAATCTATCTCATCAACTCATACATCAAAGGCACGATGAAAATAGTCTCCTTTTCCATGGATAGCATGACCCTTAAGAAGTTGTTGTGATGATGAACATCCATTTGATCATAAAGATCTATAGGAAACTCCAGTTCATCTACGTTAGTAGATAACTGATATCCACTCTCATAGAACTCAACTATAATATGATGAGGAGTCATTTTATCTACAAGAAAAACACACTCCTATAAACTATGGCTAAAAATAAAGTCAACCTCAAGAGGCGATGACAGTAGAGAACCATTACTCCAGGTCTCTCAAACCACGGATTATAAGTGTTTTATGATGAAATAATAGTTTATTTTATTCAATTTATCAAATATAATAGATATATTATTCCACAATTCATATTGGAATGTATATAACACATTCAATAAACATGTCCCTATCATGAACAATGAATGTCAATATATATATATATATATATATCCTTATGTGTCTATGATGATGCATGCATACTCATATCTGACCATACTGGTCCATGAGTGTAAATATCAATAAACAATAACATCACAAAATAATAACATCACAAAACATGTAAATCAACCAAGGTGAAATAATATCAATTGTAATAAGAGAAAAACATAAACAATAATCCCATCCCTGGAACTCAAATTTTCCCCCTTACAGGGGTTAGCTACTCTAATGAATAATCTCATTACCATGTCCCAATATATCCTAGTCTCCTTTATATTTTTTTTTGAAAAATAATGCAATAGAAAATAACAAGTTGATCCTCTAATACGACTTTGTAATGTCCCCCAATCTCGTACTCTCTCACATGGTCAAAATGATTTGGTTATTAGACGTAAAGCACACATCCCCATATTCCATAGGCTATTGAATAGTAGCGAGGCTGTGATATTTATATTGGGGAGACTACACCCCCTGGTAAAACATAGTGGAACTAAACCATAGTAATAAAAATTAGTGTAATAGAGATATAATAGAAATAGTATATCATACAGATTTGAAAATAAAATAAGGAACCTATAATGATAAATAATGTAATGACAAGCTAAGATGTATCTAAAAGTAAAACTGAAACCAATGCAAACAAAATAATCAACTCTAATTAAATAATCCAAAAAAGCTCTGGTCCCGATCCCCATGTCAAACACATCTCCAAAATCCATCCCATCCAGCAAGAAACAAAAGAATCAATAATAATGTCTGTTTCCCTTGTCCAAACCTGCATCCATGTAATCTGCTCGAGTACCAAACGGTTCCCAAATAGGGTGTGAATAAAACTCAGTAGGTCGACACCATCATCCCTAAACACAAACCGTCTGATAATAATTATAAGAAATAAAGTGATGAATATGTGTATTAATTAAATAATTAATATAATATATCAATTAACCTATTTCAAAACAATGATGAAATGTCTCTGAGCATGTAACACCACCATTCCATCTATATCCATATACCATGGAAAAATAAAACTATCAGGTAGATCACTTTGTATAATAATTTCATCCTCTGATCATCACCATGTATAAATTCAATTTAGCATGTTTCCCTGGGTGTAGCCTGTTATATAATCATTTCAGAAAGTATCACTGGGAATTGCCTACTATATAAGCATTTCATTCTCCAAAAAAATCCCTATATATAAGAATTTTAGCATGTATCACTATGCCAAGACTACTATATAATAATTTAAACACTACTAGGAGATCCATATATATAATCATTTCATCACCAACTCAACAAGTCATAATAGTATGGATATCATAATATCACATCCTAAATCTCAACGGTTAATAATGAAAATTACCGTTTTTCTTTCAAATAAACATTCTTTTATCTCTTAAATGGTAAACAGTCATATCAATAATCAATAATAGATTACCTAGGGATTCTATATCAAGCAATCACCTAAGTTATCATGTCATACTCACCATGATTTAAACCATTAGCCAAGTTATTTTTTTTCAAATGTTTTCTCACCCAACTGGTATCTATAATCCAGGTTGCAATAAACATTGAATCTACAGGAATCCAATCCATGATTTACTATAAATCAACCGATTAATTATAGTGCACATTACATGGTCATAATCAAAATATTTCATATAATTCACAATTAAATATACCATAGGGTTAGGTTTAGTCTCTATACCTTTAACATGTGATTAACACAACGCATTTAATGACAAAATCCATTGAAGAAGAAGTCACGGAAGATCACAAGAAGAACCTAGATTAACCCAAAACATGATAAAATCCCAAAACGAAACCCATGTTCAAATTATTTACACTAAAATGAAAAGTAATATTGGGTGAGAAGATGGAAACCAATGTGAATAAACTCACCAAGGTTCGAATGTGAAAATGGGACATCTTGAATGGGGAAAGATAATTCAAAATTTCCTGGAGTTCACCCTAGGAGTGAGAGAGGAGAGGATGTAATTAAAAATAACGAGAGTCATAAGTACACAAAACACTTAAATCTACTGTCTATGAGGAATACATGATGTTTAATCCTTTCATGTCATTTATTTACTCATTTTTAAGTTATGCTGGAAAAACCATTTGCCCCGGGTTAATATTTATTTTGATCAAAATTTACACTATGTGAATCGGGTTCACTACATGTAACCACATCACATCATAAACTAGTTCATGAGATTCATCTAGAAATAGTTACATGTCATGTAACATCTACACAACATATAATTTTTCATTGAATAGTTTTTATACTAGCTTCTATAAATGTGACCAAACCACCTATAATCCTTTTATACTCATAGAAAACCCAAGTAATCCCATTTAAAATATTTATACATGGAATCCATTAATTTAAATAAACATACATGCCTAAAATTAAGGTTATTTTCTCCAAAAATGGCTCTCTATCATCAAATAACACTCAGTCACTAAGGCTTAATTACAAAGGAAAACCCAACAAAATATGATCAATGAAAACCTCAGAGTGGGATGCACCCATAAAAATATGGGATCTAATAATGATCTTGGTTTTGAAAGGATTTTATTATGTTTTATCCATTAGAATAAACATTATTTATATATCTAAACTTGATATAGATGGATTTATTATAATATTTGTAAATGAATGTTTCTTCTTTTATAAAAATAACATTTGTTATGGTAAGGTGAATTTAAATAACAATTTTTTTATCATATTACACAAACCTTTTGATTGAAATTGACAATGAAACAACTTCACATAACTCATGCCACACCCAATTATGGCATTATTGGTTTGGTTTTGTAAATGAAAAATGCTTGACTATGTTATTCCAAAATGGATATTTAGATTCTTTTTTAACTAAAACCAATTGGTATGTGTCACACTTGTTTATATGGTAAAATGAATAAAGCCCCATTTAGTAGAAAAAGTGAAAGGGAAAAAGATATTATTGAATTAGTTCATACATATGTTTGTGGACCATTTCCTATTGAGGCAGGGGTGGGTTCTTATACTTCATAAAATTTACCGATTATTTAGTAGAAATGAATATATCTACATAATGAGGTATAAGTCAGGTTCTTTTGATAAATTCAAGAAATACAATAATGAATGTGGGAAACAAATTGGTAATATGATTAAAAAATCCTCATAGAACATGGTGGATAATATCTCAATCATAAATTCATTGATTACTTATAGGAGTTTGGGATCCTATATTAACTTACTCCTCCTTATACACATTAGTGGAATGATGTAAGTGAAAGGAGGAGCCACATCTTGTTGGACATGGTGATATAAATGATGAGTCATGATAGTATTCCATTATTATTTTAGGGATTTTAATTACAAAAAATTAGCACAAATATTAAAAAAAGTTTCATATAAAGTGATAAACAGTATATAAAGTTCCAAATGATTGAATAATAACTCAAAAGTGGGGTTGAATTAGTTGTTCACTTTTATAAGTTTCAATAATTTTGAAAATATTAATCCCTGAAACATGTTAAAGTTTATATCCTTATCATCATCTAGTAAATACTTATGTGTGAAAAATTAGTAAAAAAAGTAATGAACATGATATTTATATGGTTCGACCTCAGTGTGTGAACCTATATTATTTTCATAGACACTCTTATGGGTCTATAGAAATCCAGTAAAATGGATAAGTGAATATAACTTGTTCCAACTCCCATTATACAAATTATATATCCTAATTGTAATGATTATACTGACTCCTACTGGTTTATAAATTTTTTCTTAAAAAAAATTGAGAAAAAAAATACATTGTTCAAGCTACACCACAAATTCTCAGCTCAGAATCCTCGTTATGATGTGGTTGGGTCTGATTCTCTCCATATAATAGGGCTCGGTCTGAAGGACTCAATCTGATGAATTCTGTCTGATGGACTCAGTCTGATGAATCAATTCTCAATATGCATTACTCAAACTCGTCTCAAATTCTAAGTCTGATCTTACTCAGTCCAACAAACAAAAATTTTATATTTCCAAACTTCTAATGAGATTTCAATTTGTAAAGATAACCTTGAAATGTATTCTATAGTTCTCTTCTTTTTCAACTCACATAAAAAAGTTAAAAAGTATGAATATACATTTATTCTATTTATAGGCATCCCAAAAAGAAAAATTTAAGAATCTAAAAATCTTTTCCCACTCACTCAAATTAAAAAAAATCCAATATCTATACATATTTTAATTTCAATTTTGAACAATTAAACTCTTCACAAATATTATGAAATCTTCTTATGTCTTATTTATAATAATTCTTCTCAGAATAACTAACTTTTATTCGGTATTATAAAAATAACTCAACTCATTATGATTTAACTTCCTCATCTCATTATGATGAAACTTCTTCATCTCATTCTAAATTG
The DNA here is from genome assembly GCA_963277665.1 of Viscum album. Classification (NCBI taxonomy): domain Eukaryota; kingdom Viridiplantae; phylum Streptophyta; class Magnoliopsida; order Santalales; family Viscaceae; genus Viscum; species Viscum album. Next base: position 960,484,406 of record OY728148.1, on the reverse strand, counting down.
AATTTCCTCATTAGGCTTAGTCTAATTAACATTCAATCTCATATTCAGTGTGATTTACATTCCTTCTCAGAGTTGGTCTTGATTGAATTTCCTTCTCAGAGTTAGTTTCATGGAATTTCTTCCTCAGCGTTAGTTTAATTAACTTTCCTCCTCAATTCTACCTTATATAAGTTCCTCATCTTCAATCCAATGGAATCCTCATAATAATGGAATTATCACAATGATGGAACATTATTTATGACGGAATATCCAATCTACCACTTTGAAATACTTCAAACCTCATCAACTATAACTCATTCAGACATCTAAAAAATTCTATGCTCAGTACTTATGGATATGTTGAAAACTTTTTTCTTGATTCCCATAATCAATACAATCTTTATTATTCCTCTATTTCTTAATATTTTTATCATTATAGTTTTTTTGATTTATGAGAACATCAATCTTATCAAAGTACTATATGACTTATATAAGAATGTATTACGACTTCCATTACTTTAAGCTCCTTATTTATTTCCAACAAAAACTCAATGTGATTGGTTTCACCTATTCTCCCCCTTTTCTTCATAAGGATCACATCACAACTATTACCTAAAACTTATTATATTTGATAATTAAAAACTAGAAAAGAAATATTTGACTGAAGGTTATAAAGTGAAAGAAATTTCTAACTACTGACATCACTTTCTTCATTCAACCTCTTCAGCAACATTCTAACATTATAACCAACATTGAGTCTAATAAAACTTGAACTTCATGTCAATTGATCTAAGACTGATGGTGTGTCTAATAAAAAACTCTATCTTTTTGATGAATTCTATGACCAGTGGTGATCAGTTCGATACTTTTCATCTGGTGTTTCTTAGTCCAATCCTCTATGTCTATAAACAAACATTTTCAAAAACAATACTTTTCTCCCCCATTATGTTTGTGTTCAAAAAATCAGAAACTTTTATTTTTTTTTCAAAAAAATTCTTTTATAAAAGATTAGTTATCAAAAAATACAAAAATTTATTAAAAACAAAACATCACAAAGGTTCTTCAATCTCCCCATTCAGATTTTTAACAACACGCATTAATAACGTTTTCAACTCTAAGATAATTTTCACAATTCAACTTTTGTAAACAACTCAAGTTTTATGAATTTTACCAAAACAGATATTTTATTAATAGATTGATTAGACACCACACGAGTATATAAGGTATTTTTTTTGAAAAAAAGCCATCCTTTGGTGAGAAGAAAATTTTATGTCCATGCTAAGATAAAATCCCCCTATCTTTTATATTTTCTCAAATTTATTTTTCTATAAATGTTATTTTCCTCTCCCCCATTATCTGATAGACACAAATTCATATTCACAAAATAAATATAATTAAAAACATCTTATATAGTACAAAGATTTTACTTTTTCTCCCCATTTTTCAATATAATCCAAATCATGGTTGGGGACTTCATTATGAGTTTTAGGAAGTCATTATAGGAGGATGAAAATTAATTTTCAACCTCAACTCATCAAACCATTATTTTGGAATTGACATTGTGAAGATATAAATAATTTAATAATTCTTGATATATATTCCAACAAAACATCTATAGCAGCAACTTTCTCTTTTATAAAGTGAAACTTTATATTTATGTGTTCTGATCTTGAATTTTGGACATGATTTTTAGAAATATCAATTGCAATATGATTGTAATAAAGTGTCTTCAATAGTTTATAAACCTTTATATTCAAATATTCCAATTTAACTTTCATCCACTATCTCTTAGTACATACTTTAATAGTCACAACATATACTAATTCCACTTTTCTAAAGGTTACTGAACATTGTTTCTTACTATAAAAATTTACACAACATTCACCCAAGAAAAAGGTTTCTCCTTAGGTTGATTTTATATCATAACAATCTCCAGCATAATCAATATTATTATAACCATGGAACATCATCTCATAATTTATTTTTTATAATAATCCTTCTGAATTTATTCCTTTGACATATCTCAGAATTATCCTTGCTACCAACATATTTGACTCTTTCAGATTACTTTGATACCTAGCACACAAATTTATAGCATAAACAATACGAGGATGAAGTTATACGGTAAAGTGTACTTCATATCATCTTCCAAAAGTCTTTCTAATTCAGAATTTTTTGATACTCATCTTTAATCATCTTCATCCTCACTCAGATAGGAGTAGAAACTTCGTTATATTCCACAATTCCAAATTTTTGTAACAATTCCATTGCATAGTTTTCTTAAGATAAGAAAATTTATTTTTCCTTATATTGAACTTGTAAGACAAGGAGGAGAGTTAATTACCACAACATTGATATTTGAAATTATTTTGCATTTCCTCAGAAAATTATTTAAAAAAATTCTCACCATCCTTGGAAAAAATTATATTATCCACATGAACAAATATAGTTAGAGTTCCAAAGTCATCATCTTTCATATATATGTTTCTGTCAACTTTTCCTTTTGAAAAAATCATCATTCTCAAACAATATTCAATCTTAGAATACCATTATTGTGAATCTGGTTTTAGCACATATAAATCTTTCTTCAATCTAAAAACATTGTTTTCATCCTTATCATGTAGAAATCCAAAAGGCTTCTCATTGTAAACTTCTTATTCAATTTATCCAAAATTATATCTATCTGATAAACTTTTTAATTATGATGAGCAGGTACTACTCAAAACATTATAATAGTTTCTATCCATTAAATAGGGGAAACTGTTTCATCAAAATCTCCACCTTCCAACTATTCATAGCCTTTATAAAAAATCCTAGATTTTTTTCTTGAAACTTCTCCATATTCCTTCAAAAAGTTTTTATAAACCCATTTTTTATAGATTTTTTATATTTGAGACATAAAAAAAGTTCATATGTTTCATTTTTCTCAATTTGATCCAACTCTTCATTCATAGAATTCCCACATTCTTTGTGTTGAATAGGTTATGAGACTGTTTCTGTTTCAAATTTTCAGATGAGTGAAGTTTTATTTTCTAATCTCATATATCTTCTAGCCTGAATTAGAGCCTTATAATTCCCCAGAATATTTTTTGTCTCATTTTTTTAATGTAGTAAATTTCAGAGTTCCACTTCCTTCTTCACATTCCTCATCACACGATTCATCTGAATCTTCATGAACATTAATTTTATCACTTCCATTTTCATTGGAAAATTTCAGTTTTTCTTCTTCAAAATCCCGATAAAATTTTGCAAAATAAGTTTTATTCTCAATAACTGCCACTTAATATGATTCTACCAACTATTATAATCATTTTTTCCATCATTTGTAACTTCTTCCATTGGGTGAATAATAAAAGTTCCTTCCTCAGCATTCTCATCAAACATTCCCCGATCCAAATTTATTATTTTAGGTAAACATGGGATTCAAAAAACATTGATGTACGTCAATAAAGAGTTTTTCTCATATAAAATTTCATAAGAACTCATTTTGGTTTCGAAAATTAATTTTTTTCTAAACATGTAAAATAATACTATCAACATCACTCTAGTATAACATTAAATGTTTTTATTCTTCTCACATGATTCTTCCCATTTTCACCAAACCTTTATTATTTCTTTCTACTACTCCATTGTTTTTGTGGGGTATATAGAGAAATATACTAATGTTTAATACTATGATCTCTAAGATAAGTTTCGAATGTATTTATTGTAAACTCAATACCATTATCCATTCTCAATTTAATTATATAAACCCCCATCTCTTTCTCAATATCTTTTTTAAAGAACCTAAACATTTCTATAGGCTCTGAGTTGTGTTTCAATAAAATGATGTTTTTCATTTGAGTGAAATCTCCATTAAAATTGATAAAGTATAAATATCCTTTTTTATTGATGTCTCATTGACCCACATAAATTGGATTTAATAAGTTTAAGAGGCCCCGTAGATGGAATCTCAACATTCTTATGTCTTTTATTAGTCATCTTCACATTTTAACAAGTAAAACAAAAATCTTCCTCTCTTTTTTTCAATTTTGAAAAATTCTGTACATAATAAACTTTAGAATGTTTTTTCATTATTTTCTTCCCAGGTGTGACAAGTCTTTGGCACCACAACATATTCTCATCTTTTTCACTTAGATAACATTAATTTTTAAATTCTCTAACATGAAAAGGATTTACACTAGTTATTCCTCCTTTTGTGATAACTTTTCAATGTTTCACACTTCTGATAACACATGAATATTTTATCAAATTCACTTATTTTCCATCATCACAAAGTTGACTTACACTATGTAAATTATTATTTAGCACATCAATAAATAAAAATTCCTATGATTTCAACCTTTCTTCTTTAATCTCTATCATTATGATTCCTCTGATTTTTAAAGAACTATTATTCCCAAAGGAAAAAGAACCTCCTTTATGATTTTCAAAATGTTTAAATATATTTAAATCATGTATCATGCATGAATAACAACCACTATCAAGTATACATGGGTTTTTCTTTTTTTAAATTCATTCAAGGAAGTCTCAACAAAATAATATTTCCTCAAATTTCTTCATCCTAGATTCATTTTCTTTATCTCCCATAAGAAACTTGATCTAGAAGGAGTTTCATACATCTTTAGACCGGATGAAAAGCCAAATCACATCTTACATAAACTTATTCCAGACATTTAAATTGATTTTTTTTGAATTTTTATAACTTCTTGTGACATTTCATTTCCATCTTATTATGTGTTAGGAAAGTTATTCATTCTAATTTCACTATTTCTTTCACACTATTCAAATATTATTTTAGGAAGTGATATGTTATGCCAAAAATTATAAGTCATGTTCCCTTATATTCTATAGTACAAATAGAGATCATCAAATCTTTATTTTTTATTAATGTATGATCTTTCTCTGCAAAAAAAATTGAGGTTGATAAATCCTTCTTACCCTAACATACTCTAGGTGTATACCATAATTACTTCTAATTGAGTTTTAATGTTTTGAATATGTGATAGGTTTATCACATTCTTTCTCCACCCAAATTTTCATATTAATTTTCTTATCGCTTGTAATGTTAGAAAAATCAGATGAAACATTATTTTTCGTGAGTGAAGAATTCACCTAATTCTTTATTTGAGATTTCTCATCAAATTTATAAGACTTATATTTTACTACAAAAGCTTTGTTAAATTTTTCATTCATCTTTCCCAAGGTATATATAGAATAAAAAAGATTATATTGAAACATATTGACTTATTTTTCCTTATTTTCCAATTTCTTATTGAGATATTCAACCATCCTTCAATGTTTAGTGATTTTTAGTTTGTAAAATAAAGAACTCTTAAATGTATTCTTACTCATACTTGATGAAATAATTTCTTAATTTATAAACGTTTTCACAATATTTCATCATTACTCTAATTTCATACTTGATATTTGTATTTTTCTCAATACATAATATAAGTAATGTTTTGATTTGATACTCTCTATATGATTCTTTACAACCTTGTTCAATATCTAAGGAATATTTTATTTTCTAAAATTTTACAATGAAGGTTATAAAATTTTTTTCACTTTCATATATTGAAGATTTGTTTTTCGTTGAGTATGAACAAACATTATTACTTATCATATTTATTTTGTTTCTAGTAGACATATTATTGTGTTTGTTGGATGAATTTATTCTTCATAACTTTTGTTTCACTTCTTTCATCAAGGTGTTTCATCAGAATATTCTTGACACTCACCAAATTTCTTCTTAGGTAAATTCATAGTAAAGTGTCCAATTCGACCACAATTAAAAAAATTATGAGTAAGTTATCCACCATAATTTCATCTTCCTATACTATAGTTCTTAGATATAAGAGACTTGTTTTTTTGTTCAACATATCATCCTCTTTATCTTCAATGTAGCAAGGATCATCATGTCCAACATTTTGAATTATCATATTTCTCAATGATTCAAAATATATTTCATGTTTCATATATTTTTAACATTATATATTTTCTCCTTTCATAAGTAATAAAAAATTTAAGCAATTCATCAAGAGGTAAATCATCTTTATCTTATAAAGGGAAAATTTTAGAATCAAACATATCTAGAATGTTTCACATGATTTTCATCACAATTGTAGAATATTAAAAGACATCTCCAAAACCTCTAATGTTGAAAACTGTAAAATCTCAGACCAAGTTCCACACACCAGTGCCTTCAATCAGTCAGTCGCATGACCTTGGGCATCCCTCCCCATATGTCAGAGGTTGTTGATTAGTAGTAAAGGTATGATATATTGATCATGGGGAGACATTACCATCTTTTATCAGAGTAAATACCCCATCAATAAATAATAAACATTATATTAATAACATGTAATCATAACCTAAAAGAACCAATATCACAAGATTACCAAAAATGAAAATACAATATCAAAAACTAAAGAAGAAAATATGCCATGCCAATGTACATGTCAAGTATCTAAAATGAAACCCCAAATAAAGACATTGACGACTCCCCCAAGCAGGTCCTGAATAGTTTCTGGTTCCCTCATCCATGCTTCATCCCATATCAATGATCTAACACAAGGTATTTCCCTTAACCTCTCTAGAAAGAACACACTCTATTTAAGTACCGATCAGGCAGCCCAAGTAGGGTGTGAGTAGAAATTAGTTTGTCATGCCCCCTCCCAAAGGTGCCCATGCTGCTACTCCCAAATCCCACCTCAAATAGGATAGGGGATAGGGACTTGCTCTGAGAAGGTGTATCACTAACATGAGAGGCCTTAGCTTAAGTACGTGTACAGAAACACGCATCTCCAAGCCTATAAAATTATGAAATATTAAAACAATTGAAAACCCATGCCTTCATATATCTAAATTTCATAACCAGATTATAAAACGAAGTAGTATAAAGTATGTTTGGAAAAATACAATCCCACCACATAATGTTTGAAATCAAAAGTACAACCTAATAGTATGTATTGGGACTGATTTTAGAAATCTGTAGGAACACACCTCAGTTTTTCTAGTCTCACTAAGCACCGTCTGGTCCTGGTCCTTCTAAGACTCTATCAAAATTTCAATCTTCTACACAAGACATGACATATGAAGGAAAACAACATGTATGGGTGAGTATAACAATAGTTAGTAGGACACCCCGGAACCAAAAATTATACTTGTAAAAATAATATTTTACACATTTTTTATATGCATTTCAATTGTTTTAACCCTCATAATTTATCAATTTGAGCTTATATGGATCAATTTTGGATTTATAGTGTGTTTTTAGCTAAAATGTAAAATGTGCTTAAATTCAAGATTTTTGACAGATTTTTACGTCAAGGGTATTTCAGTCATTTAAATAAAAATATAATTCCAAATTGAATGATCATTTTTTTAGAATACTTATTTTAATTCCTTTAACTTTTTTTCTATTCTAGAGACTTATTCCAATATCTAAAGGCAAGAAAAAATCATTGAGGTTTGAAATTTTTCGGGATGATAGTGTGGACCCCACCTCAGTAACGGATGTATAAATCAGGATACACACCTAAAATGGATATGATTATAAATGTATATTATGTAGAACTCATATATTCACTACCTAAATATATTCATGGATTGTGTCTCCCATTATGGTGGCAAATAGATATTATACATTGAAGGAAGCTTCCTGGGAAATTCATCTACAAAAAAAACATTGTTAATAAAAAATACACAAATCCCTCAAGAAGAGTCCAATAAATATGAAATTTTAAGTTCGAATGAAAAATTCATTTATTAATAACTTTTATGAAGGATTTAATGTGTTAATCATCCATTTATATTTCCAAAAATGTGAAAACATGTGGATGACAATTTCTTCCTATTTAAGGAGGGGAACTCCAACCTCTCATCTCATCCCATTTTCCATCACATTTATTCCAAGGAACCAAGGGGAGATCTCCAACAAGGGAGGAATTTCACAAATCTTTACCTTATCATATTATTAATTTGTTTATTTTCTTTATTTTTTTAGATTTCAATTATAATTTAGATTTTTAATAAATTCATGTATGGGGTTTATTTTTGTGTTTTCTTCCACCCAACCACCATCCTTTCTTCTCCATATTTTATCCTTATTTTCTTCTTTTCTTATTCTCATACTATCCACCATTACCTCTTACCATTAAAATTGATATACTTACTCAATCCTTGGCTCGGGGTAGGTATGTTTCAATTTCATTTACTCTACGGTAATATTCATATTTTTTATAAAGTTTTTGAAGAGAAAGAGTGACGTGCATGGGTGTGGTGATAGACCACTAGGAAACTAAACTCGAACTCATTTATATTATTTTATTAAATATGTTCCCACACATATACTGAATACAAGCTCTTAATATTATGGATTTGATCCATTCAGTGGTTGAAATGGCATACGATTGAGCCAGGTATTGAAAGTTGTCACACTCACGATTGACTTGTTCCATCAACCTTGATTAAAGTATGAGGGGGAGTTAAGATTTCTAAATACAGTCAAGATTTCTCACCAATTAATAAAAGAATAGTAATTCAATAGTGAGATCACAAAATTGAATTATCAAACTTTTTTAAACACCCACAACTACAAAAATGGGCCTTATCAGCACTGAAAACAGCCTTTATCAGTGCTAAAAAAGTGCTGTAAAGCGTAGTGCTGATAAAGGGGGTCCCATTTTTCATCGCTAAAAAGCACTGATAAAGGAAGCCTTTATCAGTGCTCTTTTAGCGCTATTAAATGTACATTTTATCAGTTCTAAGAGAGTGCTGATAAATGTTTATTTTATCGACTCTTTTTTAGTGCTAAAAAAGGCTTCTTTTATCCGCGCTAAAAAAGCACTAATAAAATCCATTTCTGCTGCAAAAAAAAAAAATCTGCAGCCGCACACCCAAATAGCACTTGCAAATAATCCATCATGTACCCCCATACAAAATTAACACCTAAATAATAAGATAATCACACCAAGTATACCCATACACTATTAACAGATAATTCATAAGTTAATTAAATACATAAATAATTTTATTCAGATGTTAAGGGGTTGGGGAGGTTGTTCATGGGTTTCGGGTGGTAGTCCAAGGGGGGGTAGGGGGTGTCTAGGGGGGTGGGGGTGTCCAAGGGGGGTGGGGGTGGTCCAGGAGGTTGGGGCTATCCAAGGAGGGTGGTGGTGTCTAGGGGGTGGGGGTGTCTAGGTGGTGGGGTGGTGTCTAGGAGGGGGGTGTATAGGTGGGGGGGGGGGTATCTAGGGGGTGGGCTAGTATCTAGGGTGTCTGGGTGGGGGTGGGATTTCCACTAGGTGGGTTGGGTGTTTGGGGGGTGGGGTAGTCCAGGGGGTTGGTGGGGCTGTCTAAGGGTGCAGAGGTGGTGTCCAAGAGGGTGGGATGGGGGAGTCCAGGGGGATCAGGGTGTCTATTGGGTGGGGGTGTCCAGGGGGTGGGGGGGCAGTCCAGGGTGTTGGTAGGGCTATCCATGGGGGGTGGGGTGGTGTACAAGGAGGGGGTGTCTAGATGGGGTGGGATGTATATGGGGTGTCCATGGGGGCGGGCTGGTGTCCAGGGTGTCGGGGGGGCTTTCTAGGTGGTGGGGGATGTTTGGGGTTCCAGGGGGTTGGTGGGGCTATCCAAGGGGGTGGGATGGTGTCTAGGAGGGTGGGGGTTTCCGTCCATGGGTGGGGGTGTCTTGGGGTTGGGGTATGCAAGTGGTAAGGTGGTGTCAAGGAGGGGTGGGGGTGTCATCCAGGGGTGGTGGTGGTTGTCCATGGGTGGGGGGGAGTTCGAGGGGGGGGGGGGTTGGGTGGCTATCTGAGCATGGTGGGGGGATGTCCATGGGAATGTTCAGGGGGTGGGGTGTCCAGGGGTTGAGGGGGCTTTCTAGGGGGTGCAGGGTGTCTAGAGGGGTGGGGTTGTCCAACGGGTGGGTTGGTGTCCAGGGGGGTGGGGCAGTCTAGGGGTTGGTGGGGTTGACTCTTACACGTCACAGAGGACCCATGGATCGTTCTCATAAAGGATCAAGACAATGAGAATGCGTTTGGTCACATTTACTTAGGTCAGTTGTTGTTTTCACTTACAATTCTGTCCAATTTAAACAGAAGAGAGACCCTTTGAGTGGTACTGGTGACAACATGCCTCAGAATGAGATGGGGATTACTTGTACATTTCACAAGGGACCTGTGGATTGTTCTCCTAAATGATGAAGACAATCTGAATGTTTTGGGTCAAATTTTCGTAGGTCAATTGTTGTTTTCACTTAAAATTTGTCCATTTTAGACAAATGTGAGACTCTTTTAGTGGTACCGTCCACACCATGCATCGGATTGAGGCGAGGATGACTATTACACATCAAAAATATCTGGTGCACTGTTCTCCTAAAGTATCAAGACAATCCGAATGCATTTGTCTGAATTTCTGTAGGTTAGTTGTTGTTTTCACTTAAAAATATGTCCATTTTAAACAAAAGTGAGACCCTTTGAGTGGTAATGTCCACACTGTGCCTTAGATAGTGTATGGTATGACTCGTGGACGTCCCCAACGCACACGTTGATCATTATATTAATTTATAGACACAATCTGAATGCGTTTTGTTGAATTTCAGTAGGTCAGTTGTTGATTTAACTTAAAATCTGTTCAATTTAAATAGAAGAGAGACCCTTTGAGTGGTACCGGCCACACCGTGCCTCGAATTGAGGCAGGGATTACTAGTACAAATCCCCAACACACCCTTGGATCATTCTCTTAAATGATCAAGAAAATCAAAATGCGTTTGGTCGGATTTCTGTAGGTCAGTTGTTGTTTTCATTTAAAATTTTGTCCATTTTAAAGAAAAGAGAGACCCTTTGAGTGGTACCAGTGAAACCGCACCTCATACTGAGGAAAGTATGACTCATGCATGTCACAAAGGACCCTTTTATCATTCTCATAATAGACCAAGTCAATATGAATGAGTTTGGTTGGATTTCTGTAGGACAGTTGTTGTTTTCACTTAACAATATGTCAATTTTAAACAAAAGAGTGACCCTTTGAGTGGGAGCAGCCTCAACATGCCTTGAATTGATGCAGGGTTGACTCTTTCACGTCAAAAAGGAACCATGGATCATTCTAATATAGGATCAAGACAATCCGAATGCATTTGTTTGGATTTTTGTTGGTCTTTTGTTGTTTTCACTTAAAATTGTGTCAAATTTAAACAGAAGAGAGACCCTTTGAGTGGTACTGGTCCCACCATTCCTTGGATTGAGGTGGGGATGACGCTTACACGTCCCATAGTACCTTTGGATCATTCTCCTTAATTTTCAAGACAATATTATTGTATTTGGTCCAATTTCCTTAAGTTAGATTTTTTTTCACTTAAAATTTGGTCCATTTTAAACAGAAGATAGACCCTTTGAGTGGTACCGGCCACACCGTACCACAGATTGAGGTGGGGATGACTCGTGCACGTCCCCAATACACCCGTAAATCGTTATCTTAAAGGACCAACAGAATCTGAATGTGTTTCGTCGGATTTCCGTAGGTCAGTTGTAGTTTTCATTTACAAATATGTCCAATTTAAACAGAAGAGAGACCCTTTGAGTGTTACCCTTGACACCGTGCCTCGGATTGAGGTGGGTATTACTCATACACATCCCCAATGCACCCGTGGATCATTATCTTAAAGGATGAAGACAATATGAATGTGTTAGTTTGGATTTCTATAGGTCACTTTTTGTTTTCACTTAAAATTGTGTCCATTTTAAAGAAAAGAGATATACTTTGAGTGGTACCGTCCACACCATGACATGGATTGAGGAAAATATGACTCTTGCACGTCAAAAAGGACCCTTGGATTGTTCTAATTAAGGATCAAGACATTCTGAATGCGTTTGGTCAGATTTCCATAGGTCAGTTGTTGTTTTCACTTAAAAATCTGTCGATTTTAAACAAAAGATAGTCCCTTTGAGTGGTACCAGACACACCGTGCCTTGTATTGAGGAGTGGATGACACTTACATGTCACAAAGGACTCATGTATCATTTTCATAAAGGATCATGATGATCTGAATGCGTTTGGTCAGATTTTCATAGGTCAGTTGTTGGTTTCACTTAAAATTGTGTCCAATTTAAACAGAAGATAGACCCATTGAGTGGTACCAGCCACAATGTGCCACAGATTCAGGTGGTTATAACTTGTACATGTCACAAAGGACCCTTGTATCATTCTCTAAAATATCAATATAATACTAATGTGTTTGGTCGAATTTCTGTTGGTCAGTTGTTGTTTTCACTTAAAAGTTTTTCCATTTTAAAAAAAAGTGAGACCCTTCGAGTGGTACTAGCCACACTGTGCCTCATATTTAGTTGGGGATGACTTGTGCACATCCCCAACGTACACATGGATCATTATATTAAATTATAAACCCAATACGAATGCATTTGGTCTGATTTCCGTAGGTCAGTTATTGTTTTCACTTAAAAATATGTCCAATTTAAACAAAAGACAGACCCTTTGTGCGGTATCGGCCTCACCGTGCCTCATATTGAGGCAGGGATGACACTTGCATGACCCCAACACACCTATGGATTATTCTCTTAAAGTATCAAAATAATCCTAATGTGTTTTGTAGGATTTTTTTAGGTCAATTGTTGTTTATACTCAAAAATCAGTCCAATTTAAACAGAAGAGAGACCCTTTGAGTGGTATCGACCACACTGCTCCTTGGATTGAGGAGGTGATTACTCGTACACATCCCCAACGTACCCATGGATTGTTCTCCTAAAGGATCAAAAAATCCGAATCAATTTGGTCGGATTTTCGTAGGTCCGTTGTTGTTTTCCCTTACAAATATGTCCATTTTAAACAAAAGTGTGACCCTTTGAGTGGTACCGGCCACACCGTGCCTCAAATTGAGGTGGGGATGAGTCATGCATGTCCTCAATACACCTGTGGATCGTTCTCTTAAAGGATCGACACAATCCGAATGTGTTTGGTAAGATTTCCGTAGGTCAGTTGTTGTTTTCACTTAAAAAGTTGTCCAATTTAAACAGAAGAGAGACCCTTTGAGTGGTACCAGCAACACCGTGCCTCGGATTGAGGTGGGGATTACTCGTACACATCCCCAAAACACCCTTGGATCGTTCTCTTAAAGGATCAAGACAGTATTAATGAATTTGGTCGGATTTCGGTTGGGCAGTTTTTGTTTTCCTTTAAAATTGTGTCTATTTTAATGAAAAGAGATACCCTTTGAGTGGAACCGGCCACACCGTGCCTCATATTACAGAAGAAGTGACACATGCACATCACAAAGGACACGTGAATCATTCTCATAAAAGATCAAGACAATACTAATTCATTTGGTTGGATTTCTGTAGGTCAGTTGTTGTTTTCACATAAACATCTGTCCATTTTAAACAAAAGAGAGACCCTTTGAGTGGTACTGGCCACACCGTGCCTTGGATTGAGGCGGGGTTAACACTTACACATCACAAAGGACCCACAGATCATTTTCATAAAGTATCAAGATAATCCTAATGTGTTTTTTTGTATTTCCATAGGCTACTTGTTGTTTTCACTTAAAAATATGTCTATTTAAAACAAAAGAAAGGTCCTTTGAGTGGATCATCATTCTTTCATGTTGTTGGTGTATATCATCTGTTAAAATGTGGAATTTACCCATTGGAGAAAGGATGTGTTGTTTAATAACATTTAAAATATTCCAATGAACATTTACATACAACAATGTGTCATCATTTGATCCCCTAAAACCCTCTAAAAAAATACCGCCAATTGTACACGTCCCCAAGTCAGATATTCAGGTTATTTTTTTACAATCTGTCATTAGGTATGTGGCCCACTAATTTCTAAACATATCTATATCGTCTTGTGAGTATGAGGCTTTTCAGTAGTCAGAGTAGTGCTGTAAAATAAAAACATAAATAATTAATAAATAAATTAAGTAAACTAGTAGTTGTTTTTGAAAATACATCTTTAGATAAGCTTGTTTCTTGATGAAAAACTATCTCCTTCATAAATTTACAAACATAATAACTTCAATCATTATCAGTTTGTTTTGTTTTGGACACTGTAAATAAATTGATCATTAGGAGAATAAGTAACTTGTGTTGATATGTGTTTGGATAGTGAAATTTTATTATATATACCGTGATATTTTTTCAGACGTAGTACATGCTCACAGCCTTATGCTTAGCCCCAGTCCTCATTCCTTTTTTAGATGATAATTATACACCGCCCTATCATAAACGAATCCTCAGGAAAAGTGAATCTAAATTATATAACTTGATGTTTAGACCTAAAATGTAGGATGTGATTTCTTACAGATTCACAAACTCCATCATGTGTGGTCGGTTTGAGGGATATCCTTGAATTGAATCCAGAAAATATATCTTTGGAGTATCCATGTTCACCACAATTAGCATCCAATGTTGCCTAAAAATTAAAAAAAAGTAATAAAAGAATTAAAAATATAATTTATGTTATTTAATCATAGAGTTTTACCCCTGCATGGTTGGTATTAAGAAGATTATGTCATCTGTAATCTTTCCTTCAAATGTTTTCATCAATCCATTGACTATTTCATTCTATTTTGATGGTTCTATTTCTGTCTTATGTGATATTGTCATACCAGGACTAACGAGTCCAAATCTTGGCTCGTGTGAAAATTCCTTCAACTGTTTTTCATATATACATCTTTCAAAAATATAAAATGCATTTAGTCATAATTTGCACATTATATCAGCTTTTAAAAAATCAATTCATGGAAACGTACCTCATATATATATTTACAACTGTGATGCCTATCCAACCATTTTCAAGGATCTCATTTACATATTTAGAAGCAACGAAATCTTGACTATCCACACCGTATATACTCTCTTTGAAAATCACTATATGACTACTACCACCTCTTAGCTTCTTATCCACATGTGTCTTCAATGTTAGAAAATGTGCATAGAGAACATGCAGTGTTATTGTGCTTTTAGAAGCTCCTTGGGATTAGTTAGTCGATACTTTAGATGGTTTTGGGCTGACATTTGTCACCCCCTTCCCATTCTCTATCTATAATAACATTAATTGGTTTAGACCCTTTTTTCAATAATTGTTAAATGTTTAGCTTGAAAAAAAAGGAAATAAATACCTCTTTGGCCACATGTACTCTTACAAGTTGTGACGACCATGCAATGAATGACCCAATATCCTTTTCTATCGTATGAATATCAACGTCATCATGTGGAATAGGTAGCTCTGCATTTGGCTCATGAGCTACAGTAATCATCACTTTCATATGATCTTTCATAAGTGGTCTATTATGCAGCGTGTCATCTGGGACGTTGAACACTGTATCCCTCGCTACAAGGTGATAGGTGGGTGTTGACGGATATAAATCACAATCATTATCACCCTGTAGAGGATCAGTACAGGAAAAGTATCAGTGTTTTTCTAATTCACATTTAATGGGAATAATTATTAGAATATTGATTACCACACCTAAGACAACTCTTTGAGCGGAATGGCATTCCTCAAAGTTGGTGGGGGGGATCTTCAGGTGCTGGTTGATCCAGAGTTGTGTCTTCTCCTTACTTACCACCAATAAAAGTTGCTATCAACTCTCCCTGCCATTGCAATCATTCTTCAAGTGTTGCTATTTTTTCTCTCTTTTGTTTCAATGTTTCATCTCTATCAACAGTTTTTTTCTTCTTCTCAAAATATACTCGGGGTGTCACCCCAAACCCCACACCCCTTACACAACCGTATTTTTCTGGCTTCTTCAAAACTGTCGATAATAGACATGCATCCACTATAAGAGTAGCTGATTCATGTGACTATCAGATATAGGAAAATAACTAATTATTTTTATGTAATATAAATTTAAAACAAATATTTTATCATCGTGTCATACTTAAACAAATTTCCCATACTTTTTGTGCGTTCTTGCCTACTAGCTTCCCTTCCTTATTCACACACACCTCCTTCCAAAAGAACATGACATGGGATGGAAGTATATTTGGTTTTAGACTCATCAATCAACATATAAACATAGAAAGATAATTATGATGTTGTTTGTTGTCACCTAACAAAATTGCTGTAAATTTGAAATACGTACCATTATATTTTCTTGTGAATCGTACCCCATCCTTGCTTTACGATAAGGGTATGTTGGTTTTGATGCACATTCCTTATTTTCTTTACAATGTTTCTGTTTTATAAATGAAATATTGACAATCAATGTGATGAATACATGTTTCCTCAAATAATGTAATATCACCCACAATATACCTGAATCTTCTCATCCCCACGGTGGCCAATAAATTCATCCCAAACTTCTTGGGATATCAGGTGAGCGTAGACAATGGGTGGGTGTTGGTTTATTTGACCATTGGAATATTTCATGTGACATGTTGTTAAAATAGTTCAAAAACCTTGTTGACTCATTCCTGCAAGCCTTAGTACATAATCCTTGTGTGAATCGTCTACTATAAATGTATTCTGTAAGAGATTGAGAAGAGTAATACATTGTTTAATTATTTTATTTGGTAGTAAATTAAAGAAATAAATTCATAATGTTACCTTAATTTCTTCCCAAATCATAGCCTTCACCCTGGACACAACATGGTGCCTTGAATCTATGTCAATCAGCACACATTAACGAGTGACAAATCCAATGTAAACAATAAACAAAGACTTTTTGGTATTCAAATGATGGCATCATGCATTCCATCCGACATCAAATTTGATTCTTTTGCTTTTCTCCTTAGGAACCTTGGATAACACCATCAAACTACGACGCACCTATGTTTTCTGCATTGCCAATCCTTCATTCCCGACCATTTCATCGATATCAACATCATCTATATGTCCATTTGAAATGGTATAAACGGCATGTGCTGATGGTTGTTGGACCTCAACACTAGGAGCAGTAGGAGCCGCAGGTGCCGCAGTAGTAGGAGCATCAGGAGGAGCAGGAGGAGTAGGAGCAGTAGCAGGAGTAGCAGCAACAACATCAGCAGCCACAACAGCCGTAGCAGTATCTTGAGAGACTTGTTTAGCCTCAAGGTTAGGAGAACCAGAATGTGAAAAATTCATTATCTACAAAAGTTGCTGAACAGTAAATTTAGATTACATAAATTCAGTAATGATTATATAATGACATGAGATAACAAGATCTATATTACAAACAAAATATAACTTGTTTATTGAACTCTCCATCTTTTTTTCAAAAGCTAAAGGGATTTGACACCTCTATCGATTATCCATATCCCATAATTTCTGTCTACTCTAAAATAGAAAACATAATCTACATTTGGACCACTTCGAACTGATTACGACGTACCAGTAAAAGGATCGTCCTCAACTGAATTTTCATCGGAACCATCAGTAGTTTTGGATGTTAACAGAAAAATAGACCACTTTTGGTTAGTGGTATATGGAACATAAAAAACTTATACCACTTGTTATTCCATAATAAACGATTCATCTTTGTACCCTTCTTTACTAAAATAAACTTTCACAAATCCCCATTCATCTATTTTAACACCATTTTTTTCATCAACCAATTTTCATAGAAAAATCTGCAATTGGAATTTCATATAACCAAACAACCATATTAGTTTCATAATGCCAAAGTATGACATATTTTCATAAATTGGATTTTTATCCTTACTTCTAGAAACATGAATTGCATCAATAACTAGTTTAAATCCACTATTTTTCAAGGTGCTATCTTCATCATGTTCATTTTTATAGAATGTATAACCATTAATTACATAACCACTGTATGATAATACATACACACTTGTTCCAGCGGCTAGCCATCGAAGTCGTTCTGAAATTGAATTTGAATTTTCATCCATCTGCATAAAAATATGGTCTCGAAACCGTCCTATAAATTGGTGATTATGTGTATTTGATAACAACTTTTCATCCCTTCACAGATTTAACTGCCTAAGAATTTCATTATGAGTTTCAATATATGGAGCAACCTCCCAACTGTTATGAAAATCATAAAGGTGGGCCTGCTCCCGATCTGTAATGTTGATTGTCAAAAAAACACTTCTAGAAATTCCCTCACCCTCGATGCATCTAGTGTGATGAGATTCTGGGATACCAATGCTTTCCATATCATATAGGAATTCGGTACAAATTTCAATGGCTTCCTCAACAATATATCGCTCCACTATATAAGCCTCCGGTCGACATTGATTTCTTACATACCCTATCAAAATATTCATATACCGTTTAATAGGATACATCCATCTATAGTGCACAGGACCACAAAGTCGAATCTCTCTCACCAAGTGAATCATCAAATGAACCATCTTATCAAAGAATGTTGGTGGGAAGAAAATTTCTAATTCACATAATATGATGACAATTTATTTTTCCATATCTGGCAATTTTTCCGGGTCTAAAACTTTGCTACATGTAGCTTTGAAAAACAAACAATATCGGCTTAACGTATGACAATCATTCTTGGGAAAAATGCATAGTAATGTTATATAAATTAGATATTACATCAAAACATGGCAGTCATGTGATTTCAAACTTTTTAACTTCAAATCATTCATTGACACAATGTTCTTGATATTTGATGAATACCCCTCTAGAACCATTACATCATTGAAAAAGTTGCAAAACTGGTATCTCTCCTCCCTAGAAAGAGTATAAGCAGCTAGAGGAAGAAACATTTGATTTTCACCCTTCACGGGAGCCAACTCTTCTCATATTCCCATGTCAACCATGTCTAACCTTGCTTTAATTCCATCCTTTGTTTTGACAGGGGCATTTACCAATCTTCTGATAACACTATCACATACATTTTTTCCCACATGCATCACATTTAGAAAATGTCTGACATACAAAAAATTCTAGTATGGTAATTCAAAAAAATGATCTCTTTTTCCAACCGATTTTTGTAAGGTTTTTTGAAAATGGATTACCAAAAATAGTGTTCACATTTTTTAATTTCTCAAACAGCCGATCAACTATTAGTGGAGACGATGCTGCACGTTGTTTTTGAACTTCCATTGAATGATGTCGTCTAAGATCGGTACATATACGGACGAGGTAGAAATCTACGATGTCATAAAAACACAGATTTCGATGAATGTTTCATCCTAATTTATTATTTAACCTCTTCACACACAGGACACCCTTGAGTTCCTTTAATGCTATAGCCTGAAGATTTTCCATTAGCAGGGAAATAATTTATTGTCTCATACAACATCTCTCTCAATGTGAAGTATTCACTTTTATAAGCATCATACAACACAACACCTGAATCCCAAAATAACATCAAATCCTCAATCAAAGGAGCCAAATAAATATCAATATCGTTACCTAGTTTTTTTAGTCCTAATATATGCATAGATAACATGATGAATTTCAGCTTCATGCATAACCAGGGTGGTAAGTTATAATTTACCAACATAACATGCCATGTACTATGAGTGCTGGTTTGAAAACCAAAAGGATTTACTCCATCTGTAGAAAATGTCAGATGAAGGTTTGTTAGCTCTTTTCCAAATTTAAGATAATCATGATCAATTTTTTCCATTGAGGAGAGTAGGATGGATGAAGTAATTTCCCATCTTTACTTCTTTTATCTGCATGCAACAACAATTGTCTTGCAGTTTCTTCACTTCCATATAGATGCCTAAACCTTGGAATGATATAAAAGTACCATAAAACTTTCGTAGGGTTGGATTCATCATTCTTTAATTGAGAAGCACCACACATTGGGTATTCTATAAGTGATTTTTTCTCCTTGAGAAACAATATACAGTCTTTCGAGCAGTCATGTATTCTTTCAGAAATCCTACCCACCGATCATAACATTCGTTTAGCTTCATATATCTGGATTGGGAGCTCATTATCTTCAGGGAGGATGTCATTCAAGAGAGAAAGTGGTTCTGTAAAACTAAAATCACTCCATCCATTACCTGCTTTCAATTTATAAAAGATATGTACAGCTGACAATGTTGTATACTTTGTGAAACCAGCATACAATGGCATCTTTGCACAACTCTTTAACTTCTCAAAAAATTTTGGACAATCACGGAGTTCATCTTAAATTGCCTTTTTCATTTCCTCAATATGATATTCATCATCATTTACATCTTTATTAACATCCTTCATATGGTCTTCTTCATTATCCATATTTGTATTCATATCTGATGATCCATAAAATATAGTTTTATCCCAACTAGTAGCTACATTCGATTTTTCTCTTATGTTTATTGCATCATTTATAACTCTAATCTATTCTATGACATATCAAATGTTCATCCAAGTCCTCTAGAGTAAGTATTCTAGAATAACAACAATGAAAACACAGACAATGGATTTGATAATGATCCTTTGCGTGATCCTTTGAAAATTTGATGAACTCTTTCATTCCATTATCGTACTCTATTGTCAAACAATTAGCATCCATCCAATCTTTATTCATATTCATCCTATTTGAATCTCAAATATTAGTATTTATGGATTAAGTACACGAAACAGGACTTCCAAATATAGTATAAGAGAACCAATTCCTTATAAAAATAGATATTAATAGAGCATAACCAATAGTATTTATTCATATTCATTAAATATAATTACATTAGATTCATTATAGTTTCCAAAAAATCACCCCAGACCAAACACAAGAATAATCATGAATGATACATCTACCACTCCTAGGACTTTTCCTTACATTCAATATCATCATGCCTAGATACCCATATATCCACACATACACATGTCACAAACACATAAAAAAACCATATCCACATCAGAACCAAAGTACCAATATGCATTTCAATCTGGTTACTCGACTCATGTGGTGGTGTGTAAGAAATAATAAGAAAATATAATAAGTATATAGTCACACATAAACCTCAAACTAGTTTTAATAATCTAATAAACCCAATGTATCATTCCATCTATTAGAATACTCTGAAGGAGCCCATATGTGACAGTAGTCCCAGGTGGTGAAGGTTCCTAAGGAGGAAGGTGAACACACACCTATCGAGGTTTGAGGCCAGGTAACTGAGGTTAAAGGTGGCCTAATACTCCTACAAGGTTTCATTCCATATTTCAAAAACCATGTACTGGTACCCTAGGATGTTAACTCACTGCCGGTGGAAGTGAAACTATTCTTGATGATCATGCCAAGATGAAATGGAAACGAAGAGGGGGGGGGGGTTCAAAATACCTAAACCAAGATGGAAAACATTGTATTTGAAAATAGGTTAGTGGATTTCATGTCGGCTAGACACCTATCCAATAGACTCCACAAGCGGTGATAGCCCCTACAGTTGTTGCACCAGGTGAAACTGTCACCTGAGAAGCCGAGATCAATGAGGCCCTTCCCATCCATGAACTAAACAAACTCCATGATAGCCTTCCTCTGGAATGGGCTTCTACCTTTCCTTTCAATTTAGTTGGAAATGAAATTAAAGTCACCCCCAACAAACAATGGATGTTGTCCAGGATCGAAGGTATTTTTTCACTCTATAGAGATTCCCCTTGAATATACTCATAGCTTCCAAAAACAAATGTCATAATGAAGGAGGTGTCACCATTGGACACCTTGGTAGTGATTAATTGATTGCAATCTTG
The DNA here is from genome assembly GCA_963277665.1 of Viscum album. Taxonomy (NCBI): domain Eukaryota; kingdom Viridiplantae; phylum Streptophyta; class Magnoliopsida; order Santalales; family Viscaceae; genus Viscum; species Viscum album. Next base: position 960,462,821 of record OY728148.1, on the reverse strand, counting down.
AACAGTCTCATCAACATATTTATTGTGCCAAAATACCCATTTGTGTCTGTTGGAGGGGTCATAGTGTACAAATCCATGCAAATTAATCTTCTAGGAGAATTATATGATTATTATAGGGTTTTTTGTGTTATTTGACAACAACAACAATGAAATTATGATTTTTGATTTCTATGGTGAGGAAGTACGATTTAACATAGGCACTAAGACCATGAGCATTACATATGAAGATAATAATGAAGGATAGGATAGGGCTCTGGCATTGGATCTAGAGCTACTAGCCTTATTGAAGTGGGAGGATGATCTCTCATTGAGGTCCCTTGGTTTTGAACATGTTCATAATCCCTTCTCGTTGGTAAGCCTCATATGAGTGGGAGATGAGGATCCAAAGGGGACGGGGAAGGGTGGGTAATGAAACATGGGGTCTGGTGAGGGAGTTCTCTCTAGATCAGTAAGTATTTGGAGCTAGATGACAAGCTCAGAGCCAAGTGAGACAGAACAAACACTGATAGGAAAGGGCCTAGCCACTACAGAGAACCAGTCAATAACCACAATGAGGGAGGAAAGAGTTGGAAGTATGGGTGGAAAGGCTAGAAATAATGGTAATCTAGGCATCATGCCATACATGTGCACTGCCAGACAAAGTCAGATAGATAGCATTAAAATAAGGGGGAACCCCTCAATGAAAATAGAGTTCAAGAATTGGATGACCTAGAAAGTTATCAGAACCGGGTGGTTTTTTCCTTAAATAAAAATGTTATCCTTCATTCCATACTTTACGGTGACATGTTGTTAGATCTAGGGGAATCGATGATACCTATGAGAAATCTAGTGAAACTGGAATCCAAGTGGGAAGGAACTTAAATTTTTCATAAACTTCACTCTGATAGTGTAAACTCATTGATTTCCATTGATGATGAGCATATCAATCTTTCCACCAATACATGGTTTCTCAAGAGATATTTTACATGAAAAAACCATCCCTTTTAATTAAAATCAACCCATTTCAAACATTCCCCAATGATTCCACATTTTTATTTACAATAAAAAAACTGTACTAATATAAAATCTTAGAATAATGGAGTAAGGATAAAAGAAAAAATAAATATGTCATAGCCAAATCTATTCAAATAGAATGTGAAATTATAAAAAATACCCAATAAAACACCACTAAATTCAAATTTCAAACAAAAATATGATATTGAATCATGCATCAAATCATGATGATACTCGTGCCATGATACCTACACCGCGATGCGCCTAATCATCATCATCATCAACAACTTCACAAACAATATAACAAACTAGAATTCATCACCTTAGGAACCTCATAACTCATTTCCAACCCAACATTACCTAATAATACAATTAAATCAAATCATATAAATTCTATAATTCAAACCACACTTTCTCATAAAGGAGATTGTTGGAAGAATATTTATAACATATCCAGCCATACGACCATCAAATTGAATGGTTTCTAGGATCTAGAATAAAAAAATACCAAATCACCTAAAAAACCTTTGATGTAATTAGAAAAAAGGTGATACCATAGGAGTAATAAAAATATATTGGATGATCACCCCCAAGAACCCCATCACAATATGTAGGAAGAACACTCACGAATCAACGATGAATTAGAATCATCACCACCAGAGGAAATAAAACCTAGGGATGAAATAATTCAACACAAAATCCACTAGACCACCATTGATGGGAAAACCTCACATCCCAAAACTCTGATTAACAATTTTTTAATTGATTGATTTGATTTATAGAATAATAGTTCTAGAATCATTTGAAGAATTTCGGCCAAACTCAAGCTTCGACATGGGGCATTACCTTAGAGACAAACATGAAGAAGAAAAAGATGAATCATGTAGCCTACAACCATCACAATATCAAATATCCATTAAATCTATCATTCCAAATCAACATATGGTTATGTGTGATGGGAGTGGAGAACAATATTATAAAATGATTTGGAAAACATGCCTTAATGGGAGGTTTGGAATGGCGGAACTCAGCATGAGACAGTGGTCAGAAAATATGAATCTCAAGGGTGTTTCGGGCGGCGGAGGTCCGGCAAAGCGAAGATCGAGGGCGGCGGAGGTTCAGCAACATGAAGCTCAGCGGGCGGTGGAGGTTCGGAAACGAGAAGCTCGAGGGTGGCGGAGGTCCGGCAACGTGAACTCAGCGGGCGGCAGAGGGGAGTCGTAGGGTTCTAGTACCGCGAGAGCTTTAGGTCGTGATAAAACGAGGGCACTGTGTGACCGAATTTATAAAAAAACATACTAAGGATTTATCAGTGCTAAGAATGCTCTGATAAAGACTACCATTATCAGCGCTAAAATTTTAGAGCGGAAAAAGGTATCCTTTATCAGTGGTTTTGTTAGCACTGATAATAGTCCTATTTATCATCACCAAAAAAGCACTGATAAATCCTTCCTATATTAGAGATAACATTTTAGCCCTGATACACGGATTCTTTATCAGCGCTTTTCTAGCACTGATAAAGACTCCATATATAAGCGTTAGAAAAGAACTGATAAAGAATCCCGTTATCAGCGCTAAAATTTTAGCACTGATACATGGTTTCTTTGTCAGTGGTTTTTGCTTAGGGCCTATATATGGTGGCACTTCCCTATCCCATTTTTGTAGTAGTGACCAACAAGGAGAATGATGGAACCCACAATCCAACCCATAAATTCCATGTTCTTTATTCAATAGTGAAATTTTTTCATTGCATGTTTGTTTAATAATTTCATTAATTTAAATTTCATAACCTTCCTAAATTAAAAAAACAATTAAAAAGAATTAGTTTAGGTGAATTAAATTATGTGAGTGAACATATGAGAAAGTTAATCAAGTGAGATGAACCTGGTTATCCATAATACTACACTAGAAAATTAAATTGATTTTTACATTACCTATGATAGGCGTGTATCACATAAAACAAAGGAAATACATTCATTTATACACAGGTATATTTCTACAACACATATAAAATCAATATCCAGATATACTCAACAAAGACACACATTCTAGAGGTAAGTCACATCCATATTATACTAGTCTATTATTCCATATAGAATATTCCACAAAGCACTCACCCAAGTGGACACACTCCGGAATATGATAGAATTAATGCAGTCCATCCAATAGGTACTTCTTATCACGTCTCTTCATGAGAAAGAGCAGGCTAATAGTTTGAATAGAATTCAATACACAGATAAGGATCACTGACAAGGCCATGGGGTGATACCAACAAATCAATCTGGATTAACCTGGTATGTAGAGGATTTCCTCCCTTTTAGTGTTGGTCTCGTCGATAATAAGAACTCCACCTAGGACATGAATATGAATAAATGATCTCACTCTAGGCCTCTCATAGGGATTCCAAAAAACTCTATCTAGGAATTACTGTTGAAGGAATCATTGTCCCAAGAGTAAAAAATGATTTCATACTAACCCTCATAGAAAAGATAAAGGTAACAAACCCTAAAAAATGATTCCAAGATATAGAGTACAAGGGCTCCAAGACATGTATAAAAGAGTACACAGTGTGTAGTAGGGTTCACACTCCATGTCCCTTGAACCTGGGTCATGCCCGTGTAAATGGCTCATCTCATCAAACTGTGTCCATGTAGTAGTACACACCATGTACATATCCTATTTACTCTAACCATGTGCTAGTACACTTCACCATCATAGGCATGTATTCTCTTGTACCAGTACAAAACATAGCTCGTGAACATCTTCCCATGTAAACAACCCATGTGATTCCTGAGTACATGTCGTGTGACCCAGGTGATACCACATGCTATGTAAAAGGGGTCACATTCCATGTGATATTTTACTTCCTATGGAAACCCTAATCGCAGCTCATGTGGCCCCACACAATGTATAGATCCATATTAAACATTGTGTTGTTCATGATTTTTCAGAATCCCATATCAACTCCCTCATTTGATCCAATGCCTCCAAATTTAAATCTGGGGATATTTTCACCATGATATTGAATATCCCAACTCGTCCAATCCTTTTTGCTGATGAAGAATGCATTACGCCATCAAATCTACTCAAAAAATGAATCAAATTTCCATTCATTGTTGTGTGTGGAAGAATGGTAAATTGGGTATCCTCTATTATCTAAATTGATTTATCTCTATCATCACACATCTGTTATGCTATTCCAATCTTAGATCTGCGATATTGGATCGTTGCACCAAGAAATGGGTGTGCAATGATAAATTGATCGAGAATTCGTATGACAAACGATGAATGTGGGATAAAAAAATGAAGATATTGGAGTATCAAACCTTGATCGATGTTCATGTTTCTCTTGATCCATCATTATTAGAATGAATATCAGAATAATAAAATTACCAAATATATTCTCCCATCAAAACCTCATAAAATAAACTCATCCCCCATAATGATCAAACCACGGAACAATATTTTCAATGATTGATTCATGTTCATTGTATAAATCAAGAATGGGGAGGAATAAAATAAAAACAAATGCCCTACTACGATTCAAATCGATCATTAATGAAAAATGGAGTTGTGTCGTGTTTTTTGGTGAGATCCATTGAATCTTTTTTGCGTTGATCATTGATCAAAGATCCTATCTCCATTCATATGAGAGGATTCACTGAAGCTATCTCCAATGGCTCTCCAACGGTTCCTGGGTTGTATAGCTAACCCTTGTACTTCTCCATAATAGTCTATATAAAGTCCATCAATCCCTACCTTAACAAAAATGAAATAAAATTATTTATTAAATTATTTTTTTCATTTCCACGCCTGTGATGAATTTTCTACAAATGACCCACACCGACTAATGTTAAGTCACTCCTAGGGTATTCCTCGCATTCTGAACATAACGATACCATCATATTTCTGATAAGGGTATCCGTTTAGAAGTTATTACGATTATTCATGAAAACATTGCATGCATGCTATTTAATATATTTCAAACATTTATTTTAGGATCAACGGCCTCAGAATCGCACGTCTTTGTTCCTGGTCTCACAAATAATCTATATAGTATCCAAAAAATTGTGCTTGGAAAATCTAAGGCATTATAGTATGCAACCACTAATGACAACTAAAACAATAACTGATCAATAGCAAGTGTATGCAATTGTATAAAAAATAATTACAATTCATAAGTAAACAATTATCACATTATCAATTAATCATTATTTAACTATATAAACATTTGGGTTCTCGTAGACACTCATACCTCAATCCCCACATCAACTCATGTTAGAGGCTGAAGTATGTCTGAGGGATATCAGATCATATAATTGCATTGTTATCATTCAATACCTACTATGAAATATGTTGGATCCTAAAGTATGTATGAGGAATATCATATCTCCAAATTCCATTGATATCATTATTTAATTCATATTTTAATTCACATGTTACCATTCGAACATCACACAATAGAATGTCCATGTTTCTATTCTTTAATTCACAACTAAATGACCATGTTACCATTCATACCTCACACATTAGAATAATCTTGTTCACATTCTCTATTTCACAACTAAATGGCCATGTTACCATTCATACCTTACACATTATAATGACCAGGTTCCAGTTATTTAATTCACAACTAAATGACCATGTTACCATTTTAACACATAATTAATTCAACAATTAATTATACACATCAATTCCATTACTAATTATACAATTATTTAAACATAACAATTCCATTAGTTAATTCAAAATTTAACTAATCACATAAGTAACATTACTTAATTAAAATATTAATTAATCACATAAAATACATTAATTAATTTTTAAATTAATTAATCACATAAATTCTATTAGTAAATCCAATAATTAATCAACCACACCAATTTTATTACTAATTCAATAATTATTTTATCACATAAATCCCCTTAATTAATTTTCTAATTAATTGAGTACGTAAATCCCATTAATTAATTATTCAATTATTTAATCAATATCCACAAACTAAAAATCACATAATTAACTCCATAATTAATTATCTCAATCTCAATCTCAATAGATCATAATTTTTTCCACAATTAAATATCTCAATCCTAAAATCTTATTATCTCATAATTATTTCTACAATTAATTATCTCAATCTATAATTCCCAAAATCCCCAATTTCCGATCTCCCCAATTAATTAATTCAACAAAATAATTAATTAAATTAAGAACATTATTTCTAAACATCTAATAGAAAATATACAATTAAATTCATGTTATTTAAATAAATACTTTGAGATTTTAATTATAGACATCCTACCTCAATTTGTAGATGAGCGATCACCCCACGAAAATCCTCATAATTTGAGCAGCACAATTATATAGAATGAGATTAAAATTTAAAACCCTAAAAAATGTCAAATCAATCATGATCTATTAAATATAGATATAGATCTTCAATACTAGATCCAAATCCAAAAAAACATGTCTATATCCAATCTAAATAAGAAGAAAACCTCCTTTCTAGAATAAGATAATAAATGATAAGGAATAGGAAACCAAGCGAGGTAAGATCCTCTTATAGTGATGGGTGAGGATCTTCAATCCAGACATAAAATAAAAAATTTAATAGGTTTTTAAGTATTTTAATACATATAGGATTCTCCAAAATCATGAAATATTATCTAGGGTTAAATGGGGATCGAATAGGTGTTAAATGGGGGTTTTGATGATTAAAAATCTAATTTTTTGGTGATTTAAAAATTCATGCATGGTTAGAATGGAAGGGGAGCACTGTTTCTCCTAAATGTGTACCTAAATGTGAACCTCTATAATGGGGGTTCATAGTTTATCATAATAGGGTGAACATATTGACAAACCATGTGTCAACTATGTAATTCCTCTTTTTCCAAGGTTGCATGGTTTATTAGGAAGGGGCGCACAGTTACGGAAAACTGTGATCCAACTATGCACTACCCTTCTACCTTCATATTTTTTCAATTTTTCACCCATACACACCCCATGGTAAATCCAAACCCAATTACACTGAAACAAGGCAAAAATAAATTACTGAAATTAAGACCAAGTCATCTTTAGGAAAGGTCGGGATCATACAATCTCACCACCTTATAAAATCTTATCCTTGAGCTGCACTCCCATGATTCTCTAAGATTCATAGTCAAAAATATTAGTAAAATGATCCCATATATCTTCGTTCCATTCCCATGTCTCCTCCCACACATTCCCATGTTTCCACAATACACAAACAATAGGCATTGTCTTTCTGCACAACACTTTCTCACTGTGATTCAACACACGTATTAGATTCTCTTCAAAGGAAAAATCTATCTCAATCTCAACATCATCCATATCGATCAGATTAGAATGGTAGGGGTGATACCAACCTAGTTTTTAAAATTATAAAACATCATACATAGCGATGTATCCATGTGGAAGATCCAATCAGTACGCCACTAGCCTGATTCTCTCCACCACCTGAAACGGTCCAACAAACACGGGTTCCCACTTTCCCTGTCTCTGTATTCTATAGAGATTGAATCTAGGAAACACCCAAATTGATACATGATCAGCCTTTGTAAACTCTAAGTGTCATTTATTTATATCAGTATATGACTTCTATCTACTTTGGGTCATATCCATATATTTCTGAATCAACTGTACATGCTCTAATGTGTCCTACACAAGACTCTGTCCCAACAACTTAGACTCACATACATCCATCCAGACTAGAGATGGTCTTCATGGCGTACTATAAAGATCCTCATATGGTTCCATATATATAGTTACCCAATAACTATTTTTATGCGTGAACTCCACTAGTGACAGGTGATTCTCCCAATACCCACCAAAGTTTAGAAAACAACCTCACAATATATCCTCAAGCACTTGTATAGTATGCTCTGACCAACCATCTGTCAGTGGGTGGAAATTCATACACAACAAAACCTACATACCAAGATCCTTCTGAAATCCATATAATAATCGTGATGTAAAACACATGTTTTAGTCTAAAACAATATTCTATGGCACCTCGTGCAGACAGACTATCACCCAAACATAAAAATATCCCAACTGCTCCAGTGAGAAAGTCACCAATATATTCAAGAAATTACCTACCTTTTTCAGTCTATCCACAATAACCCAAATAGAAATATTCTTCTAAGGCATCCTTGGGAGAACCAACTCAAAGTTCATGGTGATTTTGTTCCACTTCCACTCTATAATGGCCAACGAATGTTGTAAACCTATAGGTCATTAATGATCGGCCTTCAACTACTGATAGGTGTATCATCGTGTCACAAACCTTAATATTTTCATTTTCATTTCCAACCATAAAAACAATCTTTCTAGTTCATGATGCATTTTGGTCACACCTGGATGTACCACCCACTTCGAGGCATGAAACTCACACATCATATTGTCCCACATTCTGTTAGGTACGACAACCTGATTCCTGACATTCATGACCTCATCCTCATCTTTGCTCCAATCAGAAGGTGACTTCCCACCATAAATGTTTTCCCTCTAGGTAAAACATTATAAATCCACATAATTTCTATCTTAGATCTATCTAAAAAATGTATACTCCAATGAAACTATTACGAGAGTCATCTAACCCTAACTCTCCTAAACCACAATCTGTATCTCATCCAGTAAATCCATCGTCTTCCACTCAGCACTAGACTCCTGAACCACCTGAGTTTGAGTATTCCTACTCAAAGCATCATCATCAATGTTCCACTTTATAGGCATTTATTCTGGCTCAAAATTTAATGGTTTCATATACTCAACCCATCTGTTTTATCAAAGATTCAAGTCTCACTGTGAAAATATGTACTTTAATCTCTTTTGATCAATATACACAGTAAAATAATTTCCCAATAGATAATGTCCCCAAATCTTTAAAACATAAACTATTATATCCAACTTGAGGTCATATGAAGGGTAGTTCAGTTCATGGGGCCTCAACTTCAGAGACCCATAAACCACAAATTGATCTCCTTTCATCAACACAACTCCAATTACAATCCCAGAAGGGTCCCAATACACCGTGTACTTATCACCTTTCTTAGGTAGGATCAATATTGGTACTGATGCCAAAATCATCTTCATCTCCTAGAAATAATTATCATAATCTTATGACCAATAAATCTTTATCCCTTTTTTGGTCATGCCTGTTAGCAATGTTTCCAATCGGTAAATGTCCTGAATGAACCTATAATAATATTCCGAAAATCCTATAAATCGAAGGATATCAAACATGCTCTTGGGTTTCTCTCAAGAAACCACTATCTAAACCTTCTATAGATTTACCAACACACATTCGTCTGGGGTGATTGTACCCAAGAAGTGTATCTGATCGATCTAAAAAACTGTACTTAGATATCTTGATTTATAGCCAATTCTCTCATAATGTACTTAGGATGATATCAAGATGTTGGTCATAATAATCATGTGTCTCGGAGTGCACCAACATGTATTCCACAAACATGACCACAATCTAATCTAGGTACATATTAAAGATTTTTTTCATTATGTCCATAAACATTATAGGTGTGTTTGTTAACCCAAGAAATATTATGATGAAATCATATAGTCCATACTTGTTTCTAAATTCATCCCTTGGTATATCAGAAGTCTAAACTCTATGTTTATGATAACCTAATCTCAATACAATATTTGAGAACACAGAAGCTCCTCTCAACTGGTTAAATAGGTCATCATTACGGGGGAGAGGATACTGGTTCTTCACAGTCATCTGGTTCAACATTCGGTAATCAATGCCTAAGCATAAAATCTTATTAGCCTTCTTTTCAAACAACACTAGTGAACCCCAAGGAGACATACTAAGATAAATAAATACCTTATCCCTTAACTCCTCCATCCAAATAGTGAGCTCTTGAATATCTTTTGGTGCCATTCTATATGGTGGAATAGAAATCATCTCTTCCCCCAATATGAGCTCAATGCTAAATTTCACATCTCTCTCAGGTGGAATACCTAAGAAATGATATGTAAACATATCCTAAAACCTATCAACTATGTGTGGAATGACATCTCATTTTACACCTCCATCATTCAGAAATAAACTAGAACCCTGGGTTGTGATCTCTCCTATTTGATGTGTAATTGGCCCTACTCGGAACACCTCGATATCCCACTCTCCACATTGAATATATTTGTAAACCCTATGAGATGTAATGGTCACTCTAATATAGTAAAAATAAATGTGGGGACAATATGATACTAACCAGTCCATACCCATAATTAGTTCAATTCCTGACATGCCTATAATATAAAGACACCATAGAAATCGATGCTACTCGTCCTCAAGAGAACACCCCTTGCCCAAATAAATGTCTCTTGACCGAACTCCATGAGGTGTGTTTGTCGTCAACACCCCACTCAAGAACTCTATCACTAGGCTTAAACCATTAACAAGTTTTGTAGAAATAATGGAATGATAGGAACCGAAATAAAATAAGGCCCTAGATATCATAGAAGCTATAAAAATAGTAACTCTCATTGTCAATGGTCCAGTCTTGATATCCACAAGTATTGGGTGAAAAGAATACAATAGTCTTACCCCACTTCCTTGTGATTTAGTCTATGTACCATATGCTTCAATACTCTACTAATATGAGCGATCTTACCCTGAAGCTCCACATACACTACCATTACCACCTAGTCTAATAGAACTCCACATGCAAGACTAGTATGGTGCAAAATATCTTGTTCTTACACTCTGATTTTAACTGGCTATACCCTTACTACTCATCTAGCACTAGGTCATTTAGAACTTTTTTAGATGTACCATATTTTTGCAAGACTTTAACTAATTTTTTGGCTGAGGGAACTATCTTCAAAAGTTTCCTAATCTATCACATTGGTGATAGATCACATGATTAAGGTCCTATGCAACTGATCCCTCTTTGTATGTACTCTATTTCCTACTTCCCTGGTTGATGCTTTCATAGAAATGCTTCCTACTCTCAGAAGTCATACATTATAATCATATAAATGGAACCACCATTCCTACCCTGGAAGCCTCTTCACGTTACCCATATTTATGAGATCCATATCCACCACCTCATCAAACTCCTTCAACTGAAAATGTTTATCTTGGGATTTAATCTAAAATTTAAGCCCATCCTAAAAATATGTCGATCTAGTTATCTCTTCCACTGCCAATGCTAGAGAAAAGTGTTACAAATGTGTAAAGTGTCTAACATAGTCTATCACATTAATAATCCCCCTAGTCAACCTCATGAACTCAGCTACACTCTCCTACCATAGTATATCTGGATAGAAGTTCTCTAGAAACTATTCCAACAGTTCCTTCCATAACATACCATTAGCCTATGCAGTCCACACCTGACCATACCACCGGTGATCACTGATCCTCCTATAATGTAAGCATCCAACATGACCATCCTCTCTACAGGAGTCTCAAAGTGGTCAGATATAGTCTCGATGGACTCAACCCAGAAATCATCTCTCTCAGTTCCACCCTCTCCAATAAAAGCAAGAGGGTGTTGAATTTGTTACTCCATTTTAAGATCAAACATACTCTTCACAACCCACCCTAGGTCTCTTCACATGAATTTCATGATGTGGGAAATTTTCTCTTGGAACTACCCCCTGAATTCCTCACCTAACACAATCGGTGCCTTAGTTCCTACTACTGGTAGATAATCTCTATCCATATCCTCATGTTTTCCTCTTAATAAGTTTCATCAAAGAGAACTATCTATACCATTACAAATAGGTACCATAGGTCACCTTTTACAAAATTAACACATTTAAGGTAAAATACAATATTCCATAATAAGTCATTTCGCCAAACCCTACGACATATTCAAAACAGAGGTGTTTTCTCTACCATTAATAATATTACTCCTTGGTCCTAGATAACAAGGGTAAAAACAATCTAATTATTCATGTTTCTCATTTAGACACCCATTTATTCTCATCTTACATCATTCTATAATCTTTCTCAATTTCTTGTTATGTTCCATTTTCATTTCAATTTCACAAGCAAAGAAAAATAGTTCAAGTTCAATAACATACCCAAAAACCATTTTTATACATGTTCCTAAAACGATGATGTCACAATAAACCTAAGTCCTAGAATGATTCATGTAACACAAATCTTGTTCCATACTGGTCCACGAGTCAAAACATAGAAAAAATTAACATCAATAATCACGACACACAACATGTGTGTCACCCAAGATGAAATAATATTCAACTGTAACAACAAACATGAATAACAACAATCCCACCCTGGGTACTTGTGTTCTCCCCCATACATGGGTTAGCTACTCCAATGAATGAGATCATATCCAAGTCCCAAATCTTTCTAGATTAATGTCTTCCTTTACCAAACTGTAATACAAAATAAAAAAGAAAAGAAAATTGGACTCTGATAACACTTTGTAATGCCCTGACCGAGGTGCCACACATCGGTGCCTCAAGTCGGTCAGTCACATGACCCCAGGTGTGCCTCCCCATATGCTAGAGGATACCAAATAGCAGTGAGGGTCTGAAATATCGATAATGGGAAGGCTATACCCCCTTTTATCATATTAAATACACTAGAATAAAATAAGAAACTATAACTGAATAACATGTAATCATAACCTGAAATAACCGGTATCACGAGATGGCTAAAAGGGGAAATACAATATCAAAACTACAGAAGAAAATATGCCATGCCAATGTATGTGTCAAGTGTCTTAAATTAAACAGAAAATAAATACAATGATGACACCCCTAATTGGGTCCCGAATCATGTCTACTTCCCTTATCCATGCTCTATCCCATATCATCCATATAACAATGATCTTTTTCCCTTAACGTGTAACACCCCAAGATTTCATAGTGTGTTATTTCTTCAAAATAATTCAATAACTTTCACTACATGCAACACCATGTTCAAGCACACCATGACTTACCAAACAAGCCGTTCAAAAGAGGTTATGAATAGTATTAGATAAATTTTAATGTTTATATAATCCTTATAATTTTAGAATCCATATTATGAGTTTCTTAGATATAATGCAAGAACAAATTCATTTTCAGTATTGAACTTTTATCAACTTTAATAGTGAACCCTTTTTAAATACTATATTTTAAACTTTTTGACTAAATGGGGACATCAAAAATTTAAAATGAAACATCCCAAGCTTCCACGGTACGCTTTCTTTGAATAAAACAGTAGCGTGTGTTGTACGCAACCTTGAGTTTTAACACACACCACAACCAATCAAACTAGCCGTTATGAATAGTAATACCTAATTTTTGAAATTATATATATTTTATATTTAAAAATGGACTTCATTTTTGGATTCGGAATATCGAAATTATCCTAGGGTGAAATTTTGGTACTTTTCGGATAACTTTTATATTTTGATGAATAGTGAAAATTACTAAATTTTAATTAAAAACAACTTTTTTAATCAAAATAATTAATAGTGATAAATTATGAATTTGAGTGGTTTTAAAGTATATTTAGAATATATTTTTACCATTTAATATAATGTTGGTCATTGGACATAATTTTACAATTAAACCGAACATAAACGAGAGTCAATCTTTTGATAGTTATTATCTCTTAAAAACACGCTTTTTGTTTTGACAGCGGGATTTAATTTTAAATTAATTTCTGCCACTTCTGTGTTTTGAATTTAGGAAAATGGATTCCATATTTGGAATCAGGATGTTAAAATTGTGTAAATAGGTAACTTTTTTTTTAGACATTTTGAATAATTACTGCGGTAAATATTTTATTTACCATGGTTAAGGGTAAATCCGGTAAATAAGGGTTAAAAAAAATAATATTATAATAATACTAAATTACCCTAAAACGTGTCTTACCCCTATTGGTTGATACATGGTCGACCATGGGAATCTTTGGGTCTATTTTGGGACCCCATGGATCCACTTGTAAGTGATAATGACACTTTATTTTAATTTAGTTAAAATGAATACAAAAATGACACAAGCATATATCTTTTAGAACAACAATTGTTACATAGGGTTATATATGTTGGATTTTAGATTATAAATATTCATTAGAAAGATAAAAAGATTTTCTACATAATGATATTTTATTTATAATTTTTAGACATTAAATAATTTATTTTATTTATGACACAATGATGATGCAGTAATTACTATAATAGTGAAAAATTAAAATAATTGATATTATAAACACCCAAATAAATATAATATGAAACTTTTAATGAATTAAACTAATTTTCTAGGATAATATGATATATTGGGATTGATTTAATTGACTTTGTTAGAAGTAATCAATCTGTTATGAGTTTCACAAAAATCAACTATTGAATAGTGTCAAAATTGACACAAAAGAGTTCTTAAAACAAATATTATATTATTAATTGATATTAAATTCCTAAAAATATAAGGTTCGGCCAAGAGACTTATATTATGATAGTTTAATCATTAATGGACCACTTGGGGGTCTCTTGGATGTATATAGTAAGTTTATTAACCATATTATATAAAAATACAAAGAGACATTGTAAAAGTGAAACTAATTAACTTAGAGTTAATACTTAAAGATAAGGTTAATATAAGTACCCAAACCTGTCTAAATTCTATTGGATGAGTTGTTTTCGACCTATCCCCACCTCATCCTTTGAATAGTCAACTTTGGAGCCTTTGGAAACCGAATATGAATTTATTATAAATTAATATTTCTAGCTTTTCCAAAGGTGCCCCTCACCCCTCTTATAAAAGGGCACTCCTCCTTCTCATTTCCTCACACCTCTAAAGCCACTTGGCTCGTCCAAACTCTGCCCAACTAAGCTCCCCACATCCCTCTCCTCCTCCTTGAAGCTTCCCCTTAGGCATAAAGCATTTCAAGAAGTCCTTTGGTTCCAACCAAAGTGAGTTACCTAAATTAAAGGTAACAATTTCTCTTAAAGTATTTTCATTTATTTTGCTTCTCCAACCCCCAAAATCTTTTTCCTTTATTTTATAACAACACCAGTATCCTCAATATACTAGGATGTTGTTATAAGAAGGATTCAAACTACACATTCACACAACTCCATCTAATGGATGATGAACATAATGTTTCTGTGGATGGCAAACTAACGCCTCACGAAACGATGATTGTTCAAATACATCTTACCGCCTCTCATGGTTGCCATTAGGATGGCACTGTAATTAAATATGATATTAATGATATATATTCTATATATAAGCTTCTGTAATTCCATTTTATTTCATACCATTATTTGTTTCATGTTGTATATACATACGATAATTTCATTTGAGGAAGTGCGGACTACCACCCCCTTAAAATGATATGACTCGTTCATACCACACATGGAACGTATAAAGGATGGTGTAAATGAACTTAAGTAACATATATAAAATATTATATTATACTGGAATAGTAATATACCTATGTATAATTTGGATTCGATTCTTTTAAAATAAAAATTAAATGGAAGTAGCGTTCGTGCGTACGTACGGACTACCGTCTCCACGAACGCGATGAGATTCATTCTCCATCGTATAATTTGATGATTTAAAAATGATGTTTAAGAACTTGATACCATTCTGGATATGAATAATATACATCCCATTAATAACAAATATGTCTCACATAACAAAGAATATAAAGTAAAATGAACCCGTTAACACCCGAAATGACGATAATTCTAAAATATTATTAACAAATCAATGATAAAAGATCATATATGATGTCATATTAAAGTAAATGATTCTTTTATTATTCAATAACAATTATTTCACCATTATACAGGAGGTAAACCTACCATCGACCAAGGAAAAAGTACAATGTAAGGGTTTTCTTATCTCACTTTTAATTCCGTGAGAATTCCATTGATCACCACTTAATTATTGCATGTGGTGTATGTGTACTGCCCATGATCGTATTCATTGTGTAATATACTTTAATTTATGGGTATTTACATCATCATGGTATGATACTTCTTTCATGGGTGTATGTTTCGTAAGTTACCTAATCGATAAGGGAATTTGAGATTTCAATTTCCACTCATTTGGCTTTACACATATTTCATTGATTATATTACCCCAAGATTATGTGTGGAATCACTATTCATTTGATTATGTCATAATTTCCACTCCCCTTCCTGTGGATAGAAGTTTGATACACATAATAACTCCATTGGTAATTCTCAAGTCATTGATATGAATTTGATAAGAGTAATTCTCCATTTGTTGAGTTAAACATCCAATTCGTTGGTATTGTTTTTTTACAAGAATATGTGTGAATGTCCTTTGATTGTTTTACACTGAATATCCAATCATATTTAGTGTATTTATATTTGTCACACATAATTATGTCATTGATTTATCCTTAACCTAAGGATACAACCTTTTTGAGAAATTTCATCTCAATTTACATTCCATTGAGACTTCTTTGATGATATACACCAAATCACTTCTATGTGGTGTATATAATGTACTTTGACATAGTATATCATGAATTCCTTTATTCTCATGATATTACAATGTTTTGATTACCTCAATTATTTGTATTCAAGTGTCTCTCTTTTGGTTAGAAACTCTAACCAAAATACCATTTTAAAATGTTTTAAAGAATTATTCTTCTAAATCATGCTCATTAATGTCCATATTTTAAAAATGGTTTTAAGGATTTATTTATATGGACATTAAAGTTTTAAAATTAAAACTCCTTTTAAAAGTTTCAAAGTGGTATGGGACACTTTGATTCAAAAATATACTTTTAAATGGCTTCTTGACAAATAGTGTGACTTTTAAATGTTTTCAAGAAAAGGGGGATATTTCTCTCAAATAGTTTTGATGATTATTTTCATCTATGTCAACATCCTTCATTATTATTGATTGAGGTTAATGTGATACAATACAATCTTCCATATTGTATCGAATGAATTATGTTTGACTGTGGATGTGCTATTTTTATACCATTCATGGTTTGTGGTGAAAGTATTGACATTTCGTATGCTAGTTTAATACGAATGTTTACGTTATGTTTAAACCTTTTCATATGGGAATGCATTGGACTTAATAAGTGACGGGTGGAGCCCGCTATAGCTCCTCGATGCATCGGTAGGTCTCATGAGACAAACTAGTGTCTTGGCACAAGGCCTTGGCAAAATCTTATTTGTAGTCTTGGCACGAGGCCTTGGCTATGTGGTTATGATAGTCTGGCATTATGCATTCCATCATTATGAAAGTGGTTATTGATATTTCATGTGATCATTCGACTAGTAGAATATCCATGTGAGTAAGTAAATGGCATTATTTCATTTTACCTTTGCCATTTTATGCTGAAGTTCAAGTATAAAAGGCTTTTGTTTTAGTTATAAATTGCCTTAAGTGTTTATGCTCATTTATGAAAGCTTCTGCTATAATGTTATCCTTACTGAGCATCCGAGCTCACCCCTTTCAATGTTTTATTTTTTTTTCCCAGGATTATGAAGAAGTAATTTATGAATGACCTGCAGGGATAGTATGAGGGGATATGAAGACAAGATGTTTTTTTTTATGATGTAATGTAAAAATTTATGGATGTATCTAGTTATTCCAAGGCTACTAAACTAATCGGTCTTTCGAGACTTGATCTTTCTCGTGATCATGCCAATGTTACGTAATTAATGCACCGACTCTGGGTAACTAGGGTCGGGGCGTTACAGTTGGTATTAGAGGAAGTTTAGTACAAACCTTGGTAGCTAGATTTAGATAAACTCTGATTAGAGCACGTAGACCTAAGATGAACTTTGAGGATTAGTATAAAAAAAAACTTCCTAGAATTTTGGTATTGTAAAGATTTTGTGAGTTTTCCGAGCAATACATCCCTGTCTGGATACGAGCAAGTAGAGGCGGCTCTGGCACAGATGTACCTAGGGATAAAACCCGAAAACACCGCTTTGAGCTAGACTTGAACGGGAACTGGTGCACGACAATGGGCCTTGCTGCACTCTTGGTTACGACACTCCCGGGGGATATGCTTAGGATAATTTACATTTTCTTTACAAACCGATTTAAGTAATATATACATAAGATGAGAGAAAATGACCTTGGTTAATCCTAATATGTTTCAAATTGAGAATATGGTGACATTTTAATCTCTAAATGATTTTACGACTACTATTACTCACACAATGCCTTCTGGTTTTAGTCAATGGCTGGATTCCAAGGAAGTCATAGTGACTTTGAGAATGATGTACAAGTTGGGAACAGTGGTGGCAATGAGCAACAAAATGGAATGTTGATAGGCGTGAAAGATATCGTCTTTATGCCAAATCAGTTTTCCAAAAATATGATCAACAACATATATATTAACCAACTCCCAGACTCAACAAGGAAGAGAAAGGTGATAAATGATAAGATCTCCAGCAATGGAGACCATGGAGAAAAGAAACCTCAATTTTCATCATGCAGGAATTGTGGAAAGAGACACCCAGGAAAGTGTCTCAATGGGACAACAAAATGTTTTACGTGCGGGAAGGAAGGACATAAAGTGAAGAATTGCCGAAGAAAAATGAACAGTACTATGGAAGAAGATAAAAATGGTCCCAAGAGTCCATTTACAGTCATTTGTCGTAAATGTAGGGGACCTGGCCATTACCCGAGTGAATGTCCTATTTTATAGGATATTTTCTTGGTCAAAGAAGAAGCTATGTGGAAATAAATGGCTGGAGAAAAATTTAAAAAGTATTAGCACTTCTTGTTGATGGGTTTTCTTTGGAATAATTTTCTCTTGTATTTGTAACCCCGCAGTTTGCCATGTGAGAATGATATTTGAGGAAGAATTGTCTCTTCTCTTGTGGATATAGGTATAAATAACCATTTGGTTTTATATGATCATTGGGGTTTGAGAAAATGATAAGTTATTATAATTTGGGATGAAAATGCAAAGTATGATATAACATTTGTGGTTAAATTATGTTATTTTGAGGAATTTATCTCATTTTGGTAACATTATAAAATATAGTTTTTGAAAAAGGACAACACGTAGACCGTGTGACAACCCATCGCGTCGGACAAAGCCGTGGGAATCGAACCCACAACCAAAGTGCGATTGGGATTTATCGCCTACCACTGGACTACGTGAAGTCCCTGGTTAGTGTGACTATTTTTTTTTAAATGATTTTATTGATCAATAATAAGATGATTTGGGTTCTTATGTCTTATCAAATTAATACCCTTGGTATAGGAAAATGATTTGGTGATTAAGTGATAAATGTTATTTTGGAAGATGTTCGTTTTGTTAGGAACACTATATGCCCAAGGAAAATAAAATACAATGAGGTTTCATTTGTAGAGTAATGGTGGATTTTTATCTACATTTTTATTGTTGATTTATAGTGATTTGGGCTATTTATGGAAATGATTAACCTATAACAGAGAATATGTGATGATTACTTTTAAGTATGTGACTTTAAGAGTATTTGATGTAATTTGGAGATACAATGTAACATGGGAGACTACATAATCAAATTCTTCTATGTTTTGGGTTTCAATATTAGTTTGGATTATATTAAAGGATTTTAAGGACAATTGGTTATTGAATGGTATCTATTTAACTTTGGGGTATTGTTGGTTTAATTTTAGAAATTAAGATTAGTGCATATTTATCTCAATGAATATCCTTTTGGGGGATCATTAGATCATTAAATAACCATTTTGGTTTTGATTAATATATGGTTTATCCTGCATGGATCATGTGATTCTATAGAAGTTTATTCTAGCTCTTCTAGTGTGACCAAGTCTTCTTGAATACTCATCGTTTAAAAAAAAGTGAGTTAGTGGTGGAAATTTATTAAAGAATGAAAATCTACTTAAAATTTAAGTATATCTCATAATGTTCTTAGCCAATCTCATAAATAAAATCCCCAACATTAATAAAAGAAACATAGAACAAAAATGTTGTCCTAGATGGTACCTTAAATCATCACAAATTTATGGCTTTGGGATTTTTGGCCTTTTCATAGCCATGTTCTCTACCACTCTACATCAGATAATTGATGGTTAGATTTCTCCTCCATATCCATATTTTCCTTCATGGAACCCTAGTATGTGTTATTTTCGGTAATCTTCATACTTTCGACTCTTTATTTTAAATAGAGGCCTCATTAATTCATTTTTCGATGTGGGATTTCAACTAAGATATTTTGAAACCTCAAAAATGTGTTATCCTAATACCCTATGTTTTGTTGAACCGATGGTATTTCAAATCATCATAGATTGATGATTATAAGGACCTCAATTTTACACTTGTTTGTGATTGATGACCTCAATCACCACCTATAAATATTTACGTTTTTCCTCCAATTATATGTCTCTAGTTGCCACCAATGTTCTCCTAATCGAGATCATAATTTGGTGGTGACCCTTTGATTTCTCTTTTTCTCATATTAAGACTAAATTTTAGTAACCCAAATTCCGATGTGGGTTTTCCCACAAATATATTATCTATTTTCAACCTTTTTTTTCGAAGAACAATTTCAAATTGCGAGGACGCAATTTATTGAAGGAGGGGAGAATGTAACACCCCAAGATTTCATAGTGTGTTATTTCTTCAAAATAATTCAATAACTTTCACTACATGCAACACCATGTTCAAGCACACCATGACTTACCAAACAAGCCGTTCAAAAGAGGTTATGAATAGTATTAGATAAATTTTAATGTTTATATAATCCTTATAATTTTAGAATCCATATTATGAGTTTCTTAGATATAATGCAAGAACAAATTCATTTTCAGTATTGCACTTTTATCAACTTTAATAGTGAACCCTTTTTAAATACTATATTTTAAACTTTTTGACTAAATGGGGACATCAAAAATTTAAAATGAAACATCCCAAGCTTCCACGGTACACTTTCTTTGAATAAAACAGTAGCGTGTGTTGTACGCAACCTTGAGTTTTAACACACACCACAACCAATCAAACTAGCCGTTATGAATAGTAATACATAATTTTTGAAATTATATATATTTTATATTTAAAAATGGACTTCATTTTTGGATTCTGAATATCGAAATTATCCTAGGGTGAAATTTTGGTACTTTTCGGATAACTTTTATATTTTGATGAATAGTGAAAATTACTAAATTTTAATTAAAAACAACTTTTTTAATCAAAATAATTAATAGTGATAAATTATGAATTTGAGTGGTTTTAAAGTATATTTAGAATATATTTTTACCATTTAATATAATGTTGGTCATTGGACATAATTTTACAATTAAACCGAACATAAACGAGTGTCAATATTTTGATAGTTATTATCTCTTAAAAACACGCTTTTTGTTTTGACAGCGGGATTTAATTTTAAATTAATTTCTGCCACTTCTGTGTTTTGAATTTAGGAAAATGGATTCCATATTTGGAATCAGGATGTTAAAATTGTGTAAATAGGTAACTTTTTTTTTAGACATTTTGAATAATTACTGCGGTAAATATTTTATTTACCATGGTTAAGGGTAAATCCGGTAAATAAGGGTTAAAAAAAATAATATTATAATAATACTAAATTTCCCTAAAACGTGTCTTAACCCTATTGGTTGATACATGGTCGACCATGGGAATCTTTGGGTCTATTTTGGGACCCCATGGATCCACTTGTAAGTGATAATGACACTTTATTTTAATTTAGTTAAAATGAATACAAAAATGACACAAGCATATATCTTTTAGAACAACAATTGTTACATAGGGTTATATATGTTGGATTTTAGATTATAAATATTCATTAGAAAGATAAAACGATTTTCTACATAATGATATTTTATTTATAATTTTTAGACATTAAATAATTTATTTTATTTATGACACAATGATGATGCAGTAATTACTATAATAGTGAAAAATTAAAATAATTGATATTATAAACACAAAAATAAATATAATATGAAACTTTTAATGAATTAAACTAATTTTATAAGATAATATGATATATTAGGATTGATTTAATTGACTTTGTTCGAAGTAATCAATCTGTTATGAGTTTCACAAAAATCAACTATTGAATAGTGTCAAAATTGACACAAAAGAGTTCTTAAAACAAATATTATATTATTAATTGATATTAAATTCCTAAAAATCTAAGGTTCGGCCAAGAGACTTATATTATGATATTTTAATCATTAATGGACCACTTGGGGGTCTCTTGGATGTATATAGTAAGTTTATTAACCATATTATATAAAAATACAAAGAGACATTGTAAAAGTGAAACTAATTAACTTAGAGTTAATACTTAAAGATAAGGTTAATATAAGTACCCAAACCTGTATAAATTCTATTGGATGAGTTGTTTTCGACCTATCCCCACCTCATCCTTTGAATAGTCAACTTTGGAGCCTTTGGAAACCGAATATGAATTTATTATAAATTAATATTTCTAGCTTTTCCAAAGGTGCCCCTCACCCCTCTTATAAAAGGGCACTCCTCCTTCTCATTTCCTCACACCTCTCAAGCCACTTGGCTCGTCCAAACTCTGCCCAACTAAGCTCCCCACATCCCTCTCCTCCTCCTTGAAGCTTCCCCTTAGGCATAAAGCATTTCAAGAAGTCCTTTGGTTCCAACCAAAGTGAGTTACCTAAATTAAAGGTAACAATTTCTCTTAAAGTATTTTCATTTATTTTGCTTCTCCAACCCCCAAAATCTTTTTCCTTTATTTTATAACAACACCAGTATCCTCAATATACTAGGATGTTGTTATAAGAAGGATTCAAACTACACATTCACACAACTCCATCTAATGGATGATGAACATAATGTTTCTGTGGATGGCAAACTAACGCCTCACGAAACGATGATTGTTCAAATACATCTTACCGCCTCTCATGGTGGCCATTAGGATGGAACTGTAATTAAATATGATATTAATGATATATATTCTATATATAATCTTCTGTAATTCCATTTTATTTCATACCATTATTCGTTTCATGTTGTATATACATACGATAATTTCATTTGAGGAAGTGCGGACTACCGCCCCCTTAAAATGATATGACTCGTTCATACCACACATGGAACGTATAAAGGATGGTGTAAATGAACTTAAGTAACATATATAAAATATTATATTATACTGGAATAGTAATATACCTATGTATAATTTGGATTCGATTCTTTTAAAATAAAAATTAAATGGAAGTAGCGTTCGTGCGTACGTACGGACTACCGTCTCCACGAACGCGATGAGATTCATTCTCCATCGTATAATTTGATGATTTAAAAATGATGTTTATGAACTTGATACCATTCTGGATATGAATAATATACATCCCATTAATAACAAATATGTCTCACATAACAAAGAATATAAAGTAAAATGAACCCGTTAACACCCGAAATGACGATAATTCTAAAATATTATTAACAAATCAATGATAAAAGATCATATATGATGTCATATTAAAGTAAATGATTATTTTATTATTCAATAACAATTATTTCACCATTATACAGGAGGTAAACCTACCATCGACCAAGGAAAAAGTACAATGTAAGGGTTTTCTTATCTCACTTTTAATTCCGTGAGAATTCCATTGATCACCACTTAATTATTGCATGTGGTGTATGTGTACTGCCCATGATCGTATTCATTGTGTAATATACTTTAATTTATGGGTATTTACATCATCATGGTATGATACTTCTTTCATGGGTGTATGTTTCGTAAGTTACCTAATCGATAAGGGAATTTGAGATTTCAATTTCCACTCATTTGGCTTTACACATATTTCATTGATTATATTACCCCAAGATTATGTGTGGAATCACTATTCATTTGATTATGTCATAATTTCCACTCCCCTTCCTGTGGATAGAAGTTTGATACACATAATAACTCCATTGGTAATTCTCAAGTCATTGATATGAATTTGATAAGAGTAATTCTCCATTTGTTGAGTTAAACATCCAATTCGTTGGTATTGTTTTTTTACAAGAATATGTGTGAATGTCCTTTGATTGTTTTACACTGAATATCCAATAATATTTAGTGTATTTATATTTGTCACACATAATTATGTCATTGATTTATCCTTAATCTAAGGATACAACCTTTTTGAGAAATTTCATCTCAATTTACATTCCATTGAGACTTCTTTGATGATATACACCAAATCACTTCTATGTGGTGTATATAATGTACTTTGACAAAGTATATCATGAATTCCTTTATTCTCATGATATTACAATGTTTTGATTACCTCAATTATTTGTATTCAAGTGTCTCTCTTTTGGTTAGAAACTCTAACCAAAATACCATTTTAAAATGTTTTAAAGAATTATTCTTCTAAATCATGCTCATTAATGTCCATATTTTAAAAATGGTTTTAAGGATTTATTTATATGGACATTAAAGTTTTAAAATTAAAACTCCTTTTAAAAGTTTCAAAGTGGTATGGGACACTTTGATTCAAAAATATACTTTTAAATGGCTTCTTGACAAATAGTGTGACTTTTAAATGTTTTCAAGAAAAGGGGGATATTTCTCTCAAATAGTTTTGATGATTATTTTCATCTATGTCAACATCCTTCATAATTATTGATTGAGGTTAATGTGATACAATACAATCTTCCATATTATATCGAATGAATTATGTTTGACTGTGGATGTGCTATTTTTATACCATTCATGGTTTGTGGTGAAAGTATTGACATTTCGTATGCTAGTTTAATACGAATGTTTACGTTATGTTTAAACCTTTTCATATGGGAATGCATTGGACTTAATAAGTGACGGGTGGAGCCCGCTATAGCTCCTCGATGCATCGGTAGGTCTCATGAGACAAACTAGTGTCTTGGCACAAGGCCTTGGCAAAATCTTATTTGTAGTCTTGGCACGAGGCCTTGGCTATGTGGTTATGATAGTCTGGCATTATGCATTCCATCATTATGAAAGTGGTTATTGATATTGCATGTGATCATTCGACTAGTAGAATATCCATGTGAGTAAGTAAATGGCATTATTTCATTTTACCTTTGCCATTTTATGCTGAAGTTCAAGTTTAAAAGGCTTTTGTTTTAGTTATAAATTGCCTTAAGTGTTTATGCTCATTTATGAAAGCTTCTGCTATAATGTTATCCTTACTGAGCATCCGAGCTCACCCCTTTCAATGTTTTATTTTTTTTTCCCAGGATTATGAAGAAGTAATTTATGAATGACCTTCAGGGATAGTATGAGGGGATATGAAGACAAGATGTTTTTTTTATGATGTAATGTAAAAATTTATGGATGTATCTAGTTATTCCAAGGCTACTAAACTAATCGGTCTTTCGAGACTTGATCTTTCTCGTGATCATGCCAATGTTATGTAATTAATGCACCGACTCTGGGTAGCTGGGGTCGGGGCGTTACATAACGTATCCAGAAAAAAACAAAGTATAGTTGGGTACAAATAAGGTAGTCTGAGTAGGGTGTGAGTACAGCTCAGTAGGACACCACCAACGGTGTATAAAACAATATATACTTAATAGAAAGTCTACTCAGTTGTATAAATACATATTTACAATTCATAATTAGTTATAAAATTATCAATTAATCTTAATTTAACAAAATAAACCCCCAGATTCTCATAGACACTCATACCTTAATGCTTGCTTTGGCTCATGCTGAAGCCTGAAGTATGTCTAATGGATTTCATATATCATAATTCTATTTTTACCATTCAATACATACTTTGTCTCATACCGGGTCCTGGCGTATGTCTGATGAATATCTTATCTCATAATGTCCTTGATACCATTATTTAATTCATACTTGAATTTCCATGTTACCATTCATAAATCACACAATAGAATGACCATGTTCCCATTATTTAATTCATAGCTAAATGACAATGTTACCATTCATACCTTACACATTATAATGATCATGTTCTCATTCTTTATTTCACAACTAAATAACAATGTTACCATTCATAACATAAACATTATAATGAAAATGTTCCCATTATTTAATTCTAAACTAAATTGCCATGTTAGCATTCATAACACTTAATTAATTCAACAGTAAAACATCCAAATAAATTCCATTACTAATTAAATAATTATTTAAACACAAAGATTCAATTATTTAATTCAATAATTAACTAATCACATAAATAACATTTATTAATTAAAAAATTAATTAACCACATCATGTAAATTAATTAATTCTACAATTAATTAATAACTTAAATTATATTATTCAATTAAAAAATTAACTAACCCCAAATATTTTATTACTAATTAAAATATTAGTTTATCAAATAAATACCCTTAATTAATTCCCCAATTAATTTAATACATCAACCAAATTAATTAATTCTTCAATTAATTAATCAATATGCACAAACTCAAAATTCCATAATTAATTTCACAATTAATTATCTCAAAAACTAGCTCAATAGATCATAATTAATCACAAAATTAAATATTTCAATCCCCAAATCTCAATATCTCACAATTAATTCTACAATTAATTATCTCAATCTATAATTTTCCAAATCCCCAATTTCACATTTCCTTAATTAATTAATTAACCAAATTAATTAATTCAGTCAACAATACAATTTCTAAAAATCTAATAGAAATTATAAAATAACATATACATAATTTAAATAAAGACTTTGGGATTCTGATTATAGACCAACTAAATCGATTCGTTGACAAGTGGTGTCCAACAGAAATCCCCAAAATTTGAGTAGCACAACGTCATAGAACAAGATCTGAATCTAAAACCCAAAATCAATATTGAACAAATAAAGATCTCTTAAATCAATCTATATATCTACAATAATATATCTAGATAAAAAACAAGATATATATATAATCAAAATAATAATAACAAACCCTATATAAATTAGGAGAAGAAAGGAGAAGGAATGACAAACCAAGTGAGATGAGATCCTCTTACATAGAAGGGTGCATATATTTGATATAGTCTTTGAATCAGAAATAATTGAGGTCATAAAGTCTTTTAATCTATATAGGGGGCTGCAAAATCATGAAATATCATCTATGGTCGAATAGGGATCAATTAAAAGTTAAAATGGGTGTTTGAGTGATTAAAATTATAATTTTTGGGTCATTTAAAAGGTCATGCATGGTTAGTTGGGAAGGGGTGAATGGTTTCCCATAACTATGAGCCTAACTATGCGCCTCTGTTATGGGGGTGCACAGTTTCTCTTAAGAGGGTGTATGGTTTTAAAAACTGTGTGTTAACCATGAAATTCCTCTGTCCACTGTTGCACAGTTTGATGGGTTGGGGCACATGATTAGGGAAAACCATGCGCCGACCTTGAATTTCTCTTCTCACTTCCAATTTTCTCAAATTTTCTCCCATGCACACCCCAAGGTAAAACCCAACCCAAGTATTCTCAAACAAGAAAAAAATAAATACCTAAAATTAATCTCGACTCATCTTCATGAATGGTCGGGATCTTACACAAACAATTTCATTTACTCTCATGAAGTATTCATCAATGGATCATTCATCTCTTATTCTTATTTATTCATACATACTATTCCATATTTCTATCTTTTCTTCCTTCACTTTAGTATTCTCATTGAATATACTTTCTATCTTATCCCACATACTCTTTAATATTTTGAAACCCATGACCTTCATATAACAATTTTCTGATAAGGACATAAGAATAGAATTTCTAGCCTTTAAATCAATATATATATTTATTTTATTAGTAAACAACATAGGATAATCTTTCCTAATAGGGTTAAAACCAATTTTCATAGAATCAACAACTTCTAGGCCAAAATATAGGAGATAAAGTATCATCTAATTTTTTCATCCATAATAATTTTTTCCATCAAATCTAGGAATTTTTCTACTATTGATATAATTGATATTATAAATGATAAGGATTAAATAATGGAGCCATACCTATGATACCAATTAATGTTTCAATTGATTAAATAACAACTTAGAGGGGGGTTGAATCAATTGGTCACTTTTATAAGTTGAAAAAATTTTATAAAACATAACCCTTGAAACATGTTAAAGTTTATATCCTTATTTTCAATTAGTAAATACCCATGCATGAAAATGTAGTAAATCAAGTAAATCGAGTAATATTTAAAAGGTTTCTATTTTAGTGTGATACCCTACATACATTACATAGCAACTCATGTGGGTCTATATAAATTCTCTATAATGAATAAGTGAATACAACTCGTGCCCACTCCAGTTAGATAGCTTATATGTCTCAGTAGAAATTATTATACTCACTTCCATAACCTTACAAATTTCATTACAAACAATTGAGCAAAAATAAAATAAGAAAGGAATTCGTCAAACTTCTCCACAAACTCTCTATCTAGAATCCTCAGTCTGATGTGGCAAGGCCTGATTCTCTCATTCCTATGGGGATGGGTTCAATGGAATTAGTCCAATGAATTTAGTCTAATGAAAACATTACAATGAACTCATTCTCAATATATATTACTATAACTATTCTCAAATTTTCAGATAGATATTCCTTAGTATGGTAATCAAAACATTAAAATGTCCAACCTTATAATGAGGTCTGACTCCAAAAAAGAAAACATTGTCATGAATTCTACAGTGCTCCACCTTTTCCAATCACATAAAAAATATTTAAATTACAAATGTATTGTGCTTATATTAATATGAATCCTAGAAAGACAAAGGCAGGAAACAGGAAAACATTTACGACATAATTAAATTAAAAAACTTCAAGATCTACACATATTTGAATTTGAATTTTGACAACATAAACTCTTCACAAATCTGTTGAAATCATATTGAGCCTTATTTTTAATTATTATTATCAGACTTCCTAAATTTTCTTCGTTATGATGGAACATCATTGGCTCATTATGATGTAACTTACTTAGCTCATTAGGATGGAATATCCTCAACTCATTATGATGAAACTTCCACATCTCATTCTGAATTGACTTTCCTCATCAGAGCTAGTCTGGTTGAAATTTTTCATAGAGTTAGTCAAATTGAAATTGGTTCTCAAAGTCAATATTGATATAATTTCCTTCTCAAAGTCATTATGATTGACATTCCTCCTCAGATTCAGTTTTATTGAAATTACTCCTCAAAGTTAGTCTAATGGAACATCCTTAGCTTTAGTCTGATAGAATTCTCATAACGATGGAATTCTCATTACGATGGAAACTGATTTCTGCAACTCTGAAATTCATCTAACCTCACTTGCTATAAATCATTTGTTCTTCTAAAAACATAAATGCTCGGTACTTTTGGATCTGATGCAAAATCTTTCTTGATTCCTATAACTATGAAAAAATTTATGATTCCCCCATTTATTCAAAATCATTTATCGTGAGAGTTTTCATGATTTATGATAACATCAAGATTGGAAAAGAACCCTCTGACTTACATAGGTAAATTATTATGACTTCAATTACTTTCAAAACCTTGTTTCTTTTCATCCAAAACACAATATGAATGATTTCACCTATTCTCCCCCTTCTCTTCATAAGTATTTTATCTCTATTTTTATATTCAATTTATGATATTTGGGAATTAAAAACTAGAAAGTCGTCGTCTTGCTGAAGGATAGAATGTTTAAATCTTTCTAACTCCTAACATCACTATCTTCATCCAAACTCTTCAACATAATTTTGAACATATAACCAACACTAAGTCAAATGAAAATTGAACATCTTGCTAATGGATCTAAGACCAATGGTGTGTTTGATCAACAACTTTATTATTCTAACAACTTATATGATTGGTGCTATAGAGTTTGATACTTTGTGTTTGGTGCTGCTTAGTCAGATCATCTGTATCCAAAAAACAACATTCTCTAAAACAAAACTTTTCTCCCTATTTATGTTTAGCTTTGAAAATTTAGAAACATTCACCAGTTTTTCAAAAAGTATTATTTTTCAAAATATTAGCTCTCTACAAATACAAAAGTATTTAAAAAAACCCCACAAAGGTTATTCAATATACCATACCATTTATTTAATGGAAACAAACCTATGTTGTCATAATTGCATATTTTGGTTTGGAAAGTGTTTTTTAAGGCCTATTTTAGGATGAAACATTATCCTTGAGGTTTAGAATGTGACTTTATAGTATAACTCAATGAAATAATGGGATATTACTAATATGAACCCTTAAAAAAAGTAATAGTGGAAAGACATTCCATATTCCTTGAGAGGGAAAACATCTCTAAAAGTGATAGTGGGATGGATATAGAATTAGATGATTTTTATACTCAAGGTACATAAGATGTGTCATAGGAACAGGATCTATAGATCCACATGTAAGAAGAAACTATTCTAGAGACACAAGTAATGTGTGGGAGCACAAGAGAGATTAGAGAACCGGAATGGTATGGTTTTCTTGTCACCAAGGATGGTGACTAATTATTAGTTTATAATAATGATCCTATAACCTAAAAGGAACAGTAAGTGGCACATATGTTTCCAAGTGAAAATAATCCATCAAATCTAAAATGTATTCTTTCTACCAAAATCAAGTCTCTGTTTTGGTATATCCTACAATAAATGTAAAACCCATTGATTGAAAGTGGGTATACAATAAGAAACTAGACATTGAAGGAAAATTCAGTACATATAAGGTATGAATAGCTGTAAATGCATTGAAATAGCATCATGAAATTAACTATGATAAAACATTTGTACTAGTTGTAATGTTGAGATCCATCAGAATTATACTTGACATTGAGGCTTACCGTGACTATGAGATTAGAGAAATGGATGTCAAAACTGCCTTACTTAATGGGAACCATCAGGAAGATGTTGATATAAAACAACCTGAAGGGTTTGTGGCTACAAAGGATGAAAATATACACAAATTGAAAAATAATCCATTTATGGATTAAATCAAGTATCTAGGATATGGAACATTCATTTTGATGAATCTATAATAGAATGTGGTTTCATAAAGAATGAGTGTGATCCTTGTGTCTACAATCAATTTAGTGGGATTGCATTCAATTTCATAATAGTATATGTTTATGACATATTACTTATAGGAAATCAAATACTAGTCTTACAGTTTTTAAGATGCGGATAAATAAATACTTCTCTATGAAGGACATGGGAGAGACATCATATATATTTTGAATCATGATCTATCATGATAGAACCAAAACGTTTCTCAGTCTAAGTAAATGTACATACATTGATAAGATACTAAAGAGATTTGGTATGGAAAAATCCAAGAGAGGATTGTTTCCAATGTCAAATTGCATTCATCCTTTCAGGAGAATTTTTTCTCAGATACATGGGGAAATAAATAGAAAGGAAAGGATTTCATATGCCTAAGTGATTGGGTCATTAATGTATATTATGATATGTACTAGTATAGATGGTTCTTATGAATCAAGTACAGTAAAAAGTTATCAATATGATCAAGATGACCTCTATTAGATGGCCGTCAAGATTATCTTTAATTATTAGAGGTGTACTGAGGATATGTTCCTATTTTATGGATGACATGGGGAACCCATCACCAAAAGATATAAAGATTATAGTTTTACAAATTTTCAAGATGACATGAAGTCACAAATGAGTTACATATTCACTTTGAGTAGAGGTATTGTGAGCTGGAAGAGCTCAAAAAAGGCTATTCTCATAGATTTTAGCATAGATTCCAAGTATATTGTGACTTATGAGGTAGATAAATAAGCATTGTGGATGCAAAAAATCATCCAAGATCTTGAATTGGAATATAATAGTAAATATCCCATTACACTCTATTGTGACAATATTGTAGTGGTGTCTCTCTTAAAAGAGCCAAGTACACATCAACGGACGAATCATGTAATTTGGAAGTATCATCTACTGAGGGATTTTTTTAAGAGATGTGAGGTTTTAGTGAGCAGAATTTCCAAAGAAGAAAATATATCATACCCCATGACTAAACTCTGGACTCACCATAAATATGATTATCAAGTGAGTTCAATTGGACTAAAAGTTGTAGGTAGTTGGATCTAGTCCTCATGAGAGTTTCATGGAGTTGGTGTCCTATTATTAGCTATTTTTACTTTAATTACAAGAATGTTAGATATATTGAATATTAATAAAACATATTATTATGTATTGTCTATTGTTCTGTAAGACTCTAATCAAATAATCTCTTAGAGTATATGTCACATTGATAAGTTCATAGCAGTTCTCTGTTATATTGAGAACCTTGAAGTGTTATGATGATATTCTTAAAGAATGTTCTTCTCTTGGATAACATTCTATGATGGGACACATAGTTCATAGACTGTTAAGTGAGAGCACTCATAAGAGGACGAGTCTTAGTATCATGATGTTCTCACTTGGTAATCATCAATATGGGAGATTATGAGAAAGAATCACTGGTAGGAATTCCACATGTTTTGGTGTCATCATATATTCCTATATAAGAGCATGTGTCATGGTACTTGGACTTTCAAATTATCATTAATGAATTTTATAACTCATGAACATAGATTTTATGATGAAAACTATGATGACATATATTCATGGTAAGTTAGGTTAATTTGTTCTTATCATGAATCACATGTCATTAATGAATAAAATAAAGAAGGATCTATCCCTTCTATATTTATGGAAGCTGATATCACATCCCTTTGATTAAAATAGAACCATTACATTAAATTCAATGTACATGGTGTAATGATGTGTTTTTTTAGATATTTAAAGAATGATGTACCACGAAAATAGGTTGGTGACATATATGTGCAAACTAGTTGATGAGATATTATGATAAAGGGATTATATTATATTGTTAGTTTTATTTTAGGTTTTCATCATTTCGAAATTAAGTTATTTCTCTTGGGTGCATTGATTGATTTCTAGATATTAATTTTTGACTTTAGGAAAGCTCTCTTGATGAAAATTTTAAAGAATCCTATAGGGTCAAACACTAAGTGTTTCTGATGATATTGATTAAATACAATTTGAATTTAATTAATTGAATAAATATTATTCTCAATACTGAGGTATAATTTTATTCTTGTTTTATTTATCACAAATATATATTGATTAATGAAATATTTAAATTAAATATTAATTTAGGTGTTTAATAAATAAAAGAAGAGTTTGAATAGACCAAGGACATGTATAATAAATAATATTAATTAAAAAGATGGTAAGATAATATTTTTTGATGCTCAAGTTGGAGCACACCATAGTATAATAATAAGTATATTATTATTATATGTAATGAGGATTATTAAAGGTTTTAGTATTTTTAAAGGGCTAGAATGCAATAAAAAAATATCTTAACCAAAAATCTACCTAAATAAATATCCTGTTATGGCTATTGTGAAGGTAATTGAAAATAGATAATTGTTTCAAATAATTAATTTTCTTTTAAATCCTCTATCTCTCTCCCTCTCAAGAAAAATAAATTGTTGAGAGATTTATTCAATATTAAATAATGAGTTATCATGAATGAAAAATGCAAGAAATTTTATTCCCCACACTAAAAAAAGAGATCGTTTAACATTTATCAAATATCAATGGTGCATGTGTGGATTTTCTCTATAGGGATTCTATTCTTGGATCCTCATAGAACAATGAAGGAAATTTGAAAGGGTCTTTTCATATGATTAACAACATTAATGAAGAAATATTCCAAATATAGGGTAATCATTTTTTATGACATTAAATAAATTAATTAAAAATTTTATGTTCAAGCTCCTCACTCTTAGTATTGAGAATATAAACATTAAAAGAAATTTTATTAAATTTCCCACCACCACATGCTTCCACTACTCCCGGAACCATCATAAGGTGCCACTTTTCTTGATCCTTTGAATAGATGGATAGATCCAAGAGGAGATGTGGGAGTGGAAGTCTAATGTTCGAGCTCAGTGGATGTCAAGTAGTACGTACACACAATTCCAAGAAGTATGATCACTAGTCTCATGGACACATCTTGATTACATTCGATATATTTACATTCCATTCAACATGGAGTTGATGCAAGTACAGTCGGGGGTTGTAGCATCTTTGTTAACACACAACCACTCTTTATGTGATTTTAGATTTTATGATTTATTTTTCATTTATTCTTATCACCTAATACACTAGTTAAACATGCTCACAATTTTCAAGGATAAATTAGTGGTGTCCTATAGAATTTTATTACTCACTCCTTACATAAGAATATAGATGCACAATCAGACTTTATGTTTAGGGTTTTGGATAAGGAAAAGGGACCTATGGCTGATGGATGAGCAACTGAGAATGGAGATGCTATTATATCGAGATGGACTCTGGAGGACCCTGATGATTTATTTATTTATTTATCTACCTATTTTTACTCTAGTTTAGATTTCCACTTTAGAATCCCATTAATTATTTTATGGCATGTATCTCATCTGTAAGATTCCACATAAATACCCTAGTTTCTATTATATTCTTTGTTATGTATTATTGGAATTATGACATGATACTATGGGTATAGTCTCACCACTGATGGAATTAGACCCTCACCGCTAGTCAGAAACCTCTTGTGTGTGGGGAGGCATACCTGAGGTCTTGTAGAACTCTGGTTCGAACCCAATATTTCAGTTGAGGGCTTTACAAAAACCATTAAAAAATCCATACTACAAAAAATTCTATTCTTAGTAGTGGTTTTTTCTTCTAGTGGAAGTAGTTTAAACCTTTTCCAAATTATATAGCAGTGGTTACTAAAATATTACTTTATTGCATGTTCTCTAGTCATTTTATAGTAGTTTGATTCATTTCGTACTGGGTTTTTATGTGATTTTTTTAGAATTTAGCAACGATTTTCATTTTATTTAACGGTGATTTTATTAAAAAACCTGAAAATAAAATAGATAAGATGAACCAAAAAACCGATAAATATGTTAGTGGATGTTAGGATTATTGGTAGTTAATATTAACCATTGTTAATTATTATTCCAATTCAATTTTATAACAGTGGTTCTTAAAAATCACCTCTCAATATATTTAAAAAATTATACATTTGATAAATATTTAATTACAATATATAAATATAAAAACATTGACATGTAATAATCTAAAATATAAATTCACAATTAACTCATCATACATACATCATACAAGATACATCTATATTTATATACATATACATTCATAGTCATCATAACCTCAGTCAACCGATACCTCAATTATCAATACATACATACAAATATGTCCAACAACAACCCATGCCAAATATATTCCGACCCCATGACCTATGTTTCAATCTTCAAACTCCAAATCATCACATCAATTGAAACATACCACATAATCTCATCAATTGTAAAAAATGACAGAAATTAAAACTAAACATAATAAATCATAATTACAATAGAATCATTGATAAAATTTAAACATACCAATGAAACTAAAAAACATCACCACTGACTTATAAATAATTTCTTGAATCGAGTGTTCAACCTCTTTCATTTGGTTAACATCTATCACCTACAATAAACACCATAACATTTACGAAAAGAAATACAAATGTGAAAAGAAATTGAATATATTTATAATGTTGCACATAACATTTGTTATTTTGTTAATCAAACAGAAGTCATTTT
The DNA here is from genome assembly GCA_963277665.1 of Viscum album. Classification (NCBI taxonomy): domain Eukaryota; kingdom Viridiplantae; phylum Streptophyta; class Magnoliopsida; order Santalales; family Viscaceae; genus Viscum; species Viscum album. The sequence continues at coordinate 960,427,247 of OY728148.1, read as the reverse complement.
AACAGAAAATAAATAATATACCATGAAAAACACTTTTAAAACATAAATATTCCTATTTGAAATATAACTCAACACTTGAAACTAAAATGGGATATGTACATAATATTCTAATTGATTTTTGACTCGATGTTCAATGTTCTTAAATTTTACTTAATAATTTTTTAATGAATTTGATATTAAATCATGTAATATATTTAAAAACCAAATCAAGGGTGTTTTTTCCATGGTTTAATTTCAATATAAGGGGTATTATAATGGTTTTTACCATTACACACAAGTTTTAGTGTTTTAATACACAAAAAATGTGTTTATGGGAATCCTTGGGAAACCATATATCTGAATGATGGGTTGTTAATTCATACATTTCAAAAAACCATTCTATAGTCATTATCCTCGAATTTCATTGCAATCTGAATATGTTTTACAAGTCTTAACCTTCTGATGCACGCTTTTAAAAGCTTCAATACATTTAAAAACTATTTACTGAGCCATTGTGACCACACTATATGTCAAATTGATGTGTTTTCTACACTAAAAAATAAAAAATAACACAATGGTGTTTTCCCTTGATTTCACATCAATTTGAGGTGGTTTTATATGGTTTGGATTGTTATCTACGCGTTTATGTTTTTCAAAACACTAAAAACCAATTTACGAGCATCCTAGAAAAAACCTAACTTGAAATGACATTACTTTGATTCCTAAATTTTAAAAATAAATATATGGTCATTTTCTTCTAATTTTATGGTAATATGATGAAGTCTACCAAGTTTTGAACCCCCCAAATACATGTTTTAAATGCTTCGATACATTTAAATACTATTTATAGATCCATTTTGACAACAAAACACAATGGATTGACATGTTTTCTACAATTACATGTCCAAAATAACATAACGGTGGTTTTACCATGATTTCACATCAATCTGTAGCATTTTTCTATGGTTTTGTCTATTACACACGTATTTTAGTTTTTTAAAACACTAAAAACATGTTATAAGAATCATAGGCAAATCGTAAATAAAAATGTTTTGTCATCAAATATTAATTTTTTTAAAAATTTATTTGGTCATTTTACTATGATTTCATAGAAATTAGATGATTTTTTATTGGTTTTGACCCCATAATGCAAGTTTTTAAAGGCTTATGTACCTTTAAAAACTAATTACCAATCCATTCTGATCACACTACATAGTATGTTGATGTTTTTCCTATGTTTAAACATGATAAATAAATAAAATATAGATATACTATGATTTCATGTCAATTTGAGGTCTTTTTCTATGGTTTTGACCATTACATGGATGTTTTAGTGTTTTAAAACACTAAAAACGTGTTTACTGGTATCCTAGGAACACTGTAACTCGAAATGATGTGTCGATAGCTATTAAATTTTAAAAATCAATATATAGTTGTTTTACTTTGATTTCATGGTAATTCAATTATTTTTTCCTAGTTTTGACCCTCCATCACATGTTTTTAAAGGCTTCGATACCTTTAAAAAAACTATTTATTAAGCCATAATGACCACCCCACATGTCGGATTGACATGTTGTCAATGTGTATACATCAAAAACAACTCAACAGTGGTTTTACCATGATTTCATGTCAATATGGATTAATTTTCTATGGGTTTTACCATTACACCCACATTTATGTGTTTAAAACACTAAAAATCCATTTAAAGACATCGCAGGAAAATTGTAACTTAAAATTATGTTATGTTGGTTCCTACATTTCAAAAATAAATATATGGTAATTTTTCTATGATTTCATGGAAATATGACAACATTTTCTTAGTTTTGACCCCCCAAAACATGTTTTTAAAGGATTCAGTAACTTTAAAAACTATTTACCAAGCCATTCTGACCACACTTCACATCAGATTGACATTATTCATACAATTAAAAAATAAAACAATGGTATTTGTCCCATGATTTGACATAAATATGATGTTTTTTTCTATGGCTTTGACTGTTTCATGTTTTAGTGTTTTAAAATACAAAAAATTAATTCATGGGAATCCAAATAAAACCGTAACTCAAAATGACAGCTCATCTATTAATAGATTTAAAAAATCCACCTATGGTTATTGAATTATGATTTCATTGAAATCGAATGATTTCTTCCTAGTTTTTTACCCCCTCAACATGTTTTTAATGGCTTTTTTACCTTTCAAAATTGTTTACTGAGCCATTCCAACTAAATTTCACATCATATTGATGTGTTTTTAGTAAGTACATGTCAAAAGTAACTAATTGGTATTTTTACCCTGATTTCACATTAATATGAGGTCATTTTCACTTTTTTGGATGTTACACACACATTTTAGTGTTTGAAAACACAAAAAACACATTTACGAGCATCCCAGGAAAATAATACTTTATAATGATGTTCTGTTGGTTCTAATATTTCAAAAATAAATATATGGTTGTTTTACTTAAATTTTATAGATATATGCAGATTTTTTCCTAGTTTTGACCCCCCATATACATGTTTTTAAAGGCTTTAATATCTTTAAAAGTCATTCACCGAGTCATTCTGACCACCCCATATGTTAGATTGATGTGTTGTCTATGTGCAAATGTCAAAAATATCTCTACAGTTAATTTAGCATGATTTGATAGCAGTATGAGTTATTTTTCTATGTTTTCACCATTATATTCCTGTTTTACTCTCTTAAAACACTAAAAATGTGTTTACAGGCATCCCAGGAAAACCATAAATCATAATGACATGTTATCAGTTCCTACATATAAAAAATTAATCTATAGTCATTTTTATATAATTTCATGGGAATCAGACAATTTTTTCCTGGTTTTGACCCTCTAACACACATTCATAAAGGCTTTGGGACCTTTAAAAATAGTTTACCATCCATTCTGACCAAACTACATATATGATTGATGTGTTATATATTAATACACATCAGAAATAACTAAACAATGGTTTTTTCCTGACATCATGTCAATCTGAGGTCTTTTTCTATTGTTTTGATTGTTACATGAATGTTTGTGTGGTTTAAAACACTAAAAACACACTTATGAACATTCCAAAAAATTTGTAACACATAATGACATATCATCGGGTCCTATATTTCAAAAATCAATAATTTTTTTCTCTTATCTGGTTTTTTAGAAATATGATGAAATTTTCCTAGTTGTGGCACCCCGAAACACATTTTTAAAGGCTTTGATGCCTTTATAATTTATTTACTAAGTCATTCCAACCACACCACACATTGGAATGAATTTTTGTCTATAATTACGTGTCAAAAATAATTCAATGGAGGTTTTCATATGATTTCATGTCAATCTGAGGTTTTTTTCTTTGGTTTGGAATATTTTACACATCTTTTAGTAGTTTAAAACACTAAAAATGCATTTACAAGAATCCTTAGTAAACTGTAACCTAGAATAACATGTTGTTGGTTACTACATTTCAAAATCTATCCACGGTTATTTTCCTCTAAATTCATGGAAATCTATTGTCATTTTTCTAATTTTGACCCCCTATCATGCATTTTTAAAGGATTTAGTAACTTTAAAAACTATTTACTGAGGCATTTTGATTGCACTACAAGTGTAATTGATATTTTTTATATGAGTACATGTAAAAAATAATTAAATGGTGGTTTTCTCATGATTTCATGTCAATATGATATCTTTTTCTATGGTTTGAACCATTACACACATGTTTTGGTGTTTTAAAACACTAAAAAACAATTAAATGCATCTCAGGTAAACTATAACTTGAAATTATGTTTCATCTATTCCTACATTTCAAAATCAATCCACAATCATTTTCCTCAGATTTTATGTTGATATGGAATCTAATTCCTATTTTTGACCCCCCCCTCCTCCTATACACACATGTTTTTAAAGGATTTGGTACCTTTACAAACTATTTACTGTGTAAAAACTCGGAAAATGAGATTGAATTATTTTCAAACTTAAGGATAACAATATATAATTTATTTTTTATGTGTAGGAATCAAACACACATCAATCTGGTGCAAGATGTTGTTGGTATGACTCAAAGTTCATGTTTTTAATATAAAAGTGTCATTTTAGTTTTATTTAAGGAAGTTGTATACGTTCTTTGAAAATGTGTGAATGATCTATGAAATTTAGAATTTACCTTGATAGGATAAGCTATAAGTCTAGAAATTTCCATGGGTATAATTCTAGTAATCCATTGAAATATAAAAACTAAATCATTTTCCATTTTCTCTCACCATTGATCCTATGATTCCTATAAGAGTCCAGTTCTCACACTTTTCCTTTCAACCTTCCAATTTATATTTGTGATTCCCTATCAATAGCACTACTTGAACCCCACTAGGTGTACTAGTAACTGATGATGACTCCCTACCAATGACAACTGATGGAGTTGGTCCAGAACCCATCCCCTGTACATGACCGGGATTCTCCTTCCCTAAAACAATTGGAAGTCCATCATTCTGGGAAACTGATGATTTTTTAAAGGGTTCACATCGCATATTTCATGAATTTGAACCTGTTAATAATAAAATATCAAAAATTATTTTTTAAAATATTCGAAATTCATAATATTATTTAATTAATAAATGTTTTATTACTATGTATTGTTATTTCATTACGATAAAAACATAATATTGAAAAATAAATTATAACAACAAATAATCCTTAAGCCCAATTAATTGAGGGCTGGATAGGTTTATCAAACGGTTCTAAATTGGCATCATTTTATCCATGTAACCAGCCCCATTTAATTGAGTTTATGGATTTTTTTCTTATAATATATTTTTCATTATTTTTTCATAGTAATGAAATAACATGAAATGATAATGACAAATACATACTCAAAAATCTTTGTTAGTGTCATTTACAAAACTAACATCAGATTCCATATGCCCACTAAACCACATCAATGTATGGCCAATAGAGTACCCTAAATCATTATCCATTATAAAAAATATAAACATGTTAGAAAAAATTTGACTTATAATAAAATGATATAAATAATAATGAATAAAATACAAACCAAAATCATTCTTTTTCTAAAAAAACTCTAAGAGACACTGATATGAAGAATTAATTATTTCTCATGATTCAACGTATTTTTTTCAATAATTCCTACAAAAAATAACAACATTAATAAAAATTATAATTTTGTTTTTTTATGTTATTACAATACTCTAAAATACGTAATTACCTCATGAGATGCATCTCTGTTAATATCGATAAACGAATTCCATTTCACATGAGAAATTCATTCACACACTTTCTCATACATCTATCATGAGCTCAAAGATGTTTCATTAAACTCATGTCATAATATTCATTTAAAATCTCACTATTTCTTTCCTAAATTTTCATAGTGCATGGGCGTGAAATTAAGCATGGGACATCCAAATGAAAAAACATCTAGAAATAAAAAACATAATACTGTATAAGTATATCAAAATATTTTATCATGTCGTGTAAATTAGTTATCAAGGAATATTAAATTAAATTAGCTTTAATTAAGTATCAAAAACCTCATTTTTCCCAGTTGTAAGAATATGCCTCCAATATTTATAATTAATGGGAATGCTCATTCTATCACAAATAAGCTGCCTAATAATCTGCCCATTGATTCCAGAAACATCATCAATAGGCACCCAAAACTCATCAAATGGAATGATAATATTGAATTCGTTCAGGTATCAAACATATTTCATGTTCATATTTATATATCTTCTATTTTTATTTTTATCCATTTGAAAAATGAATTAAACAATTAATAAAATATATTGTTTTTTTACAATGACATTCATACTAGTAATTGTAACTCACTGATATCCACTAGATGAAGGGATGACCAACTACTCCATAGCTGGAGGTGAATTGGATGGTGGGATACTAAAAATATATGGGGAATGGATGGCTTGCTGGTAGTCTCAATTATAACTGAATCACTCAGATCCACAGAAGCTGATGGTAGTTGTAGTGTTCTCTGAGATGATAACTAGCTAGGATTTTGAAATTTATTTGATCTCAACATTCTTGAAATTCAAATGGTTCAGATATATTAGATGTATAGAAAATTTATAACTAATAAATTTTTACAAAATGAAAAAAGAAAAATTTGATCAATGTATATATGTATGGACCACTTGTCAATGAGAAATTGTAATATATTTTCATTACAGATTTATACATTAAATTATCTTCATCTTCATTGTCTTCATTATTATAAACCTCCATTGTTATGAGTGCCCCATTTTCAACCTCTATTGAATGTTCTATTGTTTCCATATTATCAGTAAAAAAAATTCAATGTTTTTTGGTTGATTAGGTTCACTGTCACAAAGTAAAAATTGATCTTCATCACTCATATCATATAAGTCTCTCTATTTTAAGTGTAAAAAAACTGTAACCTTCATGTATTTCATCATCTACATTATAAACTATCATGACATAGGAATCCAAGACAAATTGATCTTTCTCTACATGCTCATTTGTAAAGATAAATCGAGAGAAGTTGATAAAATTAAAATGTAATGAATCATTCATTATAACCATATCAATATTAACCCACTTTCATTTGAATAAGTCAACCAAAAACTATCCATTATAGTTTAATTTAATTATATCATCCAAATTTACATAATATCCCACCTCTGTAAGGGTAAATACTCAACTATTTTTGAGTTTTCAATTCTTCTTCCTGATAAAGTTTATGAAACCTACAGCTATGAATATTGTAGGAATCGAATATCTTAGATGTTCTTAGAGGACCTCGAGCCAAAAAAACATAAAATCAAGTGATATTTCAGCTTTATTTTCAACATTAATTATCTATAAAAATATATATAAAGATTTAGTTTTAATATAGAAAAAATAACTACATGTCAATAATATTAATATGAGTATATACTTACCAGATGGGTGATCTATTTAACCATATCCTAATTAACATTTTTTTTAATTCCATCTCATTTCAAGATCTACCCCTTAGTCACTTATTTGTTTGACATCACAATTCTTCAATAAATGGATCTGTAATAAGACTACTGAGCAGTATATATCAATGTTCTTAAAGAAACTCCAATTCATTTAGTGTAAAATTTGACCCCTTTCCTATTGGTTATCTAATAATTGGAAATTTTGATAACTTGTTTTCAAAATTATAATTAGTGGAGATAGCATCAAAACATTAAACACGATTGAATATAGTCTCAATCTGATCCAAATACATTGAATACAAGTTCAATCGCTCTTTGGATATGTAACCTTTAGCAATAGATACTTTTGGATGATATTTATTCATCATATAATATTTCAAATGACCTATGTACCTGATTAAAAAAATAAGAAACATATAAAAAAATTAAACAATAATTTAATAAAATTAAATTCTCTAATGAAAAAATAATAATATCATTGTACCTCTCAATTGGATACATTAATTGATAATGTTCTGGTCAGCCATGTTTAGCTTCTTCAACCAAATGAACAATCAAATGGATCATCACAGTGAATAATGAAGGTGAAAATAACATATACAAATAAAAAAGGGTCAAAACAATTCTTTATTGAAGTTTATCATGATCAATTGGATTTAAATTTTTTCTACAAATAACTCTGAAAAACGAATAATAGTTTATTTTTCAGTTAACATGTTACAAAATTCCAATGAAAACAATTCTTCCATCAAAATACATGAGTTGTGTCTTTTTAATCCATGTAACATTCAATTTTTTTAGTCAATTCACCTTGATATATTACTTGAATATCCATATTCCACTTTTAAATTCTTTAACATTTGAAGGAATATGTCTTTCTATTGAATTTTCATTGTTAAAATAGTATAAGGATACTTTCCATTCTCATTTTCCAAAAAATAATGCTTTATATTCATTAACTATAAATTCTTATGAGCATTAAGGCGATCCTTTGACTTACCCTTCTCATTAAGCAATGTGAAAATTACATTTCCACATAATTTTTTCTCAATATTCCTATAAGGAATTTTGAAAAATATACTCTTTATTTTTGTGTTCCAGATGCTTCAAATATTGTACCTTTTACCATTTTCCCCTTCTTTAAAATGATTATATTTTCCAAAATCTTCATTGGCACTCATTAATTGTCCCATGATTTCTAAACCTAATAACACTTTTAGTGGATTTTTAGTATAATATATTCATTGAATTGTGTCTTGTTAAATCTAAATTTATGAGAAGAAATATAGAAATCAATGATGACACATAAAACATCATTTTCTTCTATGAGGTAATCGTTGATGATCAAAATTAAAAAATACATAAGACAATCTAGTATGAATGTTCCAATCAGATAAATTTCGAAATCCAGGAATGTTAGCAATTGTCTATATTAAATTAGAAATTATTTTTAATAGTTTTCTCATTGAAGAATCATATGTTTCCATTCCATCATCTCATAATTCTCACAATTATTTGATTAGAGTCTGAAGGTATATATCAATTCCATTTCTAGGCATTTTATTTCTAGAAATAATCATCAAAATAATAAATAATATTTATTCATACACATTTATGGAGTTAGATTATAAGAGATCAAAACAATTGTCCAAATACTATAATTAGTACCTAAAGTACAAAAGGGGTCAAAACCATCAGAATCCAATCCCAAACATGAATTCTTATGATTTGAAGAAAATATAAATATAATGAATCAAACATTTTCTATGATGTTGAATATTTTGGATGTCTCTTCAAGCCATCATTACTATCATGATCATGTAACTTCATTTCGTATGTTGTGTTAGATGCCCTGAATAATCTTTTCAAGCATCATATCAGAGGAAAGTAATGAAATAAATTTGAATGTTTTTTCTTATTTTTTTTCTTGGGGTTGCATTGATTTATACTCTCATTGTTGTTCATTGGATTTCATATACTTTTATAACATCTTATGAATTCTACTTTGTTGGACTCTTCTCCCTAGTAAAGCATGCAATCATTAAGGAATACATGTATCATTGTATAATAGAGTCCAAGTTTATTTTTGACTTTATTAATATCATTGAATGATGCAAGGATTATAGCTTCACTAAAAGCATCATGAAGAAACTCTAAAATCATGTACATTTCACTATCAATAATTTCACGGGGACTATTTATATGATACAACTTAAGTACAAAAGAAAACATTGAATACTTATCACACCCTTCATACAGTTCTTGTGGCATGTCATCAACTAATTCCTAAAGCTCATTTTTTTGGTCGTTGAACTTATTAGAAGGATTAAAATTCTCAGGGTCAATTGAAGGTTTTTTTGATCTATTGAAATCATGGACATTATATCCTGCAAAGTCAAATCATTCATTTATCAAATTTCAAACTGACTTCCCCTATAGAGGGTCACTTTATGTTTTGTTGATAGGATTATCATTGTTTTGAATTTCAATAACAATATATTCACCATGCCAAATCCTACATACATATTGAGCAGAAAATTTTTTCTATATAAAATGATCATATACTTCATTTCAATTTAACTATTAATTGAATTTTTAATCCGGACATACACATTTTATTCTACCATCCACTGATCATCTTTTAATTACAAAATAATTTTTTTCAAACTCTTGTCATAACGAGGCGTGTTTCAAGGTAATGTAATCCAATTTTTATCCACAGGTATTGGATTTTCACTCTTCTCCCTGAATATTCAGATATAAAGATATAAATGGTTAATCAAACAAGTACAATTAAAAGTAAACATCAATTAACATCATTAGGCTTAGTCAACTAATTTATCATATAATTATATAAATATAGTATATAAAATCATGGTGAACATACATGTACACTTAGTATGTTCTTACTTAGAAAGTCTCAAGCCAATGTGGAAAAAGCTTACTAAAACTTTAGGGAATAATAAATAAAACCAAATGGTTTCCTATCCTCTAATAAACCATTATCCAAAACTCGCTAAGGCTTACTCACCAAGAATTCATGAGTGATAAATGAATCATGTAGTTACAGACTATTTATAACCCCACAGACAAACAAGCATTCATCATATAAATGATTCATGGTCCCCATTTATAATAGGCATTAATGATAGTTATGTGTATAGGATTCTTAAGTGATAAAATTTATCATTTGATTGTCCAATATGATATACTATATAATGAGATATAAATCCAATCATACAATATAAAAAAAATTCACCTTATTATTGGGGATTGCACTATCCGAGAAATGGGGGAGAGGGGTCGCCATTGGGGATCTCCATCAAGGAGCAGGGGGGTCATTGTGCGGTCATCATCAGGTACCAAGTGGGGTTGGGGTCACGAGGATCATATGTTGGATTGGTAAAAGGTGTGGTCACCATCTAGGATGAGGGGTGAGCCATCATGGGAAGTGAGGGAAAGGGGGAGAGGTATGTTGTCGGAGGGAAAGGGGGGTCAGTGTCGTGGAGATGTGGGGTTGAGGGTGAGGGGCGGTCACCTACATTGGGGAGAGGTGTGACCAAGAGGGAGGGGCGGTCTCCAGTGTCAGGAATAAGTTGGGTAGAGGTGGGGGTAATCACTGGCACTTAGGAGAGGCATGATCGAGGGTGAGGGACATTCTCTAGAATTGGGGAGAGGCGCAATCGAGGGAGAGGGTCGGTCACCGATGTTGGGGGAGGGGGTAGGGTCGAGGGGGAGGGGTGGTCATCAACGTTAGGGAGAGGTGGGGTTGAGGGATCGGTGGGGGGTAGGGGGGGAGGGAGTCAATAGCATCTGGGAGAGTCATGATCGAGGTGGGGGTGGTCACCAGTGTTGGGGGGAGGTGAGGCCGAGAGGGAGGGGTGATTGCCGATGTTGAGGAGAGGCGCAACCAAGGGGGAGGGGAAGTATCCAGCATCAGGGAGAGGCACGACCAAGGGAGAGATGGGGTTAGGGCATTGGGTGGAGGGGGTGGGGACAATTAATCTTTAAAAATATTAGTAGTGGTTTCATTTAAACCGCCCCTATATTTCAAATATATTTAATAATGTTTTTTAGTAGTGATTATTAGAACTGCCACTAATAAACTTTCACTAAGACAACTATTTTTTGTAGTTCTAGATAACATTGTTTGACTGAATCATACCCTAAAAGTGACATTTATAATTTTATAATCAATTCTAAAGCTATAAAAGTCACTATGAAATACCATCCCTCTAACCTCTCAAGCAATTGGATTTCTCTCACTAGAATTCTTTCCCACTTTATGAATTTTCTCACCCATGGTATTTTTTATTAGTTTAAGGAATTTATCTCACTACAAGAATTATCACCCAAAGTAATTTATTTTTTACATTAAGTAATTTTATTCCCACCAAGATGTGATATAGTATGTACATGAACAACATCATATTATATCTTCATATGACATCAATTAATTTTGAAATGAAATCATTGAATCATTTTATAAATGTAACATCCTGAACCCAGATGTCACTCAACTGTGCCCCAAGCCTGGTTGGCTACACGGCCTCAAGCACATCTTCCAAAATTCCAGAGGATTATGACTACCAGTTAGGGATTAGGTGAGTCATTTGGGAGACTATACCCCAATTACCATAATTTATCATTATGGAATTTAATGACATTAAATAGTGGAAGATGATACAATAAGCAGACAATAGATAAAATAGACAATCTATACAATAATTTGTAACAAGCTAGAAGTGTCTCATATACCATGATGCAGATGATACATGTATCTAGAAAATATCCAAAATAGGTACACAGAAATATAATAAAATACAAGTATCTAAAATACAAAATGACTGAAAATTTCCCCCAGAGCATTGCAAGCCTCATCTTAGTCATATGCTCCCATGCTCTAAAACAATGATCAACAAATAGTTTTAGGGAGGTTTCCCCTACTATCACCTGTAACTATATAATCTGTTTTGGTCCCCAAGGAGGCCCGAATAGGATATGAGATAAACATCCCAGTAGGTTTCCACCAAAATATATATATAGTTCTAAGAAGTACTATGATATATGCTAAACTAGTGAAAGTAAGTATTAATGTAAGTGTGAAATCCCAAGGCATATAACGACTCCAAACAAGTAATACTAAACAGCCTCTTGTGGATCCTTGAAACAAGTTTCGTCTCCTAACAACGCATCTACAAGTAATATAAACAAACAACACAAACTTTCCACATAAACATCCATATCATGTCCACATGTCTTTACCATATAAAGAAAACTATATAAAAAACCCACAGCCTTGTCATACAACAACAATCATATATCCCCCAGTCATGGAACATAATTAAGTGTATTTCACGAAGGGCCGAATATATGGTGCTGAAGACCAAGGAATCCTCTTCGAGTCTCAGGATAATCCCAATGGAAACTTCGCATTGGCACTGGTTGGAACCTAGGAGCATGTGTACCAACATGTCCTATGTGAGTCCAAGATATCTGGATCCAAGGGTGATTGGAAAATCCTAACGTACAATGCCTCATAAGGAGACATTGGTATCATTGCATGATAATTGTTATTATAAGAGAACTTATCTAGATGAATGTCTCTCCCAAGATCCCCCAAAATTTTGGACACATTCACTCATCATGTTCTCTAGCACTTGTATCATACTCTTTGATTGGACATCAGTCTGAGGGTGGTGGACTGTGCTCAGAAGCACCTATGTACCATGTTCCCTCTGAAAACTCTATAAGAAACAAGATGTAAAGTGGGAATCCTTATTTGAAATGATAGTGCGTGAGAACCCATTATGTTGTATTATCTCATGGATATACAACCTTCCAAGAACATTGACATCGAAGTTATCCTTGATCGATAATAAATGATGATCCTTTTTGATCCTGTTAACAAAAACCCACACAACATCATTACCTCAAGGTGACCTTGGTAAACCAGTCATGCAATCCATTATGACATAATCTCATTTCCACATGGGAATAAGTAACTACTATAAAATCATGGCTGGTCATTTATGTTCCTCCTGCACATGCTGACAGGTGTAACACCTCGTAACAAAACTATCTACCTCAATTTTCATACTTGGCCATTAGAATTGATGATGCAATTCATGGTACATCTTGTGACTCTGGGATGTAGTGCCCAATATGAATCATGAAACTTTGACATCATAACCCCATGTATATCCACTGGAAACCAAACACATATATGGATGTGTAAGATCTCATCAACACCTACGGTCCAACCAGGAGGAGGGTCCTCACCTTCCACACTCTCCCATAGGACTAGACCCTCTATTTTCGATAACTGTCTCATGCTTAATATATCCAATAGGGTAGAGGTCACAATTATGGGTGTTAGATATGTCTATCCCTAACTGTTGTGAACCTCCATATAGTTCTAAGATAATAATGCCATAAGTTTCCACTTGCTACTTCCCTGCTGCACGATCTGTATCTGAGTCCATTTGCTCAGTCCATCGAACATTACATTACCTTTATAGGTCATGTATTCAAGATTGATGTCAAAATACTGTAGGGACTCCACCCACCTTTTTCCCTTATATTCAAATAATACAGTGTAAATATATACTTGAGGATTTTGTAGTCTGTATAGACCAAAAAATGAGCTCCCAATAAATAATGTCTCCAATAGTGATAAGCAAGAATAACTGCATATAGCTCAAGATCATGCATATGGTAATTCTTCTCACATGGCCTTAAAAATTGAGACTCATATGCCAAAACTGTATACCCCTACATCAGCACTACTCCCAGCCTAATACTTGATGTATCATAATTAAGGATGGAACACTCAGTTCATCAGCACCATAAAAACTACTATCATGTTTGTGAGACTGAATGAAATAACCTGATATTCATATAGAACATACCTACTATGAAAGGTTGTATGCGGTATGTATGTGGGTCAAATATATACCTGGTGATATCCTAACCTTAGTTCAATTTTCAAGAATACTCGGGATCCTAGAATCTTATTAAACATTTCATCTATTTGTGGAAAGGGGTATCAGTTTTTAACAATTAACTGATTCAAATAACGATAATCCCCAAATAGCCTAAGAGTTATATCCACATTTTTTTAAAAAAAGAACTGGTGAACCCCATAGAGAAGTAATAGGTCAGATAAACCCCTTTTCTTTCAAATTCTATTTCTTCCACATAATTTTTACAACTCCATCGTAGCCACCTAGTAAGTAAAATGGATACTGGTGCATCTAATAACACTAGTTAAATAGAGAAATCAACCTATATTTCGAGAGGTAAACTAGAAAATTAATCTGGGAACATGTCCTTAGAACAATCCACCATTAGAGGAATGTCTACCTGGCTCACTCCATGATCATCCAAAATAAAAAATAGCAATCTAGGCTGTCATTCTGCTTAACTCAGGAGGATCTAGTCCATCTCATCTCGCCTGGACACCCCATTCACCCTTGTGAGTAAACACTGCATCCTCTGGTGATGTGAAAGTTACCCATAGGCGATAGTAGACAATGTGAGATCAATTATATACTAAAAAATCCATCCCAAGAATGACGTCAAACCCTATCACCTCGATGACATAAATATCTCAAATGAAGTGACACCCACCAACCTCAAGGGGGTACTCCCTGCACTAGATCACATCATCCATTATAATTCCCAATAGTATTTCTAGAATTAAAATGCTTTCAAAATACCACCAAACAAGCCCACAGATATTCACCATAGGTGCGAATATAAAACTATGAGATAGACCTGTATCAAAAAGTGCTGATTCAATAGTAGAGGCTACTAAAATCATTATTATCACTGTAGACAGTATGAAAACTTTCTCCTCAGGGGCAGGATGTACATAATATAATTAACCTCTACCACGACCCTGTGAAACAACCTCACTGCTCAGAGTAGGTCCCCTTCAATGTATAGGAGTAATTGTTGTATGGCTACCTCAGCAAGGACCACTATTTATGAAGCATGATTGGCCTGCATTGTTGTGTCTCCTAAATTGACATAGATCTTAGAAACGTACTCCTAAACCTAACAACGGAGCTGACCCCCTACAACTCACAACTGGAGGGAAGGTCCTGCAAAACCATTGCATGTGGCACATCCCTCCATAAGCTCAACACTCTACTATGTCACAGTCACACTGATTCTTCATGTGTCCTCTCCTGGCACACTAGTGAAAAAACACTGAGCTACTAGCACACATAGACTAACTAAAGCTTATCTCATGGGAATCATCAAAATGGTGCTTCCTGCCTAAAGATATAGAACCACTAGGTTGATAAGAAACATTTACCTACTCTATATCCTCAAATTCCCTCATGTTCCACCCTATAATCAGTGCCTGATTCACAATCTCAGTGATAGAGGTCAACCTGAACACATTTACCTGGGATTTGATAGTATGTCAGAGGCCTTCCTCGAAGCATCTCACTCTCAACAACTCATCAGAAAGGTACATCAGTAAAAAACTATGCAACTCTGTAAAGAATGTTGAGTACTCTATAACCTTCATGGTGCCCTGGTCTAGACGCATGAACTCACTACCTCACTCTGCCCATAGTGTCCTGGGGTAAAATTAGTCAAGGAAGTAGGTCTATAAATCATTCCAACCCATATCATGTAGCCTTTCATCCTGGTTCAAAACATCCCACTAGTACTTTACTACTCCATGTATCATATAAGGATTGAGCTTGACCCTCCTCTCAAGAGGTGTCTCTAGATGTTCGTAGATAGCTAGTGTGGTCTCAATCCACAACTCAGAATCTTATGGACCATCATACCCCAAAAACATGAAAGGATTTTTCTACTAGAAAACCCATGTCAGCTCATCCATAGTCATGGTAGGCTATGGTGCTCCTTGAAAAGTCTGCATATTGAAAAATACCACCCCGTGGAACTATGCATCATCACCTATGTCTGAAATAGTCTAATGTACCACAAAAGAACTAAAAGAGGATCCACTAGTATCTCATGGCCCACCACCATCGAAGCATGGTCATCGCCACCCTCTTGGCATTCCATTGGAGGTCTTCATGGTGGCATGCCTCTACAATTCCAAACACTCACCTCAGAAAGGATTGACATCAAAGTCGCATCTCAAAAGTGTTGGACAGGTCAAAACCCTCCTAAAAACAAGTCATAACAGACAACATAATCCAAAATACATGACTGTATAAAGAACAACCACAACACAACTAGAAACACTACCTATCACCCACTCAAAATCTGGGTGTAGTTCAACTATCTATTTTCAATTTATTTTCATTTAACAGTATTTATTTGACATGATTTATCCAATGGTCCACAATGTTCTAATCCTTGAGGACCCATAACACCTCATGAACCAAAATTTTATAACCATATAATCCATTCACAAAAAATTCACTTTAAAATTTTAATTTAAAAGGTATGTCGTTTTCTATTTAAAAAGGGCCCATACACCTTATGAATTGAATGACGTTGTCACTTCTCTATCCTCTGTACAAAGTCTACCACAAAATCAGGAAAATCAATTAGAGCACCTATCACAATAGCATGCGTCAAATCATTTATCTTAAATGGCATGACATAATGCATGATATGTGACTTCTAACATGCAAATATATGATGCATGAGATGGAATACCCTCATCTCACCAGGTTGAAAAAAAATAGAACGCACAATTGCATCAATAATATCAGCATAAATCATGTGTGTCTCCTACTGGTGAAATCAAATCAACTGTAATATAAAAAACCAGAAAATAGCAATTTCATTTAAGGTAATTTGGATTTTTCTTGTACACGGCTTAGCTACGATTGATCATAGATCATTAACAATTTACATTTTCCTTCATATCCCTGTCTATTGTCTCCAAACAGAAAATCAGACTAGAATAGAAATTGTCTTTGATACCACCTTGGAAAATCCTGAAATCGGAAGCCACTCAATAGTTCCACAATCTCGGTTGGCTACATGGTGTCAAGCGCAATCCTCAAATTCCAGATGCTTCCGACTAGTGGAGAGGGTCTAGTTGAGTTATTGGGTAGAATATTCCCTAAATACGAGAGTATATCATAGTGGAAGTCAATCAAATTCAATAGCAGAAGTAAATACAATAAGCAGACAATGGGTAAAATAGATAAGCAAGATAGGAATATATAACAAGACATAAGTGTCTCATATACCATGATGCAAACGATACATGTATCTAGATAACAACCAAAAAATATACATGGAAATAAAGTACAATACATCTACCAAAAATCCAAAAAGATCAAAATGTGTCACAGTATCATCGCAAGCCTCAGCTGGGTCTCATGCTCCCATGCTCTAAAAAAATGATCAACAACTACTGTTAGGCCGCTTGACCCTACTATCACCTGAAACCATATAATTTGTTTGGGTCCCCAAGGAGGCCCAAACAGGGTGTGAGATAAACATCCTAGTCAGTTTTCACCCAATGATCTATACAATGCTATGCTGCACTACGAAATAAGCGAAACAAGTACAAGTAAGAAGTAATGTAAGTGTGAAATCCCAAGGCATATAACCCATGCAAACAAGTTATACCGAACAACCTCTTGTGGCTCCCTGCAACAAGTGGAAGATCCTAACAAGGAACCTATAGGCAATATAAACAAACAACATAGCCTTATCATAAAACAATCCATATCATATCCATACAGCCTTACTCTATAAATAAAACCATATAAAAAACCCACGACATTGTCAGACAGACACAGTCATATATCCCACGATCGTGCCACATAATGAATTGAAAACCATGAAGGGCTGAATCCAATGTATTGGAGAAGAAGGCATCATCATCAAGCCCTAGTATCATCTCGATATAATCTCAGTATAGGCACTGGTTGAAGTCCTAGGAGCATGTTTTCCAGAATGTCCTACGTGAGTCCAATCAATCTGATTATAATGGAAAACAAATCCCAACTCATCCCACAGAATCAAGAGCCAAAGTGAATACTCAACCAAGGTGACCACTACTGCATTATAAATCCATGTAGATTCATCCTTGGAATCAATGTAAATAATCAACCATTCCATAAATTTAACAATTTCCAACCATATGAGTCTACCCACAGATATAAACAAATTACATTCAAAACCATTCAATGAGTATACCTACTCATTTAAACCATTACATCTCAAGATTATATCCACTCATGTACTCCACTTCCATTTAATCATGTCACATGGTTGTACCCACCCACTTATCACCAATTTCCATTTAACACATCACATGGATATTCCCACCCATTAATCATAATTACCAAAAAAATCATTTAATCAATCTAAAAACAACTAAAATGTATACCCACTCATTTAATAAGTTCCATTTAAGAATTTAATCAATTTAGTCATGACATATTATGATAACACAAGACAAGGAGGCAGGACATCTCTGACAATGAAACTTTATGTGCATTTTTTATCAAATAATGCGGAATTCTTTTTTGAAATGATAAAACCCATGTATTTCCATGTTTTATTAAAATAATGGGTAATTTGAATTTTATAATGATTATGAGAAAAATTTGAAAAAATTCATAATTTTGGATTTTTGACATATTTTTTCCACAAGGGTATTTTTGTCATTAAAAAAAATATAAGTAAAAAATTACTGATGAATTTTTTGTTATAATAGTTATTTTATTTCCTTCAACTTTTTCTTTATGACCTAGAGCTGATTTGAAGATCTATTAGTCCAAAAAATTCATTGAATTTGGAAACATTTCCGGGCGGATAGTGTGGACTCCACCACCGTAACAGATGCATAAATCAGTATCCTCGCTTCTAATTTAGGTTATTCTACCTGGGATATCACTAGAATACATATTACTGACTCTAAAACAATTTTTTTTTGGATTTTTTAAGTCATTAAGGTTTCCATTGATCGTTATACATTTGAAAGAAGCTTCCTGGAAATTTCAGCCATAAAAAGTCTTATTCAATGAAAATTCTATACCTCCTTAATACAATGTCAAAATGAGCTGAAATGCAGAGGTTAAATGGAAAACACATTTAGGAACAACTTTTATGAAGGATTCCATGTGTAAATTGACAATTTATTGTTCCAACAATGCAATAACTATTAGGGGATAGAATTCTGCTTATAAAAGGAGGCTCTCGCCTCTTTCCCAAATCATCAGCTCGACACCAACAACCAAGGAGGGTTCCCAACGGGGAATGTGACAATGCTACACCTCTATTCCCACACCATTTCTTCATTTTAATTTATTTTAATTTTGGTTTGGTATTATTTTTCAATTGTAATTCAAATTTTAGTATTATCAATCCATGCCTTGTTGTTTCTCGACACACTTTTCTTCATTTCATTCCATATCTCTCTCTTCTCTTCCTCCCACTCCACCAAGTAATCTATTACTCTCAGAAATGATAGGATAACCCCAATACTTGTCTAAATGGAAGGTGAAGGTGATGATGAATTTTCTTTAATGTTTAATTTTATATTTGTAAATATATTTTAGTATCATGCACGGGGAAGCCAAATGTCCCTGATGTTGTGAATACCACCGATAACATGCAACTCAACCTACTCATATTATTTTATTTAATAATTTTCCCTCCCTAAATTGGTTATTTCTTCACACATTGGAGTTGAGATAATCAATGGATGAAACAGATTCAATTGAACTGGGTCCTGGAAGATGACACATTCTAGAAAAAGTGTGTCAACAACTTGGATTAAAGGAGGAGGTGGAATTGAAAGTGCACAAACATTCAATGATATTCCACAAATTATAAATAACGAATAGTAGTTAAAACATGAGATTTTGTGTTTGGATTATCAAACTGAAATAAAACACACAAAGGAGAAAAATTATTGAATATTTAACCAACTCACAAAACCAAGTTCCTTCTTTTTAAATCATTCGATTTAGACTTGACACTTAGTATATATTTAGAATTCTTGCTACACATGTCATTATTTTAAAAAATAAAAAACCCAAAAAGATTTTAATCACTTTCATCTAATAAAAAAACCATAAAAGAGATAGAATGGGTGAATTAAATAAATTAAGTGTAATAAATTAAGAAGAATCTTCAAGAGAGATGACCCAGGTCCGCCACTAATCTGCAATAGGAAAATATAATTATTTTTTTCCACACCCGACAATAGACGTGTGTCAAAACTGATGTTGTTTCCGGGGATCCAATCATTAGTTCATTTACCTTTTCTATTTTCAAATATTATTTATATATCATTTCATTTAAAAAAACTAAAAAATACTTCCATGATGTATTCAAAATCAGAATATTATGCATGGAAAAATTACTCACAGGTGCAGCAACAAAAACAAGAGGAAGTTGAATATTTTAGAAGATATCAGATGCATGAACTTAGAGAAAGAATTAAACTACTAACCTGAAAGTCCAACAGAGCTTTTGTTTATGTTCATGAATTAATAGAGTAACCCAACCCTAATCTGGAGGAAGAACATGAGAGAGTGGTGGAATTAGTTTCACCACTTATATTCGAAATTAAAGAACTTAAAGAATAAAGGGAGGAAGACATATCTGCTGAGCTACAAGTGGGAGATCAAAAAAGTTTGGATGAATTCTTGATTAAATATGTAGAACTACCTAACTTACCCATAAAATACAATGAATAATATTTAGGACCACTGACAGAAGAAACCACCCAAGTGGTGGAATTTGAAGTCAAGATGGAGGAGCCTGACTACATACCTCCATCCTCAGAGAGTATACTCCAACAGACACTTACCACAAAGGAAGAGATTGAAGCTGAACCGACATAGGGAGTTAAACCATTAATTGATTCTATTCATTATAATTTTATATAAAATGAATTCTATATCACTCCATGTGGTTATGATTATAACGAATTTGACATCCTTAACTCTGACTTGGAGGATGAAGAAGAACCTCGATGTGCTCATGATGAGGAACATATGGAGCTCCATAGACACATTGAATATTTATTGATGGTAGTTAATGAAGAGATGCTGGTGTATTTCCATAAGGAACCCATGATAAAAGATGCTTTGCTGTTGAATAATTTGATCTTGATACTTCATGTTTTAATATTATTCAAATTGAATTACAATCTGACATTCCCATTGACTAATAGTTTTATGAATCATACCTCAAGTAACTAATAGAGAGAGAAGAAGAGGTTGAACAAGTATAAGCAATGAAAAGGGATAATTAATTCTTCATCTTACCCCCACCATTCAATCTATAACTCATTTTAAATGGGGGATATCATGTGCTCTGTCCCAGAAGGATGAAGAAAAAGTTATGAATGGCCACATGCGGTCATTCAAATCAAATAATCTTTATCCTTCATTAGAATTTGGATAATAGTAGGTAATGACCTCTAGAGTTAGTCAAAATTCAGGGCCCACTTGGGGGATAATACCATGATTTATCTTTACTTGATTTATAGGAATTAATATTTCATATTATTTTCATTGAAATAATTTAGCATGTTCCCCCCTCCCTCTTTTATTTTGAGATTAAATAAAATGATCATTGTGATTAATTGATTAATTTTCTTTTGTAGGATCATGATGGTAGAAGGAATCCCCATATAGTAAAGGGGAAGGACCAAGTTTCATGGAAAAAGGGTGTTCGATTTTTCTGTTTTATCTTTTAAACTCTCCACATTTTGTCCACAACATATTTTTATCTTTGAAGTTAAAATTTCATGACACACATGAATTCATGTTTTACACGACTTATCAATGAGACATGAGTTTCTTGGGAATCATGTGATTCCTTATTTTAGATTTAAATGTTCATATGATTAAATGTTGTAAATTAATAATTGAATTTTTAAAATGAATCATGGATAATGAAGTAATGACTCATGTTTTGAAGGAATAAATTGATTCATGTAAATGAAAATTCTTTACCATCCTTAGTGCATTGAATTTATGAAGTTCATGTGAATTGATTTATTAGTCATGCCATGAGTGATTTTTCAATGTTATATTTTCGACTCCCATGAGGATTTATAGACCATGTACTTACTATTTATTCTTGTGCATATTTCATGTATGATCATGGTACATGTGACCAACACAAACTTGTATTGAAACTTATCAAAGTTATGAATACTAAAAAACACATTTAAAATGATTGAGGCATCTTTTTGATAGCCAATTTTCCTTAAAATACAACTTTACAGCAATTTTTCTTTTAGCCCATAGAGACCATGAATGGACTTTATAAGAATGAGCCATGTTTCAATCCATTTTTATCCATTCTTACCATCCTTTGAGTATTTTCATGATATTTTAAAGTTGAAGTGTGGGGTTTAAGGGAATAATTTTGGATGGGATAATATACATTGTAAGGAAGAAGTGTGGGTGTATTATTGTGGTAATTTTAAAAGGTTGTGTAATCATTCATTGTACTCTATTTTTTCCCTCTTGAATTGAAAAAATAAAAAAAATGACAAAAAGAACCAACAAAAAGAGAAAAAAATGGGTTGTGATTTGGGGAAAAAATCACCATTTTCTAGACCGATAATCTTATGATCGTATGTGGTTACATGATGGATGTGAGATTTGATATAATCATAACTTTCGAAAAACTAATAAGAAGTAAAAAATAAAAAAAATCAAGAGGGTGACCAAATCATTAATTATTCTTACTTTATCATAACATTTTCTTTGACTTTTGGGAATTATGTGTCGCTACTTTAAAGAGGATAATTTCTTTATATTTTTACTTTTTATATAATGCATAGTACTTAAGAGATTATACTCCTGCTTAAGCCTTAATTTTTAACGAATCAAATCCTACCAACCTTAAACCATCGAGTCAATAGAACCTTAATTGAAAGTTCTCATGATTTCATGTGCGTTTTCTCATTACGAAGTTGTGAAATTATTTCATTTACAAGCCTATGGCTAAGAAGCATGTTCTCATGAAATGAGAATAACTCTACTTGAATTGTATCATGAGTGATGAGAGAAAAGAATTAAAAGTGATGTAAATCATGACTTGTCATGTTTAATAATAATTAATCAAGGATCTTGAATGAATGAAAGGATAAGTTCCATCAATTTTCAAAGTGTAAAAGTAAAATATGTGAATTATTTGTTTCTTTGAATAATGTGAAATTAAATTGATATTTTATCTAGATTTTAGAAATCTTTATTTCACAATTAACTTTTTTTGATTTTATTACCCTGGAATTTAAATATTGGTAATATTGGTGTCCTCTGATTTCCATTTTGATATTTTATACTTTTGGAAAAGCATGATTTAAGTGTGGGGGTATTTTACAGGGAAAATTTATGTGCATATTTTTTATCAAATAATGAGGATTTTAAATATTTTTCAATGATAAAACCCATGTATTTTAATGTTTTATTAAAATAATCGGTAATTATAATTTTAGAATGATTATGAGAAAAAATTGAAAAAGTGCATAATTTTGGCATTTTAAAAGATTTTTACCAGAAGGGTATTTTTGTCATTTTGGAAAAAATATAATTCCAAAATACTTGGTTTTTTTATAATACTGATTTTATTTCATTCAAATTTCTCTTTAGGTTCTAGTGTTGATTCAATGATCTATTATTCCAAAAATATCATTGAAGTTTGAAACTTTTCCAGGAAGACACCATGGACCCCACCACCACAACAGATGGAAAAATCAATCCCCGCACCTCCCATTTATGTTATTACACTATGGATAGAACTAGTACACATCAGAACAACTCTATGAAAAATTTGGGGGAGTTTTTAATTCATTATGGTTTCCATTGATCGTTATACATTTGATGGAATCTTCTTGGAAATTTCAACCATAAAAATCCTTATTCAATGAAAATTTCATAACACCTTAATCCAATAGATAAATGAGATGAAGTTTGGAGGTTGAATGTAAAACATATTTATGAACACATTTTATGAAGGGGTCCACATGTGAATCGACCATTATTGGGCCAACATCACGCAAAATTTTAGAGGATAGAATTTTGCCTATAAAAGGAGGCCCTCGACTCCTTCCCAAATCATCAGCTCGACACCCACAACTAAGGAGGGATCCCATCAGGGCATGTGATGATGCTTCTCCTCTGTTACCCCTTTATTTATTATTATTTTTTATTTTTTTATTAGTTTTAAATTTTAGTTTTAATATTATTTTTATAAATCCATGTCTTTGTGTTTCTCCATCCACTTTTCTTCATTTATATACCTCTCTCTATTATCTTCCACCCACTCCACCATGTAATATATTACTCTCGTAAATGAGAGGTTGACCCTGAGACTTGGCCTGGGGGGAGGTGAAGGTAATCATGAATTTTCTTTAATGTTTAATTTTATGTTTGTAGATAGATTTGAGTAGTATGTATGGGTAAGGAGAATGTCCCTGATGTTGTGACTACCTTCGATGACATTCAACTCAACCCATCCCTATTATTTTATTTAATCATTCTTCATTGTCTCTATTACTTAGTTCTTCACACGTTAGAGTTGATCTAATCAATGGATAAAATGGCTTGGGTTGAATAGATTCTTGGATGATGACACATTCTAGACAACAGTGTGTCACCAACTTGGATTAATGGAGGAGGTGGAATTGAGACTTCTCAAACATTCAATGATATTCAACAATTCTTAAATTAAGAATAGTAGTTAAAAATGAGATTTAATGTTTGTATTAACAAACTGAAATAAAACATAAAAATTATAATAATTATTTAACATTTAACAATCCCCCAAAACCAAAATATTTCATATTAATTCACATCTGGAAATGGAGGTTTTCCCAATGCCTGTAGTGTACTTTTACCAATGGTTTAAGGAAATTGTTGGTAGAAGTATGTTAAATCTTCTTTTCTAAAAAAAATTCCAATACCGTTGGAAAATTAATACTCTATACCAATTTGTTTCTTAAACCATTGGTATATAGAGGTTTAAATCATCCTTTACCAACAGTTTTTACAAATCATTAGGAAATTTTTTCCCCATATTCATAGATGCTCAAACTCCCCAATTCCATGCAATTACAGCCCAAAACAGAAGGGGGATTTGGGATTTTCCTTCCCCTACGGCCGGAATCCTTCATCTTTAAGATTTATCAATTCTTCACTTGTATTATGTATGTGATACTACATCTAATATTTTGGTTTTATGTTTTCATTTGGGGAAGTGGAGAAGCGGGATTCTGTTTACCATACTGCGTAAATTATTCGTTCTGATCCATTTTCAAAATTTTTTAGTTCTAAACTTCTAATTTGTAAGTGGTACTTTCATTTTAATGTTCTACATCTACTATTCAGGTTTTCTATTTTGATTTGGGTTTGTATGAATTTTGTTTTCTGTTTTATTTCGGTGTGCGTGTTAGGATTTCACAGTGAATCAAATTTGATTCAAAATGAATTATGTGTTAATATCATCCATAAATTTTCAGTTCCTAGAAGGCTTGGTATTTCAGGAAATTTTCTGTTAATATCATCCATATTCCACATGATTCACATCATGGTAAGAATGTGTGTTGATGTTGTTAAGATTAGACAGAAAGCTCATACACTCTGGGTTGTTTATAGTGTCATGATTAGTCATGAGTGATAATTGGATTCCTAAGATGACTGTACTAATATAACTTTATGGTTAATTAAATATGGTTCTCACTGTATATTGTATATTGTGTCTCTTTCTTGTCCAATACTCACTTTTATGATGGTTGGGGTGCTTTTCACTAGCCATGCTGGCATGTGTTTACATCCATAACAATGTTAGATAAGTCAAAAGTTAGATTCAGTAATCTTGTTATCATTGAAAAACATTATTATTAATCTCAAATTTAAAAATAAATGATTTTGAATATATTTTATGAAATTAAATATTTTTCCAAGCCATGAACAACCTATTAGTGTAGAAGCATAATCTTTATCCACCCATGGGGTGCAATTGACTTGAGGAACTAATTGGGTAATGAATGGTATGACCATAGAAGTTCCAAGAATGATTTATTGAACATGAGTGACTGATTTGGGATTCTTGTAACACATAATGGGGCCTGAGGCATGTGCCTCTATTTGGGATTCAAAAAAAGGGGCCTTGACGTCCTCTTTTACCAACGGTTGGGTGAAACCATTGGTAAAACATTTCCCTTTACCAATGGTTTGATTCAATGAAGAGGCAATAAACCTTTATTGATGATTGTGGATTTCGAGTTATTGACATGAATCACACTGTTTCCACCAATGAACCAGATGATTGGGTTGTAGCTTAAGAAGTTAGGTCAATTTTTAGAATTTATTGAGCATCTTTTATAGTACTACTTCCTAATAGTTGTAACTATGTTTTTCTTCTTGATACATAAAAAACATTATCATCATTCTGTTTAAGATTCTGTTATTAGTTGGTATTACTGATTAGGTTATTTTCATCCATTTCCAATATTTTCCCATTGTTATATTTCTTCCAATTTTTAACTGATTATATTAAAATTGTGCAACTTAGGTAATTAGGTAATAGTCTGCCCTAGACACAGCAAATGCTCTCACTATTAGTCAATAACATTTGTAATTATGGTAGATGTGCATGAGGCCATGTGGACATCTAGGAATGGGTCACTAATGAGTGGAATCCTGTTTTAGGACATCACAATTCTAGGATATCCTTTTATATGTGTTTCTAATAAAATCCATACCTATAACTATTGAAGGTCCATCTCCAAAATCAATTAGGGCATGATTCAATGAATACACCTACATCATTCAGAGTGTGTATCATAGTAATTACCTTCAAACCACCATAAACCATCTATTTCTTTATATTTTTTTTATCAGAATGGGTTTTCTATATTATGTTTTTTGGGTTACACATTAGTTATTTGATTCTAATTACTTCCATATTTCTTTTCATTGTTGGGAATGACACCCATTGAAGAGATGCGGTGGAAAAAGATGACAGAAAATAATCATCGCATGACACAGATGGGCGTTCCTCCACTCATCCATGTTGTGAGTATTTTAGTTCAAATATATATTTTTCAATCACTTAAAATATCATGTGTTTACTTTTGTATTATAATTTTTTTCAGGATCAACCCCCTAAACGAGAGATATCCGACGAGGAGCCAGATATTTCTCCCAATACAGAGGATGGTGGTAGGAGGGGGTGGTTTAAGAGTGATATGATAATATGGTGATCCCGATACAGTGGCCAGTGGTATGAGGGCTTGTGGTGTGAGAGTTAGACGATCCACTGGTCATACCCGATTGGACTATTCCCCTACCACAGACATATCGTCTATTCCCCATTTTGATCCTGGTGTGTCTTTAGGGACACACAGGATATTTAGGCCTTTGATGTTTACAATACCAGTTGGCCAGACATCTGTGCTATCATCTTTTCCATCTGGTTCATTATCTCCGAGTGATTATATTCCACCTTCGTCAACTCCTACTCCGAAAAAGTATGTGGTTGAGTAGAGTACACAGAGGGACACTCAACCTGTATAGGATATTCCTTCATCTTCTTCACATCCAGTGAAGCCCATGATCTGACTACCACATGTATATTTATATAACTATAATAAAATTTTATCCCAATTTTTATTTTTATTATAACTTGTACTGATATTTTTTTCTTTAAAAACAGATTCTTCTACTGATAGGTGGTGAGGGAGAGGGTGTACTCACTTTCATGCAGTATGGAATATCCAGACACAGTTGATGGTTGAATACAATGATGAATGAAAAATGATTGATAAATCTGGGTAGGAATGTCAGGGATTTTTGGGGATGTTAGCCAAATACTCCGACATCATTCCGGTCAGCCCTCTCTCTTTGAGACATCTGCGAAACAAAGTCAAGGATAATGTGTGGGCAAAAATATGGGTAAAAAATATATTTTATTTAATGTAGTATAATTTTGTATTTATATGAATTAATCTATTGGGTGTCATCTTCGGTTTATCTTCCCTGATGGTGAAGGTGCACGACCGACACGTCTAAAGGAGCTAAAAGAGCATTGGAGTGGTTATAAGCATGAGATGTAAGTTAGATGTTGTGATATAGTGGGCACAGAGTTGGAGACAATACCTATCATGGATGATTTCCCAATAGAGAAATATTTCCAAATGATTTCCCATTGGGAGACTACAAAATTTAAGGTATTAGTCTCATTTAAGGTATTTAAATGACAATTTTAATTTTTTTTCACTAATATTATCTTATTTATTATTAAAAATTACTTAGGAATCTTCTAAAAAACAAAAAAACATTGATTCAAAGCAATCCCTCCACACTTTGGGGTGCACTACTATGTCAGATCATGAGATAAAGCTAGTACGATATAGTTGTTTATAATTTTTCTTTAGGAATTTCCCTTTTTATTTTTTCCTACTTAAATTTTTTTATTTATTTAATATTGAATATATGATTATAATTTCACTTTATATTGTTTCATTGTCATTATAGAATCAAAAATTGAATATTGAAGGACGTCTCCCTCGAGTAAAATGGTTTTTCTTGAGTGGAAGGAAAACGATGGAACTGCGGTTAGTGAAATGACACAAGAAAAGATTACAAGTTTTAATTTTTGTATTTAAAAGTTTAATAACTATTTTGAAATTTAAAAATCTAGTAATATTTTTAACAGGCTGATTTATAGGCCCTTGATGCCCAAAATCCTGACAATTTAGGGCCACACGATTATCTATATCAGGTTTTTGGAGATGAACACTCTAGTCGATTACGCTGCCGACCTGGTAAGAATATAGTCTCGACGAGGTATTGGTCCTCTCAATGTA
Organism: Viscum album; assembly: GCA_963277665.1. NCBI lineage: Eukaryota > Viridiplantae > Streptophyta > Magnoliopsida > Santalales > Viscaceae > Viscum > Viscum album. The sequence continues at coordinate 960,398,511 of OY728148.1, read as the reverse complement.
TCCATTCTAGTACAACCCAGTTGGAACAGGTCAAGGAGTATACAAGACAGTCTAATAAAAAGTTCATAGATTTGGAAGAACATGTTCAAATGATGGAGAAATAATTTATAAAACCGATCAAAGCGTTATCTTAATCACTTCCACTAGAGGCCAGTGCGGCTTTTCAAACATATATGTCGCCGATGGTTGTACTATCCTATGCACCATGTGGTAGTTCTATTGGCGGTCGAGATGATGACATTCCTGGTGATGACGAGGATGCTGAAGAGGACGAGGGTGAGGATGAGGATGAGGACGAGGGTGATGATGAGTCTGAGGGCAAGGATGGGGCCAAGGATGATCATGGGGATGATGACAAGGAAGACGATGAGGACAATGATGGAGGCGAGGATGAGGATGATGATGATAGTGGGGATGGTGATGGTGATCAGGGGAATATTGATCCATTACATTTTTAAATTCTTTATAACTCTTTATTTTTTAACTTGGTTTTTCACTCTGGTATTGACATTTATGAATTCAGTATAACTCTTTATTTTTTACCATATATGGAATCCTAATGATGTTATAATGGTTTATGGGGCTTCTGGGGCTTGTTTGGAGCTCGGAACCCTGGTCGGCGTAAAAAACACTATGCCTCACAACTAGTAAAAAATTTAAGTCCATACCACAGGGTATCTACCAAACATATAGGGATATATATTAGAAGCAATGTCCATGATTTTCCCTAACCATGCACCTGAGGATGCACATCATGCACAATGTCAATAATTTTAGTATAAGATATTATCACTGTTGTTGTATGATTTGCCTAACTGGAATACGAAAAACCAACAAAACAGATTTTTATTGTGTTGATACTTTAGGAAAACAATCCATGAGTCATATGTGACATGTACAAGTCAACCCCACCTCAATCTAAGGCACAGTGTGGCTGGTATCACTAAAAGTGTCTCTCTTTTGTTTAAAATGGACACCCTTTTAAGTAAAAACAACTGGCATATGGAAAACTGACCAAACGTATTTGGATTGTGTTGATACATTAGGAAAACAATCCATGGGTCATATGTGATGTGTACGACTCAATCCAACCTCAATAAAAGGCATGGTGTGGCCGGTACCACTCAAAGTTTCTCACTTTTATTTGAAATGGACAACATTTTTTTGTGAAAACAAAAATTGACATACAGAAAATGACCAAACATATTCACATTTTGTTGATACATTAGCATAACGATCCATGAGACATTTTTTATGTGTAAGAGTCAACCCCGCATCAATCCGATGCATGGTGTGGCCGGTACCACTCAAAGTGTCTCACTTTTATTTGAAATGGACCAGATTTTAAGTGAAAAAAAAACGGACATACATAAAACCGATCAAACGCATTCAGATTGTGTTGATACATTAGGACAACAATGCATTGGTCATTTGTGATAGGTACAAGTCAACTCCACCTCAACCAGAGGGTTCGTGTGATTGTGTTTGCCGAAAATGCACTCTGTGTGTCGTAAATGGCCAAAACATGCGTTCAACGATCAAATGCATGACTAACGACATCAGAATGACTTGAAATAACACAAAAATATCCTAATTATTAATCTCGAGGTGTACGAGGACACACCATGCCAATCAAATGCATGGTTTTCACAGCATGACTGAATATGTGTTTTTTGGTGTTGGGAACGCCTGAATAGCATGCGTGGGGTGACCAAAACAGGGCGAACGACCTCAGAATTCCATGAAATCCGACAACAACAAATGGTGGGTGAATTTTGAAATGGTCAGATAGACAGAACATCAATCGAAGGTGTCGTGTGATTGCGGTGTCCAAGAACGCACTCTGTGTGTCGTAAATGGCCAAAACATGCGTTTAACGGTCAAATGAATATTGAACGACATCATAATGACTTGAAATCACACAAAAACACCCTAATTGTTATTCATGAGGTTTATGAGGATACATCTTGTCATTCGGTCAAGCAGTTTGCCTGATACACTTAAATATATGTTTTTAGGTGTTTGGTGCTCTTGAAAAGCGTACATGGGGGCGGTCAAAACCGGCCTAACAACCTCGGAATTCCATGGAATCGGACGACAAAAAAGGGTGGGTGAATTGTGAAATGATCGGCCAGACAACACGTCAATCAAAGGTGTTGTGTGACCGTGTTGGTCAAAAACATACTCTGCATGTCGTAAATGTCCAAAAACACATGTTTAAAGGTCAAATGAATGCCGAACAACATCGGAATGACTTAAAATGACACAAAAACACCCTAATTAATATTCTTGAGGTGTACGAGGAGATGAAACAACATTCGGACGTGCGGTTTGCACAGCACGACTGATCATTTGTTTTTTAGGTGTTTGGTGTGCTTGGAAAACATGCGTGGGGTGGTCCAAATTTGTCGAATGACCTCAGAATGGCATAAAATCGTACGAAAACAAAGGGTGGATGAATTGTGAAATTTTTGGCCAAACGACACATTAATCGTAGGTGTCATGTGACCGCGCTAGCCAAAAATGCACTGGGCGTGTCATAAATGGCCAAAACATGCATTTAACAGACAAATGTAGTCCAAATGTCATTATAATTACTTGAAATTGTTCAAAAACACCTTGATTATTATTCTTGAAGTGTATGAGGAGACAACACGTCATTCGGACACGCGGTTTGCACGGAACGACTGAATATGTGTTTTTTATGTTTTGGGTGCGCTTGAAAAGCTTGCGTGGGGTGGTCAAAACTGGCCAAATGACCTCCGAATGCCATGAAATCCAACGACAACAAAGGGTGGGTGAATTTTGAAATGTTTTGCCAGACGGAGCATCAATCGGAGGTGTCTTGTGACCGCGGTGGCCGAAAATGCATTCCACGTGTTATAAATGGCCAAAACACGCGTTAAAATATCAAATGCATGCCGAACGACATTGAAATGACATGAAATCACAAGAAAAACCCCTAATTATTAATCTTGAGGTGTATGAGGAGACTTCACATCATTCGGACATGCATTTTGCGCGACACGACTCAATATGTGTTTTTTTAGGTGTTTGGCGCGCTTGAAAAGCATGCGTGGGGTGGTCAAAACTGGTCGAACGACCTTAGAATCCCCTAAAATTGAATAAAAACAAAGGGGGGTGTATTGTGAAATGGTCGGCCAGACGACACATCAATCGGAGGTGTCGTGTTACCGTGGTATCTGAAAACGCACTTTGCATGTTGTAAATGGCAAGAACAAGTGGTGTACGGTCAAATACACACCGAATGATATCAGAATGAATTGAAATCAAATGAAAAAACCCTAATTATTATTCTTGAGGTTACAAAAAGATGGCACATCATTTGGACCTATGGTTTGCGTGGAACGACAGAATATGTGTTTTTAGGTGTTTGGCGCGCTTGAAAAGCATGCATAGTGTGGTCAAAACCAGCCGAACGACCTCAGAATGCCATGAAATCAGACGAAAACAAAGGGAGGGTGAATCGTGAAATGGTCAGTCATACGGAACATCAATCGGAGGTGTCATGTGACCGCGGTGGTCGAAAATGTACTTCGCGTGTCGTAAATTGCCAAAACATACGTTTAACGGTCAAATGCATACCGAACGACATCAGAATGACTTGAAATCACACAAAAACACCCTAATTATTATTCATGAGATGTATGAGGAGACAAAATATCATTTGGATGCACGGTTCCCACAACACGACTTAATATGTGTTTTTTAGGTGTTTGGTGCGCTTGAAAAGCATGCGTGGGGTAGTCAAAATGGGTTTATTGACCTCAAAATTCCATCGAATCGGACGAAAACAATGTGTGGGTGAATTTTAAAATTTTATGCTAGAAGTCATGCCAATCAGAGGTGTTGTGTGGCCACGGTGGCTGAAAACGCACTTTGTGTGTCGTAAATGGCCAAAACATGTGTTTTACGGTCAAATACATATTGAACGACATCGAAATGACTTTAAATCACACAAAAACACCCTAATAATTATTCTTGAGGTGTACGAAAATACGGAACATCATTCGGAAGCCTGGTTCACACAACATAGTATAATATGTGTTTTTTAGTTGTTTGCCGTGCTTGAAAAACGTGCGTAGGGTGGTTGAAACCGGTCGAACGACCTCAGATTACCATGAAATCAGACGATAATAAAGAGTGGGTTAATTTTAAAATGGTCTGGCAGACGACATGTCAATTGGATGTGTTGTGTGGCCTTAGTGGATGAAAACACACTCCGACCCCCCCCCCACCTTGGACAGTCCCCCAACCCAACGATCCATTCATAATTTGTGATGGGTACGAGTCAACCCCACCTCAATCTGAGGCACGATGTGACTAGTATAACTCAAAGTGTGTCACTTTTGTTTGAAATGGACAACATTTTAAGTGATAACAACAACTGACATATGGAAAATCTTCACAAGGCTACACATAGATTATTGAAATTAAGAGATAAAAAACAAAATAAGATCTATTGGTCATACGTTATTCGAAGAAAATACTCACAAGGCATAGATTGAAACACAATGGGTCATAGTATATATAGAAAAACACGAATTATATTAGGAATAAGTTTCGACATCCCATCATGAATATGCACCAACACTCATGTTCTAATTCTCAATCATGGGTCATTCATTCTATACAATAACATACAAAAAATAAATATCATATAGTGATTTCATATGAAAACGATGAACACTAAACCATACAATATAACAAATTGGTCAACAAGGCTATAGATAGATTCTTGAAAAATAAGATTCAAAGTGTCATAAAAATACCCCAATGGCGAGGAATACATATGGTGACACCATAGCCCCATGTATCACCTCAATCCCACCCTCAAACAGGGAGTTCTAGGACCAATCCAAAGTCCCTTTGAGAACCTAATAACAAATACTTCATTGAATATTCATACCCACTACCCAAGATAGGGATTCATCTCACATCACACCCAGGAGATAAAATTACAATTAACCACATACCCCCTAATTCTAATTGAAAAGTGTTTGAAAAACATGTAGGCTATTCTGATAACCCATCTCATATGTCGTGATTGGCCGATGTTTCCCACTAACACATCAGGAACCATTTATACATGGATACATAATCATTACAGGAATATAAACATACCATGTGCTTCCTATAACTCATCTTAGGTCTAAGAACATGGCTACTACCATTGTCTATCTTATGGGTGTCATGATCCTTGACACTCTACCCTAGTTTTTCTGTTGGTTTTATGATAATAAACCCAAGACCATGACTAAACATCCCATGTTCATCCTATAACATGAAGTTTTTTTCACTTGTGTGTATTGGTGTTGTGGTTTGAGTTAGGAATGTATTCTAAATTTTGAATGCCCTTATGTGTGTTGGTGTTGTGGATTTAGTGAGGAATGTATTCTAAATTTGGAATACTCTTATGGGTGTTATTGCATTTCCAATAACATGTAGGGTTTTTCTCTTATGGGTGTTATTGGATTTGAATTTCTGAATTTCTAAATTTCTAAATTCTGGAATGAATTCTAAATTTAGAATACTTTGGATGGGGATTTTTTATTGGTGTTGTTGAAGGTCTGGAGAGGGGAGAGGGTCCTCCTGTTGTGGATCTAAGCAATTGTATACCAACAGTTTCAAAACCGTTGTTATAGATTCTATAATATAACTATACCAATGGTTTGTTATAACTGATGGTATAGGTTTATACCAAAGGTTATAACAAAACCGTCGGTATAGCCTTATGGATTTCCATATCCCCTCTATACCAATGGTTTATAACCATTGGTATAAGTGTAACACACATAAACAAACGGGTTACAAACCTTTGGTATATGTTATACTTTTACACACATATACCAACAGTTTGTAGCAAACTATGGGTATACCTTCTATTTTGACACCTATACCAACGATTTTCATAGACCCATTTGTGTAGGACTATTGTCATCCCATACTTGGCCACGATTGAGGGAACCGTTGATATACTATATACCAACGGTTTCCAGGTCTTTAACAATGGTTTACAACCATTGGTAAAGTGTAAAATTCCACTAGTGATTCATTTTATCTAGACTTGCATCTAAGTATAAATTTAGAATTCTTGCATCACAGGTCATTATTTTTAATAATAAAAAACCCAAAAAGATTTTAGTCACTATCATTTAATAAACAAAACCACAAAATGAGATAGAATAGGTGAATTAGATAATGAAAGTGAACTACATTTAGAAGGATCTTCAGGAGAGATGACCATGGTCTGCCACTGTGCTGAACTAGGAAAAATATAATTATTTTTTCCCACACCCCATGAAAGGTGTGCATTAAAACTGAGGCTATTTTCGGGGAGCCAATAATTAGTTCATTTTCATTTTCTATTTTCACATCTTATTTAGATTTCACTTCATTTAAAAAACTAAAAAGGACTTCTAGGATGTATTCAAAATTAGAATATTATACATGGAAAAATTACTCATAGGTGTGGGAACAACAACAAGAAGAAGAAGAATATTTTAGAAGAGATCAGGTGCATGAACATAGAAAAAACATTGAACAACTAACCAGAAAGGCTGATAGTGATTTTGATTATGTTTGTGCATTAATGGATAAACCCAACCCTAACCTGAAGAATGAATTTGAGAAAGTTGTGTAAGAAATTTCACCACATATAATTGAAATTGAAGAACCAATGGAAGAAATGGAGGAAGACGTACCTACTGAGTAACAAGTGGGAGATCAAAAAAGTTTGAATTAATTATTGATTAAACTTGAGGAACTACCATACACCCCCATACAATACAAATATGAATATTCAACACCAAAAAGGAAGAAACCACCCAAGTGGTGGAATTTGAAGTTAAGATTGTGGAGCCTGACTACCTGCCTCCATCCTCAGAGAGTCTACACCAAGAGGCACTTACCACTGAGGCAGAGATTGAAGCTGAACCAACTCAGGGATATGAACCATTCATTGACTCTATCCCTTATAACTTTATAAAATCTGAATTCTACATCACTCATTGTGGTTTGGATTATACAGAATCAGACAATCTCAGCTATGCCTTGGAGGATTAAGAAGAACCTAGATGTGCAGATACTGAGGAACATATGGATCTCCCTAGATATTTTGAATAGTTATTGATGGAAGTTCATGAAGAGAAACTAGTGGATTTCCTTAAGGGAATCAGGAAAAAATCTGCTTACTTATATGGGGAATAATTTGATCTTGATGCTTCATGTTTTAATATTATTCAAATGGAATTACACTCCGACTTTCCCATTGACTGTTCTTTTGATGAAGCATGCCTCGAGGAACCAATGTACAGAGAATACGTGGTCTCATAAGTAGAAACCAAGAAGGATGATGATTCATACTTCATCCAACCCCCACAATACACGATATACCTCATTGTTAAGGGGGTGGGGATATGGTGTACTCTATCCCTGGATCATTACTCCCCCAGAAGGATGAAGAAAAAGCTGGGAAAATCCACATGTAGTGGTTCAAATCAAAGAATCTTCATCCTCCATCCAACATTGGATAATAGCCGGTACATCCCTCTTGAGGTCGTCGAAATTCTGGGCCGACATAGGGGATAATACCAAGATTTATCTTTACTTGATTTCTAGGAATTAAGATGTCAATTTATCTTATTTTAAATAATTTATCATGTAGCCCCTCCCCCTTTTCATTTTGAGATTAAATTAAATGATAATTTTGATTAATTGAGTAATTTTCTTTTGTAGGATCATAATGGTAGAGGGAATCCCTAGACAGTGAATGAGAAAGACCAAGTTTCATGGAAAAAGGGTGTTAAATTTTAGTGTGTTATCTTTTAAACTCTCCACATTTTTTTCCACAACATGTTTTGAGATTTAAAGATAAAATTGCATGCCCATACTCGAATTCATGTTTTACTCGACTTGTCTAGGAGACACGAGTTTCGTAGGAATCCTCTGATGCCATGTTTTAGATTTCAATTTTGATATGATTAAATGATTGAAATTAATAATTGAATTTTTTAAAAGAATACTGGATATTCAAGTAATGAATTATGATTTGAAGGAATTAATTGATTGATTTTAATTTAATTTCACTACCATCCTTCAAGCTTTGAATTTTTGAAGTTCATGTCAATTGATTTATTAGTCATCCCATGAGTGATTGTCTAATGTTATATTTCCCATTCCCGAGAAAATTTCTAGAAAAAGTACTTCCTATTTATTCTTGAGCATATTTCTTGAGCAATCTTTGGACACATATCCAACCATAACTTGTATTGAATCTTTTCTAGTCTATGACAGTGCAAAAACACATTTAAAATGATTTAGGCATCCTTTGAAAAGCTAATTTTTCTTAAAATACTGCCTTTACATCAATCCTTCTTTTAGAACATAGAGACCATGGATGACTTTTATAAGAATGAGTCATGTTTCATGCCATTTTTATCCATTCCAACCCTCCTCTGAGGATTTTCATGATATTTTAATGTTGAAGTGTGCGGGTAAAGAGAATCATGGTGGACGAGATGATATACTGTGTAAGAAAGAAGTGTAGGGGTTTTATTGTGGTAATTGTAAAAGGTTGTGGAATCATTCATTATAATCTATTTTCCCCTCTTGAATTAAAAAAATGACAAAAATGACAAAAAGAACCAGAAAAAAGAGAAAAAAATGGGTTATGATTTGGGAAAATCCAAAATCACCATTTTCTAGACTGACGATCTTATGCGCATATATGGTTAGGTGATTGGTGTGATGTATGAACCAATCATAACTTTCAAAAAAAGAAAATAAAGTACAAAATAAAAAAAATATTCAAGAGGGTTCACAAATCATTCATTATTCTTACATTATCATAACATTTTCTATGAGTTTTGGGAAGTGGGTGCTGCTACTATGAAGGGGATAATTTCATTATATTTTTACTTTTGATATCTGGCATAGTACTTAATATATTAGCTTCCTCCATGAGCCTTAATTTTTAAAGAATCAAATCCTTCCCACCATAAACCATAGAGTCAATAGAACCATACTTTCATGTCCTCAGGATTTTATGTGAATTTTTTCATTACAAAGTGGAGAATGTAGTTTATTTACAAGCCTATAGATAAGGATCATGTATTCATGATATGAACATAACTCTAAATAAATTGTATAATGAGTAATGAGAGAAAATAATAAAAATTGAGGTATATAATGGCATGGTATGTTTAATAAAAATGAATCAACGATCTTGAATGAATGAAAGGAAATTTTCCATCAATATTCAAATGGTAAAAGTAAAATATGTGAATTATTTGTTTCTTTTAAAAATGGGGAATTAAATTGATATTTTTGAAATTTTTTGAACGTTTGATTTCACATTGAAAATTGTTTGATTTAATTGAATTGGAATTTTAATATTGGTAACATTGGTGTCCTCTAATTTCAATGTTAAGATTTTATGCTCAAGGAAAAGCATGGTTTAAGTGTGGGGGGTATTTGAGAGAGAAATTTATGTGCATATTTTTTATCAAATAATGAGGATTTTTTAATTTTATTTACTGATAAAACACCTTTATTTCAAATTATTATTAAAATAATGGGTTATTTGAATTTTAGAATTATTATGAGAAAAATTGATAAAAGTGCAAAATTTTGGATTTTTCACAGATTTTTACTACAAAGGTATTTTTGTCAATTTTTAAAAAATATAATTCCATAATTTATGATTCCTTTTCTTAAAATCATGATTTTATTTCATTAATATTTATCTTAAGGATATATATTTTACTCAATGATCTATTAGTCCAAAATATTGATTGAAGTTGGAAAATTTTCAAGGAAAATTGAATCGACCCCACCACTATAACGGATGAAACAATCAGTCTCCTCACCTCTTATTTATGTGATTCCAACTAGGATAGAACTAGGAAACATAGGACCGACTTTAAAACAAATTTAGGGGGATTTTGAAGTCATTAAGGCTTCCAATGATCGTTTTACATTTGAAGACAACTTCCTGGATATTTTGGCCATAAAATGTCTTATTCAATGAAAATTCCATAAATATTTAATCTCGTGGCTAAATGAGTTGAAATTTGGATGGTGAATGGAAACCACATTATTGAATAACTTTTGTGAAGTGTTCCAAACATTAATCTTACATTTAAGAGGCCATCAATATGTAATCATTCAGAGGAATGAATCCTGCCTATAAATGGAGGCCCTCGCCTTCTTCCCAAATCCTCAACTCCACACCCATAGCTAAGGAGGGATCCCACTAGGGCACATGACACTTATTATCCTCTTTCCCTCCTAATTTATTCATTATATTTTATTTTAATTATACTTTTGTATTATTTCTCAATATTAATTCAAATTTTAGTTTTATAAATCAATGTCTTTGTGTTTCTCCATCCACTTTTCTACATTTCTTTCCCTCTCACTCTCCTCTTATACCCACTCAATTGAGTAATATCTTACACTCAGGAATGAGAGGCTAACCCCGGGAATTGGCTTGAGGGGAGGTGATGGTGATCATGAATTTTCTTTAATGTTTAATTTTATGTTTGTAGATAGATTTGAGTAGCACGCATAGGTAAGGTGAATGTCTTCGATGTTGTGACTGACTCCAATGACATGCAACTAAACCTATCCATATTCATTTATTTAGTCATTTCCCTCTCTCTATTGGTTAGTTCTTCACATGTTGGATTTCAGCTAATCAATTTATGAAATGGATTCGATTGAACTGGGTCCTGGATGATGACACATTCTAGACAAAGGTGTGTCACCAACTTTTATTAAAGGATGAGGTGGAATTGAGAGTGCTCAAACATTCAATTATATTCCAGAATTTATAATTAAATAATAGTAGTTCAAACATGATATTTCATGGTTGGATTATCAAACTAAAATAAAACAAATAAAGGATCATAATGATTGAACATTTAACCAACCCCCAAAACCATGTTCTTTCTTATTAATTCATTCTGTTTAGACTTGCATCTTAGTATAAATTTAGAAATCAAGATTCACATGTCATTATTTTAAATAATAAAAAACCCAAAAATATTTTCATCACATTCATTTAATAACACAAACTACAATAAGAGATATAATTGGTGAATTAGATAAAGGAAGTGAACTACATTGAGAAGGATCTTCAAGAGAGACGACTCTGGTCAGCCACTATATTACACTAGGAAAAATATAATTATTTTGGTCCATGCCCTACGACAGGTGTGCATAAAAACTAATGTTGATTCCAAGGATAAAATCATTAGTTTATTTACTTTTTCTATTTTCACATCTTATTTAGGTTTCATTTCGTTTAAAAAAACTAAAAAATAATAATTCCATGTTGTATTCAAATTCAGAATATTATGCATGGAAGAATTACTTACATGTGAAGCAACAATAACAAGAAGAAGATAAATATTTTAGAAGACCTTAGGTGCATGAACATAGAGAAAGCATTGAACAATTAACCAGAAAGTCTAATACATCTTTTTATTATGTTCGTGAATTAAAGGAGTAATCCCAACCTAAACCAAAGGAATAACCTGAGAAAGTGGTGGAAGAAATTTCACCACTTATATTTCAAATTTAAGTTCCTGAGGAGTCAAGGGAGGAAGACTTACCTGGTGAGCTAATAGTGGGAGATCAAAAAAGATTTTATGAATTTTTGATTAAATGTTAGGAACTACCTCACCTCCCCATACAATAAATATAAGAACATTCATCACCACTGAAGGATGAAACCACCCATGTGGTGGAATTTGAAGTCAATATGGAGAAGCCCAACTACCTTCCTCCATCCTCAGAGTGTCTACTCCAAGAGGCACTAACCACTGAGGTAGAGATCGAAGGTGAACCGACTCAGGTATTTGAACCATTCAATTTCTCTATACCTTCTAATTTTATTGAATCTTAATTCTACATCACTACTTGCGGTTTTGATTATTTAAAATCTTACAATCTTAACTATGATGTGGAGGATGAACAAGAACCAGGATGTGCACATGTTGAGGAACATATGGAGATCACTGGACACATTGAATATTTATTGAATAAAGTTCATGAAGAGATTATAGTGAATTTCCATAAGTAGATCATTATAAAAGATTCTTAATTGGATGGGGAAGAATTTGATATTGATACTTCATGTTTTAATATTATTCAAATATAATTACACTCTAACTCTCCTATTGACTATTATTTTGATAAAACACGCCTTAAGGAACCAATGGACAGAGAAAAAGAGGTTGCACAAGTAGCAAAATATAATGAGGATGACTCATACTTTATCCTACACCACCATGCAAGATATACCTCATTGTGAAGGGGGGTATATGTTGTACTCTCTCCATGGATCAATACTCACCCATAAGAATGAATCACAAGTTGAGAAATTCCATATGTGGTGGTTCCAATCCAAGAAGCTTCATCCCCTATCAGAAATTGTATAATAGTAGGTATTTCCCTTTGGGGGTAGTCAATATTCAGGGCCCACTTAGGGGATAATACCATGATTTATATTTACTTGCTTTCTAGGAATTTAGATGTAAATTTCGTTTCATTGAAATAATATAGCATGCGAACACCTCCCTCTATTCATTTTTTTTCTTAAATGAAATGATCGGTGTGATTAATTGAGTAATTTTATTTTGTAGGATAATGATGGTAGAAGGAAGCCCTAGACAGTGTAGGGGAAGGACCAAGATTCATTGGAAAAGTGTGTTCAATTTTTGGGTTTTATATTTTTAACATTCCGCATTTTTTTCCACAACATGTTTTGAGCTTTAAAGATAAAATTTCATTATGACACTTAAATTCATGTTTCACTCGGCTTATCTAAGAGGCAAGAGTTTCTTAGGAATCCTGAGATTCCATGTTTTAGATTTCAATGTTGAAATGATTAAATTATTGAAATTAATAATTGAATTTGTAAAATGAAGCATGGAAATTTAAGTAATGTCTCATTATATGAAGGAATTAATTGATTCATGTAAATGAAAATTCCCTACCATCCTTCATGCTTTGAATTTCGGAAGTTCATGTGAATTAATTTATTAGTCATACCACGAGTGATTGTCCAATTTTATATTTCCCATTCCTAAGAGGATTTCTAGACCAAGTAATTCCTATTTATTCTTGATCATATTTTTTGTGTGATCTTGGGACATGTAACTGACCGGAAATTTTATTGAAACTTGTCAAGTCTATGACTATGCAAAAACACATTTAAAATGATTGAGTCATTCTTTAAAAAGACAATTTTCCTTAAAAGACCACCTTTACATCAATCCTTCTTTTATCCCATAGATACCATGAATGGCCTTTATAGGAATGATCCATATTTCAATCCATTTTTATCCATTCCTACCCTCTTCTGAGTATTTTCTTAATATTTTAAAGTTGAAGTGTGGGGGTAAAGGGAGTCATGGTGGACAGAATGATATACATTATAAGGAAGAAATGTGGGGGGTATTATTGTGGTAATTGTAAAAGGTTGTTAAATCATTCATTATACTCTATTGTTTTCCACACTTGAATTAAAAAAAGGTAAAAAAGGAAAAAGAGAACCAACAAAAAGAGAAAAAAATGGGTTGTGATTTGGGAAATCCAAAAATCAACATTTTTTAGAACGATGATCTTATGATCCTATGTGGTTATGTCATGGATGTGAGGTTTTATATAATGATAAATTTCGAAAAAAAAAATATTCAAGAGGTTAAACAAATCCTTCATTATTCTTACTTGATCATAACCTTTTCATTGAGTTTTGGGAAGTGGGTGTTCGTACATTTAAGGGGATAATTTCATTATATTTTTACTTTTGATATCATGCATAGTTCTTAAGATATTAGCCTCCTCCTTGATCCTTAATTTTTAATGCATCAAATCCTACCAACCTTAAACCTCAAAGTCAAAAGAACCTTAATTGCAAGTCCTCGTGATTTTATGTGTTTTTTTCTTTACAATGTAGATAAAGTAGTTTATTTACATGCTTATAGATATGGAGCATGTTTCTCATGATATAAGCATAAATATACATGAATTGTATCCTGACTGATGAGAGAAAATAATCAAATGTGTGGTACATCATGGCTTCGCATGTTTAATAATAATAAATGAAGGAGATTGAATGAATGAAATGAGATGTTCCATTAATTTTCAAAGGGAAAAAGTAAAAAAATTTAATTATTTTTTTTTTGAAAAATTAAAAATCAAATTGATATTTTATGCAGATATTTGAATGTTTGATTTCACATTGATTTTTTTTATTTTATTGCATTAGAATTTGAATTTTGGTAACATTGGTGTTCTTTTATTTCCATGTGGAGATTTTATGATTGAGGAAAAGCATGGTTTAAGTGTGGGGGTATTTGACAGAGAAAATTTTTATAAATTTTTTTTATCAAATAATGATGGATTTTTAATATTTTTCAATGATAAAAATCATTTATTTCAATGTTTTATTAGAATAATGACGATTGTTTTTTTAGTTTTTTTGGTCCGGAATCAATGCGTGGACCCACAGCTCATTGCATGATCCCACACCAGCATGGAGCTGTTCATTAGCTATCCACCGCAAGAGAAGTAAAGGGCGAAGAGGAGATCCGGGGATCACCGTGGATATGCCGACGAACTCACCGAAAGGTTCACGGCGGAGTTTCTGTGGAACGAGATGCAGTCCTTCCACATCACTGAAGCTGCCGCTAGGAGTTTGGAGAAGTACTTCGTTCAGACCTTGGGCATGGATTTTCGAGATTTCCGGAAATTTTTTGAGAATTAAACGAGGTAAATGCCTGAAATTTCAACTTGGTGGTGATTAGAAGTCGGAAAAGGTCCATTTATTCCATGATCCTTTTGTGTCGGGGGAAGGAAGTAGTGGGAGGAGTACAGCGAGGCCATGAGTGGTCTGTCGGTGGCGATCATGGAGTTGATGAGCATTATACATGGGGTGTGACACATCTACCTTCAAGATTTCTTCATTGGTAACAAATCGAATGTGTGTCTAAATTACTACCCTCCTTGCCGGCAATCAGAGGTGACGCTGGGGACAGGACCACACTACGATCCCACCTCTATTACCATCCTCCACAAGGACGACGTGGGTGGCCTCCATGTTTCATATGAAGGGAGGTGGAATTCTGTCACCCTCGCTCCAGCCATGTTTGATGTTCTCATCAGAGACACCTTTATGTTATACACATCCACATTCACCACTAATCCATTTAACACTTCTTATTTTCATAGCCATAATGAAAGGGAAAATCACAGGCTCTGACAAATGGGATGTAAAAGAGGTGCATACATAGGGCGATGGTGAATGAGCGGAGGGTGAGGAAGTTGATAAGATTATTTCTGTGTTTGGTGAAGGACATGGTGGTGAGTCCCCCACGGCAGTTGCTGGCCAGCGGGAACCCCCGGAGGGCATACCCAGACTTCTAATGGCCCACCTTCCATGACAGGTAACACCACGAAGATAAAACCACGAAGGTATCTCCACGAAGGTAGAAGTACCACACAAGTAACACAACAAATATATAAATACTACACATGTAACAACACAAAGACCATTCCACAAAGGTAGAAATGACACATAGGTAACACCACAAATCAAGAAGTACCACACATGCAAAAGACTCAGCTCACAATCAGGTATAACATAAGTACATAAGTACAGATGACTCGTCATAAACTATATCATCTTATTCTATTATGAATAACTACTACTGACCCACATAAGATTGATAGGTTACTAACCCCCGCTGACCAACACAGAATCTTAGCCATATAGGATCGATATGCATTGACCCACATAGGATCGCTGAGCACTGACCCACACAGGATCTGACCCACATAGGATCGATGTTCATTCTTCACGTTGCAGCCTGCCACAAGTTTCCATGCACCCAAAACACTAATGATTCATAAAATCTTCCCCCCAAGATATCGGTCATACCATTACCACCACTAATCTCCAAAACGGAATAACTCAAAGGACCTTTATGTCGTAGGGGTTCCAATGCGATAGACGATGCGTCAATCAGATGCTCAGTCTGTGAGTTATAATCATTTTAGCTTCGGGGGTCTAGTTGGATTTGGGTTCGATCCAACCTGACCTTACTCCAAGTGCCCAAAAAACTCAATTGTAGAATACCAAAAGGACCGTCTCAATCTAAGGATCCCAACTCTGTTGACGGTTCATCAAATTGACGCCTGGTTCCCAAGATATACTCCTTTAAGTGTTCCAGGGTCCAGTTGGGCCTGGGTCCGGTCTGACCTGGTCGGGCCGAGCCGGCCTGACTCGCTCTAGGCTAGGCCGGGGTGGACTCGGCCCGATGGGCCGGGGTGGACTCGGCCTGATGGGTCGATGTTTGGTCTGACCCTCAAGAGGGGTGATCTGTAATGGCAGCCCACTCCGGCCCGCAAGGGGGGTGGGCCGTAAGGGTGGACCGACCAGAATAGGGTGGCCCGCAAGCGGGGTAGCCCGCAAGGGGGCGTCCCACAAAAGGGCGGCATGACCAGCGCGTGGCGGCTTCCCGATCCGGGGAGGCGACCCGCTTTGAGGGCAAAAGCTCGGTCTGAGTGTGGCGGCCTGGTGTGAGGGAGTAGGACCACTCTGAGGGTGGGGGCCTGATGCAAGGGTGGCAGCCCGGTGCGAGGGAGGTCGTCCGTTCTGAGGGTAGCATCCCGGTACGAGGGTGGTGGCCCATTGTGAGGGTTGCGGCCCGGTGCGAGGGCGGCGCCCCGACTCGAGGGTGGCGGCCTGCTCTGAGGGCTGCGACCCAGTTCAGCCCGATGTGGGGGGGGGGTGTAACCCCCCGGTCATGTGGATTCCCCAAAATCCCAGAGGCCGTTCGGTTGGTGAGGCGGCTGACGAGCCGTGACCCTCCCCTCGCGGCGTGCGTCGACATGTTCGTGGTATTCCAAGGCGGTGCAAGGAAATCAAGATATCGGAGGGTTCGGGACGAGTTTGGTTGGGCTTCACCCCCCGCGTTAGGTTATAATATGAAGGATATTAAGGGACTTCAACAAACAGTTGTACTGTACACAAGACTAACCCCACATGATTCCCCGAAATAACCTCCAGCAAAGTCGGATGAATGAGGGGTCAACCTGTTAGATGGTTGAACCACGTTCTTCGTATAATTTCAAGAATGTGGAAGAGGGAAATAAAAACACACAAATGAAAAAAACCACCTACCTAGAAGAGACGTCTGCTGAAGACGGTCGACAGAAACTCCTTTATCGTTGTCGTCAGTTCATGACTCGGTGGTGCTCATCACCACTTGTTGGAACCAGTCTCGTCCTCCTGGTGGTTGGTGTCGCGGTGCTTTTCCATAGCTTTGTCATTTTGTGAAGTCGTTCCAACACCCCTCCCCAAGCACCATATAAATAGGAGAGGATAAGGAGTGTATAATGCTCATGGAATTAATGAAGTTCATTTAATTAATGAACGACCTGAATTTCCAACAGTGTGGTTACAAGAAAAGAAGAGTTAAGCCATTTATTGGCTTGACACATCATCGGTCCTGCCAGCGTCATTTGTCCGTTGGAGGAAAGAAGCATAATAAAATAACAAAACATGTTATTTTATTAATCAATCAAAAGTCAGAAAAAACTTTTTCACCCGACTTACTTCGGTTGAATTTATGCCTCTTTTAAGAGAATCCTGGCACTGCAGGTTCAAATATGCCCTCATATTTTGAAGTCGAACAACAGCTCAAAAGATTGAAAATGCTGCTCATGCATTTTTTGACCGTACCCAAAAAAGTTCAGAAAATTATTAACAGTCACACTTAACCCACACTGGTTGAGGGTAGGATTTTCCTAATTGAGAAATACCCCAACGAACCCAACGGTACTCTAGGATTTCCAATCCGAGTTACCAATTAAAAGTTATGGATTTTAAAATAAAATAATTGTCACTTCATTATTTTATTTATGACCAAAAAGTAACTATCTGTAGTTTCCCGCACCGACCAATGTTAGTATCTTCCTAAAGAGAGCATACACTCATGAGCTTAGCGGTGGTCTCAAATTTTTTATTCTACTTACCATTTGTGAGTTATAAGAATTTTAAAAATAAAATAATTTTATTTACGGTTATTCCATTTTCAGGTTATCTCACAGGAAGCCCACACCAACTAAACTTAAGTCGTGCCAAGGTTAAACCTGCCATTCTGAGTGTAGTAATTCCCTCATATTTTTAATTCGTGTAATTGTTTAATAATTATTCCACTTTTTCAAGAAAACTTCTTATATGAGCTAATTAAATCTTAACAAAACATTGACAGATCATTTTGGACACCCTGGGCCTCAGAATCGCTCGCCATCAGATTTTGTGGTCTCAAAATAATTCCATATAATTAAGAAATATATATGGAATTTCTGAGACATTACAATAGTTGTCATGTTAACTAACTCAACAAAATCATTGAGAAAGTCATGGTATCAAAAGCTTGGTCTTATTTTAAAATGAATCATGAAGATCCTTACTGAATATAAGATTCTTCCTAGATTAAAAAGGTATCCATTCCATTTTGGAAGAATTTTGATTTTATCAACCAACATTGGTTGAATTTTGTGATGTCGACAATGAGGAGTAAGGATATCTTAGAGTTGATCCATTCAAATATTTGGAAAGCACTATTTATATCCTAAGGAAGAGAATTGTTCTTTCTATAATTCATTGATGACTATTCCATGAGATGTTAGGTGTACCCAATCAAGATGAAATCAAGTGTTTTTAAAGTCATCAAAACATTCAAATCCTGGATAATGATGGAATCTTGAAATAAGATCAAGTGTTCGAGGATTGATAGTGGTGGAAAATATTAAAGTGATGATTTTGAAAAAAAAAATTCAATGAGAAGGAATCAAGAGACTATTCATGGTGTCTTACAATCCTCGAAAAATTGGAGTGGCAAAGTAGGTGAACATAACCTTGTTGGATAGAAAAAGGGAGATATTGAAGACTATATGAATTTTCAAGAAGTTACGGTATAAGGTAATGAAGAGCCCATGTTATGTGATTAATCGTTTTACTTTTGTGATGATTGATATGAAAAAACTAATGAATATGTGGAGTGTTAAACTTACTGATTGTGCTTGGTTACATACTTATGGAGGTCATGTATCTATATTGTTTAATGATCAGGAATGATTGATGTTGGATTCGAGATCCAATGAATGTATATTCTTAGGAAACATTGATGGGGAAGGAGTATCGTATGTGGGACCCCACAACCCATAGACTTATCATCAGCATGGATGTTATATGTCTAGAAGATAAGGTGAAAGTGATGATTAATGGGGACTTAAAGAAAGAGAGCACATATACTATAACAGTTGGGGTGGAGGAAGAATCCATAGAAGAACCAATTTCCTTTGAGGAGAATGATGATCAAGTTATGATTGATTTTGGACTATGACGATAATATCAAGATAAAAGACAACCAATATGGCACATAGAATTTATCACTAAGAGAAATATTGTGTACTAATTATTGATGGAGGACGGTAATCCATATAATTGTTTTGGAGGTGATGTGGAGTTCAAAAATATCCACATGGATGGAAGCAAATCAGGAGAAACCTGATGCCCTTCACAAGAACAAGACTTGAGATATTGATCCATTACCTCTTGGAAGGAAGAATATCAGAAAAAACAGGATCTTTAAGATCAATTGGGATGAAAAGGAATAATTTTAAAGATATCATTCAGGACTGGTGGTCAAAGGATATGCATATAAAGATGTTATTGATTTGAAGGAAATATTTTCTCCCATTGTTAGAATAACGACTATTCTGATAGTTATTGGGATGTGTGCAATATATTTTTTAACTCTAGAGTAGCTAGATGTGAAGATAACTTTTCTACATGCTAATCTTGATAAATAAATATAAATTCTCTAATCGGAATGGTTTTCAAAATAAGGAATAGTGAACTTGGTTTTTAGTTTGAGAAAAACTATTTATGGTATTAAGCATGCACCAAGGTGTTGGTACAAGATATTTTATTCCTATATCATGAGTATTGGACACAAAATACTTCATTCAAATACTGGTACATATTTCATGGGATCCGATGGTTATGATTTTATCATTCTTCTATTGTATGTGGATGACCTGTTGATAGTTTTCATGGGAGTAAGATATGAAGGAATTAGGACCAAAAAATAATATCTTGGGATACATATTTAATGATATAGAAATAATGGTATGATTTAGCTATCAAAAAAGAATTTCTTGAGGAATATATTGAAATACTTCCACATGAGACATTATAAAACTATATTAACTCCACTTTCTATTAATTTTATGTAATCATCTATAAGGAATCCTAACAGTGATAACAGTGAAGTATAGAGGATAGAGATGTCTCAATTAAATTATGCACCAACAGTGGGTAGTATGATATTATCTATGGTTTATATGAGACCATAAATTGCACATGTAGTGGGAGCAGGTAGTTGGTTTCTAGAGAATTAAATACTGGAGCATAGGAACATATTAAAGAAGACCCCTATATACATCAAGTAGATCTCATAAGCTGTATTATGTTATTGAGGATCAAATTTCACTATTATATATTACGCAAATTCAGATTTTGTAGGTGATTATGACCAATGAAAATACACTTTGGGTTATGTGTTTAATTTTATAGGATGAGTTGTGAGCTGGAATTCAAATTTGTAGTCTGTTATATATTTATCCATGACTAAGGTAGAGTACATGAAAACTACATAGGCTTGCAAAGAAGTGATTTAGATGTAATGGTTTCCAGAGAATCCCAGACAATGACACATGTATATCCTATTGTTTTGTGATAATCATAGAACCTTGAAAATTAAAAGAAATCTATCTTTTCATTCCAAGAGAAGGCACATTATGGTACAATATCACTTTGATTGAGATGTGTTGGAGGAAGGAAGGGTGGATATGCAGGAAATTTATATTGAAGAAAATTAGGATAATTTTATGATGATTTTTATTAACTTTGTTAAGTCAATATAGTAAAAAACCTCCATCATAATCATTGATATAAGAGAAACATGGTTGGATGATTGAAAATTTTTGTGGAAATATTATTGGTTCACAATCAGATATCCAAATGTGATATATATTGGAATTTTTTTCTAACAAACAATTTCACCCCCTTGATTTTTAAAAGGGGGATAGTGAGGTTAGTGGGATGGGTGAAAAAAATATCCCATGGAGTTAAATAGAGGATGAAGATAAAGTAAGGGCCTTGCTTATAAAAGGCAGAGCTCTTTGACAGTTTTAGCATCATCACCTCAAGTATTGAGCTTCCTATTTCAACATTTTGAGTGTTGTATTTTTTGAGCTGCATTATACATTACTCAAGAGAGTTAATTACATGTATATTTTCCTTATAATAGAAAGAGAGTGTGTTTAACATCATTTACCAAAGTGATATCATTCTATTTTTCCATGGTTTTTTACACCTCTTTATTTGTGGGGTTTTCTATGTTACATCTATTGTTCTCTTTTTATTTATTTTTACATTAATTTTAACTCACAATTATCACATCATGAAAGGGAAAATAATATTTGATCCCAATAGAAGCCTTACTAAATATATTTTTGTCAGATTCTATAAAAAAAGTGTGGGTTGTACTATGAGGTTCAATTGAGTAATTGAGTTGTATGGGTATAATTTTGTTTCTCAAAATTATAGAAAAACATTTAACATGTTTATAATTATATAAATAGTAGGAAGAATCAAGAAAACATGAATAATACAAATCTCGTAATGAATTCTCATAATCGGAAGTGTAAGATGCTGATTCTAACAAACCATAAACAAAGAACGAGAGAATAAAAAGTACTGATTCATGTAAACATTTACAATAGAAAACAGACTAATGAGAATATATATAAGTAGTTTGATATTAATACTGATAAGTAACAAGGCCTATTAAAGATAACAGTCGTAAAAATAAGAGAGATGATCAATAGAAATGATTGATATAAAGTAGTAATCAAATCATAAAGAAGACCATAGGTTTTTTACATTATTTTTCTATTTGGAATATATGCATGGTGCATGGGTACCAAGATTCCACTATGAAAAAAATGGGATTATAAAAGATATGTGAAAAATAGTGAAACATAACAATATAAGAAAAAGGCACGTGAGGAAAATATTTAATGTTCATGTTCTTGAAATGCTTGGACACACAGTAGAACCAAGTTGGGGATTCATCATACACTGTGCACCCTTGAAAAACTCAAACAAAACATTCATCATAGAACCAATGAATAATCAAATACAAGGCATAAATAACCAATATAATAGAATAATAATACCATACTAAGGCCCCTTACTAGGGATAATCCTCTCCTATGAGTTTTCATAGAGTCTCTATGTAATTAGGTCTTGTTGTTAGAGTCATCGAGATTGTACTTTTATATAATCGTCATTTCCATCTAGGTAAAAGGATCACCAAGGAACAGTATGACCTCATCAGAGCTCCCCAACAAGAATAGATGAAGTGATCAAAACATATCTAGATAACTATTTTTTCTTTGTTAAGTCATGGAATCCCACCAGTGCTCCTTCATCTACTTTTCTCCCTCGAGGAAAACTAGAGGTCCCAAAACCATGGAGTTTTTTCACACAACAAAATCTCCCACAGGTGGAGAGGTAGATTCCAAATAGAGGAGTCATTCTAGTAGGGGTAGAGGAATAATAGCGCATATAAACAAGGATATGAAAAATCTAGATAAGTGTCCCAACATAACCACTTAAACAACAAAATAAAAAATATGACATTAGAGGATAAGCTATCAAGGGTCACCCATAGACCAAGCCTATCTGTTTCAAGAAGAATGAAAAAAGGGAGGAATAGAAAACCATAGCATAATAAGGATCAATGGATCAACATCAGGTATGAGGATGACATAGATCAAATGAGAAATCAAACCAAGGCTAATGACACGTTCCCAACGTATAAACCGAAAAAGGCCCACATGAACTAATAAAAGAAGCTCAAGCTAAATAATACATAAATCCAACATATAAAAATACCAAAAATAAAATGAAAATTAATATTATGACAAGTAAAAAAATGTGTAACACCTCAAATTTTGGGTATCATATAATGATGATATTATGCATTTACTTTTGTTAAATCCCTTTTATCCAAAGAAAAATTGAAAGGATAAACTGAAGGACCTTTATTTAAATAAGAACACCGTAGTGTCTACAATACACCTAGATCAAAAGAGTAATCATGCTAAATAAATATACCTATTAAAAACCCTATCAGAACAACTGGAAGACCCCCAATCACCACAATGAGACCCAATAAGTAAAAGAGATCCTTCGATTCAACTAAAGAAAAAACATCACCACTACGATCATATTAACCATGCTGAGCATCAGTGGAATGGGAAGCACCATCTTCTTCCTTTTGAGTATTAGAACACTGTATGGTTTGGCTTTATAGGAAATTTTTTTGACTATTGCTATAGTGACCATTGGAAGCTAACGGTTAAAAAATATAGTCGTTGGACCTTGTTAGGATAGGTGAACTTATTTCAATATTAATTAGTTTCTAAATTATTGAGTTATGATTAAGGTTATAATTAAACAACCATTTATGAAATCTAAAAGGATATGGTGTAAAACTTCATTTCACCCATAAGTGATTTTCAAAAGAATTAAGGAATTTAAAACACTTTGAGAATTTTTCAAATACAATGTAACGATTTTCATTTCTTAAATAATGTTATAAAATATGCTTAAGTTCTTAAAATTAAATTATGTTTTGATTGAACTATGTTTTTTAGGATACAAGTATATTAATTATAATGTAGGTTTATTAAAATTTCCGTTTTGTAAATTTTTGAGTTAAAAAAAGGGGATTTGTATTTTTAATTTTAGAAATACTTATAACTAAAAAAAGTTTAATTTGTATTAATTAATGTTTAGGAATATAAAATTATATATAGTTTTAATAAATGGATTGTTTCCTCCTCTTAAATTTATTATTTAGTGTAGCTTTTTAAAAACAAAATTGTCCCACTAGGGCCATCCCTTTTTGGCTAGGGCCGAGGGAGGAACCTCAGACGAAGTGGCTGAGCCTGACCCTCATCCCCAAGCCAAGGCTAGCCCGAGCTCGGGAAGAGGTTCCCCATAGGGCACTCAGGAGAGAGCAGGAGCGCATAGGCGCACCGGAGTGGGCGTGAGGCCGCAACAGGGTCTTGGTAGGCCAAGGACTGCTACTGGGAGCCCATGTATAGGTCCCCTTTCGTGGGTGCTGTGTTGTTTCTCAGCACTTTATGGGAGGCTTGAGGTTATAAGGGAGGTGAAAACCTCTTCCGTTTCGATGTGGGAAGCAATTTTTCAGGTGAAACGTGATCTAGACCATTGGATCACGTCGCGCGCGATCTGGGACATTGTTTCCGATCCCAAGCTCGACCCTCAGCGTCTGCGTCTCTCTCCGCATTTTTTGTCAACATTTAATCTGGCATGATCTAATCATGGCCATTTGAGGTTTTTAAATTTCTGCGTCGAACGTAGACCATCCAATGAAACTTAGATCTAATCTAAGCTGCTCAATTCTTTTAAAACAACGGACGCATCTCATCCCTTGGATGGATGTTGGGATCGAACTGGACCGTCCGTTTTTTTTTCGGCATTTCCCCTAGCCTTGTTTTATTCTTTCTCCATGAATGGCTTACACCAGTAACCCTACCCTATGGAACAACCCTCATTTTCTTCACCTCTGACCATTGGGGACCCCCATGTCTCTTTGTTTTCTTCAAACATGACACCCCCATTGAATGCAATGTATATTTGTATGTTTTTACGTGGAAGGTGGTGTGTGTGATTTTTTATATAAATAACTGTGACCTCTTAGTTCTTCTATCCCATTCAAGCCTCTAGAGAGCCTGACCAACCCTCCCTGATGTCCTCATTTCCCTAGTTTTTAAAGGGTTTTTATTTTTTCCTTGTTTATCTTCGATGAGAATATATACACATATATATTCAATATATATATATATATTTTAACATTACAGTTTAGTTCAAACGTTCTTAAATGTTGAACCTAGGCCTTCGAGTTCTCTAGCATTCAAATAGCTTAAGGAAAGTAAGGACTATAACTATCATCATTTTGTTGTTTTGAAAATACATATATACTTTTGGTTATATTTATATACGTCGGTTATATGTAAGAATGGGAATAACCTTTCTACTATGATTATATGTACGAAGTTTGTGTATAATTGTACATGTACTTCACATATTCACATACACATAATTTCATATTTAAATAATAAATAAATTTCTAAAATGTTATAAATACGATCGGGTTTTAAAAAAATTGGTTTTTTCTAGGTTTTCATAAAAAAAATTATGACTAAGGGCATGACCTTCCCTATTCAAAATGTTGTTGAACTAGTATTCATAGGGGATTAACACAAATGGGTGTTCCAATCTTTCAGTTTGATTTCAGGTACATAGAAATATTTTATATGTTGCATGAACCTTGATTTCAATTGTTAAGGCCCTTACACATTTAGTCTTGAGTTTTGGTGGAGTTTTAAAAGCATAAGAAATAGGGGTTTAAACAAAACTTATATCCACATTTAAGAGTAACTTATTTTTTTCCATATATTTTAGATGATTTTTCTTATGGTGAATGTTCATTCTTTCTATCATGGACATTATTCAGTATTATGAAAAGGCTTAACAATATTGAATGTTTTAGCATGTGAATGCTCAAAACCCTACATGAGATTTTTGGTTCACCTTGTAATTAATTGGATGATAAAATTTTAGAATTTCAAGAACAAACATGCATGTGATAAATTCAAGTTTTCTGTTCTATCAGTACATTAGATGTCAATGTATGTTCCATATTATTCCTTTATTATTTCCTTATAATAATGATCATATGATTGTTAGCTTGGTTTTTTATCATCTAGATGCATGTCTCAATTATAAGATATGTAAATTCAACTACTATGACCAACTATGAATGAACTATTCAAGGTGGTAAGGGAAATATTGAATATACAACCCCATTTAAGTAATGTATTGATTTATGTTGCTCAAATGAAAGTGAATACATATTAATGGTGCGCCCTGATAGGGCACCAATGCATTGGGTAAAGAATTAATCTCTAGAGATTACAAGATTTACGATACCCTGGTGAATAACCTTGGTAGTTCTTCTTTATTGACACCTTGGGGATGGACCATAGTGATATGTTCATGAATGTATA
This sequence comes from Viscum album, assembly GCA_963277665.1. Taxonomy (NCBI): domain Eukaryota; kingdom Viridiplantae; phylum Streptophyta; class Magnoliopsida; order Santalales; family Viscaceae; genus Viscum; species Viscum album. The sequence continues at coordinate 960,372,237 of OY728148.1, read as the reverse complement.
AATGAAATGTTGAATCCACATATTCAAGTCATGTTACAAGTTCTTTTCATGATGACATGCCTATTCTTTCACTACTCTTTCCCTAATGTTTTTATCTAGTTCATATTGATGTCACAAGTAACAGTTTGGGGCATGATTCGTGTAAAATAGTAACCAAAATATGAAATTGAAGTTCTTCTCTTTCACACACAACTCTGATTAAGTATTACTCGTAAGGGTTTAATTTTTGATTAAACATTCATACGTCATACTTGTTCAGGATATCATTTACAACCCATTTTTGAAAATTCCCGAATTGATTCATTTATTCCTTGAAAATATTAGTTGAGCACTTTTATGTTATGGTACATGTGTTATAGTTTTCTATAAGAGAATGATATTTGGATATGTTTTTAAAAAATGCTTTCAAAATTTTCATTTATTTATTTTAAAACCCTTTTCCGGTCATTCTTATGCTAACCCTATGTTTTGAATGTCAAATTTTCAGGTAACAACTTTTATCAGATGAAACATTTTTGACGATACTGGTTTCCCAAAGCCCGAACCAAACTCGATCCTCTGTATGGGATGTGATGTGTGTTTATCAGTGCATGTTTCTATTTTAAAACAACACATAATTTTCAGAAGGCACCGACTCCTGGATTTTTAGGGGTCGGGTCTTCACAGTTTTTATCAAAGGATTCAGTTTTGATAACTCTGGAAAGCCAGAACTGAAACAAAGAAAAATATACTTCAGCATTACTAAAATGAGTTTTATTAATTTTCAGATGGGAAACGAAGGTACTAATCTTTTGTCTCTTCCCAATGAGTCCTTAGAAACCATAATTTCTATAGCCAGCCATGAAGGTTTTATAAACTATGCCCATATCTGTATGTCGTGCAAACATCTCTATGATGTGTCCAACTCTCCCCAAGTAATTCAACTCCACAGAAGAGTGGTTCTGGATTACATCATTATGATGAAACCCAGTTCCCACCTTACACACGATGGGGGAAGTAATATGAGGGACTTTTTAGATGCTTCAACATAGTGGATGGTGTCTCATCCCTCACAGCTTTCCAAGAGGCTGCTTCAGAGGGAGATCTCCACGCAACATACATGTGTTAAGTCTTGACCTATGGCCATTTTTTGTCAAATGATGGACTTTGGCATCCTTGAATACAAAGCCTCTCGTTTTGTGTATAGAAAACAAGTAAATAAGGATGTCCCACAGTTGTACACCCCACATGGTAGAATATGGAGATACCATAAGTTCTCCCACGACATCGAACCACATTGCTCGGGTTGCATATTGTTTAGGTAGATAGAGAGTTTCGAGCTTGTCTTGGGAATTCGTGTGTTAGGGACCTGGGGAAACCATTGGCCCCATTTTATATTGTGCACCAGTAGTTATATAAAGAACTTATTTTCTTAGCTCTTCTTTCTTATTTATTTAGTTTGTTTATACTTTTGGATGGATTTCAAGTGATTGAACTCTCATCTTAAACTTTCCGATGATAGGGCAATCCCGCATGTTATCTATTTCTACTAAGATAATGGATATTATTGCAAAAAAAACCTCTAAATATGAGTATTGTCCCTTTGAAAAACTTCAAATAATGTGCAAGTAATCGATTGTGGTGACAAACGGCCTTAGGATTCTCTGCACTTGTCAAGGGAATGCTCCCATCTACTATTTCATAGACTCAGCACAATTTTGCGATCATAAGCGGAGAGGAAAATACCACGAATGGATCTTCTTGTGTTTCACCCTAGGCTAGAACTACATGGAATGTGTAAAATTTCAAGAGGGTGATTTAGAGGGAAACGTTTATGTGACCTACATGTACCAACTCCTCAGCGTTAGCATGTACGACAACATCTATAACTTATATGTTCTCGATCGAGACATATTTCAGAATGTTCTTCGTATGTTGGTCCATATGGGCATTTCCAAACATTGTACCATTAGAGAATCCCTCTGGAATCCCGAGTGTTTGGTGCGTGAGTTCAACCCTATCTGCTTGATGTCTATTCCGATCAGAGAACTAGAGGAGTTGAGCATCAATTTGGGTGTTCCGCTGAATGCACCCAAGGATCCTCTACGATGGGGGATATGGTAAGAACAACTGAGAGCTTCTTATTAGAATATTTGTATGAAAGAAATTGCAGGGATGAAATTCCTTGATGGGGGGAGTAATGTAACACCTCGAATTTTGGGTATCATATAATGATGATATCAGGCATTTACTTTTGTTAAATCCCTTTTAACAGAACAAAAATTTAAAGGATAAATATAAGGCTCTTTATTTAAATAATAACACCGTAGTGTCTACAATACACTGAGATCAAAAAAGTAATCATGCTAACCAAATATACCAATTAAAACCCCTATCAGAACTACTGGAAGACCCCTAATCACAACGAGTCCTAAAAAATAAAGGAGACCATTCGAGTCAACTAAAGAAAAAAACGTCACCACTGTGACCATAAAAACCATGCTGAGCATCATCGGGATGGGAAGCACCATCTTCTTCCTTATGAGTTTTAGGACACTGTAAGGTTTGGTTTTATAGGACACTTTTTTTGACTGTTGCTCTAGTGACCGTTGGAAGTAAACAGTTATAAAAAATAGTCATTGGACCTTGTTAAGAAAAGTGAACTTATTTAAATATTAATTCATTTCCAAATAATTGAGTTATGATTAAGGTTATAATTAAACCATCATTTATGAACTCTAAAAGGATATATTGTTAAACTTCATTTCACCCTTAAGTGATTTTAAAAATAATTAAGGAATTCAAAACACTTTGAAAACTTTTCAAATAAAATATAACGATTTTAATTTCATAAATAATGTTATAAACTATGTTTAAGTTTTTCAAATTAAATTATGTTTTTATTGAACTATGTTATCCTGGATACTAGTATATAAATTATAATGTAGGTTTATTAAAATTTTCTTTTCATAAATTTTTGAGTTAAAAAAATGGGTTTACTATTTTTAATATTAGAAATACTTCTAACTAAAACAAGTTCAATTTGTATTCCTTAATATTTAAGAACATAAAATTCTATATAGTTTTTAAAAATGGATTGTTTCCTCTTCTTAAAACAATTTTTCAGTATAGCTTTTTTTTTTTAAAATGTCCGACTAGGGACATCCCTTTTTGGCTAGGGCCGAGGGAGGCAGCTCACACGATGTTGCTGAGCAAGTCGCTTAGCCCCAAGCCAAGTCCAGCCCGAGCTCATGCAGAGGTTCCCCGAATGGCAATAGAGAGCGAGCAAGAGCTCACAGGTGCACCAGTGTGGGCATGAGGCCGCGACGGGGTCTGTGTAGGCCAAGGCCTGCAGGCGGGAGCCCGTGTATAGGGCCCCCTTCGTGGGAGTTGTGTGATTTCTTAGCACTTGTTGGGACGCCTAGGGTTATATGGGAGGTGAAAACCACTCTCCATTTTGATGTGGGAAGAATTGTTTCGGGAAAAACGTGATCTGGACCATTGGATCGCATCACACGCGATCAGGGCCATTGTTTCCGATCTCGTGCTCGACCCTTAGTGACCGCATCACTCTCCGCGGTTTTTTTCAACTATTCGATCTGGAACGATCTAATCGTGGTTGTTCGAGGTTTTTAAATTATCACATTGAACATAGGCAGTCTGACGAAACTTAGATCTAATCTAAGCCACTCAATTATTTTAAAACAGCGAACACATCTCATCCCTTGGATCGACATTGGGATCGATCTGGACCGTCCATTTTTTCCTGGCATTTCCCTTAGCAGCATCGTCTTCTTCCTCCACGCATGGGTTACACCAGTAACCCTACCCTATGGAACACCCCTTCGTTTTCTTCACCTCTAACTGCAGGGGACCCCCATCTCTCCTCATTTTCATCAAGCGCAACACCACCCATTGAATGCAATGCAAGTGGGTACGTATTTGTGTGGAAGGTGGTGTGTGAGATTTTTTATATAAATAACTGAGACCTCTCGGTTCGTCTCTCCCATTGAAGTCTCCAGCGGGCCCAACCAACCCTACCTAATTTCCTCCTTTCCATAGTTATTAATGTTAAGGTTTTTAGTTTTTCCTTGTTTTTCTTCTTTGAGAATATATACACTTATATCTTTGAAAAAAAATATATTTGTTTAACCTTACGGTTCAGTCCAAACATCCTTAAATGTTGAACCCACGCCTTTGAGTTCTCTTGCATTCAAATAGATTAAAGAATGTAATGATTATACACTGACTCATTTTGTTGTTTTGAAAATAAATATATACTTTTTGTTATATGTATATACATCGGTTATATGCTGGAATGGGCATGACCTTTCTACTTCAGTTATATGTATGATGTTTGTGTATAATTGTTCATTCACTTCACATATTCCCATACACTTAATTTCATATTTAAATAATAAATAAATTTTGAAAATGTCATACATATGATCAGGTTTTTATTAAATTATTTTTTTGTAGGTTTTCATAAACAAATTTTTATGACTAAGGGCATGACCTTCCCTATTCAAAATGTTGTTGAACTAATAATCAGAGGAGATTAACACACATGGGTGTGAAATTATTTCAATTTGAGTACGGTTACATAAATATATTGTATATGTTGTCTGAACCTTGATAAAATTTGTTAAGGTTCTTATACATTATGTCTCGAGTATAGGTGGAGTTTTAAAAACATATGAAATAGGGTGTTAAACAAAACTTATATCCACATTTAAGAGTAACTTATTTGTTTTCTATATGTTTTAAATGATGTTGCTTATGGTGAAGATTCATGATTTCTATTATGGACATTATTTGGTATTATGAAAAGGCATAACAATATTGAATGTTTTAGAATGTGCAAGCTCAAAACCCTACTTGATATTTTTGGTTCATCTTGTAATCATTTGGATGATAAAATTTTAGAATTTCAAGAACAGACAAGCATGTGATAAATTATAGTTTCTGTTCATTAAATACCGTATATGTCAATGAATGTGCCATAATGTTCCTTTCTTGTTTCCTTTTAATAATGGTCATATGATTGTTATCTTGGTTTTAAATCTTCTAGATGCCTTTACCACTTATAAGATATGTAAATTCAACTAATATGACAAACTATGAGTGAACTATTCAATGTGGTTTGGGAAATCATGAATATATAACCCCATTTAAGTAAAGTATTGATTTATGTGGCTCACATGAAATTAAAGACAAATTAAGGGTGCGCCCTGATAGCGTTCCAATGGTTTGGGTAAATAATTAATCTCTAGAGATGACAAGTTCACGATACCCTGGTGAATAACCTCGGTAATTTTTCTTTGTTGACACCTTGGGGATGAACCTTGGTGATATATTCAAGAATGTCTCAATGAAATATTGAAGCCACATATTCAAGTCATGTTACCATTTCTTTTCAAGATGATATTCCTATTCTTTCACTACTCTTGCCCTTGTGTGTTTATCAAGTTCTTATTGATGTCACAAGTAAGAATTTGGGGTATGATTCGTGTAAAATAGTAACCAACATATGAAATTGACGTTTTTTTCCTTCACATGAAACTCTAATAAAGTATTAATCTTTACGGTTTAATTTTTGCATAAAAATTCATATTTCATACTTGTTTAGGATTTCTTTTACTTCCCCCTGTTGAAAATTTCCTAATTGATTCATTTATTCCTTGAAAATCTTAGTTGAGCACTTTTATGTTATGTTACATGTGTTACAGGTTTTTATAAGAGAATCTTCTTTGGATAAGTTTATAGAAAATGATTTCAAAAGATTCATTGGTTTATTTTAAACACCTTACTCTACATTCTTATTCTCACCCTATGTTTTGAATTTTAAATTTTCAGGTAATTGCTTTATCAGATAAAATATTTCTAAAGTTACCAGTTTCCCAGAACCCGAACCAAACTCGATCCTCTGTATGGGACGTGATGTGTGTTTATCAGTGCATGTTTTTGTTTTAAATTGACACATCATATTCAGAATGAACCAACTCCTATTTCTCTATCATCGGGTCTTCACATAATGCATGAAATTAAAATCATTCAATTTACAATATTGAGTGAATAAAGTTAAAAAATCTCTACCTTGTAGATGAAATGCATTTACATAAACACCTGATGTACCTACATCACCTGTAACACCCCAAGATATTACAGTATGTAACTTCATAAATAAATTAATTTTATTTGATTGATTATATTGTATTCAATACCAAAATATGTTTATCCTACCCACAACAATAAGTTGGTTGGCGTTACATGAAAGACTGAGTTTTAATAAACAATAATATATTATTGAAATATTATTATTTAATATAATTAGATATAACCTATCCCTTAAGTTAGTGGTTATGAATTTTATTAACTAACTTATGAAAATATATTCCTGAATTAATTGGTTCTAAATTAATTAAAAATGAATATAGTAACCAACTGAATATATATGAGATGTTTTTAAAGAAATATTTTTATGCACACAAAGTCATTTTATTCGAATAAATTAAATTAATTACTATTATAGAATGATATTAATGAAATATATATTTTATATATTAAATAAAATATTTTTGATATTCATGTAATATATTTGAGAGTTATAAGATAATAACTAACCTAATATTACACATAAAACCTATTTTTTTTTCTTCTAAAAACAGTTTTATCTTCTTTAAATGGAGAACCTATTTTAAATCCAATTTTATACAATTTTATGAAATCTATTTGAAAAAGTAAGCTTCCTATTTTATATATAAATATAAAATTTTAATGTAGTTAAATTTTTCGTAATATTCTGATAAGTTTATGTTATGATGAATAGTAAAAAATACTAAATTTTAATTGAAAACAACTTTTTTTCATCAAAATAATTTATAGTGTTAAATTATATTATTGAATGTATTTAAAGTATAAATATATTATTTTTATCATTTAATACATTTTAGGTTATTGTAATCAATTTTACAATGAATTTAGATATAAAAATGTTTCAATCTTTTGCAGGTTTAAACATTAATAACTCGTTTTCCCAGGCCGTCAACAATATTAATTTTAAAATAATTACTACAAATTTTATGTTTTAAATTATGAAAAAATGGATTTTATATTTAAATTTAGTGGGTCCAAATTATGTAAATAGTTTTCTTTTATTTTTGGTCATATGAATAGTTAAATTTAGTAACATTTTTATTACCACAATTAAGGGTAATTTAGGTGATTATAGTTATAAATGATATTATAAAATTACCCAAACACTTGTCCTAATTTCATTTAATGAGTGGGTTTCTACCAAAATCATCATTAGGCCGAAATTATACTCTTTTTAATCCACTTGTATGAGAATAAGACATTTATTATATTTTATTTTAAGATAAGTTAAAAATGTCATACTCATGTTTTTAATATGTATTACATTTTTAATACATGGTTATAGAAAATATTAATTACACTATACATATTCATTAGGAAGAAAATATATTTATCTTAATCATGATAATTTATTTAAATTTTTTAGAGAAGAAAAAATTTAATCAAATTATTTCATAATAATGATGTATTAATTTTGTTAATTAATGGAAATAAAAAATAAATGCTATTAAAAACATTAAAATAAATAAAATTTGACATAATTAATGACATCCCTGAATTTTATAGTTAATTTAGAAATTTTAGTTATATATTATAAGTTTTTGTTTGTAGTTATCATGAAGTTAGGATATTTTTTAAAATGACAAATATTGAATAGTATCAAAAATGAAAAAAATTGATACTTTAAAATAAATAATATTTTTTAAATGATATAAAATTCATAAAAATATAAATTCTGCCAAATAAATACAATAAGTTTAAATATGTAATCAATGATCGATTTGGGGTTCGTTTACCATTTTATAAGAACTATATTATCCCTAAGGAGTTTCAAAAAGATGTCATGGTAAGAGTTAAAGGGATTAAATAAGGGTTAAAGTCAAATTATAAGGTTAACATTGTGACATAAAAATGTCTACAAATTGTTTTTTGAGAGAATTTAGACCCATACTCATCTTAAGTTTTAAATAACTCACTTTTAAGACATTTTTAAATAAAAAATAATATATATTAATTTAAAATTTTGGGAGTTTCCTAAAATGCCCCACATAAATTATAAAAGGGAACTTTCTCCCTCACTTCCATATACCAATTTGAACCTTCTAGATCAACCAAACCCTACCCATTTATCTTATTGACATCCATATAAACATATTAGAGGATCTGGTCTTCTTAAAAGACTAAACCTAGCATCTCTAAGAGGAGATCTGTAGAGACCCTACCCCAGAAGGCCCAAAGCTGGTGTCTACTACTATTGCATTGAAATGATTACGAGGAATTAAATCCCAAAGGACTGGGAGTTTAGTAGTCCTGGTAAAATAGATATATACATGAGAAAATAATAAACAAATTACTACATATTTTTCTTCTTCTTTCTAAATAAATAGCTTTGAGCAAAACACTAATCTTGTTAGTAAATCCCTACATATCTTTCATAGTATGTTTCCTGGATTCCTATGTAAATAAATATAATAAGGGTGAGATAAAATGATTAATAAGGTCAAAATATAGTGGATGAAATGACTAATCTATGAGAATAATAATTATGAAATGGTGAATAACTGAATTTACATGCCATATAATCAATAAACTCAGAAAGAGGTGCCTAAACAACATGATAAGGTAATAAATGTAAACACATGAGATTAAAATAACTAGATAAGAAAAAAGAAATATTGTAATGTAAGAATGTAAGACACTAAAACACATACCATCTAAATAATTAAAAATTAAATGTATCCACATACATGTTGACACAAAATATCATGGATGAATAATAAATGAAACTAAATTAGGTAAATGCTTTCTTAATGGACGTCATGTCTAAGGCACATGAAAACCTATTCCGTAAAGACCATTCACATGACAGTTTAAAATATTCTGATTTGCACAAATAATTTGTCTCATGAGAACATATTGATGCATTTAAGATCTATATAATGTTTACTATCCTCTAATCATTTATTTTCCCAATTATTCCTCAAATAGAATAATCAAAATATATAATATTCCTTATCAAATATTTTTATTGAAAAAAGAATATGAAATTATCAATATTTTCTAAAATAATAAAATAACTTTCAAAGTAGACATCATATATAAAATGGTATCTGGTTTAGGAAATAGTAACATTCATGATGAATGAAATGGATATTTAGGGGTAAATTCAATGTTTAATGATAAAAGGATATTGAATATTTCAAGGGGAATAAAAAATAATTCAAGGAAGTGGATGTGAATACTATCCTTAGAAAAATCAATAATAAACAATTCAAAGGAATCATATAGATGATATCAATACAAAAAAAAATCTTATGTGGAGTAAAAATAAAGGGTTCACTACTACAAAATAGCCCTTTAAAAGTGCTAGAATAGTCATTTATCAATTCTAATAAAACACTGACAATATAAGCGTGGTTAAAGGTTCAAAACTTTATCAGTGCTAAAAAACACTGTTAAAGTCCCCCTTTAACAATGATGAAAAAACATGGTTAAAAGGGTCCTTTACCAACACTTTTTTAGTGATGTTAAAGGGGGCCTTTAATAACACTTGTTTAGTGATTATAATGGTAGCACTGTTAAAGGGGGTAAAATTATATTTTTTTGGACACCTATGAGCTTGACCCCCTTTATTAGCGCTTCCATGAACCCTTTAATAGTGGTCCACCCCCCTTTATCAGTGCTTTTCACCCCGCTACCTTTTATCATCACTTTGTGAATTTCTATCCTTATGCATATCTTTAAAGATTCAAACCCTACACCTCTCCTTCGAAGATGGAACACCTTTACCTCTACACTATGTTGTTTTGATATCTATTTAATGATATTTCTGTTTATATATATATATAAATATACATATATTTATATATTTATTTTAAAATACATTTATACAATATGTGTGTGTGTGTGTGATATATATATACTTATATTTATTTAAATACATTATATATTATATTCATTTATATATAATAAATATAATATATAAATATATATATATCCTTATTAATACACACATAGGTATATGTATGTATAATGTAAAAATGGATAGATATTATTTTAAATACATCTTTAGAATATTTATTTATTTAGATGTATTAGAATATACATTTTTACATAAATATGTTGATATATGTATTTATATGAGTGATTTATTATATGTTAACATAAGAAACATGCATATATTTAATTATAAATAACATTAAATTATGAAAAATGATAAATTTTCATAACCATAATATCAATATAAATATAATACCTAGTAATAAAATTAGTCACCACCAAAAAAGGCAATAATACCCCCTTAAAATAGGTTGAAAATCCATCCAACGTCAAAAAATTAGGGTAGCCAGACTAAAAACTCTATTTTGAGATATTATGAGATTTTTTGGCCTTTAAACACATGATAGTGGTTTTCTATTTTCACTAAGGCTGTAGATCTCATCAAAAAATTTGATTTGATATATGGTAGAGCATAAATGGACACCAAGTTCAAAAGATATCACTGTTTGATGTTCGAGTTACGGTTTTATCTTATTTTAAATATTTTATTATTATTTTTTTTGTTTTCTATCTTCAAATTGATATTAAATGACTATTAATCGAAAATAATAAGAAACTTATTAATTATAAATATTTTATTTATTTATTATGTAATCCATTTTCACAAAATATCTTATATATTAATTGTAAAATTTTATTTACCTTTTCTAAAACATATTTTAAAAAATATATAATATATTTATATCAATATACATATATTTATATATTTAAATATTATTATTAATGATTTTTTAGTATACCTTTATTAGTGCTACTAAAAAATTGTTGATAAAGAGGGGTCTTTATCAGTGCTTCTAAAAAAGCGCTGATAAGGAACCCCATTAACCGTGTTTTTTTACAAGTGCTGTTAAAAGATCCCATGTTTCAGTTCTTTTTTAAAAGTGTTGATAATGGTACACCTTTAACAATGTTTTTTATCATTATTAAAGACCTCCTTTAATAATGTTTTTTAGCACTGATTATGGGGGTCTTTAACATCATTTTTAGCTAGCAATGTTAAAGCCCTAGTATTGGATAAACATAGTTTTTTAGTAGTTTCTATTGATGCTGAGGAATAGAAATACTATAAAACGATCTTTAAAACAAATTTGGGGAAATATCCTATGATTATGAAAACATTTTGGAAAAAAGTTTCTTCGAAAATCACTTTTGAAAAAAATTTCTTTATAAATTAATCTTTTAGACATGAAAGGGGAGATTTAAAGAAATGACGATAGGTAAATCTGTACTTGACGTATGAGGTAAAAGAACCTTCTATTTGCACGATTAATGGTTATAAAAATACATTGTTTGAAAAGAGAAAAGAATATTCCTTTGAAAACAATGTTAAAAGACAAAAAGGATAAAAACTTCTTTACCAAATCATTATAAAAAAATTTTTTAAAAAATTTATTAAAACATGCTTTTTAAAAGAAAACAGGTTCTCTAACTAAAGAGATAAATAAATTTGGGTTTTATTAAAAAAAAATTGTAAAACATTTTCAGTACCAAAGAGTGTAAAAATAGTACTACTACATGAAAAAAGTCATGAATAAATAGATAATAATGAAAGGTTTTGTTGAAAAAAATTTATACAATTTCCTCTAATGGATGTTCCATTTCAAGATCATTAGTAGTATTCTTGAGGATAATAATCTTTAAACATCCCAAGGTGTCCCATACAACTTATAAAATTTTTAAATAATAAGCCTTATAGAGGAATCATATTCAATGGAATTTTCAAATACAAAGAAAATAAAAAAATTCATGATATTATATATCAAAATTGGTTTTATTTACACCACACAAAATAATCAAATTTGAATATGACATTTATCCCACAGATGTAAAAAGTGAGATGAGAATCTATAACCTTGAGTTTCCATTTGGGTGAACATCCTTTCAATTCTTGTATAATAAACTTATTTTAATTTTGTAATTTTTTTAGAAACTTTTTCAAATCTAAAATTAATTTTATTTCACTTTTTACTATGTTTTATAGAACTACATGAAAAATTTTGTTAATGTTGGGTGTTTAGAAAAAATTCGGATTATGTGTCAAAAACAACATTGGTAGGTCAACTATGATTAAACGGGTCATTATATAACATCCCAAAAATAATAATCATGAAATAATTATCATGTCTTTTCATTAATTATGAATTTAAAATAATTTATTAAATATGGTTATTAAAAACGAACCAGCGTTACAATCATGGAGATTATAGGTTGTATGTACGCATGAGTAGTGCTCTTATTTTTCAATGATTGTTATAGAGAGAAGGTAAATAACACCATATCATAACAAAATGATCAGTATATCATAAATAACATATTATTAAATCATATATAGTTTTATATAGAATTATTGTGATGTAAAATGAATCACTCCGTGTTGAGGAGACGGTAGTCCACATGTCCATGAACGACATTATCACTTTTTAAGTGTGTGAAAGGTTAATAAAGAAAATGAAATATATATATATATAGTATATATACAGGAATTTAATTATTTCATTAATATTATATAATGTTTTTTTTATGTCACATATTTTTAATTATAATCATCATTTATACATTCCATGGGTCGTGTGAACAAATCACATCACATTGAGGGGGCAGTAATCCATACTTTTTCAAACAAAGTTATCGTATTAAAAAAATAGAATGTATTAAAGGTATGTGTTATAAAAAAATTAAATAAGTATAAATAAATAATAAATATCATAAATATGATATATAAACATAGTTTCCATCAAAATTTCTAACCATGAAAGTTGGTAAAGGAAAATGAACAATCATCATTTCGTGAGTCGGTAGTTTGTCATTCACAGAAACAATATGTTCGTTACCCATTAGATGGAACTGTGTGTATGTGTAGGTATAAATATTAGAATAAAACAACACTATTATATTAATGGAAAGTGTTTTTTTGTATAATAATATAATAAGAATATATTAGGGGTTGGATAATGGAAATAAAACTAGAAAACTTGGGAGAAGAGATTACCTCTTAATCGGGTGACTACTTTTGGTTTCTATAAAAATGATTCCTTGGAAGGATTTATACTAAAATGGAGGATTAAATTTCAAGTGGAGGGATGTTGGGAAGATATATGGGAATATATTTTTCAAATCTATGTGGTATGAGATATGCCAAAAAATCGTAAGAGGTGGCGGCCTTTTATAAGGGAGGAAAAGGACTCACTTGGCCTTTTGAAATAACGTTAGGTGTACCCATGTATTAACCAAAAACAATGTCATAAAAAGCCAACCAAAATCAATAATGGAAGGTTAATGTCATAATTATTTCCATAAAAGGGGTTTTGGATAATTTTCAAGGTCATTTGGCCCCTTAAGATAATGGTTCACTCCTTTATTAAGCTTAATTTTACCTTAATAATTGTAATTAATTTTAATTACTTTTAGTAATATTTTTTTTAAAAAAATTGGGAGTATTAGAAATTAGAAATTATTTTTATTCCAAATATGGAATCAATTTTTCCAAATTCAAATCATAGAAGTGGTAGAAATAAATTTAAATTTAATCCCCAAGATGGGACGACAATGCATGTTTTTAAGGTAAAAAGGTATGAAAGTTTGCTATTTTTTATTATCAATTTAAAATTAAAATTTATTCTAATAACATACATTGTATTAATTTATAAAAATATTATCTAATTAAACTTTAAAACCAATTAATAATATAATTTATTATTATAAATAAATTAGATAAAAAAGAAGTTTTGAACTAAAATTTATTATTTTTAACTATTCATTAAATATGAAATGTTTTAGAAAAATATCAAAAATTCACCCTAAAATAATTATTATATTTATATTTCCAATATTATTTTTATTTTAACATATTAAATCAATTAAAGAGTTAGAATTATAATTTAAAATGGGTTCTATATAAAAAGGTGGTAAAAATGCCTTTATAAACATATAGGTTTTATATGTAAAATAAGGTTTATTTTTATTTTATGCATATCAATCATAATTTATTATTATAAATTTTTTTTTAATATAAAAAATATATTTCATTAAAATAATTCATGAATTTTAATTATCTATGTTTATTAATACAAAACTCCTTTGGATGTATATAAATAAAAATATTTCTTTTTTATATCCAATTGGTTCTTATTTTCATTTATCATTAATTGGTAACCAATGAATTAATTTTATATTTATATAAACCATAACTTTTCATAATTTAGTTAAAACTCTTTATAAATGCTAACATAACGGCTAGGTTATATCATATTATATTAAATAATAATATTTTAATAATACATTATTATTTGGTTCAAATCGGTCTTGCGTGTAATGGAAGCTATCAACGAAGGTCATTTTTTCATGTAACACAAGATATCGAGGAAGGCCACTCTTACATGTAACATAATATATCAACAATGTCCTCCCTTGTATGCAACACAAGCTAACTCGGTGTTGCATGTATTGAAATACATAGAATCTATTTTAAATATTAAATATTTTATAAAGTATCTAGATATTATTTTACCCTACATATTCGGGGTCGCATTTCATACACTCTATCGAATAAAAGGTTCTTACTTTTGATTTTCAGTTCATTACATTCTCCCCAGCTTATTTAAATTTCATCCTCACAATTTAAACTTGATCATGGTGATAGATTGTTTGATACTTCCTATGTTTGAAATCCCACATCATGAGAAGGGTTTATAAGTCATCATCTATAAAAGAGAGAGTAGAAAGTATATAGGTCACATGGACTACCATGTAACTATGTCTCTATGTAAGAGAACATCAGTGTAAGTAGAGATACATACTTACTGGAAAAATGTAAATATTTATAAGGAGTGAATGGGGTCATCAATCACAAACAAGTGAATGATCAATGGAAAGTTGAGGACCTCAATGCCATAAATCTGTGATGATTTAGAAGACCACAGATTCAACAGAAATTATGATATTAGGAAAAAAATTTATTTTAAGACATTTTCCTAATGTTGGGTAATTATTTTAATACTTAAAAATATAATGAAAAATTCTTACATGTTATGTTTCAATTTCATATGAAAAATCCTAAATTTTGGTTGTGCTTTGATCAAATTCTATTTAATTCCTTTACACCAAGAAATTAATTACCAATAGTGATTTTTTATGCCCAAAGCACAAAAAGAAACATTTAAAGGATCATGAGGCCTATAAATGAGTGAAAATTCTAACTATTTTCATTAACTATCTTCCAAAAAATATTGTTAATAGATTAATATCTAATCCTCAAAACTGAAACTACTAGTTTATCATTAAATTTTATTCATAAAATTTTTTAACTGAAAACAATGAACAATTAACCAGGAAACTTCATAGGTTAGTGGTTCGAAGGAAACCCTTATCATCCTTTGTTCATGGGTTAAAGACCCACACCCTTGCTAGATTTATTTAGTTATCACCGAGTTTATAGATCATCCTTTTCTAAAAAAAATTAATATAATTCCTAAAATAAATATGATGGAAATCAATTAAATTAGGTTAATCATAAAATAGACTTTTAACTAAATTTTTCAATATAATTCTAATATATAAATACTTCATCCACTTATTTCCACATAGATCTTTCCGTAGTCTAGAGTTTATCCATAATATCATTTATATGATTTTTAAATCATGATACCCTATTTTCAATGTAAACACCCTAATTTAAAACTAGGTTATTCATTGTCAAAATCCTTCATGCTGGTTATTAAAGAAAATGTAAATTATCTTAAACATATCCCCTAGGTGTGTCAAAGTAGTTGTGTAGTATGGTTAATGGCCTAATTATTTCCATAAAATTGGTTTTGGAAAAATCATGAACTCGAGCCATATTTTTGGGAAATGAATTTGATATGTCACTAATCCTATGCGATCAAGGATCTCAAAGGGGTGAATATTACTCTAGATAAAAATTCCCTTTCTTTATAAAGTGTATGACTCTCTTCCATGGTTATATTCAAACGAAAAATTTTTCTCTAACATCAAAATTAAATTCCCTTAGGTAGTAGTCAATATAGCTCTTTTACCGACTCTAGGTAGATTTTATATGTTTTTTATGGATTGAAACATCTTTGTCATCACTTTCAAAAGATTAGGTCCATGTATTATTCATTCCACAACTTCATCCCAAAACATTTTGAGTTCTATATTTCTTTACATTCCCAGATTCATATATATCCATTTGAATACTCTAGTGGAAGTTTCTTTTATATGGGAACTCAATTAATGGGATATATTGATCACATACTACTTTAAATTCCATTAAGTGTTTGAATTGTCCTTTTAGATTTTCTATCAGTCTGGGGGTGATAGGTCATGCTAAAATTTAATTTAGTACTAATGTCTTATTGAATGCCTCTATAGAATTTATAGGTGAACCTTGGATCACAATCAAATATGATTGAAAGTATAACCCCATGAAACCTCACCATTCCCTTCACATATATCATGGAAATTTTTTCAAGTTAGAAATCTTCCCAAATAGTGATACAGTGGTCAGTCTTGGTGAGTCGATCCACCACAAACCATATCAAATTTTTTCTGTGGATGTTTTTGGGAGACTGGTGATAAAGTCCATGGTGATATTCACCCATTTCCACATTGTTATAAGAAATGGTTTAATCATCCCATTGGAATTTTGGCACTCTACTTTAAGTTGATGGCATACAAAACACCTTGATATATACTCCGTAAGATCCTTCTTTATGTTGTCCCATCAAAAGTGTTCTCAATGATCATGGAACATATTGGTACTTCTAGGGTGGTGTGGAATGATAGGCTATGTGCATTATACAATAGAAAGGTCTTTATATCAGGAGATGATGGAACATAAAGCCTCATTAAAAACTAAATTACACCATCATCATGAATTTGGAACTCATGTAGCTCCCCATCCTTTATTGATTTTATCTTTTTTAGCTCCAGATCATCCGTTTATATCTCCTTGATCTTCTCTTAGATAGAAGGTTGGGAAATCATTTTGGAGAGGTAGGATGTATTCTATATCTTTATTATTTCAAGATATATCCTTTTCTAATACAATAAGATAAGTTCACTCTCAATTTTCATCATGGATATAGAAGCATGTTTTTTCAATTAAGAGCATCATCTACCTTATTCTCCTTTCTCGGATTATAGTGCATAGAGAAATCGTAGTCTATGATTATATCAAACCATTTTCTTTGATTCATATTGATATAGTTATATGTGAATATATACTTTAGAGTCTTATGATCGGTATATATGTCAAACTTTTCACCATAAAGATAGTGCGACCAAATATTTAGAGCAAAGATTATATCTTCAAACTCTAGATCATGCGCCAGGTAGTTCTTCTGATGGATCATTAACTATCCTAAGGAATAGGATATCACATTATCATTCTGCATGAGTACACAACCCATGAATTTCTTTTGAATCATCACTATATATCACAAAACCTTTTCCACTTATTGGTAGTGTGAGTACATGTTAAGACCAAGATGATAAGGATGACTATCATATTTAGGTATTATTTTTTTCAAGGAAGTTTAAGAAGAAAATAAATCACATAACTTTTTATTTGTTGAAATTCAGACTGACCATCATATTCAAAAAAATAATACCCACAATGGTTAAGAAAGTCCATGGTATAGGGAATATGTTTTGGGATGAAGTGGATCATTATACTCACCTTATGTCCGGAATGAAAGGTTTAATTATAATGGCGAAAAAATATTCAACCAATCATATTCAGTTTGATCAAAATTATACCAATCATATTTTGGTTGAGAAGGAAAGAAATATGTTGATAAAATATAGGTAAGTAGAAACACATTACTTTGTAGGTTATACGACGATTAATATGATATTCAATATAATCAAAGTCCTGAAGTAATAAAGGGTACTTGCAGAAAGTTTACGAAAGAATAAATTTGATGAATTTGAATCATTCCAGACTCAAGATCATCATAATGATATTTCTGTATGAATAATTGATTAATGACAAAGGAGGAGGATCGTAATGAATGTGCTAGTTTTAAGATAAACTAAATTCCAAAAAGATATAAATCCTCAAAGAAAGATGTTAGCGAGAATCATATTAAAAAAATAAATAAGCTCTTAATGTTGATCCATTGGATTTAGTATGTCATAATATTAATCAAAGGTTGAATTTTTTTTTATAAAAATTGACCAGTATCATATTTAGAAGAGAAAGAAGTTGTTGAAGTTATAGTTGCTGATACCGGTCCATCAGACTCACTATGCCATCATAATCATCAGAATAAGAATTGTTTGAAACTGATGAATGTAAAGAAAATGAAAACTATGTAGTGTCCAATATGAAGAATAAATTCAGAGATTTATCAATAATGTAGTCAATCATTTAAAATCGGTTTAATTAGTTTGTTTATCATTCAAGTGGGTCAAAATAAGAGATAAAGAAGAATATATTATTTTACATTTGTCTTCATCATAATGAGGCAAATCATAATGAAAAATCTGAATGGGAAATTATAATCATACTAATGTTTTTAAAGAAAGTATAATTTATAGATAAAGATATTTGAAGATTCATGATGTTTTGAGAAGTGTTGATAAGAGTTGATGAAGGAAAGATTCACCTGAAATTCAAAGGAACATATAGATTCGTAAAATGTAATTGAGAGGAAACATATTCAAGAATCCCACCCAAACCGTTTTTGGGGTGATTATAAAAGATAAATTACATTGTAAGTTATGATATATGTACTTTTCATGGTAAATAAGAGACAAGTAATATATTTAGATAGAATAAGAGGTTTCCTGATTGAATTTTGTTGAAGAAGTATTTCAGATAGAAGAAGCATTTGAGAAGAGACAAGATTATATTCAACTGGTCATCATATTGGGCTAAATCATCAGTCTAGAAAAATTGTATTGGGATTTCTAGATTGAAGAAGAAATGGTTCAGAATTTTTTCAAATATTTTCTAACAAAGTCATATATTTTTCTTATTGATCAATTATACTAGGAGAATCAGACTGAGTTTTATAACAATGTCCATATAAGTTCATACCAACATCTAGGTAAGAAAATAAATATTTTTTATAAAAAATAACACAGTTTTGAAAGTTGATAAAGAAGCATCAGAACTTGTTTTGTTATAAAAATTTGTATTACATCATTTCTTCTAGAAGGATAATATGCACTATTGAATTGTTTACATAGTGACACACAAGTTAATGAGAATATCCTACTCAATGTATTCCACAACAAATGATTGTATACTAGTGGATTTTTCGGTATTAGATAATTTTCATACAATACAAAGGATGTAGATATTCTTGTTGAATAATAAACCTTGTAAATTCTTGTGTTCATATAGATGTGGGTTTTAATTATTTTAAATAGGAAAAGAAATATTTAAGATGTGGAAAATGTTTTTTAATAAGTAAGGAAATATAAAAGAGAAATATTTCACTAATTAACCCCGACCCCTCTCATTGATACAATTATCTTGACTGGGAAATAACAATTAGTATCAGAGACAGTTCCCTTTTTTTATTCTTTGTTGTATTTTTGAAGAGAAGTTGATGGATTATTTGAATTGTGTCAACAATAATGGAATCCTGGTTTTCTATGGAAAGAATTATCATATCTGTAAATATATAATGTCTCCCCATCTTCTGTATATGAGATATGATTTTATTGAAGATGTAACAGATGTATTTCCTCCTATTGATGATAAAGTTCATCTTAATCTATTGATAAGAATAATCTTGAGAGTGATGGAAGGGATAAGAATTATTTACTATCATCACTTTCTAAAAGTGAAATTTTAAGGGTGAAGGTTGTTTCCATAGTTAATGGTATAAGGGATAAGTTTAAAAGCATATATGAATGCAATACAAAATTGAATAAGAAAAATTACAAATCTTGAGGCTGAAGTATGAAGACTTGAAAATTGGTGGGTATGAATCTATTGGGGACTTATTTACCAAGTTAAATATCATCATCAAAAATATCAGATGTCTTAGTTAAATTTTCAAAGAAAATATAGTTATTGAAAATATATTAAGAATTATTCCCGAAAAGTTTGATGCTAAAGTTTATTAATTAGAAGAGAGATATCAGAAAAAATTATCTATAGATGATTTTCAAAGAACTGTCATCACTTATAAAATAATAAGGTATAAAGAGAAGAAAATGAAATAAAATTGATTGGGAAACTTCATTCAATACTATGAAGAAAGATAATTCAAAGAAGATTATTATTGAAAAAGATGGTGGTTATTTTGATTCTGAAAATGAGGTATGTAAAAATATTGAAGATATTTTATCATTTTTTTCCTAAAAATGTGAGAAGAGGTATATGTAAATATAAAAGGAATTTTCCCTTGAAATGATTTGAATATGGATTCATTGGGTACATTACAAAAACATTTCCACAAATAAAGAAAGAAAAAGATTGTGATGAAGAAAAAATTAGCCCAAGAAGGTCATGGAAGAAATAAGATGGAAAGGAAAATATTATTCCATAGGTAAGGGTTAAAAATTATCAAAATCTAAAAGGTGTATATTGTTATATAAATATAAATAATAAGAATATATTAAATCAAAATCCAAAAATTTTGCTGAGGATGTTGGTGAGAATACTTTTACTGTAATAATTAATGATAAAGAATTCAGAATCAGTATTTCCGATTAAGAATAAACAAAACATAAATTTCATTTAAAATAAGATTTGAAATATATTTGAGAAATATTAGAAGTCTTTAAAAACAAACCAAGAAGTTTGAATATGAATGTTCCTCATAAAAAATTCAGGAAATTGTTTTAGATTATAAGAAAAATATGCAACTAGATATTAGTGATTTGAAAAAATATCATAAGAAAGAAAAGAATCGTAATGAACTTATGGAATTGATGTTAAAGGTATAAAAATAATAGTTAGAACTTTTCTGGTAAAATCTTTGTAAATATGAAAATAAAATTATATTTTCCAAAAATTCTATATATGAAGTTGGTGAAATTTTTCATAAGGAAAAACCTGATAGGATAAAAAATTAACCATCAAAAGTTGATGGGAAATATATAATTATTTCTGGAAATAAGAAATATTAGAAATTAATATATGTGGCTAAGATTAACAAAGTTGAGAATTCATAAGTTTTTGAAAAACCTGAGTCTAAAAACATTTCTAAAAATTATGAATATGTAAATGTTTCTATTATTTCTAGTTATGACAAGGATAAAAGTAGAAATAAGCTAAAAAAAGATTCTAATTTACAACAGAAAGGTTGGTGGTCAACAAAATTCAAATAAGAAGGTTGCTAAGAAACATATTCATAACTCCAGTCAGTATGGAAGAAATAGAGGAAAATATTCTTTCTATGGATACTTCTGGTATTGTGATGGAATCACAATTAAAAAAAATATGTTTTGGTTCAACCAACAACATTACTTCTATTCCATAGGTTATGAAATTCATTGGTTTAGGGGGAATCAATATTCTAAAAAGAATAAGTAAGAAAAATAAGTTATAAAGAAACCTAATAATGATGGTGTAAAAATTAAAAATAGGTTACAACCCCAATAAACTATTTCTAAAAGATGTGAACAACCAGGTAATCTTGCTAAGGGTTTTATTTTTTTGTTACCAGCACCATATAATTTTCTTATCATTTCTAATAATCCGGAGGTGAAAAAAGAAAAATCTCTTGTTGTTAAAACTACCCTCAAATCATTTAAAGGTGAATGACCATGGATTCTTGATAGCAAGTGTTCCTTACACATTAAAGGAGATTTAAAATTTTTGAAAAATTTAAAAGACGTCAAAGAGGTTACTATGACATTAAACAAGGATGAAAAAATAATAATCAAAGGTGTTGTATCAACTATCATTAAGAAATTAATGATTAAATCTAAGAAATATATATATATTGACGAGTTGAAACATAACTTGTTTAGTGTTTCACAATTGTGTGATGAAGGTAACAAAGTTACCTTCGGGAAAGATTTATTTTTTGTGAAACTTGAGAAGGATAAAACGATAGTTACAAGAGGCCAACATACAAAGGGAATCTTATTTCAAGTGCATGAGGTACAAAACTCTTGTTACTTGGGTATGGTAGAAGAAAATAAATTATGGCATAAAAGGATGGGAAACTTGTGTCAAATAAATAAGAGTAAGTTATAAAAGTTATATTGAGTTCGTGATATTCTTGATTTTCAATGAATATGAGATTTTTGTTGCACTATTTTTCATATGGGAGAAATCACAAAGTCTGTGTATAAGAATGTTGAGACTTTTTCAAAACAACCATTGGAACTTATTCATTCTGACATCTATGGACCAATGATAAAACAATCAAAAAATGATGATAATAACTTCATCACATTCATTGATGAATTTAATCACATTACTTGTGTTATGAATATGAAATATAATTCATATGCTCTGAGAATGTTTAAAGGTTTTAGGAGAAAATCTAAAATGAAAAGTGAGTATTCTGTGAAAAAGTTAAAAACTATTAATGGTTATGGGCATAAGAATGAAGAATTTTAATGTTCTCCTGAGAAGAATGGAATTTTCTATGAATATAGTACCCTATACACACCTCAACAAAATGGGGTTGTTGAATGGAAGAATATAAGTTTGGTGGAAATGGGGAGAACTATGTTACATTAATAAGGTATTTCTCATTTGTATTGGAGGCAACCCATGAGTACTATTGTTTATATTCAAAACTGGTGTTTCTATAGGCCATGTTTCTATATTACTCTATACAAATTTTTTTATGGAAAAACTACATGTTTCAAACACTTAAGAGTTTTTAGGATTCCATGATTTATAAAGAAGAAAGATGGAAATCTGGGAATGTTCAAGCAGAAATGTGAAGATGGAATTTTTCATGGTAATGCTCTAGAAGGAAGAGGGTATAGATGTTTCATCAATGAAATAGAAATAATTTTTTATTCTAATAATTTGAAAGTTATTGAAAAATATATTAAGGATAAATATAATCAATTAAATAAGGATGTTGAGAAGGATTATGAAAGTTTTATCAATATTTCTGATAAAGATACATCCAATTATAATCCTACTCAAAAACAAGATTCAGAATCAGCTATTTCAAGTGATGAATAAGAATCTCTAAAATATCATCCCAAGATGATGAAGCTATTGGAATCTCAGAACATTATAGTTGATCAACATAAGAAGGTTCAAACAATAAGGACAAAAAATTCTATTAAACGCAATTCTATGTATTCAAAAATTGGTCCCAATGATATGAAATAAGATTTTGAGTATCTATAATGGGTTCAGTCCATGAATTAAGAGTTAGACTAGATATAAAAGAATGATTCATAAGAACTCGTACCAAATCCTAATAACAAAAATGTTATTGGTACAAAGTGGGTTTCCCAGAACAAAATGAATGAATAAGGTGAAGTGATAATAAACAAGGAAAGATTAGTATGTAAAGTTACTCTAAAATCGAAGGAGTTGATTTTGATGAAACTTTTTCTCTGGTGGAATGGTTAGAAACAATAATAATTTTTCTTGAAATTTCTACACGATGGAGTTACAAAATTTTTCAAATGGATGTAAAGGCTGCAATTATAAATATTGATCTTAATGAGGAAGTTTACATTGAATAGCCTTGTCGATTAGTTGTTGGGAAAGATAAAAGTAATATGTGCATATTTAACAAATCCTTGTATGCACTAATGAAATCTATGAGGGCATAGTATTCCAAACTGGATACCTTCTTAAGGAATATGAGTTTTAAGAAAGGAAGGGTTGATAACAATATTTACATCAAAAAAATTCAAGTGTTTTCCTTCATTATAATTGTTTACATTAATGACATTATCTTTACTAGGAATAATCTAATATCTTGTGAAAAGTTTTGTAAATGAATGAAAATTTTGTTTGATATTTCCATGTTGTGATAAATAAAATACATTATTGGGTTACAAATATTATTAAATAAGAAACACATTTTTCTTTCTCAAGAAAAGTATGCTAAAGAAATTCATAAAAAGTTCGGTTTAGAAAATTCAAAACTAGTTTACACCTCAATATCAGTGGGAACAAAGTTTAGTAAAGATGGAGAAGAAAAGAAAGTTGATTAGAAAGAGTTTCCAAAGTTGATTGGAATTTTGAAATATTTTACTTCTTAGGACCCAATATTGTTTATTATGATACCTTATGTGAATGATTTTATAGTGATCCAAAATAATCAAATTTAATTTCTAGAAAAAGAATCCTCAAATACATCAAAGGCCCAAAAAATTTCATAATCAGGTATGATAGCTTAGAAAGTATTTATTTTTTTGGTTATTCAGATGCTGCTTGGGTATTAAATGGTGATGACAGAGGATCCATAGCAGGTGGAGTTTTATTTCTAGGTAAATGTTATGTTTTTTGGAATATAAATAAATCGAATTCAGTAATAGTCATTACAACTAAATATGAATATTTTTCTACTACACAATCTGCTACCCAACTTATGTGGATGAAGAATCAGTTAGAATACTAACTTGTTGAATTGAAGTTACCCTTTAACTTGGGTTGTGATAATCAAAGTGAATTCAACCTTTCTAAGAATATAGTAAAACATTATCATTAAAACATATTGATATCCACAATTATTTCATTAAATATCATGTGTAGAATAATGAGTTAATGTTTGAGTATGTTCCTAAATCAGAACAAGCTGCTGACATTTTCACAAAACCATTACCCAAGGAAGCATTTTCAAAATTCATCTCAAACAAGGTTATCTAACCTCTTTCTCATCTAGGTTGAGGTATATGTTTGTGTTCCCAATCTCAACTTATCTTTGGAAAGTGTTTTCAAGGGGGGGAATTGTTTTATAAATCTATCAATATAGAAGCATGTTAATAGAGAGAGTTGTGGGTAAATTGTGAATTCATCATTGTAAGTGTGTGAACTATTATAACTGTTTGTTGGAGTGGTTGTTGGAAACAATTTTTTTGTATTCTATGGAGGATTAAAATTTGAGGAAGAAAAGATGAATAAATTTTTCATAATCACTCCTTTTGGACATCATGAATTTTATTTCAATAATTCTTGTTTCCTACAATGATTTACCATAGGTAGTCTTATAATTATTGATAAGTAATAAATACCTTGAGGATAAAAATTTCAGTGAATTATTAACATTGGTTGAAAAAAAAATACAAAGTGGGAGATTGT
This sequence comes from Viscum album, assembly GCA_963277665.1. Lineage (NCBI taxonomy): Eukaryota > Viridiplantae > Streptophyta > Magnoliopsida > Santalales > Viscaceae > Viscum > Viscum album. The sequence continues at coordinate 960,346,907 of OY728148.1, read as the reverse complement.
TAGGACCAATATGATAAATATGAATAACATATTCAGGTATTTTGATTTGTTGTCAATAGAGTTTAAGAAGAAAATAAATCACCTCACTTTATATGTGATAAAAAATTGGACAGTCCATCATATTCAATAAAATCATAATCATAATGGTTATGAAATTCCATCACATTGGGAATATTTTTTCTGGATGAAGAGGATCATCAAACTCAGGCAAAGTTTGGAATGAAATGTTTGATCCTAATGGGGAATAATTTGAGTCTGCATAAATTTGATGAAAATGTGATGGTTCTTTTCTGATCTTGGAGTTCTCATAAATCATAAGTAAGTTTTAAAACTTTTGATGAAATCTTCATGAAAGAAATGGGAGAAAAATATTATTCCAATCATATTCAAGATGATTGTAATCATGCAAGTCGTATTCAAGATGAGTAGGAAATAAATATGTTTATGAATGGTAGGGAAGTTGCAACACTTTACTTGGTAAGTGAGATGATGCTAAAGTTTATCTTCAATGTAATAAAAGTCATAAATAATGTCATCATACTTGTTAAAAGTTTATGAAAGAACAAATTTTATGTATTTTAATCATTATGGTCTAAATAGAATCATAATGATATTTCTGGATACAGATTTGTTTAAAGGCAGGGTAGGATAGTCATAATAAAGGATGTAGTTTTCAGTCAGACCAAAATCTAGAAGATTGAAATCCTTGAAGAAAGATGTTTTTGAGAATCGTATTCAAAAAATAAATAAGTTACTAATGTTGATCCATAAAATTTTGTATGTCATCATATTAATTAGAGGTATAATTTTTTATTATAAAAATGGGTTGGTATCATATTCATAAGAAGACTAATTTGTTGATGTTGAAGATGGCGATAGCGGTCCGTACTCGGTATTCCATAATAATCATCAGAGGAATAATATTTTGGAAGTGATGAATGAAAAGAATATGAAAATTATGTGGTGCCCAATATGAAGAAGAAATTAATAACTATATCAATAAATTAGTTAACCATTAAAACTATTTTTAATTACTTTGTTTATAATTCAAGTGGGTCAAGAGAAGATATAAAGAATAATATATTGTTTTAAATTTGTACTCATTATTATGAAGCAGGTCGTAAGAACAAATTGAAATGGGAAATAAAAATTAGTATGATGTTTACAAAATTCTAAAGTAGAGTTGAAGTTGTGAGAAGATTTGAAAATGTTAAATGAGTGTTGAGAAGAGATTATGAAGTTAATATGAACCAAAAATTCAAAGGAACGTGTAGATTCAGAAAATTTGATTGAGTGGGAAATTTTTTAAGAATCCCACCTAAACCATTTTTTGGGTGAGTATAAAAGGGAAAGTACATTGTACTTTTGAAAAATGTACTATTCACAAATATTAATAGAGAAGAAATAGCTCTAGAGAGAAGAAGAGGTTTCCATATTTTGTTTTGTTGTATTCAACTGGTCATCGTATGGGGCTGAATCATCGGACTGGAAAAATCATATTGGGATTTTTCGATTGGATAAGAAGTGGCTTAGAATTTTCTCAACCGTATTCTGAAAAAGTCATATATTTTTCATATTGAGAAATTAAACTGGGATAATCAAACTGGGAGAATTGGATTGGGAAATCAGACTGAATTTTATAACAAAATTTATAAAAGTTCTTACAAACTTCTAGGTAATAAATTGAAGATTTTTTTTAAAATAATACATTTGTGAAAGATGATAAAGAATCACCATATAATGTGTTGTTAAAAAACATTTTATTTTATCATTTGTTATAGAAGGATCACATTCACTATTGAATTGTTTATATAGAGCTACATGAGTGAGATAGAATATCCTAATCATTGAATTCCACACAAAAGGATTATTTTGTAAGAGATTGTGTGGTATTAGATAATTTCAAAATCATAGAATGGATGTAGCTATTCTTGTTGAATAGTGATACTTATAAATTCATGTATTCCTATAGATGTGTGTTTTAATTTTTTCCCATAGGTAAGGAAATATTTAATAGGATTCTATGCTTATTACATAACTAAAGAAATATAAAAGAAAAATATATCACTAATTCACTCTCTCCCCCTCTTAGTGATACAATTATCTTGACTGGGAAATTACAACACAAGAACAATGATTTGCCACTTCTTGATCTCCTTAAAGCTTTCATCATATCTTTCATCCATAAATAATTTACCCCATTTTGTGGTAAATCGGTTAGTTGGCTTAAAAGTAATGGTAAATTTATGAAAAATTGTAAATAGTAACCAGTTAATCTATAAAACTATAGATTTATATGAAACTAGTGGGTCAAGGTTATTCTTTAATTTCCTTTTTCATTGAAGGGTCCACATAAATTCCATCACTTGTGATCACGTTCCCCAATAATGTGACTTCATGCATAAAAAAGTCACCCTTTTTTACTTAAAATACTTTCTCTCCTTCATTAATATCACCAACACAATCATTAGATTTTCTTAATGTTCCTACTTAATATTGGAATAAATGAGAATATAATCGATAAACAATACCAAAAATATTTTGAGATGGTCTCTAAAGAATATATTCATCAAATACATAAATATTGTAGGAGAATTAGTAAGTCTAATGGGAATTACTATGAACTTATAGTGACCATACCTTGTATGTAAAGCAGTATTTTTACTATCTTCCTTCTTAATCTTTAGTTGATGATATCCATAAAAAAGATACACCTTTGAGAATTATTTCACTCCTCTTAGTTGATTGAATAATTCATCAATCCTTGGTTGATAAGAATTTTTATTTATGGTGATCTTGTTGATATCTTAGTAATTGATATACACCTGTTTTGATTTATCTTTCTTTTTGACAAAGAGCATTAGTGCACCCCTAGGTGTTGTACTAGGGAGTATGAACCATTTTTTCAAATTCTCTTGTAGATAATTATTTAACTCCTCCATTTCAATCAAGGACATCCTATATGGGAATTTTGAGATAGGAGTGGCTCTGGGTATGAGATCTATTGAGAACACTACCTCACGATCAGGGGATTCCAAGTAACTCATTGAGAAATACATCAATGTATTCCCTAACAATGGACCTTTCCTCCAGGTTATTACCATCCTTTTTACTCAACTATTTGGGAATGGTATTCTCCTCTACAAGGTATCAACACCCACACTTTTTATGGATTTTCTAAATAAGATTCATGATATTCCTTGCATTTTTAGAGGATCATGGGATGGTTAAGAATATAAAAATAGATTTATTTCCAATAGTTGATTTCATTTATATATAAGTAAAGCGAATACGTGTCCAATATATCATCAAATTACAACAAGGTAAATATAATAATATTTTCAAGAAGAATCATCCCAAATATGATTATAGGAGAAGGTTACAACAATTGGGTTGTAATGATTACACCACTATGTTTTTTATGGATATATCTATTTAATCGTATATGGGTTTTAATTCTATATTTATAGAAATGTTTTAGGATATAAATGAATAAGTAGAACCAGAATCAAATAATACTTTTCTATTATTTAGTGAATAAGAATCATACCTTGTATGAATTCATTTTCACACTCCACAACATTAGTAATGATGATATAAGATTTCCCTTTCTCCTTTGACATTGGTGATTGCTGAAACTGGTTGCCCTCAAGGACATATGGTTTAGTGCACTTGCTTGCATAACACCCCTGGTCCCTATAGTTGAAGCATTGAACCATTGGAGGTGCATTAGGATGTTATATCATTTCTCCTATCATGCTGGTCAACTACTTCATGTATCTTGAATATTCATTAGCTTGGTGTCCTTCTCTCCCATACTTGAAGAATTTCCCCACCCCTTTGCGTCAATTAACATGATTATTCTTCCCACATATATGACATGTGGGTAGTTGGATCCTCTTTCCTCATTTTTCATTTGACCCACAATCTTGAAACCCCATTCTTCTCTTATTATCTCCATAACCATGTGACCATTCTTTTAACTCCATATCTACTTTAAGAGTAAATTTAACCAAATCTTCAAAACAACCAAATTCTTATATTTCTAGATCGTTTCGAAGGTGTATTTTTAAATCAATAATGAACATATCTATTTTTCAATAATTATTGATAAAAAACTGAATGAATACATTTAAAACCGTATAATGTTTTCATCATAAGCTGTGACAACATCACCTTCCCTTTTCTTTAGCTATATGAATTATCATTCAATATTTTTTTTGAAGAGTTCAAGGGAAATTATTTGTTAGAAATATTTGCTTAAATTATTCCCACTCCATCTCTTCCATTAATCCTTTGGATTTTTGTTCTTTATCAATTCCTTCTATTTAATAGCTTCTCTATATAAATGATAAATTACAAGAGTCACTATATCCTTATTAGAGAAATGCATTATAGAAAAGATCGTCTTCATTGAGTTATCTCACTATTCCACATCAAGTGGATTGGAAGTTCCACTAAACATCAATAGTCATTTTTTCATTAAGGACTCAATGGATAATTGTTACTTCTTGGGTTAATATGGACATTCCACATAGTTCACGTTATTATTCATATCTTGAGACAACTAGGTAACCATTTCCATAAAGTTTGGAACTCAACCTCCCATTGAATTGGGGATCTCATTTGGATAATTGTTTCATTGACACTCATTTAGGTTTTAGGCCTAGTTTTTCCTGGTTCCTACCATTTTATAGAATAGAAAATGTTAGAACAAAACCTAAGTCAATAAATCATGTGTAATTTATTATTTTATGAAATTAAAACTAAAGGAATATCTTATGGGATCCCTATGTCTATAATTTTCTAAAAATAGTGTTCTTGGATGTTTTACCTATACAAAGACTTATACTATTGGTTTTTACTCATGTTTTCTAATCATAATTCCCAAATTAACTAAACCATTCTCAGATACCAACTATAGTGACCCTAATATTTCATATATAACTATTACATCATTTTAAAGATAAACAACATAATAGAGTTACAAATCTAGGATCCAACGGTTTATGTCTTAGAAAAATAAGGCTCATAAATAACTTGTGCAAATAAAACATAAAAATCTATTTAAATACTTCTTCATTATCCTTAAAAAATATCATACTATCCTTAGTGCTTGAAATTACCTAAGGATATACATCAATGAAAGTGGTAAGATAAAAGCCTTGTAAGAGGATGAATAAGGAACTTTAATCAATATAACATGGGTGAGTATAATCATCATATCATAAGACTAGGATCTTTATCAATATCATGAGGTAAATTTGTGACAAATTCATCGAATGTTGAAATGCATAAAAAGGAAACATCATGTCATAGTGGTTTAATGTCACATATAGTTTTGAATAAAGCTAGAATCATGTTAACACATAACATATGTGAATAATCATAACATAATCACTTTAAACAAATCTAGAATCATGTTCACATATAATAAAAATTATCTCATGAGATACAACACATTACCCAATGTGTTGGAGGGATATATAAATTTGGTCTAGTCATCACATCATAATATTTACATAATCATGCATGTCATATAGAATTTGTAACAATCATTTCATGAAATAACCCATGGAAAGGAATGGGTTTCATGAGGATTTCAAAAATTATGATTTCATAAATAAACATCGAGTTCCAAAATGAAAAATCGGAAAACATATTTTCTATAAGAGTCATCAATCTTTAGTTAAGAATAAACAAATCAAGATGAGTCCAAGATGTGTTTTGGAAAGAAGTGTTATTTTGGAAAATCATTTTATTTTCCATAAAATCATATAAAAACATGTATATCCAAAAATAAAATAGGGATGAATAATTAAATTATATTTAACGAACATTAGAGAACTATTTATTCCAAATATGTCACGAAATATGGATAACCCAATGAAAAATAGTTGGGTTCAAGAATCCCCTTACCTTAATTCCTTCTTTATTTTTTCACTTTTGCGCCTCTTGAATAATAAAATTATATTTATTAAAAAACTAATAAATATGTTAATTATATAAACTTGTACAATTATTTATCAATTATAATAATTTTATTATATTTATTAATTTCTATTAATGAAATTGATGTGTTTTGAAATCATGATTTTCCTAAAAATTTCTTGTTTCACATTGATTTCTCAATTTTCTTTTAGAGTCATTTATAGAAAAGAATGATTAAATCCAGTAGATTAAAATAAATGTAATTAATTATTTATATATTATATATAATTAATAATTTCCATCCATGAGGGTGGTTATAAGAATTTTCATATAAATGTCTCCATAGGTGGTTAATTAAGCTTTAATAGGACATTGTTAAGAGAGAGGGAAAGAGAAGTATTACATTAATTTTTTTCATAAATATGACAATTACATCTTGTTAACATTTATATTATAATTTTAAATTATTTAATAATTAGTTTTATAGTATATGGTTTTTAAATTAATTGGTAAAAAAATGAAAGAGAATAAGAAAAAAGGGAAATGTTAATAAATACTTACTCTCTCCTCAATGTAGCTTCTCTTGTAAGACGATATAACACCCTTGGTGATTAGAGTTGGATTTATCCAAAATTTCCCTATGTAATGTAAGGGGATTTAGAGGGAGTATTTGGAAAGATATTTTAGTTTGGCATGTTTGAGAAGAATGTGTTTCCAAGGTAAGGGAGAGTGATTATTTATACATTAAGAGAGGGGTATTTTTAGAATAAAATATTTAATAAAATAACATATCAAAGGAAAAACATGTAATAGTGAATTTTTGAAAAAAAAAATTATATATAAATATAATATAGTGGGTTTAATACTTTAAATCCTCTTTATAATTCAAATTTATTAACATATTAAAAAGAAAACTAAAGAAAAAAAGAAATTGATATTTTGAGGAATCAATTTTGAATTTAGGTTTTGGAAAGTGATTTTTAGGTTTGGAAATTATTTTTATTGTATTTTAATAACTCATTTATGAAAATAAATATATAATGGGCGAAAATAAATTTCTATAATGGATTATGTCATTATTACATCATGAATGATGTAACCTAAGATACATCGATTATGAGAAAACTATATTTTTACTATCCACCTAAAAATTGAAGAATATCAAAAAATTAGAAAAATCACACCCCATGAAAATTTTAACATTATAATTTCAAAAATGATATTAATTTAATGAAATTAAATATCTAAAATAGTTAAAATATAAAATTTAACATAAAAATAATGATTTTAACAAAATACATTAAAATACAGTTTACTAAAAATATGCTTTATTTTCTTTGAGGATTTTAATCTTGGTATTTATTTTATAGAATTATAATATTTTTATTTACATAAATTAATCATGATAAATGTTATTTATATCATAATTTATTATTTTTTGGTAAAATAACTCTTCCAATGGTCAGGTTACTATTCCCACCGATCATGTTACTATTCCAATAGTCACATTGCTATTCCAACAGTCACATTACCTTATATATATACCACTCAATTATTTCATTCAGTATTCAAATAAATTCCTCTCAAGGTTCTATATTTCCATTTTAATTTTTTTATTGGCTTACTATAATTTTGTGTCTATTATATTGTGTTGGTAGTGGGGCCCATAAATCTAGTAGATGAGGTCGATCCATATTTTCTCATTTTAGCTTTTCTTTTTTATACTTTTTATCCAGTTGTAATGTTTGGGAATTTAATTGGTTTCATTTCTAATTAATGTAACAATATTTATTAATATAGTTTTTATTGGTTTCTCTATATTTTTTATGTGTATAGTATATAATATAATACAAGACACATTTATTCAGGAAAAAAATCTTACTAATAAACATTATGTCATTACAATGGGGTGTGACATCTCCCACCTCAACCTAAATGTACTATAGAACATTACCTACCTATCTGAAGAGGAGTAGTTGAGCCCTTCCTAGACTCTAGTACCTATCTTACTCCCCTACCACTACTATACTATGATATGTTCTAAAAAACTTATGAAGATGGCCCATCCTTCCGCAACCAAGGCACTCCAAAGAGGTGTATGAAATCTAAGGTTTCTTGTGGTTTAACTATCTAAAAAGATGAAATATAATGGAATATGATCCTAAGATGGATTCCCACTACCCTAACAGATCTTCATGTCATTTCCTTGGAGAAAAGATTCATAGAATCACTTCTTTCCCCCAAAATAAGTGATCATAGTTTACCCTGTGGAAATATTCTGGCTACCTCTTGGGTCCTCTCTCATATTCTTTACTGTGATGAGTTCATGATTCATCAAATCTAAAAAGATACTCGGAATAAAAACATTCACCGATGACCTAACGTTATAGTGAATACTATCTTGAAAATGTTTCTCCCGAGAGATCGCATTAGTAGCTAAATAAGGCACAAATCATTGAAGGTTGGTGAAATGTTCAACATAGTCCACCACTAATATTCTATCCCATATCAGAGGAAGAACTAATGATCCTTATCATCCCTCAGCATCTATGGATAGAAGTGGCTCAATAAATTCACCTCTAATTCCTTCCAAGATAACTCATCCTTCCCATCCTGCTCTAGAATATCCCACCAATGTTTGGTAGGTCCACTAAGCATATCCAAAACAAGATTATCCCTCCTATCTGTGGGTGTCTCAAGATGCTTGAAGATTGTATATATTGACTCAATCTAGAACTCATCTACCTGGGATCCTCCCTCCCCAATGATCATAGGTGTATGTTGTAGCTGAATCTATTTCATCCACTCATACATCAAAGACACGATGAAAATAGTCTCAATTTCCAAGGATTGCATGAACCTTAAGAAGTTATTGTGACGATGAACATCCATTTGATACTCAAGACCTACAGAAAGCTCCAGTTCATCTACATTAGGAGATAACTTATTTCCACTCTCTTAGAACTCAACTCTAAGATGATGAGTAATTTTATCTACACGAAAAACAGACTCCTATAAAATTTGGCTAAAAATAAAGTAAACCTCAAGAGGCGATGATAGTAGAGAACCATTAATCTGGGTCTCTATAACCATGGATTATAAGTGTTTTTTGATAAAAATAATAGTTTATTTCATTCCAGTTATCAAATATAATAGATATATTATTTACCAATTCATATTGGAAAGTATATAACACATGCAACAAACATGTCCCTATCATGAAAAATACATGTCAATATATATATATACCTATGTGTCTATCGTGATGCATTCAAAATCATATCTCTCTATACTGGTCCATGAGTGTAAATATCAATAAACAATAACATCACACAACATGTAAATCAACCAAGGTTAAATAACATCAATTGTAACAAGAGAACAACATAAACAATAAATCACATCCCTGGAACTCAAATTTTCCCCCATACAAGGGTTAGCTACTCCAATGAATAAGCTCATTACCAAGTCCCAATATATCCTAGTCTCCTTTCAACTTTTTATAAAAAGTAAAGCAATATAAAATAACAATCTAATCCTCTAATACCACTTTGTAATGTCCCCCGATCTAGTACTCTATCACTTGGTCATAATGAATTGGTTATTAAACGTCAAGAATGCATCCCCATATTCTAGAGGCAATTGACTAGTAACAAGGCTATGATATTTATATTGGGGAGACTATACCCCCTGGTAAAATATAGTGGAACTAAACCATAGTAATAAAAATTAGAGTAACAGAGAAATTGTGTAAATAGTATATCATACAGCTAGGAAAATAAAATGAGGAACCTATAATGATGAATAATGTAATGACAAGCTAAGATGTATCTAAAAGTAAAACGGAAACCAATACAAACAAAATAATCTACTCAAATTAAATAAGCCCAAAATGCTCTGGTCCCGATCCCCATGTCAGAACCATCTCCAAAATCCATCCCATCCAGCAAGATACAAAATAATCAATAGTAATGTCCCTTTCCCTTGTCCAAACCAACATCCATGTAATCTGCTCGAGTATCAAATGCTTCCCAAATAGGGTGTGAATAAAACTCAGTAGGTCGACACCACCATCCCTAAACACAACAATTCTGATAATAATTATATAAAATAAAGTGACAAATATGATTATTAATTAACTAATTAATATAATATATCAATTAATCCATTTCAAAACCATAATGAAATGTCTCTGAGCATGTAACACAACCATTCCATCAATATCCATATACCATGGAAAAATCAAACAATCAGGTAGCTGTCATTGTATATTAATTTCATCCTCTTATCATCACCCCCATATAAATGCATTTCAACATGTGTCCCTGGGTTTAGCTTGGTATATAAGCATTTCAGCAAGTATCACTGGGAATCGCCTACTATATAAGCATTTCAACTTCCTATAAAATCCATATATATAAGAATTTTAGCATGAATCACTGGGCCAAGACTACTATATAATAATTTAAACACTACTAGGATATACCTATATATAATCATTTCATCTCCAACTCAACAAGTCATAATAGTATGGATATCATAATATCAAATCAAAAATCTCAATGGTTAATTATGAATATTACCATTTTTTTTTCAAATAAAATTTCATTTCTCTCTCAAATGATCAACATTCATATCAATATTCAATAATAGATTACCTAGGTATTCAATATCAATCAATCACCTTAGGTATCAGGTCATACTCACAATGCTTTAAACCATTAACCAAATTCTTTTCACTCATATTTTTTATCACCCAACATATATCCATAATCCAGGTTGCACCAACCATTGAATCTAAAAGAATACAATCCATGATTTACTATAAATCAACTGATTAATTATAGTGCACATTACGTGGTCATAATCAAAATATTTCATATAATTCACAATTAAATATACCATAGGGTTAGGTTTAGTCTCCATACCTTTAACATGTGATTAACACAATGCTTCTAATGACAAAATCCATTAAATAAGTCACAGAAGATCTCAAGAAGAACCTAGATTAACCCAAAACAAGATCAACTCCCAAAACAAAACCTGTGTTCAAAATATGTACGCTTCAATGAAAAATAATTATGGGTGAGAAGAAGAAAACCAAAGTGAATAAACTCACCAAGGATCGAATGTGAAAATAGGACATCTAGAAGGGGGGAAGATAATTCAAAATTTCCTAGAGTTCACCCTAGGATTGAGAGAGGAGGGGCTATAATAAAAAATAATGAGAGTCATAAGAACATGACACAGTTAATACTACAACGTATGAGAAATACATGATGTGTAATCCTTTAATGTCATGTATTTCCTCATTTTTAAGTTATGTTGGAAAAAACTTTTCCATGGGTAAATATTAATTTTGATCAACATTTACAAGAAGTGAATCAGGTTTAGGACATGTAACCACATCACATCAAAAAATAGTTCATGAAATTCATATAGAAATAGTTACATGTCATGTAACATTTACACAACATTTAATTTTTCATTGAATAGTGTTTATACTAGCTTCTATAAAAGTGACCAAACCACCTATGATCCTTCTAAACTCATAGAAAATACTAGTAATCCCATTTAACATATTTATACATGGAATCCATTAATTTAAATAGACATACATTCCTAAAATTAATGTTATTTTATCCAAAAAAGGCTCCCTGTCATCAAATAAGACTTAGTCAGTAAGGATTAATTACAAAGGAAAACACAAAAAAATATGTTCAATGAAAACCTCAGAGTGGGAAGTACCTAGAAAAATACTAGATATTATAATGATCTTGGTTTTGAAAGGTTTTTATTATGTTTCATCCATTAAAAACATTATTTATATATCTAAACATGAATAGATGGATTTTTTTAATATTTGTAATTGAATGTTGCTTCTTTTATAAAAATATGAATTGTCATGATAAGGTGAATTTAAATAAATAATTTTTTTATCATATTAAACACACCATGTAATGGAAATTGATAATGAAACTACTTCACATAACTCGTGCCACACCTAATTATGGCATCATTGGCTTGGTCATGTAAATGAAAAACTCTAGACTAAGTTATACCAAAATGGATATTTAGATTCTTTTGAACTAAAACCAATTGGTATGTGTCAAAATTATTTATATGGTAGAATGAATAAATCCCCATTTAGTAGAAATGGTGAAAGTTCTAAATAGATTCTTGAATTAGTTCATACATATGTGTGTGGACAATTTCTTATTGAGGCAGGGGGTGGGTTCTCATACTTCATAAATTTTACCGATGATTTTAGTAGAAATGAATATGTCCACTTAATGAGGTATAAGTCAGGTTCATTTGATAAATTCAAGAAATAAAAGAATGAATATGGGAACCAAATTGGTAATATGATTAAGAAAATCCTCTTACAACTTGGTGGAGAATATCTCAATCGATAATTAATTGATTACTTATAGGAGTTTGGGATACTATATTAACTCACTCATCCATATACACATCAGTGGAATGATGTAAGTGAAAGGAGGAACCACATATTGTTGAACATGGTGAGATCAATGATGAGTCATGAGAGTATTCCATTATTCTTTTAGGGATTTTAATTACAAAAAAGTATCACAAATATTAAAAAATTTTCAAATAATGTGATAAATATTATAAGCAGTTTCAAATCATCGAATAATAACTCATAAGTGGGGTTGAATTAGTTGTTCAGTTTTATAAGTTTCAATAATTTTGTAAATATTAAACCCTGAAACTTGTTAATGTTTATATCCTTATCATCTTTTAGTAAATACTAATGTATGAAAAATTAGTACAAAAAGTAAAGAACTTGATATTTATACGTTTCGACCTCAGTGTGAGAACCTATATCATTTTCATAGACACTCTTATGGGTCTATAGAAATTCACTGAAATGAATAAGTGAATACAACATGTCCTAACTCCCATTAGACACATTATATATCCTAATTGTAATGATTATACTGAATCCTATTGGTTTATAATTTTTTCTTACAAAATATTGAGATTAAAAAAAAAAGAAAAATACTTTGTTCGAACAACACCACAAATTCTCCGCTCATAATCCTTATTATGATGTGGTTGGGTTTGATTCTCTCCATCTGATAGGGCTGGGTCCGATGGACTCAATCCAATGAATTCAGTCTAATGGACTCAGTCTGATGAATCCATTCTCAATGTGCATTACTCAAACTCTTCTCAAATGCTCAGTCCGATCTTACTCAGTCCAAAAAAAAATTAGATATCCAAACTTCTAATGAGATTTCAATATGGAAAGATAACATTGACATGAATTCTATAGTGCTTTTCTTTTTCCACTCACATAAAAAAGATTAAAAGTATGAATATACATTTCTTCTACTTATTGGAATCACAAAAAGAGAAATTTAAGAAACTAAAACTCTTTTCCCAATTACTCAAATTAAAAAAATCCAATATCTTTACATATTTTCATTTCAAGTTTGACCACTTAAATTCTTCAAAAATATTATGAAATATTATTATATATTTATTATTATAATTCTTCTCAGACTTCCTAACTTTTATTCAGTATAATAAAAATTACTCAACTCATTATTATGGAACTTCCTCATCTCATTATGATGAAACTTCTTCATCTCAATCTAAATTTAATTTCCTCATCAGTGTTAGTCTAATTAACATTCTTTCTCAGATTCAGTGTGATTGACTTTCCTTCTCAGAGTCGGTCTTGATTGAATTTCTTTCTCAGAGTTAGTTTGATTGAATTTCTTCCTCAAAGTCAGTTTAATTAACATTCCTCTTCAAATTCTAACTTATAGAACATCCTCACCTTCAATCCAATGTAATCCTCATAATGATGGAATTATCATTATGATGAAATTTTATTTATTACAGAAACTAAAATCTACCACATTGAAATACTTCAAATCTCATCAACTATGACTCATTCAGACTTCTGAAAATTTCTATGCTCATTACTTCTGGATATGATGAAAACTTTTTTCAGGATTCCTATAATCAATAAAATCATTACGATTCCTCTATTTCTTAAAAATATTTTATCATTATAGTTTTGCTGATTTATGAGGACTTCTATATTATCAAAGTACTATATGACTCATATAGGAAAGTATTATGACTTCCCTTAGTTTCATCACCTTCTTTATTTCAAACCAAAAACAAATATGATTGGTTGCACCAATTCTCCCCCTTTTATTCATAAGGATCACATCACAAGTGTTACTAAAAACATATGATATTTGAGAATTAAAAAATAGAAAAGAAATATTTGACTGATGTTTAAAATATATAAGAAATTTCTAACTCCTGATATAACTTTCTTCATTCAACCTCTTCAACAACATTTTAACTTTCTAACCAACAATGAGTCCAATGAAACATGAACTTCCTGTCAATGGTAATGAGACTAATGGTCTGTCTGATTAAAACCACTAACTTTTTGATGAATTTTATGACTGGCGGTGATCAGTTTAATACTTTTCATCTGGTGTTTTTAGTTCAATCCTCTTTTTCTATAAAACAAATTTCTCAAAAACCAAACTTTTCTACCCATTATGTTTGGGTTCGAGCATTCCGAAAGATTCACTTTTTTTCAAAAACATTCTTTTATAAAAGATTAGTTATCAACAAATACAAAAATTATTAAAAACAAAACATCACAAAGGTTCTTCAATCTCCCCATTCGGATTTTTTAACCACACTCATTAATAACTTTTTCAACTCTATGAAAATTTTCAAAATTCTACATTTATAGACAACTCATGTTTTTTGAATTTTACCAAAACACATCCTTTATGAAAAGAGTGTTTAGAATCCACACTAATAGATAAGGTATTTATTGAAAAAAATATATCCCTTGGTGAGAAGGAAATTGTATGGCCATTCTATGATAAAATCCCCCTAACTTTTATATTTTCTTACATTTATTTTTCTATACATTTTATTTTCCTCTCCCTCATTATCTGATAAACAAAACATCATATTCATAAAATAAAGATAATTAAAAAATTCTTACATAGTACAATATTGCTACATTTTCTCCCCTTTTTCAATATAATCCAAATCATGGTAGGGGACTTCCATATGAGTTTTAGGAAGTCATTATATAAGGAAGAACATGAATTTTCAACCTCAACTCCTCAAACCCCTATTTTGGAATTGACTTTGTGAAGATGTCAATAATTTGATACTTCGGTGAGATATATTTCAACAAAACACCTCTACCAGAAACATTCTCTTTTATAAAGATAAACATTATATTTATGTGTTTTGATATTGAATGTTGGACATGATTTTTAGAAATATCAATTGCAATCTGATTGTTATAAAGTGTCTTCAATAGTTTTGAAACCTTTATATTCAAATACTCCAATTGAACATTCATCCACAATATCTGAGTACTTACATGAATAGTCACAACATATTCTAATTCCACTTTTCTCAAGGTTACTGAACTTTGTTTCTTTCTATGAAAATTTACACAACATTCACCCAAGAAAAATGATTCTCATATGGTTTATTTTCAATCAAAACAATCTCCAGCCTAATCAATATTTGTATAACCATGAAAATTCATCTCATAATTTATTTTTTATAATAATCCTTGTGAATTTGTTCATTTGAAATATCTCATAATTATCCTTGCTGCCAACATATTCGACACTTTAAGATTACTTTGATACCTAGCACACAAATTTATAGCATAAACAATATCAGTCTTGATTTTATAATGTAATGTATACTTCCTATCATCTTCCAAAATTCATTATAATTCACAATTTTCTAGACTCATCTTTACTCATCTTCATCCTCACCGAGATAGGAGTAGAAACTTCTTTATATTCTACAATTCCAAATTTTTATAACAATTCCATTGTATACTTTTCTTAAGAAAAGAAAATTTATTTTTCCTTATATTGAACTTGTAAGACATATAAGAAATTTAATTCTCACAACATTGATATTTCAAAATTGTTTTTCATTACCTCATAAAATTATTTACAAAAATTTTCTTCATCCCCAGAAAAAAATTATATTATCCACATGAACAAATACAATTAAGTTCCACAGTCAACATCTTTCATATATAAGTTTCTGTCAACATTTCCTTTTGAAAAATTCATTATTCTCAAACAATTTTCAATCTTAGAATACCATGAATGTGGATCTTGTTTTAGCCCATATAAATATTTCTTCAATCTAAAAACCATGTTTTCATCCTTATCAAGTAGAATCCCAAGAGGTTTCTCATTGTGAACTTCTTTTTCAATTTATCCAAATATATATTTATCTGATATGCTTTGTAATTTTTATGAAAATGAACTACTAAAAACATTATAATAGTTTAAATCCATTAAATATGGGAAAATGATTCATCAAAATATCCGCCTTCCTCCTGTGCACAACCATTATAAAAAATCCTAGATTTGATCATGAAACTTCTCCATATTCCTTCAAAATTTTCCTATAAAACCATTTTTAATTATAAAGTTCTTATATTTCAGACATAAAACAAGTTACTATGTTTCATTTTTCTCAATTTGATCCAACTCTTCATCCATAGAATTCACCCATTCTCTGTGTTGAATAGCTTATGATACTGATTATGGTTCAAATTTTGATATGAGTGAAGTTTTATTTTCTAATCGCAGCTTTCTTCTAGCCTGAACTAGAGCCTTATAATTCCCAGGAATATTTTTAGTCTCATTTTTTTAAGGTAGGAACTTTTAGAGATCCTCTTCCTTCTTCACTTTCCTCATAATACGATTCATCTGAGTCTTCATGAACATTACTTTTATCACTTTCATTTTCATTGGAAAATTTTATTTTTTATTCCTCAAAATTGCCATAATATTTTGGTAAATATGATTGATTCTCATTAACTTCCGCATAAAATGGTTCAACCATATTTATTAACATTTTTTCCAACATTTGTATCTTCTTCCATTGGGTGAATAATAAAATTTCCTTCCTCAACTTTCTCATCAAACTTTCCCCAATCCATATTTTTTATTTTAAGTAAATATGGGATTCCAAAAACATTGATGAACTTTAATAAATGTTTTTTATCATAGAAATTTACATAAGAACACATGTTGGTTTAAAAACATAAATTGTTTTTTATAAACATGTGAAATAATACTAACAACTTCACTCTACTAGAACTTTAAATGTCTTTATTCTTCTCACATGATTCTTCTCATTTCCACAAAAAAAATATTCTTCCTTTCTACTACTCTATTTTGTTGTGGGGTATATAGAGAACTATACTAATGTTTAATATCATGATCTCTAAGATAAGTTTCCAAAGTATTTCTTGTAAACTCAATACAATTATCCATTCTCAATTTCTTTATATAAACCCCCATCTCTTTATCAACTTCTTTTTTGAAAAACCTGAACATTTCTATGGGCTCTGAGTTGTGTTTCAAAAACATGTTGTTTTTCATTTGAGTGAAATCACGATTAAAATTGATAAATAATAAATATACTTATTTTATTTATGTCTCATTGACCCACATAAATTGGAATGAACATGTTTAAGAGGCTCCGTAGATGGAATATCAACTTTCTTATGACTTTTATTGGTCATCATCCCTTTCTAACAAGTAACACAAAAATCATCCTCTCTTATTTTCAATTTTGAAAAATTCTGTACATAATAAACTTTAAAAATATTTTTAATTATATTCTTCCCATGTTGGACTATTCTTTGTACTGACAACATATTCTCATCTTTGGAACTTAGATAACAAGAGTTTTTAAATTCTCTAACTTGAAAAATATTTCTAATAGTTCTTTCTCTTTTTGCGATAACTTTTCAATTATTCACTCTTCTGATGAAACATGAATACTTTCTAAAGATTACTTCTTTTCCATCATCACTATGTTTATTTACACTAAGTAAATTATGTTTTATCACCTCATTAAATAAAAATTCCTAATATTTTAACTTTTCTTCATTAATCTCAGTCATTCTGATTCCAATGATTTTTATAGAACTATTATACTCAAAGGTAATAGAACCTCCTTCATGATTTTCAACATGTTTAAAGATTTTTAAATCACTTATCATGTATGAAGAATAACCACTATCAAGTATCCATGGTTTGTTATTTTTTGCTTTCTTTCAAGGCAGTCTCAACAAAAATTATTTCCTCAACTTTCTTCATCCAAGCTTAATTTTCTTTATTTCCCATAAGAAACATTTTCTAGAAAGAGTTTAATACATCTTTAGACATGGTGAAAAGCCAAATCACATCTTCCATAAACTTCTTCCAGACATTTAAAATGATTTTTTGGAACGTTTCTAACTTCTTGTGATTTTCCTTTTCTAACTTCCTATGTGTTAGGAAAGTTATTCATTCTAATTTCACTATTTCGTCTACTCTATTCAAATATTATTTTGGGAACTGTTATGTTATGCCAAAAATTATAAGTCATGTTCCCATATATTTTATAGCACCAATAGAATCCATCAAATATTAATTTTTTATTGAAGTATGATCTTTCTCTGTAAAAAAAATTTGAGGTTGATAAATCCTTCATACCCTAACATACTCTGGGTGTATACCATATTTACTTCTAAGTGAGTTTTAATATTTTGTATATGTGACAGGTTTATCACATTCTTTCTCCACCCAAACATTCCTATTAATTTTCTTATCACATGAAATATTAGAAAAATCATATGAAACATTATTTTTTCTGTGTGTGGAATTCACCTAATTCTTTTTTTGAGATTTCTCAACAAATTTATAAGTCATATTTTTTACTACTAAAGCTTTGTTAAAGTTTTCATTCATCGTTCTCAAGGTATTTATAGAATCAAGATGTTTATTTTGAATCTTATTGACTTCTTTTTTCCTTATATTCCAATTTCTTATTGACATCTTCAACCAACCTTCCATTTTTAGTGATTATTAGTTTGTAACATAATATCTCTTGAATATATTCTTCCTCAGACTTGATGACATAAAATCTTACATTAAAAACATCTTCACAATATTTCTTCATTACTCTAATTTATTACTTGAGAATTATATTTTTCTCAATACATAATATATGTTATGTTTTGAGTTGATACTATCCATATGATTCTTCACCACCTTGTTCACTATCTAAGGAATATTTTATTTTATAAGATTTTTCAATGAAGGTAATAATTTTTTTTTAACTTTCATATTTTAAAGAACTGTTTTCAGTTGAGTATGATTCAACATTATTACAAGACATCTCCAAAACCACTAATGTTGAAAACTGTAACATCTCAGACCAGGTTCCAGATACCAGTGCCTCCAATCGGTCAGTCACATGACCTCAGGCATGCCTCCCCATATGTCAGAGGATGTTGATTAGTAGTGAGGGTCTGATATATTGATCATGTGGAGAATTTATCCTCTTTTATCAGAGTAAATGAACCATCAAAAAATAATAGAAAATATATTAATAACATGTAATCATAACCTAAAAGAACCAGGATCACAAAATGACCAAAAATGAAAAAACAATATCAAAAAACAAAGAAGAAAATATGACATGGCAATATACATGTCAAGTTTCTAAAATGAAACCCAAAATAAACACATTGACGACTCCCCCATGCTGGTCTCAAATAGTGTCTGGTTCCCTCATCCATGCTCCATCCCATATCAATGATCGAACACAATGTATTTTCCCTTAACCTCTCTAAAGAGCACAAACTCTATTCAGGTACCGAACAGGCAACCCATGTAGGGTGTGAGTACAAATCAGTAGGTGTCATGCCCCCTTCCAGAGGGGTCCATACCACGTCATCCGAATCCAACCTCATATAGGCTAGCGGTTAGTGACTAGAACTGATAATGTGTATCACTAAAATGAGAGGCCTTAGCTTAAGTACCTTTACAGAAACACACATCTCCAAGCTTATAAAATGATAAAATGTAAAAACAACTCAAAACCCATGCATTCATACATCTAAATTGCATAACCAGAGTATAAAAGGAAGTAGTATAAAGTAAGTAGGGCCAAATACAAACCCACCACAAAGAGTTTGACAACAAAAGTGCAACCTAAAAGTAAGAATTGGGACTGCTTTCAGAAAGCTATAGGAACACACCTCAGTTTTTCTGGTCTCACTATGAACCGGCTGGTCCCGGCCCTCCTAAGACTCTATCAAAATTTCAATCTTCTACACAAGACATGACACATGATGGAAAATCCCATGTATGGGTGAGTATAACAATACTTAGTAGGACACCCCGAAACCAAAAAATATACTAATAAAACTAATATTTTCCATATTTTTTAATTGCATTTAAATTTTTTTAAACCTCTTAATTTATCAATTTGCGCTTATTTGGATCAATTTGGGATTTATGGTGTGTTTTGAGCTAAAATGTGAAATGTGCAAAAATTATGGATTTTTGACAGATTTTTACGTCAAGGGTATTTTGGTCATTTATATAATAATATAATTCCAAATTGAATGATTATTTTTTTAGAATACTTATTTTAATTCCTTTAACATTTTTTTCTTGACTAGAGGCTTATTCGAATATCTAAAGGCACAAAAATCATTGATGTTTGGAAATTTTCCGGGCTGACAGCGTTGACCCCACCTCCGTAACAGATGTATAAATCAGGATACACACCTACAATGGTGTTGATTAGAAATGTATATGAAGTAGGACACAAATATGCACTACCTAAATAAATTTCATATAGTTTTTCTCCCATTGTGGTGGAAAAGTGATTTTATACATTGAAGGAATCTTCTTGGAAAATTCATCTAGAAAAAATACATTGTTAATAAAAAATACATAAATATGTTTAGAACATTCTAATCAGTATGAAATTTTTAGGTTGAATGAAAAAGGATTTTATTAACAACATTTATGAAGGATGGATTGTGTTAATCATCCATTTTTATTGCAAAAATGTGCAAACTTGATGAGGACAATTTCATCCTATAAAATGAGGGGAGCTCCCACCTCTCATCTCATCCCCTTTTCCCAGACATTTATTCCAACAAACAAAGGGGAGATCTCCAAAGAGTGAGGAAATTCACAAATATTTCCCTTATCATATTATTAATTTGTTAATTCTATTTATTTTTTTAGATTTCAATTGTAATTTAGAATTTTAATAAAGTCATGCACGGTTTTTATTTTTGTGTTTTCTTCTACCCAACCACCCTCCTTTCTTCTCCATATTTTATCCTTATTTTATTATTTTCATATTCTAATAAAATCCAACATTACCTCTTACCCTAAAAAATGATATACTAACTCAATCCTTGGCTCAGGGGGGGTGTGTGTCAATTTCAATTATTCTACGGTAAAATTCTTACGTTTTATGTAGTTTTTGACGAGAAAGAGTGACGTGCACGAGTGTGGCGATAGCCCACCAGGAAACTAAACTCAAAATAATTTTTATTATTTAATTAAATATGTTCACTACCTTATACTAAATACAAGCTATTAATATGATTGATTTGAGCCATTCAGTGGTTGAAATGGTATACGATAGATCCATGTCTTGGAAGTTGTCACACTCATGATTGAGGTGTTCCATTAACCTTGATTAAAAAAGGGTGGGTAGTTATGATTGATAAATACATTCAAGATTTCACACAAATTAATAAAATAATAGTAATTCAAGAATGAGATATTAAAATTGAATTATCAAACATTATGTAAACAACAACAAGGAGAATGATGGAACCCACAAACCAACTCATAAATTCCAAGTTCTTTATTCACTAATTAATTTTTTTCATTGCATCTTAGTTTAATATTTTCATTAATTTAAATTTCATAACCTTCATAAATTAACAAAAAACAATTAAAAATAATTAGTTTAGGTGAATTTAATTAAGTGAGTGAACATATGAGAAAGTTCCTCAAGTGATATGAACCTAGTCATCCATTATACTACACTAAGAAAATTAAATTTCTTTTTACATTCCCTATGATAGGCGTGCATCACATGAAACAAAGGAAATACATTCATCTCTACACATGTATATTTCTACAACAAATATAACAAGAATAACCAGATATAATCAACAAATACACACATTCTAGAGGTAAGTCATACTCATATTATACTATTTTATGATTCCATAAAGAATATTCCACAAAGCACTCACCCGAGAGAACAAAATCTTGAATCTGATAGCATTGATGATGTACTTCCAATAGGTACTTCTTATCGGGTCTCTTCATGAGAAAGAGCATGTTAATTGATTGAATATAATACAATACATAGATGAGGATCACTGGAAAGGCCATGGGGTGATACCAACAAATCAATCTGGATTAACCCGCTAAGTAGAGGATTGTCACCCATGTAGTGTTGGTCATGTCGATAACATGAACTCCACCTCGGACATGAATATGAATAGTGGATCTCACTCTGGGCCTCTCAGAGGGATTCTCACAATTCTATCTAAGAATTACTGCTGAAGGGATCACTGCCCCGGGAGTAAAAAATTATTGCATACTGACCCTCATTGAAAAGATAAACGTAACAAACCCTAAATTTTTTTCCATGATATAGATTACAAGGGCTTCATGACATGTATAAAAGTGTACACAGTGTGTAGTAAGGGTCACACTCCATGTCCCTTGAACCCGGGTCTTGCCTGTGTAAATGGATCATCTCATCAAACTGTGTCCATATAGTAAAACACACCATGTACGTATCCCATTCACTCTAACAATGTGCTAGTACAAGTCACCATAATATGCGTGTCTTCCCCAGCACCAGTACACAGCTTATCTTGTGAACATCTTCCCATGTAAACAGCCCGTGTGATTCTTGAGTACATGCCGAGTGACCCAGGTGATACCAAATGCTATGAGAAATGGGTCACATTATATGTTATATTTAACTTCATATGGAAAACCTAATTGCAGCTCATGTGGCCCCACACAACATATAGATCCAGATTAAACATTGTGTTGTTCAGGATTTTTGAGAATCCCATATCTACTCCCGCATTTGATCCAATGCCTCCAGATTTCGATATGGTGATCATTTCACCATGAGATTGAAGATACCACCTCTTCAAATCCTTTTTGTTTATTAATAATGCATTATGACATCAAATCTACTCAAAAATTGAATCAAATTGTCATTTTTTGTTGTGTGTTGAAGAATGGTAAATTGGGTATCCTCTGGCATCTAAATTTCTTTATCTCCAACATCACACCTCACTCAGGCTATTCCAATTTTGAACTGTGATATCGGATCGTTGCGCCAAGAAATATGTGCACAATGATCAATTGATCGAGAATGCTCGTGACAAACGATAAATGGGGGAAGAAAATAACAAGAACATATTGGAGTAACAAACATTGATCGATGTTCCTGTTTATCTTGATCGATCATTATTTGAATGAAAATCAGAATAATAAAATTAAAAATATATTCTCCCATCAAAACCTCATAAAATAACCCCATCTCACATAATGATCAAACCACGTATCAATACTTTCATTTATTGATTCATGTTCATTGAATAAATCAAGAATGGGGAAGAATAAAATAAAAATTCATGCCCTACCATGATTCAAATAGATAACTAATGAATAATGGGGTTGTGTCCTGTTATTTGGTGTGATCCTTTGAATATTTTTTTGCATTGATCATTGATCGAAGATCCCATCACCATTCGTCTGATAGGATTCACTGAAGCTATCTCCAATGGCTCTCTAATGGTTCCAGGGTTGTACAAATAACCCTAGTATTTATCAATAATAGTCTATTTAAAGTCTATTAATCACTACATCAAGAAAAATGAAATAAAATTATTTCTTAAATTATTTTTTTCATTTCCACGCCTGTGATGACTTTTATATAAATGACCCACACCGACTACTGTAAGGTCATTCCTAGGGTAAACCTCACATTCTAAACTCAATGGTAACATCGTATTTTTGATCAAGGTACCGTTTAGAAGTTATTACACTTTTTCATGAAAACTATGCATGCATGCTATTTAATATATTTCAAACATTTATTTTAGGAACAACGACCTCAGAATCGCACAACGTCTCAGTGCCTGGTCTCCCAAATAATCAATATAGTGTCCAAAAAATTAGTGCATGGAAAATCTAAGTCATTATAGTATGCCACCACTAATGACAACTAAAACAATATCTAATCAATAGAAAGTTTATGTAGTTTTATAAAGAAATAATTAAAATGCATACGTAAAAAGTTATCACATTATCAATTAAACTTTATTTATCTATTTAAACCTTTGGGTTCCTGTAGACACTCATACCTCAATCCCCACTTCAACTCATGTTAGAGGATGAAGTATGTTTGAGGGATATCATAACTTATAATTCCATTGTTATCATTCAATGCCTACTCTGAAATATGTTGGAGCCTAAAGTATGTATGTGGAATATCATATCTCAAAATTCCATTGATATCATTATTTAATTCATATTTTAAAACACATGTTACCATTCATACATAACACAATAGAATGTCCATGTTTCTATTCATTAATTCAGAACTAAATGACCATGTTACCATTCATACCTTACACATTAGAATAATGTTGTTCGCATTCTCAATTTCACAACTAAATGGCCATGTTACCATTCATACCTTACACATTATAATGACCATGATCCCTATATTTAATTCAAAACTAAATGAACATGTTACTATTCTTAACACATAATTAATACAACAGTTAATTGTCCACATCCATTCCATTTCTAATTCCACAATTAGTTAAACTGAAAATTTCTATTAGTTAATTCAAAATTTAACTAATCACATAAATTACATTAATTAATTAAAAAAATAATTATTCACATAATATACATTAATTAATTCAAAACTAATTAATAACTTAAATTATATTAGTAGATTCAATAATTAATCAACCACACCAATTTTATTACTAATTTAATAACTTGTTTATCACATAAATCCCCTTAATTAATGTTCTAATTAATATAGTACGTAAATCCCATTAATTAATTAATCAATTAATTAATCAATATACACAAACTAAAAAACACCTAATTAATTCCATAATTAATTATCTCAATAAAAATATAAATAGATCATAATTATTTCCACAATTAAATATCTCAATCCTAAAATCTTTATATCTCATAATTATTTCTACAATTAATTATCTCAATCAATAATTCCCAAAATCCCCAATTTCCGATCTCCACAATTAATTAATTCAACAAACTAATTAATTCAATTAAGAAGGTAATTTCTAATCATTTAATAGAAATTATACAATTACTACATGTAATTTAAATAAATACTTTGAGATTTGAATTATAGACAACCTACCTCAATTCGTTGATGAGCGATCACCAAATGAAAATCCTCATAATTTGAGCATCACAATTATATAGAATGAGATTCAAATTTAAAACCCTAAATGAAGATCAAATCAATAAAGATCTCTTAAATATAGATATATATCTACAATACTTGATCTGTATCCACAGAAACATGTCTATATCCAATCAAAAGAGGAGGAAAACCCCCTTTCTAGAATATGATATTAAAGGATAAGGAATAGGAAATCAAGCGAGGTAAGATCCTCTTACAAGGAGGGGTGAAGATCATCAATCCAGGCTATGTATAACAAATTAAAAAGGTTGTTACGTCTTTTAATCCATATAGGGTTCTCCAAAATCATGAAATACTATCTAGGGTTAAATGGGGATCAGATAGGAGTCAATTGGGGGTTTTGGTGTTTAAAAATCTAATTTTTCGGTGATTTAAAAATTCATGCATGGTTAAATTGGCAGGGGAGCACAGTTTCTCCTAAATTTGTACCTAAATGTGAACCTCTATATGGGGGTTCATAGTTTCTCATAATTGGTTGTTCAGATTGACAAACCATATGTCAACCATGTAATTCCTCTCTGTCCAAGGTTTCTTGGTTTACGGGGCAGGGGAACATGGTTATGGAAACCCGTGAGCCAACTATGCACTACCTTTATCACTTCAAATTTTCTAAATTATTCACCCAAACACAACCCATGGTAAAAAAAACTCAAGTACACTGAGACAATGCAAAAAAAATACCTGAAATTAAGACCAAGTCATCTTCAGGAAAGGTCAGGATCTTACAATTTCACCACATTAGAACATCTTATCCTTGTGCTGCACTCCCAATAATCTCTAAGATTCTATGTTAAAAAGATTCGGACAATGACCCCTTATATCTTCTTTCTTTTCCCATGTCTCCTCCCACACATTCCAATGTTTCCACAATACACAAACTATAGGAACGGTCTTTCCTCGCAACACTTTCTCACTGTGATTCAAAACACGTATTATATTCTCTTCAACGGAAAAATCTATCTCAATCTCATCATCGTCCATATCGATCACATTGGAAGGGTTGGGGTTATACCAACCTAGTTTTGACATTTAGAAAACATCATACATAGCACTGTATCTCTGTGGAAGAGCCAATTGGTATGCCACTAGCCTGATTCTCTCCACCACCTCAAATGGTATAACAAACATGTGTGCCCACGTTCCCTATTTTTGTATTCTATAGTGATTGAATCTAGGAAACACAAAAATGAATACATGATCAGCCTCTGTAAACTCTTTGTGTCATTTATTTTTATCAGCAAATGACTTCTATCTACTTTGGGTCATATCGATATATTTCCAAATCAACTGTACATTCTCTAATGTATCCTACACGAGACTCAGTCCCAACAACTTATACTCACTTAACTCCATCCAAATTAGAGGTGGTCTTTATGGCCTAATATAAAGATCCGCATATGGTTCCATCTATATAGTTTCCCAATAACTATTGGTATGGGAGAAATCCACTAATGCTAGGTGATTCTCGCAAGACCCACCGAATTTTAGAACACAAGCTCACATCATATCCTCAAGCACTTGTATAGTATAATTTGACCTCCCATCTATCAGTGGGTGGAAATTCGAACTCTATAAAACCTACATACCAAGAAACTTCTACAATCCCAACAATAATCGTGAAGTAAAACACATGTTTCAGTCAGAAACAATATTCTGTGGCACCTCGTGCCGACAGACTATCACCCAAACATACAAATATCCCAACAGCTCCACTGAGAAAGTATCCCATATATTCAAGAAATTCACTATCTTCCTCAGTCTATCCACAATAACCCAAATAGAATTATTCTTTTATGGCATCCTCGGGAGAACCACCGCGAAGTCCATGGTCACTTTATTCCACTTCCATTCTATAATGGCCAACGACTATAGTAAACCTATAGGTCATTAATGCTCAGAATTCACATTCTGATAGGTGTAGCATCATGTCACAAAGGTTACTATTTTCTTTTTCATTTCCAACCATCAAAACTATCTTTTTAGTTCACAGTGCATTTTGGTCACACCTAGATGTACCACCCACTTCGAGGCATGAAACTCACACATCATCTTGTCTCACATTCTTTTAGGTACGACAACCTCATTCCTGTCATAGATGACCTCATCCTCATATATGCTCCAATCAAAAGGTGACTCCCCACCATCAAGGTTTTCCCTCAATGTAAAACATTTTAAATCCATATACATTCTATCTTTGATCTATCTCAAAAATGTATACTCCAATGAAACTATTATGATAGTCATCTAATCCTAACTCTCCTAAACAACAATGTGTATCTCATTCAGTAAATCCATCATATTCCACTCAGCACTAGACTCTTGAGCCACCTGAGTTTGAGTATTCCTTTTCAAAGCATCATCATCAATGTTCCCCTTTCCAGGCGTGTATGCTAGCTCAATATTAAAGGGATTAATATACTCAACCCATCATTTTTATCAAAGATTAAAGTCTCACTATGAAAATATGTACATTAATCTATTGTGATTAATATACACAGTAAAAAAATTTACAATAGATAATGTTCGCAAAACTTTAAAACATAAACCATTATATCCAACTTGAGGTCATATGTAGGGTAGTTTGGTTCATGGGTCCTTAACTTCACAGACCCATAAACCACAAATTGATCTCCTTGCATCAACACAACTACAATTACAATCCTAGAAGTGTCACAATACACTGCGTACTTCTCATCTAGTTCAGGTAGGATCAATATTGGTACTGATTCCAAAATCTTCTGCATCAAATAGAAAGAATTATCATAATCTTATGACCAATTAAACTTTATCCCTTTTTTGGTCAAGCCCATCAGCAATTTTTCCAATCGGTAAATGTCCTGAATGAACCTATAATAATATTCAGAAAATCCTAGAAATATATTGATATCAAACATTCTCTTGGGATGCTCTCAAGAAACCACTATCTGAACCTTATCATGATTTACCAACACACATTCCTCCAAGATGATGCTACCCAAGAAGTGTACATGATTGATCCAAAAAATTGTACTTAGATATCTTGATGTATAGACAATGTGATATTTTTGTACTTAGAATGATATCAAGATGTTGGTCATAATAATAATGTGTCTTGGAGTGCACCAAGACGTATTCCACAAACACTACCACAAACTGGTCTAGGTACATATTAAATATTTTTTTCATTATGTCCATAAACATTACTAGTGTGTTCATCAACCCAAGAAATATTATGATGAAATCATTTAGTCCATACCTGGTTCTATATTCATCCCTTGGTATATGAGAAGTCTGAACTCTCAGTTTATGATAACCAAATCTCAAGTAAATCATTGATAGCACACAAGCACCACTCAACTGTTCAAATAGATCATCGATACGGGGGAGATGATACTAGTTCTTCATAGTCATCTGGTTTAACATTCAGTAATCAACACATAAGCATAAACTCTTCTCATCCTTCCTTGTAAACATCACTAATGAACCCCAAGGTGACATTCTCGGATAAATAAATACCTTATCCCCTAACTCATCGAGCTAAGTCTTGATCTCTTGAATATCTTTCAGTGCCATTCTATATGGTGGAATAGAAATCATCTCTTCCCCCAGTATGAGCTCGATGCTAAATTCCACATCTCTCTTAGGTGGAATCCCTGAGAAATATTACGTAAAAACATCGTAAAACCTATCCACTATGTGTGAAAATAAATATAATTTTACACCTCCATCATCTAGAAATAAACTAGAAACCTGGGTTGTGATCTCTCGTATTTGATGAGTAATTGGCCCTACTCGGAATGCCTCGATATCCTACTCTCCACAGTGAATATATTTGTAACCCTTAGTAGATGTAATGGTCTCTCTCTTATGGTAAAAATCAATGTGGGGATAATATGATACTAACCTGTCCATGCCCATAATTAGTTTAAAGCCTGAGATGTCTATGATATAAAGATCACATAGAAATCGATACTACTCGACCTCAAAAGAACACCCCTTGCACAATAAATGCCTCTTGACTGAACTCCATGAGGTGTGTTTGTCGTCAACACCCCACTCACAAACTCTATCACCAGGCTCAAACCATTAACATGTTTTGTAGAAATAATGGAATGATAGGCACCAATATCAAATAAGGAACTAGATTTAATAGAAGCTATAAAAATAGTACCTCTCGCTGTCAATGGTCCTGTCTTGATATCCACAAGTGTAGGGTGAATATAATGCAACGGTCTTACCCCACTTCCACGTGATGCAGTCTACGTCCCATGTGCTGCAATACTCTACTAATATGAGCACTCATACCCTGAAGCTCCACATACACTACCTTTACCACATTGTCCTGTAGAACTCCCAATGCAAGACTGGTTTGGTGCATAATATCCTCTTCCTCCACTTTGATTCTGACAAGTTATACCCTTACTACTCAACTATCACTGGGTCTTGTAGAACTTTTGTAGATGTCCCAACATTCTGTAAGACTATATCAATATTGGTGGTTGAGGATAAAATTCTTCAAAAGATTCCTAATCGACCACACTGGTGATATATCACTTGATTAAGGTCCTATGCAAGTGATCACACTTTTAAGTTACTATGTTTCCCACTACCCTGGTTGATGTTATCATAGAAATTATTCCTACTCCAAAAAGTCATACCTTCTAATCATCCAAATGGAACCACCTTTCCAACACTGGAAGCCTCTTCAGGTTACCCATATCTATGAGGTCCTTATCCACCACCTCAGCAAACTCCTTTAACTGAAAATGGATAACTTGGGACTTAATCTCACATTTAAGCCCATCCTAAAAATGTCTATCTGTAGTTATCTCATCCACTGCCAATGATCGAGAAAAGTGTTGAAAATGTGTAAAGTGTCCCACATAGTCTATCACATAAATACTCCCCCATGTCAACCTCATGATCTCAACTACTCTCTCCTAACACAGTATCTCTGTATAGAAGTTCACTAGAAACATATCCAACAATTCCTTCCATAACATACCATTATCCTATACCGTCCATGCCTGAACATACCACTAGTGATTCACTGATCCTCATATCATGTAAGCATAAAATATGACCATCCTCTCTACAAGAGTCTCAAAGTGGTCAATTATACTATCGATGGACTAAACCCAGAAATCATCTCTCTCGGGTCCACCCTCTCCAATAAAAGTAGGAGGGTGTTGAATTGGTAACACCATTTTTAGATCAAAAATACTCTTCACAACCCACCCTGGGTCTCTTCATATGAATTTCATGAAGTCGGAATAGTTCTCTTAGAAATGCTCCCTAAATTCCTCACCTGACACAATTGGGGCCTTAGTTCTTACTACTGGTAGATCATCTCTAGCCATATCCTCATGTTATCCTTTTAATATGTACTGTCAAAGAGAAATATCATTACAATTAAAAATAGAAACCTTAGGACACCTTTTAAAAAATTAACACATTTAAGGTAAAATACAATATTCCACAACAAGTCATTTCCCCAAACCCTACCACATAGTCAAAACTAAGGTGTTATCACTACCCTTAATAATCTTACTCCTTGGTCCTAGATAACAAGGGTAAACACATTCTAATTATTCATGTTTATCATTTTGACACGAATTTTTTCTTCATCTTACATCATTCTATAATCTTTCTCAATTTCATGTTAGCTGCCATTTTCATTTCAATTTCACAAACAAGGAAAATAGTTCAAGTTCAATACCATACCCATAACCCATTTTTCTATGTTTGCCTAAAATGATGCATGTCACAATAACTGTATGATCCTAGATTTATGCATGTTACTGAATTCTTGTGGCATACTGGTCCACGAGTCAAAATTCAAAAAACAATTAACAACAATAATCAAAACATACAATAAGTGTGTCACAAAAGCTGAAATAATACTCAACTATAATAGAAAATAAGAATAACAACAATTCCACCCTGGGTACTTGGGTTCTCCCCCATACATGGGTTAGCTACCCCGATGTAGGTTATCATAACCAAGGCCCGACTCTTTCTAGTTTCATGTCTACCTTTACTAAATATTAATAAAAATGAAAAAAGAAAATAAAAATTTACTCGGATACCACTTTGTAATGTCTTGACCCAAGTGCCACACATCAGTGCCTCGAGTCGGTCGGTCACATGACCCCAGGTGTGCCTCCCTATATGCTAGAGGATACCAAATAGTAGTGAGGGTCAAAAATATCGATAATGGGGAGACTATACCCCCTTTTATCATATTTAATACACTGGAGGAAAATAAGAAACAATAACTAAATAACATGTAATCATAACCTAAAATAACTGGTATCACGGGATGACTAAAAGTGGAAATACAATTTCAAAACTAAAAAAGATAATATGCCATGCCAATGTATGTGTCAAGTGTCTAAAATTAAACCCAAAATAAATACACTGATGACACCCCTATTTGGGTCCCGAATCATTTCTAGTTCCCTCATACATGCTCTATCCCATATCATCCATATAACAATGAGCTTTTTCCTTTAACATATCCAGAAAACACAAAGTCTATTTGGGTACCAATAAGGCAACCTGATTAGGGTGTGAGTACAGCTCAGTAGGCCACCACCAATGGGGTATAGAATAATATATAGTTAATAGAAAGTGTATGTAGTTGTATAAATACATAATTACAATTCATAAGTAAATAGTTATCACATTATCAATTAATCATTATTTAACAACATAAACCCCCAAACTCTCACAGACACTCGTACCTTAATGCTTTCTTTGGTACATTCTGAAGCATGATGTATGTTTAATGGATTCCTTATCTCATAATTCCATTTTTACAATTCAATACCTACTTTTTCTCGTACCGGGTTCAGAAGTATTTCTGATGAATATCATATCTCATAATGTCAGTGATACGATTATTTAATTCATAATTGAAATCCCATGTTACCATTCATACATCACACAATGGAATGACCATGTTCCCATTATTTAATTCATAGATCAATGACCATGTTACCATTCATACCTTACACATTATAATGACCATGTTCCCATTCTTTATTTCTGTTAGGACCAATAGGAACCTATATACCCAAAGAGGGGGTTGAATCAGGGTATGAATATTCTTTTGAAAATTCTTCCCGCCCCACTGGATGTTGACGACTTTATTACAAGGGTCACATTTTTTTCACTTTTATTTTTATTATGATCACTTCTCTTTCTTCTTTTTATGATGATGATGCTTTTAATGCGATGCAAGGAAGCATGTAGGAAGACACATAGATTTTTACTTGGTTCACCATCACTTGGCTACGTCCAAGGAGCATACAACGACGATGTGCCACTGTACCAAATCCACTAAGTCTCACTTCAATAATGTTCATGCTAGATTACTTCTATGCCCAGGATCACTGTCTTTAAAATGTTTAGGGTCACCTCACTACTTTCCCAAGGGTCACTCCCTCTTTCTCACTCTCTGGCTCACTTCCAGTGGAGAGGATCACATTCTTCCTCTTCTTTTGCCCACAGCTCTGGAAAGGATCCACTCACAGTTTATAGACATATAGGTCTCTTCATTATCACTAATGAATACATGATTAACTATTGATAGACGCTCATTTGGCGTCCAAATTTCACCCACAGATGATTCTCACTTTGCACCGGGTGGACCAGGGAACCCCATTTTTAACGTCCATCCCTTAAGGCACCTTGCGCGTAATTCCTTTTCTTTGTGCGAAATTCACTTTTTTCACAACAACCCTCTTTAACGTGCAGCCTCCCAATATTATGCACAACTTCTACACTGCCTTGCGTGCAATTCTCTTCTTTTGTGCGAAATCCACTTTTCGTGCAAGACCACATTACGCGCCAATACCAATTTTACGCGCAACCTTAGCTTTTCACACAACACAAGACATTACACACAAACTTAAAGTTTACGAGCAACTCCCTTGCTAACTTCAATTTCACGCACTAGAGATCAGGTGTTTTCAATATCATGAACTCTTAAATGGAGGGGGTCACATCATATTTATCAGAAAAATTGACACCACGTGAAAAACCCTCATTGAGCGTGTAATTAAATTCGAGCACGAAAAACAAATCTTCCACGCAACACCATTTTTCACACACTAATCCAAAAAATTTCACACCTCATTCCTTTTCCAATTTTTGAGCTTCAGAAATCGAAACATTTTTGATGCGAAATACCTCATCCCTCTATTTCATGCATCCCATAGTTTTTCCTCACATCCCTCTGTTTTCTGCCTCTAGATCGTACATTCCTTTTTCTAGGTTCTTCAATCAAGTATTGATTGCTGAAATCATCCCTTGAGCCCTACAAATCACCCTGTACACCCCCTTTGTCGACACACAAATACAACATGGTCTGCTTTCTCGACAAACACAACATGGAGGCCCGTTTTTTCAACAAACACAATCACCACAAAAATTCATCAATGATGCCTTGAGGGATTTTTGACCAACAATTTCACAACTAAATAACCAGGTTACCATTCATAACATACACATTAGAATGAACAAGTTCCCATTATTTAATTCCAAACGAAATTGTCGTGTTAGTATTCATAACACATAATTAATTAAACAATTAAACATCCATATAAATTCCATTACTAATTTAATAATTATTTAAACACAGAGATTTCATTATTTAATTCAATAATTAACTTATCACATAAATACATTAATTAATTCAATAATTAATTAACCACATCATGTAATTTAATTAATTATACAATTAATTAATAACTTAAATTATATTAGTCAATTAAACAATTAACTAACCCCAAAAATTTCAAAACTAATTCAAATATTAGTTTATCACATAAATACCTTTAATTAATTCAACAATTAATCAAGTACATCAATCACATTAATTAATTCTTAAATTAATTAATCAATATCCACAAACTCAAAATTCAATAATTAATTCCACAATTAATTATCTCATTCACAAGCTCAATAGATCATAATTAATCACAAAATTAACTATTTCAATCCTCAAATCTCAAAATCTCACAATTAATTCTATAATTAATTATCTCATTCTATAATTTCCAAAATCCCCAACTTCACATTTCCTTAATTAATTAATTCACCAAATTAATTCATTCATTCAAGAAAAAAATTTCCTAAAATAGAATATAAATTATAAAATAACATATACATAATTTAAATCAAGACTTTGGGATTTGTATAATAGATCAACTAACTCGATTCGTTGACAAGCAGTCGTCCAACAGAAATCCCCAAATTTTGAGAAGCACAATGACATAGAACAAGATCTGAATTAAAAACCCTAAATCAAGATTGAAAAAATGAAGATCTCTTAAATATATATATATAAATCTACAATAATATATATAGATAGAAAAACAAGTTATATATCCAATCAAAATAAGAATTACAAACCCTATCTAAAATAGGAGAAGAAAGGAGAAGGAATGAGAAACCAAGTGAGAATAGATCCTCTTACATATATGGGTGAATATATTTGATATAGTCTTTGAATAACAAATAATAGATGTCATGAAGACTTTTAATCCATCTAAGAGGATCCAAAATCAAGAAATATCTTCTAGGGTTGAATAGAGGTTGAATAAAAGATAACATGGGTGTTTGAGTGAATAAAAATATAATTTTTTGGTTATTTAAATGGTCGTGCACAGTTAGTTGGGAAGGGGTTCACAGTTTCCCCTAATGATGAGCCTAACAATGCCCCTATATTATGGGGGTGCATAGTTTCTATTAAGAGGGTGCATGGTTTTAAAAACTGTGTGCTAACCGTGAAATTCCCCTTGTCCAGTGTTGCACTATTTGATGGGTTGGGGCACATGGTTAGGGAAAACCACACGCCAAACATGAATTTCTCTTCTCCCATCCAATTGTCTAAAGTTTTCTCCCAAACACACCCCATGGTAAAACCCAACCCAATTATTCTTAAACCATAAGAAAATTAATACCTGAAATTAATCTCAAGTCATCTTCAGGAAAGGTCAGGATCTTACACAAAAAATTTCTATTACTCTCATGAAGTATTCATCAATGGATTTTTCATCTCTCATTGTTATGTCTTCATACATACTATTCCAAATTTCTTTATTTTCTTCCTTCACTTTAGTATTTCCATTGTGAATACTTTCTAGATTATCCCACATAATCTTTGATGTTTTGAAACCCATCACCTTCATATAACTATTTTCTGATAAGGACATAAGAATAGAATTTTTGTCCTTTCCATAAACTTCTATATTTATTTTATTAGTAAACAGCATAGGATAATAATTAAAAATAGGTGTAAAACCAATTTTAGTAGAATCAATAACTTCTAGGCCAAAATATAGGAGATAAAGAATCATCTAAGTTTTCCATCCATAATAATTTTTTCCATATAATGTAGGAATTCCTCTACTATTGATAGAATTGATATTATCCATGATAAGGATTAAATAAGGGAACCTTCCCTATGATACCAATTAATGTTTCAAAGTATTAAATAAAAACATAGAAGGGGGTTGAATCAGTTGGTCACTTTTATAAGTTGCAATACTTGTAAAAAACATAGCCCTTGAAACCTGTTAAAGATTATATCCTTATTTTTTTAGTAAATACCCTTGCATGGAAATGTAGGAAATCTGGTTAATCACGTAATAATTAAAAGGAGTTTCCTCAATGTGACAACCTACATCCTTTACATAGCCACTCCTGTGGGTCTATATAAATTCTCTATAATGAATAAGTGAATAAAACTAATGCCAAATCCTTCTAGATAGCTTATATGTCTTAGTAAAAATTATTATACTAAATCCCATAACCTTACAAATATAATTAAAAGCAATTGATCCAAAATAAAATAATAAATACTTTCTTGAAACATCTCTAAAAATTCTTTATCTGGAATCCTCAGTCCGATGTGGAAAGGCCTGATTCTCTCATTCTGATGGGGATGGGTTTAATGGATTTAGTCCAATGAATTTAGTATAATAGAAACATTACGACGAACTCATTATCAATATATATTACACAAATTCTTCTCAAATTCTAAGTCAGATATTACATAGTTTGGTAAATTAAACATTAATATGTCTAAACTTATAATGAGATCTCAGTACAAAAAGATATCTTTGACATGAATTCTATAGTGCTCCACCTTTTCCCATCAAATAAAAAAGATGTAAAGTAAGAATGTATTATTCTTCTATTAATAGGAATACCAGAAATATAAAAGCAAAAAACCGGAAATCATTTTCTACTTAATTTAATTCAAAAACATCAAGATCTACACATATTTAAATTTGAATTTTGACCAGATAAACTCTTCACAAATCTGTTGAAATATTATTGAGTCTTATTTGTAATTATTATTACCAAAATTCTAAAATTGTATTTGGTATGATGGAACTTCATTAGACCATTATGATGTAACATACTTAGCTCATTATCTTGGAACTTCTTCAACTCATTATGACGTAATTTCCTCATCTCATTCTGAATTGACTTTCCTCATCAGAGTTAGTCTGGTTGAATTTTTTCATAGATTTAGTCTAATTGAAATTTGTTCTCAAAGGTAATATTGATTGAATTTCCTTCTCAATGTCATTATGATTCAATTTCCTCCTCAGAGTCAGTATGATTTAATTTCCTCCTCATATTTAGTCTGATGGAACATCCTTATATTTAGTCTGATAGAATCCTCATAATGATGGAATTCTCATTACGATTGAAACTGCATTCTGAAACTTTGAAATTCTTCAAACCTCACTAGCTATAACTCATTCATACTTCTAAAAACTTCTGTTCTCGGTACTTCTGGATCTGATGCAAACTATTTCATGATTTCTATACCTACGAAAATCATTATGATTCCCCCATTTCTTCAAAAGATTTTATCATGAGAGTTTTCATGTTTTATGATAACTTCAAGATTGGAAAAGCACCTTTTGCCTGACATATTAAATTATTATGACTTCTATTACTTTAAAAATTTTGTTTCCTTTTACCAAAAACACAATACGAATAGTTTCACCTATTATCCCACGTTTCTTCATAATTGATTTATCCAAATTATTATAGACAATTTATGATATTTGAGAATTAAAAACTAGAACACCATCATCTGACTGAAGGTTAGAAAGTTTAAAACTTTCTAAATCCTAACATCACTATCTTTATTCAAAATCTTCAACAACATTCTGAATTTATAAACACTGAGTCGAATGAAACTTGAACATCATGTGAATAGATCTAAGACCCATGATGTATGATCAACAACTTTTTTATTCTAACAACTTATCCAATCAGTGATACACTGTTTGATACTTTCTGTTTGGTGCAGATCAGTCTGATCTTCTGTATCTAGAAAACAACTTTCTCTAAAAACAATTTCTCCCTATTTATGATTAGTTTTGAAAATTTATAAACATTCACCAGTTTTTCAAAAACCATTATTTTTCAAAATTTTAGTTTTCTACAAATACATATTTTTTTTAAAAAAACATCACGATGGTTATTTAGTATACCATACCATTTATGAAATGGAAAGAAACATATGTTGTCATACTTGCATTTTTTGGTTTGGAAAGTGTTTTTTAAAGACTATTTTAGGATGAAACTTTAACCTTGAGGATTATAATGTGACTTTATAGGATAACTCAATGAAACAATGGTATATTACTAATATGAACCATTAGAAAAAACAGTAATAGTAGAAAGACATTCCATATTCCTTGAGAGGTAAAACATCTCTAAAAGTGATAGTGTGATGGATATAGAATTAGATTAAGTTGATACTGAAGGTACATAAGACTTGTCATAGGAACAGGTTCTATAAATCCCAATGTAAGAAGAAAATATTCTAGAGACACAAGTAATGTGTGGTAGTATAAGAGAGGTTAGAGAACCAGAATGGTATGGTTTTCTTATCACCAAGGATGGTGACTAATTATTAGTTTATAATAATGATCCTATAACCTAAAAGGAAGCAGTAACTATGATAGATGCTGCCATGTGATAATAATGCATAAATTCTAAAATGGATTCCATCTACCAAAATTAGGTATGTATTTTGGTAGATACTACAATAGATGTAAAACCCATTGGTTGCAAGTGGTTATTCAATAAGGAACTAGAAATTGAAAGAAAATTCAGTACCTATAAGGTATGAATAGTTGTAAATGGATTTAAATAACATTAAGAAATTAACTGAGATAAAACCTTTTCACCAGTTTTAATGTTGAGATCCAAAAAAATTGTACTTGACATTGATGCTTATCGTGACTATGAGATTTGAGAAATGGATGTCAAAAGTGCCTTACTTAATGGGAACCATCAGGAAGATGTTGATATAAAACAACCTGAAGGTTTTGTTACTCTAATGTATGAAAATATATACAAATTGAAAAAAAATCCATTTATGGATTAAATCAAGTATCTAGGATATGGAAAATTCATTTTGATGAATATATAATAGAATGTAGTTTCATAAATAATGACTATGATCCTTGTGTCTACAAACATTTCAGTGGGATTTCATTCATTTTCTTAATAGTATATATTGATGACATATTACTTATAGGAAATCAAATACCAGTCATACAATTTTTTAAGATGTGGTTGAATAAATGCTTCTCAATGAAGGACTTGGGTGAGACATCATAAATATTTTGAATCAAGATCTATCATGACAGATCCAAGAATTTTCTCAGCCTAAGTCAAAGTACATACATTGATAAGATACTTAAGATATTTGGTATGGAAAAATCCAAGAGGGGATTGTTTCAAAGGTCACACGACATTCATCCTTCCAGGAAAATGTTTCCCCAGATACACGTGGAAACAAATATAAAGTAAAGGATTTTCTATGCATTAGTTATTTGTTCATTCATGTATATTAGGATATGTACTAGGATAGATGTTTCTTATGCATTATGTGCAATAAGAATATATCAAGATGATCCAGCTGACCTCTATTAGATGGCTGTCAAGAGTATCTTTAATTATTTGTGGTGTACTAAGGATATGTTCCTAGTTTATGGAGTATATGGGGAACCAGTCATCAAAAGATATGAATATTATAGTTTTCAAACATATCAAGATGACATAAAGTCACAAACGAGACACATATTCACTTTGAATGGAGGTATTGTGAGCTGGAAGAGCTCAAAAAAGGCTATGATCATAGATTTTACAGTAGAGTCCAAGTATATTGTGACTTCTGAGGTAGCTAAAAAAGCATTATGGATGCAAAAAACAATACATGATCTTGAATTGGTACAAAATAGTAAATATCCTATTACAGTCTATTTTTATAATATTGTAGTGGTGTCTCTCGTAAAAGAGACAATTACACATCAATGGACAAAGCATGTACTTTGGATGTATCATCTCTTGAGGGATTTTTTTAAGAGAGGTGAGGTTTTAGTGAGAAGTATTTACAGAGAAGAAAATATATCATACCCCTTGACTAAAATCTTGACTCACCATAAATATGAATATTAAGTGAGTTCAATTGGACTGAAAGTTATAGGGAGTTGGATCTTGTCCTCATGGAAGTTTCTTGAAGTTGGTGTCCTAGGATTAGCTATTTTTAATTTAATTACAAGTATGTTCTATATATTGAATATTAATAAAAAATATTAATATATATTGTCCATTTTTCAACAATACCCTAATGTAATAATGTCCTAAAGTATATGTCACATTGATAAGGTCATAGTAGTTCTCTGTTATATTTATAACCTTGAAGTGTTATGATGATATTCTTAAAGAATGTTCTTCCCTTGGAAAACGTACTATGATGGGACACATAGTTCATAGACTGTTAAGTGAGAGAACTCATAATAAGATAAGTCTTAGTATCATGATGTTCTCACTTGGTAATCACCAATATGGGATATTATGGGGAATAATCACTGGTAGGAATTCCACATGTTTTGGTGTCATCAAATATTCATATATGTGAGCATGTGTAATGGTACTTGGACATTGAAATTATCATTAATTATTTTTATAACTCATGCACTTAGATTTTATGATTAAAACCATGACGATATATATTCATGGTGTGTTAGGTTACATCATTCTTATCATGACTCGCATGTCATTAATGAATAAGATAAAGAAGGATTTATCCCTTCTATATTTATGGAAGCTGATATCACATCCATTTGATTGAAATAGAAACATTTCATTAAATTCCATGAACATGGTGTAACAATGTGTTTATTTTAGATATTTAATGAAATAAATACCAAAAAAATAGGTTGGTGACATAGATGTGCAACCTTCTGGATGAGATATTATGATAAAGGGATTATATTATATAGGGAGTGCTCATTTTTAGATTCCATCTTTTCAAAATTAATTTATTTCTCTTGGGTGCCTTGAATCATTTCTATATAGTAATTTTGGACATTAGGAAATCTCTATTGATTCCAATTAGAAAGAATCCTAGAGGGTCAAATACTAAGTGTTTCTGATGATCTTGATTAAATACAATTTCAATTTAATTAATTGAATAAATATTATTCTCAAGACTGAGGTATAATTTCATGAATGTTTTATTGATCACAAATATATATTGATTAATGAAATATTTAAATTAAATATTTATTTGGGTTTTTAATAAATTATAGAAGAGTTTGAATAGACTAAGACCATGTCTAATAAATAATATTAATTAAAAATATGGTTAGATAATATTTTTTGATGCTGAAGTTGGAGCGCACCATAGAATAAAAATAAGAATATTATTATTATGTGGAATGAGGTTTATTAAAGGTTTCAGTATTTTTTACGGTCTAGAATGCAACAAAAAAATATCCTATCCTAAAATATACCTCAATAAATAGCCTGTTATGGCTATTGTGAAGGTAATTGAAAATAGATAATTGTTTCAAATAATGAATTTTATTTTAAATCCTCTATCTCTCTCTCTCTTTCAAGAAAAACAAATGTTTGAGAGATTTATTCAAGATTAAAGAATGAGTGATCAAGAATGAATGAAACAAGAAATTTTATTCCCCACACTAGCACATAGATATCATTTAACATTTATCGGATATCAATGGAGCATGTGTGGATTTTTTCTAGAAGGATTCTATTCTTTGATCCTCATAGCACAATAAAGGCAATTTGAAAGGGTCTTTTCATATTATTAAGAACATTAATCAAGAAATATTCTTAATATAAGGTAATCATTTTTTATGACATTAAATAAATTTATTAAAAATTTGATGTTCATGTTCCTCACTCATGGTTTTGACTATATAAACATTAAAAGAAATTTTAATATATTTCCCACCACCACATGCTTTCACTACTCTTGAAACCATAATAAGGTTCCACTCTTCTAGATCCTTTGGTAGTATGGATAGATCCAATAGGATATGTGGGAGCAGAATTATAATGTTCAAACTCAGTGGATGTCGAGTAGTACGTACACACAATTCCAAGAAGTATGATCACTAGTCTCATGGCCATATCTTGATTACTTTTGATATCTTGACTTTCCATTTAATATTGAGTTGAAACAAGTATAGTCGGGGGTTGTAGCATCTTGGTTAACCCACAACCACTTGTTTTGTGACTTTAGATTTTATGATTTATTTTTCATTTATTATTATCACTGAATAAACTAGTTAAACATGATCACACTTGTTAAGGATGAATTAGTGGTGTCCTACTAAATTTTATTACTCACTCTTTGCATAAAAATATATATGGATATTCAAACTTAATGTTTAGGGATTTGGATATGGAAAAGTGACCTGTGGTTGATGGATAAGAAAATGAGAATGGAGATGGTAGTGTATCGAGATGGACTCCGGAGGACCCTGATGTTTTATTTATTTATTTATCTGCCTATTATTACTCAGGTTTGGATTTCCACTTTAGAATCCCATTCATTATTGTATGACATGTGCCTCATCTTTAAGTTTCCACATAATTACTCAAGTTGTTATTATATTGTTTATTATGTATTATTTGTATTATGAAATGATACTATGGGTATAGTCTCCCCACTAATGGACTTAGGCCCTCACTACTAGTCAGAAACAGCTTGTGTTCGGGGAGGAATACATGAGTTCTTGTAGCACACTGGTTTGAACCCTACATTTCAGGTGAAGTCATGACAAAAACCATTAAAAAAGACTGCATACTAAAAACATACCATTTAGTAGTGGTTTTTTCTTCTTGTGGAAGTATTTTAAACCTTTGAC
The DNA here is from genome assembly GCA_963277665.1 of Viscum album. NCBI lineage: Eukaryota > Viridiplantae > Streptophyta > Magnoliopsida > Santalales > Viscaceae > Viscum > Viscum album. Next base: position 960,304,380 of record OY728148.1, on the reverse strand, counting down.
TAATTATTTAGTGTTGGTTACTAAAATATCCCTATATTGCATGTTCTCTAGTCATTACACAGTAGTTTGATTCATTTAGTGTTGGGTTTTTATGTGATTTTTTTAGAATTTATCAATGGTTTTCATTTTATTTAATGGAGATTTTTTAAAAAAAACTTGAAAATAAAATAGATAAAATGATCCTAGCAACTGATAAATATGTCAGTGGATGTTATATTTATTTGTAGTTAATATTATATACTATTAATTATGATTCAAAATCATTTTTTTAACAGTGGTTCCTAAAAATCACCTCTTCATATTTTTATAAAAATTTAATTTTTAAATAGGATTTAATAAAAAAATATAAATATTAAAACATTGAAATGTAATAAACTAAAATATAAATTCACAGTAAACCCATCATATATACATCATAAAACACTTAAAATGATGTTATGTTAGTTCCTACATTTCAAAAATAAAACTATGTTAATTTTTCTATGATTTCCTGGAAATATGACAACATTTTCCTGGTTTTGACCCCCCGAAACATGTTTTTAAAGGCATCAGTACCTTTAAAAACTATTTACCAAGCCATTTTGACCACACTTCATATCATAGTGACATTATTTATACACTATAAAAATAAAAAAATAGTGGTTCTCCCATGATTTGACATAAATCTGATGTTTTTTTCTTTGGCTGTGACTGTTGAATGTTTTAGGGTTTTAAAATACTAAAAATGAATTTATGGGAATGCTAATAAAAACGTAACTCAAAATGACATACCTTGTATTAATATATTTGGAAAATCCTCCTATGGTTATTGAATTATGATTGCATGGAAATCGAATGATTTTTTCCTGGTTTTGAACCCGAACCACATGTTTTTAAAGGCTTTGTTACCTTTAAAAATAGTTTCTAAGCCATTACATCTACATCGCGCATCATATTGATGTTTTTTTAGTGAGTACATGTCAAAAATAACTAATTGGTATAATCACCCTGATTCCACATTAATATGCGGTCATTTTATCTTTTTTTGAATGTTACACACATATTTTAGTGTTTTAAAACACAAAAAACACATTTACGGCTATCCAGGTAAAATAATAACTTAGAATGATGTTCTTTTGTTTCCAAAATTTCAAAAATAAATCTATGGTTGTTTTACTTTTATTTCATAGAAATATACTCTTGTTTTCCTGGTTTTGACCCCCATATACATGTTTTTAAAGGCTTCAATATCTTTAAAAATTGTATACCAAGTAATTCCGACCACGCCACATGTTAGATTGATGTGTTGACTTTGCGTAAATGTCAAAGATATCTAAATAGTTAATTTAGCATTATTTGACATCAATATGAGTTATTTTTCTATGGTTTTCACCATTATATTCTTGTTTTACTCTTTTAAAACACAAAAAATGTGTTTATAGGAATCCCAGTAAAATCATAAATCATAATGAAATTTTATCAGTTGCTACGTTTCAAAAATTAATTTATAGTCATTTTTATATAATTTCATGGGAATTGGACAATGTTTTCCTAGTTTTGACCCTTTGACACATATTTTTAAAGGCTTTCTAACCTTTAAAAATAGATTACCATCCATTCCGACCACACTGCATATCAGATTGATGTGTAATCTATGAATACAAATAAAAAAACTAAACAATGGTTTTTTCATGACTTCATGTCAATCTGAGGTCTTTTTCTATTGTTTTGATTGTTACATGCATGTTTATGTGGTTTAAAACACTAAAAACCCACTTATTGACATTACAAAAATTTTGTAACACATAATGACATATCATCGGGTCCTACATTTCAAAAATCAATAAACAATTTTCTTTTTATCTAGTTTTATGGAAATATGATGAAAGTTTCCTAGTTGTGACACCCCTACACAAATTTTTAAAGGCATTGATGCCTTTAAAATTTAATTACTAAGTCATTCCAACCACACCACACGTCAGAATGATTTTTTTTCTATGATTACATGTCAGAAATAATTCGATGGTGGTTTTCTTAAAATTTCAAGTCAATTTCAGGATTTTTTCTTCGGACTAAAATATTATACAGATATTTTAGTAGTTTAAAACACTAAAAATGAATTACAGGAATCCCTGGAAAACTGTAACTTGGAATAACATTTTGTTGGTTACTACATTTCAAAAAAATATCCATGGTTATTTTCCTCTAAATTCATGTAAATCCAACATCATTTTTCTAATTTGGACCCACTATCATGCGTCTTTAAAGGATTTAGTACCTTTAATAACTATTTACTGAGGAATTTTGACTGTACTACAAGTCTAATAGATAATTTTGATATGACTACATGTCAAAAATAATTCAATGGTGGTTTTCTCATGACTTTATGTCAATATGATATCATTTTCTATGGTTTGAACCATTACACACATGTTTTAGTGTTTTAAAACACTAAAAATACATTTACACACATCTTAGGTAAACTATAACTTGAAATGATGTGTCATCTATTCCAACATTTTAAAAATCAATCCACAATAATTTTAATATGATTTTATGTTGATATGGAATCTAATTCCTATTTTTGACTCCCCCTCCCCCCACACACAAATGTTTTTAAAGGCTTTGGTACCATTACAAATGATTTACTCTATCAAAACTGAGAAAATGAGCATCAATTATTTTCTAACATAAGGATAACAATATATAATTAATTTTTAATGTGTAGGAATCAAACACATGTCAATCCAGCACAAGATGTTGTCGGTATGACTCGAAGTGCTTGTTTTCAATATAAAATTTTCATTTTAGTTTTATTTATGGATGTTGTATGTGTTCTTTGAAAATGTGTGAATGGTCTATGAAATTTAGAATTTACCTTGATAGGATAAATAATAAGGCTAGAAATTTCATTGGGTATTGTTCTAGTATTCCATTGAAATATAAAAACTAAATCATTTTCCATTTTCTCTCACCATTGATCCTATGTTTTCCTATAAGAGTCATGTTCTCTCACTTTTCCTTTCAACCATGAATTTTATATTTGTGATTCCCTATCAATAGAACTACTCAAACCCCCAATAGGTGTAGTAGTAACTGATGATGACTCCATGCCAATGAAAACAGATGGAGTAGGTCCAGAACCAATCCCCTATACATGTCTGGGATTCTCCTTCCCTAAAACAATTGGAACTTCATCATTCTGGGAAACTGATGATGATTTTGAAGTGTTAACATCCCATATTTCTTGAATTTGAACTTTTTAATACAAAAATAATAACATTTATTTTTTAAAATATTTGAACATCATAATATAATATAATTAATACATTTTTATTACTATGTATTATTATTTCATTACTATAAAATCATAATATTGAAAAATAAATTATAACAACAAATAATCCTTAAACCCAATTAATTAGTGTTGGCTAGATGTATGAAACGATGCTAAATTTGAATCATTTTATCCATGTATCCTGCCCCATTTAATTGGGTTTACAGATTTTTTGTTATAATATATTTTTCATTATTTTTTTAGAGTAATGAAATTACATGAAATGATAATGAAAAATACTTACTCTAACATCTTTGGTATGGTCATTTACAAAACTGACATCAGATTCCCTATGCACATTAAACCACATCTATGTATGGAAAACATAGTAACCTAATTCATTAGCCGTTATAAAAAATATAAGCATGTTAGAAAAAATTTTACTTATTAGAAAATTATATAAACAATATTGAATAAAATACAAACCAAAATTATTCTATTTCTAAAAAACTCTAAGACACACTAATATGAAGAATGAATTATTTATCATGATTCATAGTATTGATTTCAATAATTAATACAAAAATAGCAACATTAATAAAAATTATAGTAATTTTTTATGTTATTACGATACTCTAAAATATAAAATTACCTCATGAGATGCATCTCTGTTAATATCGACAGACGAATTCCATTTCACATTGAGAAATTCAATCACACACTTCCTCATACATCTATCATGATCTCAAAGATATTTCATTAAAATTATGTCATAATATTCATTTAAAATCTAACCATTTATTTCGTAATTTTTTCATTGTGAATGGGCGTGAAATAGAGCCCAGGACAACCAAATGAAAAAACATCTAGAAATAAAAAACATATCACTGTATAAGTATAATACAAAATTTTTTTCATGTCATGTAAATTAGTTATCAAGGAATATTAAATTAAATTAACGTTAATTAAATATCAAAAACCTCATTTTTTCAATTTGTAGGAATATTCGTCCAATATTTATACTTAATGGGAATGCTCATTGTATCAAAAATAAGAATCCTAATAATATTCCCATAGATTCTGAAAACATCATCAGTTGGCACCCCAAACTCATCAAATGGAAGGATAATATTGAATTCCTTTAGGTCTCATAAATCTTTCATGTTAATATTTATATATCTTCTATTGTTATTTTTATCCATTTGAAAAATGAATTAAACAATTAATAAAATATATTGTTTTTTTACAATGACATACATACCAGTAATAGTAACAAACCGATATCCAAAAGATGAAGGGATGACCAACTGCTCCATTGCTGGAGGTGAATTGGATGGTGGGATACTAAAAACATATGGGGAATGGCTGGCGTTCTGGTAGGCTCAAGTACAACCAAATCACTCAAATCCACTGAGGCTGACGGTAGTTGTGGTGTGCTCCGAGATGATAACCAGCTAGAATTTTGATATTAATTTTTCTCATCATTCATTCAATAAAATTGGTTCAGATATATTAAATGTATAGAAAATAAAAAACTAATAATTTTTTACAAAAAGAAAAAAGAAAAACTAGAACAATGTATATATGTATGAACCACTTATCAATGAAAAATTGTTATATATTTTCAATACCAATTTATAAATTTAATTATCTTCATCTCCATTATCTTCATTATTATAAACCTCCATTTTGACGACTGCTTCATTTTCACCCTCTATTGCATGTTCTATTGTTTCCATATTGTTAGAAAAAAATTATTCAATGTTTTTTGGTTGATTAGGTTCACTTTCACAAAGTACCAATTGATCTTCATCACTCATATCATATATGTCTCTCTACATTAAGTGTAAAAAACTCTAACCTTCATGTATTTCATCATCCCCATAATAAACTATCTTCTCTTAAGAAGCCAAGATAAATGGATCATTCTCTACATGATCATTGGTATGGATAAATCGTGAGAATTTGATAGAAGTAAAATGTAATTAATCATTCATTATACCCATATCAATATTAACCCACTTTCTTTTGAATAAGACAACAAAAACTAACCCTGATAGTTTAATTCATTTATATCATCCAAATTTCCATAATATCTCACCTTTTTAAGTGTAAATAAACCATTATTTTGAGTTTTTAAGTCTTCTTCCTGATAAATGGTATGAATCCTAAAGCCATGAATATTGTAGGCATCAAATATATTAGACATTCGTAGAGGACATCAAGCAAAAAAAATGATATTTTAGCTTGATTTTCAAAATTCATTATATAGAAAAATATATCTAAAGTTTTATTTTTAACATAGAAAAAATATATACATGTCAATAATATCAATATGAGAATATACATACTTGATGGGTGATCCACATGACAATATCCTTATTAACATATTTTTTTAATTCCTTCTCATTTCAAGATTTACCCCATAATCACTAATTTGTTTGACATCGCAATTCTTCAATAAATGGATCTGTAATAAGACTATTGATCATTATATATCTATGTGCTTATAGAAACTCTAATTCATTCAGTGTAAAACTTGACCCCTTTTTAATTGGTTATCCAATAATTGGAAATATTGATAATTATTTTTCAAAATGATAATTATTGGATATTGCATCAAAACATTAATCATGATTCAATCTAGCCTTAATCCCATCCAAATACTTTGAATACAAGGTCAATCACTCTTTGGATATGTAACCTTTAGTAATAGAGCCTTTTGTTTGATATTTATTCATCATATATGATTTAAAATGACCTATATACCTGATGAAAAAAAAGAATCATATAAAAAAATTATGCAATAATTAAATAAAATTAAATTCACTAATGAAAATAAAAGTAATATCATTGTACCTCTGAATTGGATACATCAATTGATAATGTTCTGGTCACCTACGTTTAGCTTCTTCAACCAAATTAACAATAAAATTAATCATCACAATGAATAATGAATGGGGAAATAACTTCTACAAATAAAAAAGTGTCAAAAAATTTCTTTCAAGAAATTTATAAAGCTCAATTGGATATATATTTTTTCTAAAAAGCTCTTTGAAAAAGGTACAATAATTTATTATTCACTCAACATATTACAAAATTACAATGAAAATAATTTTTCTATAAAAATACATGAGTTGTGACTTTTCAATCCATGTAACATTCAATTTTTTTAGTTAACACACCTTCATATATTACTTGAATATCCATATTCCACTTTTAAATTCATTAAAGTTTGAAGGAATACGCCTTTCTCTGGATTTTTCATTATAAAAATAGTTGAAGGATACTTTCCATTCTCATTTTCCCAATAATCATGCTTTATATTCTTTAACTCTAAACTCTTATGAGCATTAAGGCGATCCTTTGATTTACCCTTCTCATTTTGAAATGTGAAAATTACATTACCACAAATTTTTTTCTCAATATTCATTATGTCAAGATTATAACATATCAAATTAAACTCCTAATAAGGAATTTTGAAAAATAAACCCATTATTTTCTTGTACCAGATGCTTCAATTATTGTACATTGTACCCTTTTCCGATTCTTTAAAATGATTATATTTTCAAAATTCTTCAATGACACTCATTAATTGTCCGATGATTTCTGAACCTAATAACACTTTTAACGGATTTCTCAGTTTAATATCTTCATTGAATTGTGTCTTGTTAAACCTAGATTTATGACATGAAATAAAGAAATCAATGATGATGCATAAAAAATGATTTTCTCCTATGAGGTAATCGTAGATGAACAAAATTACAAACTAGACAAGACAAACTAGTTTGAGTGTTCCAATATGATAAATTTCCTAATCCAGGAATGTTAGTAATTATATATATTAAATTTTCATGTATTTTTAATAGTTTTCTCATGGTAGTGTCATGTGTTTCCATTCCATCATCTCATAATCCTCGCAATTATTTGATTATAGGTTAAAGGTATACATCAATTCCATTTCTAGGAATTTTAATTCTAGAAATAATCATCAAAATTAAAAAATAATATTTATTCATACACATCTATGGGGGTAGATTATAAGGGATCAAAACAACTAGCCAAATACTGTAATTAGTACCTAAAGTACAAGAGGGGTTAAAACCATCAGAATCCAATCCCAAACGTGAATTCATAATATTTGAAGACAAATAAAGATATAATTAATCAAACAATTTCTATGATGTTGAATCTTTTGGATGTCTCATCAATCCATCATTATTATCTTGATCATGTCACTTCATTTTTTATGTAGTCATAAATGCCATGAATAATCTTTTCAACCATCATATCAGAGTAAAGTAATGAAATAAAGTTGAAGGTGTTTTTTTTTCTTGGGGTTGCATTGATTTATACTCTCATTGTTGTTCATTGACTTTCATCTACTTTTATGACATCTTATGAATTCTCCTTTGTCGGACTCTTCTCCCTAGTAAAGCATGCAATCATTAAGGAATTCATGTATCTTTGTATAATACAATCCAAGTTTATTTATGAATTTATTAATCTCATAGAATGATGCAAGGGCCATAGTGTCACTAAATGAATCATGAAGAATCTCTAAAATCATGTACATTTTTATGTCAATTATTTCACTGAGACGGTTTATATGATACAACTTAGGTAGAAAACAAAATTTTGAATACTTATCACACCCTTCATACAATTCTTGATGCGCGTCTTCAACTAATTCATAAAGATCGTTTTTTTGGTCGTTGAACATATTAGAAGTATTAATATTCTCCGGGTCAATTGAAGGTTTTTTGGATTTATTGAAATATTGGACATTATATTATGAAAAGAAAAATGTTTTATTTATTAAATTTCAAACTGAATACCCCTCTGGAGGGTCACTTTGTGTTTCATTGATAGGATTTTATTTGTTTTCAATTTCCATAACAATATATTTACCATGCCAAATCCTATATAAATATTGAGTAGAATATTTTTTTTATATAAAATGATAATATACTTCATTTCTATTTAACCATCACTTGAATTTTCAATCAGGACATACACATTTTATTCTACCAGCCACTGGTCAGTTTTTAATTAAATAATTTTTTTCAAACTCTTGTCATAATTAGGTGTGTTTCAAGGTAAAGTAATCCAACATTCATCCATAGGTATTGGATTTTAACTCTTCTCCCTGTATATTCAGATATAAAGATATTAATGGTTAATCAAACAAGTAAAATTAAAAGTAAACATCAATTAACTTCATTAATGTTGGTCACCTAATTTGTCCAATAATTCTATATATATAGTATATAAAATCATGGTGAACATACATGTATACTCAATATGTTCTTACTTTGAATGTCTCATGCCAGTGTGGAAGAAGCATACTAAAACATTAGTGAATAATCAATAAAACCAAATGGTTTCCTATCCTCTAATCAACCATTATCCAAAACTCACTAAGTCTAACTCACCAAGAATTCATGAGGTATAAATGATTAATGTAGTTACACACTATTTATAACCCCACATACAAACAAGCATTCATCATATAAATGATTGATGATCCCCATTTATAATAGTCATTAATGATAGTTATGTGTATAAGATTCCTAAGTGATAAAATTTATCATTTGATTGTACAATATGATATACTACATAATGATATATCAAACCAATCATGCAATATTAAAAAATTACACATTATGAATGCAGATTCCACTCTTCGAGAAATGGGGGAGAGGGGTCGCCATTGGGGATCGCCATCAAGGAGAAGAGGGGCCATTGTGGGGTCATCATCAGGTTGCAAGTGGGGTTGGGGTCACGAGGATCATATGTGAGAGTGGAAAAAGGGGTGGTCACCATTGAGGATGAGGGTTCAGCCATTAGGGGGAAGTGGGGGAAGGGGTGAGAGGTATGTTGTAGGAGATAAGGGGGTTTAGTGTCGAGGAGATGTGGGGTCGAGGGTGAGGGGGTAGTCACCTACATTGGGGAGAGGTGCGACCAAGGGGGAGGGGTGGTCGCCAGTGTCGGTGATAGGTTGGGTAGAGGGGGGTAATCACTAGAGATGGAGAGAGGCATGATCGCGAGTGAGGGGAAGTTGCTGGAATTGGGGAGAGGCGGGATTGAGGGAGATGGGTGGTCACTGATGTTGGGGGAGGGGCATGGTCGAGGTGGAGGGGTGGTCATCAACGTCAGGGAGATGTGGGGCTGAGGGATCGGTGGGGGGTTGGGGGGAGGGAGGGAGTCACTAGCACTGGGGAGAGACGTGATCGAGGTGGGGTGGTCACCAGTGTTGGGGAGAGGCGAGGCCGAGATGGAGGGGTGATTGCCATCGTCAAGGAGAGGCACCGCCAAGTGGGAGGGGATGTCTCCAGCATCGAGGAGAGGCACGACCAAGGGAGTGAGGGGGTTAGGGCATCAGGTGGAGGGGGTGGGTCAATTATTTTTTAAAAATATTAGAAGCGGTTTCATTGAAACCACCCCTATATTTATAATATATTTAATAATGTTTTTTTAGTAGTGATTATTAGAACTATCACTAATAAACCTTCACTAAGACCACTCTTTTTTGTTGTGCTAGATAACATTGTTTGACTGAATCTTACCCTAAAAGTGACATATAAAATTTATTATCGATTCTAAAGCTATAAAAGTCGCCATGAAATATCATTTATCTAACCTCTCAAAAAATTTTATTTCTCTCACTAATTTTTTTTCTCACTTTATGAGTTTTATCAACAATACTATTTCTTATTAGTTTAAGGAATTTATATCACTACAAGAATTATCACCCAAAGGAATTTATTTTTTACATTAATGAATTTTATTCACACCAAGATATGATATAGTATATACATGCATAACATCATATTATATCTTCTTATGACATCAATGAATTTTGAAATGAAATCATTGAATCATTGTACAAATGTAACATCCCTAACCCAGATGTCACTCAACTGTGACCCAAGCCCGGTTGGCTACATGGCCTCAAGCACATATTCCCAAATACCTGAGGCTTATGACTAGCAGTTAGGGACTAGGTGAGTAATTTGGGTGACTATACCCCCATTACCACAATTTATCACAATTGATGTCAATCACATTAAATAGTGGAAGCAGATACAATAAGAAGACAATAGATAAAATATACAAGCAAGAATAGAATATGTAACAAGCCAGAAGTGTCTCATATACCATGATGCAGATGATACATGTTTCTATAAAATATCCAAAATAGGAACATAGAAATATAATAAAATACAAGTATCTAAAATCCAAAATGACCGAAAAGGCCCCTCGTAGCATCGCACGCCTCATCTTAATCATATGCTCCCATGCTCTAAAACAATGATTAGCAAATAATTTTCGGGAGCATTCCCCTACTATCACCTGTAACTATAAAATCTATTTGGGTCCCCAAGGAGGCCCAAATAGGATGTGAGGTAAACATCCCAATAGGTTTCCACCTAAATATCTATACAGTTCTAAGAAGTACAATGAAATATGCTAAACATGTGAAAGTAAGTAGTAATGTAAGTGTGAAAACCCAAGGAATATAACTACTGCAAACAAGTAATACTAAACAGCCTCTTGTGGCTCCCCGCAACATGTTTTGTCTCCTAACAAGGCATCTACAAGAAATATAAACAAACTACACATCCATTCCACATAACCATCCATATCATGTCCACACATCCTTACCGTATAATGAAAACTATATAAAAAACCCACGGCCTTATCGTACAACCACAGTCATATATCCCATAGTCATTCCGTATAATGAAGTGTAGATCACGAAGGGTCAGATCTATGGTGCTGAAGACCAAGGCATCCTCTTCGAGTCTCAGGAGAATCTCGATGGAAACATTTCATAGGCACTGGTCGGAATCCTAGGAGAATGTGTACTAACTTTTCCTACATGAGTCCAAGATAGCTAGATCCAAGGGGTAGAAAAGCCTAAGGCATCTCATGGAATAAATACCAAAGGTTCATAATCAGCCAAGGTGTCCACTACCGCATTCCAGATCCAGGGAGATCCATTCATGGAATCTATGTAAATCATCAATCATTCCATACCTTTGACAATTTCAAACCATGTGAGTCTACCCTCTCATATAAACAATCACATTCAAAACAATTCAATGAGTATACCACACTCATTTAAACCATTACATCTCATGAGTATACCAACTCATGTACTCTACATTCATTTAATCGTGTCACATGGATATACCCACCCACATATCTCCAATTTCCATTTAACACATCACATGGGTATACCCAACCATTAATCACAGTTGCCAACATAACTATTTAAGAAATCTATAAACAGCCAACAAGTATACCCACTCATTGGAAAAGTTCCATTTAAGTATTTAATCAAGTTAGGTGTGGAATATTATAATAACACAAGGTAAGGAGGCAAGATATCTCTTATGTATGTAATTCGGCCTCATTTATGTACAATCGAGCTTCCTTAGACTCGGAGAACTCGAGGTCACACCCCATGGGTAGTTCATTAATTGAAAAAGCTAAAGTAAACACATGGTGCACCCCATCAGTGTCCTTAGGTTGGGTCAGCAACCACAATCGTATCTCAAAGAACCTAAGGGAGTCCCAAATAGGCCATACCTCATCTATTTCATATTAACAATTTAAAATCTGGCCCACGCTAAAAAGTCCAGTGGGAAGAAAAAAGGTCAATAGCTCTATAAAGAATCAAAATCCGAATGAAAAGAATAGACCACCTACCTTATATCATTAGTGGAGTTCCATCTAGTATCAATTTATAATTCATCCTGGTTGGGAATAAATTTTAAGAACATATGTAGAACAAGAAATTAGGGAATAAAAGCCTAAATCCAAACAATGAAACTATTGTTATGAAGAATCAAGAATGGCTAAAAAGGAATCAATATCTTACAGTCATGGTTCCAACAAAAATGAGAGGGAATGAAATGGAATCCAAATGGGTGCTAGATCTGAAAATCTATATAAGAAATTTTATAGGCTTAAAAATAGAGAAAAAACACTTCTGTCCAAAAAATAGATGTCCTTGCCTCTATTTTTAAAAAACATAGTCAGGCAATTACATGACAAGTAATTTCCTTACATGGTGTGTAATGATCGGTTTTCCTTTAATGGGGTAAAACCCTTAAACATCTTCAAAGTTCCTAGACAAACCATTACATGTTATAAAAGCGTATTACATAGTGTGTAATCCAATTACACATTGTCTAATTGGCCTGCAACTAGTACACAACCTTCTTGCCTATTATTTCGCAAAAACAACCCAACCGGCCCATGGCCCAGCTTAGGGACTACGCCAAAAAAGAATTTAAAACATTAATACGTCAAGAAAACCCTAGGATCATACAATCATACCCCTTAAAGCAGTTCTTCTTCAAATTTCCCTTTCAAGGGTAGTCAAGGTCCATTTGAAATAACTCATGTCACTCAGCACGTATGCCAGCCTCCCACTCCTAAGTATCATCTTCGGAACTATCTTGCTTCCATAGAACCTGTACTAGAGAAATTGAGTAACCTTGTATGACCTTAATTCTCATACTAATAATACTAATTAGATACTCCTTGAAGGATGCATCAAATTGTAACTCAACCTCCTTGGGTTGAAAAGCGTGAGATGGGTCCAAATTATAATGGCGTAGTTGTGATACATGGAAGAAGTCGTGCATGTCTCAATACCTATGAGGTAACTAAAACTAAAAGTATACTGATCTGAATCTCTCAAGAATCTCGAATGGACCAACATATAGTGGTGAAATCTTACCCCATATCAATATCCTTCTATGTCCCAATCTTAATGAAACACATAAGAAGACCTGATCCTTGGCCTCAAACTCTAGAGGTCATATATGGTGATCAACATAAGATTTATATCAAGATTGTGTAGTAGCCATCTGCTTCTGAATCAGCTGGATCTAAACATAATTATCTTGCATGAGACGAGGTCCCAGTAAAGCAAACTCAACTGCCTCTAGCCATCACAAGGGTGATGTGCAGAGCCTACCATACAATTCCTCGTAAGGAGACATCTGTATCGTTTCCTGATAATTGTTATTATAAGAGAACTCATCTAGTTGAATTTATCTCTCCCAAGATCCCCCAAAATCATGGACACATTCTCTCATCATGTTCTATAGCACTTGTATCATACACTCTGATTGGCCATTAGTCTGAGGATGGTGGACTGTGCTCAGAAGCACCTATGTACCCAGTGCCCTCTGAAAACACTATAAGAAATGAACTCTAAGGTGGGAATCCCTATTTGAAATGATAGTGTGTGAGAACCTGGGAAGTTTTATTATATCATGGATATACAACCTTCCAAGAAAAATAACATCAAAGGTATCCTTGATCAGCAATAAATGTTCAACCTTTTTGATCCCATCAACAACAACCCACGCAACATCATTACCTCAAGGCAACCTCAGAAAACAAGTCATGAAATCCATTATGAAATAAACTCATTTCCACCTTGGAATTAGTAACTTCTATAAAATCATGTATGGTCGTCGATGTTCCTCCTTCACTTGCTGACATGTGTAACACCTTGTATCAAAACTAGCTACCTCACTTTTCATACATGGCCATTAGTATTGATGATGCAAGTCACGATACATCTTGCTGTATCCGGAATGTAGTGCCCAAGATGAAGCAGGAAACTCCCACATCATATCCCCATGTATATCCACTGGAACCCAAACACATCCATGTATATGTAAGATCTCGTCAACACCTATGGTCCAACCAGGAGTAGGGACCTCACCTTCTACACTCTCCCATAGGACTAGAACCTCTGCATTCGATAACTGCCATATCCTTACATTATCCAATAGGGTAGAGGTCACAACTATGGATTTTAGATATGTCTATCCCGAACTGTTGTGCACCTCCATATAGATCTTAGAGAATAATGCCATAAGTTTCCACTCGCTACTTTCTTGCGGCATTGTCTGTATCTGAGTCCACGTGCTCAGTGCGTCGAACATTACAATACCTTTACCAGTCATGTATTAATTCTTGAAGTCAAAAGACTATAAGTAATCCACCCACATTTTTTGCCTCATATTCAAATAATACTAAGCAAATATATAATTGATGATTTTGTAGTCTATATACACCAGAAAATGATCTCCCAAAAATTAATGTATCCAATAGTGAAAAACATGAACCACTGCATCTATATCAAGATCATGAATAGGGTAATTCTTCTCACATGGCCTTAGAAATTGTGACTCATATGCTAAAACAATACCCCCCATACATCAGCACTACTCCCAACCCAATACATGATGTGTCACAATTAAGGATGGAACACTCGGTTCATCAGCACCATGAAAACTACTATCATGTTTGTGAGACTGAATGGCATAACCAAATACTCATATAGACCATACCTACTATGAATGGTTTATGAGGTATGTCAGTGGGTCAAATATGTACATGGTGATATCCTAACCCTATTTCAACTTTCAATAATACTCAGTATACTAGAATCTTATCATACATTTCAACTAATTTTGGAAAGGGATATCAGTTTTTAACCATTAGCTAATTCAAATTACGATAATCCCAAAATAGCCTAAGATTTATATCCACATTTTTTTAAACTAGAACTAGAAAACCCTGCAGAGATGTATTAGGTCAGATAAACCCCTTTGCCTCCAAATACTAAAGCTTCCACTTCATTTCTTACAACTCCATCGTAGCCACCTAGTAAGTAGAAATGGATACTAGTGCAGCTTATAACACTAGTTCAATAGAGAACTCAACCTATCTCTCAAGAGGTAAACTAGAAAATTCATCTGGGAACATGCCCCTGAAATGATCCACCATTAGAGGAAAGTCTACGTGACTCACTCTATGATCATCCAAAATACAAAATACTAATCTAGGTTGTCATTCTTCCCAACTCATGATGATATAGTCTATCTAAACTTTCCTGGATGCCCCATTCACCATTGTGAGTAAACATTGAATCCTCTAGTGATGTGAATGTTACCCTCATGTGATAGTAGACAATGTAAGATCGATAATATACTGAACAGTTTATCCGAAGAATGACGTCAAACCCAATCATCTCAAAGACATAAATATCTCAAATGAAGTGACACCCACCACCCTCAAGGGGGTACTCCCTCCACTAGATCACATCATCCATTCTGATTCCCAATATTATTTCTAGCATTAAAACTCTTTCAAAATACCACACAACAAGCCCAAGTATTTTCACCATAGTTACAGATATGAAACTATGAGATACAATTGTATCAAAAAGAGAAGATGCAATAGTAGATGCTATTAATATAATTCCTCTCACTCTAGATAGTATGAAACCTTTCTCCCCAAGGGTATATTTTACATAATATAATCTACCTATACCACGAGAATGTGAAATAACCTCACTGCTCAGAGTAGGTCCCCTTCGATGTATAGGAGTAATTGGTGTATGGCTACCTCAGCAATGACCACTATTTCTGCAGCCCGATCAGCCTGCATTGCTCTAGGACCCTTCTTGACACAGATCATAGAAACCTACTCCTGAACCTAACATCGGAGCTGTCCCCCAACCACTCACAACTAGAGGGATGGTCCTGCAAAACCATTTCATGTAGCCCATCCCTACATAAGCTCGGCTCTCGTCTGGGGCGCATTCATGCTGATTCTTCATGTGTCCTCTCCTGCCACACTAGTGAGAAAACAAAGAGCTACTAGCACTCAATTCATAACTAATACTTATCTCATGGGAAGCATCAAAATGGTTCTTCTTTCCTGAAGATGTAGAACCACTAGGTTGAGAAGAAACACTTCCCTACTCTATATCCTCAAATTCCCTCAGGTTCCACTCTATAATCAGTGCATGATTCACAATCTCATTGATAGAGGTCAACCTGAACAGGTTGACCTGGGATTTGATAGTATGTCAGAGGCCTTCCTCAAAGAATCTCTCTCTCGACAGGTCATTAGTAAGGTACATCAGTGAAAAAATTTGAAACTTTGTAAAGTATGTTGATTACTCTATAACATCCATGTGTCCATGCTCTAGATGCAAGAACTCACTTGCTCAGTCTGCCCATAGTGTATTGGGGTAAAAGTAGTCAAGGAAGTCGGCTTGGAAATTAGTCCAACCCATATCTTGTAGACTTTTAGCCTGGTTCAGAACATCCCACCAGTACCTTACTACTCCCTGTATCATTTAAGGGGTGAGCTTGACCCTCCTCTCAAGAGGTGTCTCCAGATGCTCGAAGATAGCTAGTGTGGTCTCACGCCCCAACTTAGAATCTTGTGGACCATTATCCCCCAAAACAGGAAAGGATGTTTTTGCTAGAAAACCCCTGTCAACTTTGCCATAGTCATGGTAGGCTACAATGCTCCTTGAAAAGTCTACATATAGAAAAATAACCCATTGTGGAACTATTCCTTAGCAACTATGTCTGAAATAGACTATTGTACCCCAAAACCCACTAAAAGTGGATCCACAAGTATCTCATGGCCCATCACCTTCAAAGCATGGTCATTTCCACCCTCATGGAATACCATTGGAGGTCTCCATGGTGAAATTCCTCTACAATGCCAAACACTCACCTCAGAAAGGAATGATATCAAAGTCGAATCTTAAAAGTGTAGGACAGGTCAAAACACTCATAAAAACTAGTAATGACACACAACCAAATCCTAAATCCATGACTGTATAAAGAACAACAACAACAAAAATAGAAACACTACCTCTCACCCACTCAATATTTGGGTGTAGGTCAAGTCTCTATTTTCCATTTATTTTCATTTAGTAGTCATTATTTGATAGGATATACCCAATGGTACACCAAGTTCTAATCCTTGAGGACCCATAACACCTCATGAACCAAAACATGATTCCCATATAATCCATACACATCAAATTCAAATTAAAATTTTAATTTAAAAGGTACTTCATTTTCTATTTCATAAGGTCCCATACACCTAACAAATTGAAAGATGATGTCACTTCTCTATCCTCTACATGAAGTCTATCAGAAAATCAGGAAAAACCATTAGAGAACCTATCACAATAGCATCCGTCAAATAATTCATCTTAAATGAATGGCATAATGCATGATACGTGATTTCTAACAAGCGACTATATGATGCATTGGATGGAATACCCTCATCTCATCAGGTTGTAAAAAAATAGAACCCAGAATTGCATCAATAGTATCAGCATAAATCATGTGTGTACCTAATGGTGAAATCAAATCAACATTAATAGTCAAAACCAAGAAATAGCTCATTAATAAATTCTATTTTCCTTCATAACCCTGTATATTGCCTCCAAATAGTAAATCAAACCAGAAAAGAAATTGTCTATGATACCTCTTTGTAACGTCCTGAACTCAAATACCGCTCAATAGTGCCCCAAGCCCGGTTGGCTACATGGCCTAAAGCTCACTTGTCAAATTACAGATGCTTCTGACAAGTGTTTCTGTCCTAGTTAAGTTATTGTGGATACAATTCCCTCATTACCAGAGTATATCATAGTGAAATCCAATCAAATTCAATAGTAGAAGTAAATACAATAAGCGGACAATAGTTAAAATAGATAAGCAATAAAGGAATATATATCAATCCATAAGTCTCTCATATACCATGATGCAAATGATACATGTATCTAGAAAACAACCAAAAAATATACATGGAAATAATGTACAATACAAGTATCCAAAATCCAAAAAGATCAAAAAGTGTCACAGCATAATCGCAAGCCTCAACTGTGTCTCATGCTCCCATGCTCTAAAGAAATGATCAACAACTAGTGTTAGGGAGCTTTCCCCTACTGTCACCTGAAACCATATAATTTGTTTGGGTCCCCAAGGAGGCCCAAACAGGGTGTGAGATATACATCCCAGCAGGTTTCCACCCAAATATTTGAAACAAGTACAAGTAAGCAGTAATGTAAGTGTGAATGCCAAAGGCATATAACCAACGCAAACAAGTTATACCGAATAGCCTCTTATGGCTCCCTGGAACAACTGGTGGATCCTAACAAGGAACCTATAGGCAGTGTAATCAAACAACATATCCTTGTCGTAAAATAATCCATATCTTGTCCACACAGCCTTACTCAATAATGAAAATCATATCAAAAACCCACGACCTTGTCGTACTACCACATTCATATATCCCACGATCGTGCCATATAATGAAGTGTAGACCATGAAGGGATGAATCCAATGTGTTGAAGACCAAGGAATCATCATCAAGTCCTAGTATCATCTCGATAGAAACTCAATATATGTACTGGTTGGAGTCCTAGGAGCATGTGTACTAGCATGTCCTAAGTGAGACTAATCAAATCGGATATAATGGAAAACAAATTCCGAGACATCCCATAAAATCAAGACCCAAAGTGAATACTCAACCAATGTGTCCACTTCTACATTCCAAATCCATGGAAATTCGTCCTTGGAATCTATGTAAATCATCAACCATTCCATAAATTTTACAATTTTCAACCATATGAGTGTACCCAGTCACATAAAAAATTACATTCAAAACCATTCAATGAGTATACCTACTCATTTTAACCATTATATCTCATGAGTATATCCACTCATGTACTCAACTTCCATTTAATCATGTCACATGGTTATACCCACCCACTTATCACCAATTTCCATTTAACAAATCACATGGATATACCCACCCATTATATATAATTACCAAAAATCCATTTAATCAATCTAAAAACAACTAATAAGTATACAAACTAGTTTAACAAATTGCATTTAAGCATTTAATCAATTTAGGCATGACATATTATGATAACACAAGACAAGGAGGCAAGACATCTCTAACAAAGAAACTTCATGAGAATATTTATTTATCAAATAATGAAGATTTTTTATTTTTTTTAATTATAAAACCCCTTTATTTCAATGTTTTATAAAAATAATGGGTAATTTGAATTTTAGAATGATTATGAGAAAAATTGAGAAAAGTGCAAAATTTTAGGATTTTTGACAGATTTTTACCACAAGGGTATTTTTGTGATCTATTCAAAAATATAATTCAAAATTTACTGATTAATTTTTTTGTAATACTAATTTTATTTCCTTCAACTTTATCTTTATGACCTAGAGCTGACTCGAAGATCTATTAGTCCCAAAAATTCATTGAATTTGGAAACGTTTCCGGGTGGACATCGTGGACCCCACAACTGTAACAGATGCACAAATCAGTCTCCTCGCCTCTAATTTAGGTTATTCAACCTAGGATATCACTAGGACACATAGTAATGACTCTAAAACAATTTTGGGGGAGTTTTTAAGTCATTAAGGTTTCTATTGATCATTATACATTTGAAGGAAGCTTCCTGGAAATTTCGTCCATAAAAAGTCTTATTCAATGAAAATTCCATACCTCTTTAATACATGTCTAAATGAGCTGAAATGTCTAGGTTCAATGGAAATATAATTTAGGAACAACATTTATGAAGGAGTCCATGTGTTAATCAACCATTTATTGTGTCGACATTGCGCAATCTTTTAGGGGATAGAATTATGCCTATAAAAGGAGGATCTCGCCTCCATCTAAAATCATCTACTCAACACCAACAGCCAAGGAGAGTTCTCAACAGGGCATGGGATGATTCTACACCTCTCTTACCACCCCATTTCTTGATTTTTTTATTTTTATTTTATTTTGGTATTATTTTTCAATTGTTATTCAAATTTTAGTTTTATCAATCCATGCCTTTGTGTTTCTCCATCCACTTTTCTTCATTTCTTTCCATGTCTATCTCTTCTCTTCCACCCACTCCACCACGTAATTTATTACTCTCAGAAATTAGATGATAACCCCACGACTTCTCCAAAGGGGAGGTGAATGTGATCATAAATTTTCATTAATGATCAATTTTAAGTTAGTAGATATATTTGAGTATCATGCACAGGTAAGTCGAATGTCCCTGATGTTGTGACTACCACCGATAACATGCAACTCAACCTATCCATATTAGTTTATTTAATAATTCTTCCCTCTCTCAATTGTTTATTTATTCACACATTGGAGTTGAGATAATAAATGGATGAAATGGATTCAATTGAATCGGGTCCTGGAAGATGACACATTCTAGACAAAGGTGTGTCACCAACTTCGATTAAAGGAGGAGGTGGAATTGTGAGTTCTCAATCATTCAATGATATTCCACAATTTATAAATAAATAATAGTAGTTCAAACATGATATTTCTTGTGTTTATTATCAAATTAAAATAAAACATATAAAAGAGAATACTGATTGAATATTTAACCATCCCCCAAAACCATGTTCTTTCTTATAAATTCATTCTATTTAGACGTGAATCTTAGTATAAATTTATAATTCTTGCTTCAAATATCATTATTTTAAATATTAAAAATCCCAAAAATATTTTAATCACTTTCATCTAATAAACGAAACCACAAAAAGTGATAGAATATGTGAATAAAATAAATTAGGTGTACTACATTGAGAAGGATCTTCGAGAGAGATGACCCTGGTGAGCCATTGTTCTACATTAGGAAAAATATATTTATTTTTTTCCACACCCCATAACAGACGTGCGTCAAAACTAACACTGTTTCGGAGGTTCTAATCATTAGTTAATTTACTTTTTCTATATTCACATATTAGTTATATATAATTTTATTTCAAAAAATTAAAATAAGTCTTATATGATGTATTCAAATTCAGAATATTATGCATGGAAACATTACTCATAGGTGCAGCAACAAAAACAAGAAGAAGATGAATATTTTAGAAGAGATCATATGCATGAAAATAGAAAACGTAGTGAAAAACTAACCAGAAAGGCTAATAGAGCTTTTGATTATGTTCATGCATTAATAGAGAAACCCAACCCTAATCCAGAGGAAGAACATGAGAATGTGGTGGAATAAATTTCACCACTTATATTTGAAATTTAAGAACTTGAGGAAGAAAGGGAGGAAGACGTATCTGCTGAGCGACAAGTGGGAGATCAATAAAGTTTGGATAAATGCATGATTAAATATGGGGAAATACCTAACTTCCCTATAAAATAAAAAGAATAAGATTCAACACCATTGAAAGAATAAACCACCCAAGTGGTGGAATTTGAAGTCAAGATGGAGGAGCCTGACTACCTACGTCCATCCTCAGAGAGTATACTCTAAGAGGCACTTACCACTATGGAAGAGATTGAAGGTGAACCGACTCAGGGAGTTGAACCATTCAATGACTCTATCCCTTCTAATTTTATCAAATATGAATTCTACATCACTCTATGTGGTTTTGATTATATAGAATTAGACAACCTCAATTATGCCTTGGAGGATGAAGAATAACCTCGATGTGAACATGTTTAGGAGAATATGGAGATCCCGAGACACGTTGAATATTTATTGAAGGAAGTTCAGGAAGAGATGCTATTGTATTTCCCTATGGAAACCACGACAAAAGATTCTTTTATGGTGAAGAATTTTATCTTGATACTTCGTGTTTTAATATTATTCAAATTGAATTACACTCTGACATTCCCATTGACTATTATTTTTATGAAGCATTCCTCAAGTAACTAATGGACAGAGAAGTAGAGGTTGCACAAGTAACAACAAAGATATGGGATGATTCATACATCATTCAACCCCCACCATGCAAGATATAACTCATTGTACATGGGGGATATGGTGCACTCAGCCCCAGAAGGATGAAGAAAAAGGTGGGAAAAGCCACATGTGGTCATTCAAATCAAATAAGCATTATCCTCCATCAAAATTTGGATAACAGCAGGTACTACCCTCTAGAGGCAGTCAAAATTCAGGGCCCACATGGTGCATGATACCAATATTTATCTTTACTATCTCTCTAGGAATTTATATTTAAATTTATTTTCATTGAAATAATTTAGCATGTGGCCCCCTCCCTCTTTTATTTTGAGATTAAATGAAATGATCATTGTGATTAATTGAGTAATTATCGTTTGTAGGATCATAACGGTAGAAGGAACCCCCATACATTAAAGGGGAAGGATCAAGTTTCATAGGAAAAGGGTGTTCAATTTTAGTGTTTTATCTTTTAAACTCTACATATTTATGTCCACAACATTTTTTATCTTTAAAGTTAAAATTTCATGCCCCCACTTGAATTCATGTTTTCTAAACTTATCTAAGAGGCCTGAGTTTCATAGGAATATTGTGTTTCCAGGTTTTAGATTTCATAGTTTATATGATTAAATTATTGAAATGAATAATTGAATTTTTAATATTAAGTATGGATATTGAAGTAATCACTAATAATTTGAAGGAATTAATTGATTCATGTAAATATAATATCTCTACCATCCTTCATCCATTGAATTTATGAAGTTCATGTGAATTGGTTTATTAGTCCTCCCATGAGTGATTGTATAATGTTATATTTTCCTTTCCCAAGAGGATTTATAGACCATGCACTTCCTATTTATTCTTGAGCACATTTCTTGGATGATCTTGGGACATGTAACTGACAAGAACTTGTGTTGAAACTTATCAACGCTAGGACTATGAAAAACACATTTAAAATGATTGTGGAATCTTTTGGAAAGACAATTTTCATTAAAATACCACCTTTACATCAATCCTTATTTTATCCCATAGAGACCATGAATAGCCTTTATAGTAATGAGCCATGTTTCAAGCAATTTTTATCCATTCCTACCCTCCTTTGAGTATTTTCATGATATGTCAATGTTGAAGTGTGGGGTGAAAGGGAATCATGGTGTACTGGATAATATACATTGTAGGGAAGAAGTGTGGGGTTATTATTAGGGTAATTTTAAATGGTTGTGGAATCATTCATTATACTCTATTTTTTCCCTCTTGAATTTATAAAATAACAAAAATGACCAAAAGAATAAACAAAAAGGGAAAAAAAATTGTGTTGTGATTTGGTATAACCAAAAATCACCATTTTCTAGACCGATGATCTTATGATCGTGTGTGGTTAGATGATGGATGTGAGATTTTATATAATCATAACTTTCTAAAAAATAACAAAAAGTAAAAAATAAAAAAACAAGAGTGTGCACAGATCTTTCAATTTGCATACTTGATCATAACATTTTCTATGAGTTTTGGGAATTAGGTTTTTCTTCTTTGAAGGGGATAATTTCATTATATTTTTACTATTGATATCATGCATAGCACTTAAGAGATTAGCCTCCTTCTTGAGCCTTAATTATTAAATCATCAAATTCAACCACTCTTAAACCTCAGAGTCAATAGAACCTTAATTGAATGTCCTAGTGATTTTATGTGTGTTTTGTCTTCACAAAGTGGAGAAAGTACTTTATTTACAAGCCTATGGCTAAGAAGCATGTTCTTGTGATATGAGAATAACACTACATTAATTGTATCATGAGTGATGATAGAAAAGAATAAAAAGTGTGGTAAATCATGACTTGTCATGTTAAATATTAATTAATCAAGGATCTTGAATGAATGGAAGGATAAGTTCCATTAATTTTCAAAGGGTAAAAGTAAAATATGTGAATTATTTGTTTCCATGAAAAATGGGAAATTAAATTTATATTTTATACATATTGTTTAATGTTTGATTTCACATTTAACTTTTTGTGATTTTATTGCCTTGTAATTTAAATATTTGTAATATTGGTGTCCTTTGATTTCCATTTTGAGATTTTATACTTGGGGATATACATGGTTTAAGTGTGGGGTTATTTGATAGAGAAAATTTATGTTCCTATTTTTGATCAAATAATGAGGAATTGTAATGTTTTTTCAATGATAAAACCCATGTTTTTCAATGTTTTATTAAATTATGGTTAATTTTAATTTTAGAAAAATTATGACAAAAATTGATAAAAGTGCATAATTTTGGATTTTTGAAGTACTTTTACCACAATGGTATTTTTTCCATTTCGTAAAAAATATAATTCATAAATTTGTTATTTTTTTAGAATCATGGTTTTATTTCATACAAACTTCTCTTCAGGTCTATAGTTGATTCAATGATCTATTAGTCCAAAAAAGCATTGAAGTTGGAAACTTTTCCGGGCAGACAGTGTGGACCCCACCACCATAACAGATGCACAAATCAGTCTCCTCACCTCCCATTTAGGTTATTACACTAGGGATAACACTAGTACACATTGTAACAACTCTAAAACAAAATTTGGGGAGTTTTTAATTCATTGAGGTTTCCATTTATCGTTATACAGTAGAAGGAATCTCTTGGAAATTTTGGCCAGAAAAATTATCATTCATTGAAAATTACATAACTCCTTAATCCTATGGATAAATGTGATGAAGGTTGTAGCGTATATGGAAAACATATTTATGAAAAAAATTTATGAAGCAGTCCATGTGTGATTCGGCCATTTAATGGGCCAACAACACGCAAAATTTCAGAGGACAGAATCCGGCCTATTAAAGGAGGCGATCGACTCCTTCCCAAATCATCAGCTTGACACCCACAACTAATGAGAGCTCCAATTGGTGCACGGTCCTATGATTCTCCTCTCCCCCCCCCCCTTATTTTTTATTTTAATTTTGTTTTAATTTTATTTTATTATTAGTTTTAAATTGTAATTCAAATTTTATTTTTATTAATCCATGTATTTGTGTTTCTCCATCCACTTCTCTTCATTTCATTACCTCTCCCTCTCTTCTCTTCCACCCAATCCACCATGTAATATATTACTCTTGTAAATGAGAGGTTGACCCTGAGACTTGGTCTGGGGAGAGGTGAAGTGATCATTAATTTTTTTAATGTTTAATATTATGTTTGTAGATAGATTTTAGTAGCATGCATGGGTAAGGCGAATGTCCCCGATGTTGTGACTGCCTCTGAGAACATGCAACTCCAACTATCCTTATTCATTTATTTAATCATTTTCCTTATCCCTATTGTTTATTTCTTCACACGTTGGAGTTGATATAATCAATGGAAGAAACGACTTCGATTGAATTGGGTCGTGGAAGATGACACATTTGAGACAAAAGATTGTCACCAACATAGATTATAGGAGGAGGTGTAATTGAGACTTCTCAAACATTCAATGATATTCCACAATTTATAAATAAATAATAGTAGCTAAAACATGATATTTAATGTGTGTTTTATCAAACTGAAATAAAACATATAAAGGTTAATAATTATTGAACATTTAACCAGGCCCCAAAACCAAATTCTTTCATATTAATTCACTTCTAGAAAGGGAGGTTTTCCCAATGTCTGTAGAGTACTTTTACCAACAGTTTAAGGAAACTGTTGGAATACGCTGGTTATATCATCTTTTCCCAACAGTTTTTCAAAACCGTTAGGAAAATTATACTCTATAGCAATGGTTTTCTTAAACAATTGGTATAGGGAAGTTTAAATCGTAATTTACCAATGATTTTTAGAAACCATTGGGAAATGTTTTCCCCAAATTCAAAGAGGCTTGAACTCGCCCATTCTGCACGACTATAGCCCTAAACAGAAGGGAAAATTGGGATTTCCCTTCCCCTATGGCCAAAGTCCTTTCATCTTTACAATTTATCAGTTCGTCACTTGTATTATGTAAGTGATACTATGTAACACCCGAGACTTTTATGTTATATAAATCATCAAAGGAATCTTTTTCTACACAACACTTGCTTGGCTTGCTTTACACGCAATCGCGACCTTCCTCGATAGCTTGCGTCGTACGCAATACCGAGTTTCACTAAACAACAATATGCTATTAAAACTAGCCGTTATGAATAGTAATAACCACTTTTTGAAATTTTATAAATTTTATTTTTCAAAATGGACTTCATTTTTGGACTCAGAATATCGAAATTAGCCTAGGGTGAAATTTTGGTATTTTTCTGAAAACCTTCAATTTTTTATGAATAGTGAAGCCACTAAGTGGTAGGTTAAAAACCGAATTTTGCATAAAACTTAATTTTACCGCTTCTGTGATTGGAATTTCGAAAATCCGAGAGACACGGTTAATATCAAGGACTAAAATGTGGTTCAATGAGATGAAAATAATTTTTGGTGAATAGTAACTTTTTACTTTTTTTTACCGCGGTTAATAGTAAATAGGGTAACTAAGGGTAAATATGATATTAATATTACCCTAACACATGTCCTAATTCTATTGGACAAGTGTAATTCGACCAAAAACAAACTTAGGAATAAAATATGACCATTTAGGCCCACTTGGATTAGATTAGGACATTTATTATTAATTTATTTAAAGAAGGGTTAAAATAGTTAAAATCAAAGTTTAATAAGTAAATAATTTTTAATATGGGGTTATACATAAGATAAATTAGATTGTAAATATTCATTAGAAAGCTAAAACGATTTCCTACATGATGATATTTTATTTGTAATTTTTAGACATCAAATAATTTAATTTAGTTATGACACAAAGATGATGCAGTAATTATCTTATTAAGGAAATATTTACATAATTGATGTTATAAACACCAAAATAAATATAATTTAAGACTTTTTATGAATTCCACTAATTTTCTAGGTTACTATTATATATTAGTATAGATTTAATCAACTTGGTTCGAACATATAATTCTGTTATGACTTTCACAAAAATCATATATCAAATAGTGTCAAAATTGACACAAAATAGTTTTTAAATCTAATATTATATTATTAATTGTTATTTTATTCCTAAAAATCTAAGGTTCGGCAAAATGACTTAGATAAGGATATATATATTAATAATAAACAATTTTGGGTTCATTTGGCATGTTATAGTAAGTGTATTAACCATATAGTGAAAGAAAACAAAAAGACATGGTAAAAGTTAAATTATTTAACTTAGAGTTAAATCTAATTGATAAGGTTAAAAGAATACCCTAAACTTGTCTAAATCCTATTGGTTGATAGGATTTCGACCCATCCCCACTTTAGCTTCGAAATAAGACCCTTTGGAACCATTATAAACCGATTTTGACTTTAATATAAAATAATATTTTGAGATATTCCCAAGGTGCCCCTCTCCTCCCTTATAAAAGGGCACCTCCTCCCCCTCCTCCTCACACCAATTTGAGCACTCAAGCTCGGCCAACCCCTGCCATTTTCCCTTATCCACTTCCCTAGAATAATCCTAGAGGTCCTGGCCTTCTCCAAAGACCAATCTTAGTTCCTTAAGTGGAGGATTCAAAAAGGCGTTCCAAAGAAGAGGTAATATCCATTACCGATCTTTTCAATTTCTTTCTTCTTCAACTTCTTCTTCTTTAGTTGTTTCATGATAAAGTAATAACATCAGTATTACTTACATACTGATATGTTATTATAAATATGAAACAACCCTAATTCACCTTCTATCCATCCTACGGAAAAATGAAATCACCGCGCGTGCGTACGTACGGAATACCGTCTCCACGCCGTGGTGTATTCTATTTTCCACCATCACCTTACAAGGATGGGTATAATGGTGTTATCAGTAACTATATATGATTATTATTAAGTAATATTGATACTGTAATAAGATATATATATATACTCCAATACAATTCCAGGATCGTAGGAACGATATCATCACTCGTGCGTACGTACGGAATACCGTCTCCACGATGTGATGCGACTCGTTCTACATGATCTTCATTTCATAATGATTATATAAATGAATTGAATGAATGAATATGGTATATACTACACTAATACCATTATGGAAATGAATTATTTATAACCTAAAGATAAGAATAAGAATTTATTCGACAAAACATGCATAAGAACAAAAAGTTATAAAGACCCGAGTAACAAGTAACAATGAAATATTACTAACAAGAAGCTAATAATATGACCATATATGATCTCATATCAATATGTATGATTCTGGAATAAGTCAATAACATTATTTAAACCATTATACAGGAGCTTCGGACACGAACAAAGAAAATCGGACCTAAGGTAAGGGAAATATCACAATCTCATTTTTATCCGAGATTGTTTATTCGTAAGTATTTACTGGGGTGTATTTTATCATCCACATCCATGTTCCCTCAATATGTAATATTGTTTCCATCCACTTGAAATAGTTTAAGTCCAATTTTACCCTTAGGTGAGTTTTTAGTAAAGAATATGAAAGGAATCTTTTGTCGTTTTTCCGTACGAGGTACTTTTTGACTTTTCCGACAAAAGTACGAAGAATGTTTTTTTTAACTTATACGGCATGAATGGATTTTAAAAACATTACTTCAAA
Source organism: Viscum album (assembly GCA_963277665.1). NCBI lineage: Eukaryota > Viridiplantae > Streptophyta > Magnoliopsida > Santalales > Viscaceae > Viscum > Viscum album. The sequence goes on along the minus strand of OY728148.1, from coordinate 960,275,939 downwards.
GAAGCTTCCTTTAAAAGTTTTCAAGTTTATTTTTAATCAACTTCTTTTATTTTAAAGTTGTATGACATGTTATGAAAGGAAAAATGTTTTTGAAGAAGAAAGGATATTTTCCTCAAGAATTCAATTCAAGTGTTTTATCAAAATTATTTTCCATCTAAGATAATAAAGGGTTCTGTTTCTATCCATATTTTTACATTGGTTTGACTATGTTGTGATGGAATTATGTTTATGAATTCCTTTATCATATATAAATTGATTTATGATGTCATGATGTTTCAAGAATCCCATTTTTGTTATGCGATGATGTATGTTTTATGATTATGTGGCACACATAAGAAAGGATTCATTATAAGATGGGTGGGACCTATATCTCCCTCCAATGAATTGGGTAATGATTTTATATCTCATGAGATAGACATGGCTGGAATGGAAGGTTATTTCGGTTCAGTGATACAGGACTGAAACGAGGAGTGAACTCGGTTCAGAAAGGGACTTTGTCCACTAAGATAGTCTTGGCAATGAGTCATGACTAACAAGAAATGATTTTCCATGATTATGTGTGCATGCCACAAAGATTCAAGTTTTATGTTATGATTATGGGGATCTCATTTTCACTTCTATGATTTATTCCATGTTAAGATATTATGATCTCTTTTTCAGGTTTTAATTTTCAAAAAGATATGATATGATTTTTATTTCCTTTATTTGCCCTTGCTGAGCATTTGAGCTCACCCTTTTATGTTTTCTTTTCCCCAGGCCAGGAAGATGGATATTAAGTAGAATATGCTAAAAGGGACCCTAGATATGATGAAATAAATGGGAGACACTGTAGAAGATTTATGAACCAGTTGTTTATGTTTCCCAGTTTCTAAAGACACTATACCTATACGGTCCTTTGTGGTTTTGTCATATGTTGTAATAAGTGTGATTCAATTTTGAAGTATTAACAATGTATGTAAAGTGTGGGTCGTTATAGTTGGTATCAGAGGAAAGGTATAGTCAACCTTTGGAAACTAGGATGTGAAAGCCTTAGTAAGAACCCTAAGGATAAGTCTAAGCATAGAACACAATCTTAGAAATGGCCATGAATAACCTAGGATAAGACCATAAGCATGAAAATTTTATTCTTGAATTATGTGGTTTCCTATTATAATTAGTGTTGCTCACACTATTCTTCTTGGTTTTAGTCAATGGATGGAACCCGAAGGAACCGTGTAAATGCGGAATGCGATGGGCAATGCAATGATTGTCCCCCTGAGCAAACAAACGATATGGGAGCTGGAATGAAAAATCTTGAAGCCAGGCTCACACAACTTTCTCAAGCTATGAATCATGCAGGATTTCCAAACGAACAAAGGAGGGAGCAACATTCTGTTGAATCCTTCATGAGGCAGCGTCCACCATCTTTCAGCGGGTCTACTGATCCATTAGTTGCTGAACAATGGATTAGTACTACTGAAAAGATATTTTCAGTTCTTCAATGTTCTGAGCATGATAAAGTCATCCTAGCAGTGTATCGTTTGGAAGGAGATGCTGATCAATGGTGGAATCTTGTTAAGAATACAAGGCAAAGTGATGAAATTGAGTTTATGGAATGGGACGAGTTCAAGAACTTATTTTTCAATAAGTACTTCCCTCGTATTCTCCGAACAAAGATGGATAAAGAGTTCCTTGAACCGAAGCAAAGGGATGATGAATCTGTTGGTACCTATGAAGCAAATTTTACCAGACTTGCAAGGTACGCTTCTGGTATTATTATCCAACCTGAGAGTAAGATCGATCGATTCTTTAGTGGCTTAAAACCAAGTCTTCGAAGGGCGTTAGCCATAAGGGACTTCAATAGCTACGAGGAAATCGTTCGATGTGCTCTCAAATTCGAGATGGAGATTGGAGTAACCCATCAGTCACATGGGTTTGATAAGAAGAGGAAGATGGAATTCAAAGAAAAATCTAAAGAGCACACGGAAAAGAAGATGAACTTTCCCTTATGCTCAAAGTGTGGAAAGAAACATGGAGGGAGTTGTCTTAAAGGGACAAGTAAATGTTTTAAATGTGGAAAGGAAGGTCATCGGGCATTTGAATTCCGTGATAATGGGAAGAAGATGTCTAATGATGCAAACAAAGGAAGGGATACACAGAATGAACCTGCTACACTTCAATGTTTCAAGTGCAAGGAGATGGGGCATTATGCCAATCAATGCCCAAATCCAAGGGTTGATGATGATGGTCGACGTCAACAAACTCTTAAGGCTAAAGAAAAAGGAAAGTCACATGCAATTTCTATCAGCGATGTGGAGTACGATAACGATGTGGTGAAAGGTACACTTACCATCCACTCTAAAGTAGAAAATGTTTTATTTGATTCTGGATCCACCCACTCTTTTATTTCTAAAGAATTTTCTAAGGGTATCACCGTATTACCTCAACAATTAGATGTTGAGTTATCTGTGACAACACCTAATGGCACAACAGTCGCATCAGAAGTTTATAATTCTTCTCCGATCGATGTTTGTGGGAAAATGCTTCCTGCAAATCTTGTGATCCTTCCTTTAGTGGAATTTGATGTGATTCTTGGCATGGATTGGCTTTCTCTACATGGAGCTCATATCAATTGCCAAAGAAGGGAAGTCACATTTCATATTCCAGATCAACCTACGATCGTCTATCAATGCAAGGATGAACATAACCTTCCAGTGGAAATTTCTTCCATCTTATGGGTATTGATTCCACAAAATGAAGGTTATTTATCTCAAATAGTTGGTGAGAAACTCAAGATTAAGAATATGCCCATTGTACGGGAGTTTGATGATGTCTTTCCGGAGGAATTACCGGGTCTTCCACCAAATCGTGAAGTTGAGTTTTCAATAGAACTCGTACCGGGTGCTTTGCCTATTTCAAAGACACCTTATAGAATGGCCCCAATTGAGTTGCAGGAATTGAATAAGCAACTCCAAGAGAATCTTGAAAAGGGATTCATACGCCCTAGTGCGTCACCTTGGGGAGCACCTGTTCTATTTGTTAAGAAGAAAGATGGATCAATGAGACTCTGCATTGATTATCGAGAACTTAACAAGATCACTATCAAGAACAAATATCCTCTCCCACGCATTGATGACTTATTTGACCAACTACGCGGAGCTCAATACTTTTCCAAGATTGATCTTCATTCAGGGTATCATCAATTAAGGGTCAAAAGGGAGGATATACCAAAGACGACTTTCCGTACAAGGTATGGACACTATGAATTTATAGTGATGCCATTTGGTCTTACTAATGCCCCTGCTATCTTCATGGATCTAATGAATAGAGTCTTTAGAGACTATCTTGATCAATTTGTGGTAGTCTTTATAGACGATATTCTTGACTATTCAAAGAGCAAGGAAGAGCATGAAGATCACATGAGAATTATATTGAAGACCCTGAGAAAAGAGAAGCTTTATGCCAAATTTACCAAGTGTGAATTTTGGCTTCAAAAAGTTGCATTTTTGGGTCATATAATCTCAAAAGAGGGGATATCTGTGGATCCAGCAAAAACAGAGGTTATCGAAAGATGGTCAAGACCAACAACAGTAACTGAGATCCGAAGTTTTCTTGGTTTGGCTGGATATTATCGACGTTTTGTAAAAGATTTTTCACGATTATCTAATCCACTCACCAAGTTGACTCGGAAAGGAGTTATGTTTGTCTGGACAGAGGAATGTGAAGAGAATTTCAAGGAGTTGAAAAGAAGGTTATCCAGTGCACCTGTGCTCACACTGCCTTGTAGTGGAGAAAGGTTTGTGATCTACAGTGATGCATCCAAGAAGGGATTGGGGTGTGTTCTTATGCAAAATGATATGGTGATAGCTTATGCCTCACGACAGTTGAAAATCCATGAGCAAAATTACCCAACACATGATTTGGAGTTGGCTGCGGTAATCTTTGCATTAAAGATTTGGAGGCATTGCCTTTATGGTGAAAGGTGTGATATTTATACTGATCATAAAAGTTTAAAGTATATTTTCACACAAAAGGAGCTGAATATGCGCCAAAGAAGATGGTTGGAGCTGATTAAGGATTATGACTGCTCAATCCATTACCACCCTGGGAAAGCAAACAAGGTGGCAGATGCATTAAGTCGACAAGACCATGCTAGTTTATCCATGATGAGGATCACAAAAGATCCAATATTTATGGATTTACAAAGGATGGATCTTGGAATTATAATGGAAGGGGAAAAATCTTATCTTTCTCAAATGAATGTTCAACCATCTATACATGTGAAGATTAAAGAAGCACAGAAAGAAGATGTCGAGTTACAAAAGAAGGTGAGAAATGTTCCTGAATTCAACCTTGATTGTGATGGGATAATAAAGTTCAGGAATCGGGTTTGTGTTCCTCCCATCCCCGAATTAAAGAAAGAGCTGCTGGATGAGGCTCATAGTTCTTCATTCTCTATTCATCCTGGAAGCACGAAGATGTATAGGGACCTGAAAGAGTACTTCTGGTGGGATGGCATGAAAAGAGATGTTGCTGAATATGTCTCTCGATGCTTGGTTTGTCAACAAGTTAAAGCTGAGAGACAGAAGTCTAAGGGGATGTTACAACCATTACCCATACCCGAATGGAAATGGGAAAACATCACTATGGACTTTGTCACAGGACTTCCTAAAACATCCAAAGGCAATAATGCTATCTGGGTCATAGTTGATCGTCTTACAAAGTCTGCACACTTCATTGCTATTAGAGAGGATTTCTCTCTAGATCAGCTTGCCAGGATATATGTAAAGGAAGTGGTAAGATTGCATGGAGTACCACTTTCTATTATATCTGATCGAGATCCGAGATTTACCTCAAAGTTTTGGCGAAGTCTTCAGCATACTCTAGATACAGAGTTGAGTTTCAGCACTGCTTATCATCCCCAGACAGACGGTCAGTCTGAGAGAACAATTCAAACCCTAGAAGATATGTTGAGAGCTTGCTCTATGGATTTCAAAGGAGGTTGGGATCAACACCTACCTTTGGTGGAATTTTCTTATAATAATAGCTTTCACTCCAGTATTCAGATGGCTCCTTATGAAGCTCTCTATGGAAAGAAATGCAGGACTCCAACTTGCTGGGATGAAGTTGGGGAAAGAAAGCTATTAGGACCTGATCTCGTTGATGAAATGGCAGAAAAGGTCAGATCTATTCAACAACACATAAGAGCAGCTCAGAGTCGACAGAAAAGTTATGCCGACAACCGAAAAAAAGACCTAGAGTTTGAAGTGGGTGATAAAGTGTTCTTACGAATATCTCCCTGGAAGAGGGTTATGAGATTTGGAAAGAAGGGGAAGTTGAGCCCTAGATATATCGGTCCTTTTGAAATACTGGATCGTGTTGGGAAGGTAGCTTACCGATTGGCGCTTCCACCGAATCTCTCTCAAGTTCACGATGTGTTCCATGTATCTCTCCTGAGAAAGTACATACCAGATCCTTCACATGTACTCAGCTCAGAAGTTGTACCGCTGGAGCAAGATCTTTCTTATGAAGAACAGCCGATTGAGATTCTGGATCGTAGCGAAAAAGTCCTACGAAACAAGACCACTCGCTTGGTGAAAGTTTTATGGAGAAACCACCAACTTGAAGAAGCTACATGGGAGCTTGAGGATATGATGAGGGAGAAGTATCCTCATTTGTTTGTTGCAAAGTGACGAATTTCGAGGGAGAAATTCTATTTAAGGGGGGTAGAATGTAACACCCGAGACTTTTATGTTATATAAATCATCAAAGGAATCTTTTTCTACACAACACTTGCTTGGCTTGCTTTACACGCAATCGCGACCTTCCTCGATAGCTTGCGTCGTACGCAATACCGAGTTTCACTAAACAACAATATGCTATTAAAACTAGCCGTTATGAATAGTAATAACAAATTTTTGAAATTTTATAAATTTTATTTTTCAAAAAGGACTTCATTTTTGGACTCAGAATATCGAAATTAGCCTAGGGTGAAATTTTGGTATTTTTCTGAAAACTTTCAATTTTTGATGAATAGTGAAACCACTAAGTGGTAGGTTAAAAACCGAATTTTGCATAAAACATAATTTTACCGCTTCTGTGATTGGAATTTCGAAAATCCGAGAGACACGGTTAATATCAAGGACTAAAATGTGGTTCAATGAGATGAAAATAATTTTTGGTGAATAGTAACTTTTTACTTTTTTTTACCGCGGTTAATAGTAAATAGGGTAACTAAGGGTAAATATGGTATTAATATTACCCTAACACATGTCCTAATTCTATTGGACAAGTGTAATTCGACCAAAAACAAACTTAGGAATAAAATATGACCATTTAGGCCCACTTGGATTAGATTAGGACATTTATTATTAATTTATTTAAAGAAGGGTTAAAATAGTTAAAATCAAAGTTTAATAAGTAAATAATTTTTAATATGGGGTTATACATAAGATAAATTCGATTGTAAATATTCATTAGAAAGATACAACGATTTCCTACATGATGATATTTTATTTGTAATTTTTAGACATCAAATAATTTAATTTATTTATGACACAAAGATGATGCAGTAATTATCTTATTAATGAAATATTTACATAATTTATGTTATAAACACCAAAATAAATATAATTTAAGACTTTTTATGAATTCCACTAATTTTCTAGGTTACTATGATATATTAGTATTGATTTAATAAACTTGGTTAGAACATATAATTCTGTTATGACTTTCACAAAAATCATATATCAAATAGTGTCAAAATTGACACAAAATAGTTTTTAAATCAAATATTATATTATTAATTGTTATTTTATTCCTAAAAAACTAAGGTTCGGCCAAATGACTTAGATACGGATATATATATTAATAATAAACAATTTTGGGTTCATTTGGCATGTTATAGTAAGTGTATTAACCATATAGTGAAAGAAAACAAAAAGACATGGTAAAAGTTAAATTATTTAACTTAGAGTTAAATCTAATTGATAAGGTTAAAATAATACCCTAAACTTGTATAAATCCTATTGGTTGATAGGATTTCGACCCATCCCCACTTTAGCTTCGAAATAAGACCGTTTGGAACCATTATAAACCGATTTTGACTTTAATATAAAATAATATTTTGAGATATTCCTAAGGTGCCCCTCTCCTCCCTTATAAAAGGGCACCTCCTCCCCCTCCTCCTCACACCAATTTGAGCACTCAAGCTCGGCCAACCCCTGCCATTTTCCCTTCTCCACTTCCCTAGAATAATCCTAGAGGTCCTGGCCTTCTCCAAAGACCAATCTTAGTTCCTTAAGTGGAGGATTCAAAAAGGCGTTCCAAAGAAAAGGTAATATCCATTACCGATCTTTTCAATTTCTTTCTTCATCAACTTCTTCTTCTTTAGTTGTTTCATGATAAAGTAATAACATCAGTATTAATTACATACTGATATGTTATTATAAATATGAAACAACCCTAATTCACCTTCTATCCATCCTACGGAAAAATGAAATCACCGCGCGTGCGTACGTACGGAATACCGTCTCCATGCCGTGGTGTAATCTATTTTCCACCATCACCTTACAAGGATGGGTATAATGGTGTAATCAGTAACTATATATGATTATTATTAAGTAATATTGATACTGAAATAATATATATATATACTCCAATACAATTCCACGATCGTAGGAACGATATCATCACTCGTGCGTACGTACGGAATACCGTCTCCACGATGTGATGCGACTCGTTCTACATGATCTTCATTTCATAATGATTATATAAATGAATTTAATGAATGAATATGGTATATAATACACTAATACCATTCTGGAAATGAATTATTTATAACCTAAAGATAAGAATAAGAATTTATTCGACAAAACACGCATAAGAACAAAAAGTTATAAAGACCCGAGTAACAAGTAACAATGAAATATTACTAACAAGAAGCTAATAATATGACCATATATGATCTCATATCAATATGTATGATTCTGGAATAAGTCAATAACATTATTTAAACCATTATACAGGAGCTTCGGACACGAACAAAGCAAATCGGACCTAAGGTAAGGGAAATATCACAATCTCATTTTTATCCGAGATTGTTTATTCGTAAGTATTTACTAGGGTGTATTTTATCATCCACATCCATGTTCCCTCAATATGTAATATTGTTTCCATCCACTTGAAATAGTTTAAATCCAATTTTACCCTTAGGTGAGTTTTTAGTAAATAATATGAAAGGAATCTTTTGTCGTTTTTCCGTACGAGGTACTTTTTGACTTTTCCGACAAAAGTACGAAGAATGTTTTTTTTAACTTATACGGCATGAATGGATTTTAAAAACATTACTTCAAAGAAGCTTCCTTTACAAGTTTTCACGTTTATTTTTAATCAACTTCTTTTATTTTAAAGTTGTATGACATGTTATGAAAGGAAAAATGTTTTTGAAGAAGAAAGGATATTTTCCTCAAGAATTCAATTCAAGTGTTTTATCAAAATTATTTTCCATCTAAGATAATAAAGGGTTCTGTTTCTATCCATATTTTTACATTGGTTTGACTATGTTGTGATGGAATTATGTTTATGAATTCCTTTATCATATATAAATTGATTTATGATGTCATGATGTTTCAAGAATCCCATTTTTGTTATGCGATGATGTATGTTTTATGATTATGTGGCACACATAAGAAAGGATTCATTATAAGATGGGTGGGACCTATATCTCCCTCCAATTCATTGGGTAATGATTTTATATCTCATGAGATAGACATGGCTGGAACGGAAGGTTATTTCGGTTCAGTGATACAGGACTAAAACGAGGAGTGAACTCGGTTCAGAAAGGGACTTTGTCCACTAAGATAGTCTTGGCAATGAGTCATGACTAACAAGAAATGATTTTCCATGATTATGTGTGCATGCCACAAAGATTCAAGTTTTATGTTATTATTATGGGGATCTCATTTTCACTTCTATGATTTATTCCATGTTAAGATATTATGATCTCTTTTGCAAGTTTTAATTTTCAAAAAGATATGATATGATTTTTATTTCCTTTATTTGCCCTTGCTGAGCATTTGAGCTCACCCTTTTATGTTTTCTTTTCCACGGGCCAGGAAGATGGATATTAAGTAGAATATGCTAAAAGGGACCCTAGATATGATGAAATAAATGGGAGACACTGTAGAAGATTTATGAACCAGTTGTTTATGTTTCCCAGTTTCTAAAGACACTATACCTATACGGTCCTTTGTGGTTTTGTCATATGTTGTAATAAGTGTGATTCAATTTTGAAGTATTAACAATGTATGTAAAGTGTGGGTCGTTATATACTACATCTACTATTTTGTTTTTATGTTTTCATTTGGGTGAAGTGGAGAAGCGGGATTCTATTTACTTTGCTGCGGAAATTCTTTGTCCCCATCCATTTTCAAAATTTCGTAGTTCTACACTTCTAATGTGTAACTGATACTTTCATTTTAATGTTCTACATCTATTTTTTTGGTTTTCTTTTTTGATTTGGGTGTGTGTGTTGGGATTTGACAGTGAATCAAATTTGATTCAAAATGAATTATGTGTTAATATCATCCATAAATTTTCAGTTCTTAGAAGGCTTGGTATTGCTGGAAATTTTGTTTTAATATCATACATATTCCACATGATTCACATCATGGTAAGAATGTGTGATTTTGTGGATAAGATCAGAGAGACAACTCATACACTCCAAGTTTTCTATAGTGGCATGGTTAATCATGAGTGATAATTGGATTCCTAAGATAACTATACAAATATAACATTATGTTCAATTAAATATGGTTCTCATTGTACATTGTAAATTATGTCTCTTTCTTGGAAAATACTCACTTTTATGATGGTGGGGTGCTTTTCACTAGCCATGTTGGAATGTTTATACATCCATAAAAATGTTATATAAGTCACATGTTTAATTCAATAATCTTGTTATCATTGACATACATTATTATTATTCTCAAATTTAAAAATAAAGGTTTTTGTATATACATTATGAAAATAAACCTTTTTACAAGCCATGAACAATCTATTAGTATAGAAGAATAATCTTTATCAACCCTTGGGGTTCGCATGACTTGAGGAACTAATTGGTTAATGAATGGTATGACTATAGAGGTGCCAAGAATGATTTATTGAACATGAGTGAATGATTTGGGATGCCTGTAACACATAATGGGGCCTAAGGCATGTGACTCTATTTGGGATGCCTATAAAGGGGCATTGAATACCTCTTTTACCAATGGTTGTGTGCAACCTTTGGTAAAACTCTTCCCTTTACCAGTGGTTTGATTCAATGATGAGGCAATGCACCTTTATTGATGATTGTGAATTTCGAGTTATTGACATGTCTCACACTCTTTACATCGATGAACTAGATGATTGGGTTGTAGCTCCAGAAGCTAAGTTGAATTTTAGAATTTATTGGTCCTCTTGTATAGTACTACTTCCTAATAGTTGTAACCATGTTTTTCTTCTTGATACATGACATAAATTACCATCATTCGGTTTATGATTCTGTTATTAGTTGGTATTATTGATTTGGTTATTTTCATCCACTTCCAATATTTTCCCATTGTTATATTTCTTCCACTTTTTAAATGATAATATTAAAATTTTGCAACTTAGGTAATGAGGGAATAGTCTCCCCCAGACACATCAAAGGTTCTCACTATTAGACAATAACAGTTTGAATTTTTGTAGATGTGATTGAAGCCAAGTGTCCATCTGGGTTTGGGTCACTAATGAGTGGAATCCTTGTTTGGGATGTCACAATTCCTGGATATCCTTTTTATAGGTGTTTCTAATAAAATCCATACCTATAAATATTGAATGTCCCTCTCCAAAATCAATTGTGACATGATTCAATGAATACACCTACATCATTCAGAGTGTGTATTCGAGTACTTACCTTCAAGCCACCATAAATCTTCTGTTTCATTATGTTTTTTAATGAGAATGGATTTTCTATATTATGTTTTTTGGTTTACACATTAGTTATTTGTTTCTAATTACTTCCATATTTGTTTTCATTGCAGTAAATGACACCCATTGAAGAGATGTGATGGAAAAAGATGACTGAAAATAATCTTCCCATGGGACATATGGGCGTTCCTCCACTGATCCATGTTGTGAGTATTTTATATGAAATATATATATTTCAATAACTTATATTATAATGTGTTTACTTTTGTGATAAATTTTTTCTAGGATCGACCCCCTAGATGAGAGATATCTGACGAAGTTCCTGATATTGCTCCCATTATAGAGGCTGGTGGTAGGAGGTGCAGTGGTGTCTGGGTTAGATGATCATCCGGTGATTCTGGTACTGAGGCCGGTGGTACGAGGACTTGTGGTGCAAGAGTTAGATAATCCACTGGTCATACCAGATTGGACTATGCACATACCACAGAAGTATCTTCTACGCCCCATTTTGATCCTAGTGTGTCTTTAGGGACACATATGATATTTATGCCTCTAGTGTTCACACTACCAGTTGGCCAGACATCTGTGCTATCATCTTTTACTTCTGTTTCACTTTCTCTGCCCTATTATTTTCCACCTTCTTTGACTCCTGCTCCAACATAGTATGTGGCTGTGGAGCGTACATTGAGGGACACTCCATCTATATATGATATCCCTTCTGCTTTTGCACATCCAGTGATTCCCATTGATCTGAATACCACCAGTATATTTATATAACTCTAACAAATTTTTATACCAATTTTTTTTTTATTATAACTTGTTCTGATATTTTTTTCATTAAAAACAGATTCAACGACTAATTGGAGGTAGGGAAGGCGGTGTACTCACTTGCGTGCAGTATGGAACTTCTAGACACAGTTGATGGTTGAATACAATGACTAATGTAAAATGATTGATAAATCTAGGCAGGAATGTCGGTGTTTTTTGGTGACACTAGCCAAATACTACGACATCATTCCGGTCATCCCTCTCTCCCGGAGACATCTGCCACACGATGTCAAGGATAATGCGTGGGCACAAATATGGGTAAAAAATCTATTGTATTTAATGTAGTATTTTTTGTATTTATATGAATTAATCTATTGGGTGTCAGCTTCGTTTTAAAATCCCTAATGGCGAAGGTGCACGACCAGCACGTTTAAAGGATCTAGGAGAGCTTTAGAGAGGTTATAATCATGAGTTGTATGTTGGATGGTGTGATAGAGTGGTCACAGAGTTGGAGACAATACCTATCATGGATGACTGCCTGATAGAGCAATATCACCAAATGATTACCCATTGGGTGACTGCCAAACATAAGGTATTAATACCATTTGAGGTATTTAAATGATGGTTTTAATATTTTTCATTCATATTATCTTATTTATTATTAAACATTATTTAGGAATATTATGAAAAAAACAAAAACACAATGATTCAAAGAAATACCTCCACACTTTGGGGTGCACTACTATGTCAGATCATGAGAGGAAGCTTGTATGATATAGTTGTTTTTAATTTTTCATTAGGAATTTCCCGTTTTATTATTTCCTACATAAATTATGTCATTTATTGAATATTGAATATATGATTATACTTGCACATTATATTGTTTAAATGTCATTAAAAAAGCAAAAATTTAATATTGAAGGATGTCTCCATCGAGCAAAATTGTTTTGCTCGAGTAAAAGGAAAAAATATGGAACTGCGGTTAATGAACCGACACAAGAAAAGATTTTAAGTTTTAATTTATTTATTTAAAAGTTTAATATCTATTTTGAAATTTAATATTCTATTAATATTTTTAATATGATGATTTAGAAGCCCTTGATTCCCAAGAGCCTGACAATTTATGGCCACACGATCATTTATATTAGGTTTTGGGAGATGAGCACTCTGGTCGATTACGCTACCGACCTGGTAAGAATATTGTCCCGACGAGGTATTGGTCTTCTCCAAGAATCCATTCTAGTACCACCTAGTTGGAACAAGTCAAGGAGCATGCAATAATGTCTGATAAAATGGTCATAGAGTTGGAAGAACAGGTTCAAACGAGAGAGAAGGAATTTATGAAACTTATAAAAGGTTTATCTTTATCACTTCCACCAGAAGCCAACACGGATGGTCAGACATATATGTCGCTGATGGGTGCATTATCCTATGAACCAGTTGGTAGTTCTAGTGGCGGTCAAGATAATGATGTTCCTGGTGATGACGAGGATGCTGAAGAGGATGAGGGCGTGGATGAAGATGAGGATGAGGGTGAGGATGGCCCCGAGGAAGAAGATGGGGCCAAGGATGAGCATGGGGAAGATGACTAGGATTACAACATAGACAAAGATGGTGATGAGGATGAGGCTGATGATAACAGTGGTGATGGTGATGGTGATCAGGGGCAGATTGATCCATTACATTTTTGAATTCTGTATAACTATTTATTTTTTGACTTGGTTTTTCACTCTGGTATTGATATTTTTGAATACAGTATAACTCTTTATTTTTTACCAAATATGGAAGCCTAATGATGTTATAATGGACTGTGGGTCTTCTAGGGCTTGTTTGGAGATCGGAACCCTGGTTGGCATAAAAAAACACTATGTCTCACAGTTAGTAAAAAATTTATGTCCATACCACAGGGTTTCTACCAACCATATAGGGATATATATTATAAGAAATGTGCATGAGTTTCCCTAACCATGAAGCAGGGGATGCACATCATGCACAATGTCTATAGTTTTAGTATAAGATAATATCACTGTTGTTGCATGATTTTCCTAACTGGCATATGGAAAACCGACCAAACACTTTCGGATTGTCTTGATACTTTAGGAAAATGACCCATGAGTCATATGTGAGATGTTAGAGTCAAACCCGCCTCAATATGAGGCAGGGTGTGGCTGGTATCACTCAAAGTGTCTCTCATTTGATTAAAATGGACACCCTTTAAGTAAAAACAACTGGCATAGGGAAAACTGACCAAACATATTGGAATTGAGTTGATACTTTAGGAAAACAATCTATGGGTCATATGTGATGTGTATGACTCAATCCCACCTCAATCCAAGGCACAGTGTGGCCAGTACCACTCAAAGTGTCTAACTTTTATTTGAAATGGACAACATTTTAAGTGAAAAAAAACTGACGTATGGAAAATGAACCAAACATATTCAGATTATGTTGATACTTTAGCACAATGAAGTATGGGACAATTATTGATGTATAGGAGTAAACCCAGCATCAAGGCAATGCATGGTGTTTCTGGTACCAGTCAATGTGTCTCACTTTTATTTGAAATCGACCGGATTTTAATTAAAAACAACAACTGACATACAAAAAACCGATCAAACGCATTATAATTGTGTTGATACATTAGGAAAATGATACATTGGTCATTTGTGATGGGTAAAAGTCAGTTATGCCTCAACAAGAGGTGTCGTGTGACCGCGATGGCTGAAAATGCACTCCAGGTGTCGTAAATGGCTAAAACATGCATTTAACGGTCAAATGCATGCCGAAAGACATTAGAATGACTTCAAATCACACTCAAAACCCCTAATTATAATTCATGAGGTGTACAAGGAGACAGACCATCATTCAAATGCATGGTTTGTGTGGCACAACTAAATATGTGTTTTTTAGGTGTTTTTCGCGCTTGAAAAGAATGCATGGGGTGGTCAAAACCAGCCGAATGACCTCGAAATGCCATGAAATTGAAGAAAAAAAGGGTGGGTTAATTGTGAAATGGCCGGCTAGACGACACATCAATCAGAGGTGTGGTGTGACCGCGATGGCCGAAAATGCACTATGCATGTTGTAAATGGCCAAAACATGCGTTTAATGGTCAGATGCATTCCTAACGACATTAGAATGACTTAAAATCACACTAAATCACCCTAATTATTATTTTTGAGGTGTAAGAGGAAACTTCAAACCATTCGGACATGCGATTTTGACGGCACAACTGAATATGTGTTTTTTAGGTGTTTGGCGCCCTTGAAAAGCGTGCGTGTGGTGGTCAAAACCGGCCGAATGATCTCGGAATTCCGTGAAATCAGACAAAAACAAAGGGTGGGTGAATTGTGAAATGGTCAGCTTGAGGGAACATCAATCGGAGGTGTCGTGTAACCGTAGTGGCCGAAAACACACTCTGCATGTCAAAAATGGCCAAAACAAGTGTTTAACGGTCAAATGAATTCTGAACGACATTGAAATGACTTGAAATCACACAAAAACACCCTAATTATTATTCGTGAGATGTACGAGGAGACGACATGTCATTCGGACGCGCGGTTTGCGCAACACGGCTGAATATGTGTTTTTTAGGTGTTTGGCATGCATGAAAAAAGTGCATGGGGTGGTCAAACCCAGTCGAACGACCTCGAAATTCCATAAAATTGGACGAAAACAATTATTGGGTGAATTTTGAAATGATCGGCCAGACATCACGTCAATTGAAGGCGTCTTGTGACCGCGCTGGACGAAAACGCACTCCGCATGTCGTAAATGGCCAAAACATGTGCTTAACGGTCAAATGCATTTCGAACGACATTGGAATGACCTAAAATCACAAGGAAAAAACCTATTTTTTATTCTTGAGGTTTACAAGGAGACGACACATCATTCGGATGCACAGTTTGCACGGAACGACTGAATATGTTTTTTTAGGTGTTTTGCGCTCTTGAAAAGCGTGCGTCGGGTGGTCAAAACCATCCGAATGACCTCAGAATGCCATGAAATCAGACGCCAATAACGTGTGGGTGAATTTTGAAATGGTCGGCAAGACGACACATAAATCGGAGGTGTCGTGTGACCACGCTATCCAAAAATTCACTCCACGTGTCGTAAATGACCAAACCATGTGTTTAACTATCAAATGCATGCCGAATGACATCAGAATGACTTGAAATCAAACAAAAACACACTAATTATTATTCTTGAGGTGTATGATGAGCGGACACATCATTTATATGCACGGTTTGCGTGGAAAGACATGATATGTGTTTTTTAGGTGTTTGGTGTGCTTGAAAAGCGTGCGTGGGGTGGTCTAAACCGGTCGAACGACCTCAGAATGCCATGAAATCAGATGAAAACAAATGGTGGATGAATTTTGAAATGTTCGTCCAGACTGAACATTAATCGAAGGTCTCGTGTGACCGTAGTGGCTGAAAATGAACTCCGCGTGTCGTAAATGGCCAAAACAAGCGTTTAACGGTCAAATGCATGCGGATCAGCATCGAATGACTTGAAACCACACGAAAACACCCAAATTATTATTTTTGATGTGTATGAGGGGACAAAACATCATTCGGATGCACGTTTTGCGCGACACGATTGAATATGTGTTTTTAGGTGTTTGACGTACTTGAAAAGCATGCGTGGGGTGGTCAAAATTGGCCGAACGACCTGAGAATGCCATGAAATCAGACAACAACAAAAGGTGGGTGAATTGTGAAATTGTCGGCCAGAGGGCACGTTAATCAGATGTGTTGTGTGACCGCGGTGGCCGAAAACACACTTTACGTGTTGTAAATGGCCAAAACATGTGTTTTACGGTCAAATACATACCGAATGATATCAGAATGAGTTAAAATCATGCGAAAACACCCTAATTATTATTATTTAGGAGTACGAGATGACAGAATGTCATTCGGAGCCGCAGTTTGTGCGGCACAGAAGAATATGTGTTTTCAGGTGATTAACACACTTGAAAAGCGTTCATAGGTTGGTCAAAACAAATCGAATGATCTCGGAATCCCATGAAATCAGACAACAACATTGGATGGGAAAATTTTGAATTGGTTGGCCAGACATCACATTAATTGGAGGTGTCGTGTGACAGTGGTGGCCGAAAACGTACTTCGTGTGTAGTAAATGGACGAAACATGTGTTTAATGGTCAAATGCATACCGAAAGACATCAGAATGACATGAAATAACATGAAAACACCCTAATTATTATTCTTTAGGTGTATGAGGAGACAAAACATCATTCGGATGCACAGTTTTCACAGCACGACTGAATATGTGTCTTTTAGGTGTTTGGTGTGCTTGAAAAGCGTGCGTGGGGCAGTCAAAATTTTCTGAATGACCTCGGAATGCCATGAAATCGGACAAAAACAATGGGTGGATGAATTTTTAAATTTTCGGC
This sequence comes from Viscum album, assembly GCA_963277665.1. Classification (NCBI taxonomy): domain Eukaryota; kingdom Viridiplantae; phylum Streptophyta; class Magnoliopsida; order Santalales; family Viscaceae; genus Viscum; species Viscum album. Next base: position 960,258,821 of record OY728148.1, on the reverse strand, counting down.
TAGACGGCATGCCAATCGGAGGTGTCGTGTGACCACGGTGGCCAAAAACACACTATGCGTGTCGTAAATGGGCAAAACATGTGTTTTATAGTCAAATACATACCAAACGACATCGAAATGAATTGAAATCACAAAAAACACCCTAATTATTATTCTTGAGGTGTAGAAAAACACGAAACATCATTCAGACGCGTGGTTTGCCTGACACGATATTATATGTGTTTTTTAGGTGTTTGGGGTGCTTGAAAAATGTGTGTGGGGTGTTCGAAACCGTCCTAATGACCTCAGAATACCATGAAATAGGATGAAAACAAAGAGTGGGTAAATTTTGAAATGGTTGACTGGAATACACGTCAATCAGAGGTGTTGTGTGACCGTGGTATCTGAAACCGCACTCCGAACAACCCCCCCTGATAGCCCCCTCACCCCCAGAGAGCCCCCACCACTCGGACAGCCCCCCCCCCCGGACAACCCCCTCACCCAAAGATCCATGGATCAATTTTGACAGGTACGGTCAACCCCACCTCAATACGAGGCACGGTGTGACTAGTATCACTCAAAGTGTGTCTCTTTTGTTTGAAATGGACAACATTTTAAGTGAAAACAACACCGGAAATTTGGAAAATCTTCACAAGGCTACACATAGATTCTTGAAATTAAGGGATAAAAAATAAAATATGGTCTATTGGTCTTACGTTATTAAAATAAAATATTCACAAGGAATACATTGAAACATAATTGGTGATAGTATATATTAAAAAAAATGGATTATATTAGGAATGAGTCTCGACATCCCATCATGAACATGCACCAACACTCATGTTATAATTCTCAATCACGGGTCGTTCATTCTATACAATAACATACAAAAAATAAATATCGTATAGTGATTTTATATGAAACCTATAAAAACTCAAGCATACCATATAACAAATTGGCCAACAAGGATACACATATATTCTTTAAAAATATGTTTTAAAGTCTCATAAAAATACCCCAATGGTGAGGAATACATATGGTGACACCATATCCCCATTGATCACCTCAATCCCATCCTCAAACAGTGGGTTCTAGGACCGAAGAGAAGTCCCTTTGGGAACCCAATACCAAAGACTTAATTGAATATTCATACCCAATACCCAAGATGGGGATTCATCTCACATCACACCCAAGAGAGAAAATTACAATAATCCACATACCCCCTTATTCTAATTGAGAAGAACAAGAAAAACTTGTACGCTATTCTGGTAACCCATCTCATATGTTGAGATTCTCCAATGATTCCCACTAACACATTTGGAACCATTTATACATGGATACATTATCATTATAGGAATATAAACATTCCATGTGCTTCATATATCTCATCCTAGGTCTAATCACATGACCACTACCATTTTCTATCTTATGGGTGTCATGATCCTTGCCACTCTACCCATGTTTTTATGTGGGTTTTAAGATACTCAACTCAAGACCATGACTAAACATCCCATGTTCTTCTTATAACATGTAGGTTTTCTCTCGTGTGTGTATTAGTGTTGTGGTTTGAGTTTGGAATGAATTATAAATTTTGAATACACTTATGTGTGTTGGTGTTGTGGTTTGAGTCAGGAATGAATTCTAAATATGGAATAATATCATGGGTGTTATTTCATTTCATATAACATGTATTCCTTTTATCTTATGGGTGTTATTGCATTTTAATTTATAAATTTCTAAATTTCTAAATTCTAGAATGAATACGAAATTTTGAATACTTTGGATGGGGATTTTTTTATTGGTGTTGTTGTAGGTCTGGAGAGGGGTTGTGGTGTTGTTTTAGGTCCGAAGAGGGGAGAGGGTCCTACAGCTGTGGATGTGAAAAATTATATACCAACAGTTTCAAAACTGTTTGTATAGATACTATAATATAACTATACCAACGGTTTCTTATAACCGTTGGTATAGGTTTATACCAACGGTTATAACGATACTTTTGGTATAGCCTTATGGCTTGCCATATCCCCTCTATAACAATGGTTTTAACTGTTGGTATAAGTGTAACACACATATAATGGTGTTTTAAAAACCTTTGGTATATGTTATACTATAACACACATATACCAATTGTTTGTAGCAAACAATTTTTATACCATTTATTTTGACACCTATACTAATAGTTTTCATAGAACTATTGGTATAGGCCTAATGTCACGCCTCACTTGGCCACGGTTGATGGAACCATTGATATACTATATACCAACAGTTTCCAGGCCGTTACCAACAGTTTAAAACCGTTGGTAATGTGTAAAATACTAGTAGTAATTCATTCTATCTAGACTTGCAACTTAGTATAAATTTATAATTCTTGCTTCACGTGTCATTATTTTTAATAATAAAACCCCAAAATGATTTCAATCACTATTATTTAATATAAAAAACCAAAAAAAGATATAGAATAGGTGAATTAGATAAAGAATGTGAACTACATTGAGAAGGATCCTCAAGAAACATGACCACGGTAATCCACTGTGATGAACTAGGAAAAAATATAATTATTTTTGTCTACACCCCCTGACAGGTGTCCGTCAAAACTGAATCTATTTTCAGGGAGCCAATCATTAGTTCATTTTAGTTTTCTATGTTCACATCTTAGTTAGAATTTATTTTATTTAAAAACTAAAAATGTCTTCTAGGATGTATTCAAAATCACAATATTATGCATCAAAAAATTACTCACAAGTGAAGCAACAACAAGAAGAAGAATATGGATATTTTAGAAGAGATCGGGTGCATGAACATAGAAAAAGAATTAAAAAACTAACTAGAAAGGCTGATAGAGATTTTGATTATATTTGTGCATTAATTGAGCATCCCAAACCTAAGCTGGAGAAAGAACCTGAGAAAGTGGTGTAAGAAATTTCACCACTTATATTTGAAATGGAAGAACCTAAGGAGGCAAGGGAGGAAGGCATACCTACTGAGCTACAAGAGGGATCATAATGGTAGAAGGAAGCACTAGACAGTGAATGAGATGGAAAATGTTTAATGAAAAAAGGGTGTTCAATTTTAGTTTTTTATCTTTTAAAATCTCTACATTTTTGTCCACAACATGTTTTGAGCTTTAAAGATAAAATTACATTCCCAAACATGAATTCAGTTTTTACTAAACTTATCTAGGATACCTGAGTTTCTTAGGATTCATGTGATTCCATGTTTTAGATTTCAATGTAGATATGATTAAATTATTGAAATTAATAATTCAATTTTTATAATGAAGCATGGATATTGAAGTAACGACTCATGATCTGAAGTAATTAATTGATTCCTTGAAATGAAATTTCCCTACCATATTTCAAGATTTGAATTTCTAAAGTTCATGTGAATTGATTTATTAGAAATTTCATGAGTGATTGTCTAATGTTATATTTCACATTTCCTAGAATATTTATAGACCAAGTACTTCCTATTTATTCTTGAGCATATTTCTTGAGAAATCATGGGACATGTAACTAAGAATAACATGTATTGAATCTTGTCAAATATATAACTATGAAAAAACACATTTAAAATGATTGAGGCTTCCTTTGAAAAGGTAATTTTCCTTAAAAGTCTACCTTTACATCAATACTTCTTTTATCACATAGATACCATGAATGACCTTTATAGGAATGAGTCATGTTTCAAGCCATTTTTATCCATTCCGACCCTCCTCTAAGTATTTTCATGATATTTTAATGTTGAAGTGTGCGGGTAAAGAGAATCATGGTGGACATGATGATAACATTGAAAGGAAAAAGTGAAAGGATTTTATTGTGGTTATTATAAACGGTTATAGAATCACTCATTAAACTCTATTTTTTCCCCTATTGAATTAAAAAAATGACAAAATGACAAAAAGAACCAACAGAAAGAGAAAAAATGGGTTATGATTTGGGAAAACCCAAAATCACCATTTTATAGACCGATGATCTTATGAGCATATATGGTTAGGTGATTGATGTGAGGTTTGATATAATCATAACATTTGAAAAAAGAAAATAAAGTACAAAATAAAAAAAAATATTCAAGAGGGTGCACAAATCATTCATTATGAATACTTGATCATAAAATTTTCTTTGATTTTTGGAAAGTGGCTGTTGCTACTATGAAGGGTATAATTTCATTATATTTTTACTTTTGATATCATGCATAGTAATTAATATACTATCCTCATCCTTGAGACTTAATTTTTAAGGCATCAAATCCTACCATCCTTAAACCTCAGAGTCAATAGATCCTTAATTTCAAGTCCTCATTATTTTATTTCCTTTTTGTCATTAAAAAGTGGAAATGTAGTTTATTTACAAGCCTATGGATAAGGAGCAAGTTCTCATGATATGAGCATAACACTACATGAATTGTATAATGAGTAATGAGAGAAAATATAAAAAGTGAGGTAAATCATGACTTGGCATGTTTAATAATAATGAATCAAGGAGCATGAATGAATGAAAGGAGAAGTTCCATCAATTTTCAAATTGTAAAAGTAAAATATGTGAATTATTTGTTTCATTGAAAAATGGGAAATTAAATTGATATTTTTGAAAATGTTTCAAAGTTTGATTTCAAATAGAAAATTGTTTGATTTAATTGAATTGTAATTTTAATATTGGTAACATTGGTGTCCTCTAATTTCTATATTGAGATTTTATATTTGAGGACAAGCATGGTTTAAGTATGGGGGTATTTGAGAGAGAAAATTTATGTGCATATTTTTGATCAAATAATGAGGATTTTTTAGTTTTTTTTCAATGATAAAATCCATGTATTTAAATGTTTTATTATAATAATGGGTAATTTGAATTTTAGAATGATTATGCGAAAAATTGATAAAAGTTCATAATGTTGAATTTTTGACAGATTTTTACTACAAAGGTATTTTTGTCATTTTTAAAAAAATATAATTCCAAAATTAAGGATTATTTTTCATAGAATCATGATTTTATTTCATTCAACTTTATCTTAAGGACATAAAGTTGATTGAAAAATCTATTAGTCCAAAAAATTCATTGATGTTTGAAATTTTTCTAGGAAAATAGAATGGACCCCACCACCATAACGGATGAAAAAATCAATATCCTCACCTCATATTTAGAGGATTCCACCTAGGATAGCACTATGACACATAGGAACGACTTTAAAACATATTTGGGGTTATTTTGAAGTCATTAAAGTTTCTATTGATCGTTATAAATTTGAAGACAACATCCTGGAAATTTCAGCCATAAGAAGTCTTATTCAATGAAAATTCCATAACTCTTTAATCATGTGGCTAAATGAGCTGAAATTTGGAGGGTTAATGGAAACCACATTATTTAATAACATTTATGAAGGTTTACACACATTAATATAACATTTAATAGGCCAACAATGTGCAATCATTCAAAGGATTGATTTTTTCCTATAAAAAGGAGGCCCTCACCTTCTTCCCAAATCATCAGTTCGACACCAGAAGCTAAGGAGGGATCCCACCATGGCACAAGCCACTTCTTATCATCTTTCCCCCATAATTTATTCATTATATTTTTTTTAATTTTATTTTTGTATTATTTTTCAATTGTAATTCAAATTTTAGTTTTATTAATCCATGCCTTTGTGTTTCTCTATTCACTTTTCTTCATTTCATTCCCCCTCTCTCTCTCTCTTCCCTTCCACCCAATCCACTAAGTAATATCTTACTCTAAAAAATGAGAGGCTGACTCCAAGACTTGGCCAGGGGGAGTTGATGGTGATCATGAATTTTCTTTAATGATTAGTTTTATGTTTGTAGATAGATTTGTGTAGCATGAACAGGTAAGGTGAATGTCTCTGATGTTGTGACTGACTCCAATGAAATGAAACTAAACCTATCCCTATTATTTTACTTTTTCAATTTTCCCTCTCTCCATTGGTTAGTTCTTCACATGCTAGATTTGAGCTAATCAATGTATGAAATAGATTTGATTGAACACGGTCCTGGAAGATGACACATTCTAGACAAAGGTGTGTCAACAACTTGGATTAAAGGTGGAGGTGGAATTGAGAGTGCTCAAACATTCAATGATATTCCGAAATTTATAATTAAATAATATTAGTTCAAACATGATATTTCATGTTTCGATTATCAAACTAAAATAAAATATATAAACAATCATAATGATTTAACATTTAACCAACCCCCAAAACCATGTTCTTTCTTATTAATTCATTCTATTTAGACTGTAATCTTAGTATATATTTATAATTCTTGATTCACATGTCATTATTTTAAAAAATAAAAAACACAAAAATATTTTCATCACTTTAATTTAATAAAAAAAACCACAGAAAGAGATATAATTGGTGAATTAGATAAAGTAAGTGAACTACATTGATAAATATCTTCAAGAGAGCTGACTCTGGTTAGCCACTATGTTGCACTTGATAAAATATAATTATTTTTTCCCACAGCCCATGACAGGCGTGCATCAAAACTAATGTTATTTCTAAGGAGACAATCATATATTTATTTAATTTTTATATTTTCACATCTTAGTTATATTTCATTTTGTTTAAAAAACTAAACAAAATACATCCATGATGTATTCAAATTCAGAATATTATGCATGGAAAAATTACTCACAGGTGCAACAACAACAACAACAAGAAGATAAATACTTTAGAAGAGCATAGTTTCATGAACATAGAGAAAGAATTGAACAATTAACTAGAAAGGCTTATAGAAATTTTGATTATGTTTGTTCACTAATGGAGTAACCCAAACCTAAGCCAAAGGAATAACCTGAGAAAGTGGTGGAGGAAATTTCACCACTTATATTTGAAATTGAATAACCTGAGGAGTCAAGGCAGGAAGACTTAACTGGTGAGCTAAAAGTGGGAGATCAAAATCATTTGGATGAATTCATGATTAAATGTGAAGAACTACCTGACCTCCCCATTCAATAATAACAATAAGATTCATCACCACTGATGGAAGAAACCACCCATGTGGTGGAATTTAAAGTCAAGATGGAGGACACCGACTAAATGCCTCCATCTTCAGAGAGTCTACTCCAAGAGGCACTTACCATTGAGGCATATATTAAAGCTGAACTGACTTAGGGATTTGAACCATTAATTGACTATATCCCTTATCATTTTATTGAATCTGAATTATACATCACTCCTTGTGGTTTTGATTATACCGAATCTTACAATCTCAGCTATTCCACGGAGTATGAAGAAGAACCAAGATGTGCACATGTTGAGGAACATATGGAGCTTGCTGGACACATTGAATATTTATTGACGGAAGTTAATGATGAGATTATATTGGATTTACCTAACGAAATCATGATAAAAGATTCTTAATTTTATGGGGAATAATTTGATCATGATACTGCATGTTTTAATATTATTCAAATAGAATTACACTCTGACTTTCCTATTGACTATTCTTTTGGTAAATCATGCCTTGGGGAACCAATGGATAGAGAAGAAGAGGTTTCAGAAGTATCAACCTAGAAGGATGATTATTCATACTTCATACTACCCCACCATGCATGTTATACCTCACTGTGAAGGGGGGGGGATGGTGTACTCTATCCATGGATTATTACTCACCCAGAAGAATGAAGAACAAGTCGAGAAAATCCACATGAGGTGGTTCCAATCAAAGAAGCATCATCCTCCATCAGACATTGGATAATAGTTGGTACTTCCCTTTATAGGTAGTCAAAATTCAGGGCCCACATGGGGGATAATACAAAGAATTATCTTTACTTGCATTCTAGGAATTTAGATGTAAATTTATTTTCGTTGAAATAATTTATCATGTAACCACCTCCATCTTTTCATTTTAAGCATAAATGAAATGATCAGTGTAATTAATTGTGTAATTTTCTTTTGTAGTATCATGACATTAGAAGGAAGCCCCAGACAGTGAAGGGGAAGGATCATGTTTCATCGGAAAAGGGTGTTCAATTTTAGTGTTTTATCTTTTAAACATTCCATATTTTTTCCACAACATGTTTTGAGATTTAAAGATAAAATTGCATTCCCACACATAAATTTATGTTTTACTTGACTTATCTAGGAGACATGAGTTTCTTAGGAATCCTAAGATGCAATGTTTTAGATTTGAATGTTGAAATGATTAAATTATTTAAATTAGTAATTGAATTTTTAAAATTAAGCATGGATATTTAAGTAATGATTCATGATTTGAAGGAATTAATTGATTTATGTAAATGAAAGTTCCCTACCACCCTTCAGGATTTGAATTTCTGATGTTCATGTGAATTTTATTATTATTAATGCCATGAGTGATTGTCCAATGTTATATTTCCCATTCGTAAGAGGATTTCTATACCAATTACTTCCTATTTATTCTTGAGCATATTTCTTGAGTGATATTGGGACATGTAACCGACTAGAACATGTAATAAAACTTGTCAGGTCTATGACTACACAAAAACAAATTTAAAATTATTGTGGCATCCATTAAAAATATAATTTTCCTTAAAAACCCACCTTTACATCAATCCTTCTTTTCACCCATAGAGACCATGAATGACCTTTATAGGAATGAGCCATATTTCAATCCATTTTTATCCATTCCTACCCTCATCTGAGTATTTGCATAATATTTTAAAGTTGAAGTGTGGGGGTAAAGGGAATCATGGTGGATGTGATGATATACAATATAAGGAAGAAGTGTGAGGGTATTATTGTGGTAATTATAAAAGGTTGTGGAATCATTCATTTTACTCTATTGTTTTCCACACTTGAATTAAAAAATGACAAAAAATGACAATAATAACCAACAAAAAGAGAAAAAAATGAGTTGTGATTTTGGAAAACCAAAAATCACCATTTTTCAGACCAATGATCTTATGATCCTATGTGGATATGTGATGGATGTGCCGTTTTATATAATGATAAATTTCGAAAAAATGAAAAAAAGTACAAGATAAAAAAAATATTGAAGAGGGTGCACAAATCATTCATTATGCTTACTTGATCATAACATTTTCTTTGAGTTTTGGGAAGTGGGTGTTTCTACATTGAAGGGGAAAATTTCATTATTTTTTTACTTTTGAAATCATGAATAGTACTTAAGAGATTAACCTCCTCCTTGAGCATTAATTTTTAATGCATCAAAACCTACCAACCATAAACTTCATAGTCTATAGAACCTTAATTGCAAGTCCTCATGATTTTATGTGTGTTTTATCATTACAACGTGGAGAATGCAGTTTATTTATAAGCCTATAGATAAGGAGAATTTTTTTCATGATATAAGAATAAATATACTTGAATTGTTTCATGAGTGATGAGAGAAAAGAATGAATAGTGAGGTAAATCATGACTTGGAATGTTTAATAATAATAAATTAAGGAAGGCGAATGAATGAAATGAGAACTTCCATTAATATTCATAGGCTAAAAGTAAAATATGTGAATTATTTGTTTCATTGAAAAATAAAATATTCAATTGATATTTTATGAAAAATATTTAAAGTTTAATTTAACAATTTTTTTTTGATTTTATTGCATTGGAATTTGAATTTTGATAACAATGGTGTTATCTGATTTCTATGTGGAGATTTTATACTTGAGGATAAGCATGGTTTATGTGTGGGGGTATTTGAAAGAGAAAAATTTTATGCATATTTTTTAACAAATAATGAGGATTTTTAAATTTTTTTCAATGATAAATTCATTTATTTCAATGTTTTATTAAAATAATGGGTATTTTGAATTTTAGAATGATTATGAGCAAAATTGAGAAAATTTCATAATTTTGGATTTTTGACCGATTTTTACTACAAATGTATTTTTATCATTTCAAAAATTATATAATTCGAAAATTCCTGATTGGTATTTTTTAAAATCATAATTTTATTTCATTCAACTCTCCCTTTTGGAACTAGAACTGATTCAACGATCTATTAGTTCAAAAAATTCATTGAAGTTGGAATCTTTTTCAGGAAGACAGCGTAGACCCCACCACCATAACATATGCAAAAATTGGTTCCCTCACCACCAATTTAGGTATTTTTACTTGGGATACCACTAGGACACATAAAACCGAATCTAAAACAAATTTGGGGGAGTCTATAAGTCATTAAGGTTTCCATTGATCTTTACACATTTGATGGAAGCTTCCTAGAAATTTTGGCCATAAAAAATTCTTATTCAATGAAAATTACATAACTCCTTAACCCAGAGGCTAAATGAGCTGAAATTTGTAGGATGAACAGAAATAAAATATCTGAAAAACTATTATAAAGTGGTCGATGCATGAATCGACCATTTAATAGTCTAAAAATGTGCACTCATATAGTTTACAGAATTCTTCCCATAAAAGGAGTCCCTCGACTCCTTCCCAAATCATCAGCTCGACACCCATAACTAAGGAGGGACCCCATCGTGGAACGGTCCACTACTTATCCTCTCTTCCTCCCTCATTTCTTATTTTAAATTTATTTTAATTTTATTTTTGTATTATTTTTCAGTTGTAATTTAAATTTTAGTTTTATTAATCCAGGCCTTCATAATTCAAACTTTAGTTTTATTAATCCATCCCTGCACACCAAAATTTTCTTAAAAAGAAAATTATACACTCTTCGAATGAAGAGTCATCATCAGCGACTGGTCACATCAACACTAACAATACCCTATTCTCTAAAATCAACAACGATGCAACTATGGTTCCTGATCAAAAAATTCAATTCATGACCAAAGTGACAGACAAAAAACATTGCACCAATCGAAGACTTTTCCAATAGAGAGAGGAAGGACGATGTATCGTGATTCTATGTGGGAGCCAAAATCATGGAATGTCCAAATCAAGAAGAATTAGAAAATAACGTGTTATGGTTGTGGAAAGTAGAGGTACACCAAATAGAACAGTTGGAACAGTAAGAGTGGTGGAAACAACTCTCAATGAATTATGACGAGTACATATGAAAATGGAGACATACTAGTCAGCGAAACTTCATTGATGGATGGAGGTAGACATCATCTCAACAACGCATTGATAATTAATTCAATGGAAACTTGGCACAAAGGAATGGTTTAATCAGTATGAACATATCTTGAAAGGACTTGTTTACATGGGGAACAATCACACCTTGAAGATCATGGAGTCAATAACAACAAACTGAAGATGCATGATGGTATAATTCAAACCACCTAAGGAGTACTCCATGCAATAATCCTGAGGATTAACATATTTTCTTTCGGTGGATTTCATGACATCAGGTTCTCATGATATGCTCCTTTAAGTGTTCCAGGGTCCTGTTTGGTCTGGGTCTGGTCTGACTTGGTCAGACTGACCCGGCCCTACTCGCTCTAGGCGAGGCTGAGGGGGGCTCGGCCCAATGGGTAGGGGTGGAATCAGCCTGATGGGCTGATGTTTGGTCTTACCCACAAGAGGGTTGGCCCGCAAGGGCATCCCACCACAGCCTACAAGGGCGGCCTGACCAGAATAAGGTGGCCTGCATGGGGGCGGCCCGCAAAGGGGAATCCCGACCCGAATGGGGCGGTGACCCATTTCGGGGAGGTGGATCACATCAAGGGTGGCGGCCTGGTATGAGGGTGGTGGCCCAGTGTGGGGGCGTCAGCCTGCTCCGAGGGTGCTAGCCCAATGTGAGGGTGGGGGCCCGGTGTGAGGGCGACGACCCGCCTCGAGGGCGGCGACCCGGTCCGAGGGTGGCAGCCCGGTCTGAGAGCGGTGGCCCAGTGTGAAAACGGTGCCCTATATGGGACATGATATGTGTTTATCAGTTCATGTTTCTAGTTTAAAATGACACATAATGTTCAGAAGGCACCAAATCTTGGTTTTTCTATGGTTGGGTCTTTAGAGTCTGTATCATAGGATTCAGTTTGGATAACTCTGGAAAGCCGAAACTGAAACAAAGAAAAATATACTTTAGTGTTACTAAAAAAGAGTTTTCTTAATTTTCAGATGGAAAATGAAGGTAATAATCTTTTGTCTCTTCCCAATGAGGCCTTAGAAACCATAATATCCATAGCCATCCCTGAATATTTTATAAACTATACCCATGTCTGTTTGTCATGCAAACATCTCTATGATGTGTCCAAATCTCCCCGAGTACTCCAACTGTACTCAAGAGAGGGTTTGGATTACATCTTTATGATGCAAGACTAGTTCCTATCTTACACACAATGGGGGAAGTACTACGATGGAATTTTTTGATGCTTCACCGCAGCAGAAGGCATCTCGTCCCACACGGCTTTCCAAGAGGTTGCTGCAGAGGGAGATCTCCATGCACCATACATGTGTCAAGTCTTGTCCTATGGCCATTTTGGTCAAATGATGGACTTTGGCATCCTTGAATACAAATCCTCTCGTTCTGCGTACAGACAACAAGTACATAGGGATGTCTCACAGTTGTACACCCCACATTTCAGACTATGGAGTTACCATAAGTGCTCCCACGACATCGAACCTGATTGCTCAGATTGCATATAGTTTAGGGAGATAGAGAGTTTTGAGCTTTTTTGGGGAATTCGTGTGTTAAGGAACTTGGGAAACCATTAGCCTCATTTTACGTTGTGCACTAGTAGTTATATAAAGAACATATTTTCTTATCTCTTCTTTATTATGTCTTTACTTTGTTTATACTTTTGGATGGATTTCACGTGATTGAACTCTCATGTTAAACATTCAGACTGATGGAAAAACCCATATGTTATCTCTTCCTACTGAGATACTGGATATTATTGCAATCAAAATCTCTGAAGATGAGTATCATCCCTTCACAAACCTGTGAGGAACATGCATGCAATTGTTTGAGGTGACAAATGGGTCAGGGATTCTCCACACATGTCAATGGAATGCTCCCATCTACTACCACATAAGCTCAACACAATTGGTCAAGTGTAAGCGGAGAGGAAAATACGATGAAGGGATCTTCCAGTGTCTCACCCTAGGTCGGAACTACACGGCCGGAGTAAAATTTCAAGAGGTTGTTTTAGAGGGAATCATTTATTCCACCTACATGTACAAACTACTCAGTGTTAGCATGTATGGAAAAATCTACAACATAAATGTTCTCGATCGATGAATAATTCGGAATGTTCTTCGTACGTTGGTCCATATGGACAGTTCCAAACATTGTACCATTAGAGCCTCCCTCTGGAAGCCAGAGTGTTCGGTGCATGAGTTCAACCCCTTCTGCCTGAAGTTAATCAGGATTAGAGAACTAGAGTAGTTGAGCATCAATTTGGGTGTTCCGCTAAATGCACCTGAGGATCCTCAACAATGGGGGATATGGTAGGAACAATTGAGAGCTTCCTCATAGCAAGTTTGTATGAAAGGAATTGTGGGGACCCAATTATTTGATGGGGGGAGTAATGTGACACCCTGGATTTTGGGTGTCATAAAATAATGTTATTATGAATTTACTTTTGTTAAAGCCCTTTTAACAGAACGAAAATTTAAAGGATAAACATAATGCTCTTTATTTAAATAAGAACATCGTAGTGTCTACAATACACCAATATCTAAAGAGCAATCATGTTAACCAAATATACCTATTAAAAACCCTATCAGAAGTACTGGAAGACCCCCAATCACCCCAATGAGTCCTAATAAGTAATGGAGATCCATCGAGTCCAATAAAGAAAAAAGAAATCACCACTGTGATAATAAAAACCATGCTGATCATTAGCGTAATGGGAATCACCATATTCTTAATTTTGAGTTTTAGTACACCATAAGGTTTGGTTTTATATGACATTTTATTCGACAGTTTCTCCAGTGACCGATGGAAGCTAACGGTTATATAAAAATAGTTTTTTGACATTGTTAAGATAAGTGAACTTATTTAAATATTAATTAGATTCCAAATAATTGGGTTATGATTAAGGATATAATTAAACAATCATTTATGAACTCTAAAAGGATATGGTTTAAAACATCATTTCACCCTTAAGTGATTTTGAAAAGAATTAAGGAATTCAAAACACATTGAGAATTTTTCAAATACAATGTAACGTTTTTTATTTCATACATTATGTTATAAACTATTTTTAAGTTGTTCAAATTAAATTATGTTTTGATTGAACAATGTTCTCAGGAATACTAGTATATAAATTTTAATGTAGGTTTATTAAAATTTCCTTTTTGTAACTTTTTGAGTTAAAAAAGGGGTTTAATATTTTTAATTTTAAAAATTCTTCTAACTAAAACATGTTTAATTTGTATTCATTAATGTTTATGAATATAAAATTATATATAGTTTTAATAAATGTAATTTTTCCTCTTCTTAATTTTATTTAGTGTAGCTTTTTTCAAAAAAAAATTGGCCCACTTGGGCCAGCCATTTTTTGCTAGGGCAGAGGGAGGCAACTCACACGAAGTGGCCGAGATTTACCCTCAGACCCAAGCGAAGGCCGGCCCGAGCTCAGGCAGAGGTTCCCCAACGGGCGATCGATAGAAAGAAAGAGCACATAGGCGCACTAGTGAGGGAATGAGGACGCGGCGGGGTCTGGGTAGGCCATGTCTTGCGGGTGGGATCCCTTGTATAGGGCCCCATTCAAGGGTGTTGTGTGATTTCTGAACACTCATTGGGAGGCCCGAGGTTATAAGGGAGGCAAAAACCACTCTCCGTTTCAATGTGGCCAACAGTTTTTTCTGGAGAAACGTGATATGGACAATTGGATCACATCGCGCGCGATCTGGGCCATTGTTTCTGATCCCACGCTCGACCCTCATTGACTGCATCTCTCTCCGCAGTTTTTGTCAACCGTTCAATCCGGCACGATCTAATCATGGTCGTTCGAGGTTTTTAAATTTTCACGTCAAACCTAGACCGTCCGATGAATCATAGAGCTAATCTAAGCCGCTCAATTATTTTAAAAATTCAGACACATCTCATCCCTTGGATCGACGTTGGGATCTATCTGGACCATCAGTTTTTTCACCGGCATTTCCCCTAGTTGTGTCATCTTCTTCCTCCATGCATGGGTTACACCAGTAACCCTACCATATTGAACACCCCTCGTTTTCTTCACCTCTGATCGCCAGGGACCCCCCATGTCTCCTTGTTTTCATCAAGCATGACACCCCCATTGAATGCAATGCATGTGGGTACGTTTTTGTGTGGAAGGTGGTGTGTGAGATTTTGTATATAAATAACCGAGATATCTCTGTTCTTCCATCCCATTCAAGTCTCTAGTGAGCCCGACCAACCCTCCCTGAAGTCCTCTTTTACCTGGTTTTTAATGTAAGGTTTTTTTATTTTTGCCTTGTTTTTCTACATTGAGAATATATATACTTATATATTCAAAAAAAATATTTTTTTTAACCTTATGGTTCAGTCAAAACGTTCTTAAATGATCAACCAAGGCCTTCAGGTTCTCTTGCAGTCAAATAGCTTAAAGAATGTAAGGATTATACCTAGACTAGTTTTGTTGTTTTGAAAATACATATATACTTTTGGTTAAATGTATATACATCGGTTAAATGCAGGAATGTGCATGACCTTTCTACTTCGGTTATATGTGTGAATTTTGTGTATAATTGTTCATGCACTACACATATTCACATAAACTTAATTTCATATTTAAATAATAAATAAATTTTGAAAATTTTATATATATGATCAGGATTTTATAAAATTATTTTTTTGTACGTTTTCATAAACAAATTTTTATGACTAAGGGAATGACCTGCCCTATTCAAAATGTTGTTGAACTAATATTCATAGGGGATTAACACACTTGGGTGTGCCAATATTTCATTTTGTGTTCGGGTACATACATAGATTTTATATATTACGTGAACCTCGATTTCAGTTGTTAAGGTCCTTACACATTAAGTCTCGAGTTTAGGTGGTGTTTTAAAAACATAAGAAATAGGGTGTTAAAAAAACATATATCCACATTTAAGAGTAACTTATTTGTTTGCCGTATGTTTTAAATGATGTTTATTATGGTGAAGATTCATGCTTTATATCATGGACATTATTCAGTATTATGAAAATCCTTAATAATATTGAATGTTTTATTATATTCAAGCTCAAAACCCTACTTGAGATTTTTGGTTAACCTTGTAATCAATTGGATGATGAAATTTTAGAATTTCAAGAACAAACATTCATGTGATAAATTCTAGTCTTCTGTTCTTTCAGTAACTTAGATTTCAATGTATCTTCCATAATCTTCCTTTCTTTTTTCCTTTTAATAACAGTCGTATGATTGTTAGCTTTGTTTTTAATCATCTAGATGCCTTTATCACTTATAAGATATGAAAATTCGATGACTATGACCAACTATGAATGAACTATTCAAGGTGGTATGGGACATGTTGAATACACATCCCCGTTTAGGTAATGTATTTATTTATTTGGCTCACATGAAAGTAAAGACATAGTAATGGTGTTCCCTAATAGAATTCCAATTCATTGGGTAAAGAATTAATCTCTAGAGAATACAAGCTTCACGATACCCTGGTGAATAACATTGGTAATTTTTCTTTTTTGACTCCTTGGGGATGAACCTCAGTGATATGTTCATGAATGTCCAAATGAAATGTTGAAGCCACATATTCAAGTCATGTTACATGTTCTTTTCAAGATGATATTCCTAGTCTTTCACTACTCATTAACTTATGTTTTTATCAAGTTCCAATTGACGTCACAAGTAAAATTTTGGGGAATGAATCGTGTAAAATAGAAACCAACATATGAAATTGAGGTTTTTTCATTCACACGCAACTCTGATTAAGTATTACTCATAATATTTTAATTTGTGATTAAACATTCATATGTCATACTTGTTCAGGATATCTTTTACTACCCCTTTTTGAAAATGTCCTAATTGATTCATGTATTCCTTGAAAATCTTAATTGAGCACTTTTATGTTATGTTACATGTGTTACAATTTTCTATAAGAGAATGTTTTTTGGATATGTTTTTTTAAAAAATGCTTTCAAAAGTTTCATTGGTTTATTTTAAACCCCTTATTGGGCATTCTTATTCTCACTGTACGTTATGAATTTTAAATTTTCAGGTAATAGCTTTTATCAGATGAAACATTTTTGAAGTTATCAGTTTCCCAGAACCCGAACTGACCTCGATCCTCTGTATAAGATGTGATGTGTGTTTATCAGTGTATATTTTTGTTTTAAAACGACACATCATGTTCATATGGCACCAAATGCTGGTTTTTCTAGTTTTTGGTCTTCACATAATGCATGGAATTAAAATCTTTTAATTTCCAATATTGAGTGAATAAAGTGAAAAAATCTCCACCTTGTAGATGAAATGCATTAACATAAACACACAATGTCCCTAAATCACCTGTAACACCCCAAGATTTTACAGTATGTCACTACTTAAATAAATTCTTTTCTTTGATAGATTATGTTGTATTCAATACCAAAATATGTTTATTCTACACACAACAATCTGTTGGCCTGCGTTACATGCAAGACCGAGTTTTACCAAACAACAATATATTATTAAAATATCATTATTTAATATAAATATATATAACCTAGACATTTAGTTAGGAGTTATGAATAGTATTAACTATCTTATGAAAATATTTGGTTGAAATAATTGGTTATAAATTAATTAAAAATGAATATAGTAACCAACAAAATATATAAGAGATGTTATTTTAAAAACTATTTTTATGCTCACAAAGTCATTTTATTCGAATAAATTAAATTAATTACTAATACAGAATGATATTAATGAAATATATATTTAATATATTCATTAAAATATTTTTTATATTCATATAATATATATGAGAGGAATAAGATAATAACAAACCCAATATTACACATAAAACCTATTTTTTTATAAAAACAGTTTTATCGACTTTTAATGGAGAAACTATTTTAAATCCTATTTTTGAAATTTTTTTGAATTATATTTGTAATATAAACATCATCATTTAAATATAAATATAAAATTTTACTTTAGTTAATTTTCTGGTATTTTTCTGATAAGATTCATGTTTTGATGAATAGTGAAAAATACTAAATTTGAATTGAAAACAAATTTAATTATCAAAATAATTCAAAGTGTTAAATTATATTATTGAATGTTTGTAAAGTATAAATAGATTATTTGTATCATTTAATAAAATTTCAGTTATTTTAATCATTTTTACAATGAATTTAAATATAAAAATGCTTCAATCATTTGCAGGTTTAAACTTTAATAACTCATTTTCTCACGCCGTCAACAAGAATAAATTTAAATTAATTAATACAAATTCTATGTTTTGAATTATGAAAAATGGATTCTATATTTGGAATTAGTGGGTCCAAATTATGTAAATAGGTTTCTTTTATTTTTGGTCATATGAATAGTAAAATTTAGTAATATTTTAATTACCACAGTTAAGGTTAAATTAGGTAATTATGGATATAAATGATATTATAAAATTACCCAAACAATTTTACTAATTTCATTTAATGAGTTGTTTTCTACCAAAATAAACATTAGGTTGAAATTATACTCTTTTTAAGCCAATTGGATGAGAATAAGACATTTATTATATTTTATTTAATGATAAGTTAAAAATGTCATACTCTTGTTTTTAATAAGTATTACATTTTTAATACATGGTTATAGAAAAGATAAATTAGACTATAAATATTCATTTGAAAGATAATAAATTTATCATCATCATGATAATTTATTTAAAATTTTTATAGAACAAATAATTTAATTAAATTATTTCATAATAATGATGTAGTAATTGTTTAATTAATGGAAATAAAAATACATGATATTAAAAAAATTAAAATAAATAAAATTTGATATAATTAATGACATCCATGGATTTTATAGATATTTTAAAAATGTTATTGATATATTATAAGTTTTGGTTCGAAGTTATCATGATATTAGGATATTTCTTAAAAAAGACAAATATTGAATAGTATCAAAAATGAATAAAATTATACATTAAAATAAATAATATTTTATTAAATGATATAAAATTCATAAAAAATAAATTCGGCCAAATAACAACAATAAGGTTAAATATGTCATCAATGATACATTTGGGGTTTGTTTATCATTTTACAGTAAATATATTATCCCTAACGAGTAAAAAAAGTTGGCATGGTAAGAGTTAAAGGGTTTAACTAAGGGTTAAAGTCAAATGATAAGGTTTACATTATGATCTAAACATGTCTAAAAATTATTTTTTTGAGAGGATTGAGACCCGTACACATATTAGGTATTAAATAACTCACTTTTAAGACCTTTTTAATTAAAAAATATTATATATTAATTTAATATTTTGGGTGTTTCCTAAAAATCACCACCTAAGTTTTAAAAGGGAACTTTCACCATCACTTCCTTACACCAATTTTAACCTTATAGATCGACCAAACCCTACCCATTTATCTTCATAACTTCCATATACACATATTATAGGTTCTGGTATTCTCCAAAAAATAATCCTAGCGTCTCTAAGAGGAGATCTGTAAAGACCCAACCCCTGAAGGCCCAAAGCTGGTGTCTACTACTATTGGATTGACGTGATTACAAGGAATTAAATCCCAAAGGACTGAGAGTTTAGTAGTCTTGATAAAATATATTTATACATGTGAAAATAATAAACTATTTACTTCATATTTTTCTTCTTCATTCTAAACAAATATCATTGAGGATAACTCTAATCTAGTTAGTAAATCCATACATATCCTTCATAATATGTTTCTTGGATTCCTAGGTAAATATATATAATAAGGGTGAGATAAAATGATTAGTAAGATCAAAATATAGTATAAAAAATACGAATCAATGAGAATAATAATTATTAAATGGTAAATAATTGAATTCACATGCCATATAATTAATAAACTAATAAATATGTGCATAAACAACATGAAAAGGTATTAAATGATAACACATGACATTAAAATAACTAGATAAGAAAAAAGAAATATGGTAGGGTAAGAAACTAAAATACATACTATCTAAATAATTAAAAATGTAATGTATCCAAAAATATGTTGAAACAAAATCTCATGGATGAATAATAAATGAAACTGAATTAGGTAAATGCTTTCTTAATGGACATCATGTCTAAGGCACATGATAACATATACCGTCAAGACCTTTCACATGACGATTTAAAATATTCTGTTTTGCATAAATAATTTGTCTCATGAGAATCTGTCGATGCATTTAGGATCTATATAATGTTTACTATCCTCCCATCATTTATTTTCCAAATTATTCCTCAAATTTAACAATCAAAATAAATAGTACGCCCTATAAAAATTCTTGTATTGAATAAAGAAGACCAAATTATCAATAATTTATGAAATAATAAAATAACTATCAAAGTATACATCATATGTAAAATGGTATCTAGTTTAGGAAATAGTGACAACCATGATGAATGAAATGGATAATTATGGGGAAATTCAATGTTCAATTACCAAAGGAGATTGAATATTTCATGATGAATAACAAATAATTCAACGA
This sequence comes from Viscum album, assembly GCA_963277665.1. Lineage (NCBI taxonomy): Eukaryota > Viridiplantae > Streptophyta > Magnoliopsida > Santalales > Viscaceae > Viscum > Viscum album. The sequence goes on along the minus strand of OY728148.1, from coordinate 960,238,344 downwards.
ATTGAATGTGTATATTATCCTTCGAAAAAGCAATAATAAACCATTCAATGGAATAATACAGATGATATCATTACAAAACAAAATCTTAAGTGGAGTAATACTAAATGGTTTACTACTACAAAATAGGCATTTAAAAGTGCTAGAATAGTCTTTTATCAATTCTAATAAAACACTGACAATGTGAGTGTGGTTAAATGTTCAAAACTTTATCAGTGCTAAAAAAGCATTGTTAAAGTCCCCCTATTACAATGATAAAAACATATTGTTAAAAGAGTACTTTAACAACACTTTTTTAGTGATGTTAAAGGGGGACTTTAATAACATTTTTTAGTGTTGATAAAGGAATCATTGTTAAAGGGGGTAAAATTATATTTTTTTGGACACCTATGAGCTTGACCCCCTTTATCAGTGCTTCCACAAACCCTTTAATAGCGCTCCACCCCCCCCCCCCCTTTATCGGTGATTTTCAACCCACCACCTTTTGTTATCACTTTGTGAATTTATATCCTTATAAGCATCTTCATGGATTCAAACCCTACACCTCTCCTTAAAAGATGGAACACCTTTACCACTACAATATGTTGTTTTGATATCTATTTAATGATATTTATGTTTATATATATATATATTTACATATATTTATATAATTATTTTAAAATACATTTATACAATATATATGTGTGTGTGTGATATATATATATACTAATATTTATTGAAATATATTATATATTATATTTATTTATATATAATAGAATATAATATAAATATATTTCACTTTATTAATACACACATATGTATATGTATTTATAATGTAAAAATGGATAGATATTATTTTAAATACATCTTTAGAATATGTATTTATTTACATATATTAGAATATACATTTTTAGAAAACTATGTTGATATATGTATTTATATGAGTGATTTATTATAAGTAAACATAAAAAACATGCATATATTTAATTATAAATAACATTAAATTATGAAAAATGACAAAATTTTAAAACCTTAATATCAATATAAATGTAATACGTAGGAATAAAATTAGTCACCAACAAAATAGGCAATAATACCCCATTAAAATAGTTTGAAAATCCATCGAATGTCAAAAAATCAGGGTACCCTAACTAAAACCACTATTTTTGAGATCTTATGTGATTTTTTGGCCTTTAAACATGTGATAGAGGTTTACCATTGTCACTAAGGGTGTAGATCTCATCAAAAAATTTGATTTGATATATGGTAGAGCATTAATGGACACCCAGATCAAAAGTTATCATTGTTTGATGTTTGAGTTACGTTTTCAACTTAGTTTAGATATTTTATTATTATTTTGATTCTCTATCTTCAAATTGATATTAAATGACTATTAATTGGAAATAATAAGAAAATTATTAATTATTATTTTTTATTTATTTTGAAATCTATTTTCAAAAAATATATTATATATTTAGTGTAAAATTCTATTTACCTTATCTAAAACATATTGTAAAAAATATAAATTATATGTATATAAATATATTTATATTTATTTATTAATATATTATTCTTAATGAGTTTTTTAAGTATACCTTTATCAGTGCTACTAAAAAAGAGTTGATAAATAGGGGTCATTATCAGCACTTCTAAAAAAGAACTGATAAGGACCCCCCCCTTTAGTAGTGTTTTTTTACATGTACTGTTAAAAGATCTCATTTAACTGTGCTTTTTTAAAAGTGCTGATAGAGTTCCCCATTTTAATTTTTTTTATCATTATTAAAGACCACGTTTAATATTGTATTTTTAGCACAGAAAAAGGGAGTCTTTAACATCATTTTTAACTAGCACTGTTAAATCCCTAGTATTGGATAAGCCTAGTATTATCGTAGACTCTATTGATGCTGATGAATAGAAATACTATAAAATGATCATTAAAAACAATTGGGGAAAATATCCTATGATTATAAAAACCTTTTGGAAAAAATTTTCATTGAAAATCACTTTTGAAAAAAATTTCTTTATAATGTAACCTTTTAGACATGAATGGGAAGCTTCAAAACAATGACGATAAGAAAATCCGTACTTTTCGTGCAAGGTAAAAGAACATTCTATTTGCACGGTGAAAGGTTATAAAATATATTGTTTGAAAAGAGAAAAGAATATTCATTTAAAAATAATGGTAAAAGACAAAAAAGATAAAAATTTCATTACCAAATCATTTTAAAAATATTTTTGAAAACATTTCATTAAAACAATATTTTTAAAACAAAACAGGTTCTCCAACTAAAGATATAAAAAAAGTTGGGATTTCTTAAAAAAAACTCTAAAACATTTTCAGTACAAAAGAGTGTAAAAATGGTACTAATACTTGAAAATAGTCATGAATAACTGGATAATAATGAAATGGTTTATTGAAAAGTTTTTATATAATTTACTCTAATGGATGTTCCATTGCAAGTTCATTAGTACTATTCTTAAGGAAAATAATCATTAAACATCCCAAGGTGTCCCATATAACTTTGAATTTTTTTAAATCATAAGCCTCTTATAGGAATAATATTTAATGGAATTTTCAAATTCAATAACGATAAAATAATTCATGATATTTTATATCAAAATTGGCAGTATATATACCACACAAAATAATCAAATTTTGAATATGACATTTATCTCACAGTTGTAAAAAGTGAGATGAGAATCCATTACCTTTAGTTTCTTTTTGGGTGAACATCATTTCACTTCTTGTATAATAAACTTATTTTAATTTTATAATTTATTTATAACTTTTTCAAGTTTATAAATAATTTTATTTCACTTTATACTATGTTTTATACAACTACGTTAAAATTATGTTTACGTAGGGTGTTTAGAACAAATTCGGATTGTGTGTCAAAAACAACATTGGTAGGTCAACTATGGTTAAAGGGGTCATTATATAACATCTCAAAAATAATAATCATGAAAAAATTATCATATTTTTTCATTAATTATGAATTTAAAATAAGTCATTAAATATGGTTATGAAAAATGAACCAATGTTACAATAATGGAGATGGTAGGTTGTACGTACGCATGAGTAATGCTCTTATTTTTCAATGATTGTTGTGGAGAGAAGGTTAGTAACACCATATCTTTCCAAAATTATCTTTATATCATAAATAAAATACTATTAAATCATATATTCTTTTATATAGAATTATTGTTATGTAAAATGAATCACATCGTGTTGAGGAGACGGTAGGCCACGTGTCCACGAACGACGTTATCAATTTTTAAGTGTGTAAAAGGGTAATAAAGAAAATGATATATATATATATAGTATATATATAGAAAGGTAATTATTTCATTAATATCATATAAAGTTTTTTTATGTAAAATATTTTTAATTATAATCATCATTTATACATTCCATGGATCGTGTGAACAAATCACATCTCTTTGAGGGGGCAGTAGTCCATACTTCCTCAAACAAAGTTATCATATTAAAAAATGGAAAGTATTAAAGGTATGTGTTATAAAAAAATTAAATAAGTATAAAGAAATAATAAATATCATAAATATGATATATAAATAGTGTTTCCTTCTTAATTTCCAACCATGAACGTAGGTAAAGGAAAATGAACAATCATCATTTGGTGAGGCAGTAGTTTGTCATACACAAAAACAATATGTTCGTTACCCATTAGATGGAAGTGTGTGTAAGTGTAGGTATAACCTTTAGGATAACACCTTAAAATTAAATTAACGATAATTGTGTTGTCAAATAATAATATAATAAGAATATATGAGGGGTTGGAGAATGGAAATAAAACAAGAAAGCTTGAGAGAAGACATTACCTCTTAATCAGGTAACTACTTTTGGTTTCTACCAAAAGGATTCCTTGGAAGTATTTATACTAAAATGGAGGTTTAAATTTATTGTGGAAAGATTTTGGGAAGCTATATGGGAATATATTTTTTAAATCTAAGTGGTTTGAGATGTGTCATGAATGGGGACAGGTGGGGGCCTTTTATAAGGGAGGAAAATGACTCATGTGGTCTTTTGAAATCAAGTTAGGTGTACACATGTTTTAACTGAAACATATGTCAGAAAAAAACCAACCAAATTCAATAATGGAAGGTTAATGTCTTAATTATTTCCATATAAGGAGTTTTGGAGAAGTTTCTAGGTCATTTGGCCCTTAAGTTAAAGGATTAGTCCTTTATAAAGCTTAATTATACCTTAATAATTGTAATTAATTTTAATTACATTCACTAATATTTTAAAAAAAACTAATTTGGTATTATTAGAAATTAGAAATTATTTTTATTCCAAATATGCAATCTATTTATCCAAATTCAAATCACAGAAGTGGTAGACATTAATTTAAATTTAATCCCAATGATGGAACGACAATGCATGTTTTTAAGGTAAAAAGGTATGAAAGTTTGATATTTTTTATTATCAATTTAAAATTAAAATTTATTACAATTACATACATTGTATTAATTTATAAAAATATTATCTAATTATACTTTTAATCAAATTAAATATATAATTTTACTTTATAAATGAATTAGATAAAAAATAAGTTTTGAACTAAAATTCAATATTTTTTAAGTATTCATTAAAAATGAAATGTTTCAAAAAAAATTCAAAAATTCACCCTAAAATAATTATTATATTTATATTTCCAAGATTAAGTTTATCTTTACATATTAAATAAATTAAGGTGTCAAAATTCTAATTTCAAATGGGTTCTCTATTAAAAGGTGGTAAAATTTCCTTTATAAAAATATAGGTTTTATATGTAAAATAGGGTTTATTATTATCTTATTCATATAAAACAAAATGGATTAATATAAATAATATTTAATTTAATATATAACATATATATTTCATTAAAATCATTCAATAATTATAATTAACTATTTTTATTAAGAAAAAACTCCTTTTGATGTATATAAATAATATTATTTCCTTTTTATATCCAGTTGGTTCTAATTTTCATTTACCATTAGTTGGTAACCATTGAATTATTTTTATATTTATATAAACCATAAATTTTCATAAGTTAGTTAATAGTATTTATAATTACTAACATAACGGCTAGGTTATATCATATTATATTGAATAATAATATTTTAATAATACATTATTATTTGGTGAAAATCGGTCTTGCGTGTAATGGAAGCTATAAAGGAAGTTCATTTTTGCATGTAACACAAGATATCGAGGATGGACACTCTTGCATGTAACATAATCTATCAAAGAAGGCCTATCTTTCATTCAACACAAGCTAAATCGGTGTTGCATGTATTGAAATACATAGAATCTATTTTAAATAGTAAATATTTTATAAATTATCTAGATATTATTTTACCATACATGTTCAGTGTCCCGTGTCGTATACACTATCGAAGAAAAGGTTCTTAATTTAGATTTTCTGTTCAACACATTCTCCCCACCATATTTAAATTGTATCCTCAAAATTTAATCTCAATCATGGTGATAGATTGTTTGATATTTCCTATGTTTGAAATCCCACATCATGAGAAGGGTTTATAAGTCATCCTCTATAATAGAGAGAATAGAAAGTACATAGGTCACGCGGAATACCATGTAACTGGGTCTCTAAGTAAGAGAACATCAGTGTAAAGTATATATACTTACATGTAGGAAAAATGTAAATATTTATAAGCAATGAAATGGGTCATCAATCAAAAACAAGTGAATGATCAATGGAATGTTGAGGACCTCAAATCCATAAATCTGTGATGATTTAGAAGACCATGGATTCAACAGAAATTAAGATATTAGGAAAACATTTTATTTTTAAGACATTTTTCTAATGTTGGGTAATTGACTAGGAAATTTCATAGTCTAGTGGTTGGAAATAAACCCTTATTGTCCTTTGGTCATGGGTTTAATACTCACAGCCTTGCCAGATTTGATTGGTTATCACCCAGCTTATAAGTCATCCTTTTCTAAAAAAAATTAATATAATTCCTAAAATAAATATGATGGAAGTCCATTAAATTAGGTTAATCACAAAATAGAATTTTAATTAAATTTTTCAATACAACTGTAATACATAAATACTTCATCTACTTATTTCCACATAGACCTTTCCTTAGTCTAGATTTTATCCATAATATCATTTAAGGGATTTCTAAATCACAATACCCTCTTTTTAATCTAAACACCCTAGTTTTATCCTAGGTTATTCATTGTTAAAATCCTTCATGGTGGTTTTTAATGAAATTTAAATTATCCTAAACATATCCCCCATGATTTTCAAAGCAGTTGTGCAGTAAGGCTCGTTGTTGTATACCATGTCACCCCAAGTTAGACTCGAAAAATTGTATTGGAATTTCTAGATTGAAGAAGAAATGGTTCAGAATTTCTTCAAATATATTCTAAAAAAGTCATATATTTTTCTTATTGATAAAATAGACTAGTATAATCAAACTGAGTTTTATAATAAAGTCCATAAAAGTTCTTACCAACTTCTAGGTATGAAAGTAAATATTTTTTATAAAAAAGAACTCATTTCTGAATGTTGACAATGTTGAATCTTAACTTTTTTGTTACAAAAAATTTTATTACATCATTTGTTTTGGAAGGACAATATGCACTATTGAATTGTTTACATTGTGACACACAAGTGAAAGAGAATATCCTACTCAATTTATTCCACACAAAATGATTGTATTCTAGTGTATTTTGTGGTATTAGATCATTTTCAAACAATACCAAGGATGTATATATTCTTGTTGAATAATAAACCATGCAAATTCGTGTGTTCTTATAGATGTGGGTTTTAATTATTTTCAATAGGAAAAGAAATATTTAATAAGAGGAAAATGTTTTTTAATAATCAAGGAAATATAAAAGAAAAATATGTTACTAATTCACCCTCCCACTCTCAGTGATACCATTATCTTGACTGGGCGATTAAAAGTAATATTAGAGATAGGATCCCTTCATTTATTCTTTATTGATGTTATGAAGAGAAGTTGATGTATAAATTGAATTGTGTCAACAATAAAGTAATCCTGGTTTTTGAGGGTAGTATCTATCATATCTGGAAAGTTATAATGTTTCCCCATATTATGTCTACTAGATATGATTTTCTTGAAGATGCAACAGATGTATTTCCTCCTATTGATGATAATGTTAATCTTAATCAATTCATTAGAATAATATTGAGAGTGATGGAAGGGACATAAATTATTTACTATCATCACTTTCTAAAAGTGAATTTTTAATTGTGAAGGGTGTTTCTATAGCTAAAGGTATATGGGAGAAGGTGAAAAACATATATGAAGGCAATACAAAAGTGAATAAGAAAAATTATAAATCTAGAGGCTAAAATATGAAGACGTGAAAATGGGTGGGTATGAATCTATTAGGGACTTATTTACCAGGTTAAATAACATCATCAACATTATCATTTGTCTTAGTTAAATGTTTAAGGATTCTATAGTTATTGGAAATATATTAAGAATTATTCCCGATAAGTTTGATGCTAAAGTTTATTAATTAGAAGATAGTTATCATAAAAAAATTATATATAGATTATTTTCATAGAACTCTCATAACTTATAAAATAATAAGGTATAAAGATATGAAAATATAAATTAAATAAGATAGAAAAATTTTGTTCAAGACTACAAAGAAAGAGAAATCAAATAAGGTTATTATTGAAGAAGAAGGTGGTTATTTTGATTCTGAAAATGAGGTATGTAAAAATCTTGATAATATTTTATCCTTTTTTCTAAAAATTTGAGAAGAGGTACATGTAAATATAAATGGAATTTTCCCTTGAAATGTTTTAAATATGGATTCATTGGGCACTTTACAAAAAAATCCACAAAGAAAGAAAGAAAAAGATAGTCATCAAGAATAAATAAGTCCAAGAAGGTCAAGGAATAAATAGGGTGGAAAGGAAAATTTTATTCCATAGGGAAGGGTAAATTTTTTTCGAAATCTGAACTGTTTATTTTCTTATCTAAAGATAAAGAATAAAAATATAGGAAAGGTAAATACAAATATTCTACTGAGCATGTTGGTGAGAATACTTTTAGTGTAACAATTAATGATGAGGAATTCAGATTCAGCAGTTCTTATTAAGAAGAAAATCAACTTAAATTTCATTTAAAATAATATTTGAAATATATTTGAGAAATATTAGAAGTCATGAAAAACAAAACAAGAAGTTGGAAGATGAATGTTCCTCATAAAAAATCGTGAAATTTTTTTAGATGAGAAGAAAAATATTGAACAGGATATTAGTGATTTGAAAAAATATCTTAAGGGAGAAATGAATCGTAATGAACATCTGGAATTGATGTTAAAGGCATAAAAATAATAGTTAGAACTTTTATAGTAAAAACTTTGTAAAGATGAAAATAAAATTATGTTTTCCAAATATTCTATATATGATGTTGGTGAAAGTTTTCATATGGAAAAACCTGATAAGAATAAAAAAAGTAACCATCAAAAGTTCATAGGAAATATAGAATTATTTCTAGAAATAAGAAAGTTTATTAAATTATCTATTTGTCTAAGATTAAAAAAGTTGATAATTCATATGTTTTTGAAAAATCTGATAAGAAGGTTGATAAGAAACATATTCATAACTCCTGCAAGTATGGAAGCTATAGAGGAAAATATTATTTCTATAGTTAATACTAGTATTGTGATGGAATCATAAATAAAACAAATATGTGTTGGTTCAACCAAAAAAATTACTTCTATTATAGGTTATGAAATTCATAGGTTTAGGGGGATTCAATCTTCTCAAAAGAATAATTTTGAAAAATAAGTTCTAAAGAAACCTGATAATGATGGTGTAAAAATTAAAAATAGGTTCCAACCCCAAGAAACTATTAGACGTACATCTTTGTATTCAATAATTGGGCCGAATGATTTGAAATAAGATTTTGAGTATGTTGAATGGGTTCAGTCCATGAATGAAGAGTCAGACCAGATAGAAAAGAATGATTCATAAGAACTCATACCTAATCTAGATAACAAAACTTTTATTGGTACAAATTGTATTTCCCAGAAAAAAATGAATGAATAAGGTGAAGTGATAACAAACAAGGAAATATCAGTATGTAAAGGTTACTCTAAAATTGAAGGTGTTGATTTTGATGAAACTTATTCTCTTATGGAAATGTTAGAAACCATCATAATTTTTCTTGTTGTTTCTACACAATGGAGTTAATTTGAACCCAAAATTCAAAGGAACGTGTAGATTTAGAAAATAATGAGTGGAGAATTTTTTAGGAATCCCACCCAAACCATTTTTTGGGTGAGTATAAAAGGGAAAGTACTTTGTAATTTTGACAGATGTACTATTCACAGAAATGAATAGAGAAGACATAGATCTAGAGAGAAGAAGAGGTTTCCATATTTTGTTTTGTTGTATTCAACTAGTCATCGTATTGGGATGAATCATCTGACTAGAAAAATCATATTGGGACATTTGGATTAAAGAAGCAATGGTTCAGAATTTTCTCAACCGTATTATGAAAAAGTCATAAATTTTTCATATTGAGAAATAAAACTGGGATAATCGGATTAGGGGAATTGGATTGGGAAATCAGGCTGAGTTTTGTAAAAAAAATTGGAAAAGTTCATTCTAACTTCTAGATGAAAAATTTAAGAATTTTTTAAAAAAAATTCATTTTTGATAGTTAATAAAGAATAACCATATCAAATTATGTTACAAAACGTTGTATTTCATAATTTTTTATAGAAGGATCACATTCATTATTAAATTATTTATATAGAGATACATGAGTGAAATGGAATATCCTACTCATTATATTCCACAAAAATAGATTATCTGCTAATAGATTGTGTGTTATTATATCATTTCAAAACCATAGAAATGATGTAGCTATTCTTGTTGAATAATGATAATTATAAATTCATGTGTTCCTATAGATGTCTGTTTTAATTGTTTTCAATAGGGAAAGAAATATTTAATAGAATTCTAAGGTTATTACATAAATATGGAAATATAAAAGAAATATATACCATTGATTCACTATCTCCCCCTCTCAGTGATACAATTATCTTGACTGAGAAATTACAGTATAAGAACAGTGATAAGCCTCTTCTTGATCTCTTTAAAGCTTTCTTCAAATCTTTCATCCATAAATAATTTACCCCATTTTGTGGTAAATTAGTTAGTTGGCTAAAAAATAATGATAAATTTATCAGAAATGTACATAGTAAGCAGCTATTCCATAAAACAATATATTTCTATGACACTAGTGGTTCTAGGTGATTCTTCAATTGCCTTTGTCTTTGAAGGGTCCACCTAAATTCCATCACTTGTGATCACGTTCCCCAATAATGTGACTTTATTCATCCCAAAGTTACACTTTTTGAAATTAGAATACTTTTTCTCCTTCCTTAAAATCACCAACAAAATCATTATATTCTCTTCATGTTCCTACTTAATCTTATAATAAATGAGAATATAATCGATAAACACTACAAAAAATTTGTTGAGGTGGTCTCTAAGGAATATATTCATCAAATCCATAAAGATTGTAGGAAAATTAGTAAGATTGAAAGGAATTATTATGAAATCATAGTGTCTATACCTTGTAAGAAAATCATTATTTTGAATATCTTCCTTCTTCATCTTTAGTTGATGATATCCATAAAATAGATACACCTTTGAGAAGTATTTCACTCCTCATAGTTGATTGAAAAAGACATCAATCCTTGGTTGAGTATAATTTTTTTTATGGTGATCTGTTTGAAATCTTGGTAATTGATATACACCTATTTCGAACAATATTTCTTCTTGAAAAATAGCATTGGTGAACCCCTAGGTGATTTACTAGGGAGTATGAACCATTTTTTCAAATGCTCTTGTAGATACTTCTTTAACTCCCCCATTTCAATCAAGTCCACGGTATATGGGAATTTTGAGATAAGAGTGACTCTAGGTATGAGATCTATTGAGAACTTTACCTCATAATCGGGGTATTCCAAGTAACTCTTTGAGAAAAACATCAATGTATTCCCGAACAATGGACATTTCCTCCAGGTTAATACCTTCATTTGACTCAATCATTTGGGAAAGGTATGCTTCTCTACAGGGTATCAACACCCACACTATTGATGGAATTTCCAAAAAAGATTCATGATCTTCCAAAAAAATTTAGAGGATTATGGTATGGTTCAGAATATAAAAATAGATTCTTTCCAATAGTTGATTTCTCGATATATAATGAAATCCAATACATTTCCAATATAGCATAAAATTTTAACAAGGGAAATATAATAAGATATGCAAGAATAATCATCCTTAATATGATTATAGGAGAAGTGTCCAACACATGGGTTGTAATTATTACACCACTATGCTTTTTATGGATATCTCCACTTAAAGGTGTCAGGGATTCAATTCAACAGTTCTAGAAAACTTTTAGGATATAAATTAATAAGTATAACCAAAATAAAATAATACTTTTTCTATTAATTAGTGAATAGGAATCATACCTTATTTAAATTCTTTTTCACACTCAAGTTCATTAGTAGTGATGATATAAGATTTCCCTTTATCCTTTGACTTTGGTGTTTGCTGACACTAGTTTCCCTCAAGGACATGTGGTTTAGTGCACTTGATTGCATAACACCCTTGGTCCCTATAGTTGAAGAATTGAACCATGGGTTGTGTATTAGGATGTTACTTCCTTTCCTCTATCATGTTGGTCATCTTCATCACATATCTTCTATATTCCTTATCTTGGTGCCCGTCACTCCCATACATGAATAATTTCCCCATCCCTTTGAGGTAATTAACATGACGCTTCTTCCCACATTTTTGACATGTGGGTAGTTGGATCCTATTTCCTCATTTGTCATTTTACCAACAATCATGACACCCCATTATTCTCTTATTATCTCTATAACCATGGGACCATTATTTTCACTCCATATCTACTTTAAGATCACATTTAACCACATCTTCAAAACTCCGAAATTCTTATATTTCTAGATTTTTTCGAAGGTGTATTTTTAAAACAATAAAGAACATATCTATTTTTCTATCATTATTGATAAAAAACCCAAGGAATAAATTTAAAACATTATGTAGTTTTCATCATAAGTTGTAATATCTTCAACTTCCTTTTTCTTTAGCTATATAAATTCTCATTCAATATTTTCTTTGAAGAGTTCAAGGGAAATCATTTTAAAGAAATATTTTCTTAAATTCTTCCCACTCCATCTCTTCCATTTAATCCTTTGTATTTTTGTTCATTATCAATCCCTGGTATTGAATAGCTTCTCCATATAAATGATAAATTGCAAGAGTCACCATCTCTTTATTAGAGAAATGGATCATAAAAAAGAACTTCTTTATTGAGTTAACCCACTATTCCACATCAAGGGGATTGGAAGTTTCACTAAACATCGATGATCATGTTTGAATTAAGGACTCAATGGATAATTGATCCATCTTGGGTGAATATGGACTTTCCACATAGTTCATGTTATTAGTCATATCTCGAGATAACTATGTAATAATTTCCACAATGTTTTGAACTCAACCTCCCATGGAATTGGGTATCTCATTTGGATAATTGTTTCATTGCCACTCACATAGGTTTTAGGACTAGTTTCTCCTTGTTCCAACAATTTTCTTGAATAGAAAATGTTAGAACAAAACATAAGTCTATAAATCATGAGTAATTTATTCTTTTATGAAATTAACACTAAAGGAATATCTTATGGGATACCTATGTCTATACTTTTCTAAAAATAGTCTTCTAGGATGTTTTACCTATACATAGACTTATACTAATGGTTTTTACTCTTGTTTTCTAATCATAATTACTAAATTAACTAAACCTTTTCTAGATACCTACTATAGTGACCCTAATTTTTCACACTTAACTATTACATAATTTTAATGATAAACAACATAATAGAGTTACAAATCTAGGATCCAAAGGTTTATGTCTTAGATAAATTAGGCTCATAAATACCTTGTATAAAATAAAACATAAAATTTTATTTAAATCATTCTTCATTATCCTTCTAAAATCTCACATTATCATTAGTACATGCAATTACATAAGGATATACATCAATGAAAGGGGTAAGATAAAATTGCTGTAAGAGGATGAATAAGGAACTTGAATCAATTTAAAATGGGTGAGCATAATCATCATATCATAATCCTATGATAATCATCAATATCATGAGCTAAAAATTTCATAAATTCATCGAATGTGGAAATGAATAAAATTGAAACATCATGTTATAGTTGTAAAATGAAACATATAGTTGGGAATAAATCTAGAATCACGTTAACATATAACATATGTGAATAATCATAACATCGTTACTGTAATCAAATCTAGCATCACGTTCACATACAATAAACATTATCTCATGAGATAGAACACATTACCCAATGCATTTGACGAATATATAATTCTGTTCTAGTCATTACAACATAATATTTACATAATCATGCATGTCACATAGAATGTGTAATAATCATTTCATGAAATAACCCATGGAAAAGAATGGGATTCATCAGGATTTAAAAAATTATGATTTCATAAATAAACATTGGGTTCCAAAATGAAAATGGAAAAAAATATTTTCTATAAGAATCATCATTCTTTAGTTATGAATAAACAACTCAAGAGGAGTCAAAGATGTGTTTTGGAAAGAAGAGTTATTTTGGAAAATCATTATATTTTCTATAAAATGAAATAAAAACTTGTATATCCCAAAAAAAAGCGGGGGGAATAATTACATTATATTTAAGGGACAGTATAAGACTATTTATTTCAATTATGTCCTGAAATATGGATAATTCAATGAAAATGAGTTGGTTTCAAGAATCCCCTTACTTTAATTCCTTCTTTATTTCGTCACTTTTGCGCCTCTTGAATAATAAACTTATATTTATTAAAAACCTAATAAATATTTTAATTATATCCATTTATACAATTATTATTCAATTATATTCATTTTATTATATTTATTAATTTATATTGATGAAATTGAAGTGTTTTGATATCATGATTTTCCTCAATATTTATTATTTAACTTTGATTTCTCAATTTTCATTCAGAGTCATTTATAGAAAAGTATGATTAACTCGAATAGATTATAATAAATGAATTAATAATTTATATATTATTTATAATTAATAATATCCATCCATGAAGGTTGTTATAATATTTGTCTTAGAAATGTCTCTGTAGGTGGTTAATCAACCTTTAACGGGACGTTGTTAAAAGAGACAGAAAGAGAAGTATTGCATTTATTTTTGTCATAAATATGACAATTACATCATGTTAACATAAATAATATAATTTTAAATTATTGAATAATTAGTTTTATAGTATATTGTTTTTAAATTAATTGGTAAAAATAAGAAAGAGAATAAGAAAAAAGGGAAAAGTTAATAGAGACTTACTCTCTCTTCAATGTAGCTTCTCTTGTAAGACGCTACAACACCCTTGTTGATTAGAGATGGATTGCTCCAAAATGTCCCTAAGTAATGTAAGGGGATTTAGAGGGAGTATATGGGAATATATTTTACTTTGGAATGTTTTAGAGGAGTGTGTTTCCAAGGGAAGGGAGAGGGATTATTTATACTTTAAGAGAGGGGTATTTTTAGAATAAAATATTTAATAAAATAATATACCAAAGGAAAAACATGTAATAGTGCATTTTTGACAAAATAAATTGTATATAAATATAATATAATGGGTTTAAGACTTTAAATCCAGTTTATAATTCTAATCCATTATCTTATTAAAAAGAAAAGTGAAGAAAAAAAGATATTGATATTTTAAGGAATCACTTTTGAATTTAGGTTTTGGAAAGTGATTTTTAGGTTTGAAAATTAATTTAATTGTATTTTAATGACACATTTATGAAATTAAATATATAATGGCCGAAAAAAATTTCTATAAAGTATTATGTCATTATTATATCATGAATTATGTAACTCAAGATACATCGATTATGTGAAAAACTATATTTATACTATTCACCTAAAAATTGATGTATTTCAGAAAATTACCAAAAACATACTAAAGGAAAATTTTAAGAAGATAATTCAGAAAATAATATTAAATTAGTAAAAATAAATATCTAAAATTGGAAAAATATAATTTTTAACAGGAAAATAATGATTTTTACAAAATAATTTAAAATACAGTTTATTAAAAATATGCTTTATTTTCTTTGAGGTTTTTAATCATGATATTTATTTTATTGAATTATAATATTTTTATTTACATAAATTAAGAATGATAAATAGTATTTCTATAATAATTTATTATTTTTTGGTAAAATCCCTCTTCCCATTGTCAGGTTACTACTCCAATGATCATGTTACTATTCCAACGGTCACATTACTATTCCAATAGTAACATTACCTTATATATATACCACCCAATTATTTCATTCAATATTCAAATAAATTCCTCTCAAGGTTCTATATTTCCATTTTAAATAATTTATATTGGCTTACTATAATTTTTTTCTTTTATATAGTGTTGGTAGTGGGGCCAATAATTCTAGTAGATGAGGTTGATCCATATTTTCTCATTTTAGCTTTTCAATTTTATACTTTTTGTCCAGTTTTAATGTTAGGAAATTTAATTGTTTTCATTGATGATTAATGTAACAATATTTATTAATCTTGTTTTTTATTGGTTTCTCTATATTTTTTTGTGTATAATATATAATATAATACAACACACATTTATTCAGGAAACAAATTTTACTAATAAAAAATATGTTACTACAACGGGGTACCACATCTCTCGCCTCAACCTAAACGTACTATAGAACTCTAGCTACCTATCTAATAAGGAGTAGTTGAGTCCTTCATAGACTATAGTACCTATCTTTCTCCCCTATCACTACTATAATATGAGATGTTCTAAAAAAACATATGAAGATGGCCCATCCTGCCGCAAAACATGGCAATCCAAACTGGTGTATAGAAACTATGTTTTCATTCATATTAACATTCTAAACTGATGCATTACAATGGAATATGATCCTAATATGTATTACCCCTACCCTAACTGGTCTTTTTTTCATTTCTGTGGAAACAAATGTCTTAGAATCACTTCTTTCCACCAAAATAAGTGACCCTAGTTTACACTGTGGAAATAGCCTGGCTACCTCTTGGGTCCTCTCTCATATTCATTGTTGTGATGAGTTAATGATTCATCAAATCTAAAAAGCTACTCATAAAAAAACATTCACTTATGACTTAACCACATTGTTAATACCATCCTAAAAATGTTTCTCCCTGGATATCGCATCAATAGATAAATATGGCACAAAGCATTGAAGGTTGGTGAATTGTTCAATATAGTCCATCACTGATATTATATCCTATGTCATATGAATGAACTAATGATCCTTCTCATCCCTCAGCATCTATTGATTGAAGTGGATCAATAAATTCACCTCGAATTCCTGCCAAGATAACTCCTCCTCCTTCCCATCCTACTCTTGAATATCCCACCAATGATTGGTAGGTATACTGAGCATATACACTTCGAGATTCTCCCTCCTATATTTGGATGTCTCAAGATGCTTTATGATTATATATATTGACTCAATCTAGAACTCAGCTACCTGGGAGCCTCACTCCCTTGTGAACAGAGGTGGATGTTGTAGCTGAATCTCACCCATCAACTCATACATCAATGGCACGATAAAAATAGTCTTTTTTCCATGTATTTCATGACCCTTAAGATGTTTTTGTGATGATGAACATCCATTTGATCCTCAAGAGCTACAGGAATCTATAGTTCATCTACATTAGGAGATAACTGATTTCCACCCTCTTAGAAATCAACTCAAAGATGATGAGGTGTCATTTTATCTACAAGAAAAACACACTCCTATAATCTTTGGATAAAAATAAATTCAACCTCAAGTGGAAATGACAGAAGAGAACCATTACTCTGGGTCTCTCTAACCATGGATTATAAGTGGTTTATTATAAAATCATAGTTTTTTTCATTCCATTTATCAAATATAATAGATATATTATTTCACAATTCATATTGGAAAGCTTATAACACATGCAATAAACATGTCCCTATCATGAAAAATGCATATATATATATATATCTTTATGTGACTATCCTGATGCATGCATACTCATATCTCACCATACTGGTCCATGAGTGTAAATATCAATAAACATTAACATCAAAAAACAATAACATCAAACTACATGTAAATTAACCAAGGTGAAATAACATCAATTGTAACAAGAGAACAACATAAAGAATAATCCAATCCCTGGAACTCAAATTTCCCCCTTACATGGGTTAGATACACCCATGAATAATCTCATTTCGAAGTCCCAATAAATCCTAGTCTCCTTTCCTCTTTTTCCAAAAATTAAAGCAACAGAAAATAACAAACTAATCCTCTAATATCATTTTGTAATGTACCCTGATCTGGTACTCTCTCACATGGTCAGAATGATTTGGTTATTAGACATCAAGCACGCATCCCCATATGCTAGAGGCTATTGACTAATAGCGATGCTTGGATATTTATAGTGGGGACACTATTCCCCCTGGTAAAACATAGTTGAACTAAACCATAGTAATAAAAATTAGAGTAACAATGAAATAATGGAAATAGTATATCATACAGATATGGATTCTACATATAATAATTTAAACAGTACTAGGATATCCCTATATATAATCATTTCATCACCAACTCAACAAGTCATAATCGTATGGATATCGTAATATAACATCATAAATATCAATGGTTAATTATGAAAATTACCGTTTTTCTTTCAAATAAGCTTTCATTTATCTCTCAAAAGATCAACAGTCATTTCAATAATCAATAATAGATCACCTAGGGATTATATATCAAGCAATCACCTAGGGTATCATTTCATACTCACAATGATTTAAACCATTAGCCATGTTCTCTTTACTCAAATGTTTTCTCACCCAATATGTATCCATAATCCTAGTTGCATCAACCGTTGAATCTAAAGGAATCCAATCCATGATTTACTATAAATCAACTGATTAATTATAGTGCATATTACATGGTCATAATCAAAATATTTCATATAATTCACAATTAAATATACAATGGGGTTAGGTTTAGTCTCCATAACTTTAACATGTGATTAACCCAACGCTTCTAATGACAAAATCCATTAAAATAAAAGTCACATAAGATCACCAGAAGAACCTATATTAACCCAAAACAAGATCAACTCCCAAAACAAAACCCATGTTCAAAATATGTACACTACAAAGAAAACTAATGATGGATGAGAAGAGGGAAACCAAAGTTAATAATGTCACCAAGGATCGAATGTGAAAATGGGACATCTAGAAGCAGGAAGATAATTCAAAATTTCCTACAGTTCACCCTAGGAGCGAGAGAGGAGAAGATATAATAAAAAATCATGAGAGTCATAACTACACGACACAATTAAAACTACTGGGTATGAGGAATACATTATGTGTAATACTTTCATGTCATGTATTTCCACATTTTTAAGTTATGCTGGAAAAACCTTTTTCCCTGGGTTAAAATTTACTTTGATCAACGTTTACACAATGTGAATCAGGTTCATGACATGTAACCACATCACATCAAAAAAAAGTTCATGAAATTCATCTAGAAATAGTTACATGTCATGTAACATGTACACAAAATATAATTTTTCATTGAATAGTTTTTATTCTAGCTTCTATAATAGTGACCAAACCACCTATGATCATTCAAATCTCATAAAAACCCTAGTAATACCTTTAATCGTATTTATACATTGAGCCAATTAATTTTAATAGACATACATGACTAAAATCAAGGTTATTTTCCCCAAAAAAGGCTCTCTTTCATCAAATAAGACTTAGTCACTAAGGCTTAATTACAAAGGAAAACCCAAAAAAATATGTTCAATGAAAACCTTAGATTGGGACGTACCAAGAAAAAAATGGGATCTTATAATGATATTGGTTTTTAAAGGTTGTTATTATGTTTCATCCATTACAGAAAACATTATTTATATATCTAAAAATGATATAGATGGATTTATTTTAATATTTGTAAATGAATGTTGCTTCTTTTATAAAAATAACATTTTCTATGGTAAGGTGAATTTAAATAACAATTTATTTTATCATTTAACACAAACCAAGTAATGGAAATTGATAATGAAACTACTTCACATAACTCGTACCTCACCAAATTATGGTATCATTGGCTTGGTAATGTAAATGAAAAACACTTGACTAAGTTATACCAAAATGGATATTTAGATTCTTTTGAACTAAAACCATTTGGTATGTGTCACACTTATTTATACGGTAAAATGAATAAATCCCCATTTAGTTGAAAAGGTGAAAGGTATAAATAGATTCTTGAATTAGTTCATATATATGTGTGTGGACCATTTCCTATTGAGGCAAGGGTAGGTTCTCATAGTACATAAATTTTACCGATGATTTTAGTATAATTGAATATGTCTACTTAATGAGGTATAAGTCAGTTTATTTTGATAAATTCAAGAAATAAAATAATGAATATGGGAACCAAATTGGTAATATAATTAATAAAATCCTCTTATAACTTGGTGGAAAATATCTCAATCAATAATTCATTGATAACATATAGGATTTTGGGATCCTATATTAACTGACTCCTCCTTATACACATCAGTGTAATGATGTATTTGAAAGGAGGAACCACATCTTGTTGGACATGGTGAGATCAATGATGATTCATGAGAGTATTCCATTATTCTTTTAGGGAATTTAATTACAATAAAGTAGAAAAAATATAAAAAAATATTCAAATAAAGTGATAAATTGTATATAAAGTTCCAAAGGATCGAATACTAACTCAGAAGTGGGGTTGAATTAGTTGTTCACTATTATAAGTTTCAATAATTTTGAAAATATTAGACCATGAAACTTGTTAAAGTTTATATCCTTATAATCTTTTAGTAAATACTAATGTATGAAAATTAGTAAAAAAATTAAAGAACATGATATTTAAAAGGTTCTACCTCAGTGTGAGAAACTATATAATTTTCATAGACACTCTTATGGATCTATAGGAATTCACTAAAATGAATAAGTGAATACAAATTGTGATAACACCCATTAGACACATTATATATCCAAATTTTAATTATTATACTGACTGATATTGGTTTATAAAACTTTCTTACGAAAAAGTGAGATATAAGAAAATACATTGTTCAAAATAAACCACAAATTCTTAACTCAGAATCATCATTATGATGTGGTTGGGTCTGATTCTCTCCATCTGATAGGGCTGGTTCCAACTGACTCAATCCGATGAATTCAGTCCGATGGACTCAGTCTGATGAATCCATTCTCAATATGCATTAATCAAACTCTTCTCAGATGCTCAATTCAATCTTACTCAGTCCAATAAACAAAAAATTTATATGTCCAAACTTCTAATTAGATTTTAATATGGAAAGATAAATTTGACATGAATTTTGTAGTTCTCTTCTTTTTCCACTCACATAAAAAAGTTCAAAATTATAAATAAACATTTATTCTATCTATAGGAATCCCAAAAAGTAAAATTTAAGAAACTAAAAAACTTTTCCCACTTACTCAAATTAAAAAAAATTAATATATATATATATATATTAATTTCAATTTTGACAACTTAAACTCTTCAAAAATATTATGAAATCTTTTTATGTTTTCTTTATAATAATTCTTCTCAAACTTCCTAACATTAATTCTATATAATAGAAATTAGTCAACACATTATGATGGAATTTCCTCGTCTCATTATGATGAAACTTCTTCATCTTATACTAAATTGAATTTCCTCATTAGAGTTAGTCTAATTAACATTCTTTTTTAGATTCTGTGTGATTGACTTTCCTTTTTAGAGTCAGTCTTGATTTAATTTCATTCTCAGAGTTAATTTGATTTAATTTCTTTCTCAGAGTCATTTTAATTAACATTTCTCCTCAGATTCTACCTCATAGAACTTCCTTATCTTCAATCCAATGGAATCCTCATAATTATGGAATTATCACTATGATTGAATTTTATTTACGATGGAAACTCCAATATACCACTTTGAAATACTTCAAACTTCACCTACTATAACTCATTCAGACTTCTAAAAACATCTATGCTCAATACATATGGATCTGATGAAAACATTTTTCATGATTCCTAGAATCAATACAATCTTTAAGATTCCTCTATTTCTTAAAAATCATTTACCATTAGAGTTCTCCTGATTTATGAGAACTTCAATATTATCAAAGTACTATATGATGTTTATAGGAAAGAATTTAGACTTCCCTTACTTTAAACACCTTCTTTATTTCCAACAAAAACTCAATATGATTGGTTACACTTATTCTCCCCCTTTTCTTCATAAGGATAACATCAAATGAGTTACAGACATCTTATGATGTTTTAGAATTAAAAACACGAAAAGAAATATTTGATTGAAGGTTAAAAATATTAAGAAATTTCTAACTCCTAATATCAATTTCTTTATTCAACCTCTTCAGCAAAATTATAACTTTCTAAACAACACTGAGTCCAATGAAACATTAACTTCATGTCAACGGATCTGAGACTGATGGTGTGTCTGATAAAAAACTCTATCTTTTAGATGAATTCTATGATAGGTGGTTATCATTTCGATACTTTTCATCTATTGTTTCTCAGTTCAATCCTCTACGTCTATAAACCAACATTCTCAAAAACAAAACATTTCTCCAATTTATGTTTGGGTTACAACGGTCAGAAACTTTCACTTGTTTTTAAAAAACATTATTTAATAAAAGATTAGTTATCAACAAATAAAAAAATTTATTAAAAAACATCACAAAGGTTCTTCAATCTCTCCATTTATATTTTTTAACAACAGTCATTAATAACATTTTTAACTCTCAAAAAAATTTCACAATTCAACTTTTTTTAAAAACTCAAGTTTTTTGAATTTTACCAAAACACATCCTTTATTAAAACATTGTTTAGACACCACACTAAAAGATAAGGTAATTTTTTTTGAAAAAAAACGATCCCTTGGTGAGAAAAAAATTTAATGGCCATGCTAAGATAAAATCCCCTAACTTTTATATTTTCTCACTTTTTTTTTCTATAAATTTTATTTTCCACTCCCCCATTATATAATAATCACAACTTCATATTCATAAAATAAAGATAATTGAAAACATCTTACATAGTACAATGTTGTTACTTTTTCTCACCTTTTGTCAATATAATCCAAAGCATGGTAGGGGACATCCTTATTAGTTTTAGGAATTCATTATAGGAGGATGAACATAAGTTTTCATCCTCAACTCATAAAACCATTATTTTGGAATTGACTTTGTGAAGATATCTATAATTTGATACTTCGTTGAGATATATTCCAACAACACATCTCTAGTAGCAACATTATCTTTTATAAAGTGAATCTTTTTATTTATGTGTTTTTATCTTGAATGTTGGACATGATTTTTAGAAAGATCAATTACAATCTTATTGTCATAAAGTGTCTTCAATAGTTTAGAAACCTTTATATTCAAATTTTCTTATTGAACTTTCATCTACAATATCTGAGTACATACTTGAATAGTCACAACATATTCTAATTCCACTTTTATCAAGGTTACTGAACATTGTTTCTTACTATGAAAATTTACAGAACATTCACCCAAGAAAAATGTTTCTCCTAAGGTTGATTGTATATCATTACAATCTCCTTCCCAATAAATATTATTATAACCATGAATCATCATCTCATAATTTCATTTTTATAATAATTTTTGTGAATTTGTTCCTTTGACATATCTTAGAATTATCCTTCTACAAAAATATTTGACTCTTTGAAATTACTTTGATACCAAGCACACAAATTTATAGCATAAACAATATCAGGATTGAGGTTATAAGGTAATGTATACTTCTTATCATCTTGCAAATGTCTTTCTAGTTCACACTTTTTCCGGACTCATCTTTAGTCATCTTCATCCTCACTGAGATAGGAGTAAAAACTTCTTTATATTATAAAATACCAAATTTTTGTGACAATTCCCTTGCATACTTTTCTTAAGATAAGAATATTTATTTTTCCTTATATTCAACTTGTAAGACACAGAAGAAATTTAATTCTCTGAACATTGATATTTCAAAATTCTTTTTCATTTGGTCGGAAAATTATATACAAAATTTTTTTTCATCCCTACAAAAAATTATATTATCCACATGAAAAATTACAATTAGAGTTCCAAAGTCAAAATCTTTCATATATAAGTTTCTGTCAAATAATCCTTTTGAAAAAATCATCATTCTCAAACAATTTTCAATCTTAAAATACCATGAATGTGGATCTTGTTTTTCCCATATAATTATTTCTTCAATCTAAAAACTTTTTTTTCATCCTTATCAAGTAGAAACCCAAAAGGTTGCTCATTGTAAACTTATTCTTCAATTTATCCAAATTTATATCTATCTGGTACACTTTGTAATTTTGATGATCAGACACTACTCAAAACATTATAATTGATTCTAACCTTGAAATAGGGAAAAGGGTTTTAAATTCTCTAACTTGAAAAATATTTACACTAGTTCTTTCTCCTTTTGTGATAACATTTCAATGTTTCACACTTCTGATAACACATTAATATTTTCTGAAAATCACTTCATTTCCATCATTAAAAAGTTGACATACACTAAGTAAATTATGTTTTAGCACATCAATAAATAAAAATTCCATGATTTCAACTTTTCTTCTTTAATCTCAGTCATTCTGAATCCTAGAATTTTTAAAGAACTATTATTCCCAAATGTAATAGAACCACGTTCATGATTTTCAACATGTTTCAAGATTTTTAAATCACCTATCATTAATGAAGAACAACCACTATAAAGTATCCATGGCTTGTTTTTTTTACTTTCTTTCAAGGCAGTCTCAAAAAATATTTCCTCAACTTTCATCATCCAGACTTCTTTTTCTTTATCTCCCAGAAGAAAATTTTTATAAAAGGAGATTCATACATCTTTCGACATGATGAAAAGCCAAATCACATATTCCATAAACATATTCCAGACATTTAAATTGATTTTTTTGGAAAGTTTCTAACTTCTTGTGGTTTTTCTTTTCTAACATCCTATGTGTTAGGAAAGTTATTCCTTCTAATTTCACTATTTATTCCACTATATTCAAATATTTTTTTGGGAAGTGATATGTTATGCCAAAATTTCTATGTCATGTGCCCATATATTACATAGAACCAATAGAATCCATGTAATCTTTATTTTTTATTGAAGTATGATCTTTCTCTGTAAAATAAATTTGAGGTTGATAAATACTTCCTACCCTAACATACTCTGGGTGTATACCATATTTTCTTCTAAGTGAGTTTTAAATTATTTATATGTGATAGGTTTATCATGTTCTTTATCCACCCAAACATTCCTATTAATTTTATTATCACTTGAAATGTTAGAAAAATCAGATGAAACATTATTTTTGGTGTGTGGGGAATTCACCTAATTCTTTATTTGAGATTTCTCAAAAAATTTATAAGGCTTATATTTTACTACTAAATCATTGTTAAAGTTTTCATTCATATTTCTCATGGTATTTATAGAATCAAGAAGTTTATTTGGAAACTTATTGACTTTTTTTATATTCCAACTTCATATTGAGATCTTCAACCATCCTTCCATGTTTAGTGAATATATGTTTGTAACTTAATAACTCTTGAAATTATTCTTCCTTAGACTTGATGACATAATTTATAACTTTAGAAACTTTTTAACAATATTTCTTCATTACTCCAATTTCTTACTTTAGATTTCTATTTTTCTCAATACATAATATAAGTTATGTTTTGAGTTGATACTCTTTATATGATTCTTCCCCACCTTGTTAACTATCTAAGGAATCTTTTATTTTCTAAAATATTAAAATGATGGTTATAATTTTTCTATTACATTCATATTTTGCAGAATCATTTTCAGTTGAGTATGATTCAACTTTATTACTTATCATATTTATTTTGTTTCTAGTAGACTTATTCTTGTGTTTGTTGGATGAATTTTCATCTTCATAAATTTTTTTTTACTTCTTTCATCAAGGTGTTTCATCAGAATATTCTCAATACTCACCAACATTCTTCTTAGGTAAATTCATAGAAAAGTGTCCAATTCCACCACAATAAAAATATTTAAGTGTATGTTTACCAACATAATTTCATCTTCCTATACTATAATTCTTAGATATAATAGACAAGATTTTTTCATTCAACTTATCATCCTCTTAATCTTCAAAGTAGCAAGGATCATCATATCCAACATCTTGAATTATCATATTTCTCATTGATTCAAAATCTATTTCATATTTAATATTTTTTTAACATTGGATATTTTCTCATTTCATAAGTAATAATAAATTTAATAAATTCATCATGAGATAAATCATGTTTATCTTATAAAGAGATAATTTTAGAATCAAACCTATCAGGAAAGTTTAACATGATTTTATTCACAATTATTGAATATTACAAGAAATCTCCAAAACATCTAATGTTGAATACTGTAATATATCGGACCAGGTTCCACACACCAGTGCCTCCAATCGGTTAATCACATGACCTCAGGTATGCCTCCCCATGTGTCAGAGGTTGATGATTAGTAGTGAGGGTCTGATATATTGATCATGGGGAGACATTACCCTCTTTTATCAGAGTAAATAAACCATAAAAAAATAATAGACAATATATTAATAACATGTAATCATAACCTAAAATAACCAGTATCATAAGATGACCAAAAATGAAAATACAATATCAAAATCTAAAGAAGAAAATATGGCATGACAATGTACATGTCAAGTGTCTAAAATGAATCCCAAAATAAATACATTGACAACTCCCCCAAGAAGGTCCCGAATAGTGTCTGGTTCCCTCATCCATTCTCTATCCCATATCAATGATCTAACACAATGTATTTTCCCTTAACCTCTCTATAAAGCACAAACTCTATTCATATACAGATCAGGCAACCCAAGTAGGGTGTGAGTACAACTCAGTAGGTGTCAGGACCCCTCTTAGAGCGGCACATGCCATGACTCCTGAATCCCACTTCAAAAAGTCTAGGGGCTAGTGACTAGCACTGAGAAGGTGAATCACTACCATGAGAGGCCTCAGCTTAAGTACCTATATAGAAACACACATCTCGAAGCCCATAAAATTATGAAATATAAAAACAACTGAAACCCCGTGCATTCATACATTTAAATTTCATAGCCAGAGTATAAAATGAAGTAATATAAAGTAATTGGGGCCCAATAGAAGCCCGCCACAAAGGGTTTGAAAACCAAATTACAACCTAAAAGTAAGTATTTGGACTGCTTTTAGAAAGTTGTAGGAACACACCTTGGTTTTTCTGGTCTCACTAAGCACAGTCTGGTCCTTGTCCTCCTAAGACTCTATCAAAATTTCAATCTTCTACACAGGACACGACACATAATGGAAAACCCCATGTATGGGTGAGTATAACAAAACATTTTAGGACACCACCAAACCAAAAAATATACTGATAAAACTAATATTTTCCACAATTTTTATATGAATTTCAATTGTATTAACCCTCCTAATTTATCAATTGCAGATTATATTGAACAATTTTGGATTTATGGTGTGTTTTGAGCTAAAAAGTGAAATGTGATTAAATTCTGGATTTTTTATAGATTTTTACGTCAAGGATACTTTGGTCATTTATATAGAAATATAATTCCAAGTTGAATGATGGTTTTTGTAGAATACTTATTTAAATTATTTTAACATATTCTTCTTGACTAGAAGCATATTCGAATATCTAAAGGCCCAAAAAATTAATTTATGTTTTGAAATTTACCGGGCTAACAGCGTGGACCCCACCTCCATAACGGGTGTATAAATAAGGCTACACACCTACAACAAAGTTTATTAGAAATGGATATGATGTATGACACATATATGCACTACCTAAATAAATTTCATGGAGTTTTTCTACGATTATGGTGGCAATGAGATGTTATACATTGAAGGAAGCTTCTTGGAAAATTCATCTAGAAAAAAATACATTGTCAATAAAAAATACATAAATCCCTTAGGGGGGTTTGTGTTAATTTCATTTATTGTACGGTAAAATACTTATGTTTTATTATGTTTTTTATGTGAAAGAGTGACGTGCATGGGTGTGGCGATAGCTCACCAGGAAACTAAACTCAAACTCATTTCTATTATTTTATAAAATATTTTCCCTCCCTTATACTGAATATAAGCTCTTAATACAATGGATTTGAGCCATTCATTGGTTGAAATCGCATATGATAGAGCCAGGTCTTGGAAGTTTTCACACTCACGGTTGAGTTATTCCATCAACCTTAATTAATGTAGGAGGGGAAGTAACGATTACTAAATGCATTCAAGATTTCACACCAATTAATAATAGAATAGTAATTCAAGAATGAGATATCAAAATTGAATTATCAAAATTTATTTAAACACCAACAAGGAGAATGATGGAACCCACAAAAAACCCATAAATTCAAATTTCTTTATTCACTAATTAAATTTTTTCATTGCATGTTAGATTAATATTGTCATTAATTTAAATTTCATAACCTTCCTAAATTAACAAAACAATTAAAAATAATTAGTTTAGGTGAATTAAATTAAGTGAGTGAACATATGAGAATGTTCCTCAAGTGAGATGAACCCGGTCATCCATTATAAAACACTATGAAAATTAAATTTCTTTTTACATGCCCTATGATAGGAATTTGTCACATAAACCAAAGAAAATACATTCATCTCCCCACATGTATATTTCTACAACACATATAACAAGAATATCCTGATATACGCAACAGAGAAACACATTCTAGGGGTAAGTCTCAACCATATTATAATAGTCTATGATTCCATATAGAATATTCCATAAAAAACTCACCTGAGAGAACACACTCCTAAATCTAATATCATTGATGATGTTCGTCCAATAGGTACTTCTTATCAGGTCTCTTCATTAGAAAGAGCATGCTAATAGTTTGAATAGAATACAATACACATATGAGGATCACTGGCAAGGCCATGAGGTGAAACCAACAAATCAATCTGGAATTTCCCTCTAAGTAGAGGATTGAATCCCATGTAGTGTTGGTCACATCGATACCAAGAACTCCACCAAGGACATGAATATGAACAGAGGATCTCACTCTAGGCCTCTCAGAGGGATTCCAACAACATTATCTAGGAATTATAGCTGAAGGGATCATTGTCCCGGGAGTAAAAAAATGATTACATACTAACCCTCAGGGAAAATATAAAGGTAAAAAACCCTAACAAAACTTTTCCAAGAGATAAAGTACAAGGGCTCCAAGACATGTATAAAAGAGTACACCGTGTGTAGTAGGTGTCACAATCCTTGTCCCGTGAACCTGGGTGTTGCCCGTGTAAATGGATCATCTCATCAAACTGTGTCCATGTAGTCGTACACACCATGTATGTATCCCATTTACTCTGACTATGTTCTAGAACCCATCACTATCATATGCCTGTCTTCTCAAGTACCAATACATTGCTTAGCCTGTGAACATCTTCCCATGTAAACAACCAGCGTGATTCCTGAGTACATTCCGAGTGACCTAGGTGATACCACCTGCTATGTAAATGGGGTCACATTCTATATGATATTTAACTTCCTATGGAAACACTGATCGTAGATCAAGTTGTCCCACACAACTTCTAGATCCAGATTAAACATTGTGTTGTTTAGGATTTTTCAGAATCCCATATCTACTATCGCTTTTGATCCAATACCTCCTGATTTCGATCTGGTGATCGTTTCACCATGAGATTGAAGATCCCAACTCATCCAATCATTTTTTTCTATGAAGAATGCATTACACAATCAACTATACTCAAAAAATGAATCAAATTTTCATTCTTTGTTGGGTGTTGAAGAATAGTAAATTGGGTATCCTCTGTCATCTAAATTGATTTATCTCCATCATCACACCTCTGTCAGGCTATTCCAATCTTAGATCTGTGATATCGGATCATTGCACCAAGAAATAGGTGTGCAATGATCGATTGATCGAGAATGCTCATGATGAACGATGAATGGGGGGTGAAAAGAACAAGAACATACTTGAGTAATAACCCTTGATCAATGTTCGTGTTTATCTTGATCCATCATTATTAGAATGAAAATATGAATAATAAAATTAAAAATATATTATCCCATAAAACCCACATTAAATAAACTCATCCCACATAATGATCAAACAACATATCAATATTTTCATTGATTGATTCATTTTCATTGTATAAATCAAGAATGTGGAAGAATAAAATAAAAATACACTCCCTGCCTTGATTCAAAACGATCACTAATGAAGAATGGGGTTGTGTCGTGTTTTTTGGTGAGATCCTTTGAATCTTTTTTGCATCGATCATTTATCGAATATCCTTTCTTCATTCGTCTGAGAGGATTAACTGAAGCAATATCCAATGGCTCTCTAACGGTTCCTGGGTTGTACAGCTAACCTGAGTATTTCTCCATAATAGTCTATTTAAAGTCCATAAATCACTACATCAACAAAAATGAAATAAAATTATTTTTTAAATTATTTTTTTCATTTCCACGCCTGTGATGACTTTTCTACAAATGACCCACACTGACTAATGTTAAGTCTTCCTAAGGTAAACCTCACATTTTGAACTCAATAGTACAATCATATTTCTGATCAGGGTACCCATTAAGAAGTTACTACACTTTTTCATGAAAACTCTGCAAGCATGCTATTAAATATATTTCAAACATTTATTTTAGGAACAACAGCCTCAGAATCACAAAATGTCTCAGTGCTTGGTCTCACAAATAATCTATATAGTATCCAAAAAAATAGTGCATGGAAAATATAAGTCATTATAGTATGCCACCACTAATGAAAACTAAAACAATATCTAATCAATAGCAAGTGTATGTAGTTGTATAAAGAAATAATTAAAATGCATAATTAAAAAGTTATCACATTATCAATTAATCTTTATTTAACTATATAATCCTTTGGGTTCCCGTAGACACTCATACCTCAATCCCCACTTCAACTCATTTCAGAGGCTGAAGTATGTCTGAGGGATATCATATCTTATAATTCCATTTTTATCATTCAATACCTACTCTGAAATCATTTAGAGCCGAAAGTATGCCTGAGGAATATCATATCTCATAATTCCATTGATATCATTATTTAATTCATATTTTTATTCACTTGTTACCATTCATACATCACACAATAGAATGTCCATGTTTCTATTCTTTAATTCACAACTAAATAACCATGTTACCATTCATACCTTACACATTATAATAGTCTTGTTCACATTCTCTATTTCACAACTAAATGTCCATGTTACCATTCATACATTACACATTATAATGACCATGTTCCAGTTATTTAATTCACAACTAAATAACCATGTTACCATTCTAAACACACAATTAATTCAACAATTAATTATCCACATAAATTCCATTACTAATTCCACAATTAGTTAAACATAAAAATTCCATTATTTAATTAAAAATTTATCTAATCACATAAATAACATTAATTAATTCAAAAAATAATAAATCACATAAAATACATTAATTAATTCTATAATCAATTAATCACTTAAATTTTATTAGTAAAATAAATAATTAATCTACCACACCAATTTTATTACTAATTCAATAATTATTTTATCACATAAATCCTCTTAATTAATTTTCTAATTAATTGAGTACGTAAATCCCATTAATTAATTATTCAATTAATTAATCAATATCCACAAACTAAAAATAAAATAATTAATTCCATAATTAATTATCTCAATCACAATCTCAATAGATCATAATTATTTCCACAATTAAATATCTTAATTCTAAAATCTTAATATCTCGTAATTAATTCTACAATTAATAATCTCAATCTATATTTCACAAAATCCCCAATTTCTGATCTCCTCAACTAATTAATTCAAAAAATTAATTAATTCAATTAAGAACATAATTTCTAAACATATAATAGAAATTATACAATTACATACATGTAATTTAAATAAATACATTGTTATTTTAATTATAGACAACCTACCTTAATTCTTTGATGAGCGATCACCCATTGAAAATCCTCATTATTTGAGCAGCACAATTATAAAGAATGAAATTCGAATTTGAAACCCTAAATCAATATCAAATCATTCAATATCTCTTAAATATAGATATAGATCTACAATACTAGATCCAGATCCACAAAAACATGACTATATATAATCAAAATAGGAATAAACCCCCTTTCTAGAATAGGATAACACAGGATAAGGAATATGAAACCATGCGAGTAAAGATCCTCTGACAGGGAGGGGTGAAGATCTTCAATCCAGGATTAAAATAACAAATTAAAAAGGTTGTTAAGGCTTTTAATCCATATAGGATTCTCCAAAATAATTAAATATTATCTAGGGTTAAATGGGGATCAAATAGATGTTAAATGGGAGTTTTGGTGATTAAAAATCTAAATTTTTGGTGATTTAAAAATTCAGACATGGTTAGCTGGGCCGGGGAGCATGGTTTCTCCTAAATGTGTACCTAAATGTGAACCTCTATTATAGGGTTCATAGTTTCTCATAATAGTGTGTACATATTGACAAACCATGTGTCAATCATGTAATTATTCTCTATCCAAGGTTGCATGGTTTGCTAGGTAGGGGCGCACGATTAAGGAAAACCATGAGCCAAATATGCACTACCCTTCTCCCTTAAAAGTTTCTCAATTTTTCACCCAAAAACACCGCAAGGTAAAACCCAACCCACATACACTAAAACATGGAATAATAAATACCTGAATTTAAGACCAAATCATCTTCAGGAATGGTCAGGATCTTACAATCACACCACCTTATAACATCATATCCTTGAGTTTCACTCCCAAGAATCTCTAATATTCAGAGTTAAAAAGATTATGACAATGATCCCACATATATTCTTTCCTTTCCCATGTCTCCTCCAACACATTCCCATGTTTTCACAATACACAAACTATAGGCATGGTTTTTCCCCACAACATTTTCTCACTACGATTTGAGCACACGTATTAGAAGCTCTTCAAAGGAAAAATCTATATCGATCTCAACATCATCAATATCAATAACATAAGAAGGGTTGGGGTGATACCAACCTAGTTTTGACACTTATAAAACATAATACATAGCAATGTATCCCTATGGAAGATCCAATCAGTATGCCACTAGCCTAATTCTCTCCACCACCTTAAACGGTCCAAAAAACTTGGGTGCCCACTTACCATGTCTCTGTATTCTATAGTGATTGAATCTAGGAAACACCCAAATGAATACATGATCAGCCTCTATAAACTCTAGGTGTCATTTATTTCTATCAGATTATGACTTCTATATACTTTGGGTCATATCCATATATTTTTTAATCAACTGTACATGCTCTAATGAGTCCAATACAAGACTCGGTCCCAACAACTTAGACTCACTTACCTCCATCCAGACTAGAGGTGGTTTTCATGGCCTAACATAAAGAGCCTCATACTATTTCATCTATATAGTTTCCCAATAACTATTGGTAAGGGTGAACTTCACTAGTGCTAGGTGATTCTCCCAAGACCCACCGAAGTTTAGAAAACAAGCTCACAACATATCCTCAAGAACATGGATAGTATGCTCAGACCAACCATCTGTCAGTGGGTGGAAATTCATACTCAATAAAACCTACATACCAAGCACCTTCTGCAATACCTATAATAATTGTGAAGTAAAACACAAGTTTCAGTCTTAACTAATATTATGTGGATCCTCATGCAGATTGACTATCTCCCAAACATAAAAATATCCCAACTGCTCCACTGATAAAGTCTCACATATATTGAATAAATTCACTACCTTTTTTTGTCTATCCAAAATAACCCAAATAGAATTATTCTTCTAAGGCATCATCGGGAGAACAACCACAAAGTCCATGGTCACTTTTTTCCACTTCCATTCTATAGTGGCCAATCACTGTAGTAATCCTATAGGTCATTAATGCTCGGCCTTCACCTACTGATAGGTGGAGCATCATGTCACAAAACATACTATTATATTTTTCATTTCCAACCATCAAAACTATCTTTGTATTTCACAGTGCATTTTGGTCACACATTGATGTACCACCCACTTCAAGGCAAGAAACTCACACATCATCTTGTCTGACATTCTTTTAGGTAGGACAAACTTATTCCTGACATAGATAACCTCATCCTCATCTATGCTCTAATCAGAAGTTGACTCCCCACCTTCATGTTTTTTCCTCAAGGTAAAACATTATAAATCCACATACATTCTATCTTATATCTATCTCAAAAATGTATACTCCAATGAAACTATTACGAGAGTCATCTAATCCTAACTCTCCTAAACCTCAATGTCTATCTCATCCAGTAAATCCATCATCTTCCACTCAACAGTAGACTCCAAAACCACATAAGATTGAGTCTTCCATCTCAAAGAATAATAAAAAATGTTCCCCTTTCCAGGAGTATATGTAGGCTCAAAATTGAATGGTTGTAAATACTCAGCCCATCTCTGTTATCGATGATTCAAGTCTCACTGTGAATATATGTACTTTAATCTCTTGTGATCAATATACACAGTAAAAAAATTTCCCAATAGATAATGTCCCCAAAACTTTAAAACATAAACCAAAAATTGATCTCCTTGCATCAATATAACTCCAATTACAATCCTAGAAGTGTCACAATACATTGTGTACTTCTCACCTTGCTTAGGTAGGATCAATATTGGTACTAATGCAAAAATTCTTCTTCCACTCCGAGATTGAATTATCACAATCTCATGACAAAAAAAACATTATCCCTTTTTTGGTCATGCCCGTCAGTAATGTTTCTAATCATAAAATTTCCTGAATAAACCTCTAATATTATTCAAAAAATCCTAGAAATACATGGATATAAAAAATGATCTTGGGACACTCTCAAGAAACCACTATATGAACCTTCTCTAGATTTACCAACACACATTCCTCCAAGATGATTCTACCCATGAAGTGTACCCGATCAATCCAAAAAATAGTACTTAGATATCATGATGTATAGCCTATGCTCTCTTAGTGTACTTAGTATGATATCAAGATGTTGTTCATAATAATCAGGTGTCTTGGAGTGCACCAAGATGTCTTCCACAAACACTTCCACAAACTGATCTAGGTACAAATTAAAGATTTTGTACATTAAGTCCATAAACATTACTGGTGTGTTCGTCAACCTAAGAAATGTTAGGATGAAATCATATAGTCCATACCTGATTCTAAATTCATCCCTTAGTATATCCGAAGTCTGAACTATTAGTTTATGATACCCTAATCTCAAGTCAATCTTTGAGAACACACAAGCTCATCTCAACTGGTCAAATAGGTCATCGATACGGGGGAGAGGATACTAGTTCTTCACAGCCATCTGGTTCAACATTCGGTAGTCAACACATAAGAATAAACTCCTATCAGAATTCTATGCAAACAACACTAGTGATCCCCAAGGAGACATACTCATATAAATAAATATCTTATCCTCTAACTCCTGCATCCATTTCTTGATCTCTTGAATATCTTTCGGTTACATTCTATATGGTGGAATAGAAATCATCTCTTCCCAAGGTATGAGCTCAACGCTAAATTCCACATCTCTCTCAGGTGGAATCCCTAAGAAATATTAAGAAAACACATCCTAAAACCTATCCACTATGTGTGGAAATACATCTCATTTTACACTTCCATCATCTAGAAATAAACTTGAAACATGGGATGTGATCTCTCCTATTTGATGAGTAATTACACCTACTCGGAACGCCTCGATATCACACTCTCCACAGTGAATATATTTGTAACCCTTAAAAGATGTAATGGTAACACTCTTATGGTAAAAATAAATGTGGGGAAAATATGATACTAACCAGTCCAAACCCATAATTAGTTCAAAGCCTGACATTTCTTTGATATAAAGATCACATAGAAATCGATACTACTCTTCCTCAAGAGAACACCCCTTGAACAAAAAAATGTCTCCTGACTGAACTCCATGAGGTCTGTTTGTCATCAACACCCCACTCACAGACTCCATCACCAGGCTCAAACCATTGACAAGCTTTGTAGAAATAAAGGGATGATAGGAACTGATATCAAATATGGCACTAGATATCATATAAGCTATATAAATAGTACCTCTCACTATCAATGGTCCACCCATGATATCCACAAGTGTAGGGTGAATAGAATGAAATTGTCTTACCCCACTTCCTCGTGATGCAGTCTATGTCCCATGTGCTGCACTACTCTACTATTATGAGCTCTCATATCCTGAAGCTCTACATACACTACCTTTACCACCTTGTCCATTAGAACTCCAGATGCAAGACTGATATGGTACAGAATATCCTCTTCCTACACTCGGATTTGGACTAGATATACCCTTACTACTCATCTATCACTAGGTCCTCTAGAACATTTGTAGATGTACCATATTTCTGTAAGACTGAAACTATATGGTGTTTGAGCTAAATATATTCAAAAGTTTCTTGATCTACTAAAATGGTGATATATCACTCGATTAAGGTCAAATGCAAATGATCCATCTTATTAGTTACTATGTTTCCCACAGCCTTGGTTGATGTTTTCATAGCAATTTTTCCTACTCTCAGAAGTCATACCTTCTAATCATCTAAATGGACCCACTTTTCCTACACTAGAAGCCTCATTAGTTTACCCATATCAATGAGATTCTTATCAACCACCTCAGCAAACTCCATTAACTGAAAATGGTTAACTTGGGAATTAATCTCACATTTAATCCCATCCAAAAAATGTATCATTGTAGTTATCTCATCCCCTTCCAATGCTGGAGAAAAGTGTTGCAAATGTGTAAAGTGTCCAACATAGTTTATCACATAAATACTCCCCCAATTCAACCTCATGAACTCAGCTACTCTCCACTACCTCAGTATATCTGGATAGAAGTTCTCTAGAAATTTATCCAATAGTTCATTCCATAACATACCATTAGCCTATAAAGTCCACTCCTAAACATACCACCAGTGATTCAGTGATCCTCATATCATGTAAGCATCCAACATGACCATCCTCTCTATAGGAGTCTCAAAGTGGACAATTATAGTCTCGAGGGACTCAACCCAGAAATCATCTCTCTCGGGTCCACCCTCTCCAATAAAAGTAGGAGGGTGTTGAATTTTTAACTCTATTTTTAGATCAAACATATTCTTCACAACCCACCCTAGGTCTCTTTCCATGATTTTCATGATGTGGGAAATGTTCTCTTGGAACTGATCCTGAAATTTCGTCACCTGACACAATTGGAGCTTTAGTTCCTACAACTAGTAGATCATCTCTAGCCATAACCTCATGTTATCCTCTTAATAAGCGTCGTCATAGAGAAATATCTTTACCATTACAAATAGTTACCGTAGGACACCTTTTACAAAATTAACACATTTACGGTAAAATACAATATTGCGTAACTAGTCATTTCCCCAAACCCTACCACATAGTCAAACCTGAGGTGTTATCACTACCCTTAATAATCGTACTCCTTGGTCCTAGATAACAACGGTAAACACTTTCTAATTATTCAAGTTTCTCAGTTAGAGACCCATTTATTCTATTCTTAGATAATTCTACAATCTTTCTCAATTTCTTGTTAGGTGCCATTTTCATTTCAATTTCACATGCAAAGAAAAACAGTTCATGTTCAATAACTTACCCATAACCCATTTTTTTCTATGTGTCCCTAAAATGATGCATGTCAAAATAACCCTATGTTCCTAAAATGTTGCATGTAACTCAAATATTCTTCCATACTGGTCCACGAGTCAAAACTCAAAAAAAATTAACATCAATAATCACAACACACAACAACTGTTTCACCAAAGTTGAAATAATATTCAACTGTAATAGAAAATACGAATAACAATAATCCCACCCTGTGTACTTGGGTTCTCCCCCATACATGGGTTGTCTACTCCCATGCATGAGATCATACCCAAGGCTTGACTCATTCTAGTTTCATGTCTACCTTTAACAAATAGAAATACAATATAAAAAAGAAATGAAAAATTGACACTGATATCACTTTGTAATGTCCTGACCCAGGTGTCACACATCAGTGCCTCAAGTCGGTCAATCACATGACCCCAGGTGTGCCTCCCCGTATGCTAGAGGATACCGAATAGCACTGAGGGTCTAAAATATCTATAATGGGGATACTATACCCCATTTTATCATATTAAATACACTAGAAGAAAATAAGAAACTAAAACTAAATAACATGTAATCATAACTTGAAATAACTGGTATCACAAGATGGCTAAAAGTGGAAATACAATATCAAAACTAAAGAAGAAAATATTCCATGCCAATGTATGAGTTAAGTGTCCCAAATTAAACAAAAAATAAATACACTAATGACACCCCTAATTGTGTCCCGAATTATTTCTAGTTCCCACATCCATTGTCTATCCCATATCATCCATATAACAATGATCTTTTTCCCTTATGGTATCTAGAAAACACAAAGTCTATTTGGGTACCAATAAGTCAGCCTGAGTAGGGTGTGAGTACAGCTCAGTAGGCGACCAGCAATGGTGTATAAAACAATATATAGTTAAAATAGTGTGTATGTAGCTGTATAAATACATAATTATAATTCATAAGTAAATTTTTATCACATTATCAATTAATCTTTATTTAACAACATAAACCCCCAAACTCTCATAGAAACTCGTACCTTAATTCTTTCTTTTGCTAATTCTGAAGCCTGAAGACTGTCTAATTGATTTCGTATCTAATAATTCCATTTTTATCATTCAATGCCTACTTTGTCTCATACCGGGTCCTGATTTATGTCCAATGAATATCTTATCTCATAATTTCTTTGATACCATTATTTAATTCATACTTGAATTCCCATGTTACCATTCAAATAACACCTAATAGAATGACCATGTTCTCATTATTTAATTCATAGATAAATGATCATGTTGCCATTCATACCATACAAATTATAATGGTCATGTTCCCATTCTTAATTTCACAACTAAATAACCATGTTACCATTCATAACATACACATTAGAATGAACATGTTCCTATTATTTAATTCTAAACTAAATTGCCATGTTAGAATTCAAAAAACATAATTAATTAAACAGTTAATCATTCAAATAAATTCCATTACTAATTCAACAATTATTTAAACACAATGATTCCAATATTTAATTCAATAATTAACTAATCACATAAATAACATTAATTAATTCAAAAATTAATTAACCACATCATGTAAATTAATTAATTATACAATTAATTAATAACATAAATTATATTATTCAAATAAACAATTATCTAACCCCACAAATTTCATTACTAATTAAACTATTATTAATCCCATAAATACCCTTAATTAATTCCCCAATTAATTGAGTACATCAATCACGTTAATTAATTATTCAATTAATTAATCAATATCCACAAACTCAAAATTCCATAAGTAACTCCACAATTAATAATCTAAATCAAAAGCTCAATATATCATAATTAATCACAAAATTAAATATTTCAATCCTCAAATCTCAATATCTAGCAATTAATTCTACCATTAATTATCTCAATCTATAATTTCCAAAATCCCCAATTTCACATTTCCTTAATTAATTAATTCACCAAATTAATTAATTTAGTGAATAACACAATTTCCAAAAATCTAATTGAAATTATAAAATAACATATATATAATTTAAATAAAGTCTTTGGGATTTGGATTATATACTAACTAACTGAATTCGTTGACAAGCGGTCATCCAACAAAAATCCCCAAAATTTGAGCAGCATAACGACCTAGAACAATATCTAAATCTAAACCCCTAAATCCAGATTGAACAAATAAAGATCTCTTAAATCTATATATATATCTATCATAATATATCTAGATCACAAAAACAGGGTATATATCCAATAAAAATAATAATAACAAACCCTATCTAAAATATGAGAAGAAAGGAGAAGGAATGAGAAACCAAGTGAGATGAAATCCTCTTACTAACAAGGGTTAAAATATTTCATATAGTCATTGAATCAAAAATAATAGAGGTCATGAAGACTTTTAATGCATCTAGGAGGCTCCAAAATCATGACATTTCTTCTAGGGTCGAATTGGGGTCGAAAAAAAAGTTAAAATGGGGGTTTTAGTGATTATAAATAAAAATTTTGGGATATTTAAAAGGTCGTGAATGGTTAG
Organism: Viscum album; assembly: GCA_963277665.1. Classification (NCBI taxonomy): domain Eukaryota; kingdom Viridiplantae; phylum Streptophyta; class Magnoliopsida; order Santalales; family Viscaceae; genus Viscum; species Viscum album. The sequence goes on along the minus strand of OY728148.1, from coordinate 960,198,915 downwards.
ATGGGAAGGGGTGCATGGTTTACCATAACTATGAGGATAACCATGTGCCTCTATTATGGGGGTGCATAGTTTCTCCTAGAGGGTGCATTGTTTTAAAAATCGTGAGCTAACCGTGAAATTCCTTTGTCTAGTGTTGCACAGTTTGATGGGTTGGGGCACATAGTTATGGAAAACAATGCGCCAACCATGAATTTCCCTTCTCGCATAATTTTTCTCAAATTTTCTCCCAAACACACCCCAAGGTAAAACCCAACCCAAGTATTCTCAGACAGGAAAAAAATAAATACCTGTAATTAATCTCGAGTCATCTTCAGGAAATGTCGGGATCTTACACAATCAATTTAATTTACTCTCATGAAGTATTCATCAGTGGATTCTTCATCTCTCATTATTATTTCTTCATACTTACTATTCAAAATTTCTATATTTTCTTCCTTCACTTTAGTATTCCCATTGAATATACATTCTAGTTTATCCCATATACTCATTGACGTTTTTAAACCCATCACCTTCTTATAACCATTTTCTGATAAGGACATAAGAATAGAATTTCTATACTTTCCATAAACTTCTATATTTATTTTCTTAGTAAAAAACATAGGATAATATTTCATAATAGGTATAAAACCAATTTTAGTATCATAAAAAACTTCTACGCCAAAATATAGGAGATAAATAATCAACAAATTTCTCCATCCATAATAATTTTTTTCCATCAAATGTAGGAATTCCTCTACTATTGATAGAATTGATATTATCCATGATATAGATTAAATAAGGGAACCTACCCTATGATACCAATTAAAGATTCAATGGATTCAATAACAACTTAAAATGGGGTCGAATGAGTTGGTCACTTTTATAAGTTGCAATACTTTTAAAAAACATAACCCTTGAAACCTGATAAAGTTTATATCCTTACATTATTTTAGTAAATACCCATGATTGAAAATGTAGGAAATCAAGTAAATCATGTATGATTTAAAAGGTTTTTCCTCACTGTGAGAACCTACATCATTTACATAGCCACGCCTGTGGGTCTATATAAATTATCTATAATGAATAAGTGAATACAACTCATGCTAACTCCCACTGTATTGCTTCTATGTCTCAATAGAAATTATTATTCTAACTCCCATTACCTTACAAATTTTACTACAAACGATTGAGCAAAAATAAAATAATAAATACATTCTTGAAACTTCTCCACAAATTGTCTATCTTGAATCCTCAGTCCGATGTGCCAAGGCCTGATTCTTTCATTCCGATGGGGATGGGTTCAATGGACGTAGTCCAATGAATTTAGTTTAATGGAAACATTACGATGATCACATTATCAATATGTATTACTCAAACTCTTCTCAAATTCTCAGTCAGATATTCCTTAGTCCGGTAAACAAAACATTAAGATGTCTAACCTTATAATGAGGTTTCAGTCCAAAAAAGATAACTTTGACAGGAATTATACAGTGATCCTCTTTTTCCAATCACATAAAAAAGATGTATAGTACGAATGTATTGTGCTTATATTAATAGTAATCCCAAAAAGACAATGACAAGAAACTATAAAACTTTTCCAAATTAATTAAATTCAACAACATCATGATCTAAGCATATTTTAATTTCAATTTTGACCACTTAAACTCTTCACAAATCTGTTGAAATCATATTAGGTCTTATTTGTAATTATTATTATCAGACTTCTTAAATTTTCATTGGTATGATGGAACTTCATTATCTCATTTTGATGTAACTTTCTCAGCTCATTAGGATGGAACTTCCTCAACTCATTATGATGGAACTTCCTCATCTCATTCTGAATTGACTTTCCTCATCAGAGTTAGTCTAGTTGAATTTTTTCTTATAGTTAGTCTAATTGAAAATTTTTCTCAAAGTCAATCATGATTGAATTTCCTTCTCAAAGTCATTATGATTGACTTTCCTCCCCAGAGTTAGTCTGATTGAATTTCCTCCTCATAGTTAGTCTGATGGGACATCCATAGCTTTAGACTGATAGAATCCTCATGACAATGGAATTCTCATTATGATGGAAACTGCATTCTGCACCTTTGAAATTCTTCAAACCTCACTAGATATAACTCTTTCATACTTCTAAAAACTTCTACGCTCGGTACTTCTGGATCTAATGCGAACTTTTTCTTGATTCTTATAACTAAGAAAATCTTGATGATTCCTCCATTTCTTCAAAAACTTTTATCATGAGAGTTTTCATGATTTATGATAACTTCAAGAATGGAAAAACACCTTCTAACTTACATTGGAAATTATTATGACTTCTTTTACTTTCAAAACCTTGTTTATTTTCAACTAAAACACAATATGAATGGTTTCGAATATTCTCCCCCGTTTCTTCATAAGTATTGTATCACAATTGTTATAGTCAATTTAAGATATTTGAAAATTAAAAACTAGAAAATCATCATTTGACTTATGGTTAGAAAGGTTAAAACTTTCTAACTCCTAACATCACTATCTTCATTAAAAATCTTCAACATCATTCTGACTTTATAACCAACATTGAGTCGAATGAAACATGAAATTAGTGCAAATGGATCTAAGACTAATGATGTGTCTGATCAACATCTTTGTTATTCTAACAACTTATCCAATCGGTGCTACACAGTTTGATAATTTCTGTTTGATGCTGCTCAGTCTGATCATCTGTATCCAGAAAACAACATTCTCTAAAACAAAACTTTTCTTCCTATTTATGTTTCAGTTAAGAAATTTAAAAAAATTCACCAGTTTTTCAAAAACCATAATTTTTAAAAAGATTAGTTTTCTACAAATACAAAAGATTTTTTAAAAAAACACCACGGAGGTAATTTAGTATACCATACCATTTATGAATTGGAAAGATACCTCTGTTGTCATACTTTAATTTTTTTTGTTTGGAAATCATTTTTTAAGGCCTATTTTAGGAAGAAACATTAAATTTGAGGTGTATAATGTGACTTTATAGGATAACTCAAAGAAACTATGGCATATTACCAATATTAACCCATAGAAAAAAAAAGTAATAGTTAAAAGACATTCCATATTCCGTGAGAGGGAAAAGATATCTAAAAGTAATGGTGGGATATAGTTATAATTATATGAAGGTGAGACTCAAGGTACATAAGACTTGTCATAGGAATAGGTTATATAAATCACCATGTAAGAAGAAACTATACTAGAGACACAAGTAATGTGTGGGAGTACAAGAGAGGTTAGAGAACCATAATGGTATGGTTTTCTTATCACCAAGGATGGTGACTAATTATTAGTTTATAATAATGATCCTATAAATAAAAATGAAGCATTAAGTGGCACAAATGTTTCCATGTGAAAATAATCCATCAATTCAAAAATGGATTCCATCTACCAAAATCAAGTCTGTATTTTGGTAGAACTTACAATGGATGTAAAACCCATTGGATTCAAGTGGGTATTCAATAAGAAACTACACATTGAAGGAAAAGTCAGTACCTATAAGGTATGAATAGTTGTAAATGGATTGAAATAGAATCAAGAAATTAACTGAGATAAAACCTTTTCACCAGTTGTAATGTTGAGATCCATCAGAATTTTACTTGACATTGAGGCTTACCGTAACTATGAGATATGAGAAATGGATGTCAAAAATGCCTTACAGAATGGGAACCATCGGGAAGTTGTTGATATAAAACAACCTGAAGGGTTTGTGACTCCAAAGGATGAAAATATATACAAATTGAAAAATTATCCATTTATGGATTAAATCAAGTATCTAGGATAGGGAACATTCATTTTTGGTGAATCTATAATAGAATGTGGTTTCATAAATAATGAGTGTGATACTTGTGTCTACAAAAAATTTAGTGGGATTGCATTTATTTTCTTAATATTATATGTTGATGGCATATTACTTATAGAAAATCAAATACTAGTCTTACCGTTTTTTATGATTTGGTTGAATAAATGATTCTATATGAAGGACTTGGGTGAGACATCATATATATTTCGAATCAATAACTATCATGATAGATCCAAGAAGTTTCTCATCCTAAGAAAAAGTACTTATATTGATAAGATACTTAATATATTTGGTATGGAAAAATCCAAGAGGGGATTATTTCTAATTTCACCTGGCATTCATCTTTCCAGGAAAATGTCTCCTCAGATACATGGAGAAATAAATAGAATGGAAAGGATTTAATATGCATCAGTGATTGGGTCATTAATGTATATTATGATATGTACTAGGATAGATGTTTCCAATGCATAAAATGCAGTAAGAAGATATGAAGATGATCCAGTTAACCTATATTAGATGGTTGTCAAGAGTATCTTTAATTATTTGAGGTGTACTGAGTATATGTTCCTAGTTTATGGAGGATATCGAGAACCAGTCATCAAAAGATTTGAATATTACAATTTTCAAACATATCAAGATGACATGAAGTCACAAAAGAGATACATATTCACTTTGAATGGAGGTATTGAGAGCTGGATGAGCCCAAAAAAGGCTACGATCATAGATTTTACAGTAGAGTCCAAGTATATTGTGACATCTGAGGTAGCTAAATAAACATTATGGTTGAAAAAAATCTTTAAGTTCTTTAATTGGTATATAATAGTAAATATCCTATTACAATCTATTGTGATAATATTGTAGTGGTGTCTCTCGTAAAAGAGCCAAGTACACATCAACAGACAAAGCAGATACTTTCGAAGTATCATCTCTTGAGGGATTTGTTTAAGAGAGGTGAGGTTTTAGTGAGGAGTATTTCCAAAGATGAAAATATATTATACCCCTTGAATTAAATATTGACTCACCGTAAATATATTTATTAAGTGAGTTCAATTACACTGAATGTTTAAGGTAGTTGGATATAGTACTCGTGGGAGTTTCTTGGTGTTGGTGTCCTAGGATTAGCTATTTGTACATTAATTACAAGTATGTTCGATATATTGAATATTAATAAAACATATTATTATATATTTTCAATTGTTTTGTAAGACTCTAATGTATTAATGTACTAGATTATATGTCACATTGATAAGGTCATATCAGTTCTATGTTATATTGAGAACCTTGAAGTATTATGATGATATTTTTAAAGAATGTTATTCTCTTGTATAACGTACTATTATGGGACACATAGTTCAAAGGGTGTTAAGTGAGGGCACTCATAAGAGGATGAGACTTAGTATCATGAAGTTATCACATGGTAATCATGAATATGGGAGATTATGATAATGAATCACTGGAAGGAAATCCACATGTTTTGGTGTCATCAAATATTCTTATATGCGAGCATGTGTAATGGTACTTGGACTTTAAAATTATCATTAATGAATTTTATAACTCATTCTCATAGATTTTATGATGAAAACCATGATGATATATATTCATGGTAAGTTAGGTTGCATTGTTCTTGTAATGACTCACATGTCATTAATGAATAAGTAAAAGAAGGATGTATCCCATTTATATTTATGGAAGGTGATATCTCACCCATTTGATTGAAATAGAACCATTTCATTAAATTCCATGTACATGGTGTAACTATATGTTTATTTTAGATATTTAAAGAAATATGTACCACACAAATAGTTTGGTGACATAGATGTGCAGCCAGCTTGATGAGATATTATGATAAATGGATTATATAATATAGTGAGTGTTAATTTTTGGTTTTCATCATTTTAAAATTATGTTATTTCTCTTGGGTGCCTTGACTCATTTCTAGATAGTAATTATGGACTTTAGGCAATCTCTCTTGATGCCAATTAGAAAGGATCCTAGAGGGTCAAACACTAAGTGTTTCTGATGATCTTGATTAAATACAATTTTATTTTAATTAATTGAATAAATATTATTCTCAAAACTGAGGTATAATTTTATTCATTTTTTATTGATAAAAAATATATATTTATTAATTAAATATTTAAATTAAATATTTATTTAGGTATTTAATAAATAATAGAAGAGTTTGAATAGACCAAGACAATGTCTAATAATTAATATTAATTAAAAAGATGGTTAGATAATATTTTTTCGATGCTCAAGATTGAGCACACCATAGAATAATAATAAGAATATTATTATTATATGGAATTTGGTTTATTAATGGTTTTAGTATTTTTTTTAAGGGCTATAATGAAATAAAAAAATATCCTACCCTATAATCTACCCCAATAAATACCATGTTATGGTTATTGTGAAGGTAATTGAAAATAGGTAATTGTTTCAAATAATGAATTTCATATTAACTCCTTTATCTCTCTCCCTCTCAAGAAAAATAAATGATTGAGAGATTTATTCATGATTAAATAATCAGTGATCAAGAATGAACAACACAAGACATTATATTCCCCACACTAGCATATAGAGATCGTTTACCATTTATCAGATATCAACGGAGCATGTGTGGATTTTCACTAGAGGGATTCTATTCTTGGATCCTCATATAGCAATAAAGGCAATTTGAAATGGTATTTTCATATGATTAACATCATTAATGAAGAAATATTCCTAAGATAAGGTAATCATTTTTATGAAATTAAATAAATTAATTAAAAATTTGGTGTTCAAGATCGTCACTCTTGGTTTTGAGAATATAAATATTAAAAGATATTTTAAAATATTTACCACCACCACATGCTTCCACTACTCCCAGAACCATTATAAGGTGCCACTCATCTTGATCCTTTTGTAGTATGGATACATCCAAGAGGAGATGGGGGAGAGGAAGTCCAATATTCTAACTCAGTGGATGTCGAGTAGTACGTACACTCAATTCCAAGAAGTATGATCACTAGTCTCATGGCCATATCTTGATTACATTTGATATATTGGCTTTCCATTCAACTTGAAGTTGAAGCAAGTACATTTGGATGTTGTAGAATCTTGGTTAATGCACAACCACTCGTTATGTGATTTTATATTTTATGATTTATTTTTCATTTATTATTATCTCTGAATACACTAGTTAAATATGATCACACTTTTTAAGGATGAATTAGTGTTATCCTACTAGAATTTTATTAGTCACACCTTGCATAAAAATATCGATGCACATTTAGATATTATGATTAGGGATTTGGATAAGGAAAAGGGAACTGTGGCTAATGGCTATGAAAATGAGAATGGAGATGGTAGTATACCATGAAAACACCTTTAAAATCAATTAGAATACATTTTAACATAAAATGTTGCACATACATTTTAAAATAAATTGTTTCAAGTATTGAATCATATTTTAAAATGTTTCACACAAAATTTGTTATTTTGTTAATCAAATAGAATACATTTTAATATAAAACATTTAATATACCATGAAAAACACTTTTAAAAGATAAATTTTCCTATTTAAAATTTGATTCAATACTTGAAACAAAAAAGGGACAAGTATATAAAATTATAATTGATTTTTAAATCGATGTGCATTGTGCTTAAATTTTACATAATATTATTTTTAATGAATTTGATAAAAAGTTTATAATATATTTAAAAACTAAATCAATAGTGGTTTTTCCATGGTTTCATGTCAATATAAGGATTTTTTATATGGTTTTTACCATTACATGCATGTTTTAGTGTTGTAAAACACTAAAAATGTGTTTATGGGAATCCTAGGAAAACAATAAATCTGAATGATGTGTTTTTAATTCATACATTTCAAAAACCATTCTATAGTCAGTATCCTCTAATTTCATTACAATTCGATGAAGTTTTAGAAGTCTTAACCCCCCGATGCACGCTTTTAAATGCTTCAATACCTTTAAAAACTATTTACTGAGCCATTGTGACCACACTGCATGTCAAATTGATGTGTTTTCTACACATAAAAATCATAAATAACACAATGGTGTTTTTCCATTGATATCTCATCAATTTGAGATTTTTTTTCTATGGTTTTTATTGTTACCTACACATTTATGTGTTTTCAAACACTAAAAACCTATTTACAGGCATCCTAGAAAAACATAACATAAAATGATATTACTTCGATTCCTAAATTTCAAAAATAAATATATGGTCATTCTCCTCTGATTTTATGGTAATCTGATGATGTTTACCTAGTTTTGACCCCCCCCCCCAATACTCGTTTTAAAGGATTCGATACATTTAAAAACTATTTATTGATCCATTTTGACCACAAAACATACCAGATTGGCATGTTTTCTATAATTACATGTCAAAAATATCTTAACGGTGGTTTTACCATGATTTCACATCAATATATAGTCTTTTTCTATGGTTTTGACTATTACATGGGTATTTTAGTTTTTTAAAACACTAAAAACATGTTATTGGAATCATAGGCAAACCGTAAGTAAAATATGATGTGTCATAAATTTTTAAATTTAAAAAATAAATATTTGGTCATTTTACTATAATTTCATAGAAATTAGATGATGTTTTCTTGGTTTTGACCCCCTAATGAATGTTTTTAAAGGCTTTAGTACCTTTAAAAACTATTTACCAATCAATTCAGATAACACTACATGTTATATTGATGGTTTTTCTATGTGTAAACATCAAAAATAACTAAAATATAGATGTACAATGATTTCATGTTAATTTGGTGTCTTTTTCTATGGTTTTGACCATTACATTCATGGTTTGGTGTTTTAAAACACTAAAAACGTTTTTATAGGTATCCTAGGAAAACTGTAACTTGAAATGATGTGTCGTTAGTTATTACATTTCAAAAATCAATATATAGTTTTTTTACTTTGATTTCATGGTAATTTGATGATTTTTTCCTAGTTTTGACCCTCCATCACATGTTTTTAAAGGCTTCGATACCTTTTAAAAAACTATTTATTAAGACATTCTGACCACACCACTAATCGGATTGACATGTTGTTAATGTGTATACATAAAAAATAAGTCAATAGTGGTTTTCTCCTGATTTCATGTCAATATGGATTAATTTTCTATGGTTTTTACCATTACATGCACATTTATGTGTTTTAATACCCTAATAATCAATTTAAAGACATCCCTGGAAAACCATAATGTAAAATGAAGTTCTGTCAGTTCCAACATTTCAAAAATAAATTTTTGGTAATTTTTCTATGATTTCATGGAAATATGACAACATTTTTCTAGTTTTGACCCCCCAAAACATGTTTTGAAATGCTTAAGTACCATTAAAAACTATATACAAAGCCATTCTGACCAAACTTCACATAAGATTGACATTACGCATACACTTCAAAAATAAAAATATGGTGGTTGTCCCATGATTTGATATAATTCTGATGTTTTTTCCTATGGCTTTGACTGTTTCATGTTTTAGTGTTTTAAAATACTAAAAATGAATTTATGGGAATCCAAATAAAACTGTAACTCTAAATGACATCTCATCTATTAATAGATTTAAAAAATACACCTATTATTATTGAATTATGATTTTAGGGCAAGAGAATGATTTTTTCCTGGTTTTGAAACCCCACCACATGTTTTTAATGGCTTTATTACCTTTAAAAACAGTTTTATGAGCCATTCCAACTATATCTCACGTTATATTGATGTGTTGTTAGTGAGTACATGTCAAAAAAACTAATTGGTATATTTACCCTGATTTCACATTAATATGAGGTCATTTTCTCTTTTTTTAATGTTACACACACATTTTAGTGTTTTAAAACACAAAAAACACATTTACCGGCAACCCAGGAATATAATAACATAGAATGATGTTCTGTTGTTTCCAACATTTCAAAAATAAATATATGGTTGTTTTACTATTATTTCATAGAAATTTACTAATTTTTTCCTAGTTTTGACACCCATATACATGTTTTTTAAGGATTCAATATCTTTAAAAATTGTTTACCATGTAATTCCGACCACACGAAATGTTAGATTGATGTGTTGTCTATGCGTAAATGTCAAAAATAACTCAATAGTTAATTTAGCATGATTTGAAATCAATATAAGTTATTTTTACATGGTGTTTACCATTATATTCTTGTTTTACACTTTTAAAACACTAAAAATGTGTTTACATGTATCACAGGAAAACCATAAATCATAATGACATGTTATCAATTCCAACATTTAAAAAATTAATCTATAGTCATTTTTAAATAATTTCATGGGAATCTGACAATGTTTTTCGGATTTTGACCCTCTAACACACATTTTAAAAGCATTTGGGACCTTTAAAAAATTTTACCATCCATTCTAACCACACTACATATCAAATTGATGTTTTATCTATTAATAAACAACATAAATAACTAAACAATGGGTTTTTCATGACTTCATGTCAATCTGAGGTCTTTTTCTATTGTTTTTTATTGTTACATGCATGTTTATGTGGTTTAAAACACTAAAAACCCACTTATGAAAATTCCAAAAAATTTGTAACACATAATGACATATCATCGGGTCCTATATTTCAAAAATCAATAAAAAAAATTTCCTATCAGGTTTTATGGAAATATGAGGAAATTTTCCTAGTTGTGACACCCTAACACACATTTTTAAAGGCTTTGATGCCTTTAAAATTTATTTACTAAGTCATTCCAACCACACCGCATGCCGGAATGATTTTTTATCTATGATTATGTGTCAAAAATAATTCAATGGTGGTTTTATTATGGTTTCAAGTCAATATGAGGTTTTTTTCTTTGGTTTGGAATATTATACACAAGTTTTAGTAGTTTAAAACACTAAAAATGCATTTACAGAAATCCTTGGAAAACTGTAACGCGGAATAACATGTTGTCGGTTCCTACATTTCAAAAAATATCCATGGTTATTTTACTCTAAATTCATGGAAATATAACATCATTTTTCTAATTTTGTCCCCCTATCATGTGTTTATAAAGCATTTAGTACCTTTAAAAACTATTTACTAAGGCATTTTGACTGCACTGCATGTCTAATTGATATTTTTATATGAGTACATGTAAAAAATAATTCAATGGTGGTTTTCTCATGATTTCATGTCAATATGATATCTTTTTCTATGGTTTGAACCATTACACACATGTTTTGGTGTTTTAAGACACTAAAAATACATTTACAAGCATCTTAGGTAAACTATAACTCGAAATGATGTGTCATCTATTCCTACATTTCAAAAATCAATCAACAGTCAGTTTCATATGATTTTATGTTGATATGGAATCTTATTCCTATTTTTTACCCCCCCTCCCCCACACACAATTTTTTTTAAATGCTTTGGTACCGTTACAAACTATTTACTGTGTCAAAACGGAGAAAATGAGGTTGAATTATTTTCAAACATAAGGGTAACAATATATAATTTATTTTTTATGTGTAGGAATCAAAGACACATCAATCTGGCACAAGATGTTGTCAGTATAGCTCGAAGTGCATGTTTTCAATATAAAAGTGTCATTTTTGTTTTATTTTAAGTAAGTTGTATGTGTTCTTTGAAAATGTTTGAATGATTTATGAAATTTAAGAATTTACCTTGATAGGATAAGCTATAAGTCTAGAAATTTCCTTGGTTATTGTTCTAGTAATCCATTTAAATATAAAAACTAAATAATTTTCCATTTTCTCTCACCATTGATCCTATGTTTTCCTATAAGAGTCATGTTCTCACACTTTGCCTTTCGACCTTCCAATTTATCATTGTGATTCCCTATCAACAGTGCTACTCAAACCCCCACTAGGTGTAGTAGTAACTGATGATGACTCCCTACCAAAGAAAACTGATGGAGTAGGTCCAAAAAATATCCGCTATACTTGTATGGGATTATCCTTCCCTAAAACAATTGCAACTTCATCGTTCTGGGAAACAGATGATTATTTTTGAAGGGTTCACATCCCATATTTCTGGAATTTGAACCTTTTAATACAAAAATACTAAAAACAAATTTTAAAAATATTTGATCTTTATAATATTATCTAATTAATAAATTTTTTATTACTATGTATTATTATTTCATTACTATAAAAACATAATATTGAAAAATAAATTATAACAACAAATATGCGTTAAACCCAATCAATTGGGGTTGGCTAGATGTATCAAACGGTGCTAAATTGGCATCATTTTATCCATGTATCCAGACCCATTTAATTGGGTTTAAGGATTTTTTTTATAATAATATATTATTCATTATTTTTTTTACAGTAATGAAATAACATGACATGATAATGAAAAATACTTAATCTAACATCTTTGGTAGGGCTATTTACTAAACTGACATCATATTCCCAATGTACATTAAACCACATCTATGTATGGCCAACAGACTAACCTAATTCATTAGCCTTTATAAAAAATATAAACAATTTTGAAAAAATTTGACTTATAATAAAATGATATAAATAATAATGAATAACATACAAACCAAAATTATTCTTTTTCTAAAAAAACTCTAAGACAAACTGATATGAAGAATGAACTATTTCTCAAGATTCATAGTATTTTTTTTAATAATTCTTACAAAAAAAGGAAACATTAATAAAAAAATTTATTTTATTTTTTTTGGTTATTACGATACTCTAAATTATGCAATTACCTTATGAGATGCATCTATGTTAATATCGAAAAACGAATTCCATTTAACATGATAAATTCATTCACATTACTTCTTATAAATATATCATGAGCTCAATGATATTTCATTAAACTAATGTCATAATATTCATTTAAAATCACACCATTTTATTAATAATATTTTCATAGTGCATGGGCATGAAAAAGAGCTTGGGACATCCAAATGAAAAAACATCTAGAAATAAAAAAACATAACACTGTATAAGTATATTACAAAATTTTATTCATGTCATGGAAATTATTTTTCAAGGAATATTAAATTAAATTATCTTTAATTAAGTATCAAAAACCTCATTTTTCCAAGTTGTAGGAATATTCCTCTAGTATTTATAATTAATGGGAATGTTTATTGTATCACATATATGCTGCCCAATAATCTGCCCATAGATTCTAGAATCATCATCAGTAGGCACCCCAAACTCATCAAATGGAATGATAATATTGAATTCCTTCATGTATCATACATATTTCATGTTCATATTTATATATCTTCTATTGTTATTTTTATCCATTTGAAAAATGAATTAATCAATTAATAAAATATATAGTTTTATTACAATGACATACATACCATTAATAGTAACTCACCGATATCCACTAGATGAATGGATGACCAAATGCTCCATAGTTGAAGGTGAATTGGATGGTGGGATACTAAAAACATCTGGGGAATGGCTGGCTCCCTGGTAGTCTCAAGTACAACTGAATCACTCAGATCCACTAAAGCTTACGATAGTTTTGGTGTGCTCCGAGATGATAGCCAGGTAGGATTTTGAAATTTATTTGTTTTCATCATTATTGAAATTCAATTGGTTCAAATATATTAAATGTATAGAAAATTAAAAACTAATGAATTTTTACAAAAAGAAAAACTAGAACAATGTATATGTGTATGAACCACTTATCAATGAAAAATTGTAATATATTTTAATTACCATTTTATACATTAAATTATCTTCATCTTCATTATCTTCATTATTATATACCTCCATTGTGACGAGTGCTTCATTTTCACCCTCTATTGAAAGTTCTATTATTTCCATATTTTCATTATATAATTATTCAATGTTTTGTGGTTTATTAGGTTCACTGTCACAATGTACCAATTGATCTGTATCACTCATATCAAATAAGTATCTCTAATTTAAGTATAAAAAAACTATAACCATCATGTATTTCATCATCCACATAATAATCTATCTTCACTTAGGAAGCCAAGATAAATGGATACTTCTCCACTTGCTCATTGGTATGGATAAATCGAGAGAATTTGATAGAATTAAAATGTAATGAATCATTCATTATACCCAAATCAATATTATCCCACTTTCATTTGAATAAGATAACAAAAAACTAACCATGATAGTTTAATTCAATTATACAATTCAAATTTCCTTAATATCCCACCTTTGTAAGTGTAAATACACCACTATTTTGAGATTTTAAGTCTTCATCCTGATAAAGTGAATGAAACCTGAATCCATGAATATTGGAGGCTTCGAATATCATAGACATTATTAGAGAACCTCAGGCAAAAAAAACTTAACATCATTTTATATTTCATCTTGATTTTCAACATTCATTATCTAGAAATATATATATATAAAGTTTTAGTTTTAACATAAACAAAATAACTACATGTCAATAATATTAATATGTGTATATACTTATGTGATGCGTGATCCATTTGAAAATCTCCTTATTAACATATTTTTTAATTCCATCTTATTCCAAGATCTACCCCTTAATCACTTATTTGTTTGACATCGCAATTCTTCAATAAATAGATTTGTAAAAAGACTACAGAGCAGTATATATCTATGTGCTCATAGAAACTCCAATTCATTCTGTGTAAAATTTTACCCCTTTCCAATAGATTTTCCAATAATTCTAAATATTGATAACTAGTTTTCCAAATGATAATTAGTGGAGATATCATCAAAACATTAAACATGATTGAATCTAGTCTCGATCCAATCCAAATACCTTGAATACAAGGTCAATATCTCTTTAGATATGTAACCTTTAGCAATAGAGCCTTTTGGTTGATATTTATTCATCATATATGATTTCAAATGACCTGTGTACATGATGAAAAAAATAAGAAACATATAAATAAAATGATGAAATAATTTAATAAAATTAAATTCACTAATGAAAATAAAAATAATATCATTGTACCTTTGAATTGGATACATCAATTGATAACATTCTGGTCAACCAAGTTTAGCTTCTTCAACTAAATGAACAATAAAACAAATCATCACAACGAAAAATGAAGGGGGAAATAGCATCTACAAATAAAAAATTGTCAAAACAATTCTTTCTTTAAGATTATCAAGCTCAATTGGATTTAGATTTTTTCTTAAAAGATCTTTGAAAAAGGTAAAATAGTTTATTTTTCTGTTGACATATTACAAAATTCCAATGAAAACAAATATTCTATCAAAATACATGAGATTTTACTTTTCAATCCATGTAACTTTCAATTTTTTTAGTCAATGAACCTTAATATATTACTTTAATATCCATCTTCCACTTGTAAATTATTTAAAGTTTGAAGGAATGTGTCTTTCTCTTGATTTTTCTTTGTAAAAATAGTCCAAGCATACTTTCCAATCTCATTTTCCCAAAAATCCAGCTTTATATTCATTAACTCAAAATTCTTAAGAGCATTAAGGAAATCCTTTGATTTACACTTCTCATTAAGCAATGTAAAATTTACATTGCCATAGAATTTTTCCTCAATATTCAATATGTCAAGATTATAACATATCAAATTAAACTCCTAATGAAGAATTTTGAAAATTATACCCTTTATTTTTTTTGTTCCAGATTCTTCAAATATTGTACCTTTTACCCTTTTCCCCTTCTTTAAAATGACTATATTTTCCAAATTCTTCAATGAAACTCATTAATTATCCCACTATTTCTGAACCTAATAACACTTTTAGGGGATTTCTTAGTTTAATGTCATCACTGAATTGTGTCTTGTTAAACCTATATTTATGAGAAGAAATAAAGAAATCAATGATGACACATAAAATATAATTTTCATCTATGAGGTAATCGTTGATGAACAATATTACAAACTAGACAATACAAACTAGTATGAGTGTTCTAATCGGATAAATTTCCTAATCCATGAATTTTAGTAATTTTCTATATTAAATTTGCAAGTATTTTTAATAGTTTTCTAATTGAAGCATCATATGTTTCCATTCCATCATCTCATAATTCTCACAATTATTTGATTAGAGGTTGAAGGTATACATCAATTCCATTTCTAGGAATTTAATTTCTAGAAATAATCATAAAAAAAATATTATTCATACACATCTATGGAGGTAGATTATAAGGGACCAAAACAACTTTCCAAATACTATAACTAGTACCTAGAGTCCAAAATGGGTTAAAACCATCATAATCCAATACCAAACGTGAATTATTAATATTTGAAGAAAAATATAGATATAATGAATCAATCATTTTCTATTATGTTGAATATTTTGGATGTCTCATCAATCCATCATTACTATCTTGATCATGTCACTTCATTTCATATGTATTCTTAGATGCCATGAATAATCTTTTCAAGAATCATATCAGAGGAATGTAACTAAATAAAGTTGAAGGAGTTTTCTTATTTTTTTTATTCATGGGCTTGCATTGATTTATACTCCCATTGTTGTTCATTTACTTTCATCTACATTTATGACATTTTATGAATTCTCCTTTTTCGGACCCTTCTCAATAGTAAAGCCTGAAATAATTAAGGAAATCATGTATCATTGTATAATATTGTCCATGTTTATTTAGGACTTTATTAATCTCATATAATGATGCAAGGATCGTAGATTCACTAAATGCATCATGAAGAAACTCTAAAATCATGTACATTTCTTTGTCAATAATTGCATAGAGACAGTTTATATGATACAACTTCAGTAGAAAAGAAAACATTGAATACATATCACACCCTTCACACAGTTCTTGTTTCATGTCTTTAACTAATTCATAAATCTCATTTTTTTTGGTTGTTGAACTTATTAGAAGGATTAAAATTTTCAGGGTCAATTGAAGGTTTTTTTGACCTATTGAAATCTTCGATATTATATCCTGCAAAGACAAATGTTTCATTTATCAAATTCCAAACTGAATTCCCCTCTAGAGGGTCACATTGTGTTTCATTGATAGGATTATCTTTTTTTGAATTTCCATAACAATATATTCACCATGCCAAATCCTGAATACATATTGAGTAGAAAATTGTTTCTATATAAAATGATCATATACTTCATTTCTATTTAACCATCACTTGAATTTTCAATCAGGACATACACATTTTATTCTACAATCCAATGATCAGTTTTTAATTGCATAATATATTTTTTTCAAACTCTTTTCATAAAAAGGTGTGTTTTGATGTAAATTAATACAACTTTTAACCATAGGTATTTGATTTTCACTCTTCTCCCTGTATATTGAGATATAATGATATGAATGGTTAATCCAACCAGTACAATTAAAAGCAAACATCAATTAACATCATTAAGCTTGATCAGTTAATTTATCCTATAATTCTATAAATATAGTATATAAAATCTTGGTGAACATATATGTACACATATACTGTTCTTACGTAGAAAGTCTCATGCCAGTGTGGAAGAAGCATAATAAAAATTTAGTGAATAATCAATAAAACCAAATGGTTTCTTATCCTCTAATCAACCATTATCCAAAACTCACTAAGGATTACTCACCAAGAATTCTTGAGGGATAAATGAATCATGTAGTTACATACTATTTATAACCGCACAGACAAACAAGCATTCATCATATAAATGATTCATGATCCCCATTTATAATAAGCATTAATGATAGTTATGTGTATAGGATTCCTAAGTGATAAAATTTTATATTTGATTATACAATATGATACACTACCTAATGATATATCAAACCAATCAAAAAATATTAAAAATTACACCTTACGATTGGGGATTGCACTCTCTCAGAAATGGGGGAGAGGGGTCGTTGTTGGGGATCACCATCAAGGAGCAGGGGGTCATTATGGGGTCATCATCAGGTAGCAAGTGGGGTTGGGGTCACGAGGATCATATGTGAGAGTAGGAAAAGGGGTGTTCACCATTGAGGATGTGGGGTGAGTCATCGGGGGTAAGTGGGGGAAGTGGGGAGAGGTATTTTGTTGGAGAGAAGGGGGGTGAGTGTCAGGGAGATGTGGGGTCAAGGGTGAGGGGCGGTCACCTACATTACGGAGATATGCGACCATGGAGGAGGGGTGGTCGCCGGTGTCGTGGATAGTTTGGGTAGAGGGGGGTAATCACTGGCGCCAAGGAGAGGCATGATCAAGAGTGAGGGGCAGTTGCTGGAATTGGGGAAAGGCGCGATCGAGGGAGAGGGGTTGTCACCGATATTGGCGGAGTGGCAGGGTTGAGGGGGAGGGGTGGTCATCAATGTCAGAGAGAGGTGGGGCTGAGGGATTTGTGGGGGGTAGGGGAAGGGAGGGAGTCACTAGAACGGGGAGAGTCATGATTGAGGTGGGGGTTGTCACCAGTGTTGGGGAGAGGCGAGGCCAAGAGGGAGGGGTGATTGTCGACGTTGAGGAGAGGCACTGCCAAGGTGGAGGGGTAGTCTCCAGCATCAGGGAGAGGCACAACCAAGGTAGATAGGGGGTTAGGGAATCAGGTAGAGTGGGTGGGGTCAGTTATTTTTTAAAAATATTAGCAGCGGTTTCTATGAAACCACTACTATATTTAAAATATATTTAACAATGTTTTTTTAGTAGTGATTATTAGAACTGCCACAAATAAACATTCACTAAGACCACTCATTTTTGTAGCACTAGATAACATAGTTTGACAGAATCTTACCCTAAAAGTGACATATATAATTTTATTATCAATTCTAAAGCTATGAAAGTCACCCAGAAATACCATCTCTCTATCCTCTCAATCAATTGGATTTCTTTCACTATAATTTTTTTCCCACTTTATGAATTTTCTCACCCTTATAATTTTTTATTAGTTTAAGGAATTTATCTCACTACAAGAATTATCACGCAAAGGAATTTATTTTTTACATTAGGGAATTTTATTCACACCTAGATGTGAAATAGTATGTACCTTCACAAAATCATATTATATCTTCATATGACATCAATGAATTTGGAATGAAATCATTGAATCATTGTTAAAATGTAACATCCTGAACCTGGATGTCACTCAACTGTGCCCCAATCCTGGTTGGGTACATGGCCTCAAGCACATCTTCCCAAATGCCAGAGGATTATGACTAGCAGTTTGGGACTAGGTGAGTCATTTGGGAGACTATACCCCCACTACCTTAATTTATCACAATATAAGTCAATAACATTAAATATTTGAAGCAGATACAATAAGAAAACAATAGATAAAATAGACAAGTAAGACAAGAATATGTTACAAGCCAGAAGTGTCTCATATTCCATGATGCAGATGATACATGTATCTAGAAAATAACGAAAATAGGTATAGAGATATATAATAAAATACAATTATCTAAAATCCAAAATGACTGAAAAGTTCTCCTATAGCATCGCAAGCCTCATCTTAGTCCTATGCACCCATTCTCTAAAACAATGATCAACAAATAGTTTTAGGTAGCTTTCCCCTACTATCAACTATAACTATATAATATATTTGTGTCCCCAAGGAGTCCCAAATAGGATGTGAGATAAGCATCCCAGTAGGTTTCCAACTAAATATCTATACTGTTCTAAGAAGTACTATCAAATATGCTAAACAAGTGAAAGTAAGTAGTAATATAGGTGTGAAAGCCCAAGGCATATAACTACTACAAACAAGTAATACTAAACAGCCTATTTTGGCTCCTTGCAACATGTTTTGGCTCCTAACAAGGCATCTACAAGTAATATAAACAAACAAAACAGGATTTCCGCATAACCATCAATATCATGTCCACACGTCCTTACCATATATAGAAAACTATATCAAAAACCCACGGCCTTGTCGTACAATCATAATCATATATCCCACAGTCATGTCGTATAATGAAGTGTAGATCACAAAGGTCCAGATCTGTGCTCTTGAAGACCAAGGCATCTTCTTCGAGTATCAGGAGAATCTCGATGGAAACATGGAATAGGCACTGGTTGGAATCCTAGGAGAATGTGTACCAACATTTCCTACATGAGTCCAAGATAGCTGGATCCAAGGGGTAGCAATGCCTAAGGGATCTCATGGAATAAATACCAAAGGTGCATAATCAGCCAAGGTGTCCACTACCACATTCCAGATTCATGGAGATTGTTTCCGATGATTTTGTCGGGGCATGTGCATCTGTCTGTGAGGACGCAGTGCTGTCGCCCCGCATTCCCGCTTTCCATAGGTGGGTGGCATCTGCTCCATTTTTAGGGACGTCTCCTCCTTGATTTAAACTGGGATGATGGGATGTCGGTTCTTCCTTCTGTGGATTCCTCCTGTGAACTCGTCACCTAGTCGGAGTCTCCCTCATAGATTTAATATGATGTTCATGAAACTCTTCCTAGTGCCATGTTTCCATGGATGCCGGTTAATTACACTGCTTCTTTCAGGACATTCCAACGGGTCAGATCAGGGCAGCAACCTTCAGTCGGGGTGTAGTCACGTCAAGGCATCAGTAGCATGTCTGAACGCTGGGGAATTGGTGTGTGTGTCTTTTGTCCCTTGTCATAGGGCATCTCGAGGGCGTGGAATCTAGAGGCATCCCACATCGAGCGTGGGGAATCATATGCCATAGGCATGTATCTGAGGTTTTCCTCAGCTTCTTATATTTAACACAGGGGATGCCGCAGGTTTAACGTCCAGTGGAGACAGTTTGAGGATGATCAAAATGTCCCATAATGACGGATCTGATTGGTGCATCCCAAGGAGGTAACACATGGAGGATGGATGGATCAGAATTCCCAATGAGGGCGGATCCGAGGAGGTTCGCTCCAAGGAGGGTGGATGTCACACCATAATGTCGGATCTGAACACCACTTAGGGAAGATCATGGGGAAGTGCGCCCCATGAAGGGGGACACCATGGATTGCCATTGGCTTGGATTGAACCTCTTGGAGGTTTCCTATATACCATGTGTAGAGAACAGGGATCAAACCCCACATAGTTCGAAGGGTTGGTGAATCAGGGTGTACACAGAGGACAACGACCTGGAGACATGCTGGGAATTACATGTGGATAGCGGCCCAGGTACTGCTAGGAGTAGCAAAAGGGTTGATGGCATGATGCCAACGGGATTTCGCGGCCCAGGTGAGAATCAGTATGGATGATGCATGGATGAACGAAGTGGAGGGTTAATGAAATGGGACTATCGCAAGGGCGACAGTGAAGTTGGTCTTGAGCCTTGAAGAGACCTCCTACGTATCCCCGTGGAAGGGAATCAAAGTCCGCGTAGTTCAGGGTGGTGTCGGTGGACCGACGTGAAGATGGACCTTGGTCTGATGGATGTTGGGCTTGAACCTCATGAGGTTTTCTACGTACCATGACTTGACATGGATCAACATCCTCGTAGTTTAGGTTGGTGTCCCTGATGACTGACATGAATATAGACCTTGGTCCGATGGTTGTCATCAGCGAACTGACGTGAAGGTGGACCTTGGTCCGATGGGTATCGTCAGCGAACCGATGTGAAGGTGGACCTTGGTTCGATGGGTATCGTCAGTGAACCGATGTGAAGGTGGACCCGGGTCCAGTGGTGGTTGGGTTGAACCCCGTGTAGGCTTCCTACATACCATGCCATAGCACGGAACAAAGGGCATGTAGTTCAAATGAGGTGTGGAATACAATTTAATGTCATGCAGGACAGGTTTGAACCAACGTGAATGGGGTCGGAACGACCAGGTGATGGGATTGAACCTCATGGAGTCTTCCTACATACCATTCCTTAACATGGATCCAAGACCTCATAGTTCAGGTGGTTTCGTCAGTGAACTGACGTGAAGGTGAACCCGTGGGTCCACAGGTGGTGGGCTTGAACCTCAGGGTGGCTTCCTACGTACCATACCATGACATGGATCAATGACCTCATAGTTCAGGTGAAAATGGTGGGTGTCGGCAAACCGACATGAAGAAAGAACCTTGGTCCGATGGGAGATGGGCTTGAACCTCAGAAAGGCTTCCTACGTACCATGTCATGACATGGATCAAAGTCCTCGTAGTTCGGTTTTGTCACAACGGCTTTCCATCAGACAGGAATGTAGTTTAACATCATGCTGGACGAGGGTGGAACCTGACATGAATAAATGATAGGTGGGATTGAACCTTGTGGAGGCCTCCTACGTACCATGCCTTGACATGGATAAAAGAACTTGTAGTTCAGGTTGGATGCAGGAAGGCCGACGTGAAGAAGTGATGGGTGGGCTTGAACCTCATGGAGGCTTCCTATGTACCATGCCTAGACTTGGATCAAAGACCTCATAGTTCAGGTGGATGTTCAATTTAACGTCATTCTAGACGGGGGGCATTTAGTTTACCGTCATGCTGGACGAGGGAATCTAGTTTAGCATCATGATGGTCGAGGGAATACAGTTTAACGTCCTGCTGGATGAGCGCATACAGTTTAATGTCATGCTGGACGAGGTATTATCATGGCCAATGCTTACTATAAGCCAACGTGAGTCGTGCTCAGTGTGAGAAACAAGAGGCATCTGAGACGTGACGATCACGTCGTGAATGGTGCGTCAGTGAGAAACGAAGAGGGGATTACGCGTTAGGTGTCCCATGCTGTTGGGACTTACTCCAGGATGGAGGCCCAAAGTGAAGCAAAGTGCAGCGGTAGAGGGATTTGGGACCAAAGATCGAAGGTTCCTTGTTCCTTATTGTGCCATCCACTGGCCTTGGCATTAGGGAAGTACGGAGGTGCATGGGTGCTACCTTCTGCAAGAGAGTCTTGGGGGGGGGGGATTACACCAAGGTGGTTTCCCTTCTCCCGTGGACATATGCTACTCCGATAAAAAGGATGTCATCCCCTATGGAAGGGTGATCCCATTCCCGTGGAGACGAGTGGCGTAAAGAATGTCTGAGCTAGGGGGACCCTGCGTGTGGGGCACATGGTTGGATGACAGTTTAACTTCATGTGTTGAGGATGAGGTGCATGGTAGTTTAACGTTATGCAATTTGGATGAGGAAGGTTTACTCCACACACCTATGACTTACATGACTGGTACCCTCTGCTCCTTGGGGGAGGGAAGGTAATGTCAAGGCCATGGTCAAGGGGGGTCACAAAGCAAACCATCGAGGGGTCCACGTTAGTGTGGCTATGATAAGAAGCAATATCTGTTAGTGTTCCTATGTGAGGAATCATTAGGTGAAGTGACTCTATGAGTGGTGTGGTCCATGGGACTTTGAAATCACATCGTGCAAACCTAGAGGGTCGCATGGGAAGAGGAATTGCCAAGAAAAGGAGTGTGCTTCATGAAGTGGAGTGTGTTGGCCTTAGCATGGTGGAGGGGTGTGAATGGGAGGTGCTTCGTGAAGTGGAATAATATTTGTAGAGCACTGCATCGCGAAGCAGAGGTGCCTCACGAAGCAAGGTGCTGCGAAGCAGATTGCTTCGCGATGTGCAGCGACCCTGCTTTGGCATGTGGATCACTAGTACATGATGGGTGTTTTGCGAAGCATAAATGCTATGTGGATTCCCGGGTTCCCTTGGGAATCCCCTTCCTTCACGGATTCCCATATAATCGGTGAAGGGCTTCCCCTCAGAATAGGGGCTCAAAATGAGACAAGGCGTAGGCATCTTGAGAAGAAAAAATACCTCACGGAGCTCATCATTCCCAAGGCGAAGGGTGCTTCGCGATTCGAGAGTTGAGAAGCTGAAAGGTCAGATTATCCATACCCAGTACTCAGGAGGTGCCCAGTATTTATAGGCAAGGGGCACCGCGAAGCTGAGCTCACGCGGCACGAAGGGGTGGCAGGTGCTTCGTGGTGGCCTCGCGAACATTAGGGCATTCGTAGGGCGGTATCGCTTGCTTTGCTTCGCGGCGGCCACGTTTCTTGGGGGAGCTCCGCATAAGAGCATCGCGGAGTAGCGTGAGGGCTTCTTTTCCTTCATCCCTTTGTGTTCAATATTTTGGCACAAAAATTGCGCACCCCCCCCCCCCCTAAAACATGGATACGCGGAGGGATGAAGGGTCTAAGTCTGAGGGAAAATCACCAAATTTATTTGCGGTTCGCGATGCTGCCTCGCGAAGGGGCGTGCGGTGCTGACAGCGTCCGCGTAGTCCGGATGTGCCACGATGCTCCATATGGGCGGAACGCGCCATGATGCTCGGGGGTATCCTCCTATAAATAGGGGGATGAACTCCTTTTTTTCCTCTCATGACTTTTGTACTTTTGCGCTCTCGACTTCACGAAGCTCCGCGTACTCCACGTCTGCTCACCGTGAATCGAGCTTCGTGGAGAACCGAGAGTCTCTAACTCCGCGACCGTGCCAAGAGAAATTCTTTTTACCCGCCTAGGAAAGGCTCTGCGGCTTGGTTTTGTGTCTGAGCTTTTCGAGATATCTCTGTGAGAAAACTTCGCGATCTAACCCGAATTTTTTTGGAGTTCTTAAACCGAAATGGCCCATCGAGAAGCTGTGTTGGGGGGTGCTTGTAGATGCCGCATGGAGGGATGAGATGGATAACTATCTGGACCTTGGAGGGATGGTCCAAAGTCACTCAGACCACGATTCATTGACAGCACTGCTATCAGAGAGTCAGAAGAACTATCCGCAGTGGAAGAAGCTACCCTTGTATGGCATCGGGCTGAGGGATGATGTTTTCATTCCTGAGGCGAGTAGGGACGAACCAGCTTGATGGTTCAGGAGCATACCATGCTAGTTCCAGTGGTTTAAGGCGGACGATGGTCATGCGCGGGAGGAATTCACACCTGTCACCGCCGACTGTCTCTACAACCATGTGAAAAATATTGACGGGAATCCACTACAACTAGAGACATCCCCTCCTCTATACTGCACCATGCTGAAGGCAGCTTTGCAGGATTCAAAGAAGGGGTGGTCCGATGAGTGGGAACTGCGCCAGGGTGGTAACTTCACCAATGACTAGGCATGGGCCTACTGGGTAGGCGCCTCATGCGAGGAGTTTGGGGTCGAGCTGAGGATAGTGGGTTTGTATGAGGTGTCATGGGCTTCCCAATTCCACATTTACCAACCGAAATAGCTGATGTCGGAGCTACTGAGAAGATGGTCGTCTAGGACCAATACTTTTCACCTACACCACGGGGAGGTGAGCATCAGTCTGTGGGATGTCCATTAGATTTTGGGGGTTCCCATCTTGGGGGCCATGTATGATGAGTTCCTCCCTATCTTGAGTGCGTGGGAGGATTCAGAGCAGATGCCGCGACTGGCATCGGCACTAATGGAACTGGTCCCAAGAGAGGACAAGGAGGCAGTGAGAGATGTTCATTTTAAGAAGTGGTTCGAGCAGTTCCTGAACTTCTCGGAGAATTGAGAGTTCCCTCTAAGGCCTCGAACTTGTCCAAAGGCAGCTCAACGGAGCAAGGAGCACTCGTATTGGCAGGTCTTGGAGGATAGCCAATGGAAGACTTAGGGTTTCAGTGTCAGCACTGAACAACATCCGATAGTCTGGCGGGCGGCATTCATCGCGACCTTTATCTACAGTTGGATCCTACCGGTGAGGGATACCAGCATGGGGGTGCGGCCCAGCTCATTCATCAGGGCGTCTATGCTAGCCATGGGGCAGTGGGTCAATCTGGGGATTCCAATGCTCACCAAGCTGTACAGGATGCTGCGGCAAGTTAGCGAGGGCAGGAAGCCGCCAAGGATATGCGGGCCCTTCCACTTTCTATAAGGGTGGATTGTGGCGCACATCAAGGGGATTTATGAGTACCCAAACCCTATCTCACCACTAGGATCAAACTTCCACCCCTCCATTCTGAATGCATCCGGGTTATTTCCATTCAAACTAACCATGCTGATAGTGCTGAACCGGGTGTGGAGGGAAGATGAGTTTAACTTCCACCCATTTCTGTTGCCGATGGGGGTACTTACTGACTATGGGCAGGGAACGGAACAACACTGGGATTATCTCCTGGCCTTTTGAGGTGGATTTTTGGTGGCACAAGTAGATTGTGAGCCACTCTGTGAACCGTACACCCCACATCGGTTTGCGAGGCAATTCCGGTGCCTCCAGCGGCTGACCCCACAGGTCTATTGGGAGGTGTGTCATGAGGATCACCCATGTTTGATGAGGCAGTTGTGGCTCATGTTCACACGGGAAGACGGGAAGATGCAAATTCCATTACCTCCATCTACCGCCGCTTTCAGATTGGTGAGGGATTATGAAATTAGCTGGGAGGATGCTTATCCGGGGGAGATGCTGAGGCAGCCAACTATCCGGGTTGGTGACAGTGGGCCTCCTCTATCCTGATGTCGGGGTTGGAAGGCAGAAAGGGCCTCTCATGGTGGTGGGGCTGCCATGGCGGTGAGACCCGCACCGACCGAGGGTTTGGCAGCATCGGGGGATCTGGTGATTCTAGAAGTGCATGTCCAGGTGGAGGGGAAGCTGCTGAGGGATTCTGCAAGATATCCACTCAGGCTCCAGGGAAGCAGCTGTTTCATATTGACATGCTAGATGATGTTGTCATCCTAGAGGCCTGGGACATTTGGGATGTCAACCAGCAACACCTCAGTTTTCCCAAGATATGGGAACTCTTGAACCATCACGAGATTGTTCTACCAGGTATATGCTCGGTCCGGCTAGGTTTTACGGCATCTCCGACAGAGGGAGAGAAATATTTGGTCAAGATGGAAGACTACATTCACTCTAGTGGTGTCCCACACCCAAGGACAGACCGGGTGAGGGTACTGCAGGATCGGATCGTTCCACCACAACTATCAACCGCCAATCTGAGGGAGCGCTTCCCCCTGCTGGAAGAATCAGAGGACTCCTCTCGGGAGGATGAAGCTAGCGGAGGGAGCTCGTTGGAGGAGGGAAAAGTCGGAGACCAAGAATCATAATATGATAATTTCATAGAGGCTTTCGTGGTATAATTCTGAGCTTCATTCCTCATGGTCCGTTCTTAGGCCATCATGGATTTCTTACCGATGTTTGAACTATGCAGGAAGAACTTGTACACAGGCCTCGCTCTCTCCCCTTGGAAGGTTATGATTCAGGACCTTCAAGACCCGCGCCTATGGCTACATCCAGTTCTGCATCTGGTGGGGCCAGCGCAGCCAAAGTGGCTCCCCTAGAATCTCCAGACCTTCCAATAGCATACATAGGGCCACGCCTTGGGTTCTCGTCATCATTGACTCAAGAGAAGCACCAGGTGATAGATCTTCGTATGTTTCCTCTACTGGATTCATTTCTCTCATATGTAGATTGTGCCAACTAACATTTATGTCCCTCTCTATCGTACAATTCTTCGACTGGCATGGGCTGCTGCAGCAAGGCTGGTTCGGAAGTCTGGTGGCATCCCTCATAGGGGCATACCGGTGATGGTGGAGATAGTCCCCCCATCTCCCCGAGATGCAACAAACACTATCTTTGGTGGGACCACCAGCAGGGTCGTGCCTGAGGTTATTGAGTTGGAGTCCGATGACGAGGATCAATCTTCCAACCCAAGTCAGGTCACACTTGCTCCGGTTCAAGATGTCACGCCAAATTCAACACCAGATGCAGATCCCACTGAGGAATTATTGTGGGCCTATCTGGAATACGAGCCTTCCAATCGCGTAGACTAGGACGAAACAGCCTCTGACGAGGAAGACATCAGCATAGTCATTCGCCGATCATGGAAGCTAATCACACGCTTCATCAAGGTCACCCCCAAGCGCTATGGCTGAACGAAACTGACAGACTTCGCTCACGATTGCGCGAACTGTAGGATGGGGGATTTGTTACCCAACGTCCTCATGCGCTCATATGAGATATCATGGCTGAGAAAATCCGGGAGTATGATCTTGGGCTCAGTACGGGCTGGCAGCGGAGGAAGGTGACAAACATCAAGAAGTTCCAGGAGGCTGAATGTGAGGTCAAACAGCTGCAGGACCAGGAAGATGAGCACTCATCCTCTCTTAATGTACAATATGAGCTGATCTCAAAGTTGAAGGCCCAGCTGGCAGAGGCAGAAGAGCATATGAGGCAGGCGTCTGGAAAGATGGCTGCCATTCTGGCTGGCTTAGAGAGGGCCAGGGCCAAGGCTGACGAAATGCACCCCGCCGCTGCTGACGAGGAGTGGGAGCTGGGTCAGCGGAAGCAATTCTTGGATTCCACAAGCCGAAGGGCGGCGGAGCTGCAACGCTCTTTTGACTGGGTCAACCCTCCCATTGGGGGAGTCGACCCCTAGGTACTATAAAAAATTATAAACCTTTTAATGGTACCTTCGTGCTTCAAATGTTTTTTTCTTTTTTGTTTGGAATGTCGTAGAATGCACTATTTCCATTGTATGCATCCGTTCATTAAATCACTAAAATTTTTGCAGGACATTTGGCTATAATTCCTCAATCTCACATGGGTCAATGCCGAAGTGAGAAACATGAGATAGTTTCCTCCACATCCCACCTAACATAGAGTGGATACCAAGCTTCGGGAATCAGTGGTTTGGATAAAAAATCTCGATTTCTAAAAGATAGGAGAGGCCTGGCCGGAGAAGGATGTTCTCAAAACATCTGAATTGTTGTTTCTTCAGTGTGCTCTCTTGCACGAACGGTGCAACACCAGGGGCGCTGAAACCGTTCCAAATGGATGGAAATGGGAAGTGTGAATTATGATACCCAAGACTCGGAACATTATGGGGATGGCGTGACAATAAAGGACAATCGTTAACTGTGGTGGAGAAATGGTATCCTTACTGCGTTAGCCTGAAATGGGGACAAAAAATGAGGGTTGACCGTTGACCATGTTCAAAACACGGGACCAGGTCACAAATGATGTTGATCAATCCTTCAAGACATTGGCCCAGGACAGTAGGCAGACCCTAGGTCGAGCATCCATACTGTTAGGGGGTCCTTCCAAACATGACCAGTCTTCCAAAACGTTGGCCCAGTATAGTAGGTGAGCTGATGCGGCATGGGACCAGGCCGTTAGGGGGCCCCTTCAAACATGAAAGGGGACGAGGGTCTGAATTAGGTGAATGAAAAGCGTGGAATATTGAGTGATAGTTTGTCCTAACAGAATCCAAAACTCATATAATTACACCACCATGGTGGGAGTACGCCAGATGGGCGAATCAGTTTGGTTATGGATCCTTCCTTCTTTGGGACAGGGCCTCCCTAGCAAGGGTTCTGTCCAGGGGGTGGAAAGGGGAAGGATAAGATTAATGATTCCTATGGGCTGGAACCTAGGCAAAATACTAGGGTGTCTCTACGTATTCCATGAGGATGGGAATCAAGACACACATAGTTCTGGAAGCACAGTGTTGTCATAGACCAACACTGGAAGGTGAAATCCTCTCTGGCAGAGGCTCTGGTGCATCCCATGATTAACACGGGGCATCATGAACTTGTTCAGAGTAGAACCGTAGTTTAGAGTCATTCATTGAGGACATATGGACTCATGTAGTTTAACATCATATGATAGGACATGGACTGAAAGAGAAGATCCCAGGGAGCATATGGTGTGGTAGTTATGAAATCGACGTGAATTAGGACATGGAGTCCAAATCACACCACGTACCCCAGGAGGAAACTCTCTAGGTCGAGGGACCAAGAGTGAGAATTAGGTTGGCCCCAAAGTAGAGTGGTCGGGCGTTCCTACGTACCCCATGTGGATGGGAATCAATCCCTACGTAGTTCTAAAAGAATAGTTTAATGTCATGAGGGACGATGGGAAGCCTGGGCATGTTGGTACACGTCATGAAAAAACTACTAAGCCAACATGAGTCATGCTTGATGTGGGAAACAAGAAGTAGTGATGGGACATTCCCGACATAGAAAGGGGAAGGTTAGGGTGAAGGGACACTCTGTGAATACTGGCCACATGACACTAACACGAACATCTGGTGCAATTAGATGTGCGAAGAGATAGAGCCGAGTATGTTGGAATTCCACTTGAACATGAGGAAGTGGAACTGTGTGAATCACAATGCTCGATATTTGGATCACAATGATGGAATCTTGACGATGGAGGAAAATTGTTAACCATGGCAGAAACGCAGCATCCATATAGCGTTAGCCTAGAATGGGGACATAAAAATCAGGGTCGACCATTGACCATGTTCGAAACACGGGACCATGTCACCAATGTTGTCAGAGAACCGTAGGGATGTTGGCTTGAAACAATTGGAGGGCCCTTAGGTCCAGCATTCATGGAGAGCCTTTAAGACTAGAATCCATGTCGTCTGAGGGTCATTTTGGATGTAAAGAAGATGAGGATCCAAATAGAGAACTCACGAAGCTTAGTTATGGGATGAGGGGAATGTCCCTATGAAAATCCCACACTTCGGGCTCTTTGTCAAAACGCATCTGAATACAAAAATGAGACGTATTATATAGAGTGAGAAGAGTCCTTTCCCATAGGGAGTTCTTAGTTTAGGGTCATAGAATTCAGACCATGGGTGGGAGGAAGCACAGGAGGCATGTGACAGGTACTTACGAAAACCCGATGTGGATGAGGACATAAGTCCTAACTTCCATGTGTTCTCTAGGGAGTGATCATGTCGACGGACCGAACACGAATGTTAGGATGGGCCCACGGGGAACTGCCCAAGCACTCCTACGTATCCCATGTGGATGGTAATCAAGATAAACATAGTTCTTATGGGTGGCACGATAAGGTACAAGTGTCATGGAAAAAGGGGAGTGTGGGTGTGGCCCTTTCACTAAAAGATCAGAATTTGATAAATCTTGTTTGTACATTAAGGTGAGTGATTTTTTTGTGAAGTGACAGGCCTAGTGTAGAAGGCCCTGGTGTCACCGCAAGAATCATGCCGTGATGGGCGTTGACAAATGGCATGGAACATGACCAATAACCAACGTGATGTCCTCTACAATGAGGTTATCACAATGCAGTTTCATTTTTCGTCATGCGGCCAGGACGATAATGTCACAGTTTAGGGTCGTATGATAGGACCAAGCATGCATTTTAACGTCACAAAGTGCAGACGTAGTAGAGATGATGCTACATGGGGAATGTGTATGGTTTTGTGCGACATAACCGATGTGAATGAGGACATAATCCCACATCACACCACGCGGTCCCGTAGTCAGGGTCCCGAAGTCAGGATGCTGAACTCAAGCTGGACCTATGGACAGGAGGTTTGGGCATTCCTATGTTTCCAAGAGGGATGGGATCCAAGCCAGACTTAGTTCTAGAAGATCATAGTTTATGGTCTTAGAGCTCAGACCATGAGTGGATGAAAACTTTCCAGGTAAGCGCAGACCTCAACCCGATCCCTAAGCCCATATGAGTTAAACTCGGTGTGGGAATCAAGGGAGGAAGATCCAAATCACGACACTCGAAACATCCATCGAGGGGATGTTGGCAAAGAGCCCTGAAGGACACCTTGGACGTGGAATTGTTCCCCCAATGCGTAGACATGCGCGAAGGAGTAGTACCAAGAGTTCTGAAATTCTACTTGGACAAGATGAGACTGGAGAAGGATGTGAATTGTGTAACCGACGTTTTGGGCTTAATGGGGTTGGCGTGCCGATAGAGGAAAGCTATTAACTGTGGTGGAAAAACAGTCTCCATATCACGTTAGATTGAGGTGGGAACACCAAACGATCATTGACCTCTAACCAAATTAGTAACGCTAGATTTTTATCGATTTGTTGTCCAAAACCCTCAGGGCGTTGGCCTATAATGGTAGGAGAACCCGTGGGCCTGGTATCTAGGAAGTTCATGGGGGTCCCTCCAGGTGTGAAAGATGATGGAATCCATGATGAAGGGATACACAATGCCTGGAAAGCAGGTGCGGACGTGTCCGAGTAAAGTTTTACATTCCAGTTATTAAACCGGAGTATCCTTAGGCACATTGGTGACCCATCAGAAAGGGTCGATGAAACAGCTCAGGAGGGAGGGCTACATGGCGTGGTCAAGACCAATGTGAATGAGGACATAATCCCACACCACACCATATAATCTTCTTGTGGAGGAAGTGTAGGCCAAGGGGCCGAGGTGGGATGGAGGTTTCCAGAAGATGGGGATAGACCCGATGCTTAGACATTCGAGTGGTCCTACGTGTCCCATAAGGATGGGAATCAAACCACACGTAGTTATGAAGGGATAACCTGGGGAAGAATATACTAACAAGAAGGTGTGTGCCGCGGTGGGTAATTAAGATATAATCCCACACCATACCACACAGTTCTGCAGGAAATAATCTGGGCCAAGGGGCCCAAAAAGGCCAAGGGGCCTGAGGGTATCAGTCAGTTAGGGAAGCCTGGCCAATTTGTAGTTTAACATATTGAAATGAGGATGAGGAAAGAGATAATTGTATCTCATTCGGGGAGGTGTACGACATGGAATGTAACCCGGCGTGAATTAGCACATAATCCTGCACCACGCCGTACATCCCTTATAAGAGAGTCGGGGACATATGCCCGACCGCTGGCACCACCCGGAGGAAAGTTTGTCGCTTCGGGAAGGGGCAGAACGAATCAATGCACTCGATGTTTGGGACATCTCGGGGTGGACCTGAAGATCCAGGACACTATTGACCATGTTCAAAACATAGAGTTCCTATGGTGACCCG
The DNA here is from genome assembly GCA_963277665.1 of Viscum album. NCBI lineage: Eukaryota > Viridiplantae > Streptophyta > Magnoliopsida > Santalales > Viscaceae > Viscum > Viscum album. The sequence continues at coordinate 960,166,649 of OY728148.1, read as the reverse complement.
ATATTGGAGCAACAAATGAGTGTCGACCGTTGACCAAATTCACAACGTCGGACTTTTATCAGCTTGATTCTCCAAAACCCTCGGGGGTGTTGGCATGTATCGATAGGAGAGCCCTTGGGAATTGTATCCAGGCCATTCTTGGGGGTCCCACTAGGTGAGGAAAGTGATGGATTCCCAGTCAAGGAGTGGGTGAAGCATACCTGTATCCATCCACGAAAGAGGTAAACATCTCCTGGGGGATGTGCGGCTGGGTTGAGGCTTACTCGACGTGAGTTGGGAAAAAGTGTGCATTATTCCATATTTCTTGACCAGAGGGGAATATTTCTGGATTTTGGGTTGGGCCAATAGATGAAATTTCTAGTCATTCCTATGAATCCCATTAGGATGGGAATCGAGCCATACATATTTCTTGAAGGCCATGCAGTTTAACGTCATGCAGGGAGGACGTGGGAGGATAGAAGAATGGGAGTGGTCACATGGTGCAACCATTATAATCCTTGTATGAGTGGGGTTAATAAAGCATACTCCTCATCCTGCAAGGATCCTCTGAGGAAACTATACCCAGGGGGAAAGTTAAAGAGAAGAGCTCGGGGCTGGGCTCAAGACGAAGCATCTGAGCATTCCTACATATCCCATTAGGATGGGAATCAAGGCACACAAAGTTATTAAAGCACAGTTTAATTTTGTCCTATATAAGGGATGCATCTCACTTGGGGATAGGTATGGTAAAAATGTAACCCGACGTGAATGAGGACATATACCACACCAAACCATGCGATACCACAAGAGAGTCTGAGTTGACGGAGTCCAAGGGGCCTGAGGATGAGCCTCGGTCTTGGAGGCCTGACCGGTTTGCAGTTCAATTTCTTACAGTAAGGACAGGGGCCAGGGGCCAAAAGAGGCCAAGGGGCCTGAGGCTGAGCCTCGGTTAGGGAGGCCTAACCAGATTGCAGTTTAACTTTATATATTAAGGACATGGGCCAAGGGCCCAAAGAGGCCAAGGGGCATGAGGATGAGCCTCGATTAGGGAGGCCTGACCGCCTTGCAGTTTAACGTCTTACATTAAGGACTGAGGATAGGGGCCCGAAGAGGCCAAGGGGCTTGAGACTGAGCCTCAATCAGGGAGGCCTGACCGGCTTTCAGTTTAATGACTTACAGTAAGGACGAAGGTGATTGTAGTTTAAGTTCATAGAGCTTGGACCAATTTGTAGTTTATTTTCTTGTTGGACGATGGTGGAGTTTTGGGTCATGTGGGACCGGAACGTGCAGTTTAGGGTCGTGCGGGACCGCAACATGCAGTTTACGGTCTTGCGGGACTGTAACGTGCAGTTTAGGGTCGTGCGGGACTATAACGTGTAGTATAGGGTCGTACGGGACCGTAACATGCAGTTTAGGGTTGTGCGGGACCGTATAGATTATGGTTGTCCAGGAACAAGGATGCATAGGCAAGGTACATCTTGAGGAACATGGCATTGGTGGGAGGAGTTATGCGCTCAACATTCGTGGTCACCAAGGAGTATGCACCATTGGGGTAAATCTTATGGATGACATAAGGTCCATCCCATTTGGACTCTAGCTTGGGAGGTTTCCTACTGGGGATCATTGGTGCTCGAAGGGCCAATACTAAGTTGCCCGGTAGAAAATAAGGAAGGCAAACCTTCTTATTGAAGGCTCTGGATATCTTATTCTGATGCCTTTCCAGATTGTGCAGGGCATGAAGCATGTTCTCATCCAGTGCTTCCAATTCAGGTAGAGGGATTTTATCCACCTTATCCAGTACCTGCTGGTCATATACTACAGTGTGTAACGATGGAAGATGGATCTTAATGGGTAGGACCACATCATCCCCATACACCAGGGAATATGGGTTCACCTGGGTGGAATTGCGAGTCCTCATCCAATATTCCCAGAGGGTGTTGGGGAGCTTGTCCGACCAACTATTCTTGTTCTCACCATCCATTTTCTGCAGAATGTTAGAGAGGGTTTTGTTGAATGCCTCGATCTGTCCATTTGCTTGTGAATGATAGTGATAGGTATGGTTTGAATGGATATTGTACTTGGCGTAAAATATCATCAGCTTGGATGCTCTTAAGTTGGTTCCATTATCTGTGAGGACATCGTGAGGGACCCCAAACCGATGGATGATGTTAGAGCTCACAAAGTCGACGAAGGAACAAGACTTGACCTCTTTGAGCAAATTTGTCTCTGCCCACTTGGAGAAGAAATATGTAGTAGTAGGATGAACATACACTGGCGAGCTATCGCCAGTGGATATGGTCCCACTACATCGATTCCACACTCCACAAATTGCCAAGAGTACTTGGTGGAGTGGAGGGGCTTCGGCGGCCAATGCAGGAAGTTGGCATGAACTTGGAACATGTGGCATCTCATGGAAAACTCGATACAATCATGGATCATAGAGGGCCAGAAGTACCCCAACCTCCAGATTTGATGAGACAGCTTTGGCCCAGCTTGGTGGGCACCAAAAGAACCAGCATGAACCTCTTGCATAACCTGAGAAATCTCGACTCCATGAATGCAATGGAGGAGGACACCATCGAAGCTCTGCTTATAAAGGATCTGCTCAAGACTAGGACCGCTCTGGAGGGTAAATTGCAGCGTGCGACATCGGATTCACTCACGCTCTGCCCGGTCATCCGGGAGGAAACCATTTCGGAGATACTCGACAAACTGTGTCCTCCAGTCGGGAGTGGCCTCAACCACTGTGTCTGACGAACCCGGGACCCCTGAAGTAGAAGGTCCGACGGTGAGATGACTTACCCGCAGGCTTTCATTGTCCTCTAATGTGATGGGGGAAATGACTCTCTGGTTTGCCACATGTATGATCAAATCATCTTTCTCGGGTTCTACGAGTGACTCAGCTAAGCGAGCCAAAGCATCTACTCGACCGTTCTGTGACCGAGGGACATAGGTAACCTCTGGTCGAGAAGAGAACTGGGCCATTAGATGGAGGGTGCACTCCAGCAACGGTACAAGCTTTAGCTTCCTAACGAAATAGTCAACATTGAACTTCTTGATTACCATATCAGAATCTCCTTTCACCTGGAGATGGGGCACATCGATCTTGAGGGCCAACGCGAGGACGGTGTTGAGAGCCTGGTACTCTGCCTCGTTGTTGGTACAAACTTCTGACAACAGGAAAGAGTATGGCAGGACGACTTGCACCAAGGTGATGAAGATGATACCCATACCCACTCTGTTGAGCTTAGGATCGTTGAGCCTCCTACCAGAGGGGCTCCGTGAGGCACCGTCGAAATACAGTTGCGAACACGAGACGGCATGATCAACTGAGAGGATCGTCTCATCAGAAAAAACCAGGTCCAGGGATTGATCCGTGGAGGTTGGATGGGAAGCTAAAAAGTTTGTCAATGTCTGTCCCTTGATGGCCTTATGAGGCATGAACCTGGTGTCAAACTACTAGATGATCACCACCCACCGTGCTAGTTGTCCAGTTAACATGGGGCAGTTCAGAATATACTTCAGTGGTCTACCGGAGAGACCAATTGTACCTCATGGTGTTGTAGGTAATGCCGCAACTTCTGTATGGAAAAAACAAGCGCAAGGCAGCTCTTTTCGATAAGGGAGTATCTGATCTCCGTATCAATAAGCATGAGCATAAGATAGTAGAGACTGTTCTCCATACCCTCGTTATTCTTCTGAGCGAGAAGTGCGCCAAGGGTCCATTCCAGGGTGGTCACGTACAGGATCAGCGGCTTTCTGGAGACGGGTGGCATCAAAACCGGTGGTTGAAGCAGATACTGCTTGATTTCCTTGAAGGAGGTCCGACACTCTTCATCACATTCGTAGGTAGATCCTTTCTTCATGACCAGGGAAAAGGAATTACCCTTTCCGGCCAAATTCGCGATGAATAGGCGTATATAGGATAAGTAGCCTTGGATACCTCGAACATTGTGAATATTTCTTGGGGGATGTATTTGGATGATGGCCTTGATCATCTCTGGGTCGATCTCAATGCCCCGGTATCTAACAATAAAGACGAGAAACCTCCCAGAGGTGACCCCATAGGCACACTTTAACGAGTTTATCTTCAGGTGGCGGGAACAGAGGAAACCGAACACTTTCTCAAGGTCTTTAAGATGGTCCTGGTGCTGGCGAGATTTGACCACTAGATCATCCAAGTAACATTCCACCAGCATCCTGAGAATCGTCCTGAATATGAGATGCATGGCTCACTGATAAGTGGAACCTACATTTTTCAGGCTGAAGGGAATAACCTGGTAACAAAACGTACCTTGGGGAGCCTTGAAGGCAGTGGAATCCTCATCCTCGGGGGCCATCCGGATTTGGTTGTACCCTGAATACCCATCCATTAAATAGAGGTATTGTAACTCAGTCGTGGCACCAATTAATAACTCCGTCACCGGGAGGGGAAAGTCATCCTATGGGCAGTGGCGATGGATGTCACGAATGTCGATTCAGACTCTGATCTATCCATTCTTCTTCTTGACTGGCACAATGTTGGCAAGCCAATTGGGGTACTAGACTTCCTTGATGACGTTGGCTTTGATAATCTTGTCAACTTCGGCCACAACCATAGCACCCTGAGAACAGTGCATCTTTATGGGAGGCTTCTTAAACCCATGATGGTTTGACGGGAGGCCCAGGCGGTGAACGACTACCTGAGGATCTAGTCCTGCCATCTAACCTTAACTCCATGCAAACACATCACTGTGTTGTTTGAGAAAGTTTACCTACCACTACTGCTCCTCGGGGGACATGGCTGCACTGATCAATGTGGGTCTTGGATCTTCCTCGCTAACAAGGTTCACTTGTACCAGTTCATCAAACGTGGTATAGACGCCTTCCTCAACTGTGTGGGGAGCATCCTCGAGATCTTTCTCTCCACCCATGGAGGTATTTCCCGCAAGGGGATCTACTTCTGAGCTATCAAACCCTGATGGGAAGCTGGTGCCGGCTTGGGCAGCAGTGGTCATCATATCAGGAGACCCACCCACCATTGAGACCATAGAAATGAAGGCAGTAGATCATATCCCATCTAGCCTTCGGCCTAAGGGGACACGTTTGATGACATCAAAGTAGTGGTGACGCGTCATCCTGAGTCGGTTGATTCTAACCCGGCAGAAGAGACACGTATGACGTACTGCCATTGTCATAATCTTGACATTCTGATACCGCATAGGGGTAGGAGGCTTTGGGATCACCTGACCCTGGATGGTGTATAAGTACGAGGTGATTTTCCGTCGTCACTTGGACCTGGGAACAATCCTTCCTTTCGTACCTGAAACAACAAAACACTACACCATGTGTGGTGTTGTGGCCTCCAATCAATGGATCGGGAAGATGTAGGTGTCATCCAGGCTAGCCTATGTATCAGTTGTGACATGGGAGGGTTCGTCCTCACATTCTAGTATTTTTTTTATCCTTACTCTTGTAATAATCAGCATCCAGAGAGCGGGCTTGACAAGAGGTGAACGGAGACGCATCTCCTTGGAACATGCCTACTTGACCATTAATAGAGTATTTGAGGCATTGGTGATACAACGAAGGGACCAATGTGTACAGATAGAGCCATGGCCTGCCCATCAATGCGTTATAGGCGGTGTCCTGGGAGACAACCATGAACTCGGTGCTGGCAATCAGGGAACCGAACTGGGTCTTCAGGTAGATCTCGCCGACTGGGGATTGCTCAGTCCAATTGTATCCTTGGATTCTAAGGTCAGAGAGAGTTAAATAATCTTCTGACAAACCCATCTTTCATAGTGTCCGAGTCTGGATCATGTTGATCCTAGAACCCGTGTCAATGAGGCAGCAGTGGACTTCCATGCCATTGAAATGGCCAGTGACGTACAGTGGGAAAATATTCCCCTATATGGGAGGGTCTTCATCTTCATCGGAAAATGAGATAACCTCCTAGCATTCGACGTTCTCTATTTCCTCAGCGTGCAAGGCTTCCACAGTTGCTACCTCCGTCTCAAACTAGATGGGGCTCCTTAGGGCCTCGGAAAGTGCTTCACACAATTTATATGATAGGAGAAGGGACTCAAGGATAGAAATCCTTGCTGGAATGCCAACCAGGTGCTTCAAGACATCATACTTTCGTGCCATGTGCGAGCCTCTGCTTACAGGAGGTCGTTCTACATTTGGAGGCATATCGGGTGCTGCCGGTTGAACCGACGGTTGGCTAGTACTGGGTACATCCCGCTACCTACTAGTTGAAGCCTAGAGAGTAGCCTCCGGATTAGGATCGGGTAACATAGATTGTCCTATAGCTGGGAAAGACAGACTGCGATACGAATGAGGTAGCTCTACCTGATCTAGTAGCACAAACGATGGTGGAGGTAGAGCTGAGGGCATCAGATGTGGTTGTACATGATGGGCTCTACGATGAGCCTACTACCTGGTTTCAGTAGCATTCATGGATTGACTGAAATCACCCACTGAAGTGCCTCAACGACCTATGCAGTTTTGGTTCCACTGGCATTGGTGTCGGCTGGGGATGTTGGGGAGGTTCTCCAAGCATTCCCCCTCTTTAAGAGCCATATAGGGCCTTACCACCTCCACGGTGTTAACCTAAACGTACCCCTGGCAGTTTCTTGACGATTCATCCACCACTAGGAATATTCTGGGAGGAATCCCCATTTTAGGGGGCATAAAGTCGCCAAGAGTGTGGGATGACGATAGCAGAGGTGGAGCACCTTGCTTCTTCTTGCCCCGTCGCTGCTTGCCCCATTGGGAAGAGGTCGGCTGCGATGACGATGTAGAGGTACTGGATACTTCTTCCGAAGGCTCCGGCTGATTCAAGAGTGCCCGAATGATACCATGGGCATGGGCGAATGTTTTTTGATCCATCCAGTCATCGTATTTCTGGGACCCACGGCTTGGAACCTATTTCCACTCACCATCGCTGTCGCTACCGGTTTCTGACCCTACAAAGACACCCTCTAGTTGTGTTTGTGCTGGGCTCAACCTGACTATGTTTTTGTCGACCTGGTCTTGAAGCCAGTCTTTAAACTCATAGAATTGCATGATGGTGTTCCCCAGAATCCGATGATAGGGACAGTAGTTGGGGTGATCGGTGTGATTTTCCTCTGTCAGCCTTCTTCACTCAGGTAGGCGCACAATCCCTTGCTCTATAGCACTTCAGTAGTAACAGGGGACCTGATTCTTGTTGAACGAATAAGTTTAGTGTCTTATTTCCGGATAGGGGGCCCTAGGGTCCTGGCCCTGATGAGGGGCCAGAGGGGGTTGCCGAGAGGGCGATGCCTGATTGTCTCGCCTAGGTGGTAGTGGCGCATTACGCGGGGGAACCTTCCGATTCTAAGGCAGTTGCTGCTGGGCAGGAGCCTGTGCTTGAGGTGGAGGACCTCTGGGGGGTTGCGGGGCCGGTGCCGCTGGCAGTAATTCTAGCTGCCTGGGGGATTCTATTTGGGCCACCGCAGTGGGTTCGGCTCTTGCAGCCCACCCAGAGGGGATCACAGGGGGAATCTGATATGTCTGACTAGCCTGTTGCAGAGCCTCCTCGAGGCGCCGAGTTTTATCATAGAAATCATGGAACCCTCCAGGGTAGTTCTGGGTTATCAGGGAAGGAACCAGCTCTGGTTTAACCTTCCCTACACACATTGTCATTAATTTCTCATAATTCAGTGGCATGTCGAGGGAGTATGTATGTCCCTTCCACCGGGCGATGAAGTCTGCGACTCGCTCATCATGCCTTTGTTTGCACATGAAGAGGTCTGCGATGGTGGTCTTTCGCATGGTGGAGCTGAATTGGTATAGGAACTGCCGGAAGAGATCCTCCCCACCGTTCACCGATCCGATAGGGATCTGGATGTACCAGATGAATGTTGTAACACCCCAAGATTCTACGATACGCTTCTCTTTGAATAATGTGATAGCATGTGTTGTACGCAACACCGAGTTCTAACACACCATAACCAATCAAACGAGCCGTTATGAATAGTAATACCTACTTTTTGAAATTATATATATTTTATATTTCAAAATGAGCTTCATTTTTGGATTTGTAATATCGAATTTATCCCAAGGTGAAATTTTGGTACTTTTCGGATAACTTTAATATTTTGATGAATAGTGAAAATTACTAAATTTTAATTAAAAACAACTTTTTTAATAAAAAATAATTAATAGTGATAAATTATGAATTTGAGAGGTTTTAAAGTATATTTAGAATATATTTTTACCATTTAATACAATTTTGGTCATTGGACATACTTTTACAATTAAACAGGACATAAACAAGTGTCTATCTTTTGATAGTTATTATCTCTTAAAAACACGCTTATTGTTTTAACAACGGGAATTAATTTTAAATTAATTTCAGCAACATCTGTGTTTTGAATTTGGAAAAATGGATTCCATATTTTGAATCAGGATTTTCAAATTGTGTAAATAGGTAACATTTATTTTTAGACATTTTGAATAATTACTGTGGTAAATATTTTATTTACCATGGTTAAAGGTAAATCCCGTAAATAAGGGTTAAAAAATAATATTATAATAATTCTAAATTACCCTAAAACATGTCCTAACCTTATTTGTTGATACATTTTCGACCATAGTCATCTTTGGGTTGATTTTGGGACCCCATGGAGCCACTTGTAGGTGATAGGGACACTTTATTTTAATTAAGTTAAAATGAATACAAAAATGACACAAGCATATATCTTTTAGAAAAACAATTATTACATAGGGTTATATATGTTTTATTTTGGACTATAAATATTAATTAGAAAGATAAAAATATTTAATACATAATGATATTTTATTTATAAAATTTAGACTTTAAATAAGTTAATTTATTTATGACACAATGATGATGCAGTAATTACCATAATAGGGAAAAATTAATATAATTGATATTATAAATACACAAATAAATAGAATTTGAGACTTTTTATGAATTAAACTAAATTTCTAAGTTACTATGACATGTTAGTAATGATTTAATTAAATGTTTTTTAAGTAATCATTCTTTTATGAGTTTCACAGAAATCAACTATTGAATAGTGTCAAAAATGACATAAAAGAGTTTTTAAAACAAATATTATATTATTAATTGATATTAAATTCTTAAAAATCTAAGGTTCGGCCAAGAGGCTTATATAATGATAGGTGTATCATTAATGGACAACTTGGGGGACTCTTGTAAGTATAAAGTATGTTTATTAACCATATTATATAAAAATACAAAGAGACATTGTAAAAGTGAAACTAATTAAATAAGAGTTAATACTTAAAGATAAGGTTAATATAAGTACCCAAACCTTTCCAAATTCTATTGGCTGAGTGGTTTTAGACCCATACTCACCTTAAAATTTAAATAATCAACCTTGGAGCCATTAGAAACCGAATATGAATTTATTATAAATTAATATTTCTAGCTTTTCCAAAGGTGCCCCTCACCCCTCCTATAAAAGGGCACTCATACTTCTCATTTCTTCACACCTTAAAAGCCTTTTGGTTCGGCCAAACTCTGCCCAAATACTCTCCCAACTTCCCTCACTACATACTAGAGGCCTTAGTAGGATCCTAAATCTAACCTAAAGAGCCCTTTTGGTCAAATCAAAAGGAAGAACCCGAAGAAGAGGTAATAATTTCACCACCCTTTTCCAAGTTCCTTTCTTCTTCCACTTCTTCTTCCTTTGTTGGTACCATTGTAAAATAATAACTCCAGTATCATATATATACTGTGATGTGATTATAAATATGGTACAACCATAATCAGTATTCTATCCACCCTTTGAATAACATGTCACCATACATGCGTACGTACGGCTTACCGTCTCCACATCGTGTTGTAATTGTTATTCAATATATTATTATTTGGATGGGTATAATAATGATGTGTAAATCATGTAAATAATAAATATAACATGTTAATTATTCTTTATATATGATATAAAATCCATTTATATATTATTTTAATATCAAAAGAATGATATTGTCGCTCGTGCGTACGTACAGACTACCGTCTCCACGAACGCGATGAGATTCATTCTCCATCATATCCATTCGAGTATAAGTCTCATTTGATGGTTAATAATAGTATCTAAGGACTTGATATCATTCTTTATATGATTAAGATACAACCTATACATTATAGACATGGCTTACGTAACCAAACATATAAAATAAAACAAGTAAGTTAACACCCTAAACAACGATAATACTAAGATATTATTTAAAAAGCAATGTTAAAAGATCATATATGATATCATATGAATTTATATGATTCTTGTATAATTTAATAACAATTATTTCACTATTATACAGGATTTTAACCTACCCCAACCAAGGAAAAGTACAAATGTAAGGGTTATTTCACAATCTCATCATTATCCGAGGTTGTTTATACGTAATAATCTACTGGGATCTCTTATTCATCCACATCCATGTTTCTTAAAAATGTAATTCAAAACATTCTTAATATTTAAAAGAATATGGGTTAAAGTCATTTATACCCTTGTTTGACTTTTATAAGAGTTTTGTAAAGGAATCTTTCTGTCGTTTTCCAAACAAGGTTCTTTTAACCTTTTCGACAGAATTAAGGTAAGAATGTTTTTTTAACTTATACGGCGGGTGCGGTAATTTTCCGCTATTATAAAATCATCGAAGCTTCCATTATAATATTATAAGAATATTTTTAAAGAAAATGTTTTATTAAATGATTTCAAAAATAGAAAGAGATATTTTCTAAAAAGAGTTTGGATTTCATTTATGTCAACATCCTTTGATGGAATTTATGCTTATTTGAAGTTGATTTATTATGATACAAAACTTCTATATTGTATTGAAGGTTTTTCAATATGTTTGACTATGGATGTGCTATTATTATACCATTCATAGTTTATGATGAATGTATTGACATTTCGTATGCTAGTTTTAATACGAATGTTTATGTTATGTTTAAACCTTTTCATATGGGAATGCATTGGACTTAATATGTGACGGGTGGAGCCCTCTATAGCTCCTCGATGCATCGGTAGGTCCCATGTGACAAACTATTGTCTTGGAACATGGCCTTGGAAAAATCTTATTTGTAGTCTTGGCACGATGCCTTGGCTACGTGGTTATGATTGTCTGGAATTATGCATTTCATCATTATGAAAGTGGTTATTGATATTGCATGTGATTATTCGATTAGTAGAATATCCATGTGAATAAGTAAATGGAATTATTTAATTTTACTTTTTCCATACTATGTTTAAGTTCAAGTTTAAAAGGATTTTGTTTTTGAAATGCATTGCCTTAAATGTTTATGCTTATTTTTGAATGTTTCTGCTATATTGTTATCCTTACTGGGAATTTGAGCTCACCCCTTTTCTATGTTTTATTTTTCCCAGGATGTGAAGAAGGAAGTTATGAATGACCTGCAGGGATATTATAAGGGGATAATACTGTGGACTATGGAGACATTATGTTGTTCTAGTTGTTTTTCACTATATGATGTAATGTAAAACTTTATGAATATATCTAGTGTTTCCAAGGCTACTAAACCAATCGGTCTTTCGAGATTTGATCTTTTTTTTGATCATACCAATGTTATGTAATAATGCACCGACTCTAGGTAACTGGGGTTGGGGCGTTATAGTTGCTATCAGAGGAAGTTTAGTAAAAACCTTGGACACTTGATTTAGATAAACTCTGATTAGAGCACGTAGACCTAAGATGAACTATGAGGATTAGTATAGAATAACTTTTTAGAATTTTGGTATTGTAGATATTTTTTGAGTTTTCCGAGCAATACATCCCTGTCTGGATACGAGCAGGTAGAGGCGGCTCTGGCACAGATGTACCTAGGGGTAAAACACGAAAACACCGCTTTGAGCTCGACTCGAATGGGAACTGGTGCACGACAACGGGCCTTGATGCACTCTTGGTTACGACACTCCTGAGGGATATGCATAGGATAAATCTCATTTTCTTTACAAATCATTATGAAGGGTTTATGAGTATATACTTCCTCAAAGAAAACATTTTTATTATTATGGATTATATCCATAAATAGTTCAATTTATGTTAAGTGTTTTATAAGTATGGAATTATGTATTTTGATTCATAAACTGATCTAGTTTATGCCATTTTTTAGAAATGGCGCCTAGTGGAAGAAATGGAAACTGAATCAATGCACGCACACCATGTAGGGATTTTCCTCCTGCTCAAGATAATTATAGTGGAGCTGGTGATGCAACTGGTGCCAATCAGCAAATCACCATACTGTGACAACTCACTCAGGTTATGAATAATAACCTTACCCGTATGGAGCAACCTAATCCACAGCATGGAGGATCAATGTTAGATCGATTCATGAGGCAACAACCACCAACGTTCAATGGGAGTACAAATCCCTTAGTAGCTGAGAAATGGATATATTCCCTAGAGAAATTATTTCAGGCTTTGGGGAGTAGTGAAAGGGAAAAAGTTATCATGGCAGTTTACCGCCTCACTGGAGATACTGATCAATGGTGTTCATTGATTTAAAACACAAAGGAATATGATGAAGTATCAAATATTGAATGGAGGGAGTTCAAAGATCTGTTTTTAGAAAAATACTTTCCTCGCGACCATCGAGCAGATATGGAAAGTCATTTTTTGAGTCTGAGATAAAAGGAGGATGAGAATGTCACAAAGGTTGAGGCTAACTTTACATGGTTATCAATTTATTCTAGAGATTATATACGTAACCCAAGAAGTAAGATTGATCATTTTTTTGATGGGTTAAAACCATTTCTCCGTCAAGAAATAGTCTCACAATCCTTTTCTTTGTACGAAGACATTGTCTCAAGTGCTATCAAGACGGAAAAGGAATTCTCTATGTCTTATGACTTTAAAGAAAAGCAAGAGAAGAAGAGGCCTGCTGATCAATCTGGTAATGTAAATAAGGGGAAGAAGGGAAGGGTTGAATATCCATCCTATGGTAAATGTGGGAAGAAACACCCTGGTACTTGCTTGAAGGGAATGTGAGTCTGTTACAAGTGTGGTGAAAAAGGCCACCAAGCTCGTGATTGAAAGGGGAAGAAGGAAGACACAAACGTTCAGTGCTACAATTGCAGGGAGATGGGGAAATATTCAAATGAATGTCCTAAGCATCATGAGAACTTATCTCAAGAAAAAGCCCATGGATCAAGTCCAAGCTTATGCTATCACTACTGCTGAGGTAGAAGCTCCGAAAGACGTGGTGGCAGGTAATTTAATGGTTTCCTCAAGTTTAGAAAATGCATTATTTGATTCTGGATCATCGCATTGTTTCATATCTTCCCAGTCACCATTAGAGAACATAAATGTTCTTTATATGCTGATCTCATCGTCATACCTACGATTGAGTTTGATATAATCATCGGTATGGACTGGCTTTTGGACTATGATGCGAAGATTTATTGTAAGAAGAAAGAGGTTACGATTCTTGATAATAATGATAAGGAACACCTTATATTTATAGAAGAATCGTCACCACCTAATTCTTATTTAGATACACCCCCAGTAGCTCAACTAAATTCAATTATTGGGGAGGAAGATAATGAAATAACTGTGGGTGAGGAAAGGAATGTTCAAATAGAGGATGTACCTGTTGTGAAAGAATTTGTAGATGTATTTCCGGAAGATTTACCTGGACATCCTCCAGAACGAGAAGTTGAGTTTTCCATTGATTTAATTCCTGGATCAAGGCCTATATCGAATACCCCTTATAGAATGGCCAATGTAGAGTTAGTTGAACTAAAGAAACAACTAGAGTAATTGAGTAATAAAGGATTTATTCTCCCTAGTGTTTCTCCATGGGGATCCCCTGTTCTTTTTTTTTAAAGAAAGACGGATCTATGAGGTTATGTATCGACTACAGGGAGATCAATTCTATAACGATATAGAACATGTATCCCCTACCTCGCATTGATGATTTATTTGACCAACTTAATGGAGCTCAATACTTTTCAATGATTGACCTTCGATCTGGATACCATCAGTTGTGTGTGGAGAAGGAATACATTCTGAAGACAGCATTTCGAACCAGGTATGGGCATTACGATTTTACTGTAATGCCTTTTGGTTTGACTAATGCACCCTCTGTATTCATGGATATAATGAATAGAGTTTTCAATGTGTATCATGATGAATTTTTGGTGGTATTTATTGATGATATCTTGGTATACTCCAAAAGCTATGAAGATCATTAAAATCACTTGCGCATTATCCTGAAGACTCTGAGAAGACATGAATTATATGGGAAGTTTAGCAAGTGTAAATTTTGGCTTCATGAGATTTCTTTTCCTGGCCATATTGTCTCTAAAGATGGAATATATGTTGATCCTTCTAAGACTAAGGAAATCCAAGAATGGTCAGCACCGATGAGTATAACTGAGTTATGTAGTTTTATTGGTTTGGCAGGTTATTATCGACGATTCGTCCAGAATTTTGCCCGATTGGCTAACCCATTAACAAAGATCACACGTAAAGGGGTTAAATTTGTTTGGACAAAAGAGTGTGAAGAATGTTTTGAAGAACTGAAGTGAATATTAGTCAATGCTCCTATAATGACTGTACCATCTTGGAATGATGGGTTCGTTATTTATAGTGATTCATCAAAGAAAGGACTTGGTTTTGTCCTTATGAAAAGTGATAGGGTTATTGCCTATGCATCACGACAGTTGAAAATTCATGAACAAAACTATCCTACTCATGATCTCGAGTTACCATCTTTGATCTTTTCTTTGAAGATATGGAGGCACTACCTCTATGTTGAAAAATGTGAGATTTATACTGATCACAAGAGTTTGAAGTATATTTTTTTACAAAAATAACTCAACATGAGGCAAAGGAGATAGCTTGAATTACTCAAGGATTATGATTGCACGATACACTACCACCCGGGGAAGGAAAACAAGGTGGCAGATGCTTTGAGCAGAAAAGATCATGGAGTTTTCAACAATATGAGAATTGAAAGGGATCCAATTTTCATGGATCTAGTGATGATGGACATGGGAATAACCAGGGAAAGAGAAATATCAATGCTTTTTCAAATGGTTGCCAAACCATCTTTACTAGAAAAGAATTAAGAGTTCTTAGACCGATGATGAAGAATTTCAAAAGAATGTTAAAGCTGTGAATGATGGTAGATTGAGAGATTTTTTCTATGAATATGGAATATTGAAATTCGGAAAGAGGATTTATGTTCCGGATATACCTAATCTAAAAAGGGAAATGCTAGATGATGCTCATAGTTCCAATTTCTCTATACACCCTGGGAGCACCAAAATGTATAGAAATTTGAAGGAACATTTTTGGTGGGACAACATGAAGAGGGAGATTGCTGATTTTGTGTCAAGATGTATGGTTTGTCAACAAGTGAAAGCTGGAAGGCAATAGCCTGGAGGAGTCATGCAACCTCTTCCCATACCAAAGTGGAAATGGGACAATATTACGATGGACTTTGTCATGGGGCTACCAAAGACTCCTAGAAGGAACGATGCAATATGGGTTATTGTTGATCGTCTTACCAAGTCAGCACATTTTCTTGCTATAAGAGACGATCTACACCTAGAACCTCTAGCAAGACTATATATTAATGATGTTGTGAGACTTCATGGAGTACCCCTATCAATTGTTTCTGATCGTGATCCCTGTTTTACTTCACGATTTTGGAAAAGTATTCAGAAATCCCTGGATACTGAACTTCATTTGAGAACTACTTACCACCCTTAGACAGACGGACAATCAGAACAGACTATTCAAACCTTAGAAGACATGTTGAGATCTTGCACACTAGACTTTCAGGGAATGTGGGATCAATATTTACCTCTGGTAGAATTTTCCTATAACAATAGCCTCCATTCGAGTATTCAGATGGCACCATATGAAGCGTTATACGGAAAGAGATGTCGTACACCAACCTGTTGGGATGACATTGGTGAAAGAAAACTTGTAGGACCAGAACTGGTGGAGGAAACAGTGGAAAAGGTGAAGGTAATCAAAAATCACATCAAAGCTGCTCAAAGTAGGCAGATGAACTATGCCGATAATCGATGGAAGGATTTGGAATTTCAAGTCGGTGATCATGTTTTCCTGATGGTATCTCCATGGAAGGTAGTTATACATTTTGGTAAGAAAGGTAAATTTAGTCCCAGGTACATCGGACGTTTCGAAATTCTAGAACGAATTGGGGATGTACCTTACCGATTGGCAATGCCGCCAAGTCTCTCCAAAGTTCACGATGTGTTCCACGTATCTCTGTTGAGGAAATACATGCCTGACCCAATGCATGTACTCACCTATGAAGAATTAAAACTGGAACCCGATCTATCTTATTGCGAAGAGCCCGTTAGGATTTTTGATACGGGAGAACAAGTACTGACAAACCGGACGACGCGTCTGGTAAAAGTCTTGTGGAGAAACCATAAGATGGAAGAGGCAACGTGGGACCACGAGGAACTTATGATGAAGAACCAACAGATTCTTTTCATGTGATAAGTATTCTAGAAATATTGAGGATGAAATTATTTGAAGGATGGGGGAATGTAACACCTCAAGCTTCTACGGTACGCTTCTCTTTGAATAATGTGATAGCGTGTGTTGTACGCAACACTGAGTTCTAACACACCATAACCAATCAAACTAGCCGTTATGAATAGTAATACCTACTTTTTGAAATTATATATATTTTATATTTCAAAATGTACTTCATTTTTGGATTCGGAATATCGAATATATCCTAATGTGAAATTTTGGTACTTTTCGGATAACTTTAATATTTTGATGAATAGTGAAAATTACTAAATTTTAATTAAAAACAACTTTTTTAATAAAAATAATTAATAGTGATAAATTATGAATTTGAGAGGTTTTAAAGTATATTTAGAATATATTTTTACCATTTTATACAATGTTGGTCATTGGACATACTTTTACAATTAAACCGGACATAAACAAGTGACAATCTTTTGATAGTTATTATCTCTTAAAAACACGCTTTTTGTTTTATCAACGGAAATTAATTTTAAATTAATTTTTTCCACTTATGTGTTTTGAATTTGGAAAAATGGATTCCATATTTGGAATCAGGATGTTCAAATTCTGTAAATAGGTAACATTTATTTTTAGACATTTTGAATAATTATTGTGGTAAATATTTTATTTACCATGTTTAAGGGTAAATCCGGTAAATAAGGGTTAAAAAATAATATTATAATAATACTAAATTACCCTAAAACGTTTCCTAACCTTATTGTTTGATACATGTTCTACCATAGGCATTTTTGGGTCAATTTTGGGACCCCATGGAGCCACTTGTAGGTGATAGGAACACTTTATTTTAATTAAGTTAAAATGAATACAAAAATGACACAAGCATATATCTTTTAGAAAAACAATTGTTACATAGGGTTATATATGTTGTATATTCAACTATAAATATTAATTAGAAATATAAAAAGATTTAATACATAATTATATTTTATTTATAATTTTTAGACATTAAATAATTTAATTTATTTATGACACAATGATGATGTAGTAATTACCATAATAGTGAAAAATTAAAATAATTGATATTATAAATACACAAATAAATAGAATTTGAAACTTTTAATGAATTAAACTACTTTATAAGTTAATATGACATGTTAGGAATTATTTAATTAAATTTTTTATAAGTAATCATTCTGTTATGAGTTTCACAAAAAATCAACTATTGAATAGTGTCAAAATTGACATAAAAGTGTTTTCAAAAAAATATTATATTATTAATTGAAATTAAATTCCTAAAAATATAAGGTTCGGCCAAGAGACATATATCATGATATTTGTATCATTAATGGACCATTTGGGAGGTCTCTTGGATGTATATAGTAAGTTTATTAACCATATTATATAAAAATACAAAGAGACATTGTAAAAGTGAAACTAATTAACTAAGAGTTATTACTTAATGATAAGGTTAATATAAGTACCCAAACCTGTCCAAATTCTATTGGCTGAGTGGTTTTCCACCCATCCGTACCTTAAAATTTAAATAATCATCTTTGGAGCCATTAGAAACCGAATATGAATTTATTATAAATTAATATTTCTAGCTTTTTCAATGGTGGCCCTCACCCCTCTTATAAAAGGGCACTCCTCCTTCTCATTTCTTCACACCTTCAAAGCATTTTGGTTCGGCCAAACTCTGCCCAAATACTATCCCAACTTCCGTCACTACAACCTAGAGGCCTTAGTTTGATCATAAAGCCAGCCTAAGGATCCCTTTTGATCAAATCAAAAGGAAGAACTCGAAGAAGAGGTAATGATTTCACCACCCTTTTCCAAGTTCCTTTCTTCTTCCACTTCTTCTTCCTTTGTTGTTACCATTGTAAAATAATAACTCCAGTATCTTATATATATACTGTGATGTTATTATAAATATGGTACAACCATAATCAGTATTCTATCCCCCCTTTGAATAACATGTCACCATACGTGCGTATGTACGGCTTACCGTCTCCACGTCGTGGTGTAATTGTTATTCAATATATTATTATTTGGATGGGTATAATAATGATGTGTAACTCATGTAAATAATAAATATAACATGTTAATTATTCTGTATATATGATATAACATCCATTTATATATTATTTTAATATCAAAAGAATGATATTGTCGCTCGTGCGTACGTACGGACTACCGTCTCCACGAATGCGATGAGATTCATTCTCCATCGTATCCATTCAAGTATAAGTCTCATTTGATGGTTAATAATAGTATCTACGGACTTTATATCATTCTATATATGACTAAGATACAAACGATCCATTAAAAACATGGCTTACATAACAAAACATATAAAATAAAACAAGTAAGTTAACACCCAAAACAACGAAAATACTAATATATTATTAACAAAGAAATGTTAAAAGATAATATATGATATCATATGAATGTATATGATTCTTGTATAATTTAATAACAATTATTTCACTATTATAAAGGAGGTTAACCTACCCTAACCAAGGAAACTTACAATGGTAAGGGTTATTTCACAATCTCTTCATTATCCGAGGTTGTTTATACGTAACAATCTACTGTGATCTCTTTATCATCAACATCCATGTTTCTTAATAATGTATTTCAAATAATTATTACTATTTAAAAGAATATGGGTTAAATTCATTTATACCCTTGTTTGACTTTTATAAGAGTTTTGTACAGGAATCTTTTCGTCGTTTTCCAAACAAGGTGCTTTTAACCTTTTCGACAGAATTAAGGTAAGAATGTTTTTTAACTTATACGGCGGGTGCTGTAATTTTCCGCTATTATAAAATCGTCAAAGCTTCCATTACAATCTTATAAGAATATTTTCAAAGAAAATGTTTTATTAAATGATTTCAAAAATATAAAGACATATTTCTCTAAAAAGAGTTTTGATTTCATTTATGTCAATATCCTTTGATGGATTATACGCTTATTTGAAGTTGATTTATTATGATACAAAACTTCTATATTGTATTGAAGGTTTTGTGATTTGTTTGACTGTGGATGTGCTATTTTTATACCATTCATAGTTTATGATGAAATTATTGACATTTCATATGCTAGTTTTAATACGAATGTTTATGTTATGTTTAAACCTTTTCATATGGGAATTCATTGGACTTAATATGTGACAGGTGGAGCCCGCTATAGCTCCTCGATGCATTGATAGGTCTCATGAAACAAACTAGTGTCTTGTCACAAGTCCTTGGAAAAATCTTATTTGTAGTCTTGGAACGATGCCTTGGCTGTGTGGTTATAATAGTCTGGAATTATTCATTCCATCATTATGAAAGTGGTTATTGATATTGCATGTGATTATTCGATTAGTAGAATATCCATGTGAATAAGTAAATGGCATTATTCCATTTTACTTTTTCCATACTATGTTGAAGTTCTAGTTTAAAAGGATTTTGTTTTAGAAATGCATTGCCTTAAATGTTTATTCTTATTTTTTAAAGTTTCCGCTATATTGTTATCCTTACTGGGCATTTGAGCTCACCCCTTTTCTATGTTTTATTTTTTCCAGGATGTGAAGAAGTAAGTTATAAATGACATGTAGGGATATTATGAGGAGATAATAGTGTGGAATATTGAGACATTATGTTGTAGTAGTAGTTTTTCACTTTATGATGTAATGTATAACATTATGAATATATCTAGTGTTTCCAAGTCTACTAAACCAATCGGAATTTCGAGATTTGATATTTCTTGTGATCATGACAATGTTATGTAATAATGCACCGACTCTAGGTAATTGGGGTCGGGGCGTTATAAATGTGAGGCCCTCCAATGTATGCATGAAACATCGGAGCTTGGCGGCTTCTTGCTGGGCTACAGTCCCCAGCATGGGGCCACACCTGAAAGAAAAATGGGCCAGGTGCTGCGGCGGGTCCCCTACCCGGTTAAAGGGCGAGAAAGTGGGGTTCCCAAAACCCGGGGGTGCGGGCATATCATCTAACCATGCGGGATATGGCTTGTCATCCGGTGGGACTGTCACCTGTTGTGTTTCCAACACTTCGAAGCGGGCGATGAGTGTCGATATTAGAACATCTGAGTGGGGGTCACTGTCTTGACAGGGATCCCTAATCACAAGTGCGTTGTCGGGTTCTTCGACATGGTAGATGGCTTCAGCAGCTCATCGAGCGACTGGCGGAATGTCTAGTAGAGCAGCTGGGGGAACCCAGACTGGATTTCTCAGATTTCCCCATCGTTCTAGAGGGTTTGGCAAGACGTATCGCGCCCTCTTTCCATGAGTTCCATCTTTTTCCATGTCTGTAGAAGCAGCATGATCAGGGTTTCCCAGATGCATCTTGTCGGGGGAAATTGTTCCTTCCCCTGCTGCCCTAGCTTGGGATTACCGTAGTCGGGTCACCGTTCTGCAGCACGCTATACCAGGTGTTCATCAACCAGCCTCTTCTATTCATCAAGCTGCTAGCGCAGCGCGACCTTCTCGATATCTTCGTTCGTCTTCTGTACAGAGGCGGATGGGTTGGAGTACTTGACATTTCCAACGTGCTCTTTACCCTTACTAGCATTTCGACTGAGTACCAGTTACTCGATGGGTACAGGGTGGACTAGAAGATTCTTCTGCTGATGGGTAACCCTCCCTGATGGGTCTAGTAGTGGTGGTACTCCCTCAGGGGGTATGTCTCGTTCGAGAATTTCATGCTCGTCCTCCTTGTCCACTATGTCAGCCATGTGGACCGCGACCCTCTATGGGGGCATGTCCTCAATTTCGCCTAAAAAATAGGGATGCCGCCAAATAGTACTGAAGAGGAGGGCGACATACTGTCCCCAGCCATGGACTTGCACATGGGGGGTAGCTTCCCTGAAGATTCTACATAGTACTTTGAGACTCTGAACGTATTTCTGTTGAAGGGTTCTTTGGCGGCCTGGTGACTCAGGGCGCTGGGCCACAGAGAGTGTGAGCAAATCGATGAAGCGGCATTGCTCGCCGATTTCATCAATGTGCTCTCGAATCCTGGGGTACACTACCCGCTCATAATGCAGGAGGAAGTGTGTCACCCATAGGGTTCGGTGGAAGCTCCCCACTTCCTCTGTGGTAAGGGAGTCCGGTGCGCAAAAGTTCGGCGCTGCCGTAAGCCAGAACATCCCCAGGAAGTGATCTGTTGCGAGAATGTTCCAGAAGCTCCTTGGCTTGGACTTAGGGTCTGGCCTCATATTTCCCCACTCGTCAACCGGAGGCAGCTGAGGGACCAGTAGCGGTACAGAGGCGGACCACTGGGACAGTAAACTTGGCGTTGGAGAATACGGTGAACGAGCTGACTGGCCGCCGAATTCCGGGCCATCCTTTGAAGTGTGAACTGACCTGACTACGATATCACGATATGATGGGATGATAACCACAGCTTCTGGTACATAAATTGATGTCGCCGGTGATGGGTCACGTCATTTCTCTACCATCGTTGGTCCCCAAAATAGCTCTCTGTGATCTCTGGTAGAGGTAAGGGGCGCTTCTGGTGACGATGGCGGTGATTGCATGGTTGGAACCTGTAGAATTTACACATTTTCTTCCTCTGGGATGTACCTACGGAGAGAGGTTGGAATTCGGTGGACTTCGCATTCTAGGAGAACGAGGCTGATGCACCTCGTTCTTGCCCCAGTCATTGACTCGATGGAGCGGGGAGAACGTTCCATCGCTGAGTCACTTTCCGCTTCAGAATTAGAGAAACGGACTGGTTTGACCTCCACTCGGGCCTTCCCAGTACTCTTCTTGTGGTAGCGACGACCCGTTCTCCTTCCCCTAGATGCCTCTTCGGGACAAAGTTGATTCTCAACATGTAGTCTCGGAGTGGTGATGGGGCAATGGCGGAGAGGACTCCCGCTTGAAATAGCCTGGGTGAGAGGGTCACCAGGGCATATATTAAAGGGTACATGGGGAGGACTGCCATGTATAGAACCCATGTGGGTGGAACCTTTGTTGGAACTGGTAGGAGCATGGGGACGACATCCATGGTTTGTGCGGGCGGAGAGAGGATGAACTTCCCACCTCGGGTTTCCAGGGCGAGTAGGAACTTCTCCAGTATCAAAGAGGACGTAGGGAGGAACCCCACGATGGAGAGGGTCTGGATAGGTAAAGCTTTTACATCGATGGTCGGGGTCAGGAGGCGGGACTCCATACTCTGTATGGTGGGCACGGGAGAGGCTTCCGCGTCGAGTGTCACTGCCACGGGGCAGGTCTTCTTTCGGGATGGGGGTAGCACGAGTCATACCTCCATGAAGAGATTCAGAGTGGGGAAGGCCCACACCCTGTAGAATGGTGGTACGGGGAGGCCCTCCGTACAGGGTGACACCACCGTGAATTGGTTCGGGGTGATCACCACTCAGGTCTGCAACCTCAAGAGCCAACCCAACCTGCCCAAGGGGCAATTGGGGCCTCAGTCCTGGTCGGATGAAGGAGTGCCCTTGCTCAGTGTATGTAGGGACTCCATGATGCACGCCAGTGGTGTCTCATGCTACAATAGCTATTGACGTCGACGTCCTCTTGACGAGCGTCCTCATCTCGGGCCCGACGCTGACGCCAGGTCAGATGAGCTGGCGCATGTTTTCTAGGGGAATATCCTACATGCTACTCTAGTGAAGCCGAACGGCATCGCTAACGCGGCCAGATGAGAGCCCTTTCCTAGTGCCCTTGGATTGGGAATTTGAATGGGCCGAGTCGAACATCACCTTCCTCATCAGTGTAAGGCAAGGAGTCGTCGAGGAGTTCTGGGGAAAGGCCCCCGAAACGATTGAACGTTGGGGTGGGGAGAAGGGGATCCATGCGCGGACTTTGAGGGCGGCATTGACGGCGGGGCCTGGATGCATCCAGGTCCAGGCGGTCCATGTCCTGAGTCAGGATGACCCCTTCCTCCTCATACCTACGTACAAGGATGTTGATCACCCTTCGTTGGATGATCTCTGACGGGGAGAGGGGATGTGGGCATCCTGTATTCAAAGATTTAAAGGCTGTCATGGCGATAGTGAAGCCACATGGAGCGGCTGTGTTGGTATTTCCCCCAACCCTACGTAGGCGAGTGGGCGGCAATCGTGTCTCCATAGAAGCAGACTGGTTCCTGGGAAACTGGGAGATCAACTCATCAGCAATGAAAGGAAAAGGATTGACAACTAGTGCCCTAGTGTCATTCCATCCTCCGTGGTCTGTAAGATGGATCCACTCCAACACATTGCAGAGCAGAATTCCCCATGTTCTACTGCCCCAACTTCTAGTGTGTTTCACACCAGGCCCGCTATTTGCTTGGCGGGACCCGACGCCGGATATCTAGATTCGGTGACACATCAATCTACTGGTGCCTAGAATGCAACTAACATATACATTGAGGAGTAGAATTTCACGTCGGGTAGACCATTTCTGTTTTTGACGCTTTCTCCAGGGCACATGCATCCGTCTGTGAGGACGCGCTGCTGTCACCCCACATTCCCGCATTCCAACGGCAGGTGGCATCCTCTCTTTATTCAGGGACGTCTGCTCCTTGATCAAAACTGGGATGATGGGATGTCGGTTCTTCCTTCCGTAGATTCCTCCACGGAACTCATCACCTAGTTCGTGTCTCCCTCATAGATTTAATACGTTGTTCGTGAAACTCTTCCCAATGCCATGATTCCATGGATGTCGGTTAATTACATTTCTTCTGTCAGGACATTCCAAAGGGTCCGGTTAGTGTGGTAACCTTCAATCGGGGGAGTAGTCATGTAGAGGCATCAGTAGTGTGTCTGAACGATTGGGAATTTGCATGTCTATCTTTTGTCCCTTGTCATAGGGCTTCTCGAGGGCGTGGAAGCCAAAGGCATCCCACATCGAGCATGGGGAATCATATACCATAGGCATGTATCTGAGGTTTTCCTCATCTTCCTACGTTTAACACTGGGTATGCTGTAGGTTTAACATCAAGAAGAGATGGTTTGAGGGTGAAAAAAATGTCACATAAAGACGGATTAGATTGGTGCATCCCAATGAGGTAACACCTAGAGGATGGATGGATCAGAATGCCTGATGAGGGCGGATCTGAGGTGGTGCACTCCAAGGAGGGTGGATGTCACACTGTAATTGCTGATCTGAACACCAATGAGGTCAGATCATGAGGAAGTGTGCCCCAGGATGGGGGACACCATGGATTACCATTGGCTGGGATTGAAACTCTTGGAGGTTTCTTACGTACCCTGTGTAGAGGACATGGATCAAATCCCATTTAGTTCGAAGGGTTGATGAATCAAAGTGTACACAGTGGACAATGACCCGGAGACATTCTAGGGCTTACGTGTGTATAGTGGCCCAGGTACTGCTAGGAGCAGAAAAAAGGGTAGATGACATGATCCCACCGAGATGTGGTGACCCAGGTGAGAATCAGGATGGATGATGGATGGATGAACGATGTGGAGGGGTAATTAAATGGGATTATCTCAATGGAAATAGTGATGTTGGGCTTGATCCTCGAAGATACCTCCTACGTATCCTCATGGCAAGGAATCAAAGTCTTCATAGTTCAGGGTGGGTTCTGTGGACCGACATGAAGATGGACCTTGGTTCGACGGATGTTGGGCTTGAACTTCGTGTGGATTCTTATGTACCATGCCTTGACATGGATCAAAGTCCTCGTAGTTCGGGTTGGTGCGTCGGAGGAACGACGTGAATGTGGACCGTGGTCTGATGGGTGTCATCAGCGAATCGACGTGAAGGTGGACCTTGGCCCGCTGGGTATCGTCAACAAACGGACATGATGGTGGACCTTGGTTCTATGGTTATCGTCAGTGAACCGACGTGAAGGTGGACCTTGGTCCAATGGTGGTGGGGTTGAACCTCATGGAGGCTTCCTACGTACCATGCCTTATCACAGAACAAAGACCATGTAGTTCAAATGAGGTGTGGAATACAGTTTAACATCATGAGGGACGAGGGTGAACCGACGTGAACGGGGTTGGAATGACCAGGTGATGGGCTTGAACCTCATGGAGGCTTCCTACGTACCATGCCTTAAAATGGATCAAAGACCTCATAGTTCAGCTGGTTTTCATCAGTGAATCGACGTGAAGGTGAACCCATGGGTCCGCTGGTGGTGGGCTTGAACCTCAGGGAGCCTTCCTACATACCATGCCTTGACATGGATCAAAGACCATGTAGTTAAGGAGAAAATGGTGGGTGTCGGCAAACCGACGTGAAGAAAGGACCTTGGTCCGATGGGAGATGTGCTTGAACCTCAGGGAGGCTTCCTACGTACCGTGCCTTGACATGGATCAATGTCCTCGTAATTCGGGCCGGTCACAACAGCTTGTCGTTGGACTGGAATGCAGTTTAACGTCATGCTGGATGAAGGTGGAACATGGCGTGAATAAATGACGGGTGGGCTTGAACCTCGTAGAGGCCTCCTACGTACCATGCCTTGACATGGATCGAAGACCTTGTAGTTTAGGTTGGATGCTGGAAGGCCGACGTGAAGAAGTGATGGGTGGGCTTGAACCTCATGGAGGCTTCCTACGTACCATGCCTTGACATAGATCAAAGACATCGTAGTTCAGGTGGATGTACAGTTTAACATCATACTGGATGGGGGACATACAGTTTAACATCGTGCTGGACGCGGGCATATAGTTTAACGTCATGCTGGATGAGGTATTATCATGGACAATGATTACTCTAAGGCTACATGAGTCATGCTCGGGGTGAGAAACAAGAGGCAATAGATACCTGACGATCACATCGCGATGGGTGCATCCGTGAGAAATGAAGAGGGGCTTACGCGTTAGGTGGCCCATGGTGCGGGGACATACTCCTGGATGGAGGCCCAAAGTGCGGAAAAGAGTAGCGGGAGAGGGATTTGGGACCAAAGATGGAAGGTTCCTCGTTCCCTATCGCGCCCTCCACTAGCCTTGGTAGTGGGGAAGTACGGAGGTGCATCGGTGCTACCATCTGCAAGAGAGGCTTGGGGGGGGGGGGCTTACACCAAGGTGGTTGACCTTATCCAGTGGACATACACTACTCCGATAAGGGGGATATCATCTCATGTGGAAGGGTGATCCCATTCTCATGGAGATGAGTAGCGTAAAGAATGTCTGAGATGGGGGGACCCTATGTGTGGTGCCCAGGGTCAGATCACAGTTTAACGTCATGTGTTGAGGACGAGGTTCTTGGCAGTTTAACGTCCTGCAGAACGGATGAGGTGGGTTTACTCCACACCCCTAGGACTTACATGACCGGTACCCTCTGCTCCTTGGGGGAGAGAAGGTACTCATTAGGCCATGGTCAAGGGGGGTCGCAAAGCGAACCATCGAGGGATCCACGTTAGCGTGTCTATGCGAAGAAGCAGCAGCCATTATCATGCCTATGCAAAGAATCATTAGGCGAAGTAACTCTACAAGTGGTGTTGTCCACGGGACTTTGAAATCACATCGTGTAAACCTGGAGGGTCACATGGGAAGAGGAATTGCGAGGAAAAGGAATGTGCTTCGCGATGTGGGGTGCCTTGGCCTTAGCATGGGAAGGGATGTGAATTAGAGGTGCTTGGCGAAGTGGAATAGTATTCACGGAGCACTACCTCGCGAAGCAGAGGTGCCTCGCGATGCAAGGTGCTATGAAGAAGAGTGCTTCAGGATGTGTAGTGACCCTTCATTGGCATGTGGATCACTAGTACTGGATGGGTGTTTCACGAAGCAGAAACAATCCGCGGCTTCTCGGGTTCCGTTGGGAATCCCCTTCTTCGGGAATGCCCTTAGGCTCCGCGAAGGGCATCCCTCTCAGAAGAGGGTCTCAAAACGAGACAAGGCGAAGGCATGTCGCGATGAAAAAATACCTCGCGGAGCTCATGATTCCTGAGGTGAAGGGTGCTTCGTGATTCGGGGGTTGAGAATAAGAATGGTTGGATTTTCCATCCCATAGACTCAGGGGGAGCCCATTATTTATAGGAAAGGGGCGCCGCGAAGCAGCTCTCATGCAGCGTGAAGGGGATATGGGTTCTCCATAGCGTTCTCGCGAATGTCAGGGCGTTCGCGGAGCGGTACTGCCTCCTTTTCTTCGCGGCAGCCGCGTTGCTCTGGGGAGCTCTGTGTCAGACCTTCGCAAGGCAGTGTGCATGCTTATTTTAATTCTTCCCTTTGCGTTCAATATTTTGGCACAAAAAGAGAACCATTCATGGAATCTATTTAAATCATCAATCATTCAATGCCTTTAACAATTTCAAACCATATGAGTCTACCCACTCATATAAACAATTACATTCTAAAGAATTAAATGAGTATACACACTCATTTAAACCATTATATCTCATGAGAATACCCACTCATGTACACCACATTTATTTAAGCATGTCATATATATATAACCACCCACTTCTCACCAATTTCCTTTTAACACATCTCATGTGTATACCCACCCATTAATAACAATTACGAAAAAAACTATTTAAGCAATCTAAAAAACAGCCAACAAGTATACCCACTCATTTGAAAAGGTCCATTTAAGTATTTAATCAAGTTAGGCATAGAATATTATAATAACACAAGGTAATGAGGCATGATATCTTCTATGTATGTAATTCGGCCACATTTAAGTACAACCGAGCTTCCTTAAACTAGGAAAACTCGAGGTCACACCACATGGGTAGTTCATCAATGGTAAAAACCAAAGTAAAGGCATGGGGCACCACATGGGTGTCCTTGGGCTGGGACAGAACTAGAAATGTATCTCAAAGAACCTAAAAGAGTCCCTAACAGGTCCTACCTCATCTATTTCCGATTAACACTTTATAATCGGGCCTGCGCTAAAAAGTCCAGTGGGAAGAAAAAAGGTCAATAGCTCTATAAAGCATCAAAATCCGAAAGAAAAGTATAGACCACCTACCTTATCTCATTAATGGATTTCTCATATAGTATCAAGTCATAATTAATCCTAGTTGGTAATAAATCTAAAGAACATAAGAAGAACAATAAATTAGGGCATAAGATCCTAAATCCAAACAATGCAACTGTAGTTCTGAAGAATCAAGAAAGGGTAAAAAGGAATCAATATCTTACCGTTGTGGTTCCAACAAAAATGAAAGGGAAAGAAATGGAATCTAAATGGGCGCTAGATCTGAAAATTTTGATAAGAAAGTTTTTATTCTTAAAAAGAGAGAAAAAAGGCTTATATCCAAAAAATAGAGTTCCCTGCATCTATTTTTAAAAAACATAGTCGAGCAATTACATGACATGTAATTTCATTACATGGTGTGTGATTCAAAGTTTTCTTTTAATGGGGTGAAACCCTTACAGATCATGAAAGGTCCTAGAAAAACCATTTCATCTTATGAAATCGGATTACACAGTGTGTATTCCAATTAAACATTGTATAATTGGCATGCAACCGGTACACAACATTCTTGCCTATTATTTCCAAAAACAACCCAACCAGCTCATTTACCAGTTGAGGGTCTAAGCCAAAAAAGAATGTAAAATATTCATACCTCAATAAAAACCTAGGATCTTACAATATTCCCCCTTAAAGAAATTATTCCCCTAATTTCCCTTTGAAGGGTAGTCAATATCCATTTGAAAAAACTCATATCACTGAGAACGTATGTCGGCCTCCCGCTCCTAAGTATCGTCTTGTGAACGGTCTTGCTTCCATAGAACCTATAATAGAGGAACTAACTAGCCTTGTATAACCATCAGGCTCCTATCAACAATAAAAATTTGATGCTCCTTGAAGGATACATCAAATTGTAGCTCAACCTCCTTGGGTTGAAAAGCGTGATATGGGTCCGAATTATAATGGCATAGTTGTGATACGTGGAAGACGTAATGCATGACTCAGTACCTCTGATGTAACTAATACTAATAGTCTACTGATCTGACTCTCTAAAGAATCTTGAATGGCCAACATATAGTGGTGAAAGCTTACCATGTATCATGATCCTTCTATGTCCCAACCTTAGTGAAACACATAAAAAGACCTGACCCCTGACCTGAAACTATAGAGGTCATATACGGTGATTGACATAAGATTTCTATCATGATTGTGCAGTAACCATCTGCTTTTGAATCAACTGGATCTACTCAAAATTTTCTTGCATGATACAAGGTCCCAATAAAGCTACCGTACCTGCCTCTCTCCATCACATGGGTGATTGGCATAGCCTACCATACAAAGCCTCGTAAGGTGACATCTATATCATTGCCTAATAATTGATATTATAGGAGAACTCATCTAGATGAATGTGTCTCTCCCAAGATCCCCCAATATCCTTGACACATTCCCTCATCATGTTCTCTAGCACTTGTATCATACACTCTGATTGGCCATCAGTCTAAGGGTGGTGGACTGTGCTCAGAAACCCATATGTACCATGTGCCCTCTAAAAACTCTATAAGAAATGTGTTGTAAAGTTGGAATCCCAATTTTAAATAATAGGGCCTGAGAACCCATGAAGTTGTATTATCTCATGGATATAGAACTTTCCAAGAACATTAACATCGAAGGTATCCTTGATCAGAAATAAACGATCATCCTTTTTGATCACGTCAACAACAACCCACGCAGCATCGTTACCTTAAGGCAACCATAGTAAACCGGTCATTATATGCATTATGAAATCTTCTCATTTCCACTTTGGAATAATTAACTTCTATAAAATCATGGCTGGTCGTTGATGTTCTTCCTTCACATGCTGACAGGTGAAACACCTCGTAACAAAACTAGAGAACTCACTTTTCTTACATGGACATTATTATTGATGATGCAAGTCATGGTACATCTTGCTGGCTCTAGGATGTAGTTCCCATGAAGAATCATGAAACTCCCACATCATATCCCCACATATATCCACTGGAACACAAACACATCCATGGATATGTAAGATCTCATCAACAACTACTGTCCAACTAAGAGGAGGGACCTCATCTTCCACACTCTCCCATAAAACTAGACCCTCTGAATTCTATAACTGCCTCATCCTTACTTTATCCAATAGGGTATAGGTCACAACTATGGATGTTAATTATGTCTATCCCAAACTATTGTGCACCTCCATATAGAACTTAGAGAATAAAGCCATACGTTGCCACTCGCTAATTGCCTTTTGCACTGTCTGTATCTGAGTCCACGTACTCAGTGCATCGAACATTACATTACCTTTACCAGTCATGTATTCAAGATTTAAGTCAAAATACTATAGGTACTCCACCCACCATTTTCGCCTCATATTCAAATAATACTGAGTAAATATATACATGATGATTTTTTAGTCTGTATACACCAAAAACTGATCTCCCAATAAATAATGCCTCCAAAAATGAAAATCATGAACAACTGCATCTAGCTCAAGATCATGCATACGGTAATTCCTCTCATGTGGCCTTGGAAATTGAGAATCATATGCCAAAAATATGTCCCCCAACATCAGCACTACTCCCAAACCAATACTTGATGTGTCACAATTAAGTATGGAACACTCGGTTCATCAGTACCATGAAAACTACTATTATGTTTTTGAGACTGTTTGGCATAACCAGATACTCATATAGATTGTACCTACTATGAAAGGTTGTACGAGGTATGTCTATGGGTCAAATATGTACCTGGTGATATCCAAACCGTAGTTCAATTTTCCGGAATACTCAGGATCCTAGAATCTTAGCAAACATTTCATCTATTTTTGAACAGGGATATCAGTTTTTATCCATTAGCTAATTCAAATTATGATAATCCCCAAATTGCCTAAGAGTTATATCCACATTTTTTGAAAGAAGTACTGGAAAACTCCACAGAAATGTATTAGGTCGTATAAATCCCTATGCCTCCAAATACTCTAGCATCCAATTAATTTCTTACAACTCCATCGTAGCCACATAGTAAGTAGAAATAGATGCTGGTGCACCTCATAAAACTAGTTCAATAGATAACACAACCTATCTCTTGAGAAGTAAACTTGAAAATTCATCCGGGAACATGCCCCTGAAACAATCCGCTATTAGAGGAAAGTCTACCTAACTCACTCCCTGATCATCCAAAATACAAAATAGCAATCTAGGCTATCATTCTTCCCAACTCATTATGATCTAGTCCATATCAACTCGCCTGGACACCCCATTCACCCTTGTGTGTAAACAATTCATCCTATGGTGATGTGAAATTTACCCTTAGGGGATATTAGACAATGTAAGATCAATAATATACTAAACAGTCCATCCTACGAAATATGTCAAACCCTATCATCTCAAAGTCATAAATTCCTAAAATTAAGTGACACCCACCAACCTCAAGGGGGTACTCCCTACACTAGAGCACATCATACATTCTGATCCCCAATAGTATTTCTAGCATTAAAACACTTTAAAAATACCACACAACAAGCCCATGGATTTTCACCATAGGTGATGATATGAAATTATGAGATAGACCTGTATCAAAAAGAGTAAATGTAATAATAGAGGGTACTAAGATCATTCATATCACTGTAGACAGTGTGAAACCTTGCTCATTAGGGTTAGGCTGTACATAATATAATTGACCTATACCACGACCCTGTGAAACACCCTCACTACTCAGAGTAGGCCCCCATCGATGTATAGGAGTAATTGGTGTATAGATACCTCCGAAAAGACCACTATTTCATTAGCCTGATCGGTCTACATTGCTCTAGCTCCCTGATTGAAAAAGATCTTATAAACCTACTCCTGAACATGAATCCGATCTGACCCCCTACCACTCACAACTGGAGGCAAGGTCCAGAAAAACCATTGCATGTGGCCTATACCTCCATAAGCTCGTCACTCGATTGGGTCACCATCACGCTGATTCTTCATGTGTCCTCTCCTTCCACACTAGTGAAAAAACATTGAGCTACTAGCACTCATAGCCAAACTGATGCTCATCACATGGGAAGCATCAAAATTGTTCTTCCTGCCTGAAGATGTATAACCACTGGGTTGAGAAGAAACATTTCCTACTCTGTATCCTCAAATTCCCTTAGGTTCCACTCTATAATCACTGCCTGATTCACAATCTCAGTAATAGAGGTCAACCTGAACATGTTGACATGTGATTTGATAGTATGTCAGAGGCTTCCCTCAAATAATCTCTCTCTCGACAACTCATCGATAAGGTACATCACCGCAAAACTATGCAACTCTGTAAATTATTTTGAGTACATTATAACTGTCATTGTGCCCTGCTCTAGACGCAAGAACTCAGTAGCTCACTCTTCCCATATTGACTTGGGGTAAAAGTAGTCAAGGAATTAGGTTTGGAAATCAGTCCAACCCATATCTCGTAGCCTTTTAGCCTGGTTAGAAACATCCCACCAGTACTTTACTACTCCATATATCATTTAAGGGGTGATATTGACCCTCCTCACAAAAGGTGTCTCCAGATGCTCGAAGATAGCTAGTGTGGTCTCAAGACACAACACAAAAGCTTGTGGACCATCATCCCCCCAAAATGTAAAACGATGTTGCTTCTAGAACACCCATGTCATCTCGGCCATAGTCATGGTAGGCTACGATTCTCCTTGAAAGGTCTTCATGTAGGAAAATAACCCCTTTTGGAACTATACCTCAGCACCTATGTCTAGAATAGTCTATTGTACCACAAAAAGTAATAAAAGAGGATCCACTAGTATCTCATGTCCCACCACCTTTGAAGAATGATCATCGCCACCATCATGGAATACTATTGGAGTTCTTCATGGTGACATGCCTATACAATTAAAAACACTCGCCTTAGAAAGGAATGATTTCAAAGTCGCATCTCAAAAATGTAGGACAGGTCAAAACCCTCATAAAAAGTCATAAAACACAACCTAATCCTCAATCCATGACTGTATAAAGAACAACCACAACACAACTAGAAACAATACCTCTCACACACTCCAAATCCGGGTATAGGTCAAGTCTATATTTTCAATTTATTTTTATTTAACAGTTATTATTGGACATGATTTAACCAATGGCCAACCATGTTCTGATCCTTGAGGACCCATAACACCTCAAGAACCAAAATTTTATGCCCATATAATCCATACACATCAAATTCACTTTAAAATTTTAATTTAAAAGTTACGTCATTTTCTATTTCAAAAGGTCCCATACTCCTTATGAATTAAAAGATGATGTCACTTATTTATCCTCTACACAATGTCTATCACAAAATCGGGACCAACTATTAGAGCACCTATCATAATAGCATGCGTAAAATAATTCATCTGAAATGGCATGACATAATGCGTGATATGTGATTTCTAACAAGAGACTATATGATGCATGAGATGGGATACCCTCATCTCATCGGGTTACAAAAAAATAGAACCCACAATTGTAAAAATAGTATTAGCATTAATCATTTGTGTCGCCTAATGGTGAAATCAAATCAACTGTAATATTTAAAACCAGAAAATAAAAATTTCATTTAGGGTAATTTAGATTTTTCTTGTACACAGGTTTGCTACACTCTAGCATAGCTCATTAACAAATTCCATTTCCCTTCATATCCCAGTCTATTGTCTCCAAACAGTAAATCAAAATAAAAAATAAATTGTCTCTGATACCACATTGTAACATCCTGAATTTGGATGCCACTCAATAGTTCCCCATTCCTGGTTGGCTACATGGACTCAAGTGCACTCCTCAAATTCCAAATGCTTCCGACTAGTGGTGAGGGCCTAGTTGAGTTATTGGGGAGACTATTCCCTCATTACCAGAGTATATCATAGTGGATGTCAATCGAATTCATTAGCAGAAGTAAATTAAATAATCAGAAAATAAGTAAAATAAATAAGAAAGATGAATATATAACAAGCCATAAGTGTCTCATATACCATGATGCAGATGTTAAATGTATCTAGAAGACAACCAAAATATATACATGGAAATAAAGTACAATACAAGTATCCAAAATCCAAAAATATAAAAAAGTTTCATAGTAGCATCGCAAGCCTCGGCTGGGTATCATGCTCCCATGCTCTAAAGAAATAATCAAAAACTAGTGTTAGGGAACTTGCCCCTACTATCACCTAAACCATATAATTTGTTTGGGTCCCCAAGGAGGCCCAAACAAGGTGTGAGATAAACATCCCAGTAGGTTTCCACACAAAGATCTATACAATTCTATGATGCACTATGAAATATGTGAAACAAGTACATGTAAGTAGTGATGTAAGTGTGAAATCCCAAGGCATATAACTAACACAAACAAGATATACCAAAAAGCCTTTTGTGGCTCCCTGTAACAAGTGGAAGATCCTAACAAGGAACCTATAGGCAATATAAACAAATAACTCAGCCTTGTACTAAAACAATCCATATCTTATCCACACATCCATACTCTATAAAGAAAACCATATAAAAAACCCATGATGGTGTCGTACAACCACCATCATATATCCCACGATCACTCCATATAATGAAGTGTAGACCATGAAGGTCTGAATCCAATGTATGGAGGACCAAGGTATGATCATCAAGTCCTAGTATCATCTCTATAGAAACTTAGTATAGGCACTGGTTGGAGTCCTAGGATCATGTATACCATCATGTCTTACATGAGTCCAATGAAGGCGGATCTAATGGAAAACAAATCCCGAGACATCCCATAGAATGAAAACCCAAAGTGAATACTCAACCAAAGTGTCCACTGCTGTGTTCCAAATCTATGGAGATATGTCCTTGGATTCTATGTAAAGCATCAACCATTCCATACATTTAACAATTTCTAACCATATGAGTCTACCCACTCATATAAACAATTACATTCAAAACCATTCAATGAGTATACCTACTCATTTAAACCATTACATCTCATGAGTATATCAACTCATGTACTCCACATCCATTTAATCATCTCACATGGTTATACCCACCCACTTATCACCACTTATCATTTAACGCATCACTTGGATATACCCACCCATTAATCATAATTACCAGAAATCCATTTAAGCAATATAAAAAAACTAACATGTATACCCACTCATTTAACAAGTCTCATTTAAGCATTTAATGAATTTAGGCATGACATATTATGATAACACAAGACAGGGAGGCAGGAAATATCTACAACGAAACTTTATGGGCATATTTTTTTTATCAAATAATGAGGATTTTTTTATTTTTTTTACTGATAAAACCCATGTATTTCAATGTTTTATTAAAATAATGGGTAATTTGAATTTTAAAATGATTATGAGCAAAACTGAGAAAAGTTCATAATATTGGATTTTTGACATATTTTTTCCACATGGGTATTTTTGTCATTTATTAAAAAATTTAAGTCAAAAAATACTGATTAATATTTTTTATAATAATGATTTTATTTTCTTCAACTTTATCTTTATGGCCTAGAGCTGATTCAAAGATCTATTAGTCCAAAAAATTCATTGAATGTGGAAACTTTTCCGGGTGGACAACATGGACCTCACTACCATAACAGATGCACAAATCAGTCTCCTCATCTCTAATTTAAGTTATTTCACCTAGGGTATCACTAGGACACATAGTAGTGACTCTAAAACAATTTTTGGGGATTATTGATTTCATTAAGGTTTCTATTGATCATTATAAATTTGAAGGAAGCTTCCTGGAAATTTCAGCCGTAATAAGTTTTATTAAATGAAAATTCCATAGCTCCTTAATACGATGTCTAAATGAGATTACATTTTGAGGTTGAATGAAAGAAACATTTACAAAAAACTTTTTTGAATGATTCCATGTGTTAATCTACCACTTATTATTCCAAAAATGCGCAAAAATTTAGGGGATAGAATTCTACCTCTAAAAGGAGGCTCCTGCCTCCTTCCCAAATCATCAGCTCGACACCAAATGCCAAGGAGGGTTCCCAACAGGGCATGGGACGATGCTAAACCTCTATTCCCAAACCATTTCTTCATTTTATTTTATTTTAATTTTATTTTAGTATTATTTTTCAACTGTAATTAAAATTTTATTTTTATCAATCCATGCCTTTGTGTTTATCCATTAACTTTTCTTCATTTCTTTCCATATCAATCTCTTCTCTTCCCCCCACTCCACCAAGTAATCAATTACTCTTGGAAATGTACGGATAACCCCAAGACGTGGGAAAAGGTGAGGTGAAGGTGATCATGAATTTTCTTTAATGTTTAATTTTAAGTTTGTAGATATATTTGAGTAGCATGCACGGGTAAGTCGAATGTCCCTAATGTTGTGACTACCACCAATAACATGAAAATCAACCTATAAATATTATTTTATTTAATAATTTTTCCCTCTCTCAATTGGTTAGTTCTTCACACATTAGATTAGAGATAATCAATGGATGAAACAGCTTCAATTGAACCGGGTCCTGGAAGATGACACATTCTAGACAAAGTTGTGTAACCAACTTGGATTAAAGGATGGGGTGGAATTCAGAGTGCTCAAACATTCAATGATATTCCACAATTTATAAATAAATAATAGTAGTTCGAACATGAGATTTCGTGTTTGGATTATAAAACTAAAATAAAACATATAAAGGAGAATAATGTTTGAATATTTAACCAACCCCAAAACCATGTTCTTTATTATTAATTCATTCTATTTAGACTTGAATCTTAGTATAAATTTAGAATTCTTGCTTCACATGTCATTATTTTAAATAAAAAAACTCAAAAAGATTTTAATCACTTTCATCTAATAAACAAAACCACAAAAATAGATAGAATTGTTGAATTATATAATTTAAGTGTACTACATTGATATGGATCTTCAAGGGAGATGACCCCGGTCAACCACTGTTATGTACTAGGAAAATCTAATTATTTTTGTCCACACCCCACAATAGACGTGCATCAAAACTGACGCTGTTTCCAGGGATCCAATCATTAGTTAATTTACTTTTTTAATTTTCCCATATTACTAATATATCATTTTATTTAAAAAACATAAATAATAATTCCATGATGTATTCAAATTTTGAATATTGTGCATGAAAAAATTACTCACATGTGCAGCAGCAAAAACAAGAAGATGAATATTTTAGAAGAGATCAGATGCATGAACATAGAGAAAGCATTGAACAACTAACCATAAAGGCTAATATAGATTTTGATTATGTTCAAGAATTAATAGAGAAACCCAACCCTAATCCAGAGGATGAACATGAGAAAATGGTGGAATAAATTTCACCACATATATTTGAAATTGAAGAACCTAAGGAAGCATGGGTGGAAGACATATCTGCTGAGCTACAAGTGGGAGATAAACAAATTTTGGATGAATTCATGATTAAATATGAGGAACTACCTAACTTCCCCATACAATACAAATAATATGATACAGCACTACTGAAAGAAGAAACCACCAAAGTGGTGGAATTTGAAGTTATGATGGAGGAGCCTGACTACTACATCCATCCTTAGAGAGTATACTCCAAGAGGCACTTACCAATAAGTTATAGATTGAAGCAGAACCGACTCAGGGATTTGAACCATTCATTGACTCTATCCCTTTTAATTTTATTGAATATTAATTATATATCATTCCATGGGGTTTTAATTATATAGAATTATACAACCTCAACTCTTCCTTGGAGGAAGAAGAAAACCTCGATAAGCACATGCTGAGGAAAATATGGGTCTCCCTAGACAGATTGAATATTTATTGAAGGAAGTTCATGAATAGATGCTAGTGTATTTCCCTAGGGAAACCATCAAAAAATATTCTTCCATGGTGAAGAATTTGATCTTGATACTTCATGTTTTAATATTAATCAAATTGAATTACACTCTTACATTCCCATTGACTATTATTTTGATGAAGCATGCCTCATGTAACTAATGGACAGATAAGAAGAGGTTGCACAAGTATCATTAAATAAGAAGGATGATGCATACTTCATCCTACCCATACAATGCAAGTTATAACTCACTGTAAAGGGGGGATATGGGGTACCATGTCCCAGAAGGATGAAGAAAAATCTGGGAAAAGCCACATGTGGTCGTTCAAATCAAAGAATCATTATCCGCCATTAGAATTTGGATAAAAGCAGGTACTACCCTCTAGTGGCAATCAAAATTCAGGGCCCACTTGTGGGATAATACCAAGATTTATCTTTAATTGGTTTTTAGGAATTTATATTTCAATTAATTTTCATTGAAATAATTTAGC
The DNA here is from genome assembly GCA_963277665.1 of Viscum album. Lineage (NCBI taxonomy): Eukaryota > Viridiplantae > Streptophyta > Magnoliopsida > Santalales > Viscaceae > Viscum > Viscum album. The sequence goes on along the minus strand of OY728148.1, from coordinate 960,128,021 downwards.
ATGTGGTCCCCTCCCTCTTTAATTATGAGATTAATTGAAATTATCATTATAATTAATTGAGTAATTTTCTTTTGTAGGATAATGATGGTAGAAGGAATCCCCAAACATTAAAGGTGAAGGACCAAGTTTCATGAAAAAAGGGTGTTCAATTTTAGTGTTTTATCTTTTAAACTCTCCACATTTTTTTCCACAATATTTTTTTATATTTAAAGATAAAATATCATGCCCACACTTGAATTCATTTTTTACCCCACTTATCAAAGAGATATGAGTTTCATAGGCATCCTGTGATTCCATGTTTTAGATTTCAATGTTGACATGATTAAATGATTGAAATGAATAATTGAATTTTTAATATGAAGCATGGATATTGATGTAATGACTCCGGATTTTAAGGAATTAATTGATTCATGTAAATAAAATTTCTCTACCAACCTTCATGCATTGAATTTCTGAAGTTCATGTGAATTGATTTATTAGTCATTCCATGATTGATTGTCCAATGTTATATTTTCCATTACCAAGAGGATTTATAGACCTTGTACTTCCTATTTATTCTTGATCATATTTCTTGGATGATCTCAGGACATGTAGCTGACAAGATCTTGTATTGAATGTTATCAAAGCTATGACTATGCAAAAACACAAATCAAGTGATTGAGGCATCTTTTGGAAAGCCAATTTTCCTTAAAGGAACACCTTTACATCAATACTTCTTTTATCCCATAGAGACCATGAATGACCTTTATAGGAATGAGCCATGTTTCAAGCCATTTTAATCCATTCCTACCCTCCTTTGAGTATTTTCATGATATTTCAAAGTTGATGTGTGGGGTTAAAGGGGATCATGGTGGACGGGATAATATACATTGTATGTAAGAAGTGTGGGGGTATTATTGTGGTAATTTTAAAAGGTTGTGGAATCATTCATTATACTCTATTTTTTCCCCTCCTGAATTAATAAAATAACAAAAATTACAAAAAAGAACCAACAAAAAGAGAAAAAAATGGGTTGTGATTTGGGAAAAACAAAAGTCATCATTTTCTAGACCGATGATCTTATGTTTGTATGTGAATAGATGATAGATGTGAGATTTGATATAATCATAACTCTCGAAAAAAGAATAAAAAATAAAAAAATCAAGAGGGTGCACAAATCATTTATTATTCTTACTTGATCATAACCTTTTCTTGGAGTTTGGGGAATTAGGTTTTTCTACCTTGAAGGGGATAATTTCATTATATTTTTACATTTGATATCATTCATAGTACTTAAGAGATTAGCCTTCTGCTTGAGCCCTAATTTTTAAGGCATCAAATCCTACCAACCATAAACCTCAGAGTCAATAGTACCTTAATTCAAAGTCCTCATGATTTTATGTTCGTTTCGTCATTACAAAGTGGAGAAATTAGTTCATTTACAAGCCTATGGCTAAGGATCATTTTCTCGTGATATGAGAATAACTATACTTGAATTGTATCATGAGTGATGAGAGAAAGGAATCAAAATTGAGGTAAATCATGACTTGTCATGTTTAATAATAATTAATCAATGATATTGAATGAATTAAAGGATAAGTTCCATAAATTTTCAAAGGGTAAATGTAAAATATGGGAATTATTTGTTTCTTTGAAAAATGAGAAATTAAACTGATATTTTATGCAGATTTTCGAATGTTTTATTTCACATTTATTTTTTTTTGAATTTATTACCTTGGAATTTAAATATTGGTAATATTGGTGTCCTTTGATTTTCATTTTGTGATTTTATACTTGGGGACAAGAATGGTTTAAGTGTGGGGGTATTTGGAAGAGCAAATTTATGTACATATTTTTTATTAAATAATGATGATTTTTAATGTTTTTCGATTATAAAACCCATGTATTTCAATGTTTTATTAAAATAATGTGTAATTTGAAATTTAGAATTATTATGAGAGAAATTGATAAAAGTGCATAATTTTGGATTTTTGAATGTTTTTTATGACAGGGGTATTTTTTTCAATTCGTAATAATATAATTCAAAAATTAGTGATTTTTTTAGATTCATGATTTTATTTCGTTCATGTTTTTCTTAAGGTCCTAGAGTTGATTCAAATATCTATTAGTCCAAAAAAATCATTGAAGTTGGAAACCTTTCTAGGCGGACAACATGGACCCCACCATCATAACAGATGCACAAATCCATCTCCTCACCTCCCATTTAGGTTATTACACCAGGGATAACAGTAGTACACATCAGAAAAACTCTAAAAAAATGTGGGTGAGTTTTTAAGTCATTGAGGTTTCAATTGATCGTTATACATTTGAAGGAATCTTCATGGAAATTTCGGCCACAAAAATCCTTATTTAATGAAAATTCCATAACTCCATAATCCTATGGATAAATGAGATGAAGGTTATAGGGTGAATGGAAAAAAAAATTATGAAAAAAAATTTATGAAGGTGTCCATGTGTGAATCAACCATTTAATGGGCCAACAACATGAATAATTTTAGAGGAACGAATTCTGCCTATAAAAGGAGGCCATCGACTCCTTCCCAAATCATCAGCTTGACACCCACAACTAACGAGGGATCCCATCAGGGTATAGTCCGATGATTCTCCTCTTTTCACACCTTATTTCTTATTTTAATTTTATTTTAATTTTATTAATTTTCAATTGTAATTCAAATTTTAGTTTTATTAATCCATTTCTTTGTGTTTCTCCATCCACTTTTCTTCATTTCTTTACATCTCCCTCTCTTCTCTTCCACCCACTCCACTAAGTAATATATTACTCTTGGAAATGAGAGGTTGACCTTGAGACTTGGCCTGGGGGGAGGTTAAGGTGATCATGAATATTATTTAATGTTTATTTTTATGTTTGACGATAGATTTGAGTAGCATGCATGGGTAAGGCGAATTTCCTTGATGTTGTGATTTCCTCCGATGACATGCAACTCAACATATCCCTGTTATTTTTTAACCATTTTTCCTTTTATCTATTGTTTAGTTCTTCACACATTGGAGTTGATCTAATCAATGGATGAAACATCTTCGATTGGATCGGGTCTTGGAAGATGGCATATTATAGACAAAGGTGTTTCACCAACTTGGATTAAAGGAGGAGGTGTAATTGATATTTCTAAAACATTCCATGATATTCCACAATTTATAAATTAAGAATAGTAGTTAAGACATGAGATTTAATGTTTGTATTATCAAACTGAAATAAAACAAATAAAGGATAATAATTATTGAACATTTAACCAAGCCCCAAAACCAAATTCTTTCATAATAATTCACTTATGGAAAGGGATATTTTCCCAACGCGTGTAGAGTACTTTTACCAATGGTTTAAGGAAACCGTTGGTAAAAGCTGGTTAAATTATCTTTTCCCAATAGTTTTTCAAAACCGTTGGGAAAATTATATTCTATACCACCGGTTTTATTAAATCATTGGTATAGAGAGATTTAAGTCATCTTTTACCAATGGTTTTTACAAACCATTGGGAATGTTTTTCTCCAAATTCACAGAAGCTCGAACTTCCCCATTCAGCACGACTGCAGCCCTAAATAGAAGGGAGAATTGGGATTTTCCTTCCCCTATGGCCGAAATCCTTCCATCTTTAAGACTTATCAGTTCTTCACATGTATTATGTAAGTGATACTGCATCTACTATTTTGGTTTTATGTTTTCATTTGGGTGAAGTGGATAAGTGGGATTCTATTTAAACTACTCTGTAAAATCTTCTTTCTGATCCATTTTCAAAATTTCTTAGTTCTACACTTCTAATTTGTAAGTGATACTCTCATTTTAATGTTCTATATCTATTGTTTTGGTTTTATATTTTGATTCGGGTTTATATTTTTTTTTCTGTTTGATTTGGGTGTGTGTGTGCTGGGCTTTAACAGTGAATCAAATTTGATTCAAAATGAATTTTGTGTTAATATCATCCATTAATTTTCAGTTCTTATAAGGATTGGTATTGTTGGGAATTTTGTGTTAATTTCAACCATATTCCACATGATATTCATCATGGTAAGAATGTTTGATGATGTTGTTAAGATCAGAGAGAAAACTCATACACTCCATGTTGTTTATATTGGCATGGATAGTCATGAGTGATAATTTTCTTCCTAATATGAATGTACTAATATAACTTTAGGGTCAATTATATATGGTTCTCACTGTATGTTGTATATTATGTCTCTTTCTTGGCCAATACTCACATTTTTTATGGTGGGGTGCTTTTCACTAGCCGTGCTGGCATGTGTATGCATCCATAACAATATTAGATAAGTCACAAGTTTAATTCAGAAATCTTGTTATCATTGACATACATTATTATTAATCTCAAATTTAAAAATAAATGTTTTTGTCTATATTTTATGAAATTAACCCTTTTTAATGCAATGAACAACCTATTAGTGTATAATCCTAAAATTTATCCACCCATGGGGTGCGCTTGACATGAGGAACTAATTGGGTAATGAAAGGTATGACCATAGAGGTGCCAAATATGATTTATTGTACATGAGTGAATGATTTGGGATGTTTGTAAGACATAATGGAGCCAAAGTCATGTGCCACTATTTGGGATGCCTATAAAGGGGCCTTGAAGTCCTCTTTTACCAATGGTTGTGTGAAACCATTGGTAAAACTCTTCCCTTTACCAATGGTTTGATTCAATGACAAGGCAATGCAACTTTATTGATGATTCTGGATTTCGAGTTATTGACATGACTGTCACTCTTTCCACCGATGAACCAGATGATTGGGTTGTTGCTCAAGAAGCTAGGTCGAATTTTTGAATTTATTGAGCGTCTTGTATAGTACTACTTCCTAATAGTCGTAACTATGTTTTTCTTCTTGATACATGACATACATTACCATCATTAGGTTTATGATTCTATAATTAGTTGGTATTATTGATTTGGTTATTTTTATCCATTTCCAATATTTTCCCTTTGTTATCTTTCTTCCACTTTTAACTGATAATATAAAAATTGTGCAACTTAGGTAATGAGGGAATAGTCTCCCCCAAACACTGCAAAGCCTCTCACAATTAGTCAATAACATTTGTAGTTTTGGTAGATGTGCATGAGGCCATGTGGCCATCTGGGTTTGGGTCACTAATGAGTGGAATTCTGGTTTGGGACATCACAGTTCCTCGATATCCTTTTTATAGGTGTTTCTAATCAAATCCATACCTATAAATATTGAAGTCCCCACTCCAAAATCAATTGGGATAGGATTTATTGAATACACCTACATCATTCGGAGTGTGTATCCTAGTACTTACCTTCAAACCCCCATAAATCATCTGTTTCTTTATGTTTTTTTATCAGAATATATTTTCTATATTATTTTTTTGGGTTACACATTAGTTATTTGTTTCTAATTACTTCCATATTTGTTTTCATTGCAGGAAATGATACCCATTGAAGAGATGTGGCGGAAAAAGATGACAGAAAATAATAATCGCATGACATAGATGGGTGTTCCTCCACTCATCCAGGTTGTGATTATTTTATTTCAAATATATATATTTCAATAACTTATAATGTCATGTGTTTACTTTTTTGTTAAACTTTTTTATCAGGATCGTCCCCCTAGATAAGAGATATCTAACAAGGACCCTGATATTGCTCTCAGTATAGAGGCTGGTGGTAGGAGTGGGGTGGTGTCAGAGTTAGAAGATCATATGGTGATCCTGGTACTGAGGCCGGTCGTATGAGGGCATGTGGTGTGAGAGTTAGATGATCCACAAGTCGTACCCGATTGGACTATGCCCCTACCAAATACGTATCTTCTACGCCCCATTTTGATATTGGTGTGTCTTTAGGGACACACGAGATATTTAGGCCTCCGATGATTACACTACCAGTTGGCGAGACGTCTGTGGCATCATCTTTTGCTTCTGGTTCATTAACTTCGTGCTATTATATTCCACCTTATTTGACTCGTGCTCTGACACGGTATGTGGCTGAGGAGAATACACTGAGAGACACTCCACCTGTATAGGACATTCCTTCTACTTATGCAAATCAAGTGATGCCCATTGATCTGACTACCACATGTATATTTATATAACTATAATAGATTTTTATAACAAATTTTATTTTTATTATAACTTGTACAAATATTTTTTTTCATTAGAAACAGATTCATCTACAGATAGGAGGTGGGGGAGGGGGTGTACTCACTTGCTTGCAGTATGGAACCACCAGACATAGTTGATGGTTGAATACAATGATGAATGAAAAATGATTGATAAATCTGGGCAGGAATGTCGCTGTTTTTTGGTGACACTAGCCAAATCCTCTGACATCAGCCCGGTCATCACTCTCTCTTGCAGACATCTCCCACACGAAGTCAAGGATAATATGTGGGCACAAATATGGGTAAAAAATATATTGAATTTAATGTAGTATTTTTTTTGTATTTATATGAATTAATCTATTGCATGTCAGCTTCGGTTTAACTTCCCTGATGGTGAAGGTGCACGACCAACACATTTAATGGAGCTTGGAGAGCTTTGGAGAGCTTATATGCATGAGTTGTATATTGGATGGTGTGATAGAGTGGGCACAGAGTTGGAAAAGTGCCTATCATGGGTGACTTCCTGATAGAGCAATATCGCCAAATGATTACCCATTGGGCAACTTCCAAATATAAGGTATTAATCCCATTTGAGGTATTTAAATGACAGTTTTCATATTTTTCATTAATATTATATTATTTATTATTAAATATTATTTTTGAATCTTCTAAAAAAATAAAAAAAAGCATTGATTCAAATCAATACCTCCACACTTTGGGGTGCACTACTACGTCAGATCATGAGAGTCAACTGGTACGATATAGTTGTTTATAATTCTTCTTTAGGACTTTACCTTTTGACTGTTTCCTATTTAAATTATGTGATTTATTGAATATTGAATATATGATTATGACTTGCACTTTATATTGTTTCACTGTCATTACAGAAGAAAAATATTTAATAATGAAGGATGTCTCCCTCAAGAAAAATTGTTTTTCTCAAGTAGAAGGAAAAAAGATGGAACTGCGGTTAATGAACTGACCCAAGAAAAGATTGTAAGTTTTAATTGGTTTATTTAAAAGTTTAATATCTATTTCGACATTGAATATTCTATTAATATTTTTAACAGGATGATTTAGATGCCCTTGATGCCCAGGTGCCTGGAAATTTAGAGTCACACGGTCATTTATATTAGGTTTTGGGAGATGAGCACTCCGGTCGATTATGCTGCCAGCCTGGGAAGAATATAGTTCCGACGAGGTATTGGTCCTCTCTAGGTATCCATTATAGTACTACCGAGTTGGAACACGTCAAGTAGAATGAATGACAGTCGGATAAAAGGGTCATAGAGTTGGAAGAACTGGTTCAAATGAGGGAGGACAAATTTATGAAACTGATCATAACAATATCATCATCACTTCCACCAGAGGCTAGCACAAATTTTTAGACATATATTTTGTCAATGGGTGCATTACCCTATGCACCCGCTGGCATTTCTAGTGGCGGTCGAGATGATGTAGTTCCTGGTGATGACTAGGATGCTGAAGAAGACGAAGGCGAGGATGAGTATGAGGAAGAGGGTGAGGATGGGTCCGAGGGTTAGGATGGGGCCGAGGATGATCATGGGGATGATGACAAGGATGACGATGAGGAAAAAGTTGGCGGCGAGAATGAGGTTGATGATGACAGTGGTGATGGTGATGGTGATCAGGGGCAGATTGATCCATTACTTATTTGAATTTTATATAACTCTTTAATTTTTAACCTGGTTATTCACTCTAGTATTGATATTTTTTAATTCAATATAACTCTTTATTTTTTGACCAAATATGGAATCCTAATGATGTTATAATTGTTTATGGGGTTTTTGGGGCTTGTTCGGAGCTCAGATCCCCGGTCGGCGAAAAAAAACACTATGCCTCACGGTTAGTAAAAAATTTATGTCCATTCCACAGGGTATCTACCAACCATATAGGGATATATATTAGAAGAAATGTGCATGATTTTCCCAAACCTTGCACCTGGGGATGCACATCATTCACAATGTCTATAGTTTTAAAATGAGATATTATCACTGTTGTTGCCCGATTTGCCTAACTGGCATACAAAAAACTGACCAAATACATTAAGATTGTGTTGTCACTTTAGGAAAACATTCGATGAGTCATATGTGACATGTACGAGTCAAACTTGCCTCAATCCGAGGCACGATGTGCCTGGTATCACTCATAGTGTCTCTCTTTTGTTTAAAATGGACATCCTTTTAAGTAAAAAAAACTAGCATATGGAAAATTGACCAAACGTATTTGGATTGTGTTGATACATTAGGAAAACGATACATGGTTAATATGTGACATGTACGAGTCAATAACACCTCAATCTGAGGCACATTGTGGCTTCTACCACTCAAATTCTTTCACTTTTATTTGAAATGGACAACATTTTAAGTAAAAAACTAGCATATGGAAAATGGAACAAACATATTCAGATTCTGTTGATACTTTTGCACAATGATCCATGGGAAATTTTTTATATGTAGGAGTCAACCCTACACGAATCTGATGCATGATGGGGCTAGTACCACTCTAAGTGTCTCACTTTTATTTGAAATGCATCGGATTTTTATTGAAAACAACAACTGACATACGAAAAACCGATCAAACTCATTCATATTGTGTTTATACTTTAGGACAATGATGCATTGGTCATTTGTGATGGGTAAAAGTCATCTTCGCCTCAACCAGAGGTGTTGTGTGACCGCGATGTCTGAAACACACTTCACGTGTCGTAAATGGCCAAAACATGTATTTAATGTTCAAATGCATTCCGAAAGACATCGTAATGACTTGAAATCACACGAAAACACCATAATAATTATTAGTGAGGTTTATGAGGAGACATAAAGTCATTCGGATATGCTGTTTGCACGGCACGACTACATATGTGTTTTTTAGGTGTTTGGCGCGCTTGAAAAGCGTGCATGGGGTGGTCAAAACTAGCTGAATGACCTCAGAATGCCATGAAATCGGACGACAAAAAGGATGGGTGAATTGTGAATTGGTCATCTTGACGGCACATCAATCAGTTGTGTCGTGTGACTGGGCTGGCCTAAAATGCACTTTGTGTGTCGTAAATGGCCAAAAAATGTGTTTAACAGTCAAATGCATGCCTAATGACATCGGAATAACTTGAAATCACAAAAAACACAGTAATTATTATTCTTGAGGTTTATGAGGAGATGACACGTCATATAGATGAGCAGTTTGCACGGTACAATTAAATATGTGTTTTTTAGGTGTATGGTGTGCTTGAAAAGCGTGCGTGGGGTGGTCAAAACTGGCCGAACGACCTCAGAATGACTTAAAATCAGACTAGAACAAATTTTGGGAGAATGTTGAAGTGGTCATCTAGACGGAACATCAATCGGAGGTGTCATGTGACCGTAGTGGCCGAAAATGCAATCCACTTGTCGTAAATGGCCAAAACATGTGTTTAAGGGTTGAATGCATGCCAAATGACTTGAAATCAAACAAAAACACCCTAATTATTATTCTTGAGGAGTAAAAGAAGACTACAAGTCATTCGGACGCGCGGTTTGTGTGACACAGCTGAATATGTGTTTATTAGGTGTTTGGCGCGCTTGAAAAGCGTGAATGGGGTGGTCAAAACCGGTCGAATGACCTCGAAATGCCATAAATCATATTACAACCAAGGGTGGGTGAATTGTAAAATGATCAGCTAGACAGCACATCAATCAGAGGTGTCGTGTGACCACGCTGGCCGAAAACACACTCTGCATGTCGTAAATGGCCAAAACATGTGTTTAACGGTCTAATTCACGATGAATGACATCATAATGACTTAAAATCAGAAGAAAACACCATAAATATTATTATTGAGCTGAACGAGGAGACAACACATCATTTAGACATGCGGTTTGTGTGGGAAAATTGAATATGTATTTTTTAGGTGTTTGGCATGCTTGAAAAGCATGCGTGGGGTCGTCAAAATTGGACGAACGACCTCAGAATGCCTTGAAATCGGAAGACAACAAAGGGTTGGTGAATTTTGAAATGGTCGGCCAAATGGCACAGTAACCAGAGGTGTCGTGTGACTGCGCTAGCCAAAAACACATTCAGTGTGTCGTAAATGGCCAAAACATGCGTTTAACTGTCAAATGCCTGCCGAATGACATCAGAATAACTTGAAATCATACTAAAACACCCTAATTATTATTCTTGAGGTGTATGAGGAGATGAAAAATCATTCAGATGCGCGGTTTGCGTGGAACAACTGAAAATGTGTTTTTAAGGTGTTTGGCGCGCTTGAAAAGGGTGCGTGGGGGAGTCAAAATCGGCCGAACGACCTCGAAATTCCATGAAATTAGACGACAACAAAGGGTGGGTAAATTTTGAAATTTCCGGCCAGATGGCAGGTCAATCAAAGGTGTCGTGTCACTGTGGTGTCCGAAAACGCACTCCACGTGTCGTAAATGGCCAAAACATGTATCTAACAGTCAAATGCCTGCCGAACAACATCGAAATGACTTGAAATCACACGAAAATACCATAATTATTATTCGCGAGGTGTATGAGGAGATGGTATGTCATTTTGACGTGTGTTTTTCATGACACGATTGACTATGTGTTTTGTATGTGATTGGCGCGCTTGAAAAGCATGCATGGGTGGTCAAAACCGGCCGAACGACCTCATAATGCCATAAAATTGGATTAAAACAAATGGTGGGTGAATTGTAAAATATTTGGCCAGACAACACATCAATCAGTGGTGTTGTGTGATCGTCATGGCCAAAAACGAACTTTGCGTGTCGTAAATGGCCAAAACATGTTTTTTACGGTCAAATACATATCGATCGATATTGGAAAGACTTTAAATCACACGAAAACACCCTACTTATGATTCTTGAGGTTTACGAAATGATGGCACATCATTTGGACCTGCAGTTTTCACGGCACATCAGAATATGTGTTTTTAGGTGGTGGTGCACTTGAAAAGCGTGCGTAGGGTGGGAAAAATCAGTTGAACGACTTCGGAATGCCCTGAAATCAGACGACAACAATGGGTGGGTGAATTGTGAAATGGTTGACCAGACGACACATCAATCAGATGTGTCGTGTGACCGCGGTGGCCGAAAACGTACTATGTGTGTCATAAATGGCCACTACAAGCGTTTAACGGTCAAATGCTTACCAACATCATCATAATGACTTAAAATAAAACTAAAACAACCTAATTATTATTTGTGAGGAGTATGAGGAGAAAACATGTCATTTGGATGCATGGTTTGTGTGGCACGGCTGAATATGTGTTTTTTAGGTGTTTGGGGCGCTTGAAAAGCATGTGTGGGGTAGTCAAAATCGGCTGAACGACCTCGGAATTACATGAAATCAGATGACAACAAAGGGTGGGTGAATGGGAAATGGTCATCATGACATAATTCCAATCGGAAGATTCATGTGACCACGGTGGTCGAAAAAGTACTCTGCGTGTTGTAAATGGCCAAAAAATGGGTTTTACGGTCAAGTACATACCGAACGAGATCGTAATGACTTGAAATCGCACAAAAACAACCTAATTATTATTCATGAGGTGTAAAAAAAGATGAAACATCATTCAGACATGCAGTTTGCACGTAACGGTAAAATATGTGTTATTTGGTGTTTGGCGTGCTTGAAAAAGGTTCGTGGGGTGGTCGAAATTGGCTGAATGACCTCAGAATACCATGAAAATGGACGCCAACAAAGAGCGAGTTAATTGTAAAATGGTAAACTAGACGATACGTCAATCAGAGGTGTTGTGTGAAAGTGGTGACCAAAAAAACACTCTAAGCAGCCCCCCCCCCCTCCCCCCCCCCCCCCCCCGCCCGGACAACCCCCCTCACCCCTGGATAGCCCCCGGCACCCCTCTGATAGCCCCCCCCCCCCACCCCTGACAGCCCCCCACCCACCGGACAGTCCCCCCCCACCGAACATACCCCCCACCCCGAGCAGCCCCCCACCCAATGATCCATGGATCATTTTTGACGGGTACAAGTCAACCCCACCTCAATCCAAGGCACAATGTGACTGGTATCAGTCAAAGTGTGTCACTTTTGTTTGAAATGAACAAAATTTTATGTGAAAAAAACAACTGACATATGGAAAATCTTCACAAGGCTACACATTTATTCATGAAATTAACTGATAAAAAATAAAATATCATCTATTGGTCATATGTAATTAGAAGAAAATATTCACAAGGCATAGATTGAAACACAATGGGTTATAAGTATATATAAAAAACATGAATTATATTAGGAATGAGTCTATATATCCCATCATGAACAAGAACCAACACTCATGTTCTAATTCTCAATCACGGGTCGTTCATTCTATACAATAACATACAAAAAATAAATATCATACAGTAATTTCATAAGAAACCTATGAACACTCAATCATACCATATAGCAAATTGGTCAACAAGTCTACACATAGATCTTGAAAAATTAGTTTCAAAGTCTCATAAAAATACCCCAATGGTGAGGAATACATATAGTGACACCATAGCCCCATGGATCACCTCAATCCCATCCTAAAACTATGGGTTCTAGGACCAAACCAAATTCCCTTTGGGAACCCAATACCAAATACTTAATTGAATATTCATACCCACTACCCATGATGGGGATTCATCTAACATCAAACCTAGGAGAGAAATTTACAATTAGCCACATACCGCCTTATTCTAATTGAAAAGTCTATGAAAAACATGTAGGCTATTCCAGTAACCCATCACGTATGTCGAGGTTGGCCAATGATTCCCACTAAAATATCAGGAACCATTTATACATGGATACATAATCATTATAGGAATATAAACATCCAATGTGCTACCAAAAACTCATCCTAGGTCTAAGAACATGACTACTACCATTGTCTATCTTATGGGTGTCATGATCCTTTCCACTCTACCCATGTGTTTCTTTTGTTTTTAAGATACTCAACCCAAGACCATGACTAAACATCCCATGTTCTTCGTATAACATGTAGGTTTTTTCTCTTTTGTGTATTGGTGTTGTGGTTTGAGTGAGGAATGAATTCTAAATTTTCAATACTCTTATGCGTGTTGGTGTTGTGGTTTGAGAAAGGAATGAATTCTAAATTTGGAATACTCTTATGAGTGTTATTGCATTTCCTATAACATGTAAGATTTTTCTCTTATGGTTGTTATTGAATTTGAATTTCTAAATTTCTAAATTTATAAATTTGGGAATGAATTCTAAATTTTGAATACTTTGGATGGGGATTTTTTATTAGTGTTGTTGTAGGTCTAGAGAGGTATTGTTGCTTTTTTGTAGGTCTGGAGAGGGTAGAGGGGCCTGCTTCTGTGGAGCTGAGCAATTGTATACCAACGGTTTCAAAAAAATTGGTATAGATAATATAATATAACTATACCAACGTTTTTTTATAACCATTGGTATAGGGTTATACCAACAGTTATAACAAAACCACTGGTATAGCCTTAGGGCATTCCATATCCCCTCTATACCAACAGTTTATATCCATTGGTATAAGTTTAACACACATATACCAATGGTTTACAAAACATTGGTATACGTTATACATTAAAACACATATACCAACACTTTGTAGCAAACCATTGGTATACCTTCTATTTTGGCACCTATACCAATGATTTTCACAGAACCGTTGGTATAAGACTATTATCACACCTTACTTGGCCATGGCTAAGGGAACTGTTGACATACTATATACCAATGGTTTCCAGGACTTTACCAACGTTTTACAACCATTGGTAAAGTGTAAAATTCTAGTAGTGATTCATTGTTTCTAGACTTTCATCTAAGTATAAATTTAGAATTCTTGCTTCACATGTCATTAGTTTTAATAATAAAAAACCCAAAAATATTTTTATCACTATCATTTAATAAAAAAACAACAAAAAGAGAAAGAATAGGTGAATTAGAAAAATAAAGTGAACTACATTGAGAAGGATCCTCAAGAGAGACGACCATGGTCTGACACTATGCTACACTAGGAATAATATAATTATTTTTGTCCACACCCGACGACAGGCGTGCTTCAAAACGTAAGCGCTTTTTGGGGATCCAATCATTAGTTAATTTTCTTTTTCAATTTTCACATCTTATTTATATATTATTTCATTTAAAAAACTAAAAATGACTTCCAATATGTATTCAAAATCAGAATATTATGCATGGAAAAATTACTCATAGGTGCAATAACAATAGGAAGAAGAATATGGATATTTTAGAAGAGCTCTGGTGAATGAACATAGAAAAAGAAATGAACAAAAAACCAGAAAGGCTGATAGAGATTTTGATTATGTTTGTACATTAATGGAGCAACCCATCCTTAAGCTGGAGAAGGAACCTGAGAAAGTGGTGTAATAAATTTCACCACTTATTTTTTAAATTGAAGAACCTAAGGAAGCAAGGGAGGAAGGAGTACTTACTAAGATAGAAGTGGGAGATCAAAAATGTTTTGATTAATTATTGATTAAATGTGAGGAACTACCGAACCTCCCCATACAATAAAAAGAAGAAGATTGAACACCACAAAAGGAAGAAACCACCCAAGTGGTGGAATATTAAGTCAAGATGGTGGAGCCTGAGTACCTGCCTCCACCCTCAGAGAGTCTACACCAAGAGGCACTTACCACTGTGGTAGAGATTGATGCTGAACCAACTCAGGTAGTTGATCCATTCATTGACTCAATCCATTCTAATTTTATTGAATCTAAATTCTACATCACTCCTTATGGTTTTGATTATACAGAATCAGAAAATCTCAGCTATGCCTTGGAGGATGAAGAAGAACCTAGATGTGCATATGATGAGGAACATATCGATCTCCCTGGATATGTTGAATAATTATTGATGGAAGTTCATGAAGAGAAGTTAGTGGATTTCCCTATGTAAACCATGACAATATCTTATTAATTTGATGGGGAAGAATTTGATCTTGATACTTCATTTTTTAATATTATTAAAATAGAATTACACTCTGGCTTTCCCATTGACTATTCTTTTGATGAAGCATGCCTCGAGAAAACAATGGATAGAGAATAAGAGGTTTCACAAGTATCAAGCAAGAAGGAGGATGATTCATACTTCATCTTACCCCCACCATGCAAGATATACCTCATTGTTAAGGGGTGGGGATATGGTGTACTCTATCCCTGGATCATTACTCACCTAGAAGGCTGAAGCAGAGGCTGGGAAAAGCTAGATTTAATGGTTCAAATCAAAGAAGCTTCATCCTCCATCCGACATTGGATAACAGCCGGTACAACCCTCTAGAGGTAGTCCAAATTCAGAGCCGACATAGGGGATACTACCAATATTTATATTTACTTTATTTCTAGGAATTCAGATGTCAATTTATTTTCTTTGAAATAATTTAGCATGTGGACCCCTCCCTCTTTTCATTTTGAGCATAAATGAAATGATCATTGTGATTAATTGAGTAAATTTTTTTGTAGGATCATAACGGTAGAAGGAAGCCCAAGATAGTGAACGGGAAGGACCATGTTTCCTGGAAAAAGAGTGTTCAATTTTCTTTTTTTATAATTTAATCTCTCCACATTTGTTTTCCACAACATCTTTTGAGCTTTAAAGATAAAATTTCATGCCCAAATTTGAATTCAGGTTTTACTCGACTTATCTAGGAGACATGGGTTTCTTAGGAATCCTGTGATGCCATGTTTTAGATTTCAATGTTGATATGAATAAATGATTCAAATTAATAATTGAATTTTTAAAATGAATAATGGATATTGAAGTAACGACTCATGATTTGAAGGAATTAATTTATAAATTTAAATGAAATTTCCATTCCATCATTCATGCTTTGAATTTCATAAGTTCATGTGAATTAATTTATTAGTCATGCCATGAGTGATTGTCTAATGTTATATTTCCCATTCTTGAGAAGATTTCTAGACCAAGTACTACCTATTTATTCTTTAGCATATTTCTTGAGTAATCATGGGACATGTAACAAACCATAACTTGATTGAAACATGTAAAATCTATGACTGTGCAAAAAAACATTTACAATTATTGAGGCATCCTTTGAAAAGATAATATTTCTTAAAATACTACCTTTAAATCAATCCTTAATTTTGAAAATAGAGACCATGAATGGCCTTTATCGGAATGAGTCATGTTTCAAGCCATTTTTATCAATTCCTACAATTCTATGAGTATTTTCATGATATTTTAAAGTTGAAGTGTGCGGGTAAGGGGAATCATGGTGGATGGGATGATATACATTGTAAGGAAAAAGTGTAGGGGTTTTATTGTGGTAATTGTAAAAGGTTGTGTAATCACCCATTATACTCTTTTTTCCCCTCTTGAATTAAAAAAAATGACAAAATGACAAAAAGAACCGACAAAAAGGGAAAAATGGGTTATGATTTGGGAAAACCCAAAATCACAATTTTTTAGGCTGACGATCTTATGAGCGTATATGGTTTGGTGATTAATGTGAGGTCTGATATAATCATAACATTCGAAAAAAGAAAAGAAAATACTAAAAAAAATAAAGAGGGTGCATAAATAATTCATTATGCTTACTTGATCATAACATTTTCATTGAGTTTTGGGAAGTGGGTGTTGCTATTATGAAGGGGATA
The DNA here is from genome assembly GCA_963277665.1 of Viscum album. NCBI lineage: Eukaryota > Viridiplantae > Streptophyta > Magnoliopsida > Santalales > Viscaceae > Viscum > Viscum album. Next base: position 960,111,309 of record OY728148.1, on the reverse strand, counting down.
ATTTCATTATATTTAGACTTTTGATATCATGCATAGTAATTAATATATTAGCTCCTCCTTGAGAATTAATTTTTAAAGCATAAAATCCTACCAAACCTAAACCTCAGAGTCAATAGAACCTTAATTTTATGTCCTCTTGATTTTATGTGTATTTTGACATTACAAAGTGGAGAAAGTTGTTTATTTACAAGTTTATGGATAAAGAACATGTTCTCATGATATGAGCATAACTCTACTTGAATTATATAATGAGTAATGAGAGAAAATAATCAAAAGTGAGGTAAATCATGACTTGAAATGTTTAATAATAATGAATCATGGAGCTTGAATGAATGAAAGGAGAAGTTCCATCAATTTTCAAGTGGTAAAAGTAAAATATCTGAATTATTTGTTTCATTGAAAAATTGGAAATTAAATTGATATTTTTGAAATTTTTTGAAAGTTTGATTTCACATTGAAAATTGTTTGATTTAATTGAATTTGAATTTGAATATTGTTAACATTGGGGTCCTCTAATTTCTATGTTGAGATTTTATGCTTGAGGACAAGCCTGGTTTAAGTGTGGGGGTATTTGAGAGAGCAAATTTATGTTCATATTTTTTATAAAATAATGAGGATTTTTAATTTTATTAAATGATAAAACCCATGTATTTCAATGTTTTATTAAAGTAATCGGTAATTTAAAATTTTGAATGATTATGAGCAAAATTGAGAAAAGTGCATAATTTTGGATTTTTGACATATTTTTACTACAAAGGTATTTTTTTCATTAAAAAAAATATAATTCCAAAATTAATGATTCTTTTTCTTAGAATCATTATTTTATTTCATTCAACATTATCTTAAGGACATATGGTTGATTCAATGATCAATTAGTCCAAAAAAATCATTGAAGTGAGAAATTTTTCTAGGCAAACAGAATGGACCCCAACACTATAATGGATGAAAAAATCCATCTCCTCACTTTATATTTAGGTGATTCCACCAAGGATAGCACTAGGACACATATTAATGACTTTAAAAAAACATTGGTGGGATTTTTAAGTCATTAAGGTTTCCATTTATCATTATAAATTTGAATTTGGCTTCCTGGAAATTTCGGCCATAAAAAGTCTTATTCAATGCAAATTCCATATCTCTTTAATCATGTGGCTAAATGAGCTTAAATATGGAGGGTTAATGGAAACCACATTATTTAATAACATAAATTAAGGTTTACACACATTAATCTATCATTTGATAGGCCAAAAATGTGTAAACTTTTAGAGGAATGAATTCTTACTATAAGAGGAGGCCCTCACCTTCTTCACATATCATCAGCTCGACACCCACAGCTAAGGAGGGATCCCACCAGGGCATGGGCCACTTCTTCTACTATTTCCACCCTAAATTATTCTTTATATTTTATTTTAATTTTATTTTTGTATTATTTTTCAATTTTAATTCAAATTTATGTTTTATTAATCCGTAACATTGTGTTTCTCCATCGACTTTTCATCATTTCTTTCCCTCTCACTCTATCTTCTCTTCCACCAACTCAATTGTGTAATATCATACTCTCAGAAATGAGAGGATGACCTTGAGAGTTTTCTTGGGGGGGAGGTGAAGGTGATCATGAATTTTCTTTAATGTTTAATTTTATGTTTGTAGATAGATTTGAGTAGCATGCACAGGTAAGGAGAATGTCTCTGATGTTGTGACTGACTCCAATGACATGCAACTAAACCTATCCCTATTATATTATTTAATCATTTCCCTCTCTCCATTGGTTAGTTCTTGACATGTAGGATTTTAACTAATCAATGTATGGAATGGCTTCGATTGAACTGGGTCCTGGAAATGACACATTCTAGACAAAGGTGTGTCACCAACTTGGATTAAAGGAGGAGGTGGAATTGAGAGTGCTCAAACATTCAATGATATTCCACAATTTATAATTAAATAATAGTAGTTCCAACATGAGATTTCATTTTTGGGTTATCAAACTAAAATAAAACATATAAAGGATCATAATGATTTAAAATTTAACCAACCCCCAAAACCAAGTTCTTTTTTAATAATTCATTCTGTTTATACTTGCATCTTAGAATAAATTTAGAATTCTTGATTCACATGTCATTATTTTAAATAATAAAAACCCCAAAAATATTTTCATCACATTCATTTAATAAAAAACCACAAAAAGAGATATAATAGTTGAATTAGATAAAGTGAACTACATTGAGAAGGCTCTTCAAGAGTGAAGACTTTGGTCACCCACTATGTTGCACAAGAAAAATATAATTATTTTTGTCTACGCACCACGACAGGCATGCATCAAAACTAACGTTGTTTCCAAGGAGACAATTGTTAGTTTATTTAATTTTTATATATTCACATCATAGTCATATTTCATTTTGTTTAAAAAAACAAAAAAAATTACTTCCATGATGTATTAAAATTTTGAATATTATTTATGGAAAAATTACTCATAGGTGTAGCAACAACAACAACAAGAAGTTAAATATTTTAGAAGAGCTTAGGTGCATGAACTTAAAGAAATCATTGAAAAATTATCCAAAAATGCTGATAGAGCTTTTGATTATGTTCATGCAATAATGGATTAACTCAAACCAAAGAAAAATGAATAACCTCAGAAAGTGGTGGAATAAATTTCACCACTTATATTTGAAATTTAGGAACCTAAGGAGAAAAGGGATGAAGACATTCCTGCTGAGCTAAAAGTGGGAGATCAAAAATGTTTGGATGAATTATTGATTAAATGTGAGGAACTACCTGACCTCCCTATATAATAAAAACAAGAAGATTCATCACCACTAAAGGAAGAAACCACCCAAGTGGTGGAATTTGAAGTCAAGATGGAGGATCCCGACTACCTTCCTCCATCCTCAGAGAGTCTACTGAAAGAGACACTTACCACTGAGTAAGAGATTAAAGCTGAACCAACTCAGGGAGTTGAACAATTTATTGACTCTATCCCTTCTAATTTTATTGAATCTAAATTCTACATCACTCCTTGTGGTTTTGATTATACAAAATCTGACAATCTCAGTTATTCCTTCGAGGATGAAGAAGAACCAGGATGTGGACATGTTGAAGAACATATGGAGCTCCCTAGACACGTTGAATATTTATTGAAGGATGTTCAGGAAGAGATTCTAGTGGATTTCCCTAATGAAATCATGATAAAATATTCTTACTTTGATGGGGAAGAATTTCATCTTGATACTTCATGTTTTAATATTATTCAAATATAATTACACTCTCACTTTCCTATTGAATATTATTTTGATAACGAATTCCTAGAGGAACCAATGGACAGAAAAGAAGAGGTTGCACAAGTAGAAACCTAGAAGGAGGATGGTTCATACTTTATCCTACACCACCATGAAATCTATACCTCATTGTGAAGCGGGGGATATGGTGTACTCTATCTAGGGATCATTACTCACCCAGAAGAATGAAGCACAAGTTGAGAAAATCCACATGTGGTGGTTCCAATCAAAGAAGCTTCATCCTCCATCAGACTTTGGATAATATTTGGTACTTCCATTTAGAGGGATTAAAAATTCATGACCCATGTTGGGGATAATACCAAGAGTAATATTTACTTTATTTCTAGGAATTTAGATGTAAATTTCTTTTCTTTGAAATAATTTTGCATGTGACCCCCTTCCTCGTTCCATTTTAAGCTTAAATGAAATCATCAGTGTGATTAATTGAGTAATTTTCTTTTATAGGATCATGATGGTAGAAGGAAGCCCTAGACAGAGAAGGGGAAGTTCCATGTTTCATGGGAAAAGGGTTTTCAATTTTTGTGTTTTATCTTTTAAACTTCCACATTTTTTTTCCAAAACATGTTTTGATCATTAAAGATAAAATTGCATGCCCACACTTAAATTCATGTTTTACACAACTTATCTAGGAGACATGAGTTTCTTACGAATCCTATGATTCCATGATTCAGATTTCAATGTTGAAATGATTAAATTATTGAAATTAATAATTGAATTTCTAAAATGAAGTATGGATATTTAAGTAATAACTCATGATTTGAAGTAATTAATTGATTCATGTAAATGAAATTTCCCTACCATCCATCATGATTTGAATTTCTGAAGTTCATGTAAATTGATTTCTTAGTCTTGCCATGAGTGATTGAACAATGTTATATTTCTCATTCCTAAGAGGATTTCTAGACCAAGTACTTTATATTTATTCATGATCATATTTTTTAAGTGATCTGGGGACATCTAACCGACCAGAACTTCTATTAAAACTTTTCAAGTCTATGACTTTGCAAAAACACATTTAAAATGATTGAGGAATCATTTAAAAAAATAATTTCCTTAAAAGACCACCTTTACATCAATCCTTCATTTATCCCATAGAGACCATGAATGACCATTATATGAATTATCCATATTTCAATCCATTTTTATCCATTTGTACCCTCCTCTGAGTATTTGCATAATATTTTAATGTTGAAGTGTGGGGGTAATGGGAATCATGGTGGATGTGATGTTATACATTATAAGGAAGAAGTGTGGGGGTATTATTGTGGTAATTGTAAATGATTTTGGAATCAATCATTATAATATATTGTTTTCCCCACCTGAATTAAAAAAATTACCAAAATGACAAAAAGAACCAACAAAAATAGAAAAAATGGGTTGTGATTTGGGAAAACAAAAAATCATCATTTTTCAGACTGATGATATTATGATCCTATGTGGTTATGTGATGGATGTGAGGTTTCATATAATCATTAATTTAGAAGAAATAAAAAATTAAAAAAAATCAAGAGGGTGCACAAATCATTTATTATTCTTACTCGATCATAAACTATTATTTGTGTTTTGGAAAGTGGGTGTTGCTACTTTGAAGGGGATAATATAATTATATTTTTATTTTTGATATTATTCAAAGTACATAAGAGATTTGACTCCTCCTTTATCATTAATTTTTTATACATCAAATCCTATCAAACTTAAACCTCAAAGTCAATAGAACCTTAATTGCAAGTCCTCATGATTTTATGTACATTTTTTTCTTACAAATTGGTGAAAGTATTTAATTTACAAGCCTATGGATAAGGAGCATGTTTGACATGATATTATCATAACTCTACTTGAATTTTATCATGAGTGATGAGAGAAAAGAATCAAAAGTGAGGTAAATCAAGACATGGCATTTTTAATAATAAAATATGAAAGAGATTGAATGAATGAAATGAGAAGTTCCATCAATTTTTAAAGGGTAAAAGTAAAATATGTGAATTATTTGCTTCTTTAAAAATGAAAAATTAAATTGATATTTTATGCAGATTTTTGAATGTTTGATTTCACAATGATTTTTTTTTGATTTTATTACATTGGAATTTGAATTTTGGTAAAACTTGTGTTCTCTGATTTCCATGTGGAGATTTTATGCTTGAGGACAAGCATGGTTTATGTGTGGGGGTATTTTATAGAGAAAATATTTATGCATATTGTTTATCAAATAATGAGTATTTTTTAATTTTTTAAATCATAAAACTCATTTATTTCAATGTTTTATTAAAATGATGTGTAGTTTTAATTTTAGAATGATTATGAGAAAAATTGAGAAAAGTTCATAATTTTGGATTTTTGAATGATTTTCCCTACAAATATATTTTTATCATTTCATAAAACATATAATTCCAAAATTTGTGATTAGTATTTCATTGAATCCTGAATTTATTTAATTCAACTCTCTCTTTTGTACCTAGAGCTGATTCAAAGATCTATTAGTTCAAAAAATTCATTGAAGTTGGAAACTTTTTCAGGTGGACAGCATAGACCCCACCAACATAATGGATTCACAAATCGGTTCCCTCACCTCCATTTTAGGTAATTTTACTTGGGGTACCACTAGGACACATAGGACTGACTATACAAACAATTTGGGGGAGTTTTTAAGTCATTAATGTTTCCATTGATCGTCACACATTTGAAGGAAGCTTCTTGGAAATTTTGGCCATAAAAAAAGTCGTATTCAATGAAAATTACATAACTCCTTAACATAGTGGCTAAATGAGCTGAAATTTGGTAGATGAACGGAAACCAAATTTCTGAACAACGTTTATGAAGGGGTATATGAATGAATAGACCATTTAATGGTCCAAAAATGTGCAATCCTATAGTTGACAGAATTCTACCTATAAAAGGAGGCCCTCGACTCCTTCCCAAACCATCAGCTCGACGCCCACAGCTAAGAAGGGATCCCATCGGGGCATGGTCCAGCATGGAATGGTTCTTTAGCTTTCCACCACAAGAAAAGCATAGGGTGAAGAGGAGCTCTGGGGATCACCAAGGATACGCCGACGACCTCACTGACAGGTTCACAATTCTGTTTCTTTGGAAAGAGATGTTGTCCTTCCACTTCACCGAAGCTGCCGTCGGGAGCATGGAGAACTACTTCGTGCAGACCTTGGGCATGGATTTTCGAGATTTCGGGTAATTGTTTAGAATTAAATGAGAAAAATAACTGACATTTCAAATTGGTGGTGATTAGAAGTCAGAAAATGTCCATATTTTCCATTATCCTTTTTTGTCGGTGGCTGGAAGGAGTGGGAGGAGTATAGTGAGGCCATGAGCGGTCTGTCGGTGGTGATCATGGAGGTGGTGGGTGTCAACCTTGGGGTGGGACACAGCTACCTTCGGTATTTATTCATTGAAATTAAATAAAATGTGGGTCTAAAATACTAGCCTCCTTGTCGGCGATCGGAGGTGACGCTGGGGACAAGACCCCACTGCGATCCCACCTCTATTACAATCCTCCACCAGGACGACGTTGGTGGCCTCCATGATTCGTATGATGGGAGGTGCCATTCTGTCTCCCCTGCTCCATCCACGTTCTTTGTTCTTGTCAGAAACACCTTTATGGTATATGCGTCTACATTCACCGCTGATCCATTTAACATTTCTGAATTTCATATTCATAATGATAGGTAAAATCACAGGCTATGACGAATGGGATATACAAGATATGTGTACACAAGGTGGTGGTGAATAATCATAGGGCAAGGAAGTAGATAATATTCTTTCATTGTTCGGCAATGGAAAGGGTGGTGAGTCCCCCGCTGCAGTTTTTGGCCAGCGGGAACCCCCGGAGGGCGTACCCAGACTTTGAATAGCCCACCTTCCATGACATCATCCAAAAACACTACCTCGTGGACACCCGTACCCTCTAGTATTTCTTCGATTGGTTTGTGACATTAAAATGAATCTTTTATTGTGATTCGATATGTAAAATAAAGTGATGGTCAATCATGTATGTTATGGAGTACTATGTTATGGTACAAATTTTATGTCTCTAAATGCTATGGAGTAATATTTATTGTTTTCATAAAAACGCACCTTGATTGTGGTAGTCTGGTATACCCAGCCTAGTGAAGTTCATTTTTTAGGTATTAATAATTCTCATAAATGACAATGCAAGGGATGATGTGGAAGAACAATTACCTACATGTGATCCAAAAAATATTAGTGGGTCTAGCAGAGGAGAAATGGGAAGACATGGATATGAATGTTATTGCCAACATCCCGTTTGCTTGGGTCGCCAAGGTCCTGTCAAGAATTGCAGAGAAAAATACAATGAAAGAAAATTATGATGTTCTAAGAAAAATTATAAGACCATGTCCCTTCACACCAAAACTTTCTTAAAGAGAAAATTATACACTCTTCGAATGAAGTGTCACCATCAGTGATTGATCACATGAACACTTTCAATACCCTATTCGCTCAACTCATGACACAGTGCTACAAAATTAGGGATACTAAATGTGATGGTATTCTGATCTAAATATTTACAAATTCATATGATCTGTTGATCATCAACCTTACTAACAATATCATGATGGACATGTTTATGCTCAACAACGTTGCAACTGTGGTTCCTGAAGAAAAAAGTCAATGCAAGAGCAAAGTGGTAGACAAAAAACACTGCACCAATCGAAGACTTTGTCAACAGAGAGATGAAGGACAATGGATCATGATTCTAAGTGGGTGCCAAAATAATGGAAGGTCCAAATAATGAAGAATAATAACATCACATGTTACGGTTGTAAAAATTAGGGGCACACCAAAAAGAATAGTTTGAACAGTAAGAGTGTTGGTAACAACTCTCAATGAAATTTGATGAGTACTTACGAAAATGGAGACATACTAGTCAGCAAAACATCAATGACGGATGGTGGTAGACATCATCTCAAAAACGTATGGATAATTGATTCAATAGAAACATGGATCAAAGGGAATGGTTTGACCAGTATGAACATATCTCGAAAGGACTTTTTTACATGGGGAACAATCACACCTTGAAGATCTTTGGAGTCAATACCAACAAACTGAAGATGCATGATGGTATAATTAAAACCACCTAAGGAGTACACCATGCAAAGATCCTGAAGATTAACATATTTTATTTGGGTGGATTTGATGATATCAGGTGTAAGACTCGCACTAACAATGGACTGGGAAATATTGTGAAGGTTGTGCTTGTGGTGATGAAGATAGAGAATATCTCAAAGAATCTATGCATTCATTATGGGGAAGCATACAAGGAGGTGGAGATAGTTGTCACGAACTGTCCCTCGGGGCCCATGTTGTGACTACCCCAAACCCATCTTCCATAGGCGAGTGGCACACAACTAGCACCGGAAAGGTGTATCCCTTAAACGGGAACACATTTCATTTTTAACCTGTACAGACACACAATCCAAGAACAAAACAAGATGCAACCACACAGACTATAACACTATTTGATGTAACCACAAAGTAAACCGTTGTATTAAAAGAGTGTTGAAAGTAAAAAGGGTTCGGAATACAAGCCCAACTATAAAAGTACAAGTATGACTGGTAGTACAATACAACTGAAAGAAAACAGAATACATCACTAAGGTAGAATTACAACACAGGTAACACCATGAAGATAAAACCATGAAGGTAACTCCAACACGGTATAAGAACCATGCAAGTAACACCACAACGATAGAAATGCCACACATGTAACACCACAAGGACAATACCATAATGGTAGAAGTACCACACAGGTAACACCATAAAACAAGAAGTACCACATAGGAAAAATACTCATCTCACAATCAGGTATATCTTACGTATATAAGTACATATGATTATTCATAAACTATATCATCTTATTATATTAAGAAGCACTACTTCTAACCTACACAAGATTGATAGGTAAATAACCCATGCGGACCCAAATAGGATCTGACCCACAAAGGATCGATATGCGCTAACCCACACAGGATCGCTGAGCACTAACCCACACAGGATCTGGCCCACATAGGGTCGATATATGTTGACCCACATAGGATCGATGTTCTTTCTTCACGTTGCATCCTACCACAAGTTTCCTTGCACCCGGTACACTCAGGTTCCATAGAATCTTCCCCTTGAGATATCGGTCGTACCTCACATGCCACTAATCTCCACAAGGGAATAACTCAAAGGACTGCCATGTCGTAAAGGTTCCAACGCGATAGACGACACATCAATCGGATGCCCGGTCTGTGAGTTAAAAGCGTTTTAGCTTCGGGGGCCCGGTTGGTTTCAGGTTCGATCCAACCCAACCATAATCCAACTTCTTAAAAAACTCAATTGGAGAATACCAAAAGGACCGTCTCGATCCAAGGATCCCAATGCTGTAGACAATTCGTCAAACAGACATCTGGTTCTCATGATATGCTCCTTTAAGTGTTCTAGGGTTTGGTTGGGCATGGGTCCAGTCTGACCTGGTCAAACCGACCTGGCCAGACTCGTTTTGGGCTGGGCCAGGGTGGACTCGGCCTGATGGGCCAGGGTGGACTCAGCCCGAGGGCTGGTGTTTGGTCTGACCCGCAATAGGGGTGGCCCGCAAGGACAGCCCACCGCGTCCCGTAGGGGGCGGCCCGCAAAGGTGGCCCGACTAGAATAGGGTGACCTGCAAGGGGGCATCCAGACCTGCATGGGGCAGAGACCCGATCCGGGGAGCCGAGCCACTTCGAGGGCGGTGACCCGGTCTGAGGGCAGAGGCCCGGTATGAGGGTGCCGGCCCGGTGCGAGGACGGAGGCCCAGTGTGAGGGTGGGGGCCTGGTGTGACGGCGACGACCCGCTCCAAGGGAGGTCGTCCGGTCCGAGGGCGGCGGCGTGGTCTGAGGGTGGCGGCCCGGTCTACGGGCAGCGGCCCTGTGGGAGGGTGGCTCCCCGACTCGAGGGAAGAGGCCCGCTACGAGGGATGTGGCCTAGTTCAGTCCGATATGGGGGGCGGGGGGGGGGGGTGTAACCCCCTGGTCACCCGGATTTCCCAAAAGGCCAAGAGGCCATTCAATTGGTGAGGTGGGGGCACCGTGTTGGCGCCACAGAACCCTCCAGAGGTGAGTTTGGCCTCTCCCGCAGCTTCCATTCATCGGTGGTGCGACGGTCGTGTCGCCTTCCTTCCCACAGTCGGCCGTCATGTTAGCATCCGCCTCCGTTCTCCGTGGTTGACGAGCCACGACCCTCCTCTTATGGTGTGTGTCGACGTGTTCGTGGTCTTCTGAGGGGGTTCAAGGAAATCAAGATAGCGGAGGGTTGGGGCCGGGTTTGTTAGTCCCACACCCTCTGCGTTATCCCGAAATATGAAGGATATTAAGGGAGTTCAAAAAATTGTTGTATTGAACACAAGATTAACCCCCCAAGATTCCCCGCAATATCCTCACGTAAAGACGGATGAATCGCGAGTCAACCCGTTAGTCGGTTGACTCGCATTCTTCATATCATTTCAAGAATGTGGAAGAGGGAAACAAAAACGCAAAAAAAAATAACCCCCTACCTAGAAGAGACGTCCACTAACAACGGTCGATGAAACCTCCTTTATCGTTGTCATCGGTTCGTGACTCGGTGGCGCTCGTCACCGCTTGTTGGAACTAGTCTCGTCCTCTTGGTGGTTGTCTTCGTGGTACTTTTCCAAAGCTTTGTTGTTTTGTGAATTCAAGCCAACACCCCTCCCTGGGCTCTATATAAATAGGATAGGAGAAGGAGTGTATAATGCTCTGGGAATTAATGAGGTTCATTTAATTAATGAACCTCCCAAATTTCCAACGGTGTGGTTACAAGAAAAGAAGAGTTAATCCATTTGTTGGCTTGACACATCGTTGGTCCCGCCAGCGTCGTTCGTCCGTTGGAGGAAAGATGGAAAAAAAATAACAAAATAGGTTATTTTATTAATCATTCAAAAGTCCACAAAAATTACTTTTTCACCTAACCTACTACAGTCAAAGTTATACCTCTATTAAGATAATCTTGGTGCTACGGGTTCAACAATGCACTCTAATTTTTAAGTAGAACAACAGTTCAAAAGTTAGAAAATGCCACTCACACGTTTACTGAATGTACCTAAAAAAAGTTCGGAAAATTATTAACAGTCACCCTCAACCAGCGCCGGTTGAGGTTAGGATATGACTAATGGAATTACACCCCAACGAACCCAATGGTTCTCTCAGATTTCCAATCCGAGTTACGGGTTAAAAGTTATGGATTTTACAATAAAATAATTGTCACTTAATTATTTTATTTTCGTCCAAAAACTAACATTCACTAGTGACCTTTACCGACCAAAGTTAGTATCTTCCTAAAAACATCATACCCGCACAAGCTCAACGGTGGTCTCGGATTTTTAATCCGAGTTACCGTTCGTGATTTATAAGCATTTGAAAAAAAAGTTATTTATTTATTTTATTTACAGTCATTCTATTTTCAGGTTTTCACACAGGAAGCCCGCACCGACTAAAAATAGTCCATGACTAGGGAAAACCCGCCATTCTGAGCGCAAAAATGCCCTCAGATTTTTAATTATAGTAATCGTTTAAGAAATATTCCACTTTTTCAGGAAAACTGCTTACATGTGTAAATTAAAGCTTAAAAAAACTTTGATGGATCATTCTGGGCACCCTGGGCCTCAAAATCACACGCTGTCAGATTTTATAGTCTTGAAATAATTCTATATAATTGAAAAAATGTATGGAATTACCGAGACATTACAATAGGTATCCTGTTAACAACCTCAACAAAAGCATTGAGGAAGTCATTGTATCAAAAGCATTGTCTTATGTTTGAATGATGATTTAAGATTCTGACCGAACATAAGTTTCTTCCTAGATTACAAAGGTATCCATTCCATTTTGGGAGCATTATGATTTTTTCAACAAACGTTGGTTCAATTTTGTGACGTTGGAAATGAGGAGAAAGGATATCTTAGAGTTGATCCATTCCAATATTTGGAAAGCACTGTTTATATCCCATGGAAGAGAATGGTGATTTGTAGAATTCATTGATGATTATTCCATGAGATGTTAGGTGTACCCAATCCAGATGAAATCATGTTTTTTTAAAGTCTTCAAAGCACTCAAAGCATGGATGAAGATGGAATCTTAAAAGAGGATCAAGTGTTTGAGGATTTAAAGTGGTGGAAAATATTCAAGTGAGGATTTTGATATGTTTTATTCAATGAGAAGGAATCATGAGAAAATTCATGGTTTCATTCACTCATCCAAATATAGAGTGGAAAAGTGGGAGAACATAACCGTGTTGGATAGAACACGGTAGATATTGAAGACTGTAGGAATTTTCAAGAAATATTGGGATGAAGTAATGAAGAGAACATGTTATGTGATCAATCTATTTACTTTTGAGATGATTGATATGAAAACACTTATGAATATGTGGAGTGTTAAACCTACTGACTATGCTTGGTTACATACTTATAGAGGTCATGTATCTATATTGTTTAATGATCAGGAAATAATGAAGTGGGATTCAAGATCCAATGAATGTATATAATTAGGATATGTTGTTGGTGTGAAGGGGTATCATATGTGGGACCCCACTACCCATAGACTTATCATCAGCATGGATGTTATATGTCTAAAAGATAAGGTTTAAGTGATGAATAATGGGGACTTGAAGAAAGAGAACACATATTCTATAATAGTTGGGGTGGATGATGAATCCATTGAAGAACAAATTTCCTTTCAGGAGCATGATGATCATGTTATGATTAATTTTGGACTATGATGATCAACTCAAGATAAAAGAGAACCAATATGGCACTCAAAATTTATCACTAAGATAAATATTGTTTACAACATATTTATGGAGGACGGTAATCCATATTTTTTTTGGAGGTGATGTGGAGTTCAGAAATATCCACATTGATGGAAGCAATTTAGGAGAAACGTGATGCCCTTCACAAGAACAAGAATTGAGATATTGATCCATTACCTCATGGAAGGAAACTATCAGTAAAAACAGATTATTTAAGATCAATTCGGATAAAAAAGAATAATTGTAAATATATCATGCATGACTTCTGGTCAAAAGATATGCATAGAGAGAAGTTATTGATTTCGAGGAAGCATTTTCTCCCATTGTTAGAATAATGACAGTTCAGATAGTTATGGGGATTTCTGCAATATATAGTTTAACTCTAGAGTAGATAGATGTGAAAAGAACTTTTCTACATTGTGATCTTGATAAATAAATATATATTCTATAATCGGAATGTTTTTCAAAATAAGAAAAAGTGAACTTGTTTTTTAGGTTGAGAAAAAACATTTTATGGTATTAAGCAGGCACCAAGGTGTTGGTACAAGAGATTTTATTCCTATATCATGAGTATTGGGCACAAAACACATTATTCAGATACTTGTGCATATTTCATGGGATTAGATAGTAGTGATTTTATCATTATTCTATTGTATGTGGATGACATGTTGATAGTTTTCATGGGAGTATGATATGATGAAATTAAGACTAAAAAATAATATCTTGGGATACAGATTTAATGAAATAGAAATAAGGGTATGATTTACCTATCAAAAAAGAATTTCTTGAGGAATATCTTGAAATACTTCCAGATGCGACATTATAATACAATATTTACCCCACCTACTATTAATTTTATGTTATCCTCTATGATGAATCCTAACAGTGATAAAAGTGATGTATATAGGATGGAAAAGTCTCAATTACCTTATGCACTAGTAGTGGGTAGTATGATAATATCTATGGTTTATATGAGACCTGAAGTTTCACCTATAGTGGGATATGTTAGTTGGTATGTGGACAATTAAATACAGGAGCATTGGAACATATTAAAGAAGACCCATAGATACATCAAGGAGATCTCATATGTTGTATTACGTTATTGAGGATCAAATTTCACTATTAGAGCCTACGCAGATTCAGATTTTGTAGGTGATTCTGACCAATGAAAATACACTTTGGGTTAGGTGATTAATTGTATAGAATGGGTTGTGATCTGGAATTCAAAGTTGTAGTTTGTTATATATTTATCCACGACTAAGGTAGAGTACATGAAAACTGCACAGGCTTGTAAAAAGGTGATTTAGATGTGAAGGTTTCCAGAGGATCCCGAACAATGACAGAAGTATATCAAATTGTTTTGTGACAATAATAGAACCTTGAAAATTAAAAGGAATCTATCTTTTCATTCCAAGATAAAGCACATTATGGTACAATATCACTTTGTTTGAGATGTGGTGGAGAAAGGAAGAGTGGATATGCAAAAAAATTATATTAAAGAAAATTAGGTTAATTTTATGATGATGTTTACTAACTTTGATAAGTTGATATATTAAAAATCCTCAATTGTAATCATAGATATAAGAGCAACATGGTTGGAAGATAGAAAATATTTGTGGAAATATTATTGGTTCCCAATCGGATATCCATGTGTGATATATATTTTCATTTTTTTCTCACAAACAGTTTCGCCCCCTTGATTTTTCAAAGGGGGTTGTGTTGTTAGTGGGATGGGTGGAAAAACTAACCCATGGAGTTAAATATAGGAGGAAGATCAAGTAAAGGCCTTTCCTATAAAAGGAAGAACGCTTTGACGGTTTTAGCAACATCACCTCAAGTATTGAGTTTCCTATTTCAACATTTTGAGTGTTTTATTTTGTGTGGTGCATTATACATTAATCAAAATAGTTAATTACCTAGATATTTTCCTTATAATATAATGAGAGTGTGTTTAACCGCTTTTACCATAATGATATCATTCTATTTTTCTATGGTTTTTTACCCCTCTTTATTTCTGGGGTTTTATATGTTATATCTGTGGTTAATTTTTTATTCATTTCTAAATTACTATTATCTCACAATTATAACATCAGGAAAGGGCCAATAATATTTGATCCCAATAGCAGCCTTACTAAATATTTTATTATCAGATTCTATAAAAAAATTGTGGGTTGTGCTATGAGGTACCAACATTCAATGGAGTAATTGAGTTGTATGGGAATGATTTTGTTTTTAAAAACTACAGAACAAAAATTTAACATGTTTATAATTATATAAATAGTAGGAAGAATCAAGAAAACACGAATAATAAAAATCTTGTAATGATTTCTCATAATCGGAAGTGTAACATGTTGATTCTATCAAACCATAAACAATGAACGAGAGAATAAAAAGTACCAATTCATGTAAACATTTACAATAGATAACATTCTAATGAGAATATATATAACTGTTTTGATATTAATACTCATAAGTACAATGACCTATTCGAGATAACAGACTCAAACATAAGGGAGATGATCAATAGAAATGATTGACATAAATTAGTAATCAAATCATAAAGAGGACCATATATTTTTGACATTATTTATCTACTTGGCCTATATGCATGGTGCATGGGTACTAGGATTCCATTATGATAAAATGGGATTATAAAAGATATGTGACAAATAGTGAAACATAACCATATAAGAAAAAGGCACATGAGAAAAATATCTTATGTTAAGGTTCTTGAAATAACTGGACTCACAGTAGAACCAAGTTGGGGATTCATCATATACCGTGCACCTTGGAAAAACTCAAACAACACACACAACATAGAACCAAATAATAGTCAAATACAAGGAATACATAACTGATAGAAAAGAAGAATTATACCATACTAAGGCCCCTTACTAGGGATAAATCTCTCCTATGTGTTTTCAAAGAGCCTCTATGTAATTAGGTTTTGTTGTTAGGGTCATCGAGATTGTACTCCTATATAATCGTCATTTCCATCTACGTAAAAAGAACACTAAGGAACACTAGGACCTCATCAGATCACCACACCAAACATAGATAAATATGATAAAAAATTATCTTGATCACAATTTCGTCTATATTATGTCCGGGAATCCCAGCGGTGCTCCTTTATCTACTATTCTCCCTTGAGGAAAACTAGAGCTCCCTAAACCATGGAGATTTTTCATCCAACTAAATCTCCCACAAGTGGATTAGTATATTCCAAATCGAGGAGTCATTCTAGTAGGGGTAGAGGAATACTAGATCATATAACCAAGGATATGAAAAATCTAGATAAGTGTCCCAACAGAACCACTTAAACAACAAAATAAGGACATACAACATCATAGGATAAGCTATCAAGGGTCACCCATAGATCAAGACAATCCATTTCATGAAGAATGAAAAAAGGGAGGAATCGAAAACCAAAGGATCATAAGGATCAATGGATCAACATCAGGTATGAGGATGACATAGATCAAATGGGAACGTGTACCAAGGGTAATGGCACATGCCCAATGTATAAACCAATCAAAAGGCATACATGAACTAATAAAATAAGCTCAAGCTGAATAATACATAAATAAGACATATAAAAATACCAAAAATTAAATGGAAATTAATATTATGACATGTAAAAAAACAATGTGTAACACCCCACATTTTGGGTATCATATAATGATGATATTATGCATTTACTTTTGTTAAATCCCTTTTAACCGAACAAAAATTTAAAGGACAAACATAAGGCTCTTTATTTAAATAAGAACACTGTAGTGTATACAATTCACTGAGAACAAAATAGTAATCATGCTAACCAAATATACCTATTAAAACCCCTATCAGAACTATTGGAAGATCCCCAATCACCGCAATGAGGCCCAGTAAGTAATAGAGATCCTTCGAGTCAACTAAATAAAAAAACATCACCATTGCGATCATAAATGCCATGATGAGCATCAACAGAATAGGATGCAACATCTTCTTCCTTTTGAGTTTTAGGACACCGTATGGTTTGGTTTTATAGGACACTGTTTTAACCATTTCACTAGTGACCATTGGAAGCTAACAGTTATAAAAAATAGTCGTTGGACCTTGTTAGGATAAGTGAACTTATTTAAATATTAATTAGTTTCCAAATAATTGAGTTATGATTAAGGTTATAATTAAACCACAATTTTTGAACTCTAAAAGGATATGGTGTAAAACTTGATTTCACAATTAAGTGATTTTGAAAAGAATTAAGGAATTCAAAACCCTTGGAGAATTTTTCAAATAAAATGTAACGATTTTCATTTCTTAAATAATGTTATAAACCATGTTTATGTTTTTCAAATTAAATTATGATTTGATTGAACTATGTTTTCGAGGATACTAGTATATAAATTATAATGTAGGTTTATTAAAATTTCCTTTTCGTAACTTCCTGAGTTAATAAAAGGGGTTTAGTATTTTATATTTTATAAATAATTCTAACTAAAACAAGTTTAATTTTTATTCATTAATGTCTAAAAATATAAAATTCATTATGGTTTTAATAAATGGATTGTTTCCTCTTCTTAAAACATTTTTTAGTGTAGCTTTTTCAAAAAAAAAATCCCACTAGGGCTTGCCCTTTTTGGCTAGGGCCGTGGGAGGTAGCTTACATGAAGTGGCTAAGCCTGACCCTCAGCCCCATGACAAGGCTGGCCCGAGCTCGGGCAGAGGTTCCCCAAAGGGCTCTCGGGAGCGAGCAGGAGCGCATAGGCACACCAGTGTGGGCGTGAGGCCACGACGGGGTCTGGGTAGGCCAAAGAATGCTGGAGGGATCCTGTGTATAGGACCTCCTTCATGGGTGTTGTGTGATTACTAAGCACTCATTGGGAGGCCCAGGTTTATAAGGGAGGTGAAAACCGCTCTCTGTTTCAATGTGGGAAGACGTTTATTTGGGAGAAATGTGATCTGAACCGTTGGATCGCATCGCGCATGATCTGGGCTGTTGTTTCCGATCCCACACTCAACCCTCAGCGATCACGTCTCTCTCCGTGGTTTTTGTCAACCGTTCGATCTGACTAGATCTAATCATGGTCGTTCGAGGTTTTTAAATTTATGCGTTGAACATAGACCATTCGATGAAACTTAGATCTAATCTAAGCCGCTCAATTCTTTTAAAACAGTAGACACATCTCATCCCTTAGATCGATATTGGGATCGATCTGGACTATCCATTTTTTACCGGAATTTCCCCTAGCTTTGTCTTCTTCTTCCTCCATGCATGGGTTACACCAGTAACCATACCCTATGGTACACCCCTCATTTTCTTCACCTATGACTACCGGGGACCCCCATGTCTCCCCGTTTTCATCAAGCACGGCACCCCCCATTGAATGCAATGCATGTGGCTATGATTTTGTGTGCAAGATGTTCTGTGA
Organism: Viscum album; assembly: GCA_963277665.1. NCBI lineage: Eukaryota > Viridiplantae > Streptophyta > Magnoliopsida > Santalales > Viscaceae > Viscum > Viscum album. The sequence goes on along the minus strand of OY728148.1, from coordinate 960,092,788 downwards.
TCTTTTGTATATAAATAACTGAGACCTCTCGGTTCTTATCTCCCATTCATGTCTCTAGCAAGCCCGACTAACCCTCCCTGAAGTCCTCATTTCCTTGGTTTTTAATGTAAGGTTTTTTTATTTTTTCCTTGTTTTTCTTCATTGAGAATATATACAATTATATATTCAAAAAATTAATATATATATATATATATATATTAACCTCACAGTTCAGTCCAAACGTTCTTAAATGTCGAACATAGGCCTTCGAGTTCTCTTGCATTCAAATAGATTGAAGAATGTAATGATTATACATGGCCACATTTTGTTTTTTTGAAAATACATATATACTTTTGGTTATATGTATATACGTCAGTTATATGCATTGATGGGCATGAACTTTCTGTTTCGATTATATGTACAAAGTTTTTGTATAATTGTTCATGCACTGCACATATTCACATGCACTTAATATCATATTTAAATAATAATTTTTTTTGAAAATGTTGTATAAGTGATTGGGTTTTTATAAAATTATTTTTTTGTAGGTTTTCATAAACAAATTTTTATGACTAAGGGCATGACCTGCCCTATTCAAAATGTTGTTGAACTAATATTCATAGTGGATTAACACAAATTGGTGTGCCAATTTTTTTAGTTTGAGTTCGAGTACATACATATCTTTTATATGTTGCATGAACCTTGATTTCAGTTGTTAAGGTCATTACACATTAACCCTTGAGTTTAGGTGGAGTTTTAAAAACATAAGAAATAGGGTGTTAAACCAAACTTTTATCCACATTTAAGAGTAACTTATTTGCTTTCCCTATCTCTTAAATGATGCTGCTTATGGTGAAGATTCATTCTTTATATCATTGAAATTATTCAGTATTATGAAAAGGCTTAACAATATTGAATGTTTTAGCATGTGCAAGCTCAAAACCGTACTTGAGATTTTTGGTTCACCTTGTAATTAATTGGATGATAAAATTTTAGAATTTCAAGACCAAACATACATGTGATAAATTATAGTTTTTTGTTATTTCTATACCATAGATGTCAATGTATGTTCCATAATCATCCTTTATTATTTCCTTTTAATAACGGTCATATGATTGTTAGCTTGGATTTTAATCATCTAGATTCATGTCCCACTTATAAGATATGTAAATTCAACTACTATGACCAACTATGAATGAACTATTCAAGGTGGTATATGAAATATTGAATATACAACCCCGTTTAAGTAAATTATTGATTTATGTGGCACACATGAAAGTAAAGACATATTAAGGGTGCACCCTGATAGAGCTCCAATGCATTGGGTAAAGAATTAATCTCTAGAGATTACAAGCTTCATGATACCCTGGTGAATAACCTCGTTAATTTTTCTTTACTGGCACCTTGGAGATGGACCTTGATGATATGTTCATGAATGTCTAAATGAAATTTTGAAGCCACATGTTCAAGTCATGTTACAAGTTCTTTTCAAGATGATATTCCTATTCTTTCACTACATTTGCCCTTTTGTTTTTATCAAGTTCACATTTATGTCACAAGTAAAAGTTTGGGGCATGATTCATGTAAAGTAGTAACAACAATATGAAATTGATGTTTTTTTCCTTCATGCACAACTCTTATTAAGTATTAATCTTAAGGGTTTAATTTGTGCTTAAACATTCATACGTCGTACTTGTTCAGGATATCTTTTACTACACATTTTTGAAAATGTCCTAATTTATTCATGTATTCCTTAAAAATATGAGTTGATCACTTTTATGTAATGTTACATGTGTTATAGTTTTCTATAAGATAATTTTCTTTGGATAAGTTTTTCAAAAATTCTTTCAAAAGTTTCATTGGTTTATTTTAAATCTGTTACGGGGAATTCTTATGCTCATCCTATGTTTTGAATTTTAAATTTTCAAGTAACAGCTTTTATCAGATGAAACATTTCTGAAGTTAGTAGTTTCCCATAGCCCGAACCGAACTCAATCATCTGTATGGGATGTGATGTGTGTTTATAAGTGAATGTTTCTGTTTTAAAAAAACAAATCGTGTTCAGAAGGAACCGACTCTTAGTTTTTCTGGGGTCGTGTCTTCACAGTTGGTATCATAGGATTCAGTTTGGATAACTCTGGAATGCCAGAACTGAAAAAAAGAAAAATATACTTCAGAATTACTAAAAATGAGTTTTCTTAATTTTTAGATGGAAAATGAAAGTACAAATATTTTTTCTCTTCCCAATTATGCCTTAGAAACCATAAATTCAATATCGATCAATGAATATTTTATAAACTATGACCATATCCATATGTCGTGAAAAAATCTCTATGATGTGTCCATCTCTCCCCGAGTACTTCAACTCCATCGAAGAGTGGGTCTGGATTACATCTTTATGATGCAAGCCTAGTTCCCATCTTACATACTACAGGGGACGTACTACGAGGGACTTTTTAGATGCTTCACCGCAGTGGAAGGCATCTCGTCTCTCACGGTTTTCCAAGATGCCACTACAGAGGGAGATATACATGCAGCATACATGTGTCATGTCTTGTCCTATAGCCATTTTGGTCAAATGATGGACTTTGGAATCCTTGAATATAAAGCCTATCATTCTGTGTATAGACAACAAGTACATATGGATGTCTCACAGTTGTACACCCCACATGTCAGACTATGGAGATACCATAAGTGCTCCTATGCCATCGAACCTGATTACTCATGTTGTATATAGTTTAGGGAGATAGAGAGTTTTGAGCTTCTCTTGGGAATTCGTGTGTTATGGAACTGGGGAAACCATTAGACTAGTTTTACATTGTGCACGAGTAGATATATAAAGAACATATTTTGTTATCTCTTTTTTCTTATGTCTTTACATTGTTTATACTTTTGTATGGATTTCAAGTGATTGAACTCTCATCATAAACTTTCAGATGGAAGGAAACAACCACATGTTATCTCTTTCTACTGAGATACTAGAAATTATTGCAAACAAAACCTCTGAATTAGAGTATCGTCCCTTTTCCAACATGCGAGGAACATGCAAGGAATTCATTGAGTTGAAAAACGGTCTGGGGATTCTCTACACCTATCAAGGGAAGGCTCCCATATACTACTGCATAGGCTCAGCACAATTGGCTGAGCAAAAGCAGAGAGGAAAATACCATGAAGGGATCTTCCTGTGTTTCACCCTATGCTAGAACTACACGTCCAGAGTAAAATTTCAAGAGTGTTCTTTAGAGGGAAACATTTATGCGACCTACATGTTCCAACTCTTGAATGTTAGCCGGTACGACAATGTCTATAACTTATATGTTCTCTAGAAGCCTGAGTGTTCAGTTCATGAGTTCAACCCATTCTACCCGAAGTGTATCTGGATCAGATAACTAGAGGAGTTGAGCATCAATATGGGTGTTCCGCTGAATGCACCTGAGGATCCTCTATGATGGGGGATATGTTAGGAACAATTGAGAGCTTCCTCTTAGCATGATTGTATGAAAGGAATTGCGGTCACACAATTCATTGATGGGGGAAGTAATGTAACACCCCGAATTTTGGGTATCATATAATGATGATATTAAGCATTTACTTTTGTTAAAGCCCTTTTAACAGAAAAAAATTAATGGATAAACAGAAGTCTCTTTATTTAAATAAGAATAGTGTAGTGTCTACAATACACCGATAACAAAATAGTAATCATGAAAACCAAATATACCTATTAAAAACCCTATCAGAACTACTAGAAGACCCCCAATCATGACAACGAGGCCCAGTAAGTAAAGGAGATCCTTTGAGTCAACTGAAGAAAAAAACATCACCACTATGATCATAAATACCATGCTGAGAATTAGCGGAATGGGAAGCACCATCTTCTTCTGTTTGAGTTTTAGGACACTGTAAGGTTGGTTTTATAGGACACTTTTTTCGACCATTTCTCTAGAGACGTTTGGAAGCTAACAATTATAAAAAAATAGGCATTGGACCCTGTTTGGATATGTGAACTTATTAAAATATTAATTAGTTTCCAATTAATTGAGTTATGATTAAAGTTATAATTAAACCATCATTTATGAACTCTAAAAGGATATGGTGTAAAACATCATTTCACCCTTATGTGATTTTGAAAAGAATTAAGGAATTCAAAACACTTTGCAAATTTTTCAAATAAAATTTAATGATTTTCATTTATTAAATAATGTTATAAACTATGTAAATGTTTTTCAAATTAAATTATTTTTTGATTGAACTAATTTTTCGTTGATACTAGTATATAAAGTATAATGAAGGCTAATTAAAATATCTTTTTCATGTTTTTTGAGTTAAAAAAGGGGTTTATTATTTCTAATTTTAGAAAATAATTTAACTAAAACTTGTTCAATTTATATTAATTTATTTTTAATAATATAAAATTCTATATAGTTTTAATAAAAGGATTGTTTCCTCTTCTTAAAACATTTGTTAGTGTAGTTTTTTCAAAATAAAAATTGGCCCACTAGGGCCAGCCCTTTTTGGCTAGGGCCGAGGGAGGCAACTCACATGAAGTGGATGAGCTTTACCCTCATCCCCAAGCCAAGGTCAGCCCGAGCTCAGGTAGAGGTTCCCCAAAGGGTGCTTGGGATCGAGCAAGAGCGTATAGGTGCACCCATGCGGGCGTGAGGTCGTGACAGTGTCTGGTAGGCCAAGGCCTGCAGGCAGGAGCCTGTGTATAGAGCCCCCTTCGTGGGTGTTGTGTGATTTATGATCACTCTTTAGGAGGCCTGGGCTTTTAAGGGAGGCAAAAACCGCTCTCCATTTCGATGTGGGAAGCAGTTTTTTGGGTGAAATGCGATCTGGACCATTGGATCGCATCACGCACGATCTGGGCCTTTGTTTCTGATCCCGCGCTCGACCCTCAGCAACTGCATATCTCTCTGTGGTTATTGTCAACCATTCAATCCAGAACAATCTAATCGTGGCTGCTAAAGGTTTTTAAATTGTCGCGTCAAACTTACACCGTCCAATGTAACTTAGATCTAATCTAAGCCTCTCAATTATTTTAAAACAACAGACGCATCTCATCCCTTGGATTGACGTTGGGATCGATCTGGACCGTCTGTTTTCCCTCGACATTTCCCCTAACCACATCTTTGTCTTCCTCCATGCATGGGTTACACCAGTAACCCTACCCTATGGCACACCCCTTGTTTTCTTCACCTCTAATCGTCGGGGATCCCCATGTCTCCTCGTTTTCTTCAAGCACGACACCCCCTATTAAATGCAACACAAGTGGGTACGTTTTTGTGAGGAAGGTGGTGTGTGAGCTTTTGTATATAAATAACTGACACCTCTCTGTTTATCTTTATCGTTAAAGTGTCCAGCGAGCCTGACCAACCCTCCCCGAAGTCCACCTTTCCGTAGTTTTTAAAGTCAAGGTTTTTAGTTTTTCCTTGTTTGCTTCTTTGAGAATACATAAACATATATATTCGAAAAAATATTTTTTTTTACCTTACGGTTCAGTCTAAACATTCTTAAATGTTGAACCAAGGCCTTCGGTTTCTCTTGCATTAAAATAGCTTAATGAATTTAAAGATTATACCTGGACTGGTTTTGTTTTTTTGAAAATACATATATACTTTTGGTTAGATGTATATACGTAAGTTATATGCAGGAATGGGCATGACCTATCAACTTCGGTAATATGTATGAAGTGTGTGTATAATTTTTCATGCACTGCACATATTCATATACAATTAATTTCATATTTAGATAATAAATAAATTTTGAAAATGTTATATATATGATCGGGTTATTATAAAATTAATTTTTTGTAGGTTTTTATAAAAAAAAATTTATGACTAAGGGCATGATCTGCCATATTCAAAATGTTGTTGAACTAATATTCATAAGGGATTAACACACATAGGTGTGCCCATATTTTAGTTTGAGTTCGGGTACATACATATATTTTATATGTTGTGTGAACCTTGATTTTAGTTGTTATGGTCCATACACATTAAGTCTCGGGTTTAGGTGGAGTTTTAAAAACATAAGAAATAGGGTGCTAAACAAAACTAATATCCACATTTAAGAGTAACTTATTTGTTTTCTGTATGTTTTAAATGATGCTTCTTATGGTGAAGATTCATGCTTTCTATCATGGACATTATTCAGTATTATGAAAAGGCTTCGCAATATTGAATGTCTTATCATGTGCATTCTCAAAACCCTACTTGAGAGTTTTGGCTCACCTTGTAATCAATTGGATGATAAAATTTTAGAATTTCAAGAACAAACTTGCATGTGATAAATTCTAGTTTTCTATTCCTTCAGTACCTTAGATGTCAATGTATGTTCCATAATCTATCTTTATTATTTCCTTCTGATAATGGTCATATGACTGTTAGCTTGGTTTTTAATCATCAAGATGCCTTTCTCACTTTTAAGATATGTAAATTCAACTACTATGTCCAACTATGAATGAACTATTCATGGTGGTATAGGACATATTAAATATAAAAACTTGTTTATGTAAAGTATTGATATATGTGGCTCACATGAATGTAAGACATATTAAGGTTGTGCCCTGATAGTGCTCCAATGCATTGGATAAAGAATTAATCTCTAGAGAAGACTGGCTTTTTGACACCCTGGTGAATAACCTCAGTAATTTTTCTTTATTGACACCTTGGGGATGAACCTCGGTGATATGTTCTTGAATGTATAAATGAAATGTTTAATCCACATATTCAAGTCATTTTACAAGTTCTTTTCAAGATGATATGCCTATTCTTTCACTACTCTTTACCTTATGTTTTTATCAAGTTCTTATTGATGTCACAAGTAAAAGTTCGGGGCATGATTCGTGTAAAATAGTAACCAACATATGAAATTGAAGTTTTTTTTTCCTTCACGCGCAACTCTGATTAAGTATTACTCTTAACATTTTAATTTTTGCTTAAACATTAATATGTCATACTTATTCAGGATATCTTTTACTACCCCTTTTTGAAAGTGTCATAATCGATTCATGTATTCCTTGAAAATCTTAGTTGAGTACTTTTATGTTATGTTACATGTGTTACAGTTATCTATAAGAGAATGTTATTTGGATAAGTTTTTAAAAAATTCTTTCAAAAGATACATTGTTTTATTTTAAACCCCTTACTGAGAATTCTTATTCTCACATTATGTTTTGTATTTTAAATTTTAAGGTAACAGCTTTTATCAGATGAATCATTTCTGAAGTTACCGGTTTCCCAGAGCCCAAATTGTACTCGATCATCTGTATGGGATGTGATGTGTGTTTATCAATGCTTGTTTTTGTTTTAAAATGACACATCATGTTCAGAAGGCACTGATTCCAGGTTTTTCTAGGGTCGGGTATTCACATAATGCATGGAATTAAAATCATTTAATTAACAATATTGAGTGAATAATGTTCAAAAATCTCTACCTTGTAGATGAAATTAATTAACAAAAACACTCGATGTCCCTACATCACCTATAACACCCCAAGATTTTACAGTATGTCACTTCATAAATAAATTCATTTTCTTTTGTAGATTATGTTGTATTCAATTCCAAAATATGGTTATTCTACACACAATAATGAGTTGGCTTGCGTTACATACAAGACCGGGTTTTACCAAACAATAATATATTATTAAAATATTATTATTTAATATAATTATATATAACCTAGCCATTAAGATAGTGGTTATGAGTAGTATTAACTAACTTATGAAAATATATGGCTGAATTAATTGGTTCTAAATTAATTAAAAATGAATATAGTAACCAACTGAATATATATGAGATATTTTTTAAAGAATTATTTTTATGCTCACAAAGTCATTTTATTTTAGTAAATTAAATTAATTACTATTATAGAATGATATTAATGAAATATATATTATATATATTAAATAAAATATTTTTGATATTCATATAATATAATTGAGAGGTATAATATAATAACAAACCCAATATTACACATAAAACCTATTTGTTTTATAAAAACCGTTTTATCATTTTTAATGGAGAACATTTTTTAAATCCAATTTTTTACAATTTTATGAATTCTATTAGAAAAAATAAACTTCCAATTTTAAATATAAATATAAAATTTTACTTTAGTTAATTATTTGGTATTTTTCTGATAAGTTTCCTATTTTGATGAATAGTGAAAAATAGTAAATTTTAATTGAAAACAAATTTTTTTCATCAAAATAATTTATAGTGTTAAATTATATTATTCAATGTTTTTAAAGTATAAATTTATTTAATTTATCATTTTATACAATTTAGGTTATTTTAATCAATTTTACAATGAATTTAGATATAAAAATGCTTAAATCATTTGCAGGTTTAAACATTAATAAAAAAATTTTCTCAGACCGTCAACAAGATTAATTTTAAATTAAATAATAAAAATTCTATGTTTTGAATTATGAAAAATAGATTATATATTTGGAATTAATGGGTCAAGTTTATGTAAATTGGTTTCATTTATTTTTTGTCATATGAGTAGTAAAATTTATTTATATTTTAATTACAACAGTTAAGCATAAATTACGTAATTATAGATATAAATGATATTATAAAATTACCCCAACACTTGTCCTAATTTCATTTAATGAGTGGTTTTCTACAAAAATCATCATTAGGCCGAATTTATACTCTTGTTAAGCCACTTGGATGTGAATAAGAGATTTATTATATTTTATTTAAAGATAAGTTAAAAATGTCATACTCATGTTTTTAATAAGTATTACATTTTTATTACCTGGTTATTGAAATGATAAATTAGACTGTACATATTCATTTAAAGTTAATAAATTTATCTTTATCATGATAATTTATTTAAAAGATTTATACAAGAAATAATTTTATTAAAAGCTTACATAATAATGATGTAGTAATTGTTTAATTAATGGAAATAAAAAAATAAATGATATTAAATATATTAAAATAAATAAAATTTGACATAATTAATTACATCTATTAATTTTATAGATAATTTATAAATTTTAGTGATATATTATAAGTTTTATTTCGAAGTTATAAAGATGTTAGGATATTCTTTAAAAAGACATATATTGAATAATATCTAAAATGAAAAAAATTATACTTTAAAATAAATAATATTTTGTTAAATGATATAAAATTCATAAAAATATAAATTCATCCAAATAACAAAAATAAGGTTAAATATGTCATCAATGATCCATTTGGGTTTCCTTTATCATTTTATAGTAACTATATTATCCCTAAAGAGTTAAAAAAATCAATGGAAAGAGTTAAAGGGTTTAACTAAGGGTTAATGGAAAATGATTAGGTTAACATTGTGACCTAAACATGTCTAAAAATTATTATTTGAGAGGATTTAGATCCATAATCATCTTAGGTTTTAAATAACAAAATTTTAAGACATTTTAAATTAAAAAATAATATATATTAATTTAATATTTTGGGATTTTCCTAAAATGCCCCACCTAAATTATAAAAGGGAACTTTCTAACTCACTTATGCCAATTTGAACCATCTAGATGTACCAAACCCTACCAATTTATATTCTTAAATTACATATAAAAATATTAGAGGTTCTCATATTCTCAAAAAACTAACCCTAGCATCTCTAAGAGGAGATCCGTAGAGACCCAACCCTAGAAGGCCCAAAGTTGGTGTCTTCTACTATTTCATTGACATGATTACATGGAATTAAATCCCAAATGACTGAGAGTTTAGTAGTCTCGATAAAATAGTTATATACATGAAAAATTAATAAACTAATTACTATATATTTTTCTTCTTCTTTCTAAATAAATAGCTTTGAGGATAACTCTAATCTAGTTAGTAAATCGATACATGTCTTTCATAGTATGTTTCTTGGATTCCTGTGTAAATAAATATAATAAGGGTGAGATAAAATGATTAGTAATGTCAAAATATAGTGGAAGAAATAACAAATCAATGATAATAATAATTATGAAATGGCGAATAACTGAATTCACATGCCATATAATGAATAAACTAATAAAGAGGTGCATAAACAATATGACAAGGTAACAAATGAAAACACATGACATTAAAATAACTAGATAAGAAAAAAGAAATATGGTCAGGTAAGAAACTAAAACACATACTATGTAAATAATTAAAAATGAAATGTATACATAGATATGTTGACACAAAATCTCATGGATGAATAATAAATTAAACAAAATTATGTAATTTCTTTCTTAATGGATGTCATGTCTAAGGCATGTGAAAACCTATATCGTCAAGAATTTTCACATGACGGTTTAAAATATTCTGATTTGCACAAATAATTTGTCTCATGAGATCCTATCAATGCATTTAGGATCTATATAATGTTTAGTATCCTCCCATCATTTATTTTCAAAATTATTCCTCAAATTGAATAATCAAAATAAATAATATGCCTTATCAAATATCTGTATTGAATAAAGAAAATGAAATTGTCAATATTTTCTAAAATAATAAAATAACTGTCAAAGTAGACATCATATGTAAAATGGAATCTGGTTTAGGATATATTAACATCTATGATGAATGAAATGGATAATTATGGGTAAATTCAATGTTCAATGATCAAAAGAGATTGAATATTTCAAGGGGAATAACAAATAATTCATGGAAATGAATGTGAATACTATCCTTAGAAAAATCAAGAATAAACCATTCAAAGGAATAATACATATGATATCAATAAAAAAAATCTTAAGTGGAGTAGAAATAAATGGTTCACTACTAAAAAATAGGCCTTTAAAAGTTCTAGAATAGTCCTTTATCAACTATAATAAAATATTGACAATATGAGCATGGTTAAAAGTTCAAAACTTTATCAGTGCTAAAAAATAATTGTTAATGTCCCCCTTTAACAATGATAAAAAACATTGTTAAATGGGTCCTTTAACAACACTTTTTAGTGATGTTAAAGGGGCCTTTAATAACACTTTTTAGTGATGATAAAGAAAGCACTATTTAAGGGGTAAAATTATATATTTTTGGACACTTATGAGCTTGACACCCTTTATCAACACTTCCACGAACCCTTTAATAGCGCTCCACCTCCCCTTTATCAGTGATTTTCACCCAGCCACCTTTTATCATAACTTTGTGAAATTTTATCCTTATGCGCATCTTCATGGATTCAAACCCTACACCTATCCTTCAAAGATGTAACACCTTTACCACTACACTATGTTGTTTTGATGTCTATTTAATGATATTTCTCTTTATATATATATATATATATAATTATTTTAAAATACATTTATACAATATATATGTGTGTGTCTGTGATATGTATATACTTATATTTATTTAAATATGTTATATATTATATTCATTTATATATAATACAATAGAATATAAATATATATCTCTTTATTAATACACACATATGTATATATATATAATGTAAAAAAGGAAAGATATTATTTTAGATACATCTTTAGAATATGTATTTATTTACATATATTATAATATACATTTTTACAAAAATATGTTGATATATGTATTTATATGAGTGATTTAGTATAAGTAAACATAAGAAACATGCATATATTTAACTATAAATAACATCAAATTATGAAAAATGATAATGTTTTAAAACCATAATATCAATATAAATGTAATACCTAGGAAAAAAATTAGTCACCACCAAAAAAGGCAATAAGACCCCCCTTAAAATAGGTTGAAAATCCATTTAATGTCAAACAATCAGGGTACCCGGACTAAAAACTCTGTCTTTGAGATCTTATGATATTTTTTGGACTTTAAAGATGTGATAGAGGTTTACTATTATCACTAAGGTTGTAGATCTCATAAAAAAAATTGATTTGATATGTGGTAGAGAATAAATGGACACCAGATCAAAAGTTATCACTGTTTGAAGTTTGAGTTATGTATTCATCTTATTTTAGATATTTTATTATTTTTTGTATTTTCTATCTTCAAATTGATATTAAATGAATATTAATCAGAAATAATAAGAAAATTATTAATTAAAAATATTTTTTTATTTATTTTGTAATCTATTTTCACAAAATATCTTATATATTAAGTGTAAAATTCTATTTACGTTATCTAAAACATATTTTAAAAAATATATATTATATTTATATCAATATAAATATATTTATCTATTAATATATTATTCTTAATGATTTTTTTAATTATACCATTATCAGTGCTACTAAAAAAATGTTGATAAAGAGGGGTCTTTATTAGCGCTTCTAAAAAAGCACTGATAAGGACCCCCCATTAACAGTGATTTTTTACAAGTGTTGTTAAAAGAACCCATTTATCAATGCTTTTTTAAAAGTTCTTATAAAGGCCCCCCTTTAAAAAAAATATCATTATTAATGACCTCCTTTAATAATGTTTTTTATCACTCACAAAGGGGTTCTTTAACATCATTTTTAGCTTAGACTTTTAAATCCCTAGTATTTGATAATCCTAGTTTTGTAGTAGTTTCTGTTGATGATGATGAATAAAAATACTGAAAACGATATTTAAAAAAAATATGTGAAAATATACTATGATTATAAAAACATTTTGTAAAAAATTTTCTTTGAAAATCACTTTTGAAAAAAAATCTTTATAATGTAACCTTTTAGACATGAAAGGGAAGCTTCAACGAAATGACTATAGGTAAATTCGTACTTTTTGTGTGAGGTAAAAGAACATTTAATTTGCACGGTTAAAGGTTTGAAAAATAAATTGTCTGAAAAGAGAAAAGAATATTCCTTTGAAAACAATGGTAAAAGAAAAAAAGTATAAAAACTTCTTTACCAAATCATTTTAAAAATAATTTTGAAATCATTTTATTAAAACATGATTTTTAAAAGAAAACAGGTTCTCTAACTAAAGTGATAAATGAAGTTGGGATTTCCTAAAAAATATTCTAAAACATTTTCAGTACCAAAGATTGTGAAAATGGTACTGATACTTGAAAATAGTCATAAATAACTAGATAATAATGAAAGGTTTTGTTGAAAAATTGTTATACATTTTCTGCTAATGGATGTTCCATTGAAAGATCATTAGTACTATTCTTGAGGAAAATAATCGTTAAACATCCCAAGGTGTCGTATACAACTTTAAAATTTTTTAAATCATAAGCCTCATGAAGGAATAATATTTAATGGAATTTTCAAATACAATGACAATAAAATAATTCATGATATTATATATCAAAATGGGTAGTATATACACCACATAAAATAATAAATTTTTTAATATGACATTTATCTCATAGATGTAAAAAGTTAGATGAGAGTCCATTACCATGAGATTCCTTTTGGGTGAACATCCTTTCACTTCATTTAGAATAAATTAATTTTAATTTTATAATTTATTGAGAAACGTTTTCAAGTTTATAATTAATTTTACTTCACTTTTTACTACGTATTATACAACTACATAAAAAATCAATTTACATTGGGTGTTTAAAACAAATTCAGATTATGTGTAAAAAAACAACATTGGTTGGTCAACTATGGTTAAAGGGGTTATTATATAAAATCTCATAAATAATAATTAAGAAATAATTATCATATTATTTCATTAATTATTCATTTAAAATAAATCATTAAATATGGTTATGAAAAACGAACCAATATTACAATCATGGAGACGGTAGGTTGTACGTACGCATGAGTAATGCTCTTATTTTTCAATGATTGTTATAGAGAGAAGGTAAGTAACACCATATCTATCCAAAATGATCATCATAACATAAATAACAAATTATTAAATCATATATACTTTTATATATAATTATTGTTATGTAAAATGAATCACAACGTGTTGAGGAGTCAGTAGTCCACATGTCCTTGAATGACGTTATCACTTTTTAAGTGTGTGAAAGGGTAATAAAGAAAATGATATATATATATATATAGTTTATATACAAAAAGGTAATGATTTCATTAATATCAAATAATGTTTTTTTGTGTCACATATTTTTAATTATAATCATCATTTATACATTCCATGGAACATGTAATCAAATCACATCACTTTGAGGGGGCAGTAATCCACACTTCCTCAAATAAAGTTATCATATTAAATAAATGAAAATTATTAAAGGTGTGTATTATAAAATAATTAAAGAATTATATAGAAATAATAGATATCATATATATCATATATAAACATAGTTTCCATAATAATTTCCAACCATGAATGTTGGTAAAGGAAAATAAACAATCATCATTTCATGAAGCTGTAGTTTGTCGTATACAGAAACAATATGTTCATTACCCATTGAATGGAAATGAGTGTAAGTGTAGGTAAAAGATTTAGCATAAAAAAAATACTATAATTTTAAGGATATTTGTGTTGTTATATAATAATATAATAATAATATTTTAGTGTTTGGAGAATGGAAATAAAACTAGAATGCTTGAGAGAAGACATTACCTCTTAATCGGGAAACTACTTTTGGTTTCAACCAAAAGGATTCCTTGTAAGGATTTATACTAAAATGGAGTATTAAATTTCTAGTTTAGGGATGTTGGGAAGAGATATGGTTATATATATTTCAAATATAAGTGGTTTGATATGTGTCATGAATGGGGAGAGGTGGCGGCCTTTTATAAGGGAGGAAAATGACTCAATTGGTCTTCTGAAATCAAGTTAGGTGTACCCAAATTTTAACCAAAACAAATGTCATAAAAAACCAACCAAACTCAATAATGGAAGATTAATGTCCTAATTAAGTCCATAAAAGGTGTTTTGGAGATTTTTCTAGGTCATTTTTCCCCTTAAGTTAAAGGTTTAGTCCTTTAATAAGCTTAATTTTACCATAATAAATGTAATTAATTTTAATTACTTTCACTAGTATTTTTATAAAAAACAAATTTGGTCTTATTAGAAATTATAAATTATTTTTATTCAAAATTTGGAATTAATTTTCCAAATTCAAATCACAGAAGTGGTAGAAATTAGTTTAAATTTAATCCCGAAGATGGGATGACAATGCATGTTTTTAAGGTAAAAATGTATGAATGTTTTATATTTTTTATAATCAATATAAAGTTAAAATTTTTTCCAATGACATAAATTGTATTAATTTATAAAAATATTATCTAATTAAACTTTAAAACCAATTAAAAATATAATTTAGCCTTACAAATAAATTAGATTAAAAAGAAGTTTTTAACTAAAATTCCGTAATTTTAACTATTCATTAAATATGAAATGTTTCTGAAAAATATCAAAAATTCACCCTAAAATAATTATTATATTTATATTTCCATGATTAAGTTTATATTTAGATAATAAATCAATTAATGTGTCAAAATTATAATTTAAAATGTGTTCTCTATTAAAATGTGGTAAAATTACCTTTATAAAAATATAGGTGTTATATGTAAAATAGGGTTTATTCTTATCTTATGCATATCAAATATAATGGATTAATATAAAAAGTATTCTATTTAATATAAAAGATATATATTTCATTAAAATCATTCATTAATTTTAATGAACTATGTTTATTAAGACAAAACTCCTTTGGATGTATATAAATAATAATATTAATTTTTTATATCCAATTGGTTCTTATTTTCATTTATTATTAGTTGTTAACCAATGAATTCATTATATATTTATATAAACCATAAATTTTCATAAGTTAGTTAATATTATTTATAACTGCTAATATAACGGCTAGGTAATATCATATTATATTAAATAATAATATTTTAATAATACATTATTATTTGGTGAAAATCGCTCGTGCGTGTAATGGAAGCTATCATGGACTATCATTTTTTCATGTAACACAAGCTATCGAGGAAGGCCACTCTTGCATATAACATAATCTGTCAAGGAAGGCCTCTCTTGCATGCAACACAAGCTAACTCGGACTTGCATATATTGAAATACATAGAATCTATTTAAAATAGTAAATATTTTATAAAGTATCTAGATATTATATTACCTTAAATGATCGGTGTCACGTGTCATGCATACTATCGAATAAAAGGTTATTACTTTAGATTTTCAGTTCATCACATTCTCCCCACCTTATTTAAATTATATCCTCGTAATTTAAACTCGATCATGGTGATAGATTGTTTGATACTTCCTATGTTTTAAATCCCACATCATGAGAAGGGTTTATAAGTCATCCTCTATAAAAGAGAGAATATAATGTAAATAGGTCAAATGGACTACCATGTAACTAGGTCTCTAAGTAAGAGAACATCAGTGTAAAGTTGCGATACCGACTTGCCGGAAAAATGTAAATATTTATAAGGAGTGAATGGGGTCAACAATCACATACATGTGAATGATCAATGGAATGTTGGGGAACTCAAGCCATAATTCTGTGATTATTTAGAAGACCAGAGATTCAACCGAAATTAAGATATAAGGAAAACATTTTATTTTTAAGACATTTTCCTAATTTTGGGTTTTTATTTTACTACTTAAGAATATAATGAAATATTCTTACATGATAGGTTTCAATTTCATACAAAAAATCTTAAATTTTGGTTGTCCTTTGATCAAAATCTAATTCATTCCTTTACTCCAAGAAATTAATTACCAATTATTATTTTTTATGCCTGAAGCACTAAAAGAAACATTTAAAGGATTGTGAGGCTCATAAAAGAGTGAAAATTATAACTATTTTCTTTAACTATCTTCCAAAACAATTATGGTTAATATATTAATATCTAATACTCAAAAGTGAAACTACTTGTTTATCATTAACATTTATTCATCAAATTGTTTAACTAAAAACAATGAAAAATTAAACAAGAAATTTCATAGGTTAGTGGTTGGAAAGAAACCCTTATCATCCTTTTGTCATGTGTTTAAGACCCAAATCCTTACCAGATTTGATTAGTTATCACCCATCTTATAGGTCATCCTTTTCTAATAAAAAATTAATATAATTCCTAAAATAAATATGATGGAAATCCTTTAAATTAGTTTAATCACAAAATATACTTTTAACTAAATTTTTCAATACAACCCTAATACATAAATACTTCTTCCACTTATTTCAACATAGATCTTTCCTTAGTTTAGAGTTTATCCATAATATCATTTATAGGATTTTTAAATCATGATACCCTATTTTCAATCTAAACACCCTAGTTTTAACCTTGGTTATTCATTGTCAAAATCCTTCATGGTGGTTTTTAAAGAAAATTTAAATTATCCTAAACATATACCCCAGGATTTTCAAAGCACATGTGAAGTAAGACCCGTTGTTCTATACCAGGTTACCCCATGTTAGGCTCAAAATATCTAGTCATAGTTATTAATCCTAGCTACATATGTATCAAAACCACATACACTTGTAGTATCCACATATGGTTGTATTTCTATAAAGAACCACTTAATATCTACCTTATCAAAATTCAAGGATTTTATTCTATACTTATCCTCAAATTCTACCTTAAGTATATGTTCTCTAACCTATGTTTTCCTAAATCTAGTTCCCAACGATAATACTAAACCTACTCTGATACCAACAATAGTAACTTGACCCCAGAAGGCCTAGAGTCGGTGTCTAAAACTATTATATTGGAAAAATTACAGGGAATTAAATCCTGAAGGATCGAGAGTTTAGTATTCATGGTAAACGAGATACATACCTGAGAATAAAATATACTAATTAAAACATAATTTTTTATTATTTCTAAATAAATATCATCAAGGATAAATCTAATCCATCTAGTAAATCCCTGTATATCTTTCAATGTATGCTTCTTGGATTCCTAGGGAAAAAAACATAAAAATGGTGAGATCAAATTCTCAATAAGGGAAAATATAGTGGAAGTAATAATTAATCAATGATTATAATAATTATGACATGGTGAATAACAGAACTCACATTCAATATAATCAATAAACTGAGAAGAAATTTCACTATATAATCAATAAACTGATAAGGAAGTTCCTAAATATTATGGAAAGGTAATAACTGAATACACATTCCATTGAAATAACTAGATAAGGAAAAATAAATATGGCAAGGTAAGAAACTTAAACAAATTCTATCTAAATAACTAAAAATGAAATGTATCAATAGATATTTCGATGTAAAATATAATGGATGAAAAATAACTAAAACTAAACAAGGGAAATGATTTTTTAATAGACACCATGTTTGAGCCACATGAAAACCTATACCATGAAAACATTTCACAAGACGGTTTAAACAATTTTAACTTGTGAAACTAATTTTTCTCATGAGAACCTATTGATTCATTGAGGACGTATATAAATTTTGGGCTCCTCCCATCATTGACTGTCTAAATCATTCCTCATATTAAATCATCAAAATAAATAATATGCCTTATTAAATATCTGTATTGAATAAAAGATATGAAATTATCAATATTTTCCCAAATAATAATATAACTATCAAAGTAGGAACTATATATAAAATGGTATAGGGTTTAGGTAATAGTATCATACATGATGAATAAAGTGGATAATTAGGGGGAAATTTAATGTTCAATGGTCATAGAAGATTGAATATTTCAAGGGGAAAACCAAATGATTCAAAGAAGTGAATGGGAATAGTATCCTTGTAAAAATCAATAATAAGCCACCCAGAGGAAGAATAAGGATGAAATCAATAAAGAAATCTCACTTGGAGAAAAAATAAATGGTTATTGTTGATGATTAATAGAAATACTATAAAATATTATTTATAAAATTAATTGAAGAAAATATCCTTTTATTATGAAAAATATTTTTTAATTTTTTTTCATTGAAAATCACTTTTAAAAAAAATTCCTTTAAAAATTAACCTTTTGTACAAGAAAATGATGCTTAAAGTAAATGATGGTGGGTAAATCTATACTTGTCATATGAGGTAAAATAACATTATTTTTTCATTGTTAAAGGTTAAAAAAATGAATTGTTTATAAAGTGATAAGAAAATTCATTTGAAAACAATAGTAAAAGAAAAAAAGGGTAAAAATTTATTTACAAATTTATTTTAAAAATATTTTTGAATTATTTTTATATTAAAACATGGTTTTTAGAAGAAAACAGGTTCTCTGACTAAGGAGATAAATAATGATTAGTTTTCTTAAAAAAATTCTAAAACATTTTGAGTACCAAGGAGTGGAAGAAATAGTACTAATACTTGAAAATGTTCATGAATAACCAGATAATAATAAAAGGTTTTATTTAAAAATGGATATATAATATCCTAGAATAGAAATTCCATTGAATGATCATTAGTACTATTCATAAATAATAATAATAATAAAACATCCCAAAGTGTCCCATACTACTCTAAAACAATTTAAATAATAAGCCTGATGAAGGAATAATATTGAATGAATATTTTAAATACCATAAAGATAAAATAATTAATTATATAATATATAAAAATGGGCAGTAGAAACACCACACAAAATAATTAAATGTTGAACATGACATTTATCTCATAGATGTAAAAAGTGAGATGTAAATACCATACCTTGGTTTTCATTTTGGGTGAACCTCCTTTGACTTACTGTATAATAAACTTATTTTAATTTTATAATTTCTTGAGAAAATTTTTCTTGTTTAAAATTACTTTTATTTAACTTTATACTATGTTGTATACAACTACTTAAACAATTTTGTTTACATCATCTGTTTACACCCAATTTCTGATTATGTGTCAAAAACAACATTGGTAGGTCAACTATTGTCAAAGGGGTCATTATATGACATCTACAGAATAATAATCATGAAATAATTATCATATTTGTTCATTTATTATACCTTTAAAATAAATTATTAAATCTGGTTATGAAAAATGAACCAACATTACAATCATGGTGATGGTAGGCTGTATGTACACATGAGTGACGTTCTTATTTTTCAATGATCATTATGGAAATAAGGTAAGTAACACCAAATATATCCTTAATGACCAATATAACATAAATACAATATTATTTAATCATATAAACTTATATATATATATATATATATAATTATTGTGGTGTAAAACGAATCACATCGTGTCGAGGAGGCAGTAGCCCACACATCTATGAACGACATTATCACTTTTTTAGTGATTGAAAGGGTAATAAAGAAATTGATATATATATATATTGTATATTTATAGAAAGGTAATTATTTTACTTATATCAAATAGAGTTTTTTTATTTCACATATTTTTAATTATAATCATTCTTTATACATTCCATGGATCGTGTGACTGAATCACATCGCTTTGAGGGGGTGGCAGTCCACACTTCCTCAAACGATGTTTACGTATTAATGAAAAATTTAATGTATTAAAGGTATGTATTATAAAAGTATTAAATTAGAATAAATATTTAACAAATATGATTTATATCATATAAAAATATATTTTCCATCATAATGGCCATCTTTGAAAGTTTGTAAAGTAAAATGAACAATCATCGTTTTGTGAGGCAGTATTTCACTATACATACACACAATATGTTCATTACCCATTTAATTTAAGTATGTGTAACTGTAGGTATAACCCTTATAATAAAACATACTACTATATTGAGGATTTCTTTTTTATACAAGAATCAAATAATAAGATATAAGGGGTTGTATAATGGAAATAAAACTAAAAATCTTGAGAGAAGATGTTACCTCTTAATCAGGTAACTACTTTTGGTTTGTACCAAAAGGATTCCATGTATGGATTTCTAACCATAGGGAGGACTCAAGGTCAATGAGATGGATTTTGGGAATCTATATGGGCAGATATTGGTCGAAACTAATTGTTTTGAGAGGTGTGAGGAATGAGGAGAGGTTGTGACTTTTTATAAGGGAGGAAAAGGACTCACAAGGTATTTTGAAAAAAAATTAGGTTTGCCCACATTTTTACCTAACAAAAAGTCATAGAAAAACAATCAAAACTCAATAATGGAAGGTTAATGGCCTAATTATTTCCATAAAATTGGTTTTGGAAAAATCATGAACATGACCCATACATTGTGGAAATGTATGTTGATATGTCACTAATCTTATGCGATCAAGGATCTCAAAGGGGTCAATATTCCTCAGGATAAAACTCCCCTTTATTTACAATGTGTATGACTCCCTTCCATGGTTATATTCAAAGGAAAACTATTTCTCTAACATCAAAATTAAAGTCCCTTTGGTAGTAGTCATAATAGCTCTTTTACCGACTCTACGTATCTTTTATATGTTTTTTTGATAGAATCTTCTTTGTGTTCACTTTCACATGATTAGGTCCATGTATCGTTCATTCCACAACTGCATCTGAAACAATTTGGAGTTGTACATTACTTTACATTCAAAGATTCGTATAGATCCATTTAAATAGTAGAGTGGATGTTTTTTTTACATGAGAACCCAACCAATGGGATATGTTGATCACATCCTCCTTTAAATTCCATCAAGTGTGATCTTGGCATGTCCTCAAGTGCTTGAATAGTCCTGTTAGATTTCCTATCCGTTTTGGGGTGATATGTCATGCTAAAATTTAATTTAGTACTAAAATCTTATTGAATGGTTCTATAGATTTTTGAGATGAACCATGGATCATAATCAAATATGATCAAAAGTGTAACCCCATAAAACCTCACCATTTCATTCATATATATCATGGAAATTTCTTCATGTGAGAAATCATCCCAAATAGTGATAAAGTGGTCAGTCTTGGTGAGGCGATCCACCACAAACCATATAATATTTTTTTATGAGGATGTTTTTGGGAGACTGGTGATAATGTCCATGGTGATATTCACCTATTTCCACATGGTTATAATAAATAATTTCATCATCCCTTTGGAATTTTGTCACTTTACTTTAACATGATGGAATACCAAACACCTTGATATATACTCCGTAATCTCCTTCTTCATGTTGTCCCATCAAAAGTGTCCTCAAAGATCATGGTACATATTGGTACTTCTCGGGTGGTGTAGAAAGATCGGCTATGTTCATTATACAATAGCATGGCCTTTATCTTAGGTGACGAAGGAACACAAAGCCTCATTAAAAACTAAGTTACACCATCATAATCAATTTAGAACTAATGTAGCTCCCCTTCCATTATTGATTTAAACTTTTTTTAGCTCTAGATCATCCCTTTATGTCTCCATGATCTTCTCTTGGATAGATGTTTGGAAAATAATTTCGGAGAGGTAGTATTTATTCCATATCATTATGATTTCAAGATATATCCCTTTTCATATACAAAAAGATATGGTCTCTCTCAGTTTGAATCACGGATATAGTAGCATGTTTTTTTATGTTAAGAGCATCATCTACCTTATTCTCCTTTCTTGGATTGTAGTGAATAGAGAAATCATAGTCCATGATTAGATCAAACCATTTTCATTGTGGCATATTGATATACCTCTATGTGAATATATACTTTAGACTCTTATGATCAGTATATATGTCAAACTTCTCACAATAAAGATAGTGCGACCAAATATTTAGGGCAAAGATCATATCTTATAACTCTAGATCATGCGCCAGGTTGTTCTTCTCATGGATCTTTAACTATCATGAGGAATAAGATATCACTTTATCATTCTACATGAGTACACCACCCAAGACGTTCTTTGAATCATCACTATATATCACAAAACCTTCTCCACTTATTGGTACTGTGAGTACATGATAAGACCAAGATGATAAGAATGACTATCATATATAGGTAGTAATTTTTGTTGTTAAGGAAGTTTAAGAAGAAAACAAGTCACCTCAATTTTTATTTGGTGAAAATAAGACTGACCATCATATTCATCAAAATAAGACTCACAATGGTTATGAAAGTCCACTGTATTGGGAATATGTTTATGGGATGAGGAGGATCATTATACTCACCCTAAGTCTAGAATGAAAGGTTTATTTATAATGGGGAAAATCAGAGTCTTCCTGACTTTAATGAAAATGTAATGATGCTTTGCTGATCTTGGAGTTCTAATAAATCATTTGTAAGTTATAAAACTAGTGATGAATGATTGATTAGATAAAGAGAAGAAAAAGATTATACCCATATATTCAGTTTGATCCTAATCATAGCAATTTTATTCAGGTTTAGAAGGAAAGAAAGATGTTGATAAAATATAGGTAAGTAGCAATACATTACTTGGTAGGTTATTTGATGATGAAGTTGACATTTAACATAATCAAAGTCATGAAGGAATTAATGGTACTTTCTGAAAGTTTATGAAAGAATAAATTTGATGAATTTGAATCATTCCAGTCTCAAGATCATCATAATGATATTTCTAGATGAATAATTGTTTAATGACCAAAGAGGATGATCATAATGAAGGTGATAGTTTTTAGTTAAACTAAATGCCAAAAATATTTAAATCCTCAAAGAAATATGTTAGCGAGCATCATATTCAAAAAAGAAATAATCTCTTAATGTTGATCCATTGGATTTAGTATGTCATCATATTCATCAAAGGTTGAATTTTTTTTTGATAAAAATTGACCAGTATCATATTTAGAAGAGAAAGAATTTGTTGAAGTTGAAGCTGCTGATACCGGTCCATCGGACACGGTATTCTCTCATAATCATCAGAGGAAAAATTGATTGAAACAGATGAATGTAATTAAAATGAAAAGTATGTGGTGGCCAATATGAAGAATAAATTCAGAGATTTTTCAATAATGTAGTCAACCATTTAAAATAGGTTTAATTACTTTATTTATCATTCATGTGGGTCAAGATAAGAGATAAAGAAGAATATATTATTTTACATTTGTCATCATCGTAATGAGGCAGATCAAAATGAAAAATATGAATGGAAAATTAGAGCCAGGCTAAGGTTTTTAAATAAGGTATAAAGTATAGATAATGTTATTTGAAGATTCATGATGGTTTGATAAGGGTTGATAATAGTTTATGAAGGCAATATGTGCCTAAAATTCAAAGGAACATATAGATTTGTAAAATGTTATTGAGAGGAAAAATTTTCAAGAATCCCACCCAATCCATTTTTGGGGTGAGTATAAAAGAGAAATTACTTTCTAATTTATGATAAATGTACTATTCATGGGTGAATAGGAGACAAGGCATAGAATTATAGAGAATAAGAGGTTTCCTGATTGAATTTTGTTGAAGAAGTATTTCAGATAGAAGCATATGAGGAGAGACAAGATTTTATTCAACTGGACATCGTATTGGGATGAATCATCAGACTGGAAAGATTGTATTGGGGTTTCTATATTGAAGAATAAATGGTTCAGAATTTTCCCAAATATATTCAAAAAAAGTCATATATTTTTCTTATTGATCAATTAGACTAGGAGAATCAGACTGAGTTTTATAACAAAGCCTATAAAAGTTCTTACCAACTTCTAGGTAAGAGAGTGAGTATTTTTTATAAAAAAGAACATATTTGAGAATGTTGATAAAGAAGCATCATAACTAGTTTTGTTACAAAACTTTTTATTACCTCATTTGTTCTAGAAGGATAATATGTACTATTGAATTGTTTACATAGTGACACAAAAGTGAAATGGTATATCCTAATCAATGTTTTCCACAAAAAATGATTGTATTCTAGTGGATTGTGTGGTATTATATCCTTTTCAAACAATACCAATGATGTATATATTGTTGTTCAATAATAATCCTTATAAATTATTGTGTTCTTATATATGTGGGTTATAATTATTTTAAATACGAAAAGAAATATTTAACAGGAGAAAAATGTTTTTTAATAACTAATGAAATATAAAAGAAAAATATATCACTAATTCACCCCTCCCACTTTCAGTGATACTATTATCTTGACTTGGTAATTACAATTAGTATTAGAGAGAGGTTCAATTCATTTATTCGTTTTTGATGTTTTGAAGAGAAGTTGATGGATAATTTGAATTGTATCAACAATAAAGGAATCCTGGTTTTCGATGGTAAGATTTATCATATCTGGAATGATACAATGTTTCCCCATCCTATATCTTTTAGATATGATTTTCTAAAAGATGCAATATAAGTATTTACTCCTATTGATGATAAATTTCTTTTTAGCATATTGATAATATAATCATGAGAGTTATGGAATGGACAAGAATTATTTACTATCATCACATTCTAAAAGTGAATTTTTAAGGGTGAAGGGTTTTTCCATAGCTAAATGTATATGAGATAAGATGAAAAACATATATGAAGGAAATACAAAAGTGGAGAAGAAAAATTACAAATATAAATGCTGAAGTATGAGGACTGGAAAATGGGTGGGTTTCAATCTATTAGGGACTTATTTACCAGGTTAAATAACATCATCAACACTATCAGATGTCTTAGTTAATAGTTTGAGGATTCTATAGTTATTGAAAAGATATTAAGAATTATTCCCAACAAGTTTGATGCTAAATCATATTAATTAAAAGATAGATATCATAAAAAATTATCTATAGATGATTTTTATAGAACTCTCATCACTTATAAAATAATATAGTATAAAGATATAGAAATAAAAATAAAATTTGATAGAGAAATTTTTTCAAGACTGCGAAGAAAGAGAATTCAAAGTAGATTATTTTTTACGAATAAGGTGGTTATTTTGATTCTACAAATGAGGTATGTAAAAATCTTGATGATATTTTATCCTTTTTTATATAATTGTGAAGATAGGTATAGGTAAAAATAAAGGGAATTTTCCCTTGAAATGTTTTGAATATGGATTCATTGGGCACATTACAAACAAATTTCCACAAATAAAGAAATAAATTGATGGTGATGAAGAAGAAATAAGGCCAAGAAGGTCATGGAAGAAATAGGGTGGAAAGGAAAATTTTATTCTATAGGGAAGGGTAAAAAAATCTCAAAATCTAAAAGGTGTATTTTCTTATCTAATGATAAAGAATAAAAAGATAGTAAAGCTAAATCCAAAAATTCTACAGAGCATGTTGGTGAGAATACATTAATGTAACAATTAATGTTGACAAATTCAGAATTAGCAATTCTGATTAAGAAGAAACTCAACATAAATTTCATTTAATATAAGATTTGACATATATTTGAGAAATAGTAGAAGTCTTGAAAAACAAAACAAGAAGTTGTATGATGAATGTTCCTCATAAATAATTCATGAAATCTTTTCAGATGAGAAAAAAAGGATGCAACTGGATATTAGTGATTTGAAAAAATATCTTAAAGAAGAAAAGAATCATAATGACAATCTGGAATTGAAGTTAAAGGAATAAAAATAATAGTTAGAACTTGTCTAGTAAAAACTTTGTAAAGATGAAAATAAAATTATCTTTTCCGACAATTCTATATATGAAGTTGGTGAAAGTTTTCATAAGGAAAAATCCGATAAGGATAAAAAAATTAACCATCAAAAGATGATTGGAAAGATTAAATTATTTATGGAAATAATAAATCATAGAAAATTATGTATGTGGCTAAGATTTACAAAGTTGAGATTTCATAAGTTTCTAAAAAACCTGAGTCTAAAAATGTTTCTAAAATTTTTGAATATTTAAATTTTTCTTTTATTTTTAGTTATGACATGGATAAAAGGAGAAATAAGGTAAAACGAAGACTCTAATTGATAACAAAAAGGTTGGTGGTCAACAAAATTTAGATAGAAGGTTTCTAAGAAACATATTCATAACTCCAGTCAGTATGGAATCTATAAAAGAAAGTATTCTTTCTATAGTTACTAATGGTATTGTGATGGAATCATAAATAAAACAAGGATGTGTTGGTTCAACCAACAACATTACTACTATTCTATTGGCTATGGTAGTCATAGGTTTAGAGGGAGTCAATCTTCTCAAAAGAATATGTATGAAAAATAAGTTCAAATGAAACCTGATAATGATGGTGTAAAAATTAAAAATAGGTTCCAACCCCAAAAAACAATTTTTGAAAGATGTGAGCAACCAGGTAATCTTGCTAAGGGTTTTATTTTTTTGTTACCTGCACAATATAATTTTCTTAACATTTCTCAAAAGCTGGAGGTGATGAATGAAAAATCTCTTGTTGCTAAAACTACCCTCAAATCATTTAAAGGTGAACAACCTTGGATTCTTGATAGTGTGTTTTCCTCATACATGATAGAAGATTTAAAATTTATGAATAATATAAAATACTTCAAAGAGGTAACTTGACATTCAACAAGGATGAAACAATAATAAATAATGGTTTTGGGTCAATTATCATTGGGAAAGAAAAGTTTAAATCTAAGAAATATTTACATATTGATGAGTTGAAACATAACTTGTTGAGTGTTTCACAATTATGGGATGAAGGTAACAAAGTTACCTTCGGGAAACATGTATTTTTTGTGCAAATTGATACGGATAAAAAGATAGTTACAAGAGGCCAACATACAATGGGAAACTTATGTCAAGTTATTGAGGAAAAAAACTCTTTTTACTTGGGTATGGTTGAAGAAAATTAATTATAGCATAAAAGGATGGGAAACATGTGTCAAATAAAAACGTGTATGTTATGAATGCGATATTTTGTTCAATATATTCTTGATTTTCAATGAATAAGATATTTTTGTTGCACTATTTTACATAAGGGAAAAATTACAAAGTATATGTATAAGAAAGTTGAGATTTGTTCAAAACAACACTTGGAACTTATTCATTCCGACATCTATGGACCAATGAGAAAACAATCAAAAAATAATGATAATTACTTCATCACATTAATTGATGAACTTAATCACATTACTTTTTTTATTAATATGAAACATAAATCATATGCTATGAGAATGTATAAAGGTGTTAGGAGAAAAGATAAGAAGAAAAGTTACTATTCCGTGAGAACGTTGAAAAATAATAATGTTGATGAGTATAAGAATGGATAATTTGAATGTTATCCTGAGAAGAATGGAATTTTGCATGATTATAGTTCCCTATATACACCTCAACAAAATGGGGTTGTTGAATGGAAGGAATTAAGTTTGGTGGAAATGGGGAGAACTATGTTACTTGAACAAAGTCTTTCTCATTCATATTGAAGGCAACCCAAGAGTATTGTTGTTTATATTCATAACAAATGTTTCTATAGGCCATGTTTGTATATGACTCCATACTAATTTTTTATAGAAGAACTAGAAGTTTCAAAACACTTAAGTGTTTTCAATAGTCCATGCATTATAAATAAGAATGGTGGAAATCTAGGAATGTTTGAGTGGAAAGGTGAATATGGAATTTTTCATAGTTATGCTCTAGAAGGAAGAGGATATAGATGTTTCAACAAAGAAATAGAAAGAATTTTTTATTATAATAATTTAAAGTTATTGAAAAATATATTAAGGATAAATATAATCAAACAGATAAGGAAGTCGAGTATGATTAAGAAATTTTCGTCGACATTTCTGATTAGGATATATCCAATTGTAATCCTACTCAAAAACAAGAATCAGACTCAACTATTTCAAGTGATGAAGAAGAATCTCTAAAATTTCATCCCAAGATTATGAAGCTAGTGGAAACTCATAACATTATTGGTGATCAATATAAAAAGGTTCAAACAATAAGAACAAAAAAATCTATTACATGTACTTCTTTGTATTCAAAAATTAGGCTGAATGCTATGAAAAAAGATTTTGAGTATCTAGAATGGATTCAGTCCATGAATGAAGAGTTAGACTAGATAAAAAAGAATGATTCATAAGATCTCTTACCTAATCCATATAACAAAAATTTTAATGGCACAAAGTGGGTTTCCTAGACAAAATTCAATGAATAATGTGAAGTGATAATAATCAAGGAAATATTATTATGTAATAGTTACTCTAAAATTGAAGGTGTTGATTTTGATGAAATATTTTCTCTGGTGTAATGGTTAGAAAAAAACATAATTTTTCTTGTTATTTCTACAAAATGGAGTTAGAAAATTTTTCAAATGGATGTAAAGTCTGCAATTATAAATGTTGATCTTAATGAGGATTATTTAATTGAACAACCTTGTAGATTTGTTGTTGGGAAAGAGGAAAGTTATATGTGCATATTTAACAAATCCTTATATTCACTAAAGAAATCCATGAGGGTATAGTATTCCAAACTGGATACTTTCTTAAGGAATATGAATTTTAATAAATGAAGGATTGATAACAATATTTACAAAAAATAAATTCAAGATTATTCCTTCATCACAATTATTTATATTAATGGCATTATCTTTACTAGGAATAATGAAATATCTTGTGAAATGTTTTCTAAATAAATGAAAAAGTTTTTTGACATTTACATTTTGGGAGAAATGAAATACTTTATTGGGTTAAAAATTTTATAGAAGAAGAAACACATTTTTCTTTCTCAAAAATATAATTCTAATGAAATTCTTAAAAATTTCGTTATAGAAAAATCAATACTAGTTTACACTTCAATATCAGTGGGAACCAAGTAGAGTAAAGATGGAGAAGACAAGAAAGTTGATCAGAAAGAGTTTCCAAAGTTGTTTGGAATTTTTTTATATTTTAATACCATAGGACCCAATATTGTTTATTATGTTACCTTATGTGAACGATTTTATAGTGATCCTAAATAATCTAAATTACATTCTAGAAAAATAATCCTCAAATACATCAAAGGACCAAAAATTTTCGAAATCAGGTATGATAACTTAGAAAGTATTGATTTTTTTGGGTATTTAGAAGCTGATTGGGCAGTAAATGTTGATGATAGAAGATTCACATCAGGTGGAGTTTTATTTCTAGGTAAAAGTTATGTTTTTTTGAATATAAAGAAATAGAATTCAGTAACTCTCATTGAAACTGAATCTGAATATTTTTCTACTACAAAATCTACTACCCAACTTATGTGGATGAAGAATCAGTTAGAATAATAACATGTTGAATTGAAGTTAACCTTTATCTTGGGTTGTGATAATCAAAGTGGAATCTACCATTCCAAGAATCTGGTAAAACATTATCATTCAAAACATATTGATATCAACAATTATTTCATCAAATATCATGTGTAGAATAATGAGTTAAAGTTGGAGTTATTTTCCTAAATCAGAAAAAGCTACTGACATTTTCACAAAACCATTACCAAGGGAGGCATTCTCTAAATTTATCTTGAACAAGGTCATCTAACCTCTTTCTCATCAAGGATGGGGTATGTTTTTTTCTTCCCACTCTCATCTTATCTTTGGAAAGTACATTCAAGGTGGGAATTGTTTTAAAAATCTATCCTTATAGAAGCATTTAAATAGAGAGAGTTGTGGGTAAATTGTTAATTCTTCATTGTGTGTGTGTGAACTATTCTAAATATTTGTTTGAGGGGTTGTAGGAAATATTTTTTCTGTATTATATGGAGGTTTAAAATTTTAGGAAGAAAAGATGAGGAAATTTTCATAATCAATACTTTTGGACATCATGAATTTTATGTCAATAATTCATGTTTATTACAATGATTTAGCACACATAGTCTTATAATTACTGATAAGTAATACATAGCTTGAGGATAAAAAATTCTATGACTTATGAACCTTGGTTGACAAAAAAATACAAAGTGGGAGATTGTTAGGACCAATATAATAAAGATTAATATCATACTCAGGTATTTTCATTTGTTTTTAATGGAGTTTAAGAAGAAAATAAATCACCTCAATTTTTAATTGATAAAAATTGGACTGACCATCATATTCAATATAATCAGACTGACAATGGTTAAGAAATTCCATCACATTGGGAATATGTTTTTTGGATGAAGATGATCATTGAACTCAGCCAAAGTTTGGAATTAAATGTTTGATCATAATGGGGAATAATTTGAGTCTACCTAACTTTGATGAAAATGTAATGTTGCTTTTCTAATCATGGAGTTCTCCTAAATCATAAGTTAGTTGTAAAACTTGTGATGAAAGCTTGATGAAATAAATTGGGGAAAAGTTTTATTCCAATCATATTCAGTCTAATTGTAATCATGCCAATCGTATTCAAGATGAGTAGGAAATAAACATGTTTATGAATTAAGGGGATGTTTCAAAACTTTACTTGTTAAGTGAGATGATTCTAAAGTTGATCTTCAAAGTAATAAAAGTCAAAAAGAAAGTCATGATACTTTTTAAAAGTTTATTAAAGAAGAATGTTTATGTATTTTAATCGTTCTGGTCTGAATATCATCGTAATGATATTTCTGGATATAGATTTGTTTAATGTCAGGGTAGGATAGTCATAATAAAGGTTCTATTTTTCGGTCAGACCAAAATATTGAAGATTTAAATCCTTGAAGAAAGAAGTTTTTGAGAATCATATTCAAAAAAAAAATGAGTTTCTAATGTTGATTCATCGAATTCAGTATGTCATCATATTAATTAGAGGTAGAATTGTTTGTTATAAAAATTAATTGGTATCATATTTAGAAGAGAACAAATTTGTTGATGTTGAAGCTGGTGATATCCCTCTATACTCAGTATTCCATAATAATCATCAAAGGAATAATTTTTTGGAACTGATGAATGAAAATAAATGGAAAATTATGTGGTGGCCAATATGAAGAAGAAATTAATAGGCATATAAATAATTTAGTTGACCATTTAAAATAGTTTGAATTTCTTTTTTTGTATTTCAAGTGGGTCAAGAGAACAGATGAATAATAATATACTGTTTTAAATTTGTATTCATCATAATGAAGAAGTTCATAAGAACAAATTGAAATGGAAAATCAGAATTAGAATTATGTTTACAGAAATTCTAAAGCACATTTGAAGTTGTGAGAAGATTTTAGAAAGTTAAATAAGTGCTGAGAAGAGATTATAAAGTTAATATGAACCCAGAATTCAAAGGAATGTGTAGATTCAGAAATTTTGATTGAGTTGGATATTTCTAAATAATACGATCCATTCCATTTTTTGGGTGAGTATAAAAGGGAAAGTACTTTTTACTTTTGATAGATGTACTATTCAATGAGAAGAATAGATAAGACATATCTCTAAAGAGAAGAAGTGGTTTCCAAATTTTGTTTTGTTGTATTCAACTGGTCATCGTATTGGGGGGAATCATCGGACTGGGAAAATAATATTTGGATTTTTGGATTGAAGAAGAAGTGGTTCAGAATTTTCTCACTGTATTCTAAAAAAGTAATATATTTTTCATATAGAGAAATAAAACTAGGATAATCGGACTGGGAGAATTGGATTAGGAAATCAGACTTATTTTTGTAACAAAATTTAGAAAAGTTCTTACCAACTTCTTGGTAATAAATTGAAGATTTTTTTAAAAAAAATATATATTTGTGAAAGTTGATAATGAATCACCATATCATGTGTTGTTAAAAAACTTTGTATTTCATCATTTGTTATAGAAGGATCACATTCACTATTGAATGGTTTATATAGAGCTACATGAGTGAAATGGAATATCCTACTCATTTTATTCCACACAAAAGGATTATTTTCTAATAGATTGTGTGGTATTAGATCATTTCAAAATCATAGATAGGATGTAGCTATTCTTGTGGAATAGTGATACTTATAAATTCAGGTGTTCTTATAGTTGTGTGTTTTAATTGTTTTCAATAGGGAAAGAAATATTTAATAGTATTTTAACGTTATTACATAATTAAGGAAATATAAATGAAAAATATATCATTGATTCACTCTCCCACCCTCTCAGAGATACAATTATCTTTACTGGGAAATTACCATACAAGAATAATGATTAGCCTCTTCTTGATCTCCTTAAAACATTCCTCGTATCTTTCATCCATAAATTAGTTACCCCATTTTGTGGTAAATTAGTTAGTTGGCTAAAAAATAATGATAAATTTATCACAAAATGTAAATAGTAACCATCTAATCTATAAAACTATAGATTTCTATGACAATAGTGGGTCTAGGTTATTCTTCAATTACCTTTTTCATTGAAGGGTCCATATAAATTCCATCACTTATGATCACGTTCCCCAATAATGTGACTTCTTTCATCCAAAAGTCACACTTTTTGAACATAGAATACTTTTTATCCTTTCTTAATATCACCAACACAATCATTATATTATCATCATGTTCCTACTTAATCATGGAATAAATGAGAATATAATCTATAAACACTACCAAAAATTTGTTTAGGTGGTCTCTAAAGAGTATATTCATCAAATCCATAATGATTATTGGAAAATTACTAAGTTTGAAGGGAATTACTGTAAAGACCCGCAAATTTCAAGGAAATTTTTTTTTCTTAATTTTCTTTGGAATTTTACAAGAGCGCAGCTTCAGACGGCACCTGATTCCGAGGCCCGGTGTGCCCGGAATCAATTTCCGAAGTTTGGCTCGGGTACGTTCAGTGAACGGACGAGCGGGTTTTTCTTTCTTTTGAACCGGTGCCCGGAATCGAATTCTGAGGGCACCGATGAAATCGCAGCGCCGGTATTTGCTTAGAAACGCCTCTTCCGGAGTTGCGTTTGCTCAGACGTGGTTTTTAAATTTTACGGCTTTAAGTCAGAAATAAAATAAAGTTTGTGCGACAACTTTATTTTATTTCACTTAAGCTGCTTGGAAGCCACTTGAAGTCACTTAAAGGCGGCTTGAACTGAGTTGAACTGGATAGGATGCTATCCAGAAATATCCTACCCCTTGGTAGGATATTTGTGCGGTGGGACCCGCACGAGCCCCGCCATTTCTTTCGCTAAGTAACGCACCCGCGAAAACCCGTCAAAGTAACTGAAAAGTCAACCGACGCGTTTTCTTTAATTCTTAACAGACCATTTAATTGGGCGGTTTATTTCGTGAATTAAATGGACTGTTTCTTCGTGAATTAATTGGGTCGTTACTTATGCGTTTTACGTTTGTTGGCAAAATAATAAAATAGACAAACTTGTCTATTTTGGAGGATTGCTATCGTTGTGCAATTCCTCTGAGCCTCCACCCTCTCCGCGAAGAACGCGAAGAACGCGAAGAACGCGAAGAACGCCGGAACCGGAATCCGACGACGCACGATCCGCGACGTCAACAGCTTTTCCGCGACCTTCTTCTTCTTCTTCTTCGGCGACGCTCTTCTTCCACGGCCGATCCTCGTTCGGCAACAAAGGTGAGAATCGAATCTTTTATTTCTCACTTTTTAATTTCAATAACAACGGATTTAATTAATTAAATCCGTTTGTTCTTGATCCGGAGATTGGCGACGCGACGCCGGATACCGCGACGACGCAACGATCCCCCTTCTTCCGCGACGACCTCTCGTCCGACGACGACGACAAGGTAAGGGTTGATTGGAATATTTTATTTCTTTTCCCGTGTTTATTCTTTTCAAATAAAGAACCCGATCGGAACAATTTTAATCTATTTAAAATTGTTGATTTGGTTAATCCTTTCCCTCCCGATGGTTTTGTGACTAACGCGGAGGGTGCGGGTCTAACGAACAAGACCCGGCAACCCTCCGCCGATCTTCTTTTTTTGCGGATTTGGCGGGCGACGGCAAAAGCACGACGCAAGGGCCATTCGTGGTTTCCGCAGTGAAGATCGCCCCCCGGGAGGAGCAACGGTGCAGACGGGAAAGGAATCGGGCCACCGGAGCATCTCCGGCAGCCCGCGGAAGGCGGCGGCGGCGCGGGTCGCCGGCGCGGCGGCGCCGGCGACCGGTGGCGGCGGGGCCCGGCGGGGCCCGGCGCGCCGCCGTGGAGGAAGACCGCCGCGGCTGAAGCCGCGGCGGCGGCGGCAGCCGGTTCCGCGGCCGCGCGGAACCGGGAACGGACGCGGCGGCCCGGCCGCGTCCGCGTGACAGGCGGCCCCCCCGCGGGGGCCGCGTTTCCCTCAAAGCCGCGGGTTTGACCCGCGGCGGCAGCCCCTTCGGCCGCTCGGCCGAAGCCGAGCCGGCCGGTCCGGTCGGCCGGGCCGCGCCCAGGCCGGACCGGACCCGGCCTAGCCGGGTCGGGCCGACCTGGTTCGGGCCGGCCCGGTTCGGCCGACCCCGGGGGGGGGGGGGGGGGGGGTTCGGGCCGGGTCGCCCCGGGCCCAGAACCCCCGTTTCGGGCCCTCTTCGGTCTTTTGCCCATATCTTGGGCCTGGGACCTCCGATTGACGAACCGTCAGCGGCTACGCGATCCTTGGATCAAGACGGTCGTTTCGGTATATTATACTCAAGGTTTCGGAAGACTTTGGGTTCGGCCGGGTTGGTTCGTACACGAAGCCAACCGGGCCCTCGGAGCGGAAACGCTCATAACTTGAGCTACGGACGTCCGATCGACGTACCGTCAGCTGTGGTAGTTTCCTCTAAGTGAGACGGAACTTTTGGAATGCTCCGCCCGAGGATCGGATACAGGCGGAGTACGGTCGGGTTGGTTTTGCTCTAAAAACCAACCGGGCCCCTGGGACGAAAATGCCAATAACTCTCAGACCGGGCGTCTGATTGACGCGCCGTCTGTTGCGTTGAGATCCTGTTGTCGATACGGAACTTTTGGATACATCAACTTCGGACTACGTGTCAGTTGATGTATCAGCCTCTCGGCTCGTGGAGCGGACCCTCCTAAACGAGCTCGCTTTGTGCGGGAACCCTAGCGCTGGCTGTGACTTCGACGACAGAGCAGAGATCCTTCGTGGACTGCGACGACGGCAGAGCAGAGATCCTTCGTGGACTGCGACGACGGCAGAGCAGAGATCCTTCGTGGACTGCGGCGACGACTGTGCAGAGATCCTCAGTGGACTGCGTCGACTACTGCACTCAGCGATCCTACGTGGATCAGTGCTACCGGTTCTGTGTGAGCCTCTGCCTACAGGTTCTGTGTGAGCCCGATCCTGTGTGGGTCCTTACTACCGGTTCTGTGTGAGCCACTGCCTACAGGTTCTGTGTGAGCCCGATCCTACGTGGGTCTTTTGCGGGGGTTAGTACCTATCGATCCTTCGTGGGTCCGACGACTTAGATGGATCAGTGATCATCTTTGACGTCATCTGAAAAAGTATACCTGGTTGAGCTGAATCTTATGTTACTCTCCTTTGTGGATTGTGTTGAACTATCCTTTGTGGATTTACTGTTTACTCTCCTTGTGGATTTGAGTCTTGCTTTCCTTTGTGGATTGAGTTGTTCTTGAGCTCGTGAGCAGAGCTAGAATTGGGGACTTAGGTATATGTATGGGCATATACCTAAGTCGAGTCAGATGTTACTTCGTGATTGCATCTTTCTTTTGTGCTATATCCTTTGTGGATTTCGAGAGACCTTCGGGGGTCTCGGGGTCCTTACTGAGTAGCTTGTACTCACCCCTGCACGGGCTATGCCCGCACCTTGTTGTGTTGGTTGCAGACGACGGACAGCGCTGATCACGGTTGAGGCGTGGAGCAGGACGGTACCTGGAGGTGGACCACTGGGCGGGACGTGCTCGGAGCGGACGTGAGACCCGAGGAGCCTGGAGGCTATCTGTACCCACCCTTCAGGTGGGATTGCCAGTGGACGACACGAGGCCGCCGTCTTTTCTTCAGTTGTTGTACTTTACTTTTCAGTTGTACTTTACAGTTGGGCTTGTATTTCCGGCCCCCTTTACTTTCTGCACTTTACATTCCGCTTGCTGACTCTGTGTGGTTGTTACTTATAAAGGCAATGCCTTCCCTGTTTACTGGGATTTTACGCCTTGGTGCTAGTCGCCAGCCCCTGGCCTATGGAAGGCGGGCTTGGGGTAGTCACGGCACGGGCCCCGAGGACGGGTCGTGACAAATTGGTATCAGAGGTGGTCGGTTCTACCGCAAACTCTGATCGTCCTTTCTTTCTATATGAAGCAATAGTGTTTAGTGTATTGAGTGTGGTTATCAGTTCAGGGAGCCCAGTGTTGGTGCGGCGGCCGACGTATCCGTACACCAGGACCCTGACTCCTGATTTCCGACTTAATGCATGAAAACATTGATTGCGTGTGTGTTTCAAGTTTTCTTTATGATTACTTGTGTCAGCTCACCGGGTATACTGATCTGCTTAATGAAAGTCTCAAGTTTTCCTTGTGATTACTTGTGCCAGCTCACCAGGTATACTGTTCTGACTGTGGTGCTCTTGTTCTCCTTTTCAGGATGGCCCCGCGACGACAGCCAGCTAGGGTTCCGAGTGTAGGGCGCGACGGCAGCCCACCGAGCGACGAGGCCTCGGTGCAGGGCCCTTTACCAGCAGTGGCACCGGCGGTAGCTTTACCCGCCGAGCCACCGATGCTACCAGTACCAGACGCTGACGATGCACGTCGCCTCAGGGCACTGCACGAGTTTCAGAGCCAGCGACCGCCCAGGTTTCGCGGTGAGGCGGACCCCCAGGCCGCCGAGGACTGGCTAGAGGCGGTGGTACGGATCTTCAGGCTAGTGAGGACACCAGCGGATCTCATGGTGATTCTCGCGGCCAGCCTCCTGCAGGCGGCGGCATGACGATGGTGGAGCTTGATGCTCCAGGTTCACGATGAGGCATCCCTGCTCTGGACGGACTTCGAGAGCCTCTTCCGCTCTGAGTTCGTCCCGGCCACCCTCCGAGCGGTGCGCATCCAGGAGCTTCTCCAGCTGCGCCAGGGCAGCATGACGGTCGCTCAGTACGCGGCGAGGTTCACTGACCTATCTCGCTACTCGACCGACATGGTACGGGACCCCTTCTTCCGGGCCCGGACCTTCGAGCAGGGCTTGCGACAGGAGATTCGGGCGTCGCTGATCTCCCTCAGCATTCCGACCCAGGCAGGAGTGCTGGAGCGAGCCCTCCTGATCGAGAGCTTCCTGGCAGAGCCTTCTTCAGCGGCGAGACCTAGCGCAGGGCGGCAGGTAGCTGAGTCTTCGGCAGCAGGTAGCCGACGGATGACTCACGGGTCCAGGCAGACCAGACCCCCACGCAGACGGCCTCAGGACACCGGCTCAGCAGTACGAGGCACACAGCGGAGTGCCAGCCTTTCGAGAGGCAGGCTGTGCTACTCTTGCGGCGGGCAGGGTCACATGGCTCGTGACTGCCCGACTCGCCGACCAGAGGAGCAGCAGACGGTGGAGGGGCCACCCAGGCAGAGGCAGAGGGTCGACCGTGGCGGTCCGCAGGGGGGAGGCGGACGAGGCAGAGGAGCTGGCCGAGCAGCGGGTGGTGGGCGACGCTTCCAGGCTCTACCCCCACCACCACCAGGAGGGCCACCTCGACCACATGGAGCTGGCGGGCAGGGACAGGCCCAGCTCCAGGCAGTGGAGGCCTACGACCCCGACATGCCAGAGATGATTCGAGGTACGATCTGTGTCTATTCCACCCTTGCTGCAGTACTTATAGACACAGGAGCGAGTCACTCTTTCATAGCCTCTGCCCTTGTTCGGAACTCGGAGATTCCGACTGAGCCGTTGGCTCGATCCTTACGGCTAGAGACTCCTACGGGAGCAGACTCGACGATTACGCACTGGTGCCGGCAGTGTGAGCTCACTCTAGGAGGCGAGAGCTTCAGCTGGGATCTCCTTGTAGCGGCGTCGAGGACTTACGACGTCATCTTGGGCATGGATTGGCTATCCACAGTTCATGCCCAGATCGACTGTTTTAGGCGCAAGGTGCGATGTGTTCGCACCGACGGGAGCAGGTTTACCTTCACCGGCGAGAAGGGAACCTTTGCAGCACAGGATGGACTTCCGCGGAGGAGAGTGCAGCCCATCTCTCATCAGTTGGCTAGCCTCATCCTAGGAGCAGTGGACGTGCGGAGTCTGGCTTTTCCTGCAGTGGTGGACCAGTACGTGGACGTCTTTCCCGACGACGTTCCAGGGCTACCTCCTCGTAGAGAGGTAGACTTTTACATCGACTTGTACCCCGGGACAGCCCCGATATCTACTCCAGCATATCGGATGGCCCCCGCCGAGCTTCGAGAGCTGCGGGTACAGTTGGAGGACTTGCAGAGCAAGGGGTTTATCCGACCCAGTGTTTCACCCTGGGCTTCCCCGATTTTGTTCGCCAAAAAGGCGGACGGGAGCTTGCGACTATGTGTCGACTATCGTCGCCTGAACCAGGTGACAGTGTGGAACAAGTATCCGCTGCCACGGATTGATGACCTCTTCAATCAGCTCAAGGGAGCGCGGTGGTTCTCGAAGATAGACCTCCGGTCAGGCTATCATCAGCTCAGAGTTCGAGACGAGGACGTACAGAAGACGGCCTTCAGGTGTCGGTATGGCCATTATGAGTTCTTGGTTATGCCGTTCGGCGTAACCAATGCTCCAGCAGTGTTCATGAGCCTCATGAACAGGATCTTCCAGCCATACCTCGACCGATTTGTCGTGGTCTTTATTGACGACATTTTGGTATACTCGACGACTGAGGAGGAGCATGCCTACCACCTGCGAGTTGTGCTAGACACACTCCGAGAGCACCAGCTTTATGGCAAGCTCTCAAAATGCCAGTTCTGGTTACGTGAGGTCCATTTCTTGGGGCACGTCATCTCTGAGGCGGGAGTTGCAGTGGATCCCGCGAAGATCGAGGCAGTGCTAGCTTGGGAGCCACCCAAGAGCGTGACAGAGGTGCGGAGCTTCTTGGTCCTAGCCGGATACTATCGGAGATTTGTGCCAGACTTCTCCAGAGTTGTGGCACCACTCTCAGCCTTGACAAAGAAGGGGAAACCCTTTGTGTGGTCAGACAGATGTCAGCAGAGCTTCCAGGAGCTGAGGCAGAGATTGACCAGCGCACCTATCTTGAGGTTGCCTGAGGAGGGAGTTGGGTACGTAGTTTACTGCGACACATCAGGGAATGGACTCGGGTGCGTCCTAATGCAGGAGCGGGCCGTGATCGCCTACGGATCACGTCAGTTGAGGCCGCATGAGCAGAACTACGCCACTCATGACCTGGAGTTAGCAGCAGTGGTCTTCGCTCTGAAGACTTGGCGGCACTATCTGATGGGCGAGCGCTTCACAGTCTTTTCTGACCACCAGAGTCTCAGGTATATCTTCTCTCAGAAGGACCTGAACCTGAGACAGCGGAGATGGCTTGAGTTCCTCCAGGACTATGACTTTGAGATAGTCTATACTCCTGGGAAGGGGAACGTGGTAGCCGATGCCCTCAGCAGGAGGACGGGCATTCAACTACTTGAGGAGGCGACGGAGCAGCTAGCCTCCTTACAGATATCCTTCGTGGATAGAGACGGAGCAGCCTTTCTTTAGTCTCTCACAGTCTCTCCTCCACTTCTACAGCGGGTCAGAGAGGCTCAGCGTGGGGACGCTGACTGTGAGACCCGGCGTGCACTGATATCCTCAGGTCAGGCGCCTGATGGTTTCTCCCTTGGAGCAGAGCACGACATCCTTTTCAGAGGGTGTACCTTCGTACCAGTTGCTTTACGAGAGGAGGTGCTGAGAGAGTTTCACACTTCTCCCTTGGCGGTACATCCCGGAGTGGCGAAGATGTACCAGGATCTCAGACGACAGCACTGGTGGCCGGGCATGAAGAAAGCTGTGGCAGAGTTCGTTTCACGATGCCTCACCTGCCAGCAGGTGAAGGCAGAGCATCAGGTACCAGCAGGTTTGGTACAGCCCTTGGAGGTCCCGGAGTGGAAGTGGGATAGCATATCTATGGACTTCGTGACTGGACTTCCACGCACTTCCAGAGGTCACGACTCCATTTGGGTGATTTTCGACCGACTTACCAAGTCGGCACACTTCTTACCCATCAGAGAGCAGGGCTCAGTGGAGAGCTTGGGACGTCTTTACGTCCAGGAGATCGTACGGCTTCACGGTGTGCCATCATCTATCGTCTCCGATCGAGATGCTCGTTTCACTTCCCGGCTCTGGAAGGGGTTGCAGGAGGCGTTCGGGACGCGGCTCCATCTGAGCACAGCCTTCCACCCTCAGACGGATGGTCAGACGGAGAGGACCATACAGACACTCGAGGACATGCTCCGTGCATGTGTCCTCGACTTTGGTCGCAGCTGGGAGGACCGCCTACCCTTGGTGGAGTTCGCGTACAACAACAGCTACCACTCCACCATCGGGATGGCACCATACGAGGCGTTGTACGGCAGACCCTGCAGATCACCGTTATGCTGGACAGACCCTGGGGAGTCCGCACTCGTGGGACTAGAGATGGTCCGAGCCACGACAGAGAAGGTCCAGATCATCCAGGAGAGGATGAGGACAGCTCAGAGCCGGCAGAAGTCATATGCTGACAGGAGGCGGAGGCCACTAGAGTTCGAGGATGGCGACCACGTCTTTTTGCGTGTCTCACCTCGACGTGGTTTACGGAGATTTGGCCGAGGCGGCAAGTTGTCTCCACACTTCATCGGGCCTTTCCAGGTCCTCAGCAGGATAGGAGAGGTGGCTTATCGCCTGGCTCTACCACCTCAGTTGCACCGGGTGCACGACGTCTTCCACGTGTCTCAGCTGAGGAGATATGTGCACGACCCGACGCACATCATCGACTTTGGGGAGCTGGACGTGGACGATGGGGCGACTTTTGCGGAGGTCCCAGTGGAGATCGAGGATCGACAGGAGCGGGTCCTACATGGGCGGTCGATTCCTCTTGTGCGCGTCAGATGGCAGCACGGGAACCTCCAGGAGAGCACTTGGGAGCGGGAGGCTCAGATGCGTGCTCAGTACCCCCATTTGTTCCCCTAGTTTTTGATGTATCTTTACGGGGACGTAAAGCCCTGAGGTGGGAGTAATGTAAAGACCCGCAAATTTCAAAGAAA
Source organism: Viscum album (assembly GCA_963277665.1). NCBI lineage: Eukaryota > Viridiplantae > Streptophyta > Magnoliopsida > Santalales > Viscaceae > Viscum > Viscum album. Next base: position 960,051,292 of record OY728148.1, on the reverse strand, counting down.
TTTTTTTTTTCTTAATTTTCTTTGGAATTTTACAAGAGCGCAGCTTCAGACGGCACCTGATTCCGAGGCCCGGTGTGCCCGGAATCAATTTCCGAAGTTTGGCTCGGGTACGTTCAGTGAACGGACGAGCGGGTTTTTCTATCTTTTGAACCGGTGCCCGGAATCGAATTCTGAGGGCACCGATGAAATCGCAGCGCCGGTATTTGCTTAGAAACGCCTCTTCCGGAGTTGCGTTTGCTCAGACGTGGTTTTTAAATTTTACATCTTTAAGTCAGAAATAAAATAAAGTTTGTGCGACAACTTTATTTTATTTCACTTAAGCTGCTTGGAAGCCACTTGAAGTCACTTAAAGGCGGCTTGAACTGAGTTGAACTGGATAGGATGCTATCCAGAAATATCCTACCCCTTGGTAGGATATTTGTGCGGTGGGACCCGCACGAGCCCCGCCGTTTCTTTCGCTAAGTAACGCACCCGCGAAAACCCGTCAAAGTAACTGAAAAGTCAACCGACGCGTTTTCTTTAATTCTTAACAGACCATTTAATTGGGCGGTTTATTTCGTGAATTAAATGGACTGTTTCTTCGTGAATTAATTGGGTCGTTACTTATGCGTTTTACGTTTGTTGGCAAAATAATAAAATAGACAAACTTGTCTATTTTGGAGGATTGCTATCGTTGTGCAATTCCTCTGAGCCTCCACCCTCTCCGCGAAGAACGCGAAGAACGCGAAGAACGCGAAGAACGCCGGAACCGGAATCCGACGACGCACGATCCGCGACGTCAATAGCTTTTCCGCGACCTTCTTCTTCTTCTTCTTCGGCGACGCTCTTCTTCCACGGCCGATCCTCGTTCGGCAACAAAGGTGAGAATCGAATCTTTTATTTCTCACTTTTTAATTTCAATAACAACGGATTTAATTAATTAAATCCGTTTGTTCTTGATCCGGAGATTGGCGACGCGACGCCGGATACCGCGACGACGCAACGATCCCCCTTCTTCCGCGACGAGCGATTCCGCGACGACCTCTCGTCCGACGACGACGACAAGGTAAGGGTTGATTGGAATATTTTATTTCTTTTCCCGTGTTTATTCTTTTCAAATAAAGAACACGATCGGAACAATTTTAATCTATTTAAAATTGTTGATTTGGTTAATCCTTTCCCTCCCGATGGTTTTGTGACTAACGCGGAGGGTGCGGGTCTAACGAACAAGACCCGGCAACCCTCCGCCGATCTTCTTTTTTTGCGGATTTGGCGGGCGACGGCAAAAGCACGACGCAAGGGCCATTCGTGGTTTCCGCAGTGAAGATCGCCCCCCGGGAGGAGCAACGGCGCAGACGGGAAAGGAATCGGGCCACCAGAGCATCTCCGGCGGCCCGCGGAAGGCGGCGGCGGCGCGGGTCGCCGGCGCGGCGGCGCCGGCGACCGGAGGCGGCGGCGCCCGGCGCGCCGCCGTGGAGGAAGACCGCCGCGGCTGATGCCGCGGCGGCGACGGCAGCCGGTTCCGCGGCCGCGCGGAACCGGGAACGGACGCGGCGGCCCGGCCGCGTCCGCGTGACAGGCGGCCCCCCCGCGGGGGCCGCGTTTCCCTCAAAGCCGCGGGTTTGACCCGCGGCGGCAGCCCCTTCGGCCGCTCGGCCGAAGCCGAGCCGGCCGGTCCGGTCGGCCGGGCCGCGCCCAGGCCGGACCGGACCCGGCCTAGCCGGGTCGGGCCGGGTCGGGCCGACCCGGTTCGGGCCGACCCGGTTCGGCCGACCCCGGGGGGGGGGGGGGGGGGTTCGGGCCGGGTCGCCCCGGGCCCAGAACCCCCGTTTCGGGCCCTCTTCGGTCTTTTGCCCATATCATGGGCCTGGGACCTCCGATTGACGAACCGTCAGCGGCTACGCGATCCTTGGATCAAGACGGTCGTTTCGGTATATTATACTCAAGGTTTCGGAAGACTTTGGGTTCGGCCGGGTTGGTTCGTACACGAAGCCAACCGGGCCCTCGGAGCGGAAACGCTCATAACTTGAGCTACGGACGTCCGATCGACGTACCGTCAGCTGTGGTAGTTTCCTCTAAGTGAGACGGAACTTTTGGTATGCTCCGCCCGAGGATCGGATACAGGCGGAGTACGGTCGGGTTGGTTTTGCTCTAAATACCAACCGGGCCCCTGGGACGAAAATGCCAATAACTCTCAGACCGGGCGTCCGATTGACGCGACGTCTGTTGCGTTGAGATCCTGTTGTCGATACAGAACTTTTGGATACATCAAATTCGGACTACGTATCAGTTGATGTATCAGCCTCTCGGCTCGTGGAGCGGACCCTCCTAAACGAGCTCGCTTTGTGCGGGAACCCTAGCGCTGGCTGTGACTTCGACGACAGAGCAGAGATCCTTCGTGGACTGCGACGACGGCAGAGCAGAGATCCTTCGTGGACTGCGACGACGGCAGAGCAGAGATCCTTCGTGGACTGCGGCGACGACTGTGCAGAGATCCTCAGTGGACTGCGTCGACTACTGCACTCAGCGATCCTACGTGGATCAGTGCTACCGGTTCTGTGTGAGCCTCTGCCTACAGGTTCTGTGTGAGCCCGATCCTGTGTGGGTCCTTACTACCGGTTCTGTGTGAGCCACTGCCTACAGGTTCTGTGTGAGCCCGATCCTACGTGGGTCTTTTGCGGGGGTTAGTACCTATCGATCCTTCGTGGGTCCGACGACTTAGATGGATCAGTGATCATCTTTGACGTAATCTAAAAAAGTATACCTGGTTGAGCTGAATCTTATGTTACTCTCCTTTGTGGATTGTGTTGAACTATCCTTTGTGGATTTACTGTTTACTCTCCTTGTGGATTTGAGTCTTGCTTTCCTTTGTGGATTGAGTTGTTCTTGAGCTCGTGAGCAGAGCTAGAATTGGGGACTTAGGTATATGTATGGGCATATACCTAAGTCGAGTCAGATGTTACTTCGTGATTGCATCTTTCTTTTGTGCTATATCCTTTGTGGATTTCGAGAGACCTTCGGGGGTCTCGGGGTCCTTACTGAGTAGCTTGTACTCACCCCTGCACGGGCTATGCCCGCACCTTGTTGTGTTGGTTGCAGACGACGGACAGCGCTGATCACGGTTGAGGCGTGGAGCAGGACGGTACCTGGAGGTGGACCACTGGGCGGGACGTGCTCGGAGCGGACGTGAGACCCGAGGAGCCTGGAGGCTATCTGTACCCACCCTTCAGGTGGGATTGCCAGTGGACGACACGAGGCCGCCGTCTTTTCTTCAGTTGTTGTACTTTACGTTTCAGTTGTACTTTACAGTTGGGCTTGTATTTCCGGCCCCCTTTACTTTCTGCACTTTACTTTCCGCTTGCTGACTCTGTGTGGTTGTTACTTATAAAGGCAATGCCTTCCCTGTTTACTGGGATTTTACGCCTTGGTGCTAGTCGCCAGCCCCTGGCCTATGGAAGGCGGGCTTGGGGTAGTCACGGCACGGGCCCCGGGACGGGTCGTGACAATTACTATGAACTCATAGTGCTCATACCTTGTAAGGAAAATAGTATTTTGATTATATTCCTTCTTCAAATTTAGTTGATGATATCCATAAAAAAGATACACCTTGGAAAATTATTTCACTCATTTTAGTTGATTGAACAAGTTATCAATCCTTGGTTGAGGATAATTTTTATTCATGGTGATCTTTTTGATATCTTGGTAATTGATATACACCTGTTTTGATCTATATTTCTTCTTGACAAAGAGCATTGGTGCAACCCTAGGTGATGTACTAGGGAGTATGAACCATTTTTCCAAATTCTCTTGTACATACTTCGTTAACTCCATTTAAATCAAGGACATTCTATATGGTAATATTGAGATAGGAGTGGCTCTGGGTATGAGATCTATTGGGAACTCTACCTCATGGTCAGGGGATTCCAAGTAACTCTTTGAGAAATACATCAAGGTATTCCCTATCAATGGGCATTTCCTCCAGGTTAATACCTTCTTTTGACTTAACCATTTGGGAAAGTTATTATTCTCTATTGGTTATCAACACCCAAACTATTGATGGATTTTCCGAAGAAGATTCATGATCTTCCTGGCATTTTTAGATGATCGTGCGATGGTTTAGAATATAAAAATAGATTTTTTTCCAATAGTTGATTTCTTCTATATATAATCAAAGCCAATACATGTCCAATATAGAATAAAATTTCCACAAAGGAAATATAATAATATTTTCAAGAAGAATCATCCCAAATATAATTATAGGAGAAGAGTCCAACACTTGAGTTGTAATGGTTATACCACTATATTTTTTATGGATATCTCCACATAAAGGTATCAGGGATTCAATTCAATAGTACTAGAAAAGTTTTAGGATGTCAATGAATAAGTATAACCGGAATCAAATAATAATTTTTCTATTATTTAGTGAATAGGTTTCTACCTTGTATGAATTCTTTTTCACACTTCACTTCATTAGTAGTGATGATATAAGCTTTCTCTTACTCCTTTGAATTTGGTGATTTCTGACACTGGTTTCCCTCAAGGACATGTGGTTTAGTGCACTTGCTTGCATATTACCCTTGGTCCCTATATTTGAAGCATTGAACCATGGGTGGTGCATTAGTATTTTCCTTCCTTTCTTCTATAATGTTGGTCAGCTTCTTCATGTATGTTCAATATTTATTAGCTTGGTGTCCTTCTCTCCCTCACTTGAATAATTTCCCCATCCCTTTGAGGCAATTAACATGATGTTACTTCCTACATTTTTGACATGTGGGTAGTTGGATCCTATTTCCCCATTTGTCATTTGACCCACAATCATGAATCCCCATTCTTCTCTTATTATCTCCATAACCATGAGACCATTCATTGAACTCCATATCTACATTAAGAGTACATTTAACCACATCTTCAAAACTCCCAAATTCTTATATTTCAAGATGATTTCGAAGGTATATTTTTAAAAAAATAATGAACATATATATTTTTCTATAATTATTGATAAAAAAACCCAAGGAATACATTTAAATCCTTATGTTGATTTCATCATAAGTCGTGACAACTTCAACTTCCTTTTTCTTTAGCTATATGAATTCTCTTTCAATCTTTTTTTAAGAGTTCAATGTAAATTCTTTGAAAGAAATATTTTCTTAAATTCTTCCCACTCCATATCTTCCATTTAATCCTTTTGGATTTTTTTTCTTTACCAATTCCTACTATTGAATACATTCTCTTAATAAATGATAAATTTCAAGAGTCACCATCTCCTTATTAGAGAAATGGATCATATAAATTATCTTCTTCGTTGAGTTAACCAGCTATTCAACATCAAGTGGATTGGAAGATCCACTAAACATCAATGGTGATTTTTGCATTAAGGACTCAATGGATAATTGATCCTTATTGGGTGAATATGGACATTCCACATATTTCATCTTATTATTCAAATCTCGAGACAACTAGGTAATAATTTCCACAAAGATTTGATCTCAACCTCCCATGGAATTGGGTATCTCATTTGGATAATTCTTTCATTGTCACTCACACAGGTTTTAGGCCTAGGTTATTCTGATTCCTATCATTTTCTAGAACAGAAAATGTTAGTACAAAACATAAGTCAATAAATCATGAGTAATTTATTCTTTTATGAAATTAACACTAAAATAATATCTTATGGGATCCCTATGTCTATATTTTTATAAAAATAGTCTTCTAGGATGTTTTACCTATACATAGACTTATACTAATGGTTTTTACTCTTATTTTCTAATCAAAATTCCCAGATTAACTAAACCATTCTTAGATACGAACTATAGTGACCCTAATTTTTCATACATAACTATTATATCATTTTAAAGATAAAAACATAATAGAGTTACATATCTAGGATCCAATGGTTTATTTCATAGAAAACATTGGCTCATAAATAACTTGTACATAATAAAACATAAAAATTTATTTAAATCCTTCTTCTTTATCCTTCTAAAATCTCACATTATCCTTAGTGCTTGCAATTACCTAAGAATATACATCAATTAAAGGGGTAAGATAAAATACCTGTAAGAGGATGAATAAAAAATTAGAATCAATATAACATGGGTGAGCATAATCATTATATCATAAGCCTTGTATCATTATCAATATCATGAGGTAAAAATGTGATAAATTCATTGAATGTGGAAATACATAAAAATGAAACATCATGTTATAGTGGTCAAATTCTACATATAGTTGTGAATAAATCTAGCATCATATTAACACATAACATATGTGAATAATCATAACATCATCACTGAAAACAAATCTAGCATCATGTTCACATATAATAAACATTATCACATGAGATAAAACAGATTACCCATGCATTTGTGGGCTATATAATTTTGGTCTAGTCATCACATCATAATATTTACATAATCATGCATGTCACCTAGAATGTGTAACAATCATTTCATGAAATAACCCATGGAAAGGAATGGGTTTAATGAGGATTTCAAAAATTATAATTTCATAAATAATCTTCGGGTTCAAAAATGAAAAATGGAAAAAAATATTTTCTATAAGAATCAACATTCATTAGTTAAGAATAAACAACTCAAGAGGAGTCAAATATGTATTTTGGAAAGAGGAGTTATTTTTGAAAATCAATGTGTTTTCAATAAAATCAAATAAAAAACATGAATATACCAAAAAATAAGAGGGAGGAATAATGAAATTATATTTAAGGAACATTAGAGGACTATTTCTTCAAAATATGTCATGAAATATGGATAACACAGTGAAAAAGAGTTGGGTTCACGAATCCCCTTACCTTAATTCTTTCTTTATTTTGTCACTTTTTCACCACTTGAATATAAACATATATTTACTAAAAAACCAATAAACATGTTAATTATATCCATTTATACAATTATTTATCAATTATAATAATTTTATTATATTTATTAATTTCTACTGATGAAATTGATGTGTTTTGATATAATGATTTTCCTAATAATTTCTTGTTTCACATTGATTTCTCAATTTTCATTTAGAGTCATTTATAGAAAATTATAATTAAATCCAGTATATTATAATAAATGTAATTAATTATTTATATAATATATATACTTAATAATATCCTTCCATGATGGTGGTTATAATAATTGTATTCTAAATGTCTCTGTAGGTAGTTAATCAACCTTTAACGGGACGTTGTTAGAAGAGAGGGAAAGAGAGGTATTGAATTTATTTTTATCATAAATATTACAATTTTATCATGTTAATATAAATAATATAATTTTAAATTATTGAATAATTAGTTTTATAATATATGGATTTTAAAATATTTGGTAAAAATAAGAAAGAGAATAAGAAAAAAAGGAAATGTTAATAGAGACTTACTCTCTCGTCAATGTAGCTTCTCTTGTAAGATGCTATAACATCTTTGGTGATTATAGTTGGATTTCTCCAAAATGTCCCTAAGTAATGTAATGGTGTTTAGAGGGAGTATTTGGGAAGATATTGTACTTTGGATTGTTTGAGAGGAGTGTGTTTCCAAGGGAAGGGATAGGGGTTATTTATACTTTAAGATATGTGTATTTTTATAATAAAATATTTAATAAAATAATATATCAAAGCAAAAACATGTAATAGTTCATTTTTGACAAAATAATTTATATATAAATATAATATAATGGGTTTAAGACTTTAAATCATCTTTATAATTCTAATTAATTATCTTATTAAAAAGAAAATTGAAGAGAACAAATTGATATTTTAAGGAATCACTTTTGATTTTAGGTTTCGGAAAGTGATTTTTAGGTTTGAAAATTAATTTTATTGTTTTTAATTACTAATTTATGAAATTAAATAAATAATGGCCGAAAATAAATTTCTATAAAGTATTATGTAATTATTACATCATTAATGATGTAACTTAAGATACATCGATTATGTGAAAAACGATATTTTTATTATTCACCTAAAAATTGAAGTATTTCAGAAAATTACCAAAAACTCAACCAAGGAAAATTTTAGCAGGATCATTTCAAAAATGATATTAATTTAATAAAAATAAATATCTAAATTAGGTAAAATGTAACGCCCCGACCCCAGCTGCCCAGAGTCGGTGCATTAATTACGTAACATTGGCATGATCACAAGAAAGATCAAATCCCGAAAGACCGATTAGTTTAGTAGCCTTGGAAACACTAGATATATTCATAAGTTTTACATTACATCATAAAATGAAAAACTACTACAACAACATAATGTTTCCAACGTCCACACTATAAACCCATAATATCCCTGCAAGTCAATCATAATTTACTTCTTCACTACCTGGGAAAAATAAAACATAAAAAAGGGGTGAGCTCAAATGCCCAGTAAGGATAACAATATAGCGGAACATTCAAAATAATCATAAACATTTAAGGCAATGAATTACTAAAACAAAAGCCTTTTAAAAATTGAACTTCAACATAGTATGGCAAAAGTAAAATGAAATAATGCCACTTACTTGTTCACATGGATATTCTACTAATCGAATAATCACATGCAATATCAATAACCACTTTCATAATGTTGGAATGCATAATGCCAAACGTTAATTTCATTGTCTAGGCCTCATCCCAAGACCTAGGGGTTACTTCTAACCGGAACCCAACCCGGAGTGCCTCTAATAACCGGACACCAACCCGGAGTGCCTCTAATAACCGGACACCAACCCGGAGTGCCTCTAATAACCGGACACCAACCCGGAGGGCATACTTTTACCAGTCCCTAACCTGGAGGGCTTACTTTAACCAGTCCCCAACCTGGAGGGCTTACTTTTACCGGTCCCCAACCCGGAACATACTTGTTTAGCACATTCATCTGAAGAAAAGTTTGAAATATAACATAAACATTCGGGTTAAAACTAGCATACGAAATGTCAATAGTTTCACCATAAACTATGAATGGTATAAAATAGCACATCCACATTCAAACATATCACAAAACCTTCAATACAATATAGAAGTTTTGTATTATAATAAATCAACTTCAAATAATCTTAAAATCCATCAAAGGATGTTGACATAGATGAAATCAAAATTCTTTTAAAAGAAGTATCTCCTTTTATTTTGAAATCATTTAAGATCCATATAAAATAAATCATTTTCTTTGAAAATATTCTTATAAGCTTGTAAGGAAAGCTTCGACGATTTTATAACGGCGGAAAATAACCGCACCCGCTGTATAAGTTAAAAAAACATTCTTACCTCAATTCTGTCGAAAAGGTTAAAAAGGACCTTGTTTTGAAAACGACGGAAAGATTCCTTTATAAACCTCTTATAAAAAGTCAAACAAGGGTATAAATGACTTTAACCCATATTCTTGTAAATAGTAAAAATGTTTTGAAATACATTTCGAAGAAACATGGATGTGGATGATAAAGAGATCCCAGTAGATTATTACGTATAATACAACCTCGGATAATGAAGAGATTGTGAAATAACCCTTAACTTGTACTTTTCCTTGGTTGGGGTAGGTTAACCTCCTGTATAATGGTGAAATAGTTGTTATTAAATTATACAAGAATCATATATTTTAATATGATATCATATATGATCTTTTAACATTGATTTGTTAATAATATCTTAGAATTATCGTCGTTTCGGGAGTTAACGTACTCATTTTCTTTTATATGTTTTGTTACATAAGCCATGGTTGTTGTATATTATTCATATCCAGAATGATATACAGTCCTTAAACATCATTTTTAAATCATCAAATGATAATTATACTTGAATGGATACGATGGAGAATGAATCTCATCGCGTTCGTGGAGACGGTAGTCCGTACGTACGCACGAGCGACAATATCATTCTTTTGATATTAAAATAATATATAAATGGATGGTATATAATATATACAGAATCATTAACATGTTATATTTATTATTTACATGAGTTACACATCATTATTATACCCATCCAAATAATATTATATTGAATAACAATTACACCACGACGTGGAGACGGTAAGCCGTACGTACGCACGTATGGTGACATGTTATTCAAAGGGTGGATAGAATACTGAATATGATTGTACCATATTTATAATAACATCACAGTATATGTGAGATACTGGAGTTTTTATTTCAGAATGCTAAGAACAAAGGAAGAAGAAGTGGAAGAAGAAATGAACTTAGAAAAGGGTGGTGAAATCATTACCTCTTCTTCGGGTTCTTCCTTTTGATTTGCTTAAAAGGGCTCCTTAGGTTGGCTTTCTGATCAAACTAAGGCCTCTAGGTTGTAGTGAGGGATGTTGGGAGAGTATTTGGGCAGAGTTTGGCCGAACCAAAAGGCTTTGAAGGTGTGAAGAAATGAGAAGGAGGAGTGCCCTTTTATAAGAGGGGTGAGGGGCACCTTTGGAAAAGTTAGAAATATTAATTTATAATAAATTCATATTCGGTTTCCAAAGGCTCCAATGTTGACTATTCAAATTATGAGGTGGGGATAGGTCGAAAAAACTCATCCAATAGAATTTAGACAGGTTTGGGTACTTATATTAACCTTATCTTTAAGTATTAACTCTAAGTTAATTAGTTTCACTTTTACAATGTCTCTTTGTATTTTTATATAATATGGTTAATAAACTTACTATATACATCAAAGCGACCCCCAAGTGTTCCATTAATGATTAACCTATCATGATATAAGTCTCTTGGCCGAACCTTATATTTTTATGAATTTAATATCAATTAATAATATAATATTTGTTTTAAAAACTCTTTTATGTCAATTTTGACACTATTCATTAGTTGATTTTTGTGAAACTCATAACAGATTGATTATTTCGAACACAGTCAATTAAATCAATCCTAATATATCATATTATCCTAGAAAATTAGTTTAATTCATTAAAGGTTTCATATTATATTTATTTGGGTATTTATAATATCAATTATTTTAATTTTTCACTATTATAGTAATTACTGCATCATCATTGTATCATAAATAAAATAACTTATTTAATGTCTAAAAATTATAAATAAAATATCATTATGTAGGAAATCTTTTTATCTTTCTAATGAATATTTATAATCGAAAATCCAACTCGTATAACCCTATGTAAAAATTGTTCTTCTAAAAGATGTAAGCTTATGCCATTTTTATTTTTATTTAAGCTTTATTAATATAATGTGTCATTATCACTTACAAGTGGATCCATGGGGTCCCAAAATAGACCCAAAGATTCCCATGGTCGACCATGTATCAACCAATAGGGTTAAGACACGTTTTAGGGTAATTTAGTATTATTATAATATTATTTTTTAACCCTTATTTACCGGATTTACCCTTAACCATGGTAAATAAAATATTTACCGCAGTAATTATTCAAAATGTCTAAAAATAAAAGTTACCTATTTACACAATTTGAACATCCTGATTCCAAATATGGAATCCATTTTCCTAAATTCAAAACACAGAAGTGGCAGAAATTAATTTAAAATTAATTCCCGCTGTCAAAACAAAAAGCGTGTTTTTAAGAGATAATAACTATCAAAAGATTGACACTCGTTTATGTTCGGTTTAATTGTAAAATTATGTCCAATGACCAACATTATATTAAATGGTAAAAATATATTCTAAATATACTTTAAAACCACTCAAATTCATAATTTATCACTATTAATTATTTTGATTAAAAAAGTTGTTTTTAATTAAAACTTAGTAATTTTCACTATTCATCAAAATATGAAAGTTATCCGAAATGTACCAAAATTTCACCTTAGGCTAAATTCGATATTCCGAATCCAAAAATGAAGTCCATTTTCAAATATAAAATATATATAATTTCAAAAAGTAGGTATTACTATTCATAACGGCTAGTTTGATTAGTTATGGTGTGTTAGAACTCGGTGTTGCGTACAACACACGCTATCGCATTATTTAAAGAGAAGTGTACCGTATAAGCTTGGGGTGTTACATTCTCCCCTCCTTCAAATAATTGCGTCCTCGCAATTTGAAATTGTTCTTCGAAAATAAAAGGTTGAAAATAGAAAATATATTTGTGGGAAAACCCACATCGGAAATTGGGTTACTAAAATTTAGTCTTAATATGAGGAAAAGAGAAATGAAAGGGTCACCACCAAATTATGATCTCGATTAGGAGAACATTTGTGGAGATTAGAGACATATAATTGGAGGAAAAACGTAAATATTTATAGGTAGTGATTGAGGTCGTCAATCACAAACAAGTATAAAATTGAGGTCCTTAAACTCATCAATCTATGATGATTTGAAATACCATCGGTTCAACAAAACATAGGGTATTAGGATAACACATTTTTGACGTTTCAAAATATCTTAGTTGAAATCCCACATCGAAAAATGAATTAATGAGGCCTCTATTTAAAATAAAGAGTCGAAAGTATGAAGATTACCGAAAATAACACATACTAGGGTTCCATGTAAGATAATATGGATATGGAAGAAAAATCTAACCATCAATTATCTGATGGAGAGTGGTAGAGAACATGGCTATAAAAAGGCCAACAATACCAAAGCCATGAATTAGTGATGATTTAAGGTACCATCTAGGACAACATTTTTGTTCTAAGTTCCTTTTCTTAATGTTGAGGAATTTATTTATGAGATTGGCTAAGATCATAAGGAGATATACTTACATTATAATTAGAGTTTTATCCATTAATAAATTTCTACTACAAACTCATCTTTCACTCTAAAAGATAATAGAATGTAAAAATTCTATTTACACTATTCGTATAGGGTTCCAAAATAAACGAATTTATAATTCATCTACAAGATCTTTTAATAAAAACTACATTATTTAATCCAGGACATCTCGTGGGCCAGTGGTAGGTGATACACCCTTGTCGCCCTTCGGTTGCGGGTTCAAGTCTCGCAGCCCTGCCGGACGTGACGGGTTGCCGCCCGACCTCCGGGTTGTCCTTTTATGGCAATCCAAAATAATCCAAACTAGAACTATCCAAAATACTTCTGTCCAAACTCACAGTCCAACATTTATAAGGAAGGTAAACATAATGTAGATCCTTTTTACCCCGTAATAGCATATGAATACCTTCATCATGTATTACCATATTCCTTATTGATTACATTCATGTTCCCTTATTCCATATAGAATGCTGGATATACTTCATTAATCCAAAAATGTTTTAAACCCCAACAATGATGGAATATACAAATCATTAATCAGCTTCAAGGTAGTCAATAATATCCAATATAATTTATCCAAATCAATCATGTATTATTCTAAAATCACCACCTCGCTATCTGAACCATATTATGGTTTATCTTTCTCTCAACCATATATTTTCCAAACATTTAACCTGCTACTGAGTCACTTTTCTTTGTTCCACACAATCTCAAGTCCTTAATGAAATAGTACTGCAGTACAATCCTTATATACTCCATAATTATTATAACAAGTACATTGTTGATACAACACTCAATTGACATAATCAACATAATAACTCTAATCATTCCTCTTCATCTGTGGTAGTATCATAACTTGATTATTATCCAATAGCATCATTTGTGGCATAGTCTGATGACTGGGACATAGGTTCGCGTAGTGTCCAAACTCCTTGCAAATGAAGCATTGTACATTTAAAACCATTTTCTTACCCTTGCAGTCACGTACTTTGTGCCCTTTTCCTCCACACTTATAACAAACTCCCATTCCTTTCAGGCAAGTTCCAGGGTGTTTCTTTCCACAGTTACCACATATGGGAAAATTCTTCTTTTCCCTCTTACCTTTATCCATCTTTCTCTCTTCCATCCTTTTCTTCTCTTGCTTCCTTTCAAATCCATAGGACTCAGTAAACTCTTTACTTATCTTATCAACACATGATATTATTTCTTCATATGATGATAATACATGCGAGACTATTTCTCTTATAAATTCTGGCATAAGACCATGAAATATATGATCCTTCTTTCTCTTTGCATCATGTGCATTGCTAGAGTTCTCATTCCTTCTACTGGGTGCCATTTCTAAACAATGGCATACACTAGATCAGTTTATGAATCAAAATACATAATCACATACTTATAAAACACTTAACATAAATTGAACTATTTATGGATATAATCCATAATCATAAAAATGCCTCCTTTGAGGAAGTATATACTCATAAACCCTTCATAATGATTTGTAAAGAAAATGAGAGTTATCCTAAGCATATCCCCCGGGAGTGTCGTAACCAAGAGTGCAGCAAGGCCCGTTGTCGTGCACCAGTTCCCGTTCGAGTCTAGCTCAAAGCGGTGTTTTCGGGTTTTACCCCTAGGTACATCAGTGCCAGAGCCGCCTCTACCTGCTCGTATCCAGACAGGGATGTATTGCTTGGAAAACTCACAAAATCTCTACAATACCAAAATTCTAGGAAGTTCTTCTATACTAATCCTCAAAGTTCATCTTAGGTCTACGTGCTCTAATCAGAGTTTATCTAAATCTAGCTTCCAAGGTTTGTACTAAACTTCCTCTGATACCAACTGTAACGCCCCGACCCCAGCTGCCCAGAGTCGGTGCATTAATTACGTAACATTGGCATGATCACAAGAAAGATCAAATCCCGAAAGACCGATTAGTTTAGTAGCCTTGGAAACACTAGATATATTCATAAGTTTTACATTACATCATAAAATGGAAAACTACTACAACAACATAATGTTTCCAACGTCCACACTATAAACCCATAATATCCCTGCAAGTCAATCATAATTTACTTCTTCACTACCTGGGAAAAATAAAACATAAAAAAGGGGTGAGCTCAAATGCCCAGTAAGGATAACAATATAGCGGAACATTCAAAATAAGCATAAACATTTAAGGCAATGAATTACTAAAACAAAAGCCTTTTAAAAATTGAACTTCAACATAGTATGGAAAAAGTAAAATGAAATAATGCCACTTACTTGTTCACATGGATATTCTACTAATCGAATAATCACATGCAATATCAATAACCACTTTCATAATGTTGGAATGAATAATGCCAAACGTTAATTTCATTGTCTAGGCCTCATCCCAAGACCTAGGGGTTACTTCTAACCGGAACCCAACCCGGAGTGCCTCTAATAACCGGACACCAACCCGGAGTGCCTCTAATAACCGGACACCAACCCGGAGTGCCTCTAATAACCGGACACCAACCCGGAGGGCATACTTTTACCAGTCCCTAACCTGGAGGGCTTACTTTAACCAGTCCCCAACCTGGAGGGCTTACTTTTACCGGTCCCCAACCCGGAACATACTTGTTTAGCACATTCATCTGAAGAAAAGTTTGAAATATAACATAAACATTCGGGTTAAAACTAGCATACGAAATGTCAATAGTTTCACCATAAACTATGAATGGTATAAAATAGCACATCCACATTCAAACATATCACAAAACCTTCAATACAATATAGAAGTTTTGTATTATAATAAATCAACTTCAAATAATCATAAAATCCATCAAAGGATGTTGACATAGATGAAATCAAAATTCTTTTAAAAGAAGTATCTCCTTTTATTTTGAAATCATTTAAGATCCATATAAAATAAAACATTTTCTTTGAAAATATTCTTATAAGCTTGTAAGGAAAGCTTCGACGATTTTATAACGGCGGAAAATAACCGCACCCGCTGTATAAGTTAAAAAAACATTCTTACCTCAATTCTGTCGAAAAGGTTAAAAAGGACCTTGTTTTGAAAACGACGGAAAGATTCCTTTATAAACCTCTTATAAAAAGTCAAACAAGGGTATAAATGACTTTAACCCATATTCTTGTAAATAGTAAAAATGTTTTGAAATACATTTCGAAGAAACATGGATGTGGATGATAAAGAGATCCCAGTAGATTATTACGTATAATACAACCTCGGATAATGAAGAGATTGTGAAATAACCCTTACCTTGTACTTTTCCTTGGTTGGGGTAGGTTAACCTCCTGTATAATGGTGAAATAGTTGTTATTAAATTATACAAGAATCATATATTTTAATATGATATCATATATGATCTTTTAACATTGATTTGTTAATAATATCTTAGAATTATCGTCGTTTCGGGAGTTAACTTACTCATTTTCTTTTATATGTTTTGTTACATAAGCCATGGTTGTTGTATATTATTCATATCCAGAATGATATACAGTCCTTAAACATCATTTTTAAATCATCAAATGATAATTATACTTGAATGGATACGATGGAGAATGAATCTCATCGCGTTCGTGGAGACGGTAGTCCGTACGTACGCACGAGCGACAATATCATTCTTTTGATATTAAAATAATATATAAATGGATGGTATATAATATATACAGAATCATTAACATGTTATATTTATTATTTACATGAGTTACACATCATTATTATACCCATCCAAATAATATTATATTGAATAACAATTACACCACGACGTGGAGACGGTAAGCCGTACGTACGCACGTATGGTGACATGTTATTCAAAGGGTGGATAGAATACTGAATATGATTGTACCATATTTATAATAACATCACAGTATATGTGAGATACTGGAGTTTTTATTTCAGAATGGTAAGAACAAAGGAAGAAGAAGTGGAAGAAGAAATGAACTTAGAAAAGGGTGGTGAAATCATTACCTCTTCTTCGGGTTCTTCCTTTTGATTTGATCAAAAGGGCTCCTTAGGTTGGCTTTCTGATCAAACTAAGGCCTCTAGGTTGTAGTGAGGGATGTTGGGAGAGTATTTGGGCAGAGTTTGGCCGAACCAAAAGGCTTTGAAGGTGTGAAGAAATGAGAAGGAGGAGTGCCCTTTTATAAGAGGGGTGAGGGGCACCTTTGGAAAAGTTAGAAATATTAATTTATAATAAATTCATATTCGGTTTCCAAAGGCTCCAAAGTTGACTATTCAAATTATGAGGTGGGGATAGGTCTCAAAAACTCATCCAATAGAATTTAGACAGGTTTGGGTACTTATATTAACCTTATCTTTAAGTATTAACTCTAAGTTAATTAGTTTCACTTTTACAATGTCTCTTTGTATTTTTATATAATATGGTTAATAAACTTACTATATACATCCAAGCGACCCCCAAGTGGTCCATTAATGAATAACCTATCATGATATAAGTCTCTTGGCCGAACCTTATATTTTTAGGAATTTAATATCAATTAATAATATAATATTTGTTTTAAGAACTCTTTTATGTCAATTTTGTCACTATTCATTAGTTGATTTTTGTGAAACTCATAACAGATTGATTATTTCGAAAAAAGTCACTTAAATCAATCCTAATATATCATATTATCCTAGAAAATTAGTTTAATTCATTAAAAGTTTCATATTATATTTATTTGGGTATTTATAATATCAATTATTTTAATTTTTCACTATTATAGTAATTACTGCATCATCATTGTGACATAAATAAAATAACTTATTTAATGTCTAAAAATTATAAATAAAATATCATTATGTAGGAAATCTTTTGATCTTTCTAATGGATATTTATAATCGAAAATCCAACATGTATAGCCCTATGTAAAAATTGTTCTTCTAAAAGATGTAAGCTTATGCCATTTTTATTTTTATTTAAGCTTTATTAATATAATGTGTCATTATCACTTACAAGTGGATCCATGGGGTCCCAAAATAGACCCAAAGATTCCCATGGTCGACCATGTATCAACCAATAGGGTTAAGACACGTTTTAGGGTAATTTAGTATTATTATAATATTATTTTTTTAACCCTTATTTACCGGATTTACCCTTAACCATGGTAAATAAAATATTTACCGCAGTAATTATTCAAAATGTCTAAAAATAAAAGTTACCTATTTACACAATTTGAACATCCTGATTCCAAATATGGAATCCATTTTCCTAAATTCAAAACACAGAAGTGGCAGAAATTAATTTAAAATTAATTCCCGCTGTCAAAACAAAAAGCGTGTTTTTAAGAGATAATAACTATCAAAAGATTGACACTCGTTTATGTTCGGTTTAATTGTAAAATTATGTCCAATGACCAACATTATATTAAATGGTAAAAATATATTCTAAATATACTTTAAAACCACTCAAATTCATAATTTATCACTATTAATTATTTTGATTAAAAAAGTTGTTTTTAATTAAAACTTAGTAATTTTCACTATTCATCAAAATATGAAAGTTATCCGAAATGTACCAAAATTTCACCTTAGGCTAAATTCGATATTCCGAATCCAAAAATGAAGTCCATTTTCAAATATAAAATATATATAATTTCAAAAAGTAGGTATTACTATTCATAACGGCTAGTTTGATTAGTTATGGTGTGTTAGAACTCGGTGTTGCGTACAACACACGCTATCGCATTATTTAAAGAGAAGTGTACCGTAGAAGCTTGGGGTGTTACATAAAATATAATTTTAACATGAAAATTATGATTTTTACAAAATACTTTAAAATACAGTTTATTAAAAATATGCTTTATTTTCATTGAGGTTTTTAATCATGATATTTATTTTATTGAATTATAATATTTTTTTTACATAAATTAATCATGATAAATGTTATTTATATCATAATTTATTATTTTTTGGTAAAATCACTCTTCCAATGGTCAGGTTACTATTCCCAACGATTAGGTTACTATTCCAACGGTCACATTACTATTCCAACAGTCACATTACCTTATATATATACCACTCTATTATTTCATTAAATATTAATATCAATTCCTCTCAAGGTTCTACATTTCTATTTTAATTAATTTTTTTTGGTTTACTATAATTTTTTTCTTTTATATAGTGTTGGTAGTGGGGCCAATAATTCTATTAGATGAGGTCGATCCATATTTTTTCATTTTAGCTTTTATATTTTATACTTTTTGTCCAGATGTATTGTTTGGAAAATTAATTTTTTTCATTTCTGATTAATGTAACAATATTTATAAATATTGTTTTTATTGGTTTCTCTATATTTTTATGTGTATAATATATAATATAACACAACACACATTTATTCAGAATTTTTTTTACTAATAATCATTATGTCATTACAATGGGGTAACACATCTCCCGCCTCAACCTAAACATACAATAGAACTCTAGATGCCTATCTCATGAGGATTAGTTGAGTCCTTCCTAGACTCTAGTACCTATACTACTCCGCTACCACTACTATACTATGAGAAGTTCTAAAAAACTTATGAAGATGGCCCATCCTGCCGCAAACATGGAACTCCAAAGTGGTGTATGAAAACTATAGTTTATTGTGGTCTAACTTTCTACACCGATGTACTAAAATGGAATATGATCCTAAGATGGATTACCACTACCCTAACCGGTCTTCATGTCATTTCCTTTGAAAAAACTGTCATAGAATCACTTCTTTCCACCAAAATAAGTGATACTAGTTTAACCTGTAGAAACAGCCTGGCTACCCCTTGGGTCCTCTCTTAGATTATTTGATGTGATGAGTTCAAGATTCCTCAAATATAAAAAGATACTCAGAATAAAAACATTAACTTATGACCTGACCTCATAGTGAATTCCATTCTAAAAATGTTTCTCCCAAGAGATCTAATCAATAGCTAAATATGGCACAAATCATTGAAGGGTGGTGAAATGTTCAACATAGCCCATCACTGATATTATATCCTATATCAGATGCATGAAATAATGATCCTTCTCATCCCTCAGCATCTATGTATAGAAGTGTCTCAATAAATTCACCTCGAATTCCATCCAAGATACCTCCTCCTTCTTCCCATCCTGCTCTAGAGTATCCCACCAATGTTTGGTAGGTCCACTGAGCATATACACAACAAGATTCTCCCTCCTCTCTATGGGTGTCTCAAGATGCTTGAAGATTGTATAGATTGACTCAATCAAGTACTCATATACCTTGGAGCCTCCCTCCCTAGTGAACATAGGTGGATGTTGTAGCTGAATATCTCTCATCAAATCATACATCAAAGGCACGATGAAAATTGTCTCATTTTCCATGGATTTCATGACCCTTAAGAAGTTGTTGTGATGATGAACAATCCATTTGATCCTAAAGAGCTACAGGAAGTTCTAGTTCATCTATGTTAGGAGATAACTGATTTTCAATCTCTTAAAACTCAACTCGAAGAGGATGAGGAGTCATTTTATCTACAAAAAACACACTCCTATAAACTTTGGCTAAAAATAAATTCAACCTTAAGTGGCGATAAGAGTAGAGAACCATTACTCTGTGTCTCTCTAACAGTGTATTATAAGTGTTTTATGATTAAATAATAGTATATATCATTCCATTTATCAAATATAATAGATATATTATTTTACAATTCATATTGTAAGGTATATAACACATGCAATAAACATGTCCCTATCATGAACAATGCATGTCAAAATATATACATATATTCCATTGCGCCTATCAGGATGCATGCATACTCATATCTCACCATACTAGTCCATGAGTGTAAATATCAATAGACAATAACATCACAAAATAATAACATCACACAACATATAAATCAACCAAGGTGAAATAACATCAATTGTAACAAGAGAAAAACATAAACAATAATCCATTCCCTGGAACTCAAATTTTCCCCCTTACATGGGTTAGCTACTCCAATAAATAAGCTCATTACCAAGTACCAATAGATCCTTGTCTCCTTTTTAATTTTTCAAAAAAAAATAAAGTAATAGAAAATAACAAGCTGGTCCTCTAAGACCACTGTGTAATGTCCCCTGATCTAGTACTCTGTCACATGGTCAAAATGATTTGGATATTAGACGTCAAGAATGCATCCCCATATGCTAGAGGCTATTGACTAGTAGTGAGGATGTGATATTTATAGTGTGGAGACTATACCCATTGGTAAAACATAGTGGAACCAATCCATAGTAATAAAAATTTGAGTAACAGAGAAATAGTTGAAATAGTATATCATACAGCTAGGAAAATAAAAGGAGGAACCTATAATGATGAATAATGTAATGACAAGCTAAAATGTATCTAAAAGTAAAACTAAAACCAATACAAACAAAATAATCTACTAACATTAAATAATCCCAAAGGGCTCTGGTACCGATCCCCATTTCAGACCCATCTCCAAAATCCTTCCCATCAAGTAAGAAACAAAAGAATCAACAATAATGCCCCTTTCCCTTTTCCAAACATGCATCCATGTAATCTGCTCGAGTACAAAATGGTTCCCAAATAGGGTGTGAATAAATCTATGTAGGTCAACACCACCATCCCTAAATACAACCAGTCTGATAATAATTATATGCAATAAAGTGATGAATAGATGTATTAATTAACTAGTTAATATAATATATCAATTAACCTATTTCAAAACAACGATGAAATGTATTTGATCATGTGACACAACCATACCATCTATATCCATATACCATGGAAAAATCAAACAATCAAGTAGCTCCCTTTGTATAATAATTTCATCCTCTGATCATCACCCTATATAAATGCATTTCTGTATGTGTCCTTGGGTGTAGCCTAGTATATAAGAATTTCAGTAAGTATCACTGGGAATTTCGTACTATATAAGCATTTCATCCTCCATGAAAATCCCTATATATATGAATATTAGCATGTATCACTGGGCCAAGCCTACAATATAATAATATAAAAACTACTAGGATATCCCTATATATAATCATTTCATCACCAACTCAACAAGTTATAATAGTATGGATATCATAATATCACATCATAAATCTCATTGGTTAATTATGAAAATTAGCATTTTTCTTTCAAATAAACGTTCATTTATCTCTCAAATGATCAACAGTCATATTAATAATCAATAATAGATTATATAGGTATTCTATATTATAAAATAACCTAAGGTATCATGTCATACACACCATAATATCAACAATTATCCATGTTCTTTTTACTCAAATTTTTTCTCACCCAATAGGTATCCATAATCCAGGTTTCATCAACCATTGAATCTAATGGAATCCAATCCATGATTTACTATAAATCAACTAATTAATTATAGTTCACATTACATGGTCATAATCAAAATATTTCATATAATTCACAATTAAATATACGATAGGGTTAGGTTTAGTCACTATACCTTTAACATGTGATTAACACAATGCTTCTATTGAAAAAATCCATTAAAGAAGAAGTCATAGAAGATCACAAGAAGAACCTAGATTAACCAAAAACAAGATCAACTCCTAAAACAAAACCCATGTTCAAAATATGTACACTACAATAAAAAGTAATGATGGTTAAGAAGAGGGAAACCAAAGTGAATAAACTCACCAAGGATCGAATGTAAAAATGGGACATCTAGAATAGGGGAAGATAATTCAAAATTTCTGAGAGTTCACCCTAGGAATGAGAGATGAGAGTCTATAATAAAAAATAATGATATTCATAAGTACACGACACACTTAAAACTACTAGGTATGAGGATCACATGATGTCTAATACTTTCATGTTATCTATTTCCTCATTTTTAAGTTAATCTAGAAAAACCTTTTGCCCTGAGATAATATTTATTTTGATCAACATTTACACGATGTGAATCAGGTTCACGACAGGAAACCAGATCACATCATAAACTAGTTCATGAAATGAATCTATAAATAGTTTCATGTCATGTTACATGTACACAACATATAATTTTTCATTGAATAGTTTTTATACTAGCTTCTATAAAAGTGACCAAACCACCTATGATCCTTCTAAACACATAGAAAACACTATTAATCCCATTTAACATATTTATACATGGAATCCATTAATTTAAATAGACATACTTGTCTAAAATTATGGTAATTTTCTCCAAAAAAGGCTCTTTGTCAACAAATAAGACATAGTCACTAAGGCTTAATTACAAAGGAAATCCCAACAAAATATGTCCAATGAAAACCTCAGAGTGGGACATACCTAGAAAAATATGGGATCTTATAATGATATTGGTTTTGAAAGGTTGTTATTATCATTCATTCATAACAAAAAAAAATATTTATATGTCTAAACTTGATATATATGGATTTATTTTAATATTTGTAAATGAATGTTGCTTCTCTTATTAAAATAACATTTTTTTGGTAAGGTGAATTTAAATAAATTTTTTTATCATATTACACAAACCAAGTAATGGAAATTTATAATGAAACTACATCACATAACTCGTGCCACACCCAATTATGGAATCATTGGGTTGGTCATGTAATTGAAAAATGATTGACTAAGTTATATCAAAATTGATATTTTGCTACTTTTGAACTAAAACCAATTGGTATGTGTCACACTTATTTATATGGTAAAATGAATAGATCCCCATTTAGTAGAAAATGTGAAAGGTCTAAAGAGATTCTTGAATTAGTTCATACATATGTGTGTGGACCATTTCCTATTGAGGTAGGGGTGGGTTCTCATACTTCATAAATTTTACAGATGATTTTATTAGAAATGAATATGTCTACTTAATGAGGTATAAGTCAGGTTATTTTGATAGATTCAAGGAAAACAAGAATGAATATGGGAAGAAAATTGGTAATATGATTAAGAAAATCAACTTATAACTTAGTGGATAATATCTCAATCAAGAATTCATTGATTACTTTTAGGAGTTTGGGATCCTATATTAACTCACTCCTCCTTATACACATCAGTGGAATGATGTAAGTGAAAGGAGGAACCACATCTTGTTGGACATGGTGAGATCAATGATGAGTCATGAGAGTATTACATTATTCTTATAGGTATTTTAATTAAATTGTTTTTTCAAAAATGATAAAAAAAGTTTCAAATAAAGTGATAAACAATATATGAAGTTCCAAAGGATTGAATAATAACTCAGAAGTGGGGTTGAAGTAGTTGTTCACTTTTATAATTTTCAATAATTTTTAAAATATTAATCCCTGAAGCTTGTTAGAGTTTATATCCATATCATCTTTTAGTAAATACTAACGTATGAAAAATTAGTAAAAAAGTAAATAACATGATATTTACAAGGTTCGACCTCAGTGTGAGAACCTATATCATTTTTATAGACACTCCTACGGGTCTATAGAAATTCCCTAAAATGAATAAGTGCATAAAACGTGTGAAAACTCCCATTAGACACATTATATTTCCTAATTTTAATGATTATACTTAATCCTATTGGTATAAAAAATTTTCTTACAAAAAATTGAGATAAAACAAAAAAAATTCTTTGTTCAAACTACACCACAAATTTTCAGCTCAGAATCCTCTTTCTTATGTGGTTGTGTCTAATTCTCTCCATCCAATAGGGCTGGGTCCGATGGACTCAATCTGACGAATTCAGTCTGATGGACTCAGTCTGATGAATCCATTCTCAATATGCATTACTCAAACTCTTCTCAAATTCTCATTCTGATCATACTCAGTCCAGTAATCAACAAAATTATATTTTCAAACGTCTAATGAAATTTAGATGTGGAAAGATAACTTTGACATGAATTCTACAGTGCTCTTCTTTTTCCAATCACATAAAAAAGTTGGAAAGTATGAATATACATTTCTTAGATTTATAGGCATCCCAAAAAGACAAATTTAGGAAACTAAAAAAACGTTTCCCACATACTCAAATTAAAAAAATCCAATATCTATACATATTTTAATTTCAAGTTTGACCACTTAAACTCTTCACAAATATGATGAAATCATCTTATGTCTTCTTAATAATAATTCTTCTCAGACTTCCTAACATTTATTCAGTATAACAGAATTTACTCAACTCATTATGATGGAACTTCCTCATCTCATTATGATGAAAATTCTTCATCTCATTATAAATTTAATTTCCTCATTAGAGTTAGTATAATTAACTTTCTTTCTCAGATTCAGTGTGATTGGATTTCCTTGTCAGAGTTGTTCATGATTGAATTTCCATCTCAGAGTTTGTTTGATTGAATTTCTTCCTCAAAGTCAGTTTAATTAACATTCCTCCTCAGATTCTACCTCATAGAACTTCCTCAGCTTCAATCCAATGGAATCCTCATAATGATAGAATTATCACTATGATGGAATTTTCATTACGCTTGAAACTCCAATCTACCACTTTGAAATACTTCAAACCTCATCAACTATAACTCATTCAGACTTCTAAAAACTTCTATGCTCAGAACTTCTGGATCTGATGAATTTTTTTTCTTGATTCCTATAATCAATAAAATCTTCATGATTCCTCTATTTCTTAAAAAAAATTATCATTATAGTTTTCTTGATTTATGAGAACTTCAATATTATTATAGTACTATATGACTTATATAGGAAAGTTTTACGACTTCCCTTACTTTCAACGCCTACTTTATTTCCAACCAAAACTCGATATGATTGGTTGCACATATTCTCCCCCTTTTCTTCAGAAGGATCACATCACATGTTCTATAGACAACTTATGATATTTGAGAATTAATAACTAGAAAATAAATATTTGACTGAAGGTTAGAAATTTTAAGAAATTTCTAACTCCTGATATCACTTTCTTCATTCAACCTATTTAGCAACATTCAAACTTTCTAACCAACATTGAGTCCAATGAAACCTGAACTTCATGTCAATGGATCTGAGACTGATGGTGTGTATGATAAAAAACTCTAACATTTTGATGAATTATATGACCAGTGGTGATTAGTTTGATACTTTTCATTTGGTATTTCTCAGTTCAATCCTATGTGTCTATAATACAACTTTCTAAAAAACAAAACATTTCTCCCCCTTTATGTTTGGGTTCTAACATTCCAAAAATTTCACTTTTTTCAAAATAATTCTTTTATAAATGATTAGTTGTCAATAAATAAAAATTTTTATTAAAAATAAAATCAAAAAGGTTCTTCAATCTCCCCATTCGTATTTTTTGACAACACTCATTAATAACTTTTTCAACTCTCAGAAAATTTTCACAATTTAGCTTTTGTAAACAACTCATGTTTTTTGAATTTTACGAAAACACATCCTTTATTAAAAGAGTGTTTAGACACCACACTAATAGATAAGGTATTTTTTTTAAAAAAATACATCCCTTGGTGAGAAAAAAATTGTACGTCCATGCTTAGATAAAATCCCCCTAACATATAAATTTTATCACTTTTATGTTTTTATAAATTTTATTTTCCTCTCCCCCATTATCTGATAAACACAACGTCATATTCATAAAATAAATATAATTAAAAACTTCTTACATAGTACAAAGATGTTACTTATTCTCCCCCTTTGTCAATATAATCCAACGCAAGGAAGGGGACTTCCTTATGTGTTTTCGAAAGACATTATAGGAAGATGAACATTACTTTTCAACCTCAACTCATTACACCTTTATTTTGGAATCGACTTTGTGATGATATCAATAATTTGATACTTCGTTGAGATATATTCCAACAAAACATCTCTATCATCAACATTCTCTTTTATAATGTGAAACTTTATATTTATGTGTTTTGATCTTGAATGTTGGACATGATTTTTAGAACGATCAATTGAAATATGATTTTCATAAAGTGTCTTCAATAGTTTAGAAACCTTTATATTCAAATCTTCCAATTGACCTTTCATCCACAATATCTGAGTACATACTTGAATAGTCACAATGTATTTATTTCCACTTTTCTCAAGGTTACTGAACTTTGTTTCTTATTAATAAAATTTACACAACATTCACCCAAGAAAAATGTATCTCCTAAGGTTGATTTTCTATCATTACAATCTCCCACCCAATAAATATTATTATAACCACGAAACTTCATCTCATAATTTATTTTTTATAATAAAACTTATGAATTTTTTCCTTTTACATATCTCATAATTATCCTTGTTGCCAACATATTTGACTCATTCAGATTACTTTGGTAACTAGCACACAAATATATAGCATAAAAAATTTCAGGCTTGTGGTTATATGGTAAATTATACTTCCTACCATCTTCCACAAGTCTTTATAATTCTCACTTTCTCCAGACTCATCTTTACTCATCTTCATCCTCACTGAGATAAGAGTAGAAACATCTTTATATTCTATAATTCCAAATTTTTGTAACAATTCCCTTGCATACATTTCATAAGATAAGAAAATTTATTTTTCATTATATTGAACTTATAAGACAAAGAATAAAGTTAATTCTCACAAAATTGATATTTCAAAATTATTTTGCATTTCCTATGAAAATTATTTGCAAAAATTTTCTTCATACATAGAAAAAAATATATTATCCACATGAACAACTACAATTCGAGTTCTAAAGTGAAAATCTTTCATATATAAGTTTCTGTCAACTATTGTTTTTGAAAAAATCTTCATTCTCAAATAATTTTCAATCTTAGAATACCATAAATGTGGATCTTATTTTATCCCATATAAATCTTTCTTCAATCTAAAAACATTGTTTTCATCTTTATCATGTAGAAACCGAAATGGTTACTCATTGTAAACTTCTTCTTCAATTTATCCAAATTTATATATATCTGATACACTTTGTAATTTTCATGAGAAGGAACTACTCAAAACATTATAATAGTTTCTAACCATTAAATAGTAGAAAATGTTTCATAAAAAACTCTTCCTTCAACCTGTGCATAGCCTTTATAAAAAATACTAGATTTTTTACTTGAAACTTCTCCATATTCCTTCAAAATATTTCTATAAATCCATTTTTTATGATAAAATTTATATATTTAAGACACAAAACAAGTTCCTATGTTTCATTTTTCTCAATTTGTTCCAACTCTTCATTCATATAATTAACCCATTCTTTGTGTTGAATAGCTTATGAGACTGATTCTGGTTCAAATTTTGAGATGAGTGAAGTTTTATTTTCTATTATCATATTTCTTCTAGCCTGAACTAGAGCTTTCTAATTCCCCAAATGATTTTTAGTCTCAAAATTTTTTTTAAGTAGGAAATTTCAGAGTTCCTCTTCCTTCTTCGCTTTCCTCATCATACGATTCGTCTATATATTCATGAACATTAATATTATCACTTTCATTTTCATTGTAAAATTTCAGTTTTTATTCCTAAAAATCCCAATAAAATTTTGTTAAATATGTTTGATTCTCGATAACTTCCACATAATATGACTACACCAACTTTTATAAACATTTTTCCCAATATTTGTAACTTCTTACATTGGGTGAATAATAAAATTTCCTACCTCAGCTTTCTTATCAAACTTTCCCTGATCCAAATTTATTATACTAAGAAAACATGGAATTCCAAAAACATTGATGTACTTAAATAAAGGGTTTTTCTCGTAGAAAATTTCATAAGAACTCATGTTGGTTTCCGAACATAATTTTTTTTCTAATCATGTAAAATAATACTAAAAACTTCACTCTAGTAGAACATTGAATGTTTTTATTCTTCTCACATCATTCTTCCCATTTCCACCAAACCTATATTCTTCCTTTCTAGTACTCCATTTTGTTGTGGGGTATATAGAGAACTATACTAATGTTTAATACCATGATCTCCATGATAATTTTTGAAATTATTTCTGGTAAACTCTATACCATTATCCATTCTCAATTTCTTAATATAAACCCCCATCTCTTTATCAACTTCTTTTTTTAAAAACCTGAACATTTCTATAGGCTCTGAGTTGTGTTTCAAAAACATGATGTTTTTCATTTGAGTGAAATTACCATTAAAATTGATAAATTATAAATATCCTTTTTTTATTGATCTCTCATTGACCCACATAAATTGGAATGAATAAGTTAAAGAGTCATGGTGGATGGAATCTCAACATTCTTATGACATTTATTAGTCATCTTCCCTTTCTAACAAGTAACACAAAAATCTTCCTCCCTTCTTTTCAATTTTGGAAAATTTTGTAGATAACAAACATTAAAATGTTTTTTCATTCTTTTCTTCCCAAGTTGGACAATTCATTGGCACCATAACTTATACTCATCTTTGGCACATAGATAACAATAGTTTTTAAATTCTCTAACTTGAAAAAGATTTACACTAGTTCTTTCTACTTTCATGATAACTTTTTAATTTCTCACTAACCACCATATTGTCCTGGTCCTACTAAGACTCTATAGAAATTTCAAACTTCTACACAAGACATGCCACATGATGGATAACCCCATGTATGGGTGAGTATAACAATACTTTGTAGGACACCCCGATCCCAAAAAATATACTGATAAAAATAATATTTTTAACAATTTTTATATGAATTTCAATTGTTTTATCCCTCCTAATTTATCAATTTGAGCTTATATTGATCAATTTGGGATTTTTGGTTTGTTTTGAGCTAAAATGTGATATGTGATTAAATTTTGGATTTTTTACAGATTTTTATGTCAAGGGTATTTTGTTCATTTATATAAAAATATAATTCCACATTGAATGATTAGTTTTATAGAATAATTATTTTAATTCCTTTAACTTTTTCTTTTATACTAGAGTCTTATTCGAATATCTAAAGGCCCGAAAAAATCATTGATGTTTGGAAATTTTCTGAGCTGACAGTGTGGACCCCACCTCTGTAACGGATGTATAAATCAGGCTACACACCTAAAATGGAGTTGATTATAAAGGGATATGAAGTAGGAAACATATATGCACTACCTAAATAAATATCAAAGAGTTTGTATCATATTATGGTGGCAAAGAGACGTTAAACATTGAAGGAAGCTTCCTAGAAAATTCATATAGAAAAAAATACAATGTCAATAAAAAATATATAAATCCCTCTAGAAGAGTCCAATCAATATTATATTTTGAGGTTGAATGAAAATGTAATTTATGAACAATTTTTATGAAGGATGTAATGTGTTAATCATCCATTTATATTGCCAAAAATGTGCAAACATGAGGAAGACAATTTCTTCCCATAAAAGGAGGGGAGCTCCCACCTCTCATCTCATCCCATTTTCCATCACATTTCTTCCAAGTATCCAAGGGGATATCTCCACCGAGGGAGGACGTTCACAAATATTTCCCTTATCTTATTATTAATTATTTTATTTTCTTTAATTTTTTAGATTTCAATTGTAATTTAGATTTTTAATAAATCCATGCAAGGTTTTATTTTTGTGTTTTCTTCCACACAACCACCCTCCTTTATTCTCCATATTTTATCCATATTTTCTTCTTTTTTTATTCACATAATATCCACCATTAACTCTTACCCTAAAAAATGATATACTTACACAATCCTTGGCTCGAGGGAGGTATGTGCCAATTTCATTTATTCTACGGTAAAATTCTTAAGTTTTATTATGTTTTTGATGAGAAAGAGTGATGTGCACGGGTGTGGCGATAGCCCACCAGGAAACTAAAATAAAACTAATTTCTATTATATTATTAAATTTTTCCCTCCCTTATACTGAATACAAGCTCTTAATACGATGGATTTGAGCCATTCAGTGGTTGAAATGGAATACGATAGAGCCAAGTCTTGGAAGTTGTCACACCCACGACTAAGTTGTTCCATCAAACCTGATTAAAGTAGGAGGGGAAGTTAAGATTTCTAAATGTATTAAATATTCCACACAAATTAATAAAATAATAGTAATTCAAGAAAGAGATCTCAAAATTGAATTATCAATCTTTATTTAAACACCAACAACAAGAATGATTGAACCCACAAACCAACCCCTAAATTCCAAGTTCTTTATTGACTTATTAATTTTTTTCATTACATGTTAGTTTAATATTTTCATTAATTAAAATATCTTAACCTTCCTAAATTATAAAAACAATTAAAAGGAATTAGTTTAGGTGAATTAAATTATGTGAGTTTACATATGAGAATGTTCCTCATGTGAGATGAACCTCATCATCCATTTTACTACACTAAGAAAATTAAATTGCTTCTTACAAGCCCTATGATAGGCGTGCATCACATAAAAGAAAGGAAATACATTCATCTCTACACATGTATATTTCTAAAGCACATATAACAAGAATATTCAGATATACTCAACAAAGACACACATTCTAGAGGTAAGTCACAACCATATTATACTAGTCTATGATTTCATATAGAATATTCCACAAAGAACTCACCTGAGAGAACAAACTCATGAATCTGATAGCACTGATGAGGTCCGTCCAATAGGTACTTTTTATTGGGTCTCTTAATGAGAATGATCATGATAATAGTTTGAATAGAATTCAACACACATATGAGGATCACTGGAAAGGCCATGGGGTGATACCAGTAAATCAATCTGAATTAACCTGCTAAGTAGAGGATTGACTCCCATGCAGTGTTGGTCACGTCGATACAAATAACTCCACCTAGGACATGAATATGAATAGAGGATCACACTATAGGACTCTTAGAGGGATTCCAACAACTCTATCTAGGAATTATAACTGAAGGGATCATTGTCCTGGGAGCATAAAATGATTGCATACTAACACTCATGGAAAATATAAAGGTAAAAAACACTAACAATAAATTTCCAAGATATAGAGTTCAAGGGATCCAAGACATGTAAAAAAGAGTACACAGTGTGTAGTAGGGGTCACACTCCATTTCCCTTGAAACTGGTTCTTTCCCGTGTAAATGGCTCATCTCATCAAAATGTGTCCATGTAGTAGTACACACCAAGTATGTATCCCATTTACTCTAACCATGTGCTAGTAAACGTCACCATCCTATGCATGTAATCTCAAGTACCAGTACAAAGCTTAGCCTGTGAACATCTTCCCATGTAAACAACCCAGGTGATTTTTGAGTACATGCCGAGTGTCCTAGGTGATACCACATGCTATGTTAAAGTGGTCACATTCCATGTGATATTTATCTTCATATGGAAACACTAATCGAAGCTCATGTGGCCCCACACAACCTATAGATTCAGATTAAACATTGTGTTGTTCAGGATTTTTTAGAATCCCATATCTACTCCCACATTTTATCCAATGCCTCTAGATTTCGATCTGGTGATCGTTTCACCATGATATTGAAGATCCCAACTCATCCAATCCTTTTTGTCGATGAAGAATGAATTATTACATTAAATATACTCAAAAAATGAATCAAATTGTCATTCTTTGTTGTGTGTTGAAGAATGGTAAATTGGGTATCCTCTGTCATCTAAATTGCTTTTTTTTCATCATCACACAACAGTCAAGATATTCCAATCTTTGATTTGTGATATCGGATCATTGCACCAAGAAATGGGTGTGCAATGATTGATTGATCGAGAATGCTCGAGACGAACGATGAATTGGTGGAGAAAATAACAAGAACATATTGGAGTAACAAACCTTGATCAATGTCCAAGTTTATCTTGATCCATAATTATTAGAATGAAAATCTGAATACTAATATTAAAAATATATTCTCCCATCAAAACCTCATAAAATAAACTCATCCCGCATAATGATGAAACCAAAGATAAAAATTTTCATTGATAGATTCATGTTCATTGTATAAATCAAGAATGGAGAAGAATAAAATAAAAATACATGCCCTACCTTGATTCAAATAGATCACTAATGAAGAATGGGGTTGTGTCGAGTTTTTTGGTTAGATCATTTGAACTCTGCAAGCATGATATTTATGTCATTCCTAGGGTAAACCTCGCATTCTGAACTCAATGGTACCATCAAATTTCTGACCAGGGTACCCGTTTAGAAGTTATTACACATTTTCATGAAAACTCTGCATGCATGCTATTTAATATATTTCAAACATTTATTTTAGGAACAACTGCCTCAGAATCGCACAGCGTCTCAGTGCCTGGTCTCACAACTAATCTATATAGTATCCAAAAAAATAGTGCATGGAAAATATAAGGCATTATAGTATGCCACAACTAATGACAACTAAAACAATATATAATCAATAGCAAGTGTATTTAGTTGTATAAAAAAATTAAAATTCATAAGTATATAGTTATCACATTATCAATTAATCTTTATTTAACTGTATAATCCATTGGGTTCCTGTAGACACTCATACCTCAATCCCCGCTTGAACTCTGTCAGAGGCTGAAGTATGTCTAAGAGACATCGTATCTTATAATTCCATTGTTGTCATTCAATACCTACTCTGAACTATATTGGAGCCTGAAGTATGTCTGATGAATATCATAACTCATAATTCCATTGATATCATTATTTAATTCATATTTTAATTCACGTGTTACCATTCGTACAATACACAATAGAATTTCTATGTTTCTATTCATTAATTCAAAACTAATTAACCATGTTACCATTCATACCTTACACATTAGAATAATCTTGTTCACATTATCTATTTCATAACTAAATGTCCATGTTACCATTCATACCTTACACGTTATAATGACCATGTTCCCGTTTTTTAATACACAACTAAATGACCATGTTACCATTCTTAACACACAATTAATTCAACAATTAATTATCCAAATCAATTCCATTACTCATTACACAATAAGATAAACATTACAATTCCATTAGTTAATTAAAAATTTAACTAATCATATAAATAAAATTAATTATTTCAAAAAATAGTTAATCACATAAAATACATTAATTAATTCCAAAATTAATTAATCACTTAAATTCTATTAGTAAATTCAATAATTAATCAACCAAACAAATTTTATTTCTAATACAATAATTAGTTT
Source organism: Viscum album (assembly GCA_963277665.1). Taxonomy (NCBI): domain Eukaryota; kingdom Viridiplantae; phylum Streptophyta; class Magnoliopsida; order Santalales; family Viscaceae; genus Viscum; species Viscum album. The sequence goes on along the minus strand of OY728148.1, from coordinate 960,017,745 downwards.
ATCACATAAATCCCCTTAATTAATTTTCTAATTAATTTAGTATGTAAATCCCATTAATTAATTATTCAATCAATTAATCAATATCCTAAACTAAAAATCACATAATTAATTCCATAATTAATTATCTCAATCACAATCTCAATAGAACATAATTATTTACACAATTAACTATCTCATTCCTAAAATCTTAATATCTTATAAATGATTCTACAATTAGGTATCTCAATCTATAATTCCCAAAATCCCCGATTTCTGATCTCCTCAATTAATTAATTCAACAAATTAATTAATTCAATAAAGAACATAATTTCTAAACATCTAATTGAAATTATACAATTACATACATGTAATTTAAATAAATACATTTATATTTGAATTATAGACAACCTACATCAATTCATTGATGATCGATCACCCAATGAAAATCCTGATAATTTGAGCAGCACAATTATAGAGAATGAGATTCAAATTTAAAACCCTAAATCAAGATCAAATCAATAAAGATCTCTTAAATATTGATATAGATCTACAACACTAGATACAGATCCATAAAAACATGTATATATCCAATCATAATAGGAATAAAACCCCCTTTCTAGAATAGGATAATAAAGGATAATGATTAGGAAACCAAGTGAGGTAAGATCCTATGATAGGGAGGGGTGATGATCTTCAACCCAGGCTTAAAATAACAAATTAAAAAGGTTGTTAAGTCTTTTAATCCATAAAGGATTCTCCAGAACCATGAAATATAATCTTGGGTTAAATGGGGATCAAATATGAGTTAAATGGTGGTTTTGGTGATTAAAAATCTCATTTTAGGGTGATTTAAAAATTCATGCATGGTTTGTTGGCCTGGGGAGCATGGTTTCTCATAAATGTGTACCTAAATGTGAACATTTATTATGGGGGTTCATAGTTTCTCATAATAGGGTGTACAGATTGACCAACCACGTGTCAACCATGTAATTCCTCTCTGTCCAAGGTTGTATGGTTTGCTGGGTAGGGGTGCACGATTAGGGAAAACCGTGAGACAACTATGCACTACCCGTCTCCCTTAAATTTTTCACCCAAACACACCCCAAGGTAAAACCCAACCAATGTACACTGAAACAAGTCAAAAATAATTACCTAAAATAATGACCAAGTCATCTTCAGTAAAGGTTGGGATCATACAATCTCACCACCTTATAACATATTACCCCTGAGCTGCACTCCCAAGAATCTCTAAGATTCTGGGTCAAAAAGATTAGGACAATGATCCCACATATCTTCCTTCCTTTCCCATGTCTCCTCCCACACATTCCCATGTTTCCACAATTTACAAACTATAGGCATGGTCTTTCCCTACAACACATTCTCACTGCGATTCAACACACGTATTAGATGTTCTTTGATGAAAAAATCTATCCCAATCTCAACATCTTCCATATCGATCACATTAGAAGGTTTGGGGTGATAACAACCTAGTTTTGACACTTAGAAAACATCATACATAGCATTGTATCTCTTTGGAAGTTCCAATCGGTATGCCACTAGCTTGATTCTCTACACCACTTCAAACAGTCCAACAAACTTGGGTGCCCACTTGCCCTGTCCTTATATTATATAGTGATTGAATCTGGGAAACACCCAAATGAATACATCATCAACCTCTGTAAACTCTAAGTGTCATTTATTTATATATGTGTATGACTTCTATCTACTTTGGGTCATATCCATATATTTCATAATCAACTTTACATGCTCTAATGTGTCATACACGTGACTCGGTCCCAAAAACATAGACTCACTTACCTCCTTCCATACTAGAGGTGGTATTCATGGCCTACTATAAAGAGCCTCACATGGTTCCATCTATATAGTTTCCCAATAATTATTAGTATGGGTGAACTCCACTAGTTCTAGGTCATTATCCCAAGACCTACTGAAGTTTATAACACATTCTCACAACATATCTTCAAGCTCATGTATAGTATGCTCTGACCACACATCTGTCAGTGGGTGGAAATTCATACTCAATAAAACCTACATACCAAGCACCATCTGCAATCCCTATAACAATCATGAAGTAAAACACATGTTTCAGTCTGACACAACATTATGTGGAACCTCGTGCATACAAACTATCAAAAAAACATACAAATATCCCAATTGCTCCACTGGGAAGGTCTCCCATATATTCAAGAAATTCACTACCTTTTTCAGTCTATCCACAATAACCCAAATAAAATTATTCTTCTAAGGAATCCTCTGGAGAACCACCACAAAGTCCATGGTCACTTTGTTCCACTTCCATTCTATAATGTCCAACGACTATAGTAAACCTATAGGTCATTAATGCTCAACCTTCACCTACTGATAGGTTTAGAATCGTGTCACAAACCTTACTATTTTATTTTTCATTTAAAACCATTAAAACTATATTTGTAGTTCAAGGTGCATTTTGTTCACACCTGGATGTACCACCCACTTTGAGTTAAGAAGCTCACACCTTAGCTTGTGTCACATTCTTTTAGGTATGGCAACCTGATTCCTGATATAGATGACCTCGTCCTCATCTATGCTCCAATAAAAAGGTGACTCCCCACCTTCAATGTTTTCCCTCATGGTAAAACATTATAAATCCACATTCTTCATATCTTTGATCTATCACAAAAATTTATACTCCAATGAAACTATTACGAGAGTCATCTAATCCTAACACTCCTAAAACACATTGTGTATCTCGTCCAGTAAATCCATCATCTTCCACTCAACACTAGACTCCTGAACCACCTGATATTGAGTCTTCCTGCTCAAATCATCATTATCAATGTTCCCCTTTCCAGGCATATTTGTTGGCTCAAAATTGAATGGCTGTCAATACTCAACCCATCTCTATTATCGAAGATTCAAGTCTCACTGTGAAAATATGTAATTTTATCTCTTGTGATCAATATACACAGTAAAACAATTTCACAATAGATAATGTCCCCAACACATTAAAACATAAACCATTATAGAAAACTTGAGGTCATATATTGGGTAGTTCGGTTCATGGGGCCTCAACTTCAAAGACCCATAGACCACAAATTGATCTCCTTGTATCAACACAAATCCAATTACAATCCCAGAAGTGTCACAATACACTGTGTACTTCTCACCTTTCTCGGGTAGGATCAATATTGGTACTGATGCCAAAATCTTCTTCATCTCCTAGAATGAATTATCACAATCTAATGACAAATGAAATATTATCCATTTTTTGGTCAATCCCGTCAGCAATGTTTCCAATCGTTAAATGTCCTGAATGAACCTCAAATAATATTCAAAAAATCCTAGAAATATATGGATATCAAACAGGCTCTTGGGATGCTCTCATGAAATGACTATCTGAACCTCCTCTAGATTTACAAACACACATTACTCCAAGATTATTCTAACCAAGAAGTGTGCCATATCGATCCAAATAATTGTACTTAGATATCTTGATGTATAGACAATGCTATCTTAGTGTACTTCGGATGATATCAAGATGTTGGCCATAATAATCATGTGTCATAGAGTGCACCAAGATGTCTTCCACAAACACTTCCACAAACTGATCTAGGTATAGAATAAAGATTTTTTTCATTAAGTCCATAAACATTACTGGTGTGTTCGTCAGCCCAAGCAATATTATGATGAAATAATATAGTTCATACGTGCTTCTAAATTCATCCCTAGGTATATCAAAAGTATAAACTCTCAATTTAGGATACCCTAATATTATGTCAATCTTTGAGAACACAGAAGATCCTCTCAACTGGTCAAATAGGTCATCGATATGGGGGAGAGGATACTGGTTCTTCACAGTCATCTGGTTCAACTTTCAGTAATCAACACATAAGTATAAACTCCTATCATCCTTCTTTTCAAACAACACTAGTGAACCCCAAGGTGACATACTTAGATAAATAAATACCTTATCCTCTATGTCCTCCAGCTGAGTCTTGAGCACTTGAATGTCTTCTGATGCCATTCTATATGGTGGAATAGAAAATCATCTCTTCCCCCAGTATGAAATCAATGATAAATTACACATCTCTCTCAGGTGGAATCCCTAAGAAATATTAAGTAAACACATCCTAAAACCTATCCACTAAGAGTGGAAAAACATATCATTTTGCACCTCCATTATCCATATATAAACAAGAAACCTGGGTTGTGATCTCTCCTATTTGATGAGTAATTGGCCCTACTCAAAACACCTCGATATCCCTCTCTCCATAGTGAATATATTTGTAAACCTTAGGAGATGAAATGGTCACTCTCTTATGGTAAAAATAAACGTGGGGACAATATGATACTAACCAGTCCATACCCATAATTAGTTCAATACCTGAAATGTCTATGATATAAATATCCCATAGAAATCGATACTACTCGACCTCAAGAGTACACCCCTTGCACAATAAATATGACTCTTGACCGAACACCTTGAGGTGTGTTTATTGTCAACACCCCACTCACGAACTCCATCAAGAGGCTCAAACCATTAACAAGTTTTGTAGAAATAAATGAATGGTAGGAACCGATATCAAATAAGGCACTAGATATCATAGAAGCTATAAAAATTGTACATCTTACTATCAATGGTCCATCCTTGATATCCATAAGTATAGGGTTAATAGAATGCAACTGTCTTACCCCACTTCCTCGTGATGCAATCTATGTCCCCTATGCTGCACTACTCTACTAATATGAGTGATCTTACCCTAAAGCTCCACATACACTACCTTTACCACCTTGTCCAGTAGAACTCCCAATGCATCACTGATCTGGTTTATAATATCCTATTCCTGCACTCTGATTCTAACTAGCTATACCCTTACTACTCATCTATCGCTGGGTCCTATAGAACTTTTGTAGATGTCCCATCATTCTGAAAGACTGTAACTATATTGTTGGTTGAGGTAACTATCTTCAATAGTTTCTTACTCTACCACAATGGTGATAGATCACTTGATTAAGGTCCTATGCAACATATCCCTCTTTTTAGGAACTCTGTTTCCCACTTCGCTTGCTGATGTATTTATAACAATGCTTCTTACTCTCAGAATTCATACCTTCTAATCATCCAAATGGAACCATAATTCCTACACTGGAAGCCTCTTCAGGTTAGCCATATCTATGATATCCATATCCACCACCTCAGCAAACTCCTTTAACTGAAAATGGTTAACTTGGGACTTAATCTCACATTTAAGCCCATCCCAAAAATGACTTTCTGTTGTTATCTCATCCACTACCAATGCTAGAGAAAAGTGTTACAAATGTGTAAAGTTTCCAACATAGTCTATCACATTAATACTCCCCCAAGTAATCCTCATGAACTCAGCTAGTCTCTCCTACCTAAGTATCTCTGGATAGAAGTTCTCTTGAAACTTATCCAACAGTTCCTTCCATAACATACCATTAGCCTATACAGTCCACGCCTGAACATACCACCAATGATTCAATTATCCTCGTATCATATAAGCAGCCAACATGACCATCCTCTCTACAGGAGTCTTAAATTGGTCAATTATAGTCTCGATGGACTCAACCCAGAAATCATCTCTCTCAGGTCCACCCTCTCCAATAAAAGTATGAGGGTGTTGAATTTGTAACTCCATTTTTAGATCCAACATACTCTTCACAACCCACCCTGGGTCTCTTCCCATGAATTTCATGAAGTGGGAAATGTTCCCTTGGAACTGCTCCCTAAATTCCTCACCTGACACAATTGGTGCCTTAGTTCCTACTAGTGCTAGATCATCTCTAGCCATATCCTCATGTTATCCTCTTAATAAGTGTCGTCATAGAGAAATATCTATACCATTACAAATAGGTACCTTAGGACACCTTTTACAAAATTAACACATTTAAGGTAAAATACAATATTCCACAACAACTCATTTTCCCAAACCCTACCACATAGTCAAAACTGAGGTGTTATCACTACCATTAATAATCTTACTCCTTGGTCCTAGAAAACAAGGGTAAACACATTCTAATTATTCATGTTTATCATTTAGACACCCATTTATTCTAATCTTACATCATTCAACAATCTTTATCAATTTCCTGTTAGGTGCCATTTTCATTTCAATTTTACAAGAAAGGAAATTCATTTCAAGTTCAATAACTTACCCATAACCCATTTTTCTATGTGTGCCTAAAATGATGAACTTCACAATAATCCTAAGTTCCTAGAATGATGCATGTAACTCAAATCTTTTTCCATACTGGTCCATGAGTCAAAACATAGAAAAAATTAACATCAATAATCACAACACACAATAACTGTGTCACCTAAGTAGAAATAATATTCAACTGTAGCAGCAAATTGGAATAACAACAATCCCACCATGGGTACTTGGGTTCACCCCCATACATGGGTTAGCTACTCCCATGCATGAGATCATAAAAAAGGCACGAATCTTTCTAGTTTCATTTCTACCTTTACCAAATAGTAAAACAAAATAAAAAGGAAAACAAAAATGGACTCTGATACCAGTTTGTAATGTCCTGACCATGGTCCCACACATCGGTGCCTCGAGTCGGTCAATCACATGACTCCAGGTTTGCCTCCCCGTATATTAGAGGATACCGAATAGCAATGAGGGTATGAAATATCGATAATGGGGAGACTATACCCCCTTTTATCAGATTAAATACACTAGAAATAAATAAGAAAAAATAACTAAATAACATGTAATCATAACCTGAAATAACTGGTTCACGAGATGGCTAAAAGTGTAAATACAATATCAAAACTAAAAAAGAAAATATGCAATTCCAATGTACGAGTCAAGTGTCTAAAATTAAACACAAAATAAATACACTGATGAAACCCCTAATTGGGTCCCGAATAATTTCTAGTTCCCTCATCCGTGCTCTATCCCATGTCATCCATATAACAATGAGATTTTTCCCTTAACGTATCTAGAAAACACAAAGTCTATTGGGGTACTAATAAGGTAGCCCGAGTAGGGTGTGAGTACAGCTCAGTAGGCCACCATCAATGGTGTATAAAATAATATATAGTTAATAGAAAGTGCATAATGTTTTACAAATACATAATTACAATTCATAAGTAAATAGTAATCACATTATCAATTAATTTTTATTTAACAACATAATCCCCCGAACTGTCATAGACACTCGTACCTTAATGCTTTCTTTGACTCATTCTGAAGCATGAAGCATGATGGGTTGGGGCACATGGTTAGGGAAAACCATACCCCAACCATGAATTTATCTTCACCATTCCAATAATCACTAATTTTCTCCCAAACACACCGCAAGGTAAAACCCAACCTGTAGTATTCTCAAACAGGAAAAAAATAAATACTTGAAATTAATATTGAGTCATCTTCAGGAAAGATCGGGATCTTACATAATGATTTTCATTTACTCTCATGAAGTATTCATCAATGGATTCGTCATCTCTCATTCTTATGTCTTCATACTGACTATTAAAAATTTATATCTTTTCTTCCTTCACTTTAGAATTACCATTCAATATACTTTCCAGCTTATCCCACAAACTCGTTCTTATTTTGAAACCCATCACCTTCATATAACCATTTTCTGAAAAGGAAATAAGAATAGAATTTATAGTGTTTCCATCAACTTCTATATTTATTTTATTAGTAAACAACATAGGATAATCTTTCTTAATAGGTGTAATACCAATTTTAGTAGCATCAACAACTTCTAGGCCAAAATATTGGAGATAGAGAATCATCTAATTTTTCCATCCATAATAATTTTTTCCATAAAATTTAGGAATTCCTATACTATTGATAGAATTGATATTATCCCTGATAAGGATTAAATAAGGGAACCTTCCCTATGATACCAATTAAATATTCAAAGGATTAAATATCAACTTATAAGGGGGTTGAATTATTTGGTCACTTTTATAAGTTCCTATAATTTTAAAAAACATAACCCTTGAAACCTATTAAAGTTTATATACTTATTTTCTTTTAGTAAATACCCATGAATTAAAATTAATGAAATAACGTAAATCATGTTGGATTTAAAAGTTTTTTCCTTAGTGTGAGAACCTACATCATTTACAAAGCCACTCATGTTGGTCTATATAAATTCTCTATAATGAATAAGTGAATACAACTCGTGCCAACTCAAGCTAGATAGCTTCTATATCTCAGTAGAAATTATTATACTAACTCTGATCACCTTAAAATTTTCATTACAAACAATTGAGCCAAAATAAAATAATAAAGACTTTCTTGAAACCTCTCCAAAAATTCTCTATCTGGAAACCTCAGTCAAATGTGGCAAGCCCTGATTCTTTCATTCGGATGGGGATGGGTTAAATGGACTTAGTCCAATGAATTTAGTCTAATGGAAACAATACAGTGTACTCATTATCAATATATATTACTCACACTCTTCTAAAATTCTTAGTCAGATATTCCTTAGTTCGGTAAACAAAACATTAAGATGTCCAACCTTATAATTGGGTCTCAGTCCAAAAAGATAACATTGACATGAATTCTACAGTGCTCCACCTTTTCCAATCACATAAAAAATATGTAATGTACGAATGTATTGTGATTTTATTAATAGAATCATAGAAAGAAAAAGTCAAGAAACTGGAAAACATTTACTACTTAATTAAATTCAAAAACTTCAAGATCTATGCATATTTGAATTTGAATTTTTACCACTTAAACTCTTCCCAAATCTGTTGAAATATTATTGAATCTTATTTGTAATTATTATTATCAGACTTCCTAAATTTTCTTTGGTATGATGGAACTTCATTAGATCATTATGATGTAACTTACCTAGCTCATTAGGATGGAACTTCCTCAACTCATTATGACAAGAACTTCCTCATCTCATTCTGAATTGACTTTCCTCATCAGAGTTAGTATCGTTGAATTTTTTCTTAGAATTAGTCTAATTGACATTTGTTCTCAAAGGAAATCTTGATTGAATTTCCTTCTCAAAGTCATTATGATTTAATTTCCTCTTCAGAGTCATTCTAATTAGACTTCCTCCTCATTGTTTGTCAGATGGAACATCCTTAGCCTTAATCTGATAGAATCCTCAAAACGATGGAATTCTCATTACGATGGAAACTGAATTCTGCAACATTGAAATTATTCAAACCTCACTATCAATAACTCATTCATACTTCTAAATAATTATTTTCTCAGTGCATTTAGATCCGATGAAAACATTTTATTGATTCCAATAACTAAGAACATTTTATGATTATATCATTTCATCAAAATCTTTTATCATGATAGTTTTGATGATTTACGATAACTTCAATATTGGAAAAGCACCTTCTGACTTACATAGAAAATTATTATGACTTTTATTACATTAAAAACCTTGTTTCACTTCAACCAAAACACAATATGAATGGTTTCACCTATTCTCCCCATTTTCTTTATAAGTATTGTATCACAATTGTTCTAGACAATTTATGATATTTGAGAATTAAAAACTAGAAAATCATCGTCTGACTGAAGGTTAGAATGTTTAAAACTTTCTAACACCTAGTACCACTATCTTCATTCAAACTCTTCAACAACATTCTGACATTATAACCAACACTGTGTCGAATGAAACTTGAACTTCGTGCTATTGGATCTATGACCAATGATGTGTCTGATCAAGAACTTTATTATTCTAACAACTTGTCTGATTGGTGCCACATAGTTTGATACTTTGGGTTTGGTGCTGCTCATTCTGATTATCTGTATCCCGAAAACAACTTTCTCTAAAACAAAACTTTTCTCCCTATTTATGTTTAGGATTGAAAATTTAGAAACATTCACCAGTTTTTCAAAAACCAATATTTATCAAAATATTAGTTCTCTACAAATACAAATTTTTTTTAAAAAACATCACAAAGGTTATTCAGTATACCATAACATTTATGAAATGGAAAGAATCCTATGATTTCATACTTTCATTTTTTGGTTTGGAAAGAGTTTTTTTAAGGCCTATTTTAGGAAGAATCTTTAACCATGAGGTGTGGAATGTGTCTTTATAGGATAACTCAAAGAAACAATGGGATATTACCAATATGAACCCTTAGAAAAAAAATTAATAGTGGAAATACATTCCATATTCCTTGAGAGGGAAAACATCTAGAAAAGTGACGGTGGGATGGAGATAGAATAAGATGAAGTTGAGAGTCAAGGTACATAATACTTGTTATAGGAATAGGTTCTATAAATCCCTATGTAAGAAGAAACTATTCTAGAGACACAAGTAATGTGTGGGAGTATAAGAGAGGTTAGAGAACCAGAATGGTATGGTTTTCTTGTCACCAAAGATAGTGACTAATTATTACTTTATAATAATGATCCTATAACCTAAAAGGAAGCTGTAAGTTGCACAAATGATGCAAAGTGAAAATAATACATCAATTCTAAAATTGATTCCATCTACCAAAATCAAGTCTATATATTGGTAGATCCTACAATGGATGTAAAACCCATTGGTTGCAAGTGGGTATTCAATAAGAAACTAGACATTTATGGATAATTCAGTACCTATAAGTTATGACTAGTTGTAAATGGATTGAAATGGCATCAAAAAATTAAATGAGATAAAAAAATTTCACTAGCTGTAATGTTGAGATCCATCAGAATTATACTTGACATTGAGGCTTGCCGTGACTATGAGATTTGAGAAATATATGTCAAAACTGCCTTACATAATGGGAACCATCAAGAAGATGTTGATATAAAACAACCTGAAGGGTCTATGACTCCAAAGGATGAAAATATATACAAATTAAAAAATAGTCCATTTATAGATTAAATCATGTATCTAAGAAATGGAACATTCATTTTTGATGACTCAATAATAGAATGTGGTTTCATAAAGAATGAGTGTGATCCTTCTGTCAACAAAAAATTTTGTAGTATTACATTCATTTTTGTAATAGTATATGTTAATGACATATTACGTATAGGAAATCAAATACCAGTCTTATAGTATTTTAAGATGTGGTTGAATAAATGCTTCTATATAATGGACTTCGGTGAGACATCATATATATTTGGAATGGGGATTCATTAATAGAGTTCTCGAGAAGATGGGCATATCAAACTGGGCATGTGATTTTATTCTCAGGTGCGTCTGCTCGCAGTTGATGGTAGTGTATTTTATTGAAAATCACAGGTGTTCATTAAAACCGTTCTTGGCCTTCGGCAATGAGATCTGCTTTCCCTATGTTTATTTATTATCATGAAAAACACTCTAAGTATAATGATCATCAAATGCGTTCATGAAGGAGCCATATGGCCTTTCTGGAGGAATCATGGTCTCCCCCCATGGTCGCATTTTATGTTTGCGTATGATTCTATAGTGTTCATGAATGTCGGGTGGAGGTCCCTTCGGGCACTGAATCGGATTCTCGCTGATTACTGCTATTGGAGCGGACAACTCATAAACAGGGAGAAGAGAAAATTCTACACTCCGGCCTCTTGCAATCTGAGGAGGGTGGCTAGGATGGAGAACGTGCTAGGCATGAGGAGAGGCTTTTTTCCCATGGATTATATTGGAATCTCTATCACTGCAGGTCAGTTGCGAATCAGAAACTTCGACAAAGTGGTTAACAGAATTACGAATCGTATCCTGAATTGGAAAATTCACTTTCTCTCCTTCGGAGGACGTATCACCTTGGTTAATAGCATGCTTTCAGCAATCCCGGTGCATACCCTGGCTTCCACAAGCGTGACGAAGTGGGTCATAAGTTCTATCAATAGGAATCTTGCGAGCTTCATCTGGGACGCGTCAGGTGAGGGAAAGCGACAGTGGGTGTCATGGGGCAAGTTGGAATGGCCCATTTGTGAAGGGGGGATCAAAGTTAGGAGCTTGGTGGAGACTACTCACTTCCTGTATGCGAAGCTTGCATGGGAGTCCATTGAAGATAAAACCTTCTGCGGGTGATAGCAATCACAGAGATATAAGGACGATATGGTTTTCGGGTCAGCTAGGGGGTCGCCACTCTAGTCCTCAGTGTTTAACATCATTCTGACTATCATTCCGCTCTCCCGTTGGATTTTTGGAGAAGGGAGTGTTTTGTTCAGGCAACAAAACTGGGTTAGGGAAGTCCTAGGATACCTGAGTTTACCATCCCCCATGATATCCTTCTGAGAGGCAAGCTTGTAACCCCTGTTTCACAGATCGCTCATGGATGCCTCCCAGCAAGTTGTTTTCGACTCTGTGGTTATGAGACCTGAGTAGGACAGATGCGTCTTCAGGCCTTCCATCTCGGGGGGGGGGGGGGGGGGGGTCAATGAAAAAGACTTTCGAAGATCGAATGGTAAACATGGGAAAAGTGATAGGTGGAATAGCATGGCATGGTGCCACAAGATCCTGGTGAACCTCAATTACCTTTCCTGGAGGATACATAATAAATCTACCCACTCAGATGATCATATTAAATTCCATGGAATCAGTCTCACCTCTTACTGCCAATGTTGCGATAACAAAATAGAAGAAACCTTGGATCACATATTTTTTGAAGGTGAATGGGCTCGGCATGTGTGGAGGTTTTTTGGTGCCTGCTCAGGATACCATGCTCTTGGGGGTAATGTGGATATTGTAATGGAGAGCTAGTTCCATGAAGCAACTGTGTCAGTGGAGGAGTCCAAGGTGCGAGCTTCCATCTTCAATGCGATCTGCTGGAACCTATGGAAAGCCCGAAACATGTCCAAATATGAGGGGAGAAGAACCACGGGTTGGTCTGTGGTGGAAAGTACGTGGTGCTTTCTGATCAACTTGATCGGCACTATGGTTTTTGGGAGAGAGTGGTCAGCTGAGGGTACGCTGCAGGGGCCTCGGAGGAGCGTTACCCGGAATAGCAGGGCGGAACAGGGCAGATGGATCTAGTGGATTTACCCATCCAAAGGCCTCAAGATTAATATTGATGGCTCCTGTGTCTTGGATGATAAGAGATGAGGTGGAGTTATCTGTGACTCCAAAGGGAGTATAGTTCTGGCCTTCTCAGCTCATCATGGTAGTGGATCTTTACTACGGGCTGAAGAAATGGTGGCTCTTACATGCCTTTATTTATGTAGACTCAAGGGTTTTCTTATTACCCAAATTAAAACGGACTCTATGTTGTTACATGACGCCCTTCTCGGCAGATGCACAACTCTGTGGTCTATCATCTACACGATTAGACGGGGTAAGTCCCTCCTCAGTGACGAAGTTAGCATTACGCACACATTGCCTGATGGGAACAAAGTGACAGACTATATGGCTTCAACTGCGGTTACAGGTACGCGGGTGATGTGTTTTACCAATGTGTCCAGCTTCAAACCAGAGGGGGTGAACCTTGTACGGGGCGATGCCCTTAGGCTCCATTATTTCCGACCTCCTTGATACGGGTTGTTTTGTATGCTGGCCCTTCACGGCCCTTCACCCTCTCTCTTATTAAATAAAAATGTTAACATTGGATGGATAGATCCAAGAATTTTCTCAGCCTAAGTCAAAGTACATACATTGATAAGATATTTAAGAGATTTGGTATGGAAAAATCCATGAGGGGATTGTTTCCTATGTCACTTGGCATTCATCCTTCCAAGAAAATGTTTCCTCAGATATATGGGGAAATAAATAGAATGGAAAGGATTTCTTAAGCATAAGTTATTGGGTTATTCATGTATATTATGATATGTACTACGATAGATGTTTCTTATGCGTCAAGTGTAGTAAGAAGATATCGAGATGATCCAGGTGACCTATATTATAAGTCTGCCAACAGTATATTTAATTATTTGAGGTGTAATAAGGATATTTTTCTAGATTATGGAGGATATAGGGAACCAGTCATCAAAAGATATGAAGATTATAGTTTTCAAACTTATCAAGATGACATGAAGTCACAAATGAGATACATATTTACTTTGAATGGTGGTATTGTGAGCTGGAAGAGCTCCAAAAAGGCTATGGTCATAGATTTTACAGTAGAGTCCAAGTACATTGTGACTTCTGAGGTAGCTAAATAAGCATTATGGATGCAAAAAATCATCCAAGATATTGAATTGCTATATAATAGTAAATATCATATTACACTCTATTGTGATAATATTATAGTGGTGACTCTCGTAAAAGAGCCAAGTACACATCAATGGAAGAAGAATGTACTTTGGAAGTATCATCTCTTGAGGGTTTTTTTAAGAGAGGTGAGGTTTTAGTGAGATGTCATTCCAAAGACGAAAATATATCATACCCCTTGACTAAAATCATGACTCGCCATAGATATTATTATTAAGTGAGTTCAATTGGACTGAAAGTTGTAGGTTGTTGGATCTAGTACTCATGGGAGTTTCTTGGAGTTGGTGTCCTAGGATTAGCTATTTATACTTTAATTAGAAGTATGTTCGATATATTAAATAATAATAAAACATATTATTACATATTTTCCATTTTTCAGTAAGACTCTAATGTAATAATTTCCTACAATATTTGTCACATTGATAAGGTCATAGAAGTTCTCGGTTATATTGAGAACCTTGAAGTGTTATGATGATATTCTTAAAGAATGTTCTTCTCTTGGATAATGTACTATGATGGGACACATAGTTCATAGTCTGTTAAGTGAGAGCCCTCATAAGAGGATGATTCTTAGTATCATGACACTCTCACTTGTTAATCACCAATATGGGAGATTATGAGAAAGAATCACTGGTAGGAATTCCACATGTTTTGGTGTCATCAGATATTCCTATATACGAGAATGTGTAATGGTACTTGGACTATAAAATTATCATTAATTAATTTTATAACTCATGCACTTATATTTTATGATGAAAACCATGACGACTTATATTCATGGTAAGTTAGGTTACATTGTTCTTGTCATGACTCGCATGTGTAACACCCCCAAATGATAAAGGGTTAAATGACTAAATGATATGACTCATGTCAACAAGGTGCACCTTCCTTTTAGAGAGCTTACCTGATTAGAACTCCACAGTTAAGCGTGCTTGGCCTGGAGTAGTGATCATGATGGGTGACCTCCTTGGAAGATTCCCAGGGTGTGTGTGAGTGAGGACAAAGCACACTGGAAAGAACATGTGTTGACCTGTGGAGACTATCATTAGTCAGATAACCCTTTCAGGCATATGGGTGGACCCTAAGGTTGGCCCCACATGACTCATGTCAACAAGGTGCGACTTCCATTTCGGGAGCCTACCTGATTAGAACTCCATAGTTAAGCGTTCTTGGCCTGGAGTAGTGATCTGGATGGGTGACCTCCTGAGAAGTTTCTCAGTGTGTGTGTTGTGGGGACAAAACACACTGGAAGGACATGGGTTGGAATGTGTGGAATGTCATTAGTCAGATATCTCGTTGGGGCACGTGGGTGAGACCTAGGGTGGAGCCCACGTGTTTGCGGGGTAACTGGTGGGCGGGGCCCATTTGTTACATTTGGTTTCAGAGGAGGAACCCAGCCTTAAGTGCGGTGCACAGCCGGGGTTGAGATGTAGGGCCCACAACGAGGACATTGTTCTCTAAAGGGGGGGATTGTAACATCCCCAAATGATAAAGGGTTAAATGACTAAATGATATGACTCGTGTCAACAAGGTGCACCTTCTTTTTCGGGAGCCTACCAAATTAGAACTCCACAGTTAAGCGTGCTTGGCATGGAGTAGTGATCTGGATGGGTGACCTCCGGGGAAGTTTCTCAGGGTGTGTGTGGGTGAGGATAAAACACACTGGAAGGACATGTATTGGCTTGTGGGGACTGTCATTCGTCCGATAACCCATTCAGGCACGTGGGTGAGACTTAGGGTGGGGCACACGTGTCTGCGGGGCAACTGGTGGGTGACCTCATGAGAAGTTTCTCAAGGTGTGTGTGAGTGAGGACAAAACACACTGAAAGTACATGTGTTGGCATGTGGGGAATGTCATTAGTTAGATAACCCGATCGGGCACGTGGGTGAGACCTAGGGTGGGGCCCACGTGTTTGCGGGGCAACTAGTGGGTGGGGCCCATTTGTTACATTTGATATCAGAGGAGGAACCCAGCCTTAAGTGCGGTGCACTGCCTGGGTTGAGATGTAGGGCCCACAACGAGGACGTTGTTCTCTAAAGAGGGGTGATTGTAACGTCCCAAAATGATAAAGGGTTAAATGACTAAATGATATGACTCATGTCAATAAGGTGCACCTTCTTTTTCGAGAGCCTACCAGATTAGAACTTCACAATTAAGCATGCTTGGCCTGTAGTAGTGATCAGGATGGGTGACCTCCTGGGAAGTTTCTCAGGGTGTGTGTGGGTGAGGATAAAACACATTGGAAGGACATGTGTTGGCCTGTGGGGACTGTTATTAGTCAGATAACCCATTCGGGCACGTGGGTGAGACCTAGGGTGGGGCCCACGTGTCTGAGGGGAAACTGGTGGGCGGGGCCCACTTGTTACATTTGGTATCAGAGGAAGAACCCAGCCTTAAGTGTGGTGCATTGCCTGGGTTGAGTTGCAGGGCCAACAACGAGAACATTGTTCTCTAAAGTGGGGTGATTGTAACATCCACAAATGTTAAAGGGTTAAATGACTAAATGATATGACTCATGTCAACAAGGTGCATCTTCTTTTTCGGGAGCCTACCAGATTAGAACTTCACAGTTAAGCGTTCTTGTCCTGGAGTAGTGATCAGGATGGGTGACCTCCTGAGAAGTTTTTCAGGGAGTGAGTGGGTGAGGATAAACATATTAGAAGGACATGTGTTGTCCTGTGGGACTGTCATTAGTCAGATAACCCATTCGGGCACGTGGGTGAGACCTAGGGTGGGGCCCACGTGTCTGCGCGGCAATTGGTGGGCGGGGCCCATTTGTTACATTTGGTATCAGAGGAGGAACCCAGCCTTAAGTGCGGTGCACTGCCTGGGTTGAGATGTAGGGCCCACAACGAGGATGTTGTTCTCTATAGAGGGGTGATTGTAACATCCCCAAATGATAAATGGTTAAATGACTAAATGATATGACTCATGTCAATAAGGTGCACCTTCTTTTTTGGGAGCCTACAAGATTAGAAGTCCACAGTTAAACGTGCTTTGTCTGGAGTAGTGATTAGGATGAGTGACCTCCTGGGAAGTTTCTCAAGGTGAGTGTGGGTGAGGATAAAACACACTGGAAGGACATGTGTTGTCTTGTGGGGACTGTCATTAGTCAGATAACCCATTCGAGCACGTGGGTGAGACCTAGGGTGGGGCCCACGTGTCTGCGGGGCAACAGGTGGGTGGCGCACAATTGTTACAGCATGTCATTAACGAATATGTTAAAGAAGAATTTATCCCATCTATATTTATGGAAGCTGATATCTCATCCATTTGATTGAAATAGAACCATTGCCTTAAATTCCATGTACATGGTGTAAAAATGTGTTTATTTTTGTTATTTAAAGAAATATGTACCAAGAAAATATGTTGGTGATATAGATGTGCAACCTTCTTGAAGAAATAATATGATAAAGGTGTTATATTATATAGTGAGTGTTCATTTTTGGTTTTCATCATTTCAAAATTAAGTTATTTCTCTTGGGTTCCTTGACTCATTTCTAGATAGTAATTTGGGACTATAGGAATGCTCTCCTAATGCCAGTTAGAAAGAATCCATGAGGGTCAAACAATAAGTGTTTCTGATGATCTTGATTATTTACAATTTGAATTTAATTAATTGAATAAATATAATTCTCAAGAATGATGTATAATTTTATTCATGTTTTATTGATCACAAATATATATTTTTTAATGAAATATTTAAATTAGATATTTATTTAGGTGTTTAATAAATAAAAAAAGAGTTTGAGTAGACCAAGACCATGTCTAATAAATAATATTAATTAAAAATATGGTTAGATAACATTTTTTGATGCTCAAGTTGGAGCGCACCCTAGAATTTTAATAAGAATATTATTATTATATGGAATGAGTTTTATTAAAGGTTTTAATATTTTTTAAGGGAAATAATGAAATAAAAAATGTCCCAACTAAAATCTACCTCAATAAATAGCATGTTATGTATATTGTGAAGGTAATTGAAAATAGATAATTGTTTCAAATAATGAATTTTCTGTTAACTCCTCTATCTCTCTCCCTCTTAAGAAAAATAAATGTTTGAGAGATTTATTCAAGATTAATGAGTGAGTGATCAAGAATGAACAATGCAAGACATTTTATTCCCCACACTAGCACATAGAGATCGTTTAACATTTATCGGATATCAATGGAGCATGTCTAGATTTTCTCCAGAGGGATTCTATTCTTGTATTCTCAAATAGAAATGAAGGCAATTTGAAAGGGTATTTTCATATGATTAACATCATTAATGAAGAAATATTCCTAAGATATGTAATCATTTTTATGACATTAAATTAATTAATTAAAAATTTAATGTTCAAGCTCCTCAATCTTGGTTTTCAAAATATAAACATTAAAAGAAATTTTAATATATTTCCCACCACCACATGCTTCCACTACTCTCGAAACCATCATAAGGTGCCCGTTTTCTAGATCTTTTAGCAGTATGGATAGATCAAAGAGGAGATGTGGGAGCCGAAGTCTAATGTTTGAGCTCAGTGGATGTCGAGTAGTACGTACACACAATTCCAAGAAGTATGATCACTAGTCTCATGGCCACATCTTGATTACTTTCAATATACTGACTTTCCATTCAACGTGGAGAGGAAGCAACTAAAGTCAGGAGTTGTAGCAGCTTGGTTAACATACAACCACTGATTATGTGATTTTTGATTTTATGATGTATTTTTCATTTATTATTATCACCGAATACACCAGTTAAACATGCTCACACTTTTTAAGGATGAATTAGTGGAGTCATATTAAATTCTATTACTCACACCTTGCATAAAAATATCAACGCACATTTAGACTTTATATTTAGGGCTTTGGATAAAGAAAAGGGACCTATAGTTGATGGCTGAGAAAATGAGAATGGAGATGGTAGTATATCGAGATGGACTCTGGAGGACCCTGATGTTTTATTTATTTATTTATCTTCCTATTATAACTCTAGTTTAGATTTCTACTTTAGAACTCCATTTATTATTGTTTGACATGTGTCTCATCTTTATGTTTTCACATAATTACTCAAGTTGCTATTATATTTTTTATTTTTTATTATTTGTATTATGACATGATACTATGTGTATAGTCTCGCCACTGATGGAATTAGACCCTAACTGCTTGTCAGAAACCTCTCATGTACAGGGAGGCATACATGAGGTCTTGTAGCACTCCGGTTCGAACCTGACATGTCAGGTGAAGGCATTACAAAATCCATTAAAAAAGTCTCCATACTACAAAAAATATCGTTCTTAATGGTGATTTTTTCTTTTAGTGGAAGTAGTTTAAACATTTTCCTAATTATTCAGTGGTGGTTACTAAAATCTCCCTATATTGCATGTTCTCTAGTCATTTCACAATAGTTTGAATCATTTAGCACTGGTTTTTTATCTGTTTTTTTTTTGAGAATTTTGAAATGATTTTAATTTTATTTAACAATGAATTTTATTAAAAACTTGATAATAATGTAGATAAGATGAACCTAACAACTGATAAATATGTCAGTGGATGTTGGGTTTATTGGTAGTTAATATTATCCCCTATTAAATATGATTCAAATTCCTTTTTAAAACAGTGGTTCTTAAAAATCACCTCTCAATATTTTTTAAAAAAATATACATTTTAAAAATATTTAATAAAAAAATATAAATATAAAAACATTAAAATGTAATAAACTAAAACATAAATGCAAAATAAACCCAGCATACATACATCATACAACATACATCCATAGTTATATACATATACATTCATAGCCATCATAACCTCAGTCAACCGATTACCTCAGTCAACCCATTCCTCAATTATCAATATATACATATAAAATATGTCCAAAAACATCCCATGCCCAATAGATTCCAACCCCATGACCTATGTTTCATCCTTCTACCTCCACATCATTTGGTCAATTGAAACATACCACATAATCTCATCAATTTTAATAAAAAAGATAGAAATTAAAACTAAATATAATAAATCAGAATTACAATAGAATCATTGATAAAATTTAAACATAACAAATAAACTAAGAACCATCACAACTACCTTATAAGTAATGTCTTGAATATAATGGTCAAACTCTTTCCTTCGGTTAACATCTATCACCTACAATAAAAACCATAACATTTAAGAAAAGAAATACAAAAGTGAAAAGAAATGGAATATATTTATAATGTTGCACATAAAATTTGTTATTTTGTTAATCAAACAAAAGACATTTTAACACAAAACAAATAATATACCATGAAAAACACTTTTAAAACATAAATTTTAATATTTAAAATATGATTCAACACTTGAAACTAAAATGGGATAAGTATACAAAATTCTAATTGATTTTTAAATCGATCTACAATGTGCTTAAATTTTAATTAATATTTTTTTAAAGAATTTGATATAAAATAATTTTCATATTTAAAAACTCAATAAATGGTGGTTGTTCCATGGTTTCACATCTATTTGAGGTTGTTTTTTTTGGTTTTGATTGTTACCTACATGTTTATGTGTCTTAAAACACTAAAAACCTATTTATGGGAATTCTAGGAAAAAACTAACTTGAAATGACATTAATTTGATTCCTAAATTTCAAAAATAAATATAAGGTCATTTTCCTCTGATTTTATGGTAATCTGATAATGTTTACTTAGTTTTGACCCCCCCAATACACGTTTTTAAAGGCTTTGATACATTTAAAAACTAATTATCGAACCATTTTGACCACAAAACACTCTGGATTGACATGTTTTCTACAATTACATGTCCAAAATAACATAACGGTGGTTTTACCATGATTTCACATCAACCTGTAGTCTTTTTCTATGATTTTGACTATTACATGCGTATTTTAGTTTTTTAAAACACTAAAATCATGTTATAGGAATCATAGGCAAACCGTAATTAAAAATGATGTGTCATCAATTATTAAATTTAAAAAATAAATATTTGGTCATTTTACTATGATTTCAAAGAAATTAGATGATGTTTTCTTGGTTTTGACCCCCTGATGAATGTTTTTAAAGGCTTTAGTACCTTTAAAAACTATTTACCGATCCATTCTGATCACACTAGACGTTATATTGATGTTTTTTCTATGTTTAAACATGAAAAATAACTAAAATATAGATGTACCATGATTTCAGGTCAATTTAGGGTCTTTTTCTATGGTTTTGACCATTACATGCATGTTTTAGTGTTTTAAAACACTAAAAACGTGTTTACAGGTATCCTAGGAATACTATAACATGAAATTATGTGTCGTTAGTTATTATATTTCAAAAATCAATATATTCTTGCTTTACTTTGATTTCATGGTAATTCGATGATTTTTTACTAGTTTTGACCCTCTATCAAATGTTTTTAAAGGCTTTGATACCCATAAAAACTATTTATTAAGCCATTCCGACCACACCACTTAATTTTCTATGGTTTTTTCCATTACACACACATTTATGTGTTTTAAAACACTAAAAATCCATTTAAAGACATCCTAGGAGAACCGTAACTTAAAATGATGTTATGTCATTTCCAACATTTCAAAAATAAACCTATGGTAATTTTTCTATGATTTCATGGAAATATGACAAAATTTTCCAGGTTTTAACCCCCGAAACAAGTTTCTTAAGAATTCAGTACCTTTAAAAACTATTTACCAAGCCATTTTGACCACACTTCAAATCAGATTGACTTTATGCATACACCTCAAAAATAAAACAATGGTGGTTGTCCCATTATTTGACAAAAATATGATTTTTTTCTATAGCTTTGACTGTTTCATGTTTTAGTGTTTTAAAATACTAAGAAAAAATTTATGGGAATCCTAATAAAACTGTAACTCAAAATGAAATCTCATCTATCAATAGATTTAAAAAAATCCACCTATGGCTATTGAATCACAATTTCATGTCAATCAAAAGATTTTTCCTGGTTTTTAACCCCCACCACATGTTTTTAAAGGCTTTGTTACCATTAAAAACAGTTTACTAAGCCATTCCAACTACATCGCTCATCATACTGATGTGTTGTTAGTGAGTACATGTAAAAAATAACTAATTGGTATATTTACCCTGATTTCACATTAATATGAGGTCATTTTCTTTTTCTTTGAATGTTACACACACATTTTAGTGTTGTAAAACACAAAAAACACATTTACGGGTATCCCGAGAAAATAATAATTCAGAATGATGTTCTGCTCGTTCGAACATTTCAAAAATTAATCTGTGGTTGTTTTACTTTTATTTCATAGAAATATACTGATGTTTTCCTAGTTTTGACCCCTATATACATGTTTTTAAGGGCTTCCTTAAGTTTAAAAATCATTTACCGAGTCATTCCAACCACACCACATGTTAGATTGATGTCTTTTCTATGCATAAATGTCAAAAATAACTCAATAGTTAATTTAGCATGATTTGACATCAATATAAGTAATTTTTCTATGGTTTTCACCATTATATTCTTGTTTTAAACTTTTAAAACACTACAACTGTGTTTACATGCCTCCCAAGAAAACCATAAATAATAATGAGATGTTATCAGTTCCTACATTTCAAAAATTAATCTATTGTCATTTTTATATAATTTCATGGGAATCTGACAATGTTTTCCTAGTTTTGCCCCTCTGACAGACATTTTTAAAATCTTCAGTACCTTTAAAATTGTTTAACATCCATTCTGACCACACTGCATATCATATTTAGGTGTTATCTTTGAATACACATTAGAAATAACTAAACAATGGCTCTTTCATGTCATCATGTCAATCAGAGGACATTTTCTGTTGTTTTGACTGTTACATGCATTCTTGTGTGGTTTCAAACACTAAAAACCAACTTATGAACATTCCAACAAATTTGTAACACATAATGACATATCGTCAGGTCCTACATTTTAAAAATCAATAAACAATTTTTTTCCTATCTGGTTTTATGGAAAAAAGATGATATTTTCCTTGTTGTGACACCCCGACAAACATTTTTAAAGGCTTTGATGCCTTTAAAATTTATTTACTAATTCATTCCAACCACACCGCAAGTTGGAATGATTTTTTGTCTAGGATTACGTGTCAAAAATAATTCAATGGTGGTTTTCTTATGATTTCAATTCAATATGAGGTTTTTTTCATTGGTTTGGAATATTATACCCATGTTTTTGTAGTTTGAAACACTAAAAATGAATTTATAGGAATCCCTGGAACACTATAACTTCCAATAACATGTTGTTGGTTCCTACATTTCAAAAAATAACCATGGTAATTTTCCTCTAAATTCATGGAAATCCAACATAATTTTATTAATTTTGACCCCCTATCATGCATTTTTAAAGGATTCAGTACCTGTAAAAACTTATTACTATGGAATTTTTACTACACAACAATTATAATTGATATTTTTTATATGAGTAAATGTAAAAAATAATTCAATGGTGGTTTTCACATGATTTCATGTCAATATGATATCGTTTTCTATGGTTTGAACCATTACACACGTGTTTTAGTGTTTTAAAACACTAAAGATACATTTACAAGCATCTCAGGTAAACTATAACTCGAAATGATGTGTCATCTATTCCTACATTTCAAAAATCAATCCATAGTCATTTTCCATTGATTTTACATTGATATGGAATCTAATTCCTATTTTTTACCCTCCCCCCCTCCCCCCCACAAATATTTTTAATGGCTTTGGTACCGTTACAAACTATTTATTGTGTCAAAACTGAGAAAATGAGCTTGAATTATTTTCAAACATAAGGATAACAATATATAATTTATTTTTTATGTGTAGGAATAAAACATACATCAATCCGGTGCAAGATGTTGTCGGTATGACTCGATGTGCATGCTTTCAATATAAAAGTTTCATTTTATTTTCACTTAAGGAATTTGTATGTGTTCAATGAAAATGTGTAAATGGTCTATGAAATTTAGAATTTACATTGATAGGAAAATGTATAAGGCTGGATATCTCCTTCGGTATCATTCTAGTAATCCATTGAAATATAAAAACTAAATCATTTTCCATTTTCTCTCACCATTGATCCTATATTTACCTATAAGAGTCATATTCTAACACTTTTCCTTTCAACCTTGAAATTTATCTTTGTGATTCCCTATCAATAGCTCTACTTGAACCACCACTAGGTGTAGTAGTAACTGATGATGACTCCCTACCAAAGACACCTGATGGAGTATGTCCAGAATCCATCCCATGTATATGTCTGGGATTTTCCTTCCCTAAAACAATTGGAACTTCATCGTTCTGGGAAACAGATGATGATTTTTAAGGGTTCACATCCCATATTTATTGAATTTGAACCTGTTAATATAAAAATATTAACAATTAGTTTTTAAAATATTTGAACTTCATAATATTTTCTAATTAATAAATTTTTTATTACTATGTATTGTTATTTCATTGCTATAAAAACATAATATTGAAAAATAAATTATAACAACAAATAAGCCTTAATACCAATTAATTTCCTTTCGCTAGATTTATCAAACGGTGCTAAATTGGCATCATTTTATCCATGTATCCTGCCCCATTTAATTGGGCTTAAGGATTTTTTTGTTCTAATATATTTTTCATTATTAATTTTTTATAGTAATGAAATAACATGAAATGATAATGAAAAATACTTACTCTAACATCTTTGGTTGGGTCATTTACATAACTGACATCAGATTCCCTATGCACTTTAAACCACATCTATGTATGGCCAACAGAGTAACCTAATTCATTAGACATTATAAAAAATATAAACAAGTTAGAAAAAAATTGACTTATAATAAAATGATGTAAATAATAATAAATAAAATACAAACCAAAATTATTCTTTTTCTAAAAAAACTATTAGATACACTGATATGAAGAATGAATTATTTCTCATGATTCATAGAATTTTTTTCAAAAATTCCTACAAAAAATAGCAACATTAATAAAAATTATAATTTTATTTTGATTATCTTATTACGATACTCAAAAATATGCAATTACCTCATGAGATGCATCTCTGTTAATATCAACAAACCAATTCCATTTCACATGAGAAATTCATTCACACACTTTCTCATACATCTATAATGATCTCAAAGATATTTCATTAAACTCATGTCATAATATTCATTTAAAATATCACCATTTCGTTCCTAATTTTTTCATAGTGCATGGGCGTGAAATAGAGCCTCAGACATCCAAATGAAAAAACAACTAGAAATAAAAAAATGTAACACTGTATAAGTATATTACAAAATTTTATTCATGTCATTTAAATTATTTATCCAGAAATATTAAATTAAATTACCTTTAATGAAGTATCAAAAACCTCATTTTTCCAAGTTGTAGGAATATGCCTCCAATATTTATAGTTAATGGGAATGCTCATTATATCACAAATAAGCTGCCTAATAATCTGCCCATAGATTCTGGAAACATCATCAGTAAGCACCCCAAAATCATCAAATGGAATGATAATATTGAATTCCTTCAGGTCTAATAAATCTTTCTTGTTCATATTTATATATCTTCTATTGTTATTTTTATCCATTTGAAAAATGAATTAAACAATTAATAAAATATATAGTTTTTTTACAATTACATACATTCCAGTAATAGTAACTCATCGATATCCACTAGATGAAGGGATGAATAACTGCTCTATAGCTTGAGGTGAATTGGATGGTGGGATACAAAAAGCATCTGGGGAATGGCTGGCTCATTGGTAGTCTCATGTACAACCGAATCACTCAGATCCACAGAAGCTGTTGTTAGTTGTGGTGTGCTCTGAGATGATAACCAGCTAGGATTTTGAAATTTATTTCTTCTCAGCATTCTTTCAATTCAACTGGTTCAGATATATTAAATGTATAAAAAACTAAAAACTAATAAATTTTTACAAAAAGAAAAAAAACTAGAACAATGTATATATGTATGAACCACTTATCAATGGGAAATTATATTATATTGTCTTTACCAATTTATACATTTAATAATATTCATCTTTATTATCATTATTATTATAAAACTCCATTGTGACGAGTGCTTCATTTTAACCCTCTATTGCAAGTTCTATTGTTTCCATATTACCAGTAAATAATTATTCAATTTTTTGTGGTTGATTAGGTTCAATGTCACAAAGTACCAATTGATATTAATCACTCATATAATATAAGTCTCTCTACTTGTAGTGTAAAAAAAACTAACCCTCTTGTATTTCATCATCCACATAATAAACTATCTTCACTTAGGAAGCCAAGATAAAGGTTTCATTCTCTACATGTTCATTGGTATTGATAAATCGAGAGAAGATGATAGAATTAAAATGTAAAAATCATTCATTATACCCATATCAATATTAACCCACATTCATTTGAATAAGATAACCAAAAACTAACCATGATAGTTTAATTCAATTATATCAACCAAATTTCCATAATATCCCACCTCTGTAAGTGTATATACACCACTATTTTGAGTTTTTAAGTCTTCTTCCTGATAAATTGTTTGAAACCTAAATCCATGAATATTGTAGGAATCGAATATCTTATACTTTCTTAGAGGACCTCAAGCCAAAAAAACTTAAACTCATTTTATATTTCAGCGTGATTTTCAACATTCATTATCTAGAAAAATATATATAATGTTTTAGTTTTAACATAGACAAAATAACTACATGTCAATAATATTAGTATGATTATATACTAACCTGATGGGGGATCCATTTGACAATCTCCTTATAAACATCATTTTTTAATTCCATCTTATTTCAAGATCTACCCCTTAATCACTTATTTGTTTGACATCGTAATTCTTCAAAAAATGGATCTGTAATAAGACTACTGAGCAGTATATATCTATGTGCTTATAGAAACTCCAATTAATTCAGTGTAAAATTTGACCCCTTTCCAATTGTTTATCCAATAATTGGAAATATTGATAACTGGTTTTCAAAATGATAATTAGTGGAGATATCATCAAAATATTAAACACGATTGAATCTAGTCTCAATCCCATCCAAATACCAAGAATACAAGTTCAATCACTCTTTGGATATGTAACCTTTAGGAATAGAGCATTTTGATTTATATTTATTCTTCATATATGATTTCAAATGACTTATGTACCTAATGAAAAAATAAGATACATATAAAATAAATTATGCAATAATTTAATAAAATTTAATTCAATAATGAAAATAAAAATTATATTATTTTACCTCTCAATTGGATACATCATTTGATAACGTTCTGGTCAGACAAGTTTAGCTTCTTCAACCAAATGAATAATCAAATGAATTATCACAGTGAATAATGATGGGTGAAATAATGTCTACAAATAAAAAAGTGTCAAAACAATTCTTTCTTGATGTTTATCAAGCTCAATTTGATTTATATTTTTTCTAAAAAGCTATTTGAAAAAGGTAAAATAATTTATTTTACATTTAACATATTACAAAATGCCAATGAGAATAACTTTTACATCAAAATACATGAGTTGTTACTTTTCAATCCCTGTAACATTCAAATATTTTAGTTAATTCTCCTTGATATATTACTTGAATATCTATCTTCCACTTTTAAATTCTTTAAAGTTTGATGGAATACGTATTTGCCTTGATTTTTCATTGTAAAAATAGTTGAAGGAAACTTTCTATTCTCATTTTCCCAAAAATCATTCTTTATATTCATTAACTCCACATTCTTATGAGCATTAAGGTGATCCTTTGATTTACCCTTCTCATTATGCAACATGAAAATTACATTACCACAGAATGTTTTCTCAATATTCATTATGTCAAGATTATAACATATCAAATTAAACTCCTAATGAAAAATTTTGAAAAATATACCCTTTATTTTTCTGTTCCAGATGCTTCAAATATTGTACCCTGTACCCTTTTCCCCTTCTTTAAAATTATTATATTTTCCAAATTCTTCAATGACACTAATTAATTGTCCCATGATTTCTGAACCTAATAACACTTTTAGTGGATTTCTCAGTTTAATATATTTATTGAATTGTGTCTTGTTAAACCGAGATTTATGAGAAGAAATAATAAAATCAATAACGATGCATAAAACATCATTTTATTCTATGAGGTAATTGTTGATGATCAAAATTACAAACAAAAAAGACAAACTAGCATGAGTGTTCCAATCAGATAAATTTCCTAATCGATGAATGTTAGTAATTTTCTATTTTAAATTGGAAAGTATTTTTAATAGTTTTATCATTGAATCATCATATGTTTCCATTCCATCATCTCATAATTCCCACAATTATTTGATTAGAGGTTGCTGGTACACATCAATTCCATTTCTAGGAATTTTATTTCTAGAAATAATTATCGAAATAAAAAATAATATTTATTCATACACATCTATGGAGGTAGATTATAAAGGATCAAAACAACTGGCCAAATACTATAATTAGTACCTAAATTACAAAAGGGGTTAAAACCATCATAATCCAATCCCAAATGTGAATTATTAAAATTTGAGGAAAAATATAGATATAATCAATCAAACATTTTCTATGATGTTGAATCTTGTGGATGTATCACCAAGACATCATTACTATCTTGATCATGTCACTTCATTTTGAATTTAGTCTTAGATTCCATGAATAATCTTTTCAATCATCATATCATAGGAATGTAATTAAATAAAGTTGAAGGAGTTTTCTTATTTTTTTCTTCTTGGGGTTGAATTAATTCATACTCTCATTGTTGTTCATTTACTTTCATCTACATTTATGACATCTTATGAATTCTCCTTTGTCGGACTCTTCTCCCTATTAAAGTATGCAATCATTAAGGAATTCATGTATCTTTGTATAATATAATCCACGTTTATTTATGACTTTATTAATCTCATAAAATGATTCAATGATCGTATCTTCACTAAATGCATCATGACGAAACTCTAAAATCATGTACATTTCTTTGTCAATAAATTCACAGAGACATTTTATATGATACAACTTTAGTAGAAAAGAAAACATTGAATACTTATCACACCCTTCATAAAGTTCTTGTTACACATCATCAAGTAATTCATAAAGCTCATTTTTTGGCCGTTGAACTTATTAGAAGGACTAAAATTCTCAGGGTCAATTGAAGGATTTTTTTGATCTATTGAAATCTTGGACATTATATCATGCAAAGACAAATGTTTCACTTATCAAATTTTAAACTGAATTCCCCTCTGGAGGGTCACTTTGTGTTTCATTGATAGGTTTATCTTTGTTATTAATTTCCATAAAAATATATTCACCATGCCAAATCCTACATACATATTGAGCAGAAAATTGTTTCTGTATAAAATGACCATATAATTCATTTCTATTTAACAATCACATGAATTTTCAATCAGGACATACACATTTTATTCTACCATCCACTGGTCAGTTTTTAATTACATAATAATTTTTTTCAAACTATTGTCATAACGAGGTGTGTTTTGAGGTAATGTAATCCAACATTTATCCATCGGTATTCTATTTTCACTCTTCTCCCTGTATATTCAGATATAATGATATAACTGGTTAATCAAACAAGTACAATTAAAAGTAAACATCAATTAACTTCGTTAATCTTGGTCACTAAATTTATCCTATAAATCTATAAATATAGTATATAAAATCATGGATAACATAAATGTACACTCAGTATATTCTTACATAGAAAGTCACATTCTAGTGTGGAAGAATCATACTAAAACTTTATTGAATAATCAATAAAACCAAATGGTTTACTATCCTCTAATCAACCATTGTCCAAAACCCACTAAGGCTTACTCACCAATAATTCATGAGGCATAAATGAATCATGCAATTATAGAATATTTATAACCCCATAGACAAACAAGAATTCATCATATAAATGATTCATGATCCCCATTAATAATAGGCATTAATGATATTTATGTGTATAGGATTCCTAAGTGATAAAATTTATCATTTGATTGTACAATATGATATAAAACATTAGGATATAGAAAACCAATCATACAATATTAAAAAATTACACCTTACGATTGGGGATTTCACTCTTTGAGAAATGGGGGAGAGGGGTCATTGTTGGGGATCGCCATCAAGGAGCAGGGGGGTCATTATCAGGTAGCCAGTGGGGTTGGGGTCACGAGGATCATATGTGAGAGTAGGAAAAGGGGTGTTCACCATTGAATATGAGGGGTGATCCGTCAGGGGGAAGTGGGTGAAGGGGGGAGAGGTATGTTGTTGGATAGAAGGGGGTCAGTGTGGAGGAGATTTCGGGTCGAGGGTGAGGGGCGGTCACCTACATTGGGGAGAGGTGCGACCAAGGAGGAGGGGCAGTCGCCGATGTCGGAGATAGGTTGGATAGAGGGGGGTAATCACTGGAGCCGGGTAGAGGCTTCATTGAGAGTAAGGGGATGTCACTTGAATTGGGGAGAGGCGCGATCAAGGAAGAGGGGCAGTCACTGATGTTGGGGGAGGGGCAGTGTCGAGGGGGAGGGGTGGTCATCAATGTCATGGAGGGGTGGGGATGAGGTATCGGTGTGGGGTAGGGGGTGGAGGGAGTCACTAGCACCAGGGAGAGTCTGATCGAGGTAGGGGTGGTCCCCAGTGTTGGGGATAGGCGAGTCCGAGAGGGAGGGGTGATTTTCGACGTCGAGGAGAGGTTCCGCCAAGGGGGAGGGGAATTTTCTAGCATCGGGGAGAGGTACGACCAAGGGAGAGAGGGGGTTAGGGAATCAGGTGGACGGGGTGGCGTCAGTTATTTTTAATAAATATTAGCATCGGTTTCATTGAAGTTTCCACTATATTTAAAATATATTTAATAATGTTTTTTTAGTAGTGATTATTTGAACTTCCACTAATAATCTTTCACTAAGACCACTCTTTTTTGTAGTGCTATATAACATACTTTGACTAAATCTTACCCTAAAAGTAACATATATAATTTTATTATCAATTCTAAATCTAGAAAAGTCACCAAGAAATACCATCTCTCTAACCTCTCAAACAATTGAATTTCTGTCACTAGAATTTTATTCCCACTTTATGAATTTTCTGACCCATAGTAATTTTTATTAGTTTAGGGTATTTATCTCACTACAAGAATTATCACCCAAAGGAATTTTGTTTACATTAATGAATTTTATTCACACATCGATGTGATATAGTATGTACATGGACAACATCATTTTATATCTTCATATTACATCAATGAATTTTGAAATGAAATCATTGAACCATTGTACAAATGTAACATCCCGAACCTAGATGTCACTCAATTGTGCCCCAAGCCCATTTGGCTATATGGCCTCAAGCACATCTTCCCAAATGCCAGAGGCTTATGACTAGTAGTTAGGGACTAGGTGAGCCATTTGGGAGACTATACCACCATTACTATAATTTATCACAATGGAAGTCAATCCCATTAAATAGTGGAAGCGGATACAGTAACCATACAATAGATAAAATAGACAATCAAGACAAGAATATGTAACAAGCCAGAAGTGTCTCATATACCATGATGAAGATGATACATGTATGTAGAAAATATCAAAAATTGATACATTGAAATAGAATAAAGTACAAGTATCTAAAATCCAAAAAAACCGAAAAGTGCCCCCGTATCATCGCAAGCCTCATCTTAGACCTATGCTCCCATGCTCTAAAACAATGATCAACAAATAGTTTTATGGGGATTTCCCATACTATCACCTGTAACTATATAATTTGTTTGGGTCCCCAAGGAGGCCCAAATAGGATGTGAGATAAACATCCCAGTCAGTTTCCACCTAAATATCTATACAATTCTAAGAAGTACTATTAAATATGGTAAACAAGTGAAAGTAAGTAGTAATGTAAGCGTGAAAGTCCAAGGCATGTAACTACAATAAACAAGTAATACTAACCAGCCTCTTGTGGCTCCCAGCAACATGTTTCAGCTCCTAACAAGGCGTCTACAAGCAATATAAATAAACAACACAACCTTTCTACATAACCATCCATATCATGTCTACACATCCTTAGGGTATAAAGAAAACTATATCAAAAACCCGCGGCCATGTTGTATAGCCACAATCATATATCCCACAGTCACGCTGTATAATGAAGTGTAGATCACAAAGGGCCGAATCTATGGTGCTGAAGACCAAGGCATCCTCTTTGATTCTTAGGAGAATCTCGATGGAAACTTGGCATAGGCACTAGTTGGAATCCTAGGAGCATGTGTACCAACATGTCCTATGTGAGTCCATGATAGCTGGATCCAAGGGGTTGCAAGGCCTATGGCATCTCATGGAATAAAGACCAAATGTGCATAATCAGCCAAGGTGTCCACTACTACATTCCATTTCCATGGAGGTCCATTCATTAAATCTATGTAAATCATCAATCATTCGATGCCTTTAACAATTTCAAACCATATGATTCTACCCACTCATATAAACAATTACATTCAAAGCAATTCAATGAGTATACCCACTCATTTAAACCATTACATCTCATGAGTATACCTACTCATGTACTCCACTTTCATTTATTCATGTCACATGGATATACCCACCCACTTATCACCAATTTCCATTTAACACATCACATGGGTATACCCATCCATTAATCACAATTACCAACAAAAATATTTAAGAAATCTAAAAATAGCCAACGAGTATACCCACTCATTTGAAAAGATCCATTTAAGTATTTAATCAAGTTAGGCATGGAATATTATAATAACACAAGTTAAGGAGGCAAGATATCTCCTATGTATGTAATTCAGCCTCATTTAAGTACAACCGAGCTTCCTTAAACTAGTAAAACTCGAGGTCACACCCCATGGGTAGTTCATCATTGGTAAAAACCAATGTAAAGGCATGCTGCACCCCCTAGGTGTCCTTGGGCTGGGTCAGAAACAAAAACGTATCTCAAAGAACCTAAAGGATTCCCAAACAGGTCCAACATCATCTATTTCAGATTAACACTTTAAAATCACGCTCGCGCTAAAAAGTCCAGTGGGCAGAAAAAAGGTCAAAATCTCTATAAAGCATCAAAAGCTGAAAGAAATGTATAGACCACATACCTTATATCATTAGTGGAGTTCTCATCTTGTATCAAGTCATGATTCATCCTGGTTGGGAATAAATCTAAAGAACATATGAAGAACAAGAAATTATGTCATAAAAGACTAAATATAAACAATGCAACTATTGTTCTGAAGATCAAGAATGGCTAAAAAGGAATCAATATCTTACCTTCATGGTTCCAAAAAAAATTACTGGGAAAGAAATGGAATCCAAATGGGTGCTAGATCTGAAAATATAGATAACAATGTTTTTAGGATTCAAAAGATAGAAAAAAGGCTTCTGTCAAAAAAATAGAGGTACATACCTCTATTTTAGAAAAATGTAGTCGGACAATTACATGACAAGTAATTTCCTTAGATGGTGTGTAATGATCGATTTTACAATAATGGGGCAAAACCCTTACATATCATGAAAGGTCCTAGAAAAACCATTACATGTTATGAAATCAGATTACAAAGTGTGTTATCCAATTACACATCGTGTAATTGGCCTGCAATTGGTATACAACCTTCTTGCATATTGTTTTCCAAAAACAACCCAACCATCCCATGTCCCAGCTTAGGGTCTAAGCCAAAAAAAGAATGTAAAATATTCATACATAAAGAAAAACCTAGGATCTTACAATCTTCCCCCATTAAAATAATTCTTCCCCGAATTTCCCTCTCATGGGTAGTCAAGATCCATTTGAAAAAACTCATGTCACTGATCACGTATGTCAGCCTCCTGCTCCTAAGTATCGTTTGTGAATGGTCTTGCTTCCATCGAACCTGTACTAGAGGAACTAAATATCCTTGTATAACCTTCATTATCCTATCAACAATATGAATTAGAAACTCCTTGAATGATGCATCAAATTATAGCTCAACCTCCTCGGTATGAAAGGCATGATATGGGTCCGAATTATAATTGTGTAGTTGTGATACTTGGAAGACGTCATGCATGGCTCAATTCCATTGAGGTAACTAAAACTAATAGTCTACTGATATGACTCTCTCAAGAATCTCGAATGTACCAATATATAGTGGAGAAAGAATACCACGTATCATGATCCTTCTATGTACCAACCTTAGTGAAGCACATAAAAAGACTCGATCCCTGACCTCAAACTCTAGAGGTCATATACGGTGATCGACATAATATTTCTATCAAGATTGTGCTGTATCCATCTGCTTCTGAATCAACTGGATATACTTAGAATTCTCTTGCATGGGACAAGGTCCCAGTAAAGCTACCTCACCTACCTCTATACATCCCAAGGGTGATTGGCATATCCTACCGTACAAAGCCTCGTAAGGAGACATCTGTATCGTTGCCTGATAATTGTTATTATAGGATAAATCATCTAGATGAATGTGTCTCTCACAAGATCCCCCATATTCTGGGACACATTCTCTCATCATGTTCTCTTGCACATGTATCGTATAATCTGATTGGCCATCAGTCTAAGGGTGGGGGACTGTGCTCAGAAGAACCTATGTACCCAGTGCCCTCTGAAAACTCTATAAGAAATAAGATGTAAAGTGGGAATTCCTATTTGAAATTATAGTGTGTGGGAACCCATGAAGTTGTATTATCAAATGGATATACAACTTTCCAAGAACATTTACATTGAAGGTATCCTTGATCGGAAATAAATGATCAACCTTTTTGATCCCATCAACAACAACCCATGTAGCATCATTACCTCAAAGAGACCTTAGTAAACCAGTCAAAAAATCCATTATGACATCATCTCATTTCCAATTTGGAATAAGTATTTTCTATAAAATCATTCTTGGTCATTGATGTTCCTCCTTCACATACTGATAGGTGTAACACCTCGTAACAAAACTAGCTACCTCACTTTTCATACTTGGCCATTAGTATTGATGATGCAAGTCATGGTACATCTTGTTGACTCTGGGATGTAGTTCCCAAGATGAAGCATGAAACACTCACATCATATCCCCACGTATATCCACTAAAATCCAAACACATCCATGGATATGTAAGACCTCATCAACACCTACTGTCCAACCAGGAAGAGGGTCCTCACCTTCCATACTCTCCCATAGGACTAGACCCTCTGAATTTGATAACTGCATCATCCTTAATTTATCCAATAGGGTAGAGGTCACAACTATGGATGTTAGATATTTTTATCCCTAACTGTTGTTCACCTCCTTATAGATCATAAAGAATAACGCCATAAGTTTCTACTCACTACTTGCATGCTGCACTGTTTGTATCTGAGTCCACGTGCTCAGCACATCGAACATTACATTACCTTTACCAATCATGTATTCAAGCGTGAAGTCAAAATACTGTAGGTAATCCACCCACCTTTTTTTCCTCATAGTAAAATAATACTGAGTAAATATATACTTGAGGATTTTTTAGTCTGTATACACCAAAAAATTATCTCCCAATAAAAAATGTCTCCAGTAGTGAAAATCATGAACAACTGCATCTAGCTCAACATCATTCATAGGTTAATTCCTCTCACGTGGCCTTATAAACTGAGACTCATATGCCAAAACTCTATACCCCTGCATCATCACTACTCCCAGCCCAATACATGATGTGTCACAATTAAGGATCGAACACTCGGTTCATCAGAACCATGAAAACTACTGTCGTGTTTGTGAGACTGAATGGTATAAAAATATATTCATATAGACCATACCTACTATGAATGGTTGTACGAGGCATTCCTATGGATCAAATATGTACCTGGTGATATCTTAACCTTAGTTCTATTTTCAAGAATACTCGGGATCCAATAATCTTATAAAAAAATTCATCTATTTATGGAAAGGGATATCAGTTTTTAACCATTAGATGATTCAAATTATGATAATCCCCAAATATCCTTAGAGTTATATCCACATTTTTTTAAAATGAACTGGAAAACCCAACAGAGAAGTATTAGGTTTGATAAACCCCTTTTCTTCCAAATACTCAAGCTTCCACTTAATTTCGTACAACTCCATCGTATCCACCAACCTCAAGGGGGTACTCCCTACACTAGAGCACATCATCCATTCTAATTCCCAAGAGTATTTCTAGCATTAAAATTATTTTAAAATACCACACAACAAGCCCAAGGATTTTCACTATAGGTGCATATATGAAACTATGAGATACACATGTATCAAAAAGAGAAGATAAAATAGTAGAGGCTACTAAGATCATTCCTCTTACTGTAGATAGTATGAAACCTTACTCCTCAGGGGTAGGTTGTGCATAATATAACTGACCTATACCACAACCCTGTGAAACAACCTCACTGCTCAGAGTAGGTCCCCATTGATGTATAGCAGTAATTGGTGTATGGCTACCTCAGCAAAACCACTATTTCTGTAGCCTGATCAGCCTTCATTTCTCTAACTCCCTGATTGACACATATCTTAGAAACCTACTCCTGAACATGACATCGGAGCTGACACCCTACAACTCACAACTGGAGGGAAGGTCCTGCAAAACCATTACATGTGGCACATCCCTCTATAATCTTGGCACTCGACTGGGTTGCAGTCACGCTGATTCTTCTTGCGTCATCTCCTGCCACACTAGTGACAAAACAGCGAACTACTAGAACTCATAGACTAAATGATGCTCATCTCATGGGAAGAATCAAAATGGTGCTTCCTTCCTAAAGATGTAGAACCACTAGGTTGAGAAGAAATATTTCCCTATTCTATATCCTCAAATTCCCTCAGGCTCCAATCTATAATCAGTTCCGGATTCACAATCTTAGTGATAGATGTCAACCAGAACATGTTGACCTAGGATTTGATAGTATGTCTTAGGAAGTCCTCAAAGCATCTCGATCATGACTGCTCATCAGTAAGGTACATCAGTGCAAAACTATGCAACTCTGTAAAGTATGTTGAGTTCTCAATAACTGTCATGGTGTCGTGCTCTAGACGCATGAACTCACTAGATCAGTTTGTCCGTATTGTCTTGGTGTAAAATTAGTCAATGAAGTAGGTCTGTAAATTAGTCCAACCCATACTTCGTGGCCTTTCAGCATGGTTCAGAAAATCCCACCACTACTTTACTACTCCATGTATCATATAAGGGGTGAGATTGACCCTCCACTCAAGTGGTGTCTTCAGAAGCTCAAATATAGATTGTGGGGTCTCAAGCCACAACTCAGATGCTTGTGGACCATCATCCCCCAAAAATGTGATAGGATGTTGCTGCTAGAACACCCATGTCAGCTCGGCCAGAGTCATGGTAGGCTATTGTACTCCTTGAAAAGTTTGCATATAGAAAAATAACCCCTCATGGAACTATGCCTCAGCACCTATGTCTAAAATAGTCTATTGTACCACAAAATCCACTAAAAGAGGATCCACTAGTATCTCATGTCCCACCACCTTTGAAGCATGGACATCGCCGCCCTCTTGGCATACCATTGGAGGTCTTCATGGTGACATGCCTCTACAATTCCAAACACTAACCTCCTAAAGGAATGATATCAAAGTCGCATCTCAAAAGCATAGGATAGGTCAAAACCCTCCTAAAAACAATTAATAACACAAAACCTAATCCTAAATCCATAATTTAATAAAGAACAACCACCAAAAAACTAGAAACACTACCTCTCACCCAGTCAAAATCTGGGTGTAGGTCATGTCACTATTTCCATTTATTTTCAATTAAAAGTCATTATTTTACATGATTTAACCAATGGTCCACCATGTTTCGATCCTTGAGGACCCATAACACCTCAAGAACAAAACTTTTATGCCCATATAATCCATACACATCAAATTCACATTAAAATATTAATTTAAAAGGTACTTCATTTTCTATTTCATAAGGGCCCATACACCTTATGAATTGAAAGATGATGTCACTTCCCTATCCTCTGCACAAAGTCTATCACAAAATTAGGAACAACTATTAGAGCACCTATCACAATAGCATGCGTCAAATAATTCATCTTAAATGGAATGATATAATTCATGATATGTTATTTCTAACAAGTGACTAAATGATGCATGGGATGGAATACCCTCATCTCACCGGGTTGCAAAAAAAAGAACCCACAATTGCATCAATAGTATCAGCATAAATCATGTGTTTTGCCTAATTGTGAAATAAAATCAACTCTAATAGTCAAAACCATAAAATAGCAATTTCATTTAGGGTAATTTGGATTTTTCATGTACACGGGTTAGCTACACTCGAGCATAGCACATTAAAAAATTCTATTTTCCATCATATCCATGTCTATTGTCTCCAAACAGTAAATCAAACTAGAAAATAAATTGTCTCTAATGCCACATTGTAACGTCTTGAACTCAGATGCCACTCAATGGTGCCCCAAGCCCGGTTGTCTATATGTCCTCAAATTCCATATGCTTCTGACTAGTGGTGAGGGCCTAGTTGAGTTATTGGGGAGACTATTCCCTCATTACCAGAGTATATCATAGTGGAATTCAATCAAATTCAATAGATAAAGTAAATACAATAAGAAGAAAATAGGTAAAATAGATAAGCATTACATGAATGTATAACATTCCATAAGTGTCTCATATACCATGATTCAGATGATAGATGTATCTAGAAAACAACCAAAAAATATACATGGAAATAAAGTAAATACAAGTATCCAAAATCCAAAAAGATAAAAAAGTGTCACAGTAGCATCACAAGCCTTAGCTGGGTCTCATGCTCCCATGATCTAAAGTAATGATCAACATCTAGTGTTAGGGAGCTTTCCCCTACTATCACCTGAAACCATATAATTTGTTTGGGTCCCCAAGGAGGCCCAAAAAAGGTGTGAGATAAACATCCTAGTAGGTTTCCCCCCAAAGATCTATACAATTCTAAGCTACACTATGAAATATGCGAAACAAGTACATGTAAGACGTAATGTATGTGTGAAAGCCCAAGGCATATAACCAATGCAAACAAGTTATACCGAACAACCTCTTGTGGATCCCTGCAATAAGTGGAAGCTCCTAAAAAGGAACCTATAGGAAATATAAACAAATAACACAACCTTGTCGTAAAACAATCCATATCATGTCCACACAACCTTACTCTATAAAGAACACCATATCAAAAACCCACGACCTTGTCATACTACCACAGTCATATATCCCACGATCGTGCCATATAATGAAGTATAGACCATGAAGGGATGAATCCAATGTATTGAAGACCAAGGCATCATCATCAAGTCCTAGTATCATCTCGATAGAAACTCAGTATAGGTTTTGGTTGGAGTCCTTGGAGAATGTGTACCTGCATGTCCTGCGTGAGTCCAATCAAGCTGGATCTAATGTAAAAAAAAGCCCGAGGCATCACATAGAATCAAGACCCAATGTGAATACTCAACCAAGTTCTCCACTACTGCGTTCCGAATCCATGGAGATCCTTCCTTAGAATCTATGTAAATCATCAACCATTACATACATTTAACAATTCTTATCCATATGAGTCTACCCACTAATATAAACAATTACATTCAAAACCATTCAACGAGTATACCTACTCATTTAAGACATTACATCTCATGAGTATATCCACTCATGTACTCCACTTCAATTTAATCATGTCACATGGTTATACCCACCCAATTATCACCAATTTCCATTTTACACATCACATGGATATACCCACCAATTAATCATAATTACCAAAAAAAAACAATTTATGCAATATAAAAACAACTAACAAGTATTCCGACTCCTTAAACAAGTTCTATTTAAGCATTTAATCAATTTAGGCATGACATATTATGATAACACAAGACATGGAGGCAGGATATCTCTGACAAAAAAAACATTTTGTGCCTATTTGTGATCAAATAATGAGGATTTTTTTATTTTTTTAATGATTAAACCCATGTATTTCAATGTTTTATTAAAATAATCGGTAATTTGATTTTTAGAATGATTATGAGAAAAATTGATAAAAGTGCATAATTTTGGATTTTTGACAGATTTTTACAAAAAGGCTATTTTTTCATTTATTAAAAAATATAAATCAAAATTTACTGATTAATTTTTTTGATAATACAGATTTTATTTTCCTCAACTTTATCTTTATGACCTAGAGCTGATTCGATGATCTATTAGTCCAAAAAATTCATTGAATTTGGAAACTTTTCCAGGCGGACAACGTGGACCTCACAACAGTAACGGATGCACAAATCGGTCTCCTCGCCTCTAATTTAGGTTATTCTACCCGGGATATCACTAGGACACATAGTACAGACTCAAAAAACAATTTTGGGGGAGTTTTTAAGTCATTAAGGTTTCTATTGATCGTTATACATTTGAAGGAAGCTTCTTGGAAATTTCGGTCATAAGAAGTCTCATTCAATTAAAATTCAATATCTCCTTAATCCAATTTCTAAATGAGATGAAATGTGGAGGTTGAACGGAAAACACATTTAGGAACAACTTTTATAAAGGAGTCCATGTGTTAATCTACCATTTATTGGGCCAAAAATGCACAATCCTTTAGGGGATAAAATTCTGCCTTTAAAAGGAGGCTCTCGCCTCTTTCCAAAATCATCAGCTCGAGACCAACAACCAAAGAGGGTTCCCAACGGGGCATGGGATGATGCTACACCTCTCTTCCAACCCCATTTCATTATGTTATTTTATTTTAAATTTATTTTAGTATTATTGTTCAATTGTAATTTAAATTTTATTTTTATCAAACCATGCCTTTGTGTTTCCCCATCCACTTTTCTTCATTTCATTCCATATCTCTCTCTTCTCTTCCACCCACTCCACCAAGTAATATAATACTCTCAGAAATGAGAGGATAACCCCAATACTTGGCCAAAGGGGAGGTGAATGTGATCAGGAATTTTATTTAATATTTAATTTTAAGTTTGTAGATATATTTGAGTAGCATGCACAGGTAAGTGGAATGTCCCTGATGTTGTGACAACCACCGATAACATGCAACTCAACCTATACATATTATTTTATTTAATAATTTTCTCTCTCTCAATTGGTTAGTTCTTCACACATTGGAGATGAGATAATCAATGGATGAAACGACATCAATTTAACTGGGTCTTGGAAGATGACACATTCTAGACAATGGTGTGTCACCAACATGGATTAAAGGAGGAGGTGGAATTGAGAGTGCTCAAACATTCAATGATATTCCACAATTTATAAATAAAGAATAGTAGTTCAAAGATTAGATTTCGTGTTTGGATTATCAAACTGATATAAAAAATATAAAGGAGAATAATGATTGAATATTTAACCAACCACCAAAACCAAGTTCTTTCTTATTAATTCATTCTATATATTCTTGAATCATAGTATAAATTTATAATTCTTTCTTCACATAAAATTATTTTAAATAATAAAAAACCCAAAAATATTTTAATCACTTTCATCTAATAAACAAACCCACAAAAAGAGATAGAATAAGTTAATTAAATAAATTAAGTGTACTACATTGAGAATGATATTAAAGAGAGATGACTCTGGTAATCCACTCTTCTGCGTTAGGAAAAATATAATTATTTTTGTCCACACCCCACAACAGACGTGCGTCAAAACTGATGCTATTTCCGGGGATCCAATCAATAGTTCATTTACCTTTTCTATTTTCACATATTTTTATATATAATTTTATTTAAAAAAACTAAAAAAAAATACTTTCGTGATGTATTCAAATTCAGAATATTATGAATGGAAAAATTACTCACAGGTGTAGCAATAAAAACAAGAAGAAGATGAATATTTTAGAAGAGATCAGATGCATGAACTTAGAGAAAGAATTGAAAAACTAACCATAAAGGTTAATATATATTTTGATTATGTTCATGCACAAATAGAGAAAAACAAACATAATCCAAAGGAATAACATGAGAAAGTGGTGGAATAAATTTCACCACATATATTTGAAATTGAAGAACCTGAGGAAGCAAGGGAGGAAGACGTATCTGCTGAGCTACAAGTGGGAGATCAACAAAGATTGGATGAATTCATGATTAAATATGAGGAACTACCTAACTTCCCCATACAATACAAAGAATTAGATTCAGCAACACTGAAGGAAGATACCTCCCAAGTGTTGGAATTTGAAGTCAAGATGGAGGATCCTGACTACCTACCTTTATCCTCAGAGAGTATACTCCAAGAGGAACATTCCACTATTGCATAGATTGAATCTGAACCGACTCAGGGAGTTGAACCATTCATTTAATATATCCTTTATAATTTTATTGAATATGAATTCTAAATCACTCCAAGTGGTTTTGATTATACAAAATTAGACAACCTCAACTCTAACTTGGAGAAAGAAGAAGAACCTCGATGTGCACATGATGAGGAACATATGGAGCTCCCTAGACACATTGAATATTTATTAATGAAAGTTAATGAAGATATGATAGTGTATTTACCTTAGGAAACCATGAAAAAAGACGCTTTGATGGTGAATAAGTTGATCTTGATTCTTCATGTTTTAATATTATTCAAATTGAATTACACTCTGACATTCCCATTGACAATTATTTTGATGAATCATACCTCAAGTAACTAATGGACAGAGAAAAAGAGGTCTCACAAGTATCAGAAAAGGAGGAGGATGATTCATACATCATTTTACCCCCACCATTCAAGTTATAACTCATTGTAAAGGGGTGATTTAGTGTACTCTTTCCTAGAAGGATGGAGAAAAAACTGGGAAAAGACAAATGTGGTCGTTCAAATCAAATAATCTTTATCCTCCATCAATATTTGGATAACAGAAGGTACTACCCTCTAGAGGCAGTCAAAATTCACAACCCACATTGGGGATAATATTAAGATTTATCTTTACTTGCTTTCTAGGAAATTATATTTCAATTTTTTTTCATTGAAATAATTTAGCATGTGGTCCCCTCCCTCTTTAATTTTGAGATTAAATGAAATGATCATTGTGATTAATTGAGTAATTTTCTTTTGTAGGATCATGACGGAAGAAGGATGCCCCAAATAGTAAAGGGGAAGGACTAAGTTTCACAGAAAAATGGTGTTCAATATTATTGTTTTATCTTTTAAACTCTCCACATTTTTTTACACTACATGTTTTTATCTTTAAAGATAAAATTTCATTCCCACACTTAAATTAATGTTTTACTCTAATTATCAAAGAGACATGAGTTTCATAGGAATCATGTGATTCCATGTTTTAGATTTCACTGTTGATATGATTAAATGACTGAATTGAAT
Organism: Viscum album; assembly: GCA_963277665.1. Lineage (NCBI taxonomy): Eukaryota > Viridiplantae > Streptophyta > Magnoliopsida > Santalales > Viscaceae > Viscum > Viscum album. Next base: position 959,974,376 of record OY728148.1, on the reverse strand, counting down.
AATTTAATTTTTAAAATGAAGCATGGATATTGAAGTAATGACTCATTATTTGAAGGAATTAAATGATTCATGTAATGAAATTTCCCTACCATCCTTCATGCATTGAATTTCTGAATTTCATATGAATTGATTAATTAGTCATGCCATGAGTGATTGTCCAATGTTATATTTTCTATTCCCAAGAGGATTTATAGACCATGTACTTCCTATTTATTCTTGAGCATATTTCTTTGATGATCTTGGGACATGTAACCAACAAGAACTTGTATTGAAACTTATCAAAGCAATGACTATGAAAAAACACATTTAAAATGATTGAGTCATCTTTTTGAAAGGCAATTTTCCTTAAAATACCACCTTTACATCAATCCTTATTTTATCCCATAGAGACAATGAATGACATTTATAGGAATGAGTCATGTTTCAATCCATTTTTATCCATTCCTACCTTCCTTTGAGTATTTTCATGATATTTAAAAGTTGAAGTGTGGGGTTAAAGGGAATCATGGTGGATGGGATAATATACATTGTAAGTAAGAAGTGTGGGGGTATTATTATAGTAATTGTAAAGGTTGTGGAATCGTTCATTATGCTCTTTTTTCCCCTCATCAATTAAAAAAATAACAAAAATGACAAAAACAACCAACAAAAAGAGAAAAAATTGGGTTCTGATTTGGGAAAACCAAAAATCACCATTTTTTAGACTGAGGATCTTATGATCATATTTGGTTAGATGATGGATGTGAGATTTGAAATAGTCATAACATTCAAAAAAATAATGAAATGTAAAAATAAAAAAAATCATGATGGTACACAAATCATTCATTATGCTTACTTGATCATAACCTCTTCTTTGAGTTTTGGGAATTAGGTGTTGCTACTTTGTAGGGGATAATTTCATTATATTTTTACTTTTGATATAAAGCATAGTACTTAAGAGATTAGCCTCCTGCTTGAGCCTAAATTTTTAATGCACCAAATCCTACCAAACTTGAACCTCAGAGTCAATAGAACCATAATTGAAATTCCTCATGATTTTATGTTCATTTTGTCTTTACAAAGTGGAGAAAGTATTTCATTTACAAGACTATGGCTAAGGAGCATGTTCTCGTGATATGAGAATATCTATACCTGATTGTATCATGAGTGATGAGAGAAAAGAATCAAAAGTGATGTAAATCATGTCTTGTCATGTTTAATATTATTTAATCAAGGATCTTGAATGAATGAAAGGATATGTTCGATCAATTTTCAAAGGGTAAAAGTAAAATATTTGAATTATTTGTTTCTTTGAACAATTGGAAATTAAATTGATATTTTAGGCATATTTTTGAAAGAATGATTTTACATTGAATTTTTTTTGAATTTATTACCTTGGAATTTAAATATTGGTAATATTAGTGTCCTCTGATTTCCATTTTGAGATTTTATACATGGGGACAAACATGGTTTATATGTGGGGGTATTTGACAGAGCAAATTTATGTGCATATTTTTAATCAAATAATGAGGATTTTTAATGTTTTTCAATGATAAAAGCAATGTATTTCAATATTTTTTTAAAATAATGGGTAATTTTAATTTTAGGACGATTATGAGAAAATTTGAGAAAATTGCATAATTTTGGATTTCTGAAAGATTTTTACCACAAGGGTAATTTTGTCATTTCATAAAAAACATAATTCCAAATTCATGATTTTTTAGAATCCTGATTTTATTTCATTCAAATTTCTTTTCAGTTATAGAGTTGATTTAAATATCTATTAGTCCAAAACAATCATTGAAGTTGGAAACTTTTCCGGGCGGACAGCGTGGACCCCACCACCGTAACAGATGCACAAATCAGTCTCCTCACCTACCATTTAGGTTATTACACTAGGGATAGCACAAGTACACATCAGAACAACTGTAAAACAATTTTGGTTGAGTTTTTAAGTCATTAAGGTTTCTATTGATCGTTATACATTTGAAGGAATCTTCTTGGAAATTTTGGCCATAAAAATCCTTATTCAATGAAAATTCCATTACTCGTTAATACTATGGATAAATGCGATGAAGTTTGGAGGTCGAATGGAAAACATATTTATGAACAAATTTTATGAAGGGGTCCATGTGTGAATCGACCATTTAATGGCCCAACAACACGCAAAATTTCAGAAGACAAAATTATGCCTATAAGAGGAGGTCCTCGACTCCTTCCCAAATCATCATCTCAACACCCACAACTAAGGAGGGATCCCATCAGGGCACGGGAGGATTGTTCTCCTCTCCCTCCTATTTCTTATTTTAATTTTATTTTAATTTTATTTTTTTATTAGTTTTCAATTTTAATTCAAATTTTAATTTTTTTAATCCATGTCTTTGTGTTTCTCCATCCACATTTCTTCATTTCGTTACCTCTCTCTCTCTCCTCTTCCACCCACTCCACCAAGTAAAATATTACTCTCGAAAATGAGAGGTTGACCTTGATACTTTTCCTGGGGGGGGTGAAGGTGATCATGAATTTTCTTTAATGTTTAATTTTATGTTTGTATATATATTTGAGTAGCATACATGGGTAAGGTGAATGTCATTGATGTTGTGACTGCTTCCGATGACATGCAACTGAACCTATCCCTATTATTTTGTTTAATTATTTTTCCTTGTCTCTATTGTTTAGTTCTTCACACGTTGGAGTTGATCTAATCAATTGATGAAACATCTTCGATTGAATCAGTTCTTGGAAGATGAAACATTCTAGACAAATGTGTGTCACCAACTTGGATTAAAGGAGGAGGTGGAATTGAGAGTTATCAAAAATTCAATGATATTCCACAATTTATAAACAAAGAATAGTAGTTAAAACCTGATATTTAATGTTTGTATTATCAAACTTAAATAAAACATATAAAGGATAATAATTATTGAACAATTAACCATCCCCCAAAACCCAATTCTTTAATATTAATTCACTTCTAGAAAGGGAGGTTTTCCCAATGCCTGTAGAGTACTTTTACCAATAGTTTAAAGAAACCATTTGTAAAAGATGGTTAAATCATCTTTTCCAAACAGTTTTTCAAAACCGTTGGGAAAAGTATACTCTATACCATTGGTTTTCTTAAACTGTTGGTATAGAGAGGTTTAAATCATCCTTTACCAACGGTTTTTACAAACCGTTGGGAATGTTTTTCCCCAAATTCACAAACAGTCGAACTCCCCCATTCTGCGCGACTGCAGCCCTAAACAGAAGGGAGAATTCGAATTTTCCTTCCCCTACAGCTGAAATCCTTCCATATTTATGATTTATCAGTTCTTCACTTGTTTTATATAAGTGATACTTCATCTACTATTTTGGTTTTATGTTTTCATTTGGGTGAAGTGGAGAAGTGGGATTCTGTTTACCCTACTGCGAAATACTTCGTTCCAATCCATTTTCAAAATTTCTTACTACTAAACTTCTAATTTTTAAGTGATAATTTCATTTTAATTTTCTACATCTACTGTTTTGGTTTTCTATTTTGATTTGGGTGTGTATGACTTTTTTTTCTATTTGATTTGGGTGTTTTTGTTGGGCATTGACAGTGTATCAAATTTGATTCAAAATGAATTATGTGTTAATATAATCCATAAATTTTCAATTCTTAGAAGGCTTGGTATTGATAGGAAGTTTTTTGTTAATATCATCCATATTCCACATGATTCACATCGTGGTAAGAATGTGTGATGATATTGTTAAGATCAGAGGGAAATCTCATACACTCCAGGTTGTTTATAGAGGCACAGTTAGTCATGAGTGATAATTTGCTTCCTAAGATGACTATGATAATATAACTTTAGGGTCAATTAAATATGTTTCTCACTGTACCTTGTATATTATGTATCTTTCTTGGCCAATACTCACTTTTATGATGGTGGGGTGCTTTTCACTAGCCATGCTAGCATGTTTATACATCTATAACAATGTTAGATAAGTCACAAGTTTAATTCAGTAATCTTGTTATCATTTAAATACCTTATTATTAATCTCAAATTTAAAAATAAATGCATTTGACTTTACTTTATGAAATTAAACCTTTTAACAAGCCATGAACTACCTATTAGTGTAGAATCCTAGACTTTATCCACCCATGGGGTGCGATTGACTTGAGGAACTAATTGGGTAATTAAAGCTATGACCATAGAGGTGCCAAGAATGATTTATTGAAAATGAGTGAATGATTTGGAATGCCTATTACACGTAATGGGGCCTGAGGCATGTGCCTCTACTTAGGATGCCTATAAAGGGGCCTTGAAGTCCTCTTTTACCAACATTTGTGTGCAACCATTGGTAAAAATCTTCCCTTTACCAATGGATTGATTTAATGATGAGACAATGCACCTTTATTGATGATTGTGGATTTCATGTTATTGACATGACTCACACTCTTTCAACCGATGAAGTAGATGATTTGGTTTTATCTCAAGATGCTAGGTCAAATTTTTGAATTTATTGACCCTCTTGTATAGTACTACTTCCTGATAGTTGTAACTATGTGTTTCTTCTTGAAACATGACATACATTACCATCATTCAGTTTAGGATTCTGTTATTAGTTGGTATTACTGATTTGGTTATTTTCATCCATTTCCAATATTTTACCATTGTTATCTTTCTTCCACTTTTTAACTGATAATATTAGAATTGTGAAACATAGGTAATGAGGGAATAGTCTTTCCCAGACACAACAAAGGCTCTCATTATTTTTCAATAACATTTTTCATTTTGGTAGATGTTCTTGGGGCCTTGTTGCCATTTAGGTTTGGGTCACTAATGAGTGGAATCATGGTTTGGGACGTCACAATTTATAGATATCCTTTTTGTAGGTGTTTCTAATCAAATCCTTACATATAACTATTGAAGGCCCATCTCCAAAATCAATTGAGACATGATTCAATGAATAAACCTACATCATTCAGAGTGTGTTTCTTAGTACATACCTTCAAACAACCATTAATCATCTGTTTCTTTATGTTTTTTTATCGGAATGGATTTTCTATATTATGTTTTTTGGGTTAAACATTTGTTATTTATATCAAATTACTTCCATATTTTTTTTCATGGCAGGAAATGACACCCATTGATGATATGCGGTGGAAAAAGAAGACAAAAAATAATCATCACATGAAACAGTTGGGTATTCCTCCACTCATCGATATCGTGAGAATTTTATTTCAAATATATATATTTTAATAACTTATAATATCATGTGTTTATTATTGTGTTAAACTTTTTTTCATGATCTACCCCCTAGATGATAGATATTCAATGAGTAGCCTGATATTTCTCCCAGTACAGAGGTTGGTGGTAGGAGGGGGAGTGGTGTCATAGTTAGATAATCATCTTGTGAACCCGGTACTGAGGTCGGTGGTACAAGGGGGAGGAGGGGGCATACTCGCTTGCGTGGGATGTGGGGGAGGGGCGTACTCACTTGTGTGTGGTATGGAACCTCCAGACACAGTTGATGGTTGAATACAATGATGAATGACAAATGATTAATAAATCTGGGTAGGAATGTCGGGGTTTTTTGAGACACAAGCCAAATACTCTGACATCATTCCAGTCATCCCTCTCTCTTGGTGACATCTTCGACACGAAGTCAAGGTTAATGCATGGGAACAAATATGGGTATAAAATCTATTGGATTTAATGTAATATTTTTTATATTTATATGAATTAATCTATTGGGTGTTAGCTTGGTTTTAACTTCTCTTATGGAGAAGGTGCATGACCAGCATGTTTAAAGGAGCTAGGAGAGCTTTGAAGAGGTTATAAGCATGAGCACTATGTTGGATGGTGTGATAGAGTGGTCCCATAGTTGGATACAATACCTATCATGGATGACTGTCCGATAGAGCAATATCTCCAAATGATTACCCATTGGGCGACTTCCAAATTTAAGGTATTAATCCCATTTGAGGTATTTAAATGACAGTTTTCATATTTTTCATTAATATTATATTATTTATTATTCAACAATATTTAGGAATCTTATGAAAAATCAAAAACAACATTGATTCAAAGTAATACATCCACACTTTGGGGTGCACTACTACGTCAGATCATGAGAGGAAGCTGGTACAATATAGTTGTTTATAATTTTTCATTAGGACATTAACTTTTAATTATTTTGGACCTAAATTATGTGATTTATAGAATTTTTAATATATTATTATACTTTCACTTTATATTGTTTCAATGTAATTACTGATGCAAAAAAATGAATATTGAAGGATGTCTCCCTTGAGCAAAATTGTTTTTCTCGAGTAGATGCAAAAAAGATGGAACTACAGTTAATGAACCAACATAAGAAATGATTTTAAGTTTTAATTTGTTTATTTAAAAGTTTAATATCTATTTTTAAATTTAATAATATATTAATATTTTTAACAGGATGATTTAGAGGCCCTTGATTCCCCAGAGACTGACAATTTAGGCCCACCCGGTCATTTATATTAGGTTTTGGGAGATGATCACTCTGGTTAGTTATGCTGCCGACATGGTATGAATATAGTCTCGATAAGGTGTTGGTCCTCTCCAGGTATCCATTCTAGTACCACTGAGTTGGAACAGCTCAAGGAGAATGCAATATAGTCTGATAAAAGGGTTACAGAGTTTGAAGAACTGGTTCAAATGAGGGAGAAAGAATTTATGAAACTGATCAAATATTTATCTTCATCACTTCCACTAGAGGCCAGCGTGGATTTTCAGACATATATGTCCCTGATGGGTGCATTATCATATGCACCAGGCAGCAGTTCTATTGGCGGTCGAGATGATGATGTTCCTGGTGATGACACAGATGCTGAAGAGGATGAGATAGAGTATAGAGATGAGAATGAGGGAGAGGATGTGGCCGAGGTCAAAGATGGGGCCGAGGATGAGCATGGGGGCGATGATGAGGATGAAGACGAGGACAAAGATGGTGGTGAGGATGAAGCTGATGATGACAATGGTGATAGTGATGGTGATCAGGGGCAGATTGATCCCTTACATTTTTGAATTCTGTATAACTCTTTATTTTTTAACCTGGTTTTTCACTCTGGTATTGATATTTTTGAATTCAATATAACTCTTTATTTTTGACCAAATATGGAAGCCTAATGATGTTATAATGGTTTATGCGGCTTCTGGGCATTGTTTGGAGCTCGGAACCCCAGTCGGCGTAAAACAAAACTATACCTCACGGTCAGTAAAAAAATTTAAGTCCATCCCACAGGGTATCTACAAACTATATATGGATATATATTAGAATCAATGTGCAATATTTTCCTAACCATGCACTAGGGGATGCACGTCATGCACAATGTTGATTGTTTTAGTATAAGATATTATCACTATTGTTGCATGATTTTCCTAACTGGCATACGGAAAACCGACCAAACGCATTCGGATTGTGTTGATACTTTAGGAAAACAATCCATGATTCATATGTGACATGTACGAGTCAACTCCTCCTCAATATGAGGTGTGGTGTGGCTGGTATCACTCAAAGTGTCTTTCTTTTGTTTAAAATGGACACCTTTTTGAGTAAAAACAACTGGCATATAGAAAACTGACCAAAAATATTTTGATTGTGTTGATAATTTATGAAAACGATCCATGGGAAATATGTGATGTGTACGACTCAATCTCACCTCAATCCGAGGCACGGTGTGGCTGGTACCACTCAAAGTATCTCACTTTTATTTGAAATGGACAACATTTTAAGTGAAAACAAAAACTGACATACCGAAAATATACCAAATGTAGTCGGATTCTATTGATACTTTAGAACGATGATACATGGGACATTTTTTAATTGTAAGAGTCAACCCCGCATCAATCTGATGTACGTTGTGGCCGGTACCACTCAACGTGTCTCATTTTTTTTGAAATGGACCAGATTTTTACTGAAAATGAAAACTGACAAATAGAAAACTGTTCAAATGCATTCGGACTGTGTTGATACTTTAGTAAAATGATACATTGGTCATTTTTTATGAGTACAAGTCATCTTCGCCTAAACCAGAGGTGTCGTGTGATTGTGAGGGCCGAAAATATACTACATTTGTCGTAAATGGCCAAAACATGCATTTAATGGTCAAATTCATGCCGAAAGAAATATGAATGACTTGAAATCACACAAAAACACCGTCATTATTATCTGTGAGGTGTACGAGGAGACATAACGTCATTCAGATACATAGTTTTCATGGCCCGACTGAATATGTGTTTTTAGGTGTTTGGTGTGCTTGAAAAAAGTGCGTGGGGTGGTCAAAACTGGCCGAATGTCCTCAAAATGCCATGAAACCAGATGAAAAACAAGGGTGGGTGAATTGAGAAATGGTCAAAATGATGGCACGTCAGTCGGAGGTGTCGTGTGACCGCGATGGCTGAAAAACGCACTCTGCGCGTCGTAAATGGCCAAAACATGCGTTTAACAGTCAAATGCATGCCTAAAGAAATCAGAATGACTTGAAATCACAAAAAACACCCTAATTATTATTCATTAGGTGTACGATGAGAAAACATGCCATTCGGATATGCGGTTTGCACGGCACACCTGAAGATATGTTTTTTAGGTGTTTGGCGCGCTTGAAAAGTGTGTGTGGGGTGGTCAAAACCAGTCGAACGACCTCAGAATTCCATTAAATCAGACGACGACAATGGGTGGGTGAATTTTGAAATGGTCGTCTAGACGACACATCAATCGGAGGTGTCATGTGACCGCGGTGGCCGAAAATGCACTCCACATGTCGAAAATGGACAAAACATGTGTTTAACGTTCAAATGCATGTCTCACAACATCAGAATGACTTGAAAAAACATGAAAACACCCTAATTATTATTCATGAGGTGTACGAGGAGATGGCATGTCATTCGTACGTGTGGTTTGCATGACACGGCTGAATATGTGTTTTTAGGTATTTGGCGCGGTTGAAAAGCATGCATGGGGTGGTCAAAACTGGCCGAACGACCATGGAATGCCCTGAAATCAGATGACAACAAAGGGTGGTTGAATTGTGAAATGATCGGTCAGATATCACATCAATTGGAGGTTTCGTGTGACCGTACTAGCCAAAAACGCACTCTGCATGTCGTAAATGGCCAAAACATGTGTTTAACGGTCAAATGCATGCCGAATGAAATTAGAATGACTTCAAATCATAGTAAAATAGCCTAATTACTATTCGTGAGGTGTACGAGGAGACGACACATCATTTGGACATGCGGTTTGTGCGGCACGATTGAATATCTGTTTTTTAGGTTTTTGGCGCGCTTGAAAAGCGTGTGTGGGGTGGTCAAAATTGGTCGAACGACCTCAAAATTCCATGAAATCAGACAACAACAAAGGGTGGATGAATTTTGAAATGGTCGGCCAAACGAAACATTAATCAGAGCTGTCGTGTGACCGTGCTAGCCAAAAACACACTTTGCGTGACATAAATGGCCAAAACATACGTTTAACTATCAAATGCATGGCGAATGACATCAGAATGACTAGAAATCATATGGAAACACCCTAATTATTATTCTTCAGGTTTATGATGAGACCAAACATCATCCGGACATGTGGTTTTCACAGAAGTGCTTAATATGTGTTTTTAGGTGTTTGGCGCCCTTGAAAAGGGTGCGTGGGGTGGTCAAAACTGGTCGAACGATCTCATAATGTCATGAAATCAGACGATAACAAAGGTTGGGTGATTTTTGAAATTTTCCGCCAAATGGCAGGTCAATTGGAGGTTTTGTGTGATCGCGATGGCCGAAAACGCACTCCACAGGTCGTAAATGGCCAAATCATGTGTTTAATGGTCAAATACATGCCGAACGACATTGAAATGACTTGAAATCACATGAAAACATCCTAATTATTATTTTTGAGGTGTATGAGGAGACAAAACGTCATTCAGACATGCATTTTGTGAGACACAACTGAATTTGTGTTTTTTAGGTGTTTGGAGCGCTTGAAAAACATGTATGGTGTGGCCAAAACTGACCGAACGACTTCAGAATTCCATGAAATCAGATGACAACAAAGGGTGTTTGAATTGCGAAATGGTCAACTAGACGAAACATCAATCGGAGGTGTCGTGTGACCGCGGTGGCTAAAAGCGCACTTTGCGTGTCGTAAATGACCAAAACATGTGTTTTACGGTCAAATACACACCAAACGATATTAGAATGAATTGAAATCCCAAAAAAACACCCTAATTATTTTTATTGAGGTTTAAGAAAAGATGGAATATCATTCAGACCCGTGGTTTGCGCAGTACAACAGAATATGTGTTTTTTAAGTGTTGACGCGGTTGAAAAGTGTGCGTAGGGTGGTCAAAACCAGACGAACGACCTCGGAATGCCATGAAATCAGACGATGATAATGGTTGGGTGAATTTAGAAATGGTCGGCTAGATGTCAATCAATCAAAGTTGTCGTGTGACCGTGGTGGCCGAAAACATACTTTGTGTGTCGTAAATGGCCAAAACATGTGTTTAATGGTCAAATGCATACCGAACGACATCGTAATGACATGAAATCACATGAAAACGACCTAATTATTATTCTTGAGGTGTATGAGGAGAAAACACATCATTCAGATGCACAGTTTGCACGACACAGCTAAATATGTGTCTTTTAGGTGTTTAGCGCGCCTGAAAAGTGTGTGCGGGGTAGTTAAAATCATCTAAACGACCTTGGAATTCCATGAAATCGGACGGCAATAGAGGGTGGGTGAATAGTGAAATGGTCAGCTATACAGCATGTCAATCTTAGGTGTCGTGTGTCCACGGTGGCCAAAAACACATTCTATGTGTCGTAAATTGCCAAAATATGTGTTTTACGGTCAAATACATACCGAACGACATTAGAATGACTTGAAATCACACGAAAACACCCTAATTATTATTCATCAGGTGTAAGAAAAGACGACATGTCATTCAGACGCGTAGTTTGTGTGGCACAGAAGAATATCTGTTTTTAGGTGTTTGGCGTGATTGAAATACGTGCGTGGGGTGGTCAAAATTGGCCAAACGACCTCAGAATACCATGAAATCGGACGACAACAAAGAGTGGATTATTTATGAAATGGTCAGCTAGCCAACATGTCAATCGGAGGGGTTGTGTGACCGTGGTGGCCGAAAACACACTTCGGACAGCCCCCCTCACCCCCGGATAGGCCCCTGCACCCCTCGGACAGCCCCCCACCCTGGACAGCCCCCCCCCCCCCACCCCACCCACCAGAAACCCCCCCCCCACGAAACCCCCCCCCCCCACCCATATATACATGGATCATTTTTGACGGGTATGAGTCAACCACACCTCAATTCGAGGAACGGTGTGACTGGTATCACTCAATGTGTGTCACTTTTGTTTGAAATGGACAACATTTTAAGTAAATACAACAACTGACATACGGGAAATCTTCACAAGGCTACACATATATTCTGGAAATTAAGGGATAAAAAATAAAACATGGTCTATTGGTCATACGTTATAAGAATAAAATATTCACAATGCATAGATTGATACACAATGGGTCATAATATATATAGAAAAAACATGAATTATATTAGGAATGAGTCTCGACATCCCATCATTAAAATGAACTGACACTAATGTTCTAATTCTCAATCACGGGTCGTTCATTCTATATAATAACATAAAGGAAATAAATATAATATAGTGATTTCACATGAGACCTATGAACACTCAAGAGTACCATATAAAAAATTGGTCATCAAGGCTACACATAGATTCTTGAAAAATAAGTTTCAAATTCTCATAAAAGTACCCAAATGATGAGGAATACATATGGTGACACCATAGCCCCACAGATCACCTCAATCCCATCCTCAAACAGTGGGTTCTAGGACAAACCAATGTCTTTTTGAGAACCCAATACCAAAGACTTAATTGAATATTTATACCCACTACCCATGATGGGGATTCATCTCACATCACACCCAGGAGAGCAAATTACAATTAGCCACATACCCACTTATTCTATTTGAAAAGGCCATGAAAAACATATAGGCTATTCCGGTAACCCATCTCATAGGTTTAGATTGGCCAATGTTTTCCAACTAACACATTTGGAACCATTTATACATGGATAAATAATCATTAGAGGAATATAGAAATCCAATGTTCTTCTTATAACTCATCCTAGGTCTAAGTACATGACCACTACCATTGTCTATCTTATGGGTGTCATGATCCTTTCTAGTCTACCCATGTTTTTTTGTTGGTTTTAAGATACTCAACCCATGACCATGACTAAACAACCCATTTTCCTCCTATAACATGTAGGTTTTTTCTCTTGTGTGTATTGGTGTTGTGGTTTGATTGAGGAATGAATTCTAAATTTTGAATACTCTTATGTGTGTTGGTGTTGTGGTTTGAGTGAGGAATGGATTCTAAATTTCGAATACTCTTATGGGTGTTATTGCATTTCCTATATCATATAGGATTTTTTCCTTATGGGTTTTATTTCATTTTAATTTCTAAATTTATAAATTTCAAAATTCTGAAATGAATTCTAAATTTTGAATACTTTGGATGGGGATTTTTTTATTGGTTTTGTTGCAGGTCTGGAGAGGGCTTGTTGTGTTGTTGCAGGTCTGGAGATGGGAGAGGGACCTGCTGTTGTGGTGCTGAGAAATTGTATACCAACGGTTTCAAATCCATTGGTATAGATACTATAATATAATTATACCAACGGTTTGTTATACCATTGGTATTGGTTTATACCAACGATTATAACAAAACTGTTGGTATAGCCTTATGGATTTCCATATCCCCTCTATACCAATGGCTTATAACCATTGGTATAAGTGTAACACACATATACCAACGGTTTAAAAACCTATGGTATATGTTATACATTAATACACATATTCCAACACTTTATAGCAAACTTTTGGTATACCTTCTATTTTGACACCTATACCAATGGTTTTCACAGAACTGCTGTTATAGGCCTATTGTCATGCCTTACATGGCCACGGTTGAGGTAACCGTTGATATACTATATACCAATGGTTTCCTGGCCTTTACCAATGGTTTAAAACTGTGGGTAAAGTGTAACATTCGAGTAGTTATTTATTCTATCTAGACTTGAATCTTAGTATAAATTTATAATTCTTGATTCACAAGTCATTATTTTTAATAATAATAACACCATAAAGATTTTAATCACTATAATTTAATAAAAAAACCACAAACAGATATAGAATAGGTGAATTAGATAATGAAAGTGAACTACATTGAAAAGGATCCTCAAGAGAGACGACCATGGTCTGCCACTGTGCTGCACTAGGAAAAATATAATTATTTTTTCCACACCACACGATAGCCGTGCGTTAAAACTGAAGCTCTTTTCGAGGAGACAATCATTAGTTCTTTTTCTTTTTCATTTTTCACATCTTATTTATATTTCATTTCATTTAAAAAACTAAAAAATACTTCCATGATGTGTTAAATATCAGAATATTATGCATGGAAGAATTACTCACAGGTGAAACCACAACAACAAGAAGAAGATGAATATTTTAGAAGAGCTCAGGTGCATGAACTTAGAAAATGCATTGAACTACTTACCAGAAAGGCCGATAGATATTTTGATTATGTTCGTGCATTAATGGACCAACCCAACCCTAAGTTGGAGAAATAACATGAGAAAGTGGTGTAATAAATTTCAACAATTATATTTGAAATGAAAGAACCTTAGGAGGCAAGGGAGGAAGACGTACCTACTGAGCTACAAGTGGGAGAACAAAAAAGTTTGGATTAATTATTGATTAAATGTGAGGAACAACCTGACCTCCACATACAATAAAAAGAAGAAGATTCAACACCACAAAAGGAAGAAACCACCCAAATGGTGGTATTTGAAGTCAAGATGGTGGAGCCCGTCTACCTGCCTCCATCCTAATAGAGTCTACACCAAGAGGCACATACCACTGAGGCAAAGATAGAAGCTGAACCAACAGAAGGATTTGAACCATTCATTGACTCTATCCCTTCTAAGTTTATTGAATCTTAATTCTACATCACTCCTTGTGGTTTTGATTATACAGAATAAAAAAATCTCAACTATGACTTGGAGGATGAAAAAGAACCTAGATGTGCACATGCTGAGGAGCATATGGATCTCCCTAGATATGATGAATATTTATTGAAGGAAGTGTATGAAGAGATACTAGTGGATTTCCCTAAGTAAACCATGATAAAATCTACTTACTTTGATGGGGAAGAATTTGATCTTGATACTTCATGTTTTAATATTATTCAAATAGAATTACGCTCTGACTTTCCCATTGAAAATTCTTTTGATGAAGCATGCCCCGAGGAACCAATGGATAGGGAATAAGAGGTTTCACAAGTAGCAACCAAGAAGGAGGATGATTCATACTTCATCCTACCCCACCATGCAAGATATACCTCATTGTTAAGGGGGTGGGGATATGTTGTACTCTATCACTGGATCATTACTAACCCAGAAGGATGAAGCACAAGCTAGGAAAAGCCACTTGTAGTGGTTCAAATCAAAGAAGCTTCACCCTCCATCAGACTTTGGATAACAGCGAGTATTTTCTTCTAGAGGTAATTAAAATTCAAGGCCGACATAGGGGATAATACCAAGATTTATCTTTACTTTCTTTCTAGGAATTCAGATGTCAATTTATTTTCTTTGAAATATTTTAGTATGTGGCCCCCTCCATCTTTTCATTTTTAGCTTAAATGAAATGATCATTTGGATTAATTGATGAATTTTATTTTGTAGGATCATAACGATAGAAGGAATCCCCAGACATTGAACGGTAAGGACCAAGTTTCATTGGAAAAGGGTGTTCAATTTTAGTGTTTAATCTTTTAAACTCTCCACATTTTTTTACCACAACATGTTTTGAGATTTAATGATAAAATTTTATTCCCAAACATGAATTCATGTTTTACTCGACTTATCTAAGAGACATCAGTTTCTTAGGAATCCTGTGATTCCATGTTTTAGATTTCAATGTTGATATGATTAAATGATTGAAATCAATAATTGAATTTTTAAAATGATGCATTGATATTGAAGTAATGACTCCTCATTTGAAGGAATTAATTGATTCATTTAAATGAAATTTCCCTACCAACCTTCATGCTTTGAATTTCTGAAGTTCATGTAAATTTATTTATTATTCATGCCATGACTGATTATCTAATGTTATATTTCCCATTCCTAAGAACATTTCTAGACCAAGTACATCCTATTTATTCTTGAGAATATTTCTTGAGTAATCTTGGGACATGTAACCAATCATAACTTGTATTGAAACATGTCAAATCTATGACTATGCAAAAACACATTTAAAATGATTGTGGAATCCTTTGAAAAGTTAATTTTCCTTAAAAGTATACCGTTACATCAATCTTACTTTTAGCACATAGAGACCATGAATGACCTTTATAGGAATGAGTCATGTTTTCAGCCATTTTTATCCACTCCAACCATCCTTTGAGTATTTTCATGATATTTTAAAGTTGAAGCGTGCGGGTAAAGAGAATCATGGTGGAAGGGATGCTATACATTGTAAGGTAGAAGTGTAGGGGTTTTTTTGTTGTAATTGTAAAAGGTTGTTGAATCACTAATTATACTATATTTCTTCCCCTATTGTAAAAAAATGAAAAAATGACAAAAGGAATCAACAAAAAGAAAAGAATGGGTTATGATTTGGGAAAACCCAAAATCGCCATTTTCTAGACTGGCGATCTTATGAGCGTATATGGTTAGGTGATTGATGTGAGTTCTGATATGATCATAACATTCGAAAAAAGAAAATAAAGTATAAAATTAAAAAAATAATGTGGTTTCACAAATCATTCATTATGCGTACTTGATCATAACATTTTCTTTGAGTTTTGGTAAGTGGGTGTTGCTTCTATGAAGAGGATAATTTCATTATATTTTTACTTTTGATATCATGAATAGTAATTAATATATTATCCTCCTCCTTGATCCTTAATTTTTATAGCATCAAATCCTACCAAACATAAACCTTAGAGTCAATAGAACCTTAATTTCAAGTCTTCGTGATTTTATGTGCATTTTGTCTTTACAAAGTGGATAAAGTATTTTATTTACAAGCCTATGGATAAGGAGCATGTTATCATGATATGAGAAAAACTCTACTTGAATTGTATAATGAGTAATGAGAGAAAATAATCAAAAGTGAGGTAAATCATGACTTGGAATGTTTAATAATAATGAATCAATTATCTTGAATGAATTAAAGGAGAAGTTCCATCAATTTTCAAATGGTAAAATTAAAATATGTGAATTATTTGTTTCTTTGAAAAATGGGAAATTAAATTGATATTTTTTAAATTTTCGAACGTTTGATTTCACATTGAAAATTATTTGATTTAATTGAATTCTAATTTGAATATTAGTAACATTGGTGTCCTCTAATTTCTATGTTGAGATTTTATACTTGAGGACAAGCATGGTTTATCTGTGGGGGTATTTGAGAGAGCAAATTCATGTGCATATTTTTGATCAAATAATGAGGATTTTTTAATTTTATTCAATGATAAAACCCTTGAATTTAAAAGTTGTATTAAAATAATGGGTAATTAGAATTTTAGAATGATTATGAGAAAAATTGAGAAAAGTGCATAATATTGGATTTTTTTACAGATTTTTACTAAAAAGGTACATTTGTCATTTTAAAAAACATATAATTCCAAAATTGGGGATTATTTTTCTTAAATACATGATTTTATTTCATTAAACTTTTTCTTAAGTATATAGAGTTGATTCAATGATCTATTAGTCCAAAAAATTCATTGAAGTTGGAAATTTTTCTAGGAAAATAGAATGGACCCCACCACTATAACGAATGAAAAAATTAGTCTCATCACCTCATATTTAGCTGATTACACCTAGAATAGTACTAGGAAACATAATACCAACTTTAAAACATGTTTGGGGGGATTTTTAAGTCATTAAGGTTTCCATTGATCGTTATAAATTTGAAGACAGCTTCCTAGAAATTTTGGCCATAAAAAGTCTTATTCAATGAAAATTACATAACTCATTAATCGTTTTGGCTAAATGTGCTGAAAATTTGATGTTGAATGGAAACCACATTTTTTAATAACTTTTATTAAGGGTTCTACACATTAATCTAACATTTAATAGGCCAACAATGTGAATACTTTTAGAGGAATGAATTCTGCCTATAAAAGGAGGCCCTTTCCTTCTTCCCAAATCATCAGCTCGTCACCCACAGCTAAAGAGGGATCCCACTAGGGCATGTGCCACTTCTTCTCCTCTTTCCTCCCAAATTTATTCTTTATATTTTTTTTTAATTTTATTATTGTATTATTTTTCATTTGTAATTCAAATTTTAGTTGTATTAATCTATGCCTTTGTGTTTCTCCATCCACTTTTCCTCATTCCTTTCCCTCTCTCTCTCTCTTCTCTTCCACCCACTCCGCTAACTAATATATTACTCTCAGAAAAGAGAGGCTGACCCCGAGACTTGGCCCAGGGGGAGGTGAAGGTGATCATGAATTTTAATTAATGTTTAATTTTATGTTTGTTGATAGATTTTAGTAGCATGCACAGGTAAGGCTAATGTCTCTGATGTTGTGACTGCCTCCAATGAAATACAACTCAACCAATCCCTATTATTTTATTTAATCAATTTTTCATAACTCCATTGGTTAGTTCTTCACACATTTGATTTGATCTAATCAATTTATGAAATGGGTTCGATTGAACTGGGTCCTAGAAGATGACCCATTCTAGAAAAAGGATTGTCACCAACTTGGATTAAAGGAGGAGGTGGAATTGAGGGTTCTCAAACATTAAATGATATTTCACAATTTATAATTCAAGAATATTAGTTCAAACATGAGATTTCATGTTTCTATTATCAAACTAAAATAAAACATATAATGAATCATAATTATTGAACATATAACCAACCCCCAAAACCATGTTATTTCTTATTAATTCATTCTGTTTCGACTTGTATATTAGTATAAATTTAGAACTCTTGATTCACATGTCGTTATTATAAGTAATAAGAAACCCAAAAATATTTTCATAACATTCATTTAATAAATAAAACCAAAAAAATAGATATAATAAGTGAATTAGATAAAGTAAGTGAACTACATTGATAAGTCTCTTCAAGATAGATTACCCTGGTCAGCCACTATGTTTCACGAGGAAAAAAATAATTATTTTAGTCCATGCCCCGCGACAGGAATGCATCAAAACTAACGTTGTTTCCAAGGATACAATCATTAGTTTATTTACTTTTTCTATTTTCACATCATAGTTAGATGTCATTTCATTTAAAAAACTAAAAAAAGACTTTCATGATGTATTCATGTTCATAATATTATCCCTGGAAAAATTACTCACATGTGGAGTAACAACAACAAGAAGAAGATTAATATTTTAGAAGAGCTTAGGTGCATGAACTTCGAGAAAGCATTGAACAATTAACCAGAAAGGATGATAGATCTTTTGATTATGTTCGTGCATTAATGGAATTACCCAACCCTAAGCTAATGGAATAACCTGAGAAAGTGGTGGAAGAAATTGCACCACATATATTTGAAATTGAAGAACATTAAAAGTCAAGGGAGGAAGACCTACCTAGTGAGATACAAGTGGGAGATCAAAAAAGTTTGGATGATTTATGGATTAAATGTGAGGAACTAAATGACCTCACCACACATTAAAAAGAAGAATATTTATCACCACTGAAGGAAGAAACCACCCATGTGGTGGAATTTTAAGTCAAGATAGAGGATCCCGACTACTTGACTCCATCCTCAGAGAGTCTACTCCATGAGGCACATACCATTGAGGCAGAGATTGAAGCTGAACTAACATAGGGAGTTGAACTATTCATTAACTCTATCCCTTCTACTTTTATTGAATCTGAATTCTCAATCACTCTTTGTTGTTTTGATTATACATAATATTACAGTCTCATACATGAAAAATTTTGGGGATACCACGAGGACACGTAGGAGCAGTTTTACAACAAATTTGGGGGAGTTTTGAATTCATCAAGGTTTCCATTGATTGTTACAAATTTGAAGGAAGCTTCCTAGAAATTTTGTCCATAAAAATTTATTATTCAATGAAAATTACATAACTCTTTAACACAGTTTCTAAATGAGCTGAAATTTGCAGTATGAACAGACAAGAAATTTATGAACAACTTTTATGAAGGGGTTGACGTGTGAATCCACCATTTAATGGTCCAAAAACGCGCAACGTATGGTCTAACAACGCGCAATCTTATAATGTCTCTATGATTTATATGATTTATCACCATTTTATTCTTTGGGTTATTAATACTGTTTTAAATTTATTTTGTTGAAAAAGTATGAATGATTTTATTATGAGATGGGTGGGACCTATATCTCCCACCAATGCATTGGGTAAATATTTATATCTCATTGGATAGGCATGGCTAGAATGGTAAGTTAATTTGGTTCAGTGATACGAGACTGGAATGAAGAGGGAACTCAATTCAAAAAGGGGATTTGTCCAATATGAGTGTTTTGGAAGCAATGCCTTGGCTACTATGGAAATCATAACAAGTGTTGAATGGTTTCCACAATTACATGATTTATTCCCATGCTATTTTATCATGATTGATGTTCCATTATTATATATGCCTTATATACTTCCATAATTTATGTCTTTACTCAGGATTTTGATGTTTAGATTTTATGTTAATGTTTTTGCATTCAAATGTTTATGGATTGTTTTATGTTCTCTATGTTTACCCATACTGAGAATTTGAGCTCACCCTTTATATGTTTTCTTTTCCCCATGATATAAATAACGGTTTTAGGTAAGAATACTAAAAAAGGGAAGATCTTCATGGGAGATTTTGAAGATCTTTTACCATGATTAGAAGATTTCGTTCCGAGTTTCTAAATACACTAAACTAATACGGTCATTGGGCGTCTATTTTTTTTAATGTATTAAGTATTATGAAAAAGTATTGTAATGTCCATGTACG
The DNA here is from genome assembly GCA_963277665.1 of Viscum album. Lineage (NCBI taxonomy): Eukaryota > Viridiplantae > Streptophyta > Magnoliopsida > Santalales > Viscaceae > Viscum > Viscum album. Next base: position 959,954,332 of record OY728148.1, on the reverse strand, counting down.
TCAAGCTTTGGGTCTCTATAGAAACCATGACAAAATCTGCTTACTTTGAGGGGGAAGAATTTGAACTTGATACTTCATGTTTTAATAGTATTCAAATATAATTACACTCTGACTATCCCATTGAATATTCTTTTGATGAAGCATGCCTCAAGGAACCCATTGACAGAGAATAAGAGGTTTCACAAGTAGCAACCAAGAAAGATGACGATTCATACTTCATCCTACCCCCACCATGCAAGATAAAACTCATTGTTAAGGGGGTGGGGATATGGTGTACTCAATTCCTAGATCATTACTAACCCTGAAGGATGAAGCACAAGCTGGGAAAAGCTACATGCATTGGTTAAAATCAAAGAAACATCATTCTCCATCAAACATTGGATAACAGCCGGTATTTCCCTCTAAAGTTTGTCAAAACTCAGGGCCGACTTAGGGGATAATACCAAGATTTATCTTTAGTTACTTTCTAGGAATTAAAATGTCAATTTATTTTCATTGAAATAATTTAGCTTGTGGCCCCCTACATCTTTTCATTTATAGCTTAAATGAAATGATCACTCTGATTAATTGAGTAATTTTCATTTATAGGATCATAACGGTAGAAGGAAGCCCTAGACAGTGAACGGGAAGGACCGGGTTTCATGGGAAAAGGGTGTTCAATTTTAGTGTTTTATCTTTTAAACTCTCCCATTTTTTTCCACAAAATGTTTTGAGCTTTAAATATTAAATTTCCTTCCCAATATTGAATTCATGATTTACTCGACTTATGAAACACCCCATGATTTCATAGTGTGTTAGTTTTTTCAAAATAATTCAATAACTTGCACTATAGGCAACACCGAGTTCAAGTGCACCATGACTTACCAAACTAGCCGTTCAAAAGAGGTTATGAATAGTATTAACTGAATTCTGAAATTTATATAATCCTTATAATTTTAGAATCCATGTTATGAGTTTCTTAGACATAATTTAAGAACAAATTCAATTTTTTCAGATAAAAGAAGTATTTTTAAAAAATGAACTTTTACCGACTTTTAATGGTGAACCCTTTTAAATACTAATATTTTAAAACTTTTACAAATTCAATTTGACAAAATAAATTTTTTCAATAGAATGGGGACATAAAAAATTTATAATTTAATACCCCAATCTTCCTCAGTACGCTTCTCTTTGAATAATACTGTAGCATGTGTTGTACGTCACTTCGAGTTCTAACACACACCACAACCAATCAAACTAGCCCTTATGAATAGTAATACCAAATTTTTTAAATTTTATAAATTTTAACATTCAAACTAGACTTCGTCTTTGGATTCAGAATATAAAAATTATCCTTGGATGAAATTATGGTACTTTTGGATAACTTTTATATTTTGATTAATAGTGAAAATCACTAAATTTTTATTAAAAACAACTTTTTAAATCGAAATAATTAATAGAGATAAATTATGAAATTGAGTGGTTTTAAAGTATATTTAGAAAATAGTTTTAACGTTTAATACAATTTTATTAATTGGACATAATTTCACATTTAAACAGGACATAAACAAGTGTCAATCTTTTGATAGTTATTATCTCTTAAAAACACGGTTTTTGTTTTGACAGCGGGAATTAATTTTAAATTAATTTCTGACACTTTTTTGTTTTGAATTTGGAAAAATGGACTCCATATTTGTAAATAGGATTTACAAATTTTGTAAATAGGTAACTTTTATTTTTAGACATTTTGAATAATTATTTCGGTATATATTTTATTTACCATGGTTAAAGAGTTAATACGGTAAATAAGGGTAAAAAAATATTATAATAAAACTAAATTACCCTAAAACGTGTCTTAACCCTATTTGTTGATACATGTCCGAACTTGGGCATCTTTGGGTAGATTTTGGGACCCCATGGATCCACTTCTAAGTGATAATGACACTTTATAATAATTAAGTTAAAATAAATACAAAAATGACAAAAGCATACATATTTTAGCAAAATCAATTTTACATAGGGTTATATATGATGGATTTTCGACTATAATTATTAATCAGAAAGATAAAAATATTTTATACATAATGGTATTTTATTAATAAATTTTATACGTTTAATATTTAATATTATGTATGACACAATAATGATGCAATATTTTCTTTATTAATGAAAGTATCAAATAATTTGTATTATAAATGTTATAATAAATATAATTTGAAAGTTTTGATGACATACAATAATTTTATTGGTTAATATGAAATGTTAGGATTTCTTAAATGAATTTGTTTCGAATTAATAATGTTGTTAATACTTTAACAAAAATCAATTATTGAGTAGTGTCAAAATGACATAAATGAGTTTTTAAAACAAATATTATATAATTAATATATATTCTATTCCTAAAAATATAAGGGTCTTCCAAAGGACATATATCATTGTTGGTGTATAATTAATGGACCACTTGGGGGTTTCTTGGATGTATATAGTATGATTATTAACTATATATTATAAAAATACAATGTGGCATGGTAAGTGTTAAACTAATTAACCAAGAGCTAAAACTAAAAGATAAAGTTAATATAATGAACCAAACCTGTCTAAAATCTATTGGATGAAAGGATTTAGACCCATAAAAACCTTATAATTTTATTAATCTACATTTTATCCATTATAAACTGAATATTATTTTATTATAAAATAATACTTTAAGTTTTTCCTAAAGAGCCCCTCACCCCTCTTATAAAAGGGAACTCCCCCTTCTCATTAATTCACAACTTCAAATCCATTTGACTCGGCCAACTCCTACCCACATATCCTCCCAACTTCATTCACTTCATCCTAGAGGCTTTAGTTTGATTATAAACCCATCCTAATGATCCCTTTTGATCAAATCAAAATGATGAACCCGAAGAAGAGGTAACGTTATCACCATCCTCTTTAAAGTTACTTTCTTCTTCAACTTCTTCTTTCCTTGTTATTTCCATTCTAAAATAATAACTCCAGTACCTTATATATACTATTATGTTATTATAATTCTTGAACAAATGGATTCATTATTCTATCCACCCCTTTAATGACATGTCACCATAGGTGCGTACGTACGGCATACCGTCTCCACGTTGTGGTGTAATTGTTATTCAAGATACTATTATTTAGATGGGTATAATAATGATGTATAATTCATTTAAATAATAAATATAACATGATAATGATTCTATCTATATGATATACCATCCAATTATATATTATTGTAATATCAAAAGAATGATATTGTCGCTCGTGTGTACGTACAGATTACCGTCTCCACGAACACGATGAGATTAATTTCCCATCGTATCCATTCATGGATAAATTTTATTGGATGAATAAAAATAATATTTAAAGACTTAATATCATTATGGATATGAGTAAGATACAACCTATACATAACAAACACGCCTTATATAAAATAAAATGAGTAAGTTAACACCCAAAACGACGATAATACTAAGATTTTATTAACAAAGGGATGTTAACAGATCATATATGATATCATATTAATATATATGACTATTGAATAATTAAATAACAATTAATTCACCATTATAAAGGAGGTTAACCTACTATAAACCAAGGAAAAGTACAAGGTAAGGGGTTTTCATCTCACTCTTTATTCCCGTGAGATTCATGCCATATTGCTACTATTAACTTTTGTGTGGTGTATATACTATCTATAATTATATTCATTTTGTAATACACATTAATTTATGTCTATTTTCATATTCATTGTATGATAACTCTTTCACGTGGTATATGTTTCGTAAGTTACCAAATTGGTAAGGGTTAATTTCACAATCTATTAATTATCCGATGTTTTTTTACATAAGTATCTACTGGGACATATTTATTATATATGACCATGATTTATGAAAGAGTTTTAAAAGGAATTATTTTTAGAGAATTTTTACTAAAACATCATTTCAAATGTTTTAAATATTTATTCTCCTAAATATTTCTCTTTAATGTCCATGTCTTTAAAATGTTTTTTAATGATTTATTTATCTGGACATGAATGTTTTGAAAATGTTAATTCCTTTAAAATGTTTCAAAGTTGTATGGGTCAATTTGATTATAAAATGTCATGAAATGACTTATTTTTTAAATTGTGTGACTTGAAATATTTTTCATGAAAAAGGGGTATTTCTCTCAATGAGTTTTGCAAATCATTTTCATCTATGCCAAAAAAATTAAATGGATTTTAAACTTTTTTTGATGTTGATTCATCATGATACAAATCATCCATATTGTGTTGAAGGTTTTGTGATATGTTTGACTGTGGATGTGTTATTTTTATACCATTCATTTTTTATGGAGAATGTATTGACATTTCGTATGCTAGTTTTAATATGAATGTTTATGTTATGTTTAAAGCTGTTTATATGAGAAATGCATTGGACTTAATATGTGACCAGTGGATCCCACTATAGCTCCTCGATGCATCGGTAGGTATCATGAGAAAAACTAGTGTACTGGCACGAGGACTTGACAAAATCTTATTTGTAGTCTTGTTGTCTACGTGGTTTTGATAGTTTGGCATTAAGCATTCCATCATTATGAAAGTGGTTAGTGATATTTCATGTGATCATTCGACTAGTAGAATATCCATGTGAATAAGTAAATTGAATTATTTTATTTTTTATATATTATGTTGAAGTTAAAGTTTTAAAGGATTTTGTTTTAGTTATACATTTCCTTAAATGTTTATGGTCATTTATTAATGTTTTCACCATATTGTTATCCTTACTTAGCATCTGAGGTCACCCCTTTCTATGTTTTATTTTTTCCCCAGGATTCCAAGAAGTGTATTGTGATTGATATGCAGGGTTAATACAAGGGAATAATGGAATTCATAAAGGATTATTTATGTTGTTTTGTATGTTATAATGTGTAGTGTAACATTTATTTATGTAATATATTTTCCAAGACTACTAAACTGGTCGGTCCTTCGGGACTTGATTCTTTGTGATCATGCCAATGTTATGTAATAATGCACAAACTCTAGGTAACTGGGGTCAGGGCATTATAGTTGGTATCAGAGAGAGGTTTAGTACAAACCTTGGAAACTAGATTAAGATAAACTCTGATTAGAAGACATAGCCCTAATATAGACTATGAGAATTTGTATAGAAGAACTTCCTCGAATTTCAGTATTGTTGAGATTTTGTGAGTTTTTCGAGCAATATATCCATGTCTGGATACGAGCAGGTAGAGGCAGCTCTGGTACAGATGTACCTAGGGGTAAAACCCAAAAACAACACTTTGAGCTAGACTCGAATGGGAATTGGTGCACGATAATGGGCCTTGCTGCACTCTTGGTTACGAAACTCCCAGGGGATATGCTTAGGATAATTATAATTTTCATTACAAACCGTTATGAAGGGTTTATGAGTATATACTTCCTCAAATAATACATTTTTATGATTATCGAATATATCCATAAACTATTTAATTTATTTTAAGTGTTTTACAAGTTTGGGATAAGGTATTTCTATTCACAAACTAATCTAGTGTATGCCATTGTTTGGAAATGGAACCCAGTATAAGGAATGAGAACTCCAACAATACGCATAATCCAAAAAGTAAGAAATATCATATATTCCATGGTATTAATCCATCATTTAGAAGGGAAATAGTATCCCACGTATTATCATCATATGAAGAAATAATATCATGTGTTGATAAGATAAGTAAAGAGTTCTATGAGTCCTATCGATTTGAAGGGAAGCAAGAGAAAAAAAGTATGGAAGAGATAAAGATGGATAAAGGGAAGAGGGGAAAGAAGAATTTTTATATATGTGATAACTATGGTAAGAAACACCCTGGAACTTGTCTGAAGGGAATGTGAGTTTGTTATATGTTTGGAAAAATAGGACACCTTGTACGCGACTTCAAGGATAATAAAAAGTTTACAAATGTACAATGCTTAATCTGAAAGGAGTAGGGACACTATGAAAACCAATGTCCAAATCATCAGAGTATGCTCCAAATGATGCTAGTGGATAATAATCAAGTTATGATACTACCACAAATGAAGATGAATGATTATAGTTATTATGTTGTTATTAAATAATTATGTCATTTGGGTGTTGCTACATTGATGGGGATAATTTTATTATATTTTTACTTTTGATATCATGCATAGTACTTAAGAGATTAGCCTCCTCCTTGAGCCTTAATTTTTATTGCATCAAATCCTACCAACCCTAATCCTCAAAGTAAATAGAACCTTAATTTAATGTTCTCATGATTTTATGTGTGTTATGTCTTTAAAAAGTGGAGAAAGAAGTTCATTTACATTCCTATGGATTAGAAGCATGATTCTCATGATATAAGAATAAATCTTATTGAAGTGTATCATGAGTGATGAGAGGAAAGAATCAAAAGTTAGGTAAATCATGACTTGACATTTTTAATAATAATAAATGAAGGAGCATGAATGAATGAAATGAGAAGTTCCATTAATTTTCAATGGGTAAAAGTAAAATATGTGAATCCTGATTATGAGCAAAATTGAGAAAAGGACATAATTTTGGATTTCTGACCGATTTTTACTACAAATGTATTTTTATCATTTCGTAACACATATAAATCCAATATTCATTATTAGTTTTTTTAATCTGGATTTTATTTCATTCAACTCTCTCTTTTGGACCTAGAGATGATTTGAAGATCTATTAGACCAAAAAATTAATTGATGTTGGAAAATTTTTCGGGCGGACAGTGTTGACCCCACCACCATAACAGATGCAAAAATCGGTTCACTCACCTCCAATTTAGGTACTTTTACTTGGGATACCATGAGGACACATAGGAGATACTCTACAACAAATTTGGGGGAGTGTTTAAGTTGTTAAGGTTTCCATTGATTGTTTCACATTTGAAGGAATCTTCCTGGAAATTTCCATCATAAAAAATTCTTATTCAATGAAAATTAAATAACTACTTAACATAGTGGGTAAATGAGCTGTAATTTGGAGGATGAATGGAAAACAAATTTATGAAAAACTTTTATCAATGGGTCGACCCGTGAATCGACCATTTTATGGTCCATCAATGCGCAATATTATAGTGTATAGAATTCCGCTTATAAAAGGAGGCCCTCGACTCCGTGCAAAATCATCAGGTCGACACCCACAGCTAAGGAGGGATCCCAACGGGTCACGGGCCGCTGCTTCTCCTCTCTTCAACCCTCATTTATTATTTTTATTTTATTTTAATTTTAGTTTTGTATATGTTTTAAATTGTAATTCAAATATTATTTTTATTAATCTATGACTTTGTAATTCAAATTTTAGTTTTATTAATCCATGAATTTGAGTATTCATACATGCTATTTCATGGGTGACAACCCCCTTCCTCATATCTTGACTGACCAGGTATTGACAATCTCTTCTTCCCACTCCTTCATATCCTCTTCTAATCTATCATCCTTTTATCTCTCCCTATATATATAGATTTATGGAACATCATTCCAGGAGATATGTATTTTTTTCAAATAAGTTATACTAAATAGGTTATTATTTATACACACGCTACAAATATAATCATGACTTCTTTGGTCCTAAAACAAAAGATAATCCCTCATTTTTTTTGAAAGGATGATATCTCATAACAAAATTTTTTTCCAGCAACTTGTCTACTGTAAAGTGGTGGAGTTGTCTATTTGCATGTGGAAAGGAGGGAGAATGTTTTAAAAGTGCTATGTGATGCATTTTAAAATTCATATTGAAAATGTTTAATAAATAAATAAATATTTAATTTCAAAATTAATAGTTGGTCATAAAATGATTACTTATTTGTTCATTCTCCGATAATAAAAATTTTATATCCCCACAAAAAAATTTTGAGCATTGGTTATATAAGTGAAAGGGAGTGGCCACATCCTCAGCATTGCCCCTCAGCCCCTAACTATGTCCATGGAAATGCCGAATCCTTACCTCTCCCCCCAGTCCCCTCCTCTTTCTGACGATGACCTAGCGTCGTGTGCATCCGAACTGAATCTGGAGTTGCAGGCACCCATCGTTGACCTGTGTGACGCGCTGGTGAAATATGGAATGAACCTTTGTAAGAGTATCGGGCCACCTTCAACCTTAGTGACCTGACCTCGAAGCCTGATAGGTGCGTGTTTGCCCCTTCCTCCTCTGGAACCTTCACCACCTAGGACTACTATCACATATGGGATCCTTCAGAGTATTCTGATAGATGGAATGATACCTTGGGTTGATTGGATTATTAACACCAGTTTGAGATTTATTTGTGACTATATACTTATTATATTTTCTTATTATTTCTTACAAACCACTACTTGAATCGAGTAAGATGATTTAAATCCATATTGGTACTTTGGTTCTGATGTGGATATAGTTTTTTTATGTGTTTGTGACATGTACATGTGTGGATATATGGGTATTTGGGCATTATGATATTTAATGTAGAGAAGAGACCTATGAGTGGTAGATGTATCATTCTTGATTATTCTTTTGTTTTTTCTGGGGTGATTTGAGGAAACTGTAATGAATCTAAAGTAATTATATTTAATGAAGATAAATAAATACTAATGGTTACGCTCTATTAATCTCTATTTTTATAAGGAAGTGGTTCTATTATACTATATTTGGAAGTCCTGTTTTGTGTACATGAACCATAAATACTAATATTTGAGATTCAATTAGGATGAAGATGAATAAAGATTGGATGGATGCTAATCATTTGACAATAGATTATGAGAACAGAGTGAAAGAGTTCATCAAATTTTCAAAGGATCAAGCAAATGATCCTTCTCAAATCCTTTGTTCGTGTTTACATTGTTGTTATTCTAGACTACTTACTCCAGAGGAGTTGGAAGAACATTTGATATGTCACTGAATATATCAGAGTTATAAATGTCGGAATAAACACGGAGAAAAAGAGAATGTAGCTACTGGATGGGATACAACTGCATTTTATGGATCATCAGATATGAATACAACTATGGATAATGAAGAAGAACATATGGTGGATGTGAATACAAATGTCAATGATGATGAATATTGTGTTGAGGAAATGACAAAGACAATAGAAGATGAACTTCGTGATTTCCCAAAATTGTTTGAGAAGTTATAGAGTTAAGCAAAGACACCGTTGTATGCTGGTTGCACCAAGTATACAACATTGTCAGCTATACTGAAGTTGTATAAATTGAAATCAAGCAAAAAATGGAGTGATGTCACTTTTACGGAACTACTTTATCTCTTGAATGACATGCTCCCTGATGATAATGAGCTCCCACGCCGGAAATATGAATCTAAACAAATGCTACGCTCAATGGGTATGATTTCGGAAAGAATACATGCATGCCCGAAAGACTATATATTGGTTCGCAAGGGGACAAATCACTTACAGAATGCCCAAAGTGTGGTGCTTCTCCATACAAGAAAGATGAATCCAATCATACGAAAGTTTTATGGTACTTTCCAATAATTCATAGCTTTAGCTGTCTATATGGAATTGAAGAAACTGCAAGAAAAATGGCATGGCATGCAGATAAAAGAAATAAATATGGGAAATTACATCATCTGACCGACTCTCCTCAATGGAAGAAAATTGATCATGAGTATCCTGAATTTGGAAAAGAGCCGGGAAACCTTCTTCTTGAGTTATCTACAGATGGAGTAAATCCTTTTGGTTTTCAAACCAACACTCATAGTACATTTCCAGTTATGTTGGAAAATCATAACTTGCCACCCAGGTTATGCATGACGTAGAAATTCATCACGTTATTTGTGCTTATATCAGAACCAAAACAACCATGTAATGATATTGATGTTTATTTGGCTCCTTTGAACGAGGATTTGAAGTTATTGCGGGATTCATGTGTTATGTTGTATGATTCTTATAAAAGTGAATACTTCACATTGAGAGAGATGTTGTATGGGACAATAAATGATTTCCTTGCTTATGGAAATTGTTCAAGCTATAGAATTAAATGAACTGAAGGGTGTCCCATGTGAAAAAATGATTAACAATCAATTAGGTTGAAACATTAATTGAAATATGTGTTTTTAGGACATCGTATATTTATACCTCGTCGGCATAAGTATCGATCTTGGACGATATCATTAAATGGGAGTTCAAAACAACGCGCAATACCGTCTCCACTAACATGTGATCATATGTTTGAGAAGGTAATAGATATGAACACTGTTTTTGGTAAACCATTTTCAAAAAACCTTATGAAAATCGGTTGAACAAAGAGATCAGTTTTTTTTTGAATTACCTTACTAGAATTGTTTATACATCAGACATTTTCTTGATGTGATGCATGTGGAAAAAAATGTATGTGACAGTGTTTTCGGATCGTTTCTAAATGCCCATGGAAAAACAAATGATGGAATTAAGGCATGGTTGGACATTGTTGACATGGGAATACAAGAAGAGTTGGATCCCATGAATGCTGAAAATCGAATGCTTCTTCATCCAGCTGCTTATACTCTTTCTAGGGAGAAGAGATACCAGTTTGTCAACTTTTTCAATGATTTAAAGGTTTCAGAGGGGTATTCATCAAATATCAAGAACATTAGGTCAATGAAATATTTGATGTTAAAAGGTTTGAAATCACATGCCTGCCATGTTTTGATGCAAGATCTAATTCCTAGAGCTTTACGTAGCATTTTTTCCAAGAATGTTCATCATACGTTAAGCACGCTTTGTTTCTTTTTCAATGCATTATGTAGAAATGTTTTAGACCAGGTGAAATTGAAATCTATGGAAAAAAGAAATTTTCATCATTTTATGTGAATTAGAAATGTTCTTCCCGCCAAAATTAATTGATATGATGGTTCATTTGATGATTCACTTGGTGAGAGAGATTCGATTTTGTGGTCCTGTTCACTATAGATAGATGTATCATGTTGAATGATATCTGAATATTTTGAAATGGTATGTCAAAAATTGAAGATGGCGAGAGGGTTTTATAGTGGAGCGATATATTGTTGAGGAAGCCATTGAATTTTGTACTGAATACCTATCTGATGAGGAAAGCTTTGGTCTCCCGAAATCTCATCACACTGGAAGCATTGAGGGTGGGGGAATTTATGGAAGAGATGTTGTGACAATCACCATTACAGATCGGGAGAAGTCCCACTGTTATGATTTTCATAATAGTTGTGAGGTTTCTCCATATATTAAAACTCACAAAGAAATTGTTAGATAGTTGAATCCATTAAGGGCTTAAAATGGTTATCAAATACACATAATCCCTAGTTTATAGGATGGTTTCAAGGCCATATTTCTAAGCAATTGTATGAAAATCCTAATCCAATTTCAGAATGACTTCAATGGATAGTCTCTAAACCAAGTGTGTATGTATTATCTTACAGTGGTTATGTAATTAATGGTTATACATTCTATACAAATGATCATGATGAAGATAGTACCCTGAATATTAGTGAAGTTACACTAGTGGCTGAAGCGATTCTTGTTTCTGGTAGTAAGGAATGAAATAAAGTTTATGAAAATATATCATAATTTGGCATTATCAAACTAATATGGGAGTTTCATAATACAACATTCCAATTTCCGATTTTCAATGCAAATATGTTGATAATAACACTGTTGTTAAAGTAGATGAATGGGGAATTGTGAATGTTGATTTTAGTAATGACGGCTACAAGGATAACACATTAATAATGGAATCACAAGCAGTACATGTTTTTTATGTTCTAGATCCCACAAACCGAAAGTGGTCGATTGTTCTGTTAGCATCCAAAACTACTGAAGGATTCAATGAAAATTCAGTTGAGGATGATCCTTTCAGTGGTACATCGCAATCATTTCAGAGTTGTCCCAATTTAGATGATGTTTTCTATGTTAGAGGAGACCACAATGAAAGGATTTGGATAATCGATAGAGGTGTCAAATACCTTCAGCCTTTGTAAAAAAGAAAGAGAGTTCTGTAAACAGGTTATATTTTGTTTGTAATATAGATCTTGTTATCTCATATTATTATATTATCAGTACTTAATTTATGTAAACTAAATTAAATATTCAACCACTTTTTCATATAATGACTTCTGCACATTCTGGTGCTCCTAACCTTGAGGCTGAACATGTCTCTCAAGCTACTGATGTGGCTGATGCGACTACTGCTGCTGCTCTTGCTGCTCCTACAGTTGCTCCTGCTGATCCGGCTATTGCGGCTCCTATGGCTCATGCTTCTCCTAGTTTTGAGGTCCATCAACCATCATCACATGACGTTGCTACCATTTCATATGAATATATAGATGATATTGATATCGATGAAATGGTAGGGAATGAAGGATCGAAATCATAGAAAACACAGGTTCATTGTTGTTTGACGGTGTCAGACAAAGTTCTTAAGACGAAAAGAAAAGGCATCAAATTTGGTGTTGGATGGAATGCATGAAGAAAAAAATGTGAATCCAAACAAGGCTACGTTTAGTAGTTACATTGAATTTTTCACTCAGCAACACATTCTGATTAACATAGATTCGTGGCACCATGTTGTGTCTGGGTTGAAAGTTGTGATATGGGAAGAAATTATGGTAACATTATGAATTTATTTATTTAATTTACTAGAAAATAAAATAATGAAACAATGTCTTACTCTTATCAATCTCTTGCATAATACATTTATAGTAGACGATTCACACAAGGATTATGTACTAAGGCTTTTAGGAAGGATTCATCGAGGTTTTTCCAATATTTTAACAAGATATCACCTGAAAGATTCCAAAGGTAAAATAAACACGGACCCACCCATTGTCTACGCTCACCTGATATCTCAAGAAGCATGGGATGCATTTATTGGCCGCTGTGGGGATGAGAAGTTCCAGGTACATTGTGGGTGATAATACGTTGTTTGAGGATACGCGTATCCATCACATTGATTGTCAATATTTCATTTATGAAACAAAAACTCTATAACAAAATAAGGAACGTGCATCAAAACCAACATACACCTATCATAAAGCAAGGATGGGGTACGCTTCACTGGAAAAGAAAATGGTACGTATTTTAAATTTACAGTAATATTGTTAGGTGCCAACAAACAACATCATAATTATCATTCTATGATTATATATAGATTGATGAGTCTAAAACCAAATACACTTCCATACTATGTCATGTGCATTGGATGGAGGCATGTGTGAATAAGGAAGGGAAGCTGCTAGACGAGAACACATAAAAAGTGTTAGAAATTTGTGTAAGTATGAAATGATGATAAAAAGATTTTTTTTAAATTGAAATTACATAAAAATAGTTACTTATTTTCCTATATCTAACATTCACAGGAATCAGCTACTCCTGTAGTCAATGTAGACCAATTATATAGGGCTTTGAAGCATCCAGAAAAATATGGTCATGTCAGGTGTGCAGGATTTGGGGGGACACCCCGAGTATAATTTGAGAAGAGAAAAAAGATGATAGAGATGAAACATTGAAACAAATTAGTAAAAAACTAGAAAACCTTGAAGAACGATTGCACATGACAGGGAGTGTTGTTAGAAACTTTTAGGGGTGGGAAGAAAGGAGAAGACACTACTCAGGAATAACCAGCGCGTGAAGATCCCGCCCCACCCCCAACTAGCTTTGAGGCGTTCCATTCCCCTAAAAGAGATATCTTAGCCATGGTAATCAATATTCTAATAATTGTTCCCATGAAATGTGAATCAGAAAAACACTGATACTTTTCATGTACTGATAAACTAAATGGAGATAATGATTGTGATTTATATTTGTCAACACCCACCTATCACCTTGTAGCGAGAGCTACAATGTTCAAAATCCCAGATGACAGGCTGCATAATAGAACACTTCCGAAAGATCATCTAAAATTGACGATTACTATAGCTCATGAGCCAAATGAATAGCTATCTATTCCACTTGATGAAGATCATATTCATACGGTCGAAAAGGCTATTGGGACATTCATTTCATGACCGTCACATCTTGTAAGAGTACATGCGGCCAAAGAGGTATTTATTTCATTTTTTTAAGCTAAACCTTTAACAATTTATGAAAAAAGGGTCTGAACCAATTAATGTTATTATAGACAGAGAAAGGGAAAGGGGTGACAAATGTCGGCTCAAAACCATATAAAGGATCGACCAACCGATCCCAAGGAGCTACTGAAATCATAATAACACCACATGTTCTCTATCCACATTTACTAGCATTGAAGACTCATGTGGATACGAAGCTAAGAGGTGGTAGTAATCATATAGTGGTTTTCGAAGAGAATATATACGGTGTGGAAAGTCAAGATTTCGTTGCTGCTAAAAATGTAAATGAGATCCTTGAAAATGGTAGGCTAGGCATCACAATTGTAAATGTATATATGAGCTACGTTTGGATGAATTGATTTTCTAAAATCTGATATAATGTGAAAATTATGACTAAATGCATTTTATTTTATTGACAGACGTATATATGAAAAACAGTTGAAGGAATTTTCCATGAGACAAGATTTGGACTCATTAGTCCTCATACCACATCATCACATCTGATGAAAATAGAGCCATCAGAAAAGAATGAAATAGTGAATGGCTTGCTGAAAACAATTGAAAGCAAGATTACAGATGACAGAATCTTATTAATACCAACCATGCAGGGGTAAAACTCTATGATTAAATCATATCAACTATATTTTTTCTTCCTTTATTACTTATTAATTTTTGTGTTTTTAGGCAACATTGGATTCTAATTGCGTTGAACTTGGATGCTGCAATGATTTATTTTCTGGATTCAAAGCAAGGATATCCATCAAACCGACCAAACATGATGGAGTTTGTGAATCTGTAAGACACTACATCCTATGTTTTAGGTCTAAACATCAAGTAATATAATTTATATTATCTTTTATTGAGGATTATTTTATGATAGTGTAGTGTATAATTATCGTCTAAAAAAATGAATGAGGAAAGGGGCTAAGCATAAGGAGGCAGACAAGTACTACGTCTAGACAAATATCAAGGTATATATAATAAAATTTCACTATCTAAACACATCTTAATATAATGTTATTATTCATTTAAGGATCAATTTTATTTTAGTTCCCAAAACCAACAAAAGATAATGATTTCAGTTATTATGTTTGTATATTTATGAATGAGAACATTTTTCATCAAGAAACAGGCATCCCTAAAGAGGTATTTTAAAAAAAACTACTAGTTCGTTTAATTTATTTATTTATTATTTATTTTTATATTTTGGAGTACTACCCTGACTACCAAAAAGCCTCATACACGCAAGATGATATAGACATGTTCATAAATTAGTGGGCCACATACCTGATGACAAATTTTACCCAAATAACATGAATATCTGACTTGGGGACGTGTACAATTGGCGATAATTTTTGAGAGGGGTTTAGGGGATCAAAAGATGACACATTGTTGTATGTAAATGTTCATTGAAGTATTGTAATTGATATTAAATAAAAAATCCTTTCTATAATGAGACAATTTATCATTTTAACATATGATATACACCAACAACATGTAAGAATGATGAACCACTCAAAGGGCCTTTCTTTTGTTTAAAATGGACAAATTTTTAAGTGAAAACAACAACTGAACTACAGAAATCTTACCAAACACATTTGGATGGTCTTGATCCTTTAAAGTAAAGATCCACGGGTGCATTGGGGATGTGCCCGAGTCATCCCCACCTAAATCTGAGGTACGGTGTCGCCGGTACCACTTAATGGGTCTCTCTTCTATTTAAACTGGACCAATTTTTAAGTGAAAACAACAGTTGACCTACGAAAATCCTACCAAACGCATTAGAATTGTGTTGATCCTTTAAGAGAAAATCCACAGGAGCATTGGAGATATGTGTGAGTCATCCCTACCTCAATTAGAGGCATGGTGTGGCCGGTACCACTCAAAAGATCTCACTTTTGTTTAAAATGGACATATTTTTAAGTGAAATCAACAACTGTCCTACGAAAATTTTACCAAAGACATTCGGATTGTTTTCATCATTTAGGAGAATAATCCACGAGTCCTATGTGATGTACATGAGTCATCCCCGCCTCAATATGAGGCATGGTGTTGTCGGTACCAGTCAAAGGGTCTCTTTTTTGTTTGAAATGGACATAATTTTAAGTGAAAACAACAACTGACCTACATAAATTCGAACAAACACATTCATATTGTCTTGATCCTTTAAGGGAATGATACACGGGTGCATTGGGGACATGCACGAGTCATACCCACCTCAATCCGAGTCACGGTGTAGCCAATACAACTCAAAGGGTCTCTCTTCGATTTAAAATGGACAGATTTTTAAGTGAAAACATCAACTGGCCTACGAAAATATGAACAAACACATTCGGATTGTCTTGATCTTTTATAAGAATAATACATGGGTCCTTTGTGACATGAAATAGTCATCATTGCCTCAATCTGAGTCACGATGAGGCTGGTACAACTCAAATGGTCTCTTTTTTGTTTGAAATGGACACAATTTTAAGTAAAAACAACAACTGACCTACAGAAATCCGACAAAACGCATTCGAATTGTCTTGATCCATTAAGAGAACAATACACAAGTGCGGTGGGGATGTGATAGAGTCATCCCTTCCTCAATATGAGGCATGGGTTTGGTGGTACCACTCAAAGGTTCTCTCTTCTGCTTAAATTGAACCGATTTTCAAGTCAAAACAACAACTGACCTATGAAAATCCGACCAAACGCATTCGGAGTGTGATGATCCTTTAAGATAATGATCCACGGGTGCGTTTAGGAAGTTCACGAGTCATCCCTTCCTCAATTCGAGGCTCTGTGTGTCCGATACCACTCAAAGGATCTCACTGGTGTTTAAATTGGACATATTTTTAAGTGAAAACAACAACTGACCTATGGAAATCTAACCAAATGCATTTGGACTATGTTTATCCTTTGAGAGAACAATCCACGAGTGTGTTGTTGATGTGCACGAGTCATCCCCACCTCAATCTGAGGAACAGTGTGGATGGTACCACTCAAAGGGTCTCACTTTTATTTGAAATGGGCAAATTTTTAAGTGAAAACAACAACTGACCTACCGAAATTCAACCAAACACATTTTTATTGTCTTGATCTTTTAATAGAATGATAAAAATGTCCTTTGTGACATTTAAGAGTCATCCCCACCTCAATCTGAGGCATGGTGTGGCCGGTACCACTCATAGAGTCTCTCTTCTATTTAAATTGGACATAATTTTAAGTGAAAACAACAATTGACCTACGGAAATTTGAATAAATGAATTTGGATTGATTTGATCATTTAAGATTATGATCCAAGGGTACTTTCTGATGTGTATGAGTCATCCCCACCTCAATATGATCATGGTGTGGCCAGTACTACTCAAAGGGTCTCTCTTCTATTTAAATTGGTCACAATTTTAATTGAAAACAACAACTGACCTTCGAAAATCTGACCAAACACATTTTTGTTTTCTTGATCCATTATGAGAAATATCCATCGGTCCTTTGAGATGTTTAAGTGTCAAACCCGCATCAATATGAGGCACGGTGTGGCCGGTACCACTAAAAGGGTCTCTCTTCGGTTTAAAATGGACATATTTTTAAGTGAAAACAACAATTGACCTATGTAAATATGACCAAACGCATTTTTATAGTCTTGAAACATTATGAGAACGATACAAGGGTCCTTTTTGATTTGCATGAGTCATACCTGCCTCAATCAGAGGCACATTGTGGCTGGTACCACTCAAAGGGCCTTTCTTTTGTTTTAAATGGACACAATTTTAAGTGAAGACAACAACTGACCTACGGAAATCTGACCAAACGCATTCATATTGTCTTGATCCATTATGATAATGATCCACGGGTTCATTGTGAAATGAAAGAGTCATCTTCGGCTCAATCTGAGGCATGGTATGGCCGGTACCACTCAAAGGGCTTCACTTTTCTTTAAAATGGACACAATTTTAAGTGAAAACAACAACTGACCCATGGAAATCCAACCAAACGCATTTGTATTGTCTTGATCCATTAGTAAAATGATCTATGGGTGCATTGGGGATGTTCACGAGTCATCCCCGCCTCAATATGAGTCACAGTGTGGCTGATACCACTCAAAGGGTCTCTCTTCTGTTTAAATTGGTCCGATTTTTAAGTGAAAGCAACTGACCTATGGAAATATAACAAAATGCATTCGTATTGAGTTTATGCTTTGAGAGAACAGTCCACGGGTGCATTGGGGACGTGCATGAGTCAGTTCGTCCTCAATCCTAGACACGGTGTGGCCGGTACCACTCAAAGATCTCACTTTTGTTTAAAATGGACATATTTGTAAATGAAAATGACAACTGACCTACGGAAATTTGAGAAAACACATTCGGATTTTCCTAAACCATTATTAGAATGATCCATGGGTCCTTTGGGACGTGCATGAGTCATCCTCGCCTCAATCTGAGGCACGGTGTGGCTAGTACCACTCATGGGGTATCACTTTTGTTTGAAATGGACAAATTTTTAAGTGAAAACAACAACTGACCTATGGAAATTCGACCAAACCATTCGAATTGTCTTGATCCATTGAAATAACAATTCACAGGTGCGTTGAGGATGTGCAAGAGTCATCATCACCTCAATCCGAGGCACGATGTGGCCGGTACCACTCAAAGGGTGTCACTTTTGTTTGAAATAGACAAATTTTTAGGTGAAAACAACAACTGACCTACGGAAATTCAACCAAATGCGTTGGGATTGTCTTGATATTTTAGGATAATGATCCAAGGGTTCTTTGTGACATGTACGAGTCATCACCACCTCAATTAGAGGAATGGTGTGGCCGGTACCACTCAATGGGTCTCTCTTCTGTTTAAATTGGACACAATTTTAAGTGAAAACAACAACTGACCTTCAAAAATATGACCAAACACATTAGGAATGTCTTTATCCTTTTTGAGAATGATACATGGGACCTTTAT
The DNA here is from genome assembly GCA_963277665.1 of Viscum album. NCBI lineage: Eukaryota > Viridiplantae > Streptophyta > Magnoliopsida > Santalales > Viscaceae > Viscum > Viscum album. Next base: position 959,935,371 of record OY728148.1, on the reverse strand, counting down.
GATCTGTATGTGAATACCCTATCTCAATTTCAGGCACAGTGTGGCCGGTACCACTCAAAGGGTCTCTCTTTTGTTTAAAATGGACATATTTTTAAGTGAAAACAACAACTAACCTATAGAAATCCGACCAAACACATTCAGATTGTCTTGATACTTTATGATAATGATCCACGGGTCCTTTTTAACCTGAATGAGTCATACCCACCTCAATCTGAGGCACGGTGTGGCCGGTACCACTCAAAGGGTCTCTCTTTTGTTTGAAATGGACAAATTGTTAAGTGAAAACAACAACTAACCTATGGAAATTTGACCCAAAGCATTAGGATTGTCTTGATCCTTTAGTAGAAAGATCCAAAGCTGAATTGGGGACGTTCACGAGTCATACCCGCCTCAATCCGAGGCATGGTGTGGTCGGTACCACTCAAAGGCTCTCTCTTCTGTTTAAATTGGACCAATTTTTAAGTGAAAACAACAACTGACCTACGGAAATCCAACAAAACACATTCAGATTGTGTTGATCCTTTAAGAGAACTTCAACGGGTGCATTGGGGATGTGAAGGAGTCATCCATACTTCAATCCTAGGAATGGTGTGGCCAGTACCACTCAAAGGATCTCACTTTTTTTTTTAAAAAAATGGGCATATTTTTAAGTGAAAACAACAAATGACCTACGGAAATTCAACCAAAGGAATTCATATTTTCTTGATTCTTTTGGAGAATGATTAAAGAGTCCTTTTTAATGATCATGAGTCATCCCCGCCTCAATCCAAGGCACGGTGTGGCCGGTTCCACTCAAAGGGTCTGACTTTTGTTTTAAATGGACTAATTTTTATGTGAAAACAACAACTGACCTACGGAAATTCGACCATACGCATTCGAATTGAACTGATCATTAAGAGAACGACCCACATGTCCTTTTTAACCTGTACATGTCATCCCCACTACAATCTGAGGCACAATGTGGCCGATACAACTCAAAGGGTATCTCTTCTGTTTAAAATGGACACAGTTTTAAGTGAAAAAAACAACTAACCTACAAAAATATGACCAAATGCAATCGGATTGTATTGATCTTTTATGAGAACAATCCATGGATCCTTTGTGACGTGTAAGAGTCAACCCCACCAACTCCCTGGACCACCCACCCACCCCCTGGACACCAACCCACCCCCTGGACACCCCCCACCCCTCTGGACTCCCCCACCACCTGGAAGGCCCCCTCAACCCCCTTGAAAGCCCCCTCAACCCCATGGACACCCCACCCTCCCTGGACATGCCCATGGACAGACCCCCCCCCCCACCTCAGACAACCCCCAACCCCCCCACCCCCACCACGGACACCCCCCTGGACAACCACCACCCCTCTGGACGACAACCCACCCTCCTTGACACCACCTTACCTCCTACATACCCCAACCCCCTGGACACCACCCACCCATGGACGACAATCCCCACCCTCCCAGACACCATCCCACCCCCCTTGGAAAGCCCCACCAACCCCCTGGACCCCCCCTCAGACATCCCCCTAGAAAGCCCCCCCCCCCCCCCCCAAACACCCTGGACACCAGCCCACCCCCATGGACACCCCATAGACAACCCCCCCCCCCCACCACCACCACCTGAACACCCCCTCCTTGGAAACCACCCCACCCCCCATTTACAGCCCTACCAACACCCTGGACTGTCCCCCTCCCCCTGGACACCCCCACCCCCTGGTCACCCCGATCACCCAGAATCCCCCATCCCACCCTCTTGGACACCACCCCACTCCCCTTGGACAGCCCCACCAATCACCCAGACCACCCCCACCCCCCGATCACCCCACCCACATCCTAGAAAGCCCCCCCCCCCCCCCCCCGACACCCTGGACACTAGCGCACCCCCTAGACAACCCCCTCACCTGGAAACACAACTCCTGGACACCACCCCACCACCTGGACACCCCCACCCCCTGGATACCCCCACCGTCCTTGGACAGCACCCCAACCTCCTGGACTTCCCCCGCCCCCCTTGGACACCCCCATCCCCCCGGACAGCCACCCGAAACCCCCGAACAACCTCCCCAACCCCTTGAATTCTTAATAGAACTCTTTATTTATTTAATTAACTTATGAATTATGTTTTAATGGTGTATGGGTATATTTGGTGTAATTATCTTATTATTTATGTGTTAATTTTGTATGGGTATTGATATTGAGATGCTGAATTATTTGCAGGTGCTGTTTGGGTGTGCTACTGCATAAATTTTTGTGCAGTAGACATGGCTTTTATCGGTGCATTTTAGTGCTGATAAAAGAAACATTTATCAGTGCTAAAAAAGCGTGGATAAAATAAACATTTATTAGCGCTAACAGAGTGCTAATAAAAGAATCCTTTATCACCGCTCTCTTAGCACTCATAAAATGTACATTTATCAGTGCTTTTTTAGCACTGATAAAAGCTACCTTTATCAGCGCTAAAAAAGCGCTGATAGAGGGTACCCCCTATATTAGTGTCGAGGTTTAAAATGCTTTTTTAGCGCTGATAAAGCCCGTTTTGAGCACTGATAAAGCCTGTTTTTTATAGTAGAGCTGGTACGCTCAAGTTCCGTAGAATCTGTCCCTTGAGATATCGGTCATACCTCAGCCTCCATTAAGCTCCAAAAAGGAATAACTCAAAGGGCCGCCATGTCGTAAGGGTTCCAATGTGATATACAGTGCGTCAATCGGACGCCTGGTCTGTGAATTATAAGCATTTTAGCTTCAAGCTCCCGGTTAGATTCGAGTTCAATCCAACCCATCCATACTTCAACTATCTAAAAAACTCAATCGGAGAATACCAAAAGGACTGTATCGATCCAAGGAACCCAACTCTGTAGATTGTTTATCAAATCGATGTCTAGTTCACAAGATATGCTCCTTTAAGTGTTCCAGGGTTCGGTTGGTCCTGGGTCCATTCTGACCTAATCGGACCAACCCGGACTGACTCCCTCAGGGGTGGGTCAGGGTGGACTCGGCCCGATGGGCCGATGTTTGGTCTGACCCGCAAGGGGGGCGGCCCTGCCAGAATTGGGCAGCCCACAAGGGGGCAACTTGCAAAGGGGAAACCAGACCCGCATGGGGTGGTGACCCGTTCCGGGGAGGCAGCACGCTTCAAGGGTTGTGGCCAAGTCTAAGGGTGGCGGTCCGGTGTGAGGGCGTCAGCCCGATCTGAGGGCGGGGGCCTGGTGTGAGGGCAGGGGCCTGGTGTGAGGGCGGGGTCCCAGTGCAAGGGTGGTGGCCCGCTCCGAGGGAGGCAGTTCGGTATGAGGGCGATGACCCAACTCGATGGTGGAGTCCTGGTCCGAGGGCGGCGGCCCGGTTTGAGGGCGGTGCCCCGACTCGAGTGTGGCGGCCCGCTCCCAGGGTGGCGGCCCGCTTCAAGGGCTACGGCCCAGTTCAGCCTGATGGGGGGGGGTGGGTTGTAACCCCCCTGTGACCTAGATTCTCGAAAGGCCCGAAGGCCGTTCATTTGGTGAGGCGGCGGTGCCGTGTGGGCACTGCGGAACCCTCCGGAGGTGGGTTCGGCCTCTGCCACAACTTCCATTCATCAGCGGTGCAGCGGTCACATCACCTTCCTTCCCACGGTCAGTCGTCTTGCTGGCTGCCTCCTCCGTTCGTCGCGGCAGACGAGCCATGACCCTCCTCTTGGGGCATGCGTCGACGTGTTCGTGGTCTTCCGATGCGGATCATGGAATGGAAGATAGCGGAGGGTTCGAGCTGGGTTTGTTAGGCCCGAACCCTCTGCGTTAGCTCAGAATATGAAAGATATTAAGGGAGTTCAATAAACAGCTGTATTGAACACAATATTAACCCCACATGATTCCCTGCAATAACATCCCGTAAATATGGATAAATATCGGGTCAACACGTTAGTCAGTTGACCCTTGTTCTTCATATAATTTCAATAATGTAGAAGAGGGAAGAAAAGACATAAAAACAAAAATAATCTTCTACCTGGAAGAGACATTTGTTGGCGACAGTCAACAGAACCTCCTTTATCGTTGTCATCAGTTCATGACTCGGTGGCGCTCATCACCGCTTGTTGTAACCAGTCTCGTCCTCCTGGTGGTTGGCGTCGCGGTAATTTCCAGAGCTTCATCATTTTGTGAAGCCCTGCCAACACCCCTCCCTGAGCTCCATATAAATTAGAGAGGAGAAGGAGTGTATAACTCTCGTGGAATTAATGAGGTTCATTTAATTAATAAACCTCTCGACTTTCCAATGGCATGGTTACAAGAAAATAAGAGTTAAACCATTTTTTGGCTTGACACATCATCGGTCCCACCAATGTCATTCATCCATTGGAGGAAAGAAGGAAAATAAAATAACAAAACATTTTATTTTATTAATCTTTCATAAGTACACAAAAATAACTTTTCACCCAACCTACTGCAGTCGAAGTTATACCTCTCTTAAGCACATCCCAGTGTTGTGGGTTCAACGATGCCCTCATATTTTTAAGCCGGACAATAGTTCAAAAGTTCGAAAACGCCACTCACGCGTTTACTAAACGTACCCCAAAAAATGTTTGGAAAATTACTAACAGTCACCCTCAACCCGCACCGGTTGAGGTTAGGATTTTCCTAATTGAAACACGCCCCAAAGATCCCAACGTTACTCACTTATTTCCAATCCGATTTACCATTTAAATGTTCTGGATTTTACAATAATATAATTTTCACTTAATTATTTTATTTACGGCCAAAAACTAACATTCACTGGCAGGACATCATGGCCAATGTTAATATCTTCCTAAAGAGAGAATACCTTCACGAGCTCAGTGGTGGTCTTAGATTTTTAATATGATTTACCATTCATGAGTTATAATCATTTGAAAAATAAAATAATTTTATTTAATTATTTTATTTACGGTTATACCATTTTTATGTTTTCTCATAGGAGGCACGCACTGACTAAACTTAAGCCGTGCCTAGGGTAAACCCGCCATTCTGAGAATGACAATGTCATCAGATTTTTATTTCGAGTAATTGTTTAAGAAATATCCCATTCATTAAGGAAAACTGCTTACATGCGTTAACTAAAGCTTAAAAAAACTTCGACGGATCATTATGGGCACCTTGGGCCTCAGAATCGCACGCCATTAGATTTTTCAGTCTCAAAATAATTCCATATAATTAACAAAAAATATATGGAATTTCTGAGACATTACAATAGATGTCATGTTAACTACCTCAAAAAAATAATTCAGGAAGTCATGGTATCGAAATCTTGGTCTTATGTTCGATAGAAGCTTTAATATTCTTACTAAACATAAGTTTCTTCCTCGATTAAGAAGTTATACTTTCCATTTTGGGAGCATTATGATTTTTTCAACCAACATTGGTTGATTTTTGGGATGTCAAAAATGAGGAGCAAGGATATCATAGTGTTGATCCACTCCAATATTTGGCAAGCACTGTTTATATCCCTGGGAAGAGAAAGGTTCATTGTATAATTCATTGATGATTATTCCATGAGATGTTAGGTGTACCCAATAAAGATGAATTCAATTGTTTTTAATGTCTTAAAAACATTAAAAGCATGGATGAAGATGGAATCTTGAAAGAAGATCAACTGTATAAGGATTGACAGTGGTGGAAAATATTCAATTGAGGATTTTGATACATTTTTTTCAATGTGAAGGCATCAAGAGACAATTCATGGTGTCGTACAGTCCTCAACAAAATGGAGTGTAAAAGTGGGTGAACATAACCTTGTTGGATAGAACAAGGGAGATATTTAAGACTATGGAAATTTTTAAGAAGTTGTGGGATAAAGTAATGAAGAGAACATTTTATTTGATCAATCGATTTACTTTTGTGACGATTGATATGAAAACACTAATGAATATGTGGACTGTTAAACCTATTGACAATGCTTGGTTACATACTTATGGAGGTCATGTATCTGTATTGTCTAATGATAAGGAAATATTGAAGTTGGATTCGAGATCCAATGAATGTATATTCTTAGGATACGTTGATGGTGTAAAGGTGTATCGTATGTGGCACCCCACTACCCATAGACTTATCATCAGCATAGATGTTATATTTCTAGAAGACAAGGTGCAAGTGATGATTAATGGGGAATTGAAGAAACAGAACACATATACTAAAATAGTTGGGGTGGAGGAAGAATCCATTGAAGAACCAATTTCCTTTGAGGACCATGATGACCAAGTTATGATTGATTTTGGACTATGACGATCAACTCAAGATAAAAGAGAACCAATATTGCACATAGAATTTATCACTGAGAGAAATATTGTGGACTACTTATTGATGGAGGTTGGAAATCCATATTATTTTTTGGGAGGTGATGTGGAGTTCAGATATATCCACATGGATGGAACCAATTCAGGAGACACTTGATGCCCTTCACAAGAACCAGACTTGAGATATTGATCCATTACCTCATGGAAGGAAGACTATCAGTAAAAACAGGTTCTTTAAGATCAATTGGGATGAAAAGGAATAATTGTAATAATATCATGCAATACTGGTGGTCAAAGGATATACATAGAGAGAAGTTATTGATTTCAAGGAAATATTTTTTCCCGCTGTTAGAATAACAACTGTTCAAATATTTATGGTGATGTGTGCAATATATAGTTTAACTATAGAGTAGCTAGATGTGAAGATAACTTTTCTACATGGTGATCTTGATAAATAAATATATATTCTCTAATTGGATTTTTTTTCAAAATATGGAAAAGTGAACTTGGTTTTAAGGTTGAAAAAAAAATTAATGGTATTAAGTAGGATCCAAGGTGTTGGTACACGAGATTTTATTCTTATATCATGAGTATTGTACACAAAATACTTCATTCAGATACTTGTGCATATTTCATGGGTTCAGATGGTAATGTTTTTATCATTCTTCTATTCTATGTGGATGACATGTTGATATTTTTAATGGGAGTATGATATGAAGGAATTAGGACCAAGAAATAATATCTTGGGATACAGATTTAATGAGATAGAAATAAGGGTATGATTTAGCTATCAAAAAATAATTTCTTGAGGAATATCTTGAAATACTTCCACATGCGACATTATAAGCCTATATTTACCCCCACATACTATTAATTTTATGTTATCCTCTATAATGAATCCTAACAGTGATAACAGTGAAGTATAGAGGATGGAGATGTCTTAATTACCTTATGCACCAGCAGTGGGTAGTATGATATTATCTATGGTTTATATGAGACCAGAAATTGCACATGTAGTGGGAGTAGTTAGTAGGTATGTGGGGAATTAAATATGAGAGCATTGGAACATATTAAAGAATGCCCTTAGATACATCAAGGATATCTCATATGTTGTATTATGTTATTAAGGATCAAATTTCACTATTAGAGCCTACACGGATTCAGATTTTGTAGGTGATTATGACAAATTAAAATACACTTTGGGTTATGTGTTTAATTTGATAGGATGAGTTGTGAGCTGGAATTCAAAGTTGTAGTCTGTTATATATTTATGCATGACTACGGTAGAGTACATGAAAACTACATAGGCTTGCAAAGAAGTGATTTAGATGTGAAGGTTTCCAGAGGAACCTAGAAAATGAAAAAAGTATATCCAATTGATTTGTGACAAACATAGCACCTTGCAAATTAAAAGGTATATATCTTTTCATTCCAAGATAAAGCACATTATAGTACAATATCACTTTGTTCCAGATGTGGTGGAGGAAGGAAGAGTGGATATGCAGAAAATTTATATTGAAGAAAATTAGGTTAATTTTATGATGAATTTTATTAACTATGTTTAGTTAATATAATAAAAATACTCAATCGTAATCATAGATATAAGAGAAACATGTTTGGAAGATAGAAAAGATTAGTGGAAATATTATTGGTTCCCAATCAGATATCCAATTGTGACATATATTCGCATTTGTTTCTCAAAAACAGTTTTACCCCCTTGATTTTTCAAAGGGGGATAGTGTGGTTAGTGGGATCGGTGGAAAAACTAACCCATGGATTTAAATAGATTAGGATGATCAAGTAATGGCCTTGCCTATAAAAGGCAATGAACATTAATAGTTTTAGCATCATCACCTCAAGTATTGAGCTTCCTATTTCAACATTTTGAGTGTTGTATTTTGTGAGGTGCATTATACATTACTCAAGAGAGTTACTTAATGGATATTTTCCATATAATAGAAAGAGAGTGTGTTTAACCTCTTTTACCGTAGTGATATCATTCTATTTTTCTATGGTTTTTACCCCTCTATATTTGTGGGGTTTTCTATGTTACATCTATTGATCATTTTTTATTCATTTTTACTTTACTTTTATCTCACAATTATCCCATCATGAAATTGCCAATAATATTTTATCCCAATAGCAGCCTTACTAAATATGTTTTTATCATATTCTATAAAAAAATTTGGGTTGTGCTATGATGTAGCACACTTTCAATAGAGTAATTGAGTTATATGGGTATAATTTTGTTTCTCAAAATTAAAGAACAAAAATTTAACATGTTTATAATTATATAAATAATAGGAATAATCAAGAAAACACGAATAATACAAATATTGTAATGATTTCTCATAATCGTAAGTGTAGCATGTTGATTCTAAAAAACCATAAACAAAGAACGAGAGAATAAAAAGTACCAATTCATGAAAAAATTTACAATAGATAACATGCTAATGATAATATATATAACCAGTTTGATATTAATACTGATAAGTACCAAGAACTATTAGAGATAACAGACTCAAACATAAGAGAGATGATCAATAGAAATGATTGACATAAAGTAGTAATCAAATCATAAAGAGGACCATAGGTTTTTTATATTATTTATCTATTTTTCATATATGCATGGTGGAGGGGTACCAAGATTCAACTATGAAAAAATGGGATTATAAAAGGTATGTGTTAAATAGTGAAACATAACCATATAAGAAAAAGGCACATGAGTAAAATATCCAACGTTTAGGTTCTTGAAATTCCATGACTCACATTAGAACCAAGTTGGGGATTCAGCATATACTGTACACCATGGAAAAACTCAAACAACTCATTTCAACATAGAACCAAAGAATAATAAAATACAAGGCATAAATAACCGATAGAAAAGAATAAGAATACTATACTGAGGCCCCTTAATAGGGATAAATCTCTAATATGTCTTTTCATAGAGCCTCTATGTAATTTGGTCTTGTTGTTAGGGTCATCGAGATTATACTCATATATAATCATCATTTACATCTTGGTAAAAGGAACACCAAGGAACACTAGGACCTCATCAGAGCTCCTCACCAAGCATAGATGAAGTTGATCAAAACTTATCTAGAACAATATTTCTTCTTTGGTAAGTCAAGGAATCCCACCAGTGCTCCTTCATCTACTCTTCTCCCTCGAGGAAAACTAGAGCTCCCAAAACCATGGACATTTTTCACCCAAATAAATCTCCCACAAGTGGAGAGGTAGATTCCAAATCGAGGACTCATTCTTGCAGGGGTAGAAAAATACTAGAGCATATAACCAAGGATATGAAAAATGAAGATAAGTGTCCCAACATAACCACTTAATCAACAAAATAAGGACATATGAACTCTTAGAATAAGCTATCAAGGGTCACCCATAGATCAAGCCAATCTGTTTCATGATGAATGAAAAAAGGGAGGAATAGAAAACCACAGGATCATAAGGATCAATGGATCAACATCATGTATGAGGATGACATATATCAAATTGGAATGTGGGCCAAGGCTAATGGCACATGCCCAATGTATAAACCGAACAAAAGGTCCACGTGAACTAATAAAAGAATCTCAAGCTGAATAATACAAAAATATAACACATAAAAATAACAAAAATTAAATGAAAATGAATATTATGACAGGTAAAAAAACAATGTGTAACACCCCAAATATTGGGTTTCATATAATGATGATATTATGCATTTACTTTTGTTAAATCCATTTTAACCAAAGAAAAATTTAAAGGATCAACATAAGGCTCTTTATTTTAATAAGAACATCGTAGTGTCTATAATACACCGAGATCAAAAGAGTAATATTGCTAACAAAATATACAAATTTAAAACCCTATCAGGACTACTGGAAGACCCCCAATCACCACAACAAGGCCCAATAAGTAAAGGAGATATTTCGAGTCAACTAAATAAAATAAACATCACCACTGTGATCATAAAAACAATGCTGAACATCAGCGGAATGGGAAGCACCATCTTATCCATTTTGAGTTTTAGGACACTATAAGGTTTGGTTTTATATGAAACTATTTTGACCATTTCTCTAGTGACCATTTGAATCTAACAGTTATAAAAAATAGCCATTGGACCTTGTTAGGATAAGTGAACTTATTTAAATATTAATTAGGTTCTAAATAATTGAGTTATGATTAAGGTTATAATTAAAACATCATTTATGAACTCTAAAAGGATATGGTGTAAAACTTCCTTTCAGCCTTAAGTGATTTTGAAAAGAATTAAGGAATTCAAAACACATTGCGAATTTTTCAAATACAATGTAATGATTTTCATTTCATAAATAATGTTATAAAGTATGTTTAATTTTTTCAAGTTAAATTATGTTTTGATTGAATTATGTTTTTGAGGATACTAGTAAATAAATTATAATGTAGGTTTATTTAAATTTCCTTTTCGTAACTTTTTGAGTTAAAAAAAGGGGTTTAGTATTTTTAATTATAGAAATACTTTTAACTAAAACAAGTTTAATTTGTATTCATTAATGTTTAAGAATAGAAAATTATATATAGTTTTAATAAATGCATTGTTTCCTCTTCCTAAAACGTTTTTTAGTGTAGCTTTTTCAAAAAACAATTGGCCCACTATGGCCAGCCCTTTTTGGCTAGGGCCGAGGAAGGCAGCTCACACGAAGTGGCTGAGCCTGACCCTCAGCCCCAAGCGAAGGCCGACCTGAGCTCAAGCAGAGGGTCCCATAACGGTGCTCGAGAGCGAGCAGGAGCACATAGGCGCCCCGGTGCAGGCGTGAGGCCACGTCGGGGTCCGGGTAGGCCAAGACCTGTAGGTGGGAGCCCATTTATAGGGCCCCCTTCGTGGGTACTGTGTGATTTTTCAGCACTCTTTTTCAGGCCCGGGGATATAAGGGAGGTGAAAACCGCTCTCCGTTTCAATATGGGAAGCAGTTTTTCTAGAGAAACGTGATCTGGACCATTGGATCGCACTGCATGCGATCTGGGCCGTTGTTTCTGATCCCATGCTCGACCCTCAGTGACCACGTCTTTCTCCACAGTCTTTGTCAACTATTCGATCCGACATGATATAATCCTGGTCGTTTGAGGTTTTTAAATTTCTGCGTCGAACTTAGACTGTCTGATGAAACATATATCTAATCTAAGACGCTCAATTCTTTTCAAACAATGGATGCATCTAATCCCTTGGATCGATGTTGGGATCGATCTGTATTGTCTATTTTTCCACAACATTTCCCCTAGCCGCATCTTCTTTTTCCTCCGTGCATGGGTTACACAAGTAACCCTACCTATGGCACACCCCACTTTTTCTTCACCTCAGACTGTAGGGGACCTCCATGTCTCCTCGTTTTCCGCATGCATGACACCCAACATTGAATGCAATTAAAGTGGGTACGTTTTTTTTGTGCAAGGTGGTGTGTGAGCTTTTGTATATAAATAATTGAGACCTCTTGGTTCTTCTCTCCCATTCAAGTCTCCAGCGAGCCCAGCCAACCATCCCTGATGTCCTCATTTCCCTAGTTTTTAAAGTAAGGGTTTTTATTTTTCCCTTGTTTAGATTCTTTGAGAATATATACACTTATATATTCAAATATATATATATATATATATATATATATATTGACCTTATGGTTCAGTCCAAACGTTCTTAAATGTCGAACCTAGGCCTTCGGGTTCTCTCGCATTCAAACAGCTTAAAGAATGTAAGGATTATACCTGGCCTTGTTTTGTTGTTTTGAAAATACATATATACTTTTGGTTATATGTATATACATCAGTTATGTGCAAGAATGGGCAGGACCTTTCTACTTTTATTATATGTACAATGTTTGTGTATAATTGTTCATGAACTACACATATTCACATACACTTAATTTCATATTTAAATAATAAATAAATTTTGAAAATGTTATATATATGATCAGATTATTATAAAAAAAAATTTCTGTTGGTTTTTATAAACAAATTTTTATGACTAAGGGCATGACCTGCCCTATTCGAAACGTTGTTGAACTAATATTCATAGGGGATTAACAAAAATGGGTGTCCCAATCTTTTAGTTTGAGTTTGGGTACATACATATATTTTATATGTTTCATGAAACTTGATTTTATTTGTTAAGGTCCTTACACATTATGTCTTGAGTTTAGGTGGAGTTTTAAAAACATAAGAAATAGGGTGTTAAACAAAACTTATTTCTATATTTAAGAGTAACTTATTTGTTTTCACTATCTTTTAAATTGTGTTTCTTATTGTTATGAATCATGCTTTATATCATGGACATTATTCAGTATTATGAAAACGCTTAACAATATTGAATGTTTTAGCATTTTCAAGCTCAAACCCCTACTTTAGATGTTTGGTTCACCTTGTAATTAATTGGATGATAAAATTTTAGAATTTCAAGAACAAACTTGCATGTGATAAATTGTAATTTTCTGTTCTTTCAATACCATAGTTTTCAATGAATGTTCCATAATCTGTATTTCTTCTTTCCTTTTAATAACGATCATATGATTGTTAGATTATTTTTTAATCATCTAGTCGCATGTCTCACTTATAAGATATGTAAATTCAACTACTATGACCAACTATGAATGAACAATTAAAGGTGGTATGGGACATCTTGAATATACAACAATATTTAAGTAATGTATTGATTTATGTGGCTCACATGAAAGTAAATACATTTTAAGGGTGTTCCCTGGTAGGGATCCAATGCATTGGGTAAAGAATTAATCTCTAGAGATTACAAACATCACGATACCCTGGCGAATAACCTCGATAATTTTTATTTATTGGCACCTTGGGGATGGACCTCAGTGATAGGTTCCTGAATGTCTAAATGAAATGCAGAATCCACATATTCAAGTCATGTTACAAGTTCTTTTCAATATGATATGCCCATTCTTTCACTACTCTTTCCCTTATGTTTTTATCAAGTTCATATTGATGTCATAGGTAAAAGTTTGTGGCATGATTCGTGTAAAATAGTAACCAACATATGAAATTGAAGTTTTTTCTTTCACACACAAATCTGATTATGTATTACTCTTAACAGTTTAATTTGTGCTTAAACATTCATACGTCATACTTGTTCAGGATATCTTTTACTACCCCTTTTTAAAAATGTCCTAATTGATTCATGTATTCCTTGAAAATATTAGTTGAACACTTTAATGTTATGTTACATGTGTTATAGTTTTCTATAAGATAATGTTCTTTGGAAAAGTTTTTGAAGAATTCTTTAAAAAGTTTCATTGGTTTATTTTAAACCCCTTACTAGGCATTCTTCTGCTCACCCTAAGCTTTGAATTTTAAATTTTCAGATAACAACTTTTATCAGATGAAACATTTCTGATGTTACTGATTTCCCAGAGCCCATACCGAACTCGATACTCTGTATGGGATGTGATGTGTGTTTATCAGTGCATGTTTCTATTTTAAAATGACACATCATGTTCAGAAGGCACAGACTCTAGTTTTGTTTTGGGGTCGGGTCTTCAGAGTTGGTATTAGAGGAATCGATTTGGATAACTCTGGAAAGCCAGAGCTGACATAAAGAAAAATATACTTCATCTATTCTAAAAATTATTTTTCTTAATTTTCAGATGGAAAACAAAGGTATTAATCTTTTGTCTCTTCCCTATGAGGCCATAGAAACCATAATTTCAATAGCCATCCATGAAGATTTTATAAACTATTCCCATATCTTTATGAGTGAAAACATCTCTTTGATGTGTCCAACTCTCCCCGTGTACTTCAAGTCCACCAAAGAGTGGATCTAGATTACATCTTTATGATGCAAGCCCAATTTCCATCATACACAAGATGGGGGAAGTACTATGAGGGACTTTTTAGATGCTTTACCGCAGTGGAAGGCATCTCGTCCCTCACGACTTTCCATGAGGCTGCTGCAGAGGGAGGTCTCCACGCAGCATACATGTGTCAAGTCTTGTCCTATGGCTATTTTGGTCAAATGATGGAATTTGTAATCCTTGAATACAAAGCCTCTCATTCTGTGTTTAGAAAACAAGTACATAGGGTTGTCTCACAGTTGTACACCTCACATGTTAGACTATGGAGATACTATAAGTGCTCCCACGACATCGAACATGATTTCTTGGGTTGCATATAGTTTAGGGAGATAGGGAGTTTCAAGCTTTTATTGGGAATTCATGTGTTAGGGAACTGGGGAAACCATAAGACCCATTTTACGTTGTGCACCAGTAGTTATATAAAGAATATATTTTTTTATCTCTTCTTTCTTAAATCGTTACATTGTTTATACTTTTGGATGGATTTCAAGTGATTGAACTCTCATCTTAAACTTTTATATGGAAGGACAAACCCACATGTTACCTCTTCCTACTGAGATACTGGATATTATTGCAATCAAAACCTCTGAAGTTGAGTGTCGTCCCTTCACAAACCTGCGAGGAATGTGAAAGCAATTTGTATAGCTGAAAAATAGTCTGGGGATTCTCTACACCTGTCAAGGGAATTCTCCCATCTAGTACCGCATAGGCTCAGCACAATTGTCTGAGCGTAAGTAGAGAGTAAAATACCATGAAGGGATCATCCTGTGATTTACACGAGGCCGAAACAACATGGCCAAAGTAAAATTTCAAGAGGCTGCTTTAGAGGGAAACGTTTATGCGAACTACATGTACCAACTCCTCAGTGTTAGCCGTACGACAATTTATATAACTTAGATGTTCTCGGTTGAGACATAATTTGGCATGTTCTTCGTACGTTGGTCGATATGGACATTACCATACTTTTTACCATTCGAGCCTCTCTCTGGAAACCTGAGTGTTCAGTGCATGAGTTCAACCCCTTCTACCCGAAGTGTATCTGGATCAGAGAACTGGAGGAGTTGATCATCAATTTGGGTGTTCCACTAAATGCACCTGATGATCCTCTATGATGGAAGATATGGTAGGAACAACTGAAAGCTTCCTCTTAGAATTTTTTTATGAAAGAAATTGTGGGGACACAATTCTTTGATGGGGGGAGTACTGTAACACCCCGAATTTTGGGTAACATATAATGATGATATTATGCATTTACTTTTGTTAAATCCCTTTTAACAGAACACAAATTTAAAGGATAAACATAAGGTTGTTTATTTAAATAAGAACACCTTAGTGTCTACAATACACCAAGATCAAAATAGTAATCATGCTAACGCAGTATACCTATTAAAAACCCTATCAGAACTACTAGAAGACCCCCAATCACCACAACGAGGCCCGGTAAGTAAAGGAGATCCTTCGAGTCAACTAAAGAAAAAAACATCAACATTGTGATCATAAAAACCATGCTGAGCATCAGCAGAATGGAAGCACCATTTTCTTCCTTTTGATTTTTAGGACACCGTATTGTTTGGTTTTATAGGACACTTTTTTCAATCGTTTCTCTGGTTACTGTTGGAAGATAACAGTTATAAAAAATAGTCATTGGACCTTGATTGGATAAGTAAACTTATTTAAATATTAATTTGTTTCCAAATAATTGAGTTATAAAAAGGTTATAATTAAACCATCATTTATGAACTCTAAAATGATATGATGTAAAACATCATTTCACCCTTAAGTGATTTTGAAAAGAATTAAGAAATTTATAACACTTTGCGAATTTTTCAAATACAATGTAACAATTTTCATTTCTTAAATAATGTTATAAAATATTTTTATGTTTTTGAAATTAAATTATGTTATGATTGATTATGTTTTTGTGGATACTAGTATATAAATTATAATGTAAGTTTATTAAAATTTCATTTTCAAAACTTTTCGAGTTAAGAAAAGGGTTTTAGTATTTTTAATTTTAGAAATAATTCTAACTAAAAAAATTTTAATTTGTATTAATTAATGTCTAGGAATATAAAATTATATATAGTTTTAATAAATGGATTGTTTCCTCTTCGAAAACTTTTTTTAGTGTAGATTTTTTTTTAAAAATTCCCCACTAGGGCCAGCCCTTTTTGGCTGGGGTCGAGGGAGGCAACTAACATGAAGTGGCTAAGCTTGACCCTCATCCCCAATCCATGGCTGGCCCGAGCATGTGTAGAGGTTCCCCAAAGGGCACTCGGGAGCGAGAAAAAGTGCATATGCGCACCAGTGTGGGCGTGAGGTTGTGGCGGGTTCTGGGTAGGCCAAGGCCTGCGGGCGGGAGCCCATGTATAGTTCCCCCTTCGTGGGTGTTGTGTGATTTCTGAGCACTCGTTGGGAGGCCGAGGGTTATAAGGGAGGTGAAAACTGCTCTCTGTTTTGATGTGGGAAGTAGTTTTTCAGGAGAAACGCGATCTGGACCGTTGGATCACATCGCACGCGATCTGGGCCATTATTTCTAATCCCACGCTTGACCCTAAGCGACCGTGTCTCTCTCCAGGTTTTTTGTCAACCATTCATTCCAGAATGATCTAATCATGGTCATTCAAGGTTTTTAAACTATTGCATCAAACTTATACCGTCCGATGAAACTTAGATCTAATCTAATCCCCTCAATTATTTTAAAACAGCACACACATCTCATCCCTTGGATCGATTTTAGGATTGATCAGGACCGTCTGTTTTTCACCAGCATTTCTCCTACCCTTATTGTATTCTTCCTCCATGCATGGGTTACACGAGTAACCCTACATTGTGGCACACCCCTCATTTTCTTCACCACTGACCGCCGATGACCCCCATGTCTCCTCATTTTCTTCAAGCACGACACCCACCATTGAATGCAATGCAAGTGGGTACGTTTTTTGGGTGAAAGGTGGGGTGTGAGCTTTTTTATATAAATAAATGAGGCCTCTCAGTTTTTCTCTCCAATTACACCAGTGAGGTCGGACAACCCTCCCTGAAGTCCTTCTTTCCTGAGTTTTTAAAGTAAGGGTTTTATGTTTTGGGTTGTTTTTCTTCTTTGAGAATATATACACTTATATATTCGAAAAAATATATTTTTTTAAACCTTAAGGTTCAGTCCAAATGTTCGTAAATGTTGAACCAAGGCATTCGAGTTCTCTTGCATTCAAATAGCTTATTGAATGTAAGGATTATACCAGGCCTCATTTTGTTGTTTTGTAAATACATATATAGTTTAGGTTATATGTATATACATCGGTTATATATAGGAATGGGCATGACCATTTTAAATCGGTTATATGTATGAAGTTTGTGTATAATTGTTCATGCACTTCACATATTCACATACACTTAAATTCATATTAAAATAATAAATAAATTTTGAAAATGTTATATATATGATCGGGTTTTTATAAAATTATTTTTTGTATGTTTTCATAAACAATTTTTTTTGACTAAGGGCATGACCTGCCCTATTCAAAATGTTGTTGAACTAATATTCATAGGGGATTAACACACATGGGTGTACCAATATTTTAGTTCGAGTTCGGGTACATACATATATATTATATGTTGCGTGAACCTTGATTTCAGTTGTTATGGTCCTTACACATTAAGTCTTGAGTTTAGGTGGTGTTTTAAAAACATAAGAAATAGGGTGTCAAACAAAACTTATATCCACATTTACGAGTAACTTATTTGTTTTCCGTATTTTTTCAATGATGCTACTAATGATGAAGATTCATGCTTTCTATCATGGAAAACATTTAGTATTATGCTAATGCAAAACAATATTGAATGTTTTAGCATGTGAAAGCTCAAAACACTACTAGATATTTTTGGTTCACCTTGTAATCATTGGATGATAAAATTTTAGAATTTCAAGAACAATGTTCCATGTGATAAATTCTGGTTTTCTGTTCTTTCAGTTCCTTAGATTTCAATGTATGTGCCATAATTTTCCTTTCTTCATTCTTTTTAATAATGGTTGTATGATTGTTATATTTTTTTTAATCATCTAGATGCCTTTCTCACTTATAATATATGTAAATTCAACTACTCTGACCAACTATAAATGAACTATTCAAGGTGGTAAAAGACATCTTGAATATACAACCACATTTAAGTAAAGTATCAATTTATGTGGCACAAATGATAGTAAAGACATATTAAGGGTGTGCCCTGATAGTTCTCCAATGCATTGGGTAAATAATTAATCTCTAGACATGACAAGCTTCACAATACCCTGGTGAATAACCTCAGTAATTTTTCTTTATTGAGACCTTGGGGATGAACCTTGGTGATATGTTCATGAATGACTAAATGAAATGTTGAAGCCACATATTAAATTCATGTTACAAGTTCTTTTCAAGATGATATTCCTATTCTTTCACTACTATTTCCCATAGGATTTTATCAAGTTCTTATTGATGTCACAAGTAAAAGATTGGGGCATTATTTTTGTAAAATAGTAACCAACATATGGAATTGAAGATTTTTTACTTCACACGCAACTCTGATTAATTATTACCCTTAACAGTTTAATTTTTGGTTAAACATTAATAGGTCATACTTGTTCAAGATATCTTTTACTAACCCTTTTTGAAAATGTCTTTATTGATTCATGTATTCCTTGAAAATATTAGTTGAGCAGTTTTATGTTATGTTACATGTGTTACAGTTTTCTATAAAAGAATGTTCATTGGATAATTTTTTTAAAAAGGATTTCAAACGCTTCATTGGTTTATTTTAAACCCCTTACTGGGCATTCATATTCTCACCCAACATTTTGATTTTTAAATTTTCAGGTAACAACTTTAATCTAATGAAACATTTCTGAAGTTACCGGTTTCCCAGAGACCGAACCCAACTCGATCCTCTATATGGGACGTGATGTGTGTTTATCAATGCATGTGTTTTTTTTAATATGACACATCATGTTCAGAAGTTACCGACTCCTAGTTTTTCTTACGTCGGTTCTTCACATAATTCATGGAATTAAAATCATGTACTTTAAAATATTTAGTGAATAATGTTCAAAAATATCCACCTTGTAGATTAAATGCATTAACATAAACACCTGATGTCCCTACATCACCTATGACACCCAATGATTTTACAGTATGTGACTTCTTAAATAAATTCATTTTCATTGATAGATTATGTTGTATTCAATACAAAAAAATGTTTATGCAACACACAACAATGAGTTGGCTTGCATTACATGCAATATTGAGTTTTACCAAACAACAATATATTATTAAAATATTATTATTTAATATAATTATATTTAACATAGCCATTAAGTTTGTGTTTGTGAATAGTATTTACTAACTTCTGAAAATATATGGCTGAATTCATTGGTTTTAAATTAATAAAAAATTAATATAGTAACCAACTAAATATATATGAGATGTTTTTTTAAAGAACTATTTTTATGCAAACAAAGTCATTTTATTCTAATAAATTGAATTAATTACTATTATAAAATGATATTAAAGAAAAATATATTTTATATATTAAATAAAATATTTTTCATATTCATATAATATATTTGAGAGGTATAAGATAATAACAAACCCAATATTACACATAAAACTAATTTTTTTATAAAAACTGTTTTATCATCTTTTAATGGAGAACATTTTTTAAATCCAATTTTTGACAATTATATGAATTCTATTTGAAAAAATAAACTTCATCTTTTAAATATAAATATAAAATTTTACTTTAGTAAATTGTTTTGTATTTTTCTGATAAGTTTCATGTTTTGATGAATAGTGAACAATACTAAATTTTAATTGAAAACAAGTTTTTTTCATCAAAATAATTTATAGTGTTAAATTATATTATTGAATATTTTTAAAGTGTAAATATATTATTTTTATCATTTAATAAAATTTAGGTTATTTTAATCAATTTTAAAATGAATTTAGATATAAAAATGTTTCAATCTTTTGCAGGTTTAAACCATAATAACTCATTTTCCCACAATGTCAACAAGATTAATTTTAAAATAATTAATACAAATTATATTTTTTGAATTATGAAAAATGAATTATATATTTGAAATTAGTGGGTCCAAATTTTTAACATAGGATTCTTTTCTTTTTGGTCATATGAATAGTAAAATTTAGTAATATTTTAATTACCACAGTTGAGGGTAAATTAGGTAATTATGGATATAAATTATATTATAAAATTACCCCAACACTTGTCCTAATTTCATTTAATGATTTTTTTTTCTACCAAAATCATCATTAGGCCGAAATTATACTCTTTTTAAGCCACATGGATGAGATTAAGACATTTATTATATTTTATTTAAAGATAAGTTAAAAATGTCATACTCATGTTTTTAATAAGTATTACATTTTTAATACATGGTTATTTAAAAGATAAATTAGACTATACATATTCATTTGAAATATAATAAATTTATCTTCATCATGAAAATTTATTTAAAATTTTTAGAGTATAGATAATTTAATTAAATTCTTCCATAATAATGACGTAGTAATTATTTAATTAATGGAAGTAAAAAATAAATGAAATTTAAAAAATTAAAATATATAAAATATGACATAATTAATGACATACATGAATTTTATAAATAATTTATAAATTTTAGTGATATATTATATGTTTTGGTTCTATGTTATCATGAAGTTAGGATATTTTTTAAAAAGACAAATATTGAATAGTATCAAAATGAAAAAATAAAACTTTAAAATAAATAATATTTTATTAAATGATATAAAATTCATAAAAATATAAATTCATACAAATAACTACAATAAGGTTAAATATTTCCTCAATGATCTATTTGGGATTCATTTATCATTTTATAGTAACTATATTATCCCTAAAGAGCAAAAAAAAGTTTTCATGGTAAGAGTTAAACGGTTTAACTAAGGGATAAAGACAAATGATTAGGTTAACATTGTGACCTAAACATGTTTAAAAATTATTTTTTGAAGGGATTTAGACCCATACTCATCTTAGGTTTTAAATAACTCACTTTTAAGACATTTTTAATTAAGAAATAAAAAATATTAATTTAATATTTTGGGAGTTTCCTAAAATTCCCCACCTAAATTATAAAAGGGAACTTTCTCCCTCACTTCCTTACACCAATTTGAAACTTATAGATCGAACAAACCATACCCATTTATCTTCTTAACTTCTATA
Organism: Viscum album; assembly: GCA_963277665.1. Taxonomy (NCBI): domain Eukaryota; kingdom Viridiplantae; phylum Streptophyta; class Magnoliopsida; order Santalales; family Viscaceae; genus Viscum; species Viscum album. The sequence goes on along the minus strand of OY728148.1, from coordinate 959,914,075 downwards.
TACACATATTAGAGGTTCTGGTCTTCTCAAAAGACTAACCCTAGCATCTCTAAGAGTAGATATGTAGAGACCCAAGCCCAGAAGGCCCAAAGATGGTGTCTACTACTATTGCATTGACATGATTACAAGGAATTAAATCCAAAAGGACTGAGAGTTTAGTAGTCTTGATAAAATAGATATATAAATGAGAAAAGAATAAACTAATTACTATGTATTTTTCTTCTTCATTCTAAATAAATAGCTTTGATGATAATTCTAATCTAGTTAGTAAATCCCTAAATATCTTTCATAGTATGTTTCTTGGATTCCTACGTAAATAAATATAATAACTGTGAGATAAAATGATAAGTAAGGTCAAAATATAGTGGAATAAATAATGAATCAATGATAATAATAATTATTAAATGGTGAATAACTGAATTCACATCCCATATAATCAATAAACTCCGAAAGAGGTGCCTAAACAACATGACAAGGTAATAAATGATAACACATGGCATTAAAATAATTAGATAAGAAAAAATAAATATGGAAAGCTAATAAAATAAAACACATACTATCTAAATAATTAAAAATGAAATATATCCATAGATATGTTGACACAAAATCTCATGGATGAATAATAAATGAAACTAAATTAGGTAAATGATTTATTAATGGACGTTAGGTCTAAGGCACATGAAAACCTAAAACGTTAAGACCCTTCACATGATGGTTTAAAATATTATTATTAGAACAAATAAGTTGTCTCATGAGAACCTATCGATGCATTTATGATCTATATAATGTTTAGTATCCTCCCATCATTTATTTTCAAAATTATTTCTCAAATTGAATAATCTAAATAAATAATACGCCTTATCAAATATCTGTATTGAATAAAGAAGAAGAAATTATCAATATTTTCTGAAATAATAAAATAATTTTCAATGTATACATCATATGTAAAACAGTATCTGGTTTATCAATTCTAATAAAACACTGACAATATGAGCGTGGTTAAAAGTTCAAACCATTATCAGTGCTAAAAACCACTATTAAAGTCCCCCTTTAACAGTGATAAAAAATCAATGTTAAAAGGATCCTCTAAAAAAACATTTTTAGTGATGTTAAAGGGGGCCTTTAATAACACTTTTTTAGTGATTATAACTGCAGAAATATTAAAGGGGGTAAGATTATATTTTTTTTGGACACCTATGAGCGTGACCCCCTTTATCTGTGCTTCCACGAACCCTTTAATAGCGCACCACCCCCCTATCATTGCTTTTCACCCCTCCACCTTTTATCATCACATTGTGAATTTCTTTCCTTGTGTTCATCTTTATATATTCAAACCCTATACCTCTCCTTCAAAGATGGAACACCTATACCACTACACTATGTTGTTTTGATTTCGATTTAATGATATTTCTGTATATATATATATATATATATTTACATATATTTATATAATTATTTTAAAATACATTTGTAAAATATATATGTGTGTGTGTGATATATATATAATTATATTTATTTAAATATATTATATATTATATTCATTTATATATAATTGAATGTAATATAAATATATATCTCTTTATTAATACACACATATGCATATGTATATATAATGTAAAAATGGATAGATATTATTTTAAATACATCTTTAGAGTATGTATTTATTTACATATATTAGAATATACATTTTTGCATAAATATGTTGATATATGTATTCATATGAGTGATTTATTATAAGTAAACACAAGAAACATGCATATATTTAATTATAAATAACATTAAATTATGAAGAATGATAAAATTTCAAAACCATAATATCAATATAAATGTAATACCTATGAATAAAATTATTCACCACCAAAAAAGGCAATAATCCCCCCTTATAATAGGTTGAAAATCCATCTAATGTCCAAAAATCAAGGTACCTTGACTAAAAACTCTATTTTTGAGATCTTATGAGATTTTTTGGCCTTTAAAATTGTGATAGAGGTTTTACATTGTCACTAACAGTGTAGATATCATCATAAAATTTTATTTGATATGTGGTAGAGCATAAATGGGCACCCATATCAAAATTTATCATTGTTTGAAGTTTGAGTTACGTTTACAACTTATGTTAGATATTTGTTTATTTTTTTGATTTCATATCTTCAAATTGATATTAATTGATTATTAATCGAAAATAATAAGAAAATTATTAATTAAAAATATTTATTTATTTATTTTGTAATCCATTTTCACAAAATATATTTTATATTAAGTGTGAAATTCTATTTACCTTATCTAAAAGATATTTTAAAAAATATATATTATATTTTTATGAATATAAATATAATTATATATTAATATATTATTCTTAATGAATTTTTTTCTGTATAAATTTATCAGTGATACTAAAAAAGTTTTTATAAAGAGGAGTCATTATCAGTGCTTCTAAAAAAGTGCTAATAAGGACCCCCTTTAAAATATTTTTTTTACAAGTGATGTTAAAAGATCCCATTTATTAGTGCTTTTTTAAATGAGCTGATAAAGGTCCCCCTTGAACTATGTTTTTTAATCATTATTAAAGACTTCTTTTAATAATGTTTTTTTATCACTGACAAAGGGGGTCTCTAAAATCATTTTTAGATAGCACTATTAAATCCCTAGTATTGGATAAACCTAGTTTTGTAGTAGTTTCTGTTGATGCTGATGAATAGAAATAAAATAAAACGATCATTAATGAAAATTGGGGAAAATATATTATGATTACGAATACCTTTTGGAAAAAAATTTCATTGAAAATAACTTTTGAAAAAAATTTCTTTATATAGTATCCTTTTAGACAAGAAATGGAAGCTTCAAAGAAATAATGATAGGTAAATCTGTACATGTCGTGTGAGGTAAAAGAACTTTCTATTTTCACGGTTTAAAGTTAGATAAATACATTGTTTGAAAAGGGAAAATAATATTCCTTTTAAAACAATGGTAAAAGACAAAAAGGATAAAAATTTCTTTACCAAATCATTTAAAAAAAATTTGAATTTTTTTATTGAAACATGATTTTTAAAAGAGAACATGTCCTCCAACTAAAGAGATAAATAATGTTGGGTTTTCTTAAAAAAAATATTGACATTTTCAGTACCAATGTTTGTAAAAATGGTACTAATACTAGAAAATTGTCATGAACAACTACATAATAATGACAGGGTTTGTGGAAAAATTGTCATTAAATTTCCTCTAATGGATGTTCCATTGCAATATCAATAGTACTATTCTAGAGGAAAATAATCTTTAAACATCCCAAGGTGTCCCATACAACATTGATATTTTTTAAATCATATGACTCATGAAGGAATAATATTGAATGTAATTTTCAAATACAATGACGATAAAATAATTCATGATATTATATATTAAAATGGGTAATATATACACCACACAAAATAATCAAATTTTTAATATGACATTTATCTCACAGTTGTAAAAAGAGAGATGAGAATACATTACCACGAGATTCTTTTTGGGTGAACATCCTTTAAATTCTTGTATAATAAACTTATTTTTATTTTCTAATTTATTGAGAAAATTTTTCAATTTTATAATTAATTTTATTTCTCAGTTGACTTTGTTTTATACAACTACTTGAAAATTTATTTTTACGTTGGGTGTTTAGAACAAATTTGGATTATGTGTCAAAAACAACCTTAGTAGGTCAACTATGGTTAAAGTGGTCATTATATAACATCTAAAAAATAATAATCCTGAAATAATTGTCATATTTTTTTCATTAATTATATATTTTAAATAAATCATTAAATATGGTTATAAAAAACAAACCAATATTACAATCATGGAGATGGTATTTTGTACGTATGCATGAGTAATGCTCTTATTTTTAAAGGATTTTTATGGAGAGAAGGTATGTAACACCATATCTTTACAAAATTATAATTATTTCATAAATAACATATTATTAAATCATATATACATTTATATAGAATTATTGTGATGTAAAATGAATCACATCGTGTTGGGGAGACGGTAGTCCACATTTCCATGAATGACGTTATCACTTTTTAAGTGTGTGAAAGGGTAATAATGAAAATGATATATATATATATAGTATATATACAGAAAGGTAATTATTTAATTAATATCATATAAAGTTCTTTTATGTCACGCATTTTTAATTATAATCATCATTTATACATTCCATGGACCGTGTCAACAAATCACATCGCTTTGAGGGGGCAGTAATCCACACTTCCTCAAACAAAGTTATCGTATTAAAAAATGGAAAGTATTAAAGGTATGTGATATAAAAAATTTAAATAAGTTTAAAGAAATAATTAATATCATATATTTCATATATAAATAGAGTTTCCTTCATAATTTCTAACCATGAATGTTGGTAAAGGAAAATGAACAATCATTATTTCGTGAGACAGTAGTTTTTCGTACACAGAAATAATATGTTTGTTACCCATTAGATGGAGGTCTGTGTAAGTGTTGGTATAACCTTTAGCATAAAAAATACTTGTATATTAAGGATAATTTTATTGTTATATAATAATATAATAAGAATATATTAGGGGTTGGAGAATGGAAATAAAACTAGAATTCTTGAGAGAAGACATTACCTCTTCATCGAGTAACTACTTTTGGTTTCTAGCAAAAGGATTCCTTGGAAGGATTTATTCTAAAATGGAGGCATAAATTTCTATTGGAGGGATGTTGGGAAGCTATATGGGAAGATATTTTTCAAATATAAGTGGTTTGAGATGTGTCAAGAATAGGGAGAGCTGGCAGCATTTTATAAGGGAGGAAAATGACTCACTTGGTCATTTAAAACCAAGTTAGGTGTACCCATGTATTAACCAAAAAAATGTCATAATAACCAACAAAACTCAATAATGGATGGAAAAATTTCTTAATTATGTCCATAAAAGGGGTTTTGGTGAAGTTTCTAGGTCATATGGCCCCTTAAGTTAAAGATTTAGTCCTTTTGAAGCTTAATTTTACCTTAATAATTGTAATTAATTTTAATTACATTCACTAATATTTTAATTAAAAAAAATCGGTCTAATTATAAATTGAAAATAATTTTTATTCGAAATATGGAATCCATTTTTTCAAATTCAAATCACAGAAGTAGTATAAATTTATTTAAATTTATTCCCAAAGATGGGACGACAATGCATGTTTTTAATGTAAAAAGGTAAGAAAGTTTGCTATTTTTTACAATCAATTTAAAATTAAAATTTATTACAATGACATAAATTTTATTAATTTGTAAAAATATTATCTAATTAAACATTAAAATAAACTAAAAATATAATTCAAAATTATAAATAAATTAGATAAAAACGAAGTTATGAACTAAAATTCAGTATTTTTAACTATTCATTAAATATGAAATGTTTCAGAAAAATTTCAAAAATTCACCCTAAACTAATTATTATATTTATATTTCCAAGATTATGTTTATTTTTACATATTAAATCAATTAACGTGTCAAAATTATAATTTAAAATTGGTTCTTTATTAAATGGTGGTAAAATTGCTGTTATAAAAATATAGGTTTTATATGTTAAATAGGGTTTATTTTTATATTATGCACATCAAACAAAATGGATTAATATAAAAAATATATTATTAAATATATAACATATATATTTCATTAAAATAATTCATTAATTTTAATTAACTATTTTTATTAAGACAATAATCCTTTAGATGTATATAAATAATAATATTTCATTTTTATATCCAATTGGTTCCTATTTTCATTTATCATTAGTTGGTATCCAATGAATTCATTTTATATTTATATAAAACATAAATTTTCCTATGTTTTTTAATACTATTTATAACTACTATCATAATGGCAAGGTTATATCGTTTTATATTAAATAATAATATTTTAATAATACATTATTATTTAGTGAAAATCGGCCTTGCGTGTAATGGAATCTATCAAGGAAGGTTATTTTTGCATGTAACACAAGCTATCGATGAAGGCCACTCTTGCATGTAAAATAATCTATCAAGGAAGGACTTTCATTCATGCAACACAATCTAACTCGGTGTTCCATGTATTGAAATACATAGAATCTATTTTAAATAGTAAATATTTTATAATGTATCTAGATATTATATTACCTTACGTGTTCGGTGTCGCGTGTCATACATGTTATCGAATAAATTGGTCTTACTTTAGATTTTCAGTTCATCACATTCTCCCAACCTTATTTAAATTACATCCTCACATTTTAAACTCGATCATGGTGATTGATTGTTTGATACTTCCTATGTTTTAAATCCCACATAATGAGAAGGGTTTATAAGTCATCCTCTATAAAAGAGAGAATATAAAGTACATAGGTTACATGAACAACCATGTAACTAGGTCTCTAAGTAGGAGAACATCAGTGTAAAGTAGAGATACGTACATGCAGGAAAAATGCAAATATTTATATGGAGTGAATGGGGTCATCAATCAAAAAGAAGTTAATGATCAATGGAAAGTTGAGGACCTCAAAGCCATAAATCATTAACGATTTAGAAGACCACATATTCAACAAAAATTAAGATATTAGGAAAATATTTTATTTTTAAGAAATTTTCCTAATGTTGAGTAATTATTTTACTACTTAAGAATATAATGAAATATTCTTACATGATAGGTTTCAGTTTCATATGAAAAATCCTATATTTTGGTTGTGTATTGATCAAATTCTAATTCATTCCATTACTCCTAGAAATTAATTACCAATAATGATTTTTTTATGTCCGAAGCACTAAAAGAAATATTTAAAGGATCGTGAGGCCTATAAAAGAGTGAAGATTCTAACTATTTTCTTTAACTATCTTCCAAAAACAATATGGTTAATAGATTAATATATAATCCTAATAAATGAAACTACTGGTTTATCATTAACATATATTCATCAAATTCTTTAACTAAAAACAATGAAAATTTAACCAGGGATTTTCATAGATTAGTGGTTGGAAAGAAACCCTTACCATCCTTTGATCATGGGTTTAAGACCCACAGCCTTGCCAGATTTGATTGGTTATCACTCATATTATAGGTCATCCTTTTTTAAAACAAAATTAATATAATTACTAAAATAAATATGACGAAAATCCATTAAATTTGGTTAATCACAAAATAAACTTTTAACTATATTTTTCAATAAAACCATAATACATAAATACTTCAATCACTTATTTCCACATAGATCTTTACATAGTCTAGAGTTTATCCATAATATCATTTATAGGATTTTTAAATCATGATAAAATATTTTCAATCTAAACTCCCTAGTTTTAACTGAGGTTATTCATTGTCAAATTCCTTCATGGTGGTTTTTAATGGAAATGTAAATTATCCTAAACATATCCACCAGGAGTATCAAAGCAGTTGTGTAATAAGGTCAATTGTTGTATAACAGGTTACACCATGTTAAGCTCAAAATACCTTGTCATAGTTATTAATCCTAGCTACATATGTATCTAAACCACATACCCTTGCTGTATCCATACATGGATATATTTCTATAAATAACTGCATAATATCTACCATACAAAAATTCTATGATTTTATTCTATACTTATCATCAAATTCTACCTTAGGTCTATGTTCTCAAACCTATATTTTATTAAATCTAGTTTCCAAGGATGATACTAAACTTCCTATGATACCAAAAGTAGTAACGTGACCCCAGAAGGCCCAGAGTCGGTGTCTACTACTGTTACATTGGAAATATTACAAGGAATTAAATCTCGAAGGATCGAGAGTTTAGTATTATTGGTAAATGAGATACATACATGAGAAAAGAATACACTAATTAAAAAATAATTTTTTATTCTTTCTAAATAAATAACATCAAGGATAAATCTAATACATCTAGAAAATCGTTGTATATCTTTCAATGTACACTTCTTGGATTCCTATGAAAATAAACATATAAAGGGTGAGCATAAATTCTCATAAAGGGATAAATATAGAAAAAGTAATAATGAATCAATGAGAATAATAATTATGACATGGTGAATAACTAAACTCACATTCTATATAATCAATAAACTGAGATGGAAGTTCTCAATATAATCAATAAACAGAGAAACAAGTTCATAAATATTGTGGAAAGTTAATAACTGAAAACACATTCCATTGAAATATTTACATAAGGAAAAAAATATGGCAAGGTAAGAAAGTGAAACAAATTCTATCTAAATAACTGAAAATGAAATGTATCTGACTATATGTCGATGTAAAATATCATGGATGAATAATAACTAAAACTAAAAAAGGGAAATGTTTTCTTCATAGACATCATGTTTGAGGAACATGAAAACCAATACCATCAATACCTTTCACAAGATGGTTTAAATATTTATAATTTTTGAAACTAATTTTTCTCATGAGAACCTATCGATTCATTAAGGATCTATATAAATTTGGTGCTCCTCGCGTTATTGCCTGTCTAAATCATTCCTCATATCGAATAATCAAAATAAATAATATGCCTTATCAAATATCTGTATTGAATAAAGGATATGAAATTATCAATATTTTCCCAAATAAAAAAATAACTATCCAAGTAGACACTGTATGTAAAATGGTATATGGTTTAGGTAATATTAATATATATGATGAATGAAATTGATAATTAGGGGTAAATTCAATGTTCAATGTTCATAGAAGATTGAATATTTCAAGGGGAATAAAAAACTATTCAAAGAAGTGAATGAGAATATTATCCTTGGATAAATCAATAATAATCCACCCAGAGAAGAATAAGGATGGTATCAATAAATAAATCACATGTGGGGTATAAATAAATGGTTATTTTTGATGATGAATAGAAATACTATAAAATAAAATTTTAAAAAATCCTTGAGGAAAATATCCTTTTATTATGAAAAACCTTTTGGAAATTTTATTCGTTGAAAATCACTTTTAAAAACATTTTATTTAAAAATTAACCTTTTTTATACGAAAAGGGAGCTTCAAATAAATGATGGTGGGTAAATATGTACTCGTCATATGGGGTAAAAGAAAATTCTTTTATCATTGTTAAAGGTTAAAAAAATGAATTGTTTATAATGTGATAATAATATTCCTTTGAAAACAATGGTAAAAGAAAAAAGGGTAAAAATTTCTTTACCAAATCATTTTAAAAGTATTTTAATTTTTTAAAAAATATTTTTTTTGAAGAAAACAGGTTCTCTGACAAAAGAGCAAAATAATGTTTAGTTTTCATAAAAAAAATTCTAAAACATTTTGAGTACCAAAGAGTGAAAAAAATAGTACTAATATGTGGAAATAGTTATTAATAACCAGATAATAATGAGAGGTTTTATTAAAAAATGGATATATAATTTCCAAGAATGGAAATTTCATTGAAAGATCATTAGTACTAGTCATATGGAAAATAATCATTAAACATCACAAAGTGTCCCATACCACTCTAAAACAATTTAAATAATAAGCCTGATGAAGGAATAATATTGAATGAATATTTTAAATACCATAAACATAAAATAATTAATGATATAATATATCAAAATAGGTAGTATATATACCACACAAAATAATTAAATGTTGAACATGACATTTATCTCATAGATGTAAAAAGTGAGATGTAAATACCTTACATCGAGTTTCATTTTGGGTGAACGTCATTTGACTTCTTGTATAATAAACTTATATTAATTTTCTAATTTCATGAGAAAATTTTTCATGTTTAACATTACTTTTATTTCACTCTATACTATGTTGTATACAACTACATAAACAATTCTGTTTACATCGGCGATTTACACCCAATTCAGATTATGTGTGAAAAACAACATTGGTAGGTCAACTATTGTCAAAGGGGTCATTATATGACATCTACAAAATAATAATCATTAAATAATTATCATATTCCCTCATTAATTATACCTTTAAAATAAATTATTAAATATGGTTATGAAAAATAAACCAACATTACAATCATGGTGACAGTAGGTCGTACGTATGCAAGAGTTACATTCTTATTTTTCAATGATCATTATGGAAAGAAGGTAAGTAACACCAAATATTTTCAGAATGACCAATATAAAATAAATACTATATTATTTAATCATATATACATATGTATATAATTATTGTGATGTAAAACGAATCACATAATGTCGAGGGGGTAGTAGTCCACACATCTATGAACGAAGTTATCACTTTTTAAGTCCGTGAAAGGGTAATAAAGAAATTGATATATATATATATATATTGTATATTTCCAAAACGGTAATTATTTTATTTATATTTTAGAGAGGTTGTTTATTTCACATATTTTTAATTATAATAATTTTTTATATATTCCATGGATAGTGTGAATGAATGACATCACATTGTGGGGGATGTAGTCCACACTTCCTCAAACGATGTTGTCGTATTAATGAAAAATGGGAATTATTAAAGGTTTGTATTATAATAGGATTAAATTAGAATAATGAATTTATAAATAACATTTATATCAAATAAAAATATATTTTCCATCATAATGGACAACTATGAAAGTTGTTAATATAAAATGAACAATCATCGTTTTGTGAGGCAGTATTTCACTATACACAGACACAATATGTTTATTACCCATTAAATGTATGTATGTGTAAGTGTAGGTCAAAACCCTACAATAAAACATACTATTATATTGAGGATATTGTTTTTTATACAATAATCAAATAATAAGATATGAGGGATTGGATAATGGAAATAAAACTAAAAATTTTGAGAGAAGATGTTACCTCTTAATTGGGTAACTACTTTTGTTTGTACCAAAAGGATTCCTTGTAAAGATTTCTAAACAAAGGGAGGATTTGAGGGGTAGGGGAGGGATTTTGGGAATCTATACGGGAAAATATTGGTTGAAACTAATTGGTTTGAGAGGTGTCAGGAACGAGGAGAGGTTGTGAGTTTTTATAAGGGAGGAAAAGGACTCACTTGGTATTTTGAAAACAAGTTAGGTTTACCATCATTTTTACCTAACAAAATGTCATAAAAACCAACCAAACTCAATAATGGAAGGTTAATGGCCTAATTATTTCCATAAAATTGGTTTTGGACCTATCATGAACTTGATCCATTCTCTGTGGAAATGAAAGTTGATATGTCACTAATCTTATGAGATCAAGGATCTCAAAGGGGTCAATATTCCTCGAGCTAAAACATCCCTTTCTTTACAAAGTGTATGAATCTATTCCATGGTGATATTAAAAGTAAAACTTTTTCTCTAACATCAAAATTAATGTCTCTTTGGTAGTAGTTAATATAGCTCTTTTGCCGACTCTAGGTAGCTTTTATATGTTTTTGTATGGATTGAAACTTCTTTGTAAACAATTTCACAAGATTAGGTCCATGTATCATTCATTCCAGAACATCATCCCAAATAATTTTGGGTTCTACATTGCTTTTCATTCAATGATTCATATAGATCCATTTAAATACTCGAGTGAAAGTTGTTTTTATATGATAAATCAACCAATTGGATATGTTGATCACATAATCCTTTAAATTCCATCAAGCATGAACATAGCATGTCCTCAAGTGTTTGAATAGTAATTTTATATTTTTTATCAGTTTGGGTAGGATAGGTCATGATAAAATTTAATTTAGTACTAAACCCTTATTGAATGCTTCTATAGAAATTATAGGTGAACCTTGGATCACAATCAAATATGATCAAAATTGGAACCCCATGAAACCTCACCATTTCCTTCACATATATCGTGAAAGTTTTTTCAAGTGAGAAATCTTCCCAAATAGTTATAAAGTGGTCACTCTTGGTGAGTCGATCCACCACAATCCATATTGTATTTTTTCTATGACTGTTTTTGGGAGACTGGTGGTAAATTCCATGGTGATATTCACCAATTTCCACATGGTTATAAGAAATGGTTTCATCATCCCTTTGGAATTTTTTTACTCTACATTAATTTTATGGCATACCAAACACCTTTATATATACTCCGTAATCTCATTATTCTTGTTGTCCAATCAAAATTGTTCTCAAATATCGTGGTACATATTGGTACATCTGGGGTGGTGTAGAAAGATAGGATATGTACATTATACAATAGCATGATCTTTATCTCATGTGGTGAAGGAACACAAATCCTCATTAAAAACTAAATTACAGCATCATCATCAATTTGGAAATCATGTATCTCCCCTTACTTTATTGATTTCAACATTTTTAGCTCTGGATCATCCCTTTATGTCTTCTTAGTCTTCTCTTAGATAGATGGTTGTGAAATCATTTGGGGGATGTAGGATGTATTCCATATCATTATGATTTCAAGATATATCCTTTTCATATACATGAAGATAAGGTCTCTCTCAATTTTCAACATGGATATAGTAGCATGTTTTTCTCTGTTATGAGAATCATCTACATTATTCTCTTTTCTCGGATTGTAGTGAATAGAGAAATCATACTCCACGATTAGATCGAACCATTTTTTTTGATGCATATTGATATACATCTATGTGAATAGATACTTTGGACTCTTATGATCAGTATATATGTCAAAATTGTCACCATAAAGATAGTGCGACCAAATATTTAGACCAAAGATCATATATACAAACTCTAGATCATGCGCCAGGTAGTTTTTCTCATGGATATTTAACTATCATGAGGATTAGGATATCACTTTATCATTCTACATGAGTACAAAACCCAAGAATTTCTCTGAATCATCACTATATATCACAAAACCTTGTCCACTTATTGGTAGTGTGAGTACATGTTAAGACCAATATGACAAGGATGACTATCATATTTAGGTACTATTTTTTGTTTTCAGGGATGTTTAAGAAGAAAATAAATCACCTCACTTTTTATTTGATGAAAATCAGACTTACCATCGTATTCAAGAAAATATGACTCACAATGGTTAAGAAAGTCCATTGTATTGGGAATATGTTTTCAAGATAAATAGGGTCATTATACTCATCCAAATTCTGGAATGAAAGGTTTAATAATAACGGGGAAAGATCAGAGACTTCCCGACTTCGATGAAAATGTAATGATTCTTTCCTATTATTGGAGTTCTCATAAATCATTAGTAAGTTATAAAACTAGTGATGAATGAGTGATGAAATAAAGAGAATAAAAAAATTCTACCAATCATATTCATTTAGATCATAATCATACCAATCATATTCAGGTTTAGATGGAAAGAAATATGTTGATAAAATATAGGTAAGTAGCAACACTATACATGGTAGGTTATATGATGATGAAGCTGATATTCAACATAATCAATGTCATGAAGGAATTAAGGGTACTTGATAAAAGTTTACAAAAGAATAAATTTGATTAATTTGAATCATTCTAGTCTCAAGATCATCATAATGATATTTCTGGATGGATAATTGTTTAATGAACAAGAAGGATGATCGTAATGAAGGTGCTAGTTTTTAGTTAAACTAGATGCCAAAAAGATGTAAATCCTCAAATAAAGAAGTTAGAAAGAATCATATTCAAAAAATAAATATGCTCTTAATGTATATCCATTGGATTTAGTATGTCATAATATTCATCAAAGGTTAAATTTTTTGTGATAAAAATTTACCGGTATGATATATAGAAGAGAAATAATTTTTTGAAGTTGAAGCTGCTGATACTGGTCGATCGGACTCAGTATTCCATCATAATCATCAGAGGAAGAATTGTTGGAAACTAATGAATTTAAAGAAAATGAAAAGTATGTGGTGGCCAATATGAAGAATAAATTTAGAGATTTATCAATAATGTAGTCAACCATTTAAAATAGGTTTAACTACTTTGTTTATCATTCAAGTGGGTCAAGAGAAGAGATAAAGAAGAATATATTATTTTATATTTGTCTTCATCGTAATGCAGTGGATCAAAATGACAATTCAGAATGGGAAATTAGAATTAGTATAATTTATTTAAAGAAATTATAATGTATAGATAAAGCTATTTGACGATTCATGATGGTTCGAGAAGTGTTGAGAAGAGTTTATAAAGGAAAGATGCACCTAAAATTTAAAGGAACATATAGAATTGTAAAATGTATGATAGATGTACTATTCATGGTGAATAAGATAGAAGGCAGAGCTTTAGAGAGAATAAGAGGTTTCCTGATTGAATTTTGATGAAGAAGTATTTTGGATAGAAGAAGCATGTGTGGAGAGACAATATTGTATTCAACTGGTCATCGTATTGGGCTGAATCATCAGACTAGAAAAATTGTATTGGGATTTCTAGATTAAAGAATAAATGGTTTAGAATTTTATCAAATATATTCGAAAAAAGCCATATATTCTTCTTATTGATCAACTAGACAAGGAGAATTAGACTGTGTTTTATAAAAAAGTCCATAAAAGTTCTTACCAACTTCCAGGTAAGAATGTAAATATTTTTCATAAAAAATTACATATTTGTGAAAGTTAATGAAGAAGCATCATAACATGGTTTGTTAAAAATATTTGTATAACATCATTTGTTCTTGAAGGATAATATGCACTATTGAATTGTTTACATAGTGACACACAAGTGAAAGGGCATATCCTACTCAATGTATTCCACACAAAATGATTGTATTCTTGCGGATTGTGTGGTATTAGATCATTTTCAAACAATAACAAGGATGTAGATATTATTGTTGAATAATAAACCTTGTAAAATATTGTGTTCTTATAGATGTGTGTTTTAATTATTTTCAATAGGAAAAGAAATATTTAACAGGAGGAAAATGTTTTTTTATAAGAAAGGAAATATAAAAGAAAAATATATCATCAATTCACCCTTCCCCCTCTTAGTGATACAATTATCTTGACTGTGCTATTATAATTAGTATCAGAGATAGGTTCCCTTCATGTATTCTTTTTTTGAAGTTTTGAAGAGAAGTTGATGGATAATTTAAATTGTGTCAATAATAAAGGAATCCTGGTTTTAGATGGTAAGAATTATCATATCTAGAATGATATAATGTTTCCCCATCTTATGTCTATTAGATATGATTTTCTTGAAGATGTAAAGGATGTATTTCCTCATATTAATGATAAAGTTCATCTTAATCTGTTGATAAGAATAATCTTGAGAGTGATGGAAGGGACAAGATTTATTTACTATCATCACTTTATAAAAGTGAATTTTTAAGGGTGAAGGGTGTTTCCATATCTAAAGGTAAATGGGATAAGCTGAAAAACATCTATGAAGGCAATACAAAAGTGAAGAAGAAATGTTACAAATCTAGAGGTTGAAGTATGAAGACTTGAAAATGGGTGGGTATGAATCTATTAGGGAATTATTTACCAGGTTAAATAACATAATCAACACTATCAAATGTCTTAGTTAAAAGTTTGAGGATCCTATAGTTATTGAAAAAATATTAAGAATTATTCCCAACAAATTTGATGCTAAAGTTTATTAATTAGAAGATACATATCATAAAAAATTATCTATAGATGATTTTCATATAACTCTCATCACTAATAAAATAATAAGGTATAAAGATATGAAAATAAAAATTAAATTTTATAGAGAAATGTCATTCAAGACTACGAAGAAAGAGAATTCAAAGAATATTATTATTGAAGAAGAAGGTGGTTATTTTGATTCTGAAAATGAGGTATGTAAAAATCTTGATGGTATTTTATCCTTTTTTTCTAAAAATGTGAGAAGAGGTATAGGTAAATATAAAGGGATTTTTCACTTTAAATGTTTAGAATATGGATTCATTGGAAACATTACAAAACAAATTCCACAAAGAAAGAAAGAAAAAGATGGTGATGAAGAGGAAATAAGGCTAAGAATGTCATAGAAGAGATAGGGTGGAAAAGAAAATTGTATTCCATAGGAAAGGGTAAAAAATTCTCAAATCCTTAAATGTGTATTTTCTTATCTAATGATAAAGAATAAGAAGGTAGTACATAGAAATCCAAAAATTCTACTGAGCATGTTGGTTAGAATACTTTTAGTGTAACAATTAATGATAATGAATTCAGAATCAACAGTTCTGATTAAGAAGAAACTCACCTTAAATTTCATTTAAAATAAGATTTGAAATATATTTGAGAAATATTAGAAGTCATGAAAAACAAAACAAGAAGATGGAAGATGAATGTCCCTCAAAAAAAATTCATTAAATTTTTTTAGATGAGAAGAAAAAGATGCAACTAGATATTAGTGATTTGAAAAAATATCTTAAGGAAGTAAAGAATCGTAATCTACATCTAGAATTGAAGTTAAAGGCATAAAAATAATAGTTATAACTTGTCTAGTAAAAACTTTTAAATATGAAAATAAAATTATATTTTCAAAAAATTCTATATATGAAGTTGGATAATGTTTTCATAAGGAAAAACCTGATAAGGATAAAAAAAGTAACCATCAAAATTTTATCAGAAAGATATAATTATTTCTAGAAAGAAGACTGTTAGAAAATTATGTATGTGGATAAGATTAACAATGTTGATAATTCATATGTTTTTGAAAAACCTGAGTCTAAAAATGTTTCTAAAAATTATGAATATGTAAATGGTTCTATTATTTCTAGTTATGACAAGGATAAAATGATAAATAAGCTAAAAAAGATGATTCTGATTGAAAATAGAAAGGTTGGTGGTCAACAAAATTCAAATAATAAGGTCTCTAAGAAACATATTCATAACACTAGTCAGTATGGAAGCTATAGAGGAAAGTATTCATTCTATGATTACTACTAGTATTGTGAAGGAATCATAAATAAAACAAAAATGTGTTGGTTCAACCAACAACATTACTACTATTCCATAGGTTATGAATGTCATTGGTTTATGTGGAGTCAATCGTCTCAAAAGAATAATTATGAAAAAGAAGTTCTAAAGAAACTTGATAATGATGGTGTAAAAATTAAAAATAGGTTCCAATCCCAAGAATCTAATTTTAAAATATGTGAACAACCATGTAATTTTGCTAAGGGTTTTATTTTTTTGTTACAGGAAAAATATAAATTTCTGAACATTTCTCATAAGATGGAGGTGAAGAAAGGAAAATCTCTTGTTGTTAAAACTACCATAAAATCATTTAAAGGTGAATGGCCTTGTATTTTTGATAGTGGGTGTTCCTCACACATTAATGGAGATTTAAATTTTTTTAATAATTTAAAAGACTTTAAAAAGGTTACTATGACATTCAACAAGGATGAAACAATAATAATCAAAGGTATTTGATCAACTATCATTGGGAATGAAAAGTTTAAATATAAGAAATATTTATTTATTGATGAGTTGAAACTAAAATTGTTGAGTGTTTTACAATTGTGTGATGAATGTAATAAAGTTACCTTTGGGAAAGATGTATTTATTTTTGAAAATTGATAATGATGAAAAGATAGTCACAAGAGGCCAACATACGAAGGGAAACTTATTTCATGATGGTGAGGTACAAAACTCTATTTACTAGGGTATGGTAGAAGAAAATTAATTATGGAATAAAAGGATTAGAAAAATGTGTCAAATAAAAAAGAGGAAGTTATTAAAGCGATATTGTGTTTAAGATATTGTTTATTTTCAATGAATAAGAGATTTTTTTTGCACTATTTTTCATAAGGGAAAAATTACAATGTTTGTGTATAATAAAGTTGAGATTTTTTCAAAACAACCCTTGGAACTTATTCATTCCGACATCTATGGACCAACGATAAAACAATCAAAAAATAATGATAATTACTTCATCACGTTAATTGATGAATTTAATCACATTAATTGTGTTATGAATATGAAACATAAATCATATTCTCTGAAAATGATTAAAGGGTTTAGGAGAAAATATAATATGAAAAGTAAGTATTCGGTGAAAAAGTTGAAAAATAATAATGGTGATGAGTATAAGAATGAATAATTTTAAATATATCCTGAGAATAATTGAATTTTGCATGAGTATAGGTCCCTATAAACGCCTCAACAAAATGGGATTGATGAATGGAAGAATAGAAGTTTGGTGGAAATGGGGAGAACTATGTTATTGAACAAGGTCATTCTCATTCTTATTGGAGTAAACCCATGAGTACAGTTGATTATATTCAAAACTGATGTTTCTATAGGCCATGTTTGTATATGACTCCATAAAAAAAGTTTCATATAAAATTTACATGTTTGAAAAACTTCAGAGTTTTTAGGAGTCCATGCATTATAAAGAAGAAAGGTGGAAGTCTGGGAAACTTTGAGCCGAAAGGTGAAGATAGACTTTTTCATGGTTATGCTAAAGAAGGAAGAGGATATATATGTTTCCAAAAAGAAATAGAACAAATTTTTTATTCTAATAATTTGAAAGATATTTACAAATATATTAAGTAAAAATACAATCAAACAAATAATGAAGTTGATCAGGATAAAGAATGTTTTTTCAACATTTCTGATAAGTATACAACCAATTGTAATCCTACTCAAAAACAAGAATCAGACTCAGCTATTTGAAGTGATGAAAAAGAATATCTAAAATCTCATCCAAAGATGAGGAAGCTAGTGGAAACTTAGAACATTATTAATGGTCAACATAAAAAGTTTTGAATAATAAGTACAACAAATTATATTACACGTACTTCATTGTATTAAAAAATTATGCTGAATGGCGTGAAATAAGATTTTGAGTATCTAGAATGGGTTCATTCCATGAATGAAGAGTTACAACAGATAGAGAAGAATGATTCATAAGAAATCGTATCTAATCCAGATAACTAAAATATTTTTGGTACAAAGTGGGTTTTCCAGAACAAAATGAATGAATAAGGTGAAGTGATATCAAAAAAGGAAAGATTAGTATGTAAAGGTTACTATAATATTGAAGGTGTTGATTTCAATGAAACTTTTTCTCTGGTGCATAGGTAAGAAACAATCATAATTTTTTAGGTTATTTCTATACAATGGAGTTACAAAATTTTTCAAATGGTTGTAAAGATTACAATTATAAATGTTGATCATAATGAGGAAGTTTACATTGAACAACCTCATGGATTTTTTGTTGGGAAAGAGTAAAGTTATATGTGCATATTTAACAAATCCTTGTATGCAATAAAGAAATCTATGAGGGCATAGTATTCCAAATTGGATACTTTCTTAAGGAATATGATTTTTAAGAAAGGAGGAGTTGATAGCAATATTTACATCAAAGATATTCAAGAGTTTTCCTTTATCATAATATTTTATTTTTATGACATTATCATTACAAGGAATAATAAAAGATCTTGTGAAATTTTTTCTAAATATATGAAAATGTTGTTGAGATTTCCATGTTGGGAGAAATAAAATACTTTATTTCGTTACAAATTTTTTAAAATAAGAAACAAAATTTTCTTTTTCAAGAAAAGTATGTTAAATAAATTCTTAAAAAGTTCAGTATAAAAAATTCGAAAATAGTTTACACCTCAATATCAGTGGGAACCAAGTTGAGTAATGATGGAGAAGTCAAGAAAGTTGATCAGAAAGAGTTTCCAAAGTTGATTGGAATTTTTTTATATTTTACTACATTAGGACCCAATATTGTTTATTATGTTACCATATGTGAATGATTTTATAGTGATCCTAGATAATCAAATATACTTTCTAGAAAAATAATCCTCAAATACATCAAAGGCCCACAAAATTTTGAAATCAGGTATGATAGCTTTGAAGTTATTTAATTTTTTGGGAATTAAGATGTTGTTTGGGTAGTAAATATTGATGATAGAATATCCACATCAGGTGGGGTTTTATTTCTAGGTAAAAGTTATATTTTTTGGAATATAAAGAAACATAATTCAGTAACTCTCCTTACAACTGAATCTGAATATTTTTCTACTACACAATCTTCAACCCAACTTATATGGATGAAGAATTAGTTAGAATACTAACTTGTTGAATTGATGTTACCTTTTATCTTGGGTGTTGATAATCAAAGTGAAATCAACCTTTCCAATAATCTGGTAAAACATTATCATTCAAAACATATTGATATCAACAATTATTTCATCAAATATCATGTGTAGAATAATGAGTTGAAGTTGGAGTATGTTCCTAAATCGGAACGAGCTGCCGACATTTTCACAAATCCATTACCCAAGGAAGCATTCTCTAAATTGAGCTTGAATAAGGTCATCTAACCTCTTTCTCATCAAGGTTTAGGTATGTGTTTTTGTTCCCTCCCTCATCATATCTTTGTAATGTGTTTTCATGGGGTGGAATTGTTCTATAAATCTATCATTATAGAATCATGTAAATAGAGAGAGTTGTGTGTAAATTTTGAATTCATCATTGTAAGTGTGTGAACTATTCTAATTGTTTGTCGGAGTGGTTATTGGAAACAATTTTTTGTGTATTCTATGGAGGTTTATAGTTTGAGGAAGAAAAGATGAGGAAATATTTATAATCACTACATTTATACATCATGAATTTTATGTCAATAATTCTTTTTTCCTAAAATGATTTAGCACATGTTGTCTTATAATTATTGATAAGTAATACATAGTTTGATGATAAAAAGTTCAGTGATTTATGAACATTGGTTGACAAAAAAATCCAAAGTGAGAGATTGTTAGGAACAAGATGGTAAAGATGAATATCATATTCAGGTATTTTCATTTGTTGTCAATGGATTTTATGAAGAAATAAATTACCTAACTTTTTAATTGATAGAAATTGGACTGATCATCATATTCAATTAAATAAGAATCACAATGGTTAAGAAATTACATAACATTGGGAATATGTTTTCTGGATAAAGAGGATCATGAAACACTGCCAATGTTTGGAATGAAATATTTGATCCTAATGGGGAATAATTTGATTCAACCCAACTTTGATGACAATATGATTTTTATTTTCTAATATTGGAGTTCTCATAAATCATAAGTAATTTGTAAAACATGTGATAAAAGATTGATGAATGAAATGGGAGAAAAATATTATTCAAATCATATTCAGTCTGATTGTAATCATGCCAATTGTATTCATGATGAGTAGGAAATAAATATGTCTATAAATGATAGGGAAGTTTCAAAACTTTACTTGGTAAGTGAGATGATGCTAAAGTTAGTCTTCAAAGTAATAAAAGTCATAAATAAAGTCATGATATTTGATAAAAGTTTATGAAAGAAGAACGTTTATTTATTGTAATCATTCTTGTCTAAAGATCGTCATAATGATATTTCTGGATACAAATTTGTTTAAAGTAAGGGTAGGATTGTGATAATAACGGTTCTAGTTTTCGGTCAGACCAAAATCTAGAAGATTTAAATCCTTGAAGAATGTAGTTTTTCAGAATTGTATTCAAAAAATAAATATGTTACTAATGTTGATCCATCGAATTCAGTTTGTCATCATATTAATTAGCGGCAGAATTGTTTGTTATAAAAATTTATTGGTATCATATTCAGATGAGAACTAATTTGTTGATGTTGAAGCTGGTGATACCGGTCCATACTCGGTATGCCATAATAATCATTGGATGAATAATTTTTTGGAACTGATGAATGAAAAGAAAAGGAAAATTATGTGGTGGCCAATATGAAGAAGAAATTAATAGCTATATCAATAATTTAGTTAACCATTTATAATAGTTTGAATTACATTGTTTATAATTCAAGTGGGCCAAGAGAAGAGATGACGAATAATATATTGTTTTAAATTTGTATTTATCATAATAAAGCAGTTCGTAAGAACAAATTGAAATGGGAAATAAGAATTAGAATGTTATTTACAGAAAATCTAAAGCATATTTGAAGTTGTGAGAAGATTTGAGAATGTTAATTATGTGTTGAGAAGAGATTATGAAGTTAATATGACCCCAAAATTCAAAGGAATGTGTAGATTCATAAAATTTGATTGAGTGGGAAATTTTTTAGGAAACCCACCCAAACCATTATTTGGGTGAGTATAAAAGGGAATGTACTTCGTAATTTTTACAGATGTACTATTCACAGAGAAGAATAAAAAAGACATAGCTTTAGAGAGAAGAAGTGGTTTCCATATTTTGTTTTGTTGTATTCAACTGGTCATCGTATTGGTCTGAATCA
This sequence comes from Viscum album, assembly GCA_963277665.1. Taxonomy (NCBI): domain Eukaryota; kingdom Viridiplantae; phylum Streptophyta; class Magnoliopsida; order Santalales; family Viscaceae; genus Viscum; species Viscum album. The sequence continues at coordinate 959,892,034 of OY728148.1, read as the reverse complement.
TCGAACAAGGAAAATCATACTGGGATTTTTGGATTGAGGAAGAAGTGGTTCATAATTTTCTCAACTATATTATGAAAAAGTCATATATTTTTTATATTGGGAAATAAAACTGGGATAATTGGACTGGGAGAAATAGATTGGGATATCAGACTGAGTTTTGTAACAAAATTTAGAAAAGTTTTTACCAACTTCCAGGTAAGAAATTGAAGATTTTTTTTTAAAATAATACATTTACGAATGTTGATAAAGAATCACCATATCATGTGTTGTTACAAAAAAATTGTTTTTCAACATTTATTATAGAAGGATCACATTCGCTATTGAATTGTTTATATAGAGCTACATGAGTGAAATGGAATATCCTACTCATTGTATTCCACACAAAAGGATTATTTTCTAAACAGGTTGTGTGGTATTAGATCATTACAAAATCATAGAAAGTATTTTGCTATTCTAATTGAATAGTGACATTTATAAATTCATGTGTTTCTATAGATGTGTGTTTTAATTGTTTTCAATAGAGAAATAAATATTTAATTGGATTTTAATGTTATTACATAATTAATGAAATAAAAAAGAAAAATATATCACTGATTCACTCTCTCCCCCTCTCAGGGATACAATTATTTTGACTTGGAAATTACAGTACAAGAATAGTGATTAGCCTCTTCTTGATCTCCTTAATGATTTCCTCATATCTTTCATTCATAAATAATTTAACCCATTTTGTGGTAAATTAGTTAGTTGGATAAAAAATAATGATAAATTTTTCACAAAATGTAAATAGTAACCAGTTAATCTATAAAACAATAAATTTCTATGACACTAGTGGGTTTAGTTTATTCTTCAATTGCCTTTGTATTTGAAGGGTCCACATAAATTCCATCACTTGTGATCACATTCTCCAATAATGTGACTTCTTGAATCCAAAAGTCACACTTTTGGAACTTAGAATACCTTTTCTCCTTCCATAATATCGCCAACACAATAATTAGATTCTCTACATGTTCCTACTTAATCATTGAATAAATGAGAATATAATAAATAAACACTAACATATATTTGTTGAGGAGGTATCTAAATAATATATTCATCAAATCCATAAATATTGTAAGATAATTATTAAGTCTGAAGGGAATTACTATGAACTCATAGTGCCCATACCTTGTAAAGAAAGAAGTCTTTTGAATATCTTCCTTCTTTAACTTTTGTTTATGATATCCATAAAAAAATACACCTTTGAGAATTATTTCACTTTTCATAGTTTATTGAACAAATTATCAATCCATGGTTGAGGATAATTTTTAATTATGGTGATCTTGTTGATATCTTGGTAATTAATATAGATCTGTTTTGATCTATATTTCTTCTTGACATAGAGCATTGGTGCACCCCTAGGTGATGTACTAGGGCGTATGAACAATTTTTCCAAATTCCCTTGTAGATACTTCTTTAACTCCTCCATTTCAATCAAGGCCATCCTATATGGGAATTTTGAGATATGAGTGGCTCTGGGAATGAGATCTATTGAGAACTCTACCTCACGATCAGGGGATTCCATGTAACTCTTTGAGAAATATGTCAATGTATTTCCTAACAATGGAAATTTCCTCCTGGTTAATACCTTCCTTTGACTCAACCATTTGGGCAAGGTATGGTTCTCTACAGGGTATCAACACCCACACTATTGATGGATTTTTCAAAGAAGAACCATGATCTTCCTTAAATTTTTAGAGGAACATGGGATGGTTCATAATATAAAAATAGATTTTTTTCCAATAGGTGATTTCTTCTCTATATAATGAAAGCCAATACATGTCCAATATAGCATCAAATGTCAACAAGGGAAATATAATAAGATTTGCAAGAAGAATCATACCAAATATGATTATATAAGAAGAGTCCAAAACATGGGTTGTAATTATTACACTACTATGTTTTTTATGTATATCTCCAATTAAAGGCATCAGGGCTTCAATTCAATAGTTATAGAAAAATTTTAGGATATAAATGAATAAGTGGAACCAGAATCAAATAATTCTTTTTCTATTATTTAGTGAATAGTAATCATACCTTGTATGAATTCATTTTCACACTCCACTTCATTAGTAGTGATTATATAAGCTTTCCCTTTCCCATTTGACTTTGGTGATTTCTAACACCGGTTGCCCTCAAGGACATGTGGTTTAGTTCACTTTCTTTAATAACACCCTTGGTCCCTATAGTTGAAGCATTGAACCATGGGTGGTGCATTAGGATGTTCCTTCCTTTACTCTATCATGTTGGTTAGCTTCTTCATGTATCTCCAATATTCATTAGCTTGGTGTCCTTCTCTCCCACACATAAAGAATTTCCATATCCCTTTGGGGAAATTAACATGATGCTTCTTCCCACATTTTTGACACGTGGTTAGTTGGATCCTATTTCCTCATTTTTCATTTGACCCATAATCTTAAAACCCTATTCTTCTATTATTATCTCCACAACCATGGGACCATTCTTTGATATCCATATCTACTCTAAGAGCACATTTTACTACATATTCAAAACTCCCAAATTCTTATATTTCTAGATCATTTCGAAGGTGTATTTTTAAAACAATAAAGAACATATATATTTTTCTATCATTATTGATAAAAATACCAAGGAATACATTTAAAAACTTATTAAGTTTTAATCATAAGATGTGACAACTTCTCCTTCCTTTTTCTTTATCTATATGAATTCTCTTTCAATCTATTTTTTGAAGAGTTCAATGGAAATGATTTGTATGAAATATTTTGTTAATTAATTCCCACTCCATATCTTCCATTTAATCCTTTAGATTTTTGTAATTTGTCAATTCCTGTTATTGAATAGCTTCTCCATATAAATGATAAATTGTAAGAGTCTCCATCTCCTTATTAGAGAAATGGATCATAGAAACGATCTTCTTTATTGAGTTAACCCACTATTCCGCATCAAGTGGATTGGAAGTTCCACTAAACATAGATGGTCATTTTTTCATTAAGTACTAAATGGATAATTGATCCTTCTTGGGTGGATATGGACATTCCAAAAAATTCATGTCCTTATTCATTTCTTGAGACAACTAGGTAATAATTTCCACAATGTTTTTAACTCAACCTCCCATGGAATTGGGGATCTTATTTGGATAATTGTTTCATTGTCACTCAGACTGGTTTTAGTCCAAGTTTCTCCGAGTTCCTACAATTTTCTAGAATAGAAAATGTTAGAACAAAACATCAGTCAATAAATCATGAGTAATTTATTATTTTCCGAAATTAACACTAAAGGAATATCTTATGGGATCCCTATGTCTATACTTTTCTAAAAATATTCTTCTAGTATGTTTTACCTATACATAGACTTATACTAATAGTTTTTACTATTTTTTTCTAATCATGATTCCTAAATTAACTAAACCATTCTTAGATACCAACTATAGTTACCGTAATTTTTCATACATAATAGTTACATCATTATAAAGATAAACAACATAATAGAGTTATAAATCTAGGATCCAAAGGATTATGTCTTAGAAAATTTAGGCTCATAAATAACTTGTACAAAATAAAACATAAAAATTATTTTAAATCCTTCTTATTTATCCTTCTAAAATCTCACATTATCCTTAATTCATGCAATTAACAAAGGATATACATCAATAAAAGGGGTAAGATAAAATCCATGTAAGAGGATGAATAAGGAACATGAATAAATATAACATGGGTGAGAATAATCATCATATCATAAGACTAGGATCATTATGAATATCATGAGGTAAAAATGTGATAAATTCATAGAACGTGGAAATGCATAAAAATGAAACATCATGTTATAGTGTCAAATTCCACATATAGTTGTGAATAAATCTAGAATCATGTTAATACATAACACATGTGAATAATAATAACATCAACACTATAAACAAATCTTTCATCATGTTCACATATAAGGAAAATTATCTCATGAGATACAACACATTACCCAATGCATTGGAGGGATATATAATTTTGGTCTAGTCATCACATCATAATATTTACATAATCATACATGTCACATAGAATGTGTAACAATCATTTCATGAAATAAACCATGGAAAGGAATGAGTTTCATGATGATTTCAAAAATTATGATTTAATTAATAAACTTTGGGATCTAAAATGAAAAATTGAAAAACATATTTTCTATAAGAATCATCACTCTTTAGTTAAGAATAAACTACCCAAGAGGAGTCAAAGTTGTGTTTTGGAAAGAAGATTTTTTTTTGGAAAATCATTGTATTTTCCAAAAAATCAAATAAAAAACATGTATATCAAAAAAATAAGAGGGAGGAATAATGAAATTATATTTAAGGAAAATTAGAGGACTATTTATGAAAATATGTCCTGAAATATGGATAACCCAATGAAAATGAGTTGGGTTCAAGAAGCGCCTTACCATAATTCCTTCTTTATTTCATCACTTTTGCGCCTACTGAATAATAAACATATATTTATTAAAAAACTAATAAATATTTTAATTATATTGATTTATACAATTATTTATCAATTATAATCATTATATTATATTTTTTAATTTCTACTGATGAAATTGAAGTGTCTTGATATCATTATTTTCCTAAAAATTTCTTGTTTCACTTTAATTTCACAATTTTTATTCAGAGTCATTTATAGAAAAGTATGATTAACTCCATTAGATTATAATAAATGAAATTATTTATTTAAATATTATATATAATTAATAATATACATCCATGAATGTGGTTAATAAAATTGTCTTAGAAAAGTCTCCGCAGGTGGTTAATCAACCTTTAACGGGACGTTGTTAAAAGAGAGGGAAAGAGAAGTATTGCATTTATTTTTGACATAAATATGACAATTACATCATGTTGACATAAATAATATAATTTTAAATTATTGAATAATTAGTTTTATAGTATATGGTATTTAAATTAATTGGTAAAAATAAGAAACAGAATGAGAAAAAAGGGAAAAGTTAATAGAGACTTACTCTCTCCCCAATGTAGCTTCTCTTGTAAGACACTATAACACCCTATGTGATTAGAGTTGTATTTCTCCAAAATGTCTCTAAGTAATGTAAGGGGATTTAGAGGGAGTATCTTGGATGATATTGTACTTTGGAATGTTTGAGAGGAGTGTGTTTCCAAGGTAAGGGAGAGGGATTATTTATACATTAAGAGAGGGGTATTTTTAGAATAAAATATTTAATAAAATAATATATCAATGGAAAAACATGTAATAGTGAATATTTGACAAAATAAATTATATATAAATATAATATAGTGGGTTTAATAATTTAAATCCTCTTTATAATTCTAATTCATTATCTTATTAAAAATAAAAGTGAAGAAAAAAAGAAATTGATATTTAGGAGTCACTTTTGAATTTAGGTTTTTGGAATGTGATTTTTAGGTTTGAAAATTAATTTTATTGTATTTTAATGACTCATTTATGAAATGTTATTTTTAGGTTTGAAAATTAATTTCTATAAAGGATTATTCCATTATTACATCATGAATAATGTAACATAAGATACATCGATTATGTGAAAAACTATATTTTTACTATTCACCTTAAAATTGATGTATTTCAGAAAATTATCAAAAAATTACCCAAGGAAAATTTTATCATGTTCATTTCCAAAATGATATTAATTGAATAATAATAAATATCTAAAATATCTGTAATATAATTTTTAATAGGAAAATAATAATTTTTACAAAATACATTAAAATACAGTTTATTAAAAATATGTTTTATTTTCAATGTGGTTTTTAATCTTGATATTTATTTCATTGAATTATAATATTTTTATTTACATAAATTAATCATGATAAATGTTATTTATATCATAGTTAATTATTTTTTGGTAAAATCGCCCTTCCAATGGCCAGGTTACTATTTCCAATGATCAGGTTACTATTCCAATGGTCACATTACTATTCCAATAGTCACATTACCTTATATATATACCACTCAATTATTTCAATCAATATTCAAGTAAATTTATCTAAAGGTTCTATATTTCCATTTTAAATAATTTTTATTAGTTTACTATAATTTTTTTTCTTTTATATAGTGTTGGTAGTGGGTCCAATAATTCTAGCAGATGAGGTTGATCCATATTTTCTCATTTTATCTTTTCCATTTTATAATTTTTGTCCAGTTGTAATGTTTGGAAATTTAATTGGCTTCATTGCTGATTAATGTAACAATATATATTAATATAGTTTTTTATTAGTTTCTCTATATTTTTTCTGTATATAATATATAATATAATACACCACACATTTATTCAAGAAACAAATTTTACTAATAAACATTATGTCATTACAATGGGGTATCATATCTCCCGCCTCATCCTAAAAGTACTATATAACTCTAGCTGCCTATCGGATGAGGAGTAGTTGAGTCCTTCCTAGACTCTAGTACCTATATTACTCCCATACCACTACTATACTATGAGAAGTTCTAAAAAAACGTATGAAGATAGCCCATCCTACTACAAACATGGAACTCCAATGTGGTGTATGAAAACTAAGGTTTCTTGAGGTTTAACATTCAACACTAATGTACTATAATAGAATATGATACTAAGATGGATTCCCACTACCCTAAATGGTCTTCATGTTATTTCCTTGGAAAAAACTGTCATAGAATCACTTCTTTCCACCAAAATAAGTGGTCCTAGTTTACCCTGTAGAAATAGCATGGCTACCTCTTGGGTCCTCTCTCAGATTCTTTGCTGTGATGAGTTCATGAATCATCAAATCTAAAAAGATAATAAGAATAAAAACATTCACCTATGACCTAACCTCATAGTGAATACCATCTTGAAAATGTTTCTCCCTATAGATCTCATTAATAGATAAATATGGCACAAAGCATTGAAGGTTGGTGAAATGTTCAACATTGTGCCTCACTGATATTCTATCCAACATCAGATGCATGAACTAATGATCCTTCTCTTCCCTCAGAATCTATGAATAGATATGTCTCAATAAATTCACCTTGAATTCCTTCCAAGATAACTCCTCCCCATTCCCATCCTGCCATAGAATATCCAACCAATGTTTGGTAGGTCCACTGAGCATATACACAACAAGATTATCCCTCCTATCTATGGTTGTCTCAAGATTCTTAAATATTGTATAGATTGACTCAATCTAGAACTCAGGTACCATGGATACTCCCTCCCCAATGAATATGGGTGGATGTTGTAGCTGAATCTCTCTCATCAACTCATACATCAATGGAATGATGAAAATAGTCTCCTTTTCCATGGATTTCATGACCCTTATGAAGTTGTCATGATTATTAACATCCATTTGATCATCAATAGCTACCTGAAGCTCCAGTTCATCTACGTTAGAAGATAACTAATTTCCACTCTCTTATAACTCAACTCGAAGATGATGAGGAGTTATTTTATCTACAAGAAAAACACACTCCTATAAAGATTTGCTAAAAATAAAGACAACCACAAGAGGTGATGACAGTAGAGAACCATTACTCTGGATCTCTCTAACCATGGATTATAAGTGTTATATAATGAAATAATAGTTTATATTATTCCATTTATCAAATATAATTGATATATTATTTCACAATTCATATTGGAAAGTATATAACACATGCAATAAACATGTCCCTGTCATGAACAATGCATGTAAATATATATATATATATATATATATATATATATTATCCCTATGTGCCTATTATGATTCATGAATACTCATATCTCACCATACTGTTCCATGAGTGTAAATATCAATAAACAATAACATCACAAAATAATAACAACACACAACATTTAAATCAACCAAGGTGAAATAACATCAATTGTAACAAGAGAACAACATAAAAAATAATCCCATCCCTGGAACTCAAATTTCCCCCATACATGGCTTAGCTACTCCAATGAATAATCTCATTACCAAATCCAAATAGATCCTAGTATCCTTTATACTTTTTCCAATAAATAAAGAAATAGAAAATAACAAGCTGGTCCTCTAATACAACTTTTTAATGTCCTCCAATCTGATACACTCTCAAATGGTCAAAATGATTTGGTTATTATAAGTAATGCATGCATCCCATTATGCTAGAGGCTATTGACTAGTAGAAAGGCAATGATATTATAGTGGGGAGACTATACCCCCTGGTAAAACATAGTAGAACTAAACCATAGTTATAAAAATTAGAGTAACATATAAATTGTATAAATTGTATATCATACGGCTAGGAAAATAAATTGTGGAAACTATAATGATGAATAATGTAATGGCAAGATAATATGTATCTAAAAGTAAAACTGGAACCAATACAAACAATATAATCTACTCACATTAAATAATCCCAAAAGGATCTGGTCCTGATCCCCATGTCAAACCCATCTCACAAATCCATCTCATCTAGAAAGAAACAAAAGATTCAACAATAATGTCCCTTTACCTTGTCCAATCCTGCATCCATGTAATCTGCTCAAGTACCAAACAGTTCCCAAATAGGGTGTGAATAAAACTCAGTAGGACGACACCACCATCCCTAAACACAACCAGCCTGATAATAATTATATGCAATAAAGTGATAAATATATGTATTAATTAACTAATTAATATAATATATCAATTAACCTATTTCAAAACCATGATGAAATGTCTCTGAGCATGTAAGACAACCATTCCATCTATATCCCTATACCATGGAAAAATCAAACAATCAGGTAGCTCTCTCTGTATAATAATTTCATCCTCTGATCATTACCCTATATAAATACATTTAAGCATGTGTCCCTAGGTGTATCCTGGTATATACGAATTTTAGTATGTATCACTGGGAATTGCCTACTATATAAGCATTTCATCCTCTAAGAAAATCCCTAAATATAATAATTTTAGCATGTATCACTAGGCCAAGCCTACAATATAATAATTTAAACATTACTAGGATATCCCTATATATAATCATTTCATCACCAACTCAACAAGTCATAATAGTATGGAATTAATAATATCACATCATAAATCTCAATGGTTAATTATGAAAATTACCATATTTAATTCAAATAAACTTTCATTTATCTCTAAAATGATCAACATTCATATCAATAATCAATAATAGATTACCTATGAATTCTGTAGAGACCCAAAGATTGACGTACATGGACATTACATTACATTTGCGGAATACTTAGTACATAACAAAAACACACACTAAAGGATCGTAATAGTTTAGTGTCTTTGGAAACTCGGAACGTAATCTTCTAATCGTGGTGAAAGTTCTTCAATATCTCCCATAAAGGTCATACCTTTTTTTTACCTAAAACCTTTCTTTATATCCTGGGGAAAAGAAAACATAAAAGGGTGAGCTCAAATGCTCAGTAAGGGTAAACAAAAGAAATATCAATCACATCATATATATAAGAACATAGCTTTTGGAAATCTTAACCTGCAAAAAAGCTCATAATATCATAACATGGGATAAATCATATAAGTGAAATGTAATCCCAATAATCATAACTTAAAACATGAAACTTTGTGGCATACACACATAATCATAGAAAATCATTTCTTGTTAGTCAAGACTCATTTCCAAGACTATCTTAGTGGACAAAGTCCCTTTCTGAATCGAGTAACCCTCGTTTCAGTCCTGTTTCACTGAACCGGTATAACCTACCATTTCAGCCATGTCTATCTCATGAGATATAAAATCATTACCCAATGCACTGGAGGGAGATATAGGTCCCACCCATCTTATAATGAATCCTTTCTTATGTGTGCCACATAATCATAAAACATACATCATCGCATAACACAAGTAACAAAAATGGGATTCTTGAAACATCATGACATCATAAATCAATTCATATAAGATAAAGGAATTCATAAAAATAATTCCATCACAACATGATCAAATCAATGTTATAATAGGGATAAAAATATAGCCCTTTATTATCTTAGATGGAAAATAATTTTGATAAAACACTTGAACTCCATTCTTGAGGAAAATATCCTTTCTTCTTCAAAAACATTTTTCCTTTCATAACATGTCATACGACTTTAAAATAAAAGAAGATGATTAAAAATAAACTTGAAAACTTTTAAAGGAAGCTTCGTGGATTTAATGTTTTAAAAATCCATTCATGCCGTATAAGTTAAAAAAACATTCTTCGTACTTTTGTCGGAAAAGTCAAAAAGTACCTCGTATGAAAAACGACAAAACATTCCTTTCATATCTTTTACAAAAAAACGTACCGAAGGGTAAAATTGGATATAAACTATTGTATAAGGATGGAAATAATATTACATGTTGAGGGAACATGGATGTGGATGATAAAATACACCCCAGTAATTACCAAAGTAAATACAATCTCGGATAAAAATGAGATTGTGATATTTCCCTTACCTTAGGTCCGATTTGCTTTGTACGTGTCCGAAGCTCCTGTATAATGGTTTAAATAATGTCATTGACTTATTACAGAATCATATTCATTGTTATGATATCATATATGGTTCACTTATGACATTATATTACCCGTTCTTTTGTAAATTCCATGTTAAAGAAGCATTTTGAGTAAAATCATTTCTTTTATCGTAGGTGTTTTGACTTGTTGTTATTGACATTATTATTACTTATATCATTATTTACTTACTTCCAGAATATAAAATATGATTTATATATCATATATATTCAGTATATATATATATATATAATAGATAGATAAATGAAATGAAAAACACCGTTCATGGAGACGGTAGTCCGTACGTACGCATGAACGCTGTTTTCCTTTCCCTATTGTCTTGAATGGAAGTAAGTAGATGACATACATATATATATATACATAAATCCAGTAGCTTTATAATGTCATATATTTCATTATTATTTCTTATATATACTTTATAATCATTCTTAAATGGTTAACATGGAGAATGAATCTCATCGCGTCGTGGAGACGGTAGTCCGTACGTACGCACGAGCGATGATATCATTTCCATAAATAATGAATTGAATTGGAGTGGATTATACAATATATCAGAATCAATATGATGTTTTAATAACTATGTATAGTTATTCTTTACACCATTATACCCATCCATGTAAGGTGGTGGTGGAAAATAGATTACACCACGGCGTGGAGACGGTATTCCGTACGTACGCACGCGCGGTGATTTCTTTTTCCGTAGGATAGATAGATTGTGAAATAGGGTTGTTTCATACTTATAATAACATATCAGTATATGAGTGATACTGATGTTATTACTTCATAATGAAACAACCTAAGAAGAAGAAGTGGAAGAAGAAATAAAGATGAAAGAATTGGTAACGGTAATTACCTCTTCTTTGAAGTGCCTCTTTGAGACCTCCTCTTAGGGCACTAGAATTGGTCTTTGAGGAAGACCAGAACCTCTAGGATGTTTCTAGGGAAGTGGATAAGAGATTTTGGCAGGGTTTGGCCGAGCTTGAATGCTCAAATTGGTGTGAGGAGGAGGGGGAGGAGGTGTCCTTTTATAAGGGAAGAGAGGGGCACCTTAGGAATATCTCAAAATATTATTTTATATTAAAGTCAAAATCGGTTTATAATGGTTCCAAAGGGTCTTATTTCGAAGCTAAAGCGGGGATGGGTCTAAATCCTATCAACCAATAGAATTTAGACAAGTTTAGGATATTATTTTAACCTTATCAATTAGATTTAACTCTAAGATAAATAATTTAACTTTTACCGTGTCTTTTTGTTTTCTTTCACTATATGGTTAATACACTTACTATAACATGCCAAACGAACCCAAAATTGTATATTATTAATAAATATATCCTTATCTAAGTCATTTGGACGATCCTTAGATTTTTAGGAATAAAATAACAATTAATAATATAATATTTGATTTAAAAACTATTTTGTGTCAATTTTGACACTATTTGATATATGATTTTTGTGAAAGTCATAACAGAATTAAATGTTCGAACCAAGTTGATTAAATCAACATTAATATATCATAGTAACCTATAAAATTAGTGGAATTCATAAAAAGTCTTGAATTACATTTATTTTGGTATTTATATTATCAATTATGTCAATATTTCATTAATTAGATAATTACTGCATCATCTTTGTGTCATAAATAAATTAAATTATTTGATTTTTAAAAATTACAAATAAAATACCATTATGTAGGAAATCTTTTTAGATTTCTAATGAATATTTACAATCGAATTTATCTTATGTATAACCCCATATTAAGAATGATTTACTTATTAAACTTTGATTTTAACTATTTTAACCCTTCTTTAAATAAATTAATAATAAATGTCCTAATCTAATCCAAGTGGGCCTAAATGGTCATATTTTATTCCTAAGTTTGTTTTTGGTCGAATTACACTTGTCCAATAGAATTAGGACATGTGTTAGGGTAATATTAATATCATATTTACCTTTAGTTACCCTACTTACTATTAACCGCGGTAAAAAAAGTAAAAAGTTACTATTCACCAAAAAATTATTTTCATCTCATTGAACCACATTTTAGTCCTTGATATTAACTGTGTCTCTCGGATTTTCGAAATTTCATTCACAGAAGCGGTAAAATTAAGTTTTATGCAAAATTCAGTTTTTTAACCTACCACTTAGTGATTTCACTATTCATCAAAAATTGAAAGTTTTCAGAAAAATACCAAAATTTCACCCTAGGCTAATTTCGATATTCCGAATCCAAAAATGAAGTCCATTTTGAAAAATAACATTTATAAAATTTCAAAAAGTGGTTATTACTATTCATAACGGCTAGTTTTAATAGCATATTGTTGTCTAGTGAAACTCGGTATTGCGTACGACGCAAGCTATCGAGGAAGGTCGTGATTGCGTGTAATGGAAGGAAAGTCAAGAATGCGTGTTGTGCAAGCTCTTTTTGGTGTAGCGTACAACACAATACATTAATAAAATTAAAAATAATAGCTTTCATAAAATCTCGGGATGTTACATTCTACCCCCCTTAAAATGAATTTCGCCCTCGAAATTCGTCGGGGTTATAAATAGTTTACTATTCGAAAGTTTCTTTAATAGAAACCCACATCGTAAAAAGGAATACCAAAACATGGCTTTAAAAACTAAAGTATGAAATGTAACAATTACCCAAATAAACTAATCACTGGGTTTCCACATAGGTGAAAATATGGATATGGAAGAAAAATCTAGCCATCATGTTCTGATGGAAAGTGGTAGAGAACATGGCTATGGAAAAGCCAGTAATCACAAATCCATTGATTTGTGATGATATAAGGTACCATCTGATTCATCAGGTATAAGATCACTAGGACAACATTTTTGGTTTTCAAGATCATTTCCCTAAAGTTGAAAATTTGCTTAGAATAAATACTTACTTTATTTTGGTACAATCTCACTGTTGTTCGTGCCTTGAACAATTTCCACTTCATCTCATAAATAAATGAAGTTGAATTTGTTATTCATGAAGTGTTAGCAGATCATGTGATAGAATGACTGTTCATTCCATCTGTCTCAAACAAAAGGTTAGCAAAAGTTATTAAATATACATAAGTCATTCTATAGTGAGATTAATCATATACGGTTCCTAAAATGGACTTATACTTCATATATCATACTGCTTAATATAATAAAACTAGTTTCTACTAAACAGGGACTTCCTGTAGGTCAGTGGTAGGCGATAAAGGCCAGTCGCACTTCGGTTGTGGGTTCGATTCCTACAGCCTTGTCCGAAGCGATGGGCTGTCGCCCGTCCTGCAGGTTGTCCTTTTTATAAAACTATATTACTATAGCATCCCATAAATAATATCGAAAAAGCTTCTATCCTTAAACAATACTAACTTATGTCCAACATAATCCATTCTAATCTTTAGGCTTATCCATAATACTCCAGTCCACTCTCATAACATAGTGAAAACGATTATCAGAGATTTAATACAATCGTTGATCCCCATATATCATAAGATATGTTTTTTTGGTCACATTCCATACATTCAAAGTCCTTAATCATGTATTCTCTTGAATACCCATTGAACCTTATTGAAAACATGAGTGCTGTTAAAAGTTAACTCTTTCCACATACCAAAATCCTCAAAATTATTTATACTCAAACCATGATATCACTTAGTCCTTATATCAATCATGAGCTCATGAATACAATCAAACATCTCATTGTCTTCTTATCCTTTCATTATGCACTTATCATCTACTTTCCAAAAGTATCTGAATATCCTTTCATGGTTACTGGTACCATTCATCATACACTTAAGGAAAGACAACAATGTAACAATCCTTAGATGTCTCCTTATTCCAACACTACACATGATAAACATGTAATCATTCCACTACATTCTTAGACCATTGACCGAGCTTCAACATTTCATTCATCTCACATATCATTTGTAGTTTCTTCATCATCGTCAACATAAATACTTCCCATACGACCATACTGATTCTCTTCATGAGACTTTCCCTTAGGGCATTGGTTTTCATAATGACCATATATTCCACATTTAAAGCATTTTACCATTGTTGATGTCGTAGCAATACCATTATCCTCATCCCTGGTGTTAATTGAACCTTTTACTTTGCACTTACTTGCTTTGTGTCCTTCATTTCCACACCCAAAGCATCTTCTGGTTCCTTTGAAACAATCTCCTTGATGCCTCTTCCCACATGAATTACATAGGGGAAATTGAACTTTCTTTCCTCTATGATCTTCATGAAACTCCATCTTTCTCTTATTAGCCGAGTCAGGAAACTTACAAAATTTTACTTTATTGATCATATTATGAGATTGCTGATTCGGCATAATAATGATGTTTGGACTTCCAAATCCCATTTCATTTTGTTGCTCATGAAAAATATCATTCCACTGTCCATCATATCCTCCATTATCGTGAATCACCTTGTTTCCAGCCATTTTCTAAAACCCAAAAAGAATAGTGTGAGAGGCAAAAATCATGCTAGGGAAAACAACATAACAAAGGGGGAGTATCCTCAATATCTAAATTCTTAGGTTAAATTATATGATCGTTATCATAGTTCTAGGACTATATCTTATATGTATACTTATCCTTAGGGACATCCCTAGACATACCTTAGAAATATCTCTAGGGATCTCACTAACGTTTTCGCATCCTAGTTTCCAAAGGTTGAATAAACCTTTCCTATGATACCAACTGTAGAGACCCAAAGCTTGACGTACATGGACATTACATTAAATTTGCGGAATACTTAGTACATAACAAAAAAACACACTAAAGGATCGTAATAGTTTAGTGTCTTTGGAAACTCGGAACGTAATCTTCTAATCGTGGTGAAAGTTCTTCAATATCTCCCATAAAGGTCATCCCTTTTTTTTTACCTAAAACCTTTATTTATATCCTGGGGAAAAGAAAACATAAAAGGGTGAGCTCAAATGCTCAGTAAGGGTAAACAAAAGAAATATCAATCACATCATATATATAAGAACATAGCTTTTGGAAATCTTAACCTGCAAAAAAGCTCATAATATCATAACATGGGATAAATCATAGAAGTGAAATGTAATCCCAATAATCATAACTTAAAACATGAAACTTTGTGGCATACACACATAATCATAGAAAATCATTTCTTGTTAGTCAAGACTCATTGCCAAGACTATCTTAGTGGACAAAGTCCCTTTCTGAATCGAGTAACCCTCGTTTCAGTCCTGTTTCACTGAACCGGTATAACCTACCATTTCAGCCATGTCTATCTCATGAGATATAAAATATTTATCCAATGCATTGGAGGGAGATATAGGTCCCACCCATCTTATAATTAATCCTTTCTTATGTGTGCCACATAATCATAAAACATACATCATCACATAACACAAGTAACAAAAATGCGATTCTTGAAACATCATGACATCATAAATCAATTCATATAAGATAAAGGAATTCATAAAAATAATTCCATCACAACATGATCAAATCAATGTAATAATAGGGATAAAAATATAACCCTTTATTATCTTAGATGGAAAATAATTTTGATAAAACACTTGAACTCCATTCTTGAGGAAAATATCCTTTCTTCTTCAAAAACATTTTTCCTTTCATAACATGTCATACGACTTTAAAATAAATGAACATGATTAAAAATAAACTTGAAAACTTGTAAAGGAAGCTTCTTGGATTTAATGTTTTAAAAATCCATTCATGCCGTATAAGTTAAAAAAAACATTCTTCGTACTTTTGTCGGAAAAGTCAAAAAGTACCTCGTATGAAAAACGACAAAAGATTCCTTTCATATCTTTTACAAAAAAACTTACCGAAGGGTAAAATTGGATATAAAATATTGTAGAAGGATGGAAATAATATTACATGTTGAGGGAACATGGATGTGGATGATAAAATACACCCCAGTAATTACCAAAGTAAATACAATCTCGGATAAAAATGAGATTGTGATATTTCCCTTACCTTAGGTCCGATTTGCTTTGTACATGTCCGAAGCTCCTGTATAATGGTTTAAATAATGTCATTGACTTATTACAGAATCATATTCATTGTTATGATATCATATATGGTTCACTTATGACATTATATTACCCGTTCTTTTGTAAATTCCATGTTAAAGAAGCATTTTGAGTAAAATCGTTTCTTTTATCGTAGGTGTTTTGACTTGTTGTTATTGACATTATTATTACTTATATCATGATTTACTTACTTCCAGAATATAAAATATGATTTATATATCATATATATTCAGTATATATATATATATATAATAGATAGATAAATGAAATGAAAAACACCGTTCATGGAGACGGTAGTCCGTACGTACGCATGAACGCTGTTTTCCTTTCCCTATTGTCTTGAATGGATGTAAGTAGATGACATACATATATATATATACATAAATCCAGTATCTTTATAATGTCATATATTTCATTATTATTTCTTATATATACTTTATAATCATTCTTAAATGGTTAACATGGAGAATGAATCTCATCGCGTCGTGGAGACGGTAGTCCGTACGTACGCACGAGCGATGATATCATTTCCATAAATATTGAATTGAATTGGAGTGGATTATACAATATATCAGAATCAATATGATTTTTTAATAACTATGTATAGTTATTCTTTACACCATTATACCCATCCATGTAAGGTGGTGGTGGAAAATAGATTACACCACGGCGTGGAGACGGTATTCCGTACGTACGCACGCGCGGTGATTTCTTTATCCGTAGGATAGATAGATTGTGAAATAGGGTTGTTTCATACTTATAATAACATATCAGTATATGATTGATACTGATGTTATTACTTCATAATGAAACAACCTAAGAAGAAGAAGTGGAAGAAGAAATAAAGATGAAAGAATTGGTAACGGTAATTACCTCTTCTTTGAAGTGCCACTTTGAGACCTCCTCTTAGGGCACTAGAATTGGTCTTTGAGGAAGACCAGAACCTCTAGGATGTTTCTAGGGAAGTGGAGAAGAGATTTTGGCAGGGGTTGGCCGAGCTTTAATGCTCAAATTGGTGTGAGGAGGAGGGGGATGAGGTGTCCTTTTATAAGGGAGGAGAGGGGCACCTTAGGAATATCTCAAAATATTATTTTATATTAAAGTCAAAATCGGTTTATAATGGTTCCAAAGGGTATTATTTCGAAGCTAAAGTGGGGATGGGTCGCAATCCTATCAACCAATAGAATTTAGACAAGTTTAGGATATTATTTTAACCTTATCAATTAGATTTAACTCTAAGATAAATAATTTAACTTTTACCGTGTCCTTTTGTTTTCTTTCACTATATGGTTAATACACTTACTATAACATGCCAAACGAACCCAAACTTGTATATTATTAATAAATATATCCTTATCTAAGTCATTTGGCCGAACCTTAGATTTTTAAGAATAAAATAACAATTAATAATATAATATTTGATTTAAAAACTATTTTTTGTCAATTTTGACACTATTTGATATATGATTTTTATGAAAGTCATAACAGAATTAAATGTTCGAACCAAGTTGATTAAACCAACATTAATATATCATAGTAACCTAAAAAATTAGTGGAATTCATAAAAAGTCTTGAATTACATTTATTTTGGTATTTATATTATCAATTATGTCAATATTTCATTAATAAGATAATTACTGCATCATCTTTGTGTCATAAATAAATTACATTATTTGATTTTTAAAAATTACAAATAAAATACCATTATGTAGGAAATCTTTTTAGCTTTATAATGAATATTTACAATCGATTTTATCTTATGTATAACCCCATATTAAAAATGATTTACTTATTAAACTTTGATTTTAACTATTTTAACCCTTCTTTAAATAAATTAATAATAAATGTCCTAATCTAATCCAAGTGGGCCTAAATGGTCATATTTTATTCCTAAGTTTGTTTTTGGTCGAATTAAACTTGTCCAATAGAATTAGGACATGTGTTAGGGTAATATTAATATCATATTTACCTTTAGTTACCCTATTTACTATTAACCGCGGTAAAAAAAGTAAAAAGTTACTATTCACCAAAAAATTATTTTCATCTCATTGAACCACATTTTAGTCCTTGATATTAACCGTGTCTCTCGGATTTTCGAAATTCCATTCACAGAAGCGGTAAAATTAAGTTTTATGCAAAATTCAGTTTTTTAACCTACCACTTAGTGATTTCACTATTCATCAAAAATTGAAAGTTTTCAGAAAAATACCAAAATTTCACCCTAGGCTAATTTCGATATTCCGAATCCAAAAATGAAGTCCATTTTGAAAAATAAAATTTATAAAATTTCAAAAAGTGGTTATTACTATTCATAACGGCTAGTTTTAATAGCATATTGTTGTTTAGTGAAACTCGGTATTGCGTACGACGCAAGCTATAGAGGAAGGTCGTGATTGCGTGTAATGGAAGGAAAGTCAAGAATGCGTGTTGTGCAAGCTCTTTTTGGTGTAGCGTACAACACAAGACATTAATAAAATTAAAAATAATAGCTTTCATAAAATCTCGGGATGTTACAAATTCTATATCAAGTAATAACCTAAGGTATCATGTTATACTCACCATGATTTAAACCATTATCCAAGATCTTTTTACTCAAATATTTTATCACCTAATAGGTATCCATAATCTAGGTTGCATAAACCATTGAATCTAAAGGAATCCAATCCATGATTTACTATAAATCAACTGATTAAATATAGTGCACATTACATGGTCATAATCAAAAAAATATCATATAATTCACAATTAAAAATACCATAGGGATAGGTTTAGTCTCCATACCTTTAACATGTGATTAACACAATGCTTCTAATAAAAAAATCCATTAAAGAATAAGTCACATAAGATCACAATAACAACCTAGATTAACCCAAAACAAGATCAACTCCAAAAACAAAACCCATGTTTAAAAGATTTACACTACAATGAAATGTAATGACGGGTGAGAAGAGGGAAACCAAAGTTAATAAACTCACCAAGTATCGAATGTGAAAATGGGACATCTAGAAGGTGGGAAGATAATTCAAAATTTCCTAGAGTTCACCCTAGGAGCGAGGGAGTAGAGGCTATAATAAAAAATAATTAGAGTCATAAGTACACGATACACTTAAAACTAATGGGTATGAGGAATACATGATGTGTAATCATTTCATGTCATGTATTTCCTCATTTTTAAGTTATGCTGGAAAAACCTTTTACCCCAGGTTAATATTTATTTTGATCAACATTTACACAATGTGAATCAGCTTCATGACATGTAACCACATCACATCATAAACTAGTACATTAAATGCATCTATAAATAGTTACATGTCATGCAACATGTACACAACATATAATTTTTCATTGAATAGTTTTCATACTAACTTCTATAAAAGTGAGCAAACCACATATGATCCTTCTAAACTCATAGAAAACCCTACTAATCCCATATAACATATTTATACATGGAATCCATTAATTTAATTTGACATACATGCCTAAAATTAAGGTTATTTTCTCCAAAAAAGTCTCTCTATCATCACATAAGACTTAGTCACTAAGGCTCAATTTCAAAGGAAAGCCCAAAAAAATATGTTCAATAAAAAACTCAGAGTGGGATGTACATAGAAAAATATGGGATCTTATAATGATCATGGTTTTGAAATGTTGTTATTAAGTTTAATCCATTACAAAAAAAATATTATTTATATATCTAAACTTGATATATATGGATTTATTTTAATATTTTTCAATGAATGTTGCATATTTTATAAAAAATAACATTTTCTATGATATGGTGAATTTAAATAACAAATTTTTTATCGCATTATACAAAAAAGGTAATTGAAATTGATAATGAAACTACTTCACATAACTCGTGCCACACCCAATTATGGCATCATTGGCTTGGTCATGTAAATGAAAAAGGCTTGACTAATTTATACCAAAATGGATATTTAGATTATTTTGAAATAAAACTAATTGGTATGTGTCACACTTATTTATATGGTCTAATGAATAAAGCCCCATTTAGTAGAAAAGGTGAATGTTCTAAAGTGATTCTTGAATTAGTTCATACATATGTGTGAGGACCATTTCTTATTGAGGTAGGGGTGGGTTCTCATACTTCACAAATTGTACCAATGATTTTAGTAGAAATGAATATGTCTACGTAATGAGGTATATGTCTGGTTATTTTGATAAATTCAAGAAATACAAAATGATTATGGGAACCAAATTGGTAATATGATGAAGAAAATACTCATAGAACTTGGTGGAGAATATCTGAATCAAGAATTCATTGATTACTTATAAGTTTTTGGGATCCTATATTAACTCACTCTTCCTTATACACATTAGTATAATGATGTAAGTGAAAAGAGGAATCACATCTTGTTGGACATGGTGAGATCAATGATAAGTCATGAGAGCATTCCATTATTCTTTTAAATATTTTAATTACAAAAAGTATCACAAATATAAAAAAATGTTTCAAATAATGTGATAAATATTATATGAAGTTCCAAAGGATTGAATAACAACTCAGAAGTGGGGTTGAATTAGATGTTCACTTTTATAAGTTTCAACAATTTTGAAAATATTAAACCGTGAAACTTGTTAAAGTTTATATCATTATCATCTTTTATTAAATACTAATTTATGAAAAATTAGTAAAAAAAAGTAAAGAACATTATATTTACAAGGTTCGACCTCGGTGTGAGAACCTTTAGAATTTTCATATACACTCCTATGGGTCTATATAAATTCACTAAAATGAATAAGTGAATAAAACATGTGCCAACTCCCATTAGACACATTATATATATCCTAATTGTAATAATTATTCAGAATCCTATTTGTTTATAAATTTTTCTTACAAATAAATAAGAATAACAAAAGAAAACACTTTGTTCAAACTACACCACTAATTCTCAGCTCATAATCCTCGTTATGATGTGGTTGGGTCTGATTCTCTCCATCTGACAAGGCTGGGTCCGATGGACTCAATCTGATGAATTCAGTCTGATGGACTCAGTCTGATGAATCCAATCTCAATATGCATTACTCAAACACTTCTCAAATGCTCAGACTGATCTTACTCAGTCCAACAAACAAAAATTTTAGATATCCAAAATTATAATGAGATTTCAATATGGAAAGAAAACTATTACATGAATTCTGTAGTGCTCTTCTTTTTCCACTCACATAAAAAAGTTTAAAAGTATGAATATACATTTCTTCTATTTATAGGTATCCCAAAAAGAAAAATTTAAGAAACTAAATAACTTTTCCCACTTACTGAAATTAAATAAAATCCAATATCTATACTTATTTTAATTTCAAGTTTGACCACATAAACCCTTCACAAATAGTATGAAATCTTCTTATGTATTCTTTATAATAATTCTTCTCAGACATACTAACTTTTATTCAGTATAATAGAAATTACTCAACACATTATAATGGAACTTCCTCATTTCATTATGATGAAACTTCTTCATATCATTATAAATTGAATTTCCTCATTATAGTTAGTCTAATTAACTTTCTTTCTCAGATTCAGTGTGATTGACTTTCCTTCTCAGATATGGTCTTGATTGAATTTCCTTCTCAAAGTTAGTTTGATTGAATTTCTTCCTCAGAGTTAGTTTAATTAACTTTCCTCCTCAGATTCTACCTCATAGAACTTCCTCAGCTTCAATCCAATGGAATCCTCATAATGATGGAATTATCACTATGATGGAATTTTATCTACGATGGAAACTCCAATATACCACATTGAAATACTTCAACACTCATCAACTATAACTCATTCAGATTTCTGAAAACATATATGCTCAGTACTTATGGATCTGATGAAATCTTTTTTCTTGATTCCTAGAATCAATACAATCTTTTTGATTCCTCTATTTCCTAAATATCATTTATCATTATAGTTTTCCTGATTTATGATAACTTTAATATTATCAAAGTAATATATGACTTATATAGGAAAATATTGCGACTTCCCTTACTTCTAACACCTTCTTTATTTCCAAACAAAATTCAATATGATTGGTTGCACCTATTATCCCCCTTTTATTCATAAGGATCACATCACAAGTGTTACAGACAACTTATGATATTTGATAATTAAAAATTAGAATATAAATATTTCACTGAAGCTTAGAAAGTTTAAGAAATTTCTAACTCCTGACATCACTTTCTTCATTCAACCTCTTCTGCAACATTCTATCTTTCTAACCAACATTGAGTCTAATGAAACTTGAACTTTATGTTAATGGATCTGAGACCGATGGTGTGTCTGATAAAAAACTCTAACTTTTTGATGAATTCTACGACTGGTGGTGATCATTTTGATACATTTCATACGGTGTTTCTCAGTTCAATCCACTGTGTCTATAAAACAACTTTCTCAAAAACAAAACTTTCTCCCCCTTTATTTCCGGGTTCGAACATTCCAAAACATTCACTTGTTTTTCAAAAACATTCTTTTATAAATGATTAGTTATCAACAAATACAAAAATTTATTAAAAAAAACATCACAAAGGTTCTTCAATCTCCACATTCGTATTTTTTAACAACACTCACTAATAACTTTTTCAACTCTCAGAAAATTTTCAAAATTCAACTTTTATAAACAACTCAGGTCTTTTGAATTTTACCAAAACACATCCTTTATTAAAGGAGTTTTTAGACACCACACTAATATAAAAGGTATTTTTTTGGAAAAAATCTATCCCTTGGTAAGAAGAAAATTTTATGGCCATGCAAAGATAAAATCCCCCTAAATTTTATATTTTCTATCTTTTATTTTTCTATAAATTTTATTTTCCTCTCCCCCATTATCTAATAACCAAAACATCATATTCATAAAATAAAGATAATTAAAAACTTCTTACATTTGTAACTTCTTCCATTGGGTGAGTAATAAAAGTTCCTTCCTCAGCTTTCTCATGAAACTTTCCCCGATCCAAATCTTTTATATTAAGTAAACATGGGATTCCAAAAACATTGATGTACTTCAATAAAAGTTTTTTCTCATAGAAAATTTCATAAGAACTTGTGCTGGTTTCCAAACAAATTTTTTTTTTCAAAACATGTAAAATAATACTAAAAACTTCATCTAGTAGAACTTTGAACGCTTTTATTCTTCTCACATGATTCTTCCCATTTCCACCAAACCTATATTCTTCCTATCTACTACTCCATTTTGTTGTGGGGTATATAGAGAACTATACTAATATTTAATACCATGATCTCTAAGATATGTTTCAAAAGTATTTCTTGTAAACTTAATACCATTATCTATTCTCAATTTCTATATAAAAACCCCCATCTCTTTCTCAACTTCCTTTTTGAAAAATCTAAACATTTATATAGGCTCTGAGTTGTGTTTCAAAAACATGATGTTTCTCATTTGAGTGAAATATCCATTAATATTGATTAATTATAAATATCATTTTTTTTAATTGATGTCTTATTGACCCACATAAAATGGAATGAATAAGATAAAGAGGCCCGGTAGATGGAATCTCAACTTTCTTATGACTTTTATTAGACATCTTCCCCTTCTAAAAAGTAACACAAAAATCTTCTTTTCTTCTTTTCAATTTTGGAAAAAATTTACATAATAAACTTTAGAATGTTTTTTCATTCTTTTATTCCCATTTTGGACAATTCTTTGGCACCACAACTTTTTCTCCTCTTTGGTACATAGATTACATGAGTTTTTAAATTCTATAACTTGGAAAATATTTCCACTAGTTCTTTCTCCTTTTGTGATAACTTTTCAATGTCTCACACTTCTGATAACACATGAATATTTTCTGAAAATTACTTCTTTTCCATCATCACAATGTTGAATTACACTAAGTAAATTATATTTTAGCACCTCAATAAATAGAAATTCCTATGATTTCAACTTTTCTTCTTTATTCTCAGTCATTTTGATTCCTATGATTTTTAAAGACTTATTATTCCCAAAGGTAATATAACCTCCTTCATGATTTTCAACATGATTCAAGATTTTTAAATCACCTATCATTCATGAAGAACAACCACTATCATGTATCCATGGTTTTTTCTTTTTTACATTCTATCAAGGCAGTCTCAACAAAAAAATATTTCCTCAACTTTCTTCATCATAGCTTCCTTTTATTTATCTCCCATAATAAACTTGTTCTAGAAGAAGTTTAATACATCTTTTGACAAGATGAAAATCCAAATCATATCTTCCATAAACTTTTCCAGAAATTTAAATTTATTTTTTTTGGAATTTTTCTAACTTCTTGTGATTTTTCTTTTCTAAATCCTATTTATTAGGAATGTTATACATTCTAATTTCACTATTTCTTCCACTCTATTCAAATATTATTTTGGGAAGTGATATGTTATGCCAAAAATTAAAAGTCATGTGCCCATATATTCTATAGCACCAATAGAATCCATAAAATCTTAATTTTTTATTGAAGTATGATCTTTATTTGTAAAAAAATTGAGGTTTATAAATCCTTCCTACCATAACGTACTATGGGTGTATACCATATTTCGTTCTAATTGAGTTTTAAATTTTTTGATATGTGATAGGTTTATCACATTATTTCAACATCCAAACTTTCCTATTAATTTTCTTATTACTTGAAATGTTAGAAAATCAGATGAAACATTATTTTTTGGTGTGTGAGGAATCCACCTAATTTTTTATTTGAGATTTCTCAACAAATTTATAAGTCTTATATTTTACTAATAAAGCTTTGTTAATGTTTTCATTCATCTTTATCAAGTTATTTATAGAATCCAGAATTTTATATTGAGTCTTGTTGCCATATTTATCATTATATTCAAATTTCTTATTGAGATCTTCAACCATCATTCCATGTTTAGTAATTATTAGTTTCCAAATTAAGAACTCTTGAATTTATTCTTCCTCAGACTTGATGACATAATTTCATACTTTAGAAACATATTCACAATATTTATTAATTACTCTAGTTATTTACTTGAGATTTCTGTTTTCCTCAACACATAATATAATTTATGTTTTGAGTTGATACTCTCTATATGATTCTTCACCACCTTGTTCACTATCTAAGGAATCGTTTATTTTCTAAAATTTTGCAATGAAGGTTATAATTTTTTTTAACATTCATATCTTGAAGAATTGTTTTCATTTGAGTATTATTCATCTTTATTACTTATCATATTTATTTTTTTATAGTAGACTTATTATTGTGTTTTTTGGATGAATTTTCTTTTTCAAAACTTTTTTTTCACTTCTTTCATCAAGGTGTTTCATCAGAATATCCTCGATACTAACCAACTTTCTTCTTAGGTAAATTCATAGTAAACTTTTGAATTCCACCACAATCAAAATATTTAAGATTATTTTCACCACCATAATTTCATATTCCTCTACTATAGTTCTTAGATATAAGAGACGTGATTTTTTTATTCTACTTATCATCCTCTTTATCTTTAAAGTAGCAAGGATCATCATGTCCAACATATTGAATTATAATATTTCTCATTGATTCAAAATCTATTTCATCTTTCATATTTTTTTTAACATTAGAGATTTTCTCATTTCATAAGTAATAATAAATTACTTAAATTCATCAAGAGATAAATCATCTTTATCTTATAAATAGAAAATTTTAGAATCAAACATATCTAGAAAGGTTCAAATGATTTTCTTCACAATTGTATAATCTTACAAGACAACTCCAAAACCTCTAATGTTGAAAATTGTAACATCTCGGACCAGGTTCCACACACCAGTGCCTCCAATCGGTCAGTCACAAGACCTCAGGCATGCCTCCCCATATGTTAGAGGTTGTTGATTATTTGTGACGGTCTGATATTTTGATCATGGGGAGACTTTACGATCTTTTATCAGAGTAAATACACCATGAAAAAAATAAGAATCAATATATTAATAACATGTAATCATAACCTAAAAGAACCAGTATGACAAGATGACCAAAAATAAAAATACAATATCAAAAATTAAAGAAGAAAATATGGCATGCCAATGTACATTTCAAGTGTCTAAAATGAATCCAAAAATAATGACATTAAAGAATCCCCCATATAGGTCCTGAATAGTATCTGGTTCCCTCATCGATGCTCCATCCCATATCAATGATCTAATATAAGGTATTTTCCCTTAACCTCTTTAGAAAGCACAAACTCTATTTAGGTACTGATCAGACAGCCCAAGTAGGGTGAGAGTACAACTCATTAGGTGTCAAGCCCCCACCTAGAGGGGCCCATGTCGTGACTCCCGAATCCCACCTCAAATTGGCTACGGCCTAGTGACTAGCACTGAGAAGGTGTATCACTGACAGGAGAGGCCTTAGCATAAGTACCTGTACAGAAACAGACATCTCAATGCCTATAAAATGATGAAATGTAAAAACAACTAAAAACCCATGCATTCATACATATAAATTGCATAACCAGAGTATAAAAGATAGTTATATAAAGTAATTAGGGAAAAATACAAGCCCACCAAAAAGAGTTTGAAAACAAAAGTACAACCTAAAAGTAAGTATTGGGACTTCTTGAAGAAAGGTGTAGGAACACACGTCAGTTTTTCTGGTCTCACTAAGAATTGTCTGGTCCTGGTCCTCCTAAGACTCTATCAAAATTTCAATCTTCTACACAAGACATAACACATGAAGGAAAACACCATGTATGGGTGAGTATAACAATACTGAGTAGAACACCCTGAAACTAAAAAATATACTGATAAAACTAATATTTTCCAAAAAATTTATATGCATTTCAATTGTTTTAACCCTCCTAATTTATCAATTTGAGCTTATACGGATCAATTTTGGATTTATGGTGTGTTTTGAGCTAAAATGTGAAATGTGCTTAAATTTGGGATTTTTGAATGATTTTTACATCAAGGGTATTTTGGTCATTTCAATAAAAATATAATTCCAAATTGAATGATTATTTTTTTAGAATACTTTTTTCAATTCATTCAACTTTTTCTTATACACAAGAGGCTTATTCGAATATCTAACGGAGCGAAAAAATCATTGATCTTTGGAAATTGTCCGGACTGATAGCGTGGAACCCACCTCTATAACGGATGTATAAATAATGATACACACCTACAATGGAGTTTCTTAGAAATTGATATGATGTATGAAAAATATATGAACTACCTAAATAAATTTCAAGGAGTATTTCTCCCATTATGGTGTCAATGAGATGTTATACATTGAAGGAAACTTCTTGGAAATTTTATCTCGAAAAAAATACATTGTCAATAAAAAATACATAAATACATCTAGATGATTCCAATCAATATGAAATTTTGAGGTTGAACCAAAAATTCATTTAATAACAACTTTTATGAATGATGGAATGTGTTAATCATCCATTTATATTTCCAAAAAATGTGAAAACGTGAGGAGGACAATTTCTTCCTAAAAAAGGAGGGGAGCTCCCACCTCTCATCTCACTGCATTTTCCATCACATTTATTACAAGGAACCAAGGGGAGATCTCCACTGAGGGAGTACGTTCACAAATCTTTCCATTATCATATTATAAATTTTTTTATTTTCTTTATTTATTTATATTTCAATTGTAATTTAGATTTTTAATAAATTCATGCATGGTTTTTATTTTTGTGTTTTCGTCCAGCCAACCACCCTCCTTTCTTCTCCATATTTTATCCTTATTTTTTTATTTTCTTATTCTCATACTATCCACCATTAACTATTTCCCTAAATAATTATGTACTAACTCAATCCTTGGCTCAGGAGAGGTATCTATAAATTTCATTTATTCTACGGTAAAATTCTTAAGTTTTATTATGTTTTTGATGAGAAAGAGTGACATGCACAGGTGTGGCGATAACCGACTAAGAAAATAAACTCAAACACATTTATATTACTTTATTAAATCTATTACCTCCCTTATATTGAATATATTCTCTTAATACGATGGATTTGAGCCATTCTGTGGTTGAAATGGCATACGATAGAGCCAGGTCTTGGAATTTGTCACACTCACGATTGAGTTGTTCCATCAGCCTTGATTAATGGAGGAGTGGAATTTAAGACTGCTAAATGCATTCAAGATTTCACACCAATTAATAAAATAATATTAATTCAAGAATGAGATCTCATAATTTAATTATCAAACATTATTTAAACACCAACAAGGAGAATGATGAAACCCAAAAACCAACCCATAAATTCCACGTTCTTTATTAACTAATTAAATATTTTCATTGCATGGTAGTTTAATATTTTCATTAATATAAATTTCATAACATTCTTAAATTAAAAAAACAATTAAAAAGAATTACTTTAGGTGAATTAAATTATGTTCGTGAACATATGAGAAGGTTCCTTAAGTGAGATGAACCTGGTCATCCATTATACTACACTAAGAAAATAAAATTTCTCTTTTCATGCCCTATGATAGGCGTGCATCACATAAAACAATGGAAATAAATTCATATCTACAAAGGTATATTTCGAAAACACATATAAAAATAATATCAAGATATACTCAACAAAGACACTCATTCTAGAGGTAAGTCACAGCCATATTATAATAGTCTCTGATTCCATATAGAATATTCCACAGAGCACTCACCTGAGTGAACACACTCCTGAATCAGATAGCATCGATGATGTCCATCCAATAAGTACTTCTTATCGGGTCTCTTCATGAGAAAGAGCATGCTAATAGTTTTAGTAGAATACAATACATAGAATAAGATCACTATACCAACAAATCAATTTGGATTGACCAGCTAAGTATAGGATTGACTCCCATGTAGTGTTGGTCACATCAATACCAAGAACTCCACCTAGGACATGAATATTAATAGAGGATCTCACTCTGGGCCTCTCAGAGGGATTCCAACAACTCTATCTAGGAATTACTGCTGAAGGGATTGTTATCCCAGGAGTAAAAAATGATTTCATACTAACCCTCATGGAAATGATAAAGGTATCAAACCACAATTTTTTTCCAATATATAGAGTACAAGGGCTCCAAGACATGTATAAATGAGTACACAATGTGTAGTAGGGGTCACACTACATGTCCCTTAAACCTGGGTCTTGCCCATGTAAATGGATCATCTCATCAAACTGGGTCTATGTAGTAGTAAACACTATGTACGTATCCCATTTACTCTAACCATGTGCTAGTACACATCACCATCATATGCATGTATTCTCAGGTACCAGTACACAGATTAGCCTGTGAACATATTCCCATGTAAACAGCCTGTGTGATTCTTGAGTACATGCCAAAGGACCCAGGTGATACCACATGCTATGTGAAAGGGGTCACATTCCATGTGATATTTAACATCCTATGGATACTCTAATCGCATCTCATGTGGCCCCACACAACGTATAGATCTAGATTAAACCTTATGTTGTTCATGATTTTTCAGAATCCCATATCTACTCCTGCAGTTGATCCAATGCCTCCAGATTTTGATCTCGTGATCGTTTCACCATGAGATTAAAGATCCCAAATCGTCCAATCCTTTTTGTCGATGAAGAATGCATTACGTCATCAAATCTACTCAAAAAATGAATCAGATTTTCATTCATTGTTGTGTTCTGAAAAATGGTAAATTGGGTATCCTCTATCATCTAAATTTATTTATCTCCATCATTACACCTCTGTCATGCTATTCCAATCTTAGATCTGTGATATCAGATCATTTCACCATGAAATGGGTGCACAATGATCGATTGATCGAGAATGCTCATGACAAATGATGAATGGGGGGTGAAAAGAACAAGAAAATATTAGAGTAACAAACCATGATTGATGTTCATGTTTCTCTTGACCCATCATTATTAGAATTAATATCTGAATAATAAAATTAAAAATATATTCTCCTATCAAAGCCTCATAAAATAAACTCATCCTGCATACTGATAATACCGCAGATCAATATTTACATTGATTGATTCATGTTCATTGTATAAATCGAGAATGGGGAAGAATAAAATAAAAATACATGACCTGCATTGATTCAAATTGATAACTAATGAATAATGGTGTTGTGTCGTGTTTTTTGGTGAGATCCATTGAATCTTTTTTTTCATCGATCATTGATCGAAGATCTTATCCCTAATAGTCTAAGAGGATTCATTGAATCTATCTCCAATGGATCTCCAACGGTTCTAGGGTTTTACAACTAACCATAGTATTTCTCCATAATATTCTACATAAAGTCCATCAATCACTGCATCAACAAAAATAAAATAAAATTATTTAATAAAATATTTTTTTCATTTCCACCCCTGTGATGACTTTTCTTCAAATGACCCACACTGACTAATGTTAATTCATTCCTAGGGTAAAACTCGCATTCTGAACTCAACTGTACCATCATATTTCTGATCTAGGTAACCATTTAGAAGTTATTACACCTTTTCATGAAAGCTGTGCATGCATGCTATTTAATATATTTCAAACATTTATTTTAGGAACAACAGCCTCAGAATTGCACATAGTTTCAGTGCCTGGTCTCACAAATATTCTATATAGTATCCATGAAAATAGTGCTTGTAAAATATAAGGCATTATACTATTCCACCACTAATGAAAACTAAAATCATATATAATAAATAGCAAGTGTATGCAGTTGTATAAAGAAATAATTACAATGTATATGTAAACAGTTATCAAATTAACAATTAGTCTTTATTTAACTGTATAAACCTTTGGGTTACCATAGACACTCATACCTCAATCCCCGCTTCAACTTATGTCAGCGGCTGAAGTATGTCTGAGTTATATCATATCTTATGATTCCATTGTTATCATTCAATAACCACTCTAAAATATGTTGGAGCCTAAAGTATGTCTGAGGAATATCATTTCTCATAATTCCATTGATATCATTATTCAATTCATATTTTAATTCACATGTTACCATCCATACACCCCACAATAGAATGTCCATGTTTCTATTATGAAATTCACAACTAAATGACCACGTTACCATTCATACCTTATACATTAGAATAATCTTCTTCACATTCTCTATTTCTCAACTAAAGGGCCGTGTTACCATTCATACCTTACACATTATAATGACAACGTTCCCATTATTTAATTCACAACTAAATGACCATGTTACCCTTTTTAACACATAATTAATTCATAAATTATTTATCCACATCAATTCCATTACTAATTCCACAATTAATTAAACATAACAATTCCATTAGTTAATTCAAAATTTAACTAATCACATAAATAACATTAATTAATTCAAAAAATAATTTATCACATAAAATACATTAATTAATTCTTAAATTAATTAATCACTTAAATTCTATTAGTAAATTCAATAATTAATCAACCACACCAATTTTATTACTAATTCAATAATTAGGTTAACACATTAATCCACTTAATTACTTTTCTAATTAATTGAGTACGTAAATAAAATTAATTAATTATTCAATTAATTAATCAATATCCACAAACTATATATCAAATTATTAATTCTTTAATTAATTATGTCAATCACAATCTCAATATATCATAATTTTTTCCTCAATTAAATATCTCAATCCTAAAATCATAATATCTCATTATTATTTCTAAAATTAATTATCTCAATCTATAATTTGCAAAATCCCCAATTTCTGATCTCCAGAATTAATTAATTCAATTAAGAACATAATTTCTAAACATCTAACAGAAATTATACAATTAAATACATGTAATTGAAATAAATAAATTGAGATTTGAATTATTGACAACCTACCTTAATTCGTTGATGAGCGATCACCCAACGAAAATCCTCATAATTTTAGCTGCACAATTATATTGAATGAGATTAAAATTTAAAACCCTAAATCAAGATTAAATCAATAAATATCTCTTAAATATAGATAGAGATCTACAATACTAGATCCAGTTCCACAAAAACATGTTTATATCCAAATAAAATAGGAAGAAAACCCCCTTTCTAGAATAGGATAATAAAGGATAAGGAATAAGAAACCAAGCGAGGTAAGATCCTATTACCGAGAGGGGTGAAGATCTTCAATAAATGCTTAAAATAACAAATTAAAAAGGGTTTTAAGTCTTTTAATCCATATAGGATTCTCCAAAATCATGAAATATTTTATAGGGTTAAATGGGGATCAAATACTTGTTAAATGGGGGTTTTGGTGATTAAAAATATATTTTTTGGTGGTTTAAAAATTCATGCATGGTTAGTAGGCCAGGGGAGCACGGTTTCTCCTAAATGTGTACTTAATTGTGATCCTTTATTATGGGGGTTCATATTTTCTCATAATTGGGTGTACAAGTTGACAAAGCATGTGTTAACCATGTAATTCCTCTTTATCCAAGGTAGCATGGTTTGCTGGGAAGGGGTGCATGATTAGGGAAAACCATGAGCCAACTATACACTACCATTATCCTTTCAAATTTTCTCAAATTTGCACCCAAACACACCCCAACGTAAAACCCACCCCATGTACACTGAAATAAGGCGAAAATAAATACCTAAAATTAAGACCATGACATCTTCAGGAATGGTCGGAATCATTCAATATCACCACCTTATAACATCTTATCCTTGATCTTCACTCCCAAGAATCTCTAAGATTATGAGTCAAAAGGATTAGGACAATGATCCCACATATCTTATTTCTTATCCCATGTCTCCTCCCACACATTCCCATGTTTCCACAATACACAAACTACAGGCATGGTCTTTCCCTGCAACACTTTCTCACTACGATTCAACACAAGTATTAGATGCTCTTCAAAGTAAAAACCTATCTCAATCTCAACATCATCCATATTGATCAAATTATAAGGGTTGGGGTGATACCAACCTAGTTTTGGCACTTAGAAAAAATCATACATAGCACTGTATCTTTGTGGAAGAGCCAATCGGTACACTACTAGCCTGATTCTCTCCACTACCTCAAACGGTCCAACAAACATTAGAGCCCACTTGCCCCATCGTTGTATTCTATAGTTATTGAATCTAGGAAACATCAAAATGAATACATGATCAACCTCTATAAACTCTCAGTGTCATTTATTTTTATCAACGTTTGAATTATATCTAATTTGAGTCATATTCATATATTTCTGAATCAACTGTACAAGCTCTATTATGTCCTACATGAGACTTGATCACAACAACTTAGACTCACTTACCTCCATCCAGACTAGAGGTGTTCTTCATGGCCTACTATAAAGATCCTCATATGGTTCCATCTATAGAGTTTCCCAATAACTATTGGTATTGGTGAAATCCACTAGTTCTAGGTGATTCTCCCAAGAACCACCGAAGTTTAGAACACAAGATCACAACATATCCTCAAGCACTTGTATCGTGTGCTCTGACCACCCATATATCAGTGGGTGGAAATTCATACTCAATAAAACCAACATACCAAGATCCTTCTACAATCCTTTTAATAATCGTGAAGTAAATCACAACTTTCAGTATGAAACAATATTCTCTGGAACCTCGTGCAGAAAGACTATCACCCAAACATAAAAATATCCCAACTGCTCCACTGAGAAAGTCTCCCATATATTCAATAAATTAACTACATTTTTCAGTCTATCCACAATAACCCAAATAGTATTATTCTTCTAAGGTATCCTTGGGAGAACCACCACAAAGTCCATGGTCACCTTTTCCCACTTCCATTCTATAATGGCCAATGATTGTATTAATCCTATAGGTCATTAATGATCATCCATCACCTACTTATAGGTGTAGAATTGATTCACAAACCGTAATATTTTCCTTTTCATTTCCAACCATCAAAACTATCATTGAAGGTCACGGTGCATTTTGGTCACACCTGGATATACCACCCACTTCGAGGATTGAAACTCACACATCAGCTTGTCTCACATTCTTATAGGTATGAAAACATGATTCCTGACATAGATGACCTCATCCTCATCTATGCTTCAATCAGAAGGTGACTCCCCACCTTCACGGTTTTCCCTCAAGGTAAAACATTATAAATCCACATACTTCCTATCTTAGATCTATCTCAAAAATTTATACTCCAATGAAACTATTAGGAGAGTCATCTAATCCTAACTCTCCTAAACCATAATGTGTATCTCGTCTCGTAAATACAAAATCTTCCACTCAGCACTAGACTTTTGAACCACCTGAGATTGAGTCTTCCTGCTCAAAGCATCGTCATCAATGTTCCCCTTCCCAGGCATATATGCTGGCTCAAAATTGAATGGCTACATATACTCAACCCATCCCAATTATCGAATATTCAAGTCTCACTATAATAATATGTACTTTAATATATTATGATCAATATACACTGTAAAATTTTTTTCCAATAGATAATGTCCCCAAACACTTTAAAACATAAACCATTATAGCCAACTTGAGGTCATATGTAGGGTAGTTCAGTTCCTGGGGCCTCAACTTCAAAGACCCATAAACCAAAAATTGATCTCCTTGCATCAACACATCTCCAATTACAATCCTAGAAGTTTCACAATATACTTTGTACTTCTAACCTTGCTTAGGTTGGATCAATATTGGTACTGATTCCAAAATCTTCTTCATATCCCAGAAAGAATTATCACAATCTTATTACCAATAAAACATTATCCCTTTTTGGTCAATCCCATCAGTAATGTTTCCAATCAGTAAATGTCCTGAATTAACCTCTAATAATATTCATAAAATTCTAGAAATCGATGGATATCAAAAATGCTCTTGGGTTGCTCTCAAGAAACCACTATCTGAACTTTCACTATATTTACCAACACACATTCCTCTGAGATGATGTTACCCAAGAAGTGTACCCGATCGATCCAAAAAATTGAACTTAGATATCTTGATGTATAGCCAATGCTCTCTTACTGTACTTAGGATGATATTATGATGTTGGTCATAATAATCATGTGGCTTGAAGTGAACCATGATGTCTTCCACAAACACTACCACAAACTTATCTAGGTATAGATTAAAGATTTTGTTCATTAAGTCTATATACATTACTAGTGTGTTCGTCAACCCAAGTAATATTATGATGAAATCATATAGTCCATACCTGCTTCTAATTTCATCCCTTGGTATATCAGAGGTCTAAACTCTCAGTTTATGATACCCTAATTTCAAGTCAATCTTTGAGAACCCACAAGCTCATCTCAACTGGTCATATAGGTCATCGATACGGTGGAGAGGATACTCATTCTTCACAGTCATCTGGTTTAACTTTCAGTAATCAGCACATAAGCATAAACTCCTATCATCCTTCATTGCAAAAAACACTAGTGAACCCCAAGGCGACATACTCTGATAAATAAATACCTTATCCTCTAACTCCTCCAGCCAAGAATTGATCTTTTGAATATCTTTCGGTGCCATTCTACATGGTGAAATAGAAATCATCTCTTCCCCTGATATGAGCTCAATGATAAATTCCACAACTATCTCAGGTGGAATCCTTGAGAAATATTAAGTAAACACACTCTAAAACATATCCATTGTGTGTGGAAAGACATATAATTTTACACCTCCATCATCCAAAAATAAACTAGAAACCTTGGTTGTGATCTCTCCTATTTGATGAGTAATTGGCCCTAATCGGAACGCCTCGATATCTCACTCTCCATAGTGAATATATATGTAACCCTTGGGAGATGTAATGGTCACTCTCCTATAGTAAAATAAATGTGGGGATAGTATGATACTAACAAGTCCATACCCATAATTAGTTCAAAGCCTGAAATGTCTATGACATAAATATACCATAGAAATCGATACTACTCAACCTCAACAGAACACCCCTTGCACACAAAAACGTCTCTTGACAGAACTCCATGAGGTGTTTTTGTCATCAACACCCCACTCAGAGACTCCATCACTAGGCTCAAACCATTAAACAGTTTTGTAGAAATAAAGGAATGATAGGCACTGATATTAAATAAAGCACTAGATATCATAGAAGCTATGAAAAATAGTACCTCTCACGGTCAATGGTCCAGCCTTGATATCCACAAGTGTAGCGTGAATAGAATGCAACGGTCTTACCCCACTTCACTGTGATGCAGTCTAAGTCCCCTGTGCTGCACTACTCTACTAGTATGAGCACTCTTACCCTGAAGCTCCACATACACTACCTTTACCACCTTTTCTAGTGGAACTCTAGATGCAAGACTGATATGGTGCATAATATCCTCTTCCTACACTCTGATTCTGACTATCTATACCCTTACTACTCATCTATCATTGGGTCTTGTAGAACTTTTGTAGATGTCCCATCTTTCTTCAAGACTGTATCTATATTGGTGGTTGAGGTAACTATCTTCAAAAGTTTCCTAATCTACCACACTGGTGATAGATTACTCGATTAAGGTCCTATGTAACTGATCCCCCTTTTTAGGTACTCTATTTCCCAGTGCCCTGGTTGATGTTTTCATAGCAATGCTTCCTACTCTCAGAATTCGTACCTTTTAATCTTCCAAATGGAACCACCTTTCCTACACTGGATGCCTCTTCAGGTTACCCATGTCTATGAGATCCTTATCCACCACCTCCGAAAACTCCTTTAACTGAAAATGGTTAACTAGGGACTTAATCTCACATTTAAGCCCATCCTAAACATGTCTCGCTGTAGTTATCTCATCCACTGCCAATGCTAGAGAAAAGTGTTGTAAATGTGTAAAGTGTCCAACATAGTCAATCACATAAATACTCCCCCAAGTAAACGTCATGAACTCAACTACTCTCTCCTACCTTTGTATCTCTGGATATAAGTTCTCTAGAAACTTATCCAACAATTACTTCCATAACATACCATTAGCCTATAATGTCCAAGCCGGAACATACCACCAATGATTCACTTATCCTCGTATCATGTAAGAATCCAACCTGACTATCCTCTCTACAGGAGTCTCAAAGTGGTCAATTATACTCTCGATGGACTCAACCTAGAAATCATCTCTCTCAGGTCCACCCTCTCTAATAAAAGAAGTAGGGTGTTGAATTTGTAACTCCATTTTTTGATAAAACGTACTCTTCACAACC
Source organism: Viscum album (assembly GCA_963277665.1). Taxonomy (NCBI): domain Eukaryota; kingdom Viridiplantae; phylum Streptophyta; class Magnoliopsida; order Santalales; family Viscaceae; genus Viscum; species Viscum album. Next base: position 959,854,448 of record OY728148.1, on the reverse strand, counting down.
CACCCTGGGTCTCTTCCCATGAATTTCATGAAGTGGGAAATGTTCTCTTGGAACTGCTCCCTGAATTCATCACATGACATAATTGATGCCTTAGTTCCTAATAATGGTAGATCATCTCTATCCATATCCCCATGTTATCTTCTTAATAAGCGCCGTCATAGAGAAATATCTATACCATTACAAATAGGTACCTTAAGACACATTTTTCAAATTTAATACATTTAAGGTAAAATACAATATTCCACAACAAGTCATTTCTCCAAACCCTAACACATAGTCAAAACTGAGGTGTTATCACTACCCTCAAGAATCTTACTCCTTGTTCCTAGATAAAAAGGATAACACATTCTAATTATTCATGTTTCTCATTTAGACACCCATTTATTCTCATATTACATAATTCTAAAATCTTTCTCAATTTCATGTTAGGTGCCATTTTCATTTCAATTTCACAAACAAGGAAAAATAGTTTAAGTTTAATAACATACCCATGATCCGTTTTTGTATGTGTGCCTAAAATGATGCATGTCACAATAACACTAAGTTCCTATAATGATGCATGTAACTCAAATCTTGTGCCATAGGGGTCCATGAGTCACAAATCAGAAAAAATTAACATTAACAATCAGAACACACAACAAGTGTGTCACCCAATTTGAAATAATATTCAACATTAACAGAAAATATGAATAACAACAATCCCACCCTGGGTACTTGGGTTCTCCCCCATACATGGGTTAGCTACTCCCATGCATGAGATAATAACCAAGGCCTGAATCTTTCTAGTTTTATGTCTACCATTACCAAATAGTAATATAAAATAAAAAAGAAAAGAAAAATGGACATTGATACCACTTTCTAATGTCCTAACCCATGTTCCAAACATCGGTGCCTCGGGTCGGTCAGTCACATGACCCCAGGTGTGCCTCCCCATATGCTAGAGGATACTGAATAGCAGTGAGGGTCTGAAATATCGATAATGGGGAGACTATACCCCCTTTTATTATATTAAATAAACAAGAAGAAAATGAGAAACAATAACTAAATAACATGTAATCATAACCTGAAATAACCGGTATCACGAGATGGATAAAAGTGGAAATACAATATCAAAACTAAAGAAGAAAATATGTCATTCCAATGTACTTGTCAAGTGTCTAAAATTAAACACAAAATAAATACACTGATGGAACCCCTAATTGGGTACTGAATCATTTCTAGTTCCCTCATCCATTCTCTACCCTATATCATCCATATAGCAATGATATTTTTCCCTTAACATATCTAGACAACACAAAGTCTATTTGGGTACTAATAAGGAAGTCCGAGTTGGGTGTGAGTATAGCTCAGTAGTCCACCACCAATGGTGTATAAAACAATATATAGTTAATTCAATGTGTATGTAGTTGTATAAATACTTAATTACAATTAATAAGTAAATAATTATCACATTATCAATTATTCTATATTTAACAACATAAACCCCCGAACTCTCATAGACACTCATACGTTAATGCTTTCTTTGGCTCATTCTAAAGCATGACGTATGTCTAATGGATTTCATATATCATAATTACATTTTTACCATTCAATAACTACTTTGTCTCATACTGGTTCCTGAAGTATTTCCGATGAATATCTTATCTCATAATGTCATTGATACCATTATTTAATTCACACTTGAATTCCCATGTTACCATTTATACATCACACAAAAGAATAACAATGTTCCCATTATATAATTCACACCTAAATTACCATGTTACCATTCATACCATACACATTATAATGATCATGTTCCCATTATTTATTTCACAACTAAATAACCATGTTACCATTCATAACTTACACATTAGAATTAACATGTTCCCATTATTTAATTCTAAACTAAATTTCCATGTTAGCATTCATAACACATAATTAATTCAACAGGTAAACATCCAAATAAATTCCAATATTAATTCACTAATTATATTAACACAAATATTCCATTATTTAATTCAATAATTAACTAATCACATAAATAACATTAACTAGATCAAAAATTAATTAACTACGTCATGTAAATTAATTAATTCTACCATTAATTAATAACATAAATTATATTAGTCAATTAAAAAATTAACTAACCCCACATATTACATTACTAATTCAACTGTTAGTTTATCACATAAATACCCTTAATTAATTCCCCAATTAATTGAGTACATCAATCACATTAATTAATTATTCAATTAATTAATCAATATCCAAATACTCAAAATTCCATAATTAATTCCTCAATTAATTATCTCTATAACAAGTTCAATAGATCATAATTAATCAAAAAAATAAATATTCCAATCCTCAAATCTCAATATCTCACAATTAATTATACAATTAATTATCTCAATCTACAATTTCCAAAATACCCAATTTCACATTTCCTTAATTAATTAATTCACTAAATTAAGAAATTCAGTCAAGAACACAATTTCGAAAAATCTAATAGAGATTATAAAATACCATATACTTAATTTAAATAAAAACCTTGGGATTTGGATTATAGACCGACTAACTCGAGTCTTTGACAAGCGGTCGTCCAACAGAAATCCCAAAAAATTGAGCAGCACAACGACATAGAACAAGATCTGAATCTAAAAGCCTAAATCAAGATTGAACAAATAATGATCTCTTAAATCTATATATATCTACAATAATATATCTAGATCAAAAAACAAGGTATATATCGAATCAAAATAAGAATAACAACCCCTGTCTAAAATAGGAGAAGAATGGAGAAGGAATGAGAAACCAAGTGAGATAAGGTCCTCTTACTAATAAGGGTTCATATATTTGATATAGTCTTTGAATCACAAATAATGGTGGTCATGAAGACATTTAATACATCTAGGAGGCTCCAAAATCATGATATATCATCTAGGGTTGAATAGGGGTCGAATAAAAGTTAAAATGGGGTGTATGAGTGATTAAAAAAAAAAAATTTTGGGTTATTTAAAAGGTCGTGAATGGTTAGTTGGGATGGGGTGCATGGTTTCCCCTAACTATGATCCTAAACATGTGCCTCTATTATGGGGGTTCATATTTTCTCCTAAAAGGGTTCATGGTTTTAAAAACCGTGTGCTAACCGTGAAATTCTTCTGTCCAGTGTTGCACAGTTTGAGGGGTTGGGGCATATGGTTAGAGAAAACCATGCGCCAAACATGAATATCTCTTCTCCCTTCCAATTTTATAAAACATTCACCCAAACACACTCCATGGTAAAACCCAACCCAAGTATTATCAAACAATAAAAAAATAAATACCTGAAATTAATCTCGGGTCATTCTCATGATAGGTCGGCATCTTAAAAAAATATTCATTTACTCCCATAATGTATTAATCAATGGATTCTTCATCTCCCATTATTATGTCTTCATACTTACTATACCAAATTTATATATTTTTATCCTTCATTTTATTATTCCCATTGAATATACTTTCCATCTTATCCCACATACTCTTTGAAGTTTTGAAACCTTTCACCTTTATATAACCATTTTTAGATAAGGACATAAGAATAGAATTTCTAGCCTTTCCATCAAATCCTATATTTATTTTTTACTAAAAATCATAGGAGAATATTTATTAACAGTTGTAAAACCAATTGTAGTAGCATCAAAAACTTCTAGGACAAAATAGAGGAGATAAAGAATAATCTAATTTTTCCATCTATAATAATTTATTCCATAAAATGTAGGAATTCCTCTACTACTTATAGAATTGAAATTATCCATGATAAGGATTAAATAAGGGAACCTTCCCTATGATACCAATTAATGTATCGATGGATTAAATAACAACTTATAAGGGGGTTGAATCAGTTGGTCACTTTTATATGTTGTAATACTTTTAAAAAACATAACACTTGAAACCTATTAAAGTTTATATCCTTATTTTCTTTTAGTAAATACCCATGCATGGAAATGTAGGAAATCAAGTAAATCGTGTTGGATTTAATGGGTTTTCCCTCGGTGTGAAAACCTACATCCATTACATAGTAACTCCTATGGGTCTATATAAATTCTCTATAATGAATAAGTGAATACAACTTGTGCCAACTCCTGCTAGATAGATTCTATGTCTCAGTAGAAATTATTATACTCACTCCCATCACCTTAAAATTTTCATTACAAAAAATTGAGCCAAAATAAAATAATAAATACTTTCTTGAAACTTCCCCACAAATTCTCTATTTGGAATCCTCAGTCTGATGTGGCAAGGCCTGATTCACTCATTTCGATGGGGATGGGTTTAATGGACTTACTCCAATGAATTTTGTATAATGGAAACATTACGATGAACTAATTCTCAATATATATTACTCTAACACTTCTCAAATTCCCAGTCAGATATTCCTTAGTCCGGTAAACAAAACATTAAGATGTCCAACATTATAAGGAGGTCGCAGTCCAAAAAGAGAACTTTTACATGAATTCTACAGTGCTCCACCTTTTCAAATCACATAAAAAAGATGTAAAGGAAGAATGTATTTTTCTTCTATTAATAGGAATCTCAGAAATACAAAGGCAGAAAACTTGAAAATTTTTCCTACTTAATTAAATTCAAAAACATCAAGATCTACACATAATTGAATTTGAATTTTGACCACTTAAACTCTTCACAAATCTATTGAAATCTTTTTTAGTCTTATTTGTAATTATTATTATCAGACTTCTAAATTTTCTTCAGTATGATGGAACTTAATTATATCATTATGATGTAACTTAATTAGCTCATTAGGATGGAACTTCCTCAACTCATTATGATGGAACATCATCATCTCATTCTGAATTGACTTTCCTCATCGGAGTTAGTCTGGTTGAATTTTTTATTAGAGTTAGTCTAAATGAAATTTGTTCTCAAAGGCAATCTTGATTGAATTTCCTTCTAAAAGTCATTATGATTGACATTCCTCCTCAGAGTCAGCCTGATTGAATTTCCTCCTCATAGTTATTCTGATGGAACATCTTTAGCTTTAGTCTTATAGAATCCTCATAACGATGGAATTCTCATTTCGATGGAAACTGCATTCTACAACTTTGAAATTCTTCAAACCTCACTAGCTATAACTCATTCATACTTCTAAAAACATATGTGCTCGGTACTTCTAGATCTGATGAAAACTTTTTCTTGATTCTTGTAACTAATAATGTCTTTATGATTCCTCCATTTCTCCAAAAGCTTTTATCATGACAATTTTCATGATTTATGATAACTTCATGATTGGAAGAGGACCTTCTGACTTACATAATCAATTTTTATGACTTCTATTACTTTCAAAACCTTGTTTCTTTTCAACAAAAACACAATATGAGTGGTTTCACCTATTCTACCCCTTTTGATCATAAGTATTGTATCACAATTTTTATAGACAATTTATGATATTTGAGAATTAAAAACTATAAAATCATCGTCTGACTGAAGGTTAGAAAGTTTAAAACTTTCTAACTCCTAACATGACCATCTTCATTCAAACTCTTCAACAATATTCCGACTTTATAACCAACACTGAGTAAAATGAAACATGAACTTCATGATAATGGATCTAAGACCAATGATGTGTATGATCAACAACCTTAATATTCTAACAACTTATCAGATCGGTGCTATACAGTTTGATACTTTGTGTTTGGTTCTGCTCAGTCTGATCATCTGTATCCAGAAAACAAATTTCTCTAAAACAAAACTTTTCTTCCTATTTATGTTTAGGTTTTAAAATTTAGAAACTTTCACCAGTTTTTCTAATATCATTATTTTTCAAAAGATTTGTTTTTTTACAAATACAAAACTTTAAAAAAAAACATGACCAAGGATATTGAGTATACCATACCATTTATGAAATGGAAATAATCATATGTTATCATACTTTCATTTTTTTGGTTTGGAAAGTGTTTTAAGGCCTATTTTAGGGAGAAACATTAACCTTGAGGTGTAGAATGTGACTTTATTGGATAACTCAAAGAAACAATGGGATATTACCAATATGAACCCTAAGAAAAAAAAGTAATATTGGAAAGACATTCCTGATTCCATGAGAGGGAAAACATCTCAAAAAGTGATAGTGGTATGGAGATAGAATTAGATGGTGTTGAGACTCAAGGTACATAAGACGTTTCATAGGAATATGTTCTATAAATCCCCATGTAAGAAGAAACTATTCTAGAGACACAAGTAATGTGTGGGAGTACAAGAGAGGTTAGAGAACCAGAATGGTATGCTTTTCTTGTCACCAAAGATGTTGACTAATTATTAGTTTATAATAATGATACTATAACATAAAAGGAAGCAATAAGTGGCACATATGTTTACAAGTGAAAATAGTCCGTCAAATCTAAAATGGATTCCATCTACCAAAATCAAGTCTCTGTTTTGGTAGATCCAACAATGGATGTAAAACCCATTGGTTGCAAGTGGGTATTCAATAAGAAACTAGACATTAAAGGAAAATTCAATGCCTATAATGTATGAATTGTTGTAAATGGATTAAAATAGCATCAAGAAATTAACTGAGATAAATCCTTTTCACCAGTTGTAATGTTGAGATCCATCAGAATTATACTAGACATTGAGGCTTACCATGACTATGAGATTTGGGAAATGGATGTCAAAACTGCCTTACTTAATGGGAACCATCAGGAAGATGTTGATATAAAACAACCTGAAGGGTTTGTGACTCTAAAGGATTAAAATATATACAAATTAAAAAAACAATCCATTTGTGGATTAAATAATGTATCTAGGATATGGAACTTTCATTTCGATAAATATATAATAGAATGTGGTTTCATAATGAATGAGTGTGATCCTTGTGTCTACCAACAATTTATTGGGATTTCATTAATTTTATTAATAATATATGTTGATGACGTATTACTTAGAGGAAATCAAATACCAGTCTTATAGTTTTTAAATACGTGGTTGAATAAATGCTTCTCTATGAAGGACTTGGGTAAGACATCATATATATTTCAAATCAAGATTTATCATGATAAATCCAAGAAGTTGGTCAGAATAATTTAAAGTACATACATTGATAAGATACTTAAGATATTTGGTATGGAAAAATCCAAGATGGGATTATTTCCAATGTCACGTGGAATTCATCCTTTCAGGAAAATGTTTCCTCAGATACATGGGGAAATAAATAGAATGGAATGGATTTCATATGCATCAGTGATTGGGTAATTCATGTATATTATGATATGTACTAGGATAGAAGATTCCTATGTAACAAGTGAAATCATAAGATATCAAGATGATCCAGTTGACCTATATTAGAAGGCAGTCAAGAGTATCTTTAATTATTTGAGGTGTACTGAGGAAATGATCCTAGTTTATGGAGGATATGGGGAACTAGTCATCAAAGTATATGAAGATTATAGTTTTCAAACTTATCAAGATGACATGAAGTCATAATAAATATACATATTCACTTTGAATGGAGGTATTGAGAGCTCGAAGAGCTCAAAAAGGCTTTTCTCATATATTTTACAGCAGAGTCCAAGTATATTGTGACTTCTGAGGTAGCTAAATAAGCATTATAGATGCAAAAAATAATTCATGATCTTGAATTGGTATATAATAGTAAATATGATATTACACTCTATTGTGCTTATATTGTAATGGTGTCACTCGTAAAAGAGCCATGTACACATCAACAGACGAAGAATGTATTTTGGAAGTATCATATCTTGATGGATTTTTTAAGAGAGGTGAGGTTTTACTGAGTAGTATTTCCAAAGAAGAAAATATATCATACCCCTTGACTAAAATATTCACTCACCATAAATATGATTACTAAGTGAGTACAACTGGACTGAAATTTGTAGGTAGTTGGATCTTGTCCTCATGGGAGTTTCTTGGAGTTGGGGTCATAGGATTAGCTATTTGTACTTTAATTACATGTATGTTCAATATATTGAATATTAATAAAATATATTGTCCATTGTTTTTTAAGACTCTAATGTAATAGTGTCCTAGAGTATATGACACATTGATAAGGTCATAGCAGTTCTCTATTATATTGAGAACCATGAAGTGTTATGATGATATTCTTAAAAAATGTTCTTCTCTTAGATAACATACTATGATGGGACACATAGTTCATAGACTGTTAAGTGAGAGCACTCATAAGAGGACAAGTATTAGTATCATGAAGTTCTCACTTGGTAATCACGAATATGGGAGATTATGAGAAAGAATCACTAGTAGGAATTCCACATGTTTTGGTGTCATCAGACATTCCAATAAGAGGGCATGTGTAATGGTACTTGGACTTTAAAATTATCATTAATGAATTATATAACTCACGCACTTAGATTTTATAATGAAAACCATGATGACATATATTCATGGTAAGTTAGGTTACATTGTTCTTGTCATTACTCGCATGTCATTAATGAATAAGTTAAATAAGGATTTATCCCTTCTATATTTATGGATGCTCATATCTCATCCATTAGATTGAAATAGAACCATTTCATTCAATTCCATGTACATGGTGTAACGATGTGTTTATTTTAGATATTTAAAGAAAGATGTACCAAGAAAATAGGTTGGTGACATAGATGTGCAATCTTCTTGATGAGATATTAGGATAAAGGGATTATATTATACAGTGAGTGTTCATTTTTGGTGTTCATCATTTCAAAATTAAGTTATTTCTCTTGGGTGCCGTGACTCATTTCTATATAGTAATTTTGGACATTAGGAAAGCTCCCTTGATGCCAATAGAAAGAATCTTAGAGGGTCAAACACTAAGTGTTTCTATTGATCTTGATTAAATACAATATGAATTTAATTAATGGAATAAATATTATTCTCAAGACTGAGGTATACTTTTATTCATGTTTTATTGATCAAAAATATATATTGATTAATGAAATATTAAAATTAAGTATATAATTAGGTTTTTAATAAATAAAAGAAGAGTTTGAATAGACCAAGACCATGTCTAATAAATAATTTAAATTAAAAAGATGGTTAGATAATATTTTTCGATGCTCAAGTGGGAGCCCACCATAGAATAATAATAATAATATTATTATTATATGGAATGAGGTTTATTAAAGGTTTTAGTATTTTTTGACGGGATACAATGGAATAAAAAAAATAACCTAACCAAAAATATACCTCAATAGATATCCTGTTATGGCTATTGTGAAGGTACTTGAAAATATGTAATTGTTTCAAATAATGAATTTTCTTTTAACTCCTCTATCTCTCTCCCTCTCAAGAAAAATAAATGTTTGAGAGATTTATTCAAGATTAAAGAATGAGTGATCAAGAATAAACAATGAAAGGCATTTTATTCCCCACACTAGCACATAGAGATCATTTAACATTTATCGAATATCAACAGAGCATCTGTGGATTTTCTCTAGAGGGATTCTATTCTTGGATCCTCATTGCACAATGAAGGCAATTTGAAAGGGTATTTTCATATGATTAACATCATTAATGAAGAAATATTCCTAAGATAAGGTAATTAATTTTTTTGAAATTAAATAAATCAATTAAAAATTTGATGCTCAACTCCTCACTCTTGGTTTTGAGTATATAAACATTAAATGAAATTTTAATATATTCCCCACTACCACATGATTCCACTACTCCTGGAACCATCATAATCTGCCACTTTTCTAGATCCTTTTGCAGTATGGATAGATCCAATAGGAGATGTGGGAGTGGAAGTCTGATGTTCGAGCTCAGTGGATGTCGAGTAGTATGTACACACAATTACAAGATGTATGGTCACTAGTCTCATGGACATATCTTGATTACTTTCTATTTATTGACATTCCGTTCAACAAGGAGTTGAAGCAATTACAGTCGGGGGTTTTAGCAGCTTGGTTAATGCACAACCACTCGTTATGTGATTTTAGATTTTATGATTTATTTTTAATTTATTATTATCACCGAATACACCAGTTAATCATGATCACAGTTGGTAAGGACAAATTAGTGGCGTCCTTATGAATTTTATTACTCACACCATGAATAAAAATATCGATTCACATTCAGACTTTATGTGTAGGGATTTGGATAAGGAAAAGGGACCTGTGGCTGATGGATGAGCAAATGAGAATGGAGATGGTAGTATATAGAGAGGAACTAAGAAGGACCCTGATGTTTTATTTATTTATTTATCTGCCTATTATTACTCTAGTTTGGATTTCTACTTTAGAAGACCATTTATTATTTTATGACATGTGTCTCATCTTTATGTTTCCAAATAATTACTCTAGTTTCTATTATATTGTTTATTATGTATTATTTGTATTATGAGATGATACTATTGGTATAGTCTCCCCACTGATGGACTTAGACCCTCACTACTAGTGAGAAACCTCTTGTGTGCGGGGAGGCATACATGAGGTCTTGTAGTACTCCGGTTCGAACCCGACATTTCAGGTGAAGGCGTTACAAAAAACTTTAAAAAAGACTCTATTATACAAAACATATCGTTCTTAGTAGTGGTGTTTTCTTCTAGTCGATGTAGTTTAAGCCTTTTCCAAATTATTTAGCGGTGGTTACTAAAATATCCCCGCATTTCATGTTCTCTAGTCAATTCACAGTAGTTTGGTTCATTTAGCACTGGTTTTTTTGTGAATTTTTTTTGAGAATTTAGCAATGATTTTCCTTTTATTTAATGGTGATTTTTTAAAAAAAACTTGAAAATAAAATAGATAAGATGATCCTAACAAACGATAAATATGTCAGTTGATGTTAGGATTTTTGGTATTTAATATTAACCACTATTAATTATAATTCAAATTCATTTTTTTAACAGTGGTTCTTAAAAATCACCTCTCAATATTTTTTAAAAATTTTACTTTTTATAAATATTTAATAAAAAAATATAAATATATAAACATTGACATGTAATAAAATAAAACATAAATTCACAATAAACCCATAATACATACATCATAAAAGATACATCCATAGTTATATTCATATACATTCATAGTCATCATAACTGCAGTCAACTGATTACCTCAGTCAACCCATACCTCAATTATCAGTATATAAATATAAAATATGTCCAACAATAACCCATGCCCAATATATTCTGACCCCATGACCTATGATTCATCCTTCTAACTCCACATCATCTCATCAATTAAAACATACCGCAAAATCTCATCAATTGTAATAAAAAAGACAGAAATAAAAACTAAACATAATAAATCAAAATTACCATAGAATCATTGATAAAATTTAAACATACCAAAGAAACTAATAACTATCACCAATGCCTTATAAATAATGTCTTGAATCGAATGGTCAACCTCTTTCCTTCGGTTAACATCTATCACCTACAATAAAAACCATAACATTTAAGAAAAGAAATGAAAAAGTGAAAAGAAATGGAATATATTTATAATGTTGCATAAATAAAAATTTATTTTATTAATCAAATAGAAGAAATTTTAACATAAAACAAATAATATACCATGAAGATCACTTTTAAAACATAAATTTTACTATTTAAAATATGATTTAACACTTGAAACTAAAAAGGGATAAGTATATAAAATTCTAATTGATTTTTAAATCGATATGAAATGTGCTTAAAATTTACATAATTGTTTTTTATAGAATTTGATATAAAAGCATATAATATATTTAAAAAATAAATCAATTGTGGTTTTTCCATGGTTTCATGTCAATATGAGGGTTTTTTCTGTGGGTTTTACCCTTACACGCATGTTTTATTGTTTTAAAACACTAAATATGTGTTTTTCGGAATCCTTGGAAAACCATAAATCTGAATAATGTGTTGTTAATTCAAAAATTTCAAAAACCATTATATAGTCATTATCCACTAATTTCATTGCATTCCTATGATGTTTTCCAAGTCTTAACCCCATTGATGCATGCTTTCAAAGGCTTTAATACCTTTAAAACTGTTTACTAAGCCACTGTGACCACACTACATGTCAAATTGATGTATTTTCTACACTTAAAAATAAAAAATATCAAAATACTGTTTGTACCTTGATTTCACATCAAATTGAGGTTGTTTTCTGTGGTTTTGATGGTTTCTTATACGTTTATGTGTTTTAAAACACTAAAAGCTGATTTTTCGGCATCATAGGAAAAACCGAACTTGAAATGACATTACTTCGATTCCTAAATTTCAAAAATAAATATATGGTGATTTTCTTCTGATTTTATGGTAATCTGAGGATATTTTCCTTGTTTTAACCCCCAATACACGTTTTTAAAGGATTCGATACATTAAAAAACTATTTATCGAACCATTTTGACCACAAAACAAACCAGATTGACATGTTTTCTACAATTACATGTCCAAAATAACTTAATGGTGGTTTTACCATGATCTCACATCAATCTGTAGTTTTTTTCTATGGTTTTGACTATTACACACGTATTTTAGTTTTTCGAAACACTAAAAACATGTTATTGGAATCATAGGGAATCCATAAGTAAAAATGATGTTTAATAAATTATTAAATTTAAAAAATAAATATTTGCTCATTTTACTATGATTTCATAGAAATTATTTGATGTTTTCTTGGTTTTGACCCCCTGATGCATGTTTTTTAAGGCTTCAGTACCTTTAAAAACTATTTACCAATCCATTCTGATCACACTACATGTTATATTGATGTTTTTCAATGTGTAAACATAAAAAATAACTAAAAATAGACATACCATGATTTCATGTCAATTTGAGGTCGTATTATATGGTTTTGACCATTACATGCATGTTTTAGTGTTTTAAAACACTAAAAACGTGTTTACAGGTATCCTAGAAAAACTGTAACTTGAAATGATGTGTCATTAGTTATTACATTTCAAAAATCAATGTATAGTTGTTTTACTTCTATTTAATGGTAATTAAATGATTTTTCCTAGTTTTTACCCTCCATCACAAGTTTTTGAAGGCTTCGATACCTTTAAAAAACTATTTATTAAGCCATTCTGACCACAACACTTGTCGGATTTACATGTTGTCAATTTGTATACATCACAAATAACTCAATAGTGGTGTTCCCATGATTTCATGTCAATATGGATTAATTTTCCATTGTTTTTACCATTACACACACATTTATGTGTTATAAAACACTAAAAATCCATTTAAAGACATCCCAGGAAAACCGTAACTTAAAATGATGTTATGTCGGTTCCCGCATTTCAAAAATAAATCTATGGTAATTTATCTATGATTTCATGGAAATATGACAACATTTTATGTGTCTTGACCCCCCCCCCCCCCAAACAAGTTTTTAAAGGCTTCAGTACCATTAAAAACTATTTACCAAGCCATTCTGACGACACTACACATCAGATTGACATTACACATACACTTAAAAAATAAAACAACGGTGTTTATCCCTTGATTTGAAATAAATCTAATATAGTACGTACATGTACAAAATTATATTATATCTTCATATAACATCAATTAATTTTGAAATGAAACCATTGATTCATTGTACAAATGTAACATCCCGAACTCGGATGTCACTCAACTATGCCACAAGCTTGGTTGGCTACATGGCCTCAAGAACATCTTCAAAAATTCCAGAGGCTTATGACTAGAAGTTAGGGAATAGGTGAGTCATTTGGGAGACTATACCCCCATTACCAAAATTTATCAAAATGGAATTTAATCACATTAAATAGTGGAAGCAGATACAATAAGCAGACAATAGATAAAATAGACAATCAAGACGGGAATATGTAACAAGCCATAAGTGTCTCATATACCATGATGCAGATGATACATGTATCTAGAAAATATCCAAAATAGCTACATAGAAATATAATAAAATACATGTATCTAAAATCCAAAATGACTGAAAAGTTACCCCGTAGCATTGAAAGCCTCATCTTAGTCCTATGCTCCCATGCTCTAAAATAATAATCAACAAATAGTTTTAGGGAGCTTTCCCCTACTATCACCTATAACTATATAATCTGTTTGGGTCCCCAAGGAGGCCCAAATAAGATGTGAGATAAACATCCCAGTAGGTTTCCACCTAAATATCTATACATTTCTAGGAAGTACTATGAAATATTCTAAACAAGTGAAAGTATGTAGTAATGTAAGTGTGAAAGCCCAAGGCATATAACTACTACATACAAGTAATTCTAAAAAACTTCTTGTGGATTCCGACAACAATTTTCCTCTCCTAACAAGGCATCTACAAGCAATATAAACAATAAACACAACCTTTCCTCATAACCATCCATATCATGCCCAAACATCCTTACCGTATAAAGAAAACTATATCAAAAACCCACGACCTTGTCGTACAACCACAATCATATATCCCACAGTCATGTTGTATAAGGAAGTGTAGATCACGAAGGGCCAAATCTTTGGTGCTGAAGACCAAGGAATCCTCTTTGAGTCTCTGGAGAATCTCAATGGAAACATGGCATAGGCACCAGTTGGAATCTTTGGAGCATGTGTACCAACATGTCCTACGTGATTCCAAGATAGCTGGATCCAAGGGGTAGCAAAGCCTAAGGCATCTCATGGAATAAAGACCAAAGGTGCATAATCAGCAAAGGTGTTCACTACCGCATCCCAGATCCATGGAGATCCATTCATGGAATCTATGTAAATCATTAATCATTGCATTCCTTTAACAATTTCTAACCATATGAGTCTACCCAATCATATAAACAATTACATTCAAAAACAATCAATGAGTATACCCACTCATTTATACCATTACATCTCATGAGTATTCCCACTCATGTACTACCCTTTTATTTAATCATGTAACATGTATATACCAACCCACTTATCACCAATTTCCATTTAACACATCACATGGGTATACCCACCCATTAATCACAATTACCGACAATAATATTTAATCAATCTAAAAATAGCCAACGTGTATACCCACTCATTTGAAAAGTTCCATTTAAGTGTTTAATCAAGTTAGGCATGGAATATTATAATAACACAAGGTAAGGAGGCAAGATATCTCCTATTAATGTAATTCGTCCTCATTTAAGTACAACCGAGCTTCCTTAAACTAGGAAAACTCGAGGTCACACCCCATGGGTAGTTCATCAATGGTAAAAACCAAAGTAAAGGCATGGTGGACCCCATGGGTATCCTTGGGCTGGGTCAGCAACCACAAATGTATCTCAATGAACCTAAGGGAGTCCCCAACAGGTCCTAATTCATCTATTTCAGATTAACACTTTAAAATCGGACTCGTTCTAAAAAGTCATGCGGGCAGAAAAAAGGTCAATAGCTCTATAAAGCATCAAAAGCAGAAAGAAAAGTATAGACCACCTACTTTATATCATTAGTGGAGTTCTCATCTAGTATCACGTCCTAATATCATTCCGTCATGGTTACAAAAAAAAATGATAGGGAACAAAATGGAATCCAAATGGGCACTAGATCTAAAAAGTTATATGAGATAGTATTTAGGCTTCAAAAGGGAGAAAAGGCTTCTGTCCAAAAAATAGAGGTCCCTACCTCTATTTTTAAAAAACATTGTCCAGAAATTACATGACAAGTAATTTCCTTACATGGTGTGTAATTCTCAGTTTTCCTTTAATGGGGTAAAACCCTTACACATCTTGAATGTTCCTAGACAAACCATTACATGTTATGAAATCTGATTACACAGTGTGTAATCCAATTACACATCGTGTAATTGGCCTACAACTGATACACAACCTCCGTGCCTATTATTTCCTTGAAACAACCCAACCATCCCATGGCCCAGCATAGGGTCTAAGTCAAAAAATAATGTAAAAGATTCATACCACAAGAAAAAACAAGGATATTACAATCTTCCCCCTTAATGCAATTCGTCCCCGAATATCCCTATCAATGGTATTCAAGATCCATTTGAAAAAACTCCTGTCACTGAGCACGAATGTCGGCCTCCCGCTCCTAAGTATCGTCATGTGAATGGTCTTGATTCCCTGGAACATGTACTAGAGGAACTGAATATCCTTGTATAACAATAATTCTTCTATCAACAATACAAATTAGATGCTCCTTGAAGGATGCATAAAATTGTAGCTCAACGTCCTCAGGATGAAAAGCATGAGATGGGTCCAAATTATAATGGCATAGTTGTGATACGTGGAAGACTTCATTCATGGATCAGTACCTCTAAGGTAACTAAAACTAATAGTCTACTGATATTACTCTCTCAAGAATCTCGAATGGCCCAACATATAGTGGATAAAGCATACCCTGTATCATGACCCTTCTATGTCCCAACCTTAGTGAAACACATAAAAAGACCGGATCCCTTACCTCAAAAAGTAGAAGTGATATACGTCGATCAACATAATATTTCTATCAAGATTGTCTAGTAGCCATCTTCTTCTGAATCAACTGTATCTCCTACAAATTCCCTTTCAGGAGACAGGGTCCCAGTAATGCTACCTCACCTGCCTCTAGCCATCACAAGGGTGATTGGCATAGCCTACTGTATAAATCCACGTAAGTATACATCTGTATCGTTGCCTGATAATTATTATTATAAGAGAACACATCTAGATTAATGTGTCTCTCCCAAAATCCCCCAAAATCTAGGACACATTCTCTCATCATGTTCTCTAGCACTTGTATCATATGCTATGATTGGACATCAGTCTAAGGGTGGTGTATTGTGCTCAGAAGCACCTATATACCCAGTGCCCTCTAAAAACTCTATAAGAAACGAGGTGTAAATTGGGAATCCCTATTTTAAATGATAGTGTGTGAGAACCCGTGATGTTGTATTATCTCATGGATATAAAACCTTCCAAGAACACTAATATCGAAGGTATCCTTGATCAGTAACATATGATCAACCTTTTTGATCCCGTCAACAAAAACCCACGCAACATTCTTACCTCAAGGAAACCATAGTAAACTAGTCATGAAATCCATTATGACATTATCTCATTTCCACATTGGAATAAGTAAATGATATAAAATCATGGATGTTTATTGATGTTCCTCCTTCACATGCTGACAAGTGTAACACTTTGTAACAAAACTAACTACCTTACTTTTCATACGTGGCCATTAGTATTGATGATGGAAGTCACGATACATCTTGCAGACTCTAGGATGAAGTTCCCAAGATGAAGCATAAAAATAACACATCATATCCCCACGTATATCCACTGGAAGTGAAACACATCCATGGATATGTAAGATCTCATCAATACCTATGGTCCAACAAAGAGAAGGGTCCTCATCTTCCACGCACACCCATAGGACTAGACCCTCTGAATTCGATAACTGCCTAATCCTAACATTATACAATATGATAGAGGTCATAACTATGGATGTTAGATATGTCTATCCCTAACTGTTGTGCACCTCCATATAGATCTTAGAGAATAAAGCCATAAGTTTCCACTCACTACATACCTGTTGCACTGTCTGTATCTGAGTCCACGTGCTCAGTGCATCGAACATTACATTACCTTTACCAGTCATGTATTCAAGCTTGAATTCAAAAGACTGTAGGTACTCCACCCACCTTTTTTTCCTCATATTCAAATAATACTGAGTAAATATATACTTGAGTATTTTGTAGTCTGTATACACCAAAAAATGATCTCCCAATAAATAATGTCTACAATAGTGAAAAGCATGAACAACTGCATCTAGCTCAAGATCATGCATAGGGTAATTCCTCTCATGTGGCCTAAGAAACTGAGACTCATATTCCAAAACTCTATCCCCTACATTAGCACTACTTTTAGACCAATACTTGATTTTTCACAATTAAGGATAAAACACTTGGTTGATCAGCACCATGAAAACTACTATCGTGTTTATGAGACTTAGTGGCATAACCAGATACTCATATAAACCATACCTACTATGAAAGGATTTACGAGGTATGTCTGTGGGTCAAATATGTATCTTGTGATATCCAAACCATAGTTCAATTTTTAATAATACTCGAGATCCTAGAATCATATAATACATTTTATCTATTTGTGGAAAGGGATATCAGTTTTTAACCATTTACTGATTCAAATTACAATAATACCCAAATATCCTAAGAGTTATATCCACATTTTTTGAAAAAAGAACTGGAAAACCCCAAAGAGAAGTATTAGTTCATATAAACCCCTTTTCCTCCAAATACTCTAGATTCCACTTAATTTCTTAAAACTCCATCATAGCCACCTATTAGTAGATATGGATACTAGTGCAGCTCATAACACTAGTTCAATGGAGAACTCAAACTATCACTCGAGAGGTAAACTAGAAAATTCATCTTGTAACATGTCCTTGAAATGATCCACCATTAGAGGAAAGTCTACCGGACTCACTCCTTGATCATCCAAATTACAAAATAGCAATCTAGACTATCGTTATGCCCAACTAAGGATGATGTAGTCCATCTCAACTCACCTAGACACCCCATTCACCCTTGTGAGTAAACACTACATCCCCTAGTGATGTGAATGTTACCCTTAGGTGATAGTAGACAATGTATGATCGATAATATAATAAAAAATCCATCCCAAGAATGACATAAAACCCTATCATCTCAAAGACATTAATATGTCAGATGAAGTGACACCCACCAACCTCAAGGTGGTACTCCCTGCACTTGAGCACATCATCCATTCTGATTCCCAATTGTATTTATAGCATTAAAATGCTTTCAAAATACCACACAACAAGGCTAAGGATTTTCACCATAGGTGTAGATATGAAACTACGAGATACAACTATATCAAAAAGAGAAGATGCAATAGTAGAGGCTACTAAGATCATTCCTCTCACTATAGACAGTATGAATCCTTACTCCTTAGGGGTAGGTTGTACATAACATAATTGAACTATACCATAACCCTGTGAAACAACCTCACTGATCAGAGTAGGTCCCCTTAGATGTATAAGAGTAATTGGTGTATGGAAACCAAAGCAAGGACAATAATTTCTGCAGCCTAATCGGCCTGCATTGCTCTAGCTCCCTGCTTGACATAGATCTTAGAAACATACTCCTAAACCTGACATCGGAGCTGACCCCAAACCACCCACAACTGGAGGAAAGGTCTTGCAAAACCATTGCGGGTGGCCCATCCCTCCATATACTCGACACTCGACAGGGTCATAGTCACGCTGATTCTTCATGTGTCCTCTCCTACCACACTAGTTACAAAACACTGAGCTACTAGCACTCATAGCCTAACTTATTATCATCTCATGGGAGGCATCAGAATGGTGATTTTTTCCAGAAGATGTAGAACTACTAGGTTGAGAAGAAACATTTCCTTACTCTATATCCTCAAATTCCATCAGGTTCCACTCTATTATCAGGGCCTGATTCATAATATTAGTGATAGAGGTCAACCTGAACATGTTGACCAGGGATTTGATAGTATGTCAAAGGCCTTCCTCAAATCAACTCGCTCTTGAAAACTCATCAATAAGTTACATCAGTTCAAATCTATGAAACTCTAAAAATTATGTTGAGTACTATATAACTATCATGGTGCCCTACTCTAGACGCATGAACCCTCTAGATCATTCTGCCCATAATGTCTTGGGGTAAAAGTAGTGAAGGAAGTAGGTATGGAAATCAGTCCAACCCATATCTCGTAGCCTTTCAGCCTGGTTCAGAGCATCCCACTAGTGCTTTACTACTCCATGTATCATAAATGGGTGATATTTACCCTCCTCTCAAGAGGTGTCTCCAGATGCTTGAAGATAGCTAGTGTGGATTCAAGCCACAACTCAGAAGCTTGTGGACCATCATCCCTCAAAAACGTGAAAGGATGTTGCTGCTAGAAAACCCATGTCAGCTCGAACATAGTCATGGTAGGCTACGATGATCCATGAAAAGTCTGCATATAGCAAAATAACACCTTGTGGAACTATGCCTCAACACCTATGTCTGAAATAGTCTATTGTACCACAAAATGAACTAAAAGAGGATCCACTAGTATCTCCTGGCCCACCACATTCGAAGCATGGTCATCGCCACCCTCTTGGCATACCATTAGAGGTCTTCCTGGTGACATGACTCTACAATTCCAAACACTCGCCTCAAAAAGGAATGATATCAATGTCACATCTTAAAAGCATAAGACATGTCAAAACCCTCTTAAAAACAAGTCATAACACACAACCTAATCCTAAATCCCTGACTGTAAAAAGAACAACCACAACAAAACTAGAAGCACTACCTCTCACTCACTCAAAATCTGGGTGTAAGACAAGTGTCTATTTACCATTTATTTTCATTTAACAGTCATTATTTGGCATGATTTAACCAATGGTCCACCAATTTCTGATCCTTGAGGACCCATAACATCTTATGAACCAAAATTTTATGCCCATATAATCCATACACATCAATTTCACTTTAAAATTTTAATTTAAAAGGTACATCATTTTCTATTTCATAAGGGCCCATACACCTTATGAATTGAAAGATGATGTCACTTCTCTATCCTCTGCACAAATTCTATCAAAAAATCAGAAAAAACTATTAGAGCACTTATCACAATAGAATGCATCAAATAATTCATCTTAAATGGAATGACATAATGCATGATATGTTATTTCTATAAAGAGACTATATGATGCATGAGATGGAATACCCTCATCTCATCGGGGTGAAAAAAAATAAAATCCACAATTGCATCAATAGTATCAGCATAAATCATGTGTGTCGCCTAATGGTGAAACCAAATCAACTATAATAGTCAATACCGGAAAATAGAAATTTCATTTAGCGTAATTTGGATTTTTCTTGAACATGAGTTAGCTATGCTCAAGCATAGCTCATTAACAAATTGCATTTTCCTTCATATCCATGTATATTGACTCCAAACAGTAAATCAAACCAGAAAAGAAATTGTCTCTGATACCACATTGTAACGTCCTGAACTCTGATGCCACTCAATAGTGCCCCATGCTTGGTTGGCTACATGGCCTCAAGCGCACTCCCCAAATTCCAAATGCTTCCGAGTAGTGGTGAGGGCCTAGTTGAGTTATTGGGGATACTATTACCTCATTACCAGAGTATATCATAGTGGAAGTCAATCAAATTCAATAGTATAAGTAAATACAATAAGCAGACAACAGGTAAAATAGATATGCAAGACAGGAATATATAACAAGCCATAAGTGTCTCATATACCATGATGCAGATGATACATGTATCTAGAAAACAACAAAAAAATATACATGGAAATAAAGTACAATACAAGTATCCAAAATCCCAAAAGATCAAAAAGTGTCACAGTGGAATCCCAAGCCTCAGCTTGGTATCATTCTCCCATGCTCTAAAGAAATTACAACAACTAGTGTTAGGGTGCTTTCCCCTACTATCACCTAAAACGATATAATTTGTTTGGGTCCCCAAGGAGGCCTAAACAAGGTGTGAGATAAAAATCCCAGTAGGACTCCCCCCAAAGATCTATAAACTTCTATGATGCACTATGAAATATGTGAAACATGTAAAAGTAAGCAGTAATGTATGTGTGAAAGCCCAAGACATATAACCAATGAAAACATGTTATACCGAACAACCTCTTGTGGATCCCTGCCACAAGTGGCAGCTCCTAACAAGGAACCTGTAGGAAATATTATCAAACAACATATCCCTATCATAAAACAATCCATATCGTGTCCACATAGCCTTACTCTATAAAGTAAACCATATCAAAAACCCATGACCTTGTCAAACTACCACATTCATATACCCCACGAACGTGCCATATATTGAATTGTATACCATGAAGCGATGAATCCAATGTATTGAAGACCAAGGAATCATCATCAAGTCCTAGTATTATCTCGATAGAAACTCAGTATAGGCACTGGTTGGTGTCCAAGGAGCATGTGTACCAGCATGTCCTATGTGAGTCCAATCAAGCCTGATCTAATGGAAAACAAAGCCCGAGACATCACATAGAATCAAGTCCCAAAGTGAATACCCAACCAAGGTGTCCACTACTGCATTCCAAATCCATTGAGATCCGTTCTTGGAATCTATGTAAATCATCAACAATTCCATACATTTAACAATTAACAGCCATAGGAGTCTACCCACTCATATAAACAATTACATTCAAAACCATTCAACGAGTATACCTACTCATTTAAACCATTACATCTCATGAGTATATCCACTCATGTACTCCACCTATATTTAATCATGTCACATGGTTATACCCACCCACTTATCACCAATTTCCATTTAACACATCACATGGATATACCCACCCATTATTCATAATTAACAAAAAACCATTTAATCAATCTAAAAACAACTGACAAGTATACCCACTCGTTTAACAAGTTCCATTTAAGCATTTAATCAATTTAGGCATGACATATTATGATTACACCAGACAAAGATGCATGACTTCTCTGACAAAGAAACATTATGTGCATATTTTTTATCAAATAATGAGGAATTTTTTTATTTTTTTAATGATAAAACCGATGTATTTCAAATTTTTATTAAAATAATGTGTAATTTGAGTTTTAGAATGATTATGAGAAAAATTGAGAAAATTGCATAATTTTGGATTTTTGACAGATTTTTACCACAAGGGTATTTTTTCCATTTATTAAATAATATAAATAAAAATTACTGATTTTTTTTCATAATACAGATTTTATTTTCTTCTACTTTATCTTTATGACCTAGAGCTTATTTTAAGATCTATTAGTCAAAAAAAATTCATTGAATTTTGAATATTTTCCGGGCGGACAGCCTGGACCTCACCACAGTAACAGATGCACAAATCAGTCTCCTCACCTTTAATTTAGGTTATTATACCTAAGATATCACTACGACACATAGGAATGACTCGAAAACAGTTTCGGGGGAGTTTTGAAGTCATTAAGGTTTCCATTGATCGTTATACATTTGGAAGAAGCTTCCTAGAAATTTCGGCCATAAAAAGTCTTATTCAATGAAAATTACATACCTCTTTAATACAATGTCTAAATGAGCTGAAATGTGAGGGTTGAACGGAAAATACATTTAGGAGAAACTTTTATGAAGGAGTCCATGTGTTAATAGACCATTTATTGTTCCAAAATGTGAAAAATTTTAGGGGATATAATTCTACCTATAAAAGGAGGGTCTCTCCTCCTTCCCAAATCATCAGCTCGACACCAACATCCAAGAGGGTTCCCAACGAGGCATGCGAAAATGCAACACCTATCTTCCCACCCAATTTATTCATTTTATCTTATTTTAATTTTATTTTAGTATTATTTTTCAATTGTAATTCAAATTTTATTTTTGTCAATCCATGCCTTTGTGTTTCTCCGTCCACTTTTCTTCATTTCGTTCACTATCTCTCTCTTCTCTTCCACCCACTCCACCAAGTAATATATTACCCTTGAAAATAAGAGGATAACCCCAAGACTTGGCCAAAGAGGAGGTGAAGGTGATCATGAATTTTCTTTAATGTTTAATTTTAAGTTTGTTGATATATTTGAGTAGAAAGCACGGGAAAATAGAATGTCCCTGATGTTGTGACTACCACCGATAGCATGAACCTCAAACTACCCATATTATTTTATTTAACAATTTTCCCCCTCTTAATATATTAGTTAATCAAACATTGGAGATGAGATAATCAATAGATGAAACAACTTCAATTGAACAGGGTCCTGGAAGATGACACATTCTAGACAAAGGTGTGTCACCAATGTATATTAAAGGAGGAGGTGGAATTGAGTGTGCTCAAACATTCAATGATATTCCACAATTTATAAATAAAAAATAGTAGTTCAAACATGATATTTTTTTTTGGATTATCAAAATGAAATAAAACATGTAAATTAGAATAATGATTTAATATTTATCCAACCCCCAAAACCATGTTCTTTATTATTAATTCATTCAATTTAGACTTGAATCTTAGTATAAATTTATAATTCTTGCTTCACATGTCATTATTTAAAATAATAAAACCCCAAAAATATTTTAATCACTTTCATCTAATAAAAAAACCAAAAAAAGAGATATAATAGGTGAAATATATAAATTAAGGGTAATACATTGAGAAGGATCGTCAAGATAGATAACCCTGGTCAGCCACTGTTCTACACTATGGAAAATATAATTATTTTTGTCCACACCCCACAACAGACGTGCCTGAAAACTGATACAATTTCTAGGGATCCAATCATTAGTTAATTTACTTTTTCTATTTTCACATATTAGTTATATATCATTTTATTTAAAAAATCTAAAAAAATACTTCCATGATGTATTCAAATTCAGAATATTATGCATGAAAAAATTACTCATAGGTGCAGTAACAAAAACAAGAAGAAGATGAATATTTTAGAAGAGATCAGATGCAAGAACTTAGAGAAAGCATTGAACATCTAACTAGAAAGGCTAATAGATTTTTTTATTATGTTCATGCATTTACAGAGAAACCCAAACCCAATATAGATGAAGAACATGAGAAATTGGTGGAATAAATTTCACCACTTATATTTGAAATTGAAGAACCCGAGGAAGCAAGGGAGGAAAACGTATCTACTGAGCTACAAGTGGGAGATCAAAAAAGTTTGGATGAAATCTTCATCAAATATGAGGAACTACCTAACTTACCCATATAATAAAAAGAATAAGATTCAGAACCAATGAAGAAATAAACTACCCAAGTGGTTGAATTTTACATCAAGATGGAGGAGGCTGACTACCTACCTCCATCCTCAGAGAGTATACTCCAAGAGGCACTTACCATTAAGGCAGAGATTGCAGCTGAACCGACTCAAGGAGTTGAACCATTAACTGACTCTATCCCTTCTAATTTTTTTGAATATGGATTCTACAACACTCCATGGGGTTTTATTTATACATAATTAGAAAATGTCAACTCTGCCATGGAGGAAGAAGAAGAACCTCGATGTGCACATGCGGAGGAACATATGGAGATCCCTAGACACATAGAATATTTATTGAAGGAAGTTCATGAAGATATGCTGGTGTATTTACCTAAGGAAACCATGAAAAATATGCTTTGATGGTGAAGAATTGGATCTTGATACTTAATATTTTAATATTATTCAAATTGAATTACACTCTAACATTCCCATTGACTATTATTTTGATACAGAATGCCTCAGGTAACTAACAGAAAGAGAAGAAGATGTTTCACAAGTATCATCAAAGAAGGAGGATGATTCATACTTCATCCTACCCCCACATAGTACGTTATAACTCATTTCAAAGGGGGGATATGGTGTAATTTGTCCCAGAATGATGAATAAAAAGGTAGGAAAATCCACAAGTGGTCATTCAAATCATTATATTCCATCAGAATTTGGATCACAATAGGTACTACCCTCTAGAGGAAGTCAAAATTTAGGGCCCACATGGGGGATAATACCAAGATTTATATTTACTTACATTCTAGGAATTTATATTTCAATTTATTTTTATTTAAATAATTTAGCATGTGGTCCCCTCCCTCTTTTAGTTTGAGATTAAACAAAATGATCATTGTGATTAATTGAGTAATTTTATTTTGTAGGATCATGATGGTAGAAGGAAGCCCCAAACAGTAAAGGGGGAGGACCAAGTTTCCTGGAAAAAGGGTGTTCAATTTTAGTGAATTATCTTTTATACTCTCCACATTTTTGTCCACAACATTTGTTTATCTTTAAAGATAAAATTGCATGCCCACACATGAATTCATGTTTAACTTGACATATAAAAGAGACATGAGTTTCATAGGATTCCTATGATTTCCTGTTTTAGATTTCAATGTTGATATGATTAAATGATTGAAATGAATAATTGAATTTTTAAAATGAAGCATGGATATTGAAGTAATGACTCGTGATTTGAAGGAATTAATTGATTCATGTAAATTAAATGTCTCTACCATCATTCATGCATTGAATTTCTGATGTTCATGTGAATTGATTTATTAGTCATGCCATGAGTGATTGTACAATGTTATATTTTCCATTCCTAAGAGGATTTATAGACCATGTACTTCCTATTTAATCATGAACATATTTCGTGGATGATCGTGGGAAATGTAACCGACAAAAACTTATATTGAAACTTATCAAAGCTATGACTATGAAAAAACACATTTAAAATGATTGAGGAATCTTTTGGAAAGAAAATTTAGTTTAAAATACCACCTTTACATCAATCCTTCTTTTATCCCATAGAGACCATGAATGAACTTTATAGGAATGAGACATGTTTCAAGCCATTTTTTTTATTCCTACCCTCTTTTGAGTATTTGCCTGATATTTCAATGTTGAGGTGTGGGGTTAAAGGGAATCATGGTGGATGGGATAATATACATTGTATGGAATAATTGTGGTGGTATTGTTGTGTTAATTGTAAAAGGTTGTGGAATCATTAATTATACTTTATTTTTCACTTCTTGAATTAAAAAAAATAAAAAAATAACAAAAATAACCAACAAAAAGAGAGAAAAAATGGGTTGGTATTTGGTAAAACCAAAAATCACAATTTTCTAGATAGATGATCGTATGATCAAATGTTGTTAGATGATGGATGTGAGATTTGATATAATCATACCTTTCTAAAAAAGAATAAAATGAAAAAAACAATAGGGTGCACAAATCATTCATTATGTATACTTGATCATAACCATTTATTTGAGTTTTGGGAATTATGTGTTTCAACTTTGAAGGGGATAATTTCATTATATTTGTACTTTTGATATCATGCATAGTACTTAAGAGATTATCCTCCTTCTTGAGCCTTAATTTTTAAAACATCAAATCCTACCAACCCTAAACCTCAGTGTCAATAAAACATTAACTGAAAGTCCTCATGATTTTATGTGCGTTTTTTCTTTACAAAGTGGAGAAATTTGTTCATTTACAAGCCTATGGCTAAGTATCATGTTCTCGTGATATTATAATAACTATACTTGAATTGTATCATGAGTGATAAGAGAAAAGAATAAAAAATGAGGTAAAACATGAATTTTCATGTTCAATAATAATTAATCAAGGTTCTTGAATTAATTAAAGGATACGTTCCATCAATTTTCGAAGGGTAAAAGTAAAATATGTGAATTATTTGTTTCTTTGAAAAATGGGAAATTAAATTGATATTTTATGCAGATTTTTGAAAGTTTGATTTCACATTGAAATTTTTTTATTTTATTACCTTGGAATTTAAATATTGGTAATATTTGTGTCCAATGATTTCCATTTTGAGATTTTATACTTGGGGACTAGCATGGTTTAAGTGTGTGGGTATTTGAAAGAGCAAATTTATGTGCATATATTTGATCAAATGATGAGGATTTTTAATGTTTTTCAATGATAAAACCCATTTATATCAATGTTTTATTAAAATAATTTGTATTTTGATTTTTAAAATGATTATGAGAAAAATAGATAAAAGTTCATAATTTTGGATTTTTGAAAGATTTTTTCCAAAAGGGTATTGTTTTCATTTTGTAAAAAATATAATTCCAAAATTCGTGATTTTTTTGAAATTCTGATTTAATTTCACTCAACATTTTCTTCAGGTCCTAGAGTTGATTCGAATATCTATTAGTCCAAAAAAATCATTGAAGTTGGAAACATTTCTTGGCAGACAGTGTGGACCCCACCCCCATAACAGATGCACAAATCAGTCTCCTCACCTCCCTTTTAGGTTATTACACTAGGGATATAACTAGTACACATCCGAACAACTCTAAAACAAATTTGGCAGAGTTTTTAAGTCATTAAGGTTTCCACTGATCGTTATACATTTGATGTAATCTTCTTGAAAATTTCGGCCATAAAAATCCTTATTCAATGAATATTCCACAACTCCTTAATCCTATGGATAAATGAGATAAAGGTTGGAGGGTGAATGAAAAACATTTTTATGAAAAATATTTACGAATGTGTCAACATGTCAATCGACCATTTAATGGGCCAAAAACACGGAAAATTTATGAGGATAGAATTCTACCTATAAAAGGAGGCCCTAGACTCCTTCCCAAATCACCATCTCAACACCCACAACTAAGGAGGGATCCCATCAGGGCACGAACCGATGCTTCTCCCCTTTACCCCCATTATTTCTTATTTTAATTTTATTCTAATTTTATTTTTATTTTATTTTTATTATATTTTTTATTAGTTTTCAATTTTAATTCAAATTTTTTTGTTTTATTAATCCAAGTCATTGTGTTTCTCCATCCACTTTTCTTCATTTCTTTACCTCTCTCTCTCTCTTATCTTCCACCCACTCCACCAAGTAATATATTACTGTCGAAAATGAGAGGTTGACCCTGAGACTTGGCCAGGGGGAGGTGAAAGTGATCATGAATTTTCTTTAATGTATAATTTTATGTTTGTAGATAGATTTGAGTATCATGCATGGGTAAGGTGAATGTCCCCGATGTGGTGACTACCTCTGATGACTTGCAACTCAACCTATACCTATTCTTTTATTTAATCATTTTTCCTGGTCTCTATTGTTTAGTTCTTCACACGTTGGATTTGATTTAATCAATGAATGAAATGGATTTGATTGAATCAGGTCTTGGAAGATGACACATTCTGGGAAAAGGTGTGTCACCAACATGGATTAAAGGAGGAGGTGGAATTGAGAGTTCTCAAACATTCAATGATATTCCACAATTTATAATTAAAGAATAGTTGTTAAAACATGATATTTAATGTTTTTATTATCAAACTGGAATAAAACATATAAAGGATAATAATGATTGAACATTTAACCAACCCTAAAACCAAATTCTTTCATATTAATTCACTTATGGAAAGGGAGGTTTTCCCAACGCCTGTAGAGTACTTTTACCAATGGTTTAAGGAAAAAGTTGGTAAAAGCAGGATAAATAATCATTTCCCAACATTTTTTCAAAACCGTTTGGAAAATTATACTCTATAGAAATGGTTTTCTTAAACCGTTGGAATAGAGAGATTTAAATCATCCTTTACCAATGGTTTTTAAAAAATGTTGGGAAAGTTTTTCCCCAAATTCAGAGACGCTCGAACTCCCCCATTCTGTGCGACTACAGCCCTAAACAGAATGGAGAATTGGGATTTTCCTTCCCCTACGGCCAAAATCTTTCTATCATTAAGATTTATCAGTTCGTCACTTTTATTATATAAGTGATACTGCATCTACTATTTTGGTTTTATGTTTTCATTTGGGTGAGGTGGAGAAGCAGGATTCTATTTACCCTACATTGGAAATTCTTCGTTCCGATCCATTTTAAAATTTTATTAGTTTTACAGTTCTAATTTGTAAGTGATACTTTCATTTGATTTTTCTACATCTACTGTTTTGGTTTTCTATTTTGATTTGGGTGTGTATGACTTTGGTTTTCTGTTTGATTTGTGTGTGTGTGTTGGGCTTTGACAGTGAATCAAATTTGATTCAAAATTAATTATGTGTTAATATCATCCATAAATTTTCAGTTCTTAGAAGGCTTGGTATTGTCGTGAATTTTGTGTTAATATCATCCATATTCCATATGATTCACATTATGGTAAGAATGTGTGATGTTGTTGTTAAGATCAGAGATTATACTCATACACTCCAGGTTGTTTATTGTGGCATGGTTAGTGATGAGTGATAATTGGATTCCTAAGATGACTGTACTAATATTACGATAAGGTCAATTAAATATGGTTCTCACTATACGTTGTATATTATGTCTTTTTCTTGTCCAATACTCACTTTTATGATGGTGTGGTGCTTTTCAGTAGCCAAGTTGGCATGTGTATACATCCATAACAATGTTAGATAAGTCACAAGATTAATTCAGTAATCTTTTTATCATTGACATACATTATTATTATTCTTAAATTTAAAAATAAATGTTTTTGTCTATTTTTTATGAAATTAAACCTTTTTACAAGCCATGAAAAACCTATTAGTGTAGAAGCCTAAACTTTATCAACCCATGGGGCGTGCTTGACTTGAGGAACTAATTGGGTAATGAATGGTATGACGACAGAGGTTCCAAGAATGATTTATTGAACATGAGTGAATGATTTGGGATGCATGTAACACATAACAGGGCCTGAGGCATGTGCCTCTATTTGGGATGCCTATAAAGGGGCCTTGAAGTCATCTTTTACCAACAATTGTGTGCAACCGTTGGTAAAACTTTTCCCTTTATTAATGGTTTGATTCAATGACGAGGCAATGCACCTTTACTGAGGATTGTGAATTTCAAGTTATTGACATGACTCGTACACTTTCCATCGATGAACCAGATGATTGGGTTATAGATCAAGAACCTAGTTTTAATTTTAGAATTTATTGAGCCTCTTGTATATTACTACTTCTTAATAATTTTAACTATGTTTTTCTTCTTGATACATGACATACATTACCATCATTCGATTTATGATTCTGTTATTAGTTGGTACTACTTATTTGGTTATTTTCATCAATTTCCAATATTTTCCCACTGTTATCATTCTTCCACTTTTTAACAGATCATATTAAAATTGTGCAACTTAGGTAATGAGGTAATAGTCTCCCACAAACACAACAAAGGATCTCACTATTATTCAATAACATTTGGAATTTTGGTAGATGTGCTTGTGGCCATGTGGCCATCTGGGTTTGGGACACTAATGAGTGGCATCCTGGTTTGGGACCTCACAATTTCTGGATATCCTTTTTATATGTGTTTCTAATCAAATCCATACCTAAAACTATTGAAGGTCCCTCTCCAAAATCAATTGGGAAATGATTCAATGGATACACCTACATCATTCAGAGTGTGTATCCTAGTACATACCTTCAAACCACCATAAATCATCTATTCCGTTTTGTTTTTTTATCAGAATGGATTTTCTATATTATGTTTTTTGGGTTACATATTAGTTATCTATTTCTAATTACTTCCATATTTGTTTTCATTGCAGGAAATGACACCCATTGAAGAAATGTGGCGGAAAAAGATGACTGAAAATAATTGTCACATGACATAGATGAGAATTCCTCCACTCATCCATGTTGTGAGTTTTTTATTTCAAATATATATATTTCAATAACTTATAATACCATGTGTTTACTTTTGTGTTAAACTTTTTTTCATGATCAACCCCCTAGACATAAAATATCCGACGAGGAGCCTGATATTACTCCCAATACAGTGGCTGGTGGTTGGAGTGGGGTGGTGTTAGAGTTAGATGATAATTGGGTGATCCCGGTACTGAGGGCGGTGGTACGAGGGCTTGTGGTGTGAGAGTTATATGATCTACTGGTCATACCCGATTGGACTATGCCCTTACCACAGAGGTATCTTCTACGCCCCATTTTGATCCTGGTGTGTCTTTAGGGACACACGATATATTTAGACCTCTAATTTTTACACTGCTAGTTTTCCTGATGTATGTGCCATCATCTTTTTCTACTGGTTCATTGTCTTTGAGATATTATATTCCACCTTCATCGACTCCTGCTCCTACACAATATGTGGCCGAGGAGCATACACTGAGGGACACTCCGCCTGTACAGGATATTCCTTCAGCTACTGCACATCCTGTGACGCCCATTGATCCGACTGCCACTGGTATATTTATATAACTCTAACAAATTTTTATACCAAAATTTATTTTTATTATAACTTGTACTGATGTTTATTTCTTTAAAAAAAGATTCATCTACTGATAGGAGGCGGGGGAGGGGGATTACTCGCTTGCATGTGGTATGGAACCACCAGACACAGTTGATGGTTGAATATAATGATGAATGAAAAATGATTGACTAATCTGGGCAGGAATGTCGGGGTTTTTTGGCGACCCTAGAAAAATACTCCGACATCATTTCTATCGGACCTCTCTCTTGGAGACATCTGCCGCACGAAGTAAAGGATAATGCATGGGAACAAATATGGTTAAAAAATATATTAGATTTAATGTAGTATTTTTTTGTATTTATATGAATTAATCTATTGGGTTTCAGCTTTGGTTTAACTTTCCTGATGGTGAAGGTGCACGTCCAACATGTTTAAAAGAGCTAGGAGAGCTTTGGAGAGGTTATAAGCATGAGATGTATGTTGGATGGTGTGATAGAGTGGGCACAGAGTTGGAGACAGTACCTATCATAGATGTCTTCCGGATAGAGCAATATCGTCAAATGATTACCCATTGGGCGACTGCCAAATTTAAGGTATTAATCCCATTTGAGGTATTTAAATGACGATTTTCATATGTTTCATTAGTATTATCTTATTTATTATTAAAAATTATTTAGTAATGTTCAGAAAAAACAAAAAAAACATTGATTCAAGGAAATACCTCCACACTTTGGGGTGCACTACTACGTCAGATCATGCGAGGCAGCTGGTACGATATAGTTGTTTACAATTTTTCATTAGGACTTTACCTTTTTATCGTTTCCTAAATAAATTATGTGATTTATTGAATATTGAATATATGATTACACTTGCATATTATATTGTTTCAATGTCATTATAGAAGCAAAAATTGAATATTGAAGGACGTCTCCCTCGGGCAAAATTCTTTTTCTCGAGTAGAAGGAAAAAAGATGGAACCGCGGTTAATGAACCGACACAAGAAAAGACTGTAAGTTTTAATTTGTTAATTTAAATGTTTAATATCTATTTTGAAATATAATAATCTATTAATATTTTTAACAAGCTGATTTATAGGCCATTGATGCCCAAGAGCCTAACAATTTAGGGACACGTGATTATTTATCTCAGGTTTTGGGAGATGAGCACTCTAGTCGATTATGCTGCCGACCTGGTATGAATATAGTCCCAGCGAGGTATTGGTCCTCTCCGGGTATACATTCCAATACCACCGAGTTGGAACAGGTCAAGGAGCATGCAAGACAGTCTGATTAAAGAGTCACAGAGTTGGAAGAACATGTTCAAATGAGTGAGAACGAATTTATGAAATTGATCAAAGCTTTATCTTGATCACATCCACTAGATGCCAGTGTGGCTTGTCAGACATATATGTCATCTATGGGTGGATTATCCTATACACCAGGCCGCAGTTCTAGTGGCGGTCAAGATGAAGACATTCCTGGTGATGATGAGGATGCTGAAGAGGATGAGGACGAGGATGAGGATGAGGATGAGGACGAGGGTGAGGATGGGGCCAAGGGTGAGGATGGGGCAGAGGATGAGCATGGGAATGATGAAGACGAGGAAAAAGATTGCGAAGAGGATGAGGCTGATGATGACAGTGGTGATGGTGACAGTGATCAGGGGCAGATTGATCCATTACATTTTTGAAGTTTGCATAACTCCTTATTTATTAACCTGGTTTTTCACTCTGGTATTGATATATTTGAATTCAGTATAACTCTATATATTTTACCAAATATGGAATCCTAATGATGTTATAATGGTTCATGGTGCTTTTGGGGCTTGTATGGAGCTTGGAACCACAGACGGCTTAAAAACACTATGCCTCACGGTTAGTAAAAAATTTAAGTCCATCCAACATGGTATCTACCAACCATATCAGGATATATATTATAATAAATGTGCATGATTTTCTTTAACCATGCACCAGGGGATGCACATCATGCACAATGTCTATAGTTATAGTATAAGATATTATCACTGTTGTTGCAATATTTTCCTAATTGACATACAAAAAACTGACCAAACGCATTCGGATTTTGTTGATACTTTATGAAAATGATCCATGAGTGATATGTGACATGTACAAGTCAACCAACCTCAATATGAGGCACAGTGTGGCTAGTATCTCTCAAAGTGTCACTATTTTGTTTAAAATGGACACCCTTTTATGTAAAAACAACTGGCATACAGAAAACAGAAAAAACGTATTTTGATTGTGTTGATACTTTAGGAAAATGATCCATGGGTCAAATGTGATGTGTACGACTCAATCCCACCTCAATCTGAGGCACGGTGTGGCCGGTACCACTCAAAGTGTCTCACTTTTATTTGAAATGGACAACATTTTAAGTGAAAACAAAAACTAAAATACGGAAAATGGACCAAACATATTTGGATTCTGTTGATACTTTAGAAAAATGATCCATGGGACATTTTTGATGTGTAGGAGTCAACCACGCATCAATCTGATAAATGCTGTGGAGAGTACCACTCAAAGTGTCTCACTTTTATTTGAAATGGACCAAATTTTAAGTGAAAACAACAACTGACATACGGAAAACTGACCAAACACATTCAGATTGTGTTAATACATTAGGACATTGATACATTGGTCATTTGTGATGGGTACAAGTTAACTCCACATCAACCATAGGTGTCCTGTGATGGTGATGGCCAATAACGCACTCCGCGTGTCGTAAATGGCAAAATCATGCGTTTAACAGTCAAATGCATTCCAAAAAGACATCGGAATGACTTGAAATCACATGAAAACACCCCAATTATTATTTTGGAGGATTAAGAGGAGACAAAACGTCATTTGGACGTGCGGTTTACGTGGCATGACTGAATATGTGTTTTTAGGTGTTTGGCGTGCTTGAAAAGCATGTGTGGGGTGGTCAAAACTGGCGAAACTACCTCAAAATTCCATGAAATCGGATGACAAAAAAGGGTGGGTGAGTTATGAAATGGTCAGCTAGACATCACGAAAATCGGAGGTGTCGTGTGACCGTGCTGGCCGAAAATTCACTATGCATGTTGTAAATGGCCAAAACATGCGTTTAACAGTCAAATTCATGCCTAACGACATCAGAATGACTTGAAATCACACAAAAACACCCTATTTTTTATTCTTGAGGCGTACGAGGAGACAGAATGCCATTCGAATGCGCGGTTTGCACGACATGATTAATATTTGTTTTTCAGGTGTTTGGTGCACTTTAAAACATGCGTGGGGTTGTCAAAACTGGCTGAACATCCTTAGAATGCAATGAAATTATATGACAACAAAGGGTGGGTGAATTGTGAAATGGTCAGATAGACGGCACATCAATCAGAGGTGTCGTGTGACCGCAGTGTCTAAAAACGCACTCCGCATGATGTAAATGGGCAAAACATGTGTTTAACGATCAAATTCATGCTGAATGACATCATAATGACTTAAAATCACACGAAAACACCCTAATTATTATTTTTTAGGTGTAAGAGGAGACATCTTGTCATTCGGATGCGCGGTTTGTGCAACACGACTGAATATGTGTTTTTAGGTGTTTGGCGTGCTTGAAAAGTGTGTATAGGGTGGTCACAACCGGACGAATGACCTCATAATGCCATGAAATTGGAGGAAAATATATGGTGGGTGAATTGTGAAATGATCGTCCAGACAACACGTCAATCGGAGGTGTCGTGTGACCGCGCTGACTGAAAATGCACTCTGTTTGTCGTAAATTGCCAAAACATGTGTTTAATGGTCAAATGTATGCCGAACGACATCAGAATGACTTAAAATAATACGAAAACACCATAATTATTTTTTGTGATGTGTATGAGGAGACGACACATCATTCAGACACGTGGTTTGCGCGGCACAATAGAATATGTGTTTTTTAGGTGTTTGGTGCGCTTGAAAAGCATGCGTGGGGTGGTCAAAATTGGCTGAATGACCACATAATACCATTAAATCGGATGAAAAAAAGGGTGGGTGAATTTTGAAGTGGTCCGCCAAATGACACATTAATCAGAGGTGTCGTGTGACCGCGCTAGCCAAAAATGAACTCGGCTTGTCGTAAATGGGAAAAACATGCATTTAACAGTTAAATGCATGCCAAATGATATCAGAATGACTTTAAATCATACAAAACATCCTAATTATTATTATTGAGGTGTATGAGTAGACAAAACATCCTTAAGACATGTGGTTTGCACGGAATGACTGAATATGTGTTTTTTAGGTGTTTGGTGTGCTTGAAAAGTGTACGTGGGTTGGTCAAAACCAGACGAATGACCTCGGAAAGCCATGAAATCGGACGAAAACAAAGGGTGGGTGAATTGTGAAATTTTCGGCAAGATGTCACATCAATCCGAGGTTTTGTGTGACCACAGTGGCCGAAATCACACTCATCGTGTCGTAAATGGCCAAAACATGCGTTTAGCGGTCAAATGCATACTGAATGATATCGAAATGACATGAAATCAAACGAAAACACCCTAATTCTTATTCATGAGTTGTATTAGGAGACGACAAGTCATTTAGATTCACGTTTTGCATGACACGACTGAATATGTGTGTTTTAGGTGTTTGAAGCACTTGAAAAGCATGTGTGGGGTGGTCAAAACTTTCCGAACGACCTCATAATGACTTGAAATTGGACAAAAACAAAGGGTGGGTGAATTGTAAAATGGTTTTCTAGATGAAACATTAATCGGAGGTTTCATGTGACTGCGGTGGCCAAAAACGCAGTTTGCATGTCGTAAATTTCCAAAACATGTGTTTTATGGTCAAATACATATAGAACGATATCATAATGACTTGAAATCACACGAAAACACCCTTATTGTTATTTTTGAGGTGTAAGAAAAGGCGTCATGTCATTCAGACCTGCGGTTTTGCGGTACATCTTAATATGTGTTTTTAGATGTTGATACACTTGAAAAGCATGCGTAGGGTTGTCAAAACTAGATGAAAAACCTCGAAATGCAATGAAATCAGACAACAACAAAGGGTGGGTGAATTTTGAAATGGAAGACTAGATGACGCATCAATCAGATGTGTCGTGCGACCGCGATGGCCGAAATCGTACTCTGCGTGTCGTAAATGGCCAAAACATGCGTTTAACGGTCAAATGCATACCGAACGACATCAGAATGACTTGAAAACACATGAAATGACCCTAATTTTTATTTTTGAGGAGTATGAGGAGACAACACGTCATTCAGATGTGCGGTTTGTGCGGTACGGCTGAATATGTGTCTTTTAGGTGTTTGGCGCGCTTGAAAAGTGTGCATGGGGTAGTCAAAATCTGCTGAATGACCTCGGAATTCCATGAACTCGGATGACAAAAAATGGTGGGTCAATTGTAAAATGTTCAGCTAGAAGACATGCCAATCAGAGGTGTCGTGTGTCCATGGTGGCTGAAAAAACACTATGCATGTCTTAAATGGCCAAAACATGTGTTTTACAGTCAAATACATAGCAAATGACATCAGAATGACATGAAATCAAACGAAAACACCCTAATTATTATTCGTGAGGTGTAATGAAATATGACATGTCATTTGGACACGTGGTTTGCGCGACACGGTAGAATGTTCATTTTTTAGGTGTTTCGTGCGCTTGAAAAACGTGTGTGGGGTGGTCAAAACCGACCAAACGACCTCAGAATACCAGGAAATCAGACGACAACAAAGAGTGGGTTAATTTTGAAATGGTTAGATAGACGACACATCAGTCAGAGGCTTTTTTCAGTCCGTGGTGGTCGAAAACACACTCCGGACAACCCACCCCCCGGACAATCCCTCGATAGCCCCCTGCACCCCTCAGACAACCCCCCCCCCCCCACCCAATGATCCATGGATCATTTGTGGCGGGTACGAGTCAACCCCACCTCAATATGAGGCATAGTGTGACTGGTATCACTCAAAGTGTGTCACTTTTGTTTGAAATGGAATACATTTTAGGTGAAAACAACAATTGACATATGGAAAATCTTCACAAGGCTTGACATATATTCTTGAAATTATGGGATAAAAAATAAAATATGGTCTATTGGTCACACGTTATAAGAAGAAAATATTCACAAGGAATAGATTGAAACACAATGAGTCATAGTATATAAAGAAAACATGAATTATATTAGTAATTAGTCTCGACATCCCATCATGAACATGCACCAACACTAATGTTTTAATTCTCAATCACAGGTCGTTCAGGTAGAAAAATGTTAATCGGAGGTGTTGTGTGACTGAAGTGGCCAATAACGCACTCTGGATAGCCCCCCCCCGGATAGCCCCCCTCACCCCCAGATAGCCCCCACACCCCTCGGACAGCCCCCCACCCTGGACAGCCCCCCACCCACCGGATAGCCCCCCCACCCAACAATACATGGATCATTTGTGACGGGTACAAGTCAAACCCAAATCAATTCGAGGCACGATGTGACTGGTATCACTCAAAGTGTGTCACTTTTGTTTGAAATGGACAACATTTTAAGTGAAAACAACAACTGACAAACGGAAAATCTTCACAAGGATACACTTATATTCTTGAAATTAAGGGATAAAAAATATAATATGGTCTATTTGTCATACGTTATTAGAAGAAAATATTCACAAGGAATAGATTGATTCACAATGGGTCATAGTATTTATAGAAAAACATGAATTGTATTAGGAATGAGTCTTGACATCCCATCATGAACATGCACCAACACCCATGTTCTAATTTTCAATCTTGGTCCATACATTCTATATAATAACATGCAAGAAATAAATATCATATAGTGATTTCATATGAAACCTATGAACACTCAAGAATACTATATAACAAATTGGTCAACAAGGATACACATAGATTCTTGAAAAATACGTTTCAAAGTCTCATAAAAATACCCTAATGGTGAAGAATACATATGGTGACACTATATCCCCATGGATCACCTCAATCCCATCCTCAAATAGTGGGTTCTAGGACCAAACCAAAGTCCCTTTGGGAACCCAATACCAAAGACTTAATTGAATATTCATACCCACTACCCAAGATGGGGATTCATCTCACATCACACCCAGGAGATAAAATTACAATTAGCCATATACCCCCTTATTTTAATTGAAATGTATATGAAAAACATGTAGGCTATTCTGGTAACCCATCTCATATGTCGAGATTGGACAATGTTTCCCACTAACACATCAAGAACCATTTATACATGGATACATAATCATTAGAGGAATATAAACATCCCATGTGCTTCCTATAACTCATCATAGGTCTAAGCACATGGCCACTACCATTGTCTATCTTATGGGTGTAATGATCCTTTCCACTCTACCCATGTTTTTCTGTTGGTTTTAAGATACTCAATCCAAGACCATGACTAAACATTCCATGTTCTTCCTATAACATGTATTTTTTTTCTCTTGTGTGTATTGGTGTTTTAGTTTGAGTGAGGAATGAATTCTGAATTTTGAATACTCTAATGTGTGTTAGTGTTTTTGTTTGAGTGAGGAATGCATTCTAAATTTGTAATACTCTTATGGGTGTTATTTCATTTCCTATAACATGTAGGCTTTTGTCTTATGGGTGTTATTTCATTTGAATTTCAAAATTTCAAAATTTCAAAATTTTGGAATGAATTCTAAATTTTGAATACTTTGGATGAGGATTTTTCTGTTGGTGTTGTTGCAGGTCTGGAGAGGGGTTGCTATGTTGTTGCAGGTCTGGAGAGGGGAGAGGGGCCTACTGTTGTGGATCTGGGCAATTGTATACCGACGGTTTCAAATCTGTTGGTATAGATACTATAATATAACTATACCAACGGTTTGTTATAACAGTTGGTATAGGTTTATACCAATGGTTATAAAACACCCGTTTGTATATCCTTATGGCTTTCCATATCCCTTTTATACGAACGGTTTATTACCATTGTTATAAGTGCAACACACATATACCAA
Organism: Viscum album; assembly: GCA_963277665.1. Classification (NCBI taxonomy): domain Eukaryota; kingdom Viridiplantae; phylum Streptophyta; class Magnoliopsida; order Santalales; family Viscaceae; genus Viscum; species Viscum album. Next base: position 959,814,878 of record OY728148.1, on the reverse strand, counting down.
CAATTTACAAACCTTTGGTATATGTTATACATTAACACACATATACCAGCAGTATGTAGAAAACCGTTGGTATACCTTCTATTTTGACACCTATACCAACAGTTTTCACATAACTATTGGTATATGCCTATTGTCACGCCAAACTTGGCCACAGTTGAGGGAACTATTGATATACTATATAAGAATGGTTTCCAGGCCTTTATCAGTGGTTTACAAACGTTGGTAAAGTGTAAAATTCCAGCAGTGATTCGTTCTATCTATACTTGTATCTTAGTATATATTTAGAATTCATGCTTCACATGTCATTACTTTTAATAATAAAAAACCCAATAAGATTTTAATCACTATCATTTAAAAAACAAATCCACAAAAAGAGATAGAATATGTCAATTAGATAAATAAAGTGAACTACATTGAAAAGGATACTCAAGAGAGATGACCATGGTCGACCACTGTGCTGCACTAAGAAAAATATAATTATTTTCTTCCACACCCCAAGACAGATGTGCGCCAAAAATTAAGTTGTTTTCGGGGAGCCAATCATTATTTCATTTTTTTTCTATCATCACATCTTATTTATATTTCATTTCACTTAAAAAACTAAATAAATATTTCCAAGATGTATTCAAAATAAAAATATTATGCATGGAAAAATTACTCATAGGTGCAGAAAAAACACCAAGAAGAAGATGAATAATGTAGATGTGATCAGGTTCATGATCTTAGAAAAAGCAATGACCAACTAACCAGAAAGGCTGATAGAGATTTTGATTATGTTCGTGCATTAATAGAGCAACCCAACCCTATGTTGGAGAAAGAACCTGAGAATGTGGTGAAAGAAATTTCACCACTTATATTTGAAATTGAAGAACCTAAGGAGGCAAGGGAGGAAGATGTACCTACTGAGCTATAATTGGGAGATCAAAAAAGTTGGGATTAATTATTGATTAAATGTGGGACTAACTGACCTCCCCATACAATACAAAGAAGAATATTCAACACCCAAAAAGGAAGAAACCACCCAAGTGGTGGAATTTGAAGTCAAGATGGAGGAGCCTGACTACCTGCCTCTATCCTCAGAGAGTCTACACCAAGAGGCACTTACCACTGAGGCAGATATTGAAGCTGAACCAACTCAGGGAGTTGAACCATTCATTGAATCTATCCCTTCTAATTTTATTGAATCTAAATTCTACATCACTCCATGTGGTTTTTATTATACAGAATGAGACAATCTAAACTATACCTTGGAGGATGAAGAAGAACCTAGATGTGCACATGCTGAGTAACATATGGATCTCCCTGGATATGTTAAATATTTATTGAAGGAAGTTCATGAAGAGACACTAGTGGATTTCCTTAAGTAAACCATGAACAAATATACTTACTTTGATGGGGAATAATTTGATCTTGATACTTCATTTTTTAATATTATTCAAATACAATTACACTTTGACTTTCCCATTGACTATTATTTTGATGAAGCATGCCTCAAGGAACCAATGGACAGAGAATAAGAGGATTCACAAATAGTATCCAAGATGGAGGATGATTCATACTTCATCCTAACCCCACCATGAAAGATATACATCATTGTTAAAGGGGTGGGGATACAGTGTACTCTATCCATGGATCATTACTCACCCAGAAGGATGAAGCACAAGCTAGGAAAATCCACATGTATTGGTTCAAATCAAAGATGCTTCATCCTCCATCAAACATTGAATAACAGATGGTACTTCCCTCTAGATTTAGTCAAAATTCAGGGCTGACATAGGAGATTATACCAAGATTTATGTTTACTTACTTTCTAGGAATTCAGATGTCAATTTATTTTCTTTGAACTAATTTATCATGTGGCCCCCTCCCTCTTTTCATTTTAAGCTTAAATGAAATGATCATTGTGAATAATTGAGTAATTTTATTTTGTAGGATCCTAACAGTAGAAGGAATCCCCAGACAGTGAATGGTAAAGACCATGTTTTATGGAAATAGGGTGGTCAATTTAAGTGTTTTATCTTTTAAACTCTCCACATTTTTTTCCACAACATTTTTTGAACTTTAAAGATAAAATTGCATGCCCAATCCTAAATTCATGTTTTACTTGACTTATTTAGGAGACATGAGTTTCTTAGGAATCCTATGATTCCATGTTTTAGATTTCAATGTTGATATGATTAAATGATTGAAATTAATAATTGAATTTTTAAAATGAATCATGGATATTGAATTAATGACTCATGATTTGAAGGAATTAATTGATTCATTTAAATGAAATTTCCATACCATCCTTCATGATTTGAATTTCTGAAGTTCATGTGAATTGATTAATTAGTCATGCCATGAGTGATTGTCTAATGTTATATTTCCCATTCTCGAGAAGATTTATAGACCAAGTACTTCCTATTTATTCTTGAGCATATTTCTTGATTAATCTTGGGACATGTAACCAACCATAACTTGTATTGTAACCTGTCAAATCTATGACTATGAAAAAACACATTTAAAATTATTGAGGCATCCTTTGAAAAGCTGATTTTCCTTAAAACACTTCCTTTACATCAATCATTCTTTTAGCACATAGAGACTGTGAATGACCTTTATAGGAATGAGTCATGTTTCAAGCCATTTTTATCCATTCCTACCATCCTCTTAGTATTTTCATGATAGTTTAAAGTTGAAGTGTGTGGGTAAATAGAATCATGGTGGACCTGATGATATACATTGTAAGGAAGTAGTGTATGGGTTTTATTGTGGTAATTGTAAAATTTTGTTCAATCACTCATTATACTCTATTTTTCCCACTTGAATTAAAAAAATGACAAAATGACAAAAAGAACCAACAAAATGAGAACAAAATGGGTTATTATTTGGGAAAATCCAAAATCACCATTTTCTAGACCAATGATCTTATGAGCGTATCTGGTTAGGTGATTGATGTGAGGTCTGATATAATCATAACATTCGAAGAAACAAAATAATGTACAAAATAAAATAAAATATTCAAGAGGGTGCACAAATCATTCATTTTTCTTAATTGATCATAACATTTTCTTTGATTTTTGGGAAGTGGGTGTTGATACTATGAAGGGGATAATTTCATTATATTTTTACTTTTGATATCATGAATTGTACTTAATATATTAGCCTCCTCCTTGAGCCTTAATTATTAATGAACGAAATCCTACCAACCTTAAACATCAGAGTCAATAGAACCTTAATTTCAAGTACTTGGGATTTTATGTGCATTTTTTCTCTTCAAAGTGGAGAAAGTAGTTTATTTACAAGCCTATGGATAAGGATCATGTTCTAATGATATGAGCATAAGTCTATTTGATTTTTAGAATGAGGAATGAGATAAAATAATCAAAAGTGAGGTAAATCATGACTTGGGATGTTTAATAATAATGAATCAAGGAGCTTGAATTAATGAAAGGAGAATTTCCAACAATTTTCAAATGGTAAAAGTAAAATATGTGAATTATTTGTTTCTTTGAAAAATGGGAAATTAAATTGATATTTTTGAATTTTTTTGAAAGTTTGATTTCACATTGAAAATTGTTTAATTTAATTGAATTGGACTTTGAATATAGGTATCATTGGTGTCCTATAATTTCTATGTTGAGATTTTATGCTTGAGGACAAGAATGGTTTATGTGTTGGGGTAATTGAGAGAGAAAATTTATGTGCATATTTTTGATCAAATAATGAGGATTTTTTTTAAATTATAAAACCAATGTTTTTATAATTTTTATTAAAATAATGGGTAATTTGAATTTTAGAATGATTATGCGGAAAATTGAGAAAACTGCTATATTATGGATGTTTGACAGATTTTTACTACAAAGGTATTTTTCCCATTTTTTAAAAAATATAATTCCAAAATTCATGATTATTTTTATTAGATTCATGATTTTATTTCATTCAAATTTATCATAAGGACATAGAGTTGATTCAAGAATCTATTATTCTAAAAAATTCATTGAAGATGGAAATTTTTCTAGGAAAATAGAATGGACCCGCCACTATAACGAATGAAAAAATCAGTATCCTCACCTCATATTTAAGTGACTCCACCTAGGATAGCCCTAGATCACATAAGACCGACATTAAAACAAATTTGGGGGTATTTTGAAGTCATTAAGGTTTCCATGGATCGTTATAAATTTGAAGACAAATTCCTGGAAATTTCAGCAATAAGAAGTCTTATTCAATGAAAATTCCATAACACGTTAATCATGTCACTAAATAAGCTGAAATTTGGAGGGTGAATGGAAACCACATTATTTAATAACATTTATGAAGGTTTCTACACATTAATCTAACATTTAATAGGATAACAATGTGCAAAAATTTAAGGGAATGAATTCTACCTATAAAAGGAGGCCCTCGCCTTCTTCCCAAATCATTAGCTTGACACCCACAACTAAGGAGGGATCCCACCAGGGAATGGGACACTTCTTGTCCTCTTTCCCCCCTAATTTATTCTCTATATTTTATTTTAATTTTATTTTTGAATCATTTTTCAATTTTAATTCAAATTTTAGGTTTATTAATCCATGCCTTCGTGTTTCTCCATCCACTATTAATCATTTATTTCACTCTCTCTCTCTTCTCTTCCCCCCACTCCACTGAGTAATTTCTTACAGTCATAAAAGAGAGGCTGACCCGGAGACTTGGCCCATGTGGAGGTGAAGGTGATCATGAATTTCTTTAACGTATAATTTTATGTTTGTAGATAAATTTGAGTAACATGAACAGGTAAGGTGAATGTCTCCGATGTTGTGAATGAATCCAATGACATGCAACTAAACATGTCCCTATTATTTTACTTGATCATTTTCCCTCTATCCATTGGTTAGTTATTCACACATTTTATTTTAGCTAATCAATGTATGAAAGGGCTTCGATTGAACTGGGTCCTGGAAGATGACACATTCTAGACAAAGGTGTGTCACCATCTTGGATTAAAGGAGGTGGTGGAATTGAGAGTGCTAAAACATTCAATGATATTACATAGTTTATAATTTAATAATAGTTTTTAAAACATGATATTTCATGTTTGGATTATCAAAATAAAATAAAACATATAAAGGATCATAATTATTGATCTTTTAACCAACCCCCAAAACCATGTTCTTTCTTATTAATTCATTCTATTTAGACTTGCATCTTAGTATAAATATAAAATTCTTGATTCACATGTCATTATTTTAAATTATAAAAAACCCAAAAAGATCTTCATCACGTTTATTTAATAGAAAAAACCAAAAAAGTGATATAATAGGTGAATTAGATAATGTAATTGAACTATATTGAGAAGGATATTCAAGAGAGATGACTCTGGTCAGCCACTATGTTGCACTAGGAAAAATATAATTATTTTTGTCCACGCCCCATGAAAGTAATGCATAAAAACTAATGTCGTTTCTAAGGAGAAAACAATTAGTTTATTAACATTTTCTATTTTCACATCTTAGTAAGATTTTATTTCTTTTAAAAAAACTAAAAAAAGACTTCCATGATGTATTCAAATTCAGAATATTATGCATGGAAAACTTACTCATAGGTGCAGCAACAACAAGAAGAAGAAGATAAATATTTTAGAAGAGATTAGGTGCAAGAACATAGAGAAATCATTGAAAAATTAACCAGAAAGGCTTATAGAGCATTTGATTATGTTAGTGAATTCTTGGAGTAACCCAAACCGAATCCAAAGGAATACCCTGAGAAAGTGGTGGAAGAAATTCCACCACATATATTTGAAATTAAAGAACCTGAGGAGTCAAGGGAGGAAGACTTACCTGGTGAGCTAAAAGTGGGAGATCAAAAAAGTTTGGATGAATTCTTGAATAAATGTGATGAACTACCTGACCTCCATATACAATAAAAAAAGAAGATACATCACCACTAAAAGAATAAACCGCCCAAGTTGTGGAATTTGAATTCATGATGGAGGAGCCTGACTACCTACCTCTATCCTCAGAGATTCTACTCCTAGAGGCACTTACCACTGAGGTAGGGATTGAAGTTGAACCGAATCAGGTAGTTGGACCATTCATTGACTATATCCCTTCTAATTTTATTGAATCTGAATTCTACATCACTCCTTCTGGATTTGATTATATAGAATCTGACAATCTCAGCTATGCCTTGGATGAAGAAGAAGAACCAGGATGTGAACATGTTGAGGAACATATTGAGCTCCCTCGACACGATGAATATTTATTAAAGGATATTCATGAAGAGATTATAATGTATTTCCCTAAGGAAAACATGATAAAATATTCTTACATTGATGGGGAATAATTTGATCTTGAAACTTCATGTTTTAATATTATTCAAGTAGAATTACACCCTGACATTCCTATTGATTATTATTTTGAAAAAAACATACCTTGAGGAACCAATGGACAGAGAAGAAGAGGTTTCACAAGTAGAAACCTAGAAGGAGGATGATTCATACTTCATCCTACCCCACCATGAAAGTTATACCTCATTGTGAAGGGGGGTATAAGGTGTACTCTATAAAAGGAGGCCCTTGACTCCTTCCCAAATCATCAGCTCAACACCCACAGCTAAGGAGGGATCCCATCAGGGAATAGGCCACTGCTTCTCCTCTCTTCCCCCTCATTTCTTATTTTTATTTTATTTTAATTTTAGTTTTGTATTAGTTTTCAATTGTAATTCATATTTTTGTTTTATTAATCCATGCCTTTGTGTTTCTCCATCCACTTTTCTTCATTTCTCTCTCTCTCTCTCTCCCTCTCTCTTTTCTTCCACTCACTCTTCCAAGTAATCTCTTACTCTCGGAAATTATAGGATGACCCCAGGACATGGCCCGATGGGAGATGAATGTGATCATGAATTTTCATTAATGTTTAATTTTATGTTTGTAGATAGATTTGAGTAGCATGAAACGGTAAGGCAAATGTCCTCGATCTTGTGACTCTCTTCGATGACATGTGACTCAACCTATCCTTATTCTTTTATTTAATCTTTTTTACCTCTCTCCATTGGTTAGTTCTTCACATGTTTCAGTTGAGCTAATAAATAGATGAAATTAATTCAAATGAACTAGGTCTTGGAAGATGACACATTCTAGAAAAAGGTGTGTCGCCAACTTGGATTAAAGAGGAGGTGGAATTGAGAGTGCTCAAACATTCAATGATATTCCACAATTTATAAATAAAGAATAGTAATTCAAAAATGAGATTTCATGTTTGGATTATCAAACTGAAATAAATATATAAATGAGAATAATGATTGGACATTTAACCACCCCCAAAACCAAGTTCATTCTTATTAATTTATTATTTTTAGACTTGCATATTATTATAAATTTAGAATTCTTGCTTCACATGTAATTATTTTAAATAAAAAACCACATAAATATTTTCATCACTTCAATTTAATAAAAAAAACCACAAAAAATATAGAATAGGTGAATAGGATAATGTAAGTGGACTACATTGAGAAGTATCTTTATGAGAGACGACCCCAATTATCCATTGTGCTGCACTTGGAAAAATTTAATTGTTTTTGTTCACACCCGGAAAAAGGCATGTGTTAATCTCCAATGCAAGTAATTCACCCTTGTTTAGGTACAACTGAGCTTCCTTAAATTATGAAAACATGAGGTCACACCCCTTGGGTAGTTCTTCAATGGTCAAGATAATAGAAAAAGAATAGTGTGTTACATGGGTGGCCTTGGGTTGGGGCAACAACAACCAACGTATCTCAAAGAACCTAATGTCATCCCTAACAGGTCCTACCACATCTATTTTAGATTAACACTTTAAAATTGGGCCCACACTGAAAAGCCTGGCTGATGGCAAAAAGGTCGATAGCTCTATAAAGCATCAAAATTCGAATGAAGAGTCATCATCAGTGACTGATCACATCAATATTGTCAATACCCTATTCGCTCAACTCATGACACTGGGCTACAAAATTTGGGACACTGAATGTGCTGGTATTCTACTCTAAAGAATTACAAATCCATATGATCAGTTGATCATCACCCTTACCAACAATATCATGATGGAAATGTTTATGCTCAATAATGTTGCAGCTGTGGTTCTTGAAAAAAAAAGTCAATGCAAGAGCAAAGTGACGGACAAAAAACATTACACCAATCGAAGACATTGTCAATAGATAGATGAAGGATGATGGAGCATGATTATAAGTGCGAGCCAAATAATGGAAGGTCCAAATCAAGAATAATAACAAAATCACATGTTACGGTTGTGTAAAGTAGGTGCACACCAAAAAGAATAGTTGGAACAATAAGAGTGGTGGAAACAGCTCTGAATGAAATATGACGATTACTTACGGAAATGGAGACATACTAGTCAGCAAAACTTCAATGTTGGATGGAGGTAGACATCATCTCAACAACACATGGATAATTGATTCAATAGAAATATGGCTCAATGGGAATGGTTTGATCAGTATGAACATATCTCAAAAGGATTGGATTACATGGGGAACAATCACACCTTGAAGATCTTTGGAGTCAATACCAACAAACTGAAGATGCATGATGGTATAATTCAAACCACCTAAGGAGTACGCATGCAAAGATCCTGAATATTAACATATTTTCTTTGGGTGTATTTGATGACATCAGGTGTAAGCCTCACATTAACAATGGAGTGGGGAAGATTGTGAAGGGTGTGCTTGTGGTGATGAAGACAAAGAAGATATCAAAGAATCTATGTGTTCTTTATGGTGATGCATACAAGGAGGTGGAGATAGTTGTCACAACCTGTCCGTCGGGTTCCATGTCATGACTATCCAAACCTACCTTCCATAGGCCAGAGGCAGACAACTAGCACCGGAAATGTGTGTCCCTTAAACGGGAACACATTTCTTTTTTAACCTGTATAGACACACAATCCATGAACAAAACAAGATGAAACCACACAAACTAGAACACAATAAGATGCAACCACAAAGTAAACTGCTGTCGTAAAAGAGGGCTGAAAGTAAAAAGGGGCCAGAATACAATCCTAACTATAAAAGTACAAGTACGATTGTTAGTACATTAAAACTAAAATAAAATGGAATACAATATGAAGGTAGACGTACCATAGAGGTAACACTACATAGATAAAACCACGAAGGTATCTCCATGATGGTAGAAGTACCATGTAAGTAACACCACAAAGAGAGAAATACCACGCATGTAACACCACAAAGACAGTACCACAATGGTATAAGTACCGCACAAGTAACACCAAAAAGAAAGAAGTACCACACAAGCAAAAGAATCATCTCACAATCAGATATAACATAAGTATAGAATTATATATGATTAGTCATAAAATATAGAATCTTATTCTATTAAGAAGCACTACTACTAACCCACACATGATCGATAGGTAACTAACCCCCACTGACCCACACAGGATCTGACCAACATAGGATCGATATGTGTTGACCCAGACAGAATCACTGAGCACTGACCCACAAAGGATCTGACCCACATAGGATCGATGTTCCTTCTTCACGTTGCAACCTGCCACATGTTTCCTTGCACCCGGTATGATCAGGTTCCGTAGAATCTTCCCCTTGAGATATTGGCCATACCTCTACCGCCACTAAGATCCACAAAGGAATAAATCAAAGGACCGCCATGTCGTAAGGGTTCTAATGAGATAGAAGATGCGTCAATCAGATGCTCGGTCTATGAGTTATAAGCGTTTTAGCTTCAGGGGCCCGGTTGGATTCGGGTTCGATCCAACCCGGCCTTACATCCCACTATCTAAAAAACTCAATTGGAGAATAAAAAGAGGACCGTATAAATCCATGGATCCCAACATTGTAGACGGTACATCCAATAGACGTCCAGTTCTCAAGATATGCTAATTTATGTGTTCCAGGGTCTGGTGGGGCATGGGTCCGGTCTGACCTGGTCGGACCGACCAGGCCCGACTTGCTCTAGGATGGGCCGGGTACGACTTGGCCCGATTGGCTGATGTTTGGTCTGAGCCTCAAGAGGGGTGGTCCGCAAGGGCATCCCACCGCGGTCCGCATGGGCGGCCCGACCAGAATAGGGTGTCCCGCAAGGGGGACAGCCCGTAAGGGGGTGGCCCACAAAGGGGCGGCCCGACCCGCATGGGAGACACCCCAGTCTGTGGAGGTGGTCCGATTTGAGGGTGGCGGCCCAGTCTAAGGGCTCCGGCCCACTCCGAGGGCGAGGTCCCGGTGCGAGGGCAGCGGCCCTCGCCGAGGGATTTAGTCCAGTCCGAGGGCAGCGGCTCGACCCGAGGGCGGCGGCCCGATCTTAGGGCGGCGACCTAGTCTGAGGGAAACGACCTAGTGTGAGGCCAGTGCCCTGACTCGAGGGAGGCGGCCCGCTCTAAGAGTTGTGGCCCAGTTTAGTCTGATGCGGGGGGGGGGGGGTGTAACCCCCTAGTCACCTAGATTCCCAAAAGGCCAAGAGGACATTCGGTTGGTGAGGTGGTAGCGCTGTGTGGGTGATGCGGAACCCTCCGTAGGTGGGTTCGACCTCCACCGTAGCTTCCATTCATTAGTGGCATGGTGGTCGTGTCACCTTCCTTCCCATGGTTGGCCGTTGTGTCGGCCGCCTCCTCCATTCACCGCGGCTGACGAGTCGTGACTCTCCTCTTGTGGCTTGCATCGACGTGTTCGTGGTCTTTTGAGGCGGTGCAAGGAAAAGAAAGATATCGAAGGGTTTGTGCTGGGTTTTTTGGCCCACACCCTCCTCATTAACTTTCAATATGAAGGATATTAAGGGGAATCAATAAACAATTGTATTTCACACAAGATTAACCCCACACGATTCCACGCAATAACCTCCTACAAAGACGGATGAATTGTGGGTCAACACATTAGTAGGCTGACCCGCGTTCTTCTTATAATTTCAAGAATGTGGAAGAGGGAAAAAACGCACAAATGAAAATAACCCCCTATCTAGAAGAGACGTCTACTGAGGATAGTCTACGGAACCTCCTTTATCATTGTTGTCGGTTCGTGGCTCGGTGGCGTTCGTCACCGATCGTTGGAACCAGTCTCGTCCTCCTGGTGGTTGGTGTCACAGAACTTTGCCAGATCTTTGTCATTTTGTGAATCCATGCCAACACCCCTCCCCAAGCTCCATATAAATAAGAGAGGAGAAGGATTGTATAACGGTCGGGTAATTAATGAGGTTCATTTAATTAATGAACCACTTGAATTTCCATCGGTGTGGTTACAAGAAAAGAAGAGTTAAGCCATTTGTTGGCTTGACATATCGTCGGTCCTACCAGTGTCATTCATCCATTGGAGGAAAGAAGGGAAATAAAAAAAACATGTTATTTTATTAATCTTTCAAAAGTTCAAAAAAATAACTTTTTCATCCGACCTACGGCGGTCAAATTTATGCCTCTTTTATGAAAATCCTGGCATTGCAGGTTCATCAATGCCCTCATATTTTTATGCTGAACAATAGTTCAAAAGATAGAAAATTCTTCTCACGTGTTTACTAAATGTACCGAAAAGATAGTTTGGAAAATTATTAACAGTCACCCTCAACCCACGCCGGTTGAGGTTAGGATCTGCCTAATTAAAACAGGCCCCAACGAACCCAACGATACTCTCGGATTTCCAATACGAGTTACCTTTTAAATGTTATGGATTTTACAATAAATTAATTGTCACTTAATTATTTTATATATGGCCAAAAATTAACATTCACTGGTGGCCCACACCAGCCAAAGTTAATATATTTATAAAGATAGCATACCCTCACAATATCAGTAGTGGTCTCATATGTTTAATATGAATTACCGTTCGTGAGTTATAAACATTTGAAAAATAAAACAATTTTATTTAATTATATTATTTACCGTTATTCCATTTTCAAGTTTTCTTATAGGAGGCCCGCACTGACTAAACATAAGTTGTGCCTACGGTAAACCCGCCATTCTGAGCGCAACAATGCCCGTAGATTTTTAATTCGAGAAACGGTTTGATAATTATTCTACTTTTTCAACAAAACTGCTTACGTGCGCTAATTAAAGCTTAACAAAACATAGAAGGATCATTCTAGGAACCCTGGGCCTCAGAATCGCATGCTGTCAAATTTTGCAGTCTCAAAATAATTCCATATATTTAAAAAAAATATATGGAGTTTCTGTGACCTTACAACAGTTGTCCTATTAACTACCTCAACAAAAGCATTGAGGAAGACATGGTATCAAAATCTTGGTCTTATGTTCGAATGAAGATTGAATATTCTTACTGAACATAAGTTTCTTCATAGATTACAAAGGAATCCTTTCCATTTTAGGAGTATTATTATTTTTGAAACCAACATTGGTTGAATTTTGTGATGTCGGCAATGAGGAATAAAGATATCTTAGACTTGATCCATTCCAATATTTGGCAAGCACTATTTTTATCCATGGGAAGAGAAAGGTTCTTTATATAATTCATTGATGATTATTTCATGAGATGTTAGGTGTACCCAATCAAGATGAAATAAAGTGTTTTTAAAGTCTTCAAAACATTCAAATCCTGGATGAAGATGGAATCTTGAAAGAAGATCAAGTGTTTGAGTATTGACAGTGGTGGAAAATATTCAAGTGAAGATTTTGAAACTTTTTTTTCAATGAGAAGGAATAAAGAGACAATTCATGGTGTCGTACACTCCTCAACAAAATGGAGTGGAAAATTGGGTGAACATAACCTTGTAGGATAGAATATAGGAGATATTTAAGACGATATGAATTTTCAAGTAGTTATGGGATAATGTAATTAAGAAACGTGTTATGCGATCAATAGATTTACTTTTGTGATGATTGATATGAAAACACTAATGAATATGTGGAGTATTAAACCTACTAACTATGCTTGGTTACATACATACGGAGGTCATATATCTGTATTGTTTAATGATCAAGAAAGATTGAAGTTGGATCCGAGATCCAATGAATGTATATTCTTAGGATATGTTGATGGTGCGAATGGGTATCGTATATGGGACCCCACAACCCATAGACTTATCATCACCATGGATGTTATATGTCTAGAAGATAAGGTGCAAGTGATTATTAATGGGGACTTGAAGAAATAGAACTCATATACTATAATAGTTGTGGTGGAGGAATAATCCATAGAAGAACCAATTTCCTTTCAGTAGCATGATGATCAAGTTTTGATTGATTTTGGTCTATGATGATCAACTCAATATAAAAGAGAACCAACATGGAACTCAGAATTTATCAATGGGAGAAATATTTTGTACTACTTATTGATTGCGGACGGTGATCCGTATTATTTTTTTGGAGGTGATGTGGAGTTCAGAAATATCCACATGGATGGAAGCAATTCAGGAGAAACTTGATGCCCTTCACAATAGAAAGGCTTGAAATATTGATCCATTACCTCATGGAAGGAAGTCTATCAGTTAAATTAGGTTCATTAACATCAATTGGGATAAAAAGGAATAATTGTAATGATTTCATGCATGACTGGTGGTCAAAGGATATGCATTGGTAGAAATTATTGATTTCAAGGACATATTTTCTCCCATTGTTAGAATAATGATCGTTCCGATAGTTATGGGGATCTTTAGAATATATAGTTAAACTCTATAGTAGCTAGAAGTGAAGAGAACTTTTCTACATGGTGATCTTGATAAATAACTATATATTTTCTAATTGGAATGTTTTTCAAAATAAGGAAAAGTGAACATGGTTTTTAGGTTGAGAAAAACTTTTAATGGTATTAAGAAGGCACTAAGGTGTTGGTACAAGAGATTTTATTGCTATATCATGATATTTGGACACAAAATACATCATTCAGATACTTGTGCATATTTCATGGGTTCAGATGGTAATGATTTTATCATTCTTCTATTGTATGTGGATGACATGTTGATAGTTTTCATGGGAGTACGATATGAAGGAATTAGGACCAAAAAATAATATCTTGGGATACAGATTTAATGAGATGGAAATAAGTAAATGATTTAGCTATCAAAAAAGAATTTCTTGAGGAATGTCTTGAAATACTTCCACATGCGACATTTTAATCCTATATTTACCCCACTTACTATTAATTTTATGTTATCCTCTATGATGAATCCTAACAGTGATAACAGTGATGTATAGAGGATGGAGATGTATCAATTACCTTATGCACCAGCAGTGGGTAGTATGATATTATCTATGGTTTATATGAGACCAGAAATTGCACATGTAGTGGGAGAAGTTAGTTGGTATGTAGAGAATTAAATATGGTAGCATTGGAACATATTAAAGAAGACCCTTAGATACATCAAGGAGATCTCATATGCTGTATTATGTTATTGAGAATCAAATTTCACTATTAGAGCCTACGCAGATTCAGATTTTGTCGGTTATTATGACCAATGAAAATACAATTTTGGTTATGTGTTTAATTTTATAAGATGAGTTGTGAGATGGAATTCAAAGTTTTTGTCTCTTATATATGTATCCACGACTAAGGTAGGGTACATGAAAACTATGTAGGCTTGCAAAGAAGTGATTTAGATGTGAAGGTTTCCAGAGGATCCCAGACACTGACAGAATTATATCCAATTGTTTTGTAACAATCATAACACCTTGAAAATTAAAATGAATCTATATTTTCATTCCAAGATAAAGCACATTATGGTACAATATCACTTTGTTAGAGATATGGTGGAGGAAGGAAGAGTGGAAATGAAGAAAGTTTATATTGATGAGAATTTGGATAATTTTATGATTAAGTTTATTAACTTTGTTAAGTTAATATAGTAAAAATCCTCAATCGTAAGAATAGATATAACAGCAACATGTATAGAAGATAGAAAAGATTTATGGAAACATTATTTATCTATTTGGCCTATATGCATGGTTCAAGGGTACCAAGATTCTACTATGAAAAAATGGGATTATAAAAGATATTTGATAAATAGTGAAACATATCCATATCAGAAAAAGGCACAAGAGGAAAATATACAAATTTCGGGTTCTTGAAATGCCAGGACTCACTGTAGAACCAAGTTGGGGATTCATCATATACTGTGCACCATGGAAAAAATCAAACAACACACACAAAATAGAACCAAAGAATAATCAAATACAAGGCATAGATCATAGATAGAAAATAAGAAGAATACCATACTAAGGCCCCTTACTAGGGATAAATCTCTCCTATGTGTTTTCATAGAACCTCTATGTAATTAGGTCTTGTTGTTGGGGTCATCGAGATTGTACTCCTATATAATCGTCATTTCCATCTAGGTAAAAGGAACACCATGGAACACTAGGACCTCATCAGACCTCCTCACCAAGCATAGATGAAGATGATAAAAACTTATCTAGATCACTATTTCTTCTTTGGTAAGTCAAGGAATCCCACCAGTACTGCTTCTTCTACTCTTCTCCCTCGAGGAAAACTAGAGCTCCCAAAACCATGGTAATTTTTTGCACAACTAAATCTCCCAAAAGTGGAGAGGTAGATTCCAAATCGAGGAGTCATTCTAGTAGGGGTAGAGGACTACTAGATCATATAACCAAGGATATGAAAAATCTAGATAAGTTTCCCCACATAACCACTTAAACTACAAAATAAGGACATATGACATCATAGGATAAGCTATCAAGGGTCACCCATAGATCAAGCCAATCCATTTCACGAAGAATGAAAAAATGGAGGAATAGAAAACCAAAGGATCATAAGGATCAATGTATCAACATTAGGTATGAGGATACCATAGATCAAATGGGAAAGCAAACGAAGTCTAATGGCACATTCCCAATGTATAAACCGAAAAAAAGTCCCACATGAACTAATAAAAGAAGCTCAATCTCAATAATACAAAAATTCATCATATAAAAATATCAAAAATTATATGAAAATGAATATTATGACATGTAAAAAAACAATGTGTAGAACCCCAAATTGTGGGTATCATATTATGATGTTATTAGAAATTTACTTTTGTTGAATCCCTTTGAACCAAACAAAAATTTAAATGATAAACATATGGCTCTTTATTTAACTAAGAACACCGTAGTGTCTACAATACACCGAGATCAAAATAGTAATCATGCTAACCAAATATACCTATTAAAAACCCTATCAAAACTACTGGAAGACCCCCAATCACCAAAATGAGGCCCAGTAAGTAAAAAAGATCCTTCGAGTAAACTAAAGGCAAAAACATCACCACTGTGATCATAAATACCATGCTGAGCATCAACAGAATGGGAAGCACCATCTTCTTTTGAGTTTTAGAACACTGTAAGGTTTGGCTTTATAGGAAAAAAATTCGACCATTTCTCTAGTGACCATTAGAAGCAAACAGTTATAAAAAATAGATGTTGGAACTTTTTAGGATAAGTGAACTTATTTAAATATTAGTTAGTTTCCTAATAATTGAGTTATGATTATTGTTATAATTATACCATCATTTATGAAATCTAAAAGGATATGGTGTAAAACATTATTTCACCCTTAAGTGATTTTGAAAATAACTAATGAATTAAAATCACTTTGCGAATTTTTCAAATACAATATAACGATTTTCATTTCTTAAAAAATTTAATGAACATTGCTTAAGATTATAAAATTAAATTATGTTTTGATTGAACTATGTTTTTTAGGATACTAGTATATAAATAATAATGTAGGTTTATTAAAATTTCCTTTTCGTAAATTTCTGAGATTAAAAAAGGGGTTTAGTATTTTTTATTTTAGAAATACTTCTTACTAAAACAAGTTTAATTTTTTTTCATTAATGTTTAATAATATAAAATTCTATATAGTTTTAACAGATGTATTGTTTCCTCTTCTTAAAACATTTTTTAGTGTAGCTTTTTCCAAAACAAATTGGCCCACTAAGGCTAGCCCTTTTTGGCTTGGGCCAAGGGAGTCAGCTCACACGATGTGGCCGAGCCTGACCCTCAGCCCTAAGCCAAGGCTGATCCGATCTTAGGCAGAGGTTACCAAAGGGCACTCGGGAGAGAGCAGAAGTGCCTAGGCACACCTGTGTGGGCGTGAGGCCACGACGGGGTATGGGTAGGCCAAGGCCTGCGGGCGGGAGCGCGTGTATAGGGTCCCATTCGTGGGTGATGTGTGATTTATGAGCACTCATTGGGAGGACCTGGGTTATATGGGAGGCGAAAAATCTTCTCCATTTCGATGTGAGAAGAAGTTTTTCAGGTGAAACATGATCTAGACCATTGGATCGCATCGCGCGCGATCTGCGCCGTTGTTTCTGATCCCACGCTCGACCCTCAGCGACCACGTCTCTATTCGTGGTTTTTGTCAACCGTTCGATCTGGAATGATCTAATCATGGTCTTTCAAGGTTTTTAAATTTTCATGTTGAACTTAGACGGTCCAATGAAACTGATATCTAATTCAAGCCGCTCAATTATTTTAAAAGAACAGACGCATCTCATCCCTTGGATCAATGTTGGGATCGATATGGACCATCCGTTTTTCCCCAGAATTTCCCCTAGCCGCGTCTTCTTCTTCTTCCATGCATGGGTTACACCAGTAACTCTACCCTATGGAACACCCCTTGTTTTCTTCACCTCTGACCGCCGATGACCCCCATGTCTCCTCATTTTCCTCAAGCACGACACCCTCATTGAATGTAATGCAAGTGGGTACATTTTTGCGAGGAAGGTGGTGTGTGATCTTTTGTATGTAAATAACTGAGAACTCTCTCTTCTTCTCTCCCATTCAAGTCTCTAGGGCACCCAAACAACCCTCCCTGAAGTCATAATTTTCCTGGTTTTTAAGGTATGTTTTTTCCCTTTTTCTTCTTCATTGAGAATATATACACTTATATATTCGATATATATATATATATATATTAACATTACGGTTTAGTCCAAACTATATTAAATGTTGAACCTTGGCCTTTGGGTTCTCTTGCATTCAAATAGATTAAAGAATGTAAGGATTATACCTTGCCTCATTTTTTTGTGTTTAAAATACATATATACTTTTGGTTATATGTATATATGTCGGTTATATGCAAGAATGTGAATGACCTTTCTACTTCGATTATATGTATGAAGTTTGTGTATAATTTTTCATGCACTGCCCATATTCACATAAACATAATTTTATATTTAAATAATAATTTTTTTTGAAAATGTTATATATATGATCAGGTTTTTATAAAATTAATTTTTGTAGGTATTAATAAACAAATTTTTATGACTAAGGGCATGACCTGCCCTATTCCAAACGTTGTTGAACTAATGTTCAGATGGTATTAAAACAAATAGGTGTGCTAATCATTCAATTTGAGTTCGGGTACATACATATATTTTATATGTTGCATGAACCTTGATTTCAGTTGTTAAGGTCCTTACACATTATGCCATGTGTTTAGGTGTAGTTTTAGAAACATAAGAAATAGGGTGTTAAACAAAACTTATATCCACATTTAAGAGTAACTTATTTGTTTTCCCTATCTTTTAAATTATTATGCTTGTTGTGAAGATTCATTATTTCTATCATGGATATTATTCAGTATTATGCAAAGTCTTAAAAATATTGAATGTTTTAGCATGTGCAAGCTGAAAACCCTACTTGAGATTTTTGGTTCACCTTGTAATTAATTCGATGATAAATTTTTTGAATTTCAAGAACAAACTTTCTTGTGATTAATTCTAGTTTTCTGTTCTTTCAGTACCATAGATGTCAATGAATGTGCCATAATCTGCCATTCTTCTTTCCTTTTGATAATGATCATATGATTGTTAGCTTGGTTTTTAATCATCTAGATTCCTGTCTCACTTATAAGATATGTAAATTAAGATACTATGACCAACTATGAATGAACTATTCAAGGTGGTATGGGACATCTTGAATATACATCCCCGTTTAAGTAAATTATTGATTTATTTGGCTCACATGAAAGTAAATACATATTAAGGGTACACCCTAATAGCACTTTAATGCATTGGGTAAACAATTAATCTCTAAAGATTACAAGCATCACGATACCCTCATTAATATCCTCAGTAATATTTCTTTATTGAAACCTTGGGGATAAACCTCGGAGAAATGTTCAGGAATGTATAAATGAAATTTGGAAGCCACATATTCAAGTCATGTTACAAGTTATTTTCAATATGATATGCCTATTATATCACTACTCTTTCCCTTATGTTTTTATCAAGTTCATATTGATGTCACAAGTAAAAGTTTGGGGCATGATTCATGTAATATAGTAACCAACATATGAAACTGAAGTTTTTTCCTTCACGTGTAACTCTGATTAAGTATTACTCTTAATGGTTTAATTTGTTCTTAAACATTCATACGTCATTCTTGTTCAGGATATATTTTACTACCCCCTTTTGAAAATGTCCTAATTGATTCATGTATTATTTGAAAATATTTGTTGAGCACTTTTATGTTATGTTACATGTGTTATAGTTTTATATTAGAGAATGATATTTGGATATGTTTTTAAAAAAATCATTCAAAATTTTAATTGGTTTATTTTAAAACCCTTCCTGGGCATTCTTATGCTCACCCTACGTTTCGAATTTTAAATTTTCAGTTAACAACTTTTATCAGATGAAACATTTCTGAAGTTACTGGTTTCCCAGAGCCCGAACCGAACTCGATCCTCTATATGGGACATGATGTGTGTTTATCGGTGCATGTTTCTATTTTAAAACAACACATCATGTTCAGAAGGCACCAAATCCTTGTTTTTATGGGGTTAGGTCTTCACAGTTGGTATCAGAGGATTCTGTTTGCATAACTCTGGAAAGCCAGAACTGAATCAAAGAAAAATACACTTCAACATTACTAAAATTGATTTTTCTTAATTTTCATACAGAAAATGAAGGTACTAATCTTTTTTCTTTTCCCAATGAGGCCATAGAAATCATAATTTCCATAGCCATCCATAAAGATTTTATAAACTATGTCCATATTCGTATGTCATACAGACATCTCTATGATGTGTCCAACCCTCCCTGAGTACGTTAACTCCACCGAAGAGCGGGTCTTGATTACTTCTTTATGATGCAATCCCCGTTTCCATCTTACACGCGATGGGGGAATTACTACAAGGGACTTTTTAGATGCTTCACCTCAGCGGAAGGTGTCTCGTCCCTCACGGATTTCCAAGAGGCTGTTGTAGAGGGATATCTCCATGCATCATACATGTGTCAAGTCTTCTCCAATGGCCATTTTGGTCAAATGATGGACATTGGAATCCTTGAATACAAAGCCTCTCATTTTGTGTACAGACAACAATTACATAGGGATGTCTCATAGTTTTACACCCCATAAGTCAGACTATGGAGATACCATAAGTTCTCCCACAACATCGAACCTGATTTCTTAGGTTGCATATAGTTTAGGTAGATAGATAGTTTCGAGCTTGCCTTTCGAATTCATGTGTTATGGAACTGAGGAAACCATTAACCCCGTTCTACGTTGTGCACTAGTAGTTATATAAAAAACATATTTTGTTATCTCTTCTTTCTTATGTCTTTACTTTGTTTATACTTTTTGATGGATTTAAAGTGATTGAACTCTCATTTTAAACTTTCATATTGAAGTACAAACCCACATGTTATCTATTCCTAGTGATATACTCGATATTATTGCAATCAAAACCTCTAATGATGAGTATCGTCCCTTTGAAAACCAACGAGTAACGTTCAAGCAATTGTTTGAGGTGAAAAATGGTTTGGGGATTCTCTGCACCTGTCAATGGAATGATCCCATCTACTACCGCATAGGCTCAGCAGAATTGGCCGAGCGTAATCAGGGTGGAAAATACCTCAATGGGCTCTTCCTGTGTTTCACCATAGGATAAAACTATATGGCCAGAGTAAATTTCAAGAGGGTGCTTTAGAGGGAAATTTTTATGCGAATTACATGTACCAACTC
This sequence comes from Viscum album, assembly GCA_963277665.1. Taxonomy (NCBI): domain Eukaryota; kingdom Viridiplantae; phylum Streptophyta; class Magnoliopsida; order Santalales; family Viscaceae; genus Viscum; species Viscum album. The sequence goes on along the minus strand of OY728148.1, from coordinate 959,793,978 downwards.
CTCAGCGTTAGCCTATACGACAATGTCTATAACATAGATGTTCTCAATTGAGACATAATTCAGCATGTTCTTCGTACGTTGGTCCATATGCACATTACCAAACCTTGCACCATTCGAACCGCCCTCTGTAAGCCCGAGTGTGTAGTGCATGAGTTCAACCCCTTCTACGCAAAGTGTATCTGTATTAGAGAACTAGATGATTTTAGATTCAATTTGGGTGTCCCGCTGAACACACATGAGGATCCTCTACGATGGGGGATATAGTAGGAACAACTGAGAGCTTCCTTGTAGAAAGTTTGTATTAAAGGAATTGCGGGAACACAATTCATTGATTGGGGCAGTAATGTAACACCCCAAATTTTGGGTATCATATAATGATGATATTATGCATTTACGTTTGTTAATTCCCATTTAATAGAACAAAAATTTAAAGGATAAACATAATGATCATTATTTAAATAAGAACACTGTTGTGTCTACAATACACCGATATCAAAAGAGTAATCATGATAATCAAATATACCTATTAAAAACCCTATCATAACTACTGGAAGACCCCCAATATCCACAACGAGGCCCAGTAAGTAAAGGAGATCATTCGAGTAAAATAAAGCAAAAAAATTCACCAGTTTGATCATAAAAACCATGTTGAGCATCATCGAAATGGGAATCACCATCTTCTTCCTTTTGAGTTTTAGGACATTGTATGGTTTTGTTTTATTGGACACTTTTTTCAAATATTTTTCTAGTGACCATTGGAAGATAACGATTATAAAATATTAGTTTTTGAACCTTGTTAGGATAAATGAACTTATTTAAATATCAATTAGTTTCCAAATAAATGAGTTATGATTAAGGTTATAATTAAACCATCATTTATAAACTCTAAAATGATATGGTGTAAAACATAATTTCACCCTTAAGTGATTTTGAAAAGAAATAAGGAATTCAAAACACTTTGAGAATTTTTCAAATACAATGTAATGATTTTCATTTCTTAAATAATGTTATACACTATGTTTTAGTTTTTCAAATTAAATTACGTTTTGATTGAACTATGTTTTTGTGGATACTAGAATATAAATTATAATATAGGTTTATTAAAATTTCCTTTTCATAACTTTTTGAGTTAAAAAAAGGGGTTTATTATTTTTAATTTTAGAATTACTTCTAACTAAAATTATTTTAATTTGTGTTAATTAATGATTAATAATATAAAATTCTATATAGTTTTAATAAACGGATTGTTTCCTCTTCATTCAAAATTTTTTAGTGTAGATTTTTGTAAAAAAATTGCCCCACTGGGGCTAGCCCTTTTTGGCTAGGGCTGAGGGAGGCATCTCACACAAAGTTGATGAACTTGACCCTCATCCCCAAGAAATGGCCAATCCGAGATCGTGAAAAGGATTCATGAAGGGTGCTCAGGAGCGAGCAAGAGCGCATAGGTGCACCAGTGCAGGTGTGAGGTCGTGGCGAGGTCTGCCTAGTCCAAGGCCTGCGGGCGGGAGCCCATTTATAGGGCCCCCTTCATGGGTGTTGTGTGAATTATGAGCACTCATTGGGAGTCCAGGGGTTATAAGGGTCCCGAAAACCACTCTCAATTTCGATGTGGGAAGCATTTTTTCGGGTGAAATGTGATATGGACTATTGGATCGTGTCGCGCGTGATCTGGGCAAGTTGTTTCTGATCCCGCGCTCGTCCCTCAGCGACCGCATCTCTCTCTATGGTTTTTCTTAACCGTTTGATCCTGAACGATCTAATCGTGGTCGTTTGAGATTTTTAAATTGTCGCATCAAACATAGACCATCCGATGAAACTTAGATCTAATCTAAGCCGCTCAATTATTTTAAAACAGCGGACACATCTCATCCCTTGGATCGATGTTGGGATCGATCTGGATTGTCCGTTTTTCCATGGAATTTCCCATAGCTGTGTCATCTTCTTCCTCCATGCATGGGTTACACAAGTAACCCAACCCTATGGCACACCCCCTGTATTCTTCACCTCTGACCACCAGGGACCCCCATGTCTCCTCGTTTTCATCAAGCATGACACCCCCATTGAATGCAATGCAAGTGGGTACGTTTTTGCATGGAAGTTGGTGTGTGAGCTTTTGTATATAAATAATCAAGACCTCTCCATTCTTCTCTCCCATTCAAGTATCCAGCGAGCCCAACCAACCCTCCCTGAATTCCTCATTTCCCTAGTTTTTAAATTAAGGTTTTTTTTCCTATCTTTTTTTCTTTGAGAATATATACACATTTATATTCAAAAAAAACATATTTTTTAACTATACAGTTCAGTCAAAATGTTCTTAAATGTTGAACCAAGGACTTCGAGTTCTCGGTCAATCAAATAGCTTAAAGAATGTAAGGATTATACCTAGACTCATTTGGTTGTTTTGAAAATAAATATATACTTTTGGTTATATGTATATATGTCAGTTATATGCAGGAATGGGCATAACCAATCTACTTCTGTTATATGTATGAAGTTTGTGAATAATTATTCATGCCCTGCACATATTCACATGCACTAAATATCATATTTAAATAAGAAATAAATTTTTAATATTATAAATATATGATCATGTTTTTATAAAATTATTTTTTTCTAGGATTTCATAAACAAATTTTTATGATAAAGGAATGACCTGCCCTATTCAAAATATTGTTGAACTAATATTTATAAGGGATTAACACACATGGGTGTGCCAATATTTCATTTTGTGTTTGGGTACATACATATATTTTATATGTTGTGTGAACCTTTATTTCAGTTGTTAAGGTCCTTACACATTATGTCTCGAGTTTAGGTGGAGTTTTAAAAACATAAGAAATAGGGTGTTAAACAAAACTTATATCCACATTTAAGAGTAACTTATTTTTTTCCGTATGATTTAAATGATGTTGCTTATGGTGAAGATTCATGATTTCTATCATGGACATTATTCATTATTATGAAAAGGCTTAACAATATTGAATGCTTTAGCATGTGTAAGCTCAAAACCCTACTTGAGATTTTTGTTTTACCTTGTAATCAATTGGACGATAAAATTTTAGAATTTCAAGAACAAATTTTCATGTGATAAATTCTAGTTTTCTGTTCTTTCAGTAACATAGATGTCAATGTACGTGCCATAATCTGCCTTTCTTATTTACATTTAATAGTGACCAAATGATTATTAGCTTCGTTTTTAATCATCTAGAAGCCCTTCTCACTTATAAGATATATAAATTCAAGTACTATGACCAAAATGAATGAACAATTCAAGGTGGAATGAGACATCTTGAATATAAAACCCCATTTAAGTAAAGTATTAATTTATGTGGCCCACATGAAAGTAAAGACATATTAAGGGGCCACCCTAATAGCACTCCAATGCATTAGGTAATGAATTAATCTTTAGAGATTACAAGCTTCCCGATACCCTGGTGAATAACCTCGATAATTTTTATTTATTGGCATTATGGTGATGAACCTCGTTGATATGTTCATGAATTTATATATGAAATGTCGAAGCCACATATTCAAGTCACGTTACAAGTTCATTTCAAGTTGATATGCCTATTCTTTCACTACTCTTTCCATTATGTTTTTATCATTTTCTATTTGATGTCACAAGTAAAATATTGGGCCATTATTTGTGTAAAATAGTTACCAATATATGAAATTGTTGTTTTTTCCATCACGTGAAACTCTGATAAAGTATTACTCTTAAAGGTTTAATTTTTGTTTAAACATTCATACGTCATACTTGTTCAGGATATCTTTTACTACACCTTTTTGAAAATGTCTTAATTGATTCATGTATTCCTTGAAAATCATAGTTGAGCACTTTTATGTCATGTTACTTGTGTTATAGTTTTCTATAAGAAAATTTTATTAGGATAATTATTTAAAAAAATCATTCAAAAATATTCATTGGTTTATTTTAAACCCCTTATTGGGAATTCTTATTCTCACCCTACATTTTGAATATTAAATTTTCAGGTAACAGCTTTTATCAGATGAAACATTTCTGAAGTTACTGGTTTCCCAGGGCCCTAACCAAAGTCGATTCTCTGTATGGGTCATGATGCGTGTTTATCAGTGCATGTTTTTGTTTTAAAATGACACATCATGTTCAGAAGGCACTGACATCTGGTTTTTCTGGGGTCGGGTCTTCATATAATGCATGGAATTAAAATCATTTTATTTACAATATTGAGTGAATAATGTTAAAAAATATCCACCTTGTAGATGAAATGCATTATCATAAACACCTGATGTCCCTACATCACCTGTAACACCCCAAGATTTTACAGTATGTCACTTCTTAAATAAATTCATTTTATTTGACAGATTTTGTTGTATTCAATGCCAAAATATGTTTATGCTACACACAACAATGAGTTGGCATACGTTACATGCAAGACCGAGTTTTAAAAAACAAAAATATATTGTTAAAATATTATTATTTAAAATAATTAAATATAACCTAGACATTAAGTTAGTGGTTATGAATAGTATTAACTAACATATGAAAATATATGGAAGAATTCATTGGTTCTAAATTAATTAAAAATGAATATAGTAACCAACTGAATATATATGAGATTTTTTTTAAAGAACTATTTTTATGCTCACAAAGTCATTTTATTCTAATAAATTAAATTAATTACTATTATAGATTGATATTAATGAAATATATATATATATATAATATTAAATAAAATATTTTTGATATTCATATAATATATTGGAGTGTTATAAGATTATAACAAACCCAATATTACACATAAAACCTATTTTTTTATAAAAATAGTTTTATCGTCTTTTAATGGAGAACCTATTTTAAATCCAATTTTTTAAAATATTATGAGTCCTATTTGAAAAAATATGCTTCATATTTTAAATATAAATATAAAATTTTACATTAGTCAAGTTTTTGGTATTTTTCTGATAAGTTTCATGTTTTCATGAATAGTGAAAAAATACTAAATTTTAATTGAAAACAACTTTTTTCATCAAAATAATTTATTGTGTTAAATTATATTATTGAATGTTTTTAAAGTATAAATAGATTATTTTTATCATTTAATACAATTTACGTTATTTTAATCAATTTTACAACGAATTTAGATATAAAAATGTATCATTCTTTTGCAGGTTTAAACTTCAATAACTCGTTTTCTCACGCCATCAACAAGATTTATTTCAAATTAATTATTACAAATTCAATGTTTTGAATTATGAAAAATGAATTCTATATTTGGAATTAGTGGGTCCAAATTATGTAAATAGGTTTCTTTTAATTTTGGTCATATGAATAGTAAAATTTAGTAATATTTTAATTACCACAGTTAAGGATAAATTCGGTAATTATGGATATAAATGATATTATAAAATTACGCCAACACTTTTCCTAATTTCATTTAATGAGTGATTTTCTACCAATATCATCATTAGGACGAAATTATAATCTTTTTAAGCCACTTGAATGAGAATAAGACATTTATTATATTTTATTTAAAGATAAGTTAAAAATGTCATACGCATGTTTTTAATAAGTATTACATTTTTAATACATGGTTATAGGAAAGATAAATTAGACTATACATATTCATTTTAAATATAATAAATTTATCTTCATCATGATAATTTATTTAAAATTTTTAGAGAAGAAATAATTTTATTAAATGCTTTCATAATAATGATGTAGTAATTGATTAATTAATGGAAATAAAAAAAAATATATTAAAAACATTAAAATATATAAAATTTGACCTAATTAATGACATCCATTAATTTTGTAGAAAATTTAGAAATTTTAGTGATATATTATTGGTTTTGGTACGAAGTAATCATGAAGTTAGGATATTTTTTAAAAAGACAAATATTGAATAGTATCAAAAATGAAAAAACGTATACATTAAAATAAATATTATTTTATTAAATGATATAAAATTCATAAAAATATAAATTCGACCAAATAACTACAATAAGGTTAAATATATCATCAATTATCCATTTGGGGTTCATTTAACATTTTATTGTAACTATATTATCCCTAAAGACTAAAATAATTTGTCATAGTAAGAGTTAAAGGGTTTAACTAAGGGTTAAAGACAAATGATAAGGTATACATTGTGAAATAAACATGTATAAAAACTTTTTTTTGAATGGATATAGACCCATACTCATATTAGGTTTTAAATAACTCTATTTTAATACATTTTTAATTTAAATTTAATATATATTAATTTAATGTTTTGGGAGTTTCCTAAAATTCCCCACCAAAATTATAAAAGGGAACTTTCTACCTCACATCCTTACACCAATTTGAACATTCTAGATCGACCAAACCCTAGCCATTTGTCTTCTTAACTTCCATATACACATATTAGAGCTTCTTCTCTTCTCAAAAGACTAACCCAAGCTTCTCTAAGAGGAGATCTGTAGAGACCCAACATCAGAAGGCCCAAAGCTGGTGTCTACTACTATTGCATTGACATGATTACTATGATTTAAATCCCAAATGACTGAGAGTTTAGTAGTCTAGGTAAAATAGATCTATACAGTAGAAAATAATAACCTAATTACTACATATTTTTATTCTTCTTTATAAATAAATATCTTTGAGGATAACTCTAATATAGTTAGTAAATCCCTACATATCTTTTATAGTATGTTTCTTGGATTCCTAGGTAAATAAATATAATAAAGGTGAGATAAAATGATCAGTAAGGTCAAACTATAGTGGAATAAATAACAAATCAATGAGAATAATAATTATGAAATGGTGAATAATTGAAAAGTGAATTTTGAAGGAAATGGCCTTCCCAAAGAACACACCCCACGTGCTCGCGGTTTTTGAATATTTTCTGACCATTTCTTCTTCCGCCCCCGAACCTTCGGTGGCCTTGGCTCCGGCGATTGATCCGGGATCGGGGCCTCGGGAAGCAATCTCCTCCATGTCCCCCCAGGGGTCCCCATGATATTTTCCTCATCAGCGGCGCCCGATGGTGTTCTTAAAGGAGGCTCTATGCGGGGAGGCCTCTAGAACTGCCCACCCTTGTTTCAAGGATATTGATCTGTTTTATCATTCGGTGTTGAGGGAGGGTTCTCACCTATCGTTGGACGCCCTTGCTTCAGCCTTCACTGCTACTTCGGTAGGTTTGAAATGGACTCTTGTGGTGAGGTTTGGTGAGAGGATTTCTCCCCTCTCGACTTTCCAGAAGTACATGTCCTCCTGGGGTTTGCAAGCGGCGAATCGAATCTCGGTGATTCATCGAAAGTCATTCTGTCTTGTTCTTGCATCTGATGTGGATTTCATTCAGGCTTGGTGCAAAGCCCCTCAGGTGATGGGTCGATGGCATTTTAATATTCCGCGCTGGTCTATGGAGGTTCATAGAGGGAAAGAAAGCTTGCGGGCTGTGTTTTGGATCATCCTTCCATCGATCCCTCTTCCTTTCCAGAATGGAACCTTCCTCAAGGCCATTGGTGATTCTTTGGGGGGTTCTATCTTTGTGGATGAGCGCACCCGCCGCAGGGAGGAAACTATGGTGTCTCAGATCTGCATTGATCTTGATCTCTCTCTTCTGATCCTCGAGAAGCTCTATCTGAAGTTTCAGGATTTCACAGACTGGTCCCAAGACATTGTTTACCCAGGGATTCTTAGGTTCTTCTCGTCATGTCTTCTCCAGGGTCATTCGGCCCTGAGCTGTAGGAAACATAACCTTAGTGGCCCCCTCTTTCATTACAGTGGCTCAATGCCTGGCGCTCTGCTCCCTCAACCTTGTGAGGGGTCTAGTTCTACCTCAGTTTAGCCTGCTCCCTCAGATGACTCCTTTTCTCTTGTTTCTCCCTCCTACTGCATGCCCTCTCCCACTTTCATAGCGTCTGGATCTTCTTCCCTCACCCTAGTGACATGTCCTCTGCTGCGGACCATTTCAACATCCCCAATCTCGGAGGTGCTCCATTTTCTGGATCTGGTTTCCCCCATGCTTAGTGGAATGTGGCCAGGTTCTTTGGTGTCTCTTGAGTTGTCATGGGCTTCCTCTCAGTTGCTGCTCACAGGGGCGTTGCTGGAATTCCTCTTGTGGTCCTCCTTGAGGGCCCTGACTTCTTATTTCTGGCCCATTTCCTTGTCATCTATGGATTCTCGCCATGCGCTAGGGGAAAAGGTTTATGGGGTTCAAGGAGTCGACCTACATTCATTGGATTCTCACCCTAGTCCCAGGAGGAGACCAAGCAGAGCTCTCAATGCCTTCGGTGACCAGGCTCTCGCAAAGTCAGCTTCCTTAGTTCCTAGTGCTAGTTATTCATCTTCTGTTACGTATGGCACTCATGTTCCAGTGGAACTGGGTCCCTAGGTTGGGTTTCCACCCTACGAGGTGAGGTGAAAATCCCATAATTCCTCTTATAGGTTCCTCTCAAAATCCTCAAATCTCTCCATTATGAGTCCGGGGGTGCGTACAAGGTTGGTGTTAAAGAAGATGTTGGATAGGGAATGTCCTTCACTCCTCTTGGAAGAGACCACAGTGCATGGGGCCAAAGCCTTGCCTCTCTTGTTGCAATGATTCCAATTCTCATTTGGAATGCCCGAGGTGTTGGGGCAAGGGTGAAAACAGATTTTATATCCTCAGAGTTTAAAAGACAAAAAGCCAAAATGGCAGTGATCCTCGAACACAAATAGGCCCCTACCAATATTTTCGAGTGCGCTCGTAAGGTGAAAATTCATTCTTCCATGCATGTGAACATGATTAACAAACATATATCGATTTTCTGGCATAGGGAAGTTACTATGGACTTGGTCCTTACGCGAGTCCCATATATCACTATAAAAATTATGTTTGGCGGGACTCTCTTTTTTCCTCCTTTGTCTATGGAAGCTGCGACGCTCAGAGAAGGGAAGTTTTGTGGTCTGGTCTGAATGCTTTTGATCCTGGAGACCATCCTTGGGTGGTGGGGGGGATTTTAACATTTTTTACCTCCCAAATGAGAAGAAGGGTCGCAGGGACATTTCAAGAAGGGCTAGCATGTCCTTTTCTCAATTCATGGCTCATAAAGGGTAGTCGGACTTAGGCTATTCAGGAGATCCCTTTACATGGGGAAACAACCACAAGGGTGACAGTTGAAGATAGAGTATACTCGACCATTGTATCATGAACATCCATGCCATTTACTTGTTTCCAAATGCAATGGTGGCCAACTTGACTCATAGCATCTCTGATCACTCCCCGCTCTTGTTATCCTTGTGCAGTAGGGACGTTTTGCAGGAGATGTTCCACTTCTCTAGCCAGTGGTCGATTTTCCCTAGCTATAATTGATTGGTTAAGAACATCTAGGCCGAACCGTCTCAGGGCCAATCCTTGCTAGCTTTTCATTCCAATTTAAGACCACTCAAGCATAAACTTCAAATCTGGGCTCGGTCCCTTACTTCTTTGGATCAAGAGTTGGATGCGCTCATTCTTGAAGTCGATCCGCATGAGGCTAGCCTTGAGGAGCTCTAGGACGACTTTGTTTTTGGAGATATTGTGGAGAAAAGAAAAAACATGGTGGTCATGGTTCTCTCACAGGAGCGAAAGGAAAGGGAAGGCTCGCGGGTCAAATGGGTCAAAGAAGGGGACAAGAATACCGATTTTTTCCATGCGTGCATTCGCGAGAGGAGGTGTGCTATCAAACCAAACCTGGCTCTGGTGGATGAATCTTTCATATATGAGAGTGAGGTGGTCGGGGGATTGGATCTTTCTCATTTTAAGGAGCTTCTTGCTGGTCCATCTGAGTTCATGGCCCAAGGGTATCCCTCCAGGGATTCCAAGACTCGTGTCTACCCAGGACAACAGCCTGCTGGAAGGTATTCCCACGAAGGAGGAGATTCATGAGGCAATGCTGATCCTGGATCTAGAGAGTGTATCAGGTCCCGATGGGTTCCCTGGATCCCTCTACAGGGGCTCTTGGGAGGTTTTTAGGAGTTATATCATCCACACCATCGAGGAATTCATCCGTGGGGGTGTCCTTCCATGGATCGCCTCGCCTATGACCCTCGTGCTTCTCCCAAAGATCAAAGATCCTCTCTCCACCATTATCTTCCTATAAGCATTGGCAATTTCCCTTACAAAATCTTGTGATCTGTCCTCAACAGGCAGTTGTCCAGACTTCTTCCCAGGTGGATTTCCACGGAGCAATATGGGTTTGTGAAGGAACTTTCCATTTAGGGTGTGGTGGTGCTGGTGCAAGAAATGATGAAAGATCTTAACTTAAAATATCGAGGTTCCAACATGGTCCTTATGTCGGACATGAGCAAGGCGTTTGATATGATGGAGTGGGGTTTTATTAATAGGGTCCTTACAATGATGGGTTTTTTCATCTTGGGCCTCTGACCTCATCTTCAGATGAGTTAGCTCCTCATGGATGGTTGTTTCATTCATGGGGCTTACTCTCAGCTTTTTCAAGGCCATCCATGGTATACATCAAGGTGAACCTCTATCTCCGAGTATCTTTATTCTCATGCAAGATACCCTTAGTAGGTTGATCAACAAGGGTATTTCTGATGGGGTCATCATTCCCTTTCGTAGGAAGTTTAGGCTCCATTCCACATTGCACTTGATGTTTTCTGATGATAAAGTTTTCTTCATGAATGTAGGGAAGAGCTCTATACAAGGAATTAACAAATTATTAGAGGAATATTTCTCTTGGAGTGGCCATATCATCAACAGAGAGAAGAGAAACTTTTATGTTTCTGATTCAGGCTATGAAAATAGATTATGTGATCTGAGTATCATTTTTAACATACATTTTAGAGTCTTCCCCATGAATTATCTCATCACCCATGTGTCTCCAGGCAGACTCTGTATTAGGGACTTCGACAATGTGATGCACAAAATCAACGGCCGTATTATCAACTGAAAAAAAAACACTTCCTATCCTTCGGCAGCCACATCTCTCTTGTCAACAGCGTTCTTTCAGCAATTCCAGTGCATGCTTTTGATGCCTCTACTGTGCCGAAGGGTGTCATACAATCTATTGATAGGATCCTTGATCATTTCATCTGGGATTCCCATTCCGAGGAGAAGAGACATTAGGTCTCATGGAGGAAGATGGAAAGGCCAATTCGTGAGGGAGAGATCATTTTCAATAGCTTGGTGGTCACAATCCAGTTCATGCATACGAGGATCGCCTAGGAGATTATCGAGGAGCATACATTGTGGGGGAAACATATGTCCCAAAAGCACTGAACCAGTTCTGCTTCTCCTTCCACAAATGGGTTTTCCTTATGGTCCTCTGTTGGTAGTATCATTTCTAACCTCCTTCCTCATTCGCAATGGATCATTGGTGCAGGAAACATAATTTACTGGTTTCATAACTGGTCAGGTAACATGCTTTCCTTTCCCAGGTGTCCTGCTCCTATGATCTCCTTCAAGGAATCGATCCACTATCCCGCATTTTTAAGATCAGTTTTGAATATGTCTCAATAGGACCTATTTGACTCCATTCTCATTACCTCGGAGCAGGATAGGTGTGTTTTTACCCCATCTGTCTCAGGGAAATTTAACTCGAAGGACTATCGTAAGATGACCATATCCCTGGATCAGTATAATAGAAGGAATGAGATCATCTGGTGAAAAAAAATCCCTGATAACTCAACTTTCTCACCTGGAGAATTTGAAACAATGTTGTAGAGTCTGATTCTAATGTCAAATGCTTATGTATCTCCATGGCCTCCTATTATCAGTGTTTTTTGGATAGAAAAGAAGAGAACACGAGCCATATTTTTTCTTGAAGGGGTTTGGGAGAGCATGGTTTGGAGTACCATTGGGGTTTTTAAAGATTACTCTCCCCAGGTTTCCAGCATTGATGTCTTCCTGGAGCGCTGGTTTCAGGGGTCCGAGGGTTCAGAGGTGGAAAAGATGGCACAATCCTTAATCCTTAACATGGTCTGGTGGTGCTTATGGCAAGCCAGGAACCGAGCCAGGTTCGAGGGGATTAGTTCCACAAGTATGTCCCTCGTGGGTAGAGTTCGGTACATAATGGTTGAGTTGATTATCCATTCTGGTAAATGGATTGAGGCTCCATCCATTCGCTTGTTGGGTGTCCCTGTGGCTACAGTTCTTCCTTTTTTTTCTAGGGGAATTTGGGTTTGATGAGTTCCTCCTGAGTTCAGCCAGAAGCTCAACACAGATGGGTCCTGTGTCCTGGGGGACATGCGTGACAGTGCGGTGGTCTGTGATGCTAGGGGACGTGTTGTCCTAGCATTCACAGCTCACTATGGGAGTGGCAATTCTGTTTGAGTGGATGCTAGAGTTGTTCTCTCAGGTCTTACCATCTGCAAGGAACGTGACATTTCTATTTCCCTGGTGGAGACTGATTCTATGATTATCCATGATGCTTTACTTGGTAAAGGCTCTATCCCCTGGTCGATCTTATACATCATTCAGCAATGTAAGCCCCCCCATAATCGACAACATTTTGGTCACCCACACTTGGTGGGAGGGGAACAAAGTGGCAGACTATTTGGCCTCCCTGGCTGCTCTTGGTACCCTGTTTAGTTTCCTTTATGATGATTTCTTACTTAGACACGAGGGGGTGAACTTGATTCTGGCTGATTCCCTTGGCTTGCATTACATTAGGCCTCCTTAGGTCATGGATGCTCTCTTTTCTTGTATCCTTTTGTCCTAATAATAAAATTATAATGGTGACGACGGGGGTGAATAACTGAATTCACATGCCATATAATCAATAAACAAAGAAAGAGGTGCATAAACAACATGATAAGGTAATAAATGAAAACACATGACATTAAAATAACTATACAAGAAAAAAGAAATATGGTAAGGTAAGAAAATAAAACACATGCTATCTAAATAATTAAAAATGAAATGTATCCATAGATATGTTGACACAAAATCTCATTGGTTAATAATAAATGATACTAAATTAGGAAAATGCTTTCTTAATGGATGTCATGTCTAAGGCACATGAAAAACTATATCGTCAAGACCTTTCACATGACGTTTATAATATTATGATTTGCACAAATAATTTGTCTCATGAGAACCTATCGATGCATTTAGGATCTATATAATGTTTAGTCTCCTACATAATTTATATTCAAAATTATTCCATAAATTGAATAATCAAAATAAATAATATTCCTTATCAAATATCTGTATTGATTAAAGAAGATGAAATTATCAATATTTTCTAAAATAATAAAATAACTGTCAAAGTAGATATCGTATGTAAAATGGTATCTGGTTTAATAAATAGTAACATCCATGATGAATGAAATTGATAATTAGTGGTAAATTCAATGTTCAATGATCAAATGAGACTGAATTTTTCAAGGGGAATGACAAATAATTCAAGGAAGTGAATGTGAATACTATCCATAGAATAATCAATAATAAACCATTCAAAGGAAGTGTATAGATGATATCAATAAAAAAATGTTAAGTGGAGTAAAAATAAAGGGTTCACTACTACAAAATAGGCCTTTAAAAGTTCTAGAATAGTCATTTATCAATTCTAACAAAACACTGACAATATGAGTGTGGTTAAAAGTTCAAAACTTTATAAGTGCTAAAAAAGAACTGTTAAAGTCCCCCTTTAACCATGATAAAAAACACTATTAAAAGGGTCCTTTAACAACACTTTTTAGTGATGTTAAAGGGGTCCTTTAATAACACTTTTTTAGTGATGATAAAGGCATCACTGTTGAAGGGGGTAAAATTATATTTTTTTTGGACACCTATGAGCTTGACCCCCTTTATCAGCGCTTCCATGAAGCCATTAATAGTGCTCCACCACCCCTTTATCAGTTCTTTCCACTCCACCACCTTTAACATCACTTTGTAAATTTCATTCCTTATGTGCATCTTAATGGATTCAAACCATACCCCTCTCCTTCGAAGACGGAACACCTTTACCACTACACTATGCTGTTTTGATGTCTATTTAAGGAAATTTCATTATATATATATATATATATTTACATATATATTTATATTTATTTTAAAATACATTTATACAATATATATATGTGTGTGTGATATATACACTTATAATTATTTAAATATATTATATAATATATTCTCTCATATATAATATAATATAATATATATATACATCTCTTTATTAATACACACATATGTATATGTATATATAATATAAAAATGGATAGATATTATTTTAAATACATCTTTAGAATATGTTTTTATTTACATAAATTAGAATATACATTTTTACAAAAATATGTTTATATATGTATTTATATGAGTGATTTATTATAATTAAACATAAGAAACATGCATATATTTAATTATAAATAACATTAAATTATTAAAAATGATAAAATTTCAAAACCATAATATCAATATAAATGCAATACCTAGGAATAAAATTAGTTACCACCAACAAAGTCAATAATACCCCCTTAAAATAGGTTGAAAATCCATCAAATGTCAAAAAATCAGGGTACCATGACTAAAAACTCTATTTTTGATATCTTATGAGATTTTTGGCCTTTAAACATGTGATAGAGGTCTACCATTGTCACTAAGGGCATAAATCTCATCAAAAAAATTTATTTGATATGTGGTAGAGCATAAATTGACACCCAGATCAAAATTTATGACTGTTTAATGTTTGAGGTAGGTTTTTAACTTATTTTAGATATTTTATTATTTATTTAATTTTCTATATTGAAATTGATTTTAAATGACTATTAATCAGAAATAATAAGAAAATTATTAATTAAAAATATTTTTTTTATTTATTTTGTAATACATTTTCTCAAAATATCTTATATATTAAGGCTAAAATTCTATTCACCTTATCTAAAACATATTTTAAAAATTGTATATTATATTTATATCAATATAAATATATTTATAAATTAATATATTATTCTTAACGATTTTTTAAGTATAACATTATAAGTGCTACTGAAAAAACATTGATAAAGAGGGGTCTTTATCAGCACTTCTAAAAAAGTACTGATAAGGACCCCCCTTTACTAGTGTTTTTTTACAAGTGCTGTTAAAAGATCCCATTTATCAGTGCTTTTTTAAAATTCATGATAAAGGTACCCCTTTAACAATGTTTTTTTATCATTATTAATGACCTCCTTTAATAATGTTTTTTAGTGCTGACAAAGGGGGTCTTTAACATCATTTTTAGCCAGCGGAGTTAAAGTCCTAGTATTGGATCAACCTAATTTTGTAGTAGTTTCTGTTGATGTTGATTAATAGAAATGCTAGAAAACGATCTTTAAAAAAATTTGGGAAAATATCCTTTGATTATGAAAACCTTTTGGAAAAAATTTTCTTTGAAAATCACTTTTGATAAAAATTTCTTTATAAAGTAACCTTTTAGACATGAAAGGAAAGCTTCATTGAAATGATGATATGTAAATCCGTACTTGTCGTGCGAGGTAAAAGAACATTCTATTTGCACGGTTAAAGGTTAGAAAAATACATTATTTGAAAAGAGAAAGTAATATTCCTTTGAATACAATGGTAAAAGACAAAATGGATAAAAATTTCTGTACCAAATAATTTGAAAAATATTTTTGAAAACATTTTATTGAAACATGATTTTTAAAATAAAACATGTTCTCCAACTAAAGAGATAAATAATGTTTGGTTTTCATAAAAAAAATTCTAAAACATTTTCAGTACCAAAGAGTGTAAAAATGGTACTAATACTTGAAAATAGTCATGAAGTACTAGATAATAATGAAAAGTTTTGTTGAAAATTTGTTATACAATTTCCTCTAATGGAAGTTCCATTACAAGATCATTAATACTATTATTGAGGAAAATAATCTTTAAATATCCCAAGGTGTCCCATACAACATTGAAATTTTTTAAATAATATGCCTCATGAAGGAATAATATTGAATGGAATTTTCAAAGACAATGACGATAATATAATTCATGATATTATATTTCAAAATGGGTAGTATATACAAAACACAAAATAATAAATTTTTGCATATGACATTTATCTCAAAGATGTAAAAAGTGAGATGAGAATCCATTACCTTGAGTTTACTTTTGGGTAAACATCATTTAACTTCTTTTATAAAAAACTTATTTTAATTTTAATATTTATTGAGAAACTTTTTTAAGTTTATAATTAATTTTATTTCACTTTTTACTATGTTTTATACAACTACATGAAAACTTTTGTTTACGTTGGTTGTTTAGAAAAAATTCAGATTATGTATCAAAAACAACAATGGTAGGTCAACTATTGTTAAAGGGGTCATTATATAACATATAAAAAATAATAATAATAAAATAATTTTTATAATTTTTCATTAATTATTCATTTAAAATAAATAATTAAATATGGTTACGAAAAACGAACCAACGTTACAATCATGGAGATGGTAGGTTGTACGTACGCCTGAGTAATGCTCTTATTTTTCAATGATTGTTATGGGGAGAAGTTAAGTAACACCATATCTTTCCAAAATGATAATTATATCATAAATAACATATTATTAAATCATATATACTTTTATATAGAATTATTGTGATGTAAAATTAATCACATCATGTTGAGGAGACGGTAGTCCATATGTCCACCAAAGGCATTATCATTTTTTAAGTGTGTGAAAGGGTAATAAAGAAAATGATATATATATATATAGTATATATATACAGAAAGGTAATTATTTCATTAATATAATATAATGTTTTTTATGTCACATATTTTTAATTATAATCATCATTTATACATTCCATGGATCGTGTGAACAAATCACATCGCTTTGAGGGGGCATTAATCCACACTTCCTCAAACAAAGTTATCGTATTAAAAAATTGGAAATTATTAAAAATATGTGTTATAAAATAATTAAATAAGTATAAATAAATAAAAAATATCATAAATATCATATATAAACAGAGTGTCTATCATAATTTCCAACCATGAAAGTTGGTAAAGGAGAATGGACAATCATCATTTCGTGAGGCAGTAGTTTGTCGTACACAAAAACAATATGTCTGTTACCCATTCGATGGAAGTGTGTGTAAGTTTAGGTATAACCGTTATAATAACAAAATAATAGTATATTATGGATATTTGTGTTGTTATAAAATAAAATAATAATAATAATATATGAGGGGTTGGAGATTGGAAAGAAAACTAGAAAGCTTGAGAGAAGACATTACCTCTTAATCGGGAAACTACATTTGGTTTCTACCAAAAGGATTACATGGAAGTATTTATACTAAAATAGAGGCTTAAAGTTCTAGTGGAGGGATTTTGGGAAGCTATATGGGATGATATTTTTCAAATATAAGTGTTTTGAGATGTTTCAAGGATGGGGAGAGGTGGCGACCTTTTATAATGGAGGAATATGACTCACC
Source organism: Viscum album (assembly GCA_963277665.1). NCBI lineage: Eukaryota > Viridiplantae > Streptophyta > Magnoliopsida > Santalales > Viscaceae > Viscum > Viscum album. Next base: position 959,776,612 of record OY728148.1, on the reverse strand, counting down.
TGGTCTTTTGAAATCAAATTAGGTGTACCCATGTTTTAACTAAAAATAATTCAAAAAAAAACCAACAAACATCAATAATGGAAGTCTAATGTCCTAACTACATCAATAAAATGGATTTTTCAGATGTTTCTAGGTCATTTGGACCCTTAAGTTAACGGTTTAATCCTTTATTAAGCTTAATTTTACCTAAATAATTGTAATTAATTTTAATCACTTTCAGTAATATTTTTATAAAAATAAAATTTGGTCAAATTAGAAATTAGAAATTATTTTTATTCCAAATAAGGAATCCATTTTAAAAAATTCAAATCCTAGAAGTGGTAGTAATTAATTTAAATTTAATCCCGAAGATGTGACGACAAAGCATGTTTTAAATGTAAAAAGGTATCAAATTTTTATATTTTTTATAATAAATTTAAAAAATAAAATTTATTCCATTGATATAAATTTTATTAATTTATAAAATTATTATCTAATTAGACTTTAAAATCAATTAGAAATATAATTTATCCTTATAAATAAATTAGATAAAAAAGATGTTTTAAACTAAAATTTATTATTTTTAACTATTCATTAAATATGAAATGTTTCCGAAAAATATCAAAAATTCACCCTAAAATAATTATTATATTTATATTTCCTAGATTAAGCTTATTTTCACATATTAAATCAATTAAACTGTCAAAATTCTATTTTAAAATGGGTTCTCTATTAAATGGTGGTAAAATTGCCTTTATAAGAATATAGGTTTTATTTGTAAAATAAGGTTTATTCTAATCTTATGCATATCACACATAATGTATTAATATAAAATAAATTATTTAATATATAAAGTATATATTTCATTCAAATAATTCATTGATTTTAATTAACTATGTTTATTAAGGAAAAACTCCGTTGGATGTATATAAATAATATCATTTCATTTTTTTATCCAATTGGTTCTTATTTTCATTTATCATTAGTTGGTAACCAATGAATTCATTTTATAGTTATATAAACCATAAATTTTCAGAAGTTAGTTAATACTATTTATAACTACTAACATAACGGCTAGGTTATATCATATTATATTAAATAATATTACTTTAATAATACATTATTATTTGGTGAAAATAGGTCTTGTGTGTAATGGAAGCTATCAAGGAAGGTCATATTTGCATGTAACACAAGCAATCGAGGAAGGCCACTCTTGCATGTAACATAATCTATCAAGGAAGGCATGTCTTGCATGAAACACAAGCTAACACAATGTTGCATGTATTGAAATACATAGAATATATTTTAAATAGTAAATATTTTATAAAGTATCAAGATATTATATTACCTTACATGTTAGGTGTCGTGTGTCATACATTCTATTGAATAAGAGGTTCATACATTAGATTTTCAGTTCATCACATTCTCCCCACCTTATTTAAATTACATCCTCACAATTTAAACTCGATCATGGTGATAGAGTGTTTGATACTTCCTATGTCTCAAATCCCACATCCTGAGAAGGGTTTATAAGTCATCCTGTATAAAAGAGAATAAAAAGTATATAGGTCACATGCACTACCATGTAACTAGGTCTCTAATAGGAGAACATCACTGTAATGTAGAGATACGTACTTGCAGGAAAAATGTAAATATGTATAAGGAGTGAATGGGGTCATCAATCACAAACAAGTGAATGATCAATGGAAAGTTGAGGACCTCAAAGCCATAAATCTGTGATGATTTAGAAGACCACAGATTCAATATAAATTAATATATTAGGAAAAATATTTATTTTTAATACATTTTCCTAATGTTAGGTAATTATTTTACTACTTAAGAATATAATGAAATATTCTTACATGATAGGTTTCAATTTCATATGAAAAAATACTAAATTTTGGATTTTCTTTGATAGAATTCTAACTCATTCCTTTACTCCTAGAAATTAATTAACAATAACGATTTTTTTATGCCCGAAGCACTAAAAGAAACATTTAAAGGATCGAGTGGCCTATAAAACAGTGAAAATTCTAACTATTTTCTTTATCTATCTTCCAAAACCAATATGGTTAATAGATTAATATCTAATCCTAAAAAGTGAAACTACTGGTTTATCATTAACATTTATTCATCAAATTGTTTAACTAAAAACAAAGAAAAAATAACTAGGAAATATAATAGGTTAGAGTTCGGAAAAAATCCCTTATCATCATTTGGTTATGGGTTTAAGACCCGCAACCTTTCCAGATTTGATTGGTTATCACCAAGCTTACAGGTCATTCGTTTCTAAAAAAAATTATATAATTCCTATAATAAACTTGATGGAAATCCTTTAAATTATGTTAATCGTAAAATGGACTTTAACTAAATATTTCAAAACAACCCAAATAAATAAATACTTCAACCACTTATTTCCTCATAGATATTTCCTTAGTCTAGAGATTATCCATAATATAATTTATTGGATTTTTAAATCATGATACCTTATTTTCAATCTAAACACCCTAGTTTTAACCTAGGTTATTCATTTTCAAAATCCTTCATGGTGGTTTTTAAAGAAAATATACATTATCCTAAACATATCCCCTAGGAATGACAATGTAGTTGTGTAATAAGGCCCATTGTTGTATACCAGGTTACCCCAAGGTAGGATCAAAATACCTTGTCATAGTTATTAATCCTAGATACAAATGTATCAAAACCACATACACTTCTATTATCCAGACATGGATGTATTACTAGAAAGAACCTCATAATCTCTAACTTACCAAAATTATAGTATATTATTCTGTACTTATCCTCAAATACTACCTTAGGTCTATGTTCTCTAACCTATGTTTTCCTAAATCTAGTTCCCAAGGATGATACTAAACTTCCTCTGATACCAACAGTAGTAACCTGACCCCAGAAGGCCCAGAGTCATTGTCTACTACTATTATATTGGAAGTATTATAAGGAATTAAATCCTTAAGGATCGAGAGTTTAGTATTCTTGGTAAACGAGCTACATACATGAGAAAATAATACCCTAATTGAAACATAATTTTTTATTCTTCCTAAATAAATAGCTTCGAGGATAAATCTAATCCATCTAGTAAATCCCTGTATATCTTTCAAAGTATTCTTCTTGGATTCCTAGGGAAATATACATAAAAAGGATGATCTCGAATTCTTAGTAAGGGAAACATATATAGGAAATAATAATGAATCAATGAGAATAATAGTTATGACATGGTGAATAACTGAAATCACATTCCATATAATCAATAAACTAAGAAGGAAGTTCACTATATAATCAATAAAATGAGAAAGAAGTTCATAAATATTCAGGAAAGGTAATAATTGAAAACCCATTCTATTTAAATAACTAGATAAGGAAAAATAAATATAGAAAGGTAAGAAACAAAACACATTCTATCTAAATAACTGAAAATGAAATGAATCCACAGATATGTCGATGTAAAATATCCTGGATGAATAATAACTAAAACTAAACGAGGGAAATGATTTCTTAATAAACATCATGTTTGAGGCACAAGAAATTCTATACCATCAATGACTTTCACAAGACGGTTTAAAAAAATACTAATTTGTGAAACTAATTTTTCTCATGAGAACCTATCAATTCATTGAGGACCTATATAAATTTTTGGCTCCTCCCGTCATTGCCTGTCCAAATCATTCCTCATATCGAATAATCAATATAAATAATATGCCTTATCAATTATCTGTATTTAATAAAGGATAATAAATTATCAATATTTTCCCAAATAATAAAATAACTATCAAATTAAACATTGTATTTAAAATGGTATAGGTTTTAGGTAATAGTAATATACATTATGAGTGAAATAGATAATTAAGGGGAAATTAAATGTTCAATGATCGTTGAAGACTGAATATTTCAAGGGGAATAACAAATGATTCAAATAACTCAACGTGAATATTATCCTTGGACAAATCAATAATATGCCACCCAGAGGAATAATAAGTATGGTAACAATAAATAAATCTCTAGTGGAGGAAAAATAAATGGTTATTGTTTATGAGGAATATAAATACTATAAAATGTTATTTAAAAACAATCCTTGAGGAAAGTATTCTTTTATTATGAAAAACCTTTTGGAAATTTTTTTCTCTGAAAATTATTTTGAAAAAAATTTTCCTTAAAAATTATCCTTTTATACATGAAAAGGAATCTTCAAATAAATTATGGTGGTTAAATCTGTAGTTGTCATATGACGTAGAAGAACATTCTTTTTTCATTGTTAAAGGTTAAAAAATGAATTACTCAAAAAGTGGTGAGAAGATTCCTTTGAAAAAAATGGTAAAATAAAAACAGGGTAAAAACTCATTTACCAAATCATTTTAAAAACATTTTTTATTTTTTTGTTAAAAAATGGGTTTTAGAAGAAAATAGGTTCTCTTACTAAAGGGCGAAATAATGTTGAGTTTTCTTAAAAACATTTTCTAAAAAAGTTTGAGTAATAAAGAGTTTAAAAAATAGTACTAATACATGAAAATGGTCTTGAATAACGAGATAATTATGAAAGGATTTATTGAAAATTGGATATATAATATCCTAGAATGGAAATTCCATTGAAAGATCATTAGTACTAGTCATAAGGAAAATAATCTTTAAACATCCCAAAGTGACCCATAACACTCTAAAACAATTTAAATCATAATCCTGATTAAGGAATAATATTGAATGAAGATTTTAAATACCATCATGATAAAATAATTAATGATATAATTTATCGAAATGGGTAGTAGATACACCGCCCAAAATAATTAAATGGTGAACACGACATTTATCTCATAGTTGTAAAAAAGTTAGATGTAAATACCTTACCTTGAGTTTCATTTTGGGTGAACATCTTTTTAATTCCTATATATTAAAATTATGTTAATTTTCTAATTTTCTGAGAAATGTTTTCATTTTTTAACATTACTTTTATTTCACATTATACTATGTAGTATACAACTACTTAAACAATTCTGTTTGCATCGTCTGTTAACACAAAATACGGATTATGCGTCAAAAACAACATTGGTAGGTCACCTATTGTCAAAGGGGTCATTATATGACATCTATAGAAAAATAATCATGAAATAACTATCATATTCGTTCATTAATTATACATTTAAGATAAATCATTAAATATGGTTATAAAAAATGAACCAACGTTACAATCATGGTGAACATAGGTCGTACGCACGCATGAGTGACGTTCATATTTTTCATTGATCATTATGGAAAGAAGGTAAGTAACACCAAATATTTCCAGAATGACCAATATAACATAAATACTATATTATTTAATCATATATACTTATATATATAATTATTGTGGTGTAAAACGAATAACATCGTGTCGAGGAGGCAGTATCCCACACATCTATGAGTGACGTTGTCACTTTTTAAGTGTGTGAAAGGGTAATAAAGAAATTGATATAGATATATATAGTATATTTCAAAAAAGGTAATTATTTTATTTATATCATAAATAGGTTGTTTATTTTACATATTTTTAATTATAACCATTCTTTATTCATTCCATGGATCATGTGAATGAATCACATTGCATTGAGGGCGCGGTAGTCCACACTTCCTCAAACGATGTTATCATATTAATGAAAAATGGAAAGTATTAAAGGTGTGTATTATAAAAGGATTATAATATAATAAATAATTAATAAATATAATTTAAATCATATAAAAATATATTTTCCATCATAATGTCCAACTATGAAAGTTGGTAAAGTGAAATGAACAATCGTCGTTTTGTGAGGAAGTATTTCACTATACACAGACACAATTTGTTCAATACCCATTAAATGTATATATGTGTATGTGTAGGTATTACCCATATAATAAAACATACTATTATATTGAGGATATGGTTTTTTATTCAAGAATAAAATAATAAGATATGAGGGGTTGGATAATGGAAATAAAACTAAAAATCTTGAGAGAAGATGTTACCACTTAATCCAGTAACTACTTTTGGTTTGTACCAAAAGAATTCATTGTAAGGATTTCATACCAAACAGAGGATTCAAGGTCCAGGGTTGGGATTTTGGGAATCTATATGGGTAGACATTTGTTGAAACTAATTGGTTTGAGAGGTGTGAGGAATGAGGAGAGGTTGTGACTTTTTATATGGGAGGAAAAGGAATCACCTGGTATTTTGATAACAAGTTAGGTTTACCAACATTTTTACCTAAAAATAGTCATAAAAACCCACCCAAACTCAAAAATGGAAGGTTAATGGCCAAATTATTTCCATAAAAATGGTTTCGGAAAAATCCTTAACTTGATCCATTCTTTTTGGAAATGAAAGTTGATATGTCACTAATCCTATGCAATCAAGGACCTCAAAGGGGCCAATATTCCTTAGGCTAAAAAATCCCTTTCTTTACAAAGTGTTTGACTCTCTTCCTTCATTATATTCAAAGGAAAACATTTTCTCTAACATCAAAATTAAAGTCCCTTCGATAGTAGTCAGTATAACTCTTTTACCGACTATAGGTAGCTTTTATATGTGTTTGTATGGATTGAAACTTCTTTGTCATCACTTTAACAAGATTAGGTCCTTGAATCATTCATTCCAAAACTTCATCCCAAAAAATTTTGAGTTCTACATTGCTTAAGATTCAAAGATTCATATAGATCCATTTAAATACTCGAGTGGAAGTTTTTTTTTATATGAGAACTCAACCAATGGGATATGTTGATCACATCTTCCTTTAATTTACATCAAGTGTGATCTTAGCATGTACTCAAGTGTTTGAAAAGTCCCTTTAGATTTTCTATCAGTTTGGGGGTGATAGGTCATGCTAAAATTAAATTTATTACTAAAATATTATTGAATGCTTCTATATAATTTAGAGGTGAACCTTGGATCACAATCAAATATGATCGAATGTGGAACCCCATGAAACCTCACCATTTCTTTCAAATATATATTGTAAAATTTTTCATGTGAGAAATCTTTCCAAATAGTGATAATGTGGTCAGTCTTGGTGAGTCCATCCACCACAAACCATATCGTATTTTTTCTGTGGATGTTTTTGGGAGACTGGTGATAAGGTCCATGGTGATATTCACCCATTTCCACATTGTTATAAGAAATGGTTTCCTCATCCCTTAAGAATTATTTCACTCTACTTTAACGCGATGGAATACCGAACCCCTTGATATATACACCGATATATCCTTCTTCATGTAGTCCCATAAAAAGTGTTCTCAAAGATCATGGTAAATATTGGTACATATGGGGTGGTGTAGAAAGATAGGCTATGTGCATTATACAATAACATGGTTTTATCTCAGGTGATTAAGGAACACAAATACTCATTAAAAACTAAATGACACCATCCTCATTATTTTGGAAGTCATGTAGATCCCCTTCCTTTATTTATTTCAACATATTTTTAGCTCCAGATCTTCCCTTTATGTCTCCTTGATCTTCTCTTAGATAGATGGTTGGGAAATCATTTGGGAGAGGTAGGATGTATTCCATATCGTTATGATTTCAAGATATATCCTTTTTATATACAAGAAGATAAGGTCTCTCTCAATTTTCATCATGGATATAGTAGCATGTTTTTTTTCTATTAAGAGCATCATCTACCATATTCTCCTTTCTCGGATTGTCGTGAATAGAGAAATCATAGACCATGAATAGATCAAACCATTTTCTTTGATTCATATTGATATACTGCTATGTGAAAATATACTTTAGACTCTTATGATCGGTATATATGTCAAACTTTTCACCATAAAGATAGTGCGACCAAATATGTATAGCAAAGCTCATATCTTCTAACTCTAGATCATGCACAAGGTAGTTCGTCTCATGGATATTTAACTATCATGAGGAATATGATATCACTTTATCATTCTGCATGAATACACAACCCAAGACTTTCTTTGAATCATCACTATATATCACAAAAACTTCTCTACATATTTGTAGTGTGAGTACATGTTAAGACCAAGATGATAAGGATCACTATCATATTTAGGTATTATTTTTTATTTTCAAGGAAGTTTAATAAGAAAATAAATAACCTCACTTTTTATTTGGTGAAAAACATACTGACCATCGTATTCAAGAAAATAAGACTCACAATGGTAATGAAAGTCCACTGTCTTGGGAATATGTTTTTGGGATGAAGAGGATCATTATACTCACCCTAAGTCTAGAATGAACGGTTTAATTGTAATGGGGAAAATCAGAGTCTTCCTAACTTTGATGAAAATATAATGATGCTTTTCTAATCTTGGACTTCTCATAAATCATTAGTATGTTAAAAAACTAGTGATGAATGCTTGATGAAATAAAGATACGAAAGATATTCTAACAATCATATTCGGTTTGATCATAATCATACCAATCGTATTCAGGTTGAGAAGGAAAGAATGATGTTGATAAAATATTGTTAAGTATAAACACATTACTTGGTAGGTTATATTATGATGAAGCTGATATTCAACATAATCAAAGTCATGAAGGAATTAAGGGTACTTGCTGAATGTTTATGAAAGAATAAATTTGATGAATTTGAATCATTCCAGTCTCAAGATCATCATAAGGATATTTCTTTATGAATAATTTTTTAATTACCAAGGAGGATGATCATAATGAAGGTGCTAGTTTTTAGTTAATCTAAATGCCAAAGATATTTAAATCCTCAAAGAAAGAAGTTAGTGAGCATCATATTCATCAGAGGAAGAATTTTTTGAAACTTATGAATGTAAAGAAAATGGAAAGTGTGTGGTGGCCAATATGGAAAAAAAATCAGAGATTTATAACAAATGTAGTCAACCATTTAAAATAGGTTTAATTACATTGTTTATCATTCATGTGGGTCAATAGATGAGATAAAGAAGAATATATTATTTTACATTTGTCATCATCATAATGAGGTGGATCATAATGAAAAATTAGAATGGTAAATTAGAATCAGACTAATGTTTTAAAAGAAAGTATAATGTATAGATAATGCTATTTGAAGATTCACGATGGTTCGAGAACTATTGATAAGATTTTATGAAGGAAATATGCACCTAAAATTCAAAGGAACATATAGATTTGTAAAATGTAATTGAGAGGAAAAATTTCTAGGAATCCCACCCAAACCATTTTTGGGGTGCATATAAAAGATAAATTACCTTGTAATTTATGATAGATGTACTATTAATGGTGAATAAGAGACAAGAAAGAGATTTATAGGGAATAAGAGGTTTCCTGGTTGAATTTTTTTGATGAAGTATTTCAGATAGAAGCATATGAGGAGAGACAAGATTGTATTCAACTAGTCATCGTATTGGGCTGAATCATCATACTAGAAATATTGTATTGGGATTTCTAGATTGAAGAAGAAATGGTCCATAATTTTCTCAAATATATTCTAACAAAGTCATATATTTTTCTTATTGATCAATTAGACTAGGAGAATCGGACTGAGTTTTATAACAAAGTCCATAAAAGTTATTACCAACATCTAGGTAAGAAAGTAAATATTTTTTATAAAAAAGAACACAGTTGTGAAAGTTGATAAGGAAGAATCATAACTTGTTTTGTTACAAAAATTTGAATTATATCATTTGTTCTAGAAGGATTATATGCACTATGGAATTGTTTACATAGTGACACACAAGTGAAAGGGAATATCCTAATCAATGTATTCCACACAAAATGATTGTATTCTAGTGGATTGTGTGGTATTATATCATTTTCAAACAATACCGAGGATGAATATATTCTTGTTGAATAATAATCCTTGTAAATTCTTGTGTTCTTATAAATATGGCTTTTAATTATTTTCAATATGAAAAGAAATATTTAATAGGAGAAATTTTTTTTTAATAAGGAAATATAAAAGAAAAATATATCACTAATTCACCCCTCCCCCTCTCAGTGATATAATTATCTTGAATTGGCAATTATAATTAGTATTAGAGACACGTTCCCTTCATTTAAACTTTGTTGAAGTTTTGAAGAGAAGTTGATAAATAATTTGAATTGTGTCAACAATAAAGTAATCCTATTTTTAGATGGTAATAAGAATCATATCTGGAACGATATAATGTTTCCCTATCTTATGTCTATTAGATATGATTTTCTTGAAGATGCAACAGATGTATTTCCTCCTATCGATGATAAAGTTCATCTTAATCTATTGATAAGATAATATTGAGAGTGATGGAAGGGAAAAGAATTTTTTACTATCATCACATTCCAAAAGTGAATTTTTAAGGGTGAAGGGTGTTTCCATAGATAAAGGTATATGGGATAAGATGAAAAACATATATTAAGGCAATACAAAAGTGAAGAAGATAAATTACAAATCTAGAGGCTGAAGTATGAGGACTTGAAAATGGGTGGGTATGAATCTATTGGGGACTTATTTTCCAGGTTAAATAACATCATCAACACTATCAGATGACTTAGTTAAATGTATGTCGATTATATAGTTATTGAAAAGATATTAAGAATTATTCCCAACAAGTTTGATGCTAATGTTTATTAATTAGAAGATAGATATCATAAAAAATTATCTATATATGATTTTCATAGAAATCTCATCACTTATAAAATAATATGGTATAAAGATATGAAAATAATAAATAAAATCTGATAGAGAAGCTTAGTTCAAGACTGTGAGGAAAGAGAATTCAAAGAAGATTATTTTTGAAGAATAAGGTGGTTATTTTGATTCTGAAAATGAGGTATGTAAAAATCTTAAAGATATTTTATCCTTTTTTTATAAAAATGTGAGAAGAGGTCGAGGTAAATATGAAGGGAATTTTCCCTTGAAATGTATTTAATATGGATTCATTGGGCACTTTACCAAAAAAATCCACAAAGAAAGAAATAAAAATATGGTTATGAAGAAGAAATAATGCCAAGAAGGTCATGGAATAAATAGGGTGGAAAAAAAAATTTTATTCTATAGGGAAGGGTAAAAATTTCTCGACATCTAAAAGGTGTATTTTCTTATCTAAAGATAAAGAATAAGAAGATAGTAAAGATAAATCCAAAAATTCTACTGAGCATGTTGGTGAGAATACTTTTATAGTAACAATTAATGATGAAGAATTCAGAATTAGCAGTTCTAATTAAGAAGAAACTCAACATAAATTTCATTTAAAATGATATTTTAAATATATTTGAGAAATATTATATTTCTTGAAAAACAAAACAAGAAGTTTTAAGATGAATGTTCCTCATAAAAAATTCATGAAATTTTTTTAGATGAGAAGAAAAATATGCAAGTGGATATTAGTGATTTGAAAAAATACATTAAAGAAGTAACGAATTATAATGAAAATATGGAATTGAAGTTAAAGGAATAATAATAATAGTTAGAATGTGTCTAGTAAAAACATTGTAAATATGAAAATAAAATTATATTTTCCAATCATTCTATATATGAAGTTGGTGAATGTTTTCATAAGGAAAAATATGATAAGGATAAAAAAGTAACCATCAAAAGTTGATAGGAAAGATATAATTACTTCTAGAAATAAGAAATCATAGAAAATTATGTATGTAGCTAAGAATAACAAATTTGAGAATTCATAAGTTTTTGAAAACCCTGAGTCTACAAATGTTTCTTAAAATTATGAATATGTAAAATTTTCTATTATTTCTAGGTATGACAAAGATAAAAGGAGAAATAAGATAAAAAAGAAGACTCTGATTGATAACCGAAAGGTTGGTGGTCAACAAAATTCATATTAGAAGGTTTCTAAGAAACATATAAACAACTCCAGTTAGTAATGAAGCTATAGAGGAAAGTATTCTTTCTATAGTTACTACTAGTGTTGTGATGGAATCATAAATAAAAAAATATGTGTTGGTTCAACCAACAACATTACTACTATTTTATAGGTTTTGAATGTCATAGGTTTAGGGTGAGTCAATCTTCTCAAAATAATAACTATGAAACAGATGTTCAAAAGAAAACTGATAATGATGGTGTAAAAATTAAAAATATTTTCCAACTCCAATAAACTATTTGTGAAATATGTGAACAACCAGGTAATCTTGCTAAGGGTTTTACATTTTTGTAACCGGCACAATATAATTTTCATAGCATTTCCCATAAGCTGGAGGTGAATAAAGAATAATCTCTTATTAAAACTACCCTCAAATCATTTAAAGGTGAACTACCTTGGATTCTTGATATTGGGTTTTCCTCATACATGAATGAAGATTTAAAATTTTTGAATAATTTAAGATAATTCAAAGAGGTAACTATGACATTCAACAAGGATGAAACAATAATAATCAAACGTGTTGGATCAAATATCATGGGGTAAGAAATGTTTAAATATAAGAAATATTTATATATTGATGAATTGAAACATAACTTGTTGAGTGTTTCACATTTATGTGATAAAGCTAACAAAGATACCTTCAAGAAAGATGTATTTTTTTAAAAATGATAAGGATGAAAAGATAGTTACAGGAGGCCGACATACAAAGGGAATATTATTTCAAGTTGGTGAGGTAAAAATTCTTGTTACTTGGGTATGGTAGAAGAAAATTAATTATAGCATAAAAGGATGGGAAACATGTGTCATATTAAAAAGAGTAAGTTATGAAAGAGATATTTTGTTAAAGATATTTTAGATTTTCAATGAATAAGATATTTTTATTTCACTATATTTAATAAGAGAAAATTTACAAAGTCTATGTATAAGAAAGTTGAGATTTTTCAAAAAAAACTCTTCGAACTTATTCATTCCAACATCTATGGACCAATGAGAAAACAATCAAAAAATTATGATAATTACTTCATCACATTCATTAATGAATTTAATAACATTACTTTTGTTATGAATATGAAACGTAAATCATATGCTCTGAGAATTATTAAAGGTTTTTGGAGAAAATATAAGAGGAAAATTGAGTATTCAGTGAAAAAATTGAAAAATAATAATGGTGATGAGTATAAGAATGAAGAATTTCAAAGTTATCCTGAGAAGAATGGAATTTTTCATGATTATAGTTCCCTATACACACCACAAAAAAATGGGTTTGATGAATGGAAGAATAGAATTTTGTTGGAAATGGGGAGAACTATGTTACTTGAACAAGGTCTTCCTCATTCGTATTGGAGGAAACCCATGAGTATTGTTTTTTATATTCAAAACTGATGTTTCTATAGGCCATGGTTGAATATGAGTCCATACAAATTGTTTTATAGAAAAACTACACGTTTGAAACACTTATGAGTTTTCAGGATTCCATGCATTATAAATAAGAAAGGTGGAAATCTGGGAAAGTTTGAGCAGAAAGGTGAAGATAGAATTTTTTTTAGTTATACTATAGAAGGAAGAGGATATAGTTGTTTCAACAAAGAAATAGAAAGAATTTTTTATTCTAATAATTTGAATGTTATTTAAAAATATATTAAGGATAAATATAATCAAACAGATAAGGAAGTTGAGTAGGATTAAGAAATTTATGTCAACATTTCTGATAAGGATACATCCAATTGTAATCATACTCAAAAACAAGAATCAGACTCAGCTATTTCAAGTGATGAAGAAGAATATCTAAAATCTCATCCCAAGAATAGGAAGCTAGTGGAAGCTCATAACATTATTGGTGATAAACATAAAAAGCTTCAAACAATAAGAACAAAAAATTCTATTACACGTATTTCCTTATATTCAAAATTCGGGTTGAATGCTGTGAAATAATATTTTGAGTATCTAGAATGGGTTCAGTCCATGAATGACGAGTTAGACCAGATAGAAAAGAATGATTCATAGGAACTCGTAACTAATCCAGATAACAAAAATGTTATTGGTACAAAGTGGGTTTCCTAGCACAAATTGAATGAATAAGGTGAAGTGATAATAAACATGGAAAGATTAGTATGTAAAGGTTACTCTAAACTTGAAGGTGTTGATTTTGATGAAACTTTTTCTCGGGTGGAATGGTTAGAAACAATCATAATTTTTCTTGTTATTTCAACACAATGGAGTTACAAAATTTTTCAAATGGATGTAAGGGCTGAAATTATTAATGTTGATATTAATGTGGAAGTTCACATTGAATATCCTTGTCGATTTATTATTGGGATAGAGGAAAGTAATATGTGTATATTTAACAAATCCTTGTATGCACTAAAGAAATCTATGAGGGCATAGTATTCCAAACTGGATACTTTCTTAAGGAATATGAGTTTTATGAAAGGAAGGGTTGATAAAAATATATACATCAAAGAAATTCAAGAGTTTTCCTTCATTATAATTATTTATATTAATGTCATTATCTTTACTAGGAATAATGAAATATCTTTTGAAAAGATATCTAAATAAATGAAAAAGTTGTTTGATAGTTCCATATTGGGAGATATGAAAAACTTTATTATGTTACAAATTTTATAAAAGAAGAAACACATTTTTCTTTCTCAAGAAAAGTATGATAGGGAAATTCATAAAAATTTCGGTATAGAAAATTCACTACTAGTTTACACCTCAATATCAGTGGGAACCAAGTTGATTAAAGATGGTGAAGACAAGAAAGTTGATCAGAATGAGTTTCCAAAGTTGATTGGAATTTTTTATATTTTATTACCTTAGGAACCAAAATTGTTTATTATGTTACCTTATGTGAAACATTTTATAGTGATCCTAAATAATAAAATTTATTTTCTAATAAAAGAATCCTCAAAAACATCAAAGGCCCAAATTTTTTTGAAATCAGGTATGATAGCTTAGAAAGTATTGATTTTTAGGGTATTCAGAAGTTGATTGGGCATTAAATTTTGATGATAGAAGATCCACATAAGGTGGAGTTTTATTTTAGGTAAAAGTTAATTTTTTGGAATATAAGGAAATAGAATTCAGTAACTCTCATTACAACTGAATCTGAATATTTTTCTACTATACAATCTACTACCCAACATATTTGGATAAAGAATCAGTTTGAATACTAACTTGTTGAATTGATGTTAACCTCTATCTTGGGTTGTGATAATCAAAGTGAAATCAACCTTTCCAACAGTCTGCTAAAACATTATCATTCAAAACATATTGATATCAACAATTATTTCATCAAATATCATGTGTAGAATAATGAGTTGAAGTTTGAGTTTTTTTCCTAAATCGGAAGAAGCTACTGACATTTTCACAAAACCTTTACCCATGGAAGAATTCTCTAAATTGATCTTTAACAAGGTCATCTAACCACTTTTTCGTCAATGTTGAGGTATGTGTTTTTTGTTCCCTCACTCGTCTTATCATTGGAAAGTGCTTTGAAGGGGGGAATTGTTTAATAAATATATCATTCTGAAAGCATGTAAATAGATAGAGTTGTGGGTAAATTGTGAATTCATCATTGTATGTGTTTGAACTATTCTAACTATTTGTTTGAGTGGTTTTTGGAAACATTTTTTTTGTATTCTATAGAGGATTAAAATTTGAGGAAGAAAAGATGAGGAAAATTTTCATAATCACTACTTTTGTACATCATGAATTTTATGTCAATAATTATTATTTCCTACAATGATTTAGCACATGTAGTCTTATAATTATTGATAAGAAATATATAGCGTGAGGATAAAAATATTAGTGATTTATGAACCTTGGATGACAATAAAATCTAAAGTGGGAGATTTTTAGGACCACAATGATAAAGATTAATATCATATTCAGGTATTTTTATTGTTGTCAAGGCAGATTAAGAAGAAAATAAATCACCTCACATTGTAATTGATAAAAATTGGAATGACCATCATATTTAATAAAATAAAACTCACAATGTTAATTTAATTCCATCAAATTGGTAATATGTTTTCTGGATGAAGAGGATCATCTAACTCAGCCGATGTTTGGAATGAAATGTTTGATCATAATGGCGAATAATTTGGTTCTACCAAACTTTGATGAAAATGTGATGTTGGTTTTCAGATCTTTAAGTTATCCTAAATCATAAGTAATTTTTAAAACTTGTGATGAAATCTTGATAAAAGAAATGGGAAAAAATTTTTATTCCAATCATATTCTGTCTGATTGTAATCATGCCAATCGTATTCAAGATGAGTAGGAAATAAATATGTTTATAAATGATATGGATGTTTAAACACATTACATGGTATGTGAGATGATGCTAATGTTGATCTTCAAAGTAATAAATGTCATAAAGAAAGCCATGATACTTGTTAAAAGTTTATTAAAGAAGAAATTTTATGAATTTTAATCGTTCTGGTCTAAACATCATCGTAATGATATTTCTGGATACATATTTTTTTAAAGGCAGGGTAGGATAGTCATAATAAAGGTTCTCGTTTTCGGTCAGACCAAAATCTAAAAGATTTAAGTCCCTGAAGAATGAAGTTTTTGAGAATCACATTCAAAAAATAAATAAGTTACTAATGTTGATCCATCGAATTCAGTAAGTCATCATATTAATTAGAGGTATAATTTTTTTTATAAAAATTGATTGGTATCATATTCATAAGAGAACTAATTTGTTGATGTTGTAGCTAGTGATACTAGTACATACTCAGTATGCCATAATAATCTTCGGAGGAATAATTTTATAGAACTTATGAATGAAAATAAAGGGAAAATTATGTGGTGGCCAATATGAAGAAGAAATTAATAGCTATATCAATAATTTAGATGACCATTTAAAATAGTTTTAATTACATTGTTAATAATTAAAGTGGGTCAAGAGAAGAGATGAATAGTAATATATTGTTTTAAATTTGTATTCATCATAATGAAGCAGGTCATAAGAACAAATTTAAATGGGAAATTAGAATTAGAATGATGTTTACAGAAATTATAAAGAAAAGTTGATGTTGTGAGAGGATTTGAGAATGTTAAATAAGTGTTGAGAAGAGATTATGAAGTTAATATGAACACAAAATTCAAAGGAATGTGTAGATTCATAAAATTTGATTGAGTGGGAAATTTTTTAGGAATCCCAACCAACCCATTTTTTGGGTGACTATAAAAGGGAAAGTACTTTTTACTTTTGATAGATGTATTGTTCAATGAGAAGAATAGAGAAGACAATGCTCTAAATGGAAGAAGAGGTTTCCAAATTTTGTTTTGTTGTATTCAACTGGTCATCATATTTGGCTGAATCATCGGACTGGGAAAATCATAGTGGGATTTTTGGATTGAAGAAGAACTAGTTCATAATTTTCTCAACAGTGTTCTATAACAGTAATATATTTTTCATACTGAGAAATTAAATTGGGATAATCAGACTGGGGGAATTGGATTGGGAAATTAGACTGAGTTTTTGAACAAAATTTATAAATGTTCTTACCAACTTCTTGGTATGAAATTGAAGATTTTTTTAAAAAATAATAAATTTGTGAAAGTTCATAAAGAATCACCATATCATGTGTTGTTACATAACGTTGTATTTCATCTTTTGTTATAGAAGGATCACATTCACTAAATAATTGTTTATATAGAGATACATGAGTGAAATAGAATATCATACTCATTGTATTCCTCACAAAAGGATTATTTTCTAACAGATTGTGTGGTATTAGACCATTTCAAAATCAGAAAAAGGATGTAGCTATTCGTGTGGAATAGTGATACTTCTAAATTCATGTGTTCCTATAGATGTGTGTTTTAATTGTTTTCAATAGGGAATGAAATATTTAATATGATTCTAAGGTTATTATAAGGACCCATAATTTACATACATTGTTATTACATCTGAGTTGAAGCATACTTATTACAACATATAAAAAAACCATGAAAGGACCGTATAGGTATAGTTTCTTTGGAAACTGGGAAATATAAATAACTGGTTCATAAATTCAACTACATTGTCTTCTGTTTATTTCATCATATCTAGAGTCCCATTTTAGAAAATCCTACTTAATATCCTTCTTCCTGACCTGGGGAAAAGAAAACAAACATAAGTGTGAGCTCAAATGCTTAGTAAGGGTAAACAAAAGAAATATCAGTAATATCATATTGATAAGAACATAAAATTTTAAAAATATTAACATGAAAAAGAGGTCATAATATCATGTCATGGGATAAATCGTAGTAATGAAAATTAATCCCAAATAATCCTAACTTTATACATGAAACTTTGTGGCATACACACATAATCATAGAAAATAATTTCATATTATTCAAGGCTCATTGCCAAGACCATCATAGAGGACAATGTCCATTACTGAACCGAGTTCACTCCTCTTTCCAGTCCTGTATCACTGAACTGGTTTAACATGCCATTCCAGCCATGTCTATCTCATGAGATATACATCTTTTCCCAATTCATTGGAGGGAGATATAGGTCCCACCCATAACATAATGAAACCATTCATAGGTGTGCCACAAAATCAAAAATCATACATCATAGCATAACCCATGTAATAAAAATGGGATTCTTAAACATCATGCCATCATAACATAACCCATATAAGATAAAAGGATATCATAAAATTAATTCCATCATAAAACAATCAAATAAATGTAAAAACTGGGATAGAAACAGAACCATATTTTATCTTATATTGAAAATAATTTTGATAAAACACTTGAACTCCATTCTTGAGGAAAATATTCTTTCTACTTGAAAAACATTTTTCCTTTCTTAACATGTCATACAATTTTAAACTAAAATAAGTTAATTAAAAATAAACTTGAAAACT
The DNA here is from genome assembly GCA_963277665.1 of Viscum album. Lineage (NCBI taxonomy): Eukaryota > Viridiplantae > Streptophyta > Magnoliopsida > Santalales > Viscaceae > Viscum > Viscum album. The sequence continues at coordinate 959,757,959 of OY728148.1, read as the reverse complement.
TGTAAATTAATCTTCTTGGAAATAATGTTCTAAAAATCCATTCATGTCGTATAAGTTAAAAAAACATCATTCTCGTACTTTGGCCGGAAAATTCAAAAAGTACCTCATACGAAAAATGACAAAAGATTCCTTTCATATATTTTACTAAAAACTCACCAAATGGTAAAATTGGATTTAAAAAATTGAAGGAGGATTGAAATAATATTACATATTGAGGAAACATGGATGTGGATGATAAAATGCAGCCCAGTAAATACCAACGTACAAACAATCTCAGATAAAAATGAGATTGAGAGATTTTCCCTTACCTTAGGTCTGATAAGCTTTGTATGAATCTGAACCTCCTGTAATATGGTTTAAATAATGTTAATTGAATTATTTTCAGAATAATATTCATTTTATGATATCATATATGGTCATATTTGTATCTTCTTTAGTAGTAATATTTCATTGCTGCTTCTTATTCGGGTGTTTATTGCTTTATATTCTTATGCGTGTTTCGTCGAATAAATTCTTATTCCTCATTATAGGATATAGATAAATCATTTAGAGAATGGTTATAGTGTAATATATATCTTATTCATTCATTAATTTAATTTATATAATCATTATTCAATGAAGATAATATAGAACGAGTCGCACCACATCGTGGAGACAGTAGGTCGTACGTATGCACGAGCGATGATATCGTTCCCATGATCGTGGAATTGTATTGAAGTGTATGTATAATATTTCAGAATCAATACAACTTTACAATAATCATATATTATTATTTATTTACACCATTATACCCATCCAAGTAAGGTGGTGGTGGAAAAAATATTACACCACAGCGTGGAGACGGTATTCCGTATTTACGCACGCGCGGTGATTTTGTTTACCATAGGATGGATAAGAGGTGAAATATGTTCGTTTCATATTTATAATAACATATTACTTTATGAGGGATACTGATCTTATTACCTGATAATGAAACAACTAAATAAGAGGGAGTAGAAGAAGAATGGAACTTAGAGAAAATGGTAGAAGGTATTACCTCTTCTTCGAAGTGCCTCCTTTAAAATTTCTCTTAGGGCACTAGAGTTGGTCTTTTGAAAAGACCAGTACCTCTAGTTGGTTTCTAAGGATGTGGGAAAGTTAAATGGGCAGGGTTTGGCCGAGCATGAAGGCTCAATGTGGTGTGAGGAGGAGAGGGAGGAGGTACCCTTTTATAAGGGAGGAGAGGGCACCTTTGGAAAGTGTGAAAATATTATATTATCATAAACTTATCTTCAGTTTCAAAAGGTCCAAAAATCATTAAAGGTCAAGATAAGATGACTCACGGTCGAAATAAATTCATCCATTCATAATTGGACATGTTTTGGAAAATAGTTTAATCATTATAATGATATTTATTTAAATCATTTATTAATGAGGTAAATACTGCATCATTATTGTGTCATAAATAATTAAATTTATTTGATGTCTAAAAATTATAAAAAAATCTACATGTAGGAAATATTATTATCTTTCCAATTAATATATATATTCGAAATGATAATTTATATAGCCCCTCATAAAAATTAAATAATAATTGATTTTTTGTTAATTCCAATTTTGAATCGTCCCAAGGATGCCCATGGTCAGCCATTACTCATCCAATAATGTTTTCAGAAGTGTTAAGGTAATTTTGAATTATTATAATTTTCTTTTAACCTTAAATTACCCTATTTACTTTTAACCGTGTTAAATAAAAGTAAAAAGTTACTATTCACCAAAATATTTTTTTATCTAATTTAACCACATTTTACTCCTTAATATTAACAGTGTCTCTCAGATTTTCAAAATTTAACTCACAGAAGCGGTAAAATTATGTTTTATGAACAATTGCAAAAGCTCCTAGGAGGTGGGTAAAAGACAGTGAAAATTTCAATACAATTTTTTATAAATCAAAAATTATTATAAAATGACTCCAATGATTTTAATTGAACTTATATAAGAATTATGTATCTATTTTGAACTAAAATAAATTTTAAGGAAACAAATGATTATTTAAATAAAAAGTCGGTTTTAACCAAAAACTCATTGTTTTCACTATTCATAAAAAATTGATGTTTTTCAGAAAAATACCAAAAATTCAGCCTAAGCTATATTTGATATTCCAAATTAAAAAATGATGTCTATTTTTTAAAATTCAAAACATATAAGTGGCATTAATTAATTTTAAATGTAATTCCCGTTATCAAAACAAATAGCATGTTTTTAAAAAACAATAACTATCAAAATATCATCTCTTGTTTATGTCCAATTTCAAAGTGAAATTAATTCCAATGACAAACATTGGAATATATGGTAAAAATATATTCTAATTATACTTTAAAACCTATTAATAAGATAATCTAGCAATATAAATTATTGCGATGAAAAAAGTTGTTTTTAATTAAAATATAACATGTTTTTACTATTCATCAAAATATGAAAGTTACCAGAATAATATGAAAATTTTAACCAAAGTAAATTATTATATACTGATTCCAAAGAATAATTTTATTTTTTCAAATTTAACTTATAAACATGTCAAAATATATATTTAAAATGTGTTCGCCATCAAAAGGCGGTAAAACTATATTTTTTAAAAAATACTTCTTTTATCCGAAAAACTGATTTTGTTTTCATACCTCATTCTAGAAAATGTGTAAAATGATTTATAATGTTATAAAATATAAAATTCAGTTAATACTAATCATAATGGATAGTTCATAATATTATAATAATATATCGTTGTTTAGTGAAACTTGGTATTGCGTACTACACACCCTATCGAGGAAGGTCGTGATTGCGTGTAACGCAAGCCAAGCAAGTGTTGTGTGTAGTGAAGGATTCCTTTGAGTATAACATAATACATAAAAAATATATATATACTTCTCATAAAATATAAGGGTTTTACATTCTACACCCCTTAAAATGAATTTCTCCCTCGAAATTTGTCAAATCATAATAATTAGATGAGGATACCTCTAACTCATCATATCCTCAAGCTCCCATGTAGCTTCTTATAATTGGTGGTTCCTCTATAAAACATTCACCATGCGAGTTTCCTTTTTATGTAGGACTTTTTCGCTACGATCCATAATCTCGATCAATTGTTCTTCATAAGAAAGATCTTTCTCCAGTGGTACAACTTCTAAGCTTAGTACATGTGAAGGATGAGGTATGTACATTATTAGGAGAGATACGTGGAACACATCCTGAACTTGAGAGAGATTCAGTTGAAGCGCCAATCGATAATATACCTTCCCAACACGATCCAGTACTTCAAAAGGACCGATATACCAAGGGATCAACTTTCCGTTCTTCCCAAATCTCATTACTCTATTCCAAGGAGATATTCGTAAGAACACTTTATCACCCCTTCAAATTCTAGGTCTTTTCTTTGGTTGTTGGCATAACTTTTTTGTCGACTCTGAGCTGCTCTTATGTGTTGTTGAATAGATCGGACTTTTTCGGCAGTCTCATCAACAAGATCAGGTCCAAATAGCTTTCTTTCCCCAACTTCATCCCAGCAAGATGAATTTATTTCCATAGAGAGCTTCATAAGGAGCCATCTGAATACTGGAGTGGAAGCTATTATTATTTGAAAATTACACCAAAGGTAGGTGTTGATCCCAACCACCTTTGAAATCCATAGAGAAAGCTCTTAACCTGTCTTCTAGAGTTTGAATTGTCCTCTCAGACTGACCGTCTGTCTGAGGATGATAAGCAGTGCTGAAACTCAACTCTGTGTCTAGAGTATGCTAAAGACTTCACTAGAACATAGAGGTAAACCTCGGATCCCAATTAGATATAATGGAAAGTGGTACTCCATGCAGTCTTACCACTTCCTTTAAATATATCCTGGAAAGCTGATCCAGAAAGAAATCTTCCCTAATACCAATGAAGTGTGCTGACTTCGTAAGACGATCAACTATAACCCAGATAGAATTATTTCTTTTGGATGTTTTAGGAAGTCCTGTGACAAAGTCCATAGTGATGTATTCTCATTTCCATTCGGGATTGGGTAATGGTTGTAACATTCTCTTAGATATTTTTCTCTCGGCTTTAACTTGCTGACAAACCAAGCATCGAGAGACATATTCAGAAATATCTCTTTTCATTCAATCCCACCATTAGTACTCTTTCAGTTCCCTATACATCTTCATGCATCCAAGATGAATAGATAATGATGAACTATGAGATTCATCCCGTAACTCCTTCATTAATTCCGGGATTGGAGGAACCCCAACCCAATTCCAGAACCTTATTATCCCATCACAATTAAGATTGAATTCAGGAACATTTCTCACCTTCTTTTATAACTCTACATCTTCTTTTTGTGCCTCTTTAATCTTCACATGTATAGATGGTTAAACATTAATTTCTGAAAGATAAGATTTTCCCCATCCATTATAATTCCAATATCCATCCTTTGTAAATCCATAAATATCATATCTTTTGTGATCCTCATCATGGATAAGCTAGCATGGTCTTGTCGACTAAATGCATCTCCCACCTTGTTTGCTTTCCCAGGGTATTAATGAATTGAGTAGTCGTAATCCTTAATCAGCTCCAACCATCTTCTTTGGATCATATTCATCTCCTTTTGTGAGAAAATATACATTAAACTTTTGTGATCAGTGTAAATATCACTCCTTTCAGCATAAAGATAATGCCTCCAAATCATTAAGGCAATGATTACCGCAGCTAACTCCAAATCATGAGTTGGGTAATTTTGCTCATGGATTTTCAACTGTCATGAGGCATAAGCTATCACCATATTGTTTTGCATGATAACACACCCCAATCCCTTCTTGGATGTGTTACTGTAGATCATGAACCTTTCTCCACTAAAAGGCAGTGTGAGCACAGGTGCACTGGATAACCTTCTTTTCAATTCCTTGAAATTTTCTTCACACTCCTCCATCCACACGAACTTAACTCCTTTTCGAGTCAACCTGGTGAGTGGATTAGATAATTGTGAAAAATATTTCACAAAACATCGATAATATCCATCCAAACCAAGAAAAATTCGGATCTCAGTTATTGTTGTTGGTCTCGACCATTTTTCGATAACCTCTGTTTTTTATTGATCCACATATATCCCCTCTTTTGAGATTATGTGACCCAAAAATGAAAAAAAAAATTAGCCAAAATTCAAACATGGTAAATTTGGCATAAAGATTCTCCTTTCTCAAGGTCATCAGTACAATTCTCAAGTGATTTTCATATTCTTCCTTTCTCTTTGAATAGAAAAGAATATCATCTATATAGACTACCCCAAAATGATCAAGATAGTCTTTAAAGACTCTATTCATTAGATCCATGAAGATAGTAGGGGAATTAGAAAGACCAAATGGAATCACTATAAATTCATAGTGTCCATAACTTGTACGGAAAGCCGTATTTGGTATATCCTCCCTGTTGACCCTTAATTGATGATACCCTGAACGAATATCAAATTGGAAAATTATTGAGCTCCGCGTAATTGGTCATATAAGTCATCAATGCACGAGGGAGGATATTTGTTCCTGATCGTGATCTTGTTACGTTCTCGAAAATCAATGCAGATTCTCATTGATCTTTCTTTCTTCTTAACAAACAGAACCGGTGCTCCCCAAGGTGACGCACTAGGGCGTATGAATCCTTTATCAAGATTCTCTTGGATTTGCTTCTTCAATTCATGCAACTCAATTGGGGTCATTCTATAAGGTGTCTTTGAAATAGGAAAAGCACCGGGTACGAGTTCTATTGTAAAATCAACTTCACGATTTGGTGGAAGACATGAAAATTCCTCCAGAAAGACATCATCAAACTCCCGTACAATGGGAATATTCTTAATCACGAGTTTCTCTCCAACAATTTCAGATAAATAACCTTCATTTATAGGAATCATGACCCATAAGATGGAAGGAATTTACTCTGGAAGGTTATATTCATCCTCGCATTGATAAACGATCATAGATTGATCTGGAATATTAAATGTGATTTCACTACCTTGGAAATTGATATGAGCTCCGTATAAATAATGTCAATCCTTTCCAAGAATCACATCAAATTCTACTATAGGAAGGATCACAAGATTTGCAGGAAGCACTTGCCCACAAACATCAATCGGAGAAAAATTATAAACTTTTGATGTGACCCTTGTGCCATTAAGAGTTGTCACAACTAACTCAACATCTAATTGTTGAGGTAATACAGCGATACCCTTAGAAAATTCTTCATAAATAAAAGAGTGGGTGGATCCAGAATCAAATAAAACATTTTCTACTTTCGAGTGGATGGTAAGTGTACCTTTCACCACTTTGTTATTGTACTCCAAATCACCGATAGTAATTTCAAGTAACTTTCCTTTTTCTTTGGCCTTAAGAGTTTGTTGACGTCAATCATCATCTACAACCCATGTATTTGGGCATTGATTAGCATAATGCCACATATCATTGTACATGAAACATTGAAGTGTAGGAGGTGCATTATGTGTATCACTTTCTTTGTTCACATCATCAGACATCTTCTTCCCATTATTTCGACATTCAACTGCATGAGGAACTTCTTTTCCACACTTAAAACATTTTGTTGTCCCTTTAAGACAATTCCCTTCATGTTTCTTTCCACAATCTGAGCAAAAAGGAAAACTCATCTTCGTTTCAGTGTGGTCTTTAGATTTTCCTTTGAATTCCATTTTCCTCTTCATATCAAACCCATATGACTTATCGGTTACTCCAATCTCAATCTCAACCTTGAGAGAACATCGAACAATTTCCTCATAGCTATTGAAGTACCTTATGGATAACGCTATTCAAGGACTTGGTTTTAACCCACCAAAGAATAGATCGATTTTAATCTCAGGTTAGATAATAATTCTGAAAGCATACCTTGCATGTCTTGTAAAACTAGCTTTGTAGGTACCAACCGATTCAACATCCGTTGGATTCAGTTCAAGAAACTCCTTCCACTTCTTTGTTCAAGAATACATGGGATGTACTTATTAAAAAATAAGTTCTTGAACTCATCCCATTTCATGGACTCAATTTCATCTCTTTTCCTTGTATTCGTGATAAGATTCCAATATTGATCAATATCACCTTCCAAATGATACACTGCTAAAATAACTTTGTCATGTTCAGAACATTGTAGAACTGAAAATATCTTTTCAGTGGTACTAATATGTTGTTTACCGACTAATGGATCAGAAGACCTATTGAATGAAGGTGGACGCTACCTCATAAAGGATTCAACAGAATGTTGTTCCTTCCTTTGCTCATTTGGAAGTCCTGTATGGTTTATAGATTGAGAAAGTTGTGTGATCATGGCTACTAGATTTTTCATTCCATCTCCCATAAAATTTGGTTCCTCAGGGGTACAATCATTGCATTTCCCATCGCATTCAGCATTAACACGGTTCCTTCAGGTTCCAGCCATTGACTAACACCAAGAAGCACAGTGTGAGAAACACTAATCATAACAAGAAAACCACATAATCAAGAATAAAATTTCACACTTAAGGTCTTATCATAGGTTTTTCATGGACATTTCTAAAATAATAAGATTATGTTCTATTCTTAGACTTATCCTTAGGGTTCTTACTAATTCTTTCACATCCTAGTTTCCAAAGGTTGACTATACCTTTCCTCTAATACCAACTATAAGGACCCATACTTTACATACATTGTTTCTACTTCAAAGTTGAAGCATACTTATTACAACATATAACAAAACCATGAAAGGACCATATAGGTATTGTGTCTTTAGAAACTGGGAAACATAAACAACTGGTTTATAAAATCAACTACATTGTATCCCATTTATTTCATCATATCTCGAGTCCCTTTTTGGCATATCCTACATAATATCTATCTTCCTGACACGGAGAAAATAAAACATACAAAAGGGTGAGCCAAATGCTCACTAAGGGTAAAAAAATAAATATCAATCATATCATATTCATAATAACATAACATTTTGAAAATATTAACCTACAAAAGAGGTCATAATATCATGTCATGGGATAAATCATAGTAATGAAAAGTAATCCCAAACAATCATAACTTAAAACATGAATCATTGTGGCATACACACATAATAATAGAAAATCATTTCATATTATTCAAGGCTCATTGCCAAGATCATCATAGAGGACAATGTCCACCATTGAACCGAGTTCACTCCTCGTTCATGTCCTGTATCACTGAACCAGTTTAACTTGTCATTCCAGCCATGTCTATCTCACGAGATAAAAATATTTACCCAATGCATTTAAGAGAGATATAGGTTCCACCCATCTCATAATGAAACCATTCTTATGTGTGCCACAAAATCATGAATCATACATCATAGCATAAACAATGTAATAAAAATGAGATTCTTAGACATCATGTTATCATAACACAGCCCATATAAGATAAAAGGACATTATAAAATTAATTTCATAATAAAACAATCAAATCAATATAAAATAGGGATATAAATAGAACCCTATTTTATCTTAGATGGAAAATAATTTTGATAAAACACTTGAACTCCATTCTGGAGGAAAATATCCTTTCTACTTCAAAAACATTTTTCCATTCTTATCATGTCATACAATTTTAAACTAAAAGAAGTTGATTAAAAATAAACATGAAAACATGTATATAAATCTTCTTGCAAACAATGTTCTAAAAATCCATTCAAGCCGTATAAGTTAAAAAAACATCCTTCTCGTACTTTGGCCGGAAAAGTGAAAAAAGTACCATGTATGAAAAATGACAGAAGATTCCTTTCATATATTTTACTAAAAACTCACCGAAGGGTAAAATTGGATTTAAACAATTGTAGTAGGATGGAAATAATATTAAATATTGAGGAAACATGGACGTGGAAGATAAAATACACCCTTGAAAATACTAAAGTATAAACAATCTCGGATAAAAATGAGATTTTGAGATTTTCCCTTACCTTAGGTCTGATATGCTTCATATGAATCCGAACCTGCTGTAATATGGTTTAAATAATTTTAATTGACTTATTTAAAGAATAATATTTATTTTCATGATTTCATATATGTTCATATTTGTATCTTCTTAGTAGTAATATTTCATTTCTACTTGTTATTCGGGTGTTTATTGCTTTATGTTATTATGCGTGTTTTGTCAAATAAATTCTTATTCCTCTTTATAGGATATAGATACATCATTTAAAGAATGGTTTTAGTTTAATATATATCATATTCATTCATTCAATTAATTTATATAATCATTATTCAAGGAAGATCATATAGAACGAGTCGCATCAAATCGTTGAGGCGGTAGGCCGTACGTACGCAAGAGTGATGATATCGTTCCCATGATTGTGGAATTGTATTGTAATGTATGTATAATATTTAAGAATCAATAATACTTTAAAATAATAATATATAGTTATTTATTTACACCATTATACCAATCCAATTAAGGTTGTGGTGGAATACATATTACACCATGGCGTGGAGACGGTATTCCGTACGTACGCATGCGCGGTGATTTTGTTTACCATAGGATGGATAAGAGGTGAAATAGGGCTGTTTCATATTTATAATCACATATCAGTATATGAGGGATACTGATGTTATTACCTCATAATGAAACAACTAAAGAAGAGGGACTATAAGAAGAATGGAACATGAAGAAAATGGTAGAGGGTATTACCTCTTTTTCGAAGTGCCTCCTTCAAACTTTCTCTTAGGGCACTAGAGTTGGTCTTTTGAGAAGACCAGTACCAATAGTACATTTCAAAGGAAGTGGGGAATTGAAATGGGTAGGGGTTGGCAGAGCTTCAACACTCAAAGTGGTGTGACAAGGAGAGGGAGAAGGTGCCCTTTTGTAAGGGAGGAGAGGGCAGCATTGGAAAGTGTGAAAATATTATTTTATTATAATCATATCTAAGGATTAAAAAGGTCCAAAAATAATTAAAGATGAAGATAAGATGACTAATGGTGGAAATAAAATCATCCAATCAGAATTGGACATGTTTTGGAAAATATTTTAATCATTATAATCTTATTTATTTATTTCATTTATTATTTAGGTAAATACTGCATCATTATTGTGTCATAAATAATTTAATTTATTTGATGTCTAAAAATTATAAAAAAATATCAAAAAGTAGGAAATCCTTTTAGATTTCCATTGAATATTTGTAGTCGAAAATATAATTTATATATCCCCTTATAAAAATTAATTACTAATGGATTTTTTGTTAATTCCAATTTTGTCTCTACATTAAATTAATTAATCTAATATGTAATTGTCTTTCATTAGTGGCTCCATGGGGACCCAAAATCGACCCAAAGATGCCCATGGTCGTACATTACTCATCCAATAAGGTTTGGAAAAGTGTTAAGGTAATTTTGAATATTTATAAATTTATTTTAACCTTGAATTAATCATTTTACTTTTAACCGTGGTAAATAAAAGAAAAAGTTACTATTCAACAAAAATTATTTTTATCTAATTGAACCAAATTTTACTCCTTTATGTTAATAGTGTCTCTTGGATTTTCAAAATTCAACTCACAGAAGTGGTAAAATTATGTTTTATGAACAATTGCAAAATCTCATAGGAGGTGGGTAAAAGACAGTGAAAAGTTCAATACAATTTTTTATAAATCTAAAATTATTATAAAATGATTCCAATTAATTTCATTGAACTTTATAAGTATTATGTATCTATTTTTACCTAAAATAAATTTAAATCAAATAAATTATTATTTAAATAAAAAGTCGGTTTTCACCAAAAACTAAGTGTTTTCACTATTGATCAAAAATTGAAGTTTTTCAGAAAAACACCAAAAATTCAGCCTAAGCTATATTTGATATTCTGAATTCAAAAATGATGCCCATTTTTTCAAATTAAAAACATATAAGTGGAATTAATTAATTTTAAATGTAATTCCCCTTTTCAAAACAAATAGCGTGTTTTTAAGAAACAATAACTATCAAAAGATCATCACTTGTTTATGTCCAATTTCAAAGTGAAATTAATTAAAATGACCAACATTAGATTAAATGGTAAAAATATATTCTAATTACACTTTAAAACCAATTAAAAAGATAATCTATCCATATAAATTATAGCGATGAAAAAATTTGTTTTTAATTAAAATATAGCATGTTTTTACTATTCATCAAAATATGAAAGTTACCATAATAACATGAATATTTTCTCCAAATTAAATTTTTATATCCTGATTCAAAAGAATAATTTTATTCTGTAAAATTGAACTTTTAAACATGTCAAAAACTAGATTTAAAATGTGTGCGCCATCAAAAGGCGGTAAAATTACATTTTTATAAAAATACTTCTTTTATCTGAAAAACTGATTTTGTTTTCATACCTCATTCTAGAAAATGTTTAAGATTATTTATAATGTTATAAAATTTATAATTTAGTTAATACTATTCACAACGGCTAGTTCATAATATTATAATAATATATCGTTGTTTAGTGAAACTCGGTATTGTGTACTACACACACTATTGAGGAAGGTCACGATTGCGTGTAATGAAAACCAAGCTAGTGTTGTGTGCAGTGAAAGATTACTATGAGTATAACATAATACATAAAAAAAAAATATATATATACATCTCAAAAAATATCAGGGTGTTACAGTTATTACATAATTAAGGAAATATAAAAGAAAAGTATATCACTGATTCACTCTCTCCCCCTCTCAGTGATACAATTTTCTTGACTGGTAAATTACAGTACAAGAACAGTGATTAGCCACTTCTTGTTCTCCTTAATGCTTTCCTCATATCTTTAATCCATAAATAATTTACCCCATTTTGTGGTAAATTAGTTAGTTAGATAATAAATAATGATTAATTTATCACAAAATGTAAATAGTCACCAACTAATCTATAAAACTATATATTTAAATGACACTAGTGGGTCTAGGTTATTATTCTATTGCTTTGGTCTTTGAAGGTTCCACATAAATTCCATCACATGTGATCACGTTCCCAAATAATGTGACTTCTTTCATCCAAAAGTCACACTTTTTGAACTTAGTATACTTTTTCTCCTTCTTTAATATCACCGACACAATCATTAGATTATCATCATGTTCCTACATAATCATGGAATAAAAGAAAATATGATTGATAAGCACTACCAATTTTTTTTGAGGTGGTCTCTATATAATATATTCAGAAAATCCATAAATATTGTAGGAAAATTAGTAAGTCTGAGGGAATTACTATGAACTCATAGTGCCCATACCTTGTAAGGAAAACAGCCTTTTGAATATCTTCCTTCTTCAAATTTAGTTGATGATATCCATAAAAGAGATACACCTTTGAGAATTATTTCACTCCTTGTAGTTGATTGAACAAGTCATCAATCCTTGGTTGAGGATAATTTTTAGTCATGGTGATATTGTTGATATCTTGGTAATTGATATACACCTGTTTTGATCTATCTTTCTTCTTGACAAAGAGAATTGGTTAACCCCTAGGTGATGTACTAGGGAGTATGAACCATTTTTTCAAATGCTCTTGTAGATACTTCTTTAACTCATGCATTTCAATCAAGGACGTCCTATATGGGAATCATGATATAGGAGTGGCTCTGGGTATTAGATCTATTGGGAACTCTACCTCATGATCAGGGGATTACAAGTAACTCTTTGAGAAATACATCAATTTATTCCTTAACAATGGACATTTCCTCTAGGTTAATACCTTCCATTGACTCAACCATTTGGGAAAGGTATGCTTCTCTATAGGGTATCAACACCCACACTGTTGAGGGATTTTCCAAAGAAGCTTCATGATCTTCCTTGCATTTTTAGAGGATCGTGGGATGGTTTAGAATATAAAAATATATTTTTTTCCAATAGTTGATTTCTTATATATTTAATGAAAGCCAATACATGTCCAATATATCATCAAATTTCAACAAGGGAAATATAATAAGATTTGCAACAAGAATCATCGCAAATATGATTATAGGAGAAGAGCCCAACACTTGGGTTGTAATGATTACACCACTATGTTTTTTATGGATATCTCCACATAAAGGTATCGTGGATTCAATTCAATAGTTCTAGAAAACTTTTAGGATATAAATGAATAAGTAGAACTGGAATCAAATAATACTTTTTCTATTATTTTGTGAATAAGAATCATACCATGTATGAATTTATTTTTGTTGAGTCAATAAGATTTTCCTTATGAATTTTCCATTCCTTCTTGTTTTGAAAATCACAAACACCTTATCTAAAGTATAATTGCTTTTATAAGGAAAATTGCTTTTATAAGGAAAAATGTTTTCTTAAGGAAAATCGCTTTTATAAGAAAAATTATCCTTACCATATTTTCATCCATATTTTTCTTAAGTATAAGTTTCAGATTCATTTTCTATGAATCGTTGAAACTTTGATATAAAGCATTCTGTTTTAGGATTCGGATTCTGGATAAGAATTATAAGGAAGTTTCATTCCGAATTCCGGATATGAACTCTAACTAAGTTCTATTCCAGATTCAGGATACAAATTTTGAAGAAGAATTATCATTACGAATTCTAATGAAGAAATATCATTCCGAATTCCTATTACGGATTCTGAAGAAGAATTCTCATTACGAATTCTAATGAAGAAATATCATTCAGAATTCCTATTACGAATTCTGATGACGAATTCCTATTCCGAATTCTGATTCCGAATTCACCTATTATACAGAATTTGAGTGTCTTTGTTTTATATACTCTGAATTAATTCAGACTCTGAAAAATATCTTTGTTAGACTCTGAACTTCTATATTGCTTACACTTCTAAAATTTGTCTACTCTTTACTATTATTCCTTACACTCCGAACCTTCACTCCGAAGTTTCCATTCCGAACTTTTATATTAGAGTTTAAAACGATGTCGTACATTCTGTTACACATATTTTGTTATAAAACGATGTCATCTGTTTTGTTATAAACTAACCGTTGTCTAAGTGACACGTGTACAGGTCCCTCCGATATTTAAGGAAAATATGATCGTTGGAGAAGGAGCCGACCTTACCTATAAATAGGAGCTCATTTGAAAGAGCTCGAAGTTGTTAAAAGAAAACGACTGAGTTTTGTGCTTACATGCTGATGAAGTGATTTCTAGAGAGAGAGTCTCTTATTAACTCTCAAAAGATTCGTGCGACTCAAAATGATGTTGATTACATTTGAGGGCTTCCGGGGATAGGAAGACAGAGGTTTCTGACTACCTTAATGTTCGAGGTCTTTCTTGGTGAGGAAGACAGAGGTTGCCAACTACCTTGAAGTTGAGGGATTGCGGGGATAGCAAGACAGAGACTCTGATATTCATATCGAGGGCTTACCCTGGTGTGGGTAAGACAGACTTTCTTGAAAGTATAAATCAAGGGACCTTTATCCAAGGTTGTTGGATACCCTTCTCTTTGGGTTAAAAGACTCATTTTTTGTTACTAGTAGTTCTACTACTTGTTTCTATTCCGCTGCATTTTGTATCATAAGGAAAGTATAACTTTCTTATACTTTCTTATTCTTACTCTGATTCATTTAGATTCTATACGCTTTAAAGGTAGAATCTCATATTGTAATTGTTTGTTAAGTTTCAATCTCCGGAATCATATTTTCGGAACCTACTTTCGGAATCTCTTTCCTAAGTTTACTTTCGGTGTTAGAGGTGTTGTGAATTTGCTTAGTTTATTCCTTGTTAAACCTAGCCCATTCCTTTTTTTAAGGAAACTATAGTTATTCGTAACTCACTTTAAAGGTTCCAAAGGAATTTTTAATGTATACAATTCACCCCCCTCTTGTAAATTGAGCATCTCATACTATATTTCGATCCTACATTTGGTATCAAAGGAGGTTACTGAAATACTTATACTCACGAATAAGTTTTTCTTGCTCACTTTATCCTTCCGAACTTTGTCATTCCGAATTTTTCCATACCTAACTTGTCTCATTCCGAACTTTGTTATTACGAATCTTTTGCTACTAACAAGTTTGTATCCATGTTATTTTATGTATGGCAGGAATTAATGTTGGATCAATTGACAATCTAAATCCGACAAGACCACCTATATTTTATGGTAATGACTATGAATACTGGAGAGATCGTATGAAGACTTTCGTTATCAATACTGGAGTAGACAACTTTGTTATGCTTACTGGTGATTATAAAATTCCTGACAAGGAAGTCAGAACTTTCACTAACCAGGAAAAGCAAGAATATCAACTCAACTATAAGGTACGCAACACTTTACTATGTTCAATGACTAGAAATATATATAGAAAAATTTCTTCTTGTGAAGCAGCTAATTGTATATGGAAGAAGTTAGAGGTTACACACTTTGGGACTTCTAAAGTGATTGAGACTAGAAGATCTATGCTTAGGGCTGATTATCATGGCTTCAATTTTCCTTATGGACAACCTATCTGTAAAGTTCAACAATGATTAGTGACTATCGTCAACAGTCTACAATCTATGGGAGAGAAAGGTTTAGATGATGAAGCTCTCGTGGACAATATAATTGACATTATGCCCAATGAGTGGGAATCCAAGAGAACAGCTATAGATGAGAACAGGAAGGTAACTCAAATTACTCTTGATGAATTATTTGGAACTCTTCTACGACATGAAACTAGAATGACGAGAGATGCTGAAAACATCAAGAAGAAGAATGTAAATGGTACTGTTGCTTTTACTACAACTTCAAATCAGATGAAAGCTAAGACTCCTGAGAGAGTTACCAGTTCCAAGTCTAAGAAAGTTATTTTCCAATCCGAATCTAGTGAGATTGAAGTCTTAGAAAATGAATTAGCCAATCTTGCTCGAAGGATGAACAAGATAGCTGGGCAGAGAAACTTTCAATACAAGTATAAGAAAAAGGACAAGATAGATAAGAAAGATGGAGAAGTTACTTGTTATGAATGTAAAAGAGCTGGACATATTAGACCAGATTTCCCTATGCTCAAAAAGAATGAAAGGTAGGAAAGACATTTAGACAAGAACTGGAAGAAGTATTATAAAGTTAAAGCTAAGAATGTTCTGAAAGATAATGACACCTGGAGTGCCAGTGGTGGTGACTCTTCAGAAGAATCTTCTGATTATGAATCTTCAGGACAGAAGAATCTTGGTCTTATAGCCAGACTACCTATTGATAATCATTGTCTTATGGCTAAGGTAAGAAATGATGAATCATTGACCAATGTTTCTTTAAATTCTAATGATAGTAAGTATTATAACTCTTCTGATGAAGAATCATCTTCTGATGAGGAAAATACATTACCTACTTATGAAGAAGACTCTAGGTTTGCTGAACTTCTTGAGATTGAGAATTCCAAACACAACAAGAAACTTGATAAGGAAAATTCTAGTAATTCTATTCTTACAAAAGAGATATCAGATCTTTCTAAAGATATTGATAAGAAAAATGCTGATTTTGAAAATATTTCAAAAAATCTTGATGAAGTAAGTTCAGAGAAGAACAAACTTTCTAAAGAGTTAGAAAAAGTAATTTCTAATAAAAATGTTTTCGAGCATAACTCTAGTTCAAAAACTAATGATTTTGAGAATAAAAACTTGGTTGTAAAACTCAAGTCTGAAATTTTTTTTTAAAGAAGTGTTTATCAAACTTTACCCATGGTAAGGAAAATTTTGATAAGATGTATTCCCAAATACGACCTTTAAGAAATAAATCCGGATTTTGTTATACCCATGCAAAACCTATTTTCAGTAACAATTATTTTGTTCCTCAAAGTACCCCATTTTGTACCAAGTGTCATTGTGGTGGTCACTGGGCAATGAATTGTTCCTTAAACAAAACCCAATCTCTAGGTTTTCACAAATCTTACTTTTCTACGAAAATGTGGGTACCTAAAATTTTATTGTCTGGAAATCCTGGATCCAAACAAGTTTGGATTCCTAAAGTCTAATTTTCTTCTTGATTTCAAGAAAATAAAGAACGTACCAGCAACAATACATGGTACATGGATAGTGGATGTTCCCGGCACATGACTGGTAAAAAAAGCTTTTTTGAAAACATTATCAAAACGAAAGGAGGAAAGGTAACTTTTGGAGACAATGCTATGGGAGAGATTGTTGGTATTTGTAATATTGTTCATTTAGGTAAAACCATGATTTGAAATGTTCTTTTTGTTAAAGGTCTTAAGCACAACCTCATTAGCGTAAGTCAGTTATGTGATGAAGGTTATCTTGTGAATTTTAGGAATGATAAGTTTTTAGTTCACAATTCCAAGGATGAATTTATTCTCTCAGCCAATAGGCAAGAGAATGTCTACACATTGAACCTAGAAGACCTCAGGAGCCAAGATTTACCTTGCCTAAGTGCAATGGAAGATCATTCATAGTTATGGCATAGAAGATTAGGACACTGTAATATTAGGAACCTATGTAAACTCTCTAAGAAGAAACTAGTTAAGGATCTACCGGAGCATAGATATGATTCTTCTAAAGTTTGTGATCCTTGTCAGTATGGCAAGCAACATAAATCTAGTTTTAAGTCAATCGGTGAAGTCTCAACATCCGATGCATTACAGTTAGTCCACATGGATCCTTTTGGTCCAACACAAACTGGAAGTATTAGAGGCAAATACTATGTGTTTGTTCTAGTTGATGATTACACTAGATTTACTTGGGTCTATTTTCTAGCAAAGAAATCTGAAGCTTTTTCTTATTTCAAAATTTTTAGAGCTCAAGGTAAAAATGAGAAAAACCTTCCATTGAAAACTATTCATAGTGATCATGGAGGAGAATTTCAAAAATCTGATTTTGAAAATTTTTGTAGTAAGAAAGGTATTACTCACAATTTTTCAGCACCTAGAACTCCTCAACAGAATGGTGTAGTTGAAAGAAGAAATAGAATTCTTAAAGAGATAACTAGAACCATGCTGAGTGAATATTCTATTGCTAGACATTTCTGGGCTGAAGCTGTAAGTACTTCTTGTTATACTATTAATCGAGTTTTGATTAGACCTTTTCTTAATAAAAATCCTTATGAGTTATGGAATGGTAGAAAACCAAGACTTTCCTACTTCAAGGTTTTTGGTTGCAAAGTATTCATTTTGAATACTAAAGATAACTTACATAAATTCGCACCAAAGTCTGATGAAGGAACTTTCTTAGGATATTCCACAACCTCTAAGGCATATAGAGTTTTTAATAAAAATACTTGTACTGTTGAGGAAACAGTACATGTAAAATTTGATGAATCTGATCCTTTTGTTTTTAAACCATCTCAACTTACATCCTCGGATGTGTTTTCAAAAACTGATTGTCAACCTTTGATAGAAGAACCTTATGATAAGGAAATTTTTATAGAAGATACTTCTGAAACATTTACCCCAGAAGACTTTCTACCCTATGTTGATGAACAGGTTTTACAAAACCCAAATCAGGTGTTTCTTAAGAATTATCCTAGTGATAGTATCATTGGTGATGTAAATCAACCTGTAAGGACTAGAAGTTCCTTAAAAAATGATGTATAACATATAGCATTTATTTCCCAATTAGAACCTAAAATCACAGATGAAGCTTTAGGTGATGATGATTGGATCAAAGCAATGCAAGATGAACTAAATGAATTCGAAAGGAATAAAGTCTGGACCTTGATTGAAAAACCTATGGAAACTTCTGTTATTGGAGTAAAATGGGTTTTCAGAAATAAATGTGATGAAAATGGAATCATTGATAGAAATAAATCTAGACTTGTTGCTAAAGTCTATAATCATCAAGAAGGAATAGACTATGAAGAAACCTATGCTCCAGTAGCTAGACTTGAATCTATCTGTATTCTACTTGCTTTTGCAGCATTCTTTAATTTCAAACTTTTCCAAATGGATTTGAAATGTGCTTTTCTTAACGGTTATGTTCAAGAGGATGTCTTTGTTGAACAACCTCCAGGTTTTGAGGATACAAAACATCCGGATCATGTTTTTAGACTTACCAAAGCTTTGTATGGCCTTAAACAAGCCCCACGAGAATGGTATGATAGACTCACTGGATTTTTGCTTCAAAATAACTATGTTAAGGGAAATGAAGATCCAACTCTTTTTATAAAGAAAGATATGAAAAATGTTTGATTGTTCAAATTTATTTTGATGACATTATATTTTGTTCAACTCAGCAATCTTTGACTGACTCTTTTGCTAGTCTAAAGAAATCTGAGTTTGAAATGAGTATGATGGGTGAGTTAACATTTTTCCTTGGTTTTAAAATTTCTCAAAAACCAGAAGGAACCTACATATCTCAACATAAGTATATTAAAGATCTTCTTAAAAAGTATGGTTATGACAACACTAAGAGTATAAGTACTCCCATTGGTACCTCAAACTCTTTAGATCTTGACGAAGCTGGGAAACCAGTAGATCAAACATCTTTTAGAGGTATGATAGGAAGTCTACTATACTTAACAGCTAGTCAACCAGACATAATGTTTTCAGAATGCTTATGTGCAAGATATCAATCTAATCATAAGGAATCTCACTTAAAAGCAGTAAAAAGAATTTTTCGCTACCTTAAGGGAACCATGGATCTAGGATTATTTTATAATTCTGTAAATGATTTTGTTCTAAAAAGCTTTTCTGATGCTGACTTTGGTGGATGTAGAATGGATAGAAAAAGTACATCCGGAACTTGTCATTTCTTAAGAGATTATTTAGTTTCTTGGTCCTGCAATAAGCAACATTCTGTAGCACTCTCCACTGTTGATGCTGAATATGTAGCAGCTGGAAGTTGTTGTGCACAAGTGTTGTGGATGCAACACACACTCACAGACTATGGCTTCAGTTTTACTAAAACTCAAATTTTGTGTGATAACACAAGTGCCATTGCCCTAAGTATAAACCCTGCACATCACTCTCGTGCAAAACACATAGATATTAGGCATCACTTTCTTAGGGATCACACACTTAAAGGAGATATTATTCTTCAGTTTATCGGAACGCAAGATCAACTTGCTGATATTTTCACAAAATCATTTCCTTCTGATAGACTTGAATATATTAAACAGAAGTTAGGAATGATAACCGTAAGGTAATCTCTCTTAATTAACTTTCTATTGAAAAAGTCTCCTTACAGTAATAAACTCCTTTTCATAGGGGGGGTACATTTGATTGTTTGTTTAACAAAGTTTTTCAAAATTTGTTTTCAAACTTTTCGGAACGAATATTTCCGGAATGGAACTTCTGGAACTAAAATTTTCCAAATTGGACATTCTCGTACAGAACACTTCTGGAATGGAAGTTTTTGTATTTGAAATTTCCGGAATGAAAATTTACGTACTGGCAGTTTCATAACCAGATATTTTTGTACCAGTTGTTTTTCGTAATAAAATTTTTCCTAATGTATATTTTCGTACTAAGTTCTTCGTCTTATTTTTCTTCTTAAGTTTGTTTTTCGTACTGCGTTTTTCGTAATGATTTTTTCGTACTATGTTTATTTTTCATAGTTAAATTTTTGCGAAATCTGCCGTTACGAATAATCCTCCTAAGCCAATCCGAATGGTATGGTTACCCTACTCAAGTTTTCGCAGTCATATTTTACTTGCTGAAATTTTCTTGTATTATGATTTCGGATTATAGTTTTCTTAACTCTTTGTTTTAATAAAAACCTCAAAAAGATCGGATTCAAGCTTCCAACCATCAGAACTGATCTCAGCTCATTCTAACCGTTAGATCAATCGAGATAGGTGAACCGTCATCTCGTTTCCTATATAAAGGGGACCCAAATACTCATCCTACATCGATCTCAAAGCTCTCGCGTCCCGAATCTATGCCTCTCGGATTTAAGGCCGTTCCGAACTTCAGTCTTCTCCGTTCCAAACTTCTCAGAGAACTTTAGATCCGAATGTCTGCAGAGTTACCATCTCAAGAAATGTCATCTACTAAGCCTACTTCTCAGTGGTTAGTTTACAGAGAATGGTTAGTTCATCCGGTTTTCTTCAACAACTATGATTCCCTTATCTCAAAGAACATCAAGTAGAATAGCTGGGAAGATGTTGCGGTATCAAAAACCGGGAATCAAGATGATGTATATTCAGACTTACTTATCGAGTTTTATGAGTCAGTTTCTTTCTTCAAGGAAGATAATAGGGAGAAGTTCTCTTTTAAGTCTTATGGCAAGACTTATAAGCTTTCTCACACCAAGGCCGCAAGCCTGGTAGGATTGTCTTATGAAGGAGAAGAAGAATTTATTTCGCATGTTTTACCGGACTCTAAGGGTATCATCGACAAGGAAAAAGCCTTAGAAACTCTCGGGCTTGCTGATGACAAGGCTCCGAAGATTGCAAGTCTATCTACAAACTTCCGGATTCTGGAGTTATGGGTGCATGGACTTATCGTACCGAGGAAAGGTGATAAAGATAGCTTGAAGAAAAGTGAGATCTATATCTTAGATTTCCTGATAAATCTAAGGAAGTTTAACTTGATGAAGCATATTCTTCTTACACTTGAAAATTTGAAGAAAGGAAATATGAGAGCTCAGATTATTATGTATCCAGCAATCCTCTCCAAGTTAATTGTTCGGTGCCTTGAGTCTTTCAAGGAGGCTTGCAAATCTAAGCCGAGAGTTTGCAAGATCATGCTGGTCAGCGATGGAACTCTTAAAAGAATGAATGTAGCTTTTGAAAAGAAGTCTGGAAAGTTTATTGATCTACCTGTTCAAGATGAAGTGGCTCCGATAGTTGCTGATCCGGAATCATCTAAGCCAGTAAGGAAGAGAAAGCTGAAAGAAGTGGAAGTACAAGCAAAAAATCCTAAGTCTAAGGAAGTCCACTCGGCACCACCGAAGCCAAAGAAGAAAAAATCCTATCCTAATGAGGTTGTTACAAAGTGGAGAGCTGATAAAGAGAAAAGGAAGGAAGGGGATCCACAGTTCTGATTGGACCCTGCGGAGGCTAAGGCCTTGAAGGAGAAAACTGCTGATGAGATTGAAAGACAAGCAAAGATAAAGAAGCTCAAGAAGAAGATGTCCGAGGATGAGGTAGCTCAGGACTTGTTAAAATTCAATGAAATGGTTTCAGTAACTATTCCAGTTCTGAGATCTTTCTCCCTGGAATCTCTACCTGAGACTCCAGGAAGGAATTTCGCTGCTCCGAAAGTGGCTGTTGCTAACAATTCTGAGGAAGTTGAGCAATTGTAACAAATAGAAGAGGGTGCCGAAGGAAGTGGTGAAACCGGAGATGTTCTGAAACAAGTATATGATTACAAGGGAACACCTTCGGAACACTTATCACTCCGGACTTCAGAAGCTGAATCTTCGAAGTTAGTTACTCCAGCAATAGAAGAAGAGAATGGAGAAGAAGAAGTTTCCTATCATGGAGAAGAAGAACAACTTTTACATGATATTTCTCAGATGAAAAATGTAGAGGAAGGTATTCAGGAAGTTGCTGATGAGGAAGATAATGTCGTTCAAGTTTTTGATAGTGAGAAGAGAACTCCGGAACAGGACTCAATTCCGAAAAAAGATAAGGGGAAGCAAATTCATGCTGATACTCCGAGCTCAGGAGAAAGGAAGAGAAAGGAAGCTGGTAGTTCTTCTAAAAGGAATTTGGAGCTTATTGAGGTAGAAAACTCTCCAAGAAAAATTTCGGATTCAGATTCATCATCACTAGGGTATGATTTTGTTGTCCAGTCTTTAAAGAAGATGGTAGGAACCATTACGACCTTTTCTAGTATTGACTCAAGATGCCAGATGCTCCAACATGCGTTGAATCAGAAAACCGACTCCGTATCTATGGTTATCGATAAGTGCGTTGAGATTGAAGCTCAGTTCAAAACATTCTTTGTTGGTTACGAAGCTCATAAAATATCTTGCAAGAGGATGACAAGCTGGTCTAAGAAGACTGTGGAAGAGATGAGGCTGCCTGATGAGTTTCCAGACAATGTTAAAGATGCCTTTGAGACCGAGGACAAGAAGATAAATGAGCTGACTTCCTCCATTGAAGAAAAGATGACTGAAGAAAAGAACTTCCAGATTCAAGAAGTCAGGGATCTGAATGGGAAACTAAATTCTGTTTCTCAGAATTGGAAATTTGACAGGGATCATCGGATAGATTTTGAAGAAAGGATGAAGGCTCAGGAAGAGAAGATCAAAGCTCATGAAGAAAAGCTGAAGGCTCAGGAAGAAAAAATTGAAGCTCAGTCCGCAAGAATAGTCGTCTTAGAAAAGAAAGCTGAAGAAGATCATAAAGACTTAAAGAAGATCAAGACTATTCTAAAGGGGCTCATGTCAAAGGAAAAAGTTCTGATATAACCTAATCCGATCTTTTTGTTGTATTCTTTTTGTTACTGACATTCCAAATCTAATGAAAATTGTGTATCTCGTTTCCATTGTTGTCATTACTAATCTTTCAGGTACTTTGTTATTTTTTTCCATTCCCTCCAATTCTTTTTAAAAATCACAAAGGGGGAGAAGGAAAAGATCTTTAAGAAAAAGAAGAACTCTAATAAGAGTTTATCAAAGGGTGAGAATGAAAAAATATCCAAGTAAAAAGAACTCTAATAAGAGTTTGTTTAAGGGGGAATTTTTCTTAAAGAATACCTTCTTATGAAAGATCACTCCGGAAATATGAATACGATCCTTAGAGTTTCAAAGCCTAAGGAGGAGTTACTCGTATTCATCTATATCCTTAATGCAAGGGAGATAAGCATTAATATGTTTCTTTCTTCTTAGAAATTTTTTTTGTAAGGATGTTTGTGCTTTCCAAAAAGGGGGAGATTGTTGAGCCAATAAGGTTTTCCTTGTGAATTTTCAATTCCTTCTTGTTTTGAAAATCACAAACACCTTATCTAAAGGATAATTGCTTTTATAAGGAAAATTGCTTTTATAAGGAAAAATGCTTTCGTAAGGAAAATCGCTTTTATAAGAAAAATTATCCTTACCAAATTTTCATCCATATTTTTCATAAGTATAAGTTTCGGATTAATTTTCTCGGAATCGTTGAAACTTTGATATAAAGCATTCTGTTTTAGGATTCGGATTCTGGATAAGAACTATAAGGAAGTTTCATTCCGAATTCCGGATATGAACTCTGACTAAGTTCTATTCAAGATTCAGGATACGAATTCTGATGAAGAATTCTCATTACGAATTCTAATGAAGAAATATCATTCCGAATTCCTATTACGAATTCTGAAGAAGAATTATCATTACGAATTCTAATGAATAAATATCATTCTGAATTCCTATTACGAATTCTGTTGATGATTTCCTATTCCGAATTTTGATTCCGAATTCACCTATTAAACAGAATTTGAGTGTCTTTGTTTTATATTCTCTGAATTAATTTAGACTCCGAAAAATATCTTTGTTAGACTCCGAACTTCTATATTGCTTACACTTCTAAAATTTGTCTACTCTTTACTATTGTTCCTTACACTCCAAACCTTCACTCCGAAGTTTCCATTCCGAACTTTTATGTTAGAGTTTAAAACGATGTCGTACATTCTGTTACACTTGTTTTGTTATAAAACGATGTCGTCTGTTTTGTTATAAACTAACCGTTGTCTAAGTGACACGTGTACAGGTCCCTCCAATCTTTAAGGAAAATATGACCGTTGGAGAAGGAGCCGACCTTACCTATAAATAGGAGCTCATTTGAAAGAGCTCGAAGTTGTTAAAAAACGACTAAGTTTTGTGCATACAAGCTGATGAAGTGATTTCTAGATAAAGAGGCTCTTATTAACTCTCAAAAGCATCGTGCGACTCCGAATGTTGGTGATTACATTCGAGGGCTTCCAGGGATAGGAAGACAGAGGTTGCAGACTACCTTAAAGTTCGAGGGCTTTCTTGCTGAGGAAGACAGAGGTTGCCAACTACCTTGAAGTTGAGGGCTTGCGGGGATAGCAAGACAGAGACTCCGATCATCATATCGAGGGCTTACCCAGGTGTGGGTAAGACAGACTTTCTTGAAAGTATAAATCAAGGGACCATTATCCAAGGTTGTTGGATACCCTTCTCTTTGGGTTAAAAGACTCGTATTTTGTTACTAGTAGTTCTACTACTTGTTTCTATTCCTCTGCATTTTGTATCATAAGGAAAGTATAACTTTCTTATACTTTCTTATTCTTACTCTGATACATTTAGATTCTATACGCTTTAAAGGTAGAATCTCATATTGTAATTGTTTGTTAAGTTTCAATCTACGGAATCATATTTCCGGAACCTACATTCGGAATCTATTTCCTAAGTTTACTTTCGGTGTTAGAGGTGTTGTGAATTTGCTTAGTTTAATCCTTGTTAAACCTAGCCCTTTCCTTTTCTTAAGGAAACTATAGTTATTCGTAACTAACTTTAAAGGTTCCAACGGAATTTTTAAAGTATACAATTCACCCCCCCTCTTGTAAATTGAGCATCTCATACTATATTTCGATCCTACAATTTTCACACTCCACTTCATTAGTAGTGATGATATAGGCTTTCCCTTTCTCCTTTGACTTTGTTGATCACTGACACTGGTTTCCCTCAAGGACATTTCGTTTAGTGCACTTGCTTTCATAACTCCATTAGTCCCTATATTTGAAGCATTCAACCATGGGTGGTGCATTAGTATGTTATTTCCTTTCCTCTATCATGTTGGTCAGATTCTTCATGTATGTTTAATATTCATTAGATTTGTGTCCTTATCTCCCACACTTGAATAATTTCCCTATCCCTTTGAGGCAAGTAACATGATACTTCTTCCCACATTTTGGACATGTGGGTAGTTGGATCCTATTTCCCCATTTTTCATTTGACCCACAATATTGAAACACCATTCTTCTCTTATTATCTCCTTAACTATGGGACCATTCTTTGAACTATAAATCTACTTTAAGAGAACATTTAACCACATCTCTGAAACTCACAAATTCATATATTTGTATATCGTTTCAAAGGTGTATTTTTTTAAAAATAAAGAACATATCTGTTTTTCTATCATTATTGATAAAAAACCCAATGAATACATTTAAAACCTTATGATTTTTTCGTCATAAGTCATGACAACTTCACCTTCCTTTTTCTTTAGCTATATGAATTCTCTTTCATTCTTTTTTTTAAAGAGTTCAGAGAAATTCATTGTAAGAAATATTATCATAAATTCTTCCCACTCCATATCTTCAATTTAATCCTTTGGATTTTTGTAATTTATCAATTCCTACTATTGAATAGCTTCTACATATAAATGATAAATTCAATGATTCACCATCTCTTTATTAGAGAAATAGATCATAGAAAATATCTTCTTTATTGAGTTAACCCACTATTCCACATCAAGTGGATTGGAAGTTCCACTAAACATCGATGGACATTTTTTGTATTAAGGAATTGATCCTTATTGGGAGAATATGGACATTCCACATATTTCATGTTATTATTCAAATTTAGAGACAACTAGGTAATTATTTCTATAATGTTTTGAACTCAACCTCCCATGGAATTCGATATCTCACATGGATAATTCTTTCATTGAAACTCACAAATGTTTTAGGCCTAGTTTCTCCTATTCCTACAATTTTTTAGAATAGAAAATGTTAGAACAAAACATTAGTCAATAAATCATGAGTAATTTAGTCTGTTATGAAATTAACACTAAAAGAATATCTTATGGGATCCCTATGTCTATACTTTTCTAAAAATAGTCTTCTAGGATGTTTTGCCTATACATAGACTTATAAAAATTGATTTTACTCTTATTTTATAATCATAATTCCCCAATTAACTAAACTATTCTTATATCCCACCTATAGCGACCCTAATTTTTCATACATAACTATTACATCATTTTTAAGATAAACAACATAATAGAGTTACAAATATAGGATCCAAAGGATTATGTCTTAGAAAAATTAGGCTCATAAATTACTTGTACATAATAAAACATAAAAATTTATTTAAATCCTTCTTCTTTATCCTTCTAAAAGATCACATTATCCATCGTATATGAAATTACCTAAGGATATACATCAATGAAAGGGGTAAGATTAAAGCCCTGTAAGAGGATGATTAAAAAACATGAATCAATATAACATGGGTGAGAATAATCATCATATCATAAGCGTAGGAACATTACCAATATCATGAGGTAAAAATGTGATAAATTCATTGAATGTGGAAATTCATAAAAATGAAACATCATGTTATAGTGGTTAAATGCCACATATAGTTGTGAATAAATATATCATCATGTTAACCCATAATATATGTGAATAATAATAACATAATCACTATAAAAAAATCATGAATCATGTTCACATATAAGAAACATTATTTCGTGAGATAAAACACATTACCAAATGCATTGGAGGGCTATATAATTTTGGTCTAGTCATCATATCATAATATTTACATAATCATGCATGTCACATAGAATGTGTAACAATCCTTTCATGAAATAACCCATGGAAAGGAATGGGTTTCATGAGTATTTCAAAAATTATTATTTCATAAATAAACTTCGGGTTCCAAAATGAAAAATAGAAAAATATATTTTCTATAAGAATCAACATTCATTAGTTAAGAACAAACAACTCAAGAGGAGTCAAAGATGTGTTTTGGAAAAAAGAGTTATTTTGGAAAATCATTGTATTTTCTATAAAATAAAATAAAAAACATGTATATCCAAAAAAAAGATGGAAGAATAATGAAATTATATTTAAGGAACATTAGAGGACTATTTATTCCAAATATGTCATTAAATTTGGATAACCCAATGAAAAAGAGTTGCGTTCATGAATACCCTTACATTAATTCCTGTTTTTGTCACGTTTGCACCTCTTGAATAATAAACTTATATTTATTAAAAAACTAATAAATATGTTAATTATATCCATTTATACAATTATTTATCAATTATAATAATTTTATTATATTTATTAATTTCTATTGATGAAATTAAAGTGTTTTGATATCTTGATTTTCCTAAAAATTTCTTGTTTCACTTTGATTTCTCAATTTTCATTGAGATTATTTTATAGAAAAGTATGATTAACTTCATTAGATTATAATATGTTTAATTAATTATTTATATAATATATATAGTTAATAATATCTATCCATGAAGGTGGTTATAATAATTGTCTTAGAAATGTCTCCGTAAGTGGTTAATCAATCTTTAACGGGACGTTGTTAAAAGAGAGGGAAAGAGATGTATTGCATTTATTTTTGTCATAAATATGACAATTACATCATATTAACATAAATAATATAATTTTAAATTATTGAATAATTATTTTTATAGTATATAGTTTTTAAATTAATTGGTAAAAATAATAAAGAGAATAAGAAAAAAGGGAAAAGTTAATAGAGACTTACTCTCTCCTCAACGCAGCTTATCTTGTAAGATGTTATAACACCCTTGGTGATTAGAGTTGGATTGCTCCAAAATTTCCTTAAGTAATGTAGGGGTATTTATAGGGAGTATTTGGGAAGATATTGTACTTTGTAATGTTTGATAGGAGTTTGGTTCCAAGGGAAGGGAGAGGGGTTATTTATACTTTAAGAGAGGGGTATTTTTAGAATAAAATATTTAATAAAATAATATATCAAAGGAAAAACATGTAATAGTGCATTTTTTAATTAATAAATTATATATAAATATAATAGAATGGGATTAAGACTTTAAATCCTCTTTATATTTCTAATTAATTAATACATTAAAAAGAAAAGTGAAAAAAAAGAAATTGATATTTTAATGAATCACTTTTGAATTTAGGTTTTGGAAATTGATTTTTAGGTTTGAAAATTAATTTTTTTTTGTATTTTAATGTCTCATTTATGAAATTAAATATATAATGGCTGAAAATAAATTTTTATAAATTATTATTTCATTATTACATCATGAATGATGTAACTTAAGATACATCGATTATGTGAGAAACTATAATTTTACTGTTCACATAAAAATTGAATTATTTCAGAAAATTACCAAAAACTCACCCAATGAAAATTTTAACATGATAACTTAGAAAATGAAATTAATTTAATTAAAATAAATATCTAAAATAGGAGAAAAATAATTTTTAATAGGAAAATATTGATTTTTACAAAATAGTTTAAAATACAGTTTATTAAAAATATGCTTTATTTTCTTTGAGGTTTCTAATCATGATATTTATTTTAATGAATTATAATATTATTATTTATATAAATTAACAATGATAAATGTTATTTATATCATAATTAATTATTTCTTGGTAAAATCACTCTTCCAATGGTCAGGTTACTATTCCCAACGATCAGGTTACTATTCCAACGGTCACATTACTATTACAATAGTCCCATTACTTTATATATATACCACTCAATTATTTCATTAAATATTCAAATAAATTCATCTAAAGGTTCTATATTTCCATTTTAAATAATTTTTATTGGTTTACCATAATTTTTTTTCTTTTATATAGTGTTGGTAGTGGGGCCAATAATTCTAGTAGATGAGGTCGATCTATATTTTCCGATTTTAGCTTTTATATTTTATAATTTTTGTCCAGTTGTAATGATTGGAAATTTGATTAGCTTAATTTATAATTAATGTAACAATATTTATTAATATTGTTTTTTATTGGTTTCTCTATATTTTTATGTGTATAATATATAATATAATACAACACAAATTTATTCAGGAAATAAATTTTGTTAATAAATATTATGTCATTACAATGGGGTAACACATCTCCCTCCTAAACCTAAATGTACTATAGAACTCTAGCTACCTATCTGATGAGGATTATCTGAGTCATTCCTAGACTTTAGTACCTATCTCACTCGCCAACCACTACTATACAATGAGAAGTTCTAAAAAATATTTTGAAGATGGCCCATTGTGCTGCAAACATGGCACTCCAAAGTGGTGTATGAAAACTATGGTTTATTGTGGTTTAACTTTATACACTCATGTACTACAATGGAATATGATCCTAAGAGGGATTCCAACTACCCTAACTATTCTTCATGTCATTTCCTTGGAAAAACCTTTCATAGAATCACTTCTTGCCACCAAAATAAGTGATCCTAGTTTACCCTATGGAAATAGCCTGGCTACCTCTTGGGTCCTCTCTCAGATTATTTTCTGTGATGAGTTCATGATTCAAAAAATCTAAAAAGCTACTCAGAATAAAAACATCCACTTATGACCTGACCTCATAGTGAATATCATCCTGAAAATGTTTCTCCCTAGAGATCTCATCAATAGAAAAATATGTCACCAAGCATTGAAGGTTGGTGAAATGTTCAACATAGTCCATCACTGATATTATATCCTATATCATATGCATGAACTAATGATCCTTCTCATCCCTCATCATCTATGGATATATGTTTCTCAATAAATTCACCTCTAATTCCTTACAAGATAACTCCTCTTTCTTCTCATCCTTCTCTAGAATATCCCACTAATGTTTGGTAGGTCCACTGTGTATATACACAACAAGATTCTCATTCCTATCTATGGGTGTCTCATGATACATGAAGATTGTATATATTGACTCAATCTAGAACGCAGCCACCTTGGAGCCTCCCTCCCTAGTGAACATAGGTGGATGTTGTAGAAAAATCTCTATCATCAACTCATACATCAATGGAACGATGAAAATAGTCTCCTTTTCCATGGATTGCATGACCCTTAAGAAGTTGTTGTGATGATGAACATCCATTTGATCCTCAAGAGCTATAGGAAGCTCCAGTTCATCTATGTTAGGAGATAACGGATTTCCACTCTCTTATAACTCAACTCAAAGATGATTAGGAGTCATTTTATCTACAATAATAACACACTTCTATAATCGTTGGATAAAAATAAAGTCATCCTTAAAAGGTGATAACAATAGAGAACCATTAATTTGTGTCTCTCTAACCATGTATTATAATTGTTTTATGATTAAATAATAGTTTCTTTCATTCCATTTATCAAATATAATAGATATATTATTTCACAATTCATATTGGAAAGTATATAACACACGCATTAAACATTTCCCTGTCATGAACAATGCATGTCAATATATATATATATATATATATATATCCCTATGTGACTACCATGATGAATGCATACTCATATCTCACCATACTAGTCCATGAGTGTAAATATCAATAAAAAATAACATCACAAAATAATAACATCACAAAACACAAAAATCAACCAAGGTGAAATAACATCAATAGTAACAAGAGAACAACATAAACAATAATCCCATCCCTGGAACTCAAATTTTCCCCCATACATGGGATAGCTACAGTAATGAATAATCTCACTACCAAGTACCAATAAATCATAGTCTCCTTTCTACTTTTTCCAAAAAAAAAACACAAAGCAATAGAAAATAAAAAGCTGGTCCTCTAATACAACTATGTAATGTCCCCCGATCTGGTACTCTCTCACATGGTCAAAATGATTTGGTTATTAGACGTCATGAATGCATCCCCATATGCTAGAGGCTATTGACTAGTAGCGAGGCTATGATATTTATAGTGGGGAGACTATACCCCCTGGGAAAACATAGTGGAACTAAACCATATTAATAAAAATTAAAGTAATAAAGAAATAGTGGAAATAGTATATCATATAGCTAGGAAAATAAAAGGAGGAAGCTATAATGATTAATAATGACAAGCTAAGATGTATCTAAAAGTAAAACTGAAACCAATACAAACAAAATAATATACTCACATTAAATAATCCCAAAAGGCTCTGGTCCCGATCCCCATGTCACACCCTTCTCCAAAATCCATCCCATCCAGCAAGAAACAAAAGAATCAACAATAATGCCTCTTTCCCTTGTCCAAACATGCATCCATGTAATCTGCTTGACTACCAAATAGTTCCCAAATAGGGTGTGAATAAAACATAGTAGTTTGACACCACCATCCCTAAACACAACAAATTTGATAATAATTATATGCAATAAAGCGATAAATAGATTTATTAATTAACTAATTAATATAATATATAAATTAACATATTTCAAACCTATGATGAAATGTCTTTTAGCCTGTAACACAACCATTCCATCTATATCCATATACCATGGAAAAATCAAACAATCAGGTAGCTCTCTTTGTATAATAATTTCATCCTTTGATCATCACCCTATATAAATGCATTTCAGCATGTGTCCCTGGTAGTAGCCTAGTATATAAGCATTTCAGTATGTATCACTGGGAATTGCCTACAATATAAGCATTTCATTCTCCATGAAAATCCCTATATATAAGAATTTTAGCATGTATCACTGGGCCAAGCCAGCTATATAATAATTTAAACACTACTAGGATATCCCTATATATAATAATTTCATCACCAACTAAACAAGACATATTAGTATGGATATCATAATATCACATCATAAATCTCAGTGGTTAATTATAAAAATTACAATTTTTCTTTCAAATAAAATTTCATTTATATCTCAAATGATCAACAGTCATATCAATAATCAATAATAGATTACCTAGGGATTATATATCAACCAATCACCTAAGGTATCATGTCATACTCAGCATTATTTAAACAATTAGCCAAGTTCTTTTTACTCAAATGTTTTCTCACCCAATATGTATCCATAATTCAGGTTGCGTCAACCATTGAATCTAAAGGAATCCAATCCATGATTTACTATAAATCAACTAATTAATTATAGTTCAAATTACATGTTCATAATAAAAATAATTCATATAATTAACAATTAAATATACCATTGGGTTAGGTTTAGTCTCGATACCTTTAACATGTGATTAAAACAATGCTTCTAATGTCAAAATCCATTAAAGAAGAAGTCATAGAAGATCACAAGAAGAACCTAGATTAAACCAAAACAAGATCAACTCCCAAAACAAAAGCCATTATCAAAATATGTACACTACAATGAAATGTAATGATGCGTGAGAAGAGGGAAACCAAATTGAATAAACTCGCCAAGGATTGAATGTGAAAGTGGGACATCTAGAAGGGGGAAGATAATTCAAAATTTCCTATAGTTCACCCTAGGAGTGAGAGAGGAGAGGATATAATAAAATACAATGACAGTCATAAGTACACGACACACTTAAAAATACTAGGTATGAGGAATAGATGATGTGTAATCCTTTCAGGTCATGTATTTCCTCATTATTAAGTTATGCTGGGAAAACCTTTTGCCCCGGTTTAATATTTATTTTGATCAACATTTACACGATGTGAATCAGGTTCATGAAATGTAACCACATCACATCATAAACAAGTTGATTAAATACATATAGAAATAGTTACATGTCATGTAACATGTACACAACATATAATTTTTCATTTAATAGTTTTTATACAAGCTTCTATAAAAGTGACCAAACCATCTATGATCCTTCTAAACTCATAGAAAACACTAGTAATCCCATTTAACATATTTATACATGGAATCCATTAATTTAAATAGACATACATGCCTAAAATTAAGGTTATTTTTTCCAAAATGGCTCTCTATCATCAAATAAGACTTACTCAATAAGGCTTAATTACAAAGGAAACCCCAACAAAATATGTTCAATGAAAACCTCAGAGTGGGACGTACCTAGAAAAATATGGGATCTTATAATGATCTTGGTTTTGAAAGGTTGTTATTATGTTTTATCCATTACAATAAAAAAATTATTTATATATATAAACGTGATATAGATGGATTTATTTTAATATTTATAAATTAATGTTTCTTGTTTTATAAAAATAACATTTGTTATGGTAAGGTGAATTTAAATAACATATTTTCTTATCGTATTACACAAACCCAGTAATGGAAATTGATAATGAAACTACTTCGCATAACTCTTGCCACACCCAATTATGGCATCATTGTCTTGTTCATGTAAATTAAAAATGCTTGACTATGTTACAAAAAAATGGATATTTATATTCTTTTGAACTAAAACTAATTGGTATGTGTCATACTTATTTCTATGGTAAAATGAATAAATCCCAATTTAGTAGAAAAGGTGAAAGGTCTAAAGATATTCTTGAATTAGTTTATACATATGTGTGTGGACCATTTCTTATTGAGGCAGTGGTGGGTTCTCATACTTCATAAATTTTAGCGATGATTTTATTAGAAATGAATATGTCTACTTAATGAGGTATAAGTCAGGTTAGTTTGATAAATTCAAGAAAAACTAGAAAGAATATGGGAACCAAATTGGTAATATTATTAAGAAAATACTCTTAGAACATGGTGGAGAATATATCAATCAACAATTAAATGATTACTTATAGGTGATTGGGATCCTATATTAACTCACTCTTCCATATACACATCAGTGGAATGATGTAAGTGAATGGAGGAACCACATCTTATTGGACCTGGTGATATCAATGATGAGTCATGAGAGTATTACATTATTCTTTTAGGGATTTTGATTACAAAAAAAGTAGAAAAAATATTTAAAAAAGTTTCAAATAATGTGATAAATAGTATATGAAGTTCCAAAGGATCGAATAATAACTCAGAAGTGGGGTTGAATTAGTTGTTCACTTTTATAAGTTTCAATAATTTTGAAAAACTTAACCCCTGAAAATTGTTAATATTTATGTCTTTATCATCTTTTAGTAATTACTAATATAATAAAAATTAGTTAGAAAAGTAAATAACATGATATTTCTGGGGTTCGACCTCATTGTGAGAACCTATATCATTTTTATAGACACTCTTACGGGTCTATAAAAAATTCACTAAAATGAATAAGTGAATAAAACTTGTGAAAACTCCCATTATACACATTATATATCCTAATTGTAATGATTATACTGAATCCTATTTGTTTATAAATTTTTATTAAAAAATTGAGATAAAACAAAAAAAAAATACATTGTTCAAACTACACTATAAATTCTCAGGTCAGAATCCTCATTATGATGTGGTTGGGTCTGATTATCTCCATCTGATAGTGCTGGGCTTGATAGACTCAATCCGATGAATTCAGTCTGATGGACTCAGTCTGATGAATCCATTCTGAATATGCATTACTCAAACTCTTCTCAAATTCTCAATCTGATCTTACTCAGTCAAATATACAAAAAAAATTAGAAGTCCAAACTTCTAATGAGATTTAAATATGGAAAGATAACTTTTAATTGAATTCTGTAGTGCTCTTATTTTTTCATTCACATAAAAAAGTTGAAAAGTATGAATATACATTTCTTCTATTTATAGGAATCACAAAAAGACAAATTCATGAAACTAAAAAACTTTTCCCATTTACTCAAATTTAAAAAAATCCAACATCTATACATATTTTAGTTTGAAGATTCACCACTTAAACTCTTCCCAAATATTATGAAATCTTCTTATGTCTTCTGTATAATAATTCTTCTCATACTTCCTAACTTTTATTCAGTATAATAGAAATTACTCAACTCATTATGATGGAACTTCCTCATCTTATTATGATAAAAATTCTTCATCTCATTATAAATATAATTTCCTCATAAGAGTTAGTCTAATTAACTTTCTTTCTCAGATTAAATGTGATTGAATTTCCTTCTCAGAGCTGGTCTTGATTGAATTTCTTTCCCAGAGTTTTTTTGATTGAATTTCTTCCTCATAGTCTGTTTAATTAACTTTAAACCATAGAATCTACCTCATAGATCTTCCTCAGATTCAATCCAATGGAATCCTAGAAATGATAGCATTATTACTATGATGGAATTTTATTAATGATGGAAACTCCAATCTACCACTTTTAAATACTTCAAACCACATCAACTATAAGTCATTTAGACTTTTGAAAACATCTATGCTCAGTACGTCTGGATCTGATGAAAACTTTTTTCTTGATTCCAAGAATCAATACAATCTTAATGATTCCTCTATTTCGTAAAAACTATTATCAACATAGTTTTCTTTATTTATGATAAGTTCAATATTATCAATGTACTATATGACTTATATAGAAAAGTATTACGTATTCCCTTACATTAAACACCTTCTTTATTTCCAACCAAAACTCAATATGATTGGTTGCACATACTCTCACCATTTTCTTCATAAGGATCACATCACAATTGTTATAGAGAACTTTTGATATTTGAGAATTAAAAACTAGAAAATAAATATTTGACTGAAGGATAGAATGTTTAAGAAATTTCTAACTCCTGACATCACTTTCTTCATTCAACCTCTTTAGCAACATTCTGACATTCTAAGCAACATTGAGTCCAATGAAACATGAACTTCATGTTAATGGATCTGAGACTGATGGTGTGCCTAATAAAAAAACTCTATCTTTGTGATGAATTCTATGACCGGTGGTGATGGGTTTTATACTTCTCATTTGGTGTTTCTCATTTCAATCATCTGTGTCTATAAAACAACATTCTCAAAAAAAAATACTTTTCTCCCCCTTTATATTTGGGATCGAACATTCAGAAACGTTCACTTGTTTTTCAAAAACATTCTTTTAAAAATGATTATTGATCAACAAATAAATAAATTTATTAAAAAAACATCACAAATGTTCTTCAATCTCTCCATTTGGTTTTTCTAACAACACTCATTATTAACTTGTTCAACACTAAGAAAATTTTCACAATTACACTTTTGTAAACAACTCAAGTTTTTTGAATTTTAGAAAAACACATCCTTTATTAAAATTGTGTTTATACCCCACACTAATAGATAAGGTATTTTGTTGAAAAAAATCAATCCCTTGGTGTGAAAAAAATTATATGGCCATGCTAAGATAAAATCACCCTAACTTTTATATTTTATCACATTTATTTTTCTATAAATTTTATTTTCCTCTCCCCCATTATCTGATTAACACAACTTCATATTCATAAAATAATAATAATTAAAAACTAGTTAAATATTACAATGTTGTTCTTTTTTCTCCCACATTGTCAATATAATCCAAAGCATGGTAGGGGACTTTCATATGAGTTTTCGGAAGTCATTATAGGAGGATGAACATGAATTTTCAACCTCAACTCATTAAACCTTTATTTAGGAATTGACTTTGTAAAGATATCAATCATTTGATACTTCATTGAGATATATTCCAACAAAACTTCTCTAGCAGCAACATTCTCTTTTATAAATTGAAACTTTATATTTATGTGTTTTGATCTTGAATGTTGAAAATGATTTTTAGAAGGATCAATTGCAATGTGATTGTCATAAAGCGTCTTCAATTGTTTAGAGAGCTTTATATTAAAATCATTCAATTGAACATTCATCCAAAATATCTGAGTACATACTTGAATAGTCACAACATATTCTAATTCCACTTTTCTCAAGGTTACTGAACATTATTTCTTACAATGAAAATTTACACAACATTCACCCAAGAAAAATGTTTATCTTAAGGTTGATTTTCTATCATTACAATCTCTCGCCCAATAAATATTTTTAAAACCATGAAACTTCATCTAATAATTTATTTTTTATAATAATAATTATGAATTTGTTCTTTTGAGATATCTTAGAATTATCTGTGCTACAAAAATATTTGACTATTTCAGATCACTTTGATAACTAGTACACAAATTTATAGAATAAAAAATATCAGGCTTGAGGTTATAAGGTAATGTATACTTCCAATCATATCCCAAAAGTCTTTCTAATTTACAATTTTTCCAGACTCATCTTTACGCATCTTCATCCTCACTAAAGTAGGAGTAGAAACTTCTTTATATTCTACAAATCCATATTTTTGTAACAATTCCCTTGAATAATTTTCTTAATATAGGAAAATTTATTTTTCCTTATATTGAACTTGTAAGAAAAGGAATAAAGTTAATTCTCAAAACATTGATATTTCAAAATTCTTTTGCATTTCCTAATAAAATTATTTAGAAAAATTTTCTTCATCCCCAGAAAAAAACTATATTATCCACATGAACAATTACAATTAGAGTTTCAAAGTCAACATCTTTCATATATATGTTTCTGTCAACTTTTCCTTTTGAAAAAATCTTCATTCTCAAATAATTTTCAATCATAGAATACCATGAATGTGGATATTGTTTGAGCTCATATAAATCTTTCTTCAATCTAAAAACATTGTTTTCATCCTTATCAAGTAAAACCCAAAAGGTTACTCATTTTAAACTTCATCTTCATTTTATCCAAATTTAAATCTATCTGATACACATTGTAATTTTGATGAGAAGGCACTACTCAAAACATTATAATAGTTTCTAACTATTAAATAGGGGAAAATGTTTCATCAAAATCTCCGCCTTTAACATGTTCCTAGCCTTTATAAAAATCCTAGATTTTTTTCTAGAAACATCTCCATATTCCTTCAAAATATTTCTATAAACCCATTTTTTATGATAAAATTTTTATATTTTAGACATAAAACAAGTTCCTATGTTTCATTTTTCTCAATTTGATCCAACCCTTCATTCATAGAATTCACCCATTCTTTTGGATGAATAGATTATGAGACTGATTATGGTTCACATTTTGAGATGAGTGATGTTTTATTTTCCAATATCAACTTTCTTCTAGCCTAAAATAGAGCCTTCTAATTCCCAAAAAGTTTTTTAGTCTCAATTTTTTTTAAAGTAGGAAATTTCAGAGTTCCTCTTCCTTCTTCACTTTCCTCATCATACAATTCATCTGAATCTTCATGAACATTACTTTTATCACTTTCATTTTCATTGGAAAATTTCAGTTTTTGTTCCTCAAAATCACTATAATATTTTGTTAAAGATGTTTGATTCTCAATAACTTCCACATAGTATTATTCCACCAACTTTTATAAACATTTTTTCCATAATTTGTAACATCATCCATTGGGTGAATAAGAAAAGTTCCTTCCTCAGCTTTCTTATCAAACTTTCCCTAATCCAAATTTTTTATTTTAAGAAAACATGGGATTCCAAAAACATTGATGTACTTCAATAAAGGTTTTTTCTCATAGAAAATTTCATAAGAAATCATTTTGGTTTCCATACATAATTTTTTTCTAAACATGTAAAATAATATTAACAAATTCACTCTAGTAGACGATTGAATGCTTTTATTCATCTCACATGATTCTGCCCCTTTCCACCAAACCTTATATTCTTCATTTCTACTACTCCATATTGTTGTGGGGTATATAGAGAACTATACCAATTTTTAATACCATGATCTCTAAGATAATTTTCGAAATTATTTCTTGTAAACTCAATACCATTATCCTTTCTCAATTACTTTATATGAACCCCCATCTCTTTATCAACTTCTATTTTGAAAAACCTAAACATTTCTATAGGCTATGAGTTGCGTTTCAAAAACATGATGCTTATCATTTGAGTGAAATCACCATTAAAATTGATAAATTATAAACATCCTTTTTTATTGATGTCACATTGACCAAAATAAATTGGAATGAATAAGTTAAAGAGGCTCGGTAGATGGAATCTCAACTTTCTTATGACTTTTATTAGTCGTCTTCCCTTTCTAACAAGTAACACAAAAATCTTCCTCTCTTATTTTCAATTTTGGAAAATTTGTTACATAATAAACATTAAAAAGTTTTTTGATTCTTTTCGTCCCAAGTTGGATAATTATTTGGCACAAAAACTTATTCTCATCTTTGGCAATTAGATAACAAGAGTTTTTACATTCTCTAACTTGAAAAATATTTCCACTAGTTCTTTATCCTTTTGTGATAACTTTTTAATGTATCACTATGAAATGTATGGTCCTGGTATTCCTAAGACTCTATCGAAATTTTAATCTTCTACACAAGACACGACACGTGAAGGAAAACCCCATGTATGGGTGAGTATAACAATACTTAGTAGGACACCCCGAAACCAAAAAATATACTGATAAAACTAATATTTTCAACATTTTTGTATGAATTTCAATTGTTTTAACCCTCCTAATTTATCAATTAGAGCTTATATGGATCAATATTGGATTTATGGTGTGTTTTTATCTAAAATGTGAAATGTGATTAAATTCTGGATTTTTGACAGATTTTTACATCAAGGGTATTTTGGTAATTTAAATAAAAGTATAATTCCATATTGAATGATTATTTTTATAGAATACTTATTTTAATTCCTTTAACTTTTTCTTCTAGAATATAGGCTTATTTGAATATCTAAAGGCCTGAAAAAATCACTGATGTTTGGAAATTGTCCGGGCTGACAGCGTGGACCCCACCTCCGTAACAGATGTATAAATCAGGCTACACACCTATGATGGAGTTGATTATAAATGGATATGAAGTAGGACACATATATACACTACCTAAATAAATATCATTCAGTTTGTCTCCTATAATGGTGGAAAAGAGATGTCATACATTGAAGGAAGCTTCCTGGAAAATTCGTCTAGAAAAAAATACATTACCAATAAAAAATACATAAACCCCTCTAGAAGAGTCCAACCAATCTGATATTTTGAGGTTGAATGAAAAATTTATTTATTAAAATCATTTATGAAGGATGTAATGTGTTAACAATCCATTTATATTTCCATAAATGTGCAAACTTGACCAGGGCAATTTCTTCCCATAAAATGAGGGGAGCTCCCACCTCTCATCTCATCCCATTTTCCATCACATTTATTCTAAGGAACCAAGGGGATATCTCCACTTAGGGAGTACGTTCACAAATAATTCCCTTATCATATTATTAATTTTTTTATTTTCTTTATTTTTTTAGATTTCAATTGTAATTTAGACTTTCAATAAATTCATGCATGTTTTTAATTTTTGCGTTTTCTTCCGCCCAACCACCCACCTTTCTCCCCCATATTTTATACATATTTTCTTCTTTTCTTATTCTCATACTATCCACCATTACCTATTACCCTAAAAATGATAAACTTACTCAATCCTTGACTTGAGGGAGGTATGTGACAATTTCATTTATTCTACGGTAAAAT
Organism: Viscum album; assembly: GCA_963277665.1. Taxonomy (NCBI): domain Eukaryota; kingdom Viridiplantae; phylum Streptophyta; class Magnoliopsida; order Santalales; family Viscaceae; genus Viscum; species Viscum album. The sequence goes on along the minus strand of OY728148.1, from coordinate 959,717,113 downwards.
TCTTCTGTTTTATTAAGGTTCTTATAAGAAAGAGTGACGTGTATGGGTGTGGAGATAGCCCACCAGGAAACTAAAATCAAACTCATTTCTATTATTTTATTAAATCTGTTTCCTCCCTTATACGGAATACAAGATCTTAATACGATGGATTTAAGCCATTCGGTGGTTGAAATTGCATACAATAGAGCCACGTCTTGGATGTTGTCACACTCACGATTGAGTTGTTCCATCAACCTTGAGTAAAGTAGGATGGTAAGATAAGATTTCTAAATGCATTAAATATTTCACACCAATTAATAAAATAATAGTAATTCAAGAATGAGATCTCAAAATTGAATTATCAAACGTTATTTAAATACCAACAAGGAGATTGATGGAACCCACAAACCAACACATAAATTCAAAGTTCTTTATTCACTAATTAATTTTTTTCATTGCATGTTATTTTAATATTTTCAATAATTTAAATTTCATAACCTTCCTAAATTAAAAAAACAATTAAAAATAATTAGTTTAGGTGAATTAAATTAAGTGAGTGAAAAAATGAGAAAGTTCCTCAAGTGAGACGAACTTGGTGATCCATTATACTACACTAGGATAATTAAATTGCTTTTTACATGCCCTGTATTGGTGTGCCTCATATAAAACAAAGGAAATACATTCATCTCTACACAGGTATATTTCAACAACACATATAACTAGAATATCCAGATATACTCAACAAAGACACACATTCTAGAGGTAATTCCCAACAACATTATAATGGTATATGATTCCATATAGAATATTCCACAAAGCACTCTCCTGAGATAACACACTGTTGAATCTGATAGAATTGATGATGTCCATCCAATAGGTACTTCTTATTGGGTCTCTTCATGAGAAAGAGCATGCTAATAGTTTTAATAGAATTCAGTACACAGATGAGGATCACTGGCAAGGCCATGGGGTGATACCAACAAATCAATCTGGATTAACCTGCTAAGTAGAGGATTGGATCCCATGTACTGTTGGTCATGTCGATACCAAGAACTCCACCTAGTACATGAATATGAATTGAGGATCTCACTTTGGGCCTCTTAGAGTGATTCCAACAACTCTATCTAGGAATTACTACTGAAGGGATCGTTGCCCCGGGAGTAAAAAATGATTTCATACTAACCCTAGTTGAAAAGATAAAGGTAGAAAACCATAACAAAAACTGTCCAAGATATAGTGTAAAAGGTCTCCAAGACATGAATAAAAGAGTACACCGTGTGTAGTAGGGGTCACACTCCATGTCCCTTGAACCTGGGTCATGCCCGTGTAAATGGATCATCTCATCAAACTGTGTCTGTGTAGTAGTGCACACCAAGTATGTATCACATTTACTCTAACCATGTGCTAGTAAACTTCACCATCCTATGCATGTCTTCTCAAGTACCAGTACATAGCCTATCATGTGAACATCTTCCCATGTAAACAGTCTGTGTGATTCCTGAGTACATGTCGAGTGACCCAGGTGATACCACATGCTATGTGAAAGGGGTAATATTCCATGTGATATTTAAATACCTATGGAAACCATAATCAAAACTCACGCGGCCCCACTAAACGTATAGATCCAGATTAAACATTGTTTTGTTCATGATTTTTCAAAATCCCATATCTACTCCCACATTTGATCCAGTGCCTCCAGATTTCGATCTAGTGATCGTTTCACCATGATATTAAAGATCCCAACTCGTATAATCCTTTTTGTCGATGAAGAATGCATTACGCCATCAAATCTACTCAAAAAATGAATCAAATTGACATTCTTTGTTGTGTGTTGAAGAATGGTAAATTGGGTATCCTCTTTCATCTAAATTGCTTTATCTCCATCATCACAAATCTGTCAGGCTATTCCAATCTTAGATCTACGATATCGGATCGTTGCACCAAGAAATGGGTGTGAAATGATCGATTAATCGAGAATGGTCATGACGAACGATGAATTGGGGGGACAAAATAACAAGAACATATTATAGTAACAAACCTTGATCGATGTTCATGCTTATCTTGATCCATCATTATTAGAATGAAAATATGAATAATAAAATAAAAAATGTCTTCTCCCATCAAAACCTCATAAAATAAACTCATCCTGCATAATGATCAAACCACATATCAATATTTTCATTGAATGATTCATGTTCACTGTATAAATCAAGAATGGGGAAGAATTAAATAAAAATTCATGCCATAACTTGATTCAAATCGATCACTAATGATGAATGGGGTTGTATCGTGTTTTTTGGTGAGATCCTTTGAATCTTTTTTGCATTGATCATTGATCGAAGATCTTATGGCCATTCATCTGATAGGATTCACTGAAGCTATCTCATATGGATCTCCAACACTTCCCATGTTGTACAGTTAACCCGAGTATTTCTCCACAATATTCTATTCAAAGTCAATCAATCATTGCATCAACAAAAATGAAATAAAATAATTTATTATATTATTCTTTTCATTTCCACTCCTGTGATGACTTTTCTACAAATGACCCATACCGACTAATATTAAGTCATTCCTAGGGTAAACCTCACATTCTGAAATCAACGGTACCATCATATTTCTGATCAGGGTACCCATTTAGAAGTTATTACACTTTTTCTTGAAAATAATCCATGCATTCTATTTAATATATTTCAATCATTTATTTTTGTAACATTGGCCTCAGAATCGCATAGCGTCTCAGTGCCTGGTCTCACAACTAATCTATATAGTATCCAAAAAAAATAGTTCATGGAAAATCTAAGGAATTATAGTATACCACCCCTAATGACAACTAAAACTATATATAATCAATAGAAAGTGTATGTAGTTGTATAAAGAAATAATTACAATACATAAGTAAATAGTTATCACATTATCAATTAATCTTTATTTAACTATATAAAACTTGGGTTCCTATAGACACTCATACCTCAATCCCCGCTTCAACTCATGTCATAGGTTGATGTATGTCTGAGGGATATCATATCTTATAATTCCATTGATATCATTCAATACCTACTCTAAAATATGTTGGAGCCTAAAGTGTGTCAAAGGAATATCATATCTCATAATTCCATTCATATCATTATTTAATTCGTATTTTAATTCACTTGTTACCATTCATACATCACACAATAGAATGTTTATGTTTCTATTTTTTAATTCAAAACTAAATGACCATGTTACCATTCATACCTTACACATTAGAATAATCTTGTTCACATTCTCTATTTTACAACTGAATGGCCATGTTACCATTCATACCTTACACATTATAATGACCATGTTCCTGTTTTTTAATTCACAACTAAATGACCATGTTACCATTCTTAACACATAATTAATTCAACAATTAATTATCGGCATCAATTCCATTACAAATTCCACAATTACTTAAACATACCAATTCTATTAGTTAATTCAAAAGTTAACTAATCATATAAATAACATTAATTAATTCAAACAATAATTAATCACATATAATACATTAATTGATTCTAAAATTAATTAATCACTTAAATTCTATTAGTAAATTCAATAATTAATCAACCACACCAATTTTATAAATAATTCAATAATTAGTTTATCACAAAAATCCACTTAATTAATTTTCTAATTAATTGAGTACGTAAATCCCATTAACTAATTATTCAATTAATTAATCAATATCCACAAACTAAAAATCACATAATTAATTCCATAATTAATTATCTCAATCATAATCTCAATAGATCATAATTATTTCCATAATAAAATATCTCAATCCTAAAATATTAATATCTCATAATTAATTCTACAATTAAGTATCTCAATCTATAATTCCCAAAATCCCCAATTTCCGATCTCCTCAATTAATTACTTCAAAAAATTAATTAATTCAATAAAGAACATAATTTATAAACATCTAATAGAAATTATACAATTACAAACATGTAATTTAAATAAATACTTTGATATATGAATTATAGACAATCTACCTCAATTTGTTGATGAGCAATCACCTAATGAAAATCCTCATAATTTGAGCATCACAATTATTTAGAATGAGATTCAAATTTAAAACCCTAAATCAAGATAAAATCAATAAAGATCTCTTAAATATATATATATATCTACAATACTAGATATAGATCCACAAAAACATGTCTATATCTAATCAAAATAGGAAGAAAACCCCCTTTCTAGAATAGGATAATAAAGGATAAGGAATAGGAAACCAATCTAGATAAGATCCTGTGACAGGGAGGGGTGAAGATATTCAATCCAGGCTTAAAATAACAAATTAAAAAGGTTCTTAAGTCTTTTAATCCATAAAGGATTCTCCAAAATCTAGAAATATTATCTTGGGTTAAATGCGGATCAAATAGGAGTTAAATTGGGATTTTGGTGACTAAAAATCTAATTTTTTTGTGATTTAAATATTCATTTCTGGTTAGTTGGCCTGGGGAGCACAGTTTCTCCTAAATGTGTGCCTAAATGTGAACCTCTATTATGGGGGTTCATAGTATCTCATAATAGGGTGTACAGATTGAAAAACCATGTGTCAACCATGTAATTCCTCTCTGTCCAAGGTTGCATGGTTTGCTGGGTAGGGGCGCACGATAAGGGAAAACCATGAGCCAACTATGCACTGCCCTTCTCCCTTAAAATTTTCTCAATTATTAAACCAAACACACCCCATGGTAAAACCAAACCCTCGTACACTAAAACAGGGCAAAAATAAATACCTGAAATTAAGACCAAGTCATCTTCTGTAAAGGTCGGGATCTTACAATCTCACCAACTTATAACATCTTATCCTTGAGCTGAAGTCCCAAGAATGTCATAGATTCTATGTCAAAAAGATTAGCAAAATGATCCCACATATCTTATTTCATTTCCCTTGTCTCCACCCACACATTCCCATGTTTCCACAATACACAAACTATAGGCATGGTCTCTCCCCGCAACACTTTCTCACTGCGATTAAACAGACGTATTAGATGCTCATCAAAGGAAACATCTATCTCAATCTCAACATCATCAATATCGATCGCATTAAAAGGTTTGGGGTGATACCAACCTAGTTTTGACACTTAGAAAATATCAAAAATAGCAGTGTATCTCTGTTTTAGAGCCAATAGGTACACCACTAGCTTGATTCTCTCCACCACCTCAAACAGTCCAACAAACGTGGGTGCCCACATTCCCTGTCTCTGTATTCTATAGTGACTGAATATAGGAAACACCAAAATGAATACATCATCAACCTCTGTAAACTCCAGGATTCATTTATTTCTATCAGCGTATGACTTCTATCTACTTTGGATCGTATCCATATATTTCTAAATCAACCGTAGAAGCTCTAATGTGTCCTAAATGCGACTTGGTCACAACAACATAGACTCACTTACCTCCGTCCATACTAGAGGTGGTATTCATGGCCAACTATAAAGAGCCTCACATGATTACATCTATATAGTTTCCCAATAATTATTGGTATGGGTGAACTCCACTAGTTCTAGGTGATTCTCCCAAGACCAAATAGAAGTTTAGAACACAAGCTCACAATGTATCCTCAAGATCTTGTATAGTATGCTCTGACCACACATCTATCAGTCTGTCGAAATTCATACTCAATAAAACCTACATACCAAGAACCTTCTGTAATCCCTATAATAATAATGAAGTAAAACACAAGTTTCAGTCTGCGACAATATTCTTGTGGAACCTCGTGCATACAGACTATCACCCAAACATAAAAATATCCCAACTGCTCCACTGAGAAAGTCTCCCATATATTCAAGAAATTCACTACCTTTTTCAGTCTGTCCACAATAACCCAAATAGAATTATTCTTTTAAGGAATCCTCGGGAGAGCCACCACAATGTCCATGGTCACTTTGTTCCACTTCCATTCTATAATGGCCAACAACTATAGTAAACATATAGGTCGTTAATGCTCCGCCTTCACCTACTGATTGGTTTAGAATCGTGTCACAAACCGTACTATTTTATTCTTTCATTTCCAACAATCAAAACATTCTTTGTAGTTCACGGTGCATGTTGGTCACACCTGGATGTACCACCCACTTCGGGGAATGAAACTCACAGATCAGCTTGTCTCACATTATTTTAGGAAAGAAAACCAGATTCCTAACATTTATGACTTCATCCTCATCTATGCTCCAATCAGAAGGTGACTCCCCACCTTCAAGGTTTTCCCTTAAGTTAAAACATTTTAAACCCACATACTTCATATCTTAGATCTATCTAAAGGATGTATACTCCAATGAAACTATTACAAGATTCATTTAATCCTAACTCTCCTAAACCACAATGTGTATCACGTCCAGTAAATCCATCATCTTCTACTCAGCACTAGACTCCTGATCCACCTGAGATTGAGTCTTCCTGCTCAAAGCATCATCATCAATGTTCCCCTTTCTAGGCGTATATGTGGGCCCAAAATTGAATGGCTGCATATACTCAACCCATCCCTGTTATCGAAGATTCAAGTCTCACTGTGAAAATATGTACTTTAATCTCTTGAGATCAATATACATAGTAAATAATTTCCCAAAAAATAATTTCCCCAACAATTTAAAACATAAACCATTATAGCCAACTTGAGGTCATATGTAGGGTAGTTCGGTTAATGGGGCCTCAAATTCAAAGACCCATAAACCACAAATTAATCTCCTTGCATCAACACAACTCCGATTACAATCCCATAAGTGTCACAATACACTATGTACTTCTCACCTTCCTCAGGTAGGATCAATATTGGTAATGATGCCAAAATCTTCTTCGTCTTCTAAAAAGAATTATCACAGTCTTATGACCAATAAAAATTTATCCCTTTTTTGGTCAAGCCCATCATCAATGTTTCCATCAGTAAATGACCTGAATGAACCTCTAATAATATTCAAAAAATCCTAGAAATATATGGATATCAAACATGATCTTGGGATGCTCTCAAGAAACCACTATCTGAACCTTCTCTAGATTTACCAACACACATTCCTCTGAGATGATGCAACCCAAGAAGTGTACCTGATCAATCCAAAAAAAATGTACTTAGATATCTTGATGTATATCCAATGATATCTTAGTGTGAATAGGATGATATCAAGATGTTGGTAATAATAATCATGTGTCTTGGAGTGACCCAAGATGTCTTCCACAAACACTACCTCAAACTGATCTAGGTACAGATTAAATATTTTGTTCATTAAGTCCATAAAAATTACTGGTGTGTTCGTCAACCCAAGAAATAATATGATGAAATCATAAAGTCCATACTTGCTTCTATATTCATCCCTTGGTATATCAGAAGTCGGAACTCCCTTTTTAGGATACCCTAATCTTAAGAAAATCTTTGAGAACACACAATCTCCTCTTAACTAGTCAAAGAGGTCATCGATAGGGGGGAGAGGATACTGGTTCTTCATAGTCATCTGGTTCAACATTTGGTAATCAACACATAAGCATAAACTCATACCAGCCTTCTTTTCAAACAACACTTGTGAACCCCAAGGCGACATACATAGATAAATAAATACCTTATCTTCTAAGTACTCCAGTAGAGTCTTGAGCTCTTTAATATCTTCTAATTCCATTCTATATCGTGGAATAGAAATCATCTCTTCCTCCGATATGAGCTCAAGGAAAAATTCCACATGTCTCTCAAGTGGAATCCCAGAGAAATATTAAGTAAACTCCTCCTAAAACATATACACTATGTGTGGAAATACATCTCACTTTACACCTCCATAATCCATAAATAAACTAGAATCCTGGGTTGTGATATCAATTATTTGATGAGTAATTGGCCCTACTCGGAACGCCTCGATATCCCACTCTCCACATTGAATATATTTGTAACCCATAGGAGATGTAATTGTCACTATCTTATGATAAAAATAAATGTGGGGAAAATATGACACTAACCAGTCCATACAGATAATTAGTTCAATGCCGGACATGTCTATGATATAAAGATACCATATAAATTGATACTACTCGACCTCAAGAGTACAACCTTTTCACAAAAAAATTTCTCTTGACCGAACTCCATGAGGTGTGTTTGTCGTCAACACCCCACTCACAAACACCATCACGAGGCTCAAACCATTAACAAGTTTTGTAGAAATAAAGGAATGATAGGCACCGATTTCAAATAAGTCACTATATATCCTAGAAGCTATAAAAATAATACCTCTCACGGTCAATGGTCCAGCTTTGACATCCACAAGTGTAGGGTGAATAGAATGAAACATTCTTACCCCACTTCCCCATGATGCACTCTAAGTCCACTTTTGTGCGCTACTCTACTAATAAGAGTGATCTTACCCTGAATCTCCACATACACTACCTTTACCTCCTTGTACAGAAGAACTCCAGATGCAAGGCTGATATAGTGCAAAATATCCTCTTCCTACACTCTGATTCTGACTAGCTATACCCTTACTACTCATCTATCGGTGGGTCCTATAGATCTTTTTTAGAAGTTCCATCTTCCTAAAACACTATAACTATATTGGTGGTTGAGTTAAATATCTTAAATAGTTTCCTAATCAAACACACTAGTGATAGATCACTCGATTAAGGTCCTATGCAACTGATCCCTCTTTATAGGTACTTTGTTTCCCACTACCCTGGTTGATGTTTTCATAGAAATGCTTCCTACTCTCAGAAGTCATACCTTATAATCATCCAAATGGAACCACCTTTCCTACACTAGAAGCCTCTTTAGGTTGCCCATATCTATGAGATCCTTATCCACCACCTCAGCAAACTCCTTTAACTGAAAAAGGTTAACTTGGGACTTAATCTCACATTTAAGCCTATCCTAAACATTTCTCGATGTAGTTATCTCATCAACTACCAATGCGGGAGAAAAGTGTTTATAACGACCCATACTTTACATATATTTTTATTACTTCATATTTGAAGCACACTTATTACAACATATAACAAAACCATAAAAGGACCGTATAGGTATAGTGTCTTTAGAAACTGGGAAACATATCAACTGGTTCATAAATCATCTACGTTGTCTCCCATTTATTTCATCATATCTAGAGTCCCTTTTGGCATTCTATACTTAGTACCCTTCTTCCTGGCCTGGGGAAATAAAACACACAAAAGGTTGAGCTCAAATTCTCATTAAGGGTAAACAAAAGAAATATCAATCACATCATATTCATATGAACATAACATTTTGGAAAACAAAACCTGGAAAAGAGATCATAATATCATAACATGGGATAAATCATAGTGGTGAAATGTAATCCAAAATAATCATCACTTAAAACATCAAACTTTGGGGCATACACACATAATCAAATAGAATCATTTCTTATTAGTCAAGACTCATTTCAAAGAATATCATAGCGGACAAAGTCCATTTCTGAACCGAGTTCACTCCTCGTTTGAGTCATGTATCACTGAACCGATTTAACCTTCCATTTCAGCCATGTCAATCTCATGAGATATAAATATTTACCCTATTCATTAGAGGTAGGTATAGGTCCCACCCATCTCATAAGGATACCATTTGTATGTGTGCCACAAGATCATAAATAAAACATCATAACATAACCCATGTAATAAAAATGGGATTCTTAATCATCATGCCATCATAACTCAATCCATATAATATAAAAGGACATCACAAAAATAATTTCATCATAACAAAATCAAAACAATGTAAAGATAGGGATATAAATAGAACCCTATATTATCTTAGATGGAAAATAATTTTGATAGAACACTTGAACTCTATTCATGAGGAAAGTATCCTTTCTACTTCAAAAACATTTTCCTTTCTCAACATGTCATATAATTTTAAACTAAAAGAAGTTGATTAAAAATAAAATTGAAAACTTGCAATGGATGCTTCATGGAAATAATGTTCTAAAAATCCATTCATGTCTTAAATGTTAAAAAACATTCTTCTCGTACTTTGGTTGAAAAAGACAAAAAGTGCCTCGTAATAAAAATGACAAAAGATTAATTTCATATCTTTTACTAAAAACTCACCATCAAGTAATATTGGATTTAAAAAATTGTAGGAGGATAGAAATAATTTTACATATTGATGAAACATAGATATGGATGATAAATATTCCCCTGTAAATTCTAAAGTAAAAACACTCTAGGATAAAAATTGAGATTGTGAGATTTTCCCTTAACTTAGGTCTGATTTGCTTCATACGTGTCCGAACCTCCTGTATAATGACATAATAATGTTATTTATTTATTCCAGAATTGTACTCATACTTATGATATCATATATGGTCATATTCTTATCTTCGTATTAGTACAATTTCATTGCTACTTGTTATTCAGGTGTTTATTGATATTTTTGGATCTTATGTGTGTTTTGTCGAATAAATTATTATTCATATGTTTAGGTTATAGATACCTCATTTACAGAATGGTATTATTGCAATAAATATCATATTTATTGATTATATTCATTTATATAATCATTATTCAATGAAGATCTTGTAGAACGAGTCTCATCACATCATGGAGACGGTAGGTCGTACGTACGCACGAGCGATGATATTGTTCCTATGATCGTGGAATTGTATTGAAGTGTATCTATACTATTTCATAATAAATATAACTTTAAAATAATTATGTATACTTACTCTTTACACCATTATACCCATCCATGTATGGTGGTGGTGGAAAACTGATTATAGCATGGCGTAGAGACGGTATTCTGTACGTACACACGCGTTGTGATTTCATTTTCCATAGGATGGATAGAATGTGAAATAGTGTTGTTTCATATTTATAATAAAATATCAGTATATGAGTGATACTGATGTTATTACATCATAATGAAACAACTAAGGAAGAATAAGTTGAAGAAGAATGAAATTGAAAAGGATCGGTAATGGATATTACCTCTTCTTTGACGCGCCTCTTCTTAACCTCCTCTTAGGGCACTAGGGATGGTCTTTTAATAAGACCAGGACCTCCAGGATGTTTCTAGGGAAGTGTAGAAGAGAATTTGGTAGGTTTTGGCCGATATTTATGGATCAATGTATGTGAGGAGGAGAGGGAGGCGGTGCCTTTTCATAAGGGAGGAGAGGGGACCTTTGGAAAAACTAAAAATATTATGTTATTATAAAGTCATATTCGGTTTTTAATAGATCCAGATTGATTTATTTCGAAGATAAGGTGGGTATGGGTTGAAATCCTCTCATCCAATATAATTTTGACAAGTTTAGGTTTCTATTTTAACCTTATCATTTAGATTTAACTTTAAGTTAGATAATTTAACCTTTACCGTGTCTTCTTGTTTTCTTACACTATAAGGTTAATAAACATACTATCACAAGACAAAAGAACCCCAAGATTTTTATTATTAATATATATAACCTTATATAAGTCTTTTTTACTATCTTTAGATTTTAAGGAATAAAATAACAATTAATAATATATTATTTGTTTTAAAAACTATTTTATGTCAATTTTGACACTATTTGGTAATTAATTTTTCACAAAATCAAAACAGAATGATTAGTGAGAATAAAGATAATTAAATTAATTATAAAATGTCACATTAACCTATAAAATTAGTTTAATTCATAAAAAGTCTCAAATTACATTTATTTGAGTATTTAAAACATCAATTATGTTAATATTTCATCAATAATGTAATTATTACATCACCATTGTATCATAAATATATTAAATTATTTAATATATAAAAATTATAAATAAATTACGATTATGTAGGAAATAGTTTTAGCTTTCTAATGAATATTTATAGTACAATTTATCTTATTTATAATCCTATATTAAAAATGTTTTAATTATTAAACATTGATTTTAAATATTTCAACTATTTTTTATATAAAATAGTATTAAATGTCCTAATCTAATCCAAGTGGACATAAAGGGTAATATTTTATCCCTAATGTTTTTTTGGTCGAAATACACTTATCCAATAGAATTAGGACTTGTTTTAGGGTAATAATAATATCATTTTTACACTTAATTACCATATTTACTTTTAACCGTGGTAAATAAAAGTAAAAAGTTACTATTCACCAAAAAAATATTTTCATCTCATTGAACCACATATTACTTACTAACATCAACCGTGTCTCTCAAATTTTTTAAATTCCATTCACAAAAGTGGTAAAATTATGTTTTATGTAAATTTGCAAATTTTCATATGAGGTGGGTAAAAGACGGTCAAAAGTTCAATAAACTTTTTATATATCTAAAATTATTATAAAATGACTCCAATTAATTACATTGAACTTATATAGGTATTATGTATCAATTTTTACCTAAAATTAATTTAAATAAAATAAATAATTATTTAAATAAAAAGTCTGTTTTTAAATAGTAACCTAGTGTTTTCACTTTTCATCAAAAATTGAAAATTTTCAAAAAAATACCAAAATTTCACCCTAGGATAATTTCGATATTTCTAATCCAAAAATGAAGTCCATTTTGAAAAAAAAATATTTATAAAATTTAAAAAAATTGTTATAACTATTTATAATGACTAGTTTTAATAATATTTTAATAGCATATCGTTGTTTAGTGAAACTCTGTATTGCGTACAACGCAAGCTATTGAGGAAGACCCTGATTGCGTGTAAAAAAATCCAAGCTAGTGTTGTCTGTAGAGAATGATTTATTTTATGATATATAAAAACAAAATATTTATCATAAAATTCTCGGGTGTTACACTCTACCCCCCTTAAAATGAATTTCAGCCTCAAAATTCTTCACTTTGTAACAAACAGATGAGGATACCACTCCCTAATTATATCCTCAAGCTCCCATGTAGCTTATTCTAATTGGTTGTTCCTCCATAAAACTTTCACCAAGAGAGTGGTCTTGTTTTTTAGAACTGTTTTTTCCACCATCCAGAATCTCTATCGACTGTTCTTCATAAAAAAGATCTTGCTACAGTGGTACAACTTCTGAGCTGAGTACATGTGAAGGATCGGGTATGTACTTTTTCAGGAGCGATACATGGAACACATCATGAACTTGACAGAGATTCGGTTGAAGCGCAAATCCGTAAGCTACCTTCCAAACATGATCCAGTATTTCAAAAGGACCGATATACCTTGGGCTCAGCTTTCCCTTCTTTCCAAATCTCATTGCTCTCTTCCAAGGAGATATTCGTAAGAACACTTTATCACCCACTTCAAACTCTAGGTCTTTTCATCGGTTATCGGCGTAATTTTTTGTCAACTCTGAGCTGCTCTTATGTGTTGTTGAATATATTATACCTTTTCTGCCATCTCATCAACAAGATCTGGACCTAATAGCTTTATTTCCCCAAATTCATCCCAGCAAGTTGGAGTTTGACATTTATTTCTATAAAGAGCTTCATAAGGAGACATCTTAATACTGGAGTGAAAGCTATTATTATAAGAAAATTTCACAAAATTAAGGTGTTGATCCCAGCCACCTTTGTAGTCCATAGAGCAAGCCCTTAACATGTCTTCTAGAGTTTGAATTGTTCTCTCAGACTGACTGCCTGTCTCAGGATGATAAGTAGTGCCTATGCTCAACTCTGTGTCCAGAGTATGCTGAAGACTTCGCCAAAACATCGAGGTAAACCTCGGATCCCGATCAGATATAATGGAAAGTGGCACTCCATGCAACCTTACCACTTGCTTTACATATATCATGGCAAGCTGATCAAGAGAGAAATCCTCTCTAATAGCAATGAAGTGTGATGACTTCATAAGATGATCACCTATAACCCAGATAGCATTATTGCCTTTGGATATTTTAGGAAGTCTAGTGAAAAAGTCCATAGTGATATTTTCCCATTTCCATTCAGGTATGGGTAATGGTTCTAACATCCCCTTAGACTTCTGTCTCTCAGCTTTAACTTGCTAATAAACCAAGCATCGACAGACATATTCAGCAACATCTCTTTTCATGCCATCCAACCATAAGTACTCTTTCAGGTCCCTATACATCTTTGTGCTTCTAGGATGAATAGAGAATGAAGAAATATGAGCCTCATCCAGCAGCTCCTTCATTAATTCTGGGATGGGAGGAACAGAAACCCGATTCTTGAACCTTATTATCCCATCACAATCAATGTTGAATTCAGGAACATTTCTCACCTTCTTTTGTACCTCAATATCTTCTTTCTGTGCCTATTTAATATTCACATGTATATATGGTTGAACATTCATTTGTGACTGATAAGATTTGATCCCCTTGCATTATAATTCCAAGATCCATCCTTTGTAAATCGATAAATATTGGAACTTTTCTGATCGTCATCATGGATAAGCTAGCACGACCTAGTTGACATAATGCAACTGCCACCTTGTTTGCATTCCCAGGGTGGTAATGAAATGAGTAGTCGTAATCCTTAATCAGCTCCAACCATCTTCTTTGTCGCATATTCAGCTCCTTCTATCTGAAAATATACTTTTAACTTTTATGATCAGTATGAATATCACACCTTTCACCATAAAGATAATGCCTCCAAATCATTAATGCAAAAATGACCGCAGCTAACTCCAAATCATGAGTTGGGAAATTTTTCTCATGGATTTTCAACTGTCCTGAGGCATAACCTATCACCATAACATTTTTCATAAGAACACACCCCAGCCCTTTCTTGGATGCATCACTGTAGATTAGAAACCTTTCTCTACTACAAGGATGTGTGAGTACAGGTGCACTGGATAACCTTCTTTTCAACTCCTTGAAATTCAATTCACATTCCTCTGTCCACACGAACCTAACACCTTTTCGAGTCAACCTGGTGAGTGGATTAGATAATCACCAAAAATCATTCACAAAACGACGATAATATCCCACCAAACCAAGAAAACGTTGGATCTCAATTACTGTTGTTGGTCTCGACCATCATTCTGTAACCTCTGTTTTTACTGGATCCACATATATCCCCTCTTTTGAAATTTTGTGACCCAAAAATGAAACTTTTTGAAGCCAAAATTCACACTTGGTAAATTTGTCATAAAGCTTCTCCTTTCTCAAGGTCTTCAATACAATTCTCAAGTTATCTTCATGTTATTCCTTGATCTTTGAATAGACTAGAATATCCTCTATAAAGACTACCACAAACTGATCAAGTTAGTCTCTAAAGACTCTATTCTTCAAATCCATGAAGATACCAGGGGAATTAGTAAGACCAAATGTAATCACTATAAATTCATAGTGTCCATACCTTTTATAGAAAGTCGTCGTTGGTATATCCACCCTTTTGACCCTTAATTGATGACACCATGAACATAGATCAATATTGGAAAAGTATTGAGCTCCACGTTGTTGATCAAATATGTCCTCAATGCATGGGAGAGGATATTTGTTCTTGATAGTGATCTTGTTAAGTTCTCGATAATCAATGCAGAGTCTCATTGATCCATCTTTATTCTTAACAAACCAAATAGTTTCTCCCTAAGGTGACGCACTAGGGTGTATAAATCCCTTATCAAGAATCTCTTGGAGTTTCTTCTTCAATTCCTACAACTCATTCGGGTCCATTCTATAAGGTGTCTTTGAAATATGTAGAGCACCCGGTACAAGTTCTATTGAAAAATCAACTTCACGATTTGGTGGAAGACCTGGAAATTCCTCCAGAAATACATCATCAAACTCCAGTAAAATGGTAATATTCTTAATCATGAGTTTCTCTCCAACCATTTGAGATAAAAAATCTTCATTTAGTGGATTCAAGACCCATAAGATGGAAGAAATTTACACTGGAAGGTTATATTTATCTTTGCATCGATAGACGATCATTGATTGATCTGGAATGTGAAATGTGACTTCCATTCTTTGGAAATTGATATGAGCCCCATATAAAAAAAGCCAATCCATGCCAAGAATCACATCAAATTCCACTATAGGAAGGATCACAAGAGTTACAAGAAGCACTTTCCCACAAACTTCAATCGTAGAAGAATTATAATCTTTTGATGCAACTGTTGTGCCATTAGGGGTTGTCACAACTAACTCAACATCTTATTGTTGAGGTAATATGGTGATACCCTTGGAAAATTATTTAGAAATAAAATTGTGGGTGGATCCATAATCAAATAAAACATTTTCTACTTTAGAGTGGATGGTATGTGTACCTTTCACCACTTCGTTATCGTACTCCACATCGCTGATAGAAATTTCATGTGACATTCCTTTATATTTAGCCTTAAGAGTTTGTTGGCGCCGATCATCATCAACAACCCTTGGTTTGGGCATTGATTAGCATAATTCCCCATTTCCTTACACTTGTAACATGGAAGTGTAGGAGGTGCACTTTGTGTCGCCTTTTCTTTGTTTTCATCACTAGACATCTTCTTCCCATTATTGTGGAATTCAAATGCATGATGCCATTCCTTTCCTCATTTGAAACTTTTACTTGTCCCTTTAAGAAAACTCCCTCCATGTTTCTTTCCACACATTGAGCATATAGGAAAACTCATCTTCTATTCAGTGTGGTCTTTAGATTTTCCTTTGAATTCCATTTTCCTCTTCTTATCAAATGAATATGACTGATGGGTTACTCCAATCTCAATCTCAAATTTGAGAGCACATCGAATGATTTCTTCATAGCTATTGAAGTCCCTTAAGGATAATGCCCTTTGATGACTTGGTTTTAAACCACTAATTAATTGATCAGTCTTACTCTTAGGTTGGATAATAATCCCAAAAGCGTACCTTGAAAGTCATGTAAAATTTTCTTCAAAGGTACAAATAGATTCATCATCCTTTTGCTTCAGTTCAAGAAACACCTTCTCCATCTCTGTTCGAAGAATACAAGGGAAGTACTTATTGAAAAATAAGTTCTTGAACACATCCCATTCCTTGTATTCCATTTCATCTCTTTGACTCATATTCTTGATAAGATTCCACCATTGATCAGCTTCACCTTCCAAATGATATACTGCTAAGATGAATTTATCATGCTCATAACATTGAAGAACTGAAAATATCTTTTCAATATTATTAATCCATTATTCAGCAACTAATGGATCAGTAAACCCACTGAAATAAGGTACACGCTGCCTCATGAAAGATTGCACAGAATGTTGCTCCTTCCTTTGCTCATTTGGAAGTCTTGCATTATTCAGAGCTTGAGAAAGTTGTGTGAGCATGGCTACATGATATTTCATTCTAGCTCCCATAACGTTTGGTCGCTCAGGGGGACAATTATTGCATTGCCTGTCGCATTCTGCATTAACACGGTTCCCTCGGGTTCCAGCCATTGTCTAAAACCAAGAAGAATAGTGTGAGTAACACTAATTATAATAATAAAACCACATAATCAAGAATAAAATTTTTCACTTAAGGTTTATCATAGGTTATTCATGTACATTTCTAAAACACTATGATTGTGTTCTATGCCTAGACTTATCCTTAGGGTTCTTACTAAGGCTTTCACAACCTAGTTTCCAAAGGTTGACTATACATTTCTTTTGATACCAACTATAATGACCCATAATTTTCATACATTGTTATTACTTCATTATTGAATCACACTTATTACAACATATATCAAAACCATGAAAGGACCATATAGGTATAGTGTCTTTAGAAACTGGGAAACATAACAACTGGTTTATATATAATCTACGTTGTCTCCCATTTATTTCATCATATATAGAGTCCCTTTTGGAATATTGTACTTAGTACCCTTCTTTCTGACCTGGGGAAACAAAAAAAATACAAAAGGGTGAGCTCAAATGCTTATTAAGGATAAACAAAAGAAATATCAATCACATCACATTCATAAGAACATAACATTTGGGAAAACATAACCTACAAAAGATATCATAATATCATAACATGGGATAAATCATTATTGTGAAATGTATTCCCAAATAATCATAACATGAAACATGAAACATTGTGGAATACACACATAATCATAGGGAATCATTTCTTATTAGTCAAAACTAATTTCCAAGACTATCTAAGCGGACATAGTCCATTTCTGAACCGATTTCACTTTTCATTTCAGTCCTATATCACTGAACCGGTTTAACATATCGTTCCAGCCACGTCTATCTCATGAGATATAAATCATTACCCAATCCATTGGAGGTAGATATAGGTCCCACCCATCTCATAATAATACCATTCTTATGTGTGCCACAAGATCATAATTCATACATCATAAAATAACCCATGTAATAAAAATGGGATTCTTAATCATCATATCGTCACAACACAATCCATATAAGATAAAAAGACATTATAAAAATAATTACATCATAAAATGATCAAAAAAATGTAAAAATATAGATATAAATATAACCCTATATTATCTTAGATGGAAAATAATTTTGATAGAACACTTGAACTCCATTCTTGAGGAAAATATCCTTTCTACTTCAAAAACATTTTCCTTTCATAACATGTCATATAATTTTAAACAAAAAGAAGTTGATTAAAAATAAACATGACAACTTGTAAAGAAAGCATCATGGATATAATTTTCTAAAAATCCATTCATGCCATATAAGTTAAAAAAACATTCTTCTCGTACTTTGGACAAAAAAGTCAAAAAGTACCTTGTACTAAAAACAAAAAAAGATTCCTTTCATATCTTTTACTAAAAACTCACCAACAAGTATTATAGGATTTAAACAATTGTAGGAGGATAGAAATAATATTACATATTGACGAAACATGTATATGGATGATAAATATTCCCCAGTAAATTCTGAAGTAAAAACAATCTCGGATAAAAATTGAGATTGTGAGATTTTCCCTTACCTTAGGTCTGATTTGATTTGTACGTGTCCGAAACTCTTGTATAAAGATTCAAATAATGTTATTGACTTATTCCAGAATTTTAATCATTGTTATGATACCATATATGGTCATATTCCTAGCTTTGTATTAGTAATATTTCATTGCTACTTGTTATTCAGGTGTTTATTGATTTTTTTGGTCTTATGTGTGTTTTGAAGAATAAATTCATATTCTTCTTTTTAGGTTATAGATACCTAATTTCCATAATTTTATTAGTATAATATATATCATATTTATTCATTAAATTCATTTATATAATCATTATTCAATGAAGATCATGTAGAATGAGTCGCATCACATCGTGGAGACGGTAGGCCGTACGTACGCCCGAGTGATGATATCGTTCCCATGATCGTGGAATTGTATTGAAGTGTATGTACATTATATCAGAATAAATATCACATTGAAATAATCATGTATAATTATTCTTTACAAAATTATACCCAACAAATTAAGGTGGTGGTGGAATATAGATTACACCATGGCGTGGAGACGGTATTTCGTACGTACGCACGCGCGGTGATTTCATTTTCCGTAGAATGAATAGAAGGTGAAATAGTGTTGTTTCATATTTATAATAAAATATAATTATATTATTGATAATGATGTTATTAGTTCATAATTAAACAACTAAGTAAGAAGATGTTGAAGAAGAAAGAAATTGGAAAGGATCTGTAATGGATATTACCTCTTCTTTGACGCGCCACTTCTTAACCTCCTCTTAGGGCACTAGGGATGGTCTTTTAAGAAGACCATGACCTATAGGATGTTTCTAGGGAAGTTTATAAGAGAATTTGTCAGGGTTTGGCCGAGATTTATGGCTCAATGTGGTGTGAGGAGGAGAGGGAGGATGTGCCTTTTTATAATGGAGGAGAGGGGAACCTTTGAAAAAACTAAAAATATTATTTTATTATAAAGACTTATTCGGTTTTTAATAGCTCCAAATTGATTTATATCGAAGCTAATGTGGGGATGGGTAGAAATAATCTCAACCAATATAATTTAGACAAGTTTATGTTTCTATTTTAACCTTATCATTTAGATTTAACATTAAGTTATATAATTTAACTTTTACCGTGTCTTCTTGTTTTCTTACACTATATGGTTAATAAACTTACATTAACAAGCCAAACGAACCCCAAGTTGTTTCTTATTAATATATATAACATTATCTAAGTCATTTGGCCGATCCTTATATTTTTAGAAATAAAGTAACAATTAATAATATAACATTTAAAAAAAACTATTTTATTTCAATTTTGACAGTATTTGGTAATGGATTTTTGTGAAAATCATAACAGAATGATTAGTTATAAAAAAGTAAATTAATTCAATATTAACATTTCATATTAACCTATAAATTAGTTTAATTTATAAAAAGTTTCAAATTATATTTATTTGGGTATTTATATCATCAATTATGTTAATATTTCATTAATAAGATAATTACTGCATCACCATTGTGTCATAAATAAATTAAATTATTTAATGTCTAAAAATTATAAATAAAATACAATTATGTAGGAAATATTTTTTATCTTTCTAATGAATATTTATAGTCTAATTTATCTTATGTATAACCCTATATTAAAAATGTTTTAGTTATTAAACATTGATTTTAACTATTTTAACTATTCTTTAAATAAAATAATATTAAATGTCCTGATCTAAACCAAGTTGACCTAAAGGGTAATATTTTATCCCTAATGTTGTTTCTGGTCGAATTACACTTATCCAATATAATTAGGACATGTGTTAGGGTAATAATAATTTCATTTTTACCCTTAATTACCATATTTACTTTTAACCGTGGTAAATAAAAGTAAAATGTTACTATTCACCCAAAATTATTTTCATCTCATTGAACCACATTTTACATACTGACATCAACCGTGTCTCTCAGATTTTTGAAAATTCCATTCACAAAAGCGGTAAAATGAAGTTCTATGTAAATTTTCAAATTCTCCTAGGATGTGGGTAAAAGACGGTCAAAAGTTCAATACATTTTTTTATATATAAAATTATTAAAAATTTACTCCAATGAATTACAGTGAACTTATATAGGTATTATGTATCAATTTTGACCTAAAATAATTTTAAATAAAATAAATAATTATTTAAATAAAAAGACTGTTTTTAAATAGTAACCAACTGTTTTCACTATTCATAAAAAATTAACAGTTTTCAGAAAAATACCAAAATTTCACCCTATGCTAATTTCAATATTCTGATTCCAAAAATGATTTTAGTTTTCAAAAATAAAATTTATAAAATTTTAAAAAGAGGTTATTGCTATTCATAATGGCTAGTTTTAATAATATTTTTTCATAGCATAACGTTGTTTACTATTCATAATGGCTAGTTTTAATAATATTTTATTACTATTCATAATCGCTAGTTTTATAGTCCACGCCTGAACATACAAACAGTGATTCACTAATCCTCATATCATGTAAACAGCCAACATGAGCATCCTCTCTAAAGGAGTCTCAAAGTGGTCAATTATAGTCA
The DNA here is from genome assembly GCA_963277665.1 of Viscum album. Taxonomy (NCBI): domain Eukaryota; kingdom Viridiplantae; phylum Streptophyta; class Magnoliopsida; order Santalales; family Viscaceae; genus Viscum; species Viscum album. The sequence continues at coordinate 959,695,799 of OY728148.1, read as the reverse complement.
TGATGGACTCAACCTATAAATCATCTCTCTCATGTCCACCCTCTCCAATAAAAGAAGGACAGTGTTGAATTTGTAACTCCATTTTTAGATCAAGCATACTCTTCACAACCCACCCTGGGTCTCTTCCCATGAATTTCATGAAGTGGGAAATGTTCTCTTGGAACTGCTCCCTAAATTCCTCACCTGACACAATTGGTGCCTTAGTTCCTACTACTGGTAGATCATCTCTAGCCATATCCTCATGTTATCCTCTTAATAAGTGCCATCATAGAGAGATATATATACCATTACAAATAGGTACCTTAGAAAACCTTTTACAAAATTAACACATTTATGGTAAAATACAATATTCCACAACAATTCATTTCCCCAAACCCTACCACATAGTCAAAACTGAGGTGTTATCACTACCCTTAATAATCTTACTCCTTGGTCCTAGATAACAAGGGTAAAGACATTCTAATTATATAATTTTCTAATTTAGACACACAGTTATTCTCACCTTACATTATTCTACAATCATTATCAATTTCATGTTTGATTCCATTTTCATTTCAATTTCACAAGCAAGGAAAAACAGTTCATGTTTAATAACTTACCCATAACCCATTTTTCTATGTGCACTTAAAATTAAGCATGTCACAATAACCCTAAGATCCTAGAATGGTGCATGTAACTCAGATATTGGGCCATACTGGTCCACGAGTCAAAACATAGAAAAAATTAACATCAATAATCACATCACACAACAAGTGTGTCACCCAAGTAGAAATATTATTCCATTGTAACAGAAAATAGGAATAACAACAATCCCACCATGGGTACATGGGTTCTACCCCATACATGGGTTAGATACTCCCATGCATGAGATCATAACTAAGGCCTGAATATTTCTAGTTTCATGTCTACCTTTACCAAATAGTAATACAAAATAAAAAAGAAAATAAAAATGGACTCTGATACCACTTTGTAATGTCCGGACCCAGGTGCCACACATCGGTGCCTCGATTCGGTCAGTCACATGACCCCAGGTGTGCCTTCCCGTATGCTAGAGGATACAAAATAACAATAAATTGTTATCACATTATCAATTAATATTTATTTAACAACATAAACCCCCGATATCTCATATAAACTTGTACCTTAATGCTATCTTTGGCTCATTCAGAAGCCTGATGTATGTCTAATGGATTTCATATCTCATAATTCCATTTTTACTATTCAATACCTACTTTATCTCATACCGGGTCTGAAAGTATGTCTAATGAATATCTTATCTCATAATGTCATTGATACCATTATATAATTCATATTTGAATTCCCATGTTACTATTCATACATCACCTAATAGAATGACCATGTTACCGTTATTTAATTCACAGTTAATTGACCATGTTACCATTCATACCTTACGCATTTTAATGATCATGTTCCCATTCTTTATTTCACAACTAAATAACCATGTTACCATTCATAACTTACACATTAGAATGAACATGTTTCCATTATTTAATTCTAAACCAAATTTCCATTTTAGCATTCATAACACATAATTAATTCAACATTTAAACATCCAAATAAATTTCATTACTAATTCAACAATAATTTAAACAAAAAGATTCCATTATTTAATTCAATAATTAACAAATCACATAAATAACATTAATAAATTCAAAAATTAATTAACCAAATCAAGAAAATTAATTAATTCTAAAATTAATTAATAATATAAATTATATTATTCAATTAAACAATTAAATACCCCCACAAAATTCATAACTAATTCCACCATTAGTTTATCACATAAATACCCTTAATTAATTCCCTAATTAATTGAGTATATCAATCACATTAATTAATTCTTCAATTAATTAATTAACATCCACAAACTCAAAATTCAATAATTAATTCCACAATTAATTATGTCAATCACAACATCGGTAGTACATAATTAATCAAAAAATTGAATATTTCAATCCACAAATCTCAATATCTCACAATTAATTCTACAAATAATTATCTCAATCTATAATTTCTGAATTCCCCAATTTCACATTTCCTTAATTAATTAATTCACCAAATTATTTAATTCAGTCAAGAACACAATTTCCATAAATATAATAGAAATTATAAAATAACATATACATAATTTAAATAATGTCATCAGGATTTGGATTATAGACCAACTAACTCGATTCATTGACAAGTGGTCGTCCAATAGAAATCCCCAAAATATGAGCAGCACAACGACATATAACATGATCTAAATCTAAAACCATAAATCAAGATTGAACAAATAAAGATTTCTTAAATATATATATATATCTACAATAATATGTCTTGATCAAAAAAACAAGGTATATATCCTATCAAAATAATAATAACAAACCCTATCTAAAATAGGAGAAGAAGGGAGAAGGAATGAGAAAACAAGTGAGATGAGATCCTCTGACTAAGAATTGTGAATATATTTGATATAGTATTTTAATCACAAATAATTGAGGTCATGGAAACCTTTATACCATCAAGGAGGATCCAGAATCATGAAATATAATCTAGTGTCGAATAGGGGTCAAATAAAATTTAAAATGGGGGTTTGAGTGATTAAAAATATAATTTTTGGGTTATTCAAAAGGTAGGGCATGGTTAGTTGGGAAGGGGTGAATGGTTTCCCCTAAATGTGAGCCTAACCATGCACCTATATTATGGGGGTGCATAGTTTCTCTTAAGAGGGTGTATGGTTTTAAAAATTGTGCGCTAACCGTGAAATTCCTTTGTCCAGTGTTGCACTGTTTGATGGGTTAGGGAACCTGGTTAGGGAAAACCATACCCCAACCATGAATTTATCTTCTCCCTTCCAAATTTATCAAATTGATTCCCAAACACACCCTAAGATAAAACCCAACCCATTTATTCTCAAACAAGAAAAAAATAAATACATAAAATTAATCTTGAGTCATCTTCACGAAAGGTCGGGATCTTACACAAACAATTTCATTTACTCTCCTGAAGTATTCTTTAATGGATTCGTCATCTATCATTCTTATGTCTTCATACTTAATATTCCTAATTTCTATCTTTTCTTCCTTCACTTTATTATTCCCATTGAATATACTTTCCATCTTATCCCACATTCTCATTAATGTTTTGAAACACATCTCCTTCATATAACCATTTTTTGATAAGGACATAAGAATAGAATTTCGAGCATTTCCATCAACTTATATATTTATTTTATTAGTAAACAACATATTATAATATTTCATAATATGTGTAAAACAAATTGTAGTATCATCAACAACTTCTAGGTCAAAATATAGGAGATAAAGAATCATCTAATTTTTCAATCCATAATAATTTATTCCATCAAATTTAGGAATTCCTCTACTATTAATAGAATTGATATTATCCATGATAAGGATTAATTTAGGGAAACTTACCTATGATACCAATTAATGTTTCTAAGGATTAAATAACAACTTAAAAATGGGTTGAATTAGTTGGTCACTTTTATAAGTTGCAATACCTTTAAAAACATACCCCTTGAAACCTGTTAATGTTTATATCCTTATTTTCTTCTAGTAAATATCCATGCATGAAAATTTAGGAAATCAAGTAAATCATGTAAGGTTTAAAAGGTTTTTCCACGGTGTTAGAACCAACATCATTTATATAGCCACTCCTGTGGGTCTATATAAATTATCTATAATGAATAAGTGAATAAAACTCATGCCAACCCCTGATAGATAGCTACTAAGTCTTAGTAGAAATTAATATAATAACTCCCATCCAATTACAAATTTCATTATAAAAAATTGAGCCAAAAAAACAATAAAGACATTCTTGAAACTTCTCCACAAATTCTCTATATGGAATCCTCAGTCCAATGTGGCAAGGCCTGATTTTTTCATTCTAATGGGGATGGGTTCAATCGACTTAGTCCAATGAATTTAGTCTAATAAAAACATTACAATTAACTCATTCTCAATATATATTACACAAACTCTTCTCAAATTCTTAGTCAAATATTCCTTAATTCGGTACACAAATCATTAAGATGTCCAACCTTATAATGGGGTCTCAGTCCAAAAAGATAACTTTGACATGAATTCTATAGTGCTCCACCTTTTCCAATCACATAAAAAAGATGTAAAGTATGAATGTATTGTGCTTCTATTAATAGGAATCCAAGAAAGACAAAGGCAGTAAATTGGAAAACTTTTCCTACATAATTAAATTCAATAACATCAAGATCTACGCATATTTGAATTTGAATATTCACCACATAAATTCTTCACAAATATGTTGAAATATTATTGAGACTTATTTGTAATTATTATTAACAGACTTCCTAAATTTTCTTTGGTATGACATAACTTCATTAGCTCATTATGAGATATATTACTTAGCTCATTAGGATGTAACTTCCTCAACTCATTATGATGGAACTTCCTTGTCTCATTCTGAATTGACTTTCCTCATCAGAGTTAGTCTGGTTGATTTTTTTCTTAGAGTTAGTCTAATTGACATTTGTTCTCAAAGGAAATATTGATTGAATTTCATTCTCAAAGTCATTATGATTTAATTTCCTCCTCATAGTAAGTCTAATTTAATTTCCTCCTCATAGTTATTCTGATGGAACATCCTTAGCTTTAGTCTGATAGAATATTTATAACGATGGAATTCACATTACGATGGAAACTGAATTTCACAACTTTGAAATTCTTTAAACCACCCTATCTATAACACATTCATACTACTAAACACTTCTTTTCTCTGTACTTCTGGATCCGATGAAAACTTTTTATTGACTCCTATAACTAAGAAAATATTTACGATTCATCCATTTCTTCAAAATATTTTATCATGATAGTTTTCATGATTTATGATAACTTCAATATTGGAAAAGCACATTCTGAATTAAATTAAAAATTATTATGACTTCTATTACTTTCAAAAACATGTTTCATTACAACCAAGACACAATATGAATGGTTTCACTTATTCTCCCCCTTTTCTTCATAAGTATTTTATCACAATTGTTATAGACAATTTATGATATTTGAGAATTAAATACTAGATAATCATTGTCTGACTGAAGGTTAGAACGTTTAAAACATTCTAACTCCTAACATCACTATCATTATTAAAAATCTTCTACAAAATTCGGAATTTATAACCAACATTGATTCGAATGAAACTTTAACTTCGTGCTAATGTATCTAAGACCAATTATGTGTCTGATGAACAACTTTATTATTCTAACAACTTATCTGATTGGTGCTACATTGTTTGATACTTTGTGTTTGGTGCTGCTCAGTCTGATCATCTGTATCTTGAAAACAACTTTCTCTTAAACAAAACTTTTCTCCCTATATATGTTTAGGTTTGAAAATTTAGAAACATTCACCAGTTTTTCAGAAGCCATTATTTTTCAAAAGATTATTTTTCTGCAAATACAAAATTTTTAACAAAACATCACGAATGTTATTCAGTATACCATACCATTTATGAAATGGAAAGAAACCTATGTTTTCATACTTGAATTTCTGGGTTTGGATAGAATTTTTTAAGGCCTATTTTAGGATGAAACTTTAACCTTGAGGTGTAGAATGTGAATTTATAGGATAACTCAAAGAAACAATGGGATATTCCCAATGTGAACCCTTAGAAAAAAATTAATAGTGGAAAGACATTCCATATTCGTTGAGAGGGAAAACATCTCTAAAAGTGCTGGTGGGATGGAGATAGAATTAGATGATGTTGATATTCAAGGTACATAAGACTTTTCATAGGAACAGGTTATATAAATCCCCATGTAAGAAGAAACTATTCTAGAAACACAAGTAATGTGTGAGAGTACAAGAGAGGTTGGAGAACCAGAATGGTGTGGTTTTATTGTCACCAAGGATAGTGAATAATTATTAGTTTATAATAATGTTCCTATAACCTAAAATGAAGAAGTAAGTGGAACAGATGTTTCCAAGTGAAAATAATCCATCAATTTTAAAATGGATTCCATCTACCAAAATTATGTTTGTATTTTGGTAGATCCTAAAATGGATGTAAAACCCATTTGTTACAGTTGGGTATTCAATAAGAAACTAGAAATTGAAGTAAAATACAGTACCTATAAGGTATGAATAGTTGTAAATGGATTGAAATAGCATCAATAAATTAAATGAGATAAAACCTTTTCACCAGTTGTAATGTTGAGATCCATCAGAATTATACATGACATTAAGGCTTACCGTGACTATGAGATTTGAGAAAGGGATGTCAAAACTACCTTACTTAATGGGAACCATCAAGAAGATGTTGATATAAAACATTCAGATGGTTTTGTGACTCCAAAGGATGGAAATATATAAAAATTAAAAAAAATCCATCTATGGATTAATTAATGTATGTAGGATTTGGAACATTCATTTTTGATGAATCTATAACAGAATGTGGTTTCATAAAGAATGGTTGTGAGCCTTGTGTCTAAAAACAATTTAGTGGGATTGCATTCATTTTAATAATAGTATATGTTGATGACATATTACTTATAGGAAATCAAATATCAGTCTTACAGTTTTTTAATATGTGGACGAATAAATGCTTCTCTCTGAAGGACATCGGTGAGACATCATATTTATTTAGAATCAAGATCTATCACGATAGATCCAGGAACTTTATCATTCTAAGTCAAAGTACAAACATTAATAAGATTCTTATGAAATTTGGTATTGAAAAATCCAAGAAGGGATTATTTCCAATGTCACATGGAATTCAATATTTTAGGAAAATGTTTCCTCAGATACATGTGAAAATAAATAGAATGGAAATTATTTCATAAACATCAGTGATTGGGTCATTCATTTATATTATGATATGTACAAGGATAGATGTTTCATATGAATCAAGTGTAGTAAGAAGATATCAAGATGATCCAGTTGACCACTATTAGATGGTAGTCAATAGTATCTTTAATTATTTGAGGTGTACTGAGGATATGTTCCTAGTTTATGTTGGATATGGGGAACCAGTCATCAAATGATATGAAGATTATAGTTTTCAAACATATCAAGATTACATGAATTCACAAACGACATACATATTCACTTTGAATGGAGGTATTGTGAGCAGGAAGAGCTCAAAAAAGGATATGGTCATAGATTTTACAGAAGATTCCAAGTATATTGTGACTTATGAGGTAGCTAAATAAGCATTATGGATCAAAAAATCATCCAAGATCTTGAATTGCTATATAATAGTAAATATCCTATTACACGTTATTGTGAAAATTTTGTAGTGGCGTATCTCGTAAAAGAGACAAGTATACATCAACGAACGAAGCATGTACTTTGGAAGTATCATCTCTTGATGGTTTTTTGAGAGGTGAGGATTTAGTGAGAAGTATTTCCAAAGAACAAAATATATCATACCCCTTGAATAAAATTTTGACTCACTATAAATATGATGATTAAGTGAGTTCAATTGGACTGAATGTTGTAGGTAGTTGGATCTGTTCCTCATGGGAGTTTCTTGGAGTTGGTGTCCTAGGATTAGCTATTTGTACTTTAATTACAAGTATGTTTGATATATTGAATATTAATAAAACATATTATTACATATTGTCCATTGTTCTGTAAGACTCTAATGTAATAATTTCCTAGAGTATATGTCACATTGATAAGGTCATAACAATTGTCTTTTATATTGAGAACATTGAAGTTTTATGATGAAATTCATAAAGAATGTTCTTCTCATGGATAACGTACTATGATGGGACACATAGTTCATAAACTGTTAAGTGAGAGCACTCATAAGAGGATGAGTCTTAGTATCATGAAGTTCTCACTTGGTAATCACCAATATGGGAGATTATGAGAAAGAGTCACTGGTAGGAATTCCACATGTTTTGGTGTCATCATATATTCCAATATACGAGCATGTGTAAGGGTACTTGGACATTAAAATTATCATTAATGAATTTTATAACTCATGCAATTAGATTTTATGATAAAAACCATGATGACATATATTCATGGTATGTTAGGTTACATTATTCTTGTCATGACTCGCGTGCCATTAATGAATATGTTAAAGAAGGATTTATCCCTTCTATATTTATGGAAGATGATATCTCATTCATTTGATTGAAATAGAACCATTGCATTAAATTCCAGGTACATGGTGTAACGATGTGTTTATTTTAGATATTTAAAGAAAGATGTACCAATAAAATAGGTTGGTGACATAGATGTGAAACCTGATTGATGAGATATTATGATAAAGAGATTGTATTATATAGTGAGTATTCATTTTTGGTTTTCATCATTTCAAAATTAAGTTATTTCTCTTGGGTTTCTTGACTCATTTCTAGATAGTAATTTTGGAAATTATGAAAGTTCTCTTCATTCCATTTAGAAAGAATCCTAGAGGGTCAAAAAATAAATGTTTCTTATGATCTTGATTAAATACAATTTGAATTTAATTAATTGAATAAATATTATTCTCAGGACTGAGGTATAATTTTATTCATGCTTTATTGATAAAAAATATATATTTATTAATGAAATATTTAAATTAAATATTTATTTAGGTGTTTAATAAATAAAATAAGAGCTTGATTAGACCAAGTCCATTTCTAATAAATAATATTAATTAAAAATATGGTTAGATAATATTTTTCGATTCTCATGTTGGAGCGCACCATAGAATAATTATAAGAATATTATTATTATATATAATGAGGTTTATTAAAGGTGTTAGTTTTATTTAAGGGCTAGAATGAAATAAAAAAAATCCTAACCTAAAATCTTCCGCAATAAATAGCATGTTATAGCTATTGTAAAGGTAATTGAAAATAGATAATTGTTTCAACTAGTCACATGCTTCCAGTACTCCTGGAACCATCATATGGTGCAACTTTTCTAGATCCTTTGGCAGTGTGGATAGATCCAAGAGGATATGTGGGAGCATAAGTCTAATGTTCGAGCTCAGTGTATGTCGAGTAGTACGTACACACAATTCCAAGAAGTATGATCACTAGTCACATAGAAATATCTTGATTATATTCGATATATTGACTTTCCATTCAACATGGAGTTGAATAAAGTACATTCAGGACTTGTAGAGGCTTGGTTAACGCACAACCACTCATTATGTGATTTTTGATTTTATGATTTATTTTTCATTTATTATTATCACTGAATACTCCAGTTAAACATGATCTCAATTTTTAAGGATGAATTAGTGGTGTCCTACTGAAATTTATTACTCACACCATGCATAAAAATATCGATGCACATTCAGACTTTATGTTTAGGGATTTGGATAAGGAAAAGGGACCTATAGTTGATGGCTGAGAAAACGAGAACGGAGATGGTAGTATATCGAGATGGACTCTGGTGGACCCTGATGTCTTATTTATTTATTTATCATCCAATTATTACTCTGGTTTACATTTCCACTTTAGAACCCCATTTATTAATGTATGACATGTGTCTCATCTTTACGTTTTCACATAATTACTCTAGTTGCTATTCTATTATTTATTATGTATTATTTGTATTATGACATGATACTATGGGTATAGTCTCCCCACCGATGGACTTAGACCCTCACTACAAGTCAAAAACCTCTTCTGTGTAGGGAGGCATACATGAGGTCTTGTAGCACTCCGGTTCGAATCCGTCATTTCAGGTGAAGGTATTACAAAAACCATTAAAAAAATACTGCATACTACAAAAAATATTGTTCTTAGTTGTGATTTTTTCTTTTAGTGGATGTATTTTAAACCTTTTCCTAATTATTTAGTCGTGGTAACTAAAATATCCTTGTATTTCATGTTTTCTAGTCATTTCAGAATAGTTGGATTCATTTAACGCTGGTTTTTTATCTGATTTTTTGTTGAATTTAGCATTGATTTTCATTTTATTTAATGATGCTTTTTAAAAAAACATGAAAATAAAATAGAAAAGATGAACCTAACAACTGATAAATATTTCACTGGATGTTAGGTTTATTATTAGTTAATATTAACCACTATTAATTATGAATCAAATTCCTTTTTTTAACATTGGTTCTTAAAAATCACCTCTCAATATTTTTAAAAAATATACTTTTTACAAATATTTAATAAAAAAATATAAAAATAAAAACATTGACATGTAATAAAATAAAACATAAATGCACAATAAAACCATCATACATACATCATACAAGATACATCCATAGTTATATACATATACATTCATAGTCATCATAACCTCAGTCAACCGATTACCTTAGTCAACCCATACCTCAATTATCAATATGTACATATAAAATATGTGAAAAAAAACCCATGCCCAATATATTCCGACCCCATGACCAATGTTTCATCCTTCTACCTCCACATCATCTCATCAATTGAAACATACCACATAATCTCATCAATTGTAATTAAAAATAGAGAAATTAAAACTAAACATAATAAATCAGAATTATAGTAGAATCATTGATAAAATTTAAACATACCAAAGAAACTAAGAACCACCACCACTACCTTATTAATAATGTCTTGAATCAAATGGTCATCCTCTTTCCTTCGGTTAACATCTAACACCTACAATAAAAACCATAACATTTAAGAAAAGAAATACAAAATTGAAAATAAATGGAATATATTTATAATGTTGCACATAAAATTTGTTATTTTTTTAATCAAACAAAAGAAATTTTAATATAAAACAAATAATATAACATGAAAAAAACTTTTAAAACAGATGTTTTCCTATTTAAAATATTATTCAACACTTGAAACTAAATAGGGATAAGTATATAAAATTGTAATTGATGTTTAAATCGATTTGCAATGTGCTTAAATTTTACTTAATTTTTTTTAAGAATTTTATATAAAAGAATTTAATATATTTAAAAACTAAATAAATGGTGGTTCTTCCATGGTTTCACATCAATTTGAGGCTATTTTCTATGGTTTTGATTGTTACATACATGTTTATGTGTTTTAAATCACTAAAACCCTCTTTACGAGTATCCAAGGAAAAATCTAACTTGAAATGAAATTACATCTATTCCCAAATATCAAAAATAAATATATGGTCATTTTTCTCTGATTTTATGTTAATATAATGATATTTACCTAGTTTTGACCCCCCCTATACTCGTTTTTGAAGGCTTCAATATATTTAAAAACTATTTATCGATCCATTTTGAACACAAAACACTCTGGATTGACATGTTTTCTACAATTACATGTCCAAAATAACTTAACAGTGGTTTTACCATGATTTCACATCAATATGTAGTCCTTTTATATGATTATGACTATTTCACACATATTTTAGTTTTTTAAAACACTAAAAACATGTTATAGGAATGACAGATAAACCATAAGTAAAAATGATGTGTCATAAATTATTAAATTAAAAAATTAAATATTTGGTCATTTTACTATGATTTCATAGAAATTAGATGACGTTTTCTTGGTTTTGAACCCTTGATATCATGTTTTTAAAGGATTTAGTACCTTTAAAAACTATTTACCGATCCATTCTAATCACACTACATGTTATGTTTATGTTTTTTCTATGTGTGAACATCAAAAATAACTAAAATATATATGTACGAGGATTTCATGTCAATTTGAGGTCTTTTTCTAGGGTTTTGACCATTACATGCATGTTTTAGTGTTTTAAAACACTAAAAACGTGTTTACAGGTATCCTAGGGAAATTGTAACTTGAAATGATGTGTATTTAGTTCATATATATCAAAAATAAATATATAGTTTTTTTACTTTGATTTCATAGTAATTCGATGATTTTTTCATAGTTTTGAACCTCTATCAAATGTTTTTAAAAGCTTCGATACCTTTAGAAAACTATTTATTTAGCCATTCTGACCTCACCACTTATCGGATTGACATGTGGTCAATGTGTATACATCAAAAATAACTCAACATTGGTTTTCCCAAGATTTCATGTAAATATGGATTAATTTTCTAATGTTTTTAACATTACACACACATTTAAGTGTTTTAAAACACTAAAAATTCATTTAAAGACATCCCAGGAAAACCGTAACTTAATATGATGTTATGTCAGTTCCTAAATTTCAAAAATAAATCTATGGTACTTTTTTTATGATTTTCCTGGTTTTGACCCCCCCCCCCCGAAACAAGTTTTTAAATGCTTCAGTGCCTTTAAAAACTATTTACCAAGCCATTCTGACCACACATCACATCAGATTGACATTACGCATACACTTCAAAAATAAAACAATGGTGGTTGTCACATGATTTGACATAAATCTAATGTTTTTTTCTATGGCATTGATTGTTGCATGTTTTAGTGTTTTAAAATACTAAAAATGAATTTATGGGAATCCTAATAAAATGGTAACTCAAAATGAAATCTCATCTATTAATAGATTTAAAAAATCCAAAAATGATTATAGAATTATGATTTCATGGAAATCAAATGATTTTTTCCTAGTTTTGAACCCCCACCACATGTTTTTAAAGGCTTTGTTACCTTTAAAAACAGTTTACTGAGCCATTCCAACTACATCGCACATCATATTGATGTGTTGTTAGTGAGTACATGTTAAAAATAACTAATTGGTATATTTACCCTAATTTTACATTAATATGAGTTAATTTTCTATTTTTTTGAATATTACACACACATTTTAGTGTTTTAAAACACAAAAAAACACATTTACGGGAATCCTGGGAATATAATAACTCAGAATGATGTTCTGTTCGTTCCAAAATTTCAAAAGAATATATGGTTGTTTTACTTTTATTTCATAGAAATATACTAATGTTTTCCTAGTTTTGACCCCTATATACATGTTTTTAAAGGCTTCCATATCATTAAAAATCATTTACCGAGTCATTCCGACCAAACCACATGTTAGATTGATTACTTTTCTATGCATAAATGTAAAAAATAACACAATAGTTAATTTAGAATTATTTTACATCAATATAAGTTATTTATCTATGGTTTTCAACATTATATTCTTGTTTTACACTTTTTAAACACTAAAAATGTGTTTACAGGCATCCAAATAAAACCGTAAATCATAATGACATGTTATCAGTTCCTACATTTTAAAAATTAATCTATAGTCATTTTTATATAATTTCATGGGAATTTGACAATGTTTTTCTGGTTTTGACCCTCTAACACTCATTTTTAATTTCTTTGGTAGCTTTAAAAACATTTTACCATCCATTCTGACCACACTGCATATCAGATTGATGTTTTATCTTTGAATACACATTAGAAATAACTAAACAATGGTTTTTTCATGACTTCAGGTCAATCAGAGGTCTTTTTCTATTGTTTTTATTATTACATTCATGTTTCTGTGGTTTAAACACTAAAATCCAACTTATAAACATTCCAAAAATTTTGTAACACATAATAACATATCGTCGGCACCTACATTTCCAAAATCAAAAATCAATTTTTTTCCAATATGGTTTTATGGAAAAATAATGAAATTTTCCTTGTTGTGACACCACGACACACATTTTTAACGTCTTTAATGCCTTTAAAATTTATTCACTAATTCATTCCAACCACACCACACATCGGAATGATTTTTTTTCTATGATTATGAGTAAAAATTAATTCAATGGTGCTTTTATTATGATTTCAATTTAATATGAGGTTTTTTCTTTGGTTTGGAATATTATACACATGTTTTAGTAGTTTAAAACACTAAAAATGCATTTACAAGAATCCCTGGAAAACTGTAACTTGGAATAACATGTTGTTGGTTCCTACATTTCAAAAAATCAACATGGTTATTTTCCTCTAAATTAAGGGAAATCCAACATATTTTTTCTAATTTTGACCCCTATCATTGATTTTTAAAGGATTTAGTACATTTAAAAACTTTTTTACTACGGAATTTTGACTACACCGCAAGTATAATTGATATTTTTTATATGAGTACATGTAAAAAATAATTCAATGGTGGTTTTCTCATGATTTCATGTCAATATTATATTGTTTTCTTTGGTTTGAACCATTACACACATGTTTTGGTGTTTTAAAACACTAAAAATACATTTACACGCATCTCAGGTAAACTATAACTTGAAATGATGTGTCATCTATTCCTACATTTCCAAAATGAATCCACAGTCATTTTCCTCTTATTTTATGTTGATATGGAATCTAATTATTAATTTTGACCCCCCCCCCCACACACACACACATGTTTTTAAATGCTTTGGTACCATTACAAACTATTTACTATTTCAAACCTAAGAAAGTGAGCATGAATTATTTTCAATCTTAAAGATAACAATATATATTTTATTTTTTATGTGTAGGAATCAGAATAACATCAATCCGGCGCATGATGTTGTCGGTATGACTCGAAGTGAATGTTTTCAATATAAAAGTGAAATTTTATTTTTACTTAAGGAAGTTGTATGTGTTCTTTGAAAATGTGTGAATGATCTATGAAATTTAGAATTTACTATGATAGGATAAGCTATAAGGCTAGAAATTTCCATGGGTATCATTCAAGTAATCCATTGAAAAATAATAACTAAATCTTTTCCATTTTCTATTACCATTGATTATATGTTTTCCTATAAGAGTCATGTTCTCGCACTTTTCCTTTCAACCTTGCAAATTATCTTTGTGATTCCCTATCAATAGCACTACTCGAACCCCCAGTAGGTGTAGTAGTAACTGATGATGAATCCCTACCGAAGAAAACTAATGGAGTATGTCCAGAACCCATCCCATGTACATGTCTGGGATTCTCCTTCCCTAAAACAATTGGAACCTCATCTTTCTGGGAAACTGATGATTATTTTTAAAGTTTCACATCCCATATTTATTTAATTTGAACCTATTAATAAAAAATATTAACAATTATGTTTTAGAATATTTGAAGTTCATAATATTTTCTAGTTAATAAATTTTTTATTACTTTTTATTGTTATTTCATTACTATAAAAACATAATATTGAAAAATAAATTATAACAACAAATAAGACTTAAATCCAATTAATTGGGGTTGGCTAGATATATCAAACGGTGCTAATTTTGCATCATTTTATCCATGTATCCTTCCCCAATTAGTTGGGTTGAAGGATTTGTTTTTCATAATATATTTTTCATTATTATTTTTTTATAGTAATGAAATAACCTAAATGATAATGAAAAATACTTTCTCTAACATCTTTGGTATGTCAGTTACAAAACTGACATCAGATTCCTTATGCACTTTAAACCACATCTATGTATGGCCAATAGAGTAACCTAATTCATTTGCCTTTATAAAAAATATAAACAAGTTATAAATTTTTTGACTTATAATAAAATGATATAAATAATAACGAATAAAATACAAACTGATATTATTATTTTTATGAAAAAACTCAAAGACACACTGATATGAAGAATGAATTATTTCTCGTGATTCATAGAATTTTTTTAAAAAAAATCATTCAAAAAATAGAATCATTAATAAAAATTATAATTTTATTTTGATTACATTATTATGATACTCTAAAATATTCAATTACCTCATAAGATGAATCTCATTTAATATCGACAAACAAATTCCATTTCACATCAGAAATTCATTCACACACTTTCTCATACATCTATCATGATCTCAAAGATATTTCATCAAACTCATGTCATAATTTTCATTTAAAATATCACCATTTCTTTCCTAATTTTTTCATAGTGCATGGGTGTGAAATAGTGCCTAGGACATCCAAATGAAAAAACATCTAGAAATAGAAAATTTAACAATGTATAAGTATATTACAAAATTTTATTCATGTCATGTAAATTAGTTATCACGGAATATTAAATTAAATTACCTTTACTTATATATCAAAAACCTCATTTTTCCAAGTTGTAGAAATATGCCTCCAATATTTATAACTAATGGGAATTCTTATTGTATCACAAATAAGCTGCCTAATTATCTGCCCATCGATTCTGGAAACATCATCTGTAAGCATCCCAAAGTCATCAAATGCAATGATAATATTGAGTTCCATAAGGTCTCATATATCTTTCATGTTCATATTTATATATATTCTATTTCTACTTTTATCCATTTGAAAAATGAATTAAACAATTAATAAAATATATAGTTTTTTACAATGACATACATACAATTAATAGTAACTCACCGATATCCACTAGATTAAGTGATGAACAACTTCTCCATAGCTGGAGGTGAATTGGATGGTGGGATACTAAAAGTATCTGGGGAACGGTTGGATCACTGGTAGTCTCATGAATAACTGATTCACTAAGTTCCACTGAAGCTGGCGGTAGTTGTGGTGTGCTCTGAGATGATAACCAGTTGGGATTTTGAAATTTATTTGTTCTCATAATTCTTGCAATTCAATTGGTTCAGATATATTAAATTTATAAAAAATTAAAAACTAATAAATTTTTACAAAAAGAAAAAAAAAATCTAGAACTATGTATATATGTATGAACCAATTATCAATGAGAAATTGTAATATATTTTCATTACCAATTTATACATTCAATTATCTTCATATTCATTATCTTCATTATTATAAACCTCCATTGTGACGAGTGCATCATTTTCACCCTCTATTCCAAGTTCTATTGTTTCCATATTGTCAGTAAAAAATTATTCAATGTTTTTTGGTTGATTAGTTTCACTGTCACAAAGTACCAATTGATCTTCATCACTCATACCATATAAGTCTTTCTACATTAAGTTTAAAACAAACTCTAACCTTCAAGTATTTCATCATCCACATAATAAACTATCTTCACTTAGGAATACAAGATAAATGGATCATTATCTACATGCCCATTGGTATGGATAAATCGAGATAAGTTGATAGAATTAAAATGTAATAAATCATTAATTATACCCATATCAATATTATCCCACATTCATTTGAATAAGACAACAAAAAACTATCCATGATAGTTTAATTCAATTATACCATCCAAATTTCCATAATATCCCGCCTTTGTAAGTGTAAATACACCACTATTTTGATTTTATAAGTCTTCCTCCTGATAAATTGTATGAAACCTAAATCCATGAAGTTTGTAGGCATCGAATATCTTAGACTTTCTTAGAGGACCTTGAGCCAAAAAAAACATAAAATCATTTGATATTTCAGCTTGATTTTCAACATTCATTATCTATAAATATTTATAAAAAGTTTTAGTTTTAACATAGACAAAATAACTACATGTCAATAATATTAATATGAGTATATACTTACTTGATGGGTGATCCATTTGAGAATCTCTTCATTAACATCTTTTTTTTAATTCCATCAAATTTCAATATCTACCCCTTAATCACATATTTATTTGACATCACAATTCTTCATAAAATAGATCTATAATAAGACTACATAGCAGTATATAGCTATGTGCTTATAGAAACTCTAATTCATTCAGTGTAAAATTTGACCCCTTTGCAATTGGTTATCCAATAATTGGAAATATTGACAACTAGTTTTCAAAATGATAATTAGTGGAGATATCATCCAAATATTAAACATGATTGAATCTAGTCTCAATCCCATCCAAATACCTTGAATACAAGGTCAATCACTCTTTGGATATGTATCCTATAGAAATAGATCGTTTTTGTTGATATTTATTCATCATATATGATTTCAAATGACCTATGTACCTGATGAAAAAAATAGGAAACATATATAAAAAATTATTCAATAATTTAATAAAATTAAATTCACTAATGAAAAAAAAATTATATCATTGTACATCTCAATTGGATACATCAATTGATAATGTTCTGATCATCCAAGTTTAGCTTCTTCAACGAAATGAACAATCAAATGAATCATCAGATTGAATAATGAAGGGGGAAATAACATCTACAAATAAAAAATTGTCAAATCAATTCTTTCCTGAATTTTATCAAGATCAATTGGATTTATATTTTTCCTACAAAGATATTTAAAAATGGTAAAATAGTTTATTTTTCAGTTAACATATTAAAAAATGCCAATGAAAACAACTATTCCATCAAAATACATGAGTGGTGACTTATCAATCCATGTAACATTCAATTTTTTAGTCAATGCACCTTGATATATTACTTGAATATATATCTTCCACTTTTAAATTATTTAAATATTGAAGGAATACATCTTTCTCTTGATTTTTCATTGGAAAAATAGTTAAAGGATACTTTCTATTCACATTTTCCCAAAAATAATACTTTATATTCAATAACTCCACATTCTTATGAGCATTAAGGTGATCCTTTGATTTACCCTTCTCATTAAGCAATGTGAAAATTAAATTGCCACAAAATTTTTTATCAATATTCATTATGTCAAAATTAAAACATATCAAATTAAACTAGTAATGTGGAATTTTGAAAAATATACCCTTTATTTTTGTGGTCCAGATGCTTCAAATATTGTAACTGTACCCTTTTCCCCTTCATTAAAATGATTATATTTTCCAAATTCTTCAATGACACTCATTAATTGTCCCATGATTTCTGAACCTAATAACACTTTTAGTGGATTTCTCAGTTTAATATCTTCATTGAATTGTGTCTTTTTAAACCTAAATTTATGAGAATAAATAAGGAAATCAATGATGACACATAAAACATAATTTTCTTTTATGAGGTAATTGTTGATGAACAAAATTACATACTAGATATGACAAACTAGTATGAGTGTTCCAATCAGATAAGTTTCCTAATCCAGGAATGTTAGTAATTATCTACATCAAATTAACATGTATTTTTTATAGTTTTCTCATTAAAGTGTCATATGTTTCCATTCCATCATCTCATAATTCTCCCAATTATTTGATTAGAGGTTGAAGGTAAATATCAATTTTGTTTCTAGGCATTTTATTTCTTGAAATAATCATTTCAATAAAAAAATAATATTTATTCATACACAACTATAGAGGTAGACTATAAGGGATGAAAACAACTGGCCAAATACTATAATTAGTACCTAAAGTACAAAAGGGGTTAAAACCATCAGAATCCAATCCCAAACGTGAATTACTAAGATTTGAGGAAAAATATAGATATAATGAATTCCACATTTTCTATGATGTTGAATCTCTTGGATGTCTCGTCAAGCCATCATTACTATCTTGATCATGTCACTTCATTTCGTATGTAGTTTAGATTCCATGAATAATAATTTTAAGCATCGTATCAGAGGAATGTAATGATAAAATGTTAAAGGAGTTTTCTTATTTTTCTTTCTTCATGGGGTTACATTGATTGATACTCTCATTGTTGTTCATTGAATTTCATCTAGTTTTATGACATCTTATGAATTATCCTTTTTCGGAATCTTATCTCTATTAAAGCATGCAATCATTAAGGAATTCATGCATCGTTGTATAATACAGTCCATGTTTATTTATGACTTTATTAATCTCATAGAATGATGCAATGATCATATCTTCACTAAATGCATCATGACGAAACTCTAAAATCACATACATTTCATTGTCAATAATCTCACAGAGATAGTTTATATGATACAACTTAAGTGGAAAAGAAAACATTGAATACTTATCACACCCTTCATACAGTTCTTGTTGCACATCTTCAAATAATTCATTAATCTCATTTTTTTCGTTGAAATTATTAGAAGGATTCAAATTCTTAGGGACAATTGATGGATTTTTTGGATCTGTTGAAATCTTGGACATTATATCCTGCAAAGACAAATGTTTCATTTATCAAATTTCAAACTGAATTCCCCTCTAGAGGGTTACTTTGTGTTTCATTGATAGGATTATCTTTGTTTTAAATTTCCATAACAATATATTTACCATGCCAAATCCTACATAAATATTCAGAAGAACATTGTTTCTATATAAAATGATCATATACATCATTTCTATTTAACCATCACTTGAATTTTTAATGTGGACATACACATTTTATTCTACCATCCAATGGTTAGTTTTTAATTACATAATATTTTTTTTCAAACTCTTTTCATAATGACGTGTGTTTCGATGTAAAGTAATCCATCTTTTATCCATAGGTATTGGGTTTTTAATCTTCTCCCAGTATATTCAGATATAAAGATATAAATGGTTATTCAAACAAGTACAATTAAAAGTAAACATCAATTAACTACGTTAGGCATGGTTACCTAATTTATCCTATAAATATATAAATATAGTATATAAAATCATGGTGAATATACATGTACACTCAGTATGTTCATACATAGAAAGTATCATGCTAGTGTGGAAGAAGTATACAACAACATTAGTGAATAATCAATAAAACAAAATGGTTTCCTATCCTATAATAAACCATTGTCTAAAACTCACTAAGGATTTCTCACCAAGAATAGATGAGGCATAAATGAATCATGCAATTACATACTATTTATAACAACATAGACAAACAATAATTCATCATATAAATGATTCATGATCCTCATATATAATAGGTATTAATGATAGTTATGTGTATAAGATTCCTATGTGATAAAATTTATCATTTGATTGTACAATATGATATACTACATAATGATATAGAAAACCAATCATACAATATTAAAAAATTACACCTTATGATTGGGGATTTCACTCTCCGAGAAATGGTGGAGAGGGGTCGTCGTTGGGGATCTCCATCAAGGAGCAGGGGGTCATTGTGGGGTCATCATCAGGTAGAAAGTGGGGTTGGGGTCACAAGGATCATATGTGAGAGTAGGAAAAGGGGTGGTCACCATTGAGGTTGAGCGGTGAGACATTAGGGGGATCTGGGGGAAGGGGGAGAGGTATGTTGTTGGAGAGAAGGGTGGTCAGTGTCGGGGTGATGTGGGGTCGAGGGTGAGGGGCGGTCACCTACATTGGGGAGAGGTGAGACCAAGGGGGAGGGATAGTCGTCAGCTTCGGGGACAGGTTTGGTAGAGGGGGGTAATCACTGGAGCAGCGGAGAGGCATGATTGAGAGTGAGGGAAAGTCACTGGAATTGGTGAGAGGCGCAATTGAAGGAGAGGGGCGGTCACCGATATTGGAGAAAGTGTGGTCACCAACATCAGGGAGAGATGGGGATGAGGGATCGGTGTGGGGTAGGGGTACGGAGGGAGTCCCTAGCACTAGGGAGAGTCATAATCGAGGTGGGGGTGTTCACCAGTGTTGGGGAGAGGCGAGGCTGAGAGGGAGGGGTGATTGTCGACGTCGAGGAGAGGTGCCGCCAAGGTGGAGGGGCAGTCACCAGCATCGGGGAGAGGCACAACCAAGGGAGCGAGGGGTTAGGGCATCAGGTGTATGGGGGTGGGGTTAGTTATTTTTAAAAAATATTAGCAGTAGTTTAATTGAAGAAACCAATATATTTAAAATATAATTAATAATTTTTTTAGTAGTGATTATTAGAACTGCCACTAATAAACATTCACTAAGACCACTCTTTTTTGTAGTTCTAAAGAACATAGTTTGACTGAATCTTACCCTAAAAGTGACATATATAATTTTATTATCGATTCTAAATCTATAAAAGTCACCAAGAAATACCATCTCTCTAACCTCTCAAACAATTGTATTTCTCTCACTAGAATTTTTTTCCCACTTTATGAATTTTCTCACCCAAAGTATTTTTTTATTAGTTTCATGAATTTATCTCACTACTAGAATTATCACCCAAATGAATTTTTTTACATTAAGTAATTTTATTCACACCTAGATGTGATATAGTATGTATATTCCTGACATCATATTATAACTTCATATTACATCAATTAATTTTGAAATGTAATCATTGAATCATTGTACAAATGTAACATCCCAAACCTGGATGTCACTCAACTGTGCACCAAGACCGGTTGGCTACATGGCCTCATGCACATCTTCTCAAATTCCAGAGGCTTATGACAAGCAGTTAGGGACTAGTTGATTCATTTCGGAGACTATACCCCCATTACCATAATTTATCACAATGGAAGTCTATCACATTAAATAGTGGAAGCAGATACAATAAGCATACAATAGATTAAATAGAAAATCAAGATAAGAATATGTAACTAGCCAGAAGTGTCTCATATACCACGATGTAGTTGATACATGTATCTAGAAAATATCCGAAATAAGGACATAGAAATATAATAAAATACAAGTATCTAAAATACAAAACAACCGAAAAGTGCCCCAGTAGCATCACAAGTCTCATCTTAGTCCAATGATCCCATGCTCTAAAACAATGATCAACAAATAGTTTTAGGGAGATTTCCTCTACTATCACCTGTAACAATATAATATTTTTGGGTCCCCTAGGAGGCCCACATATGATGTGAGATAAACATCCTAGTAGGTTTCCAGCTAAATATATATACAGTCCTAAGAAGTACTGTGAAATATACTAAACAAGTGAATGTAAGTAGTAATGTAAGTGTGAAAGTCCAAGGAATATAACTACTACAAACAAGTAATACTAAACAGCCTCTTGTGGCTCCCAGCAACATGTTTTGGCTCCTAACAAGTCATCTACAAGCAATATAAACAAACAACACAGGCTTTCCACATAACCATCCATATCATGTCCATGCGTCCTTACCTTATAAAGAAAACTATATCGAAAACCCATGGCCTTGTCATACAGCCACAATCATATATCCCACAGTCATGTCGTATAATGAAGTGTAGATCACGAAGTGCCGAATCTATGGTGTTGAAGACCAAGGAATCCTCTTCGAGTTTCAGGAGAATCTTGATGGAAAATTTGCAATGGCACTGGTTGGAATCCTAGGAACATGTGTACCAGATGTCCTACGTGAGTCCAAGATAGCTGCATCCATGGGGTAGCAAGGCTTAAGGCATCTCATGGAATAAAGACCAATGTTGCATAATCAGCCATGGTGTCCACTACTGCATTCCAAATCCATGTAGGTACATTCATGAAATCTATGTAAATCCTCAATCATTCCATGCCTTTAAAATTTTCAAACCATATGATTCTACCCACTCATATAAACAATTACATTCAAAACAATTCAATGAGTATACCCACCCATTTAAACCATTACATCTCCTGAGTATACATACTCATGTACTACACTTTCATTTAATCATGTCACATGGATATAGCCACCCACTTATCACCAATTTCTATTTAACACAACACATTGGTATACCCATCCATTAATCACAATTACCAACCAAACTCTCTAAGGAAACTAAAATATCCCACGAGTATACCCACTCATTTGAAATGTTCCATTTAAGTATTTAATCAAGTTAGGTATGGAATATTATAATAACACAATTTAAGGAGGTAAGATATCTCCTATGTTTGTAATTCGGCCTCATTTAAGTACAACCGAGCTTCCTTAAATTAGGAAAACTCGAGGTCACACCCCATGGTTAGTTCATCAATGGTAAAAACCAAAGTAAAGGCATGGTGCACCCCATGGGTGTCCTTAGGCTGTGTCAATAACCATGAACGTATCTCAAAGAACCTAAGGGAGTCCCAAATAGGTCCTACCTCATCTTTTTTAGATTAACACTTTAAAACCAGACCCGTGCTAAAAAGTCCAACGGGCAGAAAAAATGTCAATTGCTCTATAAAGCATCAAAAGCCGAAAGAAAAGTATAGACCACCTACCATATCTCATTAGTGGATTTCTAATCTAGTATCAAGTCCTAATTCATCCTGGTTGGGAATAAATCTTAAGAACATACAAAGAACAAGAAATTAGGGCCTAAAAGTCTATATCCAAACAATGAAACTATTGTTCGGAAGAATCAAGAATGGCTAAAAAGGAATCAATATCTTACCATAATAGTTCCAACAAAAATGACAGGGAATGAAATGGAATCCAAATGGGTGTTAGATCTGAAATGCTAGATAAGAAAGTATTTAGGCTTCAAAAAAGAGAAAAAAGCCTTCTGTCCAAAAAATTGAGGTCCATGCCTCTATTTTTAAAAAACATAGTCGGGCAATTAGAAGAAAAGTAATTTCCTTACATGGTGTGTAATGCTCTGTTTTACATTAAATTGGAAAACCCTTACACATCATGAAAGGTCCTAGAAAAACCATTACATGTTATGAAATCATATTACACAGTGTGTAATCCAATTACACATCGTGTAATTGGCCTAAATATGGTATACAACCTTCTTGCCTATTATTTCCCAAAAGCAACCCAACCACCCAATGGCCCAACATAGGGTCTAAGCCAAAAAAGAATGTAAAATATTCATACCTCAAGAAAACCCTAGGATCTTACAATATTACCGCCTTAATGCAATTCTTCCCCGAATTTCCCTCTCATGGGTAGTCAAGATCCATTTGAAAAAAACCTGTCACTGAGCACGTATGTCGGCCTCTCGCTCCTAATTATCATCTTGTGGGAGGCCTTTTTTCCCTATAAACTGTACTCGACGAACTAACTATCCTTGTATGACCTTCATTATCCTATAAAAAATACTAATTAAATGCTCCTTGAAGAATGAATCAAATTGTAGCTCAACCCCCACGGATTGAAAAGCATGAGATGGGTCTGAATTATAACGGCCTAGTTGTGATACCTGGAAGACATCATGCATGTATCAGTACATCTGAGGTAACTAAAACAAATAGTCTACTGATCTGACTCTCTCATAAATCTTTAATGGCCCAATATATAGTGGTGAAATCTTACCCCGTATCATGATCCTTCTATGTCCCAACCTTAGTGAAACACATAAAATGACCTGATCCCTAACCTCAAACTCTAGAGGTCATATACGGTGATCAACATAAGATTTCTATCAAGATTGTGCAGAAGCCATATTCTCTTGAATCAACTAGATCTACTCAGAATTCTCTTTCTTGAGACAAGGTCCCAGTAAAGCTACCTCGCCTACCTCTAGCCATCACAAGGGTGATTGGCATAGCCTACAGTACAATGCCTCATAATGAGACATCTGTATCATTGCGAGATAATTGTTATTATAGGATAACTCATCTAGATGAATGTGTCTCTCCCATGATCCCCCAAAATTTGGACACATTCTCTCCTCATGTTCTCTAGAACTTGTATCATACACTCTAATTGGTCATCAGTCTAAGGGTGGTGGACTATGCTTAGAAGCACCTATGAACCCAGTGCCCTCTGAAAACTCAATAAGAAACGAGATGTAAAGTGGGAATCCCTATTTGAAATGATATCTAATGAGAACCCATGAAGTTGTATTATCTCATGGATATACAACATTCCAAGAACATTTACATCAAAGGTATCCTTTATTGGCAATAAATTATCAACCTTTTTGATCTCATCAACAACAACCGATGCAGCAACATTACCACAAGGCGACCATAGTAAACCAGTCATGATGTTCATTATGAAATCATCTCATTTCCACTTTATAATAAGTATCTTCTATAAAATCATGGCTAGTCATTGATGTTCCTCCTTGACATGCTGACAGGTGTAACACCTCGTAACAAAACTAGCTACCTCACTTTTCATTATTGGCCATTAGTATTTATGATGCAAGTCACAGTACATCTTGTTGACTCCGGGATGTAGTTCCCAATATGAAGCATGAAACTCCACCATCATATCCCCATGTATATACACTGGACCCCAAACACATCCATGGATACGTAAGATCTCATCAACACCTACGGTCCAACCAGGAGGAGGGTCCTCACCTTCCACACTCTCTCATAGGACTAGACGCTCTGAATTTGATAACTGCCTCATCCTTACTTTATCCAATAGGGTAGAATTCATAACTATGGATGTTGGATATGTCTATCCCTAACTGTTTTGCACCTCCATATAGATCGTAGAGAATAACACCATATGTTTCCACTTGCTACTTGACTGGTGCACTGTCTGTATCTGAGTCCACGTGCTCGGTGCATCAAACATTACATTACCTTTACCAGTCATGTATTCAATCTTGAAGTCAAAATACTATAGGTACTCCTCCCACATTTTTTTCCTCATATTCAAATAATACTGAGTAAATATATACTTGAGGATTTTTAGTCTGTATACAACAAAAAATGATCTCCCAATAAATAATGTCTCCAATAGTGAAAATCATAAACAACTACATCTAGCTCAAGATCATGCATAGGGTAATTCCTCTCACGTGGCCTTAGAAACTGAGACTCATAGGCCAAAACTCTATCCCCCTACATCAGAACTACTCCCACCCCAATAATTGATGTGAAAAATTAAGGATGGAACACTCGGTTCGTCAGCACCATGAAAACTACTATCGTGTTTGTGAGACTGAATAGTATAAACCAATACTCATAAAGACCATACCTACTATGAAAGGTTGTACGAGGTATGTATGTGGGTCAAATATGTACTTGGTGATATCCTAACCTGAGTTCAATTTTCAAGAATACTCAAGATCCTATAATCTTATCAAACATTTCATCTATTTGTGGAAAGGGATATCAGTTTTTGAAAATTAGCTGATTCAAATTACGATAATCCCCAAATATACTAAGGGTTATATACATATATTTTGAAAAAAGAACTGGAAAACCCCACAGAGAAGTATTTGTTAAGATAAAGCCCTTTGCCTCCAAATACTCTAGCTTCATCTTAATTTCATACAACTCCATTGTAGCCACATAGTAAGTAGAAATGGATACTGGTGAAGCTCATAACACTAGTTCAATATTGAACTCAACCTATCTCTCGAGAGGTAAAATAGAAAATTCATCTAGAAACATGTCCCTGAAATGATCCACCATTAGAGGAAAGTCTACGATACTCACTCACTGGTCATCCAAAATTCAAAATAGCAATCTTGGTTGTCATTCTTCCCAACTCGTGATAATCTAGTCCATCTCAACTCTCCTGGACACCCGATCCACCATTGTGAGTAAACACTGCATCCTCGGGTGATGTGAATGTTACCCTTAGGTGATAATAGACAATGTAAGATCGATAATATACTAAACAGTCCATCCCAAGAATGACGTCAAACCTTATCATCTCAAAGACCTAAATATCTCAAATAAAGTGACACCCACCAACCTCAAGGGGGTACTCCCTGAACTAGATCACATCATCCATTTTGATTCCTAATAGTATTTCTAGAATTAAAATTCTTTCCAAATACCACAAAACATGCCCAAGGATTTTCACCATAGGTTCGGATATGAAACTATGAGACACACCTGTATCAAAAAGAGCAGATGCAATAGTAGAGGCTACTAAGATCATTCCTCTAACTGTAGACAGTATGAAACCTTGCTCTTCAGGGGTCGGTTTTACATAATATAACTGACCTATACCATGACCCTATGAAACAACCTCAAGCTCAGAGTAGGTCCCCTTCGATGTAGAAGAGTAATTGGGGTATGGCTACCTCAACAAAGACCAATATTTCTATATCCTGATCGGCATGCATTACTCTAGCTTCCTCATTGACATAGATCTTAGAAACATACTCTTGAACCTGACATTGAAGCTAACCTCTACCACTCACAAATGGAGGGAAGGTCCTGTGAAACCATTGCATGTGGCCCATCCCTCCATAAGCTCGGCACTTGACTGGGTCGCAGTCACACTGATTCATCATGTGTCCTCTCCTGCCACACAAGTGACAAAATGCTGAACTACTAGAACTCATATCCTAAGTAATGCTCATCTCATGGTAAGCATCAAAATGGTTCTTCTTGCCTAAAGATGTAGAACAACTAGGTTGATAAGAAACATTTCCCTACTCTAGATCCTAAAATTCCCTTATGTTCCACTCTATAATTAGTGTCTGATTCACAATCTCATTGATAGATGTCAACCTGAACACGTTGACCTAGGATTTGATAATATACTAGAGGCCTTCCTCAAAGAATCTCGATCTCGACAGCTCATCAGTAAGGTACATCAGTGCAAAACAATGAAACTCTGTAAAGTATGTTGAGTACTCCATAACCGTCATGGTGCCCTGCTCTAGACGCATGAACTCTCTAGATCACTCTTCCCATAGTGTCTTGGGGTAAAATTAGTCAAGGAAGTAGGTTTGGAAATCAGTCCAACCCATATCTTGTAGCCTTTCAGCCTGGTTTAGAACATCCCACCAGTACTTTACTAGTCCATGTATCATATAAGGGGTGAGCTTTACCCTCCACTCAAGATGTGTCTTCAGATGCTCGAAGATAGATTGTGTGGTCTCAAGCCAAAACTCATAAGCCTATAGACCATCATCCCCCAAAAACATGAAAGGATGTTGCTGCTAGAACACCCATTTCATCTCAGTCATACTCATGGTAGGCTGCGGGGATCCTTGAAAAGTTGGCATATAGAAAAATTACCCCTCGTGGAACTATGCCTCAGAACCTATGTCTAAAATAGTCTATTATACTACAAAAATCACTAAAAGAGGATCCACTAGTATCTCATGGACCACCACCTTCGAAGCGTGGTCATCGCCACCCTCTTGGCATACCATTGGAGGTCTTCATGGTGACATGCATCTACAATGCCAAACACTCGCCTCAGAAAGGAATTATATCAATGTCGCATCTCAAAAGCATAGGATAGATAAATACCCTCCTAAAAACAATTCATAACACACAACCTAATACTAAATCCATGACTTTATAAAGAACAACCACAACACAACTAGAAAAAATCCCCCTCACCCACTCAAAATCCTGGTGTAGGTCATGTATCTATCTTCCATTTATTTTCATTTGATAGTCATTATTTGACATGATTTAACCAATGGTCCACCATGTTCTGATCCTTGAGGACCCATAACACCTCATGAACCAAAATTTGATACACATATAATCCATACACATCAAGTTCACTTTAAAATTTTAATTTAAAAGGTACTTCATTTTCTATTTCATAAGGGCACATACACCTTACGAATTGAAATATGATGTCACTTCTCTATCCTCTGCACAATGTCTATCAAAAAATTAGGAAAAATTATTAGAGCACCTATCACAATATCATGCATCAAATAATTCATCTTAAATGGAATGATATAATTCATGATATATGAATTCTAACAAGAGACTATATGATGCATGAGATGGAATACCCTCATCTCATCGGGTTGCAAAAAACTAGAACCCACAATTGCATCAATAGTATCGGCATAAATCATGTGTGCCGCCTAATGGTGAAATCAAATCAACTGTAGTAGTCAAAACTAGAAAATATCAATTTCATTTTGGGTAATTTGGATTTTTCATGTACACGGGTTAGCTACACTCGAGCATAGCTCATTAACAAATTCCATTTTCCTCTATATCCATGTCTATTGTCTCCAAATAGTAAATCAAAATAGAGAAGAAATTTTCTCTGATACCACATTGTAATGTCCTGAACTCGAATGCCACTCAATAGTGCAACAATCCCGGTTGTGTATATGGCCTCATGCGCACTCCTCAAATGCCAGATGCTTCCGACTAGTGGTGAGGGCCAAGTTGAGTTATTAGGGTGACTATTCCCTCATTACCATAGTTTATCATAATAGAAGTAAATCAAATTCAATAGCAGATGTAAATAAAATAAGTGGACAATAGGTAAAATAGATAAGCAAGACGGGAATATATAACAAGCCATAAGTGTCTCATATACCATGATGTAGATGAAACATGTATCTAGAAAACAACCAAAAAATATACATGGAAATAAAGTACTATACAAGTATCCAAAATCAAAAAAGATCAAAAAGTGTCACAGTATCATTGCAAGCCTCAGCTGGGTCTCATGCTCCCATGCTCTAAATAAATGATCAACAACTACTGTTAGGGAGGATTCCCCTACTATCACCTAAAACCATATAATTGGATTGGGTCCCCAAGGAGGCCCAAACAAGGTGTGAGATAAAAATTCCAGTAGGTTTCTAGCCAATGATATATACAATTCTATGTTGCACTATGAAATATGCGAAACAAGTACAAGTAAGCAGTAATGTTAGTGTGAACGCCCAAGGCATATAACCAACGCAAACAAGTTATACCAGATAGCCTCTTGTGGCTCCCTGCAATAAGTGGAAGCTCCTAAAAAAGAACCTATTGGAAATATAAAAAAATAACATAGCCTTGTCATAAAATAATCCATATCTTGTCCACACAGCCTTACTCCATAAAGAACACCATATCAAATACCCACGACCTTGTCATAGAACCACAGTCATATATCCCATGATCATGGCATATAATGAAGTGTAGACAATGAAGGGTCGGATCCACTGTATTGAAGACCAAGGCATTATCATCAAGTCCTAGTATCATCCTGATAGAAACTCAGTATCGGTATTGGGAGGAGTCCTTGGAGCATGTGTACCAGCATGTCCTACGTGAGTCCAATCAAGCTGGATCTAATGTAAAACAAAGCCCGAGACATCCCACAGAATCAAGACCCAGTGTGAATACTCAACCAAGGTGTCCACTACTGCATTCCAAATCCATGGAGATCCATCCTTGGAATCTATGTAAATCATCAACCATTCCATACATTTAACAATTTATAACCATATGAGTCTACCCACTCATATAAACAATTACATTCAAAACCATTCAACGAGTTTACCTACTCATTTAAACCATTACATCTCATGAGTATATCAACTCATGTACTCCAGTTCCATTTAATCATGTCACATGGTTATACCCACTCAGTTATCACCAATTTCCATTTAACACATCACATGGATATACCCACCCATTAATCATAATTACCAAAAAAACCATTTAATCAATCTAAAAACAACTAACAAGTATACCAACTCGTTTAACAAGTTCCATTTAAGAATTTAATCAATTTTGGCATGACATATTATGATAACACAAGACAAGGTTGCGGGACATCCCTAACAAAAAAACATTATGTGCATAATTGTTATCAAATAATGAGGATTTTTTTATTTTTTTAACCATAAAACCCATGTATTTCAATGTTTTATTAAAATAATTGGTAATTTGAGTTTTAGAATGATTATGAGCAAAATTGTGAAAATTGCATAATTTTGGATTTTTGACAGTTATTTACCAAAAGGGTATTTTTGTCCTTTATTAAAAAATATAAGTCAAATATTACTGATTAATTTTTTTTATAATACTGATTTTATTTTCTTCAACTATATCATTATGATCTAGAGCTGATTCAAAGATCTATTAGTCCAAAAAAATTCATTGAATTTGGAAACCTTTTCGGGCGGACATCATGGACCTCAACACTGTAACGGATGCACAAATCGGTCTCCTCACCAATAATTTAGGTTATTCTACCTGGGATATCACTAGGACACATAGGACTAACTCTAAAACAATTTTGGGGGAGTTTCTAAGTCATTAAGGTTTCCATTGATGGTTATACATTTGAAGAAAGCTTCCTGGAAATTTCGGACATAAAAAGTCTTATTCAATGAAAATTCCATACCTCCTTAATAGAATGTCTAAATGAGTTTCAATGTGGAGGTTAAACGGAAAAAAAAATTAGGAACAACTTGTATGAAGGAGTCCATGTGTTGATCGACCATTTATTTTTCCAACAATGCGTAGTCTTTTAGGGGATATAATTCTGCCTATAAAAGGAGGCTCTCACCTCCTACCCAAATCATTAGCTCAACACCAACAACAAAGGGGGGTTCCCAAAGGGGCATGGGACGATGCTACAACTCTCTTCCCACCCTATTTCATCTTTTTAATTTAATTTAATTTTAGTTTGGTATTATTTTTCAATTGTAATTCAAATTTTATTTTTATCAATCCATGCCTTTGTATTTTTCCATCCACATTTCTTCATTTCTTTCCCTATCTCTCTATTCTCTTCCACCCACTCCACCATGTAACCTATTACTCTCAGAAATGAGAGGATAACCCAAAGGCTTGGAAAATGGGGAGGTGAAGGTGATCATGAATTTTTTAAATTTTTAATTTTAATTTTGTAGATATATTTGAGTAGCATGCACGGGTAAGTCGAATGTCCCTGATGTTGTGACTACCACCGATAACATGCAACTCAACCTATCCATATAATTTTATTTAATAATTCTCCCTCTCTCAATTGGTTAGTTCTTCACACATTGGAGTTGAGATAATCAATGTATGAAACTGCTTCAATTGAACCGCGTCCTGGAAGATGACACATTCAGGACAAAGGTGTGTCACCAACATGGATTAAAGGAGGAGGTGGAATTGAGAGTTCTCAAACATTCAATGATATTCCACAATTTATAAATAAAGAATAGTAGTTCAATCATGAGATTTCGTGTTTGGATTATCAAACTTAAATAAAAAATATTAAGGAGGATAATGATTGAATATTTAACCAACTCCCAAAACCAAGTTCATTCTTATTAATTCATTTTATTTAGACTTGAATCATAGTATAAATTTAGATTTCTTTCTTCACATGTCAATATTTTAAAAATAAAAAACCCAAAATTATTTTAATCACTTTCATATAATAAACAAAACCACAAAAAGAGATAGAATAGGTGAATTAAAAAATTTAATTTTACTACATTGAGAAGGATATTCAAGAGAGATGACCTTGGTCTGCCACTGTTCTGCTCTAGGAAAAATATAATTATTTTTGTCAACACCCCACAACAGACGTGCGTGAAAACTGACACTGTTTCTGAGGATCCAATCATTATTTCATTTACTTTTTCTATTTTCACATATTTTTAATATATTATTTTATTTAAAAAACTAAAAAAATATTTCCATGATGTATTCAAATTATGAATATTATGCATGGAAAAATTACTCACAAGTACATCAAAAAAACAAGAAGAAGATGAATATTTTAGAAGAGATCAAATGCATGAACTTAGAAAAATCAGTGAACAACTAACCAAAAAGGCTAATAGAGCATTTGATTATGTTCATGCATTAATAGAGTAACCCAACCCTAATCCAATGGAAGAACATGAGAAAGTGGTGGAATAAATTTCACCACTTATATTTGAAATAGATGAACCTGAGGAAGCAAGGGAAGAAGACGTATATACTGAGCTACAAGTGTGAGATCAACAAATTTTGGATTAATTATTGATTAAATATGAGGAACTACCTAACTTCACCACATAATATAAAGAATAAGATTCAGCACCACTGAAGGAAGAAACCACCCATGTGGTGGAATTTGAAGTCAAGATGTAGGAGCTTGACTACCTACCTTTATCCTCAGAGAGTATACTCCAAGAGGCACTTACCACTAAGGCAGATATTAAAGCTGAACTGACTCAGGGAGTTTAACCATTCATTGAATATATCCCTTTTAATTTTATTGAATATGAGTTCTACATAACTCCTTGTGGTTTTGATTATACATAATTAGACAACCTCAACTCTGCCTCGGAGGACGAAGAAGACCCTCGATGTGCACATGTTAAGGAACATAACGAGCTCCCTAGATACATTGAATATTTATTCAAGGAAGTTCATGAAGATATTGTAGTGTATTTCCCTAAGGAAACCATGACAAAAGATGCTTTCATGATGAATAATTTGATCTTGATACTTCATGTTTTAATATTATTCGAATTGAATTACTCCCTGACATTCCCAATGACTATTATTTTGATGAAGCATACCTCAAGTAACTAATGGAAAGAGAATAATTGGTTGCACAAGTATCAGCAATGAAAGAGGATTATTCATACTTCATCCTACCCTCGCCATGCAAGTTATAACTCATTGTAAAAGGGGGGATATAGTGAACTCTTTCCCAGAATGATGAAGAAAAAGCTGGGAAAATCCACATGTGGTCGTTCAAATCAAAGAATCATTATCCTCCATCAGAATTTGGATAACAGTAGGTACTACCCTCTAGAGGCAGTCAAAATTCATGGACAACGTATTGGATAATACCAAGATTTATCTTTACTTACTTTATTGGAATTTATATTTCAATTTATTTTCATTGAAATAATTTAGCATGTGGTCCCCTCCAACATTTATTTTGATATTAAATGAAATCATCATTGTGATTAAGTAATTAATTTTTTTGTAGGATCATGACAGTAGAAGGAAGCCCAAAATAGTAAAGGGGAAGGACAAAGTTTCATTGAAAAAGTGTGTTCAATTTTATTGTTTTATCATTTAAATTCTCCACATTTTTTTCTACAACATGTTTTTTTCTTTAAAGAAAAAATTCCATTCCCACACTTGAATTCATGTTTTACTCGACATATCAAAGAGACAAGACTTTTTTAGGAATCCTGTGATTCCATGTTTAAGATTTCAATGTTGATATAATTTAATGATTGAAATAAATAATTTACTTTTTAAAATGAAGCATGGATATTGAAGTAATGACACATGACTTGAAGGAATTAATTGATTCATGTAAATGATATTTCTCTACAATCCTTCATGCATTGAATTTTTGAAGTTCATGTGAAACGATTTATTAGTCATGCCATGAGTGATGGTATAATATTATATTTTCCATTCCCAAGAGTATTTATAGACCATGTACTTACTATTTATTCTTGATCGCATTTCTTGGATGATCTTGGGTCATGTAACCAACAAGAACTTGTATTGAAACATATAAAAGCTTTGACTATGAAAAAACACATTTAAAATGATTGAGGCATCTTTTGAAAATCCAATTTTCCTTGAAAGACCACCTTTACATCAATCCTTATTTTATCCCATAGAGACAATTAATGACCTTTATAGGAATGAGTCATGTTTATCCATTTTTATCCATTCCTACCCTCCTTTGAGAATTTTCATGGTATTTCAAAGATTAAGTGTGGGGTCAAAGGGAATAATAGTGGACGGGATAATATACATTGTATGGAAGAGGTGTGGGGGTATTATTATGGTAATTGTAAAAGGTTGTGGAATCATTCATTATACACTATTTTTTCCCTCTTGAATTAAAAAAATAACAAAAATGACAAAATGAACCAACAAAAAAAGAAAAAAATGGGTTGTGATTTGGGAAAACAAAAAATAACAATTTTATTGACCGATGATCTTATGATAGTATGATGTTATATGATGGATGTAAGATTTGATATAATCATAACTTTCGGAAATATAATAAAAAGTAAAAAATAAAAAAAATAAAGAGGGTGCATAGATCATTCATTACTCTTAAATGATCATAACATTTTCTTTTGAGTTTTGGGAATTTTGTGTTGCTACTTTCTAGGGGATAATTTCATTATATTTTTACTTTTGATATCATGTATAGAACTTATGAGATTACCCTCCTACTTGAGCCTTAATTTTTAAAGCATTAAATCCTACCAACCATAAACCTTAGAGTCAATAAAAACTTAATTGAATGTCCTCATGATTTTATGTGCATTTTGTCTCTACAAAGTGGAGAAAGTAGTTCATTTACAAGACTATGTCTAAGGAGCTTGTTCTCGTGATATGAGAATAACTCTACTCGAATTTTATCATGAGTGATGAGAGAAAAGAATCAAATGTGAGGTAAATAATGACTTGTCATGTTTAATAATAATTAATCAAGTATCTTTAATGAATGAAAGGATAAGATTCATCAATTTTCAAAGGGTAAAAGTAAAATATGTGAATTTTTTTTCTTTGAAAAATGTGAAATTAAATTGATATTTTATGCAGATTTTTGAAAGTTTGATTTCACATTGATTTTTTTTATTTTAATAGCTTGGAATTTAAATATTGGTAATAATGGTGTCCTCTGATTTCCATTTTGAGATTTTATACTTGGGGACAAGCATGGTTTAAGTGTGGGGGTATTTGATAGAGCAAATTTATGTGCATATTTTTTATCAATTAATGAGGATTTTTAATGTTTTTCAATGATAAAACACATATATTTCAATGTTTTATTAAAATAATGGGTAATTGGAATTTTAGAATGATTATGAGAAAATTTGATAAAAGTGCATAATTTTGGATTTTTGAAAGAATTTTACCAAAAGGGTATTTTTGTCATTTCGTAAATAATATAATTACAAAATTCATGATTTTTTTTTGAATCCTGATTTTATTTCATTCAAATTTCTCTTCAGGTCCTAGAGTTGATTCAAATATCTATTAGTCCAAAAAACTCATTGAAGTTGGAAACTTTTCCGAGCAGACAGCGTGGACCCCACCACCATAACAGCTTCACAAATCAGTCTCCTCACCTCCCATTCAGGTTATTACACTATGGACAGCACTAGTACACATCAAAACAATCTAAAACAATTTTGGAAGTGTTTTTAAGTCATTAAGGTTTCCATTGATCGTTATACATTTGAAGGAATGTTCTTGGAAATTTCAGCCATAAAAATCCTTATTCAATGAAAATTCCATAACTCCTTAATACTATGGGTAAATGAGATAAAGGTTTGAGGGTGAATGGAAAACATATTTATGAACAAATTTTATGAAGGGGTCCACATGTGAATCGACCATTTAATGGGCCAACAGCACGCAAAATTTCAGAAAATAGAATTCTTCCTATAAAAGGAGGCCCTCGACTCCTTCCCAAATCATCAGCTTGACACCCACAACTAAGGAGGGATCCCATCAGGACACGGGCTTATTCTTCTCCTCTTGCCCCTCCCCCGTATTTATAATTTTAATTTTATTTTAATTTTATTTTTTTAAAAGTTTTAAATTGTAATTAAAAATTTAGTCTTATTAATCCATGTCTTTGTATTTCTCCATCCACTTTTCTTCATTTCTTTACCTCTCTCTCTCCTCTTCCACCCACTGCACCAAGTAAAATATTACTCTCGGAAATGAGAGGTTGACCATGAGACTTGGCCTGGGGGAGGTGAATGTGATCATGATTTTTCTTTAATGTTTAATTTTATATTTGTAGAAAGATTTGAGTAGAATGCATGGGTAAGGCAAATGTCCCTGATGTTGTGACTAATTCTGATGACATGTAACTAAACCTATCCCTATTCATTTATTTAATCATTTTTCCTTGTCTCTATTGCTTAGTTCTTCACATGTTGCTGTTGATATAATTAATAGATGAAACAGATGCGATTGAATTGGGTCTTGGAAGATGACACATTCTAGACAAAGGTGTGTCACCAACTTGGATTAAAGGAGGAGGTGGAATTGAGAGTTATCAAACATTAAATGATATTCCACGATTTATAAATAAAGAATAGTAGTTAAAACATTATATTTAATGTTTTTATTATAAAACTGAAATGAAACATATAAAGTATAATAATTATTGAACATTTAACCAACCCCCAACACCAAATTCTTTCATATTAATTTACTTCTGGAAAGGGAGGTTTTCCCAACGCTTGTATAGTACTATTACAAACAGTTTAAGGAAACTGTTGGTAAAAGCTGGTTAAATCATCTTTTCCCAACAGTTTTTAAACACCTTTGGGAAAATTATACTCAATACCAATGGTTTTCATAAATTTTTGGTATGTAGAGGTTTAAATCATCCTTTATTAATGGTTTTTACAAACTGTTGAGAATGTTTCTTCCCAAATTCACAAACGCTCGAACTCCCCCATTCTGCGCCACTACAGCCCTAAATAGAAGGGAGAATTGGGGTTTTCTTTCCCCTATGGCTGAAATCCTTCCATATTTAAAATTTATTAGTTCTTTACATGTATTATATAAGTGATATTCATCTACTATTGTGGTTTTATGTTTTCATTTGGGTGAAGTGGAGAAGTGGGATTCTGTTTACTCTACTACGGAAATTCTTCGTTCTGGTCCATTTTCAAAATTTCTTAGTACTACACTTCTAATTTGTAAGTGAAACTTTCATTTTAATGTTCTACATCTACTATTTTAGTTTTCTCTTTTGATTTGGGTGTGTATGACTTTTGTTCTCTGTTTGATTTGGGTGTTTGTGTTGGGATTTGACAGCGAATCAAATATGATTCAAAATGAATTATGTGTTATTATCGTCCATAAATTTTCAATTCTTAGAAGGCTTGGTATTGATGGGAATTTTTTGTTAATATCATCCTTATTCCACATGATTCACATCATGGTAAGAATGTGTGATGATGTTGTTAAGATCAGAGAAAAAACTTATACACTCCAGGTTGTTTATAGTGAAAGGGTTAGTCATGAGTGATAATTGGCTTTTAAGATGACTGTAATAATATAACTTTAGGGTCAATTAAATATGGTTCTCACTATACGTTGTATATTATGACTCTTTCTTGGCCATTACTCACTTTTATGATGGTGGGGAGCTTTTCACTAACCATGCTGGCATGTGTATACATCCATAACAATGTTAGATAATTCACAAGATTAATTTAGTAATCTTTTTATCATTAACATACATTATTATTAGTCACAAATTTAAAAATAAATGTTTTTGTCTATACATTATGGAATTAATCATTTTTACAATCCATGAACAACCTATTAGTGTAGAATCTTAAACGTTATCAACCCATGGGGTGCGATTGACATGAGGAACTAATTGGGTAATGAAAGGTATGACCATAGAGGTTCCAATAATGATTTATTGAACATGAGTCAATGATTTGGGATGCATGAAACACATAATTGGGCATGATGCATGTGCCTCTATTTGGGTTGTCTATAAAGGGGCCTTGAAGTCCTCTTTTACCAACAGTTGTGTGGAACCATATGTAAAACACTTCCTTTTACCAATGGTTTGAATCAATGACGAGGCAATGCACCTTTATTGATGATTGTAGATTTTGAGTTATTGACATGACTCACACTCTTTCAACCGATGAACCAGATGATTGGGTTTTAGCTCAAGAATCTAGGTTGAATTTTTGAATTTATTGATCTCCTTATATTGTACTACTTCCTGATAGTTGTAACTAAGATTTTCTTCTTGATACATGACATACATTTCCATCATTCAGTTTATGATTCTATTATTAGTTGGTATTACTGATATGGTTATTTTCATCCATTTCCAAAATTTTCCCATTGTTATCTTTCTTCCACTTTTTAACTGATAATATTAAAATTCTGCAACTTATGTAATGAGGGAATAGTCTCCCCCAGACACAATAATGGATATCACTATTAGTCAACAAAATTTGGAATTTTGGTAGATGTGCTTGAGGTCATGTGGCCATGTGGGTTTGGGTCACTAATGAGTGGAATCCCAGTTTGGGACATCACAATTCATGGATATCCTTTCTAAAGGTGTTTATAATCAAATCCATAACTATAACTATTGAAGTCCCCTCTCCAAAATCAATTGAGACATGATTTAATGAATACACCTACATCATTTAGAGTGTTTATTCTAGTACATACCTTCAAACCACCATAAATAATCGTTTTATTTATGTTTTTTTTCGGAATGGATTTTCTATATTATGTTCTTTGGGTTACACATTAGTTATTTGTTTATAATTACTTCTATATTTGTTTTCATTGTAGGAAATGACACCCATTGAAGAGATGCGGTCGAAAAAGATGACAGAAAATAATCATCGCATGACACAGATGGGAATTCCTGCACTCATCCATTTTGTGAGTATTTCATTTCAAATATATATATATATTTCAATAACTTATAAAATCATGTGTTTAATTTTGTGTTGAACTTTTCTTCAAGATAAACCCCCTAAATGAGAGATATCTTATAAGGAGCCTGATATTGCTCCCAGTACCGAGGCTGGTGGTAGGAGGGTGGTGGTGTCAGAGTTAGACAATCATCTGGTGAACCTGGTACTGATACCGGTGGTACGAGGGGGAGGAGGGGGAACACTCGCTTGCATGGGATGCAGGGGAGGGGGTGTACTCTCTTTTGTGTGGTATGGAACCGCCAAACATAGTTGATGGTTGAATACAATGATGAATGAAAAATGAATGATAAATCTGGGCAAGAATGTCGGGGTTTTTTGGTGACACAAGCCAAATACTCTGACATTATTCCGGTCAGCCCTCTCTCTTGGAGACATCTGCCACACGAAGTCAAGGTTAATGTGTGGGAACAAATACGGGTAAAAAAATATATTGGATTTAATGTATTATATATATATATATGAATTAATCTATTGGGTGTCAGCTTCTGTTTAACTTCCCTGATGGCGAAGGTTCGTTAACAACATATTTAAAGGAGCTATGAGATATTTGGAGAGGTTATAAGCATGATCAGTATGTTGGATGGTGTGATAGAGTGGGCACAGAGTTGGGTATAGTACCTATCATGGATGACTGCCGGATAGAGAAATATTGCCAAATGATTTCCCATTGGGTGACTGCCAAATTTTAGGTATTAATCCCATTTGAGGTATTTAAATGTCAGTTTTCATATTTTGAATTAATATTATCTTATTTATTATTAAACATTATTTAGTAATATTATGAAAAAAAAATTATTCAAAGCAACACCACCACACTTTAGGGTGCACTACTACGTCAGATCATGAGAGGCAGCTGATACAATACAGTTGTTTATAAATTTTCTTTAGGACGTTCCCTTTTTATTGTTTACTACTAAAATTTTGTGATTTATTAAATATTGAATATATCATTATACATGAACTTTATATTGTTTCAATGTCATTACTGAAGGAAAAAAATTGAATATTGAAGGATGTATCCCTCGAGAAAAATTGTTTTTCTCAAGTAGAAGGAAAAAATATAGAACTGTAGTTAATGAACAGACACAAGAAAAGATTTTAAGTTTTAATTTGTCTGTATAAATATTTAATATATATTTTGAAATTTAATAATCTTTTAATATTTTTAGCAGGTTGATTTAGAGGCCCTTGATGCCCCGGAGCTGGACAATTTAGGGCCACACGATCATTTATATCAGGTAATGGGAGATGAGCACTGTGGTCAATTATGCTACCGACCTGGTAAGAATATAGTATCAAATAGGTATTGGTCTACTCCATGTATCCATTATACTACCACCGAGTGGGAATAGCTCCAGGAGCATGCAAGACAATCTGATAAAAGGGTTACAGAGTTGGAAGAACTAGTTCAAATGAGGGAGAAAGAATTTATGAAACTGATCAAAGCTTTATCTTCATCACTTCCACCAGAGGCCAGCGTGGCTTGTCAGAAATATATTTCATCGATGGGTGCATTATCCTATGCATCAGGAAGTAGTTCTAGTGGCGGTCGAGATGATGACGTTCCTGGTGATGATGAGGATGCTGAAGAGGATGAGGGTGTGGATGAGGATGAGAACGAAGGAGAGGATGGGGCCGAGGGCAAGGATGGGGCTGAGGATGACGACGAGAACAATGATGGTGGCGAGGATGAGGCTGATGATGATAGTGGTGATGATGATGGTGATCAGGGGCAGATTGATCCGTTACATTTTTGAATTATGTATAACTCTTTATTTTTTAACCTGGTTTTTAACTCTGGTATTGATAATTTTGAATTTAGTATAACTCTTTATTTTTGACATAATATGGAATCTTAAAGATTTTATAATGGTTTATTGGGCTTCTGGGGCTTGTTCGGAGCATGAAACCCCGGTCGGCGTAAAACACACTATGCCTCACGGTTAGTAAAATATTCAAGTCTGTCCCACAGGGCATCAACCAACCATATAGGGATATATATTAGAAGCAATGTACCTAATTTTCCCCAACCATGCACTAGGGGATGCACATCATGCCAAATGTCTATAGTTTTAGTATAAGATATTATCATTTTTGTTGCACGATTTTCCTCACTGGCATACAGAAAACTGACAAAACTCATTCGGATTGTGTTGATACTTTTGGAAAACAATCCATGATTCATATGTCTCTTTCTTGGCCAATACTCACTTTTATGATGGTGGGTTGATTTTCAATAGTTATGCTGGCATGTGTTTGCATCCTTAACAATGTTAGATAAGTCACAAGTTTAATTCAGTAATCTTGTTATCATGTACATACATTATTATTAATCTCAAATTTAAAAATAAATGTTTTTGTCTATACTTTAAGAAATTAAACCTTTTTGCAAGCCATGAACAACCTATTAGTGTAGAATCCTAAACATTATCCACCCATGTGTGTGCTTGACCTGAACTACTAATTGGGTAATGAAATGTATGACCATGTAGGTTCCATGAATGATTTATTGAACATGAGTGAATTATTTTGGATGCATGTAACACATAATGGGGCCTGAGGCATGTGCCTCTATTTGGGATGCCTATAAAGTGGCCTTTACGTCCTCTTTTACCAACAGTTCTGTGCAACCATTGGTAAAAGTCTTCCCTTTACCAATGGTTTGAGTCAATGAAAATGCAATGCACCTTTAATGGTGATTCTGGATTTCGAGTTATTGACATGACTCGCACTCTTTCCACCGATGAACTAGATGATTGGGTTGTAGCTCAAGAAGCTAGGTAAAATTTTAGAACTTATTAAGCCTCTTGTATAGTACTACTTTTTAATAGTTGTAACTAAGTTTTTCCTCTGGATACATTACATACATTACTATCATACAATTTATGATTTTGTTATTAGTTGGTATTGTTGGTTTGGTAATTTTCATCCATTTCCAAAACTTTCTCATTGTTATCTTTCTTCCCCTTTGAACTGATAATATTAAAATTGTGCAACTTAGGTAATGAGGGAATAGTCTCCCCTAGACACAGCAAAGGCTCTCACTATTAGTCAATAACATTTGGAATTTTGGAAGATGCACTTGAGGCCATGTGGCCATCTGGGCTTGGGTCACTAATGAGTGGCATCCTAGTTTGGGACGTCACAATTCTGGGATATCCTTTTTATAGGTGTTTATAATCAAATCCATACCTATAACTATTGATGGCCCCTCTCCAAAATCAATTGGGACATGATTCAATGAATACACCTACATCATTAAAATTGTGTATGCTAGTACTTACCTTCAAACTACCAAAAATATTCTTTTTCATTATGTTTTTTATCAGAATAGATTTTCTATATTATGTTTTTTGGGTTACACATTAGTTATTTGTTTCTAATTACTTCCATATTTGTTTACATTGCAGGAAATGACACCCATTGAAGTGATGTTGGTGGAAAAAGATGATAGAAAATAATTGTCGCATGACACAGATGGGCGTTCCTCCACTCATCCATGTTGTGAGTTTTTTTTCAAATATATATATTTCAATAACATAAAATATCATTTGTTTACTTTTTGGTTATATTTTCTTTCAGGATCGACCCCCTAGACGAGAGACATCTAACGAGGAGCCTGATATTACTCGCAGTACAAAGGTTGGTGGTACGAATGGGGGTGGTGTCAGAGTTAGACGATCATCTGGTGATCTCGGTACTGAGCCCGGTGGTACAAGGGCCTGTGGTGTGAGAGTAATACGATCCACTGGTCATGCCCGATTAGACTATGCCCTTACCACATACGTATCATCTATGTCCCATTTTGATTCTGGTGTGTCTTTAGGGACACACAAGATATTTAGGCCTCCGATGTTTACACTACCAGTTGGACTGACGTTTGTTCCATCATCTTTTTCTTCTAGTTCATTATCTTGGAGCTATTATATTCCACCTTCTTCTACTCCTGCTCAGACACAGTATGTGGCTGAGGAGCGTACACTGAGGGACACTCAACCTGTACATGATATTCCTTCAGCTTCTGCACATCCAGTGATGCCCATTGATCCGACAACCACATGTATATTTATATAATCCTAACAAATTTTTATGCCAAAATTTATTTTTATTATAAATTATACTGATATTTTTTTCTTTAAAAACAGAATCATCTACTGATAGGAGGCGGGGGAGATGGCGTACTTGCTTTCCTACAGAATGGAACAGCTAGACACAACTGATGGTTGAATACAATGATGAATGATAAATGATTGATAAATCTGGGTAGGAATGTCACGGTTTTTTTGGAGACATTGGCCAAATACTCAGACATCATTCCGGTTAGCCCTCTCTCTTGGAGACATCTGCCACACGAAGACAAGGATAATGCGTGGGTACAAATATGGGTAAAAAATCTATTAGATTTAATGTAGTATTTTTTTATTTAAGTGAATTAATCTTTTCGGTGTCAGCTTCGGTTTAACTTTCCTGGTGGCGAAGGTGCACGAACACCACGTTTAAAGGAGCTAGGAGAGATTTGGAGATGTTATAAGCATGATCTGTATGTTGGATGGTGTGATAGAGCGGGCACAGAGCTGGAGACAGTACCTATCATGGATGACTGCCCGAGAGAGCAATATTGTAAAATGATTACCCATGGGGCGACTGCCAAATTTATGGCCCTAATCCCATTTGAGGTATTTAAATGAGAATTTTCATATTTTTCATTAATATTATCTTATTTATTAATAAAAATTATTTATTAATCTTCTCAAAAAACAAAAGAACATTGATTCAAATCAATACCTCGACACTTTGGGGTGCACTACTACGATAGATAATGAGAGAGAGCTGGTACGATATAGTTGTTTATAATTTTTCATTAACACTTTCCCTTTTTATTGTTTCCTACTTAAATTATGTTATTTATTGAATATTAAATATATGATTATACTTTCACATTATATTGTTTCAGTGTCAATACAGAAGCAAAAAATTGAATATTTAAGGACATCTCCCTCGAGAAAAATTGTTTTGATCGAGTCGTATGAAAAAATATGGAACTGCGGTTAATGAACCGACAAAAGAAAAGATTGTAAGTTTTAATTTGTTTATTTAAAAGTTTAATATCTATTTTGAAATATAATAATCTATTAATATTTTTAACAGGCTGATTTTGAGGCCCTTGATGCCCATGAGCCTGACAATTTAGGGCAACACGATCATTTATATCAGGTTTTGGGAGATGATCACTCTGGTCGATTACGCTATCGACCTGGTAAGAATATAGTCCCGACGAGGTATTGGTCCTCTCCAGGTATCCATTCTAGAACCACCGAGTTGGAACAGGTCAAGGATCATGCAGGAAAGTCTGATAAAAGGGACACCGAGTTGGAGGAATATGTTCAAACGAGGGACAAAGAATTTA
Source organism: Viscum album (assembly GCA_963277665.1). Lineage (NCBI taxonomy): Eukaryota > Viridiplantae > Streptophyta > Magnoliopsida > Santalales > Viscaceae > Viscum > Viscum album. Next base: position 959,650,929 of record OY728148.1, on the reverse strand, counting down.
TGAAACTGATTAAAGCATTATCTTCATCACATCCACTAGAGGCCAGCATGTCTTGTCCAACATATATGTCGTCGACGGGTGCATTATCCTATTCACCAGGCGGTAGTTCTAATGGCGGTCTAGATGATGACATTCCTGGTGATGATGAGGATGATGAAGAGGATGAGGGCGAGGATGAGGATGAGGACAGGGGTGAGGATGGGTCTGAGGTCGATGATGGGGTCGGGGATGAGCAATGGGATGAGGAAGACGAGGAAAAAGATAGCGGAGAGGATGAGGCTGATGATGATAGTGGTGATGATGATGGTTATCAGGGGCAGATTGATCCATTACATTTTTGAATTTTGTATAACTCTTTTTTTAACCTGGGTTTTCACTTTGGAATTGATATTTGTGAATTCAGTATAACTCATTATTTTTTACCATATATGGAAGCCTAATGATGTTATAATGGTTTATAAGGATTCTGGGGCTTTTTCGGAGCTCGGAACCCCGGTCGGCATAAAAAAAACACTATGCCTCACGGTTAGTAAAAAATTTAAGTCCATCCCACATGGTATCTACCGACCATATAGGGATATATATTATAAACAATGTGTATGATGTTCCGTAACCATGAACCAGGGGATTCACATCATGCACAATGACTATTGTTTTAGTATAAGATATTTTCACTTTTGTTGCACTATTTTCCTAACTGACATATGGAAAACTGACCAAATGCATTCAGATTATGTTGATACATTAGGAAAACGATCCATGAGTCATATGGGACATGTACGAGTAAAACCTGCATCAATCTGAGGTACGGTGTGGCTAGTATCACTGAAAGTGTCTTTATTTTGTTTAAAATGAACACCCTTTTAAGTAAAAACAACAGGCATACGGGAAACTGAACAAAAATATTTGGATTGTGTTAATACTTTAGAAAAATTATCCATGGGTCCTATGTGAGTTGTACGACTCAATCCCACCACAATCCGAGGAACGGTGTGGCCAATACCACTCAATGTGTCTCACTTTTATTTGAAATGGACAACATTTTAAGTGAAAACAAAAACTGACATACGGAAAATGGACCAAAAGTATTTGGATTCTGTTGATACTTTAGAAAAATGATCCCTGGGATATTTTTTGATGTGTACGAGTCAACCATGCATTAATATGATGCACAATGTGGACGATACCACCCAAAGTGTCTCACTTTTATTTGAAATGGAACAGATTTTAAGTGAAAACAACAACTGAAATATGGAAAACCGATCAAACGCATTCGGATTGTGTTGATACATTAGGAAAATGATACATTGGTCATTTTTTATGGGTACAAGTCAACTCCACCTAAAGCAGAGGTTTCGTGTGACCGTGATGGCCAAAAACGCAATTCGTGTGTCGTAAATGGCCAAAACATGGGTTTAAGAGTCAAATGCATGCCGAAAGAAATTAGAATCACTTGAAATCAAATGAAAACACCATAATTATTTCTTTGGAGGTGTAAGAGGATACAGAACGTCATTCAGATGTGTGGTTTGCGTGGCATGACTGAATATGTGTTTTTTAGGTGTTTGGCGTGCTTGAACAGCGTGTGTGGGGTGGTCAAAACCGGCCAAACGACCTCAAGAATGCCATGAAATCAGATGACAAAAATGGTTGGGTGAATTATGAAATGGTCACCTAGATGTCATGTCAATCGAAGGTATTGTGTGACCGCGCTGGCCGAAAACGTACTCTGTGTGTCGTAAATGGCCAAATCATGCATTTAACGGTCAAATGCATGCCTAGAGACATCGAAATGACTTGAAATCTCAAGAAAACACCCTAGTTATTATTCGTGAGGTGTACTAGGAGACAGAATGCCATTTGAATGTGTCGTTTGCACGGAACGACTGAATATGAGTTTTTTAGGTGTTTAGTGCGCTTGAAAAGCATGCGTGGGGTTGTAAAAACTGGATGAACGACCACGGAATGACATGAAATCAGACGACAACAAAGGGTGGGTGAGTTTTGAAATGGTCGGCTAGATGGCACATCAATCAGAGGTGTCGTGTGACCGTGGTGGCCGAAAACGCACTCTGCGTGTCGTAAATGGCCAATACATGTGTTTAACAGTCAATTTCATGCCGAACGACATCAGAATGGCTTGAAATACGAAAACACCCTAATTATTATTCTTGAGGAGTATTAGGAGACATCATGTCATTCAGATGTGCAGTTTGCACGACACGACTGAATATGTGTTTTTAGGTGTTTCGCGTGCTTGAAAAGCATGCATGGGGTGGTCAAAACCGCCCGAACGACCTCGGAATACCATGAAATCGGACGATAATAAATGGTGGGTGAATTGTGAAATAGAAGGCCAGACAACACGTCAATCGGAGGTGTCGTGTGACCGCGGTGCCTCAAAACGCAGTTTGCATGTCGTGAATGGCCAAAACATTTGTTTAATGGTCAAATGTATGCCAAACGACATCAGAATGACTTAAAATCATACGAAAACACCCCAATTATTTTTTTTATGTGTATGAGGATACGAAACATCATTCAGATGCGTTTTTTGCATGGCACTACAGAATATTTGTTTTTTAGGTGTTTGGTGCGCTTGAAAAGCGTGCGTGGGGTGGTCAAAATTGGCAGAATGGCCTCAAAATTCCATTAAATCAAACGACAAAAAAGGATGGGTGAATTTTGAAATGGTCAGCCAAACGACACATTAATCAGAGGTGTAGTGTGACTGCGCTAGCTAAAAACGCACTATGCATGTCGTAAATGGCCAAAACATGCATTTAACAGTCAAATGCATGTCAAATGATATCATCATGACTTGAAATCATACAAAAACACCCTAATTAATATTATTGAGTTTAATGAGTAGATGACATGTCATTCAGATGTGTGGTTTGCACGGAACTGTTGAATTTGTGTTTTTTAGGTGTTTGGTGTGCTCGAAAAGGGTGTGTGGGGTTGTCAAAACCGGCCGAACGACCTCGAGATTCCATGAAATCAGATGAAAACAATGGGTGGGTGAATTGTGAAATTTTCGGCCATATGGAACATCAATTGGAGGTTTTGTGTGACCATAGTGCCTGAAAACGCACTCCACGGGTCGTAAATGGCCAAAACATGCATTTAGCGGTCAAATGCATGCCGAATGACATCGAAATGACTTCAAATCACACGAAAACACCCTAATTATTATTCATGAGTTGTATAAGGATACAACACATCATTAAGATACATGTTTTTCATGACACGACTAAATATGTGTTTTTTAGGTGTTTGGTGTGATTGAAAAGCGTGTGTGGGGTGGTCAAAACCGGCCGAACGACCTCAGAATACCATGAAATTGGAAGACAACAAAGGGTGGGTGAATTGTAAAATGGTTGTCAAGAAGACACATTAATCGGAGGTGTCGTGTTACCACGGTGGCAGAAAACGCACTTTGCGTGTTGTAAATGGCCAAAACATGTGTTTTAAGGTAAAATACATATCGAACAATATCAAAATGACTTAAAATCACATGAAAACACCCTAATTATTATTCTGGAGGTGTAAGAAATGACAGAACATCATTCGGACCTGCGGTTTGCACGGCACGACAGAATATATGTTTTTAGGTGTTGAGGTGCTTGAAAAGCATGCATAGGGTGGTCAAAACCAGCCCAACAACCTTGGAATGCCATGAAATCAGACGAAAACAAAGGTTGGGTGAATTTTGAAATGGTAGGCCATACGACACATCAATCGGAGGTGTTGTGTGACCATGGTGGCCAAAAACGTAGTCAGTGTGTCGTAAATGGCCAAAACATGCATTTAACGGTCAAATGCATACCGAACGACATTAGAATGACTTGAAATCACACAAAAACACCATAATTATTATTCGTGAGGATTATAAGGAGAAAACACATCATTCGGATGTGCGGTTTGTGTGAAACACTGGAATATGTTTTTTTAGGTGTTTGGAATGCTTGAAAAGCGTGCGTGGGGTAGTCAAAATTGGTTGAACGACCTCGGAATTCCATGTAATTAGACGAAAACAATGGTGGGGTGAATTGTAAAATGTTCGGATAGACGACATGGCAATCAGAGGTGCCGTGTGACCACCGTGGCCAAAAACACACCATGCATGTCATAAATGGAGAAAACATGTGTTTTATGGTCAAATACATACCGAACAACATCATAATGACATAAACTCAAATGAAAACCCCCCTAATTATTATTCGTGAGGAGTAAAAAAAGACGAAACATCATTCAGACACGTGGTTTGCATGACACGGTAGAATATGTGTTTTTTAGGTGTTTGGCGCGCTTGAAAAACGTGGGTGGGGTGGTCAAAACCGACCGAAAACGCACTCCGGGCAGCCCCCCTCACCCCCCAGATAGCCCCCCACACCCCTCAGACTTCCCCCCACCCGATGATCCACACATCATTTATGATGGGTACGAATCAACCCCACCTCAATCTGAGGCATGGTGTGACTGGTATCACTCAAAGTGTGTCACATTTGTTTGAAATGGACAACATTTTAAGTGAAAACAATAACTGACATACGGAAAATCTACACAAAGCTCCACATATATTCTTGAAATTAAGGGATAAAAATTAAAATATGGTTTATTGGTCATACGTTATTAGCAGAAAATATTCACAGGGCATAGATTGAAACAAAATGGGTCATAGTATATACAGAAAAACATGATTTATATTAGGAATGAGTCTTGATATCCCATCATGAACATGCACCAATACTCATGTTCTAATTCTCAATCACAGGTCGTTCATTATATACAATAACATACAACAAATAAATATCATATAGTGATTTCATATGAAACCTATGAACAGTCAAGAATACCATATAACAAATTGGTCAACAAGGCTACACATAGATTCTTGAAAAATAAGTTTCAAAGTCTCATAAAAATACCCCAATGGTGAGGAATACATATGGTGACACCATAGCCCCATGGATCACCTCAATACCATTCTCAAACAGTATGTTCTAGGACCAAACAAAAGTCTCTTTGGGAACCCAATACAAAATACTTAATTGAATATTCATACCCACTACCCAAGATGGGGATTCATCTCACATCACACCCAGGAGAGAAAATTACAATTAGCAACATACCCCCTTGTTCTAATTGAAAAGTCTATGAAAAACATGTAGGCTATTCTGGTAACCCATCTCATATGTCGATATTGGCCAATGTTTCCCACTAACACAACAAGAACCATTTATACATGGATACATAATCATTAGAGTAATATAAACATCCCATGTGCTTCCTTAAACTCATCCTAGGTTTAACCACATTACCACTTTTATTTTCTATCTTATTGGTGTCACGATCCTTGCCACTCTACCCATGTTTTTCTATTGGTTTTAAGATACTCAACCGAAGACCATGACTAAACATCCCATGTTCATCCTATAGCATGTAGGTTTTTTCTCTTTTGTGTACTCGTGTTTTGGTTTGAGTGAGGAATGAATTCTAAATTTTGAATACTCTTATGTGTGTTGGTGTTGTGGTTTAAGTGAGGAATGAATTCAAAATTTGGAATACTCTTATGAGTGTTATTGCATTTCCTATAACATGTAGGATTTTTCTATAATGGGTGTTATTGTATTTGAATTTCTAAATTTCTAAATTTCTAAATTCTGGAATGAATTCTAAATTTTGAATACTTTGGATGGGAATTTTTTTATTGGTGTTGTTGCAGGTCTGGAGAGGGGTTGTTGTGTTGTTGCAGGTCTGGAGTGGGGAGAGGGGCCTGCTGCTGTGGAGATGAGCAATTGTATACCAACGGTTTCAAAACCATTGGTATAGATACTATAATATAACTGTACCAACAGTTTGTTATAACCATTGGTATAGGTTTATACCAATTGTTATAACAAAACTGTTGGTATAGCTTTATGGATTCACATATCCCCTTTATACCAACAGTTTATAACTTTTGGTATAAGTGTAACACACATATACCAACGATTAACAAACCTTTGGTATATGTTATACTTTAACACACATATACAAACAGTTTGTAGCAAAGAGTTGGTATACCTTCTATTTTGACACTTATACCAACAGTTTTCACAGAACTATTGGTATAGGCCTATTGTCACGCCTTACTTGGCCACGGTTGAGGGAACCGTTGATATACTATATATGAATGGTTTCCAGGCCATTACCAATGGTTTACAATCATTGGTAAAGTGTAAAATTCCAGTACTGATTCATTCTATCTAGACTTGCATCTTAGTATAAATTTAGAATTCTTGCTTCAAATGTCATTTTTTTAATAATAAAAAACCCAAAAAGATTTTAATCACTATCAATTATTAAACAAAACCACAAAAAGTGATAGAATATGTGAATTAGATAAATAAAGTTAACTACATTGAGAAGGATCCTCAAGAGAGACGACCATGGTCTTCCACTGTGCTGCACTAGGAAAAATATAATTATTTTTGTCCCCACCCCAAGACAGGAGTGCGTCAAAACTTATGCTTTTTTCGGGGAGCCAATCATTAGTTCATTTTATTTTTCTATTTTCACATCTTATTTAGATTTAATTACATTTAAAAAAATAAAAAAATATTTCCATGATGTATAGAAAATCTGAATATTATGCATGGAAAAATTACTCACAGGTGCAGCAAAAAAAAGAATTAGAAGATGAATATTTTAGAATAGCTCATGTGCATGAACATAGAAAAAGAATTGAACAACTAACCATAAAGGAAGAGAGTGATTTTGATTATGTTCGTGCATTAGTGGAGCAACCCAACCCTGTGCTGGAGAATGAACCTGAGAAAGTGGTGTAAGAAAATTCACCACTTATATTTGAAATTGAAGAACCTAAGGAGGAAATGGAGGAAGACGTACCTACTGAGCAATAAGTGGGTGATCATAAAAAGATTGGATTAATTATTGATTATATGTTGGAACTACCTGACCTCCTCATCGAATTCAAAGAAGAAGGTTCAACACCAAAAAAGTAAGAAACCACCCAAGTGGTGGAATTTGAAGTCAAGATGGTGGAGCCCAACTACCTGCCTCAATCATTAGAGAGTCTACACCAAGCACTTACCACTGAGGCAGAGATTGAAGCTGAACCAACTCAAGGAGTTGAACCATTCATTGACTATATCCCTTCTATTTTTATTGAATATAAATTCTACATCACTCCTTGTGGTTTTGATTATACAGAATCAGACAATCTCAATTATGCCTTGGAGGATGACAAAGAACCTAGATGTGCACATGCTGAGGAACATATGGATCTCCCTAGATATGTTGAATATTTATTGAAGGAAGTGTATGAAGATATACTAGTGGATTTCCCCAAGGAAACCATGAAAAAATATTCTTACTTTGATGGGGAAGAATTTAATCTTAATACTTCGTGTTTTAATATTATTCAAATAGAATTACACTTTGACTTTTCCATTGACAATTATTTTGATGAAGCATGCCTCAAAGAACCAATGGAAAAAGAATAAGAGGTTTCACCAGTAGTATCCAAGAAGGAGTATGATTCATACTTCATCATACCCCAACCATGCACGATATACCTCATTGTTAAGGGGGTGGGGATATGGTGTACTCTATCCCTGGATCATTACTCACCCAGAAGGATGAAGCAAAAGTTGGGAAAATCCACATTTAGTGGATCAAATCAAAGAAGCTTCATCCTCCATCACACTTTGGATAATAGCCGGTACTTCCCTATAGAGGTAGTCAAAATTCAGGGCTGACTTAGGGGATAATACCAAGATTTATGTTTACTTTTTTTCTAGGAATTCAGATGTCAATTTATTTTCTTTGAAATAATTTAGCATATGGTCCCCTCTCTCTTTTCGTTTTGAGGTTAAATGAAATGATCATTGTGATTAATTGAGTAATATTTTTTGTAGGATCATAACGGTAGAAGGAAGCCCCAAACAGTGAATGGGAAGGACCAAGTTTCATGGAAAAGGGTGTTCAATTTTAGTGTTTAATATTTTAAACCCTCCACATTTTTGTCCACAATATATTTTGAGCTTTAAAGATAAAATTGCATGCCCATACTTGAATTCATGTTTTACTTGACTTATTTAGGAGACATGAGTCTCTTAGGAATCCTATGATTCCATGTTTTAGATATCAATGTTGATATGATTGAATAATCGAAATTAGTAATTGATTTTTTAAAATGAATCATTGATATTGAAGTAATGACTCATGATTTGAAGGAATTTATTGATTCATTTAAATGAAATTTTCCTACAATCATTTATGCTTTGAATTTTCGAGGTTCATGTGAATTGATTTATTAGTCTTGCCATTAGTGATTGTCTAATGTTATATTTCCCATTCCCAAGAAAATTTCTAGACCAAGTACTTCCTTTTTATTCGTGAGCATATTTCTTGAGTAATCATGGGACATGTAACCAACCATAACTTGTATTGAAACTTGTCAAATATATGACTGTGCAAAATCACATTTAAAATGATTGAGGCATCCTTTGAAAAGTTAATTTTCCTTAAAATACTACCTTTACATCAATCCTTCTTTTAGCACATAGAAACCGTGAATGACCTTTATAGGAATGAGTCATGTTTCAATCCATTTTTATCCATTCCTACCATCCTCTGAGTATTTTCATGGTAGTTTAACATTGAAGTGTGAGGGTAAAGAGAATAATGGTGGATTGAATGATAAACATTGTAAGGAATAAGTGTAGGGGTTTCATTGTGGTAATTATAAAATTATGAGGAATCACTCATTATACTCAATTTTTTCCCTCTTGAATTAAAAAAAGTTAAAAAATGAAAAAAAGAACCAATAAAAAGAGAAAAAATTGGGTTATTATTTGGGAAAACCCAAAATCACCATTTTCTAGACCGACGATCTTATGAGAGTATATGGTTTGGTGATTGATGTGCGGTCTGATATAATAATAACTTTCGAAAAAGTAAAATAAAGTATAAAATAAAAAAAATTATTCTAGAGGGTGCACAAATCATTCATTTTGCTTACTTGATCATAACATTTTCTTTGAGTTTTGGGAAGTGGGTGTTGCAACTATGAAGGGGATAATTTCATTATATTTTTACATTTGATTTCATGCATAGTACTTAATATATTAGCCTCCTCATTGAGCCTTAATTTTTAAAGAATCAAATCCTACAAACCTTAATCCGTAGAGTCAATAGAACCTTAATTTCAAGTCCTCGTAATTTTATGTGCATTTTGTCTTTACAAAGTGGAGAAAGTAGTTTATTTACAAGCCTATGGATAAGGAGAATGTTCTTATGATATGAGCATAACTCTACTTGAATTGTATGATTAATAATGAGAGAAAATAATCAAAATTGAGGTAAATCATGACTTGTCATGTTTTATAATAATGATTCAAGGAGCTTGAATGAATGAAAGGAGAAGTTCCAACAATTTTGAAATGGTAAAAGCAAAAGATGTGAATTATTTGTTTCTTTGAAAAATGGTAAATTAAATTGATATTTTTGAAATTTTTTGAAAGTTTCATTTCACATTGAATTTTTTTTGATATAATTGAATTTGAATTTTAATATTGATAACATTTTTGTCCTCTAATTTCTATGTTGAGATTTTATGCTTGAGGACAAACCTTGTTTAAGTGTGCGGGTAATTGAGAGAGCAAATTTATGTGAAAATTTTTGATCAAAAAATGAGTTTTTTTTAATTTTATTCAATGATAAAACAAATTTATTTCAATTTTTATTTAAAATAATGGATAATTTGAATTTTTGAAATGATTATGAAAAAAATTGAGAAAAGTGCATAATTTTGGATTTTTAACAGATTTTTACTACAATGGTATTTTTCTCATTTTTTAAAAATTATATTTCCAAAACTCATGATTCATTTTCATAGAATAGCGATTTTATATCATTCAACTTTATCTTAAGGACACAGAGTTGATTCAACGATCTATTAGTCCAAAACATTCATTGAAGTTGGAAATTTGTCTAGGAAAATAGAATGGACCCCACCACTATAATGAATGAAAAAATTAGTCTCCTCACCTCATATTTAGGTGACTCTTCCAAATATAGCACTAGAACACATAAGAACAACATTAAAACAAATTTGGGGGGATTTTTATGTCATTAAGGTTTCCATTGATCGTTATAAATTTGAATACAACTTCCTGGAAATTTCTGCAATAAAAAGTCTTATTCAATGAAAATTCCATAACTCTTTAATCCTGTCGCTAAATGAGCTGACATTTGGAGGGTGAATGGAAAACACATTATTGAATAACTTTTATTATGGGTTCCACACATTAATCTGACATTTAATTGGCCAACAATGTGCAATCTTTCATAGGAATGAATTCTACCTATAAAAGGTGGCCCTCATCTTCTTCCCAAATCATCATCTCGACACCCACAGCTAAGGAGGGATCCCACCAAGGAACGGGACACTTCATCTCCTCTTTACCCCCAAATTTATTCTTTATATTTTAATTTATTTTTATTTTTGAATTATTTTTCAATTGTAATTCAAATTTTAGTTTTATTAATCCATGCCTTTGTGTTTCTCCATCCACTTTTCTTCATTTATTTCCCCCTCTCTCTCTTCTGTTCCACCCACTCCACTAAGTAATATCTTACTCTCAGAAATGAGAGGCTGACACTGATACTTGGCCTGGGGGGAGGTGAAGGTGATCATGAATTTTCTTTAGTGGTTAATTTTAAGTTTGTAGATATATTTGAGCAGTATGCACAGGTAAGGCGAATGTCTCTGATGTTGTGACTGACTCCAATGACATGCAACTAATCCTATCCTTATTCTTTTATTTAATAATTTTCCCTCTATCCATTGGTTAGTTCTTCACACATTAGATTTGAGCTAATCAATGTATGAAAGTGCTTTGATTATACATGGTCCTGGAAGATGACACATTCTATGCAAAAGTGTGTCACCAACTTGGATTAAAGGAGGAGGTGGGATTGAGAGTGCTCAAACATTCAATGATATTACACAATTTATAACTAAATAATAGTTGTTCAAACATGAGATTCCATGTTTGGATTATCAATCATAAATAATAAATATAAAGGATCATAATGATTGAAATTTTAAACAACCCCCAAAACCAAGTTCTTTCTTATTAATTCATTCTGTTTAGACTTTCATCTTAGTATAAATTTCGAAATCTTGATTCACATGTAATTATTTTAAATAATAAAAAACCCAAAAAGATTTTCATCAATTTTATTTAAGAAAAAAAACCCAAAAAAAGAGATATAAAAGGTGAATTAGATAAATTAAGTGAACTACATTGAGAAATCTCTTCAAGAGAGACGACTCTGGTCAGCCACTATGTTGCACTAGGAAAAATATAATTATTATTGTCCACGCCCCACGACAGGCATGCAACAAATCTAACGTTGTTTATAAGGAGACAATCATTTTTTATTTACTTTTTCTATTTTCACATCTTAGTTAGATTTCATTTCATTTAAAAAAACTAAATGAAAAAATACTTCCATGATGTATTTAAATTCAGAATATTATGCATGGAAAAATTACTCATAGGTGCAGTAACAACAACAAGAAGAAGATAAATATTTTAGAAGATCATAGGTGCATGAACTTAGATAAATCATTGAACAATTAACTAGAAATAATGATAGAGATTTTGATTATGTTCGTGCATTAATGGAGTATCCCAAACCTAATCTAAAGGAATAACATGAGAAAGTGGTGGGTGAAATTTCACCACATATATTTGAAATTGAAGAACCTGAGGAGTCAAGGTAGGAAGACTTACCTGGTGAACTAAAAGTGGGATATCAAAAAATTTTGGATTAATTCTTGATTAAATGTGAGGAACAACCTAACCTCACCATACAATAAAAATAAGAAGATTCATCACCAGTGAAGGAAGAAATCACCCAAGTGGTGGAATTTGAAGTCAAGATGGAGGAGCCCGACTACCTGCCTCCATCCTCAAAGAGTCTACTCCAAGAGGCACTTACCACTAAGGCAGAGATTGAAGCTGAACCATCTCAGGTAGTTGAACCATTCATTGACTCTTCCCTTATAATTTTATTGAATCTGAATTATACATCACTCCTTGTGGTTTTCATTATACAGAATCGGACAATCTCAGCTATGCCATGGAGGATGGAGAAGAATCAGGATGTGCACATGTTGAGGAACATATGGAGATCCCTACACACGTTGAATATTTATTGAAGAAAGTTCATGAAGATATTATAGTTGATTTCCCAAATGAAATCAGGATAAAATAATCTTACATTGATGGGGAATAATTTTATCTTAAAACATCATGTTTTAATATAATTCAAATAGAATTACATTCTAACATTCCTATTGACTATTATTTTGATAAAGCATACATTGAGGAACCAATGGACAGAGAAGAAGAGGTTGCACAAGTAGAAACCTATAAGGAGGATGAGTCATACTTCATCCTACCCCACCATGAATTCTATACCTCATTGTGAAGGGGGGATATGGTCTACTCTATAAAAGGAGGCCCTCGACGCCTTCCCAAATCATCAGCTTGACACCCACAGCTAAGGAGCGATCCCATCAGGGCACGAGAGTCTTCTTGTCCTTTATTTCCCCCTCATTTCTTATTTTTATTTTATTGTAATTTTAGTTTTGTATTAGTTTTCAATTGTAATTTAAATTTTAGTTTTATTAATCCATGCCTTTGTGTTTCTCCATCCAGTTTTCTTCTTTTCTCTCTCTCTCTCTCTTTTCTTCCACTCACTCTTCCAAGTAATATCTTACTCTCAGAAATTAAATGATGACCTCGGGACTTGGCCCGAAGGGAGGTGAAGGTGATCATGAATTTTCTTTAATGTTTAATTTTATGTTTTTAGATAGATTTGAGTAGCATGCACGGGTATGGAAAATGTCCCCGATCTTGTGACACTCTCTGATGGCATGCAACTCAACCTATATTTATTCCTTTATTTAATCATTTTTACCTCTCTCCATTTGTTATTTCTTCACATGTTTTAGTGGAGCTAATCAATGGATGAAACATCTTCGATAGAACCAGGTCCTACAAGACGACACATTCTAGAAAAAGGTGTGTCACCAACTTGGATTAATGGAGGAGGTGGAAGTGAGAGTGCTCAAACATTCAATGATATTCCACAATTTATAAATAAAGAATAGTTGTTCAAAAATGAGATTTCATGTTTGGATTATCAAACTGAAATAAAACATATAAAGGAGAATAATGGTTGAACATTTAACCAACCCCCAAAACCATGTTCTTTTTTATTAATTTATTATTTTTAGACTTGCATCTTAGAAAAAATTTCGAATTCATGCTTTACATGTCATTATTTTAAATAATAAAAAAACAAAAAATATTTTCATCACTTTCATTTAATAAAAAAACAAAAAAAAGATAGAATATGTGAGTTAGATAAAGTAAGTGGACAACGTTGAGAAGGCTCCTTACGAGAGATGACCCTGATTAGCCATTGTGTTGCACTGGGAAAAATTTAATTGTTTTTGTCTATGCCCTGCGACAGGTGTGCGTTAATCTCCTGTGAAATTAATTCAGCCTCATTTAGGTACAATAGAGCTTCCTTAAATAAAGAAAACTTGAGGTCACACCCCATGGGTAGTTCTTAAATGGTCAATATCATAGTAATATCAAGGCGCGTTCCATCGGTGGCCTTGGGTTGGGGCAACAACAACCAACGTATCTCAAAGAACCTAATGTCATCCCTAACAGGTCCAACCACATCTATTTTAGATTTACACTATAAAATCAGGCCCAGACTGAAATGCCTGGGGGCGGAAAAAATTTCGATAGCTCTATAAAGCATCAAAATTCGAATGAAGAGTCATCATCAGTGACTGATAACATCAACACTGGCAATACGCTATTCGCACAACTCATGACCCTGGGCTACAATATTAGGGATACTAAATGTGCTGGTATTCAGCTCTAATGATTCACAAATCCATATGATCAGTTGATCGTCAACCTTAGGAAAAATATCATTATGGAAATGTTTATGCTCAACAACGTTGTAGCTGTGGTTCCTGAAGAAAAAATTCAATGCAAGAGCAATGTGACAGACAAAAAACATTTCACCAATCGAAGACTTTTTCAATAGAGAGTGGAAGGATGATGAAGCATGATTCTAAGTGGGAGCCAAAATCATGGAAGGTCTAAATCAATAATAACAAAATCACATGTTACGGTTGTGGAAAATAGGGGCACCCCAAAATGAATAGTTAGAACAATAATAGTGGAGGAAACAACTCTCAATGAAATATGATGAGTACTTATGGAAATGGAGACATACAAGTCAGTGAAACATTAATTATGGATGGAGGTAGTCATCATCTCAACAACGCATGGATAATTGATTTAATAGAAACATGGATCAAAGGGAATGGTTTGATCATTATGAATATATCTTGAAGGGACTTGATTACATGGGGAACAATTACACCTTGAAGATCTTTAGAGTCAATACCAACAAACTGAAGATGCATGATGGTATAATTCAAAACACCTAAGGAGTACGCCATGCGAATATCCTGAAGATTAACATATTTTCTTTGGGTGGATTTGATGACATCAGGTGTAAGACTCACATTAACAGTGGAGTGGGGAATACTGTGAAGGGTGTTCTTGTGGTGATGAAGATAGAGAAGATCTCAAAGAATCTATGCATTCTTTATGGTGAAGCATACATGGAGGTGGATATAGTTGCAACAACCCGTCCCTCAGGGCCCATGTCATGACTACCCCAAACCCGTCATCCATAGGCCAGAGGCTGACAACTAGCACCAGAAATGTGTGTCCCTTAAACATGAACACATTTCTTTTTTAACCTGTACAGACACACAGTCCAAGGAAAAAACAAGATGTAACCACACAGACTAGAATACAATAAGATGCAACCACAAAGTAAACTGATGTCGTAAAAGAGTGCTGAAAGTAAAAAGGGGCCAGAATACACGCCCAACTGTAAAAGTATGAGTACGACTGGAAGTACAATACAACTGAAAGAAAACGGAATACAGAACGAAGGTAGAAGTACCACATGGGTAACACCACGAAGATAAAACCACAAAGGTAACTCCACAAAGGTAGAAGTACCATGCAAGTAACACCACAAAGAGAGAAATACCATGCATGTAACACCACAAAGATAATACCACAATGGTATAAGTACCAAAAAGTAACACTACAAATCAAGAAGTACCACACAGGAAAAATACTCATCTCACAATCAAGTATAACTTAATTACCGAAGTATAGATGATTAGTCATAAAATATAGTATCTTATTCTATTAATAATCACTACTGCTGACCCACATAGGATCGATAGGTAACTAACCCCCACTGACCCACAGAGGATATGACCCACACAGGATCAATATGCGTTGACCCACACAAAATTCCTGAGCACAGACCCACATAGGATCTGACCCACATAGGATCAGTTTTCATTCTTCACATTGCAGCCTGCCACAAGTTTCCTTGCACCTAGCATGCTCAAGTTTTGTAGAATCTCCCGCTTGAGATATCGTTCATTCCTCAACGACCACTAAGATCCAAAAAGTAATAACTCAAAGGACCGCCATGTCGTAAGGGTTCCAACTTGATAGAAGATGTGTCAATCAGACACATGGTATATGAGTTATAAGCGTTTTAGCTTTGGGGACCCGGTTGGATTTGGGTTCGATCCAACATGGCCTTACTCCAATTATCTAAAAAACTAAATTGAAGAATACTAAAAGGACTGTCTAAGTCCAAGCATCCCAACACTATATACGGTTTTTCAAATAGACGTCCAGTTCTCATGATATGCTCCTTTAAGTGTTCCAGGGTCCTGTAGGGCCTGGGTCCGGTCTGACCTGGTTAGACCGACCCAGCCCAACTCACTCTAGGATGGGCTAGGGTGGGCTTGGCCTGATGGGCCGATGTTTGGTCTGAGCCTCAAGAGGGGTGGTCCACAAGGGCATCCCACCACGGCCATCAAGGGTGGCCCGCAAGGGGGAAGCCCGCAAGGGGGCATCCCGCAAGGGGGCGGCCCGCAAAGGAGAGGCTCGACCTGCGTGGGGCGGCTACCCGGTCCAGGGAGGTGGTCCGCATTGAGGTTGGAGGCCCGATCTGATGGCGCTGGCCTAGTGCGAGGGTGGCGGCCCACTCTGAGGGAGGCAGTCTGGTCTGAGGGTGGTGGCCCGACCTGAGGTCGGCGGCCCAATCTGAGGGTGGCAGCCTGGTTCGAGGGCGGCAACCTGGTGTGAGGGCAGCGCCCTGACTCGAGGGTGGTGGCCCGCTCTAAGGGCTGTGGCCCAGTTCAGTCTAATGCGGGGGGGGGGGGGGGGTGTAACCCCCCGGTCACCCTGATCCCCAAAAGGCCCGGATGCCATTCAGTTAGTCAGGCGGTAGCACTGTGTGGGTGTTGTGGAACCCTCCGGAGGTGGGTTCGGCCTCCGCCGCAACTTCTATTCATCGGCAGCATAGCGGTCGTGTCACCTTCCTTCCCGTGGTTGGCCGTCGTGCCGGACACCTCCTCCATTCACTGCGGCTAATGAGTTATAACTCTCCTCTTGTAGTGTGCGTTGACATGTTCGTGGTCTTATGATGTTGTGCAAGGAAAAGCAAGATAGCAGATGGTTCGGGAAAGGTTTTTTAGGCCCGCACACTCCGTGTTAGCTCGCAATATGTAGGATATTAAGGGAATCCAACAAACAGTTGTATTGAACACAAGATTAACCCCACAAGGTTCCCCAAAATAAACTCCCACAAAGACAGATGAATTGTGGGTCAATACGTTAGTTAGTTGACCAACGTTCTTCATATAATTTCATGAATGTGGAAGAGGGAAACAAAAACACACAAATGAAAATAAACCCCTTCCTGGAAGATATGTCCACTGACGATGGTCAATGAATCATCTTTATCATTGTCATCAGTTCATGACTCGGTGGTGCTCGTTACCGCTCATTGAAACCAGTCTCGTCCTCCTGGTAGTTGGCGTCGCGGTACTTTTCGAGAGCTTCTTAATTTTGTGAAGTCCTGCCAACACCCCTCCCCAAGCTCCATATAAATAGTGGAGGAGAAGGAGTGTATAACTCTTGGGGAATTAATGAGGATCATTTAATTAATGAACCTCCTGAATTTCCCATGGTTAGGTTACAAGAAAAGAAGAGTTAAGGCATTTGTTGGCTTGACACATCGTCGATCCTGCTAGCATCATTCTTTCGTTGGAGGAAAGAAGGAAAATAAAATAAAAAAAACATGTTAATTTATAAATCTTTCAAAAGTCCACAGAAATAACATTATCACCTGAACTACTACGGTCAAAGATATACGTCTTTTAAGCGAATCCCGGCGCTGCGGGTTCAACGATGCCCTTAGAATTTTAAGCTGAACAATAGTTCAATAGTTAGAAAATGCCGCTCACGCGTTTACTGAATATACCCAAGAAAAGTTCTGAAAATTATTAACAATCACCCTCAACCCACGCCGGTTGAGGTTAGGATCTGCCTAATTGAAACACGCCCCAACGAACCCAACAGTACTCTCATATTTCCAATCCGAGTTACCGTTTAAAAGATATGGATTTTACAATAAAATAATTGTCACATAATTATTTTATTTATGGCCCAAAACTAACTTTCACTGATGGCCCGCATTGGCCAAAGTTATTATCTTCAAAAAGAGGGCATACACTCACAAGCTCAGCGGTGGTCTCTGATTTTTAATGTGAGTTTGCATTCGTGAGTTATAAGCATTTGGAAAATAAAATAATTTTATTTAATTTTTTTATTTACGGTTAATCCTTTTTCAGGTTTTCTCATAGGAGACCCGCACTGACTAAACATAAGTCGTGCCTAGGGTAAACCGACCATTCTGAGTGGAACAATGCCCTCATATTTTTAATTCGATTAACCGTTTAAGAATTATTCCATTTTTTTAGGAATACTGCTTACGTGCGCTAATTAAAGCATAACAAAACATCGAAGGATAATTATAGGCACCCTGGGCCTCAGAATCGCACGCCATACAATATTGCAGTCTCGAAATAATTCCATATAATTAATAAAAATTATATGGAATTTCTGATATATTATAATAGTTGTCATGTTAACTACCTCAACAAAAGCATTAAGGAATTCATGTTTTCAAAAGAATGGCCTTATGTTTGAATGAAGCTTGAAGAATCGTACTAAACATAAGTTTCTTCTTAGATTACAAAGGTATCCTTTCCATTTTGGGAGCATTATCATTTTTGCAACAAACATTGGTTGAATTTTGTGATGTCGGCAATGGGGAGCAAGGAAATCTTCGAGTTGATCCATTCCAATATTTGGAAAGCACTATTTATATCCCTGGGAAGAGAGAGGTGTTTTGTATAATTCATGGATGATTATTCTATGAGATGTTAGGTTTACCCAATCAAGATGAAATCAAGTGTTTTTAATGTCTTCAAAACATTCAAAACCAGGATGATGATGGAATCATGAAATAAAATCAAGTGTTTGGGGATTGAAAGAGGTGGAAAATATTCATGTGAGGATTTTAATACTTTTTTTTCAATGAGAAGGCATCAAGAGAAAATTAATGGTGTCATAAACTCCTCGAAAAAATGGAGTGGAAAAGTGGGTGAACATAACCTTTTTGGATAGAACAAGGGAGATATTGAAGACTGTAGGAATTTTCAAGAAGTTATGGGATAAAGTAATGAAGAGCACATGTTATGTTTCAATCGATTTACATTTGTGATGATTGAAATGAAATCACTAATTAATATGTGGAGTGTTAAACCTACTGACTATGATTTGTTACATACTTATGGAGGTCATGTAACTGTATTGTTTAATGATCAGAAAATATTGATGTTGGATTTCAGATCCAAAGAATGTATATTCTTAGGATACATTGATGGTGTGAAGGGGTATCGTATGTGGGACCCCACTATCCATAGAATTATCACCAACATAGATGTTATATGTCTAGAGGATAAGGTTCAAGTGATGATTAATGGGGACTTGAAGAAAGAGAACACATATACTATAATAGTTGGGGTGGAGGAAGAATCCATAGAAGAACCAATTTCATTTTAGGAGCATGATGATCAAGTTATGATTGATTTTGGACTATGATGATCAGCTCACGATAAAAGAGAACCAATATGGCACACAGAATTTATCACTGAGAGAAATAATGTGTACTAATTATTGTTGGAGGACGGTGATCTATATTATTTTTTGGAGGTGATGTGGAGTTTTGAAATATCTAAATGGATGGAAGCAATTCAGGAGAAACTTGATGCCCTTTACAATAACAAGACATGAGATATTGATCCATTACCTCATTGAAGGAAGACTATCAGTAAAAATAGGTTCCTTAAGATCAATTGGGATGAAAAGGAATAATTGTAATGATATCATGCAAGACTGGTGGTTAAAGGTTATGCATTAGGAGAAGTTATTGATTTCAAGGACATATTTTCTCCCATTGTTAGAATAATGATTGATCAGATAGTTATGGGGATGTGTGCAATATATAGTTTAACTCTAGAGTAGCTAGGTGTGATAAGAACTTTTCTACATGGTAATCTTGATAAATAAATATATATTTTCTAATCAGAATGTTTTTCAAAATAAGTGAAAGTGAACTTGGTTTTTAGGTTGAGAAAAACTTTTATTGGTATTAAGCAGGAACCAAGGTGTTGGTACAAGAGATTTTATTCCTATATCATGAGTATTGGGCACAAAATACTTCATTCAGATACTTGTGCATATTTCATGGGTTCATATGGTAATGATTTTATCATTCTTCTATTGTATGTGGATGACATGTTAATAGATTTTATGGGAGTATGATATGAAGGAATTAGGACCAAAAATTAATATCTTGGGATACAGATTTAATGGGATAGAAATAAGGGTATGATTTAGAAATCAAAAAAGAATTTCTTGAGGAATATCTTGAAATACATCCACATGTGACATTTTAAGCCTATATTTACCCCACTTACTATTAATTTTATGTTATCCTCAATGATGAATCCTAACAGTGATAACAGTGAAGTGTAGAGGACAGAGATGTCTCAATTACATTATGCACCAGCAGTGGGTAGTATGATATTATCTATGGTTTATATGAGACCATAAATTGCACACGTAGTGGGAGAAGTTAGTTGGTATGTGGAGAATTAAATACGGGAGTATTGGAACATATCAAAGAAGACACTTAGATACATCAAAGAGATCTCATATGCTATATTATGTTTTTGAGAATCAAATTTCACTATTAAAGCCTACGTAGATTTAGATTTTGTATGTGATTATGAACTACGAAAATACACTTTGGGTTATGTGTTTAATTTTATTGGATGAGTTGTGAGCTGGAATTCAAAGTTGTAGTCTGTTATATATGTATCCACGACTAAGGTAGAGTACATGAAAACTACATTTACATGAAAAGAATTGATTTAGTTTTGAAGGTTTCCAAGAGATCCCAAACAATGACAGAAGTATATCCAATTGTTTTGTGACAATCATATCACCTTAAAAATTAAAAGGAATCTATCTTTTCATTCCAAGATAAAGCACATTATGGTACAATATCACTTTTTTATAGATGTGGTAGATGAAGGAAGAGTGGATATGTAGAAAATTTATATTGAAGAAAAATATGTTAATTTTATGATGATGTTTATTAACTTTGTTATGTTAAAATAGAAAAAATCTTCAATCGTAATCATAGATATAAGAGCAACATGGTTGGAAGATAGAAAAGATTTGTGGAAATATTATTGGTTCCCAATCAGATCTCCAAGTGTGAAATATTGGCATTTGTTTCTCACAAACAGTTTCTCCCCATTTATTTTTCAAAGGGGGCTAGTTTCGTTAGTGGGATGGGTTGAAAATCTAACCCATGGAGTTAAATATAGGAGGACGATCACGTTTGGGCCTTGCCTATAAAAGGCAGAGTGCTTTGACGGTTTTAGCATCATCACCTCAAGTATTGAGATTCCTATTTCAACATTTTGAGTGTTGTATTTTGTGAGGTGCATTATACATTAATCAAGAGAGTTAATTACATGGATATTTTCCTTATAATAGAAAGAGAGTGTGTTTAACCTCTTTTACTATAGTGATATCATTCTATTTTCTATGGTTTTTTACCCCTCTTTATTTGTGGGGTTTTCTATGTGACATATATTGTTCAATTTTTATTCATTTTTACTTTACTTTTATCTCACAATTATCACATCATGAAAGGGCCAATAATATTTGATCCCAATAGCAGCCTTAATAAATATTTTTTTAATCAGATTCTATAAAAAAATTGTGGGTTGTTCTATGAGGTAGCCCACTTTCAATGGAGTAATTGTGTTGTATGGCTATAATTTTGTTTCTCAAAATTATAGAACAAAAATTAAGCATATTTATAATTTTATAAATACTAGTAAGAATCAAGAAAACATGAATAATAAAAATATTGTAATGAATTCTCATAATCGGAAGTGTAACATGCTAATTCTAACAAACCATAAACAAAGAACGAGAGAATAAAAAGTATGGATTCATGTAAACATTTATAATAGATAACATGCTAATGAGAATATATATAACTAGTTTTATATTAATACTAATATGTACCAAGAAAAATTAGAGATAAGAGACTCAAACATAAGCGAGATGATCAACAGAAACGATTGACATAAAGTAGTAATCAAATCATAAAGAGGACCAAAGGTTTTTGACATTATTTATCTATTTGGCCTATATGCGTGGTGCATGGGTACCAAGATTCCACTATGAAAAAATGGGATTATAAAAGATATTTTTTTAATAGTGAAACATAACCACATAGGAAAAAGGCACATGAAGAAAATATACAAAGTTCAGGTTCTGGAAATGCCAGGACTCACAGTAGAACCAAGTTGGGGATTCATCATATACTATGCACCTTGGAAAAATTCAAACAACACACACAACATAGAAGAAAAGAATAAACAAATACAAGGTATAGATAACCGATAGAAAAGAAGAAGAATACCATACTAAGGCCCCTTGCTAGGGATAAATCCCTCCTATGTGTATTCATAGAGCCTCTATGTAGTTAGGTCTTTTTGTTAGGGTCATCGAGATTGTACTCTTATATAATCGTCATTTCATCTAGGTAAAAGGAACACCAAGGAACCCTAGAACATCATCAGAGCTCCTCACTAAGCATAGATGAAGATGATAAAAAATTATCTAGATCACTATTTTTTCTATGGTAAGTCAAGGAATCCTACAAATGCTCCTTCATCTACTCTTCTCCCTCGAGGAATCCTAGAGCTCCCAAAACCATGGTGATTTTTCGCCCAACTAAATCTCCCAAAAGTGGAGAGGTAGATTCCAAATCAAGGAGTCATTCTAGTAGGGGTAGAGGAATACTAGATCATATAACCAAGGATATGAAAAATCTAGATAAGTGTCCCAACATAACCACTTAATCAACAATATACGGATATATGACATCGTAGGATCAGCTATCATGGGTCGCCCATAGATCATGCCAATCCGTTTCACGAAGAAAGAAAAAAGGTAGGAATAGAAAACCATAGGATTATAAGGATCAATGGAACAAAATCAGGTATGAGGATGACATATAACAAATGGGAATGTAGACCTAGGCTAATGGCACATTACCAATGTATAAACCAAACAAAAGGGCCACATGAACTAATAAAAAAAGATCAATCTCAATAATACATAAGTACAACATATATAAATACCAAATATTATATGAAAATGAATATTATGGAAAGTAAAACAACAATGTGTAACACCCCAAATTTTGGGTATCATATAATGATGATATTATAAATTTACATTGGTTAAATCCCTTTTAACCAAACAAAAATTTAAAGGATAAACATAAGGCTCTTTATTTAAATAAGAACTCCGTAGTGTCTACAATACACCGAGATAAAAAGAGTAATTATGCTAACCAAATATACATATTATGAACCCTATCAGAACTACTGGAAGACCCCTAATCACCACAATGAGGCCCAGTAAGTAAAGGAGATCCTTCAAGTGAAATAATGAAAAAAACATCACCACTGCGATCATAAAAACCCTACTGAGCATCAGCCGAATGGGAAGCACCATCTTCTTCCTTTTGAGTTCTAGAACACCGTAAGGTTCGGATTTATAGAACACTTTTTAGACCATTTCTCTAGTGACCATTGGAAGCGAATGGTTATATAAAAACAGTTGTTGGACCTTTTTAGGATAAGTGAAATTATTTAAATAATAATTAGCTTCAAAATAATTTAATTATGATTAAGTTTATAATTAAACCATCATTTATGAACTCTAAATGGATATGGTGTAAAACATCATTTCACCCTTAAGTGATTTTGAAAAGAATTAAGGAATTCAAAACACTTTGTGAATTTTTCAAAGACAATGTATTGATTTTCATTTCTTAAATAATATAATAAACTATGTGTAAGTTTTTGAAATTAAATTATGTTTTGATTGAACTATGTTTTCGAGGATACAATTATATAAATTATAATGTAGGATTATTAAAATTTCCTTTATGTAACTTTTTGAGATAAAAAAAGGGGTTTAGTATTTTTAATTTTAGAAATACTTTTTACTTAATAATGTTTAATTTGTATTCATTAATGTTTAATAATATAAAATTCAATATAGTTTTAATAAATGGATTTCTTCCTCTTCTTAAAACATTTTTTTAGTGTATATTTTTTTTTTAAAAAAAATTGGCCCCCTAGGGCCAGACCTTTTTGGCAAGGGCCGAGGGAGGCAGCTCACCCAAAGTGGTTGAGCCTGACCCTCAGCCCCAAGCCAAGGTCAGCCCAAGCTCAGGCAGAGTTTCACCAAAGGGCACTCAGGAGTGAGCAGAATCACATAGGTTCCCTAGTGGGGGCGTGAGGCCGCGACGGGGTCTAGGTAGGTCAAGGTATGCGGGAAGGAGCCTGTGTATAGGGCCCCATTCATGGGTGCTATGTGATTTCGGAGCACTCATTGGGAGGACATGGGTTATAAGGTAAGAGAAAACCACTCTCTGTTTCGATGTGGGAAGCAGTTTTTTAGGAAAAATGTGATCTGGACCATTGGATCATGTCGCGCATGATCTGGGCCATTGTTTCCTATCGCACGCTCGACCCTGAACGACCGCGTCTGTCTCTATGTTTTTTTGTCAACCGTTCGATCCAGCATGATCTAATCATGGTATTTTGAGGTTTTTAAATTTCCACACTGAACTTAGACTTTCCAATGAAACATATATCTAATCCAAGCCTCTCTATTCTTTTAAAAAAACAAACGCATCTCATCCCTTGGAACGATGTTTGGATCAATATGGACCATCTGTTTGTACCCAGAATATCCTCTAGCCACGTCTTCTTCTTCCTCCGTGCATGCGTTACACCAGTAACTCTACCCTATGGCACAACCCTCGTTTTCTTCACCTCTGACTGCCGGGGACCCCCGAGTCTCCTCGTTTTCTTCAAGCATGATACCCCCCATTTAATGCAATGCCAGTGGGTAAGTTTTTGTGTGGAAGGTGGTGTGTGAGATTTTGTATATAAATAACTGAGACCTCTCAGTTCTTCTCTCCCATTCAAGTATCTAGCGATCCCTGCCAACCCTCCATGATGTCCTCATTTCCCTGTTTTTAAAGTAATTTATTTTTGCCTTTTTTTTCTTCTTTCAGAATATATACACTTATATATTTGATATATATATATATATATATATATATATTAACATTACGATTCAGTAGAAACGTTATTAAATGTTCAACCTAGGCCTTCGGGTTCTCTTGAATTCAAATAGCTTAAAGAATGTATGGATTATTCCTGGCCTCATTTTGTTGTTTTGAAAATACATATATACTTTTGGTTATATGTATATACGTCGGTTATATGCAGGAATGTGCATGACCTTTCTACTTTGATTATTTGTATGAAGTTTGTGTATAATTGTTCATGCACTGCACATATTCACATACATTTAATTTCATATTTAAATAACAAATAAATTTTGAAAATGTTGTATATATGATCAGGTTTTTATAAAATTATTTTTTAGTAAGTTTTCATAAACAAATATTTATGACTAAGGGCATGACCTGCTCAATTCAAAACGTTGTTGAACTAATATTCATAGGGGATTAACACAAATGGGTGTGCTAATCTTTCAATTTGAGTTTGGGAACATACATATATTTTATATGTTGAAAGAACCTTGATTTCAGTTGTTAATGTACATACAAATTAAGTCTTGAGTTTAGGTGGAGTTTTAAAAACGTAATAAATAGTGTGTTAAATAAAACTTATATCCACATTTAAGAGTAACTTATTTGTTTTCCCTATATTTAAATGATGTTTCTTAGGGTGAAGATTCATTCATTCTGTCCTGGATGTTATTTAGTATTATGCAAAGGCTTAACAATATTGATTGTTTTAGCATGTGAAATCTCAAAAACCTACTTGATATTTTTGGTTCACCTTGAAATTAATTGGATGATAAAAATTTCGAATTTCAAGAACAAACTTACATGTGATAAATTCTAGTTTTTTGTTCATTCAGTACCTTATATGTCAATGTATGTGACATAATCAGCCTTTCTTATTTCCTTTTAATAATGGTCATATGATTGTTAGCTTGGTTTTTAACCATATAGATGCTTGTCTCACTTATAAGATATGTAAATTCAACTACTATGACCAACTATGAATGAACTATTCAAGGTGGAATGGGATATATTGAATATAAAACCCCTTTTAAGTAAATTATTGATTTATGTGGCTCACATGAATGAAAATACATATTAAGGGTGCACCCTCATAGCGCTCCAATGCATTGGGTAAATAATTAATCCTTAGAGATTACAAGCTTGATGATACCCTGGTGAATAACCTTGGTAATTTTTCATTATTGACACCTTGGGGATGGACCTTGGTGATATGTTCATGAATGTCTAAATAAAATGTTGAAGCCACATATTCAAGTCATGTTACATGTTTTTTTCATAATGATATGCCTATTATTTCACTACTCTTGCCCTTATGTTTTTTTCATGTTCATATTGATGTCACAAGTAAATGTTTGGGGCATGATTCATGTAAAATAGTAACCAACATATGAAATTGAAGTTTTTTTCCATCACATGCAACTCTGATTAAGTATAACTCTTAATGGTTTAATTTGTGCTTAAACATTCATACGTCATAATTGTTCAGGATATATTTTACTACCCCCTTTTGAAAATGTCCTAATTTATTCATGTATTCCATGAATATATAAGTTGAGCACATTTATGTTATGTTACATGTGTTATAGTTTTCTATAAGAGAATGTTATTTGGAAAATTGTTTTGAAAATGCATTCAAAAGTTTAATTGGTTTATTTTAAACCCCTTACTAGGCATTCTTATGCTCACCCTATGTTTTGAATTTTAAATTTTCAGGTAACAACTTTTATCAGATGACACATTTCTGAAGTTACTAGTTTCCCAGAGCCTGAACCGAACTCAATCCTCAGTATGGGGCGTGATGTGTGTTTATTAGTGCATGTTTCTATTTTAACTTGACACATCATGATCAGAAGGGACCGACTCCAGATTTTTCTGGGGTCGGGTCTTCACAATTGGTATCAGTGGATTTGGTTTGGATAACTCTAGAAAGACAGAACTGAAAAAAAAGAAAAATATACTTCAGCATTAATAAAATTTAGTTTTATTAATTTTCATATGGAAAACGAAGGTACTAATCTTTAGTCTTTTTCCCAATGAGGCCTTAGAAAAAATAATTCCCATAGACATCCATGAACCTTTTATAATATACGCCCATATCAGTATGTCATGCAGACATCTCTATGATGTTTCTAACTCTCCCCGAGTACTTCCACTCCACTGAAGAGCGGGTCTGGATTACATATTTATGATTCAAGCCTAGTTTCCATCTTACAGATGATGGGGGAAGTAATATGAGGTACTTTTTAGATGCTTCACCGTAGCAGAAGGTGCCTCATCCCTTAAGGCCTTCCAAGAGGCTGCTGTAGAGGGAGATCAACATGCAGCAAACATGTGTCATGTCTTTTCATATGGCCATTTTGGTCAAATGATGGGCTTTGACATCATTGAATTCAACGCCTCTTGTTTTGTGTATAGACAACAAGTACATAAAGATGTCTCATAGTTGTATACCCCACCTGTCAGACTATAGAGATAGCATAAGTGCTCCCATGACATCGAACCTGATTTCTCGTGTTGCATAAAGTTTACAGAGATAGAGAGTTTCAAGCTTGTCTTTCTAATTCGCGTGTTAGGGAACTGAGGAAACGATTATCCTTGTTTTTTTGTTGTGCACCAGTATTTATATAAAGATCATATTTTGTTATCTCTTATTTCTTATGTCTTTACTTTGTTTATACTTTTGGACAGATTTCAAGTGATTAAACTCTCATATTAAAATTTCTAATGGAAGGAAAAACCAACATGTTATCTCTTCCTACTGAGATACTGGATATTATTGAAATCAAAAACTCTAAATATGAGTATCGTCCCCTTGCAAACCTGCGAGGAATGTCTAAGCAATTGATTGAGGTGAAAAACGGTCCAGTGATTCTCTGCACCTGTCAAGGGAATGCTCCCATCTACTACTGCCTCGGCTCAGCACAATTGGCCGACCATAAGTTGGGAGGAAAATACCACGAAGGTCTCTTCCTATGTTGCACCCTAGGCCGGAACTACACGGCCATAGAAAAATTTCAAGAAGGTGCTTTAGAGGGAAATGTTTATGCAACCTACATGTTCCAACTTCTCAGCGTTATCATGTACGAAAATGTATATAACATTGATTTTTTCGATTGAGACATAATTTGGAAAGTTCTTTGTATGTTGGTCCATATGGACATTTCCAAACTTTTTACAATTCGAGCCTCCCTCTGGAAGCCCAAGTGTGCAGTGCATGAGTTCAACCCCTTCTGCCCGAAGTGTATCTGGATCAGAGAACTAGCGGATTTGAGCATCAATTTGGGTGTTCCACAGAACACACCTAAGGATCCTCTATGATGGACGATATGGTAGGAACAACTGAGTGCTTCCTCGTAGAATGTTTGTATGAAAGGAATTGCGGGGACATAATTCTTTGATGGGGGGAGTAATGTAACACCCCGAATTTTGGGTATCATATAATGATGATATTATGCATGTACTTTTGTTAAATCACTTTTAACAGAACAAAAATTTAAAGGATAAACATAAGGCTCTTTATTTAAATAAGAACATCATATTTTCTACAATAAACCGAGATCAAAAGAGTAATCATGCTAACCAAATGTACCTATTAAAAACCATATCAGAACTACTAGAAGACCCCAAATAACCACAACGAGGCCCAGTAAGTAAAGGAGATCCTTCGAGTCAAATAAAGTAAAAAAACATCACCACTGTGATCCTAAAAACCATGCTGAGCATCATTGGAATCGGAATCACCATCTTCTTCCTTTTGATTTTTAGGACACCGTATGGTTTGGTTTTATTGGACACTTTTTTGACCATTGCTCTAGTGACTGTTGGAATCTAACGATTACAAAAAAATAGTCATTGGACCTTGTTAGGATAAGTGAAATTATTTAAATATTAATTTGTTTCCAAATAATTGAGTTATGATGAAGGTTATAACTAAACCATCATTTATAAACTCTAAAAGGATATGGTGTGAAACTTCATTTCACCCTTAAGTGATTTTGAAAAGAGATAATGAATTAAATACACTTTTCAAATTTTTCAAATACAATGTAACGATTTTCATTTCTTGAATAATGTTATAAACTATGTTTATGTTTATCAAATTAAATTATGTTTTTATTGAACTATGTTTTTCTGGATACTATTATATAAATTATACTGTAGGTTTATTAAAAATTCTTTTTCATAACTTTTTGATTTAAAAAAAGGGGTTTAGTTTTTTTAATTTTACAAATACTTCTTACCAAAACACATTTAATTTGTATTCATTAATGTTTAAGAATATAAAATTCTATATAGTTTTAATAAATGGATTTCTTCCTCTTCTTAAAACTTTCTTTTAGTGTAGCTTTTTCAATAAATATTGGCACACTAGGGCCATCCCTTTTTGGCTAGATCCGATGGAGGAATCTCACACGAAGTGGCAGAGCATGACCCTCAAACCGAAGCCATGGTCGATCCGAGCTCAGAAAGAGGTTCCCTGAAGGGCACTCAGGAGAGAGCAAGAGCGCATAGGCGCACCAGTGTGGGCGTGAGGCTGTGGCGGGGTCTGGGTAGGCCAAGGCATATGGGCGGGTGCCCATGTACAGGGCCCCCTTCGTGGGTGTTGTGTGATTTCTGAGTAATCATTGGGAGGCTCAAGGTTATAAGGGAGGTGAAAACCGCTCTCCGTTTCGATGTGGGAAGTAGTTTTTCTGCGAAAACGTGATCTGGACCGTTGGATCGTGTCGCGCACGATCTGGGCCATTGTTTCTGATCCCGTGCTCGACCCTCAGCGAATGTGTCTCTCTCTGTAGTTTTTGTCAACCATTTGATCTGAAACTATATAATTTTGGACGTTCGAGTTTTTTAAATTGTCGTGTCGAACATAGACTGTATGATAAAACTTAGATCTAATCTAAGAAACTCAATTATTTTGAAACAGCGGACGTATATCATCCCTGGGATCGATGTTGGGATCGATATGGACCATCCATTTTTCCCATAATTTCCACTAGCTATGTCATCTTCTACCACCATCCATGGGTTACACTAGTAACCCTACCCTATGGCACAACAATTTTTTTTCTTCACCTCTGACCATCGAGAACCCCCATGTCTCCTCGTTTTCTTCAAGCACGACACCCCCATTAAATGAAATGCAAGTGGGTACGTTTTTTTGTGGAAGTTGGTGTGTGAGATTTTGTGTATAAATAATCAAGACCTCTCCGTTCTTCTCTCCCGTTCAAGTCTCCAGCGAGCCCGGCCAACCATCCCTGAAGTCCTTCTTTACATTGTTTATAAATTAAGGGTTTTTAGTTTTTCCTTGTTTTTCTTATTTGAGAATATATACACTTATATATTTGAACAAAATATTTTTTTTAACCATACGGTTCAGTCCAAACGTTCTTAAATGTTGAAACAAGGCCTTCTGGTTCTATTTTATTCAAATAGCTTAAAGAATGTATGGATTATACGTAGCCTCATTTTGTTGTTTTGAAAATACATATATACTTTTGGTTATTTGTATATACGCCGGTTATATGCAGGAATGGGCACAACCTTTCTACTTTGGTTGTATGTAGTAAGTTTGTCTATAATTGTTCATGCACTGCACATATTCACATACACTTATTTTCATATTTAAATAATTAATAAATTTTAAAAATTATATATATATGATCGAATTTTTTTAAAATTATTTTTTTGTAGGTTTTCATAAAGAAATTTTATGACCAAGGGAATGACCATCCCTATTCAAAATGTTGTTGAACTACTATTAATAGGTGATTACCACACATGGGTGTGCCAATATTTCAGTTTGAGTTCGGGTACATACATATATTTTATATGTTTCTTGAACCTTGATTTCAGTTGTTAAGGTCCTTAGACATTATGTCTCGAGTTTAGGTGGAGTTTTAAAAACAAAAGAAATAGGTTGTTAAACAAAACTTTTATCCACATTTAAGAATAACTTATTTGTTTTCTATATGTTTTAAATTATGTTTCTTATGGTGAAGATTCATGCTTTCTATCATGGACATTATTCAGTATTATGAAAAGGCTTAATGATATTTAATGTTTTATCATGTGAAAGCTCAAAACCCTACTTGAGATTTTTGGTTCACCTTGTAATCAATTTGATTATAAATTTTTAGAATTTCAAGAACAAACTTGCATGTGATAAATTCTAGTTTTTTTTCATTCAGTACCTTAGATGTCAATGTATGTGCCATAATTTTCCTTTCTTCTTTCCTTTTAAAAACGGCCAGATGATTGTTAGCTTGGTTTTTAATCATATATATGCCTTTCTCACTTATAAGACATGTAAATTCAACTACTATGACCAACTATGAATGAACTATTCAAGGTGGTATGGGACATCTTGAATATAAAACCCTATTTAAGTAATGTATTGATTGATGTGGCTCACATGAATGTAAAGACATATTAAGGGTGCACCCTGATAGAACTCCAATGCATTGGGTAAAGAATTAATCTCTAGAGATTACAAGCTTTACGATACCCTAGTGAATAACCTCGGTAATTTTACTTTATTGACACCTTGGGGATGAACCTCAGTGAAATGTTCATGTATTTCTAAATAAAATTTTGAAGAGACATGTTCATGTCATGTTACAAGTTATTTTCATGATGATATGCCTATTCTTTCACTGCTCTTGCCCTTATGTTTTTATGATGTTCTTGTTGATTTCACGAGTAAATGTTTGGGGCATGATTCGTGTAAAATAGTAACCAACATATGAAATTGATGTTTTTTCCTTCACGCGCAACTCTGATTAAGTATTACTCTTAATGGTTTAATTTGTGCTTAGACATTCATACGTCATACACGTTCAGAATATATTTTACTACCCCTCTTTAAAAATTTCCAAATTGATTCATGTATTCCTTGAAAATCTTAGTTGATCACTTTTATGTTATGTTACATGTGCTACAGTTTTCTATAATAGAATGCTATTTGGTTATGTTTTTAAAAAATTCCTTCAAAAGTTTCATTGGTTTAATTTAAACCCCTTACTGGGTATTCTTATTCTCACCATACGTTTTGAATTTTAAATTTTCAGGTAATAGCTTTTATCAGATGAATCATTTTTGAAGTTACTGGTTTCCCAGAGCCCGAACCAAACTCGAACCTCTGTATGGGACATGATTTGTGTCTTTCAGTGCATGTTTTTTTTTAAGATGACACATCATGTTCCAAAGGCACCAACTCCTGGTATTTCTGGGGTCGGGTCTTCACATAATGCATGGAATTAAAATCATTTAATTTACAATATTGAATGAATAGAGTTCAAAAATCTCCACCTTGTAGATGAAATGCATTAACATAAACACCCGATGTCCCTACATCACTTGTAACACCCCAAGATTTTAAAGCATGTCACTTCTTAAATAAATACATTTTCTTTGATATATTATGTTGTATTCAATACCAAAATAGGTTTATGATACACATAATAATGAGTTGGCGTGCATTACATGGAAGACCAATTTTTACCAAACAAAAATATATTATTAAAATATTATTATTTAATATAATTAAATATAACCTAGCCATTATGTAAGTGGTTATGAATAGTATTAACTATCTTATGAAAATATATGGCTGAATTCGTTGGTTCTAAATTAATTAAAAATGAATATAGTAACCAACTAAATATATAAGAGATGTTTTTTAGAGAACTATTTTTATGCTCACAAAGTCAAATTATTCTAATAAATTAAATTAATTACTATTATAGAATTATATTAATGATATATATATATTATATATTAAATAAAATATTATTTATATCCATATAATATATTGGAGAGGTGTAAGATAATAACAAACCCAATATTATACATAAAACATATTTTTTTTTATAAAAACAGTTTTACCTTCTTTTAATGGAGAACCTATTTTAAATCCAAATTTTACAATTTTATGAGTTTTATTTGAAACAATAAACTTCACATTTTAAATATAAATATAAAAATTTACTTTAGTTAAATTTTTGGTATTTTTCTGATAAGTTTCATGTTTTGATTAATTGTGAAAAATACTTAATTTTAATAGAAAACAACTGTTTTTCATCAAAATAATTTAGATTGTTAAATTATATTATTGAATGTTTTTAAAGTAAAAATCAATTATTTGTATCATTTAATACAATATAGATTATTGTAATCAATTTTACAATGAATTTAGATATAAAAATGTTTCAATATTTTGTAGGTTTAAACTTTAATAACTCGTTTTCTCACGCCGACAACAAGATTAATTTTAAATTAATTACTATAATTTATTTGTTTTGAATTATGAAAAATGTATTCTAATTTTGGAATTAG
The DNA here is from genome assembly GCA_963277665.1 of Viscum album. Classification (NCBI taxonomy): domain Eukaryota; kingdom Viridiplantae; phylum Streptophyta; class Magnoliopsida; order Santalales; family Viscaceae; genus Viscum; species Viscum album. The sequence continues at coordinate 959,617,794 of OY728148.1, read as the reverse complement.
TGGTTCCAAATTATGTAAATAGGATTCATTTATTTTTGGTCATATGAATAGTAAAATTTAGCAATATTTTAGTTACCAAAGTTAAGGGTAAATTTGGTAATTATGGAAATAAATGATAGTATAAAATTACCCCAAGACTTGTCCAAATTTCATTTAATGAGTGGATTTCTACCAAAATCTTCATTAGGCCGAAATTATACTCTTTTTAAGACACTTGGATGAGAATAATACATTTATTATATTTAATTTAATGATAAGTTAAAAATGTCATAATCATGTTTTTGAAAAATATTACATTTTTAATACATGGTTATAGAAAAGATAAATTATACCATACATATTCATTTCAAAGATTATAAATTTATCTTCATCATGATAATTTTTTTAAAATTTTAAGAGAAGAAATAATTTAGTTAAATGCTTTCATAATAATGAAGTAGTAATTATTTAATTAATGGAAATAAAAATTAAATGATATTAAAAACATTAAAATAAAAAAAAAATTAACCTAATTAATGACATCCCTGAATTTTATAGATAATTTCTAAATGTTAGTGATATATTATAAGTTATGGTTCAAAGTTATCATGAAGTTAGGATATTTTTTAAAAAGATAAATATTGAATAGTATCGAAAATGAAAAATAATATACATTAATATAAATAATATTTTATTAAATGATATAAAATACATAAAAATATAAATTCGGCCAAATAACTTCAATAAGGTTAAATATGTCATCAATTATCCATTTGGGGTTCGTTTATCATTTTATAGTAACTATATTATCCCTAAAGAGAAAAAACAATTTGTCATGGTAAGATTTAAAGGGTTTGACAAAGGGTTAAAGACCAATGATAAGGTTAACATTGTGACCTAAACATGTCTAAAAATAGTTTTTTGAGAGGATTTAGACCCATAATCATCTTCGTTTTCAAATAAATCACTTTTAATACATTTTAAATTAAAAAATAATGTAAATTAATTTAATATTTTGGGATATTCATAAAATTCCCGACCTAAATTATAAAAGGGAACATTATACCTCACATCCTTTCACAAATTTGAACCTTCTAAATCAACGAAACCCTACCCATTTATCTTCTTAACTTCTATATACACATATTAGAGGTTCTGGTCTTCTCAAAAGACTAACACAAGCATCTCTAAGATGAGATCTGTAAAGACCCAACCCTAGAAGGCCCAAAGCTGGTGTCTACTACAATTGCATTGACATGATTACAAGGAATTAAATATCAAAGGACAGAGAGTTTAGTAGTCTTGATAAAATAGAAATATACATGAGAAAATAATAACCTAATTACTATATATTTTTCTTCTTCTTTCTAAATAAAGAGCTTTGAGGATAACTCTAATATAGTTAGTAAATCCCTACATATCTTTCATAGTATGTTTCTTGGATTCCAAGGTAAATAAATATAACAAGGGTGAGATAAAACGATTAGTATGGTCAAAATATAGTGGACGAAATAATGAATTAATGAGAATAATAATTATGAAATGGTGAATAACTGAAAAGTAAATTTTGAAGGAAATGGCCTTCCCAAAGAATGTTCCCCACATGCTCGTGGTTTTTGAAGCTTTTCTGACCATTGCTTTTCCCGACCTTGGACCATCGGCGGCCTTGGCTCTGGTGATCGATCTGGGCTCGGGGCCTCTGGCAATAATCTCCTCCCCTTCCCCCCATGGGTTCTCAAGATCTTTTCCTCATTAGCGGTGCCCGGTGGTGTCCTTAAAGGAGGCTCTGTGTGCGGAGGCCTCTAGCGCTGCTCTCCCATGTTTCCAGGATATTGATATGTTTTCTCATTCGGTGTTGAGGGAGGGTTATCACCTTTCGTTGTTCACCCCTACCTCCGCGTTCACTGTTGCTTCGGCTGGTTTGAAACGGACTCTTGTGGCGAGGTTTGGTGCGGGGATTCCTCCCCTCTTGACTTTCAAGTGGTTTATGGCCTCCTGGGGTTTGCAAGTGGTGGATCACATCTTTGTGATGCATCAGAAGACATTCTGTCTAGTTCTCGCCTCTGAGGCAAATTTCATTCAGGCTTGGCGCAAAGCCCCTCGGGTGATGGGTTAATGGAATTTCAATCTTTCACATAGGTCTATGGAAGTTCATAGATGGAAATAAATCTCTCGGGCTACGGTTTGGATCATCCTTCCAGGGCTCGCTCTTCCTTTCCAGAATGGAACCATCCTCAAGGCCATTGGTGATTATTTGGGGGGGTTTCTCTGTGCAGATGAGCGTACCTGCCACGAGGAGGGAACTCTGGTGGCTCGGATCTGTGTTGATATTGATCTCTCTCTGTCGATCCCAGATAAGCTTGATCTGAAGGTGTAGGATTTCATAGACTGGTCCCAGAACATTATTTACCTAGTGTTTCCCATATCCTTCTCATTGTGTCTACTCCAGGATCATTCGTCCCTGAGCTGCAGGAAACATCACCTCGGTGGCCCCCTCTTTCGTTCCAGTGGCTCAATGCCTGGCGATCTGCTCCCTCAGCCTTGCGAGGGGTCCGTTTCTACCTCAGTTCAGCCCTATCCCTCATATGTCTCCTTTTCTCCTATTTCTTCCTCCCACGGCATGCCCTCTCTCACTTTCCTAGTGTCTGGCTCTCCTTCCCTCACCCCAGTTGCATGTCCTCTGCTACAGACTGTTTCTCCATCCCCTGTCTCGAAGGTGCTCCCTTTTCTGGATCTCGTTTCCCCCAAGCCGAGTGGAAAGTGGTCGAGTTCTTTGGTGTCTCTTGAGTGGTCGTGGGATTCTTCTCAGTTACTGCTCAAAGGGGCATTGCTGGAATTCTTCTTGTGGTCCTCCTTGAGGGCCCTGACTACTAATTTATGGCCCAGTTCCTTTTCATCTCTGGCTTCTCACCATGCACTGCGGGCCAAGGTTGATGGGGTTTAGGGAGTTTGCCTCCATTCTTTGGATTCTCGCCCTAGTCCTAGGAGGGGACCAAGCAGAGCTCACAAAGAATTTGGTGACCGGGAACTCACAAAGTCCGCTTTCTTGGTTCCTAGTGCCAGTTCTTCGTCCTCTGTTATGTATGGAACTCGTGTTCTAGTGGAACTGGGTCCCGAGGCAGGGTTGCCACCCTGCGTGGTGAGGTGAAAATCCCCTAATTCCTCTTCAAGGGTCCTCTAAAAATCCTCAGATCTCTCCAATATGAGTCCGAGGGTGCGTACAAGGTTGATGTTAAAGAAGATGTTGGATAGGGAATGTCCTTCACTCCTCTTGAAAGAGACCACAGTGCCTGGGGCCAAAGCCGGGCCTCTCTTGTTGCAATGATTCCAATTCTCATCTGTAATGCCTGAGGTGTTGGTGAAATGGTGAAAACGGATTTCAAATCCTCAGAATATAAAATACACAAATCCAAAATTGCAGTGATCCTTGAACTCAAACAGGCCCATACCATGATTTCCGAGTTCACTCGTAAGGTGAAAATGCATGCTTCCATTCATGCGTACCCGATCAAGAATCATATATGGCTTTTCTGGCATAGGATAGTTACTCTAGACATGGTCCTTTTAGAATTCCAATATATCACTACGAATGTTACGTTTGGCAGGGACTCACTTTTTGCCTCCTTTGTCTATGGAAGATGTGATACTCAGAGAAGGGAAGTTTTGTGGTCCGAGCTGAATGATTCGATCCTGGAGACTAGCCCTAGGTTGTGGGGGGATTTTAACATTGTTGCCCTCCTAGAATATAATAAGGGTCGTGGGGATTTTCCAATAAGGTCTTCGATGTCCTTCTCTAAATTCATGGTTCACAAAGGGTTTTCGGACTTAGGCTATTCAGGAGAACCCTTTACTTATTGAAAAAACTGCAAGGGTGACAGTTGGAGCTAGAGTAGACTCGACCATTGTATCGCAAATGTCCACGCCGTTTAATTTTTTACAAATTAAAAGGTGTCCAACTTGACTCGTAGCATCTCTAATAACTCCTTGCTATTGTTATCCTTGTGCAGGAGGGAGTTTTGCAGGAGAGGTTCCACTTCTCTAACCACTGGTCGAGTTTCCCTGGCTATCATCGGCTAGTTAGGAACAGCTGGGCCAAACCATCTCAGGGCCATTCCTGTTTGGATTTTCATTCCAAGTTAAGGCGCCTCAAGAGGGAACTTCAAATCTGGGCTTGGTACCTTCCTTCGTTGGATCAGGTGTTGGATGCGCTCAAGCTTGAAGTCGATCGGCATGAGGCTAGCATTGAGGAGTTCTCGAATGACTCTGTTTTTTTAGAACTTGTGGAGAAAAGTAAAAACATGGCGGTCATGGTTCTCTCAAAGGAGTGAAACGCAAGGGAAATCTTTCGGGTCAAATGGCTCAATGAAGGGGACAATAATAAAGCTTTTTTCTTGAGTTCATTCGGGAGAGGTGACGGGTTATCAAACCAAACCTGGCTCTGGTGGATGGATCTTTCAGAGATGAGAAAGAGGTGGTCAGGGGATTGGCTCTTTCTCATTTTAAGGATCTTCGTGTCGGTCCATCTGAGTTCATGGCCCAAGGGTATCCCTCTAGGGAAGCCTCTTTATTGGAGGGGATTCCAAGACTCGTGTCTTCCCAAGACAGCAACCTGCTGGAAGGTATTCCCATGATGGAGGAGATTTATGAGGCCATGCTGGGCCTGGATCCAGAGAGTGCAGCATGTCCCGATGGGTTCCTCGGATCCTTCTATAGGGGCTTTTGGGAGGTTGTTAGGAGTGATATCATCCACACCATCTGGGACTACTTCTGTGGGTGTGGCCTTCCTTGGATCTCCTCGTCTACGACCCTCATGATTCCCCCAATGATCAAAAATCATTCCTCTCACTACCATTATCATCCTATAAGCATGTGAAATTTCCCTTACAAAATCATTTCATTTATCCTCAATAGGCGGTTGTCTAGACTTCTTCCCAGGTGTATTTCCATGGAGCAACATGTGTTTGTGAAGGAACTTTCCATTCAGGGTGCGATGGCGCTGGAACGGGAAATTCTAAAAGATCTTAACTTCTAGTCTCAGGGTTCCAACATGGTCATTATATTGGACATGAGAAAGGCGTATGATAGGATGGAGGGGGGTTTTATAAATAGGGTCTTTACAAAGATGGGTTTTTCTTCTTGGGCCTCTAACCTCATCTTCAGATGAGTTAGCTCCTCATGGATGGTTTTTTTGTTCATGGGGAGTACTCATGGATTTTTCAAGGATGTCTAAGGTCTACGGAATGATGACTCTCTGTCTCCGAGTATCATTATTCTCATGCAAGATAACCTTTGTAGGTTGATCAACAAGGGTATATCTAATGGGGTCATCTTTCCCTTTCGTAGGAAGTTTAGGCTCCATTCCACATCGCACTTGATGTTTGCTGATGATACAATTATCTTCATGAATGCAGGGAAGAGCTCTTTCCAAGGAATTAACAAATTATTAGAGGAATATTTCCCTTGGAGTGTCCAGAACATCAACAGAGAGAAGATCAACTTTTATGAGTCTGATTCATGCTATGAATGAAGAGTACGTGATCTGAGTATCAGTTTGAACATGTAGTGTAGAGTCTTCTCCAAGAAGTATCTCAGAACCCCTGTGTCTCCAAGCAGACTCTATATGAGGGACTTTGACAAAGTGATGCACAAAATCACCAGCCGTATTCTCAACTGGAAAAATACCTTCCTATCCTTCTAAGACCGCATCTCTATTGTCAACATCGTTCTTTTGGAAATTCCAGTGCATGCTCTTGCCACCTCTACTATGCCGAAGGGTTTCATACAATCCATCAATAGGATCCTTGATCATTTCATCTGGGATGCCAATTTAGAGGGGAAGATACATTGGGTCTCGTGGAGGAAGATGGCGAGGCCAGTTTGTGAGGGAGGGATCAGTGTCAATAGCTTGGCGGTCACAATCCAGTTCATGCATGCGAGGCTCTCCTGGGAGATTATCAAGGAGCATACCTTGTGGGGGAAACTTATGTCCCAAAATCACTGAACCAGTTCTGCTTCTCCTTCCACAAATTGGTTGTCCTTATGGTTCTATGTGTGTAGTATCATTTCATTCATCCTTCCTCATTCGTAATGGATCATTGGTGAAGGAAACATAATTTACTAGTATCATAACTGGTCTGGTAACATGTTTGCCTTTCCCGGGTGTCTTGATCCTATGATCTTCTTCAAGGAATCGATCCACTATCCAACATTTTTTAGATCAGTTTTGAATACGTCTCAGCAGGAACTGTTTGACTCCATTCTCATTACCTCGGAGCAGGATAGGTGTGTTTTTACTCCATCTGTCTCAGGGAAATTTAACTTGAAGGACTATCGTAGGATGACCATCTCCCAGGATTAGTATAATAGATGGAATGAGATCATCTGGTGCAAAAAATTCCCTGCTAAACTCAAATTTCTCTCCTAGAGAATTCTTAACAATGTTTTAGCATCTGATTCCAAAGTTAAATGCCTATGTATATCCATTTCCTCCCATTGTCAGTGTTGTTTGGACAGAAAAGAAGAGAACACAAGACATATTTTTTTTTGAAGGGTTTTGGGATTGCATGGTTTGGAGTACCTTGGGGGTGTTTACAGATTACTCTCTATAGTTTTCCATCATTGATGTCTTCCTGGAGAACTGGTTTCAGGGGTTCGATGTTTTAGAGGTGGAAAATATGGCATGCTCCTTAATCATTAACATGGGTTGGTAGTGCTTATGGAAATCCATGAATCGAACCAGGTTCGAGGTGATTAGTTCCACTGGTAGGTCAATCATGGGAAGAGTTCGGTGAATGATGGTTGAGATGATTTTTCATTTTGGTAACTGGAATGAGGCTCAGTCCATTCGGTTGTTTGGTGTCCCTATGGCTGCAGTTCTTCCATTTATTTCTAGTGGACTTTGGGTTTGAGGAGTTCCTCCAGAGTTCATCCTCAAGCTCAACACGGATTGGTCCTGTGTCCTGGGGGACATGCATGGAGGTGGGGTGGTTTTTGATGCTAGTGGAAGTGTTGTCCTGGCATTCACAGCTCACTTTGGGAGTGGCAATTCTATTCGAGCGGAGGCTAGAGCTATTTTCTCTGGTCTGTCCATCTGCAGGGAACGTAACATTTCTATTTCCCAGGTAGAGACTGATTCTATGATTATCCATGATGCATTACTTGGTAAAGGATCCATACCTTGGTCAATCTCCTACATCATTCAACAATGTAAGGCCCTCCAAAGCGACAACATTTTGGTCACCCACACATGGCGAGAGGGGAACAAAGTGGCAGACTATTTGGCCTTTCTGGCTGCTCCTGGTACCCTGTTTAGTTTCATTTCTGATGCTTTCTTACTTAAACCTGAGGGGGTGAACTTTATTCATGCTGATTCCCTTGGCCTGCATTAATTTTGGACTTCATAGGTCCTGGATGTTCTCTTTTCTTGTAGCGTTTTGGCCAAATAATAAAATTACCATGGTCATGGTGGTGGTGAATAACCGAATTCACATGCCATAAATTCAATAAACTAAGAAAGAGGTGTATAAACAACATGAAAAGGTAATAAATGTAAACACATTACAGGAAAATAACATGAAAAGAATAAATAAATATGGTAAGGTAAGAAACTGAAACACATATAATCTAAATAATTAAAAATGAAATGTATCCATAGATATGTTGACACAAAATCTCATGGATGAATATTAAATTAAACTAAATTTGTTAAATTCATTCTTAATGGACGTCATGTCTAAGGCACATGAAAACTTATATTATCAAGACCTTTCACATGACGGTTTAAAATATTCTGATTTGCACAAATAATTTGTCTCATGAGAACATATCGATGCATTTAGGATCTATATAATGATTAGTCTCCTACCATAATTTATTTTCCAAATTATTCCTTAAATTGAATTATCAAAATAAATAATATGCATTATCAAATATCTGCATTGAATAAAGAAGATGAAATTATCAATATTTTCTTAAATAATAATATAACTTTCAAAGTAGACATCATATGTAAAATGGTATCTGGTTTAGGAAATAGTAACATCCATGATGAATGAAATTGATAATTAGGGGTAAATCCAATGTTCAATGATGAAAGGAGATTGAATATTTCATGGGGAATAACAAATAATTCAAGGAAGGGAATATGAATACTATCCTTAGAAAAACCAAAAATAAACCATTCAAAAGAAGAATACAGATGATATCAATACAAAAAAAATATTGAGTGGAGTAAAAATAATGGGTTCACTACTACAAAATAGGCCTTTAAAAGTGCTATAATAGTCCTTTATCAATTATAATAAAACACTGACAATATGAGTGGGGTTAAAAGTTCAAAACATTATCAGTGTTAAAAAACACTATTAAAGTCCCCTTTAACAATGATAAAAAACTACTGTTAAAAGGGTCATTTAACAACACTTTTTTAGTGATGTTAAAGGGGGCCTTTAATAACACTTTTTTAGTGATGATAAAGGAAACACTGTTAAAGGGGGTAAAATTATATTTTTTTGGACACCTATGAGCTTGACCCCCTTTATCAGCGCTTCCATGAACCAATTAATCGTGTTTAACCCCCCCCCCCCCCCATTATCAGTGCTTTTCACCCCGCCACATTTTATCAACACATTGTGAATTTCTATCCTTATGTGCATCTTCATGGATTAAAACCCTACACTTCTCCTTCGAAGATGGAACACCTTTACCACTAAACTATATTGTTTTGATGTCTATTTAATGATATTTCTATTCATATATATATATATATTTATTTACATATATTTATATAATTATTTTAAAAATAATTTATACAATATATATGTGTGTGTGTGTGATATATATAAATATATATATTTATTTAAGTATATTATATATTATATTCATTTATATATAATAGAATAAAATATAAATATATATCTCTTTATTAATACACACATATTTATATGTACATATAATGTAAAAATGGATAGATAATATTTTAAATACATGTTTAGAATAGGTATTTATTTACATATATTAGAATATAAATTTTTACATAAATATGTTTATATATGTATTTATATGACTGATTTATTATAAGTAAACATAAGAAACATGCATATATTTTATTATAAATAACCTTAACTAATGAAAAATGTTAAAATATTAAAACCATAATATCAATATAAATGTAATACCTAGAAATAAAATCAGTCACCACCAAAAAAGGCAATAAGACCCCCTTAAAATAGGTTGAAAATTAATCGAATGTCAAAAAATCAGGGTACCCTGACTAAAAACTCTATTTTTGAGATCTTATGAGATGTTTTGGCCTTTAAACATTTGATAGAGGTTTACCATTGTCACTAAGGGTGTAGATATCATCAAAAAATTTGATTTGATATGTGGTAGAGCATAAATGGACACCCAGATCAAAAGCAATCACTGTCTGAAGTTTGAGTTACATTTTCAAATTATTTTAAATATTTTATTATTTTTTTGATTTTCTATCTTCAAATTGATATTAAATGACTATTAAACGGAAATAATAAGAAAATTATTAATTAATTTTTTATATTTTGTATTCCATTTTCACAAGATATCTTATATATTAAGTGTAAAATTCTATTTACCTTATCTAAAACATATTTTAAAAAATATATATTATATTTATATCAATATAAATATATTAATATATTAATATATTATTCTAAATGAATTTTTTATAAGTATACCACTATCAGTGCTACTGAAAAAGTGTTGATAAAGAGGGGTCTTTATCCGTGCTTCTAAAAAAGCACTGATAAGGACCCCCCTTTAACAGTGTTTTTTTACAAGTGTTGTTAAAAGAACCCATTTATCAGTTATTTTTTAAAAGTGCTGATAAAGGACCCTAGTTAACAATGTTTTTTATAATTATTAAAGACCTCCATTAATAATGTTTTTAGCACTGACAAGGGGGGTCTTTAACATCATTTTAGCAAGTGCTGCTAAAGCCCTAGTATTGGATAAACCTAGTTTTGGAGTTGTTTCTGTTGACGGAGATGAATAGAAATACTATAAAATTATCTTTAAAAAAATTGGGGAAAATATCCTATGATTATGAAACCTTTTGGAAAAAATTATCTTTGCAAATCACCTTTGAATAAAATTTCATTATAAAGTAACCTTTTTGATGTGAAAGGGAATCTTCAAAGAAATGATGATATGTAAATCCATACTTGTTGTGCGAGGTAAAAGAACCTTATATTTTCATAGTTAAAGGTTAGAAAAATACATTGATTTAAAATAGAAAAGAATATTCCTTTGAAAACAATGGAAAAAGAAAAAAATGATAAAACTTTGTTTACCAAATCATTTTAAAAATATTTTTGAAAACATTTTATTAAAAAATGATTTTTAAAAGAAAACAGGTTCTCCAACTAAAGAGATAAATAATGTTTTGTATTCTTAAAAAAATTATAAAACATTTTCAGTACCAAAGAGTGTAAAAATTGTACTAATACTTTAAAATAGTCATCAATAACTAGATAATAATTAAATGGTTTGTTGAAAAAAAATTATACAATTTCCTCTAATAGAAGCTCCATTGCAAGATCATTAGTACTATTAATGAAGAAAATAATCTTTAAACATCCCAAGTTGTCCCATACAACTTTGATAATTTTTAAATCATAAGACTCATGAAGTAATAATATTGAATGGAATTTTCAAATAAAATGATGATAAAATAATTCAAGATATTATATATCAAAATGGGTAGTATATACACCACACAAAATAATCAAATTTTGAATATGACATTTATCTCAAAGATGTAAAAAGTGAGATGAGAATCCATTACCTTGAGTTTCCATTTGGGTGAACATCCTTTAACTTCTTGAATAATAAACCTATTTTAATTTTCTAATTTATTGAGAAAATTTTTCAAGTTTATAATTAATTTTATTTCACTTTTTATTATGTTTTATTCAACTACTTGAAAAATTCTGTTTATGTTGGGTGTTTAGAACAAATTCTGATTATGTGTCAAAAACAACATTGGTTGGTCAACTACGGTTAAAGGGGTCATTATATAACATCTAAAAATAATAATAATGAAATAATTATCACATTTTTTCATTAATTATGAATTTAAAATAAATCATTAAATATGATTATGAAAAACGAACCAACGTTACAGTCATGGAGATGGTAGGTTGTACGTACGCATGAGTAATGCCCTTATTTTTCAATGATTGTTATGGAGATAATGTAAGTAACACCATATCCTTCCAAATTTATCATTATATCATAAATAACATATTATTAAATCATATATACTTTTATATGGAATTATTGTGATGTAAAATGAATCACATCATGTTGAGGATACGGTAGTCAACATGTCCATGAACGACAATGCCACTTTTTAAGTGTTTGAAAGTGTAATAAAGAAAATGATATATATATATAGTATATATACAGAAAGGTAGTTATTTCATTAATATAATATAAAGTTATTTAGTGTCACATATTTTTAATTATAATCATAATTTATACATTCCATGGATCGTGTGAACAAATCACATCGCTTTGAGGGGGCAGTAATCCACACTTCCTCAAACAAAGTTATCATATTAAAAAATAGAAATTATTAAAGGATTGTGTTATAAAAAAAATAAGTATAAATAAATAATAAATATCATAAATATCATATATAAATAGAGTTTCCATTATAATTTCCATCCATGAAGGTTGGTAAAGGAAAATGGACAATCATCATTTCATGAGCCAGTAGACTGTCGTATACAGAAACAAAATGTTCGTTACCCATTAGATTGAAGCGTGTGTAAATGTAGGTATAACCTTTTTCATAACAAAATACTAGTATAATAAGGATAATTTTGTTTTTATATAAGAATATAATTAGAATATATTAGGGGTTGGAGAATGGAAATAAAACTAGAATTCTTGAGAGAAGACATTACCTCTTAATTGGGAAACTACTTTTGGTTTCTACCAAAAGGATTCCTTTGAAGGATTTATACTAATATGGAGGCTTAATGTTCTATTAGAGGGATTTTGGGAAGCTATATGGGAATATATTTTTCAAATCTAAGTGTTTTGAGATGTGTCATGAATGGGGAGAGGTGGCAGCCGTTTATAGGGGAGGAAAAGGACTCACTTGGTCTTTTGAAATCAAGTTAGGTGTACCCATGTTTAAACCAAAAAAATGTCATAAATAACCAACCAAATTAAATAATTGAAGGTTAATGTCCTAAATATTTCAATTAATGGTGTTTTGGAGAAGTTTCTAGGTCATTTGGCCTCTTAAGTTAAAGGTTTAGTCCTTTATTAAGCTTAATTTACCTTAATAGTTGTAGTTAATTTTAATTACTTTCACTAATATTTTTAGAAAAAACAAATTTTTCCTTATTAGAAATTATAAATTATTTTTATTTCAAATATGGAATCCATTTTTTCAAATTCAAATCACAGAAGTGGTAGTAATTAATTTAAATTTAATCTTGAAGATGGGACGACAATGCATGTTTTTATAGTAAAAAGGTTTGAAAGTTTTCTATTTTATATAATGAATTTAAAATTAAAATTTATTCAAATGAAATGCATTGTATTAATTTATAAAAATATTATCTAATTAAACTTTGAAAATAATTAAAAATATAATTTATCCTTACTAATAAATTAGATAAAAAAGATGTTTTGAACTAAAATTCAGTATTTTTAAGTATTCATTAAATATGAAATGATTCATAAATATGTCAAACATTCACCCTAAAATAATTATTATATTTATATTTCCATGATTATGTTTATTTTTACATATTAAATAAATTAATGTGTCCAAATTCTAATGTAAAATGTGTTCTCTATTAAAAGGTGGTAAAATTGCCTTTATAAAAATATAGGTTTTATATGTAAAAAAGGGTTTATTCTTATTTTATTCATATCAAACATAATGTATTAATATAAAAAATATTTTATTTAATATATTAAATATATATTTCATTAAAATCAATAATTAATTTTAATTAACTATGTTTGTTAAGACAAAACTCCTTTAGATGTATATAAATAATAACATTTCTTTTTTTATCCAATTGGTTCTTATTGTCATTTTTCATTAGTTTGTAACCAATGAATTCATTTTATATTTATATAAACCATAAATTTTCATTAGTTAGTTAATACTATTTATAAATTCTAACATAACGGCTAGGTTATATCATATCTTATTAAATAATAATATTTTATTAATACATTATTATTTGGTGAAAATCGGTCTTGCGTGTAATGAAAGCTATCAAGGAAGGTCATTTTTGCATGTAACACAAGCTATTGAGGAACGCCACTCTTGCATGTAACATAATCTATCAAGGAAGGACTCTCTTGCATGAAACACATGCTAACTTCGTGTTGCATGTATTGAAATACATAGAATCTATTTTAAATAGTAAACATTTTATAAAGTATCAAGATATTATATTACCTTACGTGTTCGGTGTCACGTGTCATAAATGTTATCGAATAAAAGGTTCATACTTTATATTTTCCGTTCATCACATTCTCCCCACCTTATTGAAGTTGCATCCTCGCAATTTAAACTCGATCATGGTGATAGATTGTTTGATACTTCCTATGTTTGAAATCACACATCCTGAGAAGGGTTTATAAGTCATCCTCTATAAAATAGAGAATAAAAAGTATATAGGTCACATGTACTAACATGTAACTAGGTCTCTAATAGGAGAACATCAGTGTAATGTAAAGATATGTACTTGCAGGAAAAATGTTAATGTTTATAAGGATTGAATGGGGTCATCAATCACAAAGATGTGAATGATCAATGGAATGTTGATGACCTCAAAGCCATAAATCTATAATGATTTAGAAGACCACATATTCAATATAAATTAAGATATTATGAAAACATTTTATTTTTAAGACATTTTTCTAATGATGGGTAATTATTTTACTACTTAAGAATATAATGAAATATTCTTACATGAGAGGTTTCAATTTCATATGAAAAATCCTAAATTTGGGTTTCTCTCTGATCAAATTATAATTCATTCCTTTACTCCTAGAAATTAATTACCAATAATGATTTTTTATTCTCTAGGCACTAAAAGAAACATTTAAAGGATCACGAGGCCTATAAAAGATGAAAATTCTAACTATTTTCTTTAACTATCTTCCAAAACCAATATGGTTATAGATTAATATCTAATACTCAATAGTGAAACTACTGGTTTATCATTAACATTTAGTCAGAAAATTGTTTAAATAAAAAATGAAAAAATAACCAGGAAATATCATAAGTTAGTGTTTGGAAAAAAACCTTATCATCCTTTGGTCATGGGTTTAAGACCAGCAGCCTTGCCAGATTTGATTGGTTATCACCCATATTATAGGTCATCCTTTTCTAAAAAAATTAATATAATTCCTAAAATAAATATGAGGAAATCATTTAAATTAGGTTAATCACAAAATATAATTTTAACTAAATATTTCAATACAACCCTAATACATAAATACTTCATCCACTTATTTCCTCAAAGATCATTCCTTATTCTAGGGTTTATCGATAATATCATTTATAGAATTTTTAAGTCATGATACCCTATTTTCAATCTAAACACCCTAGTTTAAACCTAGGTTATTCATTTTCAAAATCCTTCATTGTGGTTTTGAAAGAAAATATAAATTATCCTAAACATATCCCCAAGGAATGTCAAAGCAGTTATGCAGTAAGGCCCATTGTTGTATACCAGGTTACTCCAAGTTAGGCTCAAAATACCTTGTCATAGTTATTAATCCTAGCTACATATGTATCAAAACCACATACACTTGTATTATCCTGACATGGATGTATTGCTAGAAAGAACCACATAATCTCTACCTTACCAAAATTCAAGGATTTTATTCTATACTTATCATCAAATTCTACCTTAGGTCTATGTTTTCTAACCTATGTTTTCCTAAATATAGTTTCGAAGGATGATACTAAACTTCCTCTGATACCAACAGTAGTAACCTGACCCCAGAAGGCCCCGAGTCGGTGTCTACTACTATTACATTGGAAATATTACAAGGAATTAAATCCTGAAGGATCAAGAAATTAGTATTCTTGGTAAATGAGATACATTCATGAGAAAAGAATACACTAATTCAAACAAAATTTTTTATTCTTTCTAATTAAATAACTTCAAGGATAAATCTAATACATCTAATAAATTCATGTATATCATTCAAAGTATGCTTCTTGGATTACTAGGGAAATAAACATTAAAAGGGTGAGCTCAAATTCCCAGTAAGGGAAAAATATAGTGGAAGTAATAATAAATCAATGAGAATAATAATTATGACGTGGTGAATAACAGAACTCACATCCATATAATGAATAAAATAAGAAGGAAGTTCACTATATAATCAATAAAATGAGAAGGAAGTTCATAAATATTATGGAAAGGTAATAATTGAAAACACATTCAATTGAAAAAACTAGATAAGGAAAAATAAATATAGAAAGCTAAGAAACTGAAACACATTCTATCTAAATAACTGAAAATGAAATGTATCCATAGATATTTCAATGTAAAATATCATTGATGAATAATAACTAAAACTAAACAAGGGAAATGATTTCTTAATAGACATCATGTTTGAAGCACATGAAAACCTATACCATAAATAACTTTCACAAGATAGTTTAAACAATTCTAATTTGTGAAACAAATTTTTCTCATGGGAACCTATCGATTCATTGAGGACCTGTATAAATTTCGGGCTCCTCCCATCATTACCTGTCCAAATCATTCCTCATATTGAATAATAAAAATAAATAATATGCCTTATCAAATATCTGTATTGAATAAAGGATATGAAATTATCAATATTTTCCCAAATAATAATATAACTATCAAAGTAGATATTGTATGTAAAATGGTATAGGGTTTAGATAATACTAATATACATGATGAAGGAAATGGATAATTATGGGGAAATTAAATGTTCTATGATCAAAGAAGATTGATTACTTCAAGGGGAATAACAAATGATTCAAATAAGTAAATGTGAATATTATCCTTAGACAAATCAATAATATTACACCCATAGGAAGAATAAGGATGGTATTAATAATGAAATCTCAAGTGGAGTAAAAATAAATGGTTATTGTTGATTATGAATAAAAATACTATAAAATTATATTTAAAAAAATCCTTGAGGAAAATATACTTTTATTATGAAAACCCTTTTGGAAAATTTTTTCTTTGAAAATCATTTTTAAAATCATTTTTCATTAAAAATTAACCTTTTATACATGAATAGTAATATTCAAATTAATGATGTTGGGTGAATCTGTACGTGTCATATGAGTTAAAAGAACATTCATTTTTCATTGTTAAAGGTTAAAAAATGAATTTTTCATAAAGTGATAAGAAGATTCCTTTGAAAACAATGGTAAAAGAAAAAAGGGTAAAAATTCCTTTACCAAATCATTTTAAAAACATTTTTTAATTTTTTTATTAAAAAATGGGTTTTAGAAGACAACAGGTTCTCTGACTAAACTAAGAAATAATGTTGAGTTTTTTTAAAAACATTATCTAAAAAAATTGACTACCAAAGAGTGGAAAAAAATAGTAGTAATACGTGAAAATGGTAATGAATAACCAGATAATGATGAATGGTTTTATTGAAAAAATAGATATATAATATCCTAGAATGGAAATTCCATTTAAAGATCATTAGTACTAGTCATAAGAAAAATAATCATTAAACATCCCAAAGTGTCCCATAACACCCTAAAACTATTTAAATCATAATCCTGATGAAGTAATAATATTGAATGAGTATTTTAAATACCATAAACATAAAATAATTAATGACCTAATATATCAAAATAGGTAGTAGATACACCACAAAAAAATAATTAAATGGTGAACATGACATTTATCTCATAGATGTAAAATGTTAGATGAAAATACCTTACCTTGAGTTTCATTTTGGGTGAATGTCATTTGACTTCCTATATAATAAATTTATGTTAATTTTATAATTTCATCAGAAAAAATTTCATGTTTAACATTACTTTTATTTCACTTTATACGATTTTGTATACAACTACTTAAACAATTCTGTTTATGTTGGCTGTTTACACCAAATTCGGATTATCCCTCAAAAACAACATTGGTAGGTCAACTATTGTCAAAGGGGTCATTATATGACATCTTCAGAATAATAATCATGAAATAATTATCATATTCGTTCATTAATTATACCTTTAAAATAAATTATTAAATATTTTTATGAAAAATGAACCATCATTACAATCATGGTGAAGGTAAGTCGTACGCACGCATGAGTGACATTCTTGTTTTTCAATGATCGTTATGGAAAGAACGTAAGTAACACCAAATATTTCCAGAATGACCAATATAACATAAATACTATATTATTTAACCATATATACTTATATAGATAATTATTTTCATGTAAAACCTATCACATCGTGTCGAGGAGGCAGTAGTCGACACATCTATGAACGACGTTGTCACTTTTTAAGTGTGTGAAAAGGTAATAAAGAAATTGATATAGATATATATAGTATATTTTCAAAAAGGTAATTACATTATTTATATCATATGGAGGTTGTTTATTTCACATATTTTTAATTATAATCACTCTATATTCATTAAATGGATCGTGTAAATGAATCACATTGCTTTGAGGGGGCGGTAGTCCAAACTTCCTCAAACAATGTTCTCATATTAATGAAAAATAGAAAGTATTAAAGGTGTGTATTATAAAAAGATTAAATTAGAATAAAGAATTAATAAATATCATTTATATCATATAAAAATATATTTTCTATCATAATGTCCAACTATGAAAGTTTATAAAGTAAAATGAACAATCGTCGTTTTGTGAGGTATTATTTCACTATACACAAACACAATATGTTCATTACCCATTAAATGTATGTATGTGTAAGTGTAGGTATTACCCTTACAATAAAACATACTATTATATTGAGGATATGGTTTTTTGTACAAGAATCGAATAATAAGATATGAGGGGTTGGATAATGGAAATAAAACAAAAAATCACGAGAGAAGATGTTACCTCTTAATCTGGTAACTACTTTTGGTTTGTACCAAAAGGATTCCATGAATGGATTTCTAACCAAAGGGAGGAATCAAGGTCTACTGTAGGGATTTTCAGAATCTATATGGGCATATATTGGTTGAAACTAATTGGTTTGAGAGGTGTGATTAATGAGGATATGTTGGGACTTTTTATAAGGGAGGAAAAGGAATAACTTTGTATTTTGAAAACATGTAAGGATTACCCACAATTTGACCTAACAAAAAGTCATAAAAACCCAACCAAACTCAATAATGGAAGGTTAATGGCCTAATTATTTCCATAAAATTGGTTTTGGACAAATCATGAACTTGAGCCATACATTGTGGAAATGAAAGTTGATATGTCACTAATTTATGTGATCAAGGATCTCAAAGGGGCCAATATTCCTCGGGCTAAAAATTCCCTTTCATTGCAAAGTGTATGAATCTATTCCATGGTTATATTCAAATGAAAAAATTTTCTCTAACATTAAAATTAAATTCTCTTCAGTAGTAGTTAATATAGCTCTTTTACCAACTCTAGGTAGCTTTTATATGTTTTTCGATGGATTGAAACTTCTTTCCCATCACTTTAACAAGATTAGGTCCATGTATATTTCATTCCACAACTTCATCCCAAAAAATATTGAGTTCTGCATTTCTTTACATTCAAATATTCATATAGATTCATTTAAATACTTGAGTGGAAGTTATTTTTATATGAGAACTCAACCAGTGGGATATGTTGATCACATCCTCCTTTAAATTCCATCAAGTGTGATCTTAGCATGACCTCAAGTGTTTGAATAGTAAATTTAGATTTTCTATCATTTAGGGGTGATAGGTCACGCTAAAATTTAATTTAGTACTGAAATATTATTGAATGATTATATAGAATTTAGAGGTGAACCTTGGATCACCATAAAATATGATTGAAAGTGGAACCCCATGAAACCTCACCATTTCCTTCACATATATCTTGTAAATTTTTCAAGTGAGAAATCTTCCCAAATATTGATAAAGTGGTCAGTCTTGGCGAGTCAATCCACCACAAAGCATATCGTATTTTTTCTGTGGATGTTTTTGGGAGACTGGTGATAAGGTCCATGGTTATATTCACCCATTTCCACATGGTTATATGAAATGTTTTCATCATCCATTTGTAATTTTTTCACTCTATTTTAATGTGATGGCATACAAAACACATTTATATATACTCTGCAATCTCCTTCTTCATGTAGTCCCATCAAAAGTGTTCTTAAATATCATGGTACATATTAGTACTTCTGGGGTGTTGTAGAATGAAATGCTATGTGCATTATACCGTAGAATGGTCTTTATATCAGGTGATTAAGGAACACAAAGCCTCATTAAAAACTAAATTACACCATCCTCATCAATTTTGAACTCATATAGTTCCTGTTTGTTTATTTATTTCAACTTTTTTTAGCTCCAGATCATCCCTTCATGTCTCCTTAATTTTCTCTTAGATAGATGGTTGGGAAATCATTTGGGAGAGGTGGGATTTATTCCATATCATTATGATTTCAAGATATATACTTTTCA
This sequence comes from Viscum album, assembly GCA_963277665.1. Classification (NCBI taxonomy): domain Eukaryota; kingdom Viridiplantae; phylum Streptophyta; class Magnoliopsida; order Santalales; family Viscaceae; genus Viscum; species Viscum album. The sequence continues at coordinate 959,598,139 of OY728148.1, read as the reverse complement.
TATACAAGATGATAATGTCTCTCTCAATTTTCATTAGGGATATTGTAGCATGTTTTTTTCTATTTAGATCATCATCTACCTTATTCTCCTTTCTCAGATTGTAGTGAATAGAGAAATCATAGTCCATGATTAGATCAAACCATTTTTTTATGCATATTGATATACTTATATGTGAACTTATAATTTAGACTCTTATGATCTGTATGTATGTCAAACTTCTCACCATAAAGATACTGGGACCAAATATTTAGAGAAAAGATCATATCTGATAACACTAGATCATGCACCTGGTAGTTCTTCTCATGGATCTTTAACTATCATGAGGAATATGATATCACTTTATAATTCTACATGAGTACACAACCCAAGACTTTCATTGAATCCTCATTATATATCACAAAACCTTCTCCACTTATTGGTAGTGTGAGTACATGTTAATAAGAAGATGATAAAGATGAATATAATATTTAGGTATTATTTTTTGTTGTTAGGGATGTTTAAGAAGAAAATAAATCACCTCACTTTTTATTTGGTAAAAATCAGACTGACCATCGTATTCATGAAAATAAGACTCATAATTGTTCAGAAAGTATGTTGTACTGGGAATATGTTTTCGAGATAAAGAGGATCATTATACTCACCCTAAATCTAGAATTAAAGGTTTAATTATAATGGGGAAAAATCAGAGTCTTTCTGACTTCGATGAAAATATAATGTTGCTTTACTGATCATGGAGTTCTCATAAATCATTAGTAAGTTATAAAACTAGTGATGAATGATTGAAAAAATAAAGAGAAGAAAAAGATTCTACCAATTATATTCTGTTTGATCATAATCATACCAATCGTATTCAGGTTGAGAAGGAAATAATGATGTAGACAAAACATAGGTAAGTAGAAACCCTTTAATTGGTAGGTTATATGATGATGAAGCAAATATTCAACATAATCAAAGTCAAGAAGGAATTAAGGGTACTTGCTGAAAGTTTACGAAAGATTAAATTAGATGAATTTGAATCATTCCAGTCTCAAGATCATAAAAATTATATTAATGGATGAATAATTGCCTAATGACCAAGGATGATGATCATAATAAAGGTGCTAGTTTTAAGTAAAACAAAATGTTAAAAATATTTAAATCTTAAATGAAATAAGTTAGTGATAATCATATTAAAAAACTAAATAATTTCTTAATTTTGACCCATTGGATTTAGTATGTCATCTTATTCATCAAAGGTTGAATTTTTTGTGATAAAAATTGACCGGTATCATATTTAGAAGAGAAAGAAGTTGTTGAAGTTGAAGTTGCTGATAACGGTCCCTCGAACTCAGTATACCATCATAATCATCAGAGGATGAATTTTTTGAAACTGATGAATATAAAGAAAATAAAAATTATTTGGTGGCCAATATGAAGAATACATTTAGAGATTTATCAATAATTTAGTTAACTATTTTAAATAGGTTTAATTACTTTGTTTGTCATTCAAGTGGGTCTAGACAAGAGTTAAAGAAGAATATATTATTTTACATTTGACTTCATCATAATGGGGTGGATCATAATGACTAATCAGAATGGGAAATTAGAATCAGAGTAGTGTTTTTAAAGAAAATATAAAGTATAGATAAATCATTTTGAAGATTCATGATGGTTCGAGAAGTGTTGAGAAGTGTTTATGAAGGAAAGATGCACCTGAAATTCAAAGGAACATATAGATTTGTAAAATGTAATTGAGATGAAAAATTTTCAGTAATCCCACCCAAACCATTTTTGGGGTGAGTATAAAAGAGAAATTACTTTGTAATTTATGATAGATGTACTATTCATGGTGAATAAGAGACAAGGCAGATATTTAGAGAGAATAAGAGGTTCCCTGATTGAATTTTTTTGAAGAAGTATTTCGTATAGAAGATGCATATGAGAAGAGACAAGATTTTATTCAACTGGTCATCCTATTGGGATGAATCATCAGACTGGAAATATTGTATTGGGATTTCTAGATTAAAGAAGAAATGGTTCATAATTTTCTCAAATATATTCTAACAAAGTCATATATTTATCTTATTGATAAATTAGACGTGGAGAATCAGAATGAATTTTATAAAAAATTCCATAAAAGTTCTTACCAACTTCTAGGTAAGAAAGTAAATATTTTTTATAAAAAATAACAGATTTTTGAAAGATGATAAAGAATAATCATAACTCTTTTTGTTACAAAAATTTGTATTACATCATTTGTTCTGGAAGGATAATATGCACTACTAAATTGTATACATAGTGACACACAAGTGAAATGGCATATCCTACTCAATGTATTCCAAACAAAATGATTGTATTCTAGTGGATTGTGTGGTATTAGATCATTTTCAGACAATACCAAGGATATTGATATTCTTGTTAAAATATAAACCTCGTAAATTCTTATGTTCTTATAGATGTGGGTTTTTATTATTTTCAATAGGAAAAAAATATTTAATAGGAGGAAAATGTTTTTTAATAAATAATGAAATATAAAAGAAAAATATATCACTAAGTCACCCCTCCCCATCATAGTGATACAATTATCTTGACTGGGCAATTACAATTAGTATCAGATACAGGTTACCTTCATTTAGTCATTGTTGAAGTTTTGAAGAGAAGTTGATGGATAGTTTTAATTGTGTCAACAATAAAGGAATCCTGGTTTTCGATGGTAACAATTATCATATCTGAAAATATATAAGGATTCCCCATATTATTTCTATTAGATATGATTTCCTAGAAGAAGCAACAGATGTATTTCCTCCAATTTATGTTAAATTTCATCTTACTCTATTGATAAGAATAATATTGAGAGTGATGGAAGGGACAAGAATAATTATTATCATCACTTTATAAAAGTAAATTTTCAAGGGTAAATGGAGTTTCCATAGCTAAAGGTATATGGGATAAGCTGAAAAACATATATGAAGGCAATACAAAAGTGAAGAATAAAAATTACAAATCTAGAGGCTGAAGTATGTAGACTTGAAAATTGGTGGGTATGAATCTATTGGGGACTTATTTTCCATGTTAAATAACATCAAAAACACTATCAGATGTCTTAGTTAAAAGTTCGAGGATTCTATAGTTATTGAAAAGATATTAAAAATTATTCCCGACAAGTTTTATGCTAATGTTTATTGATTAGAAGATAGATATCATAATAAATTATCTATATATTATTTTCATAGAACTCTCATCACATATAAAATAATGAGGTGTAAATATATGAAAATAAAAATAAACTTTTATAGAGAAATTTCGTTCAATACTGTGAAGAAAGAGAATTCAAAGAAGATAATTATTGAAGAAGAAGGTGGTTATTTTGATTTTGAAAAAGAGGTATGTAAAAATCATGATGATGTTTTATCCTTTTATTCTAAAAATGTGACAAGAGGTATAGGTAAATATAAATGGAATAATCCCTTGAAATCATTTGAATATGGATTCAGTGGGCACTTTACAAAAAAATTTCCACAAAGAAAGAAAATAAAAAGATGGTGTTGAAGAAGAAATAAGGCCCAGAAGGTCATGAAAGAAATAAGGTGGAAAGGAAAATTTTATTCCATAGGGAAGGGTAAAAATTTCTCAAAATCTAAAAGGTATGTTTTCTTATCTAATGATAATGAATAAGAAGATAGTAAAGCTAAATCCAAAAATTCTACTGAGCATGTTGGTAATAATAATTTTAGTGTAATAATTAAGGATGAAGAATTTAGAATCAGCAGTTCTGATTAAGAAGAAACTAAACATAAATTTATTTTAAAATAACATTTGAAATATATTTGAGAAATATTAGAAGTCTTGGAAAATAAAACAAGAAGTTGGAAGATGAATGTTCCTTATAAAAAATTCCTGAAATTTTTTTAGATGAGAATAAAAAGATGCAATTGGATATTAGCGATTTGAAAAAATATCTAAAGGAAGAAAATAATCGTAATGAACTTCTGGAATTGAAGATAAAGAAATAAAAATAATAGTTAGAACTTGTCTATTAAAAACATTGTAATGATGAAAATGAAATTATATTTTCCATAAATTATATATTTGAAGTTGGTGAAGGTTTTCATAAGGAAAAACCTAATACGGATAAAAAAAGTAACCATAAAAAGTTGATAGGAAAGATATAATTATTTTTGAGATAAGAAAGCATAGAAATTTATATATGTGTCTATGATTAACAAGGTTGCGAATTCATATGTTTTTGATAAACAAGAGTCTAAAAATGTTTCTAAAAATTATTAATATGTAAATGTTTCTATAATTTCTAGTTTTGACAAGGATAAAAGGACAAATAAGCTAAAAGAGAAGATTTTGATTGATAACAGAAAGGTTGGTTGTAAATAAAATTCAGATAAGAAGGTTACAAAAAAAATATTCATAAATCAAGTCAGTATGGAATCTATAGAAGAAAATATTCTTTCTATGGTTACTACTGGTATTGTGATGGAATCTTAAATAAAACAAATATGTGTTGGTTCAACCAACAACATTACTATTATTTCATAGGTTATGAAAGTCATAGGTTTAGGGGGAGTCAATCTTCTCAAAAGAATAAGTATGAAAACGAAGTTTTAAAGAAACCTGATAATGATGGTTTAAAAATTAAAAATAGGTTCCAACCCCAAGAAACTATTTGTGAGAGATGTGAACAACTAGGTAATCTTTCTATGAGTTTTATTTTTTTTTTACCTGGAAAATATAATTTTCTTAACATTTCTCATAAGCTGAAGTTGAATAATGAAAAATCTCATGTTGTTAAAACTTCCCTCAAATCATTTAAAGGTGAACAACCTTGGATTATTGATAGCGGGTGTTCCTTACACATGAAAGGATATTTAAAATTTTTGAATAATTTAAAAGACTTAAAAGATGTAACTATGACATTTAACAAGGATGAAACAATAATAATCAAAGGTGTTGGATCAACTATTATTGGGAAAGAAAAGTTTAAATCTAAGAAATATTTATATATTTATGAGTTGAAACATAACTTGTTGGGTGTTTCAAAATTGTGTGATGAAGGTAACAAAGTTACCTTTAGGAAAGATGAATTTTTAGTGAAAATTGGTAAGGATGAAAAGATAGTTACAAGAGGACAACATACAAAGGGAAACTTATTTCAAGTTGGTGAGGTACAATACTCATGTTACTTGGGTATGGTAGAAGATAATTAATTGTGGCATAAAAGGATGGGAAACATGTGTAAAATAAAAAATAGTAAGTTATGAAAGTGATATTGTGTTCAAGATATTCTTTATTTTCAATGAATAAGATATTTTTGTTGCACTATTTTTCATACGGGAAAAATTACAAAGTCTATGTATAAGAAAGTTGAGATTTGTTCAAAACCACCCTTGGAACTTATTCATTCCGACATCTATGGACCAATGAGAAAACAATTAAAAAATGATGATATTTAATTCATCACTTTCATTGATGAATTTAATCACATTTCTTGTGTTATTAATATGAAAATTAAATCATATGCTCTGAGAATGATTAAAGGTTTTGGGAGAAAAGCTAAGAATAAACGTGAGTATTCAGTGAAAAGTTTGAAAACTAATAATTGTGATGAGTATAAGAATGAATAATTTGTAAGTTAACCTAAGACTAATGGAATTTTGAATGAGTTTAGTTCTCTATACACACCGCAACAAAATGGGTTTGAGGAATGGAAGAATATAAGTATGGTGGAAATGGGGAGAACTATGTTACTTTAACAAGGTCTTTCTCATTCGTATTGGAGGCAACCCATGAGTACTCTTGTTTATATTCAAAACTGATGATTCTATAGGCCATGTTTTTATATGAATCTATAAAAAAAATTATAGAAAAACTACATGTTTGAAACACTTAATAGTTTTCAGGAGTCCATGCATTATAATGAATAAAGGTGGAAATCATGGAAAGTTTGAGTAGAAAGGTGAAGATGGAAGTTTTCTTGGTTATGCTCTAGAATGAAGAGGATATAGATGTTTCAACAAATAATTAGAAAGAATTTTGTATTCTTTTAATTTTAATGTTATTGAAAAATATAATAAGGATAAATATAATCAAATAGATAAGGAAGTTGATCATGATTAAGAATGTTTTGTCAACATTTCTGATATGGACACATCCAATTGTAATCCTACTCAAAAACAGGAATCAGACTCACCTATTTCAAGTGTTGAAGAAGAATCTCTAAAATCTCATCTAAAGATGAGGAATATAGTGGAAACTCAGAACATTATTGGTGATCAACATAAAAATGTTCAAACAATAAGAACAAAAAATTCTATTACACGTACTTATTTGTATTCAAAAATTGGGTTGAATGATGTGAAATAAGATTTTGAATATCTAGAATGGGTTCAGTCCATGAATGAAGAGATAGACAAGATAGAAAAGAATGATTCATAGTAACTTGTACCTAATCCAGATAACAAAAATGTTATTGGTACAATATTGGTTTCCTAGAACAAAATGAATGAATAAGGGGAAGTTATAACAAACAAGGAAATATTAGTAGGTAAAGGTTACTCTAAAATTTAAGGTGTTGATTTTGATGAAACTTTTTCTCAAGTGGAAATATTAGAAATAAAAATAATTTTTCTTCTTATTTCTACACAATGGAGATAAAATATATTTCAAATGTATGTAATGTCTACAATTATAAATGTTGATCTTAATGAGGAAGTTTACATTAAACATCCTTGTGGATTTGTTGTTGGGAAATAGTAAAGTTATATGTTCATATTTAATACATCCTTGTATGTACTAAATAAATCTCTTAGGGTATAGTATTCCAAACTGGATACTTTCTTGAGGAATATGAGTTTTAATAAAGGAAGAGATGATAACAATTTTTACATCAAAGAAATTCAACAGTTTTCCTTCATCATATTTGTTTATATTAATGACACTATCTTTACTAGGAATAATGAATGATCTTTTGAAAAGATCTCTAAATAAATTAAAAGGTTTTTTGAGATTTCCTTGTTGGGAGAAATGAAATACTTTATTGGGTTACAAATTTTATAAAAGAAGAAACACATTTTTCATTCTCAAGAAAAGTATGCTAAAGTAATTGTTAAAATATTCAGTATAGAAATTTCAAAACATATTTACACCTCAATATCATGGGGAACAAAGGTGAGTAAAGATGGAGAAGACAATAAAGTTGATCAGAAAGAGTTTCTGAAGTTGATAGTAATTTTTTTATATTTTACTACCTTAGGACCCAATATTGTTTATTATGTTACCTTATTTGAAATATTTTATAGTGATACTAAATAATCCAATTTACTTTCTAGAAAAAGAATCCACAAATACATCAAAGGCCCAAAAAAATTTCGAAATCATGTATGATAGCTTAGAAAGTATTGATTTTTTTGGTTATTGAGATGCTGATTAGATAGTAATTGTTGATGATAGAAGATCCACATCAGGTGGAGTTTTATTTCTATGTAAATGTTATGTTTTTCAGAATATAAATAAATAGAATTCGGTAACTCTCCTTATAACTGAACCAGGATATTTTTCTACTACACAATCTGCTACCCATCTTATGTGGATGAAGAATCAGTTAGAATACTAACTTGTTGAATTGAAGTTACCCTTTATCTTGGGTTGTGGTAATCAAAGTTAAATCAACCTTTCCAAGAATCCAGTAAAACATTCTCATTCAAAACTTATTGATATCAACAATTATTTCATAAGATATCATGTGTAGAATAATCAGTTGAGGTTGGAGTATGTTCCTAAATCGGAACAAGCTGCTGAAATTTTCACAAAACCATTACCCTAGGAAGTATCCTTTATATTGAACATGAACAAGGTTATCTAACCTCTTCCTCGCGAAGGTTGAGTTATGTGTTTTTGTTACCTATCTCATCTTATCATTGGAAAGTGCTTTCAAGGGGGGATTGTTTTATAAATCAATCATTATGGAAGCATGTTAATAGAAAGAGTTGGGGGTATGTTGTGAATTCATCATTGTAAGTGTGTGAACTATTCTAACTGTTTGTTAGAGTGGTTGTTGGAAACAATTTTTTTTTGTATTCTATGGAGGTTTAAAATTTGAGGAAGAAAAGTTGATAAATTTTTTTATAATCACTAATTTTGGACATCATGAATTTTATGTCAATAATTCTTGTTTCCTAAAATGATTTAGCACATATAGTCTTATAATTATTGATAAGTAATACATAGCTTGAGGATAAAAAGTTTAGTGATTTATGAACCTTGGTTGACAAAAAAATCCAAAGTGGGAGATACTTAGCACCAAGATGATAAAGATTAATATCATATTCAAGGATTTTCATTTGTTGTCAATAGTGTTTAAGAAGAAGAAAAATCACCTCACTTTTTAATTGATAAATATTGGACTGACCATCATATTCAATAAAATTAGACTCAAAATGGTTAAGAAATTCCATCACATTGGGAAAATGTTTTCTGGATGAAGAGGATCATCAAACTCAGCCAAAGTTTGGAATGAAATGTTTGATCATAATGGGGAATAATTTGAGTCTGCCTAACTTTGATGAAAATGTGATGTTTCTTTTCTGATCATGGAGTTCTCATAAATCATATGTAAGTTGTAAAACTTATGATGAAATCTTGATGAAATAAATGGGAGAAAATTATTATTCCAATCATATTCAGTCTGATTGAATTCATGCCAATCGTATTCAAGATGAGTAGGAAATTAATATGTTTATGAATGATAGGGAAGTTGCAACACTTTACTTGGTAAGTGAGATGGTGCTAAAGATGATCTTCAACGTAATAAAAGCCATATAGAATGTCATGATGCTTGTTAAAAGTTTATAAAAGAAGAAAGTTGATGTATTTTAATCTTTCTAGTCTAAAGATCATCGTAATGATATTTATGGATTCATATTTGTTTAAAGGCAGGGTAGGATAGTCATAACGAAGGTTCTTGTTTTTGGTCAGACCAGAATCTAGAAGATTTAAATCCTTGAAGAAAGAAGTATTTGAGAATCATATTCAAAAAAAATAAGTTACTAATGTTGATCCATCGAATTCAGTATGTCATCATATTAATTATAGGCATAATTGTTTGTTAAAAAAATTGATTGGAATAATATTTAGAAGAGAACTAATTTGTTGATGTTGAAGCTGGTGATACCGGTCTATACTCAGTATGCCATAATAATCATCGAAGGAATAATTTTTTTGAACTGATGAATGAAAATAAAAGGAAAATTATGTGGTGGCCAATATGAAGAAGAAATTAATAGCTATATCAATAATTTAGTTAACCATTTAAAATATTTTGAATTACTTTGTTTACAATTCAATTGGGTCAAGAGAAGATATGAAGAATAATATATTCTTTTACATTTGTATTCATCATATTGAAGCAGGTTGTAAGAAAAAATTGAAATAGGAAATCGGAATTAGAATGATGTATATATAAATTCTAAAGAAGAGTTGAAATTGTGAGATGATTTGAGAATGTTAAATAAGTGTTGAGAAGAGATTATGAAGTTAATATGAACCCAATATTCAAAGGAACGTGTAGATTCAGAAAATTTGATTGAGTGGGAAATTTTTTAGGAATCCCACCCATACCATTTTTTTGGTGAGTATAAATGGGAAAGTACTTTGTACATTTGACAAATGTACTATTCACATAGAAGAATAGAGAAGACATAGATCTAGAGAGAAGAAGATGTTTCTATATTTTCTTTTGTTCTATTCAACTAGTCATCGTATTGGGCTGAATCATCGGACTGGGAAAATCATAATGGGATTTTTGGATTGAAGAGGAAGTGGTTCAGAATATTCTCAACTGTATTCTGAAAAAGTCATATATTTTTCATATTGAGAAATAAAACTGGGATAATTGGATTAGGAAATCATACTTAGTTTTGTAACAAAATTTAGAAAAGTTCATACCAACTTTTAGGTAAGAAATTGAATAATTTTTTTAAATCTAATACATTTGTGAAAGTTTATAAAGAATCGCCATATCATGTGTTGTTACAAAACTTTATATTTCATAATTTGTTATAGAAGGATCACATTCACTATTGAGTTGTTTATATAGAGCTACATGAGTGAAACGGAATATCCTACTCAATGTATTCCACACAAAAGGATTATTTTCTAACAGATTGTGTGGTATTAGATCATTTCAAAATCATCGAAAGGATGTAGCTATTATTATTGAATAGTGAAACATATAAATTCATGTGTTCCTATAGATGTGTGTTTTAATTGTTTTAAATAGGGAAATAAATATTTAATAGGATTCTAAGGTTATTACATAATTAAGGAAATATAAAAGAAAAATATATCACTGATTCACTCTCTCCCCCTCTCAGAGATACTATTATCTTGACTGGGAAATTACAGTTCAAGAACAGTGATTAGCCTCTTCATGATCTCCTTAAAGCTTTCCTCATATCTTTCAACCATAAATAATTTACCCCATTTGTGGTAAATTAGTTAGTTGGATAAAAAATAATTATTAACTTATCACAAAATGTAAATAGTAACCAACTAATCTATAAAACTACAGATTTATATGAAACTAATGGGTCTAGGTTATTCTTCAATTGTGTTTGTCTTTGAAGGGTCCACATAAATTCCATCACTTGTGATCATGTTCCCCAATAATATGACTTCTTTCATCAAAAAGTAACACTTTTTTAACTTAGAATATGGTTTCTCCTTCCTTAATATCAACAACAAAATCATTAGATTCTCTTCATGTTCCTACTTAATCTTGTAATAAATGAGAATATAAATAATAAACACTGCCAAAAACTTGTTGAGATGGTATCTAAAGAATATATTCATCAAATCCATAAATATTGTAGTAAAATTATTAAGTATGAAGGGAATTACTATAAACTCATAGTGCCCATACCTTGTAAGGAAATTAGTCTTTTGAATATCTTCTTTCTTCAACTTTAGTTGATGACATCCATAACAAAGATACAAATTTGAGAATTATTTCACTCCTTGTAGTTGATTGAAAAATTTATCAATCCTTGGTTGAGGATAATTTTTATTTATGGTGATCTTGTAGATATCTTGGTAATTGATATACACCTATTTTGATCTATTTTTCTTCTTGTTAAAGAGCATTGGTGAACCGCTAGGTAATGTACCGGGGCGTATGAACTATTTTATCAAATGCTCTTGTAGATACTTCTTTAACTCCTCCATTTCAATCAAGTCCATCCTATATGGGAATTTTCAGATAGGAGTGGATCTAGGTATGATATCCATTGAGAACTCTACCTCACGATCAGGGGATTCCAAGTAACTCTTTGAGAAATACATCAATGTTTTCCCTAACAATGGACATTTCCTCCAGGTTAATACCTTCCTTTGACTCAACCATTTTGTCAAGGTATGCTTTTCTTCAGGGTACCAACACCCGCACTATTGATGGATTTTCCAAAGAAGATTTATGATATTCCATGCATTTTTAGAGGATCATGGGATGGTTCAGAATATAAAAATAGATTTTCTTCCAATAGTTTATTTTTTATATATATAATGAAAGACAATACATGTCCAATATAGCATCAAATTTCAACAAGGAAAATATAATAAGATTTGAAAGAAGAATCATCCAAAATATGATTATTGGAGAAGAGTCCAACACATGTGTTGGAATGATTACACCACTATGTTTTTTTTGGATATCTCCCCTTAAAGGTATCGGGGCTTCAATTCAATAGTTCTAGAAAACTAATAGGATATAAATGAATAAGTAGAACCAGAATCAAATAATAATTTTTCTATTATTTAGTTAATTAGAATCATACCTTGTATAAATTCATTTTTACACTCGACTTCTTTAGTAGTGATGATATAAGATTTCCCTTACTCCGTTGAATTTGGTGATTGCTGACACTGGTTGCCCTCAAGGACATGTGGTTTAGTGCACTTGCTTGAATAACTCCCTTGGTCCCTATAGTTGAATCATTGAACCATGTGTGGTGCGTTAGGATGTTCCTTTCGTTCCTCTATCATGTTGGTCAACTTCATCATGTATCTGAAATATTTATTAGCTTGGTGTCCTTATCTCACACACTTAAAGAATTTCCCCATCCCTTTGAGGCAATTAACATGATGCTTCTTCCCACATTTTTGACAAGTGGGTAGTTGGATCCTATTTCCTCATTTGTCATTTGAACCACAATATTGAAAGCCCATTAATCTCTTATTATCTCCATAACCATGGGACCATTCATTGAACTCCATATCTACTTTAAGATCACATTTAACCGCATCTTCAAAACTCCCAATTCTAATATTTCTAAATCATTTTGAAGGTGTATTTTTTAAAACAATAATGAACATATCTATTTTTCTATCATTATTGATAAAAACCCCAAGGAATACATTGAAAACCTTATTAAGTTTTCATCATAAGCGGTGAAAACATCACCTTCCTTTTTCTTTAGCTATATGAATTCTCTTTGAATATTTTTTTGAAGATTTCGAGTGAAATGATTTGTAAAAAATATTTTCTTAAATTATTCCCACTCCATCGCTTCCATTTAATCCTTTGGATTTTTGTTCTTTATCAATTCCTTCTATTGAATAGCTTCTCCACATAAATGATAAATTTCAAGAGTCACCATCTCCTAATTAGAGAAATGGATCATTGAAAATATCTTCTTTATTGAGTAAACCCAATATTCCACATCAAGTGGATTGGAAGTTCCACTAAACATCGATGGTTATTTTTTCATTAAGGACTCAATGGATAATTGATCATTCTTGGGTGAATATGGACATTCCACACCGTTCATGTTATTATTCATATCTCGAGACAACTAGGTAATCATTTCCACAATCTTTTGAACTCAACCTACAATGGAATTGGGGATCTCATTTGGATAATTGTTTCATTGTCACTCACATAGGTTTTAGGCATAGTTTCTCCTTGTTCATACCATTTTCAAGAATAGAAAATGTTAGAACAAAACATAAGTCAATAAATCATGAGTAATTTATTCTTTTCTGAAATTAACACTAAAGGAATATCTTATGGGATCCCTATGTCTATACTTTTCTAAAAATAGTCTTCTAGTATGTTTTACCTATACATATACTTCTACTAATGGTTTCTACTATTGTTTTCTAATCATAATTCCCAAGTTAACTAAACCATTCTTAGATACCAATTATAGTAACCCTGATTTTTCATACATTACTATTACATCATTTTAAAGATAAACAACATAATAGAGTTACAAATCTAGGATCCAAAGGTTTATGTATTATAAAAATTAGGCTCATAAATAACTTGTACATAATAAAACATAAAAATTTATTTAAATCCTTCTCCATTATCCTTCTAAAATCTCACATCATCCTTAGTACATGCAATTACCTATGGATATACATCAATGAAAGGGGTAAGACAAAAGCCATGTAAGAGGATGAATAAGGAACTTGAATCTATATAACATGGGTGAGCATAATCATCATATCATAATCCTAGGATCATTATCAATATCATGAGGTAAAAATTTGATAAACTCATCGAATGTGGAAATGCATAAAAATGAAACATCAGGTCATAGTGGTCAAATGCCACATATAGTTATGAATAAAGCTAGCATCATGTTAACACATAACATATGTGAATAATCATAACATCGTCACTATAAAAAAAATATCTTCATGTTCACATATAATAAAAATTATCTCATGAGATTCAACATATTACCAAATGCATTGGAGGGATATATAATTTTGTTCTAGTCATCACATCATAATATTTACATAATCATGCATGTCACATAGAATGTGTATCAATCATTCCATGAAATAACCCATGGAAAGGAATGGGTTTCATGAGGATTTCAAAAATTATGATTTAAAAAATAAACATTGGGTTCCAAAATGAAAAATGGGAAAACATATTTTCTATAAGAATCGTAATTCTTTAGTTAATAATAAACAACTCAAGAGGAGTCAACGATGTGTTTTGGAAGGAAGATTTATTTTGTAAAATCATTGTATTTTCCAAAAAAATAAAATAAAAAACATGTATATCCCAAAAAATAACAGGGATAAATAATGAAATTATAATTAAGTAACATTATAGGACTATTTATTCTAAATATGTAATGAAATATGGATAACCCAATGAAAAAAAGTTGGGTTCAAGAATCCCCTTACCGTAATTCCATCTTTATTTCTTCACTTTTGCGCCTCTTGAATAATAAACTTATATTCATTAAAAAACTAATAAATATGTTAATTATATCCATTTATACAATTACTTATCAACTGTAATAATTTTATTATATTTATTAATTTTTATTGATGAAATTGAAGTGTTTTGATATCATGATTTTCCAAAAAAATTCTTGTTTCACTTTGATTTCTCAATTTTCATTCAGAGTCATTTAAAGAAAAGTATAATTAAATCCAGTAGATTATAATAAATATAATTAATTATTTATATATTATATACAATTAATAATAACCATTCATGAAGGTGGTTATAATAATTGTCTTAGAAATGTCTCTTTAGGTGGTTAATCAACCTTTAACGGGACGTTTTTAAAAGAGAGGGAAAGAGAAGTATTGCATTTATTTTTGTCATAAATATGACAATTACATCATGTTAACATAAATTATATAATTTTAAATTATTGAATAATTACTTTTATAGTACATGGTTTTTAAATTAATTGGAAATAATAATAAAGAGAATAAGAAAAAAGGGAAATGTTAATAGAGACTTACTCTCTCCTCAATGTAGCTTCTCTTGTTAGACGCTATAACACCCTTTGTGATTATAGTTGGATTGCTCCAAAATGTCCCTAAGTAATGTAAGGTGATTTAGAGGGAGTTTTTGGGAAGTTATTGTACATTGGAATGTTTGAGAGGAGTGTGATTCCAAGGGAAGGGAGAGGGATTATTTATACTTTAATAGAGGGGTATTTTATGAATAAAATATTTAATAAAATAATATATCAAAGGAAAAACATGTAATTGTGAAGTTTTGACAAAATAAATCATATATAAATATAATATAATGTGTTTAAGACATTATATATCCTTTATAATTCTAATTCATTAAATTATTAAAAAAGAAAAGTGAAGAAAAAAAAGAGATTGATATTTTAATGAATCACTTTTGAATTTAGGTTCTAGAAAGTAATTTTTAAGTTTTAAAATTAATTTCTTTGTATTTTAATGACTCATTTATGAAATTTAATATATAATGGCAGAAAATAAGTTTCTATAAAGTATGATTTCATTTTTACATCATGAATTATGTAATTTAAGATACATCGATTATGAGAAAAAATATATTTTTACTATTCACCTAAAAATTGAAGTATTTCAGAAAATTACCAAAAAAATCACCCCAGGAGAATTTTAAAATTATCATTTCAAAAATGACATTAATTTAATAAAAATAAATATCTAAAATAGGAAAAAAATAATTTTTAATACCAAAATAATGATTTTTTCAAAATATAATAAAATACAGTTTATTAAAAATATTCCTTATTTTATTTGAGGTTTTTAATCATGACATTTATTTTATTGAATTATAATATTTTTATTTACATAAATTAATCATGATAAATGTTATTTATATCATAATTTATTATTTTTTGGTAAAATCAGTATTCCAATGGTCAGGTTACTATTCTAAATGATCAGGATACTATTCCAACAGTCACATTACTATTCCAACAGTCACATTACCTTATATATATACCACTCAATTATTTAATTCAATATTCAAATCAATTCCTCTTAAGGTTCTATATTTCAAATTTAAATAATTTTTTCTGGTTTACTATTATTTGTTTTCTTTTATATGGTGTTGTTAGTGGGGCCAATAATTCTAGTAATTTTGGTCGATCCATATTTTATCATTTTAGCTTTTCTATTTTATACTTTTTTTCTAGTTGTAATGTTTGGAAATTTAATTGGTTTCATTGGTGATTAATGTAAACATATTTTTTAATATAGTTTTTTATTGGTTTCTCTATATTTTTTATGCGTATAATATATAATATCAAACAACACACATTTATTGAGGAAACAAATTTTACTAATAAACATTATGTCATAACAATGGGGTAAGAAATATCTCTCCTCAACCTAAACGTACTATAGAAATCTAGCTACCTATATGATAAGGAGTAGTTGAGTCCTTCCTATACTCTAGTACCTATCTTACTCCCCTAACACTACTATACTATGAGAAGTTCTAAAAAAACTTATGAAGATGTCCCATCCAGCCACAAACATGGAACACCAAAGTGGTGAAAGAAAACTAAGTTTTCTTGGGGTTTAACTTTTTATATTGATTCACTACTATGGAATATGATCCAAAAATGTATTTCCACTACCCTAACTGGTCTTCATGTCATTTCCTTGGAAAAACTGTCATAGAATAACTTCTTTCAACTAAAATAAGTGATCCTAGTTTACCCTGTGGAAATAGCCTGGCTACCTCTTGGGTCCTCTCTCAGATTCTTTTCTATGTTGTGTTCAGGATTCATAAATTCTAAAAAGATACTCAGAATAAAAACATTCACCTATGACCTATCCTCATAGTGAAAACCATCCTGAAAATGTTTCTCCCTAGATATCTCATCAATAGCTTAATGTGGAACAAAGCATTGAAGGTTGGTGAAATGTTCAACGTAGTCCATCACTAATATTAAATCCTATATCAGATGCATGAACTAATGATCCTTATCATCCTTCAGCATATATGGATTGAAGTGGATTAATAAATTCACCTCAAATTCCTTCCAAGATAACTCTTCCTCCTTCCCATCCTACTCTAGAATATCCCACCAATGTTTGGTTGGTCAAGTTATAATACAAACAACATGATTCTCCCTCCTATCTGTGGGTGTCTCAAGATGCTAGAAGTTTGTACAGATTGACTCAATGTAGAACTCAACTACCTGGGATCCTTTCTCCCTAGTGAACATAGGTGGATGTTGTAGCTGAATCTCTCTCGTCAACTCATACATCAAAGGCATAATGAAAATAATCTCATTTTCCATGGATTGCATGAACCTTAAGAAGTTTTTGTGATGATGAACATCCATTCGATCCTAAAGATATATAGGAGGCTCCAAGTCATCTAAGTTAGGAGATAACAGATATACACTCTCTTAGAACTCAACTCTAAGATGATGAGGAGTCATTTTATCTACAAGAAAAACACACTCCTATAAACATTGGCTAAAAATAAAGTCAACCTCAAGAGGCGATGACAGTAGAGAACCATTACTCTGGGTCACTCTAACCATGGATTATAAGTGTTTTACGATGAAATAATATTTTATTTCATTCCATTTATCAAATATAATAGATATATTATTTCAAAATTCATTTTGGAATGTATATAACACATGCAATAAACATGTCCCTATCATGAACAATGCATGTCTATATATATATATATATATATCCCTATGTCTATGATGATTCATGCATACCCATATCTTACCATATTGGTCCAAGAGTGTAAATATAGATAAACAATAACATCACAAAATAATAACATCACACAACATGTAAATCAACCAATGTGAAATAACATCAATTGTAACAAGAGACAAACAAAAACAATAATACTGTCCCTGGAACTCAAATTTCCCCCCTTATAGGGGTTAGATACTCTAATGAATAATCTCATTAAAAAGTCCCAATATATCCTAGTCTCATTTATATTTTTTCCAAAAAAAGCAATATAAAATAACAAGTTGAACCCTTAATACCACTTTGTAATTTCCCCCGATTTGGTACTCTCTCACATGGTCAAAATGATTTGGTTATTAGACGTAAAGAATGCCTCCCCATATACCAGAGGCTATTCTATTATAGCGAGGCTGTGATATTTATAGTGGGGAGACTATACCCCCTAGTAAAACAAATAGGAACTAAACCATAATAATAAAAATTAGAGTAACAAATAAATAGTGGAAATAGTATATCATACAGCTGGGAAAATAAAAAAGGAACCTATAATGATGAATAATGTAATGACAAGCTAAGATGTATCTAAAAGTAAAATTGAAACCAATATAAAAAAAATAATCAACTCTAATTAAATAATCCCAATGGATCTGGTCCTGATCCCCATGTCATACCCATCTCCAAAATCCTTCCCATTCAGTATGAAACAAAAGAATCAACAATAATTTCCCTTTCCCTTGTCCAAACCTGCATCCATGTAATCTGCTCGAGTAATAAACGGTTCCCAAATAGGGTGTGAATAAAACTCAGTAGGTCGACACCACCATCCCTAAACACAACCATTCTGATAATAATTATAAGAAATAAAGTAATAAATAGGTGTATTAATTAACTAATTAATATAATATATCAATTAACCTTTTTCAAAACCATGATGAAATGTCTTTGAGCATGTAACACAACCATTCCATCTATATCCATATACCATGGAAAATCAAACTATCAGGTAGCTCTCTTTGTATAATAATTTGATCCTCCGATCATCACCCTATATAAATGCATTTCAGCATGTGTCCTTGGGTGTAGCCTGGTATATAAGCATTTCAGCGAGTATCACTGGGAATTTTCTGCTAAATAAGCATTTCATCCTCTATGAAAATCCCTATATATAAGAATTTTAGCATGTATCACTGGGCCAATCCTACTATATAATAATTTAAACACTATTAGGATATCTCTATATATAATCATTACATCACCAACTCAACAAGACATAATTGTATGGATATCATAATATCACATCATAAATCTCAATGGATAATTATGAAAATTACTGTTTTTCTTTCAAATAAACTTTCATTTATCTATCAAATAATCAGCAGTCATATCAATAATCAATAATAGATTACCTAGAGATTCTATATCAAGCAATCACCTAAGGTATAATGTCATAATCACCATGATTTAAATCATTAGCCAAGTTCTTTTTACTCAAATGTTTTCTCACCCAACTGGTATCCATAATCCAGGATGCATCAACCATTGAATCTAAAGGAATCAAATCCATGATTTAATATAAATAAACTGATTAATTAAAGTGCACTTTTCATGGTCATAATCAAAATATTTCATCTAATTCACAATTAAATATACCATAGGGTTAGGTTTAGTCTCCATACCATTAACATGTGATCAACACAATGCTTTTAATGACAAAATCCATTAAAGAAGAAGTCACAGAAGATCACAAGAAGAACCTAGATTAACCCAAAACACGATCAACTCCCAAAACAAAACCCATGTTCAAAATATGTAACCTAAAATGAAAAGTAATGACGGGTGAGAAGAGGGAAACCAAAGTGAATAAACTCACAAAGGATCGAATGTGAAAATGGGACATTTGGAAGGGGGAAGATAAATCAAAATTTCCTAGAGTTCACCCTAGGGGCGAGAGAGGAGATGATATAATAAAACATAATGAGAGTCTTAAGTACACGACACACTTAAAACTACTGGTTATGAGGAATACATGATGTGTAATGTGTTCATATCATTTATTTCCTCATTTTTAAGTTATGCTGGAAAAACCTTTTTCCCCAGGATAATATTTATTTTGATCAACAATTACACGATGTGAATCAGGTTCACAACATGTAACCACGTCACATCATAAACTAGTTCATGAAATTCATCTATAAATAGTAACATGTAATGTAACATAAACACAACATATAATTTTACATTGAATAGTTTTTATATTAGCTTCTATAAAAGTGACCAAACCACCTATAATACTTTTAAACTCATAGAAAACCCTAGTAATCCCATTTAAAATATTTATACATGGAATCCATTAATTTAAATAAACATACATGCCTAAAATTAATGCTATTTTCTCCAAAAAAGGCTCGCTGTCATCAAATGAGACTTAGTCACTAAAGCTTAATTACAAAGGAAAACCCAAAAAAAATATGTTCAACGAAAACCTCAGAGTGGGACATACCTAGAAAAATATGGGATCTTATAATGATCAGGGTTTTGAAAAGTTTTTATTATGTTTCATCCCTTACAGAAAAAATTATTTATATATATAAACTTGATATAGATGGATTTATTTTAATATTTTTAAATTAATGTTGATTATTTTATAAAAAAAACATTTCTTATGGTAAGGTGAATTTATATAACAAGTTTTTTATCATATTACACAAACCATGTAATGGAAATTTATAATGAAACTAATTCACATAACTCATGACACACCCAATTATAGCAACATTGGCTTGGTCATGTAAATGAAAAATGTGTGACTGAGTTATTCCAAAATGGATATTTAGATTCTTTTAAAGAAAAACCAATTGGTATGTGTCACACTTGTTTATATGGAAAAATGAATAAAGCCCCATTTAGTAGAAAAAGTGAAAGGTCTAAAGAGATTCTTGAATTAGTTCATACATATGTTTGTGGACCATTTCATATTGAGGCAGGGGGTGGGTTCTTATACTTCATAAATTTTACCGATGATTTGAGTAGAAATGAATATGTCTACTTAATGAGGTTTATGTCAGGTTCTTTGGATAAATTAACAAAATACAAGAATGAATATGGGAACCAAATTGGTAATATGATTAAGAAAATCCTCTTAGAACTTGGTGTAGAATATCTCAATCAATAATTAATTGATTTCTTATAGGAGTTTGGGATACTATATTAACTCACTCATCCTTATACACATCAGTGGAATGATGTAAGTGAAAGGAGTAACCACATCTTGTTGGACATTGTGAGATCAGTGATGTGTCATGAGAGTATTCGATTATTATTTTAGGGATTTTAATTACAAAAAAGTAGCACAAATATTAAAAAATGTTTCAAATAATGTGATAAAGAGTATATAATGTTCCAAATGATCGAATAATAACTCAAAAGTGGGGTGTAATTGGTTTTTCCCTTTTATAAGTTTCAATAATTAATAAAATATTAAACTCTGAAACTTGTTAAAGTTTACATCCTTATCATCTTCTAGTAAATACTAATGTGTGAAAAATTAGTAAAAAAAAGTAAAGAACATGATATTTATATGGTTCAACCTCCATGTGAGAACCTATATCATTTTCATAGACACTCATATAGGTCTATAGAAATTCACTAAAATGAATAAGTGAATACAACTTGTGCCAACTCCCATTAGACACATTATATATCCTAATTGTAATGATTATACAGACTCCATTTGGTTTATAAATTATTTCTTACCAACAATTGAGATAAAAAAAAGAAGAATACTTTGTTCAAAGTACACGACAAATTTTCAGCTCTGAATCCTCATTATGATGTGGTTCGGTTTGATTCTCTCCATCTGATAGGGCTTTGTCCAAAGGACTCAATCCGATGAATTCTGTCTGATGGACTCAGTATGATGAATCCATTATCAATATGTATTACTCAAACTCATCTCAAATTTTCAGTCCGATCTTACTCAGTCCAATAAACAAAAATTTTAGATGTCCAGACTTCTAAGGATATTTCAATATGTAATGATAACATTGAAATGCATTTTGTAGTGCTCTTCTTTTTCAACTCACATAAAAAAATTTAAATGTATGAACATACATTTCTTCTATTTATAGCCATCCCAAAAAGACAAATTTATGAAACTAAAAATCTTTTCCCATTCCCTCAAATTTTAAAAAAAATCATTATCTATACATATTTTAATTTCAAGTTTGACCACTTAAACTCTTCATAAATATTATAAAATCTTCTTATGCCTTATTTATAATAATTCTTCTCAGTCTTCCTAACATTTATTCTGTATAATAGAAATTACTCAACTCATTATGATGGAACTTCCTCATCTCATTATGATGAAACATTTTCATCACATTCCAAATTGAATTTCCTCATTAGATTTAGTCTAATTAACTTTCATTCTCAGATTCAGTGTGATTGACATTCTTTCTCAGAGTCAGTCTTGATTGAATTTCCTTCTTAGAGTTAGTTTGATTGAATTTCTTCCTCAGAGTCAGTTTAATTAACTTTCCTCCTCAGATTTTACCTCATAGAACTTCCTTAGCTTCAATCCAATGGAATCCTCATAATGATGGAATTATCACTATGATGGAATTTTATTTATTATGGAAAATACTATCTACCACTTTGAAATACTTCAAACCTCATCAACTATAATTCATTCAGACTTCTAAAAAATTCGATGCTCAGTACTTATGGATCTGATGAAAACTTTTTTCTTGATTCCTAGAATCAATACAATCGTTATGATTCCTCTATTTCATAAAAATATTTTATCATTATAGTTTTCCTGATTTACGAAAACTTCAATATTATCAAAGTACTATATGACTTATATAGGAAAGTATTACGACTTCCCTTACTTTCAACACCTTATTTATTTCCAAAAAATCTCAATATGATTTGTTTTACCTATTCTCCCCCTTTTCTTCATAAGGATCACATCACAAGTGTTACATACAACTTATGATATTTGAGAATTACAAACTAGAAAAGAAATATTTTACTGAAGGTTACAAATTTTAAGAAATTTCTAACTCATGACATCAATTTCTTTATTCAACCTCTTATGCAACATTCTATCTTTCTAACCAACATTGAGTCCAATGAAACTTTAACTTCATGTCAATGGATCTAAGACTGATGGTGTGTCTAATAAAAAACTATAACATTTTTATTAATTCTATTAAAGGTGGTGATCAGTTCGATACTTTTCATCTGGTGTTTATTAGTCCAATCCTCTGTTTCTATAAAACAACATTCTCAAAAACAATAGTTTTCTCCACCTTTATGTTTGGGTTCGAACATTCAGAAACTATCACTTTTTTTTCAAAAACATTTTATTATAAAAGATTAGTTATCAAAAAATAAAAAAATTTATCAAAAAGAAAACATCACAAAGGTTCTTCAATCTCCCCATTCGGATTTTTTAACAACACGCATTAATAAATTTTTCAACTCTAAGTTAACTTTCACAATTCAAATTTTGTAAACAACTCATGTTTTTTGAATTTTACCAAAAACACATTCTTTATTTTAAGATTGTTTAGACACAACACTAATAGATAAGATATTTTTTTTGAAAAAAAAACATCCCTTAGTGAGAAGAAAATTGTATGTACATACTAAGATAAAATCCCCCTAACTTTTATATTTTCTCACTTTTATTTTTCAATAAATTTTATTTTCCTCTCCTCCATTATCTGATAAACACGACATCATATTCACAAAATAAATATAATTAAAATCTTCTTATATAGTACAAAGTTTTTACTTTTTCTCCACCTTTTTTAATATAATCCAAATCATGGTAGGGGACTTCCTTATGAGTTTTAGGAAGTCATTATAAGAGGATGAACATGAATTTTCAACCTCAACTCATCAAACCATTATTTTGGAATTGAATTTGTGAAGATATAAATAAGTTGGTACTTTATTGAGATATATTCCAACAAAACATCTATAGCAGCAAAATTCTCTTTTATAAAGTGAAACATTATATTTATGTGTTTTGATCTTTAATTTTGGACCTGTTTTTTAGAAATATCAATTGCAATATGATTGTTATAAAATGTCTTTAATAGTATACAAACCTTTATATTCAAATATTCCAATTTAACTTTCTTCCAAAATATCTTAGTACAGACTTGAATAGTCACAACATATTCTAATTCCACTTTTCTAAAGGTTACTAAACTTTGTTTCTTACTATGATAATATACACAACATTCACCTAAGAAAAATGTTTCTTTTTAGGTTGATTTTATATCATAACAATCTCTAGCCAAATCAATATTAGTATAACCATGAAACTTCATCTCATAATTTATTTTTTATAATAAACCTTGTGAATTTTTTCCTTTGACATATCTCAAAATTATCATTGATTCCAACATATTTGCCTCATTCAGATTACTTTGATACCTAACACACAAATTTATAGCATAAACATTATCAGGATTAGGTTATAAGGTAAAGTATACTTCTTATCATATTCCAAAAGTATTTTCAATTCACACTTCTTCCAGACTCATCTTTACTCATCTTCATCCTCACTGAGATAGGAGTAGAAACTTCTTTATATTGTACAATTCCAAATTTTTGTAACAATTCCCTTGCATACTTTTCTTAAGATAAGAAAATTTATTTTTCCTTATATTGAACTTGTAAGACAAAGAAGAGAGTTAATTCTCACAACATTGATATTTCAAAATTCTTTTGCATTTCTTCAGAAAATTATTTACAAAAATTTTCATCATCCTTGTAAAAAATTATATTATCCACATGAATAAATAGAATTAGAGTTCCAAAGTAATAATCTTTCATATATAAGTTTATGTCAACTTTTCCTTTTGAAAAAATCATCATTATCAAAAAAAATTAAATCTTAGAATTAAATGAATGTGGATCTTGTTTTATCCCATATAAATCTTTCTTCAATATAAAAACTTTGTTTTCATCCTTATCATGTAGAAACTCAAAAGGTTTCTCATTGTAAACTTCTTCTTCAATTTATCCAAATTTATATCTATCTAATACACTTTGTAATTTTGATGAGCAGGTACTACTCAAAACATTATAATAGTTTCTCACTATTAAATAGGGGAAAATGTTTCATCAAAATATCCGCCTTCCACCTGTGCATATCTTTTATAGAAAATCCTAGATATTTTTCTTGAAACTTCTCCATATTCCTTCAAAATGTTTCTATAAACCCATTTTTTGTTAAATTTTTTATATTTCAGATATAAAAAAAGTTCATATGTTTCATTTTTCCCAATTTGATCCAATACTTCATTTATAGAATTCACCCATTCTTTGTATTGAATAGCTTTTGAGACTGATTCTGTTTCAAGTTTTTAGATGAGTGAAGTTTTATTTTCTAATATCACCTTTCTTCTGGCTTGAACTAGAGCCTTATAATTCCCCTGAATATTTTTAGTCTCAAATTTTATTAAATGTAGGAAATTTCAGAGTTCCTCTTCCATCTTCACTTTCCTCATCACCCAATTCATCTAAATCTTCATGAACGTTACTTTTATCACTTTCATTTTCATTGGAAAATTTGAGTTTTTCTTCCTCAAAATCCTCATAAAATTTTGTTAAATAAGTTTGATTCACAATAACTTCCACTTAATATGATTCCACCATATTTTATAAACATTTTTTCCAAAATTTTTAACTTCTTCCATTGGGTGAATAATAAAAGTTCCTTCCTAAGATTTCTCATCAAACTTTCCCCGATCCAAATTTATAATTTTAAGTAAACATGGGATTCTAAAAACATTTATGTACTTCAATAAAGGTTTTTATTCATATAAAATTTCATAAGAACTAATGTTGGTTTCCAAACTTAATTTTTTTTAAACATGTAAAATAATACTAACAACTTCACTCTAGTAGAACATTGAATGTTTTTATTCTTCTAACATGATTCTTCCCACTTCCACCAAACCTATATTATTTATTTCTACTACTCTATTTTGTTGTGGGGTATATAGAGTACTATACTAATGTTTAATGCCATGATCTCTAAGATATGTTTTGAAAGTATTTCTTGTAAACTCAATACCAAAATCCATTCTCAATTTCTTTATATAAACCCCCATCTCTTTCTCAACGTCTTTTTTGAAAAACCTGAACATTTCTATAGGCTCTGTGTTGTGTTTCAAAAACATGATTTTTTTCATTTGAGAGAAATCACCATTAAAATTGATAAATTATAAATATCCTTTTTTTATTGATGTCTCATAGACCCACATAAATTGGAATTAATAAGTTTAAGAGGCCCGGTAGATGGAATCTCTACATTATTATGACTTTTATTTGTCATATTCCATGTCTAAAAAGTAAAACATAAATATACCTCTCTTTTTCCAATTTTGGAAAATTTTGTACATAATAAACTTTAGAAATTTTTTCATTATTTTCTTCCGATGTTGGAAAAGTCATTGGCACCACAACTTATTATCATATTTCTCATTTTGATAAAATGAGTTTTTAAATTCTCTAACTTGAAAAAGATTTACACTAGTTCGTTCTCCTTTTGTGATAACATTTCAATGATTCACACTTCTAATAACACATGAATATTTTCTGAAAATCACTTATTTTCAATCATCACAAAGTTGACTTACAGTAGGTAAATTATGTTTTAACACATCAATAAATAAAAATTCTTAAGATTTCAACTTTTATTATTCGATCTCTATCATTATGATTCCTATGATTTTTAAAGAACGATTATCCCCAAAGGTAATATAACCTCCTTCATTATTTTCAACATGTTTAATGATTTTTAAATCAAGTATCATGAATGAAAAAAAACCACTATCAAGTATCCATGGTTATTTATTTTTTACTTCTTTCAAGGAAGTCTCAACAAAAAAATATTTCCTCAAATTTCTTCATCCTAGCTTCATTTTCTTTATCTCCCATAAGAAACGTGTTCTAGAAGGAGTTTCATACATCGTTCAACATAATGAAAAGCCAAATCACATCTTCCATAAACTTATTCCAGACATTTAAATTGATTTTTATGGAATGTTTCAAACTTATTGTGATTTTTCTTTTCTAACTTATTATGTCTTAGGGAAGTTATTCATTCTAATTTCACTATTTCTTTCACTCTATTCAAATATTTTTTTGGGAAGTGATATGTTATGCCAAAAATTATAATTCATGTGCAGTTATATTCTATATTACCAATAGAATCCATCAAATCAAATTTTTTTATTAATGTATGATTTTTCTCTGTAAAAAAAACTTGAGGATGATAAATCCTTCATACCCCTAACATACTCTGGGTGTATACCCTAATTACTTCTATGTGAGTTTTAAAATTTTTTATATGTGACATGTTTATCACATTATTTCTCCACCAAAACATTCATATTAATTTTCTTATCACTTGCAATGTTAGAAAAATCAGATGAAACATTATTTTTGGTTTCTGACGAATTCACCTAATTCTTTATTTGAGATTTCTCATCAAATTTATAAGTCTTATATTTTACTGCAAAATCTTTATTAAATTTTCATTCATCATTCTCAAGTAATTTATAGAATAAATAAATTTATATTGAAACTTATTGACTTATTTTTCCTTATATTCCAATTTCTTATTGAGATCTTCAACCATCCTTCAATGTTTAGTGATTATTAGTTTGTAAATTAAGAGCTCATAAATGTATTCATCCTCAGACTTGATGACATAATTTCTTAATTTAGAAACTTCTTCACAATATTTCTTCATTACTCTAATTTCTTCCTTGATATTTCTATTTTTCTCAATACATATTATAAGTTATGTTTTGAGTTGATACTCTCTATATAATTCTTCACCACCTTTTTCACTATCTATGGAATCTTTTATTTTCTAAAATTTTGCAATAAAGGTATAAATTTCTTTTCAATTTCATATTTTGAATACTTTTTTTTAGTTGAGTATGATTCAACATTATTATTTGTCATATTTATTTTTTTTCTAGTAGAGTTATTCTTGTGTTTTTTGGATGAATTTCCATCTTTATAACTTTTGTTTCACTTCTTTCATCAAGGTGTTTCATCAGAATATTCTCGATACTCACCAAATTTCTTCTTAGGTAAATTCATAGTAAAGTGTCCAATTACACCATAATTAAAAAATTTAAGAGTATATTTACCACCATAATTTCATCTTCCTCTACTACAGTTTTTTGATATAAGAGGTGAGTTTTTTTCGTTCAACATATCACCCTCTTTATCTTCAATGTAGCAAGTATCATCATGTCCTACATTTTGAATTATCGTCTTTCTAATTGATTCAAAATCTATTTCATCTTTCATATTTTTTTTAACATTGGATATTTTTCCATTCATAAGTAATAATAAATTTAAGCAATTAATCAATAGACAAATGATATTTATCTTATAAAGAGAAAATTTTAGAATCAAACCTATCTGGAAAGTTTGACATGATTTTCTTCACAATTGTAGAATCTTACAAGACATCTCTAAAACCTCTAATGTTGGAAACTGTAAAATCTCATACCAGGTTTCACACACCAGTGCCTCCAATCGGTCAGTCACAGGACCTCAGGCATGCCTCTCCATATGTTAGATGCTATAGATTAGTAGTAAGGGTATGATATATTGATCATGGGGAGACTTTACCCTCTTTTATCAGAGTAAACACACCATCAAAAAAATAATAAACAATATATTAATAACATGTAATCATAACCTAAAAGAAGAAGTATCACAAGATGACCAAAAATGAAAATACAATATCAAAAAATAAATAATAAAATATTTCATACCAATGTACTTGTCAAGTTTCTAAAATAAAACCCAAAATAAAGACATTGAAAACTCCCCCAAGCCGGTCCCAAATAGTGACCGGTTCCCTCATCCATGCTCCATCCCATATCAATGATTTAACACAAGGTATTTTCCCTTAACCTCTCTAGAAAGCACAAACTCTATTTAGGTACCGATCAGGCAGCCCATGTAGGGTGTGAGTACAAATCAGTAGGTGTCATGCCCCCTCCCAGAGGGGAACATACCTCGACCCCCGAATCCCACCTCATATAGGATAGGGGCTAGTGACTCGCACTGACAAGGTGTATCACTGAAATGAGTGGCCTTAACTTAACTACGTGTACAGAAACACACATCACCAAGCCTATAAAATGATGAAATATAAAATCAATTGAAAACCAATGCATTCATACATCTAAATTTTATAACCAGAGTATATAAGGAAGTAGTATAATGTAAGTAGGGCCAAATACAATCCCACCACAAAGAGTCTGAAAACAAAAATACAACCTAAAAGTAAGTAATGGGACTGCTTTCAGAAAGCTGTAGGAACACACCCCAGTTTTTCTGGTCTCACTAAGCACCGTCTGGTCCTGGTCCTCTTAAGACTCTATCAAAATTTCAATCTTCTACACAAGACATAACATATGAAGGAAAACACCATGTATGGGTGAGTATAATAATACGTAGTAGGACACCCTGAAACCAAAAAATATTCTTGTAAAACTAACATTTTAAACATTTTTATATGCATTTTAATTGTTTTAACCCTCATAATTTATCAATTCGAGCTTATATGGATCAATTTTGGATTTATAGTGTGTTTTGAGCTAAAATGTGAAATGTGCTTAAATTCTGGATTTTTGATATATTTTTACGTCAAGGGTATTTAGGTCTTTAAATAAAAATATAATTCCAAATTGAATGATTATTTCTTTAGAATACTTATTTTAATTTCAATAACTTTTTCTTATAGACTATAGTCTTAATTGAATATCTAAATTCCAGAAAAAATCATTGTGGTTTTGAAATTTTCAGGGATAACAGTATGGACCCCACCTCAGTAAAGGATGTATAAATCAGGTTACACACCTAAAATGGAGTTGATTATAAATGTATATGAAGTTGGAAACATATATGCACTACCTAAATAAATTTCATGTAGTTTTTCTCCCATTATGGTGGAAAATAGATGTTATGCATTGAAGAAAGATTCCTGGAAAATTCATCTAGAAAAAAATACATTATCAATAAAAAATACATAAATCCCTCTAGAAGAGTCCAATAAACATTAAATTTTGAGGTCGAATGAAAAATTCATTTATTAATAACGTTTATGAAGGATGGAATGTGATAATAATCCATTTATATTGCCAAAAATGTGCAAACTTGAGGAGGACAATTTCTTCCTATTAAAGGAGGGGAGCTCCCACCTCTCATCTCATCCCATTTTCAATCACATTTATTCCAAGGAACCAAGGGGAGATCTCCACGAAGGGAGGACGTTCACAAATCATTCCCTTATAATATTATTAATTTTTTTATTTTCTTTATTTTTTTAAATTTCAATTGTAATTTTGATTTTTAATAAATTCATGCATGGTTTTTATTTTTGTGTTTTCTTCCACCCAACCACCCACCTTTCTTCTCCATATTTTATCCTTATTTTCCTTTTTTTATTCTCATACTATCCACCATTACCTCTTACCCTAAAAAATGATATACTTACTCAATCCTTGGCTCAGGGGAGGTATGTGTCAATTTCATTTATTCTACGGTAAAATTCATGTGTTTTATAATGTTTTTTAAGAGAAAGAGTGACATGCACGTGTGTGGTGAAAGACAACAAGGAAACTAAACTCTAACTCATTTCTGTTATTTTATTAAATTTTTTCCCTCCCTTATACTGAATACAATATCTTAATATGATGGATTTGAGCCATTCCATGGTTGAAATGGCATACGATAGAGCCAGCTCTTGGAAGTTGTCAAACTCATGATTGAGTTGTTCCATCAACCTTGATTAAAGTAGGAGGGGGAGTTAAGATTTCTAAATACAATCAAGATTTCTCACCAATTAATAAAAGAATACTAATTCAAGAATGATATCTCAAAATTGATTTAGCAAACTTTATTTAAACACCCACTATGGGAGTTTTGATAAATGTTTATTTTATCAACCCCTTTTTAGTGCTGATAAAGGCTTCTTTTATCAGCGCTAAAAAATCACTGATAAAAGCCCTGTCTGCTGCAAAAAAAATTCTGCAGCCACACACCCGAACAACACCTACAAATAATTCATCATGTATACCGATACAAAATTGACACCTAAATCATAATATAATCACACCAAGTATACCCATACACCATTAACACATAATTCGTAAGTTAATTAAATACATAATGAATTATATTTAGAATTCAAGGGGTTGGGGAGGTTTTTCAGGGGTTTCGGGTGGCAGTCCAAGGGGGGGTAGGGGGTGTCCGGGGGTATAGGGGTGTCCAAGGGGGGTGGGGGGGGTCCAGGAGGTTGGGGGTTGTCCAAGGAGGGTTGTGGTGTCTGGGGGGTGGGGGTGTCTAGGTGGTGGGGTGGTGTCTAGGTGGTAGTGTGGTGTCTAGGCGGGGGGTGTCCAGGTGGGGGGGGGCTATCCAGGGGGTGGGCTAGTGTCCTGGGTGTCGGGGGGGGGGGGGGGGTGGTTTCTAGGAGGTGGGTGGGGTGTCTGGGGGGTGGGGGTAGTCCAGGTGGTCAGTGGGGCTGTCCAAGGGGGGTGAGGTGGTGTCCAAGAGGGTGGGATGGGGGAGTCCAGGGGGATCGGGCTGTCCAGGGGGTGGGGGTGTCCAGGGTTGTGGAGGGAAGTCCAGGGTTTTGGTAGGGCTGTCCAAGGGGGTGGGTGGTGTACAAGGAGGGGGGTGTCCAGATGGGGGGGGCTGTCTATGGGGTGTCCATGGGGGTGTGCTGGTGTCCAGGGTGTCGGGGGGGCTTTTTACGGTGTGGGGGATGTCTGGGAGGGTCCAGGGGGTTGGTGGGCCTATCCAAGGGGTGGGATGGTGTCTGCGAGGGTGGGGGTAGCCGTCCATGGGTGGGGGTGTCCAGGGGTTTGGGGTATGCAAGTGGTAAGGTGGTGTCAAAGAGGGGTGGGGGTGTTGTCCAGGGGGGTGGTGGTTGTCCAGGGGTGGGGGGTGTCCGGGGGGGATATCTGAGGTGGGTGGGGGATGTTCATGGTCATGTCCATGGGGTTGGGGTGTCTAGGGGGTTGAGGGGGCTTTCCAGGGGTGCGGGGTGTCCAGAGGGGTGGGGGTGTCCAGGGGGTGGGTTGGGGTCCAGGGGGGTGGGGGCAGTCTAAGGGGGTTGGTGGGGTTGAATCTTACATGTCAGAAAGGATCCATGGATCATTCTCATAAAGTATCAAGACAGGATGAATGTGTTTGGTCACATTTTCATAGGTCAGTTGTTGTTTTCACTTAAAATTATGTCCAATTTAAATAGAAGAGATACCCTTTGAGAGGTACCGGCCACACCATGCCTCAGATTTAGAAGGGGATTACTCGTACATTCCACAAAAGACCCATGGATCGATATCCTAAAAGATCAAGACAATCCGAATGTGTTTGGTCAAATTTCTATAGGTCAGTTGTTGTTTTCACCTAAAAATTTGTCCATTTTAAACAAATGTGAGACTCTTTGAGTGGTACCTACCACACCGTTCCTCATATTGAGGCGGGGATGACTCTTTCACGTCAAAAAGGTCATGTGGATCATTCTCCTAAAGTATCAAGACAATCTGAATGCATTTGGTCGAATTTCCGTAGGTCAGTTATTGTTTTCACTTAATAATATGTCCATTTTAAATAAAAATGAGACCCTTTGAGTGGTACCGACCACACCCTACCTCGGATTGTGGCTAGGATGACTCGTGCACATCCCCAACACACCCATGGATCGTTATCTTAAAGTATAAACACAATCCAAATGCGTTTTGTCGAATTTCCGTAGGTCAATTGTTGATTTCACTTAAAATTTGTCCAATTTAAACATAAGAGAGAACCATTGAGTGGTATCGGCCACACCGTGCCTCGTATTGAGGCGGGGATTACACATACATGTCCCCAATGCACCTTTGGATCGTTCTCTTAAAAGATCATGAAAATCCAAATGCGTTTGGTCGGATTTTCGTAGGTCAGTTGTTGTTTTCACTTAAAATTTTGTCCATTTTAATGAACAGAGAGACCCTTTGAGTGGTACCAGCCACACCGTGACTCAGATTGAGGTAGGGATGACTCTTTCATTTCACAAATGACCCGTTTATCATTCTCATAAAGTATCAAGTCAATATGAATGCATTTATTTGGATTTATGTAGGTAAGTTGTTGTTTTCACTTAAAAATCTGTCCATTTTAAACGAAAGAGAGACCATTTGAGTGGTACCAACAACAAAGTGAATTGAATTTTGGAGAGGTTGAATCTTACATGTCACAAAGGACCCATGTATAATTCTAATAAGGGATCAAGACAATCCAAATGCATTTCGCTGGATTCTCGTAGTTCAGTTGTTGTTTTCACTTAAAATGTGTCAATTTTAAACAGAAGAGATACCCTTTGAGTGGTACCGGCCACACCATTCCTCAGATTGAGGCAGGGATGACTCGTACATATCCTAAAGGACCTATGTATCATTCTCCTAAAATTTCAAGATAATCTGATTGCATTTGGTCAAATTTCCTTAAGTCAGTTTTTTTCATTTAAAAATTTGTCCATTTTAAACAGAAGATAGACCCTTTGAGTGGTACCGGCCTCACCGTGCCTCAACTTGATGTGTGGATGACTCATTCACATCCCCAATAAACTCTTGAATTGTTATCTTAAAGGATCAACAGAATCCGAATGTGTTTGGTTGGATTTCTGTAGGTCAGTTGTAGTTTTCATTTAAAAATATTTCCAATTAAAATATAAGAGAGACCCTTTGAGTGGTACCGGTGACACCGTGCCTCATATTGAGGCGGGGATTACTCATACATGTTCCCTACACATCCATGGATCATTCTCTTAATGGATCAAGACAATATGAATCCATTTGGTCAGATTTTTGTAGGTCATTTATTGTTTTCACTTAAAATTGTGTCCGTTTTAAAGAAAATAGAGATCCTTTGAGTGGTACCATCCACACCATGCATTGGATTGAGTCAAAGATGACTATTGATTGTAAAAAATGACCCTTATATTTTTCTCATAAAGGATCAAGACAATCTGAATGCATTTGGTTAGAATTCCATAGGTCAGTTGTTGTTTTCACTTAAAAATATGTCCATTTAAACAAAAGAGAGACCCTTTGAGTGGTACTGGCCACACCGTAAATTTTATTGAGGCGTGGCTGACCCATACTTGTCACAAAGTACCCATGTATCATTATCATAAAATAACAAGATGATACGAATGCTTTGGTCAGATTTTTATAGGTCAGTTGTTGTTTTCACTTAAAATTGTGTCCAATTTAAACAGAAGAGAGACCCTTTGAGTGGTACCAGCCACACTATGCCTCGGATTGAGGTGGGTATGACTTGTACACATCAAAAAGGACCCTTTTTCTTTCTCTAAAAGATCAATACAATAAAAATGTGTTTTGTCATTTTTCGGTAGTTCAGTTCTTCTTTTCAATTAAAAAGTCTTCCATTTTAAAAAATGTGAGACCCTTTGAGTGGTACCGGCCACACCGTGCCTCAGATTGAGTTGGGGATGCCTCATGCACATCCCCAATTCACCCATGGATAATTATCTAAAAGTATAAACACAATATGAATGCATTTCGTCGGATTTCCATAGGTCAGTTATTGTTTTCACATAAAAATATGTCCAATTAAAAGAGAAGACATACCCTTTGTGCGGTATCGGCCACACCGTGCCTCAGATTGAGGCTGGGATGACTCTTGAATGTCCCCAAAAAACCCATAGATCATTCTATTAAATGATAAATAGAATACTAATGCGTTTGGTAGGAATTTTGTATGTCATTTGTTGTTTTCACTTAAAAATATGTCGAATTTAAACAGAAGCGAGACCCTTTGAGTGGTACTCGCCACACCGCACCTCAGATTGAGGTAGGGATTACTTGTACACATCCCCAACGCACCTATGGATTGTTCTCCTAAAGTATCAAGAAAATATGAATCAGTTTGGTCGAATTTTCATAGGTCAGTTGTTGTTTTCTCTTAAATATATGTCCATTTTAAACAAATGTGTGACCCTTTGAGTGGTACCGGCCACACCGTGCCTCAGATTGAGGCGGGGATAACTCTTTCATGTCCCCAATGCAACCGTGGATCGTTCTTTTAAAGTATCAACACAATAAGAATGTGTTTGGTCAGATTTTCATAGGTCAGTTATTGTTTTCACATAAAAATCTGTCCAATTTAAACAGAAGAGAGACCCTTTGAGTGGTACCGGACACACTGTGCCTCAGATTGAGGTGGGAATTACTCGTACACATCCCCAAAACACCCTTGGATCATTCTCTTAAAGTATCAAGATAATATTAATGTTTTTGTTCTGATTTCTAAAGGACAGTTGTTGTTTTCACTAAAAATTGTGTCCATTTTAAAGAAACGAGAGACCCTTTTAGTGGTATTGGCCACACCATGCCTTAGATTGAGGCAGAGATGACTAATTCACATCACAAAGGACCTGTGAATCATTCTCATAAAGCATAAAGAAAATATGAATGCGTTTGGTTGGATTTCTGTAGGTCAGTTGTTGTTTTCACTTAAAAATATGTCCATTTTAACCAAAAGAGATACCCTTTGAGTGGTACCAACCACATTGTGCCTTGGATTGACGCGAGGTTGACTCTTACACGTCAAAAAGGACAGATGGATTGTTCTCATAAATCATCAAGACAATCCTAATGCGTTTGTTTGGATATCCATAGGTTAGTTGTAGTTTTCACTAAAAAATATGTCCACTTTAAACAGAAGAAAGGCCCTTTGAGTTGTTCATCATTCATTCATGTTGTTAGTGTATATCATCTGTTAAAATGGGAAGTTGACCCATTGGAGAATGGATGCTTTGTTTAATAAAAATTACAATATTCCAATTAACATTTACATACAACAATGTGTCATCTTTTGATCCCCTAACCCCCTATCAAATATGACCGCCAATTGTACACATCTCCAAGTCAGATCTTCAGGTTATTTGTGTACAATCTATCATTAGGTACGTGGCCCACTCATTTCTGAACATATCTATATCGTCTTGTGATTATGAGGCTTTTCAGCAGTCATAGTGGTACTGAAAAATATAAAAATAAATAATTAATAAATAAATAAATCTAACTAGTAGTTGTTTTTGAAAATACCTCTTTAGGGAAGCTTGTTTCTTGATGAAAAATAATCTCCTTCATAAATTTACAAACATAATAACTGCAATCATTATCATTTGATTGTTTTGGAAACTTCAAAAAAATTGATCATTAGGAGAATAAGTAACTTGTGTTGAGATGTGTTTGGATAGTGAAATTTTATTATATAAACCCTGATATTTTTTCAGACGTAGTACTTGCTCGTCGGCTTATGCTTATCCCCTGTCCTCATTCCTTTTTTTAGATGATAATTATACACCGCCCTATCATAACAGAATCCTCAGGAAAAGATAATATAAATTATATTACTTGATGTTTAGACCTAAAATGTAGGATGTAGTGTCTTAAATATTCACAAACTCCATCATGTGTGGTCAGTTTGATTGATATCCTTGCTTTGAATACAGAAAATAAATTGTTGGAGTATCCATGTTCACCGCAATTAGCATCGAATGATGCCTAAAAACACAAAAAGGAATAAGTAATAAAAGAAATCAAAATATAATTTATATTATTTAATCGTAGAGTTTTACCCCTACATGGTTGGTAATAAAAAGATTTTGTCATATGTAACCTTGCTTAAAAATGTTTTCAGCAATTCATTGACTATTTCATTCTTTTTTGATGGATCTATTTTTGTCAGATGTGATGATGTGCTATGAGGACTAACGAGTCCAAATCTTGGCTTGTGTGAAAATTCCTTCAATTGTTTTTCATACATACATCTTTCAACAATATAAAATGAATTTTGTCATAATTTTCACATTAGAGAATCTTTTAGAAAATCAATTCACGGAAACGTACCTCATATATATATTTACAACTGTGATGCCTAGCCAACCATTTTCAAGGATCTCATTTACATGTTTAGCAACAAAGAAATCTTGACTTTCCACGCCGTATATATTCTCTTAGAAAATCACTATATGACTACTACCACCTCTTAACTTAATATCCACATGAGTCTTCAATTCTATAAAATGTGGATAAAGAACAGGTGGTGTTATTGTGCATTGAGTAGTTCCTTGGGATCAGTTGGTTGATACTTTAGATGGTTTTGAGCCGAAATTTTTCACCCCCTTCCCTTTCCCTGTCTATAATAACATTAATTTGTTTATACCTTTTTTTCATTAATTGTTAAAGGTTTAGTTTGATAAAAAAAAGAAATAAATACCTCTTTGGCTACATATACTCTTACAAGTTGTGATGACCATGCAATGAATTTCCCAATAGCCTTTTCGACCGTATGAATATCATCATCATCAAGTGGAATAGGTAGCTCTGCATTTGGCTCATGAGCTACAGTAATTGTCACTTGAAGATGATCTTTCAGAAGTGGTCTATTATGTAGCGTGTCATCTGGGATGTTGAACATTGTATCCCTCGCTACAAGGTGATAGGTGGGTGTTGACAGTTATAAATCACAATCATTATGACCCTGTAGAATATCAGTAAAGGAAAAGTATCAGTGTTTGTCTGATTCACATTTCATGGGTACAATTATTTGAATATTGATTACCACAGCTAAGACAGCTCTTTGAGGGGAATGGCTCGCCTCAAAGTTGGTGTGGGGTGGGGCGGGATCTTCACGCGCTGGTTGTTCCTGAGTTGTGTCTTCTCCTAACTTACCACCAATAAAAATTGCTATCAACTCTCCATGCCATTGCAATCATTCTTCAAGGGATCCTAGTTTTTCCTCTTTTGTTTCAATGTTTTATCTCTATCATCCATTTTTTTTTCTTCTTCTCAAAATATACTCGGGGTGTCACCCAAAACCATGTACCACTCAAATGACCGTATTTTTCTAGCTGAATCAAAGTCGTCGATAATAGGCCTGCATCCACTATAGGAGTAGCTGATTCATGTGACTGTTGGATATAGGAAAATAACTAACTATTTTTATGTAATAGAAATTTAAAACAAATATTTTTATCATCGTGTCATACTTACACAAATTTTCCATATTTTTCGTGTGTTCTCGTCTACTAGCTTCCCTTCCTTATTCACACATACCTCCTTCCAAAGAACA
Source organism: Viscum album (assembly GCA_963277665.1). NCBI lineage: Eukaryota > Viridiplantae > Streptophyta > Magnoliopsida > Santalales > Viscaceae > Viscum > Viscum album. The sequence continues at coordinate 959,560,447 of OY728148.1, read as the reverse complement.
TGATGTGGGATGGAAGTATATTTGGTTTTAGACTCATCAATCTACATATAAACATAGAAAGATAATTATGATGTTGTTTGTTGGCACATAACAATATTTCTGTAAATTTAAAATATGTACCATCTTCTTTTCTAGTGAAGCATACCCCATCCTTGCTTTACGATAGGGGTATGTTGGTTTTGATGCACATTCCTTATTTTCCTTACAGAGTTTCAATTTTATAAATGAAATATTGACAATCAAAGTGATGAATACAAGAATCCTCAATCAAAGTATTATCACCCACAATGTACCCGAAAATTATCATCCCCATGGCGTCCAATAAATTCACACAATGCTTCTTGGGATATTATGTTAGTATAGACAATGGGTGGGTGCGGGTTTATTTTACCTTTGGAATTTTTCAGGTGTCATCATGTTAAAATAGTGCAAAAAACACGATGACTCCTACCTGCAAGACTTAGTACATAATCCTTGTGTGAATCTTCTACTATACATGTATTCTGTAAGAGATTGAGAAGAGTAAGACATTGTTTAATTATTTTATTTTCTAGTAAATTAAAGAAATAAATTCATAATGTTACCGTAATTTCTTCCCATATCACAGCATTCATCCAAGACACAACATAGTTCCATGAATCTATGTCAATCGGCACGCATTTCCGATTGAAAAATCCAATGTAAATAATAAACATAACCTTTTTGGGATTCACATGTTGGCATCGTGCATTCCATCCATTGTAAAATTTGATCCCTATGCTTTTGCCCTTAACAACTTTGGCTATCATAGTCAAACTATGACGCACCTATGTTTTCTGCTTCATCGATCCTTCATTCCTGACCATTTCATCGACATCAACAACATCTATATGTTCATCTAAAATGGTAGCAATGGAATGTGCTGATGGTTGTTGGACCTCAACACTAGGAGCAGTAGGAGCCGCAGCAGTAGGAGAATCAGGAGCAGCAGGAGTAGCAGCAGCAGCAGCAGCCGTAATAGTATCTTGAGAGACTTGTTCAGCCTCATGGTTATGAGCACCAGATTGTGCAGAAGTCATTATCTACAAAATTGGTTGAACAGTTAATTTAGATTACATAAATTCAGTAATGATAATATAAAAACATGAGATAAAAAGATATATATTACAGACAAAATATAACTTGTTTATTGAACTCTCTTTCTTTTTTTCAAATGCTAAAGGGATTTGACACCTCTATCAATTATCCAAATCCCATAATTTCGGTCTCCTATAACATAAAAAACATCATCTACATTGGGACCACTTAGAAATGGTTACGACGTACCACTGAAAGGATCGCCCTCAACTGAATTTTCATCGGAATATTGAGTAGTTTTGGACTCTAACAGAACAATCAAACACTTTTGGTTTGTGGGATCTGGAACATAAAAAACTTGTACCGCTTGTGATACCATTATAAACTATTTGACTTTGTACCCTTATTTACAAAAATCAACTTTCACAAATTCCCATTCATCTATTTTAACACCATTGTTGTTATCAACCCATTTTCATTGAAAAATCAGCAATTGGAATTTCATATAATCAAACTTCCATATTAGTTTGATATTGCCAAAGTATGAAATATTTGCATAAATTGGATTTCTATCCTTACTACTAGTAACATGCATAGCTTTAGCCACTAGTGTAACTCGACTATTTTTCATGGTACTATCTTCATCATGTTCATTTGTATATAATGTATAATCGTTAATTACATAACCACTGTATTATAATACATACACACTTGGTCCAGTGGCTAGCCATCGAAGTCATTCTGAAATCGAATTTGAATTTTCATCCAACTCCCTAAAAATATAGTCCCAAAACCATTCTATAAACTAGTGATTATGTGTATTTGATATCCATTTTTCTGCCCTTGATGGATTCAACTACCTAAGAATTTCATTGTGAGTTTGAATATATGGAGTAACCTCCCAACTGTTATGAAAAATATAAAGGTGGGCCTACTCTCGATCTGTAATGCTGATTGTCAACACAACTCTTCCAGAAATTCCCTCATCCTCAATGCATCCAGTGTGACAAGATTATGGGATTCCAAAGCTTTCCACATCATATAGGTATTCGGTATAAAATTCAATGGCTTCCTCAACAATATATCACTCCACTATACAAACCTATGGCCGAATTCAATTTCTAACATACCATATCAAAATCTTCATATACTATTCAATATGATACATCCATCTCTAGTGCACATGACCACAAAGTCGAATCTCTCTCACTAAGTGAATCATCAAATGAACCCTCATATGAAATAATGTTGGTGGGAAGAAAATTTCTAATTCATATAATATAATGACAATTTCTTTTTCTATAGCTTGAAATTTCATCTGGTCTAAAACATTTCTACATATAGCTTTGAAAAAGAAACAAAGTTTTCTTAACGTATGACGAACATTCTTGGGAAAATTCAATGTAAAGTTATATGAATTAGATCTTAAATCAAAACCTGGCATTCATGTGATTTTAAACATTTTAACTTCAAATAATTCATTGACACAATGTTCTTGATATTTGATGAATACCCCTCTAGAACCTTTACATCATTGAAAATGTTGCAAAACGGGTATCTCTCCTCCCTAGAAAGAGTATATGTAGCTGGAGGAAGAAACATTAAATTTTTACCCTTTACAGGAGCCAACTCTTCACATATTCCCATTTCAATCATGCCCAACCTTGCTTTAATTCCATCCATTGTTCTTATAGGGGAATTTATCAACATTCCGATAACACTATCACATACATTTTTTTCCACATGCATCACATTAAGAAAATGTCCGACGTACAAACAATTCTAGTATGGTAATTCAAAAAAATGATCTCTTTTTCGAACTGATTTTCGTATGGTTTTTCAAAATTGGTTTACCAAAAATAGTGTTCACATATTTTACTTTCTCAAACAGCTGATCACCTATTAGTGGAGATGGTGCTGCATGTTGTTTTAAACTTCCATTTAATGATGCCGCCCAAGATCGGTACATATGCTGGCGACGTAGAAATCTACGATTTCATAAAAACACAGATTTTGATGAATGTTTCAAACTAATTGATTCTGTAACTTCTCCACACATGGGACACCCTTGAGTTCCTTTAATTCTATAGCCTGGAAAATTTCCCTAAGCAGGGAAATAATTTATTGTCTCATTCAACATCACTCTCAATGTGAAGTATTCAGTTTTATAAGAATCATACAACATAACACTAGAATCCCAAAATAACATCAAATCCTCAATCAAAGGAGACAAATAAATATCAATATCGCTACCTAGCAGTTTTGGTCCTGATATAATCATAGATAACATGATGAATTTTTACTTCATGCATAACCAGGGTGTCAAGTTATAATTTACCAACATAACAGGCCATGTACTATGAGTGTTGGTTTGAAAACAAAAAGGATTTACTCCATCTGTAGATAACGCAAGACGAAGGTTTCTCGGTTCTTTTCCAAATTCAGGATACTAATGATCAATTTACTCCATTGAGGTGATTTGGCCGGATGATGTAATTTCCCGTCTTTATTTTTTTTATCTGCATACCATGACGATTGTCTTGCAGTTTCTTCACTTCCATACAGATGCCTAAACCATGGAATGATTGGAATGTACCATAAAACATTCATAGGATTGGATTCATCTTTCTTGTATCGAGAAGCACCACACTTTGGGCATTCTGTTAGTGATTTTTTCTCCTTGAGAAACAATATATTGTCTTTCGATTAGTCATGTATTCTTTTAGAAATCATACCCATCGAGAGTAGCATTCGTTTTGCTTCATATGTCTGTCTTGGGAGCTCATTATCTTCAGGGAGCATGTCATTCAAGAGAGAAAGTGTTTCGGTAAAACCAACATCACTCCATCCATTGCCTAATTTCAATTTATACAACTTCAGTACAGCTGACAATGTTATATACTTGGTGCAACCGGCATACAATGGCATCTTTTCACAACTCTTTAACTTCTCAAACAATTTTGGGAAATCATGGAGTTCATCTTCAATTGTCTTTATCATTTCCTCAATATGATATTCATCATCATTGACATCTTTAATATGATCCTTCATATGGTCTTCTTCATTATCCATATTTGTATTCATATCTGATGATCCATAAAATGCAGTTTTATCCCAGCCAGTAGCAACATTCTCTTTTTCTTCGTGTTTATTCCAACATTTATAACTCTGATATATTCTGTGACATATCAAATGTTATTCCAACTCCTCTAGAGTAATTATTCTAGAATAAAAACAACAAAAACACGAAAAAAGGACTTGAGAAGGATCTTTTGCGCGATCCTTTGAAAATTTGATGAACTCTTTCACTCTGTTCTCGTACTCTATTGTCAAACGATTAGCATCCATCTAATATTTATTCATCTTTATCCAATTTGAATCTCAAATATTAGTATTTAGGGTTCATGTACACAAAACATGACTCCCAAATATAGTAGAGGTGAACAAATTCCTTATATAAATTGAGATTAATAGAGCGTAACCCTTAGTATATATTCATCTTCATTAAATATAATTACTTTAGATTCATTATAGCTTCCTCAAATCACCCCAGACCAAGCACAAGAATAATCAAGAATGATACATCTACCACTCCTAGTTATCTTCCCTATATTCAATATCATCATACCAAAATACCCATACATTCACACATACCCATGTCACAAACACTTAAAAAACCATACCCACATCAAAACCAAAGTACCAATATGCATTTCAATCAGATTAATCGACTCAAGTGGTGGTTTGTAAGAAATAAAAAGAAAATATAATAACTATATAGTCACACATAAATCTCAAACTGGTGTTAATTATCCAATAAACCCAAGTTATCATTCCATCTATTAGAATACTCTGAAGGAGCCCATATGCAACAATAGTCACAGGTGGTGAAGGTTCCTGAGGTGGAAGGCAAAGACGCACCTATCGAGGTTCAAGGTCAGGTAACTAAGGTTGAAGGTGGCCCGATACTCCTACAAGGGTTTATTCCATATTTTACAAACCATGTACTGGTAACCTAGGATGTTAACCCACTGCTGGTGGAAGTGAAATCGTTCCTGATGGTCATTCTAAGAAGAAATGGAAACCAAGAGGGGGGAGTGGTTCAAAATACCTCAAGAAAGATGGAAAAACATGGTATTTGAGAATAGGTTAGTGGATTTCATGTTGGATAGACACCTATCCAATAGACTCCACATGTAGTGATGGCCCTTGTAGTTGTTGCCCAAGGTGAAACTGTCACCTGAGAAGCTGAGATCAATGAGGCCCTTCCCATCCATGAACTAAACAAACTCCATGATGGCCTTCCACTAGAATGGGCTTCTACATTTTCTTTCCATTGGGTTGGAAATGACATTAATGTCACCCCCAAAAAACAATGGATTGTGGTCGGGATCAAAGTTATTTTGTTCACTCTATAGAGAATCCCCTTGAAGAGAGTCATAGCTTCCAAAAACTAAAGTCATAAAGAAGTAGGTGTCACCGTTGGACACCGTGGTAGTGATTAATTGATTGTAATCTTGAACAGTCTCAACAACATATTTATTGTTCCAAAATACCCATTTGTGTCTGTTGGAGGGGTCGTAGTGTAGAAATCCATGCAACATAATCTTCTAGGAGAATTGTATTATTATTATAGGTTTTTTTGTTATTTGACAACAACAACAATGACATTGTGCTTTTTGATTTCTATAGTGAGGTAGTACGATTTAACATGGGAACTTATACCATGAGAATTACATATGAAGATAATAATGATAGATAGGATAGGGCTCTGGCATTGGATCTAGAGATAGTAGCCTTATTGAAGTGGGAGGATGATCTCTCATTAAGGTCCCTTGATTTGGAACATGATCATAATACCTTCTCGTTGTTAAGCTTCATATGAGTGGGAGATGAGGATCCAAAGGGGAAGGGGAATGATGGGTAATGAAACATGGGGGCTGGTGAGGGTGTTCTCTCTGGATCAATAAGTATTTGGAGCTGGATGACAGGCTCTGAGCCAAGGGATACAGAACAAACACTACAAGGAAAGGGCCTAGCCACTACATAGAAGCAGTCAGTAACCTCAGTGCGGGAGGATAGAGATGGAGGTAGGGGTGGCAAGGCTAGAAAGCTTGGTGGTCTCAACATCATTCCATACAAGTGCACTGCCAGACAAAGTCACTTAGATATCATTAAGGAAAGAAGGGGGAACCCCTCGAAGAAAATAGAGTTCAAGCATTAGATGACCTAGAAATGCATCAGAACCGGGTGGTGTTATCCTTAAAGAAAAAGGTTATCCTTCTTTCCTTAATTTACAGTGACATGGTTTTGGATCTAAGGGAATCGATGATACCTATGAGGAATCTAGTGAAACTAGAATCCAAGTGGGAAGGACCTTAAATTTTTCATAAACTTCACTCTGATAGTGTAAACTCATTGATCGCCATTAATGATGAGCCTATCAATCTTTCCACCAATACAAGGTTTCTCAGGTGATATTCCACATGAATAAACCATCTGTTTTAATGAAAATCAACCCATGTCAAACATTCCCCAACGATTTCACATTTTTATAAACAGTAAAAAAACTACACTAATAGAAAATCCTAGAATAATTGAGTAATGATAAAAGAAAAAATAAATATTTCATAGCCACATATGTTAAAATATTATGTAAAATTATAGAAATACCCCATAAAATACCACTTAATTCAAATTTCAAACAAAAATATGCTATTGAATCATACCTCAAAACATGATGATACTCGTGCCATGATATCTGCACCGTGATGCGCCTGATCAACATCATCATCAACAACTTCACTAACAAGATAACAAACTAGAATTCATCACCTTAGGAACCTCATTACTCATTTCCAACCCAACATAACCTAATAATATAATTAAATCAAATCATACATATTCTATAATTCAAACCACACCTTCTCATAAAGGTGATTGTTGGAAGAATTTATATAACATATCCAGCCATACCACCATCATATTGAATGGTTTCTAGGATCTAGAATAAAAAAATACCAGATAACCTAAAAACCCTCCGTAGTCATTAGAAAAAAGGTGATACATTAGGATTAATAGAAATATATTGGATGATCACCCCCAATAACCCCATCACAATATGTAGGCAGAACACTCATGAATCAACGATGAAGCAGAATCATCGCCACCGGAGGAAATGAAACCTAGGGATGAAATAATTCAACACAAAATCCACTAGAACACCATTGATGGGAAAACCTCACATCCCAAAACTCTAATTAAAAATGTTACAATAGATTGATATGATTTATAGAATAATAGTTCTAGAACCATTAGAAGAAGTTGGACCAAACTCAAGCTTCAACATGGGGCATTACCTTAGAGACAAACATGATGAAGAAAAGGATGAATCATGTAGTCTACAACCATCACAATCTCAAATATCCATTCAATCTAACATTTCAAATCAACATATGGTAATGTCTGGTGGGAGAATAGAATAATATTAAAAAATGATTTGGAAAACAAGCCTTAACGGGAGGTTTGGCAAGGCAGAGCTCAGTAGGAGGTGGAGGTTGAAGAAGCGAAGCTTGAGGGAATTGTAGGCAGCGATGGTCCGGAAAAGAAAAGCTCAAGGGAAATAGAGGTTCAGCAACGTGAAGCTTAGCAGACAGTGGAGGTTCGGCAGCGAGAAGCTCGAGGGTGACGGTGGTCCAGAAATGAAAACTCAGTGCGCGGCGGAGGGGAGTCGTATGGTTCCAATAACGCGAGAGCTTTAGGTCGCGATAAAATGATGTCACTGTGCGACCGACTATAAAAAAAATCGAATATGGATTTATCAGTGCTAAGAAATCTCTGATAATGACTACCTTTATCAGCGCTAAATTTTTAGCGTTAATAAATACTACCTTTATCATCGCTAAAATTTTAGCGCTATTAAATGTATCCTTTATCAGCGCTTTTGTTAGCACTGATAATAGTCCTCTTTATCAGCACTAAAAAATAGATGATAAATCCTTCCTGTATTAGAGCTAATATTTTAGCACTGATACAGGGATACTTTATCAACACTTTTCTAGCACTGATAAAGACTCCCTCAATCAATGCTATAAAATCCCTGAAAAAGAATCCCTTTATTAGCAATAAAATTTTAGCGCTGATACAGGGTTTCTTTATCAGTGTTTTTTTCTTAGCACTGATATAATGTGGCACTTCCCTTTCCAATTTTTGTAGTAGTGACCAACAAGGAGAATGATGGAACCCACAAACCACCCCATAAATTCCATGTTATTTATTCACTAAATAATTTTTTTCATTTTATATTAGTTTAATATTTACATTAATTTAAATTTCATAAAATTAATAAATTAAAAAAAATTAAAAAGAAGCAGTTTAGGTGAATTAAATTAAGTGAGTGAACATATGAGAAAGTTCTTCAAGTGAGATGAACCTGGTCATCCATTATACTACACTAGGAAAATTAAATTGCTTTTTTACATGCCTTATGATAGGTGTGCATCAAATAAAACAAAGGAAATACATTCATCTCGAAACATGTATATTTCTAAAACAAATATAACAATAATATCTACATATACTCAATGAAGACACACATTCTAGAGGTAAGTCACAACCATATTATACTAGTCTATGATTCCATGTAGAATATTCCACATAGCACTCACCTGAGAGAACACACTCTTGAATCTAATAACATTAATGATGTCCATCCAATAAGTACTTATTATCAGGTCTCTTCATGAGAAAGTGCATGCTAATAGTTTGAATAAAATATAATACACAAATGAGGATCATTGGCAAGGCCATGGGGTGATACCAACAAATCAATATAGATTAACCCGCTAAGTAGAGGATTGACACCCATTTAGTGTTGGTCACGTCGATACCATGAACTCCACCTACGACATGAATATGAATAAAGGATCTCACTCTGGGCCTCTTTGAGGGATTACAAAAACTTTATCTAAGAATTACTGTTGAAGGAATAATTGTCCCAGGAGGAAAAAATGACTGCATACTAACCCTCATGGAAAAGATAAAGGTAACAAACCCTAAATTTTTTTCCCAATATATAGAGTACAAGGGATCCAAGACAAGTATAAAAGAGTATACATTGTGTAGTATGGTTCACATTCCATGTCCCTTGAACCGGGGTCTTGCCCATGTAAATGGCTCATCTCATCAAACTGTGTCCATGTAGTAGTACACACCATGTACGTATCCCATTTACTCTAACCATGTGCTAGTACACGTCACCATCCTATGCATGTCTTCTCAAGTACCAGTACACATCTTAGCCTGTGGACATCATCCAATGTAAATATCCCGTGTGATTCCTTAGTACATGTCGAGTGACCCAGGTGATACCACATGCTATGTTAAAGGGGTCACATTCCATGTGATATTTAACTTCCTATGGAAACCCTAATCGCAGCTCATGTGGCCCCACACAACGTATAGATCCATATTAAACATTGAATTGTTCAGCATTTTTCAGAATCCCATATCTACCCCCTCATTTGATCCAATGCCTCTAGATTTCAATCTAGGGATCTATTCACCATGACATTGATGATCCAAACTCATCCAATCATTTTTGTTGATGAAGAATGCATTACGCCATAAATATACTCAAAAATGGAATCAAATTGTCATTCATTGTTGTGTGTGGAAGAATGGTAAATTGGGTATCCTCTGTTATCTAAATTGCTTTATCTCCATCATCACACATCTGTTAGGCTATTCCAATCATAGATATGCGATATTGGATCGTTGCACCAAAAAATGGTTGCGTAATGATCGATTGATCGAGAATGATCGTGACAAATGATGAATGGGGGAGAAAAGAAAAAGAACATATTGGAGTAACAAACCTTGATCGATGTTCATGTTTATCTTGATCCCTCATTATTAGAATGAAAATCAGAATAATAAAATTAAAAATATATTCTCCCATCAAAACCTCATAAAATAAAATCATCCTGCATAATGATCAAACCACAGATCAATATTTTCATTGATTGATTCATGTTCATTGTATAAATCAAGAACAGTGAAGAATAAAATAAAAACACATGCCCTACCATGATTCAAATTGATCACTAATGAAGAATGGGGTTGTGTCGTTTTTTTGGTGAGATCCTTTGAATCTTTTTTGCATTAATCATTGATAGAAGATATTATTGCCATTCGTCTAAGAGGATTCACTGAAGCTATCTCCAATGGCTCTCCAATTGTTCTAGGTTTGTACAGTTAACCCTTGTATTTCTCCATTACAGTCTATTTAAAGTCCATCAATCACTGTCTCAAAAAAATGAAATAAAATAATTTATTAAATTATTTTTTTCATTTCCACGCCTGTGATGACTTTTCTACAAATGACCCACACCGACTAATGTAAAGTCACTCCTAGGGTAAACATCGCATTCTGAACTCAACAGTACCATCATATTTTTTATCAGGGTATCCGTTTAGAAGTTAATTCACTTTTTCATGAAAATTTTTCATGTATACTATTCAATATATTTCAAACATTTGTTTTAGGAACAATGGCCTCAGAATCACACAACGTCTATGTGCCTGGTCTCACAAATAATCTATATAGAATCCAAAAAAATAGTGCATGTAAAATCTAATGAATTATATTATGCCACCACTAAGGACAACTAAAACAATATCTAATCATTAGAAAGTGTATGCAGTTGTATAAATAAATAATTACAATGCATAAGTAAACAGTTATCACATTATCAATTAATCAACTATATAATCCATTGGGTTCCCGTGGACACTCATACCTCAATCCCCACATCAAATCATGTTAGAGGAAAAAGTATGTCTTAGGGATATCATATTTTATAATTCCATTTTTATCATTCAATACCTACTCTAAAATGTGTTGGAACCTAAAGTATGTCTAAAAATATCATATCTCATAATTCCATTGATATCATTATTTAATTCATATTTTAATTCACATGTTACCATTTATACATCACATAATAGAATGTCCATGTTTCTATTCATTAATTCACAACTAAATGACCATGTTACCATTCATAACTTACACATTAGGATAATCTTGTTCACATTCTCTATTTCACAACTAAATGGCCATGTTACCATTCATACCTTACACATTATAATGACTAGGTTCCCATTATTTAATTCACAACTAAATGACCATGTTACCATTCTTAACACATAAATAATTCAACAATTAATTATCCACATCAATTCCATTACTAATTATACAATTAGTTAAACATAACAATTCCATTAGTTAATTCAAAATTTAACTAATCACATAAATAACATTAATTAAATCAAAAAATAATTAATCACATAAAATAAATAAATTAATTTTAAAATTAATTAATCACTTAAATTATATTAGTAAATCTAATAATTAATCAACCACAACAATTTTATTACTAATTCAATAATTAGTTTATCAAATAAATCCCCTTAATTAATTTTCTAATTAATTGAGTACGTAAATCCAATTAATTAATTATTCAATTAATTAATCAATATCCACAAACTAAAAATAAAATAATTAATTCCATAATTAATTATCTCAATCACAATCTCAATAGATCATAATTATTTCCCCAATTAAATTTCTCAATCCTAAAATCTTATTATCTCATAATTATTTCTACAATTAATTATCTCAATCTATAATTCCCAAAATCCCCAATTTCTGATCATGTCAATTAATTAATTCAACAAATTAAATAATTCAATTAAGAATGTAATTTCTAAACATCTAATAGAAATTATACAATTAAATTCATGTTATTTAAATAAATAGTTTTAGATTTTAATTATAGACAACCTACCTCAATTCGTTGATGAGCAATCACCCAATGAAAATCCTCATAATTTTAGCAGCTCAATTATATAGAATGAGATTCAAATTTAAAACCCTAATAACGATCAAATCAATCATGATATCTTAAATATAGAAATATATCTACAATACTATATCCAAATCCACAAAAACATGTCTATATCCAATCAAAATAGGAAGAAAACCCCCTTTCTATAATAGGATAATAAATGATAAGGAATAGGAAACCAAGCGAGGTAAGATACTCTTACAGGGAGGGGTGAAGATCTTCAATCCAAGATTAAAATAACAAATTAAAAAGGTTTTTAAGTCTTTTTATTCATATTGGATTCTCCAAAATCATGATTCATTATCTTAGGGTTAAATGGGGATCAAATAGGAGTTAAATGGGGGTTTTGGTGATTAAAAATCTAATTTTTTTGGTGATTTGAAAATTCATGCATGGTTAGTTGGGAAGGGGAACAAGGTTTCTCCTAAATGTGTACCTAAATGTGAACCTCTATTATGGGGGTTCATAGTTTCCCATAATAGGGTGTACATATTGACAAACCATGTGTCAACCATGTAATTCCTCTATGACCAAGGTTGCATGGTTTGCTAGGCAGGGGCGCATAGTTAGGGAAAACTGTGAGCCAACTATGCACTACCCTTCTCCATTCAAATGTTTTCAATCTTTCACCCAAAAACACCCCATGGTAAAACCCAACCCAAGTACATTGAAACAAGGAAAAAATAAATAACTTAAATTAAGACCAAGTCATATTCAGTAAAGGTCAGGATCTTACAATCTCACCACCTTATAACATCTTATCGTTGAGCTGCACTCCCAAGAATCTATAAGATTATGAGTCAAAAAGATTAGTACAATGATCCCACATATCTTCGTTCCTTTCCCAAGTCTCCTCACACACATTCCCATGTTTCCACAATACTCAAACTATAGGCATGGTCTTTCCGCACAACACTTTCTCACTACGATTCAACACACGTATTAGATTCTCTTCAAAGGAAAAATCTATCTCAATCTCAACATCATCCAGATCGACCACATTAGAATGGTTGGGGTGATACCAACCTAGTTTTGACAATTATAAAAAATCATATATAGAGATGTATCTCTGTGGAAGAGCCAATTAGTACGCCACTAGCCTGATTCTCTCCACCACCTCAAACGGTCCAAAAAACTTGGGTGCCCACTTGCCATGTCTCTGTATTCTATAGCGATTGAATCTTGGAAACACCCAAATGGATACATCATCAGCCTCTATAAACTCTAGGTGTCATTTATTTCTATCAGCATATTACTTCTATCTACTTTGGTTCATATCCATATATTTCGGAATTAACTGTACATGATCTAATGTGTCCTACACGAGACTCGGTCCCAACAACTTAGACTCACTTACATCCATCTTGATTAGAGGTGGTCTTCATGGCCTACTATAAAGAGCCTCATATGTTTCTATCTAAATATTTTCTCAATAACTATTAGTATGGGTGAACACCACTAGTGATAGGTGATTCTCCTAAGACCCCCCAATGTTTAGAACACAAGCTCACAATATATCCTCAAGAACTTGTATAGTATTCTCTGACCACCCATCTTTTAGTGGGTGGAAATTCATACCCAATAAAACCTACATACCAAGCACCTTCAGTAATCCATATAATAATCATGAAGTGAAACACCAGTTTTATTCTGAAACAGTATTATGTGGCACCTCGTGCAGACAGACTATCACCCAAACATACAAATCTTCCAACTGCTCCACTGAGAAAGACCCCAATATATTCAAGAAATTAACTACCTTTTTCAGTCTCTCCACAATAACCCAAATAGAAATATTCTTCTATGTCATCCTAGGGAGAACCACCACGAATTCTATGGTCACTTTGTTCCACTTACACTCTATAATGGCCAACGAATGTAGTAAACCTATAGGGCATTAATGCTCGACCTTCACCGACTTATAGTTGTAGCATCATGTCACAAACCTTACTATTTTCTTTTTCATTTCCAACCATAAAATCTATCTGTTTAGTTCACGGTGCATTTTGGTCACACCTGGATGTGCCACCCACTTTGAGGCATGAAACTCACACATCATATTGTCTCACATTCTTTTAGGTATGACAACTTGATTCCTGACATAGATGGCCTCATCCTCATCTATGCTCCAATCAGAAGGTGACTCCCCACCTTCAAGGTTTTCCCTCAAGGTAAAACATTATAAATCCACATACTTTATATCATAGATCTATCTCAAAAATGTATACTCCAATGAAACTATTACGAGAGTCATCTAATCCTAACTCTCCTAAACCACAATGTGTATCTCGTCCAGAAAATCCATTATCTTCCACTCAGCACTAGACTCCTGAACCACCTGAGTTTGAGTCTTCCTCCTCATAGCATCATCATCAATGTTCCCCTTTCCAGGCGTATATTTTGGCTTAAAATTTAATGGTTACATATACTCAACCCATCTATGTTATCAAATATTCATGTCTCACTGTGAAAATATGTACTATAATCACTTGTGATCAATTTACACAGTAAAAAAATTCCCAATAGATAATGTCCCCAACACTTTAAAACATAAACCATAATAGCCAACATGAGGTCATATGTAGGGTAGTTCGGTTCATGGGGCCACAACTTCAAAGACCTATAAACCACAAATTGATCTCCATGCATCAACACAACTCCAATTACAATCCCAGAAGTGTCACAATACACTATGTACTTATCACCTTGCTCGGGTAGGATCAATATTGGTACTGATGCCAAAATCAACTTCATCTCCTAGAAATAATTATCATAATCTTATGACCAATTGAACTTTATCCCTTTTTTGGTCATGCCCATCAGCAATGTTTCCAATCGGTAAATGTCCTGAATGAACGTATAATAATATTCAAAAAATCCTAGATATCTATGGATATCAAACATGCTCTTAGAATTCTCTCAAGAAACCACTATCTTAACCTTCTCTAGATTTACCAACACACATTCCTCCGAGATGATACTAACCAAGATGTGTACCTAATCGATCCAAAAAATTGTACATAGATATCTTGTTGTATAGCCAATTCTCTCTTAGTGTACTTAGAATGATATCAAGATGTAGGTCATAATAATCATGTGTCTTGGAGTGCACCAAGATGTCTTCCACAAACACTACCACAAACTGATCTAGATACTGATAAAATATTTTGTTCATTAAGACCATTAAACATTACTGGTGTGTTCGTTAACCCAAGAAATATTTTGATGAAATTATATAGTCCATACCTGCTTCTAAATTCATCCCTTGGTATATCAGAAGTCTAAACTCTCAGTTTATGATACCCTAATCTCATGTCAATCTTTGAGAACACACAAGCTCCTCTCAACTGGTCAAATTGGTCCTCAATACATGGCAGAGGATACTGGTTCTTCACAGTCATCTAGTTCAACTTTCGGTAGTCAACACATAAGCGTAAACGCTTATCATCCTTCTCTGCAAACAACACTAGTGAACCCCCAAGGCGATATAATCTGATAAATAAATAACTTATCCTCTAACTTTTCCAGCCGAGTCATGAGCTCATGAATATATTTCGGTTCCATTCTATATGATGGAATAGAAATCATCTCTTCCCCAGGTATGAGCACATTGCTAAATTCCACATCTCTCTTAGGTGTAATCCCTGAAGAAAAATTAAGTAAACACATCATAAAACCTATCAACTAAGTGTGGAAAGAAATGTCATTTTACACCTCCATCATTCATAAATAAACTAGAAACCTGGGTTGTGATCTCTTCTATTTGATGAGTAATTTGCCTTACTTGGAACTCCTTGATATCCCTCACTCCACATTGAATATATTTGTAAACCTTATGAGATGTAATGGTCACTCTCTTATTGTAAAAATCAATGTGGGGCAATATGATACTAACCAGTCCATACCCATAATTAGTTCAAAGCCTCACATGTCTATGAAATATAGATACCATAGAAATCGATACTACTCGACCTCAAGAGAACACCCCTTGCCCAAAAAAAATATCTCTTGACCGAACTCCATGAGGTGTGTTTGTCATCAACAATCCACTCATGAACTCCATCACTAGGCTCAATCCATTGACATATTTTTTAGAAATCAAGGAATGATAGGAACCGATATAAAATAAGGCACTATATATCACGGAAGCAATACAAATAGTACCTCTCACTATCAATGGTCCAGCCTTGATATCCAAAAGTGTAGGGTGAATAGAATTAAATAGTCTTACCCCACGTCCCCATGATTCAGTCTAAGTCCCATGTGCCGCACTACTCTACTAATATTAGCGCTCTTACCATAAAGCTCCACATACACTACCTTTACCACCTGGTCCAGTAGAACTCCAGATGCAAGACTAATATGGTGCAGAATATCCACTTCCTACACTCTGATTCTGACTAGATATACCCTTACTACTCATCTAGCGCTGGGTCCTGTAGAACTGTTGTAGATGTACCATATTTCTGCAAGACTGTAACTATATTGGTGGTTGAGGGAACAATCTTCAAAAGTTTCCTAATCTATCCCACTGGTGATGGATCACTCGATTAAGGTCCTATAAAACTGATCCCTCTTTTTAGGTACTATGTTTCCCAATGCCCTGGTTGATGTTTTCATAGTAATGCTTCCTACTCTCAGAAGTCACACCTTCTAATCATCCAAATGGAACCACCTTTCCTAAACTGGAATCCTCTTCAGGTTACCCATATCTATGAGATCCTTATCCACCACATCAGAAAACTCCTTTAACTGAAAATGGTTAACTTGGGACATAATCTCACATTTAATCCCATCCTAAAAATTTCTCGTTGTAGTTATCTCATCCACTTCCAATGCAAGATAAAAGTGTTACAAATATCTAAAGTTTCCAACATAGTATATCACATTAATACTCCCCCAAGTCAACCTCATGAACTCAGCTACTCTCTCATATCTCAGTATCTCTGGATAGAAGTTCTCTAGAAACTTATCCAACAGTTCCTTCCATAACATACCATTAGCCTATACAGTCCATGCCTGAACATACCACCACTGATTCACTGATCCTCCTATCATGTAAGTAGCCATCATGACCATCCTCTCTACAGGAGTCTCAAAGTGGTCAGATATAGTCCTTATGGACTCAACCCAGAAATAAGCTCTCTCAGGTCCACCCTCTCCAACAAAAGAAAGAGGGTGTTGAATTTGTAACTCCATTTTTAAATCAAACATACTCTTCACAACCCACCCTGGGTCTCTTCCCAAGAATTTCATAAAGTGGGAAATGTTCTCTTGGAAATGCTCCCTAAATTCCTCACCTAACCGAATTGGTGCCTTAGTTCCTACTACTGGTAGATAATCTCTAGCCATATCCTCATGTTATCCTCTTAAGAAGTGTCATCATAGAGAAATATCTATACCATTACAAATAGGTACCATAGCACACTTTTTCAAAAATTAACACATTTAAGGTAAAATACAATATTCCACAATAAGTCATTTCCCCAAAAACTACCACATAGTCAAAACAGACGTGTTATCTCTACCCATAATAATATTACTCTTTGGTCCAAGATAAAAAGGGTAAACACATTCTAATTATTCAAGTTTCTCATTTAGACACCCATTTATTCTCATCTTACATCATTCTAAAATCTTTCTCAATTTCATGTTAGGTTCCATTTTCATTTCAATTTCACAAGCAAGGAAAAATAGTTCAAGTTCATTAACTTACCCATAAACCATTTTTCTATGTGTGCCTAAAATGATGCATGTCACAATAAATCTATGTTCCTAGACTGATGTGTGTAACTCAAATCTTGTGCCATACTGGTCCATGAGTCAAAACATAGAAAAAATTAACATCAATAATCACAACACACAACAAGTGTGTCACCCAAGTTGAAATAATATTCAACAGTAACAGCAAATAGGAATAAAAACAATCCCACCTAGGGTACTTGGGTTCTCCCCCATACATGGGTTAGCTACTCCCATGCATGATATCATATCCAAGGCCCGACCCTTTCTAGATTCATGTCTACCTTTACCAAATAGTAATAAAAAATAAAAAATAAAATAAAAATAGACTCTGATAACACTTTGTAATGTCCTGACCCTGGGCCCACACATCGGTGCCTCGAGTCGGTCAGTCACATGACCCTAGGTGTGCCTCCCCGTATGCTAGAGGACACCGAATAGCAGTGAGGGTCTGAAATATCGATAATAGGGAGACTATACCCCCTTTTATCAGATTAAATACACTAGAATAAAATAAGAAACTATAACTAAATAACATGTAATCATAACCTGAAATAACTGGTATCACGAGATTGCTCAAAGTGGAAATACAATATCGAAACTAAAGAAGAAAATATGCCATGCCAATGTATGTGTCAAGTGTCTAAAATTAAACATAAAATAAAAACACTGATGAAACCCCTAATTGGGTCCCGAATCATTTCCAGTTCCCTCATCCATGCTCTATCCCATATCATCCATATAACAATGAGCTTTTTCCCTTAACGTATCTAGAAACACTTAGTCTATTTGGGTACAAATAAGGCATCCTGAGTAGGGTGTGAGTACAGCTCAGAAGGCCACCACCAATGGTGTATAAAACAATATATAGTTAATAGAAAGTGTATGCAGTTGTATAAATACATAATTATAATTCATAAGTAAATAGTTGTCACATTATCAATTAATCTTTATTAAACAACATAAACCCCCGAAATATCATAGACACTCATACCTTAATGCTTTCTTTGGATCATTCTGAAGCTTGAAGTATGTCTAATGGATTTCATATCTCATAATTCCATTTTTACCATTCAATACCTACTTTGTCTCATACCGGGTCCTGAAGTATGTCCGATGAATATCTTATCTCATAATGTCATTGATACCATTTTTTAATTCATACATGAATTCCCATGTTACCATTCATACATCACACAATAGAATGACCATGTTCCCATTATTTAATTCCTAGCTAAATGACCATGTTACCATTAATACCTTACACATTATAATGATCATGTTCTCATTCATTATTTCACAACTAAATAACCATGTTACCATTCATAACCTACACATTAGAATGAAAATGTTCCCATTATTTAATTCTAAACTAAATTTCTATGATAACAATCATAACACTTAATTAATTCAACAGTTGATCATCCAAATAAATTCCATTACAAATTCAATAATTATTTAAACACAAAGATTCCATTATTTAATTCAATAATTAACTAATCACATAAATAACATTAATTAATTCAAAAATTAATTAACCACATCATGTAAATTAATTAATTCTATATTTAATTAATAACTTAAATTATATTAGTCAATTGAAAAATCAACTAACCCCAAAAAATTTATTACTAATTCATTTATTAGTGTATCACATAAATACACTCAATTTATTCCACAATTAATTTATTACATCAATCACATTAATTAATTATTCAATTAATTAATCAATATCCACAAAATCAAAATTACATAATTAATTCCACAATTTGTTATCTTAATAACAAGCTCAATAGATCATAATTAATCAGAAAATTAAATATTTCAATCCTCAAATCTCAGTATCTCACAATTAATTCTACAATTATTTATCTCAATCTATAATATCCAAAATCCCCAATATCACATTTCCTTAATTAATTAATTCACAAAATTAATAAATTAAGTCAAGAATACAATTTCCAAAAATCTAATAGAAATTATAAAACAACATATACATAATTTAAATATAGACTTTGGGATTTGGAATATAGACCAACTAACTCGATTCATTGACAAGCGGTCGTCCAACAGAAATACCCAAAATTTGAGCAGCACAATGACATAGAACATGATCTGAATCTAAAACCCAAAACCAAGATTGAAAAAATAAATACCTCTTAAATATATATATATATATATATCTACAATAATATATCTCGATTAAAAAAAGGTATATATCCAATCAAAATAATAATAACAAACCCTATCTAAAATAGGAGAAGAAAGGAGAAGGAATGACAAACCAAGTGAGATGAGATCCTCTTAATTAGAAGGGTTCATATATTTTATATAGTCTTTGAATCACAAATAATTGAGGTCATGAATACTTTTAATCCATTTAGGAGGCTAAAAAATCATGAAATATCATATAGGGTCGAATAGGGGTCGAATAAAAGTTAAAATGGGGGTTTGAGTGATTAAAAATATAATTTTTGGGTTATTTAAAAGGTCACACATGGTTAGTTGGGAAGGGGTGCATGGTTTCCCCTAACTATGAGCCTAACAATGCGCCTCTATTATGGGGGTGCACAATTTCTCCTAAGAGGGTGTATGGTTTTAAAAACTATGCGCTAACCATGAAATTCCTCTGTCCAGTGTTGCACAGTTTGATGGGTTGGGGCACATGGTTAGGGAAAACCATGCGCCAACCATGAATTTCTCTTCTCCCGTCCAATTTTCTCAAATTTTCTCCAAAACACAACCCAAGGTAAAACCCAACCCAAGTATTCTCAAACAAGAAAAAAATAAATACCTGAAATTAATCTCGAGTCATCTTCAAGAAAGGTCGGGATCTTACACAAAAAATTTCATTTACCCTAATGAAGTATTCATGAATGGATTATTTATCTATCATTATTATGTATTCATACTTACTATTAAAAATTTCTATCATTTCTTCATTCACTTTAGTAATCCCATTGAATATACTTTCCATCTTATCCCACATACTCTTTGACGTTTTGAAACCCATCACCTTCATATAACCATTTTCAGATAAGGACATAAGAATAGAATTTCTAGACATTACATCAACATCTAAATTTATTTTATTAGTAAAAAACATAGGATAATCTTTCTTAATAGGGGTAAAACCAATTGTCGTGGCATCAACAACTTCTAGGCCAAAATATAGGAGATAAAGAATTATCTAATTTTTTCATCCATAATAATTTTTTCCATCAAATGTTTTAATTTTTCTACTATTGATTGAATTGATATTATACATGATAAGGATTAAATAAGGGAACCTTACCTATGATACCAATTAAAGTTTCAAAGGATTAAATAACAACATAAAAGTGGGTTGAATCAGTTGGTCACTTTTATAAGTTTCCATAATTTTAAAAAACATAACCCTTGAAACCTTTTAAAGTTTATATCCTTACTTTCATTTAGTATATAACCATGCATGAAAATTTAGTAAATCACATAAATATATTAATATTTAAAAGGTTTCTCCTTGATGTGATAACCTACATCCTTTACATAGCCACTCTTGTGGGTCTATATAAATTCTCTATAATGAATATGTAAAGACAACTCCGGACCACTCCCGCAAGATAGATTCTATGTCTCAGTAGAAATTATTATACTCACTCCCATCACCTTACAAATTTCATTACAAACAATTGAGCCAAAATAAAATAATAATGGATTTCTTGAAACTTCTCCACAAATTCTCTATCTAGAATCCTCAGTCTGATGTGGTAAGGTCGGATTCTCTCTTTCCAATGGGGATGGGTTCAATGGACTTAGTCCAAAAAATTAAGTCTAATGGAAACATTACGATGAACACATTCTCAATATATATTACTCAAAATCTTCTCAAATTTTCAGTTAGATATTCTTTATTCCGGTAAAGAAAACATTAAAATTTAGAACCATATAATGAGGTCTGAGTCCAAAATGATAACTTTGACATGAATTCTACAGTGCTCCACCTTTTTCAATCACATAAAAAAGATGTAAAGTACAAATGTATTGTGATTATATTAATAGGAATCCTAGAAAGACAAAGGTAGGAAACTGTAAAACATTTCCTACTTAATTAAATTAAAAAACTTCAAGATCTACACATATTTTAATTTGAATTTTGACAACTTAAACTCTTCACAAATCTGTTGAAATCTTATTGAGCCTTATTTTTAATTATTATTATCATACTACCTACATTTTCTTCAGTATGATGGAACTTCATTAGCTCATTATAATGTAACGTACTTATCTCATTAGGATGGAACTTCTTCAACTCATTATGATGGAACTTCCTCATCTCATTATGAATTGACTTTCTGCATCAGAGTTAGTCTGGTTGAATTTTTTCTTAGAGTTAGTCTAATTGACATTTGTTCTCAAAGTCAATCGTGATTGAATTTCCTTCTCAAAGTCATTATGATTGACTTTCCTCCTCAGAGTCAGTCGGAATGAAATTACTCCTCTTAGTTAGTCTGATGGGACATCCTCAACTTTAGTATGATATAATCCTCATAACAATGGAAATTTCATTATAATGGAATCTGCTTTCTGCAACATTGAAATTCTTCTAACCTCACTAGCTATAACTCATTTGAACTTCTAAAAACTTCGATGCTCGGTACTTTTGGATCTGATGCAATATTTTTCTTGATTTCTATAACTATGTAAATATTTATGATTCCTCCATTTATTCAAAAGCATTTATCATGAGAGTTTTCATGATTTATGAGAACTTCAAGATTGGAAAAACACATTCTGACTTACATAAGAAATTACTATGACTTCTATTACTTTCAAAACCTTGTTTCTTTTCAACCAAAACACAATATGAATGGTTTCACATATTCTCCCTCGTTTCTTCCTAAGTATTGTATCACTATTTTTATAGGCAATTTATGATATTTGAGAATTAAAATCTTGAAAATCATATTCTGGATGAAGGTTAGAATGTTTAAAACATTCTAACTCCTAACATAACTACCTTCATTCAAACTCTTCAACAACATTTTGAACATATAACCAACACTGAGTCGAATGAATCTTGAACTTTGTTCTAATTGATCTATGACCAATGATGTGTCTGATCAAAAACTTTATTATTCTAACAACTTTTCTGATTGGTGCTAAAGAGTTTGATACTTTGTGTTTGGTGCTGCTCAATCTGATCATCTGTATCCAGAAAATAACTTTCTATAAAACAAAACTTTTATCCCTATTTATGTTTATCATTGAAAATTTAGAAACATTCACCAGTATTTCAAAAATCATTATTTTTCAAAATATTATTTTTCTACAAATACAAAACCATTAAAAAAAACATCCTGATGGTTATTCAGTATACCATACCATTTATGAAATGGAAAGAAACCTATGTTCTCATACTTGCATATTTTGGTTTGGAAAGTGATTTATTAAGGCCTATTTTAGGAAAAAACATTACCCATGAGGTTTAGAATGTGACTTTATAGGATAACTCAAAGAAACAATGGGATATTACCAATATGAACTCTTAGAAAAAAAGTAGTAGTGGAAATACATTCCATATTCCATGAGAGGGAAAACATCTCTAAAAGTGATAGTGGGATGGAGATAGAATTAGATAATGTTGATACTCAAGGTACATAAGATGTGTCATAGGAGCAGGTTCTATAAATCCCCATGTAAGAAGAAACTATTCTAGAGACACAAGTTATGTGTGGGAGCACAAGAGAGGTTAGAGAACCAAGATGGTATGGTTTTCTTGTCACCAAGGATGGTGACTAATTATTAGTTTATAATAATGATCATATATCCTAAAAGGAAGCAGTATGTGGCTTCAAAGTTAAAATAATCCATCAAATCTAAAATGGATTCCTTCTACCAAAATCAAGTCTATATTTTGGTAGATCCTACAATGGATGTAAAACCCAATGTTGAAAGTGGGTATTCAATAAGAAACTAGACATTGAAGGAAAATTCAGTACCTATAAGGAATGAATAGTTGTAAATGGATTGAAATAGCATCAAGAAATTAACTAAGATAAAACCTTTTCACTATTTGTAATATTGAGATCCATCAGAATTATACTTGACATTGAGGCTTACCGTGACTATGAGATTTGAGAAATGGATGTCAAAGTTGCCTTACTTAATTGGAATTATCAGGAAGATGTTGATATAAAATAACCTGAAAGGTTTGTGACTAAAAATGATGAAAATATACACAAATTGAAAATAATCCATTTATGGATTAAATCAAGTATCTAGGATATGGAACATTCATTTTGATGAATCTATAATAGCATGTGGTTTCATAATGAATGAGTGTGATCTTTGGGTCTACAGACAAATTAGTGGGATTGCATTCATTTTCCTAACAGTATATGTTTGTGACATATTACATATAGGAAATCAAATTCCAGTCTTAGAGTTTTTTAAGATGTGGTTAAATAAATACTTCTCTATGAAGGACTTCGGAGATACATCATATATATTTTGAATCAAGATCTATCATGACTGATCCAAGAAGTTGCTCAGTCTAAGTCAATGTACATACATTGATAAGATACTTAAGAGATTTTGTATGGAAAAATCCAAGAGGGGATTCTTTCCAATGTCACATGGTATTCATCCTTCTAGGAAAATGTTATCTTAGATACATGGGGAAATTAATAGAATGGAAAGGATTTCATATGCATCTGTGATTGGGTCATTCATGTATATAATGATATGTACAAGGATAGATGTTTACTATGCATCATGTGCAGTAAGAAGTTATCAAGATGATTCAGTTGACCTCTATTAGATGGCAGTCAAGGTTATCTTTTATTATTTGAGGTGTACTGAGGATAAGTTCCTAGTTTATGGAGGATATGGGGAACCCATCACCAAAAGATATGAAGATTATAGTTTTCAAACTTATCATGATGACATGAAGTCACAAACGAGATACATATTCACTTTGAGTGGAGGTATTGTGAGCTGTAAGAGCTCAAAAAAGGCTATGGTCATAGATTTTACTGTAGATTCCAAGTATATTATGACTTATGAGGTAGCTAAATAAGCATTATGGATTAAAAAAATCATCCAAGATCTTGAATTGGTATATAATAGTAAATATCCCGTTACACTCTATTGTTATAATATTGTAGTGGTGTCTCTCGTAAAAGAGCCAAGTACATATCAACGGACGAAGCATGTAATTTGGAAGTATCATCTATTGTGGGATTTTTTTAAGAGAGGCGAGGTTTTAGTGAGAAGTATTTCCAAAGAAGAAAATATATCATACCCCTTGACTAAAATCTTGACTCACCATAAATATGATTATCAAGTGAGTTCAATTGGACTAAAAGTTGTAGGTAGTTGGATCTAGTCCTCATGGGAGTTTCTTGGAGTTGGTGTCCTAGGATTAGCTATTTGTAATTTAATTACAAGTATGTTAGATATATTGAATATTAATAAAACATATTATTACATATTGTCTATTGTTCTGTAATACTCTAATGTAATAATGTCCTGGAGTATATGTCACATTGATAAGTTCATAGAAGTTCTCTATTATATTGAGAACCTTGAAGTGTTGTGATGATATTATTAAATAATGTTATTCTCTTGGATACCATACTATAATGGGACACATTGTTCATAGACTGTTAAGTGTGAGCACTCATAAGAGGATGAGTCTTAGTATCAAGAAGTTCACACTTGGTAACCACCAACATGGGAGATTATGAGAAAGAATCACTGGTAGTAATTCCACATGTTTTGATGTTATCAGATATTCCTATATGCGAGCATGTGTAATGGTACTTGAACTTTAAAATTATCATTAATGAATTTTATAACTCATGCACTTAAATTTTATGATGAAAACCATGATGACATATATTCATGGTAAATTAGGTTACATTGTTCTTGTCATGACTCGCATGTCATTAATGAATAAAATAAAGAAGGATTTATCCCTTCTATATTTATAGAAGCTGATATCTCATCCATTTGATTAAAATATAACCATTACATTAAATTCCATGTACATGGTGTAATGATGTGTTTATTTTAGATATTTAAAGAAAGATGTACCAAGAAAATAGATTGGTGACATAGATGTGAAACCTGCTTGATGAGATATTATGATAAAGGGGTTATATTATATTGTGAGTGTTCATTTTTAGCTTTCATCATTTAAAAATTAAGTTATTTCTCTTGGGTGCCTTAACTCATTTCTAGATATTAATTTTTGACTTTATTCAAGATCTCTTGATGCTAATTATAAAGAATCCTATAGGGTCAAACACTAAGTGTTTCTGATGATCTTGATTAAATACAATTTGAATTTAATTAATTGAATAAATATTATTATCAGGACTGATGTATAATTTTATTCTCGTTTTATTAATCACAAATATATATTTATTAATGAAATATTTAAATTTAATATTTATTTATGTGTTTAATAAATAAAATAAGAGTTTGAATAGACAAAGACCATGTCTAATAAATAATATTAATTATAAAGATGGTTAGATAATATTTATTGATGCTCAATATTGAGCGCACCACAGAATAATAATAAGTATATTATTATTATATTGAATGTGGTTTAGTAATGGTTTTAGTATTTTTTAAGGGCTATAATGAAATAAAAAAATATCCTAACCTAAAATCTACCTCAAAAAATATCCAGTTATGGCTATTGTGAAGGTAATTGAAAATAGATAATTGTTTCAAATAATGAATTTTCTTTTAACTCCACTATCTCTCTCCCTCTCAAGAAAAATAAATGTTTGGGAGATTTATTCAAGATTAAAGAACGAGTGATCAAGAATGAACAAAGTAAGTCATTTTATTCCCCACACTAGTACAAAGAGATTGTTTGACATTTATCAGATATCAACGGAGCATGTGTGGATTTTCTCTAGAGGGATTATATTCTTGGATTCACATAGTGCAATGAAGGAAATTTGAAAGGGTCTTTTCATATGATTAACAACATTAATGAAGAAATATTCCTAAGATAAGGTATTAATTTTTTATTACATTAAATAAATTAATTAAAAATTTGATGTTCATGCTCCTCACTCTTGGTTTTTAAGAATATAAACATTAATAGAAATTTTAATATATTTCCCACCACCACATGCTTCCACTACTCGTGAAACCATCATAAGGTGCCACTTTTCTAGATCCATTGGAAGTATGGATAGATCCAAGAGGAGATGTGGGACCAGAAGTATAATGTTCGAGCTCAGTGGATGTCGAGTAGTACGTACACAAAATTCCAAGAACAATGATCACTAGTCTCATGGCCATATCTTGATTACTTTTGATATATTGACTATACATTCAACATGGAGTTGAAGAAAGTACAGTCGGGGGTTGTAGCTTCTTGGTTAAAACACAACCACTCGTTATGTGATTTTAGATTTTATGATTTATTTTTCATTTATTATTATCACCGAATACACTAGTTAAACATGCTCACACTTTTAAAGGATAAATTAGTGGTGTCCTATAGAATTTTATTACTCACACCTTTCATAAGAATATAGATGCACATTCATACTTTATGTTTAGGGATTTGGATAATGAAAAGGGACCTATGGCTAATGGCTGAGTAAATTAGAATGGAGATGATAGTATATTGAGATGGACTCTGGAGGACCCTGATGTTTTGTTTGTTTATTTATCTGCCTATTATTACTCTAGTTTGGATTTCCACTTTAGAATCCCATTTATTATTTTATGGCATGTATCTCATCTTTAAGTTTCCACATAATTACCCTAGATTCTATTATATTGTTTATTATGTATTATTTGAATTATGACATGATAAAATGGGTATAGTCTCCCCACTGATGGAATTAGACCCTCACTGCTAGTCAGAAACCTCTTGTGTGTGGGGATGCATACCTGAGGTCTTGTAGCACTCCGGTTCGAACCTGACATTTCAGGTGAAGGCATTACAAAATCCATTAAAAAAGACACCATACTACAAAAAATATCATTCATAGTAGTGGTTTTTTCTTCAAGTGGAAGTAGTGTAAACCTTTTACAAATTATTCAGTGGTGGTTACTAAAATCTCCCTATATTGCATGTTCTCTAGTCATTTCACAGTAGTTTGATTCATTTCACGCTGGTTTTTTATGTTTTTTTTTTGAGAATTTATCAATGATTTTCATTTTATTTAATGGTGATTTTTTAAAAAAACATGAAAATAAAATAGATAAGATGAACCTAACAACCGACAAATATGATAGTGGATGTTAGGTTTATTGGTAGTTAATATTAACCATTGTTAATTATTATTCAAAATCATTTTTTAATAGTGGTTCTTAAAAATCACCTCTCAATATTTTTTAAAAAATATACTTTTTAAAAATATTTAATAAAAAATATAAATATAAAAACATTGACATGTAATAAACTAAAACATAAATACACAATAAACACATCATAAATACATCATACAAGATACATCCATAGTTATATACATATACATTCATAGTCATCATAACCTCAATCAACTGATTACCTCAGTTAACCCATACCTCAATTATCAATATATACATATAAATATGTCCAACAACTACCCATGCCCAATATATTCCAATCCCATGACCTATGTTTCAATCATCTAACTCCATATCATATCATCAATTGAAACATACCACATAATCTCATAATTGGTAATAAAAAGATAGAAATTAAAACTAAACATAACAAATCATAATTACAATAGAATCATTGATAAAATTTAAACATACCAAAGAAACTAAGAACCATCACCACTGCCTTATAAATAATTTCATGAATCGAATGGTCAACTCTTTCCTTCAGTTATCATCTATCACCTACAATAAAAAACATAACATTTAATAAAAGAATTGAAATTGTGAAATGAAATGGAATATATTTATAATGTTCCACATAAAATTTATTATTTTTTTAATCAAACAGAAGAAATTTTAACATAAAACAAATAATATACCATGAAAAACACTTTTAAAACATAAATTTTCCTATTTAAAATATTATTCAACACATGAAACTAATAATGGACAAGTATATAAAATTCTAATTGATTTTTGAATCGATGTGCAATGTGCTTAAATTTTACTTAATATTTTTTAAAATAATTTCATATAAAATCATCTACTATATTTAAAAACTAAATCAATGGTGGTTGTTCCATGGTTTCATGTCAGTATGAGGGTTTTTTCTTTGGTTTTTACCATTACACACATGTTTTAGTGTTTTAAAACTCAAAAATGTGTTTATAGGAATCCTAGGAAAACCATAAATATGAATGATGGGTGGTTAATTCATACATTTCAAAAACCATTATATAGTTATTATCCTCTAATTTCATTGCAATCCGATGATGTTTTCCAAGTCTTAACCCCCCGATGCACGCTTCTAAAGGCCTCAATAACATAAAAAACTATTTACTGAGCCATTTTGAACACACTTCATGTCAAATTCATGTGTTTTCTACACTTGAAAATCAAAAATAACACAATGGTGTTTTCCCCTTGATTTCACATCAATTTGCGGTTGTTTTCTATGGTTTTGATTGTTACCTACACGTTTATGTGTTTTAAAACAC
The DNA here is from genome assembly GCA_963277665.1 of Viscum album. NCBI lineage: Eukaryota > Viridiplantae > Streptophyta > Magnoliopsida > Santalales > Viscaceae > Viscum > Viscum album. The sequence goes on along the minus strand of OY728148.1, from coordinate 959,531,136 downwards.
TAAACACATATTTACGGTAATCCTAGAAAAAAAATAACTTGAAATGAAATTACTTCTATTCCTAAATTTCAAAAATATATATATGATCATTTTCCTCTGATTTTATGGTAATATGATGATGTTTACCTAGTTTTGACCCCCCCCAATACACGTTTTTTAAAGGCTTCGATACATTTAAAAACTATTTATTGATCAATTTTGACCACAAAACACACCAGAATGACATGTTTTCTACAATTACATGTCCAAAATAACTTAACGGTGGTATTACCATGATTTCACATCAATATGCATTCTTTTTCTATGGTTTTTTCTATTACATGCGTATTTTAGTTTTTTAAAACACTGAAAACATGTTATAAGAATCATAGAAAAACTATAAGTACAAATTATGTGTAATCAATTATTAAATTTAAAAAATAAGTATTTGGTCATTTTACTATGATTTCATAGAAATTAGATGATTTTTTTCTTGGTTTTGACCCCCTGATGCATGTTTTTAAAGGCTTCAGTACCTTTAAAAACTATTTACCGATCCATTCTGATCACACTACACATTATGTTGATGTTTTTCCTATGTGTAAACATAAAAAATAACTAAAATATATATATACAATGATTTCATGTCAATTTGAGGTTTTTCTTTATGGGTTTGACCATTACATGCATGTTTTAGTATTTTAAAACACTAAAAACATGTTTACAGGTATCTTAGGAAAACTCTAACTTGAAATGATGTGTCATTAGCTCTTAAATTTAAAAAATAAATATATAGTTGTTTTACTCTGATTTCATGGTAATTCAATGATTCTTTCCTAGTTTTGACCCTCCATCACATGCTTTTAATGGCTTCAATACCTTTAAAAAACCATTTATTAAGCCATTCTGTCCACACCACATGTCGAATTGACATGTTGTTAATGTGTATACTTCTCAAATAACTCAACAGTGGTTTTCCCATGATTTCATGTCAATATGGATTAATTTTCTATGGTTTTTACCATTTCACACACATTTATGTGTTTTAAAACACTAAAAATCCATTTAATGACATCCCAGGAAAATCGTAAATTAAATTGATGTTATGTCGGTTCCTACATTTCAAAAATAAATCTATGGTAATTTTTATATGATTTCATGGAAATATGACAACATTTTCCTTGTTTTGACCCCCCCTAAACATGTTTTTAAATTCTTTAGTGCCTTTAAAAACTATTTACCAAGCCATTCTGACCACACATCACATCAGATTGACATTACGCATACACTTCAAAAATAAAACAATGGTGGTTGTCCCATGATTTGACAAAAATCTGATGTTTTTTTCTATGGCTTTGACGGTTGCATGTTTTAGTATCTTAAAATAATAAAAATAATAAAAATGAATTTATGGGAATCCTAATAAAACCATATCTTAAAATGACATCTCATCTATTAATAGATTTAAAAAATCCACCTATGGTTATTGAATTATGATTTCATTGAAATCGAATGATTTTTTCCTGGTTTTGAACCCCCAACACATGTTTTTTAAGGCTTTGTTACCTTTAAAAACTATTTAATGATCCATTACAACTACATTTCACATCATATTGATGTGTTGTTTGTGATTACAGGTCAAAAATAACTAAATGGTATTTTTACCCTGATTTCACATTAATATGAGGTCATTTTTTCATTTTTTTTGCATGTTACACACACATTTTAGTGTTTGAAAACACAAAATAATCACATTTAAGAGCATCCTTGGATAATAATACCTTAGAATGATGTTTTGTTGGTCCCAATATTTCAAAAAAAAAATCTATGGTTGTTTTACTTCTATTTAATAGAAATATTCTGATTTTTTCCTAGTTTTGACCCCCCATATACATGTTTTTTAAGGCTTCAATATCATTAAAAGTTGTTTACCGAGTCATTCCGACCACACCACATTTTAGATTGATGTGTTTTCTATGTGTAAATGTCAAAAATAACTCAATAGTTAATTTAGCATGATTTGACATCAATATGAGTTATTTTTCTATGGTTTTCACCATTATATTCTTGTTTTACTCTTTTAAAACACTAAAAATGTGTTTACAACCATCCAAGGAAAACCATAAATCATAATGACATGTTATCAGTTCCTACATATCAAAAATTAATCTATAGTCATTTTTATAAAATTTCATGGGAATCTGACAATTTTTTCCTGGTTTTGACCCTCTAACACACATTCTTAAAGGCTTTGAGACCTTTAAAAATAGTTTACCAACCATTCCCACCAAACTGCATATCAGATTCATGTGTTATCTATTAATACACATCAGAAATAACTAAAAAATGGTTTTTTTCATGACTTCATGTAAATCTGAGGTCTTTTTCTATTGTTTTGATTGTTACATGCATGTTTATGTGGTTTAAAACACTAAAAACCCACTTATGAACATTCCAAAAAATTTGTAACACATAATGAAATATTGTCGGGTCCTACATTTCAAAAATATGTGAATAGTTTTTTTATCTATTTTTATGGAAATATAATGTATTTTTCCTAGTTGTGACACCCCGACACACATTTTTAAAGGCTTTTATGCCTTTAAAATTTATTTATTAAGTCATTCCAACCACACTGTAGACCCCGGAAAACACTTCCCCAAAATTTTCCAAATACTTCCATACATGATCCAATATTGTAGAACTTTTCTAGAGCTTTGATTTGGTAGCTCACAGGGCCCAAACAGAGCTACGGATTAGGAGTTATGGACATCTGAAGTTGGGCTGGAAATCTGGTGCGTGAATCCCATTCGCAAAGCCCCCTCCGAGATCAAGGAGAACCACCGCGAAGTAATGAGGAGAGAGGCTCCACGAACCCGTCTGACGTTCGCGACACACCGCGAAGACCCGTTGCAAAGGAGAGGAGGCGATAACGCTCTACGAATGCCCTGCTATTCATGATCCCCAGAGGCGGGAACGATCCGTGAACCAGGTCGACCTTCCCGACCCGCCACGAAGAAACCGCCGCCCCTTCGCGCCACGTGAGCTCTGCTTTGAGGTTCCCCTTCCTATAAATCCCCAACTCACCCCCTCTCCCGAAGGACATCCACGGCCACTTTTCCCCTTGGGCGGCCGGGCGGAGCTCCGCATTGCGGCTCCGCGAGGCCATGCTCTGCGAGCAGCTTCCTTCGCGTTGCTGCTCCGTGAGCCGAGGCTGCGTGAGTCCATGCTCTGCGAGGCCATTCTTCACGATGATGCTCCGCGAGCCCATCCTCCATGAGCCCATGCTCCGCGAGCTCTGCGATGCTTATCTGCGAGACTTTGCTCCGTGAGACTTTGCTCCGCGAGTCGCCCTTGCTCCGCAAGAGGCCATTCTCCACGATGTTGCTCCACAAGACAAAGCTTTGCGATAACCCTTTACCCTGTGAGATCCCTTTGCTCAGCGAGACCCCATTTCTCCACGAGACCCCTATGCTCCACGAGACCACTTTGCTCCGCGAGAGACCAATGTTCCACGAGGCCATGATCCGTGAAGCTACTTCTTGAAAAACTATCCTTCACAAGGATCCTACCATCACGACCACCGGTCCATACCGCGGGGGCTACGCCCTAGCACCCCCGCTCTTGAAAATTGGAGAGTTGCACCGCGGAATTTTCAGGCCGGGATGTCAGTATTTTCCATTGTGCACCCACCTTCAACCAATGGAATGCCATGATTGGAGACACTCCTCCACACACCATGAAACACCTTTAGTTGATGTATTCCTATTGGTTTGTTTCCTACGTTGTGAGTTGAGGTTATCATCATCAATTCCCTGAGTACCTTGAGTCGAACCATTCCTCAGGAAACTCCTCCAAACCTTATCACTTGGCTCATATGCCAGGTTGAACCAGAAAGGGCCACACTTTCGTAAGTCATGACACCAACCATTTCTAGGCACCTTCTGCCTAACAGTCTTATCTATATGACTTTAAACTATAGTACTCCCAGTCTAACAAATGATAGGATGCCTCTTACTCCAAACAAGAGATGCCTTATTCTCCTAGAATGAGATGCCAATGGTCCTATCTACATGACTATAAACTGAAGTACTCCCTATCTATCAAAAGATATGATGCATCTTTCCCTATACGAGAGATACCTTATGCTTCTAGCATGAGATGCCAATAGTCCTATCTACATGACTTTAAATTGTAGTAATCCCTATGTTCCAAACAGAGGATGCCTCTTTCTCTAAAGAAGAGATGCCTTATGCTAAAAGCATAGGACACCTAATACCATGATTACAGTGGCATAATTCCAACACCCCTTGGTGTTATCCCACTTGTGCACTAGCGCAGAGGTGTAGAATCATAATTCTCAACCCACCAGTGAGTTGGGATGCCCTCATGTACAGACATGAGGAATACATTACGGAAAGCTTCCTATCATGAGCCCCATTCACCAGTGTCGCTCCAAAGCGGCACCCGTCTAGCTTCTTAGTGTAATCCCTATTCACCATTTCCGCTCCATAGTGGCACCCGGGCAGCTTCCTAGCGTAAGCCCCATCCACGATTGTCACTCCTTAGCGGCGCCCATGAAGCTTCCCTGTGTACGCCCCATTCACCATTGCCGCTCCATAGGGGCACCCGGGTAGCTTCATAGCATAAGCCCCGTCCACGATTGTCGCTCCTTAGCGGTGCCCAGGTAGCTTCCCTGCGTAAGCCCCATTCACCATTGTCGCTCCATAGCGGCACCTGGTAAGCTTCCTAGTGTAAGCCCCATCCACGATTGTCACTCGATAGCGGTTCCAGGGCAGCATCCTTGCATAAGCCCCATTCACCATTTTCCCTCCACAGCGGCACCTGGGCAACATCCTTGCATAAGCCCCATTCACCATTGACACTCCATAGTGGCACCCATGCAGCTTCCATGCGTGAGCCCCATTCACCAGTGCCTCTCCCTAGCAGCACCCGGGCAGCCTCCTTGCGTAGGCCCCATTCACCGTTGCCGCTCCATAGCGGCACCCGGGCAGCTTCCTCGCGTAAGCCCCACCAACTATTGTGATCCCATCCAGCAGTCATCCATTGCTACCACATGCAGCGGTAAGCCACTGACATCCTTATATAGCTATAAGCCATTGTAATCCTTATCCAGTGGTAATCCGTTGTGATCCTTATTCAGTGGTAAGTCGTTGCAACCCCATTCAGCGGCAAGCCGTAGACATCCTCATCCAGCGGTAAGCTGTTATGACCCAATCTAGCGGTAAGCCTTTGAAACCCCAATCGGCGGTAAGATGTTGTCGGATGAACTATGTGGACTTTGATTCCCTACCACGAGGATATGTAGGAAGCCTCTTCAAGGCTGAATCCCAATACTATCTTCATCCTTTTCTTCGGGCCTCCATCCTAGAGTAAGTCCCAGCATCATGGGCCGCCTAACGCGTAAGCCCCTATTCGTTTCTCACGGACGAACCCTTCGCGACGTGATCGGCAGGTCTCTATTGCCTCTTGTTTCTCTCACCGAGCATGACTCACGTGGGCTTAGAGTAAGCATTGCCCATGACAAAACTTCATCCACCAATACGTTAAACTGTATGCCCTCATCCAGCATAACGTTAAACTGTATGCTTCCCCGCATGACATTAAACTACACACCCATCTGAACTACAAGGACTTTGATCCATATCAAGCCATGGTACGTAGAAATCCTCCATGAGGTTCAAGCCCGCCCGTCATTTCTTCACGCCGAGTTCTACCTTTGTACAACATGATGTTAAACTGCATTCCAGTCCAACGGCAAGCCGTTGTGACCACCCGAACTACAAGGACTTTGATCCATGTCAAGGTATGGTATGTAGGAAGCCTCACTGAGGTACAAGCCCATCCCCCATCAGACCAAGGTCCTTCATTCACGCCGGTCCACTGACACCCACTATTTCTGCCCATACTACGAGGACTTTGATCCATGTCAAGGCATGGTACGTAGGAAGCCTCATGAGGTTCAAGCCCACCACCAGTGGACCCCCAGGTTCACCATCAAGTCGGGTCACCGACTAATCCCCTTTGAACTATGAGGTATTTGATCCATGTCAAGGCATGGTACGTAGGAAGCCTTTCAGAGGGTAATGCCCACCACGTGTTGGTCACTCCAACCTTCTTCACGTCAGGTCACCAACACCTGGTTAGCCTAGTGTGTAAGCCCCACACCCTTCAGACCAAGGTCCTCACTCGCATCGGTTTGCCGACACACCATTATGAACTATGTGGTCTTTGATCCATGTCAAGGCATGGTACGTAGGAAGCCTCCATATGGTTCAAGCCCATCACCTGGTCGTTCCGAACTCACTCACATCGGTTCACCCCCGTCCCGGATGATGTTAAACTTTATTCCACACCTCATTTGAGCTATGATGTCTTTGATCTGTGTCATGTCATGGTACGTAGGAAGCCTCACGAGGTTCATATTAGACCAAGGTCCACCTTCACATCGGTTCGCTGACAACACCCATCGGACCAAGGTCCACCCTCACATCAGTTCGCTGACGATGCCCATCGGACCAAGGTCCACCTTCATGTCGGTTCGTTGAAAATCCCCATCGGACCAAGGTCCACCTTCACATCGGTTCGCTGTCGATTCCCATCGAACCAAGGTCCACCTTCATGTCGGTTCGCTGATGACACCCATCGGACCAAGGTCCACATTCACGTCGGTCCCCCGGTGCACACACCCGAACTACCAGGACATTGATCCATGTCAATGCATGGTACGTAGGAAACCTAATGAGGTTCAAGCCCAACATCCATTGGACCAAGGTCCATCCTCACGTCGGTTCACCGGTACCATCTTGAACTACACGAAATTTGATTCCCTGCCACAGGGATACGTAGGAAGTCTCTTCGAGGCTCAAGCCCAACATTACAATCGCCCTTGCTATGGTGCCATTTATTTCCCCCTCTGCTACATTCAACTCTCCATCATCCATAGTGATTCTCATCTGGGCCGCCACATCCCGGTGGGATCATGTCATCCACCCTCCCCACTGCTCCTAGTAGCACCTGTGCCGCTATCCACGCGTAAGCCTCAACAAGTCTCCGAGTCGTTGTCATCTGTGTACACCCCAATTCATCACCCCTTTGAATTACACGGGTTTTGATCTCGGTCCTCTACACAAGGCACGTTGGAAACCTCCAAGAGGTTCAATCCCAGCAAATGGTAATCCATGGTGTCACCCATATTGGGGAACACTTCCCCTGATCCACCCTCAGTGGTGTTCATATTAGGCATTACGGTGTGACATCTCCCCTCCTTTGAGTGCACCACCTCGGATCTGTCCTCATTGGGAGTTCTGATCCATCCATCTTCTAGGTGTTCTCTCCTTGGGATATAACAATCTGATTCGTCTCTATGAGATGTTCTGATCACTATCATTCCGTCTCCGCAAGACGTTAGACTCACAGCCTACCTTGTGATAAACATGAGATGCCTGAGGAAAACCTCGGATGACATGCCTTTGGCGTAACCGTCTCTGCTGGATGTTAATCTTGTAGCATACCCTATGTTAAACATGGGAAGCTTAGGAAAACCTCAGATGCATGCCTATGGAATATGATTCCCCGAATTCGGCGTGGGATACCTTGGGTTATGCATCTTTGAGATGACCTCTTATGAGGAAGAATACATGTCCCCCAATTCCCACACACCCAGAGATGCCTCGACATGCCTGATGTTGTCATCTACTCCGACCGATGGTCTCTACCATGTCGAGACCCCATGGAATGTCTTGACGGAAGTAGTGTAATTAACCGGTGTCCATAAAGATATGGCATCAGGTATGAGATTCACAAACAACATAATAAATCTATGAGGGAGACCCAGACAAGGTGACGAGCTCCGAGGAAGAATCCACGGAAGGAAGAACCGACATCCCATCATCCCAGTTTCGATCAAGGAGCATACATATCTGAACAAGGAACAAATGTCACCCGAATTTGTAAAGCGGGAATGCGGGGCCACAACAGTGTGTCCTCCACAAACGGATGCGCGCGCCCCGGCGAAAGCGTCCGAAACACACACCTCACATTGGGATGATTTTTTGTCTATGATTACATGTCAAAAATAATTCAATGGTGGTTTTCTTAGGATTTCAATTAAATATGAGGTTTTTCTATTTGGTTTGGAATATGTTACACATGTTTTAGTAGTTTAAAAAACTAAAAATGCATTTACAGGAATCCCAAGAAAATTGTAACATGGAATAACTTGTTGTTGGTTCCTACAATTAAAAAACTATCCATGGTTATTTTCCTCTAAATTCATAGAAATCGAACATCATTTTTCTAATTTTGACCCCCTATCACGCATTTTTAAAGGATTTAGTACCATTAAAAACAATTTACTGAGGCATTTTGACTGCACCACAAGTCTAATTGATATTTTTCATATGAGTACATGTCAAAAATAATTCAATGGTGGTTTTCTCATGATTTCATGTCAATATGATATCATTTTCTATGGTTTGAACCACTACACACATATTTTGGTGTTTTAAAACACTAAAAATACGTTTACATGCATATTAGGTAAACTATAACATGAAATGATGTGTCATTTATTCCTACATTTCAAAAATCAATCCACAATCATTTTCCTCAGATTTTATGTTGATATAGAATCTAATTCATATTTTTGACCCCCCTCCCCCACACACACATGTTTTTAAAGGATTTGGTACCTTTAAAAACTATTTACTATGTCAAAACTCAAAAAATGATTTTGAATTATTTTCAAACATAAGGATAACAATATATAATTTATTTTTTATGTGTAGGAATCAAAAACACATCAATGTGGTGCAAGATGTTGTCGGTATGACCCGATTTTCATGTTTTTAATATAATAGTGTCATTTTAGTTTTATTTAAGGAAGTTGTATGCATTCTTTGAAAATCTGTGAATGATCTATGAAATTTAGAATTTACCATGATATGATAATCTATAAGGCTAGAAATTTAATTGGGTATCGTTCTAGTAATCCATTGAAATATAAAACAAAAATAATTTTCCATTTTCTCTCACCATTGATCCTATGTTTCCCTATAAGAGTCTTGTTCTCGCACTTTTCCTTTCAACCTTGCAATTTTTCTTTGTGATTCCCTATCAATAGAGCTACTCGAACCCCCACTAGGTGTAGTAGTAACTGATGATGACTCCCTACGAAACACAACGGATGGAGTAGGTCCAGAACCCATCCCTGTACATGTCTTGGATTCTCCTACCCAAAAACAATTGGGACTTCATCGTTCTGGGAAACTGATGATGATTTGGAAAGGTTCACATCCCATATTTCTTGAATTTGAACCTGTTAATACAGAAATACTAAAAATTATTTTTTAAAATATTTGACCGTCATAATGTTATCTAATTAATCAATTTTGCATTACTATGTATTGTTATTTCATTAATATAAAATATAATATTAAAAAATAAATTATAACAACAAATAAGCCTTAAACCCAATTAATTGGGGTTTGATAGATGTATCAAACGGTACTAAATTGGAATCATTTTATCCATGTATCCACCCCCATTTAATTGGGTTTAAGTATTTTTTTGTAATAATATATTTTTCATTATGTTTTTTATATTAATGAAATAATATGAAATGAAAATGAAAAATACTTACTCAAATATCTTTGGTAGGGGCATTTACAAAACTGACATCAGATTCCTTATGCACATTAAAACACATCTATGTATGGACTACAGAGTAACCTAATTCATTAGCCTTTATAAAAAATATAAACAAGTTATAAAATAGTTGAATTATAATAAAATGATATAAATAATAAAGAATAAAATACAAACCAAAATTATTATTTTTCTAAAAAAACTCCAAGACACACTGATATGAAGAATGAATTATTTCTCATGATTCATAGTATTTTTTCAATAATTACTACAAAAAATAGCAACAATAATAAAAATGATAATTTTTTTGTTTGTGTTATTACGATACTCTAAAATATGCAATTACCTCATGAGATGCATCTCTGTTAATATTGACAAATGAATTCCATTTCACATGAGAAATTCATTCACACACTTTCTCATACATCAATCATGAGCTCAAAAATATTTTATTAAACTCATAACATAATATTCATTTAAAATCTCAGCATTTCTTTCCTAATTTTTTGATAGTGCATGGGCGTGAAATAGATCCTGGGACATCCAAATGAAAAAAATATCTAGAAATAAAAAACATAATATTGTATAAGTATAACACAAAATTTTATCGTGTCATGTAAATTAGTTACCAAGGAATATTAAATTAAATTAGCTTTAATTATGTATCAAAACACTATTTTTCATAGTTGTAATAATATTCCTCAAATATTTATAATTAATGGGAATGCTCAGTCTATCACAAATAAGCAGCCTAATAATCTGCCCATAGATTCAAGAAACATCATTAGTAGGCACCCCAAACTCATCAAATGGAATGATAATATTGAATTCCTTCAGGTCTCACACATATTTCATGATCATATTTATATATCTTCTATTTTTATTTTTCTCCATTTGAAAAATGAATTAAACAATTAATAAAATATATCATTTTTTTACAATGAAATACATACTAGTAATCGAAACTCACGGATATCCACTAGATGAAGGGATGACCAACTGATCCATAGCTGGAGGTGAATTGGATGGTGGGATACTAAAAACATTTGGGGAATGGTTGGCTCACTGGTAGTCTCCATTATAACTGAATCACTCAGATCCACTGAAGCTGATGGTAGTTGTGGTGTGCTCCGAGATGATAACCAGTGAGGATTTTGAAATTTATTTGTTCTCAACATTCATGCAATTCAATTGGTTCATATCTATTAAATGTATAAAAAATTAAAAACTAATAAATTTTTACAAAAAGAAAAAAGAATAACTAGATCAATGTATATATGTATGGACCACTTATCAATGAGAAATTGTAATATATTTTCATTACCAATTTATACATTCAATTATCTTCATCTTCATTGTATTCATTATTATAAACCTCTATTGTGATGAGTGGTTCATTTTCAACCTCTATTGAAAGTTCTATTGTTTCCATATTGTCAGTAAAAAATTAGTCAATGTTTTGTGGTTGATTAGGTTCATTGTCACAAAGTACAAATTGATCATCATCACTCATATCATATAAGTCTCTCTACTTTAAGTGTAAAAAAACTCTAACCTTCATGTATTTCATCATCCACATTATAAACAATCTTCACTTAGGAATCCAAGATAAATGGATCATTCTCTACATGCTCATTGGTATGGATAAATCGAGAATAGTTGATAGAATTCAAATGTAATGAATCATTCATTAAACACATATCAATATTAACCCACATTCATTTGAATAAGACAACCAAAAACTAACCATGATAGTTTAATTCAATTATATCATCCTAATTTCCATAATATCTCACCTCTATAAGGGTAAATACACAACTATTTTGAGTTTTTAAGTCTTCATCGTGATAAATTTAATGAAACCTAAATCCATGAATACTGCAGGCAACAAATTTCTTAGACTTTCATAGAGGACCTCGAGCCAAACAAAACTTAAAAGAAAGTGATATTTCAGCTTGATTTTCAACATTCATTATCTAGAAAAATATATATAAAGCTTTAGTTTTATCATAGACAAAATAACTACATGTCAATAATATTAATATGAGTATATACTTACCTGATGGGTGATCCATTTGACAATCTCCTAATTAACATCTTTTTTAATTCTATATCATTTCGTGATCTACCCCTTAATCACTTATTTGTTTGACATCATAATTCTTCAATAAATGGATCTGTAATAAGACTTCTGAGCAGTATATATCTATGTGCTTAATGAAACTCCAATTCATTTAGTGTAAAAGTTGACCCCTTTCCAATTGGTTATCTAATAATTGGAAATATTGATAACTTGTTTTCAAAATGATAATTAGTGGAGATATCATAAAAAAATTAAACACGATTGAATCTAGTCTCAATCCTATCCAAATACCTTGAATACAAGGTCAATCACTCTTTGGATATGTAACCTTTATTAATAGAGTCTTTTGGTTGATATTTATTAATCCTATATGATTTCAAATAACCTATGTACCTGATGAAAAAAATAATAAACATATAAAAAAAATTAGTCAATAATTTAATAAAATTAAATTCAATAATGAAAATAAAAATAATATCATTGTACCTCTCAATTGGATACATCAATTGATAATGTTCTGGTCAGCCATGTTTAGCTTCTTCAACCAAATGAACAATCAAATGGATCATCACAGTGAATAATGAAGGGGGAAATAACATCTACAAGTAAAAAAGTTTCAAAACAATTCAATCTTGAAGTTTATCATGCTCAATTGGATTTATATTTTTTCTGTAAAGCACTTGGAAAAAGGTACAATAGTTTATTTTTCAGTTAACATATTACAAAATTCCAATGAAAACAAATGTTCCATCAATATACATGAGTTGTGACTTTTCAATCCATGTAACATTCAATTTTTTTTAGTCAAGGCACCTTGATATATTACTTGAATTTCCATATTCCACTTTTAAATTATTTAATGATTGAAGGAATGCGTATTTCTCTTGATTTTTCATTCTAAAAATAGTCGAAGGATACTTTCCATTCTCATTTTCCCAAAAAACTTGCTTTATATTCATTAACTCCAAATTCTTATGAGCATTAAGGCGATCCTTTGACTTACCCTTCTCATTAAGCAATGTGAAAATTACATTTCCACAGAATGGTTTCTCAATATTTATTATCTCATGATTATAACATATCAAATTAAACTCCTAATAATGAATTTTTAAAAATATACCCTTTATTTTTCGGTTCCATATGATTCAAATATTGTACCTTTTACCCTTTTCCCCTTCATTAAAATGATTATGTTTTATAAATTCGTCAATGACACTCATTAATTGTCCCATTATTTCTGAACCTAATTACACTTTTAGTGGATTTCTCAGTATAATATATTCGTTGAATTGTGTCTTGTTAAACCTAGATTTATGAGAAGAAATAATGAATCAATGATGACACCTAAAACATAATTTTCTTCTATGAGGTAATTGTTGATGAAAAAAATTAAAAACTAGACAATAAAAATTAGTATGAGTGTTCCAATCAGATAAATTTCCTAATCCATGAATGTTAGTAATTGTCTATATTAAATTAGCAAGTATTTTTAATAGTTTTCTCATTAAAGAGCCATATGTTTCCATTCCATCATCTCATAATTCTCACAATTATTTGATTAGAGGTTGAAGGTATACATCAATTCCATTTCTAGGCATTTTATTTCTAGAAATAATCATCAAAATAAAAAAATAATATTTATTCATACACATATATGGAGGTAGATTATAAGGGATCAAAACAATTGTCCAAATACTATAATTAGTACTTAAAGTACAAAAGGGGTCAAAACCATCATAATCCAATCCCAAACGTGAATTCATAAGATTTGAAGAAAAATATAGATACAATGAATCAAAAAATTTCTATGATATTGAATCTTTTGGATGTCTCATCAAGCCATCATTAATATCTTGATCATGTCACTTCATTTCGTATGTAGTGTTAGATTCCATGAATAATCTTTTCAAGTATCATATCAGAGGAATGTAATGAAATAAAGTTGAAGGAGTTTTCTTTTTTTCTTGGGGTTGCATTGATTTATAATCACATTTTTGATCATTGAATTTCATCTATTTTTATAACATCTTATGAATTATACTTTTTCGGACTCTTCTCCCTAGTAAAGCATGCAATCATTAAGGAATTTATGTATCTTTGTATAATAAATTCAAAGTTTATTTATGACTTTATTAATCTCATTTAATAATGAAAGGATCATAGATTCACTAAATTCATCATGACGAAACTCTAAAATCATGTACATTTCTTTGTCAATAATTTCATAGAGACTATTTATATGATACAACATAAGTAGAAAATAAAACACTGAATACATATAACACCCTTTATACAGTTCTTGTTTCACATCTTCAACTAATTCATAAAGCTCATTATTTTTGTCGTTGAACTTACTAGAAGGATTAAAATTCTCGGGTTCAATTGAAGGTTTTTTTGATCTATGGAAATCTTGTACATTTTATCATGCAAATACAAATGTTTCATTTATCAAATTTAATACTAAATTCCCCTCTGGGGGGTCACTTTGTGTTTTGTTGATAGGATTATCTTTGTTTTGAATTTCTATAACAATATATTTACCATGACAAATCCTACATACATATTGAGAAGATAATTTTTTCTACATAAAATGATCATATACTTCATTTCAATTTGACCATCACTTGAATTTTTACTCAGGACAAACACATTTTATTCTACCATCCACTGGACATTTTTTAATTACATAATATTTTTTTTCAATCTCTTGTCGTAACTAGGTGTGTTTCAAGGTAAAGTAATCAAACTTTTATCCATAGGTATTTGATTCTCACTCTTCTCCCTGTATATTCAGATATAAAGATATAAATGGTTAATCAAACAAGTACAATTAAAAGTAATCATCAATTAACTTCATTATGCTTGGTAATATAATTTATCCTATAATTATATAAATATAGTATATAAAATCATGGTGAACATAAATGTACAGTCAGTATGTTCTTACTTAGAAAGACTCATGCCAGTGTAGAAGAAGCTTACTAAAACATTAGTGAATAATCAATAAAACCAAATGGTTTCCTATCCTCTAATCAACCATTATCCAAAAATCACTAAGGCTTACTCACCAAGAATTCATGTGGGATATATGAATCAAGAAGTTATAGACTATTTATAACCCTACAGACAAACAATAATTCATCGTATAAATGATTCATGATCCCCATTTATAATAGGCATTACTGATAGTTATGTGTATAAGATTCCTAAGGTACAAAATTTATCATTTGATTGTACCATATGATATACTACATGATGATATAGAAAACCAATCATACAATATTAAAAAATTACACCTTATGATTGGGGATTGCACTCTCCGAGAAATGGTGGAGAGGGGTCACCATTGGGGATCACCATCAAGGAGAAGGGGGGGAGGTCATTGTGGGGTCATCGACATGTAGCAAGTGGGGTTTGGGTCACGAGGATCATATGTGAGATTGGGAAAAGGGGTGGTCACCATCGAGGATGAGGGGTGAGCCATCGGGGGGAAGTGGGGGAAGGGGGGAGACGTATGTTGTCAGAGATAAGGGAGTTCAGTTTCGGGGAGAAGTGGGGTTGAGGGTGAGGGGTAGTCACATACCTTGGGGAGAGGTGTGACCAAGGGGGATGGGAGGTCACCAGTGTCGAGGATAGGTTCGGTAGAGGGAGGGTAATCACTGGTGCTGAGGAGAGGAATGATCGAGAGTGAGTGGCAGTCGTAGGAATTGGGGAGAGGCACGATCGAGGGAGAGGGTCGGTCACCGATGTTGGGGGAGGTTCAGGGTCGAGGGGGAGGGGTGGTCATCAACATCAGGGAGAGGTGGGGCTGCGGGATCGGTGGGGGGTAGAGGGAGGGAGGGATTCACTAGCATCGGGGAGAGTCATTATCGAGGTGGGGGTGGTCACCAGTGTTGGAGAGAGGCGAGGGCGAGAGGGAGGGGTGATTGCCGACGTCGAGGACAGGCACAACCAAGGGGGAGGGGCAGTCGCCAGCATCAGGGAGAGGCACGAAAAAGGGAGCGAGGGGGTTAGGGAATTGGGTGGAGGGGGTGTGGTCAGTTATTGTTTAAAAATAAAAGAAGTGGTTTCATTGAAACCACCCCTATATTTAAAATATATTTAATATTTTTTTAGTAGTGATTATTTGAACTTCCACTGATAAACTTTCACTAATACCACTCTTTCTTGTAGTGCTAGATAACATATTTTAACAGAATCATACCCTAAAAGTAACATATATAGTTTTATTATCAATTCTAAAGCAATAAAAGTCACTTATAAATACCATCTCTTTAACGTCTCAAACAATTGGATTTCTCTCACTAGAATTTTTTCCCACTTTATGAATTTTCTCATCCATAGTAATTTTAATTAGTTTAAGGAATTTATATCACAACAAGAATTATCACCCAAAGGAATTTATTTTTTACATTAAGGAATTATATTCACACCTATATGTGATATAGTATGTACATGCACAACATCATATTGTATCTTCATATGACAACAATGAATATTGAAATGAAATCATTGAATCATTGTACAAATGTAACATCCCGAACTCGGATGTCACTCAACTATGCCCCACGCCTGGTTGGCTACATGGCCGCAAGCATGTCTTCCCAAATGCCAGAGGCTTATGACTAGAAGTTAGGGACTAGGTGAGTCATTTGGGAGACTATACCCCAATTACCATAATTTTTCATAATGGAATTCAATCACATTTAATAGTGGAAGAAGATAAAATAAGTAGACAATATATAAAATAGACGAGCAAGACAATAATATGTAAAAAGCCAAAAGTATCTCATATACCATGATGCAGATGATACATGTATCTAGAAAATATCCAAAATAGGTACATAGAAATATAATAAAATACAAGTATCTAAAATCCAAAATGACCGAAAAGTTCTCCCATAGCATCGCAAGCCTCATCAAAGTCCTATGCTCCCATGCTCTACAATAATGATCAACAAATAGTTTTAGGGAGCTTTCCCCTACTATCACCTATAACTATATAATCTCTTCGGGTCCCCAAGGAGGCCCAAATAGGATCTGAGATAAAAATCCCAGTAGGTTTCCACCTAAATATATATACAGTTCTAAGAAGTACTATAAAATATGCTAAACAAGTGAAAGTAAGTAGTAATGTAAGTGTGAAATCCCAAGGCATATAACTACTGCAAACAAGCAATACTAAACAGCCTCTTTTGGCTCCCTGCAAAAAGTTTCGTCTCCTAACAAGGCATCTACAAGTAATATAAACAAACAACACAGCCTTTCCACATAACCATCCATATCATGTCCACATGTCCTTACCGTATAAAGAAAACTATATCAAAAACCCACAGCCTAGTCATACAACAAAAATCATATATCCCACATTCATGCCATATAATTAAGTGTAGATCACGAAGGTCTGGATATATGGTGCTGAAGACCAAGGAATCCTCTTCGAGTCTCAGGAGAATCTTTATGGAAACATGGCATAGACACTGTTTGGAATCCTAGGAGAATGTGTACCAACATGTCCTACGTGAGTCTAAGATTTCTGGATCCAAGGGGTAGCAAAGCCTATGGCAACTGCTCATAATTATCTTTCATGAGACAAGGTCCGAGTAAAGCTACCTCACCTGCCTCTAGCCATCACAAGGGTGATTAGCATAGCCTACCATACAGAGCCTCATGAGGAGACATTTGTATCATTTCTTGATAATTATTATTATAGGAGAACTCATCTAGATGAATGTGTCTCTCCCAAGATCCCCCAAAATTTTGGACACATTCACTCATCAGGTTCTCTAGCACTTGTATCATACACTCTTATTGGATATCAGTATGAGGGTGGTGAATTGTGCTCAGAAGCACCTATGTACCCAGTTCCCTCTGAAAACTCTATAAGAAACAAGATGTAAAGTGGGAATCCTTATTTTAAATTATAGTACGTGAGAACCTGTAAAGTTTAATTATCTCATGGATATAGAACCATCCAAGAACATTAACATCGAAGGTATCCTTGATCGACAATAAATGATCAACATTTTTTATCATGTCAACAACAACTCACGTAGCATCATTACCTCAAGGCAACCTTAGTAAACGAGTCATGTAATCCATTATGACATCATCTCATTTCCACTTAGGAATAAGTAACTGATATAAAATCATTGCTGGTCATTTATGTTACTCCTTCACATGCTGACTAGTGTAACACCTCGTAACAAAACTAGCTACCTCACTTTTCATACATGGCCATTAGTATTAATGATGCAAGTCATGGTACATCTTGTGACTCTAGGATGTAGTTCCCAAGATGAATCATGAAACTCCGACATCATATCCCCACGTATATCCACTGGAACCCAAACACATCCATGGATATGTAAGATCTCATAAACACCTACAGTCCAACTAGGAGGAGGGTCCTCACATTCCACACTCTCCCATAGGACTAGACCCTCTAAATTTGATAACTGCCTCATGCTTAATTTATCCAATAGGGTAGAGTTAATAACTATGGATGTTAGATATGTCTATCCCTAACTGTTGTGCACCTCCATATAGATCTTAGAGAATAACGCCATAAGTTTCCACTCACTACTTATCTTCTGCAATATCTGTATCTGAGTCCACGTGCTCAGTGCATCGAACATTACATTACCTTTACTGGTCATGTATTCAAGCTTGAAGTCAAAATATTTTAGGTACTCCACCCAACTTTTTTCCTCATATTCAAATAATACTGAGTAAATATATACTTGATGATTTTTTAGTTTGTATACACCAAAAAATGATCTCCCAATAAATAATGTCTCCAATAGTGAAAAGAAAGAACAACTGCATCTAGCTCAAGATCATGCCTATGGTAATTCCTCTCACGTGGCCTTAGAAACTGAGACTCATTTGCAAAAACTCTATCCCCCTACATCAGCACTACTCCCAACCCAATACTTGATGTGTCACAATTAAGGATGGAAGACTAGGTTCATCAGGACCATGAAAACTACTATCATGTTTGTGAGACTGAATGGAATAACTAGATACTCATATAGACCATACCTACTATGAAATGTTGTACGAAGTATGTATGTGGTTCAAATATGTACCTGGTGATATCCTAACCTTAGTTCAATTTTCAAGAATACTTGGGATCCTATAATCTTATCAAACATTTGATCTATTTTTGGAAAGGGATATCGGTTTTTAACCACTAGCTGATTCAAATTACGATAATCCTCAAATAACCTGAGAGTTATATCCAAATTTTTTGAAAAAAGATTTGGAAAACCCCATAGAGAATTATTAGGTCAGATAAACCCCTTTTCCTCCAAATACTCTTGCATCCACTTAATTTATTACAACACCATCATAGTCACCTAGTAAGTAAAAATGGATACTGGTGCATCTCATAACACTAGTTCAATAGAGAACTCAACCTATCCCTCGAGAGGTAAACTAGAAAATTCATCTGGAAACATGTCCCTAAAATGATCCACCATTAGAGGAAAGTCTACCAGACTCACTCCCTGATCGTTGAAAATAAAAAATAGCAATCTAGGTTGTCATTATACTTAACTCGTGATGATCTAGTCCATCTCAGCTCACCTGGACACCCCATTCACCCTTGTGAGTAAACGTTGTATCCTCTGGTGATGTGAAAGTTACCCATAGGTGATAGTAGACAATGTAAGATCGATAATATGGTTAACAGTCCATCCCATGAATGACGTCAAACCCTATCACCTCAAAGACATAAATATCTCAAATGAAGTGACACCCACCAACATCAAGGGGGTATTCCATGCACTATATCAAATCATCCATTCTAATTCCCAATAGTATTTCTTGCATTAAAATGCTTTAAAAGTACCAAAAAACAAGCCCAAGGATATTCACCATAGGTGAGGATATGAAACTATGAGATAGACCTATATCAAAAAGAGCTGATTCAATAGTAGAGGCTACTAAGATCATTCCTCTCACTGTAGACAGTATGAAACCTTCCTCCTCAGGGGCAGGTTGTACATAATATAATTGACCTATACCACGACCCTGTGAAACATTCTCACTGCTCAGAATATGTCCCCTTCGATGTATAGGAGTAATTGGTGTATGGGTACCTCAGCAAGGACCATTATTTATGCAACCTGATTGGCCTGCATTACTCTAGCTCCCTAATTGACACAGATCTTAGAAACCTACTCCTAAACTTGACATCAGAGCTAACCCCCAACCAATCACAACTGGAGGGAAGGTCCTGCAAAACCATTGCATGTGGTAGATCCATCTATAAGCTCGGCACTCGACTGGGTCGCAGTCACGCTGATTCTTCCTATGTCCTCTCCTGCCACACTAGTGAAAAAACACCGAGCTACTAGGACTCATAGCCTAACTGATGCTTATCTCATGAGAAGCATCAAAATGGTGCTTCCTTCCTGAAGATATAGAACCACTAGTTTGAGAAGAAACATTTCCCTACTCTATATCCCCAAATTCCCTCAGGTTCCACTCTATAATCAGTTCCTAATACACAATCTCGGTGATAGAGGTCAACCTGAACATGTTGACCTAGGATTTGATAGTATCTGAGAGGCCTTCCTCAATGCATCTCACTCTCGATAGCTCACCAATAAGGTACATCAGTGAAAAACTATGCAACTCTGTAAAGTATGTTGAGTACTCTATAACCATCATGGTGCCCTGCTCTAGATGCATGAAATCACTACCTCACTCTGCCCATAGTGTCTTGGGGTAATATTAGTAAGGAAGTTGGTCTGGAAATCAGTCCAACCCATATCTTGTAGCCTTTCAGCCTGTTTCAGATCATCCCACTAGTAATTTACTACTCCATGTATCATATAAGGGGTGAGCTTGACCCTCCTCTCAAGAGGTGTCTCCAGACGCTCGAAGATAGTTAGTGTTGTCTCAAGCCACAACTCAGAATCTTGTGGACCATAATCCCCCAAAAACATTAAAGGATTTTGTTGCTAGAACACCCATGTCAGCTAGGCCATAGTCTTGGTAGGGTACGATGCTCCTTGAAAAGTCTGCATAAAGCAAAATAACCCCTCGTGGAACTATGCCTCAGCACCTATATCTGAAATAGTCTATTATAACATAAAAATCACTGAAAGAGTATCCAGTAGTATCTCATGGCCCACAACCTTCAAAGCCTAGTCATCGCCACCCTCTTGGCATACCATTGGATGTCTTCATGGTGACATACCTCTACAATTCCAAACACTCACCTCAGAAAGTATTGATATCAAAGTCGCATCTCAAAAGCATAGGAAAGGTCAAAACCCTCCTAAAAACAAGTCATAACACACAACCTAATTCTAAATACATTACTGTATAAAGAACAACCACAACACAACTAGAAACACTGCCTCTCACCCACTCATTATCTGGGGGTAGGTTAAGTCTCTATTTTCCATTTATTTTCATTTAACAGTCATTATTTGACATGATTTAACCAATGGTACACCATGTTCTAATCCTTGAGGACCCATAACACCTCATGAACCAAAACTTGATTCCCATATAATCCATACACATCAAATTCACATTAAAATTTTAATTTAAAAGGTACTTCATTTTCTATGTCATAAGGTCCCATACACCTTCTGAATTGAAAGATGATGTCACTTCTTTATCCTCTTTACAAAGTCTACCACAAAATCAGGAACAACCATTAGAGCACCTATCACAATATCATGCATCAAATAATTCATCTTAAATGGCATTACATAATGCATGATATGTGATTTCTAACAAGGGAATATAAGATGCATGAGATGGAATACCCTCATCTCATCAGGTTTCAAAAAAATAGAACCCTCAATTGCATAAATAGTATCAGCATAAATCATGTGTGTCACCTAATGGTGAAATCAAATCAACTGTATTAGTTAAAACTAGAAAATAGCAATTTCATTTAGGGTAATTTGTATTTTTCTTGTACATAGGTTAGCTATGCTCGAGCATAGCTCATTTATAAATTCCATTTTCTTCCATATCCCTGTCTATTGTCTCCAAACAATAAATAAAACTAGAAAAGAAATTTTCTTTGATACCACTTTGTAACATCCTAAACATGGAATCCACTCAATAGTTCCACAAGCCCGGTTGGATATAAGGCCTCAAGCACACTCCTCAAATTCCAGATGCTTCCAACTAGTTTTGAGGGTCTAGTTGAGTTATTGGGGATTCTATTCAATAATTACGAGTGTATATCATGGTGGAAGTCCATCAAATTCAGTAGAAGAAGTAAATACAATAAGCAGATAGTAGGTAAAATAGATAAGCAAGATGGGAATATATAACAAGCCATAAGTGTCTCATATAACATGATGCAAATTATACATGTATATAGAAAACAACCAAAAAATATACATGGAAATAAAGTATAATACAAGTATCCAAAATCCCCAAAGATCAAAATGTGTCACAGTATCATCACAAGCCTCAGCTGGGTCTCATGCTCCCATGCTCTAAATAAATGATCAGCAACTAGTGTTAGGCCTCTTTCCCCTACTATCACATGAAACCATTTAATTTGTTTCGGTCCCCAAGGAGACCCAAACAGGGTGTGAGATAAACATCCCAGTGGGTTTTCACCCAAATATCTATACAATTCTAAGTTGCACTATGAAATATGTGAAACAAGTACAAGTAAGAATTAATGTACGTGTGAAAGTCCAAGGCATATCACCAATGCAAACATGTTATACCGAACAGTCTATTGTGGCTCCCTACAACAAGTGGCATATCCTAACAAGGAACCTATAGGCAATATAAACAAACAACACAACCTTATCATAAAACAATCCATATCCTATCCATACAACCTTACTCTATAATGAATACCATATCAAAAACCCACGACCTTGTTATACAAACACAGTCATATATCCCACAATTGTTCCATATAATGAAGTGTAAACCATGAAGGTTTGAATCCAATGTATTGAAGAAGAAGGCATCATCATCATGTCCTAGTATCATCTCAATAGAAACTCAGTATAGGCACATGTTGGAGTCCTGGGAGCATGTGTACCAGAATAGCCTACGTGAGTCCAATCAATCTGATTCTAATGGAAAAAAGCCTAAGACATCCCATAGAATCAAGACCCAAAGTGAATACTCAACCTAGGTTTCCACTACTGCATTCTAAATCCATGGAGATTCATCCTTGGAATCTATGTAAATCATCAACCATTCCGTACATTTTACAATTTCCAACCATATGAGTCTACCCACTCATATAAACAATTAAATTCATAACCATTCAACGAGTATACCTAATCATTTAAACCGTTACATCTCTTGAGTATATCCACTCATGTACTCCACTTCCATTTCATATTTCACATGGTTATACCCACCCACTTATCACCAATTTCCATTTAACACATCACATGGATATACCCACTGATTAATCATAATTACCAAAAAACCATTTAAGATGTCTAAAAACAAATAACAAGTATACCCACTCGCCTAATAAGTTTCATTTAAGAATGTAATCAATTTAGGCATGACATATTATGATAACACAAGACAAGGAGGCAGGACATCTCTGAAAAAGAAACTTTATGTGCATTTTTTATGAAATAATGAGGATTTTTTTATTTTTTGAAATGATAAAACCCCTGTATTTCAATGTTTTATTAAAATAATGGGTAATTTAAATTTTATATTGATTATGAGAAAAATTGAGAAAAGTGCATAATTTTGGATTTTTTACAGATTTTTACAACAAGGGTATGTTTGTCATTTATTAAAAAATATAAGTAAAAAATTACTGATTAATTTTTTTTATAATACTGATTTTATTTCCTTCAACTTTACCTTTATGACATAGAGCTGATTCGAAGATCTATTAGTCCAAAAAATCATTGAATTTGGAAACTTTTCTGGGCAGACAGCGTGGACTCCACTACCGTAACAGATGCACGAGTCAGTCTCCTCACCTCTAATTTAGGTTATTCTACCTGGGATATCACTAGGACACATATAACCGACTTTAAAACAATTTTTGGGGATTTTTGAAGTCATTAAGGTTTCCATTGACCGTTATACATTTGAAGGAAGCTTCTTAGAAATTTCAGCCACAAAAATTCTTATTCAATGAAAATTCTATACCTCCTTAATACGATTTCAAAACGAGCTGAAATGTGGAGGTTGAATGGAAAACACATTTAGGAACAACTTTTATGAAGTAGTCTATATGTTAATTGACAATTTATTATTCCAAAAATGCACAATATTTTAGGGGATAGAATTCTGCCTATAAAAGGAGGCTCTCGCCTCCTTCCCAAATCATCATCTCGACACCAATAGCCAAGGTGGTTCCCAACGGGGCATGTGATGATGCTACACCGCTATTCCCACCCCATTTCTTCATTTTATTTTATTTTTATTTTATTTTGGTATTATTTTTCAATTTTAATTCAAATTTTAGTATTATCAATCCATATCTTTGTGTTTCTCCACACACTTTTCATTATTTCTTTCCCTAACTCTCACTTATCTTCCACCCACTCCACCAAGTAATCAATTACTCTC
Organism: Viscum album; assembly: GCA_963277665.1. Taxonomy (NCBI): domain Eukaryota; kingdom Viridiplantae; phylum Streptophyta; class Magnoliopsida; order Santalales; family Viscaceae; genus Viscum; species Viscum album. Next base: position 959,506,850 of record OY728148.1, on the reverse strand, counting down.
AGAAATGATAGGATAACCCCAAGACTTGTCCAAAGGGAAGGTGAAGGTGATCATGAATTTTCTTTAATGTTTAATTTTAAGTTTGTATATATATTTTAGTAGCATGCACGGGTAAGCCAAATGTCCCTGATGTTGTGACTACTACCGATAACATGCAACTCAACATATTCATATTATTTTATTTAATAATTTTACCTCTCTCAATTGGTTATTTCTCCACAAATTGGAGTTGAGATAATCAATGGATGAAATGGATTCAATTGAACTGGGTCCTGGTAGATGACACATTCTAGACAAAGGTGTGTCACCAACTTGGATTATAGGAGGAGGTGGAATTGAGATTGCACAAACATTCAATGATATTAAAAAATTTATAAATAATGAATAGTAGTTCAAACATGAGATTTTCTGTTTTGATTATCAAACTGAAATAAAACATATAAAGGAGAAAAATTATTGAATATTTAACCAACCCCCAAAACCATGTTCTTTCTTATTAATTCATTATATTTAGACTTGAATCTTAGTATATATTTAGAATTATTGCTTCACATGTCATTATTTTAAATAATAAAATACCCAAAAATATTTTTCATCACATTCATCTAGTAAAAAAACCACAAAAAGAGATAGAATGGGTGAATTAAATAAATTAAGTGTACTACATTAAGAAGGATCTTCAAGAGAGATGACCCCGGTCAGCCACTATTCTGCACTAGGAAAAATATAATTATTTTTTTCCACACCCCACAACAGACGTGAGTCAAAACTACCGCTGTTTATGTGGATAAAATCATTAGTTCATTTACGTTTTCTATTTTCACATATTAGTTAAATATCATTTTATTTAAAAAAACTAAAAAAGTCTTCCATAATGTATTCAAATTCAGAATATTATGCATGGAAAAATTATTCACAAGTGCAACAAAAAAATCAAGAAGAAGATAAATATTTTAGAAGAGATCAGATGCATGAACATAGAGAAAGAATTAAACAACTAAACAGAAAGGCTAATAGAGATTTTGATAATGGTCATGAATTAATAGAGAAACCCAACCCTAATCTAGAGGAATAACATGAGAATGTGGTGGAATAAATTTCACCACTTATATATTGAAATTGAAGAACCAGATGAAGCAAGGGGGAATATGTATCTGTTGAGCTAAAAGTGGGAGATCAAAATAGTTTGGATGAATTCATGATTATATATGCAGAACTACCTAACTTACCCATACAATACAAAGAATAAGATTCAGCACCACTGAAGGAAGAAACCACCCAAGTGGTGAAATTTGAAGTCAAGATGTAGGATCCTGGCTACCTACCTCCATCCTTAGAGAGTATACTCTAAGAGGCACTTACCACTAAGGAAGAGATTGAAGCTGAACCAACTGAAGGAGTAAAACCATTCAATGACTCTATCCCTTCTAATTTTATTGAATATGAATTCTACATCACTGCATGTGGTTTTTATTATACATAATTCGACAACCTCAACTCTTCCTTGGAGGATGAAGAAGAACCTCGATGTGCACATGATGAGGAACATATGGATCTCCCTAGACACATTGAATATTTATTGAAGGAAGTTCATAAAGATATGCTAGTGTATTTTCTTAAGGAAACCATGCAAAAAGTTGATTTTATGGTGAAGAATTTGATCTTGATACTTCATGTTTTAATATTAATCAAATTGAATTACAATGTGACATTCCCATTGACAATTATTTTGATGAAGCATACCTCAAGTAACTAATGGACAGAGAAGAAGAGGTTACATAAGTATCAACAAAGAAAGGGGATGATTCATACTTCATCTTACCCCCACCATGCAAGCTATAACTCATTGTAAATTGGGGATATGGTTTACTCTATCCCATAAGGATGAAGAAAATGCTAGGAAAGGCCACATGAAGTCGTTCAAATAAAATAAGCTTTATCCTCCATCAGAATTTGGATAACAGCGGGTACTGACCTCTAGAGGCAGTCAAAATTCAGGGCCCACTTGAGGGATAATACCATGATTTATCTTTACTTGATTTCTAGGAATTAATATTTCAATTTATTTTCATTGAAATAATTTAGTATGTTGCCCCCTCCCTCTTTTATTTTGAGATTAAATGAAATGATCATTGTGATTAATTGAGTAAATTTCTATTGTTGGATCCTGATGGTAGAAGGAATCCCCATACAGTAAAGGGTAAGGACCAAGTTTTATGGAAAACAGGTGTTCAATTTTAGTGTCGTATCTTTTAAACTCTCCACATTTTTGTCCACAACATGTTTTTATCTTTAAAGATAAAATTGCATGCCCACACTTGAATTCATGTTTTACTCGACTTATCAAAGAGACATGAGTTTCTTGGGAATCCTATGATTCTATTTTTTAGATTTCAATGTTGATATGATTACATGATTTAAATGAATAATTGAATTTTTAAAATGAATCATGGATAATGAAGTAATGACTCATGTTTTGATGGAATTAATTGATTCATGTAAATGTAATTCTCAACCATCCTTCTTGCTTTGAATTTCTGAATTTCATGTGAATTGATTTATTAGTCATGTCATGAGTGATTTTTCAATGTTATTTTTTCCACTCCCAATATGATTTATAGACCATGTACTTCCTATTTATTCTTGTATATATTTCTTGGATGATCTTGGTACATGGAACTGACAAGAACTTGTATTGAAACTTATCAAAGCTATGACTATTCAAAAACACATTTAAAATGATTGAGGCATCTTTTAGAAAGACAATATTACTTAAAAGACCACCTTTGCATCAATCATTCTTTAAGACCATAGAGACCATCAATGGACTTTATAGTAATGATCCATGTTTCAAGCCATTTTTATCCATTACTACCATCATTTTAGTATTTTCATGATATTTTAAAGTTGATGTGTGGGGTTAAAGGGAATCATGGTGGATGGGATACAATACATTGTAAGGAAGAAGTGTGGGGTGTATTATTGTGGTAATTGTAAAAGGTTGTGGAGTCATTCATTATACTCTATTTTTCCCATATTGAATTAAAAAAATAACAAAAATGACAAAAAGAACCAACAATGAAAGAAAAAAATGGGTTGTGATTTGGGAAAACCAAAAATCACCATTTTCTAGACCGATGATGTTATGATCGTATGTGGTCAGATGATAGATGTGAGATTTGATATAATCAGAACTTTTGAAATAAGAATAAAAATAAAAAAATAAAAAAATCAAGTGGGTGAAAAAATAATTAATTATTCTTACTTGATCATAACATTTTCTTTGAGTTTTGGGAATTAGGTGTTGCTACATTGAAGGGGATAATTTCATTATATTTTTATTTTTGATATCATGCATAGTACTTAAGAGATTATCCTCCTGCTTAAGCCTTAATTTTTAAAGCATCAAATCCTACCAACCTTAAACCTCAGAGTCAATAGAACCTTAATTTAATGTCCTCATGATTTCATGTGCATTTTTTCTTTACAAAGTGGAGAAATTATTTCATTTACAAGCCTATGGCTAAGGAGAATTTTCTCATGATATGAGAATAACTCTACTTGAATTGTATCATGAGTGATGAGAGAAAAGAATCAAAAGTATGGTAAATCATGACTTGTCATGTTTAATAATAATTAATCATGGATCTTGAATGAATGGAATGATATGTTCTATCAATTTTCAAAGGGTAAAAGTAAAATATGTAAATTATTTGTTTCTTTGAAAAATGGGAAATTAAATTGATATTTTATCCATATTTTTTAAATGTATGATTTCACATTGATTTTTTTTTGTTTTATTACCTTGGAATTTAAATATTGGTAATATTAGTGTCCTCTGATTTCCATTTGGAGATTTTATACATGGGGACAAGCATGGTTTAAGTGTGGGGGTATTTGACAGAGCAAATTTATGTGCATATTTTTTATCAAATAGTGAGAATGTTTATTGTTTTTCAATGATAAAACCCATGTATTTCAATGTTTTATTAAAATATTGGGTAATTTGAATTTTAGAATAATATTGAGAAAAATTGGTAAAAGTACATAATTTTGGATTTTTGAAAGATTTTTACCACAATGGTATTTTTGTCATTTCGTAAAAAATATAATTCCAAAATTAGTGATTTTTTTAGAATCCTGATTTTATTTCATTCAAATTTCTCTTCAGGTTCTAGAGTTGATTCAATGATCTATTAGTCCAAAAAATTTAATGAAGTTGGAAACTTTTCCAGGCAGACAACATGGTCCCCACCACCATAACAGATGCACAAATCAATCTCCTCACCTCCCATTTAGGTTATTACACTAGGTATAGCACTATAACACATCAAAACAACTCTAAAACAAATTTGGGGGAGTTTTTAATTCATTAAAGTTTCCATTAATCGTTATACATTTGAAGGAATCTTCTTGGAAATTTCATCAATAAACATCCTTATTCAATGAAAATTCCATAACTCATCAATCCCATTTATAAATGAGATGAAGGTTGGAGGGTGAATAGAAAACATATTTATGAACAAATTTTATGAAAGGGTCCACATGTGAATCGACCATTTAATGGCCCAACAACACATAAAATTTTAGGGGACATAATTCTGCCTATAAAAGGAGGCCCTCGACTGCTTCCCAAATCATCAGCTAGACACCCACAACTAAAGAGGGATCCCATTAGGGCACGTGCCGATGATTATCCTTTGTTACCCCCTTATTTATTATTTTAATTTTAATTTTAATTTAATTTTATTATTAGTTTTCAATTTTAATTTAAATTTTAGTTTTATTAATCCATGTCTTTGTGTTTCTCTATCCACTTTTCTTTATTTATTTACCTCTCTCTCAATTTTCTTCCACCCACTCCACCAAGTAATATATTACTCTCGGAAATGAGAGGTTGACCCTGGGACTTGGCCTGGGGGGGAGGTGAAGGTGATCATGAATTTTCTTTAAAGATTAATTTTACTTTTGTAGATATATTTGAGTAGCATGTATGGGTAAGGCGAATGTCCCGGATGTTGTGACTGCCTCTGATGACCTGAAACTCAACCTATCCCTATTCTTTTATTTAATCATTCTTCATTGTCTTTATTGCTTATTCTATCATATGCTGGAGTTAATCTAATCAATGGATAAAATGGTTTGGATTGAATTGGGTCTTGGAAGATGACACATTCTAGACAAAGGTGTGTCACTAACATGGATTAAAGGAGGAGGTGTAATTGAGACTTCTCAAACATTCAATGATATTCCACAATTTATAAATAAATAATAGTAGTTAAAACATGATATTTAATGTTCTTATTATCAAATTGAAATAAAACATATAAATTATTATAATGATTGAACATTTAACGAACCCCCAAAACCAAATTCTTTCATATTAATTCACTTCTAGAAATGGAGGTTTTACCAACGCCTGTAGAGTACATTTACCAATGGTTTAAGGAAAATGTTGGTAAAAGTTAGTTAAATCATCTTTTCCCACCAGTTTTCCAAAACCGTTGGGAAATTTATACTCTATACCAATGGTTTTCTTAAACCATTGGTATAGAGATGTTTAAATCATCCTTTAACAACAGGTTTTACAAACCGTTGGGAATGTTTTGCCCCAAATTCATAGATGCTCGAACTCCCCCATTCCATGCGACTACAGCCCTAAACAGAAGGGAGAATTGGGATTTTCCTTCCCCTATGGCCGAAATCCTTCCATATTTAAGATTTATCAGTTCCTCGCTTGTATTATGTAAGTGACACTGCATCTACTATTTTGGTTTTATGTTTTCATTTGGGGAAGTGGAGAAGCGGGATTCTGTTTAAGCTACTGCAGAAATTCTTCGTTCCGATCCATTTTCAAAATTTCTTAGTTCTACACTTCTAATTTGTAAGTGATACTTTCATTTTTAATGTTCTATATCTACTATTTTGGTTTTCTATTTTGATTTGGGTGTGTATGAATTTTGTTTTCTGTTTGATTTCAGTGTGTGTGTTGGGCTTTGACAGTGAATCAAGTTTGATTCAAAATGAATTATGTGTTAATATCATCCATAAATTTTTAGTTCTTAGATGGATTGGTATTTCTTGTATTTTTTTGTTAATATCATCCACATTCAACATGATTCACATCATGGTAAGAATGTGTGATGATGTTGTTAAGATTAGAGAAAAAGATCATACACTCTGGGTTGTTTATCGTGGCATGGTTAGTCATGAGTGATAATTGGCTTCCTAAGATGACCGTACTAATATAACATTAGGTATAATTAAATATGTTTCTCACTGTACATTGTATATTATGTCTCTTTATTGGCCAATACTCACTTTTATGATGGTGGGGAGCTTCTCACTAGCCATTTTTGCATGTGTATACATCCATAACAATGTTGGATAACTCACAAGTTTAATTCATTAATCCTGTTATCATTGAAAAACATTATTATTAATCTCAAATTTAAAAATAAATGTTTTTGTCTATATTTTATGAAATTAAAACATTTTGAAATCCATGAACAACCTATTAGTGTAGAAGCCTAAACTTTATCCACCTATGGGGTGCACTTGACTTGAGGAACTAATAGGGTAATGAAAGGTATGACCATAGAGGTGCCAAGAATGATTTATTGAACATGAGTGACTGATTTGGGATGCTTGTAACACATAATGGGGCCTGAGGCAAGTGCCTCTATTTGGTATGCCTATAAAGGGGCCTTGAAGTCCTCTTTTACCAACAGTTGTGTGAAAATGTTTGTAAAACTCGTTCCTTTACCAATGGTTTGATTCAATGATGAGGCAATGAACCTTTATTGATGATTGTTGATTTTGAGTTATTGACATGACTCACACTCTTTCCACCGATGAACCAGATGATTGGGTTGTAGCTCAGGAAGCTAGGTAGAATTTTAGAATTTATTGAGCCTCTTGTATAGTACTACTTCCTAATACTTGTAACTATGTTTTTCTTCTTGATACATAAAATACATTACCATCATTATGTTTATGATTCTGTTATTAGTTGGTATTACTAATTTGGTTATTTTCATCCATTTCCAATATTTTCCCATTGTTATCTGTCTTCCACTTTTTAACTGATAATATTAAAATTGTGAAACTTAGGTAATGAGGTAATAGTCTCCCCTAGACATAGCAAAGGCTCTCACTATTAGTCAATAACATTTGGAAATTTGGTAGATGTTCTTGAGGCCATGTGGCCATCTGGGTTTGGGTCACTAAATAGTGGAATTCTGGTTTGGGACATCATAATTCCAAGATATCCTTTTTATAGGTGTTTCTATTAAAATACATACCTATAACTATTGATGGTCCATCTCCAAAATCAATTGGGACATGATTCAATGGATACACATACATCATTCAGAGTGTGTATCCTAGTACTTACCTTCAAACCACCATAAATCATCTATTTCTTTATGTTTTTTTATCAGAATGGATTTTCTATATTATGTTTTTTGGTTTACACATTAGTTATTTGTTTCTAATTACTTCCATATTTCTTTTCATTGCAGGAAATGACACCCATTGAAGAGATGCGGTGAAAAATGATGACAGAAAATAATCGCCGCATGACACAGATGGGCGTTGCTCCACTCATCCATGTTGTGAGTATTTTATTTCAAATATATATATTTCAATTACTTAAAATATCATGTGTTTACTTTTGTGTTAATTTTTTTTTCAGGATCGACCCCCTATATGATAGATATCCGACGAGGAGCCTGATATTGCTCCCAGTACTGAGGATGGTGGTAGGAGGGGGGTGGTGTAAGAGTTAGACAATCATCTGGTGATCCCGGTACTAAGGTCGATGGTATGAGGGCGTGAGGTGTGAGAGTTAGAAAATCCACTGGTCATACACGATTGGACTATTCCCCTACCACAGATGTATCTTCTATTCCCCATTTTGATCATGGTGTGTCTTTAGGGACACACGAGATATTTAGGCCTCCGATGTTTACAATACAAGTTGGACAGACGTTTGTACCATCATCTTTTCCTTCTGGTTCGTTATTTGTGATATATTATATTCCACCTTCATCAACTCCTACTCAGACAAAGTATGTGGTTGAGGAGCGTACACTGAGGGGAACTCCACCTATACAGGATATTCATTCAACTTCTACACATCCAGTGACATCCATTGATCAGACCACCACAAGTATATTTATATAACTCTAACAAAATTTATACCAATTTTTTTTTATTATAACTTTTACTGAGATTTTTTTTCATTAAAAACATATTCATCAACTGATAGTAGGTGGGGGAGGGGGTATACTCGTTTGCATGCAGTATGGAACTGTTAGACACAGTTGATGGTTGAATACAATGATGAATGAAAAATGATTGATAAATCTGGGTAGGAATGTCAGCGATGCTAGCCAAATACTCTGATATCATTCGAGTCATCCCTCTCTCTTTGAGACATCTTCCACAAAAAGTCAAGGATAATGTGTGGGAAAAAATTTTGGTAAAAAATATATTGGATTTACTGTAGTATTTTTTTGTATTTATATTAATTAATCTATTGGGTGTCAGCTTCGTTTTAACTTCCTTGATGTTGAAGGTGAACGACCAGCACGGTTAAAGGAGCTAGGAGAGCTTTGTAGTGGTTATAAGCATGAGATATATGTAGGATTTTGTGATATAGTGGGCATGGAGTTGGAGACAATACCTATCATGGATTATTTCCCGATAGAGAAATATTGCGAAATGATTACACATTGGGCGACTACCAAATTTAAGGTATTAATCCCATTTGAGGCATTTAAATGATAGTTTTCATATTTTTCATTAGTATTATCATCTTTATAGTTAATCATTATTTAGTAATCTTCTGAAAAAAAAACAAATAAAACATTTATTCAAATCAATACCTCCACACTTTGGGGGGAACTACTATGTCAGATCGTGAGAGGCAGTTGGTACGATATAGTTGTTTATAATTTTTTTAGGAATTTCCCTTTTCATTATTTCCTAATTAAATTATGTGATTTATTGAATATTGAATATATGATTATACTTTCACTTTATATTGTTTCATTATCATTACATAATCAAAAATTGAATATTGAGGGATGTCTCCGTCGATCAAAATTGTTTTGCTCGAGTAGAAGGAAAAAGATGGAATTATGGTTAATGAAATGAAACAAGAAAAGATTGTAAGTTTTAACTTGTTTATTTAAAAGTTTAATATCTATTTTGAAATTTACTAATCTATTAATATTTTTAACAGGCTGATTTAGAGGCCCTTGATACCCAAAAGCCTGACAATTTAGGGCCACATGATCATTTATATCATGTTTGGGAGATGAGCACTCTGGTCGATTACGCTGCCGACTTGGTAAGAATATAGTCCCAACGAGGTATTGGTCCTCTCAAGGTATCCATTCTAGTACCACCGAGTTGGAACAGGTCATGGAGTATGCAAGAAAGTCTGATAAAAGGGTCATAGAGTTGGAAGAACATGTTCAAATGAGGGAGAATGAATTTATGAAACTGATCAAAGTGTTATCTTCATCACTTCCACCAGAGGCCAGCGTGGCTTTTCAAACATATATGTCACCGATGGTTGTATTATCCTATGCACCAGGTGGCAGTTCTAGTGGCGGTCGATATGATGACGTTCCTGGTGATGACGAGGATGCTTAAGAGGATGAGGGCGAGGATGAGGATGAGGACGAGGGTGAGGATGGGGATGAGGGCGAGGATGGGGCCCAGGATGAGCATGGGGACGATGACAAGGATGACGACGAGGAAAATGATGGTGGTGAGGATGAGGCTGATGATGATAGTGTTGATGGTGATGGTGATCAGGGGCAGATTGATCCATTACATTTTTGAATACCGTATAACTCTTTATTTTTTAACATGGTTTTTCACTCTAGTATTGAAATTATTTACTACAGTATAATTATTTATTTTTGACCAAATATGGAATCCAAATGATGTTATAATGGGTTAGGGGGCTTCTGTGGCTTGTTTGTAGCACGGAACCCCAGTCGGCGTAAAAAAAACACTATGCCTCATGGTTAGTAAAAAAGTCAAGTCCATCCCACTTGGTATCTACCAAACATATATGGATATATATTATAAGAAATGTGCATGATTTTCCCTAACCATTCCCCAGGGGATGAACATCAGGCTATAGTTTTAGTATAAGATATTATCACTGTTGTTGCACGATTTGCCTAACTGGCATACGAAAAACTAACAAAACGCATTTTTATTGTGTTGATACTTTAGGAAAACGATCCATGAGTCATATGTGACATGTATGAGTCAGCCCCGCCTCAATCTGAAGCACGGTGTGGCTGGTATCACTCAAAGTGTCTCTCTTTTGTTTAAAATGGACACCCTTTTATGTAAAAACAACCGGCATATGGAAAACTGACCAAACATATTTGTATTGTGTTGATACATTAGGAAAACAATCCATGGGTAATATGTAATGTGTACGACTCAATCCCACCACAATCCAAGGGATGGTGTGGCAGGTGCCACTCAAAGTGTCTAACTTTTATTTGAAATGGACAACATTTTTTGTGAAAACAAAAATTGACATACAGAAAATGGACCAAACATATTCGAGTTCTATTGATACTTTAGAACAACAATCCATGAGGCATTTTTGATGTTTAAGATTCAACCTCGCATCAATATGATGCATGGTGTGGCCGGTACCACTCAATGTGTCTCACTTTTATTTGAAATAGATCGGATTTTAAGTGAAAACAAAAACTGACATACAGAAAACCGATCAAACACATTGAGATTATGTTGATACTTTAGGACAACAATACATTGGTCATTTTTTATGGGTACAAGTCAACTCCACCTCAACCAGAGGTGTCGTGTGACTGTGATTGCTGAAAATGCACTCTGTGTGTCGTAAATGGCCAAAACATGCGTTCAACGGTCAAATACATGACTAACGACATATGAATGACTTTAAATCACACAAAAACACCCTAATTATTAATCTTAAGTTGTGTTAGGAGATGAAATTCCATTCGAATACACGGTTTGCATGACACGGCTGAATAGGTGTTTTTAGGTGTTTGGCGCGCTAGAAAAGCATGTGTGGGGTGGAAAACACTGGCTGAGCGACCTCAGAATGCCATGAAATTAGATGACAACAAAGGGTTGGTGAATTGTGAAATGGTCAGCTAGACAGAACATCAATCAGAGGTGTCGTGTAACCGCGGTGGTTGAAAAAGAACTCAGTGTGTCGTAAATCGCCAAAACATGTGTTTAGCGGTCAAATGAATGCCGAACGACATCGGAATGACTTGAAATCACAAAAAAAACACCCTAATTGTTGTGCGTGAGGTTTACGAGGATACTTCATGTCATTCAGACTGCGGTTTGCGTGATACAGCTAAATATGTATTTTTTATGGGTTTGGCGCACTTGAAAAGCGTATATGGGGTGGTCCAAACCGGCCTAACAACCTCGGAATTCCATGGAATCAGATGACAACAAAATATGGGTGAATTGTTAAATGATCGGCCAGACAGCACGTCAATCAGAGGTGTCGTGTGACTGTGCTGGCCGAAAACGCACTGTGCATGTTGTAAATGTCCAAAACAAGTGTTTAACGGTCAAATGCATGCCGAACGACATCAGAATGACTTACAATCACACGAAAACACCCTAATTATTATTCTTGAGGTGTAGGAGGAGACGTTACATCATTAGGATGCGCGGTTTGTACGGCATGACTGAATATTTGCTTTTTAGGTGTTTGGCGCGCTTGAAAAACGTGCGTGGGTTGGTCCAAATTGGCCGAACGACCTCAGAATGCCATTAAAGCGTACGAAAGCAAAGGGTGGGTGAATTTTGAAATGGTCGGCTAGACTGCACATTAATCGGAGGTTTCGTGTAACCGCGCTAGCCAAAAATGCACTCGGCGTGTAGTAAATGGACAAAACATGCCTTTAACTATCAAATGCAAGACAAATGACATCATAATGACTTGAAATTGTTCAAAAACACCCTAATTATTATTCTTGAAGTGTATGAAGAGACTACATGTCATTCAGACGCGCGGTTTGCAGGGAACAGCTGAATATGTGTTTTTAGGTGTTTGGTGCGCTTGAAAAGCATACGTGGGGTGGTCAAAACTGACCGAATGACCTCAGAATGCCAGGAAATCTAACGAAAAAAGGGTGGGTGAATTTTGAAATGTTCGGCCAGACGACATGTCAATTAGAGGTGTCTTGTGACCGCGGTGGCCTAAAATGCACTCCACGTGTCGTAAATGGCCAAACCACGCGTTTAACAGTCAAATGCATGCTGAACGACATCGAAATGACTTGAAATCACAAGAAAAGACCCCAATTATAATTCTTGAGGTGCACGAGAAGACTTCACATCATTCGGATGCACGTTTTGCACGACACGACAAAATATGTGTTTTTTAGGTGTTTGGCACGCTTGAAAAGTGTGTGTGGGGGGTCAAAACTGGCCGAACGACCTTATAATCCCCTGAAATCGAACGAAAACAAAGGGGGTGTATTTTGAAATGGTCGGCCAGATGGAACATCAATCAGAGGTGTTGTATTACCGCAGTGTCTGAAAACACACTTTGCGTGTCGTAAATGGCCAAAACATGTGTTTTACGGTCAAATACACACTGAATGATATCAGAATGACTTGAAATCGCACGAAAACACCCAAATTATTATTCATGAGGTGTAAAAAAATATGTCACATCATTTGGACCCATGGTTTGCGTGAAACGACAGAATATGTGTTTTTTAGGTGTTTAGTGCGCTTGAAAAGAAAGCGTAGGGTGGTCAAAACTAGACGAACGACCTCATAATGCCATGAAATCAGACGACAACAAAGGGTGGGTGAATCGAAAAATGGTCGGTCAAATAGAACATCAATCAGAGGTGTCGTGTGACTACGGTGACCGAAAACATACTTCACGTGTCGTAAATGGCCCAAACATGCGTTTAACTGTCAAATGCATACCGAACGACATCGGAATGACTTTAAATCGCACGAAAACACACTAATTATTATTCGTGAGATGTATGAAGAGACAACATGTCATTTGGATGTGCGGTTCCCACAGCACAGCTGAATATGTGTTTTGTAGGTGTTTGGTGTGCTTGAAAAGCAGGCTGGGGTAGTCAAAATGAGTTTAATGACCTCAAGAATGCCATCAAATCGGACGACAACAAAGGGTGGGTGAATTTTGAAATGTTTGGCTAGACAGCATGCCAATCGGATGTGTTGTGTGGCCACGGTGGGTGAAAACACACTCGGTGTGTCATAAATGGCCAAAACTTGTGTTTTACGATCAAATACATACTGAACGACATCAGAATGACTTGAAATCACACGAAAACACCCTAATAATTATTATTGAGGTGTAAGAAAAGACGACACATCATTTGGAAGCTTGGTTTGCATGGCACAATAGAATATGTGTTTTTTAGGTGTTTGGTGCGCTTGAAAAACGTGTGCTGGGTGGTCGAAATCGGCCGAACGACCTCAGAATACCATGAAATCGGACGATAATAATGAGTGGGTTAATTTTAAAATGGTAATCTAGACGACACATCAATTTGAGGTGTTTTGTGACTGTGGTGGCTGAAAACACACTCCAGACCCCCCCCCACCCCGGACAGACCCCAACCCAACGATCCCTGGATAATTTGTGACGGGTACGAGTCAACCCCACCTCAATACGGGGCATGGTGTGAACGGTATCACTCAAAGTGTGTCACTTTTGTTTGAAATGGAAATCATTTTGTTGGTCGGAGTGGACACTCAAGAGGGGGGGTGAATTGAGTTCCAATTAAAATTTCTGTTAAAAACAATTTCTATTAAAATCCCCCAATTTCAAAAACAAATTAAACTGTAGTGAATTTATATAGATTATAAAGGTTCAATTAGTTTCTCAAAGATTGATTAATTCTCAGTTAACTTAATCTTATGATTAAATTAACTTTTGAAACTAACTTACTGATTTATAACAAATATAAACACTTGCGAATTTAATTATCAAAGTAGCTTTGAAGATAGATTATATTTCAAAGTAATAGCAGCGGAATATGAAATAAATATGTATAGTATGGATATAGAGTATAACTAAAAACACAGAGAATTAACCAAGAGGTTCAGTCTCAAGCCGAGACTTAGTCCTCTTCCACTTGGTGATCACCTGCCACCAAGAAATTTTATAAAAAGGATTGATACACAGCCTGTATCGGGCTTTACAACAGTTTTCACAAACTGTCTAGGTTTGACAACCTCTGCCACAGTTATACGTGGGAAAACAAATGACCAAGCCACACCAGGCTTCTTCCACAGTTATACGTGGGTAACAATTGTAAAAAGGTTTGGGATAGGGATTTTCAGTATCCCTCAGTTTAAGCACAGGAGACAGTGTGTGTAATACTAACACACTGCTCACAAATGTAAAACACTTAAACACAGTAGAGCAAGAGATAGAAAGAAGAAGGTTTAGAATGCTCTATAGTGTTGGCAGATCAGTTCTGGACTCGTAGGAATGAGTGACTTGAAGCTTTGGTCCTTTTTCTGTAAGTTGACACTAAAACAGAGTGTCGTGATTTCCAGACTTCCAGATGTTCAAGTGATCAGCTTCTTGGAGTTTGGGTGCTTCACAGCATGGCTTTTAGGAGACGGTTCTTTCAGTCGATTCACTTGAGACTCTTTTGTTCTTCAGAAAGAATGCTCGAGAGTTCTTCTATTTGTGTATATGCGTATCTCCTTCTCAGTTGTAGATGTTAGACTCTGTGTGTCTTCGTGTATGTCACTGTTCTTTTTGTTCTATTCATCCTTGTTCTTGAATGCTTCTCTCTTCTTTTTATACTCCTCCATATATGCCCTTTTTGTTCACCCGAGGCCGACAAGATAAATAGTCTTGAGTTACACGTGCGATCTTCCTAGTACATTGTATTATTTCTTGATATGTCTGCAAATATCAATAAATAATGTTAGGTGTATTAATTTGTCTAGACATGACCGTTAGATTAGTATTAATCAAATTGGTAAAGAAAAAAATAGAAATATAATAATAATAAACTGGTCGAGAATGTATGTCACTGTGGACTTCAACTGTGGTCTTCCAACTGTGGACTTCCTTCTGACTGCTGACTTCAACAAAGGCTTGCTGTCTGTAGGCTTGCAATGGTAGCTTTTACTCCATGTGACTGTAGCCTCTCTAACTGTAGACTTGTAATATCAAATTTGTTGAACTGTAACCTTTATCAACTGTAGACCTCGATCATCAGTAGTCTTAGTCGACAGAAGCTGTCTAACTGTAACCTTGACTGTAGACTTATGACTGTAGGCTTGTTCGACTGTGAACTTGATCCAACTGTAGACTTGTTCGACTGTGAACTTGAGCAGAGAAAACTTTGAGCAGAAGTCTTGTAACTGTGACCTTCGTCTGTGAGCTTTGACAATAGATAGTGGTAGACTCGTGACTGTAAGCTTGTATTAGTCTTCGACTGTAACCTTGTAACTGTGAACTTATTGCAACAGTAACTTAAGGTGACAGTTAGCTGTAACTGTGACTTTGAAAAGAAAACTCTGACTGTTAGCTAACAATACTAAACTTATGTAAATACTAATGTAAGTACTACTGTATGAATATGAACTGTTTAGAATAAAATACGTTTAAGCATAGAATAATAAGATTAATAAAAGGTTTTAATACATCATAATCAATGTTTAAGCATGATTTGGGATTATCAAAATAGGTGATTCCAACAATCTCCCCCTTTTTGATAATCACAAATTATGTCAGTATGGAATGAAATATAGATGTATCAGAGAAAAGGGTGCAAAGCACAGTATTAGCAATATGAGCACAAAAATTAGGTATAATCCTCAAGGATTTCTCCCTCTTTGTATAGGTTCATTTTTCTCCCGAGTTTTCCCTATTTCTCCCTATTTCTCCCTATTTCTCCCTATTTCTCCCCCTTTGTGATTAACAAAAAGAAAGACAGAGAGAGAGAAAATAAACATTGTATTAAGAATGAGTACAGTACATGACCCAAAACGTGAATACATGATCCCTATCAAAAAGAAACATAAACAGACTCAATCCTCGTCATCTGTAGGTAAGGGATCTTTTCCTCTGGAGGAAGAAGATGGACCAGCAGGTGAAAGATCAACAGGTTTAGGAATTGTAACAGGAATGTCTGGAGGGGCAGCAACAGATGCTCCTGAAGGCCTGTAGTGAGTAGCTTGCCGAGGTATCAGTGGTCTGAGGCTTCTGAGGGCATCAGCAAGAGACATTACTGAAGAACCACTGGGGTTGGAGACAGGTAGGGCAGGAGGAACTATAACAGGTGTGCAGTCCACATGAAGAAAAGGTAGGAGCAGATTTCTGAAATCCATGATGATGTTTCCTCCTCTGTCCATGGCAGATAAGAAGTCATTTTTGTTTTCCAAGAATTTATCCAAAGCCGGGGTAAACTCTCGTAGCTTGATAACTTGTTCTTTGAAAGCTTGAGTTACAGGAGGCAGCTTCATAGTTTCTAGCATGAGCTTGAAGTGATGGTTCAACTGATGCTTGGTGAAAATCCAATCAAAGTAATGATCCACTTTACTTTTGATGGCCTCCTGAGAAGCAGTAGCAGCCTTCAGGTGCTCACGAACAAAGCCACTGACTTCTCTTGTAGTAGCAAGGATCTGTAGGTATGATGTGTCATTTGCACGGGCCTGAGTATGCTCTTCTCTGAGCAGGCTTATAAACTGCTCAAGGTCTACAGGAGAGCTAGATGAAGGAAGGGACTTGACTGAGAATGCCACTGTCTCCTTGAAAGACTGAGTCAGATTTCCAATCACTTTCTGAATGACAGCAACCTGATTGCTAAAGTGTTCTTTTACTGATTTCTTGAAAGCCTCAAATACTTCCACAAACTGCTTGACCACTTCTTTGATGTATCGAATCTCACTGGCCACTTGTGTCTGAGAACTGCTCAGGGCAGTTAAAGAAGAAACTGATTGTCTGAGGGCCACTACTGCTCCAGTCCAGCTTTCAATTTGAGTGTGGCACACTTTCATTTCATCCATAACTTCTTTGATTGGACTTCCCACAACACATCCTAGAGATAATTCTAAAGATTGTTCTACATTTTTCAGCTCATCAAAAATACTGTTTTTCAATTCAACAACAGACTGTCTGATGGTCTCTTTCATTTCATTCTTTAAGGATTCAAGGTCTTCCTTGGTGGCCAATCTTTCAGTTTCTAACACTGGAGAGCTGTTAGTTAGGATAACTGGATTTCTTGGTGGTTGGTTTTCCTCATCTGAATCCTCATAATTGAGTCCTAACACCATGTATCCTAGATCTGAGGTCCATCCTTCTATATCATACAGTACAGAGACTGAACCAAAACGCTCCCCCTCACTTGGAGCTCCTTCCTGAACATTTTCTACTATCTGCTCGACTCTGGGTAACTCCAAGTTCTCTTCTATAGCTCTAGCAGGTTCCATATTTGCTTCCTCTGTAGGTTCAGCAGTGAGGTCAGCCTCCCTCTCTGTTGGGTCATCAACCACTTCCATGACAACAATAGTAGGGACCACTCCTGCTTCCTGGTCAGACACTGACTTGTCTGTATACCCTATCAGAGGGCTCATACTAAGTTCTTCTACAACAGTTTCTTGATTTTCATTTGAAGTTCCAGCCTCTTCTGCTTCGACTGTATCATCATCGTCAGAGGTGTCCTTGACAAAATATTGAGATTTTTCTTCTTCTTCTTCTGTAGACTCAGTCTCACTGCCTCTTAGAACAGGTTCTCTACTAGGTAGTTCTTTTGGAGGGCTTGCTGCTCCAAACGTCACTGTCCTGATAGGACTGTGAGTAGTATCAGGATCACTCCCTTCATCAATTGGGGTGTTCTCTCTTGCAGAGTCACCAACTACTGCAGTCTGTTCATCATCTGAGTATACAGGTTCAGGCTCATCAGGCATTAAGCCTGGATCTCTCCTATCTCTCGGTCTAGAGGGATGAGTAGAAGGGCTAAATTTCTCATAGATTCTCTCCTCATCATTCACCCATGATTTCTTCCAGGGATTCCAACTGATCTTCATGAATTTGCAGATTACTTTCGATATACATACACTGTTCTTTGCCACTATCAACTCTTCCTGACTTCCAGTTGCACCTTTCACTTTCAACATAACCGAAATGAGTTTAGCATGGAACAAGGCACTTGATTTTGAGCTTGCCTTTATCATGTCCTCCATCTGAGCCATCAGCAACCTACAAAGGTTGACCTTCCTTCCATGTTTTAATAAGTACATCAAGTAAATATCCTGGTGCTTCAGAGTTGCAAAATCTCCTCTTCTAGGACTCAGTACATGCTGAATAAACTTAAACAGAAGCCTGTCCTCTCCACTCATTTCAACAGCAATAATCTTTCTTACTATGCCATTGCCTGTCAGTTATTCCAGAGCCGTCTCCTGATCAAAGATTCTACTGTTTGCAGGAGCCGCTCCAGAATAGTAGTTGTAAATACCCTCATGAGGAACTCTTAAACATGCAGCCCATTCAACGGATGAAAAACTGACCTCATTGCCGTTTACTCTGGATACAAGTCTATGCAGATCATCCTCTTCCTCGAACTGTAGATATTCATAGAATTCATTCACCAGCTTCAGGTAGTATGGTCCATTATTGTTTGCGAAGCATTCGGTCCATCCTTGCTCATTAAGCACTGCCAGTACTAAAGATCTGCTCGATAAAATCCATTCTTCACTTAGCTCCTTCTCAGTAACTATTTCTCTCTTAGTCAGATGTGGATTAATAGGACTTATTGAGGCGTTCCCGGTGCCACTGGATTCGACTTGAGTCCTCTTAGGCATTGGCGCATCTTCATTGACAGTCGGGGGTCGCTTTGTTCTGGCCATTGGAACTGAATGAGGTTTCGAGGTTAGGTTTAAGGTTTAGGGTTTAGGACTTGAGAGAACAAGGGTCGAGATGAGTGGATTGAGATATGTTCGATGTTATAAGTTTTTATCATTTAGGGATTTAGAAATAAAAGAATAAAGGAAAGAAACGGTTCGAATTCCCGCAAAAATAAAATAAGGTTAAACAGCGAAACAGCCTACAGAGAGATGTAACAGTGAGGTACACCGGTGAGGTCTAACTGTGAGGTTTCAACTGTGAGGTTTCAACTGTGAGGTTTCAACTGTGAGGTTTCAACTGAGCTATAATTAATCATACCTAACTCATGTTTGATGTAACTTAATCTCTCAGAATTCAAAGGCTTTGTAAAAATATCAGCTAAATGATGTTCAGTGCCAATGAACTCAAGAGTGATATCACCTTTTTGATAATGATCCCTCAGAAAGTGATGTCTCACATCAATATGTTTTGTCCTAGCATGAGATACTGGATTTTTAGAAATTTTAATACCACTTGTATTGTCACACCTTATAGAGACATGTTTGAATTGATATCCATAGTCTAGTAAAGTGTGTTTCATCCACAGGATTTGTGCACAACAGCTACCAGCAGCTATATACTCAGCTTCGGTAGTAGACAATGCAACAGAATTCTGCTTCTTACTACACCAAGATACTAGTGACTTGCCTAAAATGTGACATGTTCCAGAGGTGCTCTTTCTATCTAACTTGTAGCCAGAAAAATCAGCATCAGAATAACTTAATAAATCAAATGATTGTCCTTTTGGATAAAATGATACCAAATTGGGAGTATGTTTTAGATATTTGAAAATCCTTTTAACAGCAGTCAAATGAGACTCTTTTGGATTGGCTTGAAACCGAGCACACATGCATACACTGAACATGATGTCAGGTCTACTGGCAGTAAGGTACAGTAGACTACCTATCATACCTTTGTAATTGGTTTGATCCACTGGTTCACCAGTTTCATCACTGTCCAACTTGCAAGTGGTGCTCATAGGTGTGTCACTGCCTTTGGTGCCATCCAAAGAAAAACGTTTTAGAAGATCTTTAATATATTTACTTTGGTTCAAAATAATACCATTTTTATTTTGAAAGATCTGAAATCCAAGGAAAAATTTGAGTTCTCCCATTAAACTCATTTCAAACTCATTTTGCATTATTTTTGAAAAATCAACACATAAAGAATTTTTAGAAGATCCAAAAATAATATCATCCACATAAATTTGTACTATTAAGACATCTTTAGAAATACATTTAATAAAAAGAGTAGGGTCAGCTATCCCTTTAGTAAATCCTTTTGAAATAAGAAAAGAGCTGAGCCTATCATACCAAGCTCTTGGAGCTTGCTTTAAACCATATAAAGCTTTAGATAGTTTAAAAACATGATTAGAAAAATGGGGATTTGTAAAACCAGGAGGTTGTTCCACAAATACATCCTCAATTATATATCCATTTAGAAAATCACTTTTAACATCCATTTGATATAGTTTGAAATTCAGATGAGCAGCATAAGAAAGTAATATCCTAATGGCCTCTAGTCTAGCCACGGGTGCAAAGGTTTCCTCATAGTCTATTCCTTCTTCCTGACTATACCCTTGTGCAACTAGCCTAGCTTTGTTTCTGATTATATTACCAAACTCATCAACTTTGTTTCTAAACACCCATTTAGTGCCTATGGTAAGAGTGTCTTTAGGTCTTTCCACTAATTCCCAAACTTTGTTTCTTTCAAACTGATTTAGTTCTTCTTGCATAGCCATTACCCAGAATTCATCACTGATAGAATCATTGACATTTTTGGTTTCATGCTGTGAAAGAAAAGCTTGATGTTCAACCTGATTTCTTAGAGAAGCTCTAGTTTGTGTTCCTCTATCAAGATTACCAACAACAACATCTAGAGGATGATTCTTTAGGATCCTAGTTGGTTTGGTAAAGGTTGGACTAGAGATTTCAGGTTCATTTATAGGTTCGGGTTCCACATAGGAAGATTCTGGAAAAAGTCCAGAACTGGATGTTTTGATTACAGGTTCTTTAGATTTGTCATTTAGGTCCAGAATAGATAAGTCTTCTTCAACATCTTCAAGAGAAGTTTTAGGCTCATGTGGATCAGTCTCATCAAACTTGATGTGAACAGATTCTTCCACACATTTGGTTTTCTTACTGAACACTCTATAGGATTTACTAGTCATAGAGTAACCCAGGAAAATTCCTTCATCACTTTTTGGAGCAAATTTATCAAGATTATCTTTAGTATTCAGAATAAAGACTTTGCATCCAAAAACTCTAAAGTAATTAACCTTAGGCTTCCTATTATTCCACAACTCATAAGGGGTTTTCTTAAGAACCGGTCTAATCAAGACTCTATTAATAACATAGCAGGCTGTATTTACAGCTTCAGCCCAAAAGTAAATAGGCAGGTCATATTCATTAAGTATAGTTCTTGCAATTTCTTGCAGGGTTCGGTTTCTTCTTTCCACTACACCATTCTGTTGAGGTGTCCTAGGAGAAGAAAAATTGTGAGTATAGCCATTGTGTGAGCAGTAAGATTCAAATTCTTGATTCTCAAACTCACGGCCATGATCACTCCTCAAGGTCTTAATCTTAAGTCCACTAAGATTTTCTACAGACTTAGAGTATTTAACAAAGGAAGAGCAGGCTTCACTTTTGTGAGCTAGAAAGTATACCCAAGTATATCTAGAAAAGTCATCTACAAGAACATAAACATAGTGCTTCCCATTTAGACTTGAAATTCTTGATGGTCCAAACAAATCCATGTGAACCAGTTCAAGTGGTTGAGAAGTTGAAACTTCTTTCTTTGGTTTAAAAGAAACTTTGTGTTGTTTTCCCTTTTGACAGGGATTACACACTTTGTCATTTGGGAATTCAAGCTTAGGTAGGTCTCTAACTAGGTGTTTCTTAGAGAGTTTTCTAAGTGAGTGAATGTTGCAGTGTCCTAATCTCCTATGCCACAGCCAAGACTCTTTATGAAAAGCATTTAAGCAAGTAACATTATGTTTAGCTAAAGTGTTTAAGTCAACAGCATAAACATTTTCATTTCTTAAGGCAGAAAATATTAAAGCATTTTTGGAATTATAAACATCACAAGAATTGTTTTCAAACATGACATTAAAACCATCATCACACAATTGAGAAATTCTAAGTAGGTTGTACTTAAGTCCATCAACAAATAAAACTTTGGAAATTAATACTGAGTCAGTGTTACCAATCTGGCCTAAGCCGATGATTTTTCCTTTTGAGTTATCACCAAAAGTGACATATCCTCCATCAACCTTTATTAAGTTTTTGAAGCACGAATAGTCTCCAAACATGTGTCTTGAACATCCACTGTCTATGTACCATACCTTCTTGTAATTGCTTTTCAAACAGATTTCCTACAAAACAGATTAGACAGGAAATGACTTTGGTACCCAGATTTTCTTGGGTCCAGATATGTTAGCAATCAAGGATTTAGGTACCCAGATTTGTTTTATGGGTCCCATACAATTAATGGATGCAACAGATTTAGAGAGATATACTTTATTTGATCTACAACTATTTAAATAACCAGTTGAGGCATACGAATTTCCAAAACGGGAACTAGCAGGATTTTTTCCAGACTTGATAAATCGGGTTTTAGTAAATTGTCTTTGTCCAGGTTGGTATCCCAAGCCAGTAGCATTCTTAGGTGCAACTTGCTTTCCTAGCAGTTGGGTTAGAGTATCTTTTCCATTTGTTAATGTTTCTAAGTCCTTTCTAAGTTGTTCATTAGATAGTTTCAGTTCTGTATTCTCCTTTAATAATTGAACATTTTTCTCTTTTTCTACATCAAGTGCAGACTTGACACTTGCAGTAAGAGCATGATGTTTCTTTAAAGACTTATATTTATCCTTTAGTTCATTACACGTTTCTTCCAGCATATTACAGTATTCAATCAATTCATCTTTAGACATATTTTCAGAATCCGAACCAGATTCTGCTTCACCTTCAGAATAATAAGAGTTTAAAGTGGGAGTGTCTAAGGTTACCTTAGATGTGTTTGTCATGAAACACATATTAGCACGATTTCTTTCAGAATCACTGGACTCTGATTCACTTTTGCTGTCTTCTGAAGCACTCCATGTGGCCTTCATAGCTTTCTTATAATTCTTGTCCTTGTACTCATATTTCTTCTTGAATTTTAACTTAGGACAGTCGGCTTTGATGTGTCCTTTCCTTTTACATTCATAGCAAACTGTGTCTTCTTCTTTATCAGTTTTCTTCCAATCTTTCTTCCACTTACCTTGTCTATCATACTTACCCTTGTAGTTTGGTTTTCTGAAGAACTTCTTCTTCCTATAGAATTTCTTGAATCTCCTTGCTATTTGTGCCATCTCGGCATCACTGTCAGAGTCTAATTCCTCACTAGATGAGCTTTCAGTTGGTATATTCACTTTCTCCTTGTCTTTGCTCTTTGATCCAGTAGACTTAAAAGCTACAGATTTTCGTTTTGGTTCCTCATCTTCCTCTTTATTCACCTTTAGCTCTTCATCGTACATCATCATCTTACCAATTAACTCCTTGACAGGCAAAGTTCTAATATCACAGGATTCTCTAATTGAAACGGATGTGCCTCTCCATCTGTCAGGCAGACATCTCAATAATCTCATGATTTGCTCCTTTGCTGGAACAATCTTTCCCAGTGAGCTCATTGTGTTGACTATCTCATTAAACCTGAGATACATATCAGAAATAGGTTCATCAGCTTTCATCTTAAAGTTATCGTATTTGATAGTATAAGTATTTAACCGCATTTCCTTGACATTAGTTGTTCCTTCATGAGAAACAGCTAAGGTGTCCCAGATTTCAAAAGCAGTTTTACATGCAGAAATTCTATTGAACTCCTCATCTCCTAGAGCACAGTAGAGAGCATTCACAGCCTTACAGTTATTATTGTAAGCTACCTTAGTAGGTTCATCCCAAGTTATTCTTTCAGTTTCTGGAATCTTGTATTGAGACTCTATAGCAGTCCAAATATCAAAACCCATACTTTCCAAATGAATTTTCATTTTGATCTTCCATTGGGAATAATTCACACCATTAAAGAAGGGTGGCCTGTTAGTAGCAGCACCTTCTAGTCTATTATCCATAAGGAAATTTTAGAAAATGTTTTAAAGAGATAAAATTTAGAACTAACAGAAATTTAAGATCTTTTAGATAAAACTACAATCACAGTTTAACAACAGAGAGTTAAAATAAAACTTTCAGCAAGTATAACAGAGATAAACACAACCTCTGATACCAAATGTTGGTCGGAGTGGACACTCAAGAGGGGGGGGGGGGGTGAATTGAGTTACAATTAAAATTTCTGTTAAAAACAATTTCTATTAAAATCCCCCAATTTCAAAAACAAATTAAACTGTAGTGAATTTATATAGATTATAAAGGTTCAATTAGTTTCTCAAAGATTGATTAATTCTCAGTTAACATAATCTTATGATTAAATTAACTTTTGAAACTAACTTACTGATTTATAACAAATATAAACACTTGCGAATTTAATTATCAAAGTAGATTTGAAGATAGATTATATTTCAAAGTAATAGCCGCGGAATATGAAATAAATATGTATAGTATGGATATAGAGTATAACTACAAACACAGAGAATTAACCAAGATGTTCAGTCGCAAGACGAGACTTAGTCCTCTTCCACTTGGTGATCACCTGCCACCAAGCAATTTTATAAAAAGGATTGATACACAGCCTGTATCGGGCTTTACAACAGTTTTCACAAACTGTCTAGGTTTGACAACCTCTGCCACAGTTATACGTGGGAAAACAAATGACCAAGCCACACCAGGCTTCTTCCACAGTTATACGTGGGTAAAAATTGTAAAAAGGTTTGGGATAGGGATTTTCAGTATCCCTCAGTTTAAGCACAGGAGACAGTGTGTGTAATACTAACACACTGCTCACAAATGTAAAACACTTAAACACAGTAGAGCAAGATATAGAAAGAAGAAGGTTTAGAATGCTCTATAGTGTTGGCAGATCAGTTCTGGACTCGTAGGAATGAGTGACTTGAAGCTTTGGTCCTTTTTCTGTAAGTTGACACTAAAACAGAGTGTCGTGATTTCCAGACTTCCAGATGTTCAAGTGATTATCTTCTTTGAGTTTGGGTGCTTCACAACATGGCTTTTAGGAGACGGTTCTTTCAGTCGATTCACTTGAGACTCTTTTGTTCTTCAGAAAGAATGCTCGAGAGTTCTTCTATTTGTGTATATCCGTATCTCCTTCTCAGTTGTAGATGTTAGACTCTGCGTGTCTTCGTGTATGTCACTGTTCTTTTTGTTCTATTCATCCTTGTTCTTGAATGCTTCTCTCTTCTTTTTATACTCCTCCATATATGCCCTTTTTGTTCACCCGAGGCCGACAAGATAAATAGTCTTGAGTTACACGTGCGATCTTCCTCGTACATTGTATTATTTCTTGATATGTCTGCAAATATCAATAAATAATGTTAGGTGTATTAATTTGTCTAGACATGACCGTTAGATTAGTATTAATCAAATTGGTAAATAAAAAAATAGAAATATAATAATAATAAACTGGTCGAGAATGTATGTCACTGTGGACTTCAACTGTGGTCTTCCAACTGTGGACTTCCTTATGACTGCTGACTTCAACAAAGGCTTGCTGTCTGTAGGCTTGCAATGGTAGCTTTTACTCCATGTGACTGTAGCCTCTCTAACTGTAGACTTGTAATATCAAATTTGTTGAACTGTAACCTTTATCAACTGTAGACCTCGATCATCAGTAGTCTTAGTCGACAGAAGCTGTCTAACTGTAACCTTGACTGTAGACTTAAGATTGTAGGCTTGTTCGACTGTGAACTTGATCCAACTGTAGACTTGTTCGACTGTGAACTTGAGCAGAGAAAACTTTGAGCAGAAGTCTTGTAACTATGACCTTCGTCTGTGAGCTTTGACAATAGATAGCGGTAGACTCGTGACTGTAAGCTTGTATTAGTCTTCGACTGTAACCTTGTAACTGTGAACTTATTACAACAGTAACTTAAGGTGACAGTTAGCTGTAACTGTGACTTTGAAAAGAAAACTAGGACTGTTAGCTAACAATACTAAACTTATGTAAATACTACTGTAAGTACTACTGTAAGAATATGAACTGTTTAGAATAAAATACGTTTAAGCATAGAATAGTAAGATTAAAGCAAGGTTTTAATACATCATAATCAATGTTTAAGAATGATTTGGGATTATCAAAACAGGGGATTCCAACACATTTTAAGTGAAAACAACAAATGACATATGGAAAATCTTCACAAGGCTACACATAGATTCTTGAAATTAAGTGATAAGAAACAAAATATAATCTATTGCTCATACATTATTAGAAGAAACTATTCATAAGGCATATATTGAAACAAAATGGGTCATAGTTTATATATAAAAACATGAATTATATTAGGAATGAGTCTCGACATCCCATCATGAACATGCACCAACACTCATGTTCTAATTCTCAATCACGGTTCGTTCATTCTATACAATAACATACAACAAATAAATATCATATAGTGATTTCATATGAAACCTATGAACACTCAAGCATACCATATAACAAATTGGTCAACAAGGCTACACATAGATTCTAGAAAAATAAGTTTCAAAGTCTCATAAAAATACCCCAATGGTGAGGAATACAAATGTTGAAACCATATCCCCATGGATCACCACAATCCCATCCTCAAACATTGGGTTCTAGGACCAAACCAAAGTCCCTTTGAGAACCCAATACCAAATACTTAATTGAATATTCATACCCACTACCCAATATGGGGATTCATCTCACATCACACCCAGGAGAGAAAATTACAATTAGCAACATACCCCCTTATTCTAATTGAAAAGTATTTGAGAAACATGTAGGCTATTCTGATAACCCATCTCATATGTCGTGATTGGCCAATGATTCCCACTAACACATCAGAAACCATTTATACATGGATACATAATCATTATAGGAATATAAACATACCATGTGTTTCCTATAACTCATCCTAGGTCTAAGAACATGACCACTACCATTGTCTATCTAATGGGTGTCATGATCCTTGTCACTCTACCCAAGTTTTTCTGTTTGTTTTAAGAAAATCAACCCATGACCATGACTAAACATCCCATGTTCTTCATATAACAAGTAGGGTTTTTCTCTTGTGTGTATTGGTGTTGTGGTTTGATTGAGGAATGTATTCTAAATTTTCAATACTATTATGTGTGTTGGTGTTGTGGTTTGAGTGAGGAATGAATTCTAAATTTGGAATACTCTTATGGGTGTTATTGCATTTCCTATAACATGTAGGATTTTTATCTTATGGGTGTTATTGCATTTGAATTTATAAATTTCTAAATTTCTAAATTATGGAATGAATTCTAAATTTTGAATACTTTGGATGGGGATTTTTTATTGGTGTTGTTGCAGGTCTGGAGAGGGGAGAGGGGCCTCCTGCTATGGATCTGAGCAATTGTATACCAATAGTTTCAAAACCGTTGTTATAGATACTATAATATAACTATACCAATGGTTTGTTATAACCGTTGGTATAGGTTTATGCCAACAGTTATAACAAAATAGTTGGTATAGCCTCATGGCTTGCAATATCCACTCTATACCAATGCTTTGTAACCATTGGTATAAGTGTAACACACATATACAAATGGTTTACAAACCTTTGGTATATGTTATACTTTAACACACATATACCAACAGTTTGTAGCAAACTGTTGGTATACCTTCTATTTTGACACCTATACCAACGGTTTTCACAAAACTGGTTTTATAGGCCTATTGTTACTCTTTACTTGGCAACGAATGATGAAACCATTGATATACTATATAACAATGGTTTCCAGGACTTTACCAACGGTTTACAATCGTTGGTAAAGTGTACAATTCTAGTAGTGATTTATTATCACTAGACTTGCATCTATGTATAAGTTTAGAATTCTTGCTTTACATGTCATTATTTTTATTAATAAAAACCCCAAAAAGATTTTAATCACTATAATTTAATAAAAAAAACCACAAAAATAGATAGAATAGGTGAATTAGATAAAGAAAGTGAAATACATTGAGAAGGATCCTCAAGAGATATGACCATGGTCTGCCACTATGCTGAACTAGGAAAATATAATTATTTTTTTCCACACCCCAATACAGGTATGCATCAAAACTGAAGCTGTTTTCGGGGATCCAATAATTAGTTCATTTTATTTTTCTATTTTCACATCTTATATAGATTTAATTTCATTTAAAAAACTAAAAAATTCTTCTAGGATGTATTCAAAATCAGAATATTATGCATGGAAAAATTACTCATAGGTGCAGTAACAACAACAAGAAGAAGATGAATATTTTAGAAGAGATCAGGTGCATGAACTTAGAAAAAACGTTGAACAACTAACTAGAAAGGCTAATAGAGATTTTGATTATGTTAATGCTTTAATGGATAAACCCAACCCTGAGTTGGAGAAAGAACCTGAGAAATTGGTGTATGAAATTTCACCACTTATATTTGAAATGGAAGAACCAAAGGAGTCAAGGGAGGAAGACATACCTACTAAGCTACAAGTGGGAGATCAAAAAAGATTGGATTAATTATTGATTAAATGTGAGGAACTACCTGACCTCCCCATACAATACAATGATGAAGACTCAACACCACAAATGGAAGAGACCACCCAAGTGGTGAAATTTGAAGTCAAGATCTTGGAGCCCGACTTCCTACCTCCATCATCAGAGAGTCTACACCAATAGGCACTTACCACTGAGGAAGAGATTGAAGCTGAACCAACTCAGGGAGTTGAACCATTCATTGACTCTATCCATTCTAATTTTATTGAATCTGAATTCTACATCACTCATTGTGGTTTTGATTATACAGAATCAGACAATCTCAGCTATGACTTGGAGGATGAAGAATAACCTAGATGTGAAGATGCTGAGGAACATATGGATCTCCCTGGATATTTTCAATATTTATTGATGGAAGTTCATGAAGAGATACTAGTGGATTTCCTTAAGGAAACCATGACAAAATCTTCTTACTTTTATAGGGAAGAATTTGATCTTGATACTTCATGTTTAAATATTATTCAAATATAATTACACTCTGAATTTCCTATTTACTATTATTTTGATGAAGCATGCCTCAATGAACAAATATACAGAGAATAAGTGGTTTCACAAGTAGCAACCAAGAAGGAGAATGATTCATACTACATCCTACCCTCACCATACATGATATACCTCATGTTTAAGGGGGTGGGGATATGGTGTACTCCATCCCTGGATCATTACTCACCCATAAGGATCAAGCACAAGCTTGGAAAATCCACATGTAGTGGTTAAAATCAAAGAATCTTCATCCTCCATCAGACTTTGGATAATAGCTGGTACTTCCCCCTAGAAGAAGTCAAAATTATATTCCAACTTAAGAGATAATACCAAGATTTATCTTTACTTTCTTTCTAGGAATTCAGATGTAATTTTATTTTCTTTGAAATAATTAAGTAGGTGACCCCTCACTATTTTCATTTTGAGCTTAAATGAAATGTTCATTGTGATTAATTGAGTAATTTTCTTTTGATGGATCATAACGGTATAAGGAATCTCTAGACCATGAATGAGAAGGACAAGGTTTCATGGGAAAAGGGTGTTCAATTTTAGTGTGTTATATTTTAAACTCTCCATATTTTATTCTACAAAATGTTTTGATCTTTAAAGATAAAATTGCATGCACAAACTCGAATTCATGTTTTACTCGACTTATCTAGGAGACATGAGTTTCTTAAGAATCCTCTGATGCCATGTTTCAGATTTCAATGTTGATATGATCAAATGATTGAAATTAATAACTGAATTTTTAAAATGAATCGTGGATATTGATGTAATGACTCATGATTTGAGAGAATTAATTGATTCATTTAAATTTAATTTCCTTACCATCCTTCAAGCTTTAAATTTCTGAAGATCATGAGAATTGATTTATTAGTCATGCCATGAGGAATTGTCTAATGTTATATTTCCCATTCCCGAGATGATTTCCAGACCAAGTACTTCTTATTTATTCTTGAGCATATTTCTTGAGTAGTCTAGGGACATGTAACCAACCATAACTTGTATTTAAACTTTCCAAATATATGAAAGTGCAAAAACACATTTAAAATGATTGAGGAATCCTTTGAAAAGCTAATTTTCCTTAAAAGACTACATTTACATCAGTCATTCTTTTATCGCATTGAGGCCATGAATGACCTTTATAGGAATGAGTCATGTTTCAAGCCATTTCTATCCATTCCTACCCTCCTCTGAGTGTTTTCGTGATATTTTAAAGTTGAAGTGTGCAGGTAAAGCGAATCATGGTGGACGAGATGATATACAGTGTAAGGAAGAAGTGTAGGGGTTTTATTATGGTAGTTGTAAAAGGTTGTGGAATCACTCATTATAATCTATTTTCCCCTCTTGAATTAAAAAAATGAAAAGATGATAAAAAGAACCAAAAAAAGAGAAAAAATGGGTTATGATTTGGGAAAATCCAAAATCACCATTTTCTAGACTGAAGATCTTATAAGCGTATATGGTTAGGTGAGTGGTGTGAGGTATGATATAATTATAACTTTCGAAAAAAGAAAATAAAGTACAAAAAATATTCAAGAGGGTGCACAAATCATTCATTATGCTTACTTGATCATAACATTTTCTATGAGTTTTGGGAAGTGTGTGTTGCTACTATGAAGGGGATAATTTCATTATATTTTTACTTTTGAAATCAGGCATAGTACTTAATATATTAGCCTCCTCATTGAGCCTTAATTTTTAAAGCATAAAATCCTACCAACCATAAACATCAGAGTCAATAGAACCTTAATTTCAAGTCCTCAGGATTTTATGTGCATTTTTTCTTTACAAAGTGGAGAAAGTAGTTTATTTACGAGCATATGGATAATGAGCATGTTCTCATGATATGAGCATAACTCTACTTGAATTGTATAATGAGTAATGAGAGAAAATAATCAAAATTGAGGTAAATAATGACTTGGAATGTTTAATAATAATGAATCAAGGATCTTGAATGAATGAAAGGATAAGATCCATAAATTTTCAAATGGTAAAAGTAAAATATGTGAATTATTTGTTTCTTTGAAAAATGGGGAATTAAATTGATATTTTTGAAAATATTTGAATGTTTTATTTCACATTGAATTTTTTTTGATTTAATTGAATTGTAATTTTATTATTGGTAACATTGGTGGCCTCTAATTTCAATGTTAAGATTTTATGCTCGAGGACAAGCATGGTGTAAGTGTGGGGGTATTTGAGAGAGCAAATTTATGTGCATATTTTTTATAAAATAATAAGGACTGTTTTTAATTTTATTCAATGATAAAACCCATATATTTCAATGTTTAATTAAAATAATGGGTAATTTGAATTTTACAATAATTATGAGCAAAATTTAGAAAAGTGCAAAATTTTGGATTTTTGACAGATTTTTACTACAAAGGTATTTTTGTCATTTTTTAAAAAATATAATTCCAAAATTTATGATTCTTTCTCTTAGAATCATGATTTTATTTCATTCAAATTTATCTTAAAGACATAGATTTGACTCAAAGATCTATTAGTCCAAAAAATTCATTGAAGTTGGAAATTTTTCTAGTCAAATAGAATGGACCCCACCACTATAATGGATGAAAAACTTAGTCTCCTCACCTCATATTTAAGTGATTCCACCTAGGATAGAACTAGGACACAAAGGACCGACTTTAAAACAAATTTGGAGGTATTTTGAAGTCATTAAGGTTTCCATTGATCATTATAAATTTGAAGACAGCTTCCTGGAAATTTCGTCCATAAAAATTCTTATTCAATGAAAATTCCACAACTCTTTAATCCCATGGCTAAATTAGCTGAAATTTGGATGTTGAATGAAGAAAAAATTATTTAATAACTTTTTTGAAGGGTTCAAAACATTAATCTAACATTTAATAGGCCAACAATGTGCAATCATTTAGAGGAATGAATTCTGCCTATAAAAGGATGCCCTCAACTTCTTCCCAAATCATCAGCTCAACACCCACAACTAAAGAGGGATCCCACCAGGGCATGTGACACGTCTTCTCCTATTTCCCCCCTAATTTATTCTTTATATTTTATTTTAATTATATTTTTATATTATTTATCAATTTTTATTCAAATTTTAATTTTCTTAATCCATGCCTTTGTGTTTCTCCATCCACTTTTCTTCATTTCTTTCCCTCTCTCTCTTCTCTTCCACCCACTCCACTGAGTAATATCTTACTCTCAGAAATGAGAGGCTGGCCCCGAGACTTGGCCCGAGGGGAGGTGATGGTGATCATGAATTTTCTTTAATGTTTAATTTTATGTTTGTAGATAGATTTGAGTAGCATGCACAGGTAAGGTGAATTTCTTTGATGTTGTGACTGACTCCAATGACATGCAACTAAACCAATCCCTATTATTTTATTTAATCAATTTTCCCTCTCCTTATTGGTTAGTTCCTCACACGTTGGATTTGAGCTAATCAATGTATCAAATCGAATCGATTGAACTGGGTCCTGGAAGATTACACATTCTAGAAAAAGGTGTGTCACCAACTTGTGTTAAAGGAGGAGGTGGAATTGAGAGTGATCAAACATTCAATGATACTCTAAAATTTATAATTAAAATATAGTAGTTAAAAAATTATATTTCATGGTTGGATTATCAAAATAAAATAAAAAATATAAAGGATAATAATGATTGAACATTAAACCAACCCCCAAAACCAAGTTCTTTCTTATTAATTCATTCTGTTTAGACTT
The DNA here is from genome assembly GCA_963277665.1 of Viscum album. NCBI lineage: Eukaryota > Viridiplantae > Streptophyta > Magnoliopsida > Santalales > Viscaceae > Viscum > Viscum album. The sequence continues at coordinate 959,474,030 of OY728148.1, read as the reverse complement.
TCATCTTAGTATAAATTTAGAATTCTTGATTCGCATGTCATTATTTTAAATAATAAAAAACCCAAAAATATTTTCATCACATTCATTTAATAAAAAAACCACAAAAAATTATATAATAGGTGAATTAGATAAAGTAAGTGAACTACATTGAGAAGGCTCTTCAAGAGAGACGACTCTGGTCAGCATTTATATTGCACTAGGAAAAATATAATTATTTTTGTCCATGCCCTGTGACAGGCATGCATCAAAAATAATTTTGTTTCCAAGGAGACAATAGTTAGTTTATTTACTTTTTATATTTTCACATATTAGATAGATTTCATTTCGTTTAAAAAAACTAATAAAATTCTTCCATGATGTATTCCAATTTAGAATATTATGCATGGAAAAATTACTCACAGTTGCAGCAACAACAAGAAGAAGAAGATAAATATTTTAGAAGAGCTTAGGTGCATAAACATAGAGAAAGCATATAACAATTAACCATATTGTCTGATAGAGCTTTAGATTATGTTCGTGAATTAATGGAGTAACCCAAACCTAAGAAAAAGGAATAACCTAATAAAGTGGTGGAAGAAATTTCACCACTTATATTTGAAATTGAAGAACCTGAGGACTCATGGGAGGAAGACTTACCTGGTGAGCTAAATGTGGGAGATCAAAAAATATTGGATTAATTTTTTATTAAATGTGAGGAACTACCTGACCTCCCCATACAATAAAAAGAAGAATATTCATCAACACTGAAGGAAGATACCACCCAAGTGGTATAATTTGAAGTCAAGATGGAGAAGCTCGACTACCTACCTCAATCCTCAAAGAGTCTACTCCAAGAGGCACTTACCACTGAGGCAGAAATTGAAGCTGAACCGACTTAGGGATTTGAACCATTCATTGACTCTATCCCTTCAGATTTTATTGAATCTAAATTCTACATCACTCCTTGTGGTTTTGGTTATACAAAATCTTACAATATCAGCTATGCCATAGAGGATGAAGAAGAACCAGGATGTGCACAAGTTGAGGAACATATGGATCTCCCTAGACACGTTGAATATTTATTGAATAATGTTCATGAATAGATTATAGTGGATTTCCATAAGGAAATCATGATAAAAGATTCTTACTTTGATGGGGAAGAATTTGATATTGATACATCATGTTTTAATATTATTTAAACAGAATTACACTCTGACTCTCCTATTGACTATTCTTTTGATAAAACATACCTAGAGGAACCAATGGACAGAGAAGAAGAGGTTGCACAAGTAGCAACATAGAAGGAGTATTATTCATACTTTATCCTACCCCACTAATCAAGCTATACGTCATTGTGTAGGGGGTTATTTTTTACTCTATCCATGGATCATTACTCACCCAGAAGAATAAAGAACAAGTTGAGAAATTCCACATGTGGTGGTTCCTATCAAAGAAGCTTCATCCTCCATCAGACTTTGTATAATAGTAGGTACTGCCCTTTGGGGGTAGTAAAAATTAAGGCCCCACTTAGATGATAGTACCAAGATTTATATTTAGATGGTTTCTATGAATTTAGATGTAAATTTCTTTTCATTGAAATAATTTAGCAAGCGGACACCTCCCTCTTTTCATTTTAAGCTTAAATGAAATTATCAGTGTGATTAATTGAGTAATTTTATTTTGTAGGATCATGATGGTAGAAGGATGCCCCAAACAGTGAAGGGGAAGGACCATGTTTCATGGGAAAAGGGTGTTAATTTTTTTTGTTTTATCTTGTAAACTTTCCACATTTTTTTCCACAATATGTTTTGAGCCTTAAAGATATAATTTCATTCCCACACTTAAATTCATGTTTTACTCGGCTTATCTATGAGACATTAGTTTCATTGGAATCCTGAGATTCCGTGTTTTAGATTTCAATGTTGAAATGATTAAATTATTGAAATTAATAATTGAATTTTTAAAAAGAAGCATGGATATTTATGTAAAATCTCATTATTTGAAGGAATTAATTGATTCATGTAAATGAAAATTCCCTACCATCCTTCATGCTTTGAATTTCTGAAGTTCATGTGAATTGATTTATTAGTCATGCCATGAGTGATTGTCTAATTTTATATTTCCCATTTGTAAGAGGATTTCTAGACCATGTACTTCCTATTTATTCTTGAGCATATTTTTTGAGTGATCTTGGGACATGTAACTGACCAGAACTTGTATTGAAAATTTTCAAGTCTATGACTATGTAAAAATACATTTAAAATGATTGAGACATTCTTTAAAAAGATAAATTTCCTTAAAATACCACCTTTACATTAATCCTTATTTTAGCCTATAGAGATCATGAATGACTTTTTTAGGAATGAGCCATATTTAAATCCATTTTTATCCATTCCTACCCTCTTCTGAGTATTTTCATATTATTTTAAAGTTGAAGTGTGGGGTTAAAGGGGGTCATGGTGGACATGATGATACACATTATAAGGAAGAAATGCCAGGGTATTATTGTGGTAATTGTAAAAGTTTGTGAAATCATTCATTATACTCTATTGTTTTCCACAGTTGAATTTAAAAAAGGACAAAAAGGACAAAGGAAGAAACAAAAAGCGAAAAAAATGGGTTCTGATTGGGAAAACCAAAAATCCCCATTTTCCATACCGATGATCTTATGATCCAATATGGTTATGTCATGGATGTGAGGTTTTATTTAATGATAAATTTCAAAAAAAAAATTCAAGAGGTTGCACAAATCATTATTTATACTTACTTGATCATAACCTTTTCTTTGAGTTTTGAGATGTGGGTGTTAGTACTTTAAAGGGGATAATTTCATTATATTTTTACTTTTGATATCATCCATAGTACTTAAGAGATTATCCTCCTCCTTAAACCTTAATTTTTAATGCATCAAATCCTACCAACCTTAATCCTCAAAGTCAATAGAACCTTAATTGCATGTCCTCGTGATTTTATGTGTTTTTTGACATTACAAAGTGGAAAAGTAGTTCATTTACAAGCTTAAGGATAAGGAGCATGTTTCTCATGATATAAGCATAAATCTACTTGAATTGTTTCACGACTGATGAGAGAAAAGAATCAAAAGTGAGGTAAATCATGACTTGGCATGTTTAATAATAATAAATGAAGGATATTGAATGAATGAAATGAGAAGTTCCATTAATTTTCAAAGGAAAAAAGTAAAATATTTGAATTATTTTTTTCTTCAAAAAATGAAAAATTAAATTGATATTTTATGCAGATATTCGAAAATTTGATTTCACATTGATTTTTTTTGATTTTATTGCATTGAAATTTGAATTTTGGTAACATTGGTGTTCTTTCATTTCCATGTGGAGATTTTATACTTGAGGACAAGCATGGTTTATGTGTGGGGGTATTTGATAGAGAAAATTTTTATCCATATTTTTTATCAAATAATGAGGATTTTTTAATTTTTTTCAATGATAAAACTCATTTATTTCAATGTTTTATTAAAATAATGTGGATTGTTTTTTTAGTTTTTTCTTTGTCCGGAATCACAACATGGACCCGCAACTCATTGCCCGAGCCCATGCCGGCATGGAGCAGTTCATCATCTTGCCACCCCAGGAAGAAGCAGAGGGTGAAGAAGATCTCTGGGGATCACCAAGGATACGTCGATGGCCTCACCGACAGGTTCACGACGTAGTTTCTGTGGAATGATATGTTGTCCTTCCACTTCACTAAAGCCACAGCTGGGAGCATGGAGAAGTACTTCGTGTAGTCCTTGGGCACAGATTTTCAATATTTCGGGTAATTTTTGAGAATTAAATGAGAAAAATGCCTGACATTTCTACTTTGTGGTGATTAGAAGTCAGAAAAGGTCCATATATTCCATGATCCTTTTGTGTTGGCGGCATGAAGGAGTGGGAGGAGTACAAAGAGGCCATCAGCGGTCTGTTGGTGGCGATCATGGAGGTGATGGGCATCGATAATGGGGTGGGACACAGCTACCTTTGGGATTTCTTCATTGGAAATGAATTTAATGTGTGTCTAAATTACTACCCTCCTTGCCGGCGATCGGAGGTGACGCTGGGGACGGGACCCCACTGCGATCCCACATCTATTACCATCCTCCACTAGGACGACGTGGGTGGCCTCCAAGTTTCGTACGAAGGGAGGTGGAATTCGTTCACCCCCTCTCCAGCCATGTTCGATGTTCTCTTAACTGACACATTTATGGTATACCCGTCCACATTCACCACTAATCCATTTAACAGTTCTTATTTTCATAGTCATAATGAAAGGTAAAATCGCAGTCTCTGACGAATGGGATGTACAAGAGCTGCATATACAGGGCGGTGGTGAATGAGCGGAGGGACAAGAAGTTGATAAGATTATTTCTGTGTCTGGTGAGGGACAGGGTGGTGAGTCACGCACCGCAGTTTCTAGCCAGTGGGAACCCCCAGAGGGCGTACCCAGACTTCAAATGGCCCACCTTCCATGACAGGTAACACCACGAAGATAAAACCACGAATGTAACTCCTTGAAGGTAGAAGTACCATGAAATTAACACAACTAAGATATAAATACTACACAGGTAACACCACAAAGACCATACCAAAAAGGTAGAAGTACAAAACAGGTAACACCACAAAGCAAGAAGTACCACAATGGCAAAAGACTCAACTCACAATCAGGTATAACTTAAGTACATAAGTACAGATGATTAGTAATAAACTATATCATCTTATTCTATTATAAATAACTACCGCTGACCCACATAAGATCGATAGGTAACTAACCCCTATTGACCCACAAAGGATCTGACCCACATAGGATCGATATGTGTTGACCCACATAGGATCGCTAAGCACTGACCCACACAGAATCTGACCCACATAGGATCGATGTTCTCTCTTCACATTGTAGCTTGCAATAGGTTTCCTTGCACCCAGTGCGCCCAAGTTCCATAGAATATTACCCTAGAGATATCAGTCATACCTTGACCACCACTATGCTCCACAAAGGAATAACTCAAAATACCTCCATGTCGTAAGGGTTCCAACGCGATAGACGATGTGTCAATCAGATGCACGGTCTGTGATTTATAAGCGTTTTAGCTTCAGGGGCCTAGTTGGATTCAGGTTAGATCCAACCCGGACTTACTCTAACTGTCCAAAAAATTAAATTGTAGAATACCAAAAGGAAAATCTCAATACTAGGATCCCAACTCTGTGGATGATTCATCAAACCGACATCTGGTTCTCAAGATATGCTTTTTTAAGTGTTCTAGGGTCCGGTCGGGCCTGGGTCCGGTCTGACCTGGTCGGACTGACCCAGCCCGACTCGCTCTGGGCTGGGCCGATGTGGAATCGGCCCGATGGGCCGGTGTGGACTCGGCCTGATGGGATGTGTTTGGTCTAACCTACAAGATGGGTGATCCGCAAGGGAATCGCACCACGGCCCGCAAGGGGGCGTCCAGCTAGGGCGGCCCGACCAGAACATGGTGGCCCGCAATGGGGATAGCCCGCAAGGGGGGTAGCCCGCAAGGGCACGGCCCGCAAAGGGTCAGCCTGACCCACGTGGGATGGCTTCCCGGTGCGGAGAGGCGGCCCGCTTTGAGGGTGGTAGATTGGTCTGAGGGCGGCGGCCCGGTGTGAGGGCATAGGCCCACTCTGAGGGTGGGGGCCCAGTGCGAGGGAGGTGGCTCGGTGTGAGGGAGGTCGTCCAGTACGAGGGGAGAAGCCCGACGTAAGGGTTGCGGCCCAGTCCGAGGGCGACAGACCGGTGCGAGGTCGGCGACCTGGTGTGAGGGAAGCGCCCCGACTCGAGGGCGGCAGCCCGCTCCGAGGGCTGCGGCCCAGTTCAGTCTGATGTGGGGGGGGTGTAACCCCCCCGTCACCGGGATTCCCAAAAAGCCCATAGGCCGTTCGGTTGATGATGCGGATGACGATCCGTGACCCTCCACTTGCGGTGTGCATCGACGTGTTCGCTATCTTCTGAGGCGGTGCAAGGAAAGCAAGATAGCGGAGGGTTCGGGTCGGGTTGGTTAGGCCTGCACCCCCCACGTTAGCTCTCAATATAAAGGATATTAAGGGACTTCAATAAATATTTGTATTGTACACAGGACACACCCCACATGATTCCCCGCAATAACCACCCGCAAAGACAGATGAATCGCGGGTCAACCCATTAGTCGGTTGAACCGAATTCTTCGTATAATTTCAAGAACGTGGAAGAGGGGAACAAAAATGCACAAACGAAAATAACACCCTACCTGGAAGAGATGTCCGCTGATGACGGTTGACATTACCTCCTTTATCGTTGTCGTCAGTTCGTGACTTGGTGGTGCTCGTCACCGCTCATTGGAACCAGTCTCGTCCTCCTGGTGGTAGGCATCGCGGTGCTTTTCCAGAGCTTCATCATTTTGTGAAGTCATGCCAACAACCCTCCCCGAGCTCCATATAAATAGGATAGGATAAGGAGTGTATAATTCTCAGGGAATTAATGGGGTTCTTTTAATTAATGAACCTCTCGAATTTCCAACGGTGTTTTTACAAGAAAAGAAGAGTTATGCCATTTATTGGATTGACACATCGTCGGTCCTGGAAGCGTCATTCATCTGTTGGAGGAAAGAAGGAAAATAAAATAACAAAACATGTTATTTTATTAATCATTCAAAAGTCAAAATAATAATAACTTTTTCACCCGACCTACTATGGTCGATGTTATGCCTCTTTTAATAGAATCCAGCCAATCCTGGTTCAACGATGCCCTCATATTTTGAAGTCGAACAACAGTTCAAAAGTTAGAAAATGCTGCTCATGCGTTTACTGAATGTACCCAAAAAATGTTCAGAAAATTATTAACAGTCACACTAAACCCGTGCTGGTTGAGGTTTGGATTTTCCTAATTTAAACATACCCCAACGAACCCAACGGTACTCTCATATTTCCAATCCGAGTTACCATTTAAGAGCTATGGACTGTACAATAAAATAATTGTCACTCAATTATTTTATTTATGGCCAAAAAGTAACTATCACTAGTGGCCCGCGCCGGCCAAAGTTGGAATCTTCCTAAAGAGAGCATACCCTCACGAGCTTAGGGGTGGTCTCGGATTTTTAATTCTAGTTACCGTTTGTGAGTTATAAGAATTTGAAATATAAAATAATTTTATTTAATTATTAAATATACGATTATTCCATTTTCAGGTTTTCTCACAGGAGGCCCACATCAAATAAACCTAAGTATTGCCTATGTTAAACCCACCATTCTGAGCATAGCAATTCCCTCAGATTATTAATTCGAGTAATCGTTTAATAATTATTCCACTTTTTCAGGGAATCAGCTTACATACGCTAATTAAAGCATAAAAAAACCTTGACGGATCATTCCAGACACCATGGGCCTCAGAATCGCATGCCATCAGATTTTGCGGTCTCAAAATAATTCCATATAATTAAAAAAATATATGGAATTTCCAAGACATTACAATAGTTTTCATATTAACTAGCTCAACAAAATCATTGACGAAGTGATGGTATCAAAAGCTTGGTCTTCTGTTTGAATGAAGCTTGAAGATCCTTACTTAAAATAAGTTTCATCCTAGATTAAAAATGTATACATTACATTTTGGGAGAATTATGATTTTTTTAACCAACATTGGTTGAATTTTGTGACGTCGGTAATGAGGATCAAGGATATCTTAGAGTTGATCCATTCCAATATTTGGAAAGCAATTTTTATATCCCTAGGAAGAGAAAGGTTCGTTGTATCATTCATTGATGATTATTCCATTTGATAGTCGGTGTACCCAATCAAGATGAAATCAAGTGTTTTTAAAGTCTTCAAAACATTCAAAGCCTGGATAAATATGGAATCTTGAAAGAAGATCTAGTGTTTTAGGATTGATAGTGGTGGAAAATTTTTATGTGAAGATTTTGATACTTTTTTTTCAATTAGAAGGAATCAAGAGACAATTCATGGTGTCCGACACTCCTCGACAAAATGGAGTGGCCAAGTGGGTGAACATAACCTTGTTGGATAGAACAAGAGATATATTGAAGACTATAGGAATTTTCAAGAAGTTATGGGATAATGTAATGAATAGAACATGTTATGTGATCAATCGATTTACTTTTTTGATGATTGATATGAAAACACTAATGAATATGTGGAGTGTTAATCCTACTGATTTTGCTTGTTTACATACTTATGGAGGTCATGTATCTGTATTGTTTAATGATCAGGAAAGATTGAAGTTGAATTCGAGATCCATTCAACGTATATTCTTAGGATACGTTGATGGTGTGAAGGAGTATCATATGTTGGACCCCACTACCCATATACTTATCATCAGTATGGATGTTATATTTCTAGAAGATAAGGTGCAAGTGATGATTAATGGGTACTTGAAGAAAGAGAACACATAAACTATAATAGTTGGGGTGGAGGAAGAGTCCATAGAAGAACCAATTTCCTTTGAGGAGCATGATGATCATGTTATAATTGATTTTGGCCAATGACGATCAAATCAAGATAAAAGAGAACCAATATGTCACTTAGAATTTATCACTGAGAGAAATATTGTTTACTAATTATTGATGGAGGAAGGTAATCCATAATATTTTTTTGGAGGTGATGTGGAGTTCAAAAATATCCACATGGATGGAAGCAATTCAGGAGAAACTTTATGCCCTTCACAAGAACAAGACTTGAGATATTGATCCATTACCTCATGGAAGGAATACTATCAGCAAAAACAGGTTTTTTAAGATCAATTGGGATGAAAAGGAATAATTTTAAAGATATCATGCAAGACTGGTGGTCAAAGGATATTCATAGGGAGAAGTTATTGACTTCAAGGAAATATTTTCTCCCATTGTTATAAAAACGAATGTTCTGATAGTTATGGGGATGTGTGCAATATATAGTTTAACTCTAGAGTAGCTAGATGTGAAGAAAACTTTTCTACATGCTGATCTTGATAAATAAATATAAATTCTCTAATCAGAATGGTTTTCAAAATAAGGTATAGTGAACTTGGTTTTTAGGTTAGAAAATCTTTTTATGGTATTAAGTAGGCACCAAGGTGTTGGTAGAAGATATTTTATTCCTATATCATGAGTATTGGACATAAAATACTTCATTCAGATACTTTTACATATTTCAAGGGATCATATGGTAATGATTTTATTGTTCTTCTATTTTATTTGGATGACATGTTGATAGTTTTCATGGGAGTATGATATGAAGGAATTAGGACCAAAAAATAATATATTGGGATACATATTTAATGAGATTTAAATAAGGTTATGATTTATCTATCAAAAAATATTTTATTGAGGAATATCTTGAAATACTTCCACATGCGACATTATAAGCCTATATTTACCCCACTTACTATTAATTTTATGTAATCCTCTATGATGAATCCTAATAGTGATAACAATGAAGTATAGAGGATAGAGATGTCTCAATTACCTTATGCACCAGCAGTGGGTAGTATGATATTATCTACGGTTTATAGAAGACCAGAAATTTCACATGTAGTGGGAGAAGTTAGTTTGTATGCGGAGAATTAAATATGGGATCATTGGAACATATTAAAGAGGACCCTTAGATACATTAAGTATATCTCATATGCTATATTATGTTATTGAGGATCAAATTTCACTATTAGATCCTACGAAGATTCAGATTTTGTAGGTCATTATGACCAACGAAAATACACTTTGGGTTATGTGATTAATTTTATAGGATGAGTTGTGAGCCGGAATTCAAAGTTATAGTCTGTTATATATTTATCCACGACTAAGGTATAGTACATGAAAACTACATAGGCTTGTAAATAAGTGATTTAGATATGAAGGTTTCCAGAGGATCCTAGAAAATGACAGAAGTATATCCAATTGTTTTGTGACAATAATAGCACCTTGAAAATTAAAAGGAATCTATCTTTTCATTCCAAGATAAAGCACATTATGGTACAATAACACTTTGTTCGAGATGTGGTGGAGGAAGGAAGATTGGATATGCAGAAAATTTATATTGAAGAAAATTAGGTTAATTTTATGATGAAGTTTATTAACATTGTTAAGTTAATATTGTAAAAAACCTCAATAATAATCATATATATAAGAGAAACATGGTTGGATTATAGAAAATATTTATGGAAATATTATTTGTTCCCAATCAGATATCCAAGTGTGATATATATTGGCATTTGTTTCTCAAAAACAATTTTGCCCCCTTGATTTTTAAAGGGGGCTAGTGTGGTTAGTGGGATTGGTGAAAAACTAACCCATGGAGTTAAATAGGGGAGGAATATCAAGTAAGGGCCTTTCCTATAAAATGAAGAGTGCTTTGACAGTTTTAGCATCATCACCTCAAGTATTGAGCTTCCTATTTCTACATTTGGAGTGTTGTATTATTTGAGGTGCATTATACATTACCCAAGATAGTTATTAACATGGATATTTTCCTTATAATAGAAAGAGTGTGTGTTTAACCTCATTTACCATAGTGATATCATTCAATTTTTCTGTGGTTTTTTACACCCCTTTATTTGTGGGGTTTTCTATGTTACATATATTGTTCCTTTTTTATTTATTTTTACTTTACTTTTATCTCACAATTATCACATCATTAAAGGGACAATAATATTTGATCCCAATAGCATCCTTACTAAATATATTTTTATTAGATTCTATAAAAAAATTCTGGGTTGTACTATGAGGTTCAATGGAGTTATTGAGTTGTATGGGAATAATTTTGTTTCTCAAAATTAGAAAAAAAATTGACATGTTTATAATTATATAAATAGAAGGAAGAATCAAGAAAACATTAATAATACAAATCATGTAATGAATTCTCATAATCGGAAGTGTAACATGCTGATTCTAACAAACCATAAACAATGAAAGAGAGAATAAAAATTACTGATTCATGTAAACATTTACAATAGATAACATGCTAATGAGAATATATATAACCAGTTTGATATTAATACTGATAAGTACCATGACCTATTAGAGATAACAGCCTCATACATAAGCGAGATTATCAATAAAAGCGATTGACATAAAGTAATAATCAAATCATAAAGAGGACCATAGGTTTTTGACAATATTTATCTATTTGGCCAATATGCATGGTGCAGGGGTACCAAGACTCCACTATGAAAAAATGGGATTATAAAAGATATGTGAAAAATAGTGAAACATAACGATATAAGAAAAAGGCATGTTAGGAAAATATCTAATCTTCAGGTTCTTGAAATGCCAGGACTCATCGTAGAACCAAGTTGGGGATTCATCATATACTCTGCACCTTGGAAGAACACAAACAACACAAGCAACATAGATCCAAAGAATAATCAAATACAAGGCATAAATAATCGATATAAAAGAAGAATAATACCATACTAATTCCCCTTACTAGGGATAAATCTCTCATATGTGTTTTCATAGAGCCTCTATGTAATTAGGTCTTGTGGTTAGGGTCATCGAGATTGTACTACAATATAATCGTCATTTCCATCTATGTAAAAGGAACACCAAGGAACATTAGGACCTCATCAGAGCACCTCACCAATCATAGATAAAGATGATCAAAACTTATCTAGATCACTATTTCTTATTTGGTAAGTCAAGGAATCCCACCAGTGCTCCTTCATCTACTCTTCTCCCTCGAGGAAAACTAGAGCTCCCAAAACCATGGAGTTTTTTTGCCGAACTAAATCTCCCACAAGTGGAGAGGTAGATTCCAAATCGAGGAGTAATTCTAGTAGGGGTAGAGGAATACAATATTATATAACCAAGGATATGAAAAATCTTGATATGTGTCCCAACATAATCACTTAGACAACCAAATAATGAAATAGGACTTCAGAGGATAATCTATCAAGGGTCACCCATAGATCAAGCCAATCCATTTCACGAAGAATGAAAAAAGGGAGGAATAGAAAACCATAGCATTATAAGGATCAGTGGATCAACATTAGGTATGAGGATGACATATATCAAATGGGAAAGAAAACCAAGTCTAATGGCACAATCCCAATGTATAAACCGAACAAAAGGCCCACATAAACTAATAAAAGCAGCTCAAGATAAATAATACATAAATCCAATATATAAAAATACCAAAAATTAAATTAAAATGAATATTTTGACAGGTAAAAAAAATGTGTAACACCCCAAATTTTGTGTATTCTAAAATGATGATATTATGCATATACATTTGTTAAATCCCTTTTAACCAAACATAAATTTAAAGGATAAACATAAATATCTTTATTTAAATAAGAACACCGTAGTGTCTACAATACATTGATATCAAAAGAGTAATCATGATTACCAAATATACATATTAAAAACCCTATCAGAACTACTGGAAGACCCCCAATCACCAAAATGATGCCCAGTGAGTAAAGGAGATCCTTCGAGTCAACTAAAGAAAAAAACATCACCACTACGATCATAAAAACCATGATGAGCATCAGTGGAATGGGAAGAACCATATTCTTCCTTTTGAGTTTTAGAACACCGTAAGGTTTGGCATTATAGGACACATTTTTGACCATTTCTCTAGTGACCATTGGAAGCTAACGGTTATAAAGAAATAGTTGTTGGACCTTGTTAGTATAAGTGGACTTATTTCAATATTAACTAGTTTCCAAATTATTGAGTTATGATTAAGGTTATAATTAAACCATCATTTATGAACTCTAAATGGATATGTTGTAAAACTTCGTTTCACCCTTAAGTGATTTTGAAAAGAATTAAGGAATTCAAAACACTTTGTGAATTTTTCAAATACAATGTAACAATTTTCATTTCTTAAATAATGTTATAAAATATGTTTAAGTTCTTCAAATTAAATTATGTTTTGATTGAACTAAGTTTTCGAGGATACTAGTATATAAATTATAATGTAGGTTTATTAAAATTTCCTTTTTATAACATTTTGAGTTAAAAAAAGGGGTTTAGTATTTTTAATTTTAGAAATACTTATCACTAAAACAAGTTTAATTTGTATTCATTAATGTTTAAGAATATAAAATTCGATATAGTTTTAATAAATGGATTGTTTCCTCTTCTTAAAACATTTTTTGTGTAGCTTTTTAAAAACAAAATTGTACCACTAGGGCCAGCCCTTTTTGGCTAGGGCCGAGGGAGGCAGCTCACACTAAGTGGCTGAGCCTGACCCTAAGTCCCAAGCAAAGCCTGGCCCGAGCTCGGGCAGAGGATCCCCGTAGGGCGCTCGGGAGAGAGTAGGAGCGAAAAGGCGCACCAGTATGGGCGTGAGTCCACGGCGGGGTCTTTGGAGGCCAAGGCATGTGGCCAGGAGCCCATTTATAGGGCCCCTTTAGTGGGTGATGTGTTATTTCTATGCACTTTTTGGGAGGCCTGAGGTTATAAGTGAGGCGAAAATCGTTATCCATTTCGATGTGGGAAGCAATTTTTTGGGAGAAACGTGATCTGGACCGTTGGATCACTTCACACATGATCTAGGCCGTTTTTTCCAATCCCTCGCTCGACCCTTAGTGACTACGTCTCTCTCCACAATTTTTGTCAATGTTTGATCCGACATGATATAATCATGGCTGTTTGAGTTTTTTAAATTTCCACTTCGAACATAGACCAACCGATGAAACTTAGATCTAATCTAAGCCGCTCAATTCTTTTAAAACAACGGACGCATCTCATCCCTTGGATCAATGTTGGGATCGATCTAGACCATACGTTCTTCCCTGGAATTTCCCCTAGCCACGTCTTCTTCTTCCTCCTTGCATGGGTTACACCAGTAACCCTACCCTATGGAACACCCCTCGTTTTCTTCACCTCTGACCATCGGGGACCCCCATGTCTCTTCGTTTTCATCAAGCACGACACCCCCCATTGAATACAATGAAAGTAGGTATGTTTTTGTGTGGAAGGTTGTGTGTGAGCTTTTGTATATAATTAACGGTGACCTCTCGGTTATTCTCTCCCATTCAAGTCTCTAGAGAGCCCCACCTACCCTCCCCGAAGTCCTCATTTCCCTGGTTTTTAAAGTAAGGGTTTTAATTTTTTCCTTGTTTTTCTTCTATGATAATATATACACTTATATATTCGAAATATATATATATATATATATAGTTATTTATATTAACCTTACAGTTCAGTCCAAACGTTCTTAAATGTTGAACACGGGCCTTCGAGTTCTCTTGCATTCGATTAGATTAAAGAATGTAAGGATTATACCTGGCCTCATTTTTTTGTTTTGAAAATACATATATACTTTTGGTTATATGTATATACGACGGTTATATGTAGGAATGGGCAGGACCTTTCTACTTCGATTATATGTACGATGTTTGTGTATAATTTTCCATGCACTGCACATATTCACATACACTTAATTTCATATTTAAATAATAAATAAATTTTGAAAATTTTCTAAATATGATCGTGGTTTTATAAAAATATTTTTTTGTAGTATTCATAGGGGATTAACAAAAATGGGTGTTCCAATATTTCAGTTTGAGTTTGGGTACATACAAATATTTTATATGTTGCATGAACCTTGATTTCAGTTTTTAAGGTCCTTACACATTATGTCTTGAGTTTAGGTGGAGTTTTAAAAACATAAGAAATTGGGTGTTAAACAAAACTTACATCCACATTTAAGAGTAACTTTTTTGTTTTCCCTATCTTTTAGATGATTTTGCTTATGGTGAAGATTCGTGCTTTCTATCATGTACATTATTTAGTATTATGCAAAGGCTTAACAATATTGGATGTTTTAGCATGTGCAAGCTCAAAACACTACATGAGATTTTTGGTTCACCTTGTAATTAATTGGATGATAAAATTTTAGAATTTCATGAACAAACGTGCATGTCATAAATTCTAGTTTTTTGTTCTTTCAGTACGTTAGATGTCAATGTATGTGCCATAATATTCCTTTCATCTTTCCTTTTAATAACGAGCATATGATTTTTAGGTTGGTTTTTAATCCTCTAGATGCCTATCTCACTTATAAGATATGTAAATTCAACTACTATGACCAACTATGAATGAACTATTCAAGGTGGTATGGGACATCTTGAATATATAAACCCATTTAAGTAATGTATTGATTGATGTGGCTCACATGAATGTAAAGACATATTAAGGGTGCGCCCTGATAGCGCACCAATGCATTGGCTAAAGAATTAATCTCTATCGACTACAAGATTTACGATACCCTGGTGAATAACCTCGGTAATTTTTTTTTATTGACACCTTGGGGATGGACCTCAGTGATATGTTCATGAATGTATAAATGAAATTTTAAAACCACATATTCATGTCATGTTACAAGTTCTTTTCAAGATGATATGTGTATTCATTCACTACTCTTTACCTAATGTTTTTATCAAGTTCCTATTGATGTCACAAGTAAAATTTTGTGGCATGATTCATGTAAAATAGTAACCAACGTATGAAATTGAAGTTCTTTTCCTTCACGCACAACTCTGAGTAAGTATTACTCTTAAGGGTTTAATTTTTTCTTAAACATTCATACGTCATTCTTGTTCAGGATATCTTTTACTACCCATTTTTGAAAATGTCCTAATTGATTCATGTATTCCTTGAATATATTAGTTAATCACTTTTATGTTATGTTACATGTGTTATAGTTTTCTATAAGATAATTTTGTTAGGATATGTTTTCAAAACAATCTTTCAAAAGTTTCATTGGTTTATTTTAAATCCCTTACTAGGCATTTTTATGCTCACCCTACGTTTTAAATTTTCAATTTTTAGGTAACATCTTTTATCAGATGAATCATTTCTGAAGTTACTGGTTTCTCAGAGCCCAAACCAAACTCGATACACTGTATGGGATGTGATGTGTGTTTATCAGTGCATGTTTCTGTTTTGAAACAACACATCATTTTCATAAGGCACCGACTACTGGTTTTTCTCGTGTCGGGTCTTCACGGTTGGTATCAGAGGATTTGGTTTGGATAAATTTGGAAATCCAGAACTAAAACAATGAAAAATATACTTCAACATTAGTAAAAATGAGTTTTATTAATTTTCATATGGAAAACGACGTTACTAATATTTTGTCTCTTCCCAATGAGGCCTTAGAAACCCTAATTTCCATATCCATCCATGAATCTTTTATAAACAATGCCCATATCTGTATGTCGTGCAAACATCTCTATGATGTGTCCAACTATCCCTGTGTACATCAACTACACTGAAGAGCGGGTCTGGATTACATCTTTATTATGAAAGCCTAGTTTCCATCTTACACGCGATGGGGGAAGTACTAAGAGGGACTTTTTATATGCTTCACGATAGCGCTAGGTGTCTTGTCCCTCACATCTTTCCAAGAGGCTGCTGTAGAGGGAGATCTCTACACAGCATACATGTGTCAACTCTTTTCTTATGGCCATTTTGGTCAAATGATGGACTTTGGCATCCTTGAATACAAAGCCTCTCGTTCTATGTACAGACAAAAATTACATAAGTATGTCTCACAGTACCACACCCCACATGTTAGACTTTGGAGATACCATAAGTCCTCCCACGGCATCGAACCTGATTTCTCGGGTTGCATATAGTTTAGGGAGATAGAGAGTTTCGAGCTTGTCTTAGGAATTCGTGTGTTAGGGAACTAGGGAAACCATTAGCTTCATTTTATATTGTTCACCAGTATTTATATAAAGAAGATATTTATTTATCTCTTCTTTATTATGCATTTACTTTAATTATACTTTTGGATGGATTTCATGTTATTGAACTCTCATATTAAACATTCAGATGGAAGGACAAACCCACATGTTATCTCTTCCTACTGAGATAATGGATATTATTACAATAAAAACCTCTGGAGATGAGTATCGTCCCTTCACAAACCTATGAGGAACGTTCAAGAAATTGTTTGAGGTGACAAACAGTCTGGGGATTCAATGCACCTGTCAAGGGAATTCTCCTATCTACAATTGCATAGGCTCAGCACAATTGGCCGAGCATATGCAGAGGGAAAAATACCACGAATGGCTCTTCCTGTGTTTCACCCTAGGCCGAAACTACATGGAAAGAGTAAAATTTCAAGACGGTGATTTGGAGGGAAATGTTTATGGGACCTACATGTACCAACTCCTCAGCGTTAGCCTGTACGACAACATCTATAACATAGATGTTCTCGATTGAGACATATTTCGGAAATTTCTTCGTATATTGGTCCATATAGACATTTCCAAACTTTGTAACATTAGAGCCTCCCTCTGGGATCACGAGTGTTCGGTGCATGAGTTCAACCCCTTCTGCTTGAAGTGTATCTAGATCAGAGAACTAGAGGAATTCAGCATCAATTTGGGTGTTCCGTTGAATGCACCTAAGGATCCTCTATGATAGGGGATATGGTAGGAACAACTGAGAGCTTCCTCTTAGCAAGTTTGTATGAAAGGAATTGCGGGGACACATTTTCTTCATAGGGGGAGTAATGTAACACCTCAAATTTTTGGTATCATATAATGATGATATTATGCATTTGATTTTGTTAAAGACCTTTTAACAGAATAAAAATTTAAATGATAAATATAAGGCTATTTATTTAAATAAGAACACTGTTGTGTCTACAATACATCGAGATCAAAAGAGTAGTCATGCTAACCAAATATACTTATTAAAAACCATATCAGAACTACTGGAATACCCCCATTCACAATGAGTCCTAAAAAGTAAAGGAGATCCTTCGAGTCATCTAAAGAAAAATACATCACCACTATGATCATAAAAACCATGATGAGCATCAGTAGAATGGGAAGCACCATCTTCATACTTTTGAGTTTTAGGACACCATAAGTTTTGGTTTTATAGGACATTTTTTTTGATTGTTTCTCTAGTGACTGTTGGAAGTTAACGGTTGTAAAAAATAGTCATTGGACCTCATTAGGATAAGTGAACTTATTTAAATATTAATTAGTTTCCAAATAATTGAGTTATGATTAAGGTTATAATTAAACCATCATTTATGAAATCTAAAAGGATATGATGTTAAACATCATTTCAACCTTATGTGATTTTTAAAATAATTAAGGAATTCAAAACACTTTGCGAATTTTTCAAATACAATGTAATGATTTTAATTTCATAAATAATGTTATAAACTATGTTTAAGTTTTTCAAATTAAATTTTGTTTTTATGGAACTAACTTATCATGTATACTAGTTTATAAATTATAATGTAGGTTTATTAATATTTCCTTTTCATAGATTTTTGAGTTAAAAAAAGGGGTTTAGTATTTTTAATATTATAAATACTTCGAACTAAAACAAGTTTAATTTTTATTCATTAATCTTTAAGAACATAAAATTCTATATAGTTTTTATAAATGGATTGTTTCCTCTTCTTAAATCTTTTTATAGTGTAACTTTTTCAAAAAATAATTGGCCCACTAGGGCCAGCCCTTTTTGGCTATGGCCGAGGGAGGCAGCTCACACGAAGTGGCTGAGCTTGACCCTTAGGCCCAAGCCAAGGTCGGCCCAAGCTCGGGAAGAGGTTCCCCGAAGGGCGCTCGGGAGCGAACAAGAGCTCATAGGTGCACCAGTGTGGGCATGAGGCCGCGACGGGGTCTGGGTAGGCCAAGGCCTGCGGGCGGGAGCCCGTGTATAGGGCCCCCTTCTTAGGTGTTGTGTGATTTCTGAGCACTTGTTGGGAGGCCTAGGGTTATAAGGGAGGTGAAAACCACTCCCCATTTCTATGTGGGAAGCAGGTTTTTGGGAGAAATGTGATCTGGATCATAGGATCACGTCGCGCGTGATCTGGGCCATTGTTTCTGATCCTGTGCTCGACCCTCAGCGACCACACCTCTCTCTGTGGTTTTTGTCAACCGTTCGATCCGGAACGAACTAATCGTGGTCGTTCGAGGTTTTTAAATTATCGCATCGAACATAGACCGTCTGATGAAACTTAAATCTAATCTAATCCACTCAATTTTTTTAAAACAATAGACACATCTCATCCCTTGGATCGACATTGTGATCGATCTGGACCATCCGTTTTTCCCCGACATTTCTCCTAGCTACTTCTTCTTCTTCCTCCATGCATGGGTTACACCAGTAACCCTACCCTATGGCACTCCCATTGTTTTCTTCACCTCTGACTACCGGGGACCCCCATGTCTCCCCATTTTCTTCAAGCACAACACCCCCCATTGAATGCAAGGCAAGTGGGTACGTTTTTTGCGTGGAAGGTGGTGTGTGAGATTTTGTATATAAATAACCAAGACCTCTCGGTTCTTCTCTCCCATTAGAGTCTCTAGCATGCCCGACCAACCCTCCCTAAAGTCCTCCTTTCCCTGGTTATTAATGTAATGGTTTTTAGTTTTTCCTTGTTTTTATTCTTTGAGAATATATACACTTATATATTCGAAAATATATATATATATATTTTTAACCTTACGGTTCAGTCCAAACGTTCTTAAATGTTGAACCAAAGCCTTTGAGTTCTCTGGCATTCAAATAGCTTAAATAATGTGATGATTATTCCCACCCTCATTTTGTTGTTTTGAAAATACATATATACTTTTGGTTATATGTATATACATCGGTTATATTCTGGAATGGGAATGACCTTTCTACTTCAGTTATATGTATTAAGTTTGTGTATAATTGTTCATGCACTTCACATATTCACATACACTTAATTTCATATTTAAATAATAAATAAATTTTGAAAATGTTACATATATGATCGGGTTTTTATAAAACAAATGTAGGTTTTAATAAAAAAAATTATGACTAAGGGCATGACCTTCCCTATTCAAAATGTTGTTGAACTAATATTCATAGGGGATTAAAACACATGGGTGTTCAATTATTTCAGTTTGAGTTTGGGTGCATACATATATTTTATAAGTTGTGTGAACCTTGATTTCTATTGTTAAGGTTCTTATATATTATGTCTCGAGTATAGGTGGAGTTTTAAAAACATAAGTAATAGGGTGTTAAACAATACTTATATCCACATTTAAGAGTAACTTCTTTGTTTCCCATATGTTTTAAATGATGTTGCTTATGGTGAAGATTCATGATTTCTATCATGGTCATTATTTAGTATTATGAAAAGGCTTAACAATATTGAATGTTTTAGCATGTGCAAGCTCAGAACCCTACTTGAGAATTTTGGTTCACCATGTAATCAATTGGATGATAAAATTTTAGAATTTCAAGAAAAAACTTGCAAGTGATAAATTATAGTTTTCTGTTCTTTCAGTACCATATTTGTCAATGTATGTGCCATAATCTGCCTTTCTTCTTTCCTTTTAATAATGATCATATTATTGTTATCTTGGTTTCTAATCATCTAGATTCCTTTATCACTTATAAGATATGTAAATTCAACTAATATGACCAACTATGAATGAACTATTCAAGGTGGTTTGGGAAATCTTGAATATATAACCCTGTTTAAGTGAATTATTGATTTATGTGGCTCACATGAAATTAAAGACATATTAAGGGTGTTCCCTAATAGTTCTCCAATGCATTGGGTAAAGAATTAATCTCTAGAGATGACAAGCTTTACGATACCCTGGTGAATAACCTCGGTAATGTTTCTTTATTGACACCTTGGGGATGAACCTTGGTGATATGTTCATGAATGTCTCAATGAAATTTTGAATCCACATATTCAAGTCATGTTACAAGTTCTTTTCAAGATGATAGGCCTATTCTTTCATTACTCTTTCCCTTATGGTTTTATCAAGTTCTTATTGATGTCACAAGTAATAGTTTGCGGCATGATTCATGTAAAATAGTAACCAACATATAAAATTGATGTTTTTTTCCTTCACGCGCAACTCTGATTAAGTATTAATCTTAATGGTTTAATTTGTGCTTAAACATTCATACGTCATACATTCTTAGGATATCTTTTACTTCCCCTTTTTGAAAATTTCCTAATTGATTCATGTATTCCTTGAAAATCTTAGTTGAGAACTTTTTTGTTATGTTACATGTTTTATAGTATTCTATAAGAGAATGTTATTTGGATAAGTTTTTAAAAAATTCTTTCAAAAGTTTCATTGGTTTATTTCAAACCCTTACTCAATATTCTTATTCTCACCCTACGTTTTGAATTTTAAATTTTCAGGTAACAGCTTTTATCAAATGAAACATTTCTGAAGTAACTGGTTTCCCAGAGCCCGAACCGAACTTGATCCTGTGTATGGGATATGATGTGTGTTTATCAGTGCATGTTTTTTTTAAAATGAAACATCATGTTCAGGAGGCACTAACTCATAGTTTTTCTGGCGTCGGGTCTTCACATAATACATGGAATTAAAATCATTTAATTTACAATATTGAGTGAATAAAGTTCAAAAATCTCTACCTTGTAGATGAAATGCATTAACATAATCACATGATGTTCCTACATCACCTGTAACTCCCCAAGATTTTATAATATGTCACTCCTTAAATAAGTTCATTTTATTTGATAGATTATGTTGTATTCAATACCAAAATTTGTTTATGCTACCCACAACAATGTGTTGGCTGGCGTTACATGCAAGACTGATTTTTAACAAACAATTATATATTATTAAAATATTTTTATTTAATATAATTAGATATAACCTAGCTATTAAGTCAGTGGTTATGAATATTATTAACTAACTTATGAAAATATATGCATGAATTCATTGGTTCTAAATTAATTAAAAATTAATATAGTAACCAACTGAATATATATGAGATGTTTTTTAAAGAACTATTTTTATGCACACAAAGTCATTTTATTCTAATAAATTAAATTAATTACTATTATAGAATGGTATTAAGGAAATATATATTTTATATATTAAATAAAATATTTTTGATATTCATATAATATATTTGATAGATATATGATAATAACAAACCTAATATTACACATAAAACATATTTTTTTTTTCTAAAAACGGTTTTATCTTCTTTTAATGGAGAACCTATTTTAAATCCAATTTTTGAAAATTTTATGAATGATATTTGAAAGAGTAAATTTCATATTTTAAATATAAATATAAAATTTTAATTTAGTTAAATTTTTGGTAATTTTTTGATAAGTTTCATGTTTTGATAAATAGTGAAAAATACTAAATTTTAATTGAAAACAACTTTTTTTCATCAAAATAAATTATAGTGTTAAATTATATTATTGAATGTTTTTAAAGTATAAATAGATTATTTTTATCATTTAATACATTTTAGGTTATTGTAATCAATTTTACAATGAATTTAGATATAAAAATGTTTCAATCTTTTGCAGGTTTAAAATTTAATAACTCATTTTCTCAGGTCAACAACAAGATTAATTTTAAATTAATTAATACAAATTATATGTTTTAAATTATGAAAAATAGATTCTATATTTGTAATTTAGTGGGTCCAAATTATTTAAATAGTTTTCTTTTATTTATGGTCATATGAATAGTAAAATTTAGTAAAATTTGTATTACCACAGTTAAGGGTAAATTAAGTAATTATGGATATAAATGATATTATAAAATTACCCAAACACTTGTCCTAATTTCATTTAATGAGTGGTTTTCTACCAAAATCGTCATTAGGCCGAAATTATACTCTTTTTAAACCACTTGGATGAGAATAAGACATTTATTCTATTTTATTTAAAGATAAGTTAAAAATGGCATACTCATGTTTTTAATAAGTATTACATTTTTAATAAGTGGTTATAGAAAATATAAATTAGACTATACCTATTAATTTGGAAGAAAATAAAGTTATCTTCATCATGATAATTTATTTAAAAAATTTATAGAAGAAATAATTTAATCAAATGCTTTCATAATAATGATGTAGTAATTGTTTAATTAATGGAAATAAAAAATACATGATAATAAAAACAATAAAATAAATATAATTTGACATAATTAATGGAATCCATGAATTTTATAGATAATTTAGAAATGTTAGTGATATATTATAAGTTTTGGTTTGAAGTTATCATGAAGTTAGGATAATTTTTAAAAAGACAAATATTGAATAGAATCAAAAATGAAAAAAATGATACTTTAAAATAAATAATATTTTATTAAATGATATAAAATTCATAAAAATATAAATTCAGACAAATAACTACAATAAGGTTAAATATTTAATCCATGATCCATTTGGGGTTCGTTTATCATTTTATAATAAATATATTATCCCTAATGAGTAAAAAAAAGTTGTCATGGTAAGAGTTAAAGGGTTTAACTAAGGGTTAAAGACAAATGATAAGGTTATCATTGTGAACTAACATGTCTAAACATTATTTTTTGAGAGGATTTAGACCCATAATCATCTTAGGTTTTAAATAACTACCTTTAAAGACATTGTAAATTAAAAAATAATATATATTAATTTAATATTTTTGGAGTTTCCTAAAATGCCCCACCTAAATTACAAAAAGGAACTTTCTCCCTAACTTCCAAACACCAATTTGATCTTTCTAGATCGACCAAACCCTACCCATTTATCTTATTAACATCCATATAGACATATTAGAGGCTCTGGTCTTCTCAAAAGACTAACCCTAGCATCTCTAAGAGAAGATCTGTAGAGACCCAACCACAGAAGGCCCAAAGCTGGTGTCTACTACTATTGCATTGACATGATTACGAAGAAATAAATCCCAAAGGACTAAGAGTTTAGTAGTCCTGATAAAATAGATATATACATGGGAAAATAATAAATTAATTACTACATATTTTTCTTCTTCTTTGTTAATAAAATGCATTGAGGATAACTCTAATCTAGTTAGTAAATTCATAAATATCTTTTATAGTATGTTTCTTTGATTCCTAAGTAAATAAATATAATATGGGTGAGATAAAATGATTATTAAGGTCAAAATAGAGTGGAAGAAATAACTAATCAATGAGAATAATAATTATGAAATGGTGAATAACTGAATTCATATGCCATATAATCAATAAACTGAGAAAGAGGTGCATAAACAATATAACAATGTAATAAATGTAAACACGTGACATTAAAATAACTAGACAAGAAAAAAGAAATATGGTAAGGTATGAAACAAAAACACATACTATATAAATAATCAAAAATTAAATTTATCCATAGACATGTTGACAGAAAATCTCATGGATGAATAATAAATGAAACTAAATTAGGTAAATTATTTCTTAATGGACGTCATGTCTAAGGCACATGAAAACCTATACCGTCAAGACCTTTCACATGACGATTTAAAATATTCTTATTTGCACAGATAATTTTTCTCATGAGAACCTATCGATGCATTTAGGTTCTATATAATTTTTAGTCTCCTACCATTATTTATTCTCCCAATTATTCCTCAAATAGAATATTCAAAATATATAATATGCCTTATCAAATATCTATATTGAATAAAGAAGATGAAATTATCAATATTTTCAGAAATAATAAAATAACTTTCAAAGTAGACATCATATGTAAAATGGTATCTACTTTAGGAAATATTAACATCCATAGTGAATGAAATGGATAATTAGGGGTAAATTCAATGTTCAATGATCAAAGGATATTGAATATTTCAAGGGGAATAACAAATAAATCAAAGAAGTGAATTTGAATACTATCCTTAGAAAAATAAATAATAAACAATTCAAAGGAAGAATACTGATGATATCAATACAAAAAAAATCTTAAGTGGAGTAATAATAAAGGGTTCACTACTACAAAATAGGCCTTTAATAGTGATAGAATATTACTTTATCAATTCTAATAAAACACTGACAATATGAGTGTGGTTAAAAGTTCAAAACGTTGTGAGTGCTAAAAAAGCACAGTTAAAGTCCCCATTTAACAATGATAAAAAACATTGTTTAAAGGGTCCTTTAACAACACTTTTTTAGTGATGTTAAAGGGGGCCTTTAATAACACTTTTTAGTGATGATAAAGGCAACAATGTTAAAGGGGGTAAAATTATATTTTTTTAGACACATATGAGCTTGACCCCCTTTATCAGTGCTTCCATGAACCCTTTAATAACGCTCCACCCCCCCCCCTTTATCAGTGCTTTTCACCCCTTCACCTTTTATAATCACTTTGTGAATTTCTATCCTTATGATCATATTTATGGATTCAAACCCTACACCTCTCGTTTGAAGACGGAACACCTTTACCACTACACTATGTTGTTTTGATGTCTATTTAATGATATTTATGTTTATATATGTATATATATATATATATTTACATATATTTATATAATTATTTTAAAATACATTTATACAATATATGTCTGTGTGTGTGATATATATATACTTACATTTATTTAAAATATTATATATTATATTCATTTATATATAATAGAATAGAATAGAATATAAATATATTTCTCATTATTAATAAACATATATGTATATGTATATATAATGTAAAAATGGATAGATATTTTTTTCAATACATCCTTAGAATATGTATTTATTTACATATATTATAATATACATTTTTACATAAATATATTGATATATGTATTTATATGAGTGATTTATTATAAGTAAACATATGGAACATGTATATATTTAATTATAAATAATATTAAATTATGAAAAATTATAAAATTTCAAAACCATAATATCAATATAAATGTAATACCTAAGAATAAAATTAGTCACCACCAAAAAAGGCAATAATACCCCCCTAAAATAGGTTGAAAATCCATCCAATGTCAATAAATCAGGGTACCCTGACTAAAAACTCTATTTTGAGATCTTATGAGATTTTTTGGCCTTTAAACATGTGATAGTGGATTACCATTGTCACTAAGGGTGTAGATCTCGTCAAAAATTTTGATTTGATATGTGGTAGAGCATAAATGGACACTCAGATCAAAAGTTATCAATGTCTGATGTTTGAGTTACGTTTTCAACTTATTTTAGATATTTTATTATTTTTTTATTTTCTATCTTCAAATTGATATTAAAATACTATTAATCGAAAATAATAAGAAAATTATTAATTAAAAATATGTTATTTATTTATTTTATAAGAAATTTTAACAAAACATATTATATATTAATTGTAAAATTTTAATTACCTTATCTAAAACATATTTTAAGAAATATATATTATATTTATATCAATATAAATATATTTATATATAAATATAATATTCTTAATGATTTTTTTTAATTATACCTTTATCAGTGTTACTAAAAAATGTTAATAAAGAGGGTTCTTTATCAGCGCTTCTAAAAAATTGCTGATAAGGACCGCCTTTAACCGTGTTTTTTTACAAGTGCTGTAAAAAGATCCCTTTTATCAGTTCTTTTTTTAAAGTGATGATAAAGGTACCCCATTAACCATGTTTTTTTATCATTATTAAAGACCTCCTTTAATAATGTTTTTTTTTCACTGACAAAGGGGGTCGTTAACATCATTTTTATCTAGGGCTGTTAAATCCCTAGTATTGGATAGACCTAGTTTTGTAGTACTTTCTGTTTTTGATGAGGAATAGAAACACTATAAAATGATCTTTAAAAAAATTGGTTAAAATATCCTATGATTATGAAAACATTTTTGAAAAAAGTTTCATCAAAAATCACTTTTGAAAAAAAATTATTTAAAACGTAACCTTTTAGACATGAAAGGGAAGCTTCAAAGTAATGATAATAGGTAAATATGTACTTGTCGTGTGAGGTAAAATAACATTCTATTTGAATGGTTCAAGGTCATAAAAATACATTGTTTGAATAGAGAAATGAATATTCCTTTGAAAACAAAGTTGAATGTCAAAAAGGATAAAAACTTCTTTACTAAATCATTTTAAAAATATTTTTTAAAAAATTTATTAAAATATTATTTTTAAAAGAAAACAGGTTCTCCAACTAAAGAGATAAATAAAGTTGGGTTTTCTTAAAAAAATTCAAAATCCTTTTCAGTACCAAAGAGTGTAAAAATGGAACTAATACTTGAAAATAGTCATGAATAACTAGATAATAATTAAAGGGTTTGTTGAAAAATTGTTATACAATTTCCTCTAATGGAAGTTCCATTGCAAGATCATTAGTACTATTCTTGAGGATAATAATCTTTAAACATCCCAAGGTATCCCATACAACTTTGAAATTTTTTAAATAATATGCCACATAAAGGAATAATATTGAATGGAATTTTCAAATACAATGACAATAAAAACATTCATGATATTAAATATAAAAATTGGTAGTATATACACCACACAAAATAATCAAATTTTGAATGTGACATTTATCACATAGATGTAAAAAGTGAGATGAGAATCCATTACCTTGAGTTTCCTTTTTGGTGAACATCCTTCTACTTCTTGTGTAATAAACTTATTTTAATTTTCTAATTTAATGAGAATCTTTTTAAAGTTTAAAATTATTTTTATTTCACTTTTTACTATGTTTTATACTACTACTTGAAAAATTATGTTTACGTTGGGTGTTTAGAACAAATTCAGATTATGTGTCAAAAACAACATTGGTAGGTCAACTATGATTAAATGGGTCATTATATAACATCTCAAAAATAATAATCATGAAATAATAATCATAGTGTTTCATTAATTATGCATTTACAATAAATTATTAAATATGGTTATGAAAAACGAAACAATGTTACAATCATGGAGATTGTAGGTTGTACGTATTCATGAGTAATGCTCTTCTTTTTCAATGAATTTTATAGAGAGAAGGTAAGTAACACCATATCTTTCCAAAATGATCATTATATCATAAATAACATATTATTAAATCATATATACCTTTATATAGAATTAAGTGTGTGAAAGGTTAATAAAGAAAATGAAAAATATATATATATATATTATATATAAAGAAACATAATTATTTCATTAATATCATATAATGTTGTTTATGTCACATATTTTTAATTATAAACAACATTTAAACATTCCATGGATAGTTTGAACAAATCACATCGCATTGAGGGGGCAGTAATCCACAATTTCTCAAACAAAGTTATCATATTAAAAAAATGGAAAGTATTAAAGGTATGTGTTATAAAAAAATTAAAGAAGTATAATGAAATAATAAATATCATATATATCATAAATAAACATAGTGTTCATCATAATTTCCAACCATGAACGTTGGTAAAGAAAAATGAACAATCATCATTTCGTGAGGCAGTAGTTTGTCATTCACAGAAACAATATGTTTGTTACCAATTAGATGGAAGTTTGTGTAAGTGTAGGTGTAAACATTAGAATAAAAAATACTAGTATATTAATGGTAAGTGTGTTTTTATATAATAATATAAAAAGAATATATGAGGGGTTGGAGAATGGAAATAAAACTAGAAATATTGAGAGAAGACATTACCTCTTAATCGGGTAACTACTTTTGGTTTCATCCAAAATAATTCCTTAGAAGGATTTATACAAAAATGGAGGCTTAAAGTTCTAGTGGAGGGATGTTGGGAAGCTATATGGGAAGATATTTTTCAAATCTATGTAACACCCTGAGATTTTATGAAAAATATTCATTTTAATTTTATTAATGTTTTGTGTTGTACGTTACACCAAAAGGATCTTTCACAACACACATCCTTGACTTGCCTTGCATTACACGCAATCACGACCTTCCTCGATAGCGTGTGTAGTACGCAATAACGAGTTTCACTAAACAACAATATGCTATTAAAATATTTTTAAAACTAACTGTTATGAATAGTAATAAACACTTTTTGAAATTTTGTAAAATTTTTTTTTCAAAATGGACTTCATTTTTGGATTCGGTATATCGAAATTAGCTTAGGGTGAAATTTTGGTACTTTTCAGATAATATTCATTTTCTGATGAATAGTGAAAATGACTAAATTTTAATTAAAAACAACCTTTTTAATCGAAATAATTAATAATGATAAATTATTAATTTTAGTGGTTTTAAAGTATATTTAGAATATATTTTTACAATTTAATACAATGTTGGTCATTGGATGTAATTTCACATTTAAACCAGACATAAATAAGTGTCAATTTTTTGGTAGTTATTATCTCTTAAGAACACGCTATTTGTCTTGACGACGGGAAATAATTTTTAAATTAATTAATAAAACTGATATGTTTTGAATTTGGTAAAATAGACATCATTTTTGAGTTCATAATATCAAATATAGCTTAGGCCTAATTTTTGGTATTTTTCTGGAAACATTCATTTTTTGATGAATAGTGAAACCACTAAGTGGTGGTTAAAAAAATGAATTTTTCATAAAACTTAATTTTACCACTTCTGTGAGTGGAATTTAAAAAATTTGAGAGACACGGTTTATTTTAGTATGTAAAATGTGGTTCAATGAGATGAAAATAATTTTTTTGTGAATAGTAACTTTTACTTTTTTTTACCACGGTTAAAAGTAAATAGGGTAATTAAGGGTAAAAATGATATTATTATTACAAAACATTTGTAATAATTCTATTTGATAAGTGTAATGGGACCAAAAACAACCTTAGGAATAATATATGACCATTTAGGCCCACTTGGATAAGATTAGGACATTTATTATTAATTTCTTTAAAGAAGGGTTAAAATAGTTATAATCAAAGTTTAATAAGTATATCATTTTTAATATAGGGATATAAATAAGATAAATTCGACTATAAATATTCATTAGAAAGATAAAACGATTTCTTACATAATGGTAGTTTATTTTTAATTTTTAGACTTTATATAATTTAATTTATTTATGACACAATGATGATGAAGTAATTATCTTATTAATGAAATATTGACATAATTGATGTTATAAATATCAAAATAAATGTAATTTGAGTCTTTTTATGAATTACACTAATTTTATACTTTAATATGACATGTTATTATTGATTTAATTAACTTTTTTCTTACTAATAATTCTGTTATGATTTTCACAAAAATCAATTACTAAATAGTGTCAAAATTGACATAAAATAGTTTTTAAAACAAATATTATATTATTAATTGTTATTTTATTCCTAAAAATCTATGGTTCGGAAAAATAAATTAGATAAGGTTATATATATTAATAATAAACAGATTGGGGTTCTTTTGTCTGATTATAGTATGATTATTAACCTTATAGTATAACAACACAAGAAGACATGGTAAAAGTAAAATTATTTAACATAATGTTAAATCTAAATGATAAGGTTAAAATAGGAACCTAAACTTGCCTAAATTATATTGGATGAGATAATTTAGACCCATCACCACCTTAGCTTAGAAATAAATCAATTTGGAGCTATTTAAAACCGAATTTGGCTTTATAATAAAATAATATTTTTAGTTATGCCAAAGGTACCCCTCTCCTCCATTATAAAAGGGCACCTCCTCCCTTTCTTCCTCACACCACATTGAGACTTCAAGCTCGCCCATCCCCTGCCAAATTCTCTTCTCCACTTCCCTATCAACATAATATAGGTTCTGGTCTTCCTCAAATACCAATTTTAGTGCCCTAAAAGGATATCTCAAAGAGGCGCTTCAAAGAAGAGGTCAATGTCCGTTACCGATTCTTTCAACATTATTTATTCTTCCAATTCCTCTTCATAGGTTGTTTAATTATGAAGTAATAACATCAGTATCACTCATATACTGATATGTTATTATATTTATGAAACAACCCTATTTCACCATCTATCCATCCTACAGAAACGGAAATCACCGCGCGTGCGTACGTACGGAATACCATCTCCACGCCGTGGTGTAATCTATTTTCCAACACCGCCTTACTTGGATGGGTATAATGGTGTAAATAATTACTATATATGACTATTGTAAAGTTATATTTATTCTTAAATAGTATACATACACTCCAATACAATTCAATGATCATGAGAACGATATCATCGCTCATGCGTACGTACGGACTACCGTCTCCACGACGCGATGAGATTCATTCTCAACGATAACCATTCATGAATGATTATAATGTATATATAATAAGTAATCATGAAATATATGACATAATAATGATACTGGATTTATGTGTATATATATTTATTTCATCTACATAATTCCATTCAACTCAATAAGGAAACGAAAACATCGTCCATGCGTACGTATGACCTACCGTCTCTATGAACGGTGTATTTCTTTCCATTTATCGATCCATTATATATATGTATATTCTGAATATTAATTATAAACAAATAATTTTCTACATTATGGATTTAAGTAATCATGATCTAAGTAACCATATGAATAATTACAAGTCAAAACACGGACGACAAATAAAACGATTTTAACCAAAACGCTCTTTAACATGGAATTTACAAAAGAACGGATGAAATAAAGTCATAAGTGAACCATATATGATATCATAACAATGATTATGATTTGGGAAAAAGTCAATGACATTATTTAAATCATTATACAGGAGGTTCGGACACTTACGAAGCAAACCAGACCTAAGGTAAGGGAAATATCACAATCTCATTTTTATCTGAGATTGTTTATACATTGGAATTTACTGAGATGTATTTTATCATAAAAATCCATATTTCCTCAATATTCAATACTATTTCCATCCACCTACAATTGTTTAAATCCAATTTCACCCTTCGGTGAGTTTTTAGTAAAAGATATGAATGGAATCCTTTGTCGTTTTTTCGTACGAGGTACTTTTTGACTTTTCCGACAAAAGTACGAGAAGAAATTTTGTTTAACCTATACGGCATGAATGGATTTTTAAAAAATTATTTCCAAGAATATTCCTTTATAAGTTTTCAAGTTTTTTTTAATCAAATTCTTTTAGTTTAAAATCGTATGACATGTTATGAAAGGAAAAAAAATTGAAGTAGAAAGGATATTTTCCTCAAGAATGGGGTTCAAGTGTTTTATCAAAAAAAAATTCCATCTAAGATAATATAAAGTTCTGTTTATATCCCTATTAATATATTGATTTGATTATTTTGTGATGGAAATATATTTATGAATTCATTTATCTTATATGAATTCTTTTATGATGTCACGATGTTTAAGATTCCCATTTTTATTACATGGGTTATGCTATGATATATGGTTTATGATTTTGTGGCACACATAAGAATGGTATCATTATGAGATGGGTGGGACCTACATCTCCCTCCAATGCATTGGGTAAAGATCTTATATCTCATGACATAGAATGGCTGGAACGACAGGTTAAACCGGTTCAGTGATGCAAGACTGAAACGAGGAGTGAACTTTGTTCAGAAATGGACTTTGTCCACTAAGATAGTCTTGGAAATGAGTCTTGACTAATAATAAATTATTCTCTATGATTATGTGTGTATTCCACCAAGTTTCATGTTTTAAGTTATGGTTATTGGGATTTCATTTCACTAATATGATTTATTCCATGTTATGATATTATGATCTTTTTTGCAGGTTATGATTTCCAAAATGTTATGTTTTTATGAATATGATGTGATTGATATTTCTTTTGTTTAACCTTACTGAGCAGTTGATCTCACCCTATTATGTTTTCATTTCCCTAGGATATAAATAAAGGTTTTAGGTAATAAAAAAAAGGAAGATCATTATGGGAGATGTTGAAGATCTTTCAACACGATTAGAAGATTATATTCCGAGTTTCCAAAGACACTAAAATATTATGGTCCTTGTGTGTGTGTTTTTGTAATGTACTAAGTATTCCACAAAGGTAATGTAATGTCCTTGTACGTTAAGCTTCAGGTCTCTACAGTTTGTATCAGAGAAAGGTTTAGTCAACCTTTGGAAACTAGGATGCGAAAACATTAGTGAGATCCCTAGAGATATTTAGAAGGTATGTCTAGGGATGTCCCTAAGGTTAAGTATAAGTATAGGTTATAGTACTAGAATTACGGTAACCCAAGATGTTAGATATTTAAGGTACTCCCCCTTTATTATATTGTTTTCCCTAGCATGATTTTTGCCTCTCATACTATTCTTTTTGGGTTTTAGACGATGGCTGGAACCCGAAGGAACTGTGTTGATCAATGTAATGGACAATGCAATGATTGTCCTCCTGAACAAAAAAATGTTATGAGAGATGGAGTGAAAAATATTATTGCTATACTTACACAAGCTATGAATCATTATGGACTTCCAAATGGGTAGAGAAGGGAACATTATTCTATTTGAGTCCTTCATGAGGCAACGTCCACCTTCTTTCAGTGGGTCTTCTGATCCACTTGTTTCTAAACAATGGATCAGTACTACTGAAAAATTATTTTCAGTTCTTGAATGTTCTGAACATGATAAATTCATCTTAGCAGTGTATCATTTGGAAGGTGATGTCGATCAATGGTGGAATCTTATCAAGAATAAGAGGCCAAGAGATGAAATTGAGTCCATGGAATGGGACGAGTTCAAGAACTTATTTTTCAATAAGTACTTCCCTCGTATTCTTCGAACAAAGATGGAGAATGAGTTTCTTGAACTAAAAAAAAGGATGATGAATCTATTGGTATATACGAAGCGAATTTTACAAGGCTTTCAAGGTATGCATCTGGATTTATCAGCCAACCTGAAAGTAATGTTGATCGATTATTTACTGGGTTAAAACCAAATCTTCAAAGTGAATTAGCTATAAGAGACTTCAGTAGATATGACGAAATAGTGTGTTGTGTTATCAAGGTAGAAATAGAAGTTGGTGTTACACATCCATATCATGGTTTTGACATGAAATGAAAGATGGAGTTCAAGTAGAAATCTCATAATAATGGTGAAAAGAAGATGAATGTTTCCTTATGCTCAAAGTGTGGAAAGAAGCATGGTGGAGATTGTCTTAAAGGGACTAGAGAATGTTTTAAGTGTGGAAAAGAAGGTCATCGAGCAACTGATTGTGGAGGTAATTGAAAAAGGGTTTCTAATGATGTGAATAAAGAAAAGACTCCAGATAACGCACCACCAACACTCCAATTCTTCAAGTGCAAGGAAATGGGGCATTATGCTAATAAATATCCTAATCCAAGGGTTAGTGATGATTGACATGAGCAACCACTTAAGCCAAAGGACAAAGGGAAGTCACATGTGATCACTATTAGCGATGTTGAATATTACAATGATGTGGTGGAATGATTAAGTGTTTATCTAATGGGATTCCAAAATAATTTTTTATATAGTATCATGGAATATTAGAATATTTATGTATTGGTCTATTGTAGTTTTCAATAATTTTATGGTACCGATAACCATGGAAAGTGATTAAATATTTTTGGAAAAAAAGATGATATGCGCATAATGAAGGGATAAGGAGAAAATGAAATGTTTTACTGTATTCATGAGCTCATGACTGATATAAGGAGAAGGTTATATCATGGTTTGAGTATATTGAATTTTTGTATTTTGGTATGTGGAAAGAGTTAACTTTTGACTGCATTCATGTTTTCACTAAAGTTCAAGGGGTATTCATTCTTCAAGAGAATACATGATTAAGGTATTCACATGTTTGTAATTTTACCAACAAGATATATCTTATGATATATGGGTGATAAATGATGGCATTCACGTGATTGTTATGTGACATTTAAAGTAATCATTTTCTTTATATTATGAGCTTGGACCGAAGTATTTTAGATAATCCTAAAGATTGGAATGGATTATGTTGGAAATATGTTGGGATAGAACTTTTTTCGATATTATTGATGGGATGTTATTGTAATATAGATTTAGAAAATGGACAACCTGCAGGATGGGCGACAGCCCATCGCGTCGGACAAAGCTATGGGATTCGAACCCACAAACGAAGTGCAAATGGCCTTTATCGCCTACCACTGGCCTACAGGAAGTCCATGTTTAGTAGAAACTAGTTTTATTATATTAAGCAGTATGATATATGAAGTATATGTCCATTTTAGGAACCATATATGATTAATCTCACTATAGATGGACTTATTTAAGTTTTGATAACTTTTCTAACCTTTTGTTTGAGACAGATGGAATGACCCATCATTCTATCACATGATCTAATAACACACCATGAATGAAAAATTCAACATCATTTCTATAATAGATGATGTGGAAATTTTCCACAGAACGACCAATGGTGAGACTATACCAAAATCACGAAAGTATATCTTCTAATTCCAATTTCATCAACTTTAGGGAAATGATCTTGAAAACCAAAAATGTTGTCCAAGTACTCTTATATCTGATAAATCAGATGGTACCTTAGATCATCAAAAATTTATGGCTTTGTGATTGCTGGATTTTCCATATCCATGTTCTCTACCACTCTCCATTAGAACATGATGGTCAGATTTCTCTTCCATATCCATATTTTCACCTATGTGGAAACCCAATGATTAGTTTATTTGGGTAACAATTACGTTTCATACATTTCATTTTAAATATTGGTTTTGGTATTCCTTTTTACGATGTGGGATTCTATTAAAGATACTTTCGAGTAGTAAACCATTTATAACCTCGACGAATTTCGAGGGCGAAATTCATTTTAAGTGGGGTAGAATGTAACACCCCGAGATTTTATGAAAAATATATTCATTTTAATCTCATTAATGTCTTGTGTTATACGCTAAACCAAAAGGAGCTTTCACAACACGCATCCTTGACTTGCCTTGCATTACACGCAATCGGGACCTTCCTCGATATCGTGTGTAGTTCGCAATAACGAGTTTCACTAAACAACAATATGCTATTAAAATATTATTAAAACTAGCCGTTATGAATAGTAATAACCACTTTTCGAAATTTTGTAAATTTTATTTTTCAAAATGGACTTCATTTTTGGATTCGGAATATCGAAATTAGCTTAGGGTGAAATTTTGGTACTTTTCGGATAACATTCTGTTTCTTATGAATAGTGAAAATTACTAAATTTTAATTAAAAACAACATTTTTAATCGAAATAATTAATAGTGATAAATTATTAATTTGAGTGGTTTAAAAGTATTTTAAGAATATATTTTTACAATTTAATACAATGTTGGTCATTGGATGTAATTTCACATTTAAACCAGACATAAAAAAGTGTCTATCATTTGGTAGTTATTATCTCTTAAGAACACACTATTTGTTTTGACGACGGGAATTAATTTTTAAATTAATTAATACAACTGGTATGTTTTTAATTTGGTAAAATAGACATCATTTTTGAGTTCATAATATCAAATATATCTTAGGCCTAATTTTTGGTATTTTTCTGGAAACTTTCATTTTTTGATGAATAGTGAAACCACTAAATGGTAGTTAAAGAAATGAATTTTTCATAAAACTTAATTTTACCACTTCTGTGAGTGGAATTTCAAAAATCCGAGAGACACGGTTGATGTCAGTAAGCAAAATGTGGTTCAATGATATGAAAATATTTTTTTCTGAATAGTAACTTTTTACTTTTTTTACCACGGTTAAAAGTAAATAGGGTAATTAAGGGTAAAAAAGATAATATTATTACCCTTACACATATCCTAATTCTATTGGATAAGTGTAATTAGAACAAAAACAACCTTAGGAAAAATCTATGACCATTTAGGCCCACTTGGATTAGATTAGGACATTTATTATTAATTTATTTAAAGAAGGGTTAAAATAGTTAAAATCGATGTTTAATAAGTATATCATTTTTAATATAGGGTTATACATAAGATAAATTAGACAATAAATATTCACTAGAAAGCTAAAAAGATTTCCTACATAATTTTATTTTATTTGTAATTTTTAGACTTTAAATAGTTTAATTTATTTATGACACAAAGATGATGCAGTAATTATCTTATTAATGAAATATTGACATAATTGATTTTATAAAAATAAAAATAAATGTAATTTGAGACTTTTTATGAATTAAACTAATTTTATAGTTTAATATGACATTTTAGTATTTATGTAATTACCTTTGTTCGAACTAGACATTCTTTTATGATTTTCACAAAAATCAATTACTAAATAGTGTTAAAATTGACATAAAATAGTTTTTAAAACAAATATTATATTATTAATTGTTATTTTATTCCTAAAATTATAATGTTCGGAATAATGACTTAGATAAGGTTATATATATTTATAATAAACATCTTGGGGTTCGTTTGGCTGATTATTGTAATTTTATTAACCTTATAGTATAAGAACACAAGAAGACACAGAAAAAGTAAAATTATTTAACTTAATGTTAAATCTAAATGATAAGGTTAAAATAGGAACCTAAACTTGTAAAAATTCAATTGGATGAGAGGATTTCGACCCATAGCCACCTTATCTTATAAATAAATAAATTTGGAGCTATATAAAATCGAATTTGGCTTTATAATAAAATAATAGTTTTAGTTATTCCAAAGGTGTCCCTCTCCTCCCTTATAAAAGGGCTCCTCCTCCCTCTCTTCCTCACACCACATTGACCCTTCATGCTCGGTAAAACACTGCCAAATTCTCTTCTCCACTTCCCTTGCAACATCCTAGAGGTTCTGGTTTTCCTCAAAGACCAATTTTAGTGCCCTAAAAGTAGATCTCAAAGAGGCATTTCAAAGAAGAGGTAAATGTCAGTTACCGATTCTGTCAAATTTATTTCTTCTTCCACATCTTCTTCTTAGGTTGTTTCATTATGAAGTTAAAACATCAGTATCACTCATATACGGATATGTTATTATAAGTATTAAACAACCCTATTTCACCATCTATCCATCCTACGGAAAACGAAATCACCGCGCGTGTGTACGTACGGAATACCGTCTCCACGCCGTGGTGTAATCTATTTTCCACCACCACCTTACTTGGATGGGTATAATGGTGTAAATAATTACTATATATGACTATTGTAAAGTGATATTGATTCTTAAATATTATACATACACTCTAATACAATTCAATGATCATGAGAACGATATCATCACTCGTGCGTACGTACGGACTACCGTCACCACGACGTGATGAGATTCATTCTCCACGTTAACCATTCATGAATGATTATGAAATATATATAATAAGTAATCATGAAATATATGACATAATAATTATACTGGATTTATGTGTACATATATGTATTTCATCTACTTAATTCCATTAAACTCAATAAGGAAACGAAAACAACGTTCATGCGTACGTACGATCCAACGTCTCCATGAACGGTGTATTTTTTACATTTATCGATCCATTATATATATGTATATTCTGAATATATAATATATATAAATAATGTTCTACATTATGGATTTAAGTAATCATGATCTAATTAACCATATGAAAAATTACAAGTCAAAATAGGGACGACAAATAAAACGGTTTTACCCAAAATGCTCTTTAACATGGAATTTACAAAAGAATGGGTGAAATAAAGTCATAAGTGAACCAAATATTATATCATAAAAATGAGTATGATTATGTAATAAGTCAATGACAATATTTAAATCATTATTCAGGAGTTTCGGACACTTAAAAAGCAAATCGGACCTAAGGTAAGGGAAATATCACAATCTCATTTTTATCCGAGATTGTTTATACTTTGGAATTTCCTGGGGTGTATTTTATCATCCAAATCCAGGTTTCCTCAATATGTAATATTATTTCCATCCAACTAAAATTGTTTAAATCAAATTTCACCCTTCTATGAGTTTTTAGTAAAAGACATGAAAGGAATTGTTTTTCATTTTTCGTACGAGGTACTTTTTGACTTTTCCGAAAAAAGTACGAGAAGAATGTTTTTTTAACCTATACAGCATGAATGGATTTTTAAAACATTATTTCCAAGAATCTTCCTTCACAAGTTTTCAAGTTTATTTTTAATCAAATTCTTTTAGTTTAAAATCATATGACATGTTATGAAAGGAAAAAAAATTGAAGTAGAAAGGATATTTTCCTCTAGAATGGAGTTCAAGTGTTTTATCAAAATTATTTTTCATCTAAGATAATATAAAGTTCTGTTTATATCCCTATTATTATACTGATTTTATTATGTTGTGATGGAAATATATTTATGATTTCATTTATCTTATATGAATTGTTTTATGATTTCACGATGTTTTAGATTCCTATTTTTATTACACGGGTTATGCTATGATGTATGGTTTATGATTTTGTGGAACACATAAGAATGGTATCATTATTAGATGGGTGGGACCTACATCTCCCTCCAATGCATTGGGGAAATATTTTATATCTCATGAGATAGACATGGCTGGAACGGCAGGTTAAACTGGTTCAGTGAAGCAGGACTGAAACGAGGAGTGAACTTGGTTCAGAAATGGACTATGTCCACTAAGATAGTCTTGACAATGAGTATTGACTAATAAGAAATTATTCTCTATGATTATGTGTGTATTCCACAAAGTTTCATGTTTTATGTTATGAGTATTGGGATTACATTTCACTACTATGATTTATTCCATGTTATGATATTATGATCTTTTTTGCAGGTTAAGATTTCCAAAATGTTATGTTCTTATGAATATGATGTGATTGATATTTCTTTTGTTTACCCTTACTGAGCATTTGAGATCACCCTATTGTGTTTTCTTTTCCCCATGATATAAATAAAGGTTTTAGGTAAGAAGAAAAAGGAAGATCATTATGGGAGATGTTGAAGATCTTTCACCACGATTAGAAGATTATATTCCAAGTTTCCAATGACACTAAACTATTACGGTCCTTGTGTGTGTGTTTTTGTAATGTACAAAGTATTCCGAAAAAGTAATGTAATGTCCATGTACGTTAAGTTTCAGGTCTCTACAATCTATGTGGTTTCAGATATGTCAATAATGGGGAGAGGTGGCAGCCATTTATAAGGGAGTAAAAGGACTCACTTGGTCTTTTGAAATCAAGTTAGGTGTACCCTTGTTTTAACCAAAAACAATTTCATAAAAAGCCAAAAAAACAATAATGTAAGTTTTATGTCTTAATTATGTCCATAAAAGGGGTTTTGGAGAAGTTTCTAGGTCATTTGGCCCCTTAAGTTAAAGGTTTAGTCCTTTATTAAGCATAATTTTACCTTAATAATTGTAATTGATTTTAATTACTTTCACTAATATTTTTATAAAAAACAAATTT
The DNA here is from genome assembly GCA_963277665.1 of Viscum album. Taxonomy (NCBI): domain Eukaryota; kingdom Viridiplantae; phylum Streptophyta; class Magnoliopsida; order Santalales; family Viscaceae; genus Viscum; species Viscum album. The sequence goes on along the minus strand of OY728148.1, from coordinate 959,434,100 downwards.
TGTCTTATTAGAAATTATAAATTATTTTTATTCCAAAAATGGAATCAATTTTTCCAAATTCAAATCACATATGTGGTATAAATTAATTTAAATTTAATCCCCATGATGGGACGACAATGAATGTTTTTAAGGTAAAAAGGTATGAAAGATTGCTATTTTTTAGTATCAATTTAAAATTAAAATTTATTCCAATGACATAAATTGTATTAATTTATAAAAATATTATCTATTTAAACATTAAAACCAATTAAAAATATAATTTGACCTCATAAATAAATTAGATAAAAAGAATTTTTGAACTAAAATTCAATATTTTTAACTATTCATTAAATATGAAATGTTTCATAAAAATATCAAAAATTCACCCGACAATAATTATTATTTTTATATTTCCAAGTTTAAGTTTATTTTTACATATTAAATCAATTAATGAGTTTTAATTCTAATTTAAAATGTGTTCACTATTAAAAGGTGGCAAAATTGCCTTTATAAACTTATAGGTTTTATATGTAAAATAGGGTTTATTTTTATCTTATGCATATCAAACATAATGGATTAATATAAAATATATTTTATTTAATATATAAAATATATTTCATTAAAATCAGTCATTAATTTTAATTAACTACGTTTATTAAGACAAAACTCTTTTTGATGTATATAAATAATAATATTTCTTTTTTATATCCAATTGGTTCTTATTTTCATTTATGATTAGATGGTTACCAATGAATTCATTTTATATTTATCTAAACCATAAATTTTCATATGTTAGTTAATACTATTTATAACTGCAAACATAGTGGCTAGGTTATATCATATAATATTAAATAATAATATTTTAATAATACATTATTATTTGATGAAAATCGGTATTTCCGGTAATGGAAGCCATCAAGGAAGGTCATTTTGGCATGTAACCCAAGCTATCGAGGAAGGCCACTCTTGCATGTAACATAATCTATCAAGAATGGCCTCTCTTGCATGCAACACAAGCTAACTCGGTGTTGCATGTATTGAAATACATAGAATCTATTTTAAATAGTAAATATTTTATAAAGTATCTAGATATTATTTTACCTTATGCGTTCGGGGTCGCGTTTTATACATGCTATCGAATAAAAGGTTCTAACTTTAGATTTTCAGTTCATCACATTCTCCCCACCTTATTTAAATTACAACCTCACAATTTAAACTCGATCATGGTGATAGATTGTTTGATACTTCCTATGTTTTTAATCCCACACCATGAGAAGGGTTTATAAGTCATTGTCTATAAAAGAGAAAATAGAAAGTACATAGGTCACATGGACTACCATGTAACTAGGTCTCTATGTAGGAGAACATCAGTGTAAAGTAGAGATACATAATTACTAGAAAAATGTAAATATTTATAAGGATTGAATGGGGTCATCAATAACAAACAAGTGAATGATCAATGGAAAGTTGGGGACCTCAAACCATAAATCTGTGATGATTTAGAAGACCACAGATTCAACAGAAATTTAGATATTAGGAAAACATTTTATTTTTAAGACTTTTTTCCTAATGTTGGGTAATTATTTTACTACTTACGAATATAATGAAATATTATTACCTTACATATTTCAATTTCATATGAAAAATCCTAAATTTTGGTTGTGCTTTGATAAAATTCTAATTCATTCCTTTACTCCTAGAAATTAATTAGAATAATTATTTTTTATACCCAATGCACTAAAAGAAACATTTAAAGGATCGCGAGGCCTATAAAAGAGTGAAAATTCTAACTATTTTATTTAACTATCTTTCAAAACAAATATTGGTAATAGATTATTATCTAATAATCAAAACTAAAACTAATGGTTTATCATTTACATTTATTCATCAAATTGTTTAACTAAAAACACTGAAAAATTTACCAAGAAATTTCATAGGTTAGTGGTTGGAAAGAAACCCTTATCATCCTTTGGTCAGGGGTTTAAGACCCACACCCTTGCCAGATTTGATTGGTTATCACCGAGCTTATAGGTCATCCTTTTCTAAAAAAAATAATATAATTCCTAAACTAAATATAATGGAAATCCATTTAATTAGGTTAATCACAAAATAGACTTTTAACTAAATTTTTCAATACAACGCTAATACATAAATACTTCATCTACTTATTTCCACATAGATCATTCCATAGTCTAGAGTTTATCCATATTATCATTTATAGGAATTTTAAATCATGATACCCTATATTCAATGTAAACACCCTAGTTTTAAACTAGGTTATTCATTGTCATAATCTATCATGGTGGGTTTTAAAGAAAATGTAAATTATCCTAAACATTTCCCCCAGGCGTGTCAAAGTAGTTTTGTAGTTAGGTTAATGGCCTAATTATTTCCATAAAATTAGTTTTGGAAAAATCATGAACATGAGCCATACTTTGTGGAAATAAAAGTTGATATGTCACTAATCCTATGCGATCAAGGATCTCAAAGGGGAAAATATTACTCTGGCTAAAACTTACCATTATTTACAAAGTGTATGACTCTCTTCCATGGTTATATTCAAAGGAAAACTTTTTCTCTAACATCAAAATTAAATTCCCTTAGGTAGTAGTCAGTATACCTCTTTTACCGACTCTAGGTAGATTTTATATGTTTTTGTATGGATTGAAACTTCTTTGTCATCACTTTCACAAAATTGGGTCCATGTGTCTTTCATTCCACAACTTCATCCCAAAAAATTTTGTCTTCTACATGGCTTTAAATTCAAAGATTCATATAGATCCATTTAAATACTCGAGTGAAAGTTTCTTTTATATGAGAACCCAATTAATGAGATATGTTTATTGCATCCTCATTTAAATTCCATCAAGTGTTATCTTAGCATGTCCTCACGTGTTTGAATTGTCCTTTTAGATTTTCTATCAGTTTGGGGGTGATAGGTCATGCTAAAATTTAATTTAGTACTAAAATCTTATTGAATACTTATATTGAATTTATAGGTGAACCTTGGATCACAATCAAATATGATCGAAAGTGGAACCCCTTGAAACCTCACCATTTCCTTCACATATATCATGGAAATTTTTTCAAGTGAAAAATATTCCCAAATAGTGATAAAGTGGTCAGTCTTGGTGAGTTGATCCACCACAAACCATATCGTATTTTTTGTGGATGTTTTTGGGAGACTGGTGATAAATTCCATGGTGATATTAACCCATTTCCACATTATTATAAGAAATGGTTTCATCATCCCTTTGGAATTTTGTCACAATACATTAACTTGATGTCATACCAAACACCTTGATATATACTCCGTAAGATCCTTCTTCATGTTGTCCGATCAAAAGTGTTCTCAAAGATCATGGTACATATTGGTACTTCTAGGGTGCTGTAGAAAGATATGATATGTGCATTATAAAATAGCATGTTATTTAACCCAAGTGATGAAGGAACACAAAGCCTTATTAAAGACTAAATTACACCATCATCATGAATTTGGAACTCATGTAGCTCCCCTTCCTTTATTGATTTCAACTTTTTTAGCTCTAGATCATCCCTTTATGTATCCTTGATCTTCTCTTAGATATAATGTTGGGAAATCATTTTTGAGAGGTAGGAGGTATTCCATATCGTTATGATTTCAAGATATATCCTTTTCATATACAAGAAGATGATTTATCTCTCAATTTTCATCATGGATATAGTAACATGTTTTTTTTTCTGTTAAGAGCATCACATACCTTACTATCCTTTCTCGGATTGTAGTTAATAGAGAAATTGTAGTTCATGATTTGATCAAACCATTTTCTTTGACGCATATTGATATAATTCTATGTGAAGATATACATTAGACTCTTATGATCAGTATATATGTCAAACTTCTCACCATAAAGATAGTACGACCAAATATTTAGAGCAAAGATCATATCTTCTAACTCTAGATCATTCTCCAGGTATTTCTTCTCATAGATCATTAACTATCGTAAGGAATAGGATATCAATTTATGATTATGCATGAGTACACAACCCAAGACTTTCTTTGAATCATCACTATATATCACAAAACCTTCTCTACTTATTGGTAGTGTGAGTACATGTTATGAACAAGATGATAAGGATGTATATCATATATAGGTATTATTATTTTTTTCAAGGATGTTTAAGAAGAAAATAAATCACCTCACTTTTTATTTGGTGAAAATCAGACTAACCATCATATTCAAGAAAATAAGACTCACAATGGTTAAGAAATTCCACTGTATTGGGAATATGTTTTTGGGATGAAGTGGATCATTATAATCACCCGATGTCTGGAATGAAAGGTTTAATTATAATGGGGAAAAATATTCTACCAATCATATTCAGTTTGATCATAATCATACCAATCATATTCAGGTTGAGAAGGAAAGAAAGATGTTGATAAAATATAGGTAAGTAGCAACACTTTACATGGTAGGTTATATGATGATGAAGCTGATATTCAACATAATCAAAGTCCTGAAGTAATTAAGGGTACTTGCTGAAGGTTTACGAAAGAATAAATTTGATGAATTTGAATCATTCCAGTCTCAAGATCATCATAATGATATTTCTGGATGAATTATTGTTTAATGACCAAGGAGCATGATCGCAATGAAAGTGCTAGTTTTTAGTTAAACTAAATGCCAAAAGATTTAAATCCTTAAAGAAAGAAGTTATCGAGCATCATATTCAAAAAATAAATAAGCTCTTAATGTTGTTCCATTTGATTTAGTATGTCATCATATTCATCAAAGGTTGAATTTTTTGTGATAAAAATTGACCAGTATCAAATTTAGAGGAGAACGAAGTTGTTGAAGTTGAAGCTACTGATACCGGTCCATCGGACTCGGTATGCCATCATAAACATCAGAGTAAGAATTGTTTGAAACTGATGAATATAATAAAAATGAAAAGTTAGTGGTGGCCTATATGATGAATAAATTCATATATTTATCAATAATGTAGTCAACCATGTAAAATTGGTTTAATTACTTTGTTTATCATTCAAGTGGGTCAAATGAAGAGATAAAGAAGAATATATTATTTTACATTTGTCTTCATCATAATGAGGCTGATCATAATGACAAATAAGAATGGGAAATTAGAATCATACAATTTTTTTAAAAGAAAGTATAAAGTATAGATAAAGCTATATGAATATTCATGATGGTTTGAGAAGTGTTAAGAAGATTTTATGAAGGCAAGATGCACCTGATATTCAAAAGTACATATAGATTCATAAAATGTAATTGAGAGGAAAAATTTTCAGGAATCCCACCCAAACCATTTTTTGGGTGAGTATAAAAGAGAAATTACATTGTAATTTATGATAGATGTACTTTTCATGGTGAATAAGATACAAGGAAGAGATTTAGAGAGAATAAGAGGTTTCATGAATTAATTTTGATGAAGATATATTTCGGATAGAAGAAGCGTATAAGAAGAGACAAGATTGTATTCAACTGGTCATCGTATTGGGCTGAATAATCAGACTAGAAAAAGTGTATTGGTATTTCTAGATTGAAGATGAAATGGTTTAGAATTTTCTCAAATATATTCTTACAAATTCATATATTTTTCTTATTGATCAAATATACTAGGAGAATCAGACTGTGTGTTATAAAAATGTACATAAAAGTTCTTACCAACTTCTATGTAATAATGTAAATATTTTTTATAAAAAATAACACATTTTTGAAAGTTGATATAGAAGCATCATAACTTGTTTTGTTACAAAAATTTGTATTACATAATTTCTTCTGGAAGGATAATATTCACTTTTGAATTATTTACATAGTGAAACACTAGTTAAAGGGAATATCCTACTCAATGTATTCCACACAAAATGATTGTATTATAGTGGATTGTGTGGTATTAGATCATTTTTAAACAGTACCAAGGATGTGGATATCCATGTTGAATAATAAACCTTGTTAATTCTTGTGTTCATATAGATGTGGGTTTTAATTATTTTCAATAGAAAATGAAATATTTAAGATGTGTAAAACATTTTTTTAATATGTAAGGAAATATAAAAGAAAAATATATCACTAATTCACCCCCACCCCTCTCATTGATACAATTATCTTGACTAGGAAATTACAAATAGCATCAGAGACCGATTCCCTTCATTTATTCTTTGTAGAAGTTTTTAAGAGAAGTTGATGGATTATTTAAATTGTGTCAACAATAAAGGAATCCTTGTTTTTGATGGAATGAATTATCATATCTGGAAAGATATAATTTTTCCTCATCTTATGTATATTAGATATGATTTTCTTGAGGATGCAATAGATGTATTTGTTCCTAGTGATGATAATGTTCATCTTAATCTATTGATAAGAATACTCTTGACAGTGATGGAAGGGACAAGAATTATTTACTATCATCACTTTCTAAAAGTGAATTATTAAGGGTGAAGGGTGTTTCCATAGATAAAGTTATATGGGATATGTTGAAAAACATAGATGAAGGCAATACAAAAGTGAATAAAAAAATTAAAAATCTAGGGGCTGATGTATGAAGACTTGAAAATGGGTGGGTATAAATCTATTGGGGACTTATTTACAAAGTTAAATAACATCATCAACACTATCATATGTCTTAGTTAAATTTTAAAGGATTTAATAGTTATTTAAAATATATTAATAATTATTATCGATAATTTTGATGCTATATTTTATTAATTAGAAGACAGATATCATAAAAAATTATCTACAGATGATTTTCATAGAACTCTCATCACTTATAAAATAATATGGTATAAAGATATGAAAATAATAAAAATTGATATAGAAATTTCATTCAAGACTATGTAGAAAGATAATTCAAAGAAGATTATTATTGATGAAGAAGGTGGTTATTTTGATTCTGAAAATGAGATATGTAAAAATAGTGATGATACTATATCATTTTTTTCTAAAAATGTGAAAATAGGTACAGGTAAATATATAGGGAATTTTCCCTTGAAATGTTTTGAATATGGATTAACTCGGTACTTTACAAAAAAATTTCTACAAAGAAAGAAAGAAAAATATGGTGATGAAGAAGTATTAAGGCCAAGAAGGTCATGGAAGAAATAGGGTGGAAAGGAAAATTTTATTCCATAGGGAAGGGTAAAAAATTCTCAAAATCTAAATGGGGTATTTTATTATCTAAATATAAATAATAATAAGATATTAAATCAAAATACAAATATTCTACTAATCATGTTGGTGAGAATACTTTTAGTGTAATAATTAATGATGAAGAATTCAGAATCAGTAGTTCTGATTAAGAAGAAACTCAACATAAATATCATTTAAAATAATATTTGAAATATATTTGAGAAATATTAGAGTTCTTGAAAAACAAAACAAGATATTGGAAGATGAATGTTCCTCATAAAAAATTAATGAATTTTTTTTATATGATAAGAAAAAGATTCAACTAGATATTCGTGATTTGAAAAAATCACATAAGAAAGAAAAGATTCATAATGAACATCTAGAATTGATGTTAAAGGCATAAAAATAATAGTCAGAACTTGTCTGGTAAAAATATGGTAAAGATGAAAATAAAATTATATTTTACAAAAATTCTATATATGAAGTTGGTGAATGTTTTCATAAGGAAAAACATGATAAGGATAAAAAAAATTAACCAAAAAATTTTGATAGGAAGGATTGAATTATTTCTAGAAATAAGAACGATTAGAAATTTATGTATGTGGCTAAGATTAACAATGTTGAGAATTCATAAGTTTTTGAAAATCCTGAGTCTAAAAATGTTTCTAGAAATTATGAATATGTAAATGTTTCTATTATTTCTAGTTATAACAAGGATAAAAGGAAAAATAAGCTAAAAAAGAAGATTCAAATTTACAACAGAAAGGTTTGTGGTAAAAAAAAATTCAGATAAAAAGGTTGCTAAGAAATATATTCATAATGATGGTGTAAAAATTAAAAATTGTTTCCAACCCTAAGAAACTATTTGTAAAAGATGTGAACAACCAGGTAATCTTGCTAAGGGTTTTAGTTTTTTGTTACCAACACGATATAATTTTCTTATCATTTCTCAAAAGCCGGAGGTGAAGAAATAAAAGTATCTTGTTGTTAATACTACCCTCAAATCATTTAGAGGTGAACAACATTGGATTCTTGATAGCAGGTGTTTCTCACTCATGAAAGGAGATTTAAAATTTTTGAATAATTTAAAAGACATCAAAGAGGTAACTATGACATTCAACAAGGATGAAAAAATAATAATCATAGGTGTTGGATCAACTATCATTAGGAAAGAAAAGATTAAATCTAAGAAATATTTATATATTGATGAGTTGAAACATAACTTGTTGAGTGTTTCACAATTGTGTGATGAAGGTAACAAAGTTACCTTCTGGAAAGATGTATTTTTTGTGAAATTTGATAAAGAAAAAAAGATATTTACAGGAGGCCAACATAGAAAGGTAAAATTATTTCAAGTTGGAGAGGTACAAAACTCTTGTTACATGGGTATGGTAGAAGAAAATTAATTATGGAATAAAAGGATGGGAAACATGTGTCAAATAAAAAATAGTAATTTATGGAAGTGATATTGTGTTCAAGATATTCTTGATTTTCAATGTATAAGATATTTTTGTTGCACTATTTTTCATAAGGGAGAAATTACTAAGTCTGTGTATAAGAAAGTTGAGATTTGTTCAAAACAACCCTTGGAACTTATTCATTCCAACATCTATGTACCAATGAGAAAAAATTCAAAAAATAATGATAATTAATTTATCACTTTCATTGATGAATTTAATCACATTACTTGTGTTATGAATATGAAATATAAATCATATGCTCTGAGAATGTTTAAAGGCTTTAGGAGAAAAGCTAAGAAGAAAAGTGAGTATTCGGTGAAAAACTTGAAAACTAATAATGGTAATTGATATAAGAATGAATAATTTGAAAGTTATCCTTATAATAATGGAATTTTTCATGAATAAAATACCCTATACACACCTCAACAAAATGGGGTTGATGAATGGAATAATAGAAGTTTGGTGGAAATGGGGAGAACTATGTTACATTAACAAGGTCTTTCTCATTCATATTGGAGGAAACCCGTGAGTAATGTTGTTTATATTAAAAACTGATGATTCTATATGCCAAGTTTGTATATTACTCTATACAAATTTATTTATAGAAAACTACATGTTTAAAACACTTAAGAGTTTTCAGGAGTCCATGAATTATAAAGAAGAAAGGTGGAAATCTTGGAATGTTTGAGCAGAAAGGTGAAGATGGAATTTTTCATGGTTATGCTCTAGATGGAAGTGGAAATAGATGTTTCAACAAAGAAATAGAAATAATATTTTATTCTAATAATTTGAATGTTATTGAGAAATATATTAAGGATAAATATAATCAAACAGATAAGGAAGTTGAGCAGGATTAAGAAAGTTTTGTCAACATTTCTGATAAAGATACATCCAATTATAATCCTACTCAAAAACAAGAATCAGACTCAGCTGTTTCAAGTGATGAAGAAGAATCTCTAAAATCTCATCCCAAGATGAGGAAGCTAGTGGAAACTCAGAACATTATTGGTGATCAACAAAAAAGGTTCAATCAATAAGGACAAAAAATTCTATTAAATGTAATTCTTTATATTCAAAAATTGGGCCCAATGATATGAAATAAGATTTTGGGTATCTAGAATGCGTTCAGTCCATGAATGATGAGTTAGACCAGATAGAAAAGAATGATTCATAGGAACTCGTACCTAATCTAGATAAGAAAAATGTTATTTGTACAAAGTGGTATTCCTAGAACAAAATTAATGAATAAGGTGAAGTGATAACAAAAAAGGAAATATTAGTATGTAAATGTTACTTTAAAATTGAAGGAGTTGATTTTGATGAAACTTTTTTTCTCATGGAAAGGTTAGAAACAATCATAATTTTTCTTTTTATTTCTACACAATGGATTTTCAAAATTTTTCGAATGGTTGTAAAGTCTGCAACTATAAATGTTGATCTTAATGAGTAAGTTTACATTGAACAACCTTGTGGATTTGCTGTTGGGAAATAGGAAAGTTATATGTGCATATTTAATAAATCTTTGTATGCACTAATAAAATCTATGAGGGAATAGTATACCAAACTGGATACTTTCTTAAGGAATATGAGTTTTAAGAAAGGAAAAGTTGATAACAATGTTTACATCAAAGAAATTCAAGAGTTTTCATTCATCATAATTGTTTATATTAATGACATTATCTTTACTAAGAATAATGAGAGATCTTGTAAAATGTTTTCTAAATAAATGAAAATTTTGATTGATATTTCAATGTTGGGAGAAATGAAATACATTATTGGGTTACAAATTTTATAAAAGAAGAAGCACATTTTTCTTTCTCAAGAAAAGTATGCTAAATAAATTCTTAAATAGTTTGGTATAGAAAATTCTACAGTACTTTACACATCAATATCAGTGGGAACAAAGTTGAGTAAAGATGGACAAGACAATAAAGTTGATCAGAAAGAGTTTCCAAAGTTGATTGGAATTTTTTTATATTTTACTACCTTACGACCCAATATTTTTTATTATGTAACCTTATGTTAAATATTTTATAGTGATCCAAAATAATCAAATTTACTTTCTAGAAAAAGAATCCTCAAATACATCAAAGTCCCAAAAAAATTCAAAACTAGGTATGATATCATAGAATGTATTGATTTTTTTGGTTATTCAGTTGCTAATTGGGCAGTAAATGATGATGATAGAATATCCACATCAGGTGGAGTTTTATTTCTAGGTAAAAGTTATGTTTTTTGGAATATAAACAAATAGAATTCAGTAACAGTCATTACAACTAAATCTGAATATTTTTCTACTACACAATCTGCTACCCAGCTTATGTGGATGAAGAATCAGTTAGAATACTAACTTGTTGAATTGATGTTACCCTTTATCTTGGGTTGTGATAATCAAAGTGAAATCAACCTTTCTAAGAATCTGGTAAAATATTCTCATTCAAAACATATTGATATCAACAATTATTTAATAAAATATCATGTGTAGAATAATGAGTTGATGTTTGAAAATGTTCCAAAATCGGAACAAGATGCTGAAATTTTCACAAAACCTTTACCCAAGGAATCATTTTCTAAATTGATCTTCAACAAGGTCATCTAACCTCTTTCTCGTCAAGGTTGAGGTATGTGTTTTTTCCCAATCTCATCTTATCTTTGAAAATTGTTTTCAAGGGAAAAATTGTTTTATAAATCTATCACTATGGAAGCAGGTAAATAGAGAGAGCTGTGGGTAAATTGTGAATTCATCATTGTAAGTGTGTGAACTATTCTAACTATTTGTTGGAGTGGTTGTTGGAAACAATTTTTTTTTATTCTATGGAGGTTTAAAATTTGAGTAAGAAAAGATGAAGAAATTGTTCATAATCACTACATTTAGACATCATGAATTTTATTTCAAAAATTCTGGTTTCCTACAATGAATTACCAAAAGTAGTCTTATAATTATTTATAAGTAATACATAGCGTGAGGATAAAAAGTTCATTGAATTATGAACCTTGGTTGAAAAAAAAAATTCCAAAGTGGGAGATTGTTAGGAAAAAGATGATAAATATGAATTTCATATTCAGGTATTCTCATTTTTTGTCAATGGTGTTTAAGAAGAAAATAAATCACCTCACATTGTAAGTTATAAAAATTGGACTAACCATCATATTCGGTAAAATCAGACTCAGAATGGTTAAGAAATTCCATCACATTAGGAATATGTTTTCTGGATGAAGAGGATCATAGAACCCAGCTACAGTTTGGAATGAAATGTTTGATCCTAATGGGGAATAATTTGAGTCTACATAAATTTGATGAAAATGTGATGTTTCTTTTCTGATCATGGAGTTCTCATAAATCATAAGTAAGTTGTAAAACTTGTGAGGAAATATTGATGAAAGAAATGGGAGAAAAATATTATTCCAATCATATTCAATTTGATTGTAATCATGCCAATCGTATTCAAGATGAGTAGGAAATAAATATGTTTATGAATGGTAGGGAGGTTTCAACACTTTACTTGGTAAGTGTGATGATGCTAATGTTTATCTTCAAAGTAATAAAATTCATAAATAAAGTCATGATACTAGTTAAAAGTTTATGAAAGATGAAATTTTATGTATTTTAATCATTCTGGTGTAAATATCATCATAATGATATTTCTGGATACAGATTTGTTTAAAGGTAGGGTAGGATAGTCATAATAAATGTTCTAGTTTTCGGTTAGACTAAAATCTAGAAGATAGAAATCCTTGATGAAAGAAGTTTATGAGAATCGTATTCAAAAAATAAATAAGTTGCTAATGTTGATCCATCCCATTCTATATGTCATCATATTAATTAGAGGCAGAATTGTTTATTATAAAAATTGATTGGTATCGTATTCAAAAGAGAACTAAATTTTTTATGTTGAAGCTGGTGATACCGGTCCATACTCGGTATGCCATAATAATCATCAGAGGAATAATATTTTGGAAATGATGAATGAAAAGAATAGTAAAATCATGTGGTGGCCAATATGAAGAAGAAATTAATATCTATATCAATTATTTAGTTTAAAATTTACAAAATTATGAATTGCTTTGTTTATAATTCAAGTGGGTCAAGAGAATATATGAAGAATAATATATTGTTTTAAATTTGTACTCATCATAATGAAGCAGATTGTAAGAACAAATTGAAATGGGAAATCAGAATTAGAATGATGTTTACAGAAATTCTAAAGCAGAGTTGATGTTTTGAGAAGATTTGAAAATGTTAAATAATTGTTGAGAAGAGATTATGAAGTTTATATGAACCCAAAATTCAAAGGAATTTGCAGATTCAAAAAATTTGATTGAGTGGGAAACTTTTTAGGAATCCCACCCAAACCATTTTTCCGGTGAGTATAAAAGGGAAAGTACTTTGTACTTTTGAAAAATGTACTATTCACAAAGAATAATAGAGAATAAATGTCTCTATAGAGAAGAAGAGGTTTCCATATTTTTTTGTTGTATTCAACTGGTCATCAAATGGGGCTGAATCATTGGACTGGGAAAATCATATTGGGATTTTTGGATTGAAGAAGAAGTGGTTCAGAATTTTCTCAATTGTATTTTGAAAAAGTCGTATATTTTTTATATTGAGAAATAAAACTGGGATAATTGAACTAGGATAATTGGATTGGGAAATTAGACTGAGTTTTGTAACAAAATTTAAAAAATTTCTTACCAACTTATAGGTAATAAATTGATGATTTTTTTTTAAAAAAATAATACATTTGTGAAAGTTGACAAAGAATCACCATATCACGTGTTGTTACAAAACTTTGTATTTCATCATTTGTTATATAGGTATCACATTCACTATAGAATTGTTTATATAGAGCTACATGAGTGAAACGGAATATCCTACTCATTGTATTCCACAAAAAAGGATTATTTTCTAACAGATTGTGTGGTATTAGATCATTTTAAAATCATAGAATGGATGTAGCTATTCTTGTTTATTATCGATACTTATAAATTCATGTGTTCCTATAGATGTGTATTTTAATAGTTTTCAGAAGGGAAAGAAATATTTAATAGGATTCTATGTTTATTACATAATTAAGGAAATATAAAAGAAAAATATATCACTATTTCACTCTCTCCCCCTCTCAGTGATACAATTATCTTGACTGGGAAATTACAGTACAAGAACAATGATTGGCCTCTTCTTGATCTCCTTAAAAGCATTCCTTATATATTTCATCCATAAATAATTTACCCCATTTTGTGGTAAATCAGTTAGTTGGCTAAAAAATAATGATAAATTTATCACAAATTGTAAATAGTAACCAGTTAATCTATAAAACTATAGATTTCTATGACACTAGTGGGTCTAGGTTATTCTTCAATTTCCTTTGTCTTTGTTGGGTCCACATAAATTCAACCACTTGTGATCTCGTTACCCAATAATGTGACTTCTTGAATCCAAAAGTCACACTTTTTGAACATAGAATACTTTTTCTCCTTCCTTAATATCCCCAACACAATCATTAGTTTTTCTTCATGTTCCTACTTAATCTTGAAATAAATGAGAATATAATCGATAAACACTACCAGAAATATGTTGAGTTGGTCTCTAAAGAATATATTCATCAAATCCATAAATATTGTAGGAATATTAGTAAGTCTGAAGGTAATTACTATTGACTAATAGTGCCCATACCTTATAAGTAAAGAAGTCTTTTGAATATCTTCCTTATTAAACATTATTTGATGATATCCATAAAAAAGATACACCTTTGAGAATTATTTCACTCCTCTTAGTTGATTGAATAAGTCATCAATCCTTGGTTGAGGATAATTTTTATTTATGGTGATCTTGTTGATATCTTGGTAATTGATATACACCTGTGTTGATCTATCTTTCTTTTTGACAAATAGCATTTGTGCACCCCTAGGTGATGTACTAGGGAGTATGAATCATTTTTTCAAATTCTCTTGTAGATACTTATTTAACTCCCCCATTTCAATCAAGGCCATCCTATATGGGAATTTTGAGATAGGAGTGGCTCTGGGTATGAGATCTATTGAGAACCCTACCTCACGATCAGGGGATTCCAAGTAACTCTTTGAGAAATACATCAATGTATTACCTAAAAATGGATATTTCCTCCAGGTTAATACATTCCTTTGACTCAACCATTTGGGAAAGGTATGCTTTTCTACAGGGTATCAACACCCACACTTTTGATGGATTTTCCAAATAAGATTCATGATCATCCTTGAATTTTTAGGGGATAATGGGATGGTTCAGAATATAAAAATAGATTTTTTTCCAATATTTTATTTCTTCTATATATAATGAAAGCCAATACATGTCCAATATAGCATCTAATTTCAACAAGGGAAATATAATAATATTTTCAAGAAGAATCATCCCAAATAGGATTATAGGAGAAGAGTCTAACACTTGGGTTGTAATGATTATACAACTATATTTTTTATGGATATCTCCACTTAAATGTATCTGGGCATCAATTCAATAGTTATATAAAACTTTTAGGATATAAATGAATAATTAGAACCAGAATAAAATAATACTTTTTCTATTTTTTAGTGAATAAAAAGCATACCTTGTATGAATTCATTTTCACACTCCACTTCATTATTAATTATGATATAATCTTTCCCTTGATCCTTTGATTTGGTGATTGCTGACACTGGTTTCCCTAAAGGACATATGGTTTAGTTCACTTTCTTGCATAACACCCTCGATCCCTGTAGTTGAAGCATTGAACCATGGTAGGTGCATTAGGATGTTCCATCCTTTCCCCTATCATGTTGGTCAGCTTCTTCATGTATCTTCAATATTCATTAGCTTGGTGTCGTTCTATCCCACACTTGAAAAATTTCCCCATCCATTTGTGGAAATTAACATGATTATTCTTCCCACATTTTTGACATGTGGGTAGCTGGATCCTATTTCCTCATTTGTCATTTGACCCACAATCTTGAAACTCCATTCTTCTCTTATTAGCTCCATAACCATGGGACCATTCTTTGAACTCCATATCTACTTTAAGAAAACATTTAACCAAATATTCAAAACTCCCAAATTCTTATATTTCTTGAACGTTTCGAAGGGGTATTTTTAAATCAATAAAGAACATTTCTATTTTTCTATCATTATTGATAAAAAACTAAAGGAATACATTTAAAACCTTATAAAGTTTTCATCATAATCTGTGACAACTTCACCTTCCTTTTTCTTTAGATATATGAATTCTAATTCAATCTTTTTTTTTTTGAAGAGTTCAAGAGAAATGCTTTGTAAGAAATATTGTCTTAAATTATTCCCACTCCATCACTTCCATTAATCCTTTGCAGTTTTGTTCTTTATCAATTCCTGCTATTTAATAGCTTCCCCATATAAATGACAAATTACAAGAGTCACCATCTCCTTATTAGAGAAATGGATCATAGAAAAGATATTCTTCATTGAGTTGTCCAACTATTCCATATCAAGTGGATTGGAAGTTCCACTAAACATCAATGATCATTTTTTTCATTAAGGACTTAATAGATAATTGACCCTTCTTGGATGAATATGGACATTCCACACTGTTTGTGTTATTATTCATATCTCGAGACAACTAGGTAATCATTTCCATAATGTTTTGAACTCAACCTCTCATGGAATTGGGGATCTCATTTGGATAATCGTTTCATTGTCACTCACATTGGTTTTAGGCCAAGTTTTTCCTGGTTCCTACCATTTTATAGAATAGAAAATGTTAGAACAAAACATAAGTCAATAAATCTTGAGTAATTTATTATTTTATGAAATTAACACTAAAGGAATATCTTATGGGATCCCTATGTCTATACTTTTCTAAAAATAGTCTTCTAGGATGTTTTACTTGTACATAGACTTATACTTATGGTTTTTACTCCTATTTTCTAATCATAATTCCCAAATTAACTAAACTATTCTTAGATACAAACTATAGTGAGACTAATTTTTCATATATAACTATTACATAATTTTAAAGATAAACAACATAATAGAGTTACAAATCTAGTATCCAAAGGTTTATGTCTCAGAAAAATTAGGCCCATAAATAACTTGTACATAATAAAACATAAAAATTTATTTAAATACTTCTTCTTTATCCTTCTAAAATATCACATTATCCTTAGTACATGCAATTACCTAAGGATATACATCAATGAATGTGGTAAGATAAAAGCCCTGTAAAAGGTGGAATAAAGAACTTGAATCAATATAACATGGGTGAGAATAATCATCATATCATAAGCCTAGGATCATTATCAATATCATGAGGTAGAAATGTGATAAATTCATCGAATGTGGAAATGCATAATAATGAAACATCATGTCATAGTGGTCAAATGTCACATATAGTTGTGAATAAAGCTAGCATCATGATAACACATAACATATGTGAATAAACATAACATCATCACTTTAAACAAATCTAGAATCATGTTCACATATAATAAACATTATCTCATGAGATACAACACATTACCCAATGCATTTGGGGGCTATATAATTGTGGTCTAGTCATCACATCATAATATTTACATAATGTTGCATGTCATATAGAATGTGTAACAATCATTTCATGAAATAACCCATGGAAAGGAATGGTTTTCATGAGGATTTCAAAAATTATGATTTCATAAATAAACTTTGGGTTCCAAAATGAAAAAGGGAAGAACATATTTTCTATAATAATCATCATCCTTTAGTTAAGAATAAACAACTCAAGAGGAGTCAAAGATGTGTTTTGGAAACAAGTATTATTTTGGAAAATCATTGTATTTTCCATAAAATCAAACAAAAACATATATATCCCAAAAAAGAAGAGGGATGAATAAGGAAATTATATTTAATTGTCATTAGAGGACTATTAATTCCAAATATGTCATGAAATATTGATAACCGAATGAAAAAGAGTTGGGTTCAAGAATCCCTTACCTTAATTCCATCTTTATTTCGTCACTTTTGCGCCTCTTGAATAATAAACTTATATTTATTAAAAAACTAATAAATATATTAAATATATCCATTTATAAAATTATTTATCAATTATAATAATTTTATTATATTTATTAATTTCTATTAATGAAATTGAAGTGTTTTGATATCATGATTTTCCTAAAACAAATTCACTTTGATTTCTCAATTTTCTTTCAGAGTCATTTATAGAAAAGTATGATTCAATCCAGTAGATTAAAATAAATGTAATTAATTATTTATATATTATATATAATTAATAATATCCATCCATGAGGGTGGTTATAAGAATTTTCTTATAAATGTCTCAGTAGGTGGTTAATCAACCTTTAATAGGATGTTGTTAAAAGAGAGGGAAAGAGAAGTATTGCATTTATTTTTGTCATAAATAGGACAATTATATCATGTTAACATAAATAATATAATTTTAAATTATTGAAAAACTAGTTTTATAGTATACGATTTTTAAATTAATTGGTAAAAAAAAGAAAGAGAATAAGAAAAAAGGGAAATATTAATAGAGACTTACTCTCTCCTCAGTGTAGCTTCTCTTGTAAAATCCTATAACACCCTTGGTGATTAGATTTGGATTTCTCCAAAATGACCCTATGTAATTTAAGGGGATTTAGAGGGAGTATTTGGGAAGATATTGTAGTATGGAATTTTTGAGAAGAATGTGTTTCCAAAGGAAGGGAGAGGAATTATTTATACTTTAACAGAGGGGTATTTTTAGAATAAAATATTTAATAAAATAATATATCAAAGTAAATACATGTAATAAGGAATTTTTGAAAAAAAATGTTTATAAATATAATATAATGGGTTTATGACTTTAAATCCCCTTTATAATTCAAATTTATTAACTTATTAAAAAGAAAACTAAAGAAAACAAGCAATTGATATTTTAAGGAATCACTTTTGAATTTATGTTTTGGAAAGTGATTTTTAGGTTTGAAAATTAATTTTATTGTATTTTAATGACTTTTTTATGAAATTAAATATATAATATCCGAAAAAAATTCTATAATGGATTATGTCATTATTACATCATGAATGATGTAACCTAAGATACATCAATTCTGTGAAAAACTATATTTTTACTATCCACCTAAAAATTGAAGTATATCAAAATAATTAGCAAAATATCACCCAAGGAAAATTTTGACCTGATCATTTCAAAAAATGATATTAATTTATTGAAAATAAATATCTAAAATAGGTAAAATATAATTTTTAATAGGAAAATCATCATTTTTACAAAATACTTTAAAATACAGTTTATTAAAAATATGCCTTATTTTCTTTGAGGTTTTTAATCATGATATTTATTTTATAGAATTATAATATTTTTATTTGCATAAATTAATCATGATATATGTTATTTATACCATAATTTATTATTTTTTGGTAAAATCACTCTTCCAATAGTCAGGTTATTATTCCCACTGATCAGATTACTATTCTAACGGTAACATTACTATTCCAACAGTCACATTACCTTATATATATACCACTCAATAATTTCATTCAGTATTCAAATAAATTCCTCTCAAGGTTCTATATTTCCATTTTAAAAATTTTTAATTGTCTTACTATACTTTTGTGTCTTTTATATAGTGTTGGTAGTGGGGACAATAATTCTATTGGATGAGGTCGATCCATATTTTCTCATTTTAGCTTTTCTATTTTATACTTTTTGTCTAGTTGTAATGTTTGGAAATTTAATTGATTTCATTTATAATTAATGTAACAATATTTATTAATATTGTTTTTTATTGGTTTCTCTATATTTTTAGGTGTATAATATATAATATAATATAACACATATTTATTCAGGAAACAAATTTTACTAATAAACATTATGTCATTACAATGGGGTAACACATCTCCCACCTCAACCTAAATTTACTATAGAAATCTAGCTACCTATCTGATGAGGAGTAGTTGAGTCTTTCCTAGAATCTAGTACCTATCTTACTCCCCTACCACTATTATAATATGAGATGTTCTAAAAAAACTTATGAAGATGGCCCATCCTGCCGCAACCATGGAACTCCAAAGCGATGTATGAAAACTATGGTTTCTTGTGGTTTAACTTTCTACATTGATGAAATACAGTATAATATGATCCTCATATGGATTCCCACTACACTAACAGGTCTTCATGTCATTTCCTTGGAAACAACATTCGTAGAATCACTTTTTGTCCCCAAAATAAGTGATCCTCGTTTACCCTGTGGAAATAGCCTGGCTACCTCTTGGGTCCCCTCTCAGATTCTTTGCTGTGATGAGTTCATGATTCATCAAATATATAAAGCTACTCAGAATAAAAACATTCACCTATGACCTAACCTCATATTGAATACTATCTTGAAAATTTTTCTCCCTAGGGATCTCATCAATAGCTAAATAAGGCACAAAGCATTGAAGGTTGGTGAAATGTTCAACATAGTCCATCACTAATATTCTATCACATATTAGATGCATGAACTAATGATCCTTCTCATCCCTCAACAACTATGGATAGAAGTGGCACAATAAATTCACCTCGAATTCCTTCCAAGATAACTCCTCCTCCTTCCCATCCTGCTCTAGAATATCCCACCAATGTTTGGTAGGTTCACTGAGCATATACACAACATGATTCTCCCTCCTATCTATGGGTGTATCAAGAAGCTTGAAAATTGTATATATTGACTCAATCTAGAACTCATCTACCTGGGAGCCTCCCTCCCTAGTGAACATAGGTGGATGTTGTAGCTGAATCTCTTTCATATACTCATACATCAAAGGCACGATGAAAATAGTCTCCTTTTCCATGGATTGCATGAACCTTAAGAAGTTGTTGTGATTATGAACATCCATTTGATCCTCAATAGCTATAGGAAGCTCCAGTTCATCTACGTTATGAGATAACTGATTTCCACTCCCTTAGAACTCAACTCGAACATGATGAGGAGTCATTTTATCTACAAAAAAAACCCTCCTATAAACATTGGATAAAAATAAAGTCAACCTCAAGAGGTGATGACAGTAGAGAACCATTACTCTGGGTCTCTCAAACCATGGATTATAAGTGTTTTATGATAAAATAATAGTTTATTTAATTCCATTTATCAAATATAATAGATATATTATTTCACAATTCATATTATAAAGTATATAACACATGCAATAAACATGTACCTATTATGAACAATGCAGGTCAATATATATATATAACCCTATGTGTCTATCATGATGTAGTCATACTCATATCTCACCATACTAGTCCATGAGTGTAAATATCAATAAACAATAACATCACACAATAATAACATCACACAACATGTAAATCAAATAAGGTGAAATAACATCAATTGTAACAAGAGAAAAACATAAACAATAATCCCATCCCTGGAACTCAAATTTTCCCCCTTACAAGGGTTAGCTACTCCAATGAATAAGATCATTACCAAGTCCCAATAGATCCAAGTCTCCTTTCTACATTTAAAAAAATAACGTTATAGAAAATAACAAGTTAATTCTCTAATACCACTTTGTAATGTCCCCCGATCTGGTACTCTATCACATGGTCAAAATGATTTGGTTTTTAGACATCAAGAATTCATCCCCATATGCTAGAGGCTATTGACTAGTAATGAGGCTGTGATATTTATAGTGGGGAGACTGTACCCCCTGGTAAAACATAGTGGAACTAAACCATAGTAAAAAAAATTAGAGTAACAGAGAAATAGTGTAAATATTATGTCATACAGCTAGTAAAATAAAATGAGGAACCTATAATGATGAATAATGTAATGACAATCTATGATGTATCTAAAAGTAAAACTAAAACCAATACAAACAAAATAATCTACTCAAATTAAATAAATCCAAAATGATATGGTCCGGATCCCCATGTCAGACCCATCTCCAAAATCCATCCCATCCAGCAAGAAGCAAAATAATCAACAGTAATGTCCCTTTCCCTCATCCAAACCAACATACATGTAATCTGCTCGAGTACCAAATGGTTCCCAAATAGGGTGTGAATAAAACTTAGTAGGTCGACACCACCATCCCTAAACACAACCAGTCTGATAATAATTATATGCAATGAAGTGATAAATGAGATTATTAATTAACTAATTAATATAATATATCAATTAACCTATTTCAAAACCATGATGAAATGTCTATGAGCATGTAACACAACCATTCCATCTATATCCATATACCATGGAATAATCAAACAATCAGGTAGCTCTCTTTGTATAATAACTTCATCCTCTGATCATAACCCTATATAAATGCATTTCAGCATGTGTCCCTAGGTGTAGCATGGTATATAAGCATTTCAACAAGTATCACACGGAATTGCCAACTATATAAGCATTTCATCCTCCAATAAAATCCCTATATATAATAATTTTAGCATGTATCACTAGTCCAAGCCTACTGTATAATAATTTAATCACTACTAGGATATCCCTATATATAATCATTTCATCACCAACTCAACAAGTCATAATAGTATGGATTTCATAATATCACATCAGAAATATCAATGGTTAATTATGAATTACCGTTTTTTTCAAATAAAATTTCATTTATCTATCAAATGATCAACAGACATATAAATAATCAATAATAGATTACCTAGGGATTCTATATCAATCAATCACCTAAGGTATCATGTCATACTCACCATGCTTTAAACCATTAGCCATGTTCTTTTTACTCAAATGTTTTCTCACCAAACTGGTATCCATAATCTAGGTTGCATCAACCATTAAATCTAAAGGAATACAATCCATCATTTACTATAAATCAACTGATTAATTATAGTGCAAATTACATGGTAATAATCAAAATATATCAGATAATTCACTATTAAATATACCATAGGTTTAGGTTTATTCTCCATACCTTTAACTTGTGATTAACACAATGCATCTAATGACAAAATCCATTAAAAAAGAAGTTACAGAAGATCTCAAGAAGAACCAAGATTAACCCAAAACAAGATCAACTCCCAAAACAAAACCCATGTTCAAAATATGTACACTGAAATGAAAAGTAATGATGGGTGAGAAGAATAAAACCAAAGTGAATAAACTCACAAGGATCGAATGTGAAAATGGGACATCTGGAAGCGGGGATGATAATTCAAAATTTCCTAGAGTTCACCCTAGGAGCGAGATAGGAGAGGCTATAATAAAAATAATGAGATTCATAAGAACACGACACACTTAAAACAACTGGGTATGAGCAGTACATGATGTGTAATCCTTTCATGTCATGTATTTCCCCATTTTTATGTTATGTTGGAAAAACCTTTTTCCCCTGGTAAATATTTATTTTGATCGAAATTTACACGAAGTGAATTAGGTTCATGACATGTAACCACATCAAATCATAAACTAGTTCATGAAATTCATATATAAATAGTTACATGTCATGTAACATGTACACAACATACAATATTTCATTGAATAGTTTTTATACTAGCTTCTATAAAGGTGAACAAACCACGTATGATCCTTCTAAACTCATAGAAAACCCTAGTAATCCCATTTAAAATATTTATACATGGAATACATTAATTAAAATAGACATACATTCATAAAATTAATTTTATTTTCTCTAAAAAAGGCTATTTGTCATCAAATAAGACTTAGTCACTAAGGCTTAATTACAAAAGAAAACCCAAAAAAATATGTTCAATGAAAACCTCAGAGTGGGACGTGCCTAAAAAAATACGGGATCTTGTAATGATCTTGGTTTTGAAAGGTTGTTATTATGTTTCATCCATTAATAACATTATTTATTTATCTAAACTTGATATAGATAGATTTATTTTAAAATTTGTAAATGAATGTTTCTTATTTTATAAAAATAAAATTTTTTATAGTAAGGGGAATTTAAATGAATTTTTTTTTCATATTACACAAAGCAAGTAATGGAAATTTATAATGGAACTACATCACATAACTCATGCCACACCCAATTATGGCATCATTGGCTTGGACATGTAAACGAAAAATGCTTGACTAAGTTATACCAAAATGGATGTTTAGATTCTTTTGAACTAAAACCAATAGGTATGTGTCACACTTTTTTATATGGTAAAATGTATAAAGCCCCATTTAGTAGAAAAGGTGAAAGGTCTAAATAGATTCTTGAATTAGTTCATATATATGTTTGTGTCCCATTTCCTATTGAGGAAGGGGGTGGGTTCTCATACTTCATAAATTTTACCGATAATTTTAGTAGAAATGAATATGTCCACTTAATGAGGTATAAGTCAGGTTCTTTTGATAAATTCAAGAAATATAGGAATGAATATGGGAACCAAATTGGTAATATGATTAAGAAAATCCCCTTCAAAATTGGTGGAGAATATCTCAATAAATAATTCATTGATTACTTATAAGAGTTTGGGATCCTATATTAACTCACTCCTCCTTATACACATCAGTGGAATGATGTATGTGAAAAGAGGAACCTCATCTTGTTGGACATGGTGATATCAATGATGAGTCATGAGAGTATTCCATTATTCTTTTAGGGATTTTAAATACAAACAAGTATCACAAATATTAAAAAAAGAGTCAAATAAAGTGATAAATAGTATATGAAGTTTCAAAGGTTCGAATAATAACCCAAAAGGGGGGTTGAATTAGTTGTTCACTTTTATAAGTTTTAATAATTTTGAAAATATTAAACACTGAAACTTGTTAAATTTTATATCCTTATCATCTTTTAGTAAATACTAATGTTTGAAAAATTAGTAAAAAAGTAAATAACATGATATTTACAAGGTTCGACCTCAGTGTGAGAACCTATGTCATTTTCATAGACACTCTTATGGGTCTATAGAAATTCAATGAATTGAATAAGTGAATACAACTTGTGCTAACTCCCATTAGACAAAATATATATCATAATTGAAATGATTAAACTGAATCCTATTGGTTTATAAATTTTTCTTACACAAAATTGAGATAAAATAAAAGAAAAATATTTTGTTCAAACTACACCACAAATTATCAGCTCAGAATCCTCATTATGATGTGATTGGGTCTGATTCTCTCTATCTAATAGGGCTGGGTCTCATGGACTCAATCCGTTGAATTCAGTCTGATGGACTCGGTCTGATGGATCCATTCTCAATATGCATTTCTCAAACTCTTCTCAAATGCTCAGTCCGATCTTACTCAGTCCAACAGACAAAAAAAATTTATTTCCAACCTTCTAATGAGATTTCAATATTGAAAGATAACTTTGACATGAATTCTGTAGTTCTCTTTTTTTCCACTCAAATAAAAATGTTGAAAAGTATGAATATACATTTCTTCTATTTATAGTCATCCCAAATAGACAAATTTAAGAAACTAAAAAACTTTTCCCAATTACTCAAATTAAAAAAAATCTAATATCATTACATATTTTCATTTCATGTTTGACAACTTAAACTCTTCAAAAATATTATGAAATATTCTTATGTCTTCTTTATAATAACTCTTCTCATACTTCCTAACTTTTATTTTGTATAATATAAATTACTAAAATCATTATTATGGAACTTCCTCGTCTCATTATGATGAATCTTCTTCATCTCATTCTAAATTGAATTTCCTCATTATAGTTAGTCTAATTAACATTATTTCACAGATTCAGTGTGATTGACTTTCCTTCTCAGAGTCGTTCTTGATTGAATTTCCTTCTCATAGTTAGTTTGATTGAATTTCTTTCTCAGAGTCAGTTTAATTAACTTTCCTCTTCAGACTCTACCTCATAGAAACTTCCTATGCTTCAATCCAATGTAATCCTTATAATGATGGAATAATCACTATGATAGAATTTTATTTATGATGGAAACTCCAATATACCACTTTGAAATACTTAAAAACTCATCAACTATGACTCATTCAGACTTCTGAAAACTTCTATTATCCGTACTTCTGGATTTGATGAAAACTATTTTCTTGATTTCTAGAATCAATACAATCTTTATGATTCCTCTATTTCTTAAAAATATTTTATCATTATATTTTTCTTGATTTATGAGAACTTCAATATTATCAAAGTATTATATGACTTATATGGGAAAGTATTACAACTTCCCTTAATTTCATAGCCTTCTTTATTTCTAACCAAAACTCAATATGATTGGTTGCACCTATTCTCACCCTTTTTTTTCATAAGGATCACATCACAAGTGTTTCAGACAACTTATGATATTTGAGAAATAAAAACTAGAAAAGAAATATTTTACTGAAGTTTATAAAGTTTAAGAAATTTCAAACTCCTGACATAACTTTATTCATTCAACCTCTTCAGTAACATTCTAACTTTGTAACCAACATTGAGTCCAATGAAACTTGAACTTTATGTAAATGGTAATGAGACTAATGGTGTGTTTGATAAAAACATCTATCTTTTTTATGAATTCTATAACTGATGGTGATCAGTTCGATACTTTTCATCTGGTGTTTCTTAGTTCAATCCTCTTTGTCTATAAAACAACTTTCTCAAAAACAAAACATTTCTCCTCCTTTATGTTTGGGTTCGAACATTCAGAAACATTCACTTTTTTTCAAAAACATTCTTTTATAAAAGATTAGTTATCAACAAATAAAATAATTTATTAAACAAAATCACAAAGGTTCTTCAATCTCCCCATTCGGATTTTTTAACAACACTCATTAATAACTTTTTCCAATCTAAGAATATTTTCTCAATTCAACTTTTGTAAACAACTCATGTTTTTTGAATTTCACCAAAACACATCCTTTATTAAAAGAATTTTTAGGCACCACACAAATAGATAAGGTATTTTTTTTTGAAAAAAATCCATCCCTTGGTGAGAAGACAATTGTATGTCCATGCTAAGATAAAATCCCCCTAACATTTATATTTTCTCACATTTATTTTTCAATAAATTTTATTTTCCTCTCCCCCGTTATCTGATAAACAAAACTTCATATTCATAAAGTAAATATAATTAAAAACTTCTTACATAGTACAAAGTTGTTACTTTTCTCCCCCTTTTTCAATATAATCCAAAGCATGGTAGGGGACTTCCTTATGAGTTTTAGGAAGTCGTTATAGGAAGAAGAACATGAATTTTTAATCTCAACTCATCGAACCTCTATTTTGGAATTGAATTTGTGAAGATATCAATAATTTGATACTTCATTGAGATATATCCCAACAAAACATCTCTATAAGCAACTTTCTCTTTTATAAAGTGAAAATTTATGTTTATGTGTTTTGATCTTGAATGTTGGAAATGATTTTTAAAACGATCAATTGCAATCTGATTGTCATAAAGTGTCTTTTATATTTTAGAAACCTTTATATTCAAATCATCCAATTGAACATTCATCCAAAATATCTGAGTACATACTTGAATAGTCACAACATATTCTAATTCCACTTTTCTCATGGTTACTGAACTTTGTTTCTTACGATGAAAATTTACACAACATTCACCCAAGAAAAATGTTTCTCTTATGGTTGATTTTATATCAATACACTCTCCATCCCAATAAATATTAGTATAACCATGAAACATCATCTCATAATTTTTTTTATAAAAATCCTTGTGAATTTGTTCCTTTGACATATCTCATAATTAACCTTGTTGCCAACATATTTGACTCTTTCAGATTACTTTGATTCCTAGCACACAAATTAATAGCATAAATAATATCAGTATTGAGGTTATAAGGTAAAGTATACTTCCTATCATCTGCCAAAAGTCTTTATAATTCACACTTTTTCCATAATCATCTTTACTCATCTTCATCCTCACTGAGATAGGCGTAGAAACTTATTTATATTCTACAATTCCAAATTTTTATAACAATTCCCTTGCATACTTTTCTTAACATAAGAAAATTTATTTTTCCTTATATTGAACTTGTATGATAAAGAAGAAAGTCAATTCTCACAACATTGATATTTTAAAATTCATTTTCATTACCTCATAAAATTATTTACAAAAATTTTCTTCATCCCGGAAAAAAATAATATTACCCACATTAACAAATTAAATTAGAGTTCCAAAGTCCACATATTTCATATATATGTTTCTGTGATCTTTTCCTTTTAAAAAAATCATCATTCTCAAAAAAATTTCAATCATATAATACCATGAATGTGGATCTTGTTTTAGCCCATATAAAGCTCTCTTCAATCTAAAAACATTGTTTTCGTCCTTATCAAGTAGAAACCCAAAAGGTTTCTCATTGTAAACTTCTTCTTCAATTTATCCAAATTTATATTTATCAGATACACTTTGTAATTTTGATGAGAATGAACTACTCAAAACATTATAATAGTTTCTAACCATTAAATAGGAGAAAATGTTTCATCAAAATCTCTGCCTTCCACTTGTGCACAACCTTTATAATAAATCCTAGCTTTGATTCTTGAAGATTCTCCATATTCCTTCAAAATGTTTCTATAAACCCATTTTTTATGACAAAATTTTTATATTTCAGACATAAAACAAGTTCATATGTTTCATCTTACTCAATTTTACTTAACTCTTAATTCATAGAATTCACCAATTCTTTGTGTTGAATAGATTCTGAGAATGATTCTGGTTCAAATTTTGAGATGAGTGATGTTTTATTTTATAATCTCATCTTTCTTCTAGCCTGAACTAGAGCCTTCTAATTCCAAAGAATATTTTTAGTCTCAATTTTTTTTTAAAGTTGGAAATTTTTGAGATCCTCTTCCTTCTTCACTTTCCTCAGCATACGATTCATCTGAGTCTTCATGAACATTACTTTTATCACTTTCATTTTCATTGGAAAATTTTATATTTTATTCCTCAAAATCCCCATAAAATTTTGGTAAATAATTTTGATTCTCAATAACATCCACATAAAATGATTTCACCTACTTTTATAAAAAAAAATTCCATCATTTGTAACTTCTTCCATTGGGAGAATAATAAAAGTTCCTTCCTCAGCTTTCTCATCAATCTTTCCCCAATCCAAATTTATTATTTTAAGTAAATATGGGATTCAAAAAACATTGATATACTTTAATAAAGTTTTTTTATCATAGATAATTTCATAAATACTCATGTTGGTTTACAAACATAATTTTTTTTTTCTAAACATGTAAAATAATACTAATAACTTCACTCTACTAGAACATTAAATGTTTTTATTCTTCTCACATGATTCTTCCCATTTCCATAAAACCTATATTCTTCTTTTATACTACTCTATTTTGTTGTGGGGTATATAGAGAACTATACTAATGTTTAATACCATGATATCTAAGATATGTTTCCAAAGTATTTCTTGTAAACTCAATACAATTATCCATTCTCAATTTCTTTATATGAAACCCCATCTCTTTATTATCATATTTTTTGAAAAACCTGGACATTTTTATGGGCTCTGAGTTGTGTTTCAAAAACATGATGTTTTTCATTTGAGTGAAATCACCATTAAAATTGATAAATTACAAATATACTTTTTTTATTGATGTCTCATTGACCCACATAAATTGGAATGAATAATTTTAAGAGGCTCGGTAGATGGAAGCTCAACGTTCTTATGACTTTTATTAGTCATCTTACCTTTCTAAAAAGTAACAAAAAAATCATCCTCTCTTCTTTTCAATTTTGGAAAATTCTGTACATAATAAACATTAAAAAGTTTTTTCATTCTTTTCTTCCCAAGTTGGACTATTCTTTGGCACCACAACTTATTCTCATCTTCGGCACTTAGATAACAAGATTTTTTAAATTCTCTAACTTGAAAAATATTTCCACTAGTTATTTCTCTTTTTGTGATAACTTTTCAATTTTTCACACTTCTGATAACAAATGAATATTTTCTTAAAATTAATTCTTTTCCATCATCACAATGTTGACTTACACTAAGTAAATTATGTTTTAGCACATCAATAAATTCAAATTCCTAATATTTTATCTTTCCTTCTTTAATCTCAGTCATTTTGATTCCTATGATTTTTAAAGAACTATTATCCTCAAAGGTAATAGAACCTCCTTCATGATTTTCAACATGTTTCAAAATTTTTAATTCACCTATCATGCATGAAGAACAACCCCTATCAAGTATCCATGGTTTATTCTTTTTTACTTTTTTCAAGGCAGTCTCAACAAAAAATACTTCCTCAACTTTCTTTATCCTAGATTCCTTTTTTTTATCTCCCATAAGAAACTTATTCTAGAAGGAGTTTAATACATCTTTCTACATGATGAAAAGCCAAATCACATCTTCCATAAACTTCTTCCATATATTTAAATTGATTTTTTTGGAAGTTTTCTAACTTCCTATAATTTTTCTTTTCTAACTTCCTATGTGTTAGGAAATTTATTCATTCTAATTTCACTATTTCTTCCACTATATTCAAATATTATTTTGGGAAGTGTTATGTTATGCCCAAAATTATAAGTCATGTGCCCATATATTCTATAGCACCAATAGAATCCATCAAATCTTAATTTTTTATTGAAGTATGGTCTTTCTCTGTAAAAAAAATATGAGGTTGATAAATCCTTCCTACCCTAACATACTCTAGGTGTATCCCATATTTCCTTCTAAGTGAGTTTTAATATTTCATATATGTGACAGGTTTATCACATTCTTTCTCCACCCAAACATTCCTATTAATTTTCTTATCACTTGAAATGTTAGAAAAGTCAGATGAAACATTATTTTTGGTGTGTGAGGAATTAACCTAATTCTTTATTTGAGATTTCTAAACAAATTTATTAATCAAATATTTTACTACTAAAGCTTTGTTTAAGTTTTAATTCATCTTTCTCAGTGTATTTATAGAATCACGAAGTTTATATTGAAACTTATTGACTTCTTTTTCCTTATATTTCAATCTCTTATTGAGATCTTCAACCATCCTTCCCTATTTAGTGATTATTAGTTTGTAACGTAAGAACTCTTGAATGTATTCTTCCTTAGACTTGATGATATAATTTCATACTTTAGAAACATCTTCACAATATTTATTCATTACTCTAATTTCATACTTGAGATTTCTGTTTTTCTCAATAGATAATATAAGTTAGGTTTTGAGTTGATACTCTTTATATGATTGTTCACCACCTTGTTCACTATCTAAGGAACCTTTTAATTTATAAGATTTTACAATAATGGTTATAAATTTTTTTAACTTTAATATTTTAAAGAACTGTTTTCAGTTGAGTTTGATTCAACTTTAATACAAGACATCTCCAAAACCTCTAATGTTGAAAATTGTAACATCTCGGACCAGGTTCCACACACCAGTGCCTCCAATTGGTCAGTCACATGACCTCATGCATGCCTCCCCATATGTCAGAGGCTGTTGATTAGAAGTGTGGGTCTGATATATTGATCATGGGAATACTTTACCCAATTTTATAAGAGTAAATACACCATCAAAAAATAATAAACAATATATTAATAACATGTAGTCATAACCTAAAAGAACCAGGATCACAAGATGACAAAAAATGAAAATACAATATCCAAAAATAAAAGAGAAAATATGTCATCCAATGTACATATACAGTGTCTAAAATGAAACCCAAAATAAAGACATTGAAGACTCCCCCATGCAGGTCTCAAATAGTGTCTGGTTCCCTCATCCATGCTTCATCCCATATCAATGATTTAACACAAGGTAGTTTCCCTTAACCTCTCTAGAGAGCACAAACTCTATTCAATTACCGATTGGGGAACCAATGTAGGGTGTGAGAACAACTCAGTAGGTGGCATGCCCCCTCCCAGAGGGGCCCATACCACATCTCCCGAATCCAACCTCAAATAGGCTAGCGGCTAGTGACTAGCACTGATATGGTGTATCACTGACATGAGAGGCCTCAGCTTATGTACCTCTATAGAAACACACATCTCCAAGCCTATAAAATGATGAAATGTAAAAACAACTGAAAACCCATGCATTCATACATCTAAATTGCATAACAAGATTATAAAATGAAGTAGTATAAAGTAAGTAGGGACAAATAAAATCCCACCACAAAGAGGATGACAAAAAAAGTTCAACCTAAAAGTAAGTATTGAGACTGCTTTCAGAAAGCTGTTGGAACACACCTTGGTTTTTCTGGTCTCACTATGAACTGTCCGGTCCTGGTCCTCCTAAGAATCTATCAAAATTTCAATCTTCTACACAAGACATGACACATGAAGGAAAACCCCATGTATTGGTGAGTATAACAATACTTAGTAGGACACCCCAAAACCAAAAAATATACTAATAAAACTAGTATTTTACACATTTTTTATATGCATTTGAAATGTTTTAACCCTCCTAATTTACCAGTTTGAGCTTATATGGATCAATTTGGGATTTAATGCATGTTTTGAGCTAAAATGTGAATTGTGCTTAAATTCTATATTATTGATAGATTTTTACGTCAAGGGTATTTTTGTCATTTATATAAAAATATAATTCCAAATTGATTGATTATTTTCTTAGAATACTTATTTTAATTCCTTTAAATTTTTCTTCTAGACTAGAGGCTTATTCGAAAATCAAAAGGCCCAAAAAATCATTGATGTTTGGAAATTGTTCGGGCTGGCAGTGTGGACCCCACCTCAATAACAGATGTATAAATAAGGATACGCACCTAAAATGGTGTTTATTAGAAATTTATATGATGTAGGGCACAAATATGCACTAACTAAATAAATTTCATATTGTTTTTCTCCCATTGTGGTGACAAAAATATGTTATACATTGAAGGAAGCTTCCTGGAAAATTCATCTAGAAAAAAATACATTGTCAATAAAAAATAAATAAATCCCGCTAGAAGAGTCCAATATATGTGAAATTTTGAGGTTGAATGAAAAAGTAAATTATTAACAACTTTTATGAAGGATGGAATGTGTTAATAATCCATTTATATTGCAAAAAATGTGCAAACTTGAGGAGGACAATTTCTTCCTATAAAACGAGGGGAGCTCCCAACTCTCATATCATCCTATTTTCCCTGACATTTATTCAATGGAACCAAGGGGATATTTCCACCGAGGGAGGAAATTCACAAATATTTCCCTTATCATATTATTAATTTGTTAATTTTCTTTATTTTTTTTTGATTTCAAGTAATTTAGAATTTTAATAAATTCATGCATGGTTTTTATTTTTGTGTTTTCTTCCACCCGACCACCCTCCTTTCTTCTCCATCTTTTATCCTTATTTTCTTATTCTAATAATATCCAACATTACCTATTACCCTAAAAATGATATACTTACTCAATCCTCGGCTCATGGGAGGTATGTGTCAATTTTATTTATTCAATGGTAAAATTCTTAAGTTTTATTTAGTTTTTGATGAGAAAGAGTGACGTGCACGAGTGTGGCGATAGCCCACCATGAAACTATACTCAAATTCATTTATATTATTTTATTAAATCTAGTCACTCCATTATACTAAATACAAGATCTTAATACGATGGATTTGAGTTATTCAGTGGTTGAAATGGCATACGATAGATACATGTCTTGGAAGTTGTCACACTCACGATTGAGTTGTTCCATCAACCTTCATTAAAGTAGGAGGGGATGTTAAGATTGCTAAATACATTGAATATTTCACACCAATTAATAATAGAATATTAATTCAAGAATGTGATCTCAAAATTGAATTATAAATCTTTATTTAAACAAAAACAAGGAGAATGATGGAACCCACAAACCAACTCATAAATTCCAAGTCCTTTATTCACTAATTAAATTTTTTCATTGCATGTTAGTTTAATATTTTCATTAATTTAAATTTCATAACCATCATTAATTAATAAAATAATTAAAAACAATTAGTTTAGGTGAATTAAATTAATTGAGTGAACATGTGAGAAATTTCCTCAAGTGAGATGAACCTGGTCATCCATTATACTACACTAGGAAAATTAAATTGATTTTTACATGCCCTATGATAGGCGTGCATCACATGAAACAAAGGAAATACATTCTTCTCAATATGGGTATATTTATAAAACAAATATAACAAGAATATCCAGATATAATCAACAATTACACACTTCTCTAGAGGTAGGTCACACTCATATTGTACTATTTTATGATTCCATATAGAATATTACACAAAGCACTCACTCGAGAGAACACACTCCTAAATCTGATAGCATTGATGATGTCCTTCCAATAGGTACTTCTTATCTGGTCTCTTCATGAGAAAGATCATGTTCATTATTTGAATAGAATAAAATACACATATGAGGATCACTGGAAAGTCCATGGGGTGATACCAACAAATCAATCTGGATTAACTCACTAATTAGAGGATTGATTCCCATGTAGTGTTGGTCATGTCGATAACACGAACTACACCTATGACGTGAATATGAATAGTGTATCTCACTCTGGGCCTCTTAGAAGGATTCCATCAATTCTATCTAGGAATTACTGCTGAAGGGATGTCTATCCAAGGAGTAAAAAATGATTGCATACTAACCCTCATAGAAAAGATAAACGTAACAATCCCTAAAGAAAATTTCCCATGATATAGAGTATAAGGGCTCCAAGACATGTATAAAAGAGTACACAGTGTGTAGTTGGGGTCACAAACCATGTCCCTTGAACCCAGGTCGTACCTGTATAAATGGATCATCTCATCAAACTGTGTCCATGTAGTAGTACACACCATGTATGTATCCCATTTACTCTAACAATCTTCTAGTACACATCACCATCCTATGCATGTCTTGCCAAGTACCAGTACACAACTTAGCTTGTGAACATCTTCCCATATAAACAGCCTGTGTGATTCCTGAGTACATGCCGAGTGACCCAGGTGATACCACATGCTATGTGAAAGGGGTCACATTATATGTGATATTTAACTTCCTATGGAAACCCTAATCGTATTGCATGTATCCCCACACAACATATAGATCTAGATTAAACATTGTGTTGTTCAGGAGTTTTCAGAATCCCATATCTACTCCCGCATTTGATCCAATGCCTCCAGATTTCGATATGGTGATCATTTCACCATGAGATTGAAGATCCCAACTCTTCCAATCCTTTTTGTTTATGAATAATGCATTACACCCTCATATATACTCAAAAATGAATCAAATTGTAATTATTTTTTGTGTGTTGAAGAATGGTAAATTGGGTATCCTCTATCATCTAAATTGCTTTATCTCTATCATCACACCTTTGTCAGGATATTCCAATCTTAAATCTGTGATATAGGATCATTGCACCAAGAAATAGGCACACAATGATCAATTGATCAAGAATGCTCGTGAAGAACGATGAGTGGGTTGAGAAAATAACAAGAACATATTGGAGTAACAAACCTTGATCGATGTTCATCTTTATCTTGATCCATCATTATTAGAATGAAAATCTGAATAATAAAATTGAAAATATATTCTCCCATCAAAACCTCATAAAATAAACCCATCTCACATAATGATCAAACCACGGATCCATATTTTCATTTTTTGATTCATGTTCATTGTGTAAATCAAGAATGGGGAAGAATAAAATAAAAATACATGCCCTAACATGATTCAAATTGATCACTAATTATGAGTGGGGTTGTGTCCTGTTTTTTGGTGTGATCTTTTGAATATTTTTTTCATCGATCATTGATTGAAGATCCTATCACCATTCGTCTAAGAGGATTCACTAAATCTGTCTCCAATGGCTCTCTAACGGTTTTATGGTTGTACAACTAACCAGAGTATTTCTCAATAATAGTCTATTTAAAGTCCATCAATCACTTCATCGTCAAAAATGAAATAAAATTATTTATTAAATTATTTTTTTCATTTCCACACCTATGATGACTTTTCTACAAATGACCCACACTAACTAATGTAAAATCATTCCTCGGGTAATCCTCACATTCTGAACTCAACGGTAACATCATATTTCTGATCATTATAACCGTTTAGAAGTTGTTACACTTTTTCATGATAACTATGCATGAATGATATTTAATATATTTCAAACATTTATTTTAGGAACAATGACCTTAGAATCGCACAACGTATCAGTGCCTGGTCTCACAAATAATCTATATAGTATCCAAAACAATAGTGCATGGAAAATCTAATCATTATAGTATTCCACCACTAATGACAACTAAAACCATATCTAATCAATAGAAATTGTATTCAGTTGTATAAATAAATAATTACAATGCATAAGTAAACATTTATCACATTATCAATTAAACTTTATTTAACTATATAAACCTTTCGGTTCCCATAGACACTCATACCTCAATCCCCGCTTTAACTCATGTCAGAGGTTGAAGTATGTCTGAATGATTTCATATCTTATAATTCCATTGTTATCATATAATACCTGCTCTGAAATATGTTGGAGCCTAATATATGTCTGAGGAATATCATATTTCATAATTCCATTGATATCATTTTTTAATTCATATTTTAATTCACATGTTACCATTCATAAATTAGACAATAGAGTGTCTATGTTTCTATTCATTAATTCACAACTGTATGACCATGTTATCATTCATACCTTACACATTAGAATAATCTTGATCACATTCTCTATTTCACAACTAAATGTACATGTTAACATTCATACCATACACATTACATTGACCATGTTCTCGTTATTTAATTCACAACTAAATGACAATGTTACTATACATAACACATAATTAATTTAACAGTTAATTATACACATCCATTCCATTACTAATTCCATAATTAGTTAAACATATCAATTTCATTAGTTAATTCAAAATTTAACTAATCACATAAATTACATTAATTAATTCAAAACATAATTAATCACATAAAATACATTAATAAATTAAAAATTAATTAATCACTTAATTTATATTTGTAAATTCAATAATTAATCAACTACACCAATTTTATTACTAAATCAATAATTAGTTTATCACATAAATCCCCCTAATGAATCTTCTAATTAATTGAGTACGTAAATCCCATTGATTAATTATTCAATTAATTAATCAATATCTGCAAACTAAAAAACACATAATTAATTCCATAATTAATTATCTCAATCAAAATCTCAATAGATCATAATTATTTCCACAATAAAATATCTCAATCCTAAAATCTTAATATCTCATAATTAATTCTACAATTAATTATCTCAATCTATAATTCCCAAAATCCCCAATTTCTGATCTCCTCAATTAATTAATTCAAAAAATTAATTAATTCAACCAAGAATGTAATTTATAAACATCTAATAGAAATTATACAATCACATACATGTACTTTAAATAAATACTTTGATATTTGAATTATAGACAACATACCTCAATTCGTTGATGAGCGATCACACAACGAAAATCCTCATAATTTGAGCAGCAAAATTATAAAGAATGAGATTCAAATTTAAAAACCTAAATCAAGATCAAATCAATCAAGATATCATAAATATAGATATAGATCTACAATACTATATCATGATCCAAAAAAACATGTCTATATCCAATCATAATAGGAAGAAAACCCCCTTTCTAGAATAAGATAATAAAGGATAAAGAATAGGAAACCAAACGATGTAAGATCCTCTTACAGGGAGGGGTGAAGATCATCAGTCTAGGCTGAAAATAACAAATTAAAAAGGTTTTTAAGTATTTTAATCCATATAGGATTCTCCAAAATCATGAAAATTATCTAGGGTTAAAGGGGATCTAATAGGAGTTAAATGGGGGTTTTGGTGATTAAAAATCTAATTTTTTGGTGATTTAAAAATTCATGCATGGTTAACTGGGTAGGGGAGAACAGTTTCTCCTAAATGTTTGCCTAAATGTAAACCTCTGTTATGGGGGTTCATAGTTTCTCATAATTGGGTGTACAGATTGACAAACCATATGTCAACCATTTAATTCCTCTATGTCCAAGGTTTCTTGGTTTGCTGGGCAGGGGTGCACAGTTAGGAAAACATGTGAGCCAACTATGCACTACCCTTAACCCTTCAAATTTTCTCAATTTTTCACCCAAACACACCCGAAGGTAAAACCAAACCCAAGTACACTGAAACAACACAAAAATAAATACCTGAAATTAAGACCAAGTCATCTTCAGGAACGGTTGGGACCTTACAATCTCACCACATTATAAAAACTTATCCTTGTGCTGCACTTCCAAGAATCTCTATGATTCTAAGTAAAAAAGATTAGGACAATTTTCCCTCATATCTTCTTTCATTTCCCATGTCTCCTCCCACACATTCTAATGTTTCCACAATACACAAACTATAGGCATGGTATTTCCTCGAAACACGTTCTCACTGTGATTCAACACCCGTATTAGATGCTCTTCAAAGGAAAAATCTATCTCAATCTCAACATCATCCACATCGATCACATTGGAAGGTTTGGGGTTATACCAAACTAGTTTTTATACTTAGAAAACATCATACAAAGCACTGTATCTCTGTGGAAGAGCCAATCGGTACGCCACTAGCCTGATTCTCTCCACCACCTCAAACGGTCCAACAAACTTGGGTGCCCACTTGCCCAGTCTTTGTATTATATAGTGATTGAATCTTGGAAACACCCAAATTAAAACATGATTAGCCTCTTTAAACTCTAGGTGTCATTTATTTTCATCAGAATATGACTTCTATCTACTTTGGGTCATATCCATATATTTCCAAATCAACTATATGTGCTCTAATGTGTACTACACGATACTCGGTCCCAACAACTTAGACTCACTTAACTCCATCCAGATTAGAGTTGGTATTCATGGCTTACTATAAAGTGACTCATATAGTTCCATCTATATAGTTTCCCAATAACTATTGGTATGGGTGAACTCCACTAATTTTAGGTGATTCTCCCAAGACCCACCGAAGTTTAGAACACAAGCTCACAGCATATCCTCAAGCACTTTTATAGTATGCTCTAACCACCCAACTATCAGTGGGTGGAAATTCATACTCAAAAAAACCTACAAACCAAGAACCTTCTGCATTCCCAACAAAAATCGTGAAGTAAAACACAAGTTTCAGTCAGAAACAATATTTTGTGGGACCTCATGTAGACAGACTATCACCCAAACATACAAATATCCCAACTGCTCCACTGAGAAGGTATCCCATATATTCAAGAAATTCACTAAATTTTTCAGCCTGTCCACAATAACCCAAATAGAATTATTCTTCTAAGGAATCCTCTGGAGAACCACAGGAATGTCCATGGTTACTTTTTTCCACTTACATTCTATAATGGCCAACGACAATAGTAAACTTACAGGTCATTAATGCTCAGCCTTCACCTACTGATAGGTGTAGCATCGTGTCATAAACCTTACTATTTTCTTTTTCATTTCCAACCATAAAAACTATCTTTTTAGTTCACGGTGAATTTTGGTCACACCTGTATGTACCACCCACTTCAAGGCATGAAACCCACACATCAGGTTGTTTCACATTTTGTTAGGTACGACAACCTGATTCCTGACATAGATGACCTCATCCTCATCTATGCTCCAATCAGAAGGTGACTCCCCACCTTCACAGTTTTCCCTCATGGTAAAACATTATAAATCCACATACATTATATCTTAGATCTATCTCAAAAATGTATACTCCAATGAAAATATTATGAGATTCATCTAATCCTAACTATCCTAAACCACAATGTGTATCTTGTCCAGTAAATCCATCATCTTCCACTCAGCACTAGACTCTTGAGCCACCTGAGTTTGACTCTCCCTTCTAAAAGAATCATAATAAATGTTCCCCTTTCCAGACATATATACTGGCTCAAAATTTAATGGTTTCATATACTCAACCCATCTTTCTTATCGAATATTCAAGTCTCACTGTGAAAATATGTAATTTAATATCTTGTGATCAATATACACAGTAAATTTTTTTTACAGTATATAATGTCCCCAACACTTTAAAACATAATCCATTATATCCAACTTGAGGTCATATGTAGGGTAGTTCGGTTCATGGGGCCTCAAATTCAAAGACCCATAAACCACAAATTGATCACCTTGAATCAACACAACTCTGATGACAATCACAAAAGTTTCACAATACACTGTGTACTTCTCATCTTGCTCAGGTAGGATAAATATTTGTACTGATGCCAAAATCTTCTTCATCTCATAGAAAGAATTATCACAATCTTATGACCAATTAAACTTTATCCCTTTTTTGGTCAAGCCTGTCAGCAATTTTTCCAATCGATAAATGTCCTGAATGAACCAATAATAATATTCAAAAAATCCTAGAAATCAATGGATATCAAACATTATCTTGGGATACTCTCAACAAACCACTCTCTGAACCTTCTCTAGATTTACCAACACACATTCCTCCGAGATGATGCTACCTAAGAAGTGTACCAGATCGATCCAAAAAATTGTACTTAGATATCTTGATGTATAGACAATGTTATCTAAGTGTACTTAGAATGATATAAAGATGTTGGTCATAATAATCATGTGTCTTGGAGTGCACCAATATGTCTTCCACAAACACTACCACAAACTGGTCTAGGTACAGATTTAATATTTCGTTCATTAAGTCGACAAACATTACTAGTGTGTTCGTCAACCCAAGAAATATTATGATGAAATCATATAGTCCATACCTAGTTCTAAATTCATCCCTTGGTATATCAGAAGTATGAACTCTCAGTTTATGATAACGTAATCTCAATTCAATCTTTGATAACACACAAGCTCCCCCAATGGGTCAAATAGATCATCGATACAGGGGAGAGTATACTAGTTCTTCACAGTCATCTGGTTTAACTTTCGGTAATCAACACATAAGCATAAACTCCTATCATCCTTCTTTGAAAAAAACACTAGTGAACCCCAAGGAGACATGCTCAGATAAATAAATACCTTATCCTCTAACTCCTCCCAATGAGTTATGAGCTCTTTAATATCTTTCGGTTCCATTCTACATGGTGTAATAGAAATCATCTCTTCCCCCAGAATGAGCTCAATGCTAAAGTACGCATCTCTCTCTGGTGGAATCCATGGGAAATATTAAGTAAACACATCCTAAAACCTATCCAATATGTGTGGAAAGACATCAAATTTTACACCTCCATCATCCATAATGAAACTAGAAACCTGGGTTGTGATCTCTCCTATTTGATGAGTAATTGGCCCTACTCGGAATTCCTCGATATCCCACTCTCCACAGTGAATATATTTGTAACCCTTATGAGATGTAATGGTCACTCTCTTATGGTAAAAATCAATGTGGGGAAATTATGATACTAACCAGTCCATACCCATAATTATTTTAAAGCCTGACATGTCTATCATATAATGATCCCATAGAAATTGATACTAATCGACCTCAATAGAACACCCCTTGCACAAAAAAAAGTCTCTTGACAAACTCCATGAGGTGTTTTTGTCGTCAACACCCCACTCAGGAACTCCTTCCCCAGGCTAAAACCAATAACAAGTTTTTTAGAAATAAAGGAATGATAGGCACTGATATCAAATAAATAACTAGATTTCATAGAAGCTATAAAAATAGTACCTCTCACTTTCAATGGTCCATCCTTGATATCCACAAGTGTAGGGTGAATATAATGCAATGGTCTTACCCCACTTCCTTGTGATGCAGTCTAAGTCCCATGTGCTGCAATACTATACTAATATGAGCACTCATACCCTGAACCTCCACATACAATACCTTTACCACCTTGTCCAGTAGAACTCCAGATGCAAGACTGATATGGTGTAGAATATCCTCTTCGTGCACTCTGATTCTAACTAGTTATACCCTTACTACTCATCTATCGCTGGGTCTTGTAGAACTTTTGTAGATGTCCCATATTTCTGCAAGACTTTATCTATATTGTTGGTTGAGGTTAAATATCTTCAATAGTTTCTTAATCTACCACACTGGTGATAGATCACTGGATTAATGTCCTATGCAACTGGTCACTCTTTTTAGGTACTCTGTTTCCCACTGCCCTGGTTGATGTTTTCATGGCAAAGCTTCCTACTCTCAGAAGTCGTACATTCTAATCATGTAAATGGAACCACCTTTTCTACAATGGAATCCTCTTCAAGTTACCCATATCTATGAGATCCTTATCCACCACCTCAGAAAACTCCTTTAACTGAAAATGGATAACTTGGGACTTAATCTCACCTTTAAGCCCATCCTAAAAATGTCTCGTTGTAGTAATCTCATCCACTTCCAATGCTGGAGAAAAGAGTTACAAATGTGTAAAGTGTCCAACATAGTCTATCACATAAATACTCCCCCAAGTCAACCTCATGAACTCAGATACTCTCTCCTACCTCAGTATCTCTGTATAGAAGTTCTCCAGAAACTTATCCAACAATTCCTTCCATAACATACCATTAGCCTATACAGTCCTTGCCTGAACATACCACTAGTGATTCACTGATCCCCATATCATGTAAGCAGCCAACCTGACCATCCTCTCTACAGGAGTCTCGATGTGGTCAATTATAGTCTCGATGGACTCAACCCAGAAATCATCTCTCTCGGTTCCACCCTCTCCAATAAAAGTAGGAGGGTGTTGAATTTGTAACTCCATTTTTAGATCAAACATACTCTTCACAACCCACCATGGGTCTCTTCCCATGAATTTCATGAAGTGGGAAATGTTCTCTTTGAACTGCTCCCTGAATTCCTCACCTGACACAATTGGGGCCTTAGTTCCTACTACTGGTAGATCATCTCTAGCCATATCCTCATGTTATCCGCTTAATAAGCATCGTCATATAGAAGTATCTATACCATTACAAATAGATACCTTAGTAAACCTTTTACAAAATTAACACATTTAAGGTAGAATACAATATTCAACAACAAGTCATTTCCCCAAACCCTACCACATAGTCAAAACAGAGGTGTTATCACTACCCTTAATAATCATACTCCTTGGTCCTAGATAACAAGGGTAAACACATTCTAATTATTCAATTTTCTCATTTAGACACCCATTTATTCTCATCTTTCATCATTCTACTATCTTTCTCAATTTCATGTTAGGTTCCATTTTCATTTCAATTTCACAAGCAAGGAAAAATAGTTCAAGTTCAATAACTTACCCATAACCCATTTTTCTATGTGTGCTTAAAATGATGCATGTCAAAATGACCATAAGTTCCTAGAATGATGCATGTAACTCAAATCTTGTGCCATATTGGTCCACGAGTCAAAACTCAGAAAAAATTAACATCAATAATCACAACACACAATAATTGTGTCACCCAAGTTGAAATAATATTCAACTGCAATAGAAAATAGGAATAACAACAATCCCACCGGGGGTACTTGGGTTCTCCCCCATACATGGGTTAGCCAATCCCATGCAGGATATCATAACCAAGGCCTGACTCTTTCTAGTTTCATGTCTACCTTTACAAAATAGTAATGAAAAATAAAAAAGAAAAGAAAAATGGACTTTGATAACACTTTGTAATGTCCTAACCTAGGTGCCACACATTGGTGCCTTGAGTCGGTCAGTCACATGACCCCAGGTGTGCCTCCCTGTATGCTAGAGGATACCGAATAGTAGTGAGGGTCTGAAATATCAATAATGGGGGAGACTATACCCCCTTTTATCAGATTTAATACACTGGACGAAAATAAGAAATAATAACTAAATAACATGTAATCATAACGTG
Organism: Viscum album; assembly: GCA_963277665.1. Lineage (NCBI taxonomy): Eukaryota > Viridiplantae > Streptophyta > Magnoliopsida > Santalales > Viscaceae > Viscum > Viscum album. Next base: position 959,390,881 of record OY728148.1, on the reverse strand, counting down.
AAATAACCAGTATCATGAGATAGCTAAAAGTGGAAATACAATATCAAAACTAAAGAAGAAAATATGCCATGCCAATGTACGTGTCAAGTGTCTAAAATTAATCCCAAAATAAATACATTGATGACACCCCTAATTGGGTCCCGAATCATTTCTAGTTCCCTCATCCATGCTCTATCCCATGTCATCCATATAACAATGAGCTTTTTCCCTTAACGTATCTAGAAAACACAAAGTCTATTTGGGTACCCCTAAGGCAGCCTGATTAGGGTGTGAGTACAACTCAGTAGGCCACCGCCAATGGTGTATAAAACAATATATAGTTAATAGAAAGTGTATGAAGTTGTATAAATACATAATTATAATTCATAAGTAAATAGTTATCACATTATCAATTAATCTTTATTTAACAACATAAACCCTCGAACTCTCATAGACACTCATACCATAATGCTTGCTTCTGCTCATTATGAAGCCTGAAGTATGTCTAATGGATTCCATATCTCATAATTCCATTTTTACAATTCAATACCTAATTTTTCTCATACCGAGTCTGGAAGTATTTCTAATGAATATCTTATCTCATAATGTCTTTGATACCATTACTTTATTCATAATTGAATTCCCATGTCATCGTTCATACATCACACAATAGAATGACCATGTTCCCATTATTTAATTAACAGCTAAATGACCATGGTACCATTCATACCTTACACAATATAATGACCATTTTCCCATTCTTTATTTCTGTTAGGACCAATAGAGACATATATACACTGAGAGGGGGTTGAATCAGGGTATGTATATTCTTTTGAAAATTCTTCCTGCACCCACTGGATCATGACCTCTTTATTACAAGGTTTAATTTTTTTGCACTTTTGTTTCTATTATGATCACTTATATTTCTTCATTATATGATGATGATGCTTTGAATGCAATGCAAGGAATCAAGTAGGAAGACACAGAGATTTTTACATGGTTCACCCTCACTAGGCTACGTCTAAGGAGCATACAACGGCGATGTGTCGCTGTACCAAATCCACTAAGGCTCACTTCCAATAATGTTCATGATAGATCTTTTATATTCCTAGGATCACTGAATTTACAGTGCTTAGGGTCAGCTCACATCTTTCCCAAGGGTCACTCCCTCTTTCTCTCTCTCTGGCTCTCTGCCAGTGGAGAGGATCACATTCTTCCTCTTCCTTTACCCACTGCTCTGGAAAGGATCCACCCACAATTTATAGACATATAGGTCTCTTCATAATCACTAATGAATAAATTCTTAACTATTTATAGATGCTCTGTTGACTTCCAAATTTCACCCGTAGATGAATCTCACTTTGCACCAGGTGGACCGGGAAACCCCATTTTTTACGTGCAGCCCTTACGGAACCTTGCGCGCAATTCCTTTGGTTTGCGCGAAATTCACATTTCGCACAACAACCCAATTTAACGACCAAACTCCAAATTTATTGTGCAACCTCTACACCGCCTTGCGTGAAATTCTCTTCTATTTCATGAAATCCACTTTTCGTGTGAGACCACTTTACGCGCCAATACCAATTTTACGCGCAACCTTAGCTTTTCGCGCAACACCAAACATTACATGTAAACTTAATGTTTACAAGAAAATCCCTTGTTAACTACAATTTCTCACACCATAGCTTAGGTATTTTCTATATCTTTTACTCTTAAATGGAGGGGGGTCCCATTATATTTATAGGCAAAATCAATCCCGCGTGAATAGCCCTCCTTGAGTGCATAATTCAATTCGAGCACGAAAAAAAAATCTTCCGCGCAACACCATTTTTCGCACACTACTCCAAAATTTTTCAAACCTCATGCCTTTGCTAATTTTCAAGCGTCAGACCTCGAAACCTGTCTTATGCGAAATACCTCATCCCTCTATTTCACACATCCTCTATAGTTCCATGCATCGCACTGTTTTCCGCCTCCAAATCGTATATTCCTTTGTCGAGATTCTTCAATCAATCATCAATTGCTGAAATAATCCCTTGAGCCCAAAAAATCACCATGTACACCCCCTTTATTGACACACTAATACAACAATGTCTGCTTTGTCGACAAACACAACATGGAGTCCCGTTTTTTCAACAAACACAGTCACCTCAAAAATGCTTCAATGATACCTTGATGGATTTCTGACCAACAATATCACAACTAAATAACCATATTATCATTCATAACTTACACATTAGAATGAACAAGTTCCCATTATTTAATTCTAAACTAAATTTACATGTTAGTATTCAAAACACATAATTAATTGAACAGTTAAACTTCAAATAAATTCCATTACTAATTCAATAATTTCTTAAACTCAGAGATTCCATTATTTAATTCAATAATTAACTAATCACATAAATAAAATTAATTAATTCAAAAATTAATTAACCACATCATGTAAATTAATTAATTCTACAATTAATTAATAACTTAAATTATATTAGTCAATTAAACAATTAACTAACCCCACAAATTTCACTACTAATTCAACTATTAGTTTATCACATAAATACAGTTAATTAATTCCCCAATTAATTGAGTACATCAATCACATTAATTAATTCTTCAATTAATTAATCAATATCCACAATATCAAAATTTCATAATTAATTCCAGAATTAATTATCTCAATCACAAGCTCAATAGATCATAATTAATCACAAAATTAATTATTTCAATCCTCAAATCTCAATATCTCACAATTAATTCTACAATTAATTATCTCAATCTATAATTTCTAAAATCCCTAATTTCACATTTACTTAATTAATTAATTCACCAAATTAATTAATTCAGGCAAGAACAAAATTTCCAAAAATCTAATAGAAATTATAAAATAACATATACATAATTTAAATCAAGACTTTGGGATTTGGATTATAAACCATCTTACGCGATTTGTTGACAAGCAGCCATCCAACAGAAATCCCCAAAATTTGAGCTGCACAACGACATAGAACAAGATCTGAATCTAAAACCCTGAATCAATATTGAACAAATAAAGATATCTTAAATCTATATATATATATATATATATATATACTATAATATATCTAGATAAAAAAAAGGAATATATCCGATCAAAAAAAGAATAACAAACCCTATCTAAAATAGGAGAAGAAAGGGGAAGGAATGAGAAACAAAGTGAGATGAGATCCTCTTACTAAGAAGGGTGCATATATTTGATATAGTCTTTGAATCACAAAAAATAGATGTCATTAAGACTTTTAATCTATCTGGGAGGCACCAAAAACATGAAATATCATCTAGGGTCGAATAGAAGTTGAATAAAAGATAAAATGGGGGTTTGAGTGATTAAAAATATAATATCTTGGTTATTTAAAAGGACGTTCATGGTTAGTTGGGAAGGGATTCATGGTTTCCCCTAACTATGAGCCTAACCATGTGACTCTATTATGGGGGTGCACAGTTTCTCCTAAGAGGGTTCATGGTTTTAAAAACCGTGTGCTAACCGTGAAATTCCTCTGTCCAGTGTTGCACTGTTTGATGGGTTGGGGAACATGGTTAGGGAAAACCATGTGCCAACCATGAATTTCTCTTCTCCCTTCCAATTGTCTCAAATTTTCTCTGAAACACACTCCTAGGTAAAACACAACCCAAGTATTCTCAAGCAATAAAAAAATTAATACCAAAAATTAATCTCAAGTCGTCTTCAATAAGGGTTGGGATATTACACAAACAATTTCAATTACTCTCATGAATTATTCATCAATGTATTCTTCATCTCTCATTATTATGTCTTCATACTTACTATTCAAATTTTTTATCTTTTCTTCCTTCACTTTAGTATTCCCATTGAATATAATTTATAGCTTATCCCACATATTCTTTGAAGTTTTGAAACCCATCACCTTCATATAACCATTTTCTGATAAGGTCATAAGAATATAATTTCTATCTGTTCCATCAACTTCTATATTTATTTTATTAGTAAACAACATAGGAGAATATTTCATAATATGTGTAAAACCAATTTTAGTAGCATCAATAACTTCTAGTCCAAAATATAGGAGAAAAAGAATCATCTAATTTTTCCATCCATAATAATTTTTTTCGATCAAATGTAGGAATTCCTCTACTATTGATAGAATTGATATTATCCATGATAAGGATTAAATAAGGGAACCTTACCTATGATATCAATTAATGTCTCAGATAATTAAATAATAACTTAGAAGGGGGTTGAATCAATTTGTCACTTTTATAAGTTGCAATAATTTTAAAAAAACATAACCCTTGAAACATGTTAATGTTTATATCCTTATTTTATTTTAGTAAATACCCATGAATGAAAATGTTGGAAATCCACTAAATCACATAATATTTAAAAGGTTTTTCCTCAGTGTGACAACCTACATCCTTTACATAGCCACTCTTGTGGGTCTATATAAATTCTCTATAATGAATAAGTGAATACAACTAGTGTCAACTCCCTCTAGATAGCTTCTATGTCTCAGTAGAAATTATTATACTAAATCCCATCACCATGAAAATTTCATTACAAAAAATTGATACAAAATAAAATAATAAATACTTTCTTGAAACTTCTCCACAAATTCTCTATCTGGAATCGTCAGTCTGATGTGGTAAGTCCTGATTCTCTCATTCTGGTGGGTATGGGTTCAATGGATTTAGTCTAATGAATTTAGTATAATAGAAACATTACGAAGAACTCATTATCAATATATATTACTCAAACTCTTCTCAAATTCTAAGTCAGATATTCCTTAGTTTGGTAAATAAAACATTAAGATGACTAACCTTATAATGAGATCTCAGTCCAAAAAGATAACTTTGACATGAATTATATAGTGCTCCACCTTTTCCAATCACATAAAAAAGATTTAAAGTAAGAATTTATTATGCTTATATTAATAAGAATCCCATAAAGATAAAGGCAAAAAACTGGAAAACTTTTTCTACTTAATTAAATTAAAACACATCAAGATCTACGCATATTTGAATTTGAATTTCGACCACATAAACTCTTCACATAAACTATTCACAAATCTGTTGAATTTCTTGTATAACTTACTATAATGGGACACATAGTTCATAGACTGTTAAGTGAGAGCACTCATAAGAGGATGAGTCTTAGTATCATGAAGTTCTCACTTGGTAATCACCAATATGGGAGATTATGAGAATGAATCATTGGTAGGAATTCCACATGTTTTGGTGTCATTAGATATTCTTTTATGCGAGCATGTGTAATGGTACATGGACTTTAAAATTGTCATTAATGAATTTTATAACTCATGCACTTATATTTTATGATTAAAACCATGACGACATGTATTCATGGTATGTTAGGTTACATTGTTCTTGTCATGACACGCATGTCATTAATGAATAAGATAAAGAAGTATTTATCCCTTCTATATTTATGGAAGCTGATATCTCATCCATTTGATTAAAATAGAACCATTACATTAAATTCCATGTACATGGTGTAAAGATGTGTTTATTTTAGATATTTAAAGAACGATGTATCAATAAAATAGGTTGGTGACATAGATGTGTAAACTGCTTGATGAGATATTATGATAAAGGGATTATATTATATAGTGAGTGTTCATTTTTTGTTTCAATAATTTCAAAATTATGTTATTTATCTATGGTGCCATGACTCATTTCTAGATAGTAATTTTGGACTTTAGGAAATCTCTCTTCATGCCAATTAGAAAGAATCCTAGAGGATCAAATACTAGGTGTTTCTGATGATCTTGATTAAATACAATTTTAATTTAATTAATTGAATAAATATTATTCTCAAGACTGAGGTATAATTTTATTCATGTTTTATTGATCAAAAATATATATTTATTAGTGAAATATTTAAATTAAATAATTATTTAGGTTTTTAATAAATTAAAGAAGAGTTTCAATAGACCAAGACCATGTCTAATAAATAATCTTAATTAAAAATATGGTTAGATAATATTTTCCGATGCTCGAGTTGGAGTGCACCATAGAATAATAATAAGAATATTATTATTATATCCAATGAGGTTTATTATAGTTTTTAGTATTTTTTAAGGGCTAGAATGCAATAAAAAATTATCCAAACCTAAAATCTACCCCAATAAATAGCCTGTTATGGCTATTGTGATGGTAATTGAAAATAGATATTTGTTTCAAATAATGAATTTTATTCTAACTCCTCTATCTCTCTCCCTCTCAAGAAAAATAAATATTTGAGAGATTTATTCAAGATTAATGAATTAGTGATCAAGAATGAACAACACAAGACATTTTATTCCCCACACTAGCACATAGATATCGTTAAACATTTAGCGGATATCAATGCAGCATGTGTGGATTTTTGCAAGAGGGATTCTATTCTTCGATCCTCATAGCGCAATAAAGGCAACTTGAAAGGGTATTTTCATATGATTAACATCATTAATGAAGAAATATTCTTAAGATAATGTAATCATTTTTTATGACATTAAATAAATTTATTAAAAAAATTATGTTCAAGTTCCTCACTCTTGGTTTTGAGCATATAAACATTAAAAGAAATTTTAATATATTTCCCACAACCACATGCTTCCACTACTCCCCGAACCATCATAAGGTACCACTTTTCTAGATCCTTTGGTAGTATGGATAGATCCAAGAGGAGATGTGGGAGCAGAAGTCTAATGTTGGAGCTCAGTAGATGTCGAGTAGTATGTACACACATTCCAAGACGTATGATCACTAGTCTCATGGCCATATCTTGATTACTTTTGATATATTTACTTTACATTCAATATTGAGTTGAAGCAAGTACAGTCGGGGGTTGTAGCAGCTTGATTGATGCACAAACACTCATTTTGTGATTTTAGATTTTATTATTTTTTTTTCATTTATTATTATCACCAAATACACCAGTTAAAAATACTCACACTTGTTAAGGATGAATTAGTGGTGTCCTACTGAATTTAATTACTCACACCTTGCATAAAAATATTGATGCACATTCAGAATTTATGTTTAGGGATTTTGATAAGGAAAAGGGACCTGTGGCTGATTGATGGGAAAATGAGAATGGAGATGGTTGTATATCGAGATGGACTCCGGAGGACCCTGATGTTTTATTTATTTATTTATCTGCCTATTATTACTCTAGTTCGGATTTACACTTTATAAGCCCATTTATTATTGTATGACATGTGTCTCATCTTTATGTTTCCACATAATTAATCTAGTTGCTATTATATTGTTTATTGTGTATTATTTATATTATGACACGATACTATGGGTATAGTCTCCCCACTAATGGACATAGACCCTCACTGCTAGTCAAAAACATCTTGTGTGTGGGGAGGCATACACGAGGTCTTGTACCACTCTAGTTCAAACCCAACATTTCAGGTGAAGTCATTACAAAAACCAATAAAAAATACTCCATACTAAAAAGAAATACAATTATTAGTAGTGGTTTTTTCTTCTAGTGGATGTAGTTTAAACCTTTGCCTAATTATTTAGCAGTGGATACTAAAATATCCCCATATTGCATGTTCTCAAGTCATTTCGCAGTAGTTTGATTCATTTAGCGTTGGTTTTTTATGTGATTCTATTAGAATTTAGCAATGATTTTCATTTTATTTAATGTTGATTTTTAAAAAAAACTTGAAAATGAAATAGATTAGAAGAACCTAATTACTGATAAATGTGTCAGTGGATGATAGATTTATTGGTAGTTAATATTAACCACTGTTAATTATGATACAAATTCATTTTTTTAACAGTGGTTCTTAAAAATCACCTCATAATATTTAAAAAAAATATACTTTCTAAAAAAAATTAATAATAAAATATAAATATGAAAACTCTGACATGTAATAAACTAAAACATAAATTCACAGTAAACCCATCATACATACAACATAAAACACGTAAATTGATGTTATGTCAGTTCATACATTTCAAAAATAAATCTATGGAAATTTTTCTATGATTTCAGGGAAATATGACAACATTTTCCTAGTTTTGACCCCCCGAAACATGTTTTTAAAGGCTTCAATAACATTAAAATCTATTTACCAAGCCATTTTGAACACACTTCATATCAGATTGACATTACTCATACACATCAAAAATAAAACAATAGTGGTTGTCCCATGATTTGACATAAATATGATGTTTTTTTCTACGGCTTTGATTGTTGCATGTTTTAGGGTTTTAAAATACTAAAAATGAATTTATGGGACTCCTAATAAAACCATAACTCTAATTTACATTTCAACTATTAATAGATTTAGAAAATCTACCTATGGTTATTGAATTATGATTTCATGGAAATCAAATGATTTTTCCTCGTTTTGAACCCCCAGCACATGTTTTTAAAGGCTTTGTTACCTTTAAAAACAGTTTACTAAGCCATCACGACTAAATCGCACATCATATTGATGTTTTTTAGTGAGTACATGTCAAAAATAACTAATTTGTATATTTACCCTGATTTCACATTAATATGAAGTCATTTTCTCTTTTTTTGAATGTTACACACAGATTTTAGTGTTTTAAAACACAAAAAACACATTTACGGGCATCCATGGAAAATAATAACTTAGAATGATGTTCTGTTGGTTCCAACATTTCAAAAAAAATCTATGGTTGTTTTAATTTTATTTCATAGAAATATACTGATGTTTTCCTGGTTTTGACCCCCATATACATGTTTTTAAAGGCTTCAATATCTTTAAAAATCGTTTACCAAGTCATTCCGACCACACCACATGTTAGATTGATGTGTTGACTTTGCATAAATGTCAAAAAAAAACTCAATAGTTAATTTAGCACGATTTACATCAATATGAGTTATTTCTCTACGGTTTTCACCATTATATTCTTCTTTTAATCGTTTAAAAAACTAAAAATGTGTTTATAGGAATCCCAAGAAAATCATAAATCATAATGATATTTTATAAGTTCCTACATTTCAAAAATTAATTTATAGTCATTTTTATATAATTTCATGGGAATATGACAATGTTTTCCTAGTTTTGACCCTCTGACACACATTTTTAAAGGCTTTCGGACCTTTAAAAATAGATTACCATCCATTATGACCACACTACATATCATATTGATGTGTCATCTATGAATACACATCAGAAAAAACTAAACAACAGTTTTTTCATGACTTTATGTCAATATGCGGTCTTTTTCTATTGTTTTGATTGTTACATGCATGTTTATGTTGTTTAAAACACTAAAAACCCACTTATGAACACTCAAAAAAATTTGTAACACATAATGACATATCATCGGGTCCTACATTTCAAAAATCAATAACATTTTCTTCATATATGGTTTTATGGAAATATGATGAAATTTTCCTAGTTGTGACACCCCGACACACATTTTTAAAGGCTTTGAGGCCTTTAAAATTTATTTACTAAGTCATTCCAACCACACCGCACGTCGGAATGATCTTTTGTCTATGATTACGTGTCAAAAATAATTCAATGGTGGTTTTATTATTATTTCAAGTAAATCTGATGTTTTTTTCATTGGTTTGAAATATTATACAAATGTTTTAGTAGTTTAAACACTAAAAATTCATTTACAGGAATCCCTAGAAAACTATAACTTGGAATAACAAGTTGTTGGTTCCTACATTTCAAAAAATATCCATGGTTATTTTCCTCTAAATTCATGGAAATCCAACATCATTTTTCTAATTTGGACCCACTATCATGCATTTTTAAAGGATTTAGTACCTTTAAAAACTATTTACTGAGGAATTTTGACTGTACTACAAGTCTAATTGAAATTTTTTATATGCGTACATATCAAAAATAATTCAATGCTAGTTTTCTCAAGATTTTATGTCAATATGATACCTTTTTCTATGGTTTGAACCATTACACACATGTTTTAGTGTTTTAAAACACAAAAAATACATTTACACGCATCTCAGGTAAATTATAACTCGAAATGATGTGTCATCTATTCCTACATTTCAAAAATCAATCCACAATCATTTTCCTCTGATTTTATGTTTATATGGAATCTAATTCCTATTTTTGACCCCCCCCCCTCCCCCCCACACAATTGTTTTTAATGGATTTGGTACCGTTACAAACTATTTACTGTGTCAAAACTAAGAAAATGAGCTCGAATTATTTTCAAACATAAGGATAACAATAAATAATTTATTTTTTATGTGTAGGAATCAAACACACATCAATCCGGTGAAAAATGTTGTCGGTATGACTCGAAGTGCATGATTTAAATATAAAAATGACATTTTAATTTTATTTGAGGAAGTTGTAAGTGTTCTTTGAAAATGTGTGAATGGTCTATGAAATTTTTAATTTACCTTGATAGGATAAGCTATAAGGAAAGTAATTTCTTTGGGTATCATTTTAGTATTCCATTAAAACATAAAAACTAAATCATTTTCCATTTTCTCTCACCATTGATCCAATGTTTTCCTATAAGAGTCATGTTCTCTCACTTTTCCTTTCAACCTTGAAATTTATCTTTGTTATTCCCTACCAATAGTGCTACTCGAACCCCCAATATGTGTAGTAGTAACTGATGATGACTCCCTACCAAAGAAAACTGATGGAGTAGGTCCAGAACCCATCCCCTGTTTGTTTCTGGGATTCTTCTTCCCTAAAACAATTTGAACATCATCGGTCTAGGAAACTAATGATGATTTTTAAGGGTTCACATCTTATATTTCTTGAATTTGAACCTGTTAATACAAAAACAATAACAATTACTTTTTAAAATATTTGAATATCATAATATTATCTAATTAATAATTTTTTTATTACTATGTATTTTTATTTCATTACTATAAGTACATAATATTGAAAAATAAATTATAACAACAAATAATCCTTAATCCCAATTAATTGCGGTTGGCTAGATATATCAAACGGTGCTAAATTGGCATCATTTTATCCATGAATCCAGCCCCATTTAATTGGGTTTAAGTATTTTTTTTGTTATAATATATTTTTCATTATTATTTTTTTAGAGTAATGAAATAACATGAAATGATAATGGAAAATAATTACTCTAACATATTTGGTAGGGTCATTTACAAAACTGATATCAGATTCCCGATGCACTTGAAACCACATCTATGTATGGACAAAAGAGTAACCTAATTCATTATCCTTTATCAAAAATATAAACACGTTAGAAAAAATTTGACTTATAATAAAATGATATAAATAATAATAAATAAAATACAAACCTAAATTATTCTTTTTCTTAAAAAACTCTAAGACACACTGATATGAAGAATGAATTATTTCTCATGATTCATAGTATTGTTTTCAATAATTCCTACAAAAATAGAAACATTAATAAAAATTATATTTTTTTGGTTTCTGTTATTACAATACTATAAAATATGCAATTACCTCATGAGATGCATCTCTGTTAATATCGAAAAACGAATTCCATTTCACATTGAGAAATTCATTCACACACTTTCCCATGAATCTATCATGAGCTCAAAGATATTTCATTAAGCTCATATCATAATATTCATTTAAAATGTCACCATTTTTTCCTAATTTTTTCATTGTTCATGGGAATGAAATAGAGCATGGGACAACCAAATAAAAAAACAGCAAGAAATTAAAAACATAACACTGTATAAGTATATTACAAAATTTTATTCATGTCATGTAAATTAGTTATCAAGGAATATTAACTTAAATTTACATTAATTAAGTATCAAAAACCTCATTTTTCCAAGTTGTAGGAATATGCCTCCAATATTTATAATTAATGGGAATTCTCATTGTATCACAAATAAGATGCCTAATAATCTGCCCATAGATTCTAGAAACATCATCAGTTGGCACCCCAAACTCGTCAAATGGAATGATAATATTGAATTCCTTCAGGTCTCATACATCTTTCATGTTAATATTTTTATATCTTCTATTGTTATTTTTATCCATTTTAGGAATTAATTAAACAATTAATAAAATATATAGTTTTTTTACAATGACATACATACCAGTAATAGTAACTCACCGATATCAACTACATGAAGGGATGACCAACTGTTCCATAGCTGGTGGTGAATTGGATGGTGGGATACTAAAAACATACGAGGAATGGCTGACTCACTGGTAGTCTCATGTACAACCGAATCACTCAAATTCACTGAAGCTGAAGGTAGTTGTGGTGTGCTCCGAGATGATAACAAGATAGGATTTTGAAATTTATTTGTTATCATCATTCTTTCAATACAATTGGTTCAGATATATAAAATTTATATAAAATTAAAAAGTAATAAAATTTTGGATAAAGAAAAAAAGAAAAACTAGAACAATGTATATATGTATGAACCACTTATCAATGAGAAATTGTAATATATTTTAATTACCAATTTATACATTTAATTATCTTCATATTCATTATCTTCATTATTATAAACCACTATTAGGACGAGTGCTACATTTTTACCCCTTATTTGATGTTCTATTGTTTACATATTGTTAGTAAAAAATTATTCAATGTTTTGTGGTTGATTAGGTTCACTGTCACAAAGTACCAATTGATCTTCATCACTCATATCATATAAGACTCTCTACTTTAAGTGTAAAAAAACTCTATCCTTCTTGTATTTCATCATCCACATAATAAACAATCTTCACTTAGGAGGCCAAGATAAATGTATCATTCTCTACATTCTCATTGGTATGGATAAATTGAGAGATGTTGATAGAATTAAAATTTAATTAAACATTAATTATACCCATATCAATATTAACCCACTTTATTTTGAATAAGACAACAAAAACTAAACCTGATAGTTTAATTAAATTATATCATCCAAATTTCCATAATATCCCACCTCTGTATGTGTAAATACACCATTATTTTTATTTTTTAAGTCTTCTTCCTGATAAATGGTAAGAAACCTAAATCCATTAATATAGTAGGAATCGAATATCTTAGACTATCTTAGAGGACCTCAAGCCAAAATAAACAGAAAATTATTTGATATTTCAGCATGATCTTCGACATTCATTATATAGATAAAAATATATAAAGATTTAGTTTTAACATAGACAAAATAAATACTTGTCAATAATATTAATATGATAATATAATTACCAGATAGGTGATCCATTTGAAAATATACTTATTAACATCTTTTATTAATTCCACCTCATTTAAAGATCTACCGCTTAATCACTTATTTGTTTGACATCGCAATTCTTTAATAAATGGGTCTGTAATAAGACTACTGAGCATTATATATCTATGTGCTTATAGAAACACCAATTCATTCAGTGTAAAATTTGACCCTTTTTCAATTGGTTATCCAATAATTGGAAATATTGTTAACTAGTTTTTAAAATGATAATTAGTGGAGATATTAAAAAAACATTAAACACGATTGAATCTAGCCTCAATCCCATCCAAATACTTTGAATACAAGGTCAATCAATCTTTGGATATGTAACCATCAGAAATAGAGCCTTTTGGTTGATATTTATTCAATATATATGATTTAAAATGACCTATACACCTGATGAAAAAAATAATAAACATTTAAAAAAATTTATGCAATAATTTAATAAAATTAAATTCACTAATGAAAATAAAAATAATATCATTGTACCTATGAATTGGATACATCAATTTACAATGTTCTGGTCATCCAAGTTTAGCTTCTTAAACCAAATGAACAATCAAATGAATCATTACAGTGAATAATGAAGGGGGAAATAACATCTACAAATAAAAAATTGTCAATAAAATTCTTTCCTGAAGTTTATAAAGCTCAATTGGATTTATATTTTTTCTACAAAGCTCTTTGAAAATGGTACAATAGTTTATTTTTCAGTTAACATTTTACAAAATTCCAATATAAACAATCGTTCCATAAAAATACATGAGTTGTGACTTTTCAATTCATGTAACGTTAAATTTTTTAGTCAATGCACATTGAAATATTACTTGAATATCCGTCTTCTACTTTTAAATTCTTTAAAGTTTGAATGGATACGCCTTTATCTTAATTTTTCATTCTAAAAATAGTTGAAGGATACTTTTCATTCTCATTTTCCCAAAAATCATGCTTTATATTCATTAACTCCAAACTCATATGATCATTAAGGTGATCCTTTGATTTACCCTTCTGATTAAGAAATGTGAAAATTACATTGCCACAGAATCTTTTCTGAATATTCATTATGTCAAGATTATAAAATATCAAATTAAACTCCTAATAAGGAATTTGGAAAAATAAACTCATTATTTTCTTATTCTAGATTCTTCAAATATTGTACCTTGTACCCTTTTCCCCTTCTTTAAAATGATTACATTTTCCAAATTCTTCAATGACACTCATTAATTGTCCCATGATTTCTGAACCTAATAACACTTTTAGTGGATTTCTCAGTTTAATATCTTCATTGAATTGTGTCTTGTTAAACCTATATTTATTGGAAGGAATAAAGAAATCAATGATGATGCATTAAGATCATTTTCTTTTATGAGGTAATCGTAGATGAACAAAATTACAAACTAGAGAAGACAAACTAGTACGAGTGTTCCAATCAGATAAATATACTAATACATGAATGTTAGTAATTTTCTATATTAAATTAAAAAGTATTTTTAATAGTTTTCTCAGGGAAGTGTCATATGTTTCCATTCCATCATCTAATAATCCTCGTAATTTTTTGATTAGAGGTTAAAGGTATACATCAGTTCCATTTCTAGGAATTTTATTTCTAGAAATAATTATCGAAATTAAAAATAATATTTATGCATACACATCTATGGAGGTAGATTATAAGGGATCAAAACAACTGGCCAAATAATATAATTAGTACCTAATGTTCAAAAGGGGGTAAAACCATCAGAATCCAATCCCAAATGTGAATTCTTAAGATTTGAAGAAAAATATAGATATAATGAATCAAACAATTTCTATGATGTTGAATATTTTGGATGTCTCATCAAGCCATCATTACTATCTTGATCATGTCACGTCATTTTGTAGGTAGTCTTAGATTCCATGAATAATATTTTCAAGCATCATATTAGAGGAAAGTAATGAAATAAAGCTGAAGGAGTTTTCTTATTTTTTTCTTCTTTGGGTTGAATTGATTTATACTCTCATTGTTGTTCATTAACATTCATATACTTTTATGACATCTTATGAATTCTCCTTTGTCGGAATCTTCTCCTTAGTAAAGCATGCAATCATTAAGGAATTCATGTTTCTTTGTATAATACAGTCCATGTTTATTTATGAATTTATTAATATCATATAATGATGCAAGGATCATAGCTTCCCTAAAAGAATCATGAAGAAACTCTAAAATCATGTACATTTCTATGTCAATAATTTCACAGAGACAGTTTATATGATACAACATTGGTAGAAAATAGAACTTTGAATACTTTTCACAGCCTTGATACAGTTCTTGATGCACGTCTTCAACTAATTCATAAAGCCCATTTTTTTGGTCGTTGAACTTATTAGAAGGATTATAATTATCAGGGTCAATTGAATGTTTTTTTGATCTATTGAAATATTAGACATTATATCCTGCAAAGACAAATGTTTCATTTAACAAATTTCAAACTAAATTCCCCATTGGAGGGTCACTTTGTGTTTCGTTGATAGTATTATATTTGTTTTGAACTTCTATAACTATATATTTTCCATGCCAAATCCTACATTCATATTCATCATAAAAAAAATTTTATGTAAAATGATCATATACTTCATTTCTATTTAACTATCACTTGAATTTTTGATCAGGACAAACACATTTTATTCTACCATCCACTGACCAGTTTTTAACTACATAATATTTTTTTCAAACTCTTGTCATAACGAGGTGTGTTTCGATGTAATGTAATCCAAATTTTATCCATAGGTATTGAATTTTCACTTTTCTCCCTGTATATTCAGATATAAAGATATGAATGGTTAATCAAACAATTACAATTAAAAGTAAACATCAATTAACATCGTTAATATTGTTCACCTAATTTATCCTATAATTCTATAAATATAGTATAAAAAATCATGGTGAACATACATGTACACTCAGTATGTTCTTACTTTGAATGTCTCATGCCAGTGTGGAAGAAGAATACAAAAACTTCAGTGAATAATCAATAAAACCAAATGGTTTCCTATCCTCTAAGCAACCATTATCCAAAACTCCCTAAGGCTAACTCACCAAGAATTCATGAGGGATAAATTATTCATGCAGTTACAGACTATTTATAACCCCACATACAAACAAGCATTCAACATATACTTGATTCATGATCCCCATTTATAATAGGCATTAATGATTGTTTTGTGTATAGGATTCCTAAGTGATAAAATTTATCATTTGATTTTACAATATTATAAACTACATAATGATATATCAAATCAATAATACAATATTAAAAAATTACACATTACGATTGGGGATTCCACTCTCTGAGAAATGGGGTAGAGGGGTCACCATTGGGGATCACCATCAAGGGGAAGGGGGTCATTGTGGGGTCATCATCTGGTAGCAAGTGGGGTTGGGGTCACGAGGATCAAATGTGAAAGTGGAAAACAGGGTGGTCACCATCATGGATGAGGGGTCAGTCGTCAGGGGGAACTGGGGGAAGGGGGAGAGGTATGTTGTCGGAGAGAAGGGGTGACAGTGTCGGGGAGATATGGGGTCGAGGGTGAGGGGTGATCACCTACATTAGGGAGAGGGGCGACCAAGGGGGAGGGGTGGCTGTCGGTGTCGGGGATAGGTTAGGTAGAGGGGGGTAATCACTGGAGATAGGGAGAGGCATGATCGAGAGTGAGGGGAAGTTAGTAGAATTGGGGAGAGGTGGGATCGAGGGAGAGGGGCGATCACTAATGTTGGGGGAGGGGCAGGGTCAAGAGGGAGGGGTGGTCATCAACGTCAGGGAGAGGTGGGGCTAAGGGATCGGTGGGGGTTGGGGAGGGAGGGAGTCACTAGCACCGAGGAGAGTCTTGATCGAGGTGGGGGTGGTCACCAGTGTTGGGGAGAGGCGAGGTCAAGATAGAGGGGTGATTGTCGACGTCGCGGAGAGGCACCGCGAAGGGGGAGGGGCTATCGCCAGCATCGTGGAGAGGCACCACCAAGGGAGTAAGGGGGTTAGGGCATTAGGTGGAAGGGGTGGGTCAGTTATTTTTTAAAAATATTAGAAGTGGTTTCATTGAAACCACCCCAATATTTAGAATATATTTAATAATGTTTTTTTAGTAGTGATTATTAGAACTGTCAATAATAAACATTCACTAAGACCACACTTTTGTTTAGTGCTATATAACATTGTTTGACAGAATCATACCCTAAAAGTGACATATAAAATTTTTTTATTGATTCTAAAGCAATAAATGTCTCCATGAAATACCATCTCTCTAACCTCTCAAACAATTATATTTCTCTCACTAAATTTTTTTTCTCACTTTATGAATTTTATCAACCATAGAATTTTTTTATTAGTTTAAGGAATTTATCTCACTACAAGAATTATCACCCAAAGGAATTTATTTTTTACACTAACGAATTTTATTCACACCAAGTTGTGTTATATTATATACATGCACAACATCATATTATATCTTCATATGACATCAATGAATTTTGAAATGAAATAATTGAATCATTGTACCAATGTAACATCCCAAACCCGGATGTCAGTCAACTGTGCCCCAAGCCCGGTTGGCTACATGGCCTCAAGCACATCTTCCCAAATGTGAGAGGATTATGACTAGCAGTTAGGGACTAGGTGAGTCATTTGGGAGACTATACCCCCATTACCATAATTTATCACAATGGAAGTCAATCACATTAAATAGTGGAAGCAGATACAATAAGAAGACGGTAGATAAAATAGACAAGAAAGACAAGAATATGTAACAAGCCAGATGTGTCTCATATACCATGATGCAGATGATACATGTATCTAGAAAATATCCAAAATAGGTGCATAGAAATATAATAAAATAAAAGTATCTAAAATCCAAAATGACCAAAAATTTCCCCCTTAGCATCGCAAGACTCTTCTTAATCCTATTCTCCAATGCTCTAAAACAATGATCAACAAATAATTTTAAGGAGATTTCCCCTACTATCACCTGTAACAATATAATCTGTTTTGGTCCCCAAGGAGGCCCAAATAGGATGTAAGATAAACATCCCAATAGGTTTCCACCGAAATATCTATACAGTTCTAATAAGTGCTATGAAATATGCTAAACATGTGAAAGTAAGTTGTAATGTATGTGTGAAAGCCCAAGGCATATAACTACTGCAAACAGGTAATACTAAATAGCCTCTTGTGCCTCCCCACAAAAAGTTTTGGCTCCTAACAAGGCATCTAAAATAAATATAAACAAACTAGAAAACCTTTCCACATAACCATCCATATCATGTCCACACTTCCTTACCGTTTAAAGAAAACTATATAAAAAACCCATTGCCTTGTCATATAACAACAATCATATATCCCACAGTCATGCCATATAATGAAGTGTAGATCACGAAGGGTCAGATCTATGGTACTGATGACCAAGGAATCCTCTTCGAGTCTAAAGAGAATCTCGATGGAAACTTGTCATAGGCACTGGTTGGAATCCTAGGAGCATGTGTACCAACATGTTCTACGTGAGTCAAAGATAGCTGGATCCAAAGGGTAGAAAAGCCTAAGGCATCTCATGGAATAAATACCGAAGGTTCATAATCATCCAAGGTGTCCACTACCGCATTCCAAATACATGGAGACCCATTCATGGAATCTATGTAAAGCATCAATAATTCCATGCCTTTGACAATTTCAAACCATATGAGTCTACCCTCTCATATAAACAAGTACATTCAAAACAATTCAATGAGTACACCCCACTCATTTAAATGATTACATCTCATGA
The DNA here is from genome assembly GCA_963277665.1 of Viscum album. NCBI lineage: Eukaryota > Viridiplantae > Streptophyta > Magnoliopsida > Santalales > Viscaceae > Viscum > Viscum album. The sequence continues at coordinate 959,371,935 of OY728148.1, read as the reverse complement.
GTATACCCACTCATGTACTCCACATTCATTTAATCATGTCATATGGATATACCCACCCACATATCACCAATTTACATTTAACACATCACATGGGTATACCGAACCATTAATCACAATTACCATCAAATCAATTTAAGTAATCTAATAAGAGCCAACGAGTATACCCACTCATTTGAAAAGTTACATTTAAGAATCTAATCAATTTAGGCATGGAATATTATAATAACACAAGGTAAGGAGGCAAGATATCTCCTCTGTATGTAATTCAGCCTCATTTACGTACAACAGAGCTTCCTTAAACTCGAAAAAATCGAGGTCACACCCCATGGGTAGTTCATCAATTGTAAAAACCAAAGTAATGGCATGGTGCACCCCATCGGTGTCCTTGGGTTGGGTCAGCAACCACAATCGTATCTCAAAGAACCTAAGGGAGTCCCAAATATTTCCTACCTCATCTATTTTAGATTGACACGTTAAAATTGGGTCCATGCTAAAAAGTCCAGTGGGCAGAAAAAAGATCAATTGCTCTATAAAGAATCAAAAGTCGAAAGAAAAGTATAGACCACCTACCTTATCTCATTAGTGGAGTTCTCATCTAGTATCAAGTCCTAATTCATCCTTGTTGGGAATAAATTTTAAGAACATATGATGAACAAGAAATTAGGGCATAAAATCCTAAATCCAAACAATGCAACTATTGTTCTAAAGAATCAAGAATGGCTAAAAAGGAATCAATATCTTACTGTCATGGTTCCAACAAAAAAGGCAGGGAAAAAATGAAATCCAAATGGGATCTAGATCTAAAAATCTAGATAAGAATGTTTTTAGGCTTAAAAAGAGATAAAAAAGGCTTCTGCGCAAAAAAATAGAGGTCCCTGTCTCTATTTTTAAAAAACGTAGTCAGGCAATTACATGACAGGTAATTTTCATACATGGTTTGTAATGCTCAGTTTTCCTTTAATGGGGTAAAACCCTTACACATTGTGAAAGTTACTAGAAAAACTATTACATGTTATGAAAGTGGATTACACAGTGTGTAATCCAATTACACATCGTGTAATTGGCCTACAACCGGTACACAACCTTCATGCATATTATTTCCCAAAAACAACCCAACCGGTCCATGACCCAGCTTAGGGTCTATGCCAAAAAAGAATTTAAAAGATTCATAAATCAATAAAAACCTAGGAACATACAATCTTACCCCCTTAAAGAAATTCTTCCCCGAATTTCCCTCTCAAGGGTAGTCAAGGTCCATTTAAAAGAACTCGTGTCACTGAGTACGTATGTCAGCCTCCCGCTCCAAAGTATCATCTTGTGAACTATCTTGCTTCCATAGAACCTATACTAGGGGAATTTACTAACCTTGTATAACCTTCATGCTCCTATCAACAATACGAATAAGATGCTCTTTGAAGGATGAATCAAATTGTAGCTCAAGCTCCTCAGGTTGAAAAACATGAGATGGGTCCGAATTATAATGGTGTAGTTGTGATACATGGAAGACGTCATGCATGGCTCAATACCTCTGAGGTAACTAAAACTAATATAATACTGATCTGACTCTCTCAAGAATGTCGAATGGACCAACATATAGTGGTGAAATCTTACCCCGTATTAAGATCCTTCTATGTCCCAACATTAGTGAAGCACATAAAAAGTCCCAATCCTTGGCCTCAAACTCTAGAGGTCATATACGGTGATCGACATAAGAATTATATAGAGATTATGTAGTATCCATCTACATCTGAATCAACTGGATCTTCTCATAATTCTCTTGCATGAGACAAGGTCCCAGTAAAGCTACCTCACTTGTCTCTAGCCATCACAAGGGTGATTTACAGAGCCTACCGTACAAAGCCTCGTAAGGAGACATCTATATCATTGCCTGATAATTGTTATTATAGGAGAATTCATCTAGTTGAATGTGTCTCTCCCATGATCCCCCAAGATCCTGGAAAAATTCTCTCATCATGTTCTCTAGCACTTGTATCATACACTCTGATTGGCCATCAGTCTGAGGGTGGTGGACTGTGCTCAGAAGCACCCATGTACCCAGTGCCCTCTGAAAACTCTACAAGAAACTAAATGTAAAGTGGGAATCCCTATTTTAAATTACAGTACATGAGAACCCGGGAAGTTTTATTATCTCATAGATATAAAACCTTACAAGAACATTAACATAGAAAGTATCCTTGATCGGCAATAAATGATCAACCTTTTTGATCCCATCAACAACAACCCACGTAGCATCATTACCTCAAGGAGAACTTAGTAAAGCAGTCATGAAATCCATTATGAAATAATCTAATTTCCACTTTGGAAGAAGTAACTTCTATAAAATCATGGATGGTCATTGATGTTCCTCCTTCACATGCTGAAAGGTGTAACACCTCATAACAAAACTAGCTACCTCTCTTTTCATACATGGCCATTAGTATTGATGATACAAGTCACAGTACATCTTACTGACTTCGGGATGTAGTGCCCAAGATGAAGCAGGAAACTCCCACTTCATATCCCCATGTATATCCACTGGAACCCAAACACATCCATGGATATGTAAGATCTCATCAACACCTATGGTCCAACTAGGAGGAGGGTCCTCAAATTCCACACTCTCCCATAGGACTAGAACCTCTAAATTCAATAACTACCTCATCATTACTTTATCCAATAGGGTAGAGGTCACAACTATGGATGTTAGATATGGCTATCCCTAACTATTGTGCACCTCTATATAGATCTTAGAGAATAACGCCATAAGTTTCCACTCGCTACTTGCCTACTGCACTATCTATATCTGAGTCCACGTGCTCAGTGCATCAAACATTACAATACATTTACCAGTCATGTATTCAAGCATGACGTCAAAAGACTGTAGGTACTCCACCCACCTTTTTTTCCTCATATTCAAATAATACTAAGTAAATATACACTTCAGGATTTTTTAGTCTCTATACACCAAACAATTATCTCCCAATAAATAATGTCTCCAATAGTGAAAAACATGAACAACTTCATCTAGATCAAGATCATGAAAAGGGTAATTCTTCTCACATGGCCTTCAAAACTGGGACTCATATACCAAAACTATATCCCCCTACATCAGCACTACTCCCAACCCAATACTTGATGTGTCATAATTAAGGATGAAACACTCGGTTCATCAGCACCATGAAAACTACTATCATGTTTCTGAGACTAAATGGCATAACCAGATACTCATATATACCATACCTACTATGAAAGGTTTATGAGGTATGTATGTGGGTCAGATGTGTACATGGTTATATCCTAACCTTAGTTCAATTTTCTAGAATACTTGGTATCCTATAATCTTATCAAACATTTCATTTATTTTTGAAAATGGATATCGATTTTTAACCATTAGATAATTCAAATTACGATAATCCCAAAATAGTCTAAGAGTTATATCCACATTTTTTGAAAATAGAACTGGAAAACCCCACATATAAGTATTAGGTTAGATAAAACCCTTTGCCTCTAAATACTCTAGCTTCCACTTTATTTATTACAACTCTGTCATAGCCACCTTGTAAGTAGAAATGGATACTGGTGCATCTCATAACACTAGTTCAATAGAGAAATCAACCTATCTCTCGAGAGGTAAACAAGAAAATTCATCTCGGAACATGTCCCTAAAATGATCCACCATTAGAGGAAATTCTACCTGACACACTCCATGATCATCCAAAATAAAAAATAGCAATCTAGGTTGTCATTCTTCCCAACTCATGATGATCTAGTCAATCTCAACTCGCCTGGACACCCCATTCACCCTTGTGAGTAAACATTGCATCCTCTGGGGATGTGAATGTTACCCTTAGGTGATAGTAGACAATGTAAGATCGATAATATACTAAACATTCCATCCCAACAATGACGTCAAGCCCTATCATCTCAAAGACATAAATATCTCAAATGAAGTGACACCCACCAACCTCAAGGGGGTACTCCCTGCACTAGAGCACTTCATCCATTATGATTCCCAATATTATTTCTATCATTAAAACTCTTTTAAAATACCACACAACAAGAACCAGGATTTTCACTATAGTTGCAGATATGAAACTATGAGATACGCTTGTATCAAAAAGAGCAGATGCAATAGTAGAGGCTACTAAGATAATTCCTCTGACTATAGACAGTATGAAACCTTTCTCCCCAAGGGTAGATTGTATATAATATAATTGACCTATACCACGACACTGTGAAATAACCTCACTGCTCAGAGTAGGTCCCCTTCGATGTATAGGAGTAATTGGTGTATGGCTACCTCAGCAAAGACCACTATTTCTGCAGCCCGATCAGCCTGCATTGCTCTAGCACTATGCTTGACACAGATCATAGAAACCTACTCTTGAACATGACAATGAAGCTGACCCCCTACCACTCACAACTGGATGGATGTTCTTACAAAACCATTGCATGTAGAACATCCCTCCATAAGCTCAGCACTCGACTGGGTCACAGTCACGTTGATTCTTTATGTGTCCTCTCCTGCAACACTAGTGATAAAACACCGAGCTACTAGCACTCATAGCCTAACTGATGCTTATCTCATGGAAAGCATAAAAATGGTGCATCCTATATGAAGATGTAGAACCACAAGGTTGAGAAGAAACATTTCCCTACTCTATATCCTCAAATTCCCTTAGGTTCCACTCTGTAATCAGTGCATTATTCACAATCTCAGTGATAGAGGTCAACCTGAACACGTTGACCTGGGATTTGATAGTATGTCAGAGGCCTTCCTCAAAGCATCTCGCTCTTGACAGATCATCATTAAGGTACATCAGTGAAAAACAATACAACTCTGTAAAGTATGTTGAGTACTCTATAACTGCCATGGTGCCCTGCTCTAGACGCATGAACTCACTAGCTCACTCTGCCTATAGTGTCTTGGGGTAAAATTAGTCAAGGAATTAGGTTTGGAAATTAGTCCAACCCATATCTTGTAGACTTTTATCCTTTTTCAGAACATCCCACCAGTACTTTTCTACTCCATGTATCATTTAAGGGGTGAGATTAGCCCTCCTCTCAAGAGGTGTCACCATATGCTCGAAGATAGCTAGTGTGGTCTCAAGCCACAACTCAGAAGCTTGTGGACCATTATCCCCAAAAAACGTGAATGGATGTTGCTACTAGAACACCAATGTCAACTCTTCCATAGTCATCGTAGGCTACGGTGCTCCTTGAAAAGTCTGCATATAGAAAAATAACCCCTCGTGGAACTTTGCCTCAGCAACTATGTCTAAAATAGTCTATTGTACAACAAAAACCACTAAATGAGGATCTACTAGTATATCATGGACCACCACCTTCGAAGCATGGTCATCGCCACCCTCTTGGCATACCATTGGAGGTCTCCATGGTGACATGCCTCTACAATTGCAAACACTCGCCACAGAAAGGAATGATGTCAAAGTCGCATCTCAAAAACCTAGGACAGGTCAAAACCCTCCTAAAAACAAGTCATGACACACAACCTAATACTAAATCTGTGACTGTATAAAGAACAACCACAACACAACTAGAAACACTACCTCTCATCCACTCAATATCCGGGTGTAGGTAAAGTCTATATTTTCCATTTATTTTCATTTAACAGTCATTATTTGACATGATTTAAACAATGGTCCACCAAGTTCTAATCCTTGAGGACCCATAACACCTCATGAACAAAAACTTGATGCCCATATAATCCATGCACATCAAATTCAATTTAAAATTTTAATTTAAAAGGTACTTCACATTCTATTTCGTAAGGGCTCATACAGCTTATAAATTGAAAGCTGATGTCACTTATCTATCCTCTACACAAAGTCTATCACAAAATCAGGAACAACTATTAGAGAACCTGTCACAATAGAATGCATCAAATAATTCTTCTTAAATGGAGTTTCATAATGCATGATATGTGATTTCAAACAAGCAACTATATGATGCATGGGATGGAATACCCTCATCTCATCAGGTTGCAAAAAATAGAACCCACAATTGCATCAATAGTATCAGTATAAATCATTTGTGTTACCTAATGGTGAAATCAAACCAACTGTAATAGTCAAAACCAATAAATAGCAATTTCATATAGGGTAATTTGGATTTTTCTTGTACACGAGTTAGCTAAGCTCGAACATATCTCATTAAAAAATTCTATTTTCTGTCATATCCATGTCTATTGTCTCCAAATTTTAAATCAAACCAGAATAGAAATTGTCTCTGATACCACTTTGTAACGTCCTGAACTCGGATGCCACTCAATAGTGCCCCAAGCCCGGTTGGCTACATTGCCTCAAGGGAACTCCTCAAATTCCAGATGCTTCAGACTAGTGGTGAGGGCCTAGTTGAGTTATTGTGGAGACTATTCCCTCATTACCAGAGTATATCATAGTGGAAGCCAATCAAATTCAATAGCAGAAGTAAATACAATAAGAGGACAATAGGTAAAATAGATAAGAGATACAGTAATATTTAACATTCCATAAGTGTCTCATATACCATGATGTTGATGATACATGTATCTAGAAAACAGCCAAAAAATATTCGTTGAAATAAAGTACAATACAAGTATCCAAAATCCAAAAAGTTCAAAAAGTGTCATAGTAGCATCGCAAGCCTCAGCTGGGTCTCATGCTCCCATGCTCTAAAGAGATGGTCAACAACTAGTGTTGGGGAACTTTCCCCTACTATAACCTGAAACCATATAATTTGTTTGGGTCCCCAAGGAGGCCCAAACAGGGTGTGAGATAAACATCTCAGTAGGTTTCCACCCAAAGATCTATGTAATTCTATGTTGCACTATGAAATATTTGAAACAAGTACAAGTAAGCAGTAATGTAAGTGTGAAATCCCAAGGCACATAACCAACACAAACAAGTTATACCGAACATCCTCTTATGGCTCTCTGCAATAAGTGGCAGCTCCTAACAAGGAACCTATATGCAATATAAACAAACAACATTGTCTTGTCATAAAACAATCCATATCTTGTCCACACAGCCTTACTCTATAAATAAAACCATATCAAAAACCCACGACCTTGTCGTACAACCACAGTCGTATATCCCACGATCGTGCCATATAATGCAGTGTAGACCATGAAGGGCTGAATCCAATGTATTGAAGACCAAGGAATCATCATCAATTCCTAGTATCATCTTGATAGAAACTCAGTATAGGCACTGGTTGGAGTCCTAGGGGCATGTGTACTAGCATGTCCTATGTGACTCCAATCAAGCTAGATCTAATGGAAAAAAATCCTAAGACATCCCACAGAATCAAGACCCAAAGTGAATACTCAACCAAGGTGTCCACTACTGCGTTCCAAATCCATGGAGATTCTTCCTTGTAATCTATGTAAATCATCAACCATTCCATAAATTTAACAATTTACAACCATATGAGTATACACACTCATATATAAAATTTCATTCAAAACCATTCTATGAGTATACCTACTCATTTAAACCATTACATCTCATGATTATATCCACGCATATACTCCACTTCCATTTAATCATGTCACATGGTTATACCAACCAACTTATCACCAATTTCCATTTAACACATCACATGGATATACCCACCCATTAATCATAATTACCAAAAAACCATTTAAGCAATCTAAAAACAACTAACATGTTTACCCACTCATTTAACAAGTTCCATTTAATCATTTAATCAATTTAGGCATGATATATTATGATAACACAAGACAAGGAGGCAAGACATCTCTGACAAAGAAACTTCATGAGCATATTTTTTTATCAAATAATGAGGATTTTTTATTTTTTTTAATGACAAAACCCATGTATTTCAATTTTTTATTAAAATAATGGGTAATTTGAATTTTATAATGATTAAGAGAAAAATTGAGAAAAGTACATAATTTGAGAATTTTAAAAGATTTTTACCACAAGGGTATTTTTTTCATTTATTAAAAAATATAATTCAAAAATTACTGATTAATTTTTTTTATAATACTGATTTTATTTCCTTCAACTTTATATTTATGACCTAGAGCTGGCTCGAAGATCTATTTGTAAAAAAATTCATTGAATTTGGAAACTTTTCCGGCCGAATAGCGTGGAACCCACCACCGTAACAAATGCACAAATCAGTCTCCTCACCTCTAGTTTGGGTTATTCTACCTGGGATATCACTAGTACAAATAGGAATGACTCTAAAACAATTTTGGGGGAGTTTTTAAGTCATTAAGGTTTCCATTGATCATTATACATTTGAAGGAAGCTTCCTGGAAATTTCTTCCATAAAATTTTTTATTCAATTAAAATTTCATACCTCCTTAATACAATGTCAAAATGATCTGAAACATGGAGGATGAACGGAAAACATATTTAGGAACAAAATTCCTGAAGGATTCCATGTTTTAATCGACCATTTATTATGTCAACAATGTGCAAACATTTAGGGGATAGAATTCTGCGTATAAAAGGTGGCTCTCGCTTCCTTCCCAAATCATCTGCTCGACACCAACAGCCACAAAGGGTTCTCAACGGGGAATGGGATGATGCTACACCTCTCTTACCACCCCATATCTTGATTTTTTTATTTTAATTTTATTTTTGTAATATTTTTAAATTGTAATTCAAATTCTAGTTTTATCATTCCATGCCTTTGTGTTTCTCCATCCACTTTTCTTCATTTCTTTCCCGATCTATCTCTTCTCTTCCACCCACTCCACCAAGTAATTTATTACTCTCGGAAATGATCGGATAGCCCCAAGACTTGGAAAAAGGAGAGGTGAAGGTGATCGTGAATTTTCTGTAATGGTTAATTTTAAGTTAGTAGATATATTTGAGTAGCATGCACGGGTAAGTTGAATGTCCCTGATGTTGTGACTACCACCGATAACATGCAACTCAACCTATCCATATTATTTTATTTTATAATTTTTCCCTCTCTCAATTGGTTATTTCTTCACACATTGGAGTTGAGATAATCAATGGATGAAACGGCTTCAACTGAACTGGGTCCTGGAAGATGACACATTCTAGACAAAGGTGTGTAACCAACTTGGATTAAAGGAGGTGGTGGAATTGAGAGTGCTCAAACATTCAATGATATTCCACAATTTATAAAGAAAGAATAGTAGTTCAGACATGATATTTCATGTTTTGATTATCAAACTGAAATAAAACATATAAAGTAGAATAATGATTGAATATTTAACCATCCCCCAAATCCATGTTCTATCTTATTAATTCATTCTATTTAGACTTTAATCTTAGTATAAATTTAGAATTCTTGCTTCAGATGTCATTATTTTAAATAATAAAGAACCCAAAAATATTTTAATCACGTTTATATAATAAAAAAACCACAAAAAGAGATATAATAGGTGAATAAAATAAATTAAGTGTACTACATTGTGAAGGATCTTCAAGAGAGATGACCCTGGTGAGCCACTGTTCTGCAGTAGGAAAAACAAATTTATTTTTGTCCACACCCCACAACAGACGTGCGTCAAAACTAACATTGTTTCTGAGGATCCAATCATTAGTTCATTTACTTTTTCTATTTTCACATATTATTTATATATAATTTTATTTCTAAAAATTAAAAAAGGACTTCCATGATGTATTCAAATTCAAAATATTATGCATGGTAAAATTACCCATAGGTGCACCAACAAAAACAAGAATAAGATGAATATTTTAGAAGAGATCAGATGCATGAACATAGAGAAAGTAGATAAAAACTAACCAGAAAGGCTAACAGAGCTTTTAATTATGTTTATGCATTAATAGAGCAACCAAACCCTAATCCAGAGGAAGAACATGAGAAAGTGGTGGAATAAATATCACCAATTATATTTGAAATTGAAGAACCTGAGGAAGCAAGGGAGGAAGACGTATCTGCTGAGCTACAAGTGGGAGATCAATAAAGATTGGATGAATTATTGGTTAAATATGGGGAACTAACTAACTTCCCAATTAAATAAAAAGAATAATATTCAGCACCACTGAAGGAATAAACCACCCATGTGGTGGAATTTGAAGTCAAGACAGAGGAGACTGACTACCTACCTCCATCCTCGGAGAGTATACTCGAAGAGTCACTTACCACTAAGGCAGAGATTGAAGTTGAATCGACTCAAGGAGTTGAACCATTCATTGACTCTATCCCTTCCAATTTTATTGAATATGAATTCTACATCACTCCATGTGGTTTTTATTATATATAATTAGTCAACCTCAACTATGCCATGGAGGAATAAGAGGAACCTCGATGTGCACATGTTGAGGAACATATGGAGATCCCGAGACACATTGAATATTTATTGAAGGAAGTTCATGAAGAGATGCTAGTGTATTTCCCTAAGGAAACCATGAAAAAAGATTCTTTGATGGTGAATAATTTTAGCTTGATACTTCATGTTTTAATATTATTCAAATTGAATTACACTTGGACATTCCCATTGACTATTATTTTGATTAAGTATACCGCATGTAACTAATGGACAGAGAAGAAGAGGTTGCACAAGTATTTGAAAAGAAAAGGGATGATTCATACATCATTCTACCCCCACCATGCAGGATATAACTCATTGTGAAGGGGGGATATAATGTACTCAGTCCTAGAAGGATGAAGAAAATGTTGGTAAAATCCACATGTGGTCATTCAAATCAAAGAAGATTTATCCTCCATCATAATTTGAATAACTGCATGTACTACCCTCTAGAGGCAGTCAAAATTCAGGGCCCACTTGGGGGATAATACCAAGAATTATCTTTACTATCTTTCTAGGAATTTATATGTCTATTTATTTTTATTGAAATAATTTAGCATCTGGACCCCTCCCTCTTTTATAATGAGATTAAACGAAATGATCATTATGATTATTTGAGTAATTTTCTTTTGTAGGATCATAACGGTAGAAGGAAGCCCTAGACAGTAAAGAGGAAGGACCAAGTTTCAAGGGAAAAGGGTGTTCAATTTTAGTGTTTTATCTTTTAAACTCTCCACATTTTAGTCCACAACATGTTTTTATCTTTAAAGTTAAAATTGAATTCCCACACTTGAATTCATGTTTTACTCGACTTATCAAAGAGGCATGAGTTTCTTAGGAATTTTGTGGTTCCATATTTTATATTTCAATTTTTATATGATTAAATTATTGAAATTAATACTTGAATTTTTAAAATGAAGCATGGATATTGAAGTAACGACTCATGATTTGAAGGAATTAATTGATTCATGTGAATGAAATTTCTCTACCATCCTTCATCCATTGAATTTCTGATGTTCATGTGAATTGTTTTATTATTCATGCCATGAGTGATTGTATAATGTTATATTTTCCATTCCCAAGAGGATTTATAGACCATGCACTTCCTATTTATTGTTGAGCATATTTCTTGGATGATCTTGGGGCATGTAACCGACAATAACTATTATTGAAACTTATCAAAGCTATGACTATGAAAAAACACATTTAAAATGATTGCAGAATCTTTTGGAAAGCCAATTTTCTTTAAAAACCACCTTTACATCAATCCTTCTCTTAGGCCATAGAGGCCATGAATGACCTTTACATGAACGAGCCATGGTTCATGCCATTTTTATCCATTCCTACCCTCCATTGAGTATTTTCATGATATTTCAATTTTGTAGGGTGGGGTTAAAGGGAATCATGGTAGACGGGATAATATACATTGTAAGGAAGAAGTGTGGGGATATTATTGTGGTAATTGTAAAAGGTTGTGGAATAATTCATTACACTATATTTTTTCCACTTGAATTAAAAAAACAACAAAAATGACAAAAAGAACTAACAAAAAGAGAAAAAAATGGGTTGTGATTTGGGATAACAAAAAACAATATTTTCTAGACCAATTATCTTATGATCGTATTTGGTTAAATTATGGATGTGAGATTTGATATAATCATAACTTTCGAAAAAAGATTAAAAAGAAAAAAAATAAAAAATACAGGAGTGTGCACAAATCATTCATTTTGCATACTTGATCATAACATTTTCATTAAGTTTTGGGAATTATGTGTTGCTATATTGAAGGAGATAATTTCATTATATTTTTACTATTGATATCATGCATAGCACTTAAGAGATTAGCCTCCTGCTTGAGACTTAATTTTTAAATCATCAAATCCTACCAACCATAAACCTCAGAGTCAATAAAACCTTAATTGAAAGTCTTCATGATTTTATGTGTGTTTTGTCTTCATAAAGTGGTGAAATTATTTCATTTATAAGCCTATGGCTAAAGATCATGTTCTCATGATATGAGAATAACTCTACTTTAATTGTATCATGAGTGATGAGAGAAAAGAATCAAAAGTGAGGTAAATCATGACTTTTCATGTTTAATAATAATTAATCAAGGATCTTGAATGAATTAAAGGATAAGTTCCATCAATTTTCAAAGGGTAAAATTAAAATATGTGAATTATTTTTTTCTTTGAAAAATGGGAAATTAAATAGATATTTTATGCAGATTTTTGAATGTTTGATTTCACATTGAACATTTTTTTAATTTTAATACCTTGGAATTTAAATATTGGTAATATTGGTTTCTTTTGTTTTCCATTTTGTTATTTTATACTTGGGGACAAGTGTGGTTTAAGTGTGGGGGTATTTGATAGAGCAAATTTATGTGCATATTTTTGATCAAATAATGATTATTTTCAATGATTTTTCAATGATAAAACCCATGTTATTAATGTTTTATTAAAATAGTGGGTAATTTAAATTTTAGAATAATTATTAGAAAAATTGATAAAAGTGCATAATTTTGGATTTTTGAAATATTTTTACCACAAGGGTATTTTTTCCATTTTGTAAATAATATAATTCCAAAATTTGTGATTTTTTAGTATCTTGATTTTATTTCATACAAATTTCTCTGCAGGTCCTAGAGTTCATTCAAATATCTATTAGTCCAAAAAAATCATTGAAGTCGGGAACTTTTCCAGGCAGATAGCGTGGACCCCACCACCATAACATATGCACAAATCAGTCTCCTCACCTACCATTTAGGTTATTACACTAGGTATATCACTAGTACACATTGGAACAACTCTAAAACAAATTTGGGGGTGTTTTTAAGTGATTAAGGTTTACATTGATCGTTATACATTTGAAGGAATCTTCATTGAAATTTTGGCCATAAAAATCCTAATTCAATGAAAATTCCATAACTCCTTAATCCTATGGATAATTGAGTTGAAGGTTGGAGGGTGGATGGAAAACCTATTTATGAACATATTTTATTAATGGTTCCACGTGTGAATTGACCATTTAATGGGCCAACAACACGCAATATTTCAGAGGATAGAATTCGGCCTATAAAAGGAGGCCCCCGACTTCTTCCCAAATCATCATCTCGACACCCACAACTAAGGAGGGATCCCATCAGGGCATGGTATGATGATTCTCTTATTTTCCCCCTTATTTGGTATTTTAGTTTTTTTTAATTTTATTTTTTTATTAGTTTTCAATTGTAATTCAAATTTTAGTTTAATTTATCCATGTCGTTCTGTTTCTCCATCCACTTTTCTTAATTTCTTTACCTCTCTCTCTCTTCTCTTCCACCCACTCCACCAAGTAATGTATTACTCTCAGAAACGAGAGGATGACCCTGAGACTTGGCCTGGGGGGAGGTGAAGGTGATCATGAATTTTCTTTAATATTTAATTTTAATTTTGTAGATAGATTTGAGTAGCATGCACGAGTAAAGTGAATTTCCCCGATCTTGTGACTGCCTCTGATAACATGCAGATCAACCTATCCTTATTCTTTTATTTAATCATTTTCCTTGTCTCTACTGTTTATTTCTTCACACTTTGGAGTTGATCTAATCAAAGGATGAAACAGCTTCGATTTAATTGGGTCTTGGAAGATGACACATTCTAGACAAACGTTTGTCACCAACATTGATTATAGGAGGAGGTGGAATTGAGACTTCTCAAACATTCAATGATATTACACAATTTATAAAAAAATAATAGTAGTTAAAACATGATATTTAATGTGTGTATTATCAAACTGAAATAAAAAATATAAAGGATAATAATTATTGAACATTTAACCAAACCCCAAAACCAAATTCTTTCATATTAATTCACTTCTGGAAAGGGAGGTTTTCCCAATGTCTGTAGGGTACTTTTACCAACGGTTTAAGGAAACCGTTGGTAAAAGCTGGTTAAATCATCTTTTCCCAACAGTTTTTCAAAACCTTTGGGAAAAATAAACTCTATACCAACGGTTTTCTTAAACCATTGTTATAGAGAGGTTTAAATCACCCTTTACAAATGGTTTTTACAAACCGTTGGGAAATTTTTGCCCCAAATTGAAAGACGCTTGAACTCCCCCATTCCGCCCAACTACAGCCCTAAACAAAAGGGAGAATTGAGATTTTCCTTACCCTGTGGACAAAATACTTCAATCTTTAAGATTTATCAGTTCTTCACTTGTATTATGTAAGTGATACTACATCTACTATTTTGGTTTTATTTTTTCATTTGGGTGAAGTGGAGAAGTGGGATTCTGTTTACCCTGCTGTAGAAATTCTTCGTTCCAATCCATTTTCAAAATTTCTTAGTTCTACACTTCTAATGTGTAAGTGAAACTTTTATTTTAATGTTCTACATCTATTGTCTTGGTTTTCTATTTTGATTTGGGTGTGTATGACTTTTGTTTTCTGTTTGATTTGGGTGTGTGTGTTGGGCTTCAACAGTGAATCAAATTTGATTCAAAATGAATTATGTGTTAATATCATCCATAAATTTTCAGTTCTTAGAAGCCTTGGTATTGCTGGGAATTTTGTTTTTATATCATCCATATTCCACATGATTCACATCATGGTAAGAATGTGTGATATTGTTGATAAGATCAGAGAGAAAACTCATACAGTCCAGGTTGTTTATAGTGGCATGGTAAGTCATGAGTGATAATTGGATTCCTAAGATGACTATACTAATATAATTTTAGGTTCAATTAAATATGCTTCTCACTGTACGTTGTATATTATGTCTCTTTCTTGACCAATACTCAATTTTATGATGGTGGGGTGCTTTTGACTAGCCATGTTGGAATGTTTATACATCCATAACAATGTTAGATAAGTCACAAGTTTAATTCAATAATCTTGTTATCATTGACATACTTTATAATTATTCTCAAATTTAAAAATAAATGTTTTTGTATATACTTTATGAAATTAAACCTTTTTACAAGCCATGAACAACCTATTAGTGTAGAAGCCTAATCTTTATCCACCCATGGGCTGTGGTTGACTTGAGGAACTAATTGGGTAAGGATAGGTATGACTATAGAGGTGCCAAGAATGATTTATTGAACATGAGTGAATGATTTGGGATGCCTGTAACACATAATGGGGCCTGAGGCATGTGCCTCTATTTGGGATGCCTATAAAGGGGCCTTGAAGTCCTCTTTTACCAATGGTTGTGTGAAACCATTGGTAAAACTCTTCCCTTTACCAATGGTTTGATTCAATGACGAGGAAATGCACCTTTATTGATGATTTTTTATTTCAAGTTATTGACAGGACTCGCACTCTTTCCATCGATGAACCAGATGATTGGGTTGTAGCTCAAGAAGCTAGGTTGAATTTTAGAATTTATTGATCCTCTTGTATAGTACTAATTTCTAATAGTCGTAACTATGTTTTTCTTCTTGATACATGACATAAATTACCATCATTAGGTTTATGATTTGGTTATTAGTTGGTATTACTGATTTGGCTATTTTCATCCATTAACAATTTTTTCTATTATTATCTTTCTTCCACTTTTTAGCTGATATTATTAAAATTTTGCAACTTAGGTAATGAGGGAATATTCTCCCCCAGACATACCAAAGTCTCTCACTATTAGACAATAACATCTGGAATTTTGGTAGATGTGCTTGAGGCCAAGTGTCCATCTGGGTTTGGGTCACTAATGAGTGGAATCCAGGTTTGGGACGTCACAATTCCTGGATATCATTTTTATAGGTGTTTCTAATCAAATCCATACCTATAAATATTGAAGGTCCCTCTCCTAAATCAATTGGGACATGATTCAATGAATACACCTACATCATTCAGAGTATGTATCCTAGTAATTACCTTTAAGGCATCATAAATCTCTTGTTTCTTTATGTTTTTTTATCATAATGGATTTTATATATTATGTTTTTTGGGTTACAAATTAGTTATTTATTTCTAATTACTTCCATATTTGTTTTCATTGCTGTAAATGATACCCATTGAAGAGATGCGGTAAAAAAAGTTGACTGAAAATAATCTTCACATGACACAGATGGGTGTTCCTCCACTCATCCATGTTTTGAGTATTTTATTTCAAATATATATATTTCAATAACTTATAATATCATGTGTTTACTTTTGTGTAAATTTGTTTTTTCAGGATCGACCCCCTAGACGAAAGATATTCGACGAAGAGCCTGATATTGCTCCCAGTACAAAGGCTGGTGGTAGGAGGTGGGGTGGTGTCAGAGTTAGACGATCATCCGATGATTCTGGTACTGAGGTTGGTGGTATGAGGGGTTGTGGTGTGAGAGTTAGACGATCCACTGGTCGTACCCGATTGGACTATGCCCCTACCACAGACGTATCTTCTACGCCCCATTTTGATCCTAGTGTGTCTTTAGGGACACATGGGATATTTATGCCTCCGATGTTTACACTACCAGTCAGCCAGACGTCTGTGCTATCATCTTTTACTTCTGGTTCATTTTCTCTGAGCTATTATTTTCCACCTTCTTTGACTCCTGCTGCAACAAAGTTTGGGGCTGAGGAGCGTACACTGAGGGATACTCCACCTATATAGGATATTCCTTTAGCTTCTGCACATCCAGTGATTTCCATTGATCTGAATACCACCGGTATATTTATATAACTCTAACGATTTTTTATACCAAAATTTATTTTTATTATAACTTGTTCTGATATTTTTTTTCTTTAAAAACAGATTCATCTACTGATAGGAGGAAGGGGAGGGGGAGTACTCGCTTGCGTGTAGTATGGAACCGCCAGACACAGTTGATGGTTGAATACAATGATGAATGACAAATGATTGATAAATCTGGGTAGGAATGTCGGGGGTTTTTTGGCGATGCTAGCCAAATACTCCGACATCATTCCGGTCAGCCCTCTCTCTTGGAGACATCTGCCACACGAAGTCAAAGATATTGCGTGGGCACAAATATGGGTAAAAAATCTATTAGGTTTAATGTAGTTTTTTTTGTTTTTATATGAATTTTTATATATGGTGTCAGCTTCGGTTTAACTTCCCTGATGGTGAAGGTGCACGACCAACACGTTTAAAGGAGCTTAGAGAGCTTTGGGGAGGTTATAAGCATGAGTTGTATGTTGGATGGTGTGATAGACTGGGGATGGATTTGGAGACAATACCTATCCTGGATGACTGCCCGATAGAGCAATATCACCAAATGATTACCCATTGGGAGACTGCCAAACATAAGGTATTAATACCATTTGAGGTATTTAAATGATAGTTTTCATATTTCTCATTCATATTATCTTATTTATTATTAAACATTATTTAGGAATATTCTGAAAAAAACATTGATTCAAAGAAATACCTCCACACTTTGGGGTGCACTACTATGTCAGATCATGAGAGGCAACTGGTACGATATAGTTGTTTATAATTTTTCTTTCGGAATTTCCCTTTTTATTGTTTTCTACTTAAATTATGTAATTTATTGAATGTTGAATATATTATTATACTTACACTTAATATTTTTTCAATTTCATTACAGAAGAAAATATTGAATATTGAAGGATGTCTCCACCGAGCAAATTGTTTTTGCTCGAGTAGAAGGAAAAAAGATGGAATTGCGGTTAATGAACCGACACAAGAAAATATTTTAGGTTTTAATTTATTTATTTAAATGTTTAATATCTATTTTGAAATTTAATATTTTATTAATATTTTTAATAGGCTTATTTAGATGCCCTTGATGCCCAGGAGCCTGACAATTTAGGCCACATGATCATTTATATTTGGTTTTGGGAGATGAGCACTCTGGTCGATTACGCTGCCGACCTGGTAAGAATATATTCCCAATGAAGTATTGGTCCTCTCCAGGTATCCATTCTAGTACCACCAAGTTGGAACAAGTCAATGATCATGAAATACAGTCTGATAAAATGGTCATAGAGTTGGATGAACAGGTTCAAATGAGGGAGAATGAATTGATGAAACTGATCAAAGATTTATCTTAATCACTTCCACCATAGGCCAGCGTGGCTTGTCAGACATATATGTCACTGATGGGTGCATTGTCCTATGCACCAGTTGGCAGTTTTAGTGGCAGTCGAGATGATGACGTTCCTAGTGATGATGAGGATGTTGAAGAGGACGAGGGCGAGGATGAGGATGAGGATGAGGGTGAGGATGGGGCCGAGGGTGAAGATGGGGCCGAGTATGAGCATGGGGAAGATGATGAGGATGACGATGAGGATAAATATGGCAGAGAGGATGAGGTTGATGATGACAGTGGTGATGGTGATGGTGATCAGGGGCAGATTGATCCATTACATTTTTGAATTCTATATAACTCATTATTTTTTAACCTGGTTTTTCACTCTGGTGTGATATTTTTTAATATAGTATAACTATTTATTTTTTACCAAATATGGAAGCCTAATGATTTTATAATGGTTTTTGGGGCTTCTGGGGATTGTTCGGAGCTCGGAACCACAGTTGGTGTAAAAAAACACTATGTCTCACAGTTAGTAAAAAATTCACGTCCATACCACAAGGTATCTACCAATCATATAGGGATATATATTAGAAGCAATGTGCATGAGTTTCCCTAACCATGCACCTGGGGATTCAAATCACATACACTGTCTATAGTTTTAGTATAAGATAATATCACTATTGTTGCAGGATTTGCCTAACTGTCACACAGAAAACCAGCCAAACACATTTGGATTGTGTTGATACCTTAGGAAAGCGATCCATGAGTCATATGTGACATGTAAGAGTCAACCGCACCTCAATCTGAGGCACATTGTGGCTGGTATCACTCAAAGTGTCTCTTTTTTTTAAATGGACACCCTTTTATGTAAATACAACTGGCATACAAAAAGATGACCAAACATATTTGGATTGTGTTGATACTTTAGGAAAACAATCCATTGGTCATATGTGATGTGTGTGACTCAATCCCACCTCAATCCAAGGCACAGTGTGGCCAGTACCACTTAAAGTGTCTCACTTTTATTTGAAATGGGCAACATTTTAAGTGAAAAAAAAACTGAGATACGGAAAATGGACCAAACATATTTGGATTCTGTTGATACTTTAGCACAATGATCCATGGAACATTTTTGATGTGTAGGAGTCAACCCCACATCAAGGCGATGCATGGTGTGTCTGGTACAACTCAAAGTGTCTCGCTTTTATTTGAAATGGACCGTAATTTAATTGAAAACAACAGCTGACATATAGAAAACCGATCAAACGCATTTGTATTGTGTTGATACTTTAGGAAAATGATACATTGGTAATTTGTGATGGGTACAAGTCAACTACGCCTCAACCACAGGTGTCGTGTGACTGCGATGGCCAAAAAATCACTATGAGTGTCATAAGTGGCCAAAACATGCGTTTAACTATCAAATGCACGCCGAAAGACATTGGAATGACTTGAAATCAAAATAAAACACCATAATTATTATTCATGAGGTGTACAAGGAGACAAAAAATCATTCAAATGTGTGGTTTGTACGGCAAGACTGAATATGTGTTTTTTAGGTGTTTGGCGCGCTTGAAAAGCATGCGTGGGGTGGTCAAAACCATCCGAATGACCTCGGAATGCCATGAAATTGAACGAATAAAAGGGTAGGTTAATTGTGAAATTGTCGTCTAGACGACACATCAATCTGAGGTGTCATGTGACTGCGCTGTTTGAAAACGCACTATGCATGTAACAATCAAATGCTTGCCTAACGACATCATAATGACTTGAAATCACACAAAAACTCCCTAATTATTATTTTTGAGGTTTAAGAGGAGAGGTCACACCATTCGGACATGTGGTTCGCATGGCACGACTGAATATGAATTTTTTAGGTGTTTGGTGCACTTGAAAAGCATGCGTGGGGTGGTCAAAACTGGCCGAATGATCTCGGAATTCCATGAAATCAGACAAAATGAAAGGGTGGGTGAATTTTGAAATGGTCAGCTTGATGGCACATCAATCGGAGGTGTCGTGTGACCGTAGTGGCCGAAAACGCACTCCGCATGTCAAAAATGGCCAAAAAATGTGTTTAACGGCCAAATGAATGATGAACGAAAATGAAATGACTTGAAATCACACAAAAACACCCTAATTATTATTCGTGATATATATGAGCAGATGACATGTCATTCGGATGTGCGGTTTGCGCAACACGGCTGAATATGTGTTTTTTATTTGTTTGGCGTGCTTGAAAATCGTGCATGGTGTGGTCAAACTAGGCCGAACGACCTCGGAATGCCATAAAATTGGATGAAAACAAAGAGTTGGTGAATTTTGAAATGATTGAAAAGACAGCACGTCAATCGAAGGCGTCGTGTGACCGCGCTAGATAAAAACACACTCTACATGTCGTAAATGGCCTAAACATGTGTTTAATGGTCAAATGCATTCCAAAAAACATTGGAATGACATAAAATCACGCGAAAAAACACTATTTATCATTCTTGAGGTATACGAGGAGACGGCACAACATTTGGATGCACGGTTTGCAAAAAACGGCTGAATAAGTATTTTTTAGGTGTTTGGCATGCTTGAAAAGTGTGGGTGGGGTGTTCAAACCCATCCAAATTACCTCATAATTCCATGAAATCAGACGAAAATAAAGGGTGGGTGAATTTTGAAATGGTCGGTGAGATGACACATAAATCGGAGGTGTCATGTGACCGCACAAGCCAAAAACGCACTCCGCATGTCGTAAATGGCCAAACATGTATTGAACTATCAAATGCATGCTGAATGACATCAGAATGACTTGAAATACAAAAAAACACACTAATTATTATTCTTGAGGTGTATAAGGAGATGACACATCATTCAAATGCACGGTTTGCACAGAACGGCAGAATATGTGTTTTTTAGGTGTTTGGTGCGCTTGAAAAGTGTGTGTGGGGTGGTCAAAACTGGTCAAATGACCTTGGAATTCCATGAAATCAGACGAAAACAATGTTTGGATGAATTGTGAAATGGTCGGCCAGACGACACATCAATCGGAGGTGTCTTGTGATCATAGTGGCCGAAAATGCACTCCACTTGTCGAAAATGGATAAAACATGCATTTAACGGTCAAATGCATGCCAAACGACATCAAAATGACTTAACATCACATGAACACACCCTAATTATTATTCTTGAGGTGTATGAGGAGACGACACATCATTCGGACACGCGTTTTTTACTACACGACTGAATATGTGTTTTTAGGTGTTTGGTGCGCTTGAAAAGCATGCATGGGGTGGTCAAATCTGTCTGAAAAACCTCATAATTCCATGAAATTGGACAAGAATAAAGGGTGGGTGAATTGTGAAATGGTCGGCCAGACGGCATGTCAATCGGAGGTGTTGTGTGACCGTGGTGGATGAAAACGAACTTTGTGTGTTGTAAATGGCCAAAACATGTGTTTTACTGTCAAATACATATCGAACGATATCGGAATGACTAGAAATCACACGAAAACACCCTAATTATTATTCTTGAGGTGTAAGAAACGATGGAACATCATTCGGACCCACAGTTTGCGCGGAACGGAAGAATATGTGTTTTTTAGGTGTTTGGCGCATTTGAAAAGCATGGGTATAGTTTTCAAAACCAGCCGAACGACCTCAGAATGCCAAGAAATCAGAAAACAACAGAGGTTGGGTGAATTTTGAAGTGGTTGGCCAGACAACACATCTATTTGAGGTGTCGTGTGACAGTGGTGGCCGAAAACGTACTTCGTGTGTCGTAAATGGCCAAAACATACGTTTAACGGTCAAATGCATACCGAACGACATTGAAATGACTTGAAATCACATGAAAACGCCCTAATTATTATTTTTCTTGTGTATGAGGAGACAAAACGTCATTCAGATGCGCGGTTTGCACGGTACAGCTGAATTTGAGTTTTTTAGGTGTTTAGTGAGCTTGAAAAGCGTGCGTGGGTTCGTCAAAATGTGATGAATGACCTTAGAATGCCATGAAATCGGATGACAACAAAGGGTGGGTGAATTGGGAAATTTTCGGCTAGACGGCATGCCAATCGAAGGTTTCGTGTCACCACGGTGGCTGAAAACGCACTCTGTGTGTCGTAAATGGACAAAACATGTGTTTTACGGTCAAATACATACCGAACGACATCGAAATGACTTAAAATCACACAAAAAGACCCTTATTATTATTCTTGAGGTGTAAAAAAAGATGAAACTTCATTTGGACATGCGGTTTGCACAGCATGGTAGAATATGTGTTTTTTAGGTGTTTGGCGCGCTTCAAAAATGTGTTTGGGGTGTTCAAAATCGGCCTAACGACCTCGGAATACCATGAAATCGGACAACAACAAAGAGTGGGTTAATTTTGAAATGGTTGGCTAGAATACACATCAATAGGAGGTGTTGTGTGACCGTGGTAGCCAAAAATGCACTTCAAACAGCCCCCCCCCCCCCCCCCCCACACACCCTGGACAGCCCCCTCACCCAACGATCCATGGATCTTTTGTAACAGGTAGGGTCAACCCCACCTCAATTTGCGGCACGGTGTGACTAGTATCACTCAATGTGTGTCTCTTTTGTTTGAAACAGGCAAAATTTTAAGTAAAAACAACAACTGACATATGGAAAATCATCACAATCCTACACATAGATTCTTGAAATCAAGGGATAAAAAATAAAATATGGTCTATTGGTCATACGTTATTAGAATAAAATATTCACAAGGCATATATTGAAACATAATGGGTCATAGTATATATAGAAAAACATGAATTATATTAGGAATGAGTCTCGACATCCCATCATAAACATGCACCAACACTCATGTTATAATTCTCAATCACGGGTCATTCATTCTATACAGTAACATAAAAAAATATCATATAGTGATTTAATATGAAACCTATGAACACTCAAGCATACCATATAACAAATTGTTCAATAATTCTACACATAGATTCTTGAAAAATAAGTTTCAAAGTCTCATAAAAATACCCCAATGGTGAGGAATACATATGGTGACACAATAGCCCCATGGATCACCTCAATCCCATCCTTAAACAATGGGTTCTAGGACCAAACCAAAGTCCCTTTTTTAACCCAATACCAAAGACTTAATTGAATATTCATACCCACTACCCAAGATGTGGATTCATCTCACATCACACCCAGGAGAGCAAATTAAAATTAGCCACATACCCCCTTATTCTAATTGAGAAGACTATGAAAAACATGTAGGCTATTCTGGTAACCCATCTCATATGTCATGATTGGCCAATGTTTCCCACTAACACATCAGGAACCATTTATACATGGATACATAATCATTATAGGAATATAAACATCCCATGTGCTTCCTATAACTCATCCTAGGTCTAAGCACATAACCACTACCATTTTCTATCTTATGGGTGTCACGATCCTTGCCACTCTACCCATGTTTTTCTGTGGGTTTTAAGATACTCAACCCAAGACCATGACTAAACATCCCATGTTCTTCCTATAACATGTATGTTTTTTCTTGTCTGTGTATTGGTGTTGTGGATTGAGTGAGGAATGAATTCTAAATTTTGAATACTCTTATGTGTGTTGGTGTTGTGGTTTGAGTGAGGAATGAAATCTAAATTTGAAATACTCTCATGGGTGTTATTTCATTTCATATAATATTTATGATTTTTCTCTTATGGGTGTTATTGAATTTGAATTTCTATATTTCAAAATTTATAAATTCTAGAATGAATTCTAAATTTTGAATACTTCGGATGGGGATTTTTTTTATTGGTGTTGTTGTAGGTCTAGAGAGGGGTTGTTGTATTGAATCAGGTTTGGAGAGGAGAGAAGGGCCTGCTGCTGTGGAGCTGAGCAATTTTATACCAACGGTTTCAAAACCGTTGGTATAGATACTATAATGTAACTATACCAATATTTTGTTATAACTGTTGGTATTGGTTTATACCAACGATTATAACCAAACTGTTGGTATAGCCTTATGGCTTTCCATATCCACTCTATACCAATGGTTTTAACCATTGGTATAAGTGTAACACACATATACCAATGGTTTACAAACCTTTGGTATATGTTATACTTTAACACACATATACCAACTGTTTGTAGCATACCATTGGTATAACTTCTATTTTGACACCAATACCAACAGTTTTCACAGAACCATTTGTATAGGCCTATTGTCATGCCTCACTTCTCCACGGTTGAGGGAACCATTGATATACTATATACCAACGTTTTCTAGGACTTTACCAATGGTTTAAACCCATCGGTACAGTGTAAAATTGCAGTAGTATTTCATTCTATCTAGACTTGCATCTTAGTATAAATTTAGAATTATTGCTTCACATGTCATTATTTTTAATAATAAAACCCCAAAAAGATTTCAATCACTATCATTTAATAAAAAAACCAAAAAAAGAGATATAATATGTGAATTAGATAAAGAATGTAAACTACATTGAGAAGGATTCTCAAGAGAGACGACCATGGTCTGCCACTGTGATGAACTAGGAAAAATATAATTATTTTCGTCCACACCCCATGACAATCGTGCATCAAAACTGAAGCTATTTTCGGGGATCCAATCATTAGTTCTTTTTCTTTTTCTATTTTCACATCTTATTTAGATTTTATTTCATTTAAAAACTAAAAAAGGCTTCTAGGATGTATTCAAAATCAGAATATTATGCATCGAAAAATAACTCACAGGTGAAGAAAAAATAACAAGAAGAAGATTGATATTTTAGAAGATATTTGGTGCATAAACATAGAAAAAACATTGAACAACTAACCAGAAAGGCTGATAGAGATTTTGATTATATTTGTGCATTAAGGGGGCAACCCAAACCTAAGATGTAGAAATAACATGAGAAAGTGGTGTAAGAAATTTCAACACATATATTTGAAATTGAAGAACCTAATGAGGCAAGGGAGGAAGACGTACCTACTAAGCTACAAGTGGGAGATCAAAAAATATTTGATTAATTATTGATTAAATGTGAGGAACTACCTGACCTCCCCATACAATACAAAGAAGAATATTCAACACCACAAAAGGGAGAAACCACCAAAGTGGTGTAATTTGAAGTCAAGATGGTGGATCCCAACTACCTGCCTCCATCCTCAGAGCTTCTACACCAAGAGGCACTTATCACTGAGGTAGATATTGAAGCTGATCCAACTTAGGGAGTTGAACCATTCACTGACTCTATCCCTTCTAATTTCATAGAATCTGAATTCTACATAACTCCTTGTGGTTTGGATTATACAGAATCAGACAATCTTAGCTATACTTTGGATGATGAAGAAGAACCTAGATGTACACATGTTGAGGAACATATTGATCTCCCTAGATATGTTGAATATTTATTGATGGATGTTCATGAAGAGATACTAGTGGATTTCCCTAAGGAAACCATGACAAAATCTGCATAATTTGATGGGGAAGAATTTGATCTTGATACTTCATGTTTTTATATTATTCAAATATAATTACTCTATGACTTTCCCATTGACTATTATTTTGATGAAGCATGCCTCGAGGAACAAATGTACGGAGAATAAGAGGTTTCACAAGTAGAATCCAAGAAGGAGGATGATTCATATTTTATCCTACCCCCACCATGCAAGATATACCTCATTGTTAAGGGGGTGGGGATATGGTTTACTATATCACTGGATCATTACTCACCTAGAAGGATGAAGCACAATCTTGGAAAAGCCACATGTAGTGGTTCAAGTCAAAAAAGCTTCATCCTCCATCAGACATTGGATAACAGCAGGTACTGCCATCTAGAGGTAGTCAAAATTCAGGTACGGCATAGGGGATAATACCAAGATTTATCTTTACTTGCTTTATAGGAATTTAGATGTCAATTTATTTTCTTTGAAATATTTTAACATGTGGCCCCACCCTCTTTTCATTTTGAGCTTAAATGAAATGATCATTGTGATTAATTGAGTAATTTTTTTGGTAGGATCATAACGGTAGAAGGATGCCCCAGACAGTGAACGAGAAGGACCATGTTTCATGGGAAAAGGGTGTTCACTTTTAGTTTTTTATGTTTTAAACTCTCCACATTTTTTCCAAAACATTTTTTGAGCATTAAAGATAATATTGCATGCCCAAAATTGAATTTAGGTTTTACTCAACTTATCTAGGAGAGATGAGTTTCTTAGGAATCCTATGATGCAATGTTTTAGATTTCAATGTAGATATGATTAAATGATTGAAATTAATAATTGAATTTTTAAAATAAAGCATGGATATTGAAGTAATGACTCAAGATCTGAAGGAATTAATTGATTCCTTTAAATGAAATTTCCATACCTTCCTTCATGCTTTGAAATTCTGAAGTTCATGTAAATTGATTTATTAGACATTCCATGAGTGATTGTCTAATGTTATATTTCTCATTCCCTAGAAGATTTCTAGACCTAGTACTTCCTATTTATTCTTGATCATATTTCTTGAGTAATCCTGGGATATGTAACCAACCATAACTTGTATTGAAACTTGTCAAATCTATAACTGTGCAAAAACACATTTAAAATGATTGAGGCATCCTTTGAAAAGATAATTTTCCTTAAAATACTACCTTTACATCAATCCTTCTTTTACCACACAGAGACCATGAATGACCTTTATTGGTATGAGTCATGTTTCAAGACATTTTTATCCATTCCTACCCTCCTCTGGGTATTTTCATGATATTTTAATGTTGAACTGTGCGGGTAAAGAAAATCATGGTGGACGGGATGATATACATTGTAAGGAATAAGTGTAGGGGTTATATTGTGGTAATTATAAAAGGTTGTGGAATCACTCATTATACTCTATTTTTCCCCTATTGAATTAAAAAAATGACAAAATGACAAAATGACAAAAAGAACCATCAAAAAGAGAGAAAAATGGATTAGGATTTTGGAAAACCCAAAATCACCAATTTCTTGACCGACGATCTTATGAGTGTATATGGTTAGGTGATTGATGTGAGGTCTGATATAATCATAACTTTCGAAAAAAGAAAATAAAGTAAAAAAAATTCAAGAGGGTGCACAAATCATTCATTATGCTTACTTGATCATAACATTTTCTTTGAGTTTTGGGAAGTGGGTGTTGCTACTTTGAAGGGTATAATTTCATTATAATTTAACTTTTGATATCATGCATAGTACTTAATATATTAGCCTCCTCCTTGATCCTTAATTTTTAATGCATCAAATCCTACCAACCATAAACCTCAGAGTCAATAGAACCATAATTTCATGTCCTCATGATTTTATTTCCATTTTTTCATTACAAAGTGGAGAAAGTAGTATATTTATAAGCTTATGGATAAGGAGCAAGTTCTCAGTATATGAGCATAACTCTACTTGAATTGTATAACGGGTAATGAGAGAAAATAATCAAAAGTGATGTAAATCATGACATGGAATGTTTAATAATAATGAAACAAGGAGCTTGAATTAATGAAAGGATAATTTCCATCAATTTTCAAATTGTAAAAGTAAAATATGTGAATTATTTGTTTCTTTGAAAAATAGGAAATTACATTGATATTTTTGAAAATATTTGAAAGATTGAATTCACATTGAATTTTTATTGATTTAATTGAATATGAATTTGAATATTTGTAACATTGTTGTCCCCTAATTTCTATGTTGAGATTTTATGCTTGAGGACAAGCATGGTTTAAGTGTGGGGGTATTTGAGAGAGAAAATTTATGGGCATATTTTTTATCTAATATTGAGGGGTTTTTAATTTTATTCAATGATAAAACCCATGTATTTAAATGTTTTATTAAAATAATGGGTAATTTGAATTTTATAATGATTATGTGAAAAATTGAGAAAAGTGCATAATGTTGGATTTTTGACCGATTTTTACTACAAAGGTATTTTTTTCATTTTTTAAAAAATTTAATTCCTAAATTCATGATTCTTTTTCTTAGAATCATGATTTTATTTCATTAAACTTTATCTTAAGGACATAGAGTTGATTCAAAGATCTATTAGTAAAAAAATTCATTGAAGTTGGAAATTTTTCTAGGAAAATAGAATGGACCACACCACTATAACGGATGAAACAATCAGTATCCTCACCTCATATTTAGATGATTCCACATATGATAGTACTATGACACAAAGGACCGACTTTAAGACACATTTGGATGAATTTTGAAGTCATTAAGGTTTCCATTGATCGCTATAAATGTGAAGACAACTTCCTGGAAATTTCGTCCATAAAAAGTCTTATTCAATGAAAATTCCCTAACTCTTTAATCCTATGGCTAAATGAGCTGAAATTTAGAGGGTTAATGGAAAATAACTTTTATGAAGGGTTCCACTCATTAACATAACATTTAATAGGCCAACAATGTGCAATCTTTCAGAGGATTGAATTCTGCCTATAAAAGGAGGCCCTCACCTTCTTCCCAAATCATCAGCTCGACACCCATAGCTATGGAGGGATCCCACCCGGGCATGGGCCACTTCTTATGCTCTTTCCCCCCTAATGTATTCTTTATATTTTATTTTAATTTTATTTTTCTATTATTTTTCAATTGTAATTCAAATTTTCGTTTTATTAATCCATGCCTTTGTGTTTCTCCATTCACTTTTCTTCATTTCTATCCCTCCCTCTCTCTCTCTCTTCTCTTCCACCCACTCCACTGAGTAATATCTTACTCTTAGAAATGATATGATGACCCTGAGACTTGGACTGGGGGGATTTGATGGTGATCATGAATTTTCTTTAATGTTTAATTTTAATTTTGTAGATAGATTTGAGCAGCATGCACAGGTAAGGCGAATGACTCTAATGTTGTGACTGACTCCAATGACATGCAACTAAACCTATCCCTATTCTTTTATTTAATCATTTTCCCTCTCTCCATGGTTGGTTCATCACACGTTGGATTTGAGCTAATCAATGTATGAAACAGATTTTATTTAACTCGGTCCTGGAAGATGACACATTCTAGACAAAGGTGTGTCACCAACTTGGATTAAAGGTGGAGGTGGAATTGAGAGTGTTCAAACATTCAATGATATTACAAAATTTATAATTAAATAATAGTAGTTCAAACATGAGATTTCATATTTGGATTATAAAACTGAAATAAAACATATAAAGGATCATAATGATAGAACATGTAACCAACCCCCAAAACCAAGTTCTTTCTTATTAATTCATTTTGTTTAGACTAGCATCTTAGTATAAATTTAGAATTCTTGATTCACATGTCATTATTTTAAATAATAAAAAACCCAAAAAGATTTTCATCATATTAATTTAATAAATAAAACCACAAAAAAAGATATAATAGGTGAATTAGATAATGTAATTGAACTACATTGAGAAATATCTTCAAGAGAGACGACTCTAGTCATCCACTATGTTGCACTAGAAAAAATAAAATTATTTTTGTCCACACCCCGCAACAGGCGTGCATCGAAAATAACGTTGTTTCCAAGGAGATAATCATTAGTTTATTTACTTTTTATATTTTCACATCTTAGATACATTTAATTTTGTTTGAAAAAACTAAAAATAGACTTCCATTCTTTATTCAAATTCAGAATATTATGCATGGAAAAATAACTCACACGTGGAACAACAACAATAAGAAGAAGATAAATTTTTTAGAAGAGCATAGGTGCATTAACTTAGAGAAAGCATTGAACAAATAACCAGAAAGGATTATAGAGCTTTTTATTATGTTCGTTCATTAATGGAGTAACCCAAACCTAAGCCAAAGGAATAACCTGAGAAAGTGGTGGAAGAAAATTCACTACTTATATTTGAAATTGAAGAACCTGAGGAGTCAATGGAGGAAGACATACCTGGTGAGCTAAAAGTGGGAGATCAAAAACGTTTGGATGAATTCTTGATTAAATGTGAGGAACTACCTGACCTCCCCATACAATAAAAAGAAGAATATTCACCACCACTGAAGGAAGAAACCACCAAAGTGGTGGAATTTGAAGTCAAGATGGAGGAGACAGACTAAATGCCTCCATCCTCAGAGTGTCTACTCCAAGAGGCACTTACCACTAAGGTAGATATTGTAGGTGAACTGACATAGGGATTTGAACCATTCGTTGACAGTATCCCTTCTAATTTTATTTAATATGAATTCTACATCACTCCTTGTGGTTTTGATTATACAGAATCTGACAATCTCAGCTATGCTATGGAGGATGAAGAATAACCAAGATGTGCACATGTTGAGGAACATATGGAGATCCCTGGACACGTTGAATATTTATTGACGGAAGTTCATGAAGAGATTATAGTGGATTCCCCTAAGGAAATCATGATAAAGTATTCTTACTTTTATGGGGAAGAATTTGATCTTGATACTTCATGTTTTAATATTATTCAAATATAATTACACTCTGAATTTCCTATTGTCTATTCTTTTTATAAATCATGCCTTGAGGAACCAATGGACATACAAGAAGAGGTTGCACAAGTAGTAACCTATAAGTAGGATTATTCATACTTCATCCTACCCCACCATGCAAGTTATACCTCATTGTGAAGGGGGCGGGAATTGTGTACTCTATCTATGGATCATTACTCACCCAGAAGAATGAAGAACAAGTTGAGAAAATCCACATGTGGTGGTTCCAATCAAAGAAGTGTCATCCTCCATCAGACATTGGATAATAGTTGGTACTGCCCTTTGGAGTTAGTCAAAATTCAGGGCCCAATTCGGGGATAATACCAAGATTTATCATTACTTTATTTCTAGGAATTTCGATGTAAATTTCTTTTATTTGAAATAATTTATCATGCGGTCACCTCCCACTTTTCATTTTAAGCTTAAATGAAATGATCAGTGTGATTAATTGAGTTATTTTTTATAGGATCATGATAATAGAAGGAAGACACAAATAGTGAAGGGGAAGGACCATGTTTCATGGGAGAAGGGTGTTCAATTTTAGCGTTTTATCTTTTAAACTTTCCACATTTTTTTCCACAACATGTTTTGAGATTTAAAGATAAAATTGCAGGCCCACACTTAAATTCATGTTTTACAAAACTTATCTAGGAGACTTGAGTTTCTTAGGAATCTTGAGATACCATTTTTTAGATATCAATGTTTAAATGATTAAATTATTGAAATTAATAATTGAATTTTTAAAATGAATCATGGATTTTTAAGTAATGACTCATGATTTTAAGGAATTAAATGATTCATGTAAATTAAATTTCCCTACCATCCTTCATGATTTGAATTTCTGAAGTTCATGTGAATTGATTTATTATTCATGCCATAAGTGATTGTCTAATTTTATATTTCCCATTACTAAGAGTATTTATAGACTAAGTACTTCCTATTTATTCTTGAGCATATTTCTTGAGTGATCTTGGGACATGTAACCGACTAGAACTTGTATTGAAACTTGTCAAGTCTAGGACTGTGAAAAAGCATATTTAAAATGATTCATGCATCCTTTAAAAAGATAATTTTCCTTAAAACACCACCTTTACATCCATCCTTCTTTTAACCCATAGAGACCATGAATGTACTTTATAGGAATTAGCCATATTTCAATCAATTTTTATCAATTCCTACCCTCCTCTGAGTATTTTCATAATATTTTAGAGTTGAACTTTGGGGGTAAAGGGAATCATGGTGGATGGGATGATATACATTATAAAGAAGAAGTGTGGGGTATTATTGTGGTAATTATAAAAGGTTGTGGAATCGTTCATTATACTCTATTGTTTCCCACACTTGAATTAAAAAATGACAAAAATGACAAAAAGAACCAAGAAAAAGAGAAAAAAAATGGGTTGTGATTTGGGAAAACCAAAAATCACCATTTTTAAGACCGATGATCTTATAATCCTATGTGGATATGTGATGGATGTGAGGTTTTATACAATGAAAAATTTCGAAAAAAGAGAAAAAAAGTATAAAATAAAAAATATATTCAAGAGGGTGCACAAATGATTTATTATGATTACTTGATCATAACCTTTTGTTTGAGTTTTGGGAAGTGGGTGTTGCTACGTTGAAGAGGATAATTTCATTATATTTTTACTTTGTATATCATGCATAGTACTTAAGAGAGTAACCTCCTCCTTAAGCCTTAATTTTTAATGCATCAAATCCTACCAACCTTAAACCTCATAGTCAATAGAACCTTAATTACAAGTCCTTGTGATATTACGTGTGTTTTATCTTTACAAAGTGGGGAAAGTAGTTCATTTACAAGCCTATGGATAAGGAGAATTTTTCTCATGATATAAAGATAAATCTACTTGAATTATATCATGAGTGATGAGAGAAAAGAATCAAAAGTGAGGTAAATCATGACTTCTCATGTTTAATAATAATAAATGAAGGAACATGAATGAATGAAATGGGAAGTTCCATTAATTTTCAAATGGTAAAAGTAAAATATGTGAATTATTAGTTTCTTCAAAAAATAAAAAATTAAATTTATATTTTATGCAAATTTTTGAAATTTTAATTTCACATTGATTTTTTTTTATTGCATTGGAATTTGAATTTTGGTAACATCGGTGTTCTCTGATTTCCATGTGGAGATTTTATACTTGAGCACAAGCACGGCTTAAGTGTTGGGTATTTGGAAGAGAAAATTTTTATGCATATTTTTTTACCAAATAATGATGATTTTTTAATTTTTTTCAATGATAAACTAATTTATTTAAATTTTTTATTAATATAATGGGTATTTTGAATTTTAGAATGATTATGAGAAAAATTGAGAAAAGTGCATAATTTTGGATTTTTGACCGATTTTTACTACAAATGTATTTTTATCATTTCGTAAAACATATAATTCCAAAATTCGTGATTAGTGTTTTTTGTA
The DNA here is from genome assembly GCA_963277665.1 of Viscum album. NCBI lineage: Eukaryota > Viridiplantae > Streptophyta > Magnoliopsida > Santalales > Viscaceae > Viscum > Viscum album. The sequence continues at coordinate 959,338,790 of OY728148.1, read as the reverse complement.
ATCCTGATTTTATTTCATTCAACTCTATCTTTTGGACCTAGAGCTGATTCGAAGATCTATTAGTTCAAAAAATTCATTGAAGTTGGAAACTTTTTCAGGCAGACAGTGTAGACCCCCCCACCATAACGGATGCAAAAATCAGTTCCCTCGCCTCCAATTTATGTATTTTTACTTGGGATACAACTAGGACACATAGAACCGACTCTACAACAAATTTGGGGGAGTTTTGAAGTCATTAAGGTTTCCATTGATCGTTACACATTTGAAGAAAGATTCCTGGAAATTTCGGCCATAAAAAAGTATTATTCAATGAAAATTACATAAATCCTTAACCCAGAGGCTAAATGAGCTGAAATATGTAGGATGAACGGAAAAAAAATTTATGAACAACTTTTATGAAGGGGTCGATGTGTGAATCAACCATTTAATATTCCAACAATGTTCAGTCATATAGTTGAAAAAATTCTACCTATAAAAGGAGTCCCAAGACTCCTTCCCAAATCATCAGCTCGACACCCACATCTAAGGAGGGATCCCATCGGGGCACGGTCCGCTACTTCTCCTCTCTTCCCCCCTAATTTATTATTTATATTTTATTTTAATTTTAGTTTTGTATTAGTTTTCAATTGTAATTTAAATTTTAGTTTTATTAATCCATGCCTTTGTAATTCAAATTTTTGTTTTATTAATCAGTCACTACACACCAAAATTTTCTTAAAGAGAAAATTATACACTCTTCGAATGAAGAGTCATCATCAGTGACTGATCACATCAACACTATCAATACCCTATTCGCTCAACTCATGACACTGGGCTACAAAATTAGGGATACTGAATGTGCTGGTATTCTACTCTAAAGATTTACAAATCCATAAGATCAGTTGATCATCAACCTTACCAACAATATCATGATGGACATGTTTATGCTCAACAACGATGCAATTTTGGTTCTTGAAGAAAACAATTCAATGCAAGAGCAATGTGACAGACAAAAAACATTCCACCAATCGAAGACTTTGTCAATAGAGAGAGGAAGGACGATGGAGCATGATTCTAAGTGAGAGCCAAAATCATGGAAGGTCCAAATCAAAAAGAATAACAACATCACATGTTACGGTTGTGGAAAGTAGGGGCACACCAAAAAGAATAGTTGGAACACTAAGAGTGGTTGAAACAACTCTCAATGAAATATGACGAGTACTTACGGAAATGGAGACATAATAGTCTGCGAATCTTCAATGATGGATGGAGGTAGACATCATCTCAACAACACATGGATAATTGATTCAATACAAACATGGATCAAAGGGAATGGTTTGATCAGTATGAACATATCCCAAAAGGACTTGTTTACATGAGGAACTATCACACCTTGAAGATCTTTGGAGTCAATACCAACAAACTGAAGACACATGATGGTATAATTCAAACCACCTAAGGAGTACTCCATGTGAAGATCCTAAATATTAACATATTTTCATTGGGTGGATTTAATGACATCAGGTGTAAGACTCGCACTAACAATGGAGTGGGGAATATTATTAAGGGTGTTCTTGTGGTGATGATGACAGAGAAGATCTCAAATAATCTTTGCATTCTTTATGGTGAATCATACAAGGAGGTGGATATAGTTGTCACGTCCCATCCCTCGGGGCCCATGTCGTGACTACCCCAAACTCGTCTTCCATTGGACAGAGGCTAACAACTAGCACCATAAAGGTGTGTCCCTTAAACGGTAAGGCATTTCTTCTTTAACCAGTACAAACACATAGTCCAAGAACAAAACAAGATGCAACCACACAGACTTGAACACAATAAGATGCAACCACAAAGTAAACCGATGTAGTGAAAGAGTGTTGAAAGTAAAAAGGGGCCAGAATACAAGCCCAACTGTAAAAGTACAAGTACGACTGGTAGTACAATACAACTAAAAGAAAATGGAATACAGCTACTGGGTCATCCTCTGAGGTTCCTACTTGTAGGGTAGGTACAAATCACCTCCTCAGCACTCCACTTTTGTCTATCTCCTCTGCGACACATCATGCTGAATGGTCCACCTCTGAGCATCGTCCAGTCCTAGCACCCTTAGCCTAAATCCATGTTGCACGTCATCTACACCAGACACAACAAGGTGCGGGAAAATCCCATAATAGGGTGACTATAATGATACCCATTAGGGACCCCAAGACCCTCATTGGTCTCCTAGAGTTCCAAAAAGGAAAAACCAAAATGTAAGACATCAACTCTACTTAGGTATATTTCCATACATATACCTAAGTTATCAATATATACTCATCTCATACATGAGGGAAGGACGCCACATAGGTAACACCACGAAGGTAGAATTACCACATAGGTAACACCACGAAGATAAAACCATGAAGGTAACTCCATGAAGATAGAATTACCACGCACGTAACACCAAAAAGATAGAAATACCACACAGGTAACACCACAAAGACAATACCACAAAGGTATAAGTACCACACAGGTAACACCACAAAGCAAAAAGTACCACACATGCAAAAGAATCATCTCACAATCAGATATAACTTATGTACATAAGTACATATGATTAGTGATAAACTATAGCATCTTATTCTATTAAGAAGCACTACTGTTGACCCACACAGGATCGATAGGTAACTAACCCCCGCTGACCCACATAGGATATGACCCACACATGATCGATATGCGCTTACCCACACAGGATCGATGAGCACTGACCCACACAGGATCAGACCCACATATGATCAATAGATGTTGACCCACATAGGATCGATGTTCTTTCTTCATGTTCCATCCTACCACAGGTTTCCTTCCACCCGGTACACTCATGTTCCATATAATATGTCCCTCGAGATATCGGTCATACCTCAACCACCACTAATCTCTACAAAGTAATAACTCAATAGACCGCCATGTCGTAAGGGTTCCAATGCAATAGACGGTGCGTCAATCAGACACCCATTCTATGAGTTATAAGTGTTTTAGCTTCGGGGGCCCGGTTAGACACATCATCGGTCCCGCCAGCATCATTCGTCCATTGGAGGAAAGAAGTAAAATAAAATAACAAAACATGATATTTTATTAATCTTTCAAAATTCCACAAAAATAACTTTTTCACTCGACCTACTGCGGTCGAAGTTATCCTACTCTTACGTGAATCATGGTGCTGCGGGTTCAACGATGCCCTCATATTTTTAAGCCGAACAACAATTCAAAAATTAGAAAACGCCGCTCACGCGGTTACTGAACGTACCCAAAAAAATATCTGAAAATTATAAATAGTCACCTTCAATCCGTGGCACTTGAGGGTAGGATCTGCCTAATTGAAACACGCCCCAATGAACCCAATGGTACACTCGGATTTCCAATCCGAGTAACAATTTAAAAGTTATGGATTTTACAATAAAATAATTTTCACTTAGTTATTTTATTTATGGCCAAAAACTAACTTTCACTGGTGGCCCGCACCGGCCAATGTTAGTATCTTCCTAAAGAGATCATACCCTCATGAACTCAACGGTGGTCTCAGATTTTTAATCTGAGTTACCATTAGTGTGTTATAAACATTTGAAAAATAATATAATTTTATTTAATTATTTTATTTATGGTTATTCAATTTACAGTTTTTCTCACAGGAGGTCTGCACCGACTAAACGTAAGTCGTACCTAGGGTAAACCCGCCGTTCTGAGTGCAACAATTCCCTCAGATTTTTAATTCGAGTAACTATTTAAGAATTATTCAACTTTTTCAGGAAAACTGCTTCTGTGTGCTAATTAAAGCTTAACAAAACTTCGACGGATCATTCTGGGTACCCTGGACCTTAGAATTACGCGCTGTCGGATTTTTTGGTCTTGAAATAATTCCAGATAATTAAAAAAATTATATGGAATTTTCAAGACATTACAATGGTTGTCCTGTTTACTACCTCAACAAAAGCATTGAGGAAGTCATGGTATCAAAAGCTTAGTCTTATGTTCGAATGAAGATTCAAGATTCATACTGAACATAAGTTTCTTCCTAGATTGAAAATGTATCCTCTCCATTTTGGGAGCATTATGATTTTTGCAACCAACATTGGTTGAATTTTGTGACGTCGAAAATGAAGAGAAACGATATATTAGAGTTGATCCATTCCAATATTTGGAAAGCACATTTTATATCCCTAGGAAGAGAAAGTTTCATTTCATATTTCATTGATGATTATTCCATGACATGTAACGTGTACCGAATCAAGATGATATCAAGTGTTTTTAAAGTCTTAAAAACATTCAAAGAATGGATGATGATGGAATCTTGAAAGAAGATCTAGTGTTTGAGGATTGACAGTAGTGGACAATATTCAAGTGAGGATTTTGATACAATTTTTTCAGTGAGAAGGAATCAAGAGACAATTCATGGTGTCGTACACTCCTCAACAAAATGCAGTGGAAAAGTGGGTGAACATAACCTTGTTGGATAGAACAAGGGATATATTGAAGACTATATGAATTTTCAAGAATTTATGGGATAAAGTAATGAAGTGAACATGTTATGTGATCAATCGATTTACTTTTGTGATGATTGATATGAAATCACTAATGAATATGTAGAGTGTTAAACCTACTAACTATGCTTGGTTACATACTTATGGAGGTCATGTATCTGTATTGTTTAATGATAAGGAATGATTGAAGTTGGATTCGAGATCCAATGAATTTATATTCTAAGGATACATTGATGGTGTGAAGGGGTATCTTATGTGGGACCCAACTACCCATATACTTATCATCGGCATGGAGGTTATATCTCTAGAAGATAAGTTGAAAGTGATGATTAATGGGGACTTGAAGAAAGAGAACCCATATACTATAATAGTTGGGGTGGAGGAAGAATCCATAGAAGAACCAATTTCCATTTAGGATCATGATTATCAAGTTATGATTGATTTTGGACTATGCCGATCAACTCATGATAAAGGAGAACCAATATGGCACTCAGAATTTATCACTGAGATAAATATTATGTACTACTTATTGATGTAGGATGGTAATCCATATACTTTTTTTGGACGTGATGTGCAGTTCAGAAATATCCACATTGATGGAAGAAAATGAGGAGAAACTTGATGCCCTTCACAAGAACAAGAATTGAGATATTGATCCATTACCTCATGGAAGGAAGAATATCAGTAAAAATAGGTTCTTTAAGATCAATTGTGTTGAAAAGGAATAATTGTAAAGATATCATGCAAGACAGTTTGTTAAAGGATATGCATAGAGAGAAGTTATTTATTTCAAGGAAATATTTTCTTTCATTGTTAGAATAATGATTGTTCAGATAGTTATGGGGATGTGTGCAATATATAGTTTAACTCTAGTATAGCTAGATGTAAAGAGAACTTTTATAAATGGTGATCTTGATAAATAAATATATATTCTCTAATCGGAATGTTTTTCAAAATAAGGAAAAGTGAACTTGGTTTTTAGGTTGAGAAAAAAGTTTATGGTATTAAGAAGGCACCAAGGTGTTGGAACAAGGGATTTTATTCCTATATCATGAGTATTGGACATAAAATACTTCATTCAGGTAATTGTGGATATTTCATGGGTTCATATGGTAATGATTTTATCATTCTTCTATTGTATGTGGATGACATGTTGATAGTTTTTGTGGGAGTATGATATGAAGGAATTAGGACCAAAAAATAATATCTTGGGATACAGAATTATTGAGATAGAAATAAGGGTATGATTAAACTATCAAAAAAGAATTTCTTGAGGAATATCTTGAAATACTTCCACATGTGACATTATAAGCCTATATTAATTCCAATTACTATTAATTTTATGTTATCCTCTATGATGAATCCTAACAGTGATAACAATGAAGTATAGAGGATGTAGATGTCTCAATTACCTTATGCACCAGCTGTGGGTAGTATGATATTATCTATGGTTTATATGAGACCAGAAATTGCACATGTAGTGGGAGAAGTTAGTTGGTATGTGGAGAATTAAATACAGGGGCATTGAAACATATTAAAGAAGACCCTTAGATACATCAAGGAGATCTCATATGTTGTATTATGTTATTGAGGATCAAATTTCACTATTAGAGCCTACGCAGATTCTGATTTTGTAGGTGATTATGACCAACGAAAATACACTTTGGGTTATGTGTTTAATTTTATAGGATGAGTTGTGAGTTGTAATTAAATGTTTTATTCTATTATATATTTATCCACGACTATGGTAGTGTACATGAAAACTACATAGGCTTGCAAAGAAGTGATTTAGATGTGATGGTATCCAGAGGATTCAGGGAAATGACAGAAGTATATCCAATTGTTTTGGGACAATCATAGCACCTTGAAAATTAAAAGGATTCTATATTTTTATTCCAGTAAAAAGCACATTATGGTACAATACCACTTTGTTCGAGATGTGGTGGAGGAAGGAAGTGTGGATACGCAGAATATTTATATTGAAGAAAATTAGGTTAATTTTATGATGAAGTTTATTAACTTTGCTATGTTAATATAGTAAAAATATTCAATCGTAACCATAGATATAAGGCCAACATGGTTGGAAGATAGAAATGATTTGTGGAAATATTATTTGTTCCCAATCAGATATCCTAGTGTGATATATATTGGAACTTGTTTCTCACAAACAGTTTCACCCCGTTGACTTTTCAAAGTGGGCTAGTGTGGTTAGTGGGATGGGTGGAAAAACTAACCCATGGAATTAAATATAGGAGGAAGATCAAGTAAGGCCCCTTCCTATAAAAGGCAGAGCGCTTTGACTGTTTTAGCATCATCAACTAAAGTATTGAGCTTCCTATTTCATCATTTTGAGTGTTGTATTTTGTGAGGTGCATTATACATTACTCAAGAGAGTTAATTACGTGGATATTTTATTTATCATAGAAAGAGAGTGTGTTTAACCTCTTTTACCATAGTGATATCATTCTATTTTTCTATGGTTTTTTACACCTCTTTATTTGTGGGGTTTTCTATGATACATATATTGTTCATTTATTATTCATTTTTACTTTACTTTTATCTGACAATTATCACATCATGAAAGGGAAAATAATATTTGATCCCAATAGCAGCCTTAATAAATATTGTTTTATCAGATTCTATAAAAAAATTGTGGGTTGTGTTATGAGGTAGCCCACTTTAAATGGAGTAATTGAGTTGTATGGGTATAATTTTATTTCTCAAAATTATAGAAAAAAATTAACATGTTTATAATTATATAAATATTAGGAAGAATGAGGAAAACATGAATAATACAAATCTTGTAATGATTTCTCATAATCGGAAGTGTAACATGCTGATTCTAACAAACCATAAACAATAAATGAGAGCATAAAAAGTACCAATTCATGTAAAAATTTAAAATAGATAACATTCTAATGAGAATATATATAACCAGTTTGATATTAATACTGATAAGTACCAAGACCTATTAGAGATAACAGACTCAAACATAAGCGATATGATCAATAGAAAATATTGACATAAATTAGTAATCAAATCATAAAGAGGACCATAGGTTTTTGACATTATTTATCTATTTAGCCTACATTCATGGTGCAGGGGTACCAATATTCCACTATGAAAAATGGGATTATGAAAGATATGTGATAAATAGTGAAACATAACCATATAAGAAAAAGTCACATGAGGAAAATATCCAATGTTTAGGTTCATGAAATGCTAGGACTCACAGTAGAACCAAGTTGGGGATTCATCATATACTGTGCACCTTGGAAAAACTAAAACAACAAACGCAACATAGAACCAATGAATAATCAAATACAAGGCATAAATAACCGATAGAAACAAAGAAGAATACCATACTACGGCCCCTTACTAGGGATAAATCTCTCCTATGTGTTTTCATAGAGCCTCTATGTAATTAGGTCTTGTTGTTAGGGTCATCGATATTGTACTCCTAAATAATCGTCATTTCCATCTAGGTAAAAGGAACACCAAGGAACACTAAGAACTCATCAAAGCTCCTCACCAAGAATAGATTAAGACGATCAAAACTTATCTAGATCGATATTTCTTCTTTGGTAAGTCATGTAATCCCACCAGTGCTCCTTCATATACTCTTCTCCTTTGAGGAAAACTAGAGCTCCCAAAATCAAAGAGATTTTTCACCCAACTAAATATCCCACAAGTGGAGAGGTAGATTCTAAATCGAGGAGTCATTGTAGTAGGGGTAGAGTAATACTAGAGCATATAACCAAGGATATTAAAAATCTAGATAACTGTCCCAACATTACCACTTAAACAAAAAAATAATGACATATGACATCAGAGGATAAGCTATCATGGGTCACCCATAGATCAAGCCAATCAGTTTCACGAAGAATGAAAAAAGGGAGGAATATAAAACCATAGGATCATAAGGATCAATGGATCAACATCAGGTATGAGGATGACATAGATCAAATGGGAAAGCGGACCAAGGATAATGGCACATGCCCAATGTATAAACCGAACAAAAGGCCCGCATGAACTAATAAAAGAAGCTCAAGCTCAATAATACATAAATCCAACATATAAAAATAACAAAAATTAAATGAAAATGAATATTATGACAAGTAAAAAACAATGTGTAACACCCCGAATTTTGGATATCATATAATGATGATATTATGCATTTAGTTTTTTTAAATCCCTTTTAACCAAACAAAAATATAAAGGATAAACATAAGGCTCATTATTTAAATAATAACATCGTAGTGTCTACAATACCCCGATATCAAAAGAGTAATCATACTAACCAAATATACCTATTAAAACCCCTATCAGAACTACTGGAAGACCCCCAATCACCACAACGAGGCCTAGTAAGTAAAGGATATCCTTCGAGTCAACTAAATCAAAAAACATCACCACTCCGATCATATAAACCATGTTCAGCATTAGCGGAATGGAAAGCACCATCCTCTTCCTTATGAATTTTAGGACACCGTAAGGTTTGGTTTTATAGGACACTTTTACGACCATTGCTCTATTGAATATTGGAATCTAATAGTTATAAAAAAAAATAGTCATTAGACCTTGTTAGTATAAGTGAACTTATTTAAATTTTAATTTTTTTCCAAATAAATTTGTTGTGATTAAGGTTATAATTAAACCATCATTTATGAACTCTAAAAGGATATGGTGTAAAACTTTGTTTCACCCTTAAGTGATTTTGAAAAGAATTAAGGAATTCAAAACACTTTGAGAATTTTTCAAATACAACGTAACAATTTTCATTTCTTAAATAATGTTATAATCTAGGTTTATGTTTTTCAAATTAAATTATGTTTTGATTGAACTATGTTTTCAAGGATATTAGTATCTAAATTATAAAGTAGGTTTATTAAAATTTCCTTTTAGTAACTTCTTGTGTTAAAAAAAGGGATTTAGTATTTCTAATTTTAGAAATACTTCTAACTAAAACAAGTTTAATTTGTATTCATTAGTGTTTAAGAATGTAAAATTATTTATAGTTTTATTAAATGGATTGTTTCCTCTTCTTAAAACTTTTTTTTAGTGTAGCTTTTTAAAAAAAAAATGGCCTACTAGGGCCAGCCCTTTTTGACTAGGGCCGAGGGAGGCAGCTCACACAAAGTGGTTGAGCCTGACCCTCAGCCCCATGCAAAGGTCGGCCCGAGCTCCGGCAGAGGTTCCCCGAAGGGCACTCGGGAGCAAGCCAGAGGGTATAGGCGCACCAGTGTGGGCGTGAGGCCGTGGTGGGGTCTGGGTTGTCCAAGGCCTGTGGGGGGAGCCCATGTATAGGGCCCCCTTCGTGGGTGTTGTGTGATATTTGAGCACTCATTGGGAGGCATGGGGATATTAGGGAGGCAAAAACTACTCTCCATTTCGATGTGGGAAGAAATTTTTCAGGCGAAACGCGATCTGGACCATTGGATCGCGTCGCGCGCGATCTGGGCCATTGTTTCTAATCATACGCTCATCCCTAAGCGACCGTGTCTTCCTCCTCTGGTTTTGTCAACCGTATGATCCAGTATGATATAATCATGGTCGTTCGAGGTATTTAAATTTCCATGTTGAACAAAGACCGTCCGATGAAACTTAGATCTAATCTAAGCCGCTCAATTCTTTTAAAACAACGGATGCATCTCATCCCTTGGATCGATGTTGGGATCGATCTGGACCGTCCGTTTTTTCCAGGAATTTCCTCTAGTCGCGTCTTCTTCTTCCTCCGCACATGGGTTACACCAGTAACCCTACCCTATATCACACCCCTTGTTTTCTTCACCTCTGACCAAAGGGGACCCCATGTCTCATCATTTTCTTCAATCACAACACCCCCCATTGAATGCAATGCAAGTGGGTATGTTTTTGTGTGCAAGGTGGCATGTTAGCTTTTGTATATAAATAACTGAGACCTCTCAGTTCTTCTCTCCCATTTAAGTCTCCAGTGAGCCTGGTGAACCCTCCCTGAAGTCATCGTTTCCCTGGTTTTTAATGTAAGGGTTTTTATTTTTGTCTTGTTTTGCTTCTTTTATAATATATACACTTATATATTCGAATATATATATATATATATATATTAACCTTACGGTTCAGTCCAAACATTCTTAAATGTTGAACCTATGCCTTTGGGTTCTCTTGTATTAAAAGAGATTAAAGAATGTAAGGATTATACCTGGCCTCATTTTGTTGTTTTGAAAATACATATATACTTTTTGTTATATGTATATACGTCAGTTATATGCGAGAATGGGAATGACCTTTCTACATCGCTTATATGTAAGAAATTTGTGTATAATTGTTCATGCACTGCACATATTCACATACACTTAATTTCATATTTAAATAGTAAATAAATTTTGAAAATGTTATATATATGATCGGGTTTTTATAAAAAAAATTGTTGCTTTTAATAAACAATTTTTTATGACTAAGGGCATGACATGTCCTATTCAAAACGTTTTTGAACTAATATTCATAGGGGATTAACACAAATGGGTGTGTCAATATTTCTGTTTGAGTTCGGGTATATACATATATTTTATATGTTGCATGAACCTTTATTTCAGTTGTTAAGGTCCTTATACATTAAGTCTTGAGTAGAGGTGGAGTTTTAAAAACATAAGAAATAGGGTGTTAAACAAAACTTATATCCACATTTAAGAGTAGCTTATATGATTCCCATATCTTTTAAATGATTTTGCTTATAGTGAAGATTCATGCTTTCTATCAGGGACTTTATTTAGTATTATGAAAAGGCTTAACAATATTGAATGTTTTAGCATGTGCAAGCTCAAAACCCTACTTGAGATTTTTGGTTCACCTTGTAATTAAATGGATGATAAAATTTTAGAATTTCAAGAACAAACTTGCATGTGATAAATTCTAGTTTTTTTGATCTTTCAGTCCCTTAGATGTCAATGTATGTTCCATAATCTGCATTTCTTCTTTCCTTTTAATAATGGTCATATGATTGTTAGCTTGGTTTTTAATCATCTATATGCTTGTCTCACTTATAAGATATGTAAATTCAACTACTATGACCAACTATGAATGAACTATTCAAGGTGGTATGGGACGTATTGAATATACAACCTCATTTAAGTAAATTATTGATTTATATGGCTCACATGAAAGTAAATACATATTAAGGGTGTTCCCTGATAGTGGTCCAATGCATTGGGTAATGAAATAATCTCTAGAGATTACAACCTTCACGATACCCTGGTGAATAACCTCAAGAATTTTTATTTATTGACACCTTGGGTATGGACCTCAGTGATATGTTCATGAATTTAAAAATGAAATGTTGAAGCCACATATCCAAGTTATGTTAAAAGTTATTTTCAAGATGATATGCCCATTCATTCACTACTCTTGACCTTATGTTTTTATCAAGTTCATATTGATGTCAGAAGTAAAATTTTGGGGCATGACTTGTGTAAAATAGTAACAAACATATGAAATTGAAGTTTTTTTCCATCACGCGCAACTCTGATTAAGTATTACTCATAACGGTTTAATTTGTGCTTAAACATTCATACGTCATACTTGTTTAGGATATCTTTTACAACCCCTTTTTGAAAATGTCCTAATTGATTCATGTATTCCTTGAAAATATTAGTTGAGCACTTTTATGTTATGTTATATGTGTTATAGTTTTCTAAAAGATAATGAACTTTGGATAAGTTTTCAAAAAATTCTTTTAAATGATTCATTGGTTTATTTTAAACCCATTACTGGGCATTCTTATGCTCACCCTACGTTATGAATTTTAAATTTTCAGGTAACATCTTTTACCAGATGGAACTTTTCTGAAGATACCGGTTCCCCAGAGACCGAACCGAACTCAATCCTATATATGGGATGTGATGTCTGTTTATCAGTGCATGTTTCTGTTTTAAAATGACACATCATGTTCAGAAGGCCCCGACTCTTGGTTTCTCTGGGGTCGGTTCTTCACAGTCTGTATTCGAGGATTCAGTTTGGATAAATCTAGAAAGACAGAACTAAAAAAAAGAAAAATATACTTCAGCATTACTAAAAATGAGGTTTCTTAATTTTTCAGATAGAAAATGAAGGTAGTAATATTTTTTCACTTCCCAATGAGGCCTGAGAAACCATAATTTCCATAGCCATCCCTGAAGCTTTTATAAACTATGCCCATATCGGTTTTTCATGAAAAAATCTCTATGATGTTTCCAACTCTCCCAGAATACTTCAACTCTACTGAATAGTGGGTCTGGATTACATATTTAAGATGCAAGACTAGTTTCCATCTTACACACGATGTGGGAAGTACTACGAGGGAATTTTTATATGCTTCATCGCAGCAGAAGGCATCTCGTCCCTCACGACTTTCCAAGAGGCTGCTGTAGAGGGAGATCTCCATGCAGCATACATGTGTCAAGTCTTGTCCTATGGCCATTTTGGTAAAATGATGGACTTTGGCATCCATGAATAAAAAGCCTCTCATGTTGTGTGCATACAACAAGTACATAGGAATGTCTCATAGTTGTACACCGCACATGCCAGACTATGGAGATACAATAAGTTCTCCCACGACATCACACCTGATTGCTCAGTTTGCATATAGTTTAGCAAGATAGAGAGTTTTGAGCTTGTCATGGGAATTCGTGTGTTAGGGAAATGGGGAAACCATTATCCCCATTTTACGTTATGCACCAGTAGTTATATAAAGAACATATTTAGTTATCTCTTCTTTCTTATGTATTTCCTTTTTTTATAGTTTTGGATTGATTTCAAGTGATTGGAATCTCATGTTAAACATTCAGATGGAAGGAAAACCCCACATTTTATCTCTTCCTATTGAGATACTGGATATTATTGCAATCAAAATCTCTAAAGATGAGTATCATCCCTTCGCAAACCTGTGAGGAACGTGCAAGCAATTGTTTGAGGTGAAAAACGGTCTGGGGATTCTCCGCACCTGTCAAGGTAATGCTCCCATCTACTACTGCATGGGCTCAACACAATTGGCCGAGTGTAAGCGGAGAGGAAAATACCAAGAAGGTATCTTCCTGTGTTTCACCCTAGGTCCGAACTACACGGCCAGAGTAAAATATCAAGAGGGGGATTTAGAGGTAAATGTTTATTCCACCTACATGTACAAACTCCTCAGCGTTAGCCTGTACGACAATGTTTATAACTTAAATGTTCGCGATTGATACATAATTCGGAAAGTTCTTCATACGTTGGTCCATATGGACAGTTCCAAACTTTGTACCATTAAAGCCTCCCTCTGGAAACCAAAGTGTTTTGTGCATGAGTTCAACCCATTCTGCCCGAAGTATATCTGGATTAGATAACTAGAGGAGTTGAGTATCAATTTGGGTGTTCCGCTAAATGCACATGAGGATCCTCTATGATGGGGGATATGGTAGGAACAACTGAGATCTTCCTCTTAACAAGTTTGTATGAAAGGAATTTTGGGGATCCAATTATTTGATTGGAGGAGTAATGTAACACCCCGAATTTTGCGTATCATATAATGATAATATTATGCATTTACTTTTGTTAAATCCCTTTTAAAAGAAAAAAAATTTAAAGGATAAACATAAGGCTCTTTATTTAAATAAGAACATCGTAGTTTCTATAATACACCAAGATCTAAAGAGTAATCATGCTAACCAAATATACCTATTAAAAACTATATCAGAAGTACTGGAAGACCCCCAATCAAAACAATGAGTCCCAATAAGTAAAGGAGATCCATTGAGTCAAATAAAGCATAAAACATCACCAATGTGATCATAAAAACCATGCTGATCATTAGTGTAATGGGAAGCACCATCTTCTTCATTTTGAGTTTTAGGACACCGTAAGGTTTGGTTTTATAGGACACTATTTTCGACCGTTGCTCTAGTGACTGATGGAAGGTAACGGTTATAAGAAAATATACATTGGACATTTTTAGGATAAGTGAACTTATTTAAATATTAATTAGTTTTCAAATAATTGGGTTATGATTAAGGTTATAATTAAACAATCATTTATGAAATCTAAAATGATATGGTGTAAAACTTCATTTCACCCTTAAGTGATTTTGAAAATAATTAAGGAATTTAAAACACTTTGTGAATTTTTCAAATATAATATAACAATTTTTAGTTCTTAAATAATGTTATAAACTATGTTTATGTTTTTCAAATTTAATTATGTTTTGATTGAACTATGTTTTCATGGATACTAGTATATAAATTATAATGTAGGTTTATTAAAATTTCCTTTTTGTAACTTTTTGAGATAAAAAAAGGGGTTTAGTAATTTTAATTTTAGAAATTCTTCTAACTAAAACAAGTTTAATTTGTATTCATTATTATTTAAGAATATAAAATTCTATATAGTTATAATAAATGTAATTTTTCCTCTTCTCAAATTTTTTTCAGTGTAGCTTTTTGAAAACAAATTGGCCCACTAGGGACAACCCTTTTTGGCTAGGGTCGAGGAAGGAAACTCACACAAAGTGGCTAAGCTTGACCCTCAGCACCAAGCCAAGGTCAGCCCGAGCTTGGGTAGAGGTTCCCCGAAGGGCGCTCAGGAGCGAGAAAGAGCACATAGGTGCACCAGTGCGGGTGTGAGGACGCGGTGGGGTCTGGGTAGGCCAAGTCCTGGGGGCGGGAGCCCATGTATAGGGCCCCCTTCGTGGGAGTTTTTGTGATTTATGAGCACTCGTTGGGAGGCCTTGGGTTATAAGGGAGGAAAAAACCGCTCTCCGTTTCGATGTGGGAAGTAGTTCTTTGGGCGAAATGTGATTTGGACCATTGGATAGCGTCGCGCGCGATCTGGGCCGTTGTTTCTGATCCCGCACTTGACCCTCACCGACCGCATCTCTCTCCGTAGTTTTTGTCATCCATTCGATCCAGAATGATCTAATCATGGTCGTTCGAGGTATTTAAATTGTCGTGTCGAACTTAGACAGTCCGATGAAACTTAGAGCTAATCTAATCCACTCAATTATTTTAAAACAGCGGACACATCTCATCCCTCGGATCGACGTTGGGATCAATCTGGACCATCTGTTTTCCCCGACATTTCCACTAGCCACGTCGTCTTCTTCCTCCATGCATGGATTACACTAGTAACCCTACCCTATGGCACACCCTTCATTATCATCACCTCTGATAGCTAGGGACCCCCATGTCTTCTCGTTTTCTTCATGCATAACACCCCCCATTGAATACAATGCAAGTGGGTACGTTTTTGTGTGCAAGGCGGTGTGTGAGATTTTGTATATAAATAACTGAGATCTCTCGGTTCTTCTCTCCCATTCAAGTCTCTAGCGAGCCCAAACAACCCTCCCTAAAGTCCTCCTTTCCCTGGTTTTTAAAGTAAGGTTTTTTAGTTTTTCCTTGTTTTTCTTCTTTGAGAATATATACACTTATATATTCGAAAAAATATATTTTTTTTAACCTTACGGTTTAGTCCAAATTTTCTTAAATGTTAAACCATGCTCGTCAGGTTCTCTTGCATTCAAATAGCTTAAAGAATGTAAGTATTATACCTGGACTCATTTTGTTGTTTTGAAAATACATATATACTTTTGGTTATATGTATATACGTCGGTAATATATAGGAATGGGCATGACCTTTCTACTTCGGTTATATGTGTGAATTTTATGTATAATTGTTCATGCACTGCACATATTCACATATACTTAATTTCATAATTAAATAATAAATAAATTTTGAAAATGTTATCTATATGATCAGGTTTTTATAAAATTATTTTTTTGTAGGTTTTCATAAACAAATTTTTATGACTAAGGGCATGAACTACCCTATTTAAAATGTTGTTGAACTAATATTCATAGGGGATTAACACACATGGGTGTGCCAATATTTCAGTTTGAGTTCGGGTACATACATATATTTTATATATTGTGTGAACCTTGATTTTAGTTATTAAGGTCCTTACACATTAAGTCTCAAGTTTAGGTGGAGTTTTAAAAACCTAAGAAATAGGGTTTTTTAAAAACCTTATATCCACATTTAAGAGTAACTTATTTGTTTTCCGTAAGTTTTAAATGAGGTTGCTTATGGTAAAGATTCATGCTTTCTATCATGGACATTATTCACTATAATACAAAGGATTAACAATATTGAATGTTTTATCATGTGCACGCTCAAAACCCTACTTGATATTTTTGGTTAACCTTGTAATCAATTCGATGATAAAATTTTAGAATTTAAAGATCAAACTTTAATGTGATAAATTCTCGTTTTCTGTTCTTTCAGTACCTTTGATTTCAATGTATCTTCCATAATCTGCATTTCTTCTTTCCTTCTAATAATGGTTGTATGATTGTTATCTTTGTTTTTAATCATCTAGTTGCCTTTATCACTTATAAGATATCTAAATTCAACTATTATGACCATCTATGAATGAACTATTCAAGGTGGTATGGGACATCTTGAATATACAACCCCGTTTAAGTAAATTATTTATTTATATGGATCACATGAAAGTAAAGATATATTAAGGGGGTTCCCTAATAGCGCTCCAATGCATTGGGTAAAGAATTAATCTATACAGATGACAAGCTTCATGATACCCTAGTGAATAACCTTTGTAATTTTTCTTTATTGACACCTTGGGGTAAACTTCAATGATATGTTCATGAATGTCTAAATGAAATGTTGAAGACACATATTCAAGTCATGTTACAAGTTCTTTTCAAGATGATATGTCTATTCTCTCTCTACTCTTGCCCTTTTGTTTTTTTCAAATTCTTATTGATGTCACAACTAAAATTTTGGGGCTTGATTTGTGTAAAATAGTAACCAACATTTGAGATTGAAGATTTTTTCCTTCACATGCAAATCTAATTAAGTATTACTCTTAACGGTTTAATTTGTGATTAAACATTCATACATCATACTTGTTCAGGATATATTTTACTACCCCTTTTTTAAATTTTCCTAATTGATTCATGTATTCCTTGAAAATCTTAGTTGAGCACTTTTATGTCATGTTACATGTGTTACAGTTTTCTATAAGAGAATGTTCTTTGGATATGTTTTTAAAAAAATTGCTTTCAAAAGTTTCATTGGTTTATTTTAAACCCCTTACTGGGAATTCTTATTCTCACCATACATTTTGAAATTTAAATTTTCAGGTAATAGCTTTTATCAAATGAAACATTTCTGAAGTTACGGGTTTCCCAGAGCCTGTACCGACCTCGATCCTCTGTATGGGACGTGATGTGTTTATCAGTGCATATTTTTGTTTTAAAACGACACATCAAGTTCAGAAGGCACCAACTCCTGGTTTTTCTTGGGTTGGGTCTTCACATAATGCATGGAATTGAAATCATTTAATTTACAATATTGAGTGAATAATGTTCTAAAATCTCCACCGTGTAGATGTAATGCATTATCATAAACATCGGATGTCCCTACATCACATGTAACACCCCAAGATTTTACAGTATGTCACTTTTAGAAAATTTCATTTTCATTGATAGATTATGTTGTATTCAATACAAAAATATGTTTATGTTACACACAATAATGAGTTGTCTTGCATTACATGCAAGACCGAGTTTTACCAAACAACAATATATTATTAGAATATCATTATTTAATATAATTAGATATAACCTAGACATTATGTTAGTGGTTATGTTTAATATTAACTAACTTATGAAAATATATGGCTGAATTCATTGGTTCTAAATTAATTAAAAATGAATATAGTAACCAACTGAATATATATGAGATGTTTTTCTAAAGAAATATTTTTATGCTCACAATGTCATTTTATTCTAAGAAATTAAATTAATTACTATTATAGAATGATATTAATGAAATATATATTTTATATATTAAATAAAATATTTTTTATATTCATATAATTTATTTGAGAGGTATAAGATAATAACAAAACCAATATTAAACATAAAACCTATTTTTTTTATAAAAATAGTTTTACCGTCTCTTAATGGAGACCCTATTTTAAATCCAATTTTTGAAAAAATTTTGAATTCAAATATGGAATAATAAACTTCGTCTTTTAAATATAAATATAAAATTTTACTTTAGTTAAATTTTTGGTATTTTTCTGATAAGTTTCATGTTTTGATGAATAGTGAAAAATACTAAATTTTAATTGAAAACAATTTTTTTTATTAAAACAATTTAAAGTGTTAAATTATATTATTGATTTAAGTATAAATAGATTATTTTTATCATTTAATACAATTTTGGTTATTTTTATCAATTTTACAATGAATTTAGATATTAAAACGTTTCAATCTTTTGTAGGTTTAAACTTTAATAACTCATTTTCTCACGCCATCAACAAGATTAATTTTAAATTAATTAATACAAATTCTATGTTTTGAATTATGAAAAATGGATTTTATATTTGTAATTAGTGGGTACAAATTATGTAAATAGGTTTCTTTTATTTTTGGCCATATAAATATTAAAATTTAGTAATATTTTAATTACCATAGTTAAGGGTAATTAGGTAATTATGGATATAAATGATATTATAAAATTACCCCAACACTTGTACTAATTTCATTTAATGAGTGGTTTTCTACCAAAATCAACATTAGGTCAAAATTATACTCTTTTTAAGCCACTTGGATGAGAATAAGACATTTATTATATTTTATTTAAAGATAAGTCAAAAATTTCATACTCATGTTTTTAATAAGTATTACATTTTTACTACATGGTTATAGAAAAGATAAATTAGACTATACATATTCATTTGAATGATAACAAATTTATCTTCATCATTATAGTTTATTTAAAAAATTTAGAGAAGAAATAATTTAATTAAATGATTTTATAATAATGAAATATTAATTGTTTAATTAATGGAAATAAAAAATAAATGATATTAAAAACATTAAAATAAATAAAATTTGATAGAATTAATGACATCCATGGATTTTATAGATAATTTAGAAATTTTAGTGATATATTATATGTTTTGGTTCGAAGTTATCATGAAGTTAGGATATTTTTAAAAAAGACAAATATTGAATAGTATCAATAATGAAAAAATGATACTTTAAAATAAATAATATTTTATTAAATGATATAAAATTCATAAAAAAATAAATTCGGCCAAATAACTACAATAAGGTTAAATATGTCATCAATGATCCATTTTGGGTTTGTTTATCATTTTATAGTAACTATATTATCCCTAATGAGTACAAAAAAAATTAGCATGGTAAGAGTTAAAGGGTTTAACTAAGGGTTAAAGACAAATGATAAGGTTAACATTGTGACCTAAACATGTCTAATAATTATTTTTAAGAGGATTTAGACCCATACTCATCGTAGGTTTTAAATAACTCACTTTTAAGACGTTTTTAATTCAAAAATAATATATATTATTTTAATATTTTGGGAGTTTCCTAAAAAGACCCACCTAAATTATATAAGGGAACTTTCTCCCTCTCTTCCTAACACCAATTTTAACCTCCTAGATCAACCAAACCCTACCCATTTATATTATTAACTTCGATATACACATATTATAGGTTCTGGTCTTCTCAAAAAAATAACCCTAGCATCTCTAAGAGGAGATCTGTAGAGACCCAACCCCAGAAGTCCAAAAGTTGGTGTCTACTAATATTGCATTGAAATGATGACAAGGAATTTAATCCCAAAGGACTGAGTGTTTAGTAGTTTTGATAAAATAGATATATACATGAGAAAATAATAAACTAATTACTACATATTTTTCTTCTTCTTTCTAAATAAATAGCTTTCAGGATAACTCTAATCTAGTTAGTAAATCCCTACATATCCTTTATAGTATGTTTCTTGGATTCCAAGGTAAATAAATATAATAAGGGTGAGATAAAATTATTAGTAAGGTAATAATATAGTATAAGAAATAAAGAATCAATGAGAATAATAATTATGAAATGGGGAATAACTTAATTCACATGCCATATAATCAATAAACTGAGAAATATGTGAATAAACAACATGAAAAGGTACTAAATGAAAACACATGAAATTAAAATAACTAGATAAGAAAAAAGAAATATGGTAAGGTAAGAAACTAAAACACATACTTTCTAAATAATTAAAAATGAATTGTATCCATAAATATGTTGAAACAAAATCTCATGGATGAATAATAAATGAAACTAAATTAGGTAAATGATTTCTTAATGGATGTCATGTCTAAGGCACATGAAAACCTATACCGTCAAGACCTTTCACATGACGATTTAAAATATTATGATTTGCATAAATAATTTGTCTCATGAGAACCTATTGATGCATTTAGGATCTATATAATGTTTAGTATCCTCCCATCATTTTTTTTCCAAATTATTCCTCAAATTGAATAATCAAAATAAATAATATTCCATATCAAATATCTGTATTGAATAAAGAAGACCAAATTATCAATATTTTCTGAAATAATAAAATAAATATCAAAGTAGACATCATATGTAAAATAGTATCTAGTTTAGGAAATAGTGACAACCATGATGAGTGAAATGGATAATTAGGGGTAAATTCAATGTTCAATGACCAAAGGAGATTGAATATTTCAAGGGAAATAAAAAATAATTCAAGGAAGTGAATGTGAATATTATCCTTATAAAAATCAATAATAAACCCTTCAAATGAAGAATACTGATGATATCATTAAAAAAAATCTTAAGTGGAGTAAAAATAAAGTGTTCACTACTACAAAATATGCATTTAAAATTGCTAGAATAGTCCTTTATAAATTTTAATAAAACACTGACAATATGAGCGTGGTTAAAAGTTCAAAACATTATTAGTTCTAAAAAACCACTGTTAAATTACCCCTTTAATAATTATAAAAAAAACAATGTTAAAAGGGTCCTTTAACAACACTTTTTAGTGATGTTAAAGGGGGCCTTTAATAACATTTTTTTAGTGATGATAAGGTAGCACTGTTAAATGGGGTAAAATTATATTTTTTTGGACTCCTATGAGCTTGACCCCCTTTATCAGTACTTCCACGAACCCTTTAATAGCGCTACACCCCCCTTTATCAGTGCTTTTGAACCCACCACCTTTTATCATCACTTTTTGAATTTCTATCCTTATATGCATCTTTATGGATTCAAACCCTACACCTCTCCTTTGAAGATGGGACACCTTTACCACTACACTATGTTGTTTTGATATCTATTTAATGATATTTCTGATTATATATATATATATATACATATACATATATTTATATAATATTTTATGATATATTTATACAATATATATGTTTCAGTGTGTGACATATATATATTAATATTTATTTAAATATATTATATATTATATTCATTTATATATAATAGAGTATAATATAAATATATATCACTTTATTAATACACACATATGTATATGTATATATAATATAAGAATGGATAGATATTATTTTAAAGAAATCTTTAGAATATGTATTTATTTACATATATTAGAATATACATTTTTACATAACTATGTTGATATATGTATTTATATGATTGATTTATTATAAGTAAACATAAGAAACATGCATATATTTAATTATAAGTGCCAATAAATTATGAAAAATGATAAAATTTTAAAACCATAATATCATTATAAATGTAATAGCTAGAAATAAAATTAGTCACCACCAAAAAAGACAATAATACCACCCTTAAAATAGGTTGAAAATCCATCAAATACCAAAAAATCAGGGTACCCTGACTAAAAACTCTATTTTTGAGATCTGATGAGATTTTCTGTCCTTTAAACATGTGATAGAGGTTTACCATTGTCAGTAATGGTGTAAATCTCATCAAAAAATATGATTTGATATGTGGTAGACCATAAATGGACACCCAGATCAAAATTTATCATTGTTTGAAGTTTGAGTTACGTTTTCAACTTATTTTTGATATTTTATTATTTTTTAGATTTTCTACCTTCAAATTGATATTAAATGACTATTAATCAGAAATAATAATATTATTATTAATTAAAAATATTTTTTTATTTATTTTGTAATCCATTTTCACAAAATATCTTATATATTAAGTGTAAAATTCTATTTACCTTCTCTAAAACATATTTTAAAAAATATATATTATATTTATATCAATATAAATATATTAATATATTAATATATTAATATATTAATATATTATTCTTAATGAAAATTTTTAAGTATACCTTTATCAGTGCTACTAAAAAAGAGTTGATAAAGAGGGGTCTTTATCAGCGCTTATAAAAAACGCTGATAAGGACCCCCCTTTAACAGTGATTTTTTTCAAACACTGTTAAAAGATCTCATTTATCAGTGCTTTTTTAAAAGTTCTGATAAAGGTCCCCCTTTAACAATTTTTTTTATCATTATTAAAGACCTACTTTAATATTTTTTTTTCAGCACTGAAAAAAGGAGTCTTTAATATCATTTTTAGCTAGAACTGTTAAATCCCTAGTATTGGATAATCCTAGTTTTGTATTAGTTTCTGTTGATGCTGATGAATCGAAATACTATAAAATGATCTTTAAAAAAATTAGGGAAAATATCCTATGATTATGAAAACCTTTTAGAAAAAAAATTTCATTTAAAATCACTTTTGAAAAAAAAAAATCTTTATAAAGTAACCGTTCATACATGAATGGGAAGCTTCAAAGAAATGACGATAGGTAAAAATGTACTTTTCATGTGAGGTCAAAGAACATTCTATTTGCACGGTGAAAGGTTATAAAACTACATTGTTTGAGAAGAGAAAAGAATATTCATTTTAAATCAATGGTAAAAGACAAAAATGATAAACATTTCTTTACCAAATCATTTTAAAAATATTTTTGAAAACATTTTATTAAAACATGCTTTTTAAAAGAAAACAGGTTCTCCAACTAAAGAGATAAATAAAGTTGGGTTTTCTTAAAAAAATTATAAAACATTTTCAGTACCAAAGAGTGTAAAAATGGTACTAATACTTGAAAATAGTCATGAATAACAAGAAAATAATGAAAGGGTTTGTTGAAATGTTTTTATACACTTTTTTCTAATGGATGTTCCATTGCAAGATCATTAGTACTATTCTTGACGAAAATATTCTTTACAAATCCCAAGGTGTCCCATACAACTTTGAAAATTTTTAAATCATAAGACTCATGAAGGAAGAATAGTAAATGGAATTTTCAAATACAATGACGATAAAATAATTCATGATATTATATATCAAAATTGATAGTATATACACCACACAAAATAATCAAATTTTGAATATGACATTTATCTCACAGATGTAAAAAGTGAGATGAGAATCCATTACCTGGAGTTTCCTTTTGGGTGAACATCCTTTCACTTCTTATATAATAAAAATATTTTAATTTTCTAATTTATTGAGGAACTTTTTCAAGTTTATAATTAATTTTATTTCACTTTATAATATGTTTTATACAACTACTGGAAATTTTCTGATTACGTTGGGTGTTTAGAACAAATTCGGATTATGTGTCAAAAACAACATTTGTTGGTCAACTATGGTTAAAGGGGTCCTTATATAACATCTAAAAAATAATAATCATGAAATAATTATCATATTTTTTCATTAATTTGCATTTTAAATAAATCATTATATATGGTTATGAAAAACGAACCAACGTTACAATCATGGAGATGGTAGGTTGTACGTACGCATGAGTAATGCTCTTATTTTTCATTTATTGTTATGGAGAGAAGGTAAGTAACACCATATCTTTACAAAATGATCATTATATCATAAATAACATATTATTAAATCATATTTACTTTTATATAGAATTATTGTGATGTAAAATGAATCACATCGTGTTGAGGAGATGGTAGTCCACGTGTCCCCGAACGACGTTATCACTTTTTAAGTGTGTGAAAGGGTAATAAAGAAAATGATATATATATATAGTATATATACAGAAAAGTAGTTATTTCATTAATATCATATAAATTTTTTTAATTTCACATATTTTTAATTATAATCATCATTTATACATTCCATGGATCGTGTGAACAAATCACATCACTTTGAGGGGGCAGTAATCCACACTTCCTCAAACAAGGTTATCGTAATAAAAAATGGAAAGTGTTAAAGGTATGTGTTATAAGAAAAATTCAAGAAGTACAAATAAATAATAAATATCATATATATAATATATAAATATAGTGTCCATCATAATTTCCAACCATGAAATTTGTTAAAGGAAAATGAACAATCATCATTTCGTGTGGCAGTGCTTTGTCATACAAAAAAACAATATGTTCGTTACCCATCAAGTGGAAGTGTGTGTAAGTATAGGTATAACCTTTAGGATAAAAAAAATAACAGTATATTAAGGGTAAATTTTTTGTTATATAATAATATAATAAGAATATATGAGGGGTTGGAGAATGTAAATAAAACTAGAAATCTTGAGAGAAGACATTACCTCTTAATCATGTAACAACTTTTGGTTTCTACAAAAAGGATTCCTTGGAAGGATTTATATTAAAAATGAGGCTTAAACATATAGTGGAGGGATTTTGGGAAGTTATATGGGAAGTTATATTTTAAATCTAAGTGGTTTGATATGTGTCAAGAATGGGGAGAGCTAGTGGCCTTTTATAAGGGAGGAAAAGGACTCACTTGGTCTTTTGAAATCAAGTTAGGTGTACACATGTTTTAACTGAAAAACAAATGTCAGAAAAAAAACAACCAAACTCAATAATGGAAGATTAGTTTCCTAATTATGTCCATAAAAGGTGTTTTTGAGAAGTTTCTAGGTCATTTTTCCCCTTAAGTTAGAGGTTTAGTCCTTTATTAAGCTAAATTATACCTTAATAATTGTAATTAGTTTTAATTACTTTCACTAATATTTTTATAAAAAATTAAATTTGGTATTATTAGAAATTAGAAATTATTTTTATTCCAAATATGGAATCCATTTTTCCAAATTCAAATCACAGAAGTGACAGAAATTAATTTAAATTTAATCCCGAAGATGGGACGATAATGCATGTTTTTAAGGTAAAAAGGTATGAAAGTTTGCTATTTTTTATAATAAATTTAAAATTAAAATTTATTTCACTGACATAAATTGTATTAATATATAAAAATATTATCTAACTAAACTTTAAAACCAGTTAAAAATATAATTTAACCTTATAAATATATTAGATAAAAAATGAGTTTTGAACTAAAATTCAGTATTTTTAACTATTCATTAAATATGAAATGTTTCAAAAAAATATCAAAAATTCACCCTAAAATAATTATTTTATTTATATTTTCAAGATTAAGTTTATTTTTACATATTAAATCAATTAAAGTGTAAAATATCTAATTTAAAATGTGTTCTCTATTAAAAGGTGGTGAAATTGCCTTTATAAAAATATAGGTTTTATATGTAAAATAGGGTTTATTCTTATCTTATTCATATCAAACATAATGGATTAATATAAAAAATATTTTATTTAATATATAACATATATATTTCATTAAAATCATTAAATAATTATAATTACCTATGTTTATTAAGGCAAAACTCCTTTGGATATATATAAATAATAATATTTCTTTTTTATATCCAATTGTTTCTTATTTTCATTTATCATTAGTTGGTAACCAATGAATTTATTTTATATTGATATAAACCGTAAATTATCATAAGTTGGTTAATACTATTTATAACTGCTAATATAACGGCTAGGTTTTATCATATTATATTAAATAATAATATTTTAATAATACATTATTATTTGGTGAAAATTGGTTTTGTGTGTAATAGAAGCTATAAAGGAAGGTCATTTTTGCATGTAACACATGCTATCGTGGAAGGCCACTCTTTCATGTAACATAATCTATCAAGGAAGGCCTCTCTTGCATGCAACACAAGCTAACTCGGTGTTTCATGTATTTTAATACATAGAATCTATTTTAAATAGTAAATATTTTATAAAGTATCTAGATACTATATTACCTTACATGTTCGGTGTCGCGTGTCATACACGCTATCAAATAAAAGGTTCTTACTTTAGATTTTCAGTTCATCACATTCTCCCCACATTATTTAAATTACATCCTTGCAATATAAACTCAATCATGGTGATAGATTGTTTGATATATCCTATGTTTGAAATCTCACATCATGAGAAGGGTTTATAAGTCATCCTCTATAAAAGAGAGAATAGAAAGTACATAGGTCACATGGAATACCATGTAACTAGGTCTCTAAGTAGGAGAACATCAGTGTAATGTAGAGATACGTACATGTAGGAAAAATGTAAATATTTATAAGGAATGAAAGGGGTCATCAATCACAAACAAGTGAATGATCAATGGAAAGTTGAGGACGTCAACGACATAAATTTGTGATGATTTAGAAGACCACAGATTCAATAGAAATTATGAAATTTGGGAAAAAATCATTTTTAAGACATTTTCCTAATGTTGGGTAATTATTTTACTACTTAAGAATATAATGAAATATTATTACATGATAGGTTTCAATTTCATATGAAAACCCCTAAATTTTGGTTGTGCTTTGATCAAATTCTAATTCATTCATGTACTCCTAGAAATTAATTACCAGTAATGATTTTTTTATACCCGAATCATTAAATGAAACATTTAAAGGATCGTATGGCCTATAAAAGAGTGAAAATTATAACTATTTTCTTTAACTATCTTCCAAAATCATTATGGTTAATAGATTAATATCCAGTCCTCAAAAAGTGAAACTACTGGTTTATCATTATCATTTATTCATCAAATTGTTTAACTAAAAAAATGAAAAATTAACCAGGAAATTTCTTAGGTATGTGGTTTTCTAGAAACTCTTGTTGTCCTTTGGTCATGGGTTTAAGACCCACAGCCTTGCCAGATTTGATTGGTTATCACCAAGCTTATAGGTCATCCTTTTCTAAAACAAAATTAATATAATTCCTAAAATTAATATGATGGAAATCCCTTAAATTAGTTTAATCAAAAAATATAATATTAACTAAATTTTTCAATATAACCCTAATACATAAATACTTAATCCACTTATTTCCACATAGATATTTCCTTGGTCTAGATTTTATCCATAATATCATTTATAGGATTTTTAAATCATGATACCCTATTTTCAATATAACCACCCTAGTTTTATCCTAGGTTATTCATTGTCAAAATCATTCATGGTGGTTTTTAAAGAAATGTAAATTATCCTAAACATATCCCCCAGGAGTGTCAAAGCAGTTGTGTAGTTTGGCTCGTTGTTGTATACCAGGTTACCCCAAGTTAGGCTCAAAATACCTTGTCATAGTTATTAATCCTATATACATATGTATCAAAACCAGATACACTTGTATTATCCAGACATGGATGTATTTCTAGAAAGAACCACATAATCTCTACCTTACCAAAATTATAGGATTTTATTCTATACTTATCCTCAAATTCTACCTTAGGTCTATGTTTTCTGACCTATGTTTTCCTAAATCTAGTTCCTAAGGAGGATACTAAACTTCCTTTGATTCCACTTTGATACCAACAGAAGTAACCTGACCCTAGAAGGCCCAGAGTCGGTGTCTACTACTATTAAATTGGAAATATTACAAGGAATTAAATCCCTAAGGATCAAGAGTTTAGTATTCTTGGTAAACGAGATATATACATGAGAAAATAATACACTAATTAAAACATAATTTTTTATTCTTTCTAAATAAATTGCATCAAAGATAAATCTAATCCATCTAGTAAATCCTTGTATATATTTAAAAGTATGCTTCTTGGATTCCTAGGTAAAAAACATAAAAATGGTGACCTCAAATTCTCAGTAAGGGAAAAATATAGTGGAATTAATATTGAATCAATCAGATTAATAATTATGAAGTGGTGAATAACTGAACTCACATTCTATATAATCAATAAACTGAGAAGGAAGTTAACTATATAATCAATAGACTAAGAAGGAAGTTCATAAAGTTTATGGAAAGATAATAACTAAAAATAAATTCCATTTAAATAACTAGATAAGGCAAAAAAATATGGCAAGGTAAGAAACTGAAACAAATTATTTCTAAATAAATGAAAATTAAATGTATCCATAGATATGTCGATGTAACATATCATGGATGAATAATAACTAAAAATAAACAAGGGAAATGATTTCTTAATAGAAATTATGTTTGAGGTACATGAAAACCTATACCATCAATACGTTTCACAAGAGGGTTTAAAAAAATCTAATTTGTGAAACTAATTTTTCTCATGAGAATCTATTGATTCATTGGGGACCTATATAAATTTTGTCTCCTCCCATCATTGCCTGTCCAAATCATTCCTCATATCGAATAATCAAAATAAATAATATACATTATCAAATATCTGTATTGAATAAAGGATATGAAATAATAAATATTTTCCCAAATAATAAAATAACTATCAAAGTAAACATTGTATGTAAAATGGGATAAGGTTTAGGTAATAGTAATATACATAATGAATTTAATGGATAATTAGGGGGAAATTGAATGTTCATTGGTCATAGAAGATTGAATATTTCAAGGGGAATAACAAATGATTCAAATAAGTGGATGTGAATACTATCCTTGGACAAATCAATAATAAGCCACCTAGAGGAAGAATAATGATGGTATCAATAAATAAATCTCAAGTGGAGTAAAAATAATTGGATATTGATGATGATGAATATAAATACTATAAAATTATATTTTAAAAAAAATCTTTGAGGAAAATATCCTTTTATTATGAAAACCCTTTTGGAAATTTTTTTCTTTGAAAATCACGTTTAAAACATTTTCATTAAAAATTAACCTTTTATAAATGAAAATGAAGCTTCAAATAAATGATGGTGGGTAAACCTGTACTTGCCATATGAGGTAATAGAACATTCTTTTTTCATTGTTAAAGGTTAAAAAAATGAATTGATAATAAAGTGATAATAATATTCCTTTGAAAACAATGGTAAAATAAAAGAAGTGTAATAATTTATTTACCAAATCATTTTAAAAACATTTTTGAATTTTTTTTAAACATGGGTTTTAGAAGAAAATAGGTTCTCTGACTAAAGAGAGAAATAAAGTTTAGTTTTCTTAAAAACATTTTCTAAAACATTTTGAGAACCAAGGAGTGGAAAAATAGTACTAATACTTGAATATGGTCAGGAATAACCAGATAATAATGAATGATTTTATTGAAAAATGGACATATAATATCCTAGAATGGAAATTACATTGAATGATAATTAGTACATGTCATAAGGAAAATAATCTTTAAACATCCCAAAGTGTCCCATACCACTCTAAAACAATTTAAATCATAAGCCTGATGAAGGAATAATATTGAATGAATATTTTAAATACCATAAAGATGAAATAATTAATGACATAATATAACAAAATGTGTAGTAGATACACCACACAAAATAATTAAATAGTGAACATGGCATTTATCTCATAGATGTAAAAAGTGAGATGTAAATACCTTACAGTGAGTTTTATTTTAGGTGAAAATCCTTTGACTTCCTGTATAATAATCTTATGTTAATTTTATAATTTCTTTGGAAAATTTTTCATGTTTAGCATTACATTTATTTCACTTTATACAATTTTGTATACAACTACTTAAACAATTCTGTTTACATTGGCTGTTTACACCAAATTGAGATTATGTATCAAAAACAACATTGGTTGGTCAACTATTGTCATAGGGGTCATTATATGACATCTACATAATAATAATCATGAAATAATTATCATATTCATTCATTAATTATACCTTTAAAATGAATTATTAAATATGGTTATGAAAAAGGAACCAACATTACCATCATGGTGATGGTAGGCCGTACATACGCATGAGTGACGTTCTTATTTTTCAATAGTTGTTATCGAAAGAAGGTTAATAACACAAAATATTTTCAGAATGACCAATATAACATAAATAATGTATTATTTAATCATATATACTTATATATATATATATATATTGTGGTGTAAAATGAATTACATCATGTCGAGGATTCATTAGTCCACACATCTATGAACGACGTTATCACTTTTTAAGTGTGTGAAAGGGTAATAATGAAATTAATATATATATATATTATATTTCCAAAAATTTAATTATTTTATTTATATCATATAGAGGTTTTTTATTTCACATGTTTTTAATTATAATCATTCTTTATACATTCCATGGACCCTGTGAATGAATCACATCTCTTTGAGGGGGGGGGTATTCCACAGTTCCTCAAACGATGATATCGTATTAATGAAAAATGAAAAGTATTAATGGTGTGTATTATAAAAGGATTAAATAAGAATAAAGAATTAATAAATATCATTTATATCATATTAAATTATAGTTTCCATCATAATGGCAAACTATGAATGTTTTTAAAGTAAAATGAACAATTGTCGTTTTGTGAGGCAGTATTTCACTATACGCAGACACAATATGTTCATTACCCATTAAATGTAATTATGTGTAAGTGTAGGTATATCCCTTAGAATAAAACTTAATATTATATTGATGATATGGTTTATATATACAAGAATCAAATAATAAGATATGAGTGGTTGGATAATGGAAATAAAAATAAAAAACATTAGAAAAGATGTTACCTCTTAATCGGGTAACTTCTTTTGGTTTGTAACAAAAGGATTACTTGTAAGGATTTATAACAAAAGGGAGGATTCAAGGTCTAGGGGAGGGATTTTGGGAATCTATATAGGCAGATATTGGTTGAAACTAATTTGTTTGAGAGGTGTGAGGAATGAGGAGAGGTTGTGACTTTTTATAAGGGAGGAAAAGGACTCCCTTGGTATTTTGAAAACAAGTTAGGTTTACCCACATTTTTACCTAAAAAAAGTCATAAAAAACCAACCAAACTCAATAATAGAAGGCTAATGGACTAATTATTTCCATAAAATTTGTTTTAGAAAAATCATTAACTTTATCCATACTTTGTGGAAATGAAAGTTGATATGTCACTAATCCTATGCGATCAAGGATATCAAAGGGGTCAATATTCCTCGGGCTAAAACTTCCCTTTCTTTAGAAAGT
This sequence comes from Viscum album, assembly GCA_963277665.1. Lineage (NCBI taxonomy): Eukaryota > Viridiplantae > Streptophyta > Magnoliopsida > Santalales > Viscaceae > Viscum > Viscum album. Next base: position 959,307,244 of record OY728148.1, on the reverse strand, counting down.
GTATGAATCTATTCCATGGTTATATTCAAAGTCAAACTTTTTCTCAAACATAAAAATTAAATTCTCTTCAAGAAGTGTTGAGAAGAGTTTATGAAGGCAAGATGCACCTGAAATTCAAAAGAACATATAGATTTGTAAAATGTAATTGAGAGGAAAAATTTTCAAGAATCCCACCCAAACCATTTTTTGGGTGAGTATAAAAGAGAAAATACTTTATAATTTATGATAGATGTACGATTCATGGTGAATAAGAGATAAGGCAGAGCTTTAGAGAGAATAAGAGGTTTCTTGATTGAAATTTTATAAAGAAGTATTTCAGATAGAAGAAGCATATGAGGATAGACAATATTTAATTAAACTGGTCATCGTATTGGGATGAATCATCAAACTCGGAAAATTGTATTGGGATTTCTAGATTAAAGAAGAAATGGTTCAAAATTTTCTCAAATATATTCTAAAAAAGTCATATATTTTTCTTATTGATCAATTAGACAAGGATAATCAAACTGAATTTGATAAAAAAAGTCCATAAAAGTTATTACCAACTTCTAGGTAAGAAAGTAAATATTTTTTATAAAAAAACACATTTTTGAAAGTTTATAAAAAAGCATCATACCTATTTTTGTTTCAAAAATTTGTATTACATCATTTGTTCTAGAAGGATAATATGTACTATTGAATTGTTTACATAGTGACACACAAGAGAAAGGACATATCCTACTCAAAGTATTCCACACAAAATGATTGTATTCTAGTGGATTGTGTGGTATTAGATCATTTTCAAACAATACTAAGGATGTAGATATTATTGTTGAATAATAATACTTGTAAATTATTGTGTTCTTATAGATGTGGGTTTTAATTATTTTCAATGGGAAAAAGAAATATTTAACAGGAGGAAAATGTTTTTTAATAAGGAAATATAAATAAAAAATATATCACTAATCCACCACTCCCCCTCTCAGTGATACAATTATCTTGACTGGGCAATTACAATTAGTATCAGAGACAGATTACCTTCATTTATTCATTGTTGTTTTTTTAAAGAGAAGTTGATGGATAATTTAAATTGTGTCAACGATAAAGGAATCATGTTTTTCGATGATAAGAATTATGATATCTGGAAAGATATAATGTTTCCCCATCTTATGTCTATTAGATATGATTTTCTTGAAGATGCAATGGATGTGTTTCCTCATATTGATGATAATGTTCGTCTTAGTCTTTTGATAAGAATAATCATGAGAGTGAGGGAAGGGAAAAGAATTATTTACTATAATCACTTTCTAAAAGTGAATTTTTAAGGGTGAAGGTTGTTTCCATAGCTAAAGGTATATGGGATAAGAAAAAAAACATATATGGAGGAAATAAAAAAGTGATGAAGAAATATTAAAAATCTAGAGGCTGATGTATGAAGACTTGGAAATGGGTGGGTATGAATCTATTAGGGACTTATTTACCAAGTTAAATAACATAATCAACACTATCAGATGTCTTTGTTAAATGTTCAAGGATTCTATAGTTATTGAAAAGATATTAAGAATTATTCCTGACAAGTTTGATCCTAATGATTATTAATTAAAGATAAATATCATAAAAATCATCTATAGATGATTTTCATAGAACTCTCATCACATATAAAATAATAAGGTATAAATATATGAAATTAAAAATAAAATTTTATAGAGAAATTTCATTCAAGATTGAAAAGAAAGAGATTTCAAATAAGATTATTATTGAAAAAGAAGCTGGTTATTTTGATTCAGAAAATGTTGTATGTAAAAATCTTGATGATATTTTATCCTTTTTTTCTAAAAATGTGAGAAGAGGTATAGGTAAATATAAATATAATTTTCCCATCAAATGTTTTGAATATGGATTCATTGGGCACTTTACAAAAAAAATTCCACAGAGGAAGAAATAAAAAGATGGTGGTGAAGAAGAAATAAGACCAAGAAGGTCATGGAAGAAAAAGGGTGGAAAAGAATATTTTATTCCATAGGGAAGGGTAAAAAATTATCAAAATATAAAAGGTGTATTTTCTTATCTAATGATAAAGAATAAAAATATAATAAAGCTAAATCCAAAAATTCTACTGAGCATGTTGGTGAGTATACTTTTAGATTAACAATTAATGATGAATAATTCAGAATCAACAGTTCTGATTAAGAAGAAAATCAACATAAATTTCATTTAAAATAAGACATGAAATATATTTGAGAAATATTAGAAGTCTTGAAAAATAAAACACGGAGTTGGAAGATGAATGTTCCTCATACAAAATTCATGAAATATTTTTAGATGTGAAGAAAAAGATGCAACTGGGTATTAGTTTTGAAAAAATATCTTAAGGAAGAAAATAATCGTAATGAACATCTAGAATTGAAGTTAAAGGCATAAAAATAATAGTTAGAACTTGTCTAGAAAAAACTTTGTAAAAATTAAAATAAAATTATATTTTTCAAAATTTCTATATATGAAGTTGTTGAAATTTTTCATAAGGAAAAACATGATAAGGATAAATAAAAGTACCCATCAAAAGTTGATAAAAATTATAGAATTATTTATGGAAATAAGAAAGCATAGAAAATTATATATGTGGCTAAGATTAACAATGTTAGAATTCATAAGTTTTTGAAAACCCCGAGTATAAAAATGTTTCTAAAAATTATGAATATGTAAATGTTTCTATTATTTCTAGTTATGACAAGGATAAAAGGAGAAATAAAATAAAAAAGATGATTCTTATTGATAAGAGAAAGGTTGGTGGTCAAAAAAATCAGATAAGAAGGTTGACAAGAAACATATTCATAACTCCAGTCAGTATGGAATCTATGGAGGAAAATATTCGTTCTATGGTTAATACTTGTATTTTGATGGAATCATAAATAAAACAAATATGTGTTGGTTCAACCAACAACATTACTACTGTTCCATAGGTTATGAAATTCACCGGTTTAGGGGGAGTCTATCTTCTCAAAAGAATATGTATGAAAAATAATTTCTAAAGATACGTGATAATGATGGTGTAAAATTTAAAAATAGGTTCCAACCCCAAGAAACTATTAGGCGTACATCTTTGTATTCAAAAATTGGGCAGAATGATGTGAAATAATATTTTGAGTATCTAGAATGGGTTCAGTCCATGAATGAAGAGTCAGACCAGATAGAAAAAAATGATTCATAAGAACTCATACCTAATCCAGATAACAAAAATTTTATTGGTACAATGTGTGTTTCCTTGAACAAAATGAATGAATAAGGTCAAGTGATAACAAACAAGGAAATATTAGTATGTAAAGGTTACTATAAAATTGAATGTGTTTATTTTGATGAAACTTTTTCTTTGGTGGAATTGTTTGAAACGGTCATAATTTTTCTTGATATTTCTACACAATGGAGTTAATATGAACCCAAAATTCAAAGTAACATGTAGATTTAGAAATTTTGATTGTGTGGGAAATTTTATAGGAATCCCTCCCAAACCATTTTTTGGGTGAGTATAAAAGGGAAAGTACTTTGTAATTTTGACAGAAGTACTATTCACAAAAAAGAATAGAGAAGGCATAGCTATAGAGAGACGAAGAGGTTTCCATATTTTGTTTTGATGTATTCAACTGGTCATCATTTTGGGATGAATCATCGGACTAGGAAAATCATATTGGGATTTTTGGATTAAAGAAGAAGTGGTTCAGAATTTTCTCAACCGTATACTGAAAAAGTCATATATTTTTCATATTGAGAAACAAAACTGGGGTAATCGGACTGGCAGAATTGGATTGGGAAATCAGAATGAGTTTTGTAACAAAATTTAGAAAAGTTCTTACCCACTTCTAGCTAATAAATTGAAGAATTTTTTTAAAAATAACATATTTTTGAATGTCAATAAAGAATCACCATATCATGTGTTATTACAAAACATTGTATTTCATCATTTGTTATAGAAGGATCACATTCACTATGGAATTATTTATATCGAGCTACATGAGTGAAATGGAATTTCCTACTCATTTTATTCCACACAAAAGGATTATTTTATAATTGATTTTGTGGTATTAGATCATTTCAAAATAATAGAAAGGATGTAGCTATTCTTGTTGAATAGTGATACTTATAAATTCATGTGTTCTTATAGATGTGTGTTTTAATTGTTTTCAATATTGAAAGAAATATTTAATATAATTCTATGTTTATTATATAATTATGGAAATATAAAAAAATATATATCACTAATTCACTCTCTCCCCCTCTCAGTGATACAATTATCTTGATTGGGAAATTACAGTAAAAGAACAGTGATTAGCCTCTTCTTGATCTCCTTAAAGATTTCCTCAAATCTTTCATCCATAAAAAATTTACCGCATTTTGTGTTAAATTAGTTAGTTGGAAAAAACATAATGACAAATTTATCATAAAATGTAAATAGTAACCAGCTAGTCTATAAAACTATAGATTTCTATGACACTGGTGGTTCTAGGTTATTCTTCAATTGCCTTTGTCTTTGAAGGGTCCACCTAAATTCCATCACTTGTTATCGCGTTCCCCAATAATGTGACTTCATTTATCCAAAATTCACACTTTTTGAACTTAGAATACTTTTTATCCTTCCTTAATATCACCAACACAATCATTAATTCTCTTCATGTTCCTACTTAATCTTGGATTAAATGAGAATATGATCGATAAACACTACCAAAAATTTGTAGATGTGGTCTCTAAAGAATATATTCATCAAATTCATAAAGATTGTAGGAAAATTAGTAAGTATAAAAGGAATTACTATGAACTCATAGTGCCCATACCCTGTAAGGAAAGCAGTCTTTTGAATATATTCCTTCTTCAACTTTAGTTGATGATATCCATAAAAAAGATGCACCTTTGGGAATTATTTCACTCCTCATAGTTGATTGAAAAAGATATCAATACATGGTTGAGGATAATTTTTATTTATGGTGATCTTTTTGATGTCTTGGTAATTGATATACACCTGTTTTGATCTATCTTTCTTCTTGACAAAGAGCATTGGTGCACCCCTAGGTGATGTACTAGGGCATATGAACCATTTTTTCAAATGCTCTTGTAGATAATTCTTTAACTCCTCCATTTCAATCAAGGTCGTCCTATAAGATAATTTTGAGATAGGAGTGACTCTGGGTATGAGATCTATTGAGAATTTTACCTCATGATCAGGGTATTCCAAGTAAGTCTTTGAGATAAACATCAATGTATTCCCTAAAAATGGACCTTTCCTCCAGGTTAATACCTTCCTTTGACTCAACCATTTGTGAAAGGGATGATTCTCTACAGGGTATCAACACCCACACTATTGAGGGATCTTCCAAAGAAGATTCGTGATCTTCCAAGCATTTTTAGAAGATCATGGGATGGTTCAGAATATAAAAATAGAATTTTTCTAATAGTTGATTTCTTATATATATAATGAAATCCAATACATGTCCAATATAGCATCAAATTTCAACAAGGGAAATATAATAAGATTTTCAGGAAGAATCATCCCAAATATGATTATAGGAGAAGAGTCCAACACTTCGGTTGTAATTATTACACAACCATGTTTTTTATGGATATCTCCACATAAAGGTATCAGGGCTTTTATTCAATAGTTCTATAAAACGTTTAGGATATAAATGAAGAAGTATAACCAGAATAAAATAATACTTTTTATATTATTTAGTAAATAGGAATCATACATTGTATGAATTCATTTTCACACTCCACTTCATTAGTAGTGATGATATAATATTTCCCATTATCCTTTGACTTTGGTGATTACTGACACTGGTCTCCCTCAAGGACAGGTGGTTTAGTGCACTTGCTTGAATAACACCCTTGGTCCCTATAGTTGAAGCATTGAACCATGGGTTGTGAATTAGGATGTTACTTCCTTTCCTCTATCATATTGTCCAACTTCTTCATGTATCTTCAATATTCATTAGCTTGGTGTCCTTCTCTCCCATACTTGAAGAATTTCCCCATCCCTTTGAGGTAATTAACATGATTCTTCTTCCCACATTTTTGATATGTGGGTAGTTGGGTCCTATTTCCTCATTTTTCATTTGACCCACAATCGTGAAACCTCATTCTTATCTTATTATCTATATAACCATGGGACCATTCTTTTAACTCCATATCTACTTTAATATCACATTTAACCACATCTTCAAAACTCTGAAATTCTTATATTTATAGATCATTTCGAAGGTTTATTTTTAAAACAATAAAGAACATATCTATTTTTCTAACATTATTGATAAAAACCCCAAGGAATGCATTTAAAACCTTATGAAGTTTTCATCATAAGTTGTGACAGCTTCACTTTCCTTTTCTTTTTCTATATGAATTCTCTTTCAATTTTTTCTTTGAAGAGTTCCATGGAAATCATTTATAAGAAATATTTTCTTAAATTCTTCCCACTCTATCTCTTCCATTTAATCCTTTGGATTTTTGTTCTTTATCAATTCTTGCTATTGAATAGCTTCTCCATATAAATGATAAATTTAAAGATTCATCATCTCCTTATTAGAGAAATGGATCGTAAAAAAGGTCTTCTTTATTGAGTTAACCCACTTTTACACATCAAGTGGATTAGAAGTTTCACTAAACATCGATGATCATTTTTGAAAGAAGGACTCAATGGATAATTGATACTTCTTAGGTGAATATGGACATTACACATAGTTCATGTTATTATTCATATCTCGAGACAACTAGGTAATCATTTACATAATGTTTTGAACTCCACCTCCCATGGAATTGGGGATCTCATTTGGATAATTGTTTCATTGTCACTCACATAGGTTTTAGGCCAATTTTCTCTTGGTTCCTACCATTTTCTAGAATAGAAAATTTTAGAACAAAACATAAGTCAATAAATCATGAGTAATTTATTCTTTTATGAAATTAACACTAAAGTAATATCTTATGGGATCATTATGTCTATACTTTTCTAAAAATAGTCTTCTAGGGTGTTTTAGCTATACATAGACTTATACTAATGGTTTTTAATCTTTTTTTATAATCATAATTCCCAAAATAACCAAACCATTCTTAGATACCAACTACAGTGACGCTAATTTTTCATACATAACTATTACATCATTTTAATGATAAACAACCTAATGGAGTTATAAATCTAAGATCCAAAGGTTTATGTATTAGAAGAATAAGGCTCATAAATAACTTTTACATAATAAAACATGAAAATTTATTTAAATCCTTCTTCTTTATCCTTCTAAAATCTCACATTATCCTTAGTACATGCAATTACCTATGGATGTACATCAATCAATGGGGTAAGATAAAAGTGTTGTAAGAGGATGAATAAGGAACTTGAATCAATATAACATGGGTGAGTATAATAATTATATCATAAGCCTATGATCATTATCAATATCATGAGCTAAAAATGTAATAAATTCATCGAATGTGGAAATGAATAAAAATGAAACATCATGTTATAGTGGTAAAATGCAACATACAGTTGAGAATAAAGCTAGCATCATGTTAACACAGAACATATGTGAATAATCATAACATCATCCCTTTAAACAAATCTAGAATCATGTTCACATATAATAAACATTATCTCATGAGATAAAACACATTACCCAATGCATTGGAGGGATATATAATTTTGGTCTAGTCATCACAACATAACATTTACATAATCATGTATGTCACATAGAATGTGTAACAATAATTTCATGAAATAACCCATGGAAATGAATGGATTTCATCAGGATTTGAAAAATTATGATTTCATAAATAAACTTTGGGTTCCAAAATGAATAATTGAAAAAAAAATTCTCTAAGAATCATCATTCTTTAGTTAAGAATAAACAACTCAAGAGGAGTCAAATATGTGTTTTGGAAAGAAGAGTTATTTTAGAAAATTATTGTATTTTCTATAAAACCAAATAAAAAACATGTATATCCCAAAAACGAAGAGGGAGGAATAATGAAATTATATTTAAGGAACATTAAAGGAATATTTATTTTAAATATTTCATGAAATATGGATAACGCAAAGAAAAAGAGTTGGTTTCAAGAATCCCATTACCTTAATTCCTTCTTTATTTTGTCACTTTTGCGCCTCTTGAATAACAAACTTATATTTATTAAAAAACTAATAAATATGTTAATTATATTCATTTATAAAATTATTTATCAATTATAATCATTTTATTATATTTATTAATTTCTATTGATGAAATTGATGTGTTTTGATATCATGATTTTCCTAAATATTTCTTATTTCACTTTGATTTCATAATTTTTATTCAGATTCATTTATAGAAAAGTATGATTAACTCCAGTAGAATATAATAAATGTAATTAATTATTTATATATTATATATAATTAATAATATACATCCATGAAGGTGGTTATAATAATTTTCTTAGAAATGTCTCTGTAGGTGGTTAATCAACCTTTAACGGGACGTTGTTAAAAGAGAGGGAAAGAGAAGTATTGCATTTATTTTTGTCATAAATATGACAACTACATAATGTTAACATAAATAATATAATTTTAAATTATTGAATAATTAGTTTAATAGTATATGGTTTTTAAATTAATTGGTAAAAATAATAAAGAGAATAAGAAAAAAGGGAAATGTTAATAAAGACTTACTCTCTCCTCAATGTAGCTTCTCTTGTAAGACGGTGTAACACCCTTGGTGATTAGAGTTGGATTGGTCAAAAATGACCCTAAGTAATGTAAGGGGATTTAGAGGGAGTATTTGGGATGATATTGTACTTTGGAATGTTTTAGAGGAGTGTGTTTCCAAGGGAAGGGAGAGGGATTATTTATACTTTAAGAGAGGGGTATTTTTAGAATAAAATTTTTAATAAAATAATATATCAAAGGAAAAACATGTAATAGTGCATTTTTGACAAAATAAATTATATATAAATATAATATATTGGGTTTAAGACTTTAAATACTATTTATAATTATAATTCATTAACTTATAAAAAAGAAAAGTGAAGAAAAAAAGATATTGATATTTTAAGGAATCACTTTTGAATTTAGGTTTTGGAAAGTGATTTTTAGGTTTGAAATTTAATTTTATTGTATTTTAATGACTCATTTATGAAATTAAATATATAATGGCCGAAAATAAATTTCTATAAAGTATTATGTCATTATTATATCATGAATTATGTAACTTAAGATACATTGATTATGTGAGAAACTATATTTTTACTATTCACATAAAAATTGAAGTATTTCAAAAAATTACCAAAATCTCACTCAAGGAAAATGATAACATGATCATTTGAAAAATGATATTAATTTAGTAAAAATAAATATCTAAAATATGTAAAATATACCTTTCAACAGGAAAATATTTATATTTATAAAATACATTAAAATACAGTTTATTAATAATATGCTTTATTTTCTTTGAGGTTTTTAATCGTGATATATATTTTATTGAATTATAATATTTTTATTTACATAAATTAATCATGATAAATGTTATTTATATAATAATTTATTATTTTTTGGTAAAATCACTCTTCTCATTGTCAGGTTACTATTCTAATGATTAGGTTACTATTCCAACGGTCACATTATTATTCCAATAGTCATATTACCTTATATATATACCACCCAATTATTTCATTCAATATTCAAATCAATCCCTCTCAAGATTCTATATTTCCATATTAAATAATTTTTATTTGTTTACTATAATTTTGTTTCGTTTATATAGTGTTGGTAGTGGGGCCAATAATTCTAGTAGATGAGGTTGATCCATATTTTCTCATTTTAAATTTTCTATTTTATAGTTTTTGTCCATTTGTAATGTTTGGAAATGTAATTGGTTTCATTGATGATTAATGTAACAATATTTATTAAAATATTTTTTTATTGGTTTCTCTCTATTTTTTATTTGTATAATGTATAATATAATACAACACACATTTATTCAGGAAACAAATTTTACTAATAAAAATTATGTCATTACAATGGGGTACCACATCTCTCACCTCAACCTAAATGTACTATAGAACTCTAGCTACCTATCTGATGAGGATTATTTGAGTCCTTCCTAGACTCTAGTACATATTTTTCTCCCCTATCACTACTATACTATGAGAAGTTCTAAAAAACATATGAGGATAGCCCATCCTGCAGAAAACATGGCACTCAAAAGTGGTGTATGAAAACTAAGGTTTCTTGTAAATTAACATTCTTCACTGATGTCCTACAATTGAATATGATCCTAAGATGGATTCCCACTACCCTCACCGGTCTTTATGTCATTACCTTGGAACAAACTGTCATAGAATCACTTCTTTCTATCAAAATATGTGATCCTAGTTTACCATATTGAAATAGCCAGGCTACCTCTTGGGTCCTCCCTCAGATTCTTTGTTGTGTTGAGTTCATGATTCATCAAATTTAAAAAGATTCTAAGAATAAAAACATTCTCCTAAGACCTAACCTCATTGTGAATACCATCCTGAAAATGTTTCTCCATAGAGATCTCATCAATAGCTAAATATGGCACAAAGCATTGAATGTTGGTGAAATGTTCAACATATTATATCACTGATATTATATCCTATTTCATATGAATGAACTAATGATCCTTCTCATCCCTCAACATTTATGGATAGAATTGGCTCAATAAATTCACCTTGAATTCCTTCCAAGATAACTCCTCCTCCTTCCCATCCTGCTCTAGAATATCCCACTAATGTTTGGTAGGTCCACTGAGCATATACACAACGAGATTCTCCCTCCAATCTTTGGGTGTCTCAAGATGCTTGAAGATTGTATATATTGAATCAATCTAGAACTCAGCTACCTGGGATCCTCACTCCCCAGTGAACATAGGTGGATGTTGTAGCTGAATCTCTCTCATCAACTCATACATCAATGGCATGATGAAAATAGTCTCTTTTTCCATGGATTTCATGACCCTAACAAGTTTTTGTGATGATGAACATCCACTTGATCTACAAGAGCTACATGAATCTCCAGTTCATCTACATTAGGATATAACTGATTTCCACTCTCATAGAACTCAACTCGAAGATGCTGAGGAGTCATTTTATCTACAAGAAAAACACACTCCTATAATCATTGGCTAAAAATAAATTCAACCTCAAGAGGCAATGAAAGTAGAGAACCATTACTCTGGTTCTCTCTAGCCAGGGATTATAAGTGTTTTATGATGAAATAATAGTTTATTTCATTCCATTTATCAAATATAATAGATATATTATTTCACAATTCATATTGGAAAGTATATAACACATGTAATAAACATTTCTCTGTCATGAACAATGGATGTATATATATATCCTTATGTGCCTATCCTGATGCATGAATACTCATATATCACCATACTCTCCCATGAGTGTAAATATCAATAGACAGTAACATCACAAAATAATAACATCACACAACATGTAAATTAACCAAGGTGAAATAACATCAATTGTAACAAGAGAACAACATAAGCAATAATCACATCCCTGGAACTCAAACTTTCCCCCTTACATGGGTTAGCTACTCCAATGAATAAGCTCATTACCAAGTCCCAATAGATCCTAGTATCCTTTCCTCTTTTTCCAAAAAATAAAGTAGTAGAAAATAACAAGTTGATCCTCTAATACCAGTTTGTAATGTACCCCGATCTGGTACTCTCTCACATGGTCGAAATGATTTGGTTATTAGACGTCAAGCATGAATCCCAATTTGCTAGAGTCTATTGACTATTAGAGAGGCTGGGATATTTATAGTGGGGAGACTATACCCCCTGGTACAATATAGTGGAACTAAACCATAGTAATAAAAATTAGAGTAACAGAGAAATAGTGGAAATAATATATCATATAGATAGGGATTCAATATATAATAATTTAAACACTACTAGGATATCCCTATATATAATCATTTCATAACCAACTCAACAAGTCAAAATAGTATGGATATAATAATATCACATCATAAATATCAATGGTTAATTATGAAAATTACCATTTTCTTTCAAATAAACATTCATTTATCTCTCAAATGATCAAGAGTCATATCAATAATCAATAATATATTACCTAGGGATTATATATCAAGAAATAACCTATGGTATCATTTCATACTCACTATGCTTTAAACCATTAGCCAAGTTCTTTTTACTAAAATGTTTTCTCACCCAACAGGTATCCATAATCCAGGTTGCATAACCATTGAATCAAAAGGAATCCAATCCATGATTTACTATAAATAAACTTATTAATTATAATGCACATTACATGGTCATAATCAAAATATTTCATATAATTCACAATTAAATATACCATGGGGTTAGGTTTAGTCTCCATACCTTTAACATGTGATTAACAGAACGCTTCTAATGACAAAATCAATTAAAGAAGAAGTCACAGAAGATCACAGGAAGAACCTATATTAACCCAAAACAAGATCAGCTCCCAAAACAAAACCCATTTTCAAAATATGTACACTAAAACAAAAAGTAATGACGGGTGAGAAGAGGGAAACCAAAGTGAATAAACTCACCAAGGATCGAATGTGAAAATGCGACATCTGGAAGGGGGAAGATAATTCAAAATTTCCTAGAGTTCACCCTAGGAGCGAAAGAGGAGAGGATATAAGAAAAAATAATGAGATTCATAAGTACATGTCACACTTAAAACTTATGGGTATGAGTAATACATGATGTGTAATACTTTCATGTCCTGTATTTCCTCATTTTTAAGTTATGATGGAAAAAACTTTTAACCTGGGTTAGTATTTAGTTTGATCAACATTTACAAAATGTGAATCAGGTTCACGACATGTAACCACATCACATCATAAACTAGTTTATGAAATGCATCTAGAAATAGTTACATGTCATGTATCATGTACACATCATACAATTTTATTATGGTAAGGTGAATTTAAATAACAAATTTTTTTTTCGTGTAACACAAACCAAGTAATGGAAATTGATAATGAAACCACTTCACATAACTTATGCCACACCAAATTATGGCATCATTGGCTTGGTCATGTAAATGAAAAACACTTGACTAAGTTAAACCAAATTGGATTTTTAGATTCTTCTGAACTAAAACCAATTGGTATGTGTCACACTTATTTATACGGTAAAATAAATAAATACCCATTTAGTAGAAAAGGTGAAAGGTTTAAAGAGATTCTTGAATTAGCTCATACATATGTGTGTGGACCATTTCCTATTGGGGAAATGGTGGGTTATCATACTTCATAAATTTTACCGATGATTTTAGTAGAAATGAATATGTCTACTTAATAAGGTATAAGTCAGGTTATTTTGATAAATTCAAGAAATAAAAGAGTGAATATGGGAACCAAATTGGTAATATTATTATGAAAATCCTCTTATAACTTGGTGTAAAATATCTCAATCAATAATTCATTGATTACTTATCAGATATTGGGATCCTATATTAACACACTCATCCTCATACACATCAGTGGAATGATGTATGTGAAAGGAGGAACCACATCTTTTTGGACATGGTGAGATCAATGATGATTCATGAGAGTATTCCATTATTCTTTTAGGGATTTTAATTACAATAAAGTAGAAAAAATATTAAAATAAGTTTCAAATAAAGTGATATATACTATATGAAGTTCCAAAGGATCGAATAATAACTCAGAAGTGGGGTTGAATTAGTTTTTCACTTTTATAAGTTTCAAAAATATTGAAAATATTAATCCCTAAAACTTGTTAATGGTTATATCCTTAGAATCTTTTAGTAAATACTAATGTACGAAAAATTAGTAAAAAAATGTAAAGAACATGATATTTACAAGGTTCTACCTCAGTGTGAGAACCTATATAATTTTCATAGACTCTCCAATGGGTCTATAGAAATTCACTAAAATGAATAAGTTAATACAAATTGTGCCAACACCCATTAGACACATTATATATCCTAATTGTAATGATTATACTTACTTTTATTGGTTTATAAATTTTTCTTACAAAAAATTGAGATAATACAAAATAAAAATACATTGTTCAAACTACACCACAAATTCTCAGCTCAGAATTCTCATTATGATGTAGTTGGATGTGATTCTCTCCATCTGATAGGGCTAGTTCTGATGGACTCAATCCAATGAATTCAGTCTGATGGACTCAGTCTGATGAATCCATTCTCAATATGAATTACTCAAACTCTTCTCAAATTCCCAGTTCAATCTTACTGAGTCCAGCAAACAAAAATTTTATATGTCCAAACTTCTAATGAGATTTCAATATGGAAAGATAAATTTGACCAAAATTCTATAGTTCTCTTATTTTTTCACTCACATAAAAATGTTCAAAATTATGAATATACATTTCCTCTATTTATAGGAATCCCAAAAAAAATTTAAGAAACTAAAAAACTTTTCCCAGTCACTCAAATTAAAAAAAATTAATATCTATACATAATTTAATTTCATGTTTGACCAATTAAACTCTTCACAAATATTATGAAATCTTCTTATGTTTTCATTATAATAATTCTTCTCAGACTTCCTAACATTTATTCAGTATAATAGAAATTACTCAACTCATTATGATGGAACATACTCATCTCATTATGATGAAACTTCTTCATCTTATTATAAATTGAATTTACTCATTAGAGTTAGTCTAATTAACTTTCTTTTTTAGATTCGGTGTGATTGAATTTCCTTCTCAGAGTCAGTCTTGATTGAATTTCATTCTTAGAGTTAGTTTGATTGAATTTCTTCCTCAGATTCATTTTAATTAACTTTCCTCCTCAGATTCTACCTCATAGAAATTACTCAGGATCAATCCAATGGAATCCTCATAATTATGGATTTATCACTATGATGGAATTTTAATTATGATGGAAACTCCAATCTTACACTTTGAAATATAAAAAAACTGAAAACCCATGCATTCATACATCTAAATTGCAATGCTATAGTATAAAAGGAAGTAATATAAAGTAATTAGGGCCAAATAAAAGCCCACCACAAAGAGTTTAAAACCAAAATTACAACCTAAAAGTAAGTATTGGGACTACTTTCAGAAAGTTGTAGGAACACACCTCGGTTTTTCTAGTCTCACTAAGAACCATCTAGTTCTAGTCCTCCTAAGACTCTATCAAAATTTCAATCTTCTACACGAGACATGACATAGGAAGGAAAACCCCATGTATGGGTGATTATAACAATACTTAGTAGGACACCCCGAAACTAAAAAATATACTGATAAAACTAAAATTTTCCACATTTTTTATATGAATTTCAATTGTATTAACCCTCATAATTTATCAATTTGAGAATAAATTTTGGATTTATGGTGTGTTTTGAGATAAAATTTGAAATGTTCTTAAATTGTGGATTTTTGATAGATTTTTACATAAAGGGTATTTTGGTAATTTAAATAAAAATATAATTCCAAATTCAATGATTATTTTTATAGAATACTTATTTTAATTCCTTTAACTTTTCTTCAAGACTACAGGCTTATTTGAATATCTAAAGGCCAAAAAAAGCATTTACGTTTGGAAATTTTCCGGGCTAATAGTGTGGACCTCACCTCCATAACAGATGTATAAATAAGGCTACACACCTAAAATGGAGTTGATTAGAAATGGATATGAAGTAGGACACATATATGCACTACCTTAACAAATTTCATGGATTTTGTCTCCAATTATGGTGGCATATAGATGTTATACATTGAAGGAAGCTTCCAGGAAAATTCATCTAGAAAAAATACATTGTCAATAAAAAATACATAAATCCCTCGGAATTTCATTTATTCTATGGTAAAATTCTTATGTTTCATTATGTTTTTTATGATAAATAGTGACGTGCATGGGTGTGGCGATAGCCCACAAGGAAACTATAATCAAACTCATTTCTATTATTTTATAAAATATGTTCCCTCCCTTATACAGAATATAAGCTCTTAATACAATGGATTTGAGCCATTCAGTGGTTGAAATGGAATAGGATAGATCCAGGTATTGGAAGTTGTCACACTCATGATTGAGTTATTCCATAAACCTTGATTAATGTAGGAGGGTAAGTAAATACTGCTAAATTCATTCAATATTTCACACCAATTAATAAAAGAATAGTTATTCAAGAATGAGATCTCAAAATTGAATTGTAAAAATTTATTTAAACACCAACAAGGAGAATGATGGAACCCACAAACCAACCCATAAATTCCAAGTTCTTTATTCACTAATTAATTTTTTTTCATTTCATGTTAGTTTAATATTTTCTTAAATTTAAATTTCATAATCTTCCTAAATTAAAAAAAAACAATTTAAAATAATTAGTTTAGGTGAATTAAATTAAGTGAGTGTACATATGAGAAAGTTTCTCCATTGAGGAGAACCTGGTCATTCAATATAAAACACTAAGAAAATTAAATTTCTTTTTACATTCCCTATGATAGGCCTACGTCACATAAAAACTGAAAATACATTCATCTCCACATAGGTATATTTCTACAACACATATAACAATAATATCCAGATATACTCACAAAGACACACATTCTAGAGGTAAGTCACAACCACATTATAGTAGCCTATGATTCCATATAGAATATTCCACAAAGAACTCACCTGAGAGAACACACTCCTAATTCTGATAGCATTGATGATGTCCATCCAATAGGTACTTTTTATCGGGTCTCTTCTTGAGAAAGAGAATGCTAATAGTTTGAATAGAATACAATTCACAGATGAGGATCACTGGAAAGGCCTTGGGGTGAAATCAACAAATCAATCTGGATTAAACCACTAAGTAGAGGATTGAATATAAACAGAGGATCTCACTCTAGTCCTCTCAGAGGGATTCCAACAACTCTATCTAGGAATTACTACTGAAGGGATCATTGTTCCAAGAGTAAAAAATGATTGCATACTAACCCTCCGGGAAAATATAAAGGTAACAAACCCTAACAAAATTTTTCCAAGATATAGTGTACAAGGGATCCAAGACATGTATAAAAGAGTACAGAGTTTGTAGTAGGGGTCACACTCCTTGTCCCTTGAACCTGGGTCTTGCCAGTGTAAATGGATCATCTCATCAAACTGTGGCCATGTAGTAGTACACACCATGTATATATGCCATTTACTCTAACCATGTTCTAGTAAACATCACCATCCTATGCATGTCTTCTCAAGTACCAGTACACATCTTAGAATGTGAACATCTTCCCATGTAAACAACCCGTGTGATTTCTGAGTACATGCTGAGTGACCCAGGTGATACCACATGCTCTGTGAAAGGGGTCACATTCCATGTGATATTTAACTTCCTATGGAAACCCTAATAGAAGCTCATGTGGCCCCACACAACATATAGACCCAGATTAAACATTGTGTTGTTCAGGGTTTTTCAGAATCCCATATCTACTCTCACTTTTGATCCAATACCTCCAAATTTTGATCTGGTGATCGTTTCACCATGAGATTGAAGATCCCAACTCATCCAATCCTTTTTGTCTATGAAGAGTGCATTATGCCATCAAATCTACTCAAAAAATGAATCAAATTGTCATTCATTATTGTTTGTTGAAGAATGGTAAATTTGGTATCCTCTATCATCTAAATTGCTTTATCTCCATCATCACACCACTATGAGGCTATTCCAATCTTAGATCTATGATATCGGATCGTTGCACCAAGAAATAGGTGCGCAATGATCGATTGATCAAGAATTCTCATGACGAGCGATGAATGGGGGGAGAAAAGAACAAGAACATATTGGAGTAACAAACCTTGATCCATGTTAATGTTTATCTTGATCCATCATTATTAGAATGAAAATCTGAATAATAAAATTAAAAATATATTCTCCCATCAAAGTCTCATTAAATAAAATCACCCAACATAATGATCAAACCACATATCAATATTTTCATTGATTGATTCATGTTCATTGTATAAATCAAGAACATGGAAGAATAAAATAAAAATACATGCCCTGTCTTGATTCAAATCGATCACTAATGAAGAATGGGGTTGTGTCGTATTTTTTGGTGAGATCCTGTGAATCTTTTTTGCATCGATAATTGATTGAATATCCTATTGTCATTCGTCTGAGGGGATTCATTGAAGCTATCTCAAATGGCTCTCCAATGGTTCCAGGGTTGTACATCTAACCCTAGTATTTCTCCATAATAGTCTATTTAAAGTCCATCAATTACTGCATGAACAAAAATGAAATAAAATAATTTATTAAATTATTTTATTCATTTCCACGCCTGTGATGACTTTTCTACAAATGACCCACACCGACTAATGTTAATTCATTCCTAGGGTAAACCTCGCATTCTGAACTCAACGGTACCATCATATTTCTGACCAGGGTACCCGTTTAGATGTTATTACACTTTTTCATGAAAACTGTGGATGCATGCTATTTAATATATTTCAAACATTTATTTTAGGAACAACGGCCTCAGAATCGCACAGTGTCTCAGTACCTGGTCTCAAAAATAATCTATATAGTATCCAAAAAAATAGTGCATGGAAAATATAAGGCATTATAGTATTCCACCACTAATGAAAACTAAAACAATATCTAATCAATAGAAAGTGTATGTAGTTGTATTATGAAATAATTAAAATGCATAGGTAAACAGTTATCACATTATCAATTAATCTTTATTTAACTATATAAACCTTTGGGTTCCAATAGACACTCATACCTCAATCCCCGCTTCAACTCATGTCAGAGGTTGAAGTATGTCTGAGGGATATCATATCTTATAATTCCATTGTTATCATTCAATACCTACTATGAATAATTTGGAGCCTAAAGTATGTCTGAGGAATATCATATCTCATAATTCTATTGATATAATTATTTAATTCATATTTGTATTCACATGTTACCATTCATACATCACACAATAGAATTTAAATGCTTCTATTCTTTAATTCACAACTAAATGACCATATTTCCATTCATACCTTACACATTAGAATAATCCTGTTCACATTCTCTATTTCACAACTAAATGTCCATGTTACCATACATACCTTACACATTATAATGACCATTTTCCCGTTATTTAATTCACAACTAAATGAAGATGTTACCATTCTTAACACATAATTAATTCAAGATCTCTTAAATATAGATATAGATCTAAAATACTAGATCCAGATCCACAAAAACAAATCTATATCCAATTAAAATAGGAATAAAACCCCCTTCCAAGAATAGGATAACAAAGGATAAGGAATAGGAAACCAAGTGAGTTAAGATCCTCTGACAGTGAGGGGTCAAGATCTTCAATCCAGGCTTAAAATAACAAATTAAATAGGTTTTTAAGGCTTTTAATCCATATAGGATTCTCCAAAATCAAGAAATGTTATGTAGCGGTAAATGGGGAACAAATAGAAGTTAAATGGGGGTTTTAGTGATTAAAAATCTAATTTTTTTGGTGATTTAAAAATTCATGCATGGTTAGTTGGGTAGGGGAGCACGGTTTCTCCAAAATGTGTACCATAAAGTGAACCTCTATTATGGGGATTCATAGTTTCTCATAATAGGGTGTACATATTGGCAAACCATGTGTCAACCATGTAATTCCTCTCTATCCAAGGTTGCATGGTTTGCTGGGTAGGGGCGCATGATTAGGGAAAACCATGAGCCAACTATGCTCTACCCTTCTCCATTCAAATTTTCTAAATTTTTCACCCAAAAACACCCCAAGGTAAAACCCAACTCAAGTACACTAAAACAAGGAAAAAATAAATACCTGAAATTAAGACCAAGTCATCTTCAGGAGAGGTCGGGATCTTACAATCACACCACCTTATAACATCTTATCCTTGAGCTTCACTCATAAGAATCTCCATGATTCGGAGTCAAAAAGATTAGGAAAATGATCCCACATATCTTCTTTCCTTTCCCATGTCTCCTCCCACACATTCCCATGTTTCCACAATACACAAACTATAGGCATGGTCTTTCCCCGCAACAGTTTCTCACTGCGATTCAGCACACGTATTAGATGCTCTTCAAAGGAAAAATCTATCTCAATCTCAACATCATCCACATAAATCACATTAGAAGGGTTGGGGTGATAGCAACCTAGTTTTGACACTTATAAAACATCATACATAGCACTGTATCTCTATGGAAGAGCCAATCGGTATGCTACTAGCCTGATTCTCTCCACCACCTCTAACGCTCCAAAAAACATCGGTGTCCAGTGAGACTTCTAGGATTATAATTGGAGTTGTGTTGATGCAAGGAGATCAATTTTTGGTTTATGGGTCTTTGAATTTGAGGCCCCATGAACCGAACTATCTTACATATGACCTCAAGTTGGCTATAATGGTTTATGTTTTAAAGTGTTGGGGACATTACCCTATTGGGAATTTTTTTTACTGTGTATATTGATCACAAGAGATTAAAGTACATATTTTCACAGTGAGACTTCAATCTTCGATAATAGTGATGGGTTGAGTATATGCAACAATTTAATTCTGAGCCAGCATATACGCCTAGAAAGGGTAACATTTTTTATGATACTTTGAGCAAGAAGACTCAAACTCAGGTGGTTTAGGAGTCTAGTGCTGAGTGGATGATGATGGATTTACTGGATGAGATACACATTGTGGTTTAGGAGAGTTAGGATTAGATGACTCTTGTAATAGTTTCATTGGAGTGTACAATTTTGAGATAGATCTAAGATAGAATGTATGTGGATTTATAATGTTTTACCTTGAGGGAAAACCTTGAAGGTGGGGAGTCACCATCTGATTAGAGCATAGATGAGGATGAGGTCATCTATGTCAGGAATCAGGTTGTCATACCTAAAAGAATGTGAGACAAGATGATCTGTGAGTTTCTTGCCTCGAAGTGGGTGGTACATCCAGGTGTGACCAAAATGCACTGTGAACTACAAAGAGAGTTTTGATGGTTGGAAATGAAAAAGAAAATAGTAAGGTTTCTGACACGATTCTACACATATCAGTCCGTGAAGGCCGAGCATTAATGACCTATAGGTTTACTACAGTAATTGGCCAATATAGAATGGAAGTGGAACAAAGTGACCATGGAATTTGTGGTGGTTCTCCTGATGATGCTTTAGTAGAATAATTTTATTTGGGTTATTGTGTATAGACAGAAAAAGGTAGTGAATTTATTGAATATATGGGATACTTTACCAGTGGAGCAGTTGGGATATTTGTATGTTTGGGTGATAGTCTATCTGTACGAGGTTCCAGATAATATTGTTTAAGACTGAAACTTGTGCTTTACTTCACAATTATTATAGGTACTGCATAAGGTTCCTGATATGCATGTTTTATTGAGTATGAATTTCCACCCACTGATAGATGGGTGGTCCGAGAATACTATACAAGTGCATGAGGATATGTTGTGATCTTCTGTTATAAACTTCAGTGGGTCTTGGGAGAATCACCTAGAACTAGTGGAGTTCACCCATACCAATAGTTATTGGGAAACTATATAGATTGAACCATATGAGGCTCTTTATAGTAGGCCATGAAGACCACCTCTAGTCTGGATGGAGGTAAGTGAGTCTATGTTATTGGGACCGTGTCTTGTATAGGACACATTAGAGCATGTACAGTTGATTCAGAAATATATGGATACAACCTAATGTAGATAGAAGTCATAAGATGATAGAAATAAATGACACCATGAGTTTATAGAGGCTGATTATGTATTCATTTGGGTGTTTCCTAGATTCAATCACTATAAAATACAGAGACAGGGCAAGTGGACACCCATGTTTGTTGGACCGTTTGAGGTGGTGGAAGAGCCAATTGGTATTCCACTAGCCTAATTCTCTACACCACCTCAAATAGTCCAACAAACATGGGTGTCCACTTGCCCTCTCTCTGTATTTTATAGTGATTGAATCTTGGAAACACCCAAATGAATATATAATCAGCCTCTATAAAATCTAGGTGTCATTTATTTCTATCAGCTTATGACTTCTATCTACATTGTGTTGAATCCTTATATTTCTGAATCCACTGTACATGCTCTAATGTGTCCTACACGAGATGCGGTCCCAATAACTTAGACTCACTTACCTCCATCCAGACTAGAGGTGGTCTTCATGGCCTACTATAAAGAGCCTCATATGGTTCCATCTATATAGTTTCCCAATAACTATTGGTATGGGTGAACTCCACTAGTTCTCGGTGATTCTCCCAAGACCCACCAATGTTTAGAACACAAGCTCACAACATATCCTCAAGCACTTGTATAGTATGCTCGGACCACCCATCTATCAGTGGGTGGAAATTCATACTCAATAAATCCTACATACCAAGCACCTTATGCAATATCTATACTAATTGTGAAGTGAAGCACAAGTTTCAGTCTTAAACAGTATTATGTGGCACCTCATGTAGATAGATAATCACCCAAACATACAAATATCCCAACTGCTCCACTGATAAAGTCTCCCATATATTCAAGAAATTCAGTACCTTTTTCTGTCTGTACCCAATAACCCAAATAAAATTATTCTACTAAGTCATCATCAGGAGAGACACCAAAAATTCCATGGTCACTTTGTTCCACTTCCATTCTATAGTGGCCAATGATGGTAGTAAACCTATAGGTCATTAAAACTCGGCCTTCAGTGACTGATAGGTGTAGCATCGTGTCACAAACCTTACTATTTTCTTTTTCATTTACAACCATCAAAACTGTCTTTGTAGTTCATAGTGCATTTTGGTCACACCTGGATGTACCACCCACTTAGAGGCAAGAAACTCACACATCAGCTTCTCTCACATTCTTTTAGTTATGACAACCTGATTCCTGACATAGATGACTGCATCCTCATCTATGCTCCAATCTGATGGTGACTCCCCACCTTCAAGGTTTTCCGTCAAGGTAAAAAATTATAAATCCACATACATTCTATCTTATATCTATCTCAAAATTGTATACTCCAATGAAACTATTACAAGATTCATCTAATCATAACTCTCCTAAACCTCAATGTGTATCTCATCCAGTAAATCCATCATCTTCTACTCAGCACTAGACTCCTAAACCACCTGATCTTGAGTCTTCTTGCTCAAAGTATCATTAAAAATGTTCCCCTTTCCAGGCGTATATGCTGGCTCAAAATTGAATGGTTGCATATACTCAACCCATCTCTATTATCGATGATTCAAGTCTCACTGTGAAAATATGTACTTTAATCTCTTGTGATCAATATACACAGTAAAAAAAATACCTGAAATTAATCTCGAGTCATCTTCAGGAAAGGTCGGGATCTTACACCAACAATTTCATTGACTCTCTTCAAGTATTCATCAATGGATTCTTCATCTCTCATTATTAATTCTTTATACTTACTATTCCAAATTTCTATATTTTTATCCTTCACTTTATTATTCCCATTGAATATACTTTCCAGCTTATCCCACAGACTCTTTGATGTTTTGAAACCCATCACCTTCATATAACCATTTTCTGATAAGGACATAAGAATAGAATTTCTTGCCTTTCCATCAACTTATATATTTATTTTATTTTTAAAAAACATTGGATAATCTTTCATAATAGGTAAAAACCAATTGTAGTAGCATCAAAAACATCAAGGCCAAAATATAGGAGATAAAGAAGCATCTAATTTTTTCTTCCATAATAATTTTTTCCATCAAATGTAGGAATTCCTCAACAATTGATAGAATTGATATTTTCCATGATAAGGATTAAATAAGGGAACCTTCTTTATGATACCAATTAAAGTTTCAAAGGATTAAATAACAACTTAAAATGGGGTTGAACGAGTTAGTCACTTTTATAAGTTGCAATACTTTTAATAAACGTAACCCTTGAATCATGATAAATTTTATATCCTTATTTTCTTTTTGTAAATACCCATGCATGAAAATGTAGGAAATCATGTTAATAACATATGATTTAAAAGGTTTTTCCTCGGTGTGAGAACCTACATCCTTTTCATAGCCACGCCTGTAGGTCTATATAAACTCTCTATAATGAATATGTGAATACAACTCATGCCAAATCCCACTAGATAGCTTCTATATCTAAGTAGAAATTATTATACTAACTCCC
This sequence comes from Viscum album, assembly GCA_963277665.1. Lineage (NCBI taxonomy): Eukaryota > Viridiplantae > Streptophyta > Magnoliopsida > Santalales > Viscaceae > Viscum > Viscum album. The sequence continues at coordinate 959,283,129 of OY728148.1, read as the reverse complement.
ATAACCTTATAAATTTTATTAGAAACAATTGAGCTAAAATAAAATAATAAATAATTTCTTGAAACTTCTCCACAAATTCTCTATCTGGAATCCTCAGTTCGATGTATCATGTCTTGATTGAATTTCCTTCTCATAGTCATTATTATTGACTTTCCTCCCCAGAGTTAGTCTGATTGAGTTTCCTTTTCATAGTTAGTCTGATGGAACATCCTTAGCTTCAGTCTGATAGAATCCTCATAACAATGGAATTCTCATTGCGATGGAAACTGCATTCTACAAATTTGAAATTCTTCAAACCTCACATTCTATAACACTTTCATACTTCTAAAAACTTCTATGCTTGGTACTTCTGGATCCCATGCAAACTTTTATCTGGATTCTTATAACTAAGAAAATCTTTATGATTCCTCCATTTCTTCAAAAGCTTTTATCATGAAAACACTCATGATTTATGATAACTTCAAGATTGGAAAATCACCTTCTGACTTACATTGGAAATTATTATGACTTCTATTACTTTCAAAACCTTGATTATTTTCAACCAAATCTCAATATGAATGGTTTCACCTATTCTCCCCCTTTTCTTCATAAGTACTGTATCACAATTGTTATAGAAAATTTATGATATTTGAAAATTAAATACTAGAAAACCATCATCTGAATGAAGGTTAGAATGTTTAAAACATTCTAACTCTTAACCTCCTTATCTCTATTCAAACTCTCCAACAACATTCTAAATTTATAAACAACACTGAGTCGAATGAAACTTGAAATTCGTGCCAATGGATCTAAGACTAATGATTTGTCTGATCAACAACTTTTTTATTCTAAAAACCTATCAAATCGGTGCTACACAGTTTGATACTTTGTGTTTGGTGCTTCTCAGTCTGATCATCTGTATTCAGAAAACAACTTTTTCTAAAACAAAACTTTTCTCCCTATTTATTTTTAGGTATGAAAATTTAGAAACATTCACCAATTTTTCAAAAACCATTATTTTTAAAAAGATTAGTTTTCTACAAATGAAAAACTTTTTTAAAAAACATCATGAAGGTTATTCAGTATACCATACAATTTATGAATTGGAACGAAACCTATGTTTTCATAGTTGAATTTTTTGGTTTGGAAAGCGTTTTTAAGGCCTATTTTAGGAAGAAACTTTAACCTTGAGGTGTAGAATGTGACTTCATAGGTTAACTCAAAGAAACAATGGGATATTACCAATATGAGCCCTAAGAAAAAAAGTAATAGTGGAAAGATATTCCATATTCCTTGAGAGGGAAAACATCTCTAAAAGTGATGGTGGGATGGAGATACAATTAGATGAAGTTGAGACTCAGGGTACATAAGAATTGTCATAGGAACATGTTCTATAAATCCCCATGTAAGAAAAAACTATTCTAGAGACACAAGTAATGTGTGGGAGTACAAGAGAGGTTAGAGAACCAGAATGGTATGGTTTTCTTTTCACCAAGGATGGTAACTATTGTTATTTCATAATAATGATCCTATAACCTAAAAGGAAGCATTAAGTGGCACAAATGTTTCCAAGTGAAAATATTCTATCAATTCTAAAATGGATTCCATCTACCAAAATCAAGTTTGTATTTTGGTAGATCCTATAATAGATGTAAAACCCATTGGTTTCATGTGGGTATTCAATAAGAAACTAGACATTTAAGGAAAAGTAAGTACCTATAAGGTATAAATAGTTGAAAATGGATTGAAATAGAATCAATAAATTAACTGAGATAAAACCTTTTCACCAGTTTTAATGATGAGATCCATCATAATTTTACTTGACACTGAGGCTTACTGTGACTATGAGATTTGAGAAATGGATGTCAAAACTGCCTTACTTACTGGGAACCATCAGGAAGATGTTGATATAAAAAAACTTAAAGGGTTTGTGACTCCAAAGGATGAAAATATATACAAATTGAAAAATTATCCATTTATGGATTAAGTCAAGTATCTAGGATATGGAACATTCATTTTTGATGAATCTATAATAGAATGTGGTTTCATAAAGAATGAGTGTGATCCTTGTGTCTACAAACAATTTAGTGGGATTGAATTCATTTTCTTAATAGTATATGTTGATGATATATTACTTATAGTAAATAAAATACTAGTCTTACAGTTTTTTAAGATTTGGTTGAATAAATACTTCTCTATGAAGGACTTGGGTGAGATATCATATATATTTCGAATCAAGATTTATCATGATAGATCCAAGAAGTTGCTCATCCTACGTCAAAGTACATACATTGATAAGACACTTAAGATATTTGGTATGGAAAAATCCAAGAGGGGATTATTTCTAATTCCACATGGCATTCATCTTTCTAGGAAAATGTCTCCTCAGATACATGGGTAAATAAATAGAATGGAAAGGATTTCATATGCATTGGTGATTGGGTCATTCATGTATATTATAATATGTACTAGGATAGATGTTTACTAGGCATCAAGTGCAGTAATAATATATCAAGATGATCCAGTTGACCTCTATTATATGGTATTCAAGAGTATCTTTAATTATTTGAGGTGTACTGAGGATATGTTCCTAGTTTATGGAGGATATGGGGAACCAGTCATCAAAATATATGAATATTATAGTTTTCAAACTTATCAAGATGACATGAAGACACAAACGAGACACATATTCACTTTGATATCATTTTATATGGTTTGAACCATTACACACATGTTTTGGGGTTTTAAGACACTGAAAATACATTTACAAGCATCTCAGGTAAACTATAACTCGAAATGATGTGTCATCTATTCATACATTTTAAAAATCAATCCACAGTCATTTTCTTCTGATTTTATGTTGATATGGAATCTTATTCCAATTTTTGACCCCCTATCCCACACACAAATGTTTTTTAAGACTTTGGTACCATTATAAACTATTTATTGTGTAAAAACTGAAAAAATGAAGTTGAATTATTTTCAAACTTAAGGATAACAATATATAATTTATTTTTTATGTGTAGGAATCAAACACACTTCAATCTGGAGCAAGATATTGTCGGTATGGCTCGAAGTGCTTGTTTTCAATATAAAAGGGTCATTTTAGTTTTATTTATTGAAGTTGTATGTGTTCTTTGAAAATGTGTGAATGATCTATGAAAGTTAGAATTTACCTTGATAGGATAAGCTATAAGGATAGAAATTTCCTTGGGTATTGTTCTAGTAATCCATTGAAATATAAAAACTAAATCATTTTCCATTTTCTCTCACCATTGATCCAATGTTTCCCTATAAGAGTCAAGTTCTCAAACTTTTCCTTTCAACCTTGCAATTTATCTTTGTGATTCCCTATCAATAGCGCTACTCAAACCCCCACTAGGTGTAGTAGTAACTGATGATGACTCCCTACCAAAGACAACCGATGGAGTAGCTCTAGAACCCATCCCCTATACAAGTATGGGATTCACCTTCCATAAAACAATTGGTATTTCATCGTTCTGGGAAACTGATGATTATTTTGAAGGGTTCACATCCCATATTTCTTGAATTTGAACCTGTTAATACAAAAATATTAACAATTATTCTTTAAAATATTTGAACTTCATAATAATATTTAATTAATAATTTTTTTATTAATATGTATTATTATTTCATTACTATAAAAATATAATATTGAAAAATAAATTATAACAACAAATAAGCCTTATACCCAATTAATTGGGGTTGGCTAGATGTATCAAATGGTGCTAAATTGGCATCATTTTATTTATGTATCCAGCCCTATTTAATTGGGTTTAAGGATTTTTTTCTTATAATATATTTTTCATTATTAATATTTTATAGTAATGAAATAACATGAACTGATAATGAAAAATACTTACTCTAACATCTTTGGTAGGGCCATTTACAAAACTGACATTAGATTCCCTATGCACCTTAAACCACATATATGTATGGCCAATAGAGTAACCTAATTCATTAGCCTTTATAAAAAAATATAAACAAGTTAGAAAAAATTTGACTTATAATAAAATGATATAAATAATAATGAATAACATACAAACCAAAATTATTCTTCTTCTAAAAAAAATCTAAGACAAACAGATATGAAGAATGAATTATTTCTCATGATTTATAGTATTTTTTTCAATAATTCCTATGAACAATATCAACAATAATAAAAAATTATAATTTTATTTTGTTTATGTTATTATGATACTCTAAATTATGCAATTACCTAATGAGATACATCTCTGTTAATATCGACAAATGAATTCCATTTCACATGAGAAATTCATTCACACACTTTCTCATAAATCTATCATGAGCTCAAAGATATTTCATTAAACTCATGTCATAATATTCATTTAAAATATCACCATTTCTTTAATAATTTTTTCATAGTGCATGGGTGTGAAATAAGCCTCGGACATCGAAAAGAAAAAACAACTAGAAATAAAAAACATAACACTGTATAAGTATATTACAAAATGTTTTTCATGTCATGTAAATTAGTTATCAAGGAATATTAATTTAAATTACCTTTAATTAAGTATCAAAAAAATCATTTTTCCATGATGTAGGTGTAACACCCCAAGATTTTATAGTGTGTTATTTCTTTAAAATAATACAATAACTTTCACTACACGCAACACTGAGTTCATGAACACCATGACATATCAAACAAGCCGTTCAAAAGAGGTTATGAATAGTATTAACTAAATTTTAAACTTTATATAATCCTTATAATTTTAGAATCCATATTATGAGTTTTTAGACATAATGTAAGAACAAATTCATTTTCAGTATTGCACTTTTACCAACTTTTAATAGTGAACCCATTTTAAATACAATATTCTAAACTTTTTGAGTAAAGGGGGACATCAAAAAAATTTAAAATGAAACATCCCAAGCTTCCACGGTACGCTTTCCTTTGAATAATACAGTAGTGTGTGTTGTTCGCAACTTCGAGTTCTAACACACACCACAACCAATCAAACTAGCCGTTATGAATAGTAATACCTTCTTTTTGAAATTATATATATTTTATATTTCAAAATGTAATTCATTTATGGATTCTTAATATTGAAATTATCCTAAGTTGAAATTTTGGTACATTTCAGATAACTTTCATATTTTGATGAATAGTGAAAATTACAAAATTTTAATTAAAAACAACTTTTTTAATCAAAACAATTAATAGTGATAAATTATGAATTTGAGTGGTTTTAAAGTATATTTAGAATATATTTTTACCATTTAATATAATTTTGGTCATTGGACATAATTTTACAATTAAACCGAACATAAACAAGTGTCAATCTTTTGATAGTTATTATCTATTAAAAACACGCTTTTTGTTTTGATAGCGGGAATTAATTTTAAATTAATTTCTGCCACTTATGTGTTTTGAATTTAGAAAAATGGATTCCATATTTGGAATCAGGATTTCCAAATTGTGTAAATAGGTAACTTTTATTTTTAGACATTTTGAATGATTACTGCGGTAAATATTTTATTTACCATGGTTAAGGGTAAATTCGGTAAATAAGGGTTAAAAATTAATATTATAATAATACTAAATTACCCTAAAACGTGTCCTAGCCTTATTGGTTGATACATGTTCGACCATAGGCATCTTTGGGTCGATTTGGGGACCCCATGGTGCCACTTGTAGGTGATAGGGACACTTTATTTTAATTAAGTTAAAATGAATACAAAAATGACACAAACATATATCTTTTTGAAAACCAATTTTTACATAGGGGTATATATGTTGGATTTTAGATTATAAATATTCATTAGAAAGATAAAGATATTTCCTACATAATGATATTTTATTTATAATTTTTAGACATTAAATAAGTTAATTTATTTATGAAACAATGATGATGCAGTAATTAATATAATAGTGAAAAATCAAAATAATTGATATTATAAATACCCAAATAAATATAATATGAAACTTTTAATGAATTAAAATAATTTTATAGGAAAATATGATATATTAGGATTTATTTAATTGACATTTTTCGAAGTAATCAATCTGTTATGAGTTTCACAAAAATCAACTATTGAATAGTGTCAAAATTGACATAAAAGAGTTATTAAAACAAATATTATATTATTATTTGATATTAATTTCATAAAAATCTAAGGTTCGGCCAAGAGACTTATATCATGATAGGTTAATCATTAATGGACCACTTGGGGGATCGCTTGGATGTATATGGTAAGTTTATTTACCATATAATATAAAAATACAAAGAGACATTGTAAAAGTGAAACTAATTAACTTAGAGTTAATACCTAAAGATAAGGTTAATATAAGTACCCAAACCTGTCTAAATTATATTGGTTGAGTTGTTTTCGACTCATCCCCACCTTAAAATTTAAATAATCAACTTTGGAGCCATTATACACCGAATATGGATTTATTATAAACTAATATTTCTAGCTTTTCCAAAGGTGCCCCTCACCCCTCTTATAAAAGGGCACTCCTCCTTCTCATTTCTTCACACCTTCAAAACCTTTTGGTTCGGAAAAACTCTGCCCAAATACTCTCCCAACATCCCTCAATACAACATAGAGGCCTTAGTTTGATCATAAAGCCATCCTAAGGAGCCCTTTTGATCAAATCAGAAGGAAGAACCCGAAGAAGAGGTAATGTTTTCACCACCCATTTTCAAGTTCCTTTCTTCTTCCACTTCTTATTTCTTTGTTCTTACCATTATAAAATAATAACTCCAGTATCTCACATATACTGTGATGTTATTATAAATATGGTACAACCATATTCAGTATTCTATCCACCCTTTGAATAACATGTCACCATACGTGCGTACGTACGGCTTACCGTCTCCACGTCGTGGTGTAATTGTTATTCAATATATTATTATTTGGATGGGTATAATAATGATGTGTAACTCATGTAAATAATAAGTATAACATGTTAATGATTCTGTATATATGATATAACATCCATTTATATATTATTTTAATATCAAAATAATGATATTGTCGCTCTTGCGTACGTACGGACTACCGTCTCCACGAACGCGATGAGATTCATTCTCCATCATATCCATTCAAGTATAATTATCATTTGACGATTTAAAAATGATGTTTAAGGACTTGATATCATTATGGATATGAATAATATACAACAAACATGGCTTATGTAACAAAACATATAAAATAAAATGAGTAAGTTAACACCCGAAACGACGATAATTCTAAGATATTATTAACAAATCAATGTTAAAAGATCATATATGATATCATATTAATATATATGATTCTTGTATAATTTAATAACAATTATTTCACCATTATACAGGATGTTAACCTACCCCAACCAAGGAAAAGTACAAGTTAAGGGTTATTTCACAATCTCTTCATTATCTGAGGTTGTTTATATGTAATAATCTACTGGGATCTCTTTATCATCCACTTACATGTTTCTTCAAAATGTATTTCAAAACATTTTAATTATTTAAAAGAATATGGGTTAAAGTCATTTATACCCTTGTTTGACTATTTATAAGAGGAATCATTCCGTCGTTTTCAAAACAAGGTCCTTTTAACCTTTTCGACAGAATTAAGGTAAGAATGTTTTTTTTAACTTATACGGCGAGTGCGGTTATTTTCTGCCGTTATAAAATCTTCAAAGTTTTCCTTACAATCTTATAAGAATATTTTCAAGAAAATGTTTTATTTTATATGGATCTTAAATGATTTCAAAAATAGAAAGATATATTTCTCTAAAAAATGTTTTGATTTCATCTATGTCAACATCCTTTGATGGATTTTACGCTTATTTGAAGTTGATTTATTATGATACAAAATTTCTATATTGTATTGAAGGTTTTGTGATATGTTTGACTGTGGATGTGCTATTTTTATACCATTCATAGTTTATGGTGAAATTATTGACATTTCGTATGCTAGTTTTAATACGAATGTTTACGTTATGTTTAAACCTTTTCATATGGGAATGCATTGGACTTAATATGTGACGGGCGGAGCCCGCTATAGCTCCTCGATGCATCGGTAGGTCTCATGAGGCAAACTAGTATCTTGGCACAAGGCCTTGACAAAATCTTATTTGTAGTCTTGGCACGAGGCCTTGGCTATGTGGTTATGATAGTCTGGCATTATGCATTCCATCATTATGAAAGTGGTTAGTGATTTTTCACGTGATTATTCGATTAGTAGAATATCCATGTGAATGAGTAAATGGCATTATTTCATTTTATTTATGCCATACAAAGTTGAAAGTTCAAGTTTTAAAGACTTTTGTTTTAGTTATACATTTCCTTAAATGCTTATTCTTATTTATGAAAGGTTCCACTATATTGTTATCCTTTCTGGGCATTTGAGCTCACCCCTTTTCTAAGTTTTATTTTTCCCAGGAAGTGAAGAAGTAAATTATGAATGACCTGCAGGGATATTATGTGGGGATATGAGTGTGGATTATGGAGACATTATGTTGTTGTAGTAGTTTTTCATTTTATGATGTAATGTAAAACTTATGAATATGTCTAGTGTTTCCAAGGCTACTAAACCAATCAGTCTTTCGATATTTGATCTTTCTTGTGATCATGCCAATGTTATGTAATAATGCACCGACTCTGGGTAACTAGGGTCGGGGCGTTACAGTTGGTATCAGAGGATGTTTAGTACAAACCTTGGAAGCTAGATTTAGATAAACTCTGATTAGAGCACGTAGACCTAAGATGAACTTTGAGGATTAGTATAGAAGAACTTCCTAGAATTTTGGTATTGTAGAGATTTTTTGAGTTTTCCAAGCAATACATCCCTGTCTGGATACGAGCAGGTAGAGGCGGCTCTGGCACAGATGTACCTAGGGGTAAAACCCGAAAACACCACTTTGAGCTAGACTCGAACGGGAACTGGTGCACGACAACGGGCCTTGCTGAACTCTTGGTTACGACACTCCCGGGGGATATGCTTAGGATAATTCTCATTTTCTTTACAAACCATTATGAAGGGTTTATGTGGATTTACCTCCTCAAAGGAAAATTTTTTATGATTATGGATTATATCCATAAACTATTTAATTTATGTTATGTGTTTTACAAGTTTGGGATTAGGTATCGTTATTCATAAACTAATCTAATGTATGCCATTGTTTAGAAATGGCACCCAGTAGAAGGAATGAAAACTCTAGCAATGAACATGATACAAAGAGAAATAATGATCATATATTTTATGGTCTTAAGCCAGAATTTACAAGAGAAATAGTCTCGCATGTATTATCATCATATGATGAAATAATATCATGTGTTTTCAAGATAAGTAAAGAGTTTACTGAGTCCTATGGCTTTGAAAGGAAGCAAGAGAAGAAAAGGATGGAAGAGTGAAAGATAGATAAAGGGAAGAGGGAAAAGAATAATTTTCCCATATGTGATAACTGTGGAAAGAAACACCCTGGAACTTGCCTGAAAGGAATGAGAGTTTGTTATAAGTGTGGAGGAAAAGGGAACAAAGTACATGACTGCAAGGGTAAGAAAATGGTTTCAAATGTACAATTCTTCATTTGCAAGGAGATTGGACACTACGCGAACCTATGTCCCAGTCATCAGACTATGCCGCAAATTATGCTATTGGATAATGATCAAGTTATGATACTACCACAGATGAAGAGGAATGATTATAGTTCTTATGTTGATTATGTCAATTGAGTGTTGTATCAACAATGTACTTGTTATAATAATTATGGAGTATATAAGGATTGTACTGCAGTAATATTTCATTAAGGACTTGAGATTGTGTGGAACAAAGAAAAGTGACTCAATAGCACGATAAATTTTTGGAAAATATATGGTTGAGACAAAGATAAACCATAATATGATTCTGATGCCGAGTTACTGATTTTAGAATAATACATGATTGATTTGGATAAATTATATTGGATATTCTTGACTACCTTGAAACTGATTAATCATTTGTATATTCCATCATTTTTTTGGGGGTTTAAAACATTTTTGGATTGATGAAGTATATCCAGCATTTTATATGGAATAGGGGAGAATGAATGTAATCAATAAGGAATATGGTAATTCAGGATGTTTCAGTGTATTAAAAGAATACAAGATGAAGGTATTCATATGCTATTACGGGGTAAAAAGGATCTATATTATGTTTACCTTCCTTATAAATGTTGGACTGTGAGTTTGGACAGAAGTATTTTGGATAGTTCTAGTTTGGATTATTTTGGATTACCATAAAAGGACAACTCGGAGGTCGGGCGGCATCCCGTCACGTCCGGCAAGGCCGCGAGACTTGAACCCGCAACCGAAGGGCGACAAGGGTGTATCACCTACCACTGGCCCAAGAGATGTCTTGGATTAAATAATGTAGTTTTTTTAAAAGATCTGGTAGATGAATTATAAATTCGTTTATTTTGGAACCCTGTACGAATAGTATAAATAGATTTTTTTTACGAGTGAAAAATGATTTTGTGGTAGAAATTTATTAATGGACAAAACTCTAATAATAAAGTAAGTATATCTCCTTATGATCTTAGCCAATCTCATAAATAAATTCCTCAACATTAATAAAAGGTACTTAGAACAAAAATGTTGTCCTAGAAGGTACCTTAAATCATCACTAATTTATGGCTTTGGGATTGTTGGCCTTTTCATAGCCATGTTCTCTACCACTCTCCATCAGATAATTGATGGTTAGATTTCACTTCCATATCCATATTTTCCTACATGAAACCCTAGTAGGTGTTATTTTCAGTAATATTCATACTTTCAACTCTTTATTTTATATAGAGACCTCATTAATTCATTTTTCGATGTGGGAATTCAACTAAGATATTTTGAAACGTCAAAAATGTGTTATCCCAATACCCTATATTTTGTTGAACTGATGGTACTTCAAATCATCATAGATTGATGAATTTAAGGACCTCAATTTTATACTTGTTTTTGATTGATGACCTCAATCACTACATATAAATATTTACGTTTTCCTCCAATTATATGTCTCTAATTGCCACCAATGTTCTCCTAATCGAGATCATAATTTGGTGGTGACCCTTTCATTTCTCTTTTCCTCGTATTAAGACTAAATTTTAGTAACCCAATTTCCAATGTGGGTTTTCCCACAAAGATATTTTTTATTTTCAACCTTTATTTTTGAAGAACAATTTCAAATTGCGAGGACGCAATTTATTGAAGGAGGGGAGAATGTAACACCCCAAGATTTCATAGTGTGTTATTTCTTTAAAATAATACAATAACTTTCACTGCACACAACACCGAGTTCAAGCACACCATGACTTACCAAACAAGCCATTCAAAAGAGGCTATGAATAGTATTAACTAAATTTTAAACTTTATATAATCCTTATAATTTAAGAATCCATATTATGAGTTTTTAGACATAATGTAAGAACAAATTCATTTTCAGTATTGCACTTTTACCAACTTTTAATAGTGAACCCATTTTAAATACCATATTCTAAACTTTTTGAGTAAAGAGGGGCATCAAAAAAATTTAAAATGAAACATCCCAAGCTTCCACGGTACGCTTTACTTTGAATAATACAGTAGTGTGTGTTGTACGCAACTTCGAGTTCTAACACACACCACAACCAATCAAACTGGCCGTTATGAATAGTAATACATTCTTTTTGAAATTATATATATTTTATATTTCAAAATGAAATTCATTTATGGATTCGGAATATCGAAATTAGCCTAAGTTGAAATTTTGGTACATTTCGGATAACTTTCATATTTTGATGAATAGTGAAAATTACTAAATTTTAATTAAATACAACTTTTTTAATCAAAACAATTAATAGTGATAAATTATGAATTTGAGTGGTTTTAAAGTATATTTAGAATATATTTTTACCATTTAATATAATTTTGGTCATTGGACATAATTTTACAATTAAACCAAACATAAACATGTGTCAATCTTTTGATAGTTATTATCTCTTAAAAACACGCTTTTTGTTTTGACAGCGGGAATTAATTTTAAATTAATTTCTTCCACTTCTGTGTTTTGAATTTAGAAAAATGGATTCCATATTTGGAATCAGGATTTTCAAATTGTGTAAATAGGTAAATTTTATTTTTAGACATTTTGAATAATTACTGCGGTAAATATTTTATTTACCATTGTTAAGGGTAAATCCGGTAAATAAGGGTTAAAAATTAATATTATAATAATACTAAATTACCCTAAAACGTGTCCTAGCCTTATTGGTTGATACATGTTCGACCATAGGCATCTGTGGGTCGATTTGGGGACCCCATGGTGCCACTTGTAGTTGATAGGGACACTTTATTTTAATTAAGTTAAAATGAATACAAAAATGACACAAGCATATATCTTTTAGCAAACAAAATTTTACATAGAGTTATATATGTTGGATTTTAGATTATAAGTATTCATTAGAAAGATAAAAATATTTCCTACATAATTATATTTTATTTATAATTTTTAGACATTAAATAAGTTAATTTATTTATGACACAATGATGATGCGGTAATTAATATAATAGTGAAAAATCAAAATAATTAATATTATAAATACCCAAATAAATATAATATGAAACTTTTAATGAATTAAAATAATTTTCTTGGATAATATGATATATTAGGATTTATTTAATTGACATTGTTCGAAGTAATCAATCTTTTATGAGTTTCAAAAAAATCATCTATTGAATAGTGTCAAAAATGACATAAAAGAGTTCTTAAAACAAATATTATATTATTAATTGATATTAAATTCTTAAAAATCTAAGTTTCGGCCCAGAGACTTATATCATGATAGGTTCATCATTAATGGACCACTTGGGGTCGCTTGGATGTATATGGTAAGTTTATTCACCATATAATATAAAAATACAGAGACATTGTAAAAGTGAAACTAATTAACTTAGAGTTAACACTTTAAGATAAGGTTAATATAAGTACCCAAACCTGTCTAAATTCTATTGGTTGAGTTTTTTTCTACCCATCCCCACCTTAACAGTTAAATAATCAACTTTGGAGCCATTATAAACCGAATATGAATTTATTATAAACTAATATTTCTAACTTTTCCAAAGGTGCCCCGCACCCCTCTTATAAAAGGGCACTCCTCCTTCTCATTTCTTCACACCTTCAAAACCTTTTGGATCGGCAAAAATCTGCCCAAATACTCTCCCAACATCCCTCAATACAACCGAGAGGCCTTAGTTTGATCAGAAAGCCAACCTAAAAAGCTCTTTTGATCAAATCAAAAGGAAGAACCCGAAGAAGAGGTAATGTTTTCACCACCCCTTTTCAAGTTCTTTTCTTCTTCCACTTATTCTTTCTTTGTTCTTACCATTCTAAAAAAATAACTCCAGTATCTCACATATACTGTGATGTTATTATAAATATGGTACAACCATATTCAGTATTCTATCCACCCTTTGAATAACATGTCACCATACGTGCGTACGTATGGCTTACCATCTCCACGTCGTGGAGTAATTGTTATTCAATATATTATTATTTGGATGGGTATAATAATGATGTGTAAATCATGTAAATAATAAATATAACATGTTAATTATTATGTATATATGATATAACATCCATTTATATATTATTTTAATATCAAAAGAATGATATTGTCGCTCTTGCGTACGTACGGACTACCGTCTCCACGAACGCGATGAGATTCATTCCCCATCGTATCCATTCAAGTATAATTATCATTTGATGATTTAAAAATGATGTTTAAGGACTTGATATCATTCTTTATATGAATAAGATACAACAAACATGTCTTATGTAACAAAACATATAAAATAAAATGAGTAAGTTAACACTCGAAACGACGATAATTCTAAGATATTATTAACAAATCAATGTTAAAAGATCATATATGATATCATATTAATATATATGATTCTTGTATAATTTAATAACAATTATTTCTCCATTATACAGGAGGTTAACCTACCCCAACCAAGGAAAAGTACAAGGTAAGGGTTATTTCACAATCTCTTCATTATTTGAGGTTGTTTATATGTAATAATCTACTGGGATCTCTTTATCATCAACTTCCATGTTTCTTCAAAATGTATTTCAAAACATTTTTATTATTTACAAGAATATTGGTTAAAGTCATTTATACCCTTGTTTGACTATTTATAAGAGGAATCTTTCCGTCGTTTTCAAAACAAGGTCCTTTTAACCTTTTCGACAGAATTAAGGTAAGAATGTTTTTTTTAACTTATACGGTGAGTGCGGTTATTTTCTGCCGTTATAAAATCTTCAAAGTTTTCCTTACAAGCATATAAGAATATTTTCAAGAAAATGTTTTATTTTATATGTATCTTAAATGATTTCAAAAATAGAAAGAGATATTTCTCTAAAAAGTGTTTTGATTTCATCTATGTCAACATCCTTTGATGGATTTTACGCTTATTTGAAGTTGATTTATTATGATACAAAACTTCTATATTGTATTGAAGGTTTTGTGATTTGTTTGACTGTGGATGTTCTATTTTTATACCATTCATAGTTTATGGTGAAATTATTGACATTTCGTATGCTAGTTTTAATACGAATGTTTATTTTATGTTTAAACCTTTTCATATGGGAATGCATTGGACTTAATATGTGACGGGTGGAGCCCGCTATAGCTCCTCGATGCATCGGTAGGTCTCATGAGGCAAACTAGTGTCTTGGCACAAGGCCTTGACAAAATCTTATTTGTAGTCTTGGCACGAGGCCTTGGCTATGTGGTTATGATAGTCTGGCATTATGCATTCCATCATTATGAAAGTGGTTAGTGATTTTGCACGTGATTATTCGATTAGTATAATATCCATGTGAATGAGTAAATGGCATTATTTCATTTTATTTATGCCATACAAAGTTGAAATTTCAAGTTTGAAAGACTTTTGTTTTAGTTATACATTGCCTTAAATATTTATTCTTATTTATGAAAGGTTCCACTATATTGTTATCCTTACTGGGCATTTGAGCTCACCCCTTTTCTATGTTTTATTTTTTCCAGGATGTGAAGAAGTAAATTATGAATGACCTGTAGGGATATTATGTGGGGATATGAGTGTGGATTTTGGAGACATTATGTTGTTGTAGTAGTTTTTCATTTTATGATGTAATGTAAAACTTATGAATATATCTAGTGTTTCCAAGGATACTAAACCAATCAGTCTTTCGAGATTTGATCTTTCTTGTGATCATGCCAATGTTATGTAATAATGCACTGACTCTAGGTAACTAGGGTCGGGGCGTTACAGTAGGAATATGCCTACAATATTTATAATTAATGAGAATTATCATTGTATCACAAATAAGATGCCTAATAATCTTCCCATAGATTCTAGAAACATCATCTGTAGGCACCCCAAACTCATCAAATGGAATGATAATATTGAATTCCTTCGGGTCTCATACATCTTTCAAGTTCATATTTATATATATTATATTGTTATTTTTATCCATTTGAAAAATTAATCAAACAACTAATAAAATATATAGTTTTTTTACAATGACATACATGCCAGTAATAGTAACTCAATGATATCCACTAGATGAAGGGATGACCAAATGCTCCATAGCAGGAGGTGAATTGGATGGTGGGATACTAAAAACATCTAGGGAATGGCTGGTTCGCTGGTAGTCTCGAGTACAATTGAATCACTCAGATCCATTGAAGCTTATGGTAGTTTTGGTGTGCTCCGAGATGATATCCATCTAGGATTTTGAAATTTATTTATTTTCAACATTATTGAAATTCAATTTGTTCACATAAATTAAAAGTATAGAAAATTAAAAACTAATAAATTTTTAAAAAAATAAAAAATAAAAACTAGAACAATGTATATATGTATGAACCACTTATCAATGAGAAATTGTAATATATTTTCATTACCATTTTATACATTCAATTATCTTCATCTTCATTATCTTCATTATTATAGACCTCCATTGTGATGAGTGGATCATTTTATCCCTCTATTGCAAGTTCTATTATTTCCATATTGTCAATATAAAATTATTCAATGTTTTGTGGTTGATTAGGTTCACTTTCACAAAGTGCATATCGATCTGCATCACTCATATCATATAAGTATCTCTACTTTAAGTGTAAAAAAAACTCTAACCTTCATGTATTTCATCATCCACATAATAAAAATATCTTCACTTAGGAAGCCAAGATATATGGATCATTCTATATATGATCATTGGTATGGATAAATCGAGAGAAGTTGATAGAATTAAAATGTAATGAATCATTCATTATACCCAAATCAATATTAACCCACTTTAATTTGAATAAGACAACCAAAAACTAACCATGATAGTTTAATTCAATTATATCATCCAAATTTCAATAATATCCTACCTCTGTAAGTGTAAATACACCACTATTTTGGGTTTTTAAGTCTTCTTCCTGATAAATTTAATGAAAACTAAATCCATGAATATTGTAGGCTTCGAATATCTTAGACTTTCATGGAGGACCTCGAGCCAAAAAAAAACATCATTGTATATTTCAGCTTGATTTTCAACATTTATTATCTAGAAAAATATATATTATGTTTTATTTTCAACATAGACAAAATAACTACATGTCAATAATATTAATATGAGTATATACTTACCTGATGGGTGATCCACTTGAAAATCCCCTTATTAACATCTTTTTTTTAATTCAATCTCATTTCAAGATCTACCCCTTAATCACTTATTTGTTTGACATCGAAATTATTTAATAAATGGATCTGTAATAAGACTACTGAGAAGTTTATATCTATGTGCTTATAGAAACTCTAATTCATTTAGTGTAAAATTTGACCCCTTTCCAATTGGTTATCCAATAATTGGAAATATTGATAACTATTTTTCCAAATGATAATTAGTGGAGATATCATCAAAACATTAAACATGATTGAATCTAGTCTCAATCTCATCCAAATACCCTGAATACAAGGTCAATCACTCTTTGGATATGTAACCTTTAGCAATAGAGCCTTTCTGTTGATATTTATTCATCATATATGATTTCTAATGACCTGTGTACCTGGTGAAAAAAATAAGAAACATATAAAAATATTATGCAATAATTTAATAAATTTAAATTCACTAATGAAAATAAAAATAATATCACTGTACCTCTCAATTGGATACATCAATTGATAACATTCTGGTCAACCAAGTTTAGCTTCTTCAACTAAATGAACAATCAAATGAACCATCACAATGAATAATGAAGGGGGAAATAATATCTACAAATAAAAAAGTGTCAAAATAATTTTTTCTTGAAGTTTATCAAGCTCAATTGGATTTAGATTTTTTCTACAAAGCTCTTTGAAAAATGTACAATAGTTTATTTTTCAGTTAACATCTTACAAAATGCCAATGAAAACAACTATTCCATCAAAATACATGAGTTGTGACTTATCAATCCATGTAACTTTGAATTTTTTTAGTCAATTCACCTTGATATATTAATTGAATATCAATCATCCACTTGTAAATTCGTTAATGTATGAAGGAATGCGTCTTTCTCTTGATTTTTATTTGTAAAAATAATCTAGGGATACTTTCCATTCTCATTTTCCAAAAAATAAATCTTTATATTCATTAACTCCGAATTCTTAAGAGCATTAAGGTGATCCTTTGATTTACCCTTCTCATTAAGCAATGTGAAAATTACATTGCCACAGAATTTTTTCTCAATATTCATTATGTCAAGATTATATCATATCAAATTGAACTTCTAATGAGGAATTTTGAAAAATACACCCTTTATTTTTCTGTTCTAGAAGCATCAAATATTGTACCTTGTACCCTTTTCCCCTTCTTTAAAATGATTATATTTTCCAAATTCATCAATGACACTCATTAATTTTCCCATTATTTTTGAACCTAATAACACTTTTAGTGGATTTCTCAGTTTAATTTCATCATTGAATTGTGTCTTGTTAAACCTAAATTTATGAGAAGAAATAAAGAAATCAATGATGACACATAAAACATTATTTTCTTCTATGAGGTAATCGTTGATGAACAAAATTACAAACTAGTATGAGTGTTCCAATCAGATAAAATTCCTAATCCAGAAATGTTAGTAATTGTCTATATTAAATTAGCAAGTATTATTAATAATTTTCTCATTGAAGCGTCATATGATTCCATTCCATCATCTCATAATTATTTCAATTATTTGATTATAGGTTGAAGGTATACATCAATACCATTTCTAGGAATTTTATTTCAAGAAATAATCATCAAAATAAAAAAAATATTTATTCATACACATCTATGGAGGTAGATTATAAGGGATCAAAATAACTGGACAAATACTATAACTAGTACCTAAAGTCCAAAATGGGTTAAAACCATTAGAATCCAATACCAAACGAGAATTCTTATGATTTGAAGAAAAATATATATATAATGAATCAATCATTTTCTGTGATGTTGAATATTTTGGATGTCTCATCAAGCCATCATTACTATCTTGATCATGTCACTTCATTTCGTATGTAGTTTAGATGCCATGAATAATCTTTTGAAGCATCATATCAGAGGAAAGTAATTAAATAATGTTGAAGGAGTTTTCTTATTTTTTTTCTTTTTGGGGTTGCATTGATTTATACTCTCATTTTTGTTCATTGACTTTCATCTACATTTATGACATCTTATGAATTCTCCTTTGTCGGACTCTTATCCCTAGTAAATCATGAAATCATTAAGGAATTCATGTATCTTTGTATAATACTGTCCATGTTTTTTTTATGAATTTATTAATCTCATATAATGATGCAAGGATCATAGCTTCACTAAATGCATCATGAAGAAACTCTAAAATCATGTACATTTCTTTGTCAATAATTTCACAGAGACAGTTTATATGATACAACTTAAGTAGAAAAGAAATCATTGAATACATATCACACCCTTCATATAGTTCTTGTTGCATGTCTTCAACTATTTAATAAAGCTCATTTTTTTTCGTTGAACTTATTAGAAGGATTAAAATTATCAGGGTCAATTGAAGGTTTTTTTGATCTATTGAAATCTTGTACATTATATCCTGCAAAGACAAATGTTTCATTTATCAAATTTCAAACTGAATTCCTCTCTAGAGGGTCACTTTGTGTTTCATTGATAAGATTATATTTGTTTTAAATTTCCATAACAATATATTCACCATGCCAAATCCTACATACATATTGAGTAGAAAATTGTTTCTATATAAAATGATCATATACTTCATTTCTCTTTAACCATCACTTGAATTTTCAATCAGGTCATTCACATTATATTCTACAATCCAATGATTAGTTTTTAATTACATAATATTTTTTTTCAATCTCTTGTCATAACGAGGTGTGTTTCGAGGTAAATTAATACAACTTTTACCCATAGGTATTCGATTTTCACTCTTCTCCCTATATATTCAGATATAAAGATATAAATGGTTAATAAAACAAGTACAATTAAAAGTAAACATCAGTTAACTTCGTTAATCTTGGTCACATAATTTATCCTATAATTCTATAAATATAGTATATAAAATCATGGTGATCATACATGTACACTCATTATGTTCTTACTTAGAAAGTCTCATGCCAGTGTGGAAGAAGCATACTAAAAATTTAGTGAATAATCAATAAAACCAAATGGTTTCTTATCCTTTAATCAACCATTATCCAAAACTCACTAAGGCTTACTCACCACGAATTGATGAGGGATAAATTAATCATGCAGTTATAGACTATTTATAACCCCACAGACAAACAAGCATTCATCATATAAATGATTCATGATCCCCATTTATAATAGGCATTAATGATAGATATGTGTATAGGATTCCTAAGTGATAGAATTTATCATTTGATTGTACAATATGATATACTACATAATGATATAGCAAAAAAATCATACAATATTAAAATATTACACCTTACGATTAGGGATTTCACTCTCCGAGAAATGGGGGAGAGTTGTTGCTTTTGGGGATCACCATCAAGGAGAAGGGGGGTCATTGTGGGGTCATCATCATATAGAAACTGGGGTTGGGTCACGAGGATCATATGTGAGAGTAGGAAAATGGGTGGTCACCATCGAGGATGAGGGGTGAGTCATTGGGGGTAAGTGGGGGAAGGGGGTAGAGGTATGTTGTTGTTGAGAAGGGGGGTGAGTGTCGGGGAGATGTGGGGTTGAGGGTGATGGGTGGTCACCTACATTGGGGAGAGGTGCGACCAAGTGGGAGGGGTGGTCGCCGGTGTAAGGGATAGGTTGGGTCGAGGGGGGTAATCACTGGCGCCATGGAGAGGCATGATCGAGAGTGAGGGGTAGTTGCTAGAATTGGGGAGAGGCGCGATCGAGGGAGAGGGGTTGTCACTGATGTTGGGGGAGTGGCAGGGTCGAGGGGGAGGGGTGGTCATCAACATCAGGGAGAGGTGGGTCTGAGGGATTGGTGGGGGGTAGGGGGGAGGGAGTCACTAGCACAGGGAGAGTCATGATCAAGCTGGGGGTGGTCACCAGTGTTGGGGAGAGGTGTGGCCGAGAGGGAGGGGTGATTGTCGACGTTTAGGAGAGGCACCGCCAAGGGGGAGGGGTAGTCGCCAGCATCGGGGAGAGGCACAACCAAGGTAAGAGGGGGTTTGGGCATCAGGTGGAGGGGGTGGGGTCAGTTATTTTTTTAAAATATAAGCTGCGGTTTCTTTGAAACTGCCACTATATAAAAAATATATTTAATAATGTTTTTTTAGTAGTGATTATTTGAACTGCCACTAATAATCTTTCACTAAGACCACTCTTTTTTGTAGTGCTAGAAAACATAGTTTGACAGAATCTTACCCTAAAAGTAACATATATAATTTCATTATCAATTCTAATGATATAAAATTCACCAAGAAATACCATCTCTCTAACCTCTCAAACAATTGTATTTATTTCACTAGAATTTTTTTTCCCACTTTATGAATTTTCTCACCGATAGTATTTTTTATTACTTTAAGGAATTTATCTCACTACAAGAATTATCACACAAAGGAATTTATTTATTACATTAAGGAATATTATTCACACCTAGATGTGATATAGTATGTACATGCACAAAATCATATTATATCATCATATGACATCAATGGATTTTGAAATGAAATCATTGAATCATTGTAAAAATGTAACATCCCGAACCCGGATGTCACTCAACTGTGCCCCAAGCCTGGTTGGTTACATGGCCTTAAGAACATCTTCCCAAATGCCAGAGGATTATGACTAGAAGTTCGGGACTAGGTGATTAATTTGGGAGACTATACCCCCATTACCATAATTTATCACAATAGAAGTCAATCACATTAAATAGTGGAAGCAGATACAATAAGCAAACAATAGATAAAATAGACAAGTAAGACAAGAATATGTTACAAGCTAGAAGTGTCTCATATACCATGATTTATATGATACATGTATCTAGAAAATATACGAAATAGTTACATATAAATATAATAAAATACAAGTATCTAAAATCCAAAACGACCAAAAAGTGACCCCATAGCATCGCAAGCCTCATCTTAGTCCTATACTCCCACGCTCAAAAAAATTGATCAACTAATAGTTTTAGGGAGCTTTCCTCTACTATAACCTATAATTATATAATCTATTTGGGTCCCCAAGGAGGCCAAAATAGGATGTGAGATAAGCATCCCAGTGGGTTTCCAACTAAATATCTATATTGTTCTAAGAAGTACTATGAAATATTCTAACCAATTTAATGTAAGTAGTAATGTAGGTGTGAAATCCCAAGGGATATAACTACTGGAAACAAGTAATACTAAATAGCCTCTTGTGGCTCCCTGCAACATGTTTTGTCTCCTAACAAGGCATCTACAAGTAATATAAACAAACAACACAGCCCTTCCACATAACCATCAATATCATGTCCACAAGTCCTTACCATATAAAGAATGCTATATCAAAAACCCATGGCCTTATTGTACAACCACAATCAAATATCCCATAGTCATGCTATATAAGGAAGTGTAGATCACGAAGGTCCAGATATATGGTGCTGAAGACCAAGGCATCCACTTCGAGTCTCATTAGAATCTCGATGGAAACTTGGCATAAGCAGTGGTTGGAATCCTAGGAGCATCTGTACCAACATGTCCTACGTGATTCCAAGATAGCTGGATCCAAGGGGTATCAAAGCCTAAGGCATCTCATGGAATAAATACCAAAGGTGCATAATCAGCCAAGGTGTCCACTACCACATTCCAGATCCATGGAGATCCATTCATGTAATCTATGTAAATCATCAATCATTCCATTCCTTTAACAATTAAAAACCATATGATTCTACCCACTCATATAAACAATTACATTCAAAACAATTAAATGAGTATACCCACTCATTTAAACCATTACATCTCATGAGTATACCCACTCATGTACTCCACTTTTATTTAATCATGTCACATAGATATAACCACCCACTTATCACAAATTTCCATTTAACACATCACATGGGTATACCCACCCATCTATCACAATTACCAACAAAACTATTTAAGCAATCTAAGAACAGCCAACGAGTATACCCACTCATTTGAAAAGTTCCATTTATGTATTTAATCAAGTTAAGCATGGAATATTATAATAACACAAGGTAGTGAGGCAAGATATCTCCTATTTATGTAATTTAGCCACATTTAAGTACAACCGAGCATCGTTAAACTAGGAAAACTCGAGGTCACACCCCACAGGTAGTTCATCAATGGTAAAAACCAAAGTAAAGGCATGGTGCACCCCATGGGTGTCCTTGGGCAGGGCCAGAAACCATAAACATATATCAATGAACCTAAGGGAGTCCCCAATAGTTCCTACCTCATCTATTTCAGATTAATACTTTAAAATTGGGTCTGTGCTAAAAAGTCCATTGGGCATAAAAAAAGGTCAATTGCTCTATAAAGCATCAAAAGTAAAAAGAAAAGTATAGACCACCTTCATTATCTTAATAGTGGAGTTATCAGATATTATCAAGTCTTAATTCATCCCGGTTGGTAATAAATCTAAAGAACATATGAAGAACAAGAAATTAGGGCATAAAATTCTAAATCCAAACAATGCAACTGTTGTTCTAAAGAATCAATAATGGGTAAAAAGGAATTAATATCTTATCGTTGTGGTTCCAAAAAAAATTCCAGGGAATGAATTGGAATCCAAATGGGTGCTAGATTTGAAAATCTAGATAATAATGATTTTAGTCTTCAAAAGAAAGAAAAAAGGTTTCTGTCCAAAAAATACAGGTCCCTGCCTCTATTTTTAAAAAACTTAGTCAAGAAATTACATGACAAGTAATTTCAATACATGGTTTGTAATGATTATGTTTCCTTTAATGGGGTAAAACCCTTACACATTGTGAATGGTCCTAGGCAAACCATTACATGTTATGAAATCGGATTACACAGTGTGTAATCCAATTACACATTGTGTAATTGGACTACAACCGGTACACGACCTTTTTGCCTATTATTTCCCAAAAACAACCCAACCAGCCCATGGACCAGCTAAGGGTCTAAGACAAAAAAGAATGTAAAAGATTTATAACTCAAGAAAAACCTAGGATCTTACAAACTTCCCCCCTTAAAGAAATTATTTCCTGAATTTACTTCTCAAGGGTAGTCAAGATCCATTTGAAAAAACTCATATCACTGAGCATGTATATCGGCCTCCTGGTCCTAAGTATTGTCTTGCGAATGGTCTTGATTCTATAGAACATGTACTATAGGAACTGACTAGCCTTGTATAACCTTCATGATCCTATCAACAATATGAATTAGATGCTCATTGAAGGATTCAACAAATTGTAGCTCAACCTCCTTGGGTTGAAAAGCGTGAGATGGGTCCGAATTATAATGGCATAGTTGTGATACGTGGAAGACGTCATGCATGGCTCAGTACCTCTGAGGTAACTAATAATAATTGTCTACTGATCATACTCTCTCAAGAATCTCGAATGGCCCGAGATATAGTGGTGAAATCTTACCCTGTATCATGATCCTTCTATGTCCCAACCATAGTGAAACACATAAAAAGACCTGACCCCTGACCTCAAATTCTAGAGGTCATATACGATGATCTACATAAGATTCCTATCATGATTGTGCAGTAGCCATATGATTCTGAATCAACTGGATCTACTCAGAATTCTCTTGCATGAGACAAGGTCCCAGAAAAGCTACCTCGCCTGCCTCTAGCCATCACAAGGGTGATTGGCATAGCCTACGGTACAAAGCCTCGCAAGGTGAAATATATATCATTGCCTGATAATTGTTATTATAGGAGAACTCATCTAGATGAATGTGTCTCTCCCAAGATCCTCCAAAATCTAGGACACATTCTCTCTTCATTTCCTCTAGCACTTGTATCATACACTCTGATTGGCCATCAGTCTATGGGTGGTGGACTGTGCTCAGAAGCACCTATGTACTCAGTGCCCTCTGAAAACTCTATAAGAAACGAGTTGTAAAGTGGGAATCCCTATTTGAAATGATAGTGTGTGAGAACCCATGAAGTTGTATTATCTCATGGATATACATCCTTCCAAGAACATTAACATCGAAGGTATCCTTGATCGGTAATAAATGATCATCCTTTTTGATCCCATCAACAACAACCAACGTAGCATCGTTACCTCAAGGAAAACATAGTAAACCAGTCATGAAATCCATTATGAAATCATCTCATTTCCACTTTGGAATAAGTAACTTCTATAAAATCATGGCTGGTAGTTGATGTTTCTTCTTCACATGATGACAGGTGTAACACCTCATAAAAAAACTAGCTACATCACTTTTCATACATGGCCATTAGTATTGATGATGCAAGTCACGGTACATCTTACGGACTGTAGGATGTAGTGCCCAAGATGAAGCATGAAACTCCCACATCATATCCCCACGTATATCCATTGGAACCCAAAAACATCCATGGATATGTAAGATCTCATCAACACCTACGGTCCAACTAGGAGGAGGATCCTCACCTTCTTCCCTCTTCCATAAAACTAGACCCTCTGAATTCTATAACGGCCTCATCCTTACTTTATCCAATAGGGTATAGGTAACAACTATGGATGTTAGATATATCTATCCCTAACTATTGTGCACCTCCATATAGATCTTTGAGTATAACGCCATAAGTTTCCACTCGCTACTTTCCTGTTGCACTGTCTGTATCTGAGTCCACGTGCTCAGTGCATCGAACATTACATTACCTTTACCAGTCATGTATTCAAGCTTGAAGTCAAAATACTGTAGGTACTCCACCCACATTTTTTTTCCTCATATTCAAATAATATTATGTAAATATATACTTGAGGATTTTGTAGACTGTATACACAAAAAAATGCTCTCCCAATAAATAATGCATCCGATAATGAAAACGATGAACAACTGCATCTCAATCAAGATCATGAATAGGGTAATTCCTCTAACGTGACCTTAAAAATTGAGACTCATATGCCAAAACACTATCCCCCAACATCAGCACTACTCCCAGCTCAATACTTGATGTGTCACAATTAAGGATGGAACACTCGGTTCATCAGCACCATGAAAACTACTATTGTGTTTGTGAGACTGATTGTCATAACCAGATACTCATATAGACCATACCTACTATGAAAGGTTGTACAAGGTATATCTGTGGGTCAAATATGTACCTGGTGATATCCTAACCTTAGTTCAATTTTCAGGAATACTCTGGATCCTATAATCTTAGCAAACATTTCATCTATTTTTGAAAAGGGATATCGATTTTTAACCATGAGCTGATTCAAATTATGATAATCCCCATATAGCCTAATAGTTATATCCACATTTTTTGAAAAAAGAACTGGAAAACCCCCACAGAGAAGTATTAGGTCGTATAAACCCCTTTACCTCCAAATACTCTAGCTTCCAATTAATTTCTTAAAACTCCATCGTATCCATATAGTTAGTAGAAATGGATGCTGGTGCAGCTCATAAAACTAGTTCAATGGTGAACTCAACCTATTTCTCAAGAAGTAAACTAGAAAATTCATCTGGGAACATGCCCCTGAAACAATCCACCATTAGAGGATAGTCTACCTGACTCACTCCCTGATCATCCAAAATACAAAATAGAAATCTAGGATGTCATTCTGCCCAAATCATGATTTTCTAGTCCATCTCAACTCACCTGGACACCCCATTTACCCTTGGGAGTAAACATTGCATCCTATGGTGATGTGAAAGATACCCTTAGGCAATAGTAGACAATGTAAGATCGATAATATACTAAACAGTATATCCCAAGAATGACGTCAAACCCTATCATCTCAAAGACATAAATATCTCAAATGAAGTGACACCCACCAACCTTAAGGGGGTACTCCCTACACTAGATCACATCATCCATTCTGATTCTGAATAGTATTTCTAGCATTAAAACGCTTTCAAAATACCACACAACAAGCCCATAGATTTTCACCATAGGTGCGGATATGAAACTATGAGATACACATGTATCAAAGAGACTAGATGTAATAGTAGAGGCTACTAAAATCATACCTCTCACTATAGACAGTATGAAACCTTGCTCCTTAGTGTTAGGTTGTACATAATATAATTGACCTATACCATGACCCTGTGAAACAACATCACTACTCAAAGTAGGCCCCCTTCGATGTATAGGAGTAATTGGTGTATGGATACCTCAGTAAAGAACACTATTTCTGCAGCCTGATCGGCCTACATTGCTCTAGCTCTCTACTTGACACAAATCTTAGAAACCTACTCCTGAACCTGACATCGGAGCTGACCCCCTTCCACTCACAACTAGAGGGAAGGTCCTGCATAACCATTGCATGTGGCACATCCCTCCATAAGCTTGGAACTCGACTGGGTATCAGTCACGCTGATTCTTCATGTGTCATCTCCTACCACACTAGTGAAAAAACATCGAGCTACTAGCACTCATAGACAAACTGATGCTCACCTCATGGGAAGCATCAAAATGGTGCTTCCTGCCTAAAGATGTATAACCACTGGGTTGAGATGAAACATTTCCTTTCTCTATAACCTCAAATTACCTCAGGTTCCACTCTATAATCAGTGTCTGATTCACAATCTCAGTAATAGATATCAACCTGAACACATTGACCTGTGATTTGATAGTATGTCAGAGGCCTTCCTCAAAGAATCTCACTCTTGACATCTCAACAGTAAGGTGCATCAGTGCAAAACTGCGAGACTCTGTAAAGTATGTTGAGTACTTTATAACTTTCATGGTTCCCTTCTCTAGACGCAAGAACTCACTAGCTCACTCTGCCCATAGTGTCTTGGGGTTAAAGTAGTCAAGGAAGTAGGTTTGGAAATCATTCCAACCCATATCTCGTAGCCTTTCAGCCTTGTTCAGAACATCCCACCAGTACTTTACTACTCCATGTAACATATAAGGGGTGATCTTGACCCTCCTCACAAGCGGTGTCTCCAAATACTCGAAGATAGCTAGTGTGGTCTCAATCCATATCTCAGAAGCTTGTGGACCATCATCACCCAAATATTTGAAAGGATGTTGCTGCTAGAACACCCATGTCAGCTCGGTCATAGTCATGGTAGGCTATGATTCTCCTTGAAAAGTCTGTATATAGAAAAATAACCCCTTGTGGAACTATACCTCAGCACCTATGTCTGAAATAGTCTATTGTACCACAAATGGCACTAAAAGAGGATCCACTAGTATCTCATGGCCCACCACCTTCAAGGAATGGTCATCGCCACCCTCTTGTCATACCATTGGTGTTATTCATGGTGACATGCCTATACAATGCCAAACACTCACCTTAGAAAGGAATGATATCAAAGTCGCATCTCAAAAGTGTAGGATTGGTCAAAACCCTTCTAAAAACAAGTCATAACACACAACCTAATCCTAAATCCATTACTATATAAAGAACAACTACAACACAACTAGAACCACTACCTCTCACCCACTCAAAATCCGGGTGTAGGTCAAGTCTCTATTTTCCATTTATTTTCATTTAACAGTCATTATTTGACATGATTTAACCAATGGTCCACCAAGTTCTGATCCTTGAGGACCCATAACACCTCATGAACAAAACTTTTATGCCCATATAATCCATACAAATCAAATTCACTTTAAAATTTTAATTAAAAAGGTACATAATTTTCTAATTCATAAGGGCACATACACCTTATGATTTGAACGATGATGTCACTTCTTTATCCTCTGCACAAAGTCTTTCAATAAATCATGAACAACTATTAGAGCACCTATCACAATAGCATTCGTCAAATAATTCATCTTAAATGGCATGACATAATGCATGATATGTGATTTCTGACAAGCGACTATAAGATGCATGAGATGGAATACCCTCATCTCATCTGGTTACAAAAAAATAGAACCCACAATTCCATTGATAATATCATCATAAATCATTTTTGTCGCTTAATGGTGAAATCAAATCAACTGTAATAGTCAAAACCAGAAAATAGTAATTTCATTTTGGGTAATTTGGATTTTTCTTGCACATGGGTTAGCTATGCTCAAGCATAGCTCATTAAAAAATTCCATTTTGCTTCATATCCCAGTCTATTTTCTCCCAACAGTAAATAAAACCAGAAAATAAATTGTCTTTGATAACACTTTTTAGCATCCTGAACTTGGATGCCACTCAATAGTTCCCCAATCCCGGTTGGCTACATGGCCTTAAAGTGCACTCCTCAAATGCCATATGCTTCCGACTAGTGGTGAGGGCCTAGTTGAGTTATTTTGGAGACTATTCCCTCATTACCAGAGTATATCATAGTGGAAGTCAATCAAATTCATTAGCAGAAGTAAATAAAATAGGCGGACAATAGGTAAAGTAGATAAGAAAGAGAGGAATATATAACAATCCATAAGTGTCTCGTATACCATGATGTAGATGCTAAATGTATCTAGAAAACAACCAAAAAATATACATGGAAATAAAGTACAAAACAAGTATCCAAAATCCAAAGAGATCAACAAGTGTAATAGTAGCATCAGAAGCCTCTGCTGGGTCTCATGCTCCCATGCTCTAAAGAAATGATCAACAACTAGTGTTAGGGTGCTTGCCCTTACTATCACCTAAAACCATACAATTTGTTTGGGTCCCCAAGGTGGCCCAAACAAGGTGTGACATAAACATCCCAATAGGTTTCCACCCAAATATCTATACAATTCGAATCTGCACTATGAAATATGTGAAACAAGTACATGTAAGTAGTGATGTATGTGGGAAATCCCAAGTCATATAACCAACGCAAACAAGATATACCAAACATCCTTGCATGGCTCCCTACAACAAGTGTAAGATCCTAACAAGGAACCAATAGGCAATATAAACAAACAACACAGCCTTGTCCTAAAACAATCCATATCATGTCCACATAGACTTACTCTATAAAGAAAACCATATCAAAAACTCATGACCTTGTCGTATAACCAGAATCATATATCCCACGATTGTGCCATTTAATGAAGAATAACCATGAAGTTCTGAATCCAATGTAATGAAGACCAAGGCATCATCATCAAGTCCTAGTATCATCTCAATAGAAACTCAGTATAGGAACTGGTTGGAGTCCTAGGATCATGTATAACATCATGTCCTATGCGATTCCAATCATGTTGGGTCTAATGGAAAACAAAGCCTAAGACATCCCACAGAATCAAGACCCAAAGTGAATACTCAACCAAGGTGTCCACTACTGTGTTCCAAATCCATGGAGATCCGTCCTTGGAATCTATGTAAATCATCAACAATTCCATAAATTTAACAATTTATAACCATATGAGTCTACCAACTCATATAAACAATTACATTCAAAACCATTCAACGAGTATACCTACTCATTTAAACCATTACATCTCATGAGTATATCCACTCATGTACTCCACTTCCATTTAATCATTTCACATGGTTATAACCACCAACTTGTCACCAATTTCCATTTAACACATCACATGGATATACCCACACATTAATTATAATTTCCAAAAAACCATTTAAACAATATAAAAAAACTAACATGTATACCCACTCGTTTAACAAGTCCCATTTAAGCATATAATCAATTTAGGCATGACATATTATGATAACTTAAGACAAGAAGGCAGGAAATATCTGACAAAGAAACTTTATGTGCATATTTTTTATCAAATAATGAGGATTTTTTATTATTTTTAATGATAAAATCCATGTATCTCAATGTTTTATTTAAATAATGGGTAATTTTAATTTTAGAATGATTATGAGAAAAATTGAGAAAAGTTCTTAATTTTGGATTTTAGACATATTTTTACCACAAGGGTATTTTTGTCATTTATTAAAAAATATAAGTCAGAAAATAATGATTAATATTTTTTATAATATTGATTTTATTTTCTTCAAATTTACCTTTATGGACTAGAGCTGATTTTAAGATCTATTAGTCCAAAAAAATCATTGAATGTGGAAACTTTTCTGGGCGGACAGCGTGGACCGCACCACCGTAACGGATGCACAAATCAGTCTCCTCATCTATAATTTAGGTTATTATACCTAGGGTGTCACTAGGACACATAGGAATGACTCTAAAACAATTTTGGGGGAGTTTTGAAGTCATTAAGGTTTCAATTGATCATTATACATTTGAAAGAAGCTTCCTGGAAATTTCAGCCATAAAAATTATTATTCAATGAAAATTCCATACCTCCTTAATATGATGTCTAAATGAGCTGAAATTTTTACGTTGAATGAATGAATAATTTAGGAAAAAATTTAATAAAGGAGTCCATGTGTTAATCTACCATTTATTATTTCAAAAATGCGCAATCTTTTAGGGGATAGAATTCTGCCTATAAAAGGAGGCTCTCGCCTCCTTCCCAAATCATCAGCTCGACACCAAACACCAAGGAGGGTTCCCAACAGGGCATGGGATTATTCTACACCTCTATTCCCACCCCATTTATTTATTTTATTTTATTTTATTTTATTTTGGTATTATTTTTAAATTGTAATTCAAATTTTATTTTTATCAATCCATGCCTTTGTGTTTCTCTATCCACGTTTCTTCATTTCTTTCCCTATCTATCTCTTCTCATCCACCAACTCCACCAAGTAATATATTACTCTTGGAAATGTGTGGATAACCCCAAGACTTGGCTAAAGGGGAGGTGAAGGTGATCATAAATTTTCTTTAATGTTTAATTTTATGTTTGTAGATATATTTGAGTATCATGCACGGGTAAGTCGAATGTCCCTAATGTTGTGACTACCACCGATAACATGCAACTCAACCTATCGATATTATTTTATTTGATAATTTTCCCCTCTCTCAATTGGTTAGTTCTTCACACATTTTATTTGAGATAATCAATGGATGAAATGGATTCAATTGAACCGGGTCCTGGAAGATGACACATTCTAGACAAAGGTGTGTCACCAACATGGATTAAAGGATGAGGTGGAATTAAGAGTGCTCAAACATTAAATGATATTCCACAATTTATAAATAAAGAATAGTAGTTAAAACATGAGATTTCATGTTAGGATTATCAAACTTAAAGAAAACATATAAAGTAGAATAATGATTGAATATTTATCCAATCCCCAAAACCATGTTCTTTCTTATTAATTCATTATATTTAGACTTGAATTTTAGTATAAATTTAGAATTCTTGCTTCACATGTCATTATTTTAAATAATAAAAAATCCAAAAATATTTTAATCACTTTAATCTAATAAAAAAAACCACAAAAAGAGATAGAATATGTTAATTAAATAAATTAACGGTACTACATTAAGAAGGATCTTCAAGGGATTTGACCCTGGTCGGCCACTATTCTGCACTAGGAAAAATATAATTATTTTTTTCTACACCCCACAAAAGATGTGCATCAAAACTGATGCTGTTTCCAGGGATCCAATCATTAGTTAATTTACTTTTTTTATTTTCACATATTAGTTATATATTATTTTATGTAAAAATATTAAAAATTAATTCCATGATGTATTCAAATTTAGAATATTATGCATGGAAAATTTACTCACAGGTGCAGCAAAAAAAACAAGAAGAAGATGAATATTTTAGAAGAGATCATATGCATGAACATAGAGAAATCATTGAAAAACTAACAAGAAAGGCTAATAGTGGTTTTGATTATGTTCATGAATTAATATAGAAACCCAACCATAATCCCGAGGAAGAACATGAGAAAATGGTTGAATAAATTTCACCACTTATATTTGAAATCGAAGAACCTGAGGAAGCAAGAGAGGAAGACGTATCTGCTAATCTACAAGTGGGAGATCAACAAATTTTGGATGAATTCTTGATTAAATACGAGGAACTACCTAGATTCCCCATAAAATATAAAGAATACGATTCAGAACCACTGAGGGAAGAAACCACCCAAGTGGTGGAATTTAAAATGAAGATGGAGGAGCCTGATTACTACCTCCATCCTCAGAGAGTATACTCCAAGAGGCACTTACCACTAAGGTAGAGATTGAATCTGAACCGACTCAGGGATTTAAACCATTCATTGACTCTATCCCTTCTGATTTTATTTAATATGAATTATATATCATTCTATGTTGTTTTGATTATACATAATTAGACAACCTCAAATCTGCCTTGGAGGATGAAGAAGAACCTCGATAAGCACATGCTGAGGAACATATGGGGCTCCCTAGACACAATGAATATTTATTGAAGGAAGTTCATGAAAAGGTACTAGTGTATTTCCCTAAGGAAACCATCACAAAAGATTCTTTGATGGTGAATATTTTGATTTTGATACATCATGTTTTAATATTATTAAAATTGAATTACACTCTGACAGTCCCATTGACTATTATTTTGATGAAGCACACCTCAAGTAACTAATGGACAGAGAAGAAGAGGTTGCACAAGTATCAGTAAATAAGGGGGATGATTCATACTTCATCCTACCCATACCATGCAAGCTATAACTCATTGTAAAGTGGATATATGGTGTACTCTGTCCCAGAAGGTTGAAGAAAAAGCTGGGAAAATCCATATGTGGTCATTCAAATCAAAGAAGCATTATCCTCCATCAGAATTTAGATAACATCAGATACTGCCCTCTGGTAGTCAAAATTCTGGGCCCACTCGGGGGAGAATACCATGATTTATCTTTACATGGTTTCTAGGAATTTTTATTTCAATTTATTTTCATTGAAGAACTTTATCATGTGGTCCCCTCCCTATTTTATTTTCATATTAAATGAAATTATCATTATTATTAATTGAGAAATTTTCTTTTGTAGGATCATGATGGAAGAAGGAAGCCCCAAACAGTAAAGGGGAAGGACCATGTTTCTTGGAAAAGGGTGTTCAATTTTAGTGTTTTATATTTTAAACTCTCCACATTTTTGTCCACAATATGTTTTTATCTTTAAAGATAAAATTGCATGCCCACACTTGAATTCATGTTTTACTCGACTTATCAAAGAGATATGAGTTTCTTAGGAATCCTGTGATTCCATGTTTTAGATTTCAATGTTGATATGATTAAATGATTGAAATTAATAAATGAATTTTTAAAATGAATCATGGATATTGAAGTAATGACTCGTGATTTTAAGGAATTAATTGATTCATGTAAACGAAATTTCACTACCATCCTTCATGCATTGAATTTCTGACATTAATGTGAATTGATTTATTAGTTATTCCATAAGTGATTTTCCA
Source organism: Viscum album (assembly GCA_963277665.1). Classification (NCBI taxonomy): domain Eukaryota; kingdom Viridiplantae; phylum Streptophyta; class Magnoliopsida; order Santalales; family Viscaceae; genus Viscum; species Viscum album. The sequence continues at coordinate 959,249,349 of OY728148.1, read as the reverse complement.
ATGTTATATTTTCCAATTCCAAGAGGATTTATAGACCATGTACATCCTATTTTTTCTTGAGCATATTTCATGGATGATCATGGGACATGTAACCGACAAGAACGTGTATTGAAACTCATCAAATCTATGACTATGCAAAAACACATTTAAAATGATTGAGGCAACTTTTGGAAATACAATTTACCTTAAAAGACCACCTTTACATCAATCCTTCTTTTATCCCAAAGAGACCATGAATGACCTTTATAGGAATGAGCCATGTTTCAAGCCATTAGTATCTATTCCTACCCTCCTTTGAGTATTTTCATGATATTTCAAAGTTGAAGTTTGGGGTTAAAGGGAATCATGGTGGATGGAATAATGTACATTGTGGGGAAGAAGTGTGGGGGTATTATTGTGGTAATTTTGAAAGGTTGTGGAATCATTAATTATACTCTATTTTTTCCCCTATTGAATTAAAAAAATAACAAAAATGACAAAAAGAACCAACAAAAAGAGAAAAAATGGGTTTTGATTTGGCAGAACCACAAATCTCCATTTTCTAGACCGATGATATTATGATCTTATGTGGTTATATGATGGATGTGAGATTTGATATAATCATAACTTTCAAAAAAAGAAAAAAAAGTGAAAAAAAAAATCAAGCGGGTGCACAAATCATTTATTATGCTTACTTGATCATAACATTTTCTTTGAGTTTTGGGAATTAGGTGTTGCTACTTTGAAGGGGATAATTTCATTATATTTTCACTTTTGATATCATTCATAGTAATTATGAAATTAGCCTCCTTCTTGAGCCTTAATTTTTAAAGCATCAAATCCTACCAACCTTAAACATCAGAGTCAGTAGAACCTTAATTGAATTTCCTCATGATTTTATGTGTGGTTTGCCTTCACAAAGTGGATAAATTAGGTCATTTACAAGTCTATGGCTAAGGAGCAAGTTCTCATGATATGAGAATAACTCTACTTGAATTGTATCATGAGTGATGATAGAAAAGAATCAAAAGTGAGGTAAATCATGACTTTTCATGTTTAATAATAATTAATCATCGATCTTGAATGAATTAAAGGATAAGTTCCATCAATTTTCAAAGGTTAAAAGTAAAATATGTGAATTATTTGTTTCTTTGAAAAATGGGAAATTAAATTGATATTTTATGCAGATTTTTAAAAGATTGACTTCACATTGATTTTTTTTTATTTTATTACCTTGGAATTTAAATATTGGTAATATTGGTGACCTCTTATTTCCATTTTGAGATTTTATACTTGGGGAAAATCATGGTTTAAGTGTGGGGGTATTTGACAGAGCAAATTTATGTGCATATTTTTGATCAATTAATGAGGATTTTTAATTTTTTTCAATGATAAAACCCATGTATTTCAGTGTTTTATTAAAATAATGGGTAATTTGAATTTTAGAATCATTATGTGAAAATTGATAAAAGTGCATAATTTTGGGATTTCTGAATGATTTTTACCACAAGGGTATTTTTGTCATTTCATAATAAATATAATTCCAAAGTTCGTGATTTTTTTTAGAATCCTGCTTTTATTTCATTAAAATTTTTCTTTAGGTCCTATAGTTGATTCAAATATCTATTATTCCAAAAAAATTATTGAAGTTGGAAACTTTTATAGGCGGATAGCGTAGACCCCACCACCATAACAGATGCACTAATCAGTCTCCTCACCTCCCATTTAGGTTATTACACTAGGGATATCACTAGTACACATCAGAAGAACTTTAAAAAAAATTGGGTTAGTTTTTAAGTCATTAAGATTTCCATTGATTTTTATACATTTGAAGGAATCTTCTTGGAAATTTCGGCCATAAAAATCCTTATTCAATGAAAATTCTATAACTACTTCATCCTATGGATAAAGGAGATGAAGGTTGGATGGTGAATGGAAAACATATTTATGAACACATTTTATGAAGGGGTCCACGTGTGAATCAACCATTTAATGAGCCAACAACATGAAAAAATTTAGAGGACAAAATTCTTCCTACAAATGGAGGCCCTCGACTCCATCCCAAATCATCAGCTCGACACGCACAACTATGGAGGGATCCCATCAGGGTACGGGCCGATGATTCTCCTCTTTTCACACCTTATTTCTTATTTTAATTTTATTTTAATTTTAATTTTTTATTAGTTTTCAATTGTAATTCAAATTTTAGTTTTATTAATCCATGTCTTTGTGTTTCTCCATCCACATTTCTTTATTTCTTTAACTCTCACTCTCTTCTCTTCCACCCACTCCACTAAGTAATATATTACTCTCGAAAAGGAGAGGTTTACCCTGAGACTTGGCCTGGGGGGAGGTGAAGGTGATCATGAATTTTATATAATGTTTAATTTTAAGTTTGTAGATAGATTTGAGTATCATGCATGGGTAAGGAAAATGTACTCAATGTTGTGACTGCCTCCGATGACATGCAACTCAACCTATCCCTATTATTTTATTTAATCATTTGTCCTTTTCTCTATTTTTTAGTTCTTCACACATTTTAGTTGATCTAATCAATGGATAAAATGACTTTGATTGAATCGGGTCTTGGAAGATGACACATTCTAGACAAAGTTGTGTCACCAACTTGGATTAAAGGAGGAGGTGGAATTGAGAGTTCTAAAACATTCAATGATATTCCACAATTTATAAATAAAGAATATTAGTTAAAACATGAGATTTAATGTTTGTATTATCAAACTAAAATAAAACATATAAAGGATAATAATTATTGAACATTTAACCAACCCACAAAACCAAATTCTTTCATATTAATTCACTTATGGAAAGGGAGGTTTTCCCAACGCCTATAGAGTACTTTTACCAATGATTTAAGGAAACTGTTGGTAAAAGCTGGTTAAATCATCTTTTCCCAATAGTTTTTCAAAATCGTTGGGAAAATTATACTCTATACAAATGGTTTTATTAAATAATTGGTATAGAGAGATTTAAATCATCCTTTACCAACGGTTTTTACAAACCATTGGTAATGTTTTGCCCCAAATTCATAGAAGCTCGAACTCCCTCATTCAGCACGACTGCAGCCCTATACAGAAGGGAGAATTGGGATTTTCCTTCCCCTATGGCCGAAATCCTTAAATATTTAAGATTAATCAGTTCTTCACTTGTATTATGTAATTGATACTGCATCTACTATTTTGGTTTTATGTTTTCATTTGGGTGAAGTGGAGAAGCAGTATTCTGTTTAACCTATTGTGGAAATTCTTCGTTCGGATCCATTTTCAAAAATTCATAGTTCTACACTTATAAATTGTAAGTGATACATTCATTTTAATGTTCAACATCTACTATTTTGGTTTTCTATTTTGATTTTGGTGCTTATGACTTTTTTTCTGTTTGATTTGGGTGTGTGTGTTGGGCTTTGACAGTTAATCAAATTTGATTCAAAATGAATTTTGTGTTAATATCATCCATAAATTTTCAGTTCTTATAAGGCTTGGTATTTCGGGGAATTTTGTGTTAATATCATCCATATTCTACATGATTCACATCATGGGAAGAATTTGTGATGGTGTTGTTAAGATCAGAGAGAAAACTCATACACTCCAGGTTGTTTTTAGTGGCATGGTTAGTCATGAGTGATAATTGGCTTCCTAAGAGGAATGTACTTATATAACATTAGGGTCAATTATATATGGTTCTCACTGTATATTGTATATTAAGTCTCTTTCTTGACCAATACTCACTTTTATGATGATGGGGTGCTTTTCACTAGCCATGTTGGCAGGTGTATACATCTATAACAATATTATATAAGTCACAAGTTTAATTCAGAAATCTTGTTATCATTGACATACATTATTATTAATCTCAAATTTAAAAATAAATATTTTTGCCTATACTTTATGAAATTAAACCTTTTTAAAAGCCATGAACAACCTATTAGTTTATAAGCCTAAACTTTATCCACCCATGGGGTGCGCATGACTTGATGAACTAATTGGGTAATGAAAGGTATGACCATAGAGGTGCCAAGAATGATTTATTGAACATGAGTGAATAATTGGGGATGTCTGTAACACATAATGGAGCCTAAGTCATGTGCCTCTATTTTGGATACCTATAAAGGGGCCTTGAAGTCCTCTTTTACCAATGGTTGTGTGCAACCATTGGTAAAAATCAACCCTTTAAAAATGGTTAGATTCAATGACCAGGCAATGCACCTTTATTGATGATTGTGGATTTTGAGTTATTGACATGACGCACACTCTTTCCACCGATGAATGAGATGATTGGGTTGTAGCTCAAGAAGCTAGGTCGAATTTAAGAATTTATTGAGCCTCTTGTGTAGTACTACTTCCTAATAGTGGTAACTATGTTTTTCTTCTTGATACATGACATACATTACCATCATTCGGTTTATGATTCTGTAATTAGTTGGTATTATTGATTTGGTTATTCTTATCCATTTCCAATAATTTCCCTTTGTTATCTTTCTTCCACTTTTAACTGATAATATTCAAATTGTGCAACTTAGCTAATGAGGGAATAGTCTCCCCCAGACACAGCAAAGTCTCTCACTATTAGTCAATAACATTTGGAATTTTGGTAGATGTGCTTGAGGCTATGTGGCCATCTGGGTTTGGGTCACTAATGAGTGGCATCCTGGTTTGGGACGTCACAATTCCTGGATATCGTTTTTATAGGTGTTTCTAATCAAATTCATACCTATAACTATTGAAGGCCCATCTCCAAAATAAATTGGGACATGATTCAATGAATACACGTACATCATTCAGAGTGTGTATCCTAGTACTTACCTTCAAACCACCATAAATCTTCTATTTCATTATGTTTTTTTATCAGAATGGATTTTCTATATTATGTTTTTTGGGTAACACATTAGTTATTTGTTTCTAATTACTTCCATATTTGTTTTCATTGCAGGAAATGACACACATTGAAGAGATGCGGCGGAAAAAGATGACAGAAAATAATCGTCGCATGACACCGATGGGTGTTCCTCCACTCATCAATATTGTGAGTATTTTATTTCAAATATATATATTTCAATAATTTATAATATCATATGTTTACTTGATTGTTAAACTTTTTTTCAAGATCGACCCCCTAGATGAGAGATATCCAACAAGGAGCCTGATATTGCTCCCAGTATAGAGGCTGGTGGTAGGAGGGGGGTGGTGTTAGAGTTAGACGATCATCCGGGGATCCTGGTACGGAGGCCGGGGGTATGAGGGCTTGTGGTGCGAGAGTTAGATGATCCACTGGTTGTACTTGATTGGACTATTCCCCTACCACAGACGTATCTTCTACTCCCCATTTTGATCATGGAGTGTCTTTAGGGACACACAAGATATTTAGGCCTCCGATGTTTACACTACCAGTTGGCCAGACATCTGTGCTGTCATCTTTTTCTTCTCGTTCATTATCTTCATGCTATTATATTCCACCATATTTGACTCATGCTCTGACATAGTATGTTTCTAACCAGTGTACACTGAGGGACACGCCACCTATAAAGGATATTCCTTCAGCATCTTCACATCCAGTGATTCCCATTTATCTGACTACCACCGGTATATTTATATAACTCTAACAAATTTTAATACCAAATTTTATTTTTATTATAACTTTTACAAATATTTTTTTCTTTAAAAACATATTCATCTACTGATAGGAGGTGGGGGAGGGGGCGTACTCACTTGCGTGCAGTATGGAACCACCAGACACAGTTGATGGTTGAATACAATGACGAATGAAAAATGGTTGATAAATCTGGGTAGGAATATCATGGTTTTTTGGTGACACTAGACAAATACTCTGACATCATTCCGGTCATCCCTCTCTCCTGCAGACATTTCCCACACGAAGTCAAGGATAATGCATGGGCACAAAAATGCGTAAAAATCTATTGGATTTAATGTAGTATTTTTTTGAATTTATATGAATTAATCTATTGGGTGTTAGCTTCGGTTTAACTTCCCTGATGGTGAAGGTGCACAACCAACACGTTTAAAGGAGCTAGGATAGATTTAGAGAGCTCATAAGCATGAGCTGTATATTGGATGGTGTGATAGAGTGGGCACAGAGTTGGAAACAGTTCCTATAATGGATGACATCCCGATAGAGCAATTTCGCCAAATGATTACTCATTGGGAGACTGCCAAATTTAAGGTATTAATCCCATTTGAGGTATTTAAATGACATTTTTCATATTTTGAATTAATATTATCTTATTTATTATTACAAATTATTTCGGAATCTTCTGAAAGAAAACAAAAAAAACATTGATTCAAATCAATACCTCCACACTTTGGGGTGCACTACTACGTCAGATCATGAGAGGCAGCTGGTACGATATATTTGTTTATAATTTTTCTTTAGGACATTCCATTTTTATTGTTTCGTACTTAAATTATGTGATTTATTGAATATTAAATATATGATTATACTTGCAATTTATATTGTTTCAATGTCATTACAGAAGAAAAAAATTTAATATTGAAGGACGTCTCCCTCGAGAAAAATTGTTTTGATCAAGTAGAAGGAAAAATGATGGAAATGCGGTTAATGAACTGACCCACGAAAAGATTATAAGTTTTAATATTTTTATTTAATAGTTTAATATCTATTTTGAAATTTATTATTATATTAATATTTTTAACAGGATGATTTAGAGGACCTTGATGCCCAGGTGACTGATAATTTAGGGTCACACGATCATTTATATCAGGTTTTGGGAGATGAGCACTCTGGTCGATTATGCTGTCAGACTGGTAAGAATATAGTTCCGACGAGGTATTGGTCCTCTCCAGGTATCCATTATAGTACCACCGAGTTGGAACAGGTCAAGGAGAATGCACGACAGTCTGATAAAAGGGTCACAGAGTTGGAAGAACATGTTCAAATGAGGGAGAAAGAATTTATGAAACTGATCAAAACAATATCTTCATCAATTCCACCAGAAGCTAGCACGACTTGTTAGAGACATATGTCATCGATGAGTGCATTATCCTATGCACCATGCATCATTTCTAGTGGCGGTCGAGATGATGAAGTTCATGGTGATGACGAGGATGCTGAAGAGGATGAGGGCGAGGATGAGGATGAGGACGAGGGTGAGGATGGGGCCGAGGGAGAGGATGGGGCTGAGGATGATCATGGGAATGATGACGAGGATGATAACGAGGACAAAGATGGTGGTGAGGATGAGGTTGATGATGACAGTGGTGATGGTGATGGTGATCAGGGGCAGATTGATCCATTATATTTTTGAATTCTATATAAATCTTTAATTTTTAACCTGGTTTTTCAATCTCGTATTGATATTTTTGAATTTAGTATAACTCTTTATTTTTGACCAAATATGGAATCCTAATGATGTTATAATAGTTTATGGGGCTTATGGGGATTGTTCGGAGCTCGGAACCCCGGTCAGCGTAAAAAAACACTATACCTCACGATTAGTAAAAAAATTAAGTCCATCCCACAGGGTATCTACCAACCATATAGGGATATATATTAGAATCAATGTGCATGATTTTCCCAAACCTTGCACCAGGGGATTCACATCATGCACAATGTCTATAGTTTTAGTATAAGATATTATCATTGTTGTTGCACGATTTTCCTAACTGGCATACGTAAAACTGACCAAATGCATTCGGATTGTGTTGACACTTTAGGAAAAGGATCCATGAGTCATATGTGACATGTACGAGTCAACAATGTCTCAATATGAGGCACGGTGTGGCTGGTATCACTCAAAGTGTCTCTTTTTTTTTTAAATGGACACCCTTTTAGGTAAAAACAACTGGCAAACAGAAAACTGACCAAACGTATTTGGATTGTGTTGATACTTTAGGAAATAGATACATGGATCATATGTGACGTGTACAAGTCAATACCACCTCAATCCAAGGCACGGTGGGGCTAGTACCACTCAAAGTGTCTCACTTTTATTTGAAATAGACAACATTTTAAGTGAAAAAAAACTCACTTATGGAAAATGGACCAAACGTATTCAGATTCAATTGGTACTTTAGCACAATGATCCATGGGACATTTTGGATGTGTAAGAGTCAACTCCGCATCAATCTGATGCATGATGTGGCTGGTACCACTCAAATTGTCTCACTTTTATTTGAAATGGACCGGATTTTATGTGAAAACAACAACTAACATACGGAAAACTGATCAAACGCATTCAGATTGTGTTGATACATTAGGAAAATGATACATTGGTCATTTGTGATGGGTAATAGTCAACTTCACCTCATCCAGAGGTGTTGTGTGACCGCGATGGCCGAAAACGCACTCCACGTGTCGTAAATGGCCAAAACATGCATTTAACGGTCAAATGCATTCTAAAAGGCATCATAATGACTTGAAATCACACGAAAACACCCTAATAATTATTAGTGAGGTGTATGAGGAGACGGAACGTCATTCAGATATGCGGTTTGCGCGGCACAAATGAATATGGGTTTTTTAGGTTTTTGGCGTGCTTGAAAAGCGTGCGTGTGGTGGTCAAAACTAGCCGAACAACCTCATAATTCCATGAAATCATACAACAAAAAAGGTTGGGTGAATTTTGAAATGGTCGGCTTGACAGCACGTCAATCAGAGGTGTTGTGTGACTGGGCTGGCCAAAAATGCACTTTGCGTGTTTTAAATGGCAAAAACATGCGTTTAACAGTCAAATGCATGCCTAACGACATCGTAATGACTTGAAATCACACAAGAACACCCTAATTATTATTCGCGAGGTGTACGAGGATATGACACGCCATTCAGATGAGAGGTTTTGCACAGCACGACTGAATATGTGTTTTTTAGGTGTATGGTGTGCTTGAAAAGCATGTGTGGGGTGGTCAAAACCGGCCGAACGACCTCGGAATGCCTTGAAATCCGACTACAACAAATTTTGGGTGAATTTTTAATTTTTCGTCTATACAAAACATCAATTGGAGGTGTCGTGTGACAGCGGTGGCCGAAAACACACTCCGCGTGTCGTAAATGGCCAAAACATGTGTTTAACGGTCAAATGCATGTCGAACGACATCGGAATAACATGAAATGAAACGAAAACACCCTAATTATTATTCTTGAGGTTTAAGAGGAGATTCCATGTCATTCGGACGCACGATTTGTACGACATAGCTGAATATCAGTGTTTTAGGTGTTTGGCGCGCTTAAAAAACGTGCATGGGAGGTCAAAACCGGACAAACGACCTCAAAATGCCATGAAATTGGACGAAAACAAAGAGTGGGTGAATTTTGAAATGATCGGCCAGACAGTACATCAATCGGCAGTGTCGTGTGACCACGCCAGTCGAAAACACACTCTGCATGTCGTAAATTGCCAAAACATGAGTTTAACAGTAAAATGCATGACGAACGACATCGGAATGACTTAAAATCACATGAAAACACTATAATTATTATTCATGAGGTTGACTGGGAGAAAAAACATCATTCAGACATGCGGTTTGTGTGGCATGTTTGAATATGTGTTTTTTAGGAGTTTGGCGTGCTTGAAAAGCGTGCGTGGGGTGGTCAAAATTGGACAAACGGCCTCAGAATTCCATGAAATTAGACGACAAAAAAGGGTGGGGGAATAATGAAATGGTCGGTCAAATGGAACATAAATCAGAGGTGTCGTGTGACTATGCTAGCCAAAAACACAATCTGTGTGTCGTAAATGGCCAAAACATGCGTTTAACTGTCAAATGCATGCCCAATGACCTCAGAATGACTTTAAATCATGCGAAAACACACTAATTATTATACATGAGGTGTATGAGGAGAGGTAACATCATTCGGACACGTGGTTTGTGCGGAATAGCTGAATATATGTTTTTAAGGTGTTTGGCGCTCTTGAAAAGGGTGCGTGGGGTGGTCAAAACTGGCTGAACGACCTCGGAATGCCATGAAATCAAACGACAACAAAGGGTGGGTGAATTTTGAAATGTTAGGACAGATGGCACGTCAATCAAAGGTGTCATGTGACCGCAGTGCCCCCCCCCCCAATAGCCCCCCCCCCCCACCACCACGGGCAGCCCCCCCACCCAACGACCCATGGATCATTTGTGACTGGTATGAGTCAACCCCACCTCAATCCAAGGCACGGTGTGACTGGTATCACTCAAAGTGTCTCAGTTTTGTTTGAATTGGACAACATTTTATGTTGAAGAAACAACTGACATATGGAATATCTTCACAAGGCTACACATATATTCTTGAAATTAAGTGATAAAAAATAAAATATGGTCTATTGGTCATACGTTATTAGAAGAAAATATTCAAAAGGAATAGATTGAAACACAATGGGTCATAGTTTATACTAAAAAACATGAATTATATTAGGAATGAGTCTCGACATCCCATCATGAACATGCACCAACACTCATGTTAAAATTCTCAATCACAGTTCGTTCATTCTATACAATAACATACAAAAAATAAATATCATACAGTAATTTCATATGAAACCTATGAACACTCAATCAAACCATATAACAAATTGGTCAACAAGGCTACACATAGATTATGAAAAATTTGTTTCAAAGTCTCATAAAAATACCCCAACGGTGAGGAATACATATAGTGACACCATATCCCCATGGATCACCTCAATCCCATCCTCAAATAGTGGGTTCTAGGACCAAACCAATATCCCTTTGGGAACCCAATACCAAAGACATAATTGAATATTCATACCCACTACACAAGATGAGGATTCATCTCACATCAAACCCAGGGGAAAAAATTATAATTAGCCACATACTGCCTTATTTTAATTAAAAAGTATATGAAAAACATGTAGGCTATTCTGGTAACCCATCTCATATCTCGAGGTTGGCCAATGTTTCCCAATAACACATCAGGAACCATTTATACATGGATACATAATCATTAGAGGAATATAAACATCCCATGTGCTTCCAATAACTCATCCTAGGTCTAAGAACATGACCACTACCATTTTCTATCTTATGGGTGTCATGATCGTTGCCACTCTACCCAAGTTTTTCTATTGGTTTTAAGATACTCAACCCAAGACCATGACTAAACATCCCATGTTCTTCCTATAACATGTAGGTTTTTTCTCTTTTTTGTATTGGTGTTGTGGTTTGAGTGAGGAATGAATCCTAAATTTTGAATACTCTTATGTGTGTTGGTGTTGTGGTTTGAGTAAGGAATGAATTATAAATTTGGAATACTCTTATGAGTGTTATTTCATTTCCTATAACATGTAATATTTTTCTCTTATGGGTTTTATTGCATTTGATTTTCTAAATTTCTAAATTCTGTAATGAATTTTAAAATTTGAATAATTTGGATGGGGATTTTTTTATTGGTGTTGCTGCAGGTTTGGAGAGGTGTTGTTGTGTTGTTGTAGGTCTGGAGAGGGGAGAGGGGTCTGCTTTTGTGGAGCTGAGCAATTGTATACCAACGGTTTCAAAACCATTGGTATAGATAATATAATATAACTATACCAATGGTTTGTTATAACTGTTGGTATAGGTTTATACCAACAGTTATAACAAAACCGTTGGTATAGCCTTATGGCTTTCCGTATCCCCTATATACCAACAGTTTATAACCATTGGTATAAGTGTAACACACATATACCAATGGTTTACAAAACTATGGTATATGTTATACTCTAACACACATATACCAACAGTTTGTAGCAGACCGTTGGTATACCTTCTATTTTGACACCTATACTGACGATTTTCACAGAACCATTGGTATAGGCTTATTGTCACACCTTACGTGGCCACGATTGAGGGAATTGTTGATATACTATATACCAATGGTTTCCAGGCCTTTACCAATAGTTTACAACCATTGGTAAAGTGTCAAATTCTAGTAGTGATTAATTCTATCTAGACTTTCATCTTAGTATAAATTTAGAATTCCTGCTTCACATGTCATTATTTGTAATAATAAAAAACCCAAAAAGATTTTAATCACTATTATTAAATAAAAAACCAAAAAAAGACATAGAATAGGCGAATTATAAAAAGAAAGTGAACTACATTAAGAAGGATCCTCAAGAGAGACGACCATGGTCTGACACGGTGCTATACTAGGAAAAATATTATTATTATTTTCCACACCCCATGACAGGCGTGCGTCAAAACTGAACGTATTTTTGGGGATCCAATCATTAGTTCATTTTCTTTTTTTATTTTTATATCTTATTTATATTTCATTTCATTTAAAAAACTAAAAAAGACATCCAAGATAGGTTCAAAATCATAATATTATGCATGGAAAAATTGCTCACAGGTGCAGTAACAACAAGAAGAAGATGATGAATATTTTAGAAGAGCTCGGGTGCATGAACTTAGATAAAGCATTTAATAACTAACCAGAAAGGCTGATAGAGATTTTTATTATGTTCGTACATTAAGGGAGCAACTGGTCCCTATGTTGGAGAAGGAACCTGAGGAAGTGGTGTACGAAATTTCACCACTTATATATGAAATTTAAGAACCTAAGGAGGCAAGGCAGGAAGACGTACCTACTGAGATACAAGTTGGAGATAAAAAAATTTTGGATTAATTTTTGATCAAATGGGAGGAACTACCAAACCTCCCCATACAATACAAAGAACATGATTCAACACCACAAAAGGATGAAACCACCCAAGTGGTGGAATTTGAAGTCAAGATGGTGGACCCCGACTACCTGCCTCCATGCTCAGAGAGTCTACACCAAGAGGCACTTACCACCGAGGAATAGATTGAAGCTAAACCAAATCAGGGAGTTGAACCATTCATTGACTTTATCCCGTCTATTTTATTGAATCTTAATTCTACATCACTCCTTGTGGTTTAAATTATACAGAATCGGACAATCTCAACTATGCCTTGGAGGATGAAGAAGAACCTAGATGTTCACATACTGAGGAACATATGGATCTCCCTGGATATGTTGAATATTTATTGAAGGATGTTCATGAAGAGATTCCAGTGTATTTCCCTAAGTAAACCATAACAAAATTTGCTTACTTTTATGGGGAAGAATTTAATCCTGATACTTCATGTTTTAATATTATTCAAATAGAATTACACTCTGACTTTCCCATTGACTCTTCTTTTGATGAAGCATGCCTCGAGAAACCAATGAAAATAGAATAAGAGGTTTCACAAGTAGCAACCAAGAAGGAGGGTGATTCATAATTCATCCTACCCCCACCATTCAAGAGATACCTCATTGCTAAGGGGGTGGGGATATGGTGTACTCTATCCCTGGATCATTACTCACCTAGAAGGATGAAGCACAAGCTGGGAAAAGCTATATGTGGTGGTTAAAATAAAAGATGCTTCATCCTCTATCAGACATTGGATAACATCTGGTACTTCCCTCTAGAGGTAGTCAAAATTCAGGGCCGATATACGGGATAATACCAAGATTTATATTTACTTTCCTTCTAGGAATTCAGATGACAATTTATGTTCTTTGAAATAATTTAGCATGTATCCCCCTCCCTCATTTAATTTTGATCTTAAATTAAATAATCATTTTGATTAATTGAGTAATTTTCTTCTATAGGATCATAACGGTAGAAGGAAGCACGAAACTGTGAACGGGAAGGACCATGTTTCCTAGAAAAAGGGTGTTCAATTTTAGTTTTTTATATTTTAAACTCTCCACATTTTTTCCACAACATGTATTGATATTTAATGATATAATTGCATGCCCAAACATGAATTCATGTTTTAATCGACTTTTCTAGGAGTCATGATTTTCTTAAAAATCCTCTGATGCCATGTTTTAGATTTCAATGTTAATATTATTAAATGATTTAAATTAATAATTGAATTTTTCAAATGAAGTATGGATATTGATGTAATGACTCGTGATTTGAAGGAATTAATTTATTCATTTAAATGAAATTTCCATACCATCCTTCATGCTTTGAATTTCTGAAGTTCATGTGAATTGATTTACTATTCATTCAATGAGTGATTATCTAATGTTATATTTCCCATTCCTGAGAAGATTTATAGACCAAGTACTACCTATTTATTCTTCAACAAACTTCTTGAGTAATCTAGGGACATGTAACCCACCATAACTTGTATTGAAACTTTTCAATTCTATGACTGTGCAAAAACACATTTGAAATGATTGAGGCATCCTTTGAAAAGATATTTTTCTTTAAAATACTACCTTTACATCAATCCTTCATTTAGAAAATAGAGAGCTTGAATGGCCTTTATCGGAATGAGTCATGTTTCAATAGATTTTTATCCATTCCTACAATCTTATGAGTATTTTCATGATATTTTTAAGTTGAAGTGTGCGGGTAAAGAGAGTAATGGTGGATGGGATGATATACATTGTAAGGAAGAAGTGTAGGGTTTTTATTGTGGTAATTGTAAAAGGTTATGGAATCACTCATTATACTCTATTTTTTCCCCTTTTGAATTAAAAAAATGAAAAAGTGACAAACGAACCAACAAAAAGAGAAAAAAATGGGTTGTGGTTTGGGAAAACAAAACATCACCATTTTCTAGACTGCCGATCTTATGATCATATATAGTTTGGTGATTAATGTGATCTCTGATATAATCATAACTTTCGAAAAAAAAGTACAAAATAAAAAAAATCATGAGGGTTCATAAATCATTCATTATGCTTTCCTGATCATAACATTTTCATCGAGTTTTGGGAAGTGGGTGTTGCTACTATGAAGGGTATAATTTCATTATATTTTTAATTTTGATATCATGCATAGTACTTAATATATTAGACTCCTCCTTGAGCATTAATTTTTAATGCATCAAATCCTACCAACCTTAAAACTCAGAGTCAATAGAACCTTAATTTCAAGTCCTCGTGATTTTATGTGCATTTTGACTTTACAATGTGGAGAAAGTAGTTTATTTACAAGCCTATGGATAAAGAACATGTTCTCATGATATAAGCATAACTCTACTTGAATTATATAATGATTAATGAGATAAAATAATCAAAAGTGAGGTAAATCATGACTTGGAATGTTTAATAATAATGAATCAAGGATCTTGAATGAATAAAAGGAGAAGTTCCATCAATTTTCAAATGGTAAAAGTAGAATATTTGAATTATTTGTTTCTTTGAAAAATGGGAAATTAAATTGATATTTTCGAAAATTTGTGAAAGTTTGATTTAAAATTGAAAATTGTTTGATTTAATGGAATTGGAATTTCAATATTGGTAACATTAGTGTCCACTAATTTCTATGTTGAGATTTTATGCTTGAGGACAAGCATGGTTTAAGAGTGGGGGTATTTGAGAGAGCAAATTTATGTGCATATTTTTGATCAAATAAGGAGGATTTTTAATTTTATTCAATAATAAAACACATTTATTTCAAAGTATTATTAAAATAATGGGTAATTTGAATTTTAGAATGATTATGAGAAAAATTGATAAAAGTGCATAATTTTGGAATTTTGACAGAATTTTACTACAAATGTATTTTTGTCATTTTTTAAAAAATATAATTAAAAAATTCATGATTCGTTATCTTAGAATCATGATTTTATTTCATTCAACTTTATCTTAAGGACATAAATTTGATTCAATGATCTATTAGTCCAAAAATTCATTTATATTGGAAATTTTTCTAGGCAAATAGAATGGACCCCACCACTATAAAGGATGAAAAAATCAGTCTCCTCACCTCATATTTAGTTGATTCTACCTAGGATAGCACTAGGACACATATTAATGACTTTAAAAAAAATTGGGGGATTTTGAAGTCATTAAGGTTTCCATTTATTGTTATAAATTTGAATACAGCTTCCTGGAAATTTCGGCCATAAAAAGTTTTATTCAATGAAAATTCCATAACTCTTTAATCCTGTGGATAAATGAGCTGAAATTTGGAGGGTGAATGGAAACCACATTATTTAATAACTTTTATGAAGGTTTACACACATTAATCTAACATTTAATAGGCCAAAAATATGCAAACTTTCGGAGGAATGAATTCTTCCTATAAGAGGAGGCCCTCACCTACTTCCCAAATCATCAGCTCGACCCCCAGAGCTAAGGAGGGATCCCACCAGGGCATGAGCCACTTCTTCTCCTCTTTCCACCCTAATTTATTATTTATATTTTATTTTAATTTTATTTTTGTATTATTTTTCAATTCTAATTCAAATTTTAGTTTTATTAATCCATAACTTTGTGATTCTCCATCGACATTTCATTATTTATTTCCCTCTCTCTCTCTCTATTCTCTTCCACCCACTCCATTGAGTAATATATTACTCTCAGAAATGAGAGGCTGACCTCGAGGCTTGGCCTGGGGGGAGGTGAAGGTGATCATGAATTTTCTTTAATGTTTCATTTTAAGTTTGTAGATAGATTTGACTAGCATGCACAGGTAAGGAGAATGTCTCTTATGTTGTGACTGACTCCAATGACATGCAACTAAACCTATCCCTATTATTTTATTTAATCATTTTCCCTCTCTCCATTGGTTAGTTCTTCACACGTAGGATTTTAGCTAATAAAGTTATAAAATGGATTCGATTGAACTGGGTCCTAGAAGATGACACATTATAGACAAAGGTGTGTCACCAACTTGGATTAAAGTAGGAGGTGGAATTGAGAGTGCTCAAACATTCAATGATATTCCAAAATTTCTAATTAAATAATAGCAGTTCAAACATGAGATTTCATGTTTGGATTATCAAACTAAAATAAAACATATAAAGGATCATAATGATTGAACATTTAACCAACCACCAAAACCAAGTTCTTTCTTATTAATTCATTCTGTTTAGACTTTCATCTTAGTATAAATTTAGAATTCTTGATTCACATGTCATTATTTTAAATAATAAAAAACCCAAAAATATTTTCATCACATTCATTTAATAAAAAACCACAAAAAGATATATAATAGTTGAATTAGATAAAGTGAACTACATTGAGAAGGCTCTTCAAGAGTGTAGACTCTGGTCAGCCACTATGTTGCACTAGGAAAAATATAATTATTTTTGTCCACGCCCCATGATAGGCGTGCATTAAAACTAACATTGTTTCCAAGGATAAAATCATTATTTTATTAACTTTTTCTATTTTCACATCATAGTTATATATAATTTCTTTTAAAAAAACTAAAAAAATACTTCCATGATGTATTCAAATTCATAATATTATGCATGGAAAAATTACTCACAAGTGCAGCACCAACAAAAAGAAGTAGATAAATTTTTTAGAAGAGCATAGGTGCATGAACATAGAGAAATCATTGAACAATTAAACAAAAAGGATGATATAGATTTTGATTATGTTCATGCATTAATGGAGTAACCCAAACCAAAGCCAAAGGAACAACCTGAGAAAGTGGAGGAATAAATTTCACCACATATATTTGAAATTGAAGAACCTGATGAGTCAAGGGAGGAATACTTACCTAGTGAGACAAAAGTGGGAGATAAAAAAAGTTTGGATGAATTATTGATTAAATGTGAGGAACTACCTGACCACCCTATATAATGAAAAGAATAAGATTGCTCACCACTGATGGAAGAATCCACACACGTGGTGGAATTTGATGTCAAGATGGAGGAGCCCGACTACATGCCTCCATCCTCATAGAGTCAACTCCAAGAGGCACTTACCACTGAGGAAGAGATTGAAGCTGGACAAACTCAGGGAGTTGAACAATTCATTGACTCTATCCCTTATAATTTTATTGAATCTGAATTCTACATAACTCCTTGTGGTTTTGATTATACAGAATCTAACAATCTCAGTTATGCCTTGGAGGACGAAGAATAACTAGGATGTGCACATGTTGAGGAACATATGGAGATCCCTGGACACGTTGAATATTTATTGAAGGAATTTCGTGAAAATATTCTAGTGGATTTCCCTTTGGAAATCATGATAAAAGATTCTTACTTTGATGGGGAAGAATTTGATCTTGATACTTCATGTTTTAATATTATTCAAATAGAATTACACTCTGACTTTCCTATTGACTATTCTTTTGATAAAGAATACCTTGAGGAACCAATGGACAGAGAAGAAGAGGTTGCACAAGTAGCAACCTATAAGGAGGATGATTCATACTTCATCCTACCCCACCATGCAAGCTATACCTCATTGTGAAGGGGGGGATATAGTGTACTCTATCCAGGGATCATTACTCACCCAGAAGAATGAAGGACAAGTTGAGGAAATTCACATGTGGTGGTTCCAATCAAAGAAGATTCATCCTCCATCAGACTTTGGATAACAGTTGGTACTTCCCTTTAGTGGCATTCAAAATTCAGGGCCCACGTGGGGGATAATACCAAGATTTATCTTTACATTCTTTCTAGGAATTTAGATGTAAATTTCTTTTCTTTGAAATAATTTAGCATGTGACCCCCTCCCTCTTTCCATTTTAAGCTTAAATGA
The DNA here is from genome assembly GCA_963277665.1 of Viscum album. NCBI lineage: Eukaryota > Viridiplantae > Streptophyta > Magnoliopsida > Santalales > Viscaceae > Viscum > Viscum album. The sequence goes on along the minus strand of OY728148.1, from coordinate 959,230,920 downwards.
AATGATCAGTGTGATTAATTGAGTAATTTTATTTTGTAGGATCATGATGGTAGAAAGAAGCCCCATACAGAGAAGGGTAAGGACCAAGTTTCATGGGAATGGGTGATCAATTTTAGTGTTTTATCTTTAAAACATCCCACATTTTTTTCAACAACATGTTTTGAGATTTAAAGATAAAATTGAATGCCCACACATAAATTCATGTTTTACTTGACTTATCTAGGAGACATGAGTTTCTTAGGAATCCTGAGATTCCATGTTTTAGATTTTAATTTTGAAATGATTAAATTATTGAAATTAATAATTGAATTTTTAAAATGAAAAATAGATATTTAAGTAATAACTCATGATTTGAAGGAATTAATTGATTCATGTAAATGAAATTTCCTTACCATCCTTCATACTCTGAATTTCTGAAGTTCATATGGATTGATTTCTTAGTCATGCAATGAGTGATTGACCAATGTTATATTCCCCATTCCTAAGAGGATTTCTAGACCAAGTACTTCCTATTTATTCATGAGCATATTTTTTGAGTGATCTTGGGACATGTAACCGACTGAAACTTGTATTGAAACTTTTCAAGTCTATGACTGTACAAAAACACATTTAAATTGATTGAGGCATCCTTTAAAAAGATAATTTTTCTTAAAATACCACCTTTACATCAATCCTTATTTTAGTCCATAGAGACCATGAATGACCATTATAGGAATGAGCCATATTTCAATCCATTTTTATCCATTCGTACCCTCCTCTGAGTATTTGCATAATATTTAAAAGTTGAAGTTTGGGGGTAAACAGAATCATGGTGGATGGGATGTTAAATATTATAAGGAAGAAGTGTGGGGGTATTATTTTGGTAATTGTAAAAGTTTGTGGAATCATTCATTATAATCTATTGTTTTCCCCACTTGAATTAAAAAGATGACAAAAATGTCAAAAAGAACAAACAAAAAGAGAAAAAAATGTGTTGTGATTTGTGAAAACCAAAAATCATCATTTTTCAAACTGAGGATCTTATGATTCTATGTGGTTATGTGATGGATGTGAGGTTTCATATAATCAAAAAATTCATAAAAATTAAAAAATTAAAAAAAAAATTCAAGAGGGTGCACAAATCATTCATTATTCTTACTTGATCATAAACGTTTCTTTGAGTTTTGGGAAGTGGGTGTTGCTACCTTGAAGGGGATAATTTCATTATATTTTTACTTTTGATATCATTCATAGTACTTAAGATATTAGACTCCTCCTTGAGCCTTAATTTTTTATACATCAAATCCTATCAACCATAAACCTCAAAGTCAATAGAACCTTAATTGAAAGTCTTTATGATTATATGTGTGTTTTTTCTTACAAAGTGGAGAAAGTAGTTCATTTACAAGCCTATGGATAAGGAGCATGTTTCGCATAATATAATCATAACACTACTTGAATTGTATCGTGAGTGATGATATAAAAGAATAAAAAGTGAGGTAAATCATGAATTGGCATGTTTAATAATAATAAATGAATGAGATTGAATGAATGAAATGAGATGTTCCATCAATTTTCAAAGGCTAAAAGTAAAATATGTGAATTATTTGTTTCTTTGAAAATGAGAAATTAAATTGATATTTTATGTAGATTTTTTAAATATTGATTTCACATTGAATTATTTTTTAATTTCATTACATTGGAATTTGAATTTTGGTAACATTGGTGTTCTCTGATTTCCATATGGAGATTTTATGCTTGAGGACAAGCATGAGTTAAGTGTTGGTGTAATTGACAGAGAAAATTTTTATGCATATTTTTTATCAAATAATGAGGTTTTTTAAAAAAAAATAAATGATAAAACTCATTTATTTAAATGTTTTATTAAAATTATGTGTAATTTTAATTTTAGAATGATTATGAGAAAAATTGAGAAAAGTGCATAATTTTGGATTTTTGAAGGATTTTTACTACAAATATATTTGTATCATTTCATAAAACTAATAATTCCAAAATTCATGATTATTTTTTTAGAATCCTGATTTTATTTCATTCAACTCTCTCTTTTGTACCTAGAGCTGATTCGAAGATCTATTAGTTCAAAAAATCCATTGAAGTTGGAAACTATTTCAGGCGGACAATGTATACCCCACCACCATAATAGATGTACAAATCGGTTCCCTCGCCTCCAATTTAGGTAATTTTACTTGGGGTACCACTAAGACACATCGTACTGACTCTACAACAAATTTGGGGGCGTTTTGAAGTCATTAAGGTTCTATTGATCGTTACACATTTGAAGAAAGCTTCTTGGAAATTTCGACCATAAAAAAAAGTCTTATTCAAGTAAAATCACATAACTCATTAACCCAGCGGCTAAATAAGATAAAATTTGGAAGATGAACGAAAAACATATTTATGAACAACGTTTATTAAGGGGTTGACGCATGAATAGACCATTTAATGGTCTAACAACATGAAATCGTATAGTGGACAGAATTCTGCCTATAAAAGGAGGCCCTCGACTCCTTCCCAAATCATCAGCTCGACACCCACATCTAAGGAGGGATACCATCGGGGCACGGGCTGGCATGGAGAGGTTCTTCAACTTTCCACCGCAAGAGAAGCATAGGGAGAATAGGAGCTCCGAGGATCACCAAGGATACACTGATGGCATAAGTGACAGTTTCACGACACAGTTTCTGTGGAAAGAGATATTGTCCTTCCACTTCACCAAAGCCGCCACCGGGAGCATGGAGAAGTAATCCCTGCAGACCTTGGGAATGGATTTTCGAGATTTTGGGTAATTTTTTGAGAATTAAATGAGAAAAATTCATGAAATTTCAAATTGGTGGTGATTAGAAGTCAGAAAAGGTTCATATATTCCATGATCCTTTTGTGTCGTGGGGAGGAAGGAGTGGGAGGAGTATAGTGAGGCCATGAGTGGTCGGTCGGTGGCGATCATGGAGGTGATGAGCGTCGGCCTTGGGGTGGTATGCAGCTACCTTCATGATTTCTTCATTGGAAACGAATCGAATGTGGGTCTAAATTACTAGCCTCCTTACTGGTGATCATAGGTGATGTAGGGGACAGGACCCCACTGTGATCCCACCTCCATTACCATCATCCACCGGGACGACATGGGTGGCCTCCATGTTTTGTACAAAGGGAGTTGGCATTTTGTCGCCCCCTCTCCATCAACGTTCGTTGTTCATATCGGCGACACCATTATGGTATATGCGTCTGCATTCACCACTGATCCATTTAACACTTCTGATTTTCATAGTCATAATGAAAGGGAAAATCACAGGCTCTGTTGAATGGGATGTACAAGAGATGCGTACACAGGGTGGTGGTGAATGAGAAGAGGGCGAGGAAGTCGATAATATTCTTTCTGTGTTTGGCAAGGGACAGGGTGGTGAGTCCCCCATGGCAGTTTATGGCCTGCGGGAACCCCCGGAGGGCATACCCAGACTTCGAATAGCCGACCTTCCGTTACTTCATCCAAAAACACTACCACGTGGACACCCGCACCATCCAGGCATTCTCCGATTGGTTTGTGACATCAAAATGAATCTTTTTTGGTGATTCGATATGTAAAATAATGTGATGGCAAATAAAGTATGTTATGGAGTACTATGTTATGGTATAAATTTGACGTCTCTAAATGCTATGGAGTACTATTTATCATTTTGATAAAAACACACTTTGATTGTGGTAGTCTGGCATACCCATCCTAGTGAAGTTCGTTTTTTAGGTATTAATAATTCTCATAAATGACAATGCAAGTGATGATGTGGAAGAACAATTGCCTACTTGTGATCCAAAAAATACCGGTGGTTCTAGCAGTGGAGAAATGGGACAACATGGATATGAAGGTTATTGCCAACATCCCTTTTGCTTTGGTGGCCAAGGTCCTATCAAGCATTGCAGAGAAAAATAAAATGAAAGAAAATAATGATGTTCTAAGAAACATTATAAGTCCATGTCACTGCACAACAAAATTTTCTTAAAGAGAAAATTATACACTCTTCGAATGAAGAGTCATCATCATTGACCGATCACATCAACACTGTCAATACCCTATTTGCTCAACTCATGACACTGGGCTACAAAATTAGGGATACTGAATGTGCTTGTATTTTGCTCTAAATATTTACAAATCCATATGATCAGTTGATCGTCAACCATACCAACAATATCATAATGGCCATTTTTATGCTCAAAAACGTTGTAGCTATGGTTCCTGAAAAAAAAAGTCAATGTAAGATCAAAGTGACAGATAAAAAACATTACACCAATCGAATACATTATCAATAGAGAGAGGAAGGACGATGGATCAAGATTCTAAGTTGGAGACAAAATCATGGAAGCTCTAAATCAAGAAGAATAACTACATCACATGTTACAGTTGTGGAATGTAGGGGCACACCAAAAAGAATATTTGGAACAATAAGAGTGGTGGAAACAACTCTCAATTAAATATGACGAGTACTTACGAAAATGGAGACATACTAGTCGGCAAAACATCAATGATGGATGGAGTTAGACATCATCTCCACAACGCATGGATAATTGATTCAATAGAAACATCGATCAAAGGGAATGGTTTGATCACTATGAACATATCTCGAAAGGACTTGTTTACATGGGGAACAATCACACCTTGAATATCTTTGGAGTCAATACCAACAAAATGAAGATGCATGATGGAATAATTCAAACCACCTAAGGAGTACACCATGTGAAGATCCTGAAGATTAACCAATTTTATTTGGGTGGATTTTATGATATCATGTGTAAGACTCACACTAACAATGGAGTGGGGGAGATTGTGAAGGGTGTGCTTGTGGTGATGAAGACAGAGAAGATCTCAAAGAACCTATGTGTTCTTTATAGTGAAGCATACAAGGAGGTGGAGATAGTTTTCACAACCCATCACTTGGGGCCCATGTCGTGATTACCCCAAACCCGTCTTCCATAGGTGAGAGGCTCACAACTAGCCCCAGAAAGGTGTGTCCCTTAAATGGGAACACATTGCTTTTTTAACATGTAAAGACACACAGTCCAAGAACAAAACAAGATGCAACCACACAGACTAGAACACAATAAGATGTAACCACAAAGTAAAATGTTGTAGTAAAAGAGTGTTGAAAGTAAAAAAGGGGTCTGGAATACAAGACCAACTCTAAAAGTACATGTACGACTGGTAGTACAATACAACTGAAAGAAAACAGAATACAGAACAAAGGTAGAAATACAACACAAGTAACATCGTGATGATAAAACCATGAAGGTAACTCCACGAAGGTAGAAGTACCACACAAGTAACACCACAAAGATAGAAATACCACACATGTAACACCAGAAAGACAATACCACAAAGTTTGAAGTACCACATAGGTAACACCACAAAGAAATAAGTACCACACAGTAAAAAGACTTAGCTCCCAATCTGGTATAACTTAAGTACAGAATTATAGATGATTATTCATAAACTATATCATCTTATTCTATTATGAAGCACTACTTCTAACCTACACAAGATTGATTGGTAACTAACCCCCGCTGACCCAAATAGGATCTGACCCACATAAGATCGATATGCTCTAACCCACACAAGATCGATGAGCACTGACCCACATAGGATCTAACCCACACATGATCGATAGATGTTAACCCACATAGGATCGATGTTCTTTCTTCACGTTGCAGCCTGCCACAGGTTTCCTTGCACCCGGTACACTCTGGTTCCGTAGAATTTGCCCCTTGAGATATCAGTCTTACCTCGGCTGCCACTAAGCTTTACAAGGGAATAACTCAAAGGACCACCATGTCGTAAGGGTTCTAACACGATAGACGACACGTCAATCAGATTCCCGGTCTGTGAGTTATAAGTGTTTTAGCTCTGGGGGGCCAGTTGGTTTTGGGTTTGAACCAACCCATCCATACTCCAACTTCATAAAAAAATAAATTGGAGAATACCAAAAGGACCTTCTCGATCCAAGGATCCAAACGCTGTAGACAGTTCGTCAAACAGACATATGGTTCTCAAGATATGCTCCTTTAAGTGTTCCAGGGTTAGGTTGGGTCTGGGTTCGGTCTGACCTGGTCGGACTGACCCGGCCGGACTCGCTCTGGGCTGGGCTGGGGTGGACTCGTCCTGATGGACCGGGGTAGACTCGGCCCGATGGGCTGGTGTTTAGTAGGACCCGCAGAAGGGGTGTCCCGCAAGGGCAGCCCACCGCGGTCCGCAGGGGGGTAGCCCGCAACGGTGGCCCGGCTAGAATAGGGCACCCGCAAGGGGGCAGCCAAACCTGCATGGGGCGGAGACCCGATCCGGGGAGGCGTCCCACTTCGAGGGCGGCGACCCGGTCTGAGGGTGGCGGCCTGGTGTGAGGGTGTCGGCCCACTCCGAGGGTGAGGGCCCAGTGCGAGGGTGGGGGCCCAGTGCAAGGGCAGCGGCCCGCTCCGAGGGAGGCAATCCGGTCCGAGGGAGACAGCCCGACTTAGGGGCGGCGGCCCGGTCCGAGGGTGGCGGCCTGGTCTAAGGGCGGTGTCCCGGTGCGAGGGCGGTGCCCCGACTCGAGGGAAGCGTCCCGCTACGAGGGATGCAGCCTAGTTCAGTCTGTTACGAGGGGTTGTAACCCCTTGGTCACCCGGATTCTCGAAATGCCGGGATGCCATTCGGTTGGTGAGGTGGTGACACCGTGTTGGCACCGCGGAACCCTCCAGAGGTGGGTTTGGCCTCTGCCACAACTTCCAATCATCGGCGGCGTGGCGGTCATGTCACATTCCTTCTCGCGGTCGGCCGTCGTTTTAGCCTCCTCCTCCGTTCTACGCAGTTGATGAGTCGTGGCCCTCCTCTTACGGCATGTGTCGATGTGTTCGTAGTCGTCTGAGGCAGTGCAAGGAAAGAAAGATAGCGGAGGGTTTGGGCTGGGTTTTTTAGTGTCTCACCCTCCGCGTTAGATCGCAATATGAAGTATATTAAGGGAGTTCAATAAAGAGTTGTATTGAACACAAGATTACCCCCACAAGATTCCCCGCAATAACCTCCCGCAAAGACAGATGAATCGTGAGTCAACCCGTTAGTTGGTTGACTCGCATTCTTCGTAGAATTTCAAGAATGTGGAAGAGGGAAATAAAAACACACAAACAAAAATAACCCCCTACCATGAAGAGATGTCTGCTAACAACGGTCGATGAAACCTCTTTTATCGTTGTCATCGGTTCATGACTCGGTGGCACTCGTCACCGCTCGTTAGAACTAGTCTCATCCTCCTAGTGGATGGTGTCGCGGTACATTGCTAGAGCTTCGTCGTTTTGTGAATTCGTGCCAACACCCCTCCCCGAGCTCCATATAAATTGGAGATTAGAAGGAGTGTATAACGCTCGGGGAATTAATTAGGTTCATTTAATTAATGAACCTCACAAATTTCCAATGGTGTGGTTACAAGAAAAGAAGAGTTAAGCCATTTGTTGGCTTGACACATCGTCGGTCCCGCCAGCGTCGTTCGTCTGTTGGAGGAAAGAAGGAAAAAAATAACAAAACATGTTATTTTATTAATCTTTCAAAAGTCCACAAAAATAACTTTTTCACCAGACCTACTCTGGTCGAAGTTATACCTCTCTTAAGAGAATCCCGGAGCTGCGGGTTCAATGATGCCCTCAAATTTTTAAGCCGAACTACAATTCAAAAGTTAGAAAACGCCGCTCACACGTTTACAGAATTTACCCAAAAAAAAGTTCGAAAAATTTTTAACAGTCACCCTCAACCAGCACCGGTTGAGGTTAGGATCTTCCTAATTGAAACACACCCCAACAAACCCAACGGTACTCTCGGATTTCCAATCCGAGTTACCGTTTAAAAGTTATAGATTTTACAATAAAATAATTGTCACTTAATTATTTTATGTACGGCCAAAAACTAACTTTCACTGGTGGCATGCGCCGACCAAAGTTAGTATCTTACTAAAGAGAGTATACCCTCACGAGCTCATTGGTGGTCTCAGATTTTTAATACGAGTTAACCTTCGTGAGTTATAAGCATTTGAAAAATAAAATAATTTTATTTAATTATTTTATTTACAGTTATTCCATTTTCAGGTTTTCTCATAGGATTCCATCACCGACTAAACTTAATCCATGATTAGGGTAAACCCGCCATTCTGAGCTCAACAATGCCCTCAATTTTTTAATTCAAGTAATGGTTTAATAATTATTCCACTTTTTCAGGAAAATTGATTACGTGCGCTAATTAATTCTTAAAAAAACGTCGACGGATCATTCTGGGAACGCTCAGCCTCAGAATCGCGCGCTGTCAGTTTTTGTGGTATCGAAATAATTCTATACAATTGAAAAAAATATATGGAATTTCCGAGACATTACAATTGTTGTCCTGTTAACTACCTCAACAAAAGAATTGAGGAATTCATGGTATCAAAAGCTTGGTCTTATGTAAGAATGAAGCTTTAAGATTATTACTGAACATAAGTTTCTTCCTAGATTACAAAGGTATCCTTTCCATTTTGGGAGCATTATGATTTTTGCAACCAATATTGGTTGAATTTTGTGACGTCGGCAATGAGGAGCAAGGATATCTTAGATTTGATCCATTCCAATATTTTGCAAGCACTGTTTATATCACTGGGAAGAGAAATGTTCTTCGTAGAATTCATTAATGATTATTCCATGAGATGTTAGGTGTACCCAATCAAGAAGAAATCAAGTGTTTTTAAAGTCTTCAAAACATTAAAAGCATGGATGAAGATGGAATATTGAAAGAAGATCAAGTGTTTGAGGATTGAAAGTGGTGGAAAATATTCAAGTTAGGATTTTGATATGTTTTATTCAATGAGAAGGCATCAAGAGAAAATTCATGGTGTCATACACTCCTCAACAAAATAGAGTGGCAATGTGGGATAACATAAACTTGTTGGATAGAACAAGAGAGATATTGAAGACTGTAGGAATTTTCAAGAAGTTAAGGGATGAAGTAATGAAGAGAACATGTTATGTGATCAATCGATTTACTTTTGTGATGATTGATATGAAAACACTACTGAATATGTGGAGTGTCAAACCTACTGAATATGCTTGGTTACATACTTATAGAGGTCATGTTTCTGTATTGTTTAATGATTAGAAAATATTGAAGTTGGATTCAAGATCTAATGAATGTATATTCTTAGGATATGTTGATGGTGTGAAGGGGTATCGTATGTGGGACCCCACTACCCATAGACTTATCATCATCATGGATGTTATATGTCTAGAAGATAAGGTGCAAGTGATGATTAATGGGGACTTGAATAAAGAGAACACATATTCTATAATAGTTGGGGTGGAGGAGGAATCTATAGAAGAACCAATTTCCTTTGAGGAGCATGATGATCAAGTTATGATTGATTTTGGACAATGAAGATCAACTAAAGATAAAAGCGAACCAATATGGAACTCAGAATTTATCACTGAGAGAAATATTTTTTACTACTTATTGATGGAGGACAGTAATCCATATTATTTTTTTGGAGGTGATGTGGAGTCCAGACATATCCACGTGGATGGAAGAAATTCGGGAGAAACTTGATGCCCTTCACAAGAACAAGACTTGAGATATTGATCCATTACCTCATGGAAGGAAGACTATCAGTAAAAACGGATTCTTTAAGATCAATTGGGATGAAAAGGAATAATTGTACAGATATCATGCAAGACTAGTGGTCAAAGGATATGCATAGAGAGAAGTTATTGATTTCAAGGAAATATTTTCTCTCATTGTTAGAATAATGATAGTTCAGATAGTTATGGGGATGTGTGCAATATATATTTTAACTCTAGAGTAGCTAGATGTGAAGAGAACTTTTCTACATGGTGATCTTGATAAATAAATATTTATTCTCTAATTGGAATGATTTTCAAAATAAGAAAAAGTGAATATGGTTTTTAGGTTGGGAAAAACATTTTATGGTATTATGCAGGCACTAAGGTGTTGGTACAAAGGATTTTATTTCTATATCATGAGTATTGGGCACAAAATACTTCATTCATGTACTTGTGCATATTTAATGGGTTTAGATGGTAGTGATTTTATCATTCTTCTATTGTATGTGGATGGCATGTTGATAGTTTTCATGGGAGTATGATATAAAGGAATTAGGACCAAAAAATAATATCTTGGGATACATATTTAATGATATAGAAATAATGGTATGATTTAGCTATCAAAATACAATATCTTGAGGAATATATTGAAATACTTCCAGATGTGACATTATAAGCCTATATTTACCCCACCTACTATTAATTTTATGTTTACATTATGATAAATCCTAACAGTGATAACAGTGAAGTATAGAGGATGGAGATGTCTCAATTACCTTATGCATGAGTAGTAGGTAGTATGATAATATCTATGGTTTATATGAGACGAAAAATTGCACCTGTAGTGGGAGAAGTTATTTGGTATGTGGTGAATTAAATACAGGAGCTTTGGAGCATATTAAAGAATACCCTTAGATACATCAAGGAGATCTCACATGCTGCATTATGTTATTGAGGATCAAATTTCACTATTAGAGCCTACGCAGATTCAAATTTTGTAGGTGATTATGACCAACGAAAATACACTTTGGGTTAGGTGTTTAATTTTATAGGATGAGTTGTGAGCTGCAATTCAAAGATGTAGTTTGTTATATATTTATCCACAACTAAGGTAGAGTACATTAAAACAACATAGGCTTGTAAAGAGCTGATTTAGATGTGAAGGTTTCCAGCGGATCCTGAACAATGACAAAAGTATATCAAATTGTTTTGTTACAATCATAGAACCTTGAAAATTAAAAGGAATCTATCGTTTCATTCAATGATAAGGCACATTTTGGTGCAATATCACTTTGTTTGAGATGTGGTGGAGGAAGGAAGAGTGGATATGCAGAAAATATATATTGTAGAAAATTACGTTAATTTTATGATGAAGTTTATTTACATTGTTATATAGATATAGTAAAAATCTATAATCGTAATCATAGATATAAGAGAAACATGGTTGGAAGATAGAAAATATTTGTGGAAATATTATTGGTTCCCAATCAGATATCCAGGGGTGATATATATTGGGATTTTTTTCTCACAAACAGTTTTTCCCCCTTGATTTTTCAAAGGGGGGTAGTTTGGTTAGTGGGATGGGTAGAAAAACTAACCCATGGAGTTAAATAGAGAAGGAATATCAAGTAAGGGCCTTTCCTATAAAAGGCAGAACGCTTTGACGGTTTTAGCAACATCACCTCAAGTATTGAGCTTCCTATTTCAACATTTTGAGTGTTGTATTTTTTGAGTTGCATTATTCATTACTCAAGAGAGTTAATTACATGGATATTTTCCTTATAATAGAAAGAGAGTGTGTTTAACCGCTTTTACCATAGTGATATCATTCTATTTTTCTATGGTTTTTTACCCCTCTTTATTTGTGGGGTTTTCTATGTTACATATATTGTTCATTTTTTATTCATTTTTAATTTATTTTTATCTCACAATTATCACATCATGAAAGGGCCAATAATATTTGATCCCAATAGTATCCTTACTAAATATTTTTTATCAGATTCTATAAAAAAAATGTGGGTTGTGCTATGAGGTAGCCCACTTTCAATGGAGTAATTGAGTTATATGGGAATAATTTTGTTTCTCAAAACTACAGAACAAAAATTTAACATGTTTATAATTATATAAATTGTTGGAAGAATCCAGAAAATATGAATAATACATATCTTGTAATGATTTATCATAATTGGAAGTGTAACATGTTGATTCAAACAAACCATAAACAAAGAACGAGAGAATAAAAAGTATCGATTCATGTAAACATTTACAATAGATAACTTGCTAATGAGAATATATATAACCGGTTTGACATTAATACTAATAAGTACCATGACCTATTAGAGATAACAAACTCAACCATAAGAGAGATGATCAATAGAAATGATTGACATAAAGTAGTAATCAAATCATAAAGAGGACCATAGGTTTTTGACATTATTTATCTATTTGGCCTATATGCATGGTGCATGGGTACTAGGATTCCACTATGAAAAAATGGGATTATAAAAGATATGTGATAAATAGTGAAACATAACCATATCAGAAAAAGGCACATGAGGAAAATTTCCAATGTCCAGGTTCTTGAAATGCCAGGACTCACAGTAGAACTATGTTTAGGATTTATCATATACCATGCACCTTGGAAAAACTCAAACAATGCACGCAACATAGAACCAAAGAAGAATCAAATACAAGGAATAAATAACTGATAGAAAAGAAGAAGAAGAATACCATACTAAGGCCCCTTACTATGGATAAATCTCTCCTATGTGTTTTCATAGAGTCTCTATGTAATTAGGTCTTGTTGTTAGGGTCATCGAGATTGTACTCCTATATAATCATCATTTCCATCTAGGTAAAAAGAACACCAAGGAACACTAGGACCTCATCAGATCTCCTCACCAAGAATAGAAAAAGATGATCAAAACTTATCTAGATCTCTATTTATTATTTGGTTTGTCAATGAATCCCACCGGTGCTCCTTCATATACTCTTCTCCCTCGAGGAAAACTAGAGCTCCAAAAACCATGAATATTTTTCAAAAAACTAAATCTCCTTCAAGTGGAGTATTAGAAACCAAATCGAGGAGTCATTCTAGTAGGGGTAGAGGAATACTAGATCATATAACCAAGGATATGAAAAATCTAGATATGTGTCCCAACATAACCACTTAATCAACAAAATAAGGACATATGACATCAGAGGACAAGCTATCAAGGGTCACCCATAGATCAAGACAATCCATTTCACGAAGAATGAAAAAAGGGAGGAATAGAAACCCAAAGGAACATAAGGATCAATGGATCAACATCAGGTATGAAGATGACATCGATCAAATGGGAAAGCATACCAAGGATAATGGCACATGCCCAATGTATAAACCAAACAAAAGGCATACAGGAACTAATAAAAGAAGATCAAGCTCAATAATACATAAATACAACATATAAAAATACCATAAATTAAATGAAAAATAATATTATGAAAAGTAAAAATACAATGTGTAAGACCACAAATTTTGGGTATCATATAATGATGATATTATGCATTTACTTTTGTTAAATCCCTTTTAACCAAACAAAAATTTAAAGGATAAACATAAGGATCGTTATTTAAATAAGAACATTGTAGTGTCTACAATACACTGAGATCAAAAGACTAATCATGCTAACCAAATATACCTATTAAAAACCCAATCAGAACGATTGGAAGACCCCCAATCACCACAACGAGGCCTAGTAAGTAAAGGAGATCCTTCGAGTCAATTAATCAAAAAACATCACCACTATGATCATAAAATCCATGATGAGAATCAATATAATGGGAATCACCATCTTCTTCCTTTTGAGTTTTAGGAAACCATAAGGTTTGGTTTTATAGGACACTTTTTCAACCATTTCTCTAGTGACCATTGGAAGCTAACAGTTATAAAATAAATAGTAGTTGGACCTTGTTAGGATAAGTGAACATATTTAAACATTAATTAGTTTCCGAATAATTGAGTTATGATTAAGGTTATAATTAACCCATAATTTATGAACTCTAAAAGGATATGGTGTAAAACATCGTCTCACCCTTAAGTGATTTTGAAAAGAATTAAGGAATTCAAAACACTTTTTGAAATTTTCAAATAAAATGTAACGATTTTCATTTCTTAAATAATGTTATAAACTAGGTTTATGTTTTTCAAATTAAATTATGTTTTGATTAAACTAAGTTTTTGAGGATACTAGTATATAAAGTATAATATAGGTTTATTAAAATTTCATTTTCGTAACTTTTTGAGTTAAAAAAAGGGGTTTAGTATTTTCAATTTTAGAAATACTTCTTACTAAAACATGTTTAATTTGTATTCATTAATGTTTAAGTATATAAAATTCATTATAGTTTTAATAAATGGATTGTTTCCTCTTCTTAAAACTTTTTTTTAGTGTAGATTTATCAAAAACAAATTGGCCCACTTGGGCTAGTCGTTTTTGGCTAGGGTCGTAGGAGGCAGCTCATACGAAGTGGCTAAGCCTGGCCCTCAGCCACAAGCCAAGGCTGGCCCGAGCTCGGGCAGAGGTTCCCCGAAGGGTGCTCGGGAGCGAGCAGGAGTGTATAGGCACACCAGTGTGGGCGTGAGGCCACGATGGGGTCTTAGTAGGCCAAGGCATGTGGGATGGAGCCCATGTATGGGGCCTCCTTCATGGGTGTTGTGTGATTTCTCATCACTCGTTGGGAGGCCCGGGGTTATAAGGGATGTGAAAACCGCTCTCCGTTTCGATGTAGGAAGATTTTTTTTTGGTTGAAACGTGATCTGGATCGTTGGATCGCGCCGACATGATCTCGGACGTTGTTTCCGATCCCACGCACGACACTCAGCGATCGCGTCTCTCACCGCTGTTTTTTTCAACTGTTCTATCCGGCATGATCTAATCATGGCCATTCGAGGTTTTTAAATTTATGTGTCGAACATAGACTATTTGATGAAACTTATATCTAATCTAAGCCGCTCAATTCTTTTAAAACAACAAATGCATCTCATCCCTTAGATCGATATTGTGATCGATTTGGACCGTCCGTTTTTTCCTGGCATTTCCCCTAGTTGTGTCTTCTTCCTCCTCCGTGCATGGGTTACACCAGTAACCCTACCCTATGGCACACCCCTCATTTTCATCACCCCATACTGTCTGGGACCCCCATGTCTCCCCGTTTTCTTCAAGCACGACACCCCCCATTGAATGCAATGCAACTGGGTACGTTTTTGCGTGCAAGGTGGTGTGTGAGCTTTTGTATATAAATAACTAAGACCTCTCGGTTCTTCTCTCCCATTCAAGTCTCCAGAAATCATTACCAACCCTCCCTAAAGTCCTCCTTTCCCTAGGTTTTGCCTTTTTTTTCTTCTTTGAGAATATATACACTTATATATTCGAAAAATATATATATATATAAATATTTTAACCTTACGGTTCAGTCCAAACATTCTTAAATGTCGAACATAGGCCTTCAGGTTCTCTTGCATTCAAATATCTTAAAGAATGTAAGGATTATACCTGGAATCATTTTTTTGTTTTGAAAATACATATATACTTTTTGTTATATGTATATAAATCAGTTATATGCAGTAATGGGAATGACCTTTCTATTTCTATTATATGTACGAAGTTTGTGTATAATTTTTCATGCACTGCACATATTCACATACACTTAATTTCATATTTAAATAATAAATAAATTTTGAAAATGTTATATATATGATCGGGTTTTTATGAAATTATTTTTTGTAGGTTTTCATAAACAAATTTTTATGACTAAGGGCATGACCTGCCCTATTCAAAACGTTGTTGAACTAATATTCATAGTGGATTAACACAAATGGGTGTTCCAATTTTTCAGTTTGAGTTCGGGTACATACATATTTTTTATATGATTCATGAACCTTGATTTCATTTTTTAAGGTCCTTACACATTAACCCATGATTTTACGTGGAGTTTTAACAACATAAGAAATAGGGTGTTAAACAAAACTTGTATCCACATTTAAGAGTAACTTATTTGTTTTCCCTATCTTTTTAATGATGTTTCTTATGGTGAAGATTCTTTATTTATATCATGGACATTATTCAGTAATATGCAAAGGCTTAACAATATTTAATGTGTTATCATGTGCAAGCTCAAAACTGTACTTGAGATTTTTGGTTCACCTTGTAATTAATTGGATGATAAAATTTTAGAATTTCAAGAACAAACTTACATGTGATAAATTATAGTTTTTTTTCTGTACCTTAGATTTCAATGTATGTGCCATAATATTCCTTTATTATTTCCTTTTAATAATGGTCATATGATTATTATCTTGGTTTTTAATCATCTAGATACCTATCTCACTTATAAGATATGTAAATTCAACTACTATGAATGAACTATTCAAGGTGGTATAAGAAATCTTGATTATACAACCCCGCTTAATTAAAGTACTGATTTGTGTGCCTCACATGAAAGTAAAGAAATATTAACGGTGCGCCTTGATAGCACTCCAATGCATTGGGTAAATAATTAATCTCTAGAGATTACTAGCTTCACGATACCCTAGTGAATAACCTCGGTAATTTTTATTACTGACACCTTGGGGATGGACCTTAGTGATATGTTCATCAATGTCTAAATGAAATGTTGCAGACACATATTCAATTCATGTTACAAGTTATTTTCAAGATGATATGCAAATTATTTCACTACCCTTGCCCTTATGTTTTTATCAAGTTCACAATGATGTGACAAGTAAATGTTTGGGGCATGATTCTTGTAAAATAGAAACAAACATATGAAAATGAAGTTTTTTTCCTTCATGCACAACTCTTATTTAGTATTACTCTTAACGGTTTAATTTCTGCTTAAACATTCATATGTCTTACTTGTTCAGGATATCTTTTACTACCCCTTTTTGAAAATGTCTTAATTGATTCATGTATTCATTAAAAATATGAGTTGAGCACTTTTATGTTATGTTACATGTGTTATAGTTTTCTATAAGATAATGTTCTTTGGATATGTTTTTAAGAAATTATTTCAAAAGTTTAATTGGTTTATTTTAAACTCGTTACTGGGAATTCTTATGCTCATCCTATGTTTAGAATTTTAAATTTTTAAGTAACAGCTTTAATCAGAAGAAACATTTCTGAATTTACTGGTCTCCCAGAGCCCAATCCGAACTCGATCCTCTGTGTAAAGACATGTAAATTTCAAGGAAATTTTTTTCTTAATTTTCTTAGGAATTTTACAAGAACGCAGTTTCTAACGGCACGTGATTCTGAGGCCCGGTGTGCCCGGAATCATTTTTCGAAGTTTGGCTCGGGTACGTTCAGTGAACGAACGATGGGGTTTTTCTAACTTTTGAACTGGTGCTCGGAATCGAATTCTGAGGGCACCAAGGGAATCGCAATGCCGGTATTTGCTTAGAAACGCCTCTACCGGAGTTGCGTTTTCTCAGGTGTGGTTTTTAATTTTTGGTCTTCAAGTTAAGAAATAAAATAATTGGTACGAAAAACTTTATTTTATTTCCCTTAAAGCCACTTAAATGTCACTTTAAGCTTCTTAAGCTGAGTTGAAGCGGATAGGGTGGAACCCGAAATATCCTACCCACCATGTATGATATTTGTGAGGTGGGGCCCGCATGAGCCCCACCGTTTCTTTTCTGCTAAGTAACGCACCCGTGAAAACCCGTCATTATGAAAGTAAACTGACACGTTTTCTTAAATTCTTAACGCACCAATTAATTGGGTGGTTAACTTCGTTAAATTAATTCTATGAATTAATTTAATCGTTTCTTAACATGTTTACAATTCGTTGGCGTAATAATAAAATAAGACCAACATTCTTCTTCTTGTGTGTTGTTCATTGAGAGGATTTGACAGAACCTTAAGTTCTTCAACCTCCTTCGCGAAGAACGCGAAGAACACAAAGAATGCGAAGAATGTCGTCCTTCGATGAAAGGGAAATGAAGAACGCCGAGCCCTCGGAGATCGACGACGCGAAGCCGTGTACCACGACGCCGATGAATCTCCCTTCGCGACGCTTCTTCCATGACGATCCAACCCCGCGACAACCTTCGATCGGCAATGACAAGGTAGGGGTTATGCTCCATTAAAATTCATTGTGGATTATAACAACATCAAGGATTTAATTATTATAATTCAATCTGTTTGTTCTTGATCCTTTGAGATCGTCGACGCGACGACCTTCCGTGAAGACGTGATGCCCTTCCGCGACGCGACAATCACCTCCTTTCGCAACGATCAATTCCGCGAAGAACGCACGCTCGATGACTACGACGAGGTAGGGATTTTTATTTTGAAAATAATATTTTATTCCCGTAGTTTTTTCCTTCTAAAACAAAGAGTCGGGATCAAGGTGCAATTTTAATTTATTAAAATTGTATCTTGTTATGTTTTCATGTGTTGAATATCTTTCCCGGTTGTTATCACCTAACGCGGAGGGTGCGAGCCAAACAAACACGGCCTGGAAACCCTCCGCAATTCTTCGTTGATGTGCGGAATGGCAGACGACGACAAAACGGGCCGCAAAGACGATTTGTTGATTCCACAGTGAAGAACGAGACCTGGGAGGAGCCATGGCGTAGACAGAAATGGAATCGGACCACCGGAGCAACTCTGGTGGCCCGCGGAGTCCACCGGCGGTGCGGGTCGCCGGCGGTGCCCCGGCACGCCGCCGGACAGAGCCGTCGCGGCTGAAGCCGCGGTGGTGGTGGCAAGCCCGACCCGCGGCCACGCAGGTCCGGCGACTCACATGACACGACAAAGCCGCGTCTGCTGATCCAGCGCAGCCCCACGCGGGGCCGCGACACTTCAATTTAGTGGGGGTAGCGCCCCACGGCTTCTTCCGCTCGGCCGAGCTGAGTCGGGCCGACCCGACCGGCCGGGTCGCGCCAAGGCCGAGTCGGACCCTGACCCGGGTTGGGTCGACCTGGTTCGGGCCGACCCAGGGGGGTTGGGTCGGGTTGGACAGGTCCCATACCCCCCGTTTCCGGACCTTTTCAGTCTTTTGCTCATAACCTGAGCTACGGGCCTCCGAACGACGCGCCGTTAGTGAAGATGTGATCCTTGGATCGATACAGTCATTTTGGTATATCGCACTCAAGGTTTCGGAATACTTTGGGTTCGCCGGGTTGGTTCGTACACGAAACCAACCGGGCCCTCGGAGCGGAAACGCTCATATCTTGGGCTCCGGACGTCCGATTGATGTACCGTTAGCTTTGTTGAATTCCTCTTGGTGAGACAGATCATTTGAAATACTCCGCCAGAGGTTTGGATGCAGCTGGAGTACAGTCGGGTTGGTTTTGCCTTAAAAACCAACCGGGCCCCTCGGACGAAAAAGCCAATAACTCTCAGACCGGGCGTCCGATTGACGCGCCGTCTGCGACGTTGAGTTCCTGTTGGCGATACGGAACTTTTGGATACATCAACTCTGGACTATGTTTCAGTTGATGTATCAGCCTCCCGGCTCGTGAAGCGGACCCTCCCGAACGAGCTTGTTGTGTGCGGGAACCCTAGAGCTGGCTGTTACTACTACTGTGACGACGACGACTGTGCAGAGATCCTCAGTGGATTCAACGGCGACGACTACAACACTCAGCGATCCTTTGTGGGTCAGTGCTACCGATCCTATGTGGGTCTGATCCTGTGTGCGTCAGCGCTCAGCGGTCCTGTGTGGGCCAGTGCCTACAGGTCCTGTGTGGGCCCGATCCTGTGTGTGTCTTTGCGGGGGTTAGTTACATATCGATCCTTTGTGGGTCAGATCCTTTGTGGGTCATTGTGGGGGTTAGTACCTATCGATCCTTTGTGGGTCCGGCGACTTATATGGATCAGTGATCATCTCTATCGTCATTCGAAAAAGTATTCCTGTGTGAGCTGAATCCTATTTACTCTTCTTTGTGGATTGTGTGGTGCTATCCTATGTGGATTGCGTTTGGCTTTCCTTTGTGGATTGTGTTGTGCTATCCTGTGTGGATTTACATTTTTCTTTCCTATGTGGACTGGGTTGTGCTTGGGCTCGGATGTTGGAGCCGAACGAGAATTGATGATTTAGGTATATGTATGGGCATATACCTAAGTAGTGTCAGATGTTACCTCGTAATTGTATCTTTCCTTTGTGGTTATCCTTTTTGGATTCTGGGAGACCTTCGGGGGTCTTGGGGTCCCTACTGAGTAGCTTATAATCACCCCTACACGGGCTATGCCCGCACTACGTTTTTAGGTTGCAGATGACGAACAGTGTTGATCGTGGTTGAGGTTGGCAGAGTAGGATGGTACCCAGAGGTGGACCACTGGGCGGGGTGTACTCGGAGCGGACGGCAGGACCGAGGAGCTGTAGAGGCTATCTGTACTCACCCTTCAGGTGGGACTTCCAGAGGACGGCTCGACGCTGTGGCTTTTCTTTCAGTTGTTGTTTTTCCCTTTCAGCTGTACTTTACAGTTGGGCTTGTATTTCCGGCCCCCTTTACTTTCAGCACAGCTTGTTTCAGTTATTACTTAGTATTTACTTTTACTTCCGCTTGTACTCTATGGTGTACGTTTACTTTACAAAGGAAATGTCTTCCCTGTTTACCGGGATTTACGCCTTGGTGCTAGTCGCCAGCCCTGGCCTATCGAAGGCGGGCTTGGGGTAGTCACGGCACGGGCCCCGAGGAAGGTTCGTGACAATTTGGTATCAGAGGTGGTCGGTTCTACCGCAGACTCTGATCTTTCTTATATGTAAAGCAATAGTGTTAAGTGTATTAAGTGTGGTTATCAGTCCAGGGAGCCCAGTGTTGGTGCGGAGGCCGACGTATCCGTACACCAGGACCCTGACTTCTGATTTCCGAATTAATGCACGAAAACATTGATTGCATGTGTGTTTCATGTTTTCCTTGTGATTACTTTGTATCAGCTCACTAGGTATACTGTTTTGACTATGGCGCACCTGTTTCCTTTTCAGGATGGCCCCACGACGGCAGCCAGCTTGGTTTCTGAGAGTTGTATGTGACGACAGCCCGCCGAGCGACGAGGCCTCGGTACAGGGCCCTTTGACAGCAGAGGCACAAGTGGTACCTCTACCCGCCGAGCCACTAATGCTTCCAGCCCCCTCCGCGGACGATGCACGTCGCCTTAGAGCTCTGCATGAGTTTCAGCGCCAGCGACCGCATATGTTCCGTGGGGAGACGGACCCCCAGGTAGTCGAGGACTGGCTGGAGGCAGTCGTATGAGTTTTCAGGCTAGTGAGGACACCAGCATACCTCATGGTGATCCTCGCTGCAAGCCTACTGCATGCGGAAGCAGGACGATGGTGGAGATTGATGCATCAGCTGCACGATGATGCATCTCTTCTCTGGACGGACTTTGAGAGCCTCTTCCGCTTGGAGTTCGTCCCATCCACCCTCCGTGCGGTGCGCATCCAGGACCTTCTTCAGCTGCGGAAGGGCAGCATGACAGTCGCCCAGTATGCGGCGAGATTTACTGATCTCTCGCGCTACTCGACAGATATGGTACGAGACCCATTCTTCTGGTCTCAGACCTTTGAGCAGGGATTGAGACACAACATCAGGGCATTGCTGATCTCCCTCAGCATTCCGACTCAGGCAGGAGTACCGGAGCGAGCCCTTATGACCGAGAGCTTTCTTGCTGAGTCCACAGCGAGACCTACCGCAGGGCGGCAGGTAGCGGAGTCTTCAGCAGCAGGTAGCCAACAGATGACTCATGGTTCTAGATAGACCAGACCTTCCGACAGACGACCTCAGGACACTGGCTCAGTAGTGCGGGGCACACAGCGCGGAGCCAGTCATTCGAGAGGCAGGCAGTGCTATGCGTGCAGTGGGCAGGGCCACATGGTTCGTGACTGCCCGACCTGCCGTGCCGAGGAGCAACAGACTGTGGAGGGGCCACCCAGGCAGAGGCAGAGGGTCGACCGTGGCAGTCCGCTGGGAGGAGGCGGACGAGGCAGAGGAGCTGGCCGAGCAGCAGGTGGTGGGCGACGCTTTGAGGCTCTACCACCACCACCACCAGGAGGTCCACCCCGACCACAGGGAGCTGGCGGGCAGAGACAGGCACAGCTCCAGGCAGCGGAGGCCTACGTCCACGATGTGCCTGAGATGATTCGAGGTATGATCTGTGTCTATTCCACCCTTGCTGCAGTTATTATAGACACAGGAGCGAGTCACTCTTCCATATATGTTTCCCTTGTTCGGAGCTCGGAGATTCCGACAGAGCTGTTGGCTCGGTCCTTACGGTTAGAGACTCCTACGAGAGCAGACTTGACGATTATGCACTGGTGCCGGTAGTGTGAGCTTACTCTAGGAGGCGAGAGCTTCAGCTGGGATCTTCTTGTAGCAGCGTCGAGGCCTTACGACGTCATCTTTGGCATGGATTGGTTATCTACAGTTCATGCTCAAATTGACTGTATTAGGCGCATGGTGTGATGTGTACGCGCCGATGGGAGCAGGTTCACCTTCACCGGCTATAAGGGAGCCTTCGAAGCACAGGATGGACTACCGCAGAGGGCAGGACAACCCATCACTCATCAGTTGGCTAGCCTCATCCTAGGAGCAGTTGATATGCGGAGTCCTAGTTTTCCTACAGTGGTGGATCAGTACGTAGACGTCATTCCCGACGACATTCCAGGGCTACCTCCTCGCAGAGATGTAGACTTTCATATTGACATGTACCCCGGGACATCGCCGATATCGACCCCAGCATATCGGATGGCCCCCACTGAGCATTGAGAGCTACAGATACAGTTGGAGGACTTGCAGGGCAAGGGATTCATCCGACCCAGTGATTCACCATGGACTTCCCCGAAATTGTTCGGCACGAAGGCGGATGGGAGCTTGCGACTGTGTGTCGACTATCATCGCCTGAACCAGGTGACGGTGAGGAACAAGTATCCGCTACCGAGGATTGATGACCTCTTTGATCAGCTCAAGAGAGAACGGTGGTTCTCGAAGATAGACCTCGCGTCAGGCTATCATCAGTTCAAAGTTCGAGATGAGGACGTGCAGAAGACGGCATTCAGAAGTCGGTATGGCTACTACGAGTTCTTGGTTATGCCATTCGGCGTAACCAATTCTCCAGCAGTGTTCATGGGCCTCATGAACATGATCTTTCAGCCATACCTCGATCGATTTGTCGCAGTCTTCATCGACGACATTTTGATCTACTTGACAACTGAGGAGGATCACGCCTACCACTTACGGGTTGTACTAGACACACTCCGAGAGCACCAGCTTTATGGAATGCTCTCGAAGTGTCAGTTCTGGATACTTGAGGTCCACTTCTTAGGGCACGTCATCTCTGAGGCGGTATTTGCAGTGGATCCTATGAAAATCAAGGCGGTGGTATCTTGGGAGCCACCCCAGAGCGTGACCAAGGTGCAGAGTTTCTTGGGACTAGCTGGATACTATCAGAGATTTGAGCCAGAACTCTCCAGAGTTGCGGAACCACTCTCAGCATTGACAAAGAAGGGGAGACCCTTTGTGTGGTCAGACAGATGTCAGCAGAGCTTCTAGGAGCTGAGACAGAGATTGACCATTGCACCTATCTTGAGGTTGCATGAGGAGGGAGTAGGGTACGTAGTCTACTGCGATGCATTAGGGACAAGAGTCAGATGTGTCCTGATGCAGGAGCGGGCAGTAATCGCCTACGGATCATGTCAGTTGAGGCCGCATGAGCTGAACTACACTACCCATGACCTGTAGTTTGCAGTAGTGGTCTTCGCTCTGAAGACATGGCGACACTATCTGATGGGAGAGCGCTTTACAATCTTTTCTATCCACCAGAGTCTCAGGTACATCTTCTCGCAGAAGGACCTGAACCTGAGACAGCAGCGATGGCTCAAGTTCCTCCAGGACTATGACTTTGAGATAGTCTATACTCCTGGGAAGGGGAATGCGGTATCCGATTCTCTCAGCAGGAGGACAGGCATTTAGCTACATGAGGAGGCAATAGGGCAGCTAGCTGCTTTGCAGATATCCTTCGTGGATAGAGATGGAGCAGCCTTCCTTCAGTCTCTCACAGTCACTCCTCCACTACTGCAGCGAGTCAGAGAGGCACAGCGTGGGGACGCCGACTCTGAGATGCAGCGTGGGCAGTTATCCTCAGGACAGGCACCTGATGGCTTCTCCCTCGGAGTAGAGCACGACATACTTTTCAGAGGACGTACCTTGGTACCGGTCTCTTTACGAGAGGAGGTGCTGAGAGATTTTCACACTACTTCTTAGGCGGTACATCCTGGAGTGGTGAAGATGTACCAGGACCTCAAACGACAGCACTGGTGGCCGGGCATGAAGAAGGTTGTGGCAGAGTTTGTTTCAATATGCCTCACCTTCCAGCAGGTGAAGGCAAAGCATCAGGTACCAGCACGCTTGGTACAGCCCATGGAGGTCCCGGAGTGGAAGTGGGACGGGATATCTATGGACTTCGTGACTAGACTTCCACGCACTTCTAGAGGTCACGACTCCATTTGGGTGATTGTCGACCGACTCACCAAGTCGGCTCACTTCTTACCCCTCAGAGTGCAGGGATCAGTGGATAGCTTGGGGCATCTCTACATTCAAGAGATTGTACGACTTCATGGTGTGCCATCATCTATCGTCTCCGATCGAGATGTTTGCTTTTCTTCCCGGCTTTGCAAGGGGTTTCAGGAGGTGTTTGGGAAGCAGCTACGTCTGAGCACCGCCTTTCACCCTCAGACGGATGGTCAGACGGAGAGGACCATTCAGACTCTCGAGGACATTCTTCGCGCATGTGTCCTCGACTTTGGTCGCAGCTGGGAGGACCACCTAACCTTGGTGGAGTTCACGTACAACAATATCTACCACTCCACCATTGGGATTGCACCATACGAGGCGTTGTACAGCAGACCTTGCAGATCTCATTTGTGCTGGACAAACCCTGGGGAGTCAGCACTTGTGGGACCATAGATGGTCTGTACCATGACAGAGAAGGTCCAGGTCGTCCAGGAGATGATGAGGACAGCTCAGAGTCGGTAGAAGTCTTACTCTGACAGGAGGCAGAGGCCACTAGAGTTCGAGGATGGCGACCATGTCTTCTTGCGTGTCTCACCTCGACGTGGACTAGGGAGATTTGGCCAAGGAGGCAAGTTGTCTTCGGGCTTCATTGGACCTTTCCAGGTCCTCAGCAGGATCGGCAAGGTGGCTTATCGCCTGGCTCTACCACCTCAGTTGCACCGGGTGCACGACATCTTCCACGTATCTCAGCTGAGGAGATACTTGCACGACTCGACGCACATCATTGACCATGGGAAGCTGGACGTTGATGATGGGGCGGCTTTTGCGGAGGTCCTGGTGGAGATCAAGGATCGACAGAAGTGGGTCCTACGTGGATGCTCGATTCCTCTAGTGCACATTAGATGGCAGCACGGGAACCTCCAGGAGAGCACTTGGGTGCGGGAGGCTCAAATGCGTGCTCAGTACCCACATTTGTTCCCCTAGTTTATGATGTATCTTTACGGGGACGTAAATCCCAGAGGTGGGAGTGATGTAATGACCCGTAAATTTCAAGGAAATTTTTTTCTTATTTTTCTTTGGAATTTTGCAAGAATGCAGTTTCTGACGGCACGTGATTCCGAAGCCCGGTGTGCCCGGAATCATTTTTCGAGGTTTGGCTCGGGTACGTTCAGTAAACGAACGAGCGGGTTTTTCTATCTTTTGAACCGGTGCTCGGAATCGAATTCTGAGGGCACCGAGGGAATCGCAGTGCCAGTATTTGATTATAAACGCCTCTTCTGGAGTTGCGTTTTCTCGGGTGTGGTTTTTAATTTTTGGGCTTAAAGTTAAGAAATAAAATAATTGGTACGGCAAACTTTATTTTATTTCACTTAAAGCCACATAAAAGCCACTTTAAGCTGCTAAAGCTGAGTTGAAGGGGATATGGTGGAACCTGAAATATCCCACCCACCTGGTTGGATATTTGTGAGGTAGGGCCCGCACAAGCCCCACCATTTCTTTTCCGCTAAATAACGCACCCCCGAAAAGCCGTCATTATGAAAGTCAACTGATGCATTTTCTTAAATTCTTAACGCACCAATTAATTGGGCGGTTAACATCGTTAAATTAATTCTATGAATTAATTTAATTATTTCTAAACCTGTTTACAATCTGTTGGCGTAATAATAAAATAAGACCAACATTCTTCTTCTTGTGTGTTGTTCATTGAGAGGATTTGACAGAACCTTAAGTCCTTCAACCTCCTTCGCGAAGAACGCGAAGAACGCAATGAATGCGAAGAACGCCGACCTTCGACAAAAGGGCGACGAAGAACGCTGATCCCTCGGAGATCAATGAAGCGAAGATGTGTACCGCGATGCCGACAAATCTCCCATCACGACGCTTCTTCCGCGACGATCCGACCCCATGACAACCTTCGATCGGCAACGACAAGGTAGGGGGTTGCGCTCCTTTTAAATTCTTTGTGGATTATAACAACAACAAGGATTTAATTATTATAATTAAATCTGTTTGTTCATGATCCTCAGAGATCGTCGACGCGACGCCCTTCCGCAACAACGCGACGCCCTTCCGCGACGCGACGATCACCTCCTTCCGTGATGATCAATTCCGCGAAGAACGCACGCTCGACGACTACGGCGAGGTAGAGATTTTTATTTTGAAAATAATATTTTATTATCGTAGTTATTTCCTTCTAAAACAATGAGCCGGGAACACGGTGCAATTTTAATTTATTAAAATTGTATGTTGTTATGTTTTCATGTGTTGAATATCTTTCGCGATTGTTATCACCTAACGCGGAGGGTGCGGGACAAACAAACACGTCCTGACAAACCTCCGCAGTTCTTCGTTGATGTGCGGAATGGCGGACGACGAAAAAACGGGCCGCAAATATGATTTTTTGATTCCGCAATGAAGAACG
The DNA here is from genome assembly GCA_963277665.1 of Viscum album. Classification (NCBI taxonomy): domain Eukaryota; kingdom Viridiplantae; phylum Streptophyta; class Magnoliopsida; order Santalales; family Viscaceae; genus Viscum; species Viscum album. The sequence continues at coordinate 959,204,416 of OY728148.1, read as the reverse complement.
GGACTCGGGAGGAGGCACGGTGCAGACTGAAATGGAATCAGACCACCGGAGCAACTCCGGTGGACCGCAGAGTCCACCGGCAGTGCCAGCGGCCAGCCAGACCTGTGACCGCGCGGGTCCGATTACTCATGGGACGTGGCAAAGCCGCGTCCACTGACCTAGCGCGGCCCCACATGGGGCTGCGACACTTCAATTCTGCGGGGGCGGCGCCCCGCGGCTTCCTACGCTCGGCCGCTCGGCCGAGCCGAGCTGGGCCGACCCGACCGACCGGGCCGGGTCGCGCTAAACCGGGTCGGACCCGGACCTGGGTCGGGTCGACCCCGTTCGGGCTGACCCAGGGGGGTTGGGCCGGGTCGGACCGGGCCCAGACCCCCCATTTCCGGACCTTTTCGGTCTTTTTCTCATAACTTGAGCTACGTGCCTCTGAACAACACACCGTCAGCGGCGATGCAATACTTCGATCGAGACGGTCGTTTTGGTATATCGCACTCAAGGTTTCGGAATACTTTGGGTTCGTCCGGGTTGGTTCGTACACGAAACCAATCGGGCCCTCGAAGCGGAAACGCTCATATCATGAGCTTTGGACGTCCGATTGACGTACCGTCAGCTTTGTTGAATTCCTCTTCGGGAGACGGATCGTTTGGCATACTCCGCTCAAGGTTTTGACGTAGGTGGAGTACGTTCGGGTTGGTTTTTCCTTAAAAACCAACTGGGACCCTGGGACGAAAAAGCCAATAACTCTCAGACCGGGCGTCTGATTGACGTGCCGTCTGCGACGTTGAGTTCCTGTTGATGATACAACACTTTTGGATACATCAACTCTGGACTATGTGTCAGTTGACGTATCAGCCTCTCGGCTCGTGGAGCGGACCCTCCCGAACGAGCTTGCTGTGTGCGGGAACCCAAGAGCTGGCTGCGACTGCTACTGTGACGACGATGATTGTGCAGAGATCCTCAGTGGATTCGACGTCGACGACTAGAGCACTCAGCGATCCTTTGTGGGTCAGTGCTACCGATCCTGTGTGGGTCTGATCCTGTGTGGGTCTGCGCTCAGCGGTCCTGTGTGGTCCAGCGCCTACAGGTACTGTGTGGGACCGATCCTGTGTGGGTCTTCGCGGGGGTTAGTTACCTATCGATCATTTGCGGGTCAGATCCTTTGTGTGTCATTTTGGGGGTTACAGCCTATCGATCCTTTGTGGGTCCGACGACTTAGATGGATCAGTGATCATCTCTATCATCATTCTAAGAAGTATTCCAGTGTGAGCTGAATCCTATTTACTCTCCTTTGTGGATTGTGTGGTGCTATCTTATGTAGATTACATTTGGATTTCCTTTATGGATTGTGTTGTTCTATCCTGTGTGGATTTACATTTTGCTTTCCTGTGTGGACTGGGTTGTGCTTGGGCTCGAATGTTGGATCCGAACGAGAATTGATGACTTAGGTATATACATGGTCATATACCTAAGCAGTGTCAGATGTTACTTCATTATTGTATCTTTCCTTTGTGGTTATCCATTGTGGATTATGGGAGACCTTCAGGGGTCTCGGGGTCCCTACTGATAGCTTATACTCACCCCTGCACGGGCTATGCCCGCACTTCATTATGTTGGTTGCAGACGACGGACAACGTTGATCATGGTTGAGGTTGGCAGAGCAGGACGGTACCTGGAGGTGGACCACAGGGCGGGGTGTACTCAGAGCGGAAGGCTGGACCGATGAGTTGTGGAGGCTATCTGTACTCACCCTTCAGGTGGGACTTCTAGAGGACAGCTCGACGCTGTGGCTTTTCTTTCAGTTGTTTTTTTCCCTTTCAGATGTACTTTATAGTTGGTCTTGCATTTCCGGCCCCCATTACTTTAATAAAATCTTGTTTCAGTTTTTACTTAGTATTTACTTTTACTTCCGCTTGTACTCTGTGGTGTATGTTTACTTTACAAAGGAAATGCCTTCCCTATTTACCGGTATTTACGCCTTGGTGCTAGTCGCCAGCCCTGGCCTATAGAAGGCGGGCTTGGGGTAGTCACGGCACGGGCCCCGAGGACGGGTCATGACACTCTGTATGGGATTTGATGTGTGTTTATCAGTTCATGTTTCTGTTTTAAAACGACACATCATGTTCAGAAGGCACTGACTCCTAGTTTTTCTGGGGTTGGGTCTTCACAGTTGGTATCAGAGGATTCAGTTTGGATAACTCTGGAAAGTAAAAACTGAAACAAAGAAAAATATACTTCAAAATTACTAAAAATGGGTTTTCTTAATTTTTAGATGGAAAACGAAGGTACTAATATTTTGACTCTTCCCATTGAGTCCTTAGAAAAAAAAAATTCGACATCCATCCATGATGTTTTTATAAACTATGCCCATATCCATATGTCGTGAAAAAAACTATATGATGTGTCCAAATCTCCCCGAGTACTTCAACTCCATCAATGAGAGGGTCTGGATTACATCTTTATGATGCAATAACAGTTTCCATCTTACACACGATGGGGGAAGTACAACGAGGGACTTTTTAGATGATTCACTGTAGCGGAAGGCGTCTCGTCTCTCATGGTTTTCCAATAGGACACTGTAGAGGGAGATCTCCACACAGCATACATGTTTCAAGTCTTGTCCTATGGCCATTTTGGTCAAATGATGGACTTTGACATCCTCGAATACAAAACCTCTCATTCTGTGTACATACAACAAGTATATAAGTATGTCTCACAGTTGTACACCCCACATGTCAAACTATGGAGATACCATAAGTGCCCCCATGGAATCAAACCTGATTACTCAGGTTGCATATAGTTTAGGGAGATAGAGAGTTTCAATCTTATCTTGGGAATTCATGTGTTAGGGAACTGGGGAAACCATTAGACCCGTTTAACATTGTGCACCAGTAGTTATATACAGAACATATTTTGTTATCTCTAATTTCTTATGTCTTTACATTGTTTATACTTTTGGATGGATTTCAAGTGATTGAACTCTCATCTTAAACATTCATATGGAAGGAAAACCCCCCATGTTATCTCTTCCTACGGAGATATTGGATATTATTGCAATCAAAACCTCTAAAGATGAGTATAGTCCCTTTGTAAACCAGTGAGGAACGTGCAAGGAATTCTTTGAGGTGACAAATAGTCTGGGGATTCTCTGCGCCTATCAAGGGAATGCTTCCATCTACTACCGCATAGGCTCAGCACAATTTGTCGACCATAAGAAGAGAGGAAAATACCACGAAGGGCTATTCATGTGTTTCACCCTAGGCCAGAACTACATGGCCAGAGTAAAATTTCAAGAGTTTTCTTTAGAGGGAAACATTAATGTGACCTACATGTACCAACTCTTCAATGTTATCCTATTTAACAATGTATATAACTTATATATTCTCGATCGAGACATAATTCGGAAAGTTCTTTGTACATTGATCCATATGGACACTTCCAAACTTTGTACCATTCGAGGCTCCCTCTAGAAGCCTGAGTTTTCGATGAATGAGTTCAACCCCTTCTAACCGAAGTGTATCTGGATCAGAGAACTAGAGGATTTGAGCATCAATTTGGGTATTCCTCTGAATGCACCTGAGGATCCTCTAGGATGGGGGATATGGTAGGAACAACTGAGAGCTTCCTATTAGCATGTTTGTATGAAAGGAATTGTGGGGATGTAATTCTATTATGGGGGTAGTAATGTAACACCCCAAATTTTGGGTATCATATAATGATGATGTTATGCATTTACTTTTGTTAAATACCTTTTAACAGAAAAACAAATTAAAGGATAAACATAAGGATCTTTATTTAAATAAGAACAACATAGTGTCTACAATACACCGAGATCAAAAGAGAAATCATGATAGCCAAATATATCTATTAAAAACCCTATCCAAACTACTGGAAGACCACTAATCAGGACAACGAGGCACAATAAGTAAAGGAGATCCTTTGAGTCATCTAAAGAAAAAAACATCACCACTGTGATCATAAAAACCATGCTAATCATTAGTGGAATGGGAAGAACCGTCTTCTTCTTTTTGAGTTTTAGGATACTGTAAGGTTTGGTTTTATAGGAAATGTTTTTCAACCGTTGCTCTAGTGACCGTTGGAAGCAAACAGTTATAAAAAAATAGTCATTGGACCTTGTTAGGATAAGTGAACTTATTTAGATATTAATTAGTTTCCAAATAATTGAGTTATGATTAATGTTATAATTAAACCATCATTTATAAAGTCTAAAAGGATATGGTGTAAAAATTCCTTTCACCATTAAGTTATTTTGAAAAGAATTAAGGAATTCAAAACACTTTGCGCATTTTTCAAATAAAATTTAACGAGTTTCATTTCTTAAATAATCTTATAAACTATGTTTAAGTTTTTCAAATTAAATTATGTTTTGATTGAACTATGGTTTTGTGGATACTAGTATATAAATTATAATGAAGGTTTATTAAAATTTCTTTTTCGTGACTTTTTGAGTTAAAAAAGGGGGTTTAGTATTTTTAATTTTAGAAATACATCTAACTAAAACAAGTTTAATTTTTATTCATTAATGTTTAATAACATAAAATTCTATATGGTTTTAATAAATTGATTGTTTCCTCTTCTTAAAACTTTTTTTAGTGTAGTTTTTCCAAAAAATAATTGACCCACTATGGCCAGCCCTTTTTTGCTAGGGTTGAGGGAGGAAACTCACATGAAGTGGCTTAACTTGACCCTCATCCCCGAGTCAAGGTCATCCAGATCTCAAGAAGAGGATCCCCAAAGGTCTCTCGGGAGCAAACAAGAGCGCATAGGCGCCCAAGTGTGGGCGTGAGGTCACGGCGGGGTCTGGGTAGGCCAAGGCCTGCGAGCCGAAGCCTATGTATAGGGCCACCTTCATGGGTGTTGTGTGATTTTTGAGCACTCATTGGGAGGCCTGGGTTTATAAGGGAGGAAAAACCCGCTCTCCGTTTTGATGTGGAAAGCAGTTTTTTGGGAGAAACGCGATCTGGACTATTGGATAGCATCACGCGCGATCTGGGCCGTTGTTTTCGATCCCGCGCTCGACCCTCAGCAATCGCGTGTCTCTCTGTGGTTATTCTAATCTTTTCAATCTAGAATGATCTAATCGTGGGTATTCAATGTTTTTAAATTGTCACGTCGAACTTAGACCATCCAGTGAAACTTAGACCTAATCTAAGACGCTCAATTATATTAAAACAGCAGATGCATCTCATCCCTTGGATTGACGTTTTGATCGATCTGGACCATCCGTTTTCTCCCGGCATTTCCCCTAGCCACATCATCTTCTTCCTCAACACATAGGATACACCATTATCCCTACCCTATGGCACACCCCACATTTTCTTCACCTCTGATCACCGGGGACCCCCATGTCTCCTCGTTTTCTTCAAGCACGACACCCCCATTGAATGCAACGTAAGTGGGTACATTTTTGCGTGGAAGGTGGTGTGTGATATTTTGTATATAAATAAATGAGACCTCTCAGTTCATCGCTTCCGTTCAAGTCTCCAGTGAGCCCAACCAACCCTCCCTAAAGTCCTCCTTTCCCTGGTTTTTAAAGTAAGGGTTTTTAGTTTTTCCTTGTTTTTCTTCTTTGAGAATACATAAATTTTATATATTCAAAAAAAAAATTATCCTTACGGTTCAGTCCAAACGTTCTTAAATGTTGAACCAAGGCCTTTGGGTTCTCTTGCATTCAAATATATTAATAAATGTAAGGATTATACCTGGCCTTGTTTTTTTGTTTTAAAAATACATATATACTTTTGGTTAGATGTATATACGTCGGTTATATACAAGAATGGGAATGACCTATCTACTTTGATAATATGTATGAAGTTTGTGTATAATGTTTCATGCACTGCACATATTCACATACTATTTATTTCATATTTAAATAATAAATTAATTTGGAAAATTTTATATATATGATCGGGTTTTTATAAAATTATTTTTTTGTGGGTTTTCATAAACAAATTTTTATGACTAAGGGCATGACCTTCCCTATTCAAAATGTTGTTTAGCTAATATTCATAGGGGATTAACACACATAGGTGTGCCAATATTTTAGTTTGAGTTCGGGTACATACATATATTTTAGATGTTGCATGAACCTTGACTTCAGTTGTTAAGGTCCTTACACATTAAGTCTCGATTTTAGGTAGATTTTTAAAAACATAAGAAGTAGGGTGTTAAACAAAACTTATATCCATATTTAAGAGTATCTTATTTGTTTTCAGTATGTTTTAAATGATGTTTCTTATGGTGAAGATTCATTCTTTCTATCATGGACATTATTCAGTATTATGAAAAGGCTTAACAATAATGAATGTTTTAGCATGTGCATGCTCAAAACCCTACTTGAGATTTTTGGTTCACCTTGTAATCAATTGGATGATGAAATTTTAAAATTTCAAGAACAAACTGTCATGTGATAAAGTATAGTTTTCCATTGTTTTAGTACCTTAGATGTCAATGTATGTTCCATAATCATCCTTTTTTATTTCCTTTTAATAATGGTCATATGATTGTTGTCTTGGTTTTTAATCTTCTAGATGCCTTTCTCACTTATAAGATATGTAAATTCAGCTACTATGACCACCTATGAATGAACTATTCAAGGTGGTATGGGACATCTTGAATATACAACCCCGTTTAAGTAAAGTATTGATTTATGTGGCTCACATGAAAGTAAATACATATTAAGTGTGTGCCCTGATAGTGCTCCAATGCATGGGATAAAGAATTAATCTCTAGAGATGACTGGCTTCTTGACACCCTGGTGAATAACCTCGGTAATTTTTCTTTATTGACACCTTGGGGATGAACCTCTATGATATGTTCATGAATGTCTAAATGAAATTTTGAATCCACATATTCAATTCATGTTACAAGTTCTTTTCAAGATGATATGCCTATTATTTCACTACTCTTTCCCTTATGTTTTTATCAAGTTCTTATTGATTTCACAAGTAAAAGTTTGGGCCTGATTCTTCTAAAATAGTAACAAACATATGAAATTGATGTTTTTTCCTTCACGCGAAACTCTAATTAATTATTAATCTTAACAGTTTAATTTGTTCTTAAACATTCATATGTCATACTTATTCAGTATATCTTTTTCTTCCCCTTTTTGAAAACGTCCTAATTGATTCATGTATTCCTTGAAAATCATTGTTGATCACTTTTATGTTATGTTACATGTGTTATAGTTTTCTATAAGAGAATGTTCATTGGATAAGTTTTTAAAAAATGATTTCAAAAGTTTCATTTGTTTATTTTAAACCCCTTACTGGGAATTCTTATTCTCACCTTACGTTTTGAATTTTAAATTTTCAGGTAGCAACTTTTATCAGATGAAACATTTCTGAAGTTACCAGTTTCCCGGAGCCCCAACCGAACTCGATCCTCTATATGGGATGTGATGTGTGTTTATCAGTTCATGTTTTTGTTTTAAAATGACACATTATGTTCAGAAGGCACAGACTCCTAGTTTTTCTGGAGTCGGGTCTTCACATAATGCATGGAATTAAAATCATTTAATTTACAATATTGAGTGAATAAAGTTAAAAAAATATCTACCTTGTAGATGAAATGCATTAACATAAACAGCCGATGTCCCTACATCATCTATAACACCCCATGATTTTATAGTATGTCACTTCTTAAATAAATTCATTTTATTTGATAGATTATGTTGTATTCAATACCAAAATATGTTTATACTACACACAACAATGAGTTGGCTTTTGTTACATGAAAGACCGGGTTTTACCAAACAACAATATATTATTAAAATATTATTATTTAATATAATTAGATATAACCTAGTCATTATGTTAGTGGTTATGAATAGTATTAACTAGCTTATGAAAATATATGGATGAATTCATTGGTTCTAAATTAATTAAAAATAAATATAGTAACCAACTGAATATATATGAGATGTTTTTTAAAGAACTATTTTTATGCTCACAAAGTCATTTTATTTTAATAAATTAAATTAATTACTATTATAGAATGATATTAATGAAATATATATTTTATATATTAAATAAAATATTTTTTATATTCATATAAAATATTTGAGAGGTATAAGAAAATAACAAACCCAATATTACACATAAAACCTTTTTTTTAAACCATTTTATCGTCTTTTAATGGAGAACCTATTTTAAATTAAATTTTTGATAATTTTATGAATTCTATTAGAATATATAAACTTCATATTTTAAATATAAATATAAAATTTAACTTTAGTGAAATTTTTGGTTTTTTTATGATAAGTTTCATGTTTTGATGAATAGTGAAAAATATTAAATTTTAATTAAAAACAAATTTTTTTTCATCAAAATAATTTATAGTGTTAAATTATATTATTGAATGTTTTTAAAGTATAAATAGATTAAATTTATAATTTAATACAATTTAGGTTACTGTAATCAATTTTACAATGAATTTAGATATAAAAATGCTTCAATCTTTTGCAGGTATAAACTTTAATAACTCATTTTCTCACATCGTCCACAAGATTAATTTTAAATTAATTACTAAAACTTCTATGTTTTGAATTATTATAAATGGATTATATATTTGGAATTAATGGGTCCAAATTATGTAAATAGGTTTCGTTTATCTTTGGTCATATGAATAGTAAAATTTAGTAATATTTTAATTACCACAGTTAAGGGTAAATTAGGTAATTATAGATATGAATGATATTATAAAATTACCCCAAAACTTGTCTAAATTTCATTTAATGATTGGTTTTCTACCAAAATCATCCTTAGGCAGAATTTATACTCTTTTTAATCCACTTGGATGAGAATAATAGATTTATTATATTTTAGTTAAAGATAAGTTAAAAATGTCATACTCATGTTTTTAATAAGTATTACATTTTTAATACATGGTTATAGAAAAGATAAATTAGACTATACATATTCATTTGAAAGATAATAAATTTATCTTCATCTTGATAATTTATTTAATGGTAAATTCAATGTTCAATGATCATAGGAGATTGAATATTTCAAGGGTAATAAAAAATGATTCAAGGAAGTGAATGTGAATACTATCCTTAGAAAAATTAATAATAAATGATTCAAAGGAAGAATGCTGATGATATCAATACAAAAAAAATCTTAAGTGGAGTAAAAATAAATGGTTCACTACTACACAATAGGCCTTTAAAATTTCTAGAATAGTCCTTTATCAATTCTATTAAAACATTGACAATATGAGCGTGGTTAAAAGTTCAAAACTTTATCAGTGCTAAAAAGCATTGTTAAAGTCCCCCTATAATAATGATAAAAAAATTGTTAAAAGGGTCCTTTAACAACACTTTTTTAGTGATGTTAAAGGGGGCCTTTAATAACACTTTTTTAGTGATGATAAAGGCAGCACTGTTAAAGGGCGTAAAATTATATTTTTTTGGACACTTATGAGCTTGACCCCCTTTATCAGCGCTTCCACGAACCCCTTAATAGCGCTCCACCCCCCCTTTATCAGTGATTTTCACCCCGCCACATTTTATCATCACTTTGTGAATTTCTATCCTTATGCGCAACTTCAGGGATTCATACCATACACCTCTCCTTCAAAGATAGAACACATTTACCACTACACTATGTTGTTTTGATATCTATTTAATGATATTTCTATATATATATATTTACATATATTTATATAATTATTTTAAAATACATTTATACAATATATATGTGTGTGTGTGTGATATATATATACTTATATTTATTTAAATATATTATATATTATATGCCTTTATACATAATATAATATAATATAAATATATATCACTTTATTAATACACACATATGTATATGTATGTATAATGTAAAAATGGCTACATATTATTTTAAATACATCTTTAAAATATGTATTTATTTACATATATTAGAACAGACATTTTTACATAAATATATTGATAGATTTATTTATATGAGTGATTTATTATAAGTAAACATAAGAAACATGAATATATTTAACTATAAATAACATTAAATTATGAAAAATGATAATGTTTTAAAACCATAATATCAATATAAATGTAATACCTAGGAATAAAATTAGTCACCTCCAAAAAAGGCAATAAGACCCCCATAAAATATGTTGAAAATCCATCGAATGTCAAACAATCAGGGTACCCTGAATAAAAACTCTATTTTTGAGATATTATGAGATTTTTTGGACTTTAAACAAGAGATAGTGGATTATCACTATTTGAAGTTTGAGTTACGTTTTCAACTTATTTTAGATATTTTATTATTTTTTGGATTTTCTATCTTCAAATTGATATTAAATGACTATTAATCATAAATAATAATAAAATTATTAATTAAAAAAATTATTTATTTTGTAATCCATTTTCACAAAATATCTTATATATTAAGTGTAAAATTTTATTTACCTTATCTAAAACATATTTTAAAAAATATATATTATATTTATATCAATATAAATATATTTATATATTAATATATTATTCTTAATGAATTATTTTTAAGTATACCTTTATCAGTGCTACTAAAAAACGTTGATAAATAGGGTTCCTTAGCAGCGCTTCTAAAATAGCGCTAATAAGGACCCCTATTAACACTTTTTTTACAAGTGTTGTTAAAAGATCCCATTTATCAATGCTTTTTTAAAAGTGCTGATAAAGGTCCCCCTTTAACAAGGTTTTTTATCATTATTAAAGACCTCCTTTAATAATGTTTCTTATCACTCACAAAGGGGGCCTTTAACATCATTTTTAGCTAGCACTGTTAAAGCCCTAGTATTGGACAAACCTGGTTTTATAGTACATTCTGTTGATGCTGATGAATAGAAATACTATAAAATGATCTTTAAAAAAAAATTGGTGAAAATATCCTATGATTATGAAAACCTTTTGGAATTTTTTTTTTTCTGATAATCACTTTTGAAAAAAATTTCTTTATAAAGTAACCTTTTAGACACGAAAGAGAAGCTTTAGAGAAATGACAATAGGTAAATCCGTTCTTGTCGTGCGAGGTAAAAGAACATTTTATTTTCATAGTTAAATGTTAGAAAAATACATTATTTAAAAAGAGATAAGAATATTCCTTTGAAAATAATGGTAAAAGAAAAAACGGACAAAAATTTCATTACCAAATCATTTTAAAAATATTTTTGAAAACATTTTATTAACACATGTTTTTTAAAAGAAAATAGGTTCTCTAACTAAAGAGATAAATAATGTTGGGATTTATTAAAAAATATTCTAAAACATTTTCAGTACCAAAGAGTGTAAAAATGGTACTGATACTTGAAAATAGTCATGAATGACTATATAATAATGAAATGGTTTGTTGAAAAATTGTTATACAATTTCCCCTAATGGAAGTTCCATTGCAAGATCATTAGTACTATTCTTTAGGATAATAATCTTTAAACATCCCAAGGTGTCCCATATAACTTAGAATATTTTTAAATCATAAGACTCATGAAGAAATAATATTGAATGGAATTTTTAAATACAATGACGATAAAATAATTCATGATATTAAATATCAAAATGGGTAGTATATACACCACACAAAATAATCAAATTTTGAATATGACATTTATCTCATAGATGTAAAAAGTGAGATGAGAATCCATTACCTTGAGTTTCCTTTTGGGTGAAAATCCTTTCACTTCTTGTATAATAAAATTATTTTAATATTATAATTTATTGAGAACCTTTTTCATGTTTATAATTAATTTTATTTCACTTTTTACTATTTTTTATACAACTAGTTGAAAAATTCTGTTTACGTTGGGTGTTTAGAACAAATTTGGATTATGTGTCAAAAAAACATTGGTAGGTCAACTATGGTTAAAGCGGCTATTATATAAAATATAAAAAATAATAATCATGAAATAATTATCATATTTTTTCATTAATTATTCATTTAAAATAAATCATTAAATATGGTTATGAAAAACGAACCAACGTTACAATCATGGAGATGGTAGGTTGTACGTACGCATGAGTAATGCTCTTATTTTTCAATGATTGTTATGGAGAGAAGGTAGGTAACACCATATCTTTCCAGAATGATCATTATAACATAAAAAAATATTATTAAATCATATATACTTTTATATAGAATTATTGTAATGTAAAATGAATCACAACGTGCTGAGGAGTCGGTAGTCCACATGTCCATGAATGACATTATCACTTTTTTAAGTGTGTGAAAGGGTAATAAAGAAAATGATATATATATATATAGTATATATACATAAAGGTAATAATTTCATTAATATCATATAATGTTTTTTTATGTCACATATTTTTAATTATAATCATCATTTATACATTCCATGGATCGCATGAACAAATCACATCGCTTTGAGGGGGCAGTAATCCACACTTCCTCAAATAAAGTTATCATATTAAATAAATGGAAATTATTAAATGTATGTGATATAAAAAATTAAATATGTATACAGAAATAATAAATATCATATATATCATATATAAGCATAGTTTCCATAATACTTTCCAACCATGAAATTTGGTAAAGGAAAATAAACAATCATCATTTCGTGAGGCAGTAGTTTGTCGTACACAGAAACAATATGTTCTTTACCTATTAGATGGAAGTGTGTGTAAGTGTAGTTATAAAAATTAGCATAAAAAAATACTAGTATGTTAATTATAATTGTTTTGTTATATAATAATATAATAATAATATATTAGGGGTTGGAGAATGGAAATAAAACTAGAAAGCTTGGGAGAAGACATTACCTCTTAATCGGGTAACTACTTTTGGTTTCCACCAAAAGGATTCCTTGGAAGGATTTATACTAAAATAGAGGATTAAAGTTCTAGTGTAGAGATGTTGGGAAGCTATATGGTAAGGTATTTTTAAAATATATGTGGTTTGAGATGTCTCAAGAATGGGGAGAGGTGGCGGAATTTTATAAGGGCTGAAAATGACTCACTTGGTCTTTTGAAATCAAATTAGGTGTACCCATGTTTTAACCAAAAAACAATTTCATAAAAAACCAACCAAACTCAATAATGGAAGATTAATGTCCGAATTATGTCCATAAATGGGGTTTTGGGGAGGTTTCTAGGTCATTTGGCCCCTTAAGTTAAAGGATTAGTCCTTTATTTAGCTTAATTTTACCTTAATAATTGTAATTAATTTTAATTACTTTCACTAATATTTTTATAAAAAACAAATTTGTTATTATTATAAATTAGAAATTATTTGTATTCCAAATATGGAATCCATTTTTCCAAATTCAAATCACATAAGTGGTATAAATTAATATAGATTTAATCCCGAAGATGGGAAGACAATCCATGATTTTAAGGTAAAAAGGTATGAATGTTTCCTATTTTTTATAATAAATTTAAAATTAAAATTTATTCCAATGACATAAATTGTAGTAATTTATAAAAATATTATCTAATTAAAATTTAAAACTAATTAAAAATATAATTTGACCTTATAAATAAATTAGATAAAAAACAAGTTTTGATCTAAAATTCAGTATTTTTAACTATTCATTAAATATGAAATGTTTTAGAAAAATATAAAAAATTTATCCTAAAATAATTATTATATTTATATTTCCACGATTAAGTTTATTTTTATATAATAAATCAATTAAAGTGTCAAAATTATAATTTAAAATGGGTTCTCTATTAAAATGTGGTAAAATTGCCTTTATAAAAATATAGGTTTTATATGTAAAATAGGGTTTATTCTTATCTTATGCATATCAAACATACTGGATTAATATAAAAAATATTCTATTAAATATAAAACATAAACATTTCATTAAAATCATTCATTAATTTTAATTAACTGTGTTTATTAAGACAAAACTACTTTGGATGAATATGAATAATAATATTTATTTTTTATTTCCAATTGGTTCTTATTTTCATTTATTATTTGTTGGTAACCAATGAATTCATTTTATATTTATATAAACCATTCATTTTCATAAGTTAGTTAATACTATTTATAACTTCTAACATAACGGCTAGGTTATATCATATTATATTAAATAATTATATATTAATAATACATTATTATTTGGTGAAAATCAGTCTTGCGTGTAGTGGAAGCTATCAAGGACGGTCATTTTTGCATGTAACACAAGCTATTGAGGAAGGCCACTCTTGCATGTAACATAATCTATCAAGGAAGGCCTATCTTGCATGCAACACAAGGTGACTCGGTGTTGCATGTATTGAAATACATATAATCTATTTTAAATAGTAAATATTTCATAAAGTATCTAGTTATTATATTACCTTACATGTTTATTGTCACGTGTCATACATACTATCGAGTAAAAGGTTCTTACTTTAGATTTTCAGTTCATCACATTCTCCCCACCTTTTTTAAATTAAATCCTCGCAATTTAAAGTCGATCATGGTGATAGATTGTTTGATACTTCCTAAGTTTGAAATCCCACATCATGAGAAGGGTTTATAAGTCATCCTCTATAAAAGAGACAATAGATAGTAAATAGGTCACATGGACTGCCATCTAACTAGGTCTCTAAGTAGGAGAACATCAGTGTAAAGTAGAGATATGTACTTGCAGGAAAAATATAAATATTTATAAGGAGTGAATGGGGTAAACAATCACAAACAAGTGAATGATCAATGGAAAGTTGAGAAACTCAATCCATAATTCTGTGATGATTTAGAAGACAACAGATTCAACAGAAATTAAGATATTAGGAAAACATTTTATTTTTAAGACATTTTCCTAATTTTGGGTAATTATTTTACTATATAAGAATATAATGAAATATTCTTACATGATAGGTTTCAATTTCATACGAAAAATCCCAAATTTTGGTTGTCCTTTGATCAAATTCTAATTCATTCCTTTACTCCAAGAAATTAATTACCAATAATTATTTTTTATGCCCGAAGAACTAAAAGGAACATTTAAAGGATCATGAGGCTCATAAAAGAGTGAAAATTCTAACCATTTTCTTTAACTATAATCCAAAACCAATATGGTTAATAGATTAATATCTAATACTCAAAAGTAAAACTACTGGTTTATCATTAAAATTTATTCATCAAATTTTTTAAATAAAAACAATGAAAATTTAACAAGGAAATTTCATAGGTTAGTGGTTTGAAAGAAACCCTAATCATCCTTTGGTCATGGGTTTAAGACCCACAACCTTACCAGATTTGATTAGTTATCACCCAGCTTATAGGTCATCCTATTCTAAAACAAAATTAACATAATTCCTAAAATAAATATGATGGAAATCCTTAAAATTATGTTAATCAGAAAATAGAATTTTAAATAAATTATTCAATACAACCCTAATACATAAATATTTCATCCACTTATTTCCACATATATCTTTCCTTAGTCTATAGTTTATCCATAATATCATTTATATGATTTTTAAATCATACTACCCTATTTTCAATCTAAACAGTCGAGTTTTAACCTAGGTTATTCATTGTCAAAATCATTCATGTTGGTTTTTAAAGAAAATGTAAATTATTCTAAACATATCCCCCAGGAGTGTCAAAGCAGTTGTGCATTAAGGCCCATTTTTCTATACCAGGTTACCCCAAGTTAGGCTCAAAATACATGGTCATAGTTATTAATCCTAGCTTCATATGTATCAAAACCATATACACTTGTATTATACACACATGGATGTATTTCTATAAAGAACCACATAATATCTACCTTACTAAAATTCATCGATTTTATTCTATACTTATCCTGAAGTTATACTTTATGTCTATGTTCTCTAACCTAGGTTTTCCTAAATCTAGTTCCCAAGGATGATACTAAACTTACTCTGATACCAACAGTAGTAACCTGACCCCAGAAGGCCCAGAATCGGTGTCTAAAACTATTACATTGGAAATATTACAGGGAATTAAATCCTGAAGGATAGAGAGTTTAGTATTCTTGGTAAACAAGATACATACATGAGAAAAGAATACACTAATTAAAACATAATTTTTTATTCTTTCTAAATAAATATCATTAAGGATAAATCTAATCCTTCTTGTAATTCCCTGTATATCTTTCAATGTATGCTTCTTAGATTCCTAGGTAAATAAACATAAAAAGGGTGAGATCAAATTCTTAGTAAGGGATAAATATAGCGGATATAACAATGAATCAATGACAATAATAATTATGACATGGTGAATAACTGAACTCACTTTCCATATAATCTATAAACTGAGATGGAATTTCACTGTATAATCAATAAACTGAGAAGGAAGTTCATAAATATTATGGAAAGTTAATAACTGAAAACACATTCCATTAAAATAACTAGATAAGGAAAAATAAATATGTCAAGGTAAGAAATAGAAACACATTCTATCTAAATAACTAAAAATAAAATGTATCAATAGATATGTCGATGTGAAATATCATGGATGAATAATAACTAAAACTAAACAAGGGAAAAGATTTTTTACTAGACACCATGTTTGAGGCACATGAAAACCTATACCATCAAAACCTTTCACAAGAAGATTTAAACAATTCTAATTTGTGAAAATAATTTTTCTCATGAGAACCTATTGATTCATTGAGGACCTATATAAATTTTGGGCTCATCCCATCATTGCCTGTCCAAATCATTCCTCACATCGAATAATCAAAATAAATAATATGCCTTATCAAATATCTTTATTGAATAAATGATATGAAATTATAAATATTTTCCCAAATAGTAAAATAACATTCAAAGTAGACACTATATATAAAATGGTATAGGGATTAGGTAATAGTAACATACATGATGAATGAAGTGGATAATTAGGGGGAATTCAATGTTCAATGATAATAGAAGATTGAATATTTCAAGGGGAATAACAAATGATTCAAAGAAGTGAATGTGAATACTATCCTTGGACAAATCAATAATAAGCCACCCAGAGGAAGAATAAGGATGGTATCAATAAACAAATCTCAAGTGGAGTAAAAATAATTAGATATTGATGATGATGAATAGAAATACTATAAAATGATATTTAAAAAATCCTTGAGGAAAATATCCTTTTATTAAGAAAAATATGTTTTAATTTTTTTTTTGAAAATCACTTATAAAAAAATTTTATTTAAAAATTAACCTTTTATACATGAAAAGTAAGCTTCAAATAAATTATGGTGGGTAAATTTGTACTTGTCATATGAGGTAAAATAACATTCTTTTTTCATTGTAAAAGGTTAAAAAATGAATTGTTAATAATGTGATAAGAAAATTCCTTTGAAAATAATAGTAAAAAAAGGGTAAAAATTTCTTTACCAAATAATTTTAAAAACATTTTTTAATTTTTTTTATATTAAAACATGGGTTTTAGAAGAAAAAATGTTCTCTGAATAAAAGTGTGAAATAAATTTTATTTTTCATAAAAAAATTCTAGAACATTTTGAGTACCAAAGAGTGGAAAAAATAGTACTAATACATGAAAATGGACATGAATAACCAGATAATAATGAATGGTTTTATTTAAAAATGGATATATAATATCCTAGAATAGAAATTCCATTGAAAGTTCATTAGTACTAGTCATAAGGAAAGTGATCTTTAAACATCCCAAAGTATCCCATACCACTCTAAAACAATTTAAATCACAAGCCTGATGAAGGGATATTATTGAATGAATATTTTAAATAACATAAAGATAAAATAATTAATTAAATAATATATAAAAATGGGTAGTAGATACACCACACAAAATAATTAAATGTTGAACATGACATTTATCTCATAGATGTAAAAAGTGAGATGTAAATACCTTACCTTACGTTTCATTTAGGGTGAAAGTCCTTTGACATCCTGTAGAATAAACTTATGTTAATTTTCTAATTTCTTGAGAAAATTTTTCATGTTTAACATTACTTTTATTTCACTTTATACTATTCTATATAAAACTACTTAAAAAATTCTGTTTACATCGTCTGTTTACACCAAATTCGGATTATGTGTCAAAAACAACAATGGTAGGTCAAATATTGTCAAAGGGGTCATTATATGACATCTACAGAATAATAATCATGAAATAATTATAATATTCGTTCAATAATTATACCTTTAAAATAAATTATTAAATCTGGTTATGAAAAATGAACCAACATTACAATCATGGTGATGGTAGGCCGTATGTACGCATGAGTGACGTTCTTATTTTTCAATTATCATTATAGAAAGAAGGTAAGTAACACCAAATATTTTCATAATGACCAATATAACATAAATACTATATTATTCAATTATATATACATATATATATATAATTATTGTGGTGAAAAATGAATCACATCGTGTCGAGGAGGAAGTAGTCCACACATCTATGAACGACGTTATCACTTTTTTATTGAGTGAAAGGGTAATAATGAAATTGATATATATATATATATATTATTTTTCCAAAAAGGTAATTATTTTATTTATATCATATAGAGGTTGTTTATTTCACATATTTTTAATTATAATCATTCTTTATACATTCCATGGATCGTGTGAATGAATCACATCGCTTTGATGGGGCGGTAGTCCACACTTCCTCAAACGATGTTATCGTATTAATGAAAAATGGAAATTATTAAAGGTGTGTATTATAAAAAGATTAAATTAGAATAAAGAATTAATAAATATAATTTATATCATATAAAAATATATTTTCCATCATAATGTCCAACTATGAAAGTTGGTAAAGTAAAATGAACAATCGTTGTTTTGTGAGGCACTATTTCACTATACAATGATACAATATGTTCATTTCCAATTAAATGTATGTATGTGTAAGTGTAGGTCTAACCCTTAGAATAAAACATTCTATTATATTGAGGATATGTTTTTTTATACAAGAATCAAATAATAAGATATGAGGGGTTGGATAATGGAAATAAAACTAAAAATCTTGAGAGAAGATGTTACCTCTTAATCAGGTAACTACTTTTGGTTTGTACCAAAAGGATTCCTTGTAAGTATTTCTAACCAAAGGGATGATTCAAGGTCTAGGGGAGGGAATTTGGGAATCTATATGGGTAGATATTGGTTGAAAATAATTGGTTTGATAGGCGTGAGTAATGAGGAGAGGTTGTGACTTTTTATAAGGGAGTAATAGTAATCACTAGGTATTTTGAAAACAAGTTAGGTTTACCCACATTTTTACCTAATAAAAAGTCATAAAAAACCAACCAAACTCAATAATGGAAGGTTAATGGCCTAATTATTTCCATAAAATTGGTTTTGGAATCATCATGAACTTGATCCATACATTGTGGAAATGAAAGTTGATATGTCACTAATCTTATGCGATCAAGGATCTCAAAGGGGTCAATATTCCTCAGGCTAAAACATCCCTTTATTTACAAAGTGTATGACACTCTTCCATGGTTATATTCAAAGGAAAATTTTTTCTCTAAAATGAAAATTAAAGTCCCTTCGGTAGTAGTCAGTATAGCTCTTTTACCAACTCTAGGTAGCTTTTATATGACTTTGTTTGGATTGAGACTTCATTGTCATCACTTTCACAAGATTACATCCGTGTGTCATTCATTACACAACTTCATCTGAAAAAATATTGAGTTCTACATTTCTTTACATTCAAAGATTCATATAGATCCATTTAAATACTCGAGTGGAAGTTTTTTTACATGACAACTCAAGCAATGTGATATGTTGATCACATCCTCTTTTAAATTCCATCAAGTATGATCTTTGCATGTCCTCAAGTTCTTGAATAGTCCTTTTAGATTTCCTATCAGTTTGGGGGTGATAGTTCATGCTAAAATTTAATTTAGTACTAGAATATTATTGAATGACTCTATAGAATTTACAGGTGAACCTTGGATCACAATCAAATATGATCAAAAGTGGATCCCCATAAAACCTCACCATTTCCTTTACATAAGTCATGGAAATTATTTCAAGTGAGAAATCTTCCCAAATAGTGATAAAGTGGTCAGTCTTGGTGAGTTGATCCACCACAAACCATATCATATATTTTCTGTGGATGATTTTCTGAGACTGGTGATAAAGTCCATGGTGATATTAACCAATTTCCACATGGTTATAAGAATAAGTTTCATCATCCATTTGGAATTTAGTCACTTTACCTTAACATGATGGCATACCAAACACCTTGATATATACTCCGTAATCTCCTTCTTCATGTTGTCCCATCGAAATTGTCCTCAAAGATCAGGGTACATATTGGTACTTCTGGGGTGGTGTAGAAAGACAGGCTATGTGCATTATACAATAGCATGGTCTTTATCTCAGGTGATGAAGGAACATAAAGACTCATTAAAAACAAAATTACACCACCATCATCAATTTGGAACTCATGTAGATCCCCTTCCTTTATTTATTTAAACTTTTTTTAGCTCCATATCGTCCCATTATGTCTCCTTGATCTTCTATTAGATAGATGGTTGGGAAATCATTTGGGAGAGGTAGTGTGTATTCCATATCGTTATGATTTCAAGATATATCCTTTTCATATAAAAGAAGATAAGGTCTCTCTCAGTTTGCATCATGGATATAGTAGCATGTTTTTTTCTGTTAAGAGCATCATCTACCTTATTCTCCTTTCTCGGATTGTAGTGAAAAGAGAAATCATAGTCCATGATTAGATCAAACCATTTTCTTTGATGCATATTGATATACCTCTATGTGAATATATACTTTAGACTCTTATGATCCTTATATATGTCAAACATCTCACCATAAAGAGAGTGGGACCAAATATTTAGAGCAAGGATCATATCTTCTAACTCTAGATCATGCGCCAGGTAGTTCTTCTCATGGATCTTTAACTATCATGAGGTATAGGATATCACTTTATCATTCTACATGAGTACACAACCCAAGACATTCTTTGAATCATCACTATATATCACAAAACCTTCTCCACTTATTGGTACTGTGAGTACATGTTAAGACCAAGATGAAAAGGATAAATATCACATATATGTATTTTTTTTTTCAAGGAAGTTTAAGAACAAAATAAATCACCTCACTTTTTATTTGGTGAAAATCAGACTGACCATCATATTCAAGAAAATAAGACTCACAATGGTTTATAAAGTCCATTGTATTGGGAATATTTTTTTGGGATGAAGAGGATCATTATACTCACCCTAAGTCTGGAATGAAAGGTTTAATTGTAATGGGGAAAATCAGAGTCTTCCTGACTTTAATGAAAATGTAATGATTCTTTGCAGATCTTGGAGTTCTCATAAATCATTAGTAAGTTATAAAACTAGTGATGAATGATTGATGAAATAAAGATAAGAAAAAGATTCTGCCAATCATCTCTAGTTTGATCATAATCATACCAATTGTATTTGGGTTGAGAAGGAAAGAAAGATGTTGATAAAATATAGGTAAGTAGCAACACTTTACTTGGTAGGTTATATGATGATGAAGCTGAAATTCAACATAATCAAAGTCATGAAGGAATTAAGTGTACTTTCTGAAAGTTTATGAAAGAATAAATTTGATGAATTTGAATCATTCCAGTCACAAGATCATCATAATGATATTTCTAGATGGATAATTGTTTAATGACCAAGGAGGATGATAATAATGAAGGTGCTACTTTTTTGTTAAAATAAATGCCAAAAATATTTAAATCCTTAAAGAAAGAAGTTGGAGAGAATCATATTCAAAAAAGAAATAATCTCTTATTGTTGATCCATTGGATATAGTATGTCATCATATTTATCAATGGATGAATTTTTTTGTGATAAAAATTGACCAGTATCATATTTAGAAGTGAAAGAAGTTATTGAAGTTGAAGCTACTGATACCGGTCCGTCAGACTCGGTATGCCATCATAATCATCCAGAGGAAGAATTCTTTGAAACTGATGAATGTAAAGAAAATGAAAAGTATGTGGTGTCCAATATGAAGAATATATTCAGAGATTTATCAATAATGTAGTCTACCATTTAAAATAGCTTTAATTACTTTATTTTTCATTCAAGTGGGTCAAGAGAAGCGATAAAGAAGAATATATTATTTTACATTTGCCATCATCGTAATGAGGCAGATCATAATGAAAAATCAGAATGGGAAATTAGAATCAGGATAATGTTTTTAAAGAAAGTATAAGGTATAGATTAAGCTATTTGAAGATTCATAATGGTTTGAGAAGTGTTGATAAGAGTTTATGAAGGCAAGATGCACCTAAAATTCAAAGTAACATATTGATTTGTATAATCTAATTGAGGGGAAAAATTTCCAGGAATCCCACCCAAACCATTTTTGGGGTGAGTATAAAAGAGAAATTTCTTTTCTAATTTTTGATAGATGTACTATTCATGATGAATAAGAGACAAGGCAGAGCTTTATAGAGAATAAGTGGTTTTTCGATTGAATTTTGTTGAAGAAGTATTTTGGATAGAAGCATATGAGGAGAGACAAGATTGTATTTAACTGGTCATCGTATTGGGATGATTCATCAGACTGGAAAGATTGTATTGGGATTTCTAGATTGAAGAATAAATGGTTCAGAATTTTCCCAAATATATTCTAACAAAGTCATATATTTTTCTTATTGATCAATTAGACTAGGAGAATCAGACTGAGTTTTATAACAAAGTCTATAAAAGTTCTTACCAACTTCTAGGTAAGAAAGTAAATATTTTTTATAAAAAATAACAAATTTTTGATAGTTGATAAAGAAGCATCATAACGTGTTTTGTTACAAAAATTTGTATTACATCATTTGTTCTAGAAGGATAATATGCACTATTGAATTGTTTACATAGTGACACAAAAGTGAAAGGGCATATCCTACTCAATTTTTTCCACATAAAATAATTGTATTCTAGTAGATTGTGTGGTATTAGATCATTTTCAAACAATACTAAGGATGTATATATTCTTGTTGAATAATAAACCTTGTTAATTATTGTTTTCTTATAGATGTGGGTTTTAATTATTTTCTATAGGAAAAACAATATAAAATAGGAGAAATTTTGTTTAATAAGTAAGGAAATATAAAAGAAAAATATACCACTAATTTACCCCTCCCCCTCTCAGTGATACAATTATCTTGACTAGGAAATTTCAATTAGTATTAGAGACATGTTCCCTTTATTTATTATTTGTTGAAGTTTTGAAGTGAATTTGATGTATAATTTGAATTGTATAAACAATAAAGGAATCCTGGTTTTCGATGGTAAGAATTATCATATCTGGAATGATATAATGTTTCCCCATCTTATGTCTATTACATATGATTTTCTAGAAGATGCAACAGATGTATTTCCTCTTATTGATGATAAAGTTCATCTTAATCTATTGATAAGATAATCTTTAGAGTGATGGAAGGGACAAGAATTATTTACTATCATCACTTTATAAAAGTAAATTTTTAAGGGTGAAGGTTGTTTTCATAGCTAAATGTATATGGGATAAGATGAAAACATATATGAAGGCAATACAAAAGTGAAGAAGAAAAATTACAAATGTAGAGGCAGAAGTATGAGGACATGAAAATGGGTGGGTATGAATCTATTATGGGCTTATTTACCAGGTTAAATAACATCATCAACACTACCATATGTCTTAGTTAAAAGTTCGAGGATTCTATAGTTATTGAAAAGATATTAAGAATTATTCCCGACGAGTTTGATGCTAAAGTTTATTAATTAGAAGATAGATATCATAAAAAATTATCTATAGATGATTTTCATAGAACTCTCATCACTTATAAAATAATATGGTATAAATATATGAAAATAAAAATAAAATTTGATATAGAAATTTTGTTCAAGACTGTGAAGAAAGATAATTCAAATAAGATTATTTTTTACGAAGAAGGTTGTTATTTTGATTCGGAAAAATGAGGCATGTAAAAATCTTGATGATATTTTATCCTTTTTTTATAAAATATTTGAGAAGACGTATAGGTAAATATAAAGGGAATTTTCCCTTGAAATGTTTTGAATATGGATTCATTGGGTGTAACGACCCAAAATTTTGAATAAATCTTGTTTCCTAAATTTTATGTGTTATTTTATTTTATTTTTATACTCAACAAAAATGTTTCAATTGATAAACATGATTATAAATAAAATGAGACCATTAGGTTTTGACTGTTATATGACTATTGGTCAATATGACCACTGTGAACAAAATGTTTTGATTATTGTCTCTAAATACAAGTAATCTTGGTTAATTATTATAGAAAGAAGATTCGATGGCCTCACCTAGTAGTCTTGGACCGATCGAAGCCCATCTAACCGAAATTGGGAAGGAGGTAACACCACTGGGCTTTTCTCTGGACCAAACCCAAGACAAACTTCATCGTGTGAAGCTAGAACGGAATCACCTTTGTGAGAAGTTCAAACTAATAGAAATTATTAATCGTGCGATGTTGGCCGAGCCTCCCTCAGATTCCCTCACCTTAGCACACCTTACACTTAGGTCCAATGCTGGTGTGATAAGGGGCTATGTAAGAAGACCGTAACTGCCTTGTTTAATCCTTTGTTTTAAATAAAAATTGGGATTTCTTCTTATGATGATGTTTATGAATTTTCAAATGTCTGGATAAATATAGTATGCATATTTTTGGTGAATTTTAGAGAAAGGATATTTAAAAAAAATGTGTATGTAAACCTTAAATAATTAAAAATGTTTAATGATTTTCAAAAAATGGTCTTCTATAATTATGTTCAGTACGAAATTTAGTGTCTAATAAGATCAACATGATTTTTGATGAGTAGTAAATTATGAATAGTGATTTTATGATTAGGATTAGTAATATGACCAAATGGATTAGTAATATCACTTAAATAAAGTTTTAAAATAATCTAGGCCCCATGATTAAGTAATGTGATTCAATAAAATGGTTAAATAACGATTTCATAAGTTATAATTCACATATTAGTTTTTTCGGGTGAATAGTGCTTTTTAATTAAAAATTAAATTAAAAATATTTAGAAAATTATATTTATAAAATGGATTTCATTTTTTAACTCAAAGCATCGATATTATGTAAAGGTAATTTTTGGGGTTTTTTCTGACAAAAAAATGAATTTTCGGTGAATAGAATTTATTTTTAAAAATAAAATTATAAATATTTAGAAAATTATTTTTATATAATGGAGTTCATTTTTGAAATCAGAGCATTGATATTTGGTTAGTGTGAATTTTTGGATTTTTTTGAGAAAGTCGAATTTTCAATGAATAGTAAAAATACAGTTTTAGGGTATCGGTATGTTTAATGACATAATAACTATGTCATAGTGATGTCATGAGATATTTTAAGGGATTGTCGACCAAAGGTGATGAATTATTGTATGGGGGGCCCAATGTGGCCTAACTTAATGGGAAATATCATGGAAGAGCACATGGTTTTGAGAAAAGCACATGTGAGGTGTCCATTGGCCATTAATGCCTTGTCCCCTCACATTCCCTATAAATACCAAGCCATCCTCTCATCCATTTCGACTCCCCACTCTCACCCAACGCATTTATGGACTCATTACCTCCCAATTAGTCCTCCCAAGGTACCCTCATGCCCTCAAGGTCCCAACCTTTGAGTTTTAAGAGTTAAGTTTTATGGTAAGGGAATCGACCTCTCTCTTTCTTTTCAATTGATCTCTTTTATGTCATTTCTTTTGTGCTCCATGTTATTATTTTGGAGGATGTTCTTTTATATTCATTATACTGTCCTTTTTACATTAACATGATGAGATACCCCCTATTACTCTCATCATTTCATTTTATGAAAGTTTAAGTGGTGTCGTTAGGCTGCCAAAATTTTTATAACGGATTATTTCACCCTTCTCTTTTTCAAAGTTCTACTTTCATGTCAAGTCTTTCAAGTTCCTTTTTATTATGTTGGGTTATGATCTATATATCTATCATACTGTACTCTTATGTTCATATGATTAGAGACCCTATTTGATCTTGAAAATTCATTTTTATAGATGGTTAAGTGACGCCGTTAGGCTGCCGAATTTTTAAGGGATTCTTTCACCCTTCTCTTTTTCAAAGTTCTACTTTCATTTCAAGTATTTCAAGTTCCTTTTTATTATTTTGGGGTATGATATCTATGTCTATCATACTTGAATCTTATGTTCATATGATTAGAGACCCTATTTGATATTTTCAATTCATTTTTTTTGAAGTTTAAGTGATGCCGTTAGGCTGCCGAATTTTTAAGGGATTCTTTCACCCTTCTCATTTTCAAGCTCTACATTAATGTCAAGTCTTTCAAGTTCCTTTTTATTATATTTGGGTATGTTATCTATATCTATAATACTGATCTTTTATGTTCATATGATGAGATACCCTATTTGATCTCATCAATTCATTTTTGTTGAAGTTTAAGTGGCGCCATTAGGCTGCCGAATTTCTAAGGGGTTCTTTCACCCTTCTCGTTTTCAAGATCTACATTCATGTCAAGTCTTCAAAGTTACTTTTTATTATGTTGGGGTATGATATATATATATATCATACTGATAATTTATGTTCATATTATGAGAGACCCTAGTTTATCTTGTCAATCCATTTTTGGAAGTTTTAAGTGACGTCGTTAGGTTGCCGAATTCTAATAAGAGAAATCTTATTTTTGTCTTCCTTTCAAGTTCTTCGTTTCATATGGTATATCATTCAAATTTCATTAACATTTTTTTAAATACTATATATTATGTTCCCCTACTATTTTATGTATCATTTTTGAGTGGGTGACCCATGTCCCCTCTCTTTTTAATGTTTTCTAAAACCATGTATCGTAGACGTTATGATGCATAGTTTTCGTCTCAAAATGCCTCCCTCTTTATCTCAAAATTATTTTATGTTATCAAGTGAATACTCAAGGATCTTATTTATTCAGGGGTATTCACATATATATCCAAATTTTGTATTTTAAATTCTGGTATTTACATACATGAAACCCACTTTCCCTTTTCCGTGGGTTTAAAGTGACCTAAAGATCATGTCTTTAAAGCAGTTTTTAAAACGTTATTATTATGAAATGAAACCCATTTCTTTTATGCTATATGGGTTGTTTATGAAATTATTGATGATTATATATGTGGCTCACATGATAATAAATACATTTCAAGGGTGCGCCCAGATAGCTATCCAATGCATTGGGTAAAGACTTAATCTCTAGAGATGAATTTTTAGACTGATACCTTGGTGAATAACCTTGGTAATTTTTAATGACACCTTGGGGATGGACCTTGGTGAAATGAAATGATTGTCAATATTAAATGTTTCAGCCACATATTCATGTTATGAAAAATGTTATTTTTATTATGATATGCCTCATGATTTCATTCTCATGCCTTAAAGTTCTTTTCATGACCTTATTGAAGTATCTCAAGTTCACGTGTAAAATGTTTCTCTTGTTTCCCTTACTGGGCCTTTTTCTCACCATTTCTTTTGATGTATGTCCCCAGGTTATGTGATTCAGTAATGAAACTAGGATGAACATGAGGAGAATCCTTTCAAGTGTTTAATAAGAATGTTTTATGTTTTCATGTTTTATATTCCTTGTTTCCAAGACACTAAACCTTAAAGATCCTCAGTTTTGTAAAATGTATTGAATGATTATGTGATAAAAAGGCGGGATGATATATTGGGAACTTTATAAAAAAATTCTATAAATTAAGAAATAAAAATATGGTGATGAAGAAGAAATAAGGCAAAGAAGGTCATGGAAAAAATAGGGTGGAAAAGGAAAATTTTTTTCTATATGGAAGGGTAAAAAAATCTCAAAATCTAAAAGGTGTATTTTCTTATCTAAAGATAAAGAATAAGAAGTTAGTAAAGCTGAATCCAAAAATTCTACTGAGCATGATGGTGAGAATACTTTTAGTGTAACAATTAATGATGAAGAATTCTGAATTAGCAAATCTGATTAAGAAGAAACTCAACATAAATTTCATTTAAAATAATATTTGAAATATATTTGAGAAATATTAGAAGTCATGAAAAACAAAACAAGAAGTTATAAGATGAATGTTCCACATAAAAAATTCATGAAATTTTTTTATACTAGAAAAAAAGGATGCAACTGGATATTAGTGATTTGAAAAAATATCTTAAGGAAGAAAATAATCATAATGAAAATATGGAATTGATGTTAAAGGCATAAAAATAATAGTTAGAACTTGTCTAGTAAAAACTTTGTAAATATGAAAATAATATTATATTTTCCAAAATATCTATATTTGAAGTTGGCGAAAGATTTCATAAGGAAAAACCTGATAAGGATAAAAAAAGTTACCATCAAAATTTGATAGGAAATATTGAATTATTTCTGGAAATAAGAAATCTTAGAAAAATATGTAGGTGGTTAATATTAACAAAGTTGAGAATTCATAACTTTTTGAAAAACATGAGTCTAAAAATATTTCTAAAAATTATGAATATGTAAATGTTTCTATTATTTTTAGTTATGACAAGGATAAAAGGATAAATAATCTAAAAAAGAAGACTCTGATTGATAACAGAATGGTTGGTGGTCAACAAAATTCAGATAAGAAGGTTGCTAAGAAACATATTCATAAATTCAGTCAGTATGGAAGCTATAGAGGAAAATATTCTTTCTATAGTTACTACTGGTATTGTGATGGAATCATGAATAAAAAAAATATGTGTTGGTTCAACCAACAACATTACTTCTATTCTATAGGTTATGAAAGTCATAGGTTTAGGGGGAGTCAATCTTCTCAAAATAATAAGTATGAAAAATAGGTTCAAAAGAAACCTGATAATGATGGTGTAAATATTAAAAATAGGTTCCAACCCCAAGAAACTATTTGTGAAAGATGTGAACAACCAGGTAATCTTGCTAAGGGTTTTAATGTTTTGTTACCAGCACAATATAATTTTCTTAACATTTCTCATAAGCTGGAGGTGAAGAAAGAAAAATCTCTTGTTGTTAAAACTACCCTCAAATCATTTAAAGGTGAATGACCTGGGATTATTGATAGTGGGTGCTCCTCATACATGAAATAAGATTCAAAAATTTTGAATAATTTAAAAGACTTCAATGAGGTAACTAGACATTCAACAAGGATGAAACAATAATAATCAAAGGTGTTGGATCAACTATCATTGGGAAATAAAATTTTAAATCTAAAAAATATTTATATATTGATGAGTTGAAACATAACTTTTTGAGTGTTTCACAATTATGTGATGAAGGTAACAAAGTTACCTACAGGAAAGATGTATTTATTTGTGAAAATTGATAAGGATGAAAAGATAGTTACACTTGAAAAACATAAAAAGGGAAACTTATTTCATGTTGTTGAGGTAAAAAACTCTTGTTACTTGGGTATGGTAGAAGAAAATTAATTATAGCAAAAAAGGATGGGAAACATGTGTCAAATAAAAAATACTTAGTTATGAAAGCAATATTTTGTTAAAGATATTCTTGATTTTCTATGAATAAGATATTTTTTTGCACTATTTTTCATATGGGAAAATTACAATGTCTGTTTATAAGAAAGTTGAGATTTGTTCAAAACAACCCATGGAACTTATTCATTCTGACATCTATAGACCAGTGAGAAAACAATCAAAAAATGATGATAATTACTTCATCACATTAATTGATGAATTTAATCACATTACTTGTGTTATGAATATGAAACATAAATCATATGATTTTAGAATTTTTAATGGTTTTAGGAGAAAAGATGAGAAGAAAAGTGAGTATTCAGTGAAAAAGTTGAAAACTAATAATGGTGATGAGTATAATAATGACGAATTTGAATGTTATCCTAAGAATAATGGAATTTTTCATGATTATAGTTCCCTATACACACTTCAAAAAAATGTGGTTGATGAATGGAAGAATATAAGTTTGGTGGAAATGGGGAGAACTATGTTACTTGAACAAGGTCTTTCTCATTTGTATTGGAGGCAACCCAAGGGTACTGTTGTTTATATTCAAAACTGATGGTTCTATATGCCAATTTTGTATATTACTCTATACAAAAAATTTTATATAAAAACTACAAGTTTCAAAACACTTAAGAGTTTTCATGTGTCCATGCATTATAAATAAGAAAGGTGGAAATTTGGGAATGTTTGAGCAGAAAGGTGAAGATGGAATTTTTCTTAGTTATGCTCTAGAAGGAAGATGATATAGATATTTCAACAAAGAAATAGAAATAATTTTTTATTCTAATAATTTGAATGTTATTGAAAAATATATTAAGGATAAATATAATCAAATAGATAAGGAAATTGAGTAGGATTAAGAAATATCTGTCAACATTTCTGATAAGGATACATCTAATTGTAATCCTACTCAAAAACAAGAATCAGACTCAGCTATTTCAAGTGATGAAGAAGAATCTCTAAAATCTCATCCCAATATTAGGAAGCTAGTTGAAACTCATAACATTATCAGTGATCAACATAAAAAGGTTCAAACAGCAAGAACAAAAAATTATATTACACGTACTTCTTTGTATTCAATAATTGGGCCGAATGCTGTGAAATAAAATTTTGAGTATCTAGAATGGCTTCAGTCTATGAATGAAGAGTTAGACCAGATATAAAATAATGATTCATAGGAACTCATACCTATTCCAGATAACAAAAAATTTATTTGTACAAAGTGGGTTTCCCATAACAGAAGGAATTAATAAGGTGAAGTGATAACAAACAAGGAATGATTAGTATATAAAGGTTACTCTAAAATGGAAGGTGTTGATTTTGATGAAACATTTCCTCTGGCGGAATGGTTAGAAACAATCATAATCTTTCTTGTTATTTCAACACAATGGAGTTAAATTTTTTTTCAAATGGATGTAAAGTCTGCAATTATAAATGTTGGTCTTAATGAGGATGTTTACATTGAATAGCCTGGTGGATTTGTTGTTGGGAAAGAGGAATGTTATATGTGCATATTTAACAAATACTTATATTCAGTAAAGAAATCTATGAGGGCATAATATTCCAAACTAGATACTTTCTTAAGGAATATGAGTTTTAAGAAAGGAAGGGTTGATAACAATATTTACATCAAATAAATTCAAGAGTTTTCCTTCATCATAATTATTTATATTGATGGCATTATCTTTACTAGGAATAATGAAAGATCTTGTGAAAAGTTTTCTAAATAAATGAAAAAGTTGTTTGAGATTTCCATGTTGGGAGAAAGGAAATACTTTATTTGGTTACAAATTTTATAAAAGAAGAAACACATTTTTATTTCTCAAGAAAATTATGCTAATGAAATTCATAAAAATTTCAGTAAAGAAAATTCAAAACTAGTTTACACCTCAATATCAGTGGGAACAAAGTTGAGTAAAGATGGAGAAGACAAGAAAGTTGATCAGAAAGAGTTTCCAAAGTTGATTGGAATTTTTTTATATTTTACTACCTTAGGACCCAATATTGTTTATTATGATACCTTATGTGGAAGATTTTATAGTGATCCTAAATAATAAAATTTACTTTCTAGAAAAAGAATCTTCAAATACATCAAAGGCCCAAAAAATTTCGAAATCAGGTATGATAGCTTAGAAAGTATTGATTTTTTTGGGTATTCAGAAGCTGATTGGGCAGTAAATGTTTATGATAGAAGATCCACATCAGGTGGAGTTTTATTTCTAAGTAAAAGTTATGATTTTTGGAATATAAAGAAATAGAATTCAGTAACTCTCATTACAACTAAATCTTAATATTTTTCTACTACAAAATCTACTACCCAACTTCTGTGGATGAAGAATCAGTTAGAATACTAACGTTTTGAATTAAAGTTAACCTTTATCTTGGGTTGTGATAATCAAAGTGAAATCGACCTTTCCAAGAATCCGGTAAAACATTATCATTCAAAACATATTGATATCAACAATTATTTCATAAAATACCATGTGTAGAATAATGAGTTGATTTTGGAGTTTTTTTCCTAAATCGTAAAAAGCTACTAACATTTTCACAAAACCTTTACCCAGGGAATCATTCTCTAAATTGATCTTGAACAAGGTCATCTAACCTCTTTATCTTCAAGGTTGAGGTATGTTTTTTTGTTCCCTCTCTCATATTATATTTGGAATGTACTTTCAAAGGGGGAATTGTTTGATAAATCTATCATTATGGAAGCATTTAAATAGAGAGAGTTGTGGGTAAATTGTGAAATCATCATTGTAAGTGTGTGAACTAGTCTAACTGTTTATTTGAGTGGTTGTTGGAAACATTTTTTTTGTATTCTATGGAGGTTTAATATTTGAGGATGAAAAGATGAGGAAATTTTTCATAATCACTACTCTTGGACATCATGAATTTTATGTCAATAATTCATGATTCCTACAATGATTTAGCACACATAGTCTTATAATTATTGATAAGTAATTCGTAGCTTGAGTATAAAAAGTTTAGTGATTTATGTACCTTGGTTGACAAAAAAATCCAAAGTGGGAGATTGTTAGGAACAAGATGATAAAGATTAATATCATATTCAGGTATTTTCATTTGTTGTCAATGGTGTTTAAGAAGAAAATAAATTACCTCACTTTTTAAATGATAAAAATTGGACTGACCATCATATTCAATAAAATTAGACTCACAATGGTTAAGAAATTACACCACATTGGGAATATGTTTTCTGGATAAAGAGGATCATTGAACTCAGCCAATGTTTGGAATGAAATGTTTGATCATAATGGGGAATAATTTGAGTCTTCCTAACTTTTATGAAAATGTGATGTTGCTTTTCTGATCTTGGAGTTCTCCTAAATCATAAGTAAGTTGTAAAACTTGTGATTAATGCTTGATGAATGAAATGGGTGAAAAATTTTATTCTAATCATATTCAGTCTGATTTTAATCATGCCAATATAATTCATGATGAGTAGGAAATAAATAAGTTTATGATTGAAAGGGATGTTTCGACACTTTATTTGGTAAGTGAGATGATGCTAAAGTTGATCTTCAAAGTAATAAGTGTCATAAAGAAAGTCATGATACTTGTTAAAAGTTTATTAAAGAAAAAAGTTTATGTATTTTAATCATTCTGGTCTAAAGATCATTGTAATGATATTTCTGGATATATATTTGTTTAAAGGGAGGGTAGGATAGTCATAATAAAGGTTCTATTTTTTAGTCAGACCAAAATCTAGAAGATTTAAATCCTTGAAGAAAATAGTTTTTGAGAATCATATTCAAAAAATAAATAAGTTACTAATGTTGATCCATCGAATTCAGTATGTCATCATATTAATTAGAGGCATAATATTTTGTTATAAAAATTGATTGGTATCATATTCAGAAGAGAACTAATTTGTTGATGTTGAAGCTGGTGATACCGGTCCATACTAAGTATGCCATAATAATCATCGGAGGAATAATTTTTTTTAACTGATGAATGAAAAGAAATGGAAAATTATGTGGTGGCCAATATGAACAAGAAATTATTATCTATATCAATAATTTAGTTGACCATTTAAAATAGTTTGAATTACTTTGTTTATAATTCATGTGGGTCAAGAGAAGAGATGAATAATAATATATTGTTTTAAATTTGTATTCATTATAATGAAGCAGGTCATAAGAACAAATTGAAATGGAAAATCAGAATTAGAATGATGTTTACCGAAATTCTAAATCATAGTTGAAGTTGTAAGAAGATTTGAGAATGTTAAATAAGTATTGAGAAGAGATTATGAAGTTAATATGAACCCAAAATTCAAAGGAATGTGTAGATTTAGAAAATTTGATTGAGTGGGAAATTTTTTAGGAATCCCACCCAAACCATTTTTTGGGTGAGTATAAATGGGAAAGTACTTTTTACTTTTGATAGATGTACTATTCAATGAGAAGAATAGAGATGAAATATCTCTAAAGAGAAGAAGAGGTTTCCAAATTTTTTTTGTTGTATTCAATTGGTCATCGTATTGGGATGAATCATCGGATTGGGAAAATCATATTGGGATTTTTGAATTGAAGAAGAAGTGGTTCAGAATTTTCTCAACCGTATTCTCAAAAAGTAATATATTTTTCATATAGTGAAATAAAACTGGGATAATTGGACTGGGAGAATTGGATTGGGAAATCAGACTCAGTACTGTAACAAAATTTAGAAAAGTTCTTACCAACTTCTTGGTAATAAAATGAAGATTTTTAAAAAAAATAATACATTTGTGAAAGTTGATATAGAATCACCATATCATGTGTTGTTACAAAACATTGTATTTCATCATTTGTTATAGAACGATCACATTCACTATTGAATTTTTTATATAGAGCTACATGAGTGAAATGGAATATCCTACTCATTGTATTACACACAAAAGGATTATTTTCTAATAGATTGTGTGGTATTAGATCATTTCAAAATCATAGATAGGATGTAGCTATTCTTATGGAATAGTGATACTTATAAATTCATGTGTTCCTATAGATGTTTGTTTTAATTGTTTTCAATATGGAATGAAATATTTAATAACATTATAAGGTTATTACATAATTAAGGAAATATAAAAGAAAAATATATCACTGATTCACTCTCTCCCCCTCTCAGTGATACAATTATCATGACTGGGAAATTACAGTACAAGAACAGTGATTAGCCTCTTCTTGATCTCCTTAAATCTTTCCTCATATCTTTAATCCATAAATAATTTACCCTGTTTGGTGGTAAATTAGTTAGTTGGCTAAAAAACAATGATAAATTTATCACAAAATGTAAATAGTAACCAGCTAATCTATAAAACTATAGACATCTTGACACTAGTGGGTCTAGGTAATTCCTCAATTTCCTTTGTCTTTGAAGGGTCCACATAAATTCCATCACTTGTGATCACGTTCCCCAATAATGTGACTTCTTACATCCAAAAGTCACACTTTTCGAACTTAGAATACCTTTTCTCATTTCTTAATATCACCAACACAATCATTAGATTATCATCATGTTCCTACTTAATCTAGGAATAAATGAGATCATAATCGATAAACACTGCCAAAAATTTACTCAGGTGGTCTCTAAAGAATATATTCATCACATCCATAAAGATTGTAGGAAAATTAGTAAGTTTGAAGGGAATTACTATGAACTCATAGTTCCCATACCTTGTAAGGAAAACGGTCATTTAAATATATTCCTTCTTCAACTTTAGTTGATGATATTCATAAAAATGATACACCTTTGAGAATTATTTCACTCCTTGTAGTGATTGAACAATTCATCAATCCTTGGTTGAGGATAATTTTTATTTATGGTGATCTTGTTGATATCTTGGTAATTGATATACACCTGTTTTGATCTATCATTCTTCTTGACAAAGAGCATTGGTGCACCCCTAGTTGATGTATTAGGGAGTATGAACCATTTTTTCAAATTCTCTTGTAGATACTTCTTTAACTCCTCCATTTCAATCAAGGACATCCTATATGGTAATCTTGAGATAGGAGTGGATCTGGGTATGAGATCTATTGAGAAATCTACCTCAAGATCGGGGGATTCCAAGTAACTCTTTGAGAAATACATCAATGTATTCCCTAACAATGGGCATTTCCTCCAGGTTAATACCTTCCTTTGACTCAACCATTTGGTCAAGGTATGCTTCTCTATAGGTTATCACCACCCACACTATTGATGGATTTTCTGAAGAATATTCATGATCTTCCTTGCATTTTTAGAGGATCGTGGGATGATTTAGAATATAAAAATAGTTTTTTTTAATAGTTGATTTCTTCTATATATAATCAAAGACAATACATGTACAATATAGCATCAAATTTCAATAAAGGAAATATAATAAGATTTGCAAGAAGAATCATCCCAAATATGATTTTAGGAGAAGAGTCCAACACTTGGGTTGTAATGATTTCACCACTATGTTTTTTATAGATATCTCCACATAATGGTATCGGGGCTTCAATTCAATAGTTCTAGAAAACTTTTAAGATATCAATGAATAAGTAGAACCCGAATAAAATAATACTTTTTCTATTATTTAGTGAATAGGTACCATACCTTGTATGAATTCATTTTCAAACTCCACTTCATTAGTAGTGATGATATAATCATTCCCTTGCTCTTTGACTGTGGTGATTGCTGACACTGGTTTCCCTCAAGGACATGTGGTTTAGTGCACTTGCTTGCATAACACCCTTGGTCCCTATATTTTAAGCATTGAACCATGGGTGGTACATTAGTATGTTCCTTACTTTCCTCTATCATGTTGGTCATCTTCTTCACGTATGTTCAATATTCATTAGCTTGGTGTCCTTCTCTCCCACACTTGAAGAATTTCCCCATCCCTTTAAGGCAATTAACATGATTATTCTTCTTACATTTTTAACATGTGGGTAGTTGGATCCTATTTCCCCATTTGTCATTTGACCCACAATCTTGAATCCCCATTCTTCTCTTATTATCTCCATAACTGTGGGACCATTCTTTGAACTACATATCTAAATTAAGAGCACATTTAACGACATCATCAAAACTCCCAAATTCTTATATTTCTAGATCATTTCTAAGGTGTATTTTTAAAAAAATAAAGAACATATCTATTTTTCAATCATTATTGATAAAAACCTCAAGGAATACATTTAAAACCATATGATGTTTTCATCATAAGTCGTGAAAACTTCACCTTCCTTTTTCTTTAGATATATGAATTCTCTTTCAATTTTTTTTTAAAGAGTTCAAGGGAAACTCTTTGTAAGAAATATTTTCATAAATTATTCCCACTCCATATCTTCCATTTAATCATTTTGATTTTTGTTCTCTACCAATTCATACTATTGAATAGCTTCTCCATATAAATGATAAATTTCCAAAGTCACAATATCCTTATTAGAGAAATGGATCATAGAAAATATCTTCTTCATTGAGTTAACCCAATATTCCAATTCAAGTGGATTGGAAGTTCCACTAAACATCGATGGTCATTTTTGCATTAAGGACTCAATGGATAATTTATACATATTGGGTGAGTATGAACATTCCACATAGTTCATGTTATTATTCATATCTCAAGACAACTAGGTAATAATTTCCACAAAGTTTTGAACTCAACCTCCCATGGAATTGGGTATCTCATTTGGATAATTATTTCATTGTCACTAACACAGGTTTTAGGCCTAGTTTATCATGATTCCTACCATTTTCTAGAATAGAAAATGTTATAACAAAACATAAGTCAATAAATCATGAGTAATTTATTCTTTTATGAACTTAACACTAAAGGAATATCTTATGGGATATCTATGTCTATACTTTTCTAAAAATAGTCATCTAGGATGTTTTACCTATACATAGACTTATACTAAAGGTTTTTACTCTTGTTTTATAATCATAATTCCCAAATTAACTAAATCATTCTTAGATACCAACTATAGTTACCCTAATTTTTCATACATAACTATTACATCATTTTAAAGATAAAAAACATAATATAGTTACAAATCTCGGATCCAAAAGGTTTATGTCTTAAAACAATTAGGCTCATAAATAACTTGTACATAATAAAACATAAAAATTTATTTAAATACTTATTCTTTATCCTTCTAGAATCTCACATTATCATCAGTACATGCAATTACCTAAGGATATACATCAATGAAAGGGGTAAGATAAAAGTCATGTAAGAGGATGAATAAAAAACTTGAATCAATATAACACGGATGAGCATAATCATCATATCATAAGTGTAGGATCATTATCAATATCATGAGGTAAAAATGTGATAAATTCAATGAATGTGGAAATGCCTTAAAATGAAACATCATGTTATAGTGGTCAAATGCAACATATAGTTGTGAATAATGCTAGCATCATGTTAACACATAACATATGTGAATAATCATAACATCATCACTATAAACAAATCTAGCATCATGTTCACATATAATAAACATTATCTCATGAGATAAAACACATTACCCAATGCATTGGAGGGATATATAATTTTTGTCTAGTCATCACATCATAATATTTATATAATCATGCATGTCACATAGAATGTGTAATAATTATTTCATGAAATAACCCATGGAAAAGAATGGGTTTCATGAGGATTTTAAAAATTATGATTTCATAAATAAACATCAGGTTCCAAAATCAAAAATGGAATAACAGATTTTCTACAAGAATAAACACTCTTTAGTTAAGAATAAACAACTCAAGAGGAGTCAAGTATGTGTTTTGGAAAGAAGAGTTATTTTGGAAAATCATCATATTTTCCATAAAATCAAATAAAAAACATGTATATCCCAAAAAAGAAGAGGGAGGAATAATGAAATTAAATTTAAGGAAAATTAGAGGACTATTTATTCCAAATATGTCATTAAATATGTATAACCCAATGAAAAAGAGTTGGGTTCATGAATCCCCTTACCTTAATTCTTTCTTTATTTTGTCACTTTTGTGCCTCTTGAATAATAAACATATATTTATTAAAAAACAAATAAATATGTTAATTATATCCATTTATACAATTATTTATCAATTATAATCATTTTATTATATTAATTATTTTATATTGATGAAATTGAATTGTTTTGATATCATTATTTTCTTAAAAATTTCTTGTTTCACTTTGATTTCTCAATTTTCATTTAGAGTCATTTATAGAAAAGTATGATTAACTCCAGTAGATTATAATAAATATAATTAATTATTTATATATTATATATAATTAATAATATCCATCCATGAAGGTGGTTATAATAATTGTCTTAGAAATGTCTCTGTAGGTGGTTAATCAACCTTTAACGGGACGTTGTTAAAAGAGAGGGAAATAGAAGTATTGCATTTATTTTTATCATAAATATGAAAATTACATCATGTTAATATAAATAATATAATTTTAAATTATTGAATAATTAGTTTTATAGTATATGGTTTTTAAATTAATTGGTAAAAATAAGAAAGAGAATAAGAAAAAAATGGAAAAGTTAATAGAGACTCACTCTCTCCTCAATGTAGCTTCTCTTGTAAGATGCTATAACATCTTTGGTGATTAGAGTTGGATTGCTCAAAGATGTCCCTAAGTAATGTAATGGGATTTAGATGGAGTATTTGGGAATATATTGTACTTTGGAATGTTTGAGAGGAGTGTGTTTCCAAGGGAAGGGAGAGGGGTTATTTATACTTTAAGAGAGGTGTATTTTTAGAAGAAAATATTTAATAAAATAATATATCAAAAGAAAAAACATGTAATAGTGCATTTTTGAAAACATAAATTATATATAAATACAATATAATGGGTTTATGACTTTAAATCCACTTTATAATTCTAATTCATTAACTTTTTAAAAAGAAAAGTGAAGAAAAAAAATAAATTGATATTTTAAGGAATTACTTTTGAATTTAGGTTTTGGAAAGTGATTTTTAGGTTTGAAAATTAATTTTATTGTATTTTAATGACTCATTTATGAATTTAAATATATAATGGCCGATAATAAATTTCTATAAAGTAATATTTCATTATTACATAATGAATTATGTAACATAAGATACATCGTTTATGTGAAAAACTATATTTTTACTATTCACCTAAAAATTGAAGTATTTTAGAAAATTCCCAAAAACTCACCCTAGGAAAATATTAACACGATCATTTAAAAATTTATATTAATTTAATAAAAATAAATATATAAAATAGTTAAAATATATTTTTTAACAGGAAAATAATGATTTTTACAAAATACTTTGAAATAGAGTTTATTAAAAATATGCTTTATTTTCTTTGATGTTTTTAATCATGATATTTATTTTATTGAATTATAATATTTTTATTTACATAAATTAATCATGATAAATGTTATTTATATCATAATTTATTATTTTTTGTTAAAATTACTCTTCCAATGGTCAGTTTATTATTCCCAATGATCATGTTACTATTCCAACTGTCACATTACTATTCCAACAGTCACATTACCTTATATATATACCACTCAATTATTTCATTCAATATTAAAATCCATTCCTCTCAAGGTTATTTATTTCCATTTTAAATAATTTTTATTGGTTACTATAATTTTTTTTCTTTTATATAGTGTTGGTAGTGGGGCCAGTAATTCTAGTAGATGAGGCCGATCCATATTTTCTCACTTTAGCTTTTATATTTTATACTTTTTGTCAAGATGTAAGGATTGGAAATTTAATTGTTTTCATTACTGATTAATGTATCAATATTTATTAATATAGTTTTTTATTGGTTTCTCTATATTTTTTATGTGTATAATATATAATATAATAAAACAAACATTTATTTAGGAAACAAATTTTACTAATAAACATTATGTCATTACAATGGGGTAACACATCTCCCACCTCAACCGAAATGTACTATAGAACTCTAGCAACCTAACTGATGAGGAGTAGTTGAGTCCTTCCAAGACTCTAGTACCTATATTACTCCCCTACCTCTACTATACTATGAGAAGATCCAAAAAACTTATGAAGATGGCCCATCCTGCCGCAAACATGGCACTCCAAAGTGGTGTATGAAAACTATGGTTTATTGTGGTTTAACTTTCTACACTGATGTACTACAATGGAACATGATCCTAAGACAACCAGTCTGATAATAATTATATGCAATAATTATATGCAATAAAGTGATAAATAGATATATTAATTAAATAATTAATATAATATATCAATTAACCTATTTCAAAACCATGATGTAATGTCTTTGAGCATGTAACACAACCATTCCATCTATATCCATATACCATGGAAAAATCAAACAATCGGGTAGCTCTCTTTGTATAATAATTTCATCCTCCGATCATCACCCTATATAAATTCATTTCAGTATGTGTCCCAGGGTGTATCCGGGTATATAAGCATTTCAGAAAGTATCACTGGGAATTGCCTACTATATAATCATTTCATCCTCCAAGAAAATCCCTATATATAATAATTTTAGAATGTATCACTCGGCCAAGCCTACTATATAATAACTTAAACACTACTAGGATATCCCTATATATAATCATTACATCACCAACTCAACAAGTCATAATATTATGGATATCATAATATGACATCATAAATATCAATGGTTAATTATGAAAATTAGCATTTTTCTTTCTAATAAACATTCATTTAACTCTCAAATGATCAACATTCATATCAATAATCAATAATATATTAGCTAGAGATTCTATATCAAGAAATAACCTAATGTATCATGTCATACTCACCATTCTTTAAACAATTAGCCAGGTTCTTTTTACTCAAATATTTTCTCACCCAACAGGTATCCATAATCCAGGTTGCATCAACCATTGAATCTAAAGGAATCCAATCCATTATTTACTATAAATCAACTAATTAATTATAGTTCACATTACATGGTAATAATCAAAATATTTCATACAATTCACAATTAAATATACCATAGGTTTAGGTTTAGTCTCCATACCTTTAACATGTGATTAACACAACGCTTCTAATGAAAAAATCCATTAAAGAAGAAGTCATAGAACATCACAAGAAGAACCTAGATTAACCCAAAACAAGATCAACTCCCAAAACAAAACCCATTTTCAAAAGATTTACACTACAATGAAAACTGATGACGGGTGAGAAGAGGGAAACCATAGTGAATAAACTCCCCAAGGATCGAATGTGAAAATGGTACATCTGGAAGGGGGGAAGATAATTAAAAATTTCTTAGAGATCACCCTAGGAATGTGAGAGGAGAGGCTATAATAA
This sequence comes from Viscum album, assembly GCA_963277665.1. Classification (NCBI taxonomy): domain Eukaryota; kingdom Viridiplantae; phylum Streptophyta; class Magnoliopsida; order Santalales; family Viscaceae; genus Viscum; species Viscum album. The sequence continues at coordinate 959,162,742 of OY728148.1, read as the reverse complement.
AAAATAATGAGATTCATAAGTACAAGACACACTTAAAACTACTAGGTATGAGGAATACATGATGTGTAATCATTTCATGTCATGTATTTCCTCATTTTTAAGCTATGCTCGAAAAACCTTTTGCCCCGGGTTAATATTTATTTTGATCAACATTTACACAATGTGAATCAGGTTCACAACATGTATACACATCACATCATAAACTAGCATATGAAATGCATCTATAAATAGTTACATTTCAGGTAACATATACACAACATATAATTTTTCATTGAATAGTTTTTAAACTAGATTCTATAAAAGTGACCAAACCACCTATGATCCTTCAAAACACATAGAAACCCCTAGTAATCCCATTTAACATATTTATACATTGAATCCATTAATATAAATAGACATACATGCCTAAAATTAAGGTTATTTTCTCCAAAAAAAGGCTCTTTAATATCAAATAAGGCTTAGTCACTAAGGGTCAATTACAAAGGAAATCCCAACAAAATATGTTCAATGAAAACCTTAGAGTGGTACGTACCTAGAAATATATGGGATCTTATAATGATCTTGGTTTTGAAAGGTTGTTATTATGTTTCATCCATTACAAAAAAAAAATATTTATATATCTAAACTTGATATATATATGGATTTATTTTAATATTTTTAAATGAATGTTGCTTCTTTTATAAAAATAACATTTGTTATGGTAAGGTGAATTTAAATAAAAAAAATTATTGTATTACACAAACCATGTAATGGAAATTGATAGTGAAACTACTTCACATAACTCATTCCACACCCAATTATGGCATCATTGGCTTGGTCATGTAAATGAAAAATGATTGACTAAGTTATACCAAAATGGATATTTAGAATCTTTTGAACTAATACCAATTGGTATGTGTCACACTTATTTATATGGTAAAATGAATAAATCCCGATTTTGTAGAAAAGGTGAAAGGTCTAAAGTGAATCTTGAATTATTCCATACATATGTGTTTGGACCATTTTCTATTGAGGCAGGGGTGGGTTCTCATACATCATAAATTTTACAAATTATTTTAGTAGAAATGAATATGTCTACATAATGAGGTATAAGTCATGTTATTTTGATAGATTAAAGAAAAACAAGAATGAATATGTGAACCAAATTGGTAATATGATTATGAAAATCCTCTTAGAACTTGGTGGAGAATATCTCAATCAAGAATTCATTGATTATTTATAGGAGTTTGGGATCCTATATTAACTCACTCCTCTTTATACACATCAGTGGAATGATGTAAGTGAAAGGGGGAACCACATCTTGTTGGACATGGTGAGATCAATGATGAGTCATGAGAGTATTACATTATTCTTTTAGGGATTTTAATTACAAAAAATAGCAAAAATATTAAAAAAAAAGTTTCAAATAAAGTGATAAACAGTATATGAATTTCCAAAGGGTTGAATAATAACTCAAAAGTGAGGTTGAATTAGTTGTTCACATTTATAAGTTTCAATAATTTTTAAAATATTAAACCCTGAAACTTGTTAATGTTTATATCCTTATATATTTTAGTAAATACTAATGTATTAAAAAATAGTAAAAAAAGTAAATAACATGATATTTACAACGTTCGACCTCAGTGTGATAACCTATATCATTTTTATAGACACTCCTATGAGTCTATATAAATTCACTAAAATGAATAAGTGAATACAACTTGTGAAAACTCCAATTAGACGCATTATATATAATAATTGTAATGATTATACTTAATCCTATTGTTTTATAAATTGTTCTTACAAAAAATTGAGGTAAAAAAATACTTTGTTCAAACTACACCACAAATTATCAGCTCAGGGTCCTCATTATGATGTGGTTGCATCTGATTCTCTCCATCTGATAGGGCTGGGTCCGATGGACTCAATCCGATGAATTTAGTCTGATAGACTCAATCTGATGAATCCATTCTCAATATGCATTACTCAAACTCTTCTCAAATGCTCAGTCTGATCTTACTCAATCTAGTAATCAAAAAATTTAGATGTCCAAACTTTTAAAGAGACTTAAATGTGGAAATATAACTTTGACATGAATTTTTTAGTTCTCTTATTTTTCCACTCACATAAAAAAGTTGAAAAGTATGAATATACATTTCTTCGATTTATAGGCATCAAAAAAATACAAATTTATAAAACTAAAAACTTTTCACACTTACTCAAATTAAAAAAAATCCAATATCTATACATATTTTAATTTCAAGATTGACCACTTAAACTCTTCACAAATATTATGAAATCATCTTATGACTTCTTTATAATAATTCTTCTCAGACTTCCTAACTTTTATTTATTATAATTGAAATTACTCAACTCATTATGATGGAACTTCCTCTTCTCATTATGATGAAAATTATTTATCTCATTCTAAATTTAATTTCCTCATTATAGTTAGTCTAATTAACTTTCTTTCTCATATTAAGTGTGATTGACTTTCCTTCTCAGAGTTGGTCTTGATTGAATTTCCTTCTTAGAGTTTGTTTGATTGAATTTCTTCCTCAGAGTCATTTTAATTAACATTCCTCCTCAGATTCTACCTCATAGAACTTCCTCAGCTTCAATACATTTGAATCCTCATAATGATATAATTATCACTATGATGGAATTTTATTTATGATGAAAACTCCAATCTACCACTTTGAAATACGTCAAACCTCGTCAACTATAACTCATTCAGACTTCTAAAAACTTCTATTCTCATTACTTATGGATCTGATGAAAACTTTTTTCTTCATTCCTATAATCAATACAATCTTTATGATTCCTCTATTTCATAAAAATATATTATCATTATAGTTTTCTTGATTTATGAGAAGTTCAACATTATCAATGTACTATATGACTTATATAGGAAAGTATTAGGACTTCCCTAACTTTTAACACCTTCTTTATTTCCAACCAAAACTCAATATGATTGGCTTCACATATTCTCCCCCTTTTCCTCATAAGGATCACATCACAAGTGTTACAGAAAACTTATGATATTTGAGAATTAAAAATTAGAAAAGATATATTTGACTGAAGGTTAGAATGTTTAAGAAATTTCTAACTCCTGACATCACTTTCTTCATTCAACCTCTTTAGCAACATTCTACCTTTCTAACAAACGTTGAATCCAATGAAACTTGAACTTCATGTCATTGGATATGAGACTGATGGTGTGTCTGATAAAAAACTATAACTTTTTGATGAATTCTATAACCGGTGGTGATCAGTTTGATACATTTCATCTGGTGTTTCTCAGTTCAATCCCCTATGTCTATAAAACAGCTTTCTCAAAAACAAAAATCCCCCCCCCTTTATATTTGGGTTCGAACATTCAGAAAATTTCACTTGTTTTTCAAAAACATTCTTTTATAAAAGATTAGTTATTAACAAATAAAAAATTTATAAAAAAAATCACAAAGGTTCTTCAATCTACCCATTCAGATTTTTTAACAACACTTATTAATAAATTTTTCAACTCATAGAAAATTTTCACAATTCAAATTTTGTAAACAACTCATGTTTTTTGAATTTTACCAAAACACATCCTTTATTAAAAGAGTGTTTAGACACCATACTAATATAGAAGGTATTTTTTTAAAAAAAAATCCATCCCTTGGTGAGAAGAAAATTGTATGCCCATGCTAAGATAAAATCCCCCTAACTTTTATATTATATCACTTTTATTTTTCTATAAATTTTATTTTCCTCTCCGCCATTATCTGATAAACACAAATTCATATTCATAAAATAAAGATAATTAAAAACTTCTTACATAGTACAAAGTTGTTACTTTTTCTCCCCCTTTGTCAATATAATCCAAAGCATGGTAGGGGACTCACTTATGACTTTTCGAAAGTCATTATAGGAAGATGAACATGAATTTTCAACCTCAACTCATTAAACCTTTATTTTGAAATTGACTTTGTGAAGTTATCAATAATTTGATACATCGTTGAGATATATTCCAACAAAACATCTCTAGCAGCAACTTTCTCTTCTATAAAGTGAAACTTTATATTTATGTGTTTTGATCTTGAATGTTGGACATGATTTTAAGAAAGATCAATTGAAATCTGATTGTCATAAAGTGTCTTCAATAGTTTAGAAACCTTTATATACAAATATTTCAATTGAACTTTCATCCACAATATCTGAGTACATACTTGAATAATCACAACATAATCTAATTCCACTTTTGTCATGGTTACTGAACTTTGATTATTACTATGAAAATTACACAACATTCACCCAAGAAAAATGTTTCTCCTAAGGTTGATTTTCCATCATTACAATCTCCCGCCCAATCAATATTAGTATAACCACAAAACATTATCTCATAATTTATTTTTTATAATAATCCTTATGAATTTGTTCCTCTGACATATCTCAGAATTATCCTTGCTTCCAACCTATTTGACTCTTTCAGATTACTTTGATAACTAGCACGCAACTTTATAGCCTAAAAAATATCAGGCTTGAGGTTATAAGGTAAAGTATACTTCCTACAATCTTCAAAAAGTCATTCTAATTCACACTTTTTCCAGACTCGTCTTTACTCATCTTCATCCTCACTGAGATAGGAGTAGAAACTTCTATATATTCTATAATTCCAAATTTTTGAAACAATTCCCTTGCATACTTTTCTTAAGATGAGAAAATTTATTTTTTCTTATATTGAACATGTAATACAAGGAAGAAAGTTAATTCTCACAACATTGATATTTAAAAATTCTTTTGCATTTCCTAAGAAAATTATTTAAAAAAATTATCTTCATCCCCAGAAAAAATTACATTATCCACATGAACAATTACAATTAGAGTTCCAAAGTCAACATCTTTAATATATAAGTTTCAGTCAACTTTTCATTTTGAAAAAATCATCATTCTCAAATAATTTTCAATATTAGAATACCAGGAATGTGGATCTTGTTTTAGCCCATATAAATCATTCTTCAATCTAAAAACATTGTTTTCATCCTTATCAAGTAGAAACCCAGAAGGATACTCATTGTAAACTTCTTCTTCAATTTTTTTAAATTTATATCTATCTGATACACTTTGTAATTTTGATCGGCAGTCACTACTCAAAACATTATAATAATTTCTAACTACTAAATAGGGGAAAATGTTTCATAAAAATGTCCGCCTTCCAACTGTGCATAGCCTTTATGAAAAATCCTAGATTTTTTTCTTGAAACATCTCCATATTCCATCAAAATATTTCTATAAAACCATTTTTATGATAAAATTTTTATATTTCAGGCATAAAACAAGTTCATGTGTTTCATTTTTCTCAATTTGATCCAACTCTTAATTCATAGAATCCACCCATTCTTTGTGTTAAATAGCTTATGAGACTGATTCTGGTTCAAATTTTGAGATCAGTGATGTTTTATTTTCTAATCTCATCTTTCTTATAGCCTAAACTAGAGACTTCTAATTCTCCAAAATATTTGTAGTGTCAAAAAAAATTTAAAGTAGGAAATTTCAGAGGTCCTCTTCCTTCTTCACATTCATCATCATACAATTCATCTGTATATTCATGAACATTACTTTTATCACTTTCATTTTAATTGGAAAATTTCAGTTTTTATTCCTCAAAATCCCCACAAAATTTTGTTAAATAATATTGATTCTCAATAACATCCACATGATATTATTCCACCAACTTTTATAAACATTTTCTCCAACATGTGTAACTTCTTACATTGGGTGAATAATAAAATTTCCTTTCTCAGCTTTCTCATCAAACATTCCCTGATCAAAATTTATTATTTTAAGAAAACATGGGATTCCAAAAGCATTGATGTACTTCAATAAACGGTATTTATCATAGAAATTTTCATATGAACTCATGTTGGTTTCCAAACTTAAATTTCATTCTAAACCTATAAAATAATACTAAAAACATCACTCTATTAGAACTTTGAAAGTTTTTATTCTTCTCACATGATTCATCCCATTTCCACCAAACCTATATTCTTCCTTTCTACTACTCTATTTTGTTGCGGGGTATATAGAGAATTATACTAATGTTTAATACCATGATCTCCATGTTAATTTTCAAAATTATTACTTGTAAACTTAATACCATTATCCATTCTCAATTTCTTTATATAAACCCCCATCTCTTTATCAACTTCTTTTTTGAAAAACCTGAACATTTCTATAGGCTCTGAGTTGTGTTTCCAAAACATGATGTTTGTCATTTGAGTGAAATCACATTAAAATTGACAAATTAAATATATCCTTTTTTTTATTAATGTCTCATTGACCCACATAAATTGGAATGAATAAGTTAATGTGGCTCAGTTGATGTAATCTCAACTTTCTTATGACTTTTATTAGTCATCTTCCCTTTCTAACAAGTAACACAAAAATCATCCTCTCTTCTTTTCAATTTTGGAAAATTTTGTACATAATAATATTTAAAAAGTTTTTTCATTTTTTTCTTCCCAAGGTGGACAATTCATTGGCACCGCAACTTATTCTCATCTTTGGCACTTAGATACCAATTGTTTTAAAATTCTCTAACTTGAAAAAGATTTACACTAGTTATTTCTCATATTGTGATAACTTTTTAATGTTTCACTAAGAACCGTCTAGTCCTAGTCCTCCAAAGACTCTATCAAAATTTCAAACTTCTGCAGAAGACACGACACATGAAGGAAAATCTCATGTATGGGTGAGTTAACAATACTTAATAGGACACCCCAAAACCAAAAAATATACTAATAAAACTAATATTTTCCACATTTTTTATATTCATTTCAATTGTTTTAACCCTACTAATTTATCAATTTGTGCTTATATGGATCAATTTTGGATTTATGGTGTGTTTTGATCTAAAATGTGAAATGTGATTAAATTATGGATTTTTGACAGATTTTTACGTCAAGGTTATTTTGGTCATTTATATAAAACTATAATTCCAAATTGAATGATTATTTTTATAGAATAATTATTTTAATTCCTTTATATTTTTCTTCTATACTAGAGGCTTATTCTAATATCTAAAGGCCCGGAAAAATCATTGATGTTTGGAAATTTTCCAGGCTGACAGTGAGGACCCCACCTCTATAACAGATGTATAAATCAGGCTACACACCTACAATGGAGTTGATTAGAAATGGATATGAAGTAGGACACATATATTCACTACCTAAATAAAAATCATAGAGTTTTTCTCCCATTATGGTGGCAATGAGATGTTATACGTTGAAGGAACCTTCCTGGAAAATTCATCTAGAAAAAAAAATTGTCAATAAAAAATACATAAATCCCTCTAGAAGAGTCCAATAAATATGAAATTTTGAGGTTGAATGAAAAAGTAATTTATTAACAACTTTTATGAAAGATGGAATGTGTTAATCATCCATTTATATTTCAAAAAATGTGAAATCTTGTGGAAAACAATTTCTTCCCATAAAAGGAGGGGAGCTCCCACCCATCATCTGAACACATTTTCCATCACATTTATTCCATGTAACCAAGGGGAGATATCCACTGAGGGAGGATGTTCACAAATCTTTCCCTTATCATATTATTAATTTTTTTATTTTATTTATTTTTTATATTTCAATTGTAATTTATATTTTTAATAAATTCTTGCATGGTTTTTATTATTGTGTTTTCTTGCACCCATCCTCCCTCCTTTATTCTCCATATTTTATCCTTATTTTCCTATTTTATTATTCTCATACTATCCACCATTAACTATTACCCTACAAAATGATATACTTACTCAATCATTGGCTCGGGGAAGGTTTGTGTCAATTTCATTTATTCCACGGTAAAATTCTTAAGTTTTATTAAGTTTTTGATGAGAAAGAGTAACGTGAACAGGTGTGGCGATAGCCCACCAGGAAACTAAAATAAAACTCATTTTTATTATTTTATTAAATTTTTTCCCTCCCTTATACTGAAACAAGCTCTTAATACAATGGATTTTAGCCATTCAGTGGTCGAAATGGCATACAATAGTGCCAAGTCTTGGAAGTTGTCACACTCACGACTGAGTTGTTCCATCAACCTTCATTAAAGTAGGAGGGGAAGTTAAGATTGTAAAATGAATTCAAGATTTCACACCAATTAATAAAATAATAGTAATTCAAGAATGAGATCTCAAAATTGAATTATCAATCTTTATTTAAACACCAACAAGGAGAATTATGGAAGCCACAAACAAACCCATAAATTCAAAGTTCTTTATTCACTAATTAATTATTTTCATTGCATGTTAGTTTAACATTTTCATTAATTAAAATTTCATAACCTTCCTAAATTAAAAAAAATAAAAAGATTTAGTTTAGGTGAATTAAATTAAGTGAGTTAACATATGAGAATGTTCCTCAAGTGAGTCGAACCTGGTTATCCATTATACTACACTAGGAAAATTAAATTTCTTTTTTCATGCCCTATGATAGGAATACGTCACATAAAACAAAGGAAATACCTTCATCTCTAAACAGGTATATTTCTACAACACATATAACAAGAATATCCAGATATACCCAACAAAGACACACATTCTAGAGGTAAGTCACAACCATATTATACTAGTCAATGATTCCATATAGAATATTCCACAAAGCACTCACCTGGTAGAACACACTCCTAAATCAGATAGCATTGAGGATGTTCGTCCAATAGGTACTTATTATTGGGTCTCTTCATGAGAAAGAGCATGCTAATACTTTGAATAGAATTCAATACACAGATGAGGATCACTAGCAAGGCCATGGGGTGATACCAAAAAATCAATCTGGATTAACCTACTAAGTAGAGGACTGACTCCCATGTAGTGTTGTTCATGTCGATACCAAGAACTCCACCTAATGCATGAATATGAATAGAAGATCTCACTCTGGGCCTCTTAGAGGGATTCCAACAACTCTATTTAGGAATTACTGCTGAAGGGATCATTGTCCCGGGAGTAAAAAATGATTGAATACTAACCCTCATGGAAAAGATAAAGGTAAAAAACCCTAACAAAAATTTTCCAAGATATAGAGTACAACGGCTCCAAGACATGTAAAAAAGAGTACACAATGTGTAGTTGGGGTCACACTCCATGTCCCTTGAACCTGGATCTTACCCATGTAAATGGCTTGTCTCATCAAATTGTGTCCATGTAGTAGTACACACCATGTATGTATCCCATTTAATCTAACCATGTGCTAGTACATGTCACCATCCTATTCATGTCTTCTCAAGTACCAGTCCATAGTTTAGCCTATTAACATAGTCCCATGTAAACAGCCCGTGTGATTCCTGAGTACATGCCGAGTGACCCAGGTGATACAACATTCTATGTTAAAGGAGTCACATTCCATGTGATATTTAACAACATATGGAAACCCTAATCGCAGCTCATGTGGCCCCACACAACATATAGATCAATATTAAACATTGTGTTGTTCAGGAGTTTTCAGAATCCCATATCTACTCTAGCATTTGATCCAATGCCACTAGATTTCTATCTGGTGAACTTTTCACCATGATATTGAAAATCCAAACTCATCCAATCCTTTTTGTCGATGAAGAATTCATTACTCCATCAAATCTAATCAAAAAAATGAATCAAATTGTCATTCTTTGTTGTGTGTTGAAGAATGGTAAATTGGGTATCCTTTGTCATCTAAATTGCTTTATCTCCATCATCACACCTCTGTCAGGCTATTCCAATCTTAGATATGCGATATCGGATCGTTGAACCAAGAAATGGTTACGCAATGATTGATTGATCGAGAATGCTCGTGACGAACGATGAATGGGGTGAGAAAATTACAAGAACATATCGGAGTAAAAAACTGTGATCGATGTTCATGTTTGTCTTTATACATCATTATTAGAATGAAAATCTGAATAATAAAATCAAATATATATTCTCCCATCAAAACCTCATAAAATAAACACATCCCGCATAATGATCCAACCACGGATCAATATTTTCATTGATTCATTCATGTTCATTGTATAAATCAAGAATGGGGAATAATAAATAAAAAATACATGCCCTACCTTGATTCAAACCGATCACTAATGAATAATGGGGTTGTGTCGTGTTTTTTGGTGAGATCCTTTGAATCTTTTTTGCATCGATCATTGATTGAAGATCCTATCACCATTCATCTGAGAGGATTCACTGAAGCTATCTGCAATGTCTCTCCAATGGTTCCAGGGTTGTACAGCTAACCCTAGTATTTCTCCATAATAGTCTATTTAAATTCCATCAATCACTGCATCAATAAAAATGAAATAAAATTATTTATTAAATAATTCTTTTCATTTCCACGCCTGTGATGACTTTTCTACAAATGACCCATACCGACTTATGTTAAGTCATTCCTTGGGTAAACCTTGCATTCTGAACTCAACGGTTCCATCATATTTCTGATCAGGGTATCCATTTAGAAGTTATTACACTTTTTCATGAAAACTCTGCATGCATGCTATTTAATATATTTCAAACATTTATTTTTGGAACAACAGCCTCAGAATCGCACAGCGTCTCAGTGAATGGTCTCAGAACTAATCTATATAGTATCCAATATAATAGTGTATGGAAAATCCAAGGCATTATAGTATTCCACCACTAATAACAACTAAAACAATATCTATTCAATATAATGTGTATGTAGTTGTATAAATAAATAATTACAATGCATAAGTAAATAGTTATCACATTATCAATTAATCTTTATTTAACTATATAAACCTTTGGGTTCTTGTAGACACTCATACCTCAATCCCTGATTCAACTCTGTCAGAGGCTGAAGTATGTCTGAGGGATAACATATCTTATAATTCCATTGTTATCATTCAATACCTACTCTAAAATATGTTGGAGCCTAAAGTATTTATGAGGAATATCATATCTCATAATTCAATTGATTTCATTATTTAATTCATATTTTAATTCACATGTTACCATTCATACATCACAAAATATAATGTCTATGCTTATATTATTTAATTCACAACTAAATGACCATGTTACCATTCATACCTTACACATTAGAATAATCTTGTTCACATTCTCTAATTCATAACCAAATGTCCATGTTACCATTCATACCTTACACATTATAATGACCATGTTCCCGTTATTTAATTCACAACTAAATGACCATGTTACCATTCTTAACACAAAATTAATTCAACAATTAATTATCCACATCAATTCCATTACAAATTCCACAATTAGTTAAACATAACAATTCCATTAGTTAATTCAAAATTAAACTAATCTTATAAATAACAATAATTAATTCAAAAAATAATTAATCACATAAAATATATTAATTAATTCTAAAATTAATTAATGACTTAAATTCTATTAGTAAATTCAATAGTTAATCAACCACTCCAATTTTATTACTAATTCAATAATTAGTTTATCACATAAATCCCCTTAATTAATTTTCTAATTAATTGAGTACGTAAATCCCATTAATGAATTATTCAATTATTTAATCAATATCCACAAACTAAAAATCACATAATTAATTCTATAATTAATTATCTCAATCACAGTCTCAATAGATCATAATTATTTCCACAATTAAATATCTCAATCCTAAAATCTTAATATCTCATAATAAATTCTACAATTAAGTATCTCAATCTATAATTTCAAAAATCAACAATTTTTTATCTCCTCAATTAATTAATTCAACAAATTAATTAATTCAATTAAGAACATAATTTCTAAAAATCTAATAGAAATTATAAAATTACATACATGTATTTTAAATAAATACTTATATATTTGAATTATAGACAACCTACCTCAATTTGTTGATGAGCGATCACCCAGTGAAAATCCTCATAATTTAAGCGGCACAATTATATATAATGAGATTCAAACTTAAAACCCTAAATCAAGATCAAATCAATCAAGATCTCTTAAATATAGATATAGATTTACAATACTAGATCCAGATACACAAAAACGTGTTTATATCTAATCAAAATAGGAAGAAAACCCCCTTTCTAGAATAGGATAATAAAGGATAAGGAATAGGAAACCAAGTAAGGTAAGATCCTTTGACAGGGAGGGGTGAAGATCTTCAACCCAGGCTTAAAATAACAAATTAAAAAGTTTTTTAATTATTTTAATCCATAAAGGATTATCTAAAATCATGAAATATTATCTTGGGTTAAATGAGGATCAAATAGGAGTTAAATGGGGGTTTTGATGATTAAAAATCTAATTTTTTGGTGATTTAAAAATTCATGCATGGTTAGTTGGGATGGGGAGCCCGATTTCTCCTAAATGTGTACCTAAATGCGAACCTCTATTATGGAGGGTCCATAGGTTCTCATAATAGGTTGTACAGATTGAAAAACCTTGTGTCAATCATGTAATTCCTCTCTGTCCAAGGTTGTATGGTTTGTTGGGTAGGGGTGCACGATTAGGGAAAACCATGAGCCAACTATGCACTACCCTTCTCCCTTCAATTTTTCTCAATTTTTCACCCGAACACACCCCACGGTAAAAAACAACCCAAGTAAACTAAAATAGGGAAAAAATAAATACCTGAAATTAAGACCATGTCATCTTCAGTAAGGGTCAGGATCTTACAACCTCACCACCTTATAACATCTTATCCTTGAGTTGCACTCCCATGAATCTCTAAGATTTTGAGTCAAAAAGATTAGGACAATGATCCCAGATATCTTCTTTCCATTCCCATGTCTCCTCCCACACATTCCCATGTTTCCACAATACAAAAACTATAGGCATGGTCTTCCCCCGTAACACTTTCTCACTGCGATTCAACACACATATTAGATGCTCTTCAAAGGAAAAATCTATCTCAATCTCAACATCATCCATATCAATGACATTAGAAGGTTTGGGGTGATACCAACCTAGTTTTGACACATAGAAAACATCATACATAGCACTGTATCTCTGTGGAAGAGCCAATCGATATGCCAGTAGCTTGATTCTCTCCACCACCTCAAACGGTCAAACAGACTTTGGTTCCCACTTTGCCTGTCTCTATATTCTATAGTGATTAAATCTGGTAAACACCCAAATGAATACATCATCATCCTCTGTAAACTCTATATGTCATTTATTTCTATCAGCATATGAATTCTATCTACTTTGGGTCATATCCACATATTTCTAAATCAACTGTACATGCTCTAATGTGTCCTACACGCGACTCGGTCTCAACAACTTATACTCACTTACCTCCATCCATACTACAGGTGGTCTTCTTGGCCTACTATAAAGAGCCTCACATGGTTCCATCTATATATTTTCCCAATAATTATTGGTATGGGTGAACTCCACTAGTTATAGGTGATTCTCCAAAAACCTACTAAAGTTTAGAACACATGCTCAACACATATCTTCAAGCTCATGTATAGTATGATCTGACCACCCATCTGTCAGTGGGTGGAAATTCATACTCAATAAAACCTGCATACCAAGCACCTACTGCAATCCCTATAATAATCAGGAAGTAAAACAGAAGTTTTAGTCTAAAACAATATTCTGTGGCACCTCGTGCATACAGACTATTACCCAAACATTCAAAAATTCTATCTGCTCTACTGAGAAAGTCTTCCATATATTCATGAAATTCACTACCTTATTCAGTCTATCCACAATAACCCAAATAGAATTATTCTTCTAAGGAATCCTTGGGAGAGCCACCACAAAGTCCATGGTCACTTTGTTCCACTTCCATTCTATAATGGACAACTACTATAGTAAACCTATTGGTCATTAATGCTCGTCCTTCACCTACTGATAGGATTAGAATCGTGTCACAAACCATAATATTCTCTTTTTCATTTCCAACCATCAAAACTATCTTTTTAGTTCATGGTGCATTTTTGTCACACCTGGATGTACCACCCACTTCGAGGAATGAAACTCACACATCAGCTTGTCTCGCATTCTTTTCGGTATGACAACCTGGTTCATAACATTGATGACTTCGTCCTCATCTTTGCTCCAATCAGAAGGTGACTCCCCACCTTCAAGGTTTTCCCTCAAGGTAAAACATTATAAATCCACATACTTCCTATCTTAGATCTATCACGAAAATGTATACTCCAATGAAACTATTACGAGAGTCATCTAATCCTAACTCTCCTAAAACACAATGTGAATCTCATCCAGTAAATCCCTCATATTCCACTCAGTACTAGACTCCCGAACCACCTGAGTTTGAGTCTTCCTTCTCAAAGCATCATCATCAATGTTCCCCTTTCCAGGCATATATGTTGGCTCAAAATTGAATGGCTACATATACTCAACCCATCTCTATTATCGAAGATTCAAGTCTCACTGTGAAAATATGTACTTTAATCGCTTGTGATCAATATACACAGTAAAACAATTTCATAACAGATAATGTCCCCAAGATGTTAAAACATAAACCATTATACCCAACTTGAGGTCATATGTAGGGTATTTTGGTTCATGGGGCCTCAACTTCAAAGACCCATAAACCACAAATTGATCTCCTTGCATCAACACAAATCCAATTATAATCCCAGAAGTGTCACAATAAACTGTGTAATTCTCACCTTTCTCGAGTAGGATCAATATTGGTACTGATGCCAAAATATTCTTCATCTCCTAGAAAGAATTATCACAATATTATGGCCAATAAAACTTTATCCCTTTTTTGGTCAAGCTCGTCAGTAATGTTTCCAATCGTAAAATGTCCTGAATGAACCTATAATAATATTCAAAAAATCCTAGAAATCTATGGATATTAAACAAGCTCTTGGGATTCTCTAAAGAAACCTCTATCTAAACATTCTCTAGATTTACCAACACACATTACTCTGAGATGATGCTACCCAAGAAGTGTACTTGATCGATCCAAAAAATTGTACATATATATCTTGATGTATAGCCAATGTTATCTTAGTGTACTTAGAATGATATCAAGATTTTGGTCATAATAATCATGTGTCTTAGAGTGCACCAAGATGTCTTCCACAAACACTACCACAAACTGATCTAGGTACATATTGATGATTTTGTTCATTAAGTCCATAAACATTACTGGTGTGTTCGTCAACCCAAGAAATATTATGATGAAATCATATAGTCCATACATGCTTCTAAATTCATCCCTTTGTATATCATAAGTCTGAACTCTTTGTTTAGGATACCCTAATATTAATTCAATCTTTCATAACACACAATCTTATCTCAACTGGTAAAATAGGTCATCGATATGGGGGAGAAGATACTGGTTCTTCACAGTCACCTGGTTCAACTTTCGGTAATGAACACATAAGCATAAACTCCTATCAACCTTCTTTTCAAACAACACTAGTGAACCCCAAGGTGACATACTTAGATAAATAAATACCTTATCCTCTAAGTCCTCCAGCCAATTCTCGAGCTCTTGAATATCTTCCGATGCCATTCTATATGGTGGAATAGAAATCATCTCTTACCCTGGTTTGAGCTCAATTCTAAATTCCACATCTCTCTCCAGTGTAATCCCTCAGAAATATAAAGTAAACACATCCTAAAACCTATCCACTAAGTGTGGAAATACATCTCACTTTACACCTCCATCATCCATAAATAAACTAGAAACCTCGATTGTGATCTCTCTTATTTGATGAGTAACTGTCTCTACTCGGAATGCCTCGATATCCCACTCTCCAGAGTGAATATATGTGTAACCCTTAGAAGATGTAATGGTCACTCTCTTATGGTAAAAAACAATGTGGGGGAAATATGATACTAACCAGTTCATACACATAATTAGTTCAATGCCTGAAATATCTATGATATAAAGATCCCATGGAAATCGATACTACTCGACCTCAAGAGTACACCCTTTGCATAATAAAAATGTCTCTTGACCGAACCCCATGAGGTGTGTTTGTCGTGAACACCCCACTCACAAACTCCATCACGAGGCTCAAACCATTAACAAGTTTTGTAGAAATAATGGAATGATAGGCACTGATATCAAATAAGGCACTAGATATAATAGAAGCTATAAAAATAGTACCTCTCACTATCAATGGTCCAGCCTTGATATCCACAAGTGTGGGGTGAATAGAATGCAATGGTCTTACCCCACTTCCCCATGATGAAATCTAAGTCCCCTATACTACACTAGTGTACTAATATGAGTGATATAACCCTAAAACTCCACATACACTACCTTTACCACCTTGTCCAGTAGAACTCCCGATGAAAGACTAATATGGTGCATAATATCCTCTTCCTGTACTCTGATTCTAACTAGCTATACCCTTAGTACTCATCTATCGCTGGGTCCTGTAGAACTTTTGTAGATGTCCCATATTTTTGAAAGACTATAACTATATTGGTTGTTGAGGTAACTATCTTCAATAGTTTCCTAGTCTAACACACTGGTGATAGATCAATCGATTAAGGTCCCATGCAACTGATCCCTCTTTTTAGGTAGTCTGTTTCCCACTGCCCTGGTTGATGTTTTCATAGCAATGCTTCCAACTCTCAAAAGTCGTACCTTCTAATCATCCAAATGGAACCACCTTTCCTACACTGGAAGCCTCTTCAAGTTACCCATATCTATGAGATCCTTATCCACCACCTCAGCAAACTCCTTTAACTGAAAATGGTTAACTTGGGACTTAATCTCACATTTAAGCCCATCCTAAAAATGTCTCGTTGTAGTTATCTCATCCACTAAAAATGCGAGAGAAAAGTGTTTCAAATGTGTAATGTGTCCAACATAGTCTATCACATAAATACTCTCCCAAGTAAACCTCGTGAACTCATCTACTCTCTCCTACCTCAGTATCTCTGGATAGTAGTTCTCTAGAAACTTATCCAACAGTTCCTTCCATAACATGCCATTAGCCTATCCACTCCACGCCTGAACATACCACCAATGATTCACTTATCCTCGTATCATGTAAGCAGCCCACATGACCATCCTCTCTACAGGAGTCTCAAAGTGGTCAATTATAGTCTCGATGGACTCAACCCAGAAATCATCTCTATCAGGTCCACCCTCTCCAAAAAAAAGCAGGAGGGTGTTGAATTTGTAACTCCATTTTTAGATCAAACATACTCTTCACAACCCACCCTGGGTCTCTTCCCATGAATTTCATGAAGTGGGAAATGTTCTCTTGGAACTTCTCCCTGAATTCCTCACCTGACACAATTGGTTCCTTAGTTCATACTACTGGTAGATCTTCTCTAGCCATATCCTCATGTTATCCTCTTAATAAGCACCATCTTAGGGAAATATCTATACCATTACAAATAGTTACCTTAGGACACCTTTTACAAAATTAACACATTTAAGGTAAAATACAATATACCACAACAAGTCATTTCCCCAAACCCTACCACATAGTCAAAACGGAGGTGTTATCACTACCCTTAATAATCTTACTCCTTGGTCGTAGATAACAAGGGTAAACACATTATAATTATTCATGTTTCTCATTTAGACACCCATTTATTCTCATCTTACATCATTCTATAATCATTATCAATTTCATGTTAGGTTCCCTTTTCATTTCAATTTCACAAGTAAGGAATGATATTTCATGTTCAATAACTTACCCATAACCCATTTTTCTATGTGTTCCTAAAATGATGCATGTCACAATAACCCTATGATCCTAGAATGATGCATGTAACTCAAATATTGTGCCATCCTGGTCCATGAGTCAAAACGTAGAAAAACATAACATCAATAATCACAACACACAACAAGTGTGTCACCTAAGTAGAAATAATAGTCAACTGTAACAGCAAATTGGAATAACAACAATCCCACCAAGGGTACTTGGGTTCTCCCCCATACATGGGTTAGATACTCCCATGCATGAGATCATAACCAAGGCCAGACTCTTTATAGTTTCATGTCTAACTTTACTAAATAGTAATACCAAATAAAAAGGAAAAGAAAAATGGACTCTAATACCACTTTTTAATGTCCTAACCCAGGTTCCACACATCGGTGCCTCGAGTCGGTCAGTCGCATGACTCCAGGTGTGCCTCCTCGTATGCTAAAGGATACTAAATAGTAGTGAGGGTCTGAAATATCTATAATGTGGGGACTATAACCCCTTTTATCAGATTAAATACACTAGAAAACAATAAGAAACAATAACTAAATAACATGTAATCATAACCTGAAATAACTGGCATCATGAGATGGCTAAAAGTGTAAATACAATATCAAAACTAAAGAAGAAAATATGCCATGACAATGTATGTGTCAATTGCCTAAAATTAAACACAAAATAAATACACTAATGATACCCCTAATTGGGTCCTGAATCATTTCCAATTCCCTCATTCATGATCTATCCCATATCATCCATATAACAATGATATTTTTCCCTTAACGTATCCAGAAAACACAATGCCTATTGGGGTACTAATAAGGCAGCCCGAGTAGGGTGTGAGTACAGCTCAGTAGGCCACCACCAACAGTGTATAAAATAATATATAGTTAATATAATGTATATACAGTTGTATAAATACATAATTACAATTCATAAGTAAATAGCTATCACATTATCAATTACTCTTTATTTAACAACATAAACCGGTGAACTCTCATAGACACTCGTACCTTAATGCTTTCTTTGGCTCATTCTGAAGCCTGAAGCATGATGGGTTGGGGAACATGGTTAGGGAAAACCATGTCCCAATCATGAATTTATCTTCTCCATTCCAATTTTCTCAAATTTTCTCTTAAACACACCCCAAGGTAAAACCCAACCCATAGTATTCTCAAACAAGAAAAAAATGAATACTTGAAATTAATCTCGAGTCATCTTCATGAAAGGTCAGGATCTCACACAAAGAATTTCAATTACTCTCGTGAAGTATTCATCAATGGATTCTTCATCTCTCATTCTTATGTCTTCATTCTTACTATTCCAAATTTCTATCTTTTCTTCCTTCACTATACTATTCCCATTAAATATACTTTCCAGCTTATCCCACATACTCTTTGAAGTTTTGAAACACATCACCTTCATATAAACATTTTATGATAAGGACATAAGAATAGAATTTCTAGCCTTTACATCAACTTCTATATTTATTTTATTAGTAAAAAACATTGGATAATATTTCTTAATAGGTATATAACCAATTGTAGTAGCATCAACAACTTCTAGTCCAAAATATTGGAGATAGAGATTCATCTAATTTTTTCATCTATAATAATTTTTTCCATCAAATGTAAGAATTCATCTACTATTGATAGAATTGATATTATCCATGATAAGGATTAAATAAGGGAACCTTCCCTATAATACCAATTAAATATTCAAAGGATTAAATATCAACTTAGAAGGGGGTTGAATTAGTTGGTCACTTTTATAAGTTGCAATACATTTAAAAAACACAACCCTTGAAACCTGTTAAAGTTTATATCCTTATTTTATTTTAGTAAATACCCATGCCTGAAAATGTAGGAAATCAAGTAAATCATGTAAGATTTAAAAGATTTTTCCTCAGTTTGAGAACTTACATCCTTTACATAGCCACTCTAGGGGGTCTATATAAATTCTCTATAATGAATAAGTGAATACAACTCGTGCCAAATCACGCAAGATTGCTTCTATGTCTCAGTAGAAATTATTATACTAACTCACATCACCATAAAAATTTCATTACAAACAATTGATCCAAAATAAAATAATAATGAAATTCTTGAAACTTCTCTACAAATTCTCTATCTGGAATCCTCAGTCCAATGTGGCAAGGCCTGATTCTCTCATTCCGATGGGGATGGTTTCAATGGACTTAGTCCAATGAATTTAGTCTAATGGAAACATTACGATGAACTCATTATCAATATATATTACTCAAACTCTTCTAAAATTCATAGTCAGATATTCCTTAGTTTGGTAAACAAAACATTAAGATTGCCAACCTTATAATGAGGTCTCAGTCCAAAAAGATAACTTTGACATAAATTCTATAGTGCTCCACCTTTTCCAATCACATAAAAAAGATATAAAGTACAATGTGTTGATCTTCTACTAATAGGAATCCCAGAAAGGCAAAGGCATGAAACTAGAAAACTTTTCCTACTTAATTAAATTCAAAAACATCATGATCTATGCATATTTGAAATTTAATTTTGACAACTTAAACTCTTCACAAATCTGTTGAAATTTTATTGAGTATTATTTGTAATTATTATTATCAGACTTTCTAAATTTTCTTTGGTATGATGGAACTTCATTAGCTCATTGTGATGTAACTTACTTAGCTCATTAGGATGGAGCTTCCTCAACTCATTATGACGGAACTTCCTCATCTCATTCTGAATTGACTTTCCTCATCAGAGTTAGTCTCATTGAATTTTTTCTTAGAGTTAGTCTAATAGACATTTGTTCCCAAAGGCAATCTTGATTTAATTTCCTTCTCAAAGTCATTATGATTGAATTTCCTCCTCAGAGTTAGTATAATTGAATTTCCTCCTCATAGTTAGTCTGAAGGATCATCGTTAGCTTTAGTCTGATAGAATCCTCATAACGATGGAATTCGCATTATGATGGAAACTAAATTCTTCAACTTTGAAATTATTCAAACCTCATTATCTATAACTCATTAATACGTCTAAATACTTCTTATCTCAGTACTTCTATATCTGATCCAAACTTTCTATTGATTCCTATAACTAATAAAATCTTTATGATTCCTCCATTTCTTCAAAATCTTTTACCATGATAGTTTTCATGATTTATGATAACTTCAATATTGTAAAAGCACCTTATGACTTGCATAGAAAATTATTATGACTTCTATTACTTTCAAAACCTTGTTTCAGTTCAACCCAAACACAATATGAATGGTTTCACCTATTCTCCCCCTTTTCTTCATAAGTATTGTATCACAATTCTTATAGACAATTTATGATATTTGAGAATTAAAAACTATAAAATCATCGTCTGACTGAAGGTTAGAAAGTTTAAAACTTTCTAACTCCTAACATCACTATATTCATTCAAAATCATCAACATCATTCTGACTTTTTAACCAACACTGAGTTGAATGAAACTTTAACTTCGTGCTAATGGATCTAAGACTAATGATGTGTCTGGTCAACAACTTTATTATTCTATCAACTTATCTGATCGGTCCTACACAGTTTGAAACGTTGTTTTTGGTGCTTCTCAATCTGATCATCTATATCCCGAAAACAACTTTCTCTAACCTTTAGGTGTAGAATGTGACTTTATAGGATAACTCAAAGAAACAATGGGATATTACAAATATGAACCCTTATAAAAAAAGTAATAGTGGAAAGACATTCTATATTCCTTGAGAGGGAAAACATCTCTAAAAGTGATGGCGGGGTGGAGATAGAATTAGATGAAGTTGAGAGTCAAGGTACATAATACTTGTCGTAGGAATAGGTTCTATAAATCTCCATGTAAGAAGAAACTATTCGAGAGACACAAGTAATGTGTGGGAGTATAAGAGAGGTTAGATAAACAGAATGGTATGGTTTTCTTGTCACCAAGGATGGTGACTAATAATTAGTTTATAATAAAATCCTATAACCTAAAAGGAATCAGTAAGTGGCACAGATGTTTCCAAGTGAAAATAATCCATAAATTCTAAAATGTATTCCATCTACCAAAATCATGTCTATATTTTGGTAGATCCTACAATGGATGTAAAACCCATTGGTTGCAAGTGGGTATCCAATAAAAAAACTAGACATTGATGGAAGATTAGGTACCTATAAGGTATGAATAGATATAAATGGATTGAAATAGCATCAAGAAATTAAATGAGATAAAACCTTTTCACCAGTTGTAATGTTGAGATCCATGAAAATTATACTTGACAATGAGGCTTACCGTGACTATGAGATTTGAGAAATAGATGTCAAAACTGCCTTACTTAATGGGAACCATCATGATGATGTTGATATAAAACAACCTAAAGGGTTTGTGACTCCAAAGGATGAAAATATATAAAATTAAAAAATAGTCCATTTATGGATTAAAACAAGTATCTGGGATATGGAACATTCATTTTTGATGAATCTATAATAGAATGTGGTTTCATAAAGAATGAGTGTGATCCTCGTGTCTAAAAACAATTTTGTGGGATTGCATTCATTTTTTTAATACTATATGTTGATGAAATATTACTTATAGGAAATCAAATACTAGTCTTATAGTTTTTTAAGATGTGGTTGAATAAATCTTTCTCTATGAAGGACTTGGGTGAGACATTATATAAATTTCGAATCAAGATCTATCATGATAGATTCAAGAATTTGCTCAGCATAAGTCAAAGTACATACATTGATAAGATACTTAAGAGATTTGGTTTGAAAAAATCCAAGAGGGGATTGTTTCCAATGTCACTTGGCATTCATCCTTCCAGGAAAATGTTTCCTCAGATACGTGGGGAAATAAATAGAATGAAAAGGATTTCATAAGCATCAGTGATTGGTCCATTCATGTATATTATGATATGTACTAGGATAGATGCTTCATATGCATCAAGTTCAGTAAGAAGATATCAAGATGATCCAGTTGACCTCTATTATAAAGCAGTCAACAGTATCTTTAATTATTTGAGGTGTACAGAGGATATGTTTCTAGTTTATTGAGGATATAGGGAAACAGTCATCAAATGATATAAAGATTATAGTTTTCAATATTATCAAGATGACATGAAGTCACAAACGAGATACATATTCACATTGAATGGAGGTATTGTGAGCTGGAAGAGCTCAAAAAAGCATATGGTCAGAGATTTTACAGTAGAGTCCAAGTATATTGTGACTTCTGAGGTAGCTAAATAAGCATTATGGATGAAAAAAATCATCCCAGATCTTGAATTGGTATATAAAAGTAAATATCATATTACACTCTATTGTGATAATATTGGAGTGGTGTCTCTCATAAAAGAGCCATGTACACATCAACTGAAGAAGCATGTACTTTGGACGTATCATCTCATGAGGGTTTTATTTAAGAGAGGTGAGGTTTTAGTAAGAAGTATTTCCAAAGAAGAAAATATATCATACCCCTTGACTAAAATCTTCACTCACCATAAATATGATGATTAAGTGAGTTCAATTGGACTGGAATTTGTAGGTTGTTGGATCTTATCCTCCTGGGAGTTTCTTGGATTTGGTGTCCTAGGATTAGCTATTTGTACTTTTATTACAAGTATGTTTGATATATTGAATACTAATAAAACATATTATTACAAATTGTCCATTTTTCTGTAAGACTCTAATGTAATAATTTCCTAGACTATATGTCACATTGATAAGGTCATAGCAGTTCTCTGTTATATTGAGAAACTTGAAGTGTTATGATGATATTATTAATGAATGTTCTTCTCTTGGATAACGTACTATGATGGGACACATAGTTCATAGACTTTTAACTGAGAGAACTCATAAGAGTATGAGTCTTAGTATCATGAAGTTCTCACTTGGTAATCACCAATAGGGGAGATTATGATAAAGAATCACTGGTATAAATTCCACATGTTTTGGTGTCATTAGATATTCCTATATGCGAGCATGTGTAATGGTACTTGAACTTTAAAATTATAATTAATGAATTTTATAACTCATGCACTTATATTTTATGATAATAACCATGACAACATATATTCACAGTAAGTTAGGTTACATTGTTCTTGTCGTGACTCGCATGTCATTAATGAATAAGTTAAAGAAGGATTTATCCCTTCTATATTTATGGAAGCTGATATCTCATCCATTTGACTGAAATAGAACCATTGCATTAAATTCAATGTACATGGTGTAACGATGTGTTTATTTTATATATTTAAAGAATGATGTACCAAGAAAATAGTTTGGTGATGTAGATGTGCAACCTGCTTGATGAGATATTATGATAAAGGTATTATATTATATAGTGAGTGTTCATTTTCAGTTTTCATCGTTTCAAAATTATGTTATTTCTCTTGGGTTCCTTGACTCATTTCTAAATAGTAATTTTGGACATTAGGAAATCTCTCTTGATGCCAGTTAGAAAGAATCCTAGAGGGTCAAACAATAAGTGTTTCTGATGATCTTGATTAAATACAATTTGGATTTAATTAATTGAATAAATATTATTCTCATTAATGAGGTATAATTTTATTCATGTTTTATTGATCACAAATATATATTGATTAATGAAATATTTAAATTAAATATTTATTTAGGTTTTTAATAAATAAAATAAGAGTTTGAGTAGACCAAGACCATGTCTACTAAATAATATTAATTAAAAAGATGGATAGATAATATTTTTCGATGCTCAAGTTGGAGCGCACCATAGAATAATAATAAGAATATTATTATTATATGGAATGAGGTTTATTAAAGGTTTTAGTATTTTTTAAGGGCTAGAATGCAATAAAAAAAAGTCCTAACCTAAAATCTACCTCAATAAATAGCCTGTTATGGATATTGTGAAGGTAATTGAAAATAGATAATTGTTTCAAATAATGAATTTTCTTTTAACTCCTCTATCTCTCTCCCTATCAAGAAAAATAAATGTTGGAGAGATTTAATCAAGATTAAAGAATGAGTGATCAAGAATGAAAAATGCAAGACATTTTATTCCCCATACTAGCATATAGAGATCGTTTAACATTTATCAGATATCAATGGAGCATGTGTGGATTTTTGCTAAAGGGATTCTGTTCTTGTATTCTCATAGCGCAATGAAGACAATTTGAAAGGGTATTTTCATATGATTAACATCATTAATGAAGAAATATTCCTAAGGTAAGGTAATCATTTTTAATGAAATTAAATAAATTAATTAAAAATTTTATGTTCAATCTCCTCACTCTTGGTTTTGAGAATATAAACATTAAAAGAAATTTTAATATATTTCCCACCACCACATGCTTCCACTACTCTCGAAACCATCATAAGGGGCCACTTTTCTAGATCCTTTGGCAGTATAGATAGATCCAAGCGGAGATGTGGGAGCAGAAGTCTAATGTTCTAGCTCAGTGGATGTCTAGTAGTATGTAAACACAGTTACAAGAAGTATGATCTCTAGTATCATGGCCATATCTTGATTACTTTCTATGTATTGACTTTTCATTCAACATGGAGTTGAAACAAGTACAGTCAAGAGTTGTAACATCTTGGTTAACGCACAACCACTCGTTATGTGATTTTTGATTTTATGATTTCTTTTTAATTAATTATTATCACCGAATACACCAGTTAAACATGCTCACACTTGTTAATGATGAATGAGTGGTGTCCTACTAAATTTTATTACTCACACCTTGCATAAAAATATCGATGCACATTCAGACTTTATGTTTAGGGATTTGGATAAGGAATGGGGACCTATGATTGATGGCTGAGCAAATGAGAATGGAGATGGTAGTATATCGAGATGGACTCTGGAGGACCCTGATGTTTTATTTATTTATTTGTCATCATATTATTACTCTAGTTTAGATTTCCACTTTAAAACCCCATTTATTATTGTATGACATGTGTCTCATCTTTATGTTTTCACATAATTACTCAAGTAGCTATTATATTATTTATTATGTATTATTTGTATTATGACATGATACTATGGGTATAGTCTCCCCACTAATAGACTTAGACCCTCACTACTAGTCAGAAACCTCTTGTGTGCAGGGAGGCATACATGAGGTCTTGTAGCACTTCGGTTCGAACTTGACATTTCAGGTGAAGGCATTACAAAAACCATTAAAAAAAGACTCCATACTATAAAAAATATCATTCTTAGTAGTGGTTTTTTCTTTTATTGGAAGTAATTTAAACGTTTTCCTAATTATTTAGCAGTGGTTACTAAAATCTCCTGGTATTACATGTTCGCTAGTCATTTCACAGTAGTTTGATTCATTTAGCACTGGTTTTTTATCTACTTTTTTTTGAGAATTTATCAATGATTTTCATTTTATTTAATGGTGATTTTTTAAAAAAAACTTGAAAATAAAATAGATAAGATGAACCTAACAATTGATAAATATGTCAGTGGATGTTAGGTTTATTGGTAGTTAATATTAACCACTGTTAATTATGATTCAAATCCCTTTTTTTAATAGTGGTTCTTAAAAATCACCTATCAATATTTTAAAAAATATACTTTTTAAAAATATTTAATAAAAAAATATGAATATAAAAATTTAGACATGTAATAAACTAAAACATAAATGCACAATAAACCCATCATACATACATCATGAAAGATACATCCATTATTATATACATATACATTCATAGTCATCATATCCTCAGTCAACCGATTACCTCAACCAACCCATACCTCAATTATCAATATATACATATAAAATATGTCCAAAAACAAACCATTCCCAATATATTCCAACCCCATGACCTATGTTTCATCCTTCTACCTCCACATCATCTCATCAATTGAAACATACCACATAATCTCATCAATTTTAATAAAAAAGACAGAAATTTAAACTAAACATAATAAATCCGAATTACAATAGAATCATTGATAAAATTTAAACATACCAAAGAATCTAAGAACCATCACCACTACCTTATAAATAATGTCTTGAATCGAATGTTCAACCTCTTTCCTTGGGTTAACATCTATCACCTACAATAAAAACCATAACATTTAAGAAAATAAATACAAAAGTGAAAAGAAATGGAATATATTTATAATGTTGCACATAAAATTTGTTATTTTGTTAATCAAACAAAATACATTTTAACAAAAAAAAATATACCATGAAAAACACTTTTAAAACATAAATTTTACTATTTAAAATATTATTCAACACTTGAAACTAAAAAGGGATAAGTAAATAAAATTCTAATTGATTTTTAAATCGATCTTCAATGTGCTTAAATTTTACTTAATATTTTTTTTAATAATTTGATATAAAAGCATTTAATATATTGAAAAACTAATTCAATGGTGGTTGTTCCCTGGTTTCACATCAATTTGAGGTTTTTTTCTATGATTTTTATTGTTACCTACACGTTTATGCGTTTTAAAACACTAAAAACCTATTTATGGGCATCCTAGAAAAAACCTAACTTGAAATGACATTACTTCGATTCCTAAATTTAAAAACTAAATATATGGTAATTTTACTCTGATTTTATGGTAATCTGATGATGTTTACCTAGTTTTGACCCCCCCCCCCCCCCTCAATACACGTTTTAAAGGCATCGATACATTTAAAAAAAATTATCGATCCATTTTGAAAACAAAACACTCTGGATTGACATGTTTTATACAATTACATCTACAAAATAACTTAACAGTAGTTTTACCATGATTTCACATCAATCTGAAGTATTTTTCTATGGTTTTGACTATTACATGGGTATTTTAGTTTTTTAAAACACTAAAAACATGTTATTGGAATCATAGGCAAACCGTAAGTAAAATATGATGTGTCATAAATTTTTAAATTTAAAAAATAAATATTTGGTCATTTTACTATAATTTCATAGAAATTAGATGATGTTTTCTTGGTTTTGACCCCCTAATGAATGTTTTTAAAGGCTTTAGTACCTTTAAAAACTATTTACCAATCAATTCAGATAACACTACATGTTATATTGATGGTTTTTCTATGTGTAAACATCAAAAATAACTAAAATATAGATGTACCATGATTTCATGTCAATTTAGGGTGTTTTTCTATGGTTTTGACCATTTCATGCATGATTTAGTGTTTTAAAACACTAGAAACATGTTTACAGGTATCCTAGGAAAACTGTAACTTGAAATGATGTGTCGTTAGTTCTTATATTTCAAAAATAAATATATAGTTGTTTTACTTTGATTTCATGGTAATTAGATGATTTTTCCTAGTTTGGACCCTTTATTAAATGTTTTTAAAGGCTTCGACACCTTTAAAAAACTATTTATTAAGCCATTCTGACCACACCCCTTATCGGATTGACATGTTGTCAATGTGTATACATCATAAATAACTCAACAGTGGTTTTCCCATGATTTCATGTTAATATGGATTAATTTTATATGGTTTTTACCATTACACACACATTTATGTGTTTTAAAACACTAAAAATCCATTTAAAGACATACCAGGAAAACTGTAACTCAAAATGATGTTATATCGGTTCCTACATTTCAAAAATAAATCTATGGTAATTTTTCTATGATTTCATGGAAATATGACAACATTTTATGATTTTTGAACCCCCGAAACATGTTTCTAAAGGCTTTAGTACCTTTAAAATCTATTTACCAAGCCATTCTGACCACACTTCACATCAGATTGACATTACGGATACACTTCAAAAAAAACAATAGTGGTTGTCCCATGATTTGACATAAATCTGATGTTTTCTTCTATGGCTTTGACTGTTGCATGTTTTATTGTTTTAAAATACTAAAAATGAATTTATGGGAATCCTAATAAAACCGTAAATCAAAATGACATCTCATCTATTAATAGATTTAAAAAATCCACCTATGGTTATTGAATTATGATTTCATGTCAATAAAATGATTTTTTCCTGGTTTTGAACCCCCCACCACATGTTTTTAAAGGCTTGGTTACCTTTAAAAACAGTTTACTAAGCCATTCCAACTACATAGCACATCATATTGATGTCTTGTTGGTGATTACAAGTAAAAAATAACTAATTGGTATACTTACCCTGATTTCACATTAATATGAGGTCATTTTCTCTTTTTTTGAATGTTACACACACATTTTAGTGTTTTAAGACAAAAAAACACTTTTACGGGTATCTCGGGAAAATAATAACTCAGAATGATGTTCTGTTCGTTCCAAAATTTCAAAAATAAATCTATGGTTGTTTTACTTTTAATTCATAGAAATATACTGATGTTTTCTTAGTTTTGACCCCTATATACATGTTTTTAAAGGATTTCATATCATTAAAAATCATTTACCGTGTCATTATGACCACAACATATGTTAGATTGATGTCTTGTTTATGCGTAAATGTTAAAAATAACTCAATAGTTAATTTAGCAAGATTTGACATCAATAAAAGTTATTTTTCTATGGTTTTCACCATTATATTCTTGTTTTACACCGTTAAAACACTAAAAATGTGTTTACATGCATCCCAAGAAAACCATAAATCATAATGAGATGTTATCAGTTTCTACATTTCAAAAATTAATCTATAGTCATTTTTATATAATTTCATGGGAATCTGACAATGTTTTCATGGTTTTGACCCTCTGACAGACATTTTTAAAGGCTTCGATACCATTAAAAATAGTTTACCATCCATTCTGACCACACTGCATATCAGATTGATATTTTATCTATGAATACACATTATAAATAACTAAACAATGGGTTTTTAATGACTTCATGACAATCAGAGTACTTTTTTTATTGTTTTGATTGTTACATGCATGTTTATGTGGTTTCAAACACTAAAAACCCACTTATGAACATTCCAAAAAATTTGTAACACATAATGACATATCTTTAGGTCGTACATTTCAAAAATCAATAAACAATTTTTTCCTATCTAGTTTTACGGAAAAATGATGAAATATTCCTAGTTGTGACACCCCGACACACATTTTTAAAGGCCTTGATGCCTTTAAAATTTATTTACCAAGTCATTCCAACCACACTGCATGTCGTAATGATTTTTTGTCTATGATTACATGTCAAAAATAATTAAATGGTGGTTTTCTTATGATTTCAAGTCAATATGAGGTTTTTTTCTTTAGTTTTGAATATTATACACATGTTTTAGTAGTTTAAAACACTAAAAATGCATTTACAGGAATCCCTGGAAAACTGTAACTTGGAATAACATGTTGTTGGTTCCTACATTTCAAAAAATAACTATGTTTATTTTCCTCTAAATTCATGGAAATCCAACATCATTTTTCTAATTTTGACCCCCCTATCATGCGTTTTTAAAGGAATTAGTACCTTCAAAAACTATTTACTAAGGAATTTTGACTACACCACAATTCTAATTGATATTTTTTATTTGAGTACGTGTAAAAAATAATTAGATGGTCGTTTTCTCTTGATTTCATGTCAATATGATATCGTTTTCTATGGTTTGAACTATTACACACATGTTTTAGTGTTTTAAAACACTAAAAATACATTTACAGGCATATCAGGTAAACTATAACTCGAAATGACGTGTCATCTATTCCTACATTTCAAAAATCAATCCACAGTCATTTTCCCCTGATTTTATGTTGATATGGAATCTAATTCCTAATTTTGATCCCCCCCTCCCCCCACACACACATGTTTTTAAAGGCTTTGGTACCGTTAAAAACTATTTACTGTGTCAAAACTGAGAAAATGAGTTTGAATTATTTTCAAACATAAGGATAACAATATATGAATTATTTTTTATGTGTAGGAATCAAACACACGTCAATCCAGCGCAAGATGTTGTCGGTATGACTCGAAGTGCATGTTTTTAATATAAAAGAGTCATTTTATTTTTACTTAAGGAACTTGTATGTGTTCTCTGAAAATGTGTGAATGGTCTATGAAATTTAGAATTTACCTTGATAGGATAAGCTATAAGGCTAGAAATTTCCTTCGGTATTATTATAGTAATCCATTGAAATATAAAAACTAAATCATTTTCCATTTTCTCTCACCATTAATCCTATGTTTTCCTGTAAGAGTCCGGTTCTCACACTTTTCCTTTCAACCTTGCAATTTATCTTTGTGATTCCCTATCAATAGCACCACTCGAACCCCCACAAGGTGTAGTAGTAACTTATGATGTCTCCCTACCAAAGACAACTGATGGAGTATGTCCAGAACCCATCCCCTGTACATGTCTAGGATTCTCCTTCCCTAAAACAATTGGAACTTCATCGTTCTAGGAAACTGATGATGATTTTGAAGGGTTCACATCCCATATTTATTGAATTTTAACTTGTTAATACAAAAATATTAACAATTATTTTTTAAAATATTTGAACTTCATTATATTTTCTAATTAATAAATTTTTTATTACTATGTATTGTTATTTCATTACTATAAAAACATAATATTGAAAAATAAATTATAACAACAAATAAGCCTTAAACCCAATTAATTTGGGTTGGCTAGATGTATCAAATGGTGATAAATTAGCATCATTTTTTCCATGTATCCAGCCCCATTTAATTGGGATTAAGGATTTTTTGTTATAATATATTTTTAATTATTATTATTTTATAGTAATGAAATAACATGAAATGATAATGAAAAATACTTACTCTAACATCTTTGGTAGGGTCATTTAAAAAACTGACATCAGACTCCCTATGCACTTTACACCACATCTATGTATGGCCAACAGAGTAACCTAATTCAATAGCCTTCATAAAAAATATAAACAAGTTAGAAAAAAATTTACTTATAATAAAATGATATAAATAATAATGAATAAAATACAAACCAAAAATTATTCTTTTTCTAAAAAAACTCTAAGACACACTGATATGAAGAATGAATTATTTCTCATGATTCAAAGTATTTTTTTCAATAATTCCGACAAAAAATAGAAACATTAATAAAAATTATAGTTTTATTTTGTTAATATTATTACGATACTCTAAAATATGCAATTACCTCATGAGATGCATCTCTGTTAATATTGACAAACAAATTCCATTTCACATGAGAAATTCACTCACACACATTCTCATACATATATCATGAGCTCAAAGATATTTCATTAAACTCATGACATAATATTCATTTAAAATCTCCCCATTTCTTTCCTAATTTTTTCATAGTGGATGGGTGTGAAATAGAGCCTGGGACATCCAAACGAAAAAATATCTAGAAATAAAAAACATAACACTGTATAAGTATATTACACAATTTTATTCATGTCATGTAAATTAGTTATCAAGGAATATTAAATTAATTTACCTTTAATTAAGTATCAAAAACATCATTTTTCAAAGTTGTAGGAATATACCTCCAATATTTATAATTAATGGGAATGCTCATTATATCACAAATAAGCTTCCTAATATTCTGCCCATAGATTCTAGAAACATCATCAGTAAGCACCCCAAAATCATCAAATGGAATGATAATATTGAATTCCTTTAGGTCTCATACATCTTTAATGTTCATATTTTTATATCTTCTATTTTTATTTTTATCCATTTGAAAAATTAATTAAACAATTAATAAAATATATTGTTTTTTACAATGACATACATACCAGTAATAGTAATTCACTGATATCCACTAGATGAAGGGATGAACAACTGCTCCATAGCTGGAGGTGAATTGGATGGTGGGATACTAAAAGCATCTGGGGAATGGCTGGCTCGCTAGTAGTATCAAGTACAACTGAATCACTCAGATCCACTGAAGCAGACGGTAGTTGTGGTGTGCTCTGAGATGATAACCAGCAAGGATTTTGAAATTTATTTTTTCTCAGCATTCATGCAATTAAATTGGTTCAGATATATTAAATTTATAGAAAATAAAAAACTAATAAATTTTTACAAGAAGAAAAAAACAAGAACAATGTATATATGCATGAACCACTTATCAATGAGAAATTGTAATATATTTTCATTACCAATTTATACATTCAATTATCGTCATCTTCATTGTCTTCATTATTATAAACTTCTATTGTGACGAGTGCTTCATTTTCACACTCTATTGCATGTTCTATTGTTTCCGTATTGTCAGTAAAAATTTATTCAATGTTTTGTGGTTGATTAGGTTCACTGTCACAAAATACCAATTGATCTTCGTCACTCATATCATATAAGTCTCTCTACTTTAAGTGTAAATAAACTCTAACCTTCACGTATTTCATCATCCACATAATAAACTATCTTCACTTAGGTAGCCAAGATAAATGAATCATTCTCTACATGATTATTGGTATGGATAAATCGAGAGAAGTTGATAGAATTAAAATGTAATAAATCATTCATTATACCCATATCAATATTAACCCACTTTCATTTGAATAATACAACTAGAAACTAACCATGATAGTTTAATTCAATTATATCAACAAAATTTCCATAATATCCCACCTCTGTAAGTGTAAATACACAACTATTGTGAGTTTTTAAGTCTTCTTCCTGATAAATTGAATGAAACCTAAATCCATGAATATTGTAGGCATCATATATCTTATACTTTCTTAGAGGACCACGAGCCAAAAAAACATAAAAGCAGTTGATATTTCAGCTTGATTTTCAACATTCATTATCTAGAAAAAATATATAAAGATTTAGTTTTAACATAGAAAAAATAACTACATGTCAATGATATTAATATGAGTATATACTTACCTGATAAGTGATCCATTTGACAATCTCCTTATTAACATCATTTTTTGGTTCCATATCATTTCAAGATCTACCCCTTAGTCACTTATTTTTTTGACATAAAAACTCTTCAAAAATGGATATCTAATAAGACTACTGAGCAGTATATATCTATGTGCTTATAGAAACTCCAATTCATTTAGTGTAAAATTTTACCCCCTTCCAATTGGTTATCCAATAATTGGAAATATTGATAACTAGTTTTCAAAATGATAATTAGTATAGATATCATCAAAACATTAAACATGATTGAATCTAGTCTCAATCCCATCCAAATACCATGAATACAAGGTCAATCACTCTTTGGATATGTAAACTTTAGCAATAGAGCCTTTTGGTTGATATTTATTCATCATATATGATTTCAAATGACCTATGTACCTGATGAAAAAAATAAGAAACGTATAACAAATTATGCAATAATTAAATAAAATTAAATTCACTAATGAAAATA
Source organism: Viscum album (assembly GCA_963277665.1). NCBI lineage: Eukaryota > Viridiplantae > Streptophyta > Magnoliopsida > Santalales > Viscaceae > Viscum > Viscum album. The sequence continues at coordinate 959,128,936 of OY728148.1, read as the reverse complement.
AAAAGTATATCATTGTACCTCTCAATTGGATACATCAATTGATAATGTTCTGGTCAGCCAAGTTTAGCTTCTTCAACCAAATAAACAATCAAATGAATCATCATAGTGAATAATGAAGGGGGAATAACATCTTCAAATAAAAAAGTGTCAAAACAATTCTTTCTTGAAGTTTATCAAGCTCAATTGGATTTAGATTTTTTCTACAAATTTATTCGAAAAAGGTAAAATAGTTTATTTTTCAGTTAACATATTACAAAATGCCAATGAAAACAACTGTTCTATCAAAATACATGAGTTTTGACTTTTCAATCCATGTAACTTTTAATTTTTTTTGTTAATTCACCTTGATATATTACTTGAATATCTATCTTCCACTTTTAAATTATTTAATGTTTGTAGTAAAACGTCTTTATCTTGATTTTTCATTGTAAAAATAGTTGAAGGATACTTTCTATTCTCATTTTTCCAAAAATCATGCTTTATATTCATTAACCCCACATTCTTATGAGCATTAAGGTGATCCTTTGATTTACCCTTCTCATTAAGGAATGTGAAAATTACATTACCATAGAATTTTTTCTCAATATTCATTATGTCAAGATTATAACATATCAAATTAAACTCCTAATGAGGAATGTTGAAAAATATACCCTTTATTTTTGTGTTCCAGATGCTTCAAATATTGTACCTTGTACCCTTTTCCCCTTCTTTAAAATAATTATATTTTCCAAATTCTTCAATGAAACACATTAATTGTCCCATTATTTCTGAACCTAATAACACCTTTAGTGGATTTCTCATTTTAATATCTTCATTTAATTGTGTCTTGTTAAACCTAGATTTATGAACATAAATAAAGAAATCAATGATGATGCATAAAACATCATTTTCTTCTATGAGGTAATTGTTGATGAACAAAATTACAAACTAGTAAAGACAAGCTAGTATGAGTGTTCCAATCAGATAAATTTCCTAATCCAGGAATGTTAGTAATTGTCTATATTAAATTAGCAATTATTTTTAATAGTTTTCTCATTGAAGCGTCATATGTTTCCATTCCATCATCTCATAATTCTCACAATTATTTGATTAGAGGTTGAAGGTATACATCAATTCCATTTCTCGGAATTTTATTTCTATAAATAATCATCGAAATAAAAAAATAATATTTATTCATACACATCTATGGAGGTAGATTATAAGGGATCAAAACAACTGGCCCAATACTATAATTAGTACCTAAAGTACAAAAGGGGTTAAAACCATCAGAATACAATCCCAAACATTAATTATTAATATTTTAGGAAAAATATAGATATAATGAATCAAACATTTTCTATGATGTTGAATATTTTGGATGTCTCATCAAGCCATCATTACTATCTTTATCATGTCACATCATTTCGTATGTAGTCTTAGATTCCATGAATAATATTTTCAAGCATCATATGAGAGGAATGAAATTAAATAATGTTGAAGGAGTTTTCTTATTTTTTTCTTCTTGGGGTTACATTGATTTATACTCTCATTGTTGTTCATTGACTTTCATCTACTTTTATGACATCTTATGAATTCTCCTTTGTCGGACACTTCTCCCTATTAAAGTATGCAATCATTAAGGAATTCATGTATCTTTGTATAATATAGTCCAAGTTTTTTTATGAATTTATTAATCTCATAGAATGTTGCAATGATCATATCTTCACTAAATGCATCATGATGAAATTTTAAAATCATGTACAGTTCTTTGTCAATAATTTCACAGAGATAGTTTATATGATACAACTTAAGTAGAAAAGAAAACTTTGAATACATATCACACCCTTCATACTGTTCTTGTTGCACATCTTCAAATAATTCATTAATCTCATTTTTTTGGTGTTTGAAATTATTAGAAGGATTAAAATTCTCAGGTTGAATTGAATGATTTTTTTGATCTATTGAAATCTTGGACATTATATCCTGCAAAGACAAATTTTTCATTTATCAAATTTCAAACTGAATTCCCCTCTAGAGGGTCACTTTGTGTTTCATTGATAGAATTACCTTTGTTTTTTATTTCCAAAAAAATATATTCACCATGCCAAACCCAACATACATATTGAGCATAAAATTGTTTCTATATAAAAAGATCATATAAATCATTTCTATTTAACCATCACTTGAATTTTCAATCAGGACATACACATTTTATTCTACCATCCACTGGTCAGTTTTTAATTACATAATTTTTTTTTCAAACTCTTGTCATAACGAGGTGTGTTTCGAGGTAAAGTAATCTAACTTTTATCCATAGGTATTGGATTTTCACTCTTCTCCTTGTATATTCATATATAAAGATATAAATGGTTAATCAAACTAGTACAATTAAAAGTAAAAATCAATTAACTTTGTTAAGCTTGGTTACCTAATTTATCCTATAAATATATAAATATAGTATATATAATCATGGTGATTATACATGTACACTCAGTATGTTCTTACTTAGAAAGTCTCATTCCAGTGTGGAAGAAGCATACTAAAACTTTAGTGACTAATCAATAAAACTAAATGGTTAACTATCCTCTAATCAACCATTGTCCAAAACTCACTAAGGCTTAATCACCTAGAAATCATGAGGCATAAATGAATCATTCAATTACAGACTATTTATAACCCCATATACAAACAAGAATTCATCATATAAATGATTCATGATCCCCATTTATAATAGGCATTAATGATTGTTATGTGTATAGGATTCCTAAGTGATAAAATTTATCATTTTATTGTACAATATGATATACTACATAATGATATAGCAAACCAATCGTACAATATTAAAAAATTACACCTTATTATTGGGGATTTCACTCTCCGAGAAATGGAGGAGAGGGGTTGCTGTTGGGGATCGCCATAAAGAAGCAGGGGGGTCATTGTGGGGTCAACATCAGGTAGCAAGTGTGGTTGGGGTCCCGACGATCATATGTGAGAGTAGGAAAAGGGGTGGTAACCATTGAGGATTAGGGGTGATATGTCAGGTGGAAGTGGGGGAAGGGCGGAGAGGAATGTTGTTGGAGAGAAGGGGGGTCAGTGTCGGGGAGATGTGGGGTCGAGGGTGAGGGGTGGTCACCTACATTGGGGAGAGGTGTGACCAAGGGGGAGGGGCAGTCGCCGGTGTCAGAGATACGTTGGGAAGAGGGGGGGGGGGTAATCCCTAGTGCCGGGGAGAGGCATGATCAAGAGTGAGGGGCATTCGTTGGAATTGGGGAGAGGCACGATCAAGGGAGAGGGGCGGTCTCTAATGTTGGGTGAGGGGTGGTCATCAACGTCTGGGAGGGGAGGGGATGAGGGATCAGTGTGGGGTAGGGGGACAGATGGAGTCACTATCATCAGGGAGAGTCGTGATCGAGGTGGGGGTGGTCACCAGTGTTGGGGATAGGCGAGGCCGAGAGGGAGGGGTGATTTCCGACATCAAGGAGAGGCACCACCAAGGGGGAGGGGCAGTTGCCAGCATCGAGGAGAGGCACGACCAAGGGAGCGAGGGGGTTAGGGCATCGGGTGGATGGGGTATGGTCAGTTATTTTTTAAAAATATTAGCAGTGGTTTAATTGAAGCCACCACTATATTTAAAATATATTTAATAATGTTTTTTTAGTTGTGATTATTAGAACTTCCACTAATAAACATTCACTAAGACCACTCTTTTTTGTAGTGCTAGATAACATAGTTTGACTAAATATTACCCTAAAAGTGACATATATAATTTTTTTATCGATTCTAAATCTATAAAAGTCACCAAGAAATACCATCTATATAACCTCTCAAACAATTGGATTTCTCTCACTAGAATTTTTTTCCCACTTTATGAATTTTCTCACCCATAGTATTTTTTATTAGTTTAAGGAATTTATCTCACTAAAAGAATTATCACCCAAAGGAATTTTTTTTTACATTATGGAATTTTATTCACACCTAGATGTGATATAGTATGTACATGCACAACATCATATTATAACTTCATATTACATAAATGAATTTTTAAATTAAATCATTGAATCATTGTACAAATGTAACATCCCGAACCCGGATGTCACTCAACTGTGCCCCAAGCCCGGTTGGCTACATGGCCGCAAGCACATCTTCCCAAATGCCAGAGGCTTATGACTAGTAGTTGTGGACCAGGTGAGTCATTTGGGAGACTAAATCCCCATTACAATAATTTATGACAATGGAAGACAATCACTTTAAATACTGGAAGCAGATACAATAAGCAGACAATAGTTAAAATAGACAATCAAGACAAGAATATGTAACAAGCCAGAAGTGTCTCATATACCATGATATATTTGATACATGTATCTATAAAATATCCAAAATAGGTACATATAAATAGAATAAAATACAAGTATCCAAAATCCAAAACAACCGAAAACTGACCACGTAGCATCGCAAGCCTCAACTTAGTCCTATGCTCCCATGCTATAAAAAATGATCAATAAATAGTTTTAGGGAGATTTCCCCTACTATCACCCGTAACTATATAATCTGTTTGGGTCCCCAAGGAGGCCCAAATAGGATGTGAGATAAAAATCCCAGTAGGTTTCCACCTAAATATCTATACAGTTCTAAGAAGTACTATGAAATATGGTAAACATGTGAAAGTAAGTAGTAATGTATGTGTGAATGTCCAAGGAATATAACTACTACAAATAAGTAATACTAAACAGCCTCTTGTGGATCCCTGCAACAAGTTTCGGCTCCTGACAAGGCATCTACAAGCAATATAAACAAAAAACACATCCTTTCTACATAACCATCAATATCATGTCTACGCGTCCTTACCGTATAAAGAAAACTATATAAAAAACCCACGGCCATGTCGTACGTCCACAATCATATATCCCACAGTCATGCCATATAATGAAGTGTAGATCACGAAGGGAAAAATCAATAGTGCTGAAGACCAAGGAATCCCCTTTGAGTCTCAGGATAATCTCGATGGAAACTTGGCATAGTCACTGGTTGGAATCCTAGGAGCATGTGTACCAACATGTCCTACGTGAGTCCAAGATAGCTGGATCCAATGGGTAGTAAGGCCTAAGGCATCTCATGGAATAAAGCCCAAAAGTGCATAATCAGCCAAGGTGTCCACTACTGCATTCCAAATCCATGGAGTTCCATTCATGAAATCTATGTAAATCATTAATCATTCTATGCCTTTAACAATTTCAAACCATATGATTCTACCCGCTCATATAAACAATTACATTCAAAAAAATTCAATGAGTATAAACACTCATTTAAACCATTACATCTCATGAGTATACCTACTCATGTACTCAACTTTCATTTAATCATGTCACATGGATATACCCACCCACTTATCACCAATTTACATTTAACACATCACATGGGTATACCCATCCATTAATCACAATTACCAACAAAACAATTTAAGCAATCTAAAAATAGCCAACGAGTATACCCACTCATTTTAAATGTTTCATTTAAGTATTTAATCATGTTAGGCATGGAATATTCTAATAACACAAGGTAAGGTGGAAAGATATCTCTTATGTATGTAATTCGACCTCATTTAAGTACAACTGAGCTTACTTAAACTAGGAAAACTTGAGGTCACACCCCATGGGTAGTTCATCAATTGTAAAAACAAAAGTAAAGGCATGTTCCACCCAATAGGTGTCCTTGGGATGGGTCAGGAACCAAAAAAATATATCAAAGAACCTAAGGGAGTCCCAAACAGGTCATACCTCATCTATTTCAGATTAACACTTTAAAATCAAGCTTGTGCTAAAAATTCCATCGGACAGAACAAAGGTCAATAGCTCTATAAAGCATCAAAAGCTGAAATAAAAGTATAGACCACCTATCTTATATCATTAGTGGAGTTCTCATCTAGTATGAAGTCCTAATTCATCATGGTTGGGAATAAATCTAAATAACATATGATGAACATGAAATTAGGGCATAAAATCCAAAATCCAAACAATGCAACTGTTTTTCTGAAGATCAAGAATGGCTAAAAATGAATCAATATCATACCGTAATGGTTCGAACAAAAATGACAGGAAAAGAAATAGAATCCAAATTGGCGCTAGATCTAAAAATCTAGATAAGAATGTTTTTAGGATTCAAAAGAGAGAAAAAAGGCTTTTGTCCAAAAAATAGAAGTCTATACCTCTATTTTTAAAAAACTTAGTCGGGAAATTACATGACAAGTAATTTCCTTACATGGTGTGTAATGCTTGGTTTTACTTTAATGGGGGAAAACCCTTACACATCGTAAAATTTCCTAGAAAAAGCATTACATGTTATGAAATCAGATTACACAATGTGTAATCCGATTACACATCGTGAAATTGCCCTGCAATTGGTATACAACCTTCTTGCCTATTATTTCCCAAAAACAACCTAACTATCACATGGCCCAGCTTAGGGTCTAAGCCAAAAAAGAATGTAAAATATTCATACATCAAGAAAAACCTAGGATCTTACAATCTTCCCCCTTAAAACAATTCTTCCTTGAATTTCCCTCTCATGGGTATTCAAGATCCATTTGAAAAAAATCCTATCAATGAGCATGTATGTCGGCCTCCCACTCCTATGTATCGTCTTCTGAATGGTCTTTCTTCCATAGAACCTATACTAAAGGAACTAACTAGCCTTGTATAACCTTCATTCTCCTATCAACAATATGAATTAGATTCTCATCGAAGGATGCCTCAAATTGTAGCTCAACCTCCTCAGATTGAAAAGCGTGAGATGGGTCTGAATTATAATAGCGTAGTTGTGATACGTGGAAGACGTCATGCATGGATCAGTACCTCTGAGGTAACTAAAACTAGTATTCTACTGATTTGACACCCTCAAGAATCTCGAATGGCCCAATATATAGTGGTGAAAGCTTACCCCGTATCATGATCCTTGTATGTCCCAACCTTAGTGAAACACATAAAAAGACTTGATCCCAGACCTCAAACTCTAGAGGTTATATACGGTGATCTATATAAGATTTTGATACAGATTGTGCAGTAGCCATCTGCTTCTGAATCAACTGGATCTACTCAGAATTCTCTTGCATGAGACAAGGTCCCAGTAATGCTACCTCGCCTGCCTCTAGCCATCACAAGGGTGATTGGCATAGCCTACCGTACAAAGCCTCGTAAGGAGACATCTGTATTGTTTCCTAATAATTGTTATTATTGGAGAACTCATCTATATGAATGGTTCTCTCCTAAGATCCCCCAAAATCTGGGACACATTCTCTCATCATGTTCTCTTGCACTTGTATCATACACTCTGATTGGCCATCAGTCTAAGGGTGGTGGACTGTGCTCAGAAGCACCTATGTACCCAGTGCCCTCTGAAAACTCTATAAGAAACGAGATGTAAAGTGGAAATACCTATTTTAAATGATAGCGCGTGAGAACCCATGAAGTTGTATTATCTCATGGATATACAACTTTCCAATAACATTTACATCGAAGGTATCCTTTATCGGCAATAAATGATCATCCTCTTTGATCCCATCAAAAACAACCCACGCAGCATCGTTACCTCAAGGCGACCTTAGTAAACAAGTCATGTAATCCATTATGACATCATCTCATTTCCACTTTGGAAGAAGTATTCGCTATAAAATCATGGTTGGTCGTTGATGTTCCTCTTTCACATGATGAGACGTGTAACACCACGTAACAAAACTAGCTACCTCACTTTTCATACATGGCCATTAGTATTGATGATGCAAGTCCTGGTACATCTTGTTGACTCTGGGATGTAGTGCCCATGATGAAGCATGAAACTCCCACATCATATCCCCACTTATATCCACTGGAACCCAAACACATCCATGGATATGTAAGATCTCGTCAACAGCTACGGTCCAACCAGGAAGAGGTTCCTCACCTTCCACACTCTCCCATAGGACTAGACCCTCTGAATTTGATAAATGCTGCATCCTTACATTATCCAATAGGGTAGAGGTCACATATATGGATGTTAGATATGTTTATCCCTCACTGTTGTGCACTTCCATATAGATCTTAGAGAATAACGCCATAAGTTTCCACTCACTACTTGCCTACTGCACTATCTATATCTGAGTCCAGGTGCTCAGAGCATCAAACATTACATTACCTTTACCAGTCATGTATTCAAGATTGAAGATCATTCATAGTGTAATTCCTCTCACATGGACTTATAAACTGAGACTCATATGCCTAAAATCTATCCTCCTACATCAGCACTACTCCTAGTCCAATACATGATGTGTCACAATTAAGGATGAAACACTCGGTTCATCAGCACCATGAAAACTACTATCGTGTTTGTGAGACTGAATGGTATAAACAGATAATCATATAGACCATGCCTACTATGAAAGGTTGTACGAGGTATTTCTGTGGGTCAAATATGTACCTGGTGATATCCTATCCTTAGTTCAATTTTTGAGAATACTCAAGATCCTAGAATATTATCAAACATTTCATTTATTTATGGAAAGGGATTTCAGTTTTTAACCATTAGTTGATTCAAATTACAATAATCCCCAAATATCATAAGCGTTATATCCACATTTTTTTAAAAAAGAACTGGAAAACCCCACAGAGAAGTATTAGGTTGGATAAACCCCTTTGCCTCCAAATACTCATGATTCCAATTAATTTCTTACAAATCCATCATATCCACCTAGTAAATAGAAATGGATACTGGTGCAGATCATAACACTATTTCAGTGGAGAACTCAACCTATCTCTCGAGAGGTAAACTAGAAAATTCATCTGGGAACATGTCCCTCAGACGATCCACCATTAGAGGAATGTCTACATGACTCACTCCTTGATCATCCAAAATAAAAGTTAGCAATCTAGGCTGTCATTCTACCCAAATCATGATAATATAGTCCATATCAAGTCACCTGGGCACCCCATTCACCCTTGTGAGTAAACACTGCATCCTCTGGTGATGTGAAAGTTACCCTTAGGTGATAGTAGACAATGTAAGATCAATAATATACTAAACAGTCCATCCCAAGAATGACGTCAAACCCTATCATCTCAAAGACATAAATATCTCAAATGAAGTGACACCCACCAACCTCAAGGGGGATCTCACTACACTAGATCACATCATCCATTCCGATTCCCAATAGTATTTCTAGCATTAAAATTATTTCAAAATACCACACAAAAAGCCCAAGGATTTTCACCATAGGTGTAGATATGAAACTATCAGATACACATGTATCAAAAAGAGAAGATGCAATATTAGAGGCTACTAAGATCATTCCTCTCACTGAAGATAGTATGAAACCTTGCTCCTCAGGGGTAGGTTGTGCATAATATAATTGACCTATACCATGACCCTATGAAACAACCTCGCTGCTCAGAGTAGGTCCCCTTCGATGTGTAGGATTTAATGGTGTATGGCTACCACAGTAAATACCACTATTTCTATAGCCTGATCGGCCATCATTGCTCTAACTCCCTGCTTGACACAGATCTTGGAAACCTACTCCTAAACCTGAAATCATGGATGACCCCCTACAACTCACAACTGGGGGGAAGGTCCTGCAAAACCATTGCATGTGGCCCATCCCTCTATAAGATCAGCACTCGACTGGGTCGCAGTCACACTGATTCTTCATGTGTCCTCTCCTGCCACACTAGTGACAAAACACCAAACTACTAGAACTCATAGCCTAATTGATGCTCATCTCATGGGAAGCATCAAAATGGTGTTTCCTTCCTAAAGATGTAGAACCACTAGGTTGAGAAGAATGATTTCCATACTCTATATCCTCAAATTTCCTCAGGTTCCACTCTATAATAAGTGCCTGATTCACAATCTCAGTGATATATGTCAACCTGAACACGTTGACCTAGGATTTGATAGTATGTCTGAGGCCTTCCTCAAAGCATCTCGATCTCGACATCTCATCAGTAAGGTACATCAGTGAAAAACTATGCAACTCTGTAAAGTATGTTGAGTACTCTATAACCGTCATGGTGCCCTGCTCTAGATGCATGAACTCACTTGATCACTCTTCCCATAGTGTCTTGGGGTAAAAGTAGTCAAGGAAGTAGGTCTGGAAATTAGTCCAACCCATATCTCGTAGCCTTTCATCATGGTTCATAACATCCCACCAGTACTTTACTACTCCATGTATCATATAAGGGGTGAGCATGACCCTCGAAGATTGCTTGTGTGGTCTCAAGCCACAACCTAGAAGCTTGTGGACCATCATCCCCCAAAAACGTGAATGGATGTTGCTGCTAGAACAACCATGTCAGATCAGCCATTGTCAAGGTAGGCTACGGTGCTCCTTGAAAAATCTGAATATAGAAAAATAACCCCTCGTGGAACTATACCTCAACACATATGTGTGAAATAGTCTATTGTACAACAAAAATCACTAAAAGAGTATCCACTATTATCTCATGGCCCACCACCTTCGAATCATGGTCATCGCCACCCTTTTGGCATACCATTGGAGGTCTTCATGGTGACATGCCTCTACAATGCCAAACACTCGCCTCAGAATGAAATGATATACGGTTGTAGGTCAAGTCTCAATTTTCCATTTATTTTCATTTAACAGACATTATTTGACATGATTTAACCAATGGTCCACCATGTTCCGATCCTTGAGGACTCATAACACCTCATGAACCAAAATGTGATGCCCATATAATCCATACACATCAAATTCTCTTTAAAATTTCAATTTAAAAGGTACTTCATTTTCTATTTCATAAGGTCCCATACACCTTATGAATTTAAAGATGATGTCACTTCTCTATCCTCTGCACAAAGTCTATTACAAAATTAGGAACAACTATTAGAGAACATATCACAATAGCATGCGTCAAATAATTCATCTTAAATGGCATGATATAATTCAGCATATGTGATTTCTAACAAGCGACTATATGATGCATGAGATGGAATACCCTCATCTCATCGGGAAATTTCATTTAGGGTAATTTTTATTTTTCTTGTACAGGGGTTAGCTACACTCGAGAATAGCTCATTAATAAATTCCATTTTCCTTTATATCCATGTCTATTGTCTCCAAACAGTAAATCAAACCAGAAAACCAATTGTCTCTGATACCACTTTGTAACGTCCTGAACTTGGATGCCACTCAATAGTACCCCAAGCCCGGTTGGATACATAGCCTCAAGTTCACACCTCAAATGCCAGATGCTTCCGACTAGTGGTGATGTCCTGGTTGAGTTATTAGGGAAACTATTCCCTCATTACCAGAGTATATCATAGTGGAAGTCAATCAAATTCAATAGCATAAGTAAATACAATAAACGGACAATAGGTAAAATAGATAAGCAAGACAGGAATATATATCAAGACATATGTGTCTCATATACCATGATTCAGATGATACATGTATCTAGAAAACAACCAAAAAATATACATTGATATAAAGTACAATACAAGTATCCAAAATCCAAAAAGGTCAAAAAGTGTCACAGTAGCATCACAAGCCTCAGCTGGGTCTCATGCTCCCATGCTCTAAAGAAATGATCAACAACTAGTGTTAGGGAGCTTTCCCCTACTATCACCTGAATCCATATAATTTGTTTGGGTCCCCATGGAGGTCCAAACAAGGTGTGAGATAAACATCCCAGTAGGTTTCCACCCAAAGATCTATATAATTCTAAGATGCACTATGAAATATGTGAAACAAGTACAAGTAAGCAATAATGTAAGTGTGAAATCCCAAGGCATATAACCAACGCAAACAAGTTATACCGAACATCCTCTTGTGGCTCCATGAAATAAGTGGAAGCTCCTAACAAGGAACCTATAGGCAATATAAACAAATAACATAGCCATGTCGTAAAACAATCTATATCCTGTCCACACAGCCTTACTCTATAAAGAACACCATTTCAAAAACCCACGACCTTGCTGTACAACCACAGTCATATATCCCACGATCGTGCCATATAATGAAGTGTAGACCATGAAGGGTTGAATCCAATGTATTGAAGACCAAGGCATCATCATCAAGTCCTAGTATCATCTCGATAGAAACTCAGTACAGATATTGGTGGGAGTCCTTGGAGCATGTGTATCAGCATGTCCTACGTGATTCCAATCAAGCCAGATCTAATGTAAAACAATGCCCGAGACATCCCACAGAATCAAGACCCAAAGTGAATACTCAACCAAGGTGTCCACTACTGCGTTCCAAATCCATGGAGATCCTTCCTTGGAATCTATGTAAATCATCAACCATTCTATACATTTTAAAATTTCTAACCATATGAGTCTACCCACTCATATAAACAATTAAATTCAAAACCATTCAATGAGTATACATACTCATTTAAACCATTATCTCTCATGAGTATATCCACTCATGTACTCCACTTCAATTTAATCATGTCACATGGTTATACCCACCCAATTATCACCAATTTCCTTTTAACACATCACATGGATATACCCAACCATTAATAATAATTACCAAAAACCCATTTAAGCAATCTAAAAACAACTAAAAAGTAAACCCACTAGTTTAACAAGTTCTATTTAAGCATTAAATCAATTTAGGCATGACATATTATGATAACACAAGGCAAGGAGGCAGGACATCTCTGAAAAACAACATTATGTGCATATTTGTTATCAAATAATGAGGATTTTTTTATTTTTTTTAATGATAAAACCCATGTATTTAAATTTTTTATTAAAATAATGGGTAATTTGAATTTTAGAATGATTATGAGAAAAATTGATAAAATTGCATAATTTTGGATTTTTGACAATTTTTTACCAAAAAGGTATTTTTGTCAATTATTAAAAAATATAAGTCGAAAATTAGTGATTAATTTTTTTATAATACTGATTTTATTTTATTCAACATTATCTTTATGACCTAGAGCTCATTCGAAGATCTATTAGTCCAAAAATTTCATTGAATTTGGAAACTTTTTCGGGAGGATAGTGTGGACCTCACCACTATAACGGATGCAAAAATCGGTCTCCTCGCCTCTAATTTAGGTTATTCTACCTGGGATATCACTAGAACACATATTACTGACTCTAAATCAATTTTGGAGGAGTTTTCAAGTCATTAAGTTTTTGATTGATCGTTATAAATTTGAAGGAAGCTTCCTGGAAATTTCGGTCATAAAAAGTCTTATTCAATGAAAATTCCATACCTCCTTAATACAATGTCTAAATGAGCTGAAATGTGGAGGTTGAATGGAAAACACATTTAGTAACAACGTTTATGAAGGAGTCCATGTGTTAATCGACCATTTATTGTGCCAACAATGCACAAACCTTTAGGGGATAAAATTATGCCTTTAAATGGAGGCTCTCGCCTCCTTCCCAAATCATCAACTCGACACCAACAGCCAATGAGGGTTCCCAACGGGGCATGGGACAATGCTACACCTTTCTTCTAACCCCATTTCATCATTTTATTTTATTTTAGTTTTAGTTTGGTATTATTTTTCAATTGTAATTCAAATTTTATTTTTATCAATCCATGCCTTTGTGTTTCTCCATCCACTTTCCTTCATTTCTTTCCCTATCTCTCTCTCTTCTCTTCCACCCAATCCACCACGTAATCTATTACTCTCAGAAATGAGAGGATAACCCCAAGACTTGGCCAAAGGGGAGGTGAAGGTGATCAGAAATTTTATTTAATATTTAATTTTATGTTTGTAGATATATTTGAGTAGCATGCACGAGTAAGTCGAATGTCCCTGATGTTGTGACTACCACTGATAACATGCAACTCAACGTATCCATATTATTTTATTTAATAATTTTCTCTCTCTAAATTGATTCGTTCTTCACACATTGGAGTTGAGATAATCAATGGATGAAATGGCTTCAATTGAACCAGGTCCTGAAAGATGACACATTCTAGACAAAGGTGTGTCGCCAACTTGGATTAAAGGAGGAGGTGGAATTGAGAGTGCTCAAACAATAAATGATATTCCACAATTTATAAATAAATAATAGTAGTTCAAACATGAGATTTCGTCTTTGTATTATCAAACTGAAATAAAAAATATTAAGGAGAATAATGATTGAATATTTAACCAACCCCCAAAAGAAAGTTCTTTCTTATTAATTCATTCTATTTATACTTGAATCTTAGTATAAATTTATAATTCTTGCTTCACATATCATTATTTTAAATAATAATAAAAACCCAAAAATATTTTAATCAATTTCATCTAATAAAAAAACCACAAATAGATATATAATATATGAATTAAATAAATTAATTGTACTACATTGAGAAGGATATTCAAGAGAGATGAGCCTGGTCAGCCACTGTTCTGCACTAGGAAAAATATAATTATTTTTTTCCACACCCCACAACAGAAGTGCGTAAAAACTAACGTTATTTCTAGGGATCCAATCATTAGTTCATTTACTTTTTCTGTTTTCACATATTTTTTATATATCATTTTATTTAAAAAACTAAAAAAAGACTTCCATTATGTATTCAAATTTAGAATAATATGCATGGAAAAATTACTCACAGGTGTAGCAATAAAAACAAGAAAAAGATGAATATTTTAGAAGAGATCAGATGCATGAACTTAGAGAAAGCATTGAACAACTAACCATAAAGTCTAATAGAGCTTTTGATTATGTTCATTCATTAATAGAGAAACCCAAATCTAATCCAAAGGAAGAACATGAGAAAGTGGTGGAATAAATTTCACCACTTATATTTGAAATTGAAGAACCTGAGGAAGCAAGGGAGGAAGACGTATTTGTTGAGCTACAAGTGGGAGATCAACAAAGATTGGATGAATTCTTGATTAAATATGAGGAACTAACTAACATACCCATACAATACAAAGAATAAGATTCAGCACCACTGATGGAAGAAACCACCCAAGTGGTGGAATTTGAAGTCAAGATGGGGGATCCTGACTACCTACCTTTATCCTTAGAGAGTATACTCCAAGAGGCACTTACCACTAAGGTAGAGATTGAAGCTGAAACAACCCAGGGATTTGAACCATTCATTGACTCTATCCCTTCTAATTTTATTGAATATGAATTCTACATCACTCCATGTGGTTTTGATTATACAGAATTAGACAACCACAAATATGCCTTGGAGGACAAAAAAGAATCTCTATGTGCACATGTTGAGGAACATATGGAGCTCCCTAGACACATTGAATATTTATTGAAGGATGTTCATGAAGAGATGCTAGTGTATTTACCTAAGGAAACCATGACAATAGATGCTTTGATGGTGAATAATTTGATCTTGATACTTCATGTTTTAATATTATTCAAATTGAATTACACTCTGACATTCCCATTGAAAATTATTTTGATTAAGAATACCTCAAGTAACTAATGGACTGAGAAGAAGAGGGTTCACAAGTATTAGAAAAGAAGGCGGATGATTCATACTTCATCCTACCCCCGCCATGAAATTTATAACACATTGTAAAGGGGGTATATAGTGTACTCTTTCCCAAAAGGATGAAGAAAAGGATGGGAAAAGCCACATGTGGTCATTCAAATAAAAGAATCTTTATCCCCAATAAAAATTTGGATAACAGTAGGTACTAACCTCTAGAGGCAGTCAAAATTCCCAGCCCACTTGGGGGATAATACCAATATTTATCTTTACTTTCATTCTAGGAATTTATATTTCAATTTATTTTCATTCAAATAATCTAACATCTGGTCCCCTCCCTCTTTTATTTTGAAATTAAATGAAATGATCATTGTGATTAATTGAGTAATTTTCTTTTGTAGGATAATGACTGTAGAAGGAAGCCCCAAACAGTAAAGGGGAAGGACCAAGTGTCATGGAAAAAGGGTGTTCAATTTTATTGTATTATCTTTTAAACTCTCCACTTTTTTTCCACAACATGTTTTTATCTTTAAAGATAAAATTTCATTCCCACACTTGAATTCATGTTTTACTCGACTTATCAAAGAGACATGAGTTTCTTAAGATAAAATTTCATTCCCACACTTGAATTTATGTTCGTGAATTAGTGGACCAACCCAACCCTAAGCTGTAGAAAGAACCTGAGAAAGTGGTGTATGAAATTTCACCAATTATATTTGAAATTGAAGAACCTAGGGAGTCAAGGGAAGAAGATGTACCTACTGAGAAAAAAGTTGGAGATCTAAAAAGTTTGGATTAATTATTGATTAAATGTGAGGAACTACCTGACCTCCCCATACAATACAAAGAAGAAGATTCAACACCACAAAAGGAAGATACAACCCAAATGGTGGAATTTGAAGTCAAAATGGTGGAGCCTGACTACCTGCCTCCATCCTCAGAGAGTCTACACCAAGAGGCACTTACCACTGAGGTGGAGATTGAAGCTAAACCAACTCAGGGAGTTAAACCATTCATTTACTCTATCCCTTATAATTTTATTTAATCTAAATTCTACATCACTCCTTGTGGTTTTGATTATACAGAATCAGAAAATCTCATCTATGCCTTGGAGGATGAAAAAGAACCTAGATGTGCACATGTTGAGGAACATATGGATCTCCCTAGATATATTGAACATTTATTGAAGGAAGTTCAAGAAGAGATACTAGGGGATTTCCTTAAGGAAACCATGATAAAATCTGCTTACTTTGATGTGGAAGAATTTGATCTTGATACTTCATGTTTTAATATTATTCAAATAGAATTACACTCTAACTTTCCCATTGACTATTATTTTGATGAAGCATGCCTCAATGTACCAATGGACAGAGAATAAGAGGTTTCACAAGTAGAAACCAACAAGGAGGATGATTCATACTTCATCCTACCCCCACCATGCAAGATATACCTCATTGTTAATGCGGTGGGGATATGGTGTACTCTATCCCTGGATCATTACTAACCCATAAGTATGAAGCACAATATGGGTAAAGACACATGTAGTGGTTCAAATCAAAGAAGCTTCACCCTCCATCAGACTTTGGATAACAGCTGGTATTTCCCTCTAGAGGTAGTCAAAATTCAGGACTGACATAGGAGATAATACCAATATTTATCGTTACTTTCTTTCTAGGAATTCAGATGTCAATTTATTTTCTTTGAAATAATTTAGCATGTGTCCCACTCCATCATTTCATTTTTATCATAAATGAAATGATCATTTTGATTAATTTAGTAATTTTCTTTTGTAGGATCCTAATGATAGAAGGAAGCCCCAGATAGTGGATGGGAAGGACCAAGTTTCATAGGAAGAGGGTGCTCAATTTTATTGTTTTATCTTTTAATCTCTCCACATTTTTTTCCACAACATGTTTTGAGATTTAAAGATAAAATTACATTCCCAAACATGAATTCATGTTTTACTCGACTTATCTAGGAGACATGATTTTCTTATAAATCTTGTGATGCCATGTTTTAGATTTCAATGTTGATATGATTCAATGGTTGAAATTAATAATTGAATTTTTAAAATGAAGCATGGATATTGAAGTAATGACTCGTTATTTGAAAGAATTAATTGATTCATTTAAATGAAATTTCCTTACCATACTTCATGCTTTTAATTTCTGAAGTTCATGTGAATTGATTTATTAGTCATGTCATGAGTGATTGTCTAATGTTATATTTCCCATTCCCGAGAAGATTTCTAGACTAAGTACTTTCTATTTATTCTTGAGAATATTTCTTGAGCAATCTTGGGACATGTAACCAACCATAACTTGTATTGAAACTTGTCAAATCTATGACTATGCAAAAAGACTTTTAAAATGATTGAGGAATCCTTTGAAAAGCTAATTTTCCTTAAAACACTACCTTTACATCAATCCTCCTTTTAGCACATAGAGACCATGAATGACCTTTATAGGAATGAGTCATGTTTTAAGCCATTTTTATCCACTCCTACCCTCCTCTGAGTATTTTAATGATATTTTAAAGTTGAACTATGTGGGTAAAGAGAATCACGGTGGATGGGATGATATGCATTGTAAGAAAGAAGTGTAGGGGTTTTATTATCATAATTGTAAAAGGTTGTGGAATCACTAATTATACTATATTTTTTCCTATTGAATTAAAAAAATGATAAAATGATAAAAAGAACCAACAAAAAGAGAAAAAAATGGGTTATGATTTGGGAAAACCCAAAATGACCATTTTCTAGACCGATGATCTTATGAGCGTATATGGTTTGGTGATTGATGTGAGGTCTGATATAATCATAACATTCGAAAAAACTAAATAAAGTACAAAATTAATAAAAAATCAAGAGGTTTCACAAATCATTCATTATTCTTACTTGATCATAACATTTTCATTGAGTTTTGGGAAGTGGGTGTTGCTACTATGAAGGGGATAATTTCATTATATTTTTACTTTTGATATCATGCATAGTACTTAATATATTAGCCTCCTGCTTGAGCCTTAATTTTTAAAGCATCAAATCATACCAGCCTTAAACCTCAGATTCAATAGAACCTTGATTTCAATTCTTCATGATTTTATGTGCATTTGGTCCTTACAAAGTGGAGAAAGTAGTTTATTTACAAGCATATGGATAAGGAGAATGTTCTCATGATATGTGCATAACTCTACATGAATTGTATATTGAGTAATGAGAGAAAATAATCAAAAGTGAGGTAAATCATGACTTGGAATTTTTAATAATAATGAATTAACGATCTTTAATGAATGAAAGGTGAAGTTCTATCAATTTTCAAATGGTAAAAGTAAAATATGTGAATTATTTGTTTCTTTGAAAAATGGGAAATTAAATTGATATTTTTGAAATTTTTTGAATGATTGATTTCAAATTATATATTTTTTGATTTAATTGAATTGGAATTTGAATATTGGTAACATTGGTGTCCTCTAATTTCTATGTTGAGATCTTATGCTTGAGGACAAGCATGGTTTAAGTGTGGGGGTATTTGAGACAGCAAATTTAGGTGCATCTTTTTTTATCAAATAATGAGTATTTTTAATTTTATTCAATGATAAAACCCATGTATTTCAATGTTTTATTAAAATAATTGGTAATTTTAATTTTAGAATGATTGTGAGCAAAATTGAGAAAAGTGCATAATTTTGGATTTTTGACAGATTTTTACTACAAAGGTAATTTTGTCATTTTTTTAAAAAAATATAATTCCAAAATTCATGATTCTTTTTCTTAAAATCATGATTTTATTTCATTCAACTTTATCTAAAGGACATAGATTTGATTCAAAGATCTATTAGTCCAAAAAATCATTGAAGTTGGAAATTTTTCTAGGCAAATAAAATGGACCCCACCACTATAACGGATGAAAAAATCAGTCTCCTCACCTCATATTTAGGTGATTACACCTAGGATAGCACTAGGACACATAGTACCAACTGTAAAACAAATTTTGGGGGATTTTTAAGTCATTAAGGTTTCCATTTATCGTTATAAATTTGAATACATCTTCCTGGTTATTTTGGCCATAAAAAGTCTTATTCAATGAAAATTCCATAACTCATTAATCCTTGTGGCTAAATGAGCAGAAATTTGGAGGTTGATTGAAAACCACATTATTGAATAACTTTTATGAAGGGTTACACACATTAATCTAAAATTTAATAGGCCAAAAATGTGAAAACATTCAGAGGAATGAATTCTGCCTATAAAAGGAGGTCCTCGCCTTCCTCCCAAATCATCATCTCGACACCCACAACTAAGGAGGGATCCCACCAGGGCACGGGACACTTCTTCTCCTCTTTCCCCCAAAATGTATTCTTATATATTATTTTAATTTTATAATTGTATTATTTTTCAATTCTAATTAAAATTTTAGTTTTATTAATCCATGCCTTTGTGTTTCTACATCTAATTGTCTTCATTTCTTTCCCTCTCTCTCTTCTCTTCCACCCACTCCACTGAGTAATATCTTACTCTCAAAAATGAGAGGCTGACCCTGAGACTTGGCATGGGGGGAGGTGAAGGTGATCATGAATTTTCATTAATGTTTAATTTTATGTTTGTAGATAGATTTGAGTAGCATGAACAGGTAAGGCGAATGTCTCCGATGTTGTGACTGCCTCCAATGAAATGCAACTCAACCTATCCCTATTCTTTTATTTAATCTATATTTCCTCACTCCAATGGTTAGTTCTTCACACGTTGGATTTGAGCTAATCAATGTATGAAACGACTTTGATTGAACTGGGTCCTGGAAGATGACACATTCTAGAGAAAGGTGTGTCACCAACTTGGATTAAATGAGGATGTGGAATTGAGAGTACTCAAACATTAAATGATATTTAACAATTTATAATTAAATAATAGTAGTTCAAACATGAGATTTCATGTTTGGATTATCATACTAAAATTAAACATATGAATCATCATAATGATTGAACATTTAACCAACCCCCAAAACCACGTTCTTTCTTATTAATTCATTCTGTTTAAACTTGCATCTTATTATAAATTTAGAATTCTTGATTCACATGTCATTATTTTAAATAATAAAAAACCCAAAAATATTTTCATCACTTTCATTTAATAAATAAAACCAAAAAAATAGATATAATAGGTGAATTAGATAATGTAAGTGAACTATATTGGGAAGGCTCTTCAAGATAGATTACCCTGGTCAGCCACTATGTTGCACTAGAAAAAATATAATTATTTTTGTCCACGCCCCGTGATAGGCGTGCATCAAAATTGACGTTGTTTCCAAGGAGACAATCATTAGTTTATTTACTTTTTCTATTTTCAAATCATAGTAAGATTTAATTTCATTTAAAAAACTAAAAAAATACTTCCATGATGTATTCGAATTCAGAATATTATGCATGGAAAAATAACTCACACGTGGAGTAACAACAACAACAAGAAGATGAATATTTTAGAAGAGCTTAGGTGCATGAACTTCAAGAAAGCATTGAAAAATTAACATGAAAGGATGATAGAGCTTTTGATTATGTTCGTGCATTAATGGAGTAACCAAACCCTAAGATGAAGGAATAACTTGAGAAAGTGGTGGAATAAATTGCACCACTTATATTTGAAATTGAAGAACCTGAGGAGTCAAGGGAGGAAGACCTACCTGGTGAGCTACAAGTGGGAGATCAAAAAAGTTTGGATGAATTCTTGATTAAATGTGAGGAACTAACTGACCTCCCCATAAATTAAAAAGAAGAAGATTTATCAACACTAATTGAAGAAACCACCCAAGTGGTGGAATTTGAAGTCAAGAAGGAGGAGCCCGACTACCTGCCTCTATCCTTAGAGAGTCTACTCCAAGAGGAACTTACCATTTAGGTATAGATTGAAGCTGAACCGACACAGGGAGTTGAACCATTCATTGAATATATCCCTTCAAATTTTATTGAATCTGAATTCTAAATCACTCCTTGTGGTTTTGATTATACAGAATTTGACAGTCTCATCTATTAAAAATTTGGGGGATACCACGAGAATGCATAGGAGCGAGTGTACAACAAATTTGGGAGAGTTTTGAAGTCATTAAGGTTTTCATTGATCGTTACACATTTGAAGGAAGCTTCCTGGAAATTTTGGAAATAAAAAAGTCTTATTCAATGAAAATTACATAACTCATTAACCCAGTGGTTAAATGAGCTGAAATTTGGAGGATGAAAGGACAATAGATTTATGAACAACTTTTATGAATTCGTCGACGCGTGAATCCACCATTTAATTGTCCAACAACGCGCAATATTATGGTCTAACAACGCGCAAAATTATAATGTCTCTATGATTTATATGGTTTCACTTTTCTTATGATGAAATATTCCTTTCTTTTATTTGGATTATGTGATGATGGGATGGTGTTTATGAAATCCATTTTATTCTTTGGGTTATGATTAATGTTTTATGTTTATTTTGTGGCACAAGTAAGAATGATTTTATTATGAGATGGGTGAGACCTATATCTTCCTCCAATGAATTGGGTAAATATTTATATCTCATGAGATAGATATGGCTGGAACGGTAAGTTAATCCAGTTCAGTGATACAGGACTGGAACGAGGAGTGAACTCGATTCAGAAAGGGACTTTTTCCAATAAGATGGTCTTTACAGCAATGCCTTGGCTACTATGGAAATCATAACAAGTGCTGAATGGTTTCCACAATTACATGATTTATTCCCATGCTATTTTATCAAGATTGATGTTCCATTATGATATATGCATTACGTACTTCCATGATTTATGTCTCTGCTCAAGATTTTGATGTTTAGATTTTATGTTCATGTTTTTGCATTCAATGGTTTATGGATTGTTTTATGTTCTCTATGTTTATCCTTACTGAGCATTTGAGCTCACCCTTTATATGTTTTCTTTTCCCCGTGATATAAAGAAAGGTTTTAGGTAAGAATACCAAAAAAGGGAAGCTCTTTAAGAGAGATGTTGAAGATCTTTCACCATGATTAGAAGATTTCGTTCTGAGTTTCCAAAGACACTAAACTAATACGGTCTTTGGGTGTCCGTTTTTTCATTTATTAAGTATTCCGAAAAAGTAATGTAATATCCATGTACGTCAAGCTTTGGGTCTATACAAAAACAATGACAAAATCTTCTTACTTTGATGGGGAAGAATTTGATCTTGATACTTCTTGTTTTAATATTATTCAAATATAATTACACTCTGACTTTCCCATTGACTATTATTTTGATGAAGCATGCCTCGAGGAACCCATGGACAGAGAATAAGAGGTTTCACAATTAGAAACCAAGAAAGAGGGTGATTCATACTTCATCCTACCCCCACCATGCAAGATATACCTCATTTTTAAGGGGTTGGGGATATCGTGTACTCTCTCCCTGGATCATTATTAACCCTGAAGGATAAAGCACAAGGTGGGAAAAGCAACATGTAGTGATTAAATTCAAAGAAACACTATCCTCCATAAAACTTTGGATAACAACTGGTATTTCCCTCTAGAGGTAGTCAAAATTCAGGGCCGACTTAGGGGATAATACCAAGATTTATCTTTACTTGATTTCTAGGAATTCAGATGTCAATTTATTTTCTTGGAAATAATATAGCATGTGGCACCCTTCATATTTTCATTTTTAGCTTAAATGAAATGATCATTGTGATTAATTGAGTAATTTTCTTTTGTAGGATCATAACAGTAGAAGGAATCCCCAGATAGTGAACGGGAAGGACCAAGTTTCATGGGAAAAGGGTGTTCAATTTTAGTGTTTTATCTTTTAAACTGTCCACATTTTTTCCACAACATGTTTTGAGATTTAAAGATAAAATTGATTTCCCAAACATGAATTCATGTTTTAATCGTCTTATGTAGAACCCCAAGATTTCATAGTGCATTATATTTTTCAAAATAATTCAATAACTTGCACTACAGGCAACACAGAGTTCAGGCGCACCATGACTTACCAAACTAGTCATTCAAAAGAGGTTATGAATAGTATTAACTAAATTTTGAACATTATATAATCTTTATAATTTTAGAATCCATATTATGAGTTTCTTAGACATAATTTAAGAACAAATTCATTTTTTTAGATAAAAGAAGTATTTATCAAAAATGCATTTTTACCGACTTTTAATGGTGAACCCTTTTTAAAACCAATATTTTAAAACTTTTATATATTCAATTTGACTAAATAAATTTATTATTTAGAATGGGGGTATCAAAAATTTATAATTTAATACCCCAAGATTCCTCAGTACACTTCTCTTTAAATAATACTATAGCATGTGTTGTACGAAACTTCGAGTTCTAACACACAGCACAACCAATCAAACTAGCCCTTATGAATAGTAAAACCTAATTTTTGAAATTTTATAAATTTTATCTTTCAAAATGGACTTCATTTTTGGATTTGGAATATCTAAATTATCCTAGGATTAAATTTTGGTACTTTTCAGATAACTTTTATATTTTGATGAATAGTGAAAGTCAATAAATTTTTATTAAAAAGAACTTTTTTAATCTAAATAATTAATAGTGATAAATTATAAATTTGAGTGGTTTTAAAGTATATTTAGAATATAGTTTTACAATTTAATACAATTTTGGTAATTGGACATAATTTCACATTTAAACCGGACATAAACAAGTATCAATCTTTTGATAGTTATTATCTCTTAAAAACACGCTTTTTGTTTTGACAATGGGAATTAATTTTTAATTAATTTCTGCCACTTATGTGTTTTGAATTTGGAAAAATGGACTCCATATTTGGACTTAGGATTTCCAAATTGTTTAAATAGGTAACTTTTATAGTTATACAGTTTGAATAATTACTTCGGTAAATATTTTATTTACCATGGTTAAAGGGTAAATCCGGTAAATAAGGGTAAAAAATAATATTATAAAAATAATAAATTACCCTAAAAAGTTTCTTAACCCTATTGGTTGATACATGTCTGAACATGGGTATCTTTGGGTTGATTTTGGGACCTCATGGATCCACTTGTAAGTGATAATGACACTTTATATTAATTAAGTTAAAATAAATACAAAAATGACAAAAAGCATATATATTTTAGCAAAACAATTTTTACATAGGGTTATATACGTTGGATTTACGACTATAAATATTAATTAGAAAGAAAAAACTATTTCCTACATAATGGTATTTTATTTATTATTTTTATACATTTAATAATTAATATTATTTATGACACAATAATGATGCAGTATTTTCCTTATTAATGAAAGTATGAAATAATTGGTATTATAAATGTTAATATAAATATAATTTGAAAGTTTTGATGACTTACACGAATTTAATTGGTTAATATGACATTTTAGGATTTATTAAATGAATTTGGTTCGAATTAATAAATTTTTTAAGACTTTAAAAAAAATCAATTATTGAGTAGTGTCAAGATTGACATAAATGAGTTTTTAAAACAAATATTAAATTATTAATTTATATTCTATTCCTAAAAATCTAAGGTTCTTCCAAATGACTTATATCATTATTGGTGTATCATTAATGGACCACTTATGGGTTTCTTGGATGTATATAGTATGTTTATTAACTATATATTATAAAAATACAATGTGACATGGTAAGTGTTAAACTAATTAACCAAGAGTTAAAACTAAAAGATAAGGTTACTATAATGACACAAACCTATCTAAAATCTATTTGTTGAAAGGATTTAGACCCATACCCACCTTATACTTTGAATAATCCACTTTTTATCCATTAGAAACCGAATATTATTTTATTATAAAATAATACTTTAAGTTTTTTCTAAAGAGCCCCTCACCCCTCTTATAAAAGGGTACTCCTCCTTATCATTAATTAACACCTTAAAATCCATTTTGGATCGGCCAAACCCTTCCGAAATATCCTCCCAACTTCCCTCACTTCATCCTAGAGGCCTTAGTTTGATCAGAAAGCCAACCTAAGGATCCTTTTTGATCAAATCAAAAGGAAGAACCTGAAGAAGAGGTAACGTCTTCACCACCCTCTTTAAAGTTCCTTTCTTCTTCAACTTCTTATTTCCTTGTTATTTCCATTATAAAATAATAACTCCAGTACCTTATATTTACTGTTATGTTATTATAATTATTGAACAAACAGATTCATTATTCTATCCATCCCTTGAATGACATGTCACCATACATGCGTACGTACGGCATACCATCTCCACGTTGTGGTGTAATTGTTATTCAATATACTATTATTTAAATGGGTATAATAATGATGTATATTTCATGTAAATAATAAATATAAAATGATAATGATTATGTATATATGATATACCATCCAATTATATATTATTTTAATATCAAAAGAATGATATTTTCGCTCGTGCGTACGTACGGATTTATGTCTCCACGAACGCGATGAGATTCATTCCCCATCGTATCCGTTCAGGGATAAATTTTATAGGATGATTAAAAATAATATTTAAGGACATAATATAATTCTGTATATGAGTATGATACAACCTATCCATAAAAAACATGGCTTATATAAAAGAAAACGAGTAAGTTAACACCCAAAACGACAATAATACTAAGATTTTATTAACAATGCGATGTTAAAAGATCATATATGATATCATATTAATATATATATGATTATTTTATAATTCGATAACAATTATTTCACCATTATACAAGAGTTTAACCTACCATCAACCAAGTAAATGTACAAGGTAAGGGGTTATAATCTCCCTCATTATTCCCGTGAGATTCATGCCATATTGCCACTATTACCTTTTGTGTTGTGTATGTACTTCCTATAATTGTATTATTTTTGTAATACACTTTAATTTATGTGTATTTACATATTGATTGTATGATACCTCTTTCAAGGGGTATATGTTTCGTAAGTTACCAAATTGGTAAGGGTTAATTTCACAATCTATTTATTATCCGAGGTTGTTTTTACGTAAGTATCTACTGGGACATATTTATTATTCATGTTCTTGTTTTATGAAAGAGTTTTCAAAGGAATTATTTTTAGGTACTTTTTACTAATACATCATTTCAAATGTTTGAAATATTTATTCTTCTAAATATTTCTCTTTAATGTCCATGTCTTCAAAATGGTTTTTAATGATTTATTTATATGGACATGAATGTTTTTAAAATGTTAATTCCTTTCAAAAGTATCAAAGTGGTATGGGTTAATTTGATTCAAAAATGTCTTTAAATGACTTCTTTTTTAAATTGTGTGACTTTTAAATGTTTTCATGAAAAAGGGGTATTTCTCTCAAAGAGTTTTACAAATCACTTTCATCTATGTCAAAATTATTTAATGTATTTTAAACTTGTTTTGAAGTTTATTTATCGTGATAGAAGTCTTCCATATTGTGTTGAAGGTTCTGTGATATGATTGACTGTGGATGTGTTATTTTTATACCATTCATGGTTTATAGAGGAAGTATTGACATTTCGTATGCTAGTTTTAATACGAATGTTTATGTTATGTTTAAACCTGTTCATATGAGGAATACATTGGACTTAATATATGACGGGTGGAGCCCGCTATAGCTCCTCGATGGATCGGTAGGTCTCATGAGACAAACTAGTGTTTTTTCATGAGGCCTTGACAAAATCTTATTTGTAGTCTTGGCATGAGGCCTTGGCTACATGTTTATGACAGTCTGGCATTATGAATTCCATCATTATGAAAGTGGTTAGTGATATTGCATGTGATTATTTGACTAGTAGAATATCCATGTGAATAAGTAAATGGAATTATTTTATTTTTTCCATATTATGTCGAAGTTCATGTTTAAAAGGCTTTTGTTTTAGTTAGACATTGCCTTAAATATTTATGATTATTTATTAAAGTTTCTGCCATATTGTTATCCTTACTGAGCCCGATCCCCGGCCACCCTCCTTGACCCCTGGCGAACCTCCCTGACCCCCGGCGACCCCAACCCCACCGGCGACCCCGACCCCCGTCGACCCCGACCCCCGACCTCCCGGCGACCTCGGCAACCCCCGGCGACCTGACCCCCAGCGATCCCCACCCCTTTGCCTCCGTGCTGGGCCACCTACAACCCCGACAACCCCCACTGCCTTGCCTCCATGGTGTGCCCCCATGACCCCGACACCCCCTGCCCGCACTGCACCCCGGTGACCCCCACTGCCTTGCCTCCGCGTTGCTCCCCCATGACCCAGACACCCCCGTGACCCGGCAACCCCCACCCCTGCCCGCACTGCAACTTTGGACAGCCCCGCCGCCACCGTCCCCTCACGGCCCCGTTTCATCCCTCTGGAAAGTCCTCCTGCCTCCGTTGGACCCTTCCGGTCCATTGTGCCCCGCCATGTAGAACCCTCCATGCGGTCCAACGGTTCCGCTCCTTTCGAGTCTGGTCGTCGAACCTCTGTCGTCAATTCACTGCGCCGTCATGGATCCGCAATCGAGTCAGACCCCGTTACCCGCGGTCGAGTCCTCCGTAGGTAATGTTTTTTATCCAAATTTGGTTTTTAAATTTTAATGATATGTGTTTTTTTAGAATTTAAATAAGATATTTTACTTTTGATTTCTATTAAATACAGATATGGATAGGAGTTGGATTGATATGCAAGATAGGTTTTCAGCTGAATATTATGAGGGGATTAAGCGATTTATGGATTTCACCAACAAAGTTTCAAGCGATATGATTAGTTTTCCATGCAGAAAATGTGAAAATAGATATCTTTTGAAATGAGATAGTGTTAGAGAACATTTATTTTTGAATGGGTTTTTGAAAAACTATAAGACATGGACGCGTCATGGAGAAGTTTCGGTTTCATGTCACCGCTTAGAAAATATTCATATGAATGTCCATTCGGGAACAGTTGATCCGATGAACATAATGCTGAATGATATGATGCGTCAGTTTCAATCTGAAGATAGTAATGTTGTAAATGACGACGTTGGATTGAGTAATCCTCATTCTTCTGCAGATGGAGAAGCATTGAAAATCATTGAAATTCTTGACGATGCGCATACCGAATTATATCATGGATGCACTAAATTTATTAAACTGTCGTTCATCGTTGAATTGTTACACCTGAAGGCCTTGAACTAGTGGTCAGACACCTCATTCGACATGATGTTGGTATTATTGAAGAAGGTACTCCCTGCTGGAGCGAAGATTCTAGAGTCATTCTATCAAGCTCACATGTTAATCGATGATCTTGGTTTTACATATGATACAATTGATTCTTGTCACAATAATTGTATGTTGTTCAGAAAAGAGAATGCACAATTAAATAATTGTACTGTTTTCTATACAACCTGGTGGAAGACCAATGGGATTAATCATGGTAGTCAGATTCTTCGTGGGAGAGTCTTGAATCAAGGGAAACAAGTTTCCGCTAAATAGATGCGTTATTTCCCACTGAAACCGAGACTGAGGAAATAATTTTTGTCCACTAAAATTGCTAAATTGATGACTTGGCATTCAGAGAGAAAGAAAGAGGTTGATAAATTAACTCACCCGGTAGATTCTTTGGTATGGAATGAGATTGATCAGAGACACCCATACTTTTCCCGAGATGATCGTAATATTTGACTGGGTTTGGTAGCAGATGGTTTTAACCCATTTAGGTCCATGGTTGGTGTGACACATAGTACATGGCCAGTGGTGTTGGTTCCATACAACATTCCCCCATGGGTATGTATGAAGCAACATTTTTTGTTACCGTCCATTCTAATTGATGGACTGAGAGGACCTGGTGATAAAATCGATGTTTATATGCAACCTTTGATTGATGAGCTGCAAGAATTTTGGGCCGAAGGTGTAATGACTTTTGACTCGGCAGAAAATGAAATATTTAGACTTCGGGCCGCTTTGTTATGGACAATTAATGATTTCCCAGCGTATGCTAACTTATCAGGTTGGATTACAAAAGGATAATTTAGTTGAACTTGTTGTAATATGAGTATGAAATATATATGGCTTAAGCACTGTAGAAAGTGGGCATATCATGGTCACATATGCTTTCTTCCTCCATTGCACAGGTTCAGAAAATATCGTGTATCGTTTGATGGGAATAGAGAGTTTGACCAGTCACCACAAATACTGTCTGAGGTTGAAATTTGTGCACAACTTGATGATGAAAACATCCATACAATGTATGATTTTCAAGATTTATTGGTTCCTGCACTTCCTTCTATTCCTGCTGCAAATAGACAGCGAAGTCATAATTGGAAGAAACGAAGTATTTTTTTTGAATTGCCTTATTGGAAACATAATATTTTAAGGCATAATTTAGATGTGATGCACATTGAAAAAAATGTATGTTATAATATTTTGTGCACCATTTTTGGAATCAAGGGGTAATCAAAGGATAGTGCTAATGCTTGACGTGATTTACAAGAAATGGGATTGAGAAAACCTTTACATTTACAGCTGGGTGAAGGTAATCGGGCATACATGCTTGCTGCATAGTACACAATGAGTAAAAAAGAGAAACAAACATTTCTATCAATTTTGAAGACATTTAAGGTTCCAGATGGTTATTGCTCTAATATTTCGAAGCGTGTGAATATGACGGGCATGACATTACAGGGTTTGAAAAGTCACGATAATCATATTCTTCTTCAACAGTTAATTCCTCTAGCAATTCGTGATTGCTTACCTTCCCAGGTTGTTGAGCCGTTGATTAGAGTTTCTAATTTTTTCAGACAACTCTGTTCTAGGAATCATCGCATGAGTGATTTGAGAAAGATACAGGATAAGATTGTACTTTCACTATGTAACCTAGAAAAAATCTTTCCGCCGTCTTTTTTTGATCTCATGGTTCACTTGACCGTGCATTTAACTGGTGAAGTCATTGCTGGCGGTCCCATGCAATTCAGGTGGATATATCCAATATAACGATACTTAAATACATTGAAACGCTATGTGCGCAACAAAGCTCGTCCAAAAGCATCAATTGCCAAGGGATATTTAATGGATTAGTGTACTAATTTATGTGCTTCATATATTTATGAGGTTGAAACAAAGATAGATAAACCGTCCCAGACTGATGAGGGTCTAATTGGAGAAGGAATAACATTTGATATGCGGAACGACGAGTGGGTTCAAGATCATCGATATGTGTTGTTCAACACTCCATCAGTTATTCCATTGATACAGTGAGTTTCATAGTTGATGGGTATTTTGTTTCTATATTTATTTTATTTCTTACCTTATATTGTGTTGTGATTAAGGATGCATATCGCTGAGTTGAAACGTGAAAGGCCCCGTGCAACTGAGTATCAAATCCAAAAACATCATTTCAACACATTTCATGAGTGGTTCAAGACTCATGTACATATAATTGATTTAATATTTTTATAGCGCAACGAAGTTGTATTTTCACAATCCTTTATCCATTAATCTATATATGTGAAATTTGCAGATTCAAAAGTAACGTGATTTAACCCAGCATGTGAGCGAATAACTCAACCAACTAGCTGATGGTCCATTTATTACAGTTCGTCTCTACAAGTCTTTGGATGCTAATGGATTCCGATTTCATATTAGAGATGTTGACATGAACCGAGCCACACAAAATAGTGGCGCTGGTTGTTATTTTGTTGGTGTGGGTTATTATTATGTATTGTTGAGAGATATTATTGAGGTTATTTATGATTGTGGCTTAAAACACATATTGTTAAGGTGTGATTGTGTCTATCCAGTTCGTGAAACGAAAGTTGATAACTTCCAATTTACATTAGTAAACTTTAACAATATTCTATATAAAGATGACCGGGTTAGCAATGATCCCTTCATACTGACATCGCATGGAGAACAAGTTTACTTTGTCGGCATTGATTCTGATTGGAATGTTGTGGTGAAAATGTCTAGAAGAGGGGTTTTTCTGATTGACCAAGAAGAACATGAAGTTGTTGCATTTCCTGATCAAACACTTGACCAAACAACAGTAGCTATACGAGATGAAGATATACAATGGACCAGAGAGACGGTTGAAGGAGATACGATAGACTTTCATGATTAGTGGAAATTGTAATTATATTCCTAATTATTATTTATAAAAATATTTATTAGTTATATATGTATAAAAATTGCTTGATTTAACTATAATTTCTTTTAATGCAGGTATGTCACAGGGTGGTCACAGTGGTTCACCTGATGTTGTTGGTATGTATGTATTCTTTTTTCTAAATTAATTGATTGTAATTTTCTGGTTATATCTCCCTAACAGATTCTAATCATTAATTTATATTGTAATTGAATTATGAATTTATGTTTATCAAGATCTACTGCTTCTTCCAGCATACGCAGGGGTCCTGGTAGAGGGGTTCGATCCTGGAACTGTGGATCCCGATTGGATGTGTTATTTGACGACACATTTCATCCAGTTGGATATGGTGCTACTGCATTGAGTCGTCAGTTTGGGCATATGATACGAGACTCACACATATTCCTTCTGACGACTCATGACTTTAGTTCATTCCCTCATGATACGAAGGACATATTATGGAGGTAGGTTCAGGTAAATTCAATGTTTAATTATTTAGGATATTGTTATTATTATTGTCCCATCTACTGACAATATTTTTAACAGGGTAATTTGACATCCTATCCAGATGAGTTTCAGGCTGTTTGTATGTCGAAATGCAAAAAATTATGGAATGATTACAAGTCAAGGGTGAAGAGAGATCACTGGACACCATTTGCGGGTGTGCCAGACATTCTACAGCGAGTCCCTCCGGACATTCTTCCTGCGCAGTGGCAGGATTTGGTTGCGTTTTGGTCGAGTGAGGCAGCGATGGTAATATTTATTACTTTTAATCTATAAATGACTAATTTTTCAAATGTCCATTAATTAAATACGTTGAATGTAGTCCGAGTCTGCTCGTCATTCACATAATCGGGCGATGTAGGCCACGCCTTCCAGACTTGGCACTCGACATGTGTCACAACTCAGACATGATGTAAGTTCAGAATTCACTATTTCATTCATATGTTAAAAATATTGTAGTATAACATGGTGAACCCCTTTATTATAGTTAAAACAATGCGGAGAGCCAATCAATCAGATGTCCATATGGATGAGGACTCGTAGGGCGGGTGATCCCGATGTTGCCGGTGTTATAGTAAGAAAATTATTTACTAATTAATAGATGTATTTTTTATTTTATATAAATTATGCATATTTGTTAATTGATTCATTATACGTTATAGGCTCAGTTTCACACTCATTTAGTAGAGTTTCCAGAGGAGCAACTTCGTAGTATTGTGCGTAGAGATGAAATTTTTCACTATGTCGTGGGGCGTGACGGTCATGGTTATTCTTTGACTTATGGCGGCGGTGTCCCACGACGTGCAGTTGTTAGAACAGATGTGAGGAGTGCATGCAGAGAGTCAGGGATGTGCACACAGGCTAAGATAGATGCTTCCATGCAGAATATACAGCGCAATTTTGATTCACAGTTTCAGCAGTTATGTGCAGAGTATGAGGAGAGGTTGTCACAGATGTCCTCACGTATCGATGAAATGACGACGCAACAAGTGGCGCCACAGGTAAACAATAAAACAAACCATACTCAGATTGAATTTTATTGATATGTTTAAGATACATAATATTGATATATATTGTAGGCTTTGAATACATCTGGTGGACATCACAGTGATATTGGTGATCTAGATGAGAATGAACCCCATGCATGAGGTAATTTCATTTGTCTTGATTAATTCTTTAGAATTTTTTATATCCTTGATGAATATAATTTTCCTTTTTACCTAGATTAGTTTGTTTTAATATTTGTGGATGACATCTTCGTACACTCCAAGAGTGATTATGATCATACCCAACATCTTGACATCATATAGATTAAACTTATTGACTATACGTCAAGCTATATATATGTCAGTTTTGTATTGATTATATAGGTATAGTTATTGGGTCAAATAATTTCAGAGGAAGGTGTGTCAGTGGATGGAGAGAAACTCCAGAAATTTGTTTATTGGGAGAAGCCCAAGAACTCTTTCAATATTTGTATCTTTTTAGGGTGAGTGAATTGTGACGTGCACGCGCAGACGGCACGTCAATCGGATGTGCAGTCTGCGCGGTAGGGCTCATTATGCGTTCTTTAAGTGTTGCACGCGCTTGATAAACAAGCGTGGGGTGGTCCAAACTGGCCGAACGAAGTTCGAATGGCCTGAAATCGGACGACATCAAAGGGTGAGTGAATTTTGAAGTGGTCGAGCATACGGCATGTCAATCGGACGTGCCGTGTGCCCGCGGTGAGCGGGAACGCCGTTCTGGTGTCATAAACGGCCAAAACGGGTGTCTAACGGTCAAACTCATAGCGGACGACATCGGGTTGACCTAAAATCATAGGACAATAATCCAATTATTATTCGGGACGTGCACGCGCAGACGACACGTCAATCGGACGTGCGTTCTGAGCCGAAGGGCTCATTATGCGTTCATTAAGGGTTGTGCGTGCTTGATAAACGCGCGTGGGGGGGGGGGTCCAAACTGGCCGAATGAAGTTCGAATGGCCTGAAATCAGACGACATCAAAGAGTGAGTCAATTTTGATGTGGTTGAGTAGAGGACACGTCAATCGGACGTGTTGTGTGCCCGCGGTGACCGAGAACGTCGTTCTGGTTTCATAAACGGCCAAAACGGGCGTCTAAAAGTCAAACTCTTAGCGGACGACATCGGATTGACCTGAAATCATAGGAAAACAATCCAATTATTATTCGTGACGTGCACGCGTAGATGGAACGTCAATCGGACGTGCGGTCTGCACGTTAGGGCTCATTATGCGTTCTTTAAGTGTTGTGCGCGCTTGATAAACGCGCGTGGGGGGGTCCAAACTGGCTGAACGATGTCCGAATGGCCTGAAATAGGACGAAATCAAAGTTTGAGTGAATTGTGATGTGGTCGAGTAGACGGCACATCAATCGGACATTACGTGTGCCCGCGGTGACCGGGAACGCCGTTCTGGTGTCTCAAACGGCCAAAACGGGCATCTAACGGTCAAAATCATAGCGGACGACAGCGGATTGACCTGAAATCACAGGAAAAAAATCCCATTATTATTCAAGACGTGCACGCGTAGACGGAATGTCAATCGGATGTGCGGTCTGCACGGTAGTGTTCATTATACGATTTTTAAGCATTGCGTGTGCTTGATAAACGCGTGCGCGCGCTTGATAAACGCCCGTGGGGGGGGGGTCCAAATTGGCTGAACGATGTTCAAATGGCCTGAAATCGGAAGACATCAAAGGGTGAGTGAATTTTGATTTTCTTGAGCAGACGGAACGTCAATCGGACGTGCCGTGTGCCCGCGGTGACTGGGAATGCCGTTCTGGTGTCACAAACGGCCAAAACGGGCTTCTAACGGTCAAAATCACAGAGGACGACATCGGATTGACCTGAAATCACAGAACAACAATACAATTATTATTCGCGACGTGCACGCACAGACGGCACATCAATTGGACATGCGGTCTGCGCGGTAGGTCTCATTATGCGTTCTTTAAGCGTTGCGCGTGCTTGATAAACGCATGCGCGCGCTTGATAAACGCGCGTGGGGGTCCAAATTGGAAGAATGATGTCCGAATGTCCTGAAGTCAGATGACATCAAAGGATGAGTGAATTTTTATGTGTTCGAGCAGACGACACGTCAATCAGACGTGCCGTGTGCCCGCGGTGACTGGGAACGCCGTTCTGGTGTCACAAACGGCCAAAACGGGCATCAAACGGTCAAACTCATAGCGTACGACATCAGATTGACCTGAAATCACAGCACAACAATTCAATTATTATTCTCGACATTCACGAGTAGACGGCATGTCAATCGAATGTGCGGTCTGCACGGTAGGGCTCATTATGCGTTTTTTAAGCGTTGTGTGTGCTTGATAAACGCGCGTGGGGGGGGGGGGGTCCAAACTGGCCGAACGATGTCCGAATGGCCTGAAATCGGACGACATCAAAGGGTGAGTGAATTTTGATGTGGTCTAGCATAGGGTACGTCAATCGGACGTGCCGTGTGCCCGCGGTGACCGGGAACTCCGTTCTGGAGTCACAAACGGCCAAAACGGCGTCTAACGGTCAAACTCATAGCGGACGACATCAGATTGACCTGAAATCAGAGGACACCAATTCAATTATTATTCGCGATGTGCACGCGTATACGGCACGTCAATCGGATGTGCGGTCTGCGCGGTAGGGCTCATTATGCGTTCTTTAAGCGTTGTGCGCGCTTGATAAACGCGTGCACGTGCTTGATAAACACGCGTGGATGGTCCAAAATGACCAAACTATGTCCGAATGGCCTAAAATCGGACAACATCAAAGGGTGAGTAAATTTTGATGTGGTCGAGCAAACGACACGTTAATTGGACGTGTCGTGTGCCCGCGGTGACCGGGAACACCGTTTTGGTGTCACAAACGGCCAAAACGGGCGTCTAACGGTCAAACTCATAGCGAAAGAAATCGGATTGACCTGAAATCACAGGAAAACAATCCACTTATTATTCTCGACGTGCACGCTCAGACGACACATTAATCGGACGTGCGGTCTGCGCGGTAGAGCTCATAATGCGTTCTTTAAGGGTTGTGCGCTCTTGATAAACACGTGTGGGGGGTCCAAACTGGCCGAACGATGTCCGAATGGGCTGAAATCGGATGACATCAAAGGTTGAGTGAATTGTGATGTGGTCGAGTAGAAGGCGCGTCAATCGGACGTGTTGTGTGCCTGCGGTGACCGGGAATGCCGTTCTGGTGTCATAAACGGCCAAAATGGGCGTCTAACGGTTAAACTCATAGCGGACGACATCAGATTGAACTAAAATCACAGGAAAACAATCCAATTATTATTAGTGACGTGCATGCGCAGACGGAACGTGAATCGGACGTGTAGTCTGCCCCGTAAGTCTCATTATGCATTCTTTAAGGGTTGTGCGCGCTTGATAAACGTGCATGGGGAGGTCCAAACTGGCCGAACGATGTCTGAATTGCCTGAAAGCAGTCGAAATCAAAGGGTGAGTGAATTTTGATATGGTCAAGCAGACGGTACGTCAATCGGACATGCCGTGTGCCCACGGTGACCAGGAATGCCGTTCTGGTGTCAGAAATGGCCAAAACGAGTGTCTAACTGTCAAACTCATAGCGGACGACATCAGATTGACTTGAAATCACAAGACAACAATCCAATTATTATTCACGACATGCACGTGCAGAAGACACGTCAATCAGATATGCGGTCTGCGTGGTAGGGCTCATTATGCGTTCTTTAAGCGTTGTGCGCGCTTGATAAACGCGCGTGGGGGGTCCAAACCGGCCGAACGATATCCAAATGGCCTGAAATCGGGCGAAATCAAAGGTTGAGTGAATTTTGATGTGGTCGAGTAGACGGCACGTCAATCGGACGTGCTGTCTGCCTGCGGTGACTGGGAACGCCGTTCTGGTGTCATAAACGGCCAAAACGGGCGTCTAACGGTCAAACTCATAGCGGACGACATTGGATTGACCTGAAATCATAGGAAAACAATCCAATTATTATTCGCGACGTGCACGCATAGACAACACGTCAATCAGACGTGCGGTCTGCACCGTAGGGCTCATTATGTGTTCTTTAAGTGTTTTGTGCACTTGATAAACGCGCGTGGGGGGGGGGGTCCAAAATGGCCGAACGATTTACGAATGGCCTGAAATCTGACGACATAAAAGGGTGAGTGAATTGTGATGTGGTCGAGTGGAAAGAACGCTAGTCGGATGTGTCGTGTGCCCGTGGTGATAGGGAACACCGTTTTGGTGTCACAAACGGCCAAAACGGGCGTCTAACGGTCAAACTCATAGCGAACGAAATCGGATTGACCTGAAATCACATGACAACAATCCAATTATTATTCGCGACGTTCACGCATAGATGGCACATCAATCGGACGTGCGGTCTGCGCGGTAGGGCTCATTATGCGTTCTTTAAGTGTTGTGTGCACTTGATAAACGTGTGGGGGGGGTCAAACTGGCCGAACGAAGTTTGAATGGCCTGAAATTGGACGACATCAAAGGGTGAGTGAATTGTGATGTGGTAGGGCAGAAGACATGTCAATCGGACGTGCCGTGTGCCCGCGGTGACCGGGAACGCAGTTCTGGTGTCACAAACGGCCAAAACGGGCGTCTAACTGTTAAACTCATAGCGGACGACATCGGATTGACCTGAAATCACAGGACAACAATACAATTATTATTCGCAACGTGAACGCATAGACGGCATGTCAATCGGACGTGCGGTGTGCGCCGTAGGGCTCATTATGTGTTCATTAAGGGTTGTGCGCGCTTGATAAATGCGCGTGGGGGGGGGGTCCAAACTGGCTGAACGATGTCCAAATGGCATGAAATGGGACGAAATCAAAGGGTGAGTGAATTTTGATATGGTCGAGCAGACGACACATCAATCGGACGTGTCGTATGCCCGCGGTGACCGGGAACGCCGTTCTGGTGTCATAAACGGCCAAAACTGGCGTCTAATGGTCAAACTCTTAGCGGAAGACATCGGATTGACTTGAAATCATAGGACAACAATCCAATTATTATTCGTGGCATGCACGCGTAGACGGCACATCAATCGGACGTGTGGTCTGCGCGGTAGGGCTCATTATGTGTTCTTTAAGCGTTGCGCGCGCTTCATAAACGCCCGTGGGGGGGGGGGGTCCAAACTGGCCGAACGATGTCCAAATGGCCTGAAATCGGACGACATAAAAGGGTGAGTGAATTGTTATGTGCCCGTGGTGACCGGGAATGCCGTTCTGGTGTCATAAGCGGCCAAAACGGGCGTCTGACGGTCAAACGTTTAGCAGATGACATCGGATTGACCTGAAATCACAGGAAAACAATCCAATTATTATTCGCGACGTGTAGGCGTAGACAGAATGTCAATCGGACGTGCGGTCTGCGCCGTAGGGCTCATTGTGTGTTCTTTAAGGGTTGTGGGCGATTGATAAACGCGTGTGGGGGGTCCAAACTGGCCGAACGATGTCTGAACGTCCTGAAATCGGACGACATCAAAGGGTGAGTGAATTGTGATGTGGTCGAGCAGACGTCACATTAATCTGTCGTGTCGTGTGCCCGCGGTGACCGGGAACGCCGTTCAGGTGTAAAAACGGCCAAAACTGGCGTCTAACGGTCAAACTCTTAAGGGACGACATCGGATTGACCTGAAATCACAGGAAAACAATCCAATTATTATTTACGACGTGCACGCGCAGACGGCACGTCAATCGGACGTGTGGTCTGCGCGGTAGGGCTCATTATGTGTTCTTTAAGCGTTGTGCGCGCTTGATAAACGCACGTGGGGGGGGGGTCCAAACTGGCCGAACGATGTCCAAATGGCCTGAAATCGGACTACATCAAAGGGTGAGTGACTTGTGATGTGTTCAAGTAGACGGAACGTTAATCGGACATGTCATGTGCCCGAGGTGACCGGGAACGCCGTTCTGGTGTCACAAACGGCAAAAACGGGCGTCTAACAGTCAAACTCTTTGCGGACGACATTGGATTGACCTAAAATCACAGGACAACAATCCAATTATTATTCACAACATGCACGCACAGACAGAATTTCAATCGGACGTGCGGTCTGCGCGGTAGGGCTCATTATGCGTTCTTTAAGAGTTGGGTGCGCTTGATAAACGCGCGTGTGGGGGTCCAAACTGGCCGAACGATGTCCGAATGGCCTGAAATAGGACGAAATCAAAGGGTGAGTGAATTGTGATGTGTTCGAGCAGACGGAACGTCAATCGGATTTGCCGTGTGCCCGCTGTGATCGGGAACGCCGTTCTGGTGTCACAAACGGCCAAAACGGGCGTCTAACGTTCAAACTCATAGCGGACGACATCGGATTGACCTGAAATAACAGGACAACAATCCAATTATTATTCGCAATGTGCACGCGTAGAGGGCATGTCAATCGGATGTGCGGTCTGTGCCGTAGGGCTCATTAGGTGTTCTTTAAGGTTTGTGCGCACTTGATAAATGCGCGTGGGGGGTCCAAACTGGCCGAACGATTTACGAATGGCCTAAAATCGGACTACATCAAAGGGTGAGTGAATTGTGATGTGGCTGAGCAGACAACACATCAATCGGACATGCCGTGTGCCCGCGGTGACTGGGAACGCCGTTCTGGTGTCATAAACGGCCAAAACGGGCGTCTAACGGTCAAACTCAAAGCGGACGACATCAGATTGACCGGAAATCAAAGGACAACAATCCAATTTCTATTCGCGACGTTCACGCGTAGACTACACGTCAATCGGATTTGTGGTCTGCGCGGTAGGGCTCATTATGCGTTCTTTAAGCGTCGCGCGCACTTAATAAACGCGTGCGCGTGCTTAATAAAAGCGCGTGGGGGGTCCAAACTGGACGAACGATGTCTGAATGGCCTGAAATCGGACAACATCAAAGGGTGAGTGAATTGTGATGTGTTCGAGCAGACGTCAAGTCAATCGGACATGTCGTGTGCCCGCGGTGACCTGGAACGTCGTTCTGGTGTCACAAACGGCCAAAACGGGCGTCTAACGGTCAAACTCATAACGAACGACATCGGATTGACCTGAAATCACAAGACAACAATCCAATTATTATTCGCGACATTCACGCATAGACGGCACGTCAATCGGACGTGAGGTCTGCGCGGTAGGGCTCATTATGTGATCATTAAGGGTTGCGCGCCCTTAATAAACGCGCGTGGGGGGTCCAAACTGGTCGAACGATGTCCAAATGGCCTGAAATCGGATGACATAAAAGGGTGTGTGAATTGTGATGTGTTCGAGAAGACGGAACATCAATCGGACGTGCTATGTGCCCGCGGTGACCGGGAACGCCGTTCTGGTGTCATAAACGGTCAAAACGTGCGTCTAACGGTCAAACTCATAGTGGACGACATCAGATTGACCTGAAATCATAGGAAAACAATACAATTATCATTTGCGACGTGAACGCGTAGAGGGAACGTCAATCGGACGTGCGGTCTGCGCCATAGGGCTAATTATGCGTTCTTTAAGGGTTGTGTGTGCTTGATAAACGCGCGTGGGGGGGTCCAAACAGGCCGAACGATGTCCGAATAGGCTGAAATCGGACAAGATCAAAGGGTGAGTGAATTGTGATGTGGTAGAGAAGACAGAACGTCAATCGGACGTGACGTGTGCCCGCGGAGACCGGGAACGCCGTTCTGCTGTCACAAATGGCCAAAACTGGCGTCTAACGATCAAACTCTTAGCGGACGACATCGGATTGACCTGAAATCAGAGGACAACAATCCAATTATTATTCGCGATGTGCACGCGTAGACGGAATGTCAATCAGACGTGCTGTCTGTGCAGTAGGTCCCATTATGCGTTCTTTAAGCGTTGCGCGCGCTTGATAAACGCAGGTGGGGGGGTCCAAACTGGCTGAACGATGTCCGAATGGCCTTAAATCGGATGACATCAAAAGGTGAGTGAATTTTGATGTGGTCAAGCAGACGACACGTCAATCGGACGTGCCGTGTGCCCGCGGTGACCCGGAACGCCGTTCTGGTGTCACAAACGGCCAAAATGCGCGTCTAACAGTCATACTCTTAGCGGACGACATCAGATTGACCTGAAATCACAGGACTACAATACAATTATTATTCGCGACGTGCACACGCAGAAGAAACATCCATCGGACGTGCGGTCTGTGTGGTAGGGCTCATTATGTGTTCTTTAAGAGTTGCGCGCGCTTGACAAACGCGCATGGGGCGTTCCAAATTGGCCGAACGATGTCTGAATGTCCTGAAATCGGACGAAATCAAAGGGTGAGTGAATTGTGATGTTTTCGAGTATACGACACATCAATCGAACGTTCTGTGTGCCCGCGGTGACCGGGAACGCCGTTCTGGTGTCACAAACAGCCAAAACGGGCGTCTAACGGTCAAACTCATAGAGGACGACATCGGGTTGACCTGAAATCACATGACAACAATCCAATTATTA
Organism: Viscum album; assembly: GCA_963277665.1. Classification (NCBI taxonomy): domain Eukaryota; kingdom Viridiplantae; phylum Streptophyta; class Magnoliopsida; order Santalales; family Viscaceae; genus Viscum; species Viscum album. The sequence goes on along the minus strand of OY728148.1, from coordinate 959,087,545 downwards.
TTCGCGACATGCACGCACAGACAGCACATCAATCGGGCGTGCGGTCTGCACCGAAAGGCTCATTATGTGTTCTTTAAGGGTTTCGCGCGCTTGATAAACACGCGTGGGGGGGTCCAAACTGGCCGAACGATGTCCGAATGGCATGAAATAGGACGACATAAAAGGGTGAGTGAATTGTGATGTGGTCAAGCAGACGGCACATCAATCGGACGTTCTGTGAGACCGCGGTGACTGGGAACGCCGTTCTGGTGTCAAAAACGACCAAAACGGGCGTCTAACGGTCAAACTCATAGTGGACGACATCAGATTGACTTGAAATCATAGGAAGTCAATCCTATTATTATTCTAGATTTGAACGCGCAGACAACACGTCAATCGGACTTGCGGTCTGCACAGTAGGGCTCATTATGCGTTCTTTAAGAGTTGCACGCTCTTGATAAACGCGCGTGGGGGTGTCCAAACTGGCCGAACGATGTCTGAATGGATTGAAATCGGACGACATCCAAGGGTGAGTAAAGAGAATCATGGTGGAAGGGATGATATACATTGTAAGGAAGAAGTGTAGGGGTTTTATTATCATAATTGTAAAAGGTTGTGGAATCACTAATTATACTCTATTTTTTCCCCTATTGAATTAAAAAAATGAAAAAATTATAAAAAGAACCAACAAAAAGAGAAAAAAATGGGTTATGATTTGGGAAAACCCAAAATCACCATTTTCTAGACCGATGATCTTAAGAGCGTATATGGTTAGGTGATTTATGTGAGGTCTGATATAATCATAACATTTAAAAAAAGAAAATAAAGTACAAAATTAAAAAAAATCAAGAGGTTTCACAAATCATTCATTATGCTTACATGATCATAACATTTTATATGAGTTTTGGGAAGTGGGTGTTGCTACTATGAAGGGGATAATTTCATTATATTTTTACTTTTGATATCATGCATAGTACTTAATATATTAGCCTCCTCATTGAGCCTTAATTTTTAAAGCCTCAAATCATACCAACCTTAAACCTTAGAGTCAATAGAACCTTGATTTCATGTCTTTGTGATTTTATGTGCATTTTGTCCTTACAAAGTGGAGGATGTAGTTTATTTACAAGCATATGGATAAGGAGCATCTTCTCATGATATGAGCATAACTCTACTTGAATTGTATAATGAGTAATGAGAGAAAATAATCAAAATTGAGGTAAATCATGACTTGTCATGTTTAATAATAATGAATCAAGGATCTTGAATGAATGAAAGGAGAAGTTCCATAAATTTTCAAATGGTAAAAGTAAAATATGTGAATTATTTGTTTCTTTGAAAAATGGGAAATTAAATTGATATTTTTCGATTTTTTTGAAAGTTTGATTTCACGTTAATTTTTTTTGATTTAATTGAATTGTAATTTTAATATTGGTAACATTGGTGTCCTCTAATTTCTATGTTGAGATTTTATACTTGAGGACAAGCATGGTTTAAGTGTGGGGGTATTTGAGAGAGCAAATTTATGTGCATATTTTTTATCAAATAATGATGATTTTTAATTTTATTCAATGATAAAACCCATGTATTTCAATGTTTTTTTAAAATAATGGGTAATTTGAATTTTAGAATGATTATGAGAAAAATTGAGAAAAGTGAATAATTTTGAATTTTTGATAGATTTTTACTACAAAGGTAATTTTGTCATTTTTAAAAAATATATAATTCCAAAATTCATGATTGTTTTTCTTAAAATCAAGATATTATTTCATTCAACTTTATCTTAAGGACATAGAGTTGATTCAAAGATCTATTAGTCCAAAAAAATCATTGAAGTTGGAAATTTTTCTAGGCAAATAGAATGGACCCCACCACTATAACAGATGAAAATATCAGTATCCTCACCTCATATTTTGGTTATTCCACCTAAGATAGAACTAGGACACATAGTACCAACTTTAAAACAAATTTTGGGGGATTTTTAAGTCATTAAGGTTTCCATTGATCGTTAGAAATTTGAAGACAACTTCCTGGAAATTTTGGCCATAAAAAGTCTTATTCAATGAAAATTCCATAACTCATTAATCCTTGTGGCTAAATGAGCTGAAATTTGGAGGTTGAATGGAAACCACATTATTAAATAACTTATATTAAGGGTTCCACACATTAATCTAACATTAAATAGGCCAACAATGTGCAATCTTTCAGAGGAATGAATTCTTCCTATAAAAGGAGGTCCTCGCCTTCTTCGCAAATCATCAGCTCGACACCCACAGCTAAAGAGGGATCCCACCAGGGCACGGGCCACTTCTTCTCCTCTTTCCCCCAAAATTTATTCTTTATATTTTATTTTAATTTTATTATTGTATTATTTTTCAATTCTAATTCAAATTTTAGTTTTATTAATCCACGCCTTTGTGTTTCTCCATCTACTTGTCTTCATTTCTTTCCCTCTCTCTCTCTTCTCATCCACCCACTCCACTGAGTAATATATTACTCTTAGAAATGATAGGCTGACCCTGAGACTTGTCCTGGGGGGAGGTGAAGGTGATCATGAATTTTCATTAATGTTTAATTTTACGTTTGTAGATAGATTTGAGTAGCATGTGCAGGTAAGGCGAATGTCTCTGATGTTGTGACCGCCTCAAATGAAATGAAACTCAACCTATCCTTATTCTTTTATTTAATCAACTTTTCCTCACTCCATTGGTTAGTTCTTCACACATTGGATTTGAGCTAATCAATGTATGAAACGGCTTTGATTGAACTGGGTTCTGGAAGATGACACATTCTAGAGAAAGGTGTGTCACCAACTAGGATTAAAGGAGGATGTGGAATTGAGAGTACTCAAACATTAAATGATATTTCACAATTTATAATTAAATAATAGTAGTTCAAACATGAGATTTCATGTTTGGATTATCATACTAAAATTAAACATATGAATCATCATAATGATTGAACATTTAACCAACCCCCAAAACCACGTTCTTTCTTATTAATTCATTCTGTTTAGACTTGCATATTAGTATAAATTTAGAAATCTTGATTCACATGTCATTATTTTAAATAATAAAAAACCCAAAAATATTTTCATCACTTTCATTTAATAAATAAAACCAAAAAAATAGATATAATAGGTGAATTAGATAATGTAAGTGAACTACATTGGGAAGGATCTTCAAGATAGATTACCCTTGTCAGCCACTATGTTGCACTAGGAAAAATATAATTATTTTTGTCTATGACCCATGACAGGCGTGCGTAAAAAATGACGTTGTTTCCAATGAGACAATCATTAGTTTATTAACTTTTTCTAGTTTCACATCTTAGTAAGATTTCATTTCATTTAAAAAACTAAAAAAAGACTTCCGTGATGTATTCAAATTCAGAATATTATGCATGGAAAAATCACTCACAGGTGGAGTAACAACTATAAGAAGAAGATGACTATTTTAGAAGATATTAGGTGCATGAACTTCAAGAATGAATTGAACAATTAACAGGAAAGGATGATAGAGATTTTGATTATGTTTGTGCATTAATGGAGTAACCAAACCCTAAGCTGAAGGAAGAACATGAGAAAGTGGTGGAAGAAATTGCACCACTTATATTTGAAATTGATGAACCTGAGGAGTCAAGGGAGGAAGACCTACCTGGTGAGATACAAGTGGGAGATAAAAAATGTTTGGATGAATTCTTGATTAAATTTGAGGAACTGACTAACCTCCCAATATATTAAAAAGAAGAAGATTTATCACCCCTGAAGGAAGAAACCACCCAAGTGGTGGAATTTGAAGTCAAGATGGAGGAGCTCGACTACCTGCATCCATCCTCAGAGATTCTACTCCAAGAGGATCTTACCATTGAGGTAGAGATTGAAGCTGAACTGACTCAGGCAGTTGAACCATTCATTGAATCTATCCCTTCTAATTTTACTGAATCTGAATTCTTAATCACTCATTGTGGTTTTGATTATATATAATTTGACAGTCTCAGCTATTCGAAATTTGGGGGATACCACGAGGACGCATAGGAGTAACTGTTCAACAAATTTGGGAGAGTTTTGAAGACATTAAGGTTTCCATTGATCGTTACACATTTGAAGGAAGCTTCCTGGAAATTTTGGCTATAAAAATGTCTTACTCAATGAAAATTACATAACTCATTAACCCAGAGGTTAAATGAGCTGAAATTTGGAGGATGAACAGACAACAGATTTATGAACAACTTTTATGAAGGCATAAATGCGTGAATCCACCATTTAATGGTCCAACAACGCGCAATATTATGGTCCAACAACGCGCAAAATTATAATGTCTCTATGATTTATATGGTTTCACTTTTCATATGATGAAATATTCATTTGTTTTATTTGGATTATGTGATGATGGGATGATGTTTATGAAATCTATTTTATTCATTGGGTTATGATGAATGTTTTATGTTTATTTTTTGGAACAAGTAAGAATGATTTTATTATGAGATGGGTGGGACCTATATCTCCCTCCAATGCATTGGGTAAATATTTATATCTCATGAGATAGATATGGCTGGAATGGTAAGTTAATCAGGTTCAGTGATACAGGACTGGAATGAGGAGTGAACTCGATTTAGAAAGGGACTTTGTCCAATAATATGGTCTTGGTAGAAATTCCTTGGCTACTATGGAAATCATAACAAGTGCTGAATGGTTTCCACAATTACATGATTTATTCCCATGCTATTTTATCAAGATTGATGTTCCATTATGATATATGCCTTACGTACTTCCATGATTTAGGTATTTGCTCAAGATTTTGATGTTTATATTTTATGTTATAGTTTTTGCATTCAAAGGTTTATGGATTGTTTTATGTTCTCTATGTTTACCCTTACTGAGCATTTGAGGTCACCCTTTATATGTTTTCTTTTCCCCATGATATAAAGAAAGGTTTTAGGTAAGAATACCAAAAAGGGGAAGATCTTTATAGGAGATGTTGAAGATCTTTCACCATGATTATAATATTTCGTTCCGAGTTTCCAAAGACACTAAACTAATACGGTCTTTGGGTGTCTGTTTTTTCATGTATTAAGTATTCTGCAAAAGTAATGTAATGTCCATGTACGTCAAACTTTGGGTCTCTACATAAACCAAGAAAAAATCTTCTTACTTTGATGGGGAAGAATTTGATCTTGATACTTCATGTTTTAATATTATTCAAATAGAATTACACTCTGACTTTCCCATTGACTATTATTTTGATGAAGCATGCCTCGAGGAACCCATGGACAGAAAATAAGAGGTTTCACAAGTAGCAACCAAGAAGGAGGACGATTCATACTTCATCCTACCCCCACCATACAAGATATACCTCATTTTTAATGGGGTGTGGATATGGTGTTCTCTATCCCTGGATCATTATTAACCCTGAAGGATAAAGTACAAGCTGGGAAAAGCCACATGTAGTGGTTCAAATCAAAGAAACATTATCCTCCATCAAACTTTGGATAACAGTCGGTATTTCCCTCTAGAGGTAGTCAAAATTCAGGTCCGACATAGGGGATAATACCAAGATTTATCTTTACTTGCTTTCTAGGAATTCAGATGTCAATTTATTTTCTTTGAAATAATTTAGCATGTGGCCCCATCCATCTTTTCATTTTTAGCTTAAATTAAATGATCATTGTGATTAATTGAGTAATTTTCTTTTGTAGGATAATAAAGGTAGAAGGAAGCCCTAGACAGTGAACGGGAAGGACCAAGTTTCATGGGAAAAGGGTGTTCAATTTTAGTGTTTTATCTTTTAAACTCTCCACATTGTTTTCCACAACATGTTTTGAGCTTTAAAGATAAAATTGCATTCCCAAACTTGAATTCATGTTTCACGCGATTTATGTAACACCCCAAGATTTCATAGTGCATTATTTTTTTCAAAATAATTCAATAACTTTCACTAAAGGCAACACAGAGTTCAAGCTCACCACGACTTACCAAACTAGCCGTTCAAAAGAGGTTATTAATAGTATTAACTGAATTTTGAACTTTATATAATCTTTATAATTTTAGAATCCATATTATGAGTTTCTTAGACATAATGTAAGAACAAATTCATATTTTTCAGATAAAGGAATTATTTTTCAAAAATGCACTTTTACCGACTTTTAATGGTGAACCCTTTTTAAAACTAATATTTTAAAACTTTTATATATTCAATTTGACTAAATAAATTTATTCTTTAGAAGGGGGACATTAAAAATTTATAATGTAATACCCCAAGCTTCCTCAGTATGCTTCTCTTTGAATAATATTGTAGCATGTGTTGTATGCAACTTCGAGTTCAAACACACCACAACCAATCAAACTTACCCTTATGAATAGTAATACCTAATTTTTGAAATTTTTTAAATTTTATCTTTCAAAATGGACTTCATTTTTGGATTTGGAATATCTAAATTATCCTAGGATGAAATTTTGGTACTTTTCAGATAACTTTTATATTTTGATGAATAGTGAAAAAGACACTTTATATTAATTAAGTGATAATGACACTTTATATTAATTAAGTTAAAATAAATACAAAAATGACAAAAGCATATATCTTTTAGAAAAATAATTTTTATATAGGGTTATATATGTTGGATTTTCGACTGTAAATATTAATTAGAAAGCTAAAAATATTTCCTACATAATGGTATTTTATTTATAATTTTTATATATTTAATAATTAATATTATTTATGACACAATAATGATGCATTACTTTCCTTATTAATGAAAGTATCAAATAATTGGTATTATAAATGTTAAAATAAATATAATTTGAAAGTTTTGATGACATACACAAATTTTATTGGTTAATATGACATGTTAGGATTTCTTAAATGAATTTGGTTCGAATTTATAAAGTTGTTAAGACTTTAACAAAAATCAATTATTGTGTAGTGTCAAAATTGACATAAATGAGTTTTTAAAACAAATATTATATTATTAATTTATATTCTATTCCTAAAAATCTAAGGATCTACCAAAGGACTTATATCATTATTGGTGTATCATTAATGGACCACTTGGGGGTTTCTTGGATGTATATAGTAAGTTTATTAACTATATATTATAAAAATACAATATGACATGGTAAGTGTTAAACTAATTAACCAAGTGTTAAAAATAAAATATATTGTTAATATAATTACCCAAAACTGTCTAAAATCTATTGGTTGAAAGGATTTCGACCCATCCCCACCTTATACTTTGAATAATCCACTTTGGATCCATTAGAAACCAAATATTATTTTATTATAAAATAATACTTTATATTTTTCCTAAAGAGTCCCTCACCCCTCTTATAAAAGGGCACTCCCCCTTCTCATTAATTCACACCTTCAATGCCATTTGGCTCAGCCAACCCCTTCCCAAATATCCTCCCAAATTCCCTCACTTCATCCTAGAGGCCTTAGTTTGATCATAAAGCCAACCTAATGATCCCTTTTGATCAAATCAAAAGGAAGACCCGAAGAAGAGGTAACGTCTTCACCACCCTCTTTAAAGTTCCTTTCTTCTTCAACTTCCTCTTTCCTTGTTATTTCCATTCTCAAATAATAACTCCAGTACCTTATATATACTGTGATGTTATTATAATTATCAAACAAACAGATTCATTATTCTATCCATCCCTTGAATGACATGTCACCATACGTGCGTACGTACGGCATACCGTCTCCACGTTGTGGTGTAATTGTTATTCAATATACTATTATTTAGATGGGTATAATAATTATTTATAATTCATGTAAATAATAAATATAACATGATAATTATTCTGTCTATATGATATACCATCCAATTATATATTATTTTTATATCAAAAGAATGATATTGTCGCTCGTGCTTACGTACGGATTACCGTCTCCACGAACGCGATGAGATTCATTCCCCATCATATCCATTCAAGGATAAATTTTATAGGATGATTAAAAATAATATTTAAGGACTTAATATCATTCTAGATATGTGTATGATACAACCTATCCTTAACCAACATGACTTATATAAAAGAAAATGAGTAAGTTAACACCCAAAATGACGATAATACTAAGACTATATTAACAAATCGATGTTAAAAGATCATATATGATATCATATTAATATATATGATTATTGTATAATTCAATAACCATTATTTCACCATTATACTGGAGGTTAACCTACCATCAACCAAGGAAAAGTACAGGGTAAGGGGTTTTCATCTCACTCTTTATTCCCATGAGATTCATGCCATATTGCCACTATTAACTTTTGTGTGGTATATGTACTGCCTATAATTGTATTCTTTTTGTAATACACTTTATTTTATGTGTATTTACATATTCATTGTATGATACCTCATTCATGAGTTATATGTTTCGTAAGTTACCAAATTGGTAACGGTTAATTTCACAATCTATTTATTATCTGAGGTTTTTTTTACGTAAGTATCTACTGGGACATATTTATTATCCATGTCCATGTTTTATGAAAGTGTTTTCAAAGGAATTATTTTTAGGGACTTTTTACTAAAACATCATTTCAAATGTTTTAGATATTTATTCTTCTAAATCTTTCTCTTTAATGTCCATGTCTTCAAAATGGTTTTTAATAATTTATTTATATGGACATGAATGTTTTTAAAATGTTAATGCCTTTCAAAATTTTCAAAGTGGTATGGGTCAATTTTATTCAAAATTGTCTTTAAATGACTTCTTTTTTAAATTGTTTGACTTTTATATGTTTTCATGAAAAAGGGGTATTTCTCTCAAAGAGTTTTACAAATCATTTTCATATATGTCAAAATTCTTTAATGGATTTTAAACTTGTTTTAATGTTGTTTTATCATGATACAAATCTTCCATATTGTGTTGAAGGATTTGTGATATGTTTGACTATGGATGTGTTATTTTTATTCCATTCATGGTTTATGGAGAAACTATTGACATTTCGTAAGCTTGTTTTAATATGAATGTTTATGTTATGTATAAATCTGTACATATGAGGAATACATTGGACTTAATATGTGACGGATGGAGCCCACTATAGCTCCTCGATGCATCGGTAGGTCTCATGAGACAAACTAGTGTCTTGGAAGTAGGCCTTGACAAAATCTTATTTTTATTCTTGGCATGAGGTCTTGGCTATGTGGTTATGATAATCCGGTATTATGCATTCGATCATTATGAAAGTTGTTAGTGATATTGCATGTGATTATTCGACTAGTAGAATATCCATGTGAATAAGCAAATGGAATTATTTTATTTTTTCCATATTATGTTGAAGTTCAAGTTTAAAAGGATTTTGTTTTAGTTATACATTGCCTAAAATGTTTATGATTATTTATTAAAGTTTCCGCCATATTGTTATCCTTATCGAGCATCTGAGCTCACCCTTTCTATGTTTTATTTTTTTTCCCAGGATTCCAAGAAGTGTATTGGGATTGATATGCAGGGTTAAGCCAAGGAAATAATGGCATTCATAAAGGATTATTTATGTTATTTTGTATGTTATAATGTTTAATGTAACATTCATGTATGTAATCTATTTTCCAAGACTGCTAAACTGATCGGTCCTTAGGGACTTCATTCCTTGTGATCAAGCCAATGTTATGTAATAATGTACCGACTCTGAGTAACTGGGGTCGGGGCGTTACAGTTGGTATCAGAGAGAGGTTTAGTACAAACCTTGAAAACTATATATAGATAAAATCTGATTGGAACACATAGCCCTAAGATAAACTTTGAGGATTAGTATAGAATAACTTCCAAGAATTTTGGTATTGTAGAGATTTTGTGAGTTTTCCGAGCAATACATCTCTGTCTGGATACGAGCAGGTAGAGGTGGCTCTGGAACAGATGTACCTAGAGGTAAAACCCAAAACAACACTTTGAGCTAGACTCGAACGGGAACTGGTGCACGACAACAGGCCTTGTTGCACTCTTGGTTACGACACTCCCGAGGGATATGCTTAGGTTAATTCTCATTTCTTTACAAACCATTATGAAGGGTTTATGAGTATATACTTCCTCAAAGAAGACATTTTTATGATTATGGATTATATCCATAAACTATTTAATTTATGTTATGTGTTTTACAAGTTTGGGTTAAGGTATTTCTATTCACAAACTAATCTAGTGTATGTCATTATTTAGAAATTGCACCCAGTAGAATGAATGAGAACTCCAGTAATACGCATGATCCAAAGAGTAAGAAAGATCATATCTTTCATGATATTATGCCATCATTTAGAAGGGAAATAGTATCCCATGTATTATCATCATATGAAGAAATAGTATCATGTGTTGATAAGATAATTAAAGAGTTCTCTGAGTCCTATGGATTTGAAGGGAAGCAATAGAAGAAAAGGATGGAAGAGAGAAAGATGGATAAAGGGAAGAGGGAAAAGAAAAAAATTTCCATATGTGATATTTGTGGGAAGAAACACCCTATAACTTGTCTGAAGGGAATGGCAGTTTTGTTATAAGTTTGGAGAAAAAGGACACCTTTTACGTGACTGTAAGGGTAAGGAAAAGGTTACAAATGTACAATGCTTCATTTGCAAGGAGTTGGGACACTATGCAAACCTATGTTTAAATCATCAGAGTATGCCCCAAATGATGCTATTGGATAATAATAAAGTTATGATACTACCACAGATGATGATGAATGATTAGAGTTCTTATGTTGTTATTAAATAATTATGTCATTTGGGTGTTTCTACTTTGAAGGGGGTAATTTCATTATATTTTTACTTTTGATATCATGCATAGTACTTAAGAGATTCGCCTCCTCCAGGAGCCTTAATTTTTATTTCATCAAATCCTACCAACCATAAACCTCAAAGTCAATAGAACCTTAATTGAAATACCTCGTTATTTTATGTGTGTTTTGTCTTTCCAAAGTGGAGAAACCAGTTCATTTACAAGCCTATGGATAAGGAGCATGATTCTCATGATATAAGAATAAATCTACTTGAATTGTATCATGAGGGATGAGAGAAAAGAATCAAAAGTGAGGTAAATCATGACTTGGCATGTTTAATAATAATAAATGAAGGATCTTGAATGAATTAAATGAGATGTTCCATTAATTTTCAATGGGTAAAAGTAAAATATGTGAATTGATTATGAGCAAAATTGAGAAAAGTGCATAATTTTGGATTTTTGACCGATTTTTACTGCAAATGTATTTTTCTCATTTCGTAAAACATATAATTCCAAAATTCATGATAAGTTTTTTTTAAATCCTGATTTTATTTCATTCAACTCTCTCTTTTGGACCTAGAGCTGATTCGAAGATCTATTAGTTCAAAAAATTCATTAAAGTTGGATACTTTTTCAGGCAGACAACGTAGATCCCACCACCATAACAGATGAAAAAACTGGTTCCCTCACCTACAATTTAGGTAATATTACTTGGGATACCATGAGGACACATAGGAGAAACTCTACAACAAATTTGGGGGAGTTTTGAAGTCGTTAAGGTTTCCATTGATCGTTACACATTTGAAGGAATGTTCCTGGAAATTTCGGTCATAAAAAAGTCTTACTGAATGAAAATTACACAACTCCTTAACCCAGCGGCTAAATGAGATGAAATTTGGAGGATGAACGGACAACAAATTTATGAACAACTTTTATGGAGGGGTCGACCCGTTAATAGACCATTTAATGTTCCAACAACGTGCAATATTATAGTGGACATAAATCGACCATTTAATCAACCATTATTTAGTTTTGTATTAGTTTTCAATTGTAATTCAAATTTTAGTTTTATTAATATATGACTTTTTAATTCAAATTTTACCTATCTCTATATATATAGCCTTATGGAACCTCTTTCCGGGAGATATGTATTTATTTTCAATAAGATATTCTAAATAGGGTATTATTTATACACACGCTACAAAGATAATCATGACCTCTTTGGTCTTAAAACAAAAGATAATCACGGCGTGGATTCGCGACTCGTTGCCCGAGCCCACGCCGGCATGGAGCGGTTCTTCAGCTTGCCACCGCAGCAGAAGAAGAGGGCGAAGAGGAGCTCCAGGGATCACCAAGGATACGCCGACGACCTCACTGAAAGGTTCATGACGCAGTTTCTGTGGAAAGAGATGATGTCCTTCCACTTCATCGAAACCGCCGCCGGGAGCGTGGAGAAGTACTTCGTTCTGACCTTGGGCACAGATTTTCGAGATTTCAGGTAATTTTTTGAGATTTAAACGAGAAAAATGCCTGACATTTCAACTTGGTGGTGATTAGAAGTCGGAAAAGGTCCATATATTCCATGATCCTTTTGTGTCGGGGGCAGGAAGGAGTGGGAGGAGTACAGCGAGGCCATGAGCAGTCTGTCGGTGGCGATCATGGAGGTGATGGGCGTCGGCCTTGGGGTGGGACGCATCTACCTTCGGGATTTCTTCATTGGAAACGAATCGAATGCGTGTCTAAATTACTACCCTCCTTGCCGGCGATTGGAGGTGATGCTGGGGACGGGACCCCACTGCGAACCCACCTCCATTACCATCCTCCACCAGGACGACGTGGGCGGCCTCCATGTTTCGTACGACAGGAGGTGGCATTCCGTCGCCCCCACTCCAGCCATGTTCGTTGTTCTCATTAGCGACACCTTTATGGTATACACGTCTGCATTCACCACTTCTGATTTTCGTAGTCATAATGAGAGGGAAAGTCGCAGGATCTGACGAATGGGATGTACAAGAGCTGCGTACACAGGGCAGTGGTGAATGGGCGGAGGGCGAGGAAGTCGATAAGCTTCTTTCTGTGTCCGGCGCGGGATAGGGTGGCGAGTCCCCCGCCGCAGTTTCTAGCCAGCGGGAACCCCCGGAGGGCGTACCCAGACATCCAATGGCCCACCTTCCATTACTTCATCCGAAAACACTACCACGTCGACACCTGCACCCTCTAGTCTTTCTCTGAATGGTTTGTGACATAAAAATTGATCTTTGTTGTAAAATAAAGTGTCGGTCAATCAAGTATGTTATGGAGTACTATGTTATGGTAAAAATTTGACTTCTCTAAATGCTATGGAGTACTATTTATCGTTTTGATAAAAACACACTTCCATTGTGATGGTTGGATGAAGTTAGTTTTTTTAGGTATTAACAATTCTCATAAATTTGATTATGTTCTGTGATTGCAACTTTGATTAAATACACCGCTGTGAATCATAGGAGGTTCTAGACCGATAGCATGCCCCGACGGTGGAAAAACAAGATGTATCATTGTTTATTTAACCTCTACAGACACACAATTCATGTTGTATACTTGAAATGTTTAGAGTCAAATGTTGGGATTATCTGAGAATATGATTTATGATTTTGATTTTTATCCCATTTCAAGTAAGCCCATATACAAAAAATGTTTTATTCAGGTTGGAATGAGAGGGTAGATGCATTATTGTAAATGTATTTTTGTTGAATCATTTACGTATTTAATTTTTGAAGAATAAAATATATAGTGTTGATAAAGAATCCCTCTATCAGCGCTAGAAAAATGATGATAAAGAATCCCTTTATCAGTGCTAAAAAAGCGCTGATAAAAAGACCCTTTATCAGCACTAGAAAAGCGCTGATAAAGAAACCCTGTATCAAAGTAAAAATGTTAGTGCTAATACAAGAAAGATTTATCAGTGCTTTTTAACGGTGATAAAGGCAGTCTTTATCAGCGCTGATAAAACCTTAGTCCATTTTTTTATAAAGTCGGTCGCACAATGCCCTCATGTTATTGCGACCTAACGGTCTCGCGGTACTGGAACCCTGCGACTCCCCTCCACCGCCTGCTGAGTTCGCGTTGTTGGGCCTCTTCCGCCCACGAGCTTATCGTTGCCGGACCTCCACCGCCCTCGAGCTTCGCTTTGCCGGACCTCTGCCGCCCGCAACGCCCTCGAGCTTCGCGTTGCCGGACCTCTGCCGCCCGCTAAGCTTCACCTTGTCGGACCTCCTTTTAAGGCATGTTTTCCAAGTCATTTTTTTAATATTGTTCTCCTCTACCATCACACATAACCATATGTTGATTTTCCAGACCTCCCTTATCTTCTTCACGTTTGTCTCTAGGGTAATGCCCCCTGCCGAAGCTCGAGTTTGGTCCAACTTCTTCTAATGGTTCTAGATTTACTATTCTATAAATCATATCATACTATTAAAACATTGTTAATTGGAGTTTTGGGATGTGATGCTTTCCCATCAATGGTGTTCTAGTAGATTTTGTGTTTAATTATTTCATCCCTAGGTTTCATTTCCTCCAGTGGTGATGATTCTGCTTTATCATAGATTCATGAGTGTTCATCCTACATATTGTGATGGGGTTCTTGGGGGTAATCATCCAATATATTTCTATTAGTCCTAAGGTATCACCTTTTTTCTAATGACTACGGTGGGTTTTTAGGTGATTTGGTATCTGTTTATTCTAGATCCTAGAAACCATTCAATTTGATGGTGGTATGGCTGGATATGTTATATATATTCTTCCAACAATCAACTTTATGAAAAGGTGTGGTTTGAATTATAGAATATATATGATTTTATTTAATTATATTATTAGGTTATGTTGGGATGGAAATGGGTGATGAGGTTCTTAAGGTGATGAATTCTAGTTTGTTATCTTGTTAGTGAAGTTGTTGATGATGATGTTGATCAGGCGCATCACAGTGCAGGTATCAAGGCATGATTATTATCATGATTTGAGGCATGATTCAATATCATTTTTTTTGAAATTTGAATTTTGTGGTGTTTTATGGGGTATTTTTTATAATTTCACATACTATTTGAACATATGTGGCTATGAAATATTTATTTTTTCTTTTATCATTACTCCATTATTCTAGGATTTTCTATTAGTATAGTTTTTTTACTGTAAATCAAAATGTGGAATCTTTGGGTAATGTTTGAAATGGGTTGATTTTCTTTAAAAGGGGTGGTTTATTCATTTAAAATATCACTAGATTACTCCTAGGTATCATCGATTCCCTTAGATCCAACACCATGTCACCGTAAAGTAAGGAATAAAGGACAAACTTTTTCTTTAAGGACAACACCACCCAGTTCTGATGCATTTCTAGGTCATCCAATGCCTGAAATCTATTTTCTTCGATGGGTCCCCCCCTTCTTTCCTTCATGCTATCTATGTGAATTTGTCTGGCAGTGCACTTGTATGGCATGATGCCCAGACCACCAAGCTTTCTAGCCTTGCACCCCTACCTTCATCTCTGTCCTTCTCCCCTGCTGAGGTTACTAACTGCTTCTCTATAGTGGCCAGACCCCTTCCTAGTAGTGTTTGTTCTGTCTCCCTTGGATCTGAGCCTGTCATCCAGCTCCACATACTTATTGATCCAAAGAGAACTCCCTCACCAGCCCCCGGGTTTCATTACCCATCCTTCCCCTACCCCTTTGGATCCTCATATCCCACTCATATGAAGCGTATTAACCTGAATGGATTATAAACATGTTCAAAATCAAGGGACCTCAATGAGAGATCATCCTCCCACTTCAATAAGGCTACTAGATCTAGATCCAATGCCAGATCCCTGTCCTACCCATCATTATTATCTTCATATTTAATGCTCATGGTCTTAGTGCCCATGTTAAATCGAGTTTCCTCACCAAAGAAATCATAAAGCATAATGTCATTGTTGTTGTTGTCAAATAACACAAAATCCCTATAATAATCATAGAATTCTCCTGGAAGATTATGTTTCGTGGATTTCTACACTATGACCCCTCCAACTGACACAAATGGGTATTTTGGCACAATAAATATGTTGTTGAGACTGTTCAAGATTGCAATCAATTCATCACTACCAAGGTTTCCAACAGTGACACCTCATTCCATTCCTTTGGGTTGGAAATGACATTAAAGTCACCCCCAACAATGGAAGGACATCATGGAGTTTGTTCAGTTCATGGATGGGAAGGGCCTCAATGATCTCAACTTCTCAGGTGATAGTTTCACCTGGTGCAACAACTGCAGGGGCCATCACCACTTGTGGAGTCTATTGGACAGGTGTCTAGCCAACATGAAAGCCACTAACCTATTCTCAAATACCATGTTTTTCCATCTTTATTGAGGTATTTTGAACCACTCCCCCCTCTTGGTTTCCATTTCTTCTTGGCATGATCATCTGGAATGGTTTCACTTCCACCAGCAGTGGGTTAACATCCTAGGGTACCAGGACATGGTTTTTGAAATATGGAATGAACCATTGTAGGAGTATCGGGCCACCTTCAACCTCAGTGACCTGACCACAAACCCCGATAGGTGCGTGTTCTCCCCTTCCTCCTCAGGAACCTTCACTACCTGGGACTACTGTCGCATATGGGCTCCTTCGGAGTATTCTGATAGATGGAATGATACCTTGGGTTTATTGGACTATTAACACCAGTTTGAGATTTATGTGTGACTATATAGTTATTATAGTTTCTTATTATTTCTTACACACCACCACTTGAGTTGAGTAACCTGATTGAAATCCATATTTGTACTTTGGTTCTGATGTGGATATGGTTTTTTTTGTGTTTATGACATGTACATGTGTGGATATATGGGTATTTAGGCATGATGATATTTAATGTAGGGAAGAGACCTAGGAGTGGTAGATGTATCATTCCTGATTATTCTTGTGTTTGGTCTGGGGTGATTTGAGGAAACTATAATGAATCTAAAGTAATTATATTTAAAGAAGATGAATAAATACTAATGGTTACACTCTATTAATCTCTATTTTTATAAGGAAGTGGTTCTCTTCTACTGTATTTGGAAGTCCAATTTTGTATACTTGAACCATAAATACTAATATTTGAGATTCAAATAAGATGAAGATGAATAAAGATTGCATGGATGCTAATAGTTTGACAATAGAGTACGAGAACAGAGTGAAAGAGTTCATCAAATTTGCAAAGGATCACGCAAAGGATTCTTCTCAAATCCTTTTTCCATGTTTACGTTGTTGTTATTCTAGACTACTTACTCCAGACGGGTTGGAAGAACATTTGATATGTCACGGAATAGATCAGAGTTATAAATGTTGGAATAAACACGAAGAAAAAGAGAATATAGCTACTGGTTGGGATAAAACTACGTTTTATGATTCATCAGATATGAATACAAATATGGATAATGAAGAAGACCATACGGAGGATGTGATTACAGATGTCAATGATGATAAATATTGTATTGAGTATATGACAAAGACAATTGAAGATAAACTCCGTGATTGCCCAAAATTGTTTGAGAAGTTAAAGGGTTGTACAAAGACGTCATTATATGCTGGTTGCACCAAGGATACAACATTGTCAGCTGTAATGAAGTTGTATTAATTGAAAGCAGGCAACAGATGGAGTAGTGTCATTTTTACAGAACTACTTTCTCTCTTGAATGACATTCTCCCTGAAGATAATGAGCTCCTAAGCCGGACATATGAAGCTAAACGAATGCTACGCTCGATGGGTATGATTTCTGAAAGAATACATGCATGCCTGAAAGACTGTATATTGTTTTGCAAGGAGAACAAATCATTTACAGAATTCCCAAAGTGTTGTGATTCTCAATACAAGAAAGATGAATCCAATCCTACGAAAGTTGTATGGTACTTTCTAATCATTCCAAGGTTTAGGCGTCTGTATGGAATTGAAGAAACTGCAAGACAATTGTCGTGGCATGCAGATAAATGAAATAAAGATAAGAAATTACATCATTCAACCGACTCTCCTCCATGGACGAAAATTGATCATGAGTATCCTGAATTTGGAAAAGAGTCGAGAAACATTCTTCTTGCGTTATCTACAGATGGAGTAAATCCTTTTGGTTTTCAAACCAACACTCATAGTACATGGCATGTTATGTTGGTAAATTATAACATTCCACCCTGGTTATGCATGAAGTGGAAATTCATCATGTTATCTATGCTTATATAAGGACCAAAACAACAAGGTAACGATATTGATGTTTATTTGGATCCTTTGATCGAGGATTTGATGTTATTGCGGGATTCAGGTGTTATTTTGTATGATTCTTATAAAAGTGAATACTTCACGTTGAGAGTGATGTTGTATGGGACAATTAATGATTTCCCTACTTATGGAAAATTTTCAGGCTATAGCATTAAAGGAACTCAAGGGTGTCCCGTGTGAGAAGAAGATAAAAAATCAATTAGGTTGAAAAATTCATCAAAATATGTGTTTCTAGGAAATCGTAGATTTATACCTCGTCGGCATAAGTATCAATCTTGGACAACATCATTCAATGGAAGTTTAGAACAATGTGCAGCACCGCCTCCACTAATAGGTGATTAGCTGTTTGAGAAAGTAAAATATGTGAACACTGTTTTTGGTAAACCATTTTTGAAAAACCTTATGAAAATCGGTTGGAAAAAGAGATCAGTTTTTTTGAATTACCATACTGGAATTGTTTGTACGTCAGACATTTTCTTGATGTGATGCGTGTGGAAAAAATGTATGTGACAGTGTTATCGGAACGTTGCTAAATGCCCCTGGAAAAATAAAGGATGGAATTAAAGAAAGGTTGGGCGTGGTTGACATGGGAATACAAGAATATATTTTAGTAAATATTTCATACTTTGGCATTATCAAACAAATATGGTAGTTGGATTATATGACATTCTAATTTTATATTTTTCAATGCAAATGGGTTGATAATAACAGTGGTGTTAAAATAAATGAATGGGGATTTGTGAATGTTGATTTTAATAAATAAGGGTACAAAGACGAACAGTTTATAATGGCATCACAAGCGGTACATGTTTTTTATGTTCTAGATCCCGTAAACTGAAAGTTGTCGATTGTTCTGTTAGCGTCCTAAACTACTGAAGGTTCCAATGAAAATTCAGTTGAGGATGATCCCTTCAGTGGTACGTTGTAATCATTTCAGAGTGGTCCCAATGTAGATTATGTTTTGTATGTTATAGGACACCGAAATTAAGGGATTGAGATAATTGATAGAGGTGTCAAATCCCTTCAGCTTTTGAAAAAAAGAATGAGAGTTCAATAAACAAGTTATATTTTGTTTGTAATATAGATCTTGTTATCTCATGTTATTATATTATCATTACTGAATTTATGTAATCTAAATTAACTGTTCAAACACTTTTGCAGATAATGACTTTTACACATTCTGGTGCTCTTAACCTTGAGGCTGAACAAGTCTCTCAAGATACTGTTGTGGCTGCTGCGGCTGCTGCTGCTCCTCCTGCTCCTACTGCTGCTTCTGCTGCTCCTGCTTCTCCTGCTACTGCGGCTCCTGCTGCTCCTAGTGTTTAGGTCCAACAACCATCAACACATGCCATTAGTTCCATTTCAGATGAACATAATGATGATACTGATATCGATGAAATGGTCGGGAATGAAGGATCGACGTCGCAGAAAACATAGGTGCATCATAGTTTGACGGTGTTAGACAATGTTCATAAGGAGAAAAGCAAAGATATCAAATTTGACATTGGATGGAATGCACGATGCCAACATGTGAATCCCAACAAGTCTATGTTTATTAATTACATTGGAGTTGTCAGTCGTCAATGCGCGCCGATTGACATAGATTTATGGCACCATGTTGTGTCCGGGCTGAAGGCTGTGATCTGGGACGAAATTATGGTAAGATTATGAATTTATTTCGTTAATTTACTAGAAAATAAAATAATTAAACAATGTCTAACTATTCTCAATCTCTTCCAGAATACATTTATAGTAGATGATTCACACAAGGATTATGTACTATGGATTGCAGGATGGAGTCATCGAGGATTTCACACTATTTTAACAAGATGTCACCTGAAATATTCCAAAGGTAAAATAAAACCGCACCCACCCATTGTCTACACTCACCTGATATCTCAAGAATCATGGGATGCATTTATTGGCCGCCATAGGGATGAGAAGTTTCAGGTACATTATGGGTGATAATAAGTTGTTTGAGGATACGTATATTCATCACTTTGATTGTCAATATTTCATTTATGAAACAAAAACTCATTAAAGAAAATAAGGAACATGCATCAAAACCAACATACCCCTATCGTAAAGCAAGGATGGGGTATGCTTCACTAGAAAAGAAAATAGTACGTATTTTAAATTTACAAAAATATTGTTAGGTTCCAACAAACAAAATCATAATTATCTTTTTATAATTATATGTGGATTGATGAGTCTAAAACCAAATATACTTCCATCCCACATCATGTGCTTTGGAAGGAGGTACGTGTGAATAAGGAAGGGAAGATAGTAGATGAGAACACACAAAATGTGTGGGAAATTTGTGTAAGTATGACATGACAATAAAAAGATTTGTTTTAAATTGATATTACATAAAAATAATTAGTTATTTTCCTATATCTAACAGTCACAGGAATCAACTAATCCTGTAGTGGATGCAAACCTATTATTGACGACCTTGAAGCAGCCAGAAAAATACGGTCCTGTGAGGGGTGCGGGGTTTGGGGTGACACCCCGAGTATATTTTGAGAAGAAGATAAAAACGGATGATAGAGATGAAACATTGAAACAAATGAGAAAAAAACTAGGAACCCTTGAAGAACGATTGCAATGGCAGGGAGAGTTGATATAAACTTTTATGGGTGGGAAGAAAGGAGAAGACACAACTCATGAACAACCATCGCATGAAGATCCCACCCCACCCCCACCGGCTTTGAGGCGAGCCATTCCCCTCAAAGAGCTATCTTACCCGTGGTAATCAATATTCTAATAATTGTTCCCATGAAATGTGAATTATACAAACACTGATACTTTTCCTATACTGATATTCTACAGGGTGATAATGATTGTGATTTATATCTGTCAACACCCACCTATCACCTTGTAGCGAGAGCTATAGTGTTCAACATCCTAGATGACACGCTGCATAATAGACCACTTCTGAAAGATCATCTAAAATTGATGATTACTATAGATCATGAGCGAAATGCAGAGCTATCTATTCCACTTGATGATGATGATACTAATATAGTCGAAAAGGCTATTAGTACATTCATTGCATAGCCGTCATAACATGTAAGAGTACATGCAGCCAAAGAGGTATTTATTTCCTTTTTTTTCAAGCTAAACCTTTAACAATTAATGAAAAAAGTGCCTGAACCAATGACTGTTATTATAGACGGAGAATGGGAAAGGGGTGATAAACGTCGGATCAAAACCATCTAAAGGATCGACCAACCTATCCCAAGGAGCTACTGAAAGCACAATAACACCACATGTTCTCTATCCACATTTACTACCATTGAAGAATCATGTGGATACGAAGCTAAGAGGTGGTAGTAGTCATATATTGGTTTTCGAAGAGAATATATACAGTGTGGAAAGTCAAGATTTCGTTTCTGCTGAAAATGTAAATGAGATACTTGAAAATGGTTGGCTAGGCCTCACAGTTGTAAATGTATATATGATGTACGTTTCCGTGAATTGATTTTCTAAAAGCTGATCTAATGTGAAAATTATGACTAAATGCATTTTACATTATTGACAGATGTATATATGAAAAAAAGTTGGAGGAATTTTCACATGAGACTTGATTTGGACTCATTAGTCCTCTTACCACATCATCACATCTGATGAAAATCAAGCCATAAAAAAGAGAATGAAATAGTGAACGGCTTGCTGAAAACATTTGAAAGCAAGATTACAGATGATAGACTATTATTAATAACAACCATGCAGGGGTAAAACTATATGATTAAATCATATCAACTATATTTTGACTTATTTTATTACTTATTCTTTTTTTTGTTTTTAGGAAACATTATTTTCTAAATGAGGTGAACTTGGATACTCCAAAAATTTATTTTCTGGATTCAAAGCAAGGATATCCATCAAACCGACCACACATGATGGAGTTTGTGAATTAGTAAGACACTACATCCTACGTTTTAGGTCTAAACATCAAGTAATATAATTTATATTATCTTTTACTGAGGATTCTATTATGATAGGGAAATGTATAATTATCGTCTAAAAAAATGAATGAGGATAGAGGCTAAGCATAAGGAGGCGAGAAAGTACTACGTCTGGACAAATATCAGGGTATATATAATAAAATTTTACTATCCAAACACATCTCAATAGAAGTTACGTATTCTTATAATGATCAATTTTATTGCAGTGCCCAAAACAAACAAACGATAATGATTACGGTTTTTATGTTTGTAAATTTATGAAGGAGAACATTTTTCATCAAGAAACAAGCATCCCTAAAGAGGTATTTAAAAAAAACTACTAGTTCATTTAATTTATTTTTTAATTCTTTATTTTTATATTTTGCAGTACTACTCTGACTGCCGAAAAGCCTCTTACTCACAAGATGATATAGATATGTTTAGGAATGAGTGGGCCACATACCTTTTGAAAGATTTTATTCAAATAACATGAAGATCTAACTTGGGGACATGTACAGTTGGCGGTAATTTTTGAGAGGGGTTTAGGGGATCAAAAGACGACACATTGTTGTATGTAAATGTTCATTGGAATATTAAAATTGTTATTAAATAATACATCCTTTCTCTAATGAGTCAATTTCCCATTTTAAAAGATGATATACACCAACAACATGAAAGAATGATGGACCACTCAAAGGGCCTTTCTTTTTTTTAAAATGGAAATATTTTTAAGTGAAAACAAAAACTGAACTACAGAAATCCGATCAAACGGATTTGGATTGTCCTGATCCTTTATGAAAATGATCCACGGGTGCATTGGGGACATGCACGAGTAATCCCCTCCTCAAACAGAGGCACAGTGTGGCCGTTACCACTCAAAGGGTCTCTCTTCTGTTTAAATTGGGCCAATTTTTAAGTGAAAACAACAACTAACCTACGAAAATCCGACCAAACACATTCAGATTGTGTTGATCCTTTAAGAGAATGATCCACGGGTGCATTGGAGATGTGTACGAGTCAACCTACCTCAATCAGAGGCACGGTGTGGCCGGTATCACTAAAAGGATCTCACTTTTGTTTAAAAAGGACATATTTTTAATTGAAAACAACAACTGACCTACAAAAAATTGACCAAACGCATTAGTATTGTCTTGATTCTTTAGGAGAACAACCCATGAGTCCTATGTGACGTACACGAGTCATCCTCGCCTCAATTTGAGGCACGGTGTGGTCGGTACCACTCAAAGGGTCTCTTTTTTGTTTGAAATTGACGCAATTTTAAGTGAAAACAACAACTGAACTACAAAAATTTGACCAACACATTTGGATTGTCTTGATCCTTTAAGATAATGATCCAAGGGTGCGTTGGGGACATGCAAAAGTCATACCCGCCTCAATCCGAGTCACGGTGTGGCCGGTACAACTCAAATGGCCTCTCTTCGGTTTAAAATGGACATATTTTTAAGTGAAAACATCAACTGACCTACGAAAATATGACCAAATGCATTCGGATTGTATTGATCCTTTATGTGAACGATACAAGGGTCCTTTGTAATGTGCAAGAGTCATCCCCACCTCAATCTGAGGCACGGTGTGGCTGGTACCACTCAAAGGGTCTCTTTTCTGTTTGAAATGAACACAATTTTAAGTGAAAACAACAACTGACCTACAGAAATCCGAACAAATGCATTTGGATTGTCATTATCCTTTAAAAGAACAATCCACAGGTGTGTTGTGGATGTGCAAGATTCATCCCCACCTCAATCTGAGGAATGTTGTGGCCGGTACCACTCAAAGGGTCTCTCTTCTGTTTAAATTGGACTGATTTTTAAGTGAAAACAACAACTGACCTACGAAAATCAAACCAAACGCATTCATATTGTGTTGATCCTTTATGAAAATGATCCAAGGGTGCATTGGGTATGTTCATGATTCATCCCTGCCTCAATCCGAGTCACGGTGTGGCCGGTACCACTCAAAGGATCTCACTTGTGTTTAAATTGGACATATTTTTAAGTGAAAACAACAACTATCCTACAGAAATCTGACCAAACACATTAAGATTGTGTTGATACTTTAAGATAATGATCCATGGGTGCATTGGGGACCTGCATGAGTCATCCCTGCCTCAATCCGAGGAACGGTGTGGTCAATACCACTCAAAGGGTCTCACTTTTGTTTGAAAAGGACAAATTTTTAAGTGAAAACAACAACTGACCTACAGAAATTCGACCAAATTCATTAGGGTTATCTTGATATTTTATGAGAGCGATCCAAATGTCTTTTGTGACATATAAGAGTCATCCCTGCCTCAATACGAGGCACGGTGTGGCCGGTACCACTCAATGGGTCTCTCTTCTGTTTAAATTGGACACAATTTTAAGTGAAAACAACAACTGACCTACGAAAATTCGACCAAAAGAATTTGGATTGTCTTAATCTTTTAAGAGTATGATCCAAGGGTCATTTTTGATGTGTATGAGTCATCCCAACCTCAATATAAGGCATGGTGTGGCCGGTACCACTCAAAGGGTCTCTCTTCTGTTTAAATTGGACACAATTTTAAGTAAAAACAACAACTGACCTACGAAAATATGAAAAAACGCATTTGGATTGTCTTGATCCATTATGAGAAAGATCCATGGGTCATTTGTGATGTGTAAGAGTCAACCCCGCCTCAATCAGAGGCACAGTGTGGCCGGTACCACTCAAAGGGTCTCTCTTCTGTTTAAAATGGACATATTTTTAAGTAAAAACAACAAATGACCTACGGAAATATGACCAAACACATTAATATTGTCTTTATCCTTTATGATAATGATACAAGTGTCCTTTGTGATATGAGTGAGTCATACCTACCTCAATCCGAGGCACAGTGTGACCGGTACCACTCAAAGGACATTTCTTTTGTTTTAAATGGACACAATTTTAAGTGAAAACAACAACTGACCTACGGAAATCTGAACAACCGCATTCAAATTGTCTTAATACTTTATGAGAATGATGAAAGGGTACTTTTTGACATGAAAGACTCATCCCCTCCTCAATCCGAGGCACAGTGTGGCCGGTACCACTCAAAGGGTCTCTCATTTCTTTAAAATGGACACAATTTTAAGTGAAAACAACAACTGACCAACAGAAATCTGACCAAACACATTCTAATTGTCTTGAACCTTTAAGATAAAGATTCATGGGTGCGTTGGGGACATGAAAAATTCATCCCCACCTTAATAAAAGGCACGGTGTGGCCGATACCACTCAAAGGGTCTCTCTTCTGTTTAAATTGGACCGATTTTTAAGTGAAAACAACAACTGACCTACGGAAATCCAACCAAACACATTCGGATTGTGTTGATACATTAAGAGAACGATCCACGGGTGAATTGGGGATGTTAATGAGTCATCCCCTCCTCAATCCTATGCACAGATTGGCCGGTACCACTCAAAGTATCTCACTTTTGTTTAAAATGGACATATTTTTAAGTGAAACAACAACTGACCTAAGGAAATTTGACCAAATGAATTTTGATTGTCTTGAACCTTTATTAGAACTATAAAAGGGTCCTTTGGGATGTGCACGAGTCATCCCCACCTCAACATGAGGCACGGTGTGGCTAGTACAACTCAAAGGGTCTCACTTTTGTTTGAAATGGACCAATTTTTAAGTGAAAACAACAACTGACCTACAGAAATTCAACCAAACGCATTCAGATTGTCTTGATCCTTTAATATAACTATCCAAGGGTACGTTGGAGACGTGCAAGAGTCATCCTAAACTCAATACGAGGCACGGTGTGGCCGGTACCACTCAAAGGGTCTCACTTTTGTTTGAAATGGACAAATTTTTAAGTGAAAACAACAACTAACCTACGGAAACTCAACCAAACACATAAGTATTGTCATGATATTTTAGGAGAATGATCCACATGTCATTTGTGACATGTAAGAGTCATAACCACCTCAATCCAAGGCACGGTGTGGCTGGTACCACTCAAAGGGTCTCTCTTCTATTTAAATTGGACACAATTTTAAGTGAAAACAACAACTGACCTACAGAAATTCAAACAAACACATTCGGATTGTCTTGATCCTTTAAGATAACGATCCAAAGGCCCTTTCTGATCTGTAAGAGTAAACCCTACCTCAATCTGAGGCACGTTGTGGCTGGTACCACTCAAAGGGTCTCTCTTTTGTTTAAAATGGACAGATTTTTAAGTGAAAACAACAACCGACCTACGAAAATCCAACCAAACACATATGTATTGTCTTGATACTTTATGAGAACGATCCACGGGTCATTTATGATGTTCACAAGTCATCCCCACCTCAATCCAAGGCACAATATGGCCGGTACCACTGAAAGGGTCTCTCTTTTGATTGAACTGGACAAAATTTTAAGTGATAACAACAACTGACCTACGAAAATCTGACCAAATGCACTAAGATTGTCTTTATCCATTAATATAATGATCCAAAGGTGCATTGGGGATGTTCATGAGTCATCCTCACCTCAATACGAGGCACGGTGTGGCCAGTACCACTCAAAGGGTCTCTCTTCTGTTTAAATTGGACCAATTTTTTAAGTGAAGACAACAACTGACCTACGGAAATACGACAAAACGCATTTGGATTGAGTTGATACTTTAAGAAAACGATACACGAGTGCATTGGGGATGCAAATGAGTCATACGTACCTCAATTCGAGGCACGGTGTGCCCGGTACCACTCAAAGGATCTCACTTTTTTTAAAAAATGGACATATTTTTAAGTGAAAACAATAACTAACCTACGGAAATTCAACCAAATGCTTTCGGATTGTATTGATATTTTAGTGGAACAATCATAGAGTCCTTTTTGATGTTAAAACATCATCCCCACCTCAATCTGAGGCACGGTGTGGCTGGTACCACTCAAAGGGTCTCACTTTTGTTTGAAATGGACAAATTTTTTAGTGAAAACAACAACTGACCTACGAAAATTAGACCAAACGCATTTTGATTGTATTTATCTTTTATGAGAACGACCCATAGGTCCTTTGTGACCTGTATGAGTTATCCCCACATTATTCTGAGGCACGGTGTGGCCAAAACCACTCAAAGGGTCTCTCTTCTGTTTAAAATGGATATAATTTTAAGTGGAAACAACAACTAACCTACAAAAATATGACCAAACGCATTCAGATTGTATTGATCCTTTAAAAGAACGATCCATGGATCCTTTGTGATGTGTAATAGTCTACCCCGCCAACTCCCTGGAACGCCCCCACCCCCCTGGACACCAACCCACCCCCTGGACACCCACACCCCTCTAGACACCCCCACCCCTGGAAAGCCCCCTCAACCCCCTTGAAAGCCCCCTCAACCCCCTGGACACCCCACCCTCCCTGAACACGCCCATGGACAGCCCCCCAACCCCCACCCCTCAGACACCCCCACCCCCTGGATGACCACCACCCCCCTGGATGACACCCCACCCCTCCTTGACACCACCTTACCACCTACATACCCCCACCCCCAAGACACCCCGACCCATGGACGAAAATCCCCACCATCCCAGACACCATCCCACCCCCCTTGGACAGCCCCACCAACCCCCTGGACCCCCCCCCCTCAGGCATCCCCCTTGGATATCCCCCCCGATACCCTGGACACCAGCCCACCCCCATGGACACCCCATAGACAGCCCCCACCTGACCACCCCCAACTTGGACACCACCCCAACCCCCATGGACAGCCCTACCAACACCCTGGGCTGTCCCCCCACCCCCTGGACACCCCACCCCCTTGGACACCCTGATCCCCCCAGACTCTTCCATCCCACCCTCCTAGACACCACCCGACTCCCCTTGGACATCCCCACCAACCCCCTGGACCGCCCCACCCCCCGGACCGCCCCCACCCCCCGGACGCCCCACCCACCTCCTAGAAAGTCCCCCCCCTGACACCCTGGACACCAGCGCACCCCCCTGGACAACCCCCCTCACCTGGACACCCCCCTCCTGGTACCACCCCACCACCTAGACACCCCCACCCCCCTGGACAGCACCACCCTCCTTGGATAGCCCCCCAACCCCATGGACTTCCCCCACCCCCCTTGGACACCCCCATCCCCCCGGACACCCTCTACCCCCTTGGACAACCACCCGAAACCCCGAAAAACCTCCCCAACCCCTTGAATTATGAATAGAACTCTTTATGTATTTAATTAACTTATGATTTATGTGTTAATGGTGTATGGGTATACTTGGTGTATTTATCTTATGATTTCTGTGTTAATTTTGTATGGGTATTCATATTGAGATGTTGAATTATTTGCAGGTGCTATTTGGGTGTGCTGCTGGAGAAATGTTTTTTTTGCAGCAGACATGGGTTTTATCAGCGCTTTTTTAGTGATGATAAAATAATCCTTTATCAGCACTAAAAAAGCACTGAAAAATAAACATTTATCAACGTTAATAGAGTGCTGATAAAGTAATCCTTTATCAGCGCTCTCTTACCACTGATAAAATATACATTTATCAGTGCTTTTTTAGCACTGATAAAATCTACCTTTATCATCGCTAAAAAAGAACTGATAAAGGGGACCCCCCCTATATCAGCACTAAGCTTTACAACACTTTTTAGTGCTGATAAAACCCATTTTGAGCACTGATAAAGCCCGTTTTTATAGTAGTGCCGGTATGCTCAAGTCTCGTAGAATCTGCCCCTTGAGATATCGGTTGTACCTCAGCTGCCACTAAGCTCCACAAAGGAATAACTCAAAGGACCACCATGCTTTAAGGGTTCCAACACGATAGATGTCGCGTCAATCAGACACTCGGTCTGTGACTTATAAGCGTTTTATCTTCGATGGCCCGGTTGGATTCGGGTTCGATCCAACACGTCCATACTTCAACTATCTAAAAAACTCATTTGGATATTACCAAAAGGACCGTCTCAATCCAAGGATCCCAACGCTGTAGACGGTTTGTTAAACAGACGTCTGGTTCACAAGATATGCTCCTTTAAGTGTTCCAGGGTCCGGTTGGGCCTGGGTCCGATCTGACCTGGTCGGACCGACCCGGCCCGACTCGCTCTAGGCTGGGTCGGGGTGGACTCAGCCCGATGGGATGGGGTGTACTCGGCCCAATGGGCCGATGTTTGGACTGACCCACAAGTGTGTAGCTTGCAAAGGGGCAGCCCGACCCGTATGGGGCGGCGACCCATTCCGGGGAGGCAGCCTGCTTCAAGCATGGCAACCCGGTCTGAGGGGAGCGACTTAGTGTGAGGGAGTCGGCCCGCTCTGAGGGCGGGGTCCCGGTGCGAGGGTCGAGGCCCGGTATGAGGGCGGGGGCCCAGTGCGAGGGCGGTGGCCCGCTCCGAGGGTGGCAGTTCAGTCTGAGGGTGCTGACCCAACTCGAGGGCGGTGGCCTGGTCCGAGGGCGGCGACCCTGTTTGAGGGTGGCGCCCCGACTCGAGGGTGGCGGCCCGCTCCAAGGGCTGTGGCCTAGTTAAGTCCGATGTGTGGGTGGGGGGGGGGGTGAAACCCACTATCACCCGGATTCCCGAAAGGCCCGGATGCCGTTCGGTTGGTGAGGCGGCGGTGCCGAAGAACCCTCCAGAGGTGGGATTGGCCTTCGCCGCAACTTCCATTCGTCGGCGGCACGACAGTCGCGTCCCCTTCCTTCCCGCAATCAACCGTTGTGTCGGCTGCCTCCTCCGTTTTATGTGGCTAACGAGCTGTGACCCTCCTCATGCGGCATGCATCGATGTGTTCATGGATTCCATGGCGGTGCAAGGAAAGCAAGATAGCAGAGGGTTCAGGTCGGGTTTTTTAGGCCTGCACCATCTGCATTAGCTCGCAATATGAAGGATATTAAGGGAGTTTAATAAATAGTTGTATTGAACACAACATTAACCCACAAGATTCCCCGAAATAACCTCCCGCAAACACAGATGAATCACGGGTCAACCCGTTATTCGGTTGACCTGTGTTCTTCGTATAATTTCAAGAATGTAGAAGAGGGAAACAAAAACGCACAAACGAAAATAACCTTCTACCTGGAAGAGACGCCCGCTAACGCCGGTCGATATAACCTCCTTTATCGTTGTCATCGGTTCATGACTTGGTGGTGCTCGTCACCGCTTGTTGAAACCAGTCTCGGCCTCCTTGTGGTTTGTGTCGCGGTACTTTGCCAGAGCATCGTCGTTTTGTAAAGCCACGCCAACACCCCTCCCCGAGCTCCATATAAATAGAAGAGGAGAAGGAGTGTAAAACGCTAGGGGAATTAATGAAGTTCATTTAATTAATGAACCTCCTGAATTTCCAACGGCATGGTTACAAGAAAAGAAGAGTTAAGCCATTTGTTGGCTTGACACATCGTCGGTCCCGCCAGCGTCGTTCGTCTATTGGAGGAAAGAAGGAAAATAAAATAACAAAACATGTTATTTTATTAATCTTTCAAAAGTCCACAAAAATAACTTTTTCACCTGACCTACTACGGTCAAGGTTATACCTCTCTTAAGCAAATCACGGCGCTGTGGGTTCGATGATGCCCTCAGATTTGAAGCCGAACAATAGTTCAAAAGTTAGAAAACGACCCTCACGCGTTTACTGAACGTACCCAAAAAAAGTTCGAAAAATTATTAATAGTCACACTCAACCCACACCGGTTGAGGATAGGATTTTCCTAATTGAAAAACGCCCCAACGAACCCAAAGTTACTCACGGATTTCCAATCCGAGTTACCATTTAAAAGTTATAAATTTTACAATAAAATAATTGTCACTTAATTATTTTATTTATAGCCAAAAACTAACTTTCACTGGTGGCCCGTGTCAGCCAAAGTTAGTATCTTCCTAAGAAGATCATACCATCATGAGCTCAGTGGTGGTCTTAGATTTTTAATCCGAGTTACCATTCGTGAGTTATAAGAAATTGAAAAATAAAATAATTTTATTTAATAATTTTATTTACGGTTATGCCATTGTTTTTATTTTCTCACAGGAGGCCCTCACCGACTAAACTTAAGTCGTGCCTAGGGAAAACCCGCCATTCTGAGCACAACAATGACCTCAAACTTTTAATTCAAGTAACCATTTAAGAAATATTCAAATTTTTCAGGAAAACTTCTTACATGGACTAATTAAAGATTAACAAAACTTCGACGGATCAATCTGGGCACCTTGGGCCTTAGAATCGCGCACCATTAGATTTTGCGGTCTCGAAATAATTACATATAATTAAAAAAATTATATGGAATTTCCGAGACATTACAATAGTTGTCTTGTTAACTACCTCAACAAAAGAATTGAGGAAGTCATGGTATCGAAAGCTTGGTCTTATGTTCGAATGAAGCATGAAGCTTCTTACTAAACATAAGTTTCTTCCTAGATTACAAAGTTATCCTTTCCATTTTGGGAGCATTATGATTTTTGCAACCAACTTTGGTTGAATTTTGTGACACCAACAATGAGGAGAAACATTATCTTAGAGTTGATCCATTCCAATATTTGGCAAGCACTGTTTATATCCCTGGGAAGAGAAAGGTGCTTTGTATAATTCATTGATGATTATTCCATGAGATGTTAGGTGTACCCAATCAAGATGAAATCAAGTGTTTTTTAAATCTTCAAAACATTCAAATCATGGATGAAGATGTAATCTTGAATAAAGATCAAGTGTTTGAGGATTGACATTGGTGGAAAATATTCAAGTGAGGATTTTGATACTTTTTTTTCAATGAGAAGGCATCAAGAGACAATTCATGGTGTCGTACACTCCTCAAAAAAATGGAGTGTCAAAGTGGGTGAACATAACCTTGTTGGATAGAACAAGGGTGATATTGAAGACTGTATGAATTTTCAAGAAGTTATGGGATAATGTAATGAAGGGAACATGTTATGTGATCAGTCGATTTACTTTTGTGACGATTGATATGAAAACACTAATGAATATGTGGAGTGTTAAACTTACTGACTATGCTTGGTTACATACTTATGGAGGTCATGTATCTGTATTGTTTAATGATCAGGAAAGATTGAAGTTGGATTTGAGATCCAATGACTGTATATTCTTAGGATATGTTGATGGTGTGAAGGGGTATCATATGTGGGACCCCACTACCCATAGACTTATCATCAGCATGGATGTTATATTTCTATAATATAAGGTGAAAGGGATGATTAATGGGGACTTGAAGAAAGATAACACATATACTATAATAGTTGGGGTGGAGGAAGAATCCATAGAAGAACCAATTTCCTTTGAAGACCATGATGATCAAGTTATGATTGATTTTGGACTATGATGATCAACTCAAGATAAAAGAGAACCAATATAGAACTTAGAATTTATCACTGAATAAATATTGTGTACTACTTATTGATGGAGGATGGTAATCAATATTATTTTTTGGAGGTGATGTGGAGTTCAGAAATATCCACATGGATGGAAGCAATTCAGGAGAAACTTGATGCCCTTCACAAGAACAAGACTTGAGATATTGATCCATTACCTCATGGAAGGAATACTATCACTAAAAATAGGTTATTTAAGATCAATTGGGATTAAAAGGAATAATTATAAAGATATCATGCAAGACTTGTGGTCAAAGGATATGCATAAAGAGAAGTTATTGATTTCAAGGAAATATTTTCTCCCAATGTTAGAATAACAATTGTTCAGATATTTATGGGGATGTGTGCAATATATAGTTTAACTCTAGAGTATCTAGATGTGAAGAGACCTTTTCTACAAGGTGATCTTGATAAATAAATATATATTCTCTAATCGGAATGTTTTTCAAAATAAAGACAATTGAATTTGGTTTTTAGGTTGAGAAAAACATTTTATGGTATTAAGCAGGCACCAAGGAGTTGGTACAAGAGATTTTATTCTTATATCATGAGTATTGTACACAAAATACTTCATTCAGATACTTGTGCATATTTCATGGGTCCAGATGGTAATGATCATATAATTATTCTATTGTATGTGGATGACATGTTGATATTTTTCATGGGAGTATGATATGAATGAATTAGGACAAAAAAATAATATCTTGGGATACAGATTTAATGAGATAGAAATAAGGGTATGATTTTTCTATCAAAAAAGAATTTATTGAGGAATATCTTGAAATACTTCCACATGTGACATTACAAGCCTATATTTACCCCCACTTACTATTAATTTTGTGTTATCCTCTATGATGAATCCTAACAGTGATAACAGTGAAGTATAGTGGATGGAGATGCCTCAATTACCTTATGCACCAGCAGTAGGTAGTATGATATTATCTATGGTTTATATGAGACCAGAAATTTCACATGTAGTGGGAGAAGTTAGTTGGTATGTGGAGAATTAAATATGTGAGCATTGGAACATATTAAATAAGTCCCTTAGATACATCACAGAGATCTCATATGCTGTATTATGTTATTAAGGATAAAATTTCACTATTAGAGCCTACGCAGATTCGGATTTTGTAGGTGATTATGACCAAGGAAAATACACTTTGGGTTTTGTGTTTAATTTTATAGGATGAGTTGTGAGCTAGAATTCAAAGTTGTAGTCTGTTATATATTTATCCACGACCAAGGCAGAGTACATGAAAACTACATAGGCTTGCAAAGAAGGGATTTAGATGTGAAGGTTTCCAGAGAATCCCAGACAATGACAAAAGTATATTCAATTGTTTTGTGACAATCATAGCACCTTGAAAATTAAAAGGAATCTATCTTTTCATTCCAATATATAGCACATTATGGTACAATATCACTTTGTTCCAGATGTGGTGGAGGAAGGAAGAGTGGATATGCAGAAAATTTATATTGAATAAAATTAGGTTAATTTTATGACGAAGTTTATTAACACTTTTAAGTTAATATAGTAAAAATCCTCAATCGTAATCATAGATATAAGAGCCACATGGTTGGAAGATAGAAAAGATTTGTGGAAATATTATTGGTTCCCAATCAGATATCCAAGTGTGGTATATATTGGCATTTGTTTCTCACAAACAGTTTCACCCCCTTGATTTTTCAAAGGGTGCTAGTGTGGTTAGCGGGATGGGTGGAAAAACTAACACATGGAGTTAAATAGATGAGGAAGATCAAGTAAGGGCCTTGCCAATAAAAGGAAAAGCACTTTAACGGTTTTAGCATCGTCACCTCAAGTATTGAACATCCTATTTCATCATTTTGAGTGTTGTATTTTGTGAGGTGCATTATACATTACTCAAGAGAGTTAATTACATGGATATTTTCCTTATAATAGAAATAGAGTTTGTTTAACCTTTTTTACCATAGTGATATCATTCTATTTTTCTATGGTTTTTTACCCCTCTTTATTTGTGGGGTTTTCTATGTTACATCTATTGTTCATTTTTTATTCATTTTTACTTTACTTTTATCTCCCAATTATCACATCATGAATGGGACAATAATATTTGGTCCCAATAGTAGCCTTACTAAATATTTTTTTATCAGATTCTATAAATAAATTGTGTGTTGTGCTATTAGGTAGCCCACTTTCAATAGAGAAATTGAGTTGTATGGGTATAATTTTGATTCTCAAAATTAAAGAAAAAAAATTTAACATGTTTATAATTATATAAATAGTAGGAAGAATCAAGAAAACACGAATAATACAAATATTGTAATGATTTCGCATAATCGGAAGTGTAACATGTTGATTATAACAAACCATAAACAAAGAATGAAAGAATAAAAAGTACCAATTCATGTAAACATTTAAAATAGATAACATGCTAATGAGAATATATATAACCAGTTTGATATTAATACTGAAAATTACCAAGAACAATTAGAGATAACAGACTCAAACATAAGCGAGATGATCAATAGAAATGATTGACATAAAATAGTAATCAAATAATAAAGAGGACCATAGGTTTTTGACATTATTTATCTATTTGGCCTATAGGCATGGTGGAGGGGTACCAAGATTCCACTATGAAAAAATGGGATTATAAAAGATATGTGTTAAATAGTGAAACATAACCATATAAGAAAAAGGCACATGAGGAAAATATCCAAAGTTCGTGTTCTTGAAATGCCAGGAATCACAGTAGAACCATGTTGGGGATTCATCATATACCGTGCACCTTGGAAAAACTCAAACAACACATGCAACATAGAACCAAAGAATAATCAAATACAAGGCATAAATAACCTATAGAAAAGAAGAATAATACCATACTATGGTCCCTTAATAGAGATAAATCTATCCTATGTGTTTTCATAGAGCCTCTATGTAATTAGGTCTTGTTGTTAGGGTCATCGAGATTGTACTCCTATATAATTGTCATTTCAATCTTGGTAAAAGGAACACCATGGAACACTAATACCTCATCAAATCTCCTCACCAAGCAAAGATGAAGATGATCAAAACGTATCTAGATCACTATTTCTTCTTTGGTAAGTCAAGGAATCCCACCAGTGCTCCTTCATCTACTCTTCTCTCTCGAGGAGAACTAGAGCTCCCAAAACCATGGAGATTTTTATCCCAACTCAATATCCTACAAGTGGAGAGGTATATTCCAAATCGAAGAGTCATTCTAGTAGGGGTAGAGGAATAATAGATCATATAACCAAGGATATGAAAAATTTAGATATGTGTCCCAACATAACCACTTAAACAACAAAATAAGGACATATGACATCATAGGATAAGAAATCAAGGGTCACCCATTGATCAAGCCAATCCGTTTCATGAAGAATAAAAAAAGGGAGGAATAGAAGAGCATATGATCATAACGATCAATGGATCAACATCAGGTATGAGGTTGACATAGATCAAATGGGAAAGTGGACCAAGGCTAATGGAACATGCCCAATGTATAAATCGAACGAAAGGCCCACATAAACTAATAAAAGAAGCTCAATCTCAATAATACATAAATCCAATATATAAAAATACCAAAAATTAAATGAAAATGAAAATTATGACAGGTAAAAAAAACAATGTGTAACACCCCCAATTTTGGGTATCATATAATGATGATATTATGCATTTACTTTTGTTAAATCCCTTTTAACCAAAAAAAAATTTAAAGGATCAACATAAGGCTCTTTATTTAAATAAGTACACTGTAGTGTCTACAATACACCGAGATCAAAAGAGTAATCATGCTAACCAAATATACCTATTAAAAACCTTATCAGCACTACTGGAAGACCCCCAATCACCACAACGAGGCCCAGTAAGTAAAGGAGATCCTTCGAGTCAACTAAATCAAAAAATCATCACCATTGCGATCATAAAAACCATGATAAGAATCAGCAGAATGGGAAGCACCATCTTCTCCCTTTTGAGGTTTAGGACACCGTAATGTTTGGTTTTATAGGACACTTATTTGACCATTTCTCTAGTGACCATTGGAAGCTAACAGTTATAAAAAATAGTTGTTTGACCTTGTTAGGATATGTAAACTTATTTAAATATTAATTATTTTCCAAATAATTTAGTTATGATTAAGGTTATAATTAAACCATCATTTATGAACTCTAAAAGCATATGGTGTATAACTTTGTTTCACCCTTAAGTGATTTTGAAAATAATTAAGGAATTCAAAACACTTTCCGAATTTTTCAAATACAATGTAACGATTTTTATTTCATAAATAATTTTATAAACTATGTTTATGTTTTTAAAATTAAATTATGTTTTTATTGAACTATGTTTTTGAGGATACTAGTATATAAATTATAATGTATGTTTATTAAAATTTCCTTTTCGTATCTTGTTGAGTTAAAAAAAGGGGTTTAGTATTTTTAATTATAGAAATAATTCTAACTAAAACAAGTTTAATTTGTATTCATTAATGTTTAAGAATATAAAATTATATATAGTTTTAATAAATGGATTGTTTCCTATTCCTAAAACGTTTTTTAGTGTAGCTTTTTTTAAAAAAATTGGCCCACTAGGGCCAGCCCTTTTTGGCTAGGGCCGAGGGAGGCAGCTCACACGAAGTGGCTGAGCCTGACCCTTAGCCCCAAGCCAAGGCCGACTCGAGATCGAGCAGAGGTTCCCCAAAGGGCGCTCGGGAGCGAGCAGGAGCGCATAGGCATGCCAGTGTGGGAGTGAGGCCGTGGTAGGGTCTGGGTAGGCCAAGACCTACGGGCTGGAGCCCGTTTATAGGGCCCCCTTCGTGGGTGCTATGTGATTTTTTAGCACTCATTGTGAGGACTGGGGTTATAAAGGAGGTGAAACCCACTCTCCATTTCAATATGGGAAGCAGTTTTTTGAGCAAACTGTGATCTGGACTGTTGGATCACGCCACGCGCAATCTGGGCCATTGTTTCCGATCCCACGCTCGACCCTCAGTGACCGCGTCTGTCTCCACAGTCTTTTTCAACTGTTCGATCCGACATGATCTAATCCTGGTCATTCGAAGTTTTTAAATTTCCACGTCGAACATAGATCGTCCGATGAAACTTAGATCTAATCTATGCCGCTCAATTCTTATAAAACAACAGACGCATCTCATCCCTTGGATCGATGTTGGTATCGATATGAACCCTCTGTTTTCCCCCGGCATTTCCCCTAGCTGTGTCTTCTTGTTCCTCTAGGCATGGGTTACACCCGTAACCCGACCCTATGGTATACCCCCCGTTTTCTTCACCTCTGACCCCCGGGGACCACCATGTCTCCTCATTTTCATCATGCACGACACCCCCCATTGAATGCAATTCAAGTGGGTATGTTTTTGTCGTGCAAGGTGGTGTGTGAGATTTTGTATATAAATAACTGAGACCTATCGGTTCTTCTCTCCCATTCAATTCTCCAGCAAGCCCGACCAACCCTCCCTGAAGTCCTCATTTCCATAGTTTTTAAAGTAAGGGTTTTTATTTTTGCCTTTTTTAGCTTCTTTGAGAATATATATGTATATATATATAACCTTACAGTTTAGTCCAAATGTTCTTAAATGTTGAACCTATGCCTTCGGTTTCTCTTGGATTCAAACAGCTCAAAGAATGTAAGGATTATACCTGGCCTCATTTTTTTGTTTTGAAAATACATATATACTTTTGGTTATATGTATATATGTTGGTTATATGAAGGAATGGGCATGACCTTTCTACATCGATTATATGTACAAAGTTTGTGTATAATTGTTTATGCACTTCACATATTCACATACACATAATTTCATATTTAATTAATAAATAAATTTTGAAAATTTTATATATATGATCGGGTTTTTATGAAATTATTTTTTTGTATGTTTTCATAAACAAATTTTTATGACTAAGGGCATGACCTGCCCTATTCAAAACGTTGTTGAACTAATATTCATAGGGGATTAAAAAAATGGGTCTGCCAATATTTCAGTTCGAGTTTGGGTACATACATATATTTTATATGTTGCATGATCCTTGATTTCAGTTGTTATGGTCCTTACACATTAATTCTTGAGTTTAGGTGGAGTTTTAAAAACATAAGAAATAGGGTGTTAAACAAAACTTATATCCACATTTAAGAGTAACTTATTTGTTTTCCCTATCTTTTAAATGATGTTGCTTATGGTGAAGATTCATTCATTCTATCATGGACATTATTCAGTATTATGCAAAGGCTTAACAATATTGAATTTTTTAGCATGTTCAAGCTCAAAATCCTACTTGTGATTTTTGGTTCACCTTGTAATTAATTGGATGATAAAATTTTAGAATTTCTAGAACAAACTTGCATGTGATAAATTCTAGTTTTATGTTCTTTCAGTACCTTAGATGTCAATGTATGTGCCATAATATGCCTTTCTTCTTCCCTTTTAATAACGATCATATGATTTTTAGATTAGTTTATAATCATCTAGATGCCTGTCTCACTTAAAAGATATGTAAATTCAACTACTATGACGAACTATGAATGAACTATTCAAGGTGGTATGGGTCATCTTGAATATACAACACCGTTTAAGTAAAGTATTGATTTATGTGGATCACATGAAAGTAAATACATATTAAGGGTGTGCCCTGATAGCGCTCCAATTCATTGGGTAAAGAATTAATCTATAGAGATTACAAGCTTCACGATACCCTGGTGAATAACCTCGGTAATTTTTCTTTATTGGAACCTTGGGGATGGAACTCCGTGATATGTTCATGAATGTCTAAATGAAATGTTAAAGCTACATATTCAAGTCATGTAATAAGTTATTTTCAAGATGATATGCCCATTCATTCACTACTCTTACCCTTATGTTTTTATCAAGTTCATATTGATGTCACAAGTAAAAGTTTGGGGCATGATTCGTGTAAAATAGTAACCAACATATGAAATTGAAGTTTTTTCAATCACATGCAAATCTGATAGAGTATTACTCTCATCAGTTTAATTTGTGCTTAAACATTCATACGTCATACATGTTCAGGATATCTTTTACTACCCCTTTTTGAAAATGTCCTAATTGATTCATGTATTCCTTGAAAATATTAGTTGACCACTTTTATTTTATGTTACATGTGTTACAGTTTTCTATAAGAGAATTTTATTTGGATTAGTTTTTAAAAAATTCTTTCAAAAGTTTCATTGGTTTATTTTAAACCCCTTACTAGGCATTCTTATGCTCACCCTATATTTTGAATTTTAAATTTTCAGGTAACATCTTTTATCATATAAAACATATCTGAAGTTACTAGTTTACCAGAGCCCAAAACGAACTCGATACTCTGTATGGGACGTGATGTGTGTTTATCAGTGCATGTTTCTGTTTTAAAACGACACATCATGTTCAGAAGGCACATACTCCTAGTTTTTTGTGGGTCGAGTATTCAGAGTTGGTATCAGAGGATTTGATTTGGATAACTTTGGAAATCCAGAACTGAAACAAAGAAAAATATTCCTCATCATTTCTAAAAATGAGTTTTCTTAATTTTCAGATGGAAAACGAAGGTACTAATCTTTTTTCTCTTCCCCATTAGGCCTTACAAACCATAATTCCCATAACCATCCATGAAGATTTTATAAACTATTCCCATATCCGTATGCGTGCAAACATCTCTATGATGTCTCCAACTCTCCCCGTGTACTTTAACTCCACCGTAGAGCGGTTATGTATTATATCTTTAAGATGCAAGCCCAGTTTCCATCTTACACACGATGGGGGAAGTACTACGAGGGACATTTTAGATGCTTCACCACAGAGGA
Source organism: Viscum album (assembly GCA_963277665.1). NCBI lineage: Eukaryota > Viridiplantae > Streptophyta > Magnoliopsida > Santalales > Viscaceae > Viscum > Viscum album. The sequence continues at coordinate 959,047,489 of OY728148.1, read as the reverse complement.
ATGCGTCTCGTCCCTCATGGATTTCTAAGAGGCTGCTGCAGAGGGAGATCTCCACGCAGCATACATGTGTCAAGTCTTATCCAACGGCTATTTTGTCAAATGATGGACTGTCGAATCCTTGAATACAAATCCTCTCGTTCTGTGTAAAGACAACAAGTACATAGGGATGTCTCACAGTTGTACACCCCACATGTCAGAAAATGTAGATACCATAAGTGCTCTCACGACATCGAACATGATTTCTCAGGTTGCATATAGTTTAGGGAGATTGAGAATTTCACGATTGTCTTGGTAATTCGTGTGTTAGGGAACTGGGGAAACCATTAGCCACATTTTACATTGTGAACCAATAGTTATATAAAGAACATATTTTTTATCTCTTCTTTCTTATGTCTTTACTTTGTTTATAATTTTGGATGTATTACAAGTGATTGAACTCTCATCTTAAAATTTTATATGGGAGGAAAAACCCACATGATGTCTCTTCCTACTGAGATAATGGATATTATTGCAATCAAAACCTATGAAGATGAGTATCGTCCCTTCGCAAACCTACAAGGAATGTGAAAGCAATGGTTTGAGGTGACAAATAGTCCAGGGATTCTCCGCACATATCAAGGGAATGCTCCCATCTACTACCGCATAGGCTTAGCACAATTGTCCAAGCGTAAGCATAGAGGAAAATACCATGAAGGGATCTTCCTGTGTTTCACCCTAGGCTAGAACAATATGTCCAGAGTAAAATTTCAAGAGGCTGCTTTAGAGGGAAACGTTTATGCGACCTACATGTTCCAACTCCTCAGCATTAGCCATACGACAATGTCTATAACTTAGATGTTCTCTATCGAGACATAGTTTGGAATGTTCTTTGTATGTTGGTCCATATGGGAATTTCCATAATTTGTACCATTTGAGCCTCCCTCTGGAAACTCGAGTGTTCGGTGCATGAGTTTAACCCCTTATGCCCGAAGTGTATATGGATCAGAGAACTAGAGGAGTTGAGCATCAATTTGGGTGTTCCGCTGAATGCACTTGAGGATCCTCTATAATGGGGGATACGGTAGGAAAAACTGATAGCTTCCTCTTAGCAAGTTTGTATGAAAGGAATTGCGCGGACACAATTCTTTGATGGCGGGAGTAATGTAACACCCCAAATTTTGGGTATCATATAATGATGATATTATGCATTTACTTTTGTTAAATCCCTTTTAACATAAAAATAATTTAAAGGATAAACATAAGGCTCTTTATTTAAATAAGAACACCATAGTGTCTACAATACACTGAGATCAAATGAGTAATCATTAAACCAAGTATACCTATTAAAAACTCTATCAGAACTACTGGAAGACCCCCAATCCCCACAATGAGGCCCAGTAAGTAAAGGAGATCCTTCGAGTAAACTAAAGAAAAAAACATCACCACTGTGATCATAAAAACCATGCTGAGCATCAGCAGAATGGGAAGAACCTTCATCTTCCTTTTGATTTTTAGGACATTGTAAGGTTTGGTTTTATAGGACACTTATTTCGACCGTTGCTATAGTGACTGTTGGAAGATAACGGTTATAAAAAAATAGTCATTGGACCCTTTTAGGATAAGTGAAATTATTTAAATATTCATTAGTTTCCAAATAATTGAGTTATGATAAATGTTATAATTAAACCATCATTTATGAACTCTAAAAGGACGTGGTGTAAAACATCATTTCACCCTTAAGTGATTTTGACAAGAATTATGGAATTCATAACATTTTGCGAATTTTTCAAATACAATGTAATGATTTTTATTACTTAAATAATGTTATAAAATAAGTTTAAGCTTTTAAAATTAATTTTTTTTTGTATTGAAGTATGTTTTCGTGGATACAAGTATTTAAATTATAATTTAAGTTTATTAAAATTTTCTTTTTCGTAACTTTTTGAGTTAAAAAGGGTTTTAGTATTTTTAATTTTAGAAATACTTCTAACAAAAACAAGTTTAATTTGTATTAATTAATATTTAAGAATATAAAATTCTATATAGTTTTAATAAATGGATTGTTTCCTCTTCTTAAAACTTTTTTTAGTGTAGCTTTTTCAAAAAAAAAATTGGCCCACTAGGGCCAGCCGTTTTTTGGCTAGGGTCGAGGGAGGAAACTCACATGAAGTGGATGAGCTTGACACTCATCCCCAAGACATGGCCGTCCTGAGCTCAGGCAGAGGTTCCCCAAAGGGCACTCGAGATCGAGAAAGAGTGCATAGGCGCACCATTGCGAGCGTGAGGTCGCGTCGGGGTCTGGGTAGGCCAAGGCCTGCGGGCGGGAGCCCATGTATACGACCCCCTTCGTGGGTGTTGTGTGATTTTTGAGCACTCGTTGGGAGGCCGAGGGTTATAAGGGAGGCTAAAACCACTCTCCGTTTCAATATGGGAAGTACTTTTTCAGGCGAAACGCGATTTGGACCGTTGGATCACGTCACGCGCGATCTGGGTCGTTGTTTCTAATCATGCGCTTGACCCTCAATGACTGTGTCTCTCTACACAGTTTTTGTTAACCGTTCAATCCGACATGATCTAATCGTGGTCATTCAAGGTTTTTAAATTGTTTCGTCAAACTTAGACCATCCGATGAAACTTAGATCTAATCTAATCCGCTCAATAATTTTAAAACAGCGGACGCATCTCATCCCTTGGATTGACGTTGGGATTGATCTGGACTATCCATTTTTCCCCGGCATTTCTCCTACCCTTGTCGTATTCTTCCTCCATGCATGGGTTACACCAGTAACCCTACCCTATGGCACACCCCTAATTGTCTTCACCTCTGACTTCCGATGACGTCCATGTCTCCTCGTTTTCTTCAAGCACGACACCCCCTCTTGAATGCAATGCAAGTGGGTACGTTTTTTGCGTGGAAGGTGGTGTGTGAGCTTTTGTATATAAATAACTGTGACCTATCGGTTCTTCTCTCCCGTTAAAGTCTCCAGCGAGCCCAGTGACCCTCCCTAAAGTCCACATTTCCCTGGTTTTTAATGTAAGGGTTTTTAGTTTTGGCATTTTTTACTTTTTTGAGAATATATACACTTATAAATTCGTATATATATATATATATTAACCTTACAGTTCAGTCCAAACATTCTTAAATGTTGAACCAATGCCTTCAGTTTCCCTAGAATTCAAATAGCTTAATGAATGTAAGGATTATACCTGGCCTCATTTTGTTGTTTTGAAAATACATATATACATTTGGGTATATGTATATACATCGGTTATATGCAGGAATGGGCATGACCATTCTACTTTGGTCATATGTATGAAGTTTGTGTATAATTGTTCATGCACTGCTCATATTCACATACACTTAATTTCATATTTAAATAATAAATAAATTTTGAAAATGTTATATATAAGATTGGGTTTTTATAAAATTATTTTTTTGTAGGTTTTCATAAACAAATTTTTATAACTAAGGGCATGACTTGACCTATTAAAAATGTTGTTGAACTAATATTCATAGGGGATTAACACACATGGGCATGCCAATATTTTAGTTTGAGTTCAGGTACATACATATATTTTATATGTTGCGTGAAACTTGATTTCAGTAGTTATGGTCCATACACATTAAGTTTCAAGTTTAGGTGGAGTTTTAAAAACATAAGAAATAGGGTGTTAAACAAAACTTATCTCCACATTTAAGAGTAACTTATTTGTTTTCCGTATGTTTTAAATGATGTTGCTTATGGTGAAGATTCATGCTTTCTATCATGGACATTATTCAGTATTATGCAAAGGCATAACAATATTGAATGTTTTAGCATGTGCAAGCTCAAAATCCTACTTGATATTTTTGGTTCACCTTGTAATCAATTGGATGATAAAATTTTAGAATTTCAAGAACAAACTTGCATGTGATAAATTCTAGTTTCATGTTTTTTCAGTAACTTATATGTCAATTTATGTGCCATAATTTTCCTTTCTTCTTTCTTTTTAATAACGGTCATATCATTGTTATATTGTTTTTTAATCATCTAGATTCCTTTCTCACTTATAAGATATGTAAATTCAACTACTATGACCAACTATGGATGAAATATTCATGGTGGTATCAGACATCTTGAATATACAACCCCATTTAAGTAAAGTATCAATTTATGTGGCTCACATGAAAGTAAATACATTTTAAGGGTGTGCCCTGATAGTGCTCCAATGCATTGGGTAAGGAATTAATCTCTAGAGATAACAAGCATCACAATACCCTGGTGAATAACCTTGGTAATTTTTCTTTATTGAGACCTTGAGGATGAACCTCGATGATATGTTCATGAATGTATAAATGAAATGTTGAAGCCACATATTCAAGTCATGTTACAAGTTATTTTCAAGATGATATTACTATTCTTTCACTACTATTGCCCTTGTGTTTTTATCAAGTTCTTTTTGATGTCACAAGTAAAAGTTTGGGGCATGATTCATGTAAAATAGTAACCAATATATCAAATTTATGTTCTTTTCCTTCATACGCAACTCTGATTAAGTATTAATCTTAACGGTTTTATTTTTTCTTAAACATTCATACGTCATACTTGTTCAGGATATATTTTACTACCCCTTTTTGAAAATTTCCTAATCGATTCATGTATTCCTTGAAAATCTTAGTTGAGCACTTTTATGTTATGTTACATGTGTTATAGTTTTCTATAAGAAAATGTTCTTTGGATAAGTTTTTAAAAAATGCTTTCAAAACCTTCATTGGTTTATTTTAAACCCCTTACTGGGCATTCTTATTCTCACCCTATGTTTTGAAATTTAAATTTTCAGGTAACAGCTTTTATGAGATGAAACATTTCTAAAGTTACCGATTTCCCAGAGCCCGAACTGAACTCGATGCTCTGTATGGGACGTGATGTGTGTTAATCAGTATATTTTTTTTAAAATGACACATCATGTTCAGAAGGCACCGACTCTTGGTTTTTCTAGGGTTGGGTCTTCACATAATTCATGGAATTAAAATCATTTAATTTTTAATAATGAGTGAATAATGTTCAAAAATCTCCACCTTGTAGATGAAATGCATTAACATAAACACCCGTTGTCCCTACATCACCTATGACACCCCAAGATTTTACAGTATGTGACTTCTTAAATAAATTCATTTTCTTTGATAGATTATGTTGTATTCAATACAAAAATATGTTTATGCTACACACAACAATGAGTTGTCTTGCGTTACATACAATACTGAGTTTTACCAAACAACAATTTATTATTAAAATATTATTATTTAATATAATTAGATATAAACTAGCCATTAAGTTAGTGGTTATGAATAGTATTAACTAACTTATGAAAATATATGGCTGAATTAATTGGTTTTAAATTAATTAAAAATGAATATAGTAACCAACTATATATATATGAGATGTTTTTTTAAAGAACTATTTGTATGCTCACAAAGTCATTTTAATCAAATAAATTAAATTAATTACTATTATAGAATGATATTAATGAAATATATATTTTATATATTAAATAAAATATTTTTTATATTCATATAATATATTTGAGAGGTATAATATAATAACAAACCCAACATTACACATAAAACCTATTTTTTTATAAAAACAATTTTATCGTATTTTAATGGAGAACCTATTTTAAATCTAATTTTTGAAAATTTTATTAATTCTATTAGAAAAAATAAATTTCATCTTTTAAATATAAATATAAAATTTTACTTTAGTTAAATTTTTGGTATTTTTCTAATAAGTTTCATGTTTTGATGAATAGTGAAAAATACTAAATTTTAATTGAAAACAACTTTTTTTCATCAAAATAATTTATAGTGTTAAATTATATTATTGAATGATTTTAAAGTATAAATAGATTATTTTTATCATTTAAAACAATTTAGGTAATTTTAATCAATTTTACAATGAATATAGATATAAAAATGTTTCAATCTGTTGTAGGTTTAAACATTAATAACTCGTATTCTCATGCCGTCAACAAGATTAATTTTAAATTAATTACTAGAAATTATATTTTTTGAATTATGAAAAATGGATTCTATATTTGAAATTAGTGGATCCAAATTATGTAAATAGGTTTCTTTTATTTTTGGTCATATGAATAGTAAAATTTAGTAATATTTTAATTACCACAGTTAAGGGTAAATTAGGTAATTATGGATATAAATGATATTATAAAATTACCCCAACACTTGTCCTAATTTCATTTAATTATTTTTTTTCTACGAAAATCATCATTAGGCCGAAATTATACTCTTTTTAAGTCACTTGGATGAGATTAAGACATTTATTATATTTTATTTAAAGATAAGTTAAAAATGTCATACTCATGTTTTTAATAAGTATTAAATTTTTCATACATGGTTAGAGAAAAGATAAATTAGACTATACATATTCATTTTAAAGATAATAATTTTTTATTCATCATGAAAATTTATTTAAAAATTTTAGAGAAGAAATAATTTAACTAAATGCTTTCATAATAATGACATAGTAATTGTTTAATTAATGGAAATAAAAAATAAATGATATTAAAAACATTAAAATAAATAAAATTTTACATAATTAATGACATCCATGAATTTTATAGATAATTTAGAAATTTTAGTGATATATTATAAGTTTTGGTTCAAACTTATCAAGAATTAAGGATATTTTTTAAAAAGACAAATATTGAATAGTTTCAAAAATGAAAAAAATGATACATTAAAATAAATAATATTTTATTAAATGATATAAATTCATAAAAATATAATTTCCGCCAAATAACTACAATAAGGTTAAATATGTCATCAATGAACCATTTGGGGTTCGTTTATCATTTTATAGTAACTATATTATCCCTAAAGAGTAAAAAAAAAGTTGTCATGGTAAGAGTTAAAGGGTTTAACTAAGGGTTAAAGACAAATGATAAAGATAACATTGTAACCTAAACATGTCTAAAAATTATTTTTTTGAGAGGATTTAGACCAATACTCATATTAGGTTTTAAATAACTCACTTTTAAGACATTTTTAATTAAAAAATAATATATATTAATTTAATATTTTGGGAGTTTCCTAAAATGCCCCACCTAAATTATAAAAAGGAACTTTCTCCCTCACTTCCTTACACAAATTTGAACCTTCTAGATCGACCAAACCCTACCCATTTATCTTCTTAACTTCCATATACACATATTAGAGGTTCTGGTCTTCTCAAAAGACTAACCCTAGCATCTCTAAGAGGAGATCTGTAGAGACCCAACCCCAGAAGGCCCAAAGCTGGTGTCTACCACTATTACATTGTCATGATTACAAGGAATTAAATCCCAAAGGAATGAGAGTTTAGTAGTCTTGATAAAATAGATATATACATGAGAAAATAATAAACTAATTAATACATATTTTTCTTCTCATTTCTAAATAAATATCTTTGAGGATAACTCTAATCTATTTAGTAAATCCCTACATATCTTTCATAGTATGTTTATTGGATTCCTAGGTAAATAAATATAATAAGGGTGAGATAAAATTATTAGTAAGGTCAAAATATAGTGGAAGAAATAACTAATCAATGAGAATAATAATTATGAAATGGTGAATAACTAAATTCACATGCCATATAATCAATAAACTGAGATAGAGGTGCAGAAACAACATGACAAGGTAATAAATAAAAACACATGACATTAAAATAACAAGATAAGAAAAAAGAAATATGGAAATGTAAGAAACTAAAACACATACTATCTAAATAATTAAAAATGAAATATATCCATAGATATATTGACAAAAAATCTCATGGATGAATAATAAATGAAACTAAATTATTCCTCAAATGACAGTTTAAAATATTATTATTTTCACAAATAAGTTGTCTCATGAGAACCTATCGATGCATTTAGGATCTATATAATGTTTAGTCTCCTCCCATCATTTATTTTCCAAATTATTCCTCAAATTGAATAATCAAAATAAATAATATGCCTTATCAAATATCTGTATTGAATAAAGAAGACGAAATTATCAATATTTTCAGAAATAATAAAATAATTTTCAAAGTAGACATCGTATGTAAAATGGTATCTGGTTTATCAATTCTAATAAAACACTGACAATATGAGCATGGTTAAAAGTTCAAAACTTTATCAGTGCTTAAAAACCACTGTTAAAGCCCCCCTTTAACAATCATAAAAAACATTGTTAAAAGGATCCTTTAACAACACTTTTTTAGTGATGTTAAAGGGGGCCTTTAATAACACGTTTTTAGTGATTATAAAGGCAACACTATTAAAGGGGGGAAAATTATATTTTTTTGGACACCTATGAGCTTGACCCAATTTATCAACACTTCCACGAACCCTTTAATAGCGCTCCACCCCCCCCTTTATCAGTGCTTTTCACTCCGCCACCTTTTATCATAACATTGTAAATTTCTATCCTTATGCGAATCTTCATGGATTCAAACCTTACACCTCTCCTTCGAAGATGGAACACCTTTACCACTACACTATGTTGTTTTGATTTCTATTTAATGATATTTCTCTTTATATATATATATACATATATTTATATAGTTATTTTAAAATACATTTATACGATATATATATGTGTGTGTGTGATATATATATACATATATCTATTTAAATATATTATATATTATATTCATTTATATATAATAGAATAGAATATAAATATATATCTCTTTATTAATACACACATATGCATATGTATATATAATGTAAAAATGGCTAGATTTTATTTTAAATACATATTTAGAATATGTATTTATTTACATATATTAGAATATACATTTTTACATAAATATGTTGATATATGTATTTATATGAGTGATTTATTATAAGTAAACATAAGAAACATGCATATATTTAATTATAAATAACATTAAATTATGAAAAATGATAAAATTTCAAAACCATAATATCAATATATATGTAATACCTAGGAATAAAATTAGTCGCCACCAAAAGGCAATAATCCCCCCCTTAAAATAGGTTAAAAATCCATCGAATGTCCAAAAATCCGGGTACCCTGACTAAAAACACTATTTTTGAGATCTTATGATATTTTTTTGGCCTTTAAATATGTGATAGAGGTTTAACATTTTCACTAAAGGTGTAGATCTCACCATAAAATTTGATTTGATATGCGGTAGAGCATAAATGGACACCTAGATCAAAATTTATCACTGTTTGATGTTTGAGTTACATTTTCAACTTATTTTAGATATTTTATTATTATTATTTATTTCATATCTTCAAATTGATATTAAATTATTATTAATATGAAATAATAAGAAAATTAATAATTAAAAATATTTATTTATTTATTTTGTAACCCATTTTCACAAAATATATTTTATATTAAGTGTAAAATTCTATTTACATTATCTAAAACATATTTTTAAAAATATATATTATATTTATATCAATATAAATATATTTATATATTAATATATTTTTCTAAAAGAAATTTTTTTAAGTATACCTTTATCAGTGCTACTAAAAAAGTGCTGATAAAGAGGGGTCGTTATCAGCGCTTCTAAAAAAGCACTAATAAGGACCCCCCTTTAACAGTGTTTATTTACAAGTGTTGTTAAAAGATCCCATTTATCAGTGCTTTTTTAAAAGTTCTGATAAAGGTCCTCCTTTAACAATGTTTTTATCATTATTAAAGACCTACTTTAATATTGTTTTTATCACTGACAAAGGGGGTCTTTAACATCATTTTTAGCTAGCGTTGTTAAAGCCCTAGTATTGGATAAACCTAGTTTTATAGTAGTTTCTATTGATGCTGATGAATATAAATACTATAAAACGATCATTAAAAAAATTGGGGAAAAATCCTATGATTATGAAAACATTTTGGGAACACTTTTCTTTGAAAATCACTTTTGAAAAAATTTCTTTATAAATTAACCTTTTAAACATGAAAGGGAAGCTTCAAAGAAAAAATGATAGGTAAATCCGTACTTGTCGTGCGAGGTAAAAGAACATTTTATTTGCACGGTTAAAGGTTAGAAAAATACATTTTTTGAAAAGAGAAATGAATATTCCTTTGAAAACAATGGTAAAAGACACAAAGGATAAATATTTCTTTACCAAATAATTTTAAAAATATTTTGGAAAACATTTTATTAAAACATTATTTTTAAAAGACAATAGGTTCTCCAACTACAGAGATAAATAAAGTTGGGTTTTTGTAGAAAAAATTCTAAAACATTTTCAATACCAAAGAGTGTAAAAATGGTACTAATACTTGAAAATAGTCATGAATAACTAGATAATAATGAAAGGGTTTGTTGAAAAATTGTTATACAATTTCCTCTAATGGAAGTTCCATTGCAATATCATTAGTACTATTCTTGAGGAAAATAATCTTTAAACATCCCAAGGTGTCCCATACAACTTTGAGATTTTTTAAATCATAAGCCTCATAAAGGAATAATACTGAATGGAATTTTCAAATACAATGACGATAAAATAATTCATGATATTATATATCAAAATGGGTTATATATACACCACACAAAATAATAAAATTTTGAATATGACATTTATCTCACAGATGTAAAAAGTGAGATGAGAATCCATTACCTTGAGTTTCCTATTGGGTGAACATCCATTCAATTCTTCTATAATAAACTTATTTTAATTTTCTAATTTATTGGGAAACTTTTTAAAGTTTATAATTAATTTTATTTCACTTTTTACTATGTTTTATACAACTACTTGAAAATTTTTATTTACGTTGGGTGTTTAGAACACATTTGTATTATGTGTCAAAAACAACATTGGTAGGTCAACTATGGTTAAAGGGGTCATTATATAACATCTCAAAAATAATAATCATGAAATACTTGTCATATATTTTTCATTAATTATGCATTAAAAATAAATCATTAAATATGGTTATGAAAAACGAACCAACCTTACAATCATGGAGATGGTGGGTTGTACGTATGCATGAGTATTGCTCTTATTTTTCAATGATTGTTATGTAGAGAAGGTAAGTAACACCATATCTTTCAAAAGTAATCATTATATCATAAATAACATATTTTTAAATCATATATACTTTTATATAGAATTATTGTGATGTAAAATGAATCACATCACGTTGAGGACACGGTAGTCCACATGTCCATGAATGATGTTATCACTTTTTAAGTGTGTGAAAGGGTAATAAAAAAAAGATATATATATATATATATATACAGAAATGTAATTATTTAATTAATATCATATAAATTATTTTTTTGTCACATATTTTTAATTATAATCAACATTTATACATGCCATGGATCGTGTGAACAAATAACATCGCTTTGAGGGGGCAACAATCCACACTTCCTCAAACAAAGTTATCGTATTAAAAAAATGTAAAGTATTAAAGGTATGTGTTGTAAAGAAATTAAAGAAGTATAAAGAAATAATAAATATCATATATATCATATATAAACATAGTGTCTATCATAATTTCCAACCATGAATGTTGGTAAAGGAAAATGAACAATCAACATTTTGTGAGGCAGTAGTTTGTCGTACACAGAAATAATATGTTCTATACACATTAGATGGAACTGTGTGTATAAAATTAAGCATAAAAAAATAGTATTATATTAAGGATATTTTTTTGTTATATAATAATATAATAATAATATATGAGGGGTTGGAGAATGGTAATAAAACTAGAAATTTTGAGAGAAGACATTACCTCTTAATTGGGTAAATACTTTTGGTTTCTACCAAAATGATTCCTTGGAAGGATTTAAACTAAAATATAGGCTTAACGTTCTAGTGGATGGTTGTTGGGAAGAAATATGGGAAGATATTTTTCAAATATAAGTTGTTTGATATGTGTCAGGAATGGGGAGAGGCGGCGGCCTTTTATAAGGGAGGAAAATGACTCACTTGGTCATTTGAAACCAAGTTAGGTGTACCCATGTTTTAACCAAAGAAATGTCATAAAAACCAACCAAACTCAATAACGGAAGGTTAATGTCATAATTATATCCATAAAAGGGGGTTTGGAGAAGTTTCTAGGTCATTTGGCCCCTTAAGTAAAAGGTTTAGTCCTTTATTAAGCTTAATTTTACCTTAATAATTATAATTAATTTTAAATACTTTCAGTAATATTTTTATAAAAAACAAATTCGGTCTTATTATAAATTAGAAATTATTTTTATTTCAAATATTGAATCCATTTTTTTAAATTCAAATCACAGAAGTGGTAGAAATTAATTTAAATTTAATCCCGAAGATGGGACGACAATGCATGTTTTTAATGTAAAACATTATGAAAGTTTGCTATTTTTGATAATCAATTTAAAATTAAAATTTATTCCAAGGAAATAAATTATATTAATTTATAAAAATATTATCTAATTAAACCTTAAAACCAACTAAAAATATATTTTAACCTTATAAATAAATTAGATAAAAAGGAATTTTTGAACTAAAATTCAGTATTTTTAACTATTTATTAAATATGAAATCTTTCAGAAAAATATCAAAAAATCACCCTAAAATAAATATTATATTTGTATTTCAAAGATTAAGTTTATTTTTATATATTATATCAATTCAAGTGTCAAAATTCTAATTGAAAATGGGTTCTTTATTAAAAGGTGGTAAAATTGCCTTTATAAAAATATAGGTTTTATTTGTAAAATAGGGTTTATTCTTATATTATTCAAATCAAACATAATGGATTAATATAAAAAATATTTTAATTAATATATGACATATATATTTCATTAAAATCATTCATTAATTTTAATTAACTATGTTTATTACGACAAAAATCCATTGGATGTATATAAATAATAATATTTCCTTTTTATATCCAATTGGTTCCTATTTACATTTATCATTAGTTGGTAACCAATGAATTCATTTTATATTTATATAAACCATAAATTTTCATAAGTTAAGTAATACTATTTATAACATCTAACATAACGGCTAGGTTATATCATATTATATTAAATAATAATATTTTAATAATACATTATTATTTGGTGGAAATCGGTCTTTCATGTAATGGAAGCTATCAAGGAAGGTTACTTTTGCATGTAACACAGGCTATTGAGTAAGGCCACTCTTGCATGTACAATAATATATCAAGGAAGGCCTCTCTTGCGTGCAACACAAGCTAACTCGGTGTTGCATGTATTGAAATACATAGAATCTATTTTAAATAGTAAATATTTTATAAAGTATCTAGATATTATATTACCTTACGTGTTCGGTGTCATGTGTCATACATGCTATCGAATAAAATGTTCTTTCATTAGATTTTCAGTTCATCACATTCTCCCCACCATATTTAAATTACATCCTCGCAAATTAAACTTGATCTTGGTGATAAATTGTTTGATACTTCCTATGTTTGAAATCCCACATAATGAGAAGGGTTTATATGTCATCCTCTATAAAATAGAGAATAAAAAGTACATAGGTCACATGGACTACCATGTAACTAGGTCTCTAAGTAGGAGAACATCAGTGTAAATATTTATAAGGAGTGAATGGGGTCATCAATCAAAAACAAGTTAATGATCAATGGAAAGTTGAGGACCTCAAATACATAAATCTTTAATGATTTAGAAGACCACATATTCAATAGAAATTAAGATATTATGAAAACATTTTATTTTTATGACATTTTCCAAATGTTGGGTAATTATTTTTCTACTTAAGAATATAATGAAATATTCTTACATGAGAGGTTTCAATTTCATATGAAAAATCCTAAATTTTGGTTGTGGTTTGATCAAATTAGAATTCATTCCTTTAATCCAAGAAATTAATTACCAATAATGATTTTTATGCCCGAAGCACTAAAAGAAACATTTAAAGGATCGTGAGGCCAATAAAAGAGTGAAAATTCTAACTATTTTCTTTAACTATCTTCCAAAACCAATATGGTAAATAGATTAATATCTAATCCTCATAAGTGAAACTACTGGTTTATCATTAACATTTATTCATCAAATTGTTTAACTAAAAATGATGAAAAATTAACCAGGAAATTTCATAGGTTAGTAGTTGGGAAGAAAACCTTATCAACCATTGGTCATGGGTTTAAGACCCGCAGCCTTACCAGATTTTATTGGTTATCATCAAACATATAGTTCATCCTTTTCTAAAACAAAATTAATATAATTAGTAAAATAAATATGATGGAAATCCTTTAAATTAGGTTTATCACAAAATAGAATTTTAACTAAATTTTTCAATAAAACCCTAATACATAAATACTTCATCCACTTATTTCCACATAGATATTTCCTTAGTCTAGAGTTTATCCATTATATCATTTATAGGATTTTTAAATCATGATACCCTATTTTCAATCTAAACAACCTAGTTTTAACCAAGGTTATTCATTGTCAAAATCCTTCATGGTTGTTTTTAAAGAAAATGTTAATTATCCTAAAAATATCCCCTACGAGTTTCAAAGATATTGTGTAATAAGTTCTGTTGTTGTATACCATGTTACCCCAAGTTTGGCTCAAAATACCTTGTCATAGTTATTAATCCTAGCTACAGATGTATCTAAACCACATACACTTGTTCTATCCATACATGGATTTATTGCTAGAAAGAACTGCATAATCTCAACCTTACCAAAATTCTAGGATTTTATTCTATACAAATCTTAAATTCTACCTTAGTTCTATGTTCTCAAACCTATGTTTCCCTAAATCTAGTTCCCAAGGATGATACTAAACTTCCTCTGATACCAACAGTAGTAACCTGACCCCAGAAGGCCCAGAGTCGGTGTCTACTACTATTACATTGGAAATATTACAAGGAATTAAAACCCAAAGGATTGAGACTTTAGTATTCGTGGTAAATGAGATACATATATGAGAAAAGAATACACTAATTAATTTTTTTTATTCTTTCTAAATAAATAGATTCAAGGATAAATCTAATCCCACTAGTAAATCCTTGTATATCATTCAAAGTATGCTTCTTGTATTCCTAGGGAAATAAACATAAAAAAGGTTGAGCTTAAATTCTCAGTAAGGGAAAAAAATAGTAGAATTAATAATGAATCAATGATAATAATAATTATGGCGTGGTGAATAACTAAACTCACATTCTATATAATCAATAAACTGAGAAGGAAGTTCACTATATAATCAATAAATTGAGAAAGAAGTTCATAAATATTATGGAAGGTAATAACTGAAAACACATTCCATCAAAATAAATAAATAAGGAAAAATAAATATGGCAAGGTAAGAAAGTAAAACACATTTTATCTAAATAATTGAAAATTAAATGTATCCATAGATATGTCGAAGTAAAATATCATGGATGAATAATAACTAAAACTAAACAAGGGAAATGTTTTCTTAATAGAAATCATGTTTGAGGCACATGAAAACTTATACCATCAATACCTTTCAGAAGATGGTTTAAAAAATTATAATTTGTGAAACTAATTTTTCTCATGAGAACATATCAATTCATTGAGGACCTATATAAATTTTGGGCACCTCCCGTCATTGCCTGTCCAAATAATTCCTCATATCGAATAATCAAAATAAAAAATATTCATTATCAGATATCTATATTGAATAAAGGATATGAAATTATCAATATTTTCCCAAATAATAAAATAACTATCAAAGTAGTCACTGTATGTAAAATGGTATAGGGTTTAGGTAATAGTAATATACATGATGAATGGAATTGATAATTTTTGGGAAATTCAATGTTCAATGTTCATAGAAGATTGAATATTTAAATGGGAATAACAAATGATTCCAAGAAGTGAATGTGAATACTATCCTTGGACAAATAAATAATAAGCCACCCAGAGGAAGAATAAGGATGGTATAAATAAATAAATCTCAAGTGGAGTAAAAATATATGGTTATTGTTGATGATGAATAGAAATACTATAAAATTACATTTAAAAAAATCCTTGAGGAAAATATCATTTTATTATGAAAAAACTTTTGGAAATTTTTATATTTGAAAATTACTTTTAAAAACATATTTTTTTTAAAAAATTAGCCTTTTATACATGAAAAGGAAGCTTCAAATAAATGACGGTGGGTAAATCTGTACTTGTCATATGAGTTAAAAGATCATTTTTTCATTGTTAAAGGTTAAAAAAATGAATTGTTCATAAAGTGATAAGAATATTCCTTTGAAAACAATGGTAAAAGAAAAAAGGGTAAAAATTTCTTTACCAAATAATTTTAAATACATTTTGAATTTTTTTTATTAAAACATGGGTTTTAGAAGAAAACAGGTTCTCCGAATAAAGAGAGAAATAAAGTTTAGTTTTCTTAAAAACATTTTCTAAAACATTTTGAGTACCAATGAGTGGAAAAAATAATACTAGTACTATAAAATGGTCATGAATAACCAGATAATAATGAATGTTTTTATTGAAAAATGGATATATAATATCCTAGAATGGAAATTCCATTGAAATATCATTAGTACTAGTCATAAGGAAAATAATCTTTAAACATCACAAAGTGACCCATACAACTCTAAAAGAATATAAATAATAAGCCTATTGAATGATAATATTGAATGAGTATTTTAAATACCATAAAGATAAAATATTTAATGATATAACATATCAAAATGGGTAGTAGATACACCACACAAAATAATTAATTGTTGAACATGACATTTATCTCATAGATGTAAAAAGTTAGATGTAAATACCTTACCTTGAGTTTCATTTTGGGTGAACGTCCTTTGACTTCCTTTATAATAAAATTATGTTAATTTTCGAATTTCTTGAGAAACTTTTTCATGTTTAACATTACTTTTATTTCACTTTATACTATGTTGTATACAACTACTTAAACAATTCTGTTTACATCGGCTGTTTACACCCAATTCGGATTATGTGTCAAAAACAACATTGGTAGGTCAACTATTGTCAAAGGGGTCATTATATGACATCTATAGAATAATAATCACGAAATAATTATCATATTTTCTCATTAATTATACCTTTAATATAAATTATTAAATATGGTAATGAAAAATGAACCATCATTACAGTAATGGTGACAGAAGGTCGTACGTACGCAAGAGTGACATTCTTATTTTTCAATGATCGTTATGGAAAGAAGGTAAGTAACACCAAATATTTTCAGAATGTACAATATAACAAAAATACTATATTATTTAATCATATATACTTATATATATAATTATTGTGGTGTAAAATGAATCACATCGTGTCGAGGAGGTAGTAGTCCACACATCTATGAATGACGTTATCACTTTTTAAGTGTGTGAAAGGGTAATAAATAAATTGATATATATATATATAGAGTATATTTCCAAAAAGGTAATTATATTATTTATATCATATAGCGGTTGTCTATTTCACATATTTTTAATTGTAATCATTCTTTATACATTCCTTGGATCGTGTGAATGAATCACATCGCTTTGAGGGGGAGGTAGTCCACACTTCCTCAATTGATGTTAATGTATTAATGAAAAATGGAAATTATTAAAGGTGTGTATTATAAAAGGATTAAATTAGAATAAATAATTAATAAATATCATTTATATCATACAAATATATATATTTTCTATCATAATGGCCAACTATGAAGGTTGTTAAAGTAAAATCAGCAATCATCGTTTTATGAGGCAGTATTTCACTATACACAGACACAATATGTTCATTACCCATTAAATGTAAGTATGTGTAAGTGTAGGTCTAATCCTTAGAATAAAACATACTGTTATATTAAGGATATATTTTTTTATACAAGAATAAAATAAGAAGATATGAGGGGTTGGATAATGGAAAGAAAACTAAAAATATTGAGAGAAGATGTTACCTCTTAATCGGGTAACTACTTTTGGTTTGTACCAAACGGATTCATTGTAAGGATTTCTAACCAAAGGGAGGATTCAAGGTCTAGGGGTGGGATTTTGGGAATCTATATGGGCAAATACTGGTTGAAACTAATTTGTTTGAGAGGTGTGAGGAATGAGGAGAAGTTGTGACTTTTTATAAGGTATGAAAAGGGCTCACTTGGTATTTTGAAAAAAAAGTTAGGTTTACTAACATTTTTACCTAAAAAAAGTCATAAAAAACCAACCAAATTCAATAATGGAAGGTTAATGGCCTAATTATTTCAAAAAAATTGGTTTTGGAAAAATCATGAACTTGAGCCATACTCTGTGGAAATGAAAGTTGATATGTCACTAATCCTATGTGATCAAGGATCTCAAAGGGGTCAATATTCCTTGGGCTAAAACATCATTTTCTTTACAAAGTGTATGAATCTCTTCCATAGTTATATTCAAAGTAAAACTTTTTCTCTAACATCAAAATTAATGTCCCTTTGGTAGTAGTCAGTATAGCTCTTTTACCAACACTAGGTAGCTTTTATATGTTTTTGTATGGATTGAAAGTTCATTGTCATCACTTTCACAAGATTAGGTCTATGTATCTTTCATTCCACAAATTCATCCCAAAAAATTTTGAGTTCTACATTTATTTTCATTCAAATATTCATATAGATCCATTTAAATACTAGAGTGGAAGTATTTTTTATATGAAAACTCAACCACTGGGATATGTTGATCACATCATCCTTTAAATTCCATAAATCATTATCTTAGCATGTCCTCAAGTGTTTTAATATTCCTTTTATATTTTATATCAGTTTGGGGGTGATAGATCATGCTAAAATTTAATTTAGTACTAAAATCTTATTGAATGCTTCTATAGAATTTAGCAGTGAACCTTGGATCACAATCAAATATGATCGAAAGTGGAACCCCATGAAACCTCACCATTTCCTTCACATATATCTTGGAAATTTTTTCAAGTGAGAAATCTTCCCAAATAGTGATAATGTGGCCAGTCTTGGTGAGTCAATCCACCACAATCCATATCGTATTTTTTCTGTGGATGTTTTTGGGAGACTGGTAATAAAGTCTATGGTGATATTCACCCATTTACACATGGTTATAATAAATGGTTTCATCATCCCTTTGGAATTTTGTCACTCTACTTTATCTTGATGGAATACCAAACACCTTTATATATACTCTGTAATCTCCTTCTTCATGTTGTCCTATAAAAAGTGTTCTCAAATATCATGGTACATATTAGTACTTCTGGGGTGGTGTAGAAAGATAGGATATGTGCATTATACAATAGCACGATCTTTATCTAAGGTGATGAAGGAACAAAAAGCCTCATTAAAAACTAAATTACACCACCATCATCAATTTGGAACTCATGTAGCTCCTCTTCCTTTATTGATTTCAACTTTTTTTTACCTCCAGATCATCCCTTTATGTCTCCTTGATCTTCTCTTGGATATATGGTTGGGAAATAATTTGGGAGAGGTAGGATGTATTCCATATCGTTATGATTTAAACATATATCCTTTTCATATACATGAAGATAAGGCCTCTCTCAATTTGCATCATTGATATAACATCATGTTTTTCTGTTAAGAGTATCATCAACTTTATTCTCCTTTATCGAATTGTAGTGAATAGAGAAATAATACTCCATGATTAGATCAAACCATTTTCTTTGATGCATATTGATGTACTTCTATTTGAATATATACTTTAAACTCTTATGATCAGTATATATGTCAAAATTCTCACCATAAAGATAGTGTGACCAAATATTTAAAGCAAAGATCATATCTTCTAACTCTAGATCATGTGTCAGGTAGTTCTTCTCATGGATCATTAACTATCATGAGGAATAAGATATCACTTTATCATTCTACATGAGTACAAAACCCAATACTTTCTTTGAATCATCACTATATATCACAAAACCTTCTCCACTTATTGGTAGTGTGAGTACATGTTAAGACCAGGATGATAAGTATGACTATCATATTTAGGTATTATTTTTTGTTTCCAAGGATGTTTAAGAAGAAAATAAATCACCTCACTTTTTTATTTGGTGAAAATCACACTGACTGTCGTATTCATGAAAATAAGACTCACAATGGTCAAGAAAGTCCATTGTATTTGGAATATGTTTTCAGGATGAAGAGGATCATTATAGTCACCCTAAGTCTAGAATGAAAGGTTTAATTATAATGAGAAAAAATTAGAGTCTTCCTGACTTCGATGAAAATGTAATGATGCTTTGCTGATGTTGGAGTTCTCATAAATTAGTAGTAAGTTATAAAACCAGTGATGAATGATTGATGAAATAAAGAGAATAAAAATATTCTACCAATAATATTCATTTTGATCATAATATTACCAATCATATTCAGATTGAGATGGAAATAAAGATGTTGATAAATATATGTAAGTAGAAACACATTACTTGGTAGGTTATATGATGATGAAGCGGATATTCAACATAATCAAAGTCATGAAGGAATTAAGGGCACTTGCTGAAAGTTTAGGAAAAAATAAATTTGATGAATTTGAATCATTCTAGTCTCTAGATCATCATAATGATATTTCTAGATGAATAATTGTTTAATGAACAAGGAGGATGATCGTAATGAAGGTGCTAGTTTTTAGTTAAACTAAATGCCAAAAAGATTTAAATACTCAAAGAATGAAGTTAGCAAGCATCATATTCAAAAAATAAATAAGCTCTTAATGTTTAACCATTGGATTTAGTATGTCATCATATTCATCAAAGGTTGAATTTTTTCTGATAAAAATTGACCGGTATCATATTTAGAAGAGAAAGAAGTTGTCGAAGTTGAAGCTGCTGATACCAGTCCATCGGACTCGGTCTTCCATCATAATCATCAAAGGAAGAATTGTTTGAAACTAATGAATATAAAGAAAATGAAAAGTATATGGCGGCTAATATGAAGACTAAATTTAGATATTTATCAATAATGTATTCAACCATTTAAAATAGGTTTAACTACTTTCTTTATCATTCAAGTGGGTCAAGAGAAGAGATAAAGAAGAATATATTATTTTACATTTGTATTCATCATAATGAGGCGGATCATAATGACAAATCAGAATGGGAAATTAGAATCAGACTAATGTTATTAAAGAAAGTATAAAGTATAGATAAAGCTATTTAAATATTCATGATGGTTCAAGAAGTGTTGAGAAGTGTTTATGAAGGAAAGATGTAGATGAAATTCAAAGGAACATATAGATTTGTAAAATGTATGATATATGTACTATTCACGGTGAATAAAAGACAAGGTAGAGCTTTATAGAGAATAAGAGGTTTCTTGTTTGAATTATCATGAAGAAGTATTTCGGATAGAAGAATCATATGAGGAGAGACAAGATTGTATTCAACTGGTCATCGTATTGGGTGGAATAATCAGACTGAAAAAAATTTATTGGGATTTCTAGATTGTAGACGAAATGGTTCAAAATTTTCTCAAATATATTGTAACAATGTCATATATTTTTCTTATTGATAAATTAGATAAGGAGAATCAGACTGAGTTCTATAACAAAGTCCATAAATGTTCTTACCAACATCTAGGTAAGAAAGTAAATATTTTTCATAAAAAATAACACATTTGTGAAAGTTAATAAAGAATCATCATAACTTGTTTTGTTACAAAAATTTGTATTACATCATTTGTTATTGAAGGATAATATGCACTATTTAATTGTTTACATAGTGTCACACAAGTGAAATGTAATATCCTACTCAATGTATTCCACACAAAATGATTGTATTCTAGTGGATTGTGTGGTATTAGATCATTTTCAAACAATTCCAAGGATGCAAATATTCTTTTTGAATAATAAACCTTGTAAATTCTTATGTTCATATAGATGTGGGTTTTAATTATTTTCAATAGGAAAAGAAATATTTAACAGGTGGAAAATGTTTTTTAATAAGTAAAGAAATATAAAATAAAAATATATCACTAATTCACCCCTCCCCCTCTCAGTGATACAATTATCTTGACTGGGAAATTACAATTAGCATCAGAGACAGGTTCCCTTCATTTATTCTTTGTTGAAGTTTTAAAGAGAAGTTGATGGATATTTTAAATTGTGTCAACAATAAAGGAATCCTGGTTTACATTGGTAAGAATTATCATATCTGGAAAGATATAATGTTTCCCCATCTTATGTCTATTTGATATGATTTTCTTGAAGATGCAAAGGATGCATTTCCTCATATTGATGATAAAGTTCATCTTAATCTATTGATAAAAATAATCTTGAGAGTGATGGAAGTGAAAAGAATTATTTACTATCATCACTTTCTAAAAGTGAATTTTTAAGGGTGAAGGGTGTTGCCATAGCTAAAAGTATATGGGATAAGCTGAAAAACATATATGAAGGCAATACAATAGTGATGAAGAAAAATTATAAATCTAGTGGCTGAAGTATGAAGACTTGAAATTGGGTGGGTATGAATCTATTCAGGACTTATATACCAGGTTAAATAACATCATCAACACTATCAAATGTCTTAGTTAAGAGGTCTAAGATTCTATAGTTATTGAAGAGATATTAAGAAATATTCTCGACAAGTTTGATGCTAATGTTTATTAATTAGAAGATACATATCATAAAAAATTATCTATAGATGATTTTCATAGAACTCTCATCACTTATAAAATAATAAGGTATAAAGATATGAAAATAAAAATAAAATGTTATAGAGAAATTTCATTCAAGAATGTGAAGAAATAGAATTCAAAGAAGAATTTTATTTAAGAAGAAGGTGGTTATTTTGATTCTCAAAACGAGGTGTGTAAAAATCTTGATGATATTTTATCCTTTTTTTCTAAAAATGTGAGAAGAGGTATAGGTAAATATAAATGGAATTCTTCCTTGAAATGTTTTTAAAATGGATTCATTGGGCACTTTACAAAAAAGATTCCACAAAGAAGGAAAGAAAAAGATGGTGGTAAAGAAGAAATAAGGCCAAGAAGGTCATGGAAGAAACAGGGTGGAAAATAACATTTTATTCCATAGGGAAGGGTAAAAAATTCTCAAAATCTAAAAGGTGTATTTTCTTATCTAAAGATAAAGAATAAGAAGATAGTAACGTTAAATCCAAAAATTCTACTTAGCATGTTGGTGATAATAATTTTAGTGTAACAATTAATGATGAAGAATTCAGAGTCAACAGTTTTGATTAAGAAGAAACTCAACTTAAATTTCATTTAAAATATGATTTTAAATATATTTCAGAAATATTAGAAGTCTTGAAAAACAAAACTTGAAGTTGGAAGATGAATGTACCTCATAAAAAATTCAGGAAATTTTTTTAGATGAGATGATAAAGATGCAATGGGATATTAGTGATTTGAAAAAATATCTTAAGGAAGAAAATAATTATAATGAACATATGGAATTGAATTGAAAGGATTAAAAATAATAGTTAGAACTTTTCTAGTAAAAACATTGTAAATGTGAAAATAAAATTATATTTTCCAAAAATTCTATATATGAAGTTGGTGAAAGTTTTCATAAGGAAAAACCTGATAAGGATAAAAAAAGTAACCATCAAAAGTTTATAGCAAAGACAGAATTATTTCTGGAAATAAGAAATCTTAGAAAATTATGTATGTGGCTAAGATTAACAATATTGATAATTCATAAGTTTTTGAAAAACATGAGTCTAAAAATTCTTCTTAAAATTATGAATATGTAAATGTTTCTATTATTTCTAGTTATAACAAGGATAAAATGAGAAATAAGATAAAAAATAAGATTCTGATTGATAATAGAAAGGTTGGTGGTCAACAGAATTCAGAGAAGAAGGTTTATGAGAAACATATTCATAACTCCAGTCAGTATGGAAGCTATAGAGGAAAATATTATTTCTATGGTTACTACTAGTATTGTTATGGAATCATAAATATAAAAAATATGTGTTGGTTCAACCAAAAACATTACTACTATTCCATAGGTTATGAAAGTCATTGGTTTAGGGGAAGTCAATCGTCTCAAAAGAATAATTATGAAAATGAAGTTCTAAAGAAACGTGATAATGATGGTGTAAAAAATAAAAATAGGTTCCAACCCCAAGAAACTATTTTTAAAATATGTGAATAACCATGTAATCGTGCTAAGGTTTTTATTTTTTTGTTATAGAAAAAATATAATTTTCTTAACATTTCTCATAAGATGGAGGTGATGAAAGAAAAATCTCTTATTGTTAAAACTACACTCAAAACTTTTAAAGGTGAATGGCCTTGTATTCTTGATAGCGGGTGTTCCTCACACATGAAAGGAGATTTAAATTTTTGAATAATTTAATAGACTTTTAATAAGTTACTATGACATTCAACAAGGATGAAAAATAATAATCAAAGTTGTTGGGATTAACTATCATTGGGAAAGAAAAGTTTATATCTAAGAAATATTTATATATTGATGAGTTGAAACAAAACATTTTGAGTGTTTTACAATTGTGTGATGAATGTAATAAAGTTACCTTCGGGAAAGATGTATTTTTGTGTGAAAATTGATAATGATGAAAAGAATGAAACTATTTCGAGATTCATCTAATCCTAACTCTCCTAAACCACAATGTGTATCTCGTCCAGTAAATCCATCATCTTCTAGTGAGCACTAGACTCCTGAACCACCTGAGTTTGAGTCTTTCTGCTCAAAGCATCATCATCAATGTTTCCCTTTCCAGGCATATATGCTGGCTCAAAATTGAATGGATGCATATACTCATCCCATCTCTGTTATCGAATATTCAAGTATCACTATGAAAATATGTACTTTAATCTCTTATGATCAATATACACAGTAAAAAAAATTCCCAATAGATAATTTCCCCAACACATTAAAACATAAACCATTATAGCCAACTTGAGTTCATATGTAGGGTAGTTCTGTTCAGGGGCCCTCAACTTCAAATACCCATAATCCACAAATTGATCTCCTTGCATCAAAACAACTCCAATTACAATCCTAGAAGTGTCACAACACACTATATACTTATCACCTTGCTCATGTAGGATCAATATTGGTACTGATTCCAAAATCTTCTTTATCACCTACAAAGAATTATCACAATCTTATGACCAATAAAACATTATCCCTTTTTGGTCAATCCCATCAGCAATGTTTTTAATCGGTAAATATCCTGAATAAACCTCTAATAATATTCAGAAAATCCTAGAAATCGATGGATTTCAAACATGCTCTTGGGATGCTCTCAAGAAACCACTATATGATCCTTCTCTAGAATTACCAACACACATTCCTCTGATATGATGTTACCCAAGAAGTGTACCTGATCGATCCAAAAAATTGTACATAGATATCTCGCTATATAGCCAATGATTTCGTAGTGTACTTAGGATGATATCAAGATGTTGGTCATAATAATCATGTGTCTTGGAGTGACCAAGATGTCTTCCACAAACACAACCATAAACTGATCTAGGTACAAATTAAATATTTTGTTCATTAAGTCCATAAACATTACTGGTGTGTTCGTCAACCCAAGAAATTTTATGATGAAATCATATTGTCCATACCTGCTTCTAAATTCACCCCTTGGTATATCAAAAGTCTGAACTCTCAGTTTATGATACCCTAATCTCATGTCAATCCTTGAGAACACACAAGCTCCTCTCAACTGGTCAAATATTTCATCGATACGGGGGAGAGGATACTAGTTCCTTACAGTTATCTAGTTCAACTATTGGTAATCAGCACATAAGCATAAACTCCTATCAGCCTGCATTGCAAATAACACTAGTGAACCCCAAGGAGACACACTAGGATAAATAAATACCTTATCCTCTAACTCCTTCAGTTGAGTCTTGAGCTCTTGAATATCTTTCAGTGCCATTCTATATGGTATAATAGAAATCATCTCTTCCCCCGGTATGAGATCAATTCTAAATTCCACATCTATCTCAGGTGGAATCCTTGAGAAATATTAATTAAACACATCCTAAAACCTATCCAATAAGTGTAGAAAGAAATATCATTTTACGCCTCAATCATCTAGAAAAAAACCAGAAACCTGGTTGTGATCTCTCCTATTTGATGAGTAATTGGACCTACTCAGAATGCCTTGATATCCCACTCTCCACAGTGAATATATTTGTAACCCTTAGGAGATGTAATGGTCACTCTATTTTGGTAAAAATAAATGTGGGGATAATATGATACTAACTATTCCATACCCATAATTAGTTTAAAGCCTGACATGTCTATGATATAAATATCCCATAGAAATCGATATTACTCGACCTCAAGAGAACAACCCTTGCACAAAAAAATGTCACTTGACCGAACTTTATGAGGTGTGTTTGTCACCAACACCCCACTCACAAACTCCATCACCATGCTCAAACCATTAAAAAGTTTTTTAGAAATAAAGGAATGATAGGAACCGATATCAAATAAGGCACTAGATATCATGGAAGCTATAAAAATAGTACCTCTCTCTGTCAATGGTCCAGCCTTGATATCCACAGGTGTAGGGTGAATAGAATGCAACGGTCTTACCCCACATCCCCATGATGCAGTCTAAGTCCCCTGTGCCGCACTTCTCTACTAATATGAGAACTCTTACCCTGAAGCTCCACATACACTACATTTACCACCTTGTACAGTAGAAATCCAGATGCAAGACTGATATAGTGCAGAATATCCTCTTCCTACACTCTGATTCTGACTAGCTATACCCTTACTACTCATCTATCGCTGGGTCCTGTAGAACTTTTGTAGATGTCACATCTTTCTAAAATATTGTAACTATATTTTTGGTTGAGGTAACTATCTTCAAAAGTTTCTTAATCTACAACACTGGTGATAGATCACTCGATTAAGGTCCTATGCAACTGATCCCTCTTTTTAGGTACTCTATTTCCCATTTCCCTGATTGATGTTTTCATAGTAATGCTTCATACTCTCAGGTCCACCCTCTCTAATAAAATCAGGAGGGTATTGAATTTGTAACTCCATTTTTAGATCAAACATACTCTTCACAACCCACCCTGGGTCTCTTCCCATGAATTTCATGAAGTGTGAAATGTTCTCTTGGAATTGCTCCCTGAATTCCTCACCTGACACAATTGATGCCTTAGTTCATACTACTGGTAGATAATCTCTATCCATATCCTCATGTTATCCTCTTAATAAGCGTCGTCATAGATAAATATCTATACCATTACAAAAAGGTACCTTAAGACACCTTTTACAAAATTAATACATTTAAGGTAAAATACAATATTCCACAACAAGTCATTTCTGCAAACCCTACCACATAGTCAAAACTGAGGTGTTATCACTACCCTTAATAATATTACTCCTTGGTCCTAGATAATATGGGAAAACACATTCTAATTATTCAAGTATCACATTTAGACACCCATTTATTCCCATCTTACATCATTCTATAATCTTTCTCAATTTCCTGTTAGGTGCCATTTTCATTTCAATTTCACAATCAAGGAAAAGTAGTTCAAGTTCAATAACCTACCCATAACCCATTTTTCTATGTGTGCCTAAATTGATGCATGTCACAATAACCCTAAGTTCGTATAATGATGCATGTAACTCAAATATTTTTCCATTCTAGTCCATGAGTCCAAACTCAAAAAAAATTAACATCAATAATCAGAACACACAACAACTGTGTCACCCATGTTGAAATAATATTCAACTATAACAACAAATAGGAATAACAACAATCCCACCCTGGGTACTTGGGTTCTCCCCCATAAATGGGTTCGCTACTTCCATGCATGAGATCATAACCAAGGCCCGACTCTTTCTAGTTTCATGTATACCTTTACCAAATAGTAATAAAAAATAAAAAATAAAAGAAAAATAATCTCTGATACCACTTTATAATGTCCTGACCCATGTGCCACACATCGGTTCCTCGAGTTAGTCTGTCACATGACCCCAGGTGTGCCTCCCCATATGCTAGAGGATACAGAATATTAGTGAGGGTCTGAAATATCGATAATGGGGAGACTGTACCCCCTTTTATTAGATTCAATACACTAGGAGAAAATAAGAAACAATTACTAAATAACATGTAATCATAACCTGAAATAACTAGTATCACGAGATAGCTAAAAGTGGAAATACAGTATCAAAACTAAAGAAGAAAATATGTCATTCCAATGTACATTTCAAGTGTCTAAAATTAATCACAAAATAAATACCCTGATGACACCCCTAATCAGGTCCCAAATCATTTCTAGTTCCCTCATCAATTCTCTATCAGATATCATCCATATAGCAATGAGATTTTTCCCTTAACGTATCCAGAAAAGACAAAGTCTATTTGGGTACTAATAAAGACGCCCGAGTTGGGTGTGAGTATAGCTCAGTAGGCCACCACCAACGGTGTATAAAAAAAATATTGTTAATAGAAAGTGTATGTAGTTGTATAAAATCATAATTACAATTCATAAGTAAATAGTTATCACATTATAAATTATTCTTTATTTAACAACATAAACCCCCGAAATCTCATAGACACTCATTCCTTAATGCTTGATTTAGCTCATTATGAAGCCTGAAGTATGTATAATGGATTTCATATATCATAATTCCATTTTTACCATTCAATACATACTTTGTCTCATATTGGGTCTTGAAGTATGTCCGATGAATATTTTATCTCATAATGTCATTGACACCATTATTTAATTCATACTTGAATTATCATGTTACCAATCATACATCACACAATAGAATGACCATGTTCCCATTATTTAATTCATAGCTAAATTACCATGTTACCATTCATACCTTACACATTATAATGATCATGTTCCCATTCTTTATTTCACAACTAAATAACCATGTTACCATTCATAACATACAAAATAGAATGAAAATGTTCTCATTATTTAATTCTAAACTAAATTTCCATGTTAGCATTCATAACACACAATTAATTCAACAGTTAAACATCCATATAAATTCCATTAATAATTCAACAATTATTTAAACACAAATATTCCATTATTTAATTAAATAATTAACTAATCACATAAATAACATTAAATAGTTCAAAAATTAATTAACCACATCATTTAAATTAATTAATTCTACTATTAATTAATAACTTAAATTATATTAGTCAGTTAAACAATTAACTAACCCCACAAATTTCATTACTAATTCATCTATTAGTTTATCACATAAATACCCTTAATTAATTCCCCAATTAATTGAGTACATAAATCACATTAATTAATTCTTCAATTAAATAATCAATATCCAAGAACTCAAAATTCCATAATAAATTCCACAATTAATTATCTCAATAACAAGTTCTATAGACCATAATTAATCTAAAAATTAAATATTTCAATCCACAAATCTCAATATCTCACAATTAATTCTACAATTAATTATCTCAATCTATAATTTCCAAAATACCCAATTTCACATTTCCATAATTAACTGATACACCAAATTAATTAATTTAGTCAAGAACAAAATTTCCAAAAATCTAATAGAAATAATAAAATAACATATACATAATTTAAATAAATACTTTGGGATTTGTATTATAGACCAACTAACTAGATTCATTGACAAGCGGTCGTCCAACAGAAATCCCTAAAATTTGAGCAGCACAAAGACATAGAACAAGATCTGAATCTAAAACCCTAAATCAATATTGAACAAATAAAGATCTCTTAAATCTATATATATATATCTACAATAA
Source organism: Viscum album (assembly GCA_963277665.1). NCBI lineage: Eukaryota > Viridiplantae > Streptophyta > Magnoliopsida > Santalales > Viscaceae > Viscum > Viscum album. Next base: position 959,017,842 of record OY728148.1, on the reverse strand, counting down.
TGTATCTAGATCAAAAAAACAGGGTATATATCCAATCAAAATAAGAATAACAAACCCTATCTAAAATAGGAGAAGAATGGAGAAGGAATGAGAAACCACGTGATATGAGGTCGTCTTACTAGGAAGGGTTCATATATTTGATATAGTCTTTGAATCACAAATAATGGAGGTCATTAATACATTTAATCTATCTAGAAGGCTCCAAAATCATGAAATATCATCTAGGGTTGAATAGGGGTCGAATAAAAGTTAAAATGGGGGTTTGAGTGATTAAAAATATAATTTTGGGGTTATTTAAAAGGTCGTGCATGGTTAGTTGGGAAGGGGTGCATGGTTTCCCCTAACTATGAGCCTAACCATGCACCTCTATTATGGGGGTGAACAGTTTCTCCTAAGAGGGTGCATGGTTTTGAATACTGTGCACTAACTGTGAAATTCCCCTGTCTAGTGTAGCACAGTTTGATGGGTTGGAGCACATGGTTAGGGAAAACCATGATCTAAACATGAATTTCTCTTTTCCCTTCCATTTTTCTCAAATTTTCACCCAAACACACCCCAAGGTAAAACCCAACCCAATTATTCTCAAACAAGAAAAAAATAAATAGCTGAAATTAATCTCGAGTCATCTTCAGGAAAGGTCGGCATCTTACAAAAAAAAAATTCATTTACTCTCATAATGTATTCATCAGTGGATTCTTCATCTCTCATTCTTATGTTTTCATACTTACTATACCAAATTTCTATCTTTTCTTCCTTCACTGTAGTATTCCCATTGAATATACTTTCCATCTTATCCCACATACTCTTTGATGTTTTGAAACCCATCACCTTTGTATAACCATTTTCTGATAAGGATATAAGAATAGAATTTATAGCCTTTCCATCAACTCCTATATTTATTTTATTAGTAAAAAACATAGGAGAATCATTCTTAATAGGTGTTTCACCAATTCTAGTTGCATTAACAACTTCTAGGACAAAATATAGGAGACAAAGAATCATCTAATTTCTCCATCCATAATAATTTTTTCCATAAAATGTAAGAATTCCTCTACTATTTATAGAATTGATATTATACATGATAAGGATTAAATAAGGGAACCTTCCCTATTTTACCAATTAAAGTTTCAAATGATTAAATAACAACATAAAAGGGGGTTGAATCAGTTGGTCACTTTTATAAGTTGCAATACTTTTAAAAAACATAACCCTTGAAACCTGTTAAAATTTATATCCTTATTTTCTTTTAGTAAATACCCATGCATGGAAATGTAGGAAATCAAGAAAATCACGTTAGAATTAAAGGGTTTTTCCTCAGTGTGAGAACCTATATCCTTTACATAGCCACTCCTGTGGGTCTATATAAATTTTCTATAATGAATAAGTTAAACCAACTCATTCCAACTCCTGCTAGATATATTCTATGTCTTAGTAGAAATTATTATACTCACTCCCATCACCTTAAAAATTTCATTACAAACAATTGAGCACAAATAGAATAATAAATACTTTCTTGAAACTTTTCCACACATTCTCTATTTGGAATCCTTAGTCTGATGTGGCAAGGCCTGATTCTCTCATTCCGATGGGGATGGGTTCAATGGATTTAGTCCAATGAATTTAGTCTGATGGAAATATTACAATGAACTAATTCTCAATATATATTACACATACTCTTCTCAAATTCTCAGTCAGATATTCCTTAGTCCGGTAAACAACAAATTAAGATGTCCAACCTTATAAGGAGGTCTCAATCCAAAAATAGAACTTTGACATGAATTCTACAGTGCTCCCCCTTTTCAAATCACATAAAAAAGATGTAATGTACGAATGTATTGTGATTATATTAATAGGAATCCTAGAATGACAAAGGTAGGAAACTGGAAAACTTTTCCTACTTAATTAAATTCAAAAACATTAAGATCTAGGCATATTTGAATTTGAATTTTGACCACTTAAACTCTTCACAAATCTGTTGAAATCTTATTGAGTTTTATTTGTAATTATTATTATCAGACATCCTTAATTTTATTCGGAATGATGGAACTTCATTATCTCATTATGATGTAGCTTACTTATCTCATTAGGATGGAACTTCCTCAACTCATTATGATGTAACTCACTCATCTCATTCTAAATTGACTTTCCTCATCAGAGTTAGTCTGGTTGAATTTTTTCTTAGAGTTAGTCTAATTAAAATTTGTTCTCAAAGGAAATCTTGATTAAATTTCCTTCTCAAAGTTATTATGATTGACTTTCCTCCTCATAGTTAGTCTGATCGAATTTCCTCCTCATAGTTAGTCTGATGGAAAATCCTTATCTTTTGTCTTATAGAATCCTCATAATGATGGAATTCTCATTACAATGGAAACTGCATTATAAAACTTTGAAATTCTTCAAACCTTACTATCCATAACTCATTTATACTTCTAAAAACTTCGGTGCTCAGTACATCTGGATCTGATGCAAACTTTTTCTTGATTCCTATAACTAAGAAAATCTATATGATTCCTCCATTTCTCCAAAATCTTTTATCCTGAGAATTTTCATGATTTATGAAAAATTCAAGATTGGAAAAACACCTTATAACTTACATAGGAAATTGTTATGACTTCTATTACTTTCAAAACATTGTTTCTTTTCAACCTAAACACAATATGAATGGTTTCACCTATTCTACCACTTTTCTTCATAAGTATTTTATCACAATTGTTATAGACAGTTTATGATATTTGAGAATTAAAATCTAAAAAATCATCGTCTGACTGATGGTTATAAAGATTAAAACATTATAACTCCTAACATGACCATCTTAATTCAAATTCTTCAAAAACATATTGACTTTATAACCAACACTGAGTCGAATGAAACATGAACTTCGTGCAAATAGATCTAATACCAATGATGTGTCTGATAAACAACTTTATTATTCTAACAACTTATCTGATCAGTGCTACACAGTTTGATACTTTGTGTTTGGTTCTGCTCAGTCTGATCATCTGTATCCAGAAGAAAAATTTATCTAAAACAAATAATTTCTTTTTATTTTTCTTTACGTTTGAAAATTTAGAAACATTCACCAGTTTTTCAAAAACCATTATTTTTCAAAAGATTAGTTTTTTGAAAATACAAAACTTTTTTAAAAAAACATCACCAAGGTTATTCAGTATACCATACCATTTATGAAATGAAAAGAATCCTATGTTATCATACTTTCATTTTTTGGTCTGGAAAGTGTTTTTAAGGCCTATTTTAGGATGAAATTTTATCCTTGAGGTGTAGAATGTGACTTTATAGGATAACTAAAAGAAACAATGGGATATTACCAATATGAATCCTTAGAAAAAAGTAATAGTGGAAAGACATTACAGATTCCTTGAGAGTGAAAACATCTCTAAAAGTGATAGTGGGATGGAGATAGAATTAGATGAAGTTGAGACTCAAGGTACATAATACTTGTCATAGGAACAGGTTCTATAAATCCCCATGTAAGAAGAAACTATTCTAGAGACACAAGTAATGTGTGGGAGTACAATAGAGGTTAGAGAACAAGAATGGTATGGTTTTCTTTTCACCAAGGAGGGGGACTACTTATTAGTTCATTATAATGATACTATAAACTAAAAGGAAGCAGTAAGTGGCATAGATGTTTCCATGTGAAAATAATACATCAATTCTAAAATGGATTCCATATACCAAAATCAAGTCTGTATTTTGGTAGATCCTACAATGGATGTAAAACCTATTGGTTGCAAGTTGGTAATCAATAAGAAACTAGAAATTCAAGGAAAAGTCAGTACCTATAAGGTATAAATAGTTGTAAATATATTGAAATAGAATCAAGAAATTAACTGATATAAAACCTTTTCACCAGTTGTAATGTTGAGATCCATCATAATTATACTTGACATTGAGGCATACCGTGACTATGAGAATTGAGAAATGGATGTCAAAACTGCTTTAATTAATGGGAACCATCAGGAAGATGTTGATATAAAACAACTTGATGGGTTTGTGACTCCAAAGGAAGAAAATATATACAAATTTAAAAATAATCCATTTGTGGATTTAATCAAGTATCTAGGACATGGAACATTCATTTTGATGAATCTATAATAGAATGTGGTTTCATAAAGAATGAGTGTGATCCTTGTGTCAACAAAAAATTTAGTGGGATTGCATTCATTTTATTGATAGTATATGTTGATGAAATATTACTTATAGGAAATCAAATACCAGTCTTACAGTTTTTTAAGACGTGGTTGAATAAATGCTTCTCTATGAAGGACTTGGGTGAGACATCATATATATTTCAAATCAAGATCTATCACGATATATCCAAGAAGTTGCTCAGCCTAATTCAACGTACGTACATTGATAAGATACTTAAGAGATCTGGTATGAAAAAATACAAGGGATGATTTTTTCCAATGTCACATAGAATTCATCCATCCCGGAAAATGTTTCCTTAGATACATGGGGAAATAAATATAATGGAAAGGATTTAAAATGCATTAGTGATTAGGTCATTCATGTATATTATGATATGTACTAGGATAGACGCTTCTTATCCATCAATTGCAGTTATATAATATCAAGAAGATCCAGTTGACCTCTATTAGATGGCAGTCAACAGTATCTTTAATTATTTGAGTTGTACTGAGGATATGTTCCTAGTTTATGGAGGATATGGGGAACCAGTCATCAAAAGATATGAAGATTATTGTTTTGAAACTTATCAAGATGACATAAAGTCACAAACGTGATACATATTCACTTTGAATGGAGGTATTGAGAGCTGGAAGAGCTCAAAAAAGGCTATGGTCATAGATTTTACAGTAGAGTCCAAGTATATTGTGACTTCTGAGGATGCTAAATAATAATTAAGGATGAAAAATATCATCCAAGATATTTAATTGGTATATAATATTAAATATACTATTACACTCTATTGTGAAAATATTGTTGTGGTGTCTCTTGTAAATGAGCCATGTACACATCAACGGACGAAGCATGTACTATGGAAGTATCATCTCTTTAGGGATTTTTTTAAGAGAGGTGAGGTTTTAGTGAGTAGTATTTCCAAAGAATAAAATATATCATACCCATTGACTAAAATCATTTCTCACCATAAATATGATTATTAAGTGAGTACAATTGGACTGAAAGTTGTAGGTAGTTGGATCTAGTCCTCATGGGAGTTTCTTGGAGTTGGTGTCCTAGGATTAGCTATTTGTAATTTAATTACAAGTATGTTCCATATATTGAATATTAATAAAACATATTATTACATATTGTCCATTGTTCTGTAAGAATCTAATGTAATAATGTCCTAGAGTATATGTCACATTGATAAGGTCATATCAGTTCTCTGTTATATTGAGAACCTTGAAGTGTTATGATGATATTCTTAAAGAATGTTCTTCTCTTGTATAATGTACTATGATGGGACACATAGTTCATATAATGTTAAGTGAGAGAACTCATAAGAGGATGAGTCTTAGTATCATGAAGTTCTCACTTGGTAATCACAAATATGGGATATTATGAGAAAGAATCACTGGTAGGAATTCCACATGTTTTGGTGTCATCAGATATTCCTATATGCGAGCATGTGTAATGGTAATTGGACTTTAAAATTATCATTAATGAATTGTATAACTCATGAACTTAGATTTTATGATAAAAACCATGATGACATATATTCATGATAAGTTATGTTACATTGTTCTTGTCATGACTCGCATGTCATTAATGAATAAGTTAAAGAAGGATTTATCCCTTCTATAATTATGGAAGCTGATATCTCATACATTTGATTGAAATAGAACCATTGCATTAAATTCCTTTTACATGGTGTAACGATGTGTTTATTTTAGATATTTAAAGAAAGATGTACCATGAAAATAGGTTTGTGACATAGATGTGAAATCTTCTTGATGAGATATTATGATAAAGGGATTATATTATATAGTGAGTGTTCATTTTTGGTGTTCATCATTTCAAAATTAAGTTATTTATATTGGGTGCCTTGACTCATTTCTAGAGAGTAATTTTGTACAGTAGGAAAACTCTCTTGATGACAATTATAAAGAATCCTAGAGGGTCAAACACTAAGTGTTTCTGATGATCTTGAATAAATACAATTTGAATTTAATTAATTGAACAAATATTATTCTCAAGAATGAGGTATATTTTTATTCTTGTTATATTGAACAAAAATATATATTAATTAATGAACTATTTAAATTAAATATATATTTAGGTGTTTAATAAATAAAATATGTGTTTTAATAGACCATGACCATTTCTAATAAATAATATTAATTAAATAGATGGTTAGATAATATTTTTTGATGCTCAAATTGTATCACACCATATAATAATAATAAGAATATTATTATTATATTGAATGAGGTTTATTAAAGGTTTTAGTATTTTTTAATGGATTGAATGCAATAAAAAAATATCGTATCCTAAAATCTACCTCAATAAATATCCTGTTATGGCTATTGTGAAGGTAATTGAAAATATGTAATTGTTTCAAATAATGAATTCTCTTTTAACTCCCCTATCTCTCTCCCTCTCAATAAAAATAAATGTTGTAGAGATTTATTCAAGATTAAAGAATGAGTGATCAAGAATTAACATTTCAAGACATTTTACTCCCCACACTAGCACATAGAGATCATTTAACATTTATCGAATATCACCGGAGCATGTGTGGATTTTCACTAGAGGGATTCTATTCTTGGATCCTCATAGTACAATGAAGGAAATTTGAAAGGGTCTTCTCATATTATTAACATCATTAATGAAGAAATATTCCAAAGGTAAGGTAATCATTTTTTATGACATTATTTAAATTAATTAAAAATTTGATGTTCAAGCTCCTCACTCTTGGTTTTGGGCATATAAAAATTAAAGGAAATTTTAATATATTTCCCACCACCACATGATTCCACTACTCCTGGAACCATCATAAGGCGCCACTTTTCTAGATCCTTTGGTAGTATGGATAGATCCAAGAGGAGATGTGGGAGTAGAAGTCTAATGTTCGAGCTCAGTGGATGTCAAGTAGTACGTACACACAATTACAATAAGTATGGTCACTAGTCTCATGTCCATATCTTGATTACTTTCTATATATTGACTTTCCATTCAACATGGAGTTGAAGCAAGTACAGTCGGGGGTTGTAGCAGCTTGGTTAACCCACAACCACTCATTATGTGATTTTAGATTTTGTGATTTATTTTTAATTTATTATTATCATCGAATACACCAGTTAATCATGCTCACACTTGTTAAGGACGAATTAGTGGATTCCTACTGAATTTTATTACTCACACCTTGCATAAAAATATCGATGCACATTCAAATATTATGTATAGGGATTTTGATAAGGAAAAGGGACCTGTGGCTGATGGATGAGCAAATGAGAATGGATATGTTAGTATTTCGAGATGGACTCTGGAGGACCCGTATGTTTTATTTATTTATTTATCTTTCTATTATTACTATTGTTTGGATTTCCACTTTAGAAGCACATTTATTATTGTATGACATGTGTCTCATCTTTCAGTTTCCACATAATTACTCTAGTTTCTATTATATTGTTTATTATGTATTATTTGTATTATGACATGATACTATGGGTATCGTCTCCCCACTGATGGACTTAGACCCTCACTGCTAGTCAGAAACCTCTTGTGTGTGGGGAGGCTTACATGAGGTCTTGTAGTACTCCGGTTCAAACCCTACATTTCGGGTGAAGGCATTACAAATACATTTAAAAAAATCTCCATACTACAAAAAACATCATTCTAAGTAGTGGTTTTTTCTTCTAGAGGATGTAGTTTAAACCTTTGCCTAATTTTTTAGCGGTGGTTACTAAAATCTCCCTACATTGCATGTTTTCTAGTCATTTCACAATAGTTTGATTAATTTAGAGCTGATTTTTTATGTGATTTTTTGAGAATTTAGAAATTATTTTCATTTTATTTAATGGTGATTTTTTAAAGAGAACTTGAAAATAAAATAGATAAGATGAACCTAACAACCGATTAATATGTCAGTGGATGTTAGGTTTATTAGTAGTTAATATTAACCACTATTAATTATGATTCAAATTCATTTTTTAAACAGTGGTTCTTAAAAATCAGCTCTCAATATTTTTTTAAAAATATGCTTTTTAAAAATATTTAATAAAAAAATAAAAATATAAAAACTTTGAAATGTAATAAAATAAAACATAAATGCACAATAAACCCATCATACATACATGATACAAGATACATCCATATTTATATACATATACATTCATAGTCATCATAACCTTAGTCAACCAATTACCTCAGTCAACCCATACCTCAATTATCAATATATACATATAAAATATGTCCAAAAATAACCCATGCCCCATTTATTCTGACCCCATGACCTATGTTTCATCCTTTTACCTCCACATCATCTCATCAATTGAATCATACCACATAATCTCATCAATTGTAATTATAAAGACAAAAATTAAAACGAAACATAATAAATTAGAATTACAATAGAATCATTGATAAAATTTAAACATACCAAAGAAACTAAGATCCATCACCACTTCCTTATATATAACGTCTTGAATCAAATGGTCAACCTCTTTCCTTCGGTTAATATCTATCACCTATAATAAAAACAATAAAATTTATGAAAAGAAATGTAAAAGTGAAAAGAAATGGACTATATTAATAATTTTTCACATAAAATTTGTTATTTTGTTAATCAAACAGAAGAAATTTTAACATAAAAAAAATAATATACCTTGAAAAACACTTTTAAAACATAAATTTTACTATTTAAAATATGATTCAACGCATGAAACTAAAAAGGGATAAGTATATAAAATTCTAATTGATTTTTAAATCGATGTGCAATGTGCTTAATTTTTACTTAATAATTTTTAAAGAATTTGATATAAAAGCATATACTATATTTAAAAACTAAATCAATAGTGGTTGTTCCATGGTTTCATGTCAATATGAGGGGTTTTTTCTATACTTTTTACCTTTACACGCATGTTTTAGTGTTTTAAAACACTAAAAAAGTGTTTATGGGAATCCTAGGAAAACTATAAATCTGAATGATGTGTTGTTAAATAATAAATTTCAAAAACTATTCTATATTCATTATCCACTAGTTTCATTGCAATCCGATGATTTTTTCCAAGTCTTAACCCCCCGATACACACTTTTAAAAGCTTCAATACCTTTAAAAACTGTTTACTGATCCATTGTGACAACACTGCATGTCAAATTGATGTGTTTTCTACACATAAAAATCAAAAATAACTCAATGGTGTTTTCCCTTGATTTCGTATCAATTTGAGGATGTTTTCTATGGTTTTGATGGATACCTACACCTTTACATGTTTTAAAACACTAAAATCCTATTTTCAGGCACCATAGAAAAAAACTAACTTGAAATGACATTACTTCGATTCCTAAATTTCAAAAATAAATATATGGTCATTATCTTCTGATTTTATGGCAATCTGAGGATGTTTACCTAGTTTTGACCCCCCCAATACATGTTTTTAAAGGCTTCAATACATTTAAAAATTATTATCGATCCATTTATACCAAAAAACACACCGAATTGACATGTTTTCTACAATTTCATGTCCAAAATAACTTAACAGAGGTTTTACCATGATTTCACATCAATCTGTAGTCCTTTTCTATGGTTTTGATTATTACACGCATATTTTAGTTTTTCAAAACACTAAAAACATGTTATAGGAATCATAGGAAAACCATAAGTAAAAATGATGTGTCATCAATTATTAAATATAAAAAATAAATATTTGGTCATTTTACTATGATTTCATAGAAATTATTTGATGTTTTATTGGTTTTGACCCCCTGATGCAAGTTTTTAAAGGCTTCAGTACCTTTAAAAACTATTTATCGATCCATTCTGATCACACTACATGTTATATTGATGTTTTTATATTTATAAACATAAAAAATTAATAAAATATAGATGTACCATGATTTCATGTCAATTTGAGGTCGTATTCTATGGTTTTTACCATTACATGCATGTTTTAGTGTTTTAAAACACTAAAAACGTGTTTACAGGTATCCTAGGAAAACTGTTACTTGAAATGATTTGTTGTTAGTTCTTACATTTCAAAAATCAATATATATTTGTTTTACATTTATTTCATGGTAATTCGATGCTTTTTTCTAGTTTTGACCCTCCATCACATGTTTTTAAAGGCTTCAATACCATTAAAAAACTATTTCTTATGCCATTCTAACCACAAAACTTGTCGGATTGACATGTTATCAATGTGTATACATCAAAAATTATTCAAAAGTGGTTTTCCAATGATTTCATGTCAATATGGATTAATTTTCTATGGTTTTTACCATTACACACACATTTATGTGTTTTAAAATACTAAAAATCCATTTAATGACATCCCAGGAAAACCGTAACGTAAAATGATGTTATGTCAGTTCCTACATTTCAAAAATAAATCTATGGTAAATTTTCTATGATTTCATTGAAATATGAAAACATTTTTCTGATTTTTACCCCCCGAAATATGTTTTCAAAGGCTTCAGTACCTTTAAAAACTATTTACCAATCGATTATGACCACACTTCACATCAGATTGACATTACACATACACTTCAAAAATAAGACAATGGTGGTTGTCCCATGATTTGACATAAATATTATGTAGTACGCACATTCACAACATCATATTATATCTTCATATGACATCAATGAGTTTTGAAATGAAACCATTGAATCATTGTACAAATGTAACATCCCGAACCCAGATGTCACTCCACTGTCCCCCAAGCCTGGTTGGCAACATGGCCTCAAACACATCTTCCCAAATTCCAGAGGCTTATGACTAGTAGTTAGGGACTAGGTGAGTCATTTGGGAGACTATACCCCCATTACCATAATATATCACAATGGAAGTCATTCACATTAAATAGTGGAAGCAGATACAATAAGAAGACAATAGATAAAATTGACAAGCAAGGCAAGAATATGTAAAAATCCAGAAGTGTCTCATATACCATGATGTAGATGATACATGTGTCTAGAAAATATCCAAAATAGGTACACAGAAATATAATAAAATACAAGTATCAAAAATCCAAAACAACCGCAAAGTTCCCCTGTATCATCGCAAGCCACATCTTAGTCGTACGCTCCCATGCTCTAAAACAATGATCAACAAATAGTTTTAGGAAGCATTCCCCTACTATCACCTATAACAATATAATATGTTTGTATCCCCAAGGAGGCCCAAATAGGATGTGAGATAAACATCCCAGTAGGTGTCCACATAAATATCTATACATTTCTAAGAAGTACTATGAAATATTCTAAACAATTGAAAGTAAGTAGTAATGTAAGTGTGAAAGACCAAGGCATATAACTCCTGCAAACAAGTAATACTAAACATCCTCTTGTGGCTTCCTGCAACAATTTTCGTCTTCTAACAAGGCATCTACAAGTAATATAAACAAACAACACAACCTTTCCACATAACCATCCATATATGTCCAAACGTCCTTACCGTATAAAGAAAACTATATCAAAAACCCACTGCCTTGCCGTACAACCACAATCATATATCCCACAGTCATGCCGTATAATGAAGTGTAGATCACGAAGGGCCGGATATTTGGTTTTGAACACCAAGGCATCCTCTTTGAGTCTCAGGAGAATCTCAATGGAAACTTGGCATAGGCACTGGTTGGAATCCTAGGAGCATGTGTACCAACATGTCCTACGTGAGTCCAAGATAGCTGGATCCAAGGGGTAGCAAAGCCTAAGGCATATCATGGAATAAAGACCAAAGGTCCATAATCAACCAATGTGTCCACTACCACATTCTAGATCCATGGATATCCATTCATATAATATATGTAAATCATTAATCATTCCATTCCTTTAACAATTTCAAACCATATGAGTCTACCCACTCATATAAACAATTACATTCAAAACAATTCAATGAGTATACCCACTTATATAAACCATTACATATCATGAGTATACCCACTCATGTACTCCACTTTAATTTAATCATGTCACATGGATATACCCACACACTTATCACCAATTTACATTTAACACATCACAAGGGTATACCCACCCATTAATCACAATTACCAACAAAACTATTTAAGCAATATAAAAATAGCCAATGTGTATAACCACTCATTTGAAAAGTTCCATTTAATTATTTAATCAAGTTAGGAATGGAATGATATAATAACACAAGGTAAGGAGGCAAGATATCTCATATGTATGTAATTCGGCCTCATTTAAGTACAACCGAGCTTCCTTAAACTAGGAAAACTCTAGGTCACACCCCATGGGTAGATCATCAATGGTAAAAATAAAAGTAAAGGCATGGTGAAACCCATGGGTGTCCTTGGGCTGGGTCAGAAACCACAAACATATCTCAAAGAACCTAAGGGAGTCTCAAACAGGTCCTACCTCATCTATTTCAGATTAACACTTTAAAATCAGGCCCGTGCTAAAAAGTCTAGCAGGTAGAAAAAAGGTCAATAGCTCTATAAAGCATAAAAAGCCGAAAGAAAAGTATAGACCACCTAACTTATCTCATTAGTGGAGTTCTCATCTAGTATCAAGTCCTAATTCATCCTGGTTGGGAATAAATCTAACGAATAATAAATTAGGGCATAAAATCCTAAAACCAAACAATGAAACCGTTGTTCTGAAGAATCAATAATGGCTAAAAAGGAATCAATATCCCACCGTCGTGGTTCCAACAAAAATGATAGGGAATGAAATGGAATCCAAATGGGCGTTTGATCTGAAAAGCTAGATAAAAAAGTTTTTAGGCATCAAAAGAGAGAAAAAAGGCTTCTGTCCAAAAAATAGAGGTCCCTACCTCTATTTTTAAAAAACTTATTCAGGAAATTACATGACAAGTAATTTCCTTACATGGCGTGTAATGCTCAGTTTTCCTTTATTGGGGTAAAACCCTTACAAATCGTGAAAGGTCCTAGACAAACCATTACATGTTATGAAATCGGATTACACCATGTGTAATCCGATTACACATCATGTAATTGGCCTGTAACCGGTACACAACCTTCTTGCCTATTATTTCCCAGAAACAACCCAACCAGCCCATGGCCCAACTTAGGGTCTAAGCCAAAAATGAATGTAAAAGATTCATACCTCAAGAAAAACCTAGGATCTTACAATCTTTCCCTTTTAATGAAATTCCTCCCCTAATATCCCTCTCAAGGGTAGTCAAGATCCATTTGAAAAAACTCTTGTCACTGAGCATGTATTTCAGCCTCCCGCTCCTAAGTATCATCATGTAAATAGTCTTGCTTCCATAGAACCTGTACTAGAGGAACTGACTATCCTATTATAACCTTAATTCTTCTATCAACAACATGAATTAGATTCTCCTTGAAGGATTCATCAAATGTTAGCTCAACCTCCTCGAGTTGAAAAGTGTTAGATGGGTCCAAATTATAATGGCGTAGTTGTGATATGTGGAAGACGTCATGCACGGCTCAGTACCTCTGAGGTAACTAAAACTAATAGTCTACTGATCATACCCTCTCAAGAATCTTGAATGGCCCAACATATAGTGGTGAAATCTTACCCTGTATCATGATCCTTCTATGTCCCAACCTTAGTGAAACACATAAAAAGACCTGATCCCTGACCTCAATCTCTAGAGGTCATTTATGGTAATCGTCATAAGATTTCCATCAAGATTGTGCAGTAGCCATATGCTTCTGAATCAACTGGATATACTCAGAATTCTCATGCATGAGACAAGGTCCCAGTAATGTTACCTCACCTACCTCTAACCATCTCAAGGGTGATTGGCATAGACTAATGTGAAGAGCCTCGTAAGGAGACATCTGTATTGTTGCCTGATAGTTATTATTGTAGGTGAACTCATCTTGATGAACGTGTCTCTCCCAAGATCACCGAGAATCTAGGAAACATTATCTCATCATGTTCTCTAGAACTTGTATCATACACTCGGATTGGACACCAGTCTAAGTGTGGTGGACTGTGCTCAGAAGCACCTATGTACCCAGTGCCCTCTGAAAACTCTATAAGAAATAAGTTGTAAAGTGGGAATCCCTACTTGAAATCATAGTTCATGAGAACCCGTGAAATTTTATTATCTCATGGATATACAACCTTCCAAGAACATTAACATCGAAGGTATCCCTGATCGGTAACAAATGATCAACCTTTTTGATCCTGTCAACAACAACCCACGCAACATCGTTACCTCAAGGCAACCTTAGTAAACGAGTCATGAAATCCATTATGAAATCATCTCATTTCCATTTTGAAATAAGTAAATGCTATAAAATCATGGCTAGTCATTGATGTTCCTCCTTCACATGCTGACAAGTGTAACACCTCGTAACAAAACTAGTACCTCACTTTTCATACTTGGCCATTAGTATTGACGATGCAAGTCACGATACATATTACTGACTCCGGGATGTAGATCCCATGATGAAGAATGAAACTCCCACATCATATCCCCACGTATATCCACTAGAACCCACACACATCCATGGATATGTAAGATCTCATCAACACCTATGGTTCAACCAGGAGGAGGGTCCTCACCTTCCACACTCTCCCATAGGACTAGACCCTCTGAATTCGATAACAACCTCATCCTTACTTTATAAAATATGGTAGAGGTCACAACTATGGATGTTAGATATTTCTATCCCAAACTGTTTTTCACCTCCATATAGATATTAGAGAATAACACCATAAGTTGCCACTCGGTACTTACCTGCTACACTATCTATGTCTGAGTCTATGTGCTCAGTGCATCGAACATTACATTACCTTTACCACTCATGTATTCATGCTTGAAGTCAAAATACTGTAGGTACTCCACCCACCTTTTTTTCCTCATATTCAAATAATACTATGTAAATATATACTTGAGGATTTGGTAGTCTGTATACACCAAAAAATGATCTCCCAATAAATAATGTCTCCAAAAGAGAAAAGCATGAACAACTGCATCTATCTCAAGATCGTGCATAGGGTAATTCCACTCATGTGGCCTTAGAAACTGATACTCATATGCCAAAACTCTATCCCCCTACATCAGCACTACTCCCAACCCAATACTTGATGTGTCACAATTACGGATTTAACACTCAGTTCATCAGCACCATGAAAACTACTATCGTGTTTGTGAGACTGAATGACATAACCAGATACTCATATAAACCATACCTACTATGAAAGGTTGTACGAGGTATGTATATGGGTCAAATATGTACCTGGTGATATCCTAACCATAGTTCAATTTTCAATAATACTCGAGATTATAGAATCTTATCAAACATTTCATCTATTTGTCTAAAGGGATATCAGTTTTTAACCATTAGCTGATTCAAATTATGATAATCCCCAAATAGACAAAGAGTTATATCCATTTCTTTTAAAAAGAACTGGAAAACCCCACAGAGAAGTATTAGGTCGGATTAACCCCTTTTCCTCCAAATACTCTAGCTTCAACTTAATTTCATACAACTCCATCGTAACCACCTAGGAAGTGGAAATGGATACTGGTGCAGCACATAACACTAGTTCAATGGAGAACTCATCCTATCACTCGAGAGGTAAACTAGAAAATTCATCTAGGAACATGTCCCTAAAATGATCCACCATTAGTGGAAAGTCTACCCAACTCACTCCCTGATCATCTAAAATACAAAATAGCAATCTAGGTTGTCATTCTGCCCAAATCATGATGATCTAGTCCATCTCAACTCAACAGGACACCCCATTCACCCTTGTGAGTAAACAATGCATCCTCTGGTGATGTGAAAGTTACCATTAAGTGATATTAGACAATGTAAGATCGATAATATACTAAACAGTCCATCCCAAGAATGACATAAAACCATATCATCTCAAAGACATAAATATCTCAAATGAAGTGACACACACCAACCTCAAGGGGGTACTCCCTACACTAGAGCACATCATCCATTCCGATTCCCAATAGTATTTAGAGAATTAAAACGCTTTCAAAATACCACACAACAAGGCTAAGGATTTTCACCATAGGTGAAAATATGAAACTATGAGATACACCTGTATTAAAAAGAGCAGATGATATAGTAGAGGCTACTAAGATCATTCCTCTCACTGTAGACAGTATGAAACCTTGTTCTTTAGGGGTAGGTTGTATATAACATTATTGACCTTTACCATGACCATTTTAAACAACCTCACTACTCATAGTAGGTCCCCTTCGATGTATAAGAGTAATTAGTGTATGGAAGCCTCAACAAAGGCCACTATTTCTGAAGCCTGATCGGCTTGCATTTCTCTAGCTCCCTGTTTGAAACAGATCTTAGAAAACTACTCCTAAACCTGACATCGGAGCTGACCCCCTTCCACTCACAACTTGAGGGAAGGTCCTACAAAACCATTACATGTGTCCCATCCCTCCATAATCTCGACACTCGATAGGGTCGCAGTCACGCTGATTATTCATGTGTCCTCTCCTGCCACACTAGTGACAAAACACTTAGCTACCAGCACTCATTGCCTAACTGATGCTCATCTCATGGGAAGCATCAAAATGGTGCTTTCTGCCAGAAGATATAGAACTACTAGATTGAGAAGAAAAATTTCCCTTCTATATATCCTCAAATTCCCTCAGGTTCTACTCTATAATCAGTGCCTAATTCACAATCGTAGTGATAGAGGTCAACCTGAACACGTTGACATGGGATTTGATAGTATGTCAGAGGCATTCCTCAAAGCATATCACTCTCAACAGCTCATCAATGAGGTACATCAGTGCAAAATTATGAAACTCTATAATGTATGTTGACTACTCTATAACCGTCATGGTGCCCAGCACTAGACGCATGAACTCACTAGCTCACTCTGCCCATAATGTCTCGGGGTAAAAGTAGTCAAGGATGTAGGTCTGGAAATCAGTCCGACCTATATCTTGTAGCCTTTCATCCTGGTTCATAACATCACACTAGTACTTTACTACACCATGTATCATATAAGGGGTGAGCTTGACCCTCCTCTAAAGAGGTGTCTTCAGATTCTCGAAGATAGCTAGTGTGGTCTCAAGCCACAACTCAGAGGCTTCTGGACTATCATCCCCCCAAAACATGAAAGGATGTTGCTGCTTGAACACCCATGTCAGCTCTGACAAAGTCATGGTAGGCTACGGTGCTGCTTGAAAAGATTGCATATAGCAAATTAACACCTCGTGGAACTATGCCTTAGTACCTATGTCTGAAATAGTCTATTGTACAACAAAAAGCACTAAAAGAGGATGCACTAGTATCTCATGGTCCACCACCTTCAAAGCCTTTTCATCGCCACCCTCTTGGAATACCATTGTAGGTCTTCATGGTGACATGCCTATACAATTCCAAACACTCGCCTCAGAAAGGAATGATATCAATGTCACATCTCAAAAGCATAGGACATGTCAAAACCCTCCTAAAAACAAGTCATAACAAAAAACCTAATCCTAAATCCACGACTGTATGAAGAACAACCACAACACAACTAAAAGCACTACCTCTCACCCACTCAAAATCTGGGTGTGGTCCAAGTCACTATTTTCCAATTATTTTCACTTAACAGTCATTATTTGGCATGATTTAACCAATGATCCACCATGTTCCGATCCTTGAGGACCCATAAAACCTCATGAACCAAAATTTGATGCCCATATAATCCATACACATCAAATTCACTTTAAAATTTTAATTTAAATGATACGTCATTTTCTATTTCATAAGGTCCCATACACCTTATGAATTTAAAGATGATGTAACTTCCCTATCCTCTGCGCAATGTCTATCACAAAATCAGGAAAAACTATTAGAGCACTGATCACAATAGAATGTGTCAAATAAATCATCTCAAATGGAATGACATAATGCATGATATGTGATTTCTAACAAGATACTATATGAGGCATGATATTTAATACCCTCATCTCATCAGGTTACAAAAAAATAGAACCCACAATTGCATCAATAATATCATCATAAATCATGTGTGTCGCCTACTGGTGAAATAAAATCAACTGTAATAGTCAAAACCAGAAAATAGCATTTTCATTTAGGGTATTTTGGATTTTTCTTGTACACGGGTTAGCTACGCTCGAGCATAGCTCATTAAAAAATTCCATTTTCCTTCATATCCCTGTCTATTTTCTCCAAACAGTAAATCAAACCAGAAAAGAAATTGTCTCTGATACCACTTTGTAACGTCCTGAACTCTGATGCCACTTAATAGTGCCCCAAGCTCAGTTGGCTACATGGCCTCAAGCGCACTCCTCAAATTCCAGATACATCCAATAAGTGGTGAGGTCCTAGTTGACTTATTCAGGAGACTATTCCCTCATTACCAGAGTATATCATAGTGGAAGTCAATCAAATTCAATAGCATAAGTAAATACAATAAGCGGAAAATAGGTAAAATAGATAAGCAATACAAGAATATATAACAATCCATACGTGTCTCATATACCATGATGCAGATGATACATGTATCTAGAAAACAACCAAAAAATATACATGGAAATAAATTACAATACAAGTTTCCAAAATCCAAAAAGATCAAAAAGTGTCACAGTAGCATCGCAAGCCTCAACTAGGTATCATGCTCCCATGCTCTAAATAAATGACAAAAACTAGTGTTAGGGTGGTTTCCCCTATTATCACCTGAAACCATATAATTTGTTTGGGTCACCAAGGAGGCCCAAACAAGGTGTGAGATAAAAATCCCAGTAGGTTTCAACCCAAAGATCTATACAATTCTAAGTTGTACTATAAAATATGTGAAACAAGTACAAGTAAGCAGTAATGTAAGTGTGAAATCCCAAGCCATATAACCAATGAAAACAAGTTATACCGAATATCTTCTTGGTTCTCCCTACAAAAAGTGATAGCTCCTAACAAGGAACCTATAAGAAATAGAAACAAACAACACAACCTTATCGTAAAACAATCCATATCCAGTCCACACAGCCTTACTCAATAAAGAAAACCATATCAAAAACCAATGTCCTTATCGTACAACCAAATTCATATATCCCACGATCATGCCATATAATGAAGTGTAGAACATTAAGGGATGAATCCAATATATTGAAGACCAATGAATCATCATCAAGTCCTAGTATCATCTCAGTAGAAACTCAGTATAGGCACTGGTTGGAGTCCTAGGAGGATGTGTACCAGAATGTCCTACGTGAGTCCAATCAAGCCTGATCTAATAGAAAACAAATCCTGAGACATCACACAGAATCAAGACCCAAAGTGAATACTCAACCAAGGTGTCCACTACTACGTTCCAAATCCATTGAGATCCGTCCTTGGAATCTATGTAAATCATCAACCATTCCATACATTTAACAATTTCCAGCCATTTGAGTCTACCAAATCATATAATCAATTACATTCAAAACCATTCAACGATTATACCTACTCATTTAAACCATTACATCTCATGAGTATATTCACTCAAGTACTCCACTTCCATTTAATCATGTCACATGGTTATACCCACCCATTTATCACCAATTTCCATTTAACACATCACATGGATATACCCACCCATTAATCATAATTACCAAAAAACAATTTAATCAATCTAAAAACAAATAAAAAGTATACCCACTCGTTTAACAACTTCAATTTAAGCATTTAATCAATCTTGGCACGACATATTATGATAACACAAGACAAGGAGGCAGGACATCTCTGAGAAAGAAACTTTTTGTGAATATTTTTTATCAAATAATGAGGATTTTTTTATTTTTCTAATGATAAAACCCATGTCTTCCAATTTTTTATTAGTGGGTAATTTGAGTTTTAGAATGATTATAAGCAAAATTGAGAAAAGTGCATAATATTGGATTATTGACAGATTTTTACCACAAGGGTATTTTTTTTGTTTATTAACAAATATAAATAAAAAATTAGTGATTAATTTTTTTGTAATACTGATTCTATTTTCTTCTACTTTATCTTTATTACCTAGAGCTGATTCGAAGAACTATTAGTCTCAAAAATTTATTGAATTTGGAAACTTATCCGGGCAGACATCCTGGACCTCAAAACCATAACAGATGCACAAATCGGTCTCCTCACCTATAATTTAGGTTATTATACCTGAGATATCACAAGGACAGATAATAATGACTCTAAAAAAATTTCAGGGGAGTTCTGAAGTCATTAAGGTTTCCATTGATCGTAATACATTTGAAGGAAGATTCCTGGAAATTTCTGCCATAAAAAGTCTTATTCAATGAAAATTCCATACCTCCTTAATAATATATAAAAATGAGATGAAATGTAGAGGTTGAATGGAAAATACATTTATGAAAAACTTTTATGAAGGATTCCATGTGTTAATCGACCATTTATTGTGCCAACAATGTGTAAAATTTTAGGGGATAGAATTCTGCCTATAAAAGGAGGCTCTCGCCTCCTTCCCAAATCATCAGCTCGACACCAACGGCCAAGGAGGGTTCCTAACGAGGCATGGGATGATGCATCACCTCTCTTCCCACCCCATTTCTTCATTTTATTTTATTTTAATTTTAGTTTGGCATTATTTTTCAATTTCAATTCAAATTTTATTTTTATCAATCCATGCCTTTGTGTTTCTCCATCCATTTTCTTCATTTCTTTCCTTATCTGTCTCTTCTCTTCCACCCACACCACCAAGTAAACTATTACTCTCGGAAATGAGAGGATAACCCCAAGACTTGGCCAAAGGGGAGGTGAATGTGATCATGAATTTTCTTTAATGTTTAATTTTAGGTATGTAGATATACTTTAGTAGTATGCACAGGTAAGTCGACTGTCCCTGGTGTTGTGACTACGACCAATAACATGCAACTCAGCCTATCCATATTATTTTATTTAATAATTCCCTCCCCTCTCAATAGTTTAGTTATTCACAAATTGTAGTTGAGATAATCAATGGAAGAAACAACTTCAATTGAACCGGGTCCTGGAAGATGACACATTCTAGACAAAGGTGTGTCACCAACTTGGATTAAAGGAGGAGGTGGAATTGAGTGTGATCAAACATTCAATGATATTCCAAAATTTATAAATAAATAATAGTAGTTCAAACATAAGATTTCATGTTTGGATTATCAAACTGAAATAAAACATATAAAGGAGAATAATGATTTAATATTTAACCAACCCCCAAAACCACATTCTTTCTTATTAATTCATTCTATTTAGACTTGAATCTTAGTATAAATTTATAATTCTTGCTTCACATGTCATTATTGTAAAAAATAAAAAACCAAAAAATATTTTAATCACTTTCATTTAATAAAAAAACAAAAAAAGATATATAATAGGTGAATTAAATAAATTAAGTGTACTACATTGAGAAGGATATTCAAGAGAGATGACCCTGGTCAGCCACTGTTCTACACTTGGGAAAATATAATTATTTTTGTCCACACCCCACAACAGACGTGCGTCAAAACTGACACTGTTTCTGGGGATCCAATCATTAGTTAATTTAACTTTTCTATTTTTACATATTAGTCATATATCATTTCATTTAAAAAAACTAAAAAAAGACATCCATGATGTATTCAAATTCAGAATATTATGCATGGAAAAATTACTCACAGGTGTAGTAATAAAAACAAGAAGATGATGAATATTTTAGAAGAGATCAGATGTAAGAACATAGAGAAAGCATTGAACAACTAACCAGAAAGGCTATTAGAGTTTTTGATTATATTCATGCATTAATAGAGAAACCCAACCCTAATCTAGAGGAAGAATATGAGAAAGTGGTGGAATAAATTTCACCACATATATTTGAAATTGAAGAACCTGAGGAAGCAAGGGTGGAAGACGTATCTACTGAGTTACAAGTGGGAGATCAACAAAGTTTGGATGGAATCTTGATTAAATATGAGGAACTACCTAACTTCCCCATACAATACAAAGAATAAGATTCATATCCACTGAAGGAAGAAACCACCCAAGTGGTGGAATTTTAAGTGAAGATGGAGGATCCTGACTAGCTACCTCCATCCTTAGAGAGTATACTCCAAGAGGAACTTACCAATATGGCAGATATTGAAGCTGAACCAACTCAGGGAGTTGAAGCATTCATTGACTCTATCCCTTCTAATTTTATTGAATATGAATTCTACATCACTCCATGTGGTTTTGATTATACAGAATAAGACAACCTCAACTCTGCCTTGGAGGTAGAAGAAGAACCTCAATGTACATATGCTGAGGAACATATGGAGCTCCCTAGACACATTGATTATTTATTGAAGGATGTTCATGAAGATATGTTGGTGTATTTACCTAAGGAAACCATGAAAAAATATTCTTTGATGGTGAAGAATTTAATCTTGATTCTTCATATTTTAATATTATTCAAATTGAATTACACTCTGACATTCCCATTGACTATTATTTTGATGAAGCATACCTCAAGTAACTAATGGGAAGAGAAGAATAGGTTTCACAAGTATCATCAAAGAAGGATGATGATTCATAATTCATCCTACCCCCACCATTAAAGTTATAACTCATTGTAAAGGGGGGATATGGTTTACTTTATCCAAGAAGGATGAATAAAAAGCTGGGAAAAGCCACATGTTGTCATTCAAATCAAAGAAGCTTTATCCTCCTTCCGAATTTGGATTACAGTAGGTACTTCCCTCTAGAGGTAGTCAAAATTCAGGGCCCAATTGGGGGATAATACCAAGATTTATCTTTAATTGCTTTTGAGGAATTTATATTTAAATTTATTTTCATTTAAATAATTTATCATGTGGTCCCATCCGCCTTTTATTTTGAGATTAAACAAAATGATCATTGTGAATAATTGAGTAATTTTCTTTTGTAGGATCATGAAGGTAGAAGGAATCCCCAAACAGTATATTGGAATGACCAGGTTTCATAGAAAAAGTGTGTTCAATTTTAGTGATTTATCTTTTAAACTCTCCACATTTTTGTCCACAACAAGTTTTTATCATTAAAGATAAAATTGCATGCCCACACTTGAATTCAGGTTTTACTTGACTTATCAAAGAGAAATGAGTTTCTTAGGAATCTTGTGATTCCCTGTTTTAGATTTCAATGTTGATATGATTAAATGATTGAAATGAATAATTGAATTTTTAAAATTAAGCATGGATATTGAAGTAATGACTCATGATTTGAAGGAATTAATTGATTCATGTAAATGAAATTTCTCTACCATCCTTCATGCATTGAATTTCTAAAGTTCATGTGAATTGATTTATTAGTCATGCCATGAGTGATTTTCCAATGTTATATTTTCCATTCCCAAGAGGATTTATAGACCATGTACTTCCTATTTAATCTTGAGCTTATTTCTTGGATGATCTTGGGACATATAACCAACAATAACTTGTATTGAAACTTATCAAAGCTATGACTATGTAAAAAAATATTTAAAATGATTGAGGCATCTTTTTTAAAGATAATTTTCCTTAAAAGACCGAATTTACATAAATCCTTCTTTTATCCCATAGATACCATGAATGAACATTATAGTAATGATCCATGTTTCAAGCCATTTTTATCCATTCTTACCCTCCTTTGAGTATTTGCTTGATATTACAAATTTGAGGTGTGGGGTTAAAGGGAATCATGGTGGATGGGATAATATATATTGTAAGGAAGAATTGTGGGGGTATTGTTGTGTTAATTGTAAAAGGTTGTGGAATCATGCATTATAATCTATTTTTCCCCTCTTTAATTAAAAATATAACAAAAATGACAAAAAGAACCAACAAAAAGAGAAAAAAATGGGTTGGGATTTGGGAAAACCAGAAATCAAAATTTTCTAGACCGATGATATTATGATCATATGTTGTTAGATGATGGATGTGAGATTTGATATAATCATAACTTTTGAAAAAAAAAATAAAAAATAAAAAAAACAAGAGGGTGCACAAATCATTCATTATGCTTACTTGATCATAACCTTTTCATTGAGTTTTGGGAATTAGGTATTGCTACTTTTAAGGGGATAATTTCATTATATTTTTACTTTTGATTTCATGCACTGTACTTAAGAGATTAGCCTTCTTCTTGAGCCTTAATTTTTAAATCATCAAATCCTACCAACCGTAAACCTCAGAGTCAATAGAACCTTAATTGAAAGTCCTCATGATTTTATGTGCGTTTTTTCTTTACAAAGTTGAGAATGTAGTTCATTTAGAAGCATATGTCTAAGGAGCATGTTCTCGTGATATGAGAATAACTCTACTTGAATTGTATCATGAGTGATGAGAGAAAAGAATCAAAAGTGAGGTAAATCATGAATTTTCATGTTTAATAATAATTAATCAAGGATCTTGAATGAATGAAAGGATAAGTTCCATCAATTTTCAAAGGGTAAAAGTAAAATATGTGAATTACTTATTTCTTTGAAAACTGGGAAATTAAATTGATATTTTATGCAGATTTTTAAAAGTTTGATTTCACATTGATTTTTTTTTATTTTATTACATTGGAATTTAAATATTGGTAATATTGGTGTCCTCTAATTTCCATTTTGAGATTTTATACTTGGGTACAATCATGGTTTAAGTGTGAGGGTATTTGACAGAGAAAATTTATGTGCTTATTTGTAATCAAATAATGAGGATTTTTAATGTTTTTCAGTGATAAAACCAATGTATTTCAATGTTTTATTAAAATAATGGGTAATTTTAATTTTATAATGATTATGAGAAAATTTGATAAAAGTGCATAATTTTGGATATTTGAAATTTTTTTACCACAAGGGTATTTTTGTCATTTCATAAAAAATATAATTCCAAAATTTGTGATTTTTTTAGAATCCTGATTATGTTTTATTCAACTTTCTCTTCAGGTCCTAGAGTTGATTCGAATATCTATTAGTCCAAAAAAATCATTGAAGTTGGAAACTTCTCCTGAAAGACAGCGTGGACCCCACCACCGTAACAAATGCACAAATCAGTCTCCTCACCTTCCATTTGGGTTATTACACTAGGGATAACACTAGTAAACATCGGAACAACTCTATAACAAATTTGGGGGAGTTTTTATGTCATTACGGTTTCCACTGATTGTTATACATTTGAAGGAATCTTCTTGGAAATTTCGGCCATAAAAATCCTTATTCAATGAAAATTCCATAACTCCTTAATCTTATGGACAAATGAGATGAAGGTTTGAGGGTGAATGAAAAACATATTTATGAAAAAAATTTATGAAGGGGTCCACGTGTGAATCAACCATTTAATGGGCCAACAACATGAAAAATTTCGGAGGATAGAATTATTCCTATAAAAGGAGGCCCTCGACTCCTTCCCAAATCATCAGCTCGACACCCACAACTAAGGAGGGAACCCATCAGGGCATGGGATGATGCTTCTCTTCTTTTCCCCCCTTATTTATTATTTTAATTTTATTTTAATTTTATTTTATTATTAGTTTTCAATTGTAATTAAAATTTTAGTTTTATTAATCCATGTCATTGTGTTTCTCCATCCACTTTTCTTCATTTCATTACCTCCCTCTCTCTTCTCTTCCACCCACTCCACCAAGTAATATATTACTATCAAAAAGGAGAGGTTGAACCTGAGACACGGCCAGGGGAGAGGTGAAAGTGATCATGAATTTTCTTTAATGTTTAATTTTAAGTTTGTAGATAGATTTGAGTAGCATACATGGGTAAGGCGAATGTCCCGGATGTTCTGACTGCCTCTGATGACATGCAACTCAACCTATCCATATTCTTTTATTTCATCATCTTTCCTTGTCTCTATTTTTTAGTTCTTCACAAGTTGGAGTTGATATAATCAAATGATGAAACAACATTGATTGAATCAGGTCTTGGAAGATGACACATTCAAGAAAAATGTGTGTCACCAACATGGATTAAAGGAGGATGTGGAATTGAGAGTTCTCAAACATTCAAGGATATACCACAATATATAATTAAAGAATAGTAGTTAAACCATGAGATTTAATGTTTGTATTATCAAACTGAAATAAAACATATAAAGGATAATAATGATTGAAAATTTAACGAACCCCCAAAACCAAATTCTTTCATATTAATTCACTTCTGGAAATGGTGGTTTTCCCAATTCCTGTAGAGTACTTTTACCAATGGTTTAAGGAAACCGTTGGTAAAAGTTGGTTAAATTATCTTTTCCCAACATTTTTTTGACACTTTTGGGAAAAGTATACTCTATACCAATGGTTTTCTTAAACTATTGTTATAGAGAGGTTTAAATCATCCTTTACCAACAGTTTTTAATAACTGTTGGGAATGTTTTGCCACAAATTCAGAGATGCTCGAACTCCCCCATTCTATGTGACTGCAGCCCTAAAAAAAAGGGAGAATTGGGATTTTCCTTCCCCTATGGATTTAATCCTTCTATCATTAAGATTTATCACTTCTTCACTTGTATTATGTAAGTGACACTGCATCTACTATTTTGGTTTTATGTTTTCATTTGGGTGAAGTTGAAAAGTGGGATTCTTTTTACCCTACTGTGGAAATTCTTCGTTCCGATCCATTTTAAAAATTTATTAGTTTTAAACTTCTAATTTGTAAGTGATACTTTCATTTAAATGTTCTACATCAAGTGTTTTGGTTTTCTTTTTTGATTTGGGTGTGTATGAATTTTGTTTTCTGTTTGATTTGGGTGTGTGTGTTGGGCTTTGATAGTGAATCAAATTTGATTCAAAATGAATTATGCGTTAATATCATCCATAAATTTTCAGTTCTTAGAAGGCTTGGTATTGTTGGAAATTTTGTCTTAATATCATCCATATTCCACATGATTCACATCATGGTAAGAATGTGTGATGTTGTTGTTAAGATCCTAGAGAAAACTAATACACTCCAGGTTGTTTATAGTGGCATGGTTAGTGATGAGTGATAATTGGATTCCTAAGATGAATGTACTAATATAACATTAGGGTCAATTAAATATGGTTCTAACTATACATTGTATATTATGTATCTTTCTTGGCCAATACTCACTTTTATGATGGTGTGGTGATTTTCACTAGCCATGTTGGCATGTGTATAAATCCATAATAATGTTAGATATGTCACATGATTAATTCAGTAATCTTGTTATCATTGACATACATTATTATTATTCTCAAATTTAAAAATAAATGTTTTTGTCAATACATTATGAAATTAAACCTTTTTACAAGACACGAACAACCAATTAGTGTAGAAGCCTAAACATTATCCACCCATGGGGTGAACTTGACTTAAGGAACTAATTGGGTAATGAAAGGTATGAATATAGAGGTGCCAAGAATGATTTATGGAACATGAGTGAATGATTTGGGATGCCTGTAACACATAATAGGGACTTAGGCATGTGCCTCTATTTGGGATGCCTATAAAGGGGCCCTGAAGTCCTCTTTTACCTATGGTTGTGTGCAACCATTGGTAAAACTCTTCCATTTATTAATGGTTTGATTCAATGACGAGGCAATGCACCTTTATTGATGATTGTGAATTTCGAGTTATTAACATGACTCAAACTCTTTCCATCGGTGAACCAGATGATTGGGTTGTAGCTCAAGAAGATAGGTTTAATTTTATAATTTATTGAGCCCCTAGTATAGTACTACTTCCTAATAAATGTAACTATGTTTTTCTTCTTGATACATGACATACATTAATATCAATCGATTTATGATTCTGTTGTTAGTCAGTATTACTGATTTGGTTATTTTCATCCATTTCCAATATTTTCCCACTGTTATATTTCTTCCACTTTTTAACTGATAATATTAAAATTGTGCAACTTAGTTAATGAGGGAATAGTCTCCCCTATACATAGAAAAGGATCTCACAATTACTCAATAAGATTTGGAATTTTGGTAGATGTGCTTGAGGCCATGTGGCCATCTGGGGTTGGGTCACTAATAAGTGGCATCCTAGACTAGGACATCACAATTCCTGGATATCGTTTTTATAGGTGTTTCTAATCAAATCCATACCTATAACTATTGTGGTTCCCTCTCCAAAATCAATTGGGACATGATTCAATGAATACACCTACATAATTCAGAGTGTGTATCCTAGTACTTACCTTTAAACCACCATAAATATTCTATTTCTTTATGTTTTTTATTAGAATGGATTTTCTATATTATGTTTTTTGGGTTACACATTAGTTATTTGTTTCCAATTACTTCCGTATTTTTTTTTATTGAAGGAAATGACACCCATTGAAGAGATGTGGTGGAAAAAGATGAGAGAAAATAATCGTCGCATGACACAGATGAGCGTTCCACCACTCATCCATGTTGTGAGTTTTTTATTTCAAATATATATTTTTCAATAACTTATAATATCACGTGTTTACTTTTGTGTTACATTTTTTTTCAGGATCGACCCCCTAGACGAGAGATATACGACGATGAGCCTGATATTACTCTCATTAGAAAGGCTGGTGGTAGGAGTAGGGTGGTGTCAGAGTTAGACGATCATCTGGTGATCCCAGTACTGAGGCCGGTGGTACGTTGGCTTGTGGTGTGAGAGTTATACGATCCACTAGTCATACCCGATTGGACTATGCCCTTACCATAGAAGTATATTCTATGCCCCATTTTGATCCTGGTGTGTCTTTATGGACACACGAGATATTTAGGCCTTTGATGATTACACTACCAGTTGGCCTGACGTCTGTGCCATCATCTTTTGCTTCTGGTTCATTATCTTCGAGCTATTATATTCCACCTTCTTCGACTCTTGCTCTGACACAGTATGTGGCCGAGGAGTGTACACTGAGGGACACTCCACCTGTATAGGATATTCATTCATCTTCTGCACATCCAGTGACGCCCATTGATCCGACTACCACATGTATATTTATATAACTCTAACAAATTTTTATACCAAAATTTATTTTTTTTATAACTTGTACTGGTATTTTTTTCTTTAAAAACGGAATCATCTACTAATAGGAGGCGGGGGAGGGGGAGTACTTGTTTTCATGCGGTATGGAACCACCAGACAAAGTAGATGGTTGAATACAATGATGAATGACAAATGATTGATAAATCTGGGCAGGATTGTCGAGGTTTTTTGGTGACGCTAGCCAAATACTCCGACATCATTCTGGCCAGCCCTCTCTCTTGGAGACTTCTTCCACAAGAAGTCAAGGATAATTCATGGGAAAAAATATGGGTAAAAATATATATTGGATTTAATGTAGTATTTTTTTGTATTTATATGAATTAATCTATCGGGTTTCAGCTTCAGTTTAACATCCCTGATGGGGAAGGTGCACGACCAGCACGTTTAAAGGAGCTAGGACAGATTTGGAGAGGTTTTAACATGAGCTGTATGTTAGATGGTGTGATAAAGTGGGCACAAAGTTGGAGACAATACCTATCATGGATGGTTGCCCGATAGAGCAATATCGTGAAATGATTACCCATTGGGCGATTACCAAATTTTAGGTATTAAACCCATTTGAGGTATTTAAATGAAAATTTTCATATTTTTCATTAATATTATCTTATTTATAATTAATCATTATTTTTTACTGTTCTGAAAAAAACATTGAATCAAAGAAATACCTCCACACTTTGGGGTGCACTACTACGTCAGATCATGAGAGGCAGCTGGTATGATATAGTTTTTTATAATTTTTCATTAGGACTTTCACTTTTTATTATTTCCTAATTAATTTATGTGATTTATTGAATATTGAATATATTATTATACTTGCACTTTATATTGTTTCAATGTCATTACAGAAGAAAAAATTGAATATTGAAGGACGTCTTCCTCGAGCAAAATTGTTTTGCTTGAGTAGAAGGAAAAAAGATGGAACTACGGTTAATGAACGGACACAAGAAATGATTGTAAGTTTTAATTTGTATATTTAAATGTTTAATATCTTTTTTTAAATTAATAATATATTAATAATTTTAACAGGCTGATTTAGAGGCCCTTGATGCCCTAGAGCCTAACAATTTAGGACCACACGATCATTTATATCAGGTTTTGGGAGATGAGCACTCTGGTCGATTATGCTGCCGACCTGGTAAGAATATAGTCCCGACAAGGTATTAGTCCCCTCCAGGTATCCATTCTAGTACCACCGAGTTGGAACATGTCAAGGAGCATGCAAGAACATCTGATAAAAGGGTCACAAAGTTGGAAGAACAGGTTCAAATGAGGGAGAAGGAATTTATAAAACTGATCAAAGCATTATATTCATCACTTACACCAAAGGCCAGCACGGCTTGTTAGACATATATGTTGTAGATGGGTGCATTATCCTATGCACCAGGTGACAGTTCTAGTGGCGGTCAAGATGATGACATTTTTGGTGATGACGAGGATGCTGAAGAGTATGAGGCCGAGGATGAGGATGAGGATGAGGGTGAGGATGTGGCCGAGGGAAAGGATGGGGTCAAGAATTAGCATGGCGACGATGATGACAAGGACAAAGATGGCGGAGAGGATGAGGCTGATGATGACAGTGGTGATGGTGATGGTGATCAGGGGCAGATTGATCCATTACATTTTTGAATTTTGTATAACTCTTTATTTTTTAACCTTGTTTTTCACTCTGGTATTGATATTTTTGAATTCAGTATAACTCTTTATTTTTTACCAAATATGGAAGCCTAATGATATTATATTGGTTTATGGGGATTCTGGGGCTTGTTCGGAGCTCGGAGCCCCGATCGGTGTAAAAAAAACTATACCTCACGGTTAGTAAAAAATTTAAGTCTATCCCACATGGTATCTACCAACCATATAGGGATATATATTCTAATCAATGTGCATGATTTTCCCTAACCATGCACCAGGGGATGCGCATCATGCACAATGTCTATAGTTTTAGTATAAGATATTATCACTGTTGTTGCACGATTTGCCTAACTGACATACAAAAAACTGACCAAACACATTCTTATTGTGTTTATACTTTAGGAAAACAATCCATAAGTCATATGTGACATGTACGAGTCAACCTAGGCTCAATCTGAGGCAATGTGTGGCTATTATCACTCAAAGTGTCTCTATTTTGTTTAAAATGGACACCCTTTTAAGTAAAAACAACTGGCATACGGAAAACTGAACAAACATATTTGGATTGTGTTGATACTTTAGGAAAATGATCCATGGGTCATATTTGACGTGTACGACTTAATCCCACCTCAATCCGAGGCATGATGTGGCCAGTACCACTCAATTTGTCTCACTTTTATTTGAAATGGACAACATTTTATGTGAAAACAAAAACTAACATATGGAAAATGGACCAATCATATTCGGATTCTGTTGATACTTTAGAAAAATTATCCATGGGAAATTTTTTATGTGTAAGAGTCAACCCCGCATCAATCCGATGTACGATGTGGATGGTACCACTCAAAGTGTCTCACTTTAATTTGAAATGGACCAGATTTTAAGTGAAAACAACAACTGACAGGGAAAACTGATCAAACACATTCGGATGGTGTTGATACTTTAGTAAAATGATACATTGGTCATTTGTGACGGGTAAAAGACAACTCCACCTCAACCATAGGTGTCATGTGACTGTGATGGCCAAAAACGCACTCTGCGTGTCGTAAATGGCCAAAACATGCGTTTAACGGTCAAATGCATGCCGGAAGACATCAGAATGACTTGAAATCACACAAAATACCATAAATATTATTTTGGAAGTGTAAGAGGAGATGAAATGTCATTTGGATGCAAGGTTTATGTGGCGCAACTGAATATGTGTTTTTGAGGTGTTTGGCGTGCTTGAAAAGCCTCCATGGGGCGGTCAAAACTGGCCGAACGACCTCCGAATGCCATGAAATCGGATGAAAAAAAAGGATGGGTGAATTTTAAATTATTCAGCTAGACAACACATCAATCGGAGGTTTCGTGTGACCATGTTGGCCGAAAACGCACTCTGCGTGTCGTAAATGGCCAAAACATGCGTTTAACGGTCAAATGATTGCCTAACAACATCAGAATGACTTAAAATCACACAAAAAGACCCTAATTATTTATTTTGAGGCATACAAGGAAACGAAATGCCATTAGGATGTGTGGTTTGCATGGCACGACTGAATATGTGTTTTGTAGGTGTTTGGTGCGTTTGAAAAGCATGCGTGGGGTGGTCAAAACTAGGTGAATGGCCTTGGAATGCCATGAAATCAGACGACAACAAAGGGTGGGTAAATTGTGAAATGGTCGGCTAGACATCACATCAATCGGAGGTGTCGTGTGACCGCAGTGGCCAAAAACGAACTCCATGTGTTGTAAATGGCCAAAACACGTGTTTAACGGTCAAATTCATGCTGAACGACATTGAAATGACATGAAATCACATGAAAAAACCCTAATTATTATTTGTGAGGTGTACTAGGAGATATCATGTCATTCAGATGCACGGTTTGCGCGACATGACTGAATATATGTTTTTAGGTGTTTGGTGTGCTTGAAAAGCGTGCATGGGGTTGTCAAAACTAGACGAACGACCTCAGAATGCCATGAAATCGTACGACAATAAATGGTGGGTGAATTGTGAAATGATCGGCCAGACAACACGTCAATCGGTGGTTTCGTGTGACCGCACTGGCTGAAAACGCACTATGCATATCATAAATGGATAAAACATGCGTTTAACAGTCAAATGTATGCCGAACGACATATGAATTACTTAAAATCATATGAAAACACCCGAATTATTTTTTGGAATATGTATTAGGAGACGACACATCATTTAGACGCGTGGTTTGCGCGGAACGACAGAATATGTGTTTTTTAGGTGTTTGGCGTGCTTGAAAAGCATGCGTGGGGTGGTCGAAATTAGTCGAACAACATCATAATTCCATTAAATCGGACGAAAAAAGGGTGGGTGAATTTTGTAATAGTCGGCCAAATGGCACATTAATCAGAGGTGCCATGTGACTGCGCTTGCCAAAAACGCACTCCTCGTGTCTTAAATGGCCAAAACATGTGTTTAACAGTCAAATTCATGCCAAATGATATCCAAATGACTTGAAATTATACAAAAACACCCTAATTATTATTATTGAGGTGTATGAGGAGACGACACATCATTCGGACGCGTGGTTTGCACAGAACGACTGAATATGTGTTTTTAGGTGTTTGGCGCACTAGAAAATGATGCGTGGGGTGGTAAAAATCGGATGAATGACCTCAGAATTCCATGAAATCAGATGACAACAAAGGGTGGGTGAATTTTGAAATTTTCTGCCAGATGGCACATCAATCGGAGGTTTTCTGTGACCACGGTGGCCGAAAACGCACTCTATGTGTCGTAAATGGCCAAAACATGCATTTAGCGGTCAAATACACACCGAATGACATCTAAATGACTTGAAATCATATGAAAACACCCTAATTATTATTAATGAGTTTTATGAGGAGACGACACATCATTCAGATGCGCGTTTTGTGCACACTACTGAATATGTGTGTTTTAGGTGTTTGATGCGCTTGAAAAGCATGCGTGGGGTGTTCAAAACCGGCTGAACGACCTCAGAATGCAATGAAATTGGACGACAACAAAGGGTGGGTGAATTGTAAAATGGTTGGCAAGATGACACATTAATTGGAGGTGTCGTGTGACCGCGGTGGCCGAAAACACACATTGTGTGTCACAAATAGCCAAAACATGTGTTTTACGGTCAAATACATACCGAACGAAATAAGAATGACTTGAAATCACACGAAAAAACCCTAAATATTATTATTTAGGCGTAAGAAAATACGACACGTCATTCGGACTTGCGGTTTGTGCGGTACATAGGAATATATGTTTTTTAGGTGTTGGTGCGCTTGAAAATCATGCGCTGGGTGGTCAAAACTAGCCAAAAAACCTCATAATGACATGAAATCAGTCAAAAACAAAGGGTGGCTGAATTTTGAAATGGTAGGCTAGACGACACAACAATTGGAGGTGTCGTGTGACCACAGTGGCCGAAAACATACTCTATGTGTCGTAAATGGCCAAAACATGCGTTTAACAATCAAATGCATACCGAACGACATTAGAACGACTTGAAATCACATGAAAACACCCTAATTATTATTCGTGAGGTGTATGAGGGGACAACACATCATTATGATGTGCGGTTTGTGCGGAATGACTAAATGAGTGTCTTTTAGGTGTTTGACGTGCTTGAAAAGCGTGCGTGGGGTAGTCAAAATCGGCTGAACGACCTCAGAATTTCATGAAATTGGACGACAACAAAGGGTGGGTCAATTATAAAATGGTCAGCTAGACGACACGTCAATCAGAGGTGTTGTGTGACCATGGTGGTCGAAAACTCACTCCGGAAAGCCCCCCCGGACAGCCCCCCTCACCCCCGGTAGCCCCCCGCACCCCTCAAACAACCCCCCCCCACCCAATGATCCATGGATCATTTGTGGCGGGTACGAGTCAACCCCACCTCAATCTGATGCATGGTGCGACTGGTACCACTCAAAGTGTGTCACTTTTGTTTGAAATGGACAACATTTTAAGTGAAAACAACAATTGACATACGAAAAATCTTCACAAGGATACACATATATTCTTGAAATTAAGGGATAAAAAATAAAATATGGTCTATTGGTTATATGTTATTAGAAGAAAATATTCACAAGGAATAGATTTAAACACAATGAGTCACAATATATATAGAAAAACATGAATTATATTAGGAATGAGTCTCGACATCCCATCATGAACATGCACCAACACTCATGTTCTAATTCTCAATCAGGGGTCGTTCATTATATAAAATAACATACAACAAATAAATATCATTTAGTGATTTCATATGAAACCTATGAACACTCAAGAATACCATATAACAAATTGGTCAACAAGGCTACACATAGATTCTTGAAAAATAAGTTTCAATGTCTCATAAAAATACCCCAATAGTGAGGAATACTTATGGTGGCACCAGAACCCCATGGATAACCTCAATCCCGTCCTCAAACAGTGGGTTATAAGACCAAACCAAAGTCCCTTTGGGAACCCAATACCAAAGTCTTAATTGAATATTCATACCCACTACCCAATATGAAGATTCATCTCACATCACACCCAGGAGAAAAAATTACAATTAGCCACATACCCCCTTATTCTAATTGAAAATTATATGAAAAACATGTAGGCTATTCCGGTAACCAATATCATATCTCGAGATTGGAAAATGTTTCCCACTAACACATCAGGAACCATTTATACATGGATACATAATCATTAGAGTAATATAAACATTCCATGTGCTTCCTATAACTCATCCAAGGTCTAAGCACATGACCACTACCATTTTCTATCTTATGGGTGTCACGATCCTTGAAACTCTACCCAAGTTTGTCTGTTGGTTTTAAGATACTAAACACAAGACCATGACTAAACATCCCAGGTTCTTCCAATAACATGTAGGTTTTTTCTCTATTGTGTATTGGTGTTGTGGTTTGAGTGAGGAATAAATTCTAAATTTTGAATACTCTTATTTGTGTTGGTGTTGTGGTTTGAGTGAGGAATGAATTCTAAATTTTGAATACTATTATGGGTGTTATTTAATTTCCTATAAAATGTAGTCCTTTTCTCTTATAGGTGTTATTTCATTTGAATTTCTAAATTTCTAAATTTCTAAATTCTGGAATGAATTCTAAATTTTGAATACTTTGGATGAGGATTTTTTATTGGTGTTGTTGCAGGTCTGGAGAGGGGTTGCTGTGTTGTTTCAGGTCTGGAGAGGGGAGAGGGGCCTGTGTTGTGGAGATGAACAATTGTATACAAATGGTTTCAAAATATTTGGTATAGATACTATAATAAAACTATACCAATGGTTTGTTATAAACGCTGTTATAGGTTTATACTAATGGTTAAAACAAAATTGTTGGTATATCCTTATGGCTTTCCATATACCCTTTATACCAACGGTTTCTAATCGTTGGTATAAGTGTAACACACATATACCAACGTTTTTAAAACCTTTGTTCTATATGATACTTTAACACACATGTACCAACAGTTTGTAGAAAACTGTTGGTATACCTTTTATTTTGACACCTATACCAATGGTTTTCACTAAACTATTGGTATAGGCCTATGGTCACTCCTTACTTGGCCACGGTTGAGGGAACCATTGATATACTATATACGAATGGTTTCCAGGACTTTACCAATGGTTTACAACCGCTGGAAATGTGTAAAATTCTAGTAGTGATTCATTCAATCTAGACTTGCATCTTAGTATAAATTTAGAATTCTTGCTTCACATGTCATTATTTTTAATAATAAAAAGCCCAAAAAGATTTTAATCACTATCATTTAATAAAAAAACCACAAAAAGAGATAGAATATGTGAATTAGATAAAGAAAGTGAACTACATTAAGAGGGACCTTCAAGAGAGATGACCATGGTCTGCCACTGTGCTGCACTATGAAGAATATAATTATTTTTGTCCACACCCAAAGACAGGCATGCCCCAAAACTGAAGCTGTTTTCAGGGATCCAATCATTAGTTCATTTTCTTTTTCTATTTTCACATCTAATTTATATTTCATTTCATTTAAAAAACTAATTTTTTTTCCAGATTTATTAAAAATCAGAATATTATGCATGGAAAAATTACTCAGAGGTGCAGCAAAAACAAGAAGAAGAAGATGAATAATTTAGAAGAGGTCAAGTGCATGAACATAGAAAAAGCAATGAACAACTAACAAGAAAGGCTGATAGAGATTTTGATTATATTCATTCATTAAGAGAGAAACCTAACCCTATGCTTTAGAAAGAACCTGAGAAAGTGGTGACAGAAATTTCACCACTTATATTTGAAATTGAAGAACCTAAGGAGGAAAGGGAGGAAGACGTACCTACTGAGCTATAAGTGGGAGATCAATTTTTTTTGGATTAATTATTGATTAAATATGAGGACTAACTGACCTCCGCATACAATACAAAGAAGAAGATTCAACACCACAAAAGGAAGAAACCACCCAAGTGGTGGAATTTGAAGTCAAGATGGTGGAGCCCGACTACCTGCCTCCATCCTTAGAGAGTCTACACCAAGAGGCACTTACCACTGAGGTAGAGATTGATGGTGAACCAACTCAGGGAGTTAAACCATTCATTTAATCTATCCCTTCTAATTTTATTGAATCTAAATTCTACATCACTCCTTGTGGTTTTGATACTACAGAATCAAAAAATCTCAACTATGCCTTGGTGGATGAAGAAGAACCTAGATGTGAACATGATGAGGAACATATGGATCTCCCTAGATATGTTGAATATTTATTAAAGGATGTTCATAAAGAGATACTAGTGGCTTTCCCTAAGGAAACCATGAAAAAATCTGCTTACTTTGATGGGGAAGAATTTGATCTTGATACTTCATGTTTTAATATTATTGAAATAGAATTAAACTTGGACTTTCCCATTGACTATTCTTTTGATGAAGCATGCCTTAAGGAACCAATGGATAGAGAATAAGAGGTTTCACAAGTAGTAACCAAGAAGGAGGATGATTCATACTTCATCCTACCCTCACCACAGAAGATATACCTCATTGTTAAGGGGGTGGGGATATGGTGAACTCTATCCCTGGATCCTTACTCACCCTGAAGGATGAAGTACAAGCTGGGAAAATCCACATGTAGTGGTTCAAATCAAAGAAGCTTCATCCACTATCAGACTTTGGATAATAGCCGGTACTACCCTCTAGAGGTAGTCAAATTTTAGGGCCAACTTATGAGATAATACCATGATTTATGTTTACTTGCCTTCTAGGAATTCAGATGTCAATTTATTTTCTATGAAATAATTTAACTTGTGGACCCCTCCCTTTGTTCATTTTGAGCTTAAATGAATTGATCATTGTGATTAATTGAGTAATTTTATTTTGTAGGATCATAACGGTAGAAAGAATCCCCAGACAGTGAATGGGAAAGACCATGTTTCATGGAAATAGGGTGTTCAATTTAAGTGTTTTATCTTTTAAACTCTCCACATTATTGTCCACAACATGTTTTGTGATTTAAAGATAAAATTGCATGCCAAAACTTGAATTCATGTTTTACATAACTTATTTAGGATACATGAGTTTCTTAGGAATCCTATGATACCATGTTTTAGATTTCATTGATGATATTATTAGATGATTGAAATTAATAATTGAATTTTTAAAATGAATCATGGATATTGAAGTAATGACTCAGGATTTGAAGGAATTAATTGATTCATTTAAATGAAATTTCCCAACCATCCTTCATGCTTTGAATTTATGAAGTTCATGTGAATTGATTTATTAGTCATGCCATGAGTGATTGTCTAATGTTATATTTACCATTCCCGAGAAGATTTATAGACCAAGCATTTCCTGTTTATTCTTGAGCATATTTCTTGAGTAATCTTGGGACATGTAACCAACCATAACATGTATTGAAACTTGTCAAATCTATGACTGTGCAAAAACACATTTAAAATGATTGAGGCATCCTTTGAAAAGATAATTTTCCTTAAAAGAATACCATTACATCAATCCTTCTTTTAGAATATGGATACCATTAATGACCTTTATAGGAATGAGTCATGTTTCAAGCCATTTTTATCCATTCGTACCCTCCTCTGAGTATTTTCAGGATAGTTTAAAGTTGAAGTGTGCGGGTAAAGAGAATCATGGTGGATGGGATGATATAAATTATAATGAAGAAGTGTAGGGGTTTTATTGTGGTAATTGTAAAATTTTGTGGAATCACTAATTGTACTCTATTTTTTCCCTCTTGAATTAAAAAAATGAAAAAAATGAAAAAAAAAACCAACAAAAAGAGAAAAAATGGGTTATGATTTGGGAAAACCCAAAATCACCATTTTCTAGACTGACGATCTTATGAGCATATGTGGTTATGTGATTGATGTGAGGTCTGATATAATCATAACTTTCAAAGAAATAAAATAAAGTACAAAATAAATTAAAATATTCAAGAGGGTGCACAAATCATTCATTTTTCTTAATTAATCATAACATTTTCTTTGAGTTTTGGGAAGTGGGTGTTGCTACCATGAAGGGGATAATTTCATTATATTTTTTCTTTTGATATCATGCATAGTACTTATTATATTGGACTCCTCCTTGAGCATTAATTTTTAAAGAATCAAATCCTACCAACCTTAAACCTCTAAGTCAGTAGAACATTAATTTCAAGTCCTTGTGATTTTATGTGAAATTTGTCTTTACAAATTGGAGAAAGTAGTTTATTTACAAGCCTATAGATAAGGAACATGTTCTCATGATATGATCATAACTCTACATGAATTTTATAATGAGTAATGAGAGAAAATAATAAAAAGTGAGGTAAATCATGAGTTGGAATGTTCAATAATAATGAATCAAGGAGCTTGAATGAATGAAAGGAGAAGTTCCAACAATTTTCAAATGGTAAAAGTAAAATTAGTGAATTATTTGTTTCTTTGAAAAATGGGAAATTAAATTGATATTTTTGAAATTTTTTGAATATTTGATTTCACATTGAAAATTGTTTGATTTAATTGAATTGGAATTTTAATATTGGTAACATTGGAGTCCTCTGATTTCTATGTTGAGATTTTATGTTTGAGGACAAGCATGGTTTATGTGTGGGGGTAATTGAGAGAGAAAATTTATGTGCATATTTTTGATCAAATAAGGAGGATTTTTTAATTTTATTCAATGAAAAAACAAATGTATTTCAAAGTTTTATTAAAATAATGGGTAATTTTAATTTTAGAATGAGTATGAGTAAAATTGAGAAAAGTGAAATTTTTTGGATTTTGACAGATTTTTACCACAAAGCTATTTTTCTAATTTTTTAAAAAATATAATTCCATAATTCATGATTCTTTTTCATAGAATCCTGATTTTATTTCATTAAAATTTATCTTAAGGACATAGAGTTGATTCAAAGATCTATTAGTCCAAAAAATTCATTGAAGATGTATATTTTTCTAGGAAAATATAATGGACTCCACCACTATAAGCGATGAAAAAATCAGTCTCCTCACCTCATATTTAGGTGACTTCACCTAGGATAGCACTAGAACACATAATACTGACTTGAAATTTTTTTTGGTGGATTTTTAAGTCATTAAGATTTCCATTGATTGTTATAAATTTGAAGACAACTTCCTGGAAATTTCAGCCATAAAAGGCTTATTCAATGAAAATTCCATAAATCTTTAATCTTGTCGCTAAATGAGCTGAAATTTGGAGGGTGAATGGAAACCACATTATTGAATAATTTTTATGAATGGTTACACACATTAATCTAACATTTAATCGTCCAACAATGTGCAATCTTTCAGAGTAATGAATTCTGCCTATAAAAGGAGGCCCTCACCTTCTTCCCAAATCATCATCTCGACACCCACAGCTTAGGAGGGAACCCACCAGGGAACGGGCCACTTATTCTCCTATTTCCCCACAAATTTATTCTTTATATTTTATTTTAATTTTATTTTTGAATTATTTTCCAACTATAAGTCAAATTTTAGTTTTAGTAATCCATGCCTTTTTATTTCTCCATCCACTTTTCTTCATTTATTTCCCTATCTCTCTTCTCTTCCACCCACTCCACTGAGTAATATCTTAATCTCATAAAAGGGAGGTTGACCTCGAGACTTTTCCTAGGGGGAGGTGAAGGTGATCATAAATTTCTTTAATTTTTAATTTTAAGTTTGGAGATAGATTTGAGTAGCATGCACAGGTAAGGCAAATGTCTCCAATGTTGTGACTGACTCCAATGACATGCAACTAAACCTATCCCTATTCATTCATTTAATCATTTTCCCTCTATCTATTGGTTAGTTCTTCACACATTGGATTTGAGATAATCAATGTGTGAAAGGGATTTAATTGAACTGGGTCATGGAAGTGAAACATTCTAGACAAAGGTGTGTCACCAACATGGATTAAAGGGGGATGTGGAATTGAGAGTGCTCAAACATTCAATGAGATTCCACAATTTATAATTAAATAATAGTAGTTCAAACATGAGATTTAATTTTTATATTATCAAACTAAAATAAAACATATAAAGGATTATAATTATTGAACTTTTAACCAACCCCAAAAACCAAGTTCTTTCTTATTAATTCATTCTATTTAGACTTGCATCTTAGTATAAATTTAAAATTCATGATTCAAATGTCATTATTTTAAATAATAAAAAACCCAAAAACATTTTCATCACTTTCATTTAATATACAAAACCAAAAAAGTGATATAATAGGTTAATAAGATAAATTAAGTGAACTACATTGAGAAGGATCTTTAAGAGAGATGACTTTGGTCAGCCACTATATTGCATAAGGAAAAATATAATTATTTTTGTCTACGCCTCATGATAGGCATGAATCAAAACTAATGTTGTTTATAAAGATACAATCATTAGTTTATTTATATTTTATATTTTCACATCTTAGTCAGATTTCATTTCATTTAAAAAAACTAAAAAAATACTTCCATGATGTTTTCAAATTCAGAATATTATGAATGGAAATATTACTCACTGGTGTAGAAACAACAACAAGAAGAAGATAAATATTTTATAATAGCTTAGGTGCATGAACTTAGAGAAAGCATTGAAAAATTAACCAGAAAGACAGATAAAGCTATTGATTATGTTCGTGCATTAATGAGGTAACCCAAAACTAGTCCAAAGGAATAACCTGACAATGTGGTGGAAGAAATTTCACCACATATATTTGAAATTGAAGAACCCGAGGAGTCAAGGGAGGAAGACATACCCGGTGAGCTAAAAGTTGGAGACCAAAAAAGTTTGGATGAATTCTTGATTAAATGTGAGGAACTACCAAACCTCCCCATACAATAAAAAGAATAAGATTCATCACCACTAATGGAAGAAACCACCCAAGTGGTGGAATTTGAAGTCAAGATGGAGGAGCCCGACTACTTGCCTCCATCCTCATAGAGTTTACTCCAAGAGGCACTCACCACTGATATAGAGATTTAAGCTGAACTGACTCAGGTAGTTTAACCATTCATTGACTCTATCCCTTCTAATTTTATTGAATCTTAATTTTACATCACTCCTTGTGGTTTTGATTATACAGAATCTGACAATCTAAGCTAAGCCTTGGAGGACGAAGAAGAACCAGGATGTGCACATGTTGAGGAACATATAGAGCTCCCTGGACACGTTGAATATTTATTGAAGGAAGTTCATGAAGAGATTTTAGCGGATTTCCCTAAGGAAATCATGATAAAATATTCTTACTTTGATGGGGAATAATTTGATCTTGATACTTAATGTTTTAATATTATTCAAATATAATTACACTCTTACTTTCCTATTGACTATTATTTTTGATAAATCATACCTTGAGGAACCAATGGACAGAGAAGAAGAGGTTGCACAAGTAGCAACCTAGAAGAAGGATGATTCATACTTCATCATACCCCACCATACAGGCTATACCTCATTGTGAAGGGGGTGGGGATAGGGTGTACTCTATAAAAGGAGGCCCTCGACGCCTTCCGAAATCACCAGCTCGACACCCACAGCTAAGGAGGGATCCCATCGGGGCACGTGCCACTGTTTCTCCTCTCTTCCCCCCTCATTTCCTATTTTAATTTTATTTTAATTTTATTTTTGTATTAGTTTTCAATTGTAATTCAAATTTTAGTTTTATTAATCCATGACTTTGTGTTTCTCTATCAACTTTTCTTTATGTATCTCTCTCTCTATCTCTCTTTTCTTCCACTCACTCTACCAAGTAATCTCTTACTCTCGAAAATTAGAGGATGAACCCAGGACATGGCCCAAGGGGAGGTGAAGGTGATCATGAATTTTCTTTAATGTTTAATTTTATGTTTGTAGATAGATTTGAGTAGCATGCACGGGTAAGGCGAATGTCCCCGATCTTGTGACTCTCTCCGATGACATGCAACTCAACCTATCCTTATTCTTTTATTTAATCTTTTTTACCTCTCTCCATTGGTAAGTTCTTGACATGTTTAAGTTGAGCTAATCAATGGATGAAATGACATCGATTGAACCAGGTCCTGGAAGATGAGACATTCTAGAAAAGGTGTGTCACTAACCTGGATTAAAGGAGGAGGTGGAATTGAGAGTGCTCAAACATTCAATGATATTTCACAATTTATAAATAAAGAATAGTAGTTCAAAAACGATATTTCATGTTTGGATTATCAAACTAAAATAAAACATATAAAGGAGAATAATGATTGAACATTTAACCAACCCCCAAAACCATGTTCTTTCTTATTAATTTATTATTTTTAGACTTGCATCTTAGAATAAATATAGAATTATTTCTTCACATGTCATTATTTGAAATAATAAAAAACCCAAAAATATTTTCATCAATTTCATTTAATAAACAAAACCAAAAAAGGAGATAGAATAGGTGAATTAGATAAAGTAAGTGGCCTAAATTGAGAAGGCTCTTTAAGAGAGATGACCCTGATTAGCCATTGTACTACAGTAGGAAAAATTTAATTGTTTTTGCCCATGCCCCGCGACAGGCGTGCGTTAATATTCTGTGCAAGTAATTCATCCTCATTTAGGTACAATCGAGCTTCCTAAAAATAAGAAAACATGAGGTCACAGCCCTTGGGTAGTTCTTCCATGGTCAAGATCATAGAAAAAGCATGACGCATTCCATGGATGGCCTTGGGTTGGGGAAACAACAACCAACTTATCTCAAAGAACCTAATGTCATCCCTAACAGGTCCAACCACCTCCATTTTAGATTAAAACTTTAAAATTGGGACCACACAGAAAAGTATGGTGGGAGAAAAAAAGGTCAATAGCTCTATAAAGCATCAAAATTCGAATGAAGAGTCATCCTTAGTGACTGATCACATCAACACTGTCAATACCCTATTTGCTCAACTCAGGACACTAGGCTACAAAATTAAGGACACTGAATGTGCTAGAATTCTGCTCTAAAGATTTACAAATCCATATGATCAGTTGATCATCAACCTTTCCAACAATATCATGATGGACATGTTTATGCTCAACAGTGTTGCACCTATGGTTCCTGAAGAAAAAAGTCAATGCAAGACCAATGTTACAGAAAAAAAACATTGCACCAATCAAAGACTTTGTCAATAGAGAGAGAAAGGACGATGGGGCATGATTCTAAGTGGGAACCAAAATCATGGAAGGTCCAAATCAAGAAGAATAACAAAATCACATGTTACAGTTGTGGAAAGTAGTTGCACACCAAAAATAATAGTTGGAACAATAACAGTGGTGGAAACAACTCTCAATGAAATATGATGATTATTTATGGAAATTGAGACATACTAGTCAGAAAAACATCAATGATGGATGGAGGTAGACATCATCTCAACAACACCTGGATAATTGATTCAATAGAAACATGACTCAAAGGGAATGGTTTGATCAGTAAGAACATATCTCGAAAGGACTTGTTTACATGGAGAACAATCACACCTTGAAGATCTTTGGAGTCAATACCAACGAAATGAAGATGCATGATGGTATTATTCAAACCACCTAAGGAGTATGCCATGCGAAGATCCTGAAGATTAACATATTTTTTTGGGTGGATATGATGACATCAGGTGTATGACTCACACTAACAATGGAGTGGGGAAGATTGTGAAGGGTGTGCTTGTGGTG
Organism: Viscum album; assembly: GCA_963277665.1. Taxonomy (NCBI): domain Eukaryota; kingdom Viridiplantae; phylum Streptophyta; class Magnoliopsida; order Santalales; family Viscaceae; genus Viscum; species Viscum album. The sequence goes on along the minus strand of OY728148.1, from coordinate 958,973,059 downwards.
ATGAAGACAAAGAAGATCTCAAAGAATCTATGCGTTCTTTATGGTGAAGCATACAAGGTGGTGGAGATAGTTGTCTGGAATCTTCCTTCGGGGCCCATGTCGTGACTACCCAAACTCGTATTCCATAGGCCAGAGGATGACAACTAACACCAGAAATGTGTCTCCCTTAAACGGGAACACATTGCCTTTTTAACCTGTATAGACACACAGTCCAAGAACAAAACAAGATGCAACCACACAGACCAGAACATAAAAAGATGAAACCACAAAGTAAACTGTTGTCGTAAAAGAGGGCTGAATGTAAAAAGGTTCCGGAATACAAGCCCAACTGTAAAAGTACAAGTACGACTGGTAGTACAATACAATTGAAAGAAAACAGAATACAACACGAAGGTAGAAGTACCACACAGGTAACACCACAAAGATAAAACCACGAAGGTATCTCCATGAAGGTAGAAGTACCACACAAGTAACACCAAAAAGAGATAAATACAACACATGTAACACCAAAAAGACAATACCACAAAGGTATAAGTACCACACAAGTAACACCACTAAGAAAGAAGTACCACACAGGCAAAAGACTCATCTCACAATCAGATATAACATAAGTACAGAAGTATAAATGATTAGTCATAAAATATAGAATCTTATTCTATTAAGAAGCACTACTGCTGAACCACACAGGATCGATAGGTAACTAACCCCCACTGACCCACACAGGATCTGACCCACACATGATCGATATGTGTTGACCTACACCGAATCACTGATCACTGACCCACACAAGATCTGACCCACATAGGATCAATGTTTTTTCTTCACGTTGGAGCCTGCCACAGGTTTCCTTGCACCCAGTATTCTCAAGTTCCGTAGAATCTTCCCCTTGAGATATCGGTCATACCTCGACCTCCAGTAAGCTCAAAAAAGTAATAACTCAAAGGACTGCCATGTCGTAAGGGTTCCAACACGATAGAAGACACATCAATCGGATGCCCGGTCTATGAGTTATAAGCATTTTAGCTTCGGGGGCCCAGTTGGATTCGGGTTAGATCCAACCCAGCCTTACTCCAACAATCTAAAAAACTCAATTGGAGAATACCAAAAGGACCCTCTAAATCCAAGGATCCCAACACTGTAGACGGTTCGTCAAACTGACGTCCAGTTCTCAAGATATGCTCCTTTAAGTGTTCCAAGGTCCGGTTGGGCCTGGTTCTGGTCTAACCTGGTCGGACCGACCCGGCCTGACTCGCTCGTGGCTGGGCCAGGGAGGACTCGGCCCGATGGGCCGATGTTTGGTCTGAGCCTCAAGAGGTGTGGTCCGCAAGGGTAGATCACCGCGGCCCGCAAGGGCGGCCCGACCAGAATAGGGTGGACTGCAAGGGGGGCAACCCGCAAGGGGGAGGCCCACAAAGGGGCAGCTCGACCCACGTGGGGCAGCGACCCGGTCTACGGAGATGGTCTGCTTTGAGGGCGGCGGCCTAGTCTGAGGGCACCGGCCTGCTCTGAGGGTGGGAGACCAGTGCGAGGGTGGGGGCCCGGTGCGAGGGCGGCGACCCACTCCGAGGGAGGCAGTCCGGTCCGAGGGCAGCGGCCCAACCCGAGGGCGGCGGCCCGATTAGAGGGCGGAGGCCTGGTCCGAGGGCGGCGACCCGGTGTGAGGGCAACACCCCGACTCGAGGGAGGCGGCCTGCTCTGAGGGATGCGACCCAGTTTAGTCCGATGCGGGGGGGTGGGGGGGGTGTAACCCCCCAGTCACCCAGATTCCCAAAAGGCCCAAAGGCCATTCTGTTGGTGAGGCAACAACGTCGTGTGGGCGCTGCGGAACCCTCCATAGGTGGGTTTGGTCTCCTCCGCAGCTTCCATTCGTCGGCGATGCGGCGGTCGTGTCTCCTTCCTTTCTGCGGTTGTCCATCGTGATGGCCGCCCCCTCCATTCTCCGCGCCTGATGAGTCGTTACTCTCCTCTTGCGGTGTGCATCGACATGTTCGCAGTCTTCTGAGGTGGTGAAAAAAATAACTTTTTCACCTGACCTAATGCGGTCTATGTTATGCCTTTTTTAAGTTAATCTCTTTGATGTGGGTTCATCGATCCACTCAAGATTTTTAAGCCAAACATCAGTTCAAAAGTTAGAAAATGCCACTCACGCATTTACTGAATGTACCCAAAAAAAGTTTGGAAAATTATTAATAGTCATCGTCAACCGACACTGGTTGAGGTTAGGATCTTCCTAATTGAAACACACCACAACGAACCCAATGGTACTCTAGGATTTCCAATCCGAGTTACCGTTTAAAAGTTATAGATTTTACAATAAAATAATTGTCACTTAATTATTTTATTTACGGAAAAAAACTAACTTTCACTGGTGGCCCACACTGGCCAAAGTTAGTATCATCCTAAAGAGAGAATACCCTCACAAGCTCAGCGGTGGTCTCATATTTTTAATCCGAGTTACCGTTTGTGAGTTATAAGAATTTGAAAAATAAAATAACTTTATTTAATCATTTTATTTACAGTTATTCCATTTTCAGGTTTTCTCACAGGAGGCCCGCACTGACTAAACATAGGCCGCGCCAAGGGTAAACCCGCCATTCTGAGCGCAACAATGGCCTCAGATTTTTAGTTCGAGTAACCATTTAATAATTATTCTAATTTTTAGTAAAACTTCTTACGTGTGCTAATTAAAGATTAAAAAAACTTATAAGGATCATTTTGGGAACCCTAGGCTCCAGAATTGCACGCCGTCAAATATTGCAGTCTCAAAATAATTCCATATAATTAAAAAAAAAATATATGGAATTTCCAAGACTTTACAATAGTTGTCCTGTTAACTACCTCAACAAAAGAATTGAGGATATCATGGTATCAAAGGCTTGGTCTTATGTTCGAATGAAGCTAGAATATTCTTACTAAACATAAGTTTCTTCCTAGATTACATAGGTATCCTTTAAATTTTGGGAGCATTATTATTTTTTCAACCAACATAGGTTGAATTTTGTGATGTCAGTAATGAGGAGAAATGATATCTTAGAGTTGATCCATTCCAATATTTGGCAAGCACTGTTTATATCCCTGGGAAGAGAAAGGTGCTTTGTATAATTCATTGATGATTATTCCATGAGATGTTTGGTGTACCAAATCAAGATGAAATCAAGTGTTTTTAAAGTCTTACAAACATTCAAAGCCTGGATGAAGATGGAATCTTGAAAGAATATCATGTGTTTGAGGATTGAAAGTGGTGGAAAATGTTTAATTGAGGATTTTGATAGTTTTTTTTTCAATTAGAAGGCATCAAGAGACAATTCATGGTGTCTTACACTCCTCAACAAAATAGAGTGGAAAAGTGGGTGAACATAACCTTGTTGGATAGCACAAGGGAGATATTTAAGACTGTAGGAATTTTCAAGAAGTTATGGGATAAAGTAAGGAAGATCACATGTTATGTGATCAGTCGAATTACTTTTGTGATGATTGATATGAAAACACTAATCAATATGTGGAGTGTTAAACCTACTGACTATTCTTGGTTACATACTTATGGAGGTCATGTATCTGTATTGTTTAATGATTAGGAATGATTGAAGTTGGATTCGAGATCCAATGAATTTATATTCTTAGGATACGTTGATGGTGTGAAGGGGTATCGTATGTGGGACCCCACTACCCATAGACTTATCATCATCATGGATGTTATATGACTAGAAGATAAGGAGCAAGTGATGATTAATGGGGACTTGAAGAAATAGAACACACATACTATAATAGTTGGGGTGGAGGAAAAATCCATATAAGAATCAATTTACTTTTAGGAGCATGATGATCTAGTTATGATTAATTTTGGACTTTGACGATCAACTCAAGATAAAAGAGAACCAATATGGCACTCATAATTTATCACTGGGAGAAATATTTTGTACTACTTATTGATGGAGGAAAGTGATCCATATTATTTTTTTGGAGGTGATGTGGAGTTCAGAAATATCCACATGGATGGAAGCAATTCTAGAGAAACTTGATGCCCTTCACTATAACAAGACTTGATATATTGATCCATTACCTCATGGAAGGAAGAATATCAGTAAAAATAGGTTCTTTAAGATCAATTGGGATGAAAAAGAATAATTGTAATGATATGATGCAAGATTGGTGGTCAAAGGATATGAATTGGGAGAAGTTATTGATTTCAAGGACATATTTTATCCCATTGTTATAATAATGATTCTTTAGATAGTTATGGGGATGTGTGCAATATATAGTTTAACTTTCGAGTAGCTAGATGTGAAGAGAACATTTCTACATGGTTATATTGATAAATAAATATATATTTTCGAATCGGAATGTTTTTCAAAAATAAGGATAAGTGAACTTGGATTTTAGGTTGAGAAAAAATTTTAATGGTATTAAGCAGGCACCAAGGTGTTGGTACAAGAGATTTTATTCCTATATCGTGAGATTTGGACACAAAATACTTCATTCAGATACTTGTGCATATTTCATGGGTTCAGATGGTAATGGTATTATCGTTCTTCTATTGTATGTGGATGACATGTTGAAACTTTTCATGGGAGTATGATATGAAGGAATTAGAACCAAAAAATAATATCTTGGCATACAGATTTAAAGAAGGGTATGATTTAGCAATCAAAAAATAATTTCTTGAGGAATATCTTGAAATACATCCACATGCAACATTATAAGCCTATATTTACCCCACAAACTATTAATTTTATGTTATACTCTATGATGAATCCTAATAGTGATAATAGTAAAGTATAGAGGATGGAGATGTCTCAATTACCTTATGCACCAAAAGTGGGTAGTATTGTAACGGCACAATATTTTGAATAAATATTGTTTCCTAATTTCATGTGTTATTTTATTTTATTTTTATATTCAACAAAAATGTTTTATTTGATAAACATGATTATAATTAAAATGAGACCATTGGGTTTTGACTGTTATATGACCATCGGTCAATATGACCGCTGTGAACAAAATGTTTTGATTATTGTCTCTAAAAATAAGTAATCTTGGTTGATTATTATAGAATGAAGATTCGATGGACTCACCTAGTAGTCTTGGACCGATCGAAGCCCATCTAAAAGAACTTGGGAAGGAGGTAGCACCATTAGGATTTGCTCTAGACCAAACCCAAGCTGAACTTCATCATGTGAAGCTAGAATGGAATCGCCTTCGCGAGAAGTTCAAACTGATAGAAATTACTACTCGGGAAATGTTGACCGAGCCTTCCTCGGACTCTCTCACCTTAGCACACCTTACACTTAGGTCCTATGCTGGTGTGATAAGGGGCTATGTAAGAAGACCGTAACTGCCTTGTGTAATCCTTTGTTTTAAATAAAAATTGGGATTTCTACTTATGATGATGTTTATGAATTTTCAAATGACCGGATAAATATAGTAAGCATATTTTGATGAATTTTAGAAAATGGATATTTTAAAAATGTTTATGTAAACCTTAAATAATTAAAAATGTGTAATGATTTTCAAAAAATGGTCTTCTACAATTATGTTGAGTACGAAATTTGGAGTCTAATAAGATCAACTTGATTTTTGATTAAAAGTAAATTATGAATAGTGATTTTATGATTAGGATTAGTAATATGACGAAATGGATTAGTAATCTCACTTAAAGAAAGTTTTAAAATAATCTAGGCACCTTGATTAAGTAATGTGATTCAATAAAATGGTTAAATAACGGTTTCATAAATTATTATTAAAGTATTAGTTTTTTTCGGGTGAATAGTGTTTTTTAATTAAAAAATTAAATTAAAAATATTTAGAAAAATATTTTTATAAAATGGATTTCATTTTTGAACTCAGAGCACCGATATTATGTTATGGTAATTTTTGGGGGTTTTTCTGAAAAAATGAATTTTCGGTGAATAGTGTATTTATTTAAAAATAAATTTAAAAATATTTAGAAAATAATTTTTATAAAATGGAGTTCATTTTTGAAATTAGAGAATTGATATTTGGTTAGTGTGAAATTTTGGGATTTTTCTGAGAAAGTTGAATTTTCAGTGAATAGTAAAAATGATGTTTTAGGGTTTCGGTATGTTTAATGACATCATAGCTGTGTCATGATGATGTCATGAGATATTTTAATGGTTGGCAGGCCAAGGGTGATGAATTATTGTTTTGGGGGCCCCATGTGGCCTAACTCCATGGTAAATGCCAAGGGAGAGCACATGGGTTTGAGAAAAGCACATGTGAGGTGTCCCTTGACATTAATGCCTTGTCCTCTCAATTTCCCTATAAATACCAAGATCTCCTCTCATCCATTCGACTCCCCACTCTTCCCCAACGATGTTCTAGTCTCATTACCTCCCAAGGAGTCCTCCCAAGGTGCCCCCAAGCCCTCAAGGTCCCAACCTTTGAGGTTTAAGAGTTACATTTTAAGGTTAGGGATCCGCCCTCTCTCTTTCATTTCAAGTAATCTCTTTTATGTCATTCCTTTTATTCTACATGTTCTTATGTTTTAGGATGTTACTTTATACTCTCCATACTTCCCTTTTCATGTTCATATAATTATAGATCCCATCTTACTCTCATTATTTCGTTTTATGAAGTTTTAAGTGGCGTCGTTAGGCTGCCGAAATTTTTGTAACGGATTCTTTCTCCCTTCTCATTTTTCAAGATCTATTTTCATGTAAAGTATTTCAAGTTCCTTTTTATTATGTTTGGGTATGATCTCTAAATTTATCATAATGATATTTTATGATCATATGATGAGAGACCACATTTGATCTCTTCAATTCAGTATTTTGAAGTTTTAAGTGGCGCTGTTAGGCTGCCGAATTTTTAAGTGGTTCTTCACCCTTCTCGTTTTGAAGTTCTACTTTCATGTCAATTCTTTCAAGTTCCTTTTTGTTATGTTGGGGTATGATCTCTATATCTATAATAGTGGAATATTATGTTCATATGATGATATACCCCATTTGATCTCTTCAATTCAGTATTTTGATGTTTTAAGTGGCGCCGTTAGGCTGCCGAATTTTTAAGTGGTTCTTCACCCTTCTCGTTTTGAAGTTCTACTTTCATGTCAATTCATTCAAGTTCCTTTTTGTTATGTTGGGGTATGATATCTATATCTATAATACTGGACTATTATGTTCATATGATGAGAGACCCCATTTTATCTCTTCAATTCAGTATTTTGAAGTTTTAAGTGGCGCCGTTAGGCTGCCGAATTTTTAGGGGATTGTTTCACCCTTCTCATTCTTTTCAAAGTTCTACTTTCATGTCAAGTCTTTCAAGTTCCTTTTTAATTATGTTGGGGCATTATATCTATATCTATCATACTGAACTCTTAGGTTCACATGATGAGAGACCCTATTTGATCTTTTCAAATCATTTTTGTTGAAGTTTAAGTAACGCTGTTAGGCTGCCGAACTTTCATAAGAGAAATCTAAATTTTTTCTTCCTTCAATGTTTTTCATTTCAAATGGTATGTCCTTGAAACTTCATTACCATGATCATGTATCCTTCTTATTCTGTCCATATACTGTTTTATGGGTCATTTATGAATGTTTGACCCATTTTCCCTCTCTTTTTAATGTATTCTAAAACCTCGTAACATAGCTGTTAAGCTATAGAATTTCCGTCTCAAAATGTCACTCCCTTTTTCTAAAGTTCTTTTATATTATTAAGTGAATACTCAAAGCTCTTTCTTCTAAATGGGTATTCACATATATACCAAAATGTTCTATTTTAAATTCTGGGATTTACATACATGAGACCCACCTTCCTTTTCTATGGGTTTTAAAGTGACGTAAAGATCATGTCTTTAAAGCAGTTTTTAAAACGTTATGATTATGAAATGAAACCCAGTTATTTTATGCTATATGGGTTATTTATGAAATGTTTGATGATGATATATGTGGCTCACATGATAACAAAGGAAAATTTAAGGGTGCGCCCTGATAGCACTCCAATGCATTGGGTAATGATGTAACCACTAGAGATTACAATTTTCACGATACCTTGGTGAATAACCTTGGTAATTTTCAAATGACACCTTGGGGATGGACCTTGGTGATATGTTCATGATTGTCTATGTTAAATGATATATCCACATCTTCAAGTTATGAAAAATGTTATTTTTATTATGAAATGCATCATGATTTCTTTATCATGCCTTAAAGTTCTTTTCATGACCTTATTGAAGTATCTCAAGTTCACATGTAAAATGTTTCTCTTGTTTCCCTTACTGGGCCTTCTTCTCACCATTTCTTTTGATGTATGTCCCCAGGTTATGAGATGCAGTAATGAACCTAGGATGAACTTAAGGATATGCCTTTCAAGTGTTTAAGAATAATGCTTTATGTTGTTTTCATGTATTATGTTCCTGGTTAAGAAGACACTAAACCTTAAAGATCCTCAGTTTTGTGTAATGTAATGAAAGTTTATGTTATAAAAAGGAAGGATACTATAGTTGGTATAAAAGGATGGTTTAGTTATTTGTGGAAATTAGGATATGAAAACTTTAGGAAGAATCCTATAGAAAAGTTTATATATAGGAAATCTTCCTGGTATTTTGGTGAGTATTGAGTAATGAGTTTCCAAGGAAATACATCCCTGTCTGGATACGAGCAGGTAGAGGTGGCTCTGGCACATATGTACATAGGGGTAAAACCCGAAAACACCGCTTTGAGCTAGACTCAAAAGGGAACTGGTACACGACAACGGGCCTTGCTGCACTCTTGGTTACGACACTCCCGGGGGATATGCTTTGGTAAATTCATAAGCTTAGTATGAAACATTGTTAAAGGAACAAAGATAAAATAAAATAAAGATTCACATAAGAATATATGATCATGGATAACCTAGATGAGATCCTAGGGGATCACAAGTTGGCGTATAATTTTCTTCTACTAGTTATCCTTATATGCTTTAAGTTTCTTTTCATGATTATTAGCTAAGTATTTAAGCCCCTAATTATACTTTCTATTCTTAGTTAATGGTGGGAAATGGAAGAACATGTCCCAACAACCAATGTGAAAGGAAATGTGACGATTGCCATATTAATATGAAAGATATGATTAGGGGATTAAAAGATGATTATTATTTTGAAAAACGTTCACTATTTTGGGCACCCTATATGATTAAGGGAAATAGATTATTACGGTATTTTCATTGAGGAGTAAGGTTGACTTATATTTTGAAGAATCGATGAATTTATAGTGGACTTATAGTAATTTAGGTTACTTACGGGAATGATTAACCTATCATGGGTAAAATATGTTTAGGTTAGCTACTTTTGTTATAAGATGTTAGGAGTGGTTGATGTTGTTTGGAGATGAATAATGAAGTTTATTTTGGAAGACTATGTTATCAAATCTTTCTTGTATTTGGGTTTCAATCTTAGTTTGGATTATTTTGAGGAATCTTAAGGACCATTATTTACGGAATGGTCTATGATGTACATTGGGTAGTACCATGGAACTTTGAAGATTTAAAAGTAGTTTCCATTCCTATGGGATTCTTTTTGAAGAGTTGTTTTACCTTACCCATTATATTTTTGGGATAATGTTTAAAGATAGAAGAAATAGATAGTTGATCATTTGGGGATTATGTGATTCCCTAGAAGATGATTCTTGTGTTTTGATAAGACCAAGTAGTTTTGAATGGTCATCGTTTGGAGAAAATATTAGTTTTGGTAAAAACTTATTAATGTATGAAACTCTACATTAAGGTAGATATATTTCCTTATGTTTTTGTTCTATGTTGTAAATTAATTCCTCAAATTTATTAAAAGGAACATAAAACAAAAACTTTGTTGGTTTACATTTCCTACTAGGTAATCAAAGACTGCTTACACACATCATAATTTTGGGATTTTCTGGTGGTTAACTTCCTCCTAATAATGTTTTCTATCACTCTCCTTTAGAATGTGACCCTTTGTTTTCTCCTCCATGTCCATGTTTCCTACATGGAATCCTTGTATGAGTAAACTCGGGTGGCCTTTGTACTTCCTTTTCCTTCTTTTAAAGTAATGGTGTTACTGACTCTTTTTCCGATGTGGGACATTCAATGAAATTACAAAACCCAATTTTAAAAATTGCGAGGACACAATTTCTTAAGGGGGGACGATTGTAACGGCCCAGAATTTTGAATAAATATTGTTTCCTAATTTCATGTGTTATTTTATTTTATTTTTATACTCAACAAAAATGTTTTATTTGATAAACATGATTATAATTAAAATGAGACCATTGGGTTTTGACTGTTATATGACCATCGGTCAATATGACCGCTGTGAACAAAATGTTTTGATTATTGTCTCTAAAAATAAGTAATCTTGGTTGATTATTATAGAAAGAAGATTCTATGGCCTCACCTAGTTGTCTTGGACCAATCGAAGCCCATCTAACAGAACTTGGGAAGGAGGTAGCACCATTAGGCTTTTCTCTGGACCAAACCCAAGCTGAACTTCATCATGTGAAGCTAGAACGGAATCTCCTTCGTGAGAAGTTCAAACTTATAGAAATTACCACTCGGGCAATGTTGGCCGAGCCTCCCTCAGACTCTCTCACCTTAGCACACCTTACACTTAGGTCCTATGCTGGTGTGATAAGGGGCTATGTAAGAAGACCATAACTGCCTTGTGTAATCCTTTGTTTTAAATAAAAATTGGGATTTATTCTTATGATGATGTTTATGAATTTTCAAATGACCGAAGAAATATAGTATGCATATTTGGATGAATTTTATAAAAAGGATATTTTAAAAATGTTTATGTAAACCTTAAATAATTAAAAATGTGTAATGATTTTCAAAAAATGGTCTTCTACAATTATGTTCAGTACGAAATTTGGAGTCTAATAAGATCAACTTGATTTTTGATGAATAGTAAATTATGAATAGTGATTTTATGATTAGGATTAGTAATATGACCAAATGGATTAGTATTCTCACTTAAAGAAAGTTTTCAAATAATCTAGGCACCTTGATTAAGTAATGTGATTCAATAAACTGGTTAAATAACCGTTTCATAAATTATTAATCAAGTATTAGTTTTTTTCGGTTGAATAGTGTTTTTTAATTAAAAAATTAAATTAAAAATATTTAGAAAATTATTTTTATAAAATGTATTTCATTTTTGAACTCAGAGCACCGATATTATGTTATGGTAATTTTTGGGGTTTTTTCTGAAAAAATGAATTTTCGGTGAATAGTGTATTTATTTAAAAATAAATTTAAAAATATTTAGAAAACTATTTTTATAAAATGGAGTTCATTTTTGAAATCAGAGAATTGATATTTGGTTAGTGTGAAATTTTGGGATTTTTCTGAGAAAGTTGAATTTTCAGTGAATAGTAAAAATGCAGTTTTAGGGTTTCGGTATGTTTAATGACATCATAGCCGTGTCATGATGATGCCATGAGATATTTTAATGGTTGGCCGGACAATGATGATGAATTATTGTTTTGGGGGCCCCATGTGGCCTAACTCCATGGTAAATGCCAAGGGAGAGCACATGGGTTTGAGAAAAGCACATGTGAGGTGTCCCTTGGCCATTAATGCCTTGTCCCCTCACTTTCCCTATAAATACCAAGCCCTCCTCTCATCCATTCGACTCCCCACTCTTCCCCAACGAAGTTCAAGTCTCCTTACCTCCCAAGGAGTCCTACCAAGGTGCCCCCAAGCCCTCAAGGTCCCAACCTTTGAGGTTTAAGAGTTACATTTTAAGGTTAGGGATCCGACCTCTCTCTTTCATTTCAAGTAATCTCTTTTATGTCATTCCTTTTATTATCCATGTTCTTATGTTTGAGGATTTTATTTTATACTCATACTACTGCCCTTTTCATGTTAATATAATGAGATATCCCCTCTAACTCTCATTATTTCGTTTTATGAAGTTTTAAGTGGCGCCGTTAGGCTGCCGAAATTTTTGTAACATATTCTTTCTCCCTTCTCATTTGTCAAGATCTATTTTCATGTAAAGTATTTCAAGTTCCTTTTTACTATGTTGGGGTATGATCTCTAAATTTATCACAATGATCTTTTATGATCATATGATGATAGACCCCATTTCATCTCTTCAATTCAGTATTTTGAAGTTTTAAGTGGCGCCGTTAGGCTGCTGAATTTTTAAGTGGTCCTTCAACCTTCTCGTTTTGATGTTCAACTTTCATGTCAATTCTTTCAAGTTCCTTTTTGTTATGTTGGGGTATGATATCTATATCTATAATAATTTAATATTATGTTCATATGATGAGAGACCCCATTTGATCTCTCCAATTTAGTATTTTGATGTTTTAAGTGGCGCTGTTAGGCTGCCGAATTTTTAAGTGGTTCTTCACCCTTCTCGTTTTGAAGTTCTACTTTAATGTCAATTCTTTCAAGTTCCTTTTTGTTATGTTGGGGTATGATATATATATCAATAATACTGGAATATTATGTTCATATGATGAGAGAACCCATTTGATCTCTTCAATTCAATATTTTGATGTTTTAAGTGGCGCCGTTAGGCTGCCGAATTTTTAGGGGATTGTTTCACCCTTCTCATTCTTTTCAAAGTTCTACTTTCATTTCAAGTCGTTCAAGTTCCTTTTTAATTACGTTGGGGCATTATCTCTATATCTATCATACTGAACTCTTATGTTCACATGATGAGAGACCCTATTTGATATTTTCAAATCATTTTTGTTGAAGTTTAAGTAACGCTATTAGGCTGCCGAACTTTCATAAGAGAAATCTAAATTTTTTCTTCCTTCAATGTTTTTCATTTCAAATGGTATGTCCTTGAAATTTCATTACCATGATCATGTATCCTTCTTATTCTGTCCATCTACTATTTTATGGGTCATTTATGAATGTTTGACCCATTTTACCTCTCTTTTTAATGTCTTCTAAAACCTCGTAACATAGCTGTTAAGCTGCAGAATTTCCGTCTCAAAATGTCTCTCCCTTTTTCTAATGTTATTTTATATTATTAAGTGAATACTCAAAGCTCTTTCTTCTAAAGGGGTATTCACATATATACCAAAATGTTCTATTTTAAATTCTGGGATTTACATACATGAGACCCACCTTCCTTTTCGGTGGGTTTTAAAGTGACGTAAAGATTATGTCTTTAAAGCAGTTTTTAAAACGTTATAATTATGAAATGAAACCCAGTTATTTTATGATATATGGGTTATTTATGAAATGTTTGATGATGATATATGTGGATCACATGATAACAAGGGCAAATTTAAGGGTGCACCCTGATAGCGCTCCAATGCATTGGGTAATGATGTAACCACTAGTGATTACAATTTTCACGATACCTTGGTGAATAACCTTGGTAATTTTCAAATGACACCTTGGGGATGGACCTTGGTGATATGTTCATGATTGTCTATGTTAAATGATATAGCCACATCTTCAAGTTATGAAAAATGTTATTTTTATTATGAAATGCATCATGATTTTTTTATCATGCCTTAAAGTTCGTTTCATGACCTTATTGAAGTATCTCAAGTTCACATGTAAAATGTTTCTCTTGTTTCCCTTACTGGGCCTTCTGCTGACCCTTTCTTTTGATGTATGTCCCCAGGTTATGAGATGCAGTAATGAACATAGGATGAACTTAAGGAGAAGCCTTTCAAGTGTTTAAGAAAAATGATTTATGTTGTTTTCATGTATTATGTTCCTGGTTTCCAAGACACTAAACCATAAAGATCCTCAGCTTTGTGTAATGTAATGAATGATTATGTTATAAAAAGTCAGGATGCTATAAGTATGATATTTTCTATGGTTTATACGTGACCATAAATTTCACATGTAGTGGGAGAAGTTAGTTGGTATGTGGAGAATTAAATACGTGAGCATTGTAACATATTAATGAATATAGTTAGATATATCAAGGAGATCTCATATGCTGTATTATGTTATTGAGAATCAAATTTCACTATTAGAGCCTACGCAGATTCAGATTTTGTTGGTGATTATGACCAACGAAAATACACTTTGGGTTATCTGTTTAATTTTATAGGATGAGTTTTGAGATGGAATTCAAAGTCGTAGTCTGTTATATATTTATCCACAACTAAGGTATAGTACATGAAAACTACACAGGCTTGCAAAGAAGTGATTTAGATGTGATGGTTTACAGAGGATCCCAGACAATGACAGAAGTATATCCAATTGTCTTGTAACATTCATAGAACCTTGAAAATTAAAAGGAATATATCTTTTCATTCCAAGATAAAGCACATTATGGTACAATATCACATTTTTTGAGATGTGGTGGAGGAAGGAAGAGTGGATATACAAAAAATTTATATTGAAGAAAATGAGGTTAATTTTATGATGAAGTTTATTAACTTTGTTAAATTAATATAGTTGAAATACTCAATCGTAATCATAGATATAAGAGAAAAATTGTTGTAATATAGAAAAGATTAGTGGAAACATTATTTATCTATTTGGCCTCTATGCATGGTGCCGGGGTACAAAGATTCCACTATGAAAAAATGGGATTATAAAAGATATTTAATAAATAGTGAAACATAACCATATAAGAAAAAGGCACATGAGGAAAATATACAATGTTTAGGTTCTTGAAATGCAAGGACTCATAGTAGAACCAATTTGGGGATTCATCATATACTGTGAACCTTGGAAAAACTCAAACAACACACACAACATAGAACCAAAGAATAATCAAATACAAGGCATAGATAACAGATAGAAAAGAAGAAGAATACCATACAAAGGCCCCTTACTAGGGATAAATCTCTCCTATGTGTTTTCATAGAGCCTCTATGTAATTAGGTCTTGTTGTTAGGGTCATCAAGATTGTACTCCTATATTATTGTCATTTCCATATAGGTAAAAGGAACACCACAGAACACTAGAACCTCATCAACGCTCCTCACAAAGCATAGATGAAGATGATAAAAACTTATATAGATCACTATTTTTTCTTTGGTATGTTAAGGAATCCCACCAGTTCTCCTTCATCTACTCTTCTCCCTCGAGGAAAACTAGAGCTCCCAAAACCATAGAGATTTTTCGCCCAACTATATCTCTCAAAAGTGGAGAGGTAGATTCCAAATCGAGGAGTCATTGTAGTAGGGGTAGATGAATACTAGAGAATATATCCAAGGATATGAAAAAATTAGATAAGTGTCCCAACATAACCACTTAAACAACAAAATAGGGACATATGACATCATAGGATAAGCTATCAAGGGTCACCCATAGATCAAGCCAATCCATTTAATGAAAAATGAAAAAAGGGAGGAATAGAAAACCATATGATCATAAGGATCAATGGATCAACATCAGGTATGAGGATAACATAGATCAAATGGGAAAGAAGACCAAGGCTAATGGAACATTCCCAATGTATAAATCGAACAAAAGGCCCACATGAATTAATAAAAGAAGCTCAAGCTCAATAATACATAAATACAACATATAAAAATACCAAAAATTATACGAAAATGAATATTATGACAAGTAAAAAAAACAATTTGTAACACCCCAAATTTTGGGTATCATATAATGATGATATTAGAAATTTACTTTTGTTAAAGCCCTTTTAGCCAAACAAAAATTTAAAGGATAAACATAAGGCACTTTATTTAAATAAGAACACCATAGTGACTACAATACACCGAGATCAAAAGAGTAATCATGCTAACCAAATATACCTATAAATACCGTACTAGAACTACTAGAATACCCCCAATCACCACAATGAGGCCCAGTAAGTAAAAGAGATCCTTCGAGTCAACTAAAGCAAAAAAACATCACCACTGCGATCATAAAAACCATGCTGAGCATCAGTAGAATGGGAAGCACCATCTTCTTCCTTTTGATTTTTAGAACACCATATGGGTTGGCTTTATAGGACACTTTTTCGACCATTTCTCTAGTGACAATTGGAAGCTAACAGTTTTAAAAAAAATATTGGACCTTTTTAGGATAAGTGAACATATTTAAATATTAGTTAGTTTCCAAATAATTTAGTTATGATTAAGGTTATAATTAAACCATCATTTTTGAACTCTAAAAGGATATGGTGTAAAACATCATTTCACCATTAAGTGATTTTGAAAAGAATTAAGGAATTCAAATCACATTGCGAATTTTTAAAATACAATGTAACGATTTTCATTTCATAAATAATGTAATAAACTATGTTTATGTTTTTCAATTAAATTATGTTTTTATTGAACTAAGTTTTCGAGGATAGTAGTACATAAATTATAATGTAGGTTTATTAAAATTTCCTTTTCATAACTTTTTGAGATAAAAAAAGGGGTTTAGTATTTTTAATTTTAGAAATACATGTTACTAAAACAAGTTTAATTAGTATTAATTAATGTTTAAGAATATAAAATTCTATATAGTTTTAATAAATGTATTGTTTCCTATTCTTAAAATGTTTTTTTAGTGTAGCTTTTTCAAAAAAAATTCCCCACTAGGGCCAACCCTTTTTTTCTAGGGCCGAGGGAGGCATCTCACACGAAGTTACTGAGCCTGACCCACAACCCCAAGCCAAGGCCAGCCCAAGCTCGGGAAGAGGTTCCCCAAAGGGCGCTCAGGAGCGAGCAGAAGCGCATAGCTGCACTTATGTGGGCGTGAGGCCGTGACGAGTTCTGGGTAGGCCAAGTCCTATGGGTGGGAGCCCCTGTATAGGGCCCCATTCGTGTGTGTTGTGTGATTTATGAGCACTCATTGGGAGGCCCTAGGTTATAAGGGAGGCGAATAACTCTCTCCATTTCAATGTGGGAAGCTGTTTTTCGGGAAAAACGTGATCTGGACCATTGGATTGTGTCGCGCGCGATCTGGGCCGTTGTTTCCGATCCCACGATCGACCCTCAGCGACTGCGTCTCTCTCTGTGGTTTTTGTCAACCGTTCGATCCGGCATGATCTAATCATGGTCTCTCGAGGTTTTTCTATTTCCACGTCGAAGTTATACCATCCAATGAAACTTAGATCTAATCCAAGCCGCTCAATTCTTTTAAAACAAAAGACGCATCTCATCCCTTTGATCGATGTTGGGATCGATCTGGACCATCCGTTTTTTCCCAGAATTTCTCCTAGCTACGTTTTCTTCTTCCTCCACTAATGGTTTACACCAGTAACCCTACCCTATGGCACACCCCTCCTTTTCTTCACCTCTAACCACCAGGGACCCCCAGTTCTCCTCGTTTTCTTCAAGCACGAAACCCCCCATTGAATGTAATGCAAGTGGATACATTTTTTCATGGAAGGTGGGGTGTGAGATTTTGTATATAAATAATTGAGACCTCTCGGTTCTTCTCTCCCGTTCAAGTCTCTTGCGAGCCCATCCAACCCTCCCTGAAGTCCTCATTTCCCTAGTTTTTAAAGTGAAGTATTTTATTTTTGCCTTGTTTTTATTCTTTGAGAATATATAAACTTATATATTCAATATATATATATATATACATATATATATATATATATATATTAACATTACGGTTCAGTCCAAACGTTCTTAAATGTTGAACCTAGGCCTTTGGGTTCTCTTGCATTCAAATATCTTAAAGAATGTAAGGATTATACCTAGCCTTGTTTTGTTGTTTTAAAAATATATATATACTTTTGGTTATATATATATATGTCAGTTATATGCATGAATGGGCATAACCTTTATACTTCGATTATATGTATTAAGTTTGTGTATAATTATTCATGCACTGCACATATTCATATATACTTAACTTCATATTAAAATAATAAATAAATTTTGAAAATGTTATATATATGATCATGTTTTTATAAAATTATTTTTTTGTAGGTTTTAATAATCAAATTTTTATGACTAAGGGCATGACCTGGCCTATTCAAAACGTTGTTTAACTATTATTCATAGAGGATTAACACAAATGGGTGTGATAATATTTCAGTTTGAGTTCAGGTACATACATATATTTTATATGTTGCATGAACCTTGATTTCAGTTGTTAAGGTCCTTACACATTATGTCTTGAGTATAGGTGGAGTTTTAAAAACATAATAAATAGGGTGTTAAACAAAACTTATATCCACATTTAAGAGTAACTTATTTGTTTCCCTATCTTTTAAATGATGTTTCATATGGTGAAGAATCATTATTTCTATCATGGACATTATTCAGTATTATGCAAAGGCTTAAAAATATTGAATTTTTTAGCATGTGAAAGCTAAAAACCCGACTTGAGATTTTTGGTTCACCTTGTAATTAATTGGATGATAAAATTTTAGAATTTCAAGAACAAACATCCATGTGATAAATTGTAGTTTTCTATTCTTTCAGTACCTTAGATGTTAATGTTTGTTCCATAATCTGCCTTTCTTCTTTCCTTTTATAATGGTCATATGATTGTTAGCTTGGTTTTTAATCATCTAGATGCCTGTATCACTTATAAGATATGTAAATTCAACTACTATGACCAACTATGAATGAACTATTCAAGGTGGTATGGGACATATTGAATATACAACCCCATTTATGTAAAGTATTGATTTATTTGGCTCACATGAAAGTAAATACGTATTAAGGGTACGCCCTGGTAGTGCTCCAATGGATTGGGTAAAGAATTAATCTCTAGAGATTACAAGCTTCACGATACCCTAGTGAATAACCTCGGTAATTTTTTTTATTGACACCTTGGAGATGGACCTCAGTGATATGTTCATGAATGTCTAAATGAAATGTTGAATCCACATATTCATGTCATGTTACAAGTTCTTTTCAAGATGATATACCTATTACTTCACTACTCTTACCCTTATGTTTTTATCAAGTTCATATTGATGTCACAAGTAAATGTTTGGGGCATGCTTCATGTAAAATGGTAACCAAAATATGAAATTGAAGTTTTTTTCCATCACGCGCAACTATAATTAAGTATTACAATTAATGGTTTTATTTGTGCTTAAAAATTCATACGTCATACTTGTTCAGGATATATTTTACTACCCCCTTTTGAAAATGTAATAATTGATTCATGTATTCTTTGAAAATATTAGTTGAGCACTTTTATGTTTTGTTACATGTGTTATAGTTTTCAATAAGAGAATTTTATTTGGATAAGTTTTTAGAAAATGATTTCAAATGTTTCATTGGTTTATTTTAAACCCCTTACTGAGCTTTCTTATGCTCACCCTACGTTTTGAATTTTAAATTTTCAGGTAACAACTTTTATCAGATGAAACATTTCTGAAGTTACTGGTTTCCCAGTGCCCAAACCGAACTCAATCCTCTGTATGGGATGTGATGTGTGTTTATGAGTGTGTGTTTCTATTTTAAAATGACACATCATGTTAAGAAGAAACTGACTCCTAGTTTTTATGGGGTCATGTATTCACAGTTGGTAACAGTGGATTCAGTTTGGATAACTCTGGAAAGCCAGAACTGAAACAAAGTAAAATATACATCAACATTACTAAAATTGAGTTTTATAAATTTTTAGATGCAAAACGAAGGTACTAATCTTTTTCCTCTTCCCAATGAGGCCTTAGAAATCATAATTTCCATAGCCATCCATGAATCTTTTATAATCTATGACCATATTCATATGTCATGCAGACATCTCTATGATGTGTCCAACTCTCCCCGAGTACATCAACTCCACCGAAGAGCAGGTCTGGATTACATCTTTATGATGCAAGCCCAGTTTCCATCTTACACACGATGGGGGAAGTACTACGAGGGACTTTTTAGATGCTTCACCATAGAAGAAGGTGTCTTGTCCCTCATGGATTTCCAAGAGGCTGTTGTAGAAGGAGATCTCCACGCAGCATACATGTGTCAAGTCTTCTCCTATGGCCATTTTGGTCAAATGATGGACTTTGGAATCCTTGAATACAAAGCCTCTCGTTCTGTGTATAGACAACAAGTACATAGGGATGTCTCATTATTGTACACCCCATGTGTCAGACTATGGAGATACCATAAGTGGTCCCACGACATCAAACCTGATTGGTCGGGATGCATATAGTATAGGGAGATAGCGAGTTTCGAGCTTGTCTTTTGAATTCGTGTGTTAGAGAACTGAGGAAACTGTTTTCCCCGTTTTACGTTGTGCACCAGTAGTTATATAAAGAACATATTTTTTTATCTCTTACTTCTTATGTCATTACTTTGTTTATACTTTTGGATGGATTTCAAGTGATTGAACTCTCATTTTAAACATTCATATGGAAGGACAAACCCACATGCCGTCTCTTCCTACTGATATACTGGATATTATTGCAATTAAAACCTCTGAAGATGAGTATCATGCCTTTGCAAACCGACGAGGAACGTGCAAGAAATTGTTTGAGGTAACAAATGGTCCAGGGATTCTCTGCACCTATCAATGGAATGCCTCCATCTTTTACCGCATAGGCTCAACACAATTGGCCAACCGTTAGCGAGGAGGAAAATACCACGAAAGGCTCTTCCTGTGTTTCACCCTAGGCAGGAACTACACAACCAAAGTAAAATTTCAAGAGGGTGCTTTAGAGGGAAACATTTATGTGACCAACATGTACCAACTCCTAAGTGTTAGCCTGTACGACAATGTCTATAACGTAGATTTTCTTGATTGAGACATAATTCGACAAGTCCTTCGTACGTTGGTCCATATGGACATTTCCAAACTTTGTACCATTCGAGCCTCCCTCTGGAAGCCCGAGTGTGTGGTGCATGAGTTCAACCCCTTCTGCCCGAAGTGTATCTGGATCAGAGAACTAGAGGATTTGAGCATCAATTTGGGTGTTCCGCTGAACACACCTAAGGATCCTCTACGATGGGGGATATGGTAGGAACAAATGAGAGCTTCCTCATAGAAAGTTTGTATGAAAGGAATTACAGGGACACAATTCATTGATGGGGGGAGTAATGCAACATCCCGAATTTTGGGTATCATATAATGATGATATTATTCATTTACTTTTGTTAAATCCCTTTTAATAGAACAAAAATTTAAAGGATAAACATAAGGATCTTTATTTAAATAGGAACATCGTAGTGTCTATAATACACTGAGATCAAAAGAGTAATCATGCTAACCAAATATACCTATTAAAAACCCTATCAGAACTACTAAAAGACCCCCAATCACCACAACGAGGCTGAGTAAGTAAAGGAGATCCTTCGAGTCAAATAAACCAAAAAATCACCACTGTGACCATAAAATCCATGCTGAGCATCAGCGGAATGGGAATCACCATCTTTTTCCTTTTGAGTTTTAGGACACCGTAAGGTTTGGTTTTATTGGACAGTTTTTTCAACCGTTGCTCTAGTGACTGATGGAAGGTAACGATTATAAAAAAATAGTTGTTGGGACTTGTTAGGATAAATGAACTTATTTAAATATCAATTAGTTTCCAAATAATTGAGTTATGGTTAAGGTTATAATTAAACCATCATTTATAAACTCTAAAAGGATACGGTGTAAAACTTCATTTCACCCTTAAGTGATTTTGAAAAGAATTAAGGAATTCAAAAGACTATGTGAATTTTTGAAATACAATGTAACGATTTTAATTTCATAAATAATGTTATAAACGATGTTTATGTTTTTCAAATTAAACTATGTTTTGATTGAACTATGTTTTTGTGGATACTAGTATATAAATTATAATGTAGGTCTATTAAAATTTCCTTTTCATAACATTTTGAGTTAAAAAGGGGTTTAGTATTTTTAATTTTAGAAATAATTCTAACTAAAACTAGATTAATTTGTATTAATTAATGTTTAATAATATAAAATTCTATATGGTTTTAATAAATTGATAGTTTCCTCTTCTTAAAACATTTTTTAGTGTAGCTTTTTCATAAATATTTGGACCACTAGGACCAACCCGTTTTGGCTAGGACCTAGGAAGGCATCTCACACGAAGTGTCTGAGATTGACCCTTAGCCCCAAGCCATGGCCGAACCAAGCTCGGGCAGAGGTTCCTCGAAGGGCGCTCAGGAGCGAGAAACAGTGCATAGGCGCACCAGTGCAGGCGTGAGGCCGTGGAGGGGTATGGTTAGGCCAAGGCCTGCGGGAGGGAGCCCATGTATAGGGCCCCCTTTGTGGGTGTTTTGTGATTTATGAGCACTCGTTGGGGGGCCCAGGGTGATAAGGGAGGCGAAAACCACTCTCCATTTTGAAGTGGGAAGCAGTTTTTCAGGCGAAATGTGATCTGGACTGTTGGATCGCGTCGCGCGTGATCTGGGCCATTGTTTCTGATACCGTGATCGAACCTCAGTGACCGCGTCTCTCTCTGTGATTTTTGTCAACCATTCGATCCGGAACGATCTAATCGTGGCCGTTAGAGGTTTTTAAATTGTCGCGTTGAACTTAGACTGTCTGATGAAACTTAGATCTAATCTAAGCCGCTCAATTATTTTAAAACAGCTGACGCATCTCATCCCTTCGATCAACATTGGGATCGATTTGGACCGTCCGTTTTTTCCCGGAATTTCCCCTAGTTGCGTCGTCTTCTTCCTCCATGCATGGGTTACACCAGTAACGCTACCCTATGGCACACCCCTCGTTTTTTTCATCTCTGACCATCGGGGACCCCCATGTCTCCTTGTTTTATTCAAGCATGACACCCCCCATTGAATGCAATGCAAGTGGGTACGTTTTTTAATAGAAGTTGGTGTGTGAGATTTTGTATATAAATAATGGAGACCTCTCCATTCATCTCTCTCGTTCAAGTCTCCAGCAATACCACCAAACCTCCCTAAAGTCCTCCTTTCCCTAGTTTTTAAATTAAGGGTTTTTAGTTTTTCTTTGTTTTTCTTCTTTGAGAATATATACAATTTTATATTTGAAAAAAATATTTTTTTTAACCTTACAGTTCAGTCCAAACATTCTTAAATGGTGAACCAAGTCCTTCAAGTTATCTTTCATTCAAATATCTTAAATAATGTAAGGATTATAACTAGCCTCGTTTTGTTGTTTTAAAAATACATATATACTTTTGGTTATATGTATATATGTTGGTTATATGACGGAATGGGCATGACCTATCTACTTCGGTTATATGTATGAAGTCTGTGTATAATTGTTCATGCACTGCACATATTCACATACAATTAATTTCATATTTCAATAATAAATAAATTTTGAAAATTTTATATATATGATCAGGTTTTTATAAAATTATTTTTTTGTAGATTTTCATAAATAAATTTTTATGACTAAGGGAATGACCTGCCCTATTCAAAATGTTGTTGAACTAATATTCATAGGGGATTAACACACATGGGTGTGGCAATATTTCAGTTTGAGTTCGGGTACATACATATATTTTATATGTTGCATGAGCCTTGATTTCAATTGTTATGGTCCTTACACATTTAGTCTCGAGTTTAGGTGGAGTTTTAAAAACATAAGAAATAGGGTGTTAAACAAAACATATATCCACATTTAAGAGTAACATATTTTTTTTCCATATGTTTTAAATGATGTTTCTTACGGTGAATATTCATGCTTTCTATCTTGGAAATTATTTAGTATTATGCAAAGGCATAAAAATATTTAATGATTTAGCATGTGCAAGCTCAAAACCCTACTTGAGATTTTTGGTTCACCTTGTAATCAATTGGATGATAAAATTTTATAATTTCAAGAACAAACTTAGATGTGATAAATTCTATTTTTCTCCTCTTTCAAAACCTTAGATGTCAATGTATGTGCCATAATCTACCTTCCTTCTTTCCTTTTAATAACAGCCAGATGATTGTTAGCTTGGTTTTTAATCATCTATATGCCTTTCTCACTTATAAGATATGTAAATTCAACTACTATGACCAACTATGAATGAACCATTCAATGTGGTATGATACATCTTGAATATAAAACCCCGTTTAAGTAAATTATTGATTTATGTGGCTCACATAAATGTAATGAAATATTAAGGGTGCACCCTGATAGCGCTCCAATGCATTTGGTAAAGAATTAATCTCTAGATATTACAAGCTTCACGATACCCTGGTGAATAACCTCATTAATTTTTTTTATTGACACCATGGTGATGATCCTCAGTGATATGTTCATGAATTTATAAATGAAATGTTGAAGACACATATTCATGTCATGTTACAAGTTCTTTTTCAAGATGATCGGCCTATTATTTCACTACTCTTACCCTTATGTTTTTATCATGTTCATGTTGATGTCACAAGTAAAAGTTTGGGTCATTATTCGTGTAAAATAGTAACCATCATCTGAAATTGATGTTTTTTCCTTCACGTGTAACTCTGATTAAGTATTACTCTTAATGGTTTAGTTTGTTCTTAAACATTCATACGTCATACTTGTTCAGGATATCTTTTACTACCCATTTTTGAAAATTTCCTAATTGATTCATGTATTCCATGAAAATCTTAGTTGAGCAAATTTATATTATGTTACATGTGTTACAATTTGCTATAAGAGAATGTTATTTGGATAAGTTTTTAAAAAATTATTTCAGAAGTTTCATTGGTTAATTTTAAACCCATTACAAGGCATTCTTATTCTCACCCTACGTTTTGAATTTTAAATTTTCAGGAAACAACTTTTATCATATGAAGCATTTCTGAAGTTACCGGTTTCCCAGACCCCGAACTGATCTCGATCCTCTGTATGGGACATGATGTGTGTTTATCAGTGCATGTTTTTATTTTTAAATGACACATCATGTTCAGAAGGCACTGAATCCCAGTATTTCTGGGGTCGGGTCTTCACATAATGCTTGGAATTAAAATCATTTAATTTACAATATTGACTGAATAAAGTTAAAAAATCTCCACCTTGTAGATGAAATGCATTAACATAAACACCCGATGTCCCTACATCACCTGTAACACCCCAAGATTTTACAGTATATCAATTATTAAATAAATTAATTTTATTGATAGATTATGTAGTATTCAATACCAAAATATGTTTATACTGCACACAACAATGAGTTGGCTTGCGTTACATGCAAGACGGAGTTTTACCAAACAACAATATATTATGAAAATATTATTATTTAATATAATTAAATATAACCTGGCCATTAAGTTAGTGGTTATGAATAGTATTAACTAACTTATGAAAATATATGGATGAATTCATTGGTTCTAAATTAATTAAAAATTAATATAGTAAACAACTAAATATATATGTGTTGTTTTTTTAAAGAACTATTTTTATGCTCACAAAGTCATTTTATTCTAATAAATTAAATTAATTACTATTATAGAATGATATTAATGAAATATATATATATATATATATATATAATATATTAAGTAATTTTTTTGATATTAATATAATATATTAGAGAGTTATATGATAATAACAAACCCAATATTACACATAAAACATATATTTTTTATAAAAACAGTTTTATCATCTTTTAATGGAGAACCTATTTTAAATCCAATTTTTGACAATTTTCTGAGTCCTATTTGAAAAAATAAGCTTCATCTTCTAAGTATAAATATAAAATTTTATGTTAGTAAATTTTTTTGTATTTTTCTGATAAGTTTAATGTTTTGATGAATAGTGAAAAATACTAAATTTTAATTGAAAACAATGTTTTTTCATCAAAATAATTTATAGTGCTAAATTATATTATTGATTTTTTTTGAAGTATAAAAAGATTACTTTTATCATTTAATACAATTTAGGTTACAGTAATTAATTTTACAATGAATTTAGATATAAAAATATTTCAATCTTTTGCAGGTTTAAACTTTAATAACTCGTTTTCTCACGCCATCAACAAGATTAATTTTAAATTAATTACTACAAATTATATGTTTTTAATTATAAAAAATGGATTCTATATTTGTAATTAGTGGGTCCAAATTATGTAAATAATTTTCTTTTATTTTTGGTCATATGAATAGTAAAATTTAGTAATATGTAAATTACCACAGTTAAGGGTAAATTAGGTAATTATGTATATAAATGATATTATAAAATTACCCCAACACTTTTACTAATTTCATTTAATGAGTGGTTTTCTACCAAAATCATCATTAGGCCGAAATTATACTCTTTTTAAGCCACTTGGATGAGAATAAGACATTTATTATATTTTATTTAAAGATAAGTTAAAATTGTCATAGTCATGTTTTTAATAAGTGTTACATTTTTAATACATGGTTATAGAAAATATAAATTATACTATAGATATTAATTTTAAAGATAATAAATTTATATTCATCATGATAGTTTATTTAAAATTTTTAAAGAAGAAATAATTTAATTAAATGCTTTCATAATAATGATGTAGTAATTGTTTAATTAATGGAAATAAAAAATAAGTGATATTAAAAACATTAAAATAAATAAAATTTTACATAATTAATGACATCCATTAATTTTATAGATAATTTAGAAATTTTAGTGATATATTTTAAGTTTTGGTTCGATGTTATCATGATGTTAAGATATTTTTTAAAAAGAAAAATATTGAATAGTATCAAAAATGAAAAAATTATAAATTAAAATAAATAATATTTTATTAAATGATATAAAATTCATAAAAATATAAATTTGGACAAATAACTACAATAAGGTTAAATATGTCATCAATTAACCATTTGGGGTTCGTTAATCATTTTATAGTAAATATATTATCCCTAAAGAGTAAAAATATTTTTCATGGTAAGAGTTAAAGGGTTTAACTAAGGGTTGAAGAAAAATGATAAGGTTATAATTGTAACATAAACATGTCTAAAAACTTTTTTTTGAGAGGATTAAGACCCACAATCATCTTAGGTTTTAAATAACTCACTTTTAATAAATTTTTAATTAAAAAATTATATATATTAATTTAATATTTTGGGAGTTTCCTAAAAATCCCTAGCTAAATTATAAAAGGGAACATTCTATCTCACATCCTTATACCATTTTCATCCTTCTAGATCAACCAAACCCTACCCATTTATCTGCTTAACTTCAATATACACATATTAGAGGTTCTAGTCTTCTGAAAAGACTAACCCAAGTGTCCATAAGAGGAGATCTGTAGATACCCAACCCCAGAAGGCCCAAATATGGTGTCTACTACTATTGCATTGACATGATTACTGGGAATTAAATCCTAAAGGACTGAGAGTTTAGTAGTCTTGATAAAATATATATATACATGATAAAATAATAAGCTAATTACTGTATATTTTTATTCTTCTTTCTAAATAAATATCTTTGAGGATAACTCTAATCTAGTTAGTAAATCCCTACATTTCTTTCATAGTATGTTTCTTGGATTCCTAGGTAAATAAATATAATAAGGGTGATATAAAATGATTAGTAAGGTGAAAATATAATGGAAGAAATAACAAATCAATGAGAATAATAATTATGAAATGGTGAATAACTGAAAATTTAATTTTGAAGGAAATGGCCTTCCCAAAGAATGCGCAGCACATGCTTGCGGTTTTTGAATATTTTCCGACCATTGCTTCTTCCGCCCATGGACCTTCGGCAGGCTTGGCTCCGGCGATCGATCTGGGCTCATGGCCTCAATCTCCAATCTCCTCCCCTTTCCCCCAAGGGTCCCCAGGATCTTTTCCTCATCAGCGACGCCCGGTGGGGTCCTTCAAGGAGGCTCTGTGCGGGGAGGCCTCTAGGGATACTCTCCCTTGTTTCCAGGATATTGATCCATTTTCTCATTTGGTGTTGAGGGAGGGTTCTCACCTGTTGCTGGTCAGCCCTGCCTCCGCGTTCCACGCTGCTTCGGTTGGTTTGAAATGGTCTCTTGTGGTGAGGTTTGGTGTGGGGATTCCTCCCCTCTCAACTTTCAAGTGGTTCATGGCCTCCTGGGGTTTGGAAGCGGTGGCTCGCATCTCGATGATTCCTCAGAAGTCATTCTATCTGGTTCTTTCCTCTAAGGCGGATTTCATTCAGGCTTGGTGAAAATCCCCTCGGGTGATGGGTCGATGTCATTTCAATCTTTCGCGTTGGTCTGTGGAGGTGCATAGAGGGAATAAAATATCACGGGCTGTGGTTTGGATCAGCCTTCTAGGGCTACATCTTCTTTTCCAGAATGGCACCTTCCTTAGGGCCATTGGTGATTCATTGGGGGGTTTTCTCTATGTGGATGAGAGCACCCACCGCGGGGAGGAATCTATGGTGGCTCGAATCTAAGTTGATCTTTATCTCTCTCTACTGATCCCGAAGAAGCTCTATCTGAAGGTGCAAGATTTCGTAGACTGGTCCCATGACATTGTTTACCCAGTGTTTCCCAGGTTCTGCTCGTCGTGTCTTCTCCAGGGACATTAGGCCCTGAGCTACAGGAATCATTGCCTCGGTGGCCCCCGATTTCGTTCTAGTGGCTCAATGCCTGGCGCTCTGCTCCCTCAGCCTTGCGAGGGGTCCGGTTCTACCTCGCTTCACCCTTCTCCCTCAAATTTCTCCTTTTCTCCTGTTCCTCCATCCCGCTGCATGGCCTCTCCAGGTTTCCTGGCGTTTGGATCTCCTTCCATCACCCCAATGGTCTATCCTATGCTGCAGACCATTTCACCATCCCCTAGCTTGGAGACACTCCCTTGTCTAGATCTGGTTTCCCCCAAGACGAGTGTCAAGTGGTCCGGTTATTTGGTGTCTCTTGAGTGATCGTGGGATTCTTCTCAGTTGGTGCTCACAGGGGTGTTGCTAGAATTCTTCTTGCGGTCCTCCTTTAGGGCCCTGACTGCGTATTTCTGGACCATTTCCTTGTCATCTCCGGCTTCTCGCCATGCGTTGTGGGCCAAGGTTGATGGGGTTCAGGGAGTGGACCTCCTTTCTTTGGATTCTTGCGCTAGTCCCAGGGGGAGACCAAGTAGAGATCGCAAAGACTTCGGTGACTGGGCTCTCACAAAGTCAGCTTTCTTGATTCCTAGTACTAGTTCTTCATCCTCTATTACGTATGGAACTCATGTGCCAGTGGAAGTGGGTCCCCAGGCAAGGTTTCCACCCTACGAGGTGAGGTGGAAATTCCCTAATTCATCTTCAAGGTTCCTCTCAAAATTCTCAGATCTCTCCGATATGAGTCCGGGGGTGCGTACAAGCTTGATGTTAAAGAAGATGTTGGATAGGGAATGTCAATTACTCCACATGGAAGAGACCATAGTGCCTGGGGCCAAAGATAGGCCTCTCTTGTTGCAATGATTCCCATTCTCATCTGGAACGCCTGAGGTGTTGGGGAAAGGGTGAAAATAGATTTCATATCCTCAGAATCTAAAATACACAAAGCCAAAATGGCAGTGATCCTCGAACACAAACAGGCCCCAACAAATATTTCTGAGTTCACTCGTAAGGTGAAAATGCATGCTTCCATGCATGTGAACCTGATTAACAAACATATATGGATTTTTGGCACAGGTAAGTAACTGTGGACTTGGTCCTTGCGGGAGTCCAATATATCACTATGAAAATTACGTTTGGCAGGGACTCTCTTTTTGCCTCCTTTGTCTATGGAAGTTGCAAGGCTCAGAGAAGGGAAGTTTTGTGGTTCGAGATGAATGCTTTCGATCATGGAGACCAGCCCTGAGTGGTGGTGGGGGGAAATTTAACATTGTTGCCCTCCCAGACGAGAAGAAGGGTCGCGGGGAATTTCCATGAAGGTCTAGAATGTACTTTTATCAATTCATGGGTCATAAAGGGTTGACAGACATAGGCTATTCAGGAGACCCCTTTACTTGGTGCAACAACCTCAAGGGTGACAGTCGAAGCTAGAGTATACTCGACCGTTGTATCGCCAACGTCCACTCAATTTACTTGTTTCCAAATGAAAAGTTGTCCCACTTGACTCGTATCATCTATGATCACTCCCCGCTCTTGTTATCCTTGTGCAGGGGGCAGGTTTTGCAGGAGAGGTTCCACTTCTCTAGACAATGGTTGAGTTTCCCTGGCTATCATTGGCTGGTTAGGAACATCTGGGCCAAACCATCTCAGGGCCACTCTTGGATGGATTTTCATTCCATGTTAAGGCGCCTGAAGCAGGAACTTCAAATCTGGGCTCAGTCCCTTCCTACTTTGGATCAGGAGTTGGATGGGCTCAAGCTTGAAGTCGATCGGATTGAGGCTAGCCTTGAGGAGCTCTAGGACGACTCTGTTTTTGGAGAACTTGTGGAGAAAAGGAAAAACATGGCAGTCATGGTTCTCTCACAGGAGCGAAAGGCAAGGGAAAGCTCGCGGGTCAAATTTCTCATGGAAGGGGACAAGAATACCACTTTTTTCCATGCATGCATTCGGGAGAGGAGGCATGCTATCAAAGAAAACGTGGATCTGGTGGATGGATCTTTCACAGTTGACAGAGAGGTGGTCAAGGGATTGGCTCTTTCTCATTTTAAGAATCTTCTTGCTATTCCATCTGAGTTCATGGCCCAAGGGTATCCCTCTGGGGAATCCTCGTTATGGGAGGGGATTCCAAGACTCCTATCTGCCCAGGACAACAACCTGCTACAAGGTATTCCCGAGGAGGAGGTGATTCATGAGGCCATGCTAAGATTAGATCTAGAGAGTGCAGCAGGTCCCGATGGGTTCCCTGGATCCTTATACAGGGGATCTTGGGAGGTTGTTAGGAGTGATATCATCCACAAAATCCAGGACTTCTTCCGTGGGGGTGGCCTTCCTCAGATCGCCTCAGCTACGACACTCGTGCTTCTCCCAAAGATCAAATATCCATCCTCTCTCCACCATTATCATCTTATAAGCATGTGCAATTTCCCTTACAAAATCTTTTCATTTGTCCTCAACAGGCGGTTGTTCAGACTTCTTCCCAGGTGGATTTCCATGGAGCAACATGGGTTTGTGAAGGAACATTCCATTTAGGGTGCGATGTCACTTGTGCAATAAATTCTAAAATATCTTAAAGTTAAATATCGTGGTTACAACATGGTCATGATGTTGGACATGAGCAAGGAGTACAATAGGATGGAGTGGGATTTTATCAATAGGGTCCTTACAATGATGGGTTTTTCATCTTGGGCCTCTGACCTCATCTTCAGATGAGTTAGCTCCTCATGGATGGCTGTTTCATTCATGGGGATTACTCATAGATTTTTCAAGGCCATCCGAGGTCTACGACAAGGTGACCCTCTGTCTCTGAGTATCTTTATTCTCATGCAAGATACCCTTAGTAGGTTGATCTACAAGGGTATTTTCTATGGGGTCATCATTCCATTTTGTAGGAAGTTTGGGCTCCATTCCACGCTGCACTTGATGTTTGCTGATGATACAGTTATCTTAATGAATGTAGGGAAGAGATCTATCCAAGGAATTAACAAATTATTAGAGGAATATTGCTTTTGGAGTGGTCAGATCATCAACAGATAGAAGAGCAACAGTAATGTTTCTGATTCATGCTATGAAAGAAGAGTACATGATCTGAGTATCAGTTTGAACATGTAGTGTGGAGTCTTCCCCATGAAGTATCTCAGCACCCCTGTGTCTCCCGGATGACTTTGTATCAAGGACTTCGACAAAGTGATTCACAAAATCACCGACCATATTCTCGACTGAAAAAAACACTTCCTATCCTACGGAGGCCGCATCTCTCTTATCAACAAAGTTCTTTCGGCAATTCCAGTTCATGCTCTTACCGCCTTTACCATGCCGAAGGGTGTCATACAATCCATTGATAGGATCCTTGATCGTTTTATCTAGAATGCCCATTCAGAGGGGAAGAGACATTGGGTCTCATGGAGGAAGGTGGAAAGGCCAGTTTGTGAGGGAGGGATCAGTGTCAACAGCTTGGTGGTCACAATCCAGTTCATGCATGCGAAGCTCGCATGGGAT
This sequence comes from Viscum album, assembly GCA_963277665.1. Taxonomy (NCBI): domain Eukaryota; kingdom Viridiplantae; phylum Streptophyta; class Magnoliopsida; order Santalales; family Viscaceae; genus Viscum; species Viscum album. The sequence continues at coordinate 958,941,337 of OY728148.1, read as the reverse complement.
ATTATCGAGGAGCATAACTTGTTGGGGAAACTTATGTCCCAAAAGCACTGAACCAGTTCTGCTTCTCCTTCCACAAATGGGTTTTCCTTATGGTCCTTTGTGTGTCGTATCATTTCTAACCTCTTTCCTAATTTGCAATGGATCATTGGTGAAGGCAACATACATTACTGGTTTCATAACTGGTCGAGTAACATGCTTGCCTTTATCGGGGGTCCTGATCCTATGATCTCCTTCAAGGAATTGATCCACTATCTAGTATTTTTTAGATCAGTTTTGAATACGTCTCAGCAGGAACTGTTTGACTCCATTCTCATTACGTCGGAGCAGGATAGGTGTGTTTTTACCCCATATGTCTCAGGGAAATTTAACTCAAAGGACTATATTAGGATGACCACCTCCCAGGATCATTATAATAGATTTAATGAGATCATATGGTGCAAAACAATCCCTGCTAAACTCAACTTCCTATCCTGGAGAATTCGGAACAATGTTGTAGCATCTGATTCAAACGTCAAACACCTAAGTATCTCTATGGCCTCCGGTTGTCAATGTTGTTTGGACATAAAATAAGAGATCACGGGCCATATTTTTTTGAAGGGGATTGGGAGTGAATGGTTTGGAGTAGCTTTGGGGTGCTTATAGATTACTCTCCGTAGTTGTCCAACATTGATGTCTTCCTGGAGCACTGGTTTCAGGGGTCCGAGGGTTCAGAGGTGGAAAAGATGGCACACTCCTTAATCTTTAACGTGGGGTGTCAGTGCTTATGGGATGCTAGGAACTGAGCCAGGTTCGAGGGGATTAGTTCCACTGGTAGGTCCATCATGGTAAGAGTTCGGTGCATGATGGTTAAGCTAATTTTCCATTCTGGTAACTGGAAGGATGCTCCGTCCATTCGCTTGTTGGTTGTCCCTGTGGCTGCAGTTCTTCCCTTTATTTCTAGGGGACTTTGGCTTCGATGAGTTCCTCTTGAGTTCAGCCTGAAGCTCAAAACGGATGGGTCATTTGTCCTGGGGTACATGCATGGTGGTGGGGTGGTTTGTGATGCTAGGGGAAGTGTCGTCCTGGCATTCACAACTCACTTTGGGAGTGGCAATTCTGTTTGAGCAGAGGCTAGAGCTGTTCTCTTAGGTCTGTCCATCTGCAGGGAACATGACATTTCTATTTCATAGGTGGAGAATGATTCTATGATTATCCATGATGCATTACTTGGTAAAGGATCGGTCCCCTGATCAATCTCTTACATCATTCAGCAATGTAAGGCCCTCTTAAGCGACAACATTTTGGTCACCCACACCTGGTGGGAGGGGAACAAAGTGGCAGACTATTTGGCCTCCCTGGTTGCTCCTAGTACACTGTTTTGTTTCCTTTCTTATGCTTTCTAACTTAAACATGAGGGCGTGAACTTCATTCAGGCTGATACCCTTGGCTTGCATTACTTTCAGCCTCCATAGGTCTTGGTTGTTCTCTTTTCATGTAGACTTTTGGCCTAATAATAAAATTATAATGTGATGATGGTGGTGAATAACTGAATTCACATGCCATATAATCAATAAACTGAGAAAGAGGTGCATAAACAACATGACAAGGTAATAAATGAAAACACATGACATTAATATAACTAGAAAAGAAAAAAAAATATGGTAAGGTAAGAAACTAAAACACATACTATCTAAATAATTAAAAATGAAATGTATCCATAGATATGTTGACACAAAATCTCATGGATGAATAATAAATGAAACTAAATTAGGTAAATTATTTCTTAACGGACGTCATGTTTAAGGCACATGAAAAGCTATATCGTCAAGACCTTTCACATGACGTTTAAAAATTCTAATTTGCACAAATAATTTGTCTCATGAGAACCTATCGATGCATTTAGGGTCTATATAATGTTTAGTATCCTCCCATAATTTATTTTCCAAATTATTCCTTAAATTGAATAAATAAAATAAATAATATTCCTTATCAAATATCTGTATTGAATAAAGAAGAGGAAATTATCAATATTTTCTGAAATAATAAAATAAATGTTAAAGTAGAAATCATATGTAAAATGGTATCTGGTTTATGAAATAGTAACATCCATGATGAATGAAATTGATAATTAGGGGTATATTCAATGTTCAATGATCAAAGGAGATTGAATATTTCAAGGGGAATAACAAATAATTCAAGAAAGTGAATGTGAATACTATCCTTAGAAAAATGAATAATAAGCCATTAAAAGGAAGAATACAGATGATATCAACACAAAAAAATGTTAAGTGGAGTAAAAATAAAGGGTTCACTACTAAAAAATATGCCTTTAAAAGTGCTAGAATATTCCTTTATCAATTCTAATAAAACACTGACAATATGAGCATGGTTAAAAGTTCCAAACTTTATAAGTGCTAAAAAAGCACTGTTAGAGTCCCCCTTTAACAATGATAAAAAACACTCTTAAAAGGGTCCTTTAACAACAATTTTTTAGTGATGTTAAAGGGGGTCTTTAATAACACTTTTTTAGTGATGATAAAGAAAGCACTGTTAAAGGGGGTAAAATTATATTTTTTTGGACACCTATGAGCTTGACCCCCTTTATCAGCGCTTCCACGAACCCTTTAATAGTGCTCCACCACCGCTTTATCAGTGCTTTCCACCCAGCGACCTTTTATCATCACTTTGTGAATTTCTATCCTTATGTGCATCTTCATGGATTCAAACCCTACACCTCTGTTTCGAAGATGGAACACCTTTACCACTACACTATGTTGTTTTGATGTCCATTTAATTATATTTTTGTTTATATATATATATATATATATATATATTTACATATATTTATATAATTATTTTAAAATAAATCTAAACAATATATATGTGTGTGTGTGATATATATATACTTATATTTATTTAAATATATTATATATTATATTCATTTATATATAATAGAATAGAATATAAATATATATCTCTTTATTAATACACACATATGTAAATGTATATATAATATAAAAATGGATAGATATTATTTTAAATACTTCTTTAGAATATGATTTTATTTACACATATTAGAATATACATTTTTACAAAAATATGTTTATATATGTATTTATATGAGAGATTTATTATAATTAAACATATGAAACATGCATATATTTAATTATAAATAACATTAAATTATGAAAAATGATAAAATTTCAAAACCATAATATGAAAATAAATGTAATACATAGGAATAAAATTAGTCACCACTAAAAAAGGCAATAAGACCCCCTTAAAATAGGTTGAAAATCCATCAATTGTCAAAAAATCAGGTTACCCTGACTAAAAACACTATTTTTGAGATCTTATGTGATGTTTGGCCTTTAATCATGTGATATAGGTTTACCATTGTCACTAAGGGTGTAGATCTCATCATAAAAATTTATTTGATATGTGGTGGTGCATAAATGGACACCTAGATCAAAATTTATCACTATTTGAAGTTTGAGTTATGTTTTCAACTTATTTTAGATATTTTTTTATTTTTTTTATTTTCTATCATCAAATTGATATTAAATAACTATTAATCCGAAATAATAAGAAAATTATTAATTAAAAATATTTTTTTATTTATTTTGTAATCCATTTTCACAAAATATCTTATATATTAAGTGTAAAATTCTATTTACCTTATCTAAAACATATTTTAATATATATATTATATTTATATCATTATAAATATATTGATATATTAATATATTATTCTTAATGAATTTTCTTTAAGTATACCTCTATCAGTGCAACTAAAAAAGCATTGATAAAGAGTTCCCTTATCAGCGCTTCTAAAAAAGCGATGATAAGGGCCCCCCTTTAACAGTGTTTTTTTTACAAGTGCTGTTAAAAGATTCCATTTATCAGTGTTTTTTAAAAGTAATGATAAAATTACCCCTTTAGCAATGTTTATTTTATCATTATTAAATACCTCCTTTAATAATGTTTTTTAGAGCTGACAAATGGGGTCTTTAACATCATTTTTAGCTAGCGCAGTTAAAGCACTAGTATTAGAAAAACCTAATTTTGTAGCAGTTTCTGTTGATACTGATGAATAGAAATACTATAAAATGATCTTTAAAAAAATTGGGGAAAATATCCAATGATTATGAAAACCTTTTGGAAAACATTTTCATTGAAAATCACTTTTGAAAAAAAATTTCTTTATAAAGTAACCTTTTAGACATGAAAGGGAAGCTTCAAAGAAATTAAGATAGGTAAATCCGTACATGTCGTGCGAGGTAAAAGAACATTCTATTTGCACAGTTAAAGGTTAGAAAAATACATTGTTTGAAAAGAGAAAAGAATATTCCTTTGAAAACAATGGTAAAAGGCAAAAAGGATAAAAATTTCTTTACCAAATAATTTTAAAAATATTTTTGAAAACATTTTATTAGAACATGATTTAAAAAACAAACTGGTTCTCCAACTAAAGATATAAATAATGTTGGGTTTTCATAAAAAAATTCTAAAACATTTTTAGTACCAAAGAGTGTAAAAATGGTACTAATACTTGAAAATAGTCATGAATAACTAGATAATAATGAAATGTTTTGTTTAAAAATTGTTATACAATTTCCTCTAATGGAAGTTCCATTGCAAGATCATTAGTACTATTATTGAGGAAAATAATCTTTAAACATCCCAAGGTGTCCCATACAACTTTGAATTTTTTTAAATAATAAGCATCATAAAGGAATAATATTGAATGGAATTTTAAAATACAATGAAGATAAAATAATTTATGATATTATATATCAAAATGGGTAGTATATACACCACACAAAATACTCAAATTTTGAATATTACATTTTTCTCATAGATGTAAAAACTGAGATGAGAATCCATTACCTTGAGTTTACTTTTGGGTGAACATCCTTTCACTTATTGTATAATAAAATTATTTTAATTTTATAATTTATTGAGAAACTTTTTCAAGTTTATAAATAATTTTATTTCACTTTTTACTATGTTTTATACATCTACTTGAAAAATTCTGTTTATGTTGGGTGTTTAGAACTAATTCAAATTATGTGTTAAAAACAACATTGGTTGGTCAACTATTGTTAAAGGGGTCATTATATAACATCTCAAAAAAAATCATGAAATACTTATCATTTTTTTCATTTATTATACATTTAAAATAAATCATTAAAAATGGATATGAAAAACGAATCAACGTTACAATCATGGAGACGGTAGGTTGTACGTACGCATGAGTAATGATCCTATTTTCAATGATTGTTATGGGGAGAAGGTAAGTAACACAATATCTTTCCAAAATGATCATTATATCATAAATAAAATATTATTAAATCATATATACTTTTATATAGAGTTATTGTGATGTAAAATGAAACACATCATGTTGAGGAGACGGTAGTCCACATGTCCAGGAACGACATTATAACTTTTTAAGTGTGTGAAAGGGTATTAAAGAAAATGATATATATATATATATATATACAAAAAGTTAATTATTTCATTTATATAATATAAAGTTTTTTTAATTCACATATTTTTAATTATAATCAATATTTATACATTCCATGGATCATGTGAACAAATCAAATCGCTTTGAGGGGGCAGTAATCCACGCTTCCTCAAACATAGTTATCGTATTAAAAAATGGAAAATATTAAAGGTATGTGTAATAAAAAAATTAAATAAGTATAAATAAATAATAAATATAATAAATATCATATATAAACACAGTGTCCATCATAATTTCCATCCATTAAAGTTGGTAAAGGAAAATGAAGAATCATCATTTCCTGAGGCAGTAGTTTGTCGTACACAGAAAGAATATGTTCGTTACCCATTAGATGGATGTGTGTGTAAGTGTAGGTATAACATTTAGCATAACAAAATACTAGTATATTAAGGATAATTGTGTTGTTATATAATAATATAATAATAATATATGAGGGGTTGAAGAATAGAAATAAAACTAGAAATCTTGAGAGAAGACATTACCTTTTAATCGGGCAACTACTTTTGGTTTCTACCAAAAGGATTCCATGGAAGTATTTATAATAAAATAGAGGCATAAAGTTGTAGTGTAGGGATTTTGGGAAGCTATATGAGAAGATATTTTTCAAATATAAGTGTTTTGAGATGTGTCAAGAATGGGGAGAGGTGGCGGCCTTTTACAAGGGAAGAAAATGACTCACTTGGTCTTGTGAAATCAAGTTAGGTGTACCCATGTTTTAACCAAAAAAATGTAATAAAAAACCAACCAAATTAAATAATGTAAGTCTAATGTCCTAATTATTTCCATAAAAGGGTTTTGGAGAAGTTTATAGGTCATTTGGACCCTTCAGTTAAAGGTTTACTCCTTTATTAAGCTTAATTTTACCTTAATAATTTTAATTAATTTTAATTACTTTCACTAATATTTTTATAAAAAACAAATTTGGTCTTATTAGAAATTATAAATTATCTTTATTCCAAATATGGAATACATTTTTACGAATTCAAATCACAGATGTGGTAGTAATTAATTTAAATTTAATCCCGAAGATGTGACAACAATGCATGTTTTTAAGGTAAAAAGGTATAAAAGTTTGCTATTTTTTATAATACATTTAAAATTAAAATTTATCCCAATGACATAAATTGTATTAATTTAATAACATATTATCTTATTAAACTTTAAAACCAGTTAGAAATATAAATTAACCTTATAAATAAATTAGATAAAAAAGAAGTTTTGAACTAAAATTCAGCATTTTTAACTATTCATTGAATATGAAATGTTTCTGAAAAATATAAAAAATTCACCCTAAAATAATTATTATATTTATATTTCCAAGATTAAGTTTATTTTTACATATTAAATCAATTAATGTTACAAAATTCTAATTTAAAATAGGTTCTCTATTAAAAGGTGGTAAAATTGCCTTTATAAAAATATAGGTTTTCTATGTAAAATAGGGTTTATTCTTATCTTATGCAAATCAAACATAATGTATTAGTATAAAAAATATTTTATTTAATATATAACAAATATATTTCATTAAAATCATTCATTAATTTTAATTAACTATGTTTATTAAGACAAAACTCCTTTGGATGTATATAAATAATAATATTTCTTTTTTTATCAAATTGGTTCTTATTTTCATTTATCCTTAGTTGGTAACCAATGAATTCATTTTATGTTTATATAAACCATAAATTTTCATAATTTAGTTAATACTATTTATAACTTCTAACATTACGTCTAGGTTATATAATATTATATTAAATAATAATATTTTAATAATACATTTTTATTTGGTGAAAATTGGTCTTGCATGTAATGAAAGATATCAAGGAAGGTAATTTTTGCATGTAACAAAAGCTATCAAGGAAGGACACTATTGAATGTAACATAATCTGTCAAGGAAGGCCTCTCTTGCATGAAACACAAGAAAACTCAGTGTTGCATGTATTGAAATACATAGAATCTATTTTAAATAGTAAATATTTTATAATGTACCAAGATATTATATTACCTTACGTGTTTGGTGTCACATGTCATACATGCTATCGAATAAAAGGTTCTTACTTTAGATTTTCAGTTTATCCCATTCTCCCCACCTTATTTAAATTACATCCTCGTAATTTTAACTCGATCATGGTGATAAACTGTTTGATACCTCCTATGTTTGAAATCCCACATCTTGAGAAGGGTTTATGAGTCATATTCTATAAAAGAGAGAATAAAAAGTATATAGGTCACATGTATTACTATGTAACTAGGTCTCTAATAGGATAACATCAGTGTAAAGTAGAGATACATACTTTTAGGGAAAATGTAAATATTTGTAAGGAGTGAATGGGGTCATCAATAAAAAACAAGTGAATGATCAATGAAAAGTTGAGGACCTCAAAGCCATAAATCTTTGATGATTTATAAGACCATAGATTCAATAAAAATTACGATATTAGGAAAACATTTTAATTTTTAAGACATTTTCCTAATGTTGGGTAAATATTTTACTACTTTAGAATATAATGAAATATTCTTACATGATAGGTTTCAATTTCATATGAAAAATCCTGAATTTTGGCTTTTCTTTGATCAAATTCTAATTCATTCCTTTACTCCTAGAAATTAATTACCAATAATGATTTTTTATGACTGAAGTACTAAAAGAAACATTTAAAGGATCGAGAGGCCTATAAAAGAGTGAAAATTATAACTATTTTCTTTAACTATCTTCCAAAACCAATATGGTTAATAGATTACTATCTAATCCTCAAAAGTGAAACTACTGGTTTATCATTAACATTTATTCATCAAACTCTTTAACTAAAAAAACGAAAAAATAACCAGGAAGTTTCATAGGATAGTGGTCGAAAGGAAACCCTTATCATCTTTTGGTCATGGGTTTAAGACCCACAACCTTTCCAGATTTGATTGATTATCACCCAGCTTATAGGTGATCATTTTCTAAAAAAAATTAATATAATTCCTAAAATAAATATGATGGAAATCCTTTAAATAAGGTTAATCACAAAATAGAATTTTAACTAAATATTTAAATACAAACCTAATACATAAATACTTCATCCACTTATTTTCTCATACATCATTATTTAGTCTAGAGTTTATCCATAATATCATTTATAGGATTTATAAATCATGATACCTTATTTTCAATCTAAACACTGTAGTTTTAACCTAGGTTATTCACCGTAAAAATCCTTCATGGTGGTTTTTAAATATAATATAAATTATCCTAAACATATCCCCAAGAATGTCAAAGCAGTAGTGCAGTAAGGTCCGTTGTTTTATATCAGGTTACCCCAAGTTAGGATCAAAATACCTTGTCATAGTTATTAATCATAGCTACATATGTATCAAAAGCACATACACTTTTATTATCCATACATGGATTTATTTCTAGAAAGAACCACATAATCTTACCGTACCAAAATTCTAGGATTTTATTCTATACTTATCATCAAATTATACTTAGGTCTATGTTCTCTAACCTATGTTTTCCTAAATCTAGTTCCCAAGGATGATACTAAACTTCCTATGATACCAATAGTAGTAACCTAATCCCAGAAGGCCCAGGGTCAATGTCTACTGCTATTACATTGGAAATATTACAAGGAATTGTATCTTGATGGATCGAGAGTTTAGTATTCTTGGTAAATGAGATACATACACGATAAAAGAATACACTAATTAAAATATAATTTTTCATTCTTTCTAAATAAATAACATCAAGGATAAATCTAACCCATCTAGTAATTCCATGTATATCTTTCAATGTATGCTTCTTGGATTCCTAGGGAAATAAACATAAAAAGGATGATCTAAAAGTCTTAGTAAGGGAAAAATATAACAGATGTAATAATGAATTAATGAGAATAATAATTATGACTGGATGAATTACTGAACTCACATTCCATATAATCAATAAACTAATAAGGAAGTTCACTATATAATCAATAAAATGAGAAGGAAGTTCATAAATATTATGGAAAGGTAATAACTGAAAACACATTCCATTGAAATAACTAGATAAGGAAAAATAAATATGGAAAGGTAAGAAACTGAAACACATTGTATATAAATAACTAAAAATGAAATGTATCCATTGATATATCGATGTAAAATATCATGGATGAATAATAAATAAAACTAAATGAGGGAAATGATTTATTAATAAACATCATCTTTGAGGCACATGAAAACCTATACCATTAATAACTTTCAAAAGACGGTTTAAACAATTCTAATTTGTGAAAATAAATTTTCTCACGAGAACCTATTGATTCATTGAGGACCTATATAAATTTCGGGCTCCTCCCATCATGGACCTTCCAAATCATTCCTCATATTGAATAATCCAAATAAATAATATTCCTTGTCAAATATCTATATTGAATAAAGGATATGAAATTATCAATATTTTCCCAAATAATAAAATAACTATCAAAGTAGACATTGTATGCAAAATGGTATAGGGTTTAGGTAATAGTAATAAACATGATGAATAAAATGGATAATTAGGGGGAAATTAAATGTTCAATGATCATAGAATATTGAATATTTCAAGGGGAACCCAAAATGATTCAAATATGTGAATGTGAATACTATCCTTAGACAAATAAATAATAAGAAACCCAGAGGAAGAATAAGTATGGTATCGATAAATAAATCTTAAATGTTGTAAAAATAAATGGTTATTGTTGATGATGAATATAAATACTATAAAATGATATTTAAGAAAAATACTTGATGAAAATATCCTTTTATTATGAAAAAACATTGGGAAAACTTTTTCATAGGAAATAAATTTTAAAAACATTTTCTTTAAAAATTATCAATTTATACATGAAAAGTAATCTTCAAATAAATGATGGTGGTTAAATCTTTACATGTCATATGAGGTAAAAGAACATTCTATTTCGCAGTTAAAGGTTAAAAAAATGAATTGTTCATAAAGTGATGAGAAGATTCCACTGAAAACAATGGTAAAAGAAAAAAGGGTAAAAATTCCTTTAATAAATCATTTTAAAAACATTTTTGAATTTTTTTATTAAAAAATGGATTTTAGAAGAAAACAGGTACCCTAACTAAAGAGAGAGATAAAGTTGAGTTTTCTTAAAAACATTTTCTAAAAAATTTTGAGTACCAAAGAGTGGAAAAAATAGTACAAATAGTTGAAAATGGTCATGAATAACCAGATAATAATGAAAGTATTTATTGAAAAATGGATATATAATATCCTATAATGGAAATTCTATTGAAAGATCATTAGTACTATTCATAAGTAAAATAATCTTTAAACATCACAAAGTATCCCATAACACTCTAAAACAATTTAAATCATAAGCCTGATGAATGAATAATATTGAATGAATATTTTAAATACAATAAAGATAAAATAATTAATGACCTAATATATCAAAATGATTAGTACATACTCCACACAAAATAATTTAATAGTGAACCTGACATTTATCTCATAGATTTAAAAAGTTAGATGTAAATACCTTACCTTGAGTTTCATTTTGGGTGAACGTCCTTTGAATTCCTATATAATAAACATATGTTAATTTTCTAATTTCTTGAGAAATTTTTTCATTTTTAACATTAATTTTATATCACTTTATACTATGTTTTATACATCTACTTAAACAATTCTGTTTACATCGGCTGTTTACACCAAATTTGGATTATGCATCAAAAACAACATTGGTAGGTCAACTATTGTCAAATGGGTCATTATATGACATATACAGAATAATAATCATGAAAAAATTATCATATTCATTCATTAATTATACCTTTTAAATAAATTATTAATTATGGTTAAGAAAAATGAACCAACATTACAATCATGGTGAAGGTAGGCCGTACACACGCATAAGTGACGTTCTTATTTTTCAATGATCGTTATGGAAAGAAGGTAAGTAACACCAAATATTTCCAGAATGACCAATATAACATAAATAGTATATTATTTTATCATATATACTTATATATATAATTATTGTGGTGTAAAACGAATCACATCGTGTCGAGGATGCAGTAGTCCACACATCCATGAACGATGTTGTCACTTTTTAAGTGTGTCAAAGGGTAATAAAGAAATTGATATAGATATATATAGTATATTTCCGAAAAGGTAATTATTTTATTTATATCATATATAGGTTTTTTATTTTACATATTTTTAATTATAATCATTCTTTATTCATTCCATGGACCGTGTGAATGAATCACATGGCTTTGAGTGGGCAGTAGTCTACACTTCCTCAAACGATGTTATCATAATAATAAAAATTGATAGTATTAATGGTGTGTATTATAAAATGATTAAATTAGAATAAATAATTAATAAATATCATTTATATCATATAAAAATATATTTTCCATCATAATGGCCATGTATGAAATTTGGTAAAGTAAAATGAACAATCATCGTTTTGTGAGGCAGTATTTCACTATACACAGACACAATATGTTCATTACCCATTAAATGTACGTATATGTATGTGTAGGTATTACGCATAGAATAAAAAATACTATTATATTGAGGATATGGTTTTTATACAAGAATCTAATAATAATATATGAGGGGTTGGATAATGGAAATAAAACTAAAAATCTTGAGAGAAGATGTTACCTATTAATCCGGTAACTACTTTTGGTTTGTACCAAAAGGATTCCTTGTATGGATTTCTAACCAAAGGTAGGATTCAATGTATAGGGTAGGGATTTTGGCAATCTATATGGGCAGATATTGGTTGAAACTAATATTTTTGAGAGGTGTAAGGAATGAGGAGAGGTTGTGACTTTTTATAAGGGAGGAAAATGAATCACTTGGTATTTTGAAAACAAGTTTGGTTTACCCACATTTTTACCTAACAAAAAGTCATAAAAACAAGACAAACTAAAAAATGGAAGGTTAATGGCCAAATTATTTCTATAAAATTGGTTTTAGAAAAATCATTAACTTGAGCCATACTTTGTGTAAATGAAAGTTGATATGTCACTAATACTATGCGATCAAGGATCTCAAAGGGGCCAATATTCCTCGGGCTAAAACTTCCCTTTCTTTACAAAGTTTTTGAATCTCTTCCATGGTTATATTCAAAGGAAAATTTTTTCTCTAACATCAAAATTAATGTCCCTTCTGTACTAGTTAGTATTGCTCTTTTACTGACTCTATTAGATTTTATATGTTTTTGTATGGATAGAAACTTCTTTTTCATCACTTTAACAAGATTAGGTCCATGTATCATTCATTCCACAACATCATCCCAAAAAATTTTGAGTTCTAAATTGATTGACATTCAAAGATTCATATAGATCCATTTAAATACTCGAGTGGAAGTTCTTTTTATATGAAAACACAACCAATGGGATATGTTGATCAAATCCTCCATTAAATTCCATCAAGTGTGATATTATCTTGTCCTCAAGTGTTTTTATAATCCCTTTAGATTTTCTATCAGTTTGGGGGTGATAGGTCATGCTAAAATTTAATTTATTACTAAAATATTATTGAATGCTTCTATAGAATTTTGAGGTGAACCTTGGATCACAATAAAATATGATTGAAAGTGGAACCCCATGAAACCTCACCATTTCCATCAAATATATCATGGAAATTTTTTCAAGTGAGAAATATTCACAAATAGTGATTAAGTGGTCTGTCTTGGTGAGTCAATCCACCACAAACCATATCATATTTTTTCTATGGATAATTTTGGGAGATTGGTGATAAGGTCCATGGTGACATTCACCCATTTCTCCATGGTTATAAGAAATGGTTTCATCATCCCTTTGGAATTTTTTCACTCTACTTTAACATGATGGCTTACCAAACACCTTGATATATTCTCCATAATCTCCTTCTTCATGTAGTCCCATAAAAAGTGTTCTCAAAGATCATGGTACATATTGGTACTTCTGGGGTGGTGTAGAAAGATAGGCTATGTGAATTATACAATAGAATGGTCTTTATCTCAGGTGATTAAGGAACAAAAAGCCTCATTAAAAACTAAATTACAATATCCTCATCAATTTGGAACTCATGTAGATCCCCTTCCTTTATTTATTTCAACTTTTTTAGCTCTAGATCAACCCTTTATGTCTCCTTGATCTTTTCTTAGATATTTGGGTGGGAAATCATTTGGGAGAGGTACGATGTATTCCATATCGTTATGATTTGAAGATATATCCTTTTTATATACAAGAAGATAAGGTCTCTCTCAATTTTCATCATGGATATAGTAGCATGTTTTTTTTCTATTAAGAGCACCATCTACCTTATTCTCCTTTCATGGATTGTAGTTAATAGAGAAATTGTAGTCCATGATTAGATCAAACCATTTTCATTGATGAATTATGATATAAATCTATGTGAATATAAACTTTAGACTCTTATGATCGGTATATATGTCAAACTTCCCACCATAAAGATAGTGTGACCAAATATTTTGAGAAAAGATCATATCTTCTAACTCTAGATCATTCTCCAGGTAGATCTTCTCATGTATATTTAACTATCATGAGGAATAGGATAGAATTTTATCATTCAACATGATTACAAAACCCAATACTTTATTTGAATCATCACTATATATCACAAAACCTTCTCCAATTATTGGTATTGTGAGTACATGTTACGACCAAGATGATAAGGATGACTATCATATTTAGGTATTATTTTTTGTTGTCAAGGAAGATTAAGAAGAAATTAAATCCCCTCACTTTTTATTTGGTGAAAATAAGACTGACCATCATATTCAAGAAAATAACACTCACAATGGTTAAGAAAGTCTATTTTATTGGGAATATGTTTTTAGGATGAAGAGGATCATTATACTCACCCTAAGTCTAGAATGAAAGGTTTAATTGTAATGGGGAAAAATCAGTGTCTTCCTAACTTTGATGAAAATATAATGATGCTTTGCTGATCTTGGAGTTATCATAAATCATTATTAAGTTATAAAACTAGTGATGAATGATTGATGAAATAAAGAGAATAAAAAGATTCTACGCATCATATTTAGTTTGATCATAAACATACCAATCGTATTCATGTTGAGAAGGAAAGAAAGATGTTGATAAAATATTGGTAAGTAGAAACACTTTACTTGGTAGGTTATATGATGATGAATTCGATATTCAACATAATCAAAGTCATGAAGGAATTAAGGGTACTTGCTGAAAGTTTATGAAAGAATAAATTTGATGAATTTGAATCATTCCAATCTCAAGATCATCATCATGAAATTTCTAGATGAATAATTGTTTAATGACCAAGGAGGGTGATCATAATGAATGTGCTAGTTCTTAGTTAAACTAAATGTAAAAAATATTTAAATCCTAGAAGAAATAAGTTAGCGAGCATCATATTCAAAAAAGAAATAAGCTCTTAATGTTGATCAATTGGATTTATTATGTCATCATATTCATTAAAGGTTGAATTTTTTGTGATAAAAATTGACTGGTATCATATTTATAAGAGAAAGAAGTTGTTGAAGTTGAAGCTGCTGATACCGGTCCATCGGACTCGGTATGCCATCATAATCATTAGAGGAAGAATTTTTTGAAACTGATGAATGTAACGAAAATGAAAAGTATTTGGTGGCCAATATGAAGAATAATTTTAGAGATTTATCAATAATTTAGCCAACCATTTATAATAGGTTTAATTACTTTTTTTATCATTCAAGTGGGTCAAGACAAGAGATAAAGAAGAATATATTATTTTACATTTGTCTTCATCGTAATGAGGTGAATCATAATGACAAATCAGAATGGGAAATTAGAATCAAACTAATGTTTTTAAAGAAATTATAAAGTAAAGATAAATCTATTTGAATATTCATGATGGTTCGAGAAGTTTTGAGAAGAGTTTATGAAGGAAAGATGAACCTGAAATTCAAAGGAATATATAGATTCGTAAAATGTAATTGAGATGAAATATTTTCAAGAATCCCACCCAAACTATTTTTGGGGTGAGTATAAAAGAGAAATTACTTTTTCATTTATGATATATGTACTATTCATGATGAATAAGAGACAAGTCAGAGATTTAGAGAGAATAAGAGGTTTCCGGATTGAATTTTGTTGAAGAAGTATTTCGTATAGAAGAAGCATATGAGAAGAGACAAGATTGTATTCAATTGGTCATCGTATTGGGCTGAATCATCAGACTGGAAAAATTATATTGGTATTTCTAGATTGAAGAAGAAATGGTTCAAAATTTTCTCAAATATATTCTAAAATAGTCATATATTAATCTTATTGATAAATTAGAGTAGTAGAATCAGACTGAGTTTCATAACAAAGTCCATAAAATTTCTTACCAATGTCTAGGTAAGAAAGTAAGTATTTTTTATAAAAAATAACACATTTGTGAATGATTATAATGAAGAATAATATCTTGTTTTGTTACAAAAATTTGTATTACATAATTTGTTCTAGAAGGATAATATGAAATATTGAATTGTTTACATAGTGACACAGAAGTGAAAAGTTATATCCTACTCAATGTATTCCAAACAAAATGATTGTATTCTAGTGGATTTTGTGGTATTAGATCATTTTCAAACAATACCAAGGATGTAGATATTCTCTTCGAATAATAAACCTTGTAAATTCTTGTGTTCTTATAGATGTGGGTTTTAATTATTTTTAATAGGAAAAAAATATTTAACAAGTGGCAAATGTTTTTTAATAAATAAAGAAATATAAAAGAAAAATATATCACTAATTCACCCCTCCCCCACTCAGTGATACAATTATCTTGACTAGGGAATTATAATTAGTATCAAAGACAAGTTACCTTAATTTACTCTTTGTTGAAGTTTTGAATAGAAGTTGATTGATAATTTGAATTGTGTCAATAATAAAGGAATCCTGATTTTCGATGGTAAGAATTACCATATGTAGAATGATATAATGTTTCCCAATTTTATGTCTATTAGATATGATTTTCTTAAAGAAGCAATAGATGTATTTACTCTTATTGATGATAAAGTTCATCTTAATCTATTGATAAGAATAATCTTTAGAGTGATGGAAGGGACAAGAATTATTTACTATCATCACTTTCTATAAGTTAATTTATAAGGGTGAAGGGTGTTTCCATAGTTAGAGGTATAAAGGATAAGCTGAAAAACATATATGAAGGCAATACAAAAGTGAAGAAGAAAAATTAAAAATCTAGAGGTTGAAGTATGAATACATGAAAATGGGTGGGTATGAATCTATTGGGGAATTATTTACCAGGTTAAATAACATCAACAACACTATCAGATGTCTTAGTTAAAAGTTCTAGGATTCTATAGTTATTGAAAATATATTAATAATTATTCTTGACAAGTTTTATGCTAAAGTTTATTTATTAGAAGATAGATATCATAAAAAATTATCAATAGAAGATTTTCATAGAACTCTCATCACTTATAAAATAATAAGGTATAATGATATGAAAATAAAAATAAAAGTTGATATAGATATTTTGTTCAATACTGCGAAGAAAGAGAATTCAAAAAAGATTATTATTGAAGAAGAAGTTTGTTATTTTGATTCTAAAAATGAGGTATGCAAAAATCTTGAAGATATTTTATCCTTTTTTTTCTAAAAATGTGAGAAGAGGTATAGGTAAATATAAAGGTAATTTTCCCTTTAAATGGTATGAATATGGATTCATTGGGCACTTTGCAAAAAAAATTTCCACAAAGAAAGAAAGAAAAAGATTGTGATGAAGAAGAAAAAAGGCCAATAAGGTCATAGAAGAAATAGGGTGTAAAGGAAAATTTTATTCCATAGGGAAGGGTAAAAAATTCATAATATCTAAAAGGTGTATTTTCTTATCTAAGGATAAAGAATAAGAAGATAGTAAGGCTAAATCCAAAAATTCTACTGAGCATGTTGGTACGAATACTTTTAGTGTAATAATAAATGATGAAGAATCCAGAATTAGCAGTTCTGATTAAGAAGAAACACAACATAAATTCTTTTAAAATAAGATTTTAAATATATTTAAGAAATATTAAAAGTCTTGAAAAACAAAACAAGAAGTAGGAAGATGAATGTTCCTCATAAAAAATTCATGAAATTTGTTTAGATGAGAAGAAAAATATGCAACTAGATATTAGTGATTTGAAAAAATTTCTTAAGGAAGAAAATAATCAAAATTAACATCTAGAATTTAAGTTAAAGGAATAAAAATAATAGTTAGAACTTGTCTAGTAAAAACATTGTAAAGATGAAAATAAAATTATATTTTCCATAAATTCGATATATGAAGTTGGTGAAAGTTTTCATAAGGAAAAAACAAATAAGGATAAAAAAAGTAACCATCAAAAGTTGATAAGAAAGTTAGAATTATTTATAGAAATAAGAAAGATTAGAAATTTATGTATGTGACTAAGATTAACAAGGTTGAGAATTCATAAGTTTTTGAAAAACCTGAGTCGAAAAATGTTTATAAAAATTATGAATATGTAAATGTTTCTATTATTTCTAGTTATGGCAAGGATAAAAGGAGAAATAAGCTAAAAAATAATATTCTGATTGATAATAGAAAGGTTGGTGGTTAATAAAATTTAGATAAGAAGGTTACTAAGAAACATATTCAAAACTCCAGTCAGTATGGAAGCTATAGAGGAAAATATTCTTTCTATGGTTACTACTAGTATTGTGATGGAATCATAAAGAAAACAAATATGTGTTGGTTCAACCAATAACTTTACTACTATTCCATAGGTTCTGAAAGTCATAGGTTTAGGGGGATTCAATCTTCTCAAAATAATAAGTATGAAAAAGTAGTTCTAAAGAATCCTGATAATGATGGTGTAAAAATTTAAAATAGGTTCCAACCCCAAGAAACTATTTGTGAAAGATGTGAACAACTAGGTAATCTTTCTAAGGGTTTTATTTTTTTGTTACCACCCCAATATAATTTTATTAACATTTCTCATAAGCCGAAGGTGAAGAAAGAAAAATCTATTGTTATTAAAACTACCCTCAAATCATTTAAAGGTGAACAACCTTGGATTCTTGATAGCGGGTGTTCCTCACACATGAAAGGAGATTTAAATTTTTTGAATAATTTAAAAGACTTCAAAGAGGTAACTATGATATTCAACAAGGATGAAACAATAATAATAAAAGGTGTTGGATCAACTATCATTGGGAAAGAGATGTTTAAATATGAGATATATTTATATATTGATGAGTTGAAACATAACTTGTTGAGTGTTTCACAATTCTGTGACAAATGTAACAAAGATACCTTAGGGAAAGATATATATGTTTCGTGAAAATTGATAAGGTTGAAAAAATATTTTCAAGAGGCCAACATACAAAGGGAAACTTATTTCAAGTTGGTGAGGTACAAAACTCTTGTTACTTGGGTATGGAAGAAGAAAATTAATTATTGCATAAAAGGATGGGAAACATGTGTCAAATAAAAAATAGTAAGTTATGAAAGCGATATTCTGTTCAAGATATTATTGATTTTTAAAGAATAAGATATTTTTGTTGCACTATTTTTCACACTGGAAAAATTACAAAGTCTGTGTATAAGAAAGTTGCGATTTGTTCAAAACAACCCTTGGAACTTATTCATTCTGACATCTATGGACCAAGGAGAAAAACACAAAAAAATGATGATAATTACTTCATAATATTCATTGATGAATTAAATCACATTACATGTGTTATGAATATAAACCATAAATCATATGCTATGATAATATTAAACGGTTTTAGGAGAAATGCTTCGAAGAAAAGTGAGTATTGAGTGAAAAATTTGAAAACTAATAATGGTGATGAGTATAAGAATGAATAATTTGAAAGTTATCATGAGAAGAATGGAATATTTCATGAGTATAGTTCCCTATACACACCTCAAAAAAATGGGGTTGATGAATAGAAGAATAGAAGTTCGGTGGAAATGGGGAGAACTATGTTACTTGAACAAGGTCTTTCTCTTTCGTATTGGAGGCAACCCCTGAGTACTGTTGATTATATTCAAAACTGATGTTTCTATAGGTAAAGTTTGTATATGACTCAATAAAAAATATTTTATAGAAAAACTACATGTTTCAAACACTTAAGAGTTTTCATGAGTCCATGTATTATAAAGAAGAAAGGTGGAAATTTGGGATAGTTTGAGCAGAAAGGTAAAGATGGAATTTTTCTTGGTTATTCTCTAGAAGGAAGAGGATATAGATGTTTCAAAAATGAAATATAAAGAATTTTTTATTCTAATAATTATAAAGATATTGAAAAATATATTTAGGATAAATATAATCAAACAGATAAGGAATTTGAGCAGGATTAAGAAAGTTTTGTCAACATTTCTGATAAGGACACATCCAATTGAAATCCTACTAAAAACAAGAATCAGACTCAGCTATTTCAAGTGATGAAGAAAATCTCTAAAATCTCATCCCAATATGAGAATGCTATTGGAAACTCAGAACATTATTGGTGATCAACATAAAAATGTTCAAACAATAAGAACAACACATTCAATTACACATACTTATTTGTATTAAAAAATTAGGCCGAATGAAGTGAAATAATATTTTGAGTATCTAAAATGGGGTTAGTCCATGAATGAAGAGTTAGACCACATAGAGAAGAATGATTCATAGGAACTCATACCTAATTCAGATAACAAAAATGTTATTGGTACAAAGTGGGTTTCCCATAACAAAATCAATGAATAATGTGAAGTGATAACAAACAAGGAAATATTAGTACATAATGGTTACTCTAAAATTGAAGCTGTTGATTTGGATGAAACCTTTTCTCTGGTGGAAGGGTTAGAAACAATCATAATTTTTCTTTTTATTTCTACACAATGGAGTTACGAAGTTTTTCAAATGGATGTAAAGTCTGCAATTATAAATGTTGATATTAATGAGGAAGTTTACATTGAACAGCCTTGTGGATTTTTGTTGGGAAAGAGGAATGTTATATGTGCATATTTAATAAATCCTTGTATGCACTAAAGAAATCAATGAGGGCATAGTATTCCAAACTGGATACTTTCTTAAGGAATATGGGTTTTAAGAAAGGAAGAGTTGATAACAATATTTACATCAATGAAATTCAAGAGTTTTCACTCATCATAATTGTTTATATTAATGACATTATCTTTACTAGGAATAATGAAATATCTTGTCAAAAGTTTTCTAAATTAATGAAAAAGTTGTTTGAGATTTCCATGTTGGGAGAAATGAAATACTTTATTGGGTTACAAAATTTATAAAATAAGAAACACATTTTTTTCTCAAGAAAAGTATGCTAATGAAATTCTTAAAATGTTTAGTATAGAAAATTCAAAACAAGATTACACCTCAATATTAGTGGGATCAAAGTTGAGTAAATATGGAGAAGACAAGAAAGTTGATCAGAAAGAGTTTCCAAAGTTGATTGGAATTTTTTTTATATTTTACTACCTTAATACCCAATATTGATTATTATGTTACCTTATGTGAAAGATTTTATAGTGATCCTAAATAAGAAAATTTACTTTCTAGAAAAATAATCCTAAAATACATCAAAGGCCCAAAAAAATTCTAAATCAGGTATGATAGCTTAGAAAGTATGGATTTTTTTGGTTTTTCAGATGCTGATTGGGCAGTAAATGTTGATGATAGAAGATCCACATCAGTTGGAGTTTTATTTCTAGGTAAAAGTTATGTTTTTTAAAATATAAAGAAATAGAATCCAGTAACTCTCATTACAAAAAAATCTGAATATTTTTATACTACACAATCTTCTACCCAACTTTTGTGGATGAAGAATAAGTTATAATACTAACTTCTTGAATTAAAGCTACCGTTTATCTTGGGTTGTGATAATAAAAGTCAAATCAACCTTTCCAAGAATCCAGTAAAACATTCTCATTCAAAACATACTGATATCAACAATTATATCATCAGATTTCATGTGTAGAATAATGAGTTGAGGTTGGAGTATGTTCCTAAATCGGAACAAGATGCTGTCATTTTCACAAAACATTTGCCCAAGGAAGTATTCTCTAAATTGAGCTTGAACAAGGTCATCTAACCTCTTTCTCGTCAAGGTTGAGGTAAGTGTTTCTATTCCCTCTCTCATCTTTTCTTTGGAAAGTGTTTTCAAGGGGGGTGGGATTTTTTATAAATCAATCTTTATAGAAGCATGTAAATAGAAGGATTTGTGGGTAAATTGTGAATTAATCAATCTAAGTGTGTGAACTTTTTAACTATTTGTTGGAGTGGTTGTTGGAAACAATATTTTATGTATTCTATGGTGGTTTAAAATTTGAGGAAGAAAATATGAGGAAATTTTTCATAATCACTACTTTTGGACATCATGAATTTTATGTCAACAATTATTATTTCCTACAATGATTTAGGACACGTAGTCTTATAATTATTGATAAGTAATACATATCTTGAGGATAATAAGTTCAGTGATTTATGAACCTTGGTTGACAAAAAAATCCAAAGTGGGAGATTCTTAGGACCAAAATGATAAAGATGAATATCATATTCAGTTATTTTCATTTGTTTTAAATGGAGTTTAAGAAGAAAATAAATCACCTCACTTTGTAATTGAAAAATATTGGACTGAACATCATATTCAATAAAATTAGACTCACAATGGTTAAGAAATTCCATCACATTGGAAATATGTTTTCTGGATAAATAGGATCATCGAACTCAGCCAATGTTTAGAATGAAATGTTTGATCATAATGGGGAATCATTTGAGTCTACCTAACATTGATGAAAATGTGATTTTGCTTTTCTTATCTTGGAGTTCTTTTAAATCATATGTAAGTTGTAAAACTTGTTATTAAAGCTTGATGAAAGAAATGGGAGAAAAATATTATTCCAATCATATTCAGTCTGATTGTAATCATGCCTATCGTATTCAAGATGAGTTGGAAATAAATTTGTTTATAAATGATAGGGAAGTTGCAACACTTTACTTGGTAAGTGATATGATGCTAAATTTGATCTTAAAAGTAATAAAAGACATAAATAAAGTCATGAAACTTGTTAAAAGTTTATGAAAGAAGAAAGTTATTGTATTTAATCATTCTGGTCTAAAGATCATCGTAATGATATTTCTGGATACAGATTTGTTTAAAGGTAGGGTAGAATAGTCATAATAAGGATTCTAGTTTTCGGTCAGACCAAAATCTAGAAGATTTAAATCCTTGAAGAAAGAAGTTTTTGAGAATCATATTCAAAAAATAAATAAGTTACTAATGTTGATGCATCAAATTCAGTTCGTCAACATATTAATTAGAGGTATAATTGTTTGTTATAAAAATTTATTGGTATCATATTTAGAAGAGAACTAATTTGTTGATGTTGAAGTTGGTGATACCGGTCCATACTCAGTATGCCATAATAATCATCGGAGGAATAATTGTTTTGAACTAATGAATGAAAAGAAAAGGAAAATTATGTGGTGGTCAATATAAAGAAGAGATTAATAGCTATATTAATAATTTATTTAACCATTTAAAATTGTTTGAATTACTTTGTTTACAATTGAAGTGGGTCAAGAGAAGATATGAAGAATAATATATTGTTTTAAATTTGTATTCATCATAATGAAGCAGGTCATAAGAACAAATTGAAATTGGAAATTAGAATTAGAATTATGTTTACAGAAATTCTAAAGTAGAGTTGAAGTTGTGAGAATATTTGTGAATGTTAAATAAGTGTTTAGAAGATATTATGAAATTAATATGAACCCAAAATTCAAAGTAATGTGTAGATTCAGAAAATTTGATTGAGTGGGAAATTTTTTAGGAATCCCACCCAAACCATTTTTTTGGTGAGTATAAAAGGGAAATTACGTTGTACTTTTGACAAATGTACTATTCACATAAAAGAATAGAGAAGACATAGCTCTAGAGAGAAGAATATGTTTCCATATTTTGTATTGTTTTATTAAACTTGCTATCGTATTGGGCTGAATCATCACACTGGGAAAATCATATTGGGATTTTTGGATTGAAGAAGAAGTGGTTCATAATTTTCTCAACTGTATTTTGGAAAAGTCATATATTTTTCATATTGAGAAATAAAATTGGTATAATCTGACTGGGATAATTGGATTGGGAAATCAGACTGATTTTTGTAACAAAATTTATAAAAGTTCTTACCATCTTCTAGGTAATAAATTGAAGAATTTTTTTAAAAATAATACATTTGTGAATGCTGATAAAGAATCACCATATTATGTGTTGTTACATACCTTTTTATTTTGTCATTTGTTATAGAAGGATCACATTCACTATTGAATTGTTTATATAGAGCTACATGAGTTAAATAGAATATCCTACTCATTGTATTCCACATAATAGGATTATTTTCTAATAGATTGTGTGGTATTAGATCCTTTCAAAATCATAGAATGGATGCAGCTATTCTTGTTGAATAGTGATACTTATAAATTCATGTGTTCCTATAGATGTGTGTTTTAATTTTTTTCAATAGGGAATGAAATATTTAATAGTATTCTATGGTTATTATATAATTATGGAAATATAAAAGAAAAATATATCACTGATTCACTCTCTCCCCCTCTCAGTGATAAAATTATCTTGACAGGGAAATTACAATACAAGAACAGTGATTAGCCTCTTCTTGATCTCCTTAAAGCTTTCCTCATACCTTTCATCCATAAATAATTTACCCCATTTTTTGGTAAATTAGTTAGTTAGATAAATAACAATGATAAATTTATCACAAAATGTAAATAGTAACCTGCTAATCTATAAAACTATAGATTTCTATGAAACTAGTGGGTCTAGGTTATCCTTCAATTTCCATTGTGTTTGAAGGGTCCACAGAAATTCCATCACTTGTGATCACGTTCCCTAATAATGTGACTTCTTACATCCAAAAGACACACATTTTGAACTTAGAATACCTTTTCTCCTTCCTTATTATCACCAACACAATTATTATATTCTCTTCATGTTCCTACTTAATCTTGGGATAAATGAGAATATAATCGATTAACACTACCAAAAATATGTTGAGGTGGTCTCTAAAGAATATATTCATAAAATCCAAAATGATTGTAGGAAAATTAGTAAGTATGAAGGGAATTACTATAAACTCATAGTTCCCATACGTTGTAAGGAAAGTAGTCTTTTAAATATCTTCTTTCTTCAACATTAGTTGATGATATCCATAAAAAAGATAAAACTTTGAGAATTATTTCACTCCTTTAAACATGTCATCAAACCTTGGTTGAGGATAACTGTTATTTATGGTGATATTCTTGATATCTTGGTAATTGATATACACCTGTTTTGTTCTATATTTCTTATTGTCAAAGAGAATTGGTGCACCCCTAGGTGATGTACTAGGGCGTATGAACCATTTTTTCAAATGCTCATGTAAATACTTTTTTAACTCCTACATTTCAATCAAGGCCATCCTATATGGGAATTTTGAGATAGGAGTGGATCTGGGTATGAGATCTATTGAGAAATCTACCTCAAGATCAG
This sequence comes from Viscum album, assembly GCA_963277665.1. Lineage (NCBI taxonomy): Eukaryota > Viridiplantae > Streptophyta > Magnoliopsida > Santalales > Viscaceae > Viscum > Viscum album. The sequence continues at coordinate 958,916,304 of OY728148.1, read as the reverse complement.
AGGATTCCAAGTAACTCTTTGAGAAATACATCAATGTATTCCCTAACAATGGAAATTTCCTCCAGGTTAATACCTTCCTTTGACACAACCATTTGGGCATGGTATGCTTCTCTACAGGGTATCAACACCCACAATATTTATGGATTTTCCAAAGAGGATTCATGATATTCCTTGAATTTTTAGAGGATCATGGGATCGTTCAGAATATAAAAATAGATTTTTTCTAATATTTGATTTCTTCTATATAAATTGAAATCTAATACATGTCCAATATAGCATCAAATTTAAACAAGGGAAATATAATAATATTTTAATACGAATCATCCCAAATATGATTATAGGAGAAGAGTCCAACACTTGGGTAGTAATGATTACACCACTATGTTTTTTATGGATATCCCCACTTAAAGGTATCGGGACTGCATTTCAATAGTTCTAGAAAACTTTTAGGACATAAATGAATAAGTAGAACTAGAAGCAAATAATACTTTTTCTATTATTTAGTGAATAGGAATCATACCATGTATGAATTCATTTTTACAGTCCACTTTATTAGTAGTGATGATATAATATTTCCCTTACTCCTTTGAATTTGGTGATTACTGACACTGGTTGCCCTCAAGGACATGTGGTTTAATGAACTTTCTTGCATAACACCCTTGGTCCCTATAGTTGAAGCATTGAACCATGGGTGGTGAATTCGGATGTTACTTCCTTTCCTATATCTTGTTGGTCAGCTTCTTCATGTATCTTCAATATTCATTAGCTTGGTGTCCTTCTCTCCCACACTTTAAGAATTTCCCCATCCCTTTGAGGCAATTAACATGATGCTTCTTCCCACATTTTTAACATGTGGGTAGTTGGATCCTATTTCCTCATTTGTAATTTGACCCAAAATCTTGAAACCTCATTATTCTCTTATTATTTCCATAACCATGGGACCATTATTTGAACTCCATATCTACTTTAAGAGCACATTTAACCACATCTTCAAAACACCCAAATTCTTATATTTCAAGATTGTTTCGAAGGTCTATTTTTAAAACAATAAAGAACATATCTATTTTTCTATCATTATAGATAAAAAACATAAGGAATACATTTAAAACCTTATGAAGTTTTCATCATATGCTGTGACAACTTCACCTTCCTTTTTCTTTAGCTATATTAATTCTCTTTGAATCTTTTTTTTTTCAAGAGTTAAAGGGAAATTCTTTGTAAGAAATATTTTCTTAAATTATTCCCACTCCATCTCTTCCATATAATCCTTTGGTTTTTTGTTCTTTATCAATTCCTAATATTGAATAGCTTCTCTATATAGATGATAAATTGCAAGAGTCACCATCTCCTTATTAGAGAAATGGATCATAGAAAAGATCTTCTTTATTGAGTTAACCCACTATTCCACATCAAGTTGATTGAATGTTCCACAAAACCTTGATGGTCATTTTTGCGTTAAGGACTCAATGGATAATTAATCCTTATTGGGTGAATATGGACATTCCACATAGTTCAGGTTATTATTCATATCTCGAGACAACTAGGTAATCATTTCCACAAAGTTTGGAACTCAACATCCCATGGAATTGGGCATCTCATTTGGATAATTGTTTCATTGTCACTCACATAGGTTTTAGGCCTAGTTTCTCATGGTTCCTACAATTTTCTAGAGTAGAAAATGTTAGAAAAAAACATAAGTAAATAAATCATGAGTAATTTATTCCTTTATGAAATTAACACTAAAGGAATATCTTATGGGATCCCTATGTCTATAATTTTCTAAAAATAGTCTTCTAGGATGTTTTACCTATACATAGCCTTATACTATTGGTTTTTACTCTTGACTTCTAATCATAATTCCCAAATTAACTAAAGAATTATTAGATACCAAATATAGTGACCCTAATGTTTCATACATAACTATTACATCATTTTAATGATAAACAACATAATAGATTTTCAAATCTAGGATCCAAAGTTTTATGTCTTAGAGAAATTAAGCTCATAAATAACTTTTACATAATAAAACATAAAAATTTATTTAAATACTTCTTCATTATCCTTCTAAAATATCACATTATCATTAGTACATGCAATTACCTAAGGATATACAACAATGAAAGGGGTAAGACAAAAGCCCTGTAAGAGGATGAATAAGGAACCTGAATCAATATAACAGGGGTGAGCATAATCATCATATCATAATCCTAGGTTCATTATCAATATCTTGAGGTAAAAATGTGATAAATTCATCGAATGTAGAAATTCATAAAAATGAAACATCATCTCATATTGTTTAAATGCCACATATAGTTGTGATTAAAGCTAGCATCATGTTAACACATAACATATGTGAATAATCATAACATCATCACATTAAAAAAATATAGCATCATGTTCACATATAATAAAAATTGTCTCATGAGATACAAAACATTACCCAATGTATTAGAGGGATATATAATTTTGGTCTAGTCATCACAACATAATATTTATATAATCATGCATGTCACATAGAATGTGTAACAATAATTCCATGAAATAACCCATGGGAAGGAATAGGTTTCATGAGGATTTCAAAATTTATTATTTCATAAATAAATATTGGGTTCCAAAATGAAAAATTGAAAAAAATATTTTCTATAAGAATCATAATTCGTTAGTTAAGAATAAACAACTCAATAGGAGTCAAATATATATTTTGTAAAGAAGATTTATTTTTTAAAATCATTGTATTTTCCATAAAATCAAATAAAAAACATGTATATTCTTAAAAAGAAGAGGGGGGAATAATGAAATTATATTAAAGGAACATTAGAGGACTATTTATTCCAAATATGTCATAAAATATGGACAACCCAATGAAAAAGAGTTGGGTTCACGAATCCCCTTACCATAATTCTTTCTTTATTTCGTCACTTTTGCGCCTCTTGAATAATAAACTTATATTTATTAAAAAACTAATAAATAAGTTAATTATATACATTTATACAATTATTTATCAATTATAATCATTTTATTATATTTATAAATTTCTATTGATGAAATTGAAGTGTTTTGATATCATGATTTTCATAAAAATTTCTTGATTCACTATGATTTCTCAATTTTCATTTAGAGTGATTTAAAGAAATGTATGATTAAATCCAGTAGATTCTAATAAATGTAATTAAGTATTTATATATTATATATAATTAATAAAAAACATCCATGAAGGTGGTTATAATAATTGTCTTAGAAATGTCTCTATAGGTAGTTTATCAACCTTTAACGGGATGTTGTTAAAAGAGAGGGAAAGAGATGTGTTGCATATTTGTTTTTCAAAAATATGACAATTACATCATGTTAACATAAATAATATAATTTTAAATTATTGAATAATTAGTTTTAATATATGGTTTTTAAATTAATTGGTATAAATAAGAAAGAGAATAATAAAAAGGGGAAATGTTAATAGAGACTTACTCCCTCCTCAATGTACCTTCTCTTGTAAGACGCTATAACAACCTTGGTGATTAATGTTGGATTGCTCCAAAATGTCCCTATGTATTGTAAAGGGATTTAGAGGGAGTATTTGGGAAGATATTGTACTTTTGAATGTTTGACAGGAGTGTGTTTCCAAGGTAAGGGAGAGGGATTATTTATACTTTAAGAGAGGGATATTTTTAGAATAAAATATTTAATAAAATAATAGATCAAAGGAAAAACATGTAATAGTGAATTTATGACAAAATAAATCTTATATAAATATAATATAATGGGTTTAAGACTATAAATATCCTCTATAATTCTAATTCATTAGCTTATTAAAATGAAAAGTGAAGAAAAAAAATAAATTGATATTTTAATGAATCACTTTTGAATTTAGGTTTTAGAAAGTGATTTCTAGGTTATAAAATTAAATTTATTATATTTTAATGACTCATTTATGAAATTAAATATATAATGGAAGAAAAAAATTTCTATAAAGGATTATGTGATTTTTACATCATGAATTTTGAAATTTAAGATACATCGATTATGTGAAAAACTATATTTTTACTATTCACCTAAAATTGACGTATTTCCGAAAATTACCAAAAAATCACCCAAGGAAAATTTTACAATGATAATTTTAAAAATGATATTAATTTAATAAAAATAAATATCTAAAATAGGTAAAATATATTTTTTAAGATGAAAATAAAGATTTTTACAAAATATTATAAAATACAGTTTATTAAAAATATGCTTTTTTTAATTTAAGGTTTTTAATCATGATATTCATGGTGTTGAATTATAATATTTATATTTACATAAATTAATCATGATAAATGTTATTTATATCATAATTTATTATTTTTTGGTAGAATCACTATTCCAATGGTCAGGTTACAATTCCCAACGATCAGGTTACAATTCCAACAGTCACATTACTATTCCAACGGTCACATTACCTTATATATATAAAACTAAATTATTTAATTCAATATTCAAATCAATTCATATTATGGTTCTATATTTCCATTTTAAATAATTTTTCTTGGTTTACTATTTTTTTTCTTTTATATAGTGTTGTTAGTGGGGCCAATAATTCTAGTAGATTAGGTCGATTCATATTTTCTCATTTTATATTTTCTATTTTATACTTTTTATCAAGTTGTAATGTTTGGAAATTTAATTGGTTTCATTTCTGAATAATGTAATAATATTTATTAATATAGTTTTTTTATTGGTTCCTCTATATTTTTTATGTATATAATATATAATATAATACAACACACATTTATTCAAGAAACAAATTTTACTAATAAACATTATGTCATTACAATGGGGTACCACATCTCCCGCCTCAACCTAAATGTACTATAGAACTCTATATACCTATCTGATGAGGAGTATTTGAGTCCTTCCTAGACTATAGTACCTATCTTACTCCCCTACCGTTACTATACTATGAGAATTTCTAAAAAAACTTATGAAGATGGAATATCCTGCCGCAAACATGGCACTCCAAAGTGGTGTATTGAAACTATGGTTTCTTGTGGTTTAAGTTTCTACACTGATGCACTACAATGGAATATGATCCTAAGATGTATTTACACTACCCTAACTGGTCTTCATGTCCTTTCCTTGGAAAAAACTATCATAGGATCACTTCTTTCCACCAAAATAAGTGATCATAGTTTACCCAGTGGAAATAGCCTAGCTACCTCTTAGGTCCTCTCTCAAATTATTTGCTATAATGAGTTCATGATTAATCAAATCTAAAAGGCTACTCATAATAAAAACATTCACATATGACCTAACCTCATAGTGAATACCATCCTGAAAATGTTTCTCCCTAGAGATCTCATCAATAGCGAAATATGGCCCAAAGCATTGAAGGTTGCTGAAATGTTCAACATAGTCCATCACTAATATTCTATAATATATTAGATGCATGATCTAATGATCCTTCTCATCCCTCAGCATATATGGATAGAAGTGGATCAATAAATTCACCTCAAATTCCTTCCAAGATAACTCCTCCTCCTTCCCATCCTGCTTTAGAATATCCCACCAATTTTTGGTAGGTCCACTAATAATACACACAAAAAGATTCTCCCTCTGATCTGTGGGTGTATCAAGATGCTTGAAGATTGTATAGATTGACTCAATCTAGAACTCAGCTACCAGGGATCCTCCCTCCCCAGTGAACATAGGTGGATATTGTATTTGAATCACTCTCATCAACTCATACATCAAAGGCACGATGAAAATAGTCTCATTTTCCCTGGATTGCATGACCCTTAAGAAGTTGTTGTGATGACGAAAATCCATTTGATTCTCAAGAACCATAGGAAGATCCAGTTCATCTACATTAGGAGATAACTGATTTTCACTCTCTTAGAACTCAACTCGAATATGATGATGAGTCATTTTATCTACAAGAAAAACACACTACTATAATATTTGGCTAAAAATAAAGTCAACCTCAACAGGCGATTAAAGTAGAGAACCATTACTCTGGGTCTCTCTAACGATGGATTATAAGTGTTTTATGATGAAATAATAGTTTATTTCATTCCATTTATCAAATATAATAGATATATTATTTCACAATTCATATTGTAAAGTATATAACACATGCAATAAACATGTCCCTATCATGAACAATGCATGTCAATATATATATATATATATCCCTATGTTTCTATCATGATGCATGCATAGTCATATCTCACCATGATGGCCCACGAGTGTAAATATCAGTAAACAATAACATCACAAAATAATAACATCAAAAAACATGTAAATCAACCACAGTGAAATAACATCAATTATAACAAGAGAAAAACATAAACAATAATCCCATCCATGGAACTCAAAATTTCCCCCTTACAGGGGTTAGCTACTCTATTGAATAAGCTCATTACCATTTCCCAATAGATCCTAGTATCCTTTCTACTTTTTCCAAAAAATAAAGCAATAGAAAATAACAAGAGGATCCTCTAATACCACTATGTAATGTCCCCCGATCTGGTACTCTATCACATGGTCAAAATGATTTGGTTATTAGACATCAAGCATGCATCCCCATATGCTAGAGGCTATTGAATAGTAGCGAGGCTATGATATTTATAGTGCAGAGACTATACCCTCTGGTAAAACATAGTGGAACTAAACCATAGTAAAAAAATTAGAGTAATAGAGAAATAGTGGAAATAGTATATCATATAGCTAAGAAAATAAAAGGAGGAACCTATAATGATGAATAATGTAATGAAAAACCTACATCCATGTAATCTTATCGAGTACCAAACGATTCCCAAATAGGGTGTGAATAAAACTCAGTAGGTTAACACCACCATCCCTGAACACAACTAGTATGATAATAATTATAAGCAATAAAGTGATAAATAGGTGTATAAATTAACTAATTAATATAATATATCAATTAACCTATTTCAAAAACATGATGATATGTCTCTGAGCATATAACAGAACCATTCCATCTATATCCATATACTATGGAAAAATCAATCAATCATGTAGCTCTCTCTGTATAATAATTTCATCCTCCGATAATCACCCTATATAAATTCATTTCAGCATTTCTCCCTAGGTGTAGCCTGGTATATAATCATTTTAGCAAGTATCACTGGGAATTGCCTACTATATAAGCATTTCATCCTCCATGAAAATCTTTATATATAATTATTTTAGAATGTATCACTGGGAAAAGCCTACTATATAATAATTTAAACACTACTAGGATATCCCTATATATAATCATTTCATCACCAACTCAACAAGTCATAATAGTATGGATATCATAATATCACATCATACATCTCAGTGGTTAATTATGAAAATTACCATTTTTCTTTCAAATAATCATTAATTTATCTCTCAAATGGTCAACAATCATATCAATAATCAATAATAGATTACCTAGGGATTCGATATCAATAAATCACCTAAGGTATCATGTCATACTCACCATGATTTAAACCATTAGCCACGTTCTTTTTACTCAAATGTTTTCTCAACCAATAGGTATCCATAATCTAGGTTGCATCAACCATTAAATATAAAGGAATCCAATCCATGATTTACTATAAATCAACTGATTAATTATAGTTCACATTACAAATACATAATCAAAATATTTCATATAATTCACAATTAATTATACCATAGGGTTAGGTTTAGTCTCCATACCATTAACATGTGATTAACAAAACGCTTTTAATGAAAAAATCCATTAAAGAAGAAGTCACAAAAGATCACAAGAAGAACCTAGATTAACCCAAAACAAGATCAACTCCCAAAACAAAACCCCTGTTAAAAAGACGTACAATACAATGAAAAGTAATGACGGGTGAGAAGAGGGAAACCAAAGTGAATAAACTCACCAAGTATCAAATGTGAAAATGGGACATCTGGAAGGGGGTAAGATAATTCAAAATTTCATAGAGCTCTCCCTAGGAGCGAGAGAGGGGAGGCTATAATAAAAAATAATGAGATTCATAAGTACACGACACACTTAAAACTATTGGTTATGAGGAATATGGCAACCCTGCTTTTTATTACAACTTAAACATGCTTTATTACATAAAACTTCACTTGATACAACAAAGATGATCGAGAGGTTTAGTGTCTTTGGGGCTTAGGATCATTACATAAAAACTTAAAACTTGAAATACAACATCCTTATTGAAAACTTCCTTTACATGACCACTACATTCCTTCGTACTTAGCATTGCATGGGATAACCTGAGGACATGCATAAGAAAAGGGTGAGCTATAAAGCCCAGTAAGGGAGTACACAATGAATAACATGAGGAGTACAATACATGTTAGGCAATAGTCATATCAATAGAGCATAAAAGAGACATGAACATAAAGGCATGATAAAGAATGATAATCATAACATGGAAATGTGGCAACAACACTTAACATTGAATTAGCATGAGCCAAGGCTCATTGCACAAGGAGCATGAGTAAACCCTCATTGCACTTGAAGAACGAGTAAACCCTCGTTGCACTTGAATTAGCCTGAGTCAACACTCATTTCACATGACGTATCATGATACTATACTTTACCCAATGCATTGGAGCGCTATAAAGGGCGCACCCTTCTTAAACATTTCATTTCATGCATAAGTGTGCCACATGGATCATAAAACGTGGATTCATAAAACATAATCATTTATTCCATGATAAAGGAATGTGGAATTCATACATGAAACTTTACAATCAATAAGTAAATGTGCATAAAGGTGAATACCCTTGATGGAGAAATGGGCATGGTATTCACTACACAATGATATTGGCTTAGAAAATCGGTGTGATTTCGGTAGCGTAACGGCGTGACATAAGAATTCATAAAAAAGGCTGATGAGAGAGAAAGGGGTTCATCATCATATTCACATGTAATGGACAGTAAGGAGATAATATATATACATGTTCCAACAATAGAAATGGAATTTAGATTCATGATACAAAAGTATTGCTTGAATGTAAAAGAAGAGAGAGAAGTTCCTTTCAGAATTTCGGCATAGAAACGGGTGGACATGGGAGGCATTTAATGAGAGAGAAAGGGTTCTCCCATCATTCAAACAATAAGAGGGAAGTATGTGGGAGGTGCGAAACCATACCCCAACATTCATAATTGAAATAAAAAGGGAAATACAACTTAAAGAAAATTGACAAAAAAATGAGAAAGGAAGAAAACCCTTACTTGGAAGTGTGCTTCCAAAGGCTAGAGAGAGGCTTGTGAGAGGCTTATTGGGAGCTTGGGGAACCTTGAGAGGATTATAGAGAGATTAGGGCAGAGGTTTGACGAACTTCAAGGGCATTGGGTGAGAAGGAAGTGGGAGCTTGGGTGGGTTTATATAGGAAAGGTGAGAGAATTCTTTATTATTTAGGTTTGGGACCCCTTATATTAAAATAATCCAAACCACAAACCATCCCATGGTATTTTCCCATGGTTTCTGGAAAAGGAAAGAGGAAAACAATATTTTACAATGCCAAGGTCCGAACGTATTAAAAAATTAGGGTTGCTTATGTGGAGGTGAGTCACACTCCCATGGAAATTAATTTAAAAAGGCAAAGTGTTGAATAAGTCTTGAGGGCTCCATTAATGCTTTGAAAAGTGAGTCAAACAAACCCAAAACCTCATTATTTTAATGATAAAACACATATTGGCCGAACATAAGGATTATGGTATTTAATTACATCACCATTGGGTCATTATGATGTCATAAAACACATTATATATTTAAATGGTATTTAATTTTTACCCAAAAATTTGACTGTCTCAGAAAATTATGAAAAATTCACCGTTGGATAATTTCGACATCCGGATTCCAAAAATAATATTTATTATATCTAATTAATTTTATAAGTATGTGAATTTTCACTTTTAAAATAAAAACCGACAATTATAAAAAATTCACGGGTTTTGACAGAAATGGCTTTCAAACCTTAATAAAAATTTTAATTGCATTCATAAAATTATAAGATCATTTATATTTACTAAAAATTAATTTAATATTAATAATAATATTTTATTAAAATATTATTTAATTCAAAAATCCTTTAATTTAATAAAATATAATTCTTAATTAAATAATAACGAAAAACACCATTTGTACTTTAAAAACTAATTACAATGTATCAAAAATGACTAGAAATTATATTCATTATTATATACAAAAATAATGTACATGAACATGGTGCTACTTATTTGTTACATAACCCCTTAAAATAGCCGCATAAGACCTAAGGGTAAGGTGTGCGATGGTGACAGACTCTTGGGGTTGCTCGGATAACATCGTTCGAGTTGTAATTTCAATCAACTTCCATTTTTCCCGTAGACGATCACGTTCGAGATTGACTTGATGAAGCTCAGCTTGGGCTTGGTCAAGGGAAAATCCCAAAGACGCCACCTCTTTTCCGAGCTCTGACAAATGGGCTTCGTAAGGGGCAATTCTACTGGATGAGGCCATCGCTTCCTTTGTCTGAGTAGAAATGGGTTCGTTAAAGCCTTATATTTATACTACTCAGATGATCACTGCTCAACGGCTAAAAAGTAACGGTCACAATCTTAAAATAAAACTAAAGAAGTTGAAATCTTATAAAAAACATTTTTCATAAAGAAACATTTAACTGGATCAAGAGGGATTTTCCATTAATGAAACTTTGGATCGTTACAACATTCCCCCCTTAAGAAATTTCGCCCTCGAAATTTTCCTTTTCCCACACTAAAACAAATGTGGGTAACTTAGCTTCATCATATCCTCCGACTCCAAAGTTTCTTCTTCAAACATGTGGTTTCTCCACAACACCTTGACGAGGGGCATTGACTTATTTCGTAGAACTTTTTCTCTACGATCTAAGATCTTCACTGGTTGCTCCTCATAAGAAATATCGTCTTTTAATTGTACCACATCGGAAGAGAGTACATGTGAAGGGTCTGGTATGTACTTCCTTAAGAGGGATACATGGAAGACATCATGCACCTTGGCCATAGTAGGTGGAAGTGCTAGTCGATAGGCCACAGCCCCAACACGATCAAGAATCTAGAATGGGACGATGTACCTTGGACTTAACTTCCCTTTCTTTCCAAACCACATGACCTTCTTCCACGGAGATATGCATAAAAACACCATGTCTCCGACTTTAAACTCAAGGTCTCGTCGACGATTATTTGCATAACTCTTCTGTCGACTATGGGCTGCCTTGATATACTGCTGAATGGTTTTCACCTTCTCCACCATTTCATCGACCATTTCTGGTCCAAGCAGCTTACGTTCACCGACCTCATCCCAACATGCCGGTGTGCTACACCTTTTCCCATACAGGGCTTCATATGGTGCCATTTAGATGCTCGAGTGGAAACTATTATTATAAGAGAACTCAACTAGAGGAAGATGTTGATCCCATCCTCCTTTAAAGTCCATTGAGCACGCTCTCAACATATCCTCAAGTGTTTGGATAGTCCGCTCGAATTGGCCATCAGTTTGAGGATGATAGGCCGTACTGAAGTTCAGTTCAGTATTCAGAGCATGTTGAAGACTCTTCCAAAACATAGAGGTAAATCTTGGATCTCGGTCAGACACAATAGATAGTGGTACTCCATGCAACCGTACCACTTCCCGGATATATATCAGTGCCAGTTGATCCAAAGAGAAATCCTCACGAATAGCAATGAAGTGTGCCGTCTTTGTAAGACGATCCACAATAACCCAGATTGCATTGTTGCTTTTGGATGTCCTTGGATGTCCAGTGACGAAGTCCATGGTGATGTTCTCCCATTTCCATTCTGGTATGGGCAATGGTTGCATCATCCCCTTAGACTTCTGCCTCTCTGCCATCACTTGCTGACACACCAGGCACTTTGATGTATATTCGGCGATCTCCTTCTTCATATTATCCCACCAAATGTTTTCTCGGAGATCTCGATACATCTTTGTGCTCCCTGGGTGAATAGAGAAATTTGAACTATGTGCATCATCCAAAAGTTCCTTCTTCAGCTCCGAACTTGATGGGACACATAGTCTTTTCCCAAACCGCACAATTCCTTCTTCATTAACATTAAACTCTGAGGATTTTCCCTTTTTGATAGCTTCAACTTTTTCTTGGATTCTCGCATCATCCTTTTGAGCATCCTTTAACCTTTCCAAAAGAGATGGTTGAGCAATCATTTGTGAAAGGATTGATGATGTTCCCTTCTTTATGATTCCCACGTCCATCTTCATCAAGTCTAAGAAGATTGGATCCTTCTCAATTTTTCATCATTGATAGAATTGTTGGATCCTTTCTACTTAGGGCATCCGCCACCTTGTTCGCCTTCCCAGGGTGGTAATGTATTGAATAGTCATAATCCTTGATGAGATCTATCCATCTTCTCTGGCACATATTAAGCTCTTTCTGTGTGAATATATATTTAAGACTCTTGTGGTCAGTATATATCTCACATTTCTCTCCATAGAGATAATGCCGCCAGATTTTCAAGGCAAAGATCACCGCCGCCAACTCCAGATCATGCGTTGGATAGTTTCGCTCATGGATTTTCAACTTCCTTGAGGCATAGGATATCACATTATCATTCTTCATCAGCACACATCCTAAGCCCTTCTTCGAAGCATCATTGAATACCACAAAAAGCTCCCCACTTGTGGGTAAAGTGAACACGGGTGTAGTGATAAGCGTCCTTTTCAACTCCTTGAAGCTTTCTTCGCATTCATCACTCCAAGAAAACTTTACTCCCTTTCGAGTTAGCTTGGTAAGAGGGTTGGACAATCGTGAGAAGTTTCTCACAAATCATCGATAATATCCAGCTAACCCCAAGAAGCTACGGATATCAGTTACCGATGTTGGCCTCGGCCATCCCTCAATTTCATCTGTTTTGGAGGGGTCCACAGATATTCCATTGCTTGTGATGATATGGCCCAAGAATGAGACATCCTTCAACCAGAACTCACACTTGCTGTACTTGGCATAGAGCTTCTCCTTGCGCAAAGTCTCCAGTACAGTTCTTAAATGCTCCTCATGGTCCTCCTTGGTTTGGGAGTATATTAGAATATCATCTATAAATACTACCACAAATTTATCTAGGTAATCTCTAAAGACTCTATTCATCAAGTCCATGAATATTGCTGGAGCATTGGTGAGTCCAAAAGTCATTACTATGAATTCATAGTGCCCGTACCTTGTACGAAAAGCAGTCTTGGGGATATCTTCCTTCTTCACCCTTACTTGATAATATCCCGACCACAAGTCGACCATGGAGAAGTATTGTGCTCCACGCAGCTGATCAAACAAGTCATCAATTCTTTGGAGAGGATACTTGTTCTTTATCGTGATTTTGTTAAGTTCACGATAATCGATGCAAAGCCGCATTGCCCCATCCTTCTTCATGACGAAGAGGACTGGTGCACCCCATGGTGATGCACTTGGGCGTATAAACCCTTTATCCAGATTCTCCTGTAGTTGTTTCTTCAATTCTTCAAGCTCAACCACAGGCATTCTATATGGAGTCTTGGATATTGGTAGCGCCCCAGGTATAAGTTCAATTGAGAACTCAACATCTCTTCTTGGAGGAAGACCAGGAAGTTCCTCGGTAAATACTTCAGCGAATTCCCTCACAATAGGCATTTCTTCAAGGGTGGTTTCTTCCATGGACTCAATCATCTGAGCCAGATATGCATTCTCATAAGGCAGTAATATCCATGCTTGAGATGATGGAGCTAAAGGAGATTCATCTTCCTCCTGACACGTGTAACGAATTGGGGGTCGATTCTCCATATGGAGTGTGATTTCCCTCTCCCGACAATTTATGTTGGCTCTATATAAGGAAAGCCAATCCATGCCAGGAATTGCATCAAATTCTACCAAATGGAGTATGACGAGGTTCGCCATGAAATTCAATCCACAGATTATAACAGGGGAGGACTTATACTCATGGGATGCAATGATTTCCCCATTTGTCGTACCCACCGACATCTTTACTTCCATGATTTGTGGTGGTACAGGGATTGTTCTACTAAACTTTTGAGATATAAAAGAATGCGTAGAACCTGAATCAAAAAGTACCTTCGCTATTCTTGATTGAATAACTAGCGTACCTGTCACCACTTCATTGTCGGGGTTCACTTCGGCAGAAGTGATGCCAAAAGCTCTTCCTTGCTGTCTTGGAGGTTGTTGATTGCCTACGATAACCCTTGGATTAGGGCACTGATTCGCAAAATGACCCGGTTCTTTGCATTTGAAGCATTGAACAACGCGTTGAGGTTCGAACGGAGTGTTCCTCCCCTCCGTCGCAGCCGCGGGTCCTTCTTGCTGACAGTTAACGGCTAGGAGCCCTTATCTTCCACACTTGAAGCATTTTCTTGTCCCCCTAAGGCAATTTCCAGGGTGCTTTTTTCCACACTTTTGGCAAGTGGGGTGCTGGAAATTCTTAGCACCATTGGATTTATCAATCGGACCACCAGCATTGAAGTCCACCTTCCGCTTCTTGTCCCCATGATACCCCTGTGATTCTTCGATCTCCATTTCAACCTTGAGGGCACATCGGACAATTTCCTCATAGCTGTCGAAGTTCTGGATCGCTAATGCTTTCCGCAAGCTAGGCTTCATCCCACCAAAGAAGCGGTCAACCTTGCATTTGGGGGTAACGACAAAGCCGGAAGCGTATCGTGCAAGCCTTGTGAAGTTTTCCTCGTACGCTCCCACAGATTCCTCATCTTTCTGCTTGAGGGAAAGGAAGTCCCTTTCCATCTTAAGACGGAGGGTTCATGGAAAATATTTATCGAAAAACATCTTCCGGAATACCTTCCATTACAAAGCCTCGATCTCCTCCTCAGGCTTCGTATTTTTGATCAACGTCCCCCATTGATCAGCTTCACCCTCCATACGATAAGCCGCCAGGAGAACCTTCTCCTTTTCAGAGCATTGGAGGATGGAGAATATCTTTTCAATGGAGTTTATCCATTGTTCATCAATCGTGGGATCGGATGATCCACTAAAAGTAGGAGGCCTTTGTCTCATGAAGCTTTAAATATCGAATTGTTCTTTCTTAGGGGGGGGGGGGTTGAACGTTCCTCTTGACCAGTGTTTCTATTCAAAACTTGAGTTAGCTGAGAGAGAAGCTTGACAAAGTTCGCGATTCCCGCTCCCATTGGATTGGGCATCTCATAAGTACAGTCATCACACTTATCTTCACAATGGTTGTTAGCCCGAGTTCTCCTATTACCGGCCATTGGCTTGAATAAAAGGAAAGTTAGGGGTAACACATAATGGGTAATCCAAAGACAAAAGTTTATGACTTATAAATAAACTTTATTCTCTTTAACTCATGAGTCTATAGGATTCAATCCAGGCTTTTCATGATCTTCCTTCTAACATATATTCTTATGGGAATTTTTTCCCTTAATAAGGGTTCATAATAAGATTGTGAATTTATCAAAACATATCCCCCGGGAGTGTCGTAACCAAGAGTGCAGCAAGGCCCGTTGTCGTGCACCAGTTCCCGTTTGAGTCTAGCTCAAAGCGGTGTTTTCGGGTTTTACCCCTAGGATACATCTGTGCTAGAGCCGCCTCTACCTGCTTGTATCCAGACAGGGATGTATTTGTTTGATAAACCACTTACTTAGTATTTACCAAAACTTAGGGATGTTTTTATTATGCTTAGTCTTGTATCTAAGGCTTTACTAGGGTTTCCTAATCCCAAAATTAACTAAACCTATCCTCTGATACCAACTATGGCAACCCTGCTTTTTATTACAACTTAAACATGCTTTATTACATAAAACTTCACTTGATACAACAAAGAAGATCAAGAGGTTTAGTGTCATTGGGGCTTAGGATCATTACATAAAAACTTTAAACATTAAATACAACATCCTTATTGAAAACTTCCTTTACATGACCATTACATTCCTTCGTACTTAGCATTGCATGGGATAACCTGAGGACATGCATAAGAAAAGGGTGAGCTATAAAGCCCAGTAAGGGAGTGAACAATGAATAACATGAGGAGTACAATACATGTTAGGCAATAGTCATATCAATAGAGCATAAGAGAGACATGAACATAAAGGAATGATAAAGCATGATAATCATAACATGGAAATGTGGAAACAACACTTAACATTGAATTAGCATGAGCCAAGGCTCATTGCACATGGAGCATGAGTAAACCCTCATTGCACTTGAAGCACGAGTAAACCCTCGTTGCCCTTGAATTAGCATTATTCAACACTCATTGCACATGAATTATCATGATACTATACTTTACCCAATGCATTGGAGCGCTATAAAGGGCGCCCCCTTCTTAAACATTTCATTTCATGCATAAGTGTGCCACATGGATCATAAAACATGGATTCATAAAACATAATCATTTATTCCACGATAAAGGAATGTGTAATTAATACATGAAACTTTACAATCAATAAGTAAATGTGCATAAAGGTGAATACCCTTGATGGAGAAATGGGCATGGTATTCACTACACAATGATATTGTCTTAGAAAATCGGTGTGATTTCGGCAGCGTAACGGCGTGACATAAGAATTCATAAAAAAGGCTGATGAGAGAGAAAGGGGTTACTAATCATATTTACATGTAATGGACAGTAATAAGATCATATATATACATGTACCAACAATATAAATTGAATTTAGATTCATGATACAAAAGTATTGCTTGAATGTAAAAGAAGAGAGAGAAGTTCCTTTCGGAATTTCGGCATAGTAACGGGTGGACATGGGAGGCATTTAATGAGAGAGAAAGGGTTCTCCCATCATTCAAACAATAAGAGGGCATTATGGGGGAGGTGAGAAACCATACCCCAACATTCATAATTGAAATAAAAAGGGAAATACAACTTAAAGAAAATTGACAAAAAAAATGAGAAAGGAAGAAAACCCTTACTTGGAAGTGTGCTTCCAAAGGCTAGAGAGAGGCTTGTGAGAGGCTTATTGGGAGCTTGGGGCACCTTGAGAGGATTCTAGAGAGAGTAGGGCAGAGGTTGGACGAACTTAAAGGGCTTTGGGAGAGGAGGAAGTGGGAGCTTGGGTGGGTTTATATAGGAAAGGTGAGAGAATTCTTTATTATTTAGGTTTGGGACCCCTTATATTAAAATAATCCAAACCACAAACCATCCCATGGTATTTGCCCATGGTTTCTGGAAAAGGAAAGAGGAAACCAATATTTTACAAGGCCAAGGTCCGAACTTATTAAAAAATTAGGGTTGCTTATGTGGAGGTGAGTCACACTCCCATGGAAATTAATTTAAAAAGGCAAAGTGTTGAATAAGTCTTGAGGGCTCCATTAATGCTTTGAAAAGTGAATCAAACAAACCCAAAACCTCATTATTTTAATGATAAAACACATATTTGCCTAAAATAAGGATTATGGTATTTTATTACATCACCATTGGGTCATTATGATGTCATAAAACACATTATATATTTAAATGGTATTTAATTTTTACCCAAAAATTTGACTGTCTCAGAAAATTATGAAAAATTCACCGTTGGATAATTTCGACGTCCTGATTCCAAAAATAATATTTATTTTATCTAAATAATTTTTTAAGTATTTGAATTTTCACTTTTAAAATAAAAACTGACATTTATAAAAAATTCACGGGTTTTGACAGAAATGGCTTTCAAACCTTAATAAAAATTTTAATTGCATTCATAAAATTATAAGATAATTTATATTTAATAAAAATTAATTTAATATTAATAATAATATTTTATTAAAATATTATTTAATTCAAAAATCCTTTAATTTAATAAAATATAATTCTTAATTAAATAATAACTAAAAACACCATTTGTACTTTAAAAACTAATTACAATGTATCAAAAATGACTAGAAATTATATTCATTATTATATACAAAAATAATGTACATGAACATGGTGCTACTTATTTGTTACATAACCCCTTAAAATAGCTGCATAAGACCTAAGGGTAAGGTGTGCGATGGTGACAGACTCTTGGGGTTGCTCGGATAACATCGCTCGAGTTGTAATTTCAATCAACTTCCATTTTTCCCGTAGACGATCACGTTCGAGCTTGACTTGATGAATCTCAGCTTGGGCTTGGTCAAGGGCAAAGCCCAAAGACGCCACCTCTTTTCCGAGCTCTGACAAATGGGCTTCGTAAGGGGCAATTCTACTGGATGAGGCCATCGCTTCCTTTGTCTGAGTAGAAATGGGTTCGTTAAAGCTTTATATTTATACTACTCAGATGATCACTGCTCAATGGATAAAAAGTAACGGTCACAAATCTTAACATAAAACTAAAGAAGTTGAAATCTTATAAAAAACATTTTTCATAAAGAAAAATTTAACTGGATCAAGAGAGATTTTCCATTAATGAAACTTTGGGTCGTTACAAGGAATACAGGATGTGTAATCCTTTCATGTCATGTATTTCGTAATTTTTAAGTTATGATGGAAAAAACATTTTCCCTGGGTTAATATTTATTTTAATCAACATTTACACAATGTGAATCTGGTTCACGACATGTAACCACATCACATCATAAACTAGTTCATGAAATTCATATAGAAATAGTTACATGTCATGTAACATGTACACAACATATAATTTTTCATTGAATAGTTTTTATACTAGATTATATAAAAGTGACCAAACCACATATGATCCTTCTAAACTCATAGAAAACCCTAGTAATCAAATTTAACATATTTATACAAGGAATCCATTAATTTAAATAAACATAGATGCCTAAAATTAAGGTTATTTTCTCTAAAAAAGGCTCTCTGTCATCAAATAAGACTTAGTCACTAAGGATTAATTACAAAGGAAATCCCAACAAAATATGTTCAATGAAAACCTCAGAGTGGGATGTACCTAGAAGAATATGGGATCTTATAATGATGGTGGTTTTGAAAGGTTTTTAGTATGTTTCATCCATTACAAAAAAACATTGTTTATATATATAAACATGATATAGATGGATTTATTTTAGTATTTGTAAATGAATGTTGCTTCTTTTATAAAAATAACATTTTCTATGGTATGGTGAATTTAAATAACAAATTTTTTTTGTCATATTACACAACCCAAGTAATGGAAATTGATAATGAAACTACTTCACAAAACTCGTGCCACACCCAATTATGGAATCATTAGCTTCATCATATAAATGAAAAACGCTTGAATAAGTTATACCAAAATGGATATTTAGATTTTATTGAACTAAAAACAGTTGGTATGTGTCACACTTATTTATATGGTAAAATGAATAAAAAACCATTTAGTAGAAAAGGTGAAATGTCTAAAGAGATTATTGAATTAGTTCATACATATGTGTGTGGACCATTTCCTATTGAGGCGGGGGGTGGGTTCTCATACTTCATAAATTTTACCAATTATTTTAGTTGAAATGAATATGTCTACTTAATGATGTATAAGTTAGGTTCTTTTGATAAATTCAAGAAACACAAGAATGAATATGGGAACCAAATTGGTAATATGATTAAGAAAACTCTTAGAAAATTGTGAAGAATATCTCAATCCAGAATTAATTGATTACTTATAGGAGTTTGGGATCCTATATTAACACACTCCTCCTTATACACTTCAGTGGAATTATGTAAGTGAAAGGAGGAACCACATCATGTTGGACATGATGAGATCAATGATGAGTCATGAGAGTATTCCATTATTATTTTTGTGATTTTAATTAAAAAAAAGTAGCAAAAATATTAAAAAAAGTTTCAAATAAAGTGATAAACAGTATATGAAGTTCCAAAGGATCGAATAGTAACTCAGAAGTGGGGTTGAATTAGTTGTTCACTTTTATAAGTTTCAATAATTCTGAAAATATTAAACCCTGAAACTTGTTAAAGTTTATATCCTTATCATATTCTAGTAAATACTAATGTCTGAAAAATTAGTAAAAAAAGTAAATAACATGATATTTACAAGGTTCGACCTCAGTGTGAGAACCTATATCATTTTCATAGACACTCCTATGGGTCTATAGAAATTCACTAAAATGAATAAGTGAATAAAACTTGTTCCAACTCCCATTAAACACATAATATATCCTAATTTCAATGATTATACTAACTCCTATTGGTTTATAAATTTTTTCTTACAAAAAATTGAGATAAAACAAAAGAAAAATACTTTGTTCAAACTATACCACAAATTATCAGGTCAGAATCCACATTATGACGTGGTTGGGTCTGATTCTCTCCATCCAATAGGGCTGGGTCCGATGGACTCAATCCGATGAATTCAGTATTATGAACTGAGTCTAATGAATCCATTCTCAATATTCATTACTCAAACTCATCTCAAATGCTCAGTCCGATCTGACTTAGTCCAATAAACAAAAATTTTAGATGTCCAAACTTCTAATATGATTACAATATGGAAATATAACATTGACATGAAGTCTGTAGTACTCTTCTTTTTCCACTCACATAAAAAATTTGAAAAGTTTGAATATACATTTATTCTATTTATAGTCATCCGAAAAAGACAAATTTAATAAACTAAAATACTTTTCCCACTCACTCAAATTATAAAAAAATCCAATATCTATACATATTTTAATTTCAATTTTGATGACTTAAACTCTTCACAAATATTACGAAATCTTCTTATGTCTTCTTTATAATAATGCTTCTCAGACTTCGTAACTTTTATTCAGTATAATAGAAATTACTCAACTCATTATGATGGAACTTCCTCATCTTATTATGATGAAAAATATTCATCTCATTCTAAATTGAATTTACTAATTAGTGTTAGTCTAATTAACTTTCTTTCTCAGATTCAGTGTGATTGACTTTCCTTCTCAGAGTCGGTCTTGATTGAATTTCCTTCTCAGAGTTAGTTTGATTGACTTTCTTCCTCAGAGTTAGTTTAACTAACTTTCCTCCTCAGATTCTACCTCATAGAACTTCCTCATCTTCAATCCAATGAAATACTCATAATAATGGAATTATCACTATGATGGAATTTTATTTATGATGGAAACTCCAATCTACCACTTTGAAATACATCAAACCTCATCAACTATATCTCATTCAGACTTCTAAAAACTTCTATGCTTAGTACTTCTAGATCTGATGAAATTTATTTTCTTGATTCCCAAAATCAATACAACCTTTTTGATTCCTCTATTTCTTAAAAATATTTTATCATTATTGTTTTCATGATTTATGAGAACTTCAATGTTATAAAATTATTGTATGACTTATATAGGAAAGTATTAAGACTTCCCTTACTTTCAAAACCTTATTTATTTCCATCCAAAACTCAATATGATTGGTTGCACCTATTCTCCCCATTTTTTATAAGGATCACATCACAAGTGTTATATACAACATATGGTATTTGAGAATTAAAAACTAGAAAAGAAATTTTTGACTGAAGGTTAGAATGTTTATGAAATTTCTAACTCCTGACATCACTTTCTTCATTCAACCTCTTCAGCAACATTTTAACTTTCTAACCAACATTGAGTCCAATGAAACATCAACTTCATGTCAATGGATCTATGACTGATGGTGTGTCTGATAAAAAACTCTAACTTTTTGATGAATTCTATGACCGATGGTGATTAGTTCGATACTTTTCATCAGGTGTTTCTTAGTTCAATCCTCTGTGTCTATAAAAAAACTTTCTCTAAAACAATAATTTTCTCCCCCTTTATGCTTGGGTTAGAAAATTCAGAAACATTCACTTGTTTTTCAAAAACATTCTTTTAAAAAAGATTAGTTATCAACAAATACAAAAATTTATTAAAAACAAAACATCACAATGGTTCTTCAATCTCCCCATTCAGATTTTTTAACAACACTCATTAATAACTTTTTCAACTCAATGAAAATTTCCACAATTCAACTTTTGTAAACAACTCAAGTTTTTTGAATTTTACCAAAACACATCCTTTATTAAAAGAGTGTTTAGACACCACACTAATAGATATGGTATTTTTTTTTGAAAAATATCCATCCCTTGTTGAAAAAAAAATTGTATGTCCATGCTAAGATAAAAGCCCCCTAACTTTTATATTTTCCCATTTTTATTTTTCTATAAATTTTATTTTCCTCTCCCCCATTACCTGATAATCACAACTTCATATTCACAAAATAATGATAATTAAAAACTTCTTACATAGTACAAAGTTGTTAATTTTTCTCCCCCTTTCTCAATATAATCCAGAGCATGGTAGGGGACTTACTTATGAGTTTTAGGAAGTCATTATATGAGGATGAACATGAATTTTTAACCTCAACTCATCAAACCATTATTTTGGAATTGACTTTGTGAATATATCAATAATTTAATACTTCATCGGGATATAATCCAACAAAACATCTCTAGCAGCAACATTCTCTTTTATAAAGTGAAAATTTATATTTATGTGTTTTGATATTGAATGTTGGACATGATTTTTAGAAATATCAACTGCAATATGATTGTCATAAAGTGTCGTCAATAGTTTATAAACCTTTATATTCAAATATTCCAATTGAACATTCATCCACCATATCTAAGTACATACTTGAATAGTCACAACATATTCTAATTACACTTTTCTCAAGGTTACTAAACTTTGTTTCTTACTATGAAAATTTACACAACATTCACCCATGAAAAATGTTTCTCTTAAGGTTGATTTTATATCATTACAATCTCCAGCCCAATCAATATTATTATAACCATGAAACTTCATCTCATAATTTATTTTTTATAATAATCCTTGTGAATTTGTTCCTTTGACATATCTCAGAATTATCCTTACTACTAACATATTTGAATCTTTCAAATTACTTTGATACCTTGCAAACAAATTTATAGCATAAAAAATATCAGGCTTGAGGTTATAAGGTAAATTATACTTCATATCACCTTCCAAAAGGCTTTCTAATTCACAGTTTTTCCACAATCATCTTTACTCATCTTCATCCTCACTGAGATAGGAGTATAAACTTCTTTATATTCTACAATTCCAAATTTTTGTAACAATTCCCTTGTGTACCTTTATTAATATAAGAAAATTAATTTTTCATTATATTGAACTTTTAAGGCAAGGAAGAAAGTTAATTCTCTCAACATTGTTATTTCAAAATTCATTTGCATTTCCCAAGAAAATTATTTACAAATTTTTTTTTCATCCCTGGAAAAAATTATATCATCCACATGAACAAATACAATTAGAGTTCAAAAGTCAACATCTTTCATATATAAGTTTCTGTCAACTTTTCCTTTTGAAAAACTCATAATTCTCAAAAAATTTCAATCTTAGAATACCATAAATGTGGGTCTTGTTTTAGCCCATATAAATCTTTCTTCAATCTAAAAACTTTGTTTTCATCCTTATCAAGTAGAAACCCAAAAGGTTGCTCATTGTAAAATTCTTCTTCAATTTATCCAAATTTATATCTTTTTGATACACTTTGTAATTATGATGAGCAGGTACTACTCAAAACATTATAATATTTTCTATCCACTAAGTAGGGGAAAATGTTTCATCAAAATCTTGGCCTTCCACCTGTGCATAGCCTCTATAAAAAATCCTAGATTTGTTTCTTGAAACTTCTCCATATTCCTTCAAATGTTTTCTATAAACCCAATTATTTTGATAAATTTATTATATTTAATACATAAAAAAGTTCATATGTTTCATTTTTTTCAATTTGATCCAACTCTTCATTCATATAATTCTCCGATTCTTTGTGTTGAATAGCTTATGTGACTGATTCTATTTTAAATTTTGAGATGAGTGAAATATTATTTTCTAATATCAGCTTTCTTCTAACCTGTACTAATGCCTTATAATTCCCCAAAATATTTTTAGTCTCAATTTTATTTAAAGTATGAAATTTCATAGTTCCTCTTCCTTCTTCACTTTCCTCATCATACGATTCATCTGAATCTTCATGAACATTACTTTTATCACTTTCATTTTCATTGGAAAATTTTAGTTTTTATTCCTCAAAATCCCCATAAAATTTTGTTAAATATGTTTCATTATCCATAAATTCCACATAATATGATTCCACCAACTTTTATAAACATTTTTCCAACATTTGTAACTTTTTCCATTGTGTGAATAATAAATGTTCCTTCCTCATATTTCTCATCAATCTTTCCCCGATCTAAATTTATTATTTTAGGTAAACATGGGATTCCAAAAACATTGATGTACCTAAATAAAGGATTTTTCTCATATAAAATTTAATAAAAACTCATGTTGGTTTCTAAAATTAATTTGTTTTTCTAAACATCTAAAATAATTCTAACAACTTAACTCTATTAGAACTTTGAATGTTTTTATTCTTCTCACATGATTCTTCCCATTTCCACCAAACCAATATTTTTCCATTCTACTACTCCATTTTGTTGTGGGGTATATATAGAACTATACTAATGTTTAATACCATGATCTCTAAGATATGTTTCGAAAGTATTTCATGTAAACTCAATACCATTATCCATTTTCAATTTCATTATATAAACCCCCATATCATTCTAAACATCTTTTTTGAAAAACCTGAACATTTCTATAAGTTCTGAGTTGTGTTTCAAAAACATGATGTTTTTCATTTGAGTGAAATCACCATTAAAATTGATAAATTATAAATATCCATTTTTTATTGATGTCTCATTGACCCACATAAATTGGATTTAATAAGTTTAAGAGGCCCGATAGATGGAATCTCATCTTTCTTATGACTTTTATTCGTCATCTTCCCCTTCTAACAAGTAAAACAAAAATCTTCCTCTTTTTTTTCAAATTTGGAAAATTTTGTACATAATAAACTTCAGAAAGTTTTTTCATTATTTTCCTCCCATGTTGGACATGTATTTGGAACCAGAACTTATTCTCATCTTTGTCACTTACATAACATGAGTTTTTAAATTCTCTAACTTGAAAAATATTTCCACTAGTTCATTTTCGTTTTGTGATATCTTTTCAATGTTTCACACTTATGATAACACATGAATATTTTCAGAATATCACTTATTTTACATCATCACAATTTAGACATACACTAAGTAAATTATGTTTAAGCACATCAATATAAAAAAATTCCTATGATTTAAACTTTTCTTCTTTAATCTCTGTCATTCTGATTCCTATGATTTTTAAATAACTATTATTCCCAAAGGTAATAGAACCTCCTTCCTGATTTTCAACATGTTTCAAGATTTTTAAATAAAGTATAATGCATGAAGAACAACCACCATCAAGTATCCATGGTTTTTTCTTTTTTACTCTCTTTCAAGGCAGTCTCAACAAAAAAATATTTCCTCAAATTTCTTCATCCTAACATCATTTTCTTTATCTCCCACAAGAAACTTGTTCTAAAAGGAGTTTCATATATCTTTAGACATGATGAAAAGCCAAATCACATCTTCCATAAACATCTTCCATACATTTAAATTGATTTTTTTGGAATGTTTCTAACTTCTTGTGATTTTTCTTTTCTAACGTCCTATGTGTTAGGAAAGTCAATCATTCTAATTTCACCATTTCTTCCACTCTATTCAAATATTATTTTGGGAAGTGATATGCTATGCCAAAAATTATTAGTCATGTGCACATATTTTCTATAGTACCAATAGAATCTATCAAATCATAAATTTTTATTGAAGTATTATCTTTCTCTGTAAAAAAAATTTGAGTTTGATAAATCCTTCTTAACCTAACATACTCTGGGTGTATACCATATTTCCTTCCAAGTGAGTTTTAAAAATTTGTATATGTGACAGGTTTGTCACATTCTTTCTCCTCACAAAATTTCCTATTAATTTTCTTATAACTTGAAATTTTATAAAAATCATATGAAACATTATTTTTAGTGTGTGAAGAATTCAACTAATTCTTTATTTGAGATTTCTCAACAAATTTATAAGTCTTATATATTACTACTAAAGCTTTGTTAAATTTTTCATTCATCTTTATGAAGGTATTTATATAATAAATAAGTTTATATTGAAACTTATTGACAATTTTTTCCTTATATTCCAATTTCTTATTGAGATCGTTAACCATCCTGGCATGTTTAGTGATTATTATTTTGTAACTTAAGAACTCTTGAATGTATTCTTTCCCAGACTTGATGACATAATTTCTTACTTTAGAAACTTCTTCATAATATTTCTTCATTACTATAATTTCTTACTTGATATTTCTATTTTTCTCAATAAATAATATAAGTTATATTTTGAGTTGATACTCTCTATATAATTATTCACCACCTTGATCACTATTTAAGGAATCTTTTATTTTCTAATATTTTGCAATGAAGGTTATAATTTTTTTTCACTTTCAAAATTTGAAGAATTGTTTTCAGTTGAGTATGATTAAACTTTATTACTTATCATATTTATTTTGTTTCTAGTATACTTATTCTTTTGTTTTTTGGATGAATGTTCTTCTTCATAACTGTTGTTTCACTTTTTTCATCAAGGTGTTTCATCAGAATATTATCGATACTCACCAAATTTCTTCATAGGTAAATTCATAGTAAAGTGTCCAATTCCACCACAATAAAATCATTTAAGAGTATGCTTACCACCATAATTTCATCTTCCTCCATTATAGTTCTTAGATATAAGAGGCATGATTTTTTCATTAAACTTATCATCCTCTTTATCTTCAATGTAGCAAGGATAATCATGTCCGACATTTTGAATTATCATCGTTCTCATTGATTCAAAATCTATTTCATCTTTCATAATTTTTTAACATTGGATATTTTCTCATTTCATAAGTATTAATAAATTTAAGGAATTCATCATGAGATAAATTATCTTTATCTTATAAAGAGAAATTTTTTGAATCAAACCTTTCTGGAAAGTTTCACATGATTTTCTTCACAATTGTAGAATCTTACATGAAATCTCAAAAACCGCTAATGTTGAAAACTATAAAATCTCAGACCAGTTTCCACACACCAGTGCCTCCAATCAGTCAGTCACATGACATCAGGTATGCCTCCCCATATTTCAGAGGCTATTTATTAGTAGTAAGGGTAAAATTATTGATCATAGGGAGACTTTACCCTATTTTATCAGAGTAAATAAACCATCAAAAAATAATAAACAATATATTAATAACATGTAATCATAACCTAAAAGAACTAGTATCACAAGATGGTCAAAAAAGAAAATAAAATATAAAAAAATAATGAAGAAATTATGTCATGCCAATGTACATGTTAAGTGTCTAGAATGAAACCCAAAATAAAGACATTGATGACTCCCCCAAGCAGGTCCCGAATAGTTTATGGTTCCCTCATCCATGATCCATACCATATCAATGATCTAAACAAAGGTATTTTACCTTAACCTCTCTAGAAAGCACAAACTCTATTTAGTTACCGATCAGGCAGCCCAAGTAGGGTGTGAGTACAAATTAGTAGGTGGCATGACCCCTACTAGAGGGTCCCATGCCTAGACTCCAGAACCCCACCTCAAATAGGCTAAGGGATAGTGACTAGCACTGAGAAGGTGTATCACTGACATGAGGGGCCTTAGCTTATGTACCTGTACAGAAACACACATCTCCAAGCCTATAAAATGATGAAATGTAAAAACAATTGAAAACCCATGAATTCATACATCTAAATTACATAACCAGAGTATAAAAGGAAGTAGTATAATGTATGTAGGGCCAAATACAAGCCCACTCCAAAGAGTTTGAAAAAAAAGTAAAACCTAAAAGTAAGTATTGGGACAACTTTCATAAAACTGTAGGAAGACACATCGGTTTTTTTGGTCTCAATAAGCACCGTCTGGTCCTAGTCCTACTAAGACCCTATCAAAATTTCAATCTTCTACACATGACATGACACATGAAGGAAAAACCCATTTATGGGTGTGTATAACAATACTTAGTAGGACACCCCGAAAGCAAAAAATAAACTGGTAAAATTAATACTTTACACATTTTTTATATGCATTTCAATTTTTTTAACCCTACTAATTTATCAATTTGAGCTTATATGGATCAATTTTGGACTTCTGGTGTTTTTTGAGCTAAAATGTGAAATGTGTTTAAATTTTGGATTTTTGACAGATTTTTACGTCAAGGATATTTTGCTCATTTATATAAAAATATAATTACAAATTTAATGATTATTTTCTAGAATACTTATTTTAATTCCATTAAATTTTTCTTCAAGAATAGAGGCTTATTCGAATATCTAAAGGCCAGAAAAAATCATTAAGGTTTGGAAATTGTCTGGGCTGACAGCGTGGACCCCACCTTAGTAACGGATGTATAAATCAGGCTATACACCTACAATGGAGTTGATTATAAATGGATATGAAGTTGGACACATATATGAACTACCTAAATAAATTTCATGGAGTCTGTCTTCCATTATGGTGGCAAAAGGATGTTATACATTGAAGGAAGCTTCCTAGAAAATTCATCTAGAAAAAAATACATTGTCAATAAAAAAAACATAAATCACTCTAGAAGAGTCAATTAAATATGTAATTTTGAGGTAAAATGAAAAATTAATTTATTAAAAACTTTAATGAAGGATGGAATGTGTTAATAATCCATTTATATTTCCAAAAATGTGAAAACTTGAGGAGAACAATTTCTTCCTATTAAAGGAGGGGAGCTCCCACCTCTCATCTCATCCCATTTTCCATCACATTTATTCCAAGGAACCAAGGGGAGATCTCCACTGAGGGAGTAAGATCACAAATATTTCCCTTATCATATTATTAATTCGTTTATTTTCTTTTTTTAGATTTTAATTGTAAATTATAGTTTTAATAAATTCATGCATGGTTTTTATTTTTGTGTTTTCTTTCACCCAACAACCCTCCTTTCTTATCCATATTTTATCCTTATTTTCTTCTTTTCTTATTCTCATACTATCCACCATTACTTCTTACCCTAAAAAATTATATAATTACTCAATCCTTGGCTCAGGGGAGGTATTTTTCAATTTCATTTATTCTACGGTAAAATTCTTATGTTTTATTATGTTTTTGATGAGAAAAAGTGACGTGCACGGGTGTGGTGATTGCCCACTGGAAACTAAACTAAATCTTATTTCTGTTATTTTATTTAATCTATTCCCTCCCTTATACTGAATACAAGCTCTTAATACGATGGATTTGAGCCATTCAGTGGTTGAAATGGCATACGATAGAGCCAGGTCTTGGAGGTTGTCACACTCATGATTGAGTTGTTCCATCAACTTTTTTTAATGTAGGAGGGGAAGTTAAGATTGCTAAATGCATTCATTATTTCACACCAATTAATAAAAGAATTGTTATTCAAGAAAGAGATATCAAAATTTAATTATCAAACTTTATTTAAACACCCACTACTAAAAAACGGGATTTATCAGCGCTCAAAATGGGCTTTATCAGCGCTAAAAAAGTGATGTAAAGCTGATAGCTGATAATGGGGGTCCCCATTATCAGCGCTGATAGAGGTATATTTTATCAATGCAAAAAAAGGGCTGATAAAAGGAACATTTATCATTGCTAAAAGAGCACTGATAAAGGAAGACATTTTCAGTGCTAAAAGAGAGCTGATAAATGTCCATTTTATCAGCACTAAGGGACTGCTGATAAATGTTTATTTTATCAGCACTGTTTTAGCACTGATAAGGGCTTCCTTTATCAGTGCTAAAAAATAACTGATAAAATCCATGTTTGCTGCAAAAAAAAAATTCTGCAGCAGCACACCCAAACAGCACCTGCAAATAATTCAGCATGTATACCGATACAAAATTAACACATAAATAATAATCTAATTAAACCAAGTATACCCATACCCCATTAACACACAATTCATAAGTTAATTAAATACATAAATAACTATATTCATAATTCAATGGGTTGGGAAGGTTGTTCAAGGGTTTCAGGTGGCTGTCCAAGGGTGGGGGGTAGGGGTGTCTGGGGGGATGGGGGTGTCCAAGGGGGTGGGGGTGGTCCAGGAGGTTGGGGGATGTCCAAGGAGGGTGGTGGTGTCCGCGGGGAGTGGGGTGGGGGTGTCTAGGTGGTGGGGTTGTGTCTAATAGGGGGTGTCCAGGTGGGGGGGGGGGGGGTTGTCCAGGGGGGTGGGCTGGTGTCCAGGGTGTGAGTGGGGCTTTCCAGGAGGTGGGTGGGGTTTCTGGGGGGTGGGGGAAGTCCAGGGCGTTGGTTGGGCTATACAAGTACGGTGGGGTGGTGTCTAGGAGGGTGGTATGGGGGAGTCTAGGGAGATAGGGTGTCCAGGGGGTGGGGGTGTCCTGGGGGGTGGGGGCGGTCCAGGGTGTTGGTAGGGCTGTCCATGGGGGGTGGGGTGGTGTACAAGGAGGGGGGTGTCTAGATGGGGGTGGGGGTTATCTATGGGGTGTCCATGGGGGTGGGATGGTGCCCAAGATTTGGGGGTGGGGGTTTCTAGGAGGATGGGGGATGTACGAGGGGGGGGGGGGGGGGGTGGTCCAGGGGGTTGGTGGGGCTGTCCAAGGGGGTGGGATTGTGTCTGGGAGGGTGGGAGTTGTCATCCATGGGTGGGGGTGTCCAGGGGGTTGGGGTATGCAAGTGGTAAGGTGGTGTCAAGGAGCGGTGGGGGTGTTTTCCAGGGGGTGGTGGTTGTCTAGGGGTGGGGGGGGGGTATCCGAGGGGGGGGGGGACTGGGGGGGGGGGGTTGTCAATGGGCATGTCCAGGGGTGGGGGTGTCCAGGGGGTTGAGGGGGATTTCCAGGGGGTGTGGGGTGTCCATAGGGGTGGGGGTGTCCAGGGGGTGTGTTGGTGTCTAGGGGGGGTGGGGGCAGTCTAGAGGGTTGGTGGGGTTGACTCTTACACATCATAAAAGACCCATGTATCGTTCTCATAAAGGATCAAGACAATCTGAATGCGTTTGGTCTCATTTTTGTAGGTCAGTTGTTGTTTTCACTTAAAATTTTGTCGAATTTAAATATAAGAGACACCCTTTGAGTGTTATCGACCACTCCATTCCTCGGATTGAGACATGGATTACTCTTACAGGTCACAAAGGACCCGTCGATTGTTCTCCTTAAAAATTAGGATAATCCGAATGCATTTGGTTTAATTTCTGTTGGTCAGTTGTTGTTTTCACTTAAAAATTTGTCCAATTTAAAAAAAAGTGACACTATTTGAGTGGTACCGGACACATCGTGCCTTGGATTGAGGCGGGGATGACTCTTTCACGTAACAAATGATTCTTGGAACATTCTCTTTAAGGATCAAGACAATCCAAATGCATTTGGTCAAATTTCTATAGTTCAATTGTTGTTTTCACTTAATAATATGTCCATTTTAAACAAAAGTGAGACCCTTTGAGTGGTACCGGCCACACCGTGCCTCAGATTGAGGTGGGGATGACTTGTGCACGTCCCCAACGCACCTATGGATTGTTCTATTAATGTATAAACACAATCTGAATGCATTTGGTCAAATTTCCGTAGGTCAGTTGTTGATTTCACTAAAAATTTGACCAATTTAAAGAGAAGAGAGACCCTTTGAGTGGTACCAGCCTCACCGTGCCTCGGATTGAGGCGGGGATTACTCGTACATGTCCCTAATGCACCCGTGGATTGTTCTCTTAAAGTATCAAGACAATCTAAATGTGTTTGGTTTGATTTCCGTAGGTCAGTTGTTGTTTTCACTAAAATTTTTCCCATTTTAAAGAAAAGAGAGACCCTTTGAGTGGTACGAGCCACACCATACCTCAAATTGAGGAAAGGAAGACTCATGCACATCACAAAGGACCCTTGTATCATTCTCATAAAGTATCAAGGCAATCCAAATGCGTTTGGTTAGATTTCTGTAGGTCATTTTTTGTTTTCACTTAAAAATCTGTCCATTTTAAACCAAAGAGAGACCCTTTGAGTGGTACCAGCCACAATGTGCCTCAAATTGAGGCGGGGTTGACTCTTATACGCCACAAAGGACCCATGGATCTTTCTTATATTTGATCAATACAATCTTAATGCATTTGGTTGGATTTTCATAGGTTAGTTGTTGTTTTCACGTAAAATTGTGTCCAATTTAAACAGAAGAGAGACCCTTTGAGTGGTAATGGCCACACCGTTCCTCTGAATGAGGTAATGATAACTCTTACACGTCCTAAAGGACCCATGGATCATTCTCTTAAATGATCATGAAAATCTGAATGCGTTTGGTCAAATTTCCGTAGGACAGTTGTTGTTTTCACTTAAAAATTTGTCAATTTAAAAAAGAAGAGAGACCCTTTGAATGGTACCGGCCACAACATGCCTCATATTGAGGTGGGGATGACTCGTGCACTTTTACAATGCACCTGTTTATCCTTCTCTTAAATGATAAATAGAATCCGAATGTGTTTGGTCATATTTCCGTAGGTCAGTTGTTGTTTTCATTTAAAAATATGTTCAATTTAAATAAAAGAGAGACCCTCTGAGTGGTACCGGTGACATCGTGCCTCAGATTGAGGTGGGGATTACTCATACACGTCCCCTATGCACCCATGTAACATTCTATTAAAGGATCAAGACAATATGAATGCGTTTGGTTGGATATATGTAGGTTAGTTGTTGTTTTCACTTAAAATTGTGTCCATTTTAAAGAAAAGAGAGATCCTTTGAGTGGTACCGGCCACACTATGCCTTTTATTGAGGCAGAGATGACTCATGCATGTCACAAATGACCCTTGGATCATTATTATAAAGGATCAAGACAATCCTAATGCATTTGGTCAGATTTCCGTAGGTCAGTTGTTTCTTTCACTTAAAAATCTGTCCATTTTAAACAAAAGAGAGACCCTTTGAGTGGTACCGGCCACACCGTGCCTCAGATTGAGGTGTTGTTGACTCTTAAATGTCACAAAGAACCCATGTATAATTCTAATAAAGGATCAAGATGATCAGAATGCGTTTGGTCAGATTTTCATAGGTCAGTTATTGTTTTCACTTAAAATTATGTCCAATTTAAACAGAAGAGAGACCATTTGAGTGGTACCGGACACACTATGCCTCGGATTGAGGTGGAGATGACTCGTTCATGTCACAAAGGACCCTTTTATCGTTCTACTAAATGATAAAGACAATCTAAATGTGTTTGGTTGAATTTCGGTTGGTCAGTTTTTGTTTTCACTTAAATATTTGTCCATTTTAAAAAAAGTGAGACCCTTTGAGTGGTACCAACCACACCGTGCCTCAGATTGAGTTGAGGATGACTCGTGCACATCTCCAACCCACCCATGGATCGTTCTATTAAAGTATAAATACAATCCAAATGAATTTGATCAGATTTCCGTAGGTCAATTATTGTTTTCACTTAAAAATATATCCAATTTAAACAGAAGACAGACCCTTTATGTGGTACCGACCACACCGTGCCTCATATTGAGGTGGGGATGACACTTGCATGTCCCCAATGCACCCGTGGATCGTTCTATTAAAGGATCAATAAAATTTGAATGTGTTTCATCATATTTTCATAGGTCAGTTTTTGTTTTCACTTAAAAATCTGTCCAATTTAAACCGAAGAGAGAACCTTTTGATTGGTACCAGCCACACCGTGCCTTGTATTGAGGTGGGGATTACTCTTAAACATCCCCAAGGCACCCATGAATCATTATCCTAATGTATCAAGACAATCTGAATGTGTTTGGTCAAATTTCCGTAGGTCAGTTTTTGTTTTCACTTAAAAATATGTCAATTTTAAACAAAAGTGCAACCCTTTGAGTGGAACCGGCCACACCGTGCCTCGGATTGAGGCGGGGATGACTCATGCACATCCCCAATGCACCTATGGATCATTCTCTTAAAGGATTAACACAATCCAAATGTGTTTGGTCAGATTTCTGTAGGTCAGTTGTTGTTTTCACTTAAAAATATGTCCAATTTAAACAGAAGAGAGACCCTTTGAGTGGTACAGGCCACACCGTGCCTCCGATTGAGGTGGGGATTACTCGTACACATCCCCAATGCACTCGTGGATCGTTCTCTTAAATTATCAAGACAATATTAATGTGTTTGGTTGGATTTTCTAGGTCAGTTGTTGTTTTCACTTAAAATTGTGTCCATTTTAAAGAAAAGAGAGACCCTTTGAGTGGTACCAGCCACACTGTGCCTCATATTGAGGTGGAGATGACTCACGCACGTCAAAAAGTACCCATAGATCATTCTCATAAATAATAAATAGAGTATGAATGCATTTGGTCAGATTTTCGTAGGTCACTTGTTGTTTTCACTTAAAAATTTGTCCATTTTAAACAATAGAGAGAACCTTTTAGTGGTATCGGCCACACCGTGCCATGGATTGAGGCTTGGTTGACTCTTACACGTCACAAAGGACCCATGGATCAATCTCATAAAGGATCAAGACAATCCTAATGCATTTGGTCAGATTTCTGTAGGTTAGTTGTTGTTTTCACTTTAAAATCTGTCCATTTTAAATAAAAGAAAGGCCCTCTAAGTGGTTCATCATTCTTGCATGTTGTTGGTGTATATCATCTATTAAAATGGGGAATTTACTCATTAGAGAAATGAGGTTTTATTTAATAACAATTACAATATTCCAACGAACATTTACATACAATAATATGTCATCTTTTGATCCCCTAAACCCCACTAAAAAATGACCACCAATTGTACACTTCCCCAAGTTAGATCTTCATGTTATTTGTGTACAATCAGTCATTAGGTATGTGGCCCACTCATTTCTGAACATATCTATATCATCTTGTGAGTATAAGGATTTTCGGAAGTCGGAGTAGTACTTCAAAATATAAAAATAAATAATTAGTAAATAAATTAAGCAAACTAGTAGTTGTTTTTCAAAATACCTCTTTAGGGAAGCTTGTTTCTTGATGAAAAACGTTCTCCTTCATAAATTTAACAACATAATAACTGCAATCATTATCGTTTGTTTATTTTGGACACTACAAAAGAATTTATCATTAGGATAACAAGTAACTTGTTTTGAGATGTGTTTGGATAGTGAAATTTTATTATATATACCCTTATATTTGTCTAGACTGTGTACTTGCTCGCCGCCTTATGCTTAGCCCCTATCCTCATTCCTTTTTTAGATGATAATTATACACCGCCCTATCATAACATTATACAAATGAAAAGATAATAAAAATTATATTACTTGATGTTTAGACCTAAAACCTAGGATGTAGTGTCTTACATATTCACAAACTTCATCATGTGTGGTCGGTTTGATGGATATCCTTGCTTTGTATCCAGAAAATAAATCTTTGGAGTATCCAAGTTCACCGCAATTAGCATCCAATGTTGCCTAAAAACACAAAAAGGAATAAGTAATAAAATAAGTCAAAATATAATTTATACGATTTAATCATAGAGTTTTACCCCGGCATGGTTGGTATTAAGATGATTCTGTCATCTCTAGTCTTGCTTTCAAATGTTTTCAGCAAGCCATTCACTATTTCATTCTTTTTTGATGGCTCTATTTTCGTCAGTTGTGATGATGTGGTATGAGGACTAACGAGTCCAAATCAAGGTTCATGTGAAAATTCCTTCAACTATTTTTCATATATACATCTGTCAACTATACAAAATGCATTATTAATAATTTCCACATTAGATCAGCTTTTAGAAAATCAATTCATGGAAACGTACCTCATATATATATTTACCACTGTGATGCCTAGCCAACTGTTTTCAAGGATCTTATTTACATTTTCAACCAGAACAAAATCTTCAATTTCCAAGCCTTATATATTCTCTTCGAAAACCACTATATGACTACTACCACCTCTTAGCTTCGTATCCACATGAGTCTTCAATGCTAGTAAATGTGGATTGAGAACAAGGGGTGTTATTTTTCTTTCAGTAGCTCCTTGGGATCAGTTGGTCAATCCTTTATGTGGTTTTGAGACGACATTTTTAACCCCCTTCCCTTTCTCCGTGTATAATAACTTTCATTGGTTTAAACCCTTTTTAAATTAATTGTTAAAGTTTTAGGTTGAAAAAAAGGAAATAAATACCTCTTTGGCCGCATGCACTCTTACAAGTTGTGATGACCATGCAATGAATGTCCCAATAGCCTTTTCAACCATATGAATATCATCTTCATCAAGTGGAATAGGTAGATCTGCATTTGGATCATGATCAACAGTAATCGTCACTTTCAGATGATCATTCAGAAGTGGTCTATTATGCAGCGTGTCATCTGGGATGTTGAACACTATAGACCTCGCTACAAGGTGATAGGTGGGTGTTGACAGATATAAATTTCAATCATTATCACCCTGGAGAAGATCAGTACAGGAAAAGTATCAGTGTTTGTCTGATTCACATTTCATGGGAACAATTATTAGAATATTTATTACCACGACTAAGACATATCTTTGAGGGGAATGACTCACCTCAAAGCTGGTGGGGGGAGGGATATTCACGCGTGGGTTGTTCCTGAGTTGTGTCTTCTCCTTGCTTCCCACCGATAATAGTTTCTATCAACTCTCCCTACCATTGCAATCATTCTTCAGGGGTTGCTAGTTTTTATTTCATTTGTTTAAATTTTTCATCTCTATAATCTATTTTCTTCTTCTTCTCAAAATATACTCGGGGTGCACCCCAAACCACACACCCCTCACACGACTGTAGTTTTTTGGCTGCTTTAAAGCCATCGATAATAGGACTACATCCACTACAGGAGTAGCTGATTCCTGTGACTGTCAGATAGAGGAAAATAACCCATTATTTTTATGTAATATCAATTTAAAACAAATCTTTTTATTGTTGTGTCATACTTACACAAATTTCCCACAATTTTGTGTGTTCTCGTCTATTAGCTTCCTTTCCTTATTCACACGTACCTCCTTCCAAATAACATGATGTGGGACAGAAGTATTGATAATCAAACTGAGGAATACATGTATCCTGAAACAATGTATTATCGCCCACAATATACCTGAAACTCATCATCCCCACGACGTCCAATAAATGCATCCCATGCTTCTTAGGATATCAGGTGAGCGTAGACAATGGGTGGGTGCGGGTTTATTTTACCATTGGAATATTTCAGGTGACATTTTGTTAAAATAGTGTGAAAACCTCGATGACTTCTTCTTGCACGGCTTAGTACATAATCTTTATGCGAATCGTCTACTATAAATGTATTCTGTAAGATATTGAGAAAAGTAATACATTGTTTAATTATTTAATTTTCTAGTAAATTAAAGAAATAAATTCATAATGTTACTGTAATTTCTTCCCAGATCATAGCCTTCAGCCCGAACACAACATGGTTCCACGAATCTATGTCAATCGACATGCATTTCCGAGTGAAAAATCTAATGTAAATAATAAACATAGCCTTGTT
The DNA here is from genome assembly GCA_963277665.1 of Viscum album. Classification (NCBI taxonomy): domain Eukaryota; kingdom Viridiplantae; phylum Streptophyta; class Magnoliopsida; order Santalales; family Viscaceae; genus Viscum; species Viscum album. Next base: position 958,878,997 of record OY728148.1, on the reverse strand, counting down.
GGGATTCATATGTTGGCCTCATGCATTCCATCTGACGACAAATTTGATTCCTTTGCTTTTCCCCTTAAGAACTTTGGATAACACCGTCAAACTACGACGCACCTGTGTTTTCTGCAATGTCGATCCTTCATTCCCGACCATTTCATCGATATCAACATCATCTGTATGTTCATATGAAATTGTATCAATGACATGTGCTGATGGTTGTTGGACCTCAACACTAGGAGTAGTAGGAGCCGCAGGAGCCATAGTAGCAGGAGTAGCAGGAGCAACATCAGGAGCAGCAGCAGGAGCAGCAGCAGCCGCAGCAGCAGTCGTAGCAGCCGCAACAGTATCTTGAGAGACTTGTTCAGCCTCAAGGTAAGGAGCACCAGAATGGGCAGAAGGAATTATCTACAAAGTTGTTGAACAGTTAATTTAGATTACATAAATTTAATAATTATAATATAATAACATGAGATAACAATATCTATATTACAAAAAAATATAACTTGTTTATTGAACTCTCTTTAATTTTTTCAAAGGCTGAAGGAATTTGACACATCTATCGATTATCCAAATACCTAAAATTCGGTCTCCTCTAACATAAAAAACATCATCTACATTGGGTCCACTCTGAAATGATTACGACGTACCACTGAAAGGATCGTCCTTCTAGGGGAATTTTTCAACATTCTGATAACACTGTCATATACATTTTTTTTCCACATGCATCACATTAAGAACATTTCTGACGTACAAACAATTCAAGTATTGTAATTCAAAAAATTGATCCCTTTTTCAAACTAATTTTCGTATGTTTTTTAGAAAATGGTTTACCAAAAAACGTTTTCACATATTTTACCTTCTCAAATGGATGATCACATATTAGTGGAGACGGTGCTGCACGTTGTTCTAAACATCCATTGAATGATATCGTCCAAGATCGGTACTTATGCCGACGAGGTAGAAATCTACGATGTCCTAAAAACACAGATTTCGAGGAATGTTTCAACCTAATTGATTCTGTCTCTTCTTCACACATGGGACACCCTTGAGTTCCTTTAAAGCTATAGCCTGACAAATTTCCATATGTAGGGAAATCATTTATTGTCTCATACAACATCTCTCTCAATGTGAATTATTAACTTTTATAACCATCATACAACATAACACTTGAATCCCACAATAACTTCAAATCCTCAATCAAAGGATCCAAATAAAAATCAATATCATTACCTGGTTGTATTGGTCCTGATGTAAGCATAGATAACATGATGAATTTATGCTTCATGTATAACCAGGGTGGAAATTTATAATTTACCAACATAACAGGCCATGTACTATGAGTGCTCTTTTGAAAACCAAAAGGATTTACTACATCTGTAGATAAAGAAAGACGAAGGTTTCATAGCTATTTTCCAAATTCAGGATACTCATGATCAATTTTCTTCCATTGAGGAGAGTCATCCGGAAGACATAATTTCCCATCTTTATTTCTTTTATTTGCATGCCACAATAATTGTCTTGCAGTTTCTTCACTTCCATATAGACGCCTAAACCATGGAATGATTGGAAAGTACTATAAAAAATTTTTAGGATTGGATTCATCTTTCTTGTATTAAGAAGCACCACACTTTGGGCATTGTTTAAGTGATTTGTTCTCCCTACGAAACAATACACAGTATTTTGAGCAGGCATGTATTCTTTCAAAAATCATACCCATCGAGCGTAGCATTCGTTTAGCGTCATATATCTGGCTTGGGAGCTCATTATCTTCAGGGAGCATGTCATTCAAGAGAGCAAGTAGTTCCGTAAAATTGACATCACTCCATCCATTGCCTGCTTTCAATTTATACAACATCAGTACATCTGACAATGTTGTATACTTGGTGCAACCAGCATACAATGGCGTCTTTGCATAACTCTTTAACTTATCGAAAAATTTTGGGCAATCACGGAGTTCATCTTCAATTGTCTTTGTCATTTCCTCAATATGATATTAATCATCATTGACATCTATAATATCATCCTTCATAAGGTCTTATTCATTATACATATTTGTATTCATATCTGATGATCCATAAAATGTAGTTTTATCCCAGCCAGTAGCTACATTCGCGTTTTCTCCATGTTTATTCCAACATTTTTTACTCTGATCAATTCCACGACATATCAAATGTTCATCCAACTCCTCTGGAGTAATTATTCTTGAATAAAAACATTGAAAACACAGAAAAAGGATTTGAGAAGGATCCTTTGTGTGATCCTTTGCAAATTTGATGAACACTTTCACCCCGTTCTCGTACACTATTATCAAACGATTCACATCCATCCAATATTTATTCATCATCATCCTATTTGAATCTATAATATTAGTATTTATGGTTCAAGTACACAAAAAAAGACTTCCAAATACAGTATAAGAGAACCAATTCCTTATAAAAATAGAGATTAATAGAGCGTAACCATTAGTATTTATTCATCTTCATTAAATATATTTACATTAGATTCATTATAGTTTCCTCAAATCACCCAGACCAAACAAAAGAATAATCAAGAATGATTCATCTACCACTCCTAGGTCTCTGCCCTACATTCAATATCATCATGCCTAAATACCCATATATCTACACATACACATGTTAAAAACACATAAAAAACCATATCCACATTAGAACCAATGTACCAATTTGGATTTCAATAAGGTTACTCGACTAAAGTGGTGGTGTGTAAGAAATAATAAGAAAATATAATAAGTATATAGTCACACATAAATCTCAAACTGGTGTTAATAATCCAATAAACCCAAGTCATCATTCCATCTATCAGAATACACTGAGGGATCTCATATGCGACAGTAGTCCCAGGTGGTGAAGGTTCCTGAGGAGGAAGGCAAACACACACCTATCGGGGTTCGAGGTCAAGTCACTAAGGTTGATGGTGGATCGATACTCCTACAAGGGTTCATTCCATATTTCAAAAACCATGTACTGGTAACCTAGGATGTTAACCCACTACTGGTGGAAGTGAAATCATTCCTGATGATCATGCCAAGAAGAAATGGAAATAAATAGGGGGAGTGGTTCAAAATACCTCAAGAAATATGAAAAAAACATGGTATTTGAGAATAGGTAAGTGGATTTCATGTTGGCTAGACACCTATCCAATAGACTCCATAGGAGGTGATGGCCCCTGCCGTTGTTGCACCAGCTGAAACTATCACCAGAGAAGCTGAGATCAATGAGGCCCTTCCCAACCATGAACTAAACAAATTCCATGATGGCCTTCCTCTGGAATGGGCTTCTACATTTCCTTTCTATTGGGTTGGAAATGACATTAAATTCACCCCCATCAAACAATGGATAGTGGTCGGGATCGAAGGTATTTTGTTCACTCTATAGATATTCCCTTTGAAGAGAGTCATAGCTTCCAAAAACAGAAGTCATAAGGAAGGAGGTGTCACCGTTGGACACCTTAGTAGTGATGAATTGATTGAAATCTTGAACAGTCTCAACAACATATTATTGTGCCAAAATACCCATTTGTGTCTGTTGGAGGGGTCATATTGTATAAATCCACGCAACTTAATCTTCAAGGAGAATTATATGATTATTATAGGGTTTTTTGTGTTATTTGACAACAACAACAATGACATTATGCTTTTTGATTTCTATGGTGAGGAAGTAAAATTTAACATGGGCACTAAGACCATGAGCATTACATATAAAGATAATAATGATGGATAGGACATGGCTCTGGCATTTGATCTAGAGCTAGTAGCCTTATTGAAGTGGGAGGATGATCTCTCATTGAGGTCCCTTGATTTTGAACATATTCATAATCCCTTCTGGTTGGTAAGCTTCATCTGAGTGGGAGATGAGGATCCAAAGGTGAAGGATAAGGATGGGTAATGAAACTTGGGGGATGGTGAGGGGGTTCTCTCTGGATCAATAAGTATTTGGAGCTAGATGACAGGCTCAGATCCAAGGGATACAGAACAAACACTTCTAGGAAGGGGCCTGGCCACTACATAGAAGCAGTTAGTAACTTCAGCGAGGGAGGACAGAGATGTAGGTAGGGGTGGCTAGGCTAGAAAGTTTGGTGGTCTGGGCATCATGCCATACAAGTGAACTTCCAGACAAAGTCACTTAGATAACATTAAGTAAAGAAGGTGGAACCCCTCAAAGAAAATAGGGTTCAATATTGGATGACCTAGAAATGCATCAGAACCGGGTGGTGTTTTCCTTAAAGAAAAAGGTTATCCATCATTCCTTACATTATGGTGACATGGTGTTGGATCTAAGGGAATCGATGATACATAGGAGGAATCTAGTGAATCTAGAATCCAAGTGGGAAGGTCCTTAAATTTTTCATAAACTTCACTCTGATAGTGTAAACTCATATATCACCATTGATGATGATAATATAAATATTTACACCAATACTATGATTCTCAAGAGATATTTTACATGAATAAACCATCCATTTTAAATAAAATAAACCAATTTAAAACATTCCCCAAATATTCCACATTTTTATTTATAGAAAAAAAACTATAGTAATAGAAAATCCTAGAATAATGGAGTAATGATAAAAGAGAAAATAAATATGTCATAGCCAAATATGTTCAAATATTATGTGAAATTATAAAAAATACCCCATAAAACACCACTAAATTAAAATTTCAAACAAAAATATGCTATTGAATCATTCCTCAAATCATGATGATACTCGTGCCATGATACATGCACCGTGATGTGCCTGATCAACATCATCATCAACAACTTCACTAACAAGATAAAAAACTAGAATTCATCACCTTAGGAACCTCATCACTCATTTCCAACCCAACATAACCAAATAATATAATTAAATCAAAGCATATATATTCTATAATTCAAACCACACCTTCTCATAAAGGTGATTTTTGGAAGAATTAAATAACATATCCAGCCATACCACCATCAAATTTAATGGTTTCTAGGATCTAAAATAAACAAATACCAAATCACCTAAAAACCCACCATAGTCATTAGAAAAAAGGTGATACCTTAGGAGTAATAGAAATATATTTGATGATCACCCCCAAGAACCACATCACAATATGTAGGAAAAACACACATGAATCTACGATGAAGCATAATCATCACCACTAGAATAAATGAAACCTAGGGATGAAATAATTCAACACGAAATCCACTAGAATACAATTTATGGACAAACCTCACATCCCAAAACTCCAATTAACAATGTTTTAATATTTTGATATGAATTATAGAATAATAGTTCTCAAACTATTAGAAGATGTTCGACCAAACTCGAGCTTCGATAGGGGGCATTACCCTAGAGACAAACATGAAGAAGAAAAGGATGAATCATGTAACCTACAACCATAATAATCTCAAATATCCATTAAATCAATCATTAAAAATCAAAATATGGTTATGTGTGATGGGAGAGGAGAAAAATATTAAAAAATAATTTCGAAAACATGCCTTAAAGGGAGGTTCGGCAAGGCGAAGCTCAGCAGGCGGCGGAGGTATGACAATGCGAAGCTCGAGGGAGTTATGGGTGGAGGAGGTCCGAAAAAGAGAAGATTGAGGGTGGAGGAGGTCCGGAAATGTGAAGCGTAGTGCACGGTGAAGGTCTGAAAACGAGAATCTCAAGGGTGGTGGAGGTCCGGCAACGTGAACTCAACGAGCGATGGAGGGGAGTCGCAGGGTTCCAGTACTGCGAGAGCATTAGGACGCGATAAAAGTAGGTCACTATGCGTCATACTTTATAAAAAAGTAGACTAAGGTTTTATCAGTGCTAAAAAAGCTCTGCTTAAGACTACCTATATCAACAGTAAAATTTTAGTGCAGATAAAGGTATACTTTTTGAATGCTTTTTTAGCGCTGATAATAGTCCTCTTTATCAGCACTAAAAAAGCATTGATAAATCCTTCCTGTATGAGCGCTAACATTTTAGCGCTGATACATGGATTCTTTATTAGCGCTTTTCTAGCACTGATAAACGGTTTTTTATCAGCGCTTTTGTAGCGCTGATATTGGGTTTCATTATCAGTGCTTTTCTAGTGCTGATAAAGACTCCCTCAATCAGCACTACAAAATCCTTGATAAAGAATCTCTTTATGAGAACTAAAATTTTAGTGTTGATACATGGTTTCTTTTTCAGCGGTTATTGCTTATCACTGATATAAGGTGGCACTTCCCTTTCCTATTTTTTAGTATTGACCTACAAGGAGAATGATGGAACCCACAAACCAACCCATAAATTCCAAGTGCTTTATTCTCTACTTAATTTTTTTCATTTCAGGTTAGTTTAATATTTTCATTAATTTAAATTTCATAACCTTCCTAAATTAGAAAAACAATTAAAAAGAATTAGTTTAGGTGAATTAAATTAAGTGAGTGAACATATGAGAAAGTTCCTCAAGTGAGATGAACCTGGTCATCCATTATACTACACAAGGAAAATTAAATTGCTTTTTACATGCCCTATGACAGGAGTGCGTCACATAAAACAAAAGAAATACATTCATCTCTACACATGTATATTTCTACAACACATATAACATGAATATATATATATAATTAACAAATACACACATTCTAGAGGTAAGTCACAACCAAATTATACTAGTCTATGATTCCATATAGAATATTCCACAAAGCACTCACCCGAGAGAACACACTTCAGAATCTGATAGAATTAATGATGTCCATCCAATAGGTACTTCTTATTGTGTCTCTTCATGAGAAAGAGAAAGATAATAGTTTGAATAGAATACAATACACAGATGAGGATCACTGGCAAGGCCATGGGGTGATACTAACAAATCAATCTGGATTAACCCACTAAGTAGAGGATTGAATCCCATGTATTGTTGGTAACGTAGATACCAATAACTCCACCTAGGACATGGATATGAATAAAGGATCTCACTATGGGCCTCTCAGAGGGATTCCAAAAACTATATCTAAGAATTAATGTTGAAGGAATCGTTGTCCCAGGAGTAAAAAATTATTGCATACTAACCCTCATGGAAAAGATAAAGGTAAAAAATCCCTTACAAAATTTGTCCATGATATAGAGTACAAGTGCTCCAAGACATGTATAAAAGAGTACAATGTGTGTAATAAGGGTCACACTCCATGTCCCATGAACCTGGGTCTTGCCCGTGTAAATGGCTCATCTCATCAAACTGTGTCCATGTAGTAGTACACACCATGTACGTATCCAATTTACTCTAACCATGTGCTAGTACACATCACCATCCTATGAATGTCTTTTCAATTACCAGTACACAACTTAGCATATGAACATCTTCCCATGTAAACATCCCGTGTGATTCCTGAGTACATGCCGAGTGACCCAGGTGATACCACATGCTATAGGAAAGGGGTCAAATTCCATGTGATATTTAACATCATATGGAAACCCTAATCACAGTTCATGTGGCCCCACACAACGTATAGATCCAGATTAAACATTGTGTTGTTTAGGATTTTTCAGAATCCCATATCTACTCCCGCATTTGATCTAATGCCTCCAAATTTCAATCTGGGGATTGTTTCACCAGGATATTGAAGATCCTAACTCATCCAATCCTTTTTGTTGATGAAGAATGCATTACTCCATCAAATATACTCATAAAATGAATCAAATTGTCATCCTTTTGTGTGTGTTGAAGAATGGTAAATTGGGTATCCTCTGTCATCTAAATTGCTTTATCTCCATCATCACACCTCTGTCAGGCTATACTAATCTTAGATCTGCGATATTGGATCGTTGCACCATGAAATGGGTGCGCAATGATTGATTGATCAAGAATTCTCATGACGAACGATGAATGGGGGGAGAAAATAAAAAGAACATATTGGAGTAAAAAACCATGATTGATGTTTCTGTTTATCTTGATCCATCATTATTAAAATGAATATCAGAATAATAAAATTAAAAATACATTCTCCCATCAAAAACTTATAAAATAAACTCATCTTGCATAATGATCAAACCACAGATCAATATTTTCATTGATTGATTCATTTTCATTGTATAAATCAATATTAGGGAAGAATAAAATAAAAACACATTCCCTATCCTGATTCAAATCGATCACTAATGAATAATGGGGTTGTGGCGTGTTTTTTGGTGAGATCCTCTGAACCATTTTTGCATCGATCATTGATCGAAGATCCTATCGCAATTCATCTGAGAGGATTCACTTAATCTATCTCCAATGGCTCTCTAATAGTTATAGGTTTGTATACCTAACCCTGTTATTTCTCCATAATAGTCTATTTAAAGTCCATCAATCACTGCATGCACAAAAATGAAATAAAACAATTTATTAAATTATTTTTTTTCATTTCCACACCTGCGATGAATTTTCTATAAATGACCCACACTGATTAATGTTACGTCACTCCTAGGGTAAACCTCGCATTCTGAACTCAATGGTACCATCATATTTCCGACCAGGGTACCCATTTAGAAGTTATTACACTTTTTCATGAAAACTATGCATGCATTCTATTTAATATATTTCAAACATTTATTTTAGGAACAACGGCCTCAGAACCGCCCTACGTCTCAGTTCCTGGTCTCACAAATAATCTATACAGTATCCAAAAAAATAGTTCATGGAAAATCTAAGATATTATAGTATGACACCACTAATGACAACTAAAACAATATCTAATCAATATCAAGTGTATGCAGTAGTATAAAGGAATAATTACAATGCATAAGTAAACATTTATCACATTATCAATTAATATTTATTTAACTATATAAACCTTTGGGTTCCCATAGACACTCATACCTCAATCCCCGCTTCAACTCATGTCAGAGGCTAAAGTATGTCTGAGGGATATCATATCTTATAATTCCATTGTTATCATTCAATACCTACCCTGAAATATTCTGGAGCCTAAAGTATGTCTGAGGAATATCATATCTCATAATTCCATTGATATTATTATTTAATTCATATTTTAATTCACATGTTACCATTCACACATCCCACAATAGAATGTCCATGTTTCTATTCTTTAATTCACAACTAAGTGACCATGTTACCATTCATACCTTACGCATTAAAATAATCTTGTTCACATTCTCTATTTGACAACTAAATGTCCATGTTACCATTCATACCTTACACATTATAATGACCACATTCCCGTTATTTAATTCACAACTAAATGACCATGTTACCATTATTAACACATAATTAATTCAAAAATTAATTATCCACATCATTTCCATTACTAATTCCACAATTAGTTAAACATAACTATTCCATTAGTAAATTCAAAATTTAACTAATCTCATAAATAACATTAATTAATTAAAAAAATAATTACTCACATAAAATACATTAATTAATTTCAAATTATTTAATCCCTTAAATTCTATTAGTAAATTCAATAATTAATCAACCACACCAATTTTATTACTAATTCAATAATTAGTTTATCACCTAACTCCCGTTAATTAATTTTCTAATTAATTGAGTACATAAATCCCATTAGTTAATTATTCAATTAATTAATCAATATCCACAAACTAAAAATCACATTATTAATTCCATTATTAATTATCTCAGTCACAATCTCAATAGATCATAATTATTTCCATAATTAAATATCTCAATCCTAAAATCTTATTATCTCACAATTAATTATACAATTTACTATCTAAATATATAATTCTTGAAATCCCCAATTTCATATCTCCTCAATTAATTAATTCAACAAATTAATTATTTAAATTAAGAATGTAATTTCTAAACATCTAAAGAAATTATACAATTACTTTCATGTTATTTAAATAAATAATTTGAGATTTGAATTATAGATAACCTACCTCAATTCGTTGATGATCGATCACCCAATGAAAATCCTCATAATTTGAGCAGCAAAATTATATAGAATTGGATTCAAATATAAAACCCTAAAAAAGATCAAATCAATCAAGATCTCTTAAATATAGATATAGATCTACAATACTAGATCCATATCCACAAAAAGATGTCAATATACAATCAAAATAGGAAGAAAACCCCCTTTCTAGAATAGGATAATAAATGATACAGAATAGGAAACCAAGCGAGGTAAGATCCTCTTATAGGGAGGGGTGAAGATCATCAATCCAGGCTTAAAATAACAAATTTAAAAGGTTTTTAAGTATTTTAATCCGTATAGGATTCTCCAAAATCATGAAATATTATCCAGGGTTAAATGGGGATCAAATAAGAGTTAAATGGGGGTATTGGTGATTAAAAATCTATTTTTTTGGGGATTTAAAAATCCATGCATTGTTAGTTGGGAAGGGGAGCACAGTTTCTCTTAAATGTGTACCTAAATGTGAACTTCTATTATGGGGGTTCATAGTGTCTCATAATAGGCTGTACAAAATGAAAACCATGTGTCAACCATGTAATTCTTCTCTGTCCAAGGTTGCATGGTTTGCTAGGTAGGGGCGCACAGTTAGGGAAAACCATGAGCCTACTATGCACTACCCTTATCCCTTCAAATTTTCTAAATTTTTCACCCAAAAACACCCCAAGGTAAAAACCAACCCAATTACACTAAAACAAGGCAAAAATATATACCATAAATTAAGACCAAGTCATCTTTTGGAAAGGTCGGGATCTTACAATGTCACCACATTATAACATCTTATCCTTCAGTTTCACTCCCAAGAATCTCTATGATTCTGAGTCAAAAATATTAGTACAATAATCCCACATATCTTCTTTCCTTTCCCATGTCTCCTCCAACACATTCCCAAGTTTCCACGATACACAAACTATAAGCATGGCCTTTCCGCACAACACTTTGTCACAGCGATTCAACACACATATTAGATTCTCTTCAAATAAAAAATCTATCTCAATCTCAACATCATCCATATAAATCACATTAGAATGGTTTGGGTGATACCAACCTAGTTTTGACAATTAGAAAACATCATACATAGCAATGTATCTCTGTAGAAGAGCCATTCGGTATGCCACTAGACTGATTCTCTCCACCACCTCAAATAGTCCAACAAACTTGGGTGCCCACTTTCCCTATCTATGTATTCTATAGCGATTGAATCTAGGAAACACCGAAATGAATACATGATCAGCCTCTGTAAACTCTAGGTGTCATTTATCTCTATTATCATATGACTTTTATCTACTTTGGGTCATATCAATATATTTCTGAATCCACTTTACATGCTCTAATGTGTCCTACAAGAGACTTGGTCCCAACAACTTAGACTCACTTACATCCATCCAGACTAGAGGTGGCCTTCATGGACTACTAATAAGAGCCTCATATGCTTCCATCTATATAGTTTCACAATAACTATTGGTATGTGTGAACTCCATTAGTGATAGGTGATTCTCCCAAGACCCACCAAAGTTTAGAACACAAGTTCACAACATATCCTCAAGCACTTGTATAGTATGCTCTGACCACCTATCTGTCAGTGGGTGGAAATGCATACTCAATAAAACCAACATACCAAGAACCTTCTGCAATCCATATAATAATCGTGAAGTAAAACAAAATTTTCAGTCTAAAACAATATTCTGTTGCATCTCGTGCAGACAGAATAGCACCCAAACATACAAATATCCCAACTGCTCCACTGAGAAAGTCTCCAATATATTCAAAAAATTCACTACATTTTTCAGTCGATCCATAATAGCCCAAATAGAATTATTCTTCTATGGAATCCTCGGTAGAACGTCCACAAAGTCCCTGGTCACTTTGTTCCACTTCCACTCTATAATGGCCAACGAATGTAGTAAACCTATAGGTAATTAATTCTTGGACTTAACCTACTAATAAGTGTAGCATCGTGTCACAAACCTTACTATTTTATTTTTCATTTCGAACAATAAAAACTATCTTTGTAGTTCACAGTGCATTTTGGTCACACCTTGATGTACCACCCACTTTGAGGCATGAAACTCACACGTCAGCTTGTCTCACATTCTTTTAGTTGCGACAACCCTATTTCTGACATAGATAACCTCGTCCTCATGTATGCTCCAATCAGAAGGTGACTCCCCACCTGCAAGCTTTTCCATCAAGGTAAAACAATATAAATCCACATACTTTCTATCTTAGATCTATCTCAAAAATGAATACTCCAATGAAACTATTACGGGAGTCATATAATCCTAACAATCCTAAACCACAATGTGTATCTTGTCCACTAAATCCATCATCTTCCACTTAGAACTAGACTCTTAAAACACCTGAGTTTGAGTCTTCCTACTCAAATCATCATCATCAATGTTCTCCTTTCCAGGCGTATATTCTGGCTCAAAATTTAATGGTTGCATATACTCAACCAATCGATGTTATCGGAGATTCAAGTCTCACTATGAAAATATGTACTTTAATCTCTTGTGAACAATATACACAGTAAAAATGTTTCCCAATAGATAATTTCCCCAACACATTAAATCATAAACCATTATAGCCAACTTGAGGTCATATGTAGGGTAGTTCGGTTCATGGGGACTTAACTTCAAAGACCCATAAACCACAAATTGATCTCCTTGCATCAACACAGCTCCAATTACAATCCCAGAAGTGTCACAATACACTGTGTAATTCTCAACTTGCTCAGGTAGGATCAATATTGGTTTTGATGCCAAAATCTTCTTCATCTCCTAGAAATTATTATCACAATCTTATGACCAATAAAACATTATCCCTTTATTGTTCAAGCCCGTCAGCAATGTTTCCAATTGGTAAATTTACTGAATGAACCTATAATAATATTAAAAAATCCTATAAATCTATAAATATAAAACATGCTCTTTGGATGATCTCAAGAAACCACTATCTTAACCTTCTCTAGATTTACCAACACACATTCCTCCGAGATGATGCTACCCATGAAGTGTACCTGATCAATCCAAAAAAAATTGTACTTATATATCTTGATGTATATCCAATGCTCTCTTAGTGTACTTAGGATGATATCAAGATGTTGGTCATAATAATCATGTGTCTTGGAGTGCACCAATATGTCTTCCACAAACACTACCACAAACTGATCTAGGTACAGATTAATAATTTTTTTCATTAAGTCCATAAACATTACTCGTGTGTTCGTCAACCAAAGAAATATTATGATGAAATCATATAGTCCATACCTACTTTTAAATTCATCCCTTGGTATATTAGAATTCTAAACTCTCATTTTATGATACCCTAATCTCAAGTCAATCCTTGAGAACACCCAAGATCCTCTCAACTGGTCAAATAGGTCATCGATATGGGGGAGAAGTTACCGGTTCTTCATAGTCATCAGGTTCAACTTTCGGTGACCAACACCTAAGCATAAACTCGTATCAGCCTTCTTTGCAAACAACACTAGTGAACCCCAAGGCGACATACTTAGATAAATAAATACCTTATCCTCTAACTCCTCCAGCTGAGTCGTGAGATCTTGAATATCTTTCGGTTCCATTCTATATGGTGGAATAGAAATCTTCTCTTCCCCCAGTATGATCTAAATTCTAAATTCCACATCTCGCTCAGGTGGTATCCCTGAGAAATATTAAGTAAACACATCCTAAAACCTATCCACTAAGTGTGAAAAGACATCTCATTTTACACCTCCATCATTCAGAAATAAACTAGAAACCTGGGTTGTGATCTCTCCTATTTGATGAGTAATTGGCCCTACTCGGAACGCCTCGATATCCCACTCTCCACATTGAATATATTTGTAAAACATAGGATATGTAATGGTCACTCTCTTATGGTCAAAATAAATGTGGGGAAAATATGTACTAACCAGTCCATACCCATAATTAGTTCAAAGCCTGACGTGTCTATTATATAAAGATCCCATAGAAATCGATACTACCCGACCTCAAGACAACACCCCTTGCACAAAAAATGTCTCTTGACCGAACTCTATGAGGTGTGTTTGTCATCAACCCCCCACTCACGAACTCCATCACAAGTCTCAAACCATTAACAAGTATTTTAGAAATAAAGGAATGATAGGAACTGATATAAAATAAGGCACTAGATATCATAGAAGCATAAAAATAGTACCTCTCACTGTCAATGGTCCAGCCTTGATATCAACAAGTGTAGGGAGAATAGAATGCAACAGTCTTACCCCACTTCCCCGTGAGTTATTCTAAGTCCCATGTACTGCACTAATCTACTAATATGAGTGATATTACCCTGAAGCTACACTTACACTACCTTTACTACCTTGTCTAGTAGAACTCCATATGAAAGACTAATATGGTGCATAATATCCTCTTCCTACACTCTGATTTTGACTAGCTATACCCTTACTACTCATCTAGCACTGGGTCCTGTAGAACTTTTATAGATGTACCATCTTTCTGCAAGACAATAACTATATTGGTGGTTTAGGGGACAATCTTCAAAAGTTTCTTAATCTATCACACTGGTGATTGATCACTCGATTAAGGTCATATGCAATTGATCCCTCTTTTTAGGTACTCTGTTTCCTACTTCACTGGTTGATGTTTTCATAGTAATGCCTCATACTCTCAGATGTTGTACCTTCTAATCATCTAAATGGAACCACATTTCCTACACTGGAAGCCTCTTTATGTTACCCATATCTATGAGATCCTTATCCACCACCTCAGCAAACTCCTTTAACTGAAAATGGTTAACTTGGGACTTAATCTCACATTTAAGCCCATCCTAAAAATGTCTCGTTGTAGTTATCTCATCTATTGCCAATGCTGGAGAGAAGTGTTGCAAATGTGTAAAGTGTCCAACATAGTCTATCTCATAAATACTCCCCCAAGTCATCCTCATGAACTTAGCTACTCTCTCCTACCTAAGTATCTCTGGATATAAGATCTATAGAAACTTATCCAATAGTTCCTTCCATAACATACCATTAGCCTATACAGTCCACGCCTAAACATACCACCAGTGATTCACTGATCTTAGTATCATGTAAGCAACCAAAATTACCATCCTCTCTACAGGAGTCTCCAAGTGGTCAGATATAGTCTCAATAGACTCAACCCAGAAATCATATCTCTCAGGTCCACCCTCTCCAATAAAAGAAGGAGGGTGTTGAATTTGTAACTCCATTTTTAGATCAAATATACTCTTCAAAACCCTCCCTGGGTCTCTTTCCAAGAATTTCATGAAGTGGGAAAAGTTCTCTTGGAACTGCTCCCTGAATTCCTCACCTGAAACAATTCGAGCCTTAGTTCCTACTGTTGTTAGATCATCTCAAGCCATATCCTCATGTTATACTCTTAATAAGTGTCGTCATAGAGAAATATCTATACCATTACAAATATGTACCTTAGGAAACCTTTTACAAAATTAACACATTTAAGGTACAATACAATATTCCACAAGAAGTCATTTCCCCAAACCCTACCACAAAGTAAAAACCGATGTGTTATCACTAACCTTAATAATATTAATCTGTGGTCCTAGATAACAAGGGTAAACACATTCTAATTATTAATGTTTATCATTTAGACACCCATTTATTCTCATCTTAAATCATTCTACAATCATTCTCAATTTCAAGTTAGGTTCCATTTTCATTTCAATTTCACAATCAAGGGAAAACAATTCAAGTTCAATAAATTACCCATAAACCATTTTTATATGTGTGCCTAAAATGATGCATGTCAGAATAACCCTATGTTCCTAGAATGACGCTTGTAACTCAAATATTGTGCCATACTGGTCCATGAGTCAAAGCATAGAAAAAATTACCATCAATAATCACAATACACAACAAGTGTGTCACCCATGTTGAAATAATATTCAACTGTAACAGCAAATATGAATAACAACAATCCCACCCTGGGTACTTGGGATCTCCCCCATACATGGGTTAGCTACTCACATGTATGAGATAATATCCAAGGCCCAAATCTTTCTAGATTCATGTATACCTTTACCAAATAGTAATACAAAATAAAAAAGAAAATAAAAATGCACTCTGATACAACTTTGTAATGTCCTGACCTAGGTGCCACACATCGGTGCCTTGAGTCAGTTAGTAACATGACCCTAGGTGTGCCTCCCCGTATGCTATAGGATACCGAATAGCACCGAGGGTCTTAAATATCGATAATGGGGAGAATATACCCCCTTTTATCATATTAATTACACTAGAATAAAATAAGAAACAATAACTAAATAACATGTAATCATAACCTGAAACAACCGGTATCACGAGATGGCTAAAAGTGGAAGTACAATATCAAAACTAAAGAAGAAAATATGGCATGCTAATGTATGTTTCAAGTGGCTAAAATTAGACTCAAAATAAATACACTAATGACACCCCTAATTGGGTCCCGAATCATTTTTAGTTCCCTCATCCATGCTCTATCCCATATTACCCATATAACAATGAGCTTTTTCCCGTAACGTATCCAGAAAACACAAAGTCTATTTGGGTACCAATAAGTCAGCCCGAGTAAGGACTGAGTACAACTCAGTAGCCCACCACCAACGGTGTATAAAACAATATATAGTTAATAAAAATTTAATGTAGTTTTATAAATACATAATTACAATTTATAAGTAAATAGTTATCACATTATCAATTAAACTTTATTTAACAACATAAACCCTCGAAATCTCATAGACACTCGTACCTTAATGCTTTATTTGGCTCATTATGAATCTTGAAGTATGTCTAATGGATTTCATATCTCATAATTCCAGTTTTACCATTCAATACCTACTTTGTCTCATACCGAGTCCTAAAGTATGTCCGATGAATATCTTATCTCATAATGTCATTGATACCATTATTTAATTCATAATTGAATTTACATGTTACAATTCATATATCACACAATAGAATGACCTTGTTCCCCTTATTTAATTCATATCTAAATGGCCATGTTACCATTAAAATTTTCTCCCAAACACACCCCAAGGTAAAACCCAACCCAAGTATTCTCAAATAAGAAAAAAATAAATACATGAAATTAATATCAAGTCATCTTCACGAAAGGTCAGGATCTTACACAAACAATTTCATTTAATCTCATGAAGTATTCATCAATGGATTCTTCATCTCTCGTTCTTATGTATTCAACTTACTTTTCCAAATTTCTATCTTTTCATCCTTCACTTTCGTATTCCCATTGAATATACTTTCCATCTTATCCCACATACTCTTTGATGTTTTGAAACCCATCACCTTCATATAACCATTTTCCGATAAGGACATAAGAATAGAATTTCTAGCCTTTCCATCATCTTATATATTTATTTTATTAGTAAAAAACATAGGATATTCTTTCTTAATATGTCTAAAACCAATTGTAGAAGCATCGACAACTTCTAGGCCAAAAAAACATAACCCTTGAAACATATTAAAGTTTATATCCTTATTTTTTTGTAGTAAATACCCATGAATGAAAATTTAGGAAATCAAGTAAATTACGTAAGATTTAAAAGGATTTTCATTGGTGTGAGAACCTACATCCTTTACATAGCCACTCCTGTGGGTCTATATAAATTCTCTGTAATGAATAAGTGAATACAACTCCTATCCAATCCCGCTAGATAGATTTTATGTCTCAGTATAAATTATTATATTAAATCCCATCACCTTACAAATTTCATTAAAAACAATTGATCCAAAATAAAATAATAAATTCTTTATTGAAACTTCTCCACAAATTCTCTATCTAGAATCCTTAGTCTGATGTGGCACGGCCTGATTATCTCATTCCGATGGAGATGGGTTCAATGGACTTAGTCCAATGAATTTAGTCTAATGGAAACATTATGATGAACTCATTCTCAATATATATTACTCAATCTCTTCTCAAATTCTCAGTTAGACATTCCTTAGTCTGGTAAAAAAACATTATGATGTCCAACCTTATAATGAGGTTTGAGTCCAAAAAGATAACTTTGACATGAATTCTATAGTGATCCACCTTTTCCAATCACAAAAAAAAGATGTAAAGTACAAATGTATTGTGCTTCTATTAATAGGAATCCTAGAAAGACAGAGGCAGGGAACTCGAAAACTTTTCCAACATAATTAAATACAAAAACTTCAAGATCTACACATATTTGAATTTGAATTTGACCACATAAACTCTTCACAAATCTTTTGAAATCTCATTGAGCCTTATTTGTAATTATTATTATCAGACTACTTAAATTTTCTTTGGTATGCTGGAACATCATTAGCTCATTATGATGTAACTTACTTAGCTAATTAAAATGGAACTTCCCCAACTCATTATGATGGAACTTCCTCATCTCATCTTGAATTGACTTTTCTCATCAGAGATAGTCTGGTTGAATTTTTTCTTAGAGTTAATCTAATTGAAATTTCTTCTCAAAGTCAATGTTTATTGAATTTCCTTCTCAAAGGCATTATGATTGACTTTCCTCCGCAGAGTCAGTCTGATTGAATTTACTCCTCATAGTTAGTCTGATGGAACATCCTTAGCTTTAGTCTGATAGAATCCTAATAAAAATGGAATTCTCATTACGATGGAAACTGTTTTCTGCAACATTGAAATTCTTCAAACCTCACTACCTATAACTCATTCATACTTCTAAAAACTTCTGTGATTGGTACTTATAGATCAGATGCAAACATTTTCTTGATTCCTATAACTAAGAAAATCTATATGATTACTCCATTTATTTTCAAATGCTTTTATCATGAGAGTTTTCAGGATTTATAATAACTTGAAGATTGGAAAAGCACCTTCTGACTTACCTAGGAAATTATTATGACCTATATTACTTTCAAAACCTTGTTTCCTTTCATCCAAAACACAATATAAATGGTTTCACCTATTCTCCCCCTTTTCTTCATAAGTATTGTATCACAATTATTATAGAACATTTATGATATTTGTGAATTAAAAACTAGAAAATCATAGTCTGGATGAAGGTTAGAAAGTTTAAAAATTTCTAACTCTTAACATCACTATCTTTATTCAAATTCTTCAACAACATTTTGAATTTATAACCAACACTGAGCCGAATGAAACATGAACATCTTGCTAATGGACCTAAGACCAATGATGTGTCTGATCAACAACTTTATTATTCTAAAAACTTATCTGATTGGTGCTACATAGTTTGATACTTTGTGTTTGGTGTTGCTCAGTCTGATCATTTTTATCCAAAAAACAACTTTCTCTAAAACAAAACCTCTCTCCGTATTTATGTTTAGCTTTGAAAATTTAGAAACATTCACCAGTTTTTCAAAAACCATTATATTTAAAAATATTAGTTTTCTAAAAATACGAAACTTTTTAAAAAAACATCATGAAGGTTATTCAGTATACCATACCATTTATGAAATGGAAAGAAACCTATGTTGTCATACATGCATAATTTGGTTTGGAAAGTGTTTTTTAAGGCCTATTTGAGGAAGAAACTTTAACATTTAGGTGTATAATGTGACTTTATAGGAAAAATAAAAGAAATAATAGGATATTACCAATATGAAACCTTATAAAAAAGTAATAGTGGAAAGACATTCCATATTCCTTGAGAGGGAAAACATCTCTTAAAGTGATAGTGGGATGGAGATAGAATTAGATGAAGCTGAGACTCAAGGTACATAAGACTTGTCATAGGAACAGGTTCTATAAATCCCCATGTAAGAAGAAACAATTCTAGAGACACAAGTAATGCGTGGGAGTATAAGAGAGGTTAGAGAACCGGAATGGTATGGTTTTCTTGTCACCAAGGACGGTGACTAATTATTAGATTATAATAATGATCCTATAACCTAAAAGGAAGTAGTAAGTGGCACAGATGTTGCCAAGTGAAAATAATCCATCATTTCTAAAATGGATTCCTTATACCGAAATCAAGTCTTTATTTTGGTAGATCCTACAATGGATATAGAACCCATTGGTTGCAAGTGGGTATTCAATAAGAAACTAGACATTGAAGGAAAAGTCAGTACCTATAAGGTATGAATAGTTGTAAATGGATTGAAATAGCCTCAAGAAATTAATTGAGATAAAACCTTTTCACCAGTTGTAATATTGAGAACCATCAGAATTATACACTACTGGAAAACTAACCTTTACCAACGGTTTGGAACCGTTGGTATAGTCCTCCAAACCGTTGGTATAGCCTATACCAACGGTTTGGAGAATCGTAGCCAATTAAGCCGTTGGGATAGGTCTATACCAACGATTTTCCAAAAACCATTGGTATCGACCTATTCCAACAGGTTTGGAAACCGTTGGTATTGGTAATATGAAATCTATACCAACGGTAATGGAACCGTTGGTATATAAATTCCAAAAATAAAACATCCGCTGGGATTTGATCCCAGGACCCCTCGTTTATAATCGAACGACTTAACCACTAAGCTAACATCACTTTTGTAAACATAATTTCATAAATATATATATGTATTATCATAATTATTTAAAATTTTGATTTATATAATGTTCTCGGTTAGCAGATCTGGAAAAACATTAAAGAACCTATCCCAACGATTTTCAAAACCGTTGGGATAGCCCTTTCCCAACGGTTTTCAAAACCATTGGGATAGGTTAGGGTGGGTGAATATATTTAGGCCGAAGGTTGAAATTTTGGCTGGTTTTTCCAAACGGTTTTGGTAAACCGTTGGGAAAGGTCACTCAAAACACACCCTTTCCCAACGGTTTGTGCTAAACCGTTGGGAAAGAGTGACCCTTTTCCAACAGTTTACCAAACCGTTTGGTAAAGGTGGGGAAATCTATGGCTTTCCCAATGGTTTTGGTGAACCGTTGGGAAATGGTTGCAATACCAAAAGTTTTTACAAACCGTTGGTATAGAAGTGTTGGGAAAGATCATCTTTCCAGTAGTGATACTTGACATTGAAGCTTACCGTGACTATGAGATTTGAGAAATTGATATCAAAACTTCCTTAATTAATGGGAACCATAAGGAAGATGTTGATATAAAACAACTTGATGGGTTTGTGACTACAGAGGATGAAAATATACAAAAATTAAAAAACAATCCATTTATGGATTAAATCAAGTATCTTGGATATGGAACATTCATTTTGATGAATCTATAATAGAAAGTGGTTTCATAAAGAACGAGTGTGATCCTTGTGTCTACAAACAATTTAGTGGGATTTCATTCATTTTCTTAATAGTATATGTTTATGAAATATTACTTATAGGAAATCAAATACCAGTCTTACAATTTTTTAAGATGTGGTTCAATAAAAGCATCTCTATGAAGGACTTGGGAGCGATATCATATATATTTTGAATTAAGATCTATCATGATAGATCCAAGAAGTTTCTTACTCTAAGTCAGAGTCATACATTGATAAGATACTTAAGATATTTAGTATGGAAAAATCCAAGAGGGGATTGTTACCAATGTTACATGGCATTCATCCTTCTAGGAAAATGTTTTCTAAGATACATGGGGAAATAAATAGAATGGAAAGGATTTCATATGCATCAGTGATTGGGTCATTCATGTATATTATGATATGTACTAGGATAGATGTTTCGTATGCATCAAGTGCAGTAAGAAGATATCAAGATGATCCAGGTGACCTCTATTAGATGGCAGTCAAGATTATCTTTAATTATTTGAGGTGTACTGAGGATATGTTCCTAGTTTAAGGAGGATATGTGGAACCCATCATCAAAAGATAAGAATATTATAGTTTTCAAACTTATAAATATGACATGAAGTCACAAACGAGATACATATTCACTTTGAATGGAGGTATTGTGAGCTGGAAGAGCTCAAAAAAGGCTATGGTTATAGATTTTACAGTAGAGTCCAAGTATATCGTGACTTCTGAGGTAGGTAAATAAGCATTATGTATGAAAAAAATCATCCATGATCTTGAATTGGTATATAATAATAAATATCCCATT
Source organism: Viscum album (assembly GCA_963277665.1). Lineage (NCBI taxonomy): Eukaryota > Viridiplantae > Streptophyta > Magnoliopsida > Santalales > Viscaceae > Viscum > Viscum album. The sequence goes on along the minus strand of OY728148.1, from coordinate 958,857,102 downwards.
ACACTCTGTTGTGATAATATTGTAGTGGTTTCTCTCATAAAAGATCCAAGTACACATCAACGGATGATGCATGTACTTTTGAAGTATCATCTCTTGAGGGGTTTTTTAAGAGAGGTGAGATTTTAGTGAGCAGTATTTCCAAAGAAGAAAAGATATAATACCCTTGACAAAAATCCTGACTCACCATAAATATGATTATTAAGTGAGTTCAATTGGACTGAAAGTTGTAGGTAGTTGGATCTAGTCCTCATGGGAGTTTCTTGGAGTTGGTGTCCTAAGATTAGCTATTTGTACATTAATTACAATTATGTTTGATATATTGAATATTAATAAAACATATTATTACATATTGTCTATTGTTATGTAAGACTCTAATGTAATAATGTCCTATAATATATGTCACATTGATAAGGTAATATAAATTCTCTGTTATATTTAGAACATTGAAGTGTTATGATGATATTCTTAAATAATATTCCTCTCTTGGATAACGTACTATGATGGGACACAAAGTTCATAGACTGTTAAGTGAGAGAACTCATAAGAGGATGATTCATAGTATCATGAAGTTATCACTTGGTAATCACCAATATGGGAGATTATGAGAAAGAATCACTGGTAAGAATTCCACATGTTTTGGTGTCATCATATATTCCTATATGCGAGCATGTGTAATGGTACTTGGACTTTAAAATTATCATTAAAAATTTTTATAACTCATGTAATTAGATTTTATGATGAAAACCACGACGACATATATTCAGGGTAAGTTAGGTTACATTGTTCTTGTCATGACTCGCATGTCATTAATGAATAAGATAAAGAAGGATTTTCCCTTCTATATTTATGGAAGATGATATCTCATCTATTTGATTAAAATAGAACCATTACATTAAATTCCATGTACACGGTGTAATGATGTGTCTATTATAGATATTTAAAGAAAGATGTACCAAGAAAATAGGTTGGTGACATAGATGTTCTCCCTACTTGATGAGATATTAAGATAAAGGGATTATATTATATAGTGAGTTTTCATTTTTGGTTTTCATCCTTTCAAAATTATGTTATTTCCCTTGGGTGCCTTGACTCACTTTTAGATAGTAATTTTTGAATTTAGGAAAGCTCTATTGATCCCAATTTTAAAGAATCCTAGAGGGCCAAACACTAAGTGTTTCAGATGATCTTTATTGAATACATTTTGAATTTAATTAATTGAATAAATATTAATCTCAATACTAGGGTATAATTTTATTCATGTTTTATTGATCACAAATTATATTAATTAATGAAATATTTAAATTAAATATTTATTTAGGTGTTTAATAAATAAAAGAAGAGTTTGAATAGACCAAGACCATGTCTAATAAATATTATTAATTAAAAAGATGGTTAGATAGTATTTTTTGATTCTCATGATGGAGGGCACCATAGAATAATAATAAGAATATTATTATTATATGGAATGAGGTTTAATAAATGTTTTTGTATTTCTTAAGGTCTATAATGGAATAAAAAAAATATCCTAACGTAAAATCTACGTCAATAAATATCATGTTATGGCTATTGTGAAGGTAATTGAAAATAGATAATTGTTTCAAATAATGAATTTTCTTTTAACTCCTCTATCTCTCTCCCTCTCAAAAAAAAAAATGTTTTAGAGATTTATTCATGATTAAATATTGAGTGATCATGAATGAAAAATGCAAGACATTTTATTCCCGACACTAGCACATAGAGATTGTTTTACATTTATCAGATATCAATAGATCATGTTGGGATTTTCTCTAGAGGGGTTCTATTCTTGGATCCTCATATAGAAATGAAGGCAATTTGAAAGGGTCTTTTCATATGATTAACATCATTAATGAAGAAATAATCCTATGATAAGGTAATAATTTTTTATGACATTAAATATATTAATTAAAAATTTGATGTTCAAGCTCCCCAATCATGGTTTTGACCATGTAAACATTAAAAGAAATTTTAATTCATTTCCCACCACCACATGATTCCACTACTCCCAGAACCATCATAAGGTTCCAAATTTCTAGATCCTTTGGCCGTATGGATAGATCCAAGATGAGATGTGGGAGCTGAAGTCTAATGTTCGAGCTCAGTGGATGTCAAGTAGTACGTACACATAATTCCAAAAAGTATGATCACTAGTCTCATGGTCGTATCTTGATTACATTCGATATATTGACATTCCAATGAACATGGAGTTGAATCAAGTACAGTCGGGGGTTGTAGCAGCTTGGTTAACACACAACCACTCGTTATGTGATTTTAGATTTGATGATTTATTTTTCATTTATTATTATCACCGAATACAACAGTTAAACATGATCACACTTGTTAAGGAATAATTAGCAGTGTTCTACTAAATATTATTACTCACACCTTACATAAGAATGACGATGCACATTCATACTTTATGTTTAGTGATTTGGATAAGGAAAAGGGACTTGTAGCTGATGGCTGAGCAAATGAGAATGGAGATGGTTGTATATAGAGATGGAATCTGGAGGACCCTGAGGTTTTATTTATTTATTTATCTGCCTATTATTACTCTAGTTTGGATTTCCACTTTAGAATTCCATTTATTATTGTATGGAATGTGTCCCATCTTTAAGTTTCCACATAATTACTCTAGTTTCTATTACATTGTTTATTATGTATTATTTGAATTATGACATTATACTATGCATATAGTCTCCCCACTGATGGAATTAAACCCTCACTGCTAGTCAGAAACCTCTTGTGTACAGGGAGGTATACCTGAGGTCTTGTAGAACTTCGGTTCGAAAATGAAATTTCAGGTAATGGCATTAAAAAACCATTAAAAAAAGACTCCATACTTCAAAAATACCATTCTTGTAGTGGTTATTTCTTCTAGTGGAAGTATTTTAAACTTTTACCCAATTATTTAGCAGTGGTTACTAAAATCTCTATGTATTGCATGTTCACTAGACATTTCACATTGGTTTGATTCATTTAGTACTTGTTTTTTATGTGATTTGTTTTGAGAATTTAGCATTGATTTCCATTTTATTTAATGGTGATTTTTTAAAAAAACTTGAAAATAAAATAGATAAGATGAACCTAACAACCGTTAAATATGTTAGTGTATGTTAGGTTTATTGGTAGTAAATATTAACCACTGTTTATTATGATTCGAATTCATTTTTTTAAAAATGGTTCTAAAAAATAACCTCTCAATATTTTTAAAAAAGTATACTTTATAAAAATATTTAATAAAAAATTATAAATACAAAAACATTGACATGTAATAAAATAAAACATAGATGGAAAATATACCCATCATACTTACATCATACAAGATATATACATAGTTATATACATAGTTATATACATATACACTCATAGTCATCAAAAACTCAGTCAACTGATTACCTCAGTCAACCCATACCTCAATTATCAATATATACATATAAAAAATGTCCAACAACAACCCATGCCCAATATATTCCGACCCCATGACCTATGATTCATCCATCTACCTCCACATCATCTCATCAATTGAAACATACCACATAATCTTGTCAATTGTAATAAAAAAGTCTGAAATTAAAACTAAACATAATAAATCATAATTACAATAGAATCATTGATAAAACTTAAACATACCAAAGAAACTAAGAACCATCACCACTACCTTATAAATAATTTCTTTAATTGAATGGTCAACCTCTTTCCTTCGGTTAACATCTATCACCTACAATAAAAACCATAACATTTAACAAAAGAAATGAAAAAGTGAAACGAAATGGAATATATTTATAATGTTGCACATAAAATTTGTTATTTTGTTAATCAAACAGAAAACATTTTAACATAAAACAAATAATATACCATGAAAAACACTTTTAAAACATAAATTTTCCTATTTAAAATATGATTTAACACTTGAAACTAAAAAGGGATAGGTATATAAAATTCTAATTTATTTTTAAATTGATGTGCAATGTGCTTAAATTTTACTTAATATTTTTTAAAGAATTTGATATAAAATCATATAATATATTTAAAAACTAAATCAATGTTGTTTGTTCCTTGGTTTCATGTCAATATGAGGGTTTTTTCTATGGTTTTTACCATTACATGCATGTTTTAGTGTTTTAAAACACTAAAAATGTGTTTATGGGAATCCTAGGAGAACCATAAATCTGAATGATGTGTTGTTAATTCATATATTTCAAAAACCATTCTATAGTCATTATCCTCTAATTTCATTGTAATCTGATGATGTTTTCCAAGTCTTAACCCCACGATGCACACTTTTAAAGGCTTCAATACCTTTAAAAACTATTTACTGAGCCATTGTGACCACACTTCATGTCAAATTGATGTGTTTTCTACACTTAAAAATCAAAAATAACACAATGGTGTTTTTCCCTTGATTTCACATCAATTTGAGGTTGTTTTCTATGGTTTTGATTGTTACCTACACGTTTATGTGTTTTAAAACACTAAAAACCTATTTATGGGCGTCCTAAGAAAAAACCTAACTTGAAATGACATTACTTCAATTCCAAAATTTAAAATATAAATATATGGTCATTTTCACCTGATTTTATGGTAATCTGATGATGTTTACCTAGTTTTGCCCCCCCCCAATATACATTTTTAAAGGCTTCGGTACATTTAAAAACTATTTATCGATCCATTTTGACCCAAAAACACACTGGATTGACATGTTTTCTACAATTAAATGTCCAAAATAACTTTACGGTGGTCTTAATATGATTTGATATCAATCTGTAGTCTTTTTTATGGTTTTGACTATTACACGCATATTTTAGTTTTTTAAAACACTGAAAACATCTTATAGTAATCATAGGAAAACCGTAAGTAAAAATGATGTGTCATCAATTATTAAATTTAAAAAATAATTATTTAGTCATTTTAATATGATTTCATAGAAATTAGATGATGTTTTCTTGGTTTTGACCCCCTAATGCATGTTTTTAAAGGCTTCAATACCTTTAAAAAATATTTTCCATCCATTCTGATCACACTACTTGTTATATTGATGTTTTTACTATGCGTAAACATGAAAAATAACTACAATATACATATACCATCATGTCTTGTCAATTTGAGGTCTTTTTCTATGGTTTTGACCATTACATGCATGTTTTAGTGTTTTAAAACACAAAAAACGTGTTTAAAGGTATCCTAGGAAGACTGTAACATGAAATGATGTGTCATTAGCTATTACATTTCAAAAATAAATATAAAGTTGTTTTAATTTGATTTCATGGTAATTAAATGGTTTTTTTCTAGTTTTGACCCTCTATCACATGATTTTAAAGGCTTCGATACCTTTAAAAAACTATTTATTAAGACATTGTGACCACACCACATGTCAGATTGACATGTTTTCAATGTATATACATCACAAATAACTCAAAAGTTGGTTTTCCATGATATCATGTCAATATGGATTAATTTTCTATGGTTTTTACCATTACACACACAATTATGTTTTTAAAACACTAAAAATCTATTTAAAGACATCCCAGGAAAACCGTAACTTAAAATGATGTTATGTCGGTTCCTATATTTCCAAAATAAATATATGGTAATTTTTCTATAATTTCATGGAAATATGACAACATTTTCCTAGTTTTTACCCCTCGAAACATGCTTTTAAATGCTTCAGTACCTTTAAAAACTATTTACCAAGCCATTCTGACCACACTTTACATCAGATTGACATTATTCATACACTTTAAAAATAAAAAAAATGGTGGTTGTCCCATGATTTGACATAAATCTGATGATTTTATATGGCTTTGACTGTTTCATGTTTTAGTGTTTTAAAATACTAAAAATGAATTTATGCGAATCCTAATAAAACCATAACTCAAAATGACATCTCATCTATTAATAGATTTAAAAAATCCACCTATTGTTATTGAATTATGATATCATGGAAATCGAATGATTTTTTCTTGGTTTTGAACCCCCACCACATGTTACCTTTAAAAACATTTTACTGAGCCATTCCAACTACACCGTACATCATATTGATGTGTTATTAGTGAGTACATGTAAAAAATAACTAATTTGTATATTTACCCTGATTTCACATTAATATGAGGTCATTTTCTCTTTTTTTGAATGTTACAGACACATTTTAGTGTTTTAAAACTTAAAGAACACATTTACGAGCATCATGGGAAAATAATAACTCAGAATGATGTTCTGTTGCTTCCATCATTTCAAAAATAAATCTATGGTTGTTATACTTCTATTTTATAGAAATATGCTGATTTTTTCCTAGTTTTGACCCCCATATACATGTTTTTAAAGGAATCAATACCTTTTAATGTCGTTTACCGAGTCATTCCGACCACACCACATGTTAGATTGATGCGTTGTCTATGAGTAAATGTCAAAAATTACTCAATAGTTAATTTAGAATGATTTGACATCAATATGAGTTATTTTTATACGATTTTTACCATTATATTCTTGTTTTACTCTTTTAAAACACTAAAAACGTGATTAGATGTTTCCTAGGAAAACCATAAATCATAATGATATGTTATCAGTTCCCAAATTTCAAAAATCATTCTATAGTCGTTTTTATATAATTTCATCGGAATATGACAATGATTTCCTAGTTTTGACCCTCTAACACACATTTTTAAAGGCTTTGGGACCTTTAAAAATATAATACCATCCATTCCGACCAAACTGCATATCAGATTGATGTTTTATCTATGAATACACATCAGAAATAACTAAACAATGGGTTTTTCATGACTTCATGTCAATCTGAGGTCCTTTTCTATTGTTTTGATTGTTACATGCATGTTTATGTGGTTTAAAACACTAAAAAAACACTTATGAACATTCCAAAAAATTTGTAACACATAATGACAACTCGTCGGGTCCTACATTTCAAAAATCAATAAACAATTTTTTTCATATCTGGCTTTATAGAAATATGATGAAATTTTCCTAGTTGTGACACCCAGACACACATTTTTAAAGGCTTTAATGCCTTTAAAATTTATTTACTAAGTCATTCCAACCACACCACATGTCAATATGATTTTTTTCTATGATTATGTGGAAAAAATAATTCATTGGTGGTTTTCATATGATTTCATGTCAATATGAGGGTTTTTTTCTTTGGTTTGGAATATTTTACACATGTTTTATTAGTTTAAAACACTAAAAATGCATTTACAGGATTCCCTAGAAAATTGTAACCTGGAATAACATGTTGTTGGTTCCTACATTTCAAAAAATACCCATGGATATTTTCCCCTAAATTCATGGAAATCTAACATCATTTTTCTAATTTTGACCCCATATCATGCATTTTTAAATGATTTAGTAACTTTAAAAACTATTTACTAAGGCATTTTGACTGCACCGCAAGTCTAATGGATATTTTTTATATGAGTACATGTCAAAAAAATTAAATGGTGGTTTTATCATGATTTCATGTCAATATGATATCATTTTCTATGGTTTGAACCATTACACACATGTTTTGGTGTTTTAAAACACTAAAAATACATTTACATGCATCTCAGGTAAATTATAACTCGAAATGATGTGTCATCTATTCCTATATTTCAAAAATCAATCCACAGTCATTTTACTCTGATTTTATGTTGATATGGAATCTAATTCCTATTTTTGACCCCCCCCTCACCCCACACACACATGTTTTTAATGGCTTTGGTACCATTACAAACTTTTTACTGTGTCAAAACTGAGAAAATGAGATTGAATTATTTTCAAACATAAGGATAATAATATATAATTTATATTTAATTTCTAGGAAAAAAACACACATCAATCCGGTGCAAGATGTTTTCAGTAAGACTAGAAGTTCATGTTTTTAATATAGAAGTGTCATTTTAGTTTTATTTAAGGAAGATGTATGCGTTATTTGAAAATGTGTGAATGATCTATGTAATTTCGAATTTACCTTGATAGGATAAGCTATAAGGCTATAAATTTCCTTGGGTATCGTTCTAAGAATCCATTGAAATATAAAAACTAAATCATTTTCTATTTTTTCTCACCATTGATCCTATGTTTTCCTATAAGAGTCATATTCTCGCACTTTTCCTTTAAACCATGAAATTTATCTTTGTGATTCCCTATCAACAGTGCTACTTGAACCCCCACTAGGTGTACTAGTAACTGATTATGACTCCCTACCAAAGACAACCGATGGAGTAGGTCCAGAACCCATCCGATGTACATGTCTGGGATTCTCCTTCCATAAAACAATTAGAACTTCATCATTCTGGGAAACTGATGATGATTTTAAAGTGTTCACATCCCATATTTCTTGAATTTAAACATTTTAATAAAAAAATATTAATTTTTTTTTAAAATATTTGAACATCATAATATATTCTAATTAATAAATATTTTATTATTATGTATTGTTATTTCATTACTATAAAAACATAAAATTGAAAAATAAATTATAACAACAAATATGACTTAAACACAATTAATTGTGGTTTGGTAGATGTATCAAATGGTACTAAATTGGAATCATTTTATCCATGTATCCATCCCCATTTAATAGGATTTAAGGATTTTTTTTTGTTATAATATTTTTTTTATTTTTTTATAGTATTGACATTACATGAAATGATAATGAACAATACTTACTCAAACATCTTTGGTAGTGTCATTTACAATACTAACATTATATTCCCTATGTAATTTAAACCACATCTATGTATGGCCAACAGAGTAACATAATTCATTAGGATTTATAAAAAATATAAACATGTTAGAATGAATTTAACATATAATAAAATGATATAAATAATAATGAATAAAATACAAACCAAAATTATTCTTTTTCTAAAAAAACTCTAAGACACACTGATATGAAGAATGAATTATTTCTCATGATTCATAGTATTTTTTTCAATATTTCCTACAAAAAATAGCAACATTAATAAAAATTATAATTTTATTTAGTTTATGTTATTATGATACTCTAAAATATGCAATTACCTCAAGAGATGCATCTATGATAATATCGACAAACGAATTTCATTTCACATGAGAAATTCATTAACACACTTTCTCATACATCTATCATGAGATCAAATATATTTCATCAAACTCATGTTAGAATATTCATTTAAAATATCACCATTTATTTTCTAATTTTTTTATAGTGCATGGGCGTGAAATAAATCCTAGGACATCCAAATGAAAAAACATCTAGAAATAAAAAAAATAATACTGTATAAGTATATCAAAAAAATTTACCATGTCATGTAAATTAGTTATCAAGGAATATTAAATTACATTCCATTTAATTAAGTATGAAAACCCTCATTTTTCCAAGTTGTAGGAATATGCCTCCAATATTTATAATTAATTGGAATGTTCACTATATCACAAATAATATGCCTAATAATCTACCCATAGATTCTAGAAACATCATCAATATGCACCCCAATCCCATAAAATGGAATGATAATATTGAATTCCTTCAGGTCTCATACATATTTCATGTTCATATTTATATATCTTCTATTTTTATTTTTATCCATTTGAAAAATAAATTAAACAATTAATAAAATATATAGTTTTTTTACAATGATATACATACCAGTAATAGTAACTCACCGATATCCACTAGATGAAGGGATGACCAACTGCTCCATAGCTGGAGGTGAATTGGATGTTGGGATACTAAAAACATATGGGGAATGGATGGCTCATTGGTAGTCCCAATTACAACTGAATCTCTCAGATCCACTGATGCTGACGGTAGTTGTGGTGTGATCCGTGATGATAACCAGCTAGGATTTTGAAATTTATTTGTTCTTAGAAATCTTGCAATTAAATTTGTTCAGATATATTAAATGTATAGAAAATTAAAAACTAATAAATTTTTACAAAAATAAAAAATAAAAACTAGAACAATGTATATATGTATGGACCAATTATCAATGAGAAATTGTAATATATTTTCATTACCAATTTATACATTCAATTATCTTCATCTTCGTTATCTTCATCATTATAAACCTCCATTATGACGAGTGCTTAATTTTCAACCTCTATTGAAAGCTATATTGTTTCTATATAGTCAGTAAAAAATTATTCAATGTTTTGTGGTTTATTAGGTTCACTGTCACAAAGTACAAATTAATCTTCATCACTAATATTATATAAGTCTCTCTACTTTAAGTGTAAAAAAAACACTAACCTTAATGTATTTCATCATCCACATAATAAACTATCTTCACCTAGGAATCGAAGATAAATGGATAATTCTCTACATGATCATTGGTAGGGATAAATCGAGAGAATTTGATAGAATTAAAATGTAATGAATCATTCATTATACCCATATCAATATTAACCCACTTCTATTTGAATAAGACAACCAAAAACTAACCATGATAGTTTAATTCAGTTATATCATCCAAATTTCCATAATATCCCACCTCTGTAAGTGTAAATACACCACTATTTTGAGTTTTAAGTCTTCTTCCTGATAAATTTTATGAGACCTAAAGCTATGAATATTGTAGGCATCGAATATCTTCGATTTCTTAGAGGACCTCGAGCCAAAAAAACTTAAAAGCATTTGATATTTCAGCTTCATTTTCAACATTAATTATCAATAAAAATATATATAAAGTTTCAGTTTTAACAAAGAAAAAATAACTACTTGTCAATAATATTAATATGAGTATATACTTACCTGATGGGTGTTCAATTTGACAATCTCATAATTAACATCTTTTTTTAATTCCGTCTAATTCCAAGATCCAACCCTTAATCACTTATCTGTTTGACATCACAATTCTTAAATAAATGGATCTCTAATAAGACTACTGATCATTATATATCTATGTGCTTATAGAAACTCCAATTCATTTAGTGTAAAATTTAACCCCTTTCCAATTGTTTATCCAATAGTTTAAAATATTGATAACTAGTTTTCAATATGATAATTAGTGGAGATATCATCAAAACATTAAACACGATTGAATCTAGTCTTAATCCTATCCAAATACCTTGAATACAAGGTCAATCACTCTTTGGATATGTAACCTTTAACAATAGAGCCTTTTGGTTGATATTTATTCATCATATATGATTTCAAATGACCTATGTACCTAATGAAAAAAAATAATAAAATTATAAAAAAAATTATGCAATAATTTAATAAAATTAATTCCACTAATGAAAACACAAATAATATCATTTTACCTCTGAATTGGATACATCAATTGATAATGTTCTTGTCATCCATGTTTAGCTTCTTCAACCAAATGAACACTCAGATGAATCATCGCAGTGAATAATGAAGGGGGAATTAACATCTACAAATAAAAATGTTTCAATTTCTAAAAAATCATGCTTTATATTCATTAAATCCAAATTCTTATGAGCATTAAGGAGATCCTTTGATTTACCCTTCTCATTAAGCAATGTGAAAATTACATTGCCACAGAATATTTTCTCAATATTCATTATGTCAAGATTATTACATATCAAATTAAACTCCTAATATGGAATTTTGAAAAAAAATACCCTTTATTTTTGTGTTCCAGATGCTTCAAATATTGTACCTCGTACCCTTTTCCCCTTCTTTAAAATGATTATATTTTCCAAATTCCTAAATGAAATTCATTATTTATCCCATGATTTTTGAACCTAATAACACTTTTAGTGGATTTCTTAGTTTAATATATTCATTGAATTGGGTCTTTTTAAACCTAGATTTATGAGAAGAAATAAAGAAATCAATGATGACACAAAAAACATCATTTTATTATATGAGGTAATCGTTGATGAACAAAATTACAAACTAGACAAAACAAACTAGTATGAGTGTTCCAATCAGATAACTTTCCTAATCCAGGAATGTTAGTAACTGTCTATATTAAATTAGCAAGTATTTTGAATAGTTTTCAAATTGAAGCGTCATATGTTTCCATTCTATCATCTCATAATTCTCGTAATTATTTGATTAGAAGTTGAAGTTATACATCAAGCCCATTTCTAGGCATTTTATTTCTAGAAATAATCATCAAAATAAAAAAATAATATTTGTTCATACACATCTATGGAGGTAGATTATAAGGGATCAAAACAACTGTCCAAATACTATAATTAGTACCCAATGTACAAAAGGGGTCGAAACCATTACAATCCAATCCCAAATGTGAATTCATAAGATTTGAAGAAAAATATAGATATAATGAATCAAACATTTTCTATGATGTAGAATCTTTTGGATGTCACATCAAGCCATTATTACTATCTTGATCATGTCACTACATTTCGTATGCAGTCTTAGATGCCATGAATAATCTTTTCAAGTATTATATCAGAGGAATGTAATGAAATAAAGTTGAAGGAGTTTCCTTAATTTTATTCTTGGGGTTTCATTGATTTATAATCTCATTTTTGTTCATTGACTTTGATCTACTTTAATAACATCTTATGAATTCTCCTTTGTCAGACTGTTTTCCCTAATAAAGCATGAAATCATTAAGGAATTCATGTATCTTTGTATAATATAGTCCATGTTTATTTATGACTTTATTAGTCTGATATAATAATGCAAGGATCATAGCTTTACTGAATGCATCATGAAGAAACTCTAAAATCATGTACATTTCATTGTCAATAATTTCACAGAGACTGTTTATATGATACAACTTAAGTAGAAAAGAAAACATTGAATACATATCACACACTTCATACAGTTCCTGTTTCACATCTTCAACTAATTCATAATGCTCATTTTTTGGTTCGTTGAACTTGTTAGAAGGATTAAAATTATCAGGGTCAATTGATGCTTTTTTTGATCGATTTAAATCTTGGACATTATATCCTGCAAAGACAAATGTCTCATTTATCAAATTTCAAACTGAAATCCCCTCTCGAGGGTCACACTGTGTTTTTTTGATAGGATTGTCTTTGTTTTTAATTTCCATAACAATATATTCACCATGCAAAATCCTTCATACATATTGAGCAGAAAATTGCTTCTATATAAAATGATCATATACTTCATTTCTATTTAACCATCACTTCAATTTTCAATCAGGACATACACATTTTATTCTACCATCCACTGATCATTTTTGAATTAAATAATATTATTTTTCAAACACTTGTCATAATGAGGTGTGTTTCAAGGTAGAGTAATCCAACTTTTATCCATAGGTATTGGATTTTCACTCTTCTCCCTGTATATTCAGACATAATGATATAAATGGTTAATCAGACAAGTACAATTAAAAGTAAACATCAATTAACATCGCTATCCTTGGTCACCTAATTTATCCTATAATTATATAAATATAGTATATAAAATCATGGTGAACATACATGTACAATCAATATGTTCTTACTTAGGAAGCCTCATGCCAGTGTGGAAGAAGCATCCTAAAACTTTAGTGAATAATCAATAAAACCAAATGGTTTACTATCCTCTAATTAACCGTTATACAAAACTCACTAAGGATTACTCACCAAGAATTCATGTTGGATAAATGAATCATGCAGTTATAGACTATTTATAAATCCACATACAAACAAGAATTCATCATATAAATGATTCATGATCCACATTTATAATAGGCATTATTGATAGTTCTGTGTATAGGATTCCTAAGTGATAAAATTTATCATTTGACTGTACCATATGATATACTACATAATTATATAGAAAACCAATCATAAAATATTAAAAAATTACACCTTACGATTTGGGATTTCACTCCCCATGAAATGGGGGAGAGGAGTCAATGTTGGGGATCGCCATCAAAGTGCAGGTGGGTCATTGTGGGGTCATCATCAGGTAGAAAGTGGGGTTGGGGTCATGAGGATCATATATGAGAATGGGAAGAGGTGTGGTCACCATCGAGGATGAGGGGTGAGCCGTCAGGGGGATGTGGGGGAAGGGGGGAGAGGTATGTTGTTAGAGAGAAGGGGGGTTAGTGTCCGGGAGATGTGGGGTCGAGGGTGAGGGGCGGTCAGCTACATTGGAGAGAGGTGCGACCAAGGGGGAGGGGTGGTTGCCAGTGTCGGGGATAGGTTGTGTAGAGGGGGGGGGGGTAATCACTGGCTCTAAGGAGAGGCATGATCGAGAGTGAGGGGCAGTCGTTGGAATTGGGGAGAGGTGCGATCGAGGGAAAGGGTAGGTCACTGATGTTGGCGGAGGGGGAGGGTCGATGGGGAGGGGTGGTCATCAACGTTAGGGAGAGGTGGGGCTGAGGGATTAGTGGGGGGTAGGGGGCGGGGGGGGGGAGTCACTAGCACCGGGGAGAGTCATGATCAAGGTGGGGGTGGTCACCAGTGTTGGGGAGGGGCGAGGCCGAGAGGGAGGGGTGATTTCCGACGTCGAGGAGAGGTGCCGCCAAGGGCGAGGGGTATTCGCCAGCATGGTGGAGAGGCACGACCAAGGGAGTGAGGGGGTTAGGGCATTCAGTCAGTTATAGTTTTAAAATATTAGCATCAGTTTCATTTAAACCACCCATATATTTTAAATATATTTATTTTTTTTAGTAGTGATTATTAGAACTTCCACTTAATAAACTTTCACTAAGACCACTCTTTTTTGTAGTAATAGATAACATAGTTTGACTGAATATTACCATAAAATTGACATATATAATTTTATTATCAATTCTAAAGCTATAGAAGTCAACAAGAAATACCATCTGTCTAACCTCTCAAACAATTGAATTTCTCTCACTAGAATTCTTTTCCCACTTTATGAATTTTCTCACCCATAGTATTTATTATTAGTTTAATGAATTTATCTCACTGCAAGAATTATCACCCAAAGGAATTTATTTTTTACATTTAGGAATTTTATTCACACCTAGATGTGATATAGTATGTACATGCACAACATCATATTATATCTTCATATGAAATAAATGAATTTTGAAATGAAATCATTGAATCATTGTACAAATGTAACATCCTGAACACAGATGTCACTCAACTGTGCCCCAAGCCTGGTTGGCTACATGGCCTCAATCACATCTTCCCAAATTCCAAAGGCTTATCACTAGCAGTTAGGGACTAGGTGAGCCATTTGGGAGACTATACCCCCATTACCATAATTTATCGTAATGGAAGTCAATCACATTAAATAGTGGAAGCAGCTACCATAAGCAGACAATAGATGAAATAGACAAGCAAGACAAGAATATGTAACAAGCCAGAAGTGTCTCATATACCTTGATGAAGATGATACATGTATCTAGAAAATATCCAAAACTGGTACATAGAAATATAATAAAATACAAGTATCTAAAATCCAAAATGACCGAAAAGTGCCCTCGTAGCATAGCAAGCCTCATCTTAGTCATATGATCCCATGCTCTAAAACAATGATCAACAAATAGTTTTAGGGAGATTTCCCATACTATCACATGTAACTATATAATCAGTTTGGGACCCCAAGGAGGTCCAAATAGGATTTGAGATAAACATCCTAGTAGGTTTCAACCTAAATATCTATACAGTTCTAAGAAGTAATATGAAATATGATAAAAAAGTGAAAGTCAGTAGTAATGCATTTGTGAAATCCCAAGGCATATAACTACTGCAAACAAGTAATACTAAACAGACTCTTGTGGCTCCCTGCAACAAGTTTCATCTCCTAACAAGGCATCCACAAGCAATATAAACAAACAAAACAACATTTCCACATTACCATCCATATCATGTCCACACGTCCTTACCGTATAAAGAAAACTATATCAAAAACCCACGGCGTTGTCATACAATAACAATCATATACCCAATAGTCATCCCATATAATGAAGTGTAGATCACGAAGGGCTAGATCTATGGTGCTGAAGACCAAGTAATTCTCGTCGAGTCTCAGGAGAATCTCGATGGAAACCTGGCATAGACATTGGTTGGAATCCTAGGAGCATGTGTACCAACATGTCCTACATGAGTCCAAGATATCTGGATCTAAGGGGTAGCAAAGCCTAAGTCATCTCATTGAATAAAGACCAAAGGTGCATAATCAGCCAAGGTGTCCACTACCGCATTCCAGATCCATGAAGATCCATTCATGGAATCTATGTAAATCATCAATCATTCCACGCCTTTAACAATTTCAAACCATATGGGTCTACCCACTCATATAAACAATTACATTCAAAACAATTCAATGAGTATACCCACTCATTTAAACCATTACATCTCATGAGTATACCCACTCGTGTACTCCACTTTCATTTAATCTTGTCACATGGATATATCCACCCACTTATCACCAATTTTCATTTAACACATCACCTGGTTATACCCACCCATTAATCACAATTTCCAAGAAAACTATTTAAGCAATCTAAAAATATCCAACGAGTATACCCACTAATTTGAAAAGTTCCATTTAAGTATTTAATCAAGTTAGGAATAGAATATTATAATAACCCAAGTTAAGGAGGCATGATATCTCATATATATATAATTCGGCCTCATTTAATAACAACCGAGCTTCCTTAAACTAGGAAAACTCGAGGTCACACCCCATGGGTAGTTCATCAATGGTAAAAACCAAAATAAAGGTATGGTGTGCCTCCTGGGTTTCCTTGGGCTGGTTCAGCAACCACAACCATATCTCAAAGAACCTAAGGGACCCCAAATAGGTCGTAGCTCATCTATTTCTGATTAACACTTTAAAATCAGGCCCATGCTAAAAAGTTCAGCGGGCAGAAAAAAGTTCAATAGCTCTATAAAGCATCAAAAGACAAAATAAACTTATAGACCACTTACATTATCTCATTAGTTGAGTTCCCATCTATCATAAAGTCCCAATTCATTCTATTTTGAATAAATCTAAAGAACATATGAAGAACAAGAAATTAGGTCAAAAAATCTTAAATCCAAACAATGCAAATATTGTTATGAAGAATCATGAATTGCTAAAAAAAGAATCCATATCTTACCATTGTGGTTTGCAACAAAAATGACAGGGAAAGAAATGGAATCCAAATGGGTGCTAGATCTGAAAAGCTAGATAATAATGTTTTTATTCTTCAAAAGAGAGAAAAAAGGCTTCTGTTTAAAAAATAGTGGTCCCTGCCTATATTTTTAAAAAACTTAGTCGGGCAATTATATGATAAGTAATTTTCTTACATGGTGTGTAATGCTCGGTTTTCCATTAATGGGGTAAAACCCATAAACATCATGAAAGGTCCTAGACAAACCATTACATGTTATGAAATCAGATTACAAAGTTTGTAATCCAATTACACATCGTGTAATCGGCCTTCTACTGGTACAAAACCTTCTTGCCTATTATTTCCCAAAAACAACCCAACCGAACCATTGCCCAGCTTAGGGTATAGGCCAAAAAAGAATTTAAAAGATTCATACCTCAAGAAAAACCTAGGATCTTACAATCGTACCCCCTTAAAGAAATTCTTCCCTGAATTTTTCTCTCAAGGGTAGTCAAGATCCATTTAAAAACTCCTGTTACTGAGCACGTATGTCGGCCTCCCGCTCCTAAGTATCGTCTTGTGAACGGTCTTACTTCCATAGAACCTCTACTAGAGGAACTGACTAGCCTTGTATAACCTTCATGCTCCTATCGACAATACAAATTAGATGCTCCTTGAAGGATGCATCAAATTGTAGCTCAACCTCCTTGGGTTGAAAAGTGTGAGATGGGTCTGAATTATAATGGCGTAGTTGTGATACATGGAAGATTTCATGCATGTCTCAGTACCTCTGAGGTAACTAAATCTAAAAGTCTACTGATCTGACTCTCTCAAGAATCTCGAATGGCCCAACATATAGTGGTGAAAGCATACCCCGTATCATGATCCTTCTATGTCTCAACCATAGTGAAACACATAAAAAGACATGATCACTGACCTCAAACTCTAGAGGTCATATATGGTGATCGACATAATATTTCTATCAAGATTGTGCAGTAGCCATCTGCTTCTGAATCAACTGGATCTACTCATAATTTTCTTGCATGAGACAAGGTCCCGGTAAGGCTACCTCACATGCGTCTAGCCATCACAAGGGTGATTGGCATAACCTACCGTACAAAGAATCGTAAGGAGATATTTGTATCGTTTCTTGATAATTGTTATTATAGGAGAACTCATCTAGATGAATGTGTCTATCCCAAGATCCCCCAAAATCATAGACACATTCTCCCAACATGTTCTCTAGCACTTGTATCATACAATCTGATTGGCCATCAGTCTGAGGGTGGTGGACTATACTCAGAAGAACCTATGTACCCAGTTCCCTCTGAAAACTCTATAAGAAACAAGATGTAAAGTGGGAATCCTTATTTGAAATTATATTTCCGGAGAACCCGTGACGTTGTATTATATCATGGATATACAACCTTACAAGAACATTAACATGGAAGGTATCCTTGATCGGCAATAAATGATCAACCTTTTTGATCTCGTCAACAACAACTGACACAACATCATTACCTCAAGGAGACCTTAGTAAACTAGTCATGTAATCCCTTATGAGATTATCTTATTTCCACTTGGGAATAAATAACTGCTATAAAATCATGGATAGTCGTTGATGTTCCTCCTTCACATGCTGACAGGTGTAACACCTCATAACAAAACTAGCTACCTCACTTTTCATACTTGGCCATTAGTATTGATGATGAAAGTCCTGGTACATCTTGTGACTTCGGGATGTAGTGCCCAAGATGAAGCATGAAACTCCCACATCATATCCCTGCGTATATCCAGTGGAACCCAAACACATCCATGTATTTGTATGATCTCATCAACACCTATGGTCCAACAAGAAGGAGGGTCCTCACCTTCCAAACTCTCCCATAGGACTAGACCCTCCGAATTTGATAACTGCCTCATGCTTACTTTATCCAATAGGGTAGAGGTCACAACTATGGATGTTAGATATGTCTATCCCTAACTATTGTGCACCTCCATATAGATCTTAGAGAATAACGCCCTAAGTTTCCACTCGCTACTTGCCTGCTGCACCGTCTGTATCTGAGTCCACATGATCATTGCATCGAACATTACATTACCTTTACCGGTCATGTATTCAAGCTTGATTTCAAAAGACTGTAGGTACTCCACCCAACTTTTTTTCTTCATATTCAAATAATACTCAGTAAATATATACTTCAGGATTTTGTAGTCTATATAAACCAAAAAATGATCTCACAATAAATAATTTCTCCAATAGTGAAAAGCATGAACAACTGCATCTAGCTCAAGATCATGCATCGGGTAATTCCTATCACGTGGCCTTAGAAATTGAGACTCATATGCCAAAACTCTATCCCCCTACATCAGCACTACTCCCAGCCCAATACTTGATGTGTCACAATTAAGGATGGAACACTCGGTTCATCAGCACCATGAAAACTACTATCGTGTTTGTGAGACTGAATGGAATAACAAGATACTCATATAGACCATACCTACTATGAAAGGTTGTACGAGGTATGTCTGTGGGTCAAATATGTACCTGGTGATATCCTAACCGTAGTTCAATTTTCAAGAATACTCAGGATCCTAGAATCTTATCTGAAATTTCATATATTTGTGGAAAGTGATATTGGTTTTTAACTATTAGCTGATTCAAATTACATTAACTCCCAAATAGCCTAAGATTTATATCCACATGTTTTGAAAAAAGAAAACCACAGAGAGAAGTATTAGGTCAGATATACCCCTTTACCTCCAAATACTCTAGCTTCCACTTAATTTCTTAAAAATCCATCGTAGCCACCTAGTAATTAGAACTGGATAATGGTGAAGCTCATAACACTAGTTTAATGGAGAACTCAACGTATCTATTGAGAGGTAAACTAGAAAATTAATCTGGGAACATGTCCCTGAAACGAACCACCATTAGAGGAAAGTCTACCTGACTCACTCCCTGATCATCCAAAATAAAAAAGTTGTAATCTAGGCTATCATTATGACCAACTCATGATGATCTAGTCCATCTCAGCTCGCCTAGAAACCCCATTCACCCTTGTGAGTAAACACTACATCCTCTGATGATGTGAAAGTTACCCTTAGGCGATAGTAGACAATGTAAGATCGATAATATACTAAACAATCCAACCCAAGAATGACGTCAAACCCTATCATCCCAAAGACATAAATATCTCAAATGAAGTGACACCCACCAACCTCAAGGGGGTACTCCCTGAACTAGATCACATCATCCATTCAAATTCCCAATAGTATTTCTAGCATTAAAATGCTTTCAAAATACCACAAAACAATCCCAAGTATTTTCACCACAGGTTCGGATATGAAACTATGAGATACACCTGTATTAAAAAGGGAAGTTTCAATAGTAGAGGCTACTAAGATCATTCCTCTAACTGTAGATAGTATGAAACCTTTCTCTGTAGGGGTAGGTTGTACATAATATAATTGACTCATACCATGACCCTGTGAAACAAACTCACTTCTTAGAGTAGGTCCCCTTCAATGTATATGAGTAATTGGTGTATGGATACCTCAGCAAAGACCACTATTTATGCAGCCTGATTGGAATGCATTGCTCTCGCTCCCTACTTGACACAGATCATAAAACCTACTCCTAAACCTGACATCAAAGCTGACCCCCTACCACTCACAACTGGAGGGAAGGTCCTGCAAAACCATTGCATGTGTCCCATCCCTCCATATGTTCGACACTCGAATCAGTCGCATTCACCCTAATTCTTCTTGTGTCCCCTCCTACCTCACTAGTGAAAAAACACCAAACTACTAGCACTCATAGCCTAACTAATTCTTTTCTCATGGCGAGCATCAAAATGGTGCTTCCTTCCTGACGATGTAGAACTGCTAGGTTGATAATAAACATTTACCTACTCTATATCATCAAATTCCCTCAGGGTCCGCTGTATAATTAGTGTCTGATTCACAATCTCAGTGATAGATGTCAACCTGAACACGTTGACCTGGGATTTGATAGTATGTCAAAGGCCTTCCTCCAAGCATCTCGCTCTCGATAGCTCATCAGTAAGGTACATCAGTTAAAAGATATGAATATCTGTAAAGTATGTTGAGTACTCTATAAACGTCATGGTGCCCTACTCTAGATGCATGAACTCACTAACTCACTCTTCCCATAGTGTCTTGGGGTAAAAGTAGTCAAGGAAGAAGGTCTGAAAATCAGTCCAACCCATATCTTGTAGCCTTTCAGCCTGGTTCAGAACAACCCACCAGTACTTTACTACTCCATGTATCATATAAGGGCTGAGCTTGTCCATCCTCTCAAGAGGTGTCTCTATATGTTTGAAGACAGCTAGTGTGGTCTCAAGCCACAACTGAGATGCTTGTGGACCATCATCCCCCAAAAACATGAATGGATTTTGCTGCTAGAACACCCATGTCAGCTTAGCCATAGTTATGGTAGGCTACAGAGCTCTTTGAAAAGTCTGCATATAGCAAAATAACCCCTCGTGGAACTATGCCTCAGCACCTATGTCTGAAATAGTCTATTGTACCACAGAAAGCACTAAAAGAGGATCCACTATTATCTCATGGACCACCATCTTCGAAGAATGGTCATTGCCACCCACTTGGCATACCATTGGAGGTCTTCATGGTGGCATGCCTCTATAATGCCAAACACTCACCTCATAAAGGAATGATATCAAAGTCGCATCTCAAAAGCATAGGATAGGTCAAAAACCTCCTAAAAACAAGTCATAACACACAACCTAATCCTAACTACATGACTGTATAAAGAACAACCACAACACAACTAGAAACACTACCTCTCACCCACTCAAAATCCGGGTGTAGGTCAAGTCTCTATTATCCATTTATTTTCATTTAACAGTCATTATTTGACATGATTTAACCAATGGTCCACCAAGTTCAGATCCTTGAGGACCCATAACACCTCATGAACTAAAATTCGACAACAATATAATCTGTACACATCAAATTAACTTTAAAATTTAAATTTAAAAGGTTCGTCATTTTCTATTTCATTAGGGCCCATACAACATATGAATTGAAATATGATGTCACTTCTCTATCCTCTGAACAATGTCTATCACAAAATCAGGAACAAAAATTAGAGCACCTATCACCATAGCATGCGTCAAATAATTCATCTTAAATGGAATGACATAATTCTTGATATGTGATTTCTAACAAGCGACTATATGATGCATGAGATTGAATACCCTCATCTCATTAGGTTGCAAAAAAATAGAACCCACAATTGCATCAATAGTATCAACATAAATCATGTGTGTCTCCTAATGGTGAAACGAGATCAACTGTAATAGTCAATACTAGAAAATAGCAATTTCATTTTGGGTAATTTGGATTTTTCGTGTACACGGGTTAGCTACGCTCGAGCATAGCTCATTAAAAAATTCTATTTTACATCATATCCCTGTATATTGTCTCCAAACAATAAATAAAAATAGAAAAAAAATTTCTCTGATACCACTTTGTAACGTCATGAACTCGGATTCCACTCAATAGTTCCCCAATCCCGGTTGGCTACATGGCCTCAAGCGTACTCCTCAAATGCCAGATGCTTCCAACTACTGGTGAGGGTCCAGTTGATTTATTGGGGAGAATATTACCTAATTACCAGAGTATATCATAGTAGAAGTCAATAAAATTCAACAACATAAGTAAATAAAATAAATAGTCAATAGGTAAAATAGATAAGCATGATAGGAATATATAACAAGCCATAAGTGTCTCATATACCATGATGCAAATGATACATGTATCTAGAAAACAACCAAAAAATATACATGGAAATAAATTACAATACAAGTATCCAGTATCCAAAAAGATCAAAAAGTGTCATAGTATCATCGCAAGCCTCAGCTGGGTCTCATGCTCCCATGCTCTAAAGAAATGATGAACAACTAGTGTTAGGGCCCTTTCCCCTACTATCACCTGAAACCATATAATTTGTTTTGGTCCCCAAGGAGGCCCAAACAGGGTGTGAGATAAACATCCCAATAGGTTTTTACCCAAAGATCTATAAAATTCTAAGCTATACTATGAAATATGCGAAACAAGTACAAGTAAGAAGTAATGTAAGTGTGAAAAGCCAAATGCACATAACCAATGAAAAAAAGTTAAAACGAACAACCTCTGGTGGCTCCCTGCAACAAGTGGTAGATCCTAACAAGGAACCTATAGGCAATATAATCAAACAACACAACATTGTAGTAAAAAAATCCATATCCTGTCCACACAGCCTTACTCTATAATGAAAACCATATAAAAAACCCACGACCTTGTCATACAAACACAGTCATATATCCCACGATCGTGCCATATAAAGAAGTGTAAACCATGAAGGTATGAATCCAATGTATTCAAGACCAAGGCATCATCATCATGTACTATTATCATCTCGATAGAAACTCAGTATAAGCACTGGTTGGAGTCCTAGGAGAATGTGTACCAGAATGTCCTACGTGAGTCTAATCAAGCCAGATATAATGGAAAACAAAGCCCGAGACATCCCAAATAATCAAGACCCAAAGTGAATACTCAACCAAGGTGTCCACTACTGCATTCCAAATCCATGGAGATCCGTCCTTGGAATCTATGTAAATAATCAACCATTCCATACTTTTAAAAATTTCCAACTATATGAGTCAACCCACTCTTATAAAAAATTACATTCAAAACCATTCAACCAGTATACCTACTCATTTAAACCATTACATCTCATGAGTATATCCACTCATGTACTCCACTTCCATTTAATCATGTCACATGGTTATACCCACCCACTTATCACCAATTTCCATTTAACACATCACATGGATATACCCACATATTAATCATAATTACCAAAAAACCATTTAAGGAATCTAAAAACAAATAACAAGTATACCAACTTGTGTAATAAGTTCCATTTAAGAATTTAATCAATTTAGGCATGACATATTATGATAACACAAGTCAAGGAGGCAGGACATCCGTGACAAAGAAACTTTATGTGCATATTTTTTATCAAATAATGGGGATTTTTTTATTTTTTAATGACAAAACCCCTGTATTTTAATGTTTTATTAAAATAATGATAAATTTTAATTTTATAATTATTATGAGAAAAATTGAGAAAAGTGCATAATTTTGGATTTTTTACAGATTTTTACCAGGAGGGAATTTTTGTCATTTATTAAAAAATATAAGTAAAATATTACTGATTAATATTTTTTATAATATTGATTTTATTTCCTTCAACTTTATCATTATGAACTAGAGCTGATTCGATGATCTATTAGTCCAAAAAAATCCTTGAATTTGGACACTTTTCCTGGCGGACAGCGTGGACTCCATGACCGTAACAGATGCAAAAATATATCTCTTTTCCTCTAATTTAGGTTATTATACCTGAGATATCACTAGGACACATAGTAATGACTCTAAAACAATTTTGGTGGAGTTTTGAAGTTGTTAAGGTTTCCATTGATCGTTATACATTTAAAGGAAGCTTCCTGGAAATCTCGGCCATAAAAATTCTTATTCAATGAAAATTATATACATCCTTAATACGATATCTAAATGAGATGAAATGTGGAGGTTGAATGGAAAACATATTTGGGAACAACTTTTATGAATGAGTCCATGTGTTAATCGACAATTTATTGGTCCAGCAATTCACAAACTTATAGGGGACAAAATTCTGCCTATAAAAGGAGGCTCTCGCCTCCTTCCCAAATCATCAGCTTGACACCAACAGCCAAGGAGGGTTCCCAATGGGGCATGGGACGATGCTACACATCTCTTCCCGACCCATTAATTCATTTTATTACATTTTAATTTTAGTTTGGTATTATTTTTCAATTGTAATTCAAATTTTAGTTTTATCAATCCACGCCTTTGTGTTTCTCCATCCACTTTTCATCATTTCATTCCCTGTCTCTATCTTCTCTTCCATCCACTCCACCAAGTAATCTATTACTATCGAAAATGAGAGGATAACCCCAATACTTTTCCAAAGGTGAGGTGAAGGTGATCATTAATTTTCTTTAATGTTTAATTTTATGTTTGTAGATATATTTGAGTAGCATGCACGGGTAATTCAAATGTCCCTGATGTTGTGACTACCACCAATAACATGCAACTAAACCTTTCCATATTATTTTTTTTAATAATTTTACCTCTATCAATTGGTTGTTTCTTCACACATTAGAGTTGATATAATCAATGGATGAAACAAATTTAATTGAACTGGGTCTTGCAATATTACATATTCTTGACAAAGGTGTGTCACCAACTTGGATTAAAGGAGGAAGTGGAATTGAGAGTGCACAAACATTCAATGATATTCCACAATTTTTAAATAACGAATAGTAGTTCAAACATGAGATTTCTTGTTTGTATTATCAAACTAAATTAAAACATATAATGGAGAATAATGATTGAATATTTAACCAACCCCCAAAACCAAGTTCTTTCTTATTAATTCATTCTATTTAGACATGAATCTTATTATAAATTAAGATTTCATTCTTCACATATCATTATTTTAAATAATAAAAAACCCAAAAATATTTTAATAACATTCATGCTAATAAACAAAACTACAAAAAGAGATATAATAGGTGAATTAAAAAAATTAAGTGTAATACATTAAGAAGTATATTCAAGAGAGATGACCCTGGTCAGCCACTGTTCTGCACTAAGAAAAATATACTTATTTTTGTCCACACCCCACAATAGATGTGAGTCAAAACTAACACTGATTCTGGGGATCCAATCATTAGTTCATTTACTTTTTCAATTTTCACATATTAGTTATATATAATTTTATCTAAAAAACTAAAAAAAATACTTCCATTATGTAATAAAATTCATAATATTATGCATGAAAAAATAACTCATAGGTGTAGTATCAAAAACAAGAAGAAGATTAATATTTTAGAAGAGATCAGATGCATTAACTTAGAGAAATCATTGAAAAACTAACCAAAAATGATAATAGATATTTTGATTATTTTCATTCATTAATAGAGAAACCAAACCCTAATATAGAGGAAGAACATGAGAAAGTGGTGGAATAAATTTCACCACTTATATTTGAAAATGAAGAACATGAGGAAGCAAGGGAGGAAGATGTATTTCTTGAGATATAAGTGGGAGATCAACAAAGTTTGGATGAATTCTTCATTATATATGCAGAACTACATAACATACCCATAAAATAAAAAGAATAAGATTTGGCACCACTGATGGAAGAAACCACCCAAATGGTGGAATATAAAGTCAAGATGGAGGACCTAGACTACCTACCTCCATTCTCAGAGAGTATACTCCAAGAGGCACTTACCACTAAGGAAGAGATTGAAACTGAACCAAATCAGGGAGTTGAACGATTCATTGAATCTATAAATTCCAATATTATTGAATATGAATTTTACATCACTCCATGTGGTTTTGATTATACAGAATTAGACAACCTCAACTCTGCCTTGGAGGATGAAGAAGATCCTCAATGTGCACATGATGAGGAACATATTGAGCTCCCTAGACACTTTGAATATTTATTGAAGGAAGTTCATGAAGAGATTCTAGTGTATTTCCCCAAGGAAACCATGACAAAAGATGCTTTGATGGTGAAGAATTTGATCTCGATACTTCATGTTTTAATATTATTCAAAATGAATTACAATATGACATTCCCATTGACTATTATTTTGATGAATCATACCTCAAGTAACTAATGGATAGAGAAGAATAGGTTTCAAAAGTATCAGCAATGAAATGCGATGATTAATAATTCATCCTACCCCCAGCATGCAAGTTATAACTCATTGTAAATGGGGGATATGGTGTACTCTATCCCATAAGGATGAAGAAAAAGCTGGGAAAAGCTACATGTGGTCGTTCAAATAAAATAAGATTTATCCTCCATGAGAATTTGGATAACAGTAGGTACTGACCTCTAGAGGCAGTCAAAATTCACGGCCCACTTGGGTGATAATACCAAGATTTATCATTACATGATATCTAGGAATTAATATATCAATTTATTTTCATTGAAATAATTTAGCATGTGTCCCCCTCCCTCTTTTATTTTGAGATTAAATGAAATGATCATTGTGATTAATTGAGTAATTTTCTTTTGTAGGATCATGACGGTAGAAGGAATCCCCAGACATTAAAGGAGAAGGACCAAGTTTCAAGGAAAAAGGGTGTTTAATTTTAGTGGTTTATCTTTTAAACT
This sequence comes from Viscum album, assembly GCA_963277665.1. NCBI lineage: Eukaryota > Viridiplantae > Streptophyta > Magnoliopsida > Santalales > Viscaceae > Viscum > Viscum album. Next base: position 958,829,853 of record OY728148.1, on the reverse strand, counting down.
CTCCAAATTTTTGTCCACAATATGTTTTTATATTTAATTATAAAATTGCATTCCCCCATTTGAATTCATGTTTTACTCGACTTATCAAAGAGACATGAGTTTCTTGGGAATCATGTGATTCCATGTTTTATATTTAAATATTGATATGATTAAATGATTAAAATGAATAATTGAATTTTTAAAATGAAGCATGGATAATGAAGTAATGACTCATGTTTTGAAGGAATTAATTGATTCATGTAAATGAAATTTCTCTACCATCCTTCATGCATTTAATTTCTGAAGTTCATTTGAATTGATTTATTAGTCATGCCCTGAGTAATTGTTCAATGTTATATTTTCTATTCCCAAGAGGATTTATAGACCATGTACATCCTATTTATTATTGATCATATTTCTTGGATGATCTTGGGACATGTAACCGACAAGAACTTGTATTGAAACTTATCAAAGCAATGACTATGAAAAAAAACATTAAAAATGATTGAGGTATCTTTTGGAAAGCCAATTTTTCTTAAAATACCACCTTTACATCAATCCTTCTTTTAGCCATAGAGATCATGAATGGACTTTATAGGAATGAGCCACGTTTCAAGCCATTTTTATCTATTCCTACCCTCCTTTGAGTATGTGCATGATATTTTAATGTTGAAGTGTGGGGTTAAATGTAATCATGGTGGATGAGATAATATACATTGTAAGGAAGAAGTGTGGGGGTATTATTGTTGTAATTGTAAAAGGTTGTGTAATCATTCATTATATTTTATTTTCCCCACTTGAATTAAAAAAATAAGAGAAATGACAAAAAGAAACTATAAAAAGAGAAAAAAATGTGTTGTGATTTGGGAAAACAAAAAATCACTATTTTCTAGACGGATGATACTATGATCGTATGTGGATAGATGATGGATGTAAGATTTTATATAATCATAAATTTCAAAAAAATAATAAAAAGTAAAAAAAATCAAGAGGGTGAACAAATCATTAATTATTCTTACTTAATCATAAAATTTTCTTTGAGTTTTTGGAATTTAGTGTTTCTACTTTGAAGGGTATAATTTCATTATATTTTTACTTTTGATATCATGCATAGTACTTAAGAGATTATCCTCCTACTTGAGCCTTAAATTTTAAAGCATCAAATCCTACCAACCGTAATCCTCAGAGTCAATAGAACCTTAATTGAAAGTCCTCATGATTTTATGTGCGTTTTGTCTTTACAAATTGGAGAAAGTATTTCATTTACAAGCCTATAGCTAAGGAGCATGTTCTAGTGATATGAGAATAACTCAACTTGAATTTTATGATGAGTGATGAGAGAAATGAATCCAAAGTGAGGTAAATCATGACTTTTGATGTTTAATAACAATTAATCAAGGATCTTGAATGAGTGAAAGGATAAGTTCCATCAATTTTTAAAGCGTAAAAGTTAAATATGTGAATTATTTGTTTCTTAGAAAAATGGGAAATTAAATTGATATTTTATGCAGATTTCTGAAAGTTTGATTTCACATTGGTATTTTTTTGATTTCATTACCTTGGAATTTAAATATTGGTAATATTGGTGTCCTCTGATTTCTATTTTGAGATTTTATACTTGGGGACAAGCATAGTTTAAGTGTGGGGGTATTTGACAGAGCAAATTTATGTGCTTATTTTTTTATCAAATAATGAGGATTTTTAATTTTTTTCAATGATAAAATACATGTATTTCAATGTTTTATTAAAATAATGTGTAATTTAAATTTTAGAATGATTATGAGAAAAATTTATAAAAGTGCATAATTTTGGATTTTTGAAAGATTTTTTCCACAAGGGTATTTTTGTCATTTCATAAAAAATATAATTCCAAAATTTGTGATTTTTTAGAATCCTGATATTATTTCATTCAAATTTATCTGTATGTTCTAGAGTTGATTCAATGATCTATTATTCCAAAAAATCATTGAAGTTGTAAACGTTTCGGGGCAGACAGCGTGGACACCACCACCATAAAAGACGCACTAATCACTCTCCTCACCTCACATTTATTTTATTACACTAGGGATAGAACTAGTACACATCATAAAAATTCTAAAACAAATTTGGGGGTGTTTTTAATTCATCAAGGTTTCCATTGATCGTTATACATTTGAAGGAATCTTCTTGGAAATTTCGACCATAGAAATCCTTATTCATTGAAAATTCCATATCTCCTTAATCCCATGGATAAATGAGATGAATGTTGGATGGTTAATGGAAAAATTATTTATCAACAAATTTTATGAAGCTATCCACATGTGAATCGACCATTTAATGGGCCAACAACACACAAAATTTTAGAGGACAAAATTCTGCCTATAAAGGGAGGCCCGAGACTACTTCCCAAATCATCATCTCAACACCCACATCTAAGAGGGATCCCATCAGGGCATGGGCTGATGCTTCTCCTCTATTACCCCCTTATATCTTATTTTAATTTTATTTTTTTTATTAGTTTTCAATTGTAATTAAAATTTTAGTTTTATTAACCCATGTCTTTATGTTTCTCCATCCACTGTTCTTCATTTCTTTACCTCTCCCTCTCTTCTCTTCCACCCACTCCAGCAAGTAATATATTACTATCAGAAATGAGAGGTTGACCCTGATACTTGGCCTGGGGGAGGTGAAGGTGATCATGAATTTTCTTTAATGTTTAATTTTATGTTTGTAGATAGATTTGAGTAGCATGTATGGGTAAGGCGAATGTGCCTGATGTTTTGACTTCCTCCAATGACATACAACTCAACCTATCCCTATTCATTTATTTAATCATTCTTCATTATCATTATTTTTTTGTTCTTCACACATTGGAGTTGATCTAATCAATGGATAAAATGTCTTGGATTTAATTGCGTCTTGGATGATGACACATTCTAGAAAAAGGTGTTTCACCAAATTGGATTAAAGGAGGATGTGGAATTGAGACTTCTCAAACATTTAATGATATTCCACAATTTATAAATAATGAATAGTATTTAAAACATGAGAATTAATATTTGTATTATCAAACTGAAATAAAACATATAAATTATAATAATGATTGAACATTTAATAAACCCCCAAAACCAAATTAATTAATATTAATTCACTTATGGAAATGGAGGTTTTCCCAACGCCTGTAGAGTACTTTTACCAACGGTTTAAGGAAACTATTGGTAAAAGATGGTTAAATCATCTTTTCCCAACAGTTTTCCAAAACCGTTGGGAAAAGTGTACTCTTTACCAATGGTTTTCTTAAACCGTTGGTATAAAGAGGTTTAAATAATCCTTTACCAATGGTTTTTACAAACCATTGGTAATTTTTTGTCCTAAATTCATAGATGCTCGAATTCCCCCATTCCACGCGACTACAACCCTAAAAAGAAGGGAGAATTGGGCTTTTCCTTCCCCTACTGCTGAAATCCTTCCATCTTTAAGATTTATTAGTTATTCACTTGTATTATGTAAGTGATACTGCATCTACTATTTGGGTTTCATGTTTTCATTTGGAGAAGTGGAGAAGCAGGATTCTGTTTACCATACTCTGGAAATTCTTCATTCCGATCCATTTTCAAAATTTCTTAGTTCTACACTTCTATTTTTAAGTGATACTTTCATTTTAATGTTCTACATCAATTTTTTGGTTTTATATTTTGATTTGGGTGTGTATGACTTTTGTTTTCTGTTGGATTTGGGTGTGTGTGTTGGGATTTGACAGTGAATCAAATTTGATTCAAAATGAATTATGTGTTAAAATCATCCATAAATTTTCAATTCTTAGAAGGCTTGGTATTTCTAGGAATTTTGTGTTAACATCATCAATATTCCACAAGATTCACATAATGGTAAGAATGTGTGATGATTTTGTTATGACCAGATAGAAAACTCATACACTCCGGGTTGTTTATAGTGGTGTGGTTAGCCATGAGTGATAATTGGATTCCTAAGATGACTGTATGAATATAACTTTAGGGTCAATTAAATATTGTTCTCACAGTACGTTGTATATTATGTATCTTTTTTTTCCAACACTCACTTTTATGATGGTGGGGTGCTTTTCACTAGCCATGCTAGCATGTGTATACATCCATAACAATGTTAGATAAGTCACAATTTTAATTCAATAATCTCTTTATCATTAACATACATTATTATTAATCTCAAATTTAAAAATAAATGTTTTGTCTATATTTTATGAAATTAAACCTTTTTGGAAGCCATGAACAACCTGTTAGTGTAGAAGCCTAAAATTTATCCACCCATGGGGTGCGTTTGACTTGCGGAACAAATTGGTTAATGAAAGGAATGACCATAGAGGTTCCAATAATGATTTATTGAACATGAATGAGTTATTTGGGATGCCTGTAACACATAATGGGGCCTGAGGCATGTTCCTCTATTTGAGATGCCTATAAAGGGGACTTTAAGTCCTCTTTTACCAACAACTGTGTGCAACTGTTGGTAAAAATCTTCCCTTTACCAATGATTTGATTCAAAGTCGAGGAAATTCACCTTTATTGATGATTTTGTATTTTGAGTTATGGACATGTCTCACACTTGTTCCACCAATGAATCGGATGATTGGGTTGTAGCTCAAGAACCCAGGTCGAATTTTAGAATTTATTGAGCCTCTTTTATAATAATACTTCCTAATAGTTGTAACTATATTTTTTTCTTGATACATAAAATACATTAACATCATTCTGTTTATGATTCTATTATTAGTTGGTATTACTGATTTGGTTATTTTCATCCATTTCCAATATTTTCCCATTATTATCTTTCTTTCACTTTTTTACTGATAATATTAAAATTATGCAACTTAGGTAATGAGGTAATAGTCTCCCCTAGACATAGCAAAGGCTCTCACTATTAGTCTACAACATTTGGAATTTTGGTAGATGTGCTTGAGGCCATGTGGCCATCTGGGTTTGGGTCACTACTGAGTGGAATCCTGGTTTGGGACGTAACAATTCCTGGTTATCCATTTTATTGGTGTTTCTAATAAAATACATACCTATATGTATTGAAGGTCCCTCTACAATATCAATTGGGAAATGATTCAATGAATACACCTACACCATTCAGAGTGTGTATCTTAGTACTTACCTTCAAACCACCATAAATCTTCTATTTCTGTAGGTTTTTTTATCAGAATGGATTTTCTATATTATGTTTTCGAGGATACACATTAGTTATTTTTTTCTAATTACGTCCATATTTCTTTTCATTGCTGGAAATGACACCCATTGAAGAGATGCAACAGAAAAAGATAGCAGAAAATAATCGTCGCATGACACAAATGGGCATTCGACCACTCATCCATGTTGTGAGTATTGTATTTCAAATATATATATTTTAATAACTTATAATATCATGTGTTTAATTTTGTGTTATTTTTTTTCAGGATCGACCCCCAAGATGAGAGATATCCAACGAGGAGCCTGATATTGCTCCCAGTATAGAGGATGGTGGTAGGAAGGGGGTGGTGTAAGAGTTAGACGATCATCTGGTGATCCCAATACTGAGGCCGGTGGTACAAGGGCTTGTGGTGCGAGAGTTAGACGATCCACTGGTCGTACCCGATTGGACTATGCCCCTACCAGAGACGTATCTTCTATGCCCCATTTTGATCATGTTGTGTCTTTAGGGACACATGAGATATTTAGGCCTCCGATTTTTACAATACCAGTTGTCCAAACATTTTTGCCATCATCTTTTTCTTCTGGTTCATTATCTCTGAGCTATTATTTTCCACCTTCATCAACTACTACTCCGACATAGTATGTGGTTGAGGAGCGTACACTGAGGGAAACTCCACCTATATAGGATATTCCTTCAGATTCTGTACATCTAGTGACACCCATTGATCCGACTAACACAGGTATAGGTATATAACTCTAAAAAACTTTTATACCAAAATTTATTTTTATTATAACTTGTACTGATATTTTTTTTTAAAAACAGATTCATCTAATAAGAGGAGGAGGGGGAGGGGGAGTACGTACTTGCATGAAGTATGGAACAGCCAGACACAGTTTATGGTTGAATATAGTGATGAATGAAAAATTATTGATAAATATGTATAGGAATGACAGGGTTTTTTGGCGATGCTAGCCAAATACTCCGACATCATTCCGGTCAGTCCTCTCTCTTGTAGACATCTGCCACACGAAGTCAAGGATAATGTGTGGGCACAAATATGGGTAAAAAATATATTGGATTTAATGAAGTATTTTTTTGTATTTATATTATTTAATCAATTAGGTGTCAGCCCTGGTTTAACTTCCCTGATGGTGAAGGTGCATGACCGACACGTTTAAAGGAGCTAGGAGAGCTTTTCAGAGGATATAAGCATGAGCTGTATGTTGGATGGTGTGACAGAGTGGGCACGAAGTTGGAGACAGTACCTATCACAAATGATTGCCGGATAGAGCAATATTGCCAAATGACTACCTATTGGGCGACTACCAAATTTAAGCTATTAATCCCATTTGAGGTATTGAAATGACAGTTTTCATATTTTTCATTAATATTATCTTACTTATTATTAATCATTATTTATGAATCTTTTGATAAAACAAAAAAACATTGATTCAAAGCAATACCTCCACACTTTGGGGTACACTACGATATCAGATCATGAGAGGCAGCTGGTACGATATAGTTGTTTAAATTTTTCTTTAAGACATTCCCTTTTTTCTGTTTCTTACATTAAATATGAGATTTATTGAATATTGAATCTATGATTAAACTTGCACTGTATATTGTTTCATTTTCATTACAGAAGAAAAAATTTAATATTGAAGGATGTCTCCCTCGAGGAAAATTGTTTTTCTTGAGTAGAAGGAAAAAGTTGGAACTACGGTTAATGAAATGACACAAGAAAAGGTTTCATGTTTTAATTTGTTTATTTAAAAGTTTAATATCTATTTTGAAATTTAATAATCTATTAATATTTTTAACAGGATGATTTAGAGGCCCTTGATGCCCAAAATCCTGACAATTTAGGGCCACACGATCATTTATATCAGGTTTGGGGAGATGAGCACTCTGGTCAATTACACTACCGACATGGTATGAATATAGTCCTGATGAGGTATTGTTCCTCTCTAGGTATCCATTCTAGTACCACTGTATTGGAAGAGGTCAAGGAGCATACAAGATAGTCTGATAAAAGGGTCATAGAGTTGGAAGAACATGTTCAAATGAGGGAGAAAGAATTTATGAAACTGATCAAAGAATTATCTTCATCACTTCCACCGGAGGCCAGCGCAGCTCTTCAAACATATATATCGCCGATGGGTGTATTATCCTATGCACCAGGTGGCAGTTCTAGTGGCGGTCAAGATGATGATGTTCCTGGTGATGACGAGGATGCTTAAGAGGACGAGGGAGAGGATGAGTATGAGGACGAGGGTGAGGATGGGGCATAGGGCGAGGATGGGGCTGAGGATGATCATGGGGACGATGATGATGATGACGATGAGGACAATGATGGCGGTGAGGATGAGGTTGATGATGACAGTGGTGATGGTGATGGTGATCAGGGCTTGTTCGGAGCTTGGAACCCCGGTAGGCGTAAAAAAATACTTTGCCTCACGGTTAGTAAAAAAATTAAGTCCATCCCACAGGGTATTTAACAAACATATAGGGATATATATTAGAAGTAATGTGCATTATTTTCCCTATCCATGCAACATGGGATGCACATCATGCACAATGTCTATAGTTTTAGTATAAGATATTATCAGTGTTGTTGCCCGATTTTCCTAACAGGCATACAAAAAACTGACCAAATGCATTTGGATTGTGTTGATACTTTAGAAAAATGATCCACGAGTCATATGTGACATGTACGAGTCAACCCCACCTCAATATAAGGCAAGGTGTGGCTGGTATCACTCAAAGTGTCTCTATTTTGTTTAAAATGGACACCCTTTTAAGTAAACAAAACCGGTATACAGAAAACTGACCAAACGTATTTGGATAGTGTTGATACTTTAGAAAAATGATCCATGGGTCATATGTGATGTTTAAGACTCAATCCCACCTCAATCCAAGGCGTGGTGTGGCCGGTACCACTCAAAGTGTCTCACTTTTATTTGAAATAGACAACATATTAAGTGAAAACAAAAACTTTCATACGGAAAATGAACCAAACTTATTCGTATTCTGTTGATACATTATAACAATGATCCATGGGACATTTTTAATTTTTAAGAGTAAAGCCCGCATCAATCCTATTCATGGTGTGGCCGGTACCACTCAAAGTGTCTCACTTTTATTTGAAATGGATCAGACTTTATGTGAAAACAACAACTGACATACAGAAAACCGATCAATTGATTTCAGATTGTGTTGACATTTTAGGAAAAAAATACATTTGTCATTTGTGATGGGTACAAGTCAACTCTGCCTCAACCAGAGGTGTCGTGTGACCGCGATGGCTGAAAATGAACTTCGTGTGTCGTAAATGTCCAAAACATGAGTTCAATGGTCAAATGCATGACTAACGACATCAGAATGACTTGAAATCAAACGAAAATACTGTAATTATTATTCGTGAGGTGTAAGAGGAGACGACATGCCATTTGGAAGCATGGTTTTCATGGAACAGTTGAATATGTCTTTTTTAGGTGTTGGGAGCACTTGAAAAGTGTGCATGGAGTGGCCAAAACTAGCTGAACGACATCATAATGCCATGAAATAAGACGAAAACAAAGGTTTGGTGAATTTTGAAATGGTCGACTAGACGGAACATCAATCAGAGGTGTCGTGTGACCACGGTGGCCGAAAATACACTCAGTGTGTCGTAAATGGCCAAAACATGTGTTTAATGGTCAAATGAATTCCGAACGACATCAGAATGACTTGAAATCACACAGAACTCCCTAATTGTTATTCTTGAGGTTTACGAGGATATTTCATTTCATTCGGACATGTGGTTTGCACAATACGGCTGAATATGTGTTTTTTAGGTGTTTGGCATGCTTGAAAAGCATGGATGGGGTGGTAAAACCAGACTAAAAACCTCGGAATTCCATGAAATCGGATGAAAAAAGGGTGGGTGAATTGTGAAATGATCAGCCAGACAACACGTCAATTGGACGTGTCGTGTGACCGCATTGGCCGAAAACGCACTCTGCATGTCATAAATGTCCAAAACATGTGTTTAACAGTAAAATGCATGATGAACGACATCAGAATGACTTAAAATCACAAAAAAACACCCTAATTGTTATCCATGAGGTGTCCTAGGAGACGTCACATCATTCGGATGTGCATTTTGCACGACACAAATGAATATGTGTTTTTTAGCTATTTGGTGCGCTTGAAAAACGTGCGTGGGGCCGTCAAAATTGTTATGACAACCTCATAATTCTATAAAATCATGAGAAAACAAAGTGTGGGTGAATTTTAAAATGGTAAGCCAGACGATACTTTAATCGTAGGTGTCGTGTGACTGCGCTTGCCAAAAACGCACTTGGCGTGTCGTAAATGGCCAAAACATGTGTTTAACTATCAAATGCATGCCAAATGACATTATAATGACTTGAAATCGTTCAAAAACACCGTAATTATTATTTTTGAGGTGTATGAGGAGACGACACGTCATTCGGACGCGCGGTTTGCGCGGAACGGCTGAATATGTGTTTTTTAGGTGTTTGGCGTGCTTGAGAAGCGTGCGTGGGGTGTTAAAAACTAGCTGAATGACCTCAGAATTCCATGAAATCAGGAAAAAACAAAGGGTGGGTGAATTGTGAAATGTTCGTCCAGAAGACATGTCAATCGGAGGTGTCGTGTGACCGCGGTGGCCGAAAACGTACTCCACGTGTCGTAAATGGCCAAAACATGCGTTTAACGGTCAAATTCATGGAAAATGACATCTAAATGACTTGAAATCACAAGAAAACACCCTAATTATTATTCTCGAGGTGTATGAGGAGACTTTACATCATTCGGGCACACGTTTTGCATGACACGACTGGATATGTGTTTTTTAGGTATTTGGCGTGCTTGAAAAGCGTGCGTGGGGTGGTTAAAACTGGCTGAACGACCTCAGAATCTCATGAAATACGACAAAAACAAAGGGGCGGTGAATAGTGAAATGGTCAGCTAGACAACATGTCAATCGGAGGTGTTGTGTTACCGTAGTGGCCGAAAACGCACTTTGGATGTCGTAAATGGCCAAAATATGTGTTTTATGGTCAAATACATACCAAATAATATCGGGATGACTTGAAATCATATTAAAACACCTTAATTATTATTCTTGAGGTGTACGAAAATATGGCATGTCATTTGGACCTGCGGTTTGTGCGGTACGACATAATATGTGATTTTTGGTGTTTAGCGCGCTTGAAAAGCATGCGTATGGTGGTCAAAACCAGCCAAACAACCTCAGAATACAATGAAATCAGATGACAACAAAGGGTGGGTGAATCTTGAAATGTTTGGTTAGACATAACATCAATCAGAGGTGTCGTGTGACTGCGGTGGCTAAAAACGTACTCTGTTTGTCGTAAATGGCCAAAACATGCGTTTAACGGTCAAATTCATACCGAACGACATCAGAATGACTTAAAATCACACTTAAACACCCTAATTATTATTTGTGAGTTGTATGAGGAGACAAAATGTCATTTGGATGTGTGGATATCGTGGCACGGCTGAATATGTGGTTTTTAGGTGTTTGGCGCGCTTGAAAAACGTGCATGGGGTAGTCAAAATGGGCTGAATCACCTCAGAATGCCATCAAATCGAACGAAAAAAAGGGTGGGTGAATTGTGAAATGTTTGGCTAGACGACACACCAATTGGAGGTGTTGTGTGGCAAAGGTGGCTTAATATGCACTCTGCATGTCGTAAATGGCCAAAACATGTGTTTTGCGGTCAAATACATACCGAACAACATCAGAATGACTTGAAATCACACAAAAACACACTAATAATTATTTTTGAGGTGTACAAAAAGAAGAAACGTCATTCAGAAGTGTGGTTTGCGTGGCATGACAGAATATGTGTTTTTTAGGTGTTTGGCGTGCTTGAAAAAAGTGCGTGTGGTGGTCGAAACCGGCCGAACGACCTCGAAATACCGTGAAAACGGACGACAACAAAGAGTGGGTTAATTTTGAAATGGTCAGCCAGACGACATGTCAATCGGAGTTGTTGTGTGACTGTGGTGGCTGAAAATGCACTCTGGACGCCCCCCCCCACGGACAGCCCAGTCACCCCGGGATAGCCCCCCGCACCCCTCAAACAGACCCCCCACCTCGGACATCCCCCCATACCAACGATCCATGGATAATTTGTGACAGGAATGAGTCAACCCCACCTCAATCCGAGGCACGGTGTGACTGATATCAATCAAAGTGTGTCACTTTTGTTTGAAATGGACCACATTTTAAGTGAAAACAATAACTGGCATACGGAAAATCTTCACAAGGCTACACATAGATTCATGAAATTAAGGGATAAAAAACAAAATATGGTCTATTGGTCATATTTTATTAGAAGAAAATATTCACAAGGAATAGATTGAAACACAATGGGTCATAGTATATATAGAAAAACATGAATTATATTAAGAATGATTCTCGATATCCCATCATGAACATGCACCAACACTCATGTTCTAATTCTTAATCACGGGTCATTCATTCTATACAATAACATACAACAAATAAATATCATATAGTGATTTCATATGAAACCTATGAACACTCATGCATAACATATAACGAAGTGGTCAACAAGGCTACACATAGATTCTTGAAAAATAAGTTTCAATGTCTCATAAAAATACCCCAATGGTGAGGAATACATATGGTGACACCATAGCCCTATGGATCACCTCAATCCCATCCTCAAATAGGGTGTTCTAGGACCAAACCAAAGTCCCTTTGAGAACCCAATACCAAAGGATTAATTGCAAATTCATAACCACTACCCAAGAAGGGGATTCATCACACATCACACCCAGGAGAGAAAATTAAAATTATCCACATACCCCCTTTTTCTATTTGAAAACTCGATGAAAAACATGTAGGTTATTCTGATAACCCATCTCATATGTGGAGATTGGCCGATGTTTCCCACTAACACATCAGGAACCATTTATACATGGATACATAATTATTAGAGAAATATAAACATCCCATGTGCATCCTATAACTCATCCTAGGTCTAAGCACATGACCACTACCATTGTCTATCTTATGGGTTTCATTATCCTTGCCACTCTTCCCAAGTTTTTCTGTTGGTTTTATGATAATCAACCAAAGACCATGACTAAACATCCCATGTTCTTCCTATAACATGTAGGTTTTTTCTCTTGTGTGTATTGGTGTTGTGGTTTGAGTGAGGAATGGATTCTAAATTTTGAATACTCTTATGTGTGTTGCTGTTGTGGCTTGAGTGAGTAATGATTTATAAATTTTGAATACTCTTATGGGTGTTATTTCATTTCATATAATATGTACGATTTTTCTCTTATGGGTGTTATTGCATTAGAATTTCTAAATTTCTAAATTATGGAATGAATTCTAAATTTTGAATACTTTGGATGGGGATTTTTTTAATGGTGTTGTTGCAGGTCAGGAGAGGGGTTGTTGTGTTGTTGCAGGTCTGGAGAGGGGAGAGGGGCATGCTTCTATGGAGCTGAGCAATTTTATACCAATTGTTTCAAAACCGTTGTTATAGGTACTATAATATAACTATACCAACAGTTTGTTATAACTGTTGGTATAGGTTTATATCATCGGTTATAAAAAAACGTTGGTATAGCCTTATGGATTGCCATATCCCCTCTATACCAACGGTTAGAAACCGTTGGTATAAGTGTAACACACATATACCAACAGTTTACAAACCTTTGGTATACGTTATACTTTAACACACATATACCAACAGTTTGTAGCAAACGGTTGGTATACATTCTATTTTGACACCTATACCAATGGTTTTCACAGAACCATTGGTATAGGCCCATTGTCACGCCTTACATGGCCACTTTTGAGGGAACCATTGATATACTATATACCAACGGTTTCCATGCCTTTACCAAAGGTTTACAACCATTGGTAAAGCGTAAAATTCTAGTAGTGAATCATTCTATCTAGAATTTCATCTAAGTATAAATTTAGAATTATTGCTTCACATGTCATTATTTTTAATAATAAAAAAGACAAAAAGATATTAATCACTATCATATAATAAACAAAAACACAAAAAGTGATAGAATAGGTGAATTAGATAAAGAAAGTGAACTACATTGAGAATAATCCTCAAGAGATATGACCATTGTCTGCCACTGTGCTGAACTAGGAAAAATATAATTATTTTCTTCCACACACCAAGACAAGCATGCATCAAAACTGAAGCTGTTTTCAGGGAGCAAAAAATTAGTTCATTTTATTTTTCTATTTTCACATCTTATTTAGATTTCATTTCATTTAAAAAACTAAAAAAACCAGTATGTATTCAAAATCAGAATATTATGCATAGAAATATTACTCACAGGTGCAGCAACAACAATAACAAGAAGATGAATATTTTAGAAGAGATCAGGTGCATGAACTTAGAAAAAATGTTGAACAACTAACCAGAAAGGCTGATAGAGATTTTTATTATTTTCGTGCATTAATGGAGCAACCCAACCCTAAGCTGGAGAAAGATCCTAAGAAAGTGGTGTAAGAAATTTCACCACTTATATTTGAAATTGAAGAACCTAAGGAGTCAAGGGAGGAAGACGTACCTACTAAGCTACAAGTGGGATATCAAAAAAGTTTGGATTAATTATTGATTAAATGTGAGGAACTACCTGACCTCCCAATACAATACAAAGAAGAAGATTCAACACCACAAAAGGAAGAAACCACCCATGTTGTGGAATTTGAAGTCACGATGGTGGAGCCAAACTACCTACCTCCATCCTCAGAGAGTCTACACCAAGAGGCACTTACCACTGAGGCATAGATTGAAGCTGAACCAACTCAGGGAGTTGAACCATTCATTGACTCTATCCCTTCTAAATTTATTGAATCTAAATTATACATTACTCCTTGTGGTTTTGATTTTACAGAATCAGACAATCTCAGCTATGCCATGGAGGGTGAAGAAGAACCAAGATGTGCACATTCGGAGGAACATATGGATCTCCCTGGATATGTTGAATATTTATTGATGGAAGTTCATGAAGGGATACTAGTGGATTTCCTTAATAAAACCATGACATATTTTTCTTACTTTGATGGGGAAGAATTTTATCTTTATACTTCATGTTTTAATATTATTCAAATATAATTACACTATGACTTTCCCATTTACTATTCCTTTGATGAAGCATGGCTCGAGGAACCAATGTACATAGAATAAGATGTTTCACAAGTAAAAACCAAGAAGGAGGTTGATTCATACTTCATCCTACCCCCAGCAGGAAAGATAACCCCCATTGTTAAGGGGGTGGGGATGTTGTGTACTCTATCCCTAGATCATTCCTCACCTAGAAGGACGAAGCAGAATCTATGAAATGCCACATGTAGTGGTTCAAATAAAAGAATCTTCATCCTTCATCAGACTTTGGATAATAGCTGGCACTTCCCTCTAGAGGTAGTCAAAATTCTGGGCTGACTTAGGGGATAATACCAATATTTATATTTACTTGCTTTCTAGGAATTCATATGTCAATTTATTTTCTTTGAAATAATTTAGCATGTGGCCCCCTCCCACTTTTCATTTTGAGCTTAAATGAAATGATCATTGAGATTAATTGAGTTTTTTTTATAGGATCATAACGGTAGAAGGAAGCCCCATATAGTGAACGAGAAGGACCCAGTTTCATGGAAAAAGGGTGTTAAATTTTAGTGCATTATCTTTTAAACACTCCAAATTTTTTTCTACAACATTTCTTGAGCTTTAAAGATAAAATTGCATGCCCAAACTTGAATTCATGTTTTTCTCAACTTATCTATGAGACATGAGTTTCTTAAAAATCCTCTAATTCCATGTTTTGGATTTCAATGTTGATATAATTATATGATTGAAATTAATAATTGAATTTTTAAAATGAATCATGGATATTGAAGTAATGACTCATGATTTGAAGGAATTAATTGATTCATTTAAATGAAATTTCCCTATCATCATTCAAGATTTGAATTTCGGAAGTTCGTGTGAATTGATTTATTATTTATGCCATGAGTGATTGTCTAATGTTATATTTCCCATTCCCGAGATGATTTCTAGACCGGGTACTTCCTATTTATTATTGAGCATATTTATTGGGTAATCTTGGGACATGTAACAAACCATAAAATGTATTGAAACTTTTTAAATCTATGACTTTGCAAAAAAGCATTTAAAATGATTGAGGCAGCGTTTGAAAAGCTAATTTTCCTTAAAAGACTACCTTTACATCAATCCTTCTTTTAGCACAGAGAGACCATGAATGACCTTTATAGGAATGAGTCATGTTTCAAGACATTTTTATCCATTCCTACCCTCCTCTGAGTATTTTAATGATATTTTAATGTTGAAGTGTGCTGGTAAAGAGAATCATGGTGGAAGAGATGATATATAGTGTAAGAAAGAAGTGTAGGGGTTTTAATGTGGTAATTGTAAAAGGTTGTGAAATCACTCATTATACTCTATTTTTTCCCCTCTTGAATTAAAAAAAATGAAAAAATGACCAAAAGAACCAACAAAAAGAGAAAAAAATGGGTTCTGATTTGGGAAAACCCAAAATCACCATTTTCTAGACTAATGATCATATGAGAATGTATGGTTAGGTGATTGATGTGAGGTATGATATAATCATAACTTTTGAAAAAAGAAAATAAATTACAAAATAAAAAAAATTCAAGGGGGTGAACAAATCATTCATTATGATTACTTGATCATAACATTTTTTATGTGTTTTGGGAAGTGGGTGTTGCTACTATGAAGGGGATAATTTCATTATATTTTTACATTTGATATCATGCATAGTACTTAATATATTTTCCTCCTCCTTGAGCCTTAATTTTTAAAGCATAAAATCCTACCAACCTTAAACCTAAGATTCAATAGAACCTTAATTTCAAGTCCTCTTGATTTTATGTGCATTTTTTCATTACAAAGTATAGAAAGTAGTTTATTTACAAGCCTATGGATAACGAGAATGTTCTCATGATATGAGCATAACTCTACATGAATTGTATAATGAGTAATGAGAGAAAATAATCAAAAGTGAGGTAAATTATGACTTGGCATGTTTAATAATAATGAATCAAGGATCTTGAATGAATAAAAGGAGAATTTCCATCAATTTTCAAATGGTAAAAGTAAAATATGTGAATTATTTGTTTCTTTGAAAAATGGGGAATTAAATTGATATGTTTGAAATTTTTTGAAATTGTTATTTCACATTGAAAGTTGTTTGATTTAATTGAATTGGAATTTGAATATTGGTAACATTAGTGTCCTCAAATTTCTATGTTGAGATTTTATTCTTGAGGACTAGCATGGTTTAAGTGTTGGGGTATTTGGGAGAGCAAATTTAATAGGCCAAAAATGTGCAAACATTCAGAGTAATGAATTATACCTATAAAAGGAGGCCCTTGCCTTCTTCGCAAATCATCAGCCTGACACCCACAACTAAGGAGGGATCCCACCAGGGCACGGGAAACTTCTTCTCCTCTTTCCCCCAAATTTATTTTTTATATTTTATTTTAATTTTTTTGTATTATTTTTCAATTATAATTCAAATTTTAGTTTTATTAATCCATTCCTTTGTGTTTCTCCATCCAATTTTCATCATTTATTTCCTCTCTCTATTCTCTTCCACCCACTCCACTGAGTAATAAATTACTTTCAGAAATGAGAGGCTGACCTTGAGACTTGTCCTATGGGGTGGTGAAGGTGATCATGAATTTTATTTAATTTTTAATTTTATGTTTGTAGATATATTTGAGTAGCACACACATGTAAGGTGAATGTATTCGATGTTGTGACTAACTCCAATGACACGCAACTAAACCTATCCCTTTTATTTTATTTAATCATTTTCCCTCTCTCTATTGGTTAGTTCTTCACACGTTGGATTTGAGATAATCAATGTATGAAATGGCTTCGATTGAACTGGGTCCTGGACGATGACACATTATAGACAATGGTGTATCACCAACATGGATTAAAGGAGGAGGTGGAATTGAGAGTTCTCAGACATTCAATGATATTCCACAATTTATAATTAAATAACAGTAGTTAATACATGAGATTTAATGTTTGGATTATCAAACTAAAATAAAACATATAATGGATCATAATGATTGAACATTTTACCAACCCCCAAAACCATGTTCTTTTTTATTAATTCATTCTATATAGAATTGCATCTTAGTATAAATTTAGAATTCTTGATTCACATGTAATTATTTTAAATAATGAAAAACCCAAAAATATTTTCATCAGTTTTATTTAATAAAAAAAACCACAAAAAGAGATATAATATGTGAATTAGATAAATTAAGTGAACTATATTGAGAAGGCTCTTCAAGAGAGACGACTCTGGTCAGCCACTATGTTGCACTAGGAAAAATATAATTATTTTTTTCCATGCCCCATGATAGGCGTGTGATAAAACTAATATTTCTTCCAAAGAGAAAATCATTATTTTCTTTACTTTTTCTATTTTCACAACTTAGTTATATGTCATTTCGTTTAAAAAAACTAAAAAAATACATCCATTATGTATAAAAATTTATAATACTATGAAAGGAAAAATTACTGATAGGTGCAGAAACAATAACAAGAAGAAGATAAATATTTCAGAAGAGCTAATGTGCATGAACATAGAGAAAGAATTGAAAAATTAACCAGAATTTCTAATAGAGTTGTTGATTATGTTCGTGCATTAATGGAGTAACCCAAACCTAAGCCAAAGGAATAACCTGAGAAAGTGGTCGAAGAAATTTCACCACTTATATTTGAAATTGAAGAACCTGAGGAGTCAAGGTAGGAAGTCTTACCTGGTGATCTAAAAGTGGGAGATCAAAAAAGATTGGATGAATTTTTGATTTAATGTGAGGAACTACCTGACCTCCCCATACAATAAAAAGAAGAAGATTCATCACAACTGAAGGAATAAACCACCCAAGTGGTGGAATTTTAAGTCAAGATGGAGAATCCCAACTACATGCCTCCATCATCAGAGAGTCTACTCCAGGAGGCACTTACCACTGAGGCATAGATTGAAGCTGAACCGACTCAGGGAGTTGAACCATTCATTAACTCTATCCCTTATAATTTTATTGAATCTGAATTCTACATCACTCCTTGGGGTTTTGATTATACAGAATCTGAAAATCTTAGCTATTACTTAGAGGATGAAGAAGAACCAGGATATGCACATGTTGAGGAACATATGGAGCTCCCTGGACACGTTGAATATTAATTGAAGAAAGTTCATGAAGATATTATAGTGGATTTCCATAAGGAAATCATGATAAAATATTCTTACTTTAATGTGGAAGAATTAAATATTGGTACTTCATGTTTTAATATTATTCAAAAAAAATTACACTATGTCTTTCCTATTGACTATTCTTTTGATAAAACATACCTTGAGGAACCAATGGACAAAGAAGATGAGGTTGCACAAGTAACAACCAAGAAGGAGGACGATTCATACATCATCCTACCCCACCATGCAAGCTATACCTCATTGTGAAGGGGGGATATGGTGTACTATATCCATGGATCATTACTCACCCAGAAGAATGAAGCACAAGTTGAGAAATTCCACATGTGGTGGTTCCAATCAAAGAAGATTCATCCTCCATCAGACTTTGGATAATAGTTGGTATTGCCCTTTGGAGGTAGTCAAAATTCAAGGCACACATTAGGGATAATACTAAGATTTATCTTTACTTTCTTTCTAGGAATTTTGATGTAAATTTATTTTCATTGAAATAATTTAGCATGGGGACACCTCCCTGTTTTCATTTTAATCTTAAATGAAATGACCAGTATGAATAGTTGAGTAATTTTATTTTGTAGGATCATGACGGTAGATGGAAGCCCCAAACAGTGAAGGGGAAGGACCAAGTTTCATGGGAAATGGGTGTTCAATTTTTGTGTTTTGTCTTTTAAAATTTCCACATTTTTTTCCACAACATGTTTTGATATTTAAAGCTAAAATTGCATGCCCACACTTAAATTCATGTTTTACTCGGCTTATCTAGGTGACATGAGATTCTTAAGAATCCTGAGATGCCATGTTATATATTTTAATGTTGAAATGATTAAATTATTGAAATTAAAAATTTAATTTTTAAAATGAATCATGGATATTTAAGCACTGACTCATTATTTGAAGTAATTAATTGATTCATGTAAATAAAATTACCCTACCATCCTTGATGCATTGAATTTATGAAGTTCATGTGAATTTATTTATTAGTCATGCCATGAGTGATTGTCCAATTTTATATTTCCCATTCCTTAGAGGATTTCTAGACCAAGTACTATTTATTTATTCTTGAGCATATTTTTTGAGTGATCTTGGGACATGTAACTGACCAGAATTTGTATTGAAACTTGTCATGTCTATAACTATGAAAAAAAACATTTAAAATAATTTAGGCATCCTTTAAAAATATAATTTTCCTTAAAAGACCACCATTACATCAATCCTTCTTTTAGCCCATAGGGACCATGAATGACCTGTATATGAATGAGCCATATTTCAATCCATTTTTATCCATTCCTAACTTCCTCTAAGTATTTGCAAAATATTTTAAAGTTGAATTGTGGGGGTAAAGGGAATCATGGAGGACGAGATGATATACTTTATAAGGAAGAAGTGTGGGGGTATTATTGTGGTAATTGTAAATGGTTGTGGAATCATTCATCATACTCTATTGTTTTCCACACTAGAATTAAAAAAATGACCAAAATGACAAAAAGATTTAAGAAAAAAAAGAAAAAAATGGGTTGTGATTTGGGAAAAAAATCATCATTTTTCAGACTGATGATCTTATGATCTTATGTGGTTATGTCATGGATGTGAGGCTTTATATAATGATAAATTTCAAAAAAAGAAAAAAAAGTACAAAATAAAAAAAATATATTCAAGAGGGTGCAAAAGTCATTCATTATGCTTACTTGATGATAACCATTTCATTGAGTTTTGGGAAGTGGGTGTTGCTACTTTGCGGGAGATAATTTCATTATATTTTTAATTTTGATATCATGCATAGTACTTATGCGATGTTCCTCCTCCTTGAGCATTGATTTTTAATGCATCAAATCCTACCAACCATAAACCTCAATGTCAATAGAACCTTAATTTCAAGTCCTCGTGATTTTATGTGTTTTTTGTCTTTACAAAGTGGAGAAAGTAATTTATTTACAAGCCTATTGATAAGGAGAATGTTTCTCATGATATAAGCATAAATCTACTTGAATTGTATCATGACTGATGAGAGAAAAGAATAAAAAGTGTGGTAAATCATGACTTGTCATGTTTAATAATAATAAATGATGGAGATTGAATGAATGAAATGATAAGTTCCACTAATTTTCAAAGGGAAAAAGTAAAATATGTGAATTATTTGTTTCATCGAAAAATGAAAAATAAAATTGATATTTTTTGCATATTTTTAAAAGATTGATTTCACATTGATTTTTTTTTGATTTTATTGCATTGGAATTTGAATTTTGGTAACATTGGCGTTCTATGATTTCCATGAGGAGATTTTATGCTTGAGGACAAGCCTGGTTTATGTGTGGTGGAATTTGACATAGAAAATTTTTATGCATATTTTTTATCAAATAATGATGATTTTTTTAATTTTTTTGAATGATAAAACTCATTTATTTCAATGTTTTATTAAAATAATGAGGATTGTTACTTTTGTTTTTTGGTCAGGAATCACAGCGTGGACCCGCAGCTCGTTGCCCGAGCCCACACCGGCATAAAGAGGTTCATCATCTTGCCACCGCAGGAGAAGCATAGGGAGAAGAGGAGCTACGGGGATCACCAATGATACGATGATGGCCTCACTGACAGGTTCACGACGTAGTTTCTATGGAAAGAGATGTTCTCCTTCCACTTCACCGAAGCCACTGTCGGAAGAATGGGTAAGTACTTCATGCAGACCTTGGGCACAGATTTTCGAGATTTCAGGTAATTTTGTGAGAATTAAATGAGAAAAATGCCTAAAATTTCAACTTGGTGGTGATTAGAAGTCAGAAAAGGTCCATATATTCCTTGATCCTTTTGTGTCGGGGGAAGGACAGAGTGGGAGGAGTACAGCGAGGCCATGAGCGGTCTGTCGGTGGCGATCATGGAGGTGATGGGCATCGTCCTTGGGGTGGGATGTAGCAAAATTTGGGATTTCTTCATTGGAAATGAATCAAATGTGTGTCTAAATTACTACCCTCCTTGCCAGTGATCAGAGGTGACGCTGGGGACGAGACCCCACTGCGATCCCACCTTCATTACCATCCTCCACCAAGACGACATGGGTGGCCTCCATGTTTCATATGACGGGAGGTGGAATTCAATCCCCCCCGCCCCAACCATGTTTGTTGTTCTCATCAGTGACAACATTATGGTATACACGTCTGCATTCACCACTGATCCTTTTAACCCTTCTGATTTTCATAGTCATAATAAAAGGGAAAATCACAGGCTCTGACGAATGGGAAGTATAAGAGCTGCATACACATGGCGGTGGTGAATGAGCGGAGGGAGAGGAAGTTGATAAGCATCTTTCTGTGTCCGGTGAGGGAGAGGGTGGTGAGTCCCCCACCTCAGTTGGTTGCCGGCGGGATCCCCCGGAGGGCGTACCCAGATTTTGAATGGCCCACCTTCCTAGACAGGTAAAACCACGAACTACTGCTGACCCACACAAGATCGATAGGTAACTAACCCCCACTGACCCACACATGATATGACCCACACAGGATCGATATGCGTTGACCCACACAGGATCGATGAGCACTGACCCACACATGATCTGACCCACATAGGATTGATGTTCTTTCGTCACGTTGTAGTCTGCCACAGGTCTCCATGCACTTGATACACTCAAGTTCCGTAGAATATTCCCCTCAAGATATCGATCTTAGCTCGACCACCACTAATCTCCACAAAGGAATAACACAAAGGTCCTCTATGTTTTAAGGGTTTCAACGTGATAGATGACATGTCAATCGGATGCCTAGTCTGTGATTTATATGCGTTTTAGCTTCGGGGGCCCGGTTGGATTCGGGTTAGATCAAACTCGGCCTTACTCCAAATATCTAAAAAACTCAATTGGAGAATACCGAAAGGACCATCTCGATCCAAGGATCCCAACACTATAGACAGTTCATCAAACAGACGTTCGGTTCTCAATATATGCTCCTTTATGTGTTTCAGGGTCCGGTCAGACCTGGTCGGACTGACTCGACCTGACTTGCTCTGGGCTGGGCCGAGGTGGAGTCGGCCCGATGGGCTGATGTTTGGTCTGACCCTTATGAGGGGTGGTCCACAAGGGCATCCCACAGTGGCCCGTATGGGCAGCCTGGCCAGAATAGGGTGGCCCGCAAGGGGGCGGCCCCCAATGAGGTGGCCCGACCCGCGTAGGGCAGTGACCCGATCCAGGGAGGCAGCCCGCTTTGAGGTTGGCAGATCATTCTGAGGGCGATGACCGAATATGAGGGAGAATTCCCGCTCTGAGGGTGGGGGCCCGGTGTAAGGGCGAAAGCCGGGTGTGAAGGTGGTGGCCCACTCCGAGGGAGGCTGTCCGGTCCGAGGGCGGTGGTCCGACCCAAAGGCGGGGGCCTGGTCTGAGGGAGGGGGCCTGGTCCGAGGGAGGCTGCCCTGTGCGAGGGTGGTGCCCCTACTCGAGGGAGGTGGCCCTCTCCATGGGCTGCAGCCCGGTTCAGTCCGATTGGGGGGGGGGATAACCCCCCGATCACCCAGATTCCCAAAAAGCCCGGAGGCCATTCAGTTGGTGAGGTGGCTGACGAGCCGTGACCCTCCTCTTGTGGCGTGCGTTGACGTGTTCGCGGTCTTTCGAGGCAGTGCAAGGAATGAAAAATAGCAGAGGGTTTGGGCCAGGTTTGTTAGGCCTGCACCCCCCACATTAGATTGCAATATGAAGGATATTAAGGGACTTTAATAAAAAGTTGTATCGAACATAGGATTAACCCCACAAGATTCCCCACAATAACCTCCCGTAAAGAAGGATGAATCTCTAGTCAACCCGTTAATCGGTTGAACTGCGTTCTTCGTATAATTTCAAGAATGTGGTAGAGGGAAAGAAAAACACACAAATGAAAATAACCCCCTACCTGGAAGCGACGTCCGCAGACAACGGTCGACAGAACCTCCTTTATCGTTGTCGTCAGTTCGTGACTCAGTGGCGCTCGTCACCACTTGTTGGAACCTATCTCTTCCTCCTGGTGGTTGGCGTCGCGGTGCTTTGCCAGAGCATCGTCATTTTGTGAAGTCGTGCCAACACCCCTCCCTGAGCTCCATATAAATAGGAGAGGCGAAGGAGTGTATAATTCTCGTGGAATTAATGAGGATCATTTAATTAATGAACCTCCTGGAATTCCAACGGTGTGGCTACAAGGAAAGAAGAGTTAAGCCATTTATTGGATTGACACATCGTCGGTCCTGCTAGCATCGTTCGTGCATTGGAGGAAATAAGGAAAATAAAATAACAAAACATGTTATTTTATTAATCATTCAAAAGTCCAAAAAAATAACTTTTTCACCCAACCTACTGTGGTTGAAGTTATGCCTCTATTAAGAGAATCTCGGCATTGTAGGTTCATCAATGCCCTCAGATTTTGAAGTCGAACAACAGTTCAAAAGTTATAAAACGCCACTCACGCGTTTACTGAACGTACCCACAAAAAAGTTTGTAATGTTATAAACAATCACCCTCAACCCGTGCTGGTTGAGTTTAGGATTTTCCTAATTGAATCATGTCCCAACGAACCCAACGGTACTCTTGGATTTCCAATCCGAGTTACCATTTAAAAGTTATTGATTTTTTAATAAAATAATTGTCACTTAATTATTTTATTTACGGCAAAAAAGTATCTTTCACTAGTAGCCTGTACCGGCCAAAGTTAGTATCTTACAAAAGAGATCATGCCCTCACGAGCTCAGTGGTGGTCTCATGTTTTTAATTTTAGTTACCATTTGTGAGTTATAAGCATTTGAAAAATAAAATAATTTAATTTAATAATTTTATTTATGGTTATTCCATTTTCATGTTTTCTCATAGGAGGCCCGCACCGACAAAACTTAAGCCCTGCCTAGGGTAAACCCACCATTATGAGGATAAAAAATCCCTCACATTTTAAATTAGAGTAACCGTTTAAGAATTATTCCAATTTTTCAAGAAATCTGATTACATGCACTAATTAAAGCTTAAAAAAACTTTGACAGAACATTTTGGACACCCTGGGCCTCAGAATCACGCGCCGTCAGATTTTGCGATCTCAAAATAATTCCATATAATTAAAAAAAATATATGGAATTTCTTAGACATTACAATAGTTGTCCTGTTAACTACCTCAACAAAATCATTGAGGAAGTCATAGTATCTAATTTTTGGTCTTATGTTCGAATGAAGCTTGAAGATTCATACTGAACATAAGTTTATTCCAAGATTAAAAAGTTATCCCTTCCATTTTGGGAGCATTATGATTTTTGCAACCAACAATGGTTGAATTTTGTGACATCGGCAATGAGGATCAAGGATATCTTAGAGTTGATCCCTTCCAATATTTGATAAGAACTGTTTATATCCCTCGGATGAGAGAGGTGCTTTGTATAATTCATTGATGATTATTCCATGAGATTTTAGGTGTACCCAATCAAGATGAAATCAAGTGTTTTTAAAGTCTTAAAAACATTGTAAGCCTAGATGAAGATGCAATCTTGAAAGAAGATCAAGTGTTTGAGGATTGATAGTGGTGGAAAATATTCAAGTGAGGATTTTGATACTTTTTTTTTCAATGAGAAGGCATCCAGAGACAATTGATGTTGTCTTACACTCCTCAACAAAATGGAGTGGCAAAATGGGTGAACGTAACCTTGTTGGATGGAACAAGGGAGATATTGAAGACTATAGGAATTTTCAATAAGTTTTGGGATAAAGTAATGAAGATCACATGTTATGTGATCAATCAATTTACTTTTGTGATGATTGATATGAAAACACAAATGAATATGTGGAGTGTTAAACCTACTGATTGTTCTTGGTTACATACTTATGGAGGTCATGTATCTATATTGTTTAATGATCAGGAAAGATTGAAGTTGGATTCGAGATCCAATGAATGTATAATATTTGGATACATTGATGGTGTGATGGAGTATCGTCTGTGGGACCCCATTACCCATAGACATATCATCAGCATGGATGTTATATGTCTAGAAGATAAGGTGAAAGTGATGATTAATGGGGACTTGAAGAAATAGAACACATATACTATAATAGTTGGGGTGGAGGATGAATCCATAGAATGTAACGCCCCGACCACAGTTACCTAGAGTCGGTGCATTATTACATAACATTGGCATGATCACAAGAAAGATCAAATATCGAAAGACCGATTGGTTTAGTAGTCTTTGAAACACTAGATATATTCATAAAGTTTTACATTACATCATAAAGTGAAAAACTACTACTACAACATAATGTCTCCATAGTCCACACTATTATCCCCTCATAATATCCCTACAGGTCATTCATAACTTACTTCTTCACATCCTGGGAAAAATAAAACATAGAAAAGGTGTGAGCTCAAATGCCCAGTAAAGATAAGAATATAGCGGAAACTTTCAAAAATAAGCATAAACATTTAAGGCAATGCATTTCTAAAACAAAAGCCTTTTAAACTTGAACTTCAACATAGTATGGAAAAAGGAAAATGTAATAATGCCATTTACCTATTCACATGGATGTTCTACTAATCGAATAATCACATGTAATATCAATAACCACTTTCATAATGATGGAATGCATAATGCCAGACTATCATAACCACATAGCCAAGGCATTGTGCCAAGACTACAAATATGATTTTTCCAAGGCCTTATTCCAAGAAACTAGTTTGTCTCATGAGACCTACTGATGCATCGAGGAGCTATAGTGGGCTCCACCCGTCACATATTAAGTCCAATGCATTCCCTTATGAAAAGGTTTAAACATAAAATAAACATTCGTATTAAAACTAACTTACGAAATGTCAATACTTTCATCATAAACTATGAATGGTATAAAAATATCACAACCACAGTCAAACATATCACAAAATGTTCAATACAATATAGAAGTTTTGTATCATAATAAATCAACTTCAAATAAGCGTAAAATCCATCAAAGGATGTTGACATAAATGAAATCAAAACACTTTTTAGAGAAATATCTCTTTCTATTTTTAAAATAATTTAATAAAACATTTTATTTGAAAATATTTTTATAAGCTTGTAATGGAAGCTTCGACGATTTTATAACAGCGGAAAATTACCACACCCGCCGTATAGGTTAAAAAAACATTCTTACCTTAATTCTGTCAAAAAGGTTAAAAGCAGCTTGTTTGGAAAACGATGGAAAGATTCCTTTAAAAAACACTTATAAAAGTCAAAAAAGGGTATAAATGACTTTAACCCATATTCTTTTAAATAGTAAGAATTTTTTGAAATACATTTTTAAGAATCATGGATGTGGATGATAAAGAGATCCCAGTAGATTATTACGTATAAACAACCTCGGATAATGAAGAGATTGTGAAATAACCCTTACCTTTGTACTTTTCCTTGGTTGGGGTAGGTTAAACTCATGTATAATAGTGAAATAATTGTTATTAAATAATACAAGAATCATATACATTCATATGATATCATATATGATCTTTTAACATTGCTTTGTTAATAATATCTTAGTATTATCGTTGTTTGAGGTGTTAACTTACTTGTTTTCTTTTATAAGTTTTGTTACGTAAGCCATGTTTGTAATGGATAGGTTGTATCTTAATCATATATAGAATGATATCAAGTCCATAGATATTATTATTTACCATCAAATGAGACTTATACTTGAATGGATACGATGGAGAATGAATCTCATCGCGTTCGTGGAGACGGTAGTCGGTATGTACGCACGAGCGACAATATCATTCTTTTGATATTAAAATAATATATAAATGGATGTTATATCATATATACAGAATCATTAAAATTTTATATTTATTATTTACATGAGTTACACATCATTATTATACCCATCCAAATAATAATATATTGAATAACAATTACACCATGACGTGGAGACGGTAAGTTGTACGTACGCACGTATGGTGACATGTTATTCAAAGGGTGGATAAATTACTGATTATGGCTGTACCATATTTATAATAACATCACAGTATATATATGATATTGGAGTTATTATTTTACAATGGTAACAACAAAGGAAGAAAAAGTGGAAGAAGAAAGGAACTTGGAAAAGGGTGGTGAAATCATTACCTCTTCTTCGAGTTCTTCTTTTTAATTTGATCAACAGGGATCTTTAGGTTGGCTTTATGATCAAACTAAGGCCTCTAGGTTTTAGTGAGGGAATTTGGGAGAGTATTTGGGCAGAGTTTGGCTGAACCAAAAGGCTTTGAAGGTGTGAATAAATGAGAAGGAGGAGTGCCCTTTCATAAGAGGGGTGAGTGACACATTTGGAAAAGATAGAAATATAAATTTATAATAAATTCATATTCTGTTTCTAATGGCCTCAAAGTTGATTATTTAAATTTTAATGTGGGGATGGGTCGAAAACCACTCAACCAATAGAATTTGGACAGGTTTGGGTACTTATATTAACCTTATCATTAAGTTTTAACTCTTAGTTAATTTGTTTCACTTTTACAATGTCTCTTTTTATTTTTATATAATATGGTTAATAAACTTACTATATATATCCAAGATACCCCCAAGAGTTCTATTAATTATACGAATATCATTATATAAGTCTCTTGGCCGAAACTTAGATTTTTAGGAATTTAATATCAATTAATGATATAATATTTGTTTTAAAAAATCATTTCTGTCAATTTTGACACTGTTCAATAGTTTATTTTTCTGAAACTCATAACAGAATGCTTACTTAGAAAAAAATTAATTAAATCCTTTATAACATGTCATATTAACTTAGAAAATTAGTGTAATTCATATAAAGTCTCAAATTATATTTATTTGTGTATTTATAATATCAATTATTTTAATTTTTTACTATTATGGTAATTACTACATCATCATTGTTTCATAAATAAATTTAATTATTTAATGTCTAAAAATAATAAATAAAATATCATTATGTAGTAAATCTTTTTATATTTCTAATTAATATTTATAGTCGAAAATAAAACATATATACCCCTATGTAACAATTGTTTTGCTAAAATATATATGCTTGTGTCATTTTTGTATTCATTTTAACTTAATTAAAATAAAGTGTCCCTATCACCTACAAGTGGCTCAATGTGGTCCCAAAATCGACCCAAAGATGCCTATGGTCGAACATGTATTAACCAATAAGGTTAGGACACGTTTTAGGGTAATTTAGTGTTATTATAATATTATTTTTTAACACTTATTTACCGTATTTACCCTTAACCATGGTAAATAAAATATTTACCACAGTAATTATTCAAAATGTCTAAAAATAAATGTTACCTATTTACAAAATTTAAACATCCAGATTCCAAATATGGAATCCATTTTTCCAAATTCAAAACACAGAAGTGGCAGAAATTAATTAAAAATTAATTCCCGTTGTTAAAACAAAAAGCGTGTTTTTAAGAGATAATAACTATCAAAAGATTGACACTTGTTTATGTCTGTTTTAATTGTAAAAGTATGTCCAATGACCAAAATTGTATTAAATGGTAAAAATATATTCTAAATATACTTTAAAACCTCTCAAATGCATAATTTATGACTATTAATTATTTTTATTAAAAAAGTTGTTTTTAATTAAAATTTAGTAATTTTCACTATTCATCAAAATATTAAAGTTATCCGAAAAGTACCAAAATTTCACCTTAGGATAAATTCGATATTCCGAATCCAAAAATGAAGTCCATTTTGAAATATAGAATATATATAATTTCAAAAAGTAGTTATTACTATTCATAACGGCTAGTTTGATTTGTTATAGTGGGTTAGAACTCGGTGTTGCGTACAACACACGCTATCACATTATTCAAAGAGAAGCGTACCATAGAAGCTTGTGGTGTTACATTCTCCCCACCTTCAAATAATTTCTTCCTCAAAATTTCTAGAATACTTATCATATGAAACGAATCGGGTGGTTCTTCATCATAAGTTCCTCGGGTTCCCACGTTGCCTCTTCCATCTTATGGTTTCTGTACAAGACTTTTACCAGACGTGTCGTCCGGTTTCTCAGTACTTGTTCACTCGTATCAAGAATCTTGATGGGATCTTCGCAATAAGACAGATCGGGTTCCAGTTCTAATTCTTCATAGGTGAGTACATGCGTTGGGTCAGGCATGTATTTCCTCAACAGAGATACATGGACCACATCGTGATCTTTGGAGAGACTTGGCAGCATTGCCAATCTGTAAGCTACAGCCCCAATTCGTTATAGAATTTCGAAAGGTCTGATGTACTTGGGACTCAATTTACCTTTCTTACCAAAATGTATGACTCCCTTCCATGGAGATACCTTCAGGAAAACATGATCTCCAACTTGAAATTCCAAATCCTTCCTTCGATTATCGGCATAGATCTTCTGCCCTCTTTGAGCTGCTTTGATGTGATTTTGGATTACCTTCACCTTTTCCACTGTTTCCTCCACCAGTTATGGGCATACAAGTTTTCTTTCACCAACGTCATCCCAACAGGTTGGTGTACAACATCTCTTTCTGTATAACTCTTCATATGGTGCCATCTGAAAACTCGAATAGAAGCTATTGTAATAGGAAAATTCTACCATAGGTAAATATTGATCCCACATACCCTGAAAGTGAAGTGAGCAAGATCTCAACATGTCTTCTACGGTTTGAATAGTCTGTTCTGATTGTGTGTTTGTCTGAGGGTGGTAAGAAGTGCTCAAATGAAGTTCAGTATCTAGGGATTTCTGATGACTTTTGCAGAATCTTGAAGTAAAACGGGGATCACGATCAGAAACAATCGATAGGGGTACTCCATGAAGTCTGACAAATTCATTAATATATAGTCTTGCTAGATGTTCCAGGGGTAGATCTTCTCTTATGGCAAGAAAATGTGCTGACTTGGTAAGACGATCAACAATAACCCATATTGCATCGTTCCTTCTAGGAGTCTTTGGTAGCTCCATGACAAAGTCCATCGTAATATTGTCCCATTTCCACTCCGATATGGGAATAGGTTTCATGACTCCTCCAGGCTGTTGCCTTCCAGCTTTCACTTGTCGACAAACCATACATCTTGACACAAAATCAGCAATCTCCCTCTTCATGTTGTCCCACCAAAAATGTTCCTTCAAATCTCTATACATTTTGGTGCTCCCAGGGTGTATAGAGAAATTGAAACTATGAGCATCATCCAGCAATTCCCTTTTTAGATTAGGTATATCGGGAACACAAAGCCTCTTTCCGAATTTCAAAATTCCATTTTCATACAAAAAATCTCTCAATCTCCCATCATTCACAACTTTAATCTTTTTTTGAAATTCTTCATCATCGGTCTGAGAACTCTTAATCCTTTCTAGTAAAGATGGTTTGGCAACCATTTGAAAAATCCTTGATGTTTCTCCTTCCCTGGTTATTCCCATGTCCATCTTCACTAGATCCATGAAAATTGGATCCCTTTCAATTCTCATATTGTTCAAAACTCCATGATCTTTTCTGCTCAAAGCATCTTCCACCTTGTTTTCCTTCGTCGGGTGGTAGTGTATCGTGAAATCATAATCCTTGAGTAATTCAAGCCATCTCCTTTTCCTCATGTTGAGTTCTTTTTGTGAGAAAATATATACTTCAAACTCTTGTGATTAGTATAAATATCACATTTTTCACCATAGAGGTAGTGCATCCATATCTTCAAAGAAAAGATCACAGCTGCTAACTCGAGATCATGAGTAGGATAGTTTTGTTCATGAATTTTCAACTGTCATGATGCATAGGCAATAAACATATCATTCTGCATAAGGACACAACCAATTCCTTTCTTCGATGCATCACTATAAATAACGAACCCATCATTCCCCGATGGTAGAGTCAGTATAGGAGTATTGAATAATCTTCTCTTCAGTTCTTCGAAACATTCTTCACACTCTTTTGTCCAAACAAATTTATCCCCTTTACGTGTGAGCTTTGTTAATGGGTTAGCAAATCGGGAAATATTCTGGACGAATTGTCGATAATAACCTGCCAAACCAATAAAACTACGTACCTCAGTTATACTTGTCGGTGCTGGCCATTCTTGGATTGCCTTACTCTTAGAAGGATCAACAGAGATTCCATCTTTAGAGACAATATGGCCAAGAAAAGAAATCTCATGAAGCCATAATTCACACTTTCTAAACATCCCATATAATTAATGTCTTCTCAGAGTCTTCAGGATAATGCGCAAGTGATTTTCATGATCTTCGTAGCTTTTGGAGTATACCAAGATATCATCAATAAATACCACCACAAATTCATCAAGATACTCCTTGAAAACTCTATTCATCAGATCCATGAATACAGAGGGTGCATTAGTCAAACCAAAAGGCATTACAGTAAACTCGTAATGCCCATACCTGGTTCGAAATGCTATCTTCGGAATGTCTTCCTTCTTCACACACAAGTGATGGTATCCAGATCGAAGGTCAATTTTTGAAAAGTATTGAGCTCCATGCAGTAGGTCTAATAAATCATCAATGTGAGGTAGGGGATACTTGTTCATTATCCTTATTGCATTGATCTCCCTATAGTCAATACATAACCTCATAGATCCATCTTTCTTTTTAACAAAAAGAACAGGGGCTCCCCATGGAGAAACACTAGGGTGAATAAATCCTCTATTACTCAATTCCTCTTGTTGTTTCTTTAGTTCGACTAACTCTACAGTGGACATTCTATAAGGGGTATTCGATATAGGCCTTGATCCAGGGATTAAATCAGTGGAAAACTCAACTTCTCATTCTGGAGGATGTCCAGGTAAATCTTCCGGAAATACATATACAAATTCTTTCACAACAGGTACATCGTCTATTTGAACATTCATTTCCTCACCCACAATTATTTGATTCTCTTCCTCCCCAATAATTGAATTTATTTGAGCTACTGGGGGTGGATCTAAATAAGAAATAGGTGGTGACGATTCTGCTCTAAAGATAAGGTGTTCCTTATCATTATTATCAAGAATTGTAACCTCTTTCTTCTTAAAATAAATCTTCGCATCATAGTCCGAAAGCCAGTCCATACCGAGGATTATATCAAACTCAATCATAGGTATGACCATGAGATCATCAGATAAAGAACATTTATGTTCTCTAATGGGGACTGATTCACAAAACTTTGTTCCAGTGTTACTTCCCTTAGGAGTTTTAACTGACAACTCCCTTGTTAAATCAAATTGGAAGTATCTAATTTTCTTAGCAAACTGGGAAGATATGAAACAATGCCATGATACAGAATCAAATAATTCATTTGCTAAACTTGAGGAAACCATTAAATTACCTTCCACCACGTCTTTCGGAGCTTCTACCTTAGCAGTAGTGATAGCATAAGCTTGGCCTTGATCCCTTGGAATTTTCTGAGATAAGGTCTCCTGACTCTTAGGACATTCATTTTCATAATGCCCCATCTCCCTGCAATTGTAGCACTGAACGTTGGTGGCCTCCTTCTTCCCCTTGAAATCACGATCTTGGTGGCCTTTTTCACCACACTTATAACAGACTCCCGTTCCCTTCAAGCAAGTACCAGGGTGTTTCTTCCCACATTTACCACAGGATGGATATTCAACATTTCCCTTATTCCCCTTATTTCCATTCACAGATTGATCAGTAGGCCTCTTCTTCTCTTGCTTTTCTTTAAAGTCATAAGACATAGAGAATTCCTTTTCGGTCTTGATAGCACATGAGACAATGTCTTCATATGAAGAAAAGGATTGTGAGACTAATGCTCGACGAAGAAATGGTATTAACCCATCAAAGAAACCATCAATCATACTTCTTGGGTTACGTATATAATCTCCAGCATAACTTGCCAACCTTGTAAAGTTAGCCTCATACTTTGCGACATTATCATCCTCCTTTTGTCTCAGACTCAGAAATTGCCTTTCCATATCTGCTCGATGGTCGCGAGGAAAGTATTTTTCTAAAAACAGATCTTTGAACTCCCTCCATTCCATATTTGATACTTCATCATCTTCCTTCGTGTTTTGAATCAATGACCACCATTGTTCAGCATCTCCAGTGAGGCGGTAAACTTCCATGATAACTTTTTCCCTTTCACTACTCCCCAAAGCCTGAAATATTTTATCTAGGGAATTTATCCATTGCTCAGCTACTAAGGGATTTGTACTCCCATTGAACATTGGTGGTTGATGACTCATGAATCGATCTAACATTGATCCTCCACGCTGCGGATCAGGGTGCTCCATACGGGTAAGGTTATTATTCATAACCTGAGTGAGTTGTCCCAGTATGGTGATTAGCTGATCGGCACCAGTTGCATCACCAGCTCCACTATAATTATCTTGAGTAGGAGGGAAATCCCTACATGAAGTGCATGCATTGATATGGTTTCCATTTCTTCCACTAGGTGCCATTTCTAAACAATGGCATAAACTAGATTAGTTTATGAATCAAAATACATAATTCCATACTTATAAAACACTTAACATAAATTGAACTATTTATTGATATAATCCATAATCATAAAAATATTTTCCTTGAGGAAGTATATACTAATAAACCCTTCATAATGATTTGTAAATAAAGTGAGAGTTATCCTAAGAATATCCCCCAGGAGTGTCGTAACCAAGAGTGCAGCAAGGCTCGTTGTCGTGCACCAGTTCCCGTTTGATTCTAGCTCAAAGAGGTGTTTTCGGGATTTACCCCTAGGTACATCTGTGCCAGAGACGCCTCTACCTGCTCGTATCCAGACATGGATGTATTGCTCAGAAAACTCACAAAATCTCTACAATACCAAAATTCTAGGAAGTTCTTCTATACTAATCCTCAATGTTCATCTTAGGTCTACGTGATCTAATCAGAGTTTATCTAAATCTAGCTTCCAAGGTTTGTACTAAACTTTTTCTGATACCAACTTTAATGCCCCGACCCCAGTTACCTAGAGTCGGTGCATTATTACATAACATTGGCAAGATCACAAGAAAGATCAAATCTTGAAAGACCGATTGGTTTAGTAGCCTTAGAAACACTATATATATTCATAAAGTTTTAAATTACATAATAATGTGAAAAACTAATAAAATAACATAATGTCTCCATAGTCCACACTATTATCCCCTCATAATATCCCTGTAGGTCATTCATAACTTACTTCTTCACATCCTGGGAAAAAATAACATAGAAAAGGGGTGAGCTCAAATGCCCAGTAAGGATAACAATATAGCGGAAACTTTAAAAAATAATCATAAACATTTAAGGCAATGCATTTCTAAAACAAAAGCCTTTTAAACTTGAACTTAAACATAGTATGGAAAAAGTAAAATGAAATAATGCAATTTACTTATTCACATGGATATTCTACTAATCGAATAATCACATGCAATATCAATAACCACTTTCATAATGATGGAATGCATAATTCCAGACTATCATAACCACATAGCCAAGGATTCGTGCCAAGACTACAAATAAGATTTTTCAAAGGCCTTGTGCCAAGACACTAGTTTGTCTCATGAGACCTACCGATGCATCGAGAAGCTATAGCGGGCTCCACCTGTCACATATTAAGTCAAATGAATTCCCATATGAAAAGGTTTAAACATAAAATAAACATTCGTATTAAAACTAGCATACGAAATGTCAATACATTCATCATTAACTATGAATGGTATAAAAATATCAAATACACAGTCAAACATATCACAAAACCTTCAATATAATATAGAAGTTTTTTATCATAATAAATCAAATTCAAATAAGCATAAAATCCATCAAAGGATGTTGACATAAATGAAATCAAAACTATTTTTAGAGAAATATCTATTTCTATTTTAGAAATAATTTAATAAAAAAATTTCTTTGAAAATATTCTTATAAGCTTGTAATGGAAGCTTTGACTATTTTATAACAGCGGAAAATTACCGCACCCGCCGTATAAGTTAAAAAAACATTCTTACATTAATTCTGTCGAAAAGGTTAAAAGCACCTTGTTTGGAAAATGACGGAAAGATTCCTTTAAAAAACTCTTATAAAAGTCAAACAAGGGTATAAATTACTTTAACCCCTATTCTTTTAAATAGTAAGAATGTTTTGAAATACATTTTTAAGAAACATGGATGTGGATGATAAAGAGATCCCAGTAGATTATTACGTATAAACAACCTCGGATAATGAAGAGATTGTGAAATAAACCTTACCTTTGTACTTTTCATTGGTTGGGGTAGGTTAACCTATTGTATAATAGTGAAATAATTGTTATTAAATTATACAAGAATCATATACATTCATATGATATCATATATGATCTTTTAACATTGCTTTGTTAATAATATCTTAGTATTATTGTTTTTTCGGGTGTTAGCTTACTTGTTTTATTTTATATATTTTTGTTACGTAAGCCATGTTTGTAATGGATATGCTGTATATTAATCATATATAGAATGATATCAAGTCCTTAGATACTATTATTAACCATCAAATGAGACTTATACTTGAATGGATACGATGGAGAATGAATCTCATCGCGTTCGTGGAGACGGTAGTCCGTACGTACGCACGAGCGACAATACCATTCTTTTGATATTAAAATAATATATAAATGTATGTTATATCATATATAAAGAATCATTAACATGTTATATTTATTATTTACATGAGTTACAAATCATTATTATACCCATCCAGATAATAATATATTGAATAACAATTTCACCACGACGTGGAGACGGTAAGCCGTACATACGCACGTATGGTGACATGTTATTAAAAGGGTGGATAGATTACTGATTATGGCTGTACCATATTTATAATTACATCATATTATATATATGATACTGGAGATATTATTTTACAATGGTAACAACAAAGGAAGAAGAAGTGGAAGAAGAAAGGAACTTGGAAAAGGGTGGTGAAATCATTACCTCTTCTTCGGGTTCTTCTTTTTAATTTGATCAAAAGGGCACATTAGGTTGGCTTTATGATCATACTAAGGCCTCTAGGTTGTAGTGAGGGAAGTTGGGAGAGTATTTGAGCAGAGTTTTGTCGAACCAAAAGGATTTTAAGGTGTGAATAAATGAGAAAGAGGAGTGCCCTTTTATAAGATGGGTGAGGGGCACCTTTAGAAATGATAGAAATATTAATTTCTAATAAATTCATATTCGGTTTATAATGTCCTCAAAGTTGATTATATAAATTTTAAGGTTGGTATGGGTCGAAAACCACTCAACCAATAGAATTTGGATAGGTTTGGGTACTTATATTAACCTTATCATTAAGTATTAACTCTTAGTTAATTTGTTTCACATTTACAATGTCTCTTTGTATTTTTATATAATATTGTTAATAAACATACTATATACATCCAAGCTATCCCCAAGTGGTCTATTAATGATACACCTATCATGATATAAGTCTCTTGGCCGATCCTTAGATTTTTAGGAATTTAATATCAATTAATAATATAATATTTGTTTTAAAAACTCTTTTATGTCAATTTTGACACTGTTCAATAGTTGATTTTTATGAAACTCATAAAAGAATGATTACTTCGAACATATTTAATTAAATCATTCCTACAATGTCATATTAACTTATAAAATTAGTTTAATTCATAAAAAGTATCAAATTATATTTATTTGTGTATTTATATTATCAATTATTTTAATTTGTCACTATTATGGTAATTACTGCATCATCATTGTGTCATAAATAAATTAAATTATTTAATGTATAAAAATTATAAATAAAATATCATTATGTATGAAATCTTTTTATCTTTCTAATTAATATTTATAGTCTAAAATACAACATATATATCCCTATTTAACATTTGTTTTTCTAAAAGATATATGCTTGTGTCATTTTTGTATTCATTTTAACTTAATTAAAATAAAGTGTCCCTATCACCTACAAGTGGCTCCATGGGGTCCCAAAATCAACCCAATGATGCCTATGGTCTAACATGTATCATCAAATAATGTTAGGACACGTTTTAGGGTAATTTAGTATTATTATAATATTATTTTTAACCCTTATTTACCGGATTTACCCTTAACCATGGTAAATAAAATATTTACCACAATAATTATTCAAAATGTCTAAAAATAAATGTTACCTATTTACAGAATTTGAACATCCTGATTCCAAATATGGAATCCATTTTTCCAAATTCAAAACACAGAAGTGGCAGAAATTAATTAAAAATTAATTCCCGTTGTTAAAACAAAAAACATGTTTTTAAGAGATAATAACTATCAAAAGATTGACACTTGTTTGTGTCCGGTTTAATTGTAATAGTATGTCCAATGAAAAACATTGTATTAAATGGTAAAAAAATATTCTAAATATACTTTAAAACCTCCCAAATTCATAATTTATCAATATTAATTATTTTGATTTAAAAAGTTGTTTTTAATTAAAATTTAGTAATTTTCACTATTCATCAAAATATTAAAGTTATCCGAAAAGTACCAAAATTTCACCTTAGGATAAATTCAATATTCCAAATCCAGAAATGAAGTCCATTTTGAAATATAAAATATATATAATTTCAAAAAGTAGGTATTAATATTCATAACGGCTAGTTTGATTGGTTATGGTGTGTTGGAACTCGGTGTTGCGTACAACATACGCTATCACATTATTCAAAGAGAATCATACCGTAGAAGCTTGGGGTGTTACATAGAAGTACCAATTTCCTTTGATTATCATGATTATCATGTTATGATTGATTTTGGACTATGATGATCAACTCAAGATAAAAGAGAACCAATATAGCAATCAAAATTTATCACTGAGAGAAGTATTGTGTACTAATTATTGATGGAGGACTGTAATCCATATTATTATTTTGGAGGTGATGTGGAGTTCAGAAATATCTACATGGATGGAAGAAATTAAGGAGAAAGTTGATGCCCTTAACAAGAACAACACTTGAGATATTGATCCATTACCTCATGGAAGGAAGACTATCCGCAAAAACAGGTTCATTGAGATTAATTGGGATGAAAAGGAATAATTGTAAAGATATCATGCAAGACTGGTGGTCACATGATATTAATAGGGAGAAGTTATTGATTTCAAGGGAATATTTTCTCCAATTGTTAGAATAACGACTGTTAAGATAGTTATGGGGATGTGGCAATATATAGTTTAACTCTAGAGTAGATTGATGTGAAGAGAACTTTTCTACATGCTGATCTTGATAAATAAATATATATTCTCTAATCAGAATGTTTTTCTAAATAAGAAATAGTGAACATGGTTTTTAGGTTGAGAAAAACTTTTTATGGTATTAAGTAGGCACCAAGGTGTTGGTATAAGAGATTTTATTCCTATATCATGTGTATTGGACACAAAATACTTCATTCTGATACTTGTGCATATTTCGTGGGTTCAGGTGGTAATGATTTTATCATTCTTCTATTGTATGTGGATGACATGTTGATAGTTTTCATGGGAGTATGATATGAAGAAATTAGGACAAAAAAATAATATCTTATGATACATATTTAATGAGATATAAATAAGGGTATGATTTAGCTATCAAAAAAAATTTCTTGAGGAATATCTTGAAATACTTCCACATGGGACATTATAAGCCTATATTTACCCCACTTACTAATAATTTTATTTTATCCTCTATGATGAATTCTAACAGTGATAACAATGAATTATAGAGGATAGAGATGTCTCAATTACCATATGAACCATCAATGGGTAATATGATATTATATGTGGTTTATATGAGACTAGAAATTGCGCATGTAGTGGGAGAAGTTAGTTGGTATGTGGAGAATTATATAAGGGAGCATTGGAACTTATTAAAGAAGATGCTTAGATACATCAAGTATATCTAATATGCTGTATTATGTTATTGAGGATCAAATTTTAGTACTAGAGACTATGCAGATTCAGATTTTGTAGGTGATTATGACCAATGAAAATACACATTGGGTTATGTGTTTAATTTTATAAGATGATTTGTGTGCAGGAAATCAACATTGTAGTCTGTTATATATTTATCCACGACTTTGGTAGAGTACATGAAAACTATATAGGCTTTCAAAGAAGTGTTATAGATGTGAAGGTTTCAAGAGGATCCCGGACAATGACAGAAGTATATCCAATTTTTTGTGACAATCATCGCACCTTGAAAATTAAAAGGAATCTAACTCTTCATTCCAAGATAAAGCATATTATGGTAAAATATCACTTGGTTTGAGATTTGGTGGAGGATGGAAGAGTGGAAATGTAGAAAATTTATATTAAAGAAAATTAGGTTAATTTTATGATGAATTTTATGAACATTGTTAAGTTAATATAGTAAAAATACCTCAATAATAATCATATATATAAGAGAAACATGATTTGAAGATAGAAAAGATTTGTGGAAATATTGTTGGTTCCCAATCAGATATCCAAGTGTGATATATATTGGCATTTGTTTCTCACAAACAATTTCCCCCCCTTGATTATTCAAAGGGGGCTAGTGTGGTTAGTGGGATAGTTGAAAAATCTAACCCATAGAGTTAAATAGAGGAGGAAGATCATGTAAGGGCCTTGCCTATAAAAGGCAGAGCGCTTTGATGGTTTTAGCATCATGACCTCAAGTATTGAGCTTCTTATTTCAACATTTTGATTGTTGTATTTTTTGAGGTTCTTTATACATTACTCAAGAGAGTTAATTACATGTATATTTTCCTTATAATAGAAAGAGAGTGTGTTTAACCTCTTTTACCATAGTGATATCATTCTATTTTTCTATCGTTTTTACCCCTCTTTATTTGTGTGGTTTTTTATGTTACATCTATTGTTTATTTTTTATTTATTTATAATATACTTTTATCTCAAAATTATCACATCATGAAAGCGCCAATAATATTTGATCCCAAAATCAGCATTAAAAAATATTTGTTTATCAGATTCTATAGAAAAATAGTGGGGTTTACTATGAGGTATCCCACTTTCAATGGAATAATTGAGTTGTATGGGAATAATTTTGTTTCTCAAAATTACAGAAAAAATTTAACATGTTTATGATTATATAAATAGTAGGAAGAATCAAGAAAAAAATGAATAATACAAATCTTGTAATGAATTTTTATAATTGGAAATGTAACATGCTGATTCTAACAAACCGTAAACAAAAAACGAGTGAATAAAAAATACCAACTCATGTAAACATTTACAATAGAAAACTTGCTAATGAGAATATATATAACCAGTTTGATATTAATACTGATAAGTACCAAGAACAATTAGAGATAACAGACTGAAACATAAGTGAGATGATCAATAAAAATGATTGACATAAAGTAGTAATCAAATCATAAAGAGGACTATAGGTTTTTGACATTATTTATCTATTTGGCCTATATTCATGGTGGTGGGGTACCAAGATTACACTATGAAAAAATGGGATTATAAAAGATATGAGTTAAATAGTGAAACATAAAAATATATGAAAAAGGCACATGAGGAAAATATCCAAAGTTCATGTTCATGAAATGCCAGGACTCACAGTAGAACCATGTTGTGGATTCATCATATACTATGCACCTTGGAAAAAATCAAAGAACACATGCAACATAAAACCAAAGAATAATCAAACACAAGGCAAAAATAACCTATAGAAAATAAGAACAATACCTTACTAAGGCCCCTTAATAGGGATAAATCTATCCTATGTGTTTTCATAGAGCCTCTATGTAATTAGGTCTTGTTGTTAGGGTCATCGAGATTGTACCATATATAATCGCCATTTCCCTCTTGGTAAAAGGAACAACATGGAACAGAAAGAACTCATCAGAGATCCTCACCAAGCATAGATTAAGATGATCAAAACTTATCTAGATCACTATTTCTTCTTTGGTATGTCAGGGAATCCCACCAGTGCTCCTTCATCTACTCTTCTCTCTCGAGGAAAACTAGAGCTCCCAAAACCATGGAGATTTTTTGCCCAACTAAATCTCCCACAAGTGGAGAGGTAGATTCCAAATCGAAGAGCCATTCTAGCAGGGGTAGAGGAATACTAGATCATATAACCAAGGATATGGAAAATTTAGATATGTGTCCCAACATAACCACTTAAACAACAAAATAAGGACATATGACATCATATGATAACCTATCAAGGGTCACCTAGAGATCAAGCCAATCTGTTTCATGAAGAATGAAAAAATGGAGGAATAGAAAACCATAGGATCATAAGGATCAATGGATCAACATCAGGTATGAGGTTGATATAGATCAAATGGGAAAGTGGACCAAGGCTAATAGCACATTCCCAATGTATAAACTGAACAAAATGCCCACATGAACTAATAAAAGAAGCTCAAGCTCGATAATATATAAATCCAACATATAAAAATACCAAAAATTAAATGAAAATGAATATTATGACAGGTAAAAAAAGAACAATGTGTAACACCCCGAATTTTGGGTATCATATAATGATGATATTATGCATTTAATTTTGTTAAATCCCTTTTAACCAAAGAAAAATTTAAAGGATCAACATAAGTCTCTTTATTTAAATAAGAACATTGTAGTGTCTACAATACACCGAGATCAAAAGAGTAATCATGATAACCAAATATACCTATTAAAAACCCTATCAGCACTACTGGAAGACCCCCAATCACCAAAATGAGGCCCAGAAAGTAAAGAAGATCCTTCGAGTCATCTAAATCAAAAAAAATCACCACGGTGATCATAAAAACCATGCTGAGCATCAGCAGAATGGGAAGTACCATCTTCTCCATTTTAAGTTTTAGGACAACGTAAGGTTTGGTTTTATAGGACACTTATTCGACCGTTGCTCTAGTGACCATTGGAAGCTAATAGATATAAAAAATAGTCATTGGACCTTGTTAGGATAAGTAAACTTATTTAAATATTAATTAATTTCTAAATAATTGAGTTATGATTGAGGTTATAATTAAACCATCATTTATGAACTCTAAAAGCATATGGTGTAAAACTTCGTTTCACCCTAAAGTGATTTTGAAAAGAATTAATGAATTCAAAACATTTTTTTAATTTTTAAAATAAAATATAATGATTTTTATTTCATAAATAATACTATAAACTATGTTTATGTTTTTAAAATAAAATTATGTTTTGGTTGAACTATGTTTTTGAGGATACTAGTTTATATATTATAATGTAGGTTTAATAAAATTTCCTTTTCGTAAATTTTTGAGTTAAAAAAAGGGGTTTAGTATTTTCAATTATAGAAATACTTCTAACTTAAAGAAGTTTAATTTGTATTCATTAATGTTTAAGAATATAAAATTATATATAGTTTTAATAAATGGATTGTTTCCTCTACCTAACACGTTTTTTAGTGTAGCTTTTTCAAAAAAATGGGCCCACTAGGGCCACCCCTTTTTGGCTAGGGCCGAGGGAGGTAGCTCACACGAAGTGGCTGAGCCTGACCCTTAGCCACAACCCAAGGCCAACTTGAGCTTGAGCAGAGGTTCCCCGAAGGGCGCTCGGGAGCGAGCAAGAGCGCATATGCGGACCAGTGTGGGCATGAGGCCATGGCAGGGTATAGGTACACGATCCTTAGAGTCAACTAAAGAAAAAAACAATCACCGCTATTATAATAAAAACCATGCAGTGCATTAGTGGAATGGGATGCACCATCTTCTTCCTTTTGAGTTTTAGAACATTGTAAGGTTTGGCTTTATAGGACACTTTTTCGACCATTTCTCTAGTGACCATTGGAAGCTAATGGTTATAAAAAAATAGTCGTTGGACCTTGTTAGGATAAGTGAAATTATTAAAATATTAATTAGTTTCCATGTAATTGAGTTATGATTGAGGTTATAATTAAACCATCATTTATGAACTGGACAAGGATGTGGTGTAAAACCTCATTTCACCCTTAAGTGATTTTGAAAAGAATTAAGTAATTCAAAACACTTTGCGAATGTTTCAAATACAATGTAACGATTTTCATTTCTTAAATAATGTTATAGACAATGTTTATGTTGTTCAAATTAAATTATATTTTGATTGAACTATGTTTTTGAGGATACTAGTATATAAATTAGAATGTAGGTATATTAAAATTTCCTTTTCGTAACATTTTGAGTTAGAAAAAGGGGTTTAATATTTATAATTTTAGAAATACTTCTAACTAAAATATGTTTAATTTGTATTCATTAATGTTTAAGAATATAGAATTCTATATACGTTTAATAAATGGTTTGTTTCCTCTTCTTAAAACAATTTTTAGTGCAGCTTTTTAAAAACAAAATTGGCCCACAAGGGCCAACACTTTTTGGCTATGGCCAAGGGAGGCAACTCACACGAAGTGGTTGAGCCTGACCCTCAGCCCCCAGCAAAGGCTGGCCCGAGCTCGAGCAGAGGTTCCCCGAATGGCACTCAGGAGTGAGCAGGAGCACATAGGCGCACCCGTGTGAGCATGAGGCCGTGGCGGGATATGTGTGGGCTAAGTCCTATGGGCAGGTGCCCGTGTATAGGGCCCCTTTCGTGGGTGTTGTGTTATTTCTAAGCACTCGTTGGGAGGCCCGGGGTTATCAGGGAGGCGAAAAACACTCTCCATTTTGATGTGGGATGCAGTTTTTTGGGTGAAACACGATCTGGAACGTTGGATC
This sequence comes from Viscum album, assembly GCA_963277665.1. Taxonomy (NCBI): domain Eukaryota; kingdom Viridiplantae; phylum Streptophyta; class Magnoliopsida; order Santalales; family Viscaceae; genus Viscum; species Viscum album. Next base: position 958,785,840 of record OY728148.1, on the reverse strand, counting down.
ACATCATGCGCGATCTGGGATGTTGTTTCCGATCCCACGCTCGACCCTCAGCGACCACGTCTCTCTCCATAGTTTTTGACAACCGTTAGATCTGGCGTGATCTAATCATGGTCGTTCGAGGTTTTTAAATGTCAGCGTCGAACGTAGACCGTCCGATGAAACTTAGATCTAATCTAAGCCGCTCAATTATTTTAAAACAACAGACGCATCTCATCCCTTGGATCGATGTTGGGATCGATCTGGACCTTCCGTTTATCCCTGGCATTTCCCCTAGCCACGTCTTCTTCTTCCTCCATGCATGGGTTACGCCAATATCCCTACCCTATGGCACACCCCTCACTTTCTTCACCTCTGACCGTCGAGGACCCCCATGTCACGACACCCCCCATTGAATGCAATGCAAGTGGGTACTTTTTTTCATGGAAGGTTGTGTGTGAGATTTTGTATATAAATAACTGAGACCTCTCGGTTCTTCTCTCCCGTTCATGTCTCTAGCAAGCCCATCCAACCCTCCCCGAAGTCCTCATTTCCCTGGTTTTTAATGTAATGGTTTTTATTTTTTCCTTGTTTTTCATCTTTGATAATATATACACTTATATATTTGAAAAAAAAATTATTTTTTTAACCTTACAGTTCAGTACAAACATTCTTAAATGTTGAACCTAGGCCTTTGAGTTCTCTTGCATTTAAATAGCTTAATTAATGTAAGGATTATACCTGTCCTCGTTTTGTTGTTTTGAAAATACATATATACATTTGTTTATATGTATATACATCAGTTATATGCAGGAATGGGCATGAACTATATATTTCGATTATATGTATGAAGTTTGTGTATAATTGTTCATGCACTACAAAAATTCACATACACTTAATTTCATATTTAAATAATAAATAAATTTTGAGAATGTTATAAATATTATCGGGTTTTTACAAAATTATTTTTTTGTAGGTTTTCATAAACAAATTTTTATGACTAAGGGCATGACCTTCCCTAATCAAAATGGTGTTGAACTAGTATCCATTTGGTATTAACATAAATGGGTGTTCCAATCATTCAGATTGAGTTCGGGTACATAAAAATATTTTATATGTTTCATGGACCTTGATTTCAGTTGTTAAGGTCCTTACACATTATGTCTTGAGTTTAGGTGGCATTTTAAAAACATATGAAATAAGGAGTTAAACAAAACTTATATCCACATTTAAGAGTAAATTATTTGTTTTCCCTATATTTTAAAATTATTTTTCTTATAGTGAAGATTCATTCTTTCTATCATGGACATTATTCAGTGTTATTCAAAGGCTTAACAATATTTAATGTTTTATCTTGTACAAGCTCAAAACCCTACTTGATATTTTTTGATCACCTTGTAATTAATTGGATGATAAAATTTTAGAATTTCAAGAACAAACTTGCATGTGATAAATTCTAGCTTTCTATTCTTTCAGTACATTAGATGTCAATGTATGTGCCATAATCTTCCTTTCTTCTTTCCTTTTATTAATGGTCACATTATTTTTAGCTTGGTTTTTAATCATCTCGATGCATTTATCACTTATAAGATATGTAAATTCAACTACTATGACCAACTATGAATGAACTATTCAAGGTGGTATGGGACATCTTTAGTATACAACCCCATTTAAGTAAAGTATGGATTTATGTGGCTCACATTATGGTAAAGAAATATTAAGGGCGCGCCCTGATAGTGCACCGATGCATTGGGTAAATAATTAATCTCTAGAGATTACAAACTTCACGATACCCAGGTGAATAACCTCGGTAATTTTTCTTTATTGACACCTTGGGAATGGACCTCAGTGATATGTTCATGAATGTCTAAATGAAATGTTGAAGCCACATATTATAGTCATGTTACAAGTTCTTTTCAAGATGATATGCCAATTCTTTCACTACTCTTGCCCTAATGTTTTTATCAAGTTCATATTGATGTCACAAGTAAAAGTTTAGGGCATGATTTGTGTAAAATAGTAACCAATATATGAAATTGAAGTTCTTTTCCTTCACGTAAAACTCTAATTAAGTATTTCTCTTAATGGTTTAATTTGTGATTAAACATTCATACGTCATACTTGTTCGTGATATCTTTTACTACCGCTTTTTGAAAATGTCCTAATTGATTCATGTATTCCTTGAAAATATTAGTTGAGCACTTTTATGTTATGTTACATGTGTTCCAATATTCTATATGAAAATTTTCTTTGGATATGCTTTTAAAAAATGCTTTCAAAAGTTTCATTGGTTTATTTTAAACCCCTTACTGGGCATTCTTATGCTCACCCTACATTTTGAATTTTAAATTTTCAGGTAACAACTTTTATCAGATGAATCATTTCTGAAGTTACTGGTTTCCCAGAGCCCGAACTGAACTCAATCCTCTTAATGGAACGTGATGTGTGTTTATAAGTGCATGTTTCTATTTTAAAACGACACATCATGTTCAGAAGGCACCAAATCTTGGCTTTTCTAGGGTTTGTTCTTCACAGTTCGTATCAGAGAATTCAGTTTGGATAACACTGGAAATATAGAATTAAAACAAAGGAAAATATACTTCGACATTACTAAAAAATAGTTTTAATAATTTTCAGTTGGAAAATGAAGGTTTAAATATTTTGTCTCTTCCGAATGAGGCCTTAGAAACCATAATTTCTATAGCCATACATGAAGATTTTATAAACTATTCCCATATTCTTATGTTGTGCAAACATCTCTATGATGTGTCCAACTCTCCCCGAGTACTTAAACCCCACCGAAGAGCGGGTCTGGATTACATCTTTCTGATACAAGCCCTGTTTCCATCTTACACATGATTTGGGAAGTACTATGAGGAACTTTTTTAGATGCTTCACCATAGTAGAAGGTGTCTCGTCCCTCACGGATTTCGAAGAGGCTACTGTAGAGGGAGATATCCACGCAGCATACAGGTGTCAAGTCTTGTCCTATGGCCATTTTGGTCAAATGATGGACTTTGGTATCCTTGAATACAAAGCCTCTCATTCTATGTACAAACAACAAGTACATAAGGATGTCTCACAGTTGTACACACCATATGTTTGACTATAGAGATACAATAAGTGCCCCCACGACATCAAACCTGATTTCTCGCGTTGCATATAGTTTAGGGAGATAAAGAGTTTCGAGCTTGTCTTGGGAATTCATGTGTCAGAGAATGGGGGAAACCATTATCCTCGTTCTACATTGTGCACCAGTAGTTATATGAAGAACATATTTTTTTATCTCTTACTTATTATGTATTTACTTTGTTTATACTTTTGGATGGATTTCAAGTGATTGAATTTTCATCATAATCTTTCTGATGGAAGGAAAAACCCACATGTTATCTCTTCCTACTGTGATACTGGATATTATTGCAATCAAAACCTCTGAAGATGAGTATCATCCCTTTGCAAACCTACAAGGAATGTGCAAGAAATTGTATGAGGTGACAAACGGTCCGGGGATTTTCCGTATCTATCAAGGGAATGCTCCCATCTACTATTGCATAGGCTCAGCACAATTGGTCGAGCATAAGAGGAGAGGAAAATACCACGAAAGGCTCTTCCTGTGTTTCACCCTAGGCCGAAACTACATGGTCAGAGTAAAATTTTAGGAGGGTGATATAGAGGGAATGGTTTATGCGACCTACATGTTCCAACTCCTCAACATTAGCCTGTACGAAAAAATATATAACGTAGGTGTTCTCAATCAAGACATAATTTAGAATGTTCTTCTTATGTTGGTCCATATGGACATTTCCAAACTTTGTACCATTAGAGACTCCCTCTGGAAGCCTGAGTGTTCGATGCATGAGTTCAACCCCTTCTGCCCGAAGTGTATCTAGATCAGAGAACAAGAGGAGTTGACCATCAATTTGGGTGTTCCGCTGAACACACCTCAAGATCCTCTACAATGGGGATATGGCAGTAACAACTGAGATCTTCCTCTTAGCATGTTTGTATGAAAGGAATTACGGGGACACAATTCATTTATTGGGGGAGTAATGTAACACCTCGAATTTTGGGTATCATATAATGATGATATTATGCATTTACTTTTGTTAAAGACCTTTTAACAGAACAAAAATTTAAAGGATAAATATGAGACTCTTTATTTAAATAAGAACATCGTACTATCTACAATACACCAAGATCAAAAGAGTAATCATGATAACCAAATATAACGTTTAAAAACCCTATCAAAACTACTGGAAGACCCCCAATCACCACGAGGCCCAGTACGTAAAGGAGATCATTTGAGTCAACTAAAGAAAATAACATCACCGCTGTGATCATAAAACCCATTCTGAGCATCAGTAGAATGGGAAGCACCATCTTCTTCCTTTTGATTTTTAGAACACCGTAAGGTACGGTTTTATAGGACAATTTTTTTGACCGTTGCTCTAGTGACCTTTGGAAGTTAACGGTTATAAAAAAATAGTCTTTGGACCTTATTAGGATAAGTGAACTTATTTAAATATTAATTAGTTTTCAAATAATTGAGTTATGACTAAGGTTATAATTAAACCATTATTTATGAACTCTAAAAGGATATGGTGTTAAACTTCATTTCACCCTAAACTGATTTTGAAAAGAATTAAGGAATTCAAAATTCTTTGCAATTTTTTCAAATACAATTTAACGATTTTCATTTCTTTAATAATGTTATAAACTATGTTTATGTTTTTCAAATTAAATTTAGTTTTGATTGAACTATGTTTTCGTGGATACTAGTATATAAATTATAATATAGGTTTATTAAAATTTTCTTTTCGTAAATTTTTGACATAAAAAAGGGGTTTAGTATTTTTAATTTTAGAAATAATTCTAACTAAAACAAGTTTAATTTGTATTCATTAATGTTTAAGGATATAAAATTCTATATAGTTTTAATAAATGGACTCTTTCCTCTTCTTAAAACTTTTTTTAGTGTAGGTTTTTCAAAAAAGATTGGCCTACTAGGGCCAACCATTTTTGGCTAGGGACGAGGGAGGCAGCTCACACGAAGTGGATGATCTTGACCCTTATCCCCAATCCAAGGACGACCCGGGCTTGGGAAAAGGTTCCCCAAAGGGTGATTGTGAGCGAGCAAGAGCTCATAGGTGCACCAGTGTGGGCATGAGGATGCGATGGGGTTTGGGTAGGCCAAGGCCTACGGGCGGGAGCCCGTGTATAGGGCCCCCTTCGTGGGTGTTGTGTGATTTATAAGCACTCATTGGGAGGTCTGGGGTTATAAGGGAGGTGAAAAACACTCTCTATTTCGATGAGGGAAGCACTTTTTCAGGCTAAACGTGATCTGGACCGATGGATCGCATCACGCACGATCTGTGCCATTGTTTCTGATCCTGCACTCCACCCTCAGCGACCACATCTCTCTCTGTGGTTTTTGTCAACTGTTCGATCTAGAATGATCTAATCGTGGGCATTCAAGGTTTTTAAATTATTGCATCGAACTTAGACCATCATATGAACGTTATATCTAATCTAATCGGCTCAATTATTTTAAAACAGCGGACGCATCTAATCCCTTGGATTGACGTTGGGATCGATCTGGACCGTCCGTTTTTTCTCGGCATTTCCCCAACCCTTGTCATCTTCTTCCTCTACGCATGGGTTACACCAGTAACCCTACCCTATGGCACACCCCTCATTTTTAATTAGGTCTTGTTGTTAGGGTCATCGATATTGTTCTCCTATATAATCGTCATTTCCATCTTGGTAAAAGGAACACCAAGGAACACTAGGACTTCATCAGAGCTCCTCACTAATCATAGTTGAAGATGATGAAAACTTATCTATATCAATATTTTTTCTCTGGTGCGTCGAGGAATCCCACCAGTTCTCCTTCATCTACTCTTCTCCCTCGAGGAAAACTAGAGCTCCCAATCAGTTTCATGAAGAATGAAAAAAGGGAGGAATAGAAAACCATAGGATCATAAGGATCAATGGATCAACATCAGGTATGAGGATGACATATATCAAATGGGAAAGTGGACCAAGTATAATGGCACATGACTAATGTATAAACTGAACAAAAGGTCCACGTGAACTAATAAAAGAAGCTCAAGCTCAATAATACAAAAATTAAATGAAAATGAATATTATGACAGGTAAAAAAAACAATGTGTAACACCCCAAATTTTGGGTATCATATAATGATGATATTATGCATTTAATTTTGTTAAATCCCTTTTAACCAAAGAAAAATTTAAAAGATCAACATAAGTCTCTTTATTTTAATAAGAACACAGTAGTGTCTACAATACACCGTGATCAAAAGAGTAATCTTGATAACCAAATATACCTATTAAAAACCCTATCCGCACTACTAGAAGACTCCCAATCACCACAATGAGGCCCAATAAGTAAAGGAGATCTTTTGAGTCAACTAAATCAAAAAACATCACCATTGTGATCATAAAAACCATGCTGAGCATTAGCGGAATGGGAAGCACCATCTTCTCCCTTTTGAGTTTTTGGACACCGTAAGGTTTGGTTTTATATGACACTTTTTTGACCACTGCTCTAGTGACCATTGGAAGCTAACAGTTATAAAAAAATAGTCGTTGGACCTTTTTAGGATAAGTGAACTTATTTAAATATTAATTAGGTTCTTAACAATTGAGTTATGATTAAGTTTATAATTAAACCATCATTTATGAACTCTAAAAAGATATGGTGTCAAACATCGTTTCACCCTTAAGTGATTTTGAAAAGAATTAAGGAATTCAAAACACATTGCGAATTTTTCAAATACAATGTAACGATTTTCATTTTATAAATAATGATATAAACTATGTTTAAATTTTTCAAATTAAATTCTGTTTTGATTGAACTATGTTTTTGTGGATACTAGTATATAAATTATAATATAGGTTTATTAAAATTTCTTTTTTGTATCTTTCTGAGTTAAAAGAAGGGGTTTAGTATTTTTAATTATAGAAATACTTTTAACTAAAACATGTTTAATTTGTATTCAATAATGTTTAAGGATATAAAATTATATATTGTTTTAATAAATGGATTGTTTCCCCTTCCTAAAACATTTTTTAGTGCAGCTTTTTCAAAAAAAATTGGCCCACTAGGGCCATCCCTTTTTGGCTATGGTCGAGGGAGGCAGCTCATACAATGTGGCTGAGCCTGACCCTCAACCCCAAGCCAAGGCTGAACCGAGCTCGAGCAGAGGGTCCCAGAAGGGCGCTTGAGAGCAGGAAGGAGCACATAGGTGCACTAGTGCGGGTGTGAGGCCACGGCGGGGTCTGGGTAGGACAAGCCTTGCGGGTGGGAGCCCATTTATAGGGCCCCCTTCGTGGGTTCTGTGTAATTTTTGGGCACTCGTTGTGTGGCCCGTGGTTATAAGGGAGGCGAAAACCACTCTCCGTTTCAATATGGGAAGCAGTTTTTCGGGCGAAATGTGATCTAAACCATTGGATCGCGCCGTGCGCGATCTGGGCTGCTGTTTCTGATCCCATGCATGACCCTTATTGACCATGTCTCTCTCCGCGGTCATTGTCAACTGTTCGATCGGACATGATCAAATCCTGGTCATTCGAGGTTTTTAAATTTCCACGTCGAACATAGACCGTCTGATGAAACTTATATCTAATCTAAGATGCTCAATTCTTTTAAAACAATGGACACATCTCATCCCTTCAATCGATGTTGGGATCGATCTGGACTGTCTGCTTTTCCACGACATTTCCCCTAGCCGTGTCTTATTTTTCCTCCGTGCATGGGTTACACGAGTAACCCTACCCTTTGGCACACCCCTCGTTTTCTTCACCTCAGACCACCGGGGACCCCCATGACTCCTCGTTTTATTCAAGAACAACACCCCCCATTGAATGCAATTAAAGTGGGTATGTTTTTGTCGTTCAAGGTGGTGTGTGAGCTTTTGTATATAAATAATTGAGACCTCTCGGTTCTTCTCTCCCATTCAAGTCTCCAGCGAGCCTGGACAACCCTCCCTGAAGTCCTCCTTTACCTGGTTATTAAAGTAAGGGTTTTTAGTTTTTCCTTGTTTTGATTCTTTAAGAAATTATACACTTATATATTCAATATATATATATATATATATATATATATATATTTTAACCTCACGGTTCAGTCCAAACGTTCTAAAATGTTAAACCAAGGCCTTCGAGTTCTCTTGCATTCAAATAGCTTGAAGAATGTAATTATTATACCTGGCCTTGTTTTGTTGTTTGGAAAATACATATATACTTTTGGTTATACGTATATACATCAGTTATATGCAGGAATGGGAATAACCTCTCTACTTCAGTTATATGTATGAAGCTTGTTTATAATTGTTCATGCAGTAAACATATTCACATAAACTTAATTTCATATTTAAATAATAAATAAATTTTGAAAATCTTATATATATGAACGGATTTTTATAAAAATATTTTTTTGTAGGTTTTCAAAAAAAAATTATGAAAAAGGGCATGACCTTCCATATTAAAAATGTTGTTGAACTAATATTCATAGGGGATTAACACACATGGGTGTGCCAATATTTAAGATTGAGTTCAGGTATATACATATATTTTATATGATGTGTGAACCTTGATTTCGGTTGTTAAGGTCCTTACACATTAAGCATCGAGTTTAGGTGGAGTTTTAAAAACATATGAAATAGGGTGTTAAACAAAACTTATATCCACATTTAAGAGTAACTTATTTGTTTTCCGTATGTTTTAAATGTTGTTACTTATGGTGAAGATTCATACTTTCTATCATGGACATTATTCAGTATTATGAAAATGATTAACAATATTGAATTTTTTAGCATGTGCAAGCTCAAAACCGAACTTGATATTTTTTGTTCACATTGTAATCAATTGGATGATAAAATTTTAGAATTTCAAGAACAAACATTCATGTGATAAATTATAGTTTTCTATTCTTTCAGTACCTTATATTTCAATGTATGTCCCATAATCTGGCTTTCTTCTTTCCTTTTAATAATGGTCATATGATTGTTACCTTGGTTTTTAATCATCTAGATTCCTTTCTCACTAATAAGATATATAAATTCAACTAATATGACCAACTATGAATGAACTATTCAAGGTGGTTTGGGACAAATTGAATATAAAACCCCATTTAAGTAAAATATTGATTTATGTGGCTCAAATGAAAGTAAAGACATATTAAGGGTGTTCCCTGATAGCAATCCAATGTATTGGGTAAATAATTAATCTCTAGAGGTGACAAGATTCACGATACCCTGGTGAATAACCTCGGTAATTTTTCTTTATTGAAACCTTGGGGATGAACCATGGTGATATGTTGATGAATGTCTAAATAAAATGTTGAAGCCACATATTCAAGTCTTGTTACATGTTCTTTTCAATATGATATACCTATTCTTTCACTACTATTGCCCTTATGTTTTTATCAAGTTCTTATTGATGTCACAAGTAAAAGTTTGGGGCATGATTCGTGTAAACTTGAAACCAACATATGAAATTGATGTTTTTTTCCTTCACACGCAACTATGATTAAGTATTAATCTTAACAGTTTAATTTGTGCTTAAGCATTCATATTGCTTACTTTTTTAGTATATCTTTTACTTCCCCCTTTTGAAATTTTCCAAATTGATTGATGTATACCTTGAAAATTTTAGTTGAGCACTTTTATGTTATGTTACATGTGTTACAGTTTTCTATAATAGAATGTTCTTTGGAAATTTTTTTAAAAAATTCGTTCAAAAGTTTCATTGGTTTATTTAAACCCCTTACTCGGCATTCTTATTCTCACCCTACGTTTTGAATTTTAAATATTCATGTAATAGCTTTTATCAGATGAAACATTTCTGAAGTTACCAGTTTTCCCAGAGCCCGAACCGAACTCGATCCTCTGTATGGGACGTGATGTGTTTTTATCAATTCATGTTTTTGTTTTAAAATGACACATCATGTTCAAAAGGCACTGACTCCTAGTTTTTCTGGGGTTGGGTCATCACATAATGCATGGAATTAAAATAATTTAATTTACAATATTGAGTGAATAAAGTTCAAAAATCTCTACCTTGTACATGAAATTCATTAACATAAACACCCGATGTCCCTACATCACCCGTAACACCCCAAGATTTTACAGTATGTCACTTATTAAATAAATTCATTTTATTTGATAGATTATGTTGTATTCAATACCAAAATATGTTTATGCTACACACAATAATGAGTTGGCTTGCGTTACATCCATGGTCGAGTCTTACCAAACTACAATATATTATAAAAATATTATTATTTAATATAATTAGATATAACCTAGCCATTAAGCTAGTGGTTATGAATAGAATTAACTAACTAATTAAAATATATGCCCGAATTCATTGGTTCTAAATTAATTAAAAATGAATATAGTAACCAACTGAATATATATGATATTTTTTAAAGAACTATTTTTATGCACACAAAGTCATTTTATTCCAATAAATTATATTAATTAATATTATAGAATGATATTAATGAAATATATATTTTATATATTAAATAAAATATTTTTGAAATTCATATAATATATTCGAGAGGTATTAGAAAATAACAAACCTATTATTACACATAAAACCTATTTTATTTAGAAAAACAGTTTTATCGTCTTTTAATGGAGAACCTATTTTAAATCCAATTTTTGAACATTTTATGAATTATATTTGAAAATTTAATCTTAATCTTTTAAATATAAATATAAAATTTTATTTCAGTTAAATTTTTGGTATTTTTCTGATAATTTTCATGTTTTGATGAATAGTGAAAGACACTAAATTTTAATTGAAAACAACTTTTTTTCATCAAAATAATTTATTGTGTTAAATTAAATTATTTAATTTTTTTGAAGTATACATAGATTATTTTTATCATTTAATACAATTTAGGTTATTGTAATCAATTTTACAATGAATTTAGGTATAAAAATGTTGCATTTTTTTGTAGGTTTAAACATTAATAACTCGTTTCCTCACGCCATTAACAGGATTAATTTTAAATTAATTACTACCAATTATATGTTTTAAATTATAAAAAATGGATTATATATGTGGAATTCGTGGGTCCAAATTATTTAAATAGGTTTCTTTTATTTTTGGTCATATGAATATTACAATTTAGTAATATTTTTATTACCACAGTTAAGGGTAAATTAGGTAATTATAAATATAAATGATATTATAAAATTAACCAAACACTTGTCCAAATTTCATTTAATGAGTGGTTTTCTACCAAAATCATAATTTGGATGAAATTATACTCTTTTTAAGCCACTTGAATGAGAATAAGACATTTATTATATTTTATTTAAAGATAAGATAAAAATGACATACTCATGTTTTTAATAAGTATTACATTTTTAATACATGGTTATAGAAATGATAAATTAGACTATACATATTAATTTGAAAGATAATAAAATTATCTTCATCATGATAATTTATTTAATATTTTTTGAGAAGAAATAATTTAATCAAATGCTTTCATAATAATGACTTAGTAATTGTTTAATTAATGGAAATAAAAAATAATTGATATTAAAAACATTAAAGTAAATAAAATTTGACATAATTAATGTCATCCATGAATTTTATAGATAATTTAGAAATTTTAGTGATATATTATATTTTTTGGTTTGATTTCATCATGAAGTAAGGATATTTTTAAAAAAGACAAATATTGAATAGTATCAAAAATCAAAAAAATGATACTTTAAAATAAATAATATTTTATTAAATGATATAAAATTCATAAAAATATAAATTCGGCCGAATAACAACAATAAGGTTAAAGATTTCATCAATGATCCATTTGGGGTTCATTTATCATTTTATAATAACTATATTATCACTAAAGAGTGAAAAAAGTTGTCTTGGTAAGAGTTAAAGGGTTTAACTAAGGGTTAAAGAAAAATGATAAGGTTAACATTGTGACCTAAACATGTTTAAAAATTATTTTTTGAGAGGATTTAGACCCATAATCATCTTAGGTTATAAATAACTCACTTTTAAGACATTTTTAATTAAAAAATAATATATATTAGTTTAATATTTTGGGTGTTTCCTAAAATGCCCCACATAATTATAAAAGGGAACTTTCTCCCTCACTTCCTTACACCAATTTGAACTTTCTAGATTGACCAAAACCTACCCATTAATATTCTAAACTTCTATGTACACATATTAGAGGTTCTGGTCTTCTCAAAAGACTAACCCTAGCATCTCTAAGAGGAGATCTGTAGAGACCCAACCCCATAAGGCCCAAAGCTGGTGTCTACTACTATTTCATTGAGATGATTACGAGGAATTAAATCCCAAAGGACATAGAGTTTAGTAGTCTCCATAACATAGATATATACACGAGAAAATAATAAAATAATTACTACATATTTTTCTTCTTCTTTCTAAATAAATAGCTTTGAGGATATCTCTAATCTAGTTAGTAAATCCCTACATATCTTTCATAGTATGTTTCTTGGATTCCTAGGTAAATAAATATAATAAGGGTGAGATAAAATGATTAGTACGGTCAAAATATAGTGGAAGAAATAACAAATCAATGAGAATAATAATTATGAAATGGTGAATAACTGAATTCACATGCCATATAATCAATAAACTGAGAAAGAGGTGCATAAACAACATGACATGGTGATAAATGAAAACACAGGACATTAAAATAACTAGATAAGAAAAAACAAATATGGTATGGTAAGAAACTAAAATAGATACTATCTAAATAATGAAAAATAAAATGTATCCATATATATTCTGAAACAAAATCTCATGGATGAATAATAATTGAAACTAAATTAGATAAATGCTTTCTTAATGGATGTCATGTCTAAGGCACATGAAAACCTATACAGTAAAGACCTTTCCCATGACGGTTTAAAATATTCAGATTTGCACAGATAATTTGCCTCATGAGAACCTATTGATGCATTTAGGATCTATATAATGTTTAGTCTCCCCCCATCATTTATTTTCCAAATTATTCCTCAAATTGAATAATCAAAATATATAATATGCATTATGAAATATCTGTATTGAATAAAGAAGATGAAATTATCAATATTTTCAGAAATAATAAAATAACTGTCAAAGTAGACATCATATATAAAATGGTATCTGGTTTATGAAATAGTAACATACATGATGAATGAAATGGATAATTTTGGGTAAATTCAATGTTCAATGATTAAAGGAGATTGAATATTTCAAAGGGGAATAACAAATAATTCAAGGAATTGAATGTGAATACTATCCTAAGAAAAATCAATAATAAAAAATTCAAAGGAAGAATACAGATGATATGAATACAAAAAAATCTTAAGTGGAGTAAAAATAAAGGGTTCATTACTACAAAATAGGCCTTTAAAAGTGCTAGAATAGTCCTTTATCAATTCTAATAAAACTCTAACAATATGAGCATGGTTAAAAGTTTAAAACTTTATCTATGCTAAAAAAGAACTGTTAAAGTCCCCCTTTTACAATGATAAAAAAACATAGTTTAAAGGGTCCATTAACAACACTTTTTTTGTGATGTTAAAGGGGGACTTTAATAACACTTTTCTAGTGATGATAAAGGCAGCACAATTAAAGGGGGTAAAATTATATTTTTTTGGTCACCTACGAGCTTGACCCCTTTTATCAGTGCTTCCACGGACCCTTTAATAGCGCTCCACCCCCCTTTATCAGTTCTTTTCACCCTGTCACCTTTATCATCAATTTTTATATTTATATCCTTATGCACATCTACATGGATTCAAACCCTACACCTCTCCTTTGAAGATGGAACATCATTACCACTACAGTATGTTGTTTTGATGTCTATTTAATGATATTTCTATATATATATATACATATATTTATATAATTATTTTAAAATACATTTATACAATATATATATGTGTTTGTGTGTGATATATATATATATATTTATACTTATTTAAATATATTATATTTTATATTAATTTATATATAATAGAATAGAATATAAATATATATCTATTTATTAATATACACATATGTATATGTATATATAATGAAAAAATGATTAGATATTATTTTAAATACATATTTAGAATATTTATTTACTTAAATATATTAGAATATACATTTTTACATAAATATGTTGATATATGTATTTATATGAGTGATTTATTATAAGTAAACATAAGAAATATGCATATATTTAATTATAAATAACAATAAATTATGAAAAATGATAAAATTTCAAAACCATAATATCAATATAAATATAATACCTAGGAATAAAATTATTTACCACCAAAAAGGCAATAATACCCCCTTAAAATAGGTTGAAAATCCATCGAATGTAAAAAAAAACAGGTTACCCTGACTAAAAACTCTATTTTTGAGATCTTATGATATTTTTTTGGTCTTTAAACATGTTTAGAGGTTTACTATTGTCACTAAGGGTGTAGATCTCATCAAAAAATTTGATTTGATATGTGGTAGAGCATAAATGGACACCCAGATCAAAAGTTATCAATGTTTGATGTTTGAGTTACGTTTTCAACTTTTTGTAGATATTTTATTATTTTTTTGATTTTCTATCTTCAAATTGATATTAAATGACAATTAATCGGAAATAGTAAGAAAATTATTAATTAAAAATATTTTTTATTTATTTTGTAATCCATTTTCACAAAATATCTTATATATTAATTGTAAAATTCTATTTACCTTATCTAAAACATATTTTCAAAAATATATATTATATTTATATCAATATAAATATATTTATATCTTATTATATTATTCACAATTAATTTTATTTAAGTATACCTTTATCAGTGCTACTAAAAAAATGTTGATAAAGAGGGGTCTTTATCAGTGCTTCTAAAAAAGCGCTGATAAGGACCCCCCTTTAACATTATTTTTTTACAAGTGATATTAAAAGATCTCATTTATTAGTTCTTTTTTAAAAGTTCTGATAAAGGTTCCCCTTTAACAATTTTTTTTATCATTATTAAAGACCTACTTTAATAATTTTTTTGGCACTGACAAAGGGGGTCTTTAACATCATTTTTAGCTAGCACTGTTAAAGCCATAGTATTCGATAAACATAGTTTTGTAGTTGTTTCTGTTGATGCTGATGAATAGAAATACTATAAAAATATCATTAAAAAAAATTGGGGAAAATATCCTATGATTATGAAAACATTTTGGAAAAACTTTTCTTGGAAAATCAATTTTGAAAAAATTTCTTTATAAAGTAACCATTTAGATATGAAAGGGAAGCATCAAAGAAATGACGATAGGTAAATCCGTACTTGTCGTGTGAGGTAAAAAAACATTCTATTTGCCAGAGAAATACATTGTTTGAAAAGAGAAAAGAGTATTCATTTGAAAATAATGGTAAAAGACAAAAAGGATAAAAACTTCTTTACCAAATCATTTTAAAAATATTTTTGAAAACATTTTATTAAAACAAGATTTTTAAAAGAAAATAGGTTCTCCAACTAAAGAGATAAATAATGTTGGGTTTTCTTAAAAAAATTATAAAACATTTTTAGTACCAAAGAGTGTAAAAATGGTATTAATACTTTAAAATAGTCATGAATAACTATATAATAATGAAAGGGTTTGTAAAAAAAAATTTATACAATTTCCTCTAATGGATGTTCCATTTCAAGATCATTAGTACTATTCTTGAGAAAAATAATATTTAAACATCCCAAGGTGTCCCATACCACATTGAAAATTTTTAAATCATAATCCTCATGAAGGATTAATATTGAATGGAATTATCAAATACAATGACAATAAAATAATTCATGATATTATATATCAAAATTGGTAGTATATGCATCCCACAAAAGAATCAAATTTTGAATATGACATTTATCTCACATATGTAAAAAGTGAGATGAGAATCCATTACCTTGAGTTTCTTTTTGAGTGAAAATCATTTCACTTCTTGTATAATATTATTATTTTCATTTTATAATTTATTTAGAAAAATTTTCTAGATTATAATTAATTTTATTTCACTTTTGACTATGTTTTATACAACTACTTAAAAAATTCTGTTTACTTTGTGTGTTTAGAACAAATTCGGATTATGAGTCAAAAACAACATTGGTAGGTAAACTATGGTTAAAGGGGTCATTATATAACATCTAAAAAATAATAATCAAGAAATAATTATCATATTTTTTCATTAATTATGCATTTAAAATAAATTATTAAATATGGTTTTGAAAAACGAACCAATATTACAATCATGGAGATTTTAGGTTGTAAGTATGCATGAGTAATGCTCTTATTTTTCAATAATTGTTATGGAGAGAAGGTAAGTAACACCATATCCTTCCAAAATTATTATTATATCATAAATAACATATTATTAAATCATATATACTTTTATATATAATTACTGTGATTTAAAATGAATCACATCATGTTGAGGAGACGGTAGTCCACATGTCCACAAATGACATTATCACTTTTTCAGTGTGTGAAAGGGTATCAAAGAAAAAAAAATATATATATATATATTATATTTAAAAAAGGTAATTATTTAATTAATATCATATAATGTTTTGTTATGTCACATATTTTTAATTATAATAATCATTTATACATTCCATGGATCGTGTGAACAAGACACATCGCTTTAAGGGGGAAACAATCCATACTATCTCAAACAAAGTTATCGTATTAAAAAAATGGAAAGTATTAAAGGTATGTTTATAAAAAAATTAAAGAAGTATAAAGAAATAATAAATATAATATCTATCATATATAAATAGAGTTTCCATAATAATTTCCAACCATGAAAGTTGGTAAAGGAAAATGAACAATCATCATTTCTTGAGGCAGTAGTTTGTCGTACGAAGAAACAATATGTTTGTTACCCATTATATGGAAGTGTGTGTAAGTGAAGGTATAAAATATCGAATAACAAAATACTATTATATTTTGGATAAGTGTGTTTTTATATAACAATATAATAATAATATATGAGGGGTTGGAGAATGGAAATAAAACTAGAAATCTTGAGAGAAGACATTACCTCTTAATCGGGTATCTACTTTTGGTTTCTACCAAAATGATTCCTTGGAAGGATTTATACTAAAATGGAGGCCTAAAGTTCTATTAGAGGGATGTTGGGAAGCTATATGGGAAGATATTGTTCAAATCTAAGTGTTTTGAGATGTGTCAAGAATGGGGAGAGGTGGCGGCCTTTTATAAGGGAGGAAAAGGACTCACTTGGTCTTTTGAAATCATGTTAGGTGTTCCCATGTTTTAACAAAAAACAATTTCATAAAAAACCAACCAAAATAAATAATGGAAGGTTAATGTCCTAATTATTTCCATAAATGGTGTTTTGGAGAAGTTTCTAGGTTATTTGGCCCCTTAAGTTAATGGTTTTGTCCTTTATTAAGCTCAATTTTACCTTAATAATTGTAATTAATTTTAATTACTTTCACTAATATTTTTATAAAAAACAAATTTGGTCTTATTATAAATTATAAATTATTTTTATTCCAAATATGTAATCAGTTTTTCCAAATTCAAATCACAAAAGTGGTTGAAATTAATTTAAATTTAATCCCCAAGATGGGACGACAATGCATGATTTTAAGGTAAAAAGGTATGAAAGTTTGCTATTTTTTATTATCAATTTAAAATTAAAAGTTATTCCAATGACATACATTGTATTAATTTATAAAAATTTTATCTAATTAAACTTTAAAACCAATTTAAAATATAATTTAACCTTATAAATAAAATAGATAAAAAAAAGTTTTGAACTAAAATTCAGTATTTTTAACTATTCATTAAATATGATATGGTTCAGAAAAATATAAAAAATTCACCCTAAAATAATTATTATGTTTATATTTCCAAGATTAAGTTTATTTTTACATATTAAATCAATTAATGTGTTATAATTATAATTTAAAATGGGTTATTTGTTAAAAGGGGGTAAAATTGCCTTTATAAACATATAGGTTTAATATGTAAAATAGGGTTTATTCTTATCATATGGTTATCAAACATAATGGATTAATATAAAAAATATTTTATTTTATTTATAAAATATATATTTCTTTAAAACCATTCATTAATTTTAATTAACTATGTTTATTAAGAAAAAACTCCTTAGGATGTATATAAATAATAATATTTCTTTTTTATATACAATTGGTTCTTATTTTCATTTATCATTAGTTGGTAACCAATGAATTAATTTTATATTTATATAAACCATAAATATTCATAATTTAGTTAATACTATTTATAACATCTAACATAACATCTAGGATATATCATATTATATTAAATAATAATATTTTAATAATACATTATTATTTGGTGAAAATAGGTATTTTGTGTAATAGAATCTATCAAGGAAGGTCATTTTTTCATGTAACAGAATCTATTGAGTAAGGACACTCTTGCATGTAACATAATCTATCAATAAAGGCCTCTCTTTCATGAAACATATGCAAACTCGGTGTTGCATGTATTGAAATACATATAATTTATTTTTAATATTAAATATTTTATAAAGTATCTAGAAATTATATTACCTTATATGTTCGGGGTCACGTGTCATACACGCTATCGAATAAAAGGTTATTACTTTAGATTTTCAGTTCATAACATTCTCCCCACCTTATTTAAATTACATCATTGAAATTTAAACTTGATCATGGTGATATATTTTTTGGTACTTCCTTTGTTTGAAATCTCACATCATGAGAAGGGTTTACAAGTCATCCTCTATAAAAGAGAGAATAAAAAGTACATAGGTCAAATGTACTACCCTGTAACTAGGTCTCTAATTAGGAGAACATCAGTGTAGTGTATAGATACGTACTTACAAGAAACGTGTAAATATTTATAAGGAGTGAATGGGGTCATCAATCAGAAACAAGTGAATGATCAATGGAAAGTTGAGGACCTCAAAGCCATAAATTTGTGATTATTTAGAAGACCACAGATTCAATAGAATTTAATATATTAGGAAAAAAATTTATTTTTAAGACATTTTCCTAATTTTGGGTAATTATTTTACTACTTAAGAATATAATGAAATATTCTTACATGATATGTTTCAATTTAATATGAAAAATCCTAAATTTTGGTTGTTCTTTGATCTAATTCTAATTCATTCCTTTAATCATAGAAAATAATTACCAATAATGATTTTTATGCCCGAAGCACTAAAAGAAACATTTAAAGGATCGCGAGGCCTATAAAAGAGTGAAAATTCTAACTATTTTCTTTAACTATCTTCTAAAAACAATATTTTTAATAGATTAAAATCTAATCCTCAAAATTGAAACTACTGGTTTATCATTAACATTTATTTATCAAATAGTTTAGCTAAAAACAATTAAAAATTAACCATGAAATTTCAAAGGTTAGTGCTTGGAAAGAAACCCGTATCATCCTTTGGTCATGGGTTTCAGACCCACTGCCTTGCCAGATTTGATTGGTTATCACCGAGCTTATAGGTCATCATTTTCTAAAAAAAAATTAATATAATTCCTAAAATAAATATGTTGGAAATCCATTAAATTAGGTTAATAACAAAATAGGCTTTTAACTAAAATTTTCAATACAACCCAATTACATATATACTTCATCCACTTATTTCCACATAGATCTTTTCTTATTCTAGAGTTTATCCATAATATCATTTATAGGATTTTTAAATCATGATACCCTATTTTTAATGTAAGCACCCTAGTTTTAACCTAGGTTATTCATTGTCAAAATCCTTCATGGAGGTTTTTAAAGAAAATTAAAATTATTATAAACATATCCCCCAGGCGTGTCAAAGCAGTTGTGCAGTAAGGTTAATGGCCTAATTATTTCCATAAAATTGGTTTTGGAAAAATCATGAACTTGAGCCTTACTTTGTGGAAATGAAAGTTGATATGTCACTAATCCTATGTGATCAAGGTTCTCAAAGGGGCCAATATTCCTCAGGCTAAAACATTCCTATCTTTAAAAAGTGTATGTCTCTCTTCCATGGTAATATTCAAAGGAAAACTTTTTCTCTAACATCAACATTTAATTCCCTTCGGTAGTAGTCAATATAGCTCTTTTACCGACTCTAGGTATCTTTTATATGTTTTTGTATGGATTGAAACTTCTTTGTCGTCACTTTTACAAGATTAGTTCCTTGTATCTTTCATTCCACATCTTCATCCCCAAAATTTTTGAGTTCCACATTGCTTTACATTCAAAGATTCATATAGATCAATTTAAATACTCGAGTGGTAGTTGCTTTTATATGAGAACTCAACCAATGGGATATTTTGATCACATCCTCCTTTAAATTCCATCAAGTGTTATCTTAACATTTCATCAATTGTTTGAATAGTCCTTTTAGATTTTCTATCAGTTTTGCGCTGATAGGTCATGCTAAAATTTAATTTAGTACTAAAATATTATTGAATACTTCTATAGAATTTATAGGTGAACCTTGGATCATAATAATATATGATCAAAAGTGGAACCCTATGAAACCTCAACATTTCATTCACATATATCAAGGAAAGTTTTTCAAGTGAGAAATATTCCCAAATAGTGATAAAGTGGTCAGTCTTGGTGAGTTGATCCACCACAAACAATATCGTATTTTTTCTGTGGATGTTTTTGGGAGACTGTTGATAATGTCCGTGGTGATATTCACCCATTTACACATTGTTATAAGAAATGGTTTCATCATACCTTTGGAATTGTTTCACTCTACTTTAACTTGATGTCATACCAAACACCTTGATATATACTCTGTAATATCATTCTTCATGTTGTCCCATCAAAAGTGTTCTCAAAGATCATGGTACATATTGGTACTTCTAGGGTGGTGTAGAAAGATAGGCTATGTGAATTATACAATAGCATGGTCTTTATATCAGGTGATCAAGGAACAAAAATCCTCATTAAAAACTAAATTACACCATCATCATAAATTTGGAACTCATGCTGATCCCCTTCCTTTATTCATTTCAACTTGTTTTAGCTCCAGATCATCCCTTTATGTCTCCATGATCTTCTCTTGGATAGATGGTTGGGAAATAATTTGGGAGGGGTAGGATGTATTCCATATCATTATGATTTCAAGATATATAGTTTTCATATACAATAAGATAAGGTCTCTCTCAGTTTGCATCATGGATATTGTAGCATGTTTTTTTCTGTTAAGAGCATCATCTACCTTATTCTCCTTTCTCTGATTGTAGTGAATAGCGCAATCGTAGTCCATGATTAGATCAAACCATTTTCTTTTATTCATATTGATATACTTCTATGTGAATATATACCATAGACTCTTATGATCGGTCTATATGTCAAAATTCTCACCACAAAGATAGTGCGACCAAATATTTAGAGTGAAGATCATATCTTCAAACTCTAGATGATGCGCCAGGTCGTTCTTCTCATTGATCATTAACTATCATGAGGAATAGGATATATCATTATCTTTCTGCATGAGTATACAACCCAAGACTTTCTATGAATCATCACTACATATCACAAAACCTTCTCCACTTATTGTTAGTGTGAGTACATGTTCAGAACAAGATGATAAGGATGAATATCATATTTAGGTATTATTTTTTTGTCAAGGAAGTTTAAGAAGAAAATAAATCACCTCAATTTTTATTTTGTGAAAATCAGACTAACCATCATATTCAATAAAATAAGACTCACAATGGTTAAGAAAGTCCATTGTATTGGGAATATGTTTTTGGGATGAAGTGTATAATTATACTCACCCTATGTCTGGAATGAATGGTTTAATTGTAATTTTGAAAATATATTCTAAGAATAATATTCAGTTTGACCATTATCATACCTATCGTATTCAGGTTGAGAAGGAAATAAATATGTTGATAAAATATAGGTAAGCAACAACACTTTACTTGGTAGGTTATATGATGATGAAGATGATATTCAACATAATCAAAGTCCTGAAGGAATTAAGGGTACTTGATGAAAGTTTATGAAAGAATAAATTTTTTGAATTTGAATCATTCGAGTATCAAGATCATCGTAATGATATTTCTATATGAATTATTGTTTAATGACCAAGGAGAATGATCCTAATGAAGGTGCTAGTTTTTAGTTAAACTAAATGCCAAAAAGATTTAAATCCTCAAAGAAATAAGTTAGCTAGCATCATATTGAAAAAAGATATAAGCTCTTAATATTGATCCATTGGATTTAGTATGTCATCATATTCATAAAAGGTTTAATTTTTTGTGATAAAAGATGACCAGTATCATATTTAGAAGAGAAAGAAGTTTTTGAAGTTGAAGCTGCTGATACCAGTCCATCGAACTCGGTATGCCATCATATCATGAGAGTATGAATTGCTTGAAACTAATTAATGAGAAGAAAATGAAAAGTATATGGAGGCCAATATGAAGAACAAATTCAGAGATTTATCAATAATATAGTCAACCATTTAAAATAGGTTTCATTACTTTTTTTACCATTCATGTGGGTCAAAATAAGAGATAAAGAAGAATATATTATTTTACATTTGTCTTCATTGTAATGAGGTAGATCATAATGACAAATCAGAATGGGAAATTAGAATCAGACTAATGTTTTTAAAGAAAGTATATTGTATAGATAAAGCTATTTGAATATTCATGGTGGTTCTAGAAGTGTTGAGAAGAGTTTATGAAGGCAATATGCACTTGAAATTCAAAGGAACATATAGATTCATAAAATGTAATTGAGAGGAATTATTTTTAGGTATCCCACCCAAACCATTTTTGGGGTGAGTATAAAAGAGAAATTACATTGTGATTTATGATAGATGTACTATTCATGGTGAATAAGAGATAAGAAAGAGATTTAGAGACAATCTGAGGTTTCATGATTGAATTCTGTTGAAGAAGTATTTTGGATAAAAGAAGCATATGAGAAGAGACAAGATTATATTCAACTGGTCATCGTATTGGGCTGAATCATCAGACCAGAAAAATTGTATTGGGATTTCTAGATTGAATAAGAAATGGTTCATAATTTTCTCAAATATATTCTAACAATGTCATATATTTTTCTTATTAATCAATTAAGCTAGGAGAATCAGACTGAGTTTTATAACAAAGTCCATAAAAGTTCTTAACAACTTCTAGGTAAGAAAGTAAATATTTTTTATAAAAAACAACACATTTGTGGAAGTTAATAAAGAAGCATCTTAATTTGTTTTGTTACAAAAATTTGTATTACATCAATTGTTCTGGAAGTATAATATGCACTATTGAATTGTTTACATAGTGACACACAAGTTAAAGGGAATATCCTACTCAATGTATTACACACAAAATGATTGTATTCTAGTAGATTGTGTGGTATTGGATCATTTTCAAATAATACCAAGGATGTAGATATTATTGTTGAATAATAAACCTTGTAAATTCTTGTGTTTTTTTAGATGTGGGTTTTAATTATTTTCAATAGGAAAAGAAATATTTAATAGGAGGAAAATGATTTTTAATAAGTAAGGAAATATAAAAGAAAAATATATCACTGTTTCACACCTCCCCATCTCAGTGATACAATTATATTGACTGGGAAATTACAATTATTATCAGAGATAGGTTCCCTTCATTTATTCTTTGTTGATGTTTTGAAGAGAATTTGATGGATTATTTGAATTTAGTCAACAATAAAATAATCATGGTTTTCGATGGTAAGAATTGTGATATTTGGAAAGATATAATGTTTTCCCATATTATGTCTATTAGATATAATTTTCTTAAAGATGCAACATATTTATTTCCTCCTATTGATGTTGAAGTTCATCTTAATCTATTGATAAGAATAATCTTGTGAGTGATGTAAGGGACATGAATTATTTACTATCATCACTTTCTAAAAGTGAAATTTTAATGGTGAAGGGTGTTTCCATAGATAATGGTATATGGGATATGTTGAAAAACATATATGAAGGCAATACAAAAGTGAATAAGAAAAATTAAAAATCTTGAGGCTGAGGTATGAAGACTTGAAAATGGGTGGGTATGAATCTATTGGGGACTTATTTACCAAGTTAAATAACATCATCAACACTGTCAGATGTCTTAGTTAAATTTTCAAGGATTATATAGTTATTGAAAAGATATTAAGAATTATTTCCTACAAGTTTGATTCTAAAGTCTAATAATTAGAAGATATATATCATAAAAAATTATCTACAGATGATTTTAAAAGAACTCTCATCACTTATAAAAAAATAAGGTTAAAGAGATGAAAATAAAAAAAAATTGATAGAGAAATTTCAATCAAGACTATGAATAAAGACAATTCAAAGAAGATTATTATTGAAGAAGAAGGTGGTTATTTTGATTCTAAAAATGAGGTAAGTAAAAATCGTGATGATATTTTATCCTTTTTTTCTAAAAATGTGAGAAGAGGTACATGTAAATATAAAGGGAATTTTCCCTTGAAATGTTTTGAATATGGATTCATTGGGCACTTTACAAAAAAAGTTCCACAAATGAAGAAAGAAAAAGATTGTGATGATGAATAAATAAGGCCAAGAAGGTCATGGAAGAAATAGGGTGGAATGGAAAATTTCATTCCATAGGGAAGGTTAAAAAATTCTCAAAATATAAAATGTGTATTTTCTTATCTAAAGATAAATAATAAGAAGACAGTAAAGCTAAATCCAAAAATTATACTGAGCATTTTGGTGAGAATAATTTCAGTGTAATAATTAATGATGAAGAATTCCGAATCAATTGTTCTGATAAAGAAGAAACTCAAATTAAATTTCATTTAAAATAAGATTTGAAATATATATGAGAAATATTAGAAGTCGTGAAAAACAAAACAAGAAGTTGGAAGATGGATGTTCCTCATAAAAAAATCATGAGTTTTTTTAGATGATAAGAAAAAGATTCAACTAGATATTTGCGATTTGAAAAAATATCTTAAGGAAGAGAAGAATCATAATGGACATCTAGAATTGAAGTTAAAGGCATAAAAATAATAGTTATAACTTGTCAATTAATAAATTTTAAAGATGAAAATAGAACTATAATTTCCAAAAATTCTATATATGAAGTTGGTGAAAGTTTTCATATGGAAAAACCTAATAAGGATAAAAAAATTAACCATAAAAAGTTGATAGAAAAGATAGAATTTTTTCTAGAAATTAGAATGCTTAGAAATTTATGTATGTGGCCAAGATTAAAAAAGATGAGAATTCATAGGTTTTTGAAAAATCTGAGTCTAAAAATGTTTATAATAATTTTGAATTTGTAATTGTTTCTATTATTTTGAGTTATGGCAAGGATAAAAGGATAAATAAGATAAAAAATAAGATTCTGATTGACAACAGAAAGGTTGGTGGTCAAAAAAAATTCAGATAAGAGGGTTGCTAAGAAACATATTCATAACTCCAGTTAGTATGGAAGCTATAGAGGAAAATATTCTTTCTATAGTTACTATTGTTATTGTTAGGGAATCAAAAATAAAACAAAGAGGTAACTATGACCTTCAACAACGATGAAACAATAATAATCAATGGTTTTGGATCAACTATCATTAAGAAAGAAAAGATCAAATCTAAGAAATATTTATATATTTCTGAGTTGAAACATAACATGTTGAGTGTTTCACAATTATGTGATGAAGGTAACAAAGTTACCTTCGAGAAAGATGTATTTTTTGTGAAAATTGATAAGGATGAAAATATAGTTACAAGAGGCCAACATACAAAGGGAAACTTATTTCATGTTGGTGAGGTACAAAACTCTAGTTACTTGGGTATGTTAGAAGAAAATTAATTATGGCATAAAAGGATGCAAAACATGTTCCAAATAAAAAAGAGTAAGTTATGAAAGTAATATTGTGTTCAAGATATTCTTTATTTTCAATGAATACGAGATTTTTTTGCACTATTTATCATAAGGGAAAAATAACAAAGTCTCTATATAAGAAAGTTGAGATTTGTTCAGAAAAAACCCTTGAAACTTATTCATTCCGACATCCATGGACCAATGAGAAAACAATTAAAAAATGATGATAATTAATTTATAACTGTCATTGATGAATTTAATCTCATTACTTGCGTTATGAATATGAAATATAAATCATATGCTCTGAGAATTTTTAAATGATTTTGGAGAAAATCTAAGAAGAAAAGTGAGTATTCAGTGAAAAAGTTGAAAACTAATAATGGTGATGGGTATAAGAATGATGAATTTGAAATTTTTCCTGAGAAAAATGGAATTTTTCATGAATATAGTACCCTATACAGACATCAATAAAACGGGGTTGATGAATGTATGAATAGATGTTTTGTGGAAATGGGGAGAACTATGTTACTTGAACAAGGTCTTTCTCATTCATATTGGAGGGAACCCATGAGTACTGTTGTTTATATTCAAAACTGATGTTTTTATAGGCCAAGTTTGAATATTATCCTATAAAATGTTTTATAGAAAAACTATATGTTTGAAACACTTATGAGTTTTCAGGTGTCCATGAATTATAAAGAAGAAAGGTGGAAATCTGGGAATGTTTGAGAAGAAAGGTGAAGATGGAATTTTTCTTGGTTATGCTCTCGAAGGAAGAGGATATATATGTTTCAACAATGAAATATAAATAATTTTTTTTCTAATAATTTGAATGTTATTTAAAAATATATTAAGGATAAATATAATCAAACATATAAAGAAGTTGATCTAGATTAAGATAGTTTTGTCAAAATTTTTTGATAAAGATACATCCAATTGTAATCCTACTAAAAAAAATCAGACTCAGCTATTTCAAGTGATGAAGAAGAATCTCTAAAATCTCATCCCAAGATGAGGAAGCTAGTGGAAACTCAGAACAATATTGGTGATCAACATAAAAAGTTTCAAACAATAAAAATAAAAAATCCTATTACACACACTTCTTTGTATTCAAAAATTTGGCCGAATAATGTGAAATAAGATTTTGAGTATCTAGAATGGGTTTTGTCCATGAATGAAGAGTTATAACAGATAGAAAATAATGATTCATAGGAACTCGTACCTAATCCAGATAAATTTTTTTTATTGGTACAAAGTGGTTTTCCCAGAACAAAACAAATGAATAAGGTGAAGTGATAACAAACCATGAATGATTATTATGTAAATGTTACTTTAAAATTGAAGGTGTTGATTTTAATGTAACTCTCTCTCTCATGGAAAGGTTAGAAACAATCATAATTGTTCTTGTTATTTCTACACAATAGAGTTACAAAATTTATCAAATGGATGTAAAGTCTGCAATTATAAATGTTGATCTTTATGAGGAAGATTACAATGAACATCCATGTGGATTTTTTGTTGGGAAAGAGGAAAGATATATGTGCATATTTAATAAATCCTTGTATTCACTAAAGAAATATATGAGGGCATAGTATACCAAACTGGATACTTTCTTAAGGAATATGAGTTTTAATAAAGTAATAGTTGATAAAAATATTTACATGAAATAAATTCAAGAGTTTTTCTTCATCATAATTTTTTATTAAAGACATTATCATTACTAGGAATAATGAAATATCTTGGGGAATGTTTTCTAAATAAATGAAAAATTTGTTTGATATTTCCATGCTGGGAGAAATAAAATACTTTATTTGGTTAAAAATTTTATAAAATAAGAAACACATTTTTCTTTCTCAAGAACATTATGCAAAATAAATTCTTAAAAAGTTTGGTATGTAATATTCAAAACTAGTTTACACCTCAATATCAGTGGGAACCAAGTTGAGTAAAGATGGGGAAGACAGGAAAGTTGATCAGAAAGAGTTTCCAATGTTGATTGGAATTATTTTATATTTTACTACCGTAGGAACCAATATTGTTTATTATGTTACATTATGTGAAAGATTTTATAGTGATCCTAAATAATCTAATTTACATTATAGAAAAATAATCCTCAAATACATCAAAGGCCCAAAAAATGTCAAAATAAGGTATGATAGCTTAGAAAGTATTGAATTTTTTGGTTATTCAGATGCTGATTGGGTAGTAAATTTTGATGATATAAGATCCACATCAGGTGGAGTTTTACTTCTAGGTAAAAGTTATGTTTTTTGGAATATAAAGAAATAGAATTTAGTAGCTGTCATTACAACTGAATATGATTTTTTTTCTACTACACAACATTCTACCCAACTTATGTGGATAAAGAATCAATTAGAATACTAACTTGTTGAATTGAAGTTACCCTTTATCATGGGTTGTGATAATCAAAGTGAAATAAACTTTCCAATAATCTGGTAAAACATTCTCATTCAAAACATATTTATTTCAACAATTATTTCATCAAATATCATGTGTAGAATAATGAGTTGATGTTTGAGAATGTTCCTAAATTGGAACAAGCTGCTGACATTTTCACAAAACCATTACCCAAGGAAGCCTTCTCTAAATTGAGCTTGAACCAGGTCTTCTGACCTCTTTCTCGTCAAGGTTGAGGTATGTGTTTTTTTCCACTCTAATATTATCTTTGGAAAGTGTTTTCAAGGAGGGAATTGTTTTATAAATCTATCATTATGGAAGCATGTAAATAGAGAGAGTTATGGGTAAATTGTGAATTAATCATTGTTAGTGTGTGAACTATTATAACTGTTTGTTGGAGTGGTTGTTGGAAACAGTTTTTTTTATTCTATGGAGGTTTAAAATATGAGGAAGAAAATATGAGGAAAATTTTCATAATAACTACTTTTGGACATCACAAATTTTATGTCAATAATTCTTGTTTCCTATAATGATTTAGCACAAGTAGTCTTATAATTATTGATAAGTAATACAGAGCTTGAGGATAAAAAGTTCCGTGATTTATGAACCTTGGTTGACTAAAAAATCCAAAGTGGGAGATTGTCAGGACCAAGATGATAAAGATGAATATCATATTCAGGTATTTTCATTTGTTGTCAATGGATTTTAAGAAGAAAATAAATCACCCCACTTTTTAAGTGATAAAAATTGGACTAACCATCATATTCAAAAAAATCAGACTCAGAATGGTTACACAATTCCATCACATTGGAAATATGTTTTCTGGATGAAGAGGATCATCGAACTCAGCCAAAGTTTGGAATGAAATGTTTGATCCTAATGGGGAATAATTTGAGTCTGCATAAATTTGATTAAAATGTAATGTTTCTTTTCTAATATTGGAGTTCTCATAAATCATAAGTAAGTTGTAAA
Source organism: Viscum album (assembly GCA_963277665.1). Lineage (NCBI taxonomy): Eukaryota > Viridiplantae > Streptophyta > Magnoliopsida > Santalales > Viscaceae > Viscum > Viscum album. Next base: position 958,756,607 of record OY728148.1, on the reverse strand, counting down.
ACTTGTGATGAAAGCTTGATGAATGAAATGTGAGAAAAATATTATTCCAATAATATTCAGTCTGATTGTAATCATGGAAATCGTATTCAAGATGAATAGGAAATAAATATGTTTATGAATGGTAGTGAAGTTGCAACACTTTACTAGGTAAGTGAGATGCTTCTAAAGTTGACCTTCAAAGTAATAAAAGTCATAAATAAAGTCATGATACTTGTTAAAATTTTATGAAAGAAGAAAGTTTGCGTATTTTAATCATCTTGGTCTAAATATCATCATAATGATATTTTAGGATACATATTTGTTTAAAGGAAGGGTAGAATAGTCATAATAAAGGTTCTAGTTTTCAGTCAGACCAAAATCTAGATTATTGAAATCCTTGAAGAAAGAAGATTTTGAGAATCATATTCAAAAAATAAATAAGTTACTAATGTTGATCCATCGAATTCAGTATGTCATCATATTAATTAGAGGTATAATTTTTTGTTATAAAAATTTATTGGTATCATATTCAGAAGAGAACTAATTTGTTGATGTTGAAGCTGGTGATACCGGTCCATACTCGGTATGCCATAATAATCATCAGAGGAATAATATTTTGGAACTGATGAATGAAATGAATAAGAAAATTATGTGGTGGAAAATATGAATAAGAAATTAATAGGTATATTAATAATTTACATAACCATTTAAAATAGTTTGAATTAAATTGTTTATAGTTCATGTAGGTCATGAGAAGATATGAAGAATAATATATTGTTTTATATTTGTATTCATCATAATGATGCAGGTCGTAAGAACAAATTGAAATGAGAAATCTGAATTAGAATGATGTTTATAGAAATTATAATGCAGAGTTGAAGTTGAGAGAAGAATTGAGAATGATAAATAAGTGTTGAGAAGAGATTATGATGTTAATATGAACCCAAAATTCAAAGGAACGCGTAGATTCAAAAAATTTGATTAAGTGGGAAATTTTTTAGGAATCCCACCCAAACCATTTTATGGGTGAGTATAAAAGGGAAAGTACTTTTTTACTTTTGACAAATGTACTATTCACAAATAAGAAAAGATAAGAAATGGATCTAGAGAGAAGAAGAGGTTTCCATATTTTTTTTTGTTGTATTCAACTGGTCATCGTATTGGGCTAAATCATCAGACTAGGAAAGTCATATTGGGATTTTTGGATTGAAGAAGAAGTGGTTCAAAATTTTATCAACCGTAATCAGAAAAAGTCATATATTTTTCATATTGAGAAATAAAACTGGGATAATCGAACTGGGAGAATTTGATTGGGAAATCATACTGAGCTTTGTAACAAAATTTAGAAAAGTTCTTTCCAACTTCTAGGTAAGAAATTTAATAATTTTTTAAAAAATAATACATTTGTGAAATTTGATAAAGAATCACCATATCATGTGTTGTTACAAAACTTTGTATTTCATCATTTGTTATAGAAGTATCACATTCACTAATGAATTTCTTATATAGAGCTACATGAGTGAAACAAAATATCCTACTCATTGTATTCCACACAAAAGGATAATTTTATAACATATTGTGTGGTATTAGATCATTTCGAAATCATAGAAAGGATGTAGATATTCTTGTTGAATAGTGATACTTATAAATTCATGTGTTCCAATAGATGTGTGTTTTAATTGTTTCCAATAGGGAAAGAAATATTTAATTGGATTTTATGTTTATTACAAAATTAAGGAAATACAATATAAAAATATATCACTGATTCACTCTCTCTCTCTCTCAGTGATACAATTATCTTGACTGGGAAATTTCAGTACAAGAACAGTGATTAGACTCTTCTTGATCTCCTTAATGATTTCCCCATATCTTTCATCAATAGATAATTTACTCCATTTTGTGGTAAATCAGCTAGTTGGCTAAAAAATAATGATAAATTCCTTACAAATTATAAATAGTAACCAACTAATCTATAAAACTATAGATTTCTATAACACTAATGGGTCTAGGTTATTCTTGAATTGCCTTTGTCTTTGAAGGGTCCACATAAATTCCATTACATTTGATCAATTTCCCCAATAATGTGACTTCTTGCATCCAAAAGTCACACTTTTTGAACTTCAAATACTTTTTATCCTTCCTTAATATCACCAACACAATCATTAGATTCTCTTCATGTTCCTACTTAATCTTGGAATAGATGAGAATATTATTGATAAACACTACCAAATATTTGTTGAGGTGGTCTCTAAAGAATATATTCATTAAATACATAAATATTGTAGGAAAATTAGTAAGTCTAAAGGGAATTACTATGAACTCATAGTACCCATACCCTGTAAGTAAAGAAGTCTTTTGAATATCTTCCTTCTTCAACTTTAGTTGATGATATACATAAAAAAGATACACCTTTGAGAATTATTTCACTCCTCTTAGTTGATTTAACAAGTCATCAATCCTTGATTGAGGATAGTTTTTATTTATAGTGATCTTGTTGAAATCTTGGTAATTGATATACACCGGTTTTGATCTATCTTTCTTCTTGACAAAGAGCATTGGTGCACCCCAAGGTGATATATTAGGGCGTATGAACCATTTTTCCAAATTCCCTTGTAGATACTTCGTTAACTCCTCCATTTCAATCAAGGCCATCCTATTAGGGAATTTTGAGATAGGAGTGGCTCTGGGTATGAGATCTATTGAGAACGCTACCTCACGATAAGGGGATTCCAAGTATCTCTTTGAGAAATACACCAATGTATTTCGTAAAAAGGGACATTTCCTCCAGGTTAATACCTTTGACTCAACCATTTGGGAAAGGTATGCTTCTATACAGGGTATCAACACCCACACTTTTTATAGATTTTCCAAATAAGATTCATGATCTTCCTTGCATTTTTAAAGGATTATGGTATGGTTCATAATATAAAAATTTATTTTTTCCAATAGTTGATTTCATCTATATATAATGAATGCCAATTCATGTCCGATATACAATCAAATTTCAATAAGGGAAATATAATAATATTTTCAAGAAGAATCATCCAAAATATGGTTATAGGAGAAGACTCCAACACTTGGGTTGTAATGACTGCACCACTATGTTTTTTATGGATATCTCCACTTAATGGTATCTGGGCGTCAATTCAATAGTTCTAGAAAACATTTAGGATATAAATGAATAAGTAGAACCAGAATCAAAAAATAATTTTTCTATTATTTAGTGAATAGGAATAATACCTTGTATGAATTCATTTTCACACTCCACTTCATTAGTAGTTATGATACAAGCTTTCTAATGCTCCTTTGACTTTGGTGATTGTGAAAACTGGTTTCCCTCAAGGACATGTGGTTTAGTTCACTTGATATCATAACACCCTTGGTCCATATAGTTGAAGCATTGAACCATGGGTGGTGCATTAGGATGCTCCTTCCATTCCTCTATCATGTTGGTCAGCTTCTTCAAGTATCATCAATATTCATTAGATTGGTGTCCTTCTCTCCCACACTTGAAGAATTTCCCCATCCCATTGAGGCTAATAAATTGATTATTCTTCCCACATTTTTGACATGTGGGAAGATGGATCCTATTTCCTCATTTGTCATTTGACTCACAATATTGAAACCCCATTCTTCTCTTATTATCTCTATAACCATGGGACCATTCTTTTAAATTCAGATCTTCTTTAAGAGCACATTTAACCAAATCATAAAAACTCCCAAATTCTTATATTTATAGATCATTTTGAAGGTGTATTTTTAAAAAAATAATGAGAATATCTATTTTTCTATAATTATTAGCAAAAAAACTGAAGGAATACATTCAAAACCCTATGAAGTTTTCATCATAATTTGTGACAACTTCACCTTCCTTTTTCTTTAGCTATATGAATTCACTTTAAATATTTTTTTTGAAGAGTTAAAGGGAAATGATTTGTAAGAAATATTTTCTTAAATTATTCCCACTCCATCTCTTCCATTTAATCCTTAGTATTTTTATTCATTATCAATTCCTGCTATTTAATAGCTTCTTCATATAAATGATAAATTACAACAATGACCATCTACTTATTAGAGAAATGGATCATAGAAAAGATCTTCTTCATTGTGTTAACACACTATTCCACATCATGTGGATTAGAAGTTCCACTAAACATCGATGGTCATTTTTGCATTAAGGACTCAAAGGATAATTGATCCTTCTTGGGTGAATATGGACATTCCACACAGTTCATGTTATTATTCCTATCTCGAGACAACTAGGTAATCATTTCCATAAAGTTTTAAACTCAACATCCCATGGAATTGGGGATCTCATTTGGATAATTGTTTCATTGTCACTCACAGAGGTTTTGGACCTAGTTTTTCCTGGTTCCTACCATTTTCCGGAATAGAAAATGTTAAAAAAAACATAAGTCAATAAATCATGAGTGATTTATTATTTAATGAAATTAAAACTAAAGGAATATCTTATGGGATCACTATGTCTATACTTTTCTAAAAATAGTCTTCTAGGATGTTTTACCTATACATAGACTTATACTAATGGGTTTTACTCTTGTTTTATAATAATAATTACCAAATTACGTAAAACATTCTTACATACCAACTATAGTGACCCTAATTTTTCATATATTACTATTACATCATTTTAATGATAAACAACATAATAGAGTTACAAATCTACGATCCAAAGGTTTATGTCCTAAAGAAATTAGGCTCATAAATTACTTGTATATAATAAAACATAAAAATTTATTTAAATCCTTCTTCTTTATCCTTTTAAAATATCACATTATCCTTAGTACATGCAATTACCTAAGGATAAACATCAATGAAAGGGGTAAGATAAAAGCCATGTAAGAGGATGAATAAAGAACTTGAATCAATATAACATGGGTGAGCATAATCATCAGATCATAAGCCTCGGATCATTATCAATATCATGAGGTAAAAATGTGATAAATTCATCGAATGTGGAAATGCATAAAAATGAAACATCATGTCATAGTGGTCAAATGCCACATATAGTTGTGGATAAAGCTAACATCATGTTAACACATAACATATGTGAATAATCATAACATCATCACTGTAAACAAATATAGAATCATGTTCACATATAATAAAAATTATCTCATGAGATACATCAAATTACCCAATGCATTGTAGGGCTATATAAATTTTGTCTAGTCATCACATTATAATATTTACATAATCATGCATGTCATATAGAATGTGTAACAATCATTTCATGAAATAACCCATGGAATGAAATGGGTATCATGAGGATTTCAAAAATTATGATTTCATAAATAAACATCGGGTTCCAAAATTAAAAATGAAAAAACATATTTTCTATAAGAATCATCATTCTTTAGTTAAGAATAAAGAACTCAAGAGGAGTCAAATATGTGTTTTGGAAAGAAGAGTTATTTTGGAAAATCGTTGTATTTTCCATAAAATCAATTAAAAAACATGTATATCCCAAAAAAGAAGAGGGATGAATAATGAAATCATATTTACGGAACATTCGAGGACTATTTATTGCAAATATGTCATGAAATATGGATAACCCAAAAAAAGAGTTGGGTTCAAGATTCCCCTTACCTTGATTCCTTCTTTATTTCGTCACTTTTGCGCCACTTGAATAATAAACTTATAATTATTAAAAAACTAATAAATATGTTAATTATATCCATTTATACAATTATTTATCAATTATAATCATTCTATTATGATTATTAATTTCTATCAATGAAATTGAAGTGTTTTGATATCATGGTTTTCCGAAAAATTTCTTGTTTCACTTTGATTTCTCGATTTTATTTCAGCATCATTTATAGAAAAGTATGACTAAATCCAGTAGATTATAATAAATGTAATTAATTTTTTATATATTATATATAATTAATAATATCCATCCATGAAGGTGGTTATAATAATTTTCTTATAAATGTCTCCGTAGGTGGTTAATCAACCTTTAACGGGACATTGTTAAAAGAGAGGGAAAGAGAGGTATTGCATTTATTGTTGTCATAAATATGAAAATTACATCATGTTAACATAAAAAATATAATTTTAAATTAATGAATAATTAGTATTATAGTATACAGTTTATAAATTTATTGGTAAAAATAAGAAAGAGAATAAGAAAAAAGGGAAATGTTAATAGAGACATACTCTCTCCTCAATGTAGCTTCTCTTGTAAAACGCTATTACACCCTTGGTGATTAGATTTGGATTGCTCCAAAATTTCCCTAAGTAATGTAATGGGATTTAGAGGGAGTATTTGGGAAGATATTGTACTTTGGAATGTTTGAGAGGAATCTGTTTCCAAGGGAAGGGAGAGGGATTATTTATACTTTAAGAGAGGGGTATTTTTAAAATAAAATGTTTAATAAAATAATATATCCAAGGAAAAACATGTAATAGTGCATTTTTGACAAAATAAATTATATATAAATATAATATAATTGGTTTAAGATTTTAAATCATCTTTATAATTTTAATTAATTAACTTATTAAAATGAAAAGTGAAGGAAAAAAATAAATTGACATTTTAAGGAATCACTTTTGAATTTAGGTTTTGGAAAGTGACTTTTAGGTTTGAAAATTAATTTTATTGTATTTTAATTACTCATTTATGAAATTAAATATATAATGGACGAAAATAAATTTCTATAAAGGATTATGTCATTATTATATAAAGAATGATGTAACTTAAGATACATCGATTATGTGAAAAACTATATTTTTACTATCCAGCTAAAAATTGAAGTATATCAAAAAATTACCAAAAAACTCACCCAAGGAAAATTTTAACATGATCATTTCAAAAATGATATTATTTTAATGAAAATAAATATCTAAAATATGTAACAAATAATTTTTAACAAAATAATAATGATTTTTACAAAATACTTTAAAATACAGTTTATTAAAAATATGCTTTATTTTCTTTGAGGTTTTTAATCATGATATAAATTTTATTGAATAATAATATTTTTATTTACATAAATTAATCATTATAAATGTTATTTATATCATAATTTATTATTTTTTGGTAAAATCACTTTTCTAATGGTCAAGTTACTATTCCCAATGATCAGCTTACTATTCCAATGGTCACATTACTATTCCAACAGTCACATTTCGTTATATATATACCACTCAATTATTTCATTCAATATTCAAATAAATTATTCTCAAGGTTCTATATTTCCATTTTAAAATGTTTTTATTGGTTTACTATAATTTTGTTTCTTTTATATAGTGTTGGTAGTGGGGCCAATAATTCTAGTAGATGAGGTCGATCTATATTTTCTCATTTTAGCTTTTCTATTTTATAATTTTTGTCCAGTTGTAATGTTTGGAAGTTTAATTGGTCTCATTGATAATTAATGTCACAATATTTATTGATATAGTTTTTTATTGGTTTCTCTATATTTTTAATGTATATAATATATAATATAATACAATAGCCATTTATTCAGTAATGAAATTTTACTAATAAACAATATGTCATTACAATGGGGTACCAAATCTCCTACCTCAACCTAAATGTACTATGGAAATCTAGATACCTATCTGATGAGAAGTATTTGAGTCCTTCCTAGACTCTAGTACCTATCTTACTCCCCTACCACTACTGTACTATGAGAATTTCTAAAAAAACTTATGAAGATGGTCCATACTGACACAAACATGGCACTCCAAAGCGGTGTATGAAAACTATGGTTTCTTGTGGTTTAACTTTCTACATTGATGAAATACAATGTAATATGATCCTAAGATGGATTCCCACACCCCTAACTAGTCTTCATGTCATTTCCTTGGAAAAAACATTCATAGAATCACTTCTTGCCACCAAAATAAGTGATCCTAGTTTACCCTGTGGAAATAGCCTGGCTACCTCTTGGGTCCTCTCTCAGATTCTTTGCTGTGATGAGTTCATGATTCATAAAATCTAAAAAGACACTCAGAATAAAAAAAATCACCTATGACCTAACCTCATAGTGAATACCATCTTGAAAATGTTTCTCCCTAGAGATCTCATCAATAGCTGAATAAGGAACGCAATATTGAAGGTTGGTGAAATATTCAACATAGGCCATCTCTAATATTCTATCCCATATCAGATGCATGAACTAATGATCCTTATCATACCTCAACATCTATGGATTGAAGTGGATCAATAAATTCACCTCTAATTCCTTCCAAGATAACTCCTCCTCCTTCCCATCTTGCTCTAGAATATCCCACCAATGTTTGGTAGGTCCACTGAGCATATACACAACAAGATTCTCCCTATTATCTGTGGGTCTCTCAGGATGATTGATCATTGTATATATTGACTCAATCTTGAACTCATCTAACTGGGAGCCTCCCTCCCCAGTGAACATAAGTGGATGATGTAGCTGAATCTCTCTCATCAACTCATACATCAAAGGCATGATGAAAATACTATCCTTTTCCATGGATTGAGTGACCCTTAAGAAGTGGTTGTGGTGATGAACATCCATTTGATCCACAAGAGTTACAGGAAGCTCCAGTTCATCTCTGTTAGGAGATAACTAATTTCCACTCTCTTAGAACTCAACTTGAAGATGACGAGGAGTCCTTTTATCTATAAGAAAAACACACTCCTAAAAAGTTTGGCTAAAAAACAGTCAACCTCAAGAGGCGATGATAATAGAGAACCATTAATATGGGTCTCTCTAACCATGGATTATAAGTGTTTTATGATAAAATAATAGTTAATTTCATTACATTTATCAAATATAACATATATATTATTTCACAGTTCATATTGGTAAGTATATAACACATGCAATAAACATGTCCCTATCATGAACAATGCATGTCAATATATATATATATATATATCCTTATATGTCTATCATGATGCATTCATACTCATATCTCACCATACTAGGCTATGAGTGTAAATATCAATAAACAATAACATCACAAAATAATAACATCACACTACATGTAAATTAACCAAGGTGAAATAACATCAATTGTAACAAGAGAACCACATAAACAATATTCCCATCCCTGAGACTCAAATTTCCCCCCTTACATGGGTTATCTACTCAAATGAATAATCTCATTACCATGTCCCAATAGATTCGAGTACCCTTTCTACATTTTACAAAAAATAAAACAAAAGAAAATAACATGCTAATCCTCTATTACCACTTTGTAATGTCCCCTGATCTGGTACTCTATCACATGGTCAAAATTATTTGGTTATTAGAGGTCAAGAATGGATCCCCATATGCTAGAGGCTATTAACTAGTAACGATCCTGTGATATTTATAGTGGGGAGACTATACCCCTGGTAAAACATAGTGGAACTAAAAAATAGTAATAAAAATTAGAGTAACATAGAAATAGTGTAAATAGTATATTATACAGCTCGGAAAATAAATAGAGGCACCTATAATGATGAATAATGTAATGACAAGCTAAGATGTATCTAAAAGTAAAACTAAAACCATTACAAAAAAAATCTAATCAAATTAAATAATCCCAAAAGGCAATGGTCCTGATCCCCATGTCAGACCCATCTCCAAAATCCATCCCATCCTGCAAGAAACAAAAGAATCCACAATAATGTCCCTTTTCCTTGTCCAAACCAACATCCATGTAATCTGCTCGAGTACCAAATGGTTTCCAAATAGGGTGTGAATAAAACTCAGTTGGTCGACACCACCATCCATAAACAAAACCAGTCTGATAATAATTATATGCAATAAATTGATAAATAGGAGTATTAATTAAAATATTAATATAATATATCAATTAACCTATCTCAAAAAAATAGATGAAATGTCTTTGAGCATGTAACACAACCATTCCATCTATATCCATATATGATGGAAAAATCAAACAATCAGGTAGCTCTCTATGTATAATAATTTCATCCTCCGATCATCACCCTATAAAAATGTATTTCAGCATGTATACCTAGTTGTAGCCTAGTATATAAGCATTTCAGCAAGTATCACTGGGAATGGCCTACTATATAAGAATTTCATCCTCCAAGAAAATCTCTATATATAAGAATTTTAGCATGTATCACTATTCCAAGCCTATTATATAATAATTTAAACAGTACGAGGATATCCCTATATATAATGATTTCATCACCAACTTAAAAATCCATAATATTATGGATATCATAATATCACATCATAAATCTGAATGGTTAATTATGAAAATTACCATTTTTCTTTCAAATAAACTTTCATTTATCTCTCAAATGATCAATAGTCATATCAATAATCAATAATAGATTACCTAGGGAATCTATATCAAGCAATAACCTAAGGTATCATTTCATACTCACCATTCTTTAAACAATTAGCCAAGTTTTTTTTACTCAAATGTTTTCTCACCCAACAAGTATCCATAATCAAGGTTGCATCAACCATTGAATCTAAAGGAATCCAATCCATGATTTACTATAAATTAACTGATTAATTATAGTGCACATTACATGGTCATAATCAAAATATTTCATATAATTCATAATTAAATATATCATAGGGTTATGTTTAGTCTCCATAACTTTAACATGTGATTAACACAATGCTTCTAATGAAAAAATCCATTAAAGAAGAAGTCACAGAAGATCCCAAGAAGAACCTATATAAACCCAAAACAAGATCAACTCCCAAAAGAAAACCTGTGTTCAAAACTTGTACACTATAATGAAAAGTAATGAGGGGTGAGAAGATGAAAACCAAAGTGAATAAACTCACCAAGGATAGAATGTGAAAAAGGGACATCTGGAAGGGGGGAAGATAATACAAAATTTCCTAGAGTTCACCCTAGGAGCGATATAGGAGAGGCTATAATAAAAAATAATGAGATTCATAAGTACACGACACACTTAAAACTACTGGGTATGAGGAATACATGATGTGTAATCCTTTCATGTCATGTATTTCCTCATTTTTATGTTATGCTGGAAAAACCTTTTGCCCTGGGTAAATATTTATTTTGATCAACATTTACATGATGTGAATCAGCTTCACAACATGTAACCACATCACATCATAAACTAGTTCATGAAATTCATATAGAAATAGTTACATGTCATCAAACAAGTAAAGAACATATAATTTTTCATTGAATAATTTTTATAATAGCTTCTATAAAAGTGACCAAACCACCTATGATCCTTCTAAACTCATAGAAAACCCTATTAATCCCATTTAACATATTAATACATGGAATATATTAATTTAAATAGACATACATTCCTAAAATTAATTTTATTTTCTTCCAAAAAAGGCTCTCCTTCATCAAATAAGACTTAGTCTCTAAGGATTAATTACAAAGGAAAACCCAAAAAAATATGTTCAATAAATACCTCAAGGTGGGACGTACCTAGAAAAATATGGGATCTTATAATGATCTTGGTTTTGAAAGGTTGTTATTATGTTTCATCCATTAAAATAACATTATTTATATATATAAACTTGATAATGATGTATTTATTTTAATATTTGTAAATGAATGTTTCTTCTTTTATAAAAATAACATTAGTTATGGTATGGTGAATTTAAATAACAAATTTTTTTATCATATTACACAAACCAAGTAATGGAAATTGATAATGAAATTACTTTACATAACTCGTGCCACACCCAATTATGGCAGCATTGGCTTGGTCATGTAAATGAAATATTCTTTACTGAGTTATACCAAAATGGATATTTAGATTATTTTGAACTAATAACAATTGGTATGTGTCACACTTATTTATATGGTAAAATGAATAAAGCCCCATTTAGTAGAAAAGGTTAATGGTCTAAAGAGATTCTTGAATTAGTTCATACTTATGTGTCTGGACCATTTCCTATTGAGGTAGGGGGTGAGTTCTCATACATCATAAATTTTACAGATGATTATAATAGAAATGAATTTGTCTACTAAATGAGGTACAAGTCAGGTTATTTTGATAAATTCAAGAAATAAAGAATGAATATGGGAACCAAATTGTTATTATGATTAAGAAAATCCTTTTAGAACTTGGTGGAGAATATCTCAATCAAGAATTCATTGATTAATTATATGAATTTTGGATCCTATATTAACTCACTCCTCCTTATACACATAAGTGGAATGATGTAAGTGAAAGGAGGAACCACATATTATTGGACATGGTGAGATCAATGATGAGTCATGAGAGTATTCCATTATACTTTGAGGGATTTTAATTACACAAATGCAGCACAAATATTAATTTTTTTTTCAAATAAAGTGATATACAATATATGATGTTTCAAAGGATTGAATAATAACTCAGAAGTGGGGATGAATTAGTTGTTCACTTTTATAAGTTTCAATAATTTTGAAAATATTAAACCCTGAAACTTGTTAATGTTTATATCCTTATCATCTTCTAGTAAATAATAATGTATGAAAAATTTGAAAAAAAAGTAATGAACATGATATTTACAAGGTTCGACCTCAGTGTGAGAACCTATATCATTTTCATAGACACTCCTATGGGTCTATAGAATTTTACTAAAATGAATAAGTGAATACAACTTGTGCCTAATCCCATTAGACACATTATATATCCTAATTGTAATGATTATACTGAATCCTATTGGTTTATAAATTTTTCTTTCAAAAAATTGATATAAAACAAAAGAAAAATACTTTGTACAAACAACACCACAAATTAATAGCTCATAATCCTCATTATGATGTGGTTGGGTCTGATTCTGTCCATCATATAGGGCTGGGTCCGATGGACTCAATCCGATGAATTCAGTCCGATGGACTCAGTTTAATGAATCCATTCTCAATATGCATTACTAAAACTCTTCTCAAATTCTCAATCTGATCATACATAGTCCAACAAAAAAAAATTTATATGTCTAAACATATAATGAGATTTCAATATAGAAAGATAACTTTGACATGAATTCTATAGTTCTCTTCTTTTTCCACTCACATAAAAAAGTGGAAAAGTATGAATATACAATTCTTTTATTTATAGGCATCCCAAAAAGACAAATTTAATAAACTAAAAAACTTTTCCCACTTACTCAAATTTTAAAAAATCCAATATATTTACATATTTAAATTTCATGTTTTACCACTTAAACTATACAAAAATATTATGAAATCTTCTTTTGTATTCTTTATAATAATTCTTCTCAGACTTCCTAACTTTTTATTCAGTATAATAGAAATTACTCAACTCATTATGATGGAACTTCCTCATCTCCTTATGATGAAACTTATTCATCTCATTCTAAATTGACTTTCCTCATTAGAGTTAGTCTAATTAACTTTCTTTCTCAGATTCATTGTGATTGACATTCCTTCTCAGAGTCGGTCTTGATTGAATTTCCTTCTCAGAGTCAGATTGATTGAATTTCTTCCTCAGAGTCAGTTTAATTAGCTTTCCTCTTCAGATTCTACCTCCTAGAACATCCTCATCTTCAATCCAATGGAATCATCATAATGATCGAATTATCTCTTGATGGAATTTTATTTATGATGGAAACTCAAAACTACCACATTGAAATAATTCAAACCGCATAAAATATAACTCATTTAGACTTCTGAAAACTTCTATGCACAGTACGTATGGATCTGATGAAAACTTTTTTCTTGATTCCTAGAATCAATATAATCTTTATAATTCCTCTATTTCTTAAAAATAATTTATCATTATAGTTTTCCTGATTTATGAGAACTTCAATATTATCAATGTACTATATTACTTATATTGGAATGTATTACGACTTACCTTACTTTCAACACCTTCTTTATTTCTAACAAATACTCAATATGATTTGTTGCACCTATTCTCCCCCTTTTCTTCTTAAGTATCACATCACAAGTGTTACAGAAAACATATGATATTTGAGAATTGAAAACTAGAAAATAAATATTTGACTAAAGGATAAAAAGTTTAAGAAATTTCTAACTCCTGACATAACTTTCTTCATTCAAACTCTTCAGCAACATTCTAAATTTCTAACCAACATTGAGTCAAATGAAACTTGAACTTCATGTCAATGGATCTGAGACTGATGGCGTGTCAGATAAAAACCTCTAACTTTTTTATGAATTCTATGACCGGTGGTGATCCATTCGATACTTTTTATCTAGTGTTTCTTAGTTCAATCCTCTATGTCTATAAAATAACTTCCTCAAAAGAAAAACATTTCTCCCCATTTATGTTTGGGTACAAACATTCAGAAACTTTCACTTGTTTTTCAGAAACATTATTTTATAAAATATTAGTTATCAACAAATACAAAAATTTATTAAAAACAAAACATCACAAAGGATCTTCAGTCTCCCCATTCGGATTTTTTAACAACACTCATTAATAACTTTTTCAACTCTAAGAAAATTTTCACAATTAAACTTTTGTAAACAACTCAAGTTTATTGAATTTTACCAAAACACATCCTTTATTAAAAGAGTCTTTAGACACCATACTAATAGATACAATATTTTTTTTGAAAACAATCCATCCCTTGGTGAGAAGAAAATTGTATGGCCATGCTAAGATAAAATCCCCCTAAATTTTATATTTTCTCACATTTATTTTTATATTTATTTTATTTTCCTCTCCCCCATTATCTAATAAACAAAACTTCATATTCATAAAATAAAGATAATTAAAAACATATTACATAGTACAAATTTGTTACTTTTTGTCCCCCTTTTTCAATATAATCCAATGCATGGTATGGGACTTCCATATGAGTTTTAGGAAGTCATTATAGGAGGACGAACATGAATTTTCAACCTCAACTCATCAAACCATTATTTTGGAATTGACTTTCTGACGATATCAATAATTTGATACTTTTTTTGACATATATTCCAAAAAAACATCTCTAGTAGCAACTTTCTCTTTTATAAATTGAAACTTTATATTTATGTGTTTTGATCGTGAATGTTGGACATGATTTTTAGAAAGATCAATTTCAATCTGATTCTCATAAAGTGTCTTCAATAGTTTAGAAACCTTTATATTCAAATATTCCAATTGAACTTTCATCCACAATATCTGAGTACATGCTTGAATAGTCACAACATATTCTAATTACACTTTTCTCAAGGTTACTAAACTTGGTTTCTTACTATGAAAATTTATACAACATTCACCCAAGAAAAATGTTTCTCCTTAGGTTTATTTTCTATCAATACAATCTCCAGCCCAATCAATATTAGTAAAACCATGAAACTTTATCTCATAATTTATTTTTTATAATAATCCTTGTGAATTTGTTCCTTTGAAATATCTCAGAATTATCCTTACTACCAACATATTTGACTCTTTCAGATTACTGTGATAACTAGCACACAAATTTATAGCATAAACAATATCATTCTTGAGGTTATAAGGTAATGTATACTTCCTATCAACTTCCAAAAGTCTTTCTAATTCATACGTTTTCTAGACTCATATTTACTCATCCTCATCCTCACTAATATAGGAGTAGAAACTTCTTTATATTCTATAATTCCAATTTTTTGTAACAATTCCCTTGCATACTTTTCTTAAGATAAGAAAATTTATTTTTCCTTATAATTAACATGTAAGAGAAAGAATAATGTTAATTCTCACAACATTGATATCTCAAAATTCTTTTGCATTACCTTAGAAAATTATTTACAAAAATTGTCTTCATCCTCGGAAAAAAATTATATTATCCACATGAAAAAATATAATTAGAGTTCCAAAGTAAACATCATTCATATATAAGTTTATTTCAACTTTTCCTTTTAAAAAAATCAACATTCTCAAACAATTTTCATTATTATAATACCATGAATGTGTATCTTGTTTTAGCCCATATAAATCTTTCTTCAATCTAAAAACTTTGTTTTCATCCTTATCAAGTAGAAACCCAAAAGGTTGCTCATTGTAAACTTCTTCTTCAATTTATCCAAATTTATATCTATCTGATACACTTTGTAATTTTGATGAGAAGGAACTACTCAAAACATTATAATAGTTTCTAACGATTATATAGGGGAAAATGTTTCATCAAAATCTCCACCATCCACCTGTGCACAGCCTTTATAAAAAATCCTACATTTGTTTCTTGAAACTACTCCATATTCCTTCAAAATGTTTCTATAAACCCATTTTTTATGATAAAATTTTTATATTTCAGATATAAAACAAGTTCATAGGTTTCATTTTTCTCAATTTGATCCAACTAATCATTCATATAATTAACCCATTCATTGTGTTGAATAGCTTATGAGAAAGATTCTGGTTCAAATTTTGAGATGAGTGAAGCTTTATTTTCTAATATCAGATTTCTTCTAGCCTGAACTAATGCCTTTTAATTCCGCAAAATATTTTTAGCCCCAATTTTTTTTAAAGTAGTAAATTTCAGAGTTCCTATTCCTTCTTCACTTTCCTCATCATACGATTCATTTGAGTCTTAATGACCATTAATTTTATCACTTTCATTTTCATTGGAAAATTTCAGTTTTTATTCATCAAAATCCCCCTAAAATTTTGGTAAATTAGATTGATTCTCAATAACTTTTACATAATATGATTACACCAACATTTATAAACATTTTTTCTATCATTTTTAACTTATTACATTAGGTGAATAATAAAATTTCATTCCTCATATTTCTCATCATACATTCCTCGATCCAAATTTATTATTTTAATTAAACATGGGATTCCAAAAACATTGATGTACTTTAATAAATTTTTTTTATCATAGAAAATTTCAAAATAACTCATGACTATTTCCAAACATAATTTTTTTTTCTAAACATGTAAAATAATACTAAAAACATCACTCTACTAGAACTTTGAATGTTTTTATTCTTCTCACATGATTCTTCCCATTTCAACCAAACCTATATTCTTCCTTTCTACTACTCTATTTTGTTGCAGGGTATATTGGAAAATATACTAATGTTTAATACCATGATCTCTAAGATATGTTTTGAATGTTTTTCTTGTAAACTCAATACCATTATCCATTCTCAATTTCATTATATAAACCCCCATCTCTTTATTAACTTCTTTTTTGAAAAACCTGAAAGTTTCTATGGGCTCTGAGTTGTGTTTCAAAAACATGATGTTTGTCATTTGAGTGAAATCACCATTAAAATTGATAAATTATAAATATAATTTTTTTAATTGATGTCTCATTGACCCACATATATTGGAATGAATAAGTTTATGAGGCTCGATAGATGGAATCTCTACATTCTTATGAATTTAATTAGTCATCTTCCCTTTCTAACAAGTAACACAAAAATATTCCTCTCTTCTTTTCAATTTTGGAAAATTCTTTACATAATAAACATTAAAAAGTTTTTTCATTCTTTTCTTCCCATGTTGGACTATTCTTTTGCACCAAAACTTATTCTCATCTTTGGCACATAGATAACCAGAGTTTTTAAATTCTCTAAGTTGAAATAGATTTCCACTGGTTCTTTCTCCTTTTGTCATAACTTTTCAGAGTTCAAACTTCTGATATCACATGAATATTTTCGGAAAATTACTTCATTTCCATCATCACAAAGTTGACTTACACTAAGAAAATTATGTTTTAGCACATCAAGAAATAAAAATTCCTAATATTTTAACTTTTCTTCTTTAATCTCAGTCATTCTGATTCCTATGATTTTTAATGAACTATTATCCTCAAAGGTAATGGAACCTCTTTCATGATTTTCAACATGTTTCAATATTTTTAAATCACCTATCATGAATTAAGAACAACCACTATCATGTATCCATGGTTTGTTCTTTTTTACTTTCTTTCATGGAATTCTCAACAAAAAAATATTTCATCAAATTTATTTACCCTAGATTCCTTTTCTTTATCTACCATAAGAAACATGTTCTAGAAGGAGTTTAATACATATTTAAGAATGATGAAAAGCCAAATCACATCTTCGATAAACTTCTTCCAGACATTTAAATTGTTTTTTTGGAAAGTTTCTCACTTCTTGTAATTTTTCATTTCTAGCTTCCTATGTGTTAGGAATGTTATTCATTCTAATTTCACTATTTTCTTCTACTCTATTCAAATAGTATTTTGGGAAGTGA
Source organism: Viscum album (assembly GCA_963277665.1). Lineage (NCBI taxonomy): Eukaryota > Viridiplantae > Streptophyta > Magnoliopsida > Santalales > Viscaceae > Viscum > Viscum album. Next base: position 958,738,531 of record OY728148.1, on the reverse strand, counting down.
TATGTCATGCCAAAAATTATAAGTCATGTGCCCATATATTCTATACCACCAATAGAATCCATCAAATCGTAATTTTTTTGGAAGTATAATCTATCTCTGTAAAAAAAATTTATGTTGATAAATCCTTCCTACCCTAACATACTTTCAGTGTATACCATATTTCCCTCTTAGTGAGTTTTAAAATTTTATATATGTGACAGATTTATCACATTCTTTCTCCACCCAAACTTTCTTATTAAATTTTTTATCACTTGAAATGATAGAAAAATCAGATGAAACATTATTTTTGGTGTGTGAGGAATTCACCTAATTCATTATTTGAGATTTCTCAACAAATTTATAAGTCTTTTATTTTACTACTAAATATTTGATTATGTTTTCATTCATCTTTTTCAAGGTATTTATAGAATCAAGAAGTTTATATTGAAACTTATTGATTTATTTTTCTTTATATTCCACTTTCTTATTAAGATCTTCAACCATCCTTTCATGTTTAGTGATTATTAGTTTGTAACATAAGAACTCTTGAATGTATTCATCCTCAGACTTGATGACATAATTTCTTACTTTATAAACCTTTTCACAGTATTTAGTTATTATCTTAATTTCTTATTTGAGATTTCTGTTTTTCTAAATACATAATATATGTTATATTTTGAGTTGATACTCTATATATGATTCTTCACCACCTTGTTCACTACCTAGGAATATTTTATTTTATAAAATTTTGCAATAAAGTTTATAATTTTTTTTAACTTTCATATTTTGAAGAAATATTTTCAGTTTAGTATGATTAATCATTGTTACAAGACATCTCCAAAACCTCTAATGTTGAAAACTGTAACATCTCAGACTAGGTTCCACACACCAGTGCCTCCAATCGGCCAGTCACATGACCTCAGGCATGCCTCCCCATATGTGAGAGGCTGTTGATTAGTAGTGAGGGTCTTATATATTGATCATGGGGAGACTTTACCCTCTTTTATCAGAGTAAATACAATATCAAAAATTAATATACAATTTATTAATAACATGTAATCAAAACCTAAAAGAACCAGAATCACAAGATGACCAAAAATGAAAATACAATATCAAAAAATATAGATGAAAATATGTCATGCCAATGTACATGTCAAGTGTCTAAAATGAAACCTAGAATAAAGACATTGACGACTCCCCCATTAATGTCTCAAATAGTGTCTGGTTCCCTCATCCATGATCCATCCCATATCAATGATCTAACAAAAGGTATTTTCCCTTAACCTCTCTAGAAAGCAAAAACTCTATCCAGGTATCGATCAGACAGGCCAAGTAGGGTGTGAGTACAACTCATTAGGTGTCGTGTCCTCTCCCAGAGGGACCCATGTCACGTCTCCTGAATCCAACCTCAAATAGGCTAGAGGTTAATGACTAGCACTGATAAGGTGTATCACTAACATGAGAGTCCTTAGCTTAAGTACCTGTTCAGAAACACACATCTCCAAGCCTATAAAATGATGAAATGTAAAAACAACTAAAAACCAATGCATTCATACATCTAAATTGCATTACCAGAGTATAAAAAGGATGTTGTATAAAGTAATTATGGCCAAATACAAGCCCAACACAATGAGTTTGAAAATAAAAGTACAACCTAAAAGTATGTATTGGGACTATTTTCAGAAAGTTGTAGGAACACACCTCGGGTTTTCTGGTCTCTCTAAGAACCGTTTGGTCCTGGTCCTTCTAATACTCTATCAAAATTTCAATCTTCCACAAAAGACATGACACATGATGGAAAACCCCATGTATGGGTGATTATAACAATACTTAGTAGGACAACCCGAAACCAAAAAATATACGGATAAAACTAATATTGTCAACATTTTTATTTGTATTTAAATTTTTTTAACCCTTATAATTTATCAATTTGAGCTTATATGAATCAATTTTGGATTTATGGAGTGTTTTGAGCTAAAATGTGAAATGTGCTTAAATTCTGGATTTTTGATAGATTTTTACGTCACGGGTATTTTGGTAATTTAAATAAAAATATAATTCTAAATTGAATGATTATTTTTTTAGAATACTTATTTTAATTCCTTTAACTTTTTCTTCTAGACTAGAGGATTACTAGAATATATAATGGCCCAAAAAAATCATTGATGTTTGGAAATTGTCCGGGCTGACAGCGTGGACCCCACCTCTGTAACGGATGTATAAATCAGGATACACACCTACAATGGAGTTGATTAGAAATGTATTTGAAGTAGGACACATATATGCACTACCTAAATAAATTTCATGGAGTTTGTCTCCCATTATGGTGGAAAAGAGATGTTATACATTGAAGGAAGCTTCCTGGAAAATTCATCTAGAAAAAAATACATTGTCAATATAAAATACAGAAATCCCTCTAGAAGAGTCCAATCAATATGAAATTTTTAGGTTGAATGAAAAAGTCATTTATAAACAATTTTTATGAAGGATGGAATGTTTTAATCATCCAAATTATATATCCAAAAATTTGAAAACATGAGGAGGACGGTTTTTTCCTATAAAACGAGGGGAGCTCCAACCTCTCATCTCATCCCATTTTCCATGACATTTATTCCAAGGAACCATGGGGAGATATCCACTGAGGGAGGGAATTCAAAAATATTTCCTTTATCATATTATTAATTTTTTAATTTTATTTATTATTTTAGATTTCAATTGTAATTTAAATTTTTAATAAATTCATGCATGGTATTGATTTTTGTGTTTTCTTCCACCCAACCACCCTCCTTTCTTCTCCATCTTTTATATTTATTTTCTTATTTTCATTTTCTAATAATATCCACCATTACCTTTTACTATAAAAAATGATATACTTACTCAATCCACGGGTCGGGGGAGGTCAATGTCAATTTCATTTACTCTATGGTAAAATTATTATGTTTTATTATGTTTTTGATGAGAAAGAGTGACAAGCACGAGTGTGGAGATAGCCCACCACGAAACTAAACTCAAAATCATTTCTATTATTTCATTAAATCTTTTCCCTCCCTTATACTGTATACAAGCTCTTAATACGATGGATTTGAGCCATTCAGTGGTTGAAATGGCATAAGATAGAGCTAGGTCTTGAAAGTTATCACACTCACAATTGATTTGTTCCATCAACCTTGACTAAAGTAGGAGGGGAAGTTAAGATTGCTAAATAAATTCATGATTTCACACCAATTAATAAAAAAATAGTAATTCAAGAATGAGATCACAAAATTTAATTATCAAAAATTATTTAAACACTAACAAGGAGATTGATGGAACCCACAGACCAACCCATAAATTCCATGTTCTTTTTTCAATAAATAATTTTTTTCATTGCATGCTAGTTTAATATTGTTTTAAATTTAAATAATATAACCTTCCTAAATTAAAAAAAAATTAAAAATAATTAGTTTAGGATAATTAAATTATGTGAGTGAACATATGAGAAAGTTCCTCGAGTGAGAAAAATCTGGTCATCCATTATACTACACTAGGAAAATTAAAATTCTTTTTACAAGCCCTATGATAGGCTTGCATCACATAAAACAAAGGAAATACATTCATCTCTACATAGGTATATTTCTACAACACATATAACAAGAATATCCAGATATACTCAACAAAGACACACATTCTAGAGGTAAGTCACACTCATATTATACTATTCTATGATTCCATATAGAATATTCCACAAAGCACTCACCAAAAAAACACACTCCTGAATCTGATAACATTGATGATGTGCTTCCAATAGGTACTTCTTATTGGGTCTATTCATGAGAAAGAGAATGCTAATAGTTTAAATAGAATACAATACATAGATGAGGATCACTGGATAGGCTATGAGGTGATACTAGCAAATCAATCTGGATTAACCCGCTAAGTAGAGAATTGACTCCCATGTAGTGTTGGTCATGTAAACAAAAATAACCCCACCTACGACATGAATATGAATAGTGGATCTCACTCTAGGCCTCTCAGAGGGATTCCAACAACTATATCTAGGAATTACTGCTGAAGGGATCGTTGTCCTGGGAGTAAAAAATTATTGCATACCAACCCTCATGGAAAAGATAAAGGTAACAAACCCTAATAAATTTTTCCAAGATATAGAGCACAAGGGCTCCAAGACTTGTATAAAAGAGTACATAGTGTGTAGTAGGGGTCACACTCCATGTCCCTTGAACCCAAGTCTTGCCCGTGTAAATGGATCATCTCTTCAAACTGTGTCCATGTAGTAGTACACAACATGTACGTATCCCATTTACTCTAACCATGTGCTAGTACACAATACCATCATATGTATGTCTTCCCAAGTACTAGTACACAGCTTAGCCTATGAACATCTTCCCATGCAAACAACCTGTGTGATTCTTTAGTACATGCCCAGTGACCCAGGTGATACCACATGTTACGTGAAAGGGGTCACATTATATGTGATATTTAACTTCCTATGGAAACCCTCATCGCACCTCATGTGGCCCCACACAACGTATAGATCCAGATTACACATTGTATTGTTCAGGATTTTTCAGAATCCCATTTCTACTACCGCATTTGATCCAATGTCTCCAGATTTCGATCTGGTGATCATTTCACCATGAGATTGAAGATCCCAACTCTTCCAATACTTTTTGTTTATGAATAACGTTTTACGCCATCAAATATACTCAAAAAATGAATAAAATTGTCATTATTTTGTGTGTGTTGAAGAATGGTAAATTGGGTATCCTCTGTCACTTAAATTGCTTTATCTCTATAATCACACCTCTGTCAGGCTATTCCAATATTAGATCTGTGATATCAGATCGTTACACCAAGAAATAGGTGAGAAATGATCTATTGATTGAGAATGCTCGTGACGAACGATGAATGGGGGGAGAAAAGAACAAGAACATATTGGAGTAACAAACCTTGATCAATGTTCATGTTTATCTTGATCCATCATTATTAGAATGAAAATCTGAATAAAAAAAATTAAAAATATATTCTCCCATCAAAACCTCATAAAATAAACTCATCTCGTATAATGATCAAACCACAGATCAATATTTTCATTGATTGATTCATGTTCATTGTATAAATCAAGAATGGGGAAGAATGAAATATAAATACATGCCCTACCTTGATTCAAATCGACCACTAATGAAGAATGGGGTTGTGTCATGTTTTTCGGTGAGATCCTTTGAATCTTTTTTGCATCAATCATTGATTGAAGATCCTATCTCCATTCGTCTGAGAGGATTCACTGAAGCTATCTCCAATGTCTCTCCAATGGTTCCAGGTTTGTATAGCTAACCCTAGTATTTCTCCATAATAGTCTATTTATAGTTCATCAATCATTGCATCAACAAAAATGAAATAAAATAATTTATTTGAATATTTTTTTCATTTCCACTCATGTGATGAATTTTCTACAAATGACCCACACTGACTAATGGTAATTCATTCCTAGGGTAAACCTCACATTCTGAACTCAACGGTACCATCATATTTCTGATCAGGGTACCCGTTTAGAAGTTATTACACTTTTTCATGAAAACAATGCATGCATACTATTTAATATATTTTTAACATTTATTTTAGGAACAATGGCCTTAGAATCGCACAACATCTCAGTGCCTGGTCTCACAAATAATCTATATAGTATCCAAAAAAATACTGCATGGAAAATCTAAGGCATTATATTATGACACAACTAATGACAACTAAAACAATATCTAATCAATAGAAAGTGTATGCAGTTGTATAAAGAAATAATTACAATGCATAAGTAAACAGTTATCACATTATCAATTAATCTTTATTTAAATATATAATCCTTTGGGTTCTCATAGACACTCATACCTCAATCCCAGCTTCAACTCATGTCAGAGGATGAAGTATGTCTGAGGGATATCTTATCTTATAATTCCATTGTTATCATTCAATATATACTCTGAAATATGTTAGAGCCTAAAGTATGTTTGAAGAATATCATATCTCATAATTCCATTATTATCATTATTTAATTCATATTTTAATTCACGTGTTACCATTCATACATTACACAATAGAATTTCCATGTTTCTATACTTTAATTCACAACTAAATGACCATGTTACCATTCATACCTTACACATTAGAATAATATTGTTCGCATTCTCTATTTCCCAACTAAATGGAAATGTTACCATTCATACCTTACATATTATAATGACCATGTTCCCGTTATTTAATTCACAATTAAATGACCATGTTACTATTCTCAACACATAATTAATTCAACAATTAATTATTAACATCCATTCCATTACTAATTCCACAATTATTTAAACATAACAATTCCATTAGTTAATTCAAAATTTAACTAATCACATAAATAACATTAATTAATTAAAAAAATTAATTAATCACATAAAATACATTAATTGATACTAAAATTAATTAATCACTAAAATTATATTAGTAAATTCGATAATTAATCAACCACACTAATTTTATTACTAATTCAATAATTTGTTTATCACATAAATCCCCTTAATTAATTTTCTTATTAATTGAGTATGTAAATCCCATTAATAAATTATTTAATTAAATTTTCAATATAAACAAACTAAAAATCACATAATTAATTCCATAATTTATTATCTCAATCACAATCTCAATAAATCAAAATTATTTACACAATTAAATTTCTCAATCCTAAAAACAAAATATCTCATAATTAATTCTACAATTAATTATCTCAATCTATAATTCCCAAAATCCCCAATTTCTGATCTCCTCAATTAATTAATTCAACAAATTAATTAATTAAATTAGGAATGTAATTTCTAAACATCTAATAGAAATTATACAATTGCATACATGTAATTTGAATAAATACTTTGAGATTTGAATTATAGACAACCAACCTCAATTCGTTGATGAGCAATCACCCAACGAAAATCCTCATAATTTGAGCAGCACAATTATATAGAATGAGATTCAAATTTAAAACCCTAAATCAAGATCAAATCAACCAAGATATCTTAAATATTGATAGGGATCTACAATAATAGGTACAGATCCACAAAAACATGTCTATATCTAATCATAATATGAAGAAAACCCCCTTTCTAGAATAAGATAATGAAGGATAAGGAATAGGAAACCAAGCAAGGTAAGATCCACTTATAGGGAGGGGTGAAGATCATCTATCCAGGCATAAAATAACAAATTAAAAAGGCTGTTTAGTCTTTAAATCCATATAGGATTCTCCAAAATCATGAAATATTATCTAGGGTTAAATGGGGATCAAATAAGAGTTAAATGGGGGGTTTTGGTGATTAAAAATATAATTTTTTGGTGATTTAAAAATTCATGCATGGTTAGCTGGGCAGGGGAGCCCGGTTTCTCCTAAATGTGTACCTAAATGTGAACCACTATTATGGGGGTTCATAGTTTCTCTTAATAGGGTGTACAGATTGACAAATCATATGTAAACCATGTAATTCCTCTATGTCCAAGGTTGCATGGTTTGCTAGGCAGGGGCGCGCAGTTAGGGAAAACCATGATCCAACTATGAACTACCCTTCTCCCGTCAAATTTTCACAAATTTTCACCCAAACACACCCCAAGGTAAAACCCAACCTATGTACACTGAAACAACACAAAAATAAATACCTGAAATTAAGACCAAGTCATCTTCAAGAATGGTTGGGTTCTTACAATCTCACCACCTTATAACATCTTATCCTTGAGGTGTACTCCCAAGAATCTCTAAGATTTTGATTAAAAAAGATTATGACAATGATCCCTCATATCTTCTTTCCTTTCCCATGTCTCCTCCCACAAATTCCCTTATTTCCACAATACACAAACTCTAGGCATGATCTTTCCACACAACACTTTCTCATTGTGATTCAACACATGTATTAGACTCTCTTCAAAGGAAGAATCTATCTCAATCTCAACATCATCTATATCAGTCACATTAGAAGGGTTGGGGTTATACCAACCCAGTTTTGACACTTAGAAAACATCATACATAGCATTGTATCTCTATGGAAGATCCAATCAGTGTGCCACTATCCTGATTCTCTCTACCACCTCAAACGGTCCAACAAAATTGGGTGCCCACTTGCCCTGTCTCTGTATTCTATAGTGATTGAATCTAGGAAACACCCAAAGGAATACATGATCAGCCTTTGTAAACTCTAGGTTTCATTTATTTCTATCAGCGTATGACTTCTATCTACTTTTGGTCGTATCCATATATTTCGGAATCAACTGTATATGCTCTATTGTGTCTTACACGAGAATCATTCCCACCAACGTAGACTAACTTAACTCTATCCAGACTGGAGGTGGTCTTCATGGCCTACTATAAAGAGCCTCATAAGGTTTCATCTATATAGTTTCCCAATAACTATTGGTATGGGTGAACACTACTAATTCTAGGTGATTATGTCAAGACCCACTGATGTTTAGAACACAAGCTCACAACATATCCTCAAGCACTTGTATAGGATGCTCTGACCACCCATCTATCAGTGGGTGGAAATTCATACTCAAAAAAACCTACATACCAAGCACCTTCTGCAATCCCAAAAATAATCGTGAAGTAAAACACAAGTTTCAGTCAGAAACAATATTCTGTGGCACCTCATGCAGACAGACTATCACCTAAACATAAAAATATCCCAACTGGTCCACTAATAAACTCTCCCATATATTCAAGAATTTCACTACCTTTTTCAGTCAATCCACAATAACCCATATAGAATTATTCTTCTAAGGAATCCTTGGGAGAACCAACATAAAGTCCATGGTCACTTTTTTCCACTTTCATTCTATAATGGCCAATGACTGTAGTAAACCTATAGGTCATTAATGCCCGTCCTTCACCTTCTGATAGGTGTAGCATTGTGTCACAAACTTTACTATTTTCTTTTTCATTTCCAACCATCAAAACTATCTTTGTAGTTCACGGTGCATTTTGTTCAGACATGGATGTACCCCCCACTTTGAGGCATGACACTCACACATCAGCTTGTCTCACATTCTTTTAGGTATGACATCCTGATTCATGACATAGATGACCTAATTTTCATCTATTCTCTAATCTGAAGGTGACTCCCCACCTTCAAGGTTTTCCCTCAAGGTAAAACATTATAAATCCACATACATTCTATCTTAGATCTATCTCAAAAATGTATACTCCAATGAAACTATTATGAGTGCCATCTAATCATAACTCTCCTAAACCACAATGTGTATCTCATCCAGTAAATCCATCATCTTCCACTCAGCATTAGACTCTTGAACCACCTGAGTTTGAGTCTTCCATCTAAAATCATCATCATCATTGTTCCCCTTTCCAAGAATATATGCTGGCTCAAAATTTAATGGTTTCATATACTCAGCCCATATTTGTTATCGAAGATTCAAGTCTCACTATGAAAATATGTACTTTAATCTATTGTGATCAATATACACAGTAAAAAAATTTCCCAATAGATAATGTCTCCAATACTTTAAAACATTAATCATTATATCCAACTTGAGGTCATATATAGGGTAGTTCGGTTCATGGGGCCTCAACTTCAAAGACCCATACACCACAAAATGATCTCCTTGAATCAACACAACTCCAATTATAATCCCAAAAGTGTCAAAATACACTATGTACTTCTCACTTTTCTCAGGGTGGATCAATACTTTTACAGTTTCCAAAATCTTCTTCATCACCTAGAACGAATTATCAGAATCTTATTACCAATTAAACTTTATCCATTTTTTTCAAGCCCATCTGTAATGTTTCCAATCGGTAAATGTCCTGAATGTACCTATAATAATATTCAGAGAATCCTAGAAATCTATGGATATCAAACATGCTCTTGGGATGCTCTCAAGAAACCACTATCTGAACCTTCTCTAAATTTACTAGCACACATTCCTCCGAGATGATGTTACCCAAAGAGTGTAACTAATCGACCCAGAAAATTGTACTTAGATATCTTGATGTATAGACAATGCTATCTTAGTGTACTTAAAATGATATCAAGATGTTGGTCATAATAATCATGTGTCTTGGAGTGCACCAAGTTGTCTTCCACAAACACTACCACAAACCGATCTAGGTATAGATTAAATTTTTTGTTCATTAAGTCCATAAACATTACTGGTGTGTTCATTAACCCACAAAATATTATGATGAAATCATATAGTCCATACCTGCTTCTAAATTCATCCCTTAGTATATCAGAAGTCTAAACTCTCAGTTTATGATACCCCAATCTCAAGTCAATCTTTGAGAACACACAAGATCCTCTCAACTAGTAAAATAGATCATCGATACGGGGGAGAGGATACTGGTTCTTCACATTCATCTGGTTCAACTTTCGGTAATCAACACATAAGCATAAACTCTTATAAGCCTTCTTTGAAAACAACACTAGTGAACCCCAAGGCAACATACTCAGATAAATAAATACCTTATCCTCTAACTCCTCCAGCTGAGTCTTGAGCTCTTGAATATCTTTCAGTTCCATTCTATATGGTGGAATAGAAATCATCTCTTCCACCAGTATGATATCAATGTTAAATTCCACATCTCTCTCAGGTGGAATCCCTATGATATATTAAGTAAACACGTCCTAAAACCTATCCACTAAGCATGGAAAGACATCTCATTATACACCTTCATCATCCAGAAATAAACTAGAAACCTGGGTTGTGATCTCTTCTATTTGATGAGTAATTGGCACTACTCGGAATGCCTTGATATCTCACTCTCCACAGGGAATATATTTGTTACCCTTAGGAGATGTAATGGTCACTATCTTATGGTAAAAATCATTGTGGGGAGAATAGGATACTAACAAGTCCATACCCACAATTACTTCAAAGACTGACATGTATATGATATAAAGATCCCATAGAAATTGATACTACTTGACCTCAAGATAACACCCCTTGCACAAAAAAATGTCTCTTGACCGAACTTGATGAGGTGTCTTTGTCGTCAACACCCCACTCACGAACTCCATCACCAAGATCAAACCATTAACAAGTATTGTAGAAAAAAAAGGAATGATAGGAACAGATATCAAATAAGGAACTAGGTATCATAGAATCTATAAAAATAGTACATCTCACTGTCAATGGTCTAGCCTTGATATCCACAAGTGTAGGGTGAATAGAATGCATCTGTCTTACCCCACATCCTCGGGATGTAGTCTATGTCACATGTACCACAATACTCTAATAATATGAGCAATCGTACACTGATGCTCCACATACACTACCTTTACAACCATTTCCAGTATAACTCCAGATGCAAGACTGATATGGTGCAGAATATCCTCTTCCTACACTCAGATTCTGACTAGTTATACCCTTACTACTAATCTATCACTGGGTCCTGTAGAACTTTTGTAGATGTCCCATCTTTCTGCAAGACTATAGCTATATTGATGTTTGAGGTAACTATCTTCAAAAGTTCCCTAATCTACCACACTTGTGATAGATCACTCGATTAAGGTCTTATGCAACTGATTCCTCTTTTTAGGTACTCGGTTTCCCACTGCCCTGGTTGATGTTTTGATAGAAATTCTTCCTACTCTCAGAAGTCATACCTTCTAATCATCCAAATGGAACCACCTTTCCTACACTGGAAGCCTCTTCATGTTACCCATATCTATTAGATCCTTATCCACCACCTCAGAAAACTCCTTTAACTGAAAATGGATAACTTGGAACTTAATCTCACATTTAAGCCCATCCAAAAAATGTCACGCTATAGTTATCTCATCCACTGCCAATGTTGGAGAAAAGTGTTGCAAATGAGTTAAGTGTCCAACATTTTATATCACATAAACACTCCCCCAAGTCAACCTCTTGAACTCAGCTACTCTCTCCTACCTTAGAATCTCTGGATAGAAGTTCTCTAGAAACTTATCCAACAGTTCCTTCCATAACATACCATTAGCCGATATAGTCCATGCCTGAATATACCACCAGTGATTCATTGATCCTCATATCATGTAAGCATCCAACATGACCATCCTCTCTACATGAGTCTCAAAGTGTTCAATTATAGTCTCAATGGACTCAACCCAGGAATCATCTCTCTCAGGTCCACCCTCTCCAATAAAAATAGGAGGGTGTTGAATTTGTAACTCCATTATTATATCAAACATACTCTTCACAACACACCATGGGTCTCTTCCAATGAATTTCATGAAGTGGGAAAAGTTCTATTGGAACTGCTCCCTGAATTACTCACCTGACACAATTAGTGCCTTAGTTACTACTACTGGTAGATCATCTCTAGCCATATCCTCATGTGATCCTCTTAATAAGCGTCGTCATAGAGAAATATCTATACCATTACAAATAGGTACCTTACGTCACCTTTTACAAAATTAACATATTTAAGGTAAAATACAATATTCCCCAACAAGTCATTTCCCCAAACCCTTCCACATAGTCAAAACTGAGGTGTTATCACTACCCTTAATAATATTACTCCTTAGTCCTAGATAACAAGGGTAAACACATTCTAATTATTCAAGTTTCTCATTTAGACACCCATTTATTCTCATCATAAATCATTCTACAATCCTTCTCAATTTCTTGTTAGGTGCCATTTTCATTTCAATTTCAAAAGCAAGGAAAAATAGTTCAAGTTCAATAACTTACCCATAACCCATTTTCCTATGTGTGCCTAAAATAATGCATGTCACAATAACCCTAAGTTCTTAGACTGATTCATGTAACTCAAATCTTGTTCCATACTGGTCCACGAGTCAAAATCAGAAAAAATTAACATCAATAATCACAACACACAATAAGTGTGTCACCCAAGTTGAAATATTATTCCACTGTAATATAAAATAAGAATAACAACAATCCCACCCTGGGTACTCGGGTTCTCCCCCATACAGGGGTTAGCTACTCCCATGCAAGGGATCATAACCATGTCCCGACTCTTTCTAGTTTCATGTATACCTTTACAAAATAGTAATACAAAATAAAAAAGAAAAGAAAAATGGACTCTAATTCCACTTTGTAATGTCCTGACCCAGGTTCCACACATCGGTGCCTCAATTTGGTTAGTCACATGACCCCTGGTGTGCCTCCCCGTATGCTAGAGGATACCGAATAGTAGTGAGGGTCTGAAATTTCGATAATGGGGAGACTATATGCCCTTTTATTAGATTCAATACACTAGAAGAAAATAAGAAAAAATAAGTAAATAACATATAATCATAACCTGAAATAACAGATATCACGAGATGGCTAAAAGTGTAAATACAATATCAAAACTAAAGAAGAAAATATTCCATGCCAATGTACGTGTCATGTTTCTAAAATTAAACCCAAAATAAATACACTGATGACACCCCTAATTGGGTCCCGAATCATTTCTAGTTCCCTCATCCATGCTCTATCCCATTTCATCCGTATAACAATGTGCTTTTTCCCTTAATGTATCCAGAAAACACAAAGTCTATTTGGGTACCAATAAGGTAGCCCGAGTAGGGTGTGAGTATAGCTCAGTAGGCCACCACGAATGTTGTATAAAACACTATATAGTTAACAGAATGTGTATGCAGTTGTATAAATACATAATTACAAATCATAAGTATATAGTTATCACATTATCGATTAATCATTATTTAACAACATAAACCCCTCGAACTCTCATAGTCACTCGTACCTTAATTCTTTCTTTGTCTCATTCTGAAGCCTAATGTTTGTCCAATGGATTTCATATCTCATAATTCCATTTTTACCATTCAATACCAACTTTTTCTCATATCGGGTCCTAAAGTATGTCCAATGGATATCTTATCTCATAATGTCATTGATACCATTATTTAATTCATAATTGAATTCCCATGATACCATTCATACATCACACAATAGAATGACCATGTTCACATTATTTAATTAATAGCTAAATGACCATGTTACCATTCATACCTTACACATTATAATGACCATGTTCCCATTCTTTATTTCTGTTAGTACCAATAGGGACCTATATACCCTAAGAGGGGGGTGAATCAGGGTATGGATATTCTTTTGAAAATTCTTCCTACCCCACTAGATCTTTACCACTTTTTTACAAGGGTCACTTTGTTTACACTTTTGTGTTTATTATGATCACTTATCTTTCTTATTTATATTATTATGATGCTTGAATGCAATGCAGGGAAGAAATTAGGAAGACACATAGATTTTTACTTGGTTCACCCTCACTAGGCTACGTCCAAGGAGCATACAACGACGATGTGTCGCTGTACCAAATCCAATAAGGCTCACTGCCAATAATGTTCAGGCGAGATCACTTATATGCCCAAGATCACTGCCATTACAATGTTTAAGGTCAACTCACAGATTTCCCAAGGGTCACTCCCTCTTTCTCTCTCTCTGGATCACTGCCAGTGGAGAGGACCACATTCTTCCTCTTCATTTGCCCAATTCTCTGGAAAAGATCCACTCAAAGTTTATAGAACTATAGGTCACTTCATTATCACTAAGGAATAAATCCTTAATTATTTATAGATTCTCTGTTGACATCCAAATTTCTCCCTTAGATGAATATCACTTCGCACAGGGTGGACCGGGAAACCCCATTTTTTACATGCAGCCCTTACGGCACCTTGCGCGTAATTCCATTACATTGCACGAAAATAACTTTTCGTGCAACAACCCACTTTTATACACAACGTCCAAATTTTATCCACAAACTCTACACTTCATTGAGTGAAATTCTATTCTTTTGCACAAAATCCACTTTTCGTGCAAGACCACTTTACACGCCAATACAAATTTTATGTGCAACATTATCTTTTCGCGCAACACCAGACTTTACGCGCAAACTTAAATTTTACGCGCAACACCCTTGATAACTTCAATTTCGCGCCCTAGAGCTTAGGTATTTTTAATGTATTAAACAATTAAATAGAGGTGCTCACTTCATATTTATAGGAATAATCGACCCTGCGCGAAAAACCGTCCTTGAGCGCATAATTCAATTCAAGCGTGAAAAACAAATCTTCCGCACAACACCATTTTTCGCGCACTACTCCAAAATTTTTCACACCCCATGCATTTTCCAATTTTTGATCTTCGGACCCCGAAACATTTCTTGTGAGAAATACCTCATCCCTATATTTCATGCATCCCGCTGTTTTTCCGTGAATCCCGCTGTTTTTCGCCTCTAGATCATCCAATCCATTGTTTAGGTTCTTCTATCAATCATCGATTTCTGAAATCATCCCTTGAGCCCATAAAATCACCATGTATACCCCCTTTCTCGACCCACTAATACATCATGGTCTTCTTTGTCAACAAACACAACATGAAGGCCCGTTTTTTCAACAAACAAAATCACCTCAAAAATGCTTGAATGATAACATGAGGGATTTTTTCCCAAAAACTTCACAACTAAATAACCATGTTTCCATTCATAACTTACACATTATAATGATCATGTTCCCATTATTTAATTCTAAACTAAATTTCCATGTTATTATTCATAACATATAATTAATTCAATAGTTAAACATCGAAATAAATTCCATTACTAATTCAATAATTATTTAAACACAAAGATTCAATTATTTAATTCAATAATTAACTAATCACATAAATAACATTAATTAATTCAAAAAATAATTAACCGCATCATGTAAATTAATTAATTCTAAAATTAATTAATAACTTAAATTATATTATTAAATTAAACAATTAACTAAACCCACAAATTCCATTACTAATTCAACAATTTTTTTATCACATAAATACCCTTAATTAATTCCCCAATCAATTGAGTACATCAATCACATTAATTAATTATTCAATTAATTAATCAATATCCACAAACTCAAAATTCCATAATTAATTCCACAATTAATTATCTCAATCACAAACACAATAGATCATAATTAATCAAAAAATTAAATATTTCAATCCTCAAATCTCAATATCTCACAATTAATTCTACAATTAATTATCTCAATCTATAATTTCCAAAATCCCCAATTTCACACTTCCTTAATTAATTAATTCACCAAATTAATTAATTCAGTCAAGAACAAAATTTCAAAAAATAGAATATAAATTATAAAATAACATATAAATAATTTAAATAAATACTCTGGGATTTGGATTATAGACTGACTAACTCGATTCGTTGACAAGTGGTCATCCAACAGAAATCCCCAAAATTTGAGCAGCATAAGGACATAGAACAAGATCTGAATCTGAAACCCTAAATCAAGATTGAACAAATAAAGATCTCTTAAATATATATATATATATATATATATCTCTACAATAATACATCTAGATAAAAAAACAAGGTATGTATCTAATCAAAATAAGAATAACAAACCTTATCTAAAATAGGAGAAGAAAGGAGAAGGAATGAGAAATCAAGTGAGATGAGATCCTCTTACTAGGAAGGGTGAATATATTTGATATAGTCTTTTAATAACCAATAATGGAGGTCATGAAGACTTTTAATCCATCTAGGAGGCTCCAATATCAGGAAATATCATCTAGGGTCGAATAGGGGTTGAATAAAAGTTAAAATGGGGGTTTGAGTGATTAAAAATATAATTTTTGGGTTATTTAAAAGGTCGTGCATGGTTAGTTGGGAAGGGGTTCAAGGTATCCACTAACTATGAGCCTAACCATGCGCCTCTATTATTGGGGTGCACAGTTTCTCCTAAGAGGGTGGATGGTTTTAAAAACCGTGCGCTAACCGTGAAATTCCTCTCTTCTGTGTTGCACTGTTTGATTTGTTGGGGGCACATGGATAGGGAAAACCATGCGCCAACCATGAATTTATCTTCTCCCATCAAATATTCCCAAATTTTCTCCCAAACAAACCCCAAGGTAAAACCTAACCCAATTATTCTCAAAAATTAAAAAAATAAATTCCTGAAATTAATCTCTATCTGGAATCCTTAGTCTGATGTGGCAAGGCTTGAATCTCTCATTCCGATGGGGATGTGTTCAATGGATTTATTCCAATGAATTTTGTCTAATGGAAACATTACGATGAACTCATTCTCAATATATATTACTCAAACTCTTCTCAAATTCTTAGTCAGATATTCATTAGTCCAGTAAACAAAACTTTAAGATGTACATCCTTATAATGAGGTCTCATTCCAAAAAGATATCTTTGACATGAATTCTACAGTGCTCCACCTTTTCCAATCACATAAAAAATATGTAAAGTAAGAATGTATTGTGATTCTATTAATAGTAATCCGAGAAAGACAAAGGTAAAAAATTAGAAAACTTTTCCTACTTAATTAAATTCAAAAACATCAAGATCTACGCATATTTGAATTTGAATTTTGACTACATAAACTCGTCACAAATATGTTGAAATATTATTCAGTCTTATTTGTAATTATTATTATCATACTTCCTAAATTTTCTTCGGTATGATGGAACTTCATTAGATCATTATGATGTAACTTACTTTTCTCATTAGTTTGGAACTTCCTTAACTCATTATGATGAAACTTCCTCTTCTCATTTTGAATTGACTTTCCTCATCAGAGTTAGTCTGGTTGAATTTTTTCTTAGATTTAGTCTAATTGACATTTGTTCTCAAAGGAAATCTTGATTCCATTTCCTTCTCAAAGTCATTATGATTGACTTTCCTCCTCAAAGTCAGTCTGATTGAATTTCCTTATCATAGTTAGTATGGTGTAACATACTTAGCTTTAGTCTGATAGAATCCTCATAACGATGGAATTCTCATTATGATGGAAACTGCATTCTGTAACTTTGAAATTCTTTAAACCTCACTAGCTATAACTCATTCATTCTTCTAAAAACCATTGTGCCTGGTACTTCTGGCTCCGATGCAGACTATTTCTTGATTTCTATACCTAAGAAAATCATTATGATTCATCCATTTCTTCAAAAGCTTTTATCAGGAGAGTTCTACTGATTTATGATAACTTCAAGATTGGAAAAGCTCCTTCTGACTTACATAGAAAATTATTATAACTTCTATTACTTTCAAAGCCTTGTTTCTTTTCTACCAAATCACAATATGAAGGGTTTCACCTATTCTCTTCCTTTTCTTCATAATTATTTTATCACAAATTTTATAGACAATTTATGATATTTGAGAATTAAAAACTAGAAAATCATCGCCTGACTGACGGTTAGAAAGTTTAACACTTTCTAACTCCTAACATCATTATCTACATTCAAACTCTTCAAAAACATTCTGACTTTATAACCATCACTGAGTCGAATGATACTTGAACTTCGTGCTAATGGATCTAAGACCAATGATGTGTCTAATCAATAACTTTATTATTCTAACAACTTATCCGATCGATACTACACAATTTGATACTTTGTGTTTGGTGTTGCTTAGTCTGATAATCTCTATCCAGAAAACAACTTTCTCTAAAACCAAAATTTTCCCCCTATTTACGTTTAGGTTTGAAAATTTAGAAACATTCACCAGTTTTTCAAAAACCATTATTTTTCAAAAGATTAGTTTTCTACATATAAAAAAAATTTAAAAAAAAATCCCGATGGATACTCAGTATACCATACTATTTATGAAATGGAAAGAAACATATGTTGTCATACTTGCATTTTTTGGTTTAGAAAGTGTTTTTAAGGCCTATTTTAGGAAGAAACTTTAACATTGAGGTGTATAATGTGACTTATATAGGATAAATCAAAGAAAAAATGGATATTACCAATATGAACCCTTATAAAAAAAGTAATAGTGGAAATACATTCCACATTCAATGAGAGGGAAAACATCTCTAAAAGTGATGGTGGGATGAAGATAGAATTAGATGAAGTTTAGACACAAGGTACATAAGACTTGTCATAGGAACTGGTTTTATAAATACCCATGTAAGAAGAAACTATTCTTGAGACACAAGTAATGTGTGGGAGTACAAGGGAGGTTAGATAACCAGAATGGTATGGTTTTCTAATCACAAAGAATGGTGAGTAATTATTAGTTTATAATAATGATCCTATAACCTAAAAAGAAGAAGTAAGTGGCATAGATGTTTCTAAGTGAAAATAATCCATCAATTCTAAAATGGATTCGATCTACCAAAATCAAGTCTGTATTTTGGTATATCCTATAATGGATGTAAAACTCATTGGTTTCTAGTGGGTATTCAATATGAAACTAGACATTAATGGAAAAGTTAGTACCTATAAGGTATGAATAGTTATAAATGGATTTAAATAACATCAAGAAATTAACTGAGGTAAAACCATTTCACCAATTGTAATGTTGAGATCCATCAGAATTATACATGGCATTCAGGCTTACCGTGACTATTAGATTTGAGAAATGGATGTCAAAACTGCCTTACTTAATGGGAACCATCAGGAATATGTTGATATAAAACAACCTGAAGGTTTTGTGACTCTAAATCATGAGAATGTATACAAATTGAAAAATAATCCATTTATGGATTAAATCAAGTATCTAGGATATGGAACATTCATTTTGATGAATCTATAATAGAATTTAGTTTCATAAAGAATTAGTGTGATCGTTGTGTCTACAAACAATTTAGTGGGATTGCATTCATTTTCTTAATAGTATATGTTGATGACATATCACTTATAAGAAATCAAATACCAGTCTTACAATTTTTTAAGATGTGGTTGAATAAATGCTTCTCTATGAAGGACTTTGGTGAGACATCATATATATTTTGAATCATGATCAATCAGGATAGATACAAGATGTTTCTCAGCCTAATTCAACTTACATAAATTGATAAGATACTTAAGAAATTTGGTATGGAAAAATCCAAGAGGGGATTGTTTCCAATGTCACATGGCATTCATCCTTTTAGGAAAATGATTCCCTAGATACATAGGGAAATAAATAGAATGTAAAGGATTTCATATCCATCACTGACTGGGTCATTCATGTATATTATGATACGTACTAGGATAGATGTTTCCTATGCATCAAGTTTAGTAAGAAGATATCAAGATGATCTAGTTGACCTCTATTAAATGGTAGTCAAGAGTATCTTTAATTTTTTGAGGTGTACTGAGGATATGTTCCTAGTTTATGGAGGATATGGGGAACTAGTTTTCAAAAGATATGAATATTATAGTTTTCAAACTTATCAAGATGATATGAAGTCAAAAACGAGATACATATTCACTTTGAGTGGAGGTATTGTGAGCTGGAAGAGCTCAAAAAAAGGCTATGGTCATAGAGTTTACAGTAGAATTCAAATATATTTTGACTTCTGAGGTAGCTAAATAAGCATTATGGATGAAAAAAATCATCCAAGATCTTTAATTGGTATATAATAGTAAATATCCAATTACACTCTATTGTGATAATATTGTAGTGGTGTCTCTCGTAAAAGAGCCAAGTACACATCAATGGACGAAGCATGTACTTTGGAAGTATCATCTCTTGAGTTATTTTTGGAAGAGAGGTGAGGTTTTAGTGAGAAGTATTTCCAAAGAAGAAAATTTATCATACCCCTTGACTAAAATCTTGACTCAACATAAATATGATTTTTAAGTGATTTCAATTGGACTGAAAGTTTAGGTAGTTGGATCTAGTCCTCATGGGAGATCCTTGAAGTTGGTGTCCTATGATTAACTAGTTGAAATTTAATTACAAGTATATTTGATATATTGAATATTAATAAAACATATTATTATATATTTTCCATTGTTCTATAAGACTCTTATGTAATAATGTCCAAGAGTATATGTCACATTGATAAGGTCATAGCAATTCTCTATTATATTGAGAACCGTGAAGTGTTATGATGATATTATTTAAGAATGTTCTTCTCTTGGATAACGTACTATAATGGGACACATAGTTCATAGAATCTTACGTGAGAGAACTCATAAGAGGATGAGTCTTAGTATCATGATGTTCTCACATGGTAATCACCAATATGAGAGATTATGAGAAAGAATCACTGGTTGGAATTCCACAATTTTTGGTGTTATCATATATTCCTATATGCGAGCATGTGTTATGGTACATGGACATTAAAATTATCATTAATGAATTTTATAGATCATGTAATTAGATTTCATGATTAAAACCATGACGACATATATTCATGGTATGTTTGGTTACATTATTCTTTTCATGACTCGCATGTTATTAATGAATAAGATAAAGAAATATGTATCCCTTCTATATTTATGGAAGCTGATATCTCATCCATTGGATTGAAATAGGACCATTGCATTAAATTCCATGTACATGGTGTAACGATGTGTTTATTTTAGATATTTAAAGAAAGATGTACCAAGAAAATAGGGTGGTGACATAGATGTGCAACCTGATTGATGAGATATTATGATAAAGGGATTATATTATATAGTGAGTGTTCATTTTTAGTTTTCATCATTTAAAATTTATGTTATTTCTCTTGGGTGCCTTGAGTCATTTCTAGATAGTAATTTTGGACTTTAGGCAATCTCTCTTGATGCGAATTAGAAAGAATCCTAGAGGTTCAAACACTATGTGTTTCTGATGATATTGATTAAATACAATTTGAATTTAATTAATTGAATAAATACTATTCTCAAGACTAAGGTATAATTTTATTTATGTTTTATTGATCACAAATATATATTGATTAATGAAATAGTTAAATTAAATATTTATTTTTGTGTTTAATAAATAAAAGAATAGTTTAAATAGACCAAGACCATGTGTAATAAATAATATTAATTAAAAAGTTGGTTAGATAATATTTTTCGATGTTCAAGTGGGATCTCACCATAGAATAATTATAAAAATATTATTATTTTATGTTATGAGGTTTATTAAAGGTTTTGGTATTTTTTAAAGGCTAGAATGCAATAAAAAATATCCTAACCTAAAATATACCCCAATAAATACCATGTTATGTCTATAGTGAAGGTAATTGAAAGTAGATAATTGTTTCAGATAAAGAATTTTCTTTTAACTCCTCTATCTCTCTCCCTCTCAAGAAAATTAAATGTTTGAGAGATTTATTCAAGATTAAAGAATGAGTGATCAAGAATGAACAACGCAAGACATTTTATTCCCCCCAGTAGCACATAGAGATCGTTTAACATTTATTGGATATCAGTGGAGCGTGTGTGGATTTTCCCTAGATGGATTCTATTCTTGGATCCATATAGCACAATGAAGGAAATTTGAAAAGGTCTTTTCATATGATTAAAATTATTAATAAAGAAATATTCCTAAGATAAGGTAATCATTTTTTATGACATTAAATAAATTTATTAAAAAGTTTATGTTCAATCTCCTCACTCTTGGTTTTGAGCATACAAACATTAAAAGAAATTTTAATATATTTCCCACCACCACATGCTTCCACTACTCCCGGAACCATCCTAAGGTGCCACTTTTCTAGATCCTATGGCAGTATGGATAGATCCAAGAGGAGATGTGGGATCAGAAGTCTAATGTTCGAGCTTAGTGGATGTCGAGTATTACGTACACACAATTCCAAGAAGTATGCTCACTAGTCTCAGGGCCATATCTTTATTACTTTCGATATATTGACTTTCCATTCAACATGGAGTTGAAGCAAGTATAGTCGGGGGTTATAGCAGCTTGGTTAATGCACAACCACTAGTTATGTGATTTTAGATTTTATGATTTATTTTTCATTAATTATTATATCCTAATACACCAGTTAAACATGCTCACACTTGTTAAAGATGAATTAGTGATGTCCTACTGAGTTTTATTACTTACAACTTGCATAAAAATATCGATGCACATTCAGACTTTATGTTTAGGGATTTGGATAAGGAAAAGGGACCATTGGCTGATGGATGAGCAAATGAGAATGGAGATGGTAGTATATCGAGATGGACTCCAGAGGACCCTGATGTTTTATTTATTTAATTATCTTCCTATTATTACTCTATTTTGTATTTCCACTTTAGAAGCCCATTTATTATTGTATGAAATGTGTCTCATCTTTAAGGTTCGACATAATTACTCTAATTGCTATTATATTGTTATGTATTATTTGTATTATGCCATGATACTATGGGTATATTCTCCCCACTAAGGGACTTAGAACCTCACTGCTAGTTAGAAACCTCTTGTGTGCGGGGAGGCATACATGAGGTCTTGTAGCACTCTGGTACAAACTGGACATTTTAGGTGAAGGCATTACAAAACCATTAAAAAAGACTCCATACTACAAAAAATATTGTTCTTTGTTGTGGTTTTTTATTCTAGTGGAAGTAGTTTAAACCATTTCCTATTTATTTAGTGGGAGTTACTAAAATCACCATGTATTTCATGTTCTCTAGTCATTTCACAATAGTTTGATTCATTTAGCGCTGGCTTTTTATGTAATTGTTTTTAGAATTTAGCAATGCTTTTCATTTTATTTAATGGTGATTTTTTTAAAAGAAACTTTAAAATAAAATAGATAAGACGAACCTAAAAACTGTTAAATATTTCAGTGGATGTTAGGTTTATTGTTAGTTAATATGAACCACTATTAATTATGATTCAAATTCATTTTTTAACAGTGGTTCTTAAAAATCACCTCTCAATATTTTTAAAAAAATATAATTTTATAAAAAATTTTAATAAAAAAAATATAAATATGAAAACTTTGACATGTAATAAACTAAAACATAAATGCACAATAAAACCATAATACATACAGCATACATTATATATCTATACTTATATACATATACATTCATATTCATCATAACCTCAGTCAACCGATTACCTCAATCAACCCATACCTCAATTATCAATATATACATATAAAATATGTCCAACGACAACCCATGCCCAATATATTCCGACCCCATGACCTATGTTTCATCCTTATACCTCCACATAATCTCATAAATTGAAACATACCACATAATCTAATCAATTGTAATAAAAAACTGAAATTAAAACTAAACATAATAAATCAGAATTACAATAGAATCATTGATAAAATTTAAACATGCCCATGAAACTAAGAACCATCACCACTACCTTATAAATAATGTCTTGAATCTAATGTTAAACCTCTTTCCTTTGGTTAACATCTATCACCTACAATAAAAACAATAACATTTAAGAAAAGAAAGGAAAAAAGTGAAAAGAAATGGAATATATTTATAATGTTGCACCGAAAATTTGTTATTTTGTTAATCAATCAGAAGACATTTTAACATAAAACAAATAATATACCATAAAAAAACTTTTAAAACATAAATTTTCCAATTTAAAATATGATTCAACACTTGAAACTAAAAAGGGATTAGTATATAAAATTATAATAGATTTTTAAATCGATCTGCAATGTGCTTAAATTTTACTTAATATTTTGTAATGAATTTGATATAAAATCATATAATATATTTAGAAACTAAATCAACGGTGGTTGTTCCATGGTTTCATGTCAATATAAGGATTTTTCAATGGTTTTTACCATTACGCGCATGTTTTAGTGTTTTAAAACAATAAAAATGTGTTTTTGGGAATCCTAGGGACACCATAAATCTGAATGATGTGTTTTTAATTCATACATTTCAAAAACCATTATATAGTCATTATCCTACAATTTCATTGCAATCTGATTATGTTTTCCAAGTCTTAACCCCCTGATGCAAGCTTTTAAAGGCTTCAATACCTTTAAAAACTGTTTACTGAACCATTATGACCATAATGCATGTCAAATTGATGTGTTTTCTATAGTTAAAAATAAAAAATAACACAATTGTGTTTTCCCTTGGTTTCACATCAATTTGAGGTTGTTTTCTATGGTTTGGATTATTACCTACACGTTTATGTGTTTTAAAACACTAAAAACCTATTTATAGGAATCCTATGAAAAACCTAACTTTAAATGACATTACTTCGATTCCTAAATTTAAAAAATAAATATATGGTCATTTTCCTCTAATTTTATGGTAATCTGATGATGTTTACCTAGTTTTGAACCCCCAATACTCATTTTTAAAGGCTTCAATACATTTAAAAACTATTTATCGTTCCATTTTGACCACAAAACACACCAGATAGAAATGTTTTCTACAATTACATGTAAAAAATAACTTAACGGTGGTTTTACCATGATTTCACATCAATATGTAGTCTTTTTCTATGGTTTTGACTATTACACACATATTTTAGATTTTTGAAACACTAATAACATGTTATAGGAATGACAAGAAAACTATAAGTAAAAATAATGTGTCATCAATTATTAAATTTAAAAAATAAATATTTTTTCATTTTACTACGATTTCCTAGAAATCAGATGATGTTTTCTTGGTTTTGACCCCCGGATGCATGTTTTTAAAGGCTTCAATACCTTTAAAAACTCATTACCGATCCATTCTATTCACAGTACTTGTTATATTGATGTTTTTTCTTTGTGTAAACATCAAGAATAAATAAAATATAGATGTACCATGTTTTCATGTCAACTTGAGGTCTTTTTCTTTGGTTTTGACCATTACATGCATGTTTTAGTGTTTAAAAACACTAAAAATGTGTTTACAGCTATCCTAGGAAAACTGCAACGTGAAATGATGTGTCGTTAGTTCTTACATTTCAAAAATCAATATATATTTGTTTTACTTTGATTTCATGGTAATTTGATGACTTTTCCTTGTTTTGACTCTCCATCACATGTTTTTAAAGGCTTCGATACCTTTAAAAAACTATTTATTAAGTCATTCCGACAACACCACTTGTCGGCTTGACATGTTGTCAATGTGTATACATCCAAAATAACTCAACCGTGGTTTTCCCATGATTTCTTGTCAATATGGATTAATTTTCTATGGTTTTTTCTATTATATGCACATTTATGTGTTTTAAAACACTAAAAATCCATTTATAGACATCCCAGGAAAACTGTAACTTAAAATGATGTTATGTCCGTTCCTACATTTCAAAAGTAAATCTATGGTAATTTTTCTATGATTTCATGGAAATATGACAACATTTTCCTGGTTTTGACCCCACGAAACATGTTTTTAAAGGCTTCGATACCTTTAAAAACTATTTACCAAGCCATTTGACCACACTTCATATCAGATTGACATTACGCATACACTTAAAAAATAAAACAATAGTGGTTGTCCCATGATTTGACATAAATCTGATGTTTTTATCTATGGCTTTGACTGTTGCATGTTTTAGTGTTTTAAAATATTAAAAATCAATTTATGGGAATCCTAATAAAACTGTAACTCAAAATGACATATCATCTATTAATATATTTAAAAAATACACCTATGGTTATTGAATTATAATTTCATGGCAATAAAATAATTTTGTCCTGGTTTTGAACCCCCACCACATGTTTTTAAAGGCTTTGTTAACTTTAAAAATAGTTTACTGAGCCATTCCAACTACATCGCACATCATATTGATGTTTTGTTTGTGAGTACATGTAAAAAATAACTAATTGGTATATTTATCCTAATTTCAGATTAATATGAGGTCATTTTATCATTTTTTGAATGTTACACACACATTTTAGTGTTTTAAAACACAAAAAACACATTTACGGGCATCCTGGGAAAATAATAACTTAGAATGATGTTCTGTTGGTTCCAACATTTCAAAAATAGATCTATGATTGTTTTACTTTTATTTCATAGAAATATAATGATGTTTTCTGGTTTTGTCCCACATATACATGTTTTTAAAGGCTTCAATATATTTAAAAATCATTTACCAAGTTATTCTTACCACACCACATGTTAGATTGATGTGTTCTATTGGCATAAATGTCAAAAATAACTCAATAGTTAATTTATAATGATTTGACATCAATATGAGTTATTTTTCTATCTTTTTCACCATTATATTCTTGTTTTACTCATTTAAAACACTAAAAATGTGTTTATAGGAATACCCAGAAAACCATAAATCATAATGACATTTTATCAGTACCTACATTTCAAAAATTAATTTATAGTCAGTTTTATATAATTTCATGGGAATCTGACAATGTTTTCCTAGTTTTGACCCTCTGACACATATTTATAAAGTCTTTCAGACCTTTAAAAATATTTTACCATCCATTCTGACCACACTGCATATCAGATTGATGTGTTATCTATGAATTCACATCTGAAATAACTAAATAATGGTTTTTTCATGACTTCATGTTAATCAGAGGTCTTTTTCTATTGTTTTGATTATTACATACATGTTTATGTGGGTTAAAACACTAAAAACCCACTTATGAACATTCCGAAAAATTTATAACACATAATGACATATCGTTGATACCTACATTACAAAAATGAATAGATAATTTTCTTCTTATCTGGTTTTATGGAAATATGATGAAATTTTCCTTGTTGTGACACCCCGATAAACTTTTTTAAAGGCTTTGATGCCTTTAAAATTTATTTACAAAGTCATTCCAACCACACCGCACATCAGATTTTTTTTTTTCTATGATTACGTGTCAAAAATAATTAAATGGTGGGTTTCTTATGATTTCAAGTCAATATGATGTTTTTTCTTTGGTTTGGAGTATTATACACATGTTTTAGTATTTTAAAACACTAAAAATGCATTTACAGAAATCCTTGGAAAACTGTAACTTGGAATAACATGTTGTTGGTTCAGACATTTCAAAAATATCCATGGTTATTTTCCTCTAAATTCATTGAAATCCGACATCAATTTTCTAATTTTGACCCCCTATCATGAGTTTTTAAGGGATTTAGTACCTTTAAAAACTTTTTACTGGGGCATTTTGACTGCACTGCATGTCTAATTGATATTTTTATATGAGTACATGTCAGAAATAATTCAATGGTGGTTTTCTCATGATTTTAAGTCAACATGATATCATTTTATATGGTTTGAACCATTACACACATGTTTTAGTGTTTTAAAACAATAAAAATACATTTACATGCATCTCAGGTAAACTATAACTCGAAATGATGCGTCATATATTCCTATATTTCAAAAATCAATCCACAATCATTTTCCTCTGATTTTATGTTTATATGGAATCTAATTCCTATTTTGACCCTCTCCCCCCACACACAAATGATTTTAAAGGCTTTGGTACCGTTACAAACTATTTACTATGTCGAAACTGAAAAAATGAGCTTGAATTATTTTCAAACATAAGGATAACAATATATAATTTATTTTTTATGTGTAGGAATCAAACACACGTTAATCCAGTGCAAGATGTTGTCGGTGTGACTCGAATTTCATGTTTTCAATATAAAAGTTCCTTTTTTGTTTTATTTAACGAAGTTGTATTTGTTCTTTGAAAATGTGTGAATGATATATGAGATTTATAATTTACCTTGATAGGATAAGCTATAAGTCTATAAATTTCCTTGGGTATCATTCTAGTAATCCATTGAAATATAAAAACTAAATCATTTTCCATCTTCTCTCACCATTGATCCTATGTTTTCCTATAAGAGTCATGTTCTTTCACATTTCCTTTCAACCATGAAAATTATCTTTGTGATTCCCTATCAATAGCGCTAATCAGAACCCCACTAGGTGTAGTAGTAACTGATGATGAATCCCTACCAAAGACAACTGATGGAGTAGGTCCAGAACCCATCCCCTGTAAATGTATTGGATTCTCCTTCCCTAAAACAATTGGAACTTCATCATTCTGGGAAACTGATGATGATTTTTTGTAACAACTTACGATTTTATGAGAATTATTATTTTTAATTGATATCTTGTGTTGTACGCTACACCAAGATTATCTTGCACTATACGCAACACCTTATTAGCTTGGAGTATATGAAACACTATTCTTGACTCATGTTACACACAATTTCATGTTCGTTTTGTAGAAGTTATTCTACACAATATTATGTATAGACTTTGTTTAATGTATAAATGAAATATGGTTGTATTTTGTTATGCGCAACAACAAAGGAGTCTTGAACTACACGCCACCCTGACTTGGCTTGCATTACACAAAATCACGACCTTCCTCGATAGTGTGTGCAGTACGCAATACTGGGTTTCACTAAACAATGATATATTGTTATAATATTATTATGGACTAGCCGTTATGAATATTATTAACTAAATTTTGAATTTTATAACATTATTATTCATCTTACATATATTCTAGAACATGGTATGAGAATAAAATAAATTTTTCAGGTATAATAACTATTTTTCAAAAAATGAAGTTTGTCCTCCTTTTGATGGCGTACCCACATTAAATCTAGTTTTTGAAATGTTTGTAAGATCTATTTGACAAAATAAAATTATTCCATGGAATAAGGATATAAAAATTTAGTTTGGATGAATTTTTCATATTATTATGATAACTTTTATATTTTGATGAATTGTAAAAACACGATATATTTTAATTAAAAATAACTTTTTTCATCGCAATAATTTATATGGTTAGATTATATTTTTAATTGGTTTTAAAGTGTAATTAGAATATATTTTTACCATTTAATCCAATTTTGGTCATTGGAATTAATTTTACTTTGAAATTGAACATAAACAAATGTCGATATTTTGACAGTTTTTGTTTCTTTAAAACACGCTATTTGTTTTGATAACAGGAATTGATTTTAAAATTAATTAATGCCACTTATATGTTTTTAATTTTCCAAAATGGAAATCATTTTTGAATTTTGAATATCAAATATCGCTTAGGCTGAATTTTTGGTATTTTTCAAAACAACTTCATTTTTTTATGAATAGTGAAAACACTAAGTGTTTTGGTTAAAACCGACTTTTTATTTAAATAATAATTTATTCTATTTAGAATTTTTTAGGTCAAAATAGATACATAATACTTATATATGTTCAATGAAATTCATTGGAATCATTTTATAATAATTTTTGATTTATAAAAATTGTATTGAACTTTTCACCGTCTTTTACCAACTCCTAGGAGATTTTGCAATTGTTCATAAAACCTAGTTTTACCGCTTTTGTGAGTTGAATTTCGAAAATCCGAGAGACACGGTTAATATCAAGGAGTAAAATGCGGTTCAATTAGATAATTCTTTTTGGTGAATAGTAAATTTTTTACTTTTATTTACGATGGTTATAAGAAAATAGGGTAATTCAAGGTTAAATGAATATTATAATAATTCAAAATTACCTTAAAACTTGTCCAAACATTATTGGATGAGTAATGAGAGACCATGGGCATCCTTGGGTCGATTTTGGGACCCCATGGAGACACTTATGAAAGACAATATCACATTAGATTAATTAATTTAATGTAAAGACAAAATTGGCATTAACAAAAATAATTTAGTAATTAATTTTTATAAGGGGATATATAAATTATCATTTCGACTATAAATATTCATTGGAAAACAAAATGTTTTCCTACATGTTGTTTTTTTTTTAATTTTTAGACATGAAATAAATTAAATTATTTATGACACAATAATGATGCAGTATTTACCTCATTAATAAATGATTTAAATAAATAAGATTATAATGAATAAAATATTATCCAAAACATGTCCAATTCTGATGGAATGATTTTATTTCTACCATGAGTCATCTTATCTTCATCTTTAATTATTTTGGGACATTTTGAAACCGAAGATAAGCTTATAAAATAATAATATTTCCACACTTTCCAAAAGATCCCCTCCTCCCCCTTATAAAAGGAGACCACTTCTATGTAATTCCTCACACCTCTCAAGACTTTTGGCTCATCCAAAAGCTGCCCAAATAAGCTCCCTATATCCATATCCTACCCCTAGAAACCTTACATTAGGAATAAGGCACTTCAAGAAGTCCTTTTGGTTCAAACCAAAGGAAGTTACCCAAATTAAAGGTAATAGTTTCTCTTAAGTTGTTTTCTTTTATTCTACTTCTCCAACCCCTAAACTTTTTTTAATCCTTTATTTTGTAACAAAACCAGAATCTTAAATATACTAGGACATTGTTAAGATAATTATTCGATCAAAATTTACACACACCTCCATCTAATGGATGAAGAATATAATGTTTCAGTGATAGAAAACTAACGCCTCACGAAACGATGATTGTTCGATTTTCTCCTACCGCCTCTCATGGTGGCCATTATGATGGCACTGTATTTTTATATGATATATATTATGTTTATTATTTCATTAGTCTTATTTACTTCCCAATTATATCACGTTTTTATGTTTTCCATAGTGTGTAAATACGATGATCTCATTTGAGTAAGTGAGGACTATCGCCCCCTCAAAGTGATGTGATTGGTTAATACATTTTGTGGGATGTATAAAGGATGGATTTAATGATATTATATATGATATTATAATGTAATTATAATATATCTATTACATTAAAATAATTATTATAAATGAATGTAGCGTTCATGCGTACGTATGACTTACCGTCTCCATGAACGGTGCATTTCATTTCTTACCTCCATATGTCATGTACTATTATAAATACATGTATATGCTGGATATATAATGAATATATATGATATATAAATCATGATTTACATTATATACATAAGTAAATCATGATATAAGTAATAATAACATCAAGAACAACAAGTCCAAATACATACGATAAATAAGAAGATTTTACCCAAAATGATGCTTTAACATGGGATTTACAAAAGAACGGGTAATAGAAAGTTATAAGTGAACCATATATGATATCATAACAATGAATATGATTCTTTAAAAAGACAATTTCATTATCTAAATCATTATACAGGAGGTTCGGATACGTACGAAGCATATCAGACCTAAGGTAAGGGATAACCATTCCAATCTTGTTCTTATCTGAGATTTTTTATTCGTAAGTATTTGTTGAGGTTATTGTTATCATCCAATTCCATGTTTTATAAAAGTGTTTTTATGTATGTGTTATGTACTTTTTACCAATTTTGTCTTTTCCTACATGTTATGTAAGGAATCTTTTTTTGTTTAAGTTATGAGGTACTTTTTGACTTTTCTGACAAAAGTACGAGGAGAATGTTTTTTTAACTTATATGGCATGAAAAGATTTTTACGGTTTTATAAATCCTTATTTTCATGAAGCTTCCTCCAAAACATTTCATGAATATTTTAAAAAAAAATATTTTTCTTTTAAAATTTCATGATGTTCTGTGAAAAGCAATTTATTTTGAATAAGAAATGATATTTTCCTCAAGAATTCATTTCAAGTGTTTTATCAATACCATTTTTTCATCTAAGATGACATTACTTCATATGTGTATGTTTCAAGTATAATGTCTCTATGATTTACATGGTTTCACTTTTCTTAAGATGAAATGATATCCATTTGTTTTATATGGATTATATTATGATGAGATGATGTTTATGAGACCAATTTTATTCTTTGGGTTATGATGAATGATTTATGATTATGTTCTGGCACACGAAATAATGATTTCATTATGAGATTGGTGGGACCTATATATCCCTCCAATGCATTGGGTAAATATTTATATCTCATGAGATAGACATGGCAGGAATGGCAAGTAAATCCCGTTCAGTAATACAGGGTTGGAACGACAAGTAAACCCGGTTCAGTAAGGGACTTTGTCCACTAAGATGGTCTTGGCAGCAATGACTTGGCTGCTATAGAAATCATTACATGTCCTTAATGGATTCCACAATTACATGTTTTATTCCCATTCTAGTTTATCATGATTAATGTTCCTTTATGATCTATCCCTTATATACTTCCATGTTTTATGTCACTGCCCATGATTTTGATGTTTAAACATTATGTTCAAGTTTTTATGTTCAAATGTATATGATATGTTTTATTTTATCCATTATTACCGTTTCTAAGAATTTTATCTCACCCTTTATATATTTTATTTTCCCTAGGATATAAATAAAGGTTTTTGGTTAGAAAAAAAGGGGAAGATCAATATGGGATAGGTTGAATATCTTTCACCATGATTAAAAGATTATATTCCGAGTTTCCAAACACACTAAACTATTATGGTCTTTGTGTGTCTGTTTTTGTTATGTATTAAGTATTCCGAAAAATTAATGTAATGTCCATGTACGTCATGCTTTTGGGTCACAAAATTTTGAAGGGTTCACATCCCATAGTTCTTGAATTTGAACCTGTTAATACAAAATAATAGCAATTGTTTTTTAAACTATTTGAACTTCATAATATTATCTAATTAAAAAAAAATTTATTACTATGTATTGTTATTTCATTACTATAAAAAATAATATTGAAAAATAAATTATAACAACAAATAATCCTTGAAGCCAATTAATTGGGTTTGGCTATATATATCAAACGTTGCTAAATTGGAATCATTTTATCCATGTATCCTGCCCCATTTAATTGGGTTTACGGATTTTTTTGTTATAATATATTTTTCGTTATTATTTTTTTATAATAATGAAATAACATGAAATGATAATGAAAAATAATTACTCTAACATCTTTGGTAGGGTCATTTAAAAAACTAACATCAGATTCCCTATGCACTTTAAACCACATCTATGTATAACAAACAGAGTAAACTCATTCATTAGCCATTATAAAATATATAAACAAGTTATAAAAAATTTTACTTATAATAAAATGCTATAAATAATAATGAATAAAATACAAAAAAAAATTATTCTTTTTCTAAAAAAACTCTAAGACACGCTGATATGAAGAATGAATTATTTCTCATCATTCATAGTATTGTTTTCAATAATTCCTACAGAAAATAACAACATTAATAAAAATTATAATTTTGTTTTGTTTATGTTATTACGATACTCTAAAATATACAATTACCTCATGAAATGCATCTCTATTAATATTGACAAACAAATTCCATTTCACATTGAGAAATTAATTCACACACTTTCTCATACATCTATCATGTGCTAAAAGATATTTCATTAAACTCATGTCATAATATTCATTTAAAATCTCAACATTTCATTCCTTATTTTTTTCATTGTGCATGGGCGTGAAAAAGAGTCGGGGACATACAAATAAAAAAACATCTACAAATAAAAAACATAACACTATACAAGTATATTACAAAATTTAATTCATGTCATGTAAATTAGTTATCAAGGAATATTAAATAGAATTACCTTTAATTAAGTATCAAAAACCTCATTTTCCAAGATGTAGGAATATGCCTCCAATATTTATAATTAATGGGAATGCTCCTTGTATCTCAAATAAGCATCCTAATATTCTACCCATAGATTCTGGAATCATCATCAGTAGGCACCCAAAACTCATCAAATGGAATGATAATATTGAATTCCTTCAGTTCTAATATATATTTCATGTTCAAATTTATATATCTTCTATTATTATTTTTATCCATTTGAAAAATGAATTAAACAATTAATAAAATATATAGTTTTTTTACAGTGAAAAACATACTAGTAATATTAACTCACCGATATCCACTAGATGAAGGGATGACCAACTGCTCCATAGCTGGAGGTGAATTGGATGGTGGGATACTAAAAACATCTGGGGAATGGCTGGCTCACTAGTAGTCTCAAGTACAACGGAATCACTCAGATCCACTGAAGCCGATGGTAGTTGTGGTGTGCTCCGAGATGATCACCAACTAGGATTTTGAAATTTATTTGTTCTCATTATTCTTGCAATACAATTGGTTCAGATATATTAAATGTATAGAAAATTAAAAACTAATATTTTTTTACAAAAAGAAAAAAGAAAAATTAGAAAAATGTATATATGTATGAACCACTTATCAATGAAAAATTGTAATATATTTTCATTACGAATTTATACATTCAATTAATTTCATAATCATTGTCTTCAATATTATAAACCTCCATTGTGATGAGTGCATCATTTTCACCCTCTCTTGAACGTTCTATTGTTTCCATATTGTCAGTAAAAAATTATTCAATGTTTTGTGGTTGATTAGGTTCACTGTCACAAAGTACCAATTGATCTTCATCACTCATATCATATAAGTCTCTCTACTTTAAGTGTAAAAAAACTCTAACCTTCATGTATTTCATCATCCACATAATAAAATATCTTTACTTAGGAAGCTGAGATAAATGGATCATTCTCTACATGCTCATTGGTATGGATAAATCGAGAGAATTTGATAGAATTAAAATTTAATGAATCATTCATTATACCCTTATCAATATTAACCCACTTTAATTTGAATAAGACAACCAAAAACTAACCATGATAGTTTAATTAAATTATATCATCCAAATTTCCATAATATCCTACCTTTGTATGTGTAAATACACCACTATTTTGAGTTTTTAAGTCTTCTTCCAGATAAATGGAATGAATCCTAAAGCCATGAATATTGTAGGCATCGAATATCTTAGACTTTCTTAGAGGACCTCAAGCCAAAAAAACATAAAATCATTTGATATTTCAGCTTGATTTTCAACATTCATTATCTAGAAAAATATATATAAAGGTTTAGTCTTAACATAGAAAAAATAACTACATGTCAATAATATTAATATGTGTATATAGTTACCTGATGGGTGATCCATTTGACAATATCCTTATTAACATCTTTTTTGAATTCCATCTCATTTCAAGATCTACCCCTTAATCACTTATTTGTTTAACATCGCAATTCTTCAATAAATGGTACTGTAATAAGACTACTTAGCATTATATATCTATGTGCTTATGGAAACTTCAATTCATTCATTGTTTAATTTGATCCCTTTTCAATAGGTTATCCAAAAATTGGAAATATTGATAACACATTTTCAATATGATAATTAGTGGAGATATCATCAAAACCTTAATCACGATTGAATCTAGCCTCAATCCCATCCAAATACCTTGAATACAAGGTCAGTCGATCTTTTGATATGTAACCTTTAGTAATAGATCCTTTTAGTTTATATTTATTCATCATATATGATTTCAAATGACCGATGTACCTGATGAAAAAAATAAGAAACATATAAAAAAATTATGCAATAATTTAATAAAATTTAATTAACTAATGAAAATAAAAATAATATCATTTTACCTCTCAATTGGATACATCAATTGATAATGTTCTGGTCTACCATGTTTAACTTCTTTAACCAAATGAACAATCAAATGAATCATCACAGTGAATAATGAAGGGGGAAATAACATCTACAAATAAAAAAGTTTTAAAACAATTCTTTCTTGATGTTTATCAAGCTCAATTGGATTTATATTTTTTCAACAATGCTCTTTGAAAAAGGTACAATAGTCTAATTTTCAGTTAACATATTACAAAATGCCAATGAAAACAGTCATTCCATCAAAATACATGAGTTGTGACTTTTCAATCTATGTAACTTTCAATTTTTTTTAGTCA
This sequence comes from Viscum album, assembly GCA_963277665.1. Lineage (NCBI taxonomy): Eukaryota > Viridiplantae > Streptophyta > Magnoliopsida > Santalales > Viscaceae > Viscum > Viscum album. The sequence goes on along the minus strand of OY728148.1, from coordinate 958,702,235 downwards.
ATGCACCTTGATATATTACTTGAATATCCATCTTCCACTTTTAAATTCTTTAATGTTTGAAGGAATACGCCTTTCTATTGATTTTTCATTCTAAAAATAGTCTAAGGATACTTCCCATTCTCATATTCCCCAAAACCATGGTTTATATTCATTGACTCCAAATTTTTATGAGCATTAAAGCGATTCTTTGATTTACCCTTCTCATTAAGAAATTTGAAAATTACATTGCCATAGAATTTTTTCTCAATATTCATTCAAGATTATAAAATATCAAATTAAACTCCTAATAAGGAATTTTGAAAAATTTTCCCATTATTTTCTTGTTCCAGATGCTTAAAATATTGTATATTTTACCCTTTTCCCCTTCTTTAAAATGATTATATTTTCCAAATTATTCAATGAAACTCATTAATTTTCCATTGATTTCTGAGCCTAATAACACTTTTAGTGGATTTATCAGTTTAATATCTTCATTGAATTGTGTCTTGTTAAACCAAGATTTATGAGAAGAAAAAAAGAAATCAATGATGACACATGAAACATAATTTTCTTATATGAGGTAATAGTTGATGAACAAAATTACAAAATAGACAAGAAAAACTAGTATGAGTGTTTCAATCAGATAAATTTCCTTATCCAAGAATGTTAGTAATTGTCTATATTAAATTAGCAAGTATTTTTAAGAGTTTTCTCATTGAAGGGTCAGATGTTTCCATTCCATCATCTCATAATCCTCACAATTATTTGATTAGAGGTTCAAGGTATAAATCAATTCCATTTCTAGGCATTTTATTTCTAGAAATAATCATCTAAATAAAAAAAAATAATATTTATTCATACACATCTATGGAGGTAGATTATAAGAGATCAAAACAACTGGCCAAATACTATAATTAGTACCTAAAGTGCAAAAGGGGTTAAAACCATCATAATCCAATCCCAAATGTGAATTCTTATGATTTGAAGAAAAATATAGATATAATGAATCAAAAAAAATTTATGATATTAAATCTTTTGGATGTCTCATCAAGCCATCATTACTATCTTGATCAAGTCACTTCATTTCGTATGTAGTCATAGATGACATGAATAATTTTTTCAAGCATCACATCAGAGGAAAGTAATGAAATAATGTTGAAGGAGTTTTCTTATTTTTTTTCTTCTTAGGGTTGAATTTATATATACTATCATTGTTGTTCATTTACTTTCATCTACTTTTACGAAATCTTATGAATTATCCTTTATCAGACTCTTCTCCCTAGTAAAGAATGAAATCATTATGGAATTCATATATATTTATATAATACAGTCCAAGTTTATTTATGAATTTAATAATCTCATAGATTGATGCAAGGATCATAGCTTCACTAACTGCATCATGGCAATACTCTAAAATCATGTACATTTATTTGTCAATAATCTCACAAAGACAGTTTATATGATACAACATAAGTAGAAAATAATACTTTGAATACTTATCTCACCCTTCATAGAGTTATTGTTGCACGTCTTCACCTAATTCATAAAGCTCATTTTTTTGTTCATTGAACATATTATAAGGATTAATATTCTCAGGGTCAATTGAATGTTTTTTTGATCTATTAAAATATGGGACATTATATCCTGCAATGAAAAATTTTTCATTTATCAAAATTCAAACTAAATTCCCCTCTAGAGGGTCACATTGTTTTTCATTGATAGGATAATATTTGTTTTGAATTTCCATAACAATATATTTACCATGCCAAATCCTACATACATATTGAGGAGAAAATTTTTTATATATAAAATGATCATATACATCATTTCTATTTAACCATCACTTGATTTTTCAATCAGGACATACACATTTTATTCTACCATCCACTGATCAGTTTTTAATTACGTAATATTTTTTTTCAACCTCTTATCAAAACGAGGTGCGTTTCGAGGTAATGTAATCCAACTTTTATCCATAGGTATTGGATTTTCACTCTTCTCCCTGTATATTCAGATATAAATATATAAATGGTAAATCAAACAAGTACAATTAAATGTAAAGATCAATTAACTTCATTAATCCTGGTCACCTAATTTATTCTATAATTCTATAAATATAATATTTAAAATCACGGTGAACATACATGTACACTCAATAAGTTATTACTTTGAAAGTCTCATGCCAGTGTGGAAGAAGCATACTAAATCTTTAGTGAATAATCAATAAAAACAACTGGTTTACTATCCTCTAATCAACCATTATCCAAAACTCACTAAGGCTTACTCACCAGGAATTCATGAGGGATAAATGATTCATGCAGTTATAGACTATGTATAACCCCACAGACAAACAAGAATTAAACATATAAATGATTCATGATCCGCATTTATAATAGGAATTAATGATAGTTATGCGTATAGGATTCCTAAGTGATAAAATTTATCATTTGATATTACAATATGATATACTACATAGTGATATATCAAACCAATCATACAATATTAAAAAAATTACACATTACGATTTGGGATTGCACTCTCGGAGAAATGGGGCAGAGGGGTCACCATTGGGGATCGCCATCAAGGAGTAGGGGGTTCATTGTGGGGTCATCATTAGGTAGCAACTGGGGTTGGGGTCACAAGGATGATATGTGAGAGTGGAAAAAGGGGTGGTCACCATCGAGGATGAGGGGTCAGCCGTCGGGGGGAATTGGGGGAAGGCGGGAGAGGTGTGTTGTCAAAGATAAGGGGGTTAGTGTCGGGGAGATGTGGGGTCGTGGGTGAGGGGCGGTCACCTACTTTGGGGAGAGGTGCGACCAAGGGGGAAGGGTGGTCGCCAGTGTCGGGGATAGGTTGGGTAGGGGGGGGGGGGGCGTAATCATTGGCGATGGGGAGAGGCATGATCGAGAGTGAGGGGAAGTCACTGTAATTGGGGAGAGGCGGGATCGAGGGAGAGGGGCGATCACCGATGTTGGGGGAGGGGCAAGGTCGAGGGGGAGGGGTGGTCAACAATGTCAGGGAGAGGTGGGGTTGAGGGATCGGTGGGGGTAGAGGGAGGGAGGGAGTCCCTAGCACCTGGGAGAGTCATGATCGAGGTGGGGGTGGTCCCTAGTGTTGGGGAGAGGTGAGGCTGAGAGGGAGGGGTGATTGCCAACGTCGAGGAGAGGTGCCCACAAGGGGGAGGGGCAGTCGCCAACATCGGGGAGAGGGACGACCAAGGGGGCGATGGGGTTAGGGCATCAGGTGGAGGGGTGGGGTCAGTTATTTTTTTTAAATATTAGTAGCGGATTCATTGAAACCTACCCTATATTTAATATATATATAATAATTTTTTTAGTAGTGATTTTTAGAACTGTCACTAATAAACTTTCACTAAGACCACACTTTTTTGTAGTTCTAGATAACATAGTTTGACTGAATCTTACCCTAAAAGTGACATATAAAATTTTATTATCAATTATAAAGATATTAATGTAACCAAGAAATACCATCTCTCTAACCTCTCAATCAATTGTATTTTTCTCACTAGAATTTTTTCTCAATTTATGAATTTTCTCACCGATAATATTTTTTATTAGTTTATGGAATGTATCTCACTACAAGAATTATCACCCAAAGGAATTTATTTTTTACATTAAGGAATTTTATTCACACGTAGATGTGATATAGTATGTACATGCACAAAATTATATTATTTCTTCATATGACTTCAATGAATTTTGAAATAAAACCATTGAATCATTGTATAAATGTAACATCCCAAACTTGGATTTCACTCAACTGTGCCCCAAGCCCGGTTGGCTACATGGCCTCAAGCACATCTTTCCAAATCACAGAGGCTTATGACTAGCAGTTAGGGACTAGGTGATTCATTTGGGATACTATACCCCCATTACCATAATTTATCACAATGGAAGTCAATCACATTAAATAGTGGAAGCATATACAATTAGAAGACAATAGAGAAAATAGACAAGCAAGAAAATAATATGTAACAAGCCAGAAGTGTCTCATATACCATGATGCAGATGATACATGTATATAGAAAATATCCAAAATAAGTATATAGAAATATAATAAAATACAAGTACCTAAAATCCAAAATGACCAAAAAGTGACCTCATAGCATCGAAAGACTCATCTTAGTCATATGCTCCCATGTTCTAAAACAATGATCAACAAATATTTTTAGGGAGCTTTCCCCTACTATAACCTATAACTATATAATCAGTTTGGGTCACCAAGGAGGCCCAAATAGGATGTGAGATAAACATCCCAATAGGTTTCCACCTAAATATCTATACAGTTCTAAGAAGTACTTCGAAATATGATAAACATGTGAAAAAAGTTGTAATGTAATTGTGAAAGCCCATGTAATATAACTACTGTAAACAAGTATTACTAATCATCCTCTTGTGGCTCCCTGCAACAAGTTTCGGCTCCTAACAAGGAATCTACAAGAAATATAAACAAACTACACAACCTTTCCACATAACCATCCATATAATGTCCACGCTTCCTTACCGTATAAAAAAAACTATAAAAAAACCCCACAACCTTGTCGTAAAACCACAATAATATATCCCATAGTCATGCCATATAATGAAGTGTAGATCACGAAGGGCAGGATCTATGGTGTTGAAGACCAAGTCATCCTCTTCAAGTCTCAGGAGAATCTCGATGGAAACTTGGCATAGGAACTGGATGGAATCCTAGGAGCATGTGTACCGACATGTCCTACGTGAGTCCAAGATATCTAGATCCAAGGGGTAGAAAAGCCTAAGGCATCTCATGGAATAAATACCAAAGGTGCATAATCAGCCAAGGTGTCGACTACCGCATTACAGATCCATGGAGATCCATTCATGGAATCTATGTAAATCATCAATCATTCCATGCCTTTAACAATTTCAAACCATATGAGACTACCCACTCATGTAAACAATTACATTCAAAACAAATCAATGAGTATACCCACTCATTTAAACCATTACATCTCATGAGTATACTCACTCATGTACTCCAATTTCATTTAATCATGTCACATGGATATACCCACCCACTTATCACCAATTTCCATATAACACATCAAATGGGTTTTCCAACCCATTAATCACAATTACCAACAAATCTATTTAACCAATCTAAAAATAGCCAACGAGTATACCCACTCATTTGAAAAGTTCCATTTAAGTATTTAATCAAGTTAGGCATGGAATATTATAATAACACAAGGTAAGGAGGCAAGATATCTCCTATGTATGTAATTCCTTCTCATTTAAGTACAACCCAGCTTCCTTAAACTAGGAAAACTCGAGGTCACACCCCATGGGTAGTTCATCAATGGTAAAAACCAATGTAAAGGAATGGTGCACCCCATGGGTGTCCTTGGGTTGGGTCAGCTACCAAAAACATATCTCAAAGAACCTAAGGGAGTCCCAAATAGGTCATACCTAATCTATTTCAGATTATCTCTTTAAAATCGGGCTCGTGCTAAAAAGTCCAGCGGGCAGAAGAATGGTCAATAGCTCTATAAAGAATCAAAAGCCGAAAGAAAAGTATATACCACCTACCTTATCTCATTAGTTGAGTTCTTATCTAGTATCAAGTCCTAATTCATCCTAGTTGGGAATAAATTTAATGAACATATTATGAACAATAAATTAGGGCATAAAAGTCTAAATCCAAACAATGCAACTATTGTTATGAAGAATCAATAATGGCTAAAAAGAATCAATATCTTAATTTCATGGTTCCAACAAAAATGGAAGGGAACAAAATGGAATCCAAATGGGTGCTAGATCTGAAAATCTAGAAAAAAAAGTTTTTAGGCTTCAAAAGAGAGAAAAAAAGGCTTATATCCAAAAAATAGAGGTCCCTACCTCAATTTTTAATAAACATAGTCAGACATTTAAATGACAAGTAATTTCCTTATAGGGTGTGTGATGATCGGTTTTCCTTTAATGGGGTAAAACCCTTAAACATTTTGAATGTTCCTAGACAAACCACTACATGTTATGAAATTGGATAACACAGTGTGTAATCATATTACACATTGTGTAATTGGCCAGCAACCGGTACACAACCTTCTTGCCTATTATTTCCCCAAAACAACCCAACCAGCCCATGGCCCAGCTTAGGGTCTATGCCAAAAAAAATTTAAATGATTCATACCTCAAGAAAAACCTAGGATCTTACAATCTTACCCCCTTAATGCAATTCTTCCCCGAATTTTCCTCTCGTGGGTAGTCAAGGTCTATTTGAAAAAACTCCTGTCACTGAGCACGTATGTCAGCCTCCCGCTCCTATGTATTATCTTGTGAACTATCTTGCTTCCATAGACCCTTTTCTAGAGGAACTGACTAACCTTGTATAACCTTCATGGTCCTATCGAAAATACTAATTAGATGCTCCTTGAAGGATGAATCAAATTGTAGCTCAACCTCCTTAGCTTGAAAAGCATGTGATGAGTCTGAATTATAAGGGCCTAGTTGTGATCGTGGAAGATATCATGCATGGCTCTATACATCTAATGTAACTAAAACTAATAGTATACTTATCTGGCTCTCTCAAGAATCTCGAATGGACCAACATATAGTTGTTAAATCTTACCCCGTATCATGATCCTTCTATGTCCCAACCTTTGGGAAACACATAAAAAGACCTAATCCTTGGCCTCAAACTCTAGAGGTCATATACAGTGATCGAAATAATATTTCTATCAATATTCTGCAGTATCCATCTGCTTCTAAATCAACTCGATCTACTCATAATTATTTTGCATGAGACAAGGTCCTAGTAAATCTTCCTCACCTGCCTCTAGACATCACAAGGTTGATTTTCAGAGCCTACCGTACAAAGCCTCGTAAGGAGTCATCTGTATCGTTGCCTGATAATTGTTATTATAGGAGAACTCATCTAGTTGAATGTGTCTCTCCCATGATCCCCCAAAATATTGGACACATTCAATCATCATGTTCTCTAGTACTTGTATCACACACTTTGATTGGCCATCAGTCTGAGGGTGGTGGATTGTGCTCAAAAGCACCTATGTACCCATTTCCCTCAGAAAACTCTATAAGAAATGAGATGTAATGTTGGAATCCCTATTTGAAATGATTGTACGTGAGAACCCGGGAAGATGTATTATCTCATGGATATACTACCTTCCAAGAACATTAACATCGATGGTATCCTTGATCGGCAATAATTGATCAACCTTTTTGAACCCGTCAACAACAACCAACACAACATCGTTACTTCAAGGCGACCTTTGTAAACCAGTCATGATATACATTATAAAATCATCTCATTTCCACTTTAGAATAAGTAACTGCTATAAAATCATGGTTTTTCGTTGATGTTCCTCCTTCGCATGCTGATAGGTGTAACACCTCGTATCAAAACTAGCTACCTCACTTTTCATACTTGGCCATTAGTATTGATGATGCAACTCAAGGTTCATCATGCTGACTCCGGGATGTAGTGACCTAGATTAAGCAGGAAACTCCCACATCATATCCCCATGTATATCCACTGGAACCCAAACACATCCATTGATATGTAAGATCTCATCAAGACCTATGGTCCAACCAGGAGGAGGGTCCTCACCTTCTACATTGTCCCATAGGACTAGACCCTCTTAATTCGATAACTGCCTCATCCTTACATTATCCAATAGGGTAGAGGTCACAACTATGAATGTTAGATATGTATATCCCTAAATTTTGTGCACCTCCATATAGATATTAGAGAATAACGCCATAAGTAGCCACTCGCTACTTGCCTGCAGCGCTGTCTGTTTCTGAGTCCACGTGCTCAGTGCATCGAACATTACATTACCTTTACCAGTCATGTATTCATGCTTGAAGTCAAAAGACTGTAGGTACTCCACCGACAATTTTTTCCTCATATTCAAATATTACTCTATAAATATATACTTCAAGATTTTGTAGTCTGTATACACCAAAAAATGATCTCCCAATAAATAATGTCTCCAATATTGAAAAACATGAACAACTGCATCTTGATCAAGATCATGCATATGGTAATTCTTATCATGTTGCCTTATAAACTCAGACTCATTTTCCAAAACTATATCCCCCTACATCATCAGTACTCCCAGCCCAATACTTGATGTCTCACAATTAAGGATGGAACACTCGGTTCATCAACACCATGAAAACTACTATCATGCTTGTGAGTCTGAATTGCATAACCAGATACTCATATAGACCATACCTACTATGAAAGGTTGTACGAGGTATGTCTGTGGGTCAAATATGTACCTGGTGATATCCTAAACATAGTTCAATTTTCAAGAATACTTGGGATCCTATAATCTTATCAAACATTTCATCTATTTTTGGAAAGGGATATCAGTTTCTAACCATTACCTATTTCAAATTATGATAATCCCCACATAGACTAAGAGTTATATTCACATTTTTTTGAAAAAAGAACTGGAAAAACCCATAGTGAAGTATTAGGTCAGATTACCCCCTTTGCCTCCAAATAATCTAGCTTCCACTTAATGTAACGCCCCGACCCCAGCTACCCAGAGTCGGTGCATTACTTCGTAACATTGGCATGATCACAAAGGATCAAGTCTCGAAAGACCGATTAGTTTAGTAGCCTTGGAAACACTAGATACATTCATAAGTCTTTCATTACATCAAAAAGTGAAAAACTACAATAACAAAGTCTCCATAGTCCACACTCATATCCTCTTCTGACTATCCCTGCAGGTCATTCATAAAATACTTCTTCACATCCTGGAAAATATTAAAACATTGAAAGGGGTGAGCTCAGATGCTCAGTAAGGATAACAATAATGCGGAAGCTTTCATAAATAATCATTAACAATTAAGGCAATGTATAAATAAAACAAAAGCCTTTTAAACATGAACTTCAACATAATATGGAAAAAGTAAAATGAGATAATGCCATTCACTTCTTCACATGGATATTCTACTGGTCGAATAATCACATGCAATAACAATAACCACTTTCATAATGATGGAATGCATAATGCCAGACTATCTTAACCACGTAGTCAAGGCCTCGTGCCAAGACCACAAATAATATTTTGTCAAGGCCTTGTGCCAAGACACTAGTTTGTCTCATGAGACCTGCCGATGCATCGAGGAGCTATAGCGGGCTCCACCCGTCACTTATTAAGTCCAATGCATTCCTCATATGAATAGGTTTAAACATATCATAAACCATAACATAATCGTATCACATAAAACATGCATAAAGGAAACATAACATTTCCACATTTCAATCACAAGATATCAATACAACACATTGATATAATAAAAATGCTTTCAAAACCATTTTCAATACCAAAATAAAAGAAAGTTAAAACATTGTATTTATTTTTCTTTTAAAAAAAAAGGTATGGCTTGCAAAGGAAGCTAAAACTCAAATAATGGTCACGGCGGCGGAGAAGTCATTGTCGCCGCATATGTACGGAAAGAACAACATTCCATTTTTGTCGTTTAGTAAAACACTTCGTATAAAAAAGATTCCTTTTGAATAAACGTAAAAGTCAAAGGGGTTTATACACCGTATAAAAGAAATTTGTGTATAAAACAAAATATGCCTCAATGAAAGGAGATTGAGACGAAGTCCTTAAAAAGATCATTTTTAAAATAAAATAGATCTATTATGTGTATTCACTATAGGTACACATAAATAAAGTAAAAATACAAAATAATACATAATAATATCATGACATAATTTGAAAGTAGGAGATTAACCCAAAGAATGGAAGTTGGGTTAAGAAATTCCCTTACAAAGATCATTTTAAATAAAATATATCTATTATGTGTATTCACTATAATTACACATAAAGAAAGTACAAATACAAGATATGACATAACAATATCATGACATAATTTGAAAGTAGGAGATTAACCCAAAGAATAGAAATTGGGTTAAGAAGTTCCCTTACCTCGTGTCTGACTTGACTCAACTGTTCTTTAACCTCCTGAATAATAAACTAGAGTTAATATATACCTTATTAAGAACCATTTTCAACTTCATTATCCTTATTATATCACTTATTACAATGATATGAACATTATGTAATTATTTAAGTTAATAACGGTCGTTTTGTCGATCTTTGGTACTTGAGTCAACAATAAGCTTCTTATAATTACAAGTTGTTTATGTGGTGAAATATCCATTATATCCAGAATTATATTCATGATTTAGATGTTATATATATCTTATATATCCAGTATATACATTCATTTATAATATTACGTAACATTTAGAGGTAAGAAATGAAATGCACCGTTCATGGAGACGGTAAGCCGTACGTACGCATGAACGCTACTTTCATTTCAATTTCATATTTAATGGAACTAAAATCATAATGATATAAATGTATAATATAATTCCAGTATAATATATTGTATAATACCATTTACTCCATCCTTTATACATCCCACATATGGCATTAACGATTCAAATCACTTTGAGGGGGCGGTAGTCCGCACTTCCTAAAATGAAATTATCGCGTTTTACCCATAATGGAAATCATAAAGTAAGCCATAAATGATAAATACAGAAGCATAAGTAAAACATAAACACATTATATATCATATATAAATATAGTGACATCTTAATGGCCACCTTTGAAGGTGTTATATGAGTGTTGAACAATCATCGTTTCGGGAGGCAGAATTCGCCATCCACGGAAACCTTATGTTCTTTTACCATTTGATGTAGTTGTGTGGAAGTGTAGCTCAAATAAATCTTATAACAAAATCCTAGTATATTTAAGATACTGGTGTTGTTACAAAAGAAGTAAATAAAAAGAGTTTAGGGGGTTGGAGAAGCAAAATAAAACAAAAGAACATGAGAGAATGAATTACCTTAAAAAGTGTAACTCCTTTTGAGTTGAGCCTAAAGGCTTCCTTTGAAAGGATTCTGCCCAAAGGGAATCCTCTAGGATGAGGAGAGGGATGTGGAGAGAGCAAATGGGCAGGGGTTGGCCGAGCCAATGGCTTGAAGAGTGTGTGAAATGAGGTAGAGGTGGGGGCCTTTTATAAGAGGAGAGGAGGGGCACTTTTGGAAAGTAAAGGAACATTACATTATTTGAAAATGTGTTTCGGTTTTAAAAGGTCCCACATTGATAGAATTCGTGGATAAGGTGATAAGGCATCGAAATCCACTCATCCAATTGGTTTTGGCCATGTGTAGTTCATAGATTTTATATTATCTTTCCATTTTATTTAAATCGTCAAATAATGATGTCATCGCTGCATCATTATTATGTCATAAATAATTAAATTTATTTAATGTCTAAAAATTATAAAAAAAATACTATGATATAGGAAATCTTTTTATCTTTCCAATGACTATTTATAATCAAAATTTGGACTTGTGTAACCCTACTTAAAAATTGTTTTAGTAAAACACTTTATGTTAGTGTCATTTTCACTTTAACATTAAATAAAAAGTAATTTATGTTATTTCCCAACAAAAGTGGATCCATGGGGTCCCCAAGTTAGGCCATGGCTTGTCTTGGTCGGCCATGACACAACCAATGAGGTTGGGACATGTGTCTAGGTCATTTAATATTATTAAAGTATTATTTATACCTTAAACTACCCTAATTACCACTAATCGCGATTAAGAACTTAATAAGTTACTATTCACCAAAAAATTATTTTTATCCCATTGAACCACATTTTACTTCTTAATGACAACCATGTATGTCGGATTTTTGAAAATCAAATCACAGAAGTGGTAATATTTCATTTAAACGAAAAATCAGTTATTTAACAACCACTTAGTGGTTTCACTATTCATCAAAAATTGAAGTTTTTCAGAATAAGGCCAAAATTTCACCCTAAGCTATAATTGATATTCCGAATTCAAAAATGATGTCTATTTTACAAAATTCCAAACATATTAGTTGCATTAATTAATTTTATAATTAATTCCCGCTGTCACAACAAATAGCGTGTTTTTTAGAAACAATTTATATCAAAAGATTGGCAATTGTTTATGTCCAATTTCAATGTTAAATTAATTCTAATGACCACCGTCGGATAAAATGGTAAAAATATATTCTAATTATACTTTAAAACCACCAAATATTATAATTTATCACTATAAATTATTTTTATTAAAAAAGTTGTTTTAAGTATTTTTCACTATTCATAAAAATTTTGAAGTTCTCAGAAAATTACAAAAAATTCAACATAGGCTAATTTCAATATTAGGAATTCAAAAATGAAGTCCATTTTGAAATATAAAATCTCTATAATTTTAAAAAGTGGTTATTACTATTCATAACGGCTACTTTGATTTGTCGCGATGTTTTAGAACTCGAAGTTGCGTACAATGCAAGCTATTGCATTATTGAATGAGAAGCGTATCGTGGAAGCTCGGGGTGTTACATTCTCCCCTCCTTCAATAAATTGCGTCCTCGCAATTTGAAATTTTTCTTGGAAAATAAAAGGTTGAAAATAGAAAATACCTTTGTGGAAAACCCACATCGGAAATAAGGTTAATAGAATTTAGTCTTAATAAGAGGGAAATGGAAATAAGAAAGTCACCACCAAATCATGATCTCGATAAGGAGAACATTGGTGGCAATTAGAGACATATAATTTGAGGAAAAACGTAAATATTTGTAGGGATTGATTGAGGTCATCAATCACAATCAACTGTCAAATTGAGGGCCTCAAAGCCTTCAATCTATGTTGATTTAAAATATCATCAGTTCAACAAAACATAAGTTATTAGGATAACACATTTTTTTTGTTTTAATATCCCTTTACTAAAGTTTAAGAATTAATTTATTCATTGAATAAGAGATAGGTATATATATATATATGTGTTTGACATTAGAGTTTCAACCTTCAACTCATCTTTCACTCAAAAGATAATAGAACTCAAAAATATTATACTTATCCTAATTGTATAAGGTTCCAAATGTTAACACATACCATTTAGATTAGTAAAATTATTTTGTAATAACCGGGGACTTCCTGTAGGCTAGTGGTAGGAAATAAAGGCCTGTCGCACTATGATTGTGGGTTCGATTCCTGCAGCTTTGTCCGACGCGACGGGTTATGCCCCACCCTGCAGGTTGTCCTTTTCCTAAAACTATAGTATCATAATATTCCAAAAATAATCTTCATAAATTTTTTAACCTTAAACAATACTATCCATGGTTCAACTTAATCCATTCCAACCTTAATAGTTATCCAAAATACATCTGTCCAACTCACAGTCCAAATTTTATAAGGAAGGTAAACATAATGAAGATCCTTTATCCCACGTAACAACATGTGAGCACCTTCATCATGTATTCTTTTTAAACATACTGAATTACCATGATCCCTTATTCCTTATAGAATACTAGATATACTCCTTCTATCCAAAAATGTATACAAAACATCAATCAGTTTCAAGGAAGTTAAGTATATCCAATATAATTTATCCAAATCAATCACGTCTTATTCCAAAATCACAATCTCAGTATCAAAACCATATTATGGTTTATCTTTCTCTCAACCATATATTTTCCAAAAATTTAACCTACTGTGGAGTCACTTTTCTTGGTTCCACACAATCTCAAGTCCTTGATGAAATAGTACTGCAGTACAATCCTTATATACTCCATAATTATTATAACCAGTACATCATTGATACAACACTCAAATTAAAAAAAAATCTTTAATAACAACATAAGAACTCTAATCATTACTCCTCATCTGTGGTAGTATCATAACTTGATTATTATCCAATAACATCATTTGGGGCATGCTCTGATGATTTGGACATTGGTTTGCGTAGTGTCCCCAATCCTTGCAGAAGAAGCATTGTACATTTGAAACCATTTTCTTACCCTTGCAGTCACGCACTTTGTGTCCTTTTTCTCTACACTTATAACAAACTCCCATTCCCTTTAGGCAAGTTCCAAGATGTTTCTTCCCACAATTACCACATATTGGAAAATTCTTCTTTCCCCTCATCCCTTTATCCATCATTCTCTCTTCCATCCCTTTCATCTCTTGCTTCGCTTCAAAGCCATAGGACTCAGAGAATCCTATTAACACATGATACTATTTCTTCATATGTTGAGAACACATGGGAGACTATTTCCCTTCGAAATGTTGGCTTAATACCGTGAAAGATACTATCCTTCTTACTCTTTGGATCATACGTACCGCTGGAGTTCACATTCCTTCTACTGGGCGCCATTTCTATACAACGGCATAAACTAGGTTAGTTTATGAATCAAAATACATAATTCCATACTTGTAAAACACTTTACATAAATTGAACTATTTATGGATATAATCCATAATCATAAAAAGAAATGTTTTCTTTGAGGAAGTATGTACTCATAACCCTTCATAGTGGTTTGTAAGTAAAATGAGAATTATCCTAAGCATATCCCCCGGGAGTGTCGTAACCAAGAGTGCAGCAAGGCCCGTTTTCGTGCACCAGTTCCCGTTCGAGTCTAGCTCAAAGCGGTGTTTTCGGGTTTTACCCCTAGGTACATCTGTGCCAGAGCCGCCTCTACCTGCTCGTATCCAGACAGGGATGTATTGCTCGGAAAACTCATATCATCTCTATAATACCAAAATTCTAGGAAGTTCTTCTATACTAATCCTCGAAGCCTATCTTTGGGCTATGCGTTCTAATCAGAGTTTATCTAAATCTAGCTTCCAAGGTTAGTACTAAACTGCCTCTGATACCAACTGTAACGCCCCGACCCCAGCTACCCAGAGTCGGTGCATTACTTCGTAACATTGGCATGATCACAAAGGATCAAGTCTCGAAAGACCGATTAGTTTAGTAGCCTTGGAAACACTAGATACATTCATAAGTCTTTCATTACATCAAAAAGTGAAAAACTACAATAACAAAGTCTCCATAGTCCACACTCATATCCTCTTCTGACTATCCCTGCAGGTCATTCATAAAATACTTCTTCACATCCTGGAAAATATTAAAACATTGAAAGGGGTGAGCTCAGATGCTCAGTAAGGATAACAATAATGCGGAAGCTTTCATAAATAATCATTAACAATTAAGGCAATGTATAAATAAAACAAAAGCCTTTTAAACATGAACTTCAACATAATATGGAAAAAGTAAAATGAGATAATGCCATTCACTTCTTCACATGGATATTCTACTGGTCGAATAATCACATGCAATAACAATAACCACTTTCATAATGATGGAATGCATAATGCCAGACTATCTTAACCACGTAGTCAAGGCCTCGTGCCAAGACCACAAATAATATTTTGTCAAGGCCTTGTGCCAAGACACTAGTTTGTCTCATGAGACCTGCCGATGCATCGAGGAGCTATAGCGGGCTCCACCCGTCACTTATTAAGTCCAATGCATTCCTCATATGAATAGGTTTAAACATATCATAAACCATAACATAATCGTATCACATAAAACATGCATAAAGGAAACATAACATTTCCACATTTCAATCACAAGATATCAATACAACACATTGATATAATAAAAATGCTTTCAAAACCATTTTCAATACCAAAATAAAAGAAAGTTAAAACATTGTATTTATTTTTCTTTTAAAAAAAAAGGTATGGCTTGCAAAGGAAGCTAAAACTCAAATAATGGTCACGGCGGCGGAGAAGTCATTGTCGCCGCATATGTACGGAAAGAACAACATTCCCTTTTTGTCGTTTAGTAAAACACTTCGTATAAAAAAGATTCCTTTTGAATAAACGTAAAAGTCAAAGGGGTTTATACACCGTATAAAAGAAATTTGTGTATAAAACAAAATATGCCTCAATGAAAGGAGATTGAGACGAAGTCCTTAAAAAGATCATTTTTAAAATAAAATAGATCTATTATGTGTATTCACTATAGGTACACATAAATAAAGTAAAAATACAAAATAATACATAATAATATCATGACATAATTTGAAAGTAGGAGATTAACCCAAAGAATGGAAGTTGGGTTAAGAAATTCCCTTACAAAGATCATTTTAAATAAAATATATCTATTATGTGTATTCACTATAATTACACATAAAGAAAGTACAAATACAAGATATGACATAACAATATCATGACATAATTTGAAAGTAGGAGATTAACCCAAAGAATAGAAATTGGGTTAAGAAGTTCCCTTACCTCGTGTCTGACTTGACTCAACCGTTCTTTAACCTCCTGAATAATAAACTAGAGTTAATATATACCTTATTAAGAACCATTTTCAACTTCATTATCCTTATTATATCACTTATTACAATGATATGAACATTATGTAATTATTTAAGTTAATAACGGTCGTTTTGTCGATCTTTGGTACTTGAGTCAACAATAAGCTTCTTATAATTACAAGTTGTTTATGTGGTGAAATATCCATTATATCCAGAATTATATTCATGATTTAGATGTTATATATATCTTATATATCCAGTATATACATTCATTTATAATATTACGTAACATTTAGAGGTAAGAAATGAAATGCACCGTTCATGGAGACGGTAAGCCGTACGTACGCATGAACGCTACTTTCATTTCAATTTCATATTTAATGGAACTAAAATCATAATGATATAAATGTATAATATAATTCCAGTATAATATAGTGTATAATACCATTTACTCCATCCTTTATACATCCCACATATGGCATTAACGATTCAAATCACTTTGAGGGGGCGGTAGTCCGCACTTCCTAAAATGAAATTATCGCGTTTTACCCATAATGGAAATCATAAAGTAAGCCATAAATGATAAATACAGAAGCATAAGTAAAACATAAACACATTATATATCATATATAAATATAGTTACATCTTAATGGCCACCTTTGAAGGTGTTATATGAGTGTTGAACAATCATCGTTTCGGGAGGCAGAATTCGCCATCCACGGAAACCTTATGTTCTTTAACCATTTGATGTAGTTGTGTGGAAGTGTAGCTCAAATAAATCTTATAACAAAATCCTAGTATATTTAAGATACTGGTGTTGTTACAAAAGAAGTAAATAAAAATAGTTTAGGGGGTTGGAGAAGCAAAATAAAACAAAAGAACATGAGAGAATGAATTACCTTAAAAAGTGTAACTCCTTTTGAGTTGAGCCTAAAGGCTTCCTTTGAAAGGATTCTGCCCAAAGGGAATCCTCTAGGATGAGGAGAGGGATGTGGAGAGAGCAAATGGGCAGGGGTTGGCCGAGCCAATGGCTTGAAGAGTGTGTGAAATGAGGTAGAGGTGGGGGCCTTTTATAAGAGGAGAGGAGGGGCACTTTTGGAAAGTAAAGGAACATTACATTATTTGAAAATGTGTTTCGGTTTTAAAAGGTCCCACATTGATAGAATTCGTGGATAAGGTGATAAGGCATCGAAATCCACTCATCCAATTGGTTTTGGCCATGTGTAGTTCATAGATTTTATATTATCTTTCCATTTTATTTAAATCGTCAAATAATGATGTCATCGCTGCATCATTATTATGTCATAAATAATTAAATTTATTTAATGTCTAAAAATTATAAAAAAAATACTATGATATAGGAAATCTTTTTATCTTTCCAATGACTATTTATAATCAAAATTTGGACTTGTGTAACCCTACTTAAAAATTGTTTTAGTAAAACACTTTATGTTAGTGTCATTTTCACTTTAACATTAAATAAAAAGTAATTTATGTTATTTCCCAACAAAAGTGGATCCATGGGGTCCCCAAGTTAGGCCATGGCTTGTCTTGGTCGGCCATGACACAACCAATGAGGTTGGGACATGTGTCTAGGTCATTTAATATTATTAAAGTATTATTTATACCTTAAACTACCCTAATTACCACTAATCGCGATTAAGAACTTAATAAGTTACTATTCACCAAAAAATTATTTTTATCCCATTGAACCACATTTTACTTCTTAATGACAACCATGTATGTCGGATTTTTGAAAATCAAATCACAGAAGTGGTAATATTTCATTTAAACGAAAAATCAGTTATTTAACAACCACTTAGTGGTTTCACTATTCATCAAAAATTGAAGTTTTTCAGAATAAGGCCAAAATTTCACCCTAAGCTATAATTGATATTCCGAATTCAAAAATGATGTCTATTTTACAAAATTCCAAACATATTAGTTGCATTAATTAATTTTATAATTAATTCCCGCTGTCACAACAAATAGCGTGTTTTTTAGAAACAATTTATATCAAAAGATTGGCAATTGTTTATGTCCAATTTCAATGTTAAATTAATTCTAATGACCACCGTCGGATAAAATGGTAAAAATATATTCTAATTATACTTTAAAACCACCAAATATTATAATTTATCACTATAAATTATTTTTATTAAAAAAGTTGTTTTAAGTATTTTTCACTATTCATAAAAATTTTGAAGTTCTCAGAAAATTACAAAAAATTCAACATAGGCTAATTTCAATATTAGGAATTCAAAAATGAAGTCCATTTTGAAATATAAAATCTCTATAATTTTAAAAAGTGGTTATTACTATTCATAACGGCTACTTTGATTTGTCGCGATGTTTTAGAACTCGAAGTTGCGTACAATGCAAGCTATTGCATTATTGAATGAGAAGCGTATCGTGGAAGCTCGGGGTGTTACACTTAATTTCTTACAACTCCATTGTAGCCATCTACTAAGTAGAAATGGATACTAGTACAGCTCAGAACACTAGTTCAATGGAGAACTCAACCTATATCTCGAGAGGTAAACTAGAAAATTCATCTGGGAACATGTCCCTAAAACAATCCACCATTAGAGAAAGTATACCTGACTCACTCTGTGGTCATCCAAAATACAAAATAGAAATCTAGGTTTTCATTTTGCCCAACTCATGATGATCTTGTTCATATCAACTCACCTGGACACCCCATTCACCCTTGTGAGTAAAAACTGCATCCTCTGGTGATGTGAATGTTACCCTTAGTTGATTGTAGACAATGTAAGATCGATAATATATTAAACAGTCCATCCCAAGAATGACGTAAAACCCTATCATCTCAAAGACATAAATATCTCAAATGAAGTGACACCCACTAAACTCAGCGGGGTACTCACTGCACTAGATCACATCATCCATTTTGATTCATAATAGTATTTATAACATTTAAACTCTTTCAAAATACCACACAACAAGACCATGGATTTTCACCATAGGTGCAGATATAAAACGATGAGATACACCTATATCAAAAAGAGAAGATGCAATAGTATAGGCTATTAATATCATTCCTCTCACTATATACAGTATGAAACCTTTCTCCTCAAGGGTATATTGTACATAATATAATTGACATATACAACGACACTGTGGAACAACCTAACTGCTCAAAGTAGGTACCCTTCGATCTATAGGAGTAATTGCTGTATGGCTACCTCAGTAATGACCAATATTTATGCATCCTGATCAGCCTGCATTTCTATAGCTCCCTACTTGACACAGATCTTAGAAACCTACTCCTAAACCTGACATCAGAGCTGACCCTCTCCCACTCACAACTGGGGGGAAGGTCCTGCAAAATCATTGCATGTAGCCCATCCCTCCATATTCTCGGCACTCGACTGGGTCGCAGTCACGCTGATTCATCATATGTCCTCTCCTACCACACTAGTGAGAAAACAACGAGCTACTGGCACTCATAGCCTAACTGATGCTTATCACATGGGAAAAATCAAAACAGTGCTTCCTTCATGAAGATGTAGAACCACTAGGTTGAGAATAAACATTTCCCTAATCTATATCCTCAAATTCCCTCAGGCCCCACTCTATAATCAGTGCCTGATTCACAATATTAGTGATAGAGGTCATCCTGAACACGTTGACATGAGATTTGATTGTATGTTAGAGTCCTTCCTCAATACATCTCACTCTGGACAACTCATCAGTAATGTACATCGGTGCAAAACTATGCAACTCTGTAAAGTATGTTGAGTACTCTATAACCGTCATGGTGCCCTTCTCCAGATGCATGAACTCACTAGCTCACTCTACCCATAGTATTTTGGGGTAAAATTAGTCAAGGAAGTAGGTATGGAAATTAGTCCAACCCATATCTCGTAGCCTTTTAGTCTTTTTCAGAACATCCCACCAGTACATTACTACTCCATGTATCATATAAGGGGTGAGCTTGACCCTCCTCTCAGGAGGTGTCTCCAGATGCTCAAAGATAGCTAGTGTGGTCTCAAGACACAACTCAGAAGCTTGTAGACCATTATCCCCCAAAAACGTGAAAGGATGTTGCTGCTAGAACACCCATGTCAACTCGGCCATAGTCATGGTAGGCTACGGTGCCCCTTGAAATGTCTGTATATAGCAAAATAACCTCTCGTGGAACTATGCCTCAGCACCTATGTCTGAAATAGTCTATTGTACCACAATAAGCACTAAAAGAGGATACACTAGTATCTCATTGTCCAACACCTTCAAAGCATGGTCATCGCCACCCTCTTGGCATACCATTGGAGGTCTCCATGGTGACATGCCTCTACAATGCCAAACACTCACCTCAGAAAGGAATAATATCAATGTCGCATCTCAAAAGTGTAGGACTGGTTAAAACCCTCCTAAAAATAAGTCATAACACACAACCTAATCCCAAATCCATGAATGTATAAAGAACAACCACAACACAACTAGAAACACTACCTCTCACTCACTCAAAATCCTGGTGTAGGTCAGGTCTCTATTTTCCATTTATTTTCATTTAACTGTTATTATTTGACATGATTTAACCAATGCTCCACCATGTTCGGATCCTTGAGGACCCATAACACCTCATAAACCAAAATTTGATTCCCATATAATCCATACACATCAAATTAAATTTAAAATTTTTATTTAAAAGGTGGTTCATTTTCTATTTCATAAAGGCCCATACAACTTATAAATTGAAAGATGATGTCACTTCTCTATCCTCTACACAAAGTCTATAAGAAAATCCGTAACAACTATTAGAGAACCTATCACAATAGCATGCATCAAATAATTCATCTTAAATGGCATGACATAATGGATGATATGTCATTTCTAACAAGCAACTATATGATGCATGAGATGGAATACCCTCATCTCATCTGGTAGCAAAAAAATAGAACCCACAATTGCATCAATAGTATCATCATAAATCATGTGTGTCACCTAATGGTTAAATCAAATCAATTATAATAGTCAAAACCAAGAAATATCAATTTCATTTTGGGTAATTTGGATTTTTCTTATCCACGGGTTAGCTACATTCAAGCATAGCTCATTAATAAATTCCATTTTCCTTCATATCCCTATATATTGTCTCCAAATAGTAAATCAAACAAGAAACGAAATTGTCTCTGATAGCACATTGTAACGTCCTGAACTCGGATTCCACTCAATAGTGCCCCAATCCCGGTTGGATACATGGCCTCAAGCACACTACTCAAATTCCAGATGCTTCGGACTTGTGGTGAGGGCCTTGTTGAGTTATTGGGGAGACTATTCCTTCATTACCAGAGTATTTCATAATGGAAGTCAATAAAATTCAATATCAGAAGTAAATACAATAAGAATACAATAGGTAAAATTGATGAGCAATACATGAATATATAACAAGCCATATTTGTATCATATTCCATGATGCAGATGATACATGTATCTAGGAAACAACAAAAATATATCTGGAAATAAAGTACAATACATGTATCCAAAATTCAAAAAGATAAAAAAGTGTCACAGTAGAATTGCAAGCCTCAGCTGGGTCTCATGCTCCCATGCTCTAAAGAAATGATCAACAACTAGTGTTAGGGCGATTTCCCCTACTATCACCTGAAACCATAAAATTTGTTTGGTTCCCCAAGGAGGCCCAAACAGGGTGTGAGATAAACATCCGAGTAAGTTTCCACCCAAATATCTATACAATTCTAAGAAGCACTATGAAATATGTGAAACAAGTACAAGTAAGTAGTAATGTAATTGTGAAAGCCCAAGTCATATAAACAACGCAAACAAGTTATACCAAACAACCTCTTCTGGCTCCCTACAACAAGTGGAAGCTCCTAACAAGGAACCTATAGGCATTATAATCAAACAACATAGCCTTTTTGTAAAACAATCCATATCTTGTCCACACATCCTTACTCAATAAAGAAAACCATATAAAAAACCCATGACCTTGTCGTACAACCACAGTCATATATCCCACGATCGTTCCATATAATGAAGTGTAGACCATGAAGGGATGAATCCAATGTATTGAAGACCAAGGCATCATCATCAAGTCCTTGTATCATCTCGATAGAAACTTAGTATAGGCACTAGTTGGAGTCCTAGAATCATGTGTACTAGAATGTCCAATGTGAGTCCAATAAAGCTGGATCTAATGGAAAACAAAGCCTGAGACATCCCACAGAATCAAAACCTAAAGTGAATACTTAACCTAGGTGTCCACTACTGCGTTTCAAATCCATAGAGATTCGTCCTTGGAATCTATGTAAATCATCAACCATTCCATAAATTTAACAATTTCAAACCATATGAGTCTACCCACTCATATAAAAAATTACATTCAAAACCATTCAATTAATATACCTACTCATTTAAAGCATTATATCTCATGATTATATCCACACATGTACTCCACATCCATTTAATCTTCTCACATGGTTATACCCACCCACTTATCACCAATTTCCATTTAACACATCACATGGATTTACCCACCCATTAATCATAATTACAAAAAACCCATTTAAGCAATCTAAAAACAGCTAAAAAGTATACCCACGTGTTTAACAAGTTCCATTTAAGCATTTAATCAATTTAGACATGACATATTATGATAACACAAGACCAGGAGGCATGACATTCTTGACAAATAAACTTCATGTGCAATTTTTTTTATCAAATTATGAAGATTTTATATATTTTTTTAATGATAAAATCCCTGTATTTCAATGTTTTATTAAAATAATTGGTAATATGAATTTTAGAATGATTATGAGAAAAATTGAGAAAAGTGCATAATTTTGGATGTTTGACAGATTTTTACCACAAGGGTATTTTTGACATTTATTAAAAAATATAATTCAAAAATTAATGATTAATTTTTTTTTATAATACTGATTTTATTTCCATCAACTTTATCTTTATGACCTAGAGCTGAATCTAAGATCTATTAGTCCAAAAAATTCATTGAATTTGGAAACTTTTCTGGGCGGAGAGCATGGACCCCACCACCGTAACAGATACACAAATCGGTCTTGTCACCTCTAATTTAGGCTATTCTACTTGGGATATCACTAGGACACATATGAATGACTCTAAAACAATTTTGGGGGAGTTTTTATGTCATTAAGGTTTCATTGATCATTATACATTTGAAGAAAGCTTCCTGGAAATTTCAGCCATAAATAGTCTTATTCAATGAAAATTCCATACCTCCTTAATATGATGTCTAAATGAGCTGAAATGTGTAGGTTGAATGAAAAACACATTTAGGATCAAATTTTATGAAGTATTTCATGTGTTAATTGACCATTTATTATGCCAATAATGCACAAAATTTTTGGGGATAGAATTCTACATATAAAAGGATGCTCTCGCCTCCTTCCCAAATCATCAGTTCGACACCAACATCCAAGGAGGGTTCTCAACGGGGCATGGGATGATGCTGCACCTCCTTCCAACCACAGTTATTTATTTCATTTTGATTTTAGTTTGGTATTATTTTTCAATTGTAATTTATGTTTTAATTTTATCAATCCATGCCTTTGTGTTTCTCCATCCACTTTTATTCATTTCTTTCCCTATCTATCTCTTCTCTTCCACCCACTCCACCAAGTAATTTATTACTCTTAGAAATGATAGGATAACCCCAAGACATGGCCAAAGGGGAGGTGAAGGTGATCGTGAATTTTCTTTAATGATTAATTTTATGTTTGTAGATATATTTGAGTAGCATGCACGGGTAAGTCGAATGTCCCTGATGTTGTGACTACCACTTATAACATGAAACTCAACATATCCATATTATTTTATTTAATAATTTTTCCCTATCTTAATTGGTTAGTTCTTCACACATTGGAGTTGATATAATCAATGGATGAAACAGCTTCAATTGAACCGTGTCCTAGAAGATGACACATTCTAGACAAAGGTGTGTCACCAACCTGGATTAAAGGAGGAGGTGGAATTGAGAGTGCTCAAACATTCAATGATATTACACAATTAATAAATAAAGAATAGTAGTTCAAACATGATATTTTGTGTTTTGATTATCAAACTGAAATAAAACATATAAATTAGATTAATGACTGAATATTTAACCATCCCCCAAAACCAAGTTCTTTCTTATTAATTTATTCTATTTAGACTTGAATGTTAGTATAAATTTAGAATTCTTGCTTCACATGTCATTATTTTAAATAAAAAAAAACCCAAAAATATTTTAATCACATTCCTCTAATAAAAAAACCAAAAAAGGAGATAGAATATGTGAATTAAATAAATTAAGTGTACTACATTGAGAAGGATATTCAAGATAGATGACCCCGGTTAGCCAATGTTCTACACTAGGAATAATATAATTATTTTTGTCCACACCCCACAACAAACATGCGTAAAAAATAACACTATTTCGGAGGATCCAATCATTAGTTAATTTAATTTGTCTATTTTTACATATTAGTTATATATCATTTTATTACAAAAAAATAAAAAAAATACTTCCATGATGTATTAAAATTCAGAATATTATGCATGGAAAAATTACTCATAGGTGCAACAACAAAAAAAGAAGAAGATGAATATTTTAGAAGAGATTAGATGCATGAACATAGTAAAATAGTGAAAAACTAACCAGAAAGGCTAATAGAGCTTTTGATTATGTTCACGTATTAATAGAGAAACCCAACCCTAATCCAGAGGAAGAACATGAGAATGTGGTGGAATAAATTTCACCACTTATATTTGAAATTGGAGAACCTGAGGAAGAAAGGGAGGAAGACGTATCTGCTGAGCTACAAATGGGAGATCAATAATGTTTTGATGAATTCTTGATTAAATATGTGGAACTACCTAACTTTCCTTTCAAGTACAAAGAATAAGATTAAGCAACACTATAGGAATAAACCACCCAAGTGGTGGAATTTGAAGTCAAGATGGAGGAGCCTGACTACCTACCTCCATCCTCAGAGATTATACTCCAAGAGGAACTTACCACTAAGGAAGAGATTGAAGTTGAACCGACTTAGGGAGTTGAAACATTCATTGACTCTATCCCTTCTAATTGTATTGAATATGAATTCTACATCACTCCATGTGGTTTTGATTATACAGAATCAGACAACCTCAACTCTACCTTGGAGGACGAAGAAGAACCTTGATGTGCACATGTTGGGAAACATATGGAGCTCCCTAGACACATTGAATATTTATTGAAGGAAGATCATTAAGAGATGCTAGTGTATCTCCCTAAGGAAACCATGATAAAAGATGCTTTGATGGTGAAGAATTTGATCTTGATACTTTATGTTTTAATATTATTCAAATTGAATTAAACTCTGACATTCCCATTGACTATTATTTTGATGAAGCAAACCTAAAGTAACTAATGGACAGAGAAGAAGAGGTTGCACAAGTACCAGCAAAGAAAGGGGATGATTCATACTTCATTATACCCCCACTTTGCAAGCTATAACTCATTTTAAATTGGTATATGGTTTACTCGATCCTATAAGGATGAAGTAAAAGTTGGTAAAAGCCACATTTGGTCATTCAAATCAAAGAAGCGTTATCCTCCATTAGAATTTGGATAACAGCAGGTACTGCCCTCTACAGGCAGTCAAAATTTAAGTCCCACATGGGGGATAATACCAAGATATATCATTACTTTCTTTCTAGGAATTTATATTTCAATTTATTTTAATTGAAATAATTTATCTTGTGGCCCCTCCCTCTTTTATTTTGAGATTAAATGAAATTATCATTGGGATTAATTGAGAAATTTTCTTTTGTAGGATCATGATCGTAGAAGGAATCCCCAGACACTAAAGGGGAAGGACCAAGTTTCATGGGAAAAGGGTGTTATATTTTAGTGTTTTATACTTTAAACTCTCCACATTTTTTTCCACAACATGTTTTTATCATTAAAGAAAAAATTGCATTCCCACACTTGAATACATTTTTTACTCGACTTATCAAAGAGACATGAGTTTCTTAGGAATCCTATGATTCAATGTTTTAGATTTGAATTTTGATATGATTATATTATTGAAATGAATAATAGGATTTTTAAAATGAAGCATGGATATTGAAGTAATGACTCATGATTTGAAGGAATTAATTGATTCATGTAAATGAAATTTCTCTACCATCCTTCATTCAATGAATTTCTGAAGTTCATGTGAATTGGTTTATTAGTCATGCCATGAGTGATTGTCCAATGTTATATTTTCCATTCCCAAGAGGATTTATAGACCATTCACTTTCAATTTATTCTTGAGAATATTTATTGGATGACCTTGGGACATGTAACCGACATGAACTTGTACTTAAACTTATCAAAGCTATGACTATGAAAAAACACATTTAAAACGATTACGACATCTTTTGGAAAGCCAATTTTCCTTAAAATTCCATATTTACATCAATCATTATTTTAGCCCATAGAGACCACGAATGAAAATTATAGGAATGAGCCATGTTTCAAGCCATTTTTATCCATTCCTACCCTCCATTGAATATTTTCATGATATTTCAATGTTGAAGTGTGGGGTTAAAGGGAATCATGGTGGACATGATAATATATATTGTAAGGAAGAAGTGTGGGAGTATTATTGTGTTAATTGTAAAAGGTCATGGAATTATTCATTATACTCTATTTTTTTCCCTCTTAAACTAAAAAAAATAACAAAAATAACAAAAATAACCATCAAAAAGTGAAAAAAATGGGTTGTTATTTGGGATGACCAAAAATCACCATTTTCTAGACCGATGATCTTATGATAGTATGTGGTTAGATTAAGGATGTGAGATTTGATATAATCATAACTTTTGAAAAAAGAATAAAAAGTAAAAAATAAAAGAAATCAAGAGGGTGGAAAAATCATTCATTTTTCATACTGGATCATAACCTTTTCTTTGAGTTTTGGGAATTAGGTGTTGCTACATTGATGGGGATAATTTCATTATATTTTAACTTTTGATATCATGCATTGTACATAAGAGATTATCCTCCCGCTTGAGCCTTAATATTTGAAGCATCAAATCCTACCAACTTAAAACCTCAGAGTCAATAGAACCTTAATTGAAAGTCCTCATGATTTTATGTGCATTTTTTCTTCACAAAGTGGAGAAAGTTTTTCATTTGCAATCCTATGGCTAAGGATCATGTTCTCGTGATATGAGAATAACATTACATGAATGGTATCATGAGTGATGATAAAAAAGAATCAAAAGTGAGGTAAATCATGGCTTTTCATGATTAATAATAATTAATTAAGGATCTTGAATGAATTAAAGGATATGTTCCATTAATTTTCAAATGGTAAAAGTAAAATATGTGAATTTATTGTTTCATTGAAAAATAGGAAATTAAATTTATATTTTATGCAGATTTTTGAATGTTTGATTTCACATTGATATTTTTTTTTCATTTTATTACCTTGGAATTTAATTATTGGTAATATTGGTGTCCTTTGATTTCCATTTTGAGATTTTATACTTGGGTACGAGCATTGTTTTAGTGTGGGGGTATTTGACAAAGCTAATTTATGTGTATATTTTTGATCAAATAATAATGATTTTTAATTTTATTCAATGTTAAAACCCATGTTTTTCAATGTTTTATTAAAATAATGGGTAATTTTAATTTTAGAATGATTATGAGAAAAATTGATAAAAGTGCATAATTTTGGTTTTTTGAAATATTTTTACCACAAGGGTGTTTTTTTCATTTCGTTAAAAATATAATTCTTAAATTTGTGATTTTTTTAGATTCCTGATTTTATATCATTCATATTTCTCTTCAGGTCCTAGAGTTGATTCAAATATCTATTAGTCCAAAAAAATTACTGAAGTTGTAAACTTTTCTAGGTGGACAGTGTGGACCCCACCACCGCAATAGATGATAAAATTATTATCCTCACCTCATTTGAGTTTATTACACTAGGGATACCACTAGTACACATTGAAACAACTATAAAACAAATTTGGGGGAGTTTTTAAGTCATTAAGGTTTCCATTGATCATTATACATTTGAAGGGATCTTCTCGGAAATTTCGGCCATAAAAATTATCCTTCAATGAAAATTCTATATCTCCTTAATTATATGGATAAATGAGATGAAGGATTGAGGGTGAATGGAAAAAATATTTATGAACAAATTTAATTAAGGGGTCCACATGTTTATCGACCATTTAATGGGCCAACAACATGAAAAATTTTAGAGGAAAGAATTCGGCCTATAAAAGGAGGCCCTCAACTCCTTCCCAAATCATCAGCTCAACACCCACAACTTAGGTGTGATCCCATCAGGGCACAGGATGATGCTTCTCCTCTTTCCCCCCCTTATTTCTTATTTTAATTTTAATTTTTTATTAGTGTTCAATTGTAATTCAAATTTTAGTTTTATTAATCCATGTCTTTGTGTTTCTCCATCCACTTTTCTTAATTTCTTTACCTCTCTCTCTCTTCTCTTCCACCCACTCCACCAAGAAATATATTACTCTCCAAAATTAGAGGTTGACCCTGAGACTTGGCTTGGGGGGAGGTGATGGTGATCATGAATTTTTTTAAATGTTTAATTTTATGTTTGTAGATAGATTTGAGTAGCACGCATGGGTAAGGCGAATGTCCCCGATGTTGTGACAGCCTCCGATGACATGCAAATTAACATATCCTTATTCTTTTATTTAATTATTTCCCCTGTCTCTACTGTTTATTTCTTCACACATTGGAGTTTATCTAATCAATGGATGAAACGACTTCGATTGAATCGGGTTTTGGAAGATAACACATTCTAGACAATGGTTTGTCACCAACTTGGATTATAGGAGGAGGTGGAATTGAGACTTCTCAAACATTCAATGATATTCCAAAATTTATAAATAATGAGTAGTAGTTAAAACATGAGATTTAATGTTTGTATTATCAAACTAAAATAAATCATATAAAGGATAATAATTATTGAACATTTAACCAACCCCCAAAACCAAATTCTTTCATATTAACTTACTTCTGGAAAGGGATCTTTTCCCAATGTCTGTAGAGTACTTTTACCAATGGTTTAAAGAAACCGTTGGTAAAAGATGGTTAAATCATCTTTTCCCAACAGTTTTTCAAAACTGTTGGAAATATTATACTCTATACCAAATGTTTTCTTAAACCATTGGTATAGAAAGGTTTAAATAATCCTTTACCAATGGTTTTGACAAACCGTTGGGAAATTTTTTACCTAAATTCAAAGACGCTCAAACTCTCCCTTTCTGCGCAATTGCAACCCTAAACGGAAGGGTGAATTGGTATTTTCCTTCCCCTACGACCAAAATCCTTCCATCTTTAAGATTTATGAGTTATTCACTTGTATTATGTAAGTTATAATACATATACTATTTTAGTTTTATGTTTTCATTTGGGTGAAGTGGAGAAGGGGGATTCTGTTTACCTTACTGCGAAAATTCTTCATTCCGATCCATTTTCAAAATATCTTAGTTCTATACTTCTAATGTGTAAGTGATACATTAATTTTAATGTTCTATGTCTATTGTTTTGGTTTTATATATTGATTTGGGTGTGTATGACTTTTGTTTTCTGTTTGATTTGGGTGTGTGTGTTGGGATTTGACAGTGAATCAAATTTGATTCAAAATGAATTATGTGTTAATATCATCCATAAATTTTCAGTTCGTTGATGTTTTGGTATTGATGGGAATTTTGTGTTAATATCATCCATATTCCACATTATTCACATCATGGTAAGAATGTGGGATGTTGTTGTTATGATCAGAGAAAAAACTCATACACTCTAGGTTGTTTATATTGGCATGGTTAGTCATGAGTGGTAATTGGATTCCTAAGATTATCATACTAATATAACATTAGGGTCAACTAAATATGGTTCTCACTGTACGTTGTATATTATGTCTGTTTCTTGGCCAATACTCACTTTTATGATGGTGGGGGTGCTTTTCACTAGCCATGTTGGAATGTGTATACATCCATAACAATGTTAGATAAGTCAGAAGTTAAATTCAGTAATCTTGTTATCATTGACATACATTATTATTATTCTCAAATTTAAAAATAAATGTTTTTGTCTATACTTTATGAAATTTATCCTTTTTTACAAGCCATGAACAACCTATTAGTGTAGAAGCCTAATTATCCAACCATGGGGTGCGCTTGACTTGAGGAAGTAATTGGGTAATGAAAGGTATGACTATAGAGGTTCCAAGAATGATTGATTAAACATGGGTGAATGATTTGGGATGCCTGTAACACATAATGGGGCCAGAGGCATGTGCCTCTATTTGTGATGCCTATAAAGGGGCCTTGAAGTCCTCTTTTACCAACGGTTGTGTGAAACCATTGGTAAAACTCTTCCCTTTACCGATGGTTTGATTCAATGACGATGCAATGCACCTTTATTGATGATTGTGAATTTCGAGTTATCGACATGACTCACTCTCCTTCCATCGATGAACCAGATGATTGGGTTTTAGCTCAAGAAGCTCGGTTGAATTTTAGAATTTATTGAGCCTCTTGTATAGTACTACTTCTTAATATTTTTAACTATGTTTTTCTTCTTGATACATGACATACATTACCATCATTCGGTTTATGAATCTGTTATTAGTTGGTATTACTGATTTGGTTATTTTCATCCATTTGTAATAATTTCCCATTGTTATATTTCTTCCAATTTTTAACTGATAATATTAAAATTGTGCAACTTATGTAATGAAGGAATAGTCTCCCTCAGACACAGAAAAGGATCTCACTATTAGTCAATAACATTTGGAATTTTGGTAGATGTGCTCGAGGCCATGTGGCCATCTTGGTTTGGGTCACTAATGAGTGGCTTCTTGGTTTGGGATGTCACAATTCCTGGATATCCTTTTTATAGGTGTTTCTAATCAAATCCATACCTATAAAAATTTAAGGTCCCTCTCCAAAATCAATTGGGACATGATTCAATGAATACACCCACATCATTCAGAGTGTGTATCCTAGTACTTACCTTCAAATCACCATAAATCATTAGTTTCTTTATGTTTTTTTTATCAGAATGGATTTTCTATATTATGTTTTTTGGGTTACACATTATTTATTTGTTTCTAATTACTTCCATATTTGTTTTCATTTTAGGAAATGACACCCATTGAAGAGATGTGGTGGAAAAGGATGACCAAAAATAATCGTCGCATGACACATATGGGCATTCCTCCACTCATCCATGTTGTGAGTATTTTATTACAAATATATATATTTCAATAACTTATAATATCTTGTGTTTACTTTTGTGTTATTTTTTTTAAGATCGACCCCCTAGATGAGAGATATTTGACGAGGAGCCTGATATTTCTCACAGTACAGAGGCTGGTGTTAGGAGGGGGGGAGGTGTCAGAGTTAGATGATCATCCGGTGATTCTGGTACTGAGGCCGGTGGTATGAGGGCTTGTGGTGTGAGAGATAGACGATCCACTGGTCATACCTGATTGGACTATGCCCCTACCACAGATGTATCTTCTACGCCCCATTTTGATCCTGGAGTGTCTTTAGGGACATATGGTATATTTCTGCCTCTGATGTTTACACTACCAGTTGGCCAGACATATGTGTTATCATCTTTAGCTTCTGGTTCATTATCTCCGAGCTATTATTTTCCACCTTCTTTGAATCCTGCTTCTACACATCCAGTGATTCCCACTGATCTGAATACCACATATATATTTATATAACTCTAACAAATTTTTATACAAAAATTTATTTTTATTATAACTTGTACTGATATTTTTTTCTTTAAAAATAGATTCATCTACTAATAGGAAGTGGGGGAGGGGGCATACTCGCTTGCGTGCAGCATGGAACCGCCATACATAGTTGATGGTTGAATACAATGATGGATGACGAATGATTGATAAATCTGGGCAGGAATGTCGGGTTTTTTTGGCAATGCTAGCCAAATACTCCGACATCATTTCGTTCAGCCCTCTCTCTTGGAGTCATCTGCCACACGAAGTCAAGGATAATGCGTGGGCACAAATATGGGTAAAAAATCCATTGGATTTAATGTAGTATATTTTTTGTATTTATATGAATTAATCTATTAGATGTCAGCTTCAGTTTATCTTCCCTGATGGTGAAGGTGCACGACCAGAAGGTTCAAAAGAGCTAGGAGAGCATTGGAGAGGTTATAAGCATGTGTTGTATGTTGGATGGGGTGATAGAGTGGGCACGAAGTTGGAGACAGTACCTATCATTGATGACTTCCAGATAGAGAAATATCGCCAAATGATTACCCATTGGGTGACTGCAAAATTTAAGGTATTAATCCCATTTGGGGTATTTAAATGACAGTTTTCATATTTTACATTCAGATTATCTTATTTATTATTAAACATTTTTTAAGAATATTCTGAAAAAATAAAAAAAAAACCATTGATTCAAAGCAATACCTCCATACTTTGGGGTGCACTACTATGTCAGATCATGAGAGGCAGCTGGTACGATAGAGTTGTTTATAATTTTTAACTAGGACTTTCCCTTTTTATTGTTTTCTACATAAATTATGTGATTTATTGAATATTAAATATATGATTATACTTGAACTTTATATTGTTTCAATGTCATTACAGAAGCAAAAAATGAATATTGAAGGACGTCTCCCTCGAGAAAAATTGTTTTCCTCGAGTAGAAGGAAAAAAGATGGAATTGCGGTTAATGAACCGACCCAAGAAGAGATTTTAAGTTTTAATTAATTTATATAAAAGTATAATATTTATTTTGAAATTTAATAATCTATTAATATTTTTAATAGTCTGATTTAGAAGCCCTTGATGCCTAGGAACCTGACAATTTAGGGCCACACAATAATTTATATCAGGTTTTGGGAGATAAGCACACTGGTCGATTTATGCTGCCGACCTGGTAAGAATATAGTCCCGACAAGGTATTGGTCCTCTCCAGGTATCCACTCTAGTACCTCCGAGTTGGAACAAGTCAAGGAGCATGCAATACAGTCCGATAAAACGTTCACAAAGTTGGAAGAACGGGTTCAAATGAAGGAGAAATAATTTATGAAACTGAACAAAGCTTTATCTTCATCACTTCAACCAGAGGCCAATGCGGCTTGTGAGACATATATGTCGCTGATGGGTGCATTATCCTATGCACTAGGTGGAATTTCTAGTGGCGGTCGAGATGACGACAATCCTGGTGATGACGAGGATGCGGAAGAGGAGAGGGTGACGATGAGGATGAGGACGAGGGTGAAGATGGGGCTGAGGGTGAAGATGTGGCCAAGGATGAGTATGGGGATGATGACGAGGATGACTAAACAGACAAAGATGGGGGTGAGGATGAGGCTGATGATGACAGTGGTCATGGTGATGGTGATCATGGGCAGATTGATCCATTACATTTTTGAATTATGTATAACTCTTTATTTTTTAACTTGAGTTTTCACTCCGGTATTGATTTTTTTTCAATTCAGTAAAAATCATTATTTTTGACCAAATATGGAAGCCTAATGATGTTATAATGGTTTGTGGGGCTTATGGGGCTTGTTCGGAGCTCATAACCCCGCTGGGCGTAAAAAACACTATGTTTCATAGTTAGTAAAAAATTTAAGTCCATCCCACAGGGTATCTACCAACCATATAGGGATATATATTAGAAGAAATGTGCTTGATTTTCCCTAACCATGCACTAGGGGATGCACATCATGCACAATGTCTATAGTTTTAGTATAAGATATTATCATTGTTGTTGCACGATTTGCCTAACTGGCATATCGAAAACCGACCAAACACATTCGGATTGTGTTAATACTTTTGGAAAACAATCCATGAGTCGTATGTAACATGTACGAGTTAACCCCGACTCAAACTGAGGCATGGTGTGTCTTGTATCACTCAAAGTGTCTCTCATTTGTTTAAAAGGACGCCCTTTTAAATAAAAATAACTGGCATACAGAAAACTGACCAAACTTATTTGGATTGTGTTGATACTTTTGGAAAATGATCCATGGGTCATATGTGACATGTATGACTGAATCCCACCTCAATCCAAGGCACAGTGTGGCCGGTACCACTCAAAGTGTCACACTTTTATTTGAAATGGACAACATTTTATGTGAAAACAAAAACTTACATACGGAAAATGGACCAAACGTATTCAGATTCTGTTGATACTTTATCACATTGATCCATGAGACATTTTTGATATGTTGGAGTCAACCCTACATCAATGCGATGCACTATGTGACCGGTACCACTCAAAGTGTCTCACTTTTATTTGGAATGGACTAGATTTTAAGTGAAAACAACAACTAACATATGAAAAAATGATCAAACACATGCAGATTATATTGATACTTTAGGAAAAATGATACATTGGTCATTTGTGATGGGTACAGGTCAACTCTGCCTCATAGAGAGGTGTCGTGTGACCGCGATGTCCGAAAAAGCACTCTGCGTGTCGTAAATGTCTAAAACACACGTTTAATGGTCAAATGCATGCCGAAAGACAACAGAATGACTTGAAATCACATGAAAACATCCTAATTATTATTTGTGAGGTGTAAGAGGATACATAACGTCATTAAGAAGTGTGGTTTGTGCAGCACGACTGAATATTTGTTTTTTAGGTGTTTGGTGCGCTTGAAAAGCGTGCATGGGGTTGTCAAAACCAGCCGAATGACCTCAGAATGCCATGAAATCGAACGAAAAAAAGGGTGGGTGAATTTTGAAATGGTCGGCTAGACGACACGTCAATCGGAGGTGTCGTGTGAATGCGCTGGCCGAAAACGCACTCTGCGTGTCGTAAATGGCCAAAACATGCGTTTAACGGTCAAATGCTTGCCTAAAGACATCAGAATGACTTGAAATCAAACTAAAACACCCTCATTAAAATTTTTGAGGTGTAAGAGGAGATGTCACACCATTCGGACGTGCGGTTTGCACGGAATGGCTGAATATGTGTTTTTTAGGTGTTTACCGTGCTTGAAAAGCATCCGTGGGGTGGTCAAAACCAGATGAACGATCTCTGAATGCCATGAAATCAGAAAAAAAACAAAGGGTGGGTGAATTATAAAATGTTCATCTTGACGGTACATCAATCGGAGGTGTCGTGTGACTGCAATGGCTGAAAACGCACTCCGCATGTCGTAAATGGCCAAAGCATGTGTTTAACGGTCAAATGAATGCCAAACGATAACTGAATGACTTGAAATGACACGAAAACCGCCTAATTTTTATTTATGAGATGTACAAGGAGACGACATGTCAGTCGGATGCACAGTTTGCACAACATGGATGAATATTTGTTTTATAGGTGTTTGGCGTGCTTGAAAAGCATGCATGGGGTGGTCAAAACCAGCAGAATGACCTCGGAATGCCATAAAAATTGAAAAAAACAATGAGTGGGTGAATATTGAAATGATCGGCCAGAAAACACATCAATTGAAGGCGTCATGTGACCGCACTGGATGAAAACGCACTATGCATGTTGTAAATGGCCAAAACATGTGTTTAACAGTCAAATTCATGACGAACAACATCGAAATGACTTAAAATCACACGAAAACACCCTAATTATTATTCTTTAGATGTACAAGGAGACGACACATCATTCAGATTCATGGTTTTCATGGAACATATGAATATTTATTTTTAGGTGTTTGGCGCGCTTGAAAAGCATGTGTGGGGTGGTCAAAATCAGCCGAATGACCTCGGAATGCCATGAAATCAAACAACAACAACAGGTGGGTGGATTGTAAAATGGTCGGTGAGACGACACATAAATCGGAGGTGTCGTGTGACCGCGCTAGCCAAAAACGCACTCCGCGTGTCGTAAATGGCCAAAACATGTGTTTAACTGTCAAATGCATGATGAATGACATCCTAATGACTTGAAATCATACAAAAACACAGTAATTATTATTCTTGAGGTGTATTAGGAGACAAAACATCAATCAGATGCACGGTTTGCGCAGAACGGATGAATATGTGTTTTTTAGGTGTTTGGTGCGCTTGAAAAACATGCGTGGGCTGTTCAAAACTGGCTGAACGACCTCAGAATTCCATGAAATCAGACGACAAAAAATGGTGGATGAATTGGGAAATGTTCAGCTAGACGACATGTCAATCAGAGGTGTTTTGTAACCGCGGTGGCCGAAAGCGCACTCCACGTGTCGTAAAAGTCCAAAACATTTGTTTAATGGTCAAATGCATTCCAAACAACATTGAAATGACTTAAAATTACACGAAAACACCCTAATTATTATTTTTGAGGTGTATGAGTAGACGAAACATTATTTGGACATGTGTTTTGCATGACACAACTGAATATGTGTTTTTTAGGTGTTTGGCGTGCTTGGAAAGCATGCGTGGGGTGGACAAAACCGACCGAACAACCTCAGAATGCCATGAAATCGGACAAAACAAAGGGTGGGTGAATTGTGAAATGGTTGGATAGACGGTACATCAATCAGAGGTGTTGGGTGACTATGGTGGTCGAAAATTTACTTTGTGTGTCGTAAATGGCCAAACATGTGTTTTATGGTCAAATACATACCGAACAATATCGGAATGACTTGAAATCACCCGAAAAAACCCTATTTTTTATTCTTGTGGTGCAGGAAATGATGGAATGTCATTCGGACCTGCGGTTTGCACGGAACGACAGAATATGTGTTTTTTAGGAGTTTGGTGCGCTTGAAAAGCGTGCGTAGGGTGGTCAAAACCAGCTGAACGACCTCAGAATGCCATTGAATCAGACAACAATAGAGGGTGGGTGAATTGTGAATTGGTTGGACAGACCGCACATCAATCAGAGGTGTCGTGTGACCGTGGTGGCTGAAAACGTACTCTGTGTGTCGTAAATGGCCAAAACATGCTTTTAACAGTAAAATGCATACCGAACAACATTGGAATTACTTGAAGTCACATGAAAACACCCTAATTATTATTCGTGACATGTATGAGGAGAAAAAACATCATTCAGATGCTCAGTTTGTGCGTCATGACTGAATATGTGTTTTTTAGGTGTTTGGTGCTCTTGAAAAGCCTATGTGGGGTAGTCAAAATGGACTGAATAACCTCATAATGCCATGAAATAGGACGACAACAAAGGGTGGGTGAATTGTGAAATTTTTGGCTAGAATCCATGCCTATCGGAGGTGTCGTGTGACCACGGTGGCTAAAAACGCACTCCGCATGTCGTAAATTGCGAAAACATGTGTTTTATGGTCAAATTCATACCGAACGACATCAGAATGACTTGAAATCACACGAAAACATCCTATTTTTTATTCTTCAGGTGTAAAAAAGACAAAACATAATTTGGATGTGCAGTTTCAGGGCACGGTAGAATATGCGTTTTTTAGGTGTTTGGTGCGCTTGAAAAACGTGTGTGGGGTGGTCGAAAGCAGCCTAACGACCTCGGAATACCATGAAATAGAATGATAATAAAGAGTAGGTTAATTGTGAAATGGATGGCTAGATAACACATCAATTGGAGGTGTTTTGTGACCGTGGCGGCCAAAAACGCACTCCGGACAGCCCCCCCACCACTGGAGCATCTCCCGCACCCCTCGGACAGCCCCCCCGGATATCCCCCACCCACCGGACACCCACCCCCCGAACAGCCCCCTCACCCAATGATCCATGGATCATTTATGACAGGTACAGGTCATCTCCACCTCAATCCAAGGCACGGTGTGACTGGTATCACTCAAAGTGTGTCACTTTTGTTTGAAATGAACAACATTTTAAGTGAAAACAACAACTGACATATAGAAAATCTTCACAAGGCTACACATAGATTCTTGAAATAAAGGGATAAAAAATAAAATATGGTCTATTGGTCATATTTTATTAGAATAATATATTCACAAGGCATAGATTGAAACATAATGGGTCATAATATATATATAAAAACATGAATTATATTAGGAATGAGTCTTGACATCCCATCATGAACATGCACCAACACTCATGTTATAATTCTCAATCATGGGTCGTTTATACTATACAATAACAAAAATAAATAAATATCATATAGTGATTTCATATGAAACCTATGAACACTCAAGCATACCATATAACAAATTGGTCAACAAGGCTACACATATATTATTGAAAAATAAGTTTCAAAGTCTCATAAAAATTCTCCAATGGTGAGGAATACATATGGTGACACCATAGCCCCATGGATCACCTCAATCCCATCCTCGAACAGTGGGTTCTAGGACCAAACCAAAGTCCCTTTGGGAACCCAATGCCAATGAAATAATTGAATATTCATACCCACTACCCAAGAAGGGGATTCATCTCACATCACACCCAGGAGAGAAAATTAAAATTAGCCACATACCCCCTTATTCTAATTGAAATGTCTATGAAAAACATATAGGCTATTACGGTAACCCATATCATCTGTCGAGATTGGCCAATGTTTCCTACCAACACATCAAGAACCATTTATACATGGATAAATAATCATTATAGGAATATAAACATCCCATGTGCTTCTTATAACTCATCGTAGGTCTAAGAACATGACCACTACCACTTTCTATCTTATGGTTTTCATGATCCTTTCCACTCTACCCAAGTTTTTCTAAGGGTTTTAAGATAATCCACCCAAGACCATGACTAAACATCACATGTTCTTCCTATAACATTTAGGTTTTTCTCTTAGGTGTATTGGTGTTGTGGTTTGAGTGAGGAATGAATTCTAAATTTCGAATACTCTTATGTGTGTTGGTGTTGTGGTCTGAGTGAGGAATGAATTCTAAATTTGGAATACTCTCATGGGTGTTATTGCATTTCATATAACATGTAAGCTTTTTCACTTATGGGTTTTATTTCATTTTAATTTCAAAATTTCTAAATTTCTAAATTATGGAATGAATTATTAATTTTGAATACTTTGGATGGGGATTTTATTATTGGTGTTGTTGCAGGTATGGAGAGGGGTTGTTGTGTTGTTGCAGGTCTGGAGAGGGGAGAGGGCCTTGCTGTAGTGGAGCTGAGAAATTGTATATCAATGGGTTCAAAACCATTGGTATATATACTATAATATAACTATACCAATAGTTTGTTATAATCATTGGTATAGGTTTATACCAATGGTTATAATGAAACCGTTGGTACAGCCTTATGGCTTGCCATATCCCCTCTATACCAACGGTTTATAACCATTGGTATAAGTGTACTACACATAAACCAATGGTTTACTAACCTTTGGTATATGTTATACTTTAACACACATATACCAACTATTTTTAGCAAACCATTTGTATACCTTCTATTTTGACACCTACACCAATGGTTTTTATAGAACCATTGGTATAGGCCTATTGTCATGCCTTACTTGGCCATGGTTGAGGGAAACATTGATATACTCTATACCAACGGTTTCCAGGCCTTTACCATCGGTTTACAACCATTGGTAAAGTGTAAAATTTTAGTAGTAATTCATTCTATCTAGACTTGCATCTTAGTATAAATTTAGAATT
This sequence comes from Viscum album, assembly GCA_963277665.1. Taxonomy (NCBI): domain Eukaryota; kingdom Viridiplantae; phylum Streptophyta; class Magnoliopsida; order Santalales; family Viscaceae; genus Viscum; species Viscum album. The sequence continues at coordinate 958,662,522 of OY728148.1, read as the reverse complement.
ATTGCTTCACATGTCATTATTTTTAATAATAAAAAACCCAACAAGATTTCAATCACTATCATGTAAAAAAACCACAAAAAGGATAGAATATGTGAATTAGATAAAGAAATTGAAATACATTGGGAAGGATCCTCAAGAGAGACGACCATGGTCTGCCACTGTGCTGAACTAGGAAAAATATAATTATTTTTGTCCACAACCCACGACATGTGTGCATCAAAACTGAAGCTGTTTTCAGGGATCCAATCATTAGTTCATTTTCTTTTTCTATTTTTACATATTATTTATATTTCATTTCATTTAAAAACTAAAAAAGGATTCTAGGATGTATTCAAAATCATAATATTATGCATAGAAAAATTACTTACAGGTGCAACAACAAGAAGAAGAAGAATATGAATATTTTAGAAGAGCTCAAGTGCATGAACATATAAAAAGCATTGAACAACAAACCAGAAATCATGATAGATATTTTTATTATATTCGTTCATTAATGGAGCAACCCAAACCTAACCTGGAGAAATAAGCTGAGAAAGTGGTGTAAGAAATTTCACCACTTATATTGGAAATTGAAGAACCTAAGGAGGCGAGGGAGGAAGATGTACCTACTAAGATACATGTGGGAGACCATAAAATTTTGGATTAATTATTGATTAAATGTGAGGAACTACCAAACCTCCCCATACAAAACATAGAGGAATATTCATCACCACAAAATGAAGAAAACACCCACGTGGTGGAATTTGACGTCAAGATGGTGGAGCCCAACTACCTGCCTCCATCCTCAAAGATTATACACCAAGATTCACTTTCCATTGAGGAAGATATTGAAGCAGAACAAAATTAGGGTGTTGAAACATTCATTTACTCTATCCCTTCAAATTTTATGGAATCTTAATTCTACATAACTCATTGTGGTTTTGATTATACAGAATCAAACAGTCTCAACTATGCCTTGGAGGATGAAGAATAACCTAGATGTACACATGCTAAAGAACATTTTGATCACCCTGGATATGTTGAATATTTATTGATGGAAGTTCATGAAGAGATTCTAGTGGATTTCCCTAAGGAAACCATGTCAAAATCTGCTTACTTTTATGGGGAATATTTTGATCTTGATACTTCATGATTAAATATTATTCAAATAGAATTACACTCTGACGTTCCCATTGACTATTCTTTTGATGAAGCATGCCTCAAGGAACCAATGTACATATAATAAGAGGTTTTACAAGTAGAAAACAAGAAGGAGGATGATTCATATATCATCCTACCCCTACCATGCAAGATATACCTCATTGTTTAGGGGGTGGGGATTTGGTGTACTCTATCCCTAGATCATTACTCACCTAGAAGGATGGAGCAAAATCTAGGAAAAGCCACATGTAGTGGTTCAAATCAAAGAATCATTATCCTCCATCATACTTTGGATAATAGACGGTACTGCCCTCTAGAGGTAGTCAAAATTCAGGGCTGACATAGGGGATAATACCAAGATTTATCTTTACTTTCTTCCTAGGAATTTAGATGATAATTTATTTTCTTTGAAATAACTTAGCATGTGTCCCCCTCTTACTTTACATTTTGAGCTTAAATGAAATGACCATTATGATTAATTGAGTAATTTCATTTTGTAGGATCATAATGGTAGAAGGAAGCCCCATATTGTGAAAGAGAAGGACCAAGTTTCAGGGAAAAAGTGTGTTCAATTTTAGTGTTTTTTCATTTAAACTCTCCACATTTTTGTCCAAAACAGGTTTTGGGCATTAAAGATAAAATTGCATTCCCAAACTTGAATTCATGTTTTACTCGTATTATCTTGGAGACATGACATTATTAGGAATCAAGTGATTCATTATTTTAGATTTGAATTTAGATATGATTAAATGATTGAAATTAATAATTGAAATTTTAAAATGAAGCATTGATATTGAAGTAATGACTCATGATTTGAAGTAATTAATTGATTCCTTTAAATGAAATTTCCCTACCATCCTTCATGAGTTGAATTTCTGATGTTCATGTGAATTGATTAATTAGACATGTCATGAGTGATTTTTTAATGTTATATTTCCCATTCCCTAGAATAATTTTAGACCAAGTACTTCCTATTTATTCTTGAGTATATTTTTTGAGTAATATTGGGACATGTAACCAACCATAAATTGTATTGAAACTTGTCAAATCTATAACTATGAAAAAACAAATTTAAAATGATTTAGGCATCCATTGAAAAGCTGATTTTCCTTAAAATACTACCTTTACATAAATCCTTCTTTTAGCACATAGAGACCGTGAATGACATTTATAGGAATGAGTCATGTTTGAAGCCATTTTTATCCATTGTTACCCTCCTCTGAGTATTTTCATGATATTTTAAAGTTGAAGTGTGGGGTTAAAGGGAATCATGGTGGACGGTATAATATATGTTGTATGGAAGAAGTGTGGGGGTATTATTGTGGTAATTGTAAAAGTTGTGGAATCATTCATTATACTCTATTTTTTCCCTCTTGAATTAAAAAAAATAAAAAAAATGACAAACATAACCAACAAAAAGAGAAAAAATGGGTTGTGATTTGGGAAAACCCAAAATCACCATTTTCTAGACAGATGATCTTATGAGCGTATATGGATAGGTGATTGATGTGAGGTCTGATATAATCATAACTTTACAAAAAAGAAAATAAAGTACAAAATAAAAAAAATATTCAAGAGGGTGCACAAATCATTCATTATGCTTACTTGATCATAACATTTTCATTGAGTTTTGGGATGTGTGTGTTGCTACTATGAAGGGGATAATTTCATTATATATTTACTTTTGATATCATGCATAGTACTTAATATATTAGCCTCCTCCTCGAGCCTTAATTTATAAAGCATGAAATCCTACCAACCTTAAACCTCAGAGTCAATAAAACCTTATTTTTATGTCCTCATGATTTTATGTGCATTTTGTTGTTACAAAGTGGAGAAAGTAGATTATTTACATGCCTATGGATAAGGATCATGTTCTCAAGATATGAGCATAACTCTACTTGAATTATATAATGTGTAATGAGATAAAATAATCAAAAGTGAGGTAAATAATGACTTGGAATGTTTAATAATAATGAATCAAGGAGCTATAATGAATGAAAGGAGAATTTCCATCAATTTTCAAATTGTAAAAGTAAAATATGTGGATTATTTTATTCTTTGAAAAATGGGAAATGAAATTGATATTTTTTAAAATATTTAAAAGTTTTATTTCACATTGAAAATTGTTTGATTAAATTGAATTGGAATTTGAATATTTGTAACATTGATGTCCCTTAATTTCTATGTTGAGATTTTATGCTTGTGGACACGCATGGTTTATGTGTGGGGGTATTTGAGAGAGAAAATTTATGTGTATATTTTTGATCAAATAATGAGGATATTTTAATTTTATTCAATGATAAAACCCATTTATTTCAATGTATTATTAAAATAATGGGTAATTTGAATTTTAGAATGATTATGAGAAAAATTAAGAATAGTGCATAATTTTGGATTTTTGACAAATTATTACTACAAAGGTATTTTTGTCATTTTAAAAAAAATATAATTCCGAAATTCATGATTATTTTTCTTAGAATCATGATTTTATTTAATTCAACTTTATCTTAAGGACATAGAGTTGATTCAAATAACTATTATCCCAAAAAACTCATGGAAGTTGGAAATTTTTCTAGGAAAATAGAATGGACCCCACAACTATAACAGATGAAACAATCAGTCTCCTCACCTCATATTTTGGTGATTCCACCTAGGATAGAACTAGGACACATAGGAATGACTTTAAAACAAATTTGGGGGGATTTTTAAGTCATTAAAGTTTCCATTTAGCATTATAAATTTGAAGACGACTTCCTGGAAATTTGGTTCATAAAAAGTCTTATTGAATAAATATTTCATAACTCTTAAATCCTGTGGCTTAATGAGATGAAATTTGGTGGGTGAATGCAAGTCCCATTATTGAATAACTTTTATGAATGTTTACACACATTAATATAACATTTAATAGGCAAAAAATGTGCAATCTTTCAGAGGAATGAATTCTTCTTATAAAAGGAGGCCCTCACCTTCTTCCCAAATCATTAGCTCAACACCGACAACTAAGGAAGGATCCCACCATGGAATGGGCCACATATTCTCCTATTTCACCGCTAATTTATTCTTTATATTTTATTTTAATTTTATTTTTGTATTATTTTTCAATTGTAATTCAAATTTTAGTTTTATTAATCCATGCCTTTGTGTTTCTCCATCCACTTTTCTTTATTTCTTTCCCCCTCTCTCTCTTCTCTTCCACCCACTCCACTGAGTAATATCTTACTGCAATAAATGAGAGGCTGACCTCGAGAGTTGTCCTGGGGGGAGGTGACAGTGATCATTAATTTTCTTTACTGTTTAATTTTATGTTTGTAGATAGATTTGAGTAGCATGCACAGGTAACGCGAATGTCTCTGATGTTGTGACTGACTCCAATGACATGCAACTAAACCTAACCCTATTCTTTTATTTAATCATTTTACCTCTCTCCAGTGGTTAGTTATTCACACATTGGATTTGACATAATCAATGTATGAAACAGATTTGATAGAACTCAGTCCTGGAAGATGACACATTCAAGACAAAAGTGTGTCACCAACTTGGATTAAATGAGGAGGTGGAATTGAGAGTGCTTAAACATTCAATGATATTCCACAATTTATAATTAAATAATAGTAGTTCAAACATGATATTTTATTTTTGTATTATCAAACAAAAATAAAACATATAAAGTATCATAATGATTGAACATTTAACCAACCCCCAAAACCAAGTTCTTTATTATTAATTAATTCTGTTTAGACTTGAATCATAGTATAAATTTAGAATTCTTGATTCACATGTCATTATTTTAAATAATAAAAAAACCAAACAGATTTTAATCACATTCATTTAATAAAAAAACCAAAAAAAGAGATATAATAGGTTGATTAGATAAAGTAAGTGAACAACATTGAGAAGCCTCTTCAAGAGAGAAGACTTTGGTCAGCCACTATGTTGCACTAGAAAAATATATTTATTTTTGTCCACGCCCCGTGACAGGCATGCATCAAAACTAATGTTGTTTCCAAAGAGACAATAATTAGTTTATTTACTTTTTCTATTTTCACATCTTAGTTATATTTCATTTCGTTTAAAAAAACTAAACACAATACTTCCATGATGTATTCAAATTCAGAATATTATGCATGGAAAAATTACTCACAGGTGCAACAACAACAAGAAGAAGAAGATAAATATTTTAGAAGAGCTTAGGTGCATGAACTTAGGGAAAGAATTGAAAAATTAACCAGAAAGGCTGATAGAGATTTTGATTATGTTTGTTCTTTAATGGAGTAACCCAAGCCTAAGCCAAAGGAATAACCTGAGAAAGCGGTGGAAGAAATTTCACAACTTATATTTGAAATTGAAGAACCTGAGGAGTCAAGGGAGGAAGACTTACCTGGTGAGCTAAAAGTGGGAGGTCAAAAATGTTTCGATGAATTGTTGATTAAATGTGAGGAACTATCTGACCTCCCCATACAATGAAAAGAATAATATTCATCACAATTGAAGGAAGAAACCACCCAAGTGGTGGAACTTGAAGTCATGATGGAGGAGCCTGACTACCTGCCTCCATCCTCAGAGAGTCTACTCCAAGAGGCACTGACCACTGAGGCAGATATTGATGTTGAACCGACTCAAGGATTTGAACCATTCATTATTTCTATCCCTTCTAATTTTATTCAATCATAATTATACCTCACTCCTTGTAGTTTTGCGTATAAAAAATCAAACAATCTCAGCCATGCCTTTGAGGATGAAGAATAACCAAGATGGGCACATGTTGAGGAAGTTATGGATCTCCCTGGACATGTTGAATATTTTTTAAAGGAAGTTCCTGAATAGATTCTAGTGGATTTCCCTAAGGAAATAATGATAAAAGATTCTTACTTTTATGGGGAATAATTTGATCTTGATACTTCATGTTTTAATATCATTCAAATAGAATTACACTCTGACTTTCCTATTGACTATTCTTTTGATAAAACAAGCCTTGAGGAACCAATGGACAGAGAAGATTAGGTTGCAGAAGTAGCAACCTAGAAGGAGGATGATTCATACATCATCCTACCCCACCATGAAACTATACCTCATTGTGAAGGGGGGGGGGGATATGGTGTACTCTATCCACGGATCATTACTTACCCATAAGAATGAAGAACAAGTTGAGAAAATTCACATGTGGTGGTTCCTATCAAAGAAGCTTCATCCTCTATCAGAATTTGGATAATAGTTGGTACTGCCGTTTGGAGGTAGTCAACATTCAGGGCCCACTTTGGGCATAATACCAAGATTTATCATTACTTGATTTCTAAGAATTTAGATGTAAATTACTTTTCCTAGAAATAATTTAGCATGTGTCCACCTCCCTCTTTTCATTTTAAGCTTAAATGAAATGATCAGTGTGATTAATTGAGTAATTTTCTTTTGTAGGATCATGACGGTATAAAGAAGCCCTATAAAGTGAAGGGGAAGGACCATGTTTCATGGGAAAAGGGTGTTAAATTTTAGTGTTTTATCTTTTAAACATTCCACATTTTTTCCACAAATTTTTTGAGCTTTAAAGATGAAATTGCATGCCCACACTTAAATTCATGTTTTACTCGACTTATCTTGGAGACATAAGTTTCTTAGGAATCCTGAGATGCCATGTTTTAGATTTCAATGTTGAAATGATTAAATTATTGAAATTAATAATTGAATTTTTAAAATGAATCATGGATATTTAAGTAATGAATCATGATTTGAAGGAATTAATTGATTCATGTAAATGAAATTTCCAAACCATCTTTCATGCTTTGAATTTCTGAAGTTCATGTGAATTGTTTTATTAGTCATGCCATGAGTGATTGTCCAATGTTATATTTCCCATTCCTTATATGATTTATAGACCAAGTACTACCTATTTATTCTTGAGCATATTTTTTGAGTGAACATGGGACATGTAACCGACTGGAACTTATATTGAAACTTGTCAAGTCTATGACTATGAAAAAAAACATTTAAAATGATTGAGGCATCCCTTAAAAAAACAATTTTCATTAAAAGACCACCTTTACATAAATCCTTGTTTTAGACCATAGAGACCATGAATGACCTTTATAGGAATGAGCCATATTTCAGTCCTTTTTTAGCCATTCCTACCCTCCTCTGTGTATTTTCATAATATTTTAAAGTTGATGTGTGGGGGTAAATGGAATCATGGTGAATGTGATGAAATACATTATAAGTAATAAGTGTGGGGGTATTATTGTGTTAATTGTAAAAGGTTGTGGAATCATTCATTATACTATATTTTTTTCCACACTTTTATTACAAAAATGACAAAATGACATAAAGAACGAATAGAAAGAGAAACAAATGGGTTGTGATATGTGAAAACAAAAAATCACCATTTTTAGACCAATGATCTTATGATCCTATGTGGATATGTGATGGATGTGATGTTTTTATATAATGATAAATTTCAAACAATAAAAAAATACAAAATAAAAAAAATATGCAAGAGGGTGCACAAATCATTCATTATGCTTACTTGATCATAACCTTTTTGTTGTGTTTTTGGAAGTGGGTTTTGCTACTTTGAAGGGGATAATTTTATTATATTTTTACTTTTGATATCAAGCATTGTACTTAATAGATTATCCTCCTCATTGAGGATTAATTTTTAATGCATCAAATCCTACCAACCTTAAGCCTCAATGTCAACAGAACCTTAATTGAAAGTCCTCGAGATTTTATGTGTGTTTTATCTTTACAAAGTGGAGAAAGTATTTAATTTACAAACCTATGGATAAAGAGCATGTTTTTAATGATATATGAATAAATAAACTTGGATTGTATCATGAGTGATGAGAGTAAAGAATCAAAAGTTAGGTAAATGATGACTTAGCATGTTTAATAATAATAAATGAAGGATCTTGAATGAATGAAATGAGAAGTTCCAATAATTTTCAACGGGTAAAAATAAAATATGTGAATTATTTATTTCGTTGAAAAATGAAAAATTAAATTGGTATTTTATTGAAATTTTTGAATGTTTGATTTGACATTGATTTTTTTTTCATTGGAATTTGAATTTTGGTAACATTGATGTTCTCTGATTTCCATGTGGAGATTTTATGCTTGAGGACAAGCATGGTTTATGTGTGGGGATATTTGACATAAAAATTTTTATGCATATTTTTTATCAAATAATGAAGATTTTTTAATTTTTTTCAATGATAAACTCATTTATTTCAATGTTTTATTAAAATAATGGGTATTTGGAATTTTAGAACGATTATGAGCAAAATTGAGAAAAGTGCATAATTTTGGATTTTTGACCGATTTTTACTAAAAATGTATTTTTATCATTTTGTAAAACATATAATTCCAAAATTGGTGATTATTATTTTTTATAATCCTGATTTGATTTCATTCAACTCTCTCTTTTGGACCTAGATCTGATTTTAAGATCTATTAGATCCAAAAATTCATTGACGTTGGAAACTTTTTCGGGCGGACAGCGTAGACCCCACCACCATAACAGATGCAAATATCGGTTCCCTCACCTCCAATTTAGGTAATTTTACTTGGGATACCACTAGGAAACATAGTACCGACTCTACAACAAATTTGGGGGAGTTTTGAAGTCTTTATGGTTTCCATTGATTGTTACACATTTGAAAGAGGCTTCCTGGAAATTTCAACCATAAAAAAGTCTTATTCAATGAAAATTACATAACTCCTCAAACCAGTGGCAAAATGAGGTGAAATTTGAAGTATGAACGGAAAACAAATTTATGAACAACTTTAATGAAGGGTTTGACGCGTGAATTTAGCATTTAATGGTCCAACAAAATGCAATATTTTAGTGGATAGAATTCTGCCTATAAAAGGAGGCCCTCGACTCCATCCCAAATCATCAGCTTGACACCCACAACTAAGGAGGGATCCAATTGAGGGACGGGCCACTAATTCTCCTCTCTCCTCTCTCCCCCCTCATTTCTTATTTTTATTATATTTTAATTTTATTTTTGTATTAGTTTTCAATTGTAATTTAAATTATTGTTTTATTATTCCATGCCTTTGTAATTCAAATTTTAGTTTTATTAATCAGTCACTGCACAGAAAAATTTTCTTAAAGAGAAAATTATATACTCTTCGAATGAACAGTCATCATCAGTGACTGATCACATCAACACTGTAAATACCCTATTCACTCAACTCATGACACTGGGCTAAAAATTAGGGATACTGAATGTGCTGATATTCTACTCTAAAGATTTAGAAATCCATATGATCAGTTGATCATCAACCTTATCAACAATATCATTATTGAAATATTTATGCTCAACAATGATGTAGTTCTGGTTCCTGAATAAAAAAGTCAATGCAAGAGAAAATTGATAGACAAAAAACATTGCACCAATCGAAGACTTTGTCAATAGAGAGAGGAATGACGATGGAGCATGATTCTAAGTGGGAGCCAAAATCATGGAAGGTCTAAATCAAGAAGAATATCAACATCACATGTTACAATTGTGGAAAGTATGGTCATTCCAAAAAGAATAGTTGGAACAATAAGAGTGATAGAAATAACTCTCAATGAAATATGATGAGTACTTATAGAAATGGAGACATACTAGTTAGTGAAACATCAATGATGGATAGTGGAAGACATCATCTCAACAACACATGGATAATTGATTCAATAGAAACATGGCTCAAAGGGAGTGGTGTGATCAGTATGAACATATCTCAAAAGTACTTATTTACATGGGGAACAATCACACCTTGATGATCTTTGGAGTCAATACCAACAAACTGAAGATGCATGATGGTATAATTCAAACCACCTAAGGAGTACGCCATGCGAAGATCCGGAAGATTAACATATTTTCTTTGGGTGGATTTGATGAAATCAAGTGTAAGACTCTCACAAACAAATGAGTGGGGAAGATTGTGAAGGGTGTTCTTGTGGCTATGAAGATAGAGATGTTCTCAAAGAATCAATTCATTCTTTATGGTGAAGCATACAAGGAGGTGGAGAAAGTTGACACGACCTGTCCTTCGGGGCCCATGTCGTGACTACCCCAAACCCGTCCTCCATAGGCCAGAGGCTAACAACTAGCACCAAAAAAGGCATGTCCCTTAAACGAGGATACATTTCTTTTTTAACCTTTACAGACAAACATTCCATGAACAAAACAAGATAAAACCACATAGACTAGAACAGAATAAGATGAAACCACAAAGTAAACTGCTGTAGTAAAAGAGTGTTGAAAGGAAAAAGGGGAATGAATACAAGCCCAACTATAAAAGTACAAGTACGACTGGTACTAAAATAAAACTGAAAGAAATTAGAATACAGCTACTGGGTCTTCCTACGAGGTTCCTACCAGTAGGGTAGGTACAGATTAGCTCCTCAGCACTCCACGTCCGTCGGTCTCCTCCGCGTCACATCAGGCTGAATGGTCCACCTCTGAGCATCGTCCGATCCTAGCTCCCTCAGCCTCAATAAATGATGCACATCGTCTGCACCAGACACAACAAGGTGTGGGCGAAGCCCTTGCAAGGGTGAGTATAACGATACTCAGTAGGGACCCCTAGACCCCCGTAGGTCTCCTAGAGTTCCACAAAGGAAAAACCACAAAGTAAGACATCAACTCTACTTAGGTATATGTCCATACTTATACCTAAGTTATCAAGATATAATCAAATCCTACATGAGGGAAGGACACTACATAGGTAACACCATGATGGTAGAAGTACCACACATGTAACACTATGAAGCTAAAACCACGTAGGTAACTCCACGAAGGTAGAAGTACCACGCATGTAACACCACAAAGATAGAAATACCACACAGGTAACACCACAAAGACAATACCGCAAAGGTAGAAGTACCACATAGGTTACACCACAAAGCAAGAAGTACCACACATGGAAAAGACTCAGCTTACAATTAGGTATAACTTATGTACAGAAGTATAGATGATTAGTCATAAACTATACCATCTTATTCTATTAATAAGCACTATTGCTGACCCACACAGGATCGATAGGTAACTAACCCTTGGTGACCCACATAGGATCTGAACCACACAGGATCAATATGTGCTGACCCACACAGGATCGTTGAGCACTGACCCACACATGATCTTACCCACACAGGATCAATAGATGATGACCCATATATGATCGATGTTCTTTCTTCACGTTGCAGCCTGCCATAGGTTTCCTTGCACCCAGTTTTCTCATGTTCCGTAGAATCTGAACCTTGAGATATCGTTCGTACCTTGACTTACACTAAGCTCCAAAAGGAATAACTCAAAGGACCGCCATGTCGTAAGGGTTCCAATGCAATAGACAGCGCGTCAATCAGACACCCAGTCTGTGAGTTATAAGCGTTTTAGCTTCAGGGGCCCGGTTGGATTCAGGTTCTATCCAACCCGACTTTACTCTAACTGTCTAAAAAACTCGATTGGAGGACACCAAAAGGAACATCTCAAACCAAGGATCCCAAAACTATAGACGGTTCATTAAATAGACGTACGGTTCTCAAGATATGCTCCTTTAAGTGTTCCAGGGACTGGTTGGGCCTAGGACCGGTCTGACCTAGTCGGACCGACCCTGGCTGACTCTCTCTGGGCAGGGCCGAGGTGGACTCAGCATGATGTGCTGATGTTTTGTATGACCCGCAAGAGGGGCTTCCCGCAAGGGCATCCCACCACAACCCGCAAGGGCGGCCCAGCCAGAATAGGATGGCTCACAAAGGGGAAGCCCGATCCGCATGGGGCAGCGACCCATTCTGGGGAGGCAGCCTGCTTTGAGTGCGGCGGCCTGGTATGAGGTTGGCTACCCAGTGTGAGGGCGTCGGCCCACTCCGAGGGTGGGGGCCCGATGTGAGGGCGGGGGCCCGGTGCTAGGGTGATAGTCCAACTCGAGGGCGGCGACCCTGTCCGAGGGCGGTGGCCTGGTCTGAGGGCGGTGGCCCGGTTCGAGGGCGGTGCCCCGACTCGAGGGCGGCGGCCTGCTCTGAGGTCTGCAGCACAGTTCAGTCTGTTGCGGGGGGGGGGGGGGTAACCCCCACGGTCACTCGGATTCCCGAAAGGCCCAGAGGCCATTCGGTTGGTGAGGTCGCGACACCGTGTGGGCACCACGGAACCCTCTGGAGGTGGGTTTGGCCTTCGCCGCTACTTCCATTCATTGGCGGCGCGTCGGTCGTGTCGCCTTCCTTCCCATGGTCAACCGTCGTGTCGGCCGCCTCCTCCGTTCGTCGCGGCTGAAGAGCTGTTACCCTCCTCTTCCGGCATGCGTCGATGTGTACGCGGTCTTCCGAGGCAGTATAAGGAAAGAATGATAGCGGATGATTCGGGCCGGGTTTGTTAGGCCCACACCCTCCACGTTAGCTCGCAATATGAAGGATATTAAGGGAGTTCAATAAACAGTTGTATTTAACACAATATTCCCTGCAATAACCCCCCGCAATGATGGATGAATCGTGGGTCAAAAAATTAGTCGGTTGACCTATGTTCTTCGTATAATTTCATGAATGTGGAAGAGGGAAACAAAAACACACAAACAAAAATAACCCCTACCTAGAAGAGACGTCCACTGACGACGGTCGACGGAACCTCTTTTATCGTTGTCATCAGGTCGTGACTCTGTGGCGCTCGTCACCGTTCATTGGAACCAGTCTCATTCTCCTGGTGGTTGGTGTCGCGGTACTTTACCAGAGATTCGTCGTTTTGTAAAGTCATGACAACACCCCTCCTCGAGCACCATATAAATAGGAGAGGAAAAGGAGTGTATAACGCTCATGGAATTAATGAGGTTCATTTAATTAATGAACCTCTTAAATTTCCAATGGTGTGGTTATAAGAAAAGAAGAGTTAAGCCATTTTTTTGTTTGACACATCAACTGTCCATCCATCATCATTCGTCCATTGGAGAAAAGAATGAAAATAAAATAAAAAAACATGTTATTTTATTAATCTTTCAAAATCCCACAAAAAATAACCTTTTCACCCGACCTACTACGGTCGAAGTTATCCCTCCCTTAAGCGAATCCCAGCACTGCGGGTTCAACGATGACCTCATATTTTTAAGTCGAACAACAGTTCAAAAGTTAGAAAAATGCCGCTCATGCAGTTACTGAAAGTACCCAAAAAAATTTGGAAAATTAATAACTGTAACCCTCAAACCGTGATGGTTGAGGATTGGATCTGCATAATTGAAACAAGCCCCAACGATCCCAATGGTACTCTTGGATTACCAATCCGAGTTACCATTTAGAAGTTATGGATTTTACAATAAAATAATTTTCACTTAGTTATTTTATTTATGGCCAAAAACTAACTTTCACTGGTGGCCCGCACTGGACAAAGTTAGTAACATTCTAAATAGAGGATACCCTCACAAGCTCAGCGGTGGTCTCAGATTTTTAATCTGAGTTACTGTTCGTGAGTTATAATAATTTTGAAAAATAAAATAAAATAATTTAATTAATTTATTTACGGTTATGCCATTTTCATGTTTTCTCACAGGAGGCCCACACCAAATAATCATAAGCCTCCACTAGGGTAAACCCTCTATTCTGAGCACATCAATGCCCTTGGATTTTTAATTCGATTAAACATTTAAGAATTATTCCACTTTTTCAGGAAAACTGCTTTCGTGTGCTAATTAATGCTTAAAAAAACTTCGACAGATCATTCTGGGCACCCTGGGCCTCAGAATTGCACGCTGTTAGATTTTACAGTCTCAAAATAATTCCACATAATTAAAAAAAATTATATGGAAATTTTGAGACATTACAATAGTTGTCCTGTTAACTACCTCAAAAAAAGCATTGAGGAAGTCATGGTATCAAAAGCATGGTCTTATGTTCGAATGAAGCTTGAAAATTCTTACTGACATAAGTTTGTTCCTACATTACAAAGATATACTTTCCATTTTGGGAGCATTATGATTTTTTCAACCAACAATGGTTGAATTTTGTGACATTTACAATGAGGAGAAACGATATCTTAGATTTGATCCATTCCAATATTTGGAAAGCACTATTTATATCCCTGGGAAGAGAAATGTTCCTTGTAAAATTTATTGATGATTATTCCATGAGATGTCAGGTGTACCCAATCAAGATGAAATCAAGTGTTTTTAAAGTCTTCAAAACATTCAATGCATGGATGAAGATGGATTCTTGAAAGAAGATCAAGTATTTTAGGATTGATAGTGGTGGAAAATATTCAAGTGAGGATTTTGATACTTTTTTTTTCAATGAGAAGGCATCAAGAGACAATTCATGGTGTCGTACACTACTCAACAAAATGGAGTGGAAAAGTGGGTGAACATAACCTTATTGGAGAGAATAAGATAGATATTGAAGACTATAAGAATTTTCAAGAAGTTATGGGATAATGTAATGAATAGACTATGTTATGTGATCTATCGATTTAAATTTTTGATGATTGATACGAAAACACTAATGAATATGTGGAGTGTTAAACCTACTAACTATGATTGGTTACATACTTATGGTGGTCATGTATCTGTATTGTTTAATGATCAGGAAAGATTGATGTTGGATTCGAGATCTAATGAATGTATATTCTTAGGAAACATTGATGGTGTGAAGGGGTATCTTATGTGGGACCCAACTACCCATAGACATATCATCAGCATGGATGTTATATGTCTAGAAGATAAGGTGCAAGTGATGATTAATGTGGAGTTAAAGAAAGATAACACATATACTATAATAGTTGGGCTGGAGGAAGAATCCATAGAAGAACCAATTTCATTTGAGGAGCATGATGATCAAGTTATGATTGATTTTTGACTATGATGAATAACTCAAGATAAAAGAGAACCAATATGGCACTCAAAATTTATCACTGAGAGAAATATTGTGTACTATTTATTGATAAAGGACGGTAATCCATATTATTTTGTTGGTGGTGATGTGGAGTTCATAAATATCCACATGGATGGAAGCAAGTCAGGAGAAACTTGATGCCCTTTACAAGAACAAGACTTGAGATATTGATCCATTACCTCATAGAACGAATAATATCAATAAAAATAGGTTCTTTAAGATCAATTGTGATGAAAAGGAATAATTGTAAAGATATCATGCAAGACCGGTGGTCAAAGGATATACATGGAGAAAAGTTATTGATTTCAAGGAAATATTTTCTCCCATTGTATGAATAACGACTGTTCAGATAGTTATCAGGATGTGTGAAATATATTTTTTAACTCTAGAGTAGCTAGATGTGAAGAAAACTTTTCAACATGGTGATCTCAATAAATAAATGTATATTCTCTAATTGGACGGTTTTTCAAAATAAGGAAAAGTGAACATGGTTTTTTAGGTTGAGAAAAAAAATTTATGGTATTAAGAAGACACCAAGGTGTTGGTACAAGATATTTTATTCCTATAACTTGTGTACTGGACATAAAATACTTCATTCAGATACTTGTTCATATTTCATGGGTTCAGATGGTAATGATTTTATCATTCTTCTGTTATATGTGGATGACATGTTGATAGTTTTCATGGGAGTATGATATGAAGGAATTAGGACCAAAAAATAATATATTGGGATACAGATTTAATGAGATAGAAATAAGGGTATGATTTAGCTATCAAAAAATAATTTCTTGAGGAATATATTGAAATACTTCCACATGCGAAATTATAATCCTATATTAACCCCACTCACTATTAATTTTATTTTATCCTCTATGATAAATCCTAACAGTGATAACAGTGATGTATAGAGGATGAAGATGTATCAATTACCTAATGCACTAGCAGTGGGTAGTATGATATTATCTATGGTTTATATGAGACCAGAAATCGCACATGTAGTGGGAGATGTTAGTTGGTATGTGGATAATTAAATACGGGAGCGTTGGAACATATTAGAGAAGACCCTTAGATACATCATGGAGATCTCATATGCTGTATTATGTTATTGAGGATCAAATTTCAATATTAGAGCCTACACAGATTTAGAATTTCAAGGTTATTATGACCAATGAAAATACACTTTGGGTTTTGTGTTTAATTTTATAGGATTATTTGTGAGTTAGAATTCCAAGTTTTAGCCTGTTATATATTTATCCACGACTAAGGTAGTGTACATGAAAACTACATAGGCTTACAAAGAAGTGATTTAGATGTGAAGGTTTCCAGAGGATCCCGGACAATGACATAAGTATATCGAATTATTTTGGGACAATCATAGAACCTTTAATATTAAAAGGATTCTATATTTTCATTCCAAGATAAAGCTCATTATGGTACAATATCACTTTGTTCGAGATGTGGGGGAGGAAGGAAGAGTGGATATGCAGAAAATTTATATTGAATAAAATTAGTATAATTTTATGATGAAGTTTATTAACTTTTTTGAGTTAATATAGTAAAATCCCACAATCATAACCATAGATATAAGAGGAACATGGTTTGAAGATAGAAAAGATTTGTGGAAATATTATTGGTTCCCAATCAGATATCCTAGTGTGATATAGATTGACATTTGTTTCTCAAAAATAGTTCCGCCCCCTTGATTTTTCAAAGTTGGGTAGTGTGGTTAGTGGGATGGGTAGAAAAACTAACCCATGGAGTTAAATATAGGAGGAAGATAAAGTAAGGGCCTTTCCTGTAAAAGGAAGAGCACTTTGACGGTTTTAGCATCATCACCTCAAGTATTGAGCTTCCTATTTCAACTTTTTGAGTGTTGTATTTCGTGAGGTTCATTATACATTACTCAAGAGAGTTAATTACATGGATATTTTTCTTATAATATAATGAGAGTGTGTTTATCATCTTTTACCATAGTGATTTCATTCTATTTTTCTATGGGTTTTTACCCATTTTTATTTGCGGGGTTTTCTATGTTACATCTATTGTTCATTTTTTATTCATTTTTACATTACATTAATCTCAAAATTATCACATCATGAAAGGGAAAATAATATTTTATCCCAATTACAGCCTTACTAAATATTTTTTTATCAAATTCTATAAAAAAATTGTGGGTTGTGCTATGAGGTAGCCCACATTCAATGAAGTGATTGAGTTGTATGGGAATAATTTTGTTTCTCAAAATTACAGAACACAAATTTAACATCTTTATAATTATATAAATAGTAGGAAATATCAAGAAAACATGAATAATACAAATCTGGTAATGATTTCTCATAATTGGAAGTGTAACATGATGATTCTAATAAACCATAAACAAAGAACGAGAGAATAAAAAGTACATATTTCTGTAAACATTTACAATAGATAACATGCTAATGAGAATATATATAAAAAGTTTGATATTAATACTGATAAGTAACAAGACCTATTAGAGATAACAGACTCAAACCTAAGAGATGTGATAAATAGAAATTATTGATATAAATTAGTAATCAAATCATAAAGAGGACCATAGGTTTTTGACATTATTTATCTATGTGGCCTATATTCATGGTGTTGGGGTACCAAGATTCCACTATGAAAAAATTTTATTATAAAAGATATGTGATAAATAGTGAAACATAACCATATATGAAAAAGAAACATGTGGAAAATATCTAAAGTACATGTTCTTGAAATGCCATGACTCATAGTAGAACCAAGTTGGGCATTCAACATATACTGTGCACCTTGGAAAAACTCAAACAACACACGCAACATAGAACCATAGACTAATAAAATACAAGGAATAAGTAACTTATAGAAAAGAAGATGAATACCATACTAAGGCCTCATACTATGGATAAATCTCTCCTATGTGTTTTCATAGAGCCTCTATGTAATTAGGTCTTGTTGTTAGGGTCATCGAGAGTTTACACTTATATAATCGTTATTTCCATCTAGGTAAAAGGAACACCAATGAACACTAGGACCTCATCAGAGCTCATCCCCAAGCATAAATGAAGATGATAAAAACTTATCTAGATCACTATTTCTTCTTTGGAAAGTCATGGAAACCCACCAGTGCTCCTTCATCTACTCTTCTCCCTCGAGGAAAACTAGAGCTCCCAAAACCATGGAAAATTCTCGCCCAACTAAATCTCCCACAAGTGGAGAGGTAGATTCCAAATAGAGGAGTCATTCTAGTAGGGGTAGAGGAATACTAGAGCATATAACTAAGGATATGAATAATGTAGATAACTATCCCAACATAACAACTTAAAAAATTAAGGAAATATGAAATTATATGATAAGATATCAAGGGTCACCCATAGATCAAGCCAATCCGTTTTACAAAGAATGAAAAATGGGAGGAATCGAAAACCATAGGATCATAAGGATCAATGGATCAACATCAGGTATGGGGATGTCATAGATCAAATGGGAAAGTGGACCAAGGCTAGTGGTATATGCCCAATGTATAAACCGAACAAAATGACGACATGAACTAAAGGATAAACATAAGGCTCTTTATTTAAATAAGAAAACCTTAGTGTCTATAATACACCGAGATCAAATGAGTAATCCTGCAAACCAAATATACCTATTAAAACCCCTATCAGAACAACTGGAAGACCCCCAATCACCACAACGAGGAACAGTATGTAAAGGAGACCCTTCAAGTCAACTAAATAAAAAAACATCACCACTGTGATCATAGAAACCATGCCGAGTATTAGCGGAATGGGAAGCACCATCTTCTTCCTTTTGAGTTTTAGGACACCGTAAGGTTTTGTTTTATAGGACACTTTTTGGAACATTTCTCTAGTGACCATTAGAAGCTAACGGCTATAAAGAAATAGTCATTGGACCTTGTTAGGATAAGTGAACCTATTTAAATAATAATTTGTTTCCAAATAATTGAGTTATGATTAAGGTTATAATTAAACCATCATTTATGAACTCTTAAAGGATATGGTGTAAATCTTCATTCACCCTTAAGTGATTTTGAAAAGAATTAAGGAATTAAAAACACTTTACGAATTTTTCAAATACATTGTAACAATTTTCATTTCTTAAATAATGTTATAAACCATGTTTCTGTTTTGAAAAATAAATTATGTTTTCATTGAACTATGTTTTCAAGGATACTAGTATATAAATTATAATGTAGGTATATTAAAATTTCCTTTTCGTAACTTTTTGATTTTAAAAAATGGGTTTAGTATTTTTAATTTTAGAAATAATTATAACTAAAACATGTTTAATTTGTATTCATTAATGTTTAAGAATATAAAATTCTATATAGTTTTAATAAATGGATTTTTTCCTCTTCTTGAAACGTTTTTTAGTGTTTCTTTTCAAAAAAAATTGCCTACTAGGGCCAGCCCTTTTTGGCTATGGATGAGGGAGGTAGCTCACACGAAGTGGCTGAGCCTGACCCTCAGCCACAAGCAAAGGCTGGCCCGAGCTCAGGCAGAGGTTCCCCGAAGGGCGCTCGGGAGCGAGTAGGAGCACATAGGCGCACTAGTGTGGGTGTGAGGCTGCAGTGGGGTCTGGGTAGGCCAAGGCCTGCGGGTTGGAGCCCATGTATAGGGCCCCCTTTGTGGGTGCTGTGTGATTTCAAAGCACTCGTTGGGAGGCCTGGAGTTATAAGGGAGGTGAAACCGCTCTTTGTTACGATGTGGGAAGTAGTTTTGCAGGCGAAATGCGATCTAGACCGTTGGATCGCGTCGCGCGCGATCTGAGCCGTTGTTTTTAATCCCACGCTCGACCCTCAGCGACTGCGTCTCCCTCCCCAGATTTTGTCAACTGTTCGATCTAGCATGATATAATCATGTCCATTCATTGTTTTTAAATTTCCATGTCAAACATAGACCGTATGATGAAACATAGATCTAATCCTAGCTGTTCAATTCTTTTAAAACAACGGATGCATCTCATCCCTTGGATCGATGTTGGGATCGATCTGGACCGTCTGTTTTTTCCTAGAATCTCCCCTATCCACGTCTTCTTCTTCCTCCACGAATGGGTTACACCAGTAACCCTACCCTATGGAACACCCCTCATTTTCTACACCTCTGACCACCAGGGACCCCCATGTATCCTCATTTTCTTCAAGCACAACACCCACCATTGAAAGCAATGCAAGTAGGTATGTTTTTTCATGAAAGGGGTTGTGTGAGATTTTGCATATAAATGAATGATACCTCTTAGTTCTTCTCTCCCATTCAAGTCTCCAGTGAGCCCGACCAACCCTCCCTGAAGTCCTCATTTCCCTAGTTTTTAATGTAAGTGTTTTTATTTTTTCCTTGTTTTGCTTCTTTGAGAATGTATACACTTATATATTAGAATATATATATATATATATATATATATATATATATATATATATATTATCCTTACGGTTCAGTCCAAATGTTCTTAAATGTTGAACCTAGGCCTTCAGGTTCCGTTTCATTAAAATATCTTAAAGAATGTAAGGATTATACCTGGACTCATTTTGTTGTTTTGAAAATACATATATACTTCTAGTTATATATATAAGTTAGTTATATGTAGGAATGGGCATGACCTTTCTACTTCGCTTATATGTATGAAGTTTGTGTATAATTGTTCATGCGCAGCACATTTTCACATTCACTTAATTTCATATTTAAATAATAAATAAATTTTGAAAATGTTATATATATGATCGGGTTTTTATTAAATAATATTTTTTTAGGTTTTAATAAACAAATTTTTATTACTAAGTGAATGACTTGCCCTATTTAAAACGTTTTTGAACTAATATTCATTGGGGATTAACACAAATGAGTGTGCCAATCATTCTATTTGAGTTCAGGTAGATACATATATTTTATATGTTGCATGAACCTTGATTTCAGTTGTTAAGGTCCTTACACATTAAGTCTTGACTATAGGTGGAGTTTTAAAAACATAAGAAATAGGGTGTTAAAAAAACTTATATCCACATTTAAGAGTAACTTATATGTTTCCCCTATCTTTTTAATGATGTTTCTTATAGTGAAGATTCATTCATTCTATCATGGAAATTATTTAGTATTATGAAAATGCTTAACAATATTGAATGTTTTAGAATGTGCAAGCTCAAAACCCTGCTTGAGATTTTTGGTTGACCTTGTAATTAATTTGATGATAAAATTTTAAAATTTCAAGAACTAACTTGCATGTGATAAATTCTAGTTTCCTGTTTATTCAGTACCTTAGATGTCAATGTATGTGCAATAATCTACCTCTCTTATTTCCTTTTAATAATGGTCATATGATTGTTAGATTGTTTTTTAATCATCTAGATGCCTTTCTCACTTATAAGATATGTAAATTCAACTACTATGACCAACTAGGAATGAACTATTCAAGGTAGTATGTGGCATCTTGAATATACAACCCCGTTTAAGTAAAGTATTGATTTATATGGCTCACATGAAAGTAAAGTCATATTAAGGGTGCACACTAATAGCGATCCAATGTATTGGGTAAAGAAATAATCTCTAGAGATTACAAGCTTCACGATACCCTGGTGAATAACCTCAGTATTTTTTCTTTATTGACACCTTGGGGAAGGACCTCAGTGATATGTACGTGAGTGTCTAAATTTAATGTTGAAGCCACATATTCAAGTCAGTCTATAAGTTATTTTCAAGATGATATGCCTAATCTTTCACTACTCCTGCCCTTATGTTTTTATCAAGCTCATATTGATGTCAAAAGTAAAAGTTTGGGGCAGGAATCGTGTAAAATAGTAAAAAACATATGAAATTGATGTTTTTTTTCCTTCACGCATAACTCTGATTAAATATTACTATTAACGGTTTAATTTGTGCTTAAACATTAATACGTTATTCTTGTTTCGGATATCTTTTACTAATCCTTTTTGAAAATGTACTAATTGATTCAGGTATTCCTTGAAAATATTAGTTGATCACTTTTATGTTATGTTATATGTGTTACAGTTTTCTATAAGAGAATGTTCCTTGGATTAGTTTCTAAAAAATTCTTTCAAAAGTTTCGTTGGTTTATTTTAAAACCATTACTGGGCATTCTTATGCTCACTCTACGTTTTAAATTTTAAATTTTCAGTTAACATCTTTTATCAGATGAAACATTTATGAAGTTACTGGTTTCCTAGAGACCGAACTGAACATAATCTTCTATATGGGATGTGATGTGTGTTTATTAGTGAATGTTTCTATTTTAAAATGACACATTATGTTCAAAAGGAACTATCTCTTGGTTTTTCTAGGGTCATGTCTTCACAGTCTGTATCAGAGGATTCAGTTTGGATAACCATGGAAAGCCAGAATTGAATCGAACAAAAATATATTTCAGCATTAGTAAAAATGAGTTTTCTTAATTTTAAGATGGAAAATGAAGGTACTAATTTTTTGTCTCTTTCCAATGTGGCCTTAGAAACCATAATTTCCATATCCATCCATTATTCTTTTTTAAACTATGTCCATTTCCGTATGTCATGCAAACATCTCTATGATGTGTCCAACTCTCCCAGAGTACTTCAACTCTACTGAAGAGAGTGTCTGGAATACATCCTTATGATCCAAGACCGATTTTTATATTACACATGACGGGGGAATTACTACGAGAGAATTTTTAGATGCTTCACCGCAGCGGAAGGCATCTCAACCCTCACGGCTTTCCAAGAGGCTGCTACAGAGGGAGATCTCCATGTAGCATACATGTGTCAAGTCTTATCCTATGGCCGTTTTGGTCTAATGATGGACTTCATTATCCTTGAATACAAAGACTCTCATCTTGTGTGCAGAAAACAAGTACATAGCGATGTCTCACAGTTGTACACCCCACATATCACACTATGGAGATTCCATAAGTTCTCCCACGACATCGAACTTGATTGCTCAGGTTACGTATAGTTTAGGGAGATAGAGAGTTTTGATCTTGTCTTGGGAATTCTTGTGTTAGGGAACATGGGAAACCATTAGCCCCATTTTACGTTGTGCACCATCAGTTATATAAAAAACATATTTTGTTATCTCTTCTTTCTTATGTCTCTACTTGGTTTATATTTTTGGATGGATTTCAAGTGATTGAACTCTCATCTTAACGTTTCAGATGGAAGGAAAAACCCACATGTTATCTCTTCCAACTAAGATACTGGATATTATTGCAATAAAAACCTCTGAAGAATAGTATCATCCCTTTGTAATCCTGCGAGGAACGTGCAAGAAATTGATTGAGGTGACAAACGGTCTAGGGATTTTCTGCACCTATCAAGGGAATGCTCCCATCTACAACTGCATAGGCTCAACACAATTGGTCGAGCGTAAGCGGAGAGGAATAGACCATGAAAGGATCTTCCTGTGTTTTACCCTAGGCCAGAACTACATGGCCAGAGTAAAATTTCAAGAGGGTGATTTAGAGGGAATGTAACGACCCAACATTTCATTAATGGAAAAACCCTCTTGATCCAGTTAAATGTTTCTTTATGAAAAAAATGTTTTTATAAGATGTCAACTTCTTTAGTTTAACGTTAAGATTTGTGACCGTTACTTTTATAGTCGTTGTACAGTGATCATCTGGGTAGTTTAAATATAAGGCTTTAACGAACCAATTTTCTACTCAGACAATGGAAGCGATGGCCTCATCCAGTAGAATTTACCCTTACGAAGCCCATTTGTCGGAGCTCGGAAAAGAGGTGGCGTCTTTGGGCTTTGCCCTTGACCAAGCCCAAGCTGAGCTTCATCAATTCAAGCTCGAACGTGATCGTCTATGAGAAAAATGGAAGTTGATAGAGATTACCACTCGAGCGATGTTATCTGAGCTACCCCAAGAGTCTGTCACCATCGCACACCTTACCCCTAGGTCTTATGCGGCTATTTTAAGGGGTTATGTAACAAATAAGTAGCACCATGTTCATGTACATTATTTTTGTATATAATAATGAATATAATTTCTAGTCATTTTTGATACATTGTAATTAGTTTTTAAAGTACAAATGGTGTTTTTAGTTATTATTTAATTAAGAATTATATTTTATTAAATTAAAGGATTTTTGAATTAAATAATATTTTAATAAAATATTATTATTAATATTAAATTAATTTTTATTAAATATAAATGATCTTATAATTTTATGAATGCAATTAAAATTTTTATTAATGTTTGAAAGCCATTTCTGTCAAAACCCGTGAATTTTTTATAAATGCCGGTTTTTATTTTGAAAGTAAAAATTCACATATTTAGAAAATTATTTAGATAAAATAAATATTATTTTTGGAATCAGGACGTCGAAATTATCCAACGGTGAATTTTTCATAATTTTCTGAGACAGTCAAATTTTTGGGTAAAAATTAAATACCATTTAAATATATAATGTGTTTTATGACATCATAATGACCCAATGGTGATGTAATAAAATACCATAATCCTTATGTTCGGCCAATATTTGTTTTATCATTAAAATAATGAGGTTTTGGGTTTTTTTGACTCACTTTTCAAAGCATTAATGGATCCCTCAAGACTTATTCAACACTTTGCCTTTTTAAATTAATTTCCATGGGAGTGTGACTCACCTCCACATAAGCAACCCTAATTTTTTTAATAAGTTCGGACCTTGGCCTTGTAAAATATTGTTTTCCTCTTTCCTTTTCCAGAAACCATGGGCAAATACCATGGGATGGTTTGTGGTTTGGATTATTTTAATATAAGGGGTCCCAAACCTAAATAATAAAGAATTCTCTCACCTTTCCTATATAAACCCACCCAAGCTCCCACTTCCTCCTCACCCAAATCCCTTGAAGTTCGTCCATCCTCTTCCCTACTCTCTCTAGAATCCTCTCAAGGTGCTCCAAACTCCCAAGAAGCCTCTCACAAGCCTCTCTCTATCCTTTGGAAGCACACTTCCATCTAAGGGTTTTCTTCCTTTCTCATTTTTTTTCAATTTTCTTTAAGTTGTATTTCCCTTTTTATTTCAATTATGAATGTTGGGGTATGGTTTCGCACCTCCCCCATACTGCCCTCTTATTGTTTGAATGATGGGAGAACCCTTTCTCTCTCATTAAATGCCTCCCATGTCCACCCGTTACTATGCCAAAATTCCGAAAGGAACTTCTCTCTCTTCTTTTACATTCAAGCAATACTTTTGTATGATGAATCTAAATTCCATTTCTATTGTTGGGACATGTATATATATGATCTCCTTACTTTCCATTACATGTAAATATGATGAGGAACCCCTTTCTCTCTCATCAGCCTTTTTTATGAATTCTTATGTCACGCCGTTACGCTGCCGAAATCACACCGATTTTCTAAGCCAATATCATTGTGTAGTGAATACCATGCCCATTTCTCCATCAAGGGTATTCCCCTTTATGCACATTTACATATTGATTGTAAAGTTTCATGTATGAATTCCACATTCCTTTATCGTGGAATAAATTATTATGTTTTATGAATCCATGTTTTATGATCCATGTGGCACACTTATGCATGAAATGAAATGTTTAAGAAGGGTGCGCCCTGATAGCGCTCCAATGCATTGGGTAAAGTATAGTATCATGATACGTCATGTGAAATGAGTGTTTACTCATGCTAATTCAAGTGCAACGAGGGTTTACTCGTGCTTCAAGTGAAATGAGGGTTTACTCATGCTCCATGTGCAATGAGCCTTGGCTTATGCTAATTCAATGTTAAGTGTTGTTGCCACATTTCCATGTTATGATTATCATGATTTATCATGCCTTTATGTTCATGTTTCTATTATTCTCTATTGATATTCCTATTGCATGACATGTATTTCACTCCTCATGTTATTCATTGTTTACTCCCTTACTGGGCTTTATAGCTCACCTTTTTCTTATGCATGTCCTCAGGTTATCCCATGCAATGCTATGTACGAAGGAAAGTAGTGGTCATGTAAAGGATGTTTTCAATAAAGGTGTTGTATTTCAAGTTTAAAGTTTTTATGTAATGATCCTAATCCCCAAAGACACTAAACCTCTCGATCTTCTTTGTTGTATCAAGTGAAGTTTTATGTAATAAAGCATGTTTAAGTTGTAATAAAAAGCAGGGTTGTCATAGTTGGTATGAGAGGATAGGTTTAGCTATTTTTGGGATTAGGAAACCCTAATGAAGCCTTAGATACAAGACTAAGCATAATAAAAACATCCCTAAGTTTTGGTAAAAACTATGTAAGTGGTTTATCAAACAAATACATCCCTGTCTGGATACGAGCAGGTAGAGGCGGCTCTGGCACAGATGTATCCTAGGGGAAAAACCCAAAAACACCGCTTTGAGCTAGACTCGAACGGGAACTGGTGCACGACAACGGGCCTTGCTGCACTCTTGGTTACGACACTCCCGTGGGATATGTTTTGATAAATTCACAATCTTAGTATGAACCCTTATTAAGGGAAAATGCCCCTAAGAATATATGTTAGAAGGAAGATCATGAAAATCCTGGATTGAATCCTATCGACTCATGAGTTAAAGAGATTAAAGTTTATTTATAATTCATCAAATTTTGTCATTGGATTACCCTTTATGTGTTACCCCTAACTTTACTTTTATTCCAGCCAATGGCCGGTAATAGGAGAACTCGGGCTAACAACCGTTGTGAGGATCAGTGTGATGATTGTACTTATGAGATGCCCAATCCAATGGGAGCGGGAATCACGAACTTTGTCACGCTTATCTCTCAGCTAACTCAAGTTTTGAATATAAACACTGGTCAAGAGGAATGTTCAACCCCCCCTAAGAAAGAACAAGTCGCTATTGAAAGCTTCATGAGAAAAAGGCGTCCTACTTTTAGTGGATCATCTGATCCCACGATTGCTGAACAATGGATCCACTCCATTGAAAAGATATTCTCCATCCTCCAATGCTCTGAAAAAGAGAAGGTTCTCCTGGTGGCTTATCGTATGGAGGGTGAAGCTGATAAATAGTGGACGTTGATCAAAAATACGAAGCCTGAGGAGGAGATCGAGGCTTTTGAATGGAAGGAATTCCGGAAGATGTTTTTCGATAAATATTTTCCACACACCCTCCATCTTAAGATGGAAAGGGACTTCCTTTCCCTCAAGCAGAAAGATGAGGAATCTGTGGGAGCGTACGAGGCAAACTTCACAAGGCTTGCACGATACGCTTCCGGCTTTGTCGTTACCCACGAATGCAAGGTTGACCGCTTATTTGGTGGGCTGAAGCCTAGCTTGCAGAAAGCATTAGCGATCCGTGACTTCGACAGCTATGAGGAAATTGTCCGATGTGCCCTCAAGGTTGAAATGGAGATCAGAGAATCACAGGGGTATCATGGGGACAAGAATCGGAAGGTGGACTTCAATGCTGGTGGTCCGATGGATAAATCCAACGGCGCTAAGAAATTCCAGCACCCCACTTGCCAAAAGTGTGGAAAGAAGCACCCTGTAAATTGCCCTAGGGGGACAAGAAAATGCTTCAAGTGTGGAAGAGAAGGGCACCTAGCTATTAACTGTCAGCAAGAAGGACCTGCGGCTGCAACAGAGGATAGGAACACTCCGTTCGAACCTCAACGCGTTGTTCAATGCTTCAAATGCAAAGAACCGGGTCATTTTGCGAATCAGTGCCCTAATCCAAGGGTTATCGGAGGCAATCAACAACCTCCAAGACATCAAGGAAGAGCTTTTGCCATCACTTCTGCCGAAGTGAACCCCGACAACGAAGTGGTGACAGGTACGCTAGTTATTCATTCAAGAATAGCGAACGTACTTTTTGATTCAGGTTCTACGCATTCTTTTATATCTCAAAAGTTTAGTAGAACAATCCCTGCACCACCACAAATCATGGAAGTAAAGATGTCGGTGAGTACGGAAAATGGGGCAATAATTGCATCCCATGAGTATAAGTCCTCCCCTGTTATAATCTGTGGATTGAATTTCCCGGCGAACCTCGTCATACTCCCTTTGGTGGAATTTGATGCAATTCTTGGCATGGATTGACTTTCCTTATATAGAGCCAACATAAATTGTCAGGAGAGGGAAATCACACTCCATATGGAGAATCGACCCCCGATTCTTTACAAGTGTCAGGAGGAAGATGAATCTCCTTTAGCTCCATCATCTGAAGCATGGATATTACTGCCTTATGAGCACACATATCTGGCTCAGATGATTATGTCCAAGGAAGAAACCACCCTTGAAGAAATGCCTATTGTGAGGGAATTCGCTGAAGTATTTCCCGAGGAACTTCCAGGTCTTCCTCCAAGAAGAGATGTTGAGTTCTCAATTGAACTTATACCTGGGGCGCTACCAATATCCAAGACTCCATATAGAATGGCTGTGGTTGATCTTGAAGAACTGAAGAAACAACTACAGGAGAATCTGGATAAAGGGTTTATACGCCCAAGTGCATCACCATGGGGTGCACCAGTCCTCTTCGTCAAGAAGAAGGATGGGTCAATGCGGCTTTGCATCGATTATCGTGAACTTAACAAAATCACGATAAAGAACAAGTATCCTCTCCCAAGAATCGATGACTTGTTTGATCAGCTGCGTGGAGCACAATACTTCTCCAAGGTCGACTTGCGGTCGGGATATTATCAAGTAAGGTTGAAGAAGGAAGATATCCCCAAGACTGCTTTTCGTACAAGGTACGGGCTCTATGAATTCATAGTAATGCCTTTTGGACTCACCAATTCTCCAGCAATATTCATGGACTTGATGAATAGAGTCTTTAGAGATTACCTAGACAAATTTTTTGTAGTCTTTATAGATGATATTCTAATATACTCCAAAACCAAGGAGGACCATGAGGAGAATTTACGAACTGTACTGGAGACTTTGCTCAAAGAGAATATCTATGCCAAGTACAGCAAGTGTGAGTTCTGGTTGAAGGAGGTCTCATTCTTGGGCCATATCATCACAAGAAATGGGATATCTGTGGACCCTTCCAAAATAGATGCAATTGAGGGATGACCGAGGACAACATCGGTAACTGATATCCGTAGCTTCTTGGGGTTAGCTGGATATTATCGACGATTTGTGAGAAACTTCTCACGATTGTCCAACCCTCATACCAAGCTAACTCGAAAGGGAGTAAAGTTTTCTTGGAGTGATGAATGCAAAGAAAGCTTCAAGGAGTTGAAAAGGAGGCTTATCACTGCACCTGTGCTCAATTTACCCACAAGTGGGGAGCTTTTTGTGGTATTCAGTGATGCTTCGAAAAAGGGCTTAGGATGTGTGCTGATGCAGAATGATAAAGTGATATCCTATACCTCAAGACAGTTGAAAATCCATGAGCGAAACTATCCAACGCATGATCTGGAGTTGGCGGCGGTGATCTTTTCCTTGAAAAAATGGCGGCATTATCTCTATGGAGATAAATGTGAGATATATACTGACCACAAGAGTCTTAAATATATATTCACACAGAAAGAGCTTAATATGCGCCAGAGAAGATGGATAGAGCTCATAAAGGATTATGACTGTTCAATACATTACCACCCTGGGAAGGAGAACAAGGTGGCGGATGCCCTAAGTAGAAATGATACAGCAATTCTATCAATGAATAGAATTGAGAAGGATCCAATCTTCTTAGACTTGATGAAGTTGGACGTGGGAACCATAAAGAAGGGAATATCATCAATCCTTTCACAAATGATTGCTCAACCATCTATTTTGGAAAGGTTAAAGGATGCTCAAAAGGATGATGCGAGAATCAAAGAAAAGTGGAAGATATCAAAAAGGGAAAATCCTCAGAGTTTAATGTTAATGAAGAAGGAATTGTGCGGTTTGGGAAAAGACTATGTGTCCCATCAAGTTCGGAGCTGAAGAAGGAACTTTTGGATGATGGACATAGTTAAAATTTCTCTATTCACCCAGGGAGCACAAAGATGTATCGAGATCTCCGAGAAAACTTTTGGTGGGATAATATGAAGAAGGAGATCGCCGAATATACATCAAAGTGCCTGGTGTGTCAGCAAGTGAAGGCAGAGAGGCAGAAGTCTAAGGGGATGATGCAACCATTGCCCATACCAGAATGGAAATGGGAGAACATCACCATGGACTTCGTCACTGGACTTCCAAGGACATCCAAAAGCAACAATGCAATCTGGGTTATTGTGGATCGTCTTACAAAGACTGCACACTTCATTTCTATTCGAGAGGATTTCTCTTTTGATCAACTGGCACGAATATATATCAGGGAAGTGGTACGGTTGCATGGAGTACCACTATCTATTGTGTCTGACTGAGATCCAAGATTAACCTCTAAGTTTTGGAAGAGTCTTCAACATGCTCTGAATACTGAACTGAACTTCAGTACGGCCTATCATCCTCAAACTGATGGCCAATCCGAGCGGACTATCCAAACACTTGAGGATATGTTGAGAGCGTGCTCAATGGACCTTAAAGGAGGATGGGATCAACATCTTCCTCTGGTTGAGTTCTCTTATAATAATAGTTTCCACTCGAGCATCCAAATGGCACCATATGAAGCCCTGTATGGGAAAAGGTGTAGAACACCGGCATGTTGGGATGAGGTCGGTGAACGTAAGCTGCTTGGACCAGAAATGGTCGAAGAAATGGTGGAGAAGGTGAAAACCATTCAGTATCATATCAAGGCAGCCCAAAGTCGACAGAAGAGTTATGCAGATAATCGTCGACGAGACCTTGAGTTTAAAGTCAGAGACATGGTGTTTTTACGCATATCTCCATGGAAGAAGGTCAAGAGGTTTGGAAAGAAAGGGAAGTTAAGTCCAAGGTACATCAACCTCTTCGAGATTCTTGATCGTGTTGGGGTTGTGGCCTATCGACTAGAACTTCCACCTACTATGGCCAAGGTGCATGATGTCTTCCATGTATCCCTCTTATGGAAGTACATACCAGACCCTTCACATGTACTCTCTTCTGAGGTGGTACAATTAGAAGACGATCTTTCTTATGAGGAGCAACCAGTGAAGATCTTGGATCGTAGAGAAAAAGTTCTACGAAATAAGACAATGCCCCTCGTCAAGGTGTTGTGGAGAAACCACAAGTTTGAAGAAGAAACTTGGGAGTCAGAGGATATGATGAAGCTAAGTTACCCACATTTTTTTTAGTGTGGGAAAAGGAAAATTTCGAGGGCGAAATTTCTTAAGGGGGGAATGTTGTAACGACCCAAAATTTCATTAATGGAAAAACCCTCTTGATCCAGTTAAATGTTTCTTTATGAAAAAAATGTTTTTATAAGATGTCAACTTCTTTAGTTTAACGTTAAGATTTGTGACCATTACTTTTATAGCCGTTGTACAGTGGTCATCTGGGTAGTTTAAATATAAGGCTTTAACGAACCAATTTTCTACTCAGACAAAGGAAACGATGGCCTCATCCAGTAGAATTTCCCCTTACGAAGCCCATTTGTCAGAGCTCGGAAAAGAGGTGGCGTCTTTGGTCTTTTCCCTTGACCAATCCCAAGATGAGCTTCATCAAGTCAAGCTCGAATGTGATCGTCTACAGGAAAAATGGAAGTTGATAGAGATTACCACTCGAGCGATGTTATCCGAGCAACCCCAAGAGTCTGTCACCGTTGCACACCTTACCCTTAGGTCTTATGCGGCTATTTTAAGGGTTTATGTAACAAATAAGTAGCACCATGTTCATGTACATTATTTTTGTATATAATAATGAATATAATTTCTAGTCATTTTTGATACATTGTAATTAGTTTTTAAAGTACAAATGGTGTTTTTAGTTATTATTTAATTAAGAATTATATTTTATTAAATTAAAGGATTTTTGAATTAAATAATATTTTAATAAAATATTATTATTAATATTAAATTAATTTTTAATAATATAAATGATCTTATAATTTTATGAATGCAATTAAATTTTTTATTAAGGTTTGAAAGCCATTTCTGTCAAAACCCGTGAATTTTTTATAAATGTCGGTTTTTATTTTAAAAGTTGATATTCACATATTTAGATAATTATTTAGATAAAATAAATATTATTTTTGGAATCAGGACGTCAAAATTATCCAACGGTGAATTTTTCATAATTTTCTGAGATAGTCAAATTTTTGGGTAAAAATTAAATACCATTTAAATATATAATGTGTTTTATGACATCATAATGACCCAATGGTGAAGTAATAAAATACCATAATCCTTATGTTCGGCCAATATGTGTTTTATCATTAAAATAATGTGGTTTTGGGTTTGTTTGACTCACTTTTCAAAGCATTAATGGAGCCCTCAAGACTTATTCAACACTTTGCCTTTTTAAATTAATTTCCATGGGAGTGTGACTCACCTCCACATAAGCAACCCTAATTTTTTTAATAAGTTCGGACCTTTTCCTTGTAAAATATTGTTTTCCTCTTTACTTTTCCAGAAACCATGGGCATATACCATGGGATGGTTTGTGGTTTGGATTATTTTAATATAAGGGGTCCCAAACCTAAATAATAAAGAATTCTCTCACCTTTCCTATATAAACCCACCCAAGCTCCCACTTCCTCCTCACCCAAAGCCCTTGAAGTTCGTCCAACCTCTGCCCTACTCTCTCTAGAATCCTCTCAAGGTGCCCCAATCTCCCAATAATCCTCTCACAAGCCTCTCTCTAGCCTTTGGAAGCACACTTCCAAGTAAGGGTTTTCTTCCTTTCTCATTTTTTTTGTCAATTTTCTTTAAGTTGTATTTCCCTTTTTATTTCGATTATGAATGTTGGGGTATGGTTTCGCACCTCCCCCATACTGCCCTCTTATTGTTTGAATGATGGGAGAACCCTTTCTCTCTCATTAAATGCCTCCCATGTCCACCCGTTACTATGCCGAAATTCCGAAAGGAACTTCTCTCTCTTCTTTTACATTCAAGCAATACTTTTGTATCATGAATCTAAATTCCATTTCTATTGTTGGGACATGTATATATATGATATCCTTACTGTCCATTACATGTAAATATGATGAGGAACCCCTTTATCTCTCATCAGCCTTTTTTATGAATTCTTATGTCACGCCATTACGCTGCCGAAATCACACCGATTTTCTAAGCCAATATCATTGTGTAGTGAATACCATGCCCATTTCTCCATCAAGGGTATTCACCTTTATGCACATTTACTTATTTATTGTGAAGTTTCATGTATGAATTCCACATTCCTTTATCGTGGAATAAATGATTATGTTTTATGAATCCATGTTTTATGATCCATGTGGCACACTTATGCATGAAATGAAATGTTTAAGAAGGGTGCGCCCTGATAGCGCTCCAATGCATTGGGTAAAGTATAGTATCATGGTACGTCATGTGCAATGAGTTTTTACTCATTCTAATTCAAGTGCAATGAGGGTTTACTCGTGCTTCAAGTGCAATGAGGGTTTATTCATGCTCCATGTGCAATGAGCCTTGGCTCATGCTAATTCAATGTTAAGTGTTGTTGCCACATTTCCATGTTATGATTATCATGCTTTATCATGCCTTTATGTTCATGTTTCTATTATTATCTATTGATATTCCTATTGCCTAACATTTATTTCACTCCTCATTTTATTCATTGTTTACTCCCTTACTGGGCTTTATAGCTCACCCTTTTCTTATGCATGTTCTCAGGTTATCCCATGAAATGCTAAGTACGAAAAAATGTAGTGGTCATGTAAAGGATGTTTTCAATAAAGATGTTGTATTTCAAGTTTAAAGTTTTTATGTAATGATCCTAAGCCCCAAAGACACTAAACCTCTCGATCTTCTTTGTTGTATCAAGTGAAGTTTTATGTAATAAAGCATGTTTATGTTGTAATAAAAAGCAGGGTTGTCATAGGGAAACCATTATGCGACCTACATGTACCAACTCCTCAGTGTTAGCCTATACGACAACGTTTATAACATAGATGTTCTCTATCAATATAGAATTCGGAAAGTTCTTTGTACGTTGGTCCATATGGACATTTCCAAACATTGAACCGTTCAAGCCTCCCTCTCGAAGCCCGAGTGTTCCGTGCATGAGTTTAACCACTTCTTCCCGATGTTTATCTGGATCACAAAAATAGAGGAGTTGAGCATCAATTTGGGTGTTCTATTGAATTCACCTGAGGATCCTCTATGATGGGGGATATGGTAGGAACAACTGAGATCTTCCTCTTAGAAAGTTTGTATGAAAGGAATTGTGGGGACCCAATTCATTGATGGGGGGAGTAATGTAACACCCCGAATTTTGGGTATCATATAATGATGATATTATGCATTTACTTTTATTAAATCCCTTTTAACAGAACTGCAATTTAAAGGATAAACATAATGTTCCTTATTTAAATATGAACACCGTAGTGTCTACAATACACCGTGATCTGAAGAGTAATTATGCTAACCATATATACCTATTAAAAACCCTATCAAAAGTACTGGAAGACCCCCAATCACCACAAAAAGTCCCAGTATGTAAAGGAGATCCTTCGAGTCATCTAAAGAAAAAACATCACCACTGTGATCATAAAAACCATTCTGAGCCTTAGCGGAATGGGAAGCCCTGTATTCATCCTTTTGAGTTTTAAGACACCGTAAGGTTTGGTTTTATAGGACATTTTGTTTGACCGTTGCTCTAGTGACCATTGGAAGCTAACAGTTATAAAAAAATAGTGGTTGGACATTATTAGGATAAGTGAACTTATTTAAATATTAATTAGTTTCCAAATAATCGACTTATGATTATGGTTATAATTAAACCGTCATTTATGAACTCTAAAAGTATATGTTGTAAAAAATCATTTCACCCTTAAGTGATTTTCAAAAGAATTAAGGAATTCAAAACACATTGTGAATTTTTCAAATACAATGTAATTATTTTCATTTCTTAAATAATGTTATAAACTATGTATAAGTTTTTCAAATTAAATTATGTTTTGATTGAACTACGTTTTTGTGGATACTAGTATATAAATTATAATGTATGTTTATTAAAATTTCCATTTCGTAACTTTTTGAGTTAAAAAAAGTGGTTTAGTATTTTTAATTTTAGAAATAATTCTAACTAAAACAAGTTTAATTAGTATTCATTAATGTATAAGAATATTAAATTCTATATAGTTTTAAAAAATTTATTGATTCCTCTTCTTAAAACTTTTTTTAGTGTAGCTTTTTCAAAAAAAATTGGCCCCGTAGGGCCAGCCCTTTTTGGCTAGGGCTGACAGAGGCAACTCGAATGAAGTGGATGAGCTTGAACCTCATCCCCAAGCCAAGGCCGACCCGATCTTGGGTAGTGGTTCCCTGAAGGGCGCTCGGGAGAGGGCAAGAGCGCATAGGCTCAGCAGTGCTGGTGTGTTGATGTTTCGGGGTCTGGGTAGGCCAAGTCCTTCGGGTTAGAGACCATGTATAGGGCCCCCGTAGTGGGTGTTGTGTGGTTTTTGAGCACTCATTGGGAGGCCCCGAGTTATATGGGAGTAAAAAACCGCTCTCCGTTTCGATGTGGTAAGCATTTTTTAGGAAAAACATGATCTGGACCGTTGGATCACGTCGCGCGCGATCTGGGCTGTTGTTTCTGATCCCGCGCTTGACCCTCACCGACCACATCTCTCTCAGTGGTTTTTTTCATCCGTTCGATCTGGCACGAACTAATCATGGACATTCAAGGTTTTTAAATTGTCACTTCAAACTTAGACCGTCTGATGAAACTTAGATCTAATTTAAGCCTCTCAACTATTTTAAAATAGCAGACGCATCTCATCAATTGGATTGACATTGGGATCGATATGGGCCGTCCGTTTTTTCCCGACATTTCCCCTAGCCACATCGTCTTCTTCCTCCATGAATGGGTTACACCTGTAACCCTACCTTATGGCACAACTCTGGTTTTCTTCACCTCTGGCCTCCAGGGACCCCCATGTCTCCTCGTTTTCTTCAACCACGACACCCCCCGTTGAATGCAATGCAACTGGTACATTTTTGCGTGGAAGGTGGTGTATGAGATTTTATATATAAATAACCTAGACCTCTCGGTTCTTCTCTCCCATCCATGTCTCTAGCGAGCCCGACCAACCCTCCATGAAGTCCTTATTTCTCTAGTTTTTAAAGTAAGGGTTTTTAGTTTTTCCTTGTTTTGCTTGTTTGAGAATATATACACTTATATATTTAAAAAATATATTTTTTTTAACCTTACAGTTCAGTCCAAACGTTCTTAAATGTTGAACCAAGGACTTCAAGTTCTCTTTCATTCAAATAACTTAATGAATGTAAGGATTATACATATACTCATTTTGTTGTTTTGAAAATACATATATACTTTTGGTTATATGTATATACGTCGGTTATATACAGGAATGGGCATGGCCTTTCTACTTTGGTTATATGTATGATGTTAGTGTATAATTATCCATTCAATGCACATATTCACATACACTTAATTTCATATTTAAATAGTAAATAAATTTTGAAACTTTAATATATGTGATCAGGTTTTTATGAAATTGTTTTTTTATAGGTTTTCATAAACAACTTTTTTTCACTAAGGGCTTGACCTGCCCAATTCAAAATGTTGTTGATCTAATATTCATAGGGGATTAACACACATGGGTGTGCCAATATTTCAGTTTGAGTTTGGGTATATCCGTATATTTTATATATTGCGTGACCCTTGATTCCAATTGTTAAGGTCCCTGTACATTAAGTCCCGAGTTTAGGTGTAGTTGTAAAAACATATGAAATAGGGTGTTAAACAAAACTTATATCCACATTTTAGAGTAACTTATTTGTTTTCCATATGTTTTAAATGATGTTCCTTATGGTGAAGATTCATGCTTTGTATCATGGACATTATTCAGTTTGATGAAAAGGATTCACAATATTGAATGTTTTAGCATGTGCAAGATCAAAACCCTACATGAGATTTTTGGTTAACCTTGTAATCAATTGGATGATAAAATTTTAGAATTTCAAGAACAAACTTGCATGTGATAAATTCTAGTTTTATGTTCTTTCAGTACCTTAGATTTCAATGTATGTGCCATAATATGCCTTTCTTATTTCCTTTTAATAACGGTCGTATGATTTTCAGCTTGGTTTTTAATCATCTAGATGCCTTTCTCACTTATAAGATTTGTAAATTAAACTATTATGACCAACTATGAATGAACTATTCAAGGTGGTATAGGAAATCGTGAATATACAACCCCGTTTATGTAATGTATTTATTTATGTGGCTCACATGAAAGTAAAGACATATTAAGGGGGTTCCCTGATAGCGCTCCAATGCATTGGGTAAAGAATTATTCTCTAGAGATGATAAGCTTCATGATACCCTGGATAATAACCTCATTAATTTTTCTTTATTGACACGTTGGGGATGAACCTCAGTGATATATTCATGAATGTATAAATGAAATATTGAATCCACATATTCAAGTAATGTTACAAGTTCTTTTCAAGATGATATGCCTATTCCTTTACTACTCTTGCCCTTATGTTTTTATCATGTGCTTATTGATGTCACAAGTAAATGTTTGGGGTATGATTCTTGTGAAATAGTAACCAACATATGAAATTGAAGTTTTTTTCCTTCACACGCAACATTGATTAAGTATTACTATTAATGGTATAATTTTTTATTAAACATTCATATTTCATACTTTTTTAGGATATCTTTTACTACCCCTTTTTTAAAATGTCCTAATTGATTCATGTATTCCTTGAAAATCTTAGTTGAGCACTTTTATGTTATGTTACTTGTGTTATAGTTTTCTATAAGACAATGTTCTTTGGATAAGTTTTTTAAAAATGCTTTCAAAAGTTTTAATGGTTATTTTAAACCTCTTACTGGTAATTCTTATTCTCACCGTACGTTTTGAATTTTATATTTTCAGGTAATAGCTTTTATCAGATGAAACATTTCTGAAGTTACCAGTTTCCCAGAGCCCGAACCGACCTCGATCCTCTGTATGGGACGTGATGTGTGTTTATCAGTGCATATTTTTGTTTTAAAACGACACATCATGTTCAGAAGGCACCGAATCTTTGTTTTTCTAGGGTTGGGTCTTAACATAATGCATGGAATTAAAATCATTTAATTTACAATATTGAGTGAATAAAGTTCAAAAATCTCCACCTTGTAGATGAAATGCATTAACATAAACACACGATGTCCCTACATCACCTATAACACCCCCAGATTTTATAGTATGTCACTTCTTAAATAAATTCATTTTCTTTGATATATTATGTTGTATTCAAAAACAAAATATAATTATGCTACACACACCAATGAGTTGGCTTTCACTACATGCAAGACCGAGTTTTACCAAAAAACAATATATTATTAAAATATTATTTTTTTAATATAATTAGATATAACCTAGACATTATGTTAGTTGGTTATGAATAGTATTAACTAACTTATGAAAATATATGGCTGAATTAATTGGTTCTAAATTAATTAAAAAAGAATATAGTAACCAACTGAATATATATGAGATGTTTTTTTATGAAACTATTTTTATGCTCACAATGTCATTTTATTCTAATAAATTAAATTAATTAATATTATTGAATGATATTAATGAAATATATATTTTATATATAAAATAAAATATTTTTGATATTCATATAATATATTTTAGAGGTATAAGATAATAACAAACCCAATATTACACATAAAACCTATTTTTTTATAAAAACAGTTTTATCGTCTTTTAATGGAGAACCTATTTTAAATCCAATTTTTAAAAATATTTTGAATTCTATTTGAAAAAAATAAACTTCATCTTTTAAATATAAATATAAAATTATACTTTAGTTAAATTTTTGGTATTTTTTCTGATAATTTTCATGTTTTGATGAATAGGGAAAAATACTAAATTTTAATTGAAAACAAATTTTTTCATCAAAATAATATAAAGTGTTAAATTATATTATTGAATTTTTTTAAAATATAAATAGATTGTTTTTATCATTTAATACAATTTCAGTTATTTTAATCAATTTTACAATGAATTTAGATATAAAAATGTTTCAATCTTTTAAATGTTTAAACTTTAATAACTGGTTTTCTCACGCCGTCAACAAAATTATTTTTAAATTAATTACAAAAAATTCTATGTTTTGAATTATTAAAAATGGATTCTATATTTTGAATTAGTGGGTCCAAATTATGTAAAACGTTTTCTTTTATTTTTGGTCATATGAATTGTAAAATTTAGTAATATTTTAATTACCACAGTTAAGGGTAAATTGGTAATTATGGATATAAATGATATCATAAAATTACCCCAACACTTGTCGTAATTTCATTTAATGAGTGGTTTTCTAGTAGAAGCATCATTAAGACGAAATTGTAATATTTTGAAGCCACTTGGATGTGAATAAGACATTTATTATATTTTATTTAAAGATAAGTTAAAAATGTCATACTCATGTTTTTAATAAGTATTACATTTTAATGCATGGTTATAGAAAAGATAAATTAGACTATACATATTCATTTGAAAGGTAATAAATTTTTATTCATCATGATAATTTATTTACAAATTTTCGAGAAGAAATAATTTAATAAAATGATTTCATAATAATGAGGTAGTAATTGTTTAATTAATGGAAATAAAGAATAAATGATATTAAAAACATTAAAACAAATAAAATTTGACATAATTAATGACATCCCTGGATTTTATAGATAATTTAGAAATGTTAGTGATATATTATAAGTTGTAGTACAAAGTTATCATGATGTTAGGATAGTTTTTAAAAAGAAAAATATTTAATAGTATGAAAAATGAAAAAAATGATACATTAAAAAAATACTATTTTATTAAATGATATAAAATTCGTAAAAAAATAAATTCTGCCAAATAACTACAATAAGGTTACATATGTCATAAATGAGCCATTTGGGGTTAGTTTATCAATTTATAGTAACTATATTAACCCTAAAGAGTAAAAAAAGGTGGTCATGTTAAGTGTTAAAGGGTTTAACTAAGGGTTAAAGACAAATGATAATGTTAACATTGTGTCCTAAACATGTCTAAAAATTATGTTCTAAGAGTATTTAGACCCATAATCATCTTTGGATTTAAATAACTCACTTTTAAGACATTTTTAATTAAAAAATAATATATATTAATTTAATATTTTGGGAGTTTCCTATAATGCCCCACCTAAATTATAAAAGGGAAATTTCTCCCTCACTTCCTTACACCAATTTTAACCTTCTAGATCGACCAAACCCTACCCATTTATCTTCTTAACATCCATATACATATATTATTGGTTCTGGTATTCTTAGAAAACTAACCATAGCGTCTCTATGAGGAGATCTGTAGAGACCAAACCCCAGAAGGCCTAAAGATGGTGTCTACTACTATTGAAATGACATGATTACAAGAAATTAAATCCCAAAGTACATAGAGTTTAGTAGTCTTGATAAAATAGATATATACATGAGAAAATAATAAACTAATTACTAAATATTTTTCTTCTTCTTTCTAAATAAATAGCTTTGAGGATAACTCTAATCTAGTTAGTAAATCCCTACATATCTTTCATAGTATGTTTCTTGGATTCCTAGGTAAATAAATATAAAAATAGTGATATAAAAAGATTAGTAAGTTCAAAATATAGTATAAGAAATAAATAATCAATGAGAATAATAATTATGAAATATTAATTAACTGAATTAACATGCCATATAATCAATAAACTGAGAAATAGGTGTATAAACAACATGACAAGGTAACAAATGAAAACACATGACTTTAAAATAAATATATAAGAAAAAAGAAATATGGTAAGATAAGAAACTAAAACACATACTATCTAAATAATTAAAAATGAAATGTATCCATAGATATGTTGAAACAAAATCTCATGGATGAATAATAAATGAAACTAAATTAGGTAAATGCTTTCTTATTGGACGTCATGTATAAGGCGCATGAAAACCTATACCGTCAAGACCTTTCACATGACGATTTAAAATATTATAATTTTCACAAATAATTTGTCTCATGAGAACCTATTGATGCATTTAGGATCTATATAATGTTTAGTTTCCTCCCATCATTTATTTTCCAAATTATTCCTCAAATTGAATAATCAAAATAAATAATATGCCTTATCAAATATCTGTATTGAATAAAGAAGACCAAATTATCAATATTTTCTGAAATAATAAAATATCTATCAAAGTAGACATCATATGTAAAATGGTTTATAGTTTAGGAAATAGTATCATCCATGATGAATGAAATGGATAATTAGGGGTAAATTCAATGTTCAATGATCAAACGAGATTGAATATTTCAAGGGGAATAACAAATAATTCAAGGAAGTGAATGTGAATACTATCCTTAGAAAAATCAATAATAAACCATTCAATGGATGAATACAGATGATATCATTACAAAAAAAATCTTCAGTGGAGTAAAAATAAAGGGATCACTACTACAACATAGGCCTTTAAAAGTGATAGAATAGTCCTTTATCAATTCTAATAAAAAACTGACAATACGAGCATGGTTAAAAGATCAAAACATTATCAGTTCTAAAAAACACTGTTAAAGTCCCCCTATAACACTGTTAAAAAAACATTGTTAAAAGTGTCCTTTAACAACACTTTTTTAGTGATGTTAATGGGGGCCTTTAATAACATTTTTTTAGTGATGATAAAGGCAGCACTATTAATGGGGGTAAAATTATATTTTTTTGGACACTTATGAACTTGACCCCCTTTATCAGTGCTTCCACTAACCCTTTAATAGAGATCCACCCCCTTTATTTGTGCTTTTCCCCCCGCAACATTTTATCATCACTTTTTGATTTTCTATCCTTATGAACATCTTCATGGATTCAAACCCTACACCTCTCCTTCAAAGATGGAAAACCATTACCACTACTCTATCTTGTTTTGATGTCTATTTAATGATATTTCTGTTTATATATATATATATAAATATATTTATTTTAAAATACATTTATACAATAAATATGTGTGTGTGTGATATATATATACTTATATTTATTAAAATATATTATATATTATATTCGTTTATTTATAATAGAATATAATAAAAATATATATCTTTTTATTAATACACACATTTTTATATGTATATATAATATAAAAATGGATAGATATTATTTCAAATACATCATTAGAATATTTATTTATTTACATATATTAGAATATACATTTTTTTATAAATATGTCGTTATATGTATTTATATGAGTGATTTATTATAAGTAAACATAAGAGACATTCATATATTTAATTATAAATAACATTAAATTATGAAAAATGATAAAATTTAAAAACCATAATATCAATATAAATGTAATACCTAGGAATAAAATTAGTCACCACCAAAAAGGCTATAAGACCCCTTTAAAATAGGTTGAAAATCCATCAAATGTCAACAAATAGGGTACCCTGACTAAAAACTATATTTTTGAGATCTTATTAGATTTTCTGGCCTTTAAACATTTGATAGAGATTTGCCATTTTCACTAAGGGTGTAGATCTCAACAAAAAATTTGATTTGATATGTGGTAGAGCGTAAATGGACACCAAGATCAAAAGTTATTACTCTTTGAAGTTTGAGTTACGTTTTCAACTTATTTTAGATATTTTATTTTTTGTTTTGATTTTCTGTCTTCAAATTGGTATTAAATGACTATTAATCGGAAATAATAAGAAAATTATTAATTAAAAATATTTTTTATTTATTTTGTAAACCATTTTCACAAAATATCTTATATATTAAGTGTAAAATTCTATTTAACTTAACTAAACCATATTTTAAAAAATATATATTATATTTATATCAATATTAAAATATTAATATATTATTCTAGATGAAAATTTGTTAATTATACCTTTATTAGTCATACTAAAAAAGCGTTGATAAAGAGGGGTCATTATCAGTGCTTCTAAAAAAGTGCTGATAAGGACCCCCCTTTAAGAGTGTATTTTTACAAGTGCTGTTAAATGATCTCATTTATCTGTGATTCTTTTAAATTGTTGATAAATTTCCCCCTTTAACAATGTTTTTTATAATTATTAAAGTCCTAATTTAATGTTGTTTTTTAGCACTGACAAAGGGGTTCTTTAATATAATTTATAGCTAGCACTGTTAAATCCCTAGTATTGGATAAACCATGTTTTGTAGTAGTTTCTATTGATTCTGATGAATAGAAATACAATAAAATGATCTTTAAAAAAAATTGGGAAAATTTACTATGATTATGAAAACCATTTGGAAAATATTTTCTTTGAAATTCACTTTGGAAAAAAATTTCATTATAAAGTAACCTTTTAGACATGAAAGGGAAGCTTCAAAGAAATGACGATAGGTAAATCTGTACTTGTCGTGCGAGGTAAAAGAACATTCTATTTTCACATTGAAAGGTTTTAAAAATATATTGTTAGAAAAGAGAAAATAATATTACTTTTAAAACAATGGTAAAAGACAAAAAAGATAAAAAATTATTTACCAAATCATTTTAAAAATATTTCTGAAAATTTTTTATTAAAACTTGATTTTTAAAAGAAAACAGGTTCTCCAACTAAAGAGATAAATAATGTTGGGTTTTCTTAAAAAAATTCTAAAACATTTTCAGAACCAAAGAGTGTAAAAATGGCATTAATACTTCAAAATATTCATGAATAACTAGATAATAATTAATGGATTTGTTGAAATGTTTTTATAAAATTTCCTCTAATGGAAGTTCTATTGCAAGATCATTAGTACTATTATTGAGGAAAAAATAATCTTTAAACATCCCAGGGTTTCCCATACAAATTTGAAAATATTTAAATCATAACCCTCATGAAGGAATAATATTGAATGCAATTTTCAAATACAATGATGGTAAAATAATTCATGATTTTATATATCAAAATTGGTAGTATATACACCACACAAAATAATCAAATTTTGAATATGACATTTATCTCACATATGTAAAAAGTGAGATGAGAATCCATTACCTTGAGTTTCCTTTTTGGTGAACATCCTTCCACTTCTTGTATAATAAATTTATTTTAATTTTATAATTTATTTAGAAAATTTTTCATTCTTATAATTATTTTTTTCACTTTATACTATGTTTTATACAACTACTTGAACAATTCTGTTTACATTGGGTGTTTAGAACAAATTCGGATTATGTGTCAAAGACAACATTGTTAGGTCCACTATGGTTAAAGGGGTCATTATATAACTTCTCAAAAATATTTATCATGAAATAATTATCATATTTTTTCATCAATTATGCATTTAAAATAAATCATTAAATATTGTTATGAAAAATGAACCAACGTAACAATCATGGAGATGGTAGTTTGTACGTACGCATGAGTAATGCTCT
Source organism: Viscum album (assembly GCA_963277665.1). Lineage (NCBI taxonomy): Eukaryota > Viridiplantae > Streptophyta > Magnoliopsida > Santalales > Viscaceae > Viscum > Viscum album. The sequence goes on along the minus strand of OY728148.1, from coordinate 958,618,191 downwards.
TATTGTTAAATGATTGTTATGGAGAGAAGGTAAGTAACACCATATCATTCCAAAATGATCATATTTCATAAATAACATGTTATTAAATCATATATACTTTTATATAGAATTATCGTGATGTAATATGATTCACATCGTGTTAAGGAGACGGTAGTCCACGTTTTTCCAAATGACGTTATCACTTTTTAAGTGTGTAAAAGGGTAATAAAGTAAATGATAAATATATATATAGTATATATTCAGAAAAATAATTATTTCATTAATACCATATAAAGTTTTTTTATGTGACATATTTCTAATTATAATCATAATTTTTACATTCCATGGATCATGTGAACAAATCACATCGCTTTGAGGGGGCATAATCCACAATTTCTCAAACAAAGTTATCGTATTAAAAAAATGGAATGTATTAAAGGTATGTGTTGTAAAAAAATTAAATAAGTATAAATAAATAATAAATATCATATATATTATTTATAAATAGTGTGTCTATCATAATTTCCAACCATGAAAGTTGGTAAAGTAAAATGAACAATCATCATTTTGGGAGTCAGTAGTTTGTCGTACACAGAAACAATATGTTTGTTACCCATTATATGGAAGTGTGTGTAAGTGTAGGTATAACCATTAGGATAAAAAAATAATAGTATATTATGGATAATTGTTTTGTTATATAATAATATAATAAGAATATATGAGGGGTTGGAGAATGGAAATAAAACTAGAAATCTTGAGAGAAGACATTACCTCTTAATCGGGTAACTACTTTTGGTTTCTACCAAAAGGATTCCTTGGAAGGCTTTATACTAAAATGGAGGCTTAAAGTTCTAGTGGAGGGATGTTGGGAAGCTATATGGGATGATATATTTCAAATCTAAGTGGTTTTTGATGTGTCAAGAATGGGGAGAGGTGGCGGCCATTTATATGGGAGGAAAAGGACTCACTTGGTCTTTTGAAATAAAGTTAGGTGTACCCCTGTTTTAACAAAAATAAATGTCAGAAAAAACCAAAAAAACTCAATTATTGAAGGTTAATGTCCTAATTATTGACAAATAAATTGGTTTTGGAGATGTTTCTAGGTCATTTGGCCCCTTAATTTAAATGTTTAGTCCTTTATTAAGCTTATGTTTACCTTAATAATTGTAAATAATTTTAATTACTTTAACTAATATTTTTATAAAAAACAAATATGGACTTATTAGAAATTAGAAATTGTTTTTATTCCAAATATGTAATCCATTTTTCCATATTCACATCACAGAAGTGGTAGATATTAATTTAAATTTAATCCCAAAGACGGGACGACAATGAATGTTTTTAAGGTAAAAAGGTATGAATGTTTGCTATTTTTTATAATAAATTTAAAATTAAAATTTGTTACAATGACATACATTGTATTAATGTAGAGACCCGAAGCTTGACGTACATGGACATTACATTACATTTGCGGAATACTTAGTACATAACAAAAACACACACTAAAGGATCGTAATAGTTTAGTGTCTTTGGAAACTCGGAACGTAATCTTCTAATCGTGGTGAAAGTTCTTCAATATCTCCCATAAAGGTCATCCCTTTTTTCTACCTAAAACCTTTCTTTATATCCTGGGGAAAAGAAAACATAAAAGGGTGAGCTCAAATGCTCAGTAAGGGTAAACAAAAGAAAAATCAATCACATCATATACATAGCTTTTGGAAATCTTAACCTGCAAAAGAGCTCATAATATCATAACATGGGATATATCATAGAAGTGAAATGTAATCCCAATAATCATAACATAAAACATGAAACTTTGTGGCATACACACATAATCATATAAAATCATTTCTTGTTAGTCAAGACTCATTGCCAAGACTATCTTAGTGGACAAAGTCCCTTTCTGAATCGAGTAACCCTCGTTTCAGTCCTGTTTCACTGAACCGGTATAACCTACCATTTCAGCCATGTCTATCTCATGAGATATAAAATCTTTACCCAATGCATTGGAGGGAGATATAGGTCCCACCCATCTTATAATGAATCCTTTCTTATGTGTGCCACATAATCATAAAACATACATCATCGCATAACACATGTAAAAAAAATGGAATCCTTGAAACATCATGACATCATAAATCAATTCATATAAGATAATGGAATTCATAAAAATAATTCCATCACAACATGATCAAATCAATGTAATAATAGGGATAAAAACAGAACCCTTTATTATCTTAGATGGAAAATAATTTTAATAAAACACTTGAACTTCATTCTTGAGGAAAATATCCTTTCTTCTTCAAAATCAATTCCTTTTCACAAAACATCATGCAATTTTAAAAGAAAGAGATTTTATTGAAAATAGTAATGAAATATTTTGGAGGAAGGTTCATGAAAATAAGGCTTTGTAAAACCGTAAAAATCCATCCGTGCCGTATAAGTTAAAAAAAAAAACATTCTTCGTACTTTTGTCGGAAATGTCAAAAAGTACCTCGTACGAAAAAACGACAAAAGATTCTTTTCATATTCTTTACTAAAAACTCACTGAAGGGTAAAATTGGATTTAAACTATTGTAAGTGGATGGAAACAATATTACATATTGAGGGAACATGGATGTGGATGATAAAATACACCCCAGTAAATACTTACGAATAAACAATCTCGGATAAAAATGAGATTGTGATATTTCCCTTACCTTAGGTCCGATTTGATTTGTTCGTGTCCGAAGCTCCTGTATAATGGTTTAAATAATGTTATTGACTTATTCCAGAATCATACATATTGATATGATATCATATATGGTCATATTATTAGCTTCTTGTTAGTAATATTTCATTGTTACTTGTTACTCGGGTTTTTATAACTTTTTGTTCTTATGCATGTTTTGTCGAATAAATTCTTATTCTTATATTTAGGTTATAGATAATTCATTTCCAGAATGGTATTAGTGTAGTATATACCATATTCATTCATTCAATTCATTTATATAATCATTATGAAATGAAGATCATGTAGAACGAGTCGCATCACATCGTGGAGACGGTATTCCGTACGTACGCACGAGTGATGATATCGTTCCTATGATCGTGGAATTGTATTGGAGTATATATATATATTATTTCAGTATCAATATTACTTCATAATAATCATATATAGTTACTCATTACACCATTATACCCATCCTTGTAAGGTGATGGTGGAAAATAGATTACACCACGGCGTGGAGACGGTATTCCGTACGTACGCACGCGCGGTGATTTCATTTTTCCGTAGGATGGATAGAAGGTGAATTAGGGTTGTTTCATATTTATAATAACATATCAGTATGTAAGTAATACTGATGTTATTACTTTGTCGTGAAACAACTAAAGAAGAAGAAGTTGAAGATGAAAGAAATTAAAAAGATCGGTAATGGATATTACCTCTTCTTTGGAACGCCTCTTTGAATCTTCCACCTAAGGAACTAAGATTGGTCTTTGGAGAAGACCAGGACCTCTAGGATTATTCTAGGGAAGTGGAGAGGAGAAAATGGCAGGGGTTGGCCGAGCTTGAGTGCTCAAATTGGTGTGAGGAGAAGAGGGAGGAGGTGTCCTTTTATAAGGGAGGAGAGGGGCACCTTAGGAATATCTCAAAATATTATTTTATATTAAAGTCAAAATCGGTTTATAATGGTTACAAAGGGTCTTATTTCGAAGATAAGGTGGGGAGGGGTCTAAATCCTATCAACCAATAGAATTTAGACAAGTTTAGGATATTAGTTTAACCTTATCAATTAAATTTAACTCTAAGTTAAATAATTTAACTTTTACCATGTCTTTTTGTTTTCTTTCACTATATGGTTAATAAACTTACTATAACATGCCAAACGAACCCAAATTGTTTATTATTAATATATATATCCTTATCTAAGTCATTTGGCCGAACCTTAGATTTTTAGGAATACAATAACAATTAATAATGTAATATTTGATTTAAAAACTATTTTGTGTCAATTTTGACACTATTTGATATATGATTTTTTTGAAAGTCATAACAGAATTAAATGTTCGAACCAAGTTGATTAAATCAACATTAATATATCATAGTAACCTATAAAATTAGTGGAATTCATAAAAAATCTCAAATTACATTTATTTTGGTGTTAATAACATCAATTATGTCAATATTTCATTAATAAGATAATTACTGCATCATCGTTGTGTCATAAATAAAATAAATTATTTTATGTCTAAAAATTACAAATAAAATACCATCATGTAGGAAATCTTTTTAGCTTTCTAGTGAATATTTACAATCGAATTTATCTTATGTATAACCCCATATTAAAAATGATTTACTTATTAAACTTTGATTTTAACTATTTTAACCTTTCTTTAAATAAATTAATAATAAATGTCCTAATCTAATCCAAGTGGGCCTAAATGATCATATTTTATTCCTAAGTTTGTTTTTGGTCGAATTAACCTTGTCCAATAGAATTAGGACATGTGTTAGGGTAATAGTAATATCATATTTACCCTTAGTTACCCTATTTACTCTTAACCGCGGTAAAAAAGTAAAAAGTTACTATTCACCAAAAAATTATTTTCATCTCATTGAACCACATTTTAGTCCTTGATATTAACCGTGTCTCTCGGATTTTCGAAATTCCATTCACAGAAGCGGCAAAATTAAGTTTTATGAAAAATTCAGTTTTTTTAACTACCACTTAGTAGTTTCACTATTCATCAAAAATTGATGTTTTTTTAGAACAATGCCAAAATTTCATCCTAAGCTATATTTCATATTCCGAATTCAAAAATGAAATATATTTTACCAAATTCATAACATAGAAGTTGAATTAATTAATTTTATAATTAAATCCCGCTGTTAAAATAAATAGCGTGTTTTGAGGAAACAATATATATCAAAAGATTGACACTTGATTATGTCTTGTTTAAATGTGAAATTACAACCAATGACCAACATTGTATTAAATTGTAAAAATATAATATAAATATACTTTAAAACCACTCAAATTAATAATTTATCACTATTAATTATTTCGATTAAAAAAGTTGTTTTTAATTATAATTTAGTAATTTTTCACTATTCATCAGAATATGAAAGTTATCTGAAAAGTACCAAAATTTCACCTTAGGCTAAATTCGATACTCCGAATCCAAGAATGAAGTTCATTTTGAAAAATAAGATTTACAGAATTTTAAAAAGTGGTTATTACTATTCATAACGGCTAGTTTTAATAATATTTTAATAGCACATCGTTGTTTAGTGAAACTCGGTATTGCGTATTACACACGCTATTGAGGAAGGTCGCGATTGCGTGTAATGCAAGGCAAGACAAGGATGCGTGTTGTGCAAGCTCCTTTTGGTGTAGCGTACAACACAAGACATTAATAAAATTAAAAAGAATATTTCTTTATAAAATCTTGGGCTGTTACATTCTACCCCCCTTAAAATGAATTTCTCCCTCGAAATTCGTCGGGGTTATAAATGGTTTACTATTCGAAAGTATCTTTAATAGAAACCCACATCGTAAAAAGGAATATCAAAAACAATCTTTAAAAACAAAAGTATGAAACGTAAAGGTTACCCAAATAAACTAATCATTGGGTTTCCACATAGGTGAAAATATGGATATGGAAGAGAAATCTAACCATCATGTTCTGATGGAGAGTGGTAGAGAACATGGCTATGGAAAAGCAAGTAATCACAAATCCATAGATTTGTGATGATATAAGGTACCATCTGATTCATCAGGTATAAGATCACTAGGACAACATTTTTGGTTTTCAAGATCATTTCCCCTAAAGTTGAAAATTTGAATTAGAATAAATACTTACTTTATTTTGGTACAATCTCACTGTTGTTCGTGCTTTGAACAATTTCCACTTCATCTCTTAAATAAATGAAGTTGAATTTGTTATTCGTGAAGTGTTAGCAGATCATGTGATAGAATGACAGGTCATTCCATCTGTCTCAAACAAAAGGTTAGCAAAACTTATATACATAAGTCGATCTATAGTGAGATTAATAATATATGGTTCCTAAAATGGACTTATACTTCATATATCATACTGCTTAATATAATAAAACTAGTTTCTACTAAACAGGGACTTCCTGTAGGTCAGTGGTAGGTGATAAAGGCCAGTCGCACTTCGGTTGTGGGTTCGATTCCCACAGCCTTGTCCGAAGCGATGGGCTGTTGCCCGTCCTGCAGGTTGTCCTTTTTACTATAACATCCCATCAATAATATCGAAAAAAAATTCTATCCTTAAACAATACTAACTTACGTCCAACACAATCCATTCCAATCTTTAGGCTTATCCATAATACTGCAGTCCACTCTCATAACATAGTGAAAACAATTACCGGAGATTTAATATCATCGTTGATCCCCATATATCATAAGATATGTTTTGTTGGTCACATTCCAAACATTCAAAGTCCTTAATCATGCATACTCTTGAATACCCATTGAACCTTAGTGAAAACTTGAATGCAGTTAAAAGTTAACACTTTACACATACCAAAATCCTCAAAATTATTTATACTCAAACCATGATATCACTTAGTCCTTATATCAATCATGAGCTCATGAATACAATCAAACATCTCATTATCTTCTTATCCTTTTATTATGCACTTATCATCTACTTTCCAAAATATTTGAATCACTTTTCATAGTTATTGGTACCTTAAAATTATTGAAAACCACAATAGACCAATACTTAAATATTTCAATACACCATAAAAGTACCTCAACAACATTATTCTTGAATACAAAAACACATCAGTCCATCCACATCAATGATTATCCTGGAATAAGTCCTTCCTTGATTTAGAAGTAACTTTTTAGGTCAGGGCATTGAGTTGGGTAATTCCCATGTTCTCCACAAATAAGACATTGAACTCCATAACAGTCTGTCACTCTATGACCCTTTTCTCCACACAGATAACATCGGTCCCTCCATTTGAGGTATTCCTCAAGGTTCTTCTTCCCTTCTTTAGAAATTTCAATCTTCCTTTCTTTATGCTCCTCAACATGCGAACATGCATAATAGTCTATCTTCCTCTTCTTTGAAGAATTAGGCATACCACTAAATTTCACCTTGTTAATCATATATCGCGATGATTGATTCGGCATAATCACAACATCTTTCTCTCTAGGCATTACACAATTTTGTTTCTCATAGTCACCAATTTGTCCATTGGATTCAATGTTAACTGAATTCCTTTTGGTTCCCTCCCTTAACTAAAACACAAAAATAATTTTGTGAGAATCAAAAATCATGCTAGAGAAAACAACATAGTAAAGGGAAAGTATCCTCAATACCTAACTTCTTAGGTTTAATCTAATATCATTACCATAGTTCTAGGAATATATCCTATACGTATACTTATCCTTAGGGACATCCCTAGACATACCTTAGAAATATCTCTAGGAATCTCACTAACGTTTTCGCATCCTAGTTTCCAAAGGTTGACTAAACCTTTCCTCTGATACCAACTGTAGAGACCCGAAGCTTGACGTACATGGACATTACATTACATTTGCAGAATACTTAGTACATAACAAAAACACACACTAAAGGATCGTAATAGTTTAGTGTCTTTGGAAACTCGGAACGTAATCTTCTAATCGTGGTGAAAGTTCTTCAATATCTCCCATAAAGGTCATCCCTTTTTTCTACCTAAAACCTTTATTTATATCCTGGGGAAAAGAAAACATAAAAGGGTGAGCTCAAATGCTCAGTAAGGGTAAACAAAAGAAAAATCAATCACATCATATACATAGCTTTTGGAAATCTTAACCTGCAAAAGAGCTCATAATATCATAACATGGGATATATCATAGAAGTGAAATGTAATCCCAATAATCATAACATAAAACATGAAACTTTGTGGCATACACACATAATCATATAAAATCATTTCTTGTTAGTCAAGACTCATTGCCAAGACTATCTTAGTGGACAAAGTCCCTTTCTGAATCGAGTAACCCTCGTTTCAGTCCTGTTTCACTGAACCGGTATAACCTACCATTTCAGCCATGTCTATCTCATGAGATATAAAATCTTTACCCAATGCATTGGAGGGAGATATAGGTCCCACCCATCTTATAATGAATCCTTTCTTATGTGTGCCACATAATCATAAAACATACATCATCGCATAACACATGTAACAAAAAATGGGATTCTTGAAACATCATGACATCATAAATCAATTCATATAAGATAATGGAATTCATAAAAATAATTCCATCACAACATGATCAAATCAATGTAATAATAGGGATAAAAACAGAACCCTTTATTATCTTAGATGGAAAATAATTTTAATAAAACACTTGAACTTCATTCTTGAGGAAAATATCCTTTCTTCTTCAAAATCAATTCCTTTTCACAAAACATCATGCAATTTTAAAAGAAAGAGATTTTATTGAAAATAGTAATGAAATATTTTGGAGGAAGGTTCATGAAAATAAGGCTTTGTAAAACCGTAAAAATCCATCCGTGCCGTATAAGTTAAAAAAAAACATTCTTCGTACTTTTGTCGGAAATGTCAAAAAGTACCTCGTACGAAAAAACGACAAAAGATTCTTTTCATATTCTTTACTAAAAACTCACTGAAGGGTAAAATTGGATTTAAACTATTGTAAGTGGATGGAAACAATATTACATATTGAGGGAACATGGATGTGGATGATAAAATACACCCCAGTAAATACTTACGAATAAACAATCTCGGATAAAAATGAGATTGTGATATTTCCCTTACCTTAGGTCCGATTTGCTTTGTTCGTGTCCGAAGCTCCTGTATAATGGTTTAAATAATGTTATTGACTTATTCCAGAATCATACATATTGATATGATATCATATATGGTCATATTATTAGCTTCTTGTTAGTAATATTTCATTGTTACTTGTTACTCGGGTTTTTATAACTTTTTGTTCTTATGCGTGTTTTGTCGAATAAATTCTTATTCTTATCTTTAGGTTATAGATAATTCATTTCCAGAATGGTATTAGTGTAGTATATACCATATTCATTCATTCAATTCATTTATATAATCATTATGAAATGAAGATCATGTAGAACGAGTCGCATCACATCGTGGAGACGGTATTCCGTACGTACGCACGAGTGATGATATCGTTCCTATGATCGTGGAATTGTATTGGAGTATATATATATACTATTTCAGTATCAATATTACTTCATAATAATCATATATAGTTACTCATTACACCATTATACCCATCCTTGTAAGGTGATGGTGGAAAATAGATTACACCACGGCGTGGAGATGGTATTCCGTACGTACGCACGCGCGGTGATTTCATTTTTCCGTAGGATGGATAGAAGGTGAATTAGGGTTGTTTCATATTTATAATAACATATCAGTATTTAAGTAATACTGATGTTATTACTTTGTCATGAAACAACTAAATAAGAAGAAGTTGAAGACGAATGAAATTAAAAAGATCGGTAATGGATATTACCTCTTCTTTGGAACGCCTCTTTGAATCCTCCACCTAAGGAACTAAGATTGGTCTTTGGAGAAGACCAGGACCTCTAGGATTATTCTAGGGAAGTGGAGAGGAGAAAATGGCAGGGGTTGGCCGAGCTTGAGTGCTCAAATTGGTGTGAGGAGAAGAGGGAGGAGGTGTCCTTTTATAAGGGAGGAGAGGGGCACCTTAGGAATATCTCAAAATATTATTTTATATTAAAGTCAAAATCGGTTTATAATGGTTCCAAAGGGTCTTATTTCGAAGATAAGGTGGGGAGGGGTCTAAATCCTATCAACCAATATAATTTAGACAAGTTTAGGATATTAGTTTAACCTTATCAATTAAATTTAACTCTAAGTTAAATAATTTAACTTTTACCATGTCTTTTTGTTTTCTTTCACTATATGGTTAATAAACTTACTATAACATGCCAAACGAACCCCAAATTGTTTATTATTAATATATATATCCTTATCTAAGTCATTTGGCCGAACCTTAGATTTTTAGGAATACAATAACAATTAATAATATAATATTTGATTTAAAAACTATTTTGTGTCAATTTTGACACTATTTGATATATGATTTTTTTGAAAGTAATAACGGAATTAAATGTTCAAACCAAGTTGATTAAATCAACATTAATATATCATAGTAACCTATAAAATTAGTGGAATTCATAAAAAATCTCAAATTACATTTATTTTTGTGTTTATAACATCAATTATGTCAATATTTCATTAATAAGATAATTACTGCATCATCGTTGTGTCATAAATAAAATAAATTATTTTATGTCTAAAAATTACAAATAAAATACCATCATGTAGGAAATCTTTTTAGCTTTCTAGTGAATATTTACAATCGAATTTATCTTATGTATAACCCCATATTAAAAATGATTTACTTATTAAACTTTGATTTTAACTATTTTAACCTTTCTTTAAATAAATTAATAATAAATGTCCTAATCTAATCCAAGTGGGCCTAAATGATCATATTTTATTCCTAAGTTTGTTTTTGGTCGAATTACACTTGTCCAATAGAATTAGGACATGTGTTAGGGTAATAGTAATATCATATTTACCCTTAGTTACCCTATTTACTATTAACCGCGGTAAAAAAGTAAAAAGTTACTATTCACCAAAAAATTATTTTCATCTCATTGAACCACATTTTAGTCCTTGATATTAACCGTGTCTCTCGGATTTTCGAAATTCCATTCACAGAAGCGGCAAAATTAAGTTTTATGAAAAATTCAGTTTTTTTAACTACCACTTAGTAGTTTCACTATTCATCAAAAATTGATGTTTTTTTAGAACAATGCCAAAATTTCATCCTAAGATATATTTCATATTCCGAATTCAAAAATGAAATCTATTTTACCAAATTCATAACATAGAAGTTGCATTAATTAATTTTATAATTAAATCCCGCTGTTAAAATAAATAGCGTGTTTTTAGGAAACAATATATATCAAAAGATTGACACTTGATTATGTCTTGTTTAAATGTGAAATTACAACCAATGACCAACATTGTATTAAATTGTAAAAATATATTATAAATATACTTTAAAACCACTCAAATTAATAATTTATCACTATTAATTATTTCGATTAAAAAAGTTGTTTTTAATTATAATTTAGTAATTTTTCACTATTCATCAGAATATGAAAGTTATCCGAAAAGTACCAAAATTTCACCTTAGGCTAAATTCGATACTCCGAATCCAAGAATGAAGTTCATTTTGAAAAATAAGATTTACAGAATTTTAAAAAGTGGTTATTACTATTCATAACGGCTAGTTTTAATAATATTTTAATAGCACATCGTTGTTTAGTGAAACTCGGTATTGCGTATTACACACGCTATTGAGGAAGGTCGCGATTGCGTGTAATGCAAGGCAAGACAAGGATGCATGTTGTGCAAGCTCCTTTTGGTGTAGCGTACAACACAAGACATTAATAAAATTAAAAAGAATATTTCTTTATAAAATCTTGGGCTCTTACAATTAATATATAAAAATATTATCAAATTAAACATTAAAACCAATAAAAAATATAATTTGACCTTTTAACTAAATTAGATAAAAAAGAAGTTTTGAACTAAAATTCAGTATTTTTAACTATTTATTAAATAAGAAATGTCTCAAAAAAATATCAAAAATTCACCCTAAAATAATTATTATATTTATATTTCCAAGATTTAGTTTATTTTTACATATTAAATCAATTAAAGTGTCAAAATTCAAATTTAAAATGGGTTCTCTATTAAAAGGTGGTAAATTTGCCTTTATAAAAATATAGGTTTTATATGTAAAATAGGGTTTATTCTTATCTTATGCATATCAAACATAATGGATTAATATAAAAAATATTTTAATTTAATATATAACATATATATTTCATTAAAATAATTCCTTAATTTTAATTAACTATGTTTATTAAGACAAAACTCTTTTGGATGTATATAAATAATAATATTTCTTTTTTATATCCAATTGGTTCTTATTTTTATTTATCATTAGTTGGTTACCAATGAATTCATTTTATATTTATATAAACCATAAATTTTCATAAGTTAGTTAATACTATTTATAACTGCTAACATAACGTCTAGGTTATATCATATTACATTAAATAATCATATTTTAATAAAACATTATTATTTGGTGAAAATCGGTCTTGTGTGTATTGGAAGCTATAAAGGAAGGTCATTTTTTCATGCAACACAAGCTATTGAGGAAGACCACTCTTGCATGTAACATAATCTATCAAGGGAGGCCTCTCTTGCATGCAACACAAGCAAACTCGGTGTTGCATGTATTGAAATACATAGAATCTATTTTAAAAAGTAAATATTTTATAATGTATCTAGATATTATATTACCTTACATGTTCGGTATCACGTGTCATACACACTATCAAATAAAAGGTTCTTACCTTGGATTTTCAGTTCATCACATTCTCTCCACCGTAGTTAAATTACATCCTCGAAATTTAAACTCAATCATGATGATAGATTTTTTTATACTTACTATGTTTGAAATCCCACATCATGAGAAGGGTTTATAAGTCATCCTCTATAAAAGAGAGAATAGAAAGTATAGAGGACACATGGACTACCATGTAACTAGGTCTCTAAGTAGGATAACATTAGTTTAAAGTTGAGATACGTACTTATAGGAAAAATGAAAATATTTCAAAGGAGTGAATGAGGTCATCAATCACAAACAATTGAATGATCAATGGAAAGTTGAGGACCTCAAAGCAATAAATCTGTGATGATTTAGAAGACCATAGATTCAATAGAAATTAATATATTAGGAAAAAATTTTATTTTTAAGACATTTTCCAAATGTTGGGTAATTATTTTACTACTGAAGAATATAATGAAATATTATTACATGATGGGTTTCAATTTCATATGAAAAATCCTAAATTTTGGTTTCTCTTTGATCAAATTCTAATTCATTCCTTTACTCCTAGAAATTAAATACCAATAATGATTTTTTATGCCCAAAGTACTAAAATAAACATTTAAAGGATCATGAGGCTTATAAAAGAGTGAAAATTCTAAATATTTTCCTTAACTATCTTCCAAAACCAATATTGTTAATAGATTAATATCTAATCCTCCAAAGTGAAACTACTGGTTTATCATTAACATCTATTCATCAAATTGTTTAACTAAAAACAATGAAAAATTAACCAAGAAATTTCATAGGTTAGTGGTTGGCATGAAACCCTTATCATCATTTGGTCATGGGTTTAAGACCCGCAGCCTTTCCAGATTTGATTGGTTATCAACCAACTTATAGGTCAACCTATTCTAATTTTTTTTTAATATACTTCCTAAAATAAATATGATGGATATCATTTAAATTAGGTTAATCACAAAATATAATTTTAACTAAATTTTTTAATGCAACCCTAATACATAAATACTTCATCCACTTATTTCCACATAGATCTTTCCTTAGTCTAGAGTTTTTCCATAATACCATTTATAGGATTTTTAAATTATGATACTGTATTTTAAATCTAAAAACCATAGTTTTAACCTAGGTTATTCATTGTCAAAATCTTTCATGGTGGGTTTTAAAGAAAATTTAAATTATCCTAAACTTATCCCCTAGGAGTGTCAAAGCATTTGTGCAGTAAGGCTCATTGTTGTATACCAGGTTACCCAAAGTTAGGCTCAAAATACCTTTTCATAGTTATTAATCCTAGATACATATGTATCAAAACCACATACACTTTTAGTATCTAGTCATGGATGTATTTCTAGAATAAACCACATAATCTTTACCTTACCAAAATTCTAGGATTTTATTCTCTACTTATAATCAAATTCTACCTTAGGTCTATGTTCTCTAACCTATGTTTTATTAAATCTAGTTCCCAAGGATGATACTAAACTTACTCTAATACCAACATAAGTAACCTAACCCCAGAAGGCCCGTAGATGGTGTATACTACTACTACATTGGATATATTATAGGGAAATAAATCCCGAAGGATCAAGAGTTTAGTATTCTTGGTAAACATGATACATACATGAGAAAAGAATACACTAATTAAAACATATTTTTTTATTCTTTCTAAATAAATTGCTTCAAGGATAAATCAAATCCATTTAGTAAATCCCAATATATCTTTCAATGTACGCTTCTTGGATTCCTAGGGAAATAAACATAAAAAGGGTGACCTCAAATTCTCATTAAGGGAAAAATATAGTAGAAGTAATAATGAATCAAAGAGAATAATAATTATGATGTGGTGAATAACTGATCTCACATTCCATATAATTAATAAACTGATAAGGAAGTTCAATATATAATCAATAAACTAATAAGGATGTTCATAAATATTATGGAAAGTTAATAACTGAAAACACATTCCATTTAAATAACATGATAATGCAAAATAAATATGCAAAGGTAAGAAACCGAAACACATTCTATCAAAATAACTGAAAATAAAAAGTATCCATAGATATGTCGATGTAAAATATCATGGATGAATAATAACTAAAACTAAATGAGGGAAATTATTTCTTAATAGACATCATGTTTGAGGCACTTGAAAACCTATACCGTCAATACCTTTCCGAAGACGGTTTAAACAATTCTAATTTGTGAAACTAATTTTTCTGATGAGAACCTATCGATTCATTGAGGACCTATATAAATTTCGGTCTCATCCCGCCGCTGCCTGTCCAAATCATTCCTTATATCGAATAATCAAAATTAATAATATTCCTTATCAAATATATTTATTGAATAAAGGATATGAAATAATAAATATTTTCTCAAATAATAAAATAACTATCAAAGTAGACACAGTATGTAAAATGGTATAGGGTTTAGGTAATAGTAACATACATGATGACTAAAATGGATAATTAGGGGGAAATTGAATGTTCAATGATCATAGAAGTTTGAATATTTCAAGGGGAATAAAAACAATTCAAAGAAGTGAATGTGAATACTATCCTTGGACAAATCAATAATAAGCCACCCAGAGGAAGAATAAGGATGGTAATAATAATTAAATCTCAAGTGGAGTAAAAATAAATGGTTATTGTTGATGATGAATAGAAATACTATAAAATGATATTTAAAAAAATCCCTGAGGAAAATATCCTTTTATTATGAAAAATCTTTTGGATATTTTTTTCTTTGAAAATCACTTTTAAAAACATATTCTTTAAAAATTAACCTTTTAGACATGAAAAGGAAGCTTCAAATAAATGATTGTGGGTAAATCTGTACTTGTCATAAGAGGTAAAAGAACGTTCTTTTTTTATTGTTAATGGTTAAAAAAAATGAATTCTTAATAAAGTTATAAGAATATTCCTTTGAAAACAATGGTAAAAGAAAATAAGGGAAATAATTTCTTTACCAAATCATTTTAGAAACAATTTTGAATTTTTATTATTAAAACATGGGTTTTAGAAGAAAACATGTTCTCTAACTAAAGAGAGAAATAAAGTTTAGTTTTCTTAAGAACATTCTCTAAAACATTTTGCGTACCAAATAGTGGAAAAATAGTACTAATACATGAAAATGGTCATGAATAACCAGATAATAATGAATGTTTTTATTAAAAAATGGATATATAATATCCTATAATGGAAATTCCAATGGAAGATAATTAGTACTAGTCATAAGGAAACTAATCTTTAAATATCCCAAAGTATCCCATACCACTCTAAAACAATTTAAATCATAAGCCTGATGAAGGAATAATATTGAATGAATATTTTAAATACCATAAAGATAAAATAATTAAGGATATTATATTTCAAAATGGGTAGTATATACACCACACAAAATAATTAAATGGTGAACATGACATTTATATCACAGATGTAAAAAGTGAGATGTAAAAACCTTACCTTGAGTTTCATTTTGGGTGAACGTCCTTTGACTTCGTGTATAATAAACTTATGTTAATATTATAATTTCATTGGAAAATTTTCATGTTTAACATTACTTTTATTTCACTTTATATTATGTTGTATACAACTACTTAAACAATTCTGTTTACATTGTCTGTTTACACAAATTCATATTATGTGTCAAAAACAACATTGGTATGTCAACTATTGTCAAAGGGGTCATTATATGACATCTACAGAATAATAATCATGAAATAATTATCATATTCATTCATTAATTATACATTTAAAATAAATTATTAAATATGGTTATGAAAAATGAACCAACATTACAATCACGGTGATGGTAGGTCGTACGCACGCATGAGTGACATTCTTATTTTTCAATGATCGTTATGAAAAGAAGGATAGTGACACCAAATATTTCTAGAATGAACAATATAACATAAATACTATATTATTTAATCTTATATTTTTATATATATAATTATTTTGGTGTAAAACAAATCACATAGTGTCGAGGAGTCAGTAGTCCACACATTTATGAACTACGCTATCACTTTTTAAGTGTGTGAAAGGGTAATAAAGAAATATATATATATATATTTCCAAAAACGTAATTATTTTATTTATATCATATAGAGGTTTTTTATTTCCCATATATGTTATTATAATCATTCTTTATACATTCCATGTATCGTTGAATGAATCATATCGCTTTGAGGGGGCGGTAGTCCACACTTCCTCAAACGATGTTATCGTATTAATGAAAAATGGAAAGTATTAATGGTGTGTATTATAAAAGGATTAAATTACAATAAATAATTAATAAATATGATTTATATCGTATAAAATATATTTTCCATCATAATGGGAAACTATGAATGTTGTTAAAGTAAAATGAACAATTGTCATTTTGTGAGGCAGAATTTCACTATACATAGACACAATATGTTCATTACTCTTTAAATGTAAGTATTTGTAAGTGTAGGTCTAACCCTTAGAATAAAACATACTATTATATTGAGGATATGGTTTATTTATACAAGAATCAAATAATAAGATATGATGGGTTTTATAATGGAAATAAAACTAAAAATCATGAGAAACAATGTTTCCCCTTAATCGGGTAACTACTTTTGGTTTGTACCATAAGGATTCCTTGTAAAGATTTCTAACAAAATGGAGGATTCAAGGCCTAGGTGAGGGATTTTGGGAATCTATATGGGCAGATATTGGTTGAAACTAATTGGTTTGAGAGGTGTGAGGAATGAGGAGAGGTTGTGACTTTTTATAAGGGAGGAAAAGCACTCACATGGTATTTTGAAAACAAGTTAGGTTTACCCACATTTTTACCTAATAGAATTCATAAAAACCAACCAAACTCAATAATTGAAGGTTAATGGCCTAATTATTTCCATAAAATTGGTTTGGGACAAATCATGAACTTGATCCATTCTTTGTGGAAATGAAAGTTAATATGTCACTAATCCTATGCGATCAAGGATCTCAAAGGGGTCAATATTCATTGGGATAAAACTTCGCTTTATTTACAAAGTGTATGACTCTATAACATGGTTATATTCAAAGGAAACTTTTTCTCTAAGATCAAAATTAATGACCCTTCAGTAGTAGTCAGTATAGCATTTTTACTAACTCTATGTAGCTTTTATATGTTCTTCTATGGATTGAAACGTCTTTGTCATCAATTTCACAAGACTAGGTCCATGTATCTTTCATTCCACAACTTCATACCAAAAAAATTTCAGTTCTACATTGATTTACATTCAACAATTCATATAGATCCATTTAAATACTTGAGTGGAAGATGTTCTTATATGAGAACTCAACCAATGTGATATGATGATCACATCTACCATTAAATTCCATGAAGCGTGATCTTAGCATGTCCTCAAGTGTTTGAATAGTCCTTTTAGATTTTCTATCAGTTTTGGGGTGATAGGTCTTGCTAAAATTTAATTTAGTACTAAAATCTTATTAAATGATTCTATAGAATTTAGAGGTGAACCTTGGATCACAATCAAATATGATAGAAAGTGGAACCCCATGAAACCTCACCATTTCTTTCACATATATCTTAGAAAATTTTTCAAGTGAGAAATCTTCCCAAATAGTGATAAAGTGGCCAGTATTAGTGAGTCGATCGACCACAAACCATATCATATTTTTTCAGTGGATGTTTTTAGGAGACTGGTGATAAAGTCCATGGTGATATTCACCAATTTCCACATGGTTATAAGAAATGGTTTCATCATACCTTTGGAATTTGGCCACTCTACTTTAACATAATGTAATACCAAACCCCTTGATATATACTCCATAATCCCCTTCTTCATGTTTTCCCATCAAAAGTGTTCTTAAAGATCTTGGTACATATAGGTACTTTTGGGGTGGTGTAGAAAGATAGGCTATGTGCATTATACAATAGAATGGTCTTTATCTCAGGTTATGAAGGAATAGAAAGCCTCATTAAAAACTAAATGACACCATCATAATCAATTTGTAACTCATGTACCACCCCTTCCTTTATTGATTTCAACTTTATTTATCTCCAAATCATCCATTTATGTCTCCTTAATCTTCTCTTAGATAGATGGTTGGGAAATAGTTTTGGAGAGGTAGGATGTATTCCATATCATTATTATTTCAAGATATATCCTTTTCATATACAAGAAGATAAGGTCTCTCTCAATTTGCATCATAGATATAGTAGCATGTTTTATTTCTATTAAGAGAATCATCTACCTTATCCTCTTTTCTGAGATTGTAGTGAATAGAGAAATCATAGTCCCTGATCAGATCAAACCATATTCATTGATACATATTAATATACTTCTTATGAGAATATATAATTTATACTCTTATGATCGATATATTTGTCAAACTTCTCACCATAAATATAGTGAGACCAAAAATTTAGATCAAAGATCGTATCTTCTAACTCGAGATCATGTGCCAGGTAGTTCTTCTCTTGGTTCTTTAACTATCATGAGGAATATGATATCACTTTATCATTCTGCATGACTACACAACACAAGACTTTCTTTGAGTCATCACTATATATCACAAAACCTTCTCAAATTATTGGTAGTTTTAATAAATTTTAAGACCAAGATGATAAGGATGACTATCATATTTAGGTATTATTTTTTATTGTCAAGGATTTTTAAGAAGAAAATAAATCACCTCACTTTTTATTTGGTAAAAATCAGACTGACCATCGTATTCAAGAAAATAAGACTCACAATGGTTAAGAAAGACCATTGTATTGCGAATATGTTTTCGGGATGAAGAGGATCATTATACTCACCATAAGTCTGGAATGAAAGGTTTAATTGTAATGGGGAAAAATCAGAGTCTTCCCGACTTCAATGAAAATGTAATTATGCTTTAATGATCTTGGAGTTCTCATAAATCATTAGTAAGTTATAAAACTATTGATGAATGACTGATGAAATAAAGAGAAGAAAAACATACTACCAATCATATTCAATTTGATCATAATCATACAAATCGTATTCATGTTGAGAAGTGAAGAAAGATGTTGATAAAATATAGGTAAGTAGCAACTCTTTACATGGTAGGTTATATGATGATGAAGTTGATAATAAACATAATCAAAGTCATGAATGAATTAAAGGTACTTTCTTAAAGGTTTTGAAAGAATAAATTTTATAAATTTGAATCATTCCAGTCATAAGATCATCATAAAGATATTTATGGATGAATAATTGTTTAATGAAAAAGGTGGATGATCGTAATGAAGGTGTTTGTTTTTAGTTAAACTAAATGCAAAAAATATTTAAATCCTAAAAGAAATAAGTTAGCAAGAATCATATTAAAAAAAATAATCTCTTAATGTTGATCCATTGGATTTAGTATGTAATCAAATTCATCAAAGGTTGAATGTTTTGTGATAAAAATTGACCGGTATCATATTTAGAAGAGAAAGAAGTTGTTGAAGTTGAAGCTGCTAATACCGGTCCATCAGACTTGGTATGCCATCATAATCATCAGAGGAAGAATTGTTTGAAAATGATGACTGTAAAGAAAATTAAAATATGTGGTGGCCAATATGAAGAGTAAATTCAGATATTTATCAATAATGTAGTCCACCATTTAACATATGTTTAATTACTTTGTTTATCATTCATGTGGGTCAAGATAAGAGATAATGAAGTATATATTATTTTACATTTGACTTCATCATAATGAGGCAGATCATAGGGAAATATTATCATGGGAAATTAGTATCAGACTAATGTTTTTCAAGAAAGTATAAGGTATAGGTAAATCTATTTGAATATTCATGATGGTTCGAGAAGTTTTGAGAAGAGTTTATGAAGGCAAGATGCACCTGAAATTCAAAGGAACATATAGATTCGTAAAATTTAATTCAGAGAAAAAATTTTAGGAATCCCACAAAAACCATATTTGGGGTGAGTATAAAAGATAAATTACTTTGTAATTTATGATAGATGTACTATTCATGGGGAATAAGAGACAAGGAATAGATTTAGAGAGAATAAGAGGTTTTCTGATTAAATTTTGTTAAAGAAGTAATTCAGATAGAAGAGGCATAAGAGGAGAGACAAGATTGTATTCGACTGGTCATCATACTTGGCTGAATCATCAGACTAGAAAAAATGTATTGGTATTTCTAGATTGAAGAAGAAATGGTTCAGAATTTTCTCAAATATATTCTACAAATGTCATATATTTTTTCTTATTGATCAAATAGACTAGTAGAATCAGATTGAGTTTTATAATAAAGTCCATAAAAGTTCTTACCAACATCTAGGTAAGAACATAAATATTTTTTATAAAAAAGAACACATTTGTGAAAGATGACAAAGAAGCATCATAACTTGTTTTGTTACAAAAATTTGTATTACATCATTTGTTCTGGAAGGATAATATTCACTATTCAATTGTTTAGATAGTGACACACATGTGAAAGGGCATATCCAAATCAGTTTATTCCACACAAAATGATTGTATTCTATTGGATTGTGTGGTATTAGATCATTTTAAAACAATACCAAGAATGCAAATATTCTTTGTAACACCCCAAAATTTCATAGTGTGTTATTTTTTTCAAAATAATTCAATAACTTGCACTACACGCAACACCGAGTTCAATCGCACCATGACTTACCAATAAAGCCATTCAAAAGAGGTTATGAATAGTATTAACTAAATTTTAAACTTTATATAATCCTTATAATTTTAGAATCCATATTATGAGTTTCTTAGACATAATGCAAGAACAAATTCATTTTCAGTATTTCACTTTTATCAACTTTTAATAGTGAACCCTTTTTAAATACAATATTTTAAACTTTTTGACTAAATGGGGACATCAAAAATATAAAATGAAACATCCCATGCTTCCACGGTACGCTTTCCTTCGAATAATACAGTAGCGTGTGTTGTACGCAACTTCGAGTTGTAACACACACCCCAACCGATCAAACTAGCCGTTATGAATAGTAATACCTACTTTTTGAAAATTTATCTCTCAAAATGGACTTCATTTTTGGATTTTGAGTATCGAATTTAGCCTAAGGTGAAATTTTGGTAATTTTCGGATAACTTTAATAATTTGATGTACAGTGAAAATTACTAAATTTTAATTAAAAACAACTTTTTTTAGTCAAAATAATTAATAGTGATAAATTATGAATTTGAGTGGTTTTAAAGTATATTTAGAATATATTTTTACCATTTAATACAATTTTGTTCATTGGACATAATTTCACAATTAAACCGAACATAAACAAGTATCAATCTTTTGATAGTTATTATATCTTAAAAACACGCTTTTTGTTTTAAGAGCGGGAATTAATTTTAAATTAATTTCTGCCTTTTCTGTGTTTTGAATTTGGAAAAATAGATTCCATATTTGGAATCAGGATGTTCAAATTTTGTAAACAGGTATCTTTTATTTTTAGACATTTTGAATAATTACTTTGGTAAATATTTTATTTACCATGGTTAAGGGTAAATCCGGTAAATAAGGGTTAAAAAATAATATTATAATAATACTAAATTACATTAAACATGTCCTAGCCTTATTGGTTGATAAATATTCGACCATAGGCATATTTGGGTCGATTTGGGGACCCAATGGAGCCACTTGTAGGTGATAGAGACACTTTATTTTAATTAAGTTAAAATGAATACAAAAATGACACAAACATATATGTTTTAGAAAAACAAATTTTACATAGGGTTATATATGTTGGATTTTCGACTATAAATATTCATTAGAAAGATATAACTATTTCCAAAATAATTATATTTTATTAATAATTTTTAGACATTAAATAATATAATATATTTATTACACAATGATGGTGTAGAAATTACCATAATAGTGACAAATTAAGATAATTGATATTATAAATACGTAAATAAATATAATTTGAGACTTTTAATGAATTAAAATAATTTTATAGGATAATATGACATATTAGGATTGATGTCATTAACTTCGTTAGAAGTAATCATCCGGTTATGAGTTTCACAAAAATCAACTATTGAATAGTGTCAAAATTGACATAAAAGAGTTTTTAAAAAAACTATTATATTATTAATTGATATTAAATTCTTAAAAATATAAGTATCGTCCAATAGACTTATATAATGATAGGTTCATCATTAATGGACCAATTTGGGGTCTCTTGGATGTATATAGTATGTTTATTAACTATATAATATAAAAATACAAAGTGACATGGTAAATGTCAAACTAATTAACTAAGAGTTAAAACAAAAAGATAAGGTTAATATAATGACCCAAACCTATCTAAATTCTATTGGTTGAATGGATTTAGACCTATCCCCATATTAACATTTAAATAATCTACTTTTGAGCCATTATAAACCGAATATGAATTTATTATAAATTAATATTTCTAGATTTTCCAAAGGTGCCCCTCACCCCTCTTATAAAAGGGCACTCCTCCTTCTCGTTTCTTCACACCATCAAAGCCTTTTGGTTCGGCCAAACTCTGCCAAAATACTCTCCCAACTTCCCTAACTACAACCTAGAGGCCTTATTATGGTCAGAAAGCCAACCTAAGGAGATTGTTTGATCAAATCAAAAGGAAGAACTCGAAAAAGAGGTACTGATTTCACCACCCTTTTTCAAGTTCTTTTCTTCTTCCATTTCTTCTTCCATTGTTGTTAACATTCTAAAATAATAACTCCAGTATCATATATATACTGTGATGTTATTATAAATATGGTACAACCATATTCACTATTCTATCCATCCTTTGAATAACATGTCACCATACGTGCGTACGTACGACTTACTGTCTCCACGTCGTGGTGTAATTGTTATTCATTAAATTATTATTTGGATGGTTATAATAATGATGTGTAACTCATGTAAATAATAAATATAACATGATAATTATTCTGTATATATGATATACCATCCAATTATATATTATTTTAATATCAAAAGAATGATATTATCGCTCGTGTGTACGTACGGACTACCGTCTTCATGAACACGATAAGATTCATTCTCCATCGTATCCATTCAAATATAATTCTCATTTGATGATTAATAATAGTATCTAAGGACTTGATATCATTATGTATATGATTAAGTTACAACCTATCAATTTCAAACATGGATTACATGACAAAACATATAAAAGAAAACAAGTAAGTTAACACCCAAAACAACGATAATTCTAAGATATTATTAACAAATCAATGTTAAAAGATCATATATGATATCATATTAATGTATATTATTCTTGTATTATTTAATGAAAATTATTTCACCATTATACAGGATTTTAACCTACCCCCAACCAAGGAAAAGTAAAAGTTAAGGGTTTATTTCACAATCTCTTCATTATCCGAGGTTGTTTATAAGTAATAATCTACTGGGATTTCTTTATCATCCACATCCATGTTTATTCGAAATGTATTTCAAAACATGTTTACTATTTACAAAGAATATGGGTTAAAGACATTTATACCCTTATGTGTTTTTAAAGGAATCATTATGTCATATTCCAAACAAGGCACTTTTAACCTTTTGAAAAATTTAAGGTAAGAATGTTTTTTTACTTATACGGTGGGTGAGGCTATTTACCGCAGTTATAAAATTTTCAAAGCTTCACTTACAATATTATAAGAATATTTTCAATGTAAATGTTTTATTTCATAATTATGTGACTTTTAAATGATTCAAAATGAATATTTTAAGAATTTTTGAAAGGTACGCTTTATCAAGTTCATAATTTTAAATGTTTTAAAGATTTATCTTCTAAATATTTTTAATTAATGTCCATGTTTTCAAAATGATATTAAGGATTTATTTATATGGACATGAATGTTTTGAAATGACATTTCTTTTCAAAATTTCAATGTGGTATGGGACAGTTTGATTCAAAAATCTCTTTTTAATTACTTCCTTTATAAATGTGTGACTTTTAAATGATTTCAAAAAAAGGAGATATTTCTCTCAAATAGTTTTGATTTCATCTATGTCAACATCCTTTGATGGATTTTATGATTATATGAAGTTTATTTATTATGATACAAATCTTCCATAATATATTGATGTTTTTGTGATATGTTTGACTGTGGATGTGTTATTTTTATACCATTCATGGTTTATAGAGAATGTATTAACTTTTCGTAAGCTAGTTTTAATATGAATGTTTATGTTATGTTTAAACCTTTTAATATTGGAATGCATTGGACTTAATATGTGACGGGTGGAGCCCTATATAGCTCCTCGATGCATCGGTAGTTCTAATGAAAAAAACTAGTGTCTTGGCACAAGCCCTTGGCAAAATCTTATTTGTAGTCTTGGCACGAGGGCTTGGATATGTGATTATGATAGTCTGGCATTATGCATTCCATCATTTTGAAAGTGGTTATTGATATTGCATGTGATTATTTGATTAGTAGAATATCCATGTGAATAAGTAAATGGCATTATTTCATTTTATTTTTTCCATACTATGTTGATGTTCAAGTTTAAAAGGCTTTTGTTTTAGTTATACACTGCCTTAAATATTTATTCTTATTTATGAAAGTTTCCTCTATATTGTTATCCTTACTGGGCATTTGAGATCACCCCTTTTCTATGTTTTATTTTTCACAGGATATGAAGTAGTAAATTATTAATGACCTGCAGGGATAGTATGAGGGGATAAGATTGTGGTCTATGGAGACTATATTGTTGTAGTTTTGATTTTTATGATGTAAAACATTATTAATATATCTAGTGTTTCCAAGGATACTAAACCAATCAGTCTTTCGATATTTGATCTTTCTTGTCATCATGACAATGTTATGTAATAATTCACTGACTCTGGGTAACTGGGGTCGGGGCGTTATAGTTGGTATCAGAGGAAGTTTAGTAGAAACCTTAGAAGCTAGAGTTAGATAAACTCTGATTAAAGCATATAGATTTAAGATATACTTTGAGGATTAGTATAGAAGAACTTCCTAGAATTTTTGTATTGTAGAGATTTTGTGAGTTTTCCGAGAAATACATCCCTTTCTGGATACGAGCAGGTAGAGGCGGCTCTGGCACAGATGTACCTAGGGGTAAAACCCGAAAACACCGCTTTGAGCTAGACTCGAATGGGAACTGGTGCACGACAACGGGCCTTGCTGCACTCTTGGTTACGACACTCCCAGGGGATATGATTAGGATAATTAACATTTTATTTTCAAACCATTATGAAGGGTTTATGAGTATATACTTTCTCAAAGGAGACATTTTTATGATTATGGATTATATCCATAAACTATTTAATTTATGTTAGGTGTTTTACAAGTTTGGGATTAGGTATTGTTATTCATAAACTAATCTATTGTATGCCATTGTTTAGAAATGGCGCCCAGTAGAAGGAATGAGAACTCCAGTAATACACATGATACAAAGAGAAAGAAGGATCGTATATTTCATGGTCATAAGCCATAATTTATAAGAGGAATAGTCTCGCATATATTATCATCATATGAAGAAATAATATCATGTGTTGATAAGATAAGTAAATAGTTTACTCAGTACCATGGCTTTGAATGGAAGAAATAGAAGAAAAGGATGGAAGATATAAAGATGGATAAAGGGAAGAGGGAAAAGAAGAATTTTCCCATATGTGATAAATGCGGAAAAAAACACCCTGGATCTTGCCTGAAAGGAATGGGAGTTTGTTATATGTGTGGAGGAAAAAGGCACAAAGTACGTGACTGCAAGTGTAAGAAAATGGTTTCAAATGTACAATGCTTCATTTGAAAGGAGTTTGGACACTACGCGAACCTATGTACCAGTCATCAGACTATGCCACAAATGATGCTATTGGATAATAATCATGTTATGATACTACCACAGATGAAGAGGAATGATTAGAGTTCTTATGTTGATTATCTCATTTGAGTGTTGTATCAACAATGTACTTGTTATAATAATTATGGAGTATATAAGGATTGTACTACAGTACTATTTCATTATGGACTTGAGATTGTGTGGAACAATGAAAAGTGACTGAATAACAGATTAAATTTTTTGATAATACGTGTTTGAGAGAAAGATAAACCATTATATGGATCTGATACAAAGGTAGTTATTTTAGAATAATACATGATTGTTTTGGATAAATTATATTGGATCTTCTTGACTACCTTGAAACTGATTAATGATTTGTATATTCCATCATTGTTGGGGTTTACTACAATTTTGGATTGAAGGAGTGTATCTATTATTCTATAAGGAATAAGGGATCATGAATGTAATCAATAAGGTTTTATGATAATTCAGGATGTTTTAGTGTTTTAAAAGAATACATGATGAAGGTGATCACATGTTATTATGTGAAAAAAAGATCTTCATTGTGTTTACCTTATAAATTTTGGACTGATGTATTTTGGATAGTTCTAGTTTGGATTATTTAGGATTTCCATAAAAGGACAGCACAGAGGTCGGGCGGCAACCCGTCGCATCCGGAAAGGCCGTGAGACTTGAACCCATAACCGAAGGGCGACAAGGGTGTATCACCTACCACTGACCCACGTGATGTCCAGGATTAAATAATGTAGTTTTTTTTAAAAGATCTGGTAGATGAATTATAAATTCATTTTTTGGAACCCTATACGAATAGGATAAATAGAATTTTTTTTACGTTCTATTATCTTTTAGAGTGAAAGATGAGTTTGTGGTAGAAATTAGTTAATGGATGGAACTCTACTTGTCAAGAATATATTTTTCTTCTTCTCTTATTCTAGGAATAAATTAATTCTTATGCTTTATTTATGGAATCCTAAAACCAAAAATGTGTTATCCTAATACCCTATGTTTTTTTGATCCGATGGTATTTCAAATCGTCATACATTGATGAATTTAAGGACCTCAATTTTACACTTGTTTGTGATTGATGACCTCAATCACTACTTATAAATATTTACGTTTTCCCTCCAATTATATGTCTCTAATTTCCACAAATGTTTTCCTAATCAAGATCATAATTTGGTGGGGACCCTTTCATTTCTCTTTTCCTCATATTAAGACTAAATTTTAGGAACCTAATTTCCGATGCCGGATTTCCCACAAATATATTTTCTACTTTCTACGTTTTATTTTCGAAGAACAATTTCAAATTGCGAGGTCACAATTTATTGAAGGAGGGGAGAATGTAACACCCCAAGATTTCATAGTGTGTTATTTCTTCAAAATAATTCAATAAATTGCACTACACGCAACACTGAGTTCAATCGCACCATGACTTACCAAAAAATCCATTCAAAAGATGTTATGAATAGTATTAACTAAATTTTAAACTTTATATAATCCTTATAATTTTAGATTCCATATTATGAGTTTTGTAGACATAATGCAAGACCAAATTCATTTTCAGTATTTCACTTTTATCAACTTTTAATAGTGAACCCTTTTTAAATATAATATCTTAAACTTTTTGACTAAATGGGGACATAAAAATTTTAAAATTAAACATCCCATGATTCCACGTTACGCTTTCCTTTGAATAATACAGTAGCGTGTGTTGTACGCAACTTCGAGTTTTAACACACACCACAACCGATCAAACTAGCCATTATGAATAGTAATACCTACTTTTTGAAATTTTATATCTCAAAATGGACTTCATTTTTGGATTCGGAGTATCTATTTTATCCTAAGGTGAAATTTTGGTACTTTTCGGATAACTTTAATAATTTGATGAATAGTGAAAATTACTAAATTTCAATTAAAAACAACTTTTTTAATCAAAATAAGTAATAGTGATATATTATGAATTTGAGTGGTTTTAAAGTATATTTAGAATATATTTTTACCATTTAATACAATTTTTGTCATTGGACATAATTTCACAATTAAACCGAACATAAACAAGTATCAATCTTTTGATAGTTACTATATCTTAAAAACACGCTTTTTGTTTTAACAGCGGGAATTAATTTTAAATTAATTTCTACCACTTCTGTGTTTTGAATTTGGAAAAATGGATTCCATATTTGGAATCAGTATGTTCAAATTTTGTAAATAGGTAGCTTTTATTTTTATACTTTTTTAATATTTACTTCGGTAAATAAAATATTTACCATGGTTAAGGATAAATCCAGGAAAATAAGGGTTAAAAATTAATATTATAATAATACTTAATTACCCTAAAACGTGTCCTAGACTTATTGGTGGATACATGTTCGACCATTGGCATATTTGGGTCGATTTTGGGATCCCATGGAGCCACTTGTAGCTGATAGGGACACTTTATTTTAATTAAGTTAAAATGAATACAAAATTGACGAAAGCATATATGTTTTAGAAAAACAATTTTTACATAGGGATATATATGTTGGATTTTCTACTATAAATATTAATTAGAATGATAAACAGATTTCCTACATAATGATTTATTATTTATAATTTTTAGACATTAAATAAGTTAATTTATTTATGACACAATGATGATGTAGTAATTACCATAATAGTGACAAATTAAAATAATTGATTTTATAAATACAGAAATAAATATAATTTGAGACTTTTAATGAATTACACTAATTTTATAGGATAATATGACATATTATTATTGATTTAATTAACATTGTTCGAAGTACTGATTCTTCTATGAGTTTCACAAAAATCAACAATTGAATAGTCTCAAAATTGACATAAAAGAGTTCTTAAAACAAATATTATATTATTAATTGATATTAAATTCTTAAAAATATAAGGTTCGGCCAAGAGACTTATATCATGATAGGTTCATCATTAATGGACCACATGGGGGTATCTTGGATGTATATAGTAAGTTTATTAACTATATATTATAAAAATACAAAGTGACATGGTAAATGTCAAACTAATTAACTAAGAGTTAAAACTAAAAGATAAGGTTAATATAATGACCCAAACCTGTATAAATTCTATTGGTTGAATGGCTTTCGACCTATCCCCACCTTAAAATTTAAATAATCCACTTTGGAGCCATTAGAAACCGAATATGAATTTATTATAAATTAATATTTCTAGCTTTTCCAAAGGTGCCCCTCACCCCTCTTATAAAATGGCACTTCTCCTTCTCATTTCTTCACACCTTCAAAGACTTTTGGTTCGGCCAAACTCTGTCCAAATACTCTCTCAACTTCCCTAACTACAACCTAGAGGCCTTAGTTTGGTCATAAAGCCATCCTAAGGATCCCTTTTGATCAAATCAAAAGGAAGAACCCGAGGAAGAGGTAATGATTTCACCACCCTTTTCCAAGTTCCTTTATTCTTCCACTTCTTCTTCCGTTTTTGTTACCATTCTAAAATAATAAATACAGTATCATATATATACTGTTATTTTATTAAAAATATTTTACAACCATATTCACTATTCTATCCATCCTTTGAATAACATGTCACCATACGTGCGTACGTACGGCTTACCGACTCCACGTCGTGGTGTAATTGTTATTCAATAAATTATTATTTGGATGGGTATAATAATGATGTGTAACTCTTGTAAATAATAAATATAACATGATAATTATTCTGTATATATGATATACCATCCAATTATATATTATTTTAATATCAAAAGAATGATATTATCGCTCGTGCGTACGTACGGACTACCGTCTCCACGAACGCGACGAGATTCATTCTCCATCGTATCCATTCAAGTATAATTCTCATTTGATGATTAATAATAGTTGCTAAGGAATTGATATCATTTTGTATATGATTAATATACAACCTATCCATTACAAACATGTCTTACGTGACAAAACATATAAAATAAAGCGAGTAAGTTAACACCCGAAACAACGATAATACTATGATTTTATTAACAAATCAATGTTAAAAGATCATATGTGATATCATATTAATGTATATGATTCTTGTATAATTTAATAACAATTATTTAACCATTATACAGGAGGTTAACCAACCCCATCCAAGTAAAATTATATGGTAAGTGTTTATTTCACAATCTCTTCATTATCCGAGGTTGTTTATAAGTAATAATCAACTGGGATTTCTTTATCATCCACATCCATGTTTCTTCGAAATGTATTTCAAAACATTTTTACTATTTACAAAGAATATGGGTTAAAGTAATTTATACCCTTATGTGTTTTTAAAGGAATACTTCTGTCGTTTTCCAAACAAGGAACTTTTAACCTTTCAAAAAATTTAAGGTAAGAATGTTTTTTTAACTTATACGGCGGGTGCGGCTATTTACCGCCGTTATAAAATTGTAAAAGCTTCCCTTACAAGCTTATAAGAATATTTTCAAGGTAAATGTTTTATTTTATAATTATGTGACTTTTAAATGATTTCAATATGAATATTTTATGAATTTTTGAAAGGTATTCTTTATCATGATCATAATTTTAAATGTTTTAATGATTTATCTTCTAAATATTTTTAATTAATGTCCTTGTTTTCAAAATGATTTTAAGGATTTATTTATATGTACTTGAATGTTTTGAAATGACATTTCTTTTCAATGGTTTCAAAGTGGTATGGGACACTTTGATTCAAAAATATCTTTTTAATTACTTCCTTTATAAATGTGTGACTTTTAAATGATTTAAAAAAGGAGATATTTCTCTCAAATAGTTTTGATTTCATCTATGTCAACATCCTTTGATGGATTTTACGATTATATGAAGTTGATTTATTATGATACAAAACTTCTATAATGTATTGAAGGTTTTGTGATATGTTTGACTATGGATGTGTTATTTTTATACCATTCATGGTTTATGGAGAAAGTAATGACATTTCGTATGCTAGTTTTAATACGAATGTTTATGTTATGTTTAAACCTTTTCATATGGTAATGAATTGGACTTAATATGTGACAGGTGGAGCCCACTATAGCTCCTCGATGCATCGGTAGGTATCATGAGACAAACTAGTGTATTGGCACAAGGCCTTGGAAAAATCTTATTTGTAGTCTTGGCACGAGGCCTTGGCTATGTGGTTATGATAGTCTGGCATTATGCATTCCATCATTATGAAAGTGGTTAATGATATTGCATGTGATTATTCGATTAGTAGAATATCCATGTGAATAAGTAAATGGCATTATTTCATTTTATTTTTGTCATACTATGTTGATGTTCAAGTTTAAAAGGCTTTTGTTTTAGTTATACACTGCCTTAAATGTTTATTCTTATTTATGAAAGTTTCCGCTATATTGTTATCCTTACTGGGAATTTGAGCTCACCCCTTTTCTATGTTTTATTTTTTCCTAGGATATGAAGAAGTAAATTATGAATGACCTGCAGGGATAGTATGAGGGGATAAGAGTGTGGTCTATAGAGACTATATTGTTGTAGTTTTCATTTTTATGATGTAAAACTTTATGAATATATCTAGTGTTTCCAAGGATACTAAACCAATCGGTATTTCGAGATTTTATCTTTCTTGTGATCATGCCAATGTTATGTAACAATGCACTGACTCTGGGTAACTGGGGTCGGGGCGTTACATTCTTGTTGAATAATAAACATTGTATATTATTGTGTTCTTATAGATGTGGGTTTTAATTACTTTCAATAGGAAAAGAAATATTTAACAGGAGGAAAATGTTTTATAATAAGTAAGGAAATATAAAAGAAAAATATATCACTAATTCACCCCTCCCCCTCTTAGTGATACAATTATCATGACTGGGTAATTACAATTAGTATCAGAGACAGGTTCCCTTCATTTATTCTTTGTTGATGTTTTGAAGAGAAGTTGATGGATAATTTGAATTGTGTGAACAATTAAGGAATCCGGGTTTTTTATGGTAAGAATGATCATATCTGGAAAGATATAATGTTTCCACATCTTATATCTATTAGATATTATTTTCATGAAGATTCAACAGATGTATTTCCTCCTATTGATGATAATGTTCATCTTAATCTATTGATAAGAATAATATTGAGGGTGACGGAAGGGAAAAGAATTATTTACTATCATCACTTTCTAAACGTTTATTTTTATCGGCGAACGATGTTTCCATAGCTAAAGGTACATGGGATAAGCTGAAAAACATATATGAAGGAAATACAAAATTGAAGAAGAAAAATTACAAATCTAGAGGCTGGAGTACGAAGTCTTGAAAATGGGTGGGTATGAATTTATTAGGGACATATTTACCAGGTTAAATAACATCATAAACACTATCAGGTGTCTTAGTTAAAAGTTTGAGGATTCATTAATTACTGAAAATATATTAAGAATTATTATCAATAAGTTTGATGCTAAAGTTTATTAATTAGAAGATAGATATCATATAAAATTATCTATATATTATTTTCATAGAACTCTCATCTCTTCAAAAATAATAAGGTATAAAGATATGAAAATAAAAATAAAATTTGATAGAGAAATTTTTTTCAGGAATGTGAAGAAAGAGAATTCAAATAAGATTATTATTAAATAAGAACATGGTTATTTTGATTCTGAAAATGAGGTATGTAAAAATCTTGATGATATTTTATCCTTTTTTTCTAAAAATGTGAGAATATGTACATGTAAATATAAAGGGAATTTTCCTGTGAAATGTTTTGAATATTGATTCATTAGGCACATTACAAAAAAATTTCCATAATTAATGAATGAAAAAGATTTTGATGAAGAATAAATAAGGCCAAGATGGTCATGGAAGAAATAGGGTGGAAAAGAAAAATTTATTCCATAGGGAAGGGTAAAAAATTCTCAAAATCTAAAAGGTGTATTTTCATATCTAAAGATAAAGAATAAGAAGATATTAAAGCTAAATCCAAAAATTCTACTGAGCATGTTGGTGAGAATATGTTTAGTGCAACAAATAATGGTGAATAATTCAGAATCAACAGTTCTGATTAAGAAGAAACTCAACTTAAATTTCTTTTAAAATAAGATTTGTAATATATTTTAGAAATATAAGGAGTCTTGAAAAACAAAACAAGAACATGGAAGATGAATGTTCCTCATAAAAAAAGAATGAAATTTTTTTAGATGAGAAGAAAAAGATATAACCGAATATTAGTGATTTGAAAAAATACCTTAAGGAAGAAAAGAATCATTATGAATATCTATAATTTAAGTTAAAGGCATAAAAATAATAGTTATAACTTTTCTAGTAAAAACTTTGTAAAGATAAAAATAACATTATATTTTCCAAAAATTCTTAAGATGAAGTTTGTGAATGTTTTCATAACGAAAAACCTGATAAGGATAAAAAATTAACCATCATATGTTTATAGGAAAGATATAATTATTTGTAGAAATAATATTGATTAGCAAATTATGTATGTGGCTAAGATTAACAAAGCTGGGAATTCATATGTTTCTGAGAAACCTGAGTCTAAAAAGGTTTCTAAATATTATGAATATGTAAATGTTTCTATTATTTCTAGTTATGACAAGGATGAATTGAGAAAAAAGTTAAAAAGAAGACTCTGATTGATAACAGAAATGTTTGCGGTCAACATAATTCAGATTAGAAGGTTGCTAAGAAAAATATTCATAACTTCAGTCAGTATGGAAGCTTTAGATAAAAATATTCTTTCTATGTTTACTACTGGTATTGTGATGGAATCATAAATAAAACAAATATGTGTTGGTTCAACCAACAACATTACTACTATTCTATAAGTTGTGCAATTCATAGGTTTAGGGGGATTCAATATTCTCAAAAGAATAAGAATTAAAAATAAGTTCTAAAGAAACCTGATAATGATGTTGTAAAAATTAAAAATAGTTTCCAACCCCAAGAAACTATTAGACGTACTTCTTTGTATTAAAAAATTGTGACGAATGATGTGAAATAAGATTTTGAGTATCTAGAATGGGTTCTGTCCATGAATGAAGAGTCAGACCAGATAGAAAAGAATGATTCATAGGAACTCGTACGTAATCCAGATAAAAAAAATGTTTTTGGTACAAAGTGGGTTTCCCAGAACAAAAAGAATGAATAAGGTGAAGTGATAACATAAAAGGAAATATTATTATGTAATGGTTACTCTAAAATTTAAGGTGTTGATTTTGATGAAACTTTTTCTCTGGTGGAAAGGTTAGAAATAATCACAATTTTTCTTGTTATTTCTACACAATGGAGTAACAAATTTTTTCAAATGGATGTAAAGTATGCAATTATAAATGTTGATCTTAATGAGGAATATTAAATTGAACAGCCTTGTAGATTTTTTGTTGGGAAAGAGGAATGTTATATGTGCATATTTAACAAATCCTTGTATGCACTAAAGAAATATATGAAGGCATAGTATTCCAAACACGATACATTCTAAAGGAATATCAGTTTCAAGAAAGTAATAGTTGATCAAAATCTTTAAATCAAAGAAATTCAATAGTTTTCCTTCATCATAATTGTTTATATTAATGACATTATCTTTATTTGGAATAATGAAAGATCTCGTGAAAAGTTTTCTAAATAAATGAAAGAGTACTTTGAGATTTCCATGTTGGGAGAAATGAAATACTTTATTGGGTTACAAATTTTGTAAAAGAAGAAACACATTTGTCTTTCTCAAGAAAATTATGCTAAAGAAATTCTTAAAAATTTTGTCATAGAAAATTCGAAACTGTTTTACACCTCAATATCAGTGGGAACCAAGTATAGTAAAGATGGAGAAGATAAGAAAGTTGATCAGAAAGAGTTTCCAAAGTTGATTGGAATTTTTTTATATTTTACTACCTTAGGACCCAATATTGTTTATTATGTTACCTTATGTGAAATATTTTATAGTGATCCTATATAATCAAATTTACTTTCTAGAAAAATAATCATCAAATACATCAAAGGCCATTTTTTTTGAAATCAGGTATGATAGCTTAGTAAGTATTGATTTTTTTGTGTATTGAGATGATGATTTGGAAGTAAATGTTGATGATAGAATATCCACATCATGTGGAGTTTTATTTCCAGGTAAAAATTATTTTTTTTTGTATATAATGAAATAGAATTTAGTAACTCTCATTACAACTGAATCTGAATATTTTTTTACTACACAATCTACTACCCAACTTATGTGGATGAAGAATCAGTTAGAATACTAACATGTTTAATTGAAGTTACCCTTTATCTTGGGTTGCGATAATCAAAGTGAAATCAACCTTTCCATGAATCCGGAAAAAAATTATCATTCAAAACATTTTTATATCAACAATTATTTCATCAAATATCATGTGTAGAAAAAGGAGTTGATGTTGGACTATGTTCCTAAATCAGAACAAGCTTCTAACAATTTCACAAAACAGTTACCCAAGGAAGAATTCTCTAAATTGAGCTTGAAAAAGTCATCTAACCTCTTTCTCATCAAGGTTGAGGTATGTTTTTTTGTTCCCTCTCTCATATTATCTTTGTAAAGTGTATTTAATGGGGGTAATTATTTTATAAATCTATTATTATGGAAGCAAGTAAATAGAGAGAGTTGTGGGTAAATTGTGAATTCATCATTGTAAGTGTGTGAACTATTCTAACTGTTTGTTGGAGTGGTTTTTAGAAACAATTTTTTGTGTGTTCTATGGAGGTTTAAAATTCTACGATGAAAAGATGAGGAAATTTTTCATAATAACTACTTTTGGAAATCATGAATTTTATATCAATAATTCTTGTTTCCTACAATGATTTAGCACACGTAGACTTATAATTATTGTTAAGTAATACATATCTTGAAGATAAAAAGATTAGTGATTTATGAACCTTGGTTGAAAAAAAAATCCAATGTGGGATATTGTTAAGACCAAGATAATAAATATGAATATCATATTCCTGTATTTTCATTTGTTTTCAGTGGAGCTTAAAAAGAAAATAAATCACCTCACTTTGTAATTGATAAAAAATGGACGGACCATCATATTCAATAAAATCTGACTCACAATGGTTAAGAAATTCCATCACATTGGGAATACGTTTTCTGTATGAAGAGGATCATTGAACTCAGCCAAAGTTTGGAATGAAATGTTTGATCATAATGGGGAAAATTTTGAGTTTTCCTAACTTTGATGAAAATGTGATGTTTTTTTTTCTAATCTTGGAGTTCTCATAAATCATAAGTATGTTGTAAAACTTATGATGAAATCTTGATGAAAGAAATGGCAGAAAAATATTATTCCAATCATATTCAATCTGATTGTAATCATGCCAATCATATTCACAATGAGTAGGAAATAAATATGTTTATGAATGATTGAGATGTTGCAACACTTTACTTGGTAAGTGGGATGATGCTAAATTTTATCTTCAAAGTAATAAAAGTCATAAAGAAAGTAATGATACTTGTTAAAAGATTATGAAAGAAGAATGTTTATGTATTTTAATCATTCTGGTCTAAAGATCATCGTAATGATATTTCTGGATACAGATTTGTTTGAAGGCAGGGTTGGATAGTCATTATAAAGGTTCTAGTTTTCGGTCAGAACAAAATCTAGATGATTTAAATCCTTGAAGAATAAAGTTTTTAAGAATAGTATTAAAATAATAAATAAGTCACTAATTTTGATCCATCGAATTCATTATGTCATCATATTAATTAGAGGAAGAATTGTTTGTTATAAAAAGAGATTGGTATCATATTCAGAAGAGAACTAATTTGTTGATGTTGAAGCTGGTGATACTAGTCCATACTCGGTAAGCCATAATAATCATTAGAGGAATAATTTTTTGGAACTGATGAATGAAAAGAAATGGAAAATTATGTATTGGCCAATATGAAGAAGAAATTAATAGCTATATCAATAATTTAGTTAACCATTTAAATTAGTTTGAATTACTTTGCTTATAATTCAAGTTGGTTAAGAGAAGTGATGAAGAATAATATATTGTTTTAAATTTGTATTCATCATAATGAAGCAGGTCATAAGAACATATTGAAATGGGAAATCAGAATTAGAATGATGTTTACATGAAATCTAAAGTAGAGTTGAAGTTGTGATAAGATTTGATAATGTTAAATAAGTGTTTAGAAGATATTATGAAGTCAATATGAACCTAAAATTCAAATGAACATGTAGATTTATAAAATTTGATTGAGTGGGAAATTTTTTAAGAATCCCACCCAAACCATTTTTTGGGTGAGTATAAAAGGTAAAGTACATTGTACTTTTTACATATTTACTATTCAAAGAAAAGAATAGATAAGACAAATATCTAGAGAGAATAAGAGTTTTCCATATTTTGTTTTGTTGTATTCAACTGGTCATTTTATTGGGTTGAATCATCAGAATAGGAAAATCATATTGGGATTTTTGGATTGAAGAAGAATTTGTTCAGAATTTACTCAGCCGTATTCTAAAAAAGTCATATATTTTTCATATTGATAAATAAAACTATGATAATCGGACTGGGGGAATTGGATTGGGAAATCAGACTGAGTTTTGTAACAAAATTTAGAAAAGATCTTACCAACTTCTAGGTATGAAATTGAAGAATTTTTTAATAAATAATACATTTTTGAATGTTAATAAAGAATCACCCTATCATCTGTTGTTACAAAACTTTGTATTTCATCGTTTGTTATAGAAGTATCACATTCACTATTGAATTGTTTATATAGATCTACATGAGTGAAATAGAATATCTTACTCATTTTATTCCACACAAATGGATTATTTTCTAATAGATTGTGTGGTATTAGATAATTTCAAAATCAGAGAAAGGATGTAACTATTCTTGTTGAATAATGATACTCATAAATTCACGTGTTCCTATAGAAGTGTGTTTTAATTGTTTTCAATAGGGAATGAAATATTTAATAGGATTCTAAGGTTATTACATTATTAAGGAAATATAAAATAAATATATATCATTGATTCACTCTCTCCCCCTCTCAGTGATACAATTATATTGACTGGGGAATTACAGTACAAGAATAATTATTAGCCTCTTATTGATCTCCTTAATGCTTTCCTCAAATCTTTCATCCATAATTAATTTACCCCATTTTCTGGTAAATTAGTTAGTTGGCTAAAAAATAATGATAAATTTATCAAAAAATTTAAATAGTAACCAGCTAATCCATAAAACTATAGATTTCTATGACAGTAGTGGGTCTAGGTTAAACCTCAGTTGCATTTGTCTTTGAAGGTTCCACCTAAATTCCATAACTTGTGATCATGTTCCCCAATAATGTGACTTTTTGAATCCAAAAGTCACAATTTTTGAACATTGAATACGTTTTCTCCTTCCTTAATATCACCAACACAATCATTAGATTCTCTTCATGTTCCTACTTAATCTTAGAATAAATGAGAATATAATCGATAAACACTAGCAAAAATTTGTTGAGGTGGCCTCTAAAGAATATATTCATCAAATCCATAAAGATTATAGGAAAATTTGTAAGTCTGAAAGGAATTACTATAAACTCATAGTTCCCAAACCTAGTAAGGAAAGCAGTCTTTTGAATATCTTCCTTCTTCAACTTTAGTTGATGAAATCCATAAAAAAGAATCACCTTTGAAAAGTACATCACTCCTCGTAGTTTATTGAATAAGTCATCAATCCTTGGGTGAGGATAATTTTTATTTATGGTGATCTTGTTGATATCTTGGTAATTTATATACACCTGTTTTGATCTATCTTTCTTCTTGAAAAAGAGCAGTGGTGCACCCCTAGGGGATGTACTGGGGCGTATGAACCATTTTCCCAAATGCTCTTGTAGATACTTCTTTAACTCCTCCATTTCAATCAAGGCCATCCTATATTGGAATTTTGAGATAGGAGTGACTCTGGGTATGAGATCTATTGAGAACTCTACTTCATGATTAGGGTATTCCATGTAACTCTTTGAGAAATTAATCAATGTATTCCTTAACAATGGACATTTCCTCCATGTTAATACCTTCCTTTGAATCAACCATTTTGGAAAGGTATTCTTCTCTACAGGGTATCCACACCGACACTATTGAAGGATTTTCCACAGAAGATTCATGATCTTCCAAGCATTTATTGAGGTTCATGGGATGGTTCAGAATATAAAAATATATTTTTCCAATAGTTGATTTATTCTATTTATATTGAAAGCTAATATATGTCCAATATAGCATCAAATTTCAACAAGTGAAATATAATAATATTTTCAAGAAGAATCATCCCAAATATGATTATAGGAGAAGAGTATAACACTTGGGTTGTAATGATTACACCACTAGGTTTTTTATGGATTTCTCCACTTAAAGGTATCGGGGCTTCAATTCAATAGTTCTAGAAAACTTGTAGGATATAAATGAATAAGTACAACCAGAAAAATAATAATACATTTTCTATTATTTAATGAATAGGAATCATACTTTGTATGAATTCATTTTCACACTAAACTTCACTAGAAGTGATGATATAGGCTTTCCCTTTCTCCTTTGACTTTGGTGATTTCTGACACTGGTTTCCCTCAAGGACATGTGCTTTAGTTCACTTGCTTGCATAACACCCTTGGCCCCTATAGTTGAAGCATTGTACCACAGGTTGTGCCTTAGGATGTTCCTTCCTTTCCTCTATCACATTGGTCAACTTCTTCATGTATCTTCAATATTCATTAGCTTGGTGTCCTTCTCTCCCATACTTGAAAAATTTCCCCATCCCTATGAGGTAATTAGCATGATGCTTCTTCCAAATTTTTTGACATGTGGGTAGTAGGATCCTATTTCCTCATTTTTTATTTGACCCACAATCTTGAAACCCCATTATTCTCTTACTATCTCCATAACCAAGGGATGATTATCTGAACTCAATATCTACTTTAAGATCACATTTAACCACATCTTCAAAACTCTGAAATTCATATATTTCTAGATCGCTTCGAAGGTGTATTTTTAAAACAATACAGAAAATATCTATTTTTCTATAATTATTGATAAAAAACCCAAGGAATATATTTAAAACCTTATGAATTTATCATCATAAGTTGTGACAACTTCACCTTCACTTTTATTTAGCTATATGAATTCTCTTTAAATATTTTTTTGAAGAGTTCAAGGGAAATCATTTGTAAGAAATATTTTCTTAAATTTTTCCCACTCCATCTCTTCAATTTAATCCTTTGTATTTTTTTTCTTTATCAATTACTTCTATTTAATAGATTCTCCATATAAATTTTAACTTTCAAGAGTCACCATCTACTTATTAGAGAAATGGATCATAGAAAAGATCTTCTTTATTGAGTTATCCCACTATTCCACATCAAGTGGATATAAAGTTCCACTAAACATCGATGATCATTTTTGAATTAAGGACTCAATGGATAATTGATCATTATTGGGTGAATATGGACATTCCTCATAGTTCATGTTATTATTCATATCTTGAGACAACTAGGTAATCATTTCTACAATGATTTTAACTCAACCTCTCAAGGAATTGGTGATCTCATTTGGATAATTGTTTCATTGTCACTCACACAGGTTTTAGGCCTAGTTTCTCCTGGTTCCTACAATTTTCTAGAATAGAAAATATTAGAACATAACAT
This sequence comes from Viscum album, assembly GCA_963277665.1. Lineage (NCBI taxonomy): Eukaryota > Viridiplantae > Streptophyta > Magnoliopsida > Santalales > Viscaceae > Viscum > Viscum album. The sequence goes on along the minus strand of OY728148.1, from coordinate 958,577,297 downwards.
AAGTCAATAAATCTTTAGTAATTTATTCTTTTAATAAATTAACACTAAAGGAATATCTTTTAATATCCCTATGTCTATACTTTTATAAAAATAGTCTTCTTGGATGTTTTACCTATACATAGACTTATACTAATGGTTTTTACTCTTGTTTTCTAATCATAATTCCTTATTTAACTAAACCATTCTTAGATACCAACTATAGTGAACCTAAGTTTTCATACATAACTATTACATCATTTTAAATATAAACAATATAATAGAGTTACAAATCTAGGATCCAAAGATTTATGTCGTAGAAATATTAGGCTCATAAATAACTTGTACATAATAAAACATAAAAATTTATTTAAATACTTCTTCTTTATCCTCCTAAAATCTCACATTATATTTTTTACATGCAATTACTTAAGGATATACATCAATGAAAAATATAAGACAAAAGCCCTGTAAGATGATGAATAAAGAACTTGAATCAATATAACATGGGTGAGCATAATCATCATATCATAAGCCTAGGATCATTATCAATATCATGAGCTAAAAATGTGATAAATTCATCAAATGTGTAAATGCATAAAAATGAACCATCATGTTATAGTGGTCAAATGCCACATATAGTTGGGAATAAAGCTAACATCATGTTAACACATAACATATGTGAATAATACTTTCATCATCCCTGTAAACAAATCTAGCATCATGTTCACATATAACAAACATTGTCTCATGAGATACAGCACATTACCCAATGCATTAGAGGGCTATATAATTTTGGTCTAGTCATCACATCATAATATTTACATAATCATGCATGTCACATAGAATGTGTAACAATCATTTCATGAAAGAACCCATGGAAAGAAATGGGTTTCATGAGGATTTCAAAAATGATGATTCCATAAATAAACTTCGGGTTCCAAAATGAAAAATGGAAAAAAAATATTTTCAATAAGAATCATCATTCTTTAGTTAAGAATAAACAACTCTAGTGGAGTCAAATATGTGTTTTGGAAAGAAGAGTTAATTTGTAAAATATTTTTATTTTCCATAAAATCAAACAAAACACATGTATATCCCAAAAAATTAGAGGATGGAAAAATGAAATTATATTTAAGGAACATTATAGGACTATTTATTCCTAATATTTCATGAAATATGGATAACCCAATGAATAATAGTTGCTCTGAAGTATCCCCTTACCTCAATTCCTTCATTATTTCGTCACTTTTTCGCCTCTTGAATAATAAACTAATATTTATTAAAAAACTAATAAGTAGTTTAATTATATGCATTTATAAAATTAATTATGAAATTATAATCATTTTATTATATTTATTAATTTCTATTGATGAAATTGTAATTTTTTGATATCATGATTTTCCTAAAAATTTCTTATTTGACTTTGATTTCTCAATTTTCAATGAGAGTAATTTATTGAAAAGTATGATTAACTCTAGTAGATTATAATAAATGTAATTGTTTATTTATATATTATATATAATTAATAATGTCCATCTATGAAGGTGGTTATAATAATTGTCTTAGAAATGTCCCCGTAGGTGGTTAATCAACCTTTAACAGGATGTTGTTAAAAGAGAGGGAAAGAGAAGTATTGCATTTATTTTTGTCATAAATATGACAATTACATCATGTTAACATAAATAATATAATTTTAAATTATTTAATAATTAGTTTTATAGTATATAGTAATAAAATTAATTGGTAAAAATAAGAAAGAGAATAAGAAAAAGGGAATTGTTAATAGAGACTTATTGTCTTCTCATTGTTGCTTCTCTTGTAAGACGCTATAACACCCTTGGTGATTAGAGTTGGATTGCTCCAAAATGTCCCTAAGTAATGTAAGGGGATTTAGAGGGATTATTTGGGAAGATATTTTACTTTGGAATGTTTTAGAGGAGTGTGCTTCCAAGGGAAGGGAGAGGGATTATTTATACATTAAGAGAGGGGTATTTTTATAATAAAATATTTAATAAAGTAATATATCGAAGGAAAAACATGTAATAGTGCATTTTTTAAAAAATAAATTATATATAAATATAATATAATGGGTTTAAGACTATAAATACTCTTTATAATTCTAATTCATTAACTTATTAAAAATAAAAGTCAAGAAAAAAATATATTTATATTTTAGGGAATCACTTTTGAATTTAGGTTTTGGAAAGTTATTTTTAGGTTTGAAAATTAATTTTATTGTATTTTAATGACTCATTTATGAAATTAAATATATAATGTCCTAAAATAAATTTCTATAATGTATTATGTCATAGTTACATCATGAATGACGTAACAAACGAGACATCGATTATGTGAAAAACTATATTTTTACTATTCACCTAAAAATTGAAGTACTTCAGAAAATTACCAAAAACTCACTCAAGGAAAATTTTAACATGATAATTTCTAAAATTATATTAATTTAATAAAAATAAATATCTAAAATTGGTAAAATATAATTTTTAATAGGAAAATAATGATTTTTACAAAATACATTAAAATACAGTTTATTAAAAATATGCTTTATTTTCTTGGAGGTTTTTAATCATGATATTTATTTCACTGAATTATAATATTTTTATTTACATAAATTAATCATGATAAATGTTATTTATAACATAATTTTTTATTTTTTGGTAAAATCACTCTTCACAATGTCATGTTACTATTCCCAAAGATCAGGTTACTATTCCAATGGTCATATTACTATTCCAACAGTCACATTACCGTATATATATACCACTCAATTATTTCATAAAATATTCAATTAAATTCCTCTCAAGGTTCTATATTTCCATTTTAAATAATTTTTGTTGGTTTATTATAATTTTGTTTCTTTTATATAGTGTTAGTAGTGGGGCCAATAATTCTAGTAGATGAGGTCGATCCAAATTTTCTCATTTTATCATTTCTATTTTATACTTTTTGTCCAGTTGTAATGTTTGGAAATTTAATGGATTCATTTCTAATTAATGTAACAATATTTATTAATATAGTTTTTTACTAGTTTCTCTATATTTTTTATGTGTATAATATATAATATAATAAAAGACACATTTATTCAAGAAACAAATTTAACTAATAAACATTATGTCATTACAATGGGGTACCATATCTCTATCCTCAACCTAAACATACTAGAGAACTATAGCTACCTATATAATGAGGATTAGTTGAGTCCTTCCTAGACTCGAGTACCTATCATTCTCCCCTACCACTAATATACTTTGAGAAGTTCTAAAAAAACATATGAAGATGGCCCATCCTACCTCAAACATGGAACTCCAATGTGGTGTATGAAAACTAAGGTTTCTTGTAGTTTTACTTTGTACACTGATGCACTACAATGGAATATGATCCTATGATGGATTCCCACTACCCTTACTAGTCTTCATGTCATTTCCATGGAAAAAACTATCATAGAATCACTTCATTCCCCCAAAATAAGTGATCCTTGTTTACCCTGTGGAAATAGCCTGGATACCTCTTAGGTCCTCTCTCAGATTCATTGCTGTGATGAGTTCATGATTCATCAAATCTAAAAAGATACTCAGTGTAAAAACATTCACCTATGACTTAACCTCATAGTGAATACTATCCTAAAATTGTTTCTCCCTAGAGATCTCATCAATAGCTAAATATGGCACAAAGAATTGAAGGTTGGGGAAATGTTCAACATAGTCCATCAATGATATTCTATCCTATATCCTATGAATTAAGTAATTATTATTCTCATCCCTCAGCATCTATGGATAGATGTGGCTCAATAAATTCACCTCGAATTCCTTCCATGATAACTCCTCCTCCTCCCCATCTTGCTCTAGAATGCCCCACCAATGTTTGGTAGGTCCACTGAGTATATATACAACGAGACTCTCCCTCCTATCTTTGGGTGTCTCAAGAAGCATGATGATTGTATAGATTGACTCAATCTAGAACTCAGTTACCTGGGAGCGTCACTCCCCAGTGAACATAGGTGGATGTTGTAGTTGAATCTCAGTCATCAACCCATACATCAACGACATGATAAAAATAGTCTCATTTTCCATGGATTGCATGACACTTAAGAAGTTTTTTTGATGATGAACATACATTTGATCCTCAAGAGATATAGGAAGCTCCAGTTCAACTACATTAGGATATAACTTATTTCCACACTCTTAGAACTCAACTCGAAGAAGATGATGAGTCATTTTATCTATAAGAAAAACACACTCCTATAAACTTTGGCTAAAAATAAAGTCAACCTCAAGAGGGAATGACAGTAGAGAACCATTAATCTGGGTCTCTCTAACCATGGATTATAAGTGTTTTATGACGAAATAATATTTTATTTCATTCCATTTATCATATATAATAGATATATTATTTCCCAATTCATATTGGAATGTATATAACACAAGCAATAAACATGTCCCTATTATGAACAATGAATGTCAATATATATATATATATATATCCTTATGTGCCTATCATGATGCATGCATACTCATATCTCACCATAATGGTCCATGAGTGTAAATATCAATAAAAAATGACATCACAAACTAATAACATCGCAAAACATGTAAATCAACCAATGTGAAATAAAATCAATTGTAATAAGAGAACAACATAGACAATAATCCAATCCCTAGAACTCAAATTTTTCCCCTTACATGGGTTAGATACACCAATGAATAAGCTAATTACCAAGTCCCAATAGATCCTAGTCTCCTTTCCACTTTTTCCAAAAAATAAAGCAATAGAAAATAACAAGCTGATCCCCTAATACAACTTTGTAATGTACCCTGATCTGGTAATTTCTCACATGGTCAAAATGATTTGGTTATTAGACGTCATGCATGCATCCCCATATGCTAGAGGCTATTGACTAATAGCGAGGCTGTGATACTTATAGTGGGGAGACTATACCCCTAGTAAAACATAGTGGAACTAAACCATAGTAATAAAAATTAGAGTAACAACGAAATAGTGGAAATAGTATATCATACATATATGGATTTTATATATAATAATTTAAACACCAATAGGATATCCCTATATATAATCATTTCATAAAAAACTCAACATATCATAATATTATGGATATCATAATATCACATCATAAATCTCAATGGTTAATTAAGAAAATTACAGTTTTTCTTTCAAATAAACATTCGCTTATCTCTCAAATGATCAAAAGTCATATCAATAATCAATAATAGATTACCTAGGGATTCTATATCAAGAAATAACCTATGGTATCATGCAATACTCCCTATGATTTAAACTATTAGCCAAGTTCTTTTTACTCAACTGTTTTCTCACCCAACAGGTATCCATAATCCAGGTTGCATCAACCATTGAATCTAAAGGAATCCAATACATGATTTACTATAAATCAACTTATTAATTATAGGTCACATTATAAGGTAATAATCAAAATATTTCATATAATTCCCAATTAAATATACCATAGGGTTAGGTTTAGTCTCCATACCTTTATCATGTGATTAACACAACGCTTCTAATGACAGAATCCATTAAAGAAGAAGTCACAAAAGCTAGCAATAATAACCTATATTAACCCAAAACAAGATCAACTCCCAAAAAAACCCATGTTCAAAATATATATACTACAATGAAAAGTAATTATGGGTGAGAAGAGGGAAACCAAAGTGAATAAACTCACCAAGGATCGAATGTCAAAATGGGACATCGGGAAGGGGGGAAGATAATTCAAAATTTCCTAGAGTTCACCCTAGGAGCGAGAGAGGAGAGGATATAATAAAAACTAATGAGTGTCCTAAGTACACGACACACTTAAAACTACTAGGTATGAGGAATACCTGATGTGTAATACTTTCATGTCATGTATATCCTCATTTTTAAGGTATGCTGGAAAAACCTTTTTCCCTAGGTTAATATTTATTTTGATCAACATTTACACAATTTGAATCAGGTTCACGACATGTAACCACATCACATCATAAACTAGTTCATGAAATGCATCTAGAAATAGTTACATGTCATGGAACATGTACACAACATATAATCTTTCATTGAATAGCTTTTGTACTAGCTTTTATAAAAGTGACCAAACCACCTATGATCCTTCTAAACTCATAGAAATCCATAGTAATCCCATAAAACATATTTATAAATGGATTCAATTAATTTAAATAAACATACATGCCTAAAATTAAAGTTATTTTCTCCAAAAAAGGCTCTCTTTTAGAAAATAAGGCTTAGTCACTAAGGCTTAATTTCAAAGGAAAACCCAATAAAATATATTCAATGAAAACCTTAGCGTGGGACGTACCTAGAAAAATATGAGACCTTATAATGATCTTGGTTTTGAAAGTTTGTTATTTTGTTTCTTCCATTAAAAAACCATTATTTATATATTTAAACTTGAAATAGATGGATTTATTTTAATATTTGTAACTGAATGTTGATTCTTTTATAAAAATAACATTTGTTATGGTAAGGTGAATTTAAATAAAAAAAATTTATATTGTATTACACAAACAAAGTAATGGAAATTCATAATGAAACTACTTCACATAACTCAAGAGACACCAAATTGTGGCATCATTGGCTTGGTCGTGCAAATGAAAAACACTTGACTAAGTTATACCAAAATGGATATTTAGATTCATTTGAACTAAAACCAATTGGTATGTGTCACACTTATTTATATGGTAAAATGAATAAAGCCCCATTTAGTAGAAAATGTGAATGGTCTAAAGATATTATTGAATTAGTTCATACATATGTGTGTGGACCATTTATTATTGAGGCAGGGGTGGGTTCTCATACTTCATAAATTTTATCGATGATTTTAGTAGAAATGAATATGTCTACTTAATGAGGTATAAGTCAGGTTATTTTGATAAATTCAAGAAATAAAAGAATGAATATGGGAACCAAATTTCTAATAATATTAAGAAAATCGTCTTATAACTTGGTGGTAAATATCTTAATCGAGAATTCATTGATTACTTATTGGAGTTTGGGATCCGGTATTAACTCTCTCCTCCTTATACACATCAGTGGAATGATGTAACTAAAAGGAAGAACCACGTCTTGTTGGACATGGTGAGATCAATGATGATTCATGAGAGTATTCTGTTATTCTTTGAGGTATTTAAATTACAATAAAGTAGAACAAATATTAAAGAAAGTTTCAAATAAAGTGATAAATAATATATGAAGTTCCAAAGGATCGAATAATAACTCAGAAGTGAGGTTGAATTAGTTCTTCACTTCTATAAGTTTCAATAATTGTGAAAATATTAAACCTTGAAACTTGTTAAAGTTTATATCCTTCTAATATTTTAGTAAATACTAATGTATGAAAAATTAGTAAAAAAATTAATGAACATGATATTTACAAGGTTCGACCTCAGTGTTAGAACATATATTATTCACATATACACTCCTCGGGGTCTACAGAAATTCATTAAAATGAATAAGTGAATACAACTTGTGCAAATCCCATTAGACACATTATAAATCCTAATTGTAATGATTATACTACCTTTTATTGGTTTATAAATTTTTCATACAAAATATTGAGATAATTAAAAAGAAAAATACTTTTTTCAAACTACACCACAAATTCTCATCTTAGAATCCTCATTTTGATGTGGTTGGGTCTGATTCTCTCCATCTGATAGGGCTGGGTCCGATGGAATCAATCTGATGAAATCAGTCTGATGGACTCAGTCTGATGAATCCATTCTCAATATGCATTACTCAAACTCTTCTCAAATGCTTAGTCCGATCTTACTCAGTCTAATAGACAAAAATTTCAGATTTCCAAAATTCTAATGAGATTTCAATATGGAAAGATATATTTTATTTGAATTCTGTAGTTCTCTTCTTTTTTCCACTCACATAAAAATCTAGAAATGTATGAATATACATATCATATATTTATAGGCATCCCAAAAAAGACAAATTTAAGAAACTAAAAAACGTTTCCCACTTACTCAAATTAAAAATAATTAATATCTATACATATTTTAATTTCATGTGGGACTACTTAAACTCTTCAAAAATATTATGAAATCTTCTTATGTTTTCTTTATAATAATTCTACTCAGATATCCTATCTTCTATTCAGTATAATAGAAATTAAACAACTCATTATGATGCAACTTCCTCGTCTCATTATGATGAAAATTCTTTATCTTATTCTAAATTGAATTTCCTCATAAGTGTTAGTCTAATTAACTTTCTTTCCCAGATTCAGTGTGATTGACTTTCATTATCAGAGTCAGTCTTGATTGAATTTCATTCTCAGAGTTATTTTGATTGAATTTCTTTCTCAGTGTAAGTTCAATTAACTTTCCTCCTCAGATTCTACCTCATAGAACATACTCAGCTTCAATCCAATGGAATCCCCATAATGATGGAATTATCACTATGATGGAATTTTATTTACAATGGAAACTCCTATCTACCACTTTGAAATACTTCAAACCTCATCACCTATAACTAATTCAGACTTATGAAAACTTCTATGCTCATTACTTCTGGATCTGATGAAAACGTTTTTATTGATTTCTAGAATCAATACAATATTTATGATTCCTATATTTATTAAAAATCATTTATCATTACAGTTCTCCGAATTTATGAGAACTTCAATATTATCAAAGTACTATATGACATATATAGGAAAGTATTACGACTTCCTTTACTTTCAACACCTTCTTTATTTCCAACCAAAACTCAATATGATTGGTTACACCTATTATCCCCTTTTTCTTTATAAGGATCACATCAAAAGTGATACATACAACTTATGATATTTGAGAGGTAAAAACTAGACAAGAAATATATGACTAAAGGTTGGACCGTTTAAGAAATTTCTATCTCTGGACATCAATTTCTTCATTAAACCTCTTCAGAAACATTCTAACTTTCTAAACAAAATTTAGTCCAATGAAACTTTAACTTCATGTCAATGGATATGATATAGATGGTGTGTTTGATAAAAAACACTAACTTTTTGATGAATTCTATGATCAGTGGTGATCAGTTCGATACTTTTCATCTGGTGTTTCTCAGTTCAATCCGATGTGTCTATAAAACAACTTTCTAAAAAAAACATTTCTCCCCCTTTATGTTTGGGTTAGAACATTCGGAAACATTCACTTGTTTTTCAAAAACATTCTTTTATAAAATATTAGTTATCAAAAAATACAAAAAATTATTACAAAACATCACAATGTTTCTTCAATCTCCCCATTCGGATTTTTTAACAACATTCATTAATAACTTTTTTCACTCTCAAAAAATTTTCACAATTCAAATTTTGTAAACAACTCTTGTTTTCTTAATTTTCCCGAAACACAACCTTTATTAAAAGAGTGTTTAGAAACCAAAATAAAATATGAGGTATTTTTTTTTGAAAAAAATCCATCCCTTGGTGTGAAGAAAATTGTATGGCCATGCTAAGATAAAATCCCCTAACTTTTATATTTTTTCACTTTTATTTTTCTATAAATTTTATTTTCCTCTCCCCCATTATCTGTTAAACAAAACATCGTATTAATAAAATAAAGATAATTAAAAATTTCTTACATAGTACAAATTTTTTTCTTTTTCTACCCGTTTGTCAGTATAATCCAAAGCATGGTAGGGGAATTACTTATGAGTTTTACGAAGTCATTATAGGAGGATGAACATAAATGTTCGACCTCAAATCATCAAACCTTTATTTTGGAATTAACTTTGTGAATATATCAATAATTTGATACTTCTTTGAGATATATTCCAAAAAAACATCTCTAGCAGCAACTTTCTCTTTTATAAAGTGAAACTTTATATATATGTGTTTTGTTCTTGAATTTTGGACATGATTTTTAGAAAGATCAACTGTAATCTGATTGACATAATGTTTCTTCAGTAGTTTACAAACCTTTATATTCAAATCATCCAAAATGAACTTTTATCCACAATATCTGAGTACATACTTGAATAGTCACAACATATTCTAATTCCACTTTTCTCAAGGTTACTGAACTTGGTTTCTTACTATGAAAATTTAAACAACATTCACCAGAGAAAAATGTTTCTCTTAAGGTTTATTTTCAATCAATACAATCTCTGACCCAATTAATATTAGTATAACCATGAAACATTATCTCATAATTTATTTTTTGTAATAATATTTGTGAATTTTTTCCTTTGACATATCTCAAAATTATCCTTACTGCCAACATATTTGACTCTTTCAGATTACTTTGATACCTAGCACACAAATTTATAGCATAAACAATATATGGCTTGAGGTTATAAGGTAAATTATAATTCCTATCATCTTCCACAAGTCTTTCTAATTCACAATTTTTCCAGACTCATCTTTACTCATCTTCATCCTCCCTGACATAGGAGTAGAAACTTCTTTATATTATACAATTCCAAATTTTGGTAACAATTCCCTTGCTTACATTTCTTAAGATAAGAAAATTTATTTTTCCTTATATTTAACTTGTAAGACACGGAAGAAAGTTAATTGTCTCAACATTGATATTTCAAAATTCATTTGCATTTGCTCAGAAAATTATTTACAAAATTTTTACTTCATCCCCAGAAAAAATTATGTTATCTATATGAATAATTACAATTAGAGTGCCAATGTCAAAATCTTTCATATATAAGTTTCTTTCAAATTTTATTTTTGAAAAAATCATCATTCTCAAAAAAAATTCAATCTTAAAATACCATGAATGTGGTTATTTTTTTCCATAAAAAGATTTATTCAATCTAAAAAGATTGTTTTCATCCTTTTCATGTAGGAACCTAGAAGGGTTCTCATTGTAAACTTCTTCTTCAATTTATCTAAATTTATATCTATCTAATACACTTTGTAATTTTGATGATCAGCCACTACTCAAAACATTATAATAGTTTATAAACTTGAAATAGGGGAAATGGTTTTAAATTCTCTAACTTGAAAAATATTTCCACTAGTTCTTTCTCCTTTTGTGATAAATTTTCAATATTTCACACTTTTGATAACAGATTAATATTTTCCGAAAATCAATTCTTTTCCGTCATCACAAAGTTGACTTACACTAATTAAATTATGTTTTAGCACATCAATAAATAAAAATACCTAATATTTCAAATTTTCTTCTTTAATCTCAATCATTCTGATTACTATGAGTTTTAAACAACTATTACTACCAAAGGTAATAGAAACTCCTTCATGATTTTCAACATGTTTCAAGATTTTTAAATCACCTATCATGCATGAAGAACAACCACTATCAAGTATCCATGGTTTGTTCTTTTTTTACAACCATTTAAGGCAGTCTCAACAAAAAATTATTTCCACAACTTTCATCATCCTATATTCCTTTTCTTTATATCCCAAAAGAAACTTGTTCTAGAAGGAGATTCATACATCATTCTACATGATGAAAATCCAAATCACATCATCCATAAATATATTGCAGACATTTAAATTGATTTTTTTTGGAATTTTTCTACCTTCTTATGATTTTTCTTTTCTAACATCCTATGTATTAGAAAAGTTATTCATTATAATTTCACTATATCTTACAATCTATTAAAATATTATTTTAGGAAGTGATATGTTATGCCAAAAATTTTATGTCATGTGCCCATATAATCTATAGCACCAATAGAATCCATAAAATCTTAATTTTATATTGAAGTATGATTTTTCTCTGTAAAAAAAATTTGAGGTTGATAAATACTTCCTACCCTAACATACTCTTGGTGTATACCATATTTCCTTCTAAGTGAGTTTTTAATTTTTTATATGTGACAGGTTTATCACATTCTTTCTCCACCCAAATTTTCCTATTAATTTTCTTATCACTTGAGATGTTTGAAAAATCATATGAAACATTATTTTTGGTGTGTGAGGAATTCACCTAATTCTTTATTTGAGATTTCTCATCAAATTTATAAGTCTTATATTTTACTACTAAAGCTTTGTTAAAGTTTTCATTCATCTTTCTCAAGGTATTTATAGAATCAAGAAGTTTATATTGAAACTTATTGACTTATTTTTCCTTATATTATAATTTCTTATTAAGATCTTCAACCATCCATTCATGTTTTGTGATTATTAATTTGTAACATAAGAACTCTTTAATGTATTCTTCCTCAAACATGATGACATAATTTACTACTTTAGAAAATTCTTCAACATATTTCTTCATTACTCTAATTTCTTACTTGAGATTTATGTTTTTCTCAATACATAATATAAGTTATTTTTTGAGTTGATACTCTCTATATGATTCTTCACAACCTGGTTCACTATTAAAGGAATCTTTTATTTTCTAAAATTTTGAAATAAAGGTTATAATATTTTTTAACTTTAATATTTTGAAGGATTGTTTTCAGTTGAGTATGATTCAACTTTGTTACTTATCATATTTATTTTGTTTCTTGTATCCTTATTGTGGTGTTTGTTGGATGAATTTTCTTATTCATATCTTTTGTTTCACTTATTTCATCAAGGTGTTTCATCAGAATATTCTCGATACTCACCAACATTATTCTTAGGTAAATTCATAGTAAAGTTTCTAATTCCAGCATAATCAAAACATTAAAGAGTATGCTTAATACCATAATTTCATCTTTCTCTATTATATTTCTTAAATATAAGATACATGATTTTTTCATTTAAGAGATAAATCAGCTTTATCTTATAAAGAGAAACATTTAGAATCAAACCTATCTGGAAAGTTTCACTTGATTTTATTCACAATTATTGACTTTTACAAGACATCTATGAAACATCTAATGTTGAAAACTGTAACATCTCGGACCAGGTTCCACACACCAGTTCCTCCAATCGGTCAGTCACATGATCTCAGGTATGCCTCCCCATATGTTAGAGGATGTTGATTAGGAGTGAGGGTCTGATATATTGAACATGGGGAGAATTTACCCTCTTTTATAAGAGTAAATACACCATCAAAAAATAATAAACAATATACTGATAACATGTAATCATAACCTAAAAGAACTGGTATCACAAGATAAACAAAAATAAAAATACAATATCAAAAACTAAAGAAGAAAATATATCATGCCAATGTACATGTTATGTGTCTAAAATAAATCCCAAAATAAAGAAATTGACGACTCCCCCAAGAAGGTCCCGAATAGTGTCTGGTTCCCTCATCCATTCTCCATCCCATATCAATGATCTAACGAAAAGTATTTTCTATTAAACTCTTTAGAAAGCACAAACTCTATTCAGGTACCGATCAGGTATCCCAAGTAGGGTGTGAGTAAAACTTAGTTGGTGTCATGACCCCTCTTAGAGGGGCCGATGCCGTGACTCTTGAATCCCACCTCAAATAGGTTAGGGGCTAGTGACTAGAACTGAGAAGGTGAATCACTGACATGAGAGGCCTTATCTTAAGTACCTATACAGAAACACACTTCTCCAAGCCTATAAAATGATGAAATTTAAAAACAACTGAAAACCCATGCATTCATACATCTAAATTGCATAACCAAAGTATTAAAGGAAGTAATATAAGGTAATTAAGTCCAAATACAAGCCCACCACAAAGAGTTTGAAAAAATAATTACAACCTAAAATTAAGTATTGGGACTGTTTTCAGAAAGTTGTAGGAACACACCTCGGTTTATCTGGTATAACTAAGCACCATCTGGTCCTGGTTCTCCTAAGACTCTATCAAAATTTCAATCTTCTACAAAATACATGACACATGAAGGAAAACCCCATGTATAGGTGAGTATAACAATACTCAGTAGGACACCCCGAAACCAAAAAATATACTGATAAAACTAATATTTTCCGCATTTTTTATTTTAATTTAAATCGTTTTAACCCTCCTAATTTATCAATTTGAGATTATAAAGATCAATCTTGGATTTATGGTGTGTTTGGAGCTAAAATGTGAAATGTTCTTAAATTCTAGATTTTAAACAGATTTTTATGTTAAGGGTATTTTGGTCATTTATATAAAAATATAATTCCAAATTGAATGATTATTTTTTATAGAATACTTATTTTAATTCCTTTAAATTTTTCTTCTAGACTAGAGGCTTATTCGAATATCTAAAGGCCCAAAAAATCAATGATGTTTGGAAATTTTTTGGGCTAACAGCATGGACCCCACCTCCGTAACAGATGTATAAATCAAGATACACACCTACAATGGAGTTGATTAGATACAGATATAAAGTTGGACATATATATGAACTACCTACATAAATTTCATGTTGTTTGTCTCCCATTATGGTGGTAAAGAGAAGTTATACATATAAGGAAGCTTCCTTGAAAATTCATCTTGAAAAAAATACATTGTCAATAAAAAATAAATAAATCCCTCGGGGGAGGTATGTGTCAATTTCATTTATTCTACGGTAAAATTATTATGTTTTATAAAGTTTTTGATGAGAATGAGTGACGTGCATGGGTGTGGCGATAGCCCACCAGGAAACTAAAATCAAAGTCATTTCTATTATTTTATAAAATTTGTTCCTCCCCTTATACTGAATATAAGATTTTAATACGATGGATTTGATCCATTCAGTGGTTGAAATGGCATACGATAGAGTCAGGTCTTAGAATATGCCACACTTACGAATCAGTTATTCCATCAACCTTGATTAAAGTAGGAGGGGAAGTAAAGATTGAAAAATGCATTCAATATTTCTCACTAATTAATAAAATAATATTAATTCAAGAATGAGATCTCAAAATTGAATTATCAAAATTTATTTAAACAATAACAAAGAGAATGATGGAACCCACAAACCTGCTCATAAATTCCAAGTTCTTTATTCTCTAATTATTTTTTTCACTTCATGTTAGTTTAATATTTTCTTTAATTTAAATTTCATAACCTTCCTAAATTAAAAATAGAATTAAAAATAATTAGTTTAGGTGAATTTGATTAAGTGAGTGAACGTATGAGAAAGTTCCTCAAGTGAGACGAACCTGGTCATCCATTAAACAACACTAGGAAAATTAAATTTCGTTTTAAATGCCCTATGATATGTGCACATCACATAAAAAAAGGAATTACATTCATCTCCACACAGGTATATTTCTACAACACATATAACAAGAATATCTAGATATACTCAACAAAGACACACATTCTAGAGGTAAGTCACAAATATATTATACTAGTCTATGATTCTATATAGAATATTCCACAAAGTACTCACCTAAGAAAACAGACTCCTGAATCTGATGGCATTGATGATGTCCGTCCAATAGGTACCTCTTATCGGGTCTCTTCATGAGAAAGAGCATGCTAATAGTTTGAATAGAATACAATACACAGATGAGGATCACTAGCAATGCCATGGTGTGAAACCAACAAATAAATCTGGATTCACCCACCAAGTAGAGGATTGATACCATGCAATGTTGGTCACGTCGATACCAAGAACTCCACCTAGGACAAGAATATGAATAGAGGATCTCACTCTGGGCCTCTCATAGGGATTCCAACAACTCTATCTAGGAATTAATGTTGAAGGGATCATTTTCCTGGGAGTAAAAAATAATTTCATACTAACCCTCATGGAAAAGATAAAGGTAACAAAACCTAAAAAAAATTCCATGATATAGGGTACAAGGGCTCCAAGACATGTATAAAAGAGTACACAGTGTGTAGTAGGGGTCACACTCCATGTCCTGTGAACCAGGTTCTTGCCCATGTAAATGTCTCATCTCATCTAACTATGTCCATGTAGTAGTACACACCATGTACATATCCCATTTACTCTAACCATGTGCTAGTACACGTCACCATACTATGCATGTCTTCTCAAGTACCAGTACACCGCATAGCCGGTGAACATCTTCACATGTAAACATCCCGTGTAATTCTTGAGTACATGCCAACTGACCCAGACGATAACACATGCTATGTGAAAGGGGTCACATTCAATGTGGTATTTAACTTCCATTGGAAACACTAATCGCAACTCATGTGGACCCATACAATGTATTGATGTAGATTAAACATTGTGTTGTTCATGATTTTTTAGAATCCCATATCTACTCCTGCATTTGATCCAATGCCTCCATATTTTGATCTAGTCATCATTTTACCATGAGAATGAAGATCCTAACTCATCCAATCATTTTTTTATGAACAATGCATTACGCCATCAAATCTTCTTAAAAAATGAATAAAATTTGCATTCTTTGTTTTGTGTTGAAGAATGGTAAATTGGGTATCCTCTTTCATCTAAATTGCTTTATCTCCATCACGACACCTCTATAAGGCTATTCCAATCTTAGATCAGTGATATCAGATCATTTCACCAAGAAATTGGTGCGCAATGATCGATTGATTGCGAATGCTCACGATGAATGATGAATGGGGGGAGAAAAGAACACGACCATATTTGAGTAACAAACCTCGATCGATGTTCATGTTTATCCTAATCCATCATTATTAGAATGAAAATATGAATAATAAAATTAAAAATATATTCTCCCATCAAAACATCATTAAATAAACTCATCCCACATAATGATCAAACCACATATCAATATTTCATTGATTGATTTATGTTCATTGTATAAATCAAGAACATGTAAGAATAAAATAAAAATACAAGCCCTTCCTTGATTCAAATCGATCACTAATGAAGAATGGGGTCGTGTCGTGTTTTTTTTGAGATCCTTTGAATCTTTTTTGCATCAATCATTGATCGAATATCCTGTTGTCATTCGTCTGAGAGGATTCACTAATGATATCTCCAATGGCTCTCCAATGGTTCCAGGGTTGTATAGCTAACCCTAGTATTTCTCCATAATAGTCTATATAAAGTCCATCAATCACTGCATCAACAAAAATGAAATAAAAAAATTTATTAAATTATTTTTTTCATTTCCACGCCTATGATGACATTTCAACAAATGACCCACACCGACTAATGTTATGTCAATCCTAGGGTAAACCTCACATTATGAACTCAACGGTACCATCATATTTCTGATCAGGGTACCAATTTTGAAATTATTACACTTTTTCATGAAAAATATGCATGCATTCTATTTAATATATTTCAAACATTTATTTTAGGAACAAAGGCCTCAGAATCACAGTGTTTCTCAGTGCCTGGTCTCACAAATAATCTATATAGTATCCAAAAAAAATAGTGCATGGAAAATATAAGGCATTATAGTATGCCACCACTAATGACAACTAAAACAATATCTATTCAATAGAAAGTTTATGTTGTTGTATAAAGAAGTAATTAAAATGTATAAGTAAACAATTATCACATTATCAATTAATATTTATTTAACTATATGAATCTTCGGGTTCCCGTATACACTCATACCTCAATCCCCACTTCAAATCATGTCTGAGGCTGATGTATGTTTGAGGGATATCATATCTTATAATTCCATTGTTATCATTCAATACCTACTCTGAAATAATTTGGAGCCTAAAGTATATCTGAGGAATATCATATCTCATAATTCCATTGATATCATTATTTAATTCATATTTTTATTCACATGTTACCATTCATTCATCACGCAATAGAATGCCCATGTTTCTATTCTTTAATTCACAAATAATAACCTTGTTACCATTCATACCTTACAAATTAGAATAATCTTTTTCACATTCTCTATTTCACAACTAAATGTCCAGGTTACCATTCAAACCTTACACATTATAATGACTACGTTCCCGTTATTTAATTCACAACTAAATGACCATGTTACAATTATTAACACATAATTAATTCAACAATTAATTATCCACATCAATTCCATTATTAATTCCACAATTAATTAATCATAACAATTCCATTAGTTAATTCGAAATTTAACTAATCACATAAATAACATTAATTAATTTAAAAAATAATTAATCACATAAAATACATCAATTAATTCTATAATTAATTAACCACTTAAATTTAATTAGTAAATTCAATAATTAATCTACCACACCAATTTTATTACTATTTCAATAATTTTTTTATCACTTAAATCCCCTAAATTAATTTTTTAATTAATTGAGTACATAAATCCCATTAATTAATTACTCAATTAATTAATCAATATCCACAAAATAAAAATCACATAATTAACTCCATAATTAATTATCTCAATCATAATCTCAATAGATCATAATTATTTCCACAATTAAATATCTCAATCCTAAAATCTTAATATCTCACAATTAATTCTACAATTAATTATCTCAATCTATAATTCCCCAAATCCACAATTTCTTATCTCCTCAATTAATTAATTCAAAAAATTAATTAATTCAATTAAGAACACAATTTCTAATCATCTAATAAAAATTATACAGTTACGTACATGTAATTTAAATAGATACTTTGAGATTTGAATTATAGACAACCTACCTCAATTCTTTGATGAGCAATCACCTAATGAAAATCCTCAGAATTTGAGTTACACAATTATATAGAATGAGAATCAAATTTAAAACCCTAAATCAAGATCAAATCATTCAAGATTTCTTAAATATAGATATAGATCTACAATACTAGATCCAGATCCACAAAAACATGTCTATATCCAATCAAAATAGTAATAAAACCCCCTTTCTAGAATAGGATAATAAAGGATAAGGAATAAGAAATCAAGCGAGGTAAGAACCTCTGATAGGGAGGGGTGATGATCTTCAATCTAGGGTAAAAATAACAAATTAAAAACATTGTTACGTCTTTTTATCCATATAGTATTCTCCAAAATCATGAAATATTGTCTAGGGTTAAATGGGGATCAAATAGAAGTTAAATGGGGGGTTTTGGTGATTAAAAATCTAATTTTTTGGTGATTTAAAAATTCATGAATGGTTAGCTGGGTAGGGGAGCACGGTTTCTCCTAAATGTGTACCTAAATGTGAACCTCTATTATGGGGGTTCATTGTTTATCATAATAGGGTGTGAATATTGGCAAACCATGTGTCCACCATGTAATTCCTCTCTATCCAAGGTTACATGGTTTGTAGGGCAGGGGCGCACGATTAGGGAAAACCATGACCCAACTATGAACTAACCTTCTCCCTTCAAATTTTATCAATTTTTCACTCAAAAACACCAAAAGTTAAAACCCAACCCAAGTACACTGAAAAAAGGAAGAAATAAATACATGAAATTAAGACCAAGTCATCTTCAGGAAACGTTGGGATCTTGCAATCTCACCACCTTATAACATCTTATCCTTGAGTTTCACTCCCAAGAATCTCTAAGAATCTGATTCAAAAAGATTAGGATAGTGATCCCACATATCTTCTTTCATTTCCCATGTCTCCTCCCACACATTCCCATGTTTCCACAATACACAAACTATAGGCATGGTCTTTCCCCACAACACTTTCTCACTGTGATTCAACACACGTATAAGATGCTTTTCAATAGAAAACTCTATCTCAATACCAAAATCATCCAAATCAATCACATTATAAGGGTTAGGTTGATACCAACCTAGTTTTGACACTTATAAGACATCATACATAGCACTGTATCGTTGTGGAAGAGCCAATCGGTATGCCACTAGCCTGATTCTCTCCACCACCTCAAACTTTTCAACAAACTTGGGAGCCCACTTGCCTTGTCTCTGTTTTCTATAGTGATTGAATCTAGGAAACACCCAAATGAATACATGATCAGTCTCTATAAACTCTAGGTGTCATTTATTTCAATCAGCATATGACTTCTATCTACTTTGGGTCATATCCATATATTTCTGAATCAATTGTACATTCTCTAATGTTCCTTACATGAGACTCAGTCCCAACAACTTAGACTCACTTACCTACATCCAAACTAGAGGTGGTCTGCATGGACTTCTATAAATAGCCTCATATGGTTCCATCTATATAGTTTCCCAATAAGTATTGGTATGGGCGAACTCCACCAGTGCTAGGTGATTCTCCCAAGATCCACCAAAGTTTAGATTACAAGATCACAACATATCCTCAAGAACTTGTATAGTTTGCTCAAACCACCCATCGGTCAGTGGGTGGAAATTCATTCTCAATAAAACCAACACACCAATAACCTTATGCAATACCTATAATAATTGTGAAGTAAAACACAAGTTTCAGTCTGAAACAATATTCGGTGGCACCTCATGCAGATAGACTATCACCCAAACATACAAATATCCCAACGGATCCACTGATAAAGTCTCCCATATATTCAAGAAATTCACTACCTTTTTCAGTCTATCCACAATAAAACAAATAGAATTATTCTTCTAAGGAATCCTCGGGAGAACCACCACAAAGACCATGGTCACTTTGTTCCACTTCCATTCTATAGTGGCCAATGATTGTAGTAAACCTATAAGTCATTAATGCTCGGCCTTCACCTACTGATAGGTGTAGCATCGTGTCACAGACCTTACTATTTTCATTTACATTTCCAACCATCAAAACTGTCTTTGTAGTTCACGGTGCATTTTGGTCACACCTGGATTAACCACCCACTTCGAGGAAAGAAACTCACACATCAGCTTGTATTGCATTCTTTTAGGTACGACAACCTGATTCCTGACATAGATTACTTCATCATCATCTATGCTCTAATCATAATGTGTATCCCCACCTTTAAGGATTTCCCTCAAGGTATAAAATTATAAACCCACATACTTTCTATCTTAGATCTAACTCAAAAATGTATACTCTAATGAAACTATTACGAGAGTCATCTAATCCTAACACTCCTAAACCACAATGTGTATCTCATCCAGTAAATCCATCATCTTCAACTTAGCACTAGACTCTTGAACCACCTGAGTGTGAGTCTTCCTGCTCAAAGCATCATCATCAATGTTCCCCTTTCCAGCCATATATGCAGGCTCAAAATTGAATGGTTCCATATACTCAACCCATCTCTGTTATTGAAGATTCAAGTCTCACTGTGAAAATATCTACTTTAATACCGTGTGATAAATATAAATAGTAAAAAATATCCCAATAGATAATGTCCCCAACAATTTAAAACATAAACCATTATAGCCAAAGTGAGGTCATATGTAGGGTAGTTCGGTTCATGGGGCCTCAAATTGAAAAACCCATAAACCAAAAACTGATCTCCTTACATCAACACAAATCCAATTAAAATCCTATAAGTGTTACAATACATCGTGTACTTCTCACCTTGCTTAGGTAGAATCAACATTGGTACTAATGCCAAAATCATCTTCAACTCCTAGAAATAATTATCACAATCTTATGACCAAAAAAGCATTATCCCTTTTTTGGTCAAGCCCGTCAGAAATGTTTCCAATCAGTAAATTTATTGAATGAACCTCTAATAATATTCAGAAAATCCTAGAAATCTATGGATATCAAACATGCTCTTGGGATTCTCTAATGAAACCACTATCTGAATCTTCTCTAGATTTACCAACACACATTCCTCCGAGATGATGCTACCCAAGAAGTGTACCTGATCGATCCAAAAAAATTGTACTGAGATATATTGATGTATATTGACCATGCTGTTGTGAGACGTCAAATTGATTATGTTTTAAGGTTGATTTATAGTATAGGGTAGTCCCTAGGTCGTCTCTCAAGGAGCGTTGGTAGGTTTAGAGTGTGTATTTTAAAAAAAAAATTACTAAGAGAGGGGGGTGGTTTTGAAAAGTGTTAAAAACAATGACTTAGTTAAAATATCTTAAAAATTGAGTAACCAAGTGGATTTTGAAAAATATGAGATAAAAGGGTCGATGTGATTTCAATACACTCATATAGAGTTCACTGTTCATAGAGATTCATCTTAGGTTTAGAGTAATACTTTGGTTGGAGTTAATTTGAATCCCGATTAATTCCTAAGCTTTTATTTCAATGCTTTAAGGACCCAACATTGACGTAACAATCATATTGTCAAGGTCCAGTACATATGCATGGAATAAGAGATTCCAAATAATATTGAAATCCCAATAAGGTGGTTATGAAAAGTATTCTTGTGGTGTCCAATCGGAACCACACAAGTCACACACTCAAAACCTCACACCGATCAGTTAGAAATTAAGAGCATAACACTCACATGCATCAAATCAAGCATTCAAATCTGAAATAAATTAAGATACATGGAATGAAATGTTTATACAACCAAATTACTCAAAACCAGTAACTAATGTATGCATCGGAACACCCTTTACTTGTGTGTAGCTCCCTCACAACGAACACCCAACTTTTAGCTCAACATCGAGAGGAGGAGGAAGCTCGGGTGGAACTCCTTCTCCATCCTTGATTCCCCTATGAGGATAGGGGCCTCCAGAACCTCCAAGGTGATTAGGAGACTCATATAGGACTCCAAATTGGAAGCAATTCATTACTTGGCCGAACTTACAGATGAGGAGCCCACGGTGCCCTTTTATAGGAAATCTGGGAGATGGTTTTGGGCACACAGATTTACAAAAACCGCTTGGTACATTATTTTAGCCTACCAGAAAATCTTAAAACGTTTTGTGGAAAACTATTAAGTTGTATCCCCACGTCTGGAATATATCCACCAAATTTTTGGAATCATTTCAACAAGGGGAGCGCGGGATATGGACAGATCACATCACAAAACGTTTGACCTTGAGCAGATTGGGTGTGCTGGACAGATCAGTTCAGTTGGGCCCTTAATGGCCTAATATCTCTTGGGTTATTAAATTAAAGTTGTATCCCTATGATTTTTTGATAAGCCCAAAAAATAGAAGAACATTTAGATGCACGGTGGAGTATCAGAATGAATTTTAGTCCACTGAACTTCTTGGATCCTGCGCAGTTTGGCCCATTTTCCAAGGACTTCATCATGGGCCCTCCAAATCACCACCACCTACAATGTAATTTTCAAAACAAGTATCGTCGGCCTATTTAACAGTGATAAACACAAAATTATTTAATAAAACATGAAGTACAATTTGATAATAGTTTTAGAATTTTTAATAAAAAAAATGTTTAGCACATCGGTGTAAGGGTGAAAATGAAACAGTGAATCGTGGTATGATCATACCCCCACACCTAAACATTTACACTCCTGGGAAAAGTCATATATCCAAATACATTGATGCATATATATATATATATATATATATATATTTCCAACATCCTGGAGATTTATCTTTTGAGGAAATTTTATTTAAAGTAAATTGATCAACACACGAATCACACCAAGGAGTTCTTCCTAGTGCAAATAGAAAAAGATGTCTCATAAATTATATCACAGAGAAATTAAAAAAGATTAATGATACCCATTTGAGAAAGGAATTCAGAAGTAAACCGTGACACTAACTCTCCATGTGTGTGTGTGGAAACCATTCCATGCTATTCTTTCCACTTTCTATCCAATAAATATATGTTATTTTAACATTTTTGAGCTTAAATTATTTTGTCACCGAACCTGTCCTACATCCTTTGCAATCTTATTTCAAGACCCACTCATTTAAGCATTCCCAGAAGTCAAACCATAAGATCCCGACCTAGATATCCCCATATGTTTCACATTTCATCACTCCCCTCATTTATTATATTTTTTTTAATTTCCAATTGGAACAAATCTTGTAACAGCCCAAGATTTCATAGTGTGTTATTTCTTCAAAATAATTCAATATCTTGCACTACACGCAACACTGAGTTCAATCGCACCATGACTTACCAAACAAGCCATTCAAAATAGGTTATGAATAGTATTAACTAAATTTTAAATTTTATATAATCCTTATAATTTTGGAATCCATATTATGTGTTTCTTAGACATAATGTAAGAAAAAACTCATTTTCAGTATTGTAGTTTTATCACCTTTTAATAGTTAAACCTTTTTAAATACAATATTTTAAACCTTTTCACTAAATGGGGACACGAAAAATTTAAAATGGAACATCCCAAGCTTCCACGGTATGCTTTCCTTTGAATAATACAGTAGGTTGTGTTGTATGCAACTTCGAGTTCTAACACACACCACAACCAATCAAAGTAGCCGTTATGAATAGTAATACCTACCTTTTGAAATTATATATATTTTATATTTCAAAATGGACTTCATTTTTGGATTCGGAATATCGAAATTATCCTAGGGTGAAATTTTGGCACTTTTCAGATAACTTTCATATTTTGATGAATAGTGAAAATTACTAAATTTTAATTTAAAACAACTTTTTTAATCAAAATAATTAATTGTGATAAATTATGAATTTGAGTGGTTTTAAAGTATATTTATAATATATTTTTACCATTTAATACAATGTTGGTCATTGAACATAATTTCACAATTAAACCAAACATAAACAAGTGTCAATCTTTTGATAGTTATTATCTCTTAAAAACACGCTTTTTGGTTTAACAATGGGAATTAATTTTATATTAATTTCATCCACTTCTGTGTTTTTAATTTGGAAAAATGGATTCCATATTTGGAATCAGGATGTTCAAATTGTGTAAATTGGTAACTTTTATTTTTAGGCATTTTGAATAATTACTGCGGTAAATATTTTATTTACCATGGTTAAGGGTAAATCCGGTAAATAAGGGTTAAAATAATATTATAATAATACTAAATTACCCTAAAACGTGTCCTAACCTTATTGGTTGATAAATGTTCGACCATGGGCATCATTGGGTCGATTTGGGGACCCCATGGAGCCACTTGTAGGTGATAGGGACACTTTATTTTAATTAAGTTAAAATGAGTACAAAAATGACATAATCATATATCTTTTAGAAAACCAATTTTTAAATAGGGTTATATATGTTGGATATTCGACTATAAATATTAATTAGATATATTAAAATATTTCCAAAATAATAATATTTTATTTATAATTTTTAAACATTAAATAATTTAATTTATTTATGACACAATGATGATGCAGTAATTACCATAATAGTGAAAAATTAAAATAATTTCTATTATAAATACCCAAATAAATATAATTTGAGACTTTTAATGAATTAAACTAATTTTATAGGATAATATGACATATTAGTATGTATTTTATTGACTTATTTCGAAGTAATCATTCTGTTATAAGTTTCAAAAAAATCAACTATTGAATAGTGTCAAAATTGACATAAAAGAATTTTTAAAACAAATATTATATTATTAATTGATAATAAATTCATAAAAATCTACGGTTCGGCCAAGAGACTTATATAATGATATTTTTATCATTTATGGACCACTTGGGGTTCTATTGGATGTATATGGTATCTTTATTAACCATATAATATAAAAATACAAAGAGACATTGTAAAAGTGAAACTAATTAACTTAGAGTTAATACTTAAAGATAAGGTTAATATAGTAACCCAAACCTTCCTAAATTCTATTAGTTGAATGTTTATCTACCTATCCGCACCTTAAAATTTAAATAATCAACTTTGGAGCCATTTGAAACCGAATATGAATTTATTATAAATTAATATTTCTAGCTTTTCAAAGGTGCCCCTCACCCCTCTTATAAAAGGGCACTCATACTTCTCATTTCTTCACACCTTCAAATCCTCTTTGTTCGGCCAAACTCTGCCCAAATACTCTCCCAACTTCCCTCACGAGAACCTAGAGGCCTTAGTTTGATCAGAAATACAACCTATGGAGCCCTTTTGATCAAATCAAAAGGAAGAAACCGAAGAAGAGGTAATGATTTCACCACCCTTTTCCGAGTTCCTTTCTTCTTCCACTTCTTCTTCCTTTGTTGTTACCATTATAAAATAATAACTCCAGTATCATATATATACTGTGATGTTATTATAAATATGGTACAACCATATTAAGTATTCTATCCACCCTTTGAATAACATGTCATCATACGTGCGTACGTACGTCTTACCGTCTCCATGTCGTGGGGTAATTGTTATTCAATATATTATTATTTGGATGGGTATAATAATGATGTGTAACACTTGTAAATAATAAATATAACATGTTAATGATTATGTATATATGATATACCATCCATTTATATATTATTTTAATATCAAAAGAATGATATTGTCGCTCTTGCGTACATACGGACTACCGTCTCCACGAACGCGATGAGATTCATTCTCCATCGTATCCATTCAAGTATAATTATCATTTCATGATTTAAAAATAATGTTTAAGGACTTGATATCATTCTGGATATGAATAATATAAAACCTATCTGTTACAAAAATGTCTTACGTAACAAAACATATAAAATAAAATGAGTAAGTTAACACCCGAATCAACGAAAATACTAAGATATTATTAACAAATCAATGTTAAAAGATCATATATGATATCATATAAATGTATATGATTTTGTATAATTTAAATATAACTTCACCATTGTACAGGAGTTTAACCTACCCCAACCAAGTAAAAGTACATGGTAAGGATTTAATTTTCAATCTCTTCATTATCTGAGGTTGTTTAGACGTAATAATCTACTGGGATCTCTTTGTCATCCACATCCATGTTTCATAAAAATGATTTTAAAAATATTTTTACTATTTACTAGAATATGGGTTAAAGTCATTTATACCCCTTTTTGACTTTTTATAAGAGGTTTATAATGGAATCTTTCAGTCGTTTTCCAAACATGGTGCTTTTTAACCTTTTCGACAAAATGAAGGTAAGAATGTTTTTTTAACTTATACGGAGGGTGTGGCTATTTACCACCATTATAAAATTTTCAAAGCTTCACTTACAAGCTTAAAAAGTTATTTTCAAAGTAAATGATTTATTTTAAAATTATGTGACTTTTAAATGATTTCAATATGAATATTTTAAGAATTTCGGAACGGTACTCTTTATCAAAATCAGAATTTTAAATGTTTTAAAGATTTATCTTTCTAAATCTATTTAATTAATGTCCATGTATTCAAAATGGTTTTTATGGATTTATTTATATGGACATGAATGTTTTTAAAATTTTAATTCCATTCAAAAGTTTCAAAGTGGTATGGACACTTTGATTCAAAAACCTCTTTTAAATTACTTCCTTTATAAATTTGTGACTTTTCAATGATTTTGAGAAAAGGGATATTTCTCTCAAATAGATTTGATTTCATCTATTTCAATATCCTTTGATGGATTTTAAGATTATTTGAAGTTGATTTATTATGATACAAAACATTGAATTGTATCTAAGTTTTTGTGATATGTTTTACTGTGGATGTGTTATTTTTATATCATTAATTGTTTATGGAGAAAGTATTGACATTTCAAATGCTAGTTTTAATATGAATGTTTATGTTATGTTTAAACCTTTTCATATGGGAATGCATTGGACTTAGTAAGTGATGGGTGGAGCCCTCTATATCTTCTCGATGCATCGGTAGGTATCAAGAGACAAACTAGTGTGATGGCACAAGGCCTTGGCAAAATCTTATTTGTAGTCTTGGCACGAGGCCATGGCTATGTGGTTATGATAGTCTGGAATTATGCATTCCATCATTATGAAAGTGGTTATTGATATTGAATGTTATTATTTGATTAGTAGAATATCTATGTGAATAAGTAAATGGAATTATTTCATTTTACTTTTCCCATACTATGTTGAAGTTCAAGATTAAAAGGCTTTTGTTTTAGTAATGCATTGCCTTAAATGTTTATGCTTATTTTTGAAAGTTTCCGCTATATTGTTATCTTTAGTGGGCATTTCAGCTCACCCCTTTTCTATGTTTTATTTTTCCCAGGATGTGAAGAAGTAAGTTATGAATGACCTGTAGGGATATTATGAGGGGATAATAGTGTGGACTATGGAGACATTATGTTGTTGTAGTAGTTTTTCACATTATGATGTAATGTAAAATGTTATGAATATATCTAGTGCTTCCAAGGATACTAAACCAATCGGTATTTCGAGATTTGATCTTTCTTGTGATCATGCCAATGTTATGTAATAATGCACCGACTCTGGGTAACTGGGGTCGGGGCATTACAGATGGTATCAGAGAAAGTTTAGTACAAACCTTGGAAGCTAGATTTAGATAAACTCTGATTAGAGCATGTAGACCTATGCTAAATTTGGAGGATTAGTATAGAAGAACTTCCTAGAATTTTGGTATTGTAGAGATTTTGTGAGTTTTCCGAGCAATACATCCCTGTCTGGATACGAGCAGGTAGAGGTGGCTCTGGCACATATGTACCTAGGGGTAAAACCCGAAAACACCGCATTGAGCTAGACTCGAACCTGAACTGGTGCACGACAATGGGCCTTGCTACACTCATGGTTACGACACTCTCGGGGGATATTCTTAGGATAACTCTCATTTTCTTTACAAATCATTATGAAGGGTTTCTGAGTATATACTTCCTCAATGAAAACATTCTTATGATTATGGATTATATCCATAAATAGTTCAATTTATGTTAAGTGATTTACAAGTTTGGTATTAGGTATTCTTATTCATAAACTAATCTAGTGTATTCCATTGTTTAGAAATGGAGCCCAGTAGAAGGAATGATAACTCCAACACTGCACATGATCCAAAGAGAAAGAAGGATCATATATTTCATGGTATTAAGCCAGAATTTATAAGATAAATAGTCTCGCATGTATTATCATCATATGAAGAAATAATATCATGTGTTGATAAGATAAGTAAAGAGTTTACTGAGTCATATGGATTTGAAGGGAAGCAAGAGAATAAAAGTATGGAAGAGAGAAAGATGGATAAAGGGAAGAGGGAAAAGAAGAATTTTCCCATATGTGATAACTATGGAAAGAAACACCCTGGAACTTGCCTGAAAGAAATGGGAGTTTGTTATAAGTGTGGAGGAAAAGGTCACAAAGTACGTGACTGTAAGGGTAAGAAAATTGTTTCAAATGTATAATGCTTCATTTTCAAGGAGTTTGGACACTACGTAAACCTATGTCTCAGTCATCAGACTATGGCGTAAATGATGCTATTGGATAATAATCAAGTTATGATACTACAACAGATGAAGAGAAATGATTAGAGTTCTTATGTTGATTATGTCATTTGAGTGTTGTATCAACAATGTACTTTTTATAATAATTATGGAGTATATAAGGATTGTACTGCAGTACTATTTCATTATCGACTTGAGATTGTCTGGAACAAAGAAAAGTGACTCAATAGTAGTTTAAATTTTTGGAAAATATATGGTTGAGAGAAAGATAAACCATAATATGGTTCTGATACCGAGGTAGTGATTTTAGAATAATACATGATTGTTTCAGATAAATTATATTGGATATTCTTGACTACCTTGAAACTGATTAATGATTTGTATATTCCATCATTGTTGGGGTTTACAACATTTTTGGATTGAAGGAGTATATTTATTATTCTATAAGGAATAAGGGATCATGAATGTAATCAATAAGGTTTTATGATAATTCAGGATGTTGCAGTGTTTTAAAAGAATACAAGATGAAGGTGATCACATGTTTTTACTCGAAAAAAGGATCTTCGTTGTGTTTACCTTCCTTCTAAATTTTGGACTGAAGTATTTTGGATAGTTCTAGTTTGGATTATTTTGGATTGTTATAAAAGGAAAACTCGGAGGTCGGGCAGCAACCCGTCACGTCCGGCAAGGCCACGAGACTTGAACCCACAACTGAAGGGCGACAAGGGTGTATCACCAACCACTGACCCACGTGATGTTCGGGATTAAATAATGTAGTTTTTTTAAAAGATATGTTAGATGAATTATAAATTAATTTTTTTGGAACCCTATACGAATAGGATAAATAGAATATATTTTTTTCGTTCTATTATCTTTCAGAGTGAAAGATGAGTTTGTGGTAGAAATTAGTCAAAGGATGGAACTCTACTTGTCAAGAATATATTTTTCTTCTTCTCTTATTCTATGAAGAAATTAATTCTTATACTTTATTTAAGGAATCCTAAAACCAAAAATGTGTTATCCTAATACCCAATGTTTTGTTGAACCGATGGTATTTCAAATCATCATAGATTGATGAATTTAAGGACCTCAATTTTACACTTGTTTGTGACTGATGACCTCAATCACTACCTATAAATATTTACGTTTTTCCACCAATTATATGTCTCTAATTGCCACCAATGTTCTCCTAATATAGATCATAATTTGGTGGTGACCCATTCATTTCTCTTTTCCTCATATTAAGACTAAATTTTAGTAACCTAATTTCCGATGTGGGTTTTACCACAAAGATATTTTCTATTTTCAACATTTTATTTTCGAAGAACAATTTCAAATTTCGAGGATGCAATTTATTGAAGGAGGGGAAAATGTAACACCCCAAGATTTCATAGTGTGGTATTTCTTCAAAATAATTAAATAACTTGCACTACACGCAACACTGAGCTCAATCGCACCATGAATTACCAAACAAGCCGTTCAAAATAGGTTATGAATAGTATTAACTAAATTTTAAACTTTTTATAATCCTTATAATTTTGGAATCCATATTATGAGTTTCTTAGACATAACGTAAGAACAAATTCATTTTCAGTATTGCACTTTTATCAACTTTTAATACTGAACCCTTTTTAAATACAGTATTTTAAACTTTTTGATTAAATGGGGACATCAAAAATTTAAAATGAAACATCCCAAGCTTCCACGGTACGCTTTCCTTTGAATAATACAGTAGCGTGTGTTGTATGAAACTTTGAGTTCTAACACACACCATAACCAATCAAACTAGACGTTATGAATAGTAATACCTAATTTTTGAAATTATATATATTTTATATTTCAAAATGGACTTCATTTTTGGATTCGGAATATCGAAATTATCCAAGGGTGTAATTTTGGTACTTTTCAGATAACTTTCATATTTTGATTAATAGTGAAAATTACTAAATTTTAATTTAAAACAACTTTTTTAATCAAAATAATTAATTGTGATAAATTATGAATTTGAGTGGTTTTAAAGTATATTTATAATATATTTTTGTCATTTAATACAATTTTGGTCATTGGACATAATTTCACAATTAAAACAAACATAAACAAGTGTCAATCTTTTGATAGTTATTATCTCTTAAAAACACGCTTTTTGTTTTAACAACAGGAATTAATTTAAAATTAATTTCTGCCACTTCTATGATTTGAATATGGAAAAATGGATTCCATATTTGGAATCAGGATGTTCAAATTGTGTAAATAGGTATCTTTTATTTTTAGACATTTTGAATAATTACTGCGGTAAATATTTTATTTACCATGGTTAAGGGTAAATCCAGTAAATAAGGGTTAAAAAATAATATTATAATAATAATAAATTACCCTAAAACGTGTCCTAACCTTATTGGTTGATACATGTTCGACAATGGTTATCTTTGAGTCCATTTTGGGACCCCATGGAGCCACTTGTAGGTGATAGGGACACTTAATTTTAATTAAATTAAAATGAGTACAAAAATGACATAAGCATATATCTTTTAGAAAAACAATTTTTAAATAGGGTTATATATGTTGGATTTTAAACTATAAATATTAATTAGAAAGATAAAAAGATTTCCTACATAACGATATTTTATTTATAATTTTTATATATTATAAAATTTATTTTATTTATGACACAATGATGATGTAGTAATTACCATAATAGTGAGAAATTAAAATAATTGCTATTATAAATACCCAAATAAATATAATTTGAGACTTTTAATGAATTAAACTAATTTTTTAGGATAATATTACATATTAGTATTGATTTAAGTGACTTAGTTCGAAGTAATCATTCTGTTGTAAGTTTCAAAAAAATCAACTATTGAATAGTGTCAAAATTGACATAAAAGAGTTTTAAAAAACAAATATTATATTATTAATTAATATTAAATTCCTAAAAATATAAGGTTCGTCCAAGATACTTATATCATGATATTTTTATCATTTATGGACCACTTTTGGGTCTCTTGGATGTATATGGTATGTTTAATAACCATATAATCTAAAAATACAATGAGACTTTGTAAAAGTGAAACTAATTAACTTAGAGTTAATACTTAATGATAAGGTTAATATAGTAACCCAAACCTGTCTAAATTCTATTGGTTGAATGGTTTGGGACCTATACCCACTTTAAAATTTAAATAATAAACTTTGGAGCCATTATAAACCGAATATGAATTTATTATAAATTAATATTTCTAGCTTTTCCAAAGGTGCCCCTCACCCCTCTTATAAAAGGACACTCATCCTTCTCATTTCTCCACACCTTCAAAGCCTTTTGGTTCGGCCAAAATCTCTCCAAATACTCTCCCAACTTCCCTCACTACAACCTAGAGGACTTAGTTTGATCATAAATCCAACCTAAGGATCCCTTTTGATCGAATCTACAGGAACAAACCGAAGAAGAGGTAATGATTTCACCACCCTTTTCCAAGTTCCTTTCTTCTTCCACTTCTTCTTACATTGTTGTTACCATTATAAAATAATAACTCCAGTATCATATATAAACTGTGATTTCATTATAAATATGGTACAACCATATTCAGTATTCTATCCGCCCTTTGAATAACATGTCACCATACGTGCGTACGTACGGCTTACCGTCTCCACGTCGTGGTGTAATTGTTATTCAATATATTATTATTTGGATGGGTATAATAATGATGTGTAACTCCTTTAATAATAAATATAACATGTTAATGATTCGGTATATATGATATACCATCAATTTATATATTATTTTAATATCAAAAGAATGATATTGTCGCTCGTGCGTACGTACGGACTACCATCTCCACGAACGCGATGAGATTCATTCTCCATCGTATCCATTCACGTATAATTACCATATCATGATTTAAAAATAATGTTTAAGGACTTGATATCATTCTGGATATGAATAATATACAACCTATCTGTTACAAAAATGTCTTACGTAACAAAACATATAAAATAAAACGAGTAATTTAACACCCAAAACAACGATAATACTAAGATATTATTAACAAATCAATGTTAAAAGATCATATATGATATCATATAAATTTATATGATTATTTTATAATTTAAAAATTATTTCACCATTATACAGGAGTTTAACCTATCCCAACCAAGGAAAAATACAAGGTAAGGGTTTATTTTGTAATCTCTTCATTATCCGAGGTTGTTTATACGTAATAATATACTAGGATCTCTTTGTCATCCACATCCATGTTTTTTAAAAATTATTTTCAAAAC
The DNA here is from genome assembly GCA_963277665.1 of Viscum album. Taxonomy (NCBI): domain Eukaryota; kingdom Viridiplantae; phylum Streptophyta; class Magnoliopsida; order Santalales; family Viscaceae; genus Viscum; species Viscum album. The sequence goes on along the minus strand of OY728148.1, from coordinate 958,544,179 downwards.
ATTTTTACTATTTACTAGAATATGGGTTAAATTCATTTATACCCTTGTTTGACTTTTTATAAGAGGTTTATAAAGGAATCTTTCGGTCATTTTCCAAGCAATGTTCTTTTTAACCTTTTCGACAAAACTAGGGTAAGAATGTTTTTTTATCTTATATGGCGGGTGCGGCTATTTACCACCGTTATAAATTTGTCAAAGCTTACCATACAAGCTTACAAGGATATTTTCAAAGTAAATGTTTTATTTTATAATTATGTGACATTTAAATGATTTCAAAATGAATATTTTAAGAATTTCGGAAAGGTACTCTTTATCAAAATCAGAATTATAAATGTTTTAAAGATTTATCTTTCTAAATATTTTTAATTAATGTACATGTATTAAAAATGGTTTTTAAGGATTTATTTATATGGACATGAATGTTTTTTAAAATGTTAATTACTTTCAAAAGTTTCAAAGTGGTATGGGACACTTTTATTCAAAAATCTCTTTTAAATTACTTCCTTTATAAATGTGTGACTTTTCAATGATTTCGAGAAAAAAGATATTTCTCTCAAATAGATCTGATTTCATCTATTTCAACTTCCTTTGATGGATTTTAAGCTTATTTGAAGTTGATTTATTATGATAAAAAACTTTTGTATTGTATTGAAGGTTTTGTGATATGTTTTACTGTGGATGTGTTATTTTTATACCATTCATTGTTTATGGAGAAAGTATTGACATTTCATATGCTAGTTTTAATATGAATGTTTATGTTATGTTTAAACCTTTTCATATGGGAATGAATTGGACTTAGTAAGTGACTAGTGGAACCCTCTATAGCTCCTCGATGCATCGGTAGGTCTCATGAGAAAAACTAGAGTCTTGGCACAAGGCCTTGGAAAAATCATATTTGTAGTCTTGGCACGAGGCCTTGACTATGTGGCTATGATAGTCTGGAATTATGCATTCCATCATTATGAAAGTGGTTATTGATATTGCCTGTGATTATTCGATTAGTAGAATATCCATGTGAATAAGTAAATAGAATTATTTCATTTTACTTTTTCCATACTATGTTGAAGTTCAAGTTTTAAAGGCTTTTGTTTTAGTAATGCATTTCCTTAAATGTTTATGCTTATTTTTGAAAGTTTCTGCCATATTGTTATCCTTACTGGGCATTTGAGCTCACCCCTTTTCTATGTTTTATTTTTCCCAAGATGTGAAGAAGTAAGTTATGAATGACCTGCAGGGATATTATGAGGGGATAATAGTGTGGACTATGGATACATTATGTTGTTGTAGTAGCTTTTCACTTTATGATGTAATGTAAAACTTTATGAATATATCTAGTGCTTCCAAGGCTACTAAACCAATCGGTCTTTCGAGATTTGATCTTTCTTATTATCATGCCAATGTTATTTAATAATGCACCGACTATGGGTAACTAGGGTCGGGGCGTTAAAAATCTCACACTCATCTCTCAACCCTTGTTTGATCTCATCACGACACTAATTGAAATAGTTTTAACAAGATCAATGGTTGAGGAGGAGTGGTTTTTGACCTACCCAAGACACAACATTTTTTTGAGGGCGTACAACAGTCGTAAATTTGGTACACACGCATAGGTCAATCTGGTACAGTAATAAAATAGATCGAATAAGGAATGAACGTATAGAAATATCATTTAAAGATGAAAAACATTAACCCAACATATATTTACCTTATATTATGTAAGAAATAATCACACATTGTAGTTTGGTGAAAAACATTTTGGAGATATTAGTGACACATTTTTCCCAAAAACTACTCACAAAATGGGAATCTATCATCTCAAAGGTTTCACATCGATACGACCATTTATATCATTGACAGAAAACCAATTCACTAAAAATCACTCCCTGATGTTAAATTCATACAAATACTCTTTTTAGCCTTCGTTATTGTATTTTTACTTTCCCCACATTATGGTCGCCACATCATGGATCTTCGAAATTGTTGATGGAAAAAAATGAAAATACCATAAAGAAGGCCAAAAAGAGAAAATAAATGGAGAAAAAATATGAAAATTCCTAACTATCCCATGAATGTACCCACCCCCACACCTAGAGAATGCAGTTTCCTCAATATAATAAAAGAGACTGTGGGAAGGAAGGATAAAACCTGGTGAGTGTTATTCATAGACCGCTTCTTGAACCTGGAGTTCCTCCATTGGGGACTCCGGAATGGCTTCATGGAAGTGCTTCAGCCGCTTCCCATTGATAGTGACGGTTTGCTTGGTGTATTCATTTGGAACCTAGACAACACCAAATGGAGAGACTTTAGTAACAATGTAAGGTCCAAACCCACGGGAACGAAGATTACCAGGGTGCAACTTCAGCCTTTCATTGTAGAGTAGGACCTTCTGCCCGATGTGGAATTGAAGACGAAGGATGAGATGGTCATGGGCATCCTTGGTTCGCTCCTTTTAAATTCGGGAGTTTTCATATAAATCTCTTCTCATTTCCTCCAACTCCTGAATCTACAATTTCCTTTGAATACATGCACCATGAATCTTAGAATTGCATTGTTTAATAGCCCAGTAGTCCCTGTGCTCTATCTCAAAAAGGAGGTGACAACTCTTCCCAAAAACTAGCCGATATGGTGACATGCCAATTGGAGTTTTGAATGCAGTACGGTAAGCCAATAATGAATCATCAAGTCTAAGACTCCAGTCTTTTCTATTTGGCTGAACCATTTTCTCAAGAATCTGTTTTACCTATCTATTTGATACTTTGGCTTGACCATTTTTTTATGGGTGATAAGCAGTAGACACTCGACGCCCAACCCCATACCTGCAAAAAAGAGATTGCATTGTGCGGTTGCAGAAATGAGAACCCTGGTCACTGATGATAAAACTAGGTAATCCAAACCTACAGAATATATGGGTTCTCAAAAATTCCACAACTGTCTTGGAATCATCTGTCATCGTGGCTCGTGCATCTACCCACTTTGAATCATAATACACTTCCAGAAAAATGTAAAGGTTCCCAAATGAATTGGTCAATGGTCACATAATGTCAATACCCCAAACATCAAAAATGTCATGGAAGAGTAAGGGTTGTTGGGGCATCTCATTTCTTTTAGAGACATTCCCTATTCATTGATAGCGAGGAAAAGATTTTCAATATCCGTGGGCATCCCGAAACAAAGTTGGCCAAAAGAGACCCAAATCTATGACCTTGCGAGCAGTTCGTTGGGGACCAAAGTGGCCCCCACAAGCAATTGTGTGGAAGAACCTAAGGAGAGACTGAAACTCACTATCGGGAACACAACGCCTAATAACTTGATCACTGCATGTGCGCCAGAGGTAGGGGTCATCCCAAATTTACCAACAAGACTCATGTTTTAGACGGTCAGACTGGTTTTTTGTGAAATAAGTAGGAATGCAAGACGCTACCAAATAATTTACAATTTCAGCATACCAAGGAATAACACCTTGCACTCGGTACAATTGCTCATCAGGAAAAATTTTATTTATGGGAATATAGGAGGATGATTCAATGTCCGAGGATGGGAGAATCCTACTGATATGGTCAGAAACCACATTCTCGGCTCCTTTTTTATCCCTAATTTCTAGATCAAATTCCTGGAAGAGGAGCATCCAGCGAATGAGACGTGGTTTGGCTTCTGGTTTCTTTAGGAGATATCATAGGGCAGCATGGTCGGAGAACACAACGACTTTCGACCCTAGAAGGTATGAACTGAATTTATCCCAGGCAAACACAATGGCCAGAAATTATTTTTCAGTTTTGCTATAGTTTCCTTGGGTAGGGTCCAGAGTACGTGAGGCATAAGCTATGACATGTGGAGCTCGGTCAACCCTTTGTGATGAGACTACCCCAACTGCATAGTTAGAGGCATCACACATGATCTCAAATGGTAAATCCCACCGAGGTGGTTGGATTACCTGGGGTGACATGAGACTCCATTTTAACTTATTTAAAGCTTCCTCACATTTTTTATCAAAATAAAATTCTTTTTCTTTTCGGAGTAATCGGGAGAGGGGGAGTGCAATTTTACTAATGTCACGAATGAAACAACGATAAAATCCAGCATGACACAGGAAAGACCGCACATCCCGAACATTTTTAATGAATGGTATGGAGGAAATGATACCTACTTTTTATTTTTACACTTGGATACCTTCCCCAGAAATGACATGTCCAAAAACTATGCCTTTTCGCACCATGAAATGGCATTTCGCATAATTTAATACGAGATTCTTTTCAATACAGCGATGTAGGAAAAAAGCAAGACTACTCAAACATTCATCAAAAGAGGATCCATAAACAGTAAAATCATCCATAAAAACATCCATGCAATTCTCTAGGCAATCCAAAAAAATACTAACCATACATCGTTGGAATGTACCTGGAGCATTGCACAGACAAAATGGCATTCTTCTATTAGAAAATGTACCAAAGGGGCAAGTAAAGGTTGTCCTTTTCTTGATCCTCGGGGGCAATATGGATCAGAAAGTATCCAGAATATCCATCATGGAAACAATAATGGGACTTCCCTGCTAGCCTCCCTAGCATCTGGTCAATGAATGGCAATGGGAAATGGTCATTCCTAGTGTGTTGGTTTAGTCGACGATAGTCTATACAGACATGCCAACTATTCTGTACACGAGTTGGAACCGATTCATTGTTTTCATTTTTAATTATAGTAAGGCCGGTTTTTTTAGGAACTACTTGAACGGGACTGACCCGTTGGCTGTCAGAGATAGGGTAAATGATTCCAGTAGCCAACAATTTTGTTACTTCTTTTTTAATAACATCAAGTAGGCTTGGGTTCAGTCGACATTGTGACTGCCTGACTGGTTTAGCCTCATTATTTAATAAAATATGATGTGTACAAATTGATGGGCTAATGCCAGGAATGTCAGCAAGTGTCCATCCCAAGGCTTGTTTATACTTCCTCAAAAGATCAAGCAGTCACAACTCATGCTCAGGAGGGAGTGAACTAGCAATGATGATGGGAAACATGTTTCCATTCTCAAAATATGAGTATTTTAAATCTTGAGGCAGTTGTTTCTATTTCAATTCTGGGGGATTTTGGATTGACAGAAGTGTGTGTGAATGTGAGAAGTCCCTGATCTCATCTAACTGCTCAATGGTAACATCCTTAGATGAGGAATGAGATTTTACAAGCATAGCAGTATCATCGATGGTCATGTGATCCTCTATGTTAAAGAAATCATCAATTAAAAAACATGCATGACAGTTCTCTAGCCTGCTACAACAGTCAATGCATGATTCATTACCTAAAATTTCAATTAATGAAGAAAAATCAGAAAAGGGAACATGTGAATGAAAATAAGTTGTTTCAGGGGAAGGGAGAACATCAATTGAATTGATAGAGAGAGAGGAGTGTTCTTTTGAGGGGTTCTTCATGGAATCAAGGATATTGAAGTGGACAATATTACCACCAAACTCCATAGATAATGTACCGTTATGGACATTAATTATGGATTTCGCGGTTTTCAAGAAAGGACGCTCCAATATAATTGGGGCATGTCCAATCATCCTATCATCTTCCATTTTAAGCACGTAAAAATCAACAGGAAAAATTAAATTTTGCACCCTCATAAGAATATCTTCTAACACACCAGAGGGGTGTGCTGTACTCCAATTTTCTTGCTGACCGACAATACAAGTGGGCTTCTGTTCACCGACCTGCATTGAAGAGTAAATAGAGTAAGGCATCACATTAATAGAAGCACCCAAATCAAGCATAGCGTTGGAACATGAATACTCCCCTATGGTGCACATAATTGAGAATGTCCCTAGATCATTGCACTTGGTGGGATTTGATGGCTCTATCAATGCGGAAACATTCCTCCCTAGTCTCACCTTCTCATCACCATGAAGCCTCCTTCGTTGTGTACACATCTCCTTCAGAAACTTGGAATATCTTGGAATTTTCTTCACAGCATCAATCAAAGGAATGTTAACCTGTACTTTCTTGAATGTTTCCATGATTTCATTATAATATTCATTTTCTTTTTGTTTCCTAGGTTGGATATCTCTTTGAGGAAATGGAAGAGAAATGGTTGGGATATGCGACTCATCAACAACCATAGTCTTTCCTTTGGAAGGGCATCTCTCAGGAAAATGGTTTGCTTCTCTTGGACCATTTTCAGCAGTTGGGATGGTGGTTTCCTTTGGATGGGTTGACTCTAATGGAGGGGACATTTGGCTTTTAAGATGTTTCCCACTCTTAAGGGTGATGGCACTAACATTTCATTTATCCCTAGGGTTTACTACTGGTTGAGATGTTAGTTTACCCGACCCATGACTTTGGATTTCCCCCACTGAGTTGGAAAGATGGCCTCGTTGGGTATTTAGGTATTATATGGCTGCTTGTGTGGTTTGTTGGAATTGGATTTTATTGGCATCCATTTGCTTCATCATGTCTTCTAGGCTAGGCTCGGTTTTTGGAGGGGGTGGTTGGAATGGCCTTTGGGGTGGTTGAGGATTTCTGGGTGGTGGTGGATGACTACTCTGACCCTATTGGTTCCATTGCTGTTGAGGTTGGTTTGAATACCCCCATTGCCTATAGGCTTGGTTGTCCTTCCTCACTTGGTTGGATGGATAGTATGGTTCTTGCCTAAAGGGTTGGTTAAAGGGGCGTCCTGGAAATATTGCCTCACAAATTTCAGAAGTTTCTCTCAATTGAGCACATTGGTCAGAATAGTGGGTGTCAGATGAGAAAATTCCACAATGTATTGAAGGAGGAGATTGAGATTTTCCTTGGGAGAGAAAAAGTTGCCGTAGAAGGGTACTTACCTCTTCGAACTTCGTGTCCACCTTCTTCTCAGACTCAGTACTTTGCACCTCATGAACTCCTCGAATGGGAACACTAGACCGTGTACCAAATTGTTGAGTGTTTTGTACCATGTTCTCAATTAGGGTTCTTGTAGCAATTGGGGTCTTATCTACCAGCGCACCACCTGCAGCAGCATCAATCATATTACGATCAAGTGGAATTAAACCTTCATAAAAATGCTGAATTAAGAGTTGATAACTTATTTGGTTGTGTGGGAAACTTGAACAAAGACTTTTAAATTTTTCCCAATATTCATGAAGTGTTTCCCCTAGAGGTTATCTTATACAACATATTTCTTTCCATATAGTTGCAGTTTGGGAGGCTGGGAAGTATTTTTCATGAAAAAGGCGCTTCATGTCCGCCTATCCTCTTATTGGTGAATTAACATAGTACAACCAATCTTTCGTAGTGTCTTCTAAAGAAAATGGGAATGCTCTAAGTTTTACTTGTTCCTCATCAACATTAGCAGGATTTAATGTTGAAAAAATAGTATGAAATTTTTTTAAGTGCTTATGAGGGTCTTCTCCAGGCAGTCCATGAAATCTTTATAATAAATGGATTAAACCAGATTTTAATTCAAAATTAGGTGTCTCGCCTTTAATTTGAATTTAAGTGGGTTGGATATCAACATCAGGTGAGGTTAACTCGTTTAATGTTCGAATATTTTCATCCATGTTATTGAATATTATTTCTGGTTCTAATTTGGTTCCAGAAGAGTATGGGTTTAGAAGAATCTCGAGTGGTGTGTCCTCCTTTAAAAGGGGGTCTTGTGCGTCTCAATGTTGCTGACGTAGGATCCTCTCCGCTTTGGGTTTGAAATGTGGTAAGTCTCCCGAAGTAGAACACGTCATGCACAAAACCTACATAAGATATAGATCAGATCACAAGAATAAATAAAAATGTAGAAAAACAAACAAACAAATATTCACAAAATTTACAACTACTTTATAAAAAACACTCAATAAAAACCAAAGCGCTCACCGGCAACGACGCCAAAATTTGACCGTTATGTCATGACTCGTCAAATTGATTATGTTTTTAAGGTTGATTTATAGTCTAGGGTAGACCCTATGTCGTCTCTCAAGGAGAGTTGGTTGGTTTAGAGTGTGTATTTTTAATAAAAATGACTAAGAGAGGGGGTGGTTTTGAAAAGAGTTTAAAACAATGACTTAGTTGAAATGTCTTAAAAATTGAGTAACTAAGTGGATTTTGAAAAATATGAGATAAAAGGGTTGATGTGATTTCACTACACACATATCAAGTTCATTGTTCATAGAGATTCATCTTAGGTTTAGAGTAATTCTTTGGTTGGAGTTAATTGGAATCCCGATTAATTCCTAAGCTTTTATTTCAATGCTTGAAGGACCCAACCTTGACATAACAATTATAATGTAAAGGTCCAGTACTTATGCATGGAATAAGAGCATCCAAAGCATATTGAAATATCAATAAGGTGTATATGAAATGGATTCTAGTGATGTCCAATCGGAACTACCCAAGTCACGCACTCAAAACCTCACACCGATCGGTTAGAAATTAAGAGCATAACACTCACACGCATCAAATAAAGCATTCAAATATGAAATAAAATAAGATACATGGAATGAAATGTTTAAAAACCCAAATTACACCAAACCAGTAGCTAATGTATGCATCAGAACTCCCTTGACATGTGTGTAGATCCCTCACAACGAACACCCAACTTTTAGCTCGACATCGAGAGGAGGAAGCTCGGGTGGAACTCCTTCTTCATCCTTGATTCCCCTATGAGGATATGGGCCTCCAGAACCTCCAAGGTGATTAGGAGACTCCTCTAGGACTCCAAATTGGTAGAACTTCACTCCTTGGCCGAAATTCCAAATGAGGATCCCAAGGTTCCCTTTGATAGGAAATGTGGGAGGTGGTTTTGGGCACACAGATTTACTAAAACTTCTTGGCACATTATTTTAGCCTACCAGACAGTATTGAAACGGTTTTTGGAAAACTAAAAGGTTGTAGGCCCACGTCTGGAATATCTCCACCGAAATTTTGGCATCATTTCAACAAGTGGAGTGCAAGATATGGACAGATCACAGCACAAAACTTTTGACCTCGAGCAAATTGGGTGTGTTGGAAATATCAGGTCGTCTGGGCCCCTTATTGGCCGAATATCTCTTGGATTATTAAATAAAGGTTGTAGACCTATGATTTTTGGATTTTCCCACAAAATATAAACCCATGTGGATGCACAGTGAAGTATCAGCATGAATTTTAGTCCACTGAACTTCTTGGATCCTGTGCAGTTTGGCCCATTTTTCAAGGACTTCATCATGGGCCCTCCAAATCACCTCCACCTACATTGTAATTTTAAAAACAAGTATAATTTCCCTATTTAACAGTGATAAAAAAATTATTTAATCAAAAATAAAGCACAATTTGATAATATTTTTATAATTTTTAATACAAAAAATGTTTAGAACAACGGTGTAAGGGTGAAAATGAAACAGTGAATCGTGGTACGATCATATACCAATTCTCTCTTAGTGTACTTAGAATGATATCAAGATGTTGGTCATAATAATTATATGTCTTGGAGTGAACCAAGATGTCTTCCAAAATCACTACCACAAATTGATCTAGGTACAGATTAAGGATTTTGTTCATTAAGTCCATAAACATTACTGGTGTGTTCGTCAACCCCAGAAATATTATGATGAAATCATATAGTCCATACATGCTTCTAAATTCATCCCTTGGTATATCAGAAGTCTGAAATCTCAGTTTATGATACCCTAATCTCAATTCAATCTTCGAGAACACACAAGCTCCTCTCAACTAGTTAAATAGTTCAGCGGTATTTGGGAGAGGATACTAGTTCTTCACAGTCATCTAGTTCAACTTTCGGTAATCAACACATAAGCATAAACTCTTATCAGCCTTATTTTCAAACAAAACTAGTGAACACCTACGATACTTACTCAGATAAATAAGTACCTTATCCCTTAACTCCTCCATCCAAGTCTTGAGCTCTTGAATATCATTCGATGCCATTATATATGGTGGAATAGAAATCATTTCTTCCCCTGGTATGAGCTCAATGCTAAATTACACATCTCTCTTAGGTGGAATCCCTGAGAAATATTAAGTAAATACATCCTAAAACCTATCCACTAAGTGTAAAAAGACATCTCATTTTAGACTGCCATCATATAGAAATAAACTAGAAACCTGGTTTGTGATCTCTCCTATTTGATGAGTAATTGGCCCTACTTGGAACACCTAGATATCGCACTCTCCACAATGAATATATTTGTAACCCTTTAGAGATGTAATGGTCACTCTCTTATGGTAAAAATCAATGGGGGACAATATGATACAAACCAGTACAAACCCATAATTTTTTCAAAGCCTAACATGTCTATGATATAAATATCCCGTAGAAATTGATACGTATCGACCACAAGAGAACACCCATTGCACAAAAAATGTCACTTGACCGAACTCCATGAGGTGTGTTTGTCGTCAACACACCACTCATGACCTCCATTACCAGGCTCAATCCATTGATATGTTTTGTAGAAATAAAGGAATGATAGGCACTGATGTCAAATAAGGCACTAGATATCATATAAGATATAAAAATAGTACCTCTCACTGTCAATGGTCCAGCCTTGATATCCACAAGCGTATGGTGAATAGAATGCAACAGTCTTACCCCACCTCCCCGTGATGCAGTCTAAGTCTCCTGTGCTTCCCTACACTACTAATATGAGCGCTCATACCCTGAAGCTCCATATACACTACCTTTACCACCTTTTCCAGTAGAACTTCAGATACAAGAATAATATGGTGCATAATATCCTCTTCCTACACTCTGATTTTAACTATCTATACAATTACTACTCATTTATCATTGGGTCTGGTAGAACTTTTGTAGATGTCCCATCATTCTGAATGACTGTTACTATATTGGTGGTTGAGGTAAATATATTAAAATGTTTCTTAATCTACTACACTTGTGATAGATCACTCAATTAAGGTCCTATGAAATTGATCCCTCTTTTTTAGGTAATCTATTTCCCATTACCTTGGATGATGTTCTAATAGCAATGCTTCCTACTCTTAGAAGTCGTACCTCCTAATCATCAAATTGGAACCACCTTTCCTACACTAGAAGCCTCTTCAGGTTACCCATGTCTATGAGATTCTTATCAACCACCTAAGAAAACTCCTTTCACTGAAAATGGTTAACTTGGGACTTAATCTCACATTTAATCTCATCCTAAAAATGTCTCGTTGTAGTTATCTCATCCACTACCAATGCTGGAGAAAATTATTGCAAATGGGAAAAGTTTCTAACATAGTCTATCACATAAATACTCCCCCAAGTCAACCTCATGAACTCAGATACTCTCTCCTACCTCAGTATCTCTGGATAGAAGTTCACTAAAAAATTATCCAAGAGTTCCTTCCATAACATACCATTAGCCTATATAGTCCACTCCTAAACATACCACCAGTGATTCACTGATCCTCATATCATGTAAGTAGCCAACATGACCATCCTCTCTATAGGAGTCTCAAAGTGGTCAATTATAGTCTCAAGGGACTCAACCCAGAAATAATCTCTCTCATGTCCACCTCTCCAATAAAAGTAGGAGGGTTTTGAATTTGTAACTCTAAATTTAGATCAAACATACTCTTCACAACCCACCCCGGGTCTATTCCCATGAATTTCATGAAGTGGGAAATGTTCTCTTGGAACTACTCCCTGAATTCATCACCTGACACAATTGGTTCCTTAGTTCCTACTACTAGTAGATCATCTCTAGCCATATCCTCATGTTATCCTCTTAATAAGCTCCTTCGTTGAGAAATATCTATACCATTAAAAATAGGTACCTTTGGACACCTTTTACAAAATTGACACATTTAAGGTAAAATAAAATATTCCACAACTAGTCGTTTCCCAAAACCCTACCGCATAGTCAAAACTGAGGTGTTATTACTACCCTCAATAATCTTACTCCTTGGTCCTTGATAACCAGGGAAAACACATTCTAATTATTCATGTTTCTCATTTAGACACCCTTTATTCTCATCTTACATCATTCCACAATCGTTCTCAATTTCATGTTAGGTTCCATTTTCATTTCAATTTCACATTCATGGAAATACAGTTCAAGATCAATAACTTACCCATAACCAATTTTTCTATGTGTTCCTAAAATGATTCATGTCACAATAACCCTAAGTTCCTATAATGATGCATGTAACTCAAATCATGTGTCATACTGGTCCATGAGTCAAAACTAAAGAAAAATTAACATTAATAATCACAACAAAAAACAAGTGTGTCACCCAAGTTGAAATAATATTCAACTGTAACAGAAAATAGAAATAACTACAATTCCACTCTGGGTACTTGGGTTCTCCCCCATACATGGGTTAGCTACTCCCATGCATGATATTATAACCAAGGCCCGAATCTTTCTAGTTTCATGTCTACCATTACCAAATAGTAATACAAAATAAAAAAGAAAAGAAAAATGGACTCTGATACCACTTTGTAATGTCCGGACCCAGGTGCCACACATCAGTGCCTCGAGTCGGTCAGTCACATGACCCCAAGTGTTCCTCCCCATATGCTAGAGGATACCGAATAACAGTAAATTGTTATCACATTATCAATTAATCTTTATTTAACAACATAAACCCCTAAAATCTCATAGACACTTGTACCTTAATGATTGCTTTGGCACATTCTGAAGCCTGAAGTATGTCTAATGGATTTAAAATCTCATAATTCCATTTTTATCATTCAATACCTACTTTGTCTCATACTGGGTCCAGAAGTATGTCCAATGAAAATCTTGTCTCATAACGTCATTGATACCCTTATTTAATTCAAACTTGAATTCCCATGTTACAATCCATAAATCACATAATAGAATTACCATGTTCCCATTATTTAATTTACAGCTAAATTACAATGTTACCATTCATACCTTACAAATTATAATGATCATGTTCGAATTCTTTATTTCACAACTAAATAACCATGTTACCATTCATAACTTACACATTAGAATGAACATGTTCCCATTATTTAATTCTAAACTAAATTGCCATGTTAACAATCATAACACATAATTAATTAAACATTTAAACATCTAAATAAATTCCATTACTAATTAAACAATTACTTAAACACAAATATTATATTATTTAATTCAATAATTAACTAATCACATAAATAACATTAATTATTTCAAAAATTAATTAACCACATCATGTAAATTAATTAATTCTAAAATTAATTAATAACGTAAATTATATTAATCAATTGAACAATTAACTAACCCCAAAAATTTCATTACTAATTAAACTATTATTTAACACATAAATACCCTTAATTAATTTCCCAATTAATTGAGTACATCAATCACATTAATTAACTCTTCAATTAATTAATCAATATCCACAAACTCAAAATTCCATAATTAATTCCACAACTAATTATCTCAATCAGAAGCTAAATATGTCATAATTAATCACAAAATTAAATATTTCAATCCTCAAATCTCAATATCTCACAATTAATTCTACAATTAATTCTCTCAATCTATAATTTCAAAAATCACTAATTTCACATTTCCTTAATTAATTAATTCACCAAATTAATTAATTTAGTGAGTAACACAATTTCTAAAAATATAATCGAAATTATAAAATAACATATACATAATTTAAATAAAGACTTTGGGATTTGGATTATAGAACGACTAACTCGATTCCTTTACAAGCGGTCGTCCAACAGAAATCCCCAAAATTTGACCATCACAACGACATATAACAAGATCTGAATCTAAATCCCTAAATCAAGATTGAATAAATAAATATCTCTTAAATCTATATATATATATCTACAATTATATATCTAGATAAAAAAACAAGGTTTCTATCCAATCAAAATAAGAATAACAAACCCTATCTAAAATAGGAGAAGAAAGGAGAAGGAATGAGAAACCAAGTGAGATGAGATCCTCTTACTAAGAAGGGTGCATATCATTGATATTGTCTTTGAGTCACAAATAATAGAGGTTATGAAGACGATTAATCCATCTAACAGGCTCCAAAATCATGAAATATAATCTAGGGTCGAATAGGGGTTGAATAAAAGTTAAAATGGGGGTTTGAGTGATTGAAATATAATTTTTGGGTTATTTAAAAGGTCGTGCATGGTTAGTTGGGAAGGGGTGCATGGTTTACCCTAACTATGAGCCTAACCATGTGCCACTATTATGGGGGTACACAGTTTCTCCTAAGAGGGTGCATGGTTTTAAAAACTGTGCGCTAATTGTGAAATTCCTCTGTCCAGTGTTGCACAGTTTGATGGGTTGGGGAACATGGTTAGGGAAAACCATGCGCCAACAATGAATTTCTCTTATCCCTTAAAATTTTCTCAAATTATATCCCAAACACACCCCAAGGTAAATCCCAACCTAATTATTCTCAAGGAAGAAAAAAATAAATACCTGAAATTAATATCGAGTCATCTTCAGGAAAGGTCAGGATCTTACACAAAAAATTTCATTTACTCTCATGAAGTATTCATCAATGGATTCTTCATCTCCCATTCACATGTCTTCATAATTACAATTCCAAATTTCTATCTTTTCTTCCTTCACTTTATTATTCCCATAGAATATACCTTCCAGCTTATCCCACATACTCATTGTAGTTTTGAAACCCACCACATTCATATAAGCATTTTCTGATAAGGACATAAGAATAGAATTTATAGCCTTTCCATCAACTTCTATATTTTATTATTATTAAAAAACATAGGATAATCTTTATTAATAGGTTTAAAACCAATTGTCGTAGAATAAACAACATCTAGGACAAAATATAGGAGATGAATAATCATCTAATTTTTTCATCCATTATTAATTTTTTCCATCAAATGTAGGAATGTCTCTAATATTGATAGAATTGACATTATCCATGATAAGGATTAAATAAGGGAACCTTCCCTATTATACCAATTAATGTTTCAAAGGATTAAAAAACATAACCCTTGAAACCTGTTAAAGTTTATATACATATTTTATTTTAGTAAATACTCATGCATGAAAATGTCAGAAATAAACAAATCATGTAAGATTTAATAGGTTTTTCCTCGGTGTGAGAACCTACATCCTATACATAGCCACTACTGTGGGTATATATAAATTATCTATAATGATTAAGTGAATACAACTCATGCCAAATCCCGCTAGATAGCTTCTATGTCTCAGTAGAAATTATTATACTAAATCCCATCACCTTAAAAATTTTATTACAAATAATTGAGCCATAATAATATAATAAATACTTTCGTGAAACTTCTCCACAAATTATCTACCTGGAATCCTCACATCGATCTGGCAAGGCCAAATTCCCTCATTCTGATGGGGATCGGTTCAATGGACGTAGTCAAATGAATTTAGTTTAATGGAAACATTACTATGAACTCATTCTCAATATATATTACTCAAACTCTTATCAAATTCTCAGTTAGATATTACTTATTCCGGTAAACAAAACATTAAGATGACCAACCTTATAATGAGGTCTCAGTCCAAAAAGATAACTTTGACATGAATTCTACATTGCACCACCGTTTCCAGTCACATAAAAAAGATGTAAAGTACGAATGTATTGTGCTTCTATTAATAGGAATCCCAGAAAGAAAAAGGCAGGAAACTGGAAATCATTTCAAATTTTATTAAATTCAAAAAAATCAAGATCTACACATATTTGAATTTGAATTTTAACCACTTAAACTCTTCACAAATCTGTTGAAATATTATTGAGTCTTATTTGTAAATGTTATTATAAAACTTCCTAACTTTTCTTTGGTATGATGGAAGTTAATTAGCTCATTATGATGTAACTTACATAGCTCATTAGGATAGAACATCCTTAACTCATTATGATGGAACATCCTCATCTCATTCTGAATTGACTTTCCTCATCAGAGTTAGTCATGTTGATTTTTTTCTTAGAGTTAGTCTAATTGACATTTGTTCTCAATGTCAATCTTGATTGAATTTCCTCCTCATAGTTAGTCTGATGGAACATCCCTAGCTTTAGTCTAATATAATCCTCATAACAACGGAATTCTCATTATGATGGAAACAACATTCTGCAACTTTGAAATTCTTCAAACCTCACTAGCCATAACTCATTCATAATTTAAAAAACTTCTATGCTCGGTACTTGTGGATCCAACGCAAACTTTTTCTTGATTCCTATAACTAAGAAAATTTTTATGATTCCTGCATTTCTTCAAAAGCTTTTATCATGATAGTTTTTATGATTTATGATAACTTCAAGATTGGAAAAGAACCTTATGACTTACATAGGAAATTATTATGACTACTATTACTATCAAAACCTTATTTCATTTCAACCAAAACACAATATGAATGGTTTCACCTATTCTCCCCCTTTTCATCATAAATATTGTATCATAATTTTTATAGAAAATTTATGATATTTGAAAATTAAAAACTAGAAAATTATCTTCTGACTGACAGTTAGAAGGTTTAAAACATTCTAACTCCTAAAATCACTATCTTCATTCAAACTCTTCAACAACATTCTAACTTTATAACAAACACTAAGTAGAATAAAACTTGAACTTAGTGCTAATGGATCTAAGACTAATGATGTGTATGATCAACAACATTGTTATTATAACAACTTATCCAATTGGTGCGACACAGTTTGATACTACGTGTTTGGTACTGCTCAGTCTAAACATTTATATCAAAAAACAACTTTCTCTAAAACAAAAATTCTCTCCATATTTATTTTTATGTTTGAAAATTTAGAATCATTCACCAGTTTTTCAAAAACCATTATTTTTCAAAATATTAGTTTTCTAAAAATAAAAAACTTTTTTAAAAAAACACCACCAAGGTTATTTAGTATACCATACTATTTATGAATTGGAATGAAACCTATGTTTTCATACTTGAATTTTTTGGTTTGGGAAGCATTTTTTAAAGCCTATTTTAGGAAGAAACATTAACCTTGAGGTGTAGAATGTGACTTTATATGATAACTCAAACAAACAATGGGAAATTACTAATATGAACCCTTAGAGAAAAGTAATAGTGGAAAGACATTCAATATTTATGGAGAGGGAAAACATCTCTAAAAGTGATGGTGGGATAGAGATAGAATTAGATGAAGATGAGAATCAAGGTACATAAGGCTTGTCATAGGAACAGGTTCTATAAATCCCCATGTAAGAAGAAACTATTCTGGAGACACAAGTAATGTGGGGGAGTAAAAGAGAGGTTAGAGAACCAGAATGGTATGGTTTTCTTGTCACCAAGTATGGTGACTAATTATTAGTTTATAATAATGATCCTATAACCTAAAAAGAAGCAGTACGTGGCACATATGCTCCCAAGTGAAAATAATCCATCAATTATAAAATGGATTCCATCTACAAAAATCAAGTCTGTATTTTGGTAGATCCTACAATGGAAGTAAAACCCATTGGTTTCAAGTGGGTATTCAATAAGAAACTATACATTGAAGGAAAATTCAGTACCTATAAGGTATGAATAGTTGTAAAGGTATTGAAATATCATCAATAAATTAGCTGAGATAAAACCATTTCACCAGTTGTAATGTTGAGATCCATCAGAATTATACTTGAAAATGAGGCTTACCTTGACTATAAGATTTGTGATATGGATGTCAAAACTACCTTACTTAATATGAACCATACGGAAGATGTTGATATAAAAAACCTGAAGGTTTTGTGACTCCAAAGGATGAAAATATATACAAATTAAAAAATTATCCTTTTATAGATTAAATCAAGTATATAGGATATGGAACAATAATTTTTGATGAATCTATAATAGAATGTGATTTCATAAATAATGAGTGTGATCCTTGTGTCTTCAATGAATTTAGTGGGATTGCATTCATTTTCTTAATAGTATATGTGGATGACATATTACTTATAGTAAATCAAAAACAAGTCTTACTATTTTTTATGATTTGGTTGAATAAATACTTCTCTATGAAGGACTTGGGTGAGACATCATATATATTTAGAATCAATATCTATCATGATATTTCCAAGAAGTATCTCAGCCTAAGTCAAAGTATATACATTTTTAAGATACGTAAGATATTTGGTATGGAAAAATCCAAGAAGGAATTTTTTCCAATGTCACTTGGAATTCATCCTTCCTGAAAAATGTTTCCTCAGATACATGGGGAAATAAATAGAATGGAAAGGTTTTGATATGCATCAGTGATTGGGTCATTCATGTATATTATGATATGTACTAGGATAGATGTTTACTATGCATCAAGTGTAGTAAGAAGATATCAAGATGATCCAGTTGACCTCTATTAGATGGCAGTCAAGAGTATCATTAATTATTTAAGGTGTACTGAGGATATCTTCCTAGTTTATGGAGGATACGGGGAACCGGTCATCAAAAGATATGAAGATTATAGTCTTCAAACATATCAAGATGACATGAAGTCACAAACGAGATACATATTCACTTTGAATGGAGGTATTGTGAGCTGGAAGAGCTCAAAAAAGGGTATGGTCTTAGATTTTACAGTAGGGTCCAAGTATATTGTGACTTCTGAGGTAGATAAATAATCATTATGGATGAAAAAAATCATCCAAGATCTTGAATTTGTATATAATAGTAAATATCATGTTACACTCTATTGTGATAATATTGTAGTGGTGTCTCTCGTAAAAGATACAAGTACACATCAACGGACGAAGCAGGTACTTTGGAAGTATCATCTCTTGAGGGATTTTTTTAATTGATGTGAGGTTTTAGTGAGGAGAATTTCCAAGAAGAAAATATATCATACCACTTTACTAAAATCTTGAGTCACCATAAATATAATTATTATGTGAGTTTAATTGGATGGAAAGTTGTAGGTAGTTGGATCTAGTCAGCATGAGAGTTTCTTGGAGTTGGTGTCCTAGGATTAGCTATTTGTGCTTTAATTACAAGTATGTTCGATATATTGAATATTAATAAAACATATTATTAGATATTCTCCATTTTTCTGTAAGACACTAATGTAATAATGTCCTAGAGTATATGTCACATTGCTATGGTCATAGTAGTTCTCTGTTATATTGAGAACCTTGAAGTGTTATGATGATATTCTTAAAGAATGTTCCTCTCTTGGATAATGTACTATGATGGTACACATTGTTCAAATACTGTTAAGTGAGAGAACTCATAAGAGGATTAGTCTTAGTATCATGAAGTTGTCACTTGGTAATCTAGAATATTGGAGATTATGTGAAAGAATCACTGGTAAAAATTCCACATGTTTTCGTGTCATCAGATATTCCTATATGCGATCATGTGTAATGGTACTTGGACTTTAAAATTATCATTAATGAATTTTATAACTCATGAACTTAGATTTTATTATGAAAACCATGATGACATATATTCATGGTAAGTTAGGTTACATTGTTGTTGTCATGATTCACATGTCATTAATGAATATGTTAAAGAAGGAGTTATCCCTTCTATATTTATGGAAGCTGATATCTCATCTGTTTATTAAAATAGAACCATTACATTAAATTTAATGTACATGGTGTAACAATGTGTTTATTTTAGATATTTAAAGAAATATGTACCAAGAAAATAGTTTGGTGACATAGATGTGCAACCTTCTTGATGAGATATTATGATAAAGGGATTATATTATATAGTGAGTGTTCATTTTTGGTTTTCAAAATTTCAAAATTAAGTTATTTATCTTAGGTTCCTTGACTCATTTATATATTGTAATTTTGGACTTTTGGCATGCTCTCTTGATTCAAATTAGAAAGAATCCAGGAGGTTCAAACACTAATTGTTTCTGATGATCTTGATTTAATACAATTTGAATTTAATTAATTGAATAAATAATATTCTCAAGACGGAGGTATAATTTTATTCATGTTTTATTGATCACAAATAAATATTCATTAGTGAAATATTTAAATTAATTATTTATTTAGATGTTTAATAAATAAAAGGAGAGCTTGAATAGACCAAGACCTTGTCCAATAAATAATATTAATTAAAAAGATGGGTAGATAATATTTTTTGATGCTCAAGTTGGATCACACAATAAAATAATAATAAGAATATTATTATTATATAGAATGAGGTTTATTAAAGGTTTTAGTATTTTTAAGAGATACAATGCACTAAAAAAATATCCTAACCTAAAATCTACTTTAATAAATAGCATGTTATGGCTATTGGTAAGGTAATTGAAAATAGATAATTGTTTCAAATAATGAATTTTCTTTTAACTCCTCTATCTCTCGCCCTCTCATGAAAAATAATTGTTTGAGAGATTTATTCAAGATTAAAGAATGAGTGATCAAGAATGAACAATGCAAGACATTTAATTCCCCACACTAGCACATAGAGATCATTTAACATTTATTGGACATCAGTGGAGCATGTGTGGATTTTTGGTGACATAGATGTGCAACCTGTTTGATAAGATATTATGATAATGGGATTATATTATATAGTGAGTGTTCATTTTTGGTTTTCATCATTTCAAAATTATGTTATTTTTCTTGGGTTCCTTGACTCATTTCTTGATAGTAATTTTGGACTTTAGGCAAGCTCTCTCGATGTCAATTAGAAAGGATCCTATAGGGTCCAACACTAAGTGTTTCTGATAATCTTGATTAAATATAATTTGAGTTTAATTAATTGAATAAATATTATTCTCAAGACTGTGGGATAATTTTATTCTTGTTTTATTGATCAAAAATATATATTGATTAATTAAATATTTAAATTTAATATTTATTTAGGTGTTTAATAAATAAAAGAAGATTTTGAATAGACCAAGACCATGTTTAATAAATAATATTAATTAAAAAGATGGTTAGATAATATTTTTCGATGCTCAAGTTGGACTGCACCATAGAACAATAACAAGACAATTATAATTATATGGAATGAGGCTTATTAAATGTTTTAGTATTTTTTAAGGTCTAGAATGCAATAAAAAAATATCCTAACCAAAAATCTACCCTAATAAATTTCCTGGTATGGTTATTGTGAAGGTAATTGAAAATAGATAATTATTTCAAATAATGAATTTTCTTTTAACTCCTCTATATCTCTCCCTCTCAAGAAAAATAAATGTTTGAGGGATTTATTCAAGATTAAAGAGTGGGTGTTCTAGAATGAACAACATAAGACATTTTATTCCCCACAATAGCACATAGAGATCATTTAACATTTATCGGATATCAACGGAGCATGTGTGGATTATCACTAGAGGGATTCTATTTTTGGATCATCATAGCGCAATAAAGGCAATTTGAAAGGGTCTTCTCCTATGATTAACATCTTTAATGATGTAATATTCATAAGATAAGGTAATAATTTTTTATGTCATTAAATAAATTAATTAAAAATTTGATGTTGAAGCTCCTCACTCTTGGTTTTGGAGATATAAACATTAAAAGAAATTTAAATATATTTCCCACCACCACATGTTTCCACTACTCCCGGAACCCTCATAAGGTGCCACATTTCTTGATCCTTTGGCAGTATGGATAGATCCAAGAGGAGATGTGGGAGCGGAAGTCCAATGTCTGATCTCAGTGGATGTCGAGTAGTACGTACACACAACTCCAAGAAGTATGAACTCTAGTATCATGGCCATATCTTGATTACATTCGATATATTGACTTTCTATTCAACATGGAGTTGATGCAAGTACAGTCGGGGGTTGTAGCAGCTTGGTTAATGCACAACCACTCGTTATGTGATTTTAGATTTTATGATTTATTTTTCATTTATTATTATCACCGAATACACTAATTAATCGTGCTCACACTTTTTAAGGATGAATTAGTGATGTCCTAATGAATTTTATTACTCAAACCTTGCATAAAGATATTGATACATATTCAGATATTATGTTTAGGATTTGGATAAGGAAAAGGGACCTGTGGCTGATGGATGAGCAAATGAGAATGGAGATGGTAGTATATTGAGATGGACTCTGGAGGACCCTGATGTTTTATTTATTTATTTATCTTCCTATTAATACTCTAGTTTGGATTTCCACTTTATAATACCATTTATTATTGAATGAAATGGGTCTCATCATTAAGTCTCCACATAATTACTCTAGTTGATATTATATTATTTATAATGTAATTTTTTTTATGACATGATACTATGGGTATAGTATCCCCACTGATGGACTTAGACCCTCACTGCTAGTCAGAAACCTCTTGTGTGATGGGAGGAATACAAGAGGTCTTGTAGCACTCCAGTTCGAACCTGACATTTCAGGTGAAGGCATTACAAAAAACAATAAAAAAGACTCCATACTATAAAAAATATTGTTCTTAGTAGTGGTTTTTTCTTCTAGTGGAACTAGTTTAAACCTTTTCCTTATTATTTAGCATTGGTTACTAAAATCTCCCTATATTTCATGTTTTCTAGTCATTTCACAGTAGTTTGATTCATTTAGTGCTGGTTTTTTATGTGAATTTTTTTTGAGAATTTAGCAATGATTTTCATTTTATTTAATGGTGATTTTTTTAGAAAATCTTGAAAATAAAATAGATAAGATGAACCTAAAAACCGATAAATATGTCAGTGGTTGTTAGGTTTATTGGTAGATAATATTAACCACTGTTAATTATGATTCAAATTAATTTTTTTAATAGGGGTTCTTAAAAATCACCTCTCAATATTTTTAAAAAAATATACTTTTTAAAAGTATTTAATAAAAAAATATAAATATAAAAACATTCACATGTATTAAACTATAACATAAATGCACAATAAAACCATCATACATACACCATACAAGATACACCCATAATTATATACATATACAATCATAGTCATCATAACCTCAGTCAACCGATTAACTCAATCAACCCATACCTCAATTATCAATATATACATATAAAATATGTATAAAAAACCCATGCCCAATATATTCTGACCCCATGACCTATGTTTCATCATTCTACCTCTACATCATCTCATCAATTGAACCATACAACATAATCTCATCAATTGTAATAAAAAAGACAGAAATTAAAACTAAACATAATAAAACAGAATTAAAATAGAATCATTGATAAAATTTAAACATATAAAAGAAACTCAGAACTAGAACCACTGCCATATAAATAATGTCTTGAATCGAATGGTCAACCTATTTCCTTCAGTTAAAATCTATCACCTACAATAAAAACAATAACATTTAAGAAACGAAATGGAAAAGTGAAAAGAAAAGGAATATATTTATAATTTTGCACATAAAATTTGTTATTTTGTTAATCAAACAGAAGACATTTTAACATTAAACGGATAATATACCATGAATAATCCTATTTAAAATATGATTCAATACTTGAAACTAAAAAGGGATAAGTATATAAAATTCTAATTGATTTTTAAATCGATCTGCAATGTGCTTAAATTTTACTTAATATTTTTTTAAATAATTTATTGTAAAAGCATATAATATATTTAAAAACTAAATCAATGGTGGTCGTTCCATGATTTCATGTCAATATGAGGGTTTTTTCTATGGTTTTTACCATTACACACATGTTTTAGTGTTCTAAAACATAAAAAATGTTTTTATGGGAATCTAAGGAAAACCATAAATCTGAATGATGTGTTGTTAATTCATACATTTCAAGAACCATTCTATAGTCATTATCCTCTAATTTTATTGCAATTTGATGATGTTTTCCATGTCTTAACCCCCCGATGCACCCTTTTAAAGGCTTCAATGCCTTTAAAAACTGTGTACTGAGCCATTGTGACCACACTACATGTCAAATTGATGTGTTTTCTACACTTAAAAATCAAAAATAACATAATGGTGTTTTTCCCTTGATTTCACATCAATTTGAGGTTGTTTTCTATGGTTGTTGTTGTTACCTACACGTTTATGTGTTTTAAAACACTAAAACCCTATTTACAGGCATTCTAGAAAAAACCTAACTTCAAATGACATTACTTCAATTCCTAAATTTCAAAAATAAATATATGAGTATTTTCCTCTGATTTTAGGGTAATCTGATGATGTTTACCCAATTTTGACCCCCCCCAATACACGTTTATAAAGGCTTCGATACATTTAAAAACTATTTATCGATCCATTTTGACCACAAAACACACCAGATTGACATCTTTTCTACCATTACATGTCCAAAATAACTTAACAAAGGTTTTACCATGATTTCACATCAATTTGTAGTATTTCTATATGGTTTTGACTATTACACGCGTATGTTTGGTTTTTTAAACCACTAAAAACATGTTATAGGAATCATAGGAAAACTGTAAGTAAAAATGATGTCTCATCAACTATTAAATTTAAAAAATAATTATTTGGTCATTTTAATATGATTTCATAGAAATTAGATGATGTTATCTTTGTTTTGACCCTCTGATGCGTGTTTTTAAAGGCTTTAGTATCTTTAAAAACTATTTACCAATCCATTATGATCACACTACACGTTATATTGTTTGTGTAAACATAAAAAATAAATAAAACATAGATGTACCATAATTTCATGTCAATTTGAGGTCTTTTTCTATGGTTTTGACAATTACATGAATGTTTTAGTGTTTTAAAACACAAAAAAATGTGTTTATAGGTATCCTTGGAAAACTGTAACTTGAAATTATGTGTCATAGTTCTTACTTTTCAAAAATCAATATAAATTTTTTTTACTTTGATTTCATGGTAATTCGATGATTTTTTCCTAGTTTTGACACTCCATCACATGTTTTTAAAGGCTACGATACCTTTAAAAAACTATTTATTATGTCATTCTGACCACACCACTTATCAGATTGACATGTTTTCAATGTGTATACATCAAAAATAACTCAACAGTGGTTTTCCCATGATTTCATGTCAATATGGAATAATTTTCTATGGTTTTTACCATTACACACACATTTATGTGTTTTAAAACACTAAAAATCCATTTAAAGATATCCCTAGAAAACCGGAACATAAAATGATGTAATGTCAGTTCGCACATTTCAAAAATAAATCTATGGTAATTTTTCTATGATTTCATAGAAATATGACAACATTTTTCTGGTTTGGCCCCCCCGAAACATGTTTTTAAATGCTTTAATTCCTTTAAAAACTATTTACCATGCCAGTCTGACCACACTTTACATCAGATTGACATTATACATACACTATAAAAATAAAACAATGGTGGTTGTCCCATGATTTGATATAAATCTGATGTTTTTTTTCTATGTCTTTGATTGTTTCATGTTTTAGTGTTTTAAATTACAAAAAATGAATTTATGGGAATCCTAATAAAACCGTAACTCAAAATGACATCTCATCTATTAATAGATTTAAAAATTCCACCTATGATTATTGAATTACGATTTCATGGAAAGCGAATGATTTTTTCCTGGTTTTGAACCCACACCACATGTTTTTAAAGGCTTTGTTACCTTTAAAAATAGTTTACTGAGCCATTCCAACTACATCGCACATCATATTGATTTGTTGTGAGTGAGTACATGTTAAAAATAACTAATTGGTATATTTACACTAATTTCACATTAATATGAGGTCATTTTCTCTTTTTTTGAATGTTACAGACAAATTTTAGTGTTTTAAAACACAACAAACACATTTACGGTCATCCTGGGAAAATAATAACTCAGAATGATGTTCTTTTGGTTCCAACATTTCAAAAATAAATATATGGTTGTTTTACTTTTATTTTATAGAAATATACTGATGTTTTCCTAGTTTTTGACCCCCATATACATGTTTTTTAAGGATTCAATATCTTTAAAAATCGTTTACCGAGTCATTCCAAGAACACCACATGTTAGATTGATGTGTTGTCTATACATAAATGTCAAAAATAACTCAATAGATAATTTAGCATGATTTGACATCAATATAAGTTTTTTATATGGTTTTCATAATAATATTTTTGTTTTACTCTTTTAAAACACTAAAAATGTGTTTACAAGAATCAGAGGAAAACCATAAATCATAATGACATGTTATCAGTTCCTAAATTTCAAAAATTAATCTATAGTCATTTTTATATAATTTCATTGGAATATGACAATGTTTTCCGGGTTTTGACCCTCTAACACACATTTTTAAAGTATTTGGGACCTTTAAAAACAATTTACCATCCATTCCGACCGCACTGCATATCATATTGATGTGTTATCTATGAATACACATCAAAAATAATTAAAAAATGGTTTTTTCATGACGTCATGTCAATATGAGGTCTTTTTCTGTTGTTTTGATTATTACATGCATGTTTATGTGGTTTAAAACACTAAAAACCCACTTATGAACATTCCAAAAAATTTGTAACACATAATGACATATCGTTGGGTCCTACATTTCAAAAATCAATAAACAATTTTTTTCCTATCTTCTGTTATGGAAATATGATGAAAGTTTCCTAGTTGTGACACCCCGACACACATTTTTAAAGGCTTTGATGCCTTTAAAATTTATTTACTAAGTCATTCCAACAACACCGCATGTCAGGATGATTTTTTGTCTATGATTATGTGTCAAAAATAATCTAATGATGGTTTTTGCATGATTTCAAGTCAATCTGAGGTCTTTTTCTTTGGTTTGGAATATTATACACATGTTTAAGTAGTTTAAAACACTAAAAATGCATTTACAAGAATCCCTGGAAAACTGTAACATGGAATAAAATGTTGTTGGTTCCTTCATTTCAAAAAAAATATTTTGTTATTTTCCTTTACATTCAAGGAAATCCATCATCATTTTTCTTTTTTGACCCCCTATCATGGATTTTTACAGGATTTAGTACCTTTAAAAACTATTTACTAAGGCATTTTGACTGCACCACAAGTCTAATTGATATTTTTTATATGAGTACATGTGAAAAATAATTCAATGGTGGTTTTCTCATGATTTCATGTCAATATGATATCGTTTCTATGGTTTGAACCATTACACACATGTTTTGGTGTTTTAAGACACTAAAAATACATTTACAAGCATCTCAAGTAAACTATAAATCGAAATTATGTGTCATCTATTCCTACATTTGAAAAATCAATCCACAACCATTTTCCTCTGATTTTATGTTGATATGGAATCTTATTCCTATTTTTGACCCCCTCCCCCCAACACACACATGTTTTTAAAGTCTTTGGTACCATTACAAACTATTTACTGTGTCGAAACTGAGAAAATGAGGTTGAATTATTATCAAACTTAAGGATAACAATATATAATTTATTTTTTATGTGTAGGAATGAAACACACATCAATCCGGTGCAAGATGTTATTGTTATGACTCGAAGTTATTGTTTTCAATATAAAAGTGTCATTTTAGTTTTATTTAAGGAAGTTGTATGTGTTCTTTAAAAATATGTAAATGATATATGAAATTTAGAATTTACCTTGATAGGATAAGTTGTAAAGCTAGAAATTCCCTTGGGCATCATTCTAGTAATCCATTGAAATATTAAAACTAAATCATTTTCCATTTTCTCCCACCATTGATCCTATGTTTTCCTATAAGATTCATATTATCACACTATTCCTTTCAACCTTGCAATTTATATTTGTGATTACCTATCAATAACGCTACTCGAACACCCACTAGGTGTAGTAGTAACTGATAATGACTCCCTACCAAAGACAACTAAGGTAGTAGGTCCAGAACCCAACCCCTATACATGTATGGGATTCTCCTTCCCTAAAACAATTGGAACTTCATCGTTCTGGGAAACTGATGATGATTTTGAAGGGTTCACATCCCATATATCTTGAATTTGAGCTTGTTAATACAAAAATATTAACAATAATTTTTTAAATTATTTTATCTTTATAATATTATCTAATTAATAAATTTTTTATTACTATTTTTTTTTATTTTATTACTATAAATAAATAATATTGAAAAATAAATTATAACAACAAATAAGCCTTAAACCAAATTAATTAGGGTTGGCTAGATGTATCAAATGGTGCTAATTTGGCATCATTTTATCCATGCATCCAACCCCATTTAATTGGGATTAAGGATTTTTTTTTTATAATATATTTTTCATTATTATTTTTTATAGTAATGAAATAACATGAAATCATAATGAAAAATAATTACTCTAACATCTTTGGTAGGGTCATTTACAAAACTGACATCAGATTCCCCATGCACTTTAAACCACATCTATATATGGCCAACAGAGTAACCTAATTCATCAGCCTTTATAAAAAATATAAATAAGTTAGAAGAAATGTGACTTATAATAAAATGATATAAATAATAATGAATAACATACAAACTAAAATTATTATTTTTCTAAAAAAACTCTAAGACAAATTGATACGAAGAATGAATTATTTCTCATGATTCATAGTATTTTTTTTCAATAGTTCTTACAAAAAATAGAAAAATTAATAAAAATTAGAATTTTATTTTGTTTATGATATTATGATACTCTAAATTATGAAATTACCTCATGAGATGCATCTCTAATAATATTGAAATACGAATTCCATTTCACATGAGAAATTCATTCACACACTTTCTCATACATCAATCATGAGCTCAATGATATTTCATTAAACTCATGTCAAATATTCATTTAAAATCTCACCGTTTCTTTCCTAATTTTTTCATAGTGCGTGGACATGAAATAGAGCCCGGGATAACCAAATGCAAAAACATCTAGAATTAAAAAACATAACACTGTATAAGTAAATGAAAATATTTTATTCATGTCATGTAAATTAGTTATCAAGGAATATTAAATTAAATTACCTTTAATTAAGTATAAAAAACCTCATTTTTCCAAGTTGTAGGAATATGCCTCCATTATTTATAATTAATGGGAATTATCATTGTATCACAAATAAGATACCTAATAATCTTCCCATAGATTCTGGAAACATCATCAGTAGGCATCCCAAACTCATAAAATGGAATGATAATATTGAATTCCTTCAGGTCACATACATATTTCATGTTCATATTTTTATATCTTCTATTGTTATTTTAATCCATTTGAAAAATTAATTAAATAATTAATAAAAGATATAGTTTTTTTACAATCACATACATACCATTTATAGTAACTCGCCGATATCCACTAGAGGAAGGGATGACCAAATGATCCATATCTGGAGGTGAATTGGATAGTGGGATACTAAAAACATCTGGGGAATGGCTAGCTTACTGGTTGTCTAAATTACAATCGAATCACTCAGATCCATTGAAGCTAATGGTAGTTGTGGTGTTCTCTGAGATGATAACCAGCTAAGATTTTGAAATTTATTTGTATTCAGCATTATTGAAATTCAATTGGTTCAAATATATTAAATTTATATAAAATAAAAAACTATAAAATTGTTACAAAAATAAAAAAGAAAAACTAGAACAATGTATATATATATGAACCACTTATCAATGAGAAATTGTAATATATATTCATTTCCATTTTGTACCTTCAATTATCTTAATATTTATTATCTTTTTTATTATAAACCTCCATTGTGACGAGGGCTTCATTTTCACCCTCTAATGCATGTTCTGTTATTTCCATATTTTCACTAAAAAATTATTCAATGTTTGGTGGTTGATTAGGTTCACTGTCACAAAGTACCAACTGATCATCATCACTCATATCATATAAGTCTCTCTACATTAAGTGTAAAAAAACTCTAACCTTCATGTATTTCATCATCCACATAATAAACAATCTTCACATAGGAATCCAAGATAAATGGATCATTCTATACATGCTCATTGGTATGGATAAATCGAGAGAAGTTGATATAATTAAAAAGTAATGAATCATTCATTATACCCATATCAATACTAACCCACTTTTATTTGAATAAGACAACAAAAAACAAACCATGATAGTTTAATTCAATTATATCATCCAAATTTCCATAAAATCCCACCTCTGTAAGTGTAAATACAGCACTATTTTGAGTTTTTAAGTCTTCTTCCTCATAAATTGTATGAAACCTAAATCCATGAATATTGTAGGCATCATATATCATAGAATTTTTTCGAGGACCTCGAGAAAAAAAAAACATATCATCATTTTATATTTCAGCTTTATTTTCAACATTCATTATCTAGAAAAATATATATAAAGATTTAGTTTTAACATAGAAAAAATAACTACATTTCAATAATATTAATATGAGTATATACTTACCTGATGGGTGATCCATTTGAAAATCTCCTTATTAACATCTTTTTTTAATTCCATCTCATTTCAAGATCAACCCCTTAATCACTTATTTGTTTGACATCAGAATTCTTCAATAAATGGATCTATAATAAGACTACTAAGAATTATATATATATGTTCTTATAGAAACTCCAATTTATTCAGTGTAAAATTTGACCCCTTTCAAATTGGTTATCCAATAATTGGAAATATTGATAACTATTTTTCAAAATGATAATTAATGGAGATATCATCAAAACATTAAACATTATTGAATCTAGTCTTAATCCCATCCAAATACCTTGAATACAAGGTCAATCACTCTTTGGATATGTAACCTTTAGAAATAGAGCCTTTTGGTTGATATTTATTCATCATATATGATTTAAAATGACCTATGTACCTAATGAAAAAAATAAGATACATATAAAAAAATTATGCAATAATTTAATAAAATTAAATTCACTAATGAAAATAAAAATAAAATAATTGTACCTCTCAATTGGATACATCAATTGATAATCTTCTGGTCAACCAATTTTATCTTCTTCAACTAAATGAACAATCTAATGAATAATCACAATGAATAATGAAGGGGGAAATAACATCTACAAATAAAAATGTGTCAAAACAATTCTTTCATGAAGTTTATCAAGCTCAATTGGATTTAGATTTTTTCTACAAAGCCCTTTGAAAATGGTACAATAGTATATTTTTCATTTAACATATTACCATATGCCAATGAAAACAACTATTACATCAAAATACATGAGTTGTGACTTTTCAATCCATGTAACTTTCAATTTTTTTATTCAATTCACCTTGATATATTACCTGAATATCCATCTTCTACTTGTATATTCTTTAAAGTTTGAAGGAATGCACATTTCTATCGATTTATCATTGTAAAAATAGTCTAAGGATACTTTCCATTCTCATTTTCCCAAAAATAAAGCATTATATTCATTAACTCCAAATTCTTAAGAGCATTAAGGCGATCCTTTGATTAACCCTTCTCATTAAGCAATGAGAAAATTACATTGCCACAAAATGTTTTCTCAATATTCATTATGTCAAGATTATGACATATCAAATTAAACTCCTAATGAGGAATTTTCAAAAATATACCCTTTATTTTTGTGTTCCAAATGCTTCAAATATTGTACCTTTTACCCTTTTTCCCTTCTTTAAAATGATTATATTTTCCAAATTCTTCAAATACACTTATTAATTGTCCCATGATTTCTGACCCTAATAACACTTTTAGTGGATTTCTCAGTTTAATATCTTCATTGAATTGTGTCTTGTTAAACCTATATTTATGAGAAGAAATAAAGAAATCAATGATGATGCATAAAACATCATTTTCTTCTATGATGTATTCGTTGATGATCTAAATTACAAACTAGACAAGAAAAACTAGTATGAGTGTTCCAATCTGATAAATTTCCTAATCCAAGAATGTTAGTAATTGTCTATATTAAATTTTCAAGTATTTTTAATAGTTTTCTCATTGAAGCATCATATGTTTGTATTCCATCATCTCATAATTCTTGCAATTATTTGATTAGAGGTTGAAGATATACATCAATTCCATTTCTAGGAATTTTATTTCTAGAAATAATTATCAAAATAAAAAATAATATTTATTCATACACATCTATGGAGGTAGATTATAAGGGTTCAAAACAACTGGCCAGATACTATAATTACTACCTAAAGTCCAAAATGGGTTAAAAACATCAGAATCGAATCCCAAACGTGAATTATTATAATTTGAAGAAAAATATAGATATAATGAATCAAAAATTTTCTATGATGATGAATATTTTGGATGTCTGATCAAGCCATCATTACAATCTTGATCAAGTCACTTCCTTTCGTAAGTAGTCTTAGATTCCATGAATAATCTTTTCAATCATCATATCAGAGGAAGGTAATGAAATAAAGTTGAAGGAGTTTTATTATTATTTTTCTTATTGGGGTTTCATTGATTTATACTCTCATTGTTGTTCATTTACTTTCATCTACTTTCAAGAAATCTTACGAATTCTCCTTTGTCGGACTCTTCTCCCTAGTAAAGCATGCAATCATTAAGTAATTCGTGTATCATTGTATAATACACTCCAAGTTTATTTATGACTTTATTAATCTCATAGAAGGATGCAAGGATCATAGCTTCACTAAATGAATCATGAAGATACTCTAAAATCATGTACATTTCTTTGTAAATAATTTCATAGAGACAGTTTATATGATACAACTTATGTATAAAAGAAAACATTGAATAATTATCGCACCCTTCATACTGTTCTTGTTGCACATCTTCAACTAATTCATAAAGCTCATTTTTTGGTCGTTGAACTTATTAGAAGGATTAAAATCCTTAGGGTCAATTGAAGGTTTTTTTGATCTATTGAAACCTTGGACATTATATCATGCAAAGACAAATGTTTTATTTATCAAATTTCAAACTGAATTCCCCTCTGGAGGGTCACTCTGTGTTTCGTTGATAGGATTATCTTGGTTTGAATTTCCATAACAATATATTCACCATTCCAAATCCTACATACATATTGAGTAGAAAATTTTTTCTATATAAAATGATCATATAATTCATTTCTATTTATCCGTAACTTGAATTTTCAATCAGGACATACACATTTTATTCTATAATCCACTGATCAGTTTTCAATTACATAATATTTTTTTTCAAACTCTTGTCATAACGAGGTGTGTTTTGTGGTAAAGTAATACAACTTTTATCCATAGGTATTTGATTTTCACTCTTCTCCCTTTATATTCATATATAAAGATATAAATGGTTAATCAAACATGTAAAATTAAAAGTAAACATCAATTAACATCATTAATCTTGGTCCCCTAATTTATCCTATAATTCTATAAATATAGTATATAAAATCTTGGTGAACATATATGTACACTCAGTAAGTTATTACTTAGAAAGTCTCATGCCAGTGTGGAAGAAGCATACAAAAACATTAGTGAATAATAAATAAAACCAAATGGTTTCTTATCCTATAATCAACTATTATCTAAACCTCACTAAGGCTTACTCACCAAGAAATCATTAGGGATAAATGAGTCATGCAGTTATCGACTATTTATAACCCCACAGACAAACAAGCATTCATCATATAAATGATCCATGATCCCTATATATAATAGGAATTAATGATAGTTATGTGTATATGATTCCTAAGTGATAAAATTTATCATTTTATTGTACAATATGATATACTACATAATGATATAGAAATCCAATAATACAATATTAAAAAATTACACCTTACGATTGGGGATTGCACTCTACTAGAAATGGGGGAGAGGGGTCGCCGTTGGGGATCACCATCAAGGAGCAGGGGGGTTATTGTGGGCTCATCATCAGGTAGCAAGTGGGGTTGGGGTCACGAGGATCATATGTGATAGTGGGAAAAGGGGTGTTCACCATCGAGGATGAGGGGTGATCCGTCGAGGGTAAGTGGGGGGAGGGTTATAGGTATGTTGTTGGATAGAAGGGGGGTGAGTGTTAGGGAGATGCGGGGTCGAGGGTGAGGGGAAGTCACCTACATTGGGGAGAGGTGCGACCAAGGGGGAGGGGTAGTCACCGGTGTCGGGGATAGGTTGGGTAGAGGGGGGGGGGGTAATCACTAGAACTAGGGAGTGGCATGATCGAGAGTGAGGGGCAGTTTCTGGAATTGGGGAGAGGCGCGATCGAGGAGGAGGGGCAATCACCTATGTTGGAAGAGGGGCATGGTCGAGGGGGAGGGGTGGTCATCAAATCCAGGGGATGTGGGGCTGAGGGATTGGTGGGGGTAGTGGGAGGGAGGAAGTCACTAGCATGGGGAGATTCATGATCGAGGTGGGGGTGGTCACCGGTTTTGGGGGGAGGCGAGGATGAGAGGGAGGGGTGATTACCAATGTCGAGGAGAGGCACCGCCAAGGGGGAGGTGCTGTCGCAAGCATCTGGGAGAGGCACAACCAAGGGAGTGAGGGGGTTAGGGCATCAGGTGGAGGGGGTGTGGTTAGTTATTTTTTAAAAAATTTAGCAGTGGTTTCATTAAAACCTCCACTATATTTATAATATATTTAATAATATGTTTTTAGTAGTGATTATTATAACTACCACTAAAAAACTTTTACTAAGACCACTCTTTTTTGTAGAGCTACATAACATTGTTTGACTAAATCTTACCCTAAAAGTGACATATATAATTTTATTATCGATTCTAAAGCTATAAAAGTCACCAAGAAATACCATCTCTCGAACCTCTCAAACAATTGGATTTATTTGACTAGAAAATTTTCCCACTTTATGAATTTTCTCACCCATAGTATTTTTATTAGTTTAAGGAATTTATCTCACTACATGAATTATCACGCAAAGGAATTTATTTTTTACATTAATGAATTTTATTCACACCTTGATGTGATATAGTATGTATATGCACACAATCATATTATATCTTCATATGACATCAATTAATTTTGAAATGAAATCATTGAATCATTGTACAAATGTAACATCCCGAACCCGGATGTCACTCAACTGTGCCACAATACCGGTTGGCTACTTGGCCTCAAGCACTTCTTCCCAAATGCCAGAGGATTATGACTAGTAGCTAGGGACTAGGTGAGTCATTTGGGAGACTATACCCCCATTACCATAATTTATCACAGTGGAAGTCAATCACATTAAATAGTGGAAGCAGATACAATAAGCAAAAAATAGATAAAATAGACAAGTAAGACAAGAATATGTAACAATCCTGAAGTGTTTCTTATAATATGATGTGGGTGATACATGTATCAAGAAAATATCTAAAATAGGTACATAGAAATATAATAAAATACAATTATCTAAAATTTAAAACGATAGAAAAGTGCCCCCATATCATCGCAAGCCTCATCTTAGTCCTATGCACCCATTCTCTAAAACAATGATCAAGAAATAGTTTTAGGGAGATTTCCCCTACTATCACTTGTAACTATATAATCTATTTGTGTCCCCAAGGAGGCCCAAATAGGATGTGAGATAAAAATACCAGTAGGTATCCAAAAAATATCTATACAGTTCTAAGAAGTACAATGAAATATGCTAAACAAGTGAATGTAAGTAGTAATGTAGGTGTGAAAACAAAAGACATATAAGTACTACAAACAAGTAATACTAAACAGCCTCTTGTGGCTCCCTACAACATGTTTTGTCTCCTAACAAGGCATCTAACAGTAATATAAACAAACAACACAACCTTTACACATAACCATCAATACCATGTCCACACGTCCTTACCGTATAAATAAAACTCTATAAAAAACCCACGACCTTGTCGTACAACCACAATCATATATCCCACACTCATGTTGTATAATGACGTGTAGATCACGAAGGTCCAGATCAATGGTGCTGAAGACCAAGGCATTCTCTTCGAGTCTCAGCAGAATATCGATGGAAACATGGGATAGGCACTGGTTGGAATCCTAGGAGCATGTGTACCAACATGTCCTACGTGAGTCCAAGATAGCTGGATCCAAGGGGTAGAAAAGCCTATGGCATCTCATGGTATAAATACCAAAGGTGCATAATCAGCCAAGGTGTCCACTACCGCATTCCAGATACATGGATATCCATTTGTGAAATCTATTTAAATCATCAATCATTTCATGCCTTTATCAATTTCAAACCATATGAGTCTACCCACTCATATAAAGAATTACATTCAAAACTATTCAATGAGTATACCCACTCATTTAAACCACTACATCTCATGAGTATACCCACTCATGTACTCCGCTTTCATTTAATCATGTCACATAGATATAACAACCCATTAATCACCAATTTCCATTTAACACATTACATGGGTATACCCACCCATTAATCACAACTACCAACAAAACTATTAAAGAAATCTAAAAATAGCTAATGAGTATACACACTCATTTGAAAAGTTCCACTTAAGTATTTAATCCTTTTAGGCATTGAATATTATAATAACACAAGGTAATGAGGCCAGATATATCCTATGTATGTAATTCGTCCTCATTTAAGTACAACCGAGCTTCCTTAAACTAGTAAAACTCAAGGTCACACCCCATGGGTAGTTCATCAATAGTATAAACCAAAGTAAAGGCATGGTATACCCCATGGGTGTCCTTAGGCTAGGTCAGAAACCACAAACTTATCTCAAAGAACCTTAGGGAGTCCCAAATGGGTCCTACCTTATCTATTTTAGATTAAGAATTTAAAATCAGGCTCGTGCTAAAAAGTCCAGCGGGTAGAAAAAAGGTTAATAGCTCTATAAAGCATCAAAATCCAAGAGAAAAGTATAGACCACCTACCTTATCTCATTATTGGAGTTCTCATATAGTATCAAGTCCTAATTCATCCGAGTTGGGAATAAATATAAAGAACGCATGAAGAACATGTAATTAGGGCATAAAATCCCAAATGCAAACAATGAAACTGTTGTTTAGAAGAATCAAGAATGGCTAAAAAGGAATCAATATCTTACCATGGCGGTTCCAACCAAAATGACAAGGAATGAAATGGAATCCAAATGGGTGCTAGATCTGAAAATCTAGATAAGAAAGTTTTTAGTCATTAAAAGAGATAAAAAAGGCTTCTGTCCAAAAAATAGAGGCCCCTCTTCTATTTTTAAAATACATAGTCGGGCAATTACATGACAAGTAATTTCATTACATGGTGTGTAATGATCAGTTTTCCTTTAATGGGGAAAAACCCTTACACATTGTGAATGGTCCTTGACAAAGCATTACATGTTATGAAATCAGATTACACAGTGTGTAATCCAATTACACATTGTGTAATTGGCCTGCAACCGGTACACTACCTTCTTGCCTATTATTTCCCAAAAATAACCAAACCAGCCCATGGACTAGCTTAGGGTCTTAGACAAAAAAGAATTTTAATGATTCATACCTCAAGAAAAACCTAGGGTCTTATAATCTTCCCCCATTAATGCAATTATTCCCCAAATTTACCTCTCAATGTTAGTCAAGATCCATTTGAAAAAACTCTTATCACTGAACATGTATGTCGGCATTCTTCTCCTAAGTATCGACTTGTGAACTGTCTTACTTTCATAGAACCTGTAATAGAGGAACTGACTAGCCTTGTATAACCTTCATGCTCCTATTAACAATAAAAATTATATGCTCCTTGAAGGATTAATCAAATTGTAGATCAACCTCCTTGGGTTGAAAAGCGTGAGATGGGTCCGAATTATAATGGCATAGTTGTGATACGTGGAAGACATCATGCATGGATCAGTACCTCTGAGGTTACTAAAACTAATAGTCTACTGATTTGACACTCTCAAGAATCTTGAATGGACCAACATATAGTGGTGAATCTTACCTCGTATCATGATCCTTCTATGTCCCAACCATAGTGAAACACATAAAAAGACCTGACCCCTGACCGAAAACTCCAGAGGTCATATACGGTGATCGACACAAGAATTCTATCAAAATTTTGTTGTATCCATCTGCATCTAAATCAACTGGATCTACTCAGAATTATCTTGCATGAGACAAGGTCCCAGTAAAGCTACCTCACCTGCCTCTAGCCATCACAAGGGTGATTGACACAGCCTACCGTACAAATCCTCATAAGGAGACATTTGTATCATTGCCTGATAATTGTTATTATAGGATAACTCATCTAGATGAATGTCTCTCTCCCAAGATCCCCTAAAATCTTGGAAACATTCTCTCATCATGTTCTCTTGCACTTGTATCATACACTCTGATTGGCCATCAGTCTAAGGGTGGGGGACTGTGCTTAGAAGCACCTATGTACCCAGTGCCCTCTGAAAACTCTATCCAAAACGAGTTGTAATGTGGGAATCCCTATTTGAAATGATAGTGCGTGAGAACCTGTGAAGCTGTATTATCTCATGGATATACAACCTTCCAAGAACATTAACATCGAGGGTATCCCTGATCGGTAATAAATGATCAAACTTTTTTATCCCGCCAACAACAATCCACACAGCGTCGTTACCTCAAGGAAACCATAGTAAACCAGTTATGAAATCCATTATGAAATCATCTCATTTCCAATTTGGAATAAGTAACTTCTATAAAATCATGGATGGTCGTTGATGTTCCTCCTTTACATGTTGACAGGTGTAACACCTCATAACAATACTATCTACCTCACTTTTCATACTTGGACATTAGTATTGATGATGCAAGTCACAATACATCTTGCTGACTCCAGGATGTAGTACCCCAGACGAATCATGAATCTACCACATCATATCCCCACACATATCCACTAGAACCCAAACACATCCATGTATATTTAACATCTCATCAACACCTACGGTCTAACTAGGAGGAGGGTCATCACCTTCCACACTCTCCCATAGGACTAGACCCTCTGAACTCTATAACCGCCTCATCCTTGCTTTATCCAAAAGGGTAAAGGTCACAACTATGGATGTTTGATTTGTCTATCCATAACTATTGTGCACCTCCATATAGATCTTAGAGAATAATAAAATAAGTTTCCACTCGCTACTTGCCTGATGCACTATCTATATCTGAGTCCATGTGCTCAGTGCATCGAACATTACATTATATTTACCAGTCATGTATTCAAGCATGAAGTCAAAACACTGTAGGTACTCCACCCACCTTTTTTGCCTCATATTAAAATAATACTAAGTAAATATATACTTGAGGATTTTGTAGTCTTTATACACCAAAAAATGATCTCCTAATAAATAATACCTCTAATAATCAAAAGCATGAACAACTGCATCTAGCTCAAGATCATGCATAGGGTAATTCCTCTCACGTGGCCATAGAAAATGAGACTCATATGCCAAAACTCTATCCCCCTACACCAGCACTACTCCCATACCAATAGTTGATGTGTCACAATTAAGGATGGAACACTCTGTTCATCAGCACCATGAAAACTAC
Source organism: Viscum album (assembly GCA_963277665.1). Classification (NCBI taxonomy): domain Eukaryota; kingdom Viridiplantae; phylum Streptophyta; class Magnoliopsida; order Santalales; family Viscaceae; genus Viscum; species Viscum album. Next base: position 958,505,042 of record OY728148.1, on the reverse strand, counting down.
TATTGGGTTTGTGAGACTAAATGGCATAACCAGATTCTCATATAGACCATACCTACTATGAAAGGTTGTATGAGGTATGTCTGTGGGTCAAATATGTACATGGTTATATCCTAACCTTAGATCAATTTTTTGGAATACTCAGGTTCCTATAATCTTATCAATCATTTAATCTATTTGTGAAAAGGGATATCGGTTTTTAACCATTAGCTAATTCAAATTACGATAATCCCCAAATAGCCTATGAGTTATATCCACATTTTTTAAAACATGAACAGGCAAACCCCACAAAGATGTATTAGGTCGGATAAACACCTTTGCCTCCAAATACTCTAGGAATCCAATTAATTTCTTACAACTCCATCATAGCCACATAGTAAGTAGAAATGGATGCTGGTGCAACTCATAAAACTAGTTCAACAGAGAAATCAACCTATCTCTTGAGAAGTAACCTTGAAAATTCATCTGGGAACATGTCCCTGAAACAATCCACCATTAGAGGAAAGTCTACCTGACTCAATCCCTGATCATCCAAAATACAAAATAGCCATCTAGGCTGTCATTCTGACCAACAAATGATGATCTAGTCCATCTCAACTCGCCTGGACACCCCATTCACCCTTGTGAGTAAACACTACATCCTCTAGTGATGTGAAAGTTACCATTAGGTGATAGTAGACAATGTAAGATCGATAATATACTAAACAATCCATCCCAAGAATGACTTCAAATCCTATCATCTCAGAGTCATAAATATCACAAATGAAGTTACACCCACCAACCTTAAGTGGGTACTCCCTGAACTTGAGAACATCATCCATTCTGATTCCCAATAGTATTTCTAGAATTAAAATTCTTTAAAAATACCGCACAACAAGACCAAGGATTTTCACCATAGGTGCAGATATAAAACAATGAGATGCACCTGTATCAAAAAGACCAGATGTAATAGTAGATGCTACTAAGATCATTCCTCTCACTGTAGACAGTATGAAACCTTGATCCTTAGGGGTAGGTTGTACATAATATAATTGACTTATACCATGATGTTGTGAAACAACCTTACTACTCAGAGTAGGTCCCCTTCGATGTATAGGAGTAATTGGTGTATGGATACCTTAGCAAAGACCAATATTTCTATAGCAAGATCGATATGCATTGCTCTAGCTCCCTGCTTGACACAGATCTTAGAAACCTACTCCTAAACCTAACATCAGAGCTGACCCCCTACCACTCACAACTGGAGGGAAGGTCCTGCAAAAACATTGCATGTGGCCCATCCCTCTATATGCTCGGCACTCGACTGGGTCGTAGTCACGCTGATTCTTTATGTGTCCTCTCCTCCCACACTAGTGAAAAAATATCGAGCTACTAGAACTCATAGCCTAACTGATGCTCATATCATGGGAAGAATCAAAATGGTCCTTCCTGCTTGAATATGTAGAACCACTAGGTTGAGAAGAAATATTTCCCAACTTTATATCCTCAAATTCCCTCAACTTCCACTCTATAATCTGTGCATGATTCATAAACTCCGTGACAGTGGTCAACCTGAACACATTGACCTGGGATTTGATAGTATGTCAGGGGCCTTCCTCAAAGAATATTTCTCTCGACATCTCTTCAGTAAGGTACATCAGTTCAAATCTATGCAACTCTTTAAGGAATGTTGAGTTCTTTATAACTGTCATGGTGCCCTGCTCTAGACTCAAGAACTCACTAGCTCACTCTACCCATAGTGTCTTGGGGTAAAAGTAGTCAAGGAAGTAGGTTTGGAAATCAGTCCAACCTATATCTTGTAGCCTTTCACCCTTGTTCAGAACCTCCCACCAGTACTTTACTACTCCATGTATAATATAAGGGGTGATCATGACCCTCCTCACAAGAGATGTCTCCAGATTCTTGAAGATATTTAGTGTGGTCTCAAGCCACAACTCCGAAGCTTTTGGACCATCATCCCCCAACAACGTGAAAGGATGTGGCTTTTAGAACACACATTTCATCTCAGCCATAGTCATAGTAGGCCACAATTCTCCTTGAATAGTTTTCATATAGCCAAATAACCCCTTGTGGAACGATACCACAACACATATGTCTGAAATAGTCTACTGTACCACAAAAATCACTAAAAGAGGATCCACTAGTATCTCGTGGACCACCACCTTCGATGAATTGTCATCACCACCCTCTTGGCATATCATTGGAGTTATTTATGGTGACATGCCTCTACAATGCCAAACAATCACCTCAGAAAGGATTGATATCAAAGTCGCATCTCAAAAGCATTGGACAAGTCAAAACCCTCCTAAAAACATGTCATAACACACAACCTAATCATAAATCCATGATTGTATAAAGAACCACCACAACACAACTAGAAACACTACCTCTCACCCACTCAAAATCCGGGTGTAGGTCAAGTCTCTATTTTCCATTTATTTTCATTTAACTACACTTATTTGAAATTATTTAACCAATGGTCCACCATGTTCTGATCCTTGAGGACCCATAACCCCTCATGAACAAAAATTTGATGCCCATATAATCCATACACATAAAATTCACTTTAAAATTTTAATTTAAAAGGTACGTCATTTTCTATTTCATAAGGGCCCATACACCTTATGAATTGAATGATGATGTCACTTCTCTATCCTCTTCACAAAGTGTATCACAAAATCAAGAACAACTATTAGTGAACCTATCACAATAGCATGCATCAAATAATTCATCTTAAATGGCATGACATAATGCATGATATGTGATTTCTAACAAGCGACTATATGATGCATGAGATGGAATACCCTCACCTCATCAGGTTACAAAAAAATAGATCCCACAATCGCATAAATAGTATTAGCATAAATCATGTGTGTCACCTAATGGTGAAATCAAATCAACTTTAATAGTAAAATCCATAAAATAACAATTTCATTTAGGGTAATTTGGATTTTTCTTGTACACAGGTTAGCAATGCTCAAGAATAGCTCATTAACAAATTCTATTTTCCTTCATATCCATGTCTATTATCTCTAAACAGTAAATCAAACCAGAAACAAAATTGTCTCTGATACCACATTGTAACGTCCTGAACTCAGATTCCACTCAATAGTGCCCCAAGCCCGATTGGCTACGTGGCCTCAACCGCACTCCTCAAATGCCAGATGCTTTCGACTAGTGGTGAGGGACTTGTTGAGTTATTGTGGACACTATTCCCTCATTACTAGAGTATATCATAGTTGAAGTCAATCAAAATCAATAGAAGAAGTAAATAAAATAAGCAGAAAATAGGTAAAATAGATAAGCAAGAGAGCAATATATAACAAGCCATAAGTGTCCCATATACCATGATGCAGATGATAAATGTATCTAGAAAACAACCAAAAAATACACATGGAAATAAAGTACAATACAATTATACAAAATCCAAAAAGATCAAAAAGTGTCACAGTAGCATCTCAATACTCAGATGGGTCTCATTCTCCCATGCTCTAAAGAATTGATCAACAACTAGTGTTAGGGAACTTTCCCTTACTATCACCTAAAACCATATAATTTTTTTGGGTCCCCTAGGAGGCCCAAACATGGTGTGAGATAAACATCCCAGTAGTTTTCCACCCAAATATCTATACAATTCTAAGTTACACTATGAAATATGTAAAACAAGTACAAGTAAGTAGTAATGTAAGTGTGAAAGCCCAAGGCATATAACCAACACAAAAAAGTTTTACCAAACAAACTTTTGTGGCTCCCTACAACAAGTGGTAGTTCATAACAAGGAACCTATAGGGAATATAAACAAACAATACATCCTTGTCCTAAAAAAACCCATATCCTGTCCAAATAGCCTTGCTCTATAAAGAAAACCATATAAAAACCCCATGACCTTGCCATACAACCACAATCATATATCCCACGATCATTCTATATAATTAAGTGTAGACCATGAAGGTCTAAATCCAATGTATTAAAGACCAAGGGATCATCATCAAGTCCTAGTATCATCTCGATAGAAACTCAATATAGGCACTGGTTGGAGTCCTAGGATCATGTATACCAGCATGTCCTACATGAGTCCAATCAAGCCGGATCTAATGGAAAACAAATCCCAAGACATCCCATAGAATCAAGACCCAAAGTGAATACTCATCCTAGGTTTCCACTACTGCATTCCAAATCCATGGAGATCCGTCCTTGGAATCTATGTAAATCATCAACCATTCAATACATTTAAATATTTATAACCATATGAGTCTTCCCACTCATATAAAAAATTACATTCAAAACCATTCAATGAGTATAACTACTCATTTAAACCTTTACATCTCATGGGTATATCCACTCATGTACTCCACTTCCATTTAATCATGTCACATGGTTATACCCACCCACTTATCACCAATTTCCTTTTAACACATCACATGGATATACCCACCCATTAATAATAATTTCCAAAAAACCAATTACGAAACTAAAAAAACTATCATGTATACCCACTCATTTTACAAGTTCCATTTAATCATTTAATCAATTTAGGCATGGAATATTACGATAACACATGACAAGGAGGCATGACATCATTGACAAAGAAACTTTATATGCATATTTTTTGTCAAAAAATGTGGATTTTTTTATTTGATTTAATGATAAGACCCATTTATTTCAATGTTTTATTAAAATAATGGGTAATTTGAATTTTAGAATGATTATGAGTAAAATTGAGAAAAGTGCAGAATTTTGGATTTTTGACATATTTTTACCACAAAGGTATTTTTGTCATTTATTAAAAAATATAAGTAAAAAATTACTGATTAATTTTTTTATAATACTGCTTTTATTTTCTTCAGATTTATCTTTATGGCCTAGATCTGATATGACGATCTATTATTCCAAAAAATTCATTGAATTTGGAAAATTTTCCGAACGAACAGCATGGACCTCACCACCGTAATGGATGCACAAATCGGTCTCCTCATCTCTAATTTTTTTTATTCTACCTGGGATATCACTAGGACACATATTAATGACTCTAAAACAATTATGGGGATGTTTTGATGTCTTTAAGGTTTCCATTGATTGTTATACATTTGAAAGAAGCTTCCTGCAAATTTCAGCCATAAAAAGTGTTATTCAATGAAAATTACATAACTCCTTAATACAATGTCTAAAAGTGATGAAATGTATAGGTTGATCGTAAAATACATTTAGGAACAACTTTTATGAAGGAGCCCATGTGTTAGGTGACCATTTATTGTGCAAAAAATGGGAAAACTTTTAGGGGATAGAATTATTCCTATAAAAGGAGGCTCTTGCCTCCTTCCCAAATCATCTGCTCGACACCAAATGCCATGGAGGGTTCCCAACAGGGCATGGGACGATGATACACCTCTATTCCCACCCCATTTCTACATTTTATTTTATTTTAAATTTAGTTTGGTATTATTTTTCAATTGTAATTCAAATTTTATTTTTATCAATCCATACCTTTGTGTTTCTCCATCCACTTTTCTTCATTTCTATCCATATCTCTCTCTTCTGTTCCACCCACTCCACCAAGTAATCTATTACTCGTGGAAATGAGTGGATAACCCCAAGACTTGGCCAAAGGAGGTGTGAAGGTGATCATGAATTTTTTTAATGTTTAATTATAGGTTTGTAGATATATTTGAGTAGCATGGACGGGTAAGTCGAATGTCTCTAATGTTGTGACAACCACTAATAACATGAAACTCCACCTATCCATATTATTTTATTTAATGATTTTTCCCTCTCTCAATTGATTAGTTCTTCACACGTTGGATTTGAGATAATCAATGGATGATACAGCTTCAATTGAACCAGGTCCTAGAAGTTGACACATTCTAGAAAAAGTTGGGTCACCAACTTGGATTAAAGGAGGAGGTGGAATTGAGAGTGCTCAAACAGTCAATGATATTCCACAATTTATAAATAAATAATAGCAGTTCAAACATGAGATTTCGTGTTTGGATTATCAAACTGAAATAAAACATAAAAAGGAGAATAATGATTGAATATTTAACCAACCCAAAAACCATGTTCTTTCTTATTAATTCATTCTATTTAGACTTGAATATTAGTATAAATTTATAATTCATGCTTTACATGTCATTAATTTAAATAAAAATAAATCCAAAAATATATTAATCACTTTCATCTAACAAAAAAACCACAAAAATATATTGAATAGGTGAATTAAATAAATTAAGTGTATTACATTGAGAATGATCTTCAAGGGTGATGACCCTGGTCAGCCACTGTTCTACTCTAGAAAAAATATAATTATTTTTGTCCACACCCCACAACAAACGTGCGTCAAAACTGACATTGTTTCCAACGATCCATTCATTAGTTCATTTACTTTTTCTATTTTCATATATATGTTATATATCATTTTATTTAAAAAAACTAAAAAAAAGCCTTCCATGATGTATTCTAATTTATAATATTATGCATGGAAAAATTACCCACAGGTGCAACAACAAAAACAAGAAGAAGATGAATATTTTAGAAGAGATCAGATGTATGAACTTAGAGAAAGAATTGAACAACTAACCAGAATGGCTAATAGAAAGTTTTATTATGTTCATGAATTAATAGGGAAACCGAACCCTAATACAGACGAAGAACATGAGAAAGTGGTAGAATAAATTTCACCACTTATATTTGAAATTGAATAACCTGAGGAAGCGAGCGAGGAAGATGTCTCTGCTGAGCTACAAGTGGGAGATCAACAAAGTTTGGATGAATTCTTGATTAAATATGAGGAACTACCTAACATACCCATACAATACAAAGAATAATATTCAGCACCACTAAAGGAAGAAACCACGCAAGTGGTGGAATTTGAAGTCGAGATGGAGGAGCCTAACTACCTACCACATTCCTCAAATAGTATACTCCAAGAGAAACTTACCACTAAGGTCGAGATTGAAACTGAACTGACAAAGGGATTTGAACCATTAATTAACTCCATCCCTTCTAATTTTATTGAATATTAATTATTTATCCTTCCATGTGGTTTTGATTATACAGAATTAGACAACCACAACTCTACCTTGGAGGAAGAATAAGAAGCTCTATGTGAACATGATGAGGAACATATGGGGCTCCCTAGACACATTGAATATTTATTGAAGGAAGTTCATGAAGAGATGGTAGTTCATTTCTTTAAGGAAACCATGAAAAAATATTATTTGATGGTGAAGAATTTGATATTGATACTTCATGTTTTAATATTATTCAAATTGAATTACACTCTGACATTCCCATTGACTATTATTTTGATGAAGCATACTGCATGTAACTAATGGACAGAGAAGATGATGATGCACAAGTATCAGTAAAGAAATAGGATGAATCATACTTCATCCTACCAATACTATGCAAGATATAACTCATTTTAATGGGGGGATATGGTGTACTCTGTCCCATAAGGATGGATAAAAAGCTGGAAAATGCCACATGTGGTCGTTCAAATCAAAGAAGCTTTATCCTCCATCAGAATTTGGATAACAGCAGGTACTTCCCTCTAGAGGCAGTCAAAATTTAAGGCCCACTTGGGGGATAATACCAAGATTTATCATTACTTGGTTTCTAGGATTTTATATTTCAATTTATTTAAATTGAAATAATTTATCATGTGGTCCCCTCCCTCTTTTATTTTGAGATTAAATGAAATTATCATTGTGGTTAATTGAGTAATTTTCTTTTGTAGGATCATGATGGTTGAAGGAATCCCCAAATAGTAAAGGGGAAGGAACAATTTTCATGGAAAAAGTGTGTTCAATTTTAGTGTTTTATCTTTTAAACTCTCACATTTTTGTCAACAACATGTTTTTATCTTTAAAGATAAAATCGCATGCCCACACTTGAATTCATGTTTTAATCAAATTATCTAAGGGACATGAGTTTCATAGGAATCCTGTGATTCCTTGTTTTAGATTTCAATGTTGATATGATTAAATGATTGAAATAAATAATTCTATTTTTAAAATGAAGAATGGATATTGAAGTAATGACTCATGATTTGAAGGAATTAATTAATTCATGTAAATGAAATTTCTCTATCATCCTTCATGCATTGAATTTATGAAGTTCATATGAATTGATTTATTTTTCATTCCATGTGTGAGTGCCCAATGTTATATTTTCCATTACATATAGGCTTTATAGACCATGTACCTCTTATTTATTCTTGAGTATATTTCATGGACGATCTTGGGACATGTAACCGAAAATAACATGTATTGAAACCTATCATAGATATGACTACGCAAAAACACATTTAAAATGATTGAGGAATCTTTTGGAAAGCCAATTTTCCTTAAAACACCTCCTTTACACCAATCCTTCTTTTATCCCATAGAGACCATGAATGAACATTATAAGAACGATCCATGTTTCAAGCCATTTTTATTCATTCATACCCTCCTTTGAGTATTTTCATGACATTTCAAAGTTGATGTGTGGGTTAAAGGGAATCATGGTGGATGGGATAATATACATTGTAAGGAAGAAGTGTGGTGGTATTATTGTGGTAATTGTAAAAGGTTGTGGAATCATTCATTATAATCTATTCCTTTCCACTTGAATTAAAAAAATAACAAAAATGACAAAAAGAACAAACAAAAAGAGAAAAAAATGGGTTGTTATTTGGGAAAACCAAAAATCACTATTTTCTAGACCGATGATCTTATGAACGTATGAGGTTAGATGATGGATGTGAGATTTGATATAATCATAAGTTTCAAAAAAATAATAAAAAGTAAAAACTAAAAATAAATCAAGAGGGTGAACAAATCATTCATTATGATTACTTGATCATAACCTTTTCTTTGAGTTTTGGAATTAGGTGTTGCTACTATGAAGGGGATAATTTCATTATATTTTTACTTTTGATATCAAGCATAGTACTTAAAAGATTATCCTCCTTCTTGAGCATTAATTTTTAAAGAATCAAATCCTACCAACCTTAAACCTCAGTGTCAATAGAACCTTAATTGAAAGTTCTCATGATTTTTTGTGCGTTTTGTATTTAAAAGTAGAGAAATTACCACATTTACAAGCCTATGGCGAAGGATCATGTTCTCATGATATGAGAATAACTCTACTTGAATTGTATCATGAGTAAGAGATAAAAGAATCAAAAGTGAGGTAAATCATGACCTGTCATGTTTATTAATAATTAATCAAGGATCTTGAATGAATGAAAGGATAAGTTCCATCAATTTTCCAAGGGTAAAAGGAAAATATGTGAATTATTTGTTTCTTTGAAAAATGTGAAATTATATTGATATTTTATGGAGATTTTTGAATGTTTTATTTCACATTGAATTTTTTTTGATTTTATTACCATGGAATTTAAATATTGGTAATATTGGTGTCCTATGATTTTAATTTTTAGATTTCATACTTGGGGACAAGCATGGTTTATGTGTGGGGGTATTTGACATAGCAAATTTATGTGCATATTTTTGATCAAATAATGAGGATTTTTAATTTTTTGAATGATAAAACCCATGTATTTCAATGTTTTATTAAAATAATGCGTAATTTGAATTTTCGAATGATTATGAGAAAAATTGATAAAAGTGCATGATTTTGGATTTTTGAAAGATTTTTACCCCAAGGGTATTTTTGTCATTTAATAGAAAATATAATTCCAAAATTTGTGATTTTTTAGATTCCTGATTTTATATCATTCAAATTTCTCTTTAGGTCCTAGAGTTGATTCAATTATCTATAAGTACAATAGAATCATTGAAGTTGGAAACTTTTCTGAGCAGACAGCGTGGACCCCACCACCATAACAGATGCACAAATTAGTCTTCTCACCTCCCATTCAGGTTATTACACTAGGGATAGCACTAGTACACATTTTAAAACTCTAAAATAAATTTTTCGGAGTTTTTAAGTCATTAAGGTTTCCATTGATCATTATACATTTGAAAGATTCTTCTTGAAAATTTCAGCCATAAAAATATTTATTTAATGAAAATTCCATAAATTCTTAATCCTATAGATAAATGAGATGATGGTTTGAGGGTGAATGTAAAAAATATTTATGAACAAATTTTATGAAGGGGTCCACGTGTTAATCGACCATTTAATGGGCCAACAACACGCAAAATTTCAAAGGACAGAATTATGCCTATAAAAGGAGGCCCTCGTCTCCTTCCCAAATCATCACCTCGACACCCACGAATAAGAAGGGATCCAATCAGGTTATGGGTAGATGCATCTCCTCTTTTCCAACCTTATTTCTTATTTTAATTTTATTTTAATTTTAATTTTTTATTCTTTTTCAATTGTAATTCAAATTTCAGTTTTATTAATCCATGTCTTTATGTTCTTCCATCCACTTTTCTTCATTTATTTACTTATCTACCTCTCTTCTCTTCCACCCAATTTACCATGTAATATATTACTCTCAGAAATGAGTGGTTGACCCTAAGACTTGGCCTGGGGGGAGGTGAAGGTGATCATGAATTTTATTTAATGTTTAATTTTATGTTTGTAGATAGATTTGAATAACATGCATGGGTAAGGAGAATTTCCTCGATGTTGTAACTACCTTTGATGACATAGAACTCAAACTATCCCTATTATTTTATTTAATCATTATTCCTTGTCTCTATTGTTTAGTTCTTCACACATTGGAGTTGATCTAATCAATGGATGAAATGGCTTCGATTGAATCGGGTCATGGAAGATGACACAATCAAGAGAAGGGTGTTTCACCAACATGGATTAAAGGAGGAGGTGGAATTGAGAGTTCAAAAACAGTTAATGATATTCCACAATTTATACATAAATAATAGTTGTTAAAACATGAGATTTAACAATTGTATTATCAAAATGAAATAAAACATATAAAGTATAATAATTATTGAACATTTAACCAACCCCCAAAACCAAATTCTTTCATATTAATTCACTTATGGAAAGGGTGGTTTTCCCAGTGCCCGTAGAGTACATTTACCAACAGTTTAAGGAAATCGTTGGTAAAATCTAGTTAAATCATTTTTTCCAAACATTTTTTCAAAACCATTGGGAAAGTTTTTCCCCAAATTCACAAAAGCTTGAACTCCCCCATTCCACGCGACTGCAGCCCTAAACAAAAGGGGGAATTTGCATTTTCCTTCCCCTACTGCCAACATCCTTCCATCAATAAGTTTTATCAGTTCTTCAATTGTATTATGTAAGTGATATTTCATGTACTATTTTGGTTTTATGTTTTCGTTTGGGTGAAGTGGAGAAGCGGGATTCTGTTTAACCTAGTGCGGAAATTCTACGTTCCAATCCATTTTCAAAATTTCTTAGTACTACACTTCTAATTTGTAAGTGATACTTTCATTTTAATGTTCTAAATTTACTGTTTTGGTTTTCTAGTTTGATTTGGGTGTGTATGACGTTTGTTTTCTATTTGATTTGGGTGTGTTTGTTGGGCTTTGACAGTGAATCAAATTTGATTCAAAATGAATTATGTGTTATTAGCATCAATAAATTTTCAATTCTTAGAAGGATTGGTATTGCTGGGAATTTGGTGTTATCATATTCCACGAGATTCACATCATGGTTAGAATTTGTGATGATGTTGTTAAGATCAGAGAGAAAACTCATACACTCCAGGTTGTTTATAGAGGCGTGGTTAGTCATGAGTGATAATTGGCTTCCTAAGATGAATGTATTAAAATAACATTAGGGCCAATTATATATGCTTCTCACTATACGTTGTATATTATGTCTCTTTCTTGGTCAATACTCACTTTTATGATGCTGGGGTGCTTTTCACTAGCCATGCTGGCATGTGTATACATCCATAACAATATAAGATAAGTCACAAGTTTAATTCAGTAATCTTGTTATCATTGACATACATTATTATTAATCTCAAATTTAAAAATAAATGTTTTTGTCTATACTTTATGAAATTAAACCTTTTTACAAGACATGAACAACCTATTAGTGTAGCAGCCTAAAAATTATCCACCCATGGGGTGCGCTTGACTTGAAAAACTAATTGGGTAATGAAAGGTATGACCATAGAGCTTACAAGAATGGTTTATTGAACATGAATGAATTATTTGGGATGCATGTAACACATAATGGAGCTTAAGGCATGTGCCTCTATTTGGGATGCCTATAAAGGGGCCTTGAAGTCCTCTTTTACCAACGGTTGTGTGAAACCGTTGGTAAAACTCTTCCCATTACCAATGATTTGATTAAATGACGAGGCAATGCACCTTTATTGATGATTGTGGATTTCGAGTTATTGACATGACGCGCACTCTTTCCAGCGAAGAACCAGATGGTTGGGTTGTAGCTCAAGAAGCTAGGTCGAATTTTAGAATTTATTGAGCCTCTTGTATAGTACTACTTCATAATAGTGTTAACTATGTTTTTCTTCTTGATACATGACATACATTACGATCATTCGGTTTATGATTCTCTTATTAGTTGGTATTATTGATTTGGTTATTATCATCCATTTCCAGTATTTTCCATTGTTATCTTTCTTCCACTTTTTAACTAATAATATCAAGATTGTGCCACATAGGTAATGATGGAATAGTCTCCCCCAGACACAGTAAAGGCTCTCACTATTAGTCAATAACATTTGGAATTTTGGTAGATGTTCTTGAGGCCATGTGGCCATCTGGGTTTGGGTCACTAATGAGTGGCATCCTACTTTGGGACGTCACAATTTCTAGATATCCTTTTTATAGATGTTTCTAATCAAATATGTACCTATAACTATTTAAGTCTCCTCTCAAAAATCAATTGGGACATGATTCAATGAATACAACTACATCATTCAGAGTGTGTATCCTAGTACTTACCATAAAACCACCATAAATCTTCCGTTTCTTTATGTTTTTTTTATCAGAATGGATTTTATATATTATGTATTTTGGGTTACACATAAGTTATTTGTTTCTAATTACTTCCATATTTTTTCTTGTAGGAAATGACACCCATTGAAGAGATGCAATGGAAAAAGATGACAGAAAATAATCATCACATGACAAAGATGGGCGTTCCGCCACTCATCCATGTTTTGAGTATTTTATTTCAAATATAAATATTTCAATAAATTTTAATATCATGTGTTTAATTTTTTGTTAAACTTTTTTTTCAGGATCGACCCCCAAGACGAGTGATATCCGATGAGGAGCCGAATATTGCTACCAATACAGAGGCTGGTGGTAAGGGGGGTGTCAGAGTTAGATGATCATCTGGTGATCCTGGTACTGAGGCCAGTGGTATGAGGGCTTATGGTGCGAGAGTTAGATGATCCACTAGTCATAACCGATTGGACTATGCCCCTACCACAGACTTGTCTTCTATGACCCATTTTGATCATGGTGTGTCTTTAGGGACACATGGGTTATTTAGGCCTCCTATGTTTACACTACCAGTTGGCCAGACGTCTGTGCCATCATCTTTTGCTTCTACTTCATTATATTAGATCTATTATTTTACACCTTCTTCTTCTCCTACTCTCACACAATATGTGGCTGAGGAGTGTACACTAAGGGACACTCCACCTGTACAGGATATTCCTTCAGCTTCTACACATCCAGTGACACCCATTGATCTGACTACCACAGGTATATTTATATAACTCTAACAAATTTTTATACCAAAATATATTTTTATTATAACATATAAAATTATTATTTTTCTTTGAAAACAGATTTATCTACTGATAGGAGGCAGGGGAGGGGGTGTACTCACTTGTCTGCGCTATGGAACCACCAGACATATTTGGTGGTTGAATACAATGATGAATGACAAATGATTGATAAATCTGGGCAGGAATGTCGGGGTTTTTTGGTAACACAAGCCAAATACTCTGACATCATTCCGGTCAGCCCTCTCTCTTACAGACATCTCCCACACAAATTCAAGGATAATGGGGGACAGAAATAAGGGTAAAAAATCTATTGGATTTAATGTAATATTTTTTTTGTATTTATATGAATTAATCTATTGGGTGTCAGCTTCTGTTTAACTTCCCTGATGTTGAAGGTGCATGACCAGCACATATAAAGGAGCTAGGAGAGAATTGGAGAGCTTATAAACATGATCTGTATGTTGGATGGTGTGATAGAGTGGGCACAAAGTTGGAGACATTACCTGTTATGGATGACTGCCCGATAGAGCAATATCTCCAAATGATTACCCATTAGGCGACTGCGAAATTTAAGTTATTAATCTCATTTGAGGTATTTAAATGTCAGTTTACATATTTTGAATTAATATTATCTTATTTACTATTAAACATTATTTAGGAATCCTCTGAAAAAAACTTTGATTCCATGAAATACCTCCACACTTTGGGGTGCACTACTACATCAGATCATGAGAGGCAGCTAGTGCGATGTTGTTGTTTATAATTTTTCTTTAGGACTTTCCCTTTTTATTTTTTCTTACTTAAATTATGTGATTTATTGAATATTGAATATATGATTATACTTGCACTTTATATAGTTTCAATGTCATTATAGAAGAAAAAAAATTGAATATTTAAGGACTTCTCCCTCGAGAAATTTTTTTTTCTCGAGTAGAAGTAAAAAAGATGAAACTGCAGTTAATGAACCGACACAAGAAAAGATTGTAAGTTTTAATTTGTTTATTTAAAATTTTAATATCTATTTTGAAATTTAATAATCTATTAATATTTTTAAAAGGCTGATTTAGAGGCCCTTGATGCCCAGGTGCATGACAATTTAGTGCCACAAAATCATTTATATCAGGTTTTGGGAGATGATCACTCTGGTCGATTACGATGCCATCCTGGTAAGAATATAGTCCCAAGGAGGTATTGGCCCGCTCTAGGTATCCATTCTAGTACCACAAAGTTGGAACAGGTCAAGGAGAATGCAAGACAGTCTGATCAATGGGTCACAGAATTGGAAGAATTGGTTCCAATGAGGGAGAAAGAATTTATGAAACTGATCAATACATTATCTTTATCACATCCCCCAGAGGCTAGAACAGCTTGTTAGAAATATATGTCGCCAATGGGGGCATTATCCTATGCACTAGGCGGCAGTTCTAGTAGCAGTCAAGATGATGATGTTCCTGGTGATGATGAGGATACTGATGAGGATGAGGGAGAGGATGAGGATGAGGACGATGGTGAGGATGGGGCCGAGGGAGAGGATGGGGCCAATTATGATAATGGGGAAGATAACGAGGATGATGACGAGGAAAAAGATGGAGGCGAGGATGAGGCTGATGATGATAGTGGGGATGGTGATGGTGATCAGGGGCAAATTGATCCATTACATTTTTGAATTCTGTATAACTCTTTATTTTTTAACCTGGTTTTCCACTCTGGTATTGATATTTTTGAATTTAGTATAACTCTTTATTTTTGGAAAAATATGGAAGCCTAATGGTGTTTTAATAGTTTATGGGACTTCTGGGGCTTGTTCGGAGCTTGGAGCCCCAGTCGGCGTAAAAAACACTATGCCTCACGGTTAGTAAAAAATTTAAGTCCATCCCACAAGGTATCTACCAACCATATTGGGATATATATTAAAAGAAATGTGCATGCTTTTTCCAAACCATTCACTAGGGGATTCACATCATGCACAATGTCTTTAGTTTTAGTATAAGATATTATCACTGTTGTTGCACGATTTGTCAAACTGGCATACAGAAAACCGTCCAAATGTATTCGGATTGTGTTTATACTATAGGAAAATGATCCATGAGTCATATGTGACATGTAAGAGTCACCCCACTTCAATATGAGGAACAACGTTGCTGGTATCATTCGAAGTGTCTCTCTTTTGTTTACAATGGACTCCCATTTAAGTAAAAACAACTGGCATATGAAAAACTGACCAAACGTATTTGGATTGTGTTGATATGTTAGGAAAACGACCCATGGGTCATATGTGACATGTATGAGTAAATCCCACCTCAATCCGAGGCACGGTGTGGCTGGTACCACTCAAAGTGTCTCACATTTATTTGAAAAGGACAACATTTTTAGTGAAAACAAAAACTAACATACGGAAAATGGACCAAACGTATTTGGATTCTGTTGATACTTTAGAAAAACGATACATGGGACATATTTGACGTGTAAGAGTTAACCCTGCATCAATACGATGCATGGTGTGGCCAATACCACTCAAAGTGACTCACTTTTATTTGAAATGGACCGAATTTTAAGTGAAAACAACAACTGACATATGGAAAACAAATCAAACACATTCTGATTGTGTTGATACTTTAAGACAATGATACATTGGTCACTTTTGACAAGTAAAAGTCAACTGCGACTCAACCAAAGGTGTCGTTTGACTGCGATGGCCGAAAACGAACTCCGCATGTCGTAAATGGACAAAACATGCGTTTAACGGTCAAATGAATTCCGAAAGACATCAGATAAACTTGAAATGCCACGAAAACACCCTAATTATAATTAGTGAGGTGTATGAGGAGACGGAAAATCATTCCGATGTGCGGTTTTCACGACACAACTGAATATGTGTTTTTAGGTGTTTGGGGTGCTTGAAAAGAGTGAATGGGGTGGTCAAAACTAGTCGAACAACCTCAGAATTTCATGAAATCGGATGACAAAAAAAGGTGGGTGAATTGTGAAATGGTTGGCTAAAAAGAACGTCAATTAGAGGTGTCATGTGACCGAACTGGCCGAAAACACACTATGCGTGTCGTAAATGGCCAAAACATGCATTTAATAGTCAAATGCATTCCTAACGACATCAGAATGACTAGAAATCACACGAAAACACCCTAATTATTATTGTTGAGGTGTACGATGAGACGCCAAGCCATTTGGATGAGCGATTTTCACGGAACGACTGAATATGTGTTTTTTAGGTGTTTGGTGTACTTGAAAAGCGTGCTTGGGGTGGTCAAAACCGGCCGAACGACCTCAAAATGCCATGAAATCAGACTACAACAAACGGTGGGTGAATTTTGAAGTAGTCATCTAGACCGCACATCAATCGGAGGTTTCGTGTGACCGTAGTAGCCAAAAAACGCACTCTGTGTGCCGTAAATGGCCAAAACATGTGTTTAATGGAAAAATGCATGCCGAACGTCATCAGAATGACTTGAAATGAAACGAAAACACCCTAATTATTATTCTTGAGGTGTAAGAGGAGACGACATGTCATTCGGACACACTGTTTGCACGACACAGCTGAATATGTGTTTTTTAGGTGTTTGGTGCGCTTGAAAAGCGTGCATGGGGTGGTCAAAACCGGCCGAACGACCTCAAAATGCCATAAAATCGGACGATAACAGAGAGTGGGTGAATTGTGAAATGATCGGCCAGACAACACATCAATCAGAGTTGTTGTGTGACCACGCTGGCCGAAATCACACTCTGCATGTCGTAAATGGCCAAAAGAACAGTTTAATAGTCAAATGCATGCCGAACAACATCTAAATGACTTAAAATCACACAAAAACTCCATAATTATTATTCGTGAGGTGTACGAGGAGACGACACATCATTACGATGTGCGGTTTGTGTGGCACGGCTGAATATGTGTTTTTAGGTGTTTGGCGCGCTTGAAAAGCATGCGTGGGGTGGTCAAAATTGGACGAACGACCTCAGAATGCCATGAAATTGGACGACAAGAAAGGGTGGGTGAATTTTGAAATGGTCGGACAAACGGCACATTAATCAGAGATTTCGTGTGACTGCATAGCCAAAAACGCACTATGTGTGTCATAAATGGCCAAAACATGCCTTTAATTGTCAAATGCAAGCCGAATGACATCAGAATGACTTGAAATCAGATGAAAACATCATAATTATTATTCTTAGGTGTTTGAGGAGACGAAACATCATTTAGAAGCGCGGTTTGTGCAGAACGTCTGAATATGTGTTTTTTAGGTGTTTGGCGCGCTTGAAAAGGGTGTGTAGGGTGGTCAAAACCAGCCGAATGACCTCAAAAAGCCATGAAATCAGATGACAACATGGTGGGTGAATTTTGAAATTTTCGGTCAGATGGAACATCAATCAAAGGTGTTGTGTGATAGCAGTGGCCAAAAACGCACTCCACGTATCATAAATGGCCAAAACATGCATTTAATGGTCAAATGCATGACGAATGACATCAAAATGGCTTGAAATCACAAGAAAACACCGTAATTTTTATTCTTGAGGTGTATGAGGAGATGAAACGTTATTCAGACTCGTTTTTTGCGCGAAACGACTGAATATGTGTTTTTTAGGTGTTTTGCGTGCTTCAAAATTGTGCGTCGGGTGATCAAAACCAGCTGAATGACCTCATAATGACACGAAATCGAATGAAAATAAAGTGTGGGTGAATTGTAAAATGTTCGGCCAGACAACACATCAATAAGAGGTGTCGTGTGATCACAGTGGACGAAAACACACTTTGCGTGTCATAAATGGCCAAAACATGTGTTTTACGGTCAAATACATATCAAATGATATCTGAATGACATGAAATCACATGAAAACACCCTAATTATTATTCTTGAAGTGTAGGAAAAGATGGAACATCATTCGCACCCGAGGTTTGCATGGAACATAAGAATATGTGTTTTTTAGGTGTTGGTGAGATTGAAAATCATGCGTAGGGTGGTAAAAATCAGCCGAACGACTTCAGAATACCATGAAATCAGACGAAAACAGGGTGGGTGAATTGTGAAATGGTGGGCCAGACGGAACATCAATCACAGGTGTCGTGTGACCGCGGTGGCCGAAAACGTACTCTGCATGTCGTAAATGGCCAAAACATGCATTTAACGGTCAAATGCATACCGAACATCATCGGAATGACTTTAAATATATCGAAAACACCCTAATTATTATTCGTGAGGTTTATGAGGAGGAAAAATGTCATTCGGATGCACGGTTTGTGCGGTACAGCTGAATATATGTTCTTTAGGTGTTTGGGGCGCTTGAAAGGTGTGCGTGTGGTAGTCAAAATCGGCTAAATTGCCTCTGAATTCCCTGAAATCGGACAACAACAAAGGGTGGGGGAATTTTGAAATGTTTTGGGAGACGAAATTTCAATCGAAGGTGTCGTGTAACCACGGTGGTCGAAAACGCACTCTGCGTGTCGTAAATGGCCAAAACATGTGTTTTAGGGTCAAATACATACCGAACAACATCGGAATGGCTTGAAATCACACGAAAACACCCACATTATTATTCATGAGGTGTAAAAAAAGACGACACATCATTCGGATGTGTGCTTTTCACGACACGGTAGAATATGTGTTATTTAGGTGTTTGGTGCGCTTCAAAAATGTGTGTGGGGTGGTCGAAACCAGCCGAACGACCTCAGAATACCATGAAATCGGACGACAACAAGGAGTGGGTTAATTTTGAAGTGGTCAACTAGACGACATGTCAATTAGAGGTGTTGTGTGACCGTGGGGGCTGAAAACATACTCCCGACAGCCCCCCCCCCAGACAGCCCCCACCCCTGGACAGTCCCCCGCACCCCTCGGATATCCCCCCACCCTAGATAGCCCCCCACCCAATGATCCATGGATCATTTTTGATGCGTACAAGTCAACCCCACCTAAATCTGAGCCACGGTGTGACTGGTATCACTCAAAGTGTGTCACTTTTATTTGAAATGGACAACATTTTAAGTGAAAACAACAACTGACATACGGAAAATCATCACAAGACTAAACATATATTCTTGAAATTAAGGGATAAAAATTAAAATATGGTCTACTGGTCATACGTTATTAGAAGAAAATATTCCCAATGTATAGATTGAAACCCAATGGGACATAGAATATTTAAAAAACATGAATTATATTAGGAATGAGTGTCGACATCCCATCATGAACACGCACCAACACTCATGTTCTAATTCTCAATCACGAGTCGTTCATTATACACAATAACATAAAACAAATAAATATCATACAATAATTTCATATGAAACCTTTGAACAATCAAGCATACCATATAACAAATTGTTCAACAATTCTACACATAGATTCTTGAAAAATAAGTTTCAATGTCTCATAAAAATACCTCAATGGTGAGGAATACATATGGAGACACCATATCCCCATGGATCACCTCAATCCCATCCTCAAATGGTGGGTTCTAGGACCAAACCAAAGTCCTTTTAAGAACCCAATACCAACGACTTAATTGAATATGCATAGCCACTACCCAAGATGGGGATTCATATCACATCAAACCCTAGAGAGAAAATTACAATTAGCCACATACCCCCTTATTCTAATTGAAAATTCTATGAAAAACATGTAGGATTTTCCGGTAACCCATCTCATATGTCGAGGTTGGACAATGTTTTCCAATAACACATCAGGAACCGCTTATACATTGATACAAAATCATTAATGGAATATAAACATCCCATGTGCTTCCTATAACTCATCCTAGTTCTAAGAACATGACCACTACCATTGTCTATCTTATGGGTGTCACAATATTTGACACTCTACCCATGTTTTTCTATTGGTTTTAAGATACTCAACCAAAGACCATGACTAAACATCCCATGTTCGTCCTATAACTTGTAGGTTTTTTCACTTTTGTGTATTGGTGTTGTGGTTCGAGTAAAGAATGAATTCTAAATTTTGAATACTCTTATGTGTGTTGGTGTTGTGGTTTGAGTGAGGAATGAATGCTAAATTTGGAATAATCTTATGGGTGTTATTTCATTTCCTATAACATGTAATATTTTTCTCTTATGGGTGTTATTACATTTTAATTTCTAAATTTCTAAATTTCTATATTCTGGAATGAATTCTAAATTTTGAATAATTTGAATGGAGATTTTTTTATTGGTGTTGTTGTAGGTCTCGAGAGGGGTTGCTGTGTTGTTGTAGGTCTGGAGAGGGGAGAGGGGCCTGCATCTGTGGAGGTGAGCAATTGTACACCAAATGTTTCAAAACCATTGGTATAGATACTAAAATATAACTATACCAACGGGTTGTTAAAACCATTGGTATAGGCTTATGTATTTCCATATCCCATCTATACCAATAGTTTATAACCGATGGCATAAGTGTAACACACATATACCAACAGTTTGTAGGAAACCATTGGTATACCTTATATTTTGACACCTATACAAACGAATTTCACAGAACTGTTGGTATAGGACTATTTTCACTCCTTACTTGGCCACAATTGAGGGAGCCATTGATATACTATATACCAATGGTTTACAGGCCTTTACCAATGGTTTACAACCATTGGTAATGTGTAAAATTCTAGTAGTGATTCATTCTATCTAGAC
Source organism: Viscum album (assembly GCA_963277665.1). Classification (NCBI taxonomy): domain Eukaryota; kingdom Viridiplantae; phylum Streptophyta; class Magnoliopsida; order Santalales; family Viscaceae; genus Viscum; species Viscum album. Next base: position 958,483,755 of record OY728148.1, on the reverse strand, counting down.
ATGCATCTTAGTATAAATTTATAATTCTTGCTTCACATGTAATTATTTATAATAATAAAAAATCCAAAATGATTGTAATCACTATCATTTAATAAAAAGACCACAAAAAGAGATAAAATAGGTGACTTAGATAACGAAAGTGAACTACATTGAGAAGGATTCTCAAGAGAGACGACCATGGTCTGCCACTGTACTACACTAGAAAAAATATAATTATTTTTGTCCACACCCCACGACATGCATGCGTCAAAACTGAAGCTATTTTCGAGGATCCAATTATTAGTTCATTTTCTTTTTCTATTTTTACATCTTATTTATATTTCATTTCATTTAAAAAACTAAAAATGACTTCCAAGATGTATTCAAAATTATAATATTATGCATGGAAAAATTACTCACAGGTGAAACAACAACAACAAGAAGAAGATGAATATTTTATAAGAGCTCAGGTACATGAACTTAGAAAAAACATTGAACAACTAACCAGAAAGGCTGATAGAGATTTTGATTATTTTTGTACATTAATGGAGAAACCCAGCCCTAAGCTGGAGAAGGAACCTGAGAATGTGGTGTAAGAAATTTCTCCACATATATTTTAAATTGAAGAACCTAATGAGGCAAGGGTCACAGACGTACCAAATGAGATACAAGTGGGAGTTCAAAAAAGTTTGTATTTATTATTGATTAAATGTGACGAACTACCGAAACTCCCCATACAATAAAAGAAGAAGATTAAAGATCACAAAAGGAAGAAACCACCCAAGTGGTGTAATTTTAAGTCAAGATGGTGGAGCCTGAATACCTGCCTCCATCCTCAGAGAGTCTACACCAAGAGGCACTTACCACTGAGGCATAGATTGAAGCTGAACCAACTCAGGGAGTTGAACCATTCATTGAATCTATCCCTTCTAATTTTATTGAATATGAATTCTACATCACTCTTTGTGGTTTTGATTATACAGAACCAGACAATCTCATCTATTCCATGGAGTATGAAGAAGAACCTAGATGTGCACATGCTGAGTAACATATCGATCTCCCTGGATATGTTGACTATTTATTGAAGGAAGTTCATGAAGAGATGCTAGTGGATTTCCCTAATGATACCATGACAACATTTGCTTACTTTGATGGGAATTAATTTGATCTTGATACTTCATGTTTTAATATTATTCAAATAGAATTACACTCTAACTTTCACATTGACTATTATTTTGATGAATCATTCCTCGAGAAACCAATGGACAGAGAATAAGAGATTTCACAAGTAGCAACCAAAAAGGATGATGATTCATACTTCATACTACCCCAATCATGCAAGATATACCTCATTGTTAATGGGTTGGGGATATGGTGTACTCTATCCCTGGATCATTAATCACCCAGAAGGATGAAATACAAGATGGGAAAAGCCACATGTAGTTGTTCAAATCAATGAAGCATCATCCTCCATTAGACTTTGGATAACAGTCGGTTCTGCCCTCTTGAGGTAGTCAAAATTCAGGGCCGATTTAGGGGATAATACCATGATTTATCTTTACTTTCATTCTAGGAATTTAGATTTCAATTTATTATCTTTGAAATAATTTAGCATATGTCCCCCTCCCTATTTTCATTTTGAGCTTAAATGAAATGATCTTTGTCATTTATTGAGTAATTTTATTTTTTAAGATCATAACGGTAGAAGGAAGCCACATATAGTGAACGGGAATGACCAAGATTCCTGGAAAAAGGTTGTTCAATATTTGTTTTTTATAATTTAAACTCTCCACATTTTTTTCCACACCATGTTTTGAGATTTAAAGATAAAATTGCATGCCCAAACTTGAATTCATGTTATATTCAACTTATCTAAGAGACATGAGTTTCATAGGAATCCCATGATGCCATGTTTTAGATTTCAATGTTGATATGATTAAATGATTGAAAATAATAATTGAATTTTTAAAATGAAGCATGGATATTGAAGTATTGACTAATGATTTAAAGGAATAAATTGATTCATTTAAATGATATTTCCCTATCATCCTTCATTCTTTGAATTTCTGACGTTCATGTGAATTGATTTATTAGTCATGCCATGAGTGATTATCTAATGTTATATTTCCCATTCCAGAGAAGACTTCTAGACCAAGTACTACCTATTTATTCTTGATCATATTTCTTGAGTAATCTTGGGACATGTAACCAACCATAACTTATATTGAAACTTGTCAAATCTATGACTGTGCAAAAACACATTTAAAATGATTGAGGTATTCTTTGAAAAGATAATTTTCTTTAAAAGACTACCTTTACATCAATCATTCTTTTAGCACATACAGACCATGAATTACCTTTATAGGAATGAGTCATGTTTCAAGCCATTTTTATCCATCCCTACCCTCCTATGAGTATTTTCATGATATTTTAAAGTTGAAGTGTGCGGGTATAGAGAATCATAGTGGACGAGATGATATACATTATAAAGAATAAGTGTAGGGGTTTTATTGTGTTAATTGTAAAAGGTTGTGGAATCACTCATTATACTCTATTTTTTCCCCTCTTGAATTAAAAAAATGACAAAAATGACAAAAAGAACCAACAAAAAGGCAAAAAAATGGGTTATGATTTGGGAAAACCCAAAATCACCATTTTCTAGACTGCCGATCATATGAGCGTATATGGTTAGGTGATTGATGTGAGGTTTGATATAATCATAAATTTCAAAAAAAGAAAATGAAGTAAAAAATAAAAAAAAATATTCAAGAGGGTGCACAAATCATTCACTATTCTTACTTGATCATGACATTGTTATTGAGTTTTGGGAAGTGGGTATTGCTACTATGAAGGGGATAATTTCATTATATTTTTCTTTTGATATCATTCATAGTACATAATATATTATCTTCCTCATTGAGCCTTAATTTTTAAAGCATAAAATCATACAAAACTTAAACCTCAGAGTAAATAGAACCTTAATTTCAAGTCCTCGCGATTTTATGTGCATTTTGTCTTTACAATGTAGAGAAAGTATTTTATTTACAAGCCTATGGATAAGGAGCATGTTCTCATGATATGATCATAACTCTACTTGAATTTTATAATTATTAATGAGATAAAATAATCCAAAGTTAGGTAAATCATGACTTGGCATGTTTAATAATAACGAATCAAGGAGCCTAAATGAATGAAAGAAGAAGTTCCATCAATTTTCAAATGGGAAATGTAAAATATGTGAATTATTTGTTTCTTTGAGAAATGGGAAATTAAATTGATATTTTTGTAAATTTTTTAAAGTTTGATTTCACAATGAAAATTGTTTGATTTAATTGAATTGGAAATTGAATATTGGTAACATTGGTGTCCTCTAATTTCTATGTTGATATTTTATGCTTGGGGACAAGCATGGTTTATGCGTGGGGGTATTTGAGAGAGAAAATTTATGTACATATTTTTTATCAAATAATGATTATTTTTTAATTTTATTCAATGATAAAACCCATCTATTTCAATTTTTTATTAAAATAATGGTTAATTTTAATTTTATAATGATTGTGAGAAAAATTGAGAAAAGTGCATAATTTTGGATTTTTGAGAGATTTTTACTACAAAGGTATTTTTGTCATTTTTTAAAAAATATAATTCCAAAATTCATGATTATTTTTCTTAGAAACGTGATTTTATTTCATTGAAATTTATCATATGGACATAGAGTTGATTTAAAGATCTATTACTCCAAAAAATTCATTGATGTTGGAAATCTTTCTAGGAAAATAGAATGGACCCCACCACTATAACGGATGAACAAATCCGTCACCTCACCTGATATTTATATGATTCCATCTAGGATAGCACTAGGACACATATGACTGACATTGAAACAAATTTTGGGGGATTTTGATGTCATTAAGGTTTCTATTGATCATTATAAATTTGAAGACGGCTTCCGGGAAATTTTGGCCACAAAAAGTCTTATTCAATGAAAATTCCATAACTCTTTAATCCTATGGCTAAATGAGATGATCTTTTGAGGGTGAATGGAAAACACATTATTGAATAAATTTTATGAAGGTTTACACACATTAATCTAACATTTAATAGGGAAAAAATGTGCAATCTTTTAGAAGAATGAATTCTTCCTATAAAAGGAGGCCCTCTCCTTCTTCCCAAATCACCAGCTCGACACCCTCAGATAAGGAGGGATCCCACCAAGGTAGGGGCCACTTATTCTCCTATTTCCCCCCTAATTTTTTCTTTATATTTTCTTGTAATTTTATTTTTGTATTATTTTTCAATTGTAATTCAAATTTATGTTTTATTAATCCATGCCTTTGTGTTTCTCCATCGACATTTCTTCATTTCTTTCCCTCTCTCTCTCTCGTCTCTTCCACCCACTCCACTGAGTAATATCATACTCTCACAAATGGGAGGCTGACCTCAAGACATTGCCCAGGGGGAGGTGAAGGCAATCATGAATTTTCTTTAATGTTTAATTATAAAATTGTATATAGATTTGAGTAGTATGCACATGTAAGGAGAATGTCTCTAATGTTGTGACTAACTCTAATGACATGAAACTAAACCTATCCCTATTCAATTATTTAATAATTTTCCCTCTCTTTGTTGGTTAGTTATTCACACATTGTATTTGGGCTAATCAATGTGTGAAACGGATTCGATTGAACTGGGTCATGGAAGATGACATATTCTAGACAAAGGTTTATCACCAACATGGATTAAACGAGGAGGTGGAATTGAGAGTGCTCAAACATTCAATGATATTTCACAATTTATAATCAAATAATAGTAGTGCAAACATGAGATTTCATGTTTGGATTATCAAACTAAAATAAAACATATAAAGGATCATAATGATTGAACATTTAAGAAACCCCCAAAACCATGTTCTTTCTTATTAATTCATTCTGTTTAGACTTGCATATTAGAATAAATATAGAATTCTTGATTCACAAGTCATTATTTTAAATAATTATAAACACAAAAAATATTTTCATCACATTAATTTAATAAAATAACCACAAAAATATATATAATAGGTGAATTAGATAAAGTTAACTACATTTAGAAGGCTCTTCAAGAGTGACAACTCTAGTCAGTAACTATGTTGCACTAGGAAAAATATAATTATTTTTGTCCATGCCCTGCGACAGGGGTGTGTCAAAACTAACGTTGTTTCCAAGGAGAAAATCATTAGTTTATTTACTTTTTCTATTTTCACATCTTAGTTAGATTTCATTTCGTTTAAAAACACTAAAAAAAGACTTCCATGATGTATTCAAATTCAGAATATTATGCATGGAAAAATTACTCACAGGAGTAGCAACAACAACAAGAAGAAGATAAATATTAATAAGAGCTTAGGTGCATGAACTTATAGAAATCATTGAAAAATTAACCAAAAAGGCTGATAGAGATTTTGATTATGTTCATGCAATAATGTTGTAAACCAAACCTCAGCCAAAGGAATAACCTGAGAAAGTGGTTGAAGAAATTTCACCACATATATTTGAAATTGAAGAACCTAAGGAGTCAAGGGAGGAAGACTTGCCTGGTGAGCTAAAAGTGGGAGATCAAAAAAGTTTTGATGAATTATTGATTAAATGTGGGGAACTTCTTGACCTCCCTATATAATAAAAAGAAGAATATTCATCACCACTAAAGGAAGAAACCAGCCAAGTGGTGGAATTTTACGTCAAGATAGAGGATCCTGACTACTTGCCTCCATCCTCAGAGAGTCTACTCCAAGAGGCACGTACCACTGAGGAAGAGATTGAAGATGAACCAACTCATGGAGTTGAACCATTCATTGAATCTATCCCTTTGAATTTTATTGAATATGAATTCTACATCACTCCTTTTGTTTTTGATTATGCAGAATATGACAATCTCAACTATGGCTCGAAGGACGAAGAAGAACCAGGATGTGCACATGTTGAGGAACATATGGAACTCCCTCGAATCGTTGAATATTTATTGAAGGAAGTTCATTAAGATATTCTAGTGGATTTCCCTAAGGAAATCATGATAAATGATTCTTACTTTGATGGGGAATAATTTGATCTTGATACTTCATGTTTTAATATTATTCAAATAGAATTACACTCTGACATTCCTATTGACTATTCTTTTGATAAAGAGTACCTTGAGGAACCAAAGGACAGAGGGGATGAGGTTCCACAAGTAGCAACCTAGAAAGAGGATGATTCAAAATCTATCCTACCCCACCATGAATGATATACCACATTGTGAAGGGGGGGATATGGTGTACTCTATCCATGGATCATTTCTCACCCAGAAGAATGAAGCACAAGTTGAGAAAATCCACATGTGGTGGTTCCAATAAAAGAATCTTCATCCTACATCAGACTTTGGATAACAGTTGTTACTACCCTTTAGAGGCATTCAAAATTCAGGGCCCACACGGGGGATAATACCAAGATTTATCTTTACTTTCTTTCTAGGAATTTATATGTAATTGTCTTTTCTTTGAAATATTTTCGCATGCGACCCCCTCCCTCTTTCCATTTTAAGCTTAAATCAAATGATCAGTGTGATTAATTGTGTAATTTTCTATTGTTGGATCTTGATGGTAAAAGGAATCCACAAATAGAGACGGGGAAGTAACAAGTTTCATGGGAAAAGGGAGTTCAATTTTAGTGTTTTATGTTTTAAACTTTCCACATTTTTTTCCACAACATGTTTTGTGTTTTAAAGATAAAATTGCATTCCCACAATTAAATTCATGTATTACTCGACTTATCTAGCATACATGAGTTTTTTTAGAATCATGAGATGCCACTTTTTAGATTTCAATATTGAAATGATTAAATTATTTAAATTAAAAATTGAATTTTTAAAAATAATCATAGATAGTTAAGTAATGACTCATGATTTGAAGGAATTAATTTATTCATGTAAATGAAATTTCCCTACCATCCTTCATGCTTTGAATTTCTGAAGTTCATGTGAATTTATTTGTTAGTCATGACATGAGTGATTGACCAATGTTATATTTCCCATTCCTAAGAGGATTTCTAGACCAAGTACTTCCTATTTATTCTTGAGCATATTTTTTGAGTAATCTTGGGACATGTAACCGACCAGAACTTGTATTGAAACTCGTCAAGTCTGTGACTGTGTAAAAACACATTTAAAATGATTGAGGTATCCTTCAAAAAGATAATTTTCCATAAAATACCACCTTTAAATCAATCCTTCATTTAGCCCATAGAGACCATGAATGTCCTTTATAGAAATGAGCCATATTTCAATTCATTTTTATCCATTCCTACCCTCCTCTAAGTATTTTCATAATATTTTAAAGTTGAATTGTGGGTGTAAAGGTAATCATGGTTGATGGGATGTTATACATTATAAGGGAGAAGTGTGGGGGTATTATTGTGGTAATTGTAAATGGTTGTGGAACCATTCATTATATTCTATTTTTCCCCACTTGAATTAAAGAAAATGACAAAAATGACAAAAAGAACCAACAAAAAGAGAAAAAATGGTTTCTGATTGGGGAAAACCAAAAATTACCATTTTTTAGACTGTTGATCTTATGATCCTATGTGGTTATATGATGGATGTGAGGTTTTATATAATCATAAATTTCAACAAAAAAAAGTTAAAAAAAATATTCAATGGTTTACACAAATCATTCATTATTCTTAATTGATCATAAACTTTTCGTTGAGTTTTGGGAAGTGGTTGTTTCTACTTTGAAGGGGATAATTTCATTATATTTTTACTTTTGATATCATTCATAGTAATTAAGAGATTAGACTCATCCTTGAGCCTTAATTTTTTATAAATCCAATCCTACCAACCGTAAACCTCAAAGTCAATAGAACCTTAATTGCAAGTCCTCATGATTTTATGTGTGTTTTTTCTTTACAAAGGGGAGAAAGTAGTTCATTTACAAGCCTTTGGATAAAGATAATGTTTCACATGATAGAAGCATAACTCTACTTGAATTTTATCATGAATTATGAGAGAAATTAATAAAAAGTGAGGTAAATCATAACATGGAATGTTTAGTAATAATAAATGAAAGAGATTGATGAATGAAATGAGAAGTTCCATCAAATTTCAAAGGTTAAATGTAAAATATGTGAATTATTTGTTTCTTTGAAAATGAAAACACAAATTTATATTTTATGCAGATTTTGAAATTTTGATTTCACATGGAATTTTTTTTTGATTTTATTGAATTGGAATTTGAATTTTGGTAACATTGGGTTTCCCTGATTTCCATGTGGAGATTTTATGCTTGAGGACAAGCATGGTTTATGTGTGGGGGTATTTGATAGAGAAAATTTTTGTGCATATTTTTTATCAAAGAATAGGGATTTTTTAAATTTTTTCAATGATAAAACTCATTTATTTCAATGGTTTATTAAAATGATCTTTAGATTGAATTTTAGAATGATTATGATCAAAATTGATAAATGTTCATAATTTTGGATTTTTGACTAATTTTTACTACAAATGTATTTTTATCATTTCATAAAACATATAATTCCAAAATTCATGATTAGATTTTTTTAGAATCCTGATTTTATTTCATTCAACTCTCTCTTTTGGACCTAGAGCTGATTCAAAGATCTATTAGTTCAAAAAATTCATTGAAGTTGGAAACTTTTTCGAGCAAACAACGTCGACCCCACCACAATAACGGAAGTACAAATCAGTTCCCTCAACTCCAATTAAGTTAATTTTACTTGGGGTACCACTAGGCCACATAGGAACGACTCTATAACAAATTTGGGGGAGTTTTGAAGTCATTATGGTTTCCATTGATTGTTACACATTTGAAGGAAGTTTCCGGGAAATTTCGGCCATAAAAAATTCATATTCAATGAAACTTACATAACTCGTTAACCTAGTGGATAAATGAGCTGATATTTGGAGGATGAACGGAAAACACATTTATGAACTACTATAATGAAGTGTTCGACGCGTAAATAAACTTTCAGTGGTCCAACAATGTGAAATATTATAGTGGACAGAATTCTGCCTATAAAATGAGGCCCTCGACTCCTTCCCAAATCATCAGCTCGACACCCGTAGCTAAGGAGGGATCTCATCGGGCCACGGGCCAGAATGGAGTGGTTCTTCAGGATTCCACCACTAGAGAATCATATGGTGAAGAGGAGCTTCATGTATCACCAAGGATACGCCGACGACCTCACTGATAGGTTCATGATGCAGTTTCTGTGGAAAGAGATGTTGTCCTTCCACTTCACCGAAGCCGCCACTGGGAGCATGGAGACGTACTTTGTGCAGACCTTGGGCATTAATTTTCAAGATTTTGGGTAATTTTTTGATAATTAAATGAGAACAATTCCTGAAATTTCAACTTGGTGATGATTAGAGGTTGGAAAAGGTCCACATATTCCATGATCCTTTTGTGTTGGGGGGAGGAAGGAGTGGGAGGAGTATAGCGAGGCCATGAGCGGTCTGTCGGAGGTGATCATGGAGGTTATGGGCATCAACCTTGGGGTGGGACGTAGCTACCTTTGCGATTTCTTCATTGTAAACGAATTGAATGTGGGTCTAAATTACTACACTCCTTACTGGCGATCAGTGGTGACACTGGGGACAAGACCCCACTTCGATCCCACTTCCATTACCATCCTCCACCAGGACGACGTGGGTGGCCTCCATGTTTCATATGACGGTAGGTGGCATTCTGTCGCCCCCGCACCAGCCATGTTCATTGTAATTGTTAGAGACACCTTTATGGTATACGAGTCTGCATTCACCACTGATCAATTTAAAACATCTTATTTTCATAGTCATAATGAAAGGGAAAATAACAAGCTCTGATGAATGGGATATACAAGAGCTGCGTACACAAGGGGGTGGTGAATGAGTGGAGGGTGAGGAAGTCAATAAGATTTTTTCTGTGTCCGGTGAGGGACAGGGTGGTGAGTCCCCCTCCAGAGTTTTTGGCCGGCGGGAACCCCCAGAGGGCGTAGCCAGACTTTGAATGGCCCATCTTCCCTGACTTCATCCGAAAACACTACCACGTGGACACCCGCACCCTCATGGCTTTCTCCGATTGGTTTGTGACATCAATCTAAATTTGTTGGTGATTCGATATGTAAAATAAAGTGATGGTCAATCAAGTATGTTATGGAGTACTATGTTATGGTACAAATTTGATTTCTCTAAATGCAATGGAGTACTTTTTATCATTTTTTATAAAAACACACTTCGATTGTGGTAGTCTAGAATACCCAGCCTAGTGAAGTTCATTTTTTTAGGTATTAATAATTCGAAAAAATGATGATGCAAGCGATGATGTGGAAGTCCAATTTCCTACTTGTGATCCACAAAATACTAGTGGGTCTAGAAGAGGAGAAATGGGACGACATGGATATGAATGTTATTGCCAACATCCCTTTTTCTTTGGTGGCCAAGTTCCTATCAAGAATTGTAGAGAAGAATATAGTGAAATAAAATTATGATGTTATAAGAAACATTATAAGACCATGTCACTGCACACCAAAATTTTCTTAAAGAGAAAATTTTACACTCTTCCAATGAAGAGTCATCATCAGTGACTGATCACATCAACACTGTCAATACCCTATTCGCTAAACTCATGACACTGGGCTACAAAATTAGGGATACTGAATGTGCTGGTATTCTGCTCTAAATATTAAAAAAAACCATATGATTAGTTGATCATCAGCCATACCAACAACATCATGATGGACATTTTTATGCTCAACAACGTTGTAGCTATGGTTCTTGAAGATAAAAGTTAGTGCAAGTGAAAAGTGACAGACAAAAAACATTTCCCCAATCGAAGACTTTGTCAATAGAGAGAGGAAGGACAATGGAGCATGATTCTATGTGGGATAAAAAATCATGGAAGGTCCAAATAAAGAATAATAACAACATCACATGTTACAGTTGTGGAAAGTAGGGGCACACCAAAAAGAATAGTTGGATCAATAAGAGTGGTGAAAACAACTCTCAATGAAATATGACAAGTACTTACAAAAATGGAGACATACTAGTCAGCAAAACATCAATGATGGATGGAGGTAGACATCATCTCAACAACGCATGGATAATTGATTCAATAGAAACATGGCCCAAAGGGAATGGTCTGATCAGTATGAACATATCTCGAAAGGGCTTGTTTAGATGGGGAATAGTCACACCTTGAAGATATTTGGAGTCAATACCAACAAACTGAAGATGCATGATGGTATAATTCAAACCACCTAAGGAGTACGCCATGCGATGATCCTGAATATTAACATATTTTCATTGGGTAGATTTGATGACATCAGATGTAAGACTTAAACTAACAATGGAATGGGGAAGATTGTGAAGGGTGTTCTTGTGGTGATGAAGACAGAGAAGATCTCAAAGAATCTATGTTTTCTTTATGGTGAACCATACAAGGAGGTGTTGATATTTGTCATGACCCGTCCTTCGGGGCCCATGTCGTGACTACCCCAAACCCATATTCCATAGGCGAGAGGCTGACAACTAGCACCGGAAAGGTGTGTCTCTTAAATGGGACCACATTGCTTTTTTAACCTGTATAGACACACAGTCCAAGAACAAAACAAGATGCAGCCACACAGACTAGAACACAAAAAGATGCATACACAAAGAAAACTGTTGTAGTAAAAGAGTGCTGAAAGTTAAAACGGAGCTGGAATACATGCCCAAATATAAAAGCACAAGTACGACTGGTAGTACAATACAACTGAAAGAAAATACAATACAACACGAAGGTAGAAGTACCACACAGGTAACACCACAAAGATAAAACCACGAAGGTAGAAGTACCATGAAAGTAACACCACAATGATAGAAATACCACACATGTAACACCATAAAGACAATACCACAAAGGTATATGTACCACACAAGTAACACCACAAAGTAAGAAGTACCACACATGATAAATACTCAGCTCCCAATAAGGTATAACTTAAGTACAGAAGTACAAATAATGAGTCATAAACTATATCATCTTATTCTATTAAGAAGCACTACTACTGACCTACACATGATCGATAGGTAACTAACCCCCGCTGACCCACATAGGATCTGACCCACACAGGATCAAAATGCGCTGACCCACACAGGATCACTGAGCACTAACCCACATAGGATCTGACCGGCACAGGATTGATAGATGTTGACCCACATAGGATCGATGTTCTTTCTTCACGTTGCAGCCTGCCACAAGTTTTCTTGCACCCAGTACGCTCATGTTCTGTAGAATCTTCCCCTCGAGATATCAGTCATAACTCATCTACCAATAAGATCCACAAGAGAATAACTCAAATGATCGTCATGTCGTAAGGGATCCAACGCGATAGACGACGCGTCAATCAGACGCACGATCTATGAGTTATAAGCATTTTAGCTTCGGGGGCCCGGTTGGATTAGGGTTCGATCCAACCTGGCCATACTCCAACAACCTAAAAAACCCAATTGGAGAATACCAAAAGGACTGTATTGATCCAAGGATCCATACACTATAGACAGTCAGTCAAAAAGACATCTGGTTCTCAAGATATGCTCTTTTAAGTGTTCTAGGGTTCGGTTTGGCCTGGGTCCGGTCTGACCTGGTTGGACAGACCCGACCTGACTTGCTATGGGCTGAGCCGGGGTGGACTCAGCCTGATGGGACGGGGTGGACCCGGCCCGAGGGGCGGGTGTTTGGTCTGACCCACAAGAGGGGCGGCCCGCAGGGGGGCGACCCACAAGGGGGGTGTCCTGCAAAGGCGACCCGACCAGAATAGGGTAGCCCGCAAAGGGGAAGCCCGACTTGCATTGGGCGGAGACCCATTCCATGGAGGAAACCCGCTTCGAGGGCGGCAACCCAGTCTGAGGGTGGTGGCCCGGTGTGAGGGCAGCGACCCGCTTCGAGGGTGGGGGCCCGATGTGAGGGCGGGGGCCCGGTGCGAGGGCGGCGGCCCACTCTAAGGGAGGCAGTCAGGTCCGAGGGCGGCGGCACGACTTGAGGGCGGTAACCCGGTCCAAGGGTGGTGGCACGGTCTAAGGGCGGTGGCCCGGTGCGAGGGAGACACCCCGACTCGAGGGTAGCGGCCCACTACGAGGGATACAACCTAGTTCAGTCCGATTGGGGGGGGGGGATGTAACCCCCTAGTCACCCGGTTATCCAAAAGGCCCAGAGGACATTCGGTTGGTGAGGCAGCTGCACTGTGTTGATGCCGCAAAACCCTCCGGAGGTGGGTTCGACCTCCTCCACAACTGCCATTCATCGACAGTGCGACGGTCGTGTCACCTTCCTTCCCGCGGTCGACCGTCGTGTTGGCCGCCTCCTCCATTCGTCGCAGCGGACGAGCCGTGACCCTCCTCTTGCGGTATGTGACGACTTTTTCACGGTCTTCCAAGGCGGTGCAAGGAAAGCAAGATAGCGGAGGGTTCGGTCCAGGTTTGTTAGTCCTGAACCCTCCGCGTTAGCTCGTAATATGAAGGATATTAAGGGAGTTCAATAAAGAGTTGTGTTGAACACAATATTAACCCCGCATGATTCCCCACAATAACCACCCACAAAGACGGATGAATCACATGTCAACCCAGTAGTTGGTTGACTCACATTCTTCATATAATTTCAAGAATGTGGAAGAGGGAAAAACGCACAAACAAAAATAACCCCCTACCTGGAAGAGACGTCCACTAAAAATGGTCGAAGAAACCTCATTTATCGTTGTCAAGGGTTCATGACTAGGTGGTGCTCATCACCACTCGTTGGAACCAGTGTCGTCCTCCTGGTGGTTTGCGGCGCGGTACTTTTCCAGAGCTTTGTCGTTTTGTGAATTCGTGCCAACACCCCTCCCCGAGGTCCAAATAAATAGGAGAGGAGAAGTAGTGTATAGTGTTCAGAGAATTAATGAGGTTCATTTAATTAATGAACATCTTGAATTTCCAATGGTGTGGTTACAAGAAAAGAAGAGTTAAGACATTTGTTGGCATGACACATCGTCTGTCCCGCCAGCGTTATTCGTCCTTTGGAGGAAAGAAGGAAATTAAAATTAAAAAACATGTTATTTTATTAATCTTTCAAACGTCCACAAAAATAACTTTTTCACCCAACCTACTATGGTCGATGTTATACCTCTCTTAAGCGAATACCGGCGCTGCAGGTTCAATGATGCCCCCAAATTGTTAAGCCGAACAACAGTTCAAAATTTAGAGAACACCGCTCACACGTTTACTGAACATACACAAAAAAAGTTCGTAAAATTATTAACCATCACCCTCAACCTGCTCCGATTGAGGTTAGTATTTTCCTAATTAGAACACACCCTAACGAACCAAACAGAACACTTGGATTTCCAATCCGAGTTACCATTTAAAAGTTATGGATTTTATAATAAAATAATTGTCACTTAATTAATTTATTTACAGACATAAACTAATATTCACTGGTAGCCCGCACCACCAATGTTAGTATCTTCCTAAAGAGTGCATACCCTCACGAGCTCAACGGTGGTCTCAGATTTTTAATCTGAGTTACCATTCGTGAGTTATAAGGATTTGAAAAATACAGTAATTTTATAAAATTATTTTATTTTCGGTTATTCCATTTTCAGGTTTTCTCACAGGAGACCCTTACCAAATAAACATAATCCCTGACAAGGGTAAACCCTCCATTCTGAGTGCAAAAATGCCCTCAGATATTTAATTCGAGTAACTGTTTAATAATTATTCCATTTTTTCAGGAAAACTGCTTACGTGCGATAATTAAAGCATAAAAAACTTCGACGGATAATTCTAGGCACCCTAGGCCTCAGAATCATGCGCCGTCAGATTTTGCAGTCTCAAAATAATTCTATATAATTAAAAAATATATGGAATTTCCAAGACATTACAATAGTTTTCCTGTTAACTACCTCAACAAAAGCATTGAGGAAGTCATGGTATCAAAATCTTGGTCTTATGTTCGAATGAATCTTTAAGATTCTTACTGAACATATGTTTCTTCCTAGATTCCAAAGGTATTCTTTCCATTTTTTGAGCATTATGATTTTTCAACCAACATTGGTTGAATTTTGTGACGTCAGCAATGAGGAGCAATGATATCTTAGATTTGATCCATTCCAATATTTGGAAAGCACTGTTTATATCCCTGGGAAGAGAAAGGTGCTTTGTAGAATTCATTTATTATTATTCCATGAGATGTTAGGTGTACCCAATCAAGATGAAATCAATTGTTTTTAAAGTCTTAAAAACATTCAAAGCATGGATGAAGAAGGAATCTTGAAAGAAGATCAAGTGTTTGAGGATTGACAGCGGTGGAAATTATTCAAGTAATGATTTTGATACTTTTTTTTGAATGAGAAGGCATCAAGAGAAAATTCATGGTGTCATACACTCCTTAACAAAATGGAGTTGCAATGTGGGAGAACAAAACCTTGTTGGATAGACCAAGGGAGATATTGAAGACAGTAGGAATTTTCAAGAAGTTATGGGATAATGTAATGAAGAGAACATGTTATGTGATCAATTTATTTACTTTTGTGATGATGGATATGAAAACACTAATGAATATGTGGTGTGGTAAACCTACTGACTATTCTTGGTTACATACTTATAGAGGTCATGAATCTATATTGTTTAATGATCATGAAATATTGAAGTTGGATTCGAGATCCAATGAATGTATATTCTTAGGATACGTTGATGGTGTGAAGGGGTATCATATGTGGGACCCCACTACCCATAGAATTATCATCAGCATGGATGTTATATGTCTTGAAGATAAGGTGCAAGTGATGATTAATGGTGACTTGAAGAAATAGAACACATATACTATAATAGTTGGGGTGGAGGAAGAATCCATAGACGAACCAATTTCCATTGAGGAGCATGATGATCAAGTTATTATTGATTTTGGACAATGATGATCAACTCAAGATTAAAGAGAACCAATATGGAACACAGAATTTATCACTGAGAGAAATATTATGTACTAATTATTAAAGGAGGATGATAATCTATATTATTTTTTTGGAGGTGATGTGGTGTTCAGAAATATTTACATGTATAGAAGCAATTTTGAATAAACATGATGCCCTTCACAAGAACATGACTTGAGATATTGATGCATCACCTCATAGAAGGAAAACTATTGGTAAAAATAGATTATTTAAGATCAATTGAGATGAAAAGGAATAATTGTAAAGATATCATGCAAGACTGGTGGTCAAAGGATATGCATAGAGATAAGTTATTCATTTCAAGGAAATATTTTCTCCCATTTTTTGAATAACGATAGTTCAGATAGTTATGGGGATGTGTGAAATATATAGTTTAACTCTACAGTAGCTAGATGTGAAGAGATCTTTTCTACATGGTGATCTTGATAAATAAATATATATTATCTAATTGTAATGTTTTTCAAAATAAGAAAATGTGAACTTTGTTTTTAGGTTGAGAAAAACTTTTTATGGTATTAAGCAGGCACCAAGGTGTTGGTACAAGAGATTTTATACCTATATCATGAGTATTGGGCACATAATTCTTCAATTAGATACTTGTGCATATTTCATGGGTTCAGATGGTAATGAGTTTATCATTCATCTATTATATGTGGGTGACATGGTGGCAGTTTTCATGGGAGTATGATATGAAAGAATTAGGTCCAAAAAATAATATCTTGGGATACAGATTTAATGAAATAGAAATAAGGGTATGGTTTATCTATAAAAAAAGAATTTCTTGAGGAATATCTTGAAATACTTCCACATGAGACATTATAATCCTATATTTTCCCCACCTACTGTTACTTTTATGTTATCCTCTATAATGAATCCTAACAGTGATAACAATGAATTATAGAGGATAGAGATGTCTCAATTACCTTATGCACTAGATGTGGGTGGTATGATAATATCTATGGTTTATATGATTCCATAAATTTCACTTGTAGTTGGAGAAGATAGTTGGTATGTGGAGAATTAAATACGGGAGTATTGGAACATATTAAAGAAGACCCTTAGATACATCAAGGATATCTCATATGCTGTATTATGTTATTGAGGATCACACTTCACTATTAGATCCTACGCAGATTCAGATTTGATAGGTGATTATGACCAACAAAAATACACTTTGGGTTATGTGTTTAATTTTATAAGATGACTTGTGATCTGGAATTTAAAGTTGTAGTATGTTATATATTTTTCCACGACTAAGGTAGATTACATGAAAACTATAAAGGCTTTCAAAGAGGTGATTTATATGTGAAGGTTTCCTTAGGATCCCAAAAAATGATATAATTATATCCAATTGTTTTGTGACAATCATAGCACCTTGAAAATTAAATGGAATCTATCTATTCATTCCAAGATAAAGCACATTATGGTACAATATCACATTGTTTGAGATGTGGTGGAGGAAGGAAGAGTGGATATGCAAGAAATTTATATTAAAAAAAATTATGTTAATTTTATGATGAAGTTTATTATATTTGTAAAGTTAATATAGTAAAAATACTCAATCATAATCATAGATATAAGAGAAACATGTTTGGAAGATTGAAAATATTTGTGGAAATATTATTGGTTCCGAATCAGATATACAAGTGTGATATATATATTCGCATTTTATTTCTCACAAACAGTTTTGCCCCCTTGATTTTTCAAAGGGGGCTAGTGTGGTTAGTGGGATGGGTGGAAAAAATAACCAATGGAGTTAAATAGTGGAGGAAGATCAAGTAAGGGGCTTGCCTATAAAAGGCAGAACTCTTTGACGGTTTTAGTATCATCACCTCAAGTATTGAGCTTCCTACTTCAACATTTTGAGTGTCGTATTTTGTGAGGTGCATTATACATTACTCAAGAGAGTTAATTACATGGATATTTTCCGTATAATAGAAAGAGAGTGTGTTTAACCTATTTTACCATAGTGATATCATTCTATTCTTCTATGGTTTTTACCCCTCTTTATTTGTGGGGTTTTTCTATGTTACATCTATTGTTCATTTTTAATTCATTTTTAATTTACTTTTATCTCACAATTATCACATCATGAAAGGGACAATAATATTTTTTCCCAATAGTTGCCTTACTAAATATTTTTTTATCAGAATCTATAAAAAAATTGTGGGTTGTGCTATGAGGTAGCCTACTTTTTGTGGAGTAATTGAGTTGTATGGGTATCATTTTTTTCTCAAAACTACAGAACAAAAATTTTACATGTTTATAATTATATAAATAGTAGGAAGAATCAAGAAAACACGAATAATACAAATCATGTAATGATTTATCATAATCGGAATTGTAACATGTTGATTCTAACAAACCATAAACAAAGAACGAGAGAATAAAAAGTACGGATTCATGTAAACATTTACAATAGATAACATGCTAAAGAGATTATATATAACTGGTTTGATATTAATACTAAAAAGTACCATGACCTATTAGAGATAAAAGACTCAAACATAAGCAAGATGATCAATAGAAATGATTAATATAAAGTTGTAATCAAATCATAAAGAGGACCATAGGTTTTTGATATTATTTAACTATTTGGCCTATATGCATGGTGCACAGGTACCAAGATTCCACTATGAAAAAATGGTATTATAAAAGATATGTGATAAATAGTGAAACATAACCATATATGAAAAAGGAACATGAGGAAAATATCCAATGTTCAGGTTCTTGAAATGCCAGGACTCAACGTAGAACCAAGTTGGGGATTCATCATATATTGTGCACCTTGGAAGAACTCAAACAACATACGCAACATAGAACCAAAGAATAATCAAATACAATTCATAAAAAACCGATAGAAAAGAAGAAGAATACCATAATAAGGCCCCTTAATAGGGATAAATCTCTCCTACGTGTTTTCATAGAGCCTCTATGAAATTAGGTCTTATTGTTAGGGTCATCGAGATGGTACTCCAATATAATCTTCATTTCCATCTTGGTAAAAGGAAAACCATGGAACGCAAGGACCTCATCAGAGCTCCTCACTAAGAATAGATGAAGATGATAAAAACATATCGAGATCACTATTTCTTCTTTGGTAAGTCAAGGAATCCCGCCGGTGCTACTTCATCTTCTCTTCTCCCTCGCGGAAAACTAGAGCTCCAAAAACCATGGATATTTTTTCCCATCTAAATCTCCCAAAAGTGTAGATTTAGATTCCAAATAGAGGATTCTTTCTTTTAGGGGTAGAGGAATACTAAATCATATAACCAAGGATATGAAAAATCTAGATAAGTGTCCCAACATAACCACTTATACAACAAAATAAGGACATATGACATCAAAGGATAAGATATCAAGGGTCACCCATAGATCAAGCCAATCCATTTCACGAAGAATGAAGAAAGGGAGGAATAGAAATCCAAAGGATCATAAGGACCAATGGATCAACATCAGGTATGAGTATGACATATATCAAATGGTAAAGTGGACCAAGGCTAATGGCATATGCCCAATGTATAAACTGAACAAAAGGCATACATGAACTAATAAAAGAATCTCAAGCTCAATAATACATATATAAAAAAATATAAAAATAACAAAAATTAAATGAAAATTAATATTATGACAAGTAAAAAAACAATATGTAACACCCTGAATTTTGGGTATCATATAATGATGATATTATGCATTTACTTTTGTTAAATCCATTTTAACCAAACAAAAATTTAAATGCTAAACATATGGATCTTTATTTAAATATGAACATTGTAGTGTCTACAATACACAAAGGTCAAAAGAGTAATCATTCTAACCAAATATACCTATTAAAAATCCTATTAGAACTATTGGAAGACCCCCAATCACCATTATGAGTCCCAGTAAGTAAAGGAGATCCTTCGAGTCAACTAAATCAAAAAACATCACCAATGTGATCATAAATGCCATCCTGAGCATCAACAGAATGGGAAGCACCATCTTCATACTTTTGAGTTTTAGGACATCATATGGTTTGGTTTTATAGGACACTTTTTCAACCATTTCTCAAGTGACCATTGGAAGCCTACAGTTATAAAAAAATAGTTGTTGGACCTTGTTAGGAAAAGTGAACTTCTGTAAATATTAATTAGTTTCCAAATAACTGAGTTATGATTAAGGTTATAAGTAAACCATAATTTATGATCTCTAAAAGGATATGGTGTAAAACTTCGTTTCACCCTTAAGTGATTTTGAAAATAATTAAAGAATTCAAAACACTTTTCTAATTTCTCAAATACAATGTAACAATTTTATTTTCTTAAATAATTTTATAAAATATGTTTATGTTTTGCAAATTAAATTATGTTTTGATTAAACTATGTTTTCAAGGATACTAGTATATAAATTATAATGTAGTTTTATTAAAATTTCCTTTTTGTAACTTTTTGAGTTAAAAAAAGGGGGTTAGTATTTTTAATTTTAGAAATACTTCTAACTAAAACAAGTTTAATTTGTATTCATTACTGTTTTAGAATATAAAATTCATTATAGTTTTAATAAATGGATTGTTTCATCTTCTTAAAACGTTTTTTTATTGTATATTTTTATTAAAAAATATGGCCCACTAGGGCTAGCCCTTTTTGTCTAGGGCCGAGGGAGGCAGCTCACATGAAGTGGCTGAGCCTGACCCTCATCCCCAAGCCAAGGACAGCCTGATCTTGGGTAGAGGCTCCCAGAAGGGCGCTTGGTAGTGAGCAGGACCGCATAGACACACTAGTGTGGGCGTGAGGCGGCGACGAGGTCTTGGTAGGCAAAGGCATACGGGCAGGAGCCTGTGTATAGGTCCCCCTTCGTGGGTGCTGTGTGATTACTAAGCACTATTTTGGAGGCCCGAGGTTATAAGGGAGGTTAAAACCACTCTCTGTTTTGATGTGGGAAGCAGTTTTTTGGGCAAAACGTGATCTGGACCATTAGATCCCGTCATGCGTGATCTGGGCTGTTGTTTCTGATCCCACGCTCGACCCTCAGCGATCACGTCTCTCTCCATGGTTTTTGTCAACTGTTCGATCCGGTGTGATCTAATCATGGTCGTTCGAGGTTTTTAAATTTCCACGTCGAACTTAGCCCATCTGATGAAACTTGGATCTAATATAAGCCTCTCAATTCTTTTAAAACAATAGATGCATCTCATCCCTTGGATCGATGTTGGGATCGATCTGGACCATCCGTTTTTCCCAAGCATTTCCCCTAGCCGCGTCTTCTTCTTCCTCCACGCATGGGTTACACCAGTAACCCTTCCCTATGGCACACCCCACATTTTCATCACCTCTTACTGACGGGGACCCCCATGTCTCCCCGTTTTCTTCAAGCACGACACCCCCTTGAATGCAACACAATTTGGTACGTTTTGGCATGCAAGGTGGTGTGTGAGATTTTGTATATAAATAACTGAGTCCTCTCAGTTCGTCTCTACCATTCAAGTCTCCAGCAAGCCTGACCAACCCTCCCTGAAGTCCTCATTTCCCTGGTTTTTAAATTAAGGGTTCTTATTTTTTTATTGTTTTCCTTCTTTCAGAATATATACACTTATATATTCGGAAACAATTTTTTTTTACCTTACGGTTCTGTCCAACATTCTTAAATGTCGAACCTAGGCCTTTGGGTTCTCTTGCATTCAAATAGCTTGATGATTTTAAAGATTATACCTGTCCTCATTTTTTTTGTTTTGAAAATACATATATACTTTTGGTTATATGTCTATACGTCGGTTATATGCAGGAATGTGAATGACCTTTCCATTTCGATTATATGTATGAAGTTTGTGTATAATTTTTCATGCACTACACATATTCACATACACTTAATTTTAAATTTAAATAATAAATAAATTTTTAAAATGTTATATATATGATCGGGTTTTTATAAAATTATTTTTTTGTAGGTTTTCATAAATAAATTTTATGACTAAGGGCATGACCTTCCATATTCAAAATGTTGTTAAACTAATATTCATAGGGGATTAACACAAATGGTTGTTCCAATTTTTCAGTTTGCATTTGGGTGCATACATATATTTTACATGTTGCGTGAACATTGATTTCTATTGTTAAGGACCTTACACATTAACCCTTGAGTTTAGGTGGAGTTTTAAAAACATTAGAAATAGGTTGTTAAACAAAACTTTTCTCCACATTTAAGAGTAACTTATTTGTTTTTTCTATCTTTTAAAGGATGTTGATTATGGTGAAGAGTCATTCTTTCTATCATGAAAATTATTCAGTATTATGCAAAGGCTTAAGAATATTTGATGTTTTATCTTGTGAAAGCTCAAAACCGTATCTGAGATTTTTGGTTCACCTTGTAATTAATTGGATGATAAAATTTTAGAATTTCAAGAAAAAACTTACATGTGATAAATTATAGTTTTTTTTCTTTCAGTACCTTCGATGTCAATGTATGTTCCATAACCTTCCTTTCTTTTTTCCTTTTAATAACGTTCATATGATTGTTATCCTGGTTTTTAATCATCTAGAAGCATGTCTCACTTATAAGATATGTAAATTTAACTACTATGACCAACTATGAATGAACTATTCATGGTGGTATGGAACATCTTGAATATACAACCTCGTTTAAGTAACGTATTGATTTCTGTGGATGAAATGAAAGTAAATACATTTTAAGGGTGCACACTGATAGGACTCCATTTCATTGGGTAAGAAATTAATCTCAAGTGATTACAAGCTTCATGATACCCTAGTGAATAACCTTGGTAATTTTTCTTTATTTACACCTTAGGGATGGACCTCGGTGATATGTTCATGAATGTCTAAATGAAGTGTTGAAGCCACATATTCAAGTCAACTTACATGTTCTTTTCACGATGATATGCATATTCTTTCACTAATCTTGCCCTTATATTTTTATCAAGTTCACGTTGATGTCACAAGTAAAAGTTTGGGGAATGATTTGTATAAAATAGTAACAAAAATATGAAATTGAAGTTTTTTCCATCACACACAACTATTATTAAGTATTAATCTTAGTTGATTAATTTGTGCTTAAACATTCATAGGTCATTCTTATTTAGTATATCTTTTACTGCCACTTTTTTAAAATGTCGTAATTGATTCATGTATTCCATAAAAATATTTTTTGTGAACTTTTATGTTATGTTACATGTGTTACAGTTTTCTATAAGATAATGTTCTTTGAATAAGTTTTTTAAAAATTCTTTCAAATGTTTCATTGGATTATTTTAAACTAGTTACTAGGGATTCTTATGATCATCCTATGGTTTGAATTTTAAAATTTCATGTAACAACTTTTATCAGATGAAACATTTCTGAAGTTACTGGTTTCCGAGAACCCGAACCGAACTCAATCCTATGTATGTGATGTGATGTGTGTTTATCAGTGAATGTTTCTATTTTAAATGACACATCATGTTCATAAGGCACTGACTCCTAGTTTTTCCGGGGCCAGGTCTTCATCATTGGTATCAGAGGATTCAGTTTGATAACTCTAGAAATCCATAACCGAAACAAAGAAAAATATACATTAGAATTACTAAAAAGGAGTTTTCTTAATTTTTAGATGGAAAACGAAGGTACTAATATTTTGTCTCTTCCCAATGAGGCCTTAAAAACCATAATTTATACATCCATCCATGAATCTTTAATAAACTATTCCCATATCCATATGTCATGAAAACATCTCTATGATGTGTCCAACTCTACCCGAGTACTTAAACTCCATCGAAGAGCAGGTCTAGATTACATCTTTATAATGAAAGCCCAGTTTCCATCTTACACACGACGGGGGGAGTACTACAAGAGACTTTTTAGATGCTTCGCCGTAGTAGAAGGCATCTTGTCCCTCACGGCTTTCCAAGAGGCTCATGCAGAGGAAGATCTTCACACTGCATACATGTGTCACGTCTTGTCCTATGTCCATTTTGGTCAAATGATGGACTTTTCCATCCTTGAATACAAGGCCTCTCGTTCTGTGTACAGACAACAAGTACATATGGATGTCTCACAGTTGTACACCCCACATGTAAGACTATAGAGATACCATAAGTGCTCCCATGGTATCGAACCTGGTTTCTTAGGTTGCATATAATTTAGGGTGATAGAGAGTTTCAAGTTTGTATTGGGAATTCATGTGTTAGGGAACTAGGGAAACCATTAGACTCATTTTATGTTGTGCACCAGTAGTTATATAAAGAACATATTTTGTTATCTCTTCTTTCTTATGTATTTAATTTGTTTATACATTTGGATGGATTTCATGTGAATGAACTCTCATCTTAAACTTTCATATGGGAGGAAAAACCCACATGTTATCCCTTCCTACTCAGATACTGGATATTATTGCAATCAAAACCTCTGAAGATGAGTATCAACCCTTTGTGAACCTGCGAGGAACATGAAAGTATTTATTTGAGGGGAAAAATGGTCTGAGGATTCTCTATACCTGTCAAGGTAATGCTCCCATCTACTACCATATAGGCTCAACACAATTGGCCAGGCATAAGCGGAGAGGAAAAAACCACGAAGGGATCTTCCTGTATTTCACCCTAGGCCGGAACTACACACCCAGATTAAAATTTCAAGAGGATGCTTTAGAGGGAAACATTTATGCGACCTACATGTACCAACTCCTCAGCGATAGCCTATATGTCAACTTCTATTACTTAGATGCTCTCGATCGAGACATAATTCAGTATGTTCTTCGTAAGTTTGTCCCTATGGACACTTCCAAACATTGTACCATTTGAGCCTCCCTGTAGAAGCCCGAGTGTTTGGTGCATGAGTTTAACCCCTTCTACCTGAAGTGTATCTGGATCAGAGAACTAGTGGAGTTGAGCATCAATTTGGGTGTTCCACTGAATGCACCTGAGGATCCTTTACGATGGGGGATATAGTAGGAACAACTGAGAGATTCCTCTTAGCATGTTTGTATGAAATGAATTAAAGGGACACAATTCATTGATGGGGGGAGTAATGTAACACCCCAAATTTTGGGTATCATATAATGATGGTATTATGAATTTACTTTTGTTAAATCCCTTTTAACAGAAAAAAATTTAAAGGATAAACATAAGGCTCTTTATTTAAATAATAACAACATAGTGTCTACAATACACCAAGATCAAAAGAGTAATCATGCTTACCAAATATACCTATTAAAAACCCTATCAAAACTACAGGAACACCCCCATTCACGACAACGAGGCCTAGTATGTAAAGGAAATCCATTGAGTCAACTAAAAAAAACATCACCACTGTGATCATAAAAACCATGCTGAGCATAAGCGGAATGGGAAGCACCATATTCTTCCTTTTGTGTTTTTAGACACTGTAAGGTTTGGTTTTATAGGACACTTTTTTCGACCGTTGCTCTAGTGACGGTTGGAAGCTAACGTTAATA
Organism: Viscum album; assembly: GCA_963277665.1. NCBI lineage: Eukaryota > Viridiplantae > Streptophyta > Magnoliopsida > Santalales > Viscaceae > Viscum > Viscum album. The sequence goes on along the minus strand of OY728148.1, from coordinate 958,458,385 downwards.
AAAAAATAGTCGTTGAACCTTGTTAGGATAAGTGAACTTATTTAAATAATAATTATTTTCCAAATAATTGAGTTATGATTCAGGTTATAATTAAACCATCATTTATGAACTTTAAAAGGATATGGTGTAAAACTTCATTTCACCCTTAAGTGATTTTGAAAATAATTAAGGAATTCAAAACACATTGAGAATTTTTCAAAGCAAATGTAATGATTTTCATTTGATAAATAAAGTTATAAACTATGTTTAAGTATTTCAAATCAAATTATGTTTTGATTAAACTAAGTTTTTGTGAATACTATTATATAAATTATAATGCAGGTTTGTTAAAATTTATTTTTCGTAACTTTTTGAGATAAAAAAATGGGTTTAGTATTGTTAATTTTAGAAATACATAAAACTAAAACAACATTAATTTTTATTCATTAATGTTTAATAATATAAAATTCTATCTAGTTTTAATAAATGGATGGTTTCCTCTTCTTAAAAATTTTAGATTAGTTTTTTCAAAAACAAATTGCCCCACTAGGGCCAGCCCTTTTTGGGTAGGGCCGAGGGAGGCCACTCACATGAAGAGGCGGAGCTTGACCCTCATCCCCAAGACAAGGTCGGCCCAAACTCATGCAAAGGTTCCTCAAAGGGTGCTCAGGAGTGACCAAGAGTGCATATGCACACCAGTGTGGGCGTGAGGTCACGACGAGGTCTGAGTAGGCCAAGGCATGCGGGCGGGAGACTGTGTGTAGAGCCCCCTTCATGGGTGTTGTGTGATTTCTGAGCACTCGTTGGGAGGCCTGGGGTTAAAAGGGAGGTGAAAACTGATCTATGTTTCGATTTGGGAAGCAATTTTTTGGGCGAAACATGATCTAGGCCGTTAGATCTCATCGCGTGCGATCTGGGCCGTTGTTTCCGATCCCACACTCGACCCTCATCGACTGCGTCTCTCTCTGCGGTTTTTGTCAACCATTCAATCCGGAAAAATATAATCATGGCCGTTTGTGGTTTTTAAATTATCGGGTCAAACTTAGACTATTCGATGAAACTTAGATCTAATCTAACCCGCTCAATTATTTTAAAATAGCAGACGCATCTCATCCCTTGGATTGACGTTGGGATCGATCTGGACCATCCATTTTCCCCCAGAATTTCCCCTAGCCGCGTCTTCTTCTTCCTCCATGCATGGGTTACACCAGTAACCCTACCCTATGGCAGAACCCTCTTTTTCGCCACCTCTGATCATCGGGGAGCCCCATGTCTCCTCGTTCTCTTCAAGAACGACACCCCCCATTGAATGCAATGCAAGTGGGTACATTTTATCATGGAAGGTGGTGTGTGAGCTTTTGTATATAAACAACCAAGACCTCTCGGTTCTTCTCTCTCGTTAATGTCTCCAGCAAGCCCGACCATCCCTCCCTAAAGTCCTCCTATCCCTGGTTTTTAATGTAAGGGTTTTTAGTTTTTCCTTGTTTTGCTTCTTTGAGAATACATACATTTATATATTCAAAAAATATAATTTTTTTAACCATACGGTTTAGTCCAAAACGTTCTTAAATGTTGAACTAAGGCCTTTGGGTTCTCTTTCATTCATATAGAATAAAGAATGTAAGGATTATACCTGGCCTCATTTTGTTGTTTTGAAAATACATACATACTTTTGGTTATATGTATATATTTCAGTTATATATAGGAATGGGCATGACCTTTCTACGTCAGTTATATGTATGTAGTTTGTGTATAATTGTTCATGCACAACACATATTCACATACACTGAATTTCATATTTAAATAATAAATAAATTTTGAAAATTATATATATATGATTGGGATTATATAAAAAAATTTAGGTTTTCATAAACAAATTTTTATGACTAAGGGCATGACCTTCCATATTGAAAATGTTGTGGAACTAATATTCATAGGGGATTAACACACATAGGTGTGCCAATATTTTAGTTTGAGTTTGGGTACGTACATATATTTTATATGTTGCGTGAACCGTGATTTCAGTTGTTAAGGTCCTTACACATTAAGTCTCGAGTTTAGGTGGAGTTTTAAAAACATAAGAAATAGGGCGTTAAACAAAACTTATATCCACATTTAAGAGTAACTTATTTGTTTTCTGTATATATTAAATTATGTTTCTTATGGTGATGATTCATGATTTCTATCATGTACATTATTTAGTATTATGAAAATGCATAACAATATTGAATGTTTTATCATGTGAAAGCTCAAAACCATACTTGAGATTTTTGGTTCACCTTTTAATATATTGGATGAAAAAATTTAGAATTTCAAGAACAAACTTGCATGTGATAAATTCTAGTTTTCTATTCATTCAGTACATTAGATGTCAATGAATGTTCCATTACCTGCCTTTCTTCTTTCCTTTTAATAACGGTCCAATGACTGTTAGCTTGGTTTTTAATCATCTAGATGCATCTCTCACTTATAAGATATGTAAATTTAACTACTATGACAAACTATGAATGAACTATTCAAGTTGGTATGTGACATCTTTAATATACTACCCCGTTTAAGTAAAGTATTGATTTGTGTGGCTAAAATGAAAGTAAATAAATATTAAGGGTGTGCCCTGATAGCGCTCCAATGCATGGGATAAAGAATTAATCTCTAGAGATGACAGGCTTCACGACCCCCTGGTGAATAACCTCAGTAATGTTTCTTTATTAACACCTTGGGGATGATCCTCGGTGTTAGGTTCCTGAATTTCTAAATGAAATGTTGAATCCACATATTAAAGTCATGTTACATGTTCTTTTCAAGATGATATGCCTATTATTTCACAACTCTTTCCCTTATGTTTTTATCATGTTCTTATTGATATCACAAGTAAATGTTTGGGGAATGATTTGTGTAAAATAGTAACCAACATATGAAATTGAAGTTTTTTTCCTTCAAGCACAACTCTGATTAAGTATTAATCTTAATTGTTTAATTTGTGCTTAATCATTCATACGTCATACATACTTAGGATAACTTTTACTACCCCTTTTTGAAAATTTCCTAATTGATTCATGTATTCCTTGAAAATCATAGTTGATCACTTTTATGTTATGTTACATGTGTTACCGTTTTCTATTAGGGAATTTTCTTTGGATAAGTTTTTAAAAAATGCTTTCAAAAGTTTCATTGGATTATTGTAAACCCATTACTGGACATTCTTATTCTCACCTTACGTTTTGAATATTAAATTTTTAGGTAACAACTTTTATGAGATGAAACATTTTTGAAGTTACTAGTTTCCCAGAGCCTGAACCGAAATCGATCCTCTTCGTGGGAGGTGATGTGTGTTTATCAGTTCATGTTTTTCTTTTAAAATGAGACATCATATTCAAAAGGCATCGACTCCTGGTTTTTGTAGTGTCGGGTCTTCACATAATTCATGGAATTAAAATCATTTAATTTATAATATTGAGTGAATAAAGTTCAAAAATCTCCACCTTGTAGATGAAATGAATTAACATAAACACCTGATGTCCCTACATCACCTATAACAGCCCAATATTTTACATTATGTAACTTCTTAAATAATTTATTTTCTTTGATATATTATGTTGTATTCAATACCAAAATATGTTTATGCTACAAACAACAATGAGTTGTCTTGCGTTACATGAAAGAATGGGTTTTACCAAAGAACAATATATTATTAAAATATTATTATTTAATATAATTAGATATAACATAGCCATTAAGTTAGTGGTTATGAATAGTATTAACTAACTTATAAAAGTATATGGCTGAATTAATTGGTTCTAAATTAATTAAAAATGAATATAGTAACCAACTGAATATATATGAGATGTTTTTTAAAGAACTATTTTTATGCTCACAAAGTCATTTTATTCTAATAAATTAAATTAATTTCTACTATAGAATGATATTAATGAAATATGTATTTTATATATTAAATAAAATATTTTTGATATTCATATAATATATTTGTGAGGTATAAGATAATAACGAACCCAATATTACACATAAAACCTATTTTTTTTAAAACCGTTTTATCGTCTTTTAATGGAGAACCAATTTTAAATCCAATTTTTGACAATTTTCTGAATTCCATTGGAAAAAAATAAACTTAATATTCTGATGATAAATATAATATTTCACTTTAGTTAAATTTTTGGTATTTTTGTGATAAGTTTCATGTTCTGATTAATAGTGAAAAATACTAAATTTTAATTGAAAAAAACATTTTTCATCAAAATAATTTATAGTGTAAAATTATATTATTGAATATTTAAAAAGTATAAATCTATTATTTTATCATTTAATACAATTTAGGTTATTTTAATCGATTTTGCAATGAATTTAGATATAAAAATGTTTCAATCTTTTGTAGGTTTAAACTTTAATAACTCATTTTCTCACGCCATCAACAAGATTAATTTTAAATCAATTACTACAAATTCTATGTTTTGAATTATGAAAAATGGATTATATATTTATAATTAGTGGGTCCAAATTATACAAATAGGGTTCTTTTATTTCTGGTCACATGAATATTAAAATTTAGTAATATTTTACTTACCACAGTTAAAGGAAAATTAGGTAATTATAGATATAAATAATATTATAAAATTACCCCAACACTTGTCCTAATTTCATTTAATGAGTGTTTTTCTACCAAAATCATCATTAAGACGAAATTATACTATTTTGAAGGCACTTGGATGACAATAAGACATTTATTATATTTTATTCAATGATAAGTTAAAAATGTCATACTTATGTTTTTAATAAGTATTACATTTTTAATTTATGGTTATAGAAAAGATAAATTAGACTATACATATTCATTTTAATGATAATAAATTTATCTTCATCATGACAATTTATTTAAAATTTTTAGAGAAAAAATAATTTAATTAAATACTTTCATAATAATGACGTAGTAATTTTTTAATTAATGAAAATAAAAATATAAATCATATTAAAAACATTAAAATAATAACACTTGACATAATTAATTAAATCTATGAATTTTATAGATAATTTTTAAATGTTAGTGATATATTATAAGTTTTGGTTCGAGGTTATCATGATGTTAGAATATTTTTTAAAAAGACAAATATTGAATAGTATCAAAAATGAAAAAAAATGATACTTTAAAATAAATAATATTTTTTAAATGATATAAAATTCAAAAAAACATAAATCCGTCCAAATAACTACAATAAGGTTCAATGTGTCATCAATGATCCATTTGGGGTTCGTTTATCATTTTATAGTAACTATATTATCACTAAAGAGTAAAAAAAAATTTCCATGGTAAGAGTTAAAGGGTTTAACTAAGGGTTAAAAACAAATGATAAGGTTGACATTGTGACCTAAAAGTATCTAAAAATTATTTTTTTAGAGGATTTAGATTCATACTCATATTAGGTTTTAATTTACTCAATTTTAAGAAATTTTTAATTAAAAAATAATATATACTAATTTAATATTTTGGGAGTTTCCTAAAATGCCCCACCTAAATTATAAAATGTAACTTTCTCCATCACTAACTTAAACCAATTTGAACCTTCTATATCGACCAAACCATACAAATTTATCTTCTTAACTTTTATATACACATATTAGAGGTTATGAGCTTCTCAAAAGACTAACCCTAGCGTCTCTAAGAGGAGATTCGTAGAGACCCAACCCCAGAAGGCCCAAAGTTTGTGTCTACTACTATTTCGTTGACAAGACTATAGGTAATTGATTCCCAAATGACTGAGAGTCTAGTTGTCTCGATTAAATAGATATATAGATGAGAAATTAATAAACTAATTACTTTATATTTTTCTTCTTGTTTCTAAATGAATAGCTTTGAGGATAACTCTAATCTAGTTAGTAAATCTCTATATATCTTTTATAGTTTGTTTATTGGATTCCTAGGTAAATAAATATAATAAAGGTGAGATAAAATGATTAGTAAGGTCAAAATATAGTGGATGAAATAAAAAATCAATGATAATAATAATTATGAAATGGTGAATAATTGAATTCCCATGCCATATAATCAATAAACGTAGAAAGAGGTGCATAAACAACATGACAAGGTAATAAATGAAAACATGTGACATTAAAATAACTAGATAAGAAAAAAGAAATATGGTAAGGTAAGAAACTAAAACACATACTATCTAAATAATTAAAAATCAAATGTATCCATAGATATGTTCACACAAAATCTCATTGATGAATAATAAATGAAACTAAATTAGGTAAATGATTTCTTAATGGATGTCATGTCTAAGGCACTTGAAAACCTATACTGTCAAGACCTTTCACATGACGGTTTAAAATATTCTGATTTGCACAAATAATTTGTCTCATAAGAACCTATAAATGAATTTATGATCTACATAACACTTAGTCTCCACCCATCATTTATTTTCCAAATTATTCCTCTAATTGAATAATGAAAATAAATAATATTCGTTATCAAATATCTGTATTGAATAAAGAAGAAGAAATTATCAATATTTTCCAAAATAATAAAATAACTGTCAATATAGACATCATATGTAAAATGGAATCTTGTTTAGGAAATAGTAACATCCATGATGAATGAAATGGATAATTAGGGGTAAATTCAATGTTAAATGATCAAAGGATATTGAATATTTCATGGGAAAAAAATAATTCAAGGAAGTGAATGTGAATACTAGCCATATAAAAATCAATAATAAACCATTCAAAGGAAGAATACCGATGATATCAATACAAAAAAATCTTAAGTTGAGTAAAAATAAATGGTTCACTACTACAAAATAGGCCTTTAAAAGTGATAGAATAGTCCTTTATCAATTCTAATAAAACACTAACAATATGAGCGTGGTTAAAAGTTCAAAACTTTATTAGTGCTAAAAAAGCACTCTTAAAGTCCCCCTTTAATAATAGTAAAAAATCATTGTTAAAAGGGTCCGTTAACAGCACTTTTTAGTGATGTTAAAGGGGTCATTTAATAACACTTTTTGAGTGATGATAAATGCATCACTGTTAAAGGGGGTAAAATTATATTTTTTGGACACTTATGAGCCTGAACCCCTTTATTAGCACTTCCATGAACCATTTAATAGCGCTCTACCCCCCTTTATTTGTGCTTTTCACCCCGCCACCTTTTATCATCACTTTGTGAATTTCTATCCTTATGTGCATCTTCATGGATTCAAACCATACACCTCTCCTTCAAAGATGGAACACCTTTACCACTACACTATGTTGTTTTGATGTCAATTTAATGATATTTCTGTTTATATATATATATATACATATATTTATATAATTATTTTAAAATACATTTATACAATATATATATGTGTGTGTGTGTGTGATATATATATAAATATATTTATTTAAATATATTATATATTATATTCATTTAAATATAATATAATAAGAAAAAATATATATATCTCTTTATTAATACAAACATATGTATGTGTAATAATAATGTAAAAATGGATAGATATTATTTTAAATACATCTTTAGATTATGTATTTATTTACATATATTTGAATATACATTTGTAGATAAATATGCTGATATATGTATTTATATGAGTGATTTTTTATAAGTAAACATAAGAAATGTGCATATATTTAACTATAAATAACATTAAATTATGAAAATTGATAAATTTTTAAAACCATAATATCAATATAAATGCAATACCTTGGAATAAAATTAGTCACCAACAAAAAAGGCAATAAGACCCCCTTAAAATTGGTTGGAAATTCATCGAATGTCAAAAAATCAGGGTACCCTGACTAAAAAATCTAATTCTGATATCTTATGATATTGGTTTGGCTTTTAAACATGTGATAGATGCTTACCATTATCACTAAGTTTGTAGATCTCATCAAAAAAATTGATTTCATATGTGGTAGAGCATTAATGGACACCTAGATCAAAAGTTATCACTGTTTGAAGTTTGAGTTACATTTTCAAATTATTTTAGATATTTCATAATTTTTTTTTGTATTTTCTCCCTTAAAAATAATATTAAATTACTATTAATCAGAAGTAATAAGAAAATTATTAATTAGAAAGAATTTTTTATTTATTTTGTAATCCATTTTCACAAAATATCTTATATATTAAGTGCAAAATTCTATATACCTTATCTAAAATATATTTTTAAAATTATTTATTATATTTATATCAATATAAATATATTTATATATTAATATATTATTCATAATGAATTTATTTAAGTATACCATTATCAGTACTACAAAAAGAATGTTGATAGAGGTGTCTTTATAAATGCATCTAAAAAAGTGCTGATAAGGACCCCTGTTTAATAGTGTTTGTTTACAAGTGCTGTTAAAAGATACCATTTATCAGTGATTTTTTAATAATGATGATAAAGGTCCCCCGTTAACAATGTTTTTTTATCATTATTAAAGACCTCTTTAATAATTTTTTTAGCACTAATAAAGGGGGTCTTTAACATCATTTTTAGCTAGCGCTGTTAGAACCCCAGTATTGGATAAACCTAGTTTTGTAGTAGTTCACTTGATATTGATGAATAGAAATACTATAAAATGATACATAAAAAAAATGGGGAAAATATCCTATGATTTTGAAATCCTTTTGGAAGAAAATTTCTTTGAAAATCACATTTGAAAAAAATTTCTTTATAAAGTATCCTTTTAGTCATGAAAGGGAAGCTTCAATGAAATGACAATAGGTAAATCTGTACTTGTCATGCGCGGTAAAAGAACATTCTATATGCATGGTTAAAGTTTAGAAAAATACATTGTTTGAGATAGAATAGAATATTCCTTTTAAAACAATGGTAAAAGAAAAAAAGGATAATTTTTTTTCCAAATATTTTTAAAAATATTTTTGAAAACATTTTATTAATACATGATTTATAAAAGAAAACAGGTTCTCTAACTAAAAGGGAAAAATGAAGTTGGGATTTCTTAAAAAAAATTCTAAAACATTTTCAGTACCAAATAGTGTAAAAATGGTACTGATACATGAAAATATTCATGAATAACTAGATATTAATGAATGGTTTTGTTCAAAAATTTTTATACAATTTCCTCTAATGGAAGTTCCATTGCATGATCATTAGTACTATTCTTGAGGAAAATAATCTTTAAACATCCCAAGGTATCCCATACAACTTTGAAAATTTTTAAATCATAAGCCTCATAAAGGAATAATATTTAATGGAATTTTGAAATACAATGATGATAAAATAATTCATGATATTATATATCAAAATGGGTAGTATATACACAACACAAAATAATCAATTTTTGAATATGTCATTTATCTCACAGATGTAAAAAGTTTGATGAGAATCCATTACCTTGAGTTTCCTTTTGGGTGAACATCCTTTCACTTCTTGTATAATAAAATTATATTAATTTTCTAATTTGTTGAATTTTTTTTTCATGTTTATAATTAATTTTATTTCATGTTTTACTATGTTCAATACAACTACTTGAAAAATTCAATTTACGTTTGGTGTTTAGAACAAATTCGGATTATGTGTCAAAAACAACATTGGTAGGTCAACTATGGTTAAAGGGGTTATTATATAAAATCTCATAAATAATTATCATGAAATAATTAACATATTTTTTCATTAATTATGAATTTAAAAAAAATCATTAAATATGGTTATGAAAAACGAACCAACGTTACAATCACATAGATGGTGGGTTGTACGTATGCATGAGTAATGCTCTTATTTTTCAATGATTTTTATAGAGAGAAGGTAAGTAACACCATATCTTTCCAAAATATTCATTATATCATAAATAACATATTATTAAATCATATATACTTTTATATATAATTATTGTGATGTAAAATAATTCACAGCGTGTTAAGGAGTCGGTAGTCCACATGTCCACGAATGACGTTATCACTTTTTAAGTGTGTGAAAGGGTAATAAAGAAAATGATATATATATATATAGTATATATACAGAAATTTAATTATTTCATTAATATCATATACATTTTCTTTATGTCTCATATTTTAAATTATAATCATCATTTATACATTCCATGGATCCTGTGAACAAATCACATCGCTTTGAGGGGGCAGTAATCCACATTCCTCAAACAAAGTTATTGTATTAAATAAATGGAAAGTATTTAAGCTATGTGTTATAAAAAATTTAAAGAAGTATAAATAATTAATAAATAATATATATATCATATATAAAAATAGTTTCCATAATAATTTCCAACCATGAATGTTGGTAAAGAAAAATTAACAATCATCATTTCGTGAGGCAGTAGTTTGTCACACATAGAAACAATATGTTCGTTACCCATTAGATGGAAGTGTGTGTAAGTGTAGGTATAAACATTATCATAAAAAATAATAGTATTTTAAGGATAATTGTGTTGTTATATAATAATATAATAAGAATATATTATGGTTGGAGAAAGGAAATAAAACTAGAAAGCTTGAGAGAAGACACGACCTCTTAATCAGGTAACTACTTTTGGTTTCTACCAAAAGGATTCCTTGGAAGGATTTATACTAAAATGGAGGCTTAACGTTCTAGTGGGGGGATGTTGGGAAGTTATATGGTAATATATTTTTCATATATAAGTGTTTTGAGATGTGTTAAGAATGGGGAGAGTTGAAGACATTTTATAAGGGAGGAAAATGACTCACTTGGCCTTTTGAAATAAAGTAAGGTGTACCCATGTTTTAACCAAAAAAATGGTCATAAAAACCAACAAAACACAATAATGGAAGGTTAATGTCATAATTATGTCCATAAAAGGGGTTTTGGAGAAGTTTCTAGGTCATTTGGCCCCTTACGTTAAAGGTTTAGTCCTTTGTTAAGCTTAATTTTACCTTAATAATTGTAATTAATTTTAATTACATTCACTAATATTTTTATAAAAGGAAAATTTGGTCTTATTAGAAATTATAAATTATTTTCATTCCAAATATGGAATCCATTTTCCAAATTAATATCACAGAAGTGGAAGAAATTAAAGTGTCAAAATTCTAATTTAAAATGGGTTCTCTATTAAAAGGTGCTAAAATTGCCTATATAAAAATATAGGTTTTATATGTAAAATAGGGTTTATTCTTATCTTATGCATATAAAACATAATGTATTAATATAAAAAATATTATATTTAATATATTACATATATATTTCATTAAAATCATTATTTAATTTTAATTAACCATGTTTATTAAGACAAAACTCCTTTGGATGTATATAAATAATAATATTTAATTTTTATATCCAATTGGTTCTTATTTTCATTTATTATTATTTAGTAACCAATGAATTCTTTTTTTATTTATTTAAACAATATATTTTCATAAGTTAGATTATACTATTTATAACTACTAACATAACGGCTAGGTTATATCATATTATATTAAATAATAATATTTTAATAATACATTATTATTTGGTGAAATCAGTCGTCTGTGTAATGGAAGTTATCAAGGAAGGTCATTTTTTCATATAAAACAAGCTACCGGGGAAGGCCACTCTTCCATGTAACATAATCTGTCAAGGAAGGCCTCTCTATCATGCACCACAAGCTACCTTGGTGTTGCATGTATTGAAATACATAGAATCTATTTTAAATAGTAAATATTTTATAAAGTATCTAGATATTATATTACCTTGCGTGTTCGGTGACACATGTTATACACACTATCGAATAAAAGTTTCCTACTTTAGATTTTCAGTTCATCACATTCTCCCCACCTTATTTAAATTACATCCTAACAATTTAAACCCGATCATGGTTATAGATTGTTTGATACATCCTATGTCTGAAATCCCACATAATGATATGGGTTTATAAGTCATCCTCTATAAAAGAGAGAATAGAAAGTACATAGTTCACATGGACTACCATATAACTAGGTCTCTAAGTAGGAGAACATCAGTGTAAAGTAGAGATACGTACTTGCATGAAAATGTAAATCTTTATAAAGAGTGAATGGGGTCATCAATCACAAACAAGTGAATGATCAATGGAATTTTGAAGACCTCAAAGCCATAATTCTGTGATGATTTAAAAGACCACAGATTCAACAGAAATTAAGATAATAGGAAAATTTTTTATTTTTAAGACATTTTCCAAATGTTGGGTAATTATTTTACTACTTAAAAATATAATGAAATATTTTTACCTGATAGGTTTCAATTTCATATGAAAAATCCTATATTTTGGTTGTGCTTTGATCAAATTATAATTCATTCCTTTACTCCTAGATATTAATTACCAATACTGATTTTTTATGCCCGAAGAACTAATAGAAACATTTAAAGGATCATGATGCTTAGAAAAGAGTGAAAATTCTAACTAATTTCTTTAACTATCTTAAAAAACCAACATGGTTAATAGATTAATATCTAATCCTCAAAAGTGAAACTAAAGGTTTATCATTAACATTTATTCATCAAATTGTGTAACTAAAAACAATGAAAAATTTACCAGGAAATTTTATAGGTTAGTGGTTGGAAAGAAACCATTATCATCCTTTGGTCATGGGTTTAAGACCCACAGCCTTTCTCGATTTTATTAGTTATCACGCATATTATAGGTCATCCTTTCTTAAAACAAAATTAATATAATTCCTAAAATAAATATGATGGAAATCCTTTAAATTAGGTTAATCACAAAATAGGATTTTAACTAAACTTTTCAATTCAACCCTAATACATAAATACTTCATCCATTTATTTCCACATAGATATTTCCTTAGTCTGGAGTCTATCCATAATATCATTTATAGGATTTTTAAATCATGACACCCTATTTTCAATCTAAACACCCTAGTTTTAACCTAGGTTATTCGTTTTCAAAATCCTTCATGGTGGTTTTTAAAGAAAATTTAAATTATCCAAAACATATCCCCTAGGAGTGTCAATGCAGTTGTGTAGTAAGGCCCGTTGTTGTATACCTGGTTACCCCAAGATAGGCTCAAAATACATTGTCATAGTTATTAATCCTAGCTACATATGCATCAAAACAACATAAACTTGTTTTATCCACACATGGATGTATTACTATAAAGAACCTCATAATCTCTACCTTAACAAAATTCTAGGATTTTATTCTATACTTATCCTCAAATTATACATTAGGTCTATGTTCTCTAACCTATGTTTTCCTAAATCTAGTTTCCAAGGATGATACTAAACTTACTATGATACCAATAGTAGTAACCTGACCCCAGAAGGCCCAGAGTCGGTGTCTAAAACTATTACATTGGAAATATTAAAGGGATTTAAATCCCAAAGGATCGAGATTTTAGTATTCTTGGTAAACGATATACACACATGTGAAAAGAATACAGTTATTAAAACATAATTTTTTTTATTATTTCTAAATAAATAGATTCAATGATAAATCTGATACCTCTAGTAAATCCTTATATATCATTAAATGTATTCTTATTGGATTCCAAGGGAAATAAACATAAAAAGGGTGAGCTCAAATTATTAGTAAGAGAAAAATATAGCAGAAGTAATAATGAATCAATTAGAATAATAATTATGACATGGTGAATAAGTGAACTCACATTCCATATAATCAATAAACTAAGAATGAATTTCACTATATAATCAATAAATTGAGAAGGAAGATCATAAATATTATGGAAAGGTAATAACTGAAAACAAATTCTATTGAAATAACTAGATAAGGAAAAACAAATATGGAAAGGTAAGAAACTGAAACAAATTATTTCTAAATAACTGATAATTAAATGAATCAATAGATATGTCAATGTAAAATATCATAGATGAATAATAACTAAAACTAAACAAGGGAAATGATTTCTTAATAGACATCATGTTTGAGGAACATGAAAACCTATACTATCAATACCTTTCACAAGAGGGATTAAAAAATTCGAATTAGTGAAACTAGTTTTTTCTCATGAGAACCTATTGATTCATTGAGGACCTATATAAATTTAGGGCTCCACCTGTCATTGCTTGTCCAAATCATTCCTCATATCGAATATTCAAAATAAATAATATGCCTGGTCAAATATCTGAATTGAATAAACAATATGAAATTATCTATATTTTCCCAAATAATAAAATAACTATAAAAGTAGACACTATATATAAAATGGTATGGGTTTTAGGTAACAGTAACAAACATGATGAATTAAATGGATAATTAGGGGGAAATTCAATGTTCAATGATCATAGAAGATTTAATATTTCAACGTGAATAACAAATGATTCAATGAAGTGAATGTGAATACAATCCTTGGACAAATCAATAATAAGCCACTAGATGAATAGTAATGATGGTATCTAAAAAGAAATATAATGTGGGGTAAAACTAAATGGTTATTTTTTATGATGAATAGAAATAATATAAAATGATATTTTAAAAAAATCCTTGAGGAAAATATCCTTTTATTATGAAAAACCTTTTTGAAATTTTTTTCTTTGAAAATCACTTTTAAAAAAATTTTCATTAAAAATTAACCTTTTATACATGAAAAGGATGCTTCAATTAAATGATAGTGGGTAAATCTGTACGTGTCATATGAGGTAAAAGAATATTATTTTTTCATTGTTAAAGGTTAAAAAAATGAATTGTTCATAAAATGATTAGAAGATTCCTTTGAAAAAAATGGTAAAAGAAAAAATGGTAAACATTTCTTTACCAAATAATTTTAATTTTTTCTATGATTTTCTATGTATTAAAACATGGGTTTTAGAAGAAAATAGGTTCTCTGACTAATGAGTGAAATAAAGTTTATTTTTCTTAAAAACATTTTCTAAAACATTTTGAGTACCAAAGAGTGGAATAAATAGTACCAATACATGAAAATGGTCATGAATAACTATATAATAATGAAAGGTTTTATTTAAAAATTGATATATAATATCCTATAATGGAAATTCCATTGAAATATCATTAGTACTTGTCATAAGGAAAATAATCTTTAAACATCCCAAAGTGTCCCATACCACTCTAAAAAAATTTAATTCATAAGACTGATGAAGGAATAATATTGAATGAATATTTTAAATACCATAAAAATAAAATAATTAATTATATAATATATCATAAGGTGTAGTAGATACACCACACAAAATAATTAAATGTTGAACATGACATTATCTCATAGATGTAAAAAGTGTGAGGTAAATACCTTACCTTGAGTTTCATTTTGTGTGAACGTCCTTTGACTTCCTGTATAACAAACTTATGTTAATTTTCTAATTGATTGAGAAATTTTTTCATGTTTAACATTACATTTATTTCACTTTATACTATTTTGTATACAACTACTTAAAAAATTCTGTTTACATCGTCTGTTTACACCAAATTCAGATTATGTGTCAAAAACAACATTGGTAGGTCAACTATTGTCAAAGGGGTCATTATATGACATCTAAAAAATAATAATCATGAAATAATTGTCATATTACTTCATTTATTATACCTTTAAAATAAATTATTAAATATGGTTATGAAAAATTAACCAACATTACAATCATGGTGATGGTAGGTCGTACGTACGCATGAGTGACGTTCTTATTTTTCAATGATCGTTATGGAAAGAAGGTAAGTAACAAAAAATATTTCCAGAATGACCAATATAACATAAATAATATATTATTTAATAATATATTCTTATATATATAATTATTGTTGTGTAAAACGAATCAAATTGTGTAGGAGAGGCAGTAGTCCACACATCTATGAACGACATTATCACTCTTTAAGTTTGTGAATGGGTAATAAAGAAATTGATATATATATAGTATATTTCCAAAAAGGTAATTATTTTATTCATATCATATAGAGTCTTTTTATTTCACATATTTTTAATATAATCATTATTTATACATTCCATGGATCGTGTGAATGAATCACATCGCTTTGAGGGGGAGGTAGTCCACACTTCCTCAAACGATGTTATCGTATTAATGAAAAATGGAATGTAGTAAAGGTGTGTATTATAAAAGGATTAAATTAGAATAAATAATTAATAAATATCATTTATATCATATAAAATTATATTTTCCATCACAATGGCCAACTGTTAAAGTTGGTAATGTAAAATGAACAATCTTCATTTTGTGAGGCAGTATTTCACTATACATAGACACAATATGTTCATTACCCATTAAATGTAAGTATGTGTATGTGTAGGTTTGACCCTTAGAATAAAACATACTATAATATTGAGGATATGATTTATTATACAATAATCAACTAATAAGATATGAGGGGTTTGATAATGGAAAAAAAACTAAAAAACTTGAGAGAAGATGTTACCTCTTAATTAGGTAAATACTTTTGGTTTGTACCAAAAGGATTTCTTGTAAGGATTTTAAACCAAAGGGTGCATTCAGGTTCTATGGGAAGGATTTCGGGAATCTATATGGGCAGATATTGGTTTAAACTAATTTGTTTGAGAGGTGTGAGGAATGAGGAGAGGTTGTGACTTTTTATAAGGGAGGAAAAGGACTCACTGGGCATTTTTAAAACAAGTTTGGTTTACCCACATTTTTACCAAACAAAAATTCATCAAAAACCAACCAAACACAATAATGGAAAGATAATGGCCTAATTATTTCCATAAAATTGGTTTTGGAAAAATCATGAACTTGAGCCATACTTTGTGAAAATGCAAGTTGATATGTCTCTAATCCTATGTGATCAAGGATCTAAAAGGGGTCAATATTCTTTGGGCTAAAACTTCCCTTTCTTTACAATGTGTATGACTCTTCAATGGTTATATTTAAATGAAATTTTTTTCTCTAACATCAAAATTAAATTCCCTTCGATAGTAGTCAGTATAGCTCTTTTACCGACTCTGGGTATATTTTATATATTTTTGTTTGGATTGAAACTTCTTTTTCATCAATTTCACAAGATTAGGTCCATGTATCTTTCATTACAAAACTTCATCTGAAATAATTTAAAGTTCTACATTGCATTACATTCAAAGATTCATATAGATCCATTTAAATACATGATTGGAAGTTGTTTTTACATGACAACTTAACCAATGGGATATGTTAATCACATCCTCCTTTAAATTCCATAAAGTGTGATCTTAGCATGTCCTCAAGTGTTTGAATAGTCCTTTTAGATTTTCTATCAGTTTGGGGGTGATAGGTCATGCTAAAATTTAATATAGTACAAAATTCTTATTGAATGCTTCTATATAATTTAGAGGTGAACCTTGGATCACAATCAAATATGATCGAATGTGGACACCCATGAAACCTCACCATTTCCTTCACATATATCTTGGAAATTTTTTCAAGTGATAAATCTCCCCAAATAGTGATAAAGTGGTCAGTCTTAGTGAGTCGATCCACCATAAACCATATCGTATTTTTTTCTGTGGATGTTTTTGGAGAGACTAGTGATAAATTCTATGGTGATATTTTCCTCCATTTTCACATGGTTAAAAGAAATGGTTTAATTATCCCATTGTAATTTTTTCACACTACTTTAATATGATGGCATACAAAACACATTATCATATTTTTTTCTGTGTATGTATTGGTTCTTCTGGGGTGGTGTAGAAAGATAGGATATGTACATTATAAAATAGCATGGTCTTTATCTATGGTGATGAAGGAACACAAAGCCTCACTAAAAACTAAATTACACCATCATCATAAATTTGGGACTCATGTAATTCCCCTTCCTTTATTGATTTCAACTTTTTTTAGTTTAGATCATCCCTTTATATCTCCTTGATCGTCTCTTGAATAAATGGTTGGGAAATCATTTGGGAGAGGTAGGATGTATTCCATATCGTTATGATTTCATGATATAACCATTTCAGATTCAAGAAGATAAGGTCTCTCTCATTTTGAATCATGTATATAGTAGCATGTTTTTTCTATTAAGAGCATCACCTACCTTATTCTCCTTTATCGGATTGTAGTGAATAGAGAAATCGTAGTCCATGATTTGATAAAACCATTTTCTTTGATGCATATTGATATACCTCTATGTGAATATATACTTCATACTCTTATGATCGGTATAAAACCCAAGACTTTCATGAGGAATAGGATATCACTTTATCATTCTACATGAGCACACAACCCCAGACTTTCTTTGAATCATCACTATATATCACAAAACCTTGTCCACTTATTGGTAGTCTGAGTATATGTTAATACCAAGATGATAAGGATTACTATCATATTTAGGTATTATTTTTTGTTTTAAAGGATGTTTAAGAATAAAATAAATCACCTGACTTTTTATTTGGTGAAAATCAGACTGACCATCAGATTCAAGAAAATAAGACTCACAATGGTTAAGAAATTCCATTGTATTGAGAATATGTTTTCAGGTTGAAGAGGATCATTGTACTCACCCCTTAGTCTGCAATGAAAGGTTTAATTATAATGGGGAAAATCAGAGTCTTCCTCACTTTAATGAAAATGTAATGATGCTTTGCTGATCTTGGAGATCACATAAATCATTAGTAACTTATAAAACTAGTGATGAAAGATTGATGAAATAACGACAAGGAAAAGATTATACCAATCATATTCACTTTGATCATTATAATACCAATTGTATTCAGGTTGAGAAGGAAAGTAAGATGTTGATAAAATATAGGTCTGTGGAAACACTTTACTTAGTAGGTTATATGATGGTGAAGCTGACATTCAACATAATCAAAGTCATGAAGGAATTAAGGGTACTTACTGAAAGTTTATGAAAGAATAAATTTGATGAATTTGAATCATTCCAGTCTCAAGATCATAATAATGATATTTCTGGATGAATAACTGTTTAATGACCAAGGAGGATGATCGTAATGAAGGTGCTAGTTTTTATTTAAACTAAATGCCAAAAATATTTAAATCCTCAAAGAAATAAGTTAGCAAGCATCATATTCAAAAAAGAAATATTCTTTTAATGTTGATCCATTGGATTTAGTATTTCATCATATTCATCAATGGTTGAATTTTTTTTGATAAAAATGCACCGGTATCATATTTAGAAGAGAAAGAAGTTTTTGAAGTTGAAGCTGCTGATACCGGTCCATCGGACTCCATATGCCATCATAATCATTAGAGGAAGAATTGTTTGAAACTGATGAATGTAAAGCAAATGAAGAGTATGTGGTGGCCAATATGAAGAATAAATTTAGATATTTATCAATAATGTAGTCAAACATTTAAAATAGGTTTAATTACATTGTTTATAATTCAAGTGGGTCAAGAGAAGAGACAAAGAAGAATATATTATTTTACATTTATCATCATCGTAATGAGGAGGATCATAATGACAAATTAGAATGGGAAATTAAGATTAGACTAATGTTTTTAAAGAAAGTATAAAGAATAGATAAATATATTTAAATATTCATGATCGATCGAGAAGTTTTGAGAAGAGTTTATGAAGGAAAGATGCACCTAAAATTCATGGAACATATAGATTTGTAAAATGTAATTGAGAGGAAAAATTTCCAGGAATCCCACCCGAACCATTTTTGGGGTGAGTATAAAAGAGAAATTACTTTTTAATTTTTGATATATGTACAATTCATGGTGAATAAGAGACAAGGAAGAGATTTATAGAGAATAAGAGGTTTCCTGATTGAATATTGTTGAAGAAGTATTTTGGATAGAACTATATGAGGGGAGAAAAGATTGTATTCAATTGGTCATCGTATTGGGCTGAATCATCAGACTGGAAAGATTGTATTTGGATTTTTAGATTGAAGAATAAATGTTTCATAATTTTCTCAAATATATTTTAACAAAGTCATATATTTTTCTTATTTAGCAATTAGACATGGAGAATCAGACTGAGTTTAATAACAAAGTCCATAAATGGTCTTTCCAACTTCTTGGTAAGAAAGTAAATATTTTTTATAAAAACGAACACATTTGTGAATGTTGATAAAGAAGCATCATAACTTGTTTTTTTATAAAACTTTTTATTACATCATTTGTTCTAGAAGGATAATATGCACTATTGAATTGTTTATATAGTGACACACAAGTGAAAGGGCATATCCTACTCAATGTATTCCACACAAAATGGTTGTATTCTAGTGGATTGTGTGATATTAGAACATTTTCAAACAATACCAAGGATGTATATATTCTTGTTGAATAATAAACCTTGTAAATTCTTGTGTTCTTACAGATTTGGGTTTTAATTATTTTCAATAGGAAAAGAAATATTTAACAGGAGAAAAATGATTTTTAATAAGTAAGGAAATATAAAAGAAAAATATAGCACTAATTCACCCTTCCCCCTATCAGTGATACAATTATCTTGACTGGCTAATTAAAATTAGTATTAGAGACAGGTTCCCTTTATTTATTCATTTTTTATGTTTTGAAGAGAAGTTGAGGGATAATTTGAATTGTGTCAAAAATAAAGGAATCATAGTTTTCGAGGGTATTAATTTTCATATCTAGAAAGATATAATGTTTCCCTATCTTAAGTCTATTAGATATGATTTTATTGAAGATGAAATAAATGTATTTCATCCTATTGATGATAAAGATCATCTTAATCTATTGATAAAATAATCTTGAGAGTGATGGAAGGGACACGAATTATTTACTATCCTCACTTTTTAAAAGTGAATTTTTAAGGGTTTTGTGTGTTTCCATAGATAAAGGTATATGGGATAAGATGAAAAACATATATAAAGGTAGTACAAAAGTGAAGAAGAAAAATTACAAATCTAGAGGCTAAAGTATGAGGCATTGAAAATGGGTGTGTATGAATCTATTAGGGCCTTATTTACCAGGTTAAATAACATCATCAACACTATCAGATGTCTGAGTTAAAATTTCGAGGATTCTATAGTTATTGAAAAGATATTAAGAATTATTCCCGAAAATTTTGATGCTAAATTTTATTAATTAGAAGATAGATATCATAAAAAATTATATATAGATTATTTTCAAAGAACTATCATCACATATAAAATAATAAGGTATAAAGATATGAAAATAAAAATAAAATTTGATAGGGAAATTTCATTCAAGACTGTGAAGAAATAGAATTAAAAGAAGATTATTATTGAAGAAGAAGGTGGTTATTTTGATTCTGGAAATGAGGTATGTAAAAATCTTGATGATATTTTATCATTTTTTATAAAAATGTTAGAAGAGGTACATGTAAATATAAAGGAAATTTTCCCTTGAAATGCTTTGAATATGGATTCATTGGCCACATTACAAAAAAAATTCCACAAAGAAAGAAATAAAAAGATGGTGATGAAGAAGAAATAAGGCCAAGAAGGTCATGGGAGAAATAGGGTGGAAAGGAAAATTTTATTCTATAGGGAAGGGTAAAAAATTATCAAAATCTAAAAGGTTTATTTTCTTATCTAAAGCTAAAGAATAAGAATATAGTAAAGCTAAATCCAAAAATTCTACTGATCATGTTGGTGAGAATACATTTAGTGTAAAAATTAATGATGAAGAATTCAGAATTAACAGTTCTGATTAAGAAGAAACTCAACCTAATTATCATTTAAAATAAGATTTAAAATATATATGAGAAATATTAGAAGTCTTGAAAAACAAAACAAGAAGTTGTAAGATGAATGTTCCTCATAGAAAATTCATGAAATATTTTTAGATGTGGAGAAAAAGATGAAACTGGATATTAGTGATTTGAAAACATATCTTAAGGAAGAAAATAATCGTAATGAAAATCTAGAATTGAAGATAAAGGCATAAAAATAATAGTTATAAATTGTCTAGTAAAAAATTTGTTATGATGAAAAAAAAATTATATTTTCCAAAAATTCTATATATGAAGTTGGTGAAAGTTTTCCTAAGGAAAAACCTGATAAGGATAAAAACTGTAACCACCAAAATTTGATAGGAAAGGGAGAATTATTTCTGGAAATAAGAAGGATTAGAAAATTATGTATGTGGCTAAGATTAACAATGTTGATAATTCATAAGTTTTTGAAAAACCTGAGTCTAAAAATGTTTCTAAAAGTTATAGTATGTAAATGTTTCTATTATTTCCATTTATTAAAAGGATAAAAGGATAAATAATCTAAAAAAGAAGATTTTGATTGATAATAGAATGGTTGGTGGTCAACAAAATCCAGATAAGAAGGTTTCTAAGAAACATATTCATAACTCCAGTCAGTATGGAAGCTATAGAGGAAAATATTCTTTCTATAGTTACTACTGGTATAGTGATGGAATTACTAATAAAACAAATATGTTTTGGTTCAACCAACAACATTACTACTTTTCTATAGGTTATGAAAGTCATAGGTTTAGGGGGAGTCAATATTCTCAAAATAATAAGTATGGAAACGAAGTTAAAAAGAAACCTGATAGTGATGGTGCAAAAATTAAAAATATGTTCCAACCCCAAGAAACTATTTGTGAAAGATGTGAACAACCAGGTAATCTTGCTAAGGGTTTTATTTTTTTGTTACCGACACAATATAATTTTGTTATCATTTCTCATAAGCTGTAGGTGAAGAAATAAAAATCTCTTATTGTTAAAACTTCCCTCAAATCATTTAAAGGTGAACGACCTTGGATTCTTGATAGCGGGTGTTCCTCATACATGAAAGAAGTTTTAAATTTTTTGAATAATTTAAAAGACTTCAAAAAGGTAACTACGACATTCAAAAAGGATGGAACAATAATAATAAAAGGTGTTGGATCAACTATCATTGGAAAATAAAAGTTTAAATCTAAGAAATATTTATATATTGATGAGTTGAAACATAACTTGTTGAGTGTTACACAATTATGTGATGAAGATACCAAAGTTACCTATGAGAAAGATGTATTTTTGTGAAAATTGAGAGGGATGAAAAGACAGTTACAAGAGGCCAACATACAAAGGGAAACATATTTCATGTTTGTGAGGTACAAAACCCTTGTTAGTTTGGTATGGTAGAAGAAAATTGAAAATAGCATAAAAGGATGGGAAACATGTGTCAAATAAAAAGGAGTAAGTTATGAAAGAGATATGTTGTTTACGATATTCTTCATTTTCAATGAATAAGAGATTTTTTTTGCACTATTTTTCATAAGGGAAAAATTACAAAGTCTATGTATAAGAATGTTGAGATTTGTTCAAAACAACCCTTGGAACTTATTCATTCTGTAATCTATGGACCAATTAGAAAACAATCAAAAAATGATGATAATTACTTCAGTACGTTCATCGATGAATTTAATCACATCACATGTGTTATGAATATGAAACATAAATCATATGCTCTGAGAATGTTTAAAGGTTTTAGGAGAAAAGATAAGAAGAAAAGTCAGTATTCAGTGAAAAAGTTGAAAACTAATAATGGTGATGAGTATAAGAATTATGAATTTAAAATTTATCCTTAGAAGAATGAAATTTTTCATGATTATAGTTCCATATACACACCTCAAAAAAATTCTGTTGATGAAGGGAAGAATATAAGTTTGGTGGAAATGCGGAGAACTATGTTACTTGAACAATGTTTTTCTCATTCGTATAGGAGGCAACCCATGAGTACTGTTGTTTATATTCAAAACCGATGTTTCTATTGGACATGTTTTTATATGACTCCATACAAATTGTTTTATAGAAAAACTAAAATTTTGAAACACTTATTAATTTTAAGTAGTCCATTCATTCTAAATAAGAAAGGGGGAAATCTGGGAAAGTTTGAGAAGAAAGGTGAATATGGAGTTTTTCTTAGTTATGCTCTAGAAGGAAGAGGATATAGATGTTTCAATAAATAAATAGGAATAATTTTGTATTCTAATAATTTGAATGTTATTGAAAAATATATTAAGGATAAATATAATTAAACAGAATTTAAGTGGAGTAGGATTAATAAATTTTTGTCAACATTTCTGAAAAGGATACATCCAATTGTAATCCTACTCAAAATCAAGAATTAGACTCAGCTATTTCATGTGATGAAGAAGAATATTCAAAATCTCATCCCATGATTTCGAAGCTTGTGGAAACTCTGAACATTATTGGTGATGAACATAAAAAGGATCAAACAATAAGAACAACAAATTCTATTACACGTACTTCTTTGTATTCAAAAATTGGGGCGAATGCCGTGAAATAAGATTTTGAGTATCTAGAATGGGTTCAGTCCATGAATTAAGAGTTAGACCAGATAGAAAAGAATGACTCATAGGAACTCATACCTAATCCAGATAACAAAAATGTTATTGGTACAAAGTGGGTTTCCCAGAACAAAATGAATGAATAAGGTGAAGTGATAACAAACAAGGAAGGATTAGTATGTAAAGGTTACTCTAAAATTGGAGGTGTTGATTTTGATGAAACTTTTTCTCTAGTGGAAAGGTTAGAAACAATCATAATTATTCAGGTTATTTCTACACAATAGAGTTACAAAATTTTTCAAATGGTTGTAATGTCTGCAATTATAAATGTTGATCTTAATGAGGAAGTTTACATTGAACAGCCTTGTGGATTTGTTATTCGGAAAGAGGAAAGTTATATGTGCATATTTAACAAATCCTTGTAAGCACTAATGAAATATATGAGGTCATATTATTCCAAAATGGATACTTTCTTAAGGTATATGAGTTTTTAGAAAGTAAGGGGTTATAGCAATATTTACATCGAAGAAATTAAAGAGTTTTCCTTCATCATATTTAATTATATTAATGACATTATCTTTACTAGGAATAATGAAAGATCTTGTGAAATGTTTTCTAAATAAATGAAAAAGTTGTTTGAGATTTCCATGTTGGGAGAAATGAAATGATTTCTTGGGTTAAAAATTTTATAATAGAAGAAACACATTTTTCTTTCTCAAGAAAAGTATTCTAAAAAAATTCCTAAAAATTTCGGTATAGAAAATTAAAAACTAGTTTACACCTCAATATCAGTGGGAACCAAGTTATGTAAAGATGTAGATGACAAGAAAGTTGATCAGAAAGAGTTTCCAAAGTTT
This sequence comes from Viscum album, assembly GCA_963277665.1. Lineage (NCBI taxonomy): Eukaryota > Viridiplantae > Streptophyta > Magnoliopsida > Santalales > Viscaceae > Viscum > Viscum album. Next base: position 958,433,448 of record OY728148.1, on the reverse strand, counting down.
ATTGGAATTGTTTTATATTTTACTACCTTAGGACCCAATATTGTTTATTATGATACCTTATGTGATAGATTTTATAGTGATCCTAAATAATCAAATTTACTTTCTAGAAAAATAACCCTCAAATACATCAAAGGCCCAAAAAATTTAGAAATCAGGTGTGATAGCTTATAAGTTATTGATTTTTTTTGGGTATTCAGAAGCTGATTGGGAAGTAAATGTTGATGATAGAAGATCCACATTAGGTGGAGTTTTATTTCTGGGTAAAAGTTATGTCTTTTGAAATATAAAGAAATAGAATTCAGAAACACTCATTACAATTGAATCTGAATATTTTTCTGCTACACAATCTACTACCCTACTTAGGTGGATGAAGAATCAGTTAGAATACTAACTCGTTGAATTGAAGTTAAACATTATCTTGGGTTGTGACAATTAAAGTGAAATCAACCATTCCATGAATCTGGTAAAACATTATCATTCAAAACTTATTGATATCAACAATTATTTCATCAATTATCATGTGTAAAATAATGAGTTAAAGATTGAGTTTTTTTCCTAAATTGGAAGAAGCTGCTGACATTTTCACAAAACCATTACCCAGGGAAGCATTCTCTAAATTGATCCTGAACAAGGTCATCTAACTTTTTCTCATCAAGGTTGAGGTATGTGTTTTTGTTCCCTCTCTTATCTTATCTTTGGAATGTGCTTTAAACAGGGGAATTTTTTTATAATTCTATCATTATCGAAGCATGTAAATAGAGAGAGTTGTGGGTAAATTTTGAATCCATCATTGTAAGTGTGTGAACTATTCTAACTGTTTGTTTGAGTGGTTATTGGAAACACTTTTTTGTATTATATAGAGGCTTAAAAGTTGAGGATGAAATGATGAGGAAATTTTTCATAATCACTAATTTTGGACATCATGAATTTTATGTCAATAATTCCTATTTCCTATAATTATTTAGAACATGTAGTCTTATAATTATTGATAAGTAATACATATCTTGAGGATAAATAGTATAGTGATTTATGAACCTTGGTTGACAAAAAAAATCCAAAGTGGGAGATTGTTAGGACTAAGATGATAAAGATTAATATCATATTCAGGTATTTTCATTTGTTATCAATGGAGTTTAAGAATAAAATAAATCACCTCACTTTGTAATTGATAAAAATTGGACTGACCATTATATTCAATAAAATCAGACTCATAATGGTTAATAAATTCCACCACATTGGGAATATGTTTTCTGGATGAAGAGGATCATCGAACTCAGCCATAGTTTGGAATGAAATGTTTGATCATAATGGGGAATAATTTGAGTCTGCCTAACTTTGATGAAAATGTGATGTTGCTTTTCTAATATTGGAGTTCTCCTAAATCATAAGTTGTAAAACTTGTGATGAAAGCTTGATGAATGAAATGGGAGAAAAATTTTATTCCAATCATATTCAGTCTGATTGTAATCATGCCAATCGTATTCAATATGAGTAGGAAATAAATATGTTTATGAATGATAGGGAAGTTTCAACACTTTACATGGTAAGTGAGAAGATGCTAAAGTTGATCTTCCAAGTAATAAAAGTCATAAATAAATTCATAATACTTGTTAAAAATTTATTAAAGAAGAATGATTTTGTATTTTAGTCGTTTTGGTCTAATGATCATCGTAATGATATTTCTGGATATATTTTTTTTAAAGGCATGGTAGGATAGTTATAATAAAGGTTGTATTTTTCAGTCAGACCAAAATCTAGAAGATTTAAATCCTTGAAGAAATATGTTTTTGAGAATCATATTCAAAAAATAAATATGTTACTAATCTTGATCCCACATATTTAGTATGTCGTCATATTAATTAGAGGCAGAATTGTTTGTTATAAAAAATGATTGGTATCATATTCATAAGAGAACTAATTTGTTGATGTTGAAGCTGGTGAAACCTGTCCATACTTAGCATGCCATAATAATCATCGGAGGAATAATTTTTTGGAAATGATGAATGAAAAAAAAGGAATATTATGTGGTGGCCAATATGAAGAAGAAATCAATAACTATATCAATAATTTAGTTGACCATTTAAAATAGTTTTAATTACTTTGTTTATAATTCAAGTGGGTCAAGAGAAGAGATGAATAATAATATATTGTTTTGAATTTGTATTCATTATAATGAAGCAGGTCATAAGAACAAATTGAATTGGGAAATCAGAATTAGAATGATGCTTATAGAAATTATAAAGTATATTTGAAGGTTTGAGAAGATTTGAGAATGTTTAATTAGTGTTGAGAAGAGATTATGAAGTTAACATGAACCCAAAATTAAAAGGAATGTGTAGAATCAGAAAATTTGATTGAGTGGGATTTATTTTATAAATCCCAGCCAAACCATTTTTTGGGTGAGTATAAAAGGGAATGTACTTTGTAATTTTGATAGATGTACTATTCAATGCGAAGAATAGATAAGACATATCTCTAAAGAGAAGAAGAGGTTTCCAAATTTTGTTTTTTTGTATTCAACTGGTCATCTTATTGGGCTGAATCAATAAACTGGGAAAATCATATTGGGATTTTTGGATTGAAGAAGAAGTGGTTCAGAATTTTCTCAACCGTATTATGAAAAAGTAATATATTTGTCATATTGTGAAATAAAACTGGGATAATCAGACTGGGAGAATTGGATTGGGAAATCAGACTGAGTTTTGTAACAAAATTTAGAAAATTTCTTACCAACTTCTATGTAAGAAATTGAAGAATTTTTTTAAAAATAATACATTTTTGAAAGTTGATAAAGAATCACCATATCAAGTGTTGTTACAAAACTTTTTATTTCATCATTTGTTATAGAAGAATCATATTGTCTATTGAATTGTGTATATAGATCTACATGAGTGAAATGGAATATCCTACTCATTGTATTCCACATAAAAGGATTATTTTTTAACAGATTGTGTGGTATAAGATCATTTCAAAATCATAAAAAGGATGTAGCTATTATTGTGGAATAATGATACTTATAAATTAATGTGTTCTTATAGATGTGTGTTTTAATTGTTTTCAATAGGGAATGAAATATTTAATAGGATTCTATGGTTATTACATAATTAATGAAATATAAAAGAAAAATATATCCCTGATTCACTCTCTCCTGCTCTCAGTGATACAATTATCTTGACTGGAAAATTACAGTACAAGAATAATGATTAGATTGATCTTGATCTCCTTAAAGCTTTCCTCATATCTTTCATCCATAAATAATTTACCCCATTTTGTGGTAAATTTGTTTGTTGGCTAAAAAATAATGATAAATTTATCACCAAATGTAAATAGTAACCAACTAGTCTATAAAACTATTGATTTCTATGACACTAGTGGGTCTAGGTTATTCTTCAATTGCCTTTGTCTATGAAGGGTCCACATAAATTCCATCACATGTGATCACGTTCCCTAATAATATGACTTCTTGCATCAAAAAGTCACACTTTTTGAACTAAGAATACTTTTTATCTTTCCTTAATATCACCAACACAATCATTAGATTATCATCATGTTCCTACTTAATCTTGGAATAAATGAGAATATAATCGATAAACACTACCAAAAATTTGTTGAGGTGGTCTCTAAAGAATATATTCATCAAATCCATAAATATTATAGGAAAATTAGTAAGTTTAAAAGAAAATTAACATGACCACATAGTTCCCATACCTTGTAAGGAAAACAGTCTTTTGAATATCTTCATTCTTTAGCTTTAGTTGATGATATCCATAAAAAAGAAACAACTTTGAGAATTATTTCACACCCTGTATTTGATTATTCAAGTCATCAATCCTTGGTTGAAGATAATTTTTATTTATGTTGATCTTGTTGATATCTTGGTAATTGATATACATCTATTTTGATCTATCTTTATTCTTGACAAAGAGAATTGGTGCACCCCAAGGTGATGTACTAGGGAGCGTGAACCATTTTTTTGAAATTCTACTGTAGATACTTCTTTAACTCCTCCATTTCAATCAAGGACATCCTATATGCGAATCTTGAGACAGGAGTGGCTCTGGGTATGAGATCTATTGAGAACTCTACCTCATGATCATGGGATTCCAAGTAACTCTTTGAGAAATACATCAATGTATTCCCTAACAATGGACATTTCCTCCAGGTTAATACCTTCTGTTGACTCAACCATTTGGAAATGTTATGCTTCTCTATAGTTTATCAACACCCACACTGTTGATGGATTTTCCAAAGAAGATTCATGATCTTCCTTGAATTTTTAGAGGATCATGGGATGGTTCAAGAATATAAAAATAGATTTATTTCAATAGTTGATTTATTATATATATAATGATAGCCAATACATGTCTAATATAGAATCAAATTTCAACAAGGGAAATATAAAAATATTTTCAAGAAGAATCATCCCAAATATGATTATAGGATAAGAGTCCAACACTTGGGTTGTAATGATGACACCACTGTGTTTTTTATGGATATCTACACTTAATGGTATCAGGGATTCAATTTAATAGTTCTAGAAACTTTTAGGATATAAATTAATACTTATATCTAGAATCAAATAATACTCTTTCTATTATTTAATGAATAGGAATCATACCTTGTATGAATTCATTTCACACTCCACTTCATTAGTAGTGATGGTATAAGCTTTCCATTTCTCCTTTGACTTTGGTGATTGCTGACACTTGTTTCCCTCAAGGACATGTGGTTTAGTGCACTCTCTTGCATAACAACATTGGTCCCTATATTTGAAGCATTGAACCATGGGTGGTGCATTATGATGTTCCTTCCTTTCCTATATCATGTTTGGCATCTTCTTCATGTATGTTCAATATTCATTATCTTGGTGTCCTTCTCTCCCACAATTGAAGAATTTACCCATCCCTTTGAGGCAATTAACATGATGCTTCTTCCCAAATTTTTGAAATGTGGGTAGTTGGATCCTATTTCCCCATTTGTAATTTGTCCCACAATCTTCAAACCCCATTCTTCTCTTATTATATGCATAACCATGGGACCATTCATTGAACTCCATATCTACTTTAAGAGCACATTTAACCACCTATTCAAAACTCCCAAATTATTATATTTCTAGATCGTTTCGAAGGTGTCGTTTTAAAAAAAATAAAGAACATATCTATTTTTATATCATTATTGATAAAAAACACAAGGAATACATTTAAAACCTTATGAAGTTTTCATCATAAGTCGTGACAACTACACCTTCCTTTTTCTTTAGCTATATGAATTCTCTTTCAATCGTTTTTTTGAAGAGTTCAAGGGAAATGATTTGTATGAAATATTTTATTAAATTCTTCCCACTCCATATCTTCCATGCAATCCTTTGGATTTTTGTTCTTTATCAATTCTTGCTATTGAATAGCTTGTCCATATAAATGATAAATTTCAAGAGTCACCGTCTCATTTTTAGAGAAATGGATCATAGAAAATATCTTCTTTATTGAGTTAACCCACTATTCCACATCAAGTGGATCGGAAGTTCCACTAAAAATCGATGGTCATTTTTACATTAAGGACTAAATGGATAATTGATCATTATTTGGTGAATATGGACATTCCATATAGTTCATGTTATTATTCATATCTCGAGAAAACTAGGTAATCATTTCCACAATGTTTTGAGCTCAACCTCCAATGGAATTGGGTATCTCATTTGGATAATTGTTTCATTGTCACTAACAAAGGTTTTAGGACTAGCTTCTCTTGATTCCTACCATTTTCTAGAATAGAAAAGGTTAGAACAAAACATAAGTCAATCAATTATGAGTAATTTATTATTTTATGAAATTAACACTAAAAGAATATCTTATTTGATCCTTATATCTCTAATTTTCTAAAAATAGTCTTCTAGGATGTTTCACCTATACGTAGACTTATACTAATGGTTTTTACTCTTGTTTTCTAATCATAATTCCCAAAATTAACTAAACCATTCTTAAATAAAAACTATAGTGACCCTGATTTTTCATACATAACTATTACATCATTTTGAAGATAAACAACACAATAGAGTTACAAATCTAGGATCCAAAGGATTAAGTCTTAGAAAATTTTTTCTCATAAATAACTTTTACATAATAAAACATCAAAATTTATTTTATTCCTTCTTCTTTATCCTTCTAAAATCTCACATTATCCTTAGTACATGCAATTACCTAAGGATATACATCAGTGAAAGGGGTAAGATAAAATCTCTGTAAGTGGATGAATAAAAAACTTGAATCAATATAACATGGGTGAGCATAATCATCATACCATAATCATATGATCATTATCAATATCATGAGGTAAAAATGTGATTAATTCATTGAATGTGGAAATGCATAAAAATGAAACATCATTTTATAGTGGTCAAATGCCATATATAGCTGTGAATAAAGCTAGAATCATGTTAACACATAATATATGTGAATAATTATAACATCATCACTGTAAACAAATATAGCATCATGTTTATATATAATAAACATTATCTCATGAGATAAAAAACATTACCCAATTCATTGTAGGGATATATAATTTTGGTCTAGTCATCACATCATAATATTTACATAATCATGCATGTCACATAGAATGTGTAACAATCATTTCATGAAATAACCCATGGAAAGAAATGGGTTTCATGAGTATATCAAAAATTATGATTTCATAAATAAACTTTAGGTTCCAAAATGAAAAATGGAAAAACATATTTTATATAAGAATCATCATTCTTTAGTTAAGAATAAACAACTCAAGAGGAGTCAAAGATGTGTTTTGGAAACAACAGTTATTTTGGAAAATCATTGTATTTTTGATAAAATAAAATAAAAAACATGTATATCCATAAAAAAAAGATGGATGAATAATGAAATTATATTTAAGGAACATTATAGGACTATTTATTCAAAATATGTCATGAAATATGGATAACCCAATGAAAAATAGCTGCGTTCATGAATCCCCTTACACTAATTCCTTCTTTATTTTGTCACTTTTGCGCCTCATGAATAACAAACATAATTTTTTTTAAAAACTAATAAATATGTTAATTATATCCATTTATACAATTATTTATCAATTATAATATTTTTATTATATTTATTAATTTCTATTGATGAAATTGAAGTGTTTTGATATCATGAATTTTCTAAACATTTCTTGTTTCACTTTGATTTCTCAATTTTCATTGAGAGTCATTTATAGAAAAGTATGATTAACTAAATTATATTATAATAAATGTAATTAATTATTTTTGTATTATATATAGTTAATAATATCCATCCATGAAGGTGGTTATAATAATTTTCTTAGAAATTTCTCCGTATGTGGTTAATCAACCTTTAACGGGACATTGTTAAAAGAGAGGGAAAGAGAAGTATTGCATTTATTTTTGTCATAAATATGACAATTACATCATTTTAACATAAATAATATAATTTTAAATTATTGAATAATTAGTTTTATAGTATATGTTTTTTAAATTAATGGTTAAAAATAAGAAAGAAAATAAGAAAAAAGGGAAAAGTTAATAGAGACTTACTCTCTCGTCAATGTAGCTTCTCTTGTAAGATGCTATAACAACCTTGGTGATTTGAGTTTTATTGCTCCAAAATTTCTCTATGTAATGTAAGTGGATTTAGAGGGAGTATTTGGGAACATATTTAACTTTTTAATGTTTGGGAGGAGTGTGTTTCCAATGGAAGGGAGAGGGGTATTTTTAGAATAAAATATTTAATAAAATAATATATCAAATGAAAAACATTTAATAGTTCATTTTTGACATAATAAATTATATATAAATATAATATAATTGGTTTAAGACTTTAAATACTCTTTATAATTCTAATTAATTAACTTATTAAAAAGAAAAGTGAAGAAAAAAAGAAATTGATATTTTAAGGAATCAGTTTTGAATTTAGGTTTTGGAAAGTGATTTTTAGGTTTGAAAATTAATTTTATTGTATTTTAATGACTCATTTGTGAAATTAAATATATAATGGCGGAAAATAAATTTATCTAAAATATTATGTCAATATTATATCATTAATGATGTAACATAAGATACATCAATTATGTGAAAAACTATATTTTTACTATTCACCTAAAAATTGAAGTATTTTAGAAAATTACCAAAAACTCACCCAAGGAAAATTTTAACATGATCATTTCAAAAATGATATTAATTTAATAAAAATAAATATCTAAAATAGTTAAAATATTATTTTTAACATGAAAATAATGATTTTTACAAAATACATTAAAATACAGTTTATTAAAAATATGCTTTTTTTTCTTTGAGGTTTTTAATCATGATATTTATTTTATTGAATTATAATATTTTTATATCCATAAATTTACCCTGATAAATGTTATTTATATCATAATTTATTTTTTTGGGTAAAATCACTCTTCCAATGGTAAGGTTTCTATTCCCAACGATCAGGATACTATTCAAATGGTCACCTTACTATTCCAACAGTCACATTTCCTTATATATATACCACTGAATTATTTAATTCATTATTCAAATAAATTCCTCACACGGTTCTATAATTCCATTTTAAATAATTTTTATTGGTTTACTGTAATTTTGTTTCTTTTATATAGTGTTGGTAGTAGGTCCAATAATTCTAGTAGATGAGGTCGATCCATATTTTCTCATTTTAGCTTTTATATTTTATACTTTTTGTCCAATTGTAATGTTTAGAAATTTAATTGGTTTCATTGCTGATTAATGTAATAATAATTATTAATATAGTTTTTATTGGTTTCTCTATATTTTTTATGTGTATAATATTTAATATAACATGACACACATTTATTCAGGAAACAAATTTTACTAATAAACATTACATCATTACAATGAGGTAACACATATCCCACCTCATCCTAAACATAATATAGAACTCTAGCTACATATCTGATGAGGAATAGTTGAGCCCTTCCAAGAATCTAGTACCTATCTTACTCCCCTACCACTACTATATTATGATAAGTTCTAAAAAAACTTACGAAGATGGCCCATCTTGCCGCAAATACGGCACTCCAAATTGGTGTATGAAAACTATGGTTTCTTGTGGTTTATAAATATATATTGATGCACTATAGTGGAATATGATCCTAATATGGATTCCCACTACCTTACCTAGTCTTCATGACATTTCCTTGGAAAAAACTGTCATATAATCACTTCTTGCCACCAAAATAAGTGATCCTAGTTTACCCTGTGGAAATAAAATGGCTACCTCTTGGGTCCTCTCTCAGATTCTTTGCTGTGATGAGTTCATGATTCATCAAATATAAAAATCTAGTCAGAATAAAAACATTCACCTATGACCTAACCACATAGTGAATACCATCATGAAAATGTTTCTCCATAGAGATCTCATCAATATCTAAATGTGGCATAAGGCATTGAAGGTTGGTGAAATGTTCAACATAGGCCATCACTGATATGATATCCTATATCAGATGTATGAAATAAAGATCTTTCTCATCCCTTAGAATCTATGGATAGAAGTGGCTCATTAAATTCACCTCGAATTCCTTCCAAGAGTACACCTCCTTCTTCCCATCCTGCTCTAGAATATCCCACCAATGTTTGGTAGGTCCACTGAGCATATACACAACAAGATTCTCCCTCCTATTTGTGGGTGTCTCAAGATGCTTGAAGATTGTATAGATTGACTCAATCAAGAACTCTGCTACCTTGGAGCCTCCTTCCAGGTGAATCTAGGTGGATGTTATAGCATAATTTCTCTCATCAACTCATACATAAAAGGCACAATGAAAATAATATCCTTTTCCATGGATTGCATGACCCTTAAAAATTTGTTGTGATGGTGAGCATCCAATTGATCCTCAATAGAAACAGGAAGCTCTAGTTTATCTACATTAGGAGATTACTGATTTCCACTCTCTTAGAACTCAACACGAAGATAATGAGGAGTCATTTTATCTACAAGAAAAACACACTCCTATAATCTTTGGCTAAAAATAAAGTCAACCTTAAGAGGTGATAACAGCAGAGAACGATTACTTTGTTTCTCTCTAACCATGTATTATAAGTGTTTTATTATTAAATAATAGTTTATTTCATTACATTTATCAAATATAATAGATATATTATTTCACAATTCATATTGGAAAGTATATAACACATGCAATAAACATGTCCCTGTCATGAACAATTCATGTCAATATATATATATATATATATATATATCTCTATGTGCTTATCATGATGCATGCACACTCATATCTCACCATACTGTTCCATGAGTGTAAATATCAATAAACAATAACATCACAAAATAATAACATCACAAAACATATAAATCAATGAAGGTGAAATAACATCAATTGTAACAAGAGAACAACATAAACGATAATCCCATCCCTGGAACTCAAATTATCCCCCTTACATGGGTTAGCTACTCCAATGAATAAGCACATTACCATGTCCCAATAGATCCTCATCTCCTTTTTACTTTTTTCAAAAAAAAGTAATAGAAAATAAAAAGCTGATCCTCTAATAACACTTTGTAATGTCCCCGATTCTGGTACTCTCTCACATGGTAAAAATGATTTGGTTATTAGACATCAAGAATGCATCCCCATCTGCTAGAGGCTATTGACTAGTAGTGAGGTTGTGATATTTATAGTGGGGAGACAATAGCCCCTGGTAAAACACATTGGAACTAAACCATAGTAATAAAAATTAGAGTAATAGAGAAATAGTGGAAATGGTATATCATACAGCTAGGAATATAAAAGGAGTAACCTTTAATGACGAATAATGTAATGAAAAGCTAAGATGTATCTAAAAGTGAAACTGAAACCAATGAAAACAAAATAATCTATTCACCTTAAATAAAACCAAAAGGCTCTGGTCCCGATCCCCATGTCAGACCCATCTCCAAAATCCATCCCATCCAGCAAGAAACAAAAGAATCAACAATAATGTCCCTTTCCCTTGTCCAATCACGCATCCATGTAATCTGCTTGAGTACCAAACGGTTCCCAAGTAGGGTGTTAATAAAACTCAGTAGGTCGACACCACCATCCCATAACACAACTAGTCTGATAATAATTATATGCAATAAAGTGATAAATAGATGTATTAATTAACTAATTAATATAATATATCAATTAACCTATTTCAAAACCGTGATTAAATGTCTTTGAGCAAGTAACACAACCATTCCATCTATATCCATATACCATTGAAAAATCAAACATCCAGGTAGCTCTCTTTGTATAATAATTTCATCCTCCAATCATCACCCTATATAAATGCATTTCAGCATGTGTCCTTGGGTGTAACCTGGTATATAAGCATTTCAGCAAGTATCATTTGGAATTGCCTACTATATAAGCATTTCATCCTCCAAGAAAGTCCCTATATATATGAATTTTGGCATGTATCACTGGGCCAAGCCTAATATATAATAATTTAAACACTACTGGGATATCCCTATATATAATCATTTCATCACCAACTCAACAAGTCATAATAGTATGGATATCATAATATCACATCATAAATCTCAATGGTTAATTTTGAAAATTACCATTATTCTTTCAAATAAACTTTTATATATCTATCAAATGATCAAAAATCATATAAATAATCAATAATAGATTACCTAGGGATTATATATAAATCAATCACCTAAGGTATCATGTCATAGTCACCATGCTTTAATCCATTACCCACGTTCTTTTAACTCAAATGTTTTCTCACCCAACAGGTATCCATAATCTAGGTTGAATCAACCATTGAATCTAAAGGAATCTAATCGCTGATTTACTATAAATCAACTAATTAACTATAGTTCACATTACATGTTCATAATCAAAATATTTCATATACTTCACAATTAAACATACAACAGGGTTAGGTTTAGTCTCCATACCTTTAACATGTGATTAACACAATGCTTCTAATGACAAAATCAATTAAATAAGAAGTCATAAAAGATCACAATAATAACCTAGATTGATCCAAAACAAGATCAAATCCCAAAACTAAACCCATGTTCAAAAGATGTAAACTATAATGAAAAGTAATGTTGGGTGATAAGGGGGAAACCAAACTGAATAAACTCACCAAGGATCGAATGTGAAAATGGGACATCTGGAAGGGGGGAAGATAATTTAAAATTTCTTAGAGATCACCCAAAGAACGAGAGAGGATAGGATATAAGAAAAAATAACGAGAGTCACAAGTACACAACACACATAACACTACTAAGTATGAGGAATACATGATGTGTAATCCTTTCATGTAATGTATTTCCTCATTTTTAAGTTATGCTGGAAAAGCATTTTCCCCTGGGTTAATATTTATTTTTATCAACATTTACACAATGTGAATCAGCTTCATGACATGTAACCACATCACATCATAAACTAGTTCATGAAATGCATCTAGAAATAGTTACATGTCATGTAACATGTACAGAACATATAATTTTTCATTGAATAGTTTTTATATTATCTTTTATAAAAGTGACCAAACCACCTATTATCCATCTAGACTCATATAAAATAATAGTAATCCCATTTAACATATTTATACATGGAATCCATTAATTTAAATAGACATACATGCCTAAAGTTAAAGTTATTTTCTTCAAAAAAGGCTCGCTGTCATCAAATAAGACTGAGTCACTAGGGCTTAATTACAAAGGAAACCCCAAAAAAATATGTTCAATTAAAACCTCAGAGTGAGACGTACCTAGAAAAATATGGGATCTAATAATGATCTTGGTTTTGAACGGTTGTTAATATGTTTCATCCATTACAAAAAAAATTATTTATATATCTAAACTTGATATAGATTGATTAATTTGAATATTTGTAAATGAATGTTTGTTCTTTTATAAAAATAACATTTGTTATGGTAATGTGAATTTAAATAACAAATTTTCTTTATCATATTAATCAAACCAAGTAATGGAAATAGATAATGAAACTACTCCACATAACTCATGCCACACCCAATTATGGCATCATTTTCTAGGTCTTGTAAATTAAAAATGCTTCACTATGTTATACCAAAATGGATATTTAGATTCTTTTGAACTAAAAAAAATTGGTATGTGTCACACTTATTTATATGGTAAAAAGAAAAAATATTCATTTAGTAGAAAATGTGAATGGTCTAAAGAGATTCTTGAATTAGTTCATACATATATGTGTGGATCATTTCCTATTGAGGTAGGGGTGGGTTCTCTTACTTCATAAATTTTACCAAAGATTTTATTTGGAATGAATATGTATACTTAATGAGGTAAAAGTCATGTTATTTTGATAAATTCAAGAAAAACAAGAATGAAAATGGGAACCAAATTGGTAGTATGATTAAGAAAATCATCTTAGAACATGGTGGAGAATATCTCAATCAATAATTCATTGATTACTCATAAGATTTTGGGATCCTATATTAACTCACTCCTCCTTATACACATCAGTGGAATGATGTAAGTGAGAGGAGTAACCATATCTTGTTGGACATGGTGACTTCAATGATGAGTCATAAGAGTATTACATTATTCTGTTAGGGAATTTAATTACAAAAAATTATCAAAAATATTAAAAAAAAGTTTCAAATAAAGTGATAAACAGTATATGAAGTTCCAAATGATCGAATAATAACTCAGAAGTGGGGTTGAATTAGTTGTTCACTTTTATAAGTTTCAATAATTCTGAAAATATTAAACCCTGAAACTTGTTAAGATTTATATCTTTATCATCATTTAGTAAATAATAATGTTTTAAAAATTAGTTAAAAAAGTAAATAACATGATATTTACAAGGATTGACCTCAGTGTGAGAACCTATATCATTTTTATAGACACTATTATGGGTCTATAGAAATTAACTAAAATGAATAAGTAAATACAACTTGTGAAAACACCCATTAGACACATTATATATCCTAATTGTAATGATTATACTGAATCTTATTGGTTTATAAATTTTTTTTAAAAAAATTGAGAAAAACCAAAATAAAAATACTTTTTCAAACTACAGCACAAATTCTCAGCTCAGAATCCTCATTATGAGGTGGTTGGGTCTAATTCTCTCCATCCGATAGGGCTGGGTCCGATGGACTCAATCCGACGAATTTATTTTGATGGACTCTATCTCATTAATCCATTCTCAATATCCATTACTCAAACTCTTCTCAAATGCTCAGTCCGATCTTACTCAGCCCAATAAACAAAAAATTTAAATGTCCAAACTTCTAATGAGATTTAAATGTGGAAAGATAACTTTGAAATGAATTCTTTAGTTCTCTTCTTTTTCCACTCACATAAGAAGTGGAAAAGTATGAATATACATTTCTTCTATTTATAGGCATCCCAAAAAGACAAATTTATGAAACTAAAAAAAATTTCCCACTTACTCAAATTAAAAAAAATCCAATATATATAGATATTTTAATTTCAAGTTTGACCACTTAATCTATTCTCAAATATTAGGAAATCTTTTTATGTATTCTTTATAACAATTATTTTAAGACTTCCTAACATTTATTCAGTAAAATAGAAATTACTCAACTCATTATGATGAAACTTCCTCAACTCATTACGACGAATGTTGTTCATCTCATTCTAAATTAAATTTCCTCATTACAGTTAGTATAATTAGCTTTCTTTCTCAGATTCAGTGTGATTGAATTTCCTTCTCAGAGTTGGTCTTGATTGAATTTCCTTCTCAGAGTCAGTTTGATTGAATTTCTTCCTCAGAGTCAGTTTAATTAACTTTCCTCCTCATATTCTTCCTCATATAACTTCCTCATCTTCAATCCAATGGAATCCTTATAATGATAGAATTATCAATATGATGGAATTATTTTTACAATGGAAGCTCTAATCTTCCACTTTGAAATACTTCAAACCTCATCAACTATAACTCATTCAGACTTCTGAAAACATCTATGCTCAGTACTACTGGATCCAATGACAACTTTTTTTTGATTCCTAGAATCAATACAATCATTATGATTCCTCTATTTCTTAAAAATATTATATCATTATAGTTTTCTTTATTTATGATAACTTCAATATTATCAAAGTACTATATAATTTATATATTAAATTATTATGACTTCCCTTACATTCAACACCTTCATTATTTGCAACCAATTCTCAATATGATTGGTTGCACATATTCTCTACATTTTATTCATATGGATCACATCACAAGTGTTACAGACAACTTATGATATTTGAGAATTAAAAAATAGAAAAGAAATATTTGACTGAAGGTTAGAAGGTTTAAGAAATTTCTATCTCCTGATATCACTTTCTTCATTCAACCTCTTTAGTAACATTATAACTTTCTAACCAATATTGAGTCCAATGAAACTTGAACTTCATGTTAATGGATCCGAGACTGTAGTTGATTCTGATAAAAAAACTCTAACTTTTTTACGAATTATATGTCCGGTGGTGATCAGTTTGAAACTTTTCATCTGGTGTTTCTCAGTTCAATACTATGTGTGTATAAAACAAATTTCTCAAAAACAAAACATTTCTCCCCCTTTATGTTTTTGTTCGATCATTCAGAAACATTAACATATTTTTCAAAATCCTTATTTTATAAAAGATTAGTTATCAAAAAATACAATAATTTATCAAAAAAATAACATTAAAAAAGTTCTTCAATCTCCCCATTTGGATTTTTAACAACACTCATTAATAATTTTTTCAACTCTCATAAAATTTTCAAAATTCCACTTTTGTAAAAAACTCATGTTTTTTGAATTTTACCAAAACACATCCTTTATTAAAAGAGTGTATAGATACCACACTAATAGATAAGGTATTTGTTTTTGAAAAAAATCCATCCCTTGGTGAGAAGAAAATTGTATGGCCATGCTAAGATAATATCCCCCTAAATTTTATATTTTATCACTTTTATTTTTCAATAAATTTTATTTTCTTCTCCCCCATTATCTGATAAACACAACTTCATATTCATAAAATAAAGATAATTAAAAACTTCTTACATAGTTCAAAGTTGTTACTTTTTCTCCCCCTTTGTCAATATAATCTGAAGCATGGTAGGGGACTTCCTTAGGAGTTTTAGGAAGTCATTATAGGAGGATGAACATGAATTTACATCCTCAACTCATAAATCCATTATTTTGTAATGGAATTTGAGAAGATATCAATAATTTGATACTTCATTGAGAAATATTCTAACAAAACATCTCTAGCAGCACCTTTCTCTTTTATAAAGTGAAATTTAATATTTATGTATTTCGATCTTGAATGTGGGACATGATTTTTAGAAAGATCAATTTCAATCTGATTGTCATAAAGTGTCTTCAATAGTTTAGAAAACTTTATATTCAAATCATCCAATTGGAAATTCATCCATAATATCTGAGTACATATTGAATAGTCACAACATATTCTAATTCCACTTTTCTCAAGGTTACTGAACATTGTTTTATACTATGAAAATTTACACAACATTCACCCAAGAAAAATGATTCTCCAAAGGTTGATTTTCTATCATTATAATCTTTCCCCCAATCAATATTAGTATAACCATGAAACTTCATCTCATAATTTATTTTTTATAATAATCCTTGTGAATTTGTTCCTTTGACATATCTCAGAATTATCTTTGCTACCAACATATTTGAATCTTTCAGATTACTTTGATAAATAGCACACAAATTTATAGCATAAAAAATATCAGGCATGAGGTTATAAGGTAAAGTATACTTCCTATCATCTCCCAAAAGCCTTTCTAATTCACACTTTTTCCAGACTCATCATTACTCATCCTCATCCTCACTGAGATAGGAGTAGAAACGTCTTTATATTCTAAAATTCCAAATTTTTTTAACAATTCCCTTGTATACTTTTCTTAAGATAAGAAAATTTATTTTCCATATATTGAACTTTTAAGATAAGGAAGAAAGCTAATTCTCACAACAATGATTTTTCAAAATTCGTTTTCATTTCCTCAGAAAATTATTTACAAAAATATTCTTCATCCCCAGAAAAAATTATATTATGAACATGAACAATTAAAATTAGAGTTCCAAAGTAAACATATTTCATATCTAAGTTTCTGTCAACTTTTCCTTTTGAAAAAATCATCATTCTCAAATAATTTTCCATCATAGAATACCATGAATGTGGATCTTGTTTTATCACATATAAATCATTCCTCAATATAATTTTTTTCATCCTTATCAAGTAGAAACCCAAAATGTCACTCATTGTAAACTTCTTCTTCAATTTATCCAAATTTATATCTATCTAATACACTATGTAATTTTGATGAGTATGCACTACTCAAAACATTATAATAGTTTCTAACCATTAAATAGGGGAAAATGTTTCATCAAAATCTCCACCTTTCACCTGTGTATAGCCTTTATAAAAAATCCTAGATTTGTTTCTTGAAACTTCTCCATATTCCTTCAAAATATTTCTTTAAACCCATATTTTATGATAAATTTTTTATATTGCAGACATAAAACAAGTTCCTATGTTTCATTTTTCTCAATTTGATCCAACTCTTCATTTATATAATTCACCCATTCTTTGTGTTGAATAGCTTATGAGACTGATTCTAGTTCAAATTTTGATATGAGTGATGTTTTATTTTCTAATCTCAGCTTTCTTCTAGACTGAACTAGAGCCTTCTAATTCCCCAAAAGATTATTAGTCTCAATTTTTTTAAAGTAAGAAATTTCAAAGTTCCCCTTCTTTCATCATTGTCCTCATCATACGATTCATCTGAATCATCATGAAAATTACTTTTATCACTTTCATTATCATTGGAAAATATTAGTTTTTATTCCTCCAATCCCAATAAAATTTTGTTAAATAAGTTTCATTCTCAATAACTTCCACATAATATGATTCCAGAAACTTTTAAAAAATTTTTTTCCAACATTTGTACCTTCATCCATTGGGTGAATACTAAAAGTTCCTTCCTCAAATTTCTCATAAAACATTCCCCGATCCAAATTTATTATTTTTAGAAACCATGTGATTCCAAAAACATTGATGTACTTCAATAAATGTTTTTTCTCATAGAAAATTTCATAAGAACTCATGTTGGTTTCCAAACATAATTTTTTTTTCTAAACATTTAAAATAATACAAAAAACTTCAACCTAGTAGAACTTTGAATGTTTTTATTCTTCTCACATGATTCTTCCCATTTCCACCAAACCTATATTCTTCCTTTCTACTACTCCATTTTGGTGTGGGGTTTATAGATAACTATACTAATTTTTAATACCATGATATCCTAGATAATTTTCTAAAATATTTATTGTAAACTCAATACCATTATCCATTCTCAATTTCTTTATATAAACCCTCATCTTTTTATCAACTTCTTTTTTGAAAAACCTAAACATTTCTATAGGCTTTGAGTTGTGTTTCAAGAACATGATGTTTTTCATTTGAGTGAAATTACAATTAAAATTTATAAATTATAAATATCTTATTTTTATTGATGTCTCATTGACCCACATATATTGGAATAAATAATTTAATGAGGCCTGGTAGATGGAATCTCATCTTTCTTATGACTTTTATTAGTTATATTCCCTTTCTAACAAGTAACACAAAAATCTTCCTCTCTTCGTTTCAATTTTGTAAAATTTTGTACATAATAAACTTTAATTTTTTTTCATTCTTTTCTTTTCATGTTGGACAATTTTATTGTGACCACAACTTATTCTCATCTTTAGAACATAGAAAACAAGAGTTTTTTTAAATCTCTAACATTAAAAATATTTCCACCAGTTATTTCTCCTTTTTTTATAACTTTTTAATGTCTCACTAAGCACCGTCTGGTCCTGGTCCTCCTATGAATCTATCAAAATTTCAATCTTCTACAGAAGACATGACACATGATGAAAAACCCCATGTATGGGTGAGTGTAACAATGCTTAGTAGAAAACCCTGAAACCAAAAAATATATTGATAAAACTAATATTTTCCACATTTTTTATATGCATTTAAATTGTTTTGAGCCTCCTAATTTATAAATTTGAGCTTATATCGATCAATTTTTTATATATGGTGTGTTTTGAGCTAAAATGTGAAATGTGATTAAATTCTGAATTTTTGATAGATTTTTATGTCAAGGGTATTTTGTTCATTTATATAAAAATATAATTCCAAATTGAATGATTGTTTTTATAGAATACTTATTTTAATTCTATTAACTTTTTCTTCTTTAATAGAGGCATATTCGAATATCTAAAGGCCTATAAAATCATTGATGTTTGGAAATTAATCGGGCAGGCAGCGTGGACACCACCTTCGTAACGGATGTATAAATAAGGCTACACACCAACAATGGAGTTGATTAGAAATGGATATGCTTTAGGACACATAGATGCACTACCTAAATTAATTTCAGGGAGTTTGTCTCCAATTTTCGTGGAAAAGAGATGTTATACATTGAAGGAAGCTTCCTGGAAAATTCATCTTGAAAAAAATACATTGTCAATAAAAAATACATAAATCCCACCAGAAGAGTCCAATCAATATGAAATTCTGAGGATGAATGAAAAAGTAATTTATTAAAAAAATTTATGAAGGATTGAATGTGTTAATCATCCATTTATATTGCCAAAAATGGGCAAACTTTAGGAAGACAATTTCTTCCCATAAAAGGAGGGGAGCTCCCACCTCCAATGTCATCCCATTTTCCATCAGATTTATTCCAAGGAACCAAGGGGAGATCTACACCAAGGGAGGAAGTTCACAAATCTTTCCCTTATAATATTATTAATTTTTTTTATTTTCTTTTTTTTAGATTTCATTTGTATTTTATATTTTTAATAAATTCATGCATGGTTTTTATTTCTATGTTTTCTTCCACCCAACCACCCTCCTTTCTTCTCCATATTTTATCCTTATTTTCTTCTTTTCTTATTCTCATACTATCTGCCATTGACTTTTACCCTAAAATATGATATACTTACTCGATCCTTGGCTCTGGGGAGGTATGGGTCAATTACATTTATTCTACTATAAAATTATTTTGTGTTATTACTTTTTTTTATGAGAAAGAGTGACGTGCACGGGTGTGGCAATAGCCCATCAGGAAACTAAAATGAAACTCATTTATATTATTTTATTAAATCTGTTCCCTCCCTTATACTGAATACATGCTCTTAATATGATGGATTTGAGCCATTCAATGGTTGAAATGGAATACGATAGATCCATGTCTTAGAAGTTGTCACACTCATGATTGAGTTATTCCATCAACCATGATTAAAGTAGGATGGGAAGTTAAGAATTCTAAACGCATTCAAGATTTCACACCAATTATTAAAATAATAGTAATTCAAGAATGAGATCTCAAAATTAAATTATCAAACTTTATTTAAACACCAACAAGGAGAATGATGGAACCTACAAACCAACCCATAAATTCAAAGTTCTATATTCACTAATTAATTTTTTTCATTGCATGTTAGTTTAATATTTTTATTAATTTAAATTTCATAACCTTCCCTAATTAGAAAAAAAAATTAAAAATAATTAGTTTAGGATAATTAAATTAAGTGAGTGAACATATGAGAAAGTTCCTCAACTAAGACGAACCTGGTCATCCATTATACTACAGTAGGAAAATTAAATTACTTTTTACAAGCCCTATTATAGGCGTGTGTCACGTAAAACAAAGGAAACACATTCATATCTACATAGGTATATTTCTACAACACATATAACAATAATATCCAGAAATACTCAACAAAGACACACATTATAGAGGTAAGTCACAACCATATTATACAAGTTTATGATTCCATATAGAATTTTTCACAAAGAAATCACCTAAGAGAACAAACTCCTGAATCTGATAGCATTGATGATGTCTGTCCAATAGGTACTTCTTATCTTGTAACATCATGAGAAAGAGCATTCTAATAGTTTGAATAGAATACAATACACAGATGAGGATCATTGGCAAGGCCATGGGGTGATACCAACAAATCAATCTAGATCAACCTGCTATGAAGAGGAATGACTCCAATGTAGTTTTTTTCACGTCGATACCAAGAACTCCACAATGGGCATGAATATGAATAGAGGATCTCACTCTGGGCCTCTTAGAGGAATTCCAACAACTCTATCTAGGAATTACTGCTGAAGGGATCATTGTCCCGGGAGTAAAAAATGATTGCATACTAACCATCATGGAAAAGATAAAGGTAAAAAACCCTAACAAAATTTTTCCAATATATAGAGTACAAGGGTTCCAAGACATGTATAAAAGAGTACACAGTGTGTAGTAGGGGTCACACTCCTTGTCCCTTGAACCTGGGTTTTTCCCGTGTAATTGGCTCATCTCATCAAACTGTGTCCATGTAGTAGTACACTCCAAGTACATTTCCCATTTACTCTAATCATGTTCTAGTACACATCACCATCCTATGCATGTCTTCTCATGTACCAATACACAACTTAGACTGTGAAAATATTCCCATGTAAACAGCCCGTGGGATTCTTGAGTACATGCCGAGTGACCCAGGTGATAGCACATGCTATGTGAAAGGGGTCACATTCCATGTGATATTTAACTTCGTATGGAAACCCTAATCGCAGTTCATGTGGTCCCACACAACCTATAGATCTAGATTAAACATTGTGTTGTTCAAGATTTTTCAGAATCCCATATCTACTCCAGCATTTGATCCAATGCCTCGAACTTTCGATCTGGTGATCGTTTCACCATGATATTGAAGATCCCAACTCATCGAATCCTTTTTGTCGATGAAGAATGCATTGTACCATAAAATATACTAAAAAATTGAATAAATTTCCATTCATTGTTTGATGTTGAAGAATGGTAAATTGGGTATCCTATGTTATCTAAATTTCTTTATCTCCATCATCACACCTCTATCAGGCTATTCCAATCTTAGATCTGCGATATCAGATCGTTGCACTAAGAAATGGGTGCGCAATTATCGATTGATCGAGAATGCTCATGAAGAATGATGAATGGGGGGAGAAAATAACAAGAACATATTGGAGTTACAATCCTTGATCAATGTTCATGTTTATCTTGATCCATCATTATTAGAATGAAAATCTGAATATTAAAATTTAAAATATATTCTCCCATCAAAACTTCATAAAATAAACTCATCCCACATAATAATCAAACCATAGATCAATATTTTAATTTATTGGTTCATGTTCATTGTATAAATCAAGAATGGAGAACAATAAAATAAAAATTCATTCCCTACCTTGATTCAAATCGATCACTAATGAAGAATGGGGTTGTTTCATGTTTTTTGGTGAGATCCTTTGAATCTTTTTTCATCGATCATTGATCAAAGATCCTATCACCATTCATCTGTGAGGATTCACTGAAGCTATTTACAAGGGCTCTCCAACAGTTCTAGGGTTGTACAGCTAACCCAAGTATTTCTCCATTATAGTTTATTTAAAGTCCATCAAACACTGCATCAAAAAAATGCAATAAAATATTTATTAAATTATTTTTTTCATTTCCATGCTTGTGATGACTTTTCTACAAATGACCGACACCAACTAATGTTAAGTCATTCCTAGGGTATACCTTGCATTTTGAACTCAACGGTACCATCATATTTCTGATCAGGGTACCCGTTTAGAAGTTATTGCACATTTTCATGAAAACTGTGCATGCATTCTATTTAATATATTTCAAACATTTATTTTAGGAACAACGGCCTCAGAATCACACAGCGTCTCAGTTCCTGGTCTCACAAATTATCTATATAGTATCCAAAAAATAGTGCATGGAAAATATAAGGCATTATAGTATGCCACCACTATTGAAAACTAAAACAATATCCAATGAATATCATGTGTATGTAGTTGTATAAAGAAATAATTACAATGCATAAGTAAATAGTTATCACATTATCAATTAAACTTTATTTAACTATATAAACCTTTTGGTTCCTGTAGAAACTCATACCTCAATCCCCGCTTCAACTCATGTTAGAGGCTGAAGTATGTCTGAGGGATAACATATCTTATAATTCCATTGTTATCATTCAATACCTGCACTGAAATATGCGGGAGCCTAAATTATGTCTGAGGAATATCATATCTCATAATTCCATTGATATCGTTATTTAATTCATAATTTAATTCACATGTTACCATTCATACATCACACAACAGAATGTCTATGTTTCTATTCATTAATTCAAAACTAAATGACCATGTTACCATTCATACCATACACATTAGAATAATATTGTTCACATTCTCTATTTCACAACTAAATGGCCATGTTACCATTCATTCCTTACACATTATAATGACCACATTCCCGTTATTTAATTTGCAACTAAATAAACATGTTACCATTCTTAACACAAAATTAATTCAACAATTAATTATCCACATCAATTCCATTACTAGTTCCACAATTAGATAAACATAACAATTCTATTAGTTAATTCAAAATTTAACTAATAGCATAAATTACATTAATTAATTCAAAAAATATTTAATCACATAAAATACATTATTTAATTCTAAAATTAATTAATCACATAAATTTTATTAGTAATCTATATAATTAATCGACCACAACAATTTTATTACTAATTCAATAATTAGTTTATCACATAAATCCCCTTAATTAATTTTCTAATTAATTAAGTACGTAAATCCCATTAATAAATTATTCAATTAATTAATCAATATCCATAAACTAAAAATCACATAATTAATTCCATAATTAATTATATCAATCACAATCTCAATAGATCATAATTATTTCCACAATTAAATATCTCAATCCTAAAATCTTCATATCTCATTAATAATTCTACAATTATGTATCTCAATCTATAATTCCAAAAATACCCAATTTCTGATCTCCTCAATTAATTAATTCAACAAATTAATTAATTCAATTAAGAAAATAATTTCTAATAATCTAAAAGAAATTATATAATTACATACTTGTAATTTAAATAAATACTTTGATATTTGAATTATAGACAACCTATCTCAATTCGTTGATGAGCGACCACCTAGTGAAAATCCTCATAATTTGAGTAGCAAAATTATATAGAATGAGATTCAAATTTAAAACCCTAAATCAAGATCAAATCAATCAAGATCTCTTAAATATAGATACAGATCTAAAATACTAGATCCAGATTTACAAAAACATGTCTATATCCAATCAAAATAGGAATAAAACCCAATTTCTAGAATAGGATAATAAAGGATAAGGAATAAGAAACCAAGCAAGGTAAGATCCTCTGACAGGGAGGGGTGAAGATCATCTATCCAGGCTTAAAATACCAAATTAAAAATGTTTTTATGTATTTTAATCCATAAAGGATTCTCCAAAATCATGAAATATTATCTTGGGTTAAATGAGGATCAAATAGGAGTTAAATGGGGGTTTTGGTGATTAAAAAACTAATTTTTTGGTGATTTAAAAATTCATTCACAGTTAGTTGGGAAGGGGAGCACGGTTTCTCCTAAATGTGTACCTAAATGTGAACCTCTATTATGGGGGTTCATAGTTTCTCATAATAGGGTGTACAGATTGACAAACCATTTGTCAACCATGTAATTCCTCTCTGTCCAAGGTCGCATGGTTTGCTGGACAGGGGCGCACGATTAGGGAAAACTATGATCCAACTATGAACTACCCTTTTCCCTTCAAATTTTCTAAATTTTTCACACAAACACACCCCAAGGTAAAACCCAACCCAAGTACAATGAAACAATGAAAAAATAAATACCTAAAATTAAGACCAAGTCATCTTCAGTAAAGGTCAGGATCTTACAATCTCACCACCTTATAACATCTTATCCTTGAGCTGCACTCCCAAGAATCTCTAAGATTTTAAGTCAAAAAGATTAGGACAATGATCCCACATATCTTATTTTCTTTCCCATGTCTCCTCCCACACATTCCCATGATTCCACAATACACAGACAATAGGAATGGTCTTTCCCCACAACACTTTCTCACTGCGATTAAAAACACGTATTATATGATCCTCAAATGAAAAATCTATCTCAATCTCAACATCATCCATATCGATCACATTAGAAGGTTTGGGGTTATACCAACCTAATTTTGACACTTAGAAAACATCATACATAGAACTGTATCTCTTTGGAAGAGCCAATCGGTATGCCACTTGCTTGATTCTCTCCACCACCTCAAACGGTCCAAAAAACTTGGGTGCCCACTTGCCATGTCTCTGTATTCTATAGTGATTGAATCTAGGAAACACCCAAATGAATACATCATCAACCTCTATAAACTATAGGTGTCATTTATTTCTATCAGTGCATGACTTCTATCAACTTTGAGTCGTATCCATATATTTATGAATCAACTATACATGCTCTAATGTGTCCTACACGCGACTCGATCCCAACAACATAGACTCACTTACCTCCATCCAGACTAGAGGTGGTATTCATGGCCTACTATAAAGAGCCTAAAATGGTTCCATCTATATAGTTTTCCAATAATTATTGGTATGTGTGAACTCCACTAGTGCCAGTTGATTCTCCCAAGACCTACTGAAGTTTAGAACACAAGCTCACAACATATCCTCAAGCACTTGTATAGTATTCTCTGACCACCCATCTATCAGTGGGAGGAAATTCATACTCAATAAAACCTACATTCCAAGCACCTTCTACAATACCTATAATAATCATGAAGTAAAACACAAGTTTCAGTCTAAAAAATTATTCTGTGGCACCTCGTGCAGACAGACTATCACCCAAACATACAAATATACCAACTAATCCACTGAGAAAGTATCCCATATATTCAAGAAATTCACTACCTTTTTAAGTCTATCCACAATAACCCAAATAGAATTATTCTTCAACGGAATCCTCGGGAGAGCCAACACAAAGTCCATGGTCACATTTTCCACTTCCATTCAATAATGGCCAACGACTATAGTTAACCTATAGGTCATTAATGCTCGACCTTCACCTACTTATAGTTTTAGAATCATTTCACAAACCTTACTATTTTCTTTTTCATTTCCAACCATCAAAACCATCTTTGTAGTTCACAGTGCATTTTGGTCACACCTGGATGTACCACCCACTTTGAGGCATGAAACTCACACATCATCTTGTCTCGCATTCTTTTAGGTATGACAACCTAATTCCTAACATAAATGTCATCATCCCCATCTATTTTCCAATCAGAAGGTGACTCCCCACCTTCAAGGTTTTCCCTCAAGGTAAAACATTATATATCCACAAACATCCTATATTAGATCTAGCTCAAAAATGTATACTCCAACATAACTATTACAACAGTAATCTAATCCTAACTCTCATAAACCACAATGTCTATCTCGTCCAGTAAAACCATCATCTTCCACTCAGCAGTAGACTCTTGAACCACCTGAGCTTGAGTCTTCCTACTCAAAGCATCGTCATCAATGTTCCTTTTTCCAGGCATATATGTTGGCTCAAAATTGAATCGATGCATAAACTCAACCCAGCTCTGTTATCAATTTATTCAAGTCTCACTATAAAAATATGTACTTTAATCTCTTGTGATCAATATACATAGTAAAAAAATTTCCGAATACATAATGTCCCCAACACTTTAAAACATAATACATTATAGCCAACTTGATGTCATATGAAGGGTAGTTCGGTTCATGGGGCCTCAACTTCAAAGACCCATAAACCACAAATTGATCTCCTTGCGTCAAGACAACCCCAATTACTATTCCAGAAGTGTCACAATACACTATGTTCTTCTCACCTTGTTCAAGTAGGATCAATATTGGTACTCATGCCAATATCATCTTCATCTCCTAGAAAGAATTATCACAATCTTATGACCAATAAAACATTAACCCTTCTTTGGTCAAGCCCATCAGTAATGTTTCCAATCAGTAAATGTCCTGAATGAACCTATAATAATATTCAGAAAATATTATAAATCTATGGATATCAAAAATGCTCTTAGGATGCTCTCAGGAAACCACAATCTGAATCCTCTCTAGATTTACCAACCCACATTCCTCTGAGATGATGCTTCCCAAGAAGTGTACCTAATCGATCCAAAAATTGTACTTAGATATCTTGATATATAGACAATGGTATATTAGTGTACTTAGGATGATAAAAAGATGTTGTTCATAATAATCACTTGTCTTGGAGGGCACCAAGATGTATTCCACAAAAACTAACACAAACTGATCTAGGTACAGATTATATATTTTGTTCATTAAGTCCATAAACATTACTGGCGTGTTCATCAACCCAAGAAATATTATGAAGAAATCATAGAGTCCATACCTGCTTCTAAATTCATCCCTTGGTATATAAGAAGTCTGAACTCTCATTCTAGAAAACTCTTATCATAAGTCAATATTTGAGAACACACAAGCACCTCTCAACTGGTCAAATAATTAATCGATATGGGGGAGAGGATACAGGTTCTTCACCATCATCTGGTTTATCGTTAGGTAATCAATACATAAGCATAAACTCTCATCATCCTTCTTTTCAAACAACACTAGTGAACCCAAAGGTGACATACTGAGATAAATAAATACCTTATCCAATAAGTCCTCCAGCCGAGTCTTGTGCTCTTGAATATCTTCTAATTCCATTCTATATGGTGGAATAGAAATCATCTCTTCCCCCGGTATAATCTCAATTCTAAATTCCACTTCTCTCTCATGGGGAATCCCTTATAAATATTAAGTAAACACATCCTACAACCTATCCACTATGTGTGTAAATACATCTCATTTAACACCTTCATCATCAATAAAGAAACTTGAAACCGAGGATGTGATCTCTCTTATTTGATGAGTAATTAGCCCTACTCGGAATGCCTCGATATCCCACACTCCACAGTGAATATATTTGTAACCCTTAGGAGATGTAATGGTCACTCTATTATGGTAAAATCAATGTGGGGACAATATGATACTAACCATTCCATACCCATAATTAGTTCAAATCCTAACTTGTCTATGATATAAAGATCCCACATAAATCGATACTACTCAACCTCAAGAGTACACCCCTTGGACAAAAAAATGTCTCTTGACCAAACACCCTGAGGTGTGTTTGTCGTCAACACCCCACTCACGAACTCCATCATGAGGCTTAAACCATTCACATTTTTTGTAGAAATAAAGGAATGATAGGCACTGATATCAAATAAGGGACTAGATATCATAGAAGCTATAAAAATAGTACATCTCACTGTCCATGGTCCAGCCTTGATATCCACAAGTGTAGGATGAATAGAATGCAACAGTCTTACCCCACTTCCCCGTGATGCAGTCTAAGTCCCCTGTGATGCACTACTCTACTAATATGAGTGATCTTACCCTAAATATCTACATACACTACCATTACCACCTTGTCTAGTGGAACTCCAGATGAAAGAATGATATGGTGCATAATATCCTCTTCCTACACTCTGATTTTGACTACTTATACCCTTACTACTCATCTATCGCTGGGTCCTTTAGAAAATTTGTAGATGTTCCATATTTCGGAAAGACTGTAACTATATTGGTAGTTGAGGTAACTATCTTCAGTAGTTTCATAATCAACCACACTGGTGATAGATCACTTGATTAAGGTCCTATGCAACTGATCCCCCATTTTAGGTACTCTATTTCCCACTACCTTGGTTGATGTTTTCATAGCAATGATTCCTACTCTCAGAAGTCGTACCTTCTAATCATCCAAATGGAACCACCTTTCCTACACTGGAAGCCTCTTCAGGTTACCCATATCTATGAGATCTTTATCCACCACCTCAGAAAACACCTTTAACTGAAAATGGTTAACTTGGGACATAATCTCACATTTCAGCCAATCCTAAAAATGTCTTGCGGTAGTTATCTCATCCACATCCAATGCAGGAGAAAAGTGTTGCAAATGTGTAAAGTGTCCAACATATTCTATCACATAAATACTCCCCCAAGTCAACCTCATGAACTCAGCTACTCTCTCCTACCTCAGTATCTCTGGATAAAAGTTCTCTAGAAACTTATCCAATAGTTCCTTCCATAACATACCATTGTCCTATAAAGTCCACGTCTGAACATACCACTAGTGATTCACTAATCCTCATATCATGTAAATATCCAACATGAGCATCATATCTACAAGAGTGTCAATGTGGTCAATTATAGTCACGATGGACTCACCCCAAAAATCATCTCTCTCAGGTCCACCCTCTCTAATAAAAGAAGGATGGTGTTGAATTTGTTACTCCATTTTTAGATCAAACATACTCTTCACAACCCACACTGGGTATCTTCCCATGTATATTAGGAAGTGGGAAATGTTGTATTGGAACTGCTCCCTGAACTCATCACTTGACAGAATTGGTGCAACAGTTCCTACATAGGGTAGATCATCTCCAGCCATATCCTCATGTTATCCTCTTAATAAGCGTGGTCATAGAGAAATATCTATACCATTAAAAATAGGTACCTTAGGAAACCTTTTACAAAATTAACATATTTAAGGTAAATTACAATATTCCACAACAAGTAATTTCCCCAAACCCTACCACATAGTCAAAACTGAGGTGTTATCACTACCTTTAATAATCTTACTCCTTGGTCCGTGATAACAATGCTAAAAACATTGTAATTATTCAAGATTCTCATTTTGAAACCCATTTATTCTCATCTTACCTCATTCTAAAATCTTTATCAATTTCATGTTTGGTTCCATTTTCATTTCAATTTCACATGCAAGGAAAAACAGTTCATGTTCAATAACTTACCCATAACCCATTTTTTTATGTGTGACTAAAATAATGCATGTCACAATAACCCTATGTTCCTAGAATGATGCATGTAACTCAAATATTGTTCCATACTGGTTCAACAGTCAAAACATTGAAAAAATTAACAACAATAATCACAAAACACAACAGGTGTGTCACCCAAGTAGAAATAATATTCAACTGTAACAGCAAATAGGAATAACAACAATCCCACCATGGGTACTTGAGTTCTCCCCCATACATGGGTTAGTTACTCCCATGAATGAGATCATAAAAATGGCCCGAATATTTCTAGTTTCATGTCTACCTTCACCAAATAGTAATAATAAATAAAAGAAAAATGGACTTTGATACCACTCTGTAATGTCCTGACCTAGGTGCGACACAACGGTGCCTTGAGTCGGTCAGTCACATGACTCCAGGTGTGCCTCCACATATGTTAGAGGATACCGAATAGTAGTGAGGGTATGAAATATCAATAATGGGGAAACTATACCCCCTTTTATTAGATTAAATACACAATAAGAAAATAACAAACAATAACTAAATAACATGTAATCATAACCTGAAATAATTGGTATCACGAGATGGCTAAAAGTGGAAATACAATATCAAAACTAAAGAAGAAAATATTCCATGCCAATGTACATGTCATGTATCTATAATTAAACACAAAATAAATACACTGATGATAACCCTAATTGGGTCTCGAATCATTTCTAGTTCCCTCATCCAAGCTCTATCCCATATCATCCATATAACAATGAGCTTTTTCCCTTAACTTATCCAGAAAACAAAAAGTCTATTGGGGTACTAATAAGGCAGGCCGAGTTGGGTGTGAGTATAGCTCACTAGGACACCACCAATGGTGTATAAAACAATATATAGTTAATAGAAAGTGTATCTAGTTGTATAAATACATAATTACAATTCATAAGTAAATAGTTATCAAATTATCAATTAATCATTATTTAACAACATAAACACCTAAACTCTAAAAGACACTCGTACCCTAATGATTGCTCTGGCTCATTCTGAAGCCTGAAGTATGCCTAATGGATTTCATATCTAATAATTCCATTTTTATAATTCAGTACCTACATTGTCTCATACCGAGTCCTGAAGTATGTCCGATTAATATCTTATCTGATAATGTCATTGATACCATTATTTAATTCATACTTGAATTACCATGTTAACATTCAAACATCACCCAATAGAATGACCACGTTCCGATTATTTAATTCGTAGCAAAATGACCATGTTACCATTCATACATTACACACTATAATGATCTCGTTCCCATTCTTTATTTCACAACTAAATAACCATGTTACCATTTATAACTTACACATTAGAAAGAACTTGTCCCCATTATTTAATTCTAAACTAAATTGTCATGTTAGCATTCATAACACATAATTAATTCAATAGTTAAACACCCAAATAAATTCCATTACTAATTCAACAATTATTTAAAGACAAAGATTCAATTATTTAATTCAATAATTAAATAATCACATAAATAACATTAATTAATTCAAAAATTAATTAACCACATCATGTAAATTAATTAATTCTACAATTAATTAATAACTTAAATTATATTAGTCAATTAAACAATTAACTAACCCCACAAATTTCATTATTAATTAAACTATTAGTTTTTCACATAAATACCCTTAATTAATTCCCCAATTAATTGAGTATATCAATCACATTATTTAATTATTCAATTAATTAATCAATATCCACAAAATCAAAATTCTATAACTAATTCCACAATTAATTATGTCAATAACAACCTCAATAGATCATAATTAATCACAAAATAAAATATTCCAATCCTCAAATCTCAATATCTCACAATTAATTCTACAATTAATTATAATTTCTGAAATCCCCAATTTCACATTTCCTAAATTAATTAATTAACCAAATTAAATAATTCAGTCAAGAACAAAATTTCCAAAAATCTAATAGAAATTATAAAATATCATATACATAATTTAAATAAAGACTTTGGGATTTGGATTATAGACCAACTAACTCGACTCATCGAAAAACGGTAATCCAACAGAAATCCCCAAAATTTGAGCAGCACAACGACATAGAACAAGATCTGAATCTAAAACCCTAATTAAAGATTGAAGAAATAAAGATATCTTAAATCTATATATATATATATACAATAATATATCTAGATTAAAAAATGGTATTTATCCAATCAAAAAGAGAATAACAAACCCTATCTAAAATAGCAGAAGAATGTAGAAGGAATGAGAAACCAAATGAGATGAGATCCTGTTACTAAGAAGGGTGGATATATTTGATATAGTCTTTGAATCACAAATAATGGAAGTCGTGAAGACTTTTAATCCATCTCAGAGGCTCCAAAATCATGAAATATAATCTTGGGTCGAATAGGGATCAAGTAAAACATAAAATGGGTGTTCGAGTGATTAAAAATATAATTTTTGGGTTATTTATAAGGTAGTGCATTATTAGTTGGGAAGGGGTGAATGGTTTCCACTAACTGTGAGCATAACTATGCACCTATATTATGGGGGTTCATAGTTTCTCATAAGAGGGAGCATGGTTTTAAAAACCATGCGCTAACCATGAAATTCCTCTGTCCAGTGTTGCACAGTTTGATGGGTTGGGGCACCTGGTTAGGGAAAACCATGACCCAAACATGAATTTGTCTTCTCCCTTCCAATTTTCACAAATTTTATCCCAAACACACCCCAAGGTAAAAACCAACCCAAGTATTCTCAAATAATAAAAAAATAACTACCTGAAATTAATCTCGAGTCATCTTCAGGAAAGTTCAAGATCTTACACAAATAATTTCATTTACTCTCATTAAGTATTCATCAATGGATTCTTCATCTCTCATTCTTATGTCTTAATACTTACTATTCCAAACTTCTATATTTTCATCCTTAACATTAGTATTCCCACTGAATATACTTTCCAGCTTATCCCACATACTCTTTGAAGTTTAAAAACTCATCACCTTTACATAACCATGTTCTGATAAGGACATAAGAATAGAATTTATAGCCTTTACATTAACATCTATATTAATTTTATTAGTAAAAAACATATGATAACCTTTATTAATAGGAGTAAAACAAATTGTAGTCGCATCAACTACTTCTATGCCAAAATATAGGAGATAAAGACTCATCTAATTCTTCCATCCATAATAATTTTTTCCATCAAATGTAGAAATTCCTCTACTATTTATAGAATTGATATTATCCATGATTAGGGAAAAATAAGGGAACCTTCCCTATGATACCAATTAAAGTATGAAATGATTAAATAACAACTTAGAAGGGGGTTTAATTAGTTTGTCACTTTTATAAGTTTCAATACTTTAAAAAAACAAAACCATTGAAACATGTTAAAGTTTATATCCTTATTTTCTTTTAGTAAATACGCATGAATGAAAATGTAGGAAATCAAGTAAATCATGTAAGATATAAAAGGTTTGTCCTAGGTGTGAGATACTACATCCTATACATAGCCACTCATATGAGTCTATATAAATTATTTATAATGAATAAGTGAATACAGCTCATACCAACTCCTGTTAGATAGCTTCTATGCCTTAGTAGATATTATTATACTAACTCCCATTAAATTACAAATTTCATTACAAACAATTGAGCCAAAATAAAATAATAAATACATTCTTCAAACTTCTCCACAAATTATCTATCTAGAATCCTCAATCCAATGTGGCAAGGCTTGATTCTCTCATTCTGATGGGGATGGGTTCAATAGACTTAGTCCAATGAATTTAGTCTAATGGAATCCTTATAATGGACTCATTATCAGTATATATTACACAAACTCATCTCAAATTCTCAATCATATATTCCTTATTTCAGTAAACAAAACAGTAAGATGTCCAACCTTATAATGAGATCTCATTACAAAAAGATAACTTTGACATGAATTCTACAGTGCTCCACCATTTCCAATCACATAAAAAGATGTAATGTACGAATGTATTGTGCTTATATTAATAGGAATCCCAGAAAGACAAAGGAAGGAAACTGGAAAACTTCAAGATCTATGCATAACTAAATATGAATTTTGACAACTTAAACTCATAAAAAATCTTTTGAAATCTTATTGAGACTTATTTGTAATTATTATTATCAGACTTCCAAAATTTTCTTTGGTATGATGGAACTTCATTAGATCATTATGATGTAACATACATAGCTCATTATGATAGAACATCCTCAACTCATTGTGACGGAACTCTCTCATCTCATTCTGAATTGACTTTCCTCATCAGAGTTGGTCTGGTTGAATTATTGCTTAGAGTTAGTCTAATTGACATTTGTTCTCAAAGGCAATCTTTATTGAATTTCCTTCTCAAATTCATTATGATGAATTTACTCCTCAGAGTCAGTCTAATTGAATTTTCTCCTCATAGTTAGTTTGATAGAACATCTTTAGCATTAGTCTGATAGAATCCTCATAACGGTGGAATTTTTATTACGATGGAAAATGAATTCTGTAACTTTGAAATTCTTCAAACCTCACCATCTATAACTTATTCATACTTATAAAAACATCTGTTCTCGGTACTTCTGGATCTGATGCAATCTTTTTATTGATTCCTATAACTAAGAAAATTATTATGATTCCTCTATTTCTTCAATTTCTTTTATCATGATTGTTTTCATGATTTATGATAACTTCAATATTGGAAAAGCTCCTCCTAACTTACATAGCAAATTATTATGACTTTAATTACATTCAAAACCTTGTTTCATTTTAACCAAAAAACAATATGAATGGTTTCACCTATTATCCCCCTATTATTTATAAGTATTGTATCACAATTGTTATTGACAATTTATGATATTTGACAATTAAAAACAATAAAATCATCGTCTGACTGAAGGATAGAAAGTTTAAAACTTTCTAACACCTAACATCACTATCTTCATTCAAACACTTCAACAACATTATGACTTTATAACCAACACTGAGTCGAATGAAACATGAACATAATTCTAATGGATCTATGACCAATGTTGTGTATGATCAAAAACATTATTATTCTAACACCTTATCCAATCGATGCTACAAAATTTGATACTTTGTGTTTGGTGCTGCTCAGTCTGATCATCTGTATCCAGAAAACAACTTTCATTAAAACAAAACGTTTCTCTCTATTTATGTTTAGGTTTCAAAATTTAGAATCCTTCACCAGATTTCTAAAAACCCTTATTTTCCGAAAGATTAGTTTTCTACAACTACAAAACTTTAAAAAAAACATCATGAAGGTTATTCAGTATACCATACCATTTATGAAATGGAAAGAAACCTATGTTGTCATACTTGCATTTTTTGGTTTTGAAAGCATTTTATAAGGCATATTTTAGGAAGATACTTTAATATTGAGGTGTAAAATATGACTTTATAGGATAACTCAAAGAAACAATGGGATATTACCAATATGAACCCTAAAAAAAGTAATCGTGGAAAGACATTCAATATTCCTTGAGAGGGAAAACATCTATAAAAGTGATGGCGGGATGGAGATAGAATTAGATGAAGTTAATAGTCAAGGTACATCTGACTTGTCATAGTAATAGGTTCAATAAATCCCCATGTAATAAAAAACTATTCTAGAGACACAAGTAATGTGTGGGAGTACAAGAGAGGTTAGAGAACCACAATGGTATGGTTTTTTATCACCAAGGATAGTGACTAATTATTAGTTTGTAATAATGATCATATAACCTAAAAGGAAGTAGTAAGTGGAACATATGTTTCCAAGTGAAAATAATCCATCAATTCTAAATTGGATTCCATCTACCAAAATCAAGTCTGTATTTTAGTAGATCCTACAATGGATGTAAAACCCATTGGTTGCAAGTGGGTATTCAATAAGAAACTAGACATTGAAGGAAAAGTCACTACCAATAAGGTATGAATAGTTGTAAATGGATTTAAATAGGATCATGAAATTAAATGAGATAAAACCTTTTCACCAGTTGTAATGTTGAGATCCATTATAATTATACTTGACATTGAGGCTTACCATGACTATGAGATTTGAGAAATGGATGTCAAAACTACCTTACATAATGGAAAAAATTAGGAAGATGTTGATATAAAACTACCTGAAGGGTTTGTGACTCCAACAGATGATAATATATACAAATTAAAAACTAATCCATTTATAGATTAAATCAAGTATCTAGGATATGGAACATTCATTATTGATGAATCTATAATAGAATGTGGTTTCATAATGAATGAGTATTATCCATGTGTCTACAAAAAATTTAGTGGGATTCCATTAATTTTCATAATAGTATATGTTAATGACATATTACTTATTGAAAATCAAATACCAGTCTTACAGATTTTTAAGATGCGGTTGAATAAATGCTTCTCTATGAAGGTCTGGGGTGAGACATCATATATTTTTCACATCAAGATCTATCATGATATATCCAAGAATTTCCTTAGCCTAAGTCAAAGTACATACATTGACAAAATACATAAGAGATTTGGTATGGAAAAATCCAAGAGGGGATTGTTTCCAATGTCACATGGCATTCATCCTTCCAAGAAAATGTTTCCTCAGATACATGGGGAAATAAATAGAATGGAAAAACTTTCATAAGCATCAGTGATTGGTTCATTCATGTATATTATGATATTTACTGGGATAGATGTTTCTTATGCATCAAGTGCAGTAAGAAGATATCAAGATGATCTCATTGACCTCTATTAGATGGCGGTCAACAGTATCTTTAATTATTTGAGGTGTACTAAGGATATGTTCCAAGTTTATGGAGGATATGGGGAACCAGTCATCAAAATATATGAATATTATAGTTTTCAAACTTATCAAGATGACATGAAGTCACAAACGAGATACATATTCACTTTGAATGGAGGTATTGTGAGATGGAGGATCTCAAAAAAGGCTATGGTCATAGATTTTACATTAGAGTCCAAGTATATTGGGACTTATGAGGTAGCTAAGTAAGCATTATGGATGTAAAAAATAATCCAAGATCTTGAATTGGTACTAATATTAATCATCCTCTAACACTCTATTGTGATAATATTTTAGTGGTGTCTCTCGTAAAAGAGCCAAATACACATCAACAGACGAAGCATTTACTTTGGAAGTATCATCTCTTGAAGGTTTTTTAAGAGAGGCGAGGTTTTAGTGAGAATTATTTCCAAAGAAGAAAATATATCATACCCCTTGACTAAAATCATGACTCACCATAAATATGATTATTAAGTGAGTTCAATTGGACTGAAAGTTATAGGTAGTTGGATCTAGTCCTCATGGGAGTTTCATGGAGTTTGTGTCCTAGGATTAGCTATTTGTACTTTAATTACAAGTATGCTTGATATATTGAATATTAATAAAACATATTATTACATATTGTCCATTTTTCGGTAAGACTCTTATGTAATAATGTCCTAGAGTATATGTCACATTGATAAGGTCATAGCAGTTCTCTGTTATATAGGGAACCATGAAGTGTTATGATGATATTATTAAATAATGTTCTTCTCTTGGATAACATACTATGATGGGACACATAGATCATTGACTGTTAAGTGAGATCACTCATAAGAGGATGAGTCTTAGTATCATGAAGTTCTCACTTGGTAATCACCAATATGGGAGATTATGAGAAAGAATCACTGGTAGGAATTCCACATGTTTTGGTGTCATTAGATATTCCTATATGAGAGCATGTGTAATGGTACATGGAATTTAAAATTATCATTAATGAATTTTATAACTCATGCACTTAGATTTTATGATGAAGACCATGATGACATATATTCATGGTATGTTAGGTTATATTGTTCTTGTCATGACTTGCATGTCATTAATGAATAAGTTAAAGAAGGATTATCCCTTCTATACTTATGGAAGCTGATATCTCATCCATTTGATTGAAATAGAACCATTGAATTAAATTATATTTAAATGGTGTAACGATGCATATATTTTAGATATTTAAAGAATATTGTACCACGAAATTAGGTTGGTGACATAGATGTGCAACCTACATGATGAGATATTATGATAAAGGGATTATATTATATGGTGAGTGTTCATTTTTTGTTTTCATAATTTCAAAATTAAGTTATTTCTCTTGGGTTCCTTGACTCATTTCTATATAGTAATTTGGAATTTAGGCAAGCGCTCTTGATGCCAGTTAGAAATAATCCTTTAGGGTCAAACAATAAGTGTTTTTGATGATCTTGATTAAATACAATTTGAATTCAATTAATTGAATAAATATTATTCTCAAGGCTAAGGTATAATTTTATTAATGTTTTATTGATCACAAATATATATTTATTAATGAAATATTTAAATTAAATATTTATTTAGGTGTTTAATAAATAAAATAAGAGTTTGAGTAGACCAAGACCATGTCTAATAAATAATATTAATTAAAAAGATTGTTAGATAATATTTTTTAATGCTCATGTTAGAGAGCACCATAGAATAATAATAAGAATATTATTTTTATATGGAATTAGTTTTATTAGAGGTTTTAGTATTTTTTAAGGACTAGAATGCAATAAAAAAACATCCAAACCTACAATCTACCTCAATAAATAGACTGTTATGTCTATTGTGAAGGTAATTGAAAATAGATAATTGTTTCAAATATTTAATTTTCTTTTAACTCCTCTATCTCTCTCCCTATCAAGAAAAATAAATGTTTGAGAAATTTATTAATGATTAATGAATGAGTGATCAAGAATGAACAACACAAGACATTTTATTCAACACACTATCACATAGAGATCCTTTAACATTTATCGGATATAAATGAAGCATGTGTGGATTTTCCCTAGAGGGATTCTATTCATGGATTCTCATATCACAATGAAGGCAATTTGAAAGGTCCTTTTCATATTATTAACAACATTAATGAAAAAATATTCCTAAGGTAAGGTAATCATTTTTTATAACATTAAATAAATTAATTAAAAATTTGATGTTCAAGCTCCTCACTCTTGGTTTTCAAAATATAAACATTAAAAGAAATTTTGATATATTTCCCAACACCACATGCTTCCACTACTCCTGGAACCATCATAAAGTGCCACTTTTCTAGATCCTTTTTCATTATGGATAGATCCAAGAGGAGATGTAGGAGCGGAAGTCTGATGTTCGAGCTTAGTGGATGTTGAGTAGTACGTACACACAATTCCAAGAAGTATGATCTCTAGTCTCATGGACATATCTTGATTACTTGCGATATATTGAATTTCCATTCAACATGGAGTAGAAGCATGTATAGTCGGGGGTTGTAGAGGCTTAGTTAACGCACAACCACTCATTATGTGATTTTTGATTTTATGATTTATTTTTCATTTGTTATTATCACCGAATACACCAATAAAAAACTCTCACACTTGTTAAAGATGAATTAGTGGTGTCTTAATGAATTTTATTACTCACACCTTGCATAAAAATATCTATTCACATTAAGAATTTATGTTTTGGGATTTGGATAAGGAAAAAGGACCTACTGTTGATGGCTGTGCAAATGAGAATGGAGATGGTAGTATATCGAGATGGATTCCAGAGGACCCTGATGTTTTATTTATTTATTTATCTTCTTATTATTACTCTAGTTTATATTTTCTCTTTAGAACCCCATTTATTATTGTATGACTTGTGTCTCATATTTATGTTTTCACATAATTATTCTAGTTTCTATTATATTATTTATTATGTATTATTTGTATTACGACATGATACTATGGGTATAGTCTCCCCACTGATGGAATTAGACCGTCAATGCTAGTCAGAAACCTCTTGTGTGTAGGGAGGCATACATGAGGACTTGTAGCACTCCGGTTCGAACCCGACATTACATGTGAATGCATTAAAAACCCATTCAAAAAGACTCCATACTACAAAAATACAGTTCTTAGTAGTGGTTTTTTATTTTATTGGAAGTAGTTTAAATCGTTGCCTAATTATATAGCAGTGGTTACTAAAATCTACCTGTATTTCATGTTCTCTAGTCATTTTATAGTAGTTTGATTCATTTAGCACTTGTTTTTTATGTGATTTGTTTTGAGAATTTAGCGATGATTTTCATTATATTTAACGGTGATTTTTTTAAAAAACACGAAAATAAAATAGATAAGATGAACCTAACAACCAAAAAATATGTCAGTGGATGTTTGGTTTATTGGTAGTTAATATTAACCACTGTTAATTATGATTCAAATTCATTTTTTAACTGCTGTTCTTAAAAATAACCTCTCAATATTTTAAAAAAAATATAAATATAAAAAAATTTAAATGTAATAAACTAAAACATAAATGCACAATAAACCAATCATACATACATCATACACGATAAATCCATAGTTATATACATATACATTCATAGTAATCATAACCTCAGTCAACTGATTACCTCAGTCAACCCATACCTCAATTATCAATATATACATATAAAATATGTCAAAAAACAACCCATTTACAATATATTTCGACCCCATGACCTACGATTCATCCTTATACCTCCACATAATCTCATTAATTGAAACATACCACATTATCTCATCAATTATAATAACAAAGATAGAAATTAAAACTAAGCATAATAAATCAGAATTACAATAGAATCATTGATAAAGTTTAATCATACCATAGAAACTAAGAACAATCACCACTACCTTATAAATAATGTCATGAATCGTATGGTCAAACTCTTTCCTTCGGTTAACATATATCACCTATAATAAAAACCATAACATTTAAGAAAATAAATACAAAAGTGAAATGAAATGGAATATGTTTATAATGTTTCACATAAAATTTGTTATTTTGTCAATAAAACGTAAGACATTTTAAAATAAAACAAATAATATACCATGAAAAACACTTTTAAAACATAAATTTTCCTATTTGAAATATGATCCAACACTTGAAACTAAAAAGGTATAAGTATATAAAATTCTAATTGATTTTGAAATTGATCTGCAATGTGCTAAAATTTTACATAATATTTTTTTAAAGAATTTGATATACAAGAATTTACTATATTTAAAAACTAAATCAATGGTGGTTGTTCCATGGATTCATATCAATTTGAAGTTTTTTTCTATGTTTTTGATGGTTACCTACAAGTTTATGTGTTTTAAATCACTAAAAACATATTTAGAGGCATCCTAAAAAAACCTAACTTGAAATGAAATTACATCGATTCATAAGGTTCAAAATTAAATATATGATCATTTTTCTCTGATTTCATGGTAATATGATGAAGTTTACCTAGTTTTGACCCCCCAATACACATTTCTAAAGGCTTCAATACATTTAAAAACTATTTATTGATCCATTTTGAACACAAAACACAGCAGATTGACATTTTTTCTTCAATTACATGTCCAAAATAACTTAATAGTGGTTTTACCACGATTTGACATCAATCTGTAGTCTTTTTTGATGGTTTTGACAATTACACGTGTATTTTAGTTTTTTAAAACACAAAAAACATGTTATAGGAATCATAGGAAAAACATAAGTAAAAATGATGTGTCATCAATTATTAAATTTTAAAAATATATATTTTGTCATTTTACTATGATTTCACAGAAATTAGATCATGCTTTCTTGGTTTGACCCCCTGATGCATGTTTTTAAAGGCACCAGTACCTTTAAAAACTATTTACTATTCCATTATGATCAAACTACATGTTATATTGATATTTTTTCTATGTGTTAACATCGAAAATAACTAAAATATAGATGTACCATGATTTCATGTCAATTTGAGGTCCTTTTCTATGGTTTTGATCATTATATGCATGTTTTAGTGTTTTAAAACACTAAAAATGTGTTTACAGGTATCCTAGGAAAACTGTAACTTGAAGAGATGTTTCGTTAGTTATTATATTTCAAAAATCAATATATAGTTGTTTTACTTTGATTTCATGGTAATTCGATGATTTGTTCCTAGTTTTTACCCTCTATCAAATGTTTTTAAAGGCTTCGATTCCTTTAAAAACTATTTATTAAGCCATTTTGACCACACCACTTGTCAAATTTACATGTTGTAAATTTATATACATCACAAATAACTAAACAGTGGTTTTCCCTTGATTTCATGTCAATATTGATTAAGTTTATATGGTTTTTATCATTACACCCACATTCATGTGTTTTAAAACTCTGAAAATCCATTTGAAGACATCCTAGGAAAACCGTAACTTAAAAAGATGTTATGTCGGTTCCTACATTTCAAAAATAATTCTATGGTAATTTTTCTATGATTTCATGGAAATATGACTACATTTTCCTAGTTCTGACCCCCCGGAACATGTTTCTAATGGCTTTAGTAGCTTTAAAAAATATTTACCAAGCCATTATGACCACACTTCACATCATATTGACATTACACAGACACTTCAAAAGAAAAACAATGGTGGTCCTCCCATGATTTGACATAAATCTGATTTTTTTGTGGATTTCACTGTTGTATGTTTTAGGGTTTTAAAATACTAAAAATGAATTAATGAGAATACTAACAAAACCATAACTCAAAATGAAATCTCATCTATTAATAGATTTAAAAAAACCACTTATGGTTATTGAATTATGATTTCATGGAAATCAAATGATTTTTCCTGGTTTTGAACCCCCACCACATGTTTTTAAAGGCTTTGTTAACTTAAAAAAAAGTTTACTGAGCCATTCCAACTACCTCCCACATCATATTGGTGTGTTTTTAGTGAGTACATGTAAAAAATAACTAATTGGTATATTTACCCTAATTTCAGATTAATATGAGGTCATTTTCTCTTTTTTTAATGTTACACACACATTTTAGTGTTTTAAAACACAAAAAACACATTTATGGGCATACCGGGAAAATAATAACTCAAACTGGGGTTCTGTTCGTTCCAACATTTCAAAAATAAATCTATGGTTGTTTTACTTTTATTTCATAGAAATAGACTGATGTTTTCCTAGTTTTGACTGCTATATACATGTTTTTAAAGGCTTCTATATCTTTAAAAGTCATTTACCGAGTCATTCCGACCACACCACATGTTAGATTGATGTCTTGTTATGCGTAAATGTCAAAAATAACTCAATAGAAAATTTAGCATGATTTGACATCAATATAAGTTATTTTTATATGGTTTTCACCATTATATTCTTGTTTTACTCCTTTAAAACAATAAAAATGTGTTTACAGGAATCCCAATGAAACCATAAATCATAATGACATGTTATCAGTTCATACATGTCAAACATTAATCTATAGTCATTTTTATATAATTTCATGGGAATCTGAGAATGTTTTCCTGGTTTTGACCCTCTAACTCACATTTTTAAAGGCTGTGGGACCTTTAAAAATAGTTTACCATCCATTCTGACCCCACTGCATATCATATTGATGTCTTTTCTATGAATACACATTAGAAATAACTAAACAATAGTTTTTCATGACTTCATGTCAATCAAAGGCCGTTTTCTACTGTTTTGATCGTTACATGCAATGTTATATGGTTTAAAACACTAAAAACCCACTTATGAACATTCCAATAATTTTGTAACACATCATGACATATTGTCGGGTCCTACATTTCCAAAATAAAGAAACAATTTTTTTCCTATCTAGTTTTATGGAAATATAATGAAATTTTCCTAGTTGTGAAACCCCAAAACACATTTTTAAAGGATTTGATGCCTTTAAAATTTATTTACTAAGTCATTCCAACCACACCGCACATCAGAATGATTTTTTATCTATGATTACTTGTCAAAAATAATTCAATTGTGGTTTTATTAAGATTTCATGTCAATATGAGGTTCTTTTCTTTGGTTTGGAATATTATACACATGTTTTAGTAGTTTAAAACACTAAAAATGCATTTATAGGAATCCATGGAAAACTGTAACTTAGAAGAACATATTGTTGGTTCCTACAATTCAAAAAATTAGCATGGTTATTTTCCTCTAAACTCATGGAAATCCATCATCATTTATCTATTTTTTTACACCATATCATGTGTTTTTAATGGATTTATTAACTTTAAAAACTATTTACTTAGGAATTTTGACTGCACTGCAAGTCTAATTGATATTTTTTATATGAGTACATGTAAAAAATAATTCAATGGTAGGTTTCTCACGATATCATGTCAATACGATATAGTTTTATATGGTTTGAACAATTACACACATGTTTTGGTGTTTTAAAACACTAAAAATACATTTACATGCATCTCAGGTAAATTATAACTCGAAATGATGCCTCATTTATTGATAAATTTCAAAAATCAATCCATAGTCATTTACCTCTGATTTTATGTTGATATGGAATCTAATTCCTATTTTTGACCCCCCACCCCCCAGACACACATGTTTTTAAAGGCTTTGGTACCGTTACAAACTATTTACTATGTCAAAACTGAGAAAATGAGCTTGAATGATAATCAAACTTAAGGATAACAATATATAATTTATTTTTTATGTGTAGGAATCAAACACACATCATTCTGGTTCATGATGTTTTCTGTATGAATCGAAGTGCATGTTTTCAATGTAAAAGTGTCATTTTAGTTTTATTTAAGGAACTTGTATGCGTTCTTTGATAATGTGTGAATAATCTAAGAAATTTATAACTTACCTTCATAGGATAAGCAATAAGGCTAGAAATTTTCTTGGGTATCATTCTAGTAATCCATTGAAATATAAAAATTAAATCATTTTCCATTTTCTCTCACCATTGATCCTATGTTT
Organism: Viscum album; assembly: GCA_963277665.1. Taxonomy (NCBI): domain Eukaryota; kingdom Viridiplantae; phylum Streptophyta; class Magnoliopsida; order Santalales; family Viscaceae; genus Viscum; species Viscum album. The sequence goes on along the minus strand of OY728148.1, from coordinate 958,388,795 downwards.
TCCTATAAGAGTCCTGTTCTCGCACTTTTCCTTTCAACCTTGCAATTTATCTTTGTGATACCCTATCAATAGCGCTACTCGAACCCCCACTAGGTGTAATAGTAACTGATGATGACTCCCTACCAAGGAAAACTGCTGGAGTATGTCCAGAACCCATCCCTTGTACATTTCTGGGATTATCCTTCCCTAAAACAATTTGAACTTCATGGTTTTGGGAAACTAATGATGATTTTGAAGGCCTCACATCCCATATTTGTTGAATTTGAACCTGTTAATACAAAAATATTAACAATTATTTTTTAAAATATTTTAACTTCATAATATTATCTATTTTAGAATTTTTTTATTACGTGTCATTGTTATTTCATTACTATATAAACATAATATTGAAAAATAAATTATAACAACAAATAAGCCTTAAACCCAATTAATTGGGGTTGGATAGATGTATCAAAATGTGCTAAATTGGCATCATTTTATCTTTGTATCCAGCCCCATTTAATTGGGTTTAAGGATGTTTTTGTTATAATATATGTTTCAATATTTTTTTTATAGTAATCAAATAACATGAAATGATAATGAAAAATACTTACATTAACATCTTTGGTAGGGTCATTTACAAAACTTACATCAGATTCCCTATGCACATTAAACCATATCAATGTATGGACAACAATGTAACCTAATTCATTAGCGTTTATAAAAAATATAAACAAGTTAGAAAAACTTTGACTTATAATAAAATGATATAAATAATAATGAATTAAATACAAACCAAAATTATTATTTTTTTATAAAACTCTAAGACACTGTGATATGAAGAATGAATTATTTCTCATGATTCATAGTATATTTTTCAATAATTCCTACAAAAAATAGCAACATTAATAAAAATTATAATTTTATTTTGTTTATGTTACTATGATGCTCAAAAATATGCAATTACCTCATGAGATGCATCTCAGTTAATGTTGACAAACGAATTCCATTTCATATGAGAAATTAATTCACACACTTTCTCAAATATCAATCATGACATCAAAGATATTTCATAAAACTCATGTCATAATATTCATTTAAAATCTCACCATTTCTTTCCTAATTTTTTCATAGTGCATGGGCGTGAAATGGAGCCTAGGACATCCAAATGAAAAAACATCTAGAAATAAATAACATAACTCTCTATAAGTATATTAAAAAACTTTGTTCATGTTATGTAAATTAATTATCAAGTAATATTAAATTAAATTACCCTTAATTAAGAATCAAAAACCTCATTTTTCCATGTTGCAGGAACATGCCTTCAATATTTATAATTAATGGTAATGCTCATTGTATCACAAATAAGATGCCTAATAATCTACCCATTTCTTCTGGAAGCATCATCAGTAGGCACCCCAAAATCAACAAATGGAATGATAATATTTAATTCCTTCAGGTCTCACACATCATTCATGTTCATATTTATATATCTTTTATTTTTATTTTTATCCATTTGAAAAATGAATTATACAATTAATAAAATGTATAGTTATATACAATGACATATATACCTGTAACAGTAACTCACCAATATCCACTAGATGAAGGGATGACCAACTGCTCCATAGCTAGAGTTGAATTGGATAGTGGGACTCTAAAAGAATCTGGGGAATGGTTGGCTCGCTGGTAGTATCAGTTACAACCAAATCACTCAGATCCACTGAAGCTGACGGTAGTTGTGGTGCGCTCCGAGATGATAACCAGCCAGGATTTTGAAATATATTTGTTCTCAACATTCTTGCAATTCAATTGGTTCAGATATATTAAATGTATAAAAAATTTAAAACTAATAAATTTTTACAAAAAAAAAACTAGAACAATGTATATATGTATGAACCACTAATCAATGAGAAATTTTAATATATTTTCATTAGCAATTTATACATTCAATTATCTTCATCTTCATTATCTTCATTATTATAAACCTCCATTGTGACGAGTGCTTAATTTTCAACCTCTATTGCAAGTTATATTTTTTCCATATTGTCAGTAAAAAATTATTCAATGTTTTTTGGTTGATTAGGTTCACTGTCTCAAAGTCCCAATTGATCTTCATCACTCATATCATATAAGTCTATCTACTTTATGTGTAACAAAACTCTAACTGTCATGTATTTCATCATCCACATAATAAACTATCTTCACTTAGGAATCCAAGATGAATGGATCATACTCTACATGCTCATTGGTATGGATAAATTGATAGAAGTTGATAGAATTAAAATGTAATAAATCATTCATTATACCCATATCAATATTAACCCACTTTCATTTGAATAAGAAACCCAAAAACTGACCATGATAGTTTAATTAAATTATATAAACCAGATTTCCATAATATCCCACCTCTATAAGTGTAAACATACGACTATTTTGAGTTTTTACAACTTCTTCCTGATAAATTGTATGAAACCTAAATCCATGAATATTGTAGGCATCAAATATCTTAGACTTTCTTAGAGGACCTCGAGCCAAAAAAAACATAAAAGCATTTGATATTTCAGCTTGATTTTCAACATTCATTATCTAGAAAAATATATATAATGTTTTAGTTTTAACATAGACAAAATAACTACATGTCATTAATATTAATATGAGTATATACTTACCTGATGGGTGATCCATTTTAAAATCTCCTTATTAACATCTTTTTTTAATTCCATCCCATTTCAAGACCTACCCCTTAATCACTTATTTGTTTGACATCACAATTATTCAATAAATGGATCTATATTAAGACTACTAATATTTATATATCTATGTTCTTGTAGAAACTCCAATTCATTCAGTGTAAAATTTTTCCCCTTTCCAATTGGTTATCCAATAATTGGAAATATTGATAACTAGTTTTCAAAAAGACAATTAGTGGAGATATCTTCGAAACATTAAACATGATTGAAACTAGTCTCAATCCCATCCAAATACCTTGATTAGAATGTCACTCTTTGGATATGTAAACTTTAGCAATAGATCATTTTAGTTGATATTTATTCATCATATATGATTTCAAATGACTTATGTACCTGATGAAAAAATAAGAAACATATAAAAAAATATGCAATAATTTAATAAAAATAAATACACTAATGAAAATTAAAATTATATCATTGTACCTCTCAATTGGTTACATCAATTGATAATGTTCTGGTCAGCCATGTTTAGCTTGTTCAACTAAATGAACAATAAAAATAATCATCATTGTGAATAATAAAGGGGGAAATAACATCTACAAATAAAAAAGTGTAAAAACAATTCTTTCTTGAATTTTATCAATCTCAATTGGATTTATATTTTTTCTACAAAGCTATTTGAAAAAGGTAAAATGGTTTATTTTTCAGTTAAAATATTACAAAATTCCAATGAAAACAACTATTCTATCAAAATACATGAGTTGTGACTTTTCAATCCATGTAACATTCAATTTTTATAGTCAATGCACCTTGATATATTACTTGAACATCAATATTCCACTTTTAAATTCTTTAAAGTTTGAAGGAATACGTCTTTCTCTTGATTTATCATTGTAAATATTGTTGAATGATACTTTCTCCCAAAAATCATGCTTTATATTCATTAACTCCAAATTTTTATGAGCATTAAGGTGATCCTTTGATTTACCCTTCTCATTAAGCAATGTGAAAATTACATTGCCACAAAATGTTTTCTCAAAATTAATTATTTCAAGATTATAACATATCAAATTAAACTCCTAATGAGGAATTTTGAAAAATATACCCTTTATTTTTGTGTTCCAGAGGCTTCAAATATTGTACCATGTAGCGTTTTACCCTTCTTTTAAATGATTATATTTTACAAATTAATCAATGACACTCATTAATTATCCCATGATTTTGGAACCTAATAACACTTTTAGTGGATTTCTCAGTTTAATATCTTCATTGAATTATGTCTTGTTAAACCTAGATTTATGAGTATAATGAATTTAATCAATGATGCCGCATAAAACATCATTTTCTTCTATTAGGTAATTGTTGATGAAAAAAATTACAAACGAGACAAGGAAAAATAGTATGAGTGTTTGAATCAGATCAATTTCCTAATCCTGGAATGTTAGTAATTGTCTATATTAAATTAATAAGTATTTTTAATAGTTTTCTCATTGAAGCGTCATATGTTTCCATTCCATCATCTCATAATTCTCACAATTATTTGATTAGAGGTTGAAGGTATACATCAATTTCATTTCCAAGCATTTTATTTCTAGAAATAATCTAATAAATAAAAAAATAATATTTATTCATACACATCTATGAAGGTAGATTATATGGGATCAAAACAACTGGCCAAATACTATAATTAGTACATAAATTACAAATGGGGTTAAAACCATCAGAATCCAATCCCAAACGTGAATTCTTATGATTTGAGGAAAAATATAGATCTAATGAATCAAACATTTTCTATGATGTTGAATCTTTTGGATGTCTCATCAAGCCATCATTACTATCATGAGCATGTCAATTCATTTTGTTTGTAGTCTTAGATGCCATGAATAATATTTTAAAGCATCATATCAGAGGAAATTAATGAAATAAAGTTGAAGGAGTTTTCATTATTTTTTCTTCTTAGGGTTGCATTGATTTATACTCTCATTATTGTTCTTCGACTTTCATCTACTTTTATGACATCTTATGAATTCTCCTTTGTCGGAATCTTCCCCCTATTAAAGCATGCAATCATTAAGGAATTCATGTGTCTTTATTTTATACAGTCCATGTTTATTTTTGACATTATTAATCTCATAGAATGATGCAATGATCATATCTTCACTAAATTCATCATGAAAAAACTCTAAAATCATGTACATTTATTTGTCAATAATTTCACAGAGATAGTTTATATGATACAACATAAGTAGAAAAGAAAACATTGAATACTTATCACACCCTTCATACAGTTCCTGTTGCAGTCTTCAACTAATTCCTAAAGCTCATTTTTTTGGTCGTTGAACTTATTAGAAGGATTAAAATTCTCAGGGTCAATTGAAGGTTTTTTTGATCTATTGAAATCTTGTACATTATATCATGCAAAGAAAAATGTTTCATTTATCAAATTTCAAACTAAATTCTCCTCTGGAGGGTCAATTTGTGTTTCATTGATAGGATTATCTTTGTTTTGAATTTCCATAACAATATATTTACCATGCCAAATCCAACTTACATATTGAGTTGAAAATTTTTTCTATATAAAATGATCATATACTTCATTTCTATTTAACCATCACTTGAATTTTCATTCAGGACATACACATTTTATTCTACCATCCACTGGTCAGTTTTTAATTACATAATATTTTTTTTCAAACTCTTGTCATAACGAGGTGTGTTTTGAGGTAATTTAATCCAACTTTTATCCATAGTTATTGGATTTTCACTCTCCTCCCTATACTTCAGATATAATGATATAAATGGTTTATCAGAAAAGTACAATTAAAAGTAAAAATCAAGTAACTTCGTTAAGCTTGGTCACCTAATTTATCCTATAATGCAATAGATATCGTATATAAAATCATGGTGAACAAACATGTACACTCAGTATGTTCTTACATAGGAAGTATCATGCCAGTGTGGAAGAAGTAGACTAAAAATTTATTGAATAATCAATAAAACCAAATGGTTTCCTTTCCTATAATCAACCATTGTCCAAAAATCACTAAGGATTACTCACCAAGAATTCATGAGGGATAAATTAATCATGGAATTACATACTATCTATAACCCCACATACAAACAATAATTCATCATATAAAAGATTCTTGATCCCCATTTATAATAGGCATTAATGATAGTTATGTGTATAGGATTTCTAAGTGATAAAAGTTATCCTTTTATTGTACAATATGATATAATATATAATGATATAGCAACCCAATCATACAATATTAAAAAATTACACTTTACGATTGGGGATTTAACTCTTCGAGAAATGGGGGAGAGGGGTCATCATTGGGGATCGCCATCAAAGAGCAGGGGGGCATTGTGGGGTCATCATTAGGTGGCAAGTGGGGTTGGGGTCACGAGGATCATATGTGAGAGTGGGAAAGGGGTGTTCACCATTGAGGATGAGGGGTGAGCTGTCACGAGGAAGTGGGGGATGGTGGGAGAGGTATGTTGTTGGAGAGAAGGGGGGTCAGTGTCGGTGAGATGTGGGGTCGAGGGTGTGGGGTGGTCACTTACATTGGGGAGAGGTGTGACCATGGGGGAGGGGAGGTCACCAGTGTCAGGGATAGGTTGGGTAGAGGGGGGTAATCACTGGTGTCGGGGAGAGGAATGATCGAGTGTGAGGGGAAGTCGCTGGAATTGGGGAGAGGAGCGATCGAGGGAGAGGGGCGGTCACTGATGTTGGGGGAGGGGCAGGGTCGAGGGGGAGGGGTGGTCATCAACGTCAGGGAGAGGTGGGGCTGAGGGATCGGTGTGGGGTAGGGGGGAGGGAGTCACTAGCACTAGGGAGAGTCGTGATCAAAGTGGGGGTGGTCATCAGTGTTGGGGAGAGGCGAGGTCGAGGGGGAGGGGTGGTTGACGACGTCGAGGAGAGGTGTCGCTAAGGGGGAGGGCAGTCGCCAGCATCGGGGAGAGGCATGACCAAGGGAGCGAGGGGGTGAGTGCATCGGTTGGAGGGGGCAGGGCCAGTTATTTTTTGAAAATATGAGCAGTGGTTTCATTGAAGCCACCACTATATTTAAAATATATTTAATAATGGTTTTTTATTTGTGATTATTAGAACAACCATTAATAAACTTTCACTAAGACCACTCTTGTTTGTAGTGCTAGATAACATAGTTTGACCGAATCTTACCATAAAAGTGACATATATAATTTTATTATCGATTCTAAAGCTATAAAAGACACCAGGAAATACCATCTCTCTAACCTCTCAATCAATTGGATTTCTCTCACTAGAATTTTTTCCCACTTTATGAATTTTCTCACATATAGTATTTTTTATTAGTTTATGGAATTTATCTCACTACAAGAATTAACACCCAAAGGAATTAATTTTTTACATTAAGGAATTTTATTCACGGGTAGATGTAATATAGTATGTACATGCACAACATCAAATTATTTCTTCATATTACATCAATGCATTTTGAAATGAAATCATTGAATTACTGTATTAATGTAACATCCCGAACCCGGATGTCACTCTACTGTGCCCCAAGCCCGGTTGGCTACATGGCCTCAAGAACATCTTCCCAAATGCCAGAGGCTTATGACCAGCAGTTAGGGACTTGGTGAGTCATTTGGGAGACTATAACCCAATTAACATAATTTATCTAATTGTAAGTCAATCACATTAAATAGTGGTAGCAGATACAATAAGCAGACAACAGATAAAATAGACAATCAAGAAAAGAATTTGTAACAACCCAGAAGTGTCTCATAAACCATGATGCATATGATACAGGTATCTAGAAAATATCCAAAATAGGTACATATAAATATAATAAAATACAAGTATCTAAAATCCAAAACGACTGAAAAGTTCCCCCGTAGCATCGCACGCCTCGTCTTAGTCCTATGCTCCCATGCTCTAAAATAGTGATCAACAAATAGTTTTAGGGTGATTCCCCATACTATAACCTGTAACTATATAATCTGTTTGGGTACCCATGGAGGCCCAAATAGGATGTGAGATAAACATCCCAGTAGGTTTCCACATAAATATTGATAAAGTTCTAAGTACTATGAAATATGAAAAACAAGTGAAAGTAAGTAGTAATGTAAGTGTGAAATTCTAAGGAATATAACTAATACAAAAAAGTAATACTAAAAACCTCTTGTGTCTCCCTACAACATGTTTCAGCTCTTAACAAGGCATCTAAAAAAATATAAACAAACAACACAGCCTTTCCACATAACCATCCATATCATGTCCACACATCCTTACCGTATAAAAAAACTATATCAAAAACCCACGGTCTTGTCGTACAACCACAATCATATATCCCACAGTCATGCCGTATAATGAAGTTTAGATCATGAAGGTCTGAATCTAGGGTGCTGAAGACCAAGGCATCCTCTTCGAGTCTCAAGAGATTCTTGATGGGAAATTGGAATTGGCACTGGTTTGAATCCTAGGAGCATGTATACCATCATGTCTTACGTGAGTCCAAGATAGCTGGATCAAAGGGGTAGCAAGGCCTAAGGCATCTCGGGGAATAAAGACTAAATGTGCATAATCAGCCAAGGTTTCCACTATTTCATTCCACATCCATCGAGGTCCATTCATGAAATCTAGGTAAATCATCAATCATTCCATGCCTTTAACAATTTCAGACCATATGAGTCTACTCACTCATATAAAAAAGTACATTAAAAACAATTCAATGATTATACCCACTCATTTAAACAATTACATCTCATGAGTATACCTACTCATGTAATCCAATTTCATTTAATCATGTCACATGGATATACCCACCCACTTATCACCAATTTCGATTTAACACATCACATGGGTATACCCACCCATTATTCACAATTACCAACAAAACTGTTTAAGCAATCTAAAAACAGCCAATGAGTATACCCAGTCATTTGAAAAGTTCAATTTAAGTATTTAATCATGTTAGGAATTTAATATTATAATAACACAAGGTAAGGAGGCAAGATATCTCTTATGTATGTAATTCGGCCTCATTTATGTACAACCGAGCTTCCTTAAACTAGGAAAACTCGAGGGCACAACCCATGGGTAGTTCATCAATGGTAAAAACCAATGTAAAGGCATGGTGCACCCCAGGGGTGTTCTTGGTCTAGGTCAGCAACCAAAAAAGTATCTCAAAGATCTTAAGGGGGTCCCAAACAGGTCCTACCTCATTTATTTCAGATTAACACTTTAAAATCAGGCTCGTGCTAAAATTTCCAGCGGGTAGGAAAAAGGTTAATAGCTCTATAAAGCATCAAAAGCCGAAAGAAAAGTATAGACCATCTACCTTATCTCATTAGTGAAGTTCTCATCTAATATCAAGTCCTAATTCATCCTGGTTGGGAATAAATCTAAAGAACATATGAAGAAAAAGAAATTAGGGCATAAAATCCTAAATCCAAATAATGAAACTGTTGTTATGAAGAATCAAGAATGGCTAAAAGTGAATCAATATCATACCGTCATGGTTCCCACACAATTTACTGGGAATGAAACTGAATCCAAAAGGGTGATAGATCTGAAAATCTAGATAAGATAGTTTTTAGGCTTCAAAAGAGATAAAAAATGCTTATATCCAAAAAATAGAGGTCCATGCCTCTATTTTTAGAAAAAATAGTTGGGAAATTACATGACAAGTAATTTCCTTACGTGTTGTGTAATTATCAGTTTTACTTAAATGGGGGAAAACCCTTACACATCATGAAAGATCCTAGACATACCATTACATGTTATGAAATCAGATTACACAGTGTGTAATCCAAGTACACATCATGTAATTGGCCTACAACCGGTATACAACCTTCTTGCCTATTATTTCCCAAAAACAACCCAACCATCCCATGGCCCAGCATAGGGTCTATTACGAAAAATATTGTAAAAGATTCATACCTCAAGAAAAACCTAGTATCTTACAATCTTCCCCCCGTAAATCAATTCTGCCATGAATTTCCCTCTAATGAGTAGTTAATATCCATTTGAAAAAATTCCTATAACTAAGCACGTATGTCGGCCACCTGGTCCTAAGTATCGTCTCGTGAACGATCTTGATTCCAAAGAACCTGTACTAGAGGAACTAACGAGCATTGTTTAACCTTCATTATCCTATCAACAATACAAATTAGATGCACCTTGAAGGATGCATCAAATTTTAGCTCAACATCCTCTGGTTGAAAAGCGTGAGATGGGTCAGAATTATAATGGCGTAGTTGTGATACGTGGAAGACGTCATGCATGGATCAGTACCTCGGAGGTAACTAAAACTAATAGTCTACTGATTGTACTCTCTTAGGAATCTCGAATGGCCCAATATATAGTGGTGAATGCTTACCCTGTATCATGATCCTTCTATGTCCCATCCTTAGTTTAACACATAAAAAGACCTGACCCCTCACCTCAAACTCAAGAGGTCATATACAGTGACCGACATAGGATTTCTATCATGATTGTGCGGTAGCCATCTGCTTCTGAATCAACTGGATCTTCCCAGAATTCTATTGCATGAGACAAAGTCCCTGTAAATCTACCTCGCCTGCCTCTAGCCATCACAAAGGTGATTGGCATAGCCTACTGTACAAAGCATCGTAAGGAGGTATCTGTATCATTGCCTAATAATTGTTATTATAGGATAACTCATCTATATGAATGTGTCTCTCCTAGGATCCCCCAAAATCTGGGACACATTCTCTCATCATGTTCTCTAGCACCTGTATCATACAATCTGATTAGCTATCAGTCTAAGGGTGGTGGACTGTGCTCAGAAGAACCTATGTACTCAGTGCCCTCTGAAAACACTATAAGAATTGAAATTTAAAGTGGGAAGCCCTATTTGAATTGATAGTGCATGAGAACATGTGAAGTTGTATTATCTCATGGATATATAACCTTTCAATAACATTTATATCGAAGGTATCCTTGATCAGCAATAAATGATCAACCTTTTTGATCCCATTAACAACAATCCACGCATCATCGTTACCTCAAGGAAACCTTAGTAAACCAGTCATGAAATAAAATATTACATCATCTCATTTCCACTTTTGAGTAAGTATCTGGTATAAAATCATGGCTGGTCGTTGATGTTCCTCCTTCACATGCTGACAGGTGTAACACCTCGTAACAAAACTAGCTACCTCACTTTTCATTCATGGCCATTAGTATTGATGATGTAAGTCACGGTACATCTTGATGACTCTGGGATGTAGTGCCCAAGATGAAGCATGAAACTTCCACATCATATCACCATGTATATCCACTGGAACCCAAACACATCCATTGATATGTACGATCTCATCAACCACTGTGGTCCAACCAGGAGGAGGGACCTCACCTTCCACACTCTCCCATAGGACTAGACCCTCTGAATTTGATAACTTCCTCATACTTACATTATCCAATAGATTAGAGGTCACAACTATGGATGTTAGATATGTCTACCCCTAACTTTTGTGAACCTCCATATAGATCTTAGAGAGTAACGCCATAAGTTTCCACCAGCTACATGCCTGTAGCACTGTTTGTATTTGAGCCCACGTGCTCAGTGCATCGAACATTACATTACCTTTACTAGTCATGTATTCAATCATTAAGTCAAAATACTGTATGTACCCCACCCACATTTTTCCCTCATATTCAAATAATACTGATTGAATATATACCTGAGGATTTTTTTGTCTGTATACAGAAAAAGATGATCTCCCAATAAATAATGTCTCAAATAGTGAAAATCATGAACAACTGCTTCTAGATAAAGATCATGCATAGGGTAATTCCACTCACGTGGACTTAGAAACTGAGACTCATATGCCAAAAATCTACCCCCCTACATCTGCACAACTCCCATCCCAATAAATGATGTGTCACAATTAAGGATGGAACACCCGGTTCACAGCACCATGAAAACTACTATCGTGTTTGTGAGACTGAATGGTATAAACAAATACTCATACAGACCATACCTACTCTGAAATTTTGTATGAGGTATGTCTGTTGGTCAAATATGTACCTGGTGATATCCTAACATTAGTTGAATTTTCAAGAATACTCAGGATCCTAGAATCTTATCAAAAATTTCATCTATTTGTTGAAAGAGATATCAGTTTTTAACCATTAGCTGATTCAAATTATGATAATCCCCAAATAGCCTAATAGTTATATACACATTTTTTTAAAAAAGATCAAGAATACCCCACAGAGAAGTTCTAGGCCAGAAAAACCCCTTTTCATTCAAATACTCTAGTTTCCACTTAATTTCTTACAACTCCATCGTAGCCACCTAGTAAGTATAAATGGAAACTGGTACAACTCATAACACTAGTTTAATGGAGAACTCAACTTATCTCTCGAAAGGTAAACTAGAAAATTCATATGGGAACATGTCCATGAAACGATCCACCATTAGAATAACGTCTACCAGACTCACTCCCTGATCATCCAAAATACAAAATAGCAATCTAGGCAGTTATTCTTCCCAACTCATGATAATTTGGTCCATCTCAACTCGCCTGGACACCCCATTCACCCTTGTGAGTAAACACTGCATCCTCTGGTGATGTGAAAGTTACCCTTAGGCGATAGTAGACAATTTAAGATCGATAATATACAAAACAGTCCATCCCAAGAATGACGTCAAACCTTATCATCTCAAATACATAAAAATCTCAAATAAAGGGACACCCACCAACCTCAAGGGTGTACTCCCAGCACTAGAGCACATCATCCATTCTGATTCCCAATAGTATTTCTAGCATTAAAACACTTTCAAAATACCACACAACATGCCCATGGATTTTAACCATAGGTGTGGATATGAAACTATGAGATACACCTGTATCAAAAATAGAAGATGAAATAGTAGAAGCTACTATGATCATTCCTCTCACTATAGACAGTATAAACCATATCTCCTCAGGGGTAGGTTGTACATAATATAATTGAAATATACCATGACCATGTGAAACAACCTCACTACTAAGATTAGGTCCCCTTCGATTTATTGGAGTAATTGGTGTATGACTACCTCAGGAAAGACCACTATTTCTGCAGCCTGACCGGCCTACATTGCTCTAGCTCCCAGCATGACACAGATCATAGAAACCTACTTCTGAACCTAACATCAAAGCTGACCCCCTACCACTCACAACTAGAGGGATGGTCCTGCAAACCATTGCATGTGGCCCATCCCTCCATAAGCTCGACACTCGATTGGGTCGCAGTCACGCTAATTCTTCATGTGTCCTCTCCTGCCACACTAGTGACAAAACACCAAACTACTAGAACATATAGCCTAACTGATGCTCATCACATGGGAAGCATCAAAATGGTGCTTCCTTCTTGAAGATGTAGAACCACTAGTTTGAGAAGAAACATTTTCGTGCTCTATATCCTCAAATTCCCTCTGGTACCACTCTATAATCAGTGTCTGATTCACAATCTCAGTGATAGATGTCAACCGAAACATGCGGACCTAGGATTTGATAGTATGTCAGAGGCCTTCCTCAAAGCATCTCGATCTCGACAGCTCATCAGTAAGGTACATCAGTGCAATACTATTCAAATCTGTAAAGTATGTTGAGTAATCTATAACTGTCATGGTTCCCTGCTCTAGAAGTATGAACTCAGTAGATCACTCTTCCCATAGTGTCTTGGGGTAAAATTATTCAAGGAAGTAGGTCTTGAAATCTGTCCAACCCATATCTCATAGCCTTTCAACATGGTTCAAAACATCCCACCAGTACATTACTACTCCATGTTTCATATAAGGGGTGAGCATGACCCTCCACTAAAAAGGTGTCTTCAGAAGATCGAAGATAGCTAGTGTGGTCTCAAGCCACAACTCAGAAGTTTCTGGACCATCATCTCCCAAAAACGTGAAAGGATGTTGCTGCTAGAACACCCATGTCAGCTTAGCCATAGACATTGTAGGCTACGGTGCTCCTTGAAAAGTCTGCATATAGAAAAATAACCCCTCATGGAGCTATGCCTCATCACCAATGTATATAATAGTCTATTGTACCACAAAAAACCCTAAAAGAGGATCCACTAGTGTCTCATGGCCCACCACCTTCAAAGCATGGTCATCGCCACCCTCTTGGTATACCATTGGAGGTATTAATGGTGACATGCCTCTATAATGCCAAACACTCGCCTCCGAAAGGAATGATATCAAAGTCGCATCTAAAAAGCATAGGACATGTCAAAAACCTCCTAAAAACAAGTCATAACACAAAACCTAATCCTAAATCCATGACTATATAATGAACAACCACAACACAACTAGAAACACCATCTATCACCCACTCAAAATCCGGGTGTTGGTCAAGTCTTTATTTTCCATTTATTTTCATTTAACAGTCATTATTTGACATTATTTAACCAATGGTACACCAAGTTCTTATCCTTGAGGACCCAAAACACCTCATGAACAAAAATTTGATGCCCATATAATCCATACAAATCAAATTCACTTTAAAATTTAAATTTAAAAGGTACTTCATTTTCTATTTCATAAGGGCCCATACACCTTATGAATTGAAAGATGATGTCACTTCTCTATCCTCTGCACAAATTCTGTCACAAAATCCGGAACAACTATTACAACACCTATCACAATATCATGCATCAAATAATTCATCTTAAATGGCATGATATAATTCATGATATGTGATTTCTAACAAGAGACTATATGATGCATGAGATGGAATACCCTGATATCATCGGGTTTCAAAAAAATTGAAACCACAATTGCATCAATATTATCAGCATAAATCATGTGTGTCACCTAATGGTGAAATAAAATCAACTGTAATAGTCAAAACCAGAAAATAGCAATTTCATTTAGGGTAATTTGGTTTTTTCTTGTACATGGGTTTGATATACTCGAGCATAGCTCAATAACAAATTCCATTTTCCTTAATATCCATGTATATTGTCTCCAAACAGTAAACCAAACCAAAAAAGAAATTGTCTCTGATACCACTTTGTAACATCTTGAACTCGTATGCCACTCAATAGTGCCCAAGCCTGGTTGGCTACATGGCCTCAAGCGCACTCCTCAAATGCTAGATTCTTCCGACTAGTGGTGAGGGCCTAGTTGAGTTATTCGGGATACTATTCCCTCATTACCAGAGTATATCATAGAGTAATTCAATCAAATTCAATGGCCGAAGTAATTTCAATAAGAGGAAAATAGGTAAAATAGACAAGAAAGACATGAATATATAACAAGCCATAAGTGTCTTATATACCATGATGCAGATGATACATGTATCTAGAAAACAACCAAAAAATATACCTGGAAATAGTGTACAATACACGTATCCAAAATCCAAAAAGACCAAAAAGTGTCACAGTAGCATCACAATCCTCAGCTGGGTCTCATGATCCCATGCTCTAAAGAAATGATCAACAACTAGTGTAAGGGAGCTTGCCGCTACTATCACCTGAAACCATATAATTTGTTTTGGGTCCCCAAGGAGTCCCAATCAAGGTGCGAGATAAACATCCCAGTAGGTTCCCACCCAAAGATCTATACAATTATAATCTTCCCTATGAAATATGAAAAACAAATACAAGTAAGTAGTAATGTAAGTGTGAAAGTCCAAGGTATATAACCAATGCAATAAAGATATACCGAAGATCCTCTTGCGGCTCCCTGCAATAAGTGGCAGCTCCTAACAAGGAACCTATAAGAAATATAAACAAAAAACACAGCCTTGTCATAAAACAATACATTATCATGTCCACACAACCTTACTCTATAAATAAAACCATATAAAAAACCCACGACCCTGTCATACAACCACAGTCATATATCCCACGATCGTGCCTTATAATGAAGTGTCGACCACGAAGGACTGAATCCAATGTATTGAAGACCAAGGCATCATCATCAAGTCCTAGTATCATCTCGATAGAAACTCAGTATAGGCATTGGTTGGAGTCCTACGAGCATGTGTACCGACATGTCCTACGTGAGTCCAATCAAGCCGGATCTAATGTAAAACAAAGCTCGAGACATCCCACAGAATCAATACCCAAAGAGAATAATCAACCAAGGTGTCCACTACTGCGTTCCAAATCCATGGAGATCCGTCCTTGGAATCTAGGTTAATCATCAACCATTCCATAAATTTAAAAATTTCTAACCATATGAGTCTACCCACTCATATAAAAAATTACATTCAAAACCATTCAATGAGTATACCTACTCATTTAAACCATTACATCTCATGATTATATCCACTCATGTATTCCACTTCCATCTAATCATGTCGCATGGTTATACCCACCCACATATCACCAATTTCCATTTAACACATCACATGGATATACCCACCCATTAATCATAATTACCTAAAAACCATTTAAGCAATCTAAAAACAACTAACAAGTATACCCACTCATTTAACAAGTTCCATTTAATCATTTAATCAATTTACGCATGACATATTATGATAACACAAGACAAGGAGGCATGACATCTCTGACAAAAAACATTATGTGCATATTTTTTATCTAATAATGAGAATTTATTTTAATGATGAAACCCATTCATTTGAATGTTTTATTAAAATAATGGGTAATTTTAATTTTAGAATGATTATGAACAAAATTGAGAAAAGTGCATAATTTTGGATTTTTGACAGATTTTTACCAAAAGGGTATTTTTGTCATTTATTAAAATATATAAGTCAAAAATTACTGATTTTTTTTTTCATAACACTGATTTTATTTTCTTCAACATTATCTTTATGACCTAGAGCTGATTGGAAGATCTATTAGTCAAAAAAATATTGAATTTTAGACTTTTCTTGGCGGACAACGTGGACCTCACCACCGTAACGGATGCACAAACTAGTATCCTCGCCTCTAATTTAGGTTATTCTACTTGGGATATCACTAGGACACATAGTAATGACTCTTAAACAATTTTGGGGGAGTTTTGAAGTCATTAGGTTTTTCATTGATCGTTATACATTTGAAGGAAGCTTCCTAGAACTTTCGGCCATTAAAATATTATTCAATGAAAATTCCATACCTCCTTAATACGATGTCTAAATGAGCTAAAATGAGGAGGTTGAACGAAGAACACATTTAGGATCCACTTTATTGAATGATTCCATGTGTTAATCTACCATTTATTTTTTCAACAATGCAAAAACTTTTAGGGGATAGAAATCTTCCTATAAAAGGGGGCTCTCGCCTCCTTCCCAAATCATCTGCTCGACACCAACTGCCAAAGTGGGTTCCCAACGGGGCGTCAGACATTGCTACACCTCTCTTACCACCCCATTTCATCATTTTATTTTATTTTAATTTTAGTTTGGTTTTATTTTCAATTGTAATTCAATTTTTTTATCAATCCATGCCTTTGTGTTTCTCCATCTACTTTTCTTCATTTCATTCCCTATCTCTCTCTTCTCTTCCACCCACTCCACCAAGTAATCTATTACTCCCAGAAATGATAAGATAACCCCAAGACTTGGAAAAAGGGGAGGTGAGGTGATCATGAATTTTATTTAATGTTTAATTTTATGTATGTAGATATATTTGTGTAGCATGCACGAGTAAGTCGAATGTCCCTGATGTTGTGACTACCACAGAAAACATGAAACTCAAACTATACATATTATTTTATTTAATAATTTTCCCTCTCTCAATTGGTTAGTTCTTCACACATTGTAGTTGAGATAATCTATGGATGAAACAGCTTCAATTAAACCGGGTCTTGGATGATGACACAATCTTGAGAAAGGCGTGTCCCCGACTTGGATTAAAGGAGGAGGTGGAATTGAGAGTGCTCAAACATTCAATGATATTACACAATTTATAAATAACGAATAATAATTAAAACTTGAGATTTTGTGTTTGGATTATCAAACTGAAATAAAAAATACAAAGGAGAATATTGATTAAATATTTAACCAACCCCCAAAAAACAAGTTCTTTCTTATTAATTCAGTCAATTTAAACTTGAATCATAGTATAAATTTAGAATTATTTCATCAAATATCATTATTTTAAATAATAAAAAACACAAAAATATTTTAATCACATTCATCTAATAAAAAAACCACAAAAATGGATAGAATATGTGAATTAAATAAATTAAGTGTACTAAATTAATAAGGATCTTAATGAGAGATGACCTTGGTCTACCACAGTTCTACACTAGGAAAAATAAAATTATTTTTGTCCACACCCCTCAACAGACGTGCATCAAAAATGACACTGTTTTTGGGGATCTAATCATTAGTTCATTTACTTTATCTATTTTCACATATTTTTTATATATCATTTAATTTAAAAAACTAAAAAAATACTTCCATGATGTATTCAAATTCAGAATATTATGCATGGAAAAATTACTCATAGGTGCAACAACAAAAACAAGAAGAAGATGAAAATTTTAGAAGAGATCAGATGCATGAACATAGAGAAAGCATTGAACAACTAACCAGAATGTTTAATAGATATTTTTAATATGTTCATGCATTAATAGAGAATATCAACCCTAATCCAGAGGAAGAACATGAGAAAATGGTGGAATAAATTTCACCACTTATATTTGAAATTGAAAAACCTGAGGAAGCAAGGGAGGAAGATATATCTGTTGAGATACAAGTGGGATATCAAAAAATGTTGGATGAATTCTTTATTAAATATGAGGAACTACCTAACATCATCATAAAATACAAAGAATAAGAATCATCACCACTGAAGGAAGAAACCACCTAAGTAGTGTAAATTTATGTCCAGATGGAGGAGCCTGACTACCTACCTTTATACTCAGAGAGTATACTCTAAGAGGCACTAACCACTGAGGCAGAGATTGAAGCTGAACTAACACAGGGATTTGAAACATTCATTGACTCTGTCCCTTCTAATTTTGTTGAATATGAATTCTATATTGCCCCATGTGGTTTTTATTATACAGAACTAGACAACCTCAACTCTTCCTTGGAGGATGAAGAAGAACCTCGAAGTGCACATGATGAGGAACATATGGAGTTCCCCATACACATTGAATATTTATTGAAGGAAGTTCATGAAGATATGGTAGTGTACTTCCCTATGAAAATGATGACAAAATATGATTTTATGGTGAATAATTTGATCTTGATACTTAATGTATTAATATTATTCAAATTGAATTACACTCTGACATTCCCATTGACTATTATTTTGATGAAGCATACCTCAAGTAAATAATGGATAGAGAATAATAGGTTGCACAAGTATCGGCAAAGAAAGAGGATGATTCATACTTCATCCTACCCCTACCATGCAAGTTATAACTCATTGTAAGGGGGGGATATAGTACACTCTTTCCCAGAAGGATGAAGATAAATCTTGAAAATCCACATGTGGTCGTTCAAATCAAAGAATATTTATCCTCCATAAGAATTTGGATAACAGTAGGTACTACACTCTAGAGGCAGTCATAATTCAAGGCCCACATGGGGGATAATACCAAGATTTATCTTTACTTGCTTTCTAGGAGATTATATTTCAATTTATTTTCACTGAAATAATTTAGCATGTGGTCCCCTCCCTCTTTTATTTTGAGATTAAACAAAATGATCATTGTGATTAATTGAGTAATTTCATTGTATGATCATGACGGTAGAAGGAATCCCCAAAAAGTAAAGGGAAGGACCAAGTTTCATGAAAAAAGGGTGTTCAATTATATTATTTTATCTTTTCAACACTCCGCATTTTTTTCTACAACATGTTTTTATATTTAAAGATAAAATTTCATGCCCACACTTGAATTGATGTTTTACTCGACTTATTAAAGAGGCTTGAGTTTCTTAAGAATCCTGTGATTCTATGTTTTATATTTCAATATTCATATGATTAAATGATTGAAATGAATTATTGAATTTTTTAAATGAATCAGGGATATTGAAGTAATGACTCATGATTTGAAGGAATTAATTGATTCATGTAAATGAAATTTCTCTACCATCCTTCATGCATTGAATTTCTAAAGTTCATGTGAATTGATTTATTATTCATGCCTTGAGTGATTTTCCAATGTTATATTTTCCATTTCCTAGAGGATTTATAGACCATGTACTTCCTATTTATTCTTGAGCATATTTCTTTGATGATCTTGGGACATGTAACTGAGAAGAACTTGTATTGAAACTTATCAAAGCTGTGACTATTCAAAACACATTTAAAATGATTGAGGCATCTTTTGGAAAGCCAATTTTCCATAAAATACAACCTTTACATCAATCCTTATTTTATCCCATAGAGACAATGAATGAAATTTATAGGAATGAGTCATGTTTCAAGCCACTTTTATCCATTCCTACTCTCATTTGAGTATTTTCATGATTTTCAATGTTGAAGTGTGGGGTTAAAGGGAATCATGGTGGACGAGATAATATAGATTTTAAGGAAGAAGTGTGGGGGTATTATTATGGTAATTGTAAAAGGTTGTGGAATCATTAATTATACTCTATTTTTCCCCTCTTGAATTAAAAAAATAAAAAAAATGATAAAAAGAACCAACAAAAAGAGAAAAAAATTGGGTTGTGGTTTGGGAAAACCAAAAATCACCATTTTCTAGACCGATGTTCTTATTGTCATATGTGGTTAGATGTTGGATGTGAGATTTGATATAATCATAACTTTCAAAAAATGAATAAAAAGTAAAAAAATTAAAATCAAGAGGGTGCAGAAATCATCCATTATGCTTACTTGATCATAACCTTTTCTTTGAGTTTTGGGAATTAGCTATTGCTACTTTGAAGGGGATAATTTCATTATATTTTTACATTTGATATCATGCATTGTACTTAAGAGATTAGACTCATGCTTGAGCCTTAATTTTCAAAGCATCAAATCCTACTAACCTTAAAACTCAGAGTCAATAGAACATTAATTGAAAGTCCTCATGATTTTATGTACGCTTAGTCTTTACAAAGTGGTAAAGTTGTTTATTTACAAGAAAATGGTGAAGGAGCATGTTCTCATGATATGAGAATAAATCTACTTGAATTGTATAATGAGTGATGAGAGAAAAGAATCAAAAGTGAGGTAAATCATGAATTTTCAAGTACAATAATAATTAATCAAGGATCTTGAATGAATGAAAGGATAAGTTCCATCAATTTTCAAAGATTAAAAGTAAAATATGTGAATTATTTGTTTCGTTGAAAAATTGGAAATTAAATTGATATTTTATGCAGATTTTTTAAATTTTGATTTCACATTGATTTTTTTTTGATTTTATTACCTTGGAATTTAAATATTGGTAATATTGGTGTCCTCTGATTTCCATTTTTAGATTTTATACATGGGGACAAACATGGTTTAAGTGTGGGGGTATTTGATAGAGAAAATTTATGTGCATATTTTTGATCAAATAATGATGATTTTTAATGTTTGTCAATGATAAAACCCATGTATTTCAATGTGTTATTAAAATAATGGGTAAATTGAATTTTAGAATGATTATGAGAAAAATTGATAAAAGTGCTTAATTTTGGATTTTTGAAAGACTTTTACCACAAGGGTATTTTTTCATTTCATAAAAAATATAATTCCAAAATTTGTGATTTTTTAGAATCCTGATTTTATTTCATTAAAATTTCTCTTCAGGTCCTAGTGTTGATTCGAATATCTATTTGTCCAAAAAAATCATTGAAGTTGGAAACTTTTCCTGGTGGACAACGTGGACCCCACCACTGTAACAGATGCACAAATCAGTCTCCTCACCTCCCATTTATGTTATTACACTAGGGATAACACTAGAACCCTAGGAACAACTCTAAAACAATTTTGGTTGAGTTTTTAAGTCATTAAGGTTTCTATTGATCGTTATGCATTTGAAGGAATCTTCTTAGAAATTTCGGCTATAATAATCATTATTCAATCTGAATTCCATAACTGCGTAATTCTATGGATAAATGAGATGAATGGCGGAGGGTGAATGGGAAAAATATTTGTGAACAAATTTTATGAAGGGGTCCATGTGTGAATTGAAATTTAATGGGCCAACAACATGCAAAATTTTAGAAGACATAATTTTTCCTATAAAAGGAGGCCCTCGACTCCTTCCCAAATCATCATCTCAACACCCACAACTAAGGAGGGATCCTATCAAGGCACAGGCCGATTATTCTCATCTTTTCGCCCCTTATTTCTTATTTTAATTGTATTTTAATTTTATTTTTTTATTAGTTTTCAATTGTAATTCAAATTTTAGTTTTATTAATCCATGTCTTTGTATTTCTCCATCCACTTTTCTTCATTTCTTTACCCCTCTCTCTCTCCTCTTCCACCCACTCCACCAAGTAATATATTACTCTCGGAAATGATAGGTTGACCCTGAGACTTGGGATAGGGGGAGGTGAAGGTGATCTTGAATTTTCTTTAATGTTTAATTTTATTTTTGTAGATAGATTCGAGTAGCATGCGTGGGTAAGCTGAATGTCCCAGATGTTGTGACTGCTTCCGATGACATGCAACTCAACCTATCCCTATTCTTTTATTTAATCATTTTTCCTTGTCTCTATTGTTTATTTCTTCACATGTTGGAGATGATCTATTTAATGGATAAAATAGCTTCAATTGAATTGGGTCTTAGAAGATGACATATTCTAGAAAAAGGTGTGTCACCAACCTGGATTAAAGGAGGAGGTGTAATGGAGAGTTATCAAACATTAAATGATAATCCACAATTTATAAATAAATAATAGTAGTTAAAACATGAGATTTAATGTTTTTATTATCAAACTGAAATAAAAGAAATAAAGGATAACAATTATTGAACATTTAACCAACCCCTAAAACCAAATTCTTTCATATTAATTCACTTATTGAAAGTGAGGTTTTCCCAATGCATGTAGAGTACTTTTACCAATGATTTGAGGAAACCGTTGGTAAAAGCTGGTTAAATCATCTTTTCCCAACAGTTTTTTAAAACTGTTGGAAAATTTATAATCTATACAAATGGTTTTCTTAAACTGTTGTTATAGAAATGTTTAAATAATCCTTTACAAACAGTTTTTACAAACCGTTGGGAATGTTTTTCCCCAATTTCACAAATGCTCTAACTCATCCATTCCATGCCACTGCAGCCCTAAACAAAAGGGATAATTGGGATTTTCCATCCCTTACGGCTGAAATCCTTCCATCTTTAAGATTTATCAGTTCTTCACTTGTATTATATAAGTGATAGTGCATCTACTATTTTGGTTTTATGTTTTCATTTGGGTGAAGTGGAGAAGCGGGATTTTGTTTACCCTACTGCGGAAATTCTTCGTTCCGATCCATTTTCAAAATTTCTTAGTAATACACATATAATTTGTAAGTGATACTTTCATTTTAATGTTCTACATCTACTCTTTTGGTATCTATTTTGATTTTGGTGTTTATGACTTTTGTTTTCTCTTTGAATTGGGTGTTTGTGTTGGGATTTGGCAGTGAATAAAATTTTATTCAAAATGAATTATGTGTTAATATGATCCAAAAAATTTCAATTCTTATAAGGCTTGGTATTGTTGGTAATTTTGTGTTAATATCATCCATATTCCACATGATTCACATCATGGTAAGAATGTGTGACGATGTTGTTAGGATCATAGAGAAAACTCACACTCTCCAGGTTGTTTATTGTGGCATGGTTAGTCATGAGTGATAATTGACTTCCTAAGAAGGCTATACTATTATAAATCTTGGGTGAATAAAATATGGTTCTCACTGTATGTTGTATATTATGTTTCTTTCTTGGACAATACCCAATTTTATAATGGTTGGTTGCTTTTAACTAGCCATTCTGGCATGTGTATACATCCATAACAATGTTATATAAGTCACAAGATTAATTCAATAATCTTATTATCATTGGCAAACATTATTATTAAACTCAAATTTGAAAATAAAAGTTTTGGTCTATACTTTATGAAATTTAACCTTTTTACAATCCATGAACAACCTATTAGTGTATAAGCCTATACTTTATCCACCAATGGGGTGTGATTGACTTGAGGAACTAATTGGGTAATTAAGGGTATGAACATAGAGGTGCCAATAATGAGGGATGCCTATAAAGGGGCCTTGATGTCCTATTTTACCAACGGTTCTGTGCAACCATTGGTAAAACTCTTCCCTTTACTAATGGTTTGATTCAATGACAAGGCAATGCACCTTTATTAATGATTGTAGATTTATATTTATTGACATGTCTCACACTCTTTCCACCGATGAACTAGATGATTGGGTTTTAGCTCAAGAAGGTAAGTCGAATTTTAGAATTTATTGAGCCTCTTGTATCGTACTACTTCGTGATAGTTGTAACTATGTTTTTCTTCTTGACACATTAAATACATTACCATAATTTAGTTTATGATTCTGTTATTAGTTTGTATTACTGATTTGGTTATTTTAATCCATTTCCAATATTTTCCCATTTTTATCTTTATTCCACTTTTTAACTGATAATGTTAAAATTGTGCAACTTAGGTAATGAGGGAATAGTCTCCCCCAGACACAGCAAAGTCTCTCACTATAAGTCAACAACATTTTGAATTTTGGTAGATGTGCTTGAGGCCATGTGGCCATCTGTGATTGGGTCACTAATGAGTGGTATCCTGGTTTGGGACGTCACAATTCCTAGATATACTTTTTATAGGTGTTTCTAATCAAATTCGTACCTATAACTATTGATGTCCCCTTTCCAAAATCAATTGGGACATGATTCAATGAATACACCTACATCATTCCGAGTGTGTATCCTAGTACTTACCTTCAAATGACCATACATCTTCTATTTCATTATGTTTTTCTATCGGAATGGATTTTCTATATTATGTTTTTTAGGTTACACATTAGTTATTTGTTTCTAATTACTTCAATATTTGTTTTCATTGTAGGAAATGACACCCATTGAAAAGATGTGGTGGAAAATATGACAGAAAATAATCATCGCATGACACAGATAGGCATTCCCCCACTCATCCATGTTGTGGGTATTTTATTTCAAATATATACATTTCAATAACTTATAATTTCAGGTTTTTACTTTTGTGTTAAACTTTTTTTCAGGATCGACCCCCTGGATGAGAGATATCTGATCAGGAGCCCGATATTGCTCTCAGTATAGAGGTTGGTGGAAGGAGGGGGGTGGTGTCAAAGTTAGACAATCATTTATTGATCCTGGTATTAAGTCTAGTGGTACGAGGGGGAGGTGGGTGCATACTCACTTGCATGGGATGCGGGGGAGGGGGCATACTCGCTTGCGTGCGGTATGGAACCGCCAGACACAGTAGATGGTTAAATACAATGATGAATCACAATTAATTGATAAATCTGGGTTTGAATGTCAGGGTTTTTTGGCCACGCTAGCTAAATACTCCGACATTATTCCGGTCAGCCCTCTCTCTTGGAGACATCTTCCACACAAAGTCAAGTTTAATGCATGGGTACAAATATGGGTAAAAAACTATTGGATTTAATGTAGTATTTTCTTATATTTATAAGAATTAATCTATTATGTGTCAGCTTCAGTTTAACTTCCCTGATAGCGAAGTTTCATAAACATCAATTTTAAAGGATCTAGGAGAGCATTGGGGAGGTTATAAGCATGAGTAGTATGTTGGATGGTGTGATAGAGTGGGCACAAAGTTGGAGACAGTACCTATCATGGATGACTACCCGATAGAGAAATATCATCAAATGATTACCCATTGGGCGACTGCAAAATTTATGGTATTAATCCCATTTGAAGTATTTAAATGTTGGTTTTCATGTTTTTTATTAATATAATCTTATTTATTATTAAACATTATTTAGGAATCTTACAAAAAAACATTGATTCAAAGAAATACCTCCACACTTTTGGGTGCACTACTACGTCAGATCATGAGAGGTAGCTGGTACGATATTGTTTTTTATAATTTTTCATTAGTACTTTCCCTTTTTATTGTTTCCTACTTAAATTATGTGATTTATTGAATACTATATATATGATTATACTTTCACTTTATATTATTTCAATGTCATTACTAAAGAAAAAATTGAAGGTTGAAGGATGTCTCACTGGAGCAAAATTGTTTTTCTCGTGTAGAAGGAAAAAAGATGAAACTGCGGTTAATGAACTGACATAAGAAAAGATTGTAAGTTTTAATTTGTTTATTTAAAAGTTTAATATCTATTTTTAAATTTAATAATCTATTAATATTTTTAATAGGCTGATTTATAGGCCCTTGATGCCCCAGATCCTGACAATTTAGTGCCAGACGATCATTTATATCAGGTTTTTGGGAGATGAGCACTATGGTCGATTATGCTGCAGACCTGGTAAGAATATAGTCCCAACAAGGTATTGGTCCTCTCTAGGTATCCATTCTAGTACCACCTAGGTCGAACAAGTCAAGAAAATGCAAGATAGTCTGATAAAAGGGACACAGAGTTGGAAGAACTGGTTCAAATGTGGGAGGAAGAATTTTTGAAACAGATCAAAGATTTATCATCATCACATCCACCCGAGGCCAGACTGGCTTTTCAGACATATATGTTGCTGATGGGTGGATTATCCAATGCACCCGACAACAGTTCTAGTGGTGGTCGAGATGATGACGTTCCTGGTGACGACAAGGATGCTGAAGAGGATGAGGGCGAGGATGAGGATGAGAACAAGGGAGAGGATGGGGCCGGTGGCAAGGATGGGGCCGAGGATGGGCATGGGGTTGATTATGAGGATGATGACGAGGACAAAGATGGTGGCAAGGATGAGGCTGATGATGACAGTGGTGATGGTGATGGTGATCAGGGACAGATTGATCCATTACATTTTTGAATTCTGTATAACTCTTTATTTTTTAACTTGGTTTTTCAATATGGTATTTATATTTTATAATTAAGTTTAAATATTTATTTTTTACCAAATATGGAAGCCTAGTGATGTTATAATGGTTTATGAGGCTTTTGGGGCTTGTTCGGAGCTCGGAACCCCAATCGACGTAAAAAACAATATGCCTCACAGTTAGTAAAAAATTTATGTCCATCCCATAGGGTGTCTACTAACCATATAGGTATATAAATTAGAAGAAATGTGCATGATTTTCCCTAGCCATGCACCAGGGGATGCACATCATGCACAATGTCTATAGTTTTATTATAAGATATTATCCCTGTTGTTGCACGATTTTCCTAACTGGAATAGAGAAAATTTACCAAACGCATTTGGATTGTGTTGATACATTAGGAAAACGTTCCATGATTCATATGTGACATGTACGAGTCAACTCTGCCTCAATCTAAGGCACGATGTGGCTGGTATCACTCAAAGTGTCTCTCTTTTATTTAAAATGGACACCCTTTTACGTAAAAACAACTGGCATACAGAAAACAAACCAAACGTATCTGGATTATGTTGAATCTTTAGTAAAATGATCCATGGGTCATATGTGATGTGTACGACTCAATCTAAACTCAATCTGAGGCATGGTGTGGTCGATACCACTCAAAGTGTCTCACTATTATTTGAAATGGATAGCATTTTAAGAGAAAACAAAAACTGACATACAGAAAATTTACCAAACATATTCAGATTATATTGATACATTAGACCAAAAATCCATGGTACATTGTTTACGTGTAGGAGTCAACACTGCATCAATCTAATGCACGGTGTGGCCGGTACCACTCATTGTGTCTCACTTTTATTTGAAATGGACCAGATTTTAAGTGAAAACAACAACTTACATACGGAAAACCGATCAAACACATTCTGATTTGGTTGATACATTAGGACAATGATAAATTGGTCATTTGTGATGGGTAAATGTCAAATCCGCCTCAACCAGAGGTTTTGTGTGACCGCGATGCCCGAAAACGCACTTCGTGTGTCGTAAATGGACAAAACATGCGTTTAACAGTCAAATGAAAGCCGAAAGACATCGAAATGACATTAAATCACAATAAAACACCCTAATTATTTTTCATGATGTGTACGAGGAGACATAACATCATTCAGACTCGTGGTTTGCACGACACAACTAAATATGTGTTTTTTGTTTTTTAGGTGTTTGGCGTGCTTGAAAAGCGTGCGTGGGGTGGTGAAAACCGGCCGAACGTCCTCAAAATTCCATGAAACCAGACGAAAAAAGGGTGAGTGAATTTTGAAATGTTCAAAAAGATGGCACATTAATCAGAGGTGTCGTGTGACCGCGCTGGCAGAAAAATGCACTCTGCGTGTCGTAAATGGCCAAAACATGCGTTTAACGGTCAAATGCATGCCTAAAGACATTATAATGACTTGAAATAACACAAAAACACCCAAATTATTATTCATGAGGTGTAAGAGGAGACAACACTCTATTTGGACACGTGGTTTTCACTGCACGACTGAATATGTGTTTTTAGGTGTTTGGCGCATTTGAAAAGAATGCATGGGGTGATAAAAACCAGCTGAATGACCTCAGAATTCCATGAAATCAGATGACAACAAAGGGTGGGTGAATTGTGAAATGGTCGGCTAGACAACACATCAATCGAAGGTTTCGTGTGATCGCGGTGGCTGAAAAAACACTCCCCATGTCGCAAATGGCCAAAACACGTGTTTAACGTTCAAATGCATGTGAAACGACATTATAATGACTTGAAATCACAAGAAAACACCCTAATTATTATTCGTGAGGTGTAAGAGGAGGCTACATGTCATTCGTATGCGTGGTTTGTACGAAACGACTGGATATGTGTTTTTTAGGTATTTGGCGCGCTTGAAAAGCATGCAAGGGGTGGTCAAAATCATCCGAACGACCTCGTAATGCCATGAAATCGGACAACAACAAAGGGTGGGTGAATTGTGAAATGATCAGCTAGATAGCACATCAATCAGACATGTCGTGTGACCGCACTGGCCAAAAATGCACTTCGCATGTCATAAATGGCCAAAACATGTGTATAACGTTCAAATGCATGTCGAATGACATTGGAATGACTTCAAATCACATGAAAACACCCTAATTATTATTCGTGAGGTGTACGAGGAGACGACACATCATTTGGATGCGCGGTTTGCATGTCATGGTTGAATATTTTTTTTATAGGTGTTTGGCGCGCTTGAAAAGCATACGTGGGGTGGTCAAAATTGGCCGAACGACCTTACAATTCCATGAAATCAGACAACAACAAAGGGTGGGTGAATTTTCAAATGTTCGGCCAAATGACACATTACTCAGAGGTGTCGTGTGACCGGGCTAGCCAAAAACACACTCTACGTGTCGTAAATGGCCAAACAAGTTTTTAACTTTCAAATGCATGTCGAATGACATCATAATGACTTGAAATCATATTAAAATACTCTAATTATTATTCTTGAGATTTATGAGGAGACAGAACTTCATTCGGATGCGTGGTTTGCGCGGAACGGCTGAATATGTGTTTTTAAGGTGTTTGGCGCTCCGGAAAAGGGTGTGTGGGGTGGTCAAAACCAGCCGAACAACCTCATAATGTCATGAAATTAGACTACAACAAAGGGTGGGTGAATTCTGAAATTTTCAGCCAAATGGTATGTCAATCTGAGGTGTCATGTGACCGCAGTTGCTGAAAACGCACTCCACATGTTGTAAATGGCCAAAACATGGATTTAACTGTCAAATGCATTCTGAACAACATTTAAATGACATTAAATCACATGAAAACACCGTAATTATTATTCGTGAGCAGTATGAGGAAACTAAATGTCATTTGAATGTGCGTTTTGCACGACACGACTGAATATCTGTTTTTTAGGTGTTTGGAGTGCTTGAAAAATGTGTGTGGGGTTGTCAAAACCAACTGAACGACATTATAATTCCATGAAATCAGATGAAAACAAAGGGTGGGTGAATTTTGAAATGGTAGGACAGATGACACATCAATCAGAGGTGTCGTGTGATTCTGATGGCCAAAAACGCACTTTGCGTGTAATAAATGGCCAAAACATGTGTTTTACAGTCCAATACATACCGAACGATATCAGAATGACTTGAAATCCCTTAAAAAACCCTAATTATTATTCTAGTAATGTACAAAAATACAACACGTCATTCGGACCAACGGTTTGCATGGCACAACAGAATATGTGTTTTTTAGGTGTTGTCGCGCTTGAAAAGCATGTGTAGAGTGGTCAAAACTAGCCGAACGACCTCAGAATGCCATGAAATTAGACAACAACAAAGGTTGGGTGAATTTTGAAATGGTCGGCTGGATGTAACATCAATCAGAGGTGTCGTGTGACCACAGTGGCCGAAAACATACTCTGCGTGTCGTAAATGGCCAAAACTTGTGTTTAACGGTCAACTGCATATAGGACGACATCATAATTACTTGAAATCACACAAAAACACCCTAATTATTATTTTTGAGGTGAATGAGGGGAAAACACGTCATTCAGATTCACGGTTTTCCCGGCACGTCTGAATATTTGTTTTTTAGGTGTTCGGAGCGCTTGAAAAGCGTGCGTGGGGTAGTGAACATCAGTTGAACGTCCTTAGAATGCCATGAAATTGGACGACAAAAAGAGTCAGTGAATTGTGAAATAGTCGGCTGGACAGCATGCCAATTGAAGGTTTCATGTGACCACGGTGGCCAAAAACGCATTCTGTGTGTCGTGAATGTCCAAAACATGTCTTTTACGGTCAAATACATACCGAACGACATCAAAATGACATGAAATCACACAAAAACACCCTAGTTATTATTCGTGAGCAGTGAAAAAAGTCTAAACATCATTTGGACACAGAGTTTGCGCGGAATGATAGATTATGTGTTTTTTAGGTGTTCGGCGTGCTTGAAAAACTTGTGTGTGGTGGTCGAAACTGGCGGAACGACCTCAGAATACCATGAAATCAGAGGACAACACAGAGTGGGTTAATTTTGAAATGGTCAGCTATATGACATGTCAATCAGAGGTGTTGTGTGACCGCAGTGGATGAAAACGCACTTCGGACAGCCCCCTAGACAACCCCCCTCACCCCCGGATAGCCCCCCACACCCCTCGGACAGCCCCCACCCCGGACAGGCCCCCCACCCACTAGAAAGCCCACCCTGAATAGCCACCCACCCCACTAATATCCCCTCCACCCAATGATACATGGATCATTTGTGATGGGTACGAGTCAACATCACCTCAATTCGAGGAACATTGTGACTGGTATCACTCAAAGTGTGTCACTTTTGTTTGAAATGGACATCATTTTAAATGAAAACAACAACTGACATACGACAAATCTTCACAACTCTACACATATATTCTTGAAATTAAGGGTTAAAAAAAATATGGTCTATTGTTAATACGTTATTAGAAGAAAATATTCAGAAGTCATAGATTGAAACACAATGGGTCATAGTATATATAGATAAACATGAATTATATTAGGAATGAGTCTCAACATCCCATCAAGAACATGCACCAACACTTATGTTCTAATTCCCAATCATGGGCCGTTCATTCTATATAATAACATACAAGAAATAAATATCATATAGTGATTTTATATGAATCCTATGAACACTCAATCATACCATATAACAAATTGGTCAACAAGGCTACACATAGATTCTTGAAAAAAAAGTTTGAAATTCTGATAAAAATACCCCAATGGCGAGGAATGCATATGGTGAAATCATAGCCCCATGGATCTCTTCAATCCCATCCTCAAACAGTGGGTTCTAGGACCAAACCAATGTCCCTTTGGGAACCCAATACCAAAGACTTAATTGAATATTCATACCCACTACCCAAGATGGGGATTCATCTCACATAAGACCCAGGAGATCAAATTACAATTAGCCACATACCCCCTTATTCTAATTGAAAGGTCTTTGAAAAACATATAGGCTATTCTGGTAACCCATCTCATATGTAGAGATTGGACAATGTTTTCCACTAACACATCAAGAACCATTTATACATGGATACATATTCATTATAGGAATATAAACATCCCATGTGCTTCCTATAACTCATCCTTGGTCAAAGAAGAGGACCACTACCATTGTCTATCATATGGATGTCATGATCCTTGCATCTCTACCCATGTTTTTCTATTTGTTTTAAGATACTCAACCCATGATCATGACTAAACATCCCATGTTCTTCCTATAACATGTTGATTTTTTTCCCTTGTGTGTATTGGTGTTGTGGTTTGAGTGAGGAATTAATTCAAAATTTTGAATACTCTTATGTGTGTTGGTTTGTGGTTTGAGTGAGGAATGAATTCTAAATTTTGAATACTCTTATGGGTGTTTTTGTATTTTATATAACATGTAGGCCTTTTCTCTTATGGGTGTTATTTCATTTGAATTTCTAAATTTCAAAATTTCAAAATTCTGGAATGAATTCTAAATTTTGGATACTTTGGATGGGGATTTTTTTATTGTTGTTGTTGCAGGTCTGGAGAGGGGTTGCTTTGTTGTTGTAGGTATTGAGAGGGGACATGGGCATGTTCTTGGTGAGCTGAGCAATAGTATACCAATGGTTTAAAAACCATTGGTAGAGATACTATAATATAATTATTCTAACAGTTTGTTATAACCATTGGTATAGTTTTATACCAACGGTTATAACAAAACCGTTAGTATAGCCTTATAGATTTCCATATCCCCTTTATACCAACGGTTTTAACCATTAGTATAAGTGTAACACACATATACCAACTTTTTACAATCCCTTGGTATATGTTATACTTTAACACACATATACTGAAAATTTGTTGCAAACTGTTGGTATAACTTCTATTTTGACACCTATAACAATGGTTTTCACAGAACCGTTGGTATAGGCCTATTGTCACGCCATACTTGGCAACGGTTGAGGGAACCATTGATATACTATATACCAATGGTTTCCATGCCTTTACCAAGAGTTTACAACCGTTGGTAAAGTGTAAAATTCCAGTAGTGATTCATTCTATCAAGACTTACATCTTAGTATAAATTTATAATTCTTGCTTCACATGTCATTATTCTTAATAATAAAAAGAAACAAAAAAGATTTTAATCACTATCATTTAATAAAAAAAGAGATAGAATAGGTGAATTAGACAATGAAAGTGAACTACATTGAGAAAGATCCTCAAGAGAGACGTCCATGGTCTTCCACTGTGCTGCACTAGGAAAAATATAATTATTTATTTCCACACCCCACGGCAGGCGTGCGTCAAAACTGAATCTGTTTTCGGGGATCCAATAATTGGTTCATTTTATTTTTCTATTTTAACAACTAATTTAGATTACATTTCATTTAAAAAACTAAAAAATACTTCCAAGATGTATTCAAAATCAAAATATTATGCATGGAAAAATTACTCACAGGTGCAGCAACAACAACAAGAAGAAGATGAATATTTTAGAAGAGCTCAGGTGTATGAACTTAGAAAAAGCATTGAACTACTTTCCAGAAAGGCTGATAGAGATTTTGATTATGTCCATGAATTAATGGACATACCCAACCCTAAGTTGGAGAAAGAACTTGAGAATGTGGTGTAAGAAATTTCACCAATTATATTTGAAATTGAAGAACCTAAGGAGGAAAGGGAGTAAGACATACCTACTGAGCTACAAGTGGGTGATCAAAAAAGATTGGATTAATTATTGATTAAATATGAGGAAATACCTGACATCCCCATACAATACAAAAAAGAATATTCAACACCACAAAATGAAGAAAACCCCCAAGTTGTGGAATTTTAAGTCAATATGGTGGAGCCCGACTACCTGCCTCCATCTTCATAGAGTCTACACCAAGAGGAACTTACCAATAAGGCAGATATTGAAGCTGAACCCACTCAAGGAGTTGAACCATTCATTTACTCTATCACTTATAATTTTATTGAATCTTAATTCTTCATCACTCCTTGTGGTTTTGATTATAAAGAATCAGAAAATCTCAGCTTTTCTGTGGAGGATGAAAAAATACCTAGATGTGCACATGCCGAAGAACATATAGATCTCCCTAGATATGTTGAATATTTATTGAAGGATATTCATGAAGAAATACTAGTGGATTTCCGTAAGGAAACCATGATAAAATCTACTTACTTTAATGGGGAATAAATTGATCTTGATACTTCATGTTTTAATATTATTCAAATAGAATTACACTCTCACTTTCCTATTGACTATTCTTTTGATGAAGCATTCCTCGAGGAACCAATGGATAGAGAATAAGAGTTTTCACAAGTAGCGTCCAAGAAGGAGGGTGATTCATACTTCATCCTACCCCCACAATGAAAGATATACCTCATTTTTAAGAGGGTGGGGATATGGTGTACTCTATCCATGGATAATTACTAACCCAAAAGGATGATGTACAAGATATTAAAAGCCAAATGTAGTGGTTTAAATTAATGAAGCATCATACTCCATCAGACATTGTATAACAGCTGGTATTTCCCTCTAGAGGTAGTAAAAATTCAGGCCCAACTTATGGGATAATACCAAGATTTATCTTTACATGCTTTCTAGGAATTCAGATGTTTATTTACTTTTTTTGAAATAATTTAGAATGTGGCCCCCTCCATCTTTTTTTTAGCTTAAATGAAATGACCATTGTGATTAATTGAGTAATTTTCTTTTGTAGGATCATAATGATAGAAGGAAGCCCCAGAAAGTGAATGGGAAGGACCATGTTTCATGGGAAAAGGGTGTTCAATTTTAGTGTTTTATCTTTTATACTCTCCACATTTTTTCCACAACATACTTTGATCTTTAAAGATTAAATTTCCTTCCCAAACATGAATTCATGTTTTACTCAAAATATCTAAGAGACATGAGTTTCTTAGGAATCATGTGATGCCATGTTTTTGATTTCAATGTTGATATGATTAAATGATTGAAATTAATAATTGAATTTTTAAAATGAAGCATGGATATTGAAGTAATGACTCATGATTTGAAGGAATTAATTGATTAATTAAAATGAAATTTCCCAACCATCCTTCAGGATTTGAATTTCTGAAGTTCATATGAATTGATTTATTATTCATGACATGATTGATTGTCTAATGTTATATTTCCCATTCCCGAGAAGATTTATAGACCAACTACTTCCTATTAATTTTTTGTCATATTTCTTGAGTAATCTTGGGACATGTA
Source organism: Viscum album (assembly GCA_963277665.1). Taxonomy (NCBI): domain Eukaryota; kingdom Viridiplantae; phylum Streptophyta; class Magnoliopsida; order Santalales; family Viscaceae; genus Viscum; species Viscum album. The sequence goes on along the minus strand of OY728148.1, from coordinate 958,353,980 downwards.
ACCAACCATAACTTATATTGAATCTTTTCAAATATATGACTGTGCAAAAATACATTTAAAATGATTGAGGCATCCTTTGAATAGATAATTTTCCTTAAAAGACTACCTTTACATCAATCCTATTTTTAGCACATAGAGACCATGAATTACCTTTATAGGAATGAGTCATGTTTCAAGCCATTTTTATCCAATTCCTACCCTCCTCTGAGTATTTTCATAATATTTTAATGTTGAAGTGTGCGGGTAAAGAAAATCATGGTGGACAGGATGATATAGATTGTAAGGAAGAAGTGTAGGGGTTATATAGTCGTAATTGTAAAAGTTTGTGGAATCACTCATTATAACCATTTTTTCCCATCTTGAATTAAAAAAATGAAAAAATGACAAAAATAACCAACAAAAAGGGAAATCAATGGGTTATGATTTGGGAAAACCCAAAATAACCATTTTCTAGACCGAAAATCTTATGAGCGTATATGGTTAGGTTATTGATGTGAGGTCTTATATAATCATAACTTTCAAAAAATGAAAAAAAGTACAAAATTAAAAAAAAAATCAAGAGGTTTCTCAAATCATCCATTAAGATCACTTGATCATAACATTTTCTATGAGTTTTGGGAAGTGGGTGTTGCTACTATGAAGGGGATAATTTCATTATATTTTTACTTTTGATATCATGCATAGTATATAATATATTAGCCTCCTCCTTGAGCCTTAATTTTTAGAGAATCAAATCCCACCAACCATAAACCTCAGAGTCAATAGAACCTTAATTTCAAGTCTTTGTGATTATTTGTGTATTTTGTCTTTACACAGTGGAAAAATTAGTTTATTTACAAGCCTATGGATAAGGAGCATGTTCTCATGATATGAGAATAATTGTATAATGAGTAATGAGAGAAAATAATCAAAATTGAGGTAAATCATGACATGGTATGTTTAATAATAATGAATCAAGGAGCTTGAATGAATGAAAGGAGTTGTTCCATCAATTTTCAAATGGTAAAAGTAAAATATGTGAATTATTTGTTTCTTTGAAAAATGGGAAAATAAATTGACATTTTTGAAAAAAATTTAAATTTCGATTTCACATTGATATTTGTTTTATTTAATTGAATTGGAATTTGAATATCGGTAACATTGGTGTCCTCTAATTTCTATGTTGAGATTTTATGCTTGAGGACAAGCATGGTTTAAGTGTGGGGGTATTTGAGAGTTCAAATTTATGTGCATATTTTTGATCAAATAATGAGTATTTTTTAATTTTATTCAATGATAAAACCCATGTATTTCTATGTTTTATTAAAATAATGGGTAATTTGAATTTTAGAATGATTATGAGAAAAATTGAGAAAAGTGCATAATTTTGGATTTTTGACAGATTTTTACTACAAAGGTCTTTTTTTTTCATTTAAATAAAAATATTTCCAAAATTCATGATTCGTTTTATTAAAATCATGATATTATTTAATTCACCTTTATCATAAAGACATAGAGTTGATTCAATGAACTATTCTTCCAAAAAATCCATTGATGTAGGAAATTTTTCTAGGAAATTAGAATGGACCCCACCACTATAAAAGATGAAAAAGTTAGTCTCCTCACCTCATATTTAAGTGATTCCCACTAGGATAGCACTAGGACACATATGACCGACTTTAAAACAAATTTGGGGGGATTTGAGGCCATTAATATTTTCATTGATCGTTATAAATTTGAAGACAACTTCATGGAAATTTTGGCCATAAAAAGTCCTATTCAATGAAAATTCCATAACTCATTAATCCTTGTGGCTAAATGAGCTGAAATTTGGAGGCTGAATGGAATCCACATTATTGAATAAATTTTATGAAGGGTTCCACACATTAATCTAAAATTTTATAGTCCAACAATGTGAAAATATTTAGAGGAATGAATTCTGCATATAAAAGGAGGCCCTCGCCTTCTTCCCAAATCATCAGCTCGACACCCACAACTAAGGAGGGATCCCACCAGGGAACGGGCCACTTCTTCTCCTCTTTCCCCCTAATTTATTCTATATCTCTTATTTTAATTTTTTTGTAATATTTTTAACTTGTAATTAAAATTTTAGTTTTATTAATCCATGCCTTTGTGTTTCTCCATCCACTTTTCATTATTTCTTTCCATCTCTCTCTCATCTCTTCCACCCACTCCAATAAGTAATATCTTACTCTAAAAAATGAGAAGATGACCCTGAGACATGGCCTGGGGGGAGGTGAAGGTGATCATGAATTTTCTTTAATGTTTAAATTTTTGTTTGTAGATTGATTTGAGTGGCATGAACAGGTAAGGCGAATGTCTCTGATGTTGTGACTGCCTCCAATGAAATGCAACTCAACCTATCCATATTAATTTATTTAATCAATTTTTCCTCTCTCTATTGGTTATTTCTTTACAATTTGGATTTGATCTAACAAATATATGAAATAGCTTCGATTGAACTGGGTCCTGGAAGATGACACATTCTAGACAAAGGTGTGTCACCAACTTGGATTAAAGGAGGTGGTGGAATTGATAGTGCTCAAACATTAAATTATATTTCACAATTTATTATTAAATAATAGTAGTTAAAACATGATATTTCATGTTTGTATTATGATACTAAAATAACAAATATAAAGGATCATAATGATTGAACATTTAAACAACCCCCAAAACCAAGTTCTTTCATATTAATTCATTCTGTTTAGACTTGCATCTTAGTATAAATTTAGAATTCTTGATTCACATGTCATAATTTTAAATAATAAAAACCCAAAAATATTTTCATCACTTTAATTTAATAATAAAAACCAAAAAATAGATATAATAGCTGAATTAGATAATGTAAGTCAACTACATTGACAAGGCTCTTCATGATATATTACCCTGGTCAGCCACTATGTTGAACTAGGAAAAATATAATTATTTTTGTCCACGCCCTGCAACAGGCCTGCCTCAAAACTGACTTTGTTTCTAAAGGAACAATCATTATTTTATTTACTTTTTATATTTTTACATCTTATTGAGATTTTATTTAATTTTAAAAAAACTAAAAAATACTCCCATGATGTATTCAAATTCAGAATAGTATGCATGTAAAAATTACTCACAGGTGGAGTAACAACCATAAGTAGAAGATGAGTATTTTATAAGAGCATAGATGCATGAACTTAGGGAAAGCATTGAACAATTAACCAGAAAGGATGATGGAGAATTCAATTATGATCTTGCATTAATTGAGTAACCCAACCCTAAGCTGAAGGGAGAACCTGAGAAAGTTGTGGAAGAAATTGCACCACTTATATTTGAAATTGAAGAACCTGAGTATTCAAGGGAGGAAGACCTACTTGGTGAGATACAAGTGAGAGATCAAAAAACATTGGATGAATTCTTGATTAAATGTGAGGAACTAACTGAACTCCCCATAAATTTAAAAGAAGAAGATTTATCACCACTGAAGGAAGAAACCACCAAAGTGGTGTAATTTGAAGTCCTTATGGAGGAGCCCGGCTACCTACCTCCATCCTCAGAGAGTCTACTCCAAGAGGCACTTAACATTGAGGCAGGGATTGAAGCTTAACTGACTTAGGGAGTTGAACCATTCATTGAATCTATCCCTTCAAATTTTATTGAATCTGAATTCTAAGTCACTCCTTTTGGTTTTGATTATACAGAATTTGATAGTCTCAGCTATTCCATGGAGGACGAAGAAGAACTGGGATGTGCACATGTTGAGTAACATATGGAGCTCCCTGGACACGTTGAATATTTATTGATGGATGTTCATGAAGATATGCTTGTGGATTTACCTAAGGAAACCATGATAAAAGATGCTTACATTGATGGGGAGAATTTGATCTTGATACTGCATGTTTTAATATTATTCAAATAGAATTACACTTTGAATTTCCTATTGACTATTGTTTTGATAAAACATACCTTGATTAACCAATGGACAAAGAAGAAGAGGTTGCACAAGTATCAAACTAGAAGGAGGATTATTCATATGTCATCCTACCCCACCATTCATGATATACATCATTGTGAAGGGGGGGATATGGTGTACTCTATCCCTGGATCATTACTCACGTAGAATAATGAAGCAATAGTTGAGAAAATGAACATGTGGTGGTTACAATCAAAGAAGCTTCATCCACTATCAGACTTTGGATAATATCTAGTACTTCCCTCTAGAGGCAGTCAAAATTTATGGCCCACATGGGGGATAATACCATCGTTTATCATTACTTGATTTCTAGGATATTACATGTAAATTTCGTAGGACGAGAGGTGTCATTCTGTCGACCCCGCTCTAGCCATGTTCATTGTTCTCGTTGAGGAAACTTTTATGGTATATGCATCTGCATTCATCACATCTGATTTTCGTAGTCATAATGAAAGGGAAAATCACAGGCTCTGATGAATGGGATGTGCAAGAGCTGCATACACAGGGTGGTGGTGAATGAGCGGAGGGAGAGGAAGTCGATAAGCTTCTTTCTTTGTCTGGCGAGGGACAGGGTGGTGCGTCCCCCGCCATTGTTGTTGGCCGGTGGGAACCCCAGGAGGGCGTTCCTAGACTTCCAATGGCCAACCTTCCATGAATTTATCCAAAACACTACCACATGGACACCCACACCCTCCAGGATTTCTCTGATTGGTTTGTGACATCAAAATCAATCTTTGTTGGTGATTCCAAATGAAAAATAAAGTGATGGTCAATCATGTATGTTATGGAGTACTATTTTATGGTACAAATTTGACTTCCCTAAATGCTAGAGAGTACTATTTATCATTTTGATAAAAACACACTTAGATTGTGGTGGTCTACTGACGATCGTTTTTTTAGTTATTAATAATTCTCATAAATTTGATTATGTTCTGTGATTGAAAATGAGATTAAATTCACGGTTTTGAAACATAGGAGGTTCTAGACTGATAGAATGCCCTGATGGTGGAAAAATTCGAGATCAAGAAATTCAAAACAAATAATTTTATATTGTGGAAAATAAAACAATTGCCTACTAGTGATCCAAAAAATACCGGTGGGTCTAGAATAGGAGAAATGGGACAAGATGGATATGAATGTTATTTCCAACATCCCTTTTTCTTTGGTTTCCATGGTCCACTCAAGAATTTCAGAGAAAAAGACAATGAAAGAAAATTATGATGTTCTAAGAAACATTATATGACCATGTCACTGCACACCAAAATTTTCTGAAAAAGAATGTTATACACTCTTCGAATGAAGATTCATCATTAGTGACTGATCACTTCTAACACTGTCAATACCCTATTCGCTCAACTCATGACACATGGCTACAAAATTAGGGATACTAAATGTGCTGGTATTCTACTCTAATGTTTTTCAAATCCATATGATCTGTTGATCATAAACCTTACCAACAATATCATGATGGACATGTTTATTCTCAACAACGTTTCAGCTGTGGTTCCTGAAGAAAAAAAGTCAATGCATGAGAAAAGCGACAGACAAAAGACATTGCACCAATTGAAGACTTTGTCAATAGATAGAGGAATGATGATGGAGCATGATTCTATATGGGAGACAAAATCATGGAAGGTCCAAATCAAGAAGAATAACAACAACACATGTTACAGTTGTGGAAAGTAGGGGCACACCAAAAAGAATTGTTGGAACAATAAGAGTGGTGAAAACAAATCTCAATGAAATATGACGAGTACTTACAAAAATGGAGACATTAAAGTCAGCAAAACATCAATGATGGATGGAGGTAGACATCATCTCAACAACCCATGGATAATTGATTCAATAGAAACATGGCCCAAAGGGAATGGTCTGATCAGTATGAACATGTCTCGAAAGGGATTTTTTACATGGGGAACAATCACACCATGAAGATCATTGGAGTCAATACCAACAAACTAAAGATGAATGATGGTATAATTCAAACAACCTAAGGAGTATTCCATGATATGATCCTAAAGATTAACATATTTTCTTTGGATGGATTTCATGACATCAGGTGTAAGGCTCACACTAACAATGGAGTGGGGAAGATTGTGATGGGTGTGCATGTGGTCATAAAGATAGAGAAGATCTCAATGGATCTGTGCGTTCTGTATGGTGAAGCATACAAGGAGGTGGAGATAGTTGTCACAACCCGTACCTCAGGGCCCATATCATGACTACCCTAAACCACCATCTTCCATAGGCCATAGGATGAAAACTAGCACCATAAAGGTGTGTCCCTTAAATGGGAACACATTGATTTTTTAACCTGTACAGACACACAGTCCTTGTACAAAAGAAGATGCAACAACAAAGACTAGAACACAATAAGAATAAACCACAAAGTAAACTGCTATAGTAAAAGAGTGCTGAAAGTAATGAGGGGCTGGAATACAAGCCCAAATGTTAAAGTACAAGTACGACTGCTAGTACAATACAACTGAAAGAAAACAGAATACAACACGAAGTTAGAAGTACCGCATAGGTAAGACCACGAATATAAAACCACAAAGGTAAATCCAAGAAGGTATAAGTACCACACAAGAAACACCATAAATATAGAAATACCACACATGTAACACCACAAAGAAAGTTCCACAAAGGTATAAGTACCACACAGGAAACACCACAAAGAAAGAAGTACCACACAGGATAAAGACTCATCTCACAATCAGGTATAACTTAAGTACAGAAGAACAGATGATTAGTCATCAACTATATCATCTTATTCTATTAAGAATCACTACTGTTGACCCACACTTGATCGATATATGTTGACCCACATAGGATCGTTGAGCACTGACCTACATAGGATCTGACCCACACACAATCAACAGATGCTGACCCACATAGGATCGTTGTTCTTTCTTCATGTTGCAGCCTGCCACAGGTTTCCTTGCACACACACTACTAAAAAATGTGCAAGGGAAGATCCACCATATATCAGTGCTAAGCAAAAACCGTAGAAAAAGAAACCCTGTATCAGCGCTAGAAAAGCGCTGATAAATAATCCCTTTATTAGCGCTAAAAAAGCACTGATAAAAAGACCTTTTATCAGTGCTATAATGTTAGCGTTGTTACAGGAAGGATTTATCAGCGCTTTTTTAGCGCTAATAAACTTAGTCTTTATCCGCGCTTTGATAGCACTGATAAAAACTTTGTCCATTTCTTTATAAAGATGATCGCATAGTGCCCTCGTGTTATTACATCCTAAAGATCGTGGTACTGGAAACCTGCGACTCCCATCCACCACCCGCTAAGTTTGCATTGTCAGACCTCTTCTGCACTCGAACTTATTGTTGCCGCACCTCTGCCACCCTCGAGCTTCACTTTTCCGGACCTCTGCCACCCTCATGCTTCGCTTTTCCGGACCTCCACTGCCCACTGAGCTTCGCTTTGCTGGACCTCCTCCGGCCGCAATGCCCTCGAGCTTTGCGTTGCTAGACCTCCGCCGCCCGCTGAGCTTCACCTTGTCGTACATCCCTTTAAGGAATGTTTTCGAAGTAATTTTTTAATATTTTTATCCTCTCCCATCACAAATAACCATATGTTGATTGGCCAGACCTCCCTTTTCGACTTCATGTTTGTCTCTAGGGTAATGCCCCCTACCGAAGCTCGAGTTTGGTCCAACTTCTTCAAATGGTTCTAGAACTATTATTCTATAAATCATATCATACTATTTAAACATTTTTAATTGGAATTTTGGGATTTGAGGCTTGTCCATAAATGTTGTTCTAGTGGATTTTGTGTTGAATTATTTCTTAACTAGGTTTCATTTCCTCTGGTGGTGAGGATTCTGCTTCATCGTAGGTTCATGAGTGTTCTTCCTACATATTGTTATGGGGTTCTTGGGGGTAATCAATCAATATATTTCTATTACGCCTAGGGTATCACCTTTTTTCTAATGACCATGGTGGGGTTTTAGGTGATTTGGTATTTGTTAATTCTAGATCCTAGATACCATTCAATTTGATGGTGGTATGGCTGGATATGTTATATAAATTCTTCCAAGAATCACCTTTATGAGAAGGTGTGGTTTGAATTATAGAATATATATGCTTTGATTTAATTATATTATTAGGTTATGTTGCGTTTGAAATGGGTGATGAGGTTCCTAAGGTGATGAATTCTAGTTTGTTATCTTGTTAGTGATGTTATTGATGATGATGTTGATCATGCGCATCACGGTGCAGGTATCTAGGCATGAGTAATATCATGATTTGAGGCATGATTCAATATCATATTTTTGTTTGAAATTTGAATTTAGTGGTGTTTTATGGGGTATTTTTTATAATTTCACATACTATTTGAACATATGTGGCTATGACATATTTATTTTTTCTTTTATCATTACTCCATTATTCTATTATTTTCTATTAGAAAAGTTTTTTTATTATAAATCAAAATGTGGAATCATTGGGGAATGTTTGAAATGGGTTGATTTTCTTTAAAAGGGATGGTTTATTCATGTAAAATATCACTAGATTCCTCCTAGGTATCATCGATTCCCTTAAATCCAACACCATGTCACCATAAAGTAAGGAATTAAGGATAACCTTTTTCTTTAAGGACAAAACCACCTGGTTCTGATGCATTTCTAGGTCATCCAATGCTTGAACCCTATTTTCATCGAGGCGTTCCCCCCTTCTTTCCTTCATGACATATAAGTGACTTTGTCTAGCAGTGCACTTGTATGGAATGATGCCCAGACCACCAAGCCTTCTAGCCTTGCCACCACTACCTCCATCTATGTCCTTCTCCCTCGCTGAGGTTTCTGAATGCTTCTCTGTAGTGGATAGGCCCCTTCCTAGCAGTGTTTGTTCTTGTCTCCCATGGCTCTGAGCTTTTCATCTAGCTCCAAATACTTAGTGATATAGAGATAACTCCCTCACCAGCCCCCAAGTTTCATTACCCATCCTTCCCCTTCCCCTTTGGATCCTTATCTCCCACTCATATGAAGCTAACCAACCAGAAGGGATTATGAACATGTTCAAAATCAAGGGACCTCAACTAGAGATCATCATCCCACTTCAATAAGGATACTAGATTTAGTTACAATGACAGATCCCTGTCCTACCCATCATTATTGTCTTCATATATAATGCTCATGGTCTTAGTGCCCATGTCAAATTGTACTTCCTCACCATAGAAATAAAAAATTATAATTTCACTGTTGTTGTTATCAAATAACACAAAAAACACTATAATAATCATAGAATTCTCTTGGAAGATTATGTTTCAGGGATTTCTACACTATGACCCCTCCAACAAACACAAATGGGTATTTTTGCATAATAAATATGTTGTTGAGACTGTTCAAGATTGCTATAAATTCATCACTACCAAGGTGTCCAACGGTGACACCTCCTTCTTTTCTGTTGGGTTTGAAATGACATTAAAGTCACATCAACAATGGAAGTCCATCATGGAGTTTTTTTAGATCATGGTTGGGAAGGGCCTCATTGCTCTCAGCTTCTCAGGTGACAGTTTCACCTGGTCCAACAACTGCAGGGGCCATCACCGCTTGGGGAGTCTGTTGGACAGGTGTTTAGAAAACATGAAATCCAATAACATATTCTAAAATACCATGTTTTTTCATCTTTCTTGAGGTATTTTTAGCCACTCCCCCCTCTTGGTTTCCATTTCTTCTTGGCATGATCATCAGGAACGGTTTCACTTCCACCAGCAATGGGTTAACATCATAGGGTACCAAGGCATGGTTTGTGAAATATGGAAGGAACCCTTGTAAGAGTATCATGACACCTTCAACCTCAGTGACCTAACCTCGAACCCCGATAGGTGCATTTTTTACCCTTCCTCCTCAAGTACCTTCACCACCTGGGACTACCGTCGCATATGTGCTTCAGAGTATTCTGATAGATAGAATGATACCTTGGGGTTGTTGGATTATTAACACAAGTTTGAGATTTATGTGTGACTATATACTTATTACATTTTCTTATTATTTCTTACACACTACCACATGAGTCGAGTGACCTAATTGAAATCCATATTGGTACTTTGGTTCTAATGTGGATATGGTTTTTTATGTGTTTGTGACATGTACGTGTGTTGATATATGGGTTTTTAGTCCTGATGATATTTAATGTATGGAATAGCCCTAGGAGTGGTAGATATATCATTCTTGATTATTCTTGTGTTTGGTCTGGGGTGATTTGAGGAAACTATAATGAATCTAAAGTAATTATATTTAATGGAGATGAATAAATACTAATGGTTATGCTCTATTATCTCTATTTTTATAAGGAAGTGGTTCTCTTCTACTATATTTGGAAGTAATATTTTGTGTACATGAACCATAAATACTAATATTTGAGATTCAAATAGGATGAGGATGAATAAAGATTGGATGGATACTAATCATTTGACAATAGAGTATGAGAATCGAGTGAAAGAGTTCATCAAATTTGCAAAGGTTCACGTAAAGGGTCCTTGTCAAATCCTTTTTTCGTGTTTAGGTTGTTTTTATTCTAGACTACTTACTCCAAAGGAGTTGGAATAACATTTTATATCTCACGGAATAGATCAGAGTTATAAATGTTGGAATAAACACGGCTAAAAAGTGAATGTAGCTACTGGCTGCGATAAAACTGCGTTTTATGGATCTTCTGATGTGAATACAAATATGGATAATGAAGAAGACCATGTGGAGGATATGATTACATATGTCAATGATTATAAAGATTGTATTGAGGAAATGAGAAAGACAATTGAAGACGAACTCCGTGATTGCCCAGAATTGTTTGAGAAGTTAAAGAGTTCTGCAAAGACACCATTGTATGTTGGTTGCACCAAGTATACAACATTGTCAACAGTACTGAAGTTGTATAAATTGAAAGCAGGCAACAGATGGAGTGATGTCAGTTTTATGGAAGTACTTGCTCTCTTGAATGACATGGTCCCGGAAGATTATGAGCTCCCAAGCCAGACATATGAAGCTAAAAAAATGCTACACTCAATGGGTATGATTTCTAGAAGAATACATTCCTGTCCGAAAGACTCTATATTTTTTCTCAAGGAGAAAAAATCTCATACAAAATTCCCAAAGTGTGGTGCTTCTCGATACAAGAAAGTAGAAACCAATCCTACGAAAGTTGTATGGTACATTCCAATCAATCCAATGTTTAGGAATCTATATGGAATTAATGAAACTGCAAGACAATTGTCGTGGCATGCAGATAAAATAAATAATGATGGGAAGTTACATCATCCAACCGAGTCTCCTCAATGGAAGAAAATTGATCATGATTATCCTGAATTTGGAAAAGATCCAAGAAACCTTCTTCTTGCATTATCTACAAATGGAGTAAATACTTTTGGTTTTCAAACGAACACTCATAGTCCATGGCCTACTATGTTGGTAAATTATAACATGCCACCCTGGTTATGCATGAAGCTGAAATTCATTATGTTGTCTATGCTTATATCAGGACCAAAACAACCAGGTAAGGATATCGATGTTTCTTTGCCTCATTTGATCGAGGATTTGAAGTTTTTGTGGGATTCAGGTGTTATGTTGTATGATGCTTACAAAAGTGAATACATTACATTGAGAGAGATGTTGTATGGGATAATAAATGATTTCACTACCTATGGAAATTTTTCAGGCTATCGAATTGATGGAACTCAAGGGTGTCCCATGTGAGAAGAATATACAAAATCAATTAGGTTGAAACATTCATCGAAATATGTGTTTCTAGGACATCGTAGATTCCTTCCTCATCGACATAAGTATCGATCTTGGACGACATTATTCACTGGAAGTTCAGAACAATGCACATCACCGTATCCACTAATAGCTGATCAGCTGTTTGAGAAAGTAAAATATCTGAACACTGTTTTTGGTAAACCATTTTCAAAAAAACATAGAAAAATTGGTTAGAAAAAGAGTTTAGATTTTTTTTAATTACCATACTAGACTTGTTTATATTTTAGACATTTTATTGATGTGATGCATCTGGAAAAAAATGTATGTGATAGTGTTATCGTAATTTTGCTAAATTCCCCTGGCAAAACAAAAGATGGAATTAAGGCAAGGATGGACATGGTTGACATGGGAATACGAGAAGAGTTGGCTCCTATGAAGGGTGTAAATTGAATGTTTCTTCCTCCATCTACTAATTCTCTTTCTAGGGAGGAAACATCTTCAATGATGTAATGGTTCCATAGGGGTATTCATCAAATATCAAGAACATTGTGTCAATGAATGATTTGAAGTTAAAAGGTTTGAAATCACATGACTGTCATGTTTTGATGAAAGATCTAATTCTTATAGATTTACGTTTCATTTTTTCCACGATTGTTCATCATACGTTAAGAAAAATTTGTTTTTTAACAAAGCTATATTTAGTAATGTTTTAGACCCGGCGCAACTGCTAGCTATGGAAAAAGAAATTGTCATCATAATATGTGAATTATAAATGTTCTTCCCGCTAAAATTCATTGATATGATTGTTCATTTGATGATTCACTTGGTATGAGAGATTCGATTTTGTGGTCCTATGCACTATAGATGGATGTATCATGTTGAACGGTATATGAATACATTGAAAGGGTATGTCAAAAATCGAGGTTGGCCAGAGGGTTGTATAGTGGAGAGATATATTGTTGAGGAAGCCGTTGAATTTTTTACCAAATACCTATCTGATGTAGAAAACATTGGTCTCCCAAAATCTCATCACACTAGATGCATTGAGGGTGAGGGAATTTTTGGAGGAGATGTTGTGACAATCAGCATTACAGATCGGGAGCAGGCCCACCATTATGTTTTTCATAATAGTTGGGAGTTTTCTCCATATATTGAAACTCATAAAGAAATTATTAGGCAGTTGAATACATCAAGGGCTGAAAATTGGTTATCAAATACACATAATCACCAGTTTATATGTTGGTTTTGGGACCATATTTTTAAGCAGTTGGATGAAATTACGAATTCAATTTCAAAATGACTTTGATGGCTAGCCGCTAGACCAAGTGTGTATGTATTATATTACAGTGGTTATGTAATTCATGGTTATACATTCTATACAAATGAACACGATGAAGATAGTACAATGAAAAATAGTGGAGTTACACAATGGGATGATGCGATTCATGTTTCTGGTAGTAAGGACAGAAATCCAATTTATGAAAATATGTCATACTTTGGAATTATAAAACTAACATGGGAGTTTTATTATACGACATTCCAATTGCCGATTTTTCAATGCAAATGGGTTGATAATAACAGTGGTGTTAAAATTGATGAATGTGGATTTGTGAAAGTTGATTTTAGTAAAGAAGGGTACAAATAAGAACAGATTATAATGGAATCTCAAGTGGTACTTGTTATTTAAGTTCCAGATCTCGCAAACCGAATGTGGTTGATTGTTCTGTTAGCGTCAAAAACTACTGAAGGTTTCGATGAAAATTCAGTTGAGGATGATACTTTTAGTGGTACGTAAAAATAATTTCGGAGCGGTCCCAATGTTGATTATGTTATTTATGTTATAGGAGACCACAATGAAGGTATTTGGATAATCAATAGGGGTGTCAAATACCTTTAGCCTTTGAAAAAATTAAAGAGAGTTCAATAAACAGGTTATATTTTGTTTTTAATATTAAACTTGTTATCTGATTATTTGTTATATTATCATTACAAAATTTATGTAATCTAAATTAACTGTTCAACCACTTTTGAAGATAATGACTTCTTTACATTCTGGTGCTCCTATCCTTGAGGCAGAACATGTCTCTCAAGCAGCTGCTATTACTGCTGCGGCGGCTACTACTCCTGCTACTACTCCTGCTGCTCCTACTGCTGCTCCTGCTACTCCTACTATTGCGACACGTATGAATCCTTCTTCTCCACGTGCTGAGGTCCACCAACCAAAATCACATGCCATTTCTTCCATTTCAGATGAACATATAGATGATGTTGATATCGATGAAATGGTCAGGAATGAAGGATCGAAGTCACAGAAAACACAGGTGCGTCGTAGTTTGACGGTGTTAGCCAATGTTATTAATGTGAAAAGAAAAGGCATCAAATTTGATGTAGGATGGAATACATGAGGCCAACATGAGAATCCAATCACGGCTATGTTTATTATTTACATTGGAGTTGTCACTCGGCAACACGTGCCGATTGACATAGATTCATTGCACCATGTTGTGTCCGGGCTGAAAGCTATGATCTGGGAAGAAATTACGGTAACATTATGAATTTATTTATTTAATTTATTAGAAAATAAAATAATGAAACAATGTATTACTCTTCTCAATCTCTTACAAAATACATTTATAGTAGACGATTCACACAAGGATTATGTACTAAGGCTTGTAGGAAAGATTCATCGTGGTTTTTGCACAATTTTAACAAGATGTCACCAGAAAGATTCCAAAGGTAAAATATTCCCACACCCACCCATTATCTATGCTCACCTGATATCCCAAGAAGTATGGGATGCATTTATTGGCTGCCTTGGGGATGAGAAGTTTCAGGTACATTGTGGGTGATAATATGTTGTTTGAGGATACGTGTATTCATAACATTGATTGTCTATATTTCATTTATGAAACAACAACTTTGTAAATAAAATAAGGAACATGCATCAAAACCAATATCCCCTATCGTAAAGCATGGATGGGGTATGCTTCACTAGAAAAGAAAATGGTACGTATTTTAAATTTACAGTAATATTGTTAGGTTCCAACAAACAACATCATAATTATCTTTCTATGCTTATATATAGATTGATGAGTCTAAAACCAAATACGCTTCCATCCCACGTCATGTGCTTTGGAAGGAGGTACGTGTTAATAAGGAATGGAAGCTAGTAGAGGAGAACACACAAAAAGTGTCGGAAATTTTTGTAAGTATGAAACGAAAATAAAAAAAATTGTTTTAAATATCTATTACATAAAAATAATTAGTTATTTTCCAATATCTGACAGCCACAGGAATTAGCTACTCCTATAGTGGATGCAGACCTATTATCGATGGATTTGAAGCATCCAGAAAAATAAAGCCGTGTCAGGGGTGCAGGGTTTGGGGTGACACCCCGAGTATATTTTGAGAAGAAAAAAACAGATGATAGAGATGAAACATTGAAACAAATGAGCGAAAAAACTAGCAACCCTTGAAGAACAATTGCAATGGCATGGATATTTGATATAAACTTTTATGGGTGGGAAGAAAGGAGAAGACACAACTCAGGAACAACTAGCGCATGAAGATCCGGACCCACCCCCCACCATATTTGAGGTGAGCCATTACCCTCAAAGATCTATCTTAGCCGTGGTAATCAATATTCTAATAATTGTTCCCATGAAATGTGAATCAGACAAACACTGATACTTTTCCTGTACTGATCTTCTAAAGGGTGATAATGATTATGATTTATAGCTGTCAACACCCACATATCACCTTGTAGCGAGATCTTTAATGTTCAACATCCCAGATGACACGCTGTATAATAGAACACTTCTGAAAGATCATCTAAAAGTGACGATTATTGTAGTTCATGAGGCAAATGCAGAGCTATCTATTCCACTTGATGATGATGATATTCATACAGTCGAAAAGGCTATTGGGACATTCATTGCCTGGTCGTCACAATTTGTAAGAGTAAATGTGGCCAAACAGGTATTTATTTCAATTTTTTCAAGCTAAACCTTTAATAATTAATGAAAAAAGGGTTTGAACCAATGAATGTTATTATAGATGGAGGAAGGGAAAGGGTTGAAAATCCTCGACTCAAACCCATCTAAAGGATCTTCCAACCGATCCCAAGGAGCAACTGAAAGCATAATAACACCACCTGTTCTCTATCCACATTTACTAGCATTAAAGACTCATGTGGATATGAAGCTAAGAGGTGGTAGTAGTCATATAGTGGTTTTTGAAGAGAATATATACAGTGTAGAAAGTCATGATTTTATTGATGCTTAATATGTAAATGAGATCCTTGAAAATGGTTGTCTAGGCATCACAGTTGTAAATGTATATATGAGGTATGTTTCCGTGAGTTGATTTTCTAAAAGCTGATCCAATGTGAAAATTATGACTAAATTCATTTTTTATTGTTGACAGACGTATATATGAAAAACAGTTGAAGGAATTTTTACATGAGACAAGATTTGGAATCGTTAGTCCTCATCCCACATCATCACATATGATGAAAATAGATCCATCAAAAAAGAATGAAATACTGAACGACTTGCTCAAAATATTTGAAAGCAAGATTACAGATAACATTCTCTGATTAATACCAACCATGAAGGGGTAAAAATCTACGATTAAATCATATCAATTATATTTTGACTTCTTTTATTCATTATTCTTTTTTGTGTTTTTAGGCAACATTTGATGCTAATTGCGGTGAACATGGATACTCCAAAGATTTATTTTCTGGATTCAAAGCAAGGATATCCATCAAACTGACCACACGTGATGGAGTATGTGAATCTGTAAGACACTACATCCTACGTTTTAGGTCCAAACATCAAGTAATATAATTCATATTATCTTTTACTAGGGATTACATTACGATAGGGCAATGTATAATTATTATATAAAAAGGAATAAGGATATGGGCTAAGCATAAGGAGGCGATAAAGTACTATGTCTGGACAAATATCAGGGTATATACAATAAAATTTCACTATCCAAACACATCACAATAGAAGTTGCTTATTCTTATATTGATCAATTGTTTTGTAGTGCCCAAAACTAACAAACTATAATGATTTCGGTTATTATGTTTTTAAATTTATGAAGGAGAACATTTTTCATCAAGAAACAATCATCCCTACAGAGGTATTTAAAAAAATGACTAGTTCATTTAATTTATTTATTAATTCTATTTTTTTATATTTTTCAGTACTACTATGTCTGAAGAAAAGCCTCATACTCACATAACATTATAGATATGTTTAGAAATGAGGGTTCCTCATACCTAAGGACAGATTTTACATAAATAAGATGAAAATATGACTTGGGGACGTGTACAATTGACGGTAATTTTTGAGAGGGTTTGGGGGATCAAAAGATGAAAAATTATTGTATGTAAATTTTCATTGTAATATTGTAATTGTAATTAAATAAAACATCCTTTCCTTAATGAGTCAATTTCCAATTTTAACAGATGATATACACCAACAACATGCAAGAATGATAAACCACTCAAAAGGCATTTCTTTTGTTTAAAATGGACAGATTTTTAAGTGAAAACAACAACTGAACTACCGAACTCTAACCAAACACATTTGGATTGTATTGATCTTTTAAGAGAACTATCGACGGGTGCATTGGGGACTTTCACGAGTCATCCCTGCCTCAATATGATGGACGGTGTGGCCAATACCACTCAATGGGTCTCTCTTCTGTTTAAATTGGACAAATATTTAAGTTAAAAAAAACCGAC
Source organism: Viscum album (assembly GCA_963277665.1). NCBI lineage: Eukaryota > Viridiplantae > Streptophyta > Magnoliopsida > Santalales > Viscaceae > Viscum > Viscum album. Next base: position 958,336,559 of record OY728148.1, on the reverse strand, counting down.
ATTCAGAAATCCAACCAAACGCATTCCAATTGTGTTGATACTTTAAGATTACAATACATGGGTGCATTAGAGACGTGCGTGAGTCATCACTGCCTCAATCAGAGGCACGGTGTGGCCGGTACCACTCAAAAGATCTCACTTTTGTTTAAAATGGACATATTTTTAAGTGAAAACAACAACTGACCTACGAAAATTTGAACAAACGCATTCAGATTGTCTTGTACCTTTAGGAGAAAAATCCATGAGTCCTATGTGAGGTACAAGAGTCATCCCCACCTCAATCTGAGGCCCGACATGGTCAGTACCACTAAAGGGTCTCTTTTTTGTTTGAAATGGACACAATTTTATGTGAAAAAAACAACTGACCTATGGAAATTCGACCAAACACATTCATATTGTCTTGATCCTTTAAGATAACGATCCATGGATGTGTTGGGGACATGAATGAGTCATCCATGCCTCAATCCGAGCCATGGTGTGGCTGGTACCACTCAAAGGGTCTCTCTTCGGTTTAAAATGGACAGATTTTTAAGTGAAAACAACAACTGACCTTCGAAAATCCGACCAAACGCATTCGGATTGTCTTTATTTTTTATGAGAATGATCCATGGGTCCATTTCGATGTGCACGAGTCACCCCCGCCTCAATCTGATGCATGGTGTGGATGGTACCACTCAAAGGGTCTCTTTTTTGTTTGAAATGGACACAATTTTAATTGAAAACAACAACTGACCTACGGAAATCCAACCAAACACATTTTGATTGACTTGATCCTATAAGAGAACAATCCACGGGTGCGTGGGGGATGAGACAGAGTCACCCCCCCCCCTCAATCTGAGGCACGGTGTGGCCGGTACCACTCCAATGGTCTCTCTTCTGTTTAAATTTGACCGATTTTTAAGTGAAAACAACAACTGACTATGGAAATCCAACCAAAAACATTCATATTGTGTTGATCCCTTAAGAGAATGATCCAAGGGTGAATTTGGGATGTGAATGAGTCATCGTCACCTCAATCCAAGGCATGGTGTGGCCGGTACAACTCAAAGGATCTCACTTGTGTTTAAATTAAACATATTTTTAATTGAAAACAGCAAATGACCTACAGAAATCTGACCAAATTCATTCGTATTGTGTTGATACATTAAGACAACGATCCATGGGTACATTGGGACATGCACAAGTCATCCTAGCCTCAATCTGAGGGACAGTGTGGCTGGTACCACTCAAAGGGTCTCACTTTTGTTTAAAATAGACAAATTGTTATGTGAAAACAACAATTGACCTACGAAAATTAGAACAAACACATTAGGATTGTCTTTATATTTTAGGATAATTATACACAGGTCCTTTGTGGTGTGAACGTGTCATCCTCGCCTCAATCTGAGGCACGGTGTGGCCGATACCACTCAAAGGGTCTCTATTCTGTTTAAATTGGACACAATTTTAAGTGAAAACTACAACTGACCTACGGAAATTAAACAAAACGAATTAGGATTGTTTTGTTATTTTAGGAGTACGATCCAAGGGTTCTTTTTGATGTGTAAGAGTCATACCCACCTCAATCTGAGTCACGGTGTGGCTGGTACCACTCAAAGGGTCTCTCTTCTATTTAAATCGGACACAATTTTAAGTGAAAACAACAACTGACCTACGAAAATCTGACCAAACACATTTATATTGTCTTGATACATTATAAGAAATATCCATGGATCTTTTTTTATGTGTAAAAGTCAACCCAACGTCAATCCCAGGCACGGTGTGGCCGATACCACTCAAAGGGTCTCTCTTCTGTTTAAAATGCACAGATTTTTAATTGAAAACAACAACTGACCTACGGAAATCTGACCAAACACATTAGGATTGTCTTGATCCTTTATGATAACAATAAGATGGTCCTTTTTGACATTATTGAGTCATCCTCGCCTCAATCCGAGCTTCAGTTTGACAGTTACCACTCAAAGGGCCTTTCTTTTGTTTAAAATGGACACAATTTTAAGTGAAAACAAAAACTCACCTACGGAAATCCAACCAAACACATTTTATTGTTTGGATACTTTATGGGAATAATCCACTGATCAATTTTGACATGAAATAGTCATCCCCGCATCAATATGAGGCATGGTGCGGCCGGTACCACTCAAAGGGTCTCTCTTTTCTTTAAAATGGGCACAATTTTAAGTGAAAAAAACAACTGACCAACAGAAATATGACCAATCACATTCAGATTGCCTTGATCCTTTAATAAAATGATCCATGGGTGCGTTGGGGACGTTCACAAGTCATCCCCGCATCAATCCGAGGCACGGTGTGGCTGGTACCACTCAAAAGGTCTCTCTTCTGTTTAAATTGTACCGATTTTTAAGTGAAATCAACAACTGACCTACGGAAATCTGACCAAACACATTCGGATTGTGTTGATCCTTTAAGATAATGATCCACATGTGCATTGGGAACATGCATGAGTCATATCCTTCTCATTCCTATCCATGGTGTGGCCGGTACCACACAATGGATCTCACTTTTGTTTGAAAAGGACTTATTTTTAAGGGAAAACAACAACTATCCTATGGAAATTCGACCAAACAAATTATAATTGTCTTGATCCTTCATTATAACAATCCAAGGGTCCTTTGGGACGTGCAAGAGTCATCCTTTCCTCAATCCGAGGCACGATGTGGCTAGTACTACTCAAAGGGTATCACTTTTGTTTGAAATGGACAAATTTTTAAGTGAAAACAACTACTGACCTACGGAAATTCAACAAAACACATTCGGATTGTCTAGATACTTTAAGATAAAGATCCATGGGTGAATTGGGGACATACACGAGTCATTATAGCTTCAATCCGAGGCATAGTGTGGCCGGTACCACTCAAACGGTCTCACTTTTGTTTGAAGTGGACAAATTTTTAAGTGAAAACAACAACTAACCTATGGAAATTTAACCAAACGCATTAGGATTGTCTTGATATTTTAGGAGAATGATCCAAGGGTCATTTTTGACGTGTAAGAGTCATCCCCATCTCAATCCGAGGCACGGTGTGGCTAGTACCACTAAAAGGGTCTCTCTTCTGTTTTAATATGATCCAATTTTAAGTGAAAACAACAACTGACCTATTAAAATCCACCCAAACACATTCAGATTGTCTTGATATTTTATGAGAATGATCCATGTGCCATTTTTAATCTGTAAGAGTAAACCCTAACTCAATCCGAGGCCCGGTGTAGCTGGTACCACTCAAAGGGTCTCTCTTTTGTTTAAAATGGACATATTTTTAAGTGAAAAAAAATAACAGACCTACTGAAATCTGACCAAATGCATTCTGATTGTCTTTATCCATTATGAGAATGATCCACGCGTCCTTTGTGATGTTCATGAGTCATCCCCGCCTCAATCCGAGGCACGGTGTGGCCGGTACCACTCAAATGGTCTCTCTTTTGATTGTAATGGACAAATTTTTAAGTGAAAACAACAACTGACATATGGAAATCAAACCAAATTCCTTCGGATTGTCCTGATCCTTTAAGAAAACGATCCATGGGTGCATTGGGGATGTTCATGAGTCATCCCTATCTCAATCTGAGGCACGGTGTTGCTGGTACCACTCAAAGGGACTCTCTTCTGTTTAAATTGGACCGATTTATAAGTGAAAACAACAACTGACCTATGGAAATCTAACAAAACTAAATTCAGATTGTGTTTATCCTTTAAGAGAACGATCCAAAGGTGCGTTGGGGATGTGAACGAGTCATCCCTACCTCAATCGGAGGCACGGTGTGGCAGGTACCACTCAAAGGATCTCACTTTTTTTAAAAAATGGACATATTTTTTAGTGAAAAAACAACTGACCTACCAAAATTCGACCAAACACATTCTGATTGTCTTGATCCTTTAGGATAATTATCCAAGAGTCCTTTTTTATGTCCACAAGTTAACCTCGCATCAATCCGAGGCACGGTGTGGCCAGTAGCACTCAAAGGGTATCACTTTTGTTTGAAATGGACAAATTTTTAAGTGAATACAACAACTGACCTACAGAAATTCGACCAAATGCATTCGAATTGTCTTGATCTTTTAGGATAATGATACAATGTTCCTTTTTGACCTGTACAAGTCATCCCCACCTCAATCTGAGGCATGGTGTGGCTGATACCACTCAAAGGTTCTTTCTTCTGTTTAAATTGGACACAATTTTAAGTGAAAACAACAACTGACCTACGAAAATCCGACCAAACGCATTCAGATTGTCTTGATCCTTTTTGAGAATGATCCATGGGTCCTTTGTGATGTGTAAGAGTCAACCCCACCAACTCCATGGACCACCCACACTCCCTGGACACCAACCCACCCCATGGACACCCCACCCCTCTGAACATTCCCACCCCCTGGAAAGCCCCTCAACCCCCTTGAAAGCCCCCTCAACCCACTGGACACCCTACCCTCCCTGGACACGCCCATGGATGCCCCCCCCCCACCTCGGACAGCCCCCCCAACCCCCCCCCCCCAGACACCCCCACCCCCTGGACAACCACCACACCCTTGGACGACACCCCACCCCTCCTTGACAACACCTTACCACCAACGTACACCCAACCCTCATGGACACCCCCACCCTCCCAGACACCATCTCACCACCCTTGGACAGCCCCACCAACCCCCTGGACCCCACTCAGACATCCCCCCACCACCTATAAAGCCCCCCGACATCGTGGAAACTAGCCTGCCCCCATGAACACCCCATAGACACCCCCCCTGAACACCCCCTCCTTGGACACCACCCCACCCCCCATGGATATCCCTACCGACAACCTGGACCGTCCCCACTCCCCTGGACACCCCACCCCCTGGACACGGTGATCCCCCCGGACTCCCCCATCCCACCCTCATGGACACCACCCCACTCCCCTTGGATAGCCCCACCAACCCCCCCGGACCGCTCCCACCCACTGAACACCCCACCCACCTCCTAGAAAGCCCCACAACCACCCTGGACACTAGCCCACCCCCTGAAAAGCCCCCCCTCACCTGGACACTCCCCCTCCTAGACACCACCTAACCACCTAGACACCCCCACCCACCTAGACACCAACACCCTCCTTGGACAGACCCCAACCTCCTAGACTACCCCCACCCCCTTGTACACCCCCATCCCCCCGGAAACCCCATACCCCCCGTGGACAGCCACCCAAAACCCCCGAACAACCACCCCAACCCCTTGAATTCTGAAAAGAACTCTTTATGTATTTAATTAACTTATGAAATATGTGTTAATGGTGTATGGTTATACATGGTGTAATTTGCATATGATTTATGTGTTTATTTTTTATAGGTATGCATATTGAGATGCTGAATTATTTGCAGGTGCTGTTTGGGTGTGCTGCTGGAGATATATTTTTTGGAGCAGGCATGGTTTTTTCAGCACTTTTTTAGTGCTTATAAAAGAAGCCTTTATTAGTGATAAAAAAGTGCAGATAAAATAAACATTTATCAGCGTTTTTTAGCACTGAGAAAAGATAACTTTACCAGTGCTAAAAAAACACTGATAAAGGGGACCCCCCAATATTAGCGTCGAGTTATACAATGCTTTTTTAGAACTGATAATCATGTTTTGAGCGCTGATAAATCCCATTTTTGTAGTTGTTCCGGTATGCCCAAGTTCCGAAGAATCTTCCCCTCGAGATATCAGTCATACCTCACCCACAACTAAGTTCCACAAAGGAATAACTCAAAGTACTGCCATGTCGTAAGGGTTCCAACATGATAGACAGCGCGCCAATCGGATGCCCGATCTGTGACTTATAAGCATTTTAGCTTTGAGGGCCCGGTTGGATTCGGGTTCGATCCAACCCGTCCATACTAAAAATATCTAAAAAACTCAATTGGAGAATAGTAAAATGACTCTATTGATCCAAGGATCCCAACGCTATAGACGGTTCATCAAACATATGTCTGGTTCTCCGGATATGATGCTTTAAGTGTTCCAGTGTCCGGTTTGAGCTGGTCGGACCGACCATTCCCGACTTGCTTTGGGATGGGTCGGGGTGGACTAGGCCCAATGGGACGTTGTTTGGACTAAACCGCATGGGGGTGGCCCGGCCAGAATAGGGCGGCCCCCATGGGGGCGGCCCGCAAAGGGACAGCCCGACACACATGGGGCGGCGACCTGTTCCGAGGAGGCAGCCCGATTCAAGGGTCGCAACCTGGTTTGAGGGCGGTGACCCAGTGTGAGGGCGTCGGCCCGCTCCGATGGCAGGGGCTTGGTGCGAGGGTGGGGGCTCAGTGCGAGGGCTGTGGCCTGCTACGAGGGAGGCAGTTCGGTCCGAGGGCAGTGGCCCAACTTGTGGACGATAGCCCAGTCTGAGGGCGTCGACCCGGATTGATGCCCCCCCCCCCGACTCGAGGGCGGCGGCCCGCTCTGAGGGCTGCGGCCCAGCTCATTCTGATGCGGAGGGGGGGGGGGGGTGTAACCCTCCGGTGACCTGGATTCCCGAAAGACCAGGAGGTCGTTCGGTTGGTGACGCGGGGTCACTTTGTGGGTGCCGCAGAACCCTCCGGAGGTGGTTTCGGCCTCCGCCACAGCTTCCATTCGTCGACGGCACAGCGGTCACATCGCCTTTTTTCCCGTGGTCGGCCATCATGCCATCCACCTCCTCCTTTCGCTGTAGCAGACCAGCCATGACCCTCCTCTTGAGGCGTACGTCGACGAGTTTGTGACCTTTCGAGGCGGTGAAATGAAAGCAAGATAGTGGTGGGTTTGGGCCGGGTTTGTTAAGCCCGCACCCTCCGTGTTATTTCTCAATCTGAAGGATATTAAGGGAGTTCAATAAAAAAATTTATTGAACACAAGATTAATCCCACAATATTCCCCGCAATAACCTCCCGCAAAGACAGATGAATCGTAGGTCCACCAATTAGTCGGTTGACCCGTGTTCATTGTATAATATCAAGAATGTTGAAGAGGGAAACATAAAGGAACACACAAAAATAACCTTCAACCTGTAAGAGACGTCCTCTGACGATGATCGACGGAACCTCATTTATCGTTGTCATCGGTTCGTGACTCGGTGGTGCTCGTCACTACTTGTTGGAACCAGTCTCGTCCTCCTTGTGGTTGGCGTCGTGGTACATTTCCAGAGCTTCATCATTTTGTGAATCTGTGCCAACACCCCTCCCCGATCTCAATATAAATATGAGAGGAGATGGAGTGTATAAGGCTCGGGGAATTAATGAGGTTCATTTAATTAATGAACCTCCCAAATTTCCAACAGTGTGGTTACATGAAAAAAAGAGTTAAGACATTTTTTGTCTTGACACATCGTAGGTCCCGCCAGCATCATTCGTCTATTGGAGGAATGAAGGAAAATAAAATAACAAAACATGTTATTTTATTAATCTTTCAAAAGTCCCCAAAAATTACATTTTCACCCGACCTACTGCAGTCAAGGTTATACCTCTCTTAAGTGAATCTCGGTGCTTCGGGTTCAATGATGCCCTCATATTTTTAAGCCGAACAACAGTTCAAAAGTTAGAAAATTCCACTCACGCGTTTACTGAATGTACCCAAAAAAAAGTTTGGAAAATTATTAATAGTCACCCTCAACCCACGTCGGTTGAGGTTTGGATCTACCTAATTGAAACACGCCCCAACGAACCCAACGTTACTCTCAGATTTCCAATCCAAGTTACCATTTAAATGTTATGGATTTTACAATAAAATAATAGTCACTTAATTATTTTATTTACAGCCAAAAATTAGCTTTAACTGGTGGCCCGCGCCATCCAAAGTAATTATCTTTCTAAAGAGATAATTCCATCACAAGTTCAACGGTGGTATTAGATTTTTATTCTGAGTTACCATTCGTGAGTTATAAGCATTTGAAAAATAAAATAATTTTATTTAATTATTTTATTTTCGGTTATTCCATTTTTAGGTTTTCTCACAGGAGGCCCGCACCGACTAAACATAAGTCGTTCCTAGGGTAAACCCGCCATTCTGATAACAATAATTCACTCATATTTTTAATTCGAGTAACCATTTAAGAATTATTCCATTTTTTCAGGAAAACTACTTACATGTGCTAATTAAAGCTTAACAAAACTTCGACGGATCATTCTGGGCACCCTGGGCCTCAGAATCGCGCGACGTTAGATTTTTCTGTCTTGAAATAATTCTATATAATAAAAAAAATTATATGGAATTTCTGAGACATTATAATAGTTTTTCTGTTAACTACCTCAACAAAAGCATTGAGGAAGTAATGGTATCAAAAGCTTGGTCTTATGTTCGAATGAAGATTGAAGATTCTTACTGAACATAAGTTTCTTCATAAATTACAAAGGCATCCTTTCCATTTTGGGAGCATTATGATTTTTTCAACCAACATTGGTTGAATTTTGTGAAGATGACAATGAGGAGTAAGGATATCTTATAGTTGATCCATTCCAATATTTGGAAATCACTATTTATATCCCTGGGAAGAGATATGTCCTTTGTAAAATTCCTGGATGATTATTTCATGAGATGTTAGGTGTACCCAATCAAGATGAAATCAAGTGTTTTTAATGTTTTCAAAAAATCCAAAGCATGGATGAAAATGGAATCTTGAAAGAAGATCAAGTGTTTGAGGATTGACAGCGGTGGAAAACATTCAAGTGAGGATTTTGAAACTTTTTTTAAATGAGAAGGAATCAAGAGACAATTCATGGTGTCATACACTCCTCAACAAAATGGAGTGGAAATGTTGGTGAACAAAACCTTGTTGGATTGAACAAGGGAGATATTGAAGACTATAGGAATTTTTAAGAAGTAATGGGATAAATTAATGAAGATAAAATGTTATGTGATCAATCTATTTACTTTTGTGACGATTGATATGAAAACACTAATGAATATGTAGAGTGTTAAACATAATGACTATGCTAGGTTACATACTTATGGAGGTCATGAATCTTGTATTGTTAAATGATCAGGAAATATTGAAGATGGATTCGAGACCAATGAATGTATATTCTTAGGATAGTTTGATGTTGTGAAGGGCTGTCGTATGTGGGACCCCACAACCCATAGACTTATCATCAACATGGATGTTATATTTCTAGAAGATAAGGTTCAAGTGACGATTAATGGGGACTTGAAGAAAGATGACACAAACACTATAACATTTGGGGTAAAGGAAGAATCCATAGAAGATCCAATTTCCTTTGAGGGGAATGATGATCAAGTTATGATTGATTTTGAACTATGACGATCAACTCATGATAAAAGAGAACCAATATGGAACTTAGAATTTATCACTGAGAGAAATATTGTGTACTACTTATTGATGGAGGATGGTAATACTTATTATTTTTTTGGAGGTGATGTGGAGTTCAGAAATATCCACCTTGATGGAAGCAATTCATGAGAAACTTGATGCCATTTACAAGAAAAAGACTTGAGATATTGATCCATTACCTCATAGAAGGAAGACTATCAGTAAAAACAGGTTCATTAAGATCAATTGGGATGAAAAGGAATAATTGTAAAGATTTCATGCAAGACTGATGGTCAAAGGATATGCATAGAGACAAGTTATTGATTTCAAGGAAATATTTTCTCCCACTATTAGAATAACGACTGTTCATATAGTTATGGGGATGTGTGCAGTATATAGTTTAACTCTAGAGTAGCTAGATGTGAAGAGAAATTTTCTACATGGTGATCTTTATAAATAAATATATATTCTATAATCGGATTTTTTTTCAAAATAAATAAAAGTGAACATGGTGTTTAGGTTGAGAAAAACTTTTTATGGTATTAAGCAGGAACCAATGTGTTAGTACAAGAGATTTTATTTCTATATCATGATAATCGTACACTAAATACTTCATTCAGATACTTGTGCATATTTCATGGGTTCATATGGTAATTATTTTATCATTCTTCTATTGTATGTGGTTGACACATTGATAGTTTTCATGGGAGTATGATATGAAGGAATTAGGACCAAAAAATAATATCTTGGGATACAGATTTAATGAGATAGAAATAGGGGTATGATATAGCTATCAAAAAATAATTTCTTGAGGAATATCTTGAAATTATTTCACATGTGACATTATAAGCCTATATTTATCCCACTTACTATTAATTTTATGTAATCCTCTATGATAAATCATAACAGTGATAATAGTGAAGTATAGAGGATGGAGATGTCTCAATTACCTTATGCACCAGTAGTGGGTAGTATGATATTATCTATGGTTTATATCAGACCAGAAATTTCACATGTAGTGGGAGAAGTTAGTTGGTATGTGGAGAATTAAATATGGGATCATTGGAACATATTAAAGAAAACCATTAGATACATCAAGGAGATCTTATATGTTGTATTATGTTATTAAGGATCAAATTTCACTATTAGAGCCTACGTAGATTCAGATTTTGTAGGTGATTATGACCAATGAAAATACACTTTAGGTTATGTGTTTAATTTTATAGGATGAGTTGTGAGCTGGAATTCATAGTTGTAGTCTGTTATATATTTATCCACGACTAAGGTAGAGTACATGAAAACTACATAGGCTTGCAAAGAAGTGATTTAGATGTGAAGGTTTCTAGAGGATCCCGGACAATGACAGAAGTATACCCAATTATTTTTTTGACAATCATAGCACCATGAAAATTAAAAGGAATCTATCTTTTCATTCCAAGATAATGCACATTATGGTACAATATCACTTTGTTCCAGATGTGGTGGAGGAAGGAAAAGTGGATATGCATAAAAAATTTATTGAAGAAAATTATGTTAATTTTATGATGAATTTTATTAACTTTTTTAAGTTAATATAGTAAAAAACCTCAATCGCAATCCTAGATATAAGAGAAACATGGTAGGAAGATCGAAAAGATTTGTGGAAATATTATTGGTTCCCAATCAGATATCCAAGTGTGATTTATATTGGCATTTTTTTCCCACAAACAGTTTCACCCCCTAAATTTTTCAAAGGGAGCTAGTGTGGTTAGTGGGATGGGTGGAAAAACTAACCCATGGAGTTAAATAGATGTGGAAGATCAAGTAAGGGTGTTGCCTATAAAAGGCATTGCGATTTAATAGTTTTAGGATCATCACCTCAAGTATTGAGCTTCCTATTTCAACATTTTGAGAGTTGTATTTTGTGAGGTGAATTATAAATTACCCAAGAGAGTTAATTACATGGATATTTTCCTTATAATAGAAAGAGAGTGTGTTTAACCTCTTTTACCATAGTGATATCATTTTATTTTTCTATGGGTTTTTACACCTCTTTATTTGTGGGGTTTTCTATGTTATATCTATTTTTCATTTTTTATTCATTTTCACTTTACTTTTATCTCACAATTATCACATCATGAAAGGGCCTATAATATTTGATCCCAATAGAAGACTTAATAAATATTTTTTATCTGATTCTATAAAAAATTATGGGTTGTGCTCTGACGTAGCACACTTTCAATAGAGTAATTGAGTTGTATGGGTATAATTTTGTTTCTCAAAATTACAAGACAAAAATTTAACATGTTTATAATTATATAAATAGTAGGAAGAATAAAGAAAACATGAATAATACAAATCTGGTAATGATTTCTCATAATCGGAATTGTAACATGCTGATTCTAACAAACCATAAACAAAGAACGAGAGAATAAAAAGTACCAAATCTTGTAAAAATTTACAATATATAACATGCTGATGATAATATATATAACCAGTTTGATATTAATAATGATAAGTACCAAGAACTATTAGAGATAATAGACTCAAACATAAGCGAGATGATCAATAGAAATGATTGAAATAAAGTACTAATCAAATCATAAAGAGGACCATAGTTTTTTGACATTATTTATCTATTTGGCCTATATGCATGGTGGAGGCGTTCTAAGATTCCACTATGAAAAAATTGGATTATAAAAGATATTCGATAAATAGTGAAACATAACCATATAAGAAAAAGGCACATGAGGAAAATATCCAATGTTCCGTTTATTAAAATGCCAGGACTCACAGTACAACCAAGATGGGGAATCATCATATAATGCGCACCTTGGAAAAACTCAAACAACACACACATCATAGAACCAAAGAATAATCAAATAAAAGGCATAAATAACTGATAGAATAGAAGAAGAATACCATACTAAGGACCCTTAATAGGATAAATCTCTCATATGTGTTTTCATAGAGCCTCTATGTAATTAGGACTTTTTGTTAGGGTCATCGAGATTGTACTCCTATATAATAATCATTTCCATCTAGGTAAAATGAACACCAAGGAACACTAGAACATCATTAGTGCTCCTCACCAAGCATAGATGAATATTATAAAAACTTATCTAGGTCACTATTTCTTCATTGGTAAGTCAAGGAAACCCACCAGTGCTCCATCATCTACTCTTCTCCCTCAAGGAAAACTAGATCTCCCAAAACCATGGAGATTTTTCACCCAACTAATTCTACCTCAATTAGATAGTTAGATTCCAAATCGAGGAGTCATTCTAGTAGCGGTAGAGGAATACTAGATCATATAACCAAGGATATGAAAAATATAGGTAATTGTTGCAACATAACCACTTAAGAAAAAAATAATGACATGTGACATCAGAGGATAATCTATCAAGGGTTACACATAGATCAAGCCAATCTGTTTCATGAAGAATGAAAAAAGGGAGGAATAGAAAACCATAGGATCATAAGGATCAATGGATCAAAATTAGGTATGAGGACGACATAGATCAAATGGGAATGTGGACCAAGGCTAATGGCACATACCGAATGTATAAACCTAACAAAAGGCCCAAATGAAATAATAAAAGAAGCTCAACCTCAATAATACATAAATCCAACATTTAAAAAAACATAAAATTAAATGAAAATTAATATTATGATAGGTAAAAAAACAATGTGTAACACCTTGAATTTTGGGTATCATATATTGATGATATTATACATTTAATTTTGTTAAATCCCTTTTAACCAAAAAAAATTAAAAGGATAAACATAAGGATCATTATTTAAATACGAACACAATAGTGTCTTCAATAAACCGAGATCAAAAGAGTAATCATGCTAACCAAATATACATATTAAAAACCCTATCAGAACTACTGGAAGACCCTCAATCACCACAACGAGGCCTAGTAAGTAAAAGAGATCCATTGAGTCAACTAAATCAAAAAACATCACCACATCGATCATAAAAACCATGCTGAGAATCAACAGAATGAGAAGCACCATCTTTTAGATTTTGAGATTTAGGAAACCATATGGTTTGGTTTTATAGGACATTTTTTCGACCATTTCTCTAGTGACCATTGGAAGCTAACAGTTAAAAAATTAGTCGTTGGACCTTGTTAGAATAAGTGAACTTATTTAAATATTAATTACTTTCCAAATAATTGAGTTATTATTATGGTTATAATTAAACAATAAATTATGATCTCTAAAAGGATATGTTGTAAAACTTCATTTCACCCTTAAGTTATTTTGAAAAGAATTAAGGAAATCAAAACACTTTGAAAATTTTTCAAATACAATGTAACAATTATCTTTTCTTAAATAATTTTATAAACTAGGTTTATTTTTTTCAAATTAAATTATGGTTTTACTGAACTACGTTTTTGAGGATACTAGTATATAAATTATAATGTAGGTTTATTAAAATTTCCTTTTTTAACTTTTAGTGTTAAAAAAGGGGTTTAGTATTTTTAATTATAGAAATACTTCTAACTAAAACAAGTTTAATTTGTATTCATTATTGTTTAGGAATATAAAATTATATATAGTTCTAATAAATTGATTATTTTCTCTTCCAAAAATCTCTTTGTGTAGATTTTTCAAAAGAAATTGGCCCACTAGGGACAACCCTTTTTGTCTAGGGCCTAGGGAGGCACATCACATGAAGTGGCTGAGCCTGACCCTCAGCCCCAAGCCAAGGCCGGCCCGAACTCAAGGGAAGTAGTTTTCTGAGCACTCGTTTATAGGGCCCCCTTCATGGGTGTTGTGTGATTTCTGAGCACTCGTTGTGAGGCCTGGGGTTATGAGGGAGGCGAAAAACACTATCTGTTTCAATATGGGAAGCAGTTTTTCAGGAAAAAAGTGATCTGGATAGTTGTATCGTGCCACATGTGATCTGGGCTATCGTTTCCAATCCCACACACGACCCACATCGACTGTGTCTCTCTCTCCATGGTCTTTGTCAACGGTTCGATCTGACATGATCTAATCCTGGTCATTCGAGGTTTTTAAATTTCCACTTCAAACATAGACCATCCGATGAAACTAAGATCTAATCTAAGATGCTCAATTATTTAAAAAAAACAGAAGCTCCTCATCCCATGGATTGATGATGGGATTGATCTGGACCGTTCGTTTTTTCACGGCATTTCCCCTAGCCATGTCTTATTTTTCCTCCATGCATGGGTTACACCAGTAACCCTACCCTATGGCACACCCCTCGTTTTCTTCACCTCTGACCGTCGGGTACCCCCATGTCTCCTCGTTTTCTTCAAGCACAACACCCCCCAATAAATGCAATTCAAGTTGGTACGTTTTTGCATGCAAGGTGGTGTGTGATCTTTTGTATATAAAAAACTGAGACATCTCGATTCTTCTCTCCTATTCAAGTCTCTAGGGAGCCCGACCAACCCTCCCTAAAGTCCTCATTTCCCTTGTTTTAAAAGTAAGGGTTTTCATTTTTTCCTTTTTTTGATTCTTTGAGATTATATACTATTATATATTAGAATATATATATATATATATATATATATAACCTTACGGTTCAGTCCAAATGAACTTAAATGTTGAACCTAGGCCTTCAGGTTCTCTTGCATTCAAACAGCTTAATGATTTTAAAGATTATACCTGGCCTCATTTTGTTGTTTTGAAAATACATATACTTTTGGTTATATGTATATATGTCGGTTATATGCTGGAATGGGAATGACCTTTCTACTTCAATTATATGTGAAATGTTTGTGTATAATTGTTCAGGCACAACACATATTCACATACACATAATTTCATATTTAAATAATAAATAAATTTTGAATATGTTATATATATGATTGGGTTTTTATAAAATAATTTTTTTGTAGGTTCTCATAAACAAATTTTTATGACTAAGGGAATGACCTGACCAATTCAAAACGTTGTTGAACTAATATTCATAGGTGATTAAAAAAAATGGGTGTGGCAATCATTCAGTTTGAGTTCAGGTACATACACATATTTTATTTGTTGCATGAACCTTGATTTCAGTTGTTAAGGTCCTAACACATTAGGTCTTATGTTTATGTGTAGTTTTAAAAACATAAGAAACAAGGTGGTAAACAATTCTTATATCCACATTTATGAATAACTTATTTGTTTTCCCTATCTTTTAAATTATGTTGCTTATGGTAAAGATTCATGCTTTCAATCATTTAAATTATTCAGTATTATGCAAAGGCTTAACAATATTTATTTTTTTAGCATGTTCAAGCTCAAAACCCTACTTGAGATTTTTGGTTAACCAAGTAATTAGTTGGATGATAAAATTTTAGAATTTCAAGAACAAACTTTCATGTGATAAATTCTAGTTTTCTGTTCTTTCAGTACCTTAGATGTCAATGTATGTTCCATAATATTCCCTTTTTATTTCCTTTTAATAATGATCATATGATTTTTAACTTATTTTTTGATCATCTAGATGCATGTCTCACTTATAAGATATGTAAATTCAACTACTATGACCAACTATGAATGAACTATTCAAGGTGCTATGGGACATCTTGAATATACAATCCCGTTTAAGTAAAGTATTCATTTGTGTGGCTCACATGAATGTAAATAAATATTATGGGTGCACCCTTGTAGCGCTCCAATGCATTGGGTAATGAATTAATCTCTAGAGATCAAAAGCTTCAAGATACCCAGGTGAATAACCTCAGTAATTTTTCTCTATTGACAGCTTGTGGATGGACCTTGGTGATATGTTCATGAATGTCTAAATGAAATGTTGAAACCACATATTCGAGTCATTTTAGAAGTTCTTTTCAAGATGATATGCCTATTATTTCACTACTCTTTCCCTTATGTTTTTATCAAGTTCATATTGATGTCACATGTAAATGTTTGGGGCATGATTCATGTAAAATAGTAACCAACATATGAAATTGATGTTTTTTCCGTCACACACAAATATGAATAAGTATTACTCTTAACGGATTAATTTGTGCTTAGACATTCATATGTCATGATTTTCAAGATAACTTTTACTACCCCTTTTTGAAAGTGTCCTAATTGATTCATGTATTCTGTGAAAATATTAGTTGAGAACTTTTATGTTATGTTACATGTGTTAGAGTTTTCTATAAGAGAATGTTCTTTGGAACAATTTTTAAAAAATTCTTTTGAACTTTTCATTGGTTTTTTAAACCCCTAACTAGGCATTCTTATGCTCACCCTACGTTTTGATTTTTAAATTTTCAGGTAACAACATTTATCAGATGAAAAATTTCTGAAGTTACTAGTTTCCCAGAGCCCAAACCAAACTCGATCCTCTGTATGGGATGTGATGTGTGTTTATCGGTGCATGTTTCTGTTTTAAAATGTCACATCATGTTCAAAAGGCACCGACTCCTGGTTTTCTTGGGGTCGGGTCTTCAGAGATGGTATCAGAGGATTATATTTGGATAACTTTGAAAATACAGAACTGAAACAAAGAAAAATATACTTCAGCATTAATAAAAACGAAATTTCATAATTTTCAGATAGAAAACAAAGGTACTAATCTTTTTTCTCTTCCCAATGAGGCCTTCATAATTTTCATAGCCTTCCACGAAGATTTTATAAACTACGTCCATATCCTTATGCGTGAAAACATCTCTATGATGTGTCCATGTCTCCCCGAGTACTTCAACTCCACCGAAGAGCGGGTCTGGATTACATCTTTATGATGCATGCCCAGTTTCCTTCTTACACTTGACGGGGTATGTACCACGAGGGACATTTTAGATGCTTCACCGTAGCGGAATGTGTCTTCTCTCTCACGGCTTTCCAAGAGGCTGCGGTAGAGGGAGATCTCCACGCAACATACATGTTTCAAGTATTGTCCTATGGCTATTTTGGTCAAATGATGGACTTTGGAATCCTTTAATACAAATCATCTCGTTTTGTGTATAGAAAAAATGTACATAGGGATGTCTCACAGTTTTACACCCCACATGTCAGAATATGGATAAACCATAAGTGATCCCACGACATCGAACCTAATTGCTCGAGTTGCATATAGTTTAGGGAGATAGAGAGTTTCGAGCTTGTCTTGGGAATTCATGTGTTAGGGAACTGGGGAAACCATTAGCCCCATTTTACATTGTGCACTAGTAGTCGTATAATGAACATATTTTGTTATATCTTTTTTCTTATGTCTTTACATTGTTTATACTTTTCGATGGATTTCATGTTATTGAACTCTCATCTTAATATTTTAGATGATAGGACAAACCCACATGTTATCTTATCCTACTGAGATACTGGATATTATTGCAATAAAAACCTCTGAAGATGAGTATCGTCCCTTCGGAAACCTGTGAGGAATGTGCATGAAATTGTTTGAGGTGACAAACAGTCCGGGGATTCTCCGCACCTATCAAGGGAATGCCCCCATCAACTACTGCATAGGCTCAGCACAATTGGCCGAGCATAAGCAGAGGGGAAAATACCAAGAATGGATCTTTCTGTGTTTCACCCTAGGCCGGAACTACAAGGCCAAAGTAACATTTCAATAGGTTGCATTAGAGGGAAATGTTTATATGACCTACAACTACCAACTCTTCAGCATTAGCCGTACGAAAACATCTATAACATAGATTTTATCGATCGAGAAATAATTCGGAAAGTTCTTCATACGTTGGACCAAAAGGACATTTCCATACTTTGTACGATTCGAGCTTCCCTATGGAAACCCGAGTGTTCGGTGCATGAGTTCAACCCCTTCTACCCGATGTGTATCTGGATCAGAGAAATAGAGGAGTTGAGCATCAATTTGGGTGTTCCACTGAATTCACTTGAGGATCCTCTATGATGGGGGATATGGTAGGAACAACTGAGAGCTTCCTCATAGCATGTTTGTATGAAAGGAATTGCGGGGACATAATTCATTAATGGGGGGAGTAATGTAACACCCCGAATTTTGGGTATCATATAATGATGATATTATGAATTTACTTTTGTTAAAGCCCTTTTAAAAGAACAACAATTTAAAGGATAAACATAAGGCTCTTTATTTAAATAAGATCACCGTAGTGTCTATAATACACCGAGATAAAAAGAGTAATCATGCTAACCAAATATACTTATTATACACCCTATCAGAACAACTGGAAGACCCCCAATCACCACAATGAGGCCAAGTAAGTAAATGATATCCTTCGAGTCAAATAAAGAAAAAAACATCACCACTGTGATCATAAAAACCATGCTGAGCATCAGCAGAATGGGAAGCACCATCTTTTTTCTTTCGAGTTTTAGGAAACTGTAATGTTTGGTTTTATAGGACACTTTTTTAGAACGTTTCTCTAGTGACTGTTGGAAGCTAACAGTTATAAAAAATACTCATTGGACATTGTTAGGATAAGTTAACTTGTTTAAATATTAACTAGTTTCCAAATAATTTATTTATGATAAAGGATATAATTAAACCATTATTTATGAACTCTAAATGGATATTGTTTAAAACTTCATTTCACCATTAAGTGATTTTGAAAAGAATTATGGAATTCATAACACTTTGCGAATTTTTTAAATACAATGTAAAAATATTCATTTCTTAAATAATGTTAAAAAATATGTTTATGTTTTTCAAATTAAATTATGTTTTGATTGAACTATGTGTTCGTGGATACTATTATATAAATTATAATGTATGTTTATTAAAAATTCATTTTTGTAACTTTTAGAGTTAAAAAAAGAGGTTTAGTATTTTTAATTTTAGAAATACGTCTAACTAAAACTTGTTTAATTTGTATTAATTAATGTCCGTGAAAATAAAATTCTATATAGTTTTAATAAATGGATTGTTTCCACTTCTTAAACGTTTTTTTAGTACAACTTTTCAAAAAAAAGTTGGCCCACTAGGGCCAGCCCTTTATGGCTAGGGTCTAGGGAGGCCACTCACATGAAGTGGCTGAGCTTGACCCTCATCCCCAAGCCATGGCCAGCCTAAAATCAGGTAGAGGTTCACCAAATGGTGCTCGGGAGTGAGCAAGAGTGCATAAGCTCACCAGTGCGAGCATGAGGTCGCGGTGGGGTCTGTGTAGGCCAAGAAATGTGGGCCGGAGCCCGTGTATAGGGCCCCACTCGTGGGTGTTGAGTGATTTCTAAGCACTCGTTGGGAGGACCAGGGTTATAAGGGAGGTTAAAACCACTCTCTATTTCGATGTGGGAAGTATTTTTTCGGGCGAAATGTGATCTGGAACGTTGGATCGCGTCGCTCGTGATCTGGGATGTTGTTTCTGATCCCACACATGACCCTCAGCGACCGCGTCTCTCTCCGCGGTTTTTGTCAACCGTTCAATAAGGCATGATCGAATTATGGACATTTAAGGTTTTTAAATTATTGCATCGAATGTAGACCATCCTATGAAACATAGATCTAATCATATCCGCTCAATTATTTTAAACAGTGGACGCATCTCATCTCTTGGATCGATGTTGGGATTGATCTGGACCATCCATTTTTCCTCGGCATTTCCCCAAGCCTCATCGCCTTCTTCCTCCATGCATGGGTTACAAAAATAACCCTACCCTATGGCGCACCCATCATTTTCTTCACCTATGACCACCGATGACCACCATGTCTCTTCGTTTTCATCATGCACGACACCCCCATTGAATGCAATGCAAGTGGGTATGTTTTTTATGTGGAAGGTGGTGTGTGAAATTTTGTATATAGATAACTGAGATCTCTCAGTTCTTCTCTCCCGTCCAAGTCTCCAGTGAGCCCAAAAAACTCTCCATGAAGTCCTCCATTCCCTGGTTTTTAAAGTAAGGGTTTTTAGTTTTGGACTGTTTTTCTTCTTTGAGAATATATACACTTATATATTCGAAAAATATATTTTTTTTAACCTTACGGTTCATTCCAAATGTTATTAAATGTTGAACGAATGCCTTTGGGTTCTCTTACATTCAAATAGCCTAAAAATGTAAGGATTATACCTGGCCTCATTTTTTTGTTTTGAAAATACATATGTACTTTTGGTTATATGTATATACATCACTTATAAGCAGGATTGGGCATGACCATTGTACTTCGGTTATATATATGATGTTTTGTATAATTGTTCATGCACTGCACATATTCACATACACTTAATTCCATATTTAAATAATAAATAAATTTTGAAAATGTTATATATATGATCCGGTTTTTCTAAAAAACATTTTTGTAGGTTTTCATAAACAAATTTTTAGGACTAAGGGCATGACCAGCCCTATTCAAAATGTTGTTGAACTAATATATATATGGGATTAACACACATGGTTGTGCCAATATTTTAGTTTGAGTTTGGGTACAATAATATATTTTATATGTTGCGTGAACCTTGATTTCAATTGTTATGGTCCTTACACATTAAGTCTCGAATTTAGGTGGAGTTTTAAAAACATAAGAAATATGGTGTTAAACAAAACTTATATCCACATTTAAGAGTAACTTATTTTTTTCCTTATGTTTTAATTGATGTTGCTTGTGGTGAATATTCATGCATTCTAGCATGGACATTATTCAGTATTATGAAAAGGCATAACAATATTGAATGTTTTAGCATGTGAAAGCTCAAAATCCTACTTAATATTTTTGGATCACCTTGTAATCAATTGGATGATAAAATTATAGAATTTCAAGAACAAACTTGCATGTGATAAATTCTAGTTTTCTGTTCATCCAGTACCTTAGATGTCAATGTCTGTGCCATAATCTGCATTTCGTCTTTCCTTTTAATAACAATCATTTGATTATTATCTTGGGTTTTAATCATCTAGATGCCTTTATCACTAATAAGATATGTAAATTCAACTACTATGACAAACTATGCATGAACTATTCAAGGTGGTATGGGACATCTTGAATATACAACTCCGTTTAAGTAAATTATTGATTTATTTGGCTCACATGAATGTAAATACATATTAAAGGTGCGCCCTAATATTTCTCCAATGCATTGGATAAAGAATTAATCTCTAGAGATGACAAGCTTCATGATTACCTCGTGAATAACCTCGGTAATTATTCTTTATTGAGACCTTTGGGATGAACCTCGGTGATATGTTCATGAATGTATAAATGAAATGTTGAAGCCACATATTCAGGTCATGTGATAGGTTCCTTTCAAGATGATATGCCTATTCTTTCACTACTCTTGCCCTTATATTTTTATCATGTTTTTATTGATGTCAAAAGTAATATTTTGGGGCATGATTCGTGTAAAATAGTAACCAACATATGAAATTGAAGTTTTTTTCCTTCAAGCGCAACTCTGATTAAGTATTACTCTTAACGGTTTAATTTTTTCTTAAACATTCATATGTTATACTTGTTCAGGATATCTTTTACTACCCCTTTTTGAAAATTTCCTAATTGATTCATGTATTCCTTGAAAATATTATTTGAGCACTTTTATGTTATGTTACATGTGTTACAGATTTCAATAAGTGAATGGTCATTGGATAAGTTTTTAAAAAATGCTTTCAAAAGCTTCATTGGTTTATTTTAAACCGCTTACCGGGAATTCTTATCCTCACTCTAAGTTTTGAATTTTATGTTTTTAGGTAACAACTTTTATCAGATGAAACATTTCTGAAGTTTCGGGTTTCCTTGAGCTCGAACTGAACTCGATCCTCTGTATGGGATGTGATGTGTGTTTATCAGTGCATGTTTTTGTTTTAAAACGACATATCATTTTTAGAAGGCACCAAATCCTGGTTTTTCTGGGGTTGTGTCTTCACATAATTCAAGGAATTAAAATCATTTCATTTACAATATTGAGTGAATGATGTTCAAAAATATCCACCTTTAAGATGAAATGCATTAACATAAACACCCGATGTCCCTACATCACCTGTAACACCCCAAGATTTTACAGTATTTCACTTCTTAAATAAATTCATTTTATTTGACAGATTATGTTGTATTCAATACAAAAATGTGTTTATGATACACACAACAATGAGTTGGATTACGTTACATGCATAACTAAGTGTTACCAAACAACAATAAATTATTCAAATATTATTATTTATTATAATTAGATATAACTTAGCCATTAAGTTAGTAGTTCGGAATAGTATTAACTAACTTATGAAAATATATGACTGAATTCATTGGTTTTTAATTAATTAAAAATGAATATAGTAACCAACTAAAAATATATGAGATGTTTTTTTAAAGAACTATTTTTATGCTCCCAAAGCCATTTTATTCTAATAAATTAAATTAATTACTATTATAGAAAGATATTAATGAAATATATATTTCATAAATTAAAAAAAATATTTTTTATATTCATATAATATATTTGAGAGGTATAAGATAATAAGAAACCCAATATTACACATAAAACATATTTTTTTATAAAAACAGTTTTAGCGTCTTTTAATGGAGAACCTATTTTAAATCCAATTTTGGACAATTTTATGAATTCTATTTGAAAAAATAAACTTCATATTTTAAATATAAATATAAAATTTTACTTTAGTTAAATTTTTGGTATTTTTTTGATAAGTTTCATATTTTGATGAATAGTGAACGATACTAAATTTTAATTGAAAACAACTTTTTTTCATCAAAATAATTTATAGTGTTAAATTATATTATTGAAAGTTTTTGAAGTATAAATAGATTATTTTTATCATTTAATACAATTTAGGTTATTTTAATCAATTTTAAAATGAATTTAGATATTAAAATGTTTCAATCATTTGCATGTTTAAACTTTATTAACTCATTTTCTCACACCGTGAACAAGATTAATTTTAAATTAATTACTAAAAATTCTATTTTTTGAATTATGAAAAATGGATTTAATATTTGAAATTAGTGGGTCCAAATTATTTAAATATATTTCTTTTATTTTTGGTCATATGAATAGAAAAATTTAGTAATATTTTAATTACCATAGTTAAGGGAAAATTAGGTAATTATATATATAAATGATATTATAAAATTACCCCAACACTTGTACTAATTTAATTTAATGAGTGGTTTTCTACAAAAATCATCATTAGGCCGAAATTATACTATTTTTAAGCCACATGGATGGGAATAATTCTTTTATTATATTTTATTTAATGCTATGTTAAAAATGTCATACTCATGTTTTTAATAAGTATTACATTTTTAATACATGGTTATAGAAAAGATAAATTACACCATACACAATCATTTGAAAGATAATAAATTATTCTTCATCATGATAATTTATATAAAATTTTTTGAGAAGAAATAATTTAATTAAATGCTTTCATAATAATGACATAGTAATTGTTTAATTAATGGAAATAAAAAGTAATTGATATTAAAAACATTTAAATGTATAAAATTTGACATAATTAATGACATCCATGAATTTTATAGATAATTTATAAATTTTAGTGACATATTATATGTTTTGGTTTAATGTTATCATGATGTTAGGATATTTTTTAAAAAGAAAAATATTGAATAGTATCAAAAAATGAAAAAAAATGATACTTTAAAATAAATAACATTTTATTAAATGATATAAAATTCATAAAAATATAAATTCGAACAAATAACTATAATAAGGATAAATATTTCATGTATGATCCATTTGGGGTTCGTTTATCATTTTATAGTAACTGTATTATCCCTAAAGAGTAAAAAGAATTGTCATGGTAAGAGTTAAAGGGTTTAACTAAGGGTTAAAGACAAATGATAAGGTTAACATTGTGACCTAAACAAGTCTAAAAATTATTTTTTGAGAGGATTTAGACCCATAATCATCTTAGGGTTTAAAAAACATAATTTTAACACATTTATAATTAAAAAATAATATATATTAATTTAATATTTTGGGAGTTTCCTAAAATGCCCCACCTAAATTATAAAAGGGAACTATCTCGCTCACTTACTTACACCAATTTGAACATTCTAGATCAAAAAAAACCTACCCATTTATCTTCGTAACTTTCATATATACATATTAGAGGTTCTGGTCTTCTCAAAAGACAAACCCTAACATCTCTATGAAGAGATCTGTAGAGACCCAACCCCAGAAGGCCCAAAGCTGGTGTCTACTACTATTGCATTGACATGATTACAAGGTATTAAATCCCAAAGGACTAAGAATTTAGTAGTATTGACAAAATAGATATATACATGAGAAAATAATAAACTAATTACAACATATTTTTCTTCTTCTTTCTAAATAAATAGCATTGAGGATAACTCTAATCTAGTTAGTAAATACATACATATCTTTCATAGTATGTTTCCTCGATTACTAGGTAAATAAATATAATGAGGGTGAGATAAAATGATTAGTAAGGTAAAAATATAGTGGAAGAAATAACGAATCAATGAGAATAATAATTATGGAATGGTGAATAACTGAATTTACATACCATATAATCAATAAATTGTGAAAGAGGTGCATAAACAGCATGACATGGTAATAAATGAAAACACATGACATTAAAATAACTAGATAAGAAAAAATAAATATGGCAAGGTAAGAAAATAAAACACATACTATCTAAATAATTAAAAATGAAATATATCCATAGATATGTTGACACAAAATCTCATGGATGAATAATTAATGAAACTAAATTAGGTAAAATATTTCTTAATGGGCGTCATGTCTAAGGCACATGAAAACCATTCCCATTAAGACCTTTCACATGACAGTTTAAAATATTCTGATTCTCACAAATAAGTTGTCTAATAAGAACCTATCGATGCATTTAGGACCTATATAATGTTTAGTCTCCTACCATCATTTATTTTCTAAATTATTCCTCAAATTGAATAATCAAAATAAATAAAATGCCTTATCAAATATCTGTATTGAATAAAGTAGATTAAATTATAAATATTTCTTGAAATAATAAAATAATTATCCAAGTAGACATCATATGTAAAATGGTATCTGGTTTATCAATTCTTATAAAACACTAACAATATGAGCTCGGTTAAAAGTTCAAAACATAATCAGTTCTAAAAAGCTCTATTATAGTCTCCCTTTAACAATGATAAAAAAACATTGTTAAAAGGTTCCTTTAACAACACTTTTTTAGTGATGTTAAAGGGGGCCATTAATATAACTTTTTTAGTGATTATAAAGGCATCACTATTAAAGGGGGTAAAATTTTATTTTTTTGGACACCTATGAGCTTGACCCCCTTTATCATCACTTCCACAAACCGTTTAATAGTGCTCCCCCCTTTATCAGTTCTTTTCACCCCGCCACCTTTTATCATCACTTTGTGAATTTTTATAATTATGCACATATTCATGGATTTAAACCATAAAACTCTCCTTCGAAGATAGAACACCTTTACCACTACACTACATTGTTTGGAATCCTATTTAATGATGTTTCTATTTATATATATATATATAAATATATTTATATAATTATTTTAAAATACATTTATGCAGTATATATATGTCTGTGTGATATATATAAATTTATATTTATTTAAATATATTATATATTATATTCATTTTTATATAAAAGAATATAATATAAATATATATCTCTTTATTAAAACACACATATGTATATGTATATATAATGTAAAAATGGATAGATATTATTTAAAATACATATTTAGAATATGTATTTATTTACATATATTTGAATATACATTTTTACATAAATATGTTGATATATGTATTTATATGAGTGATTCATTATAAGTAAACATAAGAAACATGAATATATATAATTATAAGTAACATTAAATTTTGAAAAATGATAAAATTTCAAAACCATAATATCAATATAAATTTAATACCTAGGAATAAAATTAGTCACCACCAAAAAAAGAAATAAGTCCTCCTTAAAATAGGTTGAAAATCAATCGAATGTCAAACAATCAGGGTACCCTGACTAAAAACTCTATTTTTGAGATCATATGAGATTTTTGGGACTTTAAAAATGTGATAGAGGTTTACCATTGTCACTAATGGTGTATATCTCATCAAAAAATTTGATTTGATATGTGGTAGAGCATTAATGGACACCTAGATCAAAAGTTATCACTGTTTGAAGTTTGAGTTACGTTTTCAACTTATTCTCGATATTTTATTATTTTTTATTGATTTTCTATCTTCAAATTGATATTAAATGATTATTAATCGGAAATAATAAGAAAAATATGAATTAAAAATATTTATTTATTTATTTTGTAATCCATTTTCACAAAATATCTTATATATTAAGTGTAAAATTCTATTTACCATATCTAAAACATATTTTTAAAAATATATATTATATTTTTATATATATAAATATATTTATTTATTAATATATTATTCTCAATAATTTTTTAAGTATACCTTTATCAGTGCAACTAAAAAAGTGTTGATAAAGAGGGGCCATTATCAGCGCTTCTTAAAAAGCACTGATAAGGACCCCCCTTTAACAGTTTTATTTTACAAGTGCTGTTAAAAGATCCCATTTATCAGTGATTTTTTAAAAGTGCTGATAAAGGTCCCCCTTTAACAATGAATTTTTATCATTATTAAAGACATCCTTTAATAATTTCATTTATCACTAACAAAGGGGGTCTTTAACATCATTTTTTACTAGCGCTGTTAGAGCCCTAGTATTGGATAAACCTAGTTTTGTAGTATTTTCTGTTGATGTTGATGAATATAAATACTATAAAATGATCTTTTAAAAAATTGGGGAAAATATCATATGATTATGAAAAACTTTTTTGAAAAAATTTTCTTTAAAAATCAATTTTTATAAAAATTTCTTTATAAATTAACCTTTTATACATGAAAGGGAAGCATCAAAGAAATAATTATAGGTAAATATGTACTTGTTGTGTGAGGTAAAAGAACATACTATTTGCACGGTTAATGTTTAGAAAAATACATTGTTTGAAAAGAGAAAATAATATACCTTTGAAGATAATGGAAAAAGGAAAAAAGGTTAAAAACATCATTACCAAATCCTTTTAAAAATAATTTTGAACACATTTTATTAAAACTATTATTTTTAAAAGAAAACAGGTTCTCCAACTAAAGAGATAAATAAATTTCGGTTTTCTTAAAAAAACTCTAAAACATTTTCAGTACCAAAGAGTGTAAAAATGGTACTAATACTTGAAAATAGTCATGAATATCTAGATAATAATTAAAGTTTTTGTTGAAAAATTGTTATAAAATTTCCTCTAATGGAAGTTCCATTACAATATCATTAGTACTATTCTTGAGGAAAATAATCTTTAAACTTCCAAAGGTGTCCCATGCAACTTTGAAATTTTTTAAATCATAAGCATTATGAAGGAATAATATTGAATGTAATTTTCAAATACAATTATGATAAAATAATTCATGATATTATATATCAAAATGGGTAGTATATAATCCAAAAAAAATATTCAAATTTTGAATTTGACATTTATCTCACAGATGTAAAAAGTGAGATGAGAATCCATTACCTTGAGTTTTCATTTTGGGTGAACATCCTTTCAGTTCTTGTATAATAAACTTATTTTAATTTCCTAATTTATTGAGAAAATTTTTCAAGTTTATAATTAATTTTATTTCACTTTTTACTTTGTTTTATACAACTACTTGAAAAATTATGTTTACGTTTGGTGTTTAGAACAAATTTGGATTATGTGTCAAAAACAAAATTGTTAGTTACACTATGTTTAAAGGGGCCATTATATAAAATATCAAAAATAATAATCATGAAATAATTATCATATTTGTTTCATTAATTATGCATTTAAATAAATCCTTAAATATGGTTATGAAAAATGATCCAATGTATCAGTCATGGAGATGGTAGGTTGTACGTACGCATGAGTAATGCTCTTCTTTTTCAATGATTGTTATGGAGAGAAGTTAAGTATCACCATATATTTCAAAAATGATAACTATAAAATAAATAACATATTATTAAATCATATATAATTTTATATATAATTATTGTAATGTAAAATGAATCACATGGTGTTGAGGAGATGGTAGTCCACATGTCCATGAAAGACGTTATCACTATTTAAGTGTGTGAAAGGGAAATAATGAAAATGATATATATATATATAGTATATATAATGAAATTTAATTATTTAATTTATATAATATAATGTTTTTTATGTCACATATTATTAATTATAGTCATAATTTATACATTCCATGGATCGTGTGAACAAATCACATCGATTTGAGGGGGCAATAATCCACACTTCCTCAAACAAAGTTATCGTGTTAAGAAAATGGAATTTATTAAAGGTATGAGTTATAAAAAAATTAAAGAAGTATAAAGAAATAATAAATATCATATATATCATATATAAACAGAGTGTCCATCATAATTTCCAACCATGAAAGTTGGTAAAGGAAAATGAACAATCATCATTTCGCGAGGCAGTAGTTTATCGTACATAGAAATAATATATTCGTTACCCATTAGATGGAAGTGTGTGTATGTGTTTGTATATCCTTTATCATAACAAAATACTAGTATATTAATGATAATTGTGTTGTTATATAATAATATAATAAGAATATCTGAGGTGTTGTAGAATTGAAATAAACTAGAAAGCTTGAGAGAAGACATTACCTCTTAATCGGGTAACTACTTTTGGTTTCTACCAAAAGGATTATGTGGAAGGATTTATACAAAAATGGAGGCTTAATTATATAGTGGAGGGATGTTGGGAAGCAATATGGGAAGTTATTTTTCAAATCTATGAGGTTTGAGATGTGTCATGAATGGGGAGCGGTGGCGGCCTTTTATAATGGAGGAAAATGACTCACTTGGTATTTTGAAACCAAGTTAGGTGTACCAATGTTTTAACCAAAAAAATGTCATAAAAACCCAACCAAATCAATAATGTAAGGTTAATGTCGTACTTATGTCCATAAAAGTTGTTTTAGAAAATTTTCTAGGTCATTTGCCCCTTAAGTTAAAGGTTTAGTCATTTATTAAGCTTAATTTTAACTTAATAATTGTAATTAATTTTAATTACTTTCACTAATATTTTTTTAAAAAACGTGTTCAATATTATTAGAAATTATAAATTATTTCTATTCCAAATATGGAATCCATTTTTTATATTCAAATCACAGAAGTGGTTGAAATGAATTTAAATTTAATCCCGAAGATGGCACGACAATGCATGTTTTTAATGAAAAAGTGTATGAATGTTTTCTATTTTTTATAATTAATTTAAAATTAAAATTTATTCCAATGACATAAATTGTATTAATTTATAAAAATATTATCTAATTAAACTTTAAACCCAACTAAAAATATAATTTAACCTAATAAATAAATTAGATAAAAAATAATTTTTGAACTAAAATTCAGTATTTCTAACTATTCATTAAATATGAAATGTTTCAGAAAAATATCAAAAATTTACCCTAAAATAATTATTATATTCTTATTTCCAATATTAAGTTCATTTTTACATATTAAATCAATTAATTTGTCAAAATTATAATTTAAAATGGGTTCTCTATTAAAAGGTGGGAAAATTGCCTTTATAAAAATATAGGTTATATATGTAAAATATGGTTTATTCTTATCTTATGCATATCAAATATAATGGATTAATATAAAAAATATTTTATTTAATATATAACATATATATTTCCTTAAAATCATTCATTAATTTTAAGTAACTATGTTTATTAAGACAAAACTCCTTTTGATGTATATAAAAAATAATATTTCTTTTTTATATCCAATTGGTTCTTTTATTCATTTATCATTAGTTGGTAACCAATGAATTCATTTTATATTTATATAAACCATAAATTTTTATAAGTTATTTAATACTATTTACAACTGCTAACATAATGTCTAGGTTATATTGTATTATATTAAATAATTATATTTTAATAATACCTTATTATGTGGCGAAAATCGGTCTTGTGTGTAATGGAAACTATCAAGGATGGTCATTTTTGCATGTAACACAAGATATCGAGGAAGGCCACTCATTCATGTAAAATAATCTATCACGGATGTCCTCTCTTGCATGCAACACAATCTTACTCGGTTTTGCATGTATTGAAATACATAGAATCTATTTTAAATAGTAAATATTTTATAAAGTATCTAGATATTATATTACCTTACATGTTCGGTGTCACGTGGCATGCAATCTATTGAATAAAAGGTTCTTACTTTTGATTTTCAGTTCATCACATTCTCCCCACCTTATTTAAATTACATCCTCACAATTTAAACTTGGTCATGGTGATAGATTGTTTGATAATTCCTTGCTATGAAATCCCACATAATAAGAAGGGTTTATAAGTAATCCTCTATAAAATAGAGAATATAATGTACATAGGTCACATGGACTACCATTTTAGTAGGTCTCTATGTAATATAACATTAGTGTAAAGTAGAGATATGTACCTGTAAGAAAAATGTAAATATTAATAAGGAGTTAATGGGGTCATCAATCATAGAAGATTGAATATTTCAAGGGGAATAACAAATGATTCAAAGAAGTGAATGTGAATACTATCCTTAGACAAATCAATAATAAGCCACCCAGAGGAAGAATAAGGATGGTATCAATAAATAAATCTCATGTGGAGTAAAGATAAATAGTTATTATTGATTATGAATAGAAGTACTATAAAATGATATTTAAAAAACTCTTTGAGTAAAATATCATTTTATTATGAAAAACCTTTTGGAAATTTTTTTCTGTGAAAATCACTTTTAAAAACATTTTCTTTAAAAATTAACCTTTATACATGAAAAGGAAGCTTCAAATAAATGATGGTGGGTAAATCTGTACTTTTCATATGAGGTAAAAGAACATTCTTTTTTCATTGTTAAAGGTAAAAAAATTAATTGTTCATAAAGTTATAAGAAGATTCCTTTGAAAACAGTGGTAAAAGAAAAAAAGGGTAAACATTTCTTTTCCAAATAATTCTAAAAACATTTTTAATTTTTTTTATTAAAACATGGGTTTTAGAAGAAAATAGGTTCTCTGACTAAAGAGAGAAATAAAGTTTAGTTTTCTTAAAATGATTTTCTAAAACATTTTGAGTACCAATGAGTGGAAAAATAGTACTAATACTTGAAATGGTCATGAATAACTAGATAATAATGAATGGTTTTATTGAAAAATGGATATATAATATCGTAGAATATAAATTCCATTGAAAGATCATTAGTACTAGTCATAAGGAAAATAATCATTAAACATCCCAATGTGTCCCATACCACTCTAAAAAAATTTAAATCATAATCATAATGAAAGAATAATATTGAATGAGTATTTTAAATATCATAAAGATAAAATAATTAATGATATAATATATCAAAATGGGTAGTAGATACACTACACAAAATAATTAAATGTTGAACATGATATTTATCTCATAGATGTAAAAAGAGAGATGTAAATACCTTACCTTGAGTATCATTTGGGGTGAACATCCTTTGAATTCATGTATAATAAACGTATGTTAATTTTCAAATTTCTTGAGAAAATTTTTCATGTTTAACATTACTTTTATTTCACTTTATACTATGTTGTATACAACTACTTAAACAATTCTGTTTACATCGGATGTTTACACCCAATTTAGATTATGTGTCAAAAACAACATCGGTAGGTAAACTATTGTCAAAGGGATCATTATATGACATCTACAGAATAAAAATCATGAAATAATTATCATATTCATTCATTAATTACATCTTTAAAATAAATTATTAAATATGGTTATGAAAAATGAACCAACATTACAATCATGGTGACGGTAGGCTGTACGTACGCATGAGTGACGTTCTTATTTTTGAATGATCGATATGGAAAGAAGGTAAGTAGCACCAAATATTTTCAGAATGACCAATATAACATAAATACTATATTATTTAATCATATATACTTATATATATAATTATTGTGGTGTAAAACGAATCACATCATGTCGAGGAGGCAGTAGTCCACACATCTATGAACGATGTTATCACTTTTTAAGTGTGTGAGAGAGTAATAAAGTAATTGATATATATATATATAAAGTATATTTCCAAAAATTAAATTATTTTATTTGTATCATATAGTGGTTTTTATTTCACATATATTTAATTATAATCATTCTTTATACATTCCATGGATCGTGTGAATGAATCAAAACGGTTTGAGGGGGCGGTAGTCTACACTTCCTCAAAGGATGTTATCGTATTAATGAAAATATAAATTATTAAAGGTGTGTATTATAAAAGGATTAAATTAGAATAATGAATTAATATATATCATTTATATCATATAAAAATATATTTTCCATCATAATGGCCAACTATGAAAGTTGGTAAAGTAAAATGAACAATCGTCATTTTGTGAGGCTGTATATCACTATACACAAACGCAATATGTTCATTACCCATTAAAAGTAAGTATGTGTAAGTGTAGTTCTAACCCTTAGAATAAAACATACTATTATATTTAGGATATGGTTTTTTCTTAAAGAATCAAATAATAATATATGAGGGGTTGGATAATGGAAATAAAACTAAAAATATTGAGAGAAGATGTTACCTCTTAATCGGGTAACTATTGTTGGTTGATAAAAAAAGGATTCCGTGAATGGATTTCTAACCAAAGGGAGGATTCAAGGACTAGGTGAGGGGTTTATTGAATCTATATAGGAAAAATTGGTTGAATCTAATTGGTTTCATAGGTGTGAGGAATTAAGAGAGTTTGTGACTTTTTATAATGGAGGAAAAGGACTCACTTTGTATATTGAAAACAAGTTACATTTACCCACATTTTTACCTACAAAAAAGTCATCAAAAACCAACCAAACTCAATAATGGAAGGTTAATGGCCTAATTATTTCCATAAAATTTGTTTTGGACAAATCATGATCTTGAGCCATACTATATGGAAATGAAAGTTGATATGTCACTAATCCTATGCGATCAAGGATCTCAAAGGGGTCAATATTCCTCGAGCTAAAACTTACCTTTCTTTACAAAGTGTATGAATCTCTTCCATGGTTATATTCAAAGAAAAAAATTTTCTCTTACATCAAAATTAAATTCCTTTCTGTAGTAGTCAGTATAGCTATTTTACCGACTCTAGGTAGGTTTTATTTGTTTTTGTATGGATGGAAACTTCTTTGTCATCACTTTCACAAGATTGGGTTCAGGTATCTTTCATTCCATAACTTCATCCCAAAAAATTTTTAGTTCTACATCGCTTTACATTCAAAGATTCATATAGATCCATTTAAATACTCGAGTGGAAGTTGTTTTTATATGATAACTCAAAAAAGTGATATGTTCATCACATCATCCATTAAATTCCATCAAGCGTGATCTTAGCATGTCCTCAAGTTTTTGAATAGTCCTTTTATATTTTCTATTAGTTTGGGGGTGATAGGTCAGGCTGAAATTTAATTTAGTACTAAAATATTATTGAATGCCTCTATATAATTTAGAGTTGATCCTTGGATCACAATCAAATATGATCGAAAGTGGAACCCCATGAAACCTCACCATTTCATTCACATATATCTTGGAAATTTTTTCAAGTAAGAAATCTTCCCAAAGAGTGATATATTGGTCAGTCTTGGTGAGTCGATCCACCACAAACCATATCATGTTTTTTTTATGGATGTTTTTGGGAGACTGGTGATAAATTCCATGGTGATATTAATCCATTTCCACATGGTTATAAGAAATGGTTTCATCATCACTTTGGTATATGTTAACTCTACTTTTAGTTGATGACATACCAAACACCTTGATATTTACTCTGTAATCTCCTTCTTCATGTTGTCCCATCAAAAGTGTTCTCAAATATCATGGTATATATTGGTACTTCTGGGGTGGTGTCGAAAGATAGGATATGTGCATTATACAATAGCGTGGTCTTTATCTCAGGTGATGAAGGTACACAAAGCCTCATTAAAAACTAAATTACACGATAATGATCAATTTGGAACTCATGTAGCTCCCCTTCTTTTATTGATTTCATCTTTTTTTGGCTTCAGATCATCCCTTTATGTCTCCTTGATCTTCTCTTAGATAGATAGTTGGGAATTCATTTGGGAGAGGTAGGATGTATTCCATATAGTTATGATTTCAAGATATATCCTTTTCATATACAAGAAGATAAGGTCTCTCTCACTTTTCATCATGGATATAGTAGCATGTTTGTTTTCTGTTAAGAGCATCATCTACCTTATTCTCATTTCTCGAATTGTAGTGAATAGAGAAATCATATTCCATGATTAGATCAAACCATTTTCTTTTATGCATGTTGATATACTTGTATGTGAATATATACTTTAGACTCTTATGATCAGTATATATGTAAAAATTCTCACCATAAAGATAGTGCGACCAAATATTTAGAACAAAGATCCTATCTTCTAACACTAAATCATTCTCCAAGTAGTTCTTCTCATGGGTCTTTGAATATCAAGAGGAATATGATATCACATTATCATAATACTTGAGTACAAAACATAATACTTTCTTGTAATCATCACTATATATCACAAAAGAGTCTCCAATTATTGGTAGTGTGAGTACATGTTAAGACCAAGATGATAAGGATCACTATCATATTTAGGTATTCGTTTTTGTTGTCAAGCATGTTTAAGAAAAAAATCAATCACCACATTTTTATTTGGTGAAAATCAGACTGACCATCGTATTCAGGAAAATAAGACTCATAATGGTTAAGAAATTCAATTGTATTGGGAATATGTTTTAAGGATTAAGAGGATCATTATACTCACCCTAAGTCTGGAATGAAAGGTTTAATTGTAATGTGGAAAAATCAGAGTCTTACTGACTTCGATAAAAATGTAATGATGATTTACTGATCTTGGAGTCCTCATAAATTAGTAGCAAGTTATAAAACTAGTGATGAATTATGGATGAAATAAATAGAATAAAAATATTCAACCAATCATATTCATTTTGATCATAATCATACAAACTGTATTCAGTTTGAGATGGAAAGAAAGATGTTGATAAAATATAGGTAAGTAGAAACACTTTACTTAGTAGGTTATATGACGATGAAGCTGATATTCAACGTAATCAAAGTCATGAAGGAATTAAGGGTACATGTTGAAAGTTTACGAAAGAATAAATTTGTTGAATTTGAATCATTCCAGTCTCAAGATCATCATAATGATATTTGTGGATGAATAATTGTTTAATGACCAAGGAGGATGATCGTAATGAAGGTGATAGGTTTTAGTTAAACTAAATGCCAAAAAGATTTAAATCCTCAATGAAAGAAGTTAGCAAACATCATATTCAAAAAAGAAAAAAGCCCTTAATGATTATCCATTGGATTCAGTATGTCATCATATTCATCAAAGGTTTTATTTTTTTGTGATAAAAATTGGCCGGTATCATATTTAGAAGAGAAAGAAGTTTTTGAAGTTGAAGCTGCTGATACGGGTCCATTAGATTCGGTATGCCATCATAATCATCAGAGGAAGAATTGTTTAAAACTGATGAATGTAAAGAAAAGGAAATGTATGTAGTGGCCAATATGAAGAATAAATTCAGAGATTTATTAATAATGTAGTCAACCATTTACAATAGGTTTAAGTACTTTGTTTTTTATTCTAGTGGGTCAAGAGAAGAGATAAAGAAGAATATATTGTTTTACATTTTTCTTCATCGTAATGAGGCGAATCATAATGGCAAATCAGAATGGGAAATTAGAATCAGACTAATGATTTTAGGGAAAGTATAAATTATAGATAAATCTATTTGAAGATTCATGATGGTTCGAGAAGTGTTTAGAAGAGTTTCTAATGCCAAGATGTACCTGAAATTCAAAGGAACATATAGATTTGTAAAATGTAATTGAGAGGAAAAATTTTCAGGAATCCCACCCAAACAATTTTTAGGGTGAGTTTAAATGAGAAATTACATTGTAATTTATGATAAATGTACTATTCATTGTGAATAAGAGACAATGCAGAGCTTTAGAGATAATAAGAAGTTTCCTGAATGAATTTCGTTGAAGAAGTATTTAGGATAGAAAAAGCATATGAGGAGAGATAAGATTGTTTTCAACTAGTCATCGTATTGGGAAGAATCATCATACTAGAAAAAATTGTACTGGGATTTCTAGATTCAAGAATAAATGGTTAAGAATTTTCTCAAATCTATTCTAATAAAGTCTTATATTTTTCTTATTGATCAATTAAACTAGGAGAATCAGACTGAGTTTTATAACAAAGTCCATAAAAGTTCTTACAAATTTCTAGGTAAGAAAGTAAATATTTTTTATAAAAAATAACACATTAGTGAATGTTGATAAACAAGAATCATAACTTGTTTTGTTACAAAAATTTATATTACATAATTTATTCTAGAAGGATAATATGCACTTTTGAATTGTTTACATAGTGACACACAAGTTAAAGGGCATATCCTACTCAATGTATTCCACACAAAATGATGGTATTCTAGTGGATTGTGTGGTATTAGATCATTTTCAAACAATACCAAGGATGTAGATATTCTTGTTGAATAATAAACCTTGTAAATTCTTGTGTTCTTATAGATGTGGGTTTTAATTATTATCAATAGGAAAGGAAAGATTTAACAGGAGGAAAATGTTTTTTAATAAGTAAGGAAATATATAAGTAAAATATATCACTATTTCACCCCTCCCCCTCTCAGTGATGCAATTATCATGACTGGCCAATTACAATTATTATTAGAGACAGGTTCCCTTCATTTATTCTTTGTCAAAGTTTTGAAGAGAAGTTGATGGATAATATAAATTGTGTGAACAATAAAGGAATCCTGGTTTTCATTGGTAAGAATTACCATATATGGAATGATATAATGTTTCCCCATCTTATGTCTATTAGATATGATTTTCTTGAAGATTCAAAGGATGTATTTCCTCATATTGATGATAAAGTTCATCTTAATCTATTGATAAGATTAATCTTGAGAGTGATGGAAGGGACAAGAATTATTTACTATCATCACTTTCTAAAATTGAATTTTTAACGCTGAAGGGTGTTTCCATAGCTAAAGGTATATGGTATAAGCTGAAAAACATATATGAAGGCAATACAAAAGTGAAGAAGAAAAATTACATATCTAGAGGCTGAAGTATAAAGACATGAAAATGAGTGGGTATGAATCTATTAGGGAATTATTTACCTGGTCTAATAACATCATCAACACTATTATATTCCTTAGTAAAAATTTCTAGGATTATATAGTTATTGAAAAGATATTAAGAATTATTCCCAAAATTTTGATACGAAAGTTTATTAATTAGAAGATTCATATCATAAAAAATTATCTATAGATGATTTTCATATAAATCTAATCACATATAAAATAATAAGTTATAAATATATGAAAATAAAAATAAAATTTTATAGAGAAATTTAATTAAAGACTTCGAACAAAGAGATTTAAAAAAAGATTATTATTGAATAAGAAGGTGGTTATTTTGATTCTGAAAATGAGGTATGTAAAAATCTTGATGGTTTTTTATCCCTTTTTTCTAAAAATGTGAGAAGAGGTATAAGTAAATATAAATGGAATTTTCCCTTGAAATGATTTTAATATGGATTCATTGGGAACATTACAAAAAAAAACCACAATTAAATAAAGAAAAAGATGGTGGTGAAGAAGAAATAAGGCTAAAAAGGTCATTGAAGAAATAGTATGGAAAAGAAAATTTTATTCTATAGGGAAGGGTAAAAAAATCTCAAAATCTAAACGGTGTATTTTCTTGTCTATAGATAAAGAATAAGAAGATGGTAAAGATAAATCCAAAAATTCTAATGAGCATGTTGGTGAGAATACTTTTAGTGTAACAATTAATGATGAAGAATTCAGAATCAGCAGTTCTGATTAAGAAGAAAATCAACATAAATTTCATTTAAAATAAGATTTGAAATATATTTGAGAAATATTAGATGTCTTGAAAAACAAAACAATAAGTT
This sequence comes from Viscum album, assembly GCA_963277665.1. NCBI lineage: Eukaryota > Viridiplantae > Streptophyta > Magnoliopsida > Santalales > Viscaceae > Viscum > Viscum album. Next base: position 958,298,347 of record OY728148.1, on the reverse strand, counting down.
GGAAGATGAATTTTCCTCATAAAAAATCATGATTTTTTTTAGATAAGAATAAAAAGATGCAAATGGATATTAGTGATTTGCAAAAATATCTTATGGAAGAAAAGAATCGTAATAAATATCTGGAAATGATGTTAAAGGAATAAAAATAGTAGTTATAACATGTCTAGTAAAAACATTGTAAAGATGAAAATAAAATTATATATTTCCAAAAATTATATACAATAATTTGTTGAAAGATTTCATAAGGAAAATCCTGATAAGGATAAAAAATGTAACCATCAAAAGTTGATAAGAAAGATAGAATAATTTCTGGAAATAAGAAATCTTAGAAAATTATGTATGTGGATAAGATTAACAAATTTGATAATTCATAAGTTTTTAAAAAACCTGAGTCTAAAAATGTTTCTAAAAATTATTAATATTTAAATGTTTCTATTGTTTCTAGTTATGACAACGATAAAATGAGAAATAAGCTGAAAAATAAGATTCTGATTGATAACTGAAAGGTTGGTGGTCAACAAAATTCAGATAAGAAGGTTTCTAAGAATCATATTCATAACTCCAGTCAGTGTGGAAGCTATAGAGGAAAACATTCTTTCTATGGTTTCTACTTGTATTGTGATATAATCATAAATAAATCAGATATGTGTTGGTTCAACCAACAACATTACTACTATTCCAAAGGTTATGAAATTTAAAGGTTTAGGGGGATTCAATCATCTCAAAAGAATAAGTATGAAAAATAATTTCTAAAGAAACCTGATAATGATGGTGTAAAAATTAAAAATAGGTTCCAACCGCAAGAAACTATTTGTATAAGATGTGAACAACCATGTAATCTTTCTAAGGGTTTTATTTTTTTGTTAAAGGAAAAATATAATTTTCTTAACATTTCTCATATGACGGAGGTGAATAAAGAAAAATATATTGTTGTTAAAACTACCCTCAAATTATTTAAATGTGAATGACAATGTATTCTTGATAGCCGGTGTTCCTCACACATGAAAGGAGATAATTTTTTTGAATAATTTAAAAGACTTTAAAGAGGAAATTATGAAATTTGACAAGGATGAAACAATAATAATCAAAGGTGTTGGATCAACTATCATTGGGAAAGAAAAGTTTATTTCTATGAAATTTTTTTATATTTATGAGTTGAAAAAAAAACATGTTGAGTGTTTTACAATTATGTGATGAAGGTAATAAAGTTACCTTCGGGAATGATGTATTTTTTTGTGAAATCTGATAATGATGAAAAGATAGTTACAAGAGGCCAACATACGAAGGGAAACATTTATCAAGTTGGTGAGGTACAAAACTCTTGTTACTTGGGTAAGGTAGAAGAAAATTAATTATAGCATTAAAGGATTGGAAACATGTGTCAGATAAAAAATAGGATGTTATGAAAGCGATATTGTGTTCAAGATATTCTTGATTTTCAATGCATAAGAGATTTTTGTTGCACTATTTTTTATAAGGGAAACATTACAAATTCTGTGTATAAGAAAGTTGAGATTTGTTCAAAATAACCGTTGGAACATATTTATTCCGACATCTATGGATCAATGAAAAAACAATCAAAAAATGATGATAATTACTTGATCACATTCATTTATTAATTTAATCACATTATTTCTGTTATGAATTTGAAACATAAATCATATTATCTGAGATTTTTTAAAGGTATTAGGAGGAAATCTAAGAAGAAAAGTCAGTATTAAATGAAAAAGTGGAAAAATAATAATTGTGATGAGTATAAAAATGAATAATTTGAATGATATCCTGAGAATAGTGTAATTTTTCATGAGTATAGTTCCTTATACACACCTCAATAAAATGGGGTTGATGAATGGAAGAATAGAAGTTTGGTGGAAATGGGGAGAACTATGTTACTTGAACAAGGTCTTTCTCATTCGTATTGGAAGCAACCCATGAGTACTGTTGTTTATACTCAAAACTGATTTTTTCTATAGGGCACATTTGTATATGACTCCAAAAAAGAAATTTCAAATAAAAACTACATGTTTGAAACACTTAAGAGTTTTCATGAGTCTATGCATTATAAATAAGAAAGGTGGAAATCTGAAGATGTTTGAGCAGAAAGGTGAAGATGGAGCTTTTCATGGTTATGCTCTAGAAGGAATAGGATATATATGTTTCAACAAAGAAATAGAAATAATTTTTTATTCTAATAATTTGAATGTTATTGAAAAATATATTATGGATAAATACAATCAGACAGATAAGGAAGTTGAGCCTGATTTAGAAAGTTTTGTCAACATATTTGATAAGGATACATCCAGTTGTAATCCTACTCAAAAACAAGAATCAGACTCAGCTATTTCAAGTGATTAAAGAAGAATCTCTAAAATCCCATCTCAAGATGAGGAATCTAGTGGAAACTAAGAACATTATCTGTGATCAACATAAAATGATTTAAACAATAAGAACAACAAATTCTATTAAACATACTTCTTTGTATTCAAAAATTGGGCTGAATTCTGTGAAATAATATTTTGAGTATCTTGAATGGGTTCAGTCCATGAATGAAGATTTTGACCGGATAGAAAAGAATGATTCATAGGAACTCATACCTAATCTAGATAACAAAAATTTTATTGTAACCAATTGGGTTTCCCAGAAAAAAATTAATGAATAAGGTGAAGTGATATCAAACTAGGAAAGATTAGTATGTAAAGGTTACTCTAAAATTTTAGGTGTTGATTTTTATGAAAACTTTTCTCTGGTGGAAAGGTTAGAAAAAATCATAAATTTTCTTTTTATTTCTACAAAATGGAGTTACAATTTTTTTCAAATGGATGTAATGTCTTAAATTATAAATGTTGATCTTAATGAGGATGTTTACATTGAATAGCCTTATGGATTTGTTGTTGGTAAAGAGGAAAGTTAAATGTGCATATTTTTCAAATCCTTGTATGCACTAAAGATATATATGAGGGAATAGTATTCCAAACTGGATACTTTCTTAAGGAATATGATTTTAATAAAGGAAGAGTTACATCAATGAAATTCAAGAGTTTTCATTCATTATAATTTTTTATATTAATGACATTATCTTTACTAGTAATAAGGAAAGATCTTGTGAAATGTTTTCTAAATAAATGAAAATGTTTCTTGAGATTTCCATGTTCAGAGAAATAAAATATGTTATTGGGATAAAAATTTTATAAAATAAGAAACACATTTTTATTTCTCAAGAAAAGTATGATAATGAAATTCTTAAAATGTTCGGTATAGCAAATTTGAAACTAGTTTACACCTCAGTAACAGTGGGAACCAAGTTGAGTAAAGATGGAGAAGACAAGAATGTTGATCAGAAAGAGTTCCAAAGTTGATTTTATTTTTTTTATATTTGACTACCTTAGGACACAATATTTTTTATTATGTTACCTTATGTGAAGATTTTATAGTGATCCAAAATATCAAATTTACATTGTAGAAAAAGAATACTCAAATACATCAAAGGCCCAAAAAATTTCGAAATCAGGTATGATATCTTAGAAAGTATTGATTTTTATGGGTATTCAGATGCTAATTGGGTAGAAAATGTTGATGAGAGAAAATCCACATCTGGTGGAGTTATATTTCTAGGTAAAAGTTATATTTTTTGCAGTATAAAGAAATAGAATTCAGTAACTCTCATTACAACTGAGTCTGAATATTTTTCTACTACACAATCTTCTACCCAACTTATTTGGATAAAGAATCGGTTAGAATAATAACTTGTTTAATTGAAGTTACCCATTATCTTGGGTTTTGATAATCAAAGTGAAATCAACCTTCCCAAGAATCTGCTAAAACATTATCATTCAAAACATATTGATATCAAAAATTATTTCATAAAATATCATGTGTAGAATAATGAGTTGAATATGGAGTATGTTCTTAAATTGGAACAAGCTACCGACATTTTCACAAAACCTTTACCCAAGGACTCATTCTCTAAATTGAGCTTGAACAAGGGCATCTAACCTCTTCCTCGTCACGGTTGAGGTATGTTTTTTTTCATTCCCTCTCTTATCTTATCTTTGGAAAGTGTTTTCATGGGTGGGAATTATTTTATAAATCTATCATTATAGAAGCATGTAAATAGAGAGAGTTGTGGGTAAATTGTGAATTCATTATTGTAAGTGTGTGAACTATTCTAACTGTTTGTTTGAGTGGTTGTTGGAAACAATTTTTTTTGTGTATTCAATGGAGGTTTAAAAGTTGAGGAAGAAAAGGTGAGGAAAATTTTCATAATCACTACTTTTGGAAATCATGAATTTTATGTCAATAATTCTTGTTTCCTACAATGATTTAGAACATGTAGTCTTATAATTATTGATAATTAATACATAGCTTGTGGATAAAAAGTTTAGTGAGTTATGAACCTTGGATGACAAAAAGATACAAAGTGGCAGATTTTTAGCACCAAGATGATAATGATGAATATCATATTCAAGTATTTTCATTTGTTGTCAATGGATTTTATGAAGAAAATAAATCACCTCACATTGTAATTGATAAAAATTATAATAACCATCATATTCAATAAAATCAGACTCACAATGGTTAAGAAATTTCATCACATTGGGAATATGTTTCTTGGATAACGAGAATCATCAAACACTGCCAAAGTTTGTTAAAAAATGTTTGATCATAATGGGGAATAATTTGAGTCTGCCTAAATGTGATGAAAATGTGATGTTTCTTTTCTGATCTTGGAGTTCTCATAAATCACATGTAAGTTGTAAAACATGTGATGAAATCTTGATGAAAGAAATGGGAGAGAAATATTATTCCAATCATATTCAGTCTGATTATAATCATGCCAATCGTATTCAAGATGAGTAGGAAATAAATATGTTTATAAATGATAGGGAAGTTGCAACACATTACTTGGTAAGTGAGATGATTCTAAAGTTGATATTCAATGTAATAAAAGTCATAAAGAATGTCATGATACTTGTTAAAAGTTTATGAGACAAGAAAGTATATGTATTTTAATTATTCTGGTCTAAATATCATCAAAATGATATTTCTGGATATACATTTGTTTAAAGGTATGGTAGGATAGTCATAATAAAGGTTCAAGTTTTAAGTCAGACCAAAATTTAGAAGATTTCAATCCTTGAAGAAATAAGTTTTTGAGAATCATATTAAAAAAAATAAGTTACTAATGTTTATCCATTGAATTCAGTATGTCATCATGTTAATTAGAGGTAGAATTGTTTGTTATAAATATTGATTGGTATAATATTAAGAAGATAACTAATTTGTTGATTTTGAAGCTGGTGATACCGGTCTATACACGGTATTCCATAATAATCATCAGAGGAATTTTTTTTGGAACTGATGAATGAAAAGAAAAGGAAAATTATGTTGTTTCCAATATGAAGAAGAAATTAATAGCTATATCAATAATTTAGTTAATCATTAAAATAGTTTGATTTAATTTGTTTATTATTCAAGTGGGTCAAGAGAAGAGATGAAGAATAATATATTGTTTTATATTTTTATTTGTCATAATGTATCAGGTCGTAAGAACAAATTTAAATCATAAATCAGAATTAGAATGATGTTTATAGAAATTATAAAGAAGAGTTGAAGTTGTGAAAAGATATAAGAATGTTAAATAAGTGTTGACAAGATATTATGAAGTTAATATGAAACCAAATTTCAAAGGAAAGTGTAGATTAGGAAAATTTATTGAGTGGGAAATTTTTTTGGAATCCCACAAAAACCGTTTTTTGGGTGAGTATAAAAGGAAAACTAATTTGTACTTTTGATATGTACTATTCATATAGAAGAATATAGAAGACATAGATCTAGATAGAAGAAGAGGTTTCCATATTTTGTTTTGTTGTATTCAACTGGTCATACTATTGGGATGAATCATCGAATTGGTAAAATCATATTGGGATTTTTGGATTGAAGAAGAAGTTGTTCGGAATTTTCACAACCGTATTCTGAAAAAGTCATATATTTTTCATATTGAGAAATTAAACTGGGATAATCAGACTTGGAGAAATAGATTGGGAAATCAGATTGAGTTTTGTAAAAAAAAATTAGAGAAGTTCTTACCAACTTGTAGGTATGAAATTGAAGTTTTTTTTTAAAATAATAAATTTGTAAATGTTGATAAAGAATCCCCATATCATGTGTTGTTACAAAACATTGTATTTCATCATTTGTTATAGAATGATCACATTCACTATTTAATTGTTTATATAGAGCTTCGTGAGTTAAATGGAATATCCTACTCATTGTATTCCCCACAGAACGATTATTTTCTAATAGATTGTGTGGTATTATATCATTACAAAATCATAGAAAGGATGTAGCTATTCTTGTTGAATAGTGATACTTATGAATTCATGTATTCATATAGATGTGTGTTTTAATTTTTTTCAATAGAGAGAGAAATATTTAATAGTATTCTAAGGTTATTACATAATTAAGGAAATATAAAAGAAAAATATATCACTGATTCACTCCCTCCCCCTCTCAGTGATACAATTATCTTGACTGGGAAATTACAGTACAAGAACAGTTATTAGACTTTTCTTGATCTCCTTATAACTTTCCTCATATCTTTAATCCATAAATAATTTACCCCATTTTGTGGTAAATTAGTTAGTTGGCTAAAAAATAATGATAAATTTATCACAAAATGTAAATATTAACCAACTAATATATAAAACTATAGATTTCTATGACACTAGTGGGTTTAGGTTATTCTTCAATTTCCTTTGTCTTTTAAGTGTCCACATAAATTCCATCACTTGTGATCACGTTCCCCAATAATGTGACCTATTTCATCCAAATTTCACACTTTTTGAACTTTGAATACCTTTTCTCCTTCCTTAATATCACCAGCACAATAATTAGATTCTCTTCATGTCCCTACTTAATCTTGGAATAAATGATAATATAATTGATAAAAACTACCAAAAATTTGTTGAGGTGGTCTCTAAAGAATATATTCATAAAATCCATAAAGATTGTAAGAAAATTATTAAGTCTGAAGGGAATTACAATGAACTCATATTGCCCATACCTTGTAAGGAAAGCGGTCTTTTGAATATCTTCCTTCCTCAACTTTAGTTTTTGATATCCATAAAAAAGATACACCTTTTAGAATTATTTCACTCCTCGTAGTTGATTGGACAATTCATCAATCCTTGGTTGACGATAATTCTTATTTATGGTGATCTTGTTGATATCTTGGTAACTGATATACACTTGTTTTAGTCTATCTTTCTTCTTGACAAAGAGCATTGGTGCACCCCTAGGTGATGTACTAGGGCGTAAGAACCATTTATCCAAATTACCTTATAGATACTTATTTAACTCCTCCATTTCAATCAAGGCCATCTTATGGGAATTTTGAGATTGGAGTGGCTCTGGGTATGAGATCTATTAAGAACTCTACCTCACGATCAGGGGATTCCAAGTAACTCTTTGAGAAATACATCAATGTATTTCCTAAACATGGTCATTTTGTAGAGGTTAATACCTTCCTTTGACTCAACCATTTGGGCAAGGTATACATCTCTACAGGGTATCAACACCCACACTATTGATGGATTTTCCAAAGAAGATTCACGATCTTCCTTGCATTTTTAGAGGATCATGGGATGGTTCAGAACAAAAAAAATAGATTTTTTTCAATAGTGGATTTCTTATATGTATAATGAAAGCCAATACATGACCAATATAGCATCATATTTCAACAAGGGAAATATAATATTATTTGCAAGAATAATCATCCCAAATATGATTATAGGAAAAGAGTCAAAAACTTCGGTTATAATGAATACACCACTATGTTTTTATGGATATCACCACATAAAGCAATCAGGGCTTCAATTCAATAGTTCTAGAAAATTTTTAGGATATAAATGAATAATTACAACCAGAATCAAATAATATATTTCCTATAATTTAGTGAATAGGAACCATACATTGAATGAATTCATTTTCACACTCCACTTCATTAGTAGTGATGAAATAATATTTCCCTTTCTCCTTTGACTTTGGTGATTTCTGACACTGGTTTCCCTCAAGGACATGTGGTTTAGTGCACTTGCTTGCATAACACCCCTGGTCCCTATAGTTAAAGCATTGAACCATGGGTGGTGCATTAGGATGTTCATTCCTTTCCTCTATCATGTTGGTTAGCTTCTTCATGTATCATCAATATTCATTAGCTTGGTGTCCTTCTCTCCCACACTTGACGAATTTCCCTATCCCATTGAGGCAATTAACACGATTCTTCTTCCCACATTTTTGACATGTGGGTAGTTGGATCCTATTTCCTCATTTGTCATTTGACCCACAATATTGAAACCCCATCTTTCTATTAATATCTCCACATCAATGGGACCATTCTTTGAACACTATATCTACTTTAAGAGAACAATAAACCACTTCTTCAAAACTCCCAAATTCTTATATTTCTAGATCATTTCAAAGGTGTATTTTTAAATCACTAAAGAACATATCTATTTTTCTATCATTATTGAAAAAAAACCCAAGGAATATATTTAATACAGTATAAAGTTTTCATCATAAGCTGTGAAAACTTCACCTTCCTTTTTCTTTAGCTATATGAATTCACTTTCAATCTTTTTTTGAAGAGTTCAATGGAAATTCTTTGTAAGAAATATCTTCTTAAATTCTTCCCACTCCATCTCTTCCATTTAATCTTTTTTATTTTTGTTCTTTATCAATTCTTTATATTGAATAGATTCTCTATATAAATGATAAATTGAAAGAGTCACCATATTTTAATTAGAGAAATGGATTATAGAAATGATCTTCTTTATTGAGTTAACCCACTATTCCACATCAAGTGGACTGTAAGTTCCATTAAACATCAATGGTCATTTTTTCATTAAGTACTCAATGGATAACTGATCCTTCTTGGGTGAATATCAACATTCCACATAGTTCATGTTATTATTCATATCTCGAGAAACCTAGGTAATAATTTCCACAATTTTTTGAACTCAACCTCCCTGGGAATTGGGGATCTTATTTGGATAATTGTTTCATTGTCAATCAGACAGGGTTTAGACCTAGTTTCTTCGAGTTTCTACCATTTTCTAGAATAGAAAATGTTAGAAGAAAAAAAGTCAATAAATCATGAGTAATTTAATATTTTATGAAATTAACACTAAAGGAATATCTTATGGGATCCCTATATCTATACTTTTCTAAAAATAGTCTTCTTGGATGTTTTACCTATACATACACTTATACTAATCATTTTTACTCGTGTTTTCTAATCCTAATTCCCAAATTAACTAAACCATTCTTAGATACCAACTGTAGTGACCCTAATTTTTCATACATAAATATAAAATCATTTTAAAGATAAACAACATCATAGAGTTACAAATCTAGGATCCATAGGTTTATGTCTTAGAAAGATTAGGCTCATAAATAACTTGTACATAATAAAACATAATAAATTATTTAAATCCTTCTTCTTTATCCTTCTAAAATCTCACATTATCCTTAGTACATGCAATTACCTAAGAATATACATCAATGAAAGGTGTAAGATAAAATCCCTATAACAGGATGAATAAGGAACTTGAATCAATATAACATGGGTTATCATAATCATCATATCATAATACTAGGATCATTATCAATATCATGAGGTAAAAATGTGATAAATTCATAGAATGCGGAAATGCATAAAAATGAAACATCATGTTATAGTGTTCAAATTCCACATGTAGTTGGGAATAAAGCTAGCATCATGTTAACACATAACACATGTGAATAATAATAACATCATCACTGTAAAAAAATCTACCATCATGTTCACATATAATAAAAATTATCTCATGAGATAAAACACATTACGCAAGACATTTTAGGGATATAAAATTTTGGTCTAGTCATCACATCATAATATTTCCATAATCATGCATGTCACATAGAATGTGTAAAATCATTTCATGAAATAACCCATGGAAAGGAATGGGTTTCATGAGGATTTAAAAAATTTTGATTTCATAAATAAACATCGGGTTCTAAAATGAAAAATTGAAAAACATATTTTCTATAAGAATCATCACTCTTTAATTAAGAATAAACTACTCAATAGGAGTTAATGATGTGTTTTAGAAAGGAGAGTTATTTTGAAAAATCATTGTATTTTCCATAAAATCAAATAAAAAACATTTATATCCAGAAAAATGATGCGGGAGGAATAATGAAATTCTATTTAAGGATAATTAGTGGACTATTTATGCAAATATGTCATGAAATATGGATAACCTAATGAAAAAGAGTTGGGTTCAAGAATCCCTTACATTAATTCCTTCTTTATTTCGTCACTTTTTCACCTCCTCGATAATAAACATATACTTATTAAAAAACTAAAAAATATCTTAATTATATCCATTTATACAATTATTTATCAATTATAATCATTTTATTCTATTTATTATTTTCTATTTATGAAATTGAATTGTTTTGATGTCATTATTTTCCTAAAAAATTCTTGTCTCACATTGATTTCTCAATTTTCATTCAGAGTCATTTATAGAAAAGTATGAATAACTCCAGTAGATAATAATAATTGTAATTAATTATTTATATATTATATATAATTAATAACATCCATCCATGATGGTGGTTATAATAATTTTCTTAGAAATGTCTCCGTAGGTGGTTAATCAACCTTTAACAGGACGTTGTTAAAAGAGAGGGAAATAGAAGTATTGCATTTATTTTTGTTATAAATATGAAAATTACATCATGTTATCATAAATAATATAAATTTAAATTATTGAATAATTTGTTTTCTAGTATATGGTTTTTAAATTAATTGGTAAAAATAAGTAAGAGAATAAGAAAAAAGGGTAAAGTCAATAGAGACTTACTGTCTCCTCAATATAGCTTCTCTTGTAAGAATCCCTATGTAATGTAACGGGATTTAGAGGGAGTATTTGGGAAGATATTTTACTTTGGAATGTTTGAGAGGAGTGTTTTTCTAATGGAATGGAGATGGATTATTTAAACGTTAAGTGTGAGGTATTTTTCGAATAAAATATTTAATAAAATAATATATCAAAGGAAAAACATGTAATAGTGCATTTTTGACAAAATAAATTATATATAATTATAATATAATGGTTTTAAGTCTTTAAATCCCCTTTATAATTCTAATTCATTAATTTATTAAAAATAAAGGTGACGAAAAAAATTGATATTTTAAGGAATCACTTTTGAATTTAGGTTTTGGAAAGTGATTTTTAGGTTTGAAAATTATTTTTATTGTATTTTAATGACTCATTTATGAAATTAAATATATAATGGCCGAAAATAAATTTCTATAAAGTATTATTCCATTATTACATCATGTATGATTTAACTTAAGATACATCGATTATGTGAAAAACTATATTTTTACTGTGCGCCTAAAAACAAAAGTATTTCATAAAATTACAAAAAAACTCACCCAAGTAATATTTTAACATGATCATTTAAAAATGATATTCATTTAATAAAAATAAATTTATATAATATATAAAATATAATTTTTAACATGAAAATAATTATTTTTACAAAATACATTAAAAAACAGTTTATAAAAAATATGCTTTATTTACTTTGAGGTTTTTAATCTTGATATTTATTTCATTGAATTATAATATTTTTATTTGCATAAACTAATAATGATAAATGTTATTTATATCATAATTTATTATTTTTTGGTAAAATCTCTCTTCCCATGGCCAGATTACTATTTCAAACGATATGGTTACTATTCCAATGGCCACATTACTATTCCAACAGTTACATTACCTTATATGTATACCACTCAATTATTTCATTCAATATTCAAATCAATTCCTCTAAAGGTTCTATATTTTAATTTTAAATAATTTGTATTGGTTTACTATAATTTTCATACTTTTATAGAGTGTTGGTAGTGGGGCCAATAATTCAAGTAGATGTGGTCGATCCATATTTTCTCATTTTAGCATTTTTATTTTATACTTTTTGTCCAGTTGTAATGTTTGGAATTTTGATTGGTTTCACTGCTGATTAATATAACAATATTTATTAATATTTTTTAATTGGTTTTCTATATATTTTTTATGTGTATAATATATAATATAATACACCACACATTTATTCAAGAAACAAATTTTACTAATAAACATTATGCCATTACAATGGGGTACCATATCTACCGCCTCAACCTAAATGTACTTTAGAAATCTAGCTACCAATATGATGAGGAGTAGTTGAGTCCTTCCTAGACTCTAGTACCTATCTTAATCCCCTTCCATTACTATACTATGAGAAGTTAAAAAAAAAACTTATAAAGATGGCCCATTCTGCCGTAAACATGGCACTCCAAAGTGGGGTATGAAAACTAAGGTTTCTTGTGGTTTAACTTTCTACACTGATGCACTACAATGGAATATGATCATAAGACGGAATTCCACTACACTAACTGGTCTTCATGTTATTTCCTTGGAAAAAACTGTAATAGAATCACTTATTTCCACCAAAATAAGTGATCCTAGTTTACCATGTGGAAATAGTCTAGCTACCTCTTAGGTCAACTCTCAGATTCTTTTCTATGATGACTTCATGATTCATCAAATCTAAAAAGCTAATCAGAATAAAAACATTCACCTATTAACTAAAATCATAGTGAATACCATCCTGAAAATGTTTCTCCCTAGAGATCTCATCAATAGCTAAATATGGCACAAAGCATTGAATGTTGGTGAAATGTTCAACATAGTCCCTCCCTAATATTCTATCCTATATCAGATGCATGAACTAATGATCCTTCTCACCCCTCAACATCTATGGATAGAAGTGGCTCAATAAATTCACCTAAAATTCCTTCCAAGATAACTCCTCCTCCTTCCCAACCTGCTCCAGAATATCACACAAATGTTTGTTAGGTACACTGAGTATATACACAAAAAGATTCTCCCTACTATCTGTGGGTGTCTCAAGATTCTTGAAGATTGTATAGATTGACTCAATCTAGAACTCATCTACCTGGGAGCCTCCCTTACCAGCGAACATAGGTGGATGTTTTAGCTGAATCTCTCTCATCAACTCATACATCAAAGGAATGATGAAAATATTCTCCTTTTCCATGGATTGCAAGACCCTTAAGAAGTTATTGTGACAATGAACATCCATTTGATCCTCAAGAGCTACATGAAGCTCCAGATCCTCTATGTTAGGAGATAACTGATTTCTACTCTCTTAGAACTCAACACGAAGATGATGAGGAGTCATTTTATCTACAAGAAAAATGCACTCCTATAAACATTGGCTAAAAATAATGTCAACCTCAAGAGGTGATGACAGTAGAGAACCATTAATCGTGGTATCTCTAACCATGGATTATAAGTGTTTTAAAATGAAATAAAAGATTATTTCATTCCATTTATCAAATATAGTATATATATTATTTCACAATTCATATTGGAATGTATATAACACATGCAATAAACATGTCCCTATCCTGAAAAATGAATGTATATATATATATATATTATATCCCTATGTGCCTATCATGATTCATGCATACTCATATCTCACCATACTGGTCCATGAGTGTAAATATCAATAAACAATAACATCACAAAATAATAACATCACACAACATTTAAATCAACCAAGGTGAAATAACATCAATTGTAACAAGAGAACATCATAAAAAATAATCCCCTCACAGGATCTCAAAATTTCCCCCTTACATGGCTTAGCTACTCCAATGAACAAGATCATTACTAAGTCCAAATAGATCCTAGTCTCCTTTCTACTTTTTCCAAAAAATAAAGCAATAGAAAATATCAAGTTGATCCTGTAATACCACTTTGTAATGTCCCCCAATTTGATACTCTATCACATGGTCAAAATGATTTGGTTATTATACGTCAAGCATGAATCCCCATATGCTAGTGGTTATTGACTAGTAGCGAGGCTGTGGTATTTATAGTGGGGAGACTATACCCCCTGGTAAAACATAGTGGAACTAAACCATAGTAATAAAAATTAGAGTAACAAAGAAATAGTGGAAATAGTATATCATACAGCTAGGAAAATAAAAGGAGGAACCTATACTGATGAAAAATGTTATGATAAGCTAAGATATATCTAAAAGGAAAACTAAAACCAATACAAAAAATATATTTTACTCACATTAAATAATCCCAAAAGGCTCTGGTCCTGATCCCCATGACAGACCCATCTCCAAAATTCATCCCATCCAACAAGAAACAATAGAATCAACAATAATAGCCCATTCCCTTGTCCAAACCTGCATCCATGTAATCTGCTCAAGTACCAAACAGTTTCCAAATAGGGTGTGAATAAATCTCAGTAGGTCGACACCACCATCCCTAAACACAACCAGCCTGATAATATTTATAAGCAATAATGTGATAAATTGATGAATTAATTAACTACTTAATATAATATATCAATTAAACTATTTTAAAACCATGATGAAATGTCTCTGAGCATGTAACACAACCATTCCATCTATATCCATATACCATGGAAAAATCAAACAATCAGGTAGCTCTGTTTGTATAATAATTTCGTCCTTCAATCATCACCCTATATAAATGCATTTCCGCTTGTGTCCCTTGGTGTAGCCTGGTATATAAGCATTTCAGCAAGTATAATTGGGAATTGCATACTATATAAGCATTTCATCCTCCAAGAAAATCCCTATATATAAGAATTTTATCATGTATCACAAGGCCAAGACCACTATATAATAATTTAAACATTACTAGGATATCACTATATATAATAATTTCATCACCAACTCAACAAGTAATAATATTATGGATAACATAATATCACATCATAAATCTCAATGGTTAATTATGGAAATTACCAGTTTTCTTTCAAATAAACTTTAATTTATCTCTCCAATTCTCAACAGTCATATAAATATTCAATAATAGATTACCAAGGGATTCTATATCAAGAAATAACCTATGGTATCATGTCATAATCACCATGATTTAAACCATTAGCAAAGTTCTTTTTACTCAAATGTTTTGTCACCCAACAAGTATCCATAATCAAGGTTGCAACAACCATTGAATCTAATGAAATCCAATCCATGATTTACTATAAATAAACTGATTAATTATAGTGCAGATTACATTTTCATAATCAAAATATTTCATGTAATTCACAATTAAATATTCCATAGTGTTAGGTTTAGTCTCTATACCATTAACATGTGATTAACACAACGCTTCTAATGAAAAGATCCATTAAAGAAGAAATCACAAAAGATCACAAGAAGAACCTAGATTAACCCAAAACAAGATCAACTCCCAAAACAAAACAGATGTTCAGAAGATGTACACTATAATGAAAAGTAATGATAGGTGACAAGCAGAAAACCAAAGTGAATGAACTCACCAAGGATCGATTATTAAAATGGGACATCTGGAAGGGGGGATGATAATTAAAAATTTTCTAGAGTTCACCCTAGGAGAGAGAGAGGATAGGTTATAATAAAAAATAATGAGAGTCATAAGTACATGACACACTTAAACCTACTATATATGAGGAATACATGATGTGTAATCCTTTCATGTCATGTATTTCCTCACTTTTAAGTTATGAAGGAAAAACCTTTTTCCCTGAGTTAATATTTATTTTGATCAACATTTACACGATGTGAATTAGGTTCATGACATGTAACCACATCACATAATAAACTAGTACATGAAATGCATCTAAAAATAGTTACATGTCTTGAAAAATGTACACAACATATAATATTAATTGAATAGTTTTTATACTAGTTTATATAAAAGTTACCAAACCACCTATGATCCTTCTAAACTTATGGAAAACCCTATTAATCCCATTTAACATATTTATACATGGAATCAATTTATTTAAATTTATATACATGCCTAAAATTATGGTTATTTTCTCTAAAAAAGGCCCTCTATCCTCAAATAAGACTTAGTCACTAATGCTTAATTACAAAGGAAAACCCAACAAAATATGTTCAATGAAAACCTCAGAGTGGGACGTACCTAGAAAAATATGGGATCTTATAATGCTCTTGGTTTTGAAAGGTTGTTATTATGTTTCATCCATTACAAAAAAATATTATTTATATATCTAAACATGATATAGATGGATTTATTTTAGTATTTGTAAATGAATGTTTCTTCTTTTATAAAAATAAATTTTTTTATTGTATGGTGAATTTAAATAACAAATTTTTTATTGTATTATACAAACCAAGTAATGGAAATTGATAATGAAACTACTTCACATAACTCACGACACACCCAATTATGGCATCATTGGCTTGGTCATGTAAATGTAAAATGCTTGACTAAGTTATACCAAAATGGATATTTAGATTCTTTTGAACTAAAACCAATTGGTATGTGTCACACATATTTATATGGTCTAATAAATAAATCCCCATTTAGTAAAAAAGGATAAAGGTCTAAAGAGATTCTTGAATTAGTTTATACATATGTGTGTGGACCATTTCCGATTGAGGCATGGGTGGGTTCTCTTACTTCATAAATTTTACCGATTATTTTAGTATAAATGAATTTGTCTACTTAATGAGGTATAAGTCAGGTTATTTTGATAAATTCAAGAAATACAAGAATGAATATGGGAATAAAATTTTTAATATGATTAAGAAAATCCTCTAAGAACTTGTTGTAGAATATCTCAATAAATAATTCATTTATTACTTATAGGAGTTTGGGATCCTATATTAACTCACACCTCCTTATAAACATCAGTGTAATGATGTCAGTGAAAGGGGGAATCACGTCTTGTTGGACATGGTGAGATAAATGATGAGTCATGAGAGTATTAAATTATTCATTTAGGGATTTTAATTATAAAAAAGTATCAAAAATATTAAAAAAATGTTTTAAATAAAGTGATAAATAGTATATAAAGTTCCAAAGGATCAAATAATAACTCAGAAGTGGGGTTGAATTAGATGTTCACTTTTATAAGTTTAAATAATTTTAAAAATTTTAAACCCTGAAACTTGTTAAAGTTTATACCCTTATCATCTTTTAGTAAATACTAATGTATGAAAAATTTGTAAAAAAAGTAATGAACATGATATTACAGAGGTTCGACATCAGTTTCAGAACCTATATCATTTTCATAGACACTCATATGGGTTTATAGAAATTCACTAAAATGAATAAGTGAATAAAACTTGTGCCAACACCCATTAGACACATTATATATATCCTAATTGTAATGATTATAAAGACTCCTATTGGTTAATAAATTTTTCTTACAAAAAAATGAGACAAAAAAAAAAGAAAAATACTTTGTTTAAACTACCCCACAAATTCTCAGCTTAGAATCCTCATTATGATGTGGTTGGGTCTGATTCATTCCATCTGATAGGGATGGGTCTAATGGACTCAATCCTATGAATTTAGTCTGATGGACTTATTCTGATGAATCCATTCTCAATATTTATTACTCAAACTCTTCTCAAATGCTCAGTCCGATCCTACTCAGTCCAATAAACAAAAAATTTATATGTCCAAACTTCTAATGAGATTTCAATATGGAAAGATAACTTTTCCATGAATTCTATAGTGCTCTTCTTTTTCCATTCACATAAAAAAGTTGAAAAGTATGAATATAGATTTCATCTATTTATAGGCATCCCAAAATGACAAATTTTAGTAACTAAAAAAATTCCCACTTAATCAAATTAAAAAAATCCAATATATATACATATTTTAATTTAAAGTGTGACCACATAAACTCTTAAGAAATATTATGAAAAATTCTTAAGTATTATTTATAATAATTATTCTTAGAAATCCTAAAATTTATTTAGTATAATAGAAATTACTCAACTCATTATGATGCAACTTCCTCATCTCATTATGTTGAAACTTCTTCATATCATTATAAATTGAATTTCCTCATAAGAGTTAGTATAATTAACTTTATTTCTCAGATTCAGTGTGATTGACTTTCCTTCTCAGTGTCAGTCTTGATTGAATATCCTTCTTATAGTTAGTTTGATTGAATTTCTTCCTCAGAGTCAGTTTAATTAGCTTTCCTCCTCAGATTCTACCTCATAGAACATCCTCAGCTTCAATCCAATGGAATCCCCATAATGATGGAATTATCACTATGATGGAATTTTATTTGTGATGGAAAATCCAATTTACAACTTTGATATACTTCAACCCTCATAAACTATAACTCATTCAGACTTCTGAAAAATTCTATGCTCAGTACTTTTGGATTTGATGAAACCTTTTTTCTTGATTCCTAGATTCAATACAATCATTATGATTCCTCTATTTCATAAAAATATTTTATCCTTATAGTTTTCCTGATTTATGAGAACCTCAATATTATTAATGTACTATATGACATATATAAGAAAGTATTACGACTTACCTTACTTTCAACACCTTCTTTATTTCCAACCAAAACTCAATATGATTGGTTGTACATATTCTCCCCCTTTTCTTCATAAAGGTAACATCACAAGTGTTACAGACAACTTATGATATTTGAGAATTAAAAATTAGAATAGAAATATTTCACTGAAGGTTAGAAAGATTAAGAAATTTCGAACATCTAGCATCACTTTCTTCATTCAACCTCTTCAACAACATTCTAACTTTATAACCAACATTGAGTCCAATGAAACTTGAACTTCATGTCAATGGATCTGAGACTGATGGTGTGTCTGATAAAAAACTATAACTTTTTGATGAATTCTCTGACTAGTGGTGATCAGTTTGTTACTTTTCATCTGGTGTTTCTCAGTTAAATCCTCTGTGTCTATAAAACAACTTTCTAAAAAACAAAACTTTCTCCCCCTTTATGTCTGGGTTAGAACATTCAGAAACATTCACTTATTTTTCAAAAACAATTTTTTATAAAAGATTAATTATCAACAAATACAAAAATTTATTAAAAAACATCACAAAGGTTCTTCAATCTCCCCATTTGAATTTTTTAAAATCACTCACTAATAACTTTTACAACTCTCAGATAATTTTCACAATTCAAATTTTGTAAACAACTCATGTTTTTCGAATTTTACCAAATCCCATCCTTTATTAAAGCAGTTTTTAGACACCACACTAATAGAAAAGGTAATTTTTTTGAAAAAAATCCATACCATGGTGAGAAGAAAATTGTATGGCCATGTTAAGATAAAATCCCCCAAACTTTTATATTTTCTCACTTTTCTTTTTCTATAAATTTTATTTTCTTCTCCCCCATAATCTGATAAACACAACTTAATATTCATAAGATAATTATAATTAAAAACTTTTTACATTTGTAACTTCTTCCATTGTGTGAATAATAAATGTTCCTTCCTTAGCTTTCTCATCAAAATTTCCCCGATCTTAATTTATTATTTTAAGTAAACATGGGATTCCAAAAACATTGATGTACTTCAATAAAGGTTTTTTCTCATATTAAATTTCATAAGAAGTCATGTTCATTTTCATACATAATTTTTTTTTCAAAACATGTAAAATAATAAAAACTACTTCACTCTAGTAGAACTTTGAATGTTTTTATTCTTCTCACATGATTATTCCCATTTCCACCGAACCTATATTCTTCATTTCTACTACTCCATTTTTTTGTGGGGTATATAGAGAACTATAATAATGTTTAATACCATTATCTCTATGATAACTTTTGAAATTATTTCTTGTAAACTCAATACAATTATCCATTCTCAATTTCATTAAATAAACCCCCATCTATTTCTCAACTTCCATTTTGAAAAACCTAATGATTTATATAGGATATGGGTACTGTTTAAAAAACATGATGTTTGTAATTTGAGTGAAATCACCATTAAAAATAATAAATTACAAATATCTTTCTTATATTGATGTCTCACTGACCCACATAAATTGGAATGAATAAGTTTAAGAGGCCTGGTAGATGGAATCTCAACTTTCTTATGACTTTTATTAGTCATCTTCCCTTTCTAACAAGTAACACAAAAATCTTCCTCTCTTGTTTTCAATTTTGGAAAATATTGTACGTAATAAACTTTAGAATGTTTTTTTCATTATTTTATTCCCATGTTGGGAAAGTATTTGGCACCACAACTTATTCTCATCTTTGGCACTTAGATAAGATGAGTTTTTGAATTCTCTAACATGAAAAATATTTCTAATTGTTCTTTCTCCTTTTATGATAACTCTTCAATGCCTCACACATCTGATAACAAATGAATATTTTCTGAAAATCACTTCTTTTCCAGCATCAAAACGTTGACTTACACTAAGTAAATTATGTTTTAGAACATCAATAAATAAAAATTCATAATATTTAATCTTTTATTATTTAATCTCAGTCATTTTAATACCTGTGATATTTAAAGAACATTTATTCCCAAAGTTAATAGAACCACCTTAATTATTTTCAAAATGTTTCAAGATTTTTAAATCACATATCATGCATGAAGAACAACCACTATCAAGTATCCATGGTTTGTTCTTTTTTACTTTCTTTCAAGCCAGTCTCAAAAAAATAATATTTCCTCAACATTCTTTATCCTAGATTCCTTTTCATTGTCTTACATAAGAAACATGTTCTAGAAAGAGTTTCATACATATTTTGACATGATGAAAAGACAAATCACATCTTCCATAAACATCTTCTAGAAATTTAAATTTATATTTTTTCGAAAGTTTCTAACTTATTGTGAATTTTCTTTTCTAGCTTCCTATGTATTAGGAATGTTATTCATTCTAATTTCACTATTTCTTCCACTCTATTCAAATATTATTTTTTGAAGTGATATGCTATGCCAAAAATTAAAAGTCATGTGCCCATATATTCTATAGAACCATTATAGCCCATCAAATCTAAATTTTTTATTGAATTACGATCATTCATTGTAATTTTTTTGAGGTTTATAAATCCTTCCTACCCTAGCATACTATGGGTGTATACCATATTTCCTTCTAAGTGAGTTTTAAATTTTTTTATATGTGATAGTTTTATCACAATATTTCTCCACCCAAACTTTCCTATTAATTTTATTATCACTTGAAATGCTAGAAAAATTAGATGAAACATTATTTTTGGTGTGTGAGGATATCACATAATTCTTTATTTGAGATTTGTCAGCAAATTTATAAGTCTTATATTTTACAACTAATGATTTGTTAAAGTTTTCATTCATTTTTTTCAAGGTATTTATAGAATATAGAAGTTTATATTGAAACTTATTGACATATTCTTCCTTATATTCCAATTCATTATTGAGATATTCAACCATCCTTCCATGTTCAGTGATTATTAGTTTGTAAATTAAGAACTCTTGAATGTATTCTTCCTCAGACACGATGACATAATTTCATACCTTAGAAAATTCTTCACAATTTTTATTCATTACTCTAATTTCATACTTGAGATTTCTGTTTTTCTCAATACATAATATATGTTATGTTTTGAGTTGATACTCTCTATATTATTCTTCACCACCTTGTTCACTATCTACGGAATCATTTATTTTCTAAAATTTTGCAATGAAGGTTATATTTTTTTTAACATTCATATTTTGAAGAATTGTTTTCAGTTGAGTACGATTCAACTTTATTACTCATCATATTTATTTCGTTTCTAGTAGACTTATTATTGTGTTTGTTGGATGAATTTTCTTCTTCATAACTTTTGTTTCACTACCTTCATCAAGGTGTTTCATCAAAATATTATCGATACTCACCAACTTTATTCTTAGGTAAATTCATAGAAAGTGTCCAATTCCACCACAATTAAAACATTTATGATTATGTTTACCACCATAATTTCATTTTCTTCTACTATAGTTCTTAGATATAAGAGACATTATTTTTTCATTCAACTTATCATCATATTTATCATCAATGTAGAAAGGATCATCATATCCAACATCATGAATTATCATCATTCTCATTAATTCAAAATCTATTTCATCTTTCATTTCTTTTAACTTTGGAGGTTTTCTCATTTCATATGTAATAAGAAATTTAAGATATTCATCAAGAGATAAATCATCTTTATCTTATAAAGAGAAAATTTTAGAATCAAACCTATCTGGAAAGTTTCACATGATTTTATTCACAATTGTAGAACCTTACAAGACATCTCCAAAACCTCTAATGGTGAAAACTATAACATCTCGGACCAGGTTCCACACACCAGTGCCTCCAATCGGTCAGTCACATGACCTCAGGCATGCCTCCCCATATGTTAGAGGTTGTTGATTTGTAGTGAGGGTCTGATATATTGATCATGGGGAGACATTTCCCTCTTTTATTAGTGTAAATACCCCATGAAAAAAATAAAGAATATATTAATAACATGTAATCATAACCTAAAAGAACTAGTATGAAAAGATGACCAAAAATGAAAATACAATATAAAAATTTAAAGAAGAAAATATGTCATGCCAATGTACATGTCAATTGTCTAAAATGAAACCCAAAATAAAGACATTGATGACTCCCCCAAGCAGGTCCCGAATAGTGTCTGGTTCCCTCATCCCTGCTCCATCACATATCAATGATCTAACACAAGGTATTTCCCTTTAACCTCTATAGAAAGAAAAAAATCTATTCCGGTACTGATCAGGAAACCCAAGTAGGGTGAGAGTACAACTCAGTAGGTTTCATGCCCCCTCCTAGAGGGGCCCATGCCGCGACCCCCGAATCCCCCCTCAAATAGGATAAGGGCTAGTGACTAGCACTGATAAGGTGTATCACCAATATGAGAGGACTTACCTTAAGTACCTGTATATAAACACACATCTCCAAGCCTATAAAATAATGAAATGTAAAAACAACTAAAAACCCATGAATTAATACGTCTAAATTGCATAACCAGAGTATAAAAGGAAGTAATATAAAGTAATTAGGGAAAAATAAAAGCCCAAAAAAATAGTTTGAAAACAAAAGTACAACCTAAAAGTAAGTATTGGGACTGCTTTCAGAAAGCTGTAGGAACACACCTCGGTTTTTCTGGTCTCACGAAGAACCATTTGGTCCTAGTCCTCCTAAGACTCCTTCAAAATTTCAATCTTTTAAAAAACTACAATGGAGTTGATTAGAAATGTATATGAAGTATGACACATATATGCACTACCTAAATAAATTTCATGGAGTTTTCCTCCCATTATGGTGGCAAAAAGATGTTATACATTGAAGGAAGCTTCCTCGAAAATTCTCTTAGACAAAAATACATTGTCAATAAAAAAATACATAAATCCCTATAGATGAGTCCAATCAAAATGAAATTTTGATGTTGAATGATAAAGTAAAATATTAACAACTTTTATGAAGGATGGAATGTGTTAATCATCCATTTATACTTCCAAAAAATGTGCAAACTTGGGGAGGACAATTTCTTCCTATAAAAGGAGGGGAGCTCCCACCTCTCATCTCATCCCATTTTCCATCACATTTATTCCAAGGAACCAAGTGGAGATCTCCACCGAGGGAGGACGTTAAAAAATCCTACCCTTATCATATTATTAATTTTTTTTATATTTCAATTGTAATTTATATTTTTAATAAATTTATGCATGGTATTTACTTTTGTGCTTTCTTCCACCCCACCACCCTCCTTTCTTCTCCATATTTTATCATTATTTTTTCTTATTCTCATTCTATCCACCATTAACTCTTACCCTAAAAAATGATGTACTTACTCAATCCTTGGCTTTGGGGAGGTATCTATCAATTTTATTTATTATACGGTAAAATTCTTAAGTTTTATTAAGTTTTTGATGATAAAGAGTGACGTGCACAGGTGTGGCGATATCCCACCAAGAAACTAAACTCAAAATCATTTCTATTATTTTATTAAATCTATTCCCTCCATTATACTGAATACAAGCTCTTAATACGATGGATTTGAGCCATTTAGTGGTTGAAATGGCATATGATAGTGTCAGGTCTTGGAAGTTGTCACACTCATGATTGAGTTGTTCCATCAATATGGATTAAAGTAGGAGGGGATGTTAAGATTGCTAAATAATTCATGATTTCACACCAATTAATAAAAGAATAGTAATTCAATAATGAGATCTCAAAATTGAATTATCAATCTTTATTTAAACACCAATAAGGAGAATTATGGAACCCACAAACAACCCCATAAATTCCATGTACTTTATTCACTAATTAAACTTTTTTCATTGCATATTAGTTTAATATTTTTATTAATTTAAATTTCATAACCTTGTTAAATTAAAAAAACAATTAAAAATAATTTTTTTAGGTGAATTAAATTAAGTGAGTGAACATATGACAATGTTCCTCAAGTGAGAAGAACCTGGTCATCGATTATACTACACTAGGAAAATTAAATTTCTTTTCCCATTCCCTATGATAGGCGTGCATCACATAAAACAAAGGAAATACATTCATCTCTATATAGGTATATTTCTACAACATATATAACAAGAATATCTAGATATACTCAACAAGGACACACATTCTAGAGGTAATTCACAACCATATTATACTAGTATATGATTCCATATAGAATATTCCACAAAGCACTCACTTGAGAAAGCACACTCTTGAATCTGATAGCATCGATGATGTCCATCCAATAGGTACTTCTTATCAGGTCTCTTCATGAGAAAGACCATTCTAATATATTGAATAGAATACATTACAAATATTAGGATCACTATACCAAAAAATCAATGTGGATTAACCTGCTAAGTAGAGGATTGACTCCCATGAGGTGTTGGTCACATAAATACCAAGAACTCCACCTAGGACATGAATATGAATAAAGGATCTCACTCTGGGTCTCTCAGAGGGATTCCAACAACTCTATCTTGGAATTACTACTGAAGGGATCATGGTATCGGGAGTAAAAAATGATTGCATACTAACCCTCATGGAAAAGATAAATGTTGAAAAACCTAAAAAAAATTCCAGGATATAGAGTACAAGGGCTCCAAGAAATGTATAAATCAGTACACAATGTGTAGTAGGGGTCACACTCTCTGTCCCTTGAACCTGGGTCTTGCCCATGAAAATGGATCATCTCATCAAATTCTGTCTATGTAGTAGTACACACCATGTACGTATCCCATTTACTCTAACAATGTGCTGGTACACGTCACCATCCTATGCATGTAATCTCAAGTACTAGTACACAACTTAGCCTATGATCATCTTCCCATGTAAAAAACCCGTGTGATTCCTGAGTATATATCGTGTGACCCAGGTGATAACACATGCTATGTGAAAGGGGTCACATTCCATGTGATATTTAACATCCGATGGAAACCATAATCATAGATAATGTGTCTCCACACAACGTATAGATCCGGATTAAACATTATGTTGTTCAGGATTTTTCAGAAACCCATATCTACTCCCACATTTGATCCAATGCCTCCAAATTTTGATCTGGTGATCATTATACCATAATTTTGAAGATCCCAACTCATCCAATCATTTTTGTCGATGAAGAATACATTACACCATCAAATATACTAAAAAAATGAATCAAATTTTCATTCTTTGTTGTGTGCTGAAGAATTTTAAATTGGGTATTCTCTATCATATAAATTTCTTTATCTCCATCATCACACCTCTGTCAGGCTATTCCAATCATAGATCTGCGATATTGGATCATTGCACCAAGAAATTAGTTCGCAATGATCGATTGATCGAGAACCCTTGTGATGAACGATCAATGGGGGGAGAAAAGAACAAAAACATGTTCGAGTAACAAACCGGGATCAATGTTCATGTTTATCTTGACATCATCATTATTAGAATGAAAATCTGAATAATAAAATAAAAATTATATTCTCCCATCAAAACCTCATAAAATAAACTCATCCTGCATACTGATCATACCACAGATCGATATTTTTATTGGTTGATTCATGTTCATTGTATAAATAATGAATGGGGAAGAATAAAATAAAAATAAATGCCCTACCATGATTCAAATTGATCACTAACCAAGAATGGGGTTGTGTCGTGTTTTTTGGTGAGGTCCACTGAATCTTATTTCCATCGGTCATTGATCGAAGATCCTATCACCATTCGTCTGAGAGGATTCATTGAAGCTATCTACAATTGCTCTCCAACAGTTCCAGGGTTGTACAACTAACCCTATAATTTCTCCATAATAGTCTATTTAATGTCCATCAATCACTACATCAACAAAAATAAAATAAAATAATTTATTAAATTATTTTTTTCATTTCCACGCCTGTGCTGGCTTTTCTAAAAATGACCCACACCAACTAATGTTAAGTCATTCCTAGGGTAAACCTATCATTCTGAACTCAACGGTACCATCATATTCTTGATCAGGGTACCCGTATAGAATTTATTAAACTTTTTCAGGAAAAATGTGCATTAATGATATTTAATATATTTCAAACATTTATTTTTGGAACAACGGTCTCAGAATCGCACATCGTCTCAGTGCCTAGTCTCACAAATAATCTATATAGTATCCAAAAAAATAGTGCTTGGAAAATCTAAGGTATTATCGTATGCCACCACTAATGACAACTAAAACAATATCTATTCAATAGCAAGTGTTTATAGTTGTATAAAGAAATAATTACAAAGCATAAGTAAACAGTTAACACATTATCAATTAATCTTTATTTAATTGTATAAACCATTGGGTTCCCGTAGACACTCATACCTCAATCCCCGCTTCAACTCATGTCAAAGGCTGAAGTATGCTTGAGGGATATTATATCTTATAATTCCATTGTTATCATTCAATACCTACTCTGAAATATGTTGGAGCCTAAAGTATGTCTGAAGAATATCACATCTCATAATTCCATTGATATCATTATTTAATTCATATTTTAATTCACATGTTACCATTCATACAACACACAATAGAGTGTCCATGTTTCTATTTTGAAATACACAACTAAATGACCATGTTACCATTCATACCTTACACATTAGAATAATCTTGTTCACATTCTCCATTTCTCAACTAAATGGCCATGTCACCATTCATACCTTACACATTTTAATAACCAAGTTCCGGTTATTTAATTCACAAATAAATGACCATGTTACCATTATTAACCCATAATTAATTCAACAATTAATTATACACATCAATTCCATTACTAATCCCACAATTAGTTAAACATAATAATTCCATTAGTTAATTCAAAATTTAACTAATCACAAAAATACCATTAATTAATTCAAAAAATAATTAATCACATAAAATACATTAATTATTTCTAAAATTAATTAATAACATAAATTTTATTAGTAAAATAAATAATTAATCAACCAGACCAATTTTATTACTAATTCAATCAATATTTTATCACATAAATCTCCTTAATTAATTTTCTTATTTATTGAGTACATAAATCCCATTAATTAATTATTCAATTAATTAATCAATATCCACAAAATAAAAATCACATAATTAATTCCATAATTAATTATCTCAATCACAATCTCAATAGATCATAATTATTTCCACAATTAAATATCTCAATCCTAAAATCTTAATATCTTATAATTAATTATACAAATAATTATCTCAGTCTATAATTCCCAAAATCCCCAATTTCCGATCTCCTCAATTAATTATTTAAATTAAGAACATAGTTTCTAAACATCAAATAGAAATTATACAATTACATACATGTAATTTAAATAAATACATTGATATTTGAATTGTAGACAACCTACCTCAATCCGTTGACAAGTGATCACCCAACGAAAATCCTCATAATTTGAGCAGCACAATTATACAGAATGAGATTCAAATTTAAAAACCCGAATCAAGATAAAATCAATCATGATATCTTAAATATAGATATGCATCTTCAATACTAGATCCAGTTCTACAAAACATGCATATATCCAATCATTAAAAGAAGAAAAAATCCCTTTTTAGAATTGGATAATAAAGGATAAGGAATATGAAACCAAGCAAGGTAAGATCCTCGTATAGGGAGGTGTGAAAATCATCAACCATGCTTAAAATAAAAAATTAAAAAGGTTGTTAAGTCTTTTAATACATATAAGATTCTCTAAGATCATGAAATATTATCTAGGGTTAAATGAGGCTCAAATAGGAGTTAAATAGGGGTTTGGGTGATTAAAAATCTATTTTTGGCGATTTAAAAATTCATGCAAGGTTGGTACGGCAGGGGAGCACAGTTTCTCCTAAATGTGTACCTAAATGTGAACCTCTACTATGGGGATTCATAATTTCTCATAATAGGGTGTTCATATTGACAAACCATGTGTCAACCATGTAATTCCTCTCTGTCCAAGGTTGCATGGTTTGCTGGGCAGGGGCGCACGATTAGGGAAACCCGTGAGCCAACTATGCACTACCCTACTCCCTTTAAATTTTCTTAAATTATCACCCAAACACACCCCAAGGTAAAACCCAACCCAATTACACTGAAATAAGGCAAAAATAAATACCTGAAATTAAGACCAAGTCATCTTCAGGAAAGGTCGGGATCTTACAATCTCACCACCTTATAACATCTTATCCTTGAGCTGCACTCCCCATAATCTCTAAGAATCTAAGACAAAAATAATAGCACAATGATCCCACATATCTTCTTTCCTTTCCCATGTCTCCTCCCACAAATTACCATGTTCCCACAATACACAAAATATATGCATCGTCTTTCTCCGCAACACATTATCACTATGATTCAACACACGTATTAGATGCTCTTCAAATAAAAAATCTATCTCAATCTCAATATCATCCATATCGATCACAATAGAATGGTTGGGGTGATACAGACCTAGTTTTGACACTTAGAAAACATCATACATAGCATTGTATCTCTGTGGAAGAGCCAATTGGTACACCACTTGACTGATTCTCTCCACCACCTCAAATGGTCCAACAAACATGGGTGCCCACTTTCCCTATCTCTGTATTCTATAGTTATTGAATCTTGGAAACAACCAAATGAATACATGATCAAACTTTGTAAACACTAGGTGTCATTTATTTCTATCAACATAGGACTTCTATCTACTTTGGGTCATATCCATATATTTCTGAATCAACTATACATGCTTTAATGTGTCCTACATGAGACTCGGTCCCAACAACTTAGACTCACTTACCTCCATCCAGACTAGTGGTGGTCTTCATGACCTACTATAAAGAGCTTCATATAGTTACTTCTATATTTCTTCCCAATAAATATTGGTATGGGTGAACTCCACTAGTTCTAGGTGATTCTCCCAAGACCGACCGAAGTTTAGAACACAAGCTCACAACATATCCTCAAGAACTTGTATCGTATGCCCTGACCACCCATCTGTCAGTGGCTGGAAATTCATACTCAATAAAACCTACATACCAAGAACCCTCTGCAATACCTATAATAATCATGAAGTAAAACACAACTTTCTGTCTGAAACCATATTCTGTGGCACCTCGTGCAGACAGGTGTAGCATCGTGTCAAAAAAATTACTATTTTTAGTCTGTCGACAATAACCCAAATTGAATTATTCTTATAAGGAATCCCTGGGAGAACCACCACAAAGTCCATGGTCACTTTTTCCCACTTCTATTCTATAATGTCCAATGACTGTAGTAAACCGATAGGTCATTAATGCTCGGCCTTCACCTATTGAGAGGTGTAGCATCATGTCACAAACATTACTATTTTCTTTTTCATTTCCAACCATCAAAACTATCTTTGTAGTTCACGGTGCATTTTGGTCACACCTGGATGTGCCACCCACTTCGAGGCATGAAACTCACACATCATCTTGTTTCACATTCTTTAAGGTACAACAACCTGATTCCTGACATAGATGACCTCATCCTTATCTATGCACCAATAATAAGGTGACTCCCAACCTTCAAGAGTTTCCCTCAAGGTAAAAAATTATAAATCCACATACTTCCTATCATAGATATATCTCAAAAATGTATACTCCAATGAAAATATTATGAGAGTCATCTAATCCTAACTCTCCTAATCCACAATGTGTATCTCGTCCAGTAAATCCATCATATTATACTCAATACTAGAATCCTAAGCCACATGAGTTTGAGTCTTCCTACACAAAGCATCATTATCAATGTTCCCCTTTCCAGGCATATATTCTGGCTCAAAATTGAATGGCTGCATATACTCAACCCTTCTCTGTTATCAAAGATTGAAGTCTCACTGTGAAAATATGTACTTTAATCACATATGATCAACATACACGGTAAAATAATTTCCCAATAGATCTGATCCACATCACATTAAAACATAAACCATTATAGCCAACTTGGGGTCATATGTAGGGTAGTTCGGTTCATGGGGAATCAACTTCAAAGACCCATAAACCACAAATTGATCTCCTTACATCAACATAACTCCAATTAGAATCCAAGAAGTTTCACAATACACTATATACTTCTCACCTTTCTTAGGTAGGATCAATATTGGTACTGATTCCAAAATCATCTTCATCTCCTAGAAAGAATTATAACAATATTACGACTAATAAATCATTATCCCTTTTTGGTCAATCTTGTCAGCAATATTTCCAATCGGTAAATGTCCTGAATGAACATCTAATAATATATAGAAAATACTAGAAATAGATGGATATCAAACATGCTCTTGGGATTCTCTCAAGAAACCACTATCTGAACCTTCTCTAGATTTACCAACACACATTCCTCTGAGATGATGTTACCCAAGAAGTGTACCTGATCGATCCAAAAAATTGTACTTAGATATCTTGATGTATATCCAATGCTATCTTAGTGTACTTAGGATGATATCAATATGTTGGTCATAATAATCATGTGTCTTGGAGTGCACCAACATGTCTTCCACAAACACTACCACAATCTGATCTAGGTACAGATTAAATATTTTGTTCATTAAGTCCATAAATATTACTGGTGTGTTCGTCAACCCATGAAATATTATAATGAAATCATATAGTCCATACTTGCTTCTAAATTCATGCCTTTGTTTATCAGAAGTTTGAACTCTCAGTTTTAGATACCCTAATCTCAAGTCAGTCTTTGAGAACACACACGATCCTCTCAACTGGTCAAATAGGTCATTGATACGGGGGAGATGATATTGGTTCTTCATAGTCATCTGGTTCAACTTTCGGTAATCATCTCATAAGCATAAACTCCTATCATCGTTATTTGCAAACAACACTAGAGAACCCCAAGGCGACATACTCAGATAAATGAATACCTTATCCTCTAACTCCTCCAACAGAGTCTCAATCTCTTGAATATCTTTCGGTGCCATTCTATATGGGGGATTATAAATAATATCTTCCCCCGGTATGAGCTCAATGATAAATTACAAATCTCTCTCAGGTGGAATCCTTGAGTAATATTAAATAAACACATCCTAAAACCTATCCACTAAGTGTGAAAAGACATATCCTTTTACACCACCATCATCCAGGAATATACTAGAAACCTGGTTTGTGATCTCTCCTATTTGATGAGTAATTGGTCCTACTCGGAACGCCTCGATATCCCACTTTCCACAGTGAATATATTTTTAATCCATAGAAGATGTAATGGTCACTCCATTATGGTAAAAAAAATGTGGTGATAATATGATACAAACTATTCCATACCCATAATTTGTTCAAATCCAGACAT
Source organism: Viscum album (assembly GCA_963277665.1). Classification (NCBI taxonomy): domain Eukaryota; kingdom Viridiplantae; phylum Streptophyta; class Magnoliopsida; order Santalales; family Viscaceae; genus Viscum; species Viscum album. The sequence continues at coordinate 958,266,648 of OY728148.1, read as the reverse complement.
GTCTATGATATAATGATCACATAGAAATCGATACTACTCGACCTCAAGAGAACACCCCTTGCACAAAAAAATTTCTCTTGACCGAACTCCATGAGTTGTGTTTGTCGTCAACACCCCACTCACAAACTCCATCACTTGGCTCAACCCATTAAAATGTTTTGTAGAAATAAAGGAATGATAGGCACCAATATTAAATAAGGGACTAGATATCATAAAAGCTATAAAAATAGTACCTCTCACTGTCAATGGTCCAGGATTGATATCCACAAGTGTAGGGTGAATAGAATGCAACGGTCTCACCCCACTTCCCCGTGAGGCAGTCTAAGTCCCCTGTGCTACACTACTCTACTAATATGAGAACTCTTACCCTGAATCTCCACATACACTACCTTTACCACCTTGTCCAGTAGAACTCCACATGCAAGAATGATATGGTGTAGAATATCCTCTTCCTGCACTCTGATTCTGACTAGCTATACCCTCACTACTCATCTATCGCTGGGTCCTATAGAACTTTTGTAGATGTCCAATATTTCTGCAAGACTGTAACTATATTGGTGGTTTATGTAACTATCATCAAATGTTTCCCAATCTACCACACTGGTGATAGATCACTCGATTAAGGTCCTATGAAACTAATCCCTCTTTTTATGTACTCTGTTTCCAACTTCCCTGGTTGATGTTTTCACAACAATGATTCCTACTCTCAGAAGTCTTACCTTCTAATGTTCCAAATGGAACCACATTTCCTACACTGGAAGCCTCTTCAGTTTACATATATATATGAGATCCGTATCCACCACCTCAGTAAACTCCATTAACTGGAAATTGTTAACTTGGGACTTAATCTCACATTTAAGCCCATCCTAAAAATGTCTCGCTGTAGTTATCTCATCCATTGCCAATGCTAGAGAAAATTGTTGAAAATGTGTAAAGTGTCCAACATAGTCTATCACATAAATACTCCACCAAGTAAACCTCCTGAACTTAGCTACTCTCTTCTACCTTAGTATCTCTGGATAGAAGTTCTCTAGAAACTTATCCAATAGTTCCTTCCATAACATACCATTAGCCTATACAGTCCATGCCTGAACATACCACCAATGATTGACTTATCCTCATATAATTTAAGCAGCCAACATGATAATCCTCTCTAAAGGATTCTCAAAGTGGTCAATTAGAGTCTTGAAGGACTCAACCCAAAAATCATCACTCTCAGGTCCACCCTCTAAAATAAAAGTAGGAGGGTGTTCAATTTGTAACTCCATTTTTAGATCAAACATACTCTTCACAACCCACCCTGGGTCTCTTCCCATGAATTTCATGAAGTGGGAAATGTTTTCCTGTAACTGCTCCATGAATTCCTCACTTGACACAATTGATGCCTTAGTTTCTACTACTGGTATATCATATCCGGTCATATCCTCATGTTATCCTCTTAATAAGTTCCTTCATAGAGAAATATCTATACCATTACAAATAGGTACCTTAAGACACCTATTACAAAATTAATTCATTTAAGTTAAAATACAATATTCCATAACAATTCATTTCCCAAAACCCAACCACATAGTCAAAACTGAGTTGTTATCACTACCCTTAATAATCTTACTACTTTGTCCTACATGACAAGGGTAAACACATTCTAATTATTCAAGTTTCTCATTTAGACACCCATTTTTTCTCATCTTACATCATTCTAAAATCTATCTCAATTTCATGTTAGGTGCCATTTTCATTTCAATTTCACAAGCATGGAAAAATAGTTCAAGTTCAATAACTTACCCATAACCCATTTTTCTATGTGTGCCTAAAATGATGCATGTCACAATTACCCTAAGTTCCTATAATGATGCATGTAACACAAATATTGTGCCATACTGGTCCATGTGTCAAAACTCATCAAAAATTAACATCAACAATCAGAACACACAACAAGTGTGTCTCCCATGTTGAAATAATATTCAATTGTTACAGCAAATAGGAATAACAACAATCCCACCATAGGTACTTGGGTTCTCCCCCAAACATGGGTTAGCTACTCCCATGCCTGAGATCAAAACCAACGCCCGACTCATTCTAGTTTCATGTCTACCATTACCAAATAATAATACAAAATAAAAAAGAAAAGAAAAATGGACTCGGATACCACTTTTTAATGACATGACCCAGGTGCCACACATCGGTGCCTCAAGTCGGTTAGTCACATGACCCCATGTGTGCATCCTCATATGCTAGATGGTATCGAATAGCAGTGGGGGTCTGAAATATCGATAATGGGGACTATACCCCCTTTTATTAGATTAAATATACTAGAAGAAAATAAGAAACACGAACTAAATAACATGTAATCATAACCTGAAATAGTAGGTATCATGAGATGGATAAAAGTTGAAATACAATATCAAAACTAAAGATGAAAATATTCAATTCCAATGTACGTGTCAAGTGTCTAAAATTAAACACAAAATAAATTCACTGATGAAACCCCTAATTGGGTCTTGAATCATTTCTAGTTCCCTCATCCAAGATCAATCCCATATCATCCATATAGTAATGAGATTATTCCCTTAACGTATCCAAAAAACACAAAGTCTATTTGGGTACCAATAAGGCATCTCGAGTAGCGTATGAGTACAGCTCAGCAGGCCACCACCAATGGTGTATAAAACAATATATAGTTAATAAAAATTGTATGTATCAGTATAAATACATAATTACAATTCATAAGTAAATAGTTATCACATTATCAATCATTATTTATTTAACAACATAAACCCCCAAACTCTCATAGACACACATACCTTAATGCTTGCTTTGGATCATTCTGAAGCCTGATGTATGTCTAATGGATTTCATATATCATAATTCCATTTTTACCATTCAATACGTACTTTGACTCATACTGGGTCCTGATGTATGTCCAAATAATATCTAATATCATAATGTCATTGATACCATTATTTAATTCATACCTAAATTCTCATGCTACCATTCATACATCACACAATAGAATGACCATGTTCCCATTATTTAATTCACAGCTAAATTACCATGTTACCATTCATACCATACCCATTATAATGATCATGTTCCCATTATTTATTTCACTACTAAACAACCATGTTACCATTCATAACATACACATTAGAATGAACATGATCCCATTATTTAATTCTAAACTAAATTGCCATGTTATCATTCATAACACATAATTAATTCAATGGTTGAACACCAAATAAATTCCATATAATTCAACAATTATTTAAACAAAAATATTCCATTATTTAATTCAATAATTAACTAATCACATAAATAACATTAATTAATTAAAAAATTAATTAACCAGATCATGTATATTAATTAATTCTACATTTAATAAATAACATAAATTAAATTAGTCAATTAAACAATTAACTAACCCCACAAATTTAATTAATATTTCAAATATTAGTTTATGACATAAATAACCTTAATTAATTCCCCAATTAATTGAGTATATCAATCACATAAATTAATTCTTCAATTAATTAATCAATATCCACAAACTCAAATTTACATTATTAATTCCAAAATTAATTATGTCAATCACAACCTCAATAGATCATAATTAATCACAAAATTAAATATTTCAATCCTCAAATCTCAATATCTCACAATTAATTCTACAATTAATTATAATTTCTGAAATCCCCAATTTTACCTTTCCTTAATTAATTAATTCACCAAATTAATTAATTCAGTCAAGAAGAATATTTCCAAAAATCTAATAGAAATTATAAAATAACATATACATAATTTAAATAAAGACTTTGGGATTTGGATTATAGACCAACTAACTCGATTCATTAACAAGCGGTCGTCCAACAGAAATCCCCAAAATTTGAGCAGCACAACAACATAGAACAAGATCTGAATCTAAAACCCTAATTCAATATTGAACAAATAACGATACCTTAAATCTATATATATATCTACAATAATATATCTACATCAAAAAAACAAGGTATATATCCAATCAAAATAAGAATAACAAACCCTATCTAAAATAGGATCAGAAGGAAGTAGGAATGAGAAACTAAGTGAGATGAGATCCTCTTACTAAGAAGGGTTCATATATTTGATATAGTCTTTGAATCAAAAATAATGAAGGTCATGAAGACTTTTAATCCATCTCAGAGGTTCCATAATGATGAAATATAATCTTGGGTTGAATAAGGATCAAATACAAGTTAAAATGGGGGTTTGAGTGATTAAAAATATAATTTTTGGGTTATTTATAAGGTAGTGCATGATTAGTTGGGAAGGGGTGAATGATTTCCCCTAACTGTGAGCCTAACCATGCGCCTCTATTATGGGGGTGCACAGTTTTTCCTAATAGGGTGCATGGTTTTAAAAGTGGTGTGCTAACAATGAAATTCCTATGTCCACTGTTGCACAGTTTGATGGGTTGGGGCACCTGGTTAGGGAAAACCATGCCCCAAACATGAATTTATCTTCTCCCTTACAATTTTCTCAAATTTTCACCCAAACACACCCCAATTTAAAACCCAACCCATGTATTCTCAAACAATAAAAAAATAAATACTTGAAATTAATCTCTAGTCATCTTCAGGAAAGGTCGGGATCTTACACAAACAATTTCATTTACTCTCATAAAGTATTCATCAATGAATTTTTCATCTCTCATTATTATGTCTTCATACTTACTATAACTAATTTCTATCTTTTCTTCCTTCACTTTAGTATTCCCATTGAATATACTTTCCATCTTATCCCACATACTCATTGATGTTTTGAAACCCATCACCTTCAGATAACAATTTTCTGATAAGGACACAAGAATAGAATTTTTATCCATTCCATCAACTCCTATATATATTTTAATAGTAAAAAACATAAGAGATTATTTTTTAATAGGTGTAAAACCAATTTTAGTAGCAACAAAAACTTCTAGGACAAAATATAGGAGAAAAAGAATCATCTAATTTTTCCATCCATAATAATTTTTTCCATCAAATGTCCTCCACTATTTATAGAATTTATATTATCCATGGTAAGGATTAAATGTGGGAACCTTCCCAATGAAACTAATTAAAGTTTCAAAGGATTAAATAACAAATTAAAAGGGGTTGAGTTAGTTGGTCACTTTTATGAGTTGCAATACGTTTAAAAAACATAACCCCTGAAACCTGTTAAAGTTTATATCCTTATTTTCTTTTAGTAAATACCCATGCATGTAATTTTAGGAAATCAAATAAATCACGTAATATTTAAAAGTTTTTTCCTTGGTGTGAGAACCTAAATCTTTTACATATCCACTTCTATGGGTTTATATAAATTCTCTATAATGAATAAGTGAATACAACTTGTGCCAACTCACGCTAGATAGCTTCTATGTCTAAGTAGAAATTATTAATCTAACTCCCATCACCTTGCTAATTTCATTACAAACAATTGATCCAAAATAAAATAATAAATACTTTCTTGAGACTTCTCCACAAATTCTCTATCTGGAAACCTCATTCCAATGTGGCAAGGCCTGATTCTCTCATTCTGATGGGGATGGGTTCAATGGACATATTCCAATGAATTTAGTCTAATAGAAACATTACGATGAACTCATTATCAATATATATTACTCGAACTCTTCTAAAATTGTTACTCAGATATTCCATAGTTTAGTAAACAAAACATTATGATGTCCAACCTTATTATGAGGTCTCAGTCCAAAAAGACAACATTGACATGAATTCTATGGTGCTCCACCTTTTCCAATCACATAAAAAAGTTGTAAAGTACGAATGTATTGTGCTTCTATTAATAAGAATCCCACAAAGAGAAAAGGTAGGAAATTGGAAAACTTTTCCTACTTAATTAAATTCAAAAACTTCCATATCTACGCATATTTGAATTGGAATTTTGACCACTTAAACTCTTCACAAATTTGTTGAAATCTTATTGAGTCTTTTTTGTAATTATTATTATCAGACTTCCTAAATTTTCTTTGGTATGATGGAACTTCATTAGCTCATTATGATGTAACTTACTTAGCTCATTAGGATGGAACTTCCTCAACTCATTATGACGGAACTTCCTTATCTCATTCTGATTTGACTTTCCTCATCAGAGTTAGTCTCATTGAATTTTTTCTTAGAGTTAGTCTAATTTACATTTGTTCTCAAAGGAAATCTTGATTTAATTTCCATCTCAAAGTCAATATGATTGAATTTCCACCTCAAAGTCATTCTAATTGAATTCCCCCCTCATAGTTACTCTGATGGAACATCCTTAGCTTTAGAATGATATAATCCTCATAACAATGGAATTCTCATTACGATGGAAACTAAATTCTGCAACTTCAAAATTATTCAAACCTCACTATCTATAACTCTTTCATACCTCTAAATACTTCTTTTCTCAGTACATCTAGATCCGATGCAATCATGTTATTGATTCCTATAACTAAGAAATACTTTATGATTCCTCCATTTCTTCAAAATCTTTTATCATGATAGTTTTCATGATTTACGATAACTTCAATATTGGAAAAGCACCCTCTAACTTACACAGAAAATTATTATGACTTCTATTACTTTCAAAACCTTATTTCATTTCAACCAAAACACAATATGAATGGTTTCAACTATTCTCCCCCATTTTCTTCATAAGTATCGTCTCACAAATGTTATAGACAATTTATGATATTTGAGAATTAAAAACTCGAAAATCATCATCAGACAGAAGGTTAGAAAGTTTAATACTTTCTAACTCCTGACATCACTATCTTCATTAATACTCTTCAACAACATTCTGACTTTATAACCAACAATGAGTCAAATGAAACTTGAACTTCGTGCAAATGGATAAAATACCAATGATGTGTCTGATCAACAACTTTATTATTCTTACAACTTATCTGATCAGTGCTACACAGTTTGATACTTTGTGTTTGGTGCTACTCAGTCTGATCATCTGTATCTTCAAAACTACTTTCTCTAAAACAAAACGTTTATCACTATTTATTTTTTGGTTTGAAAATTTAGAAACATTCACCAGTTTTTCAAAAACCATTATTTTCCAAAAGATTGGTTTTTTACAAATACAAAACTTTTATAAAAAAACATCACCAAGGTTGTTCAGTATACCATACCATTAATGAAATGGAATGAAACCTATGTTGTCATACTTTCATTTTTTGGTTTGGAAAGTGTTTTTAAGGCCGATTTTATAAAGAAACTTTATCCTTGATGTGTAGAATGTGACTTTATAGTATAACTCAAAGAAACAATGGGATATTACCAATATGAACCCTTAGAAAAAAAGTAATAGTGGTAAGAAATTCCAGATTCCTTGAGAGGGAAAATATCTCTAAAAGTGATAATGGGATGGAGATAGAATTAGATGAAGTTGAGACTCAAGGTACATAAGACCTGTCATAGGAACAGGTTCTATAAATCCCCATTTAAGAAGAAACTATTCTATAGACACAAGTAATGTGTGGGAGTACAAGAGATGTTAGAGAACCAGAATGGTATGGTTTTCTTGTCACCAAGGATGGTGACTAATTATTAGTTTATAATAATGATACTATATCCTAAAAGAAAGCAGTAAGTGGCACATATGTTTCCATGTGAAAATAATCCATCAATTATAAAATGAAATCCATCTACCAAAATCAAGTCTGTATTTTGGTAGATCCTAAAATGGATTTAAAACCCATTGGTGGAAAGTGGGTATTCAAAAAGAAACTATACATTGAAGGAAAATTCAGTAACTATAAGGTATGAATAGTTGTAAATGGATTGAAATATCATCAAGAAATTAACTTAGATAAAACCTTTATAGAAGTTGTAATGTTGAGATCCATCAGAATTATACTTGACAATGAGGCTTACCGTGACTATGAGATTTGAGAAATGGATGTCAAAACTGCATTACATAATAGGAACCATCAGGAAGATGTTGATATAAAAAAACCTGAAGGTTTTGTGACTCAATGGATTAAAATATATACAAATTGAAAAATAATCCATTTGTGGATTAAATCAAGTATCTAGGATATAGAAGATTCATTTTTATGAATCTATAATAGAATGTAGTTTCATAAAGAATGAGTGTGATCCTTGTGTCTACAAAAAATTTAATGGGATTTCATTCATTTTCATAATAGTATATGTTGATGACATATTACTTATAGGAAATCAAATACCAGTCTTACAGTGTTTTAAGATGTGGCTGAATAAATGCTTCTCTATGAAGGACTTGGGTGAGACATCATATATATTTCAAATCAAGATCTATCATGATATATCCAAGAAGTTTCTCGGCCTAATTCAAAGTATATACATTGATAAAAAACTTAAGATATTTTGTATGTAAAAATCCAAGAGGGGATTGTTTCCAATGTCACATGGCATTCATCCTTCCAGAAAAATATTTCCTCAGATTCATAGGGAAATAAATAGAATGGAAAGGATTTCATATGCCTCAATGATTGGGTCATTCAAGTATATTTTTATATGTAATATGATAGATTCTTCCTATGAATCATGTGTAGTTATAAGATATCAAGATGATCCAGTTGGCCTCTATTAGATGGCAGTAAAGAGTATCTATAATTATTTGATTTGTACTGAGTATATGATCATAGTTTATGGAGGATATTGGGAACCAGTCATCAAAATATATGGAGATTATAGTTTTCAAACTTATCATGATGACATGAAGTCACAAACGAGATACATATTGACTTTGAATGGAGGTATTGAGAGATATAAGACCTCAAAAAGGCTATGGTCATAGATTTTACAGTAGATTCCATGTATATTGTGACATCCGAGGTATCTAAATAAGCATTATGGATGCAAAAAATCATCCAAGATCATGAATTGGTATATAATAGTAAATATCCTATTACACTCTATTGTAATAATATTGTAGTGGTGTCTCTCGTAAAAGATCCAATTACACATCAACGGACGAAGCATGTACTTTGGAAGTATCATCTCTTGACTAAAATCTTGACTCACCATAAATATTATTATTATGTGAGTTCAATTGGACTAAAAGTTGTAGGTAGTTGGATCTAGTCCTCATGGGAGTTTCTTGGAGATGGTGTCCTAGGATTAGCTATTTGTACATTAATTACAAGTATGTTCGATATATTGAATATTAATAAAACATATCATTACATATTTTCTATTGTTTTGTAAGAATCTAATTTAATAATGTCCTAGAGTATATGTCACATTGATAAGGTCATATCAATTCTATGATATATTGATAACCTTGAAGTGTTATGATGATAGACTTAAAAAATGATCTTCTGTTAGATAACATACTATGATGGGACATATAGTTCATAGACTGTTAAGTGAGAGAACTCAATAGAGGATGAGTCTTAGTATCATGAAGTTCTGACATGGTAATCAAGAATATGGGAGATTATGAGAATGAATCACTCGTAGGAATTCCATATGTTTTTGTGTCATCAGATATTCATATATGCGAGCATGTGTAATGGATCTTGGACTTTAAAATTATCATTAATGAATTTTATAACTCATGCAATAAGATTTTATGATGAAAACCATGATGACATATATTCATGGTATGTTAGGTTACACTATTCTTGTCATGAATCTCATGTAAATAATGAATATGTTAAAGAAAGATTTATCCCTTCTATATTTATGGATCTGATATCTCATCCATTTTATTGAAATAGAACCATTGCATTAAATTCCATGTACATGGTGTAACAATGTGTTTATTTTGGTTATTTAAAGAATGATGTACCAAGAAAATAGGTTGGTGATTTGGATGTGCAATCTTCTTGATGAGATATTATGATAAAGGGATTATATTATATAGTGAGTGTTCATTTTTGGTGTTCATCATTTCAAAATTAATTTATTTCTTTTGGGTGCCTTGACTCATTTCTAGATAGTAATTTTGGACATTAGGAAAGCTCTCTTGATTCCAATTAGAATGAATCCTAGAGGTTCAAATGCTAAGTGTTTCTAATGATCATGATTAAATACAATTTGAATTTAATGAATTGAATAAATATTATTCTCAAGACTGAGGTATAATTTTATTCATGTTTTATTGATCAAAAATACATATTGATTAATGAATATTTAAATTAAATATATATTTAGGTGTTTAATAAATAAAAGAAGAGTTTGAATAGACCAAGACCATGACTAATAAAAAATATTAATTAAAAAGATGGTTAGATAATATTTTTTGATGCTCAAGTTGGAGCACACCATAGAATAATAATAATATTATTATTATTATAAGGAATGAGGTTTATTAAAGGTTTTAGTATTTTTTAAGGGCTAGAATGCCACAAAAAATATCCTAACCTAAAATCTACCTCAATAAATATCCTATTATGGATATTGTGAATGAAATTAAAAATATGTGATTGTTTCAAATAATGAATTTTATTTCAAATCCTCTATTTCTATCCCACACAGGAAAAATAAATGTTTGAGAGATTTATTCATGATTAAAGAATGACTGATCAAGAATGAACAGTGCAAGACATTTTATTCAACACACAATCACATAGAGATCGTTTAAAATTTATCGAATATCAAAAGAGCATGTGTGGATTTTTGCTAGTGGGATTGTATTCTTGGATCCTCATAGCACAATGAAGGAAATTTTAAAGGGAAATTTCATATGATTAACATCTTTAATAAAAAAATATTCCTAAAATAAGGTAATCATTTTTTTGACATTAAATAAATTTATTAAAAATTTTATGTTAAATCTCCTCACTCTTGGATTTGAGCATATAAACATTAAAAGAAATTATAATATATTTCCCACCACCACATGATTCCACTACTCCCAGAACCATCATAATGTGCCACTTTTTTTGATCCTTTAGCAGTATGGATAGATCCAAGAGGAGATGTGGGAGAAGAAGTCTAATGTTCGAGCTCAGTGGATGTCGAGTATTATGTACACACAATTACAAGAAGTATGATCACTACTCTCATGGACATATCTTGATTACTTTAGATATATTGACTTTCCATTAAACATGGAGTTAAAGAAAGTACAGTCAGGGGTAGTAGGAGCTTCGTTATCGCACAACCCCTCATTATGTTATTTTAGATATTATGATTTATTTTTCATTTAATATTATCACCGAATACACCATTTAATCATGCTGACACTTGTTAAGGATGAATTAGTGGTGTCCTACTAAATTTTATTACTCACACCTTGAATTAAAATATTGATGCACATTCAGAATTTATATTTAGGGATTTCGATAAGGAAAAGGGACATGTAGCTGCTGGCTGAGCAAATGAGAATGGAGACGGTAGTATATTGAGATGGACTCCGGAGGACCCTGATGTTTTATTTACTTATTTATCTGCCTATTATTACACTAGTTTGGATTTCCACTTCATAATCCCATTTATTATTGTATGAAATGTGTCTCATATTTATGTTTCCACATAATTACTCTAGTTGATATTATATTGTTTATTATGTATTATTTGTATTATGACATGATACTATGGGTATATTCTCCCCACTGATGGACATAGACCCTCACCGCTAGTCAGAAACCTCTTGTGTGCGGGGAGGCATACATGAGGTCTTATAGCACTCCGGTTCGAACCCGACATTTCATGTGAAGGCATTACAAAAAACATTAAAAAAAGACACCATTCTACCAAAATTATCATTCTTTGTAGTGGTTTTTTGTTCTAGTGGAAGTAGGTTAAACCTTTGCCTAATTATTTAGCTGTGTTTACTACAATCTCCCTGCATTGCATGTTTTCTAGTCATTTCACAGTAGATTGATTCATTTAGAACTTGTTTTTTATGTGATTTTTTTTTGAGAATTTAGGAGTGACTTTCATTTTATTTAACGGTGATTTTTTTTAAAAAACCTGAAAATAAAATATATATGATGAACATAACAACCGATAAATATGTCAGTGGTTGTTAGGTTTATTTGTAATTCATATTTACCACTGTTAAATATGATTCAATTTCATTATTTTTATTAGTTGTTCATAAAAATCACCTCTCAATATTTTTTAAAAATATACTTTTTAAAAATATATAATAGAAAAATATAAATATAAAAACTTTGACATGTAATAAACTAAATCATAAATGCAAAATAAACCCATCATATATACATCATACAAGATACATCCATATTTATATACATATACATTCATAGTCATCATAACCTCAGTTAACTGATTACCTCAGTCAACCCATACCTTAATTATAAATATATACATATAAAATATGTCCAAAAATAACCCATGCCAAATATATTCCAACCCCATGACCTATGTTTCATCCTTCTACCTCCACATCATCTCATAAATTGAAACATACCACATAATCTCATCAATTGTAATAAAAAAGAATGAAATTAAAACGAAACATAATAAATCAGAATTACAATAGAATCATTGATAAAATTTAAACATACCAAAGAAACTAGGAATCATTACCACTGCCTTATAAATAATGTATTTAATCGAATGGTCAACCTCTTTCCTTCGGTTAACATATATCACCTAAAATAAAAACCATAAAATTTATGAAATGAAATGAAAAAGTGAAATGAAATGGAATATATTTATAATGTTGCACCTAAAATTTGTTATTTTTCTAATAAAACAAAAGAAATTTTAACAGAAAACAAATAATATACCATGAAAAACACTTTTAAAACATAAATTTTACTATTTAAAATATGATTCAACACGTGAATCTAAAAAGGGATAAGTATATACAATTCTAATGGATTTTTAAATCTATGTGTAATGTGCTTAAATTTTACTTTAGTATTTTTTTAATGAATTTGATATAAAAGCATATACTATATTTAAAAACTAAATTAATGGTGGTTGTTTCATGGTTTCATGTCAATATGGGAGTTTTTTCTATGGTTTTACCATTACATGTAAGTTTTAGTGTTTTAAAACACTAAAAAAGTATTTATGGGAATCCTAGGAAAAACATAAATCTGATTAATGTGTTTTTAATTCATAAATTTCAAAAACCATTCTATAGTCATTATCCACTAATTTCATTGCAATCCAATGATGTTTTCTAAGTCTTAACCCCCCGATGCATGCTTTTAATGGCTTCAATACCCTTAAAAACTATTTACTGAGCCATTGTTACCACACTTCATGTCAAATTGATGTGTTTTCTACACATAAAAATCAAAAATAACACAATGGTGTTTTTCCCTTGAATTCACATCAATTTGAGGTTGTTTTCTCTGATTTTTATGGCTACCTTCACATTTTTGTGTTTTAAAACACAAAAAACCTATTTACGGGCATCATAGAAAGAACCTAACTTGAAATGATGTTACTTGAATTCCTAAATTTTAAAAATAAATATATGGTTATTTTCTTCTGATTTTATGTCAATCTGAGGTTGTTTACCTAGTTTTCACACCCCCCCCCCAATACATGTTTTTAATGGCTTCGATATATTAAAAAACTATTTATCGATCCATTTTGACCACAAAACTCACCGGATTGACATGTTTTCTACAATTACAGGTCCAAAATAACATAATGGTGGTTTTACCTAGATTTCACATTAATCTGTAGTCATTTTCTATGGTTTTGACTATTACATACGAATTTTAGTTTTTTAAAACACTAAAAACATGTTATAGGAATCATAGGAAAACCATAAGTAAAAATGATGTGTCATCAATTATTAAATTTAAAAAATAAATATTTGGTCATTTTACTATGATTTCATAGAAATAATATGATGTTTTCTTGGTTTTGACCCCTTAATGCATGTTTTTAAAGGCTTCAGTTCCTTTAAAAACTATTTACCGGTCCATTCTGATCACACTACACATTATATTGATGTTTTTCTATGTGTAAACATAAAAAATAACTGAAATATAGATGTACCGAGAAATAATGTCAATATTAGGTCGTTTTCTATGGTTTTGACCATTACATGCATGTTTTAGTGTTTTAAAACACAAAAAACGTGTTTACAGGTATCTTAGGAAAACTGTAACTTGAAATGATTTGTCGTCAGTTTTTTGCTTTCAAAAATCAATATATAGTTGTTTTACTTTTATTTAATGGTAATTTGATGATTTTTTCCTTGTTTGACCCTCCATGACATGTTTTTAAGGGCTTCGATACCTTTAAAAAACTATTTATTAAGCCATTCTGACCACACCACTTGTCGGATTGACATGTTGTCAATGTGTATACATCACAAATAACTCAACAGTGGGTTTCCCATTATTTCATGTCAATATGGATTAATTTTCTATGGTTTTTACCATTACACACACATTTATGTGTTTTAAAACCCTAAAAATCCATTTAAATACATCCCACAATAAACGTAGCTTAAAATGATGTTATGTCGGTTCCTACATTTCAAAAATAAATCTATGGTAAATTTTCAATGATTTCATGGAAATATGACAACATTTTCTTGGTTTTGACCCCCCAAAACATGTTTTTAAAGGCTTATGAACCTTCAAAAACTATTTATCAAGCCATTATGACCACACTTCACATCAGATTGACATTACGCATACACTTAAAAAATAACACAATGGTGGTTGTCCCATGATCTGACAAAGATCTGATTTTTTTTTCTATTGCATTGACTGTTGCATGTTTTAGTGTTTTAAAATACTAAAAATGATTTTATGGGAATCCTAATAAAACCATAACCCAAAATTACATCTCATCTATTAATAGATTTAAAAAAACCCCACCTATGATTATTGAATTATGATTTCATGGCAATCGAATGATTTTTTCCTGGTTTTAAACCCCCACTACATGTTTTTAATGGCTTTGTTACCTTTAAAAACAGTTTACTGAACCATTCCAAGTACATCGCAAATCATATTGATGTTTTGTTAGTGATTACATGTCAAAAATAACTAATTCGTATATTTACCCTGATTTCACGTTAATATGAGGTCATTTTCACTTTTTCTGAATGTTACAAACACATTTTAGTGTTTTAAAACACATAAAACACACTTAACGGAATCCTGGGAAAATAATAACTCAGAATGATGTTTTGTTGGTTCCAACAATTCAAAAATAAATATATGGTTGTTTTACTTTTATTTCCTAGAAATATACTGATGTTTTCCTGGTTTTGACCCCCATATACATGTTTTTAAAGGCTTCAATATCTTTAAAAATTGTTTACCGAGTCATTCTGACCACACCACTTGTTAGATTGATTTTATTTCTATGCATAAATGTCAAAAATAACATAATAGTTAATTTACCTTGATTTGACATCAATGTGATTTATTTTTCTATGGTTTTCACCATTATATTCTTTTTTTACTCTTTTAAAACACTAAAAATGTGTTTATAGGCATCCTAGGAAAACCATAAATCATAATGACTTGTTATTAGTTCCTACATTTCAAAAATTAATCTATAGTTATTTTTATATAATTTCGTGGGAATTTGACAATTTTTTCCTGGTTTTGACCCTCTGACACACATTTTTAAAGGCATTGGGACCTTTAAAAACAGTTTACCATCCCTTTCGACCACACTACATATCCGATTGGTGTGTTATCTATGAATAAACATCAGAAATAACTAAAAAATGGTTTTTTCATGGCTTCATGTCAATATTAGGTCTTCTTCTATTTTTTTTATTGTTACATGCATGTTTATGAGGTTTAAAACACTAAAAATCCACTTATGAAGATTCCAAAAAATTTGTAACACATAATGACATATCGTCGGGTACTACATTTCAAAAATCAATAAACAATTTTTTTCCTATCTAGTTATATGGAAGTATGATGAAATTTTCCTAGTTGTGACACCCCGACACACATTTTCGAAGGCTTTGAATCCTTTAAAATTTATTTACTAAGTCATTCCAACCACACTGCACATCAGAATGTTTGATTGTCTATGATTATGTGTAAAAAATAATTCAATGGTGGTTTTCTTATGATTTCAAGTCAATCTAAGGTTTTTTTCTTTGGTTTGGAATATTATACACATGTTTTAGTTGTTTGAAACACTAAAAATGCATTTACACGAATCCCTGGAAAACTATAACTTGGAATAACATGTTGTTGGTTCCTACATTTCATAAAATAACCATGGTTATTTTCATCTAAATTCATGTAAATTCAACATCATTTCTCTAATTTTTTCCCCTATCTTGCATTTTCAAAAGATTGAGTACCTTTAAAAACTATTTACAAAGGAATTTTGAATGCACCGCAAGTCTAATAGATATTTTTTATATGAGTAAATGTAAAAAATTATTCAATGGTGGTTTTCTATTGAATTTAATGTCAATATGATATCGTTTTCTATGGTTTGAACCATTACACACATGTTTTGGCGTTTTAAAATACTAAAAATTCATTTTCACGCATCTCTGGGAAACTATAACTCGAAATGATGTGTCATCTATTCCTACATTTCAAAAAATATCCAGGGTTATTTTCCTCTAAATTCATTGAAATCCAACATCATTTTTTTAATTTTTACCCACTATCATGTGTTTTTAAAAAAATTAATACCTTTAAAAAGTATTTACTAAGGCATTTTGACAACACCACAAGTCTAATTGATATTTTGTATACAAGTACATGTCAAAAATAATTCAATGGTGGTTGTATCATGATTTCATGTGAATATGATATCGTTTTTTATTGTTTGAACCATTACACACATGTTTTGGTGTTTTAAAACACTTAAAATACATTTACATGCATCTCAGGTAAACAATAACTCGAAATGATGTGTCATCTATTCCAACATTTCAAAAATCAATCCACAGACAGTTTCCTCTCGTTTTATGTTGATATGGAAGCTAATTCCTATTTTTTACCCCCTCCCCCACACACACATGTTTTTTAAGGCTATGATACCATTAAAAACTATTTACTATGTCAAAACTGAGAAAATGAGCTTGAATTATTTTCAAACTTAAGGATTACAATATATAATTTATTTTTTATCTGTACGAATCAAACACACGTCAATCCAGCGCATGATGTTGTTGGTATGACTCGAAGTGCATGTTTTCAATATTCAGGTGTCATTTTTGTTTTATTTAAGGAAGTTGTATGTGTTCTTTGAAAATGTGTGAATGATCTATGAAATTTAGAATTTACCTTGATAGGATAATCTATAAGGATAGAAATTTCCTTGGGTATCATTCTAGTAATCCATTGAAAAATAAAAACTAAATCATTTTCCATCTTCTCTCACCATTGATACTATGTTTTCCTATAAGAGTCATGTTCTCGCACTTTACCTTTCAACCTTTCAATTTATCTTTGTGATTCCCTATCAATATCGATACTCAAACCCCCACTAGGTGTAGTTGTAACTGATGATGAATCCCTACCAAAGACAACCGATGGAGTAGGTCCAGAACCCATATCTTTTACATGTCTGGGATTCTTCTTCCCTAAAAAAATTAGAACTTCATCGTTCTAGGAAAATGTTGATGATATTGAATGGTTCACATTACATATTTCTTGAATTTGAACCTCTTAATACAAAATTATTAACAGTTATTTTTTAAAATATTTGAACTTCATAATATTATGTAATTAAATTTTTTTATTACAATGTATTGTTATTTTATTAATATAAAAACATAATATTGAAAAATAAATTATAACAACATATAAGCCTTAAACCCAATTAATTGGGGTTGGATAGATGTATCAAAAGGTGCTAAATTTCCATCATTTTATTCATGTATCCATCCCCATTAAATTGGGTTTATGGATTTTTTTGTTATAATATATTTTTCATTATTATTTTTTTATTGTAATTAAATAACATGAAATGATAATGAAAAATACTTTCTCAAACATCTTTGGTAGGTTCATTTACAAAACTGACATTATATTCCCTATGCACTTTAAACCACATCTATGTATGGCCATCATAGAAACCTAATTCATTATCCATTATAAAAAATATAAACAAGTTAGAAAAAATTTAACTTCTAATAAAATGATATAAATAATAATGAATAAAATATAAACTAAAATTATTCTTTTTCTAAAAAATCTCTAAGACACACTGATGTGAAAAATGAATTATTTCTCATGATTCATAGTTTTTTTTTTAATAATTCCTACAAAAAATAGCAACATTAACAAAAATTATAATTTTATTTTTTTTATGTTATTACGATACTCTAAAATATGCAATTACCTCATGAGATGCATCTCTGTTAATATCAACAAACGAATTCCATTTCACATGATAAATTCATTCACACACTTTCTCATACATCTATCATGATCTCAAAGATATTTCATTAAACTCATGACATAATATTCATTTAAAATATCACCATTTCTTTACTAATTTTTTCATAGTGCATGGGCGTGAAATAGATACTAGGACATCCAAATGAAAAAACATCTAGAAATAAAAAACATAACACTCTATACGTATATTACAAAATTTTATTCATGTCATGTAAATTATTTATCAATGAATATTAAATTAAATTCCTTTCATTATGTATCAAAAAAATCATTTTTACATGTTGTAGGAATATGCCTCCAATATTTATAATTAATGAGAATGCTCATTGTATCACAAATAAGTTGCCTAATAATCTGCCCATAGATTCTGGAAAAATCACCAGTAGGCACCCCAAACTCATCAAATGTAATTATAATATTGAATTCCTTCAGGTCTCATACATCTTTCATGTTCATATTTATTTATCTTCTATTGTTATTTTTATCCATTTGAAAAATTAATTAAATAATTAATAAAATATATAGTTTTTTTACAATGACATACATACCACTATTAGTAACTCACTGATATCCACTAGATGAAGGGATGAACAACTGCTCCATAACTGAAGGTGAATTGGATGGTGGGATACTGAAAACATCTAAGGAATGGCTGGCTCTCTCGGAGTCTCAAGTACAACCAAATCACTCAGATCCACTGAAGCTGACGGTAGATGTAGTGTGCTCCGAGATGATAACCAGCTAGGATTTTGAAATTTATTTGTTCTCAGCATTCTTTCAATTCAATTGGTTTAGATATATTTAATTTATAGAAAATTAAATACTAATAAATTTTTACAAAATGAAAAAAGAAAAACTAGAAAAATGTATATATGTATGAAACACTTATCAAGGATAAATTGTAATATATTTTCATTACCAATTTATACATTCAATTATCTTCATCTTCATTATATTCATTATTATAAACCTCCATTGTGATGAGTGCTTTATTTTCACCCTCTATTGCAAGTTCTATTTTTTCCATATTGTCATTAAAAAATTATTTAATGTTTTGTGGTTGATTAGGTTCACCATCACAAAGTACCAATTGATCTTTGTCACTCATATCATATAAGTCTCTCTACTTTAAGTGTAAAAAAACTCTAACCTTCATGTATTTCATCATCCACGTAATAAACTATCTTCACTAAGGAAGTCAAGATAAATGGATCATTCTCTATATGCTCAATGGTATGGATAAATAGAGAGAAGTTGATAGAATTAAAATGTAATGAATCAATCATTATACCCATATCAATATTAACCCACATTCATTTGAATAAGTCAACCAAAAACTATCCATGATAGATTAATTCAATTATATCATCCAAATTTCCATAATATCCCTCCTCTATAAGTGTAAATACACCACTATATTGAGTTTTTACGTCTTCATCCGGATAAATTGTATGAAACCTAAATCCATGAATATTGTAGGCATCGAATATCTTAGACTTTCTTAGAGGTCATCGAGACAAAAAAAATTAAATGGATTTGATATTTCAGCTTAATTTTCAACATTCATTGTCCAGAAAAATATATATAAAGTTTTAGTTTTATCATAAAAAAATAACTACATGTCAATAATACTAATATGAGTATATACATTCCAAATGGGTGATCCATTTGACAATCTACTTATTAACATCTTTTTTAAATTCTATCTCTTTTCAAGATCTAGCTGTTAATCACTTATTTGATTGACATCACACTTCTTCAATAAATGGATTTGTAATAAGACTACCAAGAAGTATATATCTATGTGCTTATAGAAACTACAATTCATTTTGTGTAAAATTTGACCCCTTTCCAATTGGTTATCTAATAATTGGAAATATTGATAACTAGTTTTCAAAATGAAAAATATTGGAGATAACATCAAAACATTAAACATGGTTGAATCTATTTTCAATCCCATCCAAATACCTTCAATACAAGGTCAATCACTCTTTGTATATGTAACCTTTAGAAATAGAGCCTTTTGGTTGATATTTATTCATCATATATGATTTCAAATGACCTATTTACCTGATGGAAAGAATAAGAAACATATAAAAAATTAAGCAATAATTTAATAAAAATAAATTCAGTAATGAAAATAAAATTATTATCATTGTACCTCTCAATTGGATACATCAATTAATAAAGTTCTGGTCATCCAAGTTTAGCTTCTTCGACCAAATGAACAATCAAATGAATCATCACATTGAATAATGATGGGGGAAATAACATCTACAAATAAAATGATTAAAAATAATTCTTTCTTGAAGTTTATCAAGCTCAATTGGAATTATATTTTTTCTACAAAGCTCTTTGAAAAAGGTACAATAGTTTTTTTTCATTTAACATATTACAAAATTCCAATGAAAATAATTTTTCCATCAAAATACATGAGTTGTGACTTTTCAATCCATGTAACTTTCAATTTTTTTAGTCAATGCACCTTAATATATTACTTGAATATCCATCTTCCACTTTTAAATTCGTTAATGTTTGAAGGAATACGTCTTTCTCTTGATTTTTCTTTTTAAAAATAGTCGAAGGATACTTTCCATTCTAATTTTCCCAAAAATAATGCCTTAAATTCATTAACTCCAAATTCTTATGAGCATTAAGGTGATCCTTTGATTTCCCTTCTCATTAATCAATGTGAAAATTACATTGCCACGAAAGTTTTTCTCAATATTCATTATATCATGATTATAAAATATCAAATTAAACTCCTAATGATGAATTTTGAAAAATATACCCTTTATTTTTCTATTCCAGATACTTCAAATATTGTACCTTGTACCCTTTTCCCCTTCTTTAAAATGAATATATTTTCTATATTCTTTAATGACACTCATTAATTGTCCAATGATTTCTGAACCTAATAACACTTTTTGTGGATTTCTTAGTTTAATATCTTCATTGAATTGTGTCTTGTTAAACCTCGACTGATGAGAAGAAATAATGAAATCAATGATGGCGCATAAAACATCATTTTCATATCTAAGGTAATCGTTGATGAACAAAATTACAAACTAGACAAGTCAAACTCGTATGAGTGTTCCAATAATATAAATTTCCTAATCCAAGAATGTTAGTAATTGTCTATATTATATTATCATGTATTTTTAATAGTTTTCTCATTGAAGCATCATATGTTTCCATTCCATCATCTCATAATTATTGCAATTATTTGATTAGAGGTTGAAGGTATACATCAATTCCATTTCTAGGAATTTTATTTCTATAAATAATCATCAAAATTAAAAAATAATATTTATCCATACATATCTATGGATGTATATTATAATGGATAAAAATAACTGGCCAAATACAATTATTAGTACCTAAAGTACCAATGGGGTTAAAACAATCATAATCCATTCCCAAATGTGAATTCTTAAGATTTGAAGAGAAAAATAGATACAATGAATCAAACATTTTCTATGACATTGAATCTATTGGATGTCTCATCAAGACATCATTACTATCTTGATCATGTCACTTCATTTCGTATGTAGTCTTAGATGCCATGGATAATCTTTTCAAGCATCATATCAGAGGAATGTAATGAAATATAGTTGAAGGAGTTTTCTTTTTTTTTTCTTCTTGTGGATGCATTGATTTATACTCTCATTGGTGTTCTTTGACTTTCATCTACTTTTATGACATATTATGAATTCTTCTTTGTCGAGCTCTTCTCCCTAGTAAAGCATACAATCAATAAAGAATTCATGTATCGTTGTATAATACATTCCATGTTTATTTATGACATTATTAATCTCATAAAATTATTCAACGATCATAGCTTCACTAAATACATCATGACGAAACCCTAAAATCATGTATATTTCATTTTCAATAATTTCACAGAGACTGTTTATATGATATAACTTAAGTAGAACAAAACTTTGAATAATTATCACACCCTTCATATAGTTCTTGTTGCATGTATTCAACTAATTCATAAAGCTCATTTTTTTGGTCATGGAACTTATTAGAAGGATTAAAATTCTCTGGGTCAATTGAAGGTTTTGTTGATCTATTTAAATCTTGGACATTATATCCTGCAAAGAAAAATGTTTCATTTATCAAATTTCAAACTAAATTCCCCTCTGGAGGGTCACTTTGTGTTTCATTGATAGGATTATCTTTGTTTTTAATTTCCATAACAATATATTCACCATGCCAAATCCTACATACATATTGGCCGAAAAATATTTCAATATAAAATGATCACATACTTCATTTCTATTTAACCATCACTTGAATTTTCAATCAGGAATACACATTTTATTCTACCAAACACTGATTAGTTTTTAATTACATAATATATTTTTTCAAACTCTTGTCATAATGAGGTGTGTTTTGAGGTAATGTAATCCACCTTTTATCCATAGGTATTTTATTTTCACTCTTCTCTCTATATATTCAGATATAAAGATATAATGGTTAATCAAACAAGTACGATTAAATGTAAACATAAATTAACTTTTTTAAGCATGGTCACCTAATTTATCCTATAATTCTATAAATATTGTAAATAAAATCATGATGAACAAACATGTAAACTTAGTATGTTCTTACTTAGAAAGTCTCATGCCAATGTGAAGAAGCATACTAAAACATTAGTGAATAATCAATAAAACCAAATGGTTTCATATCCGCTAATAAACCATTATAAAAAACTCACTAAGGCTTACTCACCAAGAATTCATGAAGGATAAATGAATCATGTAGTTACAGACTATTTATAACCCCACAGACAAACAAGTATTGATCATATAAATGATTCATGATCCCCATTTATAATAGGCATTAATGATAGTTATGTGTATAGAATTCCTATGTGATAAAATTTATCATTTGATTGCACAATATGATATATAATATAATGATTTATCAAACCAATCAGACAATATTAAAAAATTACACCTTACTATTGGGGATTGCACTCTTCGAGAAATGGGGGAGAGGGGTCATTGTTGGGGATTGCTATCAAAGAGAAGGGGGGTCATTGTGGGGTCGTCATCAGGTAGCAAGTTGGGTTGGGGTCATGGGGACCATATGTGAGAGTGGGAAAAGAGGTGTTCACCGTCTAGGATGAGCGGTGAGCCGTCCGGGGGTAAGTGGGGGAAGGGGGAGAGGTATGTTGTTGGAGAGAAGGGGCTTCAGTGTCGGGGAGATGTGGGGTCGAGGGTGAGGGGCAATCACCTACATTGGGAAGAGGTGCAACAAAGGGGGAGTGGCGGTCACCAGTTTCGAAGATAGGTTGGGTAGATGGGGGGTGATCACTGGCACTAGGGAGAGGCATGATCGAGAGTGAGGGGAAGTTGCTGTAATTGGGGAGAGGGGCGATCGAGGGAGAGGGGTGGTCACCGATGTTGGGGGAGGGGCATGGTCGAAGGGGAGGGGTGGTCATCAACGTCAGGTAGAGGAGGGGCTGAGGGATCGGTGGGGGTAGGGGGAGGGAGGGATTCACTAGGACTGGGGAGAGTCTTGATAGAGGTGGGGGTGGTCACCAATGTTTGGGAGAGGCGGGGATGAGAGGGAGGGGTGGTTGTCGACGTCGAGGAGAGGTGCCGCCAAGGGGGAAGGGCAGTCGCCAACATCGTAGAGATGCATGACCGAGGGAGCGAGGGGGTTAGGGCATTGGGTGGAGGGGGTGGGGTCAGATATTTTTTAAAAATATTAGCAGCGGTTTCATTGAAACTGCCACTATATTCAAAATATATTTAATAATGTTTTGATAGTAGTGATTATTAGAACTGCCACTAATAAACTTTCACTATGACCACTCTTTTTTGTAGTGCTAGATAACATAGTTTGACTGAGTCGTACCTTAAAAGTGACATATAAAATTTTATTATCAATTCTAATGCTATAAAATTAACCAAGAAATAACATCTCTCTAACCTCTCAAACAATAGGATTTCTCTCACCAGAATTTTTTCCCCAAATTATGAATTTTCTCACCCATAGTATTTTTTATTAATTTAAGTAATTTATCTCACTATAAGAATTATCACCCAAAGGAATTTATTTTTTACATTAAGGAATTTTATTCACACCTAGATGTGATATAGTACGTACATGAACAACATCATATTATATCTTCATATTAAATCAAGGAATTTTTAAATGAAATCATTGAATCATTGTACAAATGTAACATCCTGAACCCGGATGTCACTCAATTGTGCCCCAAGATCGGTTGGCTACATAGACTCAAGAACATATTCCCAAATTCCAGAGTCTTATGAGTATCAGTTAGGCACTAGGTGACTCATTTGGGAGACTATACCCCCATTACCATAATCTATCACAAGGGAAGTCAATCACATTGAATAGTGGAAGCAGATACAATAAGCAGTCAATAGATAAAATAGAAAAGCAAGACAAGAGTATGTAACAAGCCAGAAGTGTCTCATATACCATGATGCAAATGATACATGTATCTAGAAAATATCCAAAATATGTACATTGAAATATAATAAAATAGAAGTATCTAAAATCCAAAATGATAGAAAAGTTCCCCCATAGCATCACAAGACTCATCTTTGTCCTATACTCCCATGCTCTAATACAATGATCAATAAATAGTTTTAGGGAGATTTCCCCTACTATCACCTATAACTATATAATCTGTTTGGGTCCCCAAGTAGGCCCTAATAGGATGTGAGATAAACATTGTCGTAGGTTTCCACCTAAATATCTATACAGTTCTAAGAAGTACTATGAAATATTCTAAACAAGTGAAAGTAAGTAGTAATGTGACTGTGAAAGCCCGAGGCATATAACTACCGCAAAAAAGTAATACTAAACAAACTCTTCTGGTTCCCTACAACAAGTTTCGGCTCCTAACAAGGAATCTACAAGAAATATAAACAAACAACACCGCCTTTACACATAACCATCCCTATCATGTCCACACGTCCATGCCGTATAAAAAAACTATATCAAAAACCCATGTCCTTGTCATACAACCACAATCATATATCCCACAATCATGTTGTATAATGAAGTGTAGATCCCGAAGGGCTGGATCATTGGTGTTGAAGACCAAGGCATCCTCTTCGAGTCTCAGGAGAATCTCGATGGAAACATGGCATAGGCACTTGTTGGAATTCTAAGATCATGTGTACCAACATGTCCTACATGAGTCCAAGATAGCTGGAACTGAGGGTTAGCAAAGCCTAAGCCATCTCATGGAATAAAGATCAATGGTTCATAATCAGACAAGGTGTCCAATACCGCACTCCAGATCCATGGAGATCCATTCATGGAATCTATGTAAATCATTAATCATTCCATGCCTTTAACAATTTCAAACCATATGAGTCTACCCACTCATATAAACAATTACATTTAAAACAATTCAATGAGTATACCCACTCATTTAAACCATTACATCTCATGCGTATACCCACTCATGTACTCCTCTTTCATTTAATCATGTAACATGGATATACCCACCCACTTATCACCAATTTCCATTTATCACATCACATGGGTATACCCAACTATTAATCACAATTACCAACAAAACTATTTCAGCAATCTAAAAATATCCAACGTGTATACACACTCATTTGAAAAGTTCCATTTATGTATTTATTCATGTTAGTCATGGAATATTATAATAACACAATGTAAGGAGGCAAGATATCTCCAATGTATGTAATTCAGCCACATTTAAGTACAACTCGACTTCCTTAAACTAGGAAAACTCGAGGTCACACTCCATGGGTAGTTCATCAATGTTAAAAACCAAAGTAATGGCATGGTGCACCCCATGGGTGTCCTTGGGCTGGGTCAGCAACCATAAACGTATCTCAAAGAACATAAGGGAGTCCCAAAAAGGTCCTACATCATATATTTCATATTAACACTTTAAAATTAGGCCGGCGCTAAAAATTTCAGCGGGAAGAAAAAAGGTTAATAGCTCTCTAAAGTATCAAAAGCCGAAATAAAATTATAGACAACCTACCTTATCTCATTAGTGGAGTTCTCATCTAGTATCAAGTCCTAATTCATCCTGTTTGGGAATAAATCTAAAGAACATACAAAGAACAAAAAATTAGGGCATAAAATCCTAAATCCAAACAATGAAATTGTTGTTCTGAAGAATCACGAATGGCTAAAAAGGAATCAATATCTTACCACCGTGGTTCCAACCAAAATGACAAGGAATGAAATGGAATTCAAATGGGCGCTAGATCTGAAAAGCTAGATAAGAAAGTTTTTAGGCTTCAAAAGAGAGAAAAAAGGCTTCTACCCAAAATATAGAGGTCCCTACCTCTATTTTTAGAAAACATAGTCTGGAAATAACATGACAAGTAATTTCCTTACATGGTGTGTAGTGCTCAGTTTTCCATTAATGGGTTAAAACCCATACACATTTTTAAAGGTCCTAGACAAACAATTACATGTTATGAAATCAGATTACATGGTGTGTAATCCAATTACACATCGTGTAATTGGCCTGTAACCGGTACACAACCTTCTTGCCTATTATTTCCCAGAAACAACCCAACCCGCCCATGGCCCAGCTTACGGTCTAAGCCAAAAAAGAATGAAAAAGATTCATACCTAAAGAAAAACCTAGGATCTTCCATTCTTCCCCCATTAATGCAATTCTTCCCTGAATTTCCCTCTCCAGGATATTAAAGATCCATTTGAAAAAACTCATGTCGTTGAGCATGTATGTTGGCCTCCCCCTCCTACGTGTCGTCATGTGAATGGTCTTGATTCCATTGATCCTATACTAGAGGAACTGACTAGCCTTGTATAACCTTAATAATCCTATCAACAATACGAATTATATGCTCCTTATAGGATGCATCAAATTGCAGCTCAACCTCCTCAGGTTGAAAAGCGTGAGATGGGTCCAAATTATAATGGCATTGTTGTGATACGTGGAAGATGTCATGAATGGAACAATACCTCTAAGGTAACTAAAACTAATAGTCTAATGATCTTACTCTCTCAAGAATGTCGAATGGAATAACCTATAGTGGTGAAAGATTACCCCGTATCATGATCCTTCTATGTACCAACCTTAGTGAAACACATAAAAATACCTGATTCCTGAACTCAAACTCTATAGGTCATATACGGTTATCGACATAAGATTTCTATCAAGATTGTGCAGTATCCATCTGGTTCTAAATCAATTGGATCTACTCAAAATTCTCTTTCATGACACAAGGACCCAGTAATTCTACCTCACTTGCCTCTAGCCATCACTAGGGTGATTGGAATAGCCTACTGTACAAATCATCATAAAGAGACATTTTTATCGTTGCCTGATAATTGTTATTATAGGAGAACTCATCAAGTTGAATGTGTGTCTCCCATGATCCCACAAAATCTAGGTCACATTCTCTCATCATGTTCTCTATCACTTGTATCATACAATCTGATTGGACATCAGTCTAAGGGAGGTGGACTGTGCTCAGAAGCACCTATGTACCCAGTGCCCTCTGAAAACTCTATAAGAAACGAGATGTAAAGTGGGAATCACTATTTGAAATGACAGTGTGTGAGAACCTGTGAAGTTGTATTATCTCATCGATATACAACCTTCAAAGTACATTAACATCAAAGGTATCCTTGATCGGTAACAAATGATCAACCTTTTTGATCCCGTCAACAACAACCCACGCAACATCGTTACCTCAAGGCGACCTTAGTAAACTAGTCATGAAATCCATTCTGACATCATGTCATTTCTACTTTGGAATAAGTAAATGCTATAAAATCATGGCTGGTCATTGATGTTCCTCCTTCACATGTTGACTTGTGTAACACCTTGTAACAAAACTAGCTACCTCAATTTTTATACTTGGCCATTAGTATTGATGATGCAAGTCATTGTACATCTTGCTGACTCTGGGATGTAGTGCCTATGATGAAGCATGAAACTTCCACATCATATCTCCACGTATATCCACTAGAACCCAAACACATCCATGGATATGT
This sequence comes from Viscum album, assembly GCA_963277665.1. Lineage (NCBI taxonomy): Eukaryota > Viridiplantae > Streptophyta > Magnoliopsida > Santalales > Viscaceae > Viscum > Viscum album. Next base: position 958,238,330 of record OY728148.1, on the reverse strand, counting down.
AAGATCTCATAAACACCTATGGTCCAACCAGGAAGAGGGTCTTCATATTCCACACTCTCCCATAGGACTAGACCCTTTGAATTCGATAAATTCCACATCCTTTCTTTATACAATAGGGTATAGTTCACAACTATGGATGTTAAATATGTCTATCCCTAACTGCTGTGCACCTCCATATAGATCTTAGAGAATAACGCCATAAGTTTCCACTCACTACTTACCTGCTGCACTGTCTGTATCTGAGTCCACGTGCTTAGTGCATCGAACATTACATTACCTTTACTAGTCATGTATTCAAGCTTGAAGTCAAAAGACTGTAGGTACCCCCCCACCTTTTTTCCTCATATTCAAATAATACTGAGTAAATATATAGTTGAGGATTTTATATTCTGTATACACCAAAAATTGATCTCCCAATAAATAGTGTCTCCAATAGTGAAAAGCATGAACAACTCCATCTAGCTCAAGATCATGCATAGGGTAATTCCTCTCACATGGCCTTAGAAACTGAGACTCATATGCCAAAACTCTACCCCCTACATCAGCACTACTCCCAGCCCAATACATGATGTGTCATGATTAAGGATGGAACACTCAGTTCATCGGCGCCATGAAAACTACTATCGTGTTTGTGGGACTGAATGGCATAACCAAATACTCATATAAACCATAACTACTATGAATGGTTGTACGAGGTATGTCTGTGGGTCAAATACGTACCTGGTGATATCCTAACCTTAGTTCAATTTTCAAGAATACTGGAGATCCTAGAATCTTATCAATCATTTCATTTATTTGAGGAAAGGGATATCAGTTTTTAGCCATTATTTGATTCAAATTACGATAATCCCCAAATATCCTAATAGTTATATCCACATTAAAAAAACCACTGGAAAACCCCACAGAGAAGTATTAGGTCGGATAAACCCCTTTTCCACCAAATACTCTAGCTTCCACTTAATTTATTACAACTCCATTGTAGCGACCTAGTAAGTAGAAATTGATATTGGTGCAGCTAATAACACTAGTTCAATGGTGAACTCAACCTATCTCTCGATAGGTAAACTAGAAAATTCATCTTGGAACATGTCCCTGAAACTATCCACCATTAGAGGAAAGTCAACCTGACTCACTCCATAATCATCCAAAATACAATATAGCAATCTAGGCTATCAATCGTCCCAACTCATGATGATCTAGTCCATCTCAACTCACATGGACACCCCATTCACCCTTGTGAGTAAACCCCGCATCCTTTGGAGATGTGAAAGATACCCTTACATGATTTTATACAATGTTATATCGATAATATACCAAATAGTCCATCCCAAGAATGAAATAAAACATAATCATCTCAAAGACATAAATATCTCAAATGAAGTGACACCGACCAACCTCAAGGTGGTACTCCCTGCCCTAGAGCACATCATCCATTCTGATTCCCAATAGTATTTATAGAATTAAAATGCTTTCAAAATACCACACAACAAGCCCATGGATTTTCACCAAAGGTGATGATATGAAACTATGAGATACACCTATATCAAAAAGAGTAGATGCAATAGTAGTGGCTACTAAAATAATTCCTCTCACTGTAGACAGTATGAAAGCTTGCTCCTCAGGGGTAGGTTCTACATAATATAATAGACATATACCAGGACCCTGTGAAACAACCTCACTGCTCAGAGTAGGTCCCCTTCAATGTATAGGAGTAATTGGTGTATGGAAACCTCAGCAGAGACAACTATTTCTGCAGCATGATCGTCCTGCATTGCTCTAGCTCCCTTCTTGACATAGATCTTAGAAACCTACTCCTAAAACTGACAACGATGTTGACCCCCTTCCACTCACAACTGGAGGGATGGTCCTGCAAAACCATTGCGTGTGGCCCATCCCACCATAAGCTCGACACTCGACTGGGTCGCAGTTATGCAGATTCTTCATGTGTCCTCTCCTGCCACACTAGTGACAAAACACTGAGCTACTAGCACTAATAGCCTAACCGATGCTCATCTCATGGGAAGCAGCAAAATAGTTATTTATGTGTGAAGATGTAGAACTACTAGGTTGAGAAGAAACATTTCCCTTCTCTATATCTTCAAATTCCCTCAGGTTCCTCTCTATAATCAGTTCTTGATTCACATTCTTAGTTATTGAGGTCAACCTGAACACATTGACCTGGGATTTGATAGTATGTCACAGGCCTTCCTCAAAGCATCTCTCTCTCGACAGCTCATTCGTAAGGTTCATCTGTGCAAAACTATGCTACTCTGTAAAGTATGTTGAGTACTCTATAACTGTCATGGTGCCCTACTCTAGACGCATGAACTCACTATCTCACTCTGCCCATAGTGTCTTGGGGTAAAAGTAGTCAAGGAAGTAGGTCTGGAAATCAGTCCAACCCATATCTCGTAGCCTTTCAGCCTGGTTCAGAACATACCACCAATACATTACTACTCCATGTATCATATAAGGGGTGAGACTGACCCTCCTCTCAAGAGTTGTCTCTAGATTCTCAAAGAAGGCTAATGTGTTCTCAAGACACAACTCAGAAGCTTGTGGACCATCATCCCCCAAAATCGTGAAAGGATGTTGCTACTAGAACACCCATGTCAGCCCGACCATAGTCATGGTATTCTATAGTGCTCCTTGAAAATTCTTCATATAGAAAAATAACCCCTCGGGGAACAATGCCTTAGAACCTATGTCTCAAATAGTCAATTGTACCACAAAAAGCACTAAAAGAGGATCCACTAGTATCTCATGGCCCACCAACTTCAATGCATGGTCATCATCACCCTCTCGCCATACCATTGCAGGTCATCATGCTGACATGCCTCTACAATTCCAAAAACTCACCTTAGAAAGGAATGATATCATTGTTGTATCTCAAAAGTATAGGACATGCCAAAAACCTCCTAAAAACAATTCATAACACACAAGATAATCCTAAATACATGACTGTATTACGAACATCCACAACACAACTAGCTGCACTACCTCTCTCCCAATCAAAATCTGGGTGTAGGTTAAGTCTCTATTTTCCATTTATTTTCATTTAATAATAACTATTTGGAATGATTTAACCAATGGTCCACCATGTTCTTATCCTTGAGGACCCATAACACCTCATAAACCAAAATTTGATTCCCATATAATCCACACACATCAAATTCACTTCAAAATTTTAATTTAAATGGTATGTATTTTTCTATTTCATAAGGGCCCATACACCTTATGAATTGAAAGATGATGTCACCTCTCTATCCTCTGCACAAAGTCTATCACAAAATTAGTAACAACTATTAGAGAACGGATCACAATAGAATGCATCAAATAATTCATCTTAACTGGAATGCCATAATTCATGCTATGGGATTTCTAACAAGCGACTATTTGATGCATGAGATGGAATACCATCATCTCACCAGGTTTCAAAAAAATAGATCCCACAATTGCATCAATAGTATCAGCATAAATCATGTGTGTCGCCTAATGGGGAAATCAAATCAACTATAATAGTCAAAACCAGAAAATAGCAATTTCATTTTGGGTAATTTGGATTTTTCTTGTACATGGGTTAGATACGCTTGATCATAGCTCATTAACAAATTCCATTTTTCTTCATATCCCTATTTATTGTCTCCAAACAGTTAATCAAACCAGAAAATAAATTGTCTCTAATACCACATTGTAACATCCAAAACTCGGATGCCACTCAATAGTGCCCCAAGCCTGATGGGCTACATGGCCGCAAGTGCACTCCTCAAATGCCGGATGGTTCCGACTAGTGGTGAGGGCCTAGTTGAGTTATTGGGGAAACTATTCACTCGTTACTCAAGTATATCATAATGGAAGTCAATCAAATTCAATAGAAGAAGTAAATACAATAAGCGGACAATAGATAAAATAGATAAGCAAGACATGAATATATAACAAGCCATAATTGTCTCATATACCATGATGTATATGATACATGTATCTAGAAAACACCCAAAAAATATACATGGAAATAATGTAGAATACTAGTATCCAAAATCCAAAAAGATCAAAAAATGTCACAGTGTCATTGCAAGCCTCAATTGAGTATCATGTTCCCATGCTCTAATGAAATGACAACAACTAGTGATAGGGTGCTTTCCCCTACTATCACCTGAAACCATATAATTTGTTTGGGTCCCCAAGGAGGCCCATACAACGCGTGAGATAAAAATCCCAGTAGTTTTCGTCCCAAATATATATACAATTCTAAGATGCACTATGAAATATACGAAACAAGTACAAGTAAGCAGTAATGAACGTGTGAAAACCCAAGGCATATAACTAACACAAACAAGTTATACCGAACATGCTATTGTTGCTCCCTTTAACAAGTGGAAACTCCTAACAAGGAGCCTATAGGCAATATAAATAGACAACACAAACTTATTGTAAAACAATCCATATCCTATCCACACATCCTTACTTGTTGGGAAAAAATCCCTCAAGATAACATTGAAGTATTTTTGGGTTGATTGTGTTTGTGGACAAAGAAGGTTTTCATTGAGAAATGTCGAGTTCCTGAGAAGTTGTTGACAATCCATGTTGACAAAGAACGATGAAAAAGGAATGGATGATCTGGAGGCGGTACAAAATAGAAGAACAAGGTGGCACCGTTTCCCAGTGTTTTCCAAATTTTTGGGGTCCAAAATTTGGAGTTTGGTGAGCATCGCAAAAAGTGGATTTTCATGAAGATTATATTTTTTATATGGAAAAGGCATGATTTTCGCGAAGATGGGATGTATGGATTGGATTTCGCGAAGGCCAGAAAAATGGAGGCGGTGATGCTTCGTGATTAAGTCAAAGCTTCGCGAACAGCAGAGTTGAAGCGCATCGTGACGGTGAAGGGATTTGCGAGGGAGCTTCATGTCCAAGGCCCGAATGAATGTTGACGGTGATTCTTCGTGATTACGACGAGCTCCGCGAACAGAAAATTGTCGTGGTGCTTCACAATTTGGACAGAATTCTGGCAGAAACATTGGAGCTTCGTGATTTGAGATGATGTGGCTTTTACTTCACGGGGAATGTTCTAGGGTCGGTGGAATCGCCTATAAATAGAGGCCGACCCCCTCGAGATAAGTAGAGAGAATTTTTCATAGAAGATCATTCGCTCTCGATTTGCGAAGGTGGTTCGCGGAGCTAGTGTGCTTCATGAAAGAGTAGTTTCACGGCCGCTATTGTAGCTCTGAGAAAACTGTGAGCTCCGCGTTGGTTTAGTAAGCTTCGCGAGGGACTTTGCTTTGCAACGGCTTCAGCTTCGCGAAAGTTCTTCGCGAAAGTGCTTCATGAAAAGGCAGGAGCTTCGCGAAATCTTGTTTGAGCTTCGCGAAATTCGTAGCCTCACGAAGTAGGGTGCTCTGCGAAGGTGTTTCCAAAGTGAGTTGCCCATTGGTCAGAGGAAAAGTGGTATTCATCAGTGGATGAAAGTTGGACTATAACATAGCATCCATCAATAGTTAAAGATGCATGTATTCATGCAAATGAAGAGATCTACAGGTCTATAAACTGTGAGTGGATTCCCTTCTAGAGCAGTGAGCTTAGGAAGAGTAAGAAGGTGATCCTCTCCACCGGAAGTGAGCCATAGAGAGAGAAACAGGGAGTGAACCTTGGGAAAGTAGTGAGATGACCCTAAACATTGTAAAGGCAGTGAGCCTGGGCACAGAAGTGATCTTGCACGAACATTGTATCCACATCTAGTGAAGATTAGTGGAATTCGGTACGACCGTCAACCTGTCGGCGTATGCTCCATGGACGTTTCCCAGTGAGGGTGAACCATGTATAAATCTATGTGTCTGCTTGCTAATTTGTCTGCATTGCATTTAAAGCATCATCATCAGATAAAGGAGAAAGTAAGTGATCATAACATACACACAAGTGCAAACAAAGCGACCCTTGTAACAAAGAGGTCAAGATCTAGCGAGGCAGTAAGAACATTGAAAAATAATATCCATACCCTGATTCACCCCCCCCCCCTCTCAGGGTATATAGGACCCTATTGGTCCTAACAATTGATATCCGAGCGAATGTTTCTTTTATTAGATTTTTTTTCTCCGACATGGTGTAGTCGATCTGTGTGTTTAAAGAATCAGTTTGCTCTTATCTCGGTGAGCCATGGAAAAAGGAAAAACATCCAAGAAGAAGCAGAACTCAAATGGTATTACTCAGTGTGGATGTGTGTATGGAAAAAGTGTGATTCAATTAAAAGAACCAAACAATTTACTGAAGGAAGGTCTGGATGAATCTGACAGGGACAAGATTGATTCATTGAAAAATGATGTAGGAATGAGTGAAGTACATGAACTTCAAAGTGATATTGAAACTAGTGATGAAGAAGAAGAAAGAATTGAAGGAAGAATAGATATGAGAGCTGAGTTAAAGGCTGCTCTTGAAGAGATTGATGTTTACAGAGCCAAAGCCAAGAAAGGTAACAAAGTTGTTCATGATACCAAACTCCATATACAGCAGCAGGAAGAAGAGAAGTCTGATTTGATGGATAAAATTGTGGAACTCAAGTTATCAGCACAAGAGAACTCAGAAACAGTTGGTGAGTATAAGCTTAAGATTGAATAATAGGAAAGGGAGATCGATGGCATGAATAGAAAAGTGAAAGATCAAGTCAAGTGCATCGAAGAACTTGATATTTCTAGTGTCGTTGGAAACACCGAAGAAGTCAAATCTAAAGATATCCGGATCAATGTATTGGAGATTGAGGTCAAAAAGATAAGAGGCTTAAATCAAAGGCTTATTGACATAGTTATTTACCTAATAGATAAGAATGATTCTAATGCCGAAGAACTACAATAGATGGCCAAAATGAAAGGAAAACAGAAGGCTGGTGATTTTGAAAAGAATAAAAAGTAAGATGAAGTTCAGAATTTGAAATCTAGAAATGGTGATCTAGCAACATAGTTGTCTGTAAAAGTTCATAAGAATCAAATACTACAACAAAGAGAATGCATGTTTCTCTAATTCTATTGAAGAAGAAAAATTGAAAGTGAAATAGAAAAATGACATGGTGGAAAAGATGACACGTGAATTGGAAGATGAGATGAGTACAGGGAAGCTTCTCAAGAGAGAACATGATGTCCAACTTGAATCAAGGGAGATGAAGATTCAATAGTTGGAAGAGGATCTAGAATCAGTAAAGAAGGAAGTGGAGATATCCAATGCTAAAGGAATGCCAAAAATGAAGGATGCCTTACACTTGCTATTTGATCATCATTTGACAAGTGATGATAAAATGAAGAACAAATATTCTATTTCTAAAGAGAAACAACAGAATATTTTCTCAGCTCAAAGACCAGCATGTTTCGAAAAAGCTGGTATCGAATTTGATGAATCCCCTCATATGAAATATTTAAAGAGAGATGTGAACAGTTCCAGATGTGAATGAAATCCTATAGGTTCTGGAGATAGGCCTAAAAGGACAGTTACAAAAAGATGTGATAACATGTGCTATTTCTGTGGGATTAATGGCCACACATCAAGCTTCTGTTCAGAGGCTCTGGAATACATTTTAGGCTGTGAAAACAGAGACATTACTAAATCTAAGAATAGGAAGAAGCATCATGATAAATCAGAGAGAAGAGTTTCTCAGAGGATAACATTCATCAGATGCTATTACTATGGAAGGATGGGACACACCATGCGTATGTTTCAGGAAGCTCAGGAGATCGATACCAGAAGAAGAAAACAAGTTGCATCAACATATCAGCATAGAAGTGATGAAATGAGGTATGCCTTTAATAGAAAATCGTTCAAATGTTCTGATCATGGGCATTTGGCCAGACAGTGCAGTAAGAAGAAAGCGGGGAAGGAAAAAGACCCGAGAAAGAGATTACAAACTTTAGTGGAACATAATGAGAAAATATACACTGTGAGACAAAGTGGTAAGGTGATAAATGGGCTTAGAGCCTCAGGGGAATCACATGGAGCTGAACAAATGGTGTATCAATCACCTCCTCTATCGTACTCACAAATGCTCTCAAGGAGAGAATGTGAACAAACCTGGAAGATTAAGGGGAGATCTACTCTAGCTGTGATAAAGAAGAATGAATGTTCAATAGAGGAATCACCACCAGTGAAAAAGAGTTTTGTGACTCAGACATCTGATAAAAGAAAGATGAACAAACAATGCATCGAAATATCCACATGTCGTGTTTCTCAGCGAGAAGTAAAGGAGAGAGGAAGACCCCTAAGATGGGAGAAAAAGAAAGGGAAGATTCCAAACAGAGAGGTTCCTACTCAAGGAAATTATCAAGGAAAATGGAATTTTGTTAGAAAATCAAAGAAGGAAATGTGTACTAGCAGGTTTATACCCCAAGCGGTTAGAAAGGCCGAGCCTACCAAATCTACATATCAGAAAAAGGCTCGTAATGTAGGCAATGAATGCCTAGTAGTATGGCCAGAACAGTTGAAGTTGGCTAGGAAGCTGGAGGAAGCAAGAAAGGAGTGTGATTACCTCCAAGAAAAAATCAAAGGGTTGACCCGTCAGGATCAACCACTATCCTCGTTTTGAGGATTCGAGAAACTACCCCTCTCCCTATGAATATAAATGCTATTAACTGATGATTCGTGTGTTTCAAGTTTTAGGGAGATATGATCTAACGGGTAGTGGCATCTAAGGATGCGATGTGGAGAAGTGATATTCTCTAGAGTTTAAATTTATTCAAATCAGGTAGAAGTATTGAAAATGAAAGGGAGAAACTGAGCACAATTAGAAGTAATTGTGTTATTAGCTTTATCTCTTGTTTCCAACACCGAGTTCCAACTCAGTAGGATTAGAGATTTGGTTAATGGCTCGATGCTGAGTTCCAGATTAGTATAAATGGTGCACGTGGAGATGAATGGTTATGGGTCTCTACCATTGGGCCTAATAGATAGAAGTGTTGTGTAACATAGTGGGAGTATCCTATAACAAAATCAGATGCTAGAGCCATCGAAGAAATAATTGGATGACTCGGCTCAGGAATTCCCTATCGAGGGAAGAAATAAACACAGGGAGAAGCAGCAATAATCATGCACCTAATTCTTATCTTTTATGATCTAACAATTTTGTATCAGCTGACTGCTTTCAGGATACCATGAAGCTACGAGGGAAAATCAAAGGTGTGTCAACAAAAATCTGAGAGAAGAAGTTCCAAGAAATGACATCATTGAACAATGACACAGTGACAAGTTTTCAGCTGAAAGAAATGAATCCACTGAAAAATTAATCAGTGGGAAATTTCCTGATGAATGTGTTGAGGAAGAAAGCAACAAAAGAGGAGAAAAAGTGGCCGATGCCGATTTAGAAAAAGATACTGATGGTGAGTACAAGGAAGTAAAATCCTCATCTGCACAAAAGAGAAAGATTCGAGCTAAAATTGATAGGCAGAATATCATCAGTGATCAGTGAGCTCCAGTTCAGACAAGGGAAATGAAATCACTGTAGCATGCATCTTTTCTATCTTAGGTTGAGCTGAAATGCATTGCTGATGCAGTTGATGATGAAAACTGGGTTCATCCATGAACGATGAGATAAATCAGATTGAGAAGAATCAGAAGTGGGAGATTGTTTCGAGGATATTAGGTAAGAACCTCATCGGGAATAAATGGGTCTTTAGCAACATGATGAACGAATATGGCACAATGATTCAAAAAAAGCACAATTGGTGTGAAAAGGACACTCCCAGATAGAGGGAATCGATGTTGAAGAGACATTTTCACTGGTTTCAAGGCTGGAGACAATCGGATTATTCCTAGCCATTGTAGTGAAACAAAAGTTCAAGGTCTTCCAGATGGACGCTAAATCATCATTTTTGAATGGGATTATGGAGGAAGAAGTTCATATCGAGTGACCATATGGTTCTCTTATTCATGAGGATGAGAACAAGGTGCGTCAGATGAAGAAATAATTATGTGGGTTGAAACAAGCACCAAGAGAATGGTATTCAATGCTGAATCAATATTTTCATAATCTATGATTCAAATGATGCATAGTGAAGGTGTCTTTCAGAAATATGAAAAAAAGGGTTCTGATGAGGTTTGGAATGGAGAAGTCTAAGGACATGAAGACTCTGGTTGCTACCCAGATGAAATTTTCAAATGAGGAGGATGGAAAGACAGTTAATATCACCTAACACAGGCAAATTATTGGAATTCTGTTTTACTTAACTGCAACAAGGCCTGATATTGTTTTCGCCACATGCCAAGCAGCGAGATATCAGAGTAATCCCAGGGAAATACACATTCTTGCAGTGAAAAGAATACTTCGGTATATCCAGGGAATAGTGGACTTTGGCTAGACATATACTGACAAATCTCATATAGAGTTATTGGGATATATTAAAGCAGACTGGCCCGGTTCAGCAGATGATAGAAAAACAACTTCAGGTGGTGCATTCTATTTTGGTGGATTGTGTATTTCTTGGCTTAGCATGAAGCAAGATTTCATTTCCTTGAGCACCGCATAACCTGAGTTTATTGAGTCCACTCAAACGTGCACACAGTTATTATGGATGAAGTAGTATATTGAAGATGTGGGAGTTGAGGTGAAGTCTCCAATTAGAATAGAGTGTGATAACTCAAGTGCTATAAATCTCAGAAAAAATCACGTATATCACTCAAGGACAAAGCACATTTAGATAAAGTATCATTTTATCATGGAGAAGGTTGAGCAGGGATTGTGAAGTTGGAGTATGTTCCTATAGAGTTACAAGTTGCAGATATTCTAACAAAGGCCTTACCCAAGGAAGCATTCAAAAGGCAGCGACTAGCTCTGGGAGTTTAGTCGATTCCCCGCACTTAAAAGCATGTGGATGTGAAACAACCCCACACCCCCCTCTTCCAAAGGTATGATGTGTTTTTCCCTAATGTGTTGATATGTGTTCTCTACTTTGTTATAGACTGCAAAGGAGTGACCTTTGGGATCATTGACAAAGGGTGAGAAAATAATGATTGTTCAGGGGGAGACAGTGTAGAGATTTGATAAATCATGAATGATACGGGGAGAATCTGACCAATGAAGCAGCCAGATAGGGGGATAAATGAGAAAGGGGGAGAGTATTAAATATGATGATGCTAGAAGTGATCGATCAAATAATAGATATCATGACAGCTGAGGATCGTGATAAAAGAAGAACATTGGTGTTGGAATAGTGAGAGACGGTTTCCAACTATCACCAATTGGGATCAGTGTGGTTCAACAATTGGTATCAATTTAAGAATTGGTATCATGTTGGAATCGACAATTTGTGTTTGACATGAAGTGGTTCATTGATGAAATTTTCATACTACTCTTGTTTCTCACGCCGAGAATTTCTCATGTGGGCTTAGAGTACGTGTTAAGTGATTCCTTGAACACTATAATAATCGCAAAAGGATAATGGTGGTAGTGGTTGGAAGAAGACTCAGTGAGGTATCAAAGTGAAGAAAATCTTTCTGAGCAGAGTTATGAAGAGTTGTCAGCATACCCAAAGGGGGAGATTGTTGGGAAAAAATACCTCAAGGTAACATTGAAGTATATTTGGGATGATTGTGTTTGTTGACAATGCATGTTTTTATTGAGAATTGTCGAGTTCCCGAGAAGTTGTTGACAGTCCATGTTGTCAAAGAACGAGGACAAAGGAAAGGACGATCTGGAGGCAGTACAAATGAGTAGAACAAGGTGGCGCCGTTTCCCAGTGTTTTCCAAATTTTGGGGGTCCAAAATTTGGAGTTTGGAGAGCATCGCCAAAAGTGGATTTCCATGAAGATCATATTTTTTTATATGGAAACGAAATGAGTTTCACGAAGAAGGGATGTATGGATTGGATTTCATGAAGGCCAAAAAAATGGAGGCGGTAATGCTTCGCGATTACGTCAAAGCTTTGCGAATGACAGGGTTGAAGAGCATCACGGCGGTGAAGGGCTTTGCGAGGGAGCTTCGCGGCGAAGGTGCGAAGGAATGTTGATGGTGATGCTTCGCGATTACGACGAGCTCCGCGGATGGAAAATTATCGTGGTGCTTCGCAATTTGGACATAATTCTGGAAGAAACATTGGAGCTTCGCGATTTGAGATGACGTTGCATTGACTTCGCACGGAAAGTTCGATGGTTGGTGGAATCGCCTATAAATAGAGGTCGACCCCCTCGAGAGAAGTAGAGAGGATTTTTAAGAAAAGATAATTCGATCTCGATTTGCGAAGCTGGTTCGCCATGCCAGTGTGCTTCACGAAAGAGGAGCTCCATGGCGGCTATTGTAGCTCCGCGAAACCTGCGAGCTCCGTGTTGGCTTAGTAAGATTCGCGAGGGACATTGCTTTTTGACGGCTTGAGCTTTGCAGAAGTGCTTCGTGAAAGTGATTCGCGAAAAGGCAGGATTATCGCGAAGGCTTGTTTGAGCTTTGAGAAATTGGGAGCCTCGCGAAGTAGGGTGCTTTATGAAGGTGTTTTCAAAGTGAGTTGCCCAGTGGTCAGAGGCAAAGTGGTATTCATCAGTGGATGAAAGTTGGACTATAAAATAGCATCCATCAACAGTTAAAGATGCATGTATTCATGCAAATGAAGAGACCCACAGGTCTATAAACTGTGAGTGGATTCCCTTCTAGAGCAGTGAGGTTCCGAAGAGGAAGAAGGTGATCCTCTCCACCGGCAGTGAGCCATAGAGAGAGAAACATGGTGTGACCCTTGGGAAAGCAGTGAGATGACCCTAAACATTGTAAAGGAAGTGAGCCTGGCCATAGATGTGATCTAGCCCGAACTTTGTATCCACATCTAGTGAAGATTAGTGCAATTTGGTATGACCGGCAACCTGTCTGCGTATGCTCTTTGGACGTAGCCCAGTGAGGGTGAACCAAGTAAAAATCTCTACGTCTGCCTGCTAATTTGCCTGCATTTCATTTAAAGCATCACCATCAGATAAAGGAGAAATTAAGTGATCATAACATACACACAAGTGAAAACAAAGTGACCCTTGTAACAAAGAGGTCAAGATCCAGCGGGGCAGGGAGAACTTTGAAAAAGAATATCCATACCCTGATTCACCCCCCCCCCCTCTCAGGGTATATAGGCCCCTATTGGTCCTAACATTACTCTACAAAGAAAACAATATAAAAAACCCATGACCTTGTCATACAACCACATTCATATAACCCACTATTGTTTCATATAATGAAGTGTAGACGATGAAGGGTTGAATCCAATGTATTGAAGACCAAGGCATCATCATCAAGTCCTTGTATCATCTCGATAGAAACTCAGTATAGGCACGGGTTGGAGTCCTATGAGAATGTGTACCAGCATGTCCTACGTGAGTCCAATCAAGCTAGATCTAATGGAAAACAAATCCCAAGACATCCCACAAAATCAATACCCAAAGTGAATACTCAACCAAGGTGTCCACTACTACGTTCCAAATCCAGGGAGATCCATCCTTGGAATTTATATAAATCATCAACCATTCCATAAATTTAACAATTTACAACCATATGAGTCTACCCACTCATAAAATCAATTATATTCAAAACCATTCAACAAGTATACCTGCTCATATAAAGCATTACATCTCATGAGTATATCCACTCATGGACTCCACTTCCATTTAATCATGTCACATTGTTATACCCACCCACTTATCACTAATTTCCATTTAACACATCACATGGATATACCCACCCATTAATTATAATTACCAAAATACCATTTAACTAATATAAAAACAACTAACAAGTATACCTACTCATTTAACAAGTTCTAATTAATCATTTAATCAATTTAGTAATGACATATTATGATAACACAAGACAAGGAGGTAGGGCATCTCTGACAAAAATATATTATTCACATATTTTTTATCAAATAATGAGAATTTTTTTATTTTATTAATGATAAAACCAATGTATTTCAATGTTTTATTAATATAATGGGTAATTTGAGTTTTAGAATGATTATTTGAAAAATTGAGAAAAGTACATAATTATGGATTTTTGACAGATTTTTACCACAAGGGTATTTTTTTCCATTTATTAAAAAATATAAATAAAAAATTACTTATTATTTTTTTTAATACTGATTTTATTTTCTTCATATTTATATTTATGACCTAGAGCTGATTCGAAGATATATTACTCCAAAAAAATCTTTGAATTTGGAACTGGGCGGATAACATGGACCTCACCACTGTAATGGATGAAAAAATCAGTTTCCTAGCCTCTAATTTTGGTTATTATACCTGAGATATCACTAGGACACATAGGAATGACTCTAAAACCATTTCGGGGGAGTTTTTAAGACATTAAGGTATCCATTGAATGTTATACATTAAAGAAAGATTCCTAGAAATTTCAGCCATAAAAAGTTCTATTTAATGAAAATTCCATACCTCCTTAATATGATGTCCCAATGAGCTAAAATGTGGAGGTTGAATGGAAAATACATATAGGAACAACTTTTATGAAGGATTACATGTGTTAATCGACCATTTATTGTGCCAACAATTTGAAATATTTTAATGGATATAATTTTGCCTATAAAATGAGGCTCTCGCCTCCTTCCCAAATCATCAGCTCAACACCAACACCTAAGGAGGGTTCCCAACGGGGCATGGGACGATGCTACACCTCTCTTCCCACCCATTTTCTTTATTTTCTATTATTTTAATTTTAGTATGGTATTATTTTTCAATTTTAATTCAGATTTTATTTTTATCAATCCATGACTTTGTGTTTCTCAATCCACTTTTCTTCATTTCATTCCCTATATCTCTATTCTCTTCCACCCACTCCACCAAGTAATATATTACTCTCGGAAATGAGAGTATAACACCAATACTTGGCCAAAGGGGAGGTGAAGGTGATCAGGAATTTTCTTCAATGTTTAATATTAATTTTGTAGATATATTTGAGTAGCATGCATGGGTATGTCGAATGTACCTAATGTTGTGACTACCACCGATAACATGCAACTCAACCTATCCATATTATTTTATTAAATAATTTTTCCCTCTCTCAATCGATTAGTTCTTCACACATTGGAGTTGAGAAATTGAATGGATGAAACAACTTCAATTGAACGTGGTCCTAGAAGATGACACATTCTAGACAAAGGTGTGTCACCAACCTGGATTAAAGGAGGACGTGGAATTGAGAGTGCTCAAACATTCAATGATATTCCCCAATTTATAAATAAAGAATAGTAGTTAAAACATGAGATTTCATGTTTATATTATCAAAATGAAATAAAAAATATAAAGGAGAATAATGATTTAATATTTAACCAACCCCCCAAAACCAAGTTATTTCTTATTAATTCATTCTATTCTGAATTGAATCTTAGTAGAAATTTAGAATTCTTGCTTCACATGTCATTAATTTAAATATATAGAAACCCAAAAAGATTTTAATCACATTCATTTAATAAAAAACCATAAAAATAAGATATAATTGGTGAATTAAATAAATTAAGTGTACTACAATGAGAAGGATCTTCAAGAGATATGACCCTGGTCAACCACTATTTTGCACTAGTAAAAATTTAATTATTTCTTTCCACACCCCACAACATACGTGCATCAATACTGACACTATTTTTTAGGTTACAAACATTAGTAAATTTATTTTTCTATATTCAGATATTAGTTATATATCATTTTATTTATAAATAACTAAAAAATACTTCCATGATGTATTCAAATTCAGAATATTATGCATGGATAAATTACTCACTGGTGCAGCAACAAAAACAAGAAGAAGATGAATATTTTAGAAGAGATCAGATGCATGAACTTAGAGAAAGAATTGAAAAACTAACCAAAAATTCTAATAGAGATTATGATTATGTTCATGCATTAATAAAGCCACCCAACCCTAATCCAGAGGAAGAACATGAGAATATGGTGGAGTAAATTTCACAACTTATATTTGAAATTGAAGAACCCGAGGAAGCGAGGGAGGAAGACAAATCTACTGAGCTACAATTGGGAGATCAACAAAGTTTAGATGAAATCTTGTTTAATTATGAGGAACTACCGAACTTCCACATATAATAAAACAAATTAGATTCAGGACCACTGAAGGAAGAAACCACCCAAGTGGTGGAATTTGATGTCAAGATGGAGGAGCCTGACTACCTACCTCCATCATGAGAGAGTATATTCCAAGAGGCACATACCACTAAGGTAGAGATTGAAGTTGAACTGACTCAGGGAGTTGAACCATTCATTGACTCTATCCCTTCTAATTTTATTGAATATGAATTCTACATCACTCCATGTGGTATTGATTATACAGAATTAGACAACCTGAACTCTTCCTTGGAGGAAGAAGAATAACCTCAATGGGCACATGCTGAGGAACATATGGATATCCATAGACCCATTGAATATTTATTGAAGGAAGTTCATGAAGAGTTTATAGTGTATTTCCCTAAGGAACCCATGAAAAAAGATGCTTTGATGGTGATTAATTTGATCTTGAGACTTCATATTTTAATATTATTCATATTGAATTACACTCGGACATTCCCATTGAATATTATTTTGATGAATCATACCTCAAGTAACTAATGGAAAGAGAAGAAGAAGTTTCACAAGTATCAGCAAAGAAGGAGGATCATTTATACTTCATTATACCTTCACCATGTAAGCAATAACTCATTGTTAAGGGAGGATATGGTGTACTATGTCCCATAAGGATGAATAAAATGATGGAAAAAGTCACATGTGGTTGTTCAAATCAAAGAAGCTTTATCCTCCATCAGAATTTGGATTACAGTAGGTACTGCCCTTTAGAGGCAGTAAAAATTCAGGGCCCACTTTGGGGATAATACCAAGATTTATCTTTACTTGATTTCTAGGAATTTATATTTCAATTTATATTCATTTAAATAATTTATCATGTGGTCACATCCCTCTTTTATTTTGAGATTAAACAAAATGATCATTGTGATTAATTGAGTAATTTTCATTTGTAGGATCATGAAAGCAGAAGTATGCCCCAAACAGTAAAGGGGAAGGACCAAGTTTCATGAAAAAATGGTGTTCAATTTTAGTGTTTTATATTTTAAACTCTCTACATTTTTTTCCACAACATGTTTTTATCTTTGAAGATAAAATTTCATGCCCAAACTTGAATTCATGTCTTACTTGACTTATCAAAGAGACATGAGTTTCTTAGGAATGCTATGAATCCATGTTTTAGATTTCAATGTGTATATGATTAAATGATTGAAATGAATAATTGAATTTTTAAAATGAAGCATGGATATTGAAGTAATGAATCATTATTCGAACGAATTAATTGATTCATGTAAATGAAATTCCCCTACCATCCTTCATTCATTGGATTTCTGAAGTTCAAGTGAATTTATTTATTAATCATTCCATGAGTGATTGTACAATGTTATATTTTCCATTCTCAAGAGGATTTATAGACCATGTACTTACTATTTATTCTTGAGCAAATTTCTTAGATGATCCTGGGACATGTAACTGACAGGAACTTCTTTTGAAACTCATCAAAGCAATGAATATGAAAAAACACATTTAAAATTTTTGAGGCATCATTTGGAAAGAAAATTTTCCTTACAAGACCCCCATTACATCAATCCTTATTTTATCCCAAAGATACCATGAATGACCTTTATATTAATGAGCCATGTTTCAAGACATTTTTATCCATTTATACCCTCCATTGAGTATTTTCCTGATATATCAAAGTTGATGTGTGGGGTTAAAGGGAATCATGGTGGACGAGATAATATACATTGTAAGGAATATGTGATAGGGTATTATTGTGTTAATTGTAAAAGGTTGTGGAATCATTCATTATACTCTATTTTTCCCATCTTGAATTAAAAAAATAACAAAAATGACAAAAAGAACAAACAAAAAGAGAAAACAATGGGTTCTGATTTGGGAAAACCAAAAATCACCATTTTCTAGACTGATGATCTTATGATAATATGTGGTTATATAATGGATATGAGATTTGATATAATCATAACTTTTGAAAAAATAATTAAATGTAAAAAAGAGGGTGTACAAATCATTCATTATGCTTACTTGATCATAAAATTTTCATTGAGTTTTGGGAATTATTTGTTGCTGCTTTGAAGGGGATAATTTCATTATATTTTAACATTTGATATCATGTATAGTTCATAAGAGATTATCCTCCTACTTGATCCTTAATTTTTAAATCATCAAATCCTACCATCCATAAAGCTCAGAGTCAATAGAACCTTAATTGAAAGTCCTCATGATTTTATGTGTGTTTTTTCTTTACAAAGTGGAGAAAGGAGTTCATTTACAAGCCTATGGCTAAGGAGCATGTTCTTGTAATATGTGAATAACTATAATTGAATTGTATCATGAGTGATGAGAGAAAAGAATCAAAAGTGAGGAAAAACATGAATTTTCATGTTTAATAATAATTAATCAAGGATCTTGAATGAATGAAAGGATAAGTTCCATCAATTTTCAAAGGGTAATAGTAAAATATGTGAATTATTTGTTTCTTTGAAAAATGGGATATTAAATTGATATTTCATGCAAATTCTTGAATTTTTGATTTCACATTGAATGTTTATTGATTTTATTACCTTATAAGTTAAATATTGGTAATACTGGTGTCTTATGATTTCCATTTTGAGACTTTATACTTGGGGACAAGCATGGTTTATGTGTGAGGGTATTTGACAGAGCAAATCTATGTGCATATTTTTTATCAAATAATGAGGATTTATAATGTTTTTCAATGATAAAACCCATGTATTTCAACGTTTTATTAAAATAATGGGTAATTTGAATTTTAGAATGATTATTATAAAAATTGATAAAAGTGCATAATTTTGGATTTTTGAATGATTTTTACCACAAGGGTATTTTTGTCATTTCGTTAAAAATATAATTCAAAATTCATGATTTTTTTAGAAACCTATTTTTATTTTATTCAAATTTCTTTTCAGGTCCTAGAGTTGATTCAAATATCTATTAGTTCAAAAAAAATCATTTAATTTGGAAACTTTTCCGGGCGGACAGTGGAGACCCCACCATTGTAATAGATGCAAAAATCAGTCACCTCACTTACCATTTAGGTTATTACAATAGGGATAGCACCATTACACATCAGAACAACTCTAAAAAAAATTGGGGGACTTTTTAAGTCATTAAGTTTTACATTGATCGTTATACATTTGAAAGAATATTAAGGGGTCCATGTGTGAATTGACCATTTAATGGGCCAACAACACGCAAAATTTCCGAGGATAGAATTCTTCCTATAAATGGAGGCCCTCGACTCCTTCCCAAATCATCATCTCGACACCCACAACTAAGGAGGGATCCCATCATGGTACGGGCTGATGCTTCTTCTCTTTTCCCCCTTATTTATTATTTTAATTTTATTTTAATTTTATTTTTTTATCAATTCCTCACTTGTATTATGTATGTGATACTACATATACTATTTTTGTTTTATTTTTTCATTTGGGTGAAGTAGAGAAGCGAGATTCTTTTTACCCTACTATGGAAATTCTTCATTCTGATCCATTTTAAAAATTTATTAGTTCTACACTCCTAATTTATAAGTGATACTTTAATTTTAATGTCCTACATCTACTATTTTGGTTTTCTATTTTGATTTGGGTGTGTATGACTTCTGTTTTCTGTTTGATTTGGGTGTGTGTGTTGGGCTATGACAGTGAATGAAATTTGATTCAAAATAAATTATGTGTTAATATCATCCATAAATTTTAGGTTCATTGAAGGCTTGGTATTTACGATAATTTTGTGTTAATATCATCCATATTCCACATGATTCACATCATGGTAAGAATGTGTGGTGATGTTGTTAAAATCAGAGAGAAAACTCATACACTCCAGGTTGTTTATAGTGGCATGGTTAGTCATGAGTGATAATTGGCTTCCTAAGATGACTATACTAATATAACTTTAGGGTCAATTAAATATGGTTCTCATTTTACATTGTATATTATGTCTCTTTCTTGGCCAATACTCACTTTTATGATGGTGGGGTGCTTTTCACAAGCCATGCTGGCATGTGTATACATCCATAATAATGTTAGACAAGTCACAAGTTTAATTCCATAATATTGTTATCATTGATATACATTATTATTAATATCAAATTAAAAATAAATGTTTTTGTCTATAATTTATGAAATTAACCATTTTTACAAGACATGAACAACTTATTAGTGTAGAATCCTAATCGTTATCCACCCATGGGGTGTGCTTGACTTGGGGAACTAATTGGGTAATGAAAAGTATGACCATATAGGTTCTAATAATGATTTATTAAACATGAGTAAATGATTTGGGAAGCCTGTAACACATAATGGGGAATGAGGCATGTGACTCAATATGGTATGCCTGTAAAGGGGCCTTGAAGTCCACTTTTACCAACAGTAGTGTGCAACTATTGGTAAAAATCTTCCATTTAAAAATGGTTTGATTCAATGACGAGGCAATGCATCTTTATTGGGGATTGTGGATTTCGATTTATTGACAAGACTCGCACTCTTTCCACCGATGAAATAGATGACCGGGTTGTATCTCAAGAAGCTAGGTCTAATTTTAGAATTTATTGAGCCTCTTGTATAGTACTACCTCCAAATAGTTGTAACTATGTTTTTCTTCTTGATTCATTACATACATTACCATCATTTGGTTTATGATTTTTTTATTAGTTGGTATTATTGGTTTGGTTATTATCATCCATTTCCAATATTTTCCCATTGTTATATTTCTTCCACTTTTAAATGATAATATTAGAATTGTGCAACTTAGGTAATGAGGGAATAGTCTCCCCCAGACATAGTAAAGGCTCTCACTATTAGTCAAAAACATTTGGAATTTTGGTAGATGCGCATGAGGCCATGTGGCCATCTGGGTTTGGGTCACTAATGAGTGGCATTCTGGTTTGGGACGTCACAATTCTTGGATATCCTTTTTATAGGTGTTTCTAATAAAATCCATACCTATAACTATTGAAGGCCCCTCTCCAAAATCAATTGGGACATGATTCAATGAATACACCAACATCATTCAGAGTGTGTATCCTAGTACATACCTTCAAAATACCATAAATCTTCTATTTCTTTATGTATTTCTATCATAATGGATTTTCTATATTATGTTTTTTGGGTTACACATTACTTATTTGTTTCTAATTACTTCCATATTTGTTTTCATTGCAGGAAATGACACCCATTGAAGAGATGCGGTGGAAAAAGATGATAGAAAATAATTGTCTCATGACACAGATGGGAGTTCCTCCACTCATCCATGTTGTGAGTTTTTTATTTCAAATATATATATATTTCAATAACTTATAATATCATGTGTTTACTTTTGGGTTAAACTTTTTTTTTCAGGATTGACCCCCTAGAGGAGAGTTATCTGACGAGGACCTTGATATTACTCCCAGTACAGAGACTGGTGGTAGGAGTGGGGTGGTGTCAGAGATAGACGATCATATGGTGATCCCGGTACTGAGGATGGTGGTACGAGGGCTTGTGGTGCGAGAGTTATACGATCTACTGGTCATAACTGATTAGACTATGCTCTTACCAAAGACGTATCTTCTACGCCCCATTTTGATCCTGGTGTGTCTTCAGGGACACACGTGATATTTAGGCCTCCGATGTTTACACTAGCAGTTGGCCTAACTTCTGTGCCATCATATTTTCCTTCTTGTTCATTATCTTCGAGCTATTATATTCCAGATTCTTCAACTCCTGCTCCGACATAGTATGTGGCTGAGGATCATACATTGAGGGACACTCCACCTATATAGAATATTCCTTCAGCTTCTGCACATCCAGTGACACCCATTTATCTGACTACCACAAGTATATTTATATAACTCTAACAAATTTTTATACCAAAATTTATTTTTATTATAACTTGTACATATGTTTTTTTCATTAAAAACAGGTTCATCTACTAATAGGAGGCGGGGGAGGGGGCATACTCGCTTGCGTGTGGTATGGAACCCCCTGACACAGTTGATGGTTTAATACAATGATGACTGAAAAATGATTGATAAATCTGGGAATGAATGTTGGTGTTTTTTGGTGATTCTAGGCAAATACTCTGACATCAATCCAGTCAACCCTCTCCTTTAGAGACATCTACCACATGAAATAAAGGATATTTTTTGGGAAAAAATATGGGTAAAAAAATATATTGTATTTAATGTAGTATTTTTTGTATTTATATGAATTAATCTATTGGGTGTCAGCTTCAGTTTAACTTCCCTGATGGTGAAGGTGCACGGCCCGCACATTTAAAAGATCTAAGAGAGATTTGGAGAGGTTATATGCATGAGCTGTATGTGGGATGGTGTGATAGAGTGGGAACAGAGTTGGAGACAATACCTATCTTGGATGAATACCCAATAGAGCAATATCATCAAATGATTACCCATTGGGAGACTGCCAAATTTAAGGTATTAATCCCATTTGAGGTATTTAAATGAAAATTTTCATCTATTTCATTAATATTATCTTATTTACTATTATTCATTTTTTAGTAATCTTCGTTAAAAAACATTGATTCAAAGAAATACCTCCACACATTAGGGTGCACTACTACGTCAGATCATGAGAGAGAGCTGGTACGATATAGTTGTTTAAAATTTTTCTTTAGGAATTTCCCTTTTTATTGTTTCTTACTTAAATTATGTGATTTATTGAATATTTAATATATGATTATACGTGAACTTTATATTGTTTCAAGGTGATTACAGAAGCAAAAATTTAATATTGAAGGATGTCTCCCTTGAGAAAAATTGTTTTGCTCGAGTAGAAGGAAAAAAGATGGAACTGCGGTTAATGAATCGACACAAGAAAAGATTATAAGTTTTAATTTGTTTATTTAATGGTTTAATATATATTTTGAAATTAAATAATCTATTAACATTTTTAATAGGCTGATTTAGAGGCCATTGATGCTCAAGAGCTTGACAAATTAGGGCCACACGATCATTTATATCAGGTTTTGGGAGATGAGCATTGTGGTCTATTATTCTACCGACCTGGTAAGAATATAGTCCCGATGAGGAATTGGTCCACTCAAGGTATCCATTCTAGTACCACCGAGATGGAACAGGTAAAGGAGAATGCAAGATAGTCTGATAAAAGGTTCACAGAGTTGGAAGAACATTTTCAAACAAGGGAGAAAGAATTTATGAAACTGATCAAAGCTTTATCATCATCACTTCCACCAGAGGCCAGCGTGTCTTGTCAGACACATATGTCCTCGATGGGTGCATAATCCTATGCACCAGGCGGCAGTTCTACTAGCGGTCAAGATGAAAACATTCCTGGTGATGACGAGGACGCTGAAGAGGACGAGGGTGAGGATGAGGATGAGGATAAGGGTGAGGATGGGGCTCAGGGCGAGGATGGGGTCGAGGATGAGCATGGGGACGATGTCGACGAGGAAAAAGATGGCGGATAGAATGAGGCTGATGATGACAGTGTTGATAGTGATGGTGATCAGGGGTAGATTGATCCATTACATTTTTGAATTTTGTAGAACTCTTTATTTTTTATCCTGGTTTTTCACTCTGGTATTGATATTTTTGAATTCAGTATAACTCTTTATTATTTTACCAAATATGGAAGCCTAATGATGTTATAATAGATTATGGGGATTCTGGGGCTTGTTCGGAGCTCGGAACCCCAGTCATCGTAAAAAAACACTATACCTCATGGTTAGTAAAATATTTAATTCCACGCCACAAGGTATCTACCACAAATATAGGGATATATATTAGATGAAATGTGCATGATTTACCCTAACCATGCACCAGGGGATGCACAACATGCACAATGTATATTGTTTTAGTATAAGATATTATCACTATTGTTGCACGATTTGCCTAACTGACATACGTAAAACTGACCAAACGCATCAGATTGTGTTGATACGTTGGGAAAACAATCCATGAGTCCTATGTGACATTACAAGCCAACCCCGCCTCAATCTAAGGAATGGTGTGTCTAGTATCACTCAAAGTGTCTCTCTATTGTTTAAAATGGAAACACTTTTAAGTAAAAACAACTGGCATATGGAAAACTGAACAAACGTACTTGGATTTTGTTCATACTTTAGGAAAATGATCCATGGGTCATATGTGACATGTATAACTCAATACCACCTCAATCTGAGGCACGGTGTGGCCGGTACCACTCAAAGTGTCTCACTTTTATTTGAAATGGACAACATTTTAAGTGAAAACAAAAACTGACATACAGAAAATGGACAAAAACGTTTTTGGATTCTATTTATACTTTAGAACAATTACCCATGGGACATTTTTTATGTGTAGGAATAATCCCTACATCATTGTGATCCACACTGTGGCCGGTACCACTCAAATTTTATCACTTTTATTTGAAATGGACCAGATTTTAAATGAAAACAACAACTGACATACGGAAAACCAATCAAAAGCAATAGGATTGTGCTGATAATTTAGGAAAATGATACATTGGTCATTTTTGATAGTTATAAGTCAACTCCACCTCAACCAGAGGTGTCTTGTGACCGTGATGTCCAAAAACGCACTCTACATGTCATAAATGGCCAAAACATGCGTTTAACGGTCAAATCCATGCTGAAAGACATCATAATGACTTGAAATCACACGGAAACACCCTAATTATTATTTTGTAGGTGTAAGAGGAGACATAACATCATTCGGACGCGCATTGTGCATGGCACGACTAAATATGTATTTTTAGGTGTTTGGCATGCTTGAAAAGCATGCGTGGGGTGGTCAAAACCGGCCGAATGACCTCAAAATGACACGAAATCAGATGAAATAATGGCTGGGTTAATTATGAATTGGTCAGCTAGATGGCACGTCAATCGGAGGTATCGTGTGATCGCGCTAGCTGAAAACGCACTTAGCATGTGGTAAATGGCCAAAACATGCGTTTAACGGTCAAATGCATGTCTAAAGACATCATAATTACTTGAAATCACACGAAAACACCCTAATTATTATTCATGAGGTGTACGATGAGACATAATTCCATTTGGAAACGTGGTTTACACGGAACGAATGAATATGTGTTTATAGTTGTTTGGTGCGCTTGAAAAGCATGTGTGGGGTTGTCAAAACTGGCTGAGTGACCTCGGAATTCCATGAAATCAGGCAACAATAATGGGTGGGTGAATTGTGAAATCTTTGGCTAGACGGCCTATCAATCAGAGGTGTCGTGTGACTGTGGTGACTGAAAACGCTCTTCGCGTGTCGTAAATGGCCAAAACATGTGTTTAATGGTAACATTCATGCCGAACGACATCAGAATGACTTGAAATCACACGAAAACACCCTAATTATTATTCGTGAGGTGTACGAGGAGACAACATGTCATTAAGATGCGTGGTTTGTGCGACATGACTGAATATGTGTTTTTTAGGAGTTTGGCATGCTTGGAAAGCATGCATGGGGTTGTCAAAACCGGCCGAACGACCTCAGATTGCCATGAAATCGGATGACAATAAATGGTGGGTGAATTGTGAAATGATCAGCCAGACAACATGTCAATCGGAGGCGTCGTGTGACCGCACTGTCCAAAAACGCACTCCGCATGTCGTAAATGGCCAAAACATGTGTTTAACGGTCAAATATATGCCGAACGACATCATAATTAATTAAAATCATATGAAAAAACCATAATTATTTTTTGTGATGTGTATGAGGATACGACACATAATTCAGATGCGTTGTTTGCGTGACACGACAGAATAGGGTTTTTTATGTGTTTGGCGCGCTTGAAAAGCATACGTGGGGTGGTCAAAATTGGCTAAACAACCTCATAATTCCAATAAATCGGACGAAAACAAAGGGTGGGTGAATTTTGAAATGGTCATCCAAATGACACATTAATCAGAGGGGTCGTGTGACCTCCCTAGAAAAAAACGCACTCCACGTGTTGTAAATGGCCAAAAAATGTGTTTAACAGTCAAATTCCTGTCAAATGATATCAGAATGACTTGAAATCAAACAAAAACACCCTAATTATTATTCTTGAGGTGTATGAGGATACAACACATCATTCGGATGTGTGGTTTTTTCGGAACGCTAAATATGTTTTTTTAGGTCTTTGGCGCTCTTGAAAAGGGTGCGTGGGGTGGTCAAAACCGGTCGAACGCCCTCAGAATGCCATGAATTCAGACGAAAACAAAGGGTGGGTGAATTTTGAAAATTTTGGCTATATGGGACATCAATCAGTGGGTTTGTGTGACCACGGTGGCTGAAAACGAACTCCACTTGTCATAAATGGACAAAACATGCGTTTAGCGGTCAAATGCATGCCGAATGACATCGAAATGACTTGAAATCACACAAAAACACCCTAATTATTATTCATGAGTTGTATGAGGAGATGACACGTCATTCAAATGCGTGTTTTGTGCAACATGACTGAATATGAGTTTTTCCGTTGTTTGGGGCGCTTGAAAAGCATGTGTGGGGTGGTCAAAACAGGCTGAACGACTTCAGAATTCCATGAAATTGGACAAAAACAATGGTTGGGTGAATTGTAAAATGCTTGGCCAGATGAAAAATTAATCTGAGGTTTAATGTTACCGTGGTGGCCAAAAACGCACTTTGCGTGTCATAAATGGCCAAAACATGTGTTTTTAGGTAAAATACATACCGAACGATATATGAATGACTTGAAATCACACAGAAACACACTAATTATTATTCCTGAGGTGTAAGAAAAGACGGCACGTCATTTGGACCTACAGTTTGCACGACATGGCAGAATATGTGTTTTTTAGGTGTTGGTGCGCTTGAAAAGCATGTGTAGGGTGGTCAAAACCATCCGAACAACCTCATAATTCCATGAAATCAGACGACAACAAAGGGTGGGTGATTTTTGAAATGGTACGATATACATCATGTCAATCAATGGTTTTGTGTGACCATGGTGGCCGAAAACGTACTCCGCATGTCGTAAATGGCCAAATCATGTGTTTAATGGTCAAATGCAAACCGAACGACATCAGAATGACTTGAAATCACAAAAAAAACACCATAATTATTATTTTTGAGGCATATGAGGAGACAACATGTCATTCAGATGTGTGGTTTGTGTGGAACAACTGAATATTTTTTTAGGTGTTTGGCGTGCCTAAAAAGCGTGCGTGGGGTAGTCAAAATCGGCTAAACGGCCTCAGAATGCCATGAAATCAGACGACTACAAAGGGTTGGTACATTTTAAAATTTTCAGCTATAAGACATACCAATTGGAGGTGTCGTGTGACCACAGTGGCTGAAAAAATACTCTGCAAGTCGTAAATGGCGAAAACACGTGTTTTACGGTCAAATACATACCGAAATACATCAAAATGACTTGAAATTTCCTGAAAACACCCTAATTATTATTCATGAGGTGCAAAAGAATACGACACATCATTAAAACTCGCAGTTTGCACGACACGGTAGAATATGAGTTTTTAGGTGTTTGGTGTGCTTGAAAAAAGTGTGTGGGGTGGTCAAAATTGGCCGAACGACCTCAGAATACCATGAAATAGGACGACAACAAAGAGTGGGTTAATAGTGAAATGGTCAGCTAGAAAACACGTCAATCAGAGGTGTTTTGTGACCGCGGTGGTCGAAAACGCACTCCAGATAGCCCCCCCCGGACATCCCCCCTCACCCCCGAATAACCACCCCGCACCTCTCTGACAGCCCCCCCACCCAATGATCCCTGGATCATTTGTGACGGGTACGAGTCAACCCCACCTCAATCCGTGGCACGGTGTGGCTGGTATCAATCAATGTGTGTGACATTTTTTTTGAAATGGACAACATTTAAAGTGAAAACAACAACTGACATACAGAAAATCTTCACAAGGCTACACATATATTCTTAAAATTATGGGATAAAAAATAAAATATGGTCTATTGATCATACGTTATTAGAAGAAAATATTCACAAAGCATAGATTGAAACAAAATGGGTCATAGTATATATAGAAAAACATGAATTATACTAGGAATGAGTCTCGACATCACATCATGAACATGCACCAACCCTCATGTTCTAATTCTCAATCACGGGTCGTTCATTCTAAACAATAACATACAACAAATAAATATCATATGTAGATTTCATATGAAACCTATGAACACTCAATCATACCATATATCAAATTGGTCAACAAGGCTACACATAGATAGTTGAAAAATAAGTTTCAAAGTCTCATAAAAATTCCCCAATGGTGAGGAATACATATGGTGACACCATAGCCCCATGGATCACCTCAATCCCATCCTCAAACAGTGGGTTCAAGGACCAAAACAAAGTCCCTTTTGGAACCCAATACCAAATACAAAATTGAATATTCATACCCACTACCCAAAATAGGGATTCATCTCACATCACACCCAGGGGAGCAAATTACAATTAGCCACATACCCCCTTATTCTAATTGAAATGTCTATGAAAGACGTGTAGGCTATTCTGGTAACCCATCTCATATGTCGATATTGGACAATGTTTCCCACTAACACATCAGGAACCATTTATACATGGATACATAATCATTAGAGGAATATAAACATCTCATGTGCTTCCTATAACTCATCCTAGGTCTAAGCACATGACCAATACCATTTTCTATCTTATGGGTGTCATGATCCTTGCCACTTTACCCAAGTTTTTCAATTGGTTTTAAGATACTCAACCCATGACCAGGACTAAACATCCCTTGTTCTTCCTATAACATGTAGGTTTTTTCACTTGTGTGTATTGGTGTTGTGGTTTGAGTGAGGAATGAATTCTAAATTTCTAATAATCTTATGTTTTTTGGTGTTGTGGTTTAAGTGAGGAATGAATTATAAATTTGGAATACTCTTATGGGTGTTATTGCATTTCCTATAACAAGTAGGCGTTTTCTATTATGGGTGTTATTGCATTTGAATTTCTAATTTTCTAAATTTCTAAATTCTAGAATGAATTCTAAAATTTGAATACTTTGGATGGGGATTTTTCTATTGGTGTTGTTGCAGGTCTGTAGAGGGGTCGTTGTGTTGTTGCTGGTCTGGATAGGGGAGAGGGGCCTGCTGCTGTGGAGCTAAGCAATTGTATACCAACAGTTTCAAAACCATTGTTATAGATACAATAATATAACTATACCAACAGTTTGTTATAACCGTTGTTATAGGTTTATACCATTGGTTATAACAAAACTGTTGGTATAGCCTTATGGATTGCAATATCCCCTTTATACCAACGGTTTATAACTGTTGGTATAAGTTTAACACACATATACCAACTGTTTGTAGAAAACCGTTGGTATACCTTCTATTTTGTCACCTATACCAACGATTTTCATAGAACTATTGGTATATTCCTATTGTCCTGCCTTACTTGGCCACAGTTGAGGGAACCATTGATATACTACATATTAATGGTTTCCAGGCCTTTACCAATGGTTTACAATCGTTGATAAAGTGTAAAATTCGAGTAGTGATTAATTCTATCTAGACTTGAATCTTAGTATAAATTTATAATTATTGCTTCACATGTCATTATTTTTAATATTAAAAACCCAAAAAGATTTTAATCACTCTCATGTAATAAATAAAACCACAAAAAGATATAGAATATGTGAATTAGATAACAAAAGTGAACTATGTTGAGATGGACCCTGAGGAGAGATTACCATGGTCCCCCACTGTGCTGCACTAGGAAAAATATAATTATTTTTTTCCACACCCCAAGACAGCAGTGCATCAAAACCGATGCTATTTTCGAGGATCCAATCATTAGTTCATTTTCTTTTTCTATTTTCACGTCTTATTTAGATTTCATTTCATTTAAAGAAAATTAAAAAAATTCCAAGATGTATTCAAAATTCGAATATTATGCAAGGAAAAATTACTCACAGGTTCAGCAAAAACAAGAAGAAGAAGTTGAATATTTTAGAAGAGCTCAGGTTCATGAACTTACAAAAATCATTGAACAACTAACCAGAAAGGCTGATATAGATTTTGATTATGTTTGTGCATTAATGGAGCAACCCAACCCTAAGCTGGAGAAATAATCTAAGAAAGTGGTGTATGGAATTTCACCACTTATATTTGAAATTGAAGAACCTAAGGAAGCAAAGGAGGAAGAAGAATCTACTAGGCTAGAATTGGAAGATCAAAAAAGTTTGGATTAATTATTGATTAAATGTGAGGAACTACCTAACCTCCCCATACAATACAATGAATAATATTCAACACCACAAAAGGAAGAAACCACCGAAGTGGTGGAATTTGAAGTCAAGATGGTGGAACCCGACTACCTGCCTCCATCCTTAGAGAGTCTACACCAATAGGCACTTACCACTGAGGCATAGATTGAAGGTGAACCAACTCAGGGAGTTGAACCATTCATTGACTCTATCCCTTCTAATTTTAATGAATCTAAATTCTACATAACTCCCTGTGGTTTTGATTATATAGAATTAGAAAATCTGAGCTATTCCTTGGAGGACGAAGAATAACCTAGATGTGAACATGTTGAGGAACATATGTATCTCCCCAGATATGTTGAATATATATTGGAGGAAGTTTATATAGAAATACTAGTGGATTTTTCTAGGGAAACCATGACAAAATCTGCTTAAATTTATGGGGAAGAACTGGATATTGATACTTCATTATTTAATATTATTCAAATAGAATTACACTTTGAATTTCCCATTGACTATTCTTTTGATGAAGCATGCCTCAAGAAACCAATGGACAGAGATCAATAGGTTTCACAAGTAGTAACCAAGAAGGTGGATGATTCATACTTCATCTTACCCCCACCATGCAAGATATACCTCATTGTAATGGGGGTGGGGATATGGTGTACTCTATCCCTGGATCATTACTCACCCATAAGGATAAAGCACAAGTTGGGAAAATCCACATGTAGTGGTTCAAATCAAAGAATCTTCATCCTCCATCAATCTTTGGATAACAGCCGGTACTGCCATCTAGAGGTAGTCAAAATTGAAGGCCAACTTAGGGGATAATACCATGATTTATGTTTACTTGGTTTCTAGGAATTCAGATGTAAATTTTTTTCACTAAAATAATTAAGCATGTGGCAACCTCCCTCTTTTCATTTTGAGCTTAAATGAAATGATCATTGTGATTAATTGAGTTATTTTTTTGTAAGATCATAATGGTAGAAGGAAGCCCCAAACAGTGAATAGGAAGGATGAAGTTTCATAGACAAAGGGTGTTCAATTTTAGTGTTTAATCTTTTAAACTCTCCACATTTTTGTCCACAACATGTTTTGAGCTTTAAAGATAAAATTTCATGCCCAAACATGAATTCTTGTTTTACTTGACTTATTTAGGAGACATGAGTTTCTTAGGAATCCTAGGTTGACATGTTTTAGATTTCAATGTTTATATTATTAAATTATTGAGATTAATAATTGAATTTTTTAATTGAATCATGGATATTGACATAATACATATGGTTTGAAGGAATTAATTGATTCATTTAAATGAAATTTCCCTACCATCCTTCAGGCTTTGAATTTCTGATGTTCATGTGAATTGATTTATTAGTCATGCCTTGAGTGATTGTCTAATGTTATATTTCCCATTCACGAGAAGATTTCTAGACCAAGTACTTCCTTTTTATTCTTAAGCAAATTTTTTGAGTAATATTGGGACATATAACCGACCATAACATGTATTAAAACATGTCAAATCTATGAATGTGCAAAAACACATTTAAAATGATTGAGGCATCCTTTGAAAAGCTAATATTCCTTAAAATATTACCTTTACATCAATCATTCTTTTAGCACATAGAGACAATTAATGACCTTTATAAGAATGAGTCATGTTTCAAGCCATTTTTATCCATTCCTACCATCCTCTGAGTATTTTCATGATAGTTTAAAGTTAAAGTGTGTGGGTAAAGTGAATCATGGTGGATGGGATGATATAACTTTTAAGGAATAAGTGTAGGGGTTTTATTGTGGTAATTGTAAAATTATGTGGAATCACTCGTTATACTATATTTCTACCCTCTTGAATTAAAAAAAATGAAAAAATGACGAAAAGAACAAATAAAAAGAGAAAAAAATTGGTTATTATTTGGGAAAACCCAAAATCACCATTTTCTAGACCGACGATCTTATGAGAGTATATGGTTAGGTGATTTATGTGAGGTATGATATAATCATAAATTTTGAAAAAGGAAAATAAAGTACAAAATTAAAAAAATATTCAAGAGGGTGCACAAATCATTCATTTTTTGTAACTTGATCATAACTTTTTCTTTGAGTTTTGGGATGTGGGTGTTGCTACTATGAAGGGGATAATTTCATTATATTTTTACTTTTGATTTCATGAATAGTACTTAATATATTAGCCTCCTCCTTGAGCTTTAATTTTTAAAGAAACAAATCCTACCAACCTTAAACCTCAGAGTCAATAGAACCTTAATTTCAAGTCCTCGTGATTTTATTTTCATTTTGTCTTTACAAAGTGTAGAAAGAAGTTTATTTTCATGCATATGGATAAAGAGCATGTTCTCATGATATGAGAATAAGTCTACTTGAATTGTATAATGAGTAATGAGAGAAAATAATCAAAAGTGAGGTAAATCATGACATAGAATGATTTATAATAATGATTCAAGGAGATTGAATGAATGAAAGGATAAGTTCCAACAATTTTCAAATGGTAAAAGTAAAATATGTGAATTATTGGTTTCTTTGAAAAAAGGGAAATTAAATTGATATTTTTGAAATTTTTTGAAATTTTTATTTCACATTTAAAATTGTTTGATTTAATTGAATTGGAATTTTAATATTGGTAACATTGGCGTCCTCTAATTTCTATGTTGAGATTTTATACTTGAGGGCATGCATGGTTTAAGTGTGGGGGTAATTGAGAGATCAAATTTATGTGCATATTGTTTATCAAATAATGAGAATTTATTAATTTTATTCAATGATAAAACAAATTTATTTCAAAGTTTTATTAAAATAATGGGTAATTTGAATTTTAGAATGATTTTGAGAAAAATTGAGAAAAGTGCATAATTTTGAATTTTTGATAGATTTTTACTACAAAGGTATTGTTCTCATTTTTTTAAAAATATAATTCCAAAAATAATGATTCTTTTTCTTAGAATCATGATTTTATATCATTCAACATTATCTTAAGTACATAAAGTTTATTCAAAGATCTATTAGTCCAAAAAATTCATTGAAGTGGGAATTTTTTCTATGAAAATAGAATGGACCCCACCACTATGTCGAATGAAAAAATCAGTCTCCTCACCTCATATATTGGTGAATCCACCTAGGATAGCACTAGAACACATAATAGAGACATTAAAACTAATTTGGGTTGATTTTAACGTCATTAAGGTTTCGATTGATTGTTATAAATTTGAAGACAGCTTCTTGGAAATTTCAGCCATAATAAGTCTTATTCAATGAAAATTCAATAACTCTATAATCCTGTTGCTAAATGAGTAGATATTTGGTGGGTGAATGGAAAAAAACATTATTGAATAACATTTATGAAGGGTTCCACACATTAATCTGTCATTTAATAGGCCAACAATTTGAAATAATTTAGAGGAATTAATTCTGCCTTTAAAAGGAGGCCCTCGCCAACCAAATCATCTGCTCGACACCCACAGCTAAGGAGGGAACCCACCAGGGAACGATCCAATTATTCTCCTATTTCCCCCATAATTTATTCATTATATTTTATTTTAATTATATTTTTGAATTTTTTTCAATTGTAATTCAAATTGTAGTTTTATTAATCCAGGCCTTTGTGTTTCTCCATCCACTTTTCTTCATTTCATTCCCTCTCTCTCCCTTCTGTTCCACCCACTCCACTGAGTAATATCATACTCTCAGAAATGATAGGCTTACCCTGAGACTTGGCCCGGGGCATGGTGAAGGTGATCATGAATTTTCTTTAATCTTTAATTTTAATTTTGTAGATAGATTTGGGTAGCATGTAGAGGTAAGGAGAATGTCTATGATGTTGTGACAGACTCCATTGACATGCAACTAAACCTATCCCTATTCATTTATTTAATAATTTTTACCTCTCTACATTGGTTAGTTCTTCACACATTGGATTTGAGATAATCAATGTATGAAAGGTCTTTGATTGAATTGGGTCCTGGACGATGACACAATCTAGACAAAGGTGTGTCACCAACTTGGATTAAAGGAGGAGGTGGAATTGAGAGTGCTCCAACATTCAATGATATTCCACAATTTATAATTAAATAATAGTAGTTCAAACATGAGATTTCAAGTTGGGATTATCAAACAAAAATAAAACATATAAGGGATCATAATGATTGATCTTTTATCCAACCCCCAAAACCATGTTCTTTATTATTAATTCATTCTATTTACACTTTCATCATAGTATAAATTTAGAATTCTTGATTACATGTCATTATTTTAAATAATAAATAACCTAAAAATATTTTCATCACTGGAATTTTATAGAAAAAACCAAAAAAGAGATATAATAGGTGAATTAGATAAAGTAAGCCAACTACATTGAGAAGCCTCTTCAAGAGAGACGTCTCTGGTCAGCCACTATGTTGCACTCAGAAAAATATAATTTTTTTCCACGCCCCCCGACATGCATGCATTAAAACTAACTTTGTTTCTATGGGGACAATCATTAGTTTATTTACTTTTTCTATTTTCACATCTTTGTTAGATTTCATTTCATTTAAAAAAACAAAAAAATACATCCATGATGTATTCAAAATACGATATATTATGTTTGGAAAAATTACTCACAGGTGGAGAAGCAACAAAAAGAAGAAGATAAATATTTTAGAATATCTTAGTTGCATGAACTTAGAGAAAGTAATGAACAATTAACTAGAAAGGCTGATAGATATTTTGATTATGTGCACGCATTAATGGAGATACCCAAACCTAATCCAAAGGAACAACCTGAGAAAGTGGTGGAAGAAATTTCACTACTTATATTTGAAATTGAAGAACCTGAGGAGTCAAGGTAGGAAGGCTTACATGGTGAACTAAAAGTGGGAGATCAAAAATGTTTTGATGAATTCGTGATTAAATGTGAGGAACTACCTGAACTCCCCATACAATAAAAAGAATAAGATTCATTACCACTGAAAGAAGAAACAACCCAAGTGGTCGAATTTGAAGTCAAGATGGAGGAGCCCGACTACCCGCCTCCATCCTCAGAGAGTCTACTCCAAGAGGCACTTACCACTAAGGTAGAGATTGAAGCTGAACCGACTCAGGTAGTTGAACCATTCATTGACTCTATCCCTTCTAATTTTAATGAAACTGAATTCTACATCACTCCGTGTGGGTTTCATTATATATAATCTGACAATCTCAGCTATGCCTTGGAGGATGAAGAAGAACTAGGATGTGCACATGTTGAGGAACATTTGGAGCTCCCTGGACACGTTGAATATTAATTAAAGGAAGTTACTGAAGAGATTATATTGGATTTCCCTATGTAAATAATGATAAAAGATTCTTACTTTGATGGGGAATCATTTTATCTTGATACTTCATGTTTTAATATTATTCAAAATGAATTAAACTCTAACTTTCCTATTGACTATTATTTTGATAAAGCATACCTTGAGGAACCAATGGACAGAGAATAAGAGGTTGAACAAGTAGAAACCTAGAAGGAGGATGATTCATACTTTATCCTACCCCACCATGCAAGCTATATGTCATTATGAAGGGGGGGATATGGTGTACTATATAAAAGCATGCCCTCGACTCCTTCCCAAATCATCAGCTCGACACCCACAGCTAAGGAGGGATCCCATCAGGGCACGTGCTGCTGCTTATCCTATCTTTCCCCCTCATTTCATATTTTTATTTTATTTTAATTTTAGTTTTTTATTAGTTTTCAATTGTAATTAAAATTTTAGTTTTATTAATCAATTCCTTTCTGTTTCTCCATCCACTTTTCTTCATTTCTCTCTCTATCTCTCTATTTTCTTCCACTCACTCGGCCATGTAATATCTTAATCTCGGAAATTAGAGGATGACCCCGGGACTTGGCCCGAGGGGAGGTGAATGTGATCAAGAATTTTCATTAATGTTTAATTTTATTTATGTAGATTGATTTGAGTAGCATGCACGAGTAAGGAGAATGTCCCCAATCTTGTGACTCTCTTAAATTTCATGCAACTCAACCTATCCTTATTCTTTTATTTAATCATTTTTACCTCTCTCAATTGGTTAGTTATTCACATGTTTCAGGTGAGATAATCAATGGATGAAACTACTTCGATTGAACCAGGTCCTGGAAGATGACACATTCTAGAAAAAGGTGTGTCACCAACTTGGATTAAAGGAGGAGGTGGAATTGAGTGTGCTCAAACATTCTATGATATTGCACAATTTATAAATAAAGAATAGTAGTTCAAAAATGAGATTTCATGTTTGGATTATCAAACTGAAATAAAACATATAAAGGAAAATAATGATTTAATATTTAACCAACCCCCAAGACCAAGTTCTTTCTTATTAATTTATTATTTTTCGACTTGCTTCTTAGTATAAATTAAGAATTATTGCTTCACATTTCATTATTTTTAATAATAAAAAACCCAAAAATATTTTCATCACTTTCATTTAATAAAAAAACCACAAAAAGAGATAAAATAGGTGTATTAGATAATGTAAGTGGACTACACAGAGAGGGATCCTTAAGAGAGATGACCCTGATTAGCCATTGTGCTGCACTCGGAAAATTTAAATGGTTTTTGTCCATGCCCTGAGATAGGTGTGCGTTAATCTCCGGGGTAAGTAATTCAACCTCATTTAGGTACAACCGAGATTCCTTAAACTAAGAAAACATAAGGTCACACCCCTTGGGTAGTTTGTCAATGGTCAAGATCATTGCAAAAGCACGACGCGTTCCATGGGTGGCCTTGGGTTGGGGAAACAACAACCAACATATCTCAAAGAACCTTCTATCTTCCCTAACAGGCCCTACCACATCTATTTTAGATTAACACTTTAAAATCGGGCCCATGCCAAAAAGTCTGGCGGGCGGTAAAAAGGTCGATAGCTCTATAAAGCATCAAAATTCGAATGAAGAGTCATAATTAGTGACTGATCACATCAACAATGTCAATACCATATTCCGTCAACTCATGAAACTGGGCTACAAAATTAGGGATACTGAATGTGCTAGTATTTTTCTCTAATGATTTACAAATCCATATGATCAGTTGATAATCAACCTTACCAAAAATATAATGATGGACATGTTTATACACAACAACGTTGCAGTTGTGGTTCCTGAAGAAAAAATTCAATGCAAGAGAAAAGTGACAGACCAAAAACATTACACCAGTGGAAGACTTTTTCCATAGAGAGAGGGAGGACGATGGAGCATAATTCAATGTAGGATCCAAAATCATGGAAGGTCCAAATCGAGAAGAATAACAAAATCACATGTTACGGTTTTGGAAAGTAGGGGCACACCTAAAATAATAGTTGGAACAATAAGAGTGGTGGAAACAACACTCAATGAAATATGACATGTACTTACGGAAATGGAGACATACTAGTAAGTGAAACATCAATGATAGATGGAGGTAAGCATCATCTCAACAACGCATGGATAATTATTTCAATAGAAACATGGATCAAATAAAATGGTTTGATCAGTATGAACATATCTCGAGAGGACTTGTTTACAAGGGGAACAATAACACCTTGAAGATCTTTGTAGTCAATACCAACAAACTGAAGATGCATGGTGGTATAATTAAAACTACCTAAGGAGTAGGCCATGCGAAGAGGCTGACGATTAACATATTTTCTTTGGGTGGATTTGATTACATCAGGAGTAAGACACACACTAACAATGGAGAGGGTAAGATTTCGAAGGGTGTGCTTTTGGTGATGAAGATAGAGAAGATCTCAAAGAATCTATGTGTTCATTACGGTGAAGAATACAAGGAGGTGGATATAGTTGTCCCGACCCGTCCCTCAGGGACCATGTCGTGACTACCCCAAACCAGTCTTCCCTTGGCCAGAGGCTGACAACTAGCACCAGAAATGTGTGTCCCTTAAACGGGAACACATTTCTTTTTTAACCTGTATAGACACACAGTCCATGAACAAAACAAGATGCAACCACACAGACTAGAACACAATAAGATTCAACCACAAAGTAAACTGTTGTCGTAAAAGAGTGCTGAAAGTAAAAAGGGGCAGGAATAGAAGCCCAACTGTAAAAGTGCAAGTATGTCTGGTAGTACAATACAACTAAAAGTAAACAGAATACATCATGAAGGTAGAAGTACCACACATTTAACACCATGAAGATAAAACCATGAAGGTAACTCCACGAAGGTAGAAATACCACGCAAGTAACACCACAAAGGGAGAAATACCATGCATGTAACACCAAAAAGACAATACCACAAAGGTATAAGTACCACACAAGTAACACCACAAATCAAGAAGTACCACATAAGGAAATGAATCATCTCACAATCAGGTATAACTTAAGTACAGTAGTATAGATGATTAGTCATAAAATATAGAATCTTATTATATTAAGAAGCACTAATACTATCCCACACAGGATCGATAGGTAGCTAACCCCTACTGACCCACACAGAATTTGACCAACACAGGATCGATATACATTAACCCACAATGAATCGCTGAGTACTAACCCACACAGGATCTGACCCACATAGGATCGATGTTCTTTCTTCACGTTGCAGCCTGCCACAGGTTTCCATGCACTCGGTACGCTCAAGTTCCATAGAATCTTCCCCTTGAGATGTTATTCATACCTCGACCACCACTAAACTCCATAGTGGAACAACTCAAAGGACATCCATGTTGTAAGGTTTCCAACACGATAGAATATGCATCAATCGAACGCCCGGTCTGTGAGTTATAAGCGTTTTAGCTTTAGGGGCCCAGTTGGATTTGGTTTCGATCCAACATGGCCTTACTCCAATTGTCTAAAAAACTTAATTGGACAATACCAAAAGGACCTTCTAAATCCAAGGATCCCAACAATTTAGATGGTTCTTAAAACATACGTCCAGTTCTCAAGATATTCTCCTTTAAGTGTTCTAGGGTCCGGTTGGCCCTGGGTCCGGTCTGACCTGGTCGGACGGATCCGGCCCGACTCGCTCTGGGCTGGGTTGGGGTGGACTCATCCCGATGGGCCAATGTTTGGTCTGAGCCTCAAGAGGGGAGTTCCGCAAGGGCATCCCACTGCAGCCCGTAAGGGCCGCCCGACCAGAATAAGGTGGCCCGCAAGGGGGGCAGCCCTCTAGGGGGCGGTCCACAATGGGGTGGCCCTAACCACATGGGGTGGAGACCCAGTCCAGGAAGGTGGTCCTCTTTGAGTGCGGCGGCCCGGTCTGAGGGCGCCGACCGGGTGTGAGGGCGCCTGCTCTATCCGAGGGTGGTGGCCCGGTGTCAGGGTGGGGGCCTATTGTGAGGGCGGTGGCCCACTTCGAGGGAGGCCGTCTAGTCTGAGGGCGGCCACCCAACCCGTGGGTGGCGGCCCTATACGAGGGCGGCAACCTGGTCTGAGGACGGTGACCCGGTTTAGGGGCAGCGCCCCGACTCGAGGGTCACGGCCCGCTCTGACAGATGCGGCCCAGTTCAGTCCGATGCGGTGGGGGGGGGTGTAACCCTCCGGTCACCTAGATTCCCAAAAGGCCCGGAGGCCGTTCGGTTGGTGAGGCGGCATCATCGTGTGGGCGCTGCGGAATCCTCAAGAGTTGGGTTTGACCTCCACCGTAGCTTCCATTCATTAGCGGTGTGGCGGTCGTGTCACCATCCTTCCCGCAGTTGGCTGTCGTACCGACCACCTCCTCCATTGACCGTGGCTAACGAGCCGTGACTCTCCTCTTGCGGCGTGCGTCAACGTGTTCATGGTCTTCTGAGGCGGTGCATGGAAAATCATGATAGTGGAGGGTTCAAGCCACATTTTTAGGCCCTCACCCTCCACATTAGATCACAATATGAAGGATATTAGGGGACTTCAATAAACAGTTTTATTGAACACAAGATTAACCCCACAAGATTCCCGGCAATAACCTCCCGCAAAGACAGATGAATCAATCTTCAACACGTTAGTCAGTTGACCCGCATTCTTCATATACTTTCATGAATGTGGAAGAGGGAAACCAAAACGCACAAATGAAAATAAACCCCTACCTTGAAGAGACATCCGCTGACAACGGTTGACGAAATCTCTTTTATCATTGTCGTCAGTTCGTCACTCGGGGGCGCTCGTCACCATTCGTTGGAACCAGTCTCGTCCTCCTAGTGGTTGGCATCACGGTACGTTGGCAGAGATTCGTCATTTTGTGAATCCATACCAACACCCCTCCCTGATCTCCAAATAAATTGGAGAGTAGAGGGAGTGTATAACGGTCGGGGAATTAATGCGGTTCATTTAATTTATGAACCTCCCGAATTTTCAATGATTTGGTTACACGAAATAAGAGTCATTCCATTTGTTAGCTTGAGACATCATCAGTTCTGCCAACGTCATTAATCCATTGGAGGAAAGAAGGAAAATAAAATAACAAAACATGTTATTTTATTAATCTTCCAAAAGCCCACAAAAATAACCTTTTCACTAGACCTACTACGGTCGATGTTATGCCTCTTTTATGCGAATCCGGGTGCTGCGGGTTCAACGATGCCCCTAGATTTTTAAGCCGAACAATATATCAAAAGTTATAAAATGACGCTCCTGTGATTACTGAACATACCCAAAAAAAAGTTCGAAAAATTATTAATAGTCACCCTCAACCCACGCTGGTTGAGGTTAGGATCTTCCAAATTGAAACACTTCCCAACGAACCAAACGGTACTCTCGGATTTCCAATCCGAGTTACCGTTTGAGTGTTATAGATTTTAAAATAAAATATTTGTCACTTAATTATTTTATTTATGGCCAATAAATAACTTTCCCTGGTGGCCCACACTGGAAAAAGTTAGTATCTTACTAAAGAGAGCATACCCTCACAAGCTCAGTGGTGGTCTCAGATTTTTAATCTGAGTTACCATTCATGAGTTATAAGCATTTTAGAAATAAAACTATTTTATTTAATTATTTTATTTATGGTTATTCCATTTTTAGGTTATCTCATAGGAGGCCCTCACTGGCTAAACATAAAATGTGGCTAGGGTAAACCCGCCATTATGAGCGCAATAATGCCCTCATATTTTTAATTCAAGTAACCATTTAAGAATTATTCCAAATTTTTAGGAAAACTACTTACGTGAACTAATTAATGCTTAGAAAAACTTCAAAGGATCATTCTGGTCACCCTAGGCCACAAAATTGCACACCGACAAATTTTGCGGTCTCGAAATAATTTCATATAATTAAAAAAATTATATGGAATTTCTGAGACATTACAATAGTTGTCCTATTAAAAACTTAAACAAAAGCATTGAGGAAGTCCTGGTATCAAAATCATGATCTTATGTTCGAATGAATCTTGATGATTCTTACTGAACATAAGATTCTTCGTAGATTACAAAGGCATCGTTTCCATTTTGGGAGAATTTTTTTTTTTCAACCAA
Organism: Viscum album; assembly: GCA_963277665.1. NCBI lineage: Eukaryota > Viridiplantae > Streptophyta > Magnoliopsida > Santalales > Viscaceae > Viscum > Viscum album. Next base: position 958,196,687 of record OY728148.1, on the reverse strand, counting down.
CATTGGTTGAATTTTGTGATGTCGATAATGAGAAGCAAGGATATCTTAGAGTTGATCCATTCCAATATTTGGTAAGCACTGTTTATATCCCCGGGAATAGAAAGGTGCTTTGTATAATTCATTGATGATTATTCCATGTGATGTTAGGTGTACCCAATCAAGATGAAATCAAGTGTTTTGAAAGTCTTCAAAACATTCAAATACTGGATGATGATGGAATCTTGAAAAAAAAATCAATTTTTTGAGGATTAACAGTGGTGGAAAATATTCAAGTGAGGATTTTGATACTTTTTTTCAATGAGAAGGCATTAAGAGACAATTCATGGTGTCGTACACTCCTCAACAAAATGGAGTGGAAAAGTGGGTGAACATAACCTTTTTTGATAGAACAAGGGAGATATTGAAAACACTAACGAGTATGTGGAGTGTTAAACCTACTAACTATGCTTGGTTAAATACTTATAGAGGTCATTTATCTGTATTGTTTAATGATCAGGAAAGATTGAAGTTGGATTTGAGATCCAATGAATGTATATTCTTAGGATACATTGATGGTGTGAAGGGGTATTGTATGTGGGACCCCACTAACCATAGACTTATCATTAGCATGGATATTATATGTCTATAAGATAAGGTGCAAGTGATGATTAATGTGGAATTGAAGAAAGAGAACACATATAATTTAATAGTTGGGGTGGAGGAAGAATCCATAGAAGAACCCATTTCCTTTTAGGAGCATGATGATCATGTTATGATATATTTTGGACTATGAAGATCAACTCAAGTTAAAAGAGAACCAATATGTAACTAAGAATTTTTCACTAAGAGAAATATTTTGTACTACTTATTGTTGGATTATGGTGATCCATTTTATTTTTTGGAGATGATGTAGAGTTTAGAAATATCAACATGGATGGAAGAAATTCAGGAGAAACTTGATACACTTCAAAATAAAAAGACTTGAGATATTGATCCATTACCTCATGGAAGGAAGACTATCAGTAAAAATTGGTTCTTTAAGATCAATTGGGATGAAAAGGAATAATTGTAAAGATATCATGTAAGACTGGTGGTCAAAGGATATGCATTGGGAGAAGTTATTGATTTCAAGGACATATTTTATCCCATTGTTATAATAACAATTGTTCAGATTGTTATGGGGATGTGTGAAAAACATAGTTTAACTCTAGAGTAGCTAGATGTGAAGATAACTTTTCTACATTTTGATCTTGAAAAATAAATATATATTTTCTAATCGAAATGTTTTTCAAAATAAGGAAAAGTGAACTTGGTTTTTAGGTTGAGAAAAACTTTTAATGGTATTATGCAGGCACCAAGGCATTGGAACAATAGATTTTATTCCTATATCATGAGTATTGGAAACAAAATACATCATTCAGATACTTGTGCATATTTCATGGGTTCAGATGGTAATGATTTTATCAATATTCTATTGTATGTGGATGATATGTTGATAGTTTTCATGGGAGTATGATATGAAGGAATTAATACCAAAAATTAATATCTTGGGATACAGATTTAATGAGATAGAAATAAGGGTATGATTTAGCTATCAAAAAAGAATTTCTTGAGGAATATCTTGAAATACTTCCACATGCGACATTATAAGCCTATATTTACCCCACATAATATTAATTTTATGTTTTCCTCAATGATGAATACTAATAGTGATAACAGTGATGTATATAGGATGGAGATGTATTAATTACCTTATGCACTAGAAGTGGGTAGTATGATATTATCTATGGTTTATATGAGACCATAAATTGCACATGTAGTGGGAGAAGTTAGTTGGTATGTGGATAATTAACTACGGGAGCATTGGAATATATTAAATAAGACCCTTAGATACATCAAGGAGATCTCATATGCTGTATTATGTTATTGAGAATCAAATTTCACTATTAGAGCCTATGCAGATTCAGATTTTGTAGGTGATTATAACAAAAAAAAATAGACTATGTGTTTTGTGTTTGATTTTATAGGATGCGTTGTGAGCTGGAATTCAATGTTGTAGTCTGTTATATATTTATCCACAACTAAGGTAGATTCCATGAAAACAACATAGGCTTGTAACGAAGCGATTTATAAATGAAGGTTTCCAGAGGATCCTAGACAATGACAGAAGAATATCCAATTGTTTTGGGACAATCATAGAACCTTGAAAATAAAAAGGAATATATATTTTTATTCCATAATAATTCACATTATAGTACAGTATCACTTTTTTTGAGATGTGGTGGAGGAAGGAAGAGTGGATATGCAGAAAATTTATATTGAAGAAAATTATGATAATTTTATGATGATGTTTATTAACTTCGTTTAGTTAATATAGTAAAAATCCCTAATTGTAATCATAGCTATAAGAGAAACATGGTTGGAAGATAGAAAAGATTTGTGGAAATATTATTGGTTCCCAATCAGATCTCCAAGTGTGATATATATTGGCATTTTTTTCTCACAAACAGTTTCCCCCCCTTGATTTCTCAAAGGGGGCTAGTGTGGTTAGTGGGATGGGTGGAAAAACTAACCCATGGAGTAAAATAAAGGAGGAAGATCAAGTAAGGGCCTTGCTTATAAAAGGGAAAGTGCTTTGACGGTTTTAGCATCATCACCTCAAGTATTGAGCTTCCTATTTCAACATTTTGAGTGTTGTATTTTGTGAGGTGCATTATACATTAATAAAGAGAGTTAATTATATGGATATTTTCCTTATAATAGAAAGAGAGTGTGTTTATCCTATTTTACCATAGTGATATCATTCTATTATTCTATGGTATTTTACCCCTCTTTATTTTTGGGGTTTTCTATGTTACATATGTTGTTCATTTTTTATTCATTTTTACTTTACATTTATCTCACTATTATCATATCTTGAAAGGGACAATAATATTTTCTCCCAATAGCAGCCTTACCAAATATTTTTTTATCAGATTCTATAAAAAAATTGTTGGTTGTGCTATGAGGTATCCCACTTTCAATGGAGTAATTGAGTGTATGGGTATAATTTTTTTTTCGCAAAATTACAGATCAAAAATTTATCATGCTTATAACTATATAAATAGTAGGAAGAATCAAGAAAACAATAATAATAAAAATCTTTTAGTGAATTCTCATAATCGGATGTGTAACATGCTGATTCTAACAAACCATAAACAAAGAATGAGAGAATAAAAAGTACCAATTCATGTAAACATTTACAATAGAAAACATGCTAATGAGAATATATATAACCAGTTTGATATTAATACTAATAAGTACCAAGAACTATTAGAGATAATAGACTGAAACATAAGCGAGATGATCAATAGAAATGATTGACATAAAGTAGTAATCAAATCCAAAAGTGGACCACATGTTTTTGACATTAATTATCTATTTCGCATATATGCATGGTGCATGGGTACCAATATTCAACTATGAAAAAATGGCATTATAAAAGATATTTTATAAATAGTGAAACATAACCATAACAGAAAAAGGCACATGAGGAAAATATACAATGTTCAGGTTCTTGAAATGCTCAGACTCACAGTAGAACCAAGTTGGGGATTCATCATATACTGTGCACCTTTGAAAAACTCAAACAACACATGCAACATAGAACCAAAGAATAATCAAATACAAGTCATAGATAACTGATATAAAAGAAGACGAATCCCATACTACGTCCCCTTAATAGGGATAAATCTCTCCTATGTGTTTTCATAGTGCCTCTATGTAATTCGGTGTTGTTTTTAGGGACATCGAGATTGTACTGCTATATAATCATCATTTCTATATAGGTAAAAGAAACACCAAGGAACACTAGGACCTCATCAGAGCTCCTCACCATGCATAGATGAAGATGATCACAACTTATCTAGATCACTATTTTTTCTTTGGTAAGTCAAGTAAACCCGCCAGTGCTCCTTCATCTACTATTCTCCCTCGAGGAAAACTAGAGCTCCCAAAACCATGGATATTTTTCATCCAAATAAATCTCCCAAAAGTGGAGAGGTAGATTCCAAATCGAGGAGTCATTCTAGTAGGGGTAGAGTAATACTATAGAATATATCCAAGGATATAAAAAGTCTAGATAAGTGTCCCAACAATACAACTTAGACAACAAAATAAGGACATATGAAATCATAGGATAAGATATCATGGGTCACCCATAGATCAAGCCAATCCGTTTCACGAAGAATGAAAAAAAGGGAGGAATAGAAAACCATAGGATCATAAGGATCAATGGATCAACATCAGGTATGAGGATGAAATAGATCAAACGGGAAATAAGACCATGGCTAATGGCACATTCCCAATGTATAAACCGAACAAAAGGCCCACATGAACTAATAAAAGAAGCTCAAGCTCAATAATACATAAATCCAACATATAAAAACAAAAAAATTATATGAAAATGAATTTTATGACAAGTAAAAAAAAATGTGTAACACCCCAAATTTTGGGTATCATATAATGATGATATTAGAAATTTACTTTTGTTAAATCCCTTTTAACCAAAAAAAAATTTAAAGGATAAACATAAGGCTCTTAATATAAATAAGAACATCGTAGTGTCTAAAATACACCGAGATCAAAAGAGTAATAATGCTAACCAAATATACCTATTAAAAACCCTACCAGAACTACTAGAAGACCCCTAATCACCACAATGAGGCCCAGTAAGTAAAGGAGATCCTTCGAGTCAACTAAAGAAAAAAACATCACCACTATGATCATAAAAACCATGCTAAGCATCAGCAGAATTAGAAGCACCATCTTCTTCCTTTTGAGTTTTAGAACACCGTAATGTTTGGCTTTATAAAACATTTTTTTGACCATTTCTCTAGTGACCATTGGAAGCTAACTGTTATAAAAAATAATTTGGACCTTTTTAGTATAAGTGAACATATTTAAATATTAATTAGTTTCAAAATAATTGAGATATGATTAAGGTTATAATTTAACAATCATTTATGAACTATAAAAGGATATGGTGTAAAACTTCATTTCACCCTTAAGTTATTTTGAAAAGATTTAAGGAATTAAAAACACTTTGCGAATTTTTCAAATATAAAGTAATGATTTTAATTTCTTAAATAATGTAATAAACTATGTTTAAGTTTGTCATATTAAATTATGTTTTGATTGAACTAGGTTTACGTGGATACTAGTACATAAATTATAATGTAGGTTTATTAAAATTTCCTTTTCGTAAATTTTTGATATTAAAAAAGGGGTTTAGTATTTTTAATTTTAGAAATAATTCTAACAAAAACAAGTATAATTTCTATTCATTAATGTTTAAGAATAAAAAAATCTATATAGTTTTAATAAATGGATTGTTTCCTCTTCTTAAAACCTTTTTTTAGTGTAGATTTTTTGTAAAAAAAATTAGCCCACTCGGGAATCCCTTTTTGGCTAGGACCGAGGGAGGTAGCTCACATGAAGTGGTTGGGGCTGACCCTCAGCCCCAAGCCAAGGCCAGCCCGAGCTCAGGAACAGGTTCCCCAAAGGGCCCTCGGGAGTGAGCAGAAGCGCATAGGCGCACCAGTGTGGGCATGAGGTTGCGGCGGGGTCTAGGTAGGCCGAGGCCTGTGGGCGGGAGCCCATGTATAGGGCCCCATTCGTGGGTACTTTTTGATTTCTGAGCACTCTATGGGAGGCCCTGGGTTATAAGGGAGGCAAAAACCGCTCTCTGTTTCTATGTGGGTAGTAGTTATTTGGAAAAAATGTGATCTGGACCATTGGATTGTGTTGTACATGATCTCGGCCATTGTTTTCGTTCCCATGCCCGACCCTCAGCGACCGCGTCTCTCTCTGTGGTTTTTTTCGACCGTTCGATCTGGCATGATCTAATCATGGCCATTCAAGGTTTTTAAATTTCCACGTTGAACATACACCGTCCAATGAAACTTAGATCCAATCCAAGCCACTCAGTTATTTTAAAACAATAGATTCATCTCATCCCTTGGATCGATGTTAGGATTGATCTAGACCATCCGTTTTCCCCAGAATTTCCCCTAGCCGCGTCTTCTTCTTCCTCCACACATGGGTTACACCAGTAACACTACCCTATGGCACACCAATCATTTTCTTCACCGCAGACCATCAGGGAACCCCATGTCTCCACGTTTTCTTCAAGCACAACACTCCCATTGAATGCAATGCATGTGGGTACATGTTAGCGTGGAAGGTGGTGTTCGATCTTTTGTATATAAATAACTAAGACATCTCGGTTTGTCTCTCCCATTCAAGTCTCTAGCGAGCGCGACCAACCCTCCTTGATGTCCTCATTTCCCTAGTTTGTAAAGTCTGGTTTTTTATTTTGTCCTTTTTTTTCTTCTTTGAGAATATATACACTTATATATTTGATATATATATATATATCAACATTATGGTTCAGTCCAAATGTTCTTAAATGTTGAACCTAGGCCATTGGGTTCTCTGTCATTCAAATAGCTTAAAGAATGTAAGTATTATAACTGGCCTTGTTTTGTTGTTTTGAAAATACATATATAATTTTGGTTATATGTATATACGTCGGTTATATGCAGGAATGGGTATGACCATTCTACTTCGATTATATGTATGAAGTTTGAGTATAATTGTTCATGCACTGCACAAATTCACATACACTTAATTTCATATTTAAATAATAAATAATTTTTTAAAATGTTATATATATGATCAGGTTTTTATAAAATTATTTTTTGTAAGTTTTAATAAACAAATTTTTTTGACTAAGGGCATGAACTGCCCTATTCAAAACGTTGTTGAACTAATATTCATAGGGGATTAAAAGAAATGGGTGTGCTAATCTTTCAGTTTGAGTTCGGGTACATAAATATATTTTATATGTTGCATGAAGCTTGATTTCAGTTGTTAAGGTCCTTACACATTAAGTATTGAGATTAGGTGGAGTTTTAAAAACATAAGAAATAGGGTGTTAAACAAAACTTATATCCACATTTTTGAGTAACTTATTTGTTTTCCCTATCTTTTAAATTATGTTTCTTATGGGGAAGATTCATTCTTTCCATCATGATAATTATTCAATATTATGAAAAGGATTAACAATATTAAATGTTTTAGCATGTGCAAGCTCAAAACCCTATTTGAGATTTTTGGTTCACCTTGTAATTAATTGGATGATAAAATTTTAGAATTTCAAGAACAAACATGCATGTGATATATTCTAGTTTTCTATTCTTTCAGTACCTTAGATGTCAATGTATGTGCCATAATCATTCTTTCTTCTTTCATTTTAATAATGGTGATTTGATTGTTAGCTTGGTTTGTAATCATCTAGATGCATGTATCACTTATAAGATTTGTAAATTCAACTACTATGACTAACTATGAATGAACTATTCAAGGTGGTATGGGACATCAAGAATATAAAACCCCGTTTAAGTAAAGTATTGATTTACTTGGCTCACATGAATGTATAGACATATAAAGGGTGTTCCCTGATATCACTCTAATGCATTGGGTAAGGAATTAATCTCTTGAGATGACAAGCTTCACGATACCTTGGTGAATAACCTCGGTTATTTTTCATTATTGTCACCTTGGGGATGGACCTCAGTGATATTTTCATGAATGTCTAAATGAAATGTTGAAGCCACATATTCAAGTCATGTCACATGTTCTTTTCAATATGATATGCCTATTATTTCACTACTCTTGCCCTTAGGTTTTTATTATGTTCATATTTATGTCACAAGTAAAAGTTTCGGGCATGATTATTGTAAAATATTAACCAACATATGAAATTCAAGTTTTTTACATCACACACAACTCTGATTAAGTATTACTCCCAACGGTCCACGGATTCTCTACACCTGTCAAGGTAATTCTTCCATCTACTACCGCATAGGCTCAACACAATTGGCCGAGCGTAAGTGGGGAGGAAAATACCACGAAGGGCTCAACCTGTGTTTCATCCTAGGCTAGAACTACACGGCCAGAGTAAAATTTCAAGAGGGTGATTTAGAGGTAAATGTTTATGCGACCTACATGTACCAACTCCCCATCATTATCCTGTACGAAAATGTATATAACTTATATGTTCCCAATTGATACATAATTCGGCAAGTTCTTCAAACATTGGTCCATATGGATATTTCCAAACATTGTACCATTCGAGCCTCCCTCTGGAAGCCCAAGTGTGAGGTTCATGAGTTCAACCCCTTTTTCCCGAAGTGTATCTGGATTAGAGAACTTGAGGAGTTGAGCATCAATTTGTGTGTTCCACTGAACTCACCCGAGGATCCTCTAGGATGGGGGATATGGTAGGAACAACTAAGAGCTTCCTCATAGAAAGTTTGTATGAAAGGAATTGCGGGGACACAATTCTTTGATGGGAGGAGTAATGCAACACCCCGAATTTTGAATATCATATAATGATGATATTATGCATTTACATTTGTTAAATCCATTTTAACGGAACAAAAATTTAATGAAATAACATAAGGCTCGTTATTTAAATAAGAATATCGTAGTTTCTACAATACACCGAGATCAATTGATTAATCATGCTAACCAAATATACATATTAAAAACCCTATAAAAACTAATCGAAGACCCCCAATCACCACAACGAGGCCCAGTATGTAAAGGAAATCCTTCGAGTCCAATAAATCAAAAAACATCACCACGATGATCATAAAAACCATGTTGAGTATCAGTAGAATGGGAATCACAATCTTCTTCATTTTTTGTTTTAGGACACCGTAAGGTTTGGTTTTATTGGACACTTTTTTCGACCATTTCACTTGTGACTGTTAGAATCTAACAATTATAAAAAAACCGTCATTGGACCTTTTTAGGATAAGTGAACATATTTAAATATTAATTAGTTTCCAAATATTTGACTTATGATTATTTTTATAATTAAACCATCATTTATAATCTCTAAAAGGATGTGGTGTAAAACTTCATTTCACCCTTAAGTGATTTTGAAAATAATTAAGGTATTTAAAACACTTTGTGAATTTTTCAAATACAATGTAATGATTTTCATTTCATAAATAATGCTATAAACTATGTTTAAGTTTTTCAAATTAAATTTTGTTTTGATTGAACTATGTTTTTGTTGATACTAGTATATAAATTATAATGTGTGTTTATTAAAATTTCCTTTTCATAACGTTTTGAGATAAAAAAGGGGGTTTAGTAATTTTAATTTTAGAAATACTTCTAACTAAAACATGCTTAATTTGTATTCATTAATGATTAATAATATAAAATTCTATATAGTAATAATAAATGGATTGTTTCCTCTTCTTAAATTTTTTTAGTGTAGTTTTTTCAAAAAAGATTGGCCCACTAGGGCCAGCCCTTTTGGGCTAGGGCCGAGGGAGGATTCTCACATGAAGTGGCTGAGCTTGACCCTCAACCCCATGCCATGGCCGACCCGAGCTTGGGAAGAGGTTCCCCGAAGGGTGCTCAGGAGAGAGCAAGAGTGAATAAGCACACGAGTCTATGCATGAGGCCGTAGTGAGGTCTCTGTAGGCCAAGGACTACGGGCGGGAGCCCGTGTATAGGGCCCCCTTTGTGGGTGTTGTGTGATTTTTGAGCACTTATTGGGAGGCCTAGGGTTATAAGGTAGGAGAAAACTGCTCTCAGTTTCGATGTGGGAAGTAGTTTTTCAGGCGAAACGTGATCTGGACCTTTGGATCACGTCGCCCGCGATCTGGGCCATTGTTTCTTATCATGCGCTCGACCCTTAGCGACCGTGTCTCTCTCTGTGGTTTTTGTCAACCGTTTGATCCGGAACAATCTAATCATGGTCGTTCGAGGTTTTTAAATTGTTTCATCGATCCTAGACCGTCTGATGAAACTTAGATCTAATCTATGTCGCTCATTTATTTTAAAACAGCAGACGCATCTCATCCCTTGGATCGACGTTGGGATCGATATGGGCTATCCGTTTTTTCCTAGAAATTCCCTTAGCTACGTCATCTTCTTCCTCCATGCATGGGTTACACCATTAACCCTACCCTATGGCACACCTCTCATTTTCTTCACCATTGACCACCGAGGACCCCCATGTCTCCTCGTTTTCATCAAGCACGACACCCCCCCATTGAATGCAATGCAAGTGGGAATGTTTTTGTGTGTACGTTGGTGTGTGAGCTATTGTATATAAATAATAGAGACTTCTCCATTCTCCTCTCCCATTCAAGTCTCCAGTGAGCCCGACCAACCCTCCCAGAATTCCCCCTTTCCCTGGTTTTTAAATTAATGGTTTTTAGTTTGGCCTTGTTTTTCTCCTTTGAGAATATATACACTTATATATTCGAAAAAAATATTTTTTTTAACCTTACGGTTCAGTCCAAACGTTCTAAAATGTTCAACCAAGGCCTTCAGGTTCTCTTTCATTCAAATAGCTTAGTGAATGTATGGATTATACCTAGCCTCATTTTGTTGTTTTGAAAATACATATATACTTTTGGTTATATGTATATATTTCAGTTATATGCAGCAATCGGAATGAGCTTTCTACTTCCGTTATATGTATGACGTTTGTGTATATTTTTTCATCGAATTCACATATTCATATACTATTAATTTCATATTTAAATAATAAATAAATTTTGAAAAAATTATATATATGATCGAGTTTTTATAAATTTTTTTTTAGGTTTTCATAAACAAATATTTATGACAAAGAGAATGACCTACCCTCTTAAAAATGATGATGAACTAATATTCATAGGGTATTAACACACATGGGTGTGCCAATATTTCAGTTTGAGTTTGGGTACATTCATATATTTTATATGTTTCTCGAACCTTGATTTCAGTTGTTATGGTCCTTACACATTAAGTCTCGAGTTTAGGTGGAGTTTTAAAAACATAAAAATAGGGTGTTAAACAAAACTTCTATCCACATTTAAGAGTAACTTATTTGTTTTCCGTATGTTTCAAATGATGTTGCTTATGGTGAAGATTCATTCTTTCTATCATGGACATTATTCAGTATTATGAAAAGGCTTAACAATATTGAATGTTTTAGCATGTGAAATCTCAAAACCCTACTTGAGATTTTTGGTTCACCTTGTAATCAATTGGATGATAAAATTTTAGAATTTCAAGAACAAACATTCATGTGATAAATTCTAGTTTTATGTTCTTTCAGTACCTTATATGTCAATGTATGTACCATAATCTGCCTTTCTTCATTCCTTTTAATAACGGCCAGATGATTGTTAGCTTGGTTTTTAATCTTCTAGATGCCTTTCTCACTTATAAGATATGTAAATTCAACAACTATGACTAACTATGAATGAACTATTCAAGGTGGTATGGGACATATTGAATATAAAACCCTGTTTAAGTAAAGTATTGATTTATGTGGATCACATGAATGTATGGAAATATTAAGGGTGCACCGTAATAGCGCTCCAATGCATTGGGTAAAGAATTAATCTCTAGAGATTACAAGCTTCACGATACCCTAGTGAATAAACTCGGTAATTTTTCTTTATTGACACTTTGGGGATGAACCTTGGTGATATGTTCATGAATCTCTAAATGAAATTTTAAAGCCACATATTCATGTCAGGTTACATGTTCTTTTCAAGATGATATGCCTATTCTTTCACTACTCTTTCCCTTATGTTTTTATCAAGTTCTTTTTGATGTCACAAGTAAAAGATTGGGGCATGATTCATGTAAAAATAGTAACCAACATAGGAAATTGAAGTTTTTTCCTTCACATACAAATTTGATTAAGTATTACTCTTAATGGTTTTATTTGTGCTTAAACATTCATACGTCATACATGTTCAGTATATCTTTTACTGCCCCTTTCTGAAAATGTCCTAATTGATTCATGTATTCCTTGAAAATATTAGCTGAGCACTTTTATGTTATGTTACATGTGTTATAGTTTTCTCTAAGAGAATTTTATTTAGATATGTTTTTAAAAAATGATTTCAAAAGTTTCACTGGTTTATTTGAAACGCCTTAATGGGCATTCTTATTCTCACCCTACATTTTGAATTTTAAATTTTTAGGTAATAGCTTTTATCAGATGAAACATTTCTAAAGTTACCGATTTCCCAAAGCCCGAACTGAACTTGATCCTCTGTATGGGACATGATGTGTGTTTATCAGTGCATGTTTTCATTTTAAAATGACACCTCATGTTCAAAAGGCACTGAATCCTGGTTTTTCTGGGTTCGGGTCTTCACATAATGCATCTAATTAAAATCATTTAATTTACAATATTGAGTGAATAAAGTTCAAAAATCTCTACCTTGTAGATGAACTACATTAACATAAACACCCAATGTCCCTACATCACTTGTAATACCTAAAGATTTTACAGTATGTCAATTCTTAAATAAATTCATTTTCTTTGATAGATTATGTTGTATTCAATACCAAAATATGTTTATGCTACACACAACAATGAGTTGGCTTGTGTTACATGCAAGACCAAGTTTTACCAAACAACAATATATTAATAAAATATTATTATTTAATATAACTAAATATAACCTCGCCATTAAGATAGTGGTTATGAAATGTATTAACAACTTTTGAAAATATATGGCTGAATTCATTGGTTCTAAATTAATTAAAAATGAATATAGTAACCCACTGAATATATATGAGATGTTTTTTAAGAACTATTTTTATGCTCACAAAGTCATTTTATTCTAATAAATTAAATTAATTACTATTATAAAATGATATTAATCAAATATATATATTATTTGTTAAATAAAATATTTTTGATATTCATATAATATATTGGAGAGGTATAAGATAATAACAAACCCAATATTACCCATAAAACCTATATTTTTATAAGAATAGTTTTATCATCTTTTAATGGAGAACCTATTTTAAATACAATTTTTGAAAATTTTATGAGTTCTATTTGAAATAATAAACTTCATCTTTTAGATATAAATATAAAATTTTACTTCAGTTAAATTTTTGTTATTTTTCTAATAAGTTTCATGTTTTTATGAATAGTGAAAAATACAAAATTTTAATTGAAAACAACTTTTTTTCATCAAAATAATTTTTAGTGTTAACTTATATTATTGAATGTTTTTAATGTATAAATAGATTATTTTTATCATTTAATATAATTTAGGTTATTGTAATCAATTTTACAATGAATTTAGATATTAAAATGTTTCAATCTTTTGTTGGTTTAAACATTAATAACTCGTTTTCTCAAGCCATCAAGAAGATTAATTTTAAATTAATCACTAAAAATTCTATGTTTTGAATTCTGAAAAAAGTATTCTATATTTGGAATTAGTGGGTCCAAATTATTTAAATAGGTTTCTTTTATTTCTGGTCATATGAATACTAAAATTTAGTAATATTTTAATTACCAAATTTCCAGGTAAATTAGGTAATTATGGATATAAATGATATTATAAAATTACCCCAACACTTGTCCAAGTATCATTTAATGAGTGGTTTTCTAGAAAAATGATCATTAGGCCTAAATTATACTCTTTTTAAGCCACATGGATGAGAACAATACATTTATAAAATTAGACTATACATATTCATTTGAAAGATAATAAATTTATATTCATCGTGATAATTTATTTAAAAATTTTAGAGAAGAAATTATTTAATTAAATTATTTCATAATAATGACGTAGTAATTGTTTAATTAATGCAAATAAAAAATAAATGATATTAAAAACATTAAAATAAATAAAATTTGACATAATTAATGACATCCATGAATTTTATAGATAATTTAGAAATGTTAGTGATATATTATATGTTTTGGTTCGATGTTATCAGGAATTTAGGATATTTTTTAAAAAGAAAAATATTGAATAGTATCAAAAAATGAACAAAATTATACTTTAAAATAAATATTATTTTATTAAATGATATAAAATTCATAAAAATATAAATTCGGCCAAATAACTAAATTAAGGTTAAATATGTCATCAATTATCCATTTGAGGTTGGTTTGTCATTTAATAGTAACTATATTATCCCTAAAGAGTGAAAAGAAATTCAAGCTAAGAGTTAAAGGGTTTAACTAAGGGTTAAAGACAAATGATAAGGTTAACATTATGACCTAAACATGTCTAATTTTTTTTGAGAGGATTTGGACCCATAATCATCTTAGGTTTTAAATAACTCACATTCAATACATTTTAAATTAAAAATAATAGATATTAATTTAATATTTTCAGAGATTCATAAAATTCCCCACCTAAATAATAAAAGAGAACTTTCTACCTCACTTCCTTAAACAAATTTGAAACTTCTAGATCAACCATACCCTACCCATATATCGTCATAACTTCCATATACACACATTAGAGGTTATGAACATCTCAAAAGACTAACCCAAGCGTCTCTAAGAGGTTATCTGTAGAGACCCAACCCCAGAAGGCCCAAAGCTGTTGTCTACTACTATTGCATTGCCATGATTACAAGGAATTAAATCCCAAACGAATAAGAGTTTAGTAGTCTTGATAATATATATATATATATATATATACATGAGAAACCAATAATCTAATTACTACATATTTTTCTTCTTCATTATAAATAAATATATTTGAGGATAAATCAATTCTAGTTAGTAAATCCCTACATATATTTCTTAGTATGTTTCTTGGATTCCTAGGTAAATAAATATAATAAGGGTGAGATAAAATGATTATTAAGGACAAAATATAGTGGAATAAATAATGAATCAATTATAATAATAATTATGAAATGGTGAATAACTGAAAAGTGTATATTGAATGAAATGGCCTTCCCAAAGAATATGTGCCACATGCTCGCAGTTTATTTAATCTTTTCTGACTGTTGCTTCTTCTGACAACAGACCATCATTGGCCTTGGATCCGGCGATCAATTTGGGCTCGGGCCCTCTGGATGAAATCTCATCACCTTCCCACCATGATTCCCTATGATCTTATCCTCGTCAGCGGTGCCCGGTGGTGTCCTTCAAGGAGGCTCTGTGTGGGGAGGCCTCTAGCGCTGCTCTCTATAGTTTCCAGGATATTGATCTTTTTTCTCATTCAGTGTTGAGGTAGTTTTCTCAACTGTCATCGGTTTCCCCTACCTTTGCGTTCACTATTGCTTTAGTTTGTTTTAAAAAGACTCTTGTGGCGAGGTTTGGTGCGGGGATTCCTCCCCTCTTGACTTTCAAGCGGTTCATGGACTCCTGGGGTTTACAAGCGGTGACTCGCATCTCGGTGATTCATCAGAAGTTGTTCTGTCTGGTTCTCGCCTCTGAGGCGAATTTCATACAAGCTTGGTGCAAATACCCTCGGGTGATGGGTCGATAGAATTTCAATCTTTTTCACTGGTCTATGGAGGTGCATAGAGGGAAAGAAAGCTCACGGGTTACGGTTTGATTCATCCTTCCAGGGATCCCACTTCCTTTCCAGAATGGCACCTTCCTCAGGGACATTGGTGATTATTTGGGGGGTTTTATCTGTGCGGATGAGTACACCCACCACAGGGAGGAATCTTTGGTGCCTCAGATTTGCAATGATCTTGATCTCTCTCTGCCGATCCGGGAGAATCTCTATCTGAAGGTGCATGATTTTGCAAACTGGTCCTAGGAAATTGTTTACCTAGTGTTTCCCAGGTTCTGCTCGTTGTGTCTCCTCCAGGGTCATTCAGCCCTGATCTGTAGGAAACATCGCCTCAGTGTCCCCCTCTTTCATTCCAGTGGCTCAATGCCTGGCGCTCTGCTCCCTCAGCCTTGTGAGGGGTCCAATTCATCCTCGGTTCAGCCCACTCCCTCAAATGTCTCCTTCTCTCTTGTTTCACCCTCCTTCTACATGCCCTCTCCCGCTTGAATGGTGTCTGGCTCTCCTTCCCTCGCCCTAGTGGCCTGTCCTTTGCTGCAGACCGTTTCTCCATCCCTTGGCTTGGAGGTGCTCCCTTTTCTAGATCTGGTATCCCCCAAAACTAGTGGAAAGTTGTTGAGATCTTTGGATTCTCTTGAGTGGTCGTGGGCTTCTTCTCTATTGCTTCTCGTAGGGTAGTTGTTGGAATTCTTCTTACGGTCCTCCTTGAGGGACCCAATTGCTTCTTTCTGGCCAATTTCCTTGTCATCTCTGGCTTCTCGCCATGCGTTATGGGCCACAGTTGATGGTGTTCAGTGTGTTGGCCTCCTTTATTTGGATTCTTGCCATAGTCGCAGGAGGGGACCAAGCAGATCTCGCAAAGCCTTCGGTGACCGGGCTCTCACAAAGTCAGCTTCCTTGGTTCCTAGTGCCAGTTCTTCATCCTCTGTTACGTATGGCACTCTTGTGCCCGTGGAACTGGGTCCCCAGGAAGGGTTTCCACCCTACGAGATGAGGTGAAAATCCCATAATTCCTCTTCTAGGTTCCTCTAAAAATCCTCAAATCTCTCCGATATAAGTATGGGGGTGCGTACAAGGTTGATGTTAAATAATATGTTGGATAGGGAATATCCTTCATTCCTCTTGGAAGAGACCACAGTGCATGGGGCCAAAGTCGGGCCTCTCTTGTTGCAATGATTCCAATTCTCATCTGGAATTCCTGAGGTGTTGGAGAAAGGGTGAAAACATATTTCATATCCTCTAAATATAAAAGACACAAAGCCAAAAATGGCAGTGATCCTCGAACACAAACAGGCCCCTGCCGAGATTTTCGAGTTCACTGGTAAGGTGAAAATGCATGCTTCCATGCATGCAAACCCGATCAACAAACATATATGGATTTTACATCACGAGGAAGTTACATTGGACAAGGTCCTTACGGGAGTCCAATATATCACTACGAAAATTAAATTTGGCAGGGACTCTCTTTTTTCCCCCAATATCTATGGAAGCTGCGACGCTCAGAGAAGGGACGTTTTGTGGTTCGTGCTGAATGCTTTCGATCCTGGAGACCAGCCCTGGGTGGGGGGGGGGGATTTTAACGTTGGTGACCTCCTAGATGAGAAGAAGGGTGGAGGGGAATTTCCAAGAAGGGTTAGAATGTCCTTCTCACAATTCATGGCTCACAAAGGGTTGTCAAACTTAGTATATTCAGGAGACCGCTTTACTTGGTGCAACAACCGCAAGCGTGACATTCTAAGATAGAGTAGACTCGACCATTGTATCACTAACGTCCATGCCATTTACTTGTTTCCAAATAAAAAAGTGTCCCACTTGACTCGTAGCATCTCTGATCACTCCCTTCTCTTGTTATCCTTGTGCAGGAGGGAGGTTTTGCAGGAGAGGTTCCACTTCTTTAGCTAGTGGTCGAGTTTCCATAGCTATAATTGGCTGGTTAGGAATATCTAGGCTGAACCATCTTAGGCCCACTCCGAGATGGAATTACATTCCAAGTTAAGTCACCTCAAGTAGGAACTTCAAATCTGGGCCCGGTCCCTTCTTTCATTGGATCAGGAGTTGGATGTGCTCAAGCTTGAAGTCGATCGGCTTGAGGCTAGTCTTGAAGAGCTCTGGGAAGACACTATTTTTGGAGAAATTGTGGAGAAATGGAAAAACATGGTGGTCATGGTTCTCTCATAGTAGAAAAAGGAAAGGGAATTCTCACGGTTCAAATCGCTCAAGGAAGTGGACATGAATAACACTTTTTTCCATGCAAGCATTCGGGAGAGGAGGCGTTCTATCAAACCGAACCTGGCTTTGGTGGATGGATCTTTCACAGATGAAAGAGTGGTGGTAGGGGGATTGACTCTATCATTTTAAGGATCTTCCTGCTAGTCCATCTGAGTTCATGGCCCAAGGGTATCCCTTTGGGGAAGCCTTGTTATGGGAGGGGATTCCAAAACTCGTGTCTGCCCAGGACAAAAGCCTGCAGGAAGGTATTCCTGTGGAGGAGGAGATTCATGAGGCCATGCTGAGCCTAGATCCAGAGAGTGCAGCAGGTCCTGATGGGTTCCCTGGATCCTTTTATAGGGGCTATTGGGAGGTTGTTAGGAGTGATATCATACACACTATCCATGACTTCTCCTCAGCTACGACTCTCGTGCTTCTCCCAATGATCAAAGATCCTTCCTCTCTCCACCATTATCATCCTATAATAATGTGAAATTTCTCATACATAATATTGTCATCTATTCTCAATAGACGGTTGTCCATACTTCTTCGCAGGTGGATTTCCAAAGAGAAACATGGATTTTTGAAGGAACTTTCCATTCAGGGTGTGATGCCGCTGGCGTAGGAAAAGCTAAAAGATCTTAACATCAAATTTTGAGGTTCCAACATGGTCATTAAGTTGGACATGAGCATGGCTTATGATAGGATGGAGTGGGGTTTTATCAATATGGTACTTACAATGATGGGTTTTTCTTCTTGGGTCTCTGACCTCATCTTTAGATGAGTTAGCTCTTCATGGATGGTTGTTTCTTTCATGGGGCATACTCACGGAATTTTCAAGGCCATATGAGGTCTATGGTAAGGTGACCCTCTATCGTCGAGTATCATTATTCTCATACAATATTCCCTTTGTAGGTTGATCAACAAGGGTATTTCTAAGGGGGTCATCTATCCCTTTCGTAGGAAGTTTAGTCTCCATTATAAATCACACATGATTTTTGCTGATGATACAGTTATCTTCATGAATTCAATAAAGAGATATGTCCAAATAATTAACAAATTATTGGAGGAATATTGCTCTTGGAGTGGCTAGATCATCAATAGAGAGAAGATCAACTTCTATGTTTCTGATTCATGCTATGAAAGAAGAGTACGTGATCTGAGTATTAGTTTGAACATGATGTGTGGAGTCTTCCCCATGAATTATTTCATCACCCCCTATGTCTTGAGGCAGAATCTGTATCAGGGACATTGACAAAGTGATGCACAAAATCACTGGCCGTATTCTCAACTGGGAAAATCACTTCCTATCCTTCGGCGGCCGCATCTCCCTTGTCAACGACGTTCTTTCAGTAATTCCAGTGAATGTTATTACCGCTTATACTATGATGAAATGTTTCATAAAATCCATTGATAGGATCCTTGATCATTTCATCTAGGATTCCCATTCATAGGGGAAGAGACATTGGGTCTCATGGAGGAAGACGGTGAGGCCAGTTTGTGGGCGAGGGATCAGTGTCAATAGCTTGGTGGTCCCAATCCATTTGATGCTTGTGAGGCTCGCCTAGGAGATTATCGAGGAGCGTACCTTGTGGGGGAAGCTTATGTCCCAAAAGCACTGAACTGGTTCTAATTCTCCTTCCACAAATGGGTTGTCCTTATGGTCCTCTGTGTGTATTATCATTTCTAACCTTCTTCCACTTTTGAAATGGATCATTAGTGAAGGAAACATACTTTACTGGTTTCATAACTGGCCAGGTAACATGCTTTCCTTTCCTAGGTGTCCCGCTCCTATGATCGACTTCATGGAATCGATCCACTATCCAACGTTTTTTAGATCAATTTTGAATACATCTCAGAAGTAACTGTTTGACTCCATTCTCATTACCTTGGAGCAGGATAGGTGTGTTTTTACTCCATTTGTATCAGATAAATTTAACTCGAAGGACTATTGTAGGATGAATGTCTCCCAATATCTGTATAATATATGGAATGAGATCTTCTAGTGAAAAAAAATCTCTGCTAAACTCAACTTTCTCTCTTAAAGAATTCGGAACAATGTTGTAGCTTCTGATTCCAACGTCAAACACCTAAGTATCTCCATGTCCTCATGTTGTCAGTGTTGTTTGGACAGAAAAGAAGAGAACATGAGCAATATTTTTTTTGAAGGGTTTTGGGAGCGCATGGTTTGGAGTACCTTTGGGGTGTTTACATATTACTCTCCGCAGATTTCTAGCATTGATGTTTTCCTGGCGAGCTGGTTTCAGGTGTCCGAGGGTTCAGAGGTGGAAAATATGGCCCACTCCTTAATCTTTAACATGGGCTGCATGTGATTATAGAAAGCCAGGAACTGAGCCAGGTTCGAGGGGAATAGTTCCACTGGTATGTCCATCATGGGAAGAGTTCAGTGCATGATGGTTGAGCTGATTTTCCATTCTGGTAACTTGAACGAGGCTCCGTCTATTCGCTTGTTGGGTGTACCTGTGGCTGAAGTTCTTCCCTTTATTTCCAAGGGACTTTCGGTTTGATGAATTCCTCTTAATTTCAGCCTCAAGCTCAACACGGATGGGTCCTATGTGCTGGGGGACATGCGTAGTTGTGCGGTGGTTTGTGATGCTGGGGGAAGTGTCGTCCTGGCATTCACTACTCACTTTGGTAGTGGCAATTCGGTTTTAGCAGAGGCAAGAGCTGTTCTCTCAGGTCTGTCCATCTACAGGGAATGTGACATTTTTATTTCCCAGGTGGAGACTGATTATATGATTATCCATAATGCTTTACTTGGTAAAGGCTCTATCCCCTGGTCAATATCATACATCATTCAGAAATGTAAGTCCCTCCTAAGCGACAACATTTTGGTCACCCACACTTGGGGGGAGGGGAACAAAGTGGCGGACTATTCGGCCTCCCCGGCTGCTCCTGGTACCAGGTTTAGTTTCATTTCTTATTCTTTCTTACTTAAACCCGATGGGCTGAATGTGATTTCGGCTGGTGCCCTTGGCTTACATTACTTTCGGCCACTATTGGTCCTGTTTGTTCTATTTTCTTTCAGCCTTTTGGCATAATAATAAAATTATAACAGTGATGATGGTGGTGAATAACTGAATTCACATGCCATATAATCAATAAACTGAGAAAGAGGTGCATAAACAACATGAAAGGGTAATAAATGAAAACACATTAAATTTAAATAACTAGAAAAGAAAAAGGAAATATGGTATGGTAAGAAACTAAAACACATACTATCTAATTAATTAAAAATTAAATGTATCCATAGATATGTTGACACAAAATCTCATGGATGAATAATAAACGAAACTAAATTAGGTAAATTCTTTATTAACAGACGTCATGTCTAAGGAAATGAAAACCTATATTGTTAAGACTTTCACATGATGGTTAAAAATATTCCGACTTGCACAAATAATTTGTCTCCTGAGAACCTATCGATGCATTTAGGATCTATATAATGTTTAGTCTCCTCCCATCATTTATTTTCCAAATTATTCCTTAAATTGAATAATCAAAATAAATAATATGCCTTATCAAATATCTTTATTGAATAAAGAAGATGAAATTATCAATATTTTCTGAAATAATAAAATAATTGTCAAAGTATACATCATATGTAAAATGGTATCTGGTTTAGGAAATAGTAACATCCCTGATGAATGAAATTGATAATTAGGGGTAAATTCAATGTTCAATAATCATAGGAGATTGAATATTTCAAGGGGAATAAAAAATAATTCAAGGAAGAGAATGTGAATACTATCCTTAAAAAATCAATAACAAACCATTCAAAGGAAGAATACAGATGATATCAATAGAAAAAATGGTAAGTAGAGTAAAAATAAAGGGTTCACTACTACAAAAAAGTCTTTTAAATTTGCTATAATAGTCCTTTATCAATTATAATAAAACACTGACAATATGAATGTGCTTAAAAGTTCAAAACATTATTATTGTTAAAAAAGCACTGTCAAAGTCCCCCTTTTACAATGATAAAAAACACTATTAAAATAGTCCCTTAACAACACTTTTTAGTGGTGTTAAAGTGGGACTTTAATAACACATTTTTAGTGACAATAAAGGCATCACTCTTAAAGGGGGTAAAATTATATTTATTTGGACACCTATGAGATTTACCCCATTTATCAGTGCTTCCATGAACCCTTTAATAGTGCTCCACCCTACTTTATCAGTGCCTTTCACCCCGCCACCTTTTATCAGAACTATTTGAATTTCTATCATTATGGGCATCTTCATGGATTCAAACCCTACACCTCTCCTTCGAAGATGGAACACCTTTACCACTACAGTATTGTTTTGATTTCTATTTAATGATATTTATGTTTATATATATATATATATATATTTACATATATTTATAAAATTATTTTAAAATAGATTTATCCAATATATGTGTGTGTGTGTGATATATATAAACTTATATTTATTTAAATATATTATATATTACATTCATTTATATATAATAGAATATAATATAAATATATATCTCTTTATTAATACACACATATGTATATGTATATATAATGTAAAAATGGAAAGATATTATTTTATATACATCTTTAGAATATGTATTTATTTATATATATTAGAATATACAGTTTTATATAAATATGTTTATATATGTATTTATATGAGTGATTTATTATAAGTAAACATAAGAAACATTCATATATTTAATTATAACTAACTTTATATTATGAAAAATGATAACATTTCAAAACCCTAATATAAATATAAATGTAATACCTAAGAATAAAATTAGTCAACACCAAAAAATTCAATAAGACCCCCTTAAAATAGGTTGAAAATCCATCGAATGTCAAAAAATCAGGGTACCCTGACTAAAAACTCTATTTTTGAGATCTTATGAGACTTTTTGGCCTTTAAACATGTGATAGAGGTTTACCATTTTCACTAAGGGTGTGGATCTCATCAAAAAATTTGATTTGATATGTGGTAGAGCATAAATGGACACCAAGATCAAAAGTTATCATTAATTGATGTTTGAGTTATGTTTTCAACTTATATTAGATGTTTTTTTGATTTTATATCTTCAAATTGATATTAAATGACTATTAATCAGAAATAAGAAGAAAATTATTAATTAAAAATATTTTTTTATTTATTTTGTAATCCATTTTCACAAAATATTTTATATATTAATTTTAAAATTCTATTTACCTTATCTAAAACATATTTTAATAAATATATATTAAATTTATATCAATATAAATATATTTAAATATTAATATTGTATTCTTAATGATTTTTTAAGTATACCTTTATCAGTGCTACTGAAAAATCATTGATAAAGATGGGTCTTTATTAGCGCTTGAAAAAAAGCACTGATAAGGACCCCCCTTTAACATTATTTTTTTACAGGTGCTGTTAAAATATACCATTTATCAGTTCTTTTTTAAAAGTTCGGATAAAGGTCCACCATTAACAATGTTTTTTTATCATTATTAAATTCCACATTTAATAATGTTTTTAGCACTAAAAAGCGGGTCTTTAAAATCATTTTTAGCAAGTGCTGTTAAATCCCTAGTGTTTGATAATCCTAGTTTTGTGGTAATTTTTGTTGATTCTGTTGAATAGAAATACTATAAAACGATATTTAAAAAAAAATTGGGGAAAATATCCTATGATTAAGAAAACCTTTTGGGAAAAAAATTCTTTGAAAATCACTTTTGAAAAAAAATTCTTTATAAATAAAACTTTTAGACATGAAGTGGAAGCTTCAAATAAATAACGATAGGTAAATCCATACTTGTCGTGCGAGGTAAAAGAACATTTTATTTGCATGGTTAAAATTTAGAAATATAAATTATTTTAAAATAGAAAAGAATATTCCATTGAAAACAAAGGTAAAACAAAAAAAGGATCAATATTTCTTTACCAAATCATTTTAAAAATATTTGTGAAAACATTTTATTAAAACATGATTCTTAAAAGAAAATAGGTTCTCCAACTAAAGAGATAAATAATGTTGGGTTTTCTTAAAAAAATATAAACAATTTTCATTACCAAAGAGTGTAAAAACGGTACTAATACATTAAAATAGTCATGAATAACTAGATAATAACAAAGGGTTTGTTGAAAAAATTTTATACAATTTCCTCTAATGGAAGTTCCATTGCAAGATCATTAGTACTATTATTGAGGAAAATAATCTTTAAACATCCCATGGTGTCCCATTCAAACTTTGAAAATTTTGAAATCATAAGCCTCATGAAGGAATAATATTGTGTGGAATTTTCAAATACAATGATGATAAAACAATTCATGACATTTTATATCAAAATGGGTAGTATATACACCACACATAGTAATCAAATTTTGTATATGACATTTATCTCTCAGATGTAAAAAGTGAGATGAGAATCCATTACCTTGAGTTTCCTTTTGGGTGAACATCTTTTCACTTCTTTTATAACAAACCTATTTAAATTTTCTAATTTATTGAGAATCTTTTTTTATATAATTAATTTTATTTCACTTTTTACTATGTTTTATACAACTACATGAAAAACACTTTTTACGTTGGGTGTTTAGAACAAATTCGGATTATGTGTCAAAAAAAATATTGGTACGAAAACTATGGTTAAAGGGATCATTATATAACATATAAAAAATAATAATCATGAAATAATAATCATATTTTTTCATTAATTATTCATTTAAAATAAATCATTAAATATGGTTATGAAAAATGAACCAACGTTACAATCATGGAGATGGTAGGTTGTACGTATGCATGATTAATGCTCTTATTTTTCAATGATTGTTATGGAGAGAAGTTCGGTAACACTAGATCTTTCCAAAATGATAATTATATAATAAATAACATATTATTAAATCATATATAATTTTATATAGAATTATTGTGATGTAAAATGAATCACATCATGTTGAGGAGATGGTAGTCAACATGTCCACAAACGACATTATCACTTTCTAAGTGTGTGAAAGGGTAATTAAGAAAATGATATATATATATATAGTATATATATAGAAACATAATTATTTAATTAATATAATATGATGTTTTTTATGTCACATATTTTTAACTATAATCATCAATTATACATTCCATGGACCGTGTGAACAAATCACATCGCTTTGAGGGGGCAGTAATCCACACTCCTCAAACATAGTTATCCTATTAAAAAATGGAACGTATTAAAGGTATGTGTTATAAAAAAATTAAATAAGTACAAAGATATAATAAATATCATAAAGATCATATATAAATAGAGTGTCCATCATAACTTCCAACCATGAAAGTTGGTAAAGTAAAATGAACAATCATCATTTCTTGTGGCTGTAGTTTGTTGTACACAGAAACAATATGTTCGTTGCCCATTAGATGGTAGCGTGTGTAAGTGTAGGTATAACCATTACCATAACAAAATACTAGTATATTAAGGATAAGTGTGTTGTTATCTAATAATATAATAAGAATATATGAGGGGTTGTATAATAGAAATAAAACTAGAAATCTTAAGAGAAGACACTACCGCTTAATTGGGAAACTACTTTTGGTTTCTACCATAAGGATTCCTGGGAAGGATTTATACTAAAATAGAGGCTTAGAGTTACATTGGAGTGATTTTGGGAAGCTATATGGGATGATATTATTTATATCTAAGTGGATTGAGATGTGTCAAAAAATGGGGAGAGGTGGCAGCCTTTTATAAGGGAGGAAATGGACTTACTTGATCTTTTGAAATCAAGTTAGTTGTACCCATGTTTTAACAAAAAAAATTTCATAAAAAACCATCCAAATTCAATAATTTAAGGTTAATGTCCTAATTATTTCCATAAAAGGGATTTTTAGAGAAGTTTCTAGGACATTTTTCCCCTTTAGTTAAAGGTTTACTCCTTTATTAAGATAAATTTTACCTTAATAATTGTAATTAATTTTAATTACATTCACTACAATTTTTATAAAAAACAAATTTGGTCTTATTAGAAATTAGAAATTATTTATATTCAAAATATGGAATCCATATTTACAAATTCTAATGACATAATAGGTAGTAATTAATTTAAATTTAATCGCGGTGATGGGATGACAATTCATGTTTTTAAGGTAAAATAGTATGAAAGTTTTCTATTTTTTATAATCAATTTAAAATTAAAATTTATTCCAATGACTTACATTGTATTAATTTATAAAAATATTATCTAATTAATCTATAAACCCAATTAAAAATATAATTTAACCTTATAAATAAATTTGATAAAAAAGATGTTTTGAACTAATATTCGGTATTTTTAACTGTTCATTAAATATGAAATGTTTCATAAAAATATCAAAAATTAACCCTAAAATAATTATTATTTTAATATTTCCATGATTAAGTTTATTTTTACGTATTAAATAAATTAATGTGTCAAAATTATAATTTAAAATGGGTTCTCTATTAAAAGGTGGTAAAATTACAGTTATAATAATATATGTTTTATATGTAAAATAGGATTTATTCTTATCTTATGCATATCAAACATAATGTATTAATATAAAAAATAATTTATTTAATATATAACATATATATTTCATTAAAATCATTATTTAATTTTAATTAACTATGTTTATTAAGTCCAAACTCCTTTGGATGTATATAAATAATAATATTTCTTTTTTTATCCAATTGGTTCTTATTTTCATTTATCATTAGTTGGTAACCAGTGAATTCATTTTTAATTTATATAAACCATAAATTTTCATAAGCGTGTTAATACAATTTATAACTGCTAACATAAGGGCTAGGTTATATCATATTAAATTAAATAATAATATTTTAATAATACATTATTATTTAGTGAAAATCGGTCTTGCGTGTAATAGAAGCTATCAAGGAAGGTCATTTTTTCATGTAACACAAGCTACTTAGGAAGGCCACTCTTGCATGTAACATAATCTATCATGGAAAGCCTTTCTTGCATGAAACATAAGCTAACTCAGTGTTTCATGTATTGAAATACATAGAATCTATTTTAAATAGTAAATATTTTATAAAGTATCAAGATATTATATTACCTTATGTGTTCGATGTCGCATGTCATACTTGTTATCGAAAAAAATGTTCTTACTTTAGATTTTTAGTTCATCAAATTCTCCCCACCTTATTTAAATTGCATCCTCACAATTTAAACTCGATCATGGTGATAGATTTTTTGATACTTCCTATGTTTTAAATCCCACATCCTGAGAAGGGTTTATAAGTCATCCTCTATTAATGAAAGAGTTAAAAGTATATAGGCCACATCTACAACCATGTAACTAGGTCTCTAATAAGATAACATCAGTGTAAAGTAGAGATTCATACTTACAGGAAAAATGTAAATATTAATATGGAGTGAATGGGGTCATCAAATACAAACAACTGAATGATCAATGGAAAATTGAGGACCTCAAAGCCATAAATCTGTGATTATTTAAAAGACCACAGATTCAATAGAAATTATGATATTGGGAAAACATTTTATTTTTAAGTCATTTTCCTAATGTTGGGTAATTATTTTACTACTTAAGAATATAATGAAATATTATTACATGATATGTTTCAATTTCATATGAAATATCCTAAATTTTTGTTTTGCATTGATTAAATTCTAATTCATTCCATTACTCCTAGAAATTTATTACCAATAATATTTTTAAAGCCTGAAGCACTAAAAGAAATATTTAAAGGATCCTGAGTCCTATAAAAGCGTGAAAATTCTAACTATTTTCTTTAACTATCTTCCAAAACCAATATGGTTAATAGATTAATATCTAATCCTCAAAAGTGAAACTACTAGTTTATCATTAACATTTATTCATAAAATTTTTAACTAATAAATTGAAAAAATAACCAGGAAATTTAATAGGTTAGTGGTTGGAAAGAAACCCTTGTCATCCTTTGGTCATGGTTTTAAGACCCGCAGCCTTGCCAGATTTGATTGGCTACCACCAAACTTATAGGTCATCCTTTTCTAAAAAAAATTTAATATAATTCCTAAAATAAATTTTATGGAAATACTTTAAATTAGGTTCATCACAAAATAGACTTTTTACTAAATATTTCAATACAAACCTAATACATAAATACTTCATCCACTTATTTCCTCTTAGATATTTCCTTAGTCTAGAGTTTATCCATAATATCATTTATAGTATTTTTAAATCATGATACCCTATTTTCAATCTAAACACCCTAGTTTTAACCTAGTTAATTCATTGTCAAAATCCTTCATGGTGGTTTTTAAAGAAAATATAAATTATTCTAAACATATCCCCCAGGAATGTCAAAGAAGTTGTGCAGTAAGGCCCATTGTTGTATACCAGGTTACCCCAAGTTAGGCTCAAAATACCTTGTCATAGTTATTAATCCTAGCTACATATGTATCCAAACCACATACATTTTAATTATCCAGACATGGTTGTATTACTAGAAATAACCACATAATCTCTACCTTAAAAAAATTCTAGGATTTTATTTTATTCATATCCTCAAACTCTACCTTAGGTCTATGTTCTCTAACCAATGTTTCCTTAAATCTAGTTCTGAAGGATGATACTAAACTTCCTCTGATACCAACAGTAGTAACCTGACCCCAAAAATCCCAGATTCAATGTCTAATACTATTATATTGGAAATATTACAAGGAATTAAATCTCGAAGGATCGAGAGTTTAGTATTCTTGGTAAACGAGATACATACATGAGAAAAGAATACACTAATTCAAACATAATTTTTTATTCTTTCTAAATAAATAGGTTCAAGGATAAATCTAATCCATCTAGTAAATCCCTGTATATCATTCAATGTATGCTTCTTGGATTATTAGGGAAATAAACATAAAAATGGTGAGCTCAAATTCTCTGTAAGGGAAAAATAATGTTGAAGTACTAATGAATCAATGAGAATAATAATTATGACGTGGTCAATAAATGAACTCACATTCCATATAATCAATTAACAAATTATGTTCACTATATAATAAATAAAATGATAAGGAAGATCATAAATATTATGGAAAGGTAATAACTGAAAACACATTCCATTGAAATAACTATATAAGGAAAAATAAATATGGAAAGGTAAGAAATTGAAACACATTCTATCTAAATAACTGAAAATGAAATGTATCCATAGATATGTCGATGTAAATTATCATGGATTGATAATAACTAAAACTAAAAGAGGTAAATGATTTCTTAATAGACATCATGTTTGAGGCACATGTAAAACTATAGCATCAATAACATTCACAAGATAGTTTAAAAAATTCTAATCTGTTAAACAAATTCTTCTCATGAGAACCTATCGATTCATTGAGGACCTATATAAATTTCAGGCTCCTCTCGTCATTTCCAGTCCAAATAATTACTCCTATCAAATAATCAAAATAATTAATATGCCTTATCAAATATCTTTATTGAATAAAGGATATGAAATTATCAATATTTTCCCAAATAATAAAATAACTATCAAAGTAGAAATTGTATGTAAAATGGAATAGGGTTTAGGTAATAGTAATATACATGATGAATGAAATGGATAATTAGGGGGAAATTAAATGTTCAATGATCATAGAATATTGAATATTATAAGGGGAATAACAAATGATTCAAATAAGTGAATGTGAATACTATACTTAGACAAATCTATAATAAGCCACCCAGAGAAAGAATAAGGATGGTTTCAATAAATAAATCTCAAGTGGAGTAAAAATAAATGGTTATTGTTGATGATTAATATAAATACTATAAAATTATATTTAAAAACATCATTGTGGAAAATATACTTTTATTATGAAAAACCTTTTTGAAAATTTTTCGTTGAAAATATATTTTAAAAACATTTTCTTTAAAATTTAACCATTTATACATGAAAAGGAAACGTCAAATAAATGATGGTGGGTAAATATATACTTTTCATATGAGGTAAAAGAAAATTATTTTTTCATTGTTAAAGGTTAAAAAATGAATTGTTAAAAAATGAATAAGAATATTCCTTTGAAAACAATGGTAAAAGAAAAAAAAGAAAAAATTCCTTTACCAAATCATTTTAAAAACATTTTTGATTTTTTTTATTAAAAATTGGGTTTTAGAAGAAAACAGGTTCTCTGAGTAAAGAGAGAAATAAAGTTGATTTTTCTTAAAAACATTTTCTAAAAACATATGAGTACCAAAGAGAGGAAAAAATAATACTAATACATGAAAATGTGCATGAATAACCAGAAAATAATGAATGGTTTTATTGAAAAATGGATATATAATATCCTAGAATGGAAATTCCATTGAAAGATCATTAGTACTAGTCATAAAAAAATAATCATTAAACATCCCAAAGTGTCCGATTACACTCTAAAACAATTTAAATCATAAGCATGATGAAGGAATAATATTGAATGAATGTGTTAAATACCATAAAGTTAAAATAAGTCATGATATAAAATATCGAAATGGGTAGTAGATACACCACTCAAAATAATTAAATGGTGAACATGACATTTATCTCATATATGAAAAAAGATAGATATAAATACCTTACTGTGAGTTTCATTTTGGGAGAAAATACTTTGAATTCCTATATAATAAACTTATTTTTATATTCTAATTTCATCAGAAAATTTTTCATGTTAAACATTACATTTATTTCACTTTATACTATGTAGTATACAACTACTTAAACAATTCTGTTTACATTGGATATTTACACCAAATTCGGATTATGTGTCAAAAACAACATTGGTAGGTCAACTATTGTCAAAGGGGTCATTATATGACATCTAATGAATAATAATAATGAAATAATTATAATATTCATTCATTAATTATACCTTTAAAATAAATTATTAAATATGGTTAAGAAAGATGATCCAACATTACACTCATGGTAAAGGTAGGTCGTACGCACGCATGAGTGACGTTATTATTTTTCAATGATAATTATGGAAAGAAGGTAAGTAACACCAAATATTTCCAGAATGACCAATATAACATAAATAATATATTATTTAATCATATATAATTATATATATAATTATTTTGGTGTAAAACGAATCACATCGTGTCGAGGAGGCAGTAGTCCACACATCTATGAATGAAGTGTCACTTTTTATGTGTGTGAAGGGGTAATAAAGAAATTGATATAGATATATAAAGTATATTTTCAAAATAGTTAATTATATTATTTTTATCATATAGAGGTTGTTTATTTCACATATTTTTAATTATAATCATTCTTTATTCATTACATGGATCGTGTGAATGAATCACATTGCTTTGAGGGGGCGGTAGTCCACACTTCCTCAAATGATGTTATCATATTAATGGAAAATGGAAAGTATTAATGGAGTGTATTATAAATAGATTAAATTAAAATAAATAATTACTAAATATCATTTATATAATATAAAAATATATTTTCCATCATAATGGCCAGCTATGAAAGTTTGTAAATTAAAATGAACAATCATCATTTTTTGTGAGGCAGTATTTCACTATACACTGACACAATATGTTCATTACCCATTAAATGTTATTATATTTATTTATAGGTATTACCCTTAGAATAAAACATACAATTATATTGAGGATATGTTTTTTTATAGAAGAATCAAATAATAAGATATGGGGTTTGGATAATTGAAATAAAACTAAAAATATTAAGCGAAAATGTTACCTCTTAATCCGGTAACTACTTTTGGTTTCTACCAAAAGGATTCCTTATAAGGATTTCTATCCAAAGGGAGGAATCATGATCTAGGGTTAGGATTTTGGGATTCTATAAGGGCATATATTGGTTGAAACTAATTGGTTTGTGAGGTGTGAGGAATGAGGAGTGC
The DNA here is from genome assembly GCA_963277665.1 of Viscum album. Classification (NCBI taxonomy): domain Eukaryota; kingdom Viridiplantae; phylum Streptophyta; class Magnoliopsida; order Santalales; family Viscaceae; genus Viscum; species Viscum album. Next base: position 958,165,257 of record OY728148.1, on the reverse strand, counting down.
TTGTGAATTTTTATAAGGGAGGAAAAGGAATCACTTGGTATTTTGAAAACATGTTAGGTTTACCCACAATTTTACCTGACAAGAAGTTATAAAAAATCAACCATACTCAATAATGGAAGGTTAAGGGCCAAATTATTTCCATAAAATTAGTTTTGGAAAAATCATGAACTTGATCCATACTTTGTGGAAAATAAAGTAGATATGTCACTAATCCTATACGATCAAGGATCTCAATGGGGACAATATTCCTCTGGCTAAAACTTCTCTTTCTTTAAAAAGTGTATGACTCTCTTCCATGATTATATTCAAAGGAAAAAAATTTCACTAACATCAATATTAATGTCCCTTTAGTAATAGTCTGTATATCTCTTTTACCGACTCTAGGTAGATTTTATATGTTTTTGTATGGATTGAATCTTTTTTTCCGTAACTTTAACAAGATTAAGTCCATGTATCTTTCATTCCACAACTTCATCCCAAAATATTTTGAGTTATACATTTCTTTACATTCAAAGATTCATATAGATCCATTTAAATAATTGAGTGGAAGTTGTTTTTATATGAGAACTCAACCAATGGGATATGCTGATCACATACATCTTTAAATTCCATCAAGTGTGATCTTAGAATGTCCTCATGTGTTTTAATATTCCCTTAAGATTTTCTATCAGTTTGGGGGTGATAGGTCATGCTAAAATTTAATTTAGTACTAAAATTTTATTGAATGCTTCAATAGAATTTAGAGATCAACCTTTGATAACAATCAAACAAGATCAAAAGTGGAACCCCATGAAACCTCACCATTTCCTTGACATATATCTTGGAAATTTTATCAAGTGAGAAATCATCCCAAATAGTTATAAATTGGTCAATCTTGGTGAGTCAATCCACCACAAACCATATCATATTTTTTCTATGGATGTTTTTGGGAGACTGGTGATAAGGTCCATGGTGATATTCACCCATTTCCACATGGTTATAAGAAATGGATTCATCATCCCTTTGGAATTTTTTCCCACTACTTTAACATGATGGAATAACGAACACCATGATATATACTCTGTAATATCCTTCTTCATGTAGTCCCATAAAAAGTGTTGTTAAAGATCATGGTACAAATTAGTACTTCTGGGGTGGTGTAGAATGATAGGATATGTGCATTATACAATAGAATGGTCTTTATCTCAGGTGATGAAGGAACACAAAGCCTCATTAAAAACTAAATTACATTATCCTCATCAATTTGGAACTCATTTAGATCACATTCATTTATTTATTTCAACATTTTTTAGCTCTAGATCATCCCTTTATATCGCCTTGATCATCTCTTAGATAGATGGTTGGGAAATCATTTGACAGAGGTGGGATGTATTCCATATCGTTTGGATTTCAAGAAATATCCTTTTAATATACATGAAGATAAGGTCTCTCTCTATTTGCATCATGGATATAGTAGCATGTTTTTTTCTCTTAAGAGCATCATCTAACTTATTCTCCTTTCTCGGATTGTTGTGAATAGAGAAATCGTAGTCCATGATTAGATCAAACCATTTTCTTGGATGCATATTGATATACTTCTATGTGAATATATACTTTAGACTATTATAATCGGTATATATGTCAACATTATCACCATAAATATAGTGCGCACAAATATTTAGAGAAAAGATCATATCATCTAACTCTAGATCATGCACCGGGTATTTCTTCTCATGGATATTTAACTATCTTGAGGAATAGGATATCACTTTGTCATTCTGCATGATTACACAACCCAAGACATTCTTTGAGTCATCACTATATATCACAAAACCTTTTCCACATATTGGTATTGTGACTACATGTTAAGACCACGATGATAAGGATGACTATCTTATTTAGGTATTATTTTTTGTTGTCAAGGATGTTTAAGAAGAAAATAAATCACCTCAATTTTTATTTGGTGAAAATCCGACTGACCATCATATTCAAGAAAATAATACTCACAATGGTTATGAAATTCCATTGTATTTGGAATATGTTTTCGGGATAAAGAGTATCATTATACTCACACTAAATCTGTAATGAAAGTTTTAATTATAATGGGTAAAATCAGTGTCTTCTTGACTTTGATGAAAATATAATGATGCTTTGAAGATCATGAAGTTCTGATAAATCATTAGTATGTTATCAATATAGTGATGAATTATTTATGAAATAAGGAGAAGAAAAAGATTCTACCAATCATATTCAGTTTGATCAGAATCATTCAAATCGTATTCAGGTTGAGAAGGAAAGAAATATGTTGATAAAATATAGGTAAGTAGAAACACTTTACTAGGTAGTTTATATGATGATGAAGCTGATATTCAACATAATCAATGTCATGAAGGAATTAAGGGTACTTGTTGAAATTTTACGAAAGAATAAATTTGATGAATTTGAATCATTATAGTCTCAATATCATCATAATGATATTAGTAGATGAATAATTGTTTAATGGAGAAGGAGGATGATCATAATGAAGGTGCTAGTTTTTAGATAAATTGAATGCCAAAAATATTTAAATCCTAAAATAAAGAAGATAGCGAGCATCATATTCAAAAAAGAACTAAGCTCCTAATGATGATCCATTGGATTTAACATGTCATCATATTCATCAAAGGTTGAATTTTTTGTGATAAAAATTGACCGGTATCATATTTAGAATGGAAAGATGTTGTTTTTGTTGATGTTGTTGATACCGGTCCATTATACTCGGTATTCCATCATAATCATCCGAGGAAGAATTGTTTGAAACTGATGAATGTAAAGAAAATAAAAAGTATGTGTTGGGAAATATGAAGAATAAATTCAGGATTTAACAATAATTTAGTTAACCATTTAAAATAGGTTTAATTACTTTTTTTATCATTCAAGTGGGTCATGAAAATTGATAAGGAAGAATATATTATTTTACATTTGTTTTCATCGTAATGAGGCGGATCATAATGAAAAATAAGAATGGGAAATTTAGAATCAGACTAATGTTTTTAAAGAAAGTATAAAGTATAGATAAATCTATTTGAAGATTCGTGAAGGTTTGAGAAGTGTTGAGAAGCATATATGAAGGATATATGAACCTGAAATTCCAAGGAACATATAGATTTGTAAAATGTAATTGAGAGGAAAAAGTTTCATGAATCCCACCAAAACCATATTTGGGGTGAGTATAAAAGTGAAATTACATTGTAATTTATGATAGATGTACTATTAATGGTGAATAAGAGACAAGACAGAGATTTAGTGAGAATAAGAGGTTTCCAGATTGAATTTTTTTGAAGAAGTATTTCATATTGAAGAAGCATATGAGAAGAGACAAGATTGTATTCAACTGGTCATCGTATTGGTCTAAATCATCAAACTGGAAAAATTGTATTGGGATTTCTAGTTTGAAGAAGAAATGGTTCAGAATTTTCTCAAATATATTCTAACAAGGTCATATATTTATCTTATTGATAAATTATACTAGAAGAATCAAACTTAGTTTTAAAACAAATCCCATAAAATATCATACCATCTTTTAGGTAACAAAGTAAATATTTTTTATAAAAAAGAACACATTTGTGATAGTTGATAAAGAAGAATAATAAACTGTTTTTTACAAAAATTCATATTAAATAATTTGTTTTGGAAGGATAATATACACTAATGAATTGTTTACATAGTTACACACAAGTGAAATGTCATATCCTACTCAATGTATTCCAAAAAAAATGATTGTATTCTAGTGGATTGTGTGGTATTAGATCATTTTCAAACAATACCAAGGATGTAGATATTCTTTTTGAAAAATAAACCTTGTAAATTATTATGTTCTTATAGATGTGGGTTTAAATTATTTTCAAAAGGAAAAGAAATATTTAACATGAGAAAAATGTTTTTTAATAAGTAAGGAAATATAAAAGAAAAATATATCACTAAGTCACCGCTTTCCCTCTTAGTGATACAATTATCTTGACAGGGAAATAAAAATTACAATCAGAGATAGGTTCCCTTAATTTATTCTTTGTTTAAGTTTTGAAGAGAAGTTGATGGATAATTTGAATTGTGTCAACAATAAAGGAATCCTTGTTTTCTATGGTAATAATTATCATATCTGGAAAGATATAATGTTTCCCCATCTTATGTCTATTAGATATGATTTTCTTGAATAAGCAATAGATATATTTCCTCTTATTGATGATAAATTTCATCTTAATCTATTGATAATAATAATCTTGAGAGTGATTGAATGGACTAGAATTATTTACTATCATAACTTTATAAAAGTGAATTTTTAAGGGTGAAGGGTGTTTACATAGCTAATAGTATATGGGATAAGCTGAAAAACATATATGAATGCAATACAAAAGGGAAGAAGAAAAATTACAAATCTAGAGGCTGAAGTATAAAGACTTGAAAATGGATGGGAATGAATCTATTGGGGACTTATTTACGTTGTTAAAAAACATCAACAACACTATTAGATGTCTTAGTTAAAAGTTTGAGGATTCTATAGTTATTGAAAATTTATTAAGAATTATTACCGACAAGTTTTATGTTAATGTTAATTAATTAGAAGATATATATCATAATAAATTATCTATATATGACATTCATATAACTCTCATCAATTATAAAATAATTAGGTATAAAGATATGAAAATAAAATTTAAATTTGATATAGAAATTTTGTTCAATACTACGAAGAAAGTGAATTCAAAGAAGATTATTATTGAAGAAGAAGGTGGTTATTTTGATTCTGAAAATTTGGTATGTAAAAATCTTGATGATATTTATCCCTTTATTCTAAAAATGTGAGAATTGGTATATGTAAATATAACGGGAATTTTCCATTGAAATGTTTTGAATATGGATTCATTGGGTACTTTACAAAAAAATATCCACAAAGAAAGAAAGAAAAATATGGTGACAGAGAAGAAATAAGGCCAAGAAGGTCGTGGAAGAAATAGGATGGTAAGGAAAATTTTATTATATAGGGAAGGTTAAAAAATTTTCAAAATCTAAAAGGTGTATTTTCTTATATAAAGATAAAGAATAAGAATATAGTAAAGCTAAATCGAAAATTCTACTGAGCATGTTGGTAAGAAAACTTTTAGTGTAATAATTAATGATGAATAATTCATAATCAGTAGTTCTGATTAAGAAGAAACTAAACTTAAATTTATTTTAAAATACGACTTGAAATATATTTGAGAAATATTATAAGTCATGAAAAACAAAACAAGAAGTTGGAAGATGAAATTTCCTCATAAAAAATTCATGACATTTTTTTAGATGAGAAGAAAACGATGAAAATGGATATTATTGATTTGAAAATATATCTCAAGGAAGAAAATAATTGTAATGAATATCTAGAATTCATGTTAAAGGAAAAAAAATAATAGTTTGAACTTGTCCAGTAAAAACTTTGTAAAGATGGAAATAAAATTATATTTCAATATATTCTATATATGAAGTTGGTGAAAGTTTTCATAAGGAAAAACTGAAAAGGATAAAAAAATTAACCATCCAAAGATGATAGGAAAGATATAATTTTTTATGGAAATCCGAAAGCTTAGAAATTTATGCATGTGGCTAAGATTAACAAAGTTGATAACTCATAAGTTTTTTGAAAAACCAGATTCTAAAAATGTTTCTAAAAATTATGAATATGAAAATGTTTCTACTATTTCTAGTTATGACAAGGATAAAAGGAGAAATAAGCTAAAAAAGAAGATTCTAATTGATAATAGAAAGCTTGGTGGTCAACAAAATTCAGATAAGAAGCTTGCTAAGAAACATATTCATAACTCCAGTTATTATGGAAGCTATAGAGGAAAATATTATTTCTATGGTTACTAATAGTATTGTGATGGAATCATAAATAAAATAAATATTTGTTGGTTCAACCAACAACAATACTACTATTCCATAGGTTATGAATGTCATAGGTTAAAGGGGATTCAATATTCTCAAAAGAATAAGTATGAAAATTTAGTTTAAAGAAACCTGATAATGATGGTGTAAAAATTAAAAATAGGTTCCAACCCCAAGAAACTATTTATGAGAGATGTGTATAACCAGGTAATATATCTAAGGGTTTTTTTGTTACCGGCACAATATAATTTTCTTAACATTTCTCATAAGCTGAAGGTGAAGAATGAAAAATATATTGTTGTTAAAACGACCCTCAAATCATTTAAAGGTGAAGAACATTGGATTTTTGATAGTGGGTGTTCCTCACACATGAAATGATATTAAATTTTATTGAATAATTTAAAATACTTCAAAGAGGTAACTATGACATTTAACAAGGATGAAACAATAATAATCAAAGGTGTTGGATCAACTATCATTGGGAAAGAGAAGTTTAAGTCTAAGAAATATTTATATACTAATGAGTTGAAACATAACTTGTTGAGTGTTTCACAATTGTTTGATGAAGGTAACAATTTTACCTTTGGGAAAGATGTATTTTTTGTGATAATTGATAAGAATAAAAAGGTAGTTACAAGAGGCCAACATACAAAGGGAAACTTATTTCAAGTTGGTGAGGTACAATACTCTTGTTACTTGGGTAAGGTAGAAGAAAATTAATTATGGCATAAAAGGATGAGAAACATGTGTCAAATAAAAAATAGTAAGTTATGGAAGTGATATTGTGTTCAAGATATTCTTGATTTTCAATGAATAAGAGATTTTTGTTGCACTATTTTTCATACTGGAAAAATTACAAAGTCTGTGTATATGAATGTTGATATTTGTTCAAAAAAACCCTTGGAACTTATTCATTCCGACATCTATGAACCAATGTCAAAATAATAAAAAAATGATGATATTTACTTCATCACTTTAATTGATGAATTTAATCACATTTCCTGTGTTATTAATATGAAACATAAATCATATGCTCTGAGAATGTTTAAAGGTTTTAGGAGAAAAGCTAAGAAGAAAAGTGACTATTCAGTGAAAAAGTTGAAAACTAATAATGGTGATGAGTATAAGAATGAATAATTTGAAAGTTATCCCATGAAGAATGGAATTTTTCAGGATTATAGTTCCCTATACACACCTCAACAAAATGGCGTTGATGAATGGAAGAATATAAGTTTGGTGAAAATGGGGAGAACTATGTTACTTGAACAAGGTCTTTCTCATTCGTATTGGAGGCAACCCATGAGTACTGTTGTTTATATTCAAAACTAATGTATCTATAGGACAAGTTTTTATATGACACTATGCACAATTTTTATAGAAAAACTACATGTTTTAAACACTTAAGAGTTTTCAGGAGTCCATGCATTATAAAGAAGAAAGGTGGAAATCTGGGAAAGTTTTAGCAGAAAGGTGAAGATGGAATTTTTCTTGGTTATGCTCTAGAAGGAAGAGGATATAGATGTTTCAACAAAGAAATAGAAAGAATTTTTTATTCTAATAATTTCAATGTTATTGAAAAATATATTAAGTATACATATAATCAAATAGATAAGGAAGTTGAGCAGGATAAAGAATGTTTTGTCAACATTTTTGATAAGGACACATCCAATTGTAATCCATCTCAAAAACAAGAATCATACTCAGCTATTTCAAGTGATGAAGAAGAATCTCTAAAATCTCATCCCAAGATGAGGAAGCTAGTGGAAACATAAAACATTATTGGTGTTCAACATAACAAGGTTCAAACAATAAGAACAACAAATTCTATTACATGTACTAATTTTTATTCAAAAATTGGGACAAATGATGTGAAAGAAGATTTTCAGTATCTAAAATGGGTTTGGTCCATGAATGGAGAGTTAGACCAGATAGAAAAGAACGATTCATAGGAACTCTTACCAAATCCTGATAATAAAAATGGTATTGGTACATAGTGGGTTTCCCTGAACAAAATGAATGAATAAGGTGAAGTGATAACAAACAAGGAAATATTAGTATGTAAAGGTTACTATAAAATAGAAGGTGTTGATTTTGACGAATCCTTTTCTCTGGTGGGAAGGTTATAAACAATCATAAATTTTCTTGTTATTTCTACACAATGGAGTTACAAATTTTTTCAAAAATAATACATTTATGAAAGTTGATAATGAAAAGTTCTTACCAACTTTTATGTAAGAAATTGGATTGGGAAATCATACTGAGTTTTGTAACAATATTTAGAAAAGTTCTTACCAACTTCTAGGTAAGAAATTGAAGAATTTTTTTAAAAATAATACATTTGTGAAAGTTGGTAATGAATCAACATATCATGTATTGTTACAAAACTTTGTATTTCATCAATTTTTTATAGAAGGATCATATTCACTATTGTGTTTTTTATATAGAGCTACATGAGTGAAATGGAATAACCTACTCATTGTATTCCACACAAAAGGATTATTTTCTAACAAATTGTGTGGTATTAGAACATTTCAAAATCATAGAAAGGATGTAGCTATTCTTATTGAATAGTGATACTTATAAATTCATGTGTTCTAATAGATGTGTGTTTTAATTGTTTTCAATAGGGAAAGAAATATTTAATAGGATTCTAAGGTTATTACATAATTAAGGAAATATAAAAGAAAAATATATCACTGATTCACTCTCTCCCCCTATCAGTGAAAAAATTATCTTGGCTGTGAAATTATAGTACAAGAACAATGATTAGCCTCTTCTTGATCTCCTTAAAACATTCTCATATCTTTCATCCATAAATAATTTACACCATTTTGTGGTAAATTAGTTAGTTGGCTAAAAAATAATGATAAATTTATCACAAAATGTAAATAGTAACGAGCTAATATATAAAACTATAGAGTTCTATGACACTAGTTGGTCTAGGTTATTCTTAAACAGCCATTGTCTTTGAAGGGTCCACATAAATTACATAAATTGTGATCGTGTTCCCCAATAATGTGACTTCATGCATCCAAATGTCACACTTTTTGAACATAGAATACGTTTTCTCTTTCCTTAATATCACCAACACATTAATTAGATTCTCTTCATGTTCCTACATAATATTGGAATAAATGAGAATATAATTGATAAACAGTACCAAAAATTTGTTGAGGTGGTCTCTAAAAAATATATTCATCAAATACATAAATATATTAGTAAAATTACTAAGTCTTAAGGGAATTACTATAAACTCATAGTACCCATACCTTGTAAGAAAAGTAGTCTTCTTAATATCTTCCTTCTTCAACATTAGTTGATGATATCAATAAAATAGATACACCTTTGAGAATTATTTCGCTCCTCTTAGTTGATTGACAAAGTAATCAATCATTGGTTGAGGGAAATTTTAATTTATAGTGATCTTTTTGATATCTTGGTAATTGATATACACTTGTTTTGATCTATCTTTATTCTTGTCAAAGAGAATTGGTTCCCCCCTAAGTGATGTTCTAGGGCTTATGAATCATTTTTCCAAATTCTCTTGTTGATACTTCTTTAACTCCTCTATTTCAATCAAGGCCAAACTATATGGGAATTTTGAGATAGGAGTGGCTCTGGGAATGAGATTTATTGAGAACTCTACCTCACAATCATGGGATTATAAGTAACTCTTTGAGAAATACATCAAATCATTCCCTAACAATGGAAATTTCCTCCAGGTTAATAACTTCCTTTGACTCAACCATTTGGGAAAGGTATGCTTCTCTATAGGGTATCAACCCCCACACTATTGATGGATTTTCGAAAGAATATTAATGATCTTCCTTGCATTTTTAGAGGATCATGGGATTGTTTAGAATATAAAGATATATTTTTTCCAATAGTTGATTTTTTCTATATATAATTAAAGCCAATACATATACAATATAGAATCAAATATCAACAAGGGAAATATAATAAGAATTGAAATAAGAATAATCCCAAATATGTTTATTGGAGAAGAGTCCAACACTTGGGTTGTAATGATTACACAACTATTTTTTTTATGGATATCTCCACCTAAAGGTATCAGGGCTTCAATTCAATAGTTCTAGAAAACTAATAGGATATAAATGAATAAGTAGAACCAGAATCAAATAATACTTTTTCTATTATTTAGTGAATAGGAATCATACCTTGTATGATTTCATTTTTACACTCCACTTCATTAGTAGTGATAATATATGGTTTCCATTACTCCTTTTAATTTGGTGATTGCTGACAATGGTTTCCCTCAGGGACATGTGGTTTAGTGCACTTTCTTGCATAACACCCTTGGTCACTATAGTTGAAGCATTGAACCATGGGTGGTGCATTAGGATGTTCCTTCCTTTCCTCTATCATGTTGGTCAACATATTCATGTATCTTCAATATTCATTAGCTTGGTGTCCTTCTTTCCCACACTTGAAGAATTTCCCCATCCTTTTGAGGTAATTAACATGATGCTTCTTCCCACATTTTTGACATGTGGGTAGTTGGATCCTATTTCTTTATATGTCATTTGACCCACAATGATGATACCTCATTCTTCTCTTATTACCTCCATAACCATGGGACCATTCATTGAACTCCATATCTACTTTAAGAGCACATTTAACCACATCTTCAAAATTCCCAAATTCTTATATTTATAGATCGATTCGAAGATGTATTTCTAAAACAATAAAGAACATATCTATTTTTCTATCATTATTGATAAAAAAACACAAGGAATACATTTAAAACCTTATGAAGATTTCATCATAAGCTGTGACAACCTCACCTTCCTTTTTCTTTAGCTATATGAATTCTCATTGAATTTTTTTTAAGAGTTCAAGGGAAATTATTTGTAAGAAATATTTTCTTAAATTATTCCCACTCGATCTCATCCATTTAGTCCTTTGTATTTTTGATCTTTATCAATTATTTCTATTAAATAGATTTATATATAAATTATAATTTGCAAGAGTCACCTTCTCTTTATTAGAGAAGTGGATAACAGAAAATTTCTTCTTTATTGAGTTAACCCACTATTCCACATCATGTTGATTGGAAGTTCCACTAAACATCGATGGTCATTTTTGCGTTAAGGACTCAATGGATAATTGATCCTTCTTGTGTGAATATTTACATTCCATATATTTCATGTTATTATTCATATCTTGAGACAACTAGGTAATCATTTCTACAATGTTTTGAACTCAACCTCTTATGGAATTGAGGATCTCATTTTGATAATTTTTTCATTGTCACTCACACAGGTTTTAGGCCTAGTTTCTCCTGGTTCCTACAATTATCTAGAATAGAAAATGTTAGAACAAAACATAAGTCAATAAATCATGAGTAATTTATTCTTTTATGAAATTAACACTAAAGGAATATCTTATGGGTTCCCTACGTCTATAATTTTCTAAAAATAGTTTTCTAGGATGTTTTACCTATACATAGACTTATACTAATGGTTTTTACTCTTTTTTTATAATCATAATTCCAAAATTAACTAAACCATTCTTCTATACCAACTATAGTGGCCCTAATTTTTCATACATAAATAATACATCATTTTAAAGATAAACAACATAATAGAGTAACAAATCTAGGATCCAATGGTTTATTTCTTAGAAAAATTAGGCTCATAAATAACTATTACATAACAAAACATAAAAATTTATTTAAATCATTCTTCAATGTCCTTCTCAAATATCACATTATCCTTAGTACATGCAATTACCTAAGGATATACATCAATGAAAGGGGTAAGAAAAAATCAATGTAAGAGGATGAATAAGGGACGTGAATCAATATAATATGGGTGAGAATAATCATCATATCATAATCCTAGGATCATTATCAATATCATGAGGTAAAAATGTGATAAATTCATTGAATGTGGAAATGCATAAATATGAAACAGCATGTCATAGTGGTCAAATGCCACATATAGTTGTGAATAAAGCTATCATCATGTTAACACATAACATATGTGAATAATCATAACATCATCACTGTAAAAAAAATCTAGCATCATATTCACATATAATAAAAATAATCTCATGATATACAACACATTACCCAATGCATATATAATTTTGTTCTAGTCATCATGTCATAATATTCACATAATCATGCATGTCACATAGAATGTGTAACAATCCTTCCCTGAAATAACTCATGAAAAGGAATGGGTTTCATGAGGATTTCAAAAATTATGATTTCATAAATAAACATCGGATTCCAAAATGAAAAATGGGAAAAAAATATTTTCTATATAAATCAACATTCGTTAGTTAATAATAAACAACTCAAGAGGAGTCAATGATGTGTTTTGGAAAGAAGTGTTATTTTGGAACATCATTGTATTTTCCATAAAATCAAATAAAAAACATGTATATCCCAAAATAGAAGAGGTAAGAATAACGAAATTATATTTAACGAACATTATCGGACTATTTTTTCCAAATATGTCATGAAATATGGATAACCCAATGAAAAAGAGTTGGGTTCATGAATCCCCTTACCTTAATTCCTTCTTTATTTTGTCACGTTTGCGCCTCTTGAATAATAAACATATATTTATTAAAAAACTAATAAATATGATAATTATATCCATTTATACAATTATTTATCAATTATAATAATTTTATTATATTTATTAATTTCTATTGATGAAATTGATGTGTTTTGATATTATGATTTTCCTAAAAATTTCTTGTTTCACTTTGATTTCTCAATTTTCATCAAGAGTCATTTATAGAAAATTATGATTATCTCTAGTAGATTATAATAAATGTAATTAATTATTTATATATTATATATAATTAATAATATCCATCCATTAATGTGGTTATAATAATTTTCTTAGAATTGTCTTCGCAGGTGGTTAATCAACCTTTAACGGGACATTGTTAAAAGAGTGGAAAGAGAAGTATTGCATTTATTTTTGTCATAAATATGAAAATTACATTATTTGAACATAAATAAGATAATTTTAAATTATTGAATAATTAGTTTTATAGTATATGGTTTTTAAATTAATTGGTAAAAATAAGAAAGTGAATAAGAAAAAAGGGAAAAGTTAATAGAGTCTTACTCTCTCCTCAATGTAGCTTCTCTTGTAAGAGGCTATAACACCCTTGGTGATTAGAGTTGGATTGCTCAAAAATGTCCCTAAGTAATGTAATAAGATTTAGAGGGATTATTTTGGTAGATATTGTACTTTGGAATGTTTGAGAGGAGTGTGTTTCCAAGGGAAGGGAGAGGGGTTATTTATACATTAAGAGAGGTGTATTTTTAAATAATATATTTAATAAAATAATATATCAAATAAAAAACATGTAATAGTGCATTTTTTAGAAAATAAATTATATATAAATATAATATAATGGTCTTATGACTTTAAATACTCTTTATAATTATAATTCATTATATTATTGAAAAGAAAATTGATGAAAAAAAGAAATTGATATTTTAAGGAATCACTTTTGAATTTAGGTTTGGGAAAGTGATATTTAGGTTTGAAAATTAATTTTATTGTATTTTAATGACTCATTTATGAAATTAAATATATAATGGATGAAAATAAATATCTATAAAGTATTATGTCATTATTACATCATGAATGATCTAACTTAAGATACATCGATTATGTGAAAAACTATATTTTTACAATTCACCTAAAATTTAAAGTACGTAAGAAAATTGCCAGAAACTCACCAAAGGAAAATTTTAACATGATCATTTAAAAAATTATACTAATTTAATAAAAATAAATATCTAAAATAGGTAAAATATATTTTTTAATAGGAAAATAATTATTTTTACAAAATACTTTAAAATACAGTTTATTAAAAATATGCTTTATTTTCTTTGAGGTTTTTAATCATGATATTTATTTTATTGAATTATAATATTTTTATTTATATAAATTAATCATGATAAATGTTATTTATATCATAATTTATTTATTTTTGGTAAAATCACTCTTCCAATGGTCTGGTTACTATTCCCAACGATCAGGTTAATATTCCAATGGTCACATTACTATTCCGACAGTCACATTACCTTATATATATACCACTCAATTAGTACATTCATTATTCAAATCAATTCATCTCAAGGTTATATATTTCTATTTTAAATAATTTTTTTTGGTTTACCATAATTTTGTTTCTTTTATATAGTGTTGGTAGTTAGGCCAATAATTCTAGTATATGAGGTCGATCTACATTTTGTCATTTTAGATTTTTATATTTTATACTTTTTGTCCAGTTGCAATGATTGGAAATTTAGTTAGTTTAACTGCTAATAAATGTAAAAATATTTATTAATATAGTTTTTTTATTGGTTTCTCTATATTTTTTTATGTGTATAATATATAATATAATACAATACACATTTATTCAAGAAACAAATTTTACTAATAAACATTATGTCATTAAAATGGGGTAACACATCTCCTGCGTCAACCTAAATGTTATATATAACTCTAGATACATATCTGATGAGGAGTAGTTGAGTCCTTCCTAGACTATAGTACCAATCTTACTCCCCAACCACTATTATACTATGATAAGTTCTAAAAAAACTTATGATGATGGCTCATTCTTCCTCAAACAAGGTACTCCATAGTGGGGTATAAAAATTATGGTTTATTGTGGTTTAACTTTCTACACGAATGTACTATAATGGAATGTAATCCTAATCTGTATTCCAACTACCCTAACTTGTCTTCGTGCCATTTCCTTGAAAAAAACTATAATAGAATCACTTCTTGCCAATAAAATAAGTGATCCTAGTTTACCCTGTGGAAATAGCCTGGCTATATATTGGGTCCTCTCTCGTATTATTTGATGTGATTAGTTCATGATTCATCAAATCTATAAAGCTACTCAGAATAAAAACATTCAATTATGTCCTGACCTCATAGTGAATACCATCCTAAAAATAATTCTCCCTAGAGATCTCATCAATAGAAAAATATGGCACAAATAATTGAAGGTTGGTGAAATGTTCAACATAGTCCATCACTGATATTATAACCTATATCATATGCATGAACTAATGATCCTTCTCATCCGACATCATCTATGGATATATGTGGCTCAATAAATTCAGCTAGAATTCCTTCCAAGATAACTCCTCCTTCTTCCCATCCTGCTCTAGAATATCCCACCATTGTTGGGTAGGTCCACTGTGCATATACACAACAAGATTCTCCCTCCTATATGTGGGTGTCTTAAGATGATTGAAGATTGTATATATTGACTTAATCTAGAACTCATCTACCTTGGAGCCTCCCTCCCCAGTGAACATAGGTGGATGTTGTAATAGAATCTCTCTCATCAACTTATACATCAAAGGCACGATGAAAATAGTCTCCTTTCCAATTGATTGCATGGCCCTTAAGAAGTTGTTGTGATGAATAACATCTATTTGATCCTCAAGAGCTATAGGAAGCTCTAGTTCATCAATGTTATGAGAGAACTGAATTCCATTCTCTTAGAACTCAACTGGAAGATGATGAGGAGTCATTTTATCAACAAAAAAAATACACTCCTATAATCTTTGTCTAAAAATAAAGTCAACCTTAAAAGGCGATAACAGTAGAGATCCATTACTCCATGTCTCTCTAACCATGTATTATAAGTGTTTAATGATTAAATAATAGTTTATTTCATTCCATTTTTCAAATATAATAGATATATTATTTCATAATTCATATTGGAAGGTATATAACACATTCAATAAACATGTCCCGTCATGAACAATGCATGTCAATATATATATATATATATCCCCATGTTCCTATCATGATTCATGCATACTCATATCTCACCATACTCGTCCATGAGTGTAAATATCAATAAACAATAACATCACAAAATAATAACAACACACAACACAAAAATCAACCAAGGTGAAATAACATCAATAGTAACAAGAGAACAACATAAACAATAATCCCATCACTAGAACACAAATATTCCCCTTAAATAGGTTTGCTACTCCAATAAATAAGATCACTACCAAGTCCCAATAGATCCTAGTATCCTTTATACATTTTCCAAAAAAATAAAGTAATAGAAAATATCAAGCTGGTCCTCTAATACCACTATGTATTGTCCCCTGATCTAGTACTCTCTCACATGTTCAAAATGATTTGGTTATTAGACATCAATAATGCATCCCCACATGCAAGATCCTATTGACAAGTAGCGAGGCTGTGATATTTATAGTGGGTAGAATATATTCCTGATAAAAGATAGTGGAACTAATCCATAGTAATAAAAGTAAGAGTAACAAAGAAATAGTGGAAATAGTATATCATACAGCAAGGAAAATAAAAGAAGGAACCTATGATGATGAATAATGGCAAGCTAAGATGTATCTAAAAGTAAAACTGAAACCAATACAAACAAAATAATCCAATCACATTAAATAATCCCAAAAGGCTCTAGTCCTGATCCCCATGTCATACCCATCTCCAAAATCATTCCCATCCAGCAAGAAACAAAAGACTCCACAATAATGTCCCATTCCCTTGTCCAAACATGCATCCATGTAAACTACTCGAGTACCAAACGGTTCCCAAATAGGGTGTGAATAAAACGCAGTAGGTCAACACCACCATCCCTAAACACAACCAGTCTGATAATAATTATATGCAATAAAGTATTAAATAGATTTATTAATTAACTAATTAATATAATATTTCAATTAACATTTTTCAAACCCATGAGGAAATGTCTTTGAGAATGTAACACAACCATTCCATCTATATACATATACCATGGAAAATCAAACAATTAGGTATCTCTCATTGTATAATAATTTCATCCTCTGATCATCACCGTATATAAATGCATTTCAGCATGTGTCCCTGGGAGTAGCCTGATATATAATCATTTCAGCAAGTATCACTATGAATTCCCTACAATATAAGCATTTCATCCTCCATGAAAATCCCTATATATAAGAATTTTAGCATGTATCACTGGGCCAAGCCTACTATATAATAATTTAAACACTACTAGTATATCCCTAAATATAATCATTTCATCACCAACTCAACAAGTAATAATTGTATGGATATCATAAAATGATATCATAAATCTCAATGGTTAATTATGAATATTACAGTTTTTATTTCAAATAAACATTCATTTATCTCTCAAATGATCAACAGTCATATCAATAGTCAGTAATAGATTACCTAGGGATTATATATCAAGCAATCACCTATGGTATCATGTCATACTCACCAAGCTTTAAACAATTAGCCATGTTCTTTTCACTCAAATGTTTTCTCACCAAACATGTATCCAAAATCAAGGTTGCATCATCCATTAAATCTAAAGGAATCCAATCCATAATTTACTATAAATCAACTAATTAATTATAGTTCAAATTACATGGTCATAATCAAAATATTTCATATAATTCACAATTAAATATACCATAGGGTTATGTTTAGTCTCCACACCATTAACATGTGATTAACACAACGCTTCTAATGACAAAATCCATTAAAGATGAAGTCATAGAAGATCACAAGAATAACCTAGATTAACCGAAAACAAGATCAACTACCAAAAAAAATCCATGTTCAAAATATGTACACTACAATGAAAAGTAATGATGGGTGAGAAGAGGTAAACCAAAGTGAATAAACTCGCCAAGGATCGAATGACAAAATGGGACATCTGGAAGTGGGGAAGATATTTAAAATTTCCTAGAGTTCACCCTAGGAGCGAGAGAGGAGAGGCTATAATAAAAAATAATGAGATTCATAATTACACGACACACTTAAAACTACTAGGTATGAGGAATACGTGATGTGTAATCCTTTAATGTCATGTATTTCCTCATTTTTAAGTTATGCTGGAAAAACCTTTTGCCCCGGGTAAATATTTATTTTGGTCAACATTTACACGATGTGAATCAGGTTCACGACATGTAACCACATCACATCATAAACTAGTTCATTAAATGCTTCTATAAATATTTACATGTCATGTAACATGTACAAAATAAATAATTTTTCATTGAATAGTTTTTATACTAGAATCTATAAAAGTGTCCAAACCACCGATGATCCTTCTAAACTCATAGAAAACCCTAGAAATCCCATTTATCATTTTTATACATGGAATCCATTAATTTAAATAGACATACATGACTAAAATTAAGGTTATTTTCTTCAAAAAATGCACTCTGTCATCAAATAAGACATAGTCACTAAGGATTTATTACAATGGAAACCCCAACAAAATATGTTCAATGAAAACCTCAGAGTGGGACGTACCAAGAAAAATATGGGATCTTATAATGATCTTGGTTTTGAAAGGTTGTTATTATGTTTCATCCATTACAAAAAAAATTATTTATATATCTAAACATGATAAAGATGGATTTATTTTAATATTTGTAAATGAATGTTGCTTCTTTAATAAAAATAACATTTGTTAGGGTAAGGTGAATTTAAATAACCATTTTTTGTCGTATTACACAAACCAAGTAATGGAAATTTATAATGAAACTACTTCACATAACTCGTTCCACACCCAATTATGGCATCATTGGATTGTTCATGTAAATGAAAAATGCTTGACTATGTTATACCAAAATGGTTATTTAGATTCTTATGAACTAAAACCAATTGGTATGTGTCACACTTATTTATATGGTAAAATGAATAAATCCACATTTAGTAGAAAATGTGAATGGTCTAAAGAGATTCTTTAATTAGATCATACATATGTGTGTGGACCATTTCCTATTGAGGCAGGGGTGGGTTCTCTTACATCATAAATTTTACTAATGATTTTAGTAGAAATGAATATGTCTAATTAATGAGGTATAATTCAGGTTATATTGATAAATTCAAGAAGAACAAGAATAAAAATGGGAACCAAATTGGTAATATGATTAAGAAAATCCTCTTATAAAATGGTGGATAGTATCTCAATCAAGAATTCATTGATTACTTATAGGATTTTGGGATCCTATATTAACTCTCTCCTCCTTATACACATTAGTGGAATGATGTAAGTGAATGAGGGAACCACATCTTGTTGGACATGGTGAGATCAATGATGAGTCATGAGAGTATTACATTATTCATTAAGGGGTTTTAATTACAAAAAAGTAGCAGAAATACTAAAAAAGATTCAAATAAAATGATAAATAATATATGAATTTCCCAAGGATTGAATAATAACTCAAAATTGGGGTTGAATTAGTTGTTCACATTTATAAGTTTCAATAATTTTTAAAATATTAAACCCTAAAACTTGTTGGAGTTTATATCCTTATCATCTTTTAGTAAATACTAATGTATTAAAAATTAGTAAAAAAAGTAAATAACATGATATTTAAAGGGTTCGACCTCAGTGTGAGAACCTATATCATTTTTATAGACACTCCTATGGGTCTATAGAAATTTACTAAAATAAATAAGTGAATACAACTTGTGCAAACTCCCATTAGACACATTATATATCCTAATTGTAATGATTACACTGAATCCTATTAGTTTATAAATTTTTCTTAAAAAAAATTGAGATAATGAAAAAAAATACGTTTTTCAAACGACAATATAGATTCTCAGCTCAGAATCCTCATTTTGATGTGGTGGGTTCTGATTCTCTCCATCCGATAGGGCTGGGTCCGATGGACTCAATCCGATGAATTCAGTTTGATGGACTCAGTCTGATGAATCCATTCTCAATATGAATTACTCAAACTCTTCTCAAATGCTCAATCCGATATTACTCAGTCCAATAAAAAAACTAGATGTCCAAACTTCTAATGAGATTTAAATGTGGAAAGATAACTTTGACATTAATTTTGTAGTTCTATTCTTTTTCCACTCACATAAAAAAGTTGAAAAGTATGAATATACATTTCTTCTATTTATTGGAATCCGAAAAAGAAAAATTCATGAAACTAAAAAACTTTTCTCATTTTAACAAATTTAAAAAAATCCAACATCTATACATATTTTAATTTCAAGTTTCACCACTTAAACTCTTCCAAAATATTTTGACATCTTCTTATGTCTTCTGTATAATAATTCTTCTCAGACTTTCTAAATTTTATTCCATATAATAGAAATTACTCAACTCATTATGATGGAACATCCTCATCTCATTATAACAGAAATTACTCAACTCATTATGATGGAACATCCTCATCTCATTATGATGAAAAGTATGAATACACATTTCTTCTTATTCATTCAACGTCTTTAGAAAAATTCTAACATTCTAAGAAACTTTTAGTCTAATAAAACTTGAACTTCATGTCAATGGATCTGAGACTGATGGTGTGTCTAATAAAAAACTCTAACTTTTTGATGAATTCTTTGACCGGTGGTGACCAGTTTGATACTTTTCATCTGGTGTTTCTCAGTTAAATACTCTGTGTCTATAAAACAACTTTCTCAAAAACAAAACTTTTCTCCCCCTTTATGTCTGGGATAGAACATTTAGAAACATTCACTTGTTTTTCAAAAACATTCTTTTATAAAAGATTAGTTATCAACAAATAAAAAAATTAATAAAAAAACATCACAAAGGTTCTTCAATCTCCCCATTACGATTTTTTAACAACACTCATTAATAATTTTTTCAACTATCATAAAATTTTCACAATTCAACTTTTGTAAACAACTCACGTTTTTTGAATTTTACCAAAAAAAATTCCTTTATTAAAAGAGTGTTTAGACACCACACTAATAGATAAGGTATTTTTTTTGACAAAAATACATCCCTTGGTGAAAAGAAAATTGTATGTCCATGCTTAGATAAAATCCCCCTAACTTTTATACTTTATCACTTTTATTTTTCTATAAATTTTATTTTCATCTTCCCCATTATCTGATTAACACAACTTTATATTCTTAAAATAAAGATAATTAAGAACTTCTTACATATTAAAAAGTTGTTAAATTTTCTCCTCCTTTTTCAATATAATCCAAAGCATGGTAGGGGACTTCCTTATGAGTTTTTGGAAGTCTTTATAGGGGGATGAACATGAATTTTCAACATCAACTCATTAAACCTTTATTTTGGAATTGACTTTGTGAAGATATCAATGATTTGATACTTCATTGAGGTATATTCCAACAAAACATCTCTAGAAGCTACTTTCTCTTTTATAAAGTGAAAATTTATATTTATGTGTTTTGATCTTGAATGTTGGACATGATTTTTAGAAATATCCATTGCAATATGATTGTCATAAAGTGTCTTCAATAGTTTAGAAACCTTTATATTCAAATAATCCAATTAAAATTTAATCAACAATATCTGAGTACAAACTTGAATAGTCACAATATATTCTAATTCCACTTTTCTCAAGGTTAATGATCTTTGTTTATTACAATGAAAATTTACACAACATTCACCCAAGAAAAATGTTTCTCATGAGGTTGATTTTCTATCATTACAATCTCCCGCCCAATCAATATTATTATAATCATGAAACATCATCCCATAATTTATTTTTTATAATAATCCTTATGAGTTTGTTCCTTTGACATATCTCAGAATTATCCTTGCTGCCATCATATTTGACTCTTTCATATTACTTTGATAACTAGCACAAACATTTATAGCATAAAAATTTTCAGGCTTGAAGTTATAAGGTAATGTATACTTATTGTCATCTTCCAAAAGTCTTTCTACTTCACACTTTTTCCAGAATCATCATTACTCATCATCATCCTCACTGATATAGGAGTAGAAACTTATTTATATTCTACAATTCCAAATTTTTGTAACAATTACCTTGCATAATTTTCTTAAGATATGAAAAAAAATTACTTATATTGAACTTGTAAGACAGGGAAGATAGTTAATTCTCACAAAATTGATATTTCAAAACAATTTTTCATTTCCTAAGAAAATTATTTATAAAAATTTTCTTCATCCCCCGAAAAAATTATATTATCCACATAAACTATTACAATTAGAGTTCCAAAGTCAACATCTTTCATATATAAGTTTCTTTCAACTTTTCCTTTTGAAAAAATCATCATTCTCAAATAATTTTCAATCATAGAATACCATGAATGTGGATCTTGTTTTAGCCCATATAAATCTTTCTTAAATTTAAAAACTTTGTTCTCATCCTTATCATGTAGAAACCCAAAATGTTACTCATTCTAAACTTCTTCTTCAATTTATCAAAATTTATATCTATCAGATACACATTGTAATTTTGATGAGCAGGCACTACCCAAAACATTATAATGGTTTCTAACCATTAAATAGGGGAAAATGTTTCATCAAAATCTCTGTCATCAACCTGCGCATACCCTTTATAAAGAATCCTAGATTTTTTTTCTTGAAACTTCTTTGTATTCCTTCAAAATATTTCTATAAACCCATTTTTTATGATAAAATTTTGATATTTCAGACATAAAACATGTTCCTATGTTTCATTTTTCTCAATTTTATCCAACTCTTCATTCATATAATTCACCCATTCTTTTTGTTGAATAGCTTATGATATTGATTCTGGTTCAAATTTATAGACGAGTGACGTTTTATTTTCTAATATCATCTTTCTTCTAGTATGAACTAGAGCCTTTTAATTCACCAAAATAATTTTAGTCTGAAATTTTTTTTAAAGTAAGAAATTTCATATTTCCTTTTCATTCTTCACTTACCTCATCATACAATTCATCTAACTCTTCATGAACAATAATTTTATCAAATTCATTTTCATTGGAAAATTTCAGTTTTTATTCCTCAAAATCCCCATAAAACTTTGTCAAATAAGAATGATTATCAATAACTTCCACATAATATGATTCCACCAACTTTTATAAACATTTTTTTCCAATATTTGTAACTTCTTCCAATAAGTGAATAATAAAATTTCTTTCCTCAGATTTCTCATCAAAATTTCCCTAATCCAAATTTATTATTTTAAGAAAACATGGGATTCCATAAACATTGATGTACTTTAATAAAGGATTTTTTTCCTAGAAATTTTATTAAGAACTCATGCTGGTTTCCAAACTTAATTTTTTTAGATAAACATATAAAATAATACTAACAACTTCACTCTAGTAGAATATTGAATGTTTTTATTCTTCTCACATGATTCTTTCCATTTCCACCAAACCTATATTCTTCTTTTCTACTACTCCATTTTGTTGTGGGGGTATATAGAGAACTATACTAATTTTTAATACCATGATCTCCAACATAATTTTTGAAATTATTTCTTGTAAACTCAATACAATTATCCATTATCAATTTCATTATATAAACCCCCATCTCTTTATTGACATCTATTTTAAAAACCTGAACATTTCTATAGGCTCTGAGTTGTGTTTCAAAAACATAATGCTTGTAATTTGAGTGAAATCACCATTAAAATTGATAAATTATAAATATCCTTTTTATTGATGTCACATTGACCCACATAAATTGGAATGAATAAGTTAAAGAGGCCTAGTAGATGGAATATCAACTTTATTACGACTTTTATTAGTCAACTTCAATTTCTAACAAGTAACACAAAAATCTTCCTCTCTTATTTTAAATTTTGGAAAATTTTGTACATAATAAAGATTAAAATGTTTTTTCATTCTTTTCTTCCCATGTTGGATAATTATTTGGAACCACAACATATTCTCATCTTTGGCACTTAGATAACAAGCGTATTTATATTCTCTTACTTGAAAATGATTTCCACTAGTTCTTTCTCCTTTTGTGATAACTTTTTAATGTCTCACTAAGCACTGTCTGATCCTGGTCCTCCTAAGACTCTATCAAAATTTTAATCTTCTACATAAGACCCGACAGATGATGGAAAACCCCATGTATGGGTGAGTATAACAATACATAGTTGGACACCCCAGAAACCAAAACATATACTGATAAAAAAAATATTTTCCACAATTTTTATATGAATTTCAATTGTTTTAACCCTCTTAATTTATAAATTTGAGGTTATATGGATCAATTTTGGATTTATGGTGTGTTTTGAGCTAAAATGTGAAATGTGATTAAATTCTGGATTTTTGACAGATTTTTACGATAAGGGTATTTTGGTCATTTATATAAAAATATAATTCCAAATTGAATGATTATTTTTATATAATACATATTTTAATTCATTTAACTTTTTCTTCTAGACTAGAGGCTTATTCGAATATCTAAAGGCCCAAGAATATCATTGATGTTTGGAAATTGTCTATGCTGACAGCGTGGACCCCACCTTTGCAACGGATGTATAAGTCAGGCTACACACATACAATGGAGTTGATTAGAAATGGATATGACGTACGACACATATATTCACTACCTAAATAAATATAATGGAGTTTCTCTCCCATTATGGTGGAAAATAGATTGTATACATTAAAGGAATCTTCCTGGAAAACTCATCTAGAAAAAAAATACATTATCAATAAAAAATACATAAATTCCTCTAGAGGATTCCAATAAATATGAAATTTTGAGGTTTACTGAAAAATTAATTTATTAACAACTTTTATGAAGGATGGAATGTGTTAATCATCTATTTAGATTTCGAAAAATGTGCAAACTTGAGGAGGACAATTTCTTTCCCTAAAAGGAGGGGAGCCCCCATCTCTCATCTCATCCCATTTTCCATCACATTTATTCCAAGGAACCTAGGGGAGATCTCCATCGATGGAGGACGTTCAAAAATCATTCCCTTAAAATATTATTAATTTTTTTATTTTCTTTATTTTTTTATATTTCAATTTTAATTTAGACTTTTAATAAATTCATGCATGGTTTTTATTTTTGTGTTTTCTTCCAACCAACCACCCTCCATTATTCTCCATCTTTTATCCTTATTTTATTTTTTTTATTCTCATAATATCCACTATTACCTCTTACCTTAAAAAATAATATACTTACTCAATCCTTGACTTGAGGGAGGTATGTGTCAATTTAATTTATTCTACGGTAAAATTCTTAAGTTTTATTAATTTTTTGATAAGAAAGAGTGACGTGCACAAGTGTGGCGATAGACCACCAGGAAACTAAAATCAAACTCATTTCTATTATTTTATTAAATATTTTCCCTCACTTATACTGAATATAGGCTCTTAATACGATGGATTTGAGCCATTCAGTTATTGAAATGGCATACGATAGAGCCACGTCTTGGAAGTTGTCACATTCACGATTGAGTTGTTCCATCAACCTTGATTAAAGTAGGAGGGGAAGTTAATATTAATAAATGGATTCTATATTTCACACCAATTAGAAAAATAACAGTAATTCAAGAATGAGATCTCAAAATTGAATTATCAAACATTATTTAAATACCAACAAGGAGAATGATGGAACCCAAAAACCAACACATAAATTAAAAGTTCTTTTTCCACTAATTAATTTTTTTCATTGCATGTTAGTTTACTATTTTTATTAATTAAAATTTCATAACCATCTTAAATTAAAAAACCAGTTAAAAAAAATTAGATTAAGTGAAATAAATTAAGTGAGTGAAAAAATGAGAAACTTCCTCTAGTGAGATGAATTTGGTGATCCATTATACTACACTAGGAAAATTAAATTTCTTTTTTACATGCCCTATGATAGGCGTGCCTCACATAAAACAGAGGAAATACATTCATCACTACATAGGTATATTTAAAAAACACATATAATAAGAATATCCAGATATAATCAACAAAGACACACATTCTATAGGTAAGTCGCAACAATATTATACTAGTCTATGACTCCATATAGAATATTCCACAAATCACTCACCCGAGAGAACACACTACTGAATCTGATAGCATTGATGATGTATGTCCAATAGGTACTTCTTATGGGGTCTCTTCATGAGAAAGATCATGCTAATAGTCTGAATAGAATTCAATACACAAATGAGGATCAATGGCAAGGCCATGGGGTGATACCAACAAATCAATCCGGATTAACCTACTATGTAGAGGATTGACTCCCATGTAGTGTTGGTCAGGTCGATACCAAGAACTCCTCCTAGTACAAGAATATGAATAGAGGATCTAACTCTGGGCCACTTAGAGGGATTCCAACAAATCTATCTAGGAATTACTGCTGAAGGGATCATTGTCCTGGGAGTAAAAAATTATTGCATACTAACCCTAATGGAAAAGATAAAGGTAAAAAACCCTCACAAAAAACTTCCCAGATATAGTGTACAAGGGCTCCACGAGATGTATAAAAGAGTACATAGTGTGTAGTAGGTGTCACACTCCATGTCCCTTAAACCTGGGTCTTTCCCGTGTAAATGGATCATCTCATCAAACTATGTACATGTAGTAGTACACACCAAGTACGTATCCCATTTACTCTAACCATGTGCTAGTAAACGTCACCATCCTATGCATGTCTTCTCAATTACCAGTACATAGCTTAGCCTGTGAACAAGTTCCCATGTAAACGGACCATGTGATTTCTGAGTACATGTTGAGTGACCCATGTTATACCACATGCTATGTGAAAGGGGTCACATTCCATGTGATATTTAACTACCTATAGAAACCCTAATCCCAGCTCATGTGGCCCCGCACAACGTAGAGATCCAGATTAAACATTGTGTTGTTCAATAATTTTTAGAATCCCATATCTACTTCCGCATTTGATCCAGTGCCTCTAGATTTCGATTTGGTGATCATTTCACCATGATATTGAGGATCCCAACTCATCCGATCCTTTTTGTCGAAGAAGAATGAATTACGCCATCAAATCTACTTAAAAAAGGAATCAAATTTTCATTCTTTGTTGTGTGTTGAAGAATGGTAAATTGGGTATCCTCTTCCATATAAATTGCTTTATCTCCATCATCACACCTCTCTCAGGATATTCAAATCTTAGATCTGCGATATCGGATCGTTGCACCAAGAAATGGGTGTGCAATGATTAATTGATCGAGAATGCTCATGACGAACGATGAATGGGGGAGAAAATAACATGAAAATATTGGAGTAACAATCCTTGATCGATGTTCATTCTTATCTTGATCCATCATAATTAGAATGAAAATCTGATTAAAAAAATAAAAAATATATTCTCCCATCAAAACCTCATAAAATAAACTCATCCTGCATAATGATCAAACCATATATCAATATTTTTATTGATTGATTCATGTTCACTGTGTAAATCATGAATGGGTAAGAATAAAAAAAACTCATACCCTACCTTGATTCAAATCGATCACTAATGAAGAATGGGGATATATCATGTTTTTTGGTGAGATCCTTTGAATCTTTTTTGCATCGATCACTGATCGAAGATCCTATGGCCATTCATCTGATAGGATTCACTGAAGCTATCTCCAATGGCTCTGCAATGGTTCCAGGGTTGTACAGCTAACCCTAGTATTTCACTATAATATTCTATTTAAAGTCCATCAATCACTGCATCAATAAAAATGAAATAAAATAACTTATTAAATTATTTTATTCATTTCCACGGTTGTGATGACTTTTTTACAAATGACCAATACCGACTAATATTAAGTCATTCTTAGGGTAAACATCGAATTCTGAACTCAAGGGTACCATCATATTTCTGATCAGGGTATCCGTTTAGAAGTATTACACTTTATAAGGAAAAATGTCCAAGCATACTATTTAATATATTTCAAAAATTTATTTTAGGAATGATGGCCTAAGAATCGCACAACGTCTCAGTGTCTGGTCTCACAACTAATCTATATAGTATCCAAAAAAACAGTAAATGGAAAATCTAAGGCATTATAGTATGCCACCAGTAATGACAACTAAAACAATATCTAATCAATAGAAAGTGTATGTAGTTGTATAAAGAAATAATTACAATGCATAATTAAATAGTTGTCATATTATCAATTAAAATTTATTTAACTATATAAACTTTTGGGTTCCTGTAGACACGCATACCTCAATCCCCACTTCAACTCATGTCATAGGATGATGTATGTCTGTGGGATATCATATCTTATAATTCCATTGTTATCATTCAATACCTACTCTAAAATATGTTGGAGCCTAAAGTATGTCTGAGGAATATCATATCTCATAATTCCATTGATATCATTATTTAATTCATATTTTAATTCACATGTTACCATTCATACATCACACAATAGAATGCCTATGTTTCTATACATTAATTCACAACTAAATGACCATGTCACCATTCATACATTACACATTAGAATAATCTTGTTCACATTCTCTATTTCACAACTAAATGGCCATGATACCATTCATACCATACACATTATAATGACCACGTTCTCGTTATTTAATTCACAACTAATTGACCATGTTACAATTATTAACACATAATTAATTCAAAAATTATTTATCCACATCAATTCCATTACTAATTCCACAATTAGTTAAACATAATAATTCGAATAGTTAATTAAAAATCTAACTAATCACATAAATAACATTAATTAATTCAAAGAATAATTAAACACATATAATATATTAATTAATTCTAAAATTAATAAATCTCTTAAATTCTATTAGTAAATTAAATAATTAATCAACCACACCAATTTTATAACTAATTCAATAATTAGTTTAGCACATAAATCCCGTTAATTAATTTTCTAATTAGTTGAGTACGTAAATCCCATTAATTAATTATTCAATTAATTAATCAATATCCACAAACTAAAAAACACATAATTAATTCCATAATTAATTATCTCAATCACAATCTCAATAGATCATAATTATATTCACAATTAAATATCTCAATCCTAAAATCTTAATATCTCATAATTAATTCTACAATTATGTATCTCAATCTATAATTCCCAATATCGCCAATTTCTGATCTCCTCAATTAATTAATTCAACAAATTAATTAATTCAATAAATAACATAATTTCAAAACATCTAATAGAAATTATACAATTACATACATGTAATTTAAATAAATACTTTGAGATTTGAATTATAGACAACCTACCTCAATTCGTTGATGAGCGATCACACAATGAAAATCCTCATAATTTGAGTAGCACAATTATATAGAATGAGATTCAAATTTAGAACCCTAAATAAAGATCAAATCAATCAAGATATATTATATATAGATATATATCTACAATACTAGATCCAGATGAACAAAAAAATTCATATATCCCATCAAAATAGGATGAAAACCCCCTTTCTAGAATAGGATAATAAAGGATAAGGAATAGGAAACCAAGCGAGGTAAGATCCTCTGACAGGGAGGGGTGAAGATATTCAATCCAGGCATCAAATAAAAAAATTAAAAAGGTTGTTAAGTATTTTAATCCATAAAGGATTTTCCGAAATCAGGAAATATTATCTTGGGTTAAATGGGGATCAAATATGAGTTAAATGGGGGTTTCGGTGATTAAAAATCTAATTTTTTGGTGATTTAAAAATTCATGCATGGTTATTTGGGCTGGGGAGCACGGTTTCTCCTAAATGTGATCCTAAATGTGAACCTCTATTATGGGGGTTCATATTTTCTCATAATAGGGTGTACATATTGACAAACCATGTGTCAACCATGTAATTCCTCTCTATCCAAGGTTGCATGGTTTGCTGGGAAGGGGCGCATGATTAGGGAAAACAGTGAGCCAACTATGCACTACCCTTATCCCTTCAAAATTTCTCAATTTTTCACCCAAACACACCCCAAGGTAAAACCCAACACAAGTATACTCAAAAAAGGCAAAAATAATTACCTGAAATTAAGACCAAGTCATCTTCAGTAATGGTCGGGATCTTACAATCTCACCACCTTATAACATCTTATCCTTGAACTGCACTCCCATGAATCTCTTAGATTCTGAGTAAAAAAATATTAGGAAAATGATCCCACATATCTTCTTTCCTTTCCCATGTCTCCTCCCACACATTCCCATGTTTCCACAATACACAAACAATAGGCATGGTCTTTCCCCGCAACACTTTCTCACTGCGATTCAACACACATATTAGATGCTCATCAAAGGAAAATTCTATCTCAATCTCAACATCATACATGTAAATCACATTATAAGGTTTGGGGTGATACCTACCTAGTTTTGACACTTAGAAAACATCATACATAGCACTGTATCTCGGTGGAAGGGCCACTCGGTATGCCACTAGCTTTATTCTCCCCACCACCTCAAATGGTCCAACAAATTGGGTTCCCACTTCCACTGTCTCTGTATTCTATAGTGATTGAATCTAGGAAACAACAAAATTAATACATCATCATCCTCTGTAAACTCCATGTGTCATTTATTTCTATCAGTATATAACTTCCATATACCTTGGGTCATATCCTTATATTTCTGAATCAACTGTACATGCTCAAATGTGTCCTACATACGACTCTGTCCCAACAACTTAGACTCACTTTCCACCATCCAGACATGATGTGGACTTCATTTCCAACTATAAAGAGCCTCACATGGTTCCATCTATATAGTTTACCAATAATTATTGGTATGGGTGGACTCCACGAGCGCTAGGTGATTCTCCCAAGACCTACTGAAGTTTAGAACACAATATCACAACATATCATAAATCTCTTGTATAGAATGATATGACCACCCATGTGTTAGTGGGTGGAAATTCATACTCAATAAATCCTAAATACTAAGAAACTTCTTCAATCCCTCTAATAATCATGAAGTAAAACACAAGTTTCAGTCTGAAACAATATTCGGTGGCGCCTCGTGCATATAGACTATCACCCAAACATACAAATATCCCAACTGCTCCAATGATAAAGTCTCCAATATATTCAAGAAATTCAATACCTTATTCAGTCTATCCATAATAACCCAAATAGAATTATTCTTCTAAGGAATCCTCAGGATATCCACGACAAATTCCATGGTCACATTGTTCCACTTCCATTCTATAATGGCCAACAACTATAGTAAACCTATAGGTCATTAATGCTCGGCCTTCGCTTACTGATTAGTTTAGTATCGTGTCACAAACCTTACTGTTTTCTTTTTCATTTCCAACCATCAAAACTATCTTTGTAGTTCACGGTGCATTTTGGTCACACCAGGATGTACCACCCTCTTCGGGTCATGAAATTCACACATCAACTTGTCTCACATTATTTTAGGAATGAAAACTAGATTCCTGACATAGATGACCTCGTCCACATCTATGCTCCAATTAGAAGGTGACTCACTACCTTCAAGGATTTCCCTTAAGGTAAAACATTATAAATCCACATACCTCCTATCTTAGATATATCTAAAAAATGTATACTCTAATGAAACTGTTACGAGATTCATGTAATCCTGACTCTCCTAAACCATAATGCGTATCTTGTCCAGTAAATACATCATATTCCACTATGCACTAGACTCCTGAACCACCTGAGTTTGAGTATTCCTGCTCAAAGCATCATCATCAATGTTCCCCTTTCCAGGGGTATATGTTGGCTCAAAATTGAATCGCCGCATATACTCAACCCATCTCTGTTATCGAAGATTCAAGTCTCACTGTGAAAATATTTACTTTAATAACTTGTGACCAATATACATAGTAATATAATTTCCTAACAGGTAATGTCCCCAACACTTTAAAACATAAACCATTATAGCTAACTTGAGGTCACATGTAGGGTAGTTCATTTAATGGGGCCTCAACTTCAAAGACCCATAAACCAATAATTGATCTCCCTGCATCATCAGAACTCCAATTATAATCCCAAAAGTGTCACAATACACTGTGTACATCTCACCTTGATCAGGTAGGATCAATATTGGTATTGATGCCAAAATATTATTTATCTCCTAGAAAGAATTATCACGGTCTTATGACCAATAAAACTTTATCCTTTTTTTGGTCAAGCCCGTCAGCAATGTTTCCAATCAGTAAATATCCTGAATGAACCTCTACTAATATTCAGAAAATCCAAGAAATCTATGGATATCAAACATTCTCTTGGGATGATATCAAGAAACCACGATCTGACCTTCTCTAGAATTACCAACAGACATTCCTCCGAGATGATGCTACCCAAGAAGTGTACCTGATCGATCCAAAAAATTGTACATAGATATCTTGATGTATAGCCAATGCTATCTTCGTGTACTTAGGATGATATCAAAATATTGGTCATAATGATCATGTGTCTTGGAGTGCACCAAGAGGTCTTCCACAAACTTTACCACAAACTGATCTAGGTACAGATTAATGATTTTGTTCATTAAGTCCATAAACATTAATGGTGTGTTCGTCAACCCAAGCAATATTATGATGAAATAATAAAGTCCATATCTGCTTCTAAATTCATCCCTTGGAATATCAGATGTCTGAAATCTCTGTTTAGGATACCCTAATCTTAATTAAATCCTTGAGAAGACACAATCTCCTCTCAACTTGTCAAATTGGTCATCGATATGGGGGAGAGGATACTGGTTCTTCACAGTCATCTGGTTTAACATTAGGTAATCAACACAAAATCATAAACTCCTATCAACCATCTTCTCAAAAAACACTATTGAACCACAAGGCGACATACTTAGATAAATAAATACCTTATCCTCTAAGTCCTCCAGTCGAGTCTTGAGCACTTGAATATCTTCTGATTCCATTCTATATGGTGGAATATAAATCATCTCTTCCCTCTGTATGAGCTCAATAAAAAATTCCACATCTCTCTCAGGTGGAATCCCTAAGAAATATTAATTAAACACATCCTAAAACCTATCCATTATGTGTGGAAATACATCTAATTTTACACCTCCAGCATCCATAAATAAACTAGAATCCTGGTTTGTGATCTCTCCTATTTGATGAGTAATTGGCCATACATGGAACGCCTCGATATCCCACTCTCCACATTGAATATATTTGTAACCCATAGGAGATGTAATGGTCACTCTCTTATGGAATAAATCAATGTGGGGAAAATATGATACTAACAAGTCCATACCCATAGTTAGTTCAATACCTCACATGTCTATGATATATAGATCCCATAGAAATTGATACTAAAAGACCTCAAGAGTACACCCCTTACACAAAAAAATGCCTCTTGACCGAACTCCATGAGGTGTGTTTGTCATCAAAACCCCACTCATGAACTCCATCATGAGGATAAAACCATTAAAAAGTTTTGTAGAAATAAAGGAATGATAGGCACCGATATCAAATAAGGCACTTGATATCATAGAAGCTTTAAAAATATTCCTCTCATGGCCAATGGTCCAGCCTTGATATCCACAAGTGTAGTGTGAATAGAATGCAACTGTCTTACCCCACTTCCCAGTGATGCAGTCTAAGTCCCCTATGCTGCACTACTCTACTAATATGAGTGATCTTACCCTAAATATCCACATACACTACCTTTACCACCTTGTCCAGTAGAACTCCAGATGCAAGACTGATATGGTGCAAAATATCCTCTTCCTACACACTGATTCTGACTAGCTATACCCTTCCTACTCATCTATCACTGGGTCCTGTAGAAATTTTATAGATGTTCCATATTTCTAAAAGGATGTAACTATATTGGTGGTTGAGGTAACTATCTTCAATAGTTTTCTAATCTACCTCACTGGTTATAGATCAGTCGATTAATGTCCTACGCAACTGATCCCTCTTTATAGGTACTCTGTTTCCCACTACCCTAGTTGATGTTTTCATAGCAATGCTTCCTACACTCAGAATTCATACCTTCTAATCATCCAAATGGAAACACTTTTCCAACATTGGAATCCTATTTAGGTTACCAATATCTATGAGATCCTTATCCACCACCTCAGCAAACTCCTTTAACTGAAAATGGTTAACTTGGGACATAATCTCACATTTAAGCATGTCCTAAAAATGTCTCGATGTAGTTATCTCATCCACTGCCAATGCAGGAGAAAAGTGTTTATAACGACCCATACATTACATACATTATTATTAAATCATAATTTATGCATACATATTATAACATATAACAAAACCATGAAAGTACTGTATAGGTATAATGTCTTTACAAACTGGGAAACATAACAACTAGTTAAAAAATGGTCAGAGGCTTTACCTCTGACTGGACTTTCCTGGTAACAACTAGTTCATAAATCATCTACGTTGTCTCCCATTTATTTCATCATATCTAGAGTCCCTTTTTACATATTCTACTTAGTACCCTTCTTCCTGACTTGAGGAAATAAAAAATACAAAAGGGTGATCTCAAATTCTCAGTAAGGGTAAACAAAATAAATATCAATCACATCATATTAATAAGAACATAACATTTCAGAAAACATAACTTGCAAAAAAGATAATAATATCATATCATGGGATAAATCATAGTGGTGAAATGTAATCCCAAATAATCATAACATAAAACATGAAACATTGTGTCATACACACATCATCATAGAGAATCATTTCTTATTAGTCAAGACTCATTGCCATGACTATCTTAGTAGACAAAGTCCATTTCTTAACTAAGTTCACTCCTCGTTTTAGTCCTGTATCACTGAACCGGTTTAACCTGCCATTCCAGCCATGTCTATACCATGAGAAATAATTCTTTACCCAATGCATTGGAGGGAGATATAGGTCCCACGCATATCATAAAGACACAATTCTTATGTAGGCCACAAGATCATAAATCATACATCATAACATAACCCATGTCATTAAAATGGGATTCATAATCAACATGTCATCATAACACAATCCATATAAAATAAAAGGACATCATAAAAATAAATCCATCATATGATAATAAAAAAAATATAAATATAGGGATAGAAACAGAACCCTATATTATCTTATATGGAAAATAATTTTGATAGAACACAAGAACTCCATTCTTGATTAAAATATCCTTTCTACTACAAAAATATTTTCCTTTCGTAACAAGTCATATAATTTTAAACAAAAAGAAGTTGATTAAAAATAAACTTGAAAACTTGTAAAGGAATATTCATGGAAATAAAGTTCTAAAAATCCATTCATTCCGTATAAGTTAAAAAACATTCTTCTCGTACTTTGGTCAAAAAAGTCAAAAAGTACCTCATACTAAAACCACAAAAGATTCCTTTCATATCTTTTACTAAAAACTCACCAACACGTAATGATGGATTAAAAAAATTGTAGGAGGATAGAAATAATATTACATATTGATGAAACATGGATATGGATTATAAATATTCCCCAGTAAATTCTGAAGTAAAAACAATCTCGGATAAAAATTGAGATTGTCATATTTTCCCTTACCATAGGTCGGATTTTCTTCGTACATGTCTGAAACTCTTGTATAATGATTTAAATAATGTTATTGACTTATTCCAGAATTTTATTCATTGTTATGATATCATATATGGTCATATTCTTAGCTTCGTATTAGTAATATTTCATTGCTTCTTGTTATTCGGGTGTTTATTGCTTTTTTTGTTCTTATGCATGTTTTGTCGAATAAATTCAAATTCTTATTTTTAGGTTATAGAAAACTAATTTCCAGAATGGTATTAGTGTAATATATATCATATTTATTCATTAAATTCATTTATATAATCATTATGCAATGAATATCATGTAGAACAAGTCACATCAGATCGTGGAGATGGTAGGTCGAATGTACACACGAGCGATGACAACATTCCCATCATCGTGGAATTTTATTGAAGTGTATGTATACTATTTAAGAATCAATATCACTTTAAAATAATAATTTATACTTATTATTTACACCATTATACCAATCCATGTAAGGTGGTGGTGGAATATAGATTACACCACGACATAGAGACGGTATTCTGTACGTACGCAGCGTGGTGATTTCATTTTCACTAGGATGGATAGATGGTGAAGAATTGTTGTTTCATATTTATAATAAAATATCAGTATATGAGTTATAATGATGTTATTACTTCATAATTAAACAAAAAAGGAAGAATAATTTGAAGAAGAAAGAAATTGGAAAAGATCGGTAATGGATATTACCTCTTCTTTGACGCGCCTCTTCTTAACCTCCTCTTAGGGCACTAGGGATGGCATTTTAAGAAGACCGGGACCTATAGGATGTTTCTAGGGAAGTGTATAAGAGAATTTTCCACGGTTTGGCCGAGCTTTATGGCTCAAAGTGATGTGAGGAGGAGAGGGAGGAGGTGCCTTTTTATAAGGGAGGAGAGAGGCACCATTGGAAAAACAAAAAATATTATTTTATTATAAAGTCATATTCGGTTTTTAATAGCTCAAAATTGATTTATTTTGATGCTAAGGTGGGGATGGGTCGAAATACTCTCATCTAATAGATTTTAGACATGTTTTGGTTTCTATTTTAACCTTATCATTTAGATATAACTTTAAGTGAGATAATTTAACTTTTACCGTGTCTTCTTGTTTTCTTACAGTTTAAGGTTAATGAACATACTATAACAAGCCAAAAGAACCCCAAGTTTTTTATTGTTAATATATATAATTTTATATAAGTCATTTGGCCGAACCATAGATTTTTAGGAATAAAATAACAATTAATAATATAATATTTGTTTTAAAAACTATTTTATGTCAATTTTGACACAATTTGGTAATTGATTTTTTTGAAAATAATAACAGAATGATTAGTTAGAAAAAATATAATTAAATCAATACTTACTTGTAATAATAACCTATAAAATTAGTGGATTTTATTAAAAGTCTCAAATTACAATTATTTGAGTATTTATAACACCAATTATGTTAATATTTCATTAATAAGATAATTACTCCATCACCATTATGTCATAAATAAATTAAATTATTTAATGTCTAAAAATTATAAATAAAATACCATTATGTAGGAAATATTTTTAGATTTATTATGAATATTTATTGTCGAATTTATCTTATGTATAACCCTATATTAAAAATGTTTTAGTTTTTAAACTTTGATTTTAACTATTTTAACTATTCTTTAAATAAAATAATATTAAATGTCCTAATCTAATCCAAGTGGAAGTAAAGGGTAATATTATATCCCTAATGTTGATTTTGGTCGAATTACAATTATCCAATATAATTATGACATTTGTTAGGGTAATAATAATATCATTTTTACCCTTAATTATCCTAATTACTTTTAACCGTGTTAAATAAAAGTAAAAATTTACTATTCACCAAAAATTATTTTCATCTCATTGAACCACATTTTACTTACTGACATCAACCGTGTCTCTCGGATTTTTGAAATTCCAGTCACAAAAGCGGCAAAATTATGTTTTATGTAAATTTTCAAATTCTCTTAGGGGGTGGGTAAAAGACGGTCAAAACTTCAATAAAATTTTTATATATCTAAAATTACTATAAATGACTCCAATGAATTAAATTGAACTTATATAGGTATTATGTATCAATTTTGACCAAAAATAAATTTAAATAAAATAAATAATTATTTAAATAAAAAGTCGGGTTTTAAATAGTAACCTAGTGTTTTTACTATTAATCAAAAATTGAAAGTTTTCAGAAAAATACCAAAATTTCACCCTAGGCTAATTTTGATATTCCGAATCCAAAACTGAAGTCCATTTTCAAAAATGAAATTTATAAAATTTCAAAACGAGGTTATAACTATTCAAAATGGCTAGTTTTAATAATATTTTAATATCATATTGTTGATTAGTGTAACTTGGTATTGTGTACAATCCAAGCTATTGAGGAAGGCCATGATTGCGTGTAATGAAATCCAAGATAGTGATGTGTGTAGTGAATGATTTCTTTTATGATGTATAAAAACAAAATATTTCTCATAAAAACATGGGTGTTACATTCTACCCCCCTTAAAATAAATTTCACCCTTGAAATTCTTCACATCGTAACAAACTGATGAGGATACCTCTCCCTCATCATATCCTCAAGCTCTCATGTAGCTTCTGCTAATTGGTGGTTCCTCCCTAAAACATTCACCAAGCGAGTGGTCTTGTTTTGTAGAAATTTTTTCGCTACGTTCCAGAATCTCTATCAGTTATTCTTCAAAAGAAAGATCTTGCTCCACCTGTAGAACTTCTGAGCTGAGTACATGTGAAGGATCAGGTTTGTACTTTCTCAGGAGCGATACATGGAACACATCATGAACTTGAGAGAGATTCGGTGGAAGCAACAATCGGTATGCTACCATCCCAACACGAACCAGTATTTCGAAAGTACCGATATACCTAAGGCTCAACATTCCCTTATTTCCAAATCTCATTACTCTCTTCCAAGGAGATATTCATAAGAACACTTTATCACCAACTTCAAACTCTAGGTCTTTTCTTCGGTTATCGGTGTAACTTTTTTGTAGACTCTTGATGCTCTTATGTGTTGTTGAATAGATCGGACCTTTTCTTCCATCTCATCAACAAGATCAGGTGTTAATAGCTTTCTTTCCACAAAGTCATCCCAACAAGTTGGAGTTTGGCATTTATTTCCATATAGAGCTTCATAAAGAGCCATCCGAATACTAGAGTGAAAGCTATTATAATAAGAAAATTCCAACAAATGTAGGTGTTGATCCTAACAGTCTTTGAAGTCCATAGAGCAAGCCCTTAACATGTATTCTAGAGTTTGAATTGTTCTCTCAGATTGACTGACTGTCTAAATATGATATGAAGTGCTGAAGATCACCTATGTGTCCATAGTATGCTGAAAACTTCGCCAAAACATCAAGGTAAACCATGCATCCGGATCAGATATAATGGAAAGTGTTACTCTATGAAATCTTACCACATCCTTTACTTATATCCTGGCAAGCTGTTCAAGAGAGAAATCCTCTCTAATAGCAATGAAGTGTGCCGACTTCGTATGAAGATCAACAATAACATAGATAGCATTATTGCCTTCGGATGTTTTAGGAATTCCAGGGACAAAGTCCATAGTGATGTTTTCCCCATTCCATTCAGGTATGGGTAATGGTTGTAACATCCCCTTAGACTTCTGTCTCTCAGTTTTAACTTTCTGACAAACCAAGCATCAAGAGACATATTCAGCAACATCTTTTTTCTTGCCATCCCACCAGAATTACTCTTTCAGGTCCCTATACATCTTCATGCTTCCAGGATGAATAGAGAATGAAGAACTATAAGCCTCATCCAGCAGATCCTTCTTTAATTTTGGGATGGGAGGATGACAAACCCGATTCCTAAACCCTATTATCCCATCACAATCATGGTTGAATTAATGAATATTTCTCACCTGCTTTTGTAAATATACATCTTCTTTCTATGCCTCTTTAATCTTCACATGTATATATGGTTGAACATTCATTTGAGAAAGATAAGATTTTCCCTTCCATTATAATTCCAAGATCCATCCTTTGTAAATCCATAAATATTGGATCTTTTGTGATCCTCGTCATGGATAAGCTATCATGGCCTTGTTGAGTTAATGAAACTGCCACCTTGTTTGCTTTCCCAGGGTGGTAATGAATTGAGCAGTCATAATCCTTAATCAGCTCCAACAATCTTCTTTGACACATATTCAGATCCTTCTGTTTGAAAATATACTTTAAACTTTTATGATCAGTATAAATATCACACCTATCACCATAAAGAAAATTCCTCCAAATATTGAATGCAAAGATTACCACAGCTAACTCCAAATCATGAGTTGGGTAATTTTTCTCATGGATTTTCAACTGTCGTGTGGCATAAGCTATCACCATATCATTTTGCATAAGAACACACCCCGCACCTTCTTGGATGCATCACTGTAGATCAAAAACATTTATACACTACAAGGAAGTGTGAGTACAGGTGCACTGGATTACCTTCTTTTCAACTCCATGAAATTCTCTTTGCATTCCTCCATCCACACGAACTTAACTCCTTTTCGAGTCAACCTGGTGAGCGTATTAGATAATCATGAAAAATCTTTCACTAAACGTTGATAATATCAATCCAAACCAAGAATACATCGGATCTCAATTACTGTTGTTGGTCTCCACCATCTTTCTATAAAATCTATTTTTGCTGGATCCATAGGAATCCCCTCATTTGAGATTATGTGACCCAAAAATGCAACTTTTTGAAGCCAAAATTCACACTTTGTAAATTTGGAATAAAGCATCTCCTTTCTCAGGGTCTTCAATACAATTCTCAAGTGACTTTATGTTCTTCTTTTCGCATTGAATAGACAACAGTATAGTCTATAAAGACTACCACAAACAGATCAAGATAGTCTCTAAAGACTCTATTCATCAGATCCATGAAGAGAGCAGGGGAATTAGTAAGACCAAATGGCATCACTACAAATTCATATTGTCCATACCTTGTACAGAAACCCATCTTTGTTATATCCTCCCTATTGACCCTTAATTGATGATACCCTGAATAGAGATCAATCTAGGAAAATTATTGAGATCCGCGTAGTTGATAAAATAATTCATCAATGCATGGGAGATGATATTTGTTCTTGATAGTGATCTAGTTAAGTTCTCGATAATCAATGCAGAGTCTCATTGATCCATCTTTCTTCTTAACAAACCAAACATGTGCTCCCCAAGGTGACACACTAGAGCGTATGAATCCCTTATCAAGATTCTCCTGGAGTTGCTTCTTCAATTCCTAGAACTCAATTGAGGACATTCTATAAGGTGACTTTGAAATAGGTAAAGCACCCTGTATGAGTTCTATTGAAAACTCAACTTCACGATTTGGTGGAAGACCCGACAATTTCTCCGGAAAGACATCATAAAACTCCTGTACAATGGGAATATTATTATTCATGAGTTTCTCACCAACCATTTGAGATAAATAAACTTCATTTAGTGGAATCAATACCCATAAGATGGAAGAAATTTCCACTGGAAGGTTATGTTCATCCTTGCATCGATAGACGATCATAGACTGATCTGGAGTATGAAATTTGACTTCCATTCATTGGAAATTGATATGAGCTCCATATAAATAAAGCTAATCCATTCCAATAATCACTTTAAATTCCACTATAGGAAGGATCAGAAGAATTTCATGAAGCACTTTCCCACAAACATCAATCGGATAATAATTATATACTTTTGATGCAATTGTCGTGCCATTAGGGGTTGTCAAAGGAAACTCAACATCAATTGGTTGAGGTAATACGGTGATACCGTTAGAAAATTCTTAAGAAATAAAAGAGTGGGTGGATCCAGAATCAAAAAAACATTTCTACTTTAGAGTGGATGGTATGTGTACCTTTCACCACTTCGTTATCGTACTCCACATCGCTGATAGAAATTGCATGTGACTTTCCTTTCTCTTTAGCCTTAAGAGTTTTTTGATGTAGATCATCATCAACAACCCTTGGATTAGTGAATTGATTAGCATAATGCCCCATTTCCTTGCACTTGTATCATTGAATTGTAGGAGGTGCACTCTGTGTGGCCTTTTCTTTGTTCACATCACTAGACATCTTTTTCCCACCATTGCAACATTCAAATGCCCGATGACCTTCTTTTCCACATTTGAAACATTTACTTGTCCCTTTAAGAAAACTCCCTCCATGTTTCATTCCACACATTGAGCATAAGGTAAAACTCATCTTTTTTTTCAGTTTGGTATTTATATTTTCCTTTGAATTCCATTTTCCTCTTCTTATCAAACACTTATTACTGATGGGTTACTCCAATCTCCATCTCAACATTGAGAGCACGTCGAATGATTTCTTCATATCTATTGAAGTCCCTTATGGCTAACTCCCATTGAAGACTTGGTTTTAAGCCAATAAAGAATCGATAAATCTTACT
Source organism: Viscum album (assembly GCA_963277665.1). Classification (NCBI taxonomy): domain Eukaryota; kingdom Viridiplantae; phylum Streptophyta; class Magnoliopsida; order Santalales; family Viscaceae; genus Viscum; species Viscum album. The sequence goes on along the minus strand of OY728148.1, from coordinate 958,123,680 downwards.
CTCATGTTGGATAATAATCCCAAAAGCGTACTTTGCAAGTCATGTGAAATTTGCTTCATAGGTACCAACAGATTCATCATCTTTTTTCTTTAGTTAAAGAAACTCATTCTCCATCTTTTTTCGAAGAATACGAGGGAAGTACTAATTGAAAAATAAGTTCTTCAACTCATCCCATTCCATGGATTCAATTTCATCCCTTTTCCTCGTATTCTTGATAAGATTCCACCATTCATAAGCTTCACCTTCCAATCAATATACTACTAAGATGACTTTATCATGCTCAGAACAATGAAGAACTGAAAATAACTTTTCAGTAGTACTGATCCATTGTTCATCAACTAATGGATCAGTAGACCCACTGAAAGAAGGTGGACGCTGCCTCATGAAGGATTCCACAGAATTTTTCTCCTTCCTTTTCTCGTTTGGAATTCTTTCATGATTCATAGCCTGAGAAAGTTATGTGAGTATGGCTACAAGATTATGCATTCCAGCTCCCATAATGGTTGGATTCTCAGGGGGACAATTATTTCATTGCCCGTCACATTCCGCATTAACACGGTTCCTTCAGGTTCCAACCATTGACTAAAACCAAGAATAATAGTTTGAGCAACACTAATTATAAAAGGAATACCACATAATCAAGAATAAAATTTTACACTTAAAGTCTTATATTAGGTTATTCATGGCCATTTCTAAAACACTAATATTTTGTTTTATGTTTATACTTATCCTTAGGGTTCTTACTAAGGCTTTCACATCCTAGTTTCCAAAGGATGACTATACCTTTCCTCTAATACCAACTATAATGACCCATACATTACATACATTGTTATTACATCATAATTGAAGCACCGTTATTAGAACATATAACAAAACCATGAAAGGACCGTATAGGTATAGTGTCTTTAGAAAATGGGAAACATAACAACTGGATCATAAATCAACTATGGTGTCTCCCATTTCTTTCATCATATCTAGAGTCCAATTTGGCATATTCTACTTAGTACCATTCTTCCTGACTGGGGGAAATAAAACATAAATAAGGGTGAGCTCAAATGCTCAGTAAGGGTAACAAAAGAAATATCAATCACATCATATTCATAAGAACATAACATTTTGGAAAGCATAACCTGCAAAAGATATCATAATATCATATAATGGGATAAATCATAGTGGTGAAATGTAATCAAAAATAATCATAACATAAAACATGAAACTTTGTGTCACACACACATAATCATAGAGAATCATTTCTTATTAGTCATGACTCATTGCCAAGACTAGCATAGTGGACAAAGTCCATTTCCGAACCGATTTCACTCCTCGTTTCAGTCCTGTATCACTGAACCGGTTTAACCTGTCGTTCCAGCCATGACTATCTCATGAGATATAAATATTTACCCATCAAATTGGAGGGAGATATAGGTCCCACCCATCTCATAATGATACCATTCTTATTTGTGCCACAAGATCATAAATCATACATCAAAACATAACCCATGTAATAAAAATGGGATTATTAATCATCATGCCATCATAACACAATCCATATAAGATAAAAGGAAATCATAAAAACAATTCCATAATAACATAATCAAAAAAATGTAAAAATAGGGATAGAAACAGAACCCTGTATTATCTTATATGGAAAATAATTTTGATAGAACACTTGAACTCCATTCTTGAGGAAAATATCCTTTCAACTTCAAAAACATTTTCCTTTATTAACATGTCATAAAATTTTAAACTCAAAAAAGATGATTAAAAATAAACATGAAATTTTTTAAAGGAATCTTCATGGAAATAATGTTCTAAAAATCCTTTCATTCCGTATAAGTTAAAAAACATTCCTCTCGTACTTTGGCCAAAAAAGTCAAAATGTACCTCATACTAAAAATGATAAAAGATTTCTTTATGTCTTTTACTAAAAACTCACCAACAAGTAATATTGTATTTTAAAAATTGTAGGAGGATAGAAATAATATTACATATTGATGAAACATGGATATGGATGACAAATATTCCCCAGTAAATTCTGAAGTAAAAACAATCTCGGATAAAAATTGAGATTGTGAGATTTTCCCTTACCTTAGGTCTGATTTGCTTCGTACGTGGCCAAACCTCCTGTATAATGATTTAAATAATGTTATTGACTTATTCCAGAGTTTTACGCATTGTTATGATATCATATATGGTCATATTCTTAGCTTCGTATTAGTAATATTTCATTGCAACTTGTTATTCAGGTGTTTATTGCTTTTTTGTTCTTATGCATGTTTTGTCGAATAATTAGTATTTCTTATTTTTAGGTTATAGATACCTAATTTCCAGAATGGTATTAGTGAAATATATAACATATTTATTTATTAAATTCATCTATATAATCATTATGCAATGAAGATCATGTATAAAGAGTCACATCACATCTTGGAGATGGTAGGTCGTACGTACGCACGAGCGATGATATTGTTCCCATGATCGTGGAATTGTATTGAAGTGTAAGTATACTATTTAAGAATGAATATAACTTTAAAATTATCATGTACACTTATTTTTTACTCCATTATACCCATCCAAGTACGGTGGTGGTGGAAAACAGATTACACAACAGCGTGGAGACGATATTTCGTACGTATGCACGCGCGATGATTTCATTTTCCGTAGGATGGATAGAAGGTGAAATAGTGTTGTTTCATATTCATAATAAAATATCATTATATTATTGATACTGATGTTATTACTTCATAATTAATCAACTAAGTAAGAAGAAGTTGAAGAAGAATGAAATTGGAATGGATCGGTAATGGATATTACCTCTTCTTTGACTCGCCTCTTCTTAACCTCCTTTAAGGGCACTAGGGATGGTCTTTTAAGAAGACCAGTACCTCTAGAATGTTTCTAGGGAAGTTTAGAAGATAATTCTATAGGTATTGGATGAGATTTATGGCTCATAGTGGTGTGAGGGGGAGAGGGAGGAGGTTCCTTTTTATAAGGGAGGAGAAAGGCACCTTTGGAAAAACAAAAAAATATTATTTTATTATAAAGTTATATTCGGTTTTTAATAGCTCCAAATTGATTTATTTCGAATTCAAGTTGGGGATGGGTCGAAATCCTCTCATCCAATAGATGTTATATTAGTTTAGATTTCTATTTTAACCTTATCATTTAGATTTAACCTTATGTTAGATAATTAAACTTTTACCGTGTCTTCTTGTTTTCTTACACTATAAGGTTAATAAACATACTATAACAAGACAAATGAACCCCAAGTTGTTTATTATGAACATATATAACCATATATTACTAATTTGTCCAATCCTTATATTTTTATGAATAAAATAACAATTAATAATATAATATTTGTTTTAAAAACTATTTTATGACAATTTTGACACTATTTGGTAATTGATTTTTGTGAAAATCATAACAGGATGATTAGTTAGGAAAAAAGTTAATTAAATCAATACTAACATGTAATATTAACCAATTAAATTAGTCTAATTCATATAAAGTCTCAAATTACTTTTATTTGAGTATTTATAACGTCAATTATGTTAATATTTCATTAATAATATAATTACTAAATCACCATTTTGTCATAAATAAATTAAATTATTTAATTTCTAAAAATTATAAATAAAATAACATTATGTAGGAAATATGTTTATATTTTTAATGAATATTTATAGTCGAATTTATCTTATGTATAACCCTATATTAAAATGTTTTAGTTATTAAACATTGATTTTAACTATTTAACTATTCTTTAAATAAAATAATATTAAATGTCCTAATCTAATCCAAGTGGACCTAAAGGGTAATATTTTATCCCTAATGTTGTTTTTGGTAGAATTAAAATTATTCAATAGAATCATGACATGCATTAGGGTAATAATAATATCATTTTTACCCTTAATTACCCTATTTACATTTAACCGTGGTTAATAAAAGTAAAAAGTTACTTTTCACCAAAAATTATTTTCATCTCATTGAAACACATTTTACATAGTGACATCAACCGTGTGTCTTAGATTTTTGAAATTCCTTTCACAAAAGAGGTAAAATTTTGTTTTATGTAAATTTGCAAATTTTCCGAGGAGGTGGGTAAAAGACAGTCAAAAGTTCAATAAAATTTTTATATATCTAAAATTATTATAAAATGACTCCAATGAATTAAATTTATCTTATATAGGTATTATGTATCAATTTTGACATAAAATAATTTTAAATCAAATAAATAATTATTTAAATAAAAAGTTGGTTTTTAAATAGTAACCAAGTGTTTTCACTATTCATCAAAAATTGAAAGTTTTCAGAAAAATACCAAAATTTCACCCTAGACTAATTTGGATATTCCATATCGAAAAATGAATTTCATTTTGAAAAATAAAATTTATAAAATTTAAAAAAGTGGTTATTACTAATCCTAATGGCTAGTTTTAATAATATTTTCCTAGCATATCGTTGTTTAGTGAAATTCGGTATTGCGTACAACGCAGAATATCAAGGAACGCCACGATTGCTTGCAAAGAAAGCCAATATAGTGTTTTTTGTAGTGAAAGATTCCTTTGATGATGTATAAAAATAAAATATTACTCTTAAAAATCTCGGGTGTTACAGTGTTGCAAATGTGTAAAGTGTCTATCTTAGTCTATCAGATAAATACTCCCCCAAGTCAACCTGATGAACTCAACTACTCTCTCCTACCTCAGTATCTATGGATAGAAGTTCTTTAGAAACTTATCCAAGACTTCCTTCCATAACATACCATTGTCCTATATTGTCCATGCCTGAACATACCCCCAGTGATTCACTGATCCTCATATCTTGTTAATAACCAACATTAGCATCATCTCTACAGGAGTCTCAAAGTTGTCAATTATAGTCTCGATGGACTCAACCTAGAAATCATATCTCTCAAGTCCACCCTCTCCAATAAAAGCAGACGGGTGTTGAATTTGTAACTCCATTTTTAGATCAAACGTACTCTTCACAACCCACCTTGGGTCTCTTCCCATGAATTTCATGAAGTGAGAAATGTTCTCTTTGAACTGATCCCTGAATTCCTCACCTGACACAATTGGTTCCTTAGTTCCTACTACTAGTAGATCATCTCTAGCCATATCCTCATGTTATCCTCTTAATAAGAACCGTCATAGAGAAATATCTATACCATTACAAATAGGTACCTTAGGAAACCTTTTACAAAATTAACACATTTAAGGAAAAGTACAATATTCCACAACAAGTCATTTCCCCATACCCTACAACATAGACAAAACTGAGGTGTTATCGCTACCCTTAATAATATTAATCCTTAGTCCGAGATAACAAGGGTAAAAACATTATAATTATTCATGTTTCTCATTTAGACACCCATTTATTCTCATCTTACATCATTCTATAATCTTTATCAATATCATGTTAGGTTCCATTTTCATTTCAATTTCACAAGCATGGAAAAATAGTTCAAGTTCAATAACATAACCATAACCCATTTTTCTATGTGTGCCTAAAATGATGCATGTCACAATAGCCCTAAGTTCCTATAATGATTCATGTAACTCAAATATTGTTCCATACTGGTCCACAAGTCAAAACATATAAAAAATTAACATCAATAATCACAACACACAACATGTGTGTCACCCAAGAAGAAATAATATTCAACTGTAACGGAAAATAGGAATAATAACAATCCCACAATGGGTACATGGGTTCTCACCCATACATGGGTTAGCTACTCCCATGCATGAGATCATAACCAAGGCCCAAATCCTTCTAGTTTCACGTATACCATTACTAAATAGTAATAAAAAATAAAAAAGATAATAAAAATGGACTCTGATACCACTTCGTAATGTCCTGACCCAGCTTCCACACATCGGTGCCTCGAGTCGGTCAGTCACATGACTCCAGGTGTGCCTCCCCGTATGCTAGAGGATACCGAATAGAAATGAGGGTCTGAAATATCGATAATTTGGAGACTATAAACCCTTTAATCAGATTAAATACACTAGAAAAAATAAGAAACAATAACTAAATAACATGTAATCATAACCCGAAATAACTGGTATCATGAGATGGCTAAACGTGGAAATACAATATCAAAACTAAAGAAGAAAATATGCAATGCCAATGTACATGTCATGTGTCTAAAATTAAACACAAAAAAATACACAGATGAAACCCCTAATTGGGTCCCGAATCATTTCTAGTTCCCTCATCCATGCTCTGTCCCATATCATCCATATAACAATGAGATTTTTCCCTTAACGTATCATGAAAACCCAATGTCTATTGGGTTACTAATAAGGCAGCCCGAGTAGGGTGTGAGTACAGCTCAGTAGGCCACCACCAATGGTGTATAAAACAATATATAGTTAATAGAAACTGTATGCAGTTGTATAAACACATAATTACAATTCATAAGAAAATACTTATCACATTATCAATTAATCATTATTTAACAACATAAACCCCCAAACTGTCATAGGCACTCATACCTTAATGCATTATTTGGATAATTCTAAATCCTAATGTATGTCTAATGGATTTCATATCTCATAATTCCATTTCTACCATTCAATACCTACTTTGTCTCATACCGGGTCCTGAAGTATGTCTGATGAATATCTTATCTCATAATGTCATTGATTCTATTATTTAATTCATAATTGAATTCCCATGTTACTATTCATACATCACCAAATAGAATGTCCATGTTCCCATTATTTAAATCATAGCTAAATGACCATGTTATCATTCATACCTTACACATTATAATGATCATGTTCCCATTCCTTATTTCACAACTAAATAACCATGTTACCATTCATAACTTACACATTAAAATGAACATTTTCCCATTATTTAATTCTAAACAAAATAGCCATGTTAGCATTCATAACACATAATTAATTCAACTGTTAAACATCCAAATAAATTTCATTACTAATTCAACAATTATTTAAACACCAATATTCCATTATTTAATTCAATAATTAACTAATCACAAAAATAACATTAATTAATTCAAAAACTAATTGACCACGTCATGTAAATTAATTAATTTTACAATTAATTAATAACATAAATTATATTATTCGATTAAACAATTAACTAAACCCACAAATTTCATAACTAATTCAACTATTATTATATCACATAAATACCCTTAATTAATTACCTATTTAAAAGAGTATATCAATCACATTAATTAATTCTTCAATTAATTAATCAATATCCACAAACTCAAAATTCCATAATTAATTCCACAATTAATTATGGCAATCACAACCTCAATAGATCATAATTAATCACAAAATTAAATATTTTAATCCGCAAATCTCAATATCTCAGAATTAATTCTACAATTAATCATCTCATTCATTAATTTCCGAAATCCCGAATTTCACTTTTCCTTAATTAATTAATTCACCAAATTAAATAATTTAGTCAAGAACACAATTTACTAAAATCTAATATAAATTATAAAATAAATTATACATAATTCAAATAATGACTTCGGGATTTGGATTATAGACCAACTAACTCGATTCATTGAGAAGCGGTTGTCCAACTGAAATCCCCAAAATTTGAGCAGCACAACGACATAGAACATGATCTGAATCTAAAACCATAAATCAAGATTGAACAAATAAAGATATCTTAAATCTATATATATATCTATAATAATATATCTAAATCAAAAAAACAAGGTATATATCTAATAAAAATAAGAATAAGAAGCCCTATCTAAAATAGGATAATAAGGTAAAAGGAATGAGAAACTAAGTGAGATGAGATCCTCTTACTAAGATGGGTGAATATATTTGATATAGTCTTTGAATCACAAATAATGGAGGTCATTAAGACTTTTAATCCATCTAGGAGGCTCCAAAATCCTGAAATATAGTCTAGGGTTGAATAGAGGTCAAAAAAATTAAAATGGGGGTTTGAGTGAAAAAAAATATTATTTTTAGGGTTATTTACAAGGTAAGGCATTGTTGGTTGGGAAGGGGTGAATAGTTTCCCCTAACTGTGAGCCTAACCATGCACCTATATTATGGGGGTGCACAATTTCTCTTAAGAGGGTGCATGGTTTTAAAAATAGTGCTCTAACTGTGAAATTCCTCTATCTAGTGTTGCACAGTTTGATGGGTTGGGGCACATGGTTAGGGAAAACTGTGCCCCAGCCAAGAATTTATCTTCTCCCTTCCAATTTTCTCAAATTTTATCCAAAACACACCCCATCCTAAAACCCAACCCATGTATTCTCAAACAAGAAAAAATTAAATACCTGAAATTAATCTCGAGTCATCTTCAGGAAAGGTCGGGTTCCTACACAAACAATTTCATGTACTCTCATGAAGTATTCATCAATGTATTATCTATCTCTCATTCTTATATCTTCATACTTAATATTCCAAATTTCTATCTTTTCTTCCTTCACTTTAGTATTCCCATTGAATATACTTTCCAGCTTATGCTACATACTCTTTGATGTTTTGAAACCCATCACCTTCATATATCCATTTTCTGATAAGGACATAAGAATAGAATTTATATCCTTTCCATCAACTTATATATTTATTTTATTAGTAAAAAACATAGGATAATCTTTCATAATATGTGTAAAACCAATTGTAGTAGCATCAATAACTACTAGGTCAAAATATAGGAGATAAAGAATAATCTAATTTTTCCATCTATAATAATTTTTTCCATCAAATGTAGGAATTCCTATACTATTTATAGAATTGATTTTATCCATGATAAGTATTAAATAAGGGAACCTTCCCTCTGACCGCAATTAATGTTTCTCAGGATTAAATAACAACTTATAAGGGGGTTGAATTAGTTGGTCACTTTTATAAGTAGTAGTACTTTTAAAAAACATAACCCTTGAAACCTGTTAAAGTTTATATCCTTATTTTCTTTTAGTAAATACCCATGCATGAAAATATAGGAAATCAAGTAAATCATGTAAGATTTAAAAGGGGTTTCCTCAGTGTGAGAACCTACATCCTTTACTTATCCACCCCTATGGGTCTATATAAAATCTCTATAATGAATAAGTGAATACAACTCATGAAAACTCCTTCTAGATAGCTACTACGTCTCAGTAGAAATCATTATACTAACTCGCATACCCTTAAAAATTTCATTACAAAAAATTGAGCCATAAAAAAATAATAAAGACTTTCTTGAAACTTATCCACAAATTCTCTATCTAGAATCCTCAGTCCAATGTGCCAAGGCCTGATTCTCTCATTCGGATGGGGATGGGTTCAATGGACTTAGTCCAATGAATTTAGTCTAATGGAAACATTACGATTAACCCATTCTCAATATATATTACTCAAACTCTTATCAAATTCATATCCATATATTCCTTAGTTCGGTACACAAAACATTATGATGTCCAACCTTATAAAGAGGTCTCAGTCCAAAAAGATAACTTTGAAATGAATTCTACAGTGCTCCACCTTTTCCAATCACATAAAAAAGATATAAAGTATGAATGTATTGTGATTCTATAAATAGGAATCCCAGAAAGAAAAAGGTAAGAAACTAGAAAAATTTTCCTGATTAATTAAATTAAAAAACTTCGTGATCTACACATATTTGAATTTGAATTTTGACCACTTAAACACTTCACAAATCTGTTGAAATCTTATTGAGCCTTATTTTTAATTATTACTATCAGACTTCCTAAATTTTCTTCGGTATGATGGAACATCATTAGCTCATTATGATGTAACATACATAGATCATTAGGATGTATCTTCCTCAACTCATTAGGACAGAACGTCCTCATCTCATTCTGAATTGACTTTCCTCGTTAGAGATAGTCTGGTTGAATTTTTTCATAGAGTTAGACTAATTGACATTTGTTCTCAATGTCAATCTTGATTTAATTTCCTTCTAAAAGTCATTATGATTGTATTTCCTCCTCAGAGTTAGTCTTATTTAAATTACTCCTCATAGTTAGTCTGATGGAACATCTTTAGCATTAGTCTGAGAGAATCTTCATAACGATAGAATTCTCATTAAGATGGAAACTGCTTTCTGAAACATTGAAATTATTCTAACCTCACTATCTATAACTCATGCGTACATCTAAAAACATCTGTTCTCATTACTTTTGGATCTTATGAAAACTTTTTATGAGTTCCTATAACTATGAAAATCATTATGATTCCACATTTATTCAAAAGCATTTATCATGAGAGTTTTCATGAGTTATGAAAACTTCAAGATTGGAAAAGCACCTTTTGACTTACATAAGAAATTATTATGACTTCTATTACTTTCAAAACGTTGTTTATTTTCAACCAAAACACAATATTAATAGTTTCACCTATTCTCCCCATTTTATTCATAAGTATTGTATCAATATTATTATAGACAATTTATGATATTTGAGAATTAAAAAATAGAAAATCATCATCTGGCTGAAGGTTATAAAGTTTAAAACATTCTAACTCCTAACATCACTATCTTCATCAAAACTCTTCAACAACATTTTGAACTTATAACCAACACGGAGTCCAATGAAACCGTAACTTCATGCTAATGTATCTGATACAAAGGATGTGTTTGATCAAAAACTTTATTATTCTAACAACTTATCTGATTGGTGCTACAGAGTTTGATACTTTGAGTTTGGTGCTGCTCAGTCTGATCATCTGTATCCAGAAAACAAATTACTCTAAAACAAAAATTTTCTCCCTATTAATGTTTATCTTTGAAAATTTAGAAACTTAGACAAGTTTTTCAAAAATCATTATTTTTCAAAAGATTAGTATTTTACAAATACAAAACTTTTTAAAAAAACATCATGAAGGTTATTTAGTATACCATACCATTTTTGAAATGGAAAGAAACCAATGATGTCATACTTTCATATTTTGGTTTAGACTGTGTTTTTTAAGAATAATTTTATGAATAAACTTTAACCTTGAGGTTTAGAATGTGACTTTATAGGATAACTCAACGAAACAATGGGATATTACCAATATGAACCCTTAGAAATAAAGTAATAGTGGAAAGACATTCCATATTCCTTGAGAGGGAAAACATGTCTAAAAGTGATTATGGGATGGAGATAGAATTAGATGAAGTTGATACTCAAGGTATATAAGGTGTTTAATAGGAACATGTTCTATAAATCCACATGTAAGAAGAAAAAATTCTAGAGACACAAGTAATGTGTGGGAGTAGAAGAGAGGTTAGAGAACCAGAATGGTATTGTTTTCTTGTCACCAAGTATGGTGAATAATTATTAGTTTATAATAATGATCCTATAACCTAAAGGAAGAAGTAAGTGGCACAGATGTTTCCATGTGAAAATAATCCATCAAATCTAAAATGGATTCCTTATACCAAAATCAAGTCTGTATTTTGGTAGATCTACAATGGATGTAAAACCCATTGGTTGCAAGTCGGTATTCAATAAAAAACTAGACATTGAAGGGAAATTCAATACCTATAAAATATGAATAGTAGTAAATGGATTGAAATAGCATCATGAAATTAACTGAGATAAAACTTTTTCACCAGTTGTAAAGTTGAGATCCATCAGAATTATACTTGACATTGAGGCTTACTGTGACTATGAGATTTGAGAAATGGATGTCAAAACTTCCTTACATAATGGGAACCATCAAGAAGATATTGATATAAAACAACATTATGGGCTGAAAAATAATCCATTTATGGATTAAATCAAGTATCTAGGATATGGAACGTTCATTTTGATGAATCTATAATAGAATTTTGTTTCATAATGAATGAGTGTGATCCATGTGTCTACAAACAATTTAGTGGGATTGCATTTATTTTCTTAATAGTATATGTTTATGACATATTACTTATAGGAAATCAAATACCAGTCACACAATTATTTATGATGTGGTTAAAACAATGCTTCTCTATGAAGGACATGGGAGAGACATCATATATATTTTGAATCAAGAACTATCATGATAGATCCATGAAGTTGTTCAGTCTAAGTCAAAGTACATACATTGATAAGATACATAAGAGATTTGGTATGGGAAAATCCAAGAGGGGATTGTTTCCAATGTCACATGGCATTCATCCTTTCAGGAAAATGTTTTCTCAGATACATGGGGAAACAAATAGAATGAAAGGATTTCATATGCATCAGTGGTTGGGTCATTCATGTATATTATGATATGTACTAGGATATATGATTCCTATGCATCAAGTGCAGTAATAAGATATCAAGATGACCCATTTGACCTCAATTAGATGGTAGTTAATATTATCTTTAATTATTTGAGGTGTATTGAGGATATGTTCCTAGTTTATGGTTGATATGGGGAACCCATCACCAAAATATATGAAGATTATTGTTTTCAAACTTATAAAGGTGACATGAAGTCACAAATGAGATTCATATTCACTTTTAGTGGTGGTATTGTGAGTTGGAAGAGCTCAAAAAAGGTTATAGTCATAGATTTTACAGTAGAGTCCTAGTATATTGTGACTTATTAGGTAGCTAAATAAGCATTATGGATGAAAAAAAATTATCCAAGATCTTGAATTGGTATATAATAGTAAATATCTCATTACACTCTATTGTGATAATATTGTAGTGGTGTCTCTCGTAAAAGAGCCAAGAACATATCAACGGACGAAGAATGTAATATGGAAGTATCATCTATTGAGGGATTTTTTTAAGAGAGGTGAGGTTTTAGTGCGAAGTATTTCCAAAGAAGAAAATATATCATACCCCTTGTCTAAAATCATGACTTACCATAAATATGATTATTATGTGAGTTCAATTGGACTGAATGTTATAGGTAGTTGGATCTAGTCCTCATGGGAGTTTCTTGGAGTTGGTGTCCTAGGATTAGCTATTTGTACTTTAATTACAAGTATGTTTGATATATAGAATATTAATAAAACATATTATAACATATTTTTCATTGTTCTATAAGACTCTAATGTAATAATTTCCTAGAGTATATGTCACATTCATAAGGTCATAGCAGTTCTCTGTTATATTAAGAACATTGAAGTTTTATGATGATATTCATAAAGAATGTTCTTCTCTTGGATAATGTACTATGATGGGACACGTAGTTCATAGACTGTTAAGTGAGAGCACTCATAAGAAGATGGGTATTAGAATCATGATGGTGTCACTTGGTAATCACCGATATGGGAGATTATGAGAAAGAATCACTGGTAAAAATTCTACATGTTTTGGTGTCATCAGATATTCCGATATACGAGAATGTGTAATGGTACTTGGACTATAAAATTATCATTAATAAATTCTATAACTCATTCAATTAGATTTTATGATGAAAACCATGAAGACATATTTTCATGGTATGTTAGGTTACATTTTTCTTGTCGTGACTCACATGTCATTAATGAATAAGTTAATGAAGGATTTATCCCTTAAATATTTATGGAAGCCGATATCTCATCCATTTGATTGAAATAGAACCATTGCATTAAATTCCATGTACATGGTGTAAGATGTGTTTATTTTAGATATTTAAATAAATATGTACCAAGAAAATAGGTTGGTGACATAGATATGCAACCTTCTTGATGTGATATTAGGATAAAGGGATTATATTATATAGTGAGTGTTCATTTTTGTTTTTAATCATTTCAAAATTAAGTTATTCTCTTGGGTTCCATGAATCATTTCTAGATAGTAATTTTGGACATTAGGTAAGCTATCTTGATGCCATTTAGAAAGAATCCTAAAGGGTTAAACAGTAAGTTTTTCTGATGATCTAGATTAAATATAATTTGAATTTAATTAATAGAATAAATATTATTCTCAGGACTGAGGTATAATTTTATTCATGTTTTATTGATAACAAATATATATTGATTAATGAAATATTTAAATTAAATATTTATTTAGGTGTTTATCAAATAAAATAAGAGTTTGAGTAGACCAAGACCATGTATAATAAATAATTTTAATTAAAAATATGGTTAAATAATATTTTTCGATGCTCAAGTTGGAGTGCACCATCGAATAATAATAAGATTATTATTATTATATGGAATGAGGTTTATTAAAGGTTTTAGTAATTTTTAACGGCTATAATGAAATAAAAAAATACTAACCTAAAATCTACCTCAATAAATAGCCTGTTATGGATATTGTGAAAGTAATTGAAAATAGATAATTATTTCAAATAATGAATTTTCTTTTAACTCCTATATCTCTCTCCCTCTCAAGAAAAATAAATGTTTGAGAGATTTATTAATGATTAAAGAATGAGTGATCAAGAATGAACAATGCAAGACATTGTATTCGCCACACTAGCACATAGAGATAGTTTAACATTTATTAGATATCAGTGGAGCATGTGTGGATTTTCACTAGAGGGATTCTATTCTTCTATTCTCATAGCTCAGTAAAGGAAATTTTAAGGGGTCTTTTCATATGATTAACATCATTAATGAAGAAATATTCCTAAGAAAAGGTAATCATTTTTATGACATTGAATTGATTAATTAAAAATTTTATGTTCCATCTCCTCACTCTTGGTTTTGAGAATATAAAAATTAAATGAAATTTTAATATATTTCCCAACACCACATACTTCCACTACTCCCAGAACCATTATAAGGTGCTGCTTTTGTAGATCCTTTGGCAGTATGGATAGCTCCAAGAGGAGATGTGGGAGAATAAGTCTAATGTTCGAGCATAGTGGATGTCAAGTAGTACGTACACACAATTCCAAGAAGTATGATCACTAGTCTCATGTCTATATCTTTATTAAATTCAATATATTAAATTTCCATTAAACATGGAGTTAAAGAAAGTACATTCCTGAGTTGTAGCGGCTTGGTTAACGCACAACCACTCGTTATGTGATTTTTGATTTTATGATTTATTTTTCATTTATTATTATCACTGAATACACCAGTTAAACATGATCACACTTCTTAAGGATGAATTAGTGGTGTCCTACTGAATTTTATTACTCACACCTTGCATAATAATATCAATGCACATTCAGACTTTATGTTTAGAGATTTGGATAAGGAAAGGGGACCTATGGTTGATGGTTGATCAAATGAGAATGGAGATGGTAGTATATCAAGATAGACTCTGGTGGACCCTGATGTTTTATTTATTTATTTATCTGCCTATTATTACTCAAGTTTAGATTTCCACTTTAGAACCCCATTTATTATTGTATGACATGTGTCTCATCTTTAAGTTTTCACATAATTACACTAGTTGCTATTGTATTATTTATTATGTATTATTTGTATTATGACATGATACTATGGGTATAGTCACCCCACTGATGGACATAGACCCTCACAGCTAGTCAGAAACCTCTTGTGTGCAGGGAGGCATACATGAGCTCTTGTAGTACTCCGGTTTGAACCCAAAAATTATGGTGAAGGCATTACAAAAAGCATTAACAAAAGATTGCATACTACAAAAAATATTGTTCTTAGTAGTGGTTTTTTTGTGGAAGTATTTTAAACCTTTACCTAATTATTTAGCAGTGGTTACTAAAATCTACCTGTATTGTATGTTCACTAGTAATTTCACAATAGATTGATTCATTTAGCACTGTTTTTTTATCTGATTTGTTTTGAGAATTTAGCAATGATTGTAATTTTATATAACGATTATTTTTTAAAAAAACATGAAAATAAAATAGATAAGATGAACCTAAAAACTGATAAATATGTCAATGGATGTAAGGTTTATTGTAGTTAATATTAACCACTATTAATTATGATTAAAATTCCTTTTTTTAACATTGGTTCTTGAAAATCACCTCTCAATATTTTTAAACAAATATACTTTTTAAAAATATTTAACAAAAAAATATAAATATAAAAACTTTTACATGTAATAAACTAAAACATAAATGCACAATAAATCCATCATACATACATCATACATGATACATCTATATTTATATACATATACATTCATAGTCATCATAACCTCAGTCAACTAATTACCTTAGTCAACCCATACCTCAATTATCAATATATACATATAAAATATGTCCAAAAAAACCCATGCCCAATATATTCCGACCCCATGACCTATGTTTCATCCTTCTGCCTCCACATCATCTCATCAATTGAAACATACCACAAAATCTCATCAATTGTAATAATAAAGAGAGAAATTATAACTAAACATAACAAATCAGAATTACAATAGAATCATTGATAAATTATAGACATACCAAAGAATCTAAGAACCATCACCACTACCTTATAAATAATGTCTTGAATCGAATGGTCAACCTCTTTCCTTCGGTTAACATCTATCACATACAATAAAAACCATAACATTTAATAAAAGGAATACAAAAGTGAAAAGTAATGGAATATATTTATAAGGTTGCACATAAAATTTGTTATTTTGTTAATAAAACAAAAGACATTTTTACATAAAACAAATAATATACCGTGAAAGACACTTTTAATACATAAATTTTCCTATTTAAAATTTGATTCAACACTTGAAACTAAACAGGGATAAGTTTATAAAATTCTAATTGATTTTTAAATCGATCTGCAATGTGCTTGAATTTTACTTTTTTTTAATGAATTTGACATAAAAGCATTTAATATATTTTAAAACTAAATCAATGTTGGTTTTTCTATGGTTTCACATGAATTTGAGGTTGTTTTCTATGGTTTTGATTGTTACCTACACGTTTATGAGTTTTAAAACACTAAAAACCTATTTACGGGCATCCTAGAAAAAACATAACTTGAAATGAAATTACTTCGATTCCTAAATTTCAAAAATAAATATATGGTCATTTTCCTCTGATTTTATGGAAATCTGATGATGTATACCTAGTTTTGACCCCCCCCCCCACCCAATACACGTTTTAAAGGCTTCGATACATTTAAGATCAATTTATCAATCCATTTTGAACACAAAACACTCTGGATTGAAATGTTTTCTACAATTACATGTCAAAAATAACATAATGGTGGTTTTAGCATGATTTCACATCAATCTGTAGTCCTTTTCTATGGTTTTGACTATTACACGTGTATTTTAGTTTTTTTAAAAACTAAAAACATATTATAGGAATCATAAGTGAACAGTAAGTAAAAATGATGTGTCACTAATTATTAAATTTAAAAAATAAATATTTTACCAATTTACTATGATTTCATATAAATTATGTGATGTTTTCTTTGTTTTGACCCCTTGATGTATGTTTTTAAAGGCTTGACTACCTTTTAAAAACTATTTACCGATCCATTCTAATCACACTACACATTATATTGATGTTTTTTCTATGTGTAAACATAAAAAATAACTAAAATATAGATGTACCATGATTTCTGGTCAATTTTAGGTCTTTTTATATGTTTTTGAACATTACATGCATGTTTTAGTGTTTTAAAACACTAAAAACGTGTTTACAGGTATCCTAGGAAAACTGTAACATGAAATGATGTGTAGTTATTTCTTATATTTCAAAAATCAATATATAGTTGTTTTACTTTGATTTCAAGGTAATTCGATGATTTTTTCCTAGTTTTGACCCTCTATCAAATGTTTTTAAAGGCCTAGATACCTTTAAAAACTATTTATTAAGCTATTCTGACCACACCACTTATCGGATTGACATGTTGTCAATGTGTATACATCACAAATAACTCAACAGTGGTTTTCCCATGATTTCATGTCAATATGGATTAATTTTCTATGGTTCTTACCATTACACACACATTTATGTGTTTTAAAAAACTAAAAATACATTTAAAGACATCCCAGGAAAACCGCAACTTAAAATGATGTTATGTTGGTTCCTACATTTCAAAAATAAATCTATGGTAATTTTTCTATGATTTCATTGAAATATGACAACATTTTCCTAGTTTTGACCCCCCCCCCCCCCCCCGAAAGAAGTTTCTAAAGGCTTCAGTACCGTTAGAAACTATTTACCAAGACATTCTGACCACACTTCATATCAGATTGACATTACACATACACTTGAAAAATAAAACAATAGTGGTTGTCCCTTGATTTGACATAAATCTGATGTTTTTTTCTATGGATTTGGTTGTTGTATGTTTTAGTGTTTTAAAATAATACAAATGAATTTATGGGAATCCTAATAATACCGTAACTCAAAATGACATCTCATCTACTAATAGATTTAAAAAATCCACCTATGTTTATTGAATTATGATTTCACGGAAATCGAATGAATTTTTCTTGGTTTTGAACCCCCACCAAATGTTTTTAAAGGCTTTATTACATTTATAAACAGTTTACTTAGCCATTCCAACTACATAGCACATCATATTTATGTGTTGTTAGTGAGTACATGTAAAAAATAACTAATAGGTATATTTAGCCTGAATTCACATTAATATGAGGTCATTTTCTCTTTTTTTTGAATGTTACACACACATTTAAGTGTTTTAAAACAAAAAAAAACACATTTATGGGCATCCTAGGAAAATAATAACTCAGAATGAGGTTCTGTTCATTCCAAAATTTCAAAAATAAATCTATTTTTGTTTTAGTTTTATTTCATAAAAATATTCTAATGTTTTTCTAGTTTTGACCCCTATATACATGTTTTTAAAGGCTTCCATATCATTAAAAATCATTTACCGAGTCATTCCGACCACACCACATGTTAGATTGATGTCATGTATATGAGTAAATGTCAAAAATAACTCAATAGTTAATTTATAATGATTTCACATCAATATAAGTTATTTTTCTATGGTTTTCAACATTATATTCTTGTTTTATACTTTTAAAACACTACAAATGTGTTTACATGCATCCAACTAAAAACATAAATCATAATGGCATGTTATCAGTTCCTACATTTCAAAAATTAATCTATAGTGATTTTTATATAATTTCATGGGAATCAGACAATGTTTTCCTGGTTTTGACCCTCTAACACTCATTTTTAATGGCATTGGTACCTTTAAAAATAGTTTACCATCCATTCTGACCACAATGCATATCAAATTGATGTGTTCTCTATGAATACACATTAGAAATAACTAAACAATGGTTTTTTCATGACTTCATGTCAATCAGATGTCTTTTTCTATTGTTTTTGTTGTTACATGCATGTTTGTGTGGATTAAACACTAAAACCCACTTATAAACATTCCAAAAAATTTGTAACACTTAATAACATATCATCAGGACCTACATTTCAAAAATCAATATACAATTTTTTTCCAATCTTTTTTTATGGAAAAATGATGAAATTTTCCATGTTGTGACACCCAACACACATTTTTAAAGGCTTTAATGCCTTTCAATTTTTTTACTAATTCATTCCAACCACACTGCACATCGGAATGGTTTTTTTTCTATGATTACGTGTCAAAATTAATTCAATGGTGGTTTTCATAGGCTTTCAAGTCAATATGAGATTTTTTTTCTTTGGTTTGGAATTTTATACACATGTTTTAGTAGTTTAAAACACTAAAAATGCATTTACATGAATCCCTTGAAAAATGTAACTTGGAATAACATGTTGTTGGTTCCTACATTTCAAAAAATAACCAAGGTTATTTTCCTCTAAATTCATGGAAGTCCAACATCATTTTTCTAATTTTGATCCCATATCATGCGTTTTTAAAGGATTTAGTATCTTTAAATACTATATACTAAGGAATTTTGACTGCACTACAAGTCTAATTGATATTTTTTATATGATTACACGTCTAAAATAATTCAATGGTGGTTTTCTCATGATTTCATGTCAATATGATATCGTTTTCTATTGTTTGAACCATTACACACATGATTTGGTGTTCTAAAACACTAAAAATATATTTACATGCATCTCAAGTAAACTATAACTCTAAATGATGTGTCATATATTCCTACATTTCAAAAATCAATCCATAGTCATTTTCCTCTGATTTTATGTTGATATGAAATCTAATTCCTATTTTTTGACCCCCTCCCCCACCCACACATGTTTTTAAAGGCTTTGGTACGGTTACAAACTATTTACTGTGTCAAAACTGAGAAAATGAGCTTGAATTATTTTCAAACTTATGGATAACAATATATAACTTATTTATTATGTGTACGAATCAAACTAACGTCAATTCGGCACAAGATGTTGTCAGTATGTCTCGAATTTCATGTTTTCAATATAAAAGTGACATTTTATTTTTACTTAAGGAAGTTGTATGTGTTCTTTTAAAATGTGTGAATGATCGATGAAATGTAGAATTTACCTTGATAGGATAAGATATAAGGCTAGAAATTTCCTTGGGTGTCATTCATGTAATCCATTGAAATATGATAACTAAATCTTTTTCCATTTTCTCTCACCATTGATCCTATGTTTTCCTATAAGAGTCATTTTCTCTCACATTTACTTTCAACCTTCTAATTTATCTTTGTGATTCCCTGTCAATAGCACTACTCGATCCCCCAGTATGTGTAGTAGTAACTGATGATGGATCCCTACAAAAGACAACTGATGGGGTATGTCCAAAACTCATCCCCTGTACATGTCTCGGATTATCCTTCCCTAAAACAATTGGAACTTCATCGTTCTGGGAAACTGATGATGATTTTTAATGGTTCACATCCCATATTTATTGAATTTGAACCGGTTAATACAAAAATATTTACAATTATGTATTAAAATTTTTTAACTTTAAAATATTTTCTAATTAATAAATTTTTTATTACTATGTATTGTTATTTCATTACTATAAAAACATAATACTAAAAAATAAATTATAACAACAAATACTCCTTAATCCCAATTAATTGGGGTTGGATAGATGTATCAAATGGTGCTACGTTGTCATCATTTTATCCATGTATCCAGCCCCATTTAATTGGGGTTAAGTGTTTTTTTGTCATAATATATTTTGCATTATTATTTTTTATAGTAATGAAATAACATGAAATGATAATGAAAAATACTTACTATAACATATTTGGTAGGGTCATTTACAAAAATGACATCAAATTCCCTATTTACTTTAAACAAAATCTATGTATGGCCAATAGAGTAACATAATTAATTGTCCTTTATAAAAAATATAAACAAGTTAGAAAAAACGTGACTTATAATAAAATGATATAAATATTAATGAACAAAATACAAACCAGAATTATTCTTTTTCTAAATAAACTCTAAGACACACTGTTATGAAGAATGAATTATTTCTCATTATTCAAAGTATTTTTCTTAAATAATTCCTATAAAAAATATCAACATTAATAAAAATTATAATTTTATTTTGTTTATGTTATTAAGATACTCTAAAATATACCATTACATCATGAGATTAATCTCTGTAATATCGACAAACAAATTCCATTTCATATGAGAAATTAATTCACACACTTTCTCATACATCTATCATGAGCTCAATGGTATTTCCATAAACTCATGTCATAATTTTCATTTAAAATATGACCATTTTTTCATTATTTTTTAATAGTTCATGGGTGTGAAATAGTTCCTGGGACATCAAAATGAAAAAACATCTAGAAATAAAAAACATAACACTATATAAGTATATTACAAAATTCTATTCATGTCATTTAAATTAGTTATCAATGAATATTAAATTAAATTTCCTTTAATTAAGTATCAAAAACCTCATTTTTCCAATTTGTAGAAATATGCCTCCAATATTTATTATTATGGGAATGCTCATTGTATCACAAATAAGCTACCAAATTATCTGCCCATAGATACTGGAAACATCATCAGTAAGCATCCCAAAATCCTCAAACAGAATGATAATACTGAATTCCTTCAAGTATCATATATATTTCATGTTCATATTTATATATCTTCTATTGTTACTTTTATCCATTTGAAAAATGAATTAAACAATTAATAAAATATATAGTTTTTTTTACAATGACATACCTACCAGTAATAGTAACTCACCGACATCCACTATATGAAGGGATGAACAACTGCTACATAGCTGGAGGTGAATTGGATAGTGGGATACTAAAATAATCTGCGGGAATTGTTGGCTCGCTGGTAGTCTCAAGTACAACCGATTCACTTAGGTCCACTAAAGCTGATGGTAGTTGTGGTGTGCTCCGAGATAATAACCAGCTGGGATTTTGAAATGTATTTGTTCTCATTATTCTTTCAATTAAATTGGTTCAGATATATTAAATGTATAGAAAATTATAAACTAATAAATTTTTACAAAAAGAATAAAAAACTAGAACAATGTATATATGTATGAACCACTTATCAAGGATAAATTGTAATATATTTTCCTTGCCAATTTATACATTCAATTATCTTTATCTTCATTATCTACATTATTATAAACCTCTATTGTGATGAGTGCTTCATTTTCACCCTCTATTGCAAGTTCTATTGTTTCCATATTGTCATGAAAAAATTATAAATTTTTTTTGGTTGATTAGGTTCATAGTCACAAAGTACCAATTGATCTTCATCACTCATATCATATAAGTCTCTCTACCTTAATTGTAAAAAAAACTCTAACCTTCATGTATTTCATAATCCACATAATAAACTATCTTAACATAGGAATCCAAGATAAATGGATCATTCTCTACATGCTCATTGGTATGGATAAATCGAGAGAATTTGATAGAATTAAAATGTAATAAATCATTCATTATACCCATATCAATATTATCCCACTGTCATTTGAATAAGACAACCAAAATCTAACCATGATAGTTTAATTCAATTATATCAACCAAATTTCCATAATATCCCACCTCTGTAATTGTAAATACACCACTATTTTGAGTTTTTAAGTCTTCTTCCTGATAAATTGTAGGAAACCTAAATCCATTAATATTGTTGGCATAAAATATCTTAGACTATCTTAGAGGACCTCGAGCCAAAAAAAACTTAAAATAATTTGATATTTCAGCTTGATTTTCAACATTAATTATCTAGAAAAATATATATAAAGTTTTAGTTTTAACATAGAAAAAATAACTACAGGTCAATAATATTAATATGAGTACATACATACCTGATGTGTGATCCATTTGAGAATCTCCTTATTAACATCTTTTTTTAATTCCATATCATTTCAAGATCTACCCCTTAATCACTTATTTATTTGACATCACAATTCGTCATAAAATGGATCTGTAATAAGACTACTGAGCAGTATATATCTATGTACTTATAGAAACTCCAATTCATTCAGTGTAGAATTTGACCCCTTTCCAATTGGTTATCCAATAATTGGAAATATTGAAAAGTAGTTTTCACAATGATAATTAGTGGATATATAATCAAAAAATTAAACACTATTGAATCTAGTCTCAATCCCATCCAAATTCCTTGAATACAAGGTCAATCACTCTTTGGATATGTAACCTTTAGCAATAGAGCCTTTTGGTTGATATTTATTCGTCATATATGATTTCAAATTACCTATGTACCTGATGAAAAAAATTGGAAACATATTAAAAATTATGCAATAATTTAATAAAATTAAATTCACTAATGAAAAAAATATATATCATTGTACCTCTCAATTGGATACATCAATTGACAGTGTTCTGGTCAGCCATGTTTAGCTTCTTCAACCAAACGAACAATCAAATGAATCCTCACATTGAATAATGAAGGGGGAAATAACATCTACAAATAAAAAAGTGTCAAAACAATTCTTTCCTGAATTTTATCAAGCTCAATTAGAATTAGATTTTTTTCTACAAAGATAATTGAAAATGGTAAAATAGTTTATTTTTCAGTTAACATATAAAAAAATGGAAATGAAAACAACTATTCCATTAAAAAACATGAGTTGTGACTATTCAATCCATGTAACATTCAATTTTCTTAGTCAATGCACCTTGATATATTACTTGAATATATATCTTTCACTTTTAAATTCTTTAATTTTTGAAGGAATACATCTTTCTCTTGATTTTTCATTGTAAGAATAGTTGTATGATACTTTCTATTCTCATTTTCCCAAAAATCTTGCTTTATATTCATTAACTCCACATTCTTATGAGCATTAAGGTGATCCTTCGATTTACCCTTCTCATTAAGCAATGTGAAAATTACATTTCCACATATTTTTTTTCTCAATATTCATTATGTCAGGATTATAAAAAATCAAATTAAACTACTAAGGAGGAATTTTTAAAAATATACCCTTAATTTTTGTGTTCCAGATGCTTCAAATATTTTACCTTTTACCCTTTTCCCCTTCTTTAAAATGATTATATTTTCCAAATTCTTCAATGAGACTCATTAATTGTCCCTTGATTTTTTAACCTAATAACACTTTTTGTGGATTTATTAGTTTAATATCTTCATTGAATTGTGTCCTGTTAAACCATGATATATGAGAAGAAATAAGGAAATCATTGATGACACATAAAACATCATTTTCTTCTATGTGGTAATTGTTGATGAACAAAATTACAAACTAGTATGATTATTCCAATCAGATAAATTTCCTAATCCAGGAATGTTAGTAATTTTCTATATTAAATTAGCAAGTACATTTAATAGTTTTCTCATTGAGGCGTCATATGTTTCCATTCCATCATCTCATAATTCACACAATTATTTTATTAGAGGAAAAAGGTACACATCAATTCCATTTCTAGGCATTTTTTTAGAAATAATAATTGAAATAAAAAATTAATATTTATTCATACACATCTATAGAGGTAGATTATAAGGGATCAAAACAACTGGCCAAATACTATAATTAGTACATAAAGTAAAAAAGAGGTTAAAACCATCAGAATCCAATCCCAAACATGAATTATTAAGATTCGAGGAAAAATAAAGATATAATGAATCGTACATTTTCTATGATGTTGAAACTTTTGGATGTCTCATCAAGCCATTATTACTATCTTGATCATGTCACATCATTTCGTATTTAGTCTTAGATGCCATGAAGAATCATTTCAAGCATCATATCAGAGGAAAGTAATGAAATAAAGATGAAGGAGTTTTATTATTTTTTTCTTCAGGGGGTTGCATTGATTTATACTCTCATTGTTGTTCATTTAATTTCATATACTTTTATGACATCTTATGAATTCTCCTTTTTTGGACACTTATCCCTATTAAAGCATGCAATCATTAAGGAATTCATGCATCTTTGTATAATACAGTCCATGTTTATTTAGAAATTTTTAAATCTCATAGAATGATTCAATGATCATATATTCACTAATTGCATCATGACAAAACTCTAACATCATGTACACTTCCTTGTAAATAATTTCACAAACACAGCTTATATGATACAACATAAGTGGAAAACAAAACATTGAATACTTATCACACCCTTCCTACAGTTCTTACTGCACATCTTCAAATAATGCATTAAGCTCTTTTTTTTTTTTGTCGTTGAACTTATTAGAAGGATTAAAATTCGCAGGGTCAATTTTATGATTTTTTGGATCTATTGAAATCTTGGAAATTATATCATGCAACGACAAATGTTTTATTTATCAAATTTCAAACTAAATTCCCCTCTGGAGGGTCACTTTGTGTTTCATTGTTAGGATTATCTTTGTTTTAAATTTCCATAACAATAAATTCACCATTCCAAATCCTACATAAATATTGAGTAGAAAATTGTTTCTATAAAAAATGGTCATATATATCATTTCTATTTAACCATCACTTGAATTTTCAATCAGGACATACACATTTTATTCCACCATCCATTGGTTAGTTTTTAATTACATTATTTTTTTTTCAAACTCTTGTCATAACGAGGTGTGTTTTGAGGTAAAGTAATCCAACTTTTATCCATATGTATTGGATTTTCACTCTTCTCCCTGTATATTCAAATATAAAGATATAAATGGTTAATCAAACAAGTACAATTAAAAGTAAACATCAATTAACTTCCTTAATCTTGGTCACCAAATTTATCCTATAAATCTATAAATATAGTATATAAAAACATGCTGAACATACATGTACACTCAGTATGTTCTTACATAGAAGGTCTCATGCTAGTGTGGAAGAAGCATACTAAAACATTAGTGAATAATCAATAAAACCAAATGGTTTCCTAGCCTCTAATAATCCATTGTCCAAAACTCACTAAGGCTTACTCATCAAGAATAAATGATGCATAAATGAATCATGCAATTATAGACTATTTATAACACCACAGACAAACAAGAATTCATCATATAAATGATTCATGATCCCAATTTATAATAGTCATTAAGGATTGTTAGGTGTATAGGATTCCTAAGTGATAAAATTTATCATTTTATTTCACAATATGATATACTAAATAATGATATAGAAAACCAATCATACAATATTAAAAAATTGAACCTTACAATTAGAGATTTCACTCTCCGAGAAATGAGGGAGAGGGGTCGCCATTGGGGATCGCCATCAAAGAGAAGGGGGGTCATTGTGGGGTCATCATCAGGTAACAATTGGTGTTGGGGTCACGAGGATCATATATGATAGTAGGAAATGGGGTGGTCACCATTGAAGATGAGGGGTGAGTCGTTAGGGGGAAGTGGGGGAAGGGGAGAGAGGTATGTTGGTGGAGAGAAGGGGGGTCTGTGTCGGGGAGATGTGGGGTCGAGGGTGAGGGGTGGTCACCGACATTGGGGAGAGGTGCGACCATGTGGGAGGGGCAGTCGTCGGTGTCAGGGAAAGGTTGGGTGGAGGGGGGGTAATCACTGGCACCTGGGAGAGGCATGATCGAGAGTGAGGGATAGTCGCCGGAATTGGGGAGAGGCGTAATCGAGGGAGAGGGGCGGTCACCGATGTTGGGGGATGTGTGGTCTTCAATGTCAGGGAGAGGTGGGGATGAGGGGTCGGTGTGGGGTAGTGGGATAGAGGGTTTCCCTAGAACTGGGGAGAGTCGTGATCAAGGTGGGGGTGGTCACTAGTGTTGGGGAGGGGCGATGCCGAGAGTGAGGGGTGATTTCCGACGTCGAGGAGCGGAGCTCCCAATGGGAGGGGCAGTCACTAGCATCAGTGAGAGGAACAACCAAGGGAGCTAGGTTGTTTGGGCCTTATGTGTACATGGTGAGGTCAGTTATTTTATAATAATACTAGCAGTGGTTTCATTGAAGCTGCCACTATATTTAAAATCTATTTAATAATGTTTTTTTAGTAGTGATTATTAGAACTACCACTAATAAACTATCACTAAGACCATTGTTTTTTGTTGTTCTAGATAACATAGTTTGAATGAATATTACCCTAAAAGTGACATATATAATTTTATTATTGATTCTAAATCTATAAAAGTCACCACAAGATACCATCTCTATAACCTCTCAAACAATTGGATTTCTCTAACTAGATTTTTTTCCCACATTATGAATTTTCTCACCCATAGTATTTTATATTAGTTTAAGGAATTTATCTCACTACATGAATTATCACCCAAATGAATTTTTTTTCATTATGGAATTTTATTCACACCTTGATGTGATATAGTATGTACATGCACAACATCGTATTATATCTTAATATTACATCAATAAATTTTGAAATGAAATCATTGAATCATTGTACAAATGTAATATCCCTAACCTCGATGTCACTAAACTATGCCCCAAGCCCAGTTGGCTACATGGCCTCAAGCACATCTTCCCAAATGCCAGAGTCTTATGACTAGAAGTTAGGGACTAGGTGAGTCATTTGGGAGACTATACCCCCATTACCATAATTTATCACAATGGAAGTCAATCACATTATATACTGGAAGATAATACAATAAGCAGACAATAGATAAAATAGACAATCAAGACAAGAATATGTACAAGCCAGAAGTGTCTCATATACCATGATGTAGATGATACATGTATCTAGAAAATATCCGAAATAGGTACATAGAAATATAATAAAATACAAGTATCTAAAATCCAAAATGACTGAAAATTTCCCATATAGCATCGCAAGCCTCATCTTAGTCCTATGCTCCCATGCTATAAAAGAATGATCAACAAATAGTTTTAGGGATATTTCCACTACTATCACCTGTAACTATATAATATGTTTGGGTCCCCAAGGAGGCCCAAATAGGATGTGAGATAAACATCCTAATAGGTTTCCAGCTAAATATCTATACAGTTCTAAGAAGTACTTTGAAATATGCTAAACAAGTGAAAGTAAGTAGTAATGTTAGTGTAAAAGTCCAAGGCATATAAGTACTACAAACAAGTAATACTAAACAGCCTCTTGTGGCTCCCTGCAACATGTTTCAGCTCCTAACAAGGCATCTACAAGCAATATAAACAAACAACACATCCTTTCCACATAACCATCCATATCATGTCCACGTTTCCTTACCATATAAAGAAAACTATATCAAAAACCCACGACCTTGTCATACAACCACAATCATATATCCCATAGTCATGCCATATAATGAAGTGTAGATTATGAAGTGCTGAATCTATGGTGCTGAAGACCACGGAATCCTCTTCGAGTCTCAAGAGAATCTCGATGGAAACTTGGCAATGGAACTGGTTGGAATTCTAGGAGCATGTGTACCAACATGTCCTACACAAGTCCAAGATAGCACGATTCCTAGGGTAGCAAGGCCAAAGGCATCTCATAGAATAAAGGCCAATGGTGCATAATCAGCCAAGGTGTCCACTACATCATTCGAGATCCATGGATGTCCATTCGTGAAATCTATGTAAATCGTCAATCATTCCATGCCTTTAACAAATTCAAACCATATTATTCTACCCACTCATATAAACAATTACATTCAAAACAATTCAATGAATATACCCACTCATTTAAACCATTACATCTCATGAGTATAACTACTTATGTAATCCAAATTCATTTAATAATTTCACACAGATATACCCACCCAGTTATCACCAATTTCCATTTAACACATCACATGGGTATACCCATCCATTAATCACAATTACCAACCAAACAATTTAAGCAATTTAAAAACAGCCAACGAGTATGTTGACTCATTTGAAAAGTTCTATTTAAGTATTTAATCAAGTTAGGCATGGAATATTATCATAACACAAGGTATGGAGGCAAGATATCTTATATGTATATAATTCGGGCTCATTTCAGTACAACCGAGCTTCGTTTAACTAGTAAAACTCGAGGTTACACCCCATGGGTAGTTCATCAATGGTAAAAACCAAAGTAATGGCTTGGTGCACCCAATGGGTGTCCTTGGGCTGGGTCAACAACCACAAACGCATCTCAAAGAACCTAAGGGAGTCCCAAATAGGTCTTACCTCATCCTTTTTCAGATTAACACATTAAAATCTGGCTCGCGTTAAAAAGTCCAGTGGGCAGAAAAAATGTCCATAGCTCTATAAAGAATCAAAAGATGAATGAAAAGTATAGAAGACCTACTTATCTCATTAGTTTATTTCTCATCTAGTATCAAGTTCTAATTCATCCTGGTTGGTAATAAATCTAAAGAACATATGAAGATCAATAAATTAGGGCATAAAAGGCTAAATCCTAACAATGCAACTGTTGTTCTGAAGAATCAAGAATGGATAAGAAGGAATCAATGTCTTACCCTCATAGTTCCAACAAAAATGACAGGGAATGAAATGGAATCCAAATGGGTGCTAGATCTGAAAAGTTTGATAAGAAAATTTTTAGTCATCAAAAGAGTGAAAAAGGTTTCTGTCCAAAAACATGAGGTACATGCCTCTATTTTTAAAAAAATTATTCGGGTAATTACAAGACATGTAATATCCATACATGGTGTGTAATGCTCAGTTTTACTTTAATGGGGGAAACCCCCTTACACATGGTGAAAGGTCCATGAAAAACCATTACAGGTTATGAGACCAGATTACGCAGTGTGTAATCCAATTACACATCATGTAATTATCCTGCAATCGGTATACAACCTCCTTCTCTATTATTTTCCAAAAAAAACCCATCCAGACCATGGCCCAACATAGTGTCCAATCCAAAAAAGAATGTAAAATATTCATACCTCAATAAAAACCTAGTATCATACAATATTACCCCCTTAATGCAACTCTTCCCCGAATTTCCCTCTCATGGGTAGTCAAGACCCATTTGAAAAAACTCCTGTCACTGAGCACGTATTTTGGCATCCCACTCCACAGTATTGTCTTGTGAACGGCCTTGCTTCCATAGAACCTGTACTCGAGGAACTAAATAGCCTTGTATACCCTTCATTATCATATCAACAATACGAATTTGATGCTCCTTAAAGATGAATCAAATTGTATCTCAACCCCCACAGATTCAAAAGCGTGAGATGGGTATGAATTATAACATAGTTGTGGTACGTGGAAGAAATCATGCATGGCTCTGTACCTATGAGGTAACTAAATCAAATATTCTACTGATCTGACTCTCTCATGAATCTCGAATGGCCCAATATATAGTGGTGAAATCTTACCGTATATCATGATCCATCTATGTCCCAGCCTTAGTGAAACACATAAAAAGACATGATCCCGGACCACAAACTCTAGAGGCCATATACAGTGATCAACATAAGATTTCTATCAAGATTATGTAGTAGCCAAATGCTTCTGAATCAACTGGATCTACTCAGAATTATCTTTCTTGAGACAAGGTACCAGTAAATATACCTCGCCTACCTCAATCAATCACAAGGGTGATTGGCATAGCCTACCATTCAAAGCCTCATAAGAAGACATCTGTATCGTTTCCTGAAAAGTTTTATTATAGGAGAACTCATCTAGATGAATGTGTCTCTCCCACGATCCCCCAAAATCTGGGACACATTCTCTCATCATGTTCTCTAGAACTTGTATCATACACTCTAATTGGCCATCAGTCTAAGGGTGGTGGACTGTGCTCAGAAGCACCTATGTACCCAGTGCCCTCTGAAAACTCTATAAGAAACGAGATGTAAAGTGGGAAAACCTATTTGAAATTATAGCACATGAGAACCCATGATGTTTTATTATCTCATGGATATACAACCTTACAAGAACATTTACATTAAAGGTATCATTTATCGGCAATAAATGATCAACCTTTTTTATCCCATCAACAACAACCCACGCAGCATCGTTACCTCAAGGTGACCTTAGTAAACCAGTCATGAAATCCGTTATGAAATCATCTCAGTTCCACATTGGAATAAGTAACTTCTATAAAATCATGGCTGGTCCTTGATGTTCCCCCTTCACATGATGACAGGTGTAACACCTCGTAACCAAAATAGCTACCTCACTATTCATAATTGGCCATTAGTATTGATGATGTAAGTCATGGTACATCTTGTTGACTCCGTGATGTAGTTCCCAAGATGAAGCTTGAAACTCCCACATCATAAACCCACGTATATCCAATGGAACCCAATCACATCCATGGATATGTTAGATCTCATCAACAACTATGGTCCAACAAGGAGGAGGGTCCTCACCTTCCACACTCTCCCATAGGACTAGACCCTCTGAATTTGATAACTGCCACATCCTTACTTTATCCAATAGGGTATACGTCACAACTATGGATGTTAGATATGTCTATCCCTAACTGTTGTTCACCTCCATATAGATCATAGAGAATAACGCCATATGATTCCACTTTCTACTTTCTTGTTGCACTGTCTGTATCTGCGTCCATGTGCTTAGTGCATCGAACATTACATTAACTTTACCAGTCATGTATTCAAGCTCGAAGTCAAAATCATGTAGGTACTCCACCCCCTTTTTGCCTCATATTCAAATAATACTGATTAAATATATACTTGAGGATTTTTTAGTCTGTATACACCAAAAAATGATCTCCCAATAAATAATTTCTCCAATAGTTAAAAGCATGAACAACTGCATCTAGCTCAAGATCATGAATTGGGTAATTCCTCTCACGTGGCCTTAGAAACTAACAGTCATATGCCAAAACTCTATCCCCCTACATCAAAACTACTCCCAGCCCAATACATGATATGAAAAATTAAGGATGGAACACTCGGTTAATCAGCACCATGAAAACTACTATCGTGTTTGTGAGACTTAATGGTATAAACAGATACTCATATAGACCATACCTACTATGAAAGGATGTATGAGGTATGTCTGTGGATCAAATATGTACCTGGTGATATCCTAACCTAAGTTCAATTTTCAAGAATACTCGGGATGCTATAATCTTATCAAAAATTTCATCTATTTGTGGAAAGGGATATCATTTTTTAACTATTATATGATTCAAACTACGATAATCCCCAAATATCCTAAGATTTATATACATATTTTTTGAAAAAAGAACAGGAAAACCCACAGAGAAGTATTAAGTCAGATAAACCCCTTTCCCTCCAAATACGCTAGCTTCCACTTAATTCCTTACAACTGCATCGTAGCCACCTACTATGTAGAAATGGATACTGGTGTAGCTCATAACACTAGTTCAATGGAGAACTCAACCTATCTCTCGAGAGGTAAACTAGAAAATTCATCTAGGAACATGTCCCTGAAACGATCCACCAATAGAGGAATGTCTACCGGACTCACTCACTGATCATCCAAAATACCAAATAGAATTATAGGATTTCATTTTTCCCAACTCATGATAATCTAGTCCATCTTAACTCACATATACACCCCATTCACCATTGTGAGTAAACACTTCATCCTCTGGTGATGTGAAAGTTACCCCTAGGTTATAGTAGACAATAAAAGATCGATAATATACTAAAGAATCAATACCAAGAATGACATCAAACCCTATCATCTCAAAGACATAAATATCTCAAATGAACTGACACCCAAAAACATCAAGGGGTACTCCCTACAATAGATCACATCATCCATTATGATTCCCAATAGTATTTCTAGCATTAATACGCTTTCAAAATACCACACAAAAAGCCCAAGTATTTTCACCATAGGTGCAGATATGAAACTATGAGATACACCTATTTGAAAAAGAGCAGATGCAATAGTAGAGGCTACTAAGATCATTCCTCTTACTATAGACAGTATGAAACCTTTCTCCTCAAAGGTAGGTTGTACATAATATAATTGAACTATACCACAACTCTATGAAACAACCTCTTGCTCAGAGTAGGTCCCCTTTGATGTATAGAAGTAATTGGTGTATGGCTACCTCAGCAAAGACCACTATTTCTGTAGCCTGATCGGCCTGCATTGCTCTAGCTCTCTGCTTGACACAGATCTTAGAAACCTACTCATGAACCTAACATCGAAGCTGACCCCCTACCACTCACAACTGGAGGGAAGGTCCTACAAAAACTTTGAATGTGTCCCATCACTCCATAAGCTCCACACTCGACTGGGTCGTAGTCACAATTATTCTTCATGTGTCCTCTCCTGCCACACTAGTGACAAAACACCGAACAACTAGAAATCATAGCCTAAATGATGCTCATCTCATGGAAAGCATCAAAATGGTGCTTCCTAGGTGAAGATGTAGAACCACTAGGTTGAGAAGAAACATTTCCCTGCTATATATCCTCAAATTCCCTGAGGTTCCACTCTATAATCAGTGCCTGATTCACAATCTCAATAATACATTTCAACCTTAACACATTGACCTAGTATTTGACAGTATTCTAGAGGCCTTCCTCAAAGAATATCGATCTCGACAGCTCATCAGTTAGGTACATCAGTGCAAAACTATGCAACTATATAAAGTATGTTGAGTACTTTATAACCGCCATGGTTCCCTGCTCTAAACGCATGAACTCACTAGATCACACTGCCCATAGTGTCTTGTGGTAAATTTAGTCAAGGAAGTAGGTCTGGAGATCCATCCAACCCATATCTCATAGCCTTTAAGCCTACTTCAGAACATCCCACCAGTACTTTACTACTCCATGTATCATATAAGGTGTGAGCTTGACCCTCCACTCATGATGTGTCTTCAGATGCTCGAAGATATCTTGTGTGGTCTCAAGCCACAACTCAGAAGCTTGTGGGCCATCATACCCCTAAAAAGTGAAAGGATGTTTCTTCTAGAACACCGATGTCAGCTCGGCCATACTCATGGTAGGATATGGTGCTCCTTGAAAAGTCTTCATGTAGAAAAATAACCCCTCGTGGAACTATGCCTCAGCACCTATGTCTAAAATAGTCTATTTTACCACAAAATGCACTAAAAGGGGATCCACTATTATCTCATGGCCCACCACCTTTGAAGCATGGTCATTGCCACCCTCTTGGCATACCATTGGAGGTCTTCAGGGTGACATGTTTCTACAATGCCAAACACTCGCCTCAAAAAGGAATGATATCAAAGTCGCATCTCAAAAGCATAGGATAGGTCAAAACCCTCCTAAAAACAAGTCATAACACAAAACCTAATCCTAAGTCCATGACTGTACAAAGAACAACCACAACACAACTAGAAACAATACCTCTCACCCAATCAAATTCTGGGTGTAGGTCATGTCTCTATTTTCCATTTATTTTCATTTAATAGTCATTATTTGACATGATTTAACCAATGGTCCACCAAGTACTGATCCTTGAAGACCTATAACACCTCATGACCCAAAATCTGATGCCCATATAATCCATACACATCAAATTTACATTAAAATTGTAATTTAAAATGTACATATTTTTTATTTCATAAGGGCCCAAACACATTATGAATTGAAAGATGATGTCACTTCTCTATCCTCTGCACAAAGTCTATATCAAAATTTGGAACAACTATTAGATCAACTATCACAATATCATGCATCAAATAATTCATCTTAAATGGCATGATATAATTCATGATATGTGATTTCTAACAAGCGACTATATGATGTATGAGATGGAATACCCTCATCTCATTGGGTTGTAAAAAATAGAACACACAATTGTATCTATAGTATATGCACAAATCATGTTTGACGCCTAATGGTGAAATCAAATCAACTATAATTGTCAACACTAGAAAATATCAATTTCATTTAGGGTAATTTTTATTTTTATTGTACACGGGTTAGCTACACTCGAGCATAACTCATTAACAAATTCCATTTTCCTTCATATCCATGTCTATTGTCTCCAATTATTAAATCAAACTAGAAAAGACAATTTCTCTTATACCACTTTATAACATCCTGAACTCAGATGCCACTCAAAAGTTCCCCAAGCACGGTTGGCTACATGGCCTCAAGCGCACTCCTCAAATGCAGGATGCTTCCGACTAGTGGTGAGGGCCTAGTTGAGTTATTGGGGAGAATATTCCCTCATTACCAGAGTATATCATTGTGTAAGTA
This sequence comes from Viscum album, assembly GCA_963277665.1. Lineage (NCBI taxonomy): Eukaryota > Viridiplantae > Streptophyta > Magnoliopsida > Santalales > Viscaceae > Viscum > Viscum album. The sequence continues at coordinate 958,088,463 of OY728148.1, read as the reverse complement.
AATCAAATTCAATAGAAGAAGTAAATACAATAAGCGTAAAATAGGTAAAATAGAAAAGAAAAATAGGAATATATAACAATCCATAAGTGTCTCATATACCATGATATATATGATACATGTGTCTAGAAAACAACCAAAAAATATACATGGAAATAAAGTACAATACAAGTATCCAAAATCCAAAAAGATCACAAAGTGTCACAGTAGAATCGCAAGCCTCAGTTCGGTCTCATTCTCCCATGCTCTAAAGAAATGATCAACAAATACTGCTAGGGAGATTGCCCCTACTATCCCCTCAAACCATATAATTTGTTTGGGTCCCCAAGGATGTCCAAACAAGGTGTGATATAAACATCCCTGTAGGTTTCCACCAAAAGATCTATACAATTCTATGATGCATTATGAAATATGCAAAACAAGTACAAGTAAGTAGTAATGTATGTGTGAAATCCAAAGGCATATAACCAATGCAAACAAGTTATACCGAACAACCTCTTGTGGCTCCATGCAATAAGTGGAAGCTCCTAACACAGAACCTATAGGCAATATAAACAAATAACACAGCCTTGTCATAAAGCAATCCATATCTTGTCCACACATCCTTACTCTATAAAGAACACCATATCAAAAACCCACGACCTTGTTGTACAACCACAATCATATATCCCACGATCGTGTCATATAATGAAATGTAGACCATGAAGGGCTGAATCCAATGTATTGAAGACAATGGCATCATCATCAAGTCCTAGAATCATATCGATAGAAACTCAGTATAGGAATTGGTTGGAGTCCATGGAGCATGTGTACCCGCATGTCCTACATGAGTCCAATCATGCTAGATATAATGTAAAACAAAGCTCAGGACATCAAACAGAATCAAGTCCCAAAGTGAATAATCAACCAAGGTGTCCACTACTGTGTTCCAAATCCATGGAGATCCATCATTGGAATCTATGTAAATCATCAACCATTCCAGACATTTTACAATTTATAACCGTATGAGTCTTCCCACTCATATAAACAATTACATTCAAAACCATTCAATGAATATACCTACTCATTTAAACTATTACATCTCATGAGTATATCCACTCATGTACTCCACTTCCATTTAATCATGTCAAATGGTTATACCCACCCACTTATCCCCAATTTCAATTTAACACATCACATAGATATACCCACCCTTTAATCATAATTACCAAAAAAACATTTATGCAATCTAAAAACAACTAACAAGTATACCGACTCGTTTAACAAGTTCCATTTAAGCATTTAATCAATTTAGGCATGACATATTAGGATAACACAAGACAGGGAGGCATGACATCTCTGACAAAAAAACATTATGTTCATATTTTTTATCAACTAATGAGGATTTGTTTATTTTGTTAATGATAAAACCCATGTATTTCAATGTTTTATTAAAATAATGGGTAATTTGAGTTTTAGAATGAATATGGGAAAAAATGAGAAAGTGCATAATTTTGGATTTTTGGCAGATTTTTACCAAAAGGAGTTTTTGTCATTTATTAAAAAATCTATGTCAAAAACTACTGATTAATTTTTTTTAATACTAATTTTCTTTTCTTCAACTTCAACTTTATGACCTAGAGCTGATTTGAAGATCTATTAGTCCAAAAAATTAATTGAATTTGGAAACTTTTCCGGGCGGACAACATGGACCTCACCACCGTAACAGATGCACAAATCGGTCTCCTCACCTCTAATATATGTTATTCTACCTGGGATATCACTAAGACACATAGGATTGACTCTAAAACAATTTTGGGGGATTTTTTAAGACATTAAGGTTTCCATTGATCATTATACATTTGAAGGAAGCTTCCAGGAAATTTCAGCCATAAAACGTTTTATTCAATGAAAATTCCATACCTCATTAATACGATGTCTAAATGATCTGAAATGTGGCGGTTGAACGGAAAACACATTTAGGAACAACTTGTATGAAGGAGTACATGTGTTAATCGGCCATTTATTGTGCCAACAATGCACAATCATTTAGGCGATAGAATTCTCACTATAAAAGGAGGCTCTCGCATCCTTCCCAAATTATAAGCTCGACACAAGCAGCCAAGGAGGGTTCCCAACGGGGCATGAGATGATGATACACCACACTTTTCTCCCCATTTCATCATTTCATCTTACTTTAATTTTAGTTTCTTATTATTTTTCAATTGTATTTCAAATTTTATGCTTACCAATCCATGCCTTTGTATTTCTCTATCCACTTTTCTTCATTTCATTCCCTATCTCTCTCTTCTCTTCCACCCACTCCACCAAGTAATATATTACTCTCAGAAATGAGAGGATAACCCCAAGACATGGCCAAAGGGGCGGTGAAGGTGATCATGAATTTTATTTAATGTTTAATTTTATGTTTGTAGATATATTTGAGTAGCATGCATAGGTAAGTCGAATGTCCCTGATGTTGTTACTACAACCGATAACATGAAACTCAATCTATCCATATTATTTTATTTAATAATTTCCCCTCCCTCAATTGGTTAGTTCTTCACACATTAGAGTTGAGATAATCAATGGATGAAATGGCTTCAATTGAACCGGGTCCTGGAAGATGACACATTCTAGACAAAGGTGTGTCACCAACTTGGATTAAAGGAGGAGGTGGAAATGAGAGTGATCAAACATTCAATGATATTCCACAATTTATAAATAAATAATAGCAGTTAGAACATGAGATTTCGTGTTTGGATTATCAAACTGAAATAAAAAATAAAAATGAGAATAATGATTGAATATTTAACCAACCCCAAAACCAAGTTCTTTCTTATTAATTAATTCTATATAGACTTGAATCATAGTATAAATTTAGATTTCTTCCTTCACATATCATTATTTTAAATAATAAAAAACTCAAAAATATTTTAATCACATTCATATAATAAACAAAACCACAAAAAGATATAGAATATGTGAATTAAAAAAATTAATTTTACTACATTGAGAAGGATATTCAAGAGAGATGATGATGTTCATCCACTGTTCTGTACTAGAAAAAATATAATTATTTTTGTCCACACCCCACAATAGATGTGCGTCAAAACTGACACTGTTTCCAGGGATCCAATCATTAGTTCATTTACTTTTTGTTTTTTCACATATTTTTTATATGTCATTTTATTTAAAAAACGAAAAAAATACTACCATGAGTTATTCAAATTCAGAATATTATGCATGGAAAAATTACTCACAGGTGTAGCAACAAAAACAAGAAGAAGACGAATATTTTAGAAGAGATCATATGAATGAACATAGAAAAAGCATTGAACAAATAACCAGAAATTATAATAGGTATTTTGATTATGTTGATGCATTAATAGAGAAACCCAACCATAATCCAAAGGAAGAACATGAGAAAGTGGTGGAATAAATTTCACCACTTGTATTTGAAATTGATGAACCTGAGGAAGCATGGGAGGAAGACGTATCTACTGAGCTACAAGTGGGAGATCAACAAATTTTGGATGAATTATTGATTAAATATGAAGAACTACATAACTTCTCCATACAATAAAAAGACTAATATTCATCACCACTGAAGGAAGAAACCACCCATGTTGTGGAATTTGATGTCAAGATGGAGGAGCCTGACTAGCTACCTTTATCCTCAAAGAGTACACTCCAAGAGGAACTTACCATTAAGGAAGATATTAAAGCTGAACCGACTCAGGGATTTGATCCATTCATTGAATCGATCCCTTCTAATTTTATTGATTATGAATTCAATATCACTCCATGTGGTTTTGATTATACAGAATTAGACAACCTCAACTCTTCCTTGGAGGATGAAGAATAACCTCGATGTGCACATGCTGAGGATCATATGGAGCTCCCTAGATACACGTAATATTTATTCAAGGAAGTTCATGAAGATATTCTAGTGTATTTCCATAAGGAAACCATGACAAAATATGTTTTTATGGTGAAGAATTTTATCTTGATACTTCATGTTTTAATATTATTCATATTGAATTCCTCTCTTACATTCCCGTTGACTATTATTTTGATGATGCATACCTCAAGTAACTAATGGACAGAGAATAAGAGGTTGCACAAGTGTCAGAAAAGAAGGAGGATGATTCATAATTCATCCTACCCCTCCCATGCACGTTATATCTCATTGTAAAGGGGAGATATAGTGTACTCTTTCCCAGAAGGATGAAGAAAAAGTTGGGAAAATCAACATGTGGTCGTTCAAATCAAAGAATCATTTTCCTCCATCAGAATGTGGATAAAAGTAGGTACTACCCTCTAGAGGTAGTCAAAATTCATGGCCCACTTGGGGGATAATACAATGATTTACCATTACATGTTTCTAGGAATTTATATTTCAATTTATTTTCATTGAAATAATTTAGCATGTGGTCCCCTGCCTCTTTTATTTTGAGATTAAGTAAAATCATCATTGTGATTAATTGATTAATTTTTTTTGTAGGATCATGATGGTAGAAGGAAGCCCCAAACAATAAAGGGTAAGGACTATGTTTCATGGAAAATGGTGTTCAATTTTATTGCTTTATCATTTAAATTCTCCACATTTTTTTCAACAACATTTTTTTATCTTTAAATATAAAATTTCATTCCCACACTTAAATTCATGTTTTACTCGAATTATCAAAGATACATGAGTTTCTTAGGAATACTATGATTCCATGATTTAGATTTCAATGTTGATATGATTTAATGATTGAAATTAATAATTGAATTTTTAAAATGAAGCATGGATATTTAAGTAATGACTCCTGATTTGAAGGAATTAATTGATTCATGTAAATGAAATTTCTCTACTATCCTTCATGCATTGAATTTCTGTAGTTCATGTGAATTGATTTATTAGTCATTCCATTAGTGATTGTCCAATATTATATTTTACATTCCCAAGAGTATTTATAAACCATGTACATCCAATATATTCTTGAGCATATTTCTTGGATGATCTTCAGACATGTAACCAACAAGAACTTGTATTGAAACTTATCAAAGCTATGACTATGAAAAAATACATTTAAAATGATTGAGGCATCTTTTGGAAATCCAATTCTTCTTAAAAGACCACCTTTACATCAATCCTTATTTTATCCCACAGAGATAATGAAAGACCATTATAGGAATGAGTCATGTTTCAAACCATTTTTATCCATTCTGACCCGCCTTTGAGTATTTTCATGATATTTGAAAGTTGATGTTTGGGGTCAAAGGGAATAATGGTGGATGAGATAATATACATTGTAAGGAAGAAGTGTCGGGGTATTATTATGGTAATAGTAAAAGGTTGTGGAATCATTCATTATACTCTATTTTCCCCTCTTGAATTAAAAAAATGACAAAAATGACAAAAAGAACCGACAAAAAGAGTAAAAAATGGGTTGTGATTTGGGAAAACCAAAAATCACCATTTTCTAGACTTATGATCATATGATCGTTTGTTGTTAGTTGATGGATGTGAGATTAGATATAATCATAACTTTCAAAAAAATAATTAAAATAAAAAATAATAAAAACCCATAGGGTGAAAAAATCATTGATTATTCTTACTTGATCATAACATTTTCTTTGAGTTTTGGGAATTATGTGTTGATACTTTGTAGGGAATAATTTCGTTATGTGTTTTCTTTTGATATCATGCCTAGTACTCAAGAGATTAGCCTCCTACTTGCGCCTTAATTTTTAAATCATCAAATCCTACCAACCATAAACCTCAGAGTCAATAGAACCTTAATTGAAAGTCCTCAGGATTTTATGTGCATTTTTCCTCTACAAAGTGGAGAAATTAGTTCATTTACAGGACTATGGCAAAGGATCATGTTCTCGTCATATGAGAATAACTCTACATCAATTGTATCATGAGTGATGAGAGAAAAGAATAAAAAATGAGGTAAATCATGACTTGTCATTTTAATAATAATTAATCAATGATTTTGAAAGAATGAAAGGATAAGATTCATCAATTTTCAAAGGGTAAAAGTAAATATGTGAATTATTTTTTTCATTAAAAAATCAGAGATTAAATTTATATTTTATGCAGATTTTTTAAAGTATGATTTCACATTGATTTTTTTTTATTTTATTACCATTGAATTTAAATATTGGTAATATTGGTGTCCTCTAATTTCCATTTTGATATTTTATAGTTGGGGACAAGCATGGTTTAAGTGTGGGGGTATTTGAAAGATCAAATTTATGTGCATGTTTTTTTTCAAATAAAGAGGATTTTTAATGTTTTTCAATGATAAAACCCATGTATTTCAATTTTTTATTAAAATAATGGGTAATTTTAATTTTAGAATGATTATGAGAAAATTTTATAAAAGTGCATAATTTTGGATTTTTGAAATATATTTACCACAAGGGTATTTTTGTCACTTCATATAAAATATAATTTCAAAATTCATGATTTTTTTAGAATCCTGATTTTATTTCATTCAAATTTCTCTTCATGTCCTAGAGTTGATTCGAATATCTATTAGTCCAAAAAAATCATTGATGTTGGAATCTTTTCCGAGTGGACAACATGGACCCCACCACCATAACAGATGCACAAATCAGTCTCCTCACCTCCCATTTAAGTTATTACAATTGGGATAGCACTAGTACACATCAGAACTACTCTAAAACAATTTTGGTTGAGTTTTAAAGTCATTAATGTTTCAATTGATCGTTATACATTTGAAGGAATCTTCTTATAAATTTTGGCCATAAAAATCTTTATTCAGTGAAAATTCCATAACTCCTTAATACTATGGATAAATTAGATGATGGTTAGAGGTTGAATGGAAAACATATTTGTGAATAAATTTTATGAAGGTGTCCACATGTGAACCGACCATTTAATGGGCCAACGACATGCAAAATTTCAGAAGACATAACTCTTCCTATAAAAGGAGGCCATCGACTCCTTCCCAAATCATCAGCTCGACAGCCAAAACTAAGGAGGGATCCCATCAGGGAACGGGCCAATTCTTCTCCTCCTTCCCCCCCTTATTTCTTATTTTAATTTTATTTTAATTTTATTTTTTTTTTATTTTTCATTTGTAATTCAAATTTTAGTTTTATTAATCAATGTATTTGTGTTTCTCCATCCACTTTTCTCCATTTCTTTACCTCTCTCTCTCTCTCCTCTTCCACCCACTTCACAAAGTAAAATATTACTCTCGAAAATGAAAGGTTGACCCTAAGACTTGGCTTGGGGGGAGGTGAAGGTGATCATGAATTCTCTTTAATGTTTAATTTTATGTTTGTAGAAATATTTGATTAGAGTTCATGGGTAAGGAGAATGTCCCCGATGTTATGACCGTTTCCGAGGACATGCAACTCAACCTATCCTTATTCTTTTATAAAATCATTTTTCCTTGTCTCTATTGTTTAGTTATTCACACGTTGGAGTTGATATATCAGTGGATGAAATGGCTTTGATTGAATAAGGTATTGGAAGATGACACATTCTAGACAAAGGTGTGTCACAAACATGTAGTAAAGGAGGAGGTGGAATTGGTCGTTATCAAAAAGTCAATAATATTCCACAATTAATAAATAAACAATAGTAGTTAAAACATGAAATTTAATGTAAGTATTATCAAACTAAAATAAATCATATAAAGGATAATAATTATTGAACATTTAACCAACCCCCAAAATCAAATTCTTTTATATTAATTCACTTCTAGAAAGGGAGGTTTTCCCAAGGACTGTAGAGTACTTTTACTAACTGTTTAAGGAAACTATTGGTAAAAGTTGGTTAAATCATATTCTCCAAACAGTTTATCATATCCGTTTGGAAATGAATACTCTATACCAATGGTTTTCTTAAACCGTTGTTATTGAGTGGTTTAAATCACTCTTTTCCAACGGTTTCTACAAACTGTTGGGAAATTTTTCCCCCAAATTCAAAAATTGTCGAACTCTCCCATTCTGTGTGACTGCATCCCTAAACAGAAGGGAGAATTGGGATTTTACTTCCCCTGTGTCTGAAATCCCTCCATCCTTAAAATTTATCATTTCTTCACATGTATTATATAAGTGATAGTGAATCTACTATTTTGGTTTTATTTTTTCATTTGGGTGAAGTGGAGAAGTGGGATTCTGTTTACCCTACTGCGAAAATTCTTCGTTCTGATCCATTTTCAAAATTTCTTTGTACTACACATCTAATTTGTAAGGGACACTTTCATTTTAATGTTCTAACTATACTGTTTTGGTTCTCTATTTTGATTTGGGTGTGTATGACTTTTGTTTTCTGTTTGATTTGGGTGTTTGTGTTGGGCTTTGACAGTGAATCAAATTTGATTCAAAATGAATTATGTGTTAATATCATCCATTAATTTTAAATTCTTAGAAAGCATGGTATTGTTGGGAATTTTGTGTTAATATCATCCATCTTCCACATGATTCACATCATGGTAAGAATGTTTGATGTTGTTGTAAAGATCAGAGAGAAAACTCATACACTCCAGGTTGTTTATAGTGTCATGGTTAGTCATGAGTGATAATTGGATTCCAAGATGATTGTACTAATATAACTTTAGGGTCAATTACATATGTTTCTCACTGTACGTTGTATATAATGTCTCTTTCTTGGCCAATAAAAACTTTTATGATGGTGGGGTGCTTTTCACTAGCCATGCTGGCATGTGTATACATCCATAACAATGTTAGATAAGTCACAAGATTAATTCAGTAATCTTGTTATCATTGACATACATTATTATTAATATCAAATTTGAAAATAAAGGTTTTTGTCTATACATTAGGAAATTAAACCATTTTACAAGACATGAACAACCTATTAGTGTAGTGGCCTAAACTTTATCCACCCATGGGGTGTGATTGACTTGAGGAACTAATTGGGTAATGAAAGGTATGACCATAGAGGTGCCAAGAATGATTTATTGAACAGGAGTGAATGATTTGGGATGCCTGTAACACATAATTGGGACTGAGGCATGTGCCTCTATTTGGGATGCCTATAAAGGGGCCTTGAAGTCCTCTTTTACCAACAATTGTGTGCAACCATTGGTAAAACACTTCCTTTTACAAATGGTCTGATTCAATGACGAGGAAATTCCCCTTTATTGATAATTGTGGATTTCGAGTTATTGACATGACTCACACTCTTTCCATAGATTAACCAGATGATTGAATTTTTGCTCAAGAAGCTAGGTCGAATTTTTTAATTTATTGAGCCTCTTGTATAGTACTACTTCATGATAGTTATAACTATGTTTTTCTTCTTGATACATGACATACATTACCATCATTCAGTTTATGATTCTGTTATTAGTTGGTATTACTGATTTGGTTATTTTCATCCATTTTCGATATTTTCCCATTGTTATCTCTCTTCCACTTTTAGCTGATAATATTAAAAATTTGAAACTTGGGTAATGAGGGAATAATCTCCCCCAGAAACAACAAATGCTCTCACTATTAGTCAACAACATTTGGAATTTTGGTAGATGTGCATGAGGCCATGTGGCCATCTGGGTTTGGGTCACTAATGAGTGGAATCCTGGTTTAGGACGTCACAATTCCTAGATATCCTTTTTATATGTGTTTCTAATCAAATCCATAACTATAACTATTGAAGTCCCCTCTCAAAAATCAATTGAGACATGATTCAATGAATACACCTGCATCATTCAGAGTGTGTATCCTTGTATATATCTTCAATCCACCGTAAATCTTCTTTTTATTTATGATTTTTTTTATCGGAATGGATTTTATATATTATGATCTTTGGGTTAGAATTTAGTTATTTGTTTCTAATTACTTACATATTTTTTCATTGTAGGAAATGACACCCATTGAAGAGATGCGTTCAAAAAAGATGACAGAAAATAATAATCGCATGACACAGATGGGCATTCCTGCACTCATCCATTTTGTGAGTATTTTATTTCAAATATATATATTTCAATAACATAAAATATCACGTGTTTACTTTTGTGTTAAACTTTTTTTCAAGATCTACCCCCTAGATGAGAGATATCTGATGTGGAGCCTGATATTGCTCCTAGTACAGAGGCCAGTGGTAGGAGGGGGTGGTGTCAGAGTTAGACAATCGTCTGGTGACCGTGGTACTGAGGCCGGTGGTACGAGGGGGAGGCAGGGGCATACTCGCTTGTGTGGGATGTAGGGGAGGGGGTGTACTTTCTTGTGTGAGGTATAGAACTTCTAGACACAGATGATGGTTGAATAAAATGATTAATGACAAATGATTTATAAATCTCGGCTGGAATGTTGGGATTTTTTGGTGACACAAGCCAAATACTCCGACATCATTCCGGTCAGCCATCTATCTTGGAGACATCTACCACATGAAGTCAAGGTTAATGCGTGGGTACAAATATGGTTAAAAAAATATTGGATTTAATGTAGTAATTTTTTATATTTATATGAATTAATCTATTGGGTGTCAGCTTCGGTTTAACTTCCCTTATGGTGATTGTCCACGACCAGCACGTTTAAAGGATCTAGGAGATCTTTAGAGAGGTTATAAGCATGAGCATTATGTTGGATGGTGTGATAGAGTGGGAACAGAGATGGATACAGTACCTATCATGGATGAATGTCCAATAGAGCAATATCGCCAAATGATTACCCATTGGGCGACTGCCATATTTAAGGTATTAATCCCATTTGACGTATTTAAATGACAGTTTTCATATTTTGCATTAAAAATATCTTATTTATTATTAAATATTATTTATTAATATTATGAAAAAACATTTATTCAAAGAAATACCTCAACACTTTAGGGTGCACTACTACGTCAGATCATGGGAGGCAGCTGGTATGATATAGTTGTTTATAATGTTTCTTTAGGACTTTCCCTTTTTATTGTTTCCTACATAAATTATGTGATTTAATGAATATTTAATATATGATTATACTAGAACATTATATTGTTTCAATGTCATTACTGAAGTAAAAAATTGAATATTTAAGGATGTCTCCCTCGAGCGTAATTGTTTTGCTCGAGTAGAAGGAAAAAATATGGAATTGCGGTTAATGAACTGACACAAGAAAAGATTTTAAGTTTTAATTTGTTTATTTAAAAGTTTAAAATATATTTTGAAATTTAATAATCTATTAATATTTTTAGCAGGCTGAGTAAGAGGCCCTTGATGCCCCGAAGCCTGACAATTTGGGGCCACATGATCATTTTTATCAGGTTTTGGGAGATGAGCACTCTGGATGATTACACTACTGACCTGGTATGAATAGAGTCTCAACAAAGTATTGGTCCTCTCTAGGTATCCATTATAGTACCAACGAGTTGGAACAGGTCAACGAGCATGCAAGATAGTCTGATAAAAGGGTTACAGAGTTGGAAGAACTGGATCAAATGAGGGAAAAGGAATTTATAAAACTGATCAAAGCCTAATCTTCATCACTTCCACCAGAGGCCAGTGTGACTTGTCAGATAAATATGTCGTCGATGGGTGCATTATCCTATGCACCATGTAGTAGTTCTAGTGGCGGTCGAGATGATGACGTTCCTGGTGATGACGAGGATGATGAAGAGGACGAGGGAGAGGATGAGGATGAGAACGAGGGATAGGATGGGGTCGAGGGAGAGGATGGGGCTGATGATGAGAATGGGGACAATGACGAGGATGATGATGAGGAAAAAGATGGTGGTGAGTATGAGCCTGATGATGACACTGGTGATGATGATGGTGATCAGGGGCAGATTGATCCATTACATTTTTGAATTTTGTATAACTCTTTATTTTTTTAACCTGGTTTTTCACTCTTGTATTGATAGTTTTGAATTTTGTATATCTATTTATTTTTTACCTAATATGGAAGCCTAATGATGTTATAATGGTTTTTAGGGCTTCTGGGGCATGTTCAGAGCTCGGAACCCCAGTCGGCATAAAAAAACACTATGCCTCACGGTTTGTAATGAATTTAAATCCATCCCACAAGGTATCTACTAACCATATAGGGATATATATTAGAAGGAATGTGCATGATTTTCCCTAACCATGAACCAGGGGATGTACATCATGAAAAATGCCTATAGTTTTAGTATAAGATATTATCACTGTTGTTGCACGATTTTCCTAACTGGCATATGAAAAACTGACCAAATGCATTCGGATTGTGTTGATACTTTATGAAAATGATCAATGATTCATAGGTCTCTTTCTTGGAAAATACTCACTTTTATGATTGTGGGGTTCTTTTCAATAGCCATGTTGGCATGTCTATACATCCATAACAATGTTAGATAAGTCACAAGTTTAATTCAGTAATTTTGTTATCATTGACATACATTATTATTAATCTCAAATTTAAAAATAATTTTTTTTCTCTATACTTTATGAAATTAAACCTTTTTACAAGCCATGAACAACCTATTAGTGTAGAAGCCTAATCTTTATCCACCCATGGGGTGTGCATGACTTGAGGTACTAACTGGGTAATTAATGTTATGACCATAGAGGTGCCAATAATGATTCATTGAACATGAGTGAATGATTTGGGATTCTTGTAACACATAATTGGGCCTGAGGCATGTGCCTCAATTTGGGATGCCTATAAAGGGTCCATGAAGTCCTCTTTAACCAACAGTTGTGTGAAACCATTGGTAAAAATATTCCCTTTTCCAATGGTTTGATTCAATGATGAGGCAATTCACCTTTAATGGTGATTGTGGATTTCGAGTTATTGATATGACTAGCACACTTTCCACCGATGAACCAGATCATTGTGTTGTAGATCAAGAAGCTAGGTACAATTTTATAATTTATTTAGCCTCTTTTATAGTAATACTTCCTAAAAGTTGTAACTATGGTTTTCTTCTTGATACATGAAATACATTACCATCATTCGGTTTAGGATTTTGTTATTAGTTGGTATTATTGGTTTGGTTATTTTCATCCATTTCCAATATTTTCCCATTGTTATATTTCTTCCACTTTTAACTGATAATATTAAAATTGTGAAATATAGGTAATGAGGGAATAGTCTCCCCCAAACACAGCAAAGGCTCTCAGTATTAGTCAATAACATTTGGAATTTTGGTAGATGCGCTTGAGGCCATGTGGCCATCTGGGTTTGGGTCACTAATGAGTGGCATCCTGGTTTGGGACATCACAATTCCTACATATCCTTTTTATAGGTGTTTCTTATATAATCCATACCTATAACTATTGAAGGCCCCTCACCAAAATCAATTGGTACATAATTCAATGAATACACCTACATCATTAAGAGTGTGTATCCAAGTACTTACCTTCAAACTACCATAAATATTCTATTTCTTTATGTTTTTTTATCAGAATGGATTTTCTAAATTAATTTTTTTCGGTTATAAATTAGTTATATGTTTCTAATTACTTCCATATTTTTTCATTGAAGGAAATGACACCCAATGAAGAGATGCAGTTGAAAAAGATGATAGAAAATAATTGTCACATGACACAGATGGGCGTTCTTCCACTCATCCATGTTGTGAGTTTTATTTCAAATATATATATTTCAATAACTTATAATATCATATGTTTACTTTTGTGATAAACTTTTTTTCAGGATCGACCCCCTAGATGAGATATATCTGATGAGGATCCTGATATTACTCCCAGTACAAAGGCTGGTGGTAGGAGTGGGGTGGTGTCAGAGTTAGACGATCATATGCTTATCCCGGTACTGAGACTGGTGGTACGAGGGCTTGTGGTGCGAGAGTTATATGATCCACTGGTCATACCCAATTGGACTATTCTCTTACCACAGACGTATCTTCAACACCCCATTTTGATCCAAGTGTGTCTTTAGGGACACACAAGTTATTTAAGCCTCCGTTGTTTACACTACGAGTTGGACAGATGTCTATGCCATCATCTTTTTCTTATGGTTCATTGTCATTGAGCTATTATATTCCACATTCTGCAACTCCTTCTCTAACACAGTATGTGGCTGAGGAGCATACACTAAGGGAGACTACACCTGTATAGGATATTCCTTCATCTTCTGCACATCCAGTGATGCCCATTGATCTGACAACCATAGTTATATTTATATAACTCTAACAAATTTTTATACCAAAATTTATTTTTATTATAACTTGTACTAATATTATTTTCTTTAAAAACGGATTCATCAACTAATAGGAGGTGGGGAAGGGGGCGTACTCGCTTGCGTGCAGTATGGAACCGCCAGACATAGTTGATGGTTCAATACAATGATGAATGACAAATGATTGATAAATCTCGGTAGGAATGTTGGGGTTTTTTGGCGACGCTAGCCAAATAATCCGACATCATTCCGGCCAGCCCTCTCTCTTGGAGACATCTGCCACACGAAGTCAACGATAATGCATGGGCACAAATATTGGTAAAAAATATATTGGATTTAATGTAGTATTTTTTTATTTATGTGAATTAATCTATTGTGTGTCAGATTCAGTTTAACTTTCCTGATGGCGAGGTGCACGACCAGCACGTTTAAAGGATCTAGGAGAGCTTTGGAGAGGTTATAAGCATGAGCTGTATGTTGGATGGTGTGATAGAATGGGAACAGAGTTGGAGACATTACATATCATGGATGACTTCCTGATTGAGCAATAACGTCAAATGATTACCTATTGGGCGACTTCCAAATTTAAGGTATTAATCCCATTTGAGGTATTTAAATGACAATTTTCATATTTTTCATACATATTATCTTATTTATTATTAAACAATATTTTGTAATCTTCTGAAAAAAAACATTTATTCAAAGAAATACCTCCACACTTTGGGGTGCAGTACAATGTCAGATCATGAGAGAGAGCTGGTATGATATAGTTGTTTATAACCTTTCTTTAGATCTTTCCCTTTTTATTGTTTCCTACTTAAATTATGTGATTTATTTAATATTGAATATAAGATTATACGTGCACATTATATTGTAAAAATGTCATTACATAAGAAAAAATTGAATATTTAAGGACGTCTCCCATGAGAAAAATTCTTTTTCTCGAGCATAAGGGAAAAATATGGAACTGCAGTTAATGAACTGACACAAGAAAAGATTGAAATTTTTAATTTGTTTATTTAAATGTTTAATATATATTTTGAAATTAAATAATCTATTAATATTTTTAACAGGTTGATTTTGAGGCCCTTGATGCCCAGGAGCCTGACAATTTAGTGCCACAAGATCATTTATATCAGGTTTTGGGAGATGAGAACTCGGGTTGATTACGTTGTCGACCTGGTAAGAATATAGTCCCGATGAGGTATTGGTCCTCTCCAGGTATTCATTCTAGTACCATCGAGTTGGAACAGGTCAAGGATCATGCAAGACAGTCTGATAAAAGTGTCACAGAGTTGGATTAATTGGTTCAAACGAGGGAGAAAGAATTTATGAAATTGATTGCAGAATTATCTTCATCACCTCTACTAGAGGAGAGCATGGCTTGTCTGACATATATGTCGAAGATGAGTTCATTATCCCATACACCACGTGGTAGTTCTAGTGTCGGTCGAGATGATAACATTCCTGGTGATGATGAAGATGCTGAAGAGGTTGAGAGAGAGGATGAGGATGAGGACGAGGGTGAGGATGGGGCCGAGGGTGAGGATAGTGCCAAGGATGAGCAATGGGACGATGAAGATGAGAAAAAAGATGGCAGAGAGGATGGGTCATATGATGAAAGTGGTGATGGTGATGGGGATCAGGGGTAGATTGAACATTTACATTTTTGAATTTTGTATAACTCTTTATTTTTTAACCTAGTTTTTCACTCGAGTATTGATATTTTTGAATTCATTAAAACTCTTTATTTTTTACCATATATGGAAGCCTAATGTTATTATAATGGTTTATAGGGATTCTGGGGCTTGTTCAGAGCTCGGAACCTTGGTTGGTGTAAAAAAACACTATGCCTCACGGTTAGTAATAAATTTAAGTCCATGCCACAGGGTATCTACCAACCATATAGGGATTTATATCATAAGCAATGTGCATGCTTTTTCCTTAACCATGCACTATGGGATGCACATCATGCACAATGTCTATAGTTTTAGTATAAGATATTATCACTTTTGTTGAATGATCATCTTAACTGACATACGTAAAACTGAACAAACACATTCGGATTCTGTTGATAATTTAGGAAAAAATCCTTGAGTCATATGTGCCATGTACGAGTCAACACCGCCCCAATATGAGGCACGGTGTGTCTAGTATCACTCAATGTGTCTCTCTTTTGTTTAAAATGGACACCCATTTAAGTAAAAACAACAGGAATACAGAAAACCGAACAAAAATATTTGGATTGTGTTGATACTTTAGGAAAATGTTCCATGGGTCATATGTGAGGTGTACGACTCAATCCCACCACAATCTGAGGCACAGTGTGGCCAGTACCACTTAAAGTGTCTCACTTTTATTTGAAATGGATAACATTTTAAGTGAAAACAAAAACTGACATACAGAAAATGGACCAAACATATTGGGATTATGTTGATACTTTAGAAAAACGATCCCTAGGATATTTTTGATGTGTAAGAGTCAACCCTGCATCCATCTGAGGAAGGATGTGGCCGGTACCACTCAATGTGTATTTTATTTGAAATGGACCAGATTTTAAGTGAAAACAACAACTGACTTACAGAAAACTGATCAAACACATTTGGATTGTGTTGATACTTCAGGAAAATGATACATTGGTCATTTTTTATCGGTACAAGTCAACTCCACCTCAACTGGATGTGTCGTGTGACCGTGATGTCCAAAAACGCACTTCATGTGTCGTAAATAGCCAAAACATGCGTTTAACGGTCAAATGCATGCCAAAAGAGATCAGAATAACTTGAAATCACTAGAAAACACCCTAATTATTATTTTGGAGGAGTAAGAGGAGACGTAACGTCATTTGGATGCGCGGTTTTCATGGAACAACTGAATATGTGTTTTTTAGGTGATTGGCGTGCTTGAAAAGCTGTGTGGGGTGGTCAAAACCGGCCGAACGACCTTAGAATGCTATTAAATCAGATGAAAAAAATTGGTGGGTGAAATATGAAATGTTAAGATAGATGGAATGTTAATTGAAGGTATCGTATGACCACACTGGACGAAAACGCACTATATGTGTCGTATATGGCCAAAACATGCGTTTCACGGTCAAATGCATGCCTAATGACATCAAAATGACATGAAATCACACAAAAACACCCTAATTATTATTCCTGAGGTGTAAAAGGAGACGGAATTCCATTCGGACACATGGTTTGAATGGAACGACTAAATATGTTTTTTTTAGGTGTTTGGTGCGCTTGCAAACCGTGCGTGGGGTTTTCAAAACTGGCTGAACGAACATGGAATGCCATGAAACCAGACGACAACAAAGGGTGTGTGAATTGGGAAATGGTTGGCCAGATGGAACATCAGTCGAAGGTGTCGTGTGACCGCGATGGCCGAAAATGCACTCCACGTGTCGTAAATGGCCAAAACATGTGTTTAATTGTCAAATTCATGCTGAAAGACATGATAATGACTTGAAATCACACAAAAACAGCCCAATTATTATTAGTCAGGTGTATGAGGAGATAACATGTCATTCGGATGTGTGGTTTGTGCGACATGACTGAATATATGTTTTTTAGGTGTTATGTGAGCTTAAAAAGTGTGCATGGGGTGGTCAAAACTGGCCGAACGACCACAAAAAGCCATGAAATCAGACAACAATAAGTGGTGGGTGAATTGTTAAATGGGAGGCCAGACATCATGTCAATCAGAGGTGTCGTGTGACCGCGCAGGCCAAAAATGCACTCTGCATGTCGTAAATGGCCAAAACATGTGCCTAACAGTCAAATGTATGTTGAACGACATCGGAATGACTTAGAATCATACAAAAACACCCTAATTATATTTTTTTATGTGTATGAGAAGACGACACATCATTCAGTTGTGTGGTTTGCACGGCACGACATTACATTTGTCTTTTAGGTGTTTGGCATGCTTGAAAAGCATTCATTGGGTGGTCAAAATTGGCCGAACGACCTCAGAATTCCATTAATTCGGACGACTACAAAGGTTGGGTAAATTTTAAAATGGTCGGCCAAATGACATATTAATCAGAGGTGCAGTGTGACCGCGCTAGCCAAAACACACTCCACGTGTCGTAAAAGGCCAAAACATGCGTGTAACAGTCAAATTCATGTCAAATGATATCAAAATGACATGAAATAATACAAAAACACCTTAATTATTATTCTTGAGGTTTATGAGTAGACGCACATCATTCAGATGCGTGGTTTTCACGGAACGGATAAATATGTGTTTTTAGGTGTTCGGCGTGCTTGAAAAGGGTGTGTGGGGTGGTCGAAACCAGTCGAATGACCTTGAAATGCCATGTAATCAGATGATAACAAAGGGTCGGTGAATTGTGAAATTTTCAGCTAGATGGCACATCAATCGGATGTTTTGTGTGCCCACGGTTGCCGAAAACGAACTCCACGTGTCGTAAATGGCCAAAACATGCGTTTAGTGGTCAAATGCATGCCAAATCACATCATAATGACATGAAATCTCATGAAAACACCCTAATTATTATTCATGAGTTATATGAGGATACATAACGTCATTCAGATGCCCGTTTTGCGTGACATGACTGAATATGTGTTTTTTAGGTGTTTGGCGCACTTGAAAAGCGTTCATGGGGTGGTCAAAACTAGCCGAACGACCTCAGAATGCCATTAAATTGGACGACAACAAAGGGTTGGTGAATTATAAAATGGTTGGCCAGATGACACATTAATCGGAGGTGTCGTGTGACCGCGGTGTCTGAAAACGCACTTTGCGCGTTGTAAATGGTCAAATCAAGTGTTTTAAGGTCAAATACATACCAAACGATATCATAATGACTTGAAATCACATTAAAATACCCTAAATATTATTTTGTAGGTGTAAAAAAAGACAACACATCATTTGGACCTGCAGTTTGCATGACACAACAGAATATGTGTTTTTTAGGTGATGGCGCGCTTGAAAAGCATGCGTAGGGTGGTAAAAACCAGTCAAACAACCTCAGAATTCCATAAAATCAGATGACAACAAAGGGTGGGTGAATTGTAAAATGTTAGGTTAGACGGTACATCAATCGGAGGTGTCGTGTCACCACGGTGGCCGAAAAAATACTCCACATGTCGTAAATGGCCAAAACATGCATTTAACGGTCAAATGCTTACCGAACGACATCAGAATGACTTGAAATCACATGAAAACACTCTAATTATTATTCATAAGGTTTGTTAGGATATAACACTTCATTTGGATGTTCGGTTTTCATGGAACGACAGAATATGTGTTTTTTATGTGTTTGGTGCACTTGAAAAACGTGTGTGGGGTAGTCAAAATCGGCTGAATGATCTTGGAATGCCATTAAATCGGACAACAACAAAGGGTGGGTGAATTGTAAAATGGTCTAATAGAGGACATGCCAATCGGAGGTGTCGTGTGACCACGGTGGCCGAAAACACACTCTGCATGTCGTAAATGGTGAAAACATGTGTTTTACGGTCAAATACATACTGAACAACATCAGAATGACATATAATCACACGAAAAACCCCTAATTATTATTCGTGAGGTGTAAAAAAAGACAAAACATCATTCGGACGTGCGGTTTTCACGACATGGTAGAAAATGCATTTTTAGGTGTTTGGCGAGCTTGAAAAACGTGTGTGGGGTGGTCAAAACCGGCCGAAAATGCACTCCGGAATGCCCCCCTCACACCTGAATTTCCCCGCACACCCCTCAGACTGCCCCCCCCCCCACCCAATGATCCATGGATCATTTGTGATCGTTACGAGTCAACCCCTCCTCAATCTGAGGAATGGTGTGACTGGTATCACTCAAAGTGCGTCACTTTTGTTTGAAATGGACAACATTTTAAGTGAAAACAACAACTGACATACGGAAAATATTCACAAGGCTACAAATATATTATTTAAATTAAGGGATAAAAAATATTATATGGTCTATTGGTCATACGTTTTTAGAAGAAAATATTCAGAAGGGATAGATTGAAACACAATGGGTCATAGTATATATAGAAAAACATGAATTATATTAGGAATGAGTCTCGACATCCCATCATGAACATGCACCAACACTCATGTTCTAATTCTCAATCACAGGTCATTCATTCTATAAAATAACAAAAAACAAATAAATATCATATTGTGATTTCATAAGAAACCTATGAACACTCAAGCATACCATATAACAAATTGTTCAACAAGGCTACACATAGATTCTTGAAAAATAAGTTTCAAAGTCTCATAAAAATACCCCAGTGGTGGGGAATACATATGGTGACACCATAGCCCCATGGATCACCTCAATCCCATCCTCAAACAGTGGGTTCTAGTACCAAACCAAAGTCCCTTTGGGAACCCAATACCAATGTCTTAATAGAATATGCATACCCACTTCCCATGATGGGGATTCATCTCACATCACACACAGGAGAGAAAATTACAATTAGCCACATACCCCATTATTCTAATTGAAAAATCTATGAAAAACATGTAGGCTATTCCGGTAACCCATCTCATATGTCGAGATTGGCCAATGTTTCCCAATAACACATCAGGAACCATTTATACATGGATACATAATCATTAGAGTAATATAAACATCCCATGTGCTTCCTATAACTCATCCTAGGTCTAAGAACATGACCACTACCATTGTCTATCTTATGTGTTTCATGATCCTTGCCAGTCTACCCATGTTTTTCTATTGGTTTTATGATACTCCACCCAAGACCATGACTAAACATCCCATGTTCTTCTTATAACATGTAGGTTTTTTCTCTTGTGTGTATTGGTGTATTGGGTTGAGTGAGGAATGTATTCTAAATTTTGAATACTCTTATGTGTGTTTGTGTTGTGGTTTGAGTAAGGAATGAATTCTAAAATTGGAATACTCTTATGGGTCTTATTGCATTTTCTATAACATGTAGGTTTTTTCTCTTAAGGGTGTTATTTCGTTTTGCTTTCTAAATTTCTAAATTTCTAAATTCTGGAATGAATTCTAAATTTTGGATACTTTGGATGGGGATTTTTTTTATTGGTGTTGTTGCAGGTCTGGAGAGGGGTTGTTGTGTTGTAGCAGGTCTAGAGAGGGGAGAGGGGCCTGCTACTGTGGAGTTGAGAAATTGTATACCAATGGTTTCAAAACCATTGGTATAGATACTATAATATAACTATACCAACAGTTTGTTATAACCTTTGGTATAGGTTTATACCAATGGTTATAACAAAACCGTTGGTATAGCCTTATGGATTTCCATATCCCCTTTATACCAGCAATTTCTAACTGTTGGTATAAGTGTAACACACATACACAAATGGTTTACAAACATTTGGTCTATGTTATACTTTAATACACATATACCATCAGTTTGTATCAAAGTGTTGGTATACCTTCTATTTTGAATCCTATACCAACGGTTTTCACAGAACTATTGGTATAGGCCAATTGTCACACCTTACTTGGCCATGGTTGAGGGAACCGTTGATATACTATATACGAATGGTTTCCAGGCCTTTACCAATGGTATACAACCGTTGGTAGAGTGTAAAATTCCAGTAGTGATTAATTATATATATACTTGCATATTAGTAAAAATTTAGAATTCTTGCTTCAAATGTCATTATTTTTAATAATAAAAAACCCAAAAAGATTTTAATAACTATCATTTAATAAACAAAACCACAAAAAGATATAGAATATGTGAATTAGATAAATAATGTGAACTGCATTGAGAAGGATCCTCAAGAGAGACGACCAGGGTCTGCCACTGTGTTGTACTAGGAAAAATATAATTATTTTTTCCCACACCCCAAGACATGCGTGTGTCAAAACAGAAGTTGTTTTCGGGGATCCAATCATTAGTTCATTTTCCTTTTCTATTTTAACATCTTATTTAGTTTTCATTAAATTTTAAAAACAAAAAAAATTCTAGGATGTATTCAAAATCCGGATATTATGCATGGAAAAATTACTCACAAATGCATAAAAAACAAGAAGAAGAATTTGAATATTTTAGAAGAGCTCATGTGCATGAACTTAGAAAAAGCATTGAACAACTAACCAGAACGGTAGAGAGAGATTTTGATCATGATCGTGCATTAATGGAGCAACCCAACCCTAAGCTGGAGAAAGAACCTGATAAAGTGTGTGTAAGAAATTTCACCACTTATATTTGAAATTAAAGAACACAAGGAGGAAAGGGAGAAAGACATAACCATTGGGCTATAAGTGGGAGATCAAAAAAGTTTGGATTAATTATTGATTAAATGTGAGTAACTACCTGACCTTCCAATATAATACAAAGAAGAAGATTCAACACCACAAAAGGAAGAAACCACCCAAGTGGTGGAATTTGAAGTCATGATGGTGGAGCCCGACTACCTGCCTCCATCCTCAAAGAGTCTATACTAAGAGGCACTTACCACTGAGGAAAAGATTGAAGCTGAACCAACTCATGGAATAGAACCATTCATTGACAATATCCCTTCTATTTTTATTGACTCAGAATTCTACATCACTCATTGTGGTTTTGATTATACAGAATCAGACAATCTCAGCTATTCCTTGGAGGATGAAGAAGAACCTATATGTGCACATGCTGAGGAACATACAGATCTCCTTGGATATGTTGAATATTTATTGAAGGATGTTTATGAAGAGATACTATTGTATTTCCCTAAGGAAACCATGAAAAAATCTTCTTAATTTGATGGGGAAGAATGTAATCTTAATACTTCATGTTTTAATATTATTCAAATAGAATTACACTTTGACTTTCCCATTGACAATTCTTTTGACAAAGCATGCCTCAAGGAACCAATGGACAGAGAATAAGAGGTTTCGCATGTAGTAACCAAGAAGGAGGATGATTCATACTTCATCCTACCCCCACCATGCTAAATATACCTCATTGTAATGCGGGTGGGGATATGGGGTACTCTATCCCTGGATCATTACTCACCCAGAAGAATTAAGCACAAGTTGGGAAAAACCACATGTAGTGGTTCAAATCAAAGAAGCTTCATCCTCCATCACACTTTGGATAATAGCCGGTACTACCCTCTAGAGGTAGTCAAAATTCACGGATGACATAGGGGATAATACCAAGATTTATGTTTACTTTCTAGAAATTCATATGTCAATTTATTTTCTTTGAAATAATTTAGCATGTGGTCCCCTCTCTCTTTTCATTTTGTGATTAAATGAAATGATCATTGTGATTAATTGAGTAATTTTATTTTATAGGATCATAATGGTAAAAGGAAGCCCCAGACAGTGAATGAGAAGGACCAAGATTCATGAAAAAAGAGAGGTCAATTTTAGTGTTTCATCTTTTAAACTCTCCACATTTTTTTCCACAACATATTTTGAGCATTAAAGAAAAATTGCTTTCCCAAACTTGAATTCATGTTTTACGTGACTTCTTTAAGAGACATGAGTTTCTTAGGAATCCTATGATGCCATGTTTTAGATTTCAATGTTGATATGATTAAATAATTGAATTTAATAATTGAATTTTTAAAATGAATCATGGATATTGAAGTAATGACTCATGATATAAAGGAATGAATTGATTCATTTAAATGAAATTTACCTACCATACTACATGATTTGAATTTCTGAAGTTCATGTGAATTGATTTATTAGTCATGCCCTGAGAGAATGTATAATGTTATATTTCCCATTCCTGAGAAAATTTCTAGACCAAGTACTTCCTTTTTATTATTGAGCATATTTCTTGAGTAATCATGGGACATGTAACCAACCACAACTTGTATCGAAACTTGTCAAATCTATGACTGTGCAAAAACACATTTAAAATGATTTAGGCATCCTTTTAAAAGATAATTTTCCTTAAAATACTACCTTTACATCATTCCTTTTTTAGCACATAGAGACCATGAATGAACTTTATTGGAATGAGTCATGTTTCAAGCCATTTTTACCCATTCCTACCCTCCTCTGAGTATTTTCATGATAGTTTAATGTTGAATTGTGCGGGTAAAGAGAATCATGGTGGACGGGATGATATACATTGTAAGGAAGAAGTGTAGGGGTTTTGTTGTGGTAATTGTAAAATTTTGTGGAATCACTCATTATACTCTATTTTTTCCCTCTTGAATTAAAAAAATTAAGAAATGACAAAAAGAACCAACAAAAAGAGAAAAAAATGGGTTATTATTTGGGAAAACATAAAATCACCATTTTCTAGATCGACGATCTTATGAGCGTATATGGATTGGTGATTGATGTGAGGTATGATATAATAATAACTTTTAAAAAAAGAAAATAATGTAAAAATAAAAAAATTATTCAAGAGGGTGCACAAATCATTCATTTTTCTTACTTGATCATAACATTTTCTTTGAGTTTTGGGAAGTTGGTGTTGCTACTATGATGGGGATAATTTCATTATATTTTTACATTTGATTTCATGCATACTACTTAATATATTAGCCTCCTCCTTGAGCCTTAATTTTTAAAGAATAAAATCCTACAGACCATAGAACTCAAAGTCAATAGAACCATAATTTAGAGTCCTTGTGATTTTATGTGCATTTTGTCTTTACAAACTGGAGAAAGCAGTTTATTTACAGGCCTACGGATAAATAGAATGTTCTCATGATATTATCATAACTCTAATTGAATTGTATAATGAGTAATGAGAGAAAATAATCAAAATTTAGGTAAATCATAACATTGAATGTTTAATAATAATGATTCAAGGAGCTTGAATGAATGAAAGGAGAAGTTCCAACAATTTTCAAATGGTAAAAGTAAACTATGTGAATTATTTGTATCATTGAAAAATGGGAAATTAAGTTGATATTGTTGAAATTTTTTGAATGTTTGATTTCACATTGAAAATTGTTTGATTTAATTTAATTGTAATTTTAATATTGGTAACATTGGTGTCCTCAATTTTCTAAGTTGAGATTTTATACCTGAGGACAAGAATGGTTTAAGTGTGGGGGTAATTGAGAGATAAAATTTATGTGCAAATTTTTGATCAAATAATGAGGATTTTTTAATTTTATTCAATGATAAAGAAAATATATTTCAATGTTTTATTAAAATAATGGGTAATTTTAATTTTAGAATGATTATGAAAAAAATTGAGAAAAGTGCATAATTTTGGATTTTTGACAGATTTTTACTACAATGGTATTTTTCTCAATTTTAAAAAAATATAATTCCAAAATTCATGATTCTTTTTTTTTTAAAATCATGATATTATTTTATTCAACTTTATCTTAAGGACATAAAGTTGATTCAAATATCTATTAGTCCAAAAAATTGATTGAAGTTGGAAATTTTTCTAGGCAAATAGAATAGACCGCACAACTATAATGAATGGAAAAATCTGTCTCCTCACCTCATATTTAGGTGACTCCACATAGGATTTCACTAGAACAAATAAGACCAACATTAAAATAAATATGGGGGGATTTTGAAGTCATTAAGGTTTCCATTGATCCTTATAAATTTGAATACAACATCCTAGAAATTTCAGACATAAAAAGTCTTATTCAATGAAAATTTCATAACTCTTTAATCTTGTTGCTAAATGAGCTAAAATTTGGAGGGTGAATGGAAACCAAATTACTGAATATCTTTTATGATGTGTTCCACACATTAATCTGACATTTAATTGGACAACAATGTTCAAACATTCAGAGGAATGACTTCTTCCTATAAAAGGAGGCCCTCGCCTTCTTCCCAAACAATCTGCTCGACAACCACAGCTAAGGAGGGATCCCACCAGGGAATTACACACTTCGTCTCCTCTTTCCACCCTAATTTATTCTTTATATTTTATTTTAATTTTATTTTTGAATTATTTTTCAATTTTAATTCAAATTTTAGTTTTATTAATCCATGCATTTGGGTTTCTCCATCCACTTTTCTTCATTTATTTCCCTCTCTCTCTCTTCTGTTCCACCCAATCCACTGAGTAATATCATACTCTCAGAAATGAGAGGCTAACCCTGAGACTTGTACCGGGGGGAGGTGAAGGTGATCTTGAATTTTCTTTACTGTTTAATTAAAAGTTTGTAGATAGATTTGAGTAGCATGCACATGTAAGGAGAATGTCTCTGATGTTGTGAATGACTCCAATGAAATGCAACAAAACCTATCCTTATTCTTTTATTTAATCATTTTTCCTCTCTCTATTGGTTAGTTCTTCACACATTGGATTTGAGATAATAAATATATGAAAGGGATTTGATTGAACTGGGTCCTGGAAGACGACACATTCTAGACAAAGGTGTGCCACCAACATGGACTAAAGGAGGAGGTTGAGTTGAGAGTGCTCAAACATTCAATGATATTCCACAATTTATAATTAAATAATAGTAGTTCAAAAATGAGATTCCATGTTTGGATTATCAAACTAAAATAAAAAATATAAAGGATCATAATGACTGAACTTTTATCCAACCCCCAAATCTATGTTCTTCCTTATTAATTCATTCTGTTTAGACTTGCATCTTAGTATAAATTTAGAATCCTTTATTTACATGTCATTATTTTATATAATAAAAAACCTAAAAATATTTTCATCACTTTCATTTAATAGAAAAAACAAAAAAACAGAGATATAATAGGTGAATTAGATAAAGTAAGTGATCTACATTGAGAAGGCTCTTCAATAGAGACTACTCTGGCAGCCACTATGTTGCAGTAGGAAAAATATTATTATTTTTGTCCATGCCCCACGACAGGCATGCATGAAAAGTAACATTGTTTCTAAGGAGAAAATCATTAGTTTATTTACTTTTTCTATTTTCACATCTTAGTTAGATTTCATTTCATTTAAAAAATTAAAAAAAGGAAATCCATGATGTTTTCAAATTCAGAATATTATGCATGGAAAAATTACTAACAGGTACAATGACAACAACAAGAAGAAGAAGATAAATATTTTAGAAGATCATAGGTGCATGAACTTAGAGAAAGCATTAAACAATTAACCAGAAAGGATGCTAGAGATTTTTATTATGTTCATGCATTAATGGAGTAAACCAAACCTAATCCAAAGGAATAACCTGAGAATGTGGTGGAAGAAATTCACCACTTATATTTGAAATTGAAGAACCTGAGGAGTCAAGGTTGGAAGACTTACCTGGTGAACTAAAAGTGCGAGATCAAAAAAGTTTGGATTAATTCTTGATTAAACGTGAGGAACTACCTGACCTCCCCATACAATAAAAAGAAGAAGATTAATCAACACTAAAGGAATAAACCACCCATGTGGTGGAATTTTATGTCAAGATAGATGAGCCCAACTAACTACCTCCAACCTCAAAGAATCTACTCTAAGAGTCACTTACCCATGAGGCCTAGAATGAAGCTGAACCGACTCAGGTAGTTGAACTATTTAATGACTCTATCCCTCCTAACTTTATTGAATCTGAATTATACATCCCTTATTGTGGTTTTGATTATACAGATTCTGACAATCTCAGCTATTCCTTGGAGGATTATGAAGAACCAGGATGTGCACATGTTGAGGAACATATGGAGCTCCCTGGACACATTTAATATTTATTGAAGGAAGTTCATGGAGAGATTATAGTTTATTTCCCTAAGTAAATCATGATAAAATATTCTTACTTTTATGGGGAAGAATTTGATCATGAGACTTCATGTTTTAATATTATTTAAATAGAATTACACTCTGACTTTCCTATTGACTATTATTTTGATAAAGCATACATTGGGGAACCAATGGACAAAGAAGAAAAGGTTGCACAAGTAGCAACCTAGAAGGAGGATGATCCATACTTCATCCTACCCCACCATACAAGATATACCTCATTATGAAGGTGGTGGGGATATGGTCTACTCTATAAATGGAGGCCCTCGACTCCTTCCCAAATCATCAGCTCGACACCCACAGCTAAGAAGCGATCCCATCGGGACACGACCATCTGCTTCTCCTGTCTTCTCCCCTCATTTATTATTTTTATTTTCTTCTAATTTTTCTTTGTATTAGTTTTCATTTTTAATTCAAATTTTAGTTTTCTTAATCCATGCCTTTGTGTTTCTCCATCCACTTTTCTTCATTTCTCTCTCTCCCTCTCTCTCTTTTCTTCTACTCACTCTTCCATGTAATTTCTTGCTCTCAGAAATTAAAGGATGACCCCGGGACTTGGCCCGAGGGGAGGTGAAGGTGATAATGAATTTTCTTTAATGTTTAATTTTATGTTTGTAGATAGATTTGAGTAGCATGCATGGGTAAGGCGACTGTCCCCGATCTTTTGACTCTCTCTGATGGCATGCAACTCAACCTATCCTTATTCTTTTATTTAATCATTTTACCACTCTCCATTGGTTAGTTCTTCACATGTTTCAGTTGAGAAAATCAATGGATGAAACAGATTCGATAGAACCAGGTCCTGCAAGATGACACATTCTAGAAAAAGGTGTGTCACCAACTTGGATTAAAGGAGGACTTGGAATTGAGAGTGCTCAAACATTCAATGATATTCCACAATTTATAAATAAAGAATAGTATTTCAAAAATGAGATTTCATGTTTGGATTATCAAACTGAAAGAAAACATATAATGAAGAATAATGATTGAACATTTAACCAACCCCCAAAACCATGTTCTTTCTTATTAATTTATTATTTTTATACTTTCATCTTAGTATAAATTTAGAATTCTTGCTTCACATGTTATTATTTTAAATAATAAAAAACCCAAAAATATTTTCATCGCATTTGTTTAATAAACCAAACAACAAAAGGTGATAGAATAGGTGAATTAGATAAATTATGTGGACTACATTGAGAAGGCTCCTTAAGAGAGAAGACCCTTATTTGCCATTGTGCTGCACTAGGAAAAATTTAATTGTTTTTTTCCTTTCCATGCGATAGGTTTGCGTTAATCTCCTATGCAGGTAATTCAGCCTCATTTAGGTAAAACTGAGATTCCATAAACTAAAAAAACATGAGGTCACACCCCTTGGGTAGTTCTTCAATGGACAAGATCATAATAAAAGCATGACGCGTTCCATCGATGGCCTTGGGTTGGGGAAACAACAACCAACATATTTCAAATAACCTAATGTCATCCTTAATAGGTCTTACCACATCTATTTTAGATTAACACTTTAAAATCGGGCCCATGCCAAAATGTCTGGTGGGTGGGAAAATGGTCAATAGCTCTATAAAGCATCAAAATTCGAATGAAGAGTCATCATAAATGACTGATCACATCAACACTGTCAATACCCTATTCTCTCAACTCATGAACCTATGATAAAAAGTTAGGGATACTAAATGTGCTGGTATTTTGCTGTATAGATTTACAAATCCATATGATCAGTTGATCATCAACCTCACCAAAAATATCATGATGGACATGTTTATGCTCAACAACGTTGCAGCTATGGTTCCTGAAGAAAAAATTCAATGCAAGATCAAAGTGACAGACAAAAAACATTGCACCAATCAATTACTTTGTCAATAGAGAGAGGAAGGACGATGGAGCATGATTCTACATGCGATCCAAAATCATGGAATGTCCAAATCAAGAAGAATTACAAAATCACATGTTACGGTTGTGGAATGTAGGGGCACACCAAAAAGAATATTTAGAACGATAAGAGTGGTGGAAACAACTCTCAATGAAATATGACAAGTAATTATAGAAATGGAGACATACAAGTTAGCGAAACATCAATGATGGATGGAGGTAGACATCATCTCAACAATGAATGGATAATTGGTTCAATAGAAACATGGATCAAAGGGAATGGTTTGATCAGTATGAACATATCTCGAAAGGACTTGTTTACATGGGGAACAATCACACCTTGAAGATCATTGGAGTCAATACCATCAAATTAAAGATTCATGATGGTATAATTCAAACCACCTAAGGAGTACTCCATGCGAAGATCCTGGAGATTAAAATATTTTATTTGGGTGGATTTTATGACATCAGGTTTAAGACACACACTAATAGTAGAGTGGGGAAGATTGTGAAGGGTGTGCTTGTGGTGATGAAGATAGAGAAGATCTCAAAGAATCTATGCATTCATTATGGTGAAGCTTATAAGGAGGTGGAGATAGTTTTCACGACCTGTCCCTCCGGGCCCATGTCATGACTACCCCAAACCCGTCTTCTATAGGGCAGAGGCTGACAACTAGCACCGGAAATGTGTGACCCTTAAACAGGAACACATTGATTTTTAAACCTGTAAAGACACACAGTCCAAGAACAAAACAAGATGCAACCACACAGACTAGAACATAATAATTTGCAACCACAAAGTAAACTGTTGTTGTAAAAGAGTGTTGAAAGTAAAAAGGGGTCGAAATACAAGCCCAACTGTAAAAGTACAAGTACGACTGTTAGTAAAATACAACTAAAAGAAAACGGAATACAACATGAAGGTAGAAGTACCACAAAGGTAACACCATGAAGATAAAACCATGAAGATAACTCCACGAAGGTAGAAGTACCACACAAGTAACACCACAATGAGAGAAATACCACACATGTAACACAACAAAGACAATACCACAAAGGTATAAGTACCACACAAGTAACACCAAAAAGAAAGAAGTACCACACATGAAAAAGAATCATCTCACAATTAGGTATAACTTAAGTACAAAAGTATAGATGATTAGTCATAAAATATAGAATCTTATTATATTAAGAAGCACTACTCCTGGCCCACACAAGATCAATAGGTAACTAACCCCCGCTGACCCACACAGGATCTGACCCACAAGGATTTATATGCGTTGACCCACACAGAATTTCTGAGAAATGGCCCACACAGGATCTAACCCACATAGGATCGATGTTCTTTCTTCACATTGCAGCCTGCCATAGGTTCCATTGCACTCGGTACGCTCAAGTTCCGTAGAATCTTCACCTTGAGAAATCAGTCATACCTCGACTGCCACTAAGATCCACAAAGGAATAACTCAATGGACCACCATGTCGTAAGGGTTCCAACCCGATAGAAGACGCGTCAATCAGACGCCCGGTCTGTGAGTTATAATTGTTTTAGCTTCGGGGGCCCGGTTGGATTCGGGTTTGATCCAACTTGGTCATACACCAATTATCTAAAAAACTCAATTAGAGAATACTAAAAGGACCTTCTAAATCCAAGCATCTGAACAATATAAACAGTTCTTCAAACAGACGTCTAGTTCTCAAGATATGCTCATTTATGTGTTCTAGGGTCTACTGGGGCCTGGGTCCGGTCTGACCTGGTTAGACCGACCCAGCCCGACTCGCTCTGGGCTAGGCTAGGGGGGATCAGCCCAAAGGTCCGATGTTTGGTCTAACTCTCAAGAGGGGTGGTCCGCAAGGACAACTCACCGTGGCCCGTAACGGTGGCCCGACCATAACAGGGTGGCTTGCAATGGAGGCAGCCCAGAAGGGGGCGACCCGACCCGTGTGGGGCGACGACCCGGTCCAGGGAGGTGGTCTGCTTTGAGGGCGGAGGCCCGGTCTCAGGGCACCGGCCCGATGGGAGGGCACCGGCCCGGTGCGAGGGCGGCGGCCCACTCTGAGGGAGGTAGTCTGGTCGGAGGGCGGCGGCCAGACCCGAGGGTGGTGACCCTCTCTAAGGGATGCGGCCCAGTTCAAGCCGATGCGGGGGGGGGTGTAACCCCCGGTCACCCATATTCCCGAAAGGCCCGGAGGCCTTTCGGTTGGTGAGGCTGCAGCGCCGTGTGGGCACTGCGGAACCCTCCGGAGGTGGGTTCGGTCTCCGCAACAACTTCCATTCATTAGCGACGCGGCGGTTGTGTCTCCTTCCTTCACGCAGTTGCCCATCGTGTCACCCGCCACCTCCATTCGCCGCAGATAATGATCCGTGACTCTAATCTTGCAGTGCGTGTCGACATGTTCCCGGTCTTCTGAGGTGGTGCAAGGAAAAGCAAGATAGTGAAGGGTTCAAGCCGGGTTTTTTAGGCCCGCACACTCCGCGTTAGCTCGAAATATGAAGTATATTAATGGAATTCAATAAACAGTTGTATTGAACACAAGATTAACCCCACGGGATTTCCCGAAATAACCTCCCACAAAGACGGATGAATCGTGGGTCAACACGTTAGTCAGTTGACCCGCATTCTTCATATAATTTCAAGAATGGGGAAGGGGGAAACAAAAATTCCCAAATGAAAATAACCACCTACCTGGAAGAGATGTCCCCTAACGATGGTCGACAACACCTCCTTTATCATTTTCGTCAGTTCATGACTTAGTGGCACTCATCACAGCTCGTTGGAACCAGTCTCGTCCTCCTGGTAGTTGGCGTCGCGGTACCTTGCCAGAGCTTCGCCATTTTGTGAAGTTGTGCCCACACCCCTCCTCGAGCTCTATATAAATATGAGAGGAGAAGGAGTGTATAATTCTAGGGGAATTAATGAGGTTCATTTAATTAATGAACCTCCCGAATTTCCAACGGTGTGGTTACAAGAAAAGAATAGTTTAGCCATTTGTTGGCTTGACACATTGTCGGTCCTGCCAGTGTCGTTCGTCCGTTGGAGGAAAGAAGGAAAATTAAATAACAAAACATGTTATTTTATTAATATTTCAAAAGTCCACAAAAGCAACTTTCCCCCCTAACCTACTATGGTTGATGTTATGCCTCTTTTAAGATAATCCTGGCAATGCGGGTTCAATGATGCCCTTTGATTTTTAAGCCAAACAACAGTTCAAAAGTTAGAAAATGGCTCTCATGCATTTACTGAATGTAACCAAAAAAAGGTTTGGAAAATTATAATAGTCACCCTCAACCCACGCCTGTTGAGGTTAGGATCTTCCTAATTGAAACACGCCCCAATGAACCCAACAATACTCTCAGATTTCGAATCCGAGATACCGTTTAAAAGTTATGGATTTTACAATAAAATAATTGTCACTTAATTATTTTATTTACGAAAAAAAACAACTTTCACATGTGGCCTGCACTGGCCAACATTAGTATCTTCCTAATGAGAGCATACCCTCACAAGCTCAGCAGTGGTCTCAGATTTTTAATCCGAGTTACCGTTCGTGAGTTATAAGCATTTGAAAAATAAAATTATTTTATTTAATTATTTTATTTACGGTTATTCAATATTCAGGTTTTCTCAGAGGAGGCCTGCACTAACAAAACATAAGTCGTTCCTAGGTTAAACCCACATTCTGAGTGAAACAGTGCCCTCATATTTTTAATTCAAGTAACCGTTTAAGAATTATTCCACTTTTTAGGAAATCTGCTTTCATGCACTAACTGAAGCTTAACAAAACATCGAAGGATCATTCTAGGCACCCTGGGCCTCAGAATCAAACGTCATCCAATTTTTAGATCATGAAATAATTCCATATAATTAATAAAAGTTATATGGAATTTATGAGACATTACAATAGTTGTCATGTTAACTACCTCAACAAAAGCATTGAGGAATTCATGGTTTCAAAAGCATGGTCTTATGATTGAATGAAGCTTGAAGATTCTTACTGGACATAAGTTTCTTCCGAGATTACAATGGTATCCTATCCATTTTTGAGCATTATGATTTTTACAACCGACATTGGTTGAATTTTGTGATGTCGGCAATGAGGAGTAAGGATATCTTAGAGTTGATCCATTCCAATATTTGGAAGGCATTGTTTATATCCCTGGGAAGAGAATGGTGCTTTGTATAATTCATAGTTGATTATTCCATGATATGTTAGGTGTCCCCAATCAAGATGGAATCAACTTTTATTAAAGTCTTCAAAACATTCAAAGTCTGGATGATGATTGAATCTTGAAGGAAGAGCTAGTGTTTGAGGATTCACAGAGGTGGAAAATATTCAAGTGTGGATTTTGATACTATTTTTACAATAAGAAGAAATCAAGAGACAATTAATGGTGTCGTACACTCCTCAACAAAATGGAGTGGCAAAGTGGGTGAACATAACCTTATTGGATAGAACAAGGGAGTTATTGAAGACTATAAGAATTTTCAAGAAGTAATTGGATAAAGTAATGAAGAGCACATGTTATGTGATCAATCAATTTACTTTTGTGATGATTGATATGAAAACACTAATAAATATGTGGACTGTTAAACCTACTGACTATGCTTGGTTTCATACTTATGGAGGTCATGTATCTGTATTGTTTAATGATCAGAAAAGATTGAAGTTGGATTCACGATCCAATGAATGTATATTATTAGGATACATTGATGGTGAGAAGAGGTATCGTATGTGGGACCCCACTACCCATAGACTTATCATCAGCATGGAAGTTATATGTCTCGAAGATAAGGTTCAAGTGATGACTTATGGGGACTTGAAGAAAGAGAACACATATACTATAATAGTTGGGGTGGAGGAAGAATCCATAGAAGAACCAATTTCCTTTTAGGAGCATGATGATCAAGTTATGATTGATTTTGGACTATGACGATCAAAACAAGATAAAAGAGAACCATTATGGCACTTAGAATTTATCACTGAGAGAAATAATTTTTACTTATTATTGATGGAGGATGGTGATCTATATTTTTTTGGAGGGGATGCGGAGTTCAGAAATATCCACATGGATGGAAGTAATTCAGGGGAAACTTGATGCCCTTCACAACAACAAGACTTGAGATATTGATCCATTACCTCATAGAAGGAAGTCTATCAGTAAAAATAGGTTATTTAAGATCAATTAGGATGAAAAGGAATAATAGTAAAGATATAATGCGAGACTGGTGGTCAAAGGATATGAATTGGAAGAAGTTATTGATTTCAAGGATATATTTTCTCCCATTGTTAGAATAATGACTGTCCAGATAGTTATGGGGATGTGTGCAATATATAGATTAACTCTAGAGTATCTAGATGTGAAGAGAACTTTTCTACATGGTGATCTTGATAAATAAATATATATTTTCAAATTGGAATTTTTTTTCAAAATAAGGAAAAATGAACTTGGTTATTAGGTTGAGAAAACATTTATTGCTATTAAGCAGGAACCAAGGAGTTGGTACAAGAGATTTTATTCCTATATCATGAGTATTGGACACAAAATACTTCATTCAGATACTTGTGCATATTTCATGGGTTCAGATGGTAATGATTTTATTATTCTTCTATTGTATGTGGATGGAATGTTGATAGTTTTAATGGGAGTATGATATGAAGGAATTAGGACCAAAAATTAATATCTTGGGATACAAATTTAATGAGATTGAAATAAGTGTATGAATTAGCAATCAAAAAATAATTTCTAGAAAAATATCTTGAAATACTTCCACATGTGACATTATAAGCCTATATTTACCCCACTCACTATTAATTTTATGTTATACTCAATGATAAATACTAATAGTGATAACAATGAAGTATAGAGGATGGAGATGTCTCAATTACCTTATACACCAGCACTGGGTAGTATGATATTTTCTATGGTTTATATGAGACCATAAATTGTACATGTAGTGGGGGACGTTAGTTGGTATGTGGAGGCTTAAATACAGGAGCATTGGAACATATCAAAGAAGACCCTTAGAAACATCAAAGAGATCTCATATGCTATATTATGTCATTGAGAATCAAATTTCACTATTAGAGCCTATGTAGATTCAGATTTTGTAGGTGATTATGACCAATGAAAATACACTTTGGGTTATGTGTTTAATTTTATAGGATGAGTTGTGGGCTGGAATTCAATGTTGTAGTCTGTTATATATTTATCAACGACTAAGGTAGAGTACATGAAAACTACATTGGCTTGAAAAGAAGTGATTTAGATGAGAAGGTTTCCAAGAGATCCCAAACAATGACACAAGTATATCCAATTGTTTTGTGACAATCATAGCACCTTAAAAATTAAAATGAATCTATCTTTTCATTCTATGATGAAGAACATTATCATACAATATCACTTTGTTAGAGATGTGGTGGAGGAAGGAAGAGTGGATATGCATGAAAATATATATTGAAGAAAATTATGTTAATTTTATGGTGAAGTTTATTAACTTTGTTAAGTTAATATATAAAAATTTATCAATCGTAATCATAGATATAAGAGCAACATTGTTGGAAGACAGAAAATAATTGTGGAAATATTATTGGTTCCCAATCAGATCTCAACATGTGATATATATTGGCATTTGTTTCTCACAAATAGTTTATCCACATGATTTTTCAAAGGGGGCTAGTGTTGTTAGAGGGATGGGTGGAATAACTAACCCATGGAGTTAAATAGATGAGGATGATCAAGTAAGGGCCTTGCCTATAAAAGGTAGTGCGTTTTGACGGTTTTAGCATCATCACCTCAAGTATTGAGATTCCTATTTCAACATTTTGAGTGTTGAATTTTGTGAGGTGCATTATACATTAATCAAGAGAGTTAATTACATGGATATTTTCCTTATAATAGAAAGAGAGTGTGTTTAACCTCTTTTACTGTGGTGATATCATTCTATTTTTCTATGGTTTTTTGCCCCTCTTTTTTTGTGGGGATTTCTATGTTACATCTATTGTTCCATTTTTATTCATTTTTACTTTACTTTTATCTCACAATTATAGCATCATGAAAGGGCCAATAAAATTTGATCCCAAAAGCAGCCTTACTAAATATTGTTTTATCAGATTCTATAAAACAATTGTGGGTTGTTCTATGACGTAGCCCACATTCAATGGAGTAATTGAGTTGTATGGATATAATTTTGTTTCTCAAAATTACATAACAAATATTTAACATGTTTATAATTATATAAATAGTAGGAATAATCAAGAAAACATGAATAATAAAAATCATGTAATGAATTCTCATAATTGGAAGTGTAACATGATGATTCTAACAAACCATAAAAAACGAGTGAATAAAAACTACTGATTCATGTAAACATTTATAATAGATAACATGATAATGAGAATATATATAACCAGTTTGAATTTAATACTAATATGTACCAAAAAAAATTAGTGATAAGAGACTCAAACATAAGTGAGATGATCAATAGAAATGATTGACATAATGTAGTAATCAAATCATAAAGAGGACCACAGGTTTTTGACATTATTTATCTATTTGGCCTATATGCATGGTGCAGGGGTACCAAGATTCTACTATGAAAAAATGGGATTATAAAATTTATTTGATAAATAGTGAAACATAACCATATAAGAAAAAGGCACATGAGGATAATATACAATGTTCATGTTCTTGAAATGCCAGGACTCACAGTAGAACCAAGATGGGGATACATCATATACTGTGCACATTGGAAAAACTCAAACAACACACGCAACATAGAACCAAAAAATAATCAAATACAAGGATTCATTTCTATAATAGGTAAAAGGAACACCAAGGAACACTGGGACCTCATCTGTGCCCCTCACCAAGCATAGATGAAGATGATCAAAACATATCTAGATCACTATTTCTTCTTTGGTAAGTCATGGAATCCCACCAATTCTCTTTCATCTACTCTTATCCCTCGAGGAAAACTAGAGCTCCCAATACCATGGAGATTTTTCACCCAAATAAATCTCAAAAAAGTGGAGAGGTAGATTCCATATCAAGGCGTCATTCTAGTAGGGGTAGAGGAATACTAGAGAATATAACCAAGGATATGAAAAATCTAAATAAGTGTCCCAACATAACCACTTAAACAACAAAATTAGGATATATGACATCATATGATAAGCTATCAAGGGTCACCCATAGATCTAGCAAATACGTTTCACGAAGAATGAAAAAAGGGAGGAATAGAAAACCATAGGATCCTAAGGATCAAGGGATCAACATTAGGTATGAGGATGACATAGAACAAATGGGAAAGCAGACCTAGGCTAATGACACATTCCCAATGTATAAACCGAACAAAAGGCCCACATGAACTAATAAAAGAAGATCAAGCTCAATAACACAAAAATCCAATATATATAAATACCAAAAATTATATGAAAATGAATATCAGGACATGTAAAAAAAATAATTTGTAACACCCCAAATTTTGGGTATCACAAAATTATGATATTAGAAATTTACTTTTGTTAAATACCTTTTAACCAAACAAAAATTTAAAGGATAAACATAAGTCTCTTTATTTAAATAAGAATACCTCAGTGCTACAATACACCGAGATCGAAAGTGTAATCTTGATAACCAAATACACCTATTAATAACCCTATCATAATTAATGGAAGACCCCCAATCACTACAATGAGGCCCAGTATGTAAAGGGGTCATTCGAGTCAACTAAAGAAAAAAACATCACCACTGTGATCATAAAAACCCTACTGAGCATCAACCGAATTGGAAGCACCATATTCTTCCTTTTGAGTTTTAGAACACTGTAAGGTTTGGCTTTATATGACAATTTTTCAACCATTTCTCTAGTGACCAATTGAAGCTAACGGTTATAAAAAATAGTTGTTGGACCTTTTTAGGATAAGTGATATTATTTAAAAATTAATTAGTTTCAAAATAATTATGTTATGATTAATTTTATAATTAAACCATTATTTATGAACTCTAAAAGGATATGGTGTAAAACTTCGTTTCACCCTTAAGTGATTTTGAAAAGAATTATGGAATTCAAAACGCATTGTGAATTTTTCAAATACAATGTAAAGATTTTCATTTCATAAATAATGTAATAAAATATGTTTAAGTTTTTGAAATTAAATTATGTTTTGATTGAACTATGTTTTCGAGGAGACTAGTATATAAATTATAATGTAGGTTTATTAAAATTTCCTTTTTATAACTTTTTGTGATAAAAAAAGGGGTTTAGTATTTTAAATTTTAGAGATACTTCTAAAAAACAAGTTTAATTTTTATTCATTAATGTTTATGAATATAAAATTAAATATAGTTTTAATAAATGGATTATTTCCTCTTCTTAAAACATTTTTTAGTGTATCTTTTTCCAAAAAAAAAATAGGCCCACTAGGGCCAGCCCCTTTTGGCTAGGGCCGAGGGAGGTAGCTCACACGAAGTGGCTGAGCCTGACCCTCAACCCCAAGCCGAGGCCAACCCATGCTCAGGCAGAGATTCCCCAAAGGGCACTCGGGAGTGATCAAAATCTCATAGGCACAACAGTGGGGGCGTGAGGCCGCGGCGGGGTCTGGGTAGGCCAAGGCCTGCGGGCAGGAGCACGTGTATAGGGCCCCATTCGTGGGTGTTGTGTGATTTCTGAGCACTCTTTGGGAGGCCCACGGTTATAAGAAGGTGAAAAGTACTATCTGTTTCGATGTGGGAAGTAGTTTTTCAGGAAAAATGCGATCTGGACCATTGGATAGCGTCACGTGTGATCTGGACCATTGTTTCTGATCTCATGCTCGACCCTCAGTGATAGCGTCTCTCTCCATGGTTTTTGTCAATCGTTCGATCCAGCATGATCTAATCACGGTATTTCAATGTTATTGAATTTCCACATTAAACTTAGACCATTCAATGAAAGATAGATCTAATCCAATCCACTCAATTCTTTTAAAACAACAGACGCATCTCATCCATTGGATCGATGTTTGGATCGATCTGGACCATCCGTTTTCCCCATAATTTCCCCTATCCACGTCTTCTTCTTCCTCTGTGCATGTGTTACACCAGTAACCCTACCCTATGGCAAAACCCTTGTTTTCTTCACCTCTGACCACCGGGGACCCCAAGGTCTCCTCGTTTTCTTCAAGCACGACACCCCGATTTAATGCAATGCAAGTGGGTAGGTTTTTATTCTGAAAGTGGTGTGTGTGATTTTGTATATAAATAATTGAGACCTCACGGTTCTTCTCTACCATTCAAGTCTCTAGCGAGCCCGGCCAACCCTCCCTAATGTCCCCATTTCCCAGTTTTTTAATGTAAGGTTTTTTATTTTTGCCTTTTTTTGC
This sequence comes from Viscum album, assembly GCA_963277665.1. Taxonomy (NCBI): domain Eukaryota; kingdom Viridiplantae; phylum Streptophyta; class Magnoliopsida; order Santalales; family Viscaceae; genus Viscum; species Viscum album. Next base: position 958,048,526 of record OY728148.1, on the reverse strand, counting down.
TTCTTTGAGAATATATACACATATATATTTGATATATATATATATATATATATATTAAGAATACAGTTCAGTCCAAACGTTCTTAAATTTTCAACCTAGGCCTTCGGGTTCACTTGAATTCAAATAGCTTAAAGAATGTAAGGATTATACCTGGCCTCATTTTTTTGTTTTGAAAATACATATATACTTTTGGTTATATGTATATACGTCAGTTATATGCAGGAATGGGCATGACCTTTCTACTTCAATTATATGTATGAAGTTTGTGTATAATTGTTCATGCAATGCACATATTCAAATACACTTAATTTCATATTTAAATAATAAATAAATTTTGAATATGTTATATATATGATCAGGTTTTTATAAAAATAATATTTGTAGGTTTTAATAATCAAATTTTTATGACTAAGGGAATGACCTGCTCTATTCAAAATGTTATTGAACTAATATTCATAGGGGATTAACACAAATTGGCATGCTAATCTTTCAGTTTGAGTTTGGGAACATACATATATTGTATATTTTGCATGAACCTTGATTTCAGTTATTAAGGTCCTTACACATTAGGTCTTGATTTTAAGTGGAGTTTTAAAAACATAAGAAATAGGTTGTTAAACAAAACTTATATCCACATTTAAGAGTAACTTCTTTGTTTTCCATATCTTTTAAATGGTGTTGCTTATGGTAAAGATTCATTCATTCTATCATGGAAATTATTTAGTATTAAGAAAAGTCTTAACAATATTGAATGTTTTAGCATGTGAAACCTCAAAACCCTACTTGAGATTTTTTTTTCACCTTGTAATTAATTGGATGATAAAATTTTAGAATTTCAAGAACAAACTTACATGTGATAAATTCTAGTTTTCTATTCTTTCAGTACCATATATTTCAATGTATGTTTCACAATCAGCCTTTCTTCATTCCTTTTAATAATGTCCATATGATTGTTAGCTTGGTTTCTAATCATCAAGATGCCTTTCTCACTTATAATATATATAAATTCAACTACTATGACCAACTATGAATGAACAATTCAAGATGGTATGGATCATATTGAATATACAACCCTGTTTAAGTAAAGTATTGATTTATGTGAATCACATGAAAGTAAATACATATTATGGGTGCACCATGATAGCTCTCCAATGCATTGGGTAAAGAATTAATCTCAAGAGATTACAAGCTTCATGATACCCTGGTGAATAACCTCGGTAATTTTTCTTTATTGACACCATTGGGATGAACCTTAGTGATATGTTCATGAATTTCTAAATGAAATGTTGAAGCCACATATTCAAGTCTTGTTACAGGTTTTTTTCAAGATGATATGCCTATTATTTCACTACTCTTGCCCTTAGGTTTTTATCATGTTCATATTGATGTCACAAGTAAATGTTTGGGGCATGATTCATGTAAAATAGTAACCAACATATGAAATTGAGGTTTTTTTCCTTCATGCACAACTCTGATAAAGTATTACTCTTAATTGTTTAATTTGTTCTTAAACATTCATACGTCATACTTGTTTAGGATATATTTTACTACCCCCTTTTGAAAATGTCCTAATTTATTCATTTATTCCTTGAAAATATAAGTTGAGCACTTTTATGTTATGTTACATGTGTTTTAGTTTTCTATAAGAGAATGTTCTTGGGATAAGTTTTTATGAAATGCTTTCAAAAGTTTAATTTGTTTATTTTAAACCCCTTACTGGGCATTCTTATGCTCACCCTACTTTTTGAATTTTAAATTTTCAGGTAACAACTTTTATCAAATGAAACATTTCTGATGTTACTGGTTTCCCAGAGCCCGAACTGAACTCAATCCTCTGTATGGGACGTGATGTGTATTTATTAGTCCATGTTTCTATTTTAAATTGACACATCATGATCAGAAGGCACCAACTCCTCGTTTTTCTGGGGTCGGGTCTTCACAGTTGGTATTAGACGATTCGGTTTGGATAACCCTAGAATGACAGAACTAAAACAAAGAAAAATATACTTCATCCATACTAAAATTGAGTTTTCTTAATTTTTAGATGTAAAACGAAGGTACTAATCTTTTGACTTTTCCCAATGAGGCCTTAGAAATCATAATTTCCATATCCATCCATGAACCTTTTATAAACTACGCCCATATCTGTATGTCGTGCAGACATCTCTATGATGTGTCAAACTCTCCCCTAGTACTTCAACTCCACCGAAGAGCGGGTCTGGATTACATATTTATGATGCAAGACCAGTTTCCATCTTACACACGATGGGGGAAGTACTTCGAGGGACTACTTAGATGCTTCACCATAGCGGAAGGTGTCTCGTCCCTCACGGCTTTCCAAGAGGCTACTGTAGAGGGAGATCTCCACACATCATACATGTTTCATGTCTTTTCCAATAGCCATTTTGATCAAATGATGGACTTTGGAATCCTTGAATACAAAGCCTCTTGTTTTGTGTACAGACAACAAGTACATAGGGATGTCTCATAGTTGTACAGCCCACATGTCAGACTATGGAGATACCATAAGTGCTCCCATGACATCGAACTAGATTGCTTGGGTTTCATATAGTTTAGGGAGATAGAGAGATTCGAGCATGTCTTTTTAATTTGTGTGTTAGGAAACTGAGGAAACCATTATCCTTGTTTTACATTGTGCACTAGTTGTTATATAAAGATAATATTTTGTTATCTCTTATTTCTTATATCATTACTTTGTTTATACTTTTGGAAGGATTTCAAGTGATTGAACTCTCATTTTAATCTTTCAGATGGAAGGAAAAACCCACATGCTATATCTTCCTACTGAGATACTGGATATTATTGCAATAAAAACCTCTAAATATGAGTATCGTCCCTTTGCAAACCTGCAAGGAACGTTCTAGCAATTGTTTGAGGTGACAAACAGTCAATGGATTCTCTACACCTGCCAAGGGAATTCTCCCATCTACTACCGCATAATCTCAGCACAATTTTCCGATCATAAGTGGGGAGGAAAATACCACAAAGGCTTTTTCTTGTGTTTCACCCTAGGCAGGAACTACACGGCCAGAGTAAAATTTCAAGAGGGCGATTTAGAGGAAAATGTTTAAGTGACCTACATGTTCCAACTCCTCAGCTTTAGCCTGTAATACAATGTATATAACATATATGTTCTCAATCGAGACATAATTTGGAAACTACTTCGTACTTTGGTCCATAGGGACATTTCCAATCTTTGTACCATTCGAGCCTCCCTCTGGAAGCCCGAGTGTGCAGTGCATGAGTTCAACCCCTTCTGCCCGAAGTGTATCTGGATCAGAGAACTAGAGGATTTGAGCATAAATTTGGGTGTTCCACGGAATGCACCTGAGGATCCTCTACGATTGGGGATATGGTAGGAACAACTGAGAACTTCCTCGTAGAATGTTTTTAATGAAAGGAATTTTGGGGACACAATTCTTTGATGGGGGGAGTAATGTAACACCCTGAAATTTGGGTATCATATAATGATTATATTATGCATTTATGTTTGTTAAATCCCTTTTAACTGAACAAAAATTTAAAGGAGAAACATAAGGCTCTTTATTTTAATAAGAACACTGCCGTTTCTACAATACACCGAGATCAAAAGAGTAATCATGCTAACCAAATATACCAATTAAAAACCCTATAATATCTACTGGAAGACCCCTAATCACCACAACAAGTCCCAGCAAGTAAAGGTGATCCTTCGAGTCAAATAAATCAAAAAACATCACCACTGTGATCACAAAAACCATTCTGAGCATCAGTGGAATTAGAATCACCATCTTCTTCCTTTTGATTTTTAGGACACTTTAAGGTTTGGTTTTTTTGGAAACTTTTTTCTACCATTTCTCTAGTGATCATTGGAAGCTAACGACTATAAAAAAATAGTTATTGGGCCTTGTTAGGATAAGTGAACATATTTACATATTAATTCGTTTCCAAATATTTATGTTGCGATTAAGGTTATAATTAAGCCATCATTTATAAACTCTAAAAGATATGGTGTAAAACGTCATTTCACCCTTAAGTGATTTTGAAAAGAATTAAGGAATTCAAAACACTTTTCTAATTTTTCAAATACAATGTAACGATTTTCATTTATTAAATAATGTGATAAACTATGTTTAAGTTTTTCAAATTAAATTATGTTTTGATTGAACTATGTTTTCATGGATACTATTATATAAATTATAATGTATGTTTATTAAAATTTCCATTTCATTAATTTATGAGTTAAAAAAATGGGTTTAGTGTTTTTAATTTTAGAAATAATTCCAACTAAAACAAGTTTAATTTGTATTCATTAATGTTTATGTATATAAAATTCTATATAGTTTAAATAAATAGATTGTTTCTTCTTATTAAAACTTTTTTTAGTGTAGTTTTTTCAAAAATAATTGGCCCAATAGGGCCATACCTTTTTGTCTAGGGCTGAGGGATGCATCTCAAATGAAGTGGCAGAGCTTGATCCTCAGTCCCAATCCATGGCCGACCCGAGCTCAGGCAGAGGTTCCCTGATGGGCGCTCAAGAGCGAGAAAGAGCGCATAGCCGCACCAGTGCGGGCATGAGGCCATGGCGGAGTCTGGGTTGGCCAAGGCATGAGGGAGGGAGCCCATGTATAGGTCCCCCGTCGTGGGTGTTGTTTGATTTTTGAGCACTCGTTGGGAGGACCGAGGTTATAAGGGAGGTGAAAACCACTCTTCGTTTCGATGTGGGAAGCAGTTTTTCAGGAAAAACATGATCTGGACCGTTGGATCATCTCGCGCACGATATGTGCCGTTGTTTTTGATCCCGTGCTCAACCCTCAGCGACTGCGTCTCTCTCTGTGGTTTTTTTCAACCGTTCGATCCGAAACGATCTAATTATGGTCGTTTGAGGTTTTTAAATTTTCGCGTCAAACTTAGACCGTCCGATGAAACATATATCTAATCTAAGCCACTCAATAACTCTAAAATAGTGGACGCATCTCATCCCTTGGATCAATGTTGGGATCGATCTAGACCGTCCGTTTTCCCCGGAATTTCCACTAGCTATGTCGTCCTCTTCCTCCCCACATTGCTTACACTAGTAACCCTTACCTAAGGCACAACAATCATTTTCCTCACCTCTTGCCACCAAGAACCCCAATGTCTCCTCGTTTTCTTCAAGCACATCACCCCCCATTGAATGCAATGCAAGTGGGTACATTTTTTCATGGAAGTTGGTGTGTGAGATTTTGTATATAAATAATCGAGACCTCTCCATTCTTCTCTCCTGTTCAAATCTCCAACGAGCCCGGCCAACCCTCTATGATGTCCTCCTTTCCATAGTTTTTAAATTATGGGTATTTAGTTTGGCAATGTTTTTCTTATTTGAGAATATATAAACTTATATATTCGAAAAATATATATATATATTTCAACCTTACGGTTCAGTCCAAACATTCTTAAATGATGAACCAAGGCCTTCAGGTTCTCTTTCATTCAAATAGCTTAAAGAATGTAAGGATTATACCTAGTCTCGTTTTGTTGTTTTGAAAATACATATATAATTTTGGTTATATTTACATACGTCGGTTATATGCAGGAATGGGTACGACCTTTCTACTTCGGTTATATGTATAAAGTTTTTGTATAATTGTTCATGCACTACACATATTCACATACAATTAATTTCATATTTAAATAATTAAACAAATTTGAAAATTTTATATATATGATCGAGTTTTTTTTAAAATTATTTTTTTGTAGGTTTTCATAAACAAATTTTTATAACTAAGGGAATAACCTTCCCTATTCAAAATGTTGTTGAACTACTATTCATAGGGGATTAACACACATGGGTGTGCTAGTATTTCAGTCTGAGTTCGGGTATATACATATATTTTATATGTTTCCTGAACCATTATTTCACTTGTTGAGGTCCTTACACATTATGTATCGAGTTTAGGTAGAGTTTTAAAAACATAAGAAATAGGTTGTTAAACAAAACTTATATCCACATTTAAGAGTAACTTATTTGTTTTCTGTATATTTTTAATGATGTTGCTTATGGTGAAGATTCATTCTTTCTATCATGGACTTTATTCAGTGTTATGCAAAGGCTTAACAATATTGAATGTTTTAGAATGTGAAAGCTCAAAACACTACTTGCAATTTTTTGTTCACCTTGTAATCAATTGGATAGTAAAATTTTAGAATTTCAAGAACAAACATGCATGTGATAAATTCTTGTTTTCTGTTCATTCTGTGCCTTTTATGTCAATGTATGTGCCATAGTCTTCCTTTCTTAATTCCTTTGAAAAATGGATATATGATTGTTAGCATGGTTTTTAATCATCTAGATGCATTTCTTGATTATTAAATATGTAAATTCAACTACTATGACCAACTATGAATGAACTATTCACAGTGGTATGGGAAATCTTGAACATAAAACCCCGTTTATGTAAAGTATTGATTTATGTGGCTCATATGAATGTAAAGGAATATTAAGGGTGCACCCTGATAGCACTCCAATGCATTTGGTAAAGAATTTATCTCTAGAGATTACAAGCTTCACGATACCCTGGTGAATAACCTCAGTAATTTTTCTTTATTGACACCTTGGGGATGAACCTCAGTGATATGTTCATGAATTTCTAAATAAAAATTTGAAGACACAGATTCATGTCATGTTACATGTTCTTTTCGAGATGATATGCCTATTATTTCACTACTCTTTCCCTTATGTTTTTATCATGTTCTTGTTGATGTCGCAAGTAAATTTTTGTGGCATGATTCATGTAAAATAGTATCCAACATATGAAATTGAAGTTTTTCCTTCACGCGCTACTCTGATTAAGTATTACTCTTAATAGTTTAATTTTTTCTTAAACATTCATACATCATACATGTCCATGATAACTTTTACTATCCCTTTTTGAAAATGTCCTAATTTATTCATGTATTCCTTGAAAAACTTTGTTGAGAACTTTTATGTTATGTTACATGTCTTACATTTTTCTATAACAGAATGTTATTTGGTTATGTTTTTAAAAACTTCATTCAAAAGTTTCATTGGTTTATTTTATACCCCATACTAGGCATTCTTATTCTCACCCTACGTTTTGAATTTTAAATTTTCAGGTAACATCTTTTGTCAGATGAAACATTTCTGAAGTTACCAGTTTCCCAGAGCCCGAACTGAACTTGATACTCTGTATGGGACATGATGTGTGTTTTTTAGTTCATGTTTTTGTTTTAAAATGACACATCATGTTTAAAAGGCACCAACTCTTGGTTTTTCTGGGGTCGGGTCTTCCCAAAATGCATGGAATTAAAATCATTTAATTTACAATATTGAGTGAATAAAGTTCAAAAATCTCCACTTTGTAGATGAAATGTATTAACATAAACACCCGATGTCCCTACATCACCTGTAACACCCCAAGATTTTACAGTATGTTACTTCTTAAATAAATTTTTTTTTGATAGCTTGTATTGTATTCAATACCAAAATATGATTATGCTACACACAACAATGAGTTGGCTTGCAGTATATGCAAGACCGAGTTTTACCAAACAACAATATATTATTAAAATATTATTATTTAATATAATTAAATATAACCTAGAAATTAAGTATGTGGTTATGAATAGTATTAACTAACTTATGAAAATATATGGCTGAATTCATTGGTTCTAAATTAATTAAAAATGAATATAGTAACCAACTGAATATATATGAGATGTTTTTTTAGAGAACTATTTTTATGCTCACAATGTCATATTATTCTAACAAATAAATCTAATTACTATTATAGAATGATATTAATGAAATATATATTATATATTAAATAAAATATTTTTGATATTAATATAATATATTGGAGAGGTATAAGATAATAACAAACCCAATATTACACATAAAACCTATTTTTTTTATAAAAATAGTTTTATCTTCTTTTAATGGAGAACCTATTTTAAATCCAATTTTTGACAATTTAATGAGTTAAATTTGAAAAAATAAACTTCATATTTTAAATATAAATATAAAATTTTTCTTTAGTTTAATTTTTGGTATTTTTCTGATAACTTTCATGTTTTGATTAACAGTGAAAAATACTAAATTTTAATTGAAAACAAATTTTTTTCATCAAAATAATTTATAGTGATAAATTATATTATTGAATGTTTTTAAAGTATGAATATATTATTTTTATCATTTAATACAATTTAGGTTATTGTAATCAATATTACAATGAATTTAGATATAAAAATGTTTCAATCTTTTGCAGGTTTAAACTTTAATAACTCATTTTCTCACGCCGTCAACAAGATTAATATTAAATTAATTACTATAAATTATATGTTTTGAATTATGAAAAATGGATTCTATATTTATAATTAGTGGTTCCAAATTATGTAAATAGGTTTCTTTTATTTTTGGTCATATGAATAGCAAAATTTAGTAATATTTTAATTAACGCAGTTAAGGGTAAATTAGGTAATTATGGTTATAAATGATATTATAAAATTACCCCAACACTTGTCATACTTTCATTGAATGAGTGGTTTTCTACCAAAATCTTTATTATGCCGAAATTATACTCTTTTAAGACACTTGGATGAGAATAAGATATTTATTATATTTAATATAAAGATTAGTTAAAAATTCCATACTCATGTTTTTCATAAATATTACATTTTTAATACATGGCTAAAGAAAAGATCAATTAGACTATAAATATTCATTTTAAAGATAATAAATTTATCTTCATCATGATAATTTATTTAAAATATTAATAGAATAAATAATTTAATTAAATGCTTTCATAATAATGAAGTAGGAATTGTTTAATTGATGGAAATATAAATTAAATGATATTAAAAAAATTAAAATAAAAAAATTGACATAATTAATGACATCCATGAATTTTATAGATAATTTAGAAATGTTAGTGATATATTATAAGTTTTGGTTCAATGTTATCATGATGTTAAGATATTTTTTAAAAAGAAAAATATTTAATAGTATTAAAAATGAAAAAAATTATACTTTGAAATAAATAATATTTTATTAAATGATATAAAATTCATAAAAATGTAAATTTGGTCAAATAACTTCAATAAGGTTTAATATGTCATCAATTATCCATTTGGGGTTTGCTTATCATTTAATAGAAACTATATTATCCCTAAAGAGTAAAAACAATTTGTCATGGTAAGAGTTAAATGGTTTAAATAAGGGTTAAAGACAAATGATAAGGTTAACAATGTGACCTAAACATGTCTAAAAACTATTTTTGAGAGGATTTAGAACCATAATCATCTTATTTTTTAAATAACTATGTTTTAAAACATTTTTAACTAAAAAATAATATATATTTATTTAATATTCTGGGAGTTTCCTAAAATTCCCCAGCTAAATTATAAAAGGTAACTTTCTAACTCACATCCTTACACCAATTTGAACTTTCTAGATCAAACAAACCCAACCCATTTATCTTCTTAACTTCCATATATACATATTAGAGGTTTTTTTCTTTTCAATAGACTATCCCAAGCGTCTCTAAGAGGAGATCTGTAGAGACCCATTCTCAGAAGGCCCAAAGCTGGTGTCTACTACTATTACATTGACATAATTACAAGGAATTAAATCCCAAAGGACTTAGAGTTTAGTAGTCGTGATAAAATAGATATATACATGAGAAAATAATAAACTAATTACTACATATTTTTCTTATTCTTTCAAAATAAATAGCTTTGAGGATAACTCTAATCTAGTTAGTAAATCCCTACATATCATTCATAGTATGTTTCTTGGATTCCTAGGTAAATAAATATAATAAGGGTGAGATAAAATGATTAGTATGGTCAAAATATAGTAGATGAAATAATGAATCAATGAGAATAATAATTATGAAATGGTGAATAACTGAAAAGTGAATTTTGAAGGAAAAGGCCTTCCCAAAGAATGAGCCCCATGTGCTCATGGTTTTTGAAACTTTTCCGACCGTTGCTTCTCCCGACCCCAGACCTTCGGTGGCCTTGGCTCCACTGATCAATCCGGGCTTGGGGCCTCTAGCAGTAATCTCCTCCCCTTCCACCCAGGGGTTCACAGGAGCTTTTCTTTGTCAGCGGTGCTCGGTGGTGTCTTTCAAGGTAGCTCTGTTTGGGGAGGCATCTAGCGATGCTCTCCCTTGATTACATGATATTGATATGTTTTCTCATTTGGTATTGAGGGAGGGTTCTCACCTGTCGTTGGTCACCCCTACCTCCTCATTCACCGCTGATTCGGTTAGTTTGAAATGGACTCTTGTGGGGAGGTTTGGTGAGGGGATTCCTCCCCTCTAGACTTTCAACCAGTTCATGGCCTCCTGGGGTTTGCAAGAGGCGGCTAGCATCTCTGTGATTCATCGGAAGTCGTTCTGTCTGGTTCTCGCCAATGAGGCAAATTTCGTTCAGGCTTTGTGCAAATCCCCTTGGGTGATGGGTCGATGGAATTTCAATCATTCACGATGGTCTATGTAGGTGCATTGAGGGAAAGAAGGCTCACGGGATACGGATTAGATCAGCTTTCCACGTCTCCCTATTCCTTTCCAGAAAGGCACCTTCATCAGGGCCATTGGTGATTCATTGGGGGGGTTTTCTCTGTGCGGATGAGCACACCCACCGCAGGGAGGAAACTATGGAGGCTCGGATCTGCATTGATCTTGATATATCTCTGCCGATCCCAGAGAATCTCGATATGAAGGTGCATGATTTCTGCCGACTGGTCCCATGACTTTGTTTACCCAGTGTTTCCTAGGTCCTACTCATTGTGTCTCTTCTAGGGTCATTCATCCCTGAGCTGCAGGAAACATAACCTCGGTGGCCCCTTCTTTCGTTCCAGTGGCTCAATGCCTGGTTCTCTGCACCATCATCCTTGCGAGGGGTCATGTTCTACCTCGGTTCAGCTTGTTCCCTCAGATGTCTCCTTTTCTCCTGTTTCTCCCTCCTGTTACATGTCCTCTCCTGCTTTCCTATCGTTTGGCTCTACTTCCCTCACCCCAGTGGCATGTCCTCTCCTGCAGACCATTTCTCCATCCAATGGCTCGGAGGTTCTCCCTTGTATGTATCTAGTTTCCCCCAAGCCGAGTGGCAAGTGGTCAGGTTCTTTGGTGTCTCTTGAGTGGTCGTGTGCTTCTTCTCAGTTGCTACTTACAAGGGCATTGCTGGAATTCTTCTTGTGGTCCACCTTGAGGGCCTTGGCTGCTTCTTTATGGCCCATTTCCTTGTCACATATGGCTTCTCGCCATGCGCTGTGGGCCAAGGTTTATGGGGATCAGGTAGTCGTCCTCCTTTCTTTGGATTCTCTCCCTAGTCCCAGGAGGGGACCATGCAAAGATTGCAAAGCCTTCAATGACCAGACTTTCGCAATGTCAGCTTCCTTGGTTCCTAGTGCTAGTTCTTCATCCTCTGTTATGTATAGCACTCGTGTGCCAGTGGAATTGGGTCCCCAAGTAGGGTTTCCACCCTACGATGTGAGGTTAAAATCCCTTAATTCCTCTTCTAGGTTCCTCTCAGAATCCTCAGATCTCTCCAATATGATTCAGGGGGTGCGTACAAGGTTGATGTTAAAGAAGATGTTGGATAGGGAATGTACATCACTCCTCTTGGAAAAGACCATAGTTCCTAGGGCCAAAGCTGGGCCTCTCTTGTTGCAATGATTCTAATTCTCATCTGGAATGCCCGAGGTGTGGTGGAAAGGGTGAAAACATATTTCATATCCTCAGAATATAAAAGACACAAAGCCAAAATGGCAGTGATCCTTGAACACAAACAGGCCCCTACCAAGATTTCTGAGTTCACTCATAAGCTGCAAATACATGCTTCCATTCATGAGAACTTGATCAAAAACATATATGGCTTTTCTGGAATAGGAAAGTTACTGTGGACTTGGTCCTTGCAGGAGTCCAATATATCACTACAAAAATTATATTTAGCGGGGACTCTCTTTATGCCTCCTTTGCCTATGAAAACTGCGACGCTCAGAGAAGGGATGGTTTTTGGTCTAAGCTGAATGCGTTTGATCCTGAAGACTAGCCCTCGGTGGTGGGGGGGGTTTAACGTTGTTTCCCTCCCAGATGAGAAGAATGGTCGCAGGGATTTTCCATGAAGGGCTAGCATGTCAATCTCTCAATTCATGGCTCACAAAGGGTTGTCGGACATAGGCTATTCAGGAGACCCCTTTACATGGTGCAACAACCGCAAGGGTGACAGCTGGAGCTAGAGTAGAATCGACCATTGTATTGCTAATGTCCACGCCATTTAATTGTTTCCAAATGCATTGATGGTCCACTTGACTCGTAGAATCTCTAATCACTCCCCGCTATTGTTATCCTTTTACAGGAGGGTGGTTTTGTAGGAGAGGTTCCACTTCTCTCGCCAATGGTTGAGTTTCCTTGGCTATCATCGGTTGGTTAGGAATAGTTGGGCCGAACCATCTCAGGGTCACTACAGGATGGCTTTTCATTCCATGTTAAGGTGACTCAATCAAGAACATAAAATCTTGGCTCTGTACGTTCCTTCTTTGGATCAGGAGTTGGATGTTCTCATGTTTGAAGTCGATCGGCTTGAGGCTAGCATTGAGGAGCTCTGGGACGACCCTATTTTTGGAGAACATGTGGAGAAAAGGAAAAACATGGAAGTCATGGTTCTCTCGCAGGAGAAAAAGTCAATGGAAAATTCGTGGGTCCAATTGCTCAAGGAAGGAGAAAAGAAAAACACTTTTTTTCAATGCGTGCATTCGGGAGAGGAGGTGTGTTATCAAACCAAACATGGAACTGGTGGATGGATCATTCACAGATGATAGAGAGGTGGTCGGGGGAGTGGCTCTTTCTCATTTTAAGGATTTTCTTGCTGGTACATCTGTGTTCATGGCCCAAGGGTATCTCTCTGGTGAAGCCTCTTTATGGGAGGGGATTCCAAGACTCATGTCTGCCTAGGACAACAACCTGCTAGAAGGTATTCTCGTGGATGAGGAGATTCAAGAGGCCATACTGGGCCATGATCCAGAGAGTGAAGCAGGTCCCGATGGGTTCCTTGTATCCTTCTATGGGGTCTCTTGGGAGGTTTTTTGCAGTGATATCATCCACACCATCGGGGACATCTTCTGTGGGTGAAGACTTCCTTGGATCGCCTCGTCTATGACCCTCATGCTTCTCCCAAAGATCAATGATCCTTCCTCTATCCATCATTATCATCCTATAAGCATGTGAATTTTCCCTTACAAAATTTTGTCATCTGTCCACAACAGGCAGTTGTCCAGACTTTCTATCAGGTGTATTTCCATTGAGTAAAATGGGTTTGTGGAGGAACTTTCCATTCAGGGTGCGATGGAGCTGGCACAAGAAATGCTAAAAGATCATAACTTCAAATCTCGAGGTTCCAACATGGTCATTATATTGGACATGATCAAGGTGTATGATAGGACAAAGTGGTGTTTTATTAATAGGGTCCTTACAATGATGTGTTTTTTTTCTTGGGCCTCTAACCTCATATTCAGATGAGTTTGATTTTCATGGATGGCTTTTTCATTCATGGGGCGTACTCATGGATTTTTCAAGGTCAACTGAGGTCTACGGAAAGGTGACCCTCTGTCTCCGAGTATCTTTATTTTCATGCAAGATACCCTTTGTAGGTTGATCAACAAGGGTATTTCTGATGGGTTCATCTTTCCCTTTCGTAGGAAGTTTAGGCTCCATTCCACGTCGCACATGATGTTTGTTGATGATATAGTTATCTTAAAGAATGCAGGGAAAATCTCTGTCAAAGGAATTAACAAATTATTAAAGGAATATTTCCCTTGGAGTGGCTGGATCATCAATATAGAGAAGAAAAAATTTTATGTTTCTGATTCATGCTATGAATGAAGAGTACATTATCTGAGTATCAGTTTGAACATACAATGTGGATACTTCCCCATAAACTATCTCAGCACCCCTGTGTCTCCAAGTAGACTCTATATTAGGTATGTTGGCAAATTGATGCACAAAATCATTGTCCGTATTCTCAAATGGAAAAACCACTTCCTATCCTTCGGTGGCCGCATCTCTCATGTCAATAGCGTTCTTTCTTCAATTCTAGTTCATGATCTTGCCTTTGTTACTATGCAGAAGGGTTTCATACAATCCATTGATAGGCTCCTTGGTCGTTTCTTCTAGGACACCCATTCAGAGGGGAAGAGACATTGGGTCTCATGGAGGAATATGGCGAGGACAGTTCGTGAAGGAGGGATCAGTGTCAATAGCTTGGCGGTCACAATCCAGTTCATTCATGCGAGGCTCGCCTGGGAGATTTTCGAGGATCGTACCTTGTGGGGGAAACTTATGTCCCAAAATCACTGAACCATTTCTGCTTCTCCTTCCAGAAATGGGTTTTCCATATGGTACTATTTGTGAAATATCATTTCTAACCTCCTTCCTCATTCGCAATGGATCATTGGTGAAGGAAACTTACATTACTGGTTTCATAACTGGTCGGGTAACATTCTTGCCTTTCCCTGGTGTCCTACTCCTATGATCTTCTTCAAGGAATCGATCCACTATCCAATGTTTTTTAGATCAGTTTTGAATACATCTCAGTAGGAATTGTTTGAATCCATTCTCATTACCTCAGAGCAGGATAAGTGTATTTTTACTCCATCTGTCTCAGGGAAATTTAACTCGAGGGACTATCGTAGGATGACCATCTCCCAGGATCAGTATAATAGATGGAATGAGATCATCTGGAGAAATAAATCCATCCTAAACTCAACTTTATCTCTTAGAGAATTCAGAACAATTTTGTAGCAACTGATTCCAAAGTCAAATGCCTAAGTATCTCCATGTCATCCTGTTGTCAGTGTTGGTTGGATAGAAAAGAAGAGATCACGAGCTATATTTTTTTTGAAGGGGTTTGGGAGCGCATGGTTTTGAGTACCTTTGGGGTGTTTACATATTACTCTCTATATGTGTCCATCATTGATGTCTTCCTAGAGAGCTGGTTTCAGGGGTCCGAGGTTCAGAGGTGGAGAAGATGGAACACTCATTAATCATTATCATGGGATGCTGGTGCTTATGGAAAGCCAGGAATCGGGCCAGGATCTAGGGGATTAGTTCCACTGGTAGGTCCATCGTGGGAAGATTTTGGTGAATGATGGTAGAGCTGATTTTCCATTTTGGTATCTAGAAGAAGGCTTCGTCCATTCGCTTGTTGGGTGTCCCTGTGGCTGTAGTTCTTCCCTTTATTTCCAAGGGTCTTTGGGTTCGATGAGTTCCTCGTGAGTTCGACCTCATGCTCAACACGGATGGGTCCTGTGTCCCGGGGGACATTCCTGGCAGTGGGGTGGTTTGTGATGCTATGGTAAGTGTCATCCTGGCTTTCACAACACACTTTGGGAGTGGCAATTCTGTTCGAGCGGAGGCTAGAGCTATTCTCTCAGGTCTATCCATCTGTAGAGAATGTGACATTTCTATTTCCCATGGGGGAGACTGATTCTATGATTATCCATGATTCTTTACTTGGTAACGGATCCATCCCCTGGTCAATCTCTTACATCATTCAGCAATGTATGGCCCTCCTAAGTGACAACATTTTGTTCACCCACACATGGCGGGAGGGGAGAATGTGGCAAACAATTTGGCCTCCATGGCTGCTCCTGGTACCCTATTTAGTTTCCTTTCTAATGATTTCTTACTTAAACCTGAGGGGGTTTAACTTGATTCACGCTGATGCCCTTCGCTTGCATTACTTTCGGCCTCTATAGGTCCTGGATGTTATCTTTTCTTGTATCCTTTTGTCCTAATAATAAAATTATAATGGTGGTGGTGGTGGTGAATAACTGAATTCACATACCATATAATCAATAAACTGAGAAAGAGGTGCATAAACAACATGACAAGGTAATAAATAAAAACACATGACATTAAAATAACTAGGAAAGAATAAAGAAATATGGTAAGGTAAGAAACTAAAACACGTACTATCTAAATAATTAAAAATGGAATGTATCAATAGATATGTTGACACAAAATCTCATGGATGAGTAATAAATGAAACTAAATTAAGTAAATTCTTTCTTAATGGACGTCATGTCTAAGGAAGATGAAAACTTATATCGTCAATACCTTTCACATGACGGTTTAAAATATTCTGATTTGCACAAATAATTTGTCTCATGAGAACATATTGATGCATTTAGGATCTATATAATGTTTAGTCTCCTCCCACTATTTATTTTCCAAATTATTCCTTAAATTGAATAATCAACATAATTAATATGCCTTGACAAATATCTGTTTTGAATAAAGAAGATGAAATTATCAATAGTTTCTAAAACAATAAAATAACTGTCAATGTAGGCATCATATTTAAAATGGTATCTGGTTTAGGAAATAGTAACATCCATGATGAATGAAATTGAAAATTAGGGTTAAATTCAATGTTCAATGATGAAAGGAGATTGAATATTTCAAGGGGAATAACAAATAATTCAAGGATGTGAATGTGAATACTATCCTTAGAAAAATCAATAATAAACCATTCAAAGGAAGAATATAGATCATATCGATACAAAAAAATATTAAGTGGAGTAAAAATAAAGGGTTCACTACTACAAAATAGTAATTTAAATGTGCTAGAATAGTCCTTTAAAAATTTTAACAAAACACTGACAATATGAGCGTGGTTAAATGTTCAAAACATTGTCAGTTCTAAAAAACACTACTAATGATCCCCTTTAACATTGATAAAAAACACTGTTAAAATGGTCCTTTAACAACACTTTTTTAGTGATGTTAAAGGGGGCCTTTAATAACACTTTTTTAGTGATGATAAAGGCAATACTGTTAAAGGGGGTAAAGTTATATTTTTTTGGACACCTATGAGCTTGACCCCCTTTATCAGCACTTCCATGAACCCATTAATAGTGATCCACCCCCCCCCCCCTTTATTAGTGCTTTTCACCCTTCCACCATTTATCAACACATTGTGAATTTCTATCCTTATGGGCATCTTCATAGATTCAAACCCTACACATCTCCTTTGAAGATGGAACACCTTTACCACAACACTATGTTGTTTTGATGTCTATTTAATGATATTTCTATTTATATCAATATATATATATATATTTATATATATTTATATAATTATTTTAAAATACATTTATACAATATATATGTGTGTGTGTGTGTGATATATATATACTTATATTTTTTTTAAATATATTATATATTATATTCATTTATATATAATGGAATAAAATATAAATATATCTCTCTTTATTAATACACACATATATATATGTATATATAATGTAAAAATGGATAGATATTATTTTAAATACATCTTTAGAATATGTATTTATTTACATATATTAGAATATACATTTTCTCATAAATATATTTATATATGTATGTTGGCGCCAAAATATTGCATCAAAGGAAGGAGCGAAAAAGAAGCCATGCACGCTGCTGCGCGAAGCACAGACGCGAAGCACCCCCGAGCTTCACGGCCCACCACGAAGCACCGAAGGTGGTACCTCTCCATGAACGGCCTGACGTTCACGATCCCACCACGATGCACCAGTGGCAGCCCCTCTCCTTGAATTGCCCGACGTTCGCGAGCCCTCCGTGAAGCACCCGAGGCGGTACATCTCTACGGACGGCCTGACATTCACGAGCCCGCCGCGAAGCACCTGATGCGGTACCTCTCCGCGAACGGCCTGATGTTCGCGAGCCTTCCGCGAATCACCCGAGGTCGTACCTCTCCACGAATGACATGACGTTCGCGAGCCCGCCGCGAAGCACCCGAGGCAGTACCTCTCTGTAAACAGCCTGACATTCGTGATCCCACCATGAAGCACCCATGGTTGTACCTCTCCGCGAATGGCCTGACGTTCGCGAGCCCTCCGCGAAGCACCCGCCGCCCCATCGTGTCGCGTGAGTTCTGCTTCGCGGCGCCCCTCTCCTATAAATACTGGGTTCTCCCTGAGCCCAATAGATGGACAATCCGACCTTTCGGCTTCTCAGCTCCCGAATCGTGAAGCACCCTTCTCCCCGAGAATCCTGAGCTCTGTGAGGTACTTCTACTTCGCGTGATGCCTTCGCATTGTCTCGTTTTGAGCCCCTCCTCCGAGAGGGATGCCCTTCATGAAGCTCAAGGTCATTCGCAAAGGAGGGGGATTCCCAAGGGAACCCAGGCAGCCGCGGAGTGTTTATGCTTCTCGAAACACCCATCCTAGACTAGTGATCCCCATGCTAAGGCAGGATCGCTACGTATAGTGAAGCACACTACCTCGCGGCACCTTGCTTCGCAAGGCATCTCTACTTTGTGAGGTAGAGCTCCGCGAATACTATTCCACTTCGCGAAGCACCCCCATCCACACCTCTGCCCCATGCTAAGGCCAAGGAACCCCACTTCGCGAAGAAAACACCTCTGCTTGGAAATTCCTCTTCGCGTGCGACTCTCCAGGTTTGCACAATGTGATTTCAATGTACCACGAGGAAAATCACCCATAGTGTTGCATCGCGTAATGATTCTTATAATAGGAATGCTAACGGATATTTTTTCTTCTCATTGCCATGCTAATGTGGACCCCTCGATGGTTCGCTCTATGACCCCCCTTGACCACGACCTTACTAGTACCTTACCTCCCCCAAGGAGAAAAGGGTGCTGGTCATGTAAGTCCTAGGGGTGCAGAGTAAACCCACTTCTTCTGAGCTGCAGGACGTTAAACTGCCAAGAACCTCATCCTCAACACATGACATTAAACTGTGACCTGACCCCACGCCTAGCACGCAGGGTCCCCCTAGCTCGGACATTCTTTACGCCAGTCGTCTCCAGGGGAATAGAATCACCCCCTCCACAAGGGATGATATCCTCCTTCTCGGGGTAGCGTATGTCTATGGGAGAAGGCAAACCACCTTGGTGTAAGCCCCCTAGAAACACATGTGAAAGGTAGAACCCATGCACCTCTGTATTTCCCCACTGCCAAGGTTGGTGGAGGGCGCGATAGGGAATGAGGCACATCCCATCATTGGTCCCAAATCCCTCTCTTGCCGCGCTTCGCCGCACTTCGTGCCTCCATCCTGGAATAAGTACCAGCACCACAGGCCGCCTAATGCGTAATCCCCTCTTCACTTCTCACGGACGCACCCTTCACGATGGGATCGTCAAGTCCTTGCTTCCTCTCGTTTCTCACACCGAGCACGACTCACGTTGTCTTAGAGAATGCATCGATCATGGAAATGCCCCCATCCAGCAAGACGTTAAACTGTATGCCGTCCAGCATGGCGTTAAACTGTATTCCCATGTCCTGGATGAATTTAAACTGCACATCCATTTGAAGTACGAGGTCTTTGATCCATATCAAGGTACGATACGTAGGAATCCACCACGAGGTTCAAGACCACCCGTCATTATTAGACGTCGAGTTCCACCTTCGTCCCACATGATTTTAAACTGCATTCCAGTCTGACGGCAAGATGTTGTGACCAACCCGAACTACGAGGGCTTTGATCCATGTCAAGGCATGGTACGTAGAAAGCCTTCACGAGGTTCTAGCCCACCACTAGTGGACCCCTGGGTCTAATTTCACATCGTTTCACCGATAAAACCCCTTTGAACTATGAGGTCTTTGATCTATGTCAAGGAATGGTATGTAGGAAGCCTCCTTGAGGATCAAGCCCATCTCCCATCGGACCATGGTCCTTTACTAACGTTGGTTCGCCGAAATCCTCACCATTTTGAACTACGTGGTCTTTGATCCATGTCAAGACATGGTACGAAGGAAGCCTCCACGAGGTTCAAGCCCACCACCCGTCGTTTATTCACGTCATGGTTCACTCTCATCCAGCATGACGTTAAGCTATACACCCTCATCCAGCATGACGTTAAACTGAATTACAGCCCAACGGAAAGACGTTGTGACCACCCTAACTACAAGTACATTGATCCAGGTCAAGGCATGATACGTAGGAATCCTCCCTGAGGTTCAATCCCATCACCCATCGGCCAAGGTCCACCTTCAGGACGGTTCGCCGACAAATCCCCATTTGAACTACTAGGACTTTGATCCATGTCAAGGCATGGTACGTAGGAAGCCTACCAGTGGTTCAATCCCACCACCCATTGGTCATCCCGACCTTCTTCGCATTAGTTCATCAACACCCGGGCAGCCTAGTGTGTAAGATCCAGACCATCTGGACCAAGGTCCTCACTCACATCGGTTCACCGACACACCCCATGAACTACGTTGTCTTTGATCCATGTCAAGGCATGGTACGTAGGAAGCATCACCCGGTTGTTCTGACCTCACTCATGTCGGTTCACCCCGTCCCGCATGACTTTAAACTACATTCTAGTCTAACGACAAGCTATTGTGACCATCCGAACTACGAGGACATTGATCCATGTCAAGGCATGGTATGCAGGAAGCCTCCCTAAGGTTCAATCACACCACCTGTGGACCCCACGAGTTCACCATCACGTCGGTTCGCTGAAGATTCCAATGGGACCAAGGTCCACCTCCACATCAGTTCACTGGAAACATCCGTCGGACCAAGGTCTATCTTCACGTCGGTTCGCCGACACCACCCCGATCTACGCAGACATTGATTCCCTGTAACAGGGATACATAGGAGGTCTCTTCGAGGATCAATCCAAACTTCATCGTCGCTCCTGCGATGGTCCCATTTCATTCCCCCTCCACTTCGTTCATCCATCCATCATCCACCCTGATTCTCACCCGGACCGTCATATCCCGATGACATCACGTCGTTCCGCTGGACATTAAACTTGCGACCTACCTCGTGATAAACATGAGATGCCTGAGGAACACCTCGGATGGCACGCCTTTGGCATAACCGTCTCCACTGGACGTTAAAGTTGCGGCATTCCCTGTGTTGAACATAGGAAGCTGAGAAAAACCTCAGATATATGTCTATGGCATATAATTCCCTGTGCTCAATGTTGGATGCCTCAAGATTCCATGCCCTCGAGAAGCCCCATGACAAAGGACAAAAGACAGACACACGAGTTCCCCAGCATCCAGACACGCTTTTGATGCCTCGACGTGACTACTCCCCCGACTGAAGGTTGTTGCCCTGACCGGAACCTTTGGAGTGTCCGGATAGAAGCAGTGTTATTAACCGGCATCCATGGAAATATGGAACTGGGAAGAGTTTCACAAACAACTTATTAAATCTATAAGGGAGACCCGGACTGGGAGATGAGTTCTGAAGAGGAATCCACGGAAGGAAGAATCAACATCCAATCATCCCAGTTTCGATCAAGGAGAAGACGTCCCTGAATAACGAGAAAATGTCGCTCGCCTTTGGAAAGCGGGAATGCGGGGCAACAATGCCGCACGTCCTCCTCCAAAGACGGACGAATATGCATGTGTGCCCTGGAAAAAATTGTTAGAAACAGAAATGGTGAACCTGACATGAATGTCTTCTCCTCAATATTAAGATTAGTAGCATTCAAGACACCAGTAGATTGAGGTGTCATTGGATCCAGATATTCGGTGTCGGGTCCCGCAAAGCAAATGGCGGGCCTGGAGTGAAACTCACCAGAAACTGGGGCATTAGAACGTGGGGAATTCCGTTGTGCAGCATGTTGGTGTGGATCCTTCTTACAGACATTGAGAATGGAATGACGCTGGGGCACTGGTTGTCAACCCTTTTCCTCGCAGTGCTGATGAGTTGATCTCTCAGTTTCACAGGAACCAGGTCGCTGCTACGGAGACACGATCACCGCCCGCTCGACTACGCAGGGGCAGGGGGAATACCGGCACAGTCGCCCCACGTGGATCCACTGCCACCATGATGGCCTCTTCATCTGTGAATATGAGGTGTGCACGTCCCCTCTCCCCATCAGAGATCATCCAGCGGAGGGTGATCAACAACCTTGTACGCAGGTACGAGGAGGAAGGGGTCATCCTGACTCGGGATATAGTCCACCTGAACCTGGAGGCATCCAGGCCCCACCGTCAACGCCGCCCTAACAGGCCGTGCAGGGAACCCCTGCTCCCCACCCCAACATTCAATTGTTTCGGGAGTCTGTCCCTGGAACGCCTCGACGACTCTTCGCCTTATTCTGGTGAGACGGGTGTTGTCCGGCTCGGCCCGCATAGAGTCCTGATCCAAGGGCTCCAATCAAGGGCTCCCACTCAGCTATGTCAATGCCGCTATCCGGCTTTCCAGGAAAAGAAGGCAGGCTATGCCCCTGCACCATCTGCGCGAGCTCGTCTAACCCGACGTCAGCACCGGGCCCGGGCTGGGGACGCTTGCCAAGATGTGTCGACGTCAACGACTGCTCTGGCCCATTCCACCGCTGACGTACATCATGGAGTTCATGCATACACTGAGCATGGTCACTCCTTCACCTGACCGGGATCGAGGCCTCAGCCGCACCACATGCAGGCTAGGTTGACTCTCGGGGTCGGAAGACCATTCACTGATTGCCGCGAACCAATCCACAGTAACGTCACTCCATACGAAGGTCCTCTCCGTATCACCGTTCCGCAGAGTGTGGGATTTTCCCACTCCGATGCTCGTAATGGAGGAATGCCTCATGCTACCCCCATCCCAAAGGAAGACCCACCCCGCGGCGGTGACGCTCGGTGTGGAAACCTCTCCCGCGCCAACTATATAGGGTATGGAGTCCCTCCTCCTGCCCCGACCACCGATCTGAAGGCGCTATCCATCCAGTTCTTCTCCAATGTGGGGGTCCTCCCTACGTCCTCTCTGCAACGGGCAAAGTTCCTCCTCACCCCAACAACTCGAGGAGTGAAGGTCAGCCTCGCTCCGCCCGCATCGACCATGGAGGTCCTCACCATGCTCCTTCCGATTCCAATAGAGGCTCCACCCACATGGTTCCTCCCCATGTACCCTTCGACATATTCCATGGTGCCCCTCGCACGCCGGTCACCTCGAGCAGGAGCCCTCTCCGCCACGGCGCCAGCGCCACCCCAAGAATACATATTGGGAATCAACACTGTCCGGAGGAGTCGCCTCGGGGTAGAAGAGCGAGTCGTGGCCGCCACCATAAGATTCCTAGGAAGGCCCGGGTGGAGATCAGACCTGCCTGTTTCTCAGACTCTGAAGCGGAATGTGACTCAGTGATGGAACCTTCTCCCCACTCCTCCATGTCATGAACTGGGGCAGAGACTAGGCGCGTCTGCCTCATTCTCCCAGAATGTGAGGTCCACCGGATTCCCGACTCCCTCCTCAGGTACATCCAGGAGGAAGAAATCATGGAAATTCCACAGTTCCCTACCGTGCAATCACCACCGTTGTCACCAGAAGCGCCCTCTACCTCTACTAGAGATCACAGGGAGCTGTTTTGGGGACCAACGACGACATAAAAACCGCGTAAACCATCGTCGGTGACCGCAACTCCTGCGCCTGAAGCTGTGTCTATCAGCCCATCGTATCGTGATATCGTGGTCAGGTCACCTCACTCTTCAGAGGATGGCCTGTAATTTGGCGCCCAGTCAGCTCGTTCGTCGTTTTCTCCGCTGCCATGTTTACTATCCTAGTGGTCCACCTCGGTACTTCTACCGGTCCCTAAGCCGCCCCCGGTTGACGAGTGGGTAAATACAAGTCCGGACCCCGAATCCGAACCCAGGAGCTTCTGGAGCATTCTTGCAGCGGATCACTACCCAGAGGAGTTCTGGCTGATGGCGGCGCCGAACATTTTCGCACCAGATTCCCTTACCCTAGAAGAAGTGGGGTGCTTTTGCCGACCCCTATGGGCGACACATATATGCCTTCGTTACGAGCGGGTGATGTACACCAGAAGTCGAGATCACTTTGAATAAATCGGCAAGAAATGTCGCCTGGTCGATTTGGCCGCACTCCCTGTGGCCCAACACCCCGAGTCACCAAGCACTCAGAGCACCCTTCAACGGAAATTTGTTCATAGTTTCAAAGTACTCCGCAGTGTCATCATGGAAGCTACACCCATGTGAAAGTCCGTGGATGGGGACGCTATGCCGCTCTCCTCTTTATCCCTATCTGACAGAAGCTCGATTCATTATGCGACATTGAGGACAAGCCCTCGAGAGGGGTCGCCGTCCACATGTCTGGCGTAGTGGACAAGGGAGACGAGCATGAATTTCTTGATGGAGACTTACCCTCTGAGGGCGTACCGCCATTGCTCGACCCATCAGGGAGGGTTACCCATCATTAGAGGAACCTTTTAGGCCTCCTTGTACCCCCCGAGTCACTGGTACTCAGTCGAAATGCCAGTAAGGGTAAGGAGCACATAAGAACTATCAAGCACTCTAACCCGTCCGCCTCTGTACAAAAGACAGATTAATATACCGAGAAGGCCACGTTATGCCAGAAGCTTGCTGAGCAGAAGAGGCTGGTTGACGAACTCTTGGCCGAGCGCGCTGTAGAGCGGCGACCCGACTATGGTAATCCCAAGGCAGGGCAGCAGGGGTGGGAACAATTTCCCTCGGTGAGACGCCTCCAGGCAACCCCGATCAGGCTTCTCCTGCAGACCGGGTAGAAGCCAGAACTTATGGCAAGAGGGTGCGATACGTCTTTCCAAACCCTCTAGAATGACAAGGCAATCTGCTGAATCCAGTCCTGGTTCCCCAGTCGCCCCACTGGCCGTCCTGCCGGTCTCTCCACGAGTCGCTGAAGCCATCTACAATTTCGAGGAACCTAGCAATGCACTTGTAATTAGGGATCCCCGTTAAGACAGGGACCCCCCCACCTGGATGATCTTATAGCGGCACTAATCTCCCGCCTCGAAGCGTTGGAAACGCAGCAGGTGGCGGTCCCACCGGTTGGCAAGCCATATCCAGCATGGGTGGATGATATGCCCGCACCCCCGGGTTTTGGGAATCCCACTTTCCCTCCCTTCAATGCGACAGGGGACCCGCTACAGCATTTGGCACACTTTTCTTCCAGGTGTGGCCCCATGCTGGGGACTCCGGCCCAGCAAGAAGCCACCAAGCTCTGATGTTTCATGCAGACATTGGAAGGTCCCACATTCGTCTGGTACATCCAACTCCCTATCGGATCGGTGACCGGTTGGGAGGATCTCCACCGGCAGTTCCTATACTAGATCAGCTCCACCATGTGGAAGACTAGAATTGCATAGTTATTCAAGTGCAAGAAAAGGCCTGATGAGTGAGTAACGGATTTTATCACCCTGTGGAAGGGACTGACATACTCCCTTGATATGCCACTGACTCAGGAGAAATCACTGAAGATGTGTGTAGGGAATGTTAAAACGGAGCTGGTACCTTCCCTGATTACCCAGAACTACCCTGGAGGGTTCCGGGATTTCTCAGATAAGGCTCAGCGCCTTAATGAGGCTCTGCAACAGGCTAGTCAGGCACATTCGTTGCCCCCTATGATCCCAGCCAGGAGGACTACCAGAGCCGAACCCGCCGCGGTGGCCCAAATAGAAGCCCCCAGGCAGCTGGAATTACTGCCAGCAGCACCAGCCCTACAACCCTACAGAGGTCCTCAACCTCAAGCTCAGGCTCCTGCCCAGCAGCGACTGCCTTAGAATCGACAGGTTCCCCCACGAAATGCGCCGCCCCCACCTAGGCGAGACGATAAGGCGCCTTTTCCTCAGCAGGCTCCTTCGGCCCCTCGTCAGGGCCAGGCCCCTAGGGCCCCATATCTGGAATGAAGGCACCATACATATTCGTTCAACGAAAATTCAGTCCCTGGCTACTTCCGATGTTCTCTAGAGCAAGGGATTGTGCGCCTACCCGAGTGCAAAAGGCCGGCAGAGGAGAATCTCACCGATCACCCCAACTACTGTCCTTATCATCAGATTTTGGGTCACACCCTCAAGCAATGATATGTGTTTAAAGACTGGATTCAAGACCAGGTCAACAACAACATAGTCAGGTTGGGCCTGACACAAAAAAAGTACCAGGTCTCTTTGCAGGGTCAGAGATTGGTAGAGACAGTGAAGGCGAGTGGCAGCAGGTCCCCAACTGTGGGTCCCAGAAATACGATGATTAGATGGCTCGAAAAACCATCTACCACGCCCATGGTATCATCCGGGCATGCCTGAAGCAGCCGGGACCTTTAGAAGAAGTATCCAGTACCTTTTCATCTCCTTCATAGTCAACATCTTACCAAAAGGTCAAGCAGTGACGACATAAGAAGAAACAACGCGCTCTGCCAGTGTCGTGGTCATCCCGCACTCATGGTGACTTTATGCCCCCTGAAATGGGGATTCCTCCCAGAATCCGCCCGGTAGTAGATGACTCATCAAGCAACATCCAGGGGTACGCTTCACATAACATCGTGGAGCTAGTAAAGCCCTATATAACCCCCGACGATGGGGAACGCCAGGAGAACCCCCCTAACCTTTTCAATTGACATCAATGTCGGCAGAACCACAACTAAGCCGGTCATCGAGGCACATTAGCGGGCACTTCCAATTAGGATGTGCACGTGACTAAAACAAGACAGCACGCTCAGCACAGAGCTTAGCACGCACAGTCCCACCTGACTCCCTTAGCTCCACCTCCACCGCCGTTTGTGCTACTAGATCAGGCAGGGTTGCCTCGTCCGTACCACAGTCAGTCTTGCCCACCAAAGGGCCAATATCTGATGTCCGGTCCTAGTCCGACAACTACTATCCAGGCTTCAACTAGTAGGCAATAGGATATGCCCAGCACTAGCGAACCGCTGGTTCAACCGACAGGAGCCGCTATGCCTCCAACTACAGAACGACCCCTGTAAGCAGAGGCTCACGTTTCGCACGGAAGTACGATATCCTGAAGAACATGGCCGGCATTCCAGCAAGGATTTCTATCCTTGAGGCCCTTTTCCTATCGTCTAAAATGTGTGAAGCACTTGCCGAGGCCCTAAGGAGCCCCCTCTAGTTTGAGACGGAGGTGGGGGTCGCAGAAGCCTTCCATGCCAAGGTAATTGAGAACGCTGAATGTCATGTGGTTATCTCATTCTCTGGTGAAGATGAGGACCCTCCTATACAGGGGCATATTATCCTATTGTACATCACTGGCCACTTCAATGGTGTGGAAGTCCGCTGCTGCCTCGTTGACACAGGTTCCGGAATCAACCTAATCCCGACTAGGACACTGCAAAAGATGGGTCTGTATGAATGTGATATAACTCCTTCTGACCTTAGAATCTAGGGATATGACAGGACCGAGCAAACCCCAGTCGACAAGATCCTCCTGAGGACTCAGTTCGGTGGCTTAATTTCCATCACTGAGTTCATGGTCGTCTCTCAGGACACCGCCTACAACGTATTGATGGTTAGGCCATGGCTCCATCTTCACACAGCAGTCCCTTCGTCATATGACCAGTGCCTCAAATACTCCCTCAATGGTCGAGTAGGAATGCTCCAAGGAGATGTGTCTCCTTTCGCCTCTTCTGAGGCCCTCTATTTGGATGCTGATTATTACAAGAGTAAGGATAAAAAAATCCTAGTAAGTGAGGATGAACCAGCCCCGATCACATGTGATCCATGGACAAGCATGGATGATGCCTACATCCTCCTGTTCCACCGATTGGAGGCCACGACCCCCGACAAGGGGCAATGTTTTGTTAGTCCATGTATGAATGGAAGTCATGTTCCCATGTCCAATCGACGGTGGAAAATCACCTTGTACTCCTACACCAACCAGGATCAGGTGATCCCGGAGCCTTAAACCCATGTGCGGTACCGAGATGTCAAGCTAATGACAGCCGCAGTACATCATACGTACCACTTCCGCCAGGCTGGAATCAACTGACTCAGGCCGACGCGTCACCACTGCTTTGATATCATCAAACGTGGCCCCTTAGGCCGATGGCCAGATGGGATAGGGTTGACTTCCTTCAATTATAGGGTCTTAATGGCGAGTGAGCCTCCTGATATGATGACCACTACTTCCCATACCGACACCAGCTACCCGTCTAGGTGTGATATCCCAGAAGTATCTCCCTTTTCGGGGAATGCCTCCACGGGTGGAGAGGAAGACCTGGATGATGCCCCCCCCCCCGACTTTGAGGAAGGCATCTCTACTACGGTTGATGAACTGGTACATGTGAACCTTGGTAGTGAGGCAGATCCGAGACCCACGTTGATCAGTACATCCATGTCCCCCGAGGAGCAGCAGCAATACATGGACTTTCTCAAACAACATCGTGACGTGTTTGCCTAGAGTTACGGTGAGATTCCAGGACTAGATCTTGAAGTACCCGTCCACAGTCTGGGCCTCCCAGCGAACCATCGTGGGTTTAAGCAACCTCCCAGGAAGATTCACCCTTCTCATGGTGCTATGGTTGAGGCCGAAGTTGAAAAGTTTATCAAAGCCAACTTCGTTAAGGAAGTCCAGTACCCCATGTGACTTTATAACATTGTGACAGTCAGGAAGAAGAATGGGAAGATCATAGTCTGCATCGACTTTCACGACCTCAATCGCCACTTCCCAAAGGAAGACTTCCCCCTCCCGGTAACTGAGTTATTGATTGACACCATAGCTGGGATCCAAGCTCTCTCTTTCATGGATGGGTATTCCAGGTACAACCATATCCGGATAGCCCCCGAGGACGAGGAGTCCACTGCCTTCAGGGCTCCCCAAGGTACCTTTTGCTACCAGGTTATGCCCTTTGTCATGAAAAATGAAGGTGCCACTTATTAGAGTGTCATGCTTCGCATATTCAAGCCAATTCTCGGGTTGCTGGTGGAATGCTACGTAGATGACCTAGTGGTCAAATCATGCCAGTGACAGGACCATCTCAAAGTCCTTTAGAAAGTGTTCGGTTTCCTCCGTTCCCTTCACCTGAAGATGAGTCCGTTGAATTGTGACTTCGGGGTCACCTCTGGGAAGTTTTTTGGCTTTGTTGTTAGATACCGAGGCATTGAAATCGACCAAGAGAAGATCAAGGCCATCTGCCAAATGCCTCCCCCGAGAAATATTCGTGATCTTCGAGGTCTCCAATGCTACATAGCCAATATACGCTGATTCATCGTGAATCTGGCTGGAAAGTGTAAGCCCTTTTCCTGGCTCAGGACGAAATGCACCGCTTAAGAATGGGATGAGAAGTGTCGGACCGCTTTCGAGGAAATCAAGCAGTATCTGCTACAACCTCTGGTTTTGATGCCACATGTTTCCGGAAAGCCGTTGGTCCTTTACGAGACCGCCCTAGAATGGTCCCTCGGCGCACTTCTCTCCCAGAAGAATAACGAGGGTACCGAGAATAGTCTCTACTATCTCAGTCGCATGCTTCTCGATAAGGAGGTCAGATACTCCCCTATCAAAAAGAGCTGCCTTGCGCTCGTCTTTGCTGTACAGAAGTTGCGACATTACCTTTAGCACCATGAGGTACAATTGGTCTCTCGGGTAGACCCACTGAAGTACAACCTAAACCGCCCCATGTTGACCGTCCGACTAGCGTGGTGGGAAGTGATTCTCCAATAGTTTGATATCAGGTTCGTACCTCAGAAGGCCATTAAGGGACATGCGTTGGCAGACTTTTTAGCTTCCCACCCAACCTTCGCGGATCAGTCCTCAGACCTAGATTTTCCGGATGAGGCGATCCTCTCAGTTGATCATGTCGTCCCAGGTTGGCAAATGCACTTCGACGGTGCCTCCCGGAGCCCCACTGGTAGGAGGCTCAATGATCCTAATCTCAACAGAGTGGGCCTGGGTATCGTCTTCATTACCCTGGCACATGTCGTCCTACCATACTCGTTCCTATTGTCAGAAGTCTGTACCAACAATGAGGAAGAGTACCAGGCTCTCATCACCGGTCTAGAGTTGGCCCTTGAGATCGACGTGCCCCATCTACCTGTGAAAGGAGATTCCGAGCTGGTAATCAAGAAGTTCAATGGGGATTTAATTCATTAAGAATCCGGAGCTTGTGCCATTGTTGTACTGTACCCTCCGCCTAATGGACCAGTTCCCCTCTCGGCCAGAGGTCACCCATGTCCTTCGGTCACAGAACGGTTGAGCTGACGCTTTGGGCGGCTTAGCTGCGTCGCTCGCGGAACCGGAGCAAAATGATTTGATCATACATGTGGCACACTGGTGAGTCATCGCACCCATCACCCAAGAGGAC
Organism: Viscum album; assembly: GCA_963277665.1. Lineage (NCBI taxonomy): Eukaryota > Viridiplantae > Streptophyta > Magnoliopsida > Santalales > Viscaceae > Viscum > Viscum album. Next base: position 958,018,470 of record OY728148.1, on the reverse strand, counting down.
AATGATGGCCTGCGGGTATGTCATCTCACTGTCGGGCCCTATATATCTGGGGTCTTGGGTTCATCAAATGCAGTTGTTGAAGTCGCTCCCGACGGGATGGAACCTTTTGTCAAGTATCACCAAAATGTTTCCTCCCAAATGACGGGGCCGAGCGCGAGCAAATCTGACATTGCGCGCTGCAATTTACCCTCAAGAGTGGTCCCAGTCTTAAGTAGATCCTTTATAAGCGGAGCTTCGATGACGTTATCCAACGTTGCATTCAAGGAGTAGTGATTCCTCAAGTCATGCTAGAGGTCCACGCCGGTTCCTCTGGTGCCCATTAAGCTGGGCTGAAGTTGTCCCATCAAATCCGGAGGTTGGGGTACTTCTGGCCCTCTATAACCACGATTGTATCAGGTATTCCAAGAGATGCCATGCATGCCATGTTCACGCCAACTTCCTGCATTGGCCTCCGAAGCCTCTCCACCCCCACAAAGTACTCTTGGCCATTTACGGTATGCAGACTTGATGTAGTGGGACCATATCAACTGGTAACAGCTCACCAGTGTTGGATCATCCTGACTGCTATAGATTTCTTTTCCAAGTGGGAAGAGGCAGTTCCACTCAAAGAGGTCAAGGCCCATTCCACCGTCGACTTTGTGAGATCCAATATTATCCACCGGCTCGGGGTCCCTCACGCCGTCCTCACCGATAACGACACCAACTTCCGAGCGGCTGAGCTGAAGAAATTGTACGCCATGTAGGACATCCGTTCGAACCATACCTCCTGCTATCACGCACAGGCTAATGGAATGATTGAGGCATTCAACAAAACCCTCTATAACATCCTACAGAAGATGGTTGGTCAGAACAATAAAAGTTGGACGGACATGCTCCTCAACACCCTCTGGGCTTATTGGACGACGACTCGCAACTCTACCCAGGTGACACCGTATTCCCTGGTGTATGGGGATAAGTTCGTCCTACCCATTGAGATCCAGCTGCCATCGTTACACAATGCAGTCTACAAGCAACAGACGCCAGATGAGGTGACCAAAATCCTTCTAGCTGGATTAGAAGCACTGGATGCGAACCGGATTCATGCCCTGCACATTCTGAAAGGCGTCAGGATAAGATAGTGAGGGACATCAACAAGAGGGTTCGCCTGTGTTCTTTTCTACAGGGCAACCTAGTGCTGGCCCTTCGAGCGCCAATGATCCCCGGTAGGGAACCGCCCAAGCTAGAACCCAAATGGGAAGGGCCTTATATTATCCATAAGGTTTCTCCCAACGGGGTGTACACCTTGGTGACCACGGATGGTTAGCGTATAACTCCTCCCACCAATGCGAGTTTCCTCAAGTAGTACTTCTCCTAATACTTTTTCAAGGTCCAACACAACCTTAAACTATATGATCCTGCACAACCTTAAACTGCATCGCTGTCCTACAGGATGATAAACTGCAAAATGGTACGAGCTCTATGACCTTAAACTAAAATCTCCCCTCATCCTTTCTGCATGACGTTAAACTGCAAGCAGGTCAGGACTTCCTGACTAAGGCTCAGCCTCAGGCCCCTTGGCCTTCGTTGACTCGGACTCTCTTATGGGATTGTATGGTGTGGTGTGGGATTACATCCTCATTCATTTCGGGTTACCCACTGTACCGTACATATACCCAGTTGAGAAACATTTCTCGTCCAGAACAACGTTAAACTACATGGCCTTCAAGAACTACGTATGGATTGATTCCTATCCTATTGGGATACATAGGAATGCCCAGACATTTCATCCATTGGCCCAGCCCAAAAGCCAAAATCATCCCCTTTGGGTCAAGACATATGATAGGGTGCACACTTTTTCCCCAACTCACATCAAGAAAGTCTAGACCCGGCTGCACGTCCCCCTAGAGATGTTTACCTCTTTAGTGGATGGATACAGATATGATTCACCCACTCCTTGACTGGGATTCAATCATTTTTCACACATGGAGGGACCCCCATGAACGGCCTAGATAAAACGCCCAAGGGCTCTCCTACCGATATGGGCCAACGCCCCCGAGGGTTTCTGAGCAACAAGCCGATACAAGTCCCGTGTTATGAATTTGGTCAACAATCGACGCTCATTTTCTGCTCCCATATCAGGTCACCATAGGAACACTGTGTTTTGAACATGGTCAAAAGTGTCATGGATCCTCGGGTCCACCCCGAGATGGACCAAACATCGATTGCGGTAACTCGTTCTGCCCCATCCTAAAGCGAAAAACTTCCCTCCGGGTGGTGCCAGCGGTCGGGCCAATGGCCTCGATTCTCTTATAGGAGTGTATGGTGTGGTGTAGGATTATGTCCTATTTCATGTCAGATTACTTTCCATGCCGTACATATCCTCAGACGAGATATAGTTATATCTTTCCCCAACCTTGCGGCAAGACGTTAAACTGCAAGTTATTCAGGCCATCCTGACCGAGTCCCAGCCTCATGCCTCCCTCACCGAGGCCCAGCCTCATGCCCCTTGGCCCCCTTGGGACCCTGGCCCTCATCCTTACTGCAAGACGTTAAACTGCAAGTAGGTCAGGCTTTCCTTACTGATGCCTAACCATCAGGCCCCTTGGCCTTTTTGGGCCCCCAGGACCAGGTCCTCTCTTATAGGAGTGTATGGTGTGGTGTGGGATTATGTCCTCATTCACATCGGTTTATTCACCGTACCATACACATCCATTATTTGGGGGTATATTACTCCCCTCCTCGTCCCGCATGACGCTAAACTGCATCTAGAGAACTACGTGTGGCTTGATTCCCATCCTCATGGGATACGTAGGATCACCTGAATGTTTAGGATTCGGGTCCAGCCCCATCTCTCGGGAATCTCCATCCCATCTTGGCTCCTTAGCCTACCCTTCCTCCATGAGGAGATTATGTGGTGTGATGTGGGATTATGTCCTCATCCACGTTAGTCTTGTAATGACCATGCCATGTTCCTCTCCCTCCCGAGCTATTCCGTCGACCCTTTTCAGTGGTTCACCAATGTGCCTAAGGGTATTCCGGTTTTTTACCAGGAATGCCAGAATTTACTCGGACACGTCTGCACCCGCATTCTAGTCTTTGCATATCCCTACATCAGGGCTTCCGTCATCTTTCACACCCAGAGGGACCCCCAAGAACAGCCTGGATACTATGACCAAGGGCTCTCCTAACGTTATGGGCCAACGCCCCCAAGGGTTTCAGGCAATAAATCTATAAAATCCCGCATTGTGAATATGGTCAGCGGTCGATGCTCACTTGTTGTTCCCACCTCAGGATAATGCAATATAGAGACTGTTTTTTCCGCCACGGTTTACAGTTTTCATCTATCGCCACGCCAACCCCATTAAGCCCAAAATTTCGGTTACACGATTCACATCCTTCTCCATTCTCATCATGTTCATGTATAGTCTCGGAACTCTTGGTACTATTCCACCATGCACATCTACACGTTGGGGGAATAAGCCGTGTCAAAGGTTTCTTTCAGGGCTCTCTGCCGACTCCCCTTTGAAGGGCGCCCCAAGTATTACGATAAGGATACCCCCCTTGTTTCCCACACCATGATTAACTCACGTGGGCTTAGGGATCGGGTTGACATCTGTTCTTACTTGGGAACTTGTCACCATTCATGGTCCGAGCTCTAAGACCATAAACTAATATCCATCTAGAACTATGTTCATCTTGATTCCCATCCTCATGAGATACGTAGGACCGCCCTGACACCTTTTCTTTAGGTTTAGCTCATTTGGGAGCTAATCTATCCCCCTTCACCTCTCACCTCTATGTGGGCCCCTCGGCCTGTGGTTCCTCTCTCAGGACTGTGTACGGTGTGATGAGGGATCATGTCCCCATCCACGTCGGTTATGTCGCACGACACCATAAACATTCCCTGCCTAGCATCATATCTGCTACATCTACGCTGCATGACATTAAAATGCATGCTTGGTCTTATCACATGACCCTAAACTGTGACATTATCATCCTAGCCGCATGAAGAAAAAAGGAACTACATTTTGGTGACCTCGTTGTAGAGGACATCACATTGGGTATTGGTCTCATGGCATGCCATTTGTCAACGCCTATCACGGCTTGGTTCTTGTGGCGACACCAGGGTTTGCTACCCTAGGCCAGTCGCTTCACAAAAAAAACACTCATCTTAAAGGACAAACAAGATTTATCAAATTCCTCTTCTTTTAGTGCAAGGGCCACGCCCGCAATCCCCTTTTTTTCCTTGGCACTGGTACCTTACCATACCACTTTCAAGAACTAAGTGAGGCTCGATTCTTATCCTTATGAGATACGTAGGAACGCCCAGGAACTTCCTCGCAGGCCCAGCCCAACCTTTGTGTTCGGTCCCTCGACTTGAGCATTTCCCCAGAGAACACATGGTAAGTAGGGCTTAGGTCCTCATTCACGTCAGGTTTTGTAACTGCCATGCCATGTGTCCCTTTCTCCCCTTAACCATTCACGGTCCAAGCTCTAAGAACTTAAAATAAGATGCTTTCAAGAACTATGTGAGGCTCGATTCTCATCCTTATGAGATATGTAAGAATGCCCGGGCACTTCCCCGCGGGCCCAGCCTAACCTTCTCTTTCGGTCCCTTGACCTAAAATCTCTCCCAAGGGGGTCGTGCGGTGTGATATGGGATTATTTCCTCATTTATGTCAGGTAGTTCACCTCACCGTACACACCCTCTATTCCCATTCACGCCAGGTATTTGAGTTACACCATCATGTGCCTTATATGTTTCCTCTCATCCAGGGTCCGAATTCTACGACCCTAAACTAAGATCTCCCTATTGGAATGGACTCTTCTCCCCCTATCTAATATGTCACGTTGTCGTATTCAGATTTGTTTCAACAAAGAGCCCGAAGTGTGGGATTTTCATATGGACATTCCCCCTGTCCCAAGACGAAGCTTCGTGAGCTCGCTATTTGGATCCTCTTCCTATTCCACATCCAAAAGGACCCATGGACGACATGGATACTAGGATTTAGGGCTCTCCATGGATGCTGGACATAAGGGCCCTCCAATCATTTCGGGCCAACGTCCCTACGGATCTCTGAAAACATTTGTGACATGGTCCCGTGTTTCGAATATGGTCAATGGCCGACCCTCATTTGTTTGTCCCCATTCTAGGATAACGCAATATGGATTCGGGGTTTCCGCCACAGTCAATAGCTATCCTCCATCGTCACACCACTATCATCGTGATCTAAATCTCGAGCGCCATGATTCACACATTTCCACTTCCTCATGTTCAAGTGGAATTCCATCATACTCGGCTCTTTCTCTTCGCGCATCTAGGTGCGCCACAAAATCGTGTTAGTGTCTTTGGGCCAGTATTCACCGAGCGTCCCTTTGCCCTAACCTACCCCTTTCGGTGTCGGGAAAGTCCCATCACTACTTCTTGTTTCCCACACCGAGCATTACTCACGTGGGATTAGTAGTTTTGGCAGGATGTGTACTAACACAACGAGGTTTCTCATCGTCCCACAGGACGTTAAACTGCGCTTCCAGAACTACGTACAGCTTGATTCCCATTCACATGGAATACATAGAGACACCCAGGCATTTCACCTAGGGTCCAGCCCCCAGAATCACAAAATCCTGTTCCTCCCCATTTCCGGCCCTCTAGCCTGACCCCTCGGGGGGGACTATATAGCTTCAATTTTCCCCTGGACAAGTTTAGGATGCCCCAAAATCCCATTGGGAAGTGACATCTCCCCTCACCAGAGAGGCCCTTTCCTAAAGAAGAAATGATCCATGATCAAACCAATGCGCCCATATGGAGTACGCCCGCCGTGGTGGTGTAATTACATGAGTATTAAATTCTGTTCAGACAAACCATAACTCCATATTCCACGCTTTACGTGCCCCTTATTCGGACCCTCTTCCCCTTTCATGTCTGAAAAGACCCCCCAAATGGCCTGGTCTCATGCCTCATCAGCTCACCTACCGTCCTAGGCCAACATCCTGGAAGACTGGTCATGTTTGGAGGGACCCTTTAACAGTATGGACGCTCGACCCAGGGTCCGCCTACTGTCCTGGGCCAACGTCCCGAAAGATTGACCGACAAAATTTGTGACATGGTCCCGTGTTTCAAACATGGTCAATGGTTGACCCTCATTTTTTTGTCCCCATTTTAGGCTAACACAGTAAGGATACCGCTTCTCCTCCATGGTTAATGAGTTTCCTTTATTGTCACATCATCCCCACAGTGCTACGAATCTTGGGCATCGTAATTCATGATTCCTATTTCCGTATATTCGGACCAATTTCAGTGTCCCTAGTGTTGCACCGTTCGTGCATAAGAGCACACTGACGAAACAGTAATTCGGCTATTGTGATGAATTTCTTCTCCGTCCAAGCTTCTCACATCTTTCAGAAATATGGACTGGTAATCCAAATCCCGGATGCCTGGAGCTTGGTCTCCACTCCTATGTTATGTGGGAAGAGAAGGAAACTATCTCATGTTTCTCACATCGGGCATGACCCACATGAGCTTGGGGAATTATCGCCGAACGTCCCGCAAACATTGTAGTGATGTAATGAAATGATTCAAACAGTGGAAATCGTGCATGCTACGACATTCAAAACAAAGGAGGAAGTAATTGAAGCGCGGAATTTCCAATAAATGTTTTTTTAGTTTGTTATAGTACCCGGGGGTTAACTCCCCCCGTGGATGGGTTGACCCTGTCAAAAAAGAATTGCAGCTACACCACCCTTCGGCTCGTGGCCTCCAAGACTTGCTGCTGCTGACTGAGCTCCTGCTCCTTCTCAGCAGCGGCAGGGTGAAATTCGTCAGCCTTGGCTCTGGCGCTCTCTACCCCAGCCTAAACGGCAGCTATCTTTCCAGAAGCCTGCCTCATATGCTCTTCTGCCTCTACCACCTAGGCCTTCAACTGTGAGATCAGCTCAGATTTTACATTAAGAGAGGCTGAGTGCTCATCTGACTGGGTCTGCAACTGTTGACCCTTTCCTTCAGCCTCTTGGAGCTTCTTGATGTTTGTCGCCTTCCTCCGTTGCAAGCCCAAACTGAGTCCACGATCATGCTCCTGGATCTTCTCAACCATAAGATCTCGGCTGAGCGCGTGGGGACATTGGGAATCCTCTCCCCCAGTGCATTGTTCACATAGCCGCGAGCTAAGTCTGTCCATTTCAACCATCCATAGCACTTGGGGGTGTCCTTGATGAAGTGTGTGATCAGCTTCCACGATCGGCGATAGGATATGTTGTTGTCTTCCTCATCAGAGGTTGTTTCGTCCCAGTCTGCACGACTGGTAGGCTTGTACGCAGGATACACCCGCAGGAAGTCCTCAGCTGGATCTGCATCTGGCGTTGAATCCAGTGCAACATCTGGCACCAAAGTAGGCGCGACAGGACTAGGACCAGATGGTCGATCCTCTTCATTAGAGTCCACCTCAATGACCTCAGGAACAACCCTGCTGGTGGCTTCGCCAGTGATGATGCGTGTTGTAGCTCGGGGAGATGGGGGACTATCTCCACCATCACCGACATGCCCCTACGAGGGATGCTGCCAGACATCCTGACTAGTCTTGCCGCAACAGACCACGCCAATCGGAGAACTGTACGACAGAGAGAGACATAAATGTTAGTTGGCATAATCTATATATGACGACAAGGAAACCGGTAGAGGAAACTTACAGAGATCGACCTCCTGGTGCTGCTCTGGAGACAATACTGATAGGGCCCCGAGGCGAGGCCCTCCATATAGTGTTGGAAGGTCAGGAGATTCCAGAGGAGACACCTCGGGTGCTCTTGTCCCACCAGACCTGGAACTGGACGCAACCATAGGCGTGGGTTCTGAAGGTCCTGCATCATCACCCTCCGAGGGTCAAAAATGAGGCCTATGAAAAAGTTCCTCATGCATGACTCAAACATCAGTGAGAAGTCCATTATGGCCCAAGATCGGACCATTGGGAAATAAGTTCGGAATGCTACCTCGAGAGCCTCCGCGAAGTCGTCAGAATCTGAGCCTTGATCCCCGGACTCGCCCTCCTCCAATGGGCTCCCTCCTCTAGCCTCATCCTCCCGAGAGGATTCCTCTGATTCATCTGGCAGGGGGAATCCCTCCCTCAGGTCGGCAGCTGACAACTGTGGGGGGACCGTTCGATCTAGTAGTACCCTCACCCAGTCTATCATCGGGCGCAGGACACCACTGGAAAGAACATAGACCTCTAGATCATCCAAGTATTGCTCTGCCTCCGCCGGAGACGCCATAAAACTAGCCCAGACTGGGACTATGCCCGGTAACTCCATCTCAAGGCGATTCAAGTGCGCCCATATCTCGGGTGGACTAAGGAATTTCTAGTTGACATCCCAAATGTCCCAGGCCTCCGGGAAGACGACATCCTCTGCCTTGTTGATATGACGCAGCCGCTTACCCAGAGCCTAAGTGGATATCCTACGAAATCCCCTCAGTGGCCGCCCCTCCGGATGGCCCTGCTCTTCCGGAATCAACAGGTCCTCCGCTGCTACCACACCCTCGGTCGGGGTGGGTCTCGCCGCCACGACATCCCCGCCACCGCGAGAAGCCCTTGCTGCCCTCCAACCCCGACCTCAGGATATAGGAGGTCCACCGTCACCAACACGAATAGTTGGCTGCTACAACATCTCCCCGGGGTAGGCAGCCTCCCATCTAATGGCATACACCCTTACCAATCCGAAAGAGGTGGTTGATGGAGGCAATGTGATTGGCATTTTTCCGTCTTCCCGCGTGAACATGAGCCACAACTGCCTCATCACACACGAGTGATCCTCGTGATGCACCTCCCAGTAGACCTGCAATGTCTGCCACTGGAGGTACCAGAACTGCCTCACAAACCGATGTGGCTTGTACAGTTCGCATAGCAGCTCACGGTCCACTCGTGCCACCAAAACTCCACCTTGAAAGGCCAGGAGGTAAGCCCGGTGCTCTTCCATTCCCCGCCCATCATCAGTGAGTATCCCCATCGGCAATGGGAAGGGGTGGAAATTAAACTCATCCTCCCTCCACACCCAGTTCAGCACCATCGGCACCGTTAGTTTGAATGGGAAGCTCTCGACCTCACTCAGGATGGAGGGGCGGAAGTTCGATCCCGGTGGTGAGATAGGGTTTGGATATTCATAGATCACCCTAATGTGCGCTGCAACCCACCCATAAAGGAGGTGGAAGGGGCCGCATATCCTTGGTGGATTCTTGCCCTCGCTAATGTGCCGCAACATTTTGTACAACTTGGCAAGCATGGGAATCCCCAAATTGACCCACTTCCCCATGGCCATCATGGACGCCAAGATGAATGAGCTGGGTCGCACCCCTATCCTGGTATCCCTCACCGGTAGGATCCAACCTCAGATGAGAGCTGCAATGAACGCCGCTAGCCTGACTATCAGCTATTGTTCAGTGCTGACACTAAAACCCCAAGTCATCCATTGGATGTCCTCCATGAACCGCCAATATAAGTGCTCCTTACCCCATTGGGCCGCCCTCGGACAAGTTCGAGGCCTCAGAGGGAACTCTCGATTTTCTAGGAAATTCAGGAAGTGCTTGAACCACTACATAAAGTGAACATCCCTCACTTCCTCCATGTCCTCTCCAGGGACGAGTGCCATCAGCACTGACGCCAGTCGCGGAATTTGCTCCGTATCTTCCCACGCACTCATAATGGGGAGGAACTCATCTTACATGGCCCCCATGATCGGAACACCCGAGATCTGGTAGACATCCCACAGGCGGATTCCCACCTCCCCGTGATGCAGGTCAAAAGTATGGGTCCCAGACGACCATCTGCTTAGCAATTCCGACATCAGTTGTTTCAGTTGGTAAATGTGGAATTGTGAGGCCCATGCCGCCTCATATAAACCCACACTTCTCAGATTGGCCCCAGACTCCTCGCATAAGGCGCCTACCATGTAAGCCCAGGCCCAGTCATCAGTAAAGTTGCCGCCCTGGCGCAGGTCTCACTCATCGGACCACCCCTTCTTCGGATCCTGCAATACTGCCTTCAGCATGGTATGGTACAGAGGAGGGGATGTCTCCAGTTGCAGTGGCTTCCAGTTAATATTGTTTACATGGTTGTAGAGACAGTTGGTGGTAACGGGTGTGAAGTCCTCCCGCGCATGACCATCGGCCGCCCAGAACCATTGGTGCTGACATGTCATGCTCCTAAACCAGCAAGCTCGTTCATCCCTACTCGCCTCAGGGATGAAGACGTCATCCCTCAAACTGAATCCATACAATGGTAGCTTCTTGCACTGCGGATAATTCTTCTGACACTCTGATAGTAGCTCTGTCCAAGAGGTATGGTCCGAGTGGCTTCAGACTATCTCCCCAAGGCCCAAAGAGTTGGCCATCTCATCCCTCCAGACGACGTCTGCAAGCACCCCCAACACAGCTTCCCGAGGGTCCATTTCGGTCCCGATACTCGGAAAATAAATTTTTCGAATGGATCGCGAAGCTGGGTCGTGAAGCTGGCTCGCGAAGATCTTTCGCGAAACCAAGCCACCGAGTCTGACCTAGTCCGTCAAAGAAGAGTTCTCTTGGCACGGTCGTGGAGTCGGAGACCCGCAGTTCACTGCGAAGCTCGATTCGTGGAGTGCAGGCGCGGAGTACGCAGAGCTTCCCGAAATCAAGAGCGCAAAAAAAAAATCGAGTGAAGAAAAATGAGGTCAACCCCCTATTTAAAGGAGGCAACCTCCGGATCTTCGCAGCACGCCCAGCCCTTATAGAGCATCGCGGTGCGTTTGGAACTCGTGGCCGCGGTCAGCACATGGGGCCCCCTCCGTGAAGTCGAATCCCGAACTGCCGGCAATTTTGGCGATTTTCCCTCAGACTTTGACCCTTTATCCCTCTGCGGCTCCAAGTCTGAGGGGGGACATCTGTTGGCGCCAAAATATTGCACAAAAAAAGGAGCAAAAATGAAGCCATGCACGTTGCCTCGCGAAGCACCGATGAGAAGCACTCCCGAGCATCGCGGCCCACTGCGAAGCACCGGAGGCGGTACCTCTCTGTGAATGGCCTGACGTTCGTGAGCCCGCTGCGAAGCACCGGAGGCGGTACCTCTCCGCGAATGGCCTGACGTTCGTGAGCCCACTGCGAAGCACCTGAGGCGGTACCTCTCCGCGAACGGCCTGACGTTCGCGAGCCCACCGCGAAGCACCCGAGGTGGTACCTCTCCGCAAACGGCCTGACGTTCGCGAGCCCGCCACGAAGCACCTGAGGTGGTACCTCTCCACGAACAGCCTGACATTCGCGAGCTCGCCGTGAAGCACCCGAGGCGGTACCTCTCTGCGAATGGCCTGACGTTCGCCAGCCCACCGGGAAGCACACGCCGCCCCTTCAAGCCGCGTGAGTTCTGCTTCGCGGCGCCCCTCGCCTATAAATTACGGGTTCCCCCTGATCCCAAAAGACAGAAAATCTGACTTTTTGGTTTCTCAGCTCCCGAATCGGAAAGCACCCTTCGCCCCGGGAATCACGAGCTCCGTGAGGTACTTCTACTTTGCGTGACACCTTTGCCTTGTCTCGTTTTGATCCCCTCTTCCGAGAGGGATGCCCTTCGCGAAGCTCAAGGGTATTCGCGAAGGAGGGGGATTCCCAAGGGAACCCGGGCAGCTGCGGAGCATTTATGCTTCGTGAAACACCCATCCTGGACTAGTGATCCTCATGCTAAGGCAGGATCACTACGTATCGCGAAGCGCACTGCCTCCCGGAACCTTGCTTCGTAAGGCATATCTGCTTCACGATGTAGTGCTCCGCGAATACTATTCCACTTCACAAAGCACCCCCCATCCACACCTCTACCCCATGCTAAGGCCAAGGCACTCCACTTCGCGAAGCACACTCCTCTGCTTGGAAATTTCTCTTCCCATGCGACCCTCCAGGTTTGCACGATGTGATTTCAAAGTCCCATGGGAAACATCACCCGTAGCGTTGCTTCACCTAATGCTTCTTCTCATAGGCTTGCTAACGACTATTTCTTCTTCGTATAGCCACGCTAACGTGGACCCCTCGATGGTTCACTCTCTGACTCCCCTTGACCACGACCTTACTGGTACCTTCCCTCCCCCAAGGAAAAAATTGTGCCGGTCATGTAAGTCCTAGGGGTGCAGAGTAAGCCCACTTTGTATGAGCTGTAGGACGTTAAAATGCCAAGCACCTCGTCCTCAACACATGACGTTAAACTGTGACCTGACCCCGCACCTTACACATAGGGTCCCCCCAGCTCAGACATTCTTTACGCCACTTGTCTCCACGGGAATGGAATCACCCTCTCCACAAGGGATGATATCCTCCTTCTCGGGGTAGCGTATGTCCGTGGGAGAAGGGCAACCACCTTGGTGTATGCCCCCTAGCCCATCTTACGGAAGGCAGCACCCATACACCTCTGTATTTTCCCATTTCCAAGGTTGGTGGAGGGTGCAATAGGGAACGAAGAACCTCCCATCATTGGTCCCAAATCTCTCTCTCGTCGCGCTTCGCCGCACATCGGGCCTCTATCCTGGAATAAGTCCAAGCACCACGGGCCGCCTAACGCGTAAGCCCCTCTTCACCTCTCAAGGACGCACCCTTCGCGACGTGATCATCAGGTCCTTGCTGCCTCTTGTTTGTCACACCGAGCATGACTCACGTGGGCTTAGAGCAAGCATCAGCCATGGAAATGCCCCCGTCCAGCATGACATAAATCTGTATGTCGTCCAGCATGACTTTAAACTATATTCCCCTGTCCTGCATGACATTAAACTGCACATCCATTTGAACTACGAGGACTTTGATCAATGTCAAGGCACGGTACATAGGAATCCTCCACGAGGTTCAATCCCACCCATCATTATTTCACATCGAGTTCCACCTTCGTCCCAAATGACTTTAATCTACATTCCAGCTTGACGGCAAGCCGTTGTGACCAACCCGAACTACGAGGACTTTTATCCATTTCAAGGCATGGTACGTAGGAAGCCTTCACGAGGTTCAATCCCACCACTAGTGAACCCCTAGGTCTACTTTCATGTCGGTTCACTGATGAAACCCCTTTGAACTTCGAGGTCTTTGATCTATGTCAAGGCATGGTACGTAGGAAGCCTCCTTGAGGTTCAAGCACATCTCCCATCAGACCAAGGTCCTTTCCTCACGTCGGTTCACCGACATCCGCACCATTTTGAAGTACGTTGTCTTTGATCCATGTCAAGACATGGTTCGTAGGAAGCCTCCACGAGGTTCAAGCCCACCGCCCTTCGTTTATTCGCGTCGGGGTTCACTCTCATCCAGCATGACGTTAAACTATACACCCTCATCCAGCATGACGTTAAACTGTATTACAGCCCTACGTCAAGCTGTTGTGACCACCCGTACTACGAGGAATTTGATCCATGTCAAGGCATGGTACGTAGGAATCCTCCCTGAGGTTCAAGCCCATCACCCATCGGACCAAGTTCCACTTTCAAGTCGGTTCGCCGACTAAGCCCCCTTTGAACTACGAGGACTTTGATCCATGCCAAGGCATGGTACGTAGGAAGCCTCCCAGAGGTTCAATCCCACGACCTGTTTGTCATCCCAACCTTTTTCACATCAGTTCATCAACACCCGGGCAGCCTAGTGTGTAAGCCCCACACCATCTGGACCAAAGTCCTCACTCGCGTCGGTTTGCCGACACACCACCTGAACTACGTGGTCTTTGATCCATGTCGAAGCATGGTATGTAGGAAGCATCACCCGGTCATTCTGACCTCACTCACATCGGTTCATCCCATCCCGCATGACTTTAAACTACATTCCAGTCTGACGACAAGCCATTGTGATCACCCGCACTACGAGGACTTTGATCCATGTCAAGGCATTGTACGTAGGAAGCCTCCCTGAGGTTCAAGCCCACCACAAGTGGACCCCCCCCCCCCCCCCCGAGTTCACCTTCACATCGGTTCGCTGACGATTCCCATTGGACAAAGGTCCACCTTTGCGTCAATTCACTGACAACATCCGTTGGACCAAGGTCCATCTCCACATCGGTTCGCCGGCACCATCCCGAACTACGTGGACTTTGATTCCCTACCATGGGGATACGTAGGAGGTCTCTTCGAGGCTCAAGCCCAACTTCACCATCCCCCATGCGATGGTCCCATTTCATTCCCCCTCCAATTCGTTCATCCATCCATCATAAACCCTAATTCTCACCCGGACTGTCATATCCCAGCGAGATCACGTCGTTCCGCTAGACGTTAAACATGCGACCTACCTCGTGATAAACATGATATGCCTGAGGAAAACCTCGGATGGAACGCCTTTGGAATAAACGTCTCCGCTGGATGTTAAACCTGCGGCATACCCTGTGTTGAACACAAGAAGCTGAGGAAACCCTCATATATATTTCTATTGCATATAATTCCCCGCACTCAATGTGGGATGCATCGGGCTTCCACGCCCTCGAAAAGCCCCATGACAAGGGACAAAAGACAGACACACCAGTTCCCCAGCATCCAGACACGCTACTGATGCCTCGACTTGACTACTCCCCCGACTGAAGGTTGCTGCCCTGACCAGACCCTTTGGAATGTCCTAACAAAGCAGTGTAATTAACCGGCGTCCATGGAAACATGGCACTGGGAAGAGTTTCACGAACAAAGTATTAAATCTATGATGGAGACCCGGACTTGGTGATGAGTTCCGAGGAGGAATCCATGGAAGAAAGAACCGACATCCCATCATCCCGGTTTCGATCAAGGAGCAGACGTCCCTGAAAAAGGAGCGAATACTGCCCGCCTTTGGAAAGCAGGAATGTGGGGAAACAATGTCGCGCGTCCTCCTCCATAGAAGGACAGATATGTGCGCGCGCCCCGACGAAAAGTATCGGAAACAATGTATTTATATGTTTGATTTATTATAAGTAAACATATGAAACATGCATATATTTAATTATAAATAACATTAAATTATGAAAAATGATAAAATATTAAAACCATAATATCAATATAAATTTAATATCTAGGAATAAAATTAGTCACCACAAAAAAGGCAATAAGAATCCCTTAAAATAGTTTGAAAATCCATTTAATGACAAAAAATCATGGTACCCGGACTAAAAACTCTATTTTTGAGATCTTATGAGATTTTTTGGCCTTTAAACATTTGATAGAGGTTTTCCATTGTCACTAAGGGTGTAGATCTCATCAAAAAAATTGAATTGATATGTGGTAGAGCATAAATGGATACCCATATCGAAATTTATCACTCTTTGAAGTTTGAGTTATGTTTTGAAATTATTTTAGATATTTTATTATTATTTTGATTTTCTATCTTCAAATTGATATTAAATGACTATGAATCGGAAATAATAAGAAAATTATTAATTAAAATTTTTATTTATTTATTTTGTAATCCATTTTCATAAGATATTTTATATATTAAGTGTAAAATTCTATTTACCTTATCTGAAAAATATTTTAAAAAATATATATTATATTTATATCAATATAAATATATTTATATATTAATATATTATTCTTAAGGAATTTTTCTTAAGTATATCTATATTAGTGCTACTGAAAAAGTGTTGATAAAGAGGGGTCATTATCAGCGCTTCTAAAAAAGCCCGGATAAGGACCCCCCTTTAACCGTGTTTTTTACAAGTGCTGTTAAAAGATCCCATTTATCAGTGCTTTTTTAAAAGCACTGATAATGGTCCCCCTTTAACAATTTTTTTATCATTGTTAAAAAACTCCTTTAATAATGTTTTTTAGCACTAACAAAGGGGGACTTTAACATCATTTTTATCTAGTGCGGTTAGATAAAAAAGAAGTTTTAAACTAAAATTCAGTATATTTAACTATTCATTAAATATGAAATGATTCAGAAAAATATCAAAAATTCACCCTAAAATAATTCTTACATTAATATTTCCATGATTAAGTTTATTTTTATATATTAAATTAATTAAAGTGTCAAAATTCTAATTTAAAATGGGTTCTCTATTAAAAGTTGGTAGAATTGCCTTTATAAATATATAGGTTTTATATATAAAATAGGGTTTATTATTATATTATGCACATCAAACATTATTTATTAATATAAAAAAAATTATAAAGTATCATGATATTATATTACCATACATGTTTAGAGTCCCGTGTCATACATGTTATCGTATAAAAGGTTCTTACTTTATATTTTCAGTTCATCACATTCTCCCCACCTTAATTAAATTACATCCACGCAATTTAATCTCGATCATGGTGATAGATTGTTTGATACATCCTTTGTATGAAATCCCACATCTTGAGAATGGTTTATATGTCATCCCCTATAAATGAGAGAATAAAAAGTATATAGGTCACATGTACTACCTTGTAACTAGGTCTCTAATAGGAGAACATCAGTGTAATGTAGAGATTCGTACTTGCAGAAAAATGTAAATATTTCTAAGGAGTGAATGGGTTCATCAATCACAAACAATTGAATGATCAATGGAAAGTTCAAGACCTCAAAGCCATAAATATGTGATGATTTAGAAGACCACTGATTCAATAGAAATTAAGATATTAGTAAAACATTTTATTATTAATACATTTTTCTAATGTTGGGTAATTATTTTACTATTTAAGAATATAATGAAATATTCTTACATGATTGGTTTTAATTTCATACGAAAAATCCTAAATTTTGGTTTTACTCTAATCAAATTCTAAATCATTCCTTTACTCATATAAATTAATTTCCAATAATTATTTTTTTTGTTCGAATCACTAAAAGAAACATTTAAAGGATCGTGAGGCCTATAAAAGAGAGAAAATTCTAACTATTTTCATTAACTATCTTCCAAAACCAGTATGGTTAATAGATTAATATCTAATCCTCAAAAGTGAAACTACTGGTTTATCATTAACATTTAATCATAAAATTGTTTAACTAAAAAAACGTAAAAATAACCAGGAAATTTCAAAGGTTAGTGGTTGAAAATAAACCCTTATCATCCTTTTGTCATGGGTTTAAGACCCGTAGCCTTGCCAAATTTGATTGGTTATCACCCAGCATATAGGTCATCCTTTTCTAAAAAAATTATTATAATTCCTAAAATAAATATGATGGAAATCCATTAAATTAGGTTAATAAAAAAATAGACTTTTAACTAAATATTTCAGAACAACCCTAATACATAAATACTTCATCCACTTATTTCTTCATAGATCATTCCTTAGTCCAGAGTTTATCAATAATATCATTTATAGGATTATTAAATCATGATACCCTTTTTTCAATCTAAACACTATAGTTTTAACCTAGGTTATTCATTGTCAAAATCCTTCATGGTGGGTTTTAAAGAAAATATAAATTATCCTAAACATATCCCCCATGAATGTCAAAGAAGTTGTGCAGTAAGGCACATTATTGTATACGATGTTACCCCAAGTTAGGTTCAAAATACCTTTTCATAGTTATCAATCCTAGCTACATATGTATCAAAATCACATACACTTGTATTATCCAGACATGGATGTATTTCTAGAAAGAACCACATAATATCTACCTTACCAAAATTCTAGGATTTTATTCTATAATTATCCTCAAATTCTACCTTAGGTCTATGTTCTCTAACCTGTTTTTTCCTAAATCTAGTTCCCATGGATGATACTAAACTTCCTATGATACCAACAGTAGTAACCTGACCTCAGATGCCATAGAGTCGGTGTCTACAACTATTACATTTGAAATATTACAAGGATTTAAATACTAAAGGACCGAGAGATTGGTATTCTTGGTAAACGAGATACATACATGAGAAAAGAATACACTGATTCAAACATAATTTTTTATTCATTCAAAATAAATATCTTATAGGATAAATCTAATCCATCTAATAAATCCATGTATATCTTTCAAAGTATGCTTCTTGGATTAGTAGGGAAATAAACATAAAAAGGGTGAGCTCAAATTGTCAGTAAGGGAAAAATATTGTGGAAGTAATAATGAATCAATGAGAATAATAATTATGACGTGGTGGATAATAGAACTCACATTCGATATAATTAATAAACTATGAAGGAAGTTCACTATATAATAAATAAAATGAGAAGGAAGTTCATAAATATTATGGAAAGGTAATAACTGAAAACACATTCCATTGAAATAACTAGATAAGAAAAATAAATATGGAAAGGTAAGAAACTGAAACACATTCTATCTAAATAACTGAAAATGAAATGTATCCATAGATATGTCGATGTAAAATATCACGGATGAATAATAACTAAAACTAAACGATGGAAATTATTTCTTAATAGACATCATGTTTGAGGGACATGAAAACCTATACCATCAATAACTTTAACAAGATGTTTTAAACAATTCTAATTTGTGAATTTAATTTTTCTCATGAGAACCTAACGATTCATTGAGGACCTATATAAATTTCGGGCTCCTCCCATCATTGCCTGTCCAAATCATTCCTCATATCGAATAATAAAAATAAATAATATGCCTTGTCAAATATCTGTATTGAATAAAGGATATGAAATTATCAATATTTTCCCAAATAATAAAATAACCATCAAAGTAGATATTGTATATAAAATGGTATAGGGTTTAGGTGATAGTAATATACATGATGAATGAAATGGATAATTAGGGGGAAATTAAATGTTTAATGACCATAGAAGATTGATTATATCAAGGTGAATAACAAATGATTCAAATAAGTGAATGTGAATAATATACATAGACAAATCAATAATATGCCACCCAGAGGAAGAATAAGGATGGTATCAATAACGAAATCTCAAGTTGAGTAAAAGTAAATTTTTATTGTTGATGATAAATAGAAATACTATAAAATGATATTTAAAAAATATCCTTGAGGAAAATATCCTTTTATTATTAAAAAACTTTTGGAACATTTTTTCTTTGAAAATCAATTTTAAAAACATTTTCTTTAAAAATTAACCTTTTATACATGAAAATGAATCTTCAAATAAATGATGGTGGGTAAATCTGTACGTGACATATGAGGTAAAAGAACATTCTTTTTTCATTGTTAATGGTTAAAAAAAGAATTGTTCACAAAGTGATAAGAATATTCCTTTGAAAACAATGGTAAAAGAAAAAAGGGTAAAAATTCCTTTACCAAATCATTTTAAAAACAGTTTTCAATTTTTTTTTATAAAAAATTGGTTTTAGAAGAAAACAGGTTCTCTTACTAAACAGAGAAATAATGTTGAGTTTTCTAAAAAACAGTTTCTAAAAAATTTTGAGTACCGAAGAATGGAAACAAATAGTAATACTACATGAAAATGGTCATGAAAACCAGATAATAATGATTGGTTTTATTGAAAAATGGATATATAATATCATAGAATGGAAATTCCATTTAATGATCATTAGTACTTTTCATAAGGAAAATAATCTTTAAACATCCCAAAGTGTCCCATAACACTCTAAAACAATTTATTTTATAATCCTGATAAAGGAATAATATTGAATGAATATTTAAAATACCATAAAGATAAAATAACTAATGATATAATATATCAAAATGGGTAGTAGATACATTACACAAAATAATTAAATGGTTAACATGACATTTATCTCATAGATGTAAAAATATAGATGTAAATACCATACCTTGAGTTTCATTTTGGGTGAATGTCCTTAGACTTCATATATTATAATCTTATGTTAATTTTCTAATTTATTCCGAAAAATTTTCATGTTTAACATTACTTTTATTTCACTTTATACTATGTTTTATATATCTACTTAAACAACTCTGTTTACTTCGGCTATTTACACCAAATTCGGATTATCCATCAAAAACAACATTAGTAGTTCAACTATTGTCAAAGGGGTCATTATGTGACATCTAAAGAATAATAATCATGAAATAATTATCATATTCGTTCATTAATTATAACTTTAAAATAAATTATTAAATATTTTTAAGAAAAATGAACCAACATTACAATCATGGTGAAGGTAGGTCGTATGCACGCATGAGTAACGTTCTTATTTTTCAATGATCGTTATGGAAAGAAGGTAAGTAACACCAAATATTTCCAGAATGAACAATATAACATAAATACTATATTATTTAATCATATATACATATATGTATAATTATTGTGGTGTAAAATGAATCACAACATGTCGAGGAGGCAGTAGTCCACACATCTGTGAACGACGTTGTCACTTTTTAATTGTGTGAAAGGGTAATAAAGAAATAGATATAGACATATATAGTATATTTTCAAAAAGGTATTTTTTTATTTATATCATATATAGGTTGTTTAGTTCACATATTTTTAATTATAATCAATCTTTATTCATTACATGTATCATGTGAATGAATCACTTTGCTTTGAAGGGGTGGTAGTCCACACTTCCTCAAATGATGTTATCATATTAATGAAAAATGGAAAGTATTAAAGGTGTGTATTATAAAAGGATTAAATTAGAATAAAGAATTAATAAATATCATTTATATCTTATAATAATATATTTTCCATCATAATGTCCTACTATGAATGTTTGAAAAGTAAAACGAACAATCGTCATTTTGTGAGGTAGTATTTCACTATACACAGACACAATATGTTCATTACCCATTAAATGTATGTATGTGTATGTGTAGGTATTACCCTTAGAATAAAACATACTATTATATTGAGGATATGGTTTTTTATACAAGAATCTAATAATAAGATATGAGGGGTTGGATAATGGAAATAAAACAAAAAATCATGAGAGAAGATGGTACCTCTTAATCGGGTAACTACTTTTGATTTGTACCAAAAGGATTCCTTGTAAGTATTTTTAACGAAAGGGTGGATTCAAGGTCTAGGGTGTGGATTTTGGGAATCTATATGGGAAGATATTGGTTGAAACTAATTGGTTTGAGAGGTGTGAAGAATGAGGAGAGGTTGTGACTTTTTATAGTGCAGGAAAAGGAATCACTTGGTATTTTGAAAACAAGGTAGGTTTACACACATTTTTACCTAAAAAAAGGCATAAAAACCCAACCAAACTCAATAATGGAAGGTTAATGGCCTAATTATTTCCATAAAATTGGTTTTGAACAAATCATGAACTTTAGCCATACTTTGTAGAAATGAAAGTTGATATGTCACTAATTTTATGGGATCAAGGATCTCAAAGGGGCCAATATTCCTCAGGCTAAAAATTCCCTTTCATCACAATGTGTATTACTCTATTCCATGGTTATATTCAAAGGAAAACATTTTCTCTAACATTAAAATGAATGTCTCTTTAGTTGTAGTCAGTATAGCTCTTTTACTGACTCTAGGTCGCTTTTATATGTTTTTTTATGGATTGAAACTTCTTTGCCATCACTTTAACAAGATTAGGTCCATGTATCTTTCATTCCACAACTTCATCCCACACAATTTTGAGTTCTACATTTCGTTACATTCAAAGATTCATATAGATCCATTAAAATACTCGATTGTAAGTTGATTCTATATGATAACTCAACCAATGGGATATGTTGATCACATCCCCCTTTAAATTCCATCAAGTGTGATCTTAGCATGTCCTCAAGTGTTTGAATAGTCCCTTTAGATTTTATATCAGTTTGTGGGTGATATGTCATGCTAAAATTTAATTTAGTACTAAAATATTATTGAATGATTCTATAGAATTTAGAGGTGAACCATAGATCACAATCAAATATGATCAATAGTGGAACCCCATAAAACCTCACCATTTCCTTCACAAATAACATCGGAATTTTTCAATTAAGAAATATTCCCAAATAGTGATAAAGTGGTCAGTCTTGGTGAGTCAATCCACCACAATCCATATCGTATTTTTTCTGTCGATGTTTTTGGGAGATCGATGATAATGTCCATGGTTATATTCACCCATTTCCACATGGTTATAAGAAATGGTTTCATAATCCATTTGGAATTTTTTCACTCTAAATTAACTTGTTTCCATACCAAACACCAGTATATATACTTTGTAATCTCCTTATTCATGTAGTCCCATCAAAAGTGTTCTTAAAGATCATGGTACATATTAGTACTTTTGGGGTGGTGTATAAAGATATGCTATGTGCATTATACAATAGAATGGCCTTTATCTTAGGTGATGAAATAACCCAAAGCCCCATTAAAAACTAAATTACACCATCCTGATCAATTTGGAACTCATGTAAATCCCCTTCCTTTATTTATTTCAACTTTTCTAGGTCCAGATCATCCCTTTATGTCTCCTTGATTTTCTCTTAGATAGATGGTTTAGAAATCATTTGGGAGATGTAGGATGTATTACATATCATTATGATTTCAAGATATATACTTTTCATTTTCATGAAGATAAGGTCTCTCTCAATTTGCCACATGGATATGGTAGATTGTTTTTTTCTGTTAAGAGCATCATCTACCTTATTCTCCTTTCTCAGATTGTAGTGAACAGAGAAATCGTAGTCCATGATTAGATCAAACAATTTTCTTTGATGCATATTGATATAATTCTATGAGAATATATACTTTTGACTCTTATGATCGGTATATATGTCAAACTTTTCACCATAAAGATAGTGTGACCAAATATTTAGTGCAAAGATCATATCTTCCAACTCTAGATCATGTCCCAGGTTGTTCTTCTCATGCATCTTTAACTATCATGCGGAATAGGTTATCACTTTATCATTCTTCAAGAGTACAAAACCCAAGAATTTCTTTAAATCATCAATATATATCACAAAACCTTCTCCACTTATTGGTAGTGTGAGTACATGTTAACACCAAGATGATATTGATGAATATCATATTTAGGTATTATTGTGTGGTGTCAAGGAAGTTTAAGAAGAAAATAAATCACCTCACTTTTTATTTGGTGAAAATCCGACTGACCATTGTATTTAAAAAAATAAGACTCACAATTGTTTAGAAAGTTCATTTTATTGGGAATATGTTTTCAAGATGAAGAGGATCATTATACTCACCCTAAATCTATAATTAAAGTTTTAATTGTAATGGGGAAAATCAGAGACATTCGGACTTCGATGAAAATATAATGTTGCTTTTCTAATCTTGGAGTTCTCATAAATCATTAGTAAGTTAGAAAACTAGTGATGAATGTTTTATGAAATAAAGAAAAAAAGATTCTACCAATCATATTTAGTTTGATCATAATCACACCAATCGTATTTAGGTTGAGAAGGAAAGAAAGATGTTGATAAAATATATGTAACTAGAAACACTTTACTTGGTAGGTTATGTGATGATGAAGCTGATATTCCACATAATCAAAGTCCTGAAGGAATTAAGAGTACTTGATGAATGTTTATGAAAGAAAAAATTAGATGAATTTGAATCATTCTAGTATCAAGATCATCAAAATGGTATTTCTGGATGAATAATTGTTTAATGACCAAGGAGGATGATCATAATGAAGGTGCTAGTTTTTAGTTAAACTAAATGCCAAAAATATTTACATACTAAAAGGAAGAAGTTAGAGAGCATCATATTAAAAAAATAAATAAGCTCTTAATGTTGATCCATTGGATTTAGTATGTCATCATATTCATCAAAGGTTGAATTTTTTGTGATAAAAATTGACCGGTATAATATTTAGAAGAGAAAGAAGTTGTTGAAGTTGAAGCTGTTGATACCGGTCCATCGGACTCGGTATGCCATCATAATCATCAGAGGAAGAAATGTTTGAAACTGATTAATGTAAAGAAAATAATACGTATGTGGTAACCAATATGAAGAATAAATTGAGATATTTATCAATAATTTAGTTAACCATTTAAAATATGTTTAATTAAATTGATTATCATTCAAGTGGGTGAAGACAAGAGATAAAGGAGAATATATTATTTTACATTTGGTTTCATTGTAATCAAGCGGATCATAGTGACTAATCAGAATGGGAAATTAGAATCATAATAGTGTTTTCAAAGAAAGTATAAATTATAGATAAATCTATTTTAAGATTCATGATGGTTCGAGAAGTGTTGAAAAGAGTTTATGAAGGCAAGATGCACCTGAAATTCAAAGGAACATATAGATTCGTAAAATGTAATTGAGAGGAAAAATTTTCAGGAATCCCACCCAAACCATTTTTGGGGTGAGTAAAAAAGATAAATTAATTTGTAATTTATGATAGATGTAATATTCATGGTGAATAAGACACAAGTAAGAGATTTAGAGAGAATAAGAGGTTTCCTGATTGCATTTTGTTGAAGAAGTTTTTTCGTATAGAAGATGCATATGAGAAGAGACAAGATTGTATAAAATTGTTCATCCTATTGGGCTGAATCATCAGACTGGAATAATTGTATTGGGATTTCTAGATTGAAGAAAAATGGTTCAAATTTTTTTCATATATATTCTAACAAAGTCATATATTTATCTTATTGATAAATTAGACCATGAGAATCGGACTAAGTTTTATAAAAAAGTCCATAAAAGTTCTTACCAACTTCTAGGTAAGAAAGTAAATATTTTTTATAAAAAATTACACATTTGTGAAAGTTGATAAATAAGAATCATAACTCGTTTTTTTACAAAAAAAAATTGAATTACATCTTTTGTTATGGAAGGATAATATGAACTACTGAATTGTTTACATAGTGACACACGAGTGAAAGGGAATATCCTACTCAATGTATTCCAAACGAAATGATTGTATTCTAGTGTACTATGTAGTATTATATCATTTTCAAACAATACCATGGATGTTGATATTATTGATGAAAAATAAACATTGTAAATTCTTGTGTTCTTATAGATGTGGGTTTTAATTATTTTCAATAGGAAAAGAAATATTTAACAGGAGGAATTTTTTTTTCATAACTAAGGAAATATAAAAGTAAAATATATCACTATGTCACTCTTCCCAATATAAGTGATACAATTATCTTGACTAGGAAATTACCATTAGTATTAAAGAAAGGTTCCCTTAATTTATTCTTTGTTCATGTTTTGAAGAGAAGTTGATGGATAATTTGAATTGTGTCCACAATAAAGGAATCCTAGTTTTCGATGGTAAGAATTATCATATCTGGAAATATATAATGATTCCCCATCTTATGTCTATTAGATATGATTTTCTTGAAGAAGCAACTGATGTATTTCCTCCTATTGATGATAGAGTTCATCTTAATCTATTGATAATAATAATATTGAGAGTGATAAAAGGGACATGAATTATTAACTATCATCACTTTATAGAAGTGAATTTTCAACGGTAAAGTTTATTTCCATAGCTAAAGGTATATGCGATAAGCTGAAAAACATATATGAAGGCAATACAAAAGTGAAGAAGCAAAATTACAAATCTAGAGGCTAAAGTATGTAGACTTCAAAATGGGTGGGTATGAATCTATTGGGGACTTATTTACCAGGTTAAATAACATCAAAAACACTCTCAGATGTCTTAGTTATAAGTTTGAGGATTCTATAGTTATTGAAATGATATTAAGAATTATTCCCAACCAGTTTTATGCTAATGTTTATTAATTAGAAGATATATATCATAAAATATTATCTATAAATGATTTTCCTAGAACTCTCATCACTTATAAAATAATAAGTTATAAATATATGAAAATAAAAATAAAACATGAAAGAGAAATTTTGTTCAATAATGTAAAGAAAGAGAATTCAAAGAAGATTATTTTTGAAGATGAAGGTTGATATTTTGATTCTGAAAATGAGGTATGTAAAAATCTTGATAATATTTTATCCTTTTATTCTAAAAATGTGAGAAGAGGTATAGGTAAATATAAAGGGAATTTTACTTTAAAATGATTTGAATATGGATTCATTGGGCACTTTATAAAAAATATCCACAAAGAAAGAAATAAAAAGATGTTGATGATGAATAACTAAGGCAAAGAAGGTCATGGAAGAAATATGGTGGAAAGGAAGATTTTATTTAATAGGAAAGGGTAAAAAATTCTCAAAATCTAAAAAGTGTGTTTTCTTATCTAAAGACAAAGAATAAGAAGATAGTAAAGATAAATCCAGAAATTCTTCTCAGCATGTTAGTAAGAATAATTTTAGTGTAATAATTAATGATGGAGAATTCAGAATCAGTAATTCTGATTAAGAAGAAACTCAGCTTAAATTTATTTTAATATATGATTTGAAATATATTTGAGAAAAATTATAAGTCTTGAAAAACAAAACAAGAAGTTGGAAGATTAATGTTACTCATAAAAAATTCATGAAATTTTTTTAGATGAGAAGAAAAATATGAAACTAGTTATTAGTGATTTAAAAAATATCTTATGGAAGAAAATAATCATAATGAACATCTGGAATTGAATTTAAAGGCATAAAAATAATATCTAGAACTTTTCCAGTAAAAACATTGTAAATATGAAAATAAAATTATATTTTCCATAAATTCGATATTTGAATTTCGTGAAAGATTTTATAAGGAAAACCTGATAAGGATAAAAAAATTAACCATCAAAAGTTTATAGGAATGATAGAATTATTTCTGTAAATTAGAAAACTTAGAAATTTATGTATGTGGATAAGATTAACAAAGTTGATAATTCATAAGTTTTTGAAAAACCTGAGTCTAAAAATGATTCTAAAAATTATGAATATGTATATGTTTCTATTATTTCTAGTTATGACAAGGATAAAAGGATAAATATGATAATAAATAAGATTCTTATTGATAACAAAAAGGTTGGTGGTCAACATAATTCAGATAAGAAGGTTGCTAAGAAACATATTCATAACTCCAGTCAGTATAGAAGCTATAGAAGAAAAATATTCTTTCTATGGTTACTACCAATATTGAGATGGAATCTTAAATAAATCAAATATGTGTTGGTTCAACCAAAAACATTACTACTATTCCATAGGTTATGAAATTCATAGGTTTAGGGGAGTCAATCATCTCAAAAGAATAAGTAGGAAAAAGGAGTTCTAAAGAAAACTGATAATGATGGTGTAAAAATTAAAAATAGGTTACAACTCCAAGAAACTATTTTTGGGAGATGTGAAAAACTAGGTAATCCTTCTAAGGGTTTTATTTCTTTGTTACCGACATAATATAATTTTCTTAACATTTCTCATAAGCTAAAGTTGAAGAATGAAAAATCTCTTGTTGTTAAAACTACCCTCAAATCATTTAAAGGTGAACAACCTTGGATTCTTGATAGCGGGTGTTCCTCACATATGAAAGAATTTTTAAATTTTTTGATTAATTTAAAGGAATTCAAAGAGGTAACTATGACATTCAACAAGGATGAAACAATAATAATCAAAGGTGTTGGATCAACTATCATTAGGAAAGAAAAGTTTAAATCTAAGAAATATTTATATATTGATGAGTTGAAACATAACTTGTTGAGTGTTTCATAATTTTGCGATGAAGGTAACAAAGTTACCTTCGGGAAAGATGTATTTTTTGTGAAAATTTATAAGGATGAAAAGATAGTTACAATAGGACAACATACAAAGGGAAACTTATTTGATGTTGGTGAGGTACAAAACTCTTGTTACTTGGGTATGGTAGACGAAAATTTATTATGGCATAAAAGGATGGGAAACATGTGTAAAATAAAAAATAATAAGTTTTGAATGAGATATTGTGTTCAAGATATTCTTTATTTTAAATTAATAAGAGATTTTTGTTTCACTATTTTTCATATGGGAAAAATTACAATGTATGTGTATAAGAAAGTTGATATTTGTTCAAAACAACCCTGGGAACTTATTCATTCCAACATCGATGGACCAATGAGAAAACAATAAAAAATGATGATATTTACTTCAGCACATTCATTGATGAATTTAATCACATTACATGTGTTATTAATATGAAACTTAAATCATATTCTCTAAGAATGTTTTAATGTTTTTGGATAAACGAATAGAAGAAAAGTGAGTATTCAGTGAAAAGGTTGAAAACTAATAATGGTGATGAGTATAAGAATTAAGAATATGAATGTTATCCTAAGAAGAATGGAATTGTGAATGAGTATAGTTCCCTATACACACCTCAACAAACTGGGGTTGATGAATGGACGAATTGACGTTTGGTGAAAATGGGGAGAACTATGTTACTTGAACAAGGTCTTTCTCATTCGTATTGGAGGCAACCCATGAGTAATATTCTTTATATTCAAAACTGATGTTTCTATAGGAAATGTTTTTATATGAATCTATACAAAATATTTTATAGAAAAACTAAATGTTTTAAAAACATAAGAGTTTTTAGGAGTCCATGCATTATAAAGAAGAAAGTTGGAAATCATGGAATGTTTGAGCAGAAAGGAGAAGATGGAATTTTTCATTGTTATGCTCTAGAAGGAAGAGGGTATGGATGTTTCAACAAATAAATAGAAATAATTTTTTATTCTAATAATTTGAATGTTATTGAAAATATATATTAAGGATAAATATAATCAAATAGATAAGGATGTTGAGTAGGATTAAGAATGTTTTGTCAACAATTATGAAAAGGACACATCAAATTGTAATCCTACTCAAAAAAAAGAATCAGACCCAGCTATTTCAAGTGATGAATAAGAATCTCTAAAATCACATCCCAAGATGAGGAAGATTGTGGAAACTTAGAACATTATTGGTGATCAATATAAAAATGTTCAAACAATAAGAACAACAAATTCTATTACATGTACTTATTTTTATTCAAAAATTTGTCCGAATGATGTGAAATATGATTTTGAGTATCTATATGGGTATAGTCCATGAATGAAGAGATAGACTAGATAGAAAAGAAAGTTTCATAGGAACTCTTACCTAATCCATAAAACAAAAATGTTATTGGTACAAAGTGGGTTTCCCAAAACAAAATGAATGAATAAGGTGAAGTGATAACAAACAAGGAAATATTAGTATGTAAAGGTTACTCTAAAATTGAAGGTGTTGATTTTGAAGAAATTTTTTCTCTGGTGGAAATGTTATAAATAATAATAAATTTTCTTGTTATTTCTACACAATGTAGTTACAAAATTTTTCAAATGGATGTAAAGTTTTCAATTATAAATCTTGATCTTAATGTGGAAGTTTACATTGAACAACCTTGTGTATTTTTTGTTGGGAAAGAGGAAAGTTATATGTGCATATTTAATAAATCATTCTATGTACTAAAGATATATATGAGGGAATAGTATTCCAAACTGGATGCCTTCTTAAAGAATATGAGTTGTAAGTAAGGAAGAGTTGATAACAATATTTACATCAAAGAAATTGAATAGTTTTCCTTCATCATAATTGTTTATATTAATGACATTATCGTTACTAGGAATAATGAATGATCTTTTGAAAAGTATTCTAAATAAATGAAATAATTGTTTGATATTTCCATGTTGGGTGAAATGATATAATTCATTGGGTTACCAAATTTTATAAAACAATAAATACATTTTTCATTCTAATGAAAAGTATGCTAATGAAATTGTTAAACAGTTCAGTATAGAAAATTTAAAACTAGATTACACCTCAATATCAGTGGTAACAATGTTGAGTAAAGCTGGAGAAGACAATAAAGTTGATCAGAAAGAGTTTCCAAAGTTTATATGAATTTTTATATATTTTACTACCTTAGGCCCAAATATTTATTATTATGTTACTTTATGTGAAATATTTTATAGTGATACTAAATAATAAAATTTACTTTCTAGAAAAATAATCCTCAAATACATCAAAGGCCCAAAAACATTATAAATCAGGTATGATAGCTTAGAAAGTATTGATTTTTTTGATTATTCAGATGCTGATTGGGTAGTAAATGTTGATGATAGAAGATCCACATCAGGTGGAGTTTTATTTCTAGGTAAAAGATATGTTTTTTGGAATATAAATAAATAGAATTCAGTAACTCTAATTACAAATGAATTTGAATATTTTTCTACTACACAATCTTCTACCCAACTTATGTGGATGAGGAATCAGTTAGAATACTAACTTTTTAGAATTGATGTTACCCTTTATCTTGGGTTGTGGTAATCAATTTGAAATCAACCTTTCCAAGAATCCAGTAAAACATTCTCATTCAAATCTTATTGATATCAACAATTATTTCATCAGATATCATGTTTAGAATAATTAGTTGATGTTGGAGTATGTTCCTAAATTGGAATATGCTGCTAACATTTTCACAAATCCATTACCCATGGATGTATTCTCTATATTGAGCTTGAACAAGGTCATCTAACCTCTTTCTCGTCAAGGTTGAGTTATGTGTTTTTGATACCTCTCTCATCTTATCTTTGTAAAGTGTTTTCAAGGGGGGGGGGAATTGTTTTATAAATCTATCATTATGGAAGCATGTATATAGAGAGAGTTGTGGGTAAATTGTGAATTCATCATTGTAAGTGTGTGAACTATTCTAACTGTTTGTTGGAGTGGTTGTTGGAAACAATTTTTTTTGTATTCTATAGAGGTTTAAAATGTTAGGAAGAAAAGATGAGGGAATTTTTTATAATCACTACATTTGGACATCATGAATTTTATGTCAATAATTCTGGTTTCCTACAATGATTTAGCACATGTAGTCTTATAATTATTGATAAGTAATACATATCTTGAGGATAAAAAGTTAAGTGATTTATGAACCTTGGTTGACAAAAAAATCCAAAGTGGAGATACTTAGGAATTAGATGATAAAGATTAATATCATATTCAAGTATTTTCATTTGTTGTCAATGGAGTTTAAGAGGAAAATAAATCACCTCACTTTGTAATTGATAAATATTGTACCGACCATCATATTCAATAAAAATAGACTCACAATGGTTAAGAAATTCCATCACATTGGTAATATGTTTTATGGATGAAGAGGATCATCGAACTCAGCCAAAGTTTGGAATGAAATGTTTGATCGTAATGGAGAATAATTTGAGTCATCCTAACTTTGATGAAAATGTGATGTTTCCTTTCTGATTCATTGAGTTCTCATAAATCATAAGTAAGTTGTAAAACATGTGATGAAATCTTCATGAAAGAAATGGGAGAAAATTAATATTCCAATCATATTCAGTCTGATTTTAATCATGCCAATCGTATTCAAGATGAGTAGGAAATAAATATGTTTATAAATGATAGGGAAGTTGCAACACATTACATGGTAAGTGAGATGGTGCTAAAGTTGATCATCAAAGTAATAAAATCCATAAAGAAAGTAATGATAATTGTTAAAAGTTTATGAAATAAAAAAGTTTATTTATTTTAATCGTTCTAGTCTAAAGATCATCGTAATGATATTTCTAAATACAGATTTGTTTAATAGCAGGTTAGGATAGTCGTAATAAAGGTTCTAGTTTTCAGTTAGACCAGAATCTAGAAGATTTAAATCCTTGAAGAAAAAAGTTTTTGTGAATTGTATTCAAAAAATAAAAAAGTTACTAATGTTTATCCATTGAATTCACTATGTCATCTTATTAATTAGAGGAAGAATTGATTGTTATATAAATTGATTGGTATCATATTAATAAGAGAACTAATTTTTTGATGTTGTAGCTGGTGATACCGGTCCATTCTCGGTATGCCATTATAATCATTGGAGGAATAATTTTTTGGAACTGATGAATGAAAAGAAAAGAAAAATTATGTGGGGGCCAATATGGAGAAGAAATTAATAGCTATGTCAATAATTTAGTTAACCATTTAAAATAGTTTGAATTACTTTTTTACAATTTAATTTGGTCAAGAGTAGAGATGAAGAATAATATATTGTTTTAAATTTGTATTCATCATAATGAAGCAGGTCGTAAGAACAAATTGAAATTGGAAATTAGAATTAGAATGATGTTTATAGAAATTATAAAGCAGAGTTGAAGTTGTGAGAAGATTTAAGAATGTTAAATAAGTGTTGAGAAGATATTATGAAGTTAATATGAACCCAAAATTCAAAGGAACGTGTAGATTCAGAAAATTTGATTGTGTGGGAAAATTTTTAAGAATCCCACCCAAACCATTTTTTGGGTGAGTATAAAAGGGAAAGTACTTTCTACTTTTGCCAAATGTACTATTCATAAAGAAGAATAGAGAAGACACATCTCTAGAGAGAAGAAGAGGTTTCTATATTTTGTTTTTTTGTATTCAACTAGTCACCGTATTGGGCTGAATCATCAGACTGGGAAAATCATATTGGGATTTTTGGACTGAAGAAGAAGTGGTTCCGAATTTTCTCAACTGTATTTTGAAAAAGTCATATATTTTTCATATTGAGAAATAAAACTGGGATAATCGGACTGGGATAACTGGATTAAGGAATCATACTGAGTTTTGTAACAAAATTTAGAAAAGTTCATACCAACTTATATTTAAGAAATTGAAGAATTTTTTTAAAAATAATACATTTGTGAAAGATGATAAAGAATCATCATATCATGTGTGGTTACAAAACATTGTATTTCATAATTTGTTATAGAAGGATCACGTTCACTATTGAGTTGTTTATATAGAGGTACATGAGTGAAATGGAATATCCTACTCATTGTTTTCCAGAAAAAATGATTATTTTCTAATATATTGTGTGGTATTAGATCATTTCAAAATCATAGAAAGGATGTAGGTATTCTTATTGAATAGTGAAACTTATAAAATCATGTGTTCCTATAGATGTTTGTTTTAATTTTTTTCAATAGCGAAAGAAATTTTTAATAGGATTCTAAGGTTATTACATAATTAAGGAAATATAAAATAAAAATATATCACTGATTCACTCTCTCCCCCTCTCAGTGATACAATTATCTTGACTGGGAAATTACAGTACAAGAATAGTGATTATCCACTTCTTGATCTCCTTAAATCTTTCCTCATATCATTAATCCATAAATAATTAACCTCATTTTTTGGTAAATTAGTTATTTGGATAAAAAATAATTATTAATTTATCACAAAATGTAAATAGTAACCAGCTAATCTATATAACTATAGATTTCTATGACACTAGTGGGTCTAGGTTATTATCCAATTTCCATTGTCTTTGAAGGGACCACATAAATTCCATCACTTGTGATCATTTCCCCCAATAATGTGACTTCTTGCATCCAAAAGTCACACTTTTTGAACCTAGAATACGTTTTCTCCTTCCATAATATCACTAACACAATCATTATATTCTCTTCATGTTCCTACTTAATCTTGTAATAAATGAGAATATAATCGATAAACACTACCAAAAATTTATTGAGGTGGTCACTAAAGAATATATTCATCAAATCCATAAATATTGTAGTAAAATTAGTAAGTCTTAAGGGAATTACTAGAAACTCATAGTTCCCATACCTTGTAAGGAAATAAGTCTTTTGAATACCATCCTTCTTCAACATTAGTTGATGATATCCATAAAAAAGATACACCATTGAGAATTATTTCAGTCCTCGTAGTTGACTGAAAATTTCATCAATCCTTGGTTGAGGATAATTATTATTTATGGTGATCTTTTTGATATCTTGGTAATTGATATACACCTGTTTTGAACTATCTTTCCTCTTGTCAAAGAGCATTGGTGCACCCCTTGGTGATGTACTAGGGCGTATCAACCATTTTTCCAAATTCTCTTGTAGATACTTCTTTAACTCCTCCATTTCAATCAAGGCCATCCTATATGTGAATTTTGAGATAGGAGTGGCTCTAGGTAGGAGATCTATTGGGAACTCTACCTCACGATCAGGGGATTCCACGTAACTCTTTGAGAAATACGTCAATGTTTTCCCTAACAATGGACATTTCCTCCAGGTTAATACATTCCTTTGACTCAACCATTTGGTCATGGTATGCTTCCTTACAGGGTATCAACAGCCACACTATTGATGGATTTTCCAAAGAAGATTCATTATATTCCAAGCATTTTTAGAGGATCAGGGGATGGTTTAGAATTTAAAAATAGTTTTTTCCATTAGTTTTTTTTTCTATATATAATGAAACACAATACATGACCAATATAACATCAAATTTCAACAAGGGAAATATAATAATATTTGAAAGAAGAATCATCCCAAATATGATTATTGGAGAAGATTCCAACACTTGGATTGTAATGATTACACCACTATATTTTTTATGGATATCTCCACTTAAAGGTATTGGGGCTTCAATTAAATAGTTCTAGAAAACTAATAGTATATAAACGAACAAGTAGAACCAAAATCAAATAATACTTTTTCTATTATTTAGTGAATATGACTCATACCTTGTATGAATTCATTTTTACACTCCACTTCATTAGTATTGATGATATTATCTTTCCCTTACTCCTTTGAATTTGGTGATTGCTGACACTGGTTGCCCTCAAGGACATGTGGTTTACTGCACTTTCTTGCAAAACACCATTGGTCCCTATAGTTGAATCATTGAACCATGGGTGGTGCATTAGGATGTTCCTTCCTTTCCTCTATCATGTTGGTCAGCCTCATCATATATCTTCAATATTCATTAGCTTGGTTTCCTTATCTCCCACACTTGAATAATTTCACTATCCCTTTGAGGCAATTAACATGACTCTTCTTCCCACATTTTTGACACGTGGGTAGTTGGATCCTATTTCCTCATTTGTCATTTGACCCACAATCTTTAAATCCCATTCTTCTATTATTATCTCCATAACCATGGGACCATTATTTGAAATCCATATATACTTTAAGAGCACATTTAACGACATATTAAAAACTCCAAATTCTTATATTTCTAGATCGTTTTGAATGTGTATTTTTAAAACAATAAAGAACATATCTATTTTTATATCATTATTGATAAAAAACCCAAGAAATACATTTAAAACCTTATGATTTTATCATCATAAGAGGTGACAACTTCACCTTCCTTTTTTTATCTATATGAATTCTCTTTGAATCTTTTTTCTGAAGAGTTCTTGGGAAATGATTTGTAGGAAATATTTTCTTAAATTATTCCCACTCCATCTGTTCCATTTCATCCTTTGGATTTTTGTTCTTTATCAATTCCTTCTATTGAATAACTTCTCCATATAAATGATAAATTTCAAGAGTCACCATCTCCTTTTTAGAGAAATGGATCGTACAAAATATCTTCTTTATTGAGTTAACCCACTATTCCACATCAAGTGGATTGGAAGTTCCACTAAACATCAATGGTCATTTTTTCATTAAGGACTCAATGGATAATTTATCATTCATGGGTGAATATGGGAATTCCACATAGTTCATGTTATTATTCATATCTGGAGACAAATAGGTAATCATTTCCACAATGTTTTGAAATTAACCTCCAATAGAATTGGGGATCTCATTTGGATAATTGTTTCATTGTCACTCACACAGGTTTTAGGCCTAGTTTCTCCTGGTTGTTACCATTTTCAAGAATAGAAAATGTTAGAAAGAAACATAAGTCAATAAATCATGAGTAATTTATTCTTTTATGAAATTAACACTAATGGAAGATATTATGGGATCCCTATGTCTATACGTTTTTAAAAATAGTCTTCTAGGATGTTTTACCTATATATAGACGTGTACTAATGGTTTCTACTCTTGTTTTCTAATCATAATTCCCAAATTAACTAAACCATTCTTAGATACAAACTATAGTGACCCTAATTTTTCATACATAACTATTACATCATTTTAAAGATAAAAAACATAATAGTGTTACAAATCTAGGATCCAAAGGTTTGTGTCTTAGAATAATTAGGCTCACAAATAACTTGTACATAATAAAACATAAAAATTTATTTAAATCCTTCTTCATTATCCTTATAAAATATCACATTATCCTTAGTACATGCAATTACCTAAAGATATACATCAAATAAAGGGGTAAGACAAAAGACCTGTAAAAGGATGAATAAGGAACTTGAATCAATATAACATGGTTGAGCATAATAATCATATCATAAGCCTAGGATCATTATCAATATCAGGAGGTAAAAATGTGTTTAATTCATCGAATGTGGAAATTCATAAAAATGAACCATCATGTCATAGTGGTCAAATGCCACATATAGTTGTGAATAAAGCTAGCATCATGTCAACACATAACATATGTGAATAATCATAACATCATCACTGTAAAAAATTCTTTCATCATCTTCTCATATAACAAAAATTATCTCATGAGATAAAACACATTACCCAATGCATTGGAGGGCTATATAATTTTGGTCTAGTCATCACGTCATAACATTTACATAATCATGCATGTCACATAGAATGTGTATCAATCATTCCATGAAATAACACATGGAAAAGAACGGGCTTCATGAGGAT
This sequence comes from Viscum album, assembly GCA_963277665.1. Lineage (NCBI taxonomy): Eukaryota > Viridiplantae > Streptophyta > Magnoliopsida > Santalales > Viscaceae > Viscum > Viscum album. The sequence continues at coordinate 957,982,285 of OY728148.1, read as the reverse complement.
TTCAAAAATTATGATTTCATAAATAAACATTTGGTTCCAAAATGAAAAATGGAAAAAAATATTTTCTATAAGAATCATCATTATTTAGTTAAGAAAAAACAACTCAAGAGGAGTCAAAGATGTGTTTTGGAAAGAAGATTTATTTTGTAAAATCATTGTATTTTCCAAAAAATCAAATAAAAAACATGTATATCCCAAAAAAGAAGAGCGATAAATAATGAAATTATATTTAATGAAAATTAGAGGACTATTTATTTCAAATATTTCATGAAATATGGATAACCCAAGGAAAAATAGTTGGGTTCAAGAATCCCCTTACCGTAATTCCTTCTTTATTTCGTCACTTTTGTGCCTCTTGAATAATAACCTTATATTTATTAAAAAACTAATAAATATGTTAATTATGTCCATTTATACAATTATTTATCAATTATAATCATTTTATTATATATTTTAATTTTTATTGATGAAATTAATGTGTATTGATATCATGACTTTCCTAAAAATTTCTTGTTTCACTATGATTTCTCAATTTTTATTCAGATTCAATTATAAAAAAGTATGATTAAATCCAGTAGATTATAATAAATGAAATTAATTATTAATATATTATATATAATTAATTTTAACGATCCATGAAGGTGGATATAATAATTTTCTTAGAATTGTCTCCGTAGGTGGTCAATTAACCTTTAACAGGAAGTTGTTAAGAGAGAGGGAAAGTGAAGTATTGCATTTATTTTTGTCATAAATATGAAAATTACATCATGTTAACATAAATAATATAATTTTAAATTATTTAATAATTAGCATTATAGTACATGGTTTTTAAATTAATTGGTAAAAATAAGAAAGGGAATAAGAAAAATGGGAAACGTTAATAGAGACTTACTCTCTAATCAATGTAGCTTCTCTTATAAGATAGTATAACACCCTTGGTGATTAGAGTTGGATTGCTCCGAAATGTCCATAAGTAATGTAAGGTGATTTAGAGGGAGTATTTGGGAAGATATTGTACATTGGAATGTTTGAGAGGAGTGAGTTTCCAAGGGAAGGGAGAGGGATTATTTATACGTTAAGAGAGGGGTATTTTTAGAATAAAATATATAATAAAATAATATATCAAAGGAAAAACATGTAATAGTGAATTGTATGAAAATTTAAATCCTATATAAATATAATTTAATGGGATTTAGACTTTAAATTAACTTTATAATTCTAATTCATTAAATTATTATAAACAAAAGTGAGGAAAAAAATAAATTGATAATTTAATGAATCACTTATGAATTTAGGTTTTAGAATGTAATTTTTAGGTTTAAAAATTAATTTTATTGTATTTTAATGACTTATTTATGAAATTTAATATATAATGACAGAAAATAAATTTCTATGAAGGATTGTGTCATTATTACATCATGAATTATGTAATTTAAGATACATCTATAATGTGGGAAACTATATTTATACTATTCACCTAAAAATTGAAGTATTTTAGAAAATTACCAAAAAATCACCCTAGGAAAATTTTAAAATTATCATTTCAAAAATGATAATAATTTATTCAAAATAAATATCGAAAATAGTTAAAATATAATTTTTAATACGAAAATAATGATTTTTACAAAATACAATAAAATACAGTTTATTAAAAATATCCTTTACTTTAATTGTGGTTTTTAATCATGATATTTATTTTATTGAATTATAGTATTTTTATTTACATAAATTAATCATGATAAATATTATTTATATCATAAATTATTATTTTTTGGTAAAATCACTATTCAAATGGTCAGGTTACTATTCCAATTGATCAGGTTATTATTCCAACGGTCACATTACTATTTCAACAATCACATTACCTTATATATATACTAATCAATTATTTAATTAAATATTCAAATCAATTCCTCTTATGTTTCTATATATCCATTTTAAATATTTTTTCTTGGTTTACTATTATTTTGTTTCTTTTATATAGTGTTGTTAGTGTGGCCAATAATTCTAGTAAATTTGGTCAATCCATATTTTCTCATTTTAGCTTTTCCATTTATTACTTTTTGTCCAGTTGTAATGTTTGGAAATTTAATTAGTTTCATTGCTGAATAATGTAACAATATTTTCTAATATAGTTTTTTATTGGTTTCTCTATATTTTTTATGTGTATAATATATAATATAATACAACACACATTTATTCAGGAAACAAATTTTACTAATAAACATTATGTCATAACAATGGTGTACAAAATCTCCAGCCTCAACCTAAACGTACTATAAAATTCTAGCTACCTATCTGATGAGGAGTAGTTGAGTCCTTCCTAGACTCTAGTACCTATCTTACTCCCCTACCACTACTATACTATGAGAAGCTCTAAAAAAACGTATGAAGATGGCCCATCCTTCCGAAAACATGGCACTCCAAAGTGTTGTATGAAAACTTTGGTTTCTTGTGGTTTTACTTTCTACATTGATGCACTACAATCGAATATGATCCAAATATGTATTTCCACTACCGTAACTGGTCTTCATGACATTTTCATGGAAAAAACTATCATGGAATCACTTATTGACACTAAAATAAGTGATCCTAGTTTACCCTGTGGAAATAGCTTGGCTACCTCTTGGGCCCTCTCTCAGATTCTTTGTTGTGTTGAGTTCATGATTCATCAAATCTAAAAATCTACTCAGAATAAAAACATTCACCTATGACCTGACCTCAAAGTGAATACCATCTTTAAAATGATTCTCCCTAGAGATCTCATCAATAGCTAAATATGGCACAATGCATTGAAGGTTGGTGAAATGTTCAACATAGTCCATCCCTAATATTCTATCCTATATTAGATGAATGAAATAATGATCCTTCTCATCCCTCAGCATATATGGATAGATGTGGCTCCATAAATTCACCTCAAATTCCTTCCACGATAACTCTTCCTCCTTCCCATCCTACTCTAGAATATCCCACCAATGTTTTGTAGGTCCACATAGAATATACACAACAAGATTCTCCCTCCAATCTATGGGTGTCTCAAGATGCATGATGATTTTACAGATTGACTCAATCTAGAACTCAGCTACCTGGGAGCCTCCCTCCCCAGTTAACATAGGTGGATGTTGTAGTTGAATCTATCTCATAAACTCATACATCAAAGGCACGATGAAAATAGTCTCCCTTTCTATGGATTGCATGACCCTTAAGAAGTTTTTTTGTTGATGAACATCCATTTGATCCTAAAGATCTATAGGAAACTCCAGTTCATCTACGTTAGTCGATAACTGATATCCACTCTCTTAGAAATCAAATCTATGATGATGAGGAGTCATTTTATCAACAAGAAAAACACACTCCTATAAACTTTGGCTAAAAATAAATTCAACCTCAAGAGGCGATGACAGTAGAGAACCATTACTCCAGGTCTCTCTAACCATGGATTATAAGTGTTTTATGATGAAATAATAGTTTATTTTATTCCATTTATCAAATATAATAGATATATTATTTCACAATTAATATTGGAATGTATATAGAACATTCAATAAACATGTCCTTATCATGAAAAATGCATGTCAATATATATATATATCCTTATGTGTCTATGAAGATGCATGCATACTCATATCTTACCATACTGGTCCATGAGTGTAAATATCAATAAACAATGACATCACAAAATAATAACATCACAAAACATGTAAATCAACCAAGATGAAATAATACCAATTGTAACAAGAGAAAAACATAAACAATAATCCCATTCCTTGAACTCAAATTTTCCCCCTTACAGGGGTTATCTACTCTAATTAATAAGCTCATTACCAAGTCCCAATATATCCTAGTCTCCTTTCTAATTTTTTCAAAAAATAAAGCAATATAAAATAACAAGTTGATCCTCTAATACCACTTTGTAATGTCCCCTGATCTGTTACTCTCTCACATGGTCAAAATGATTTGGTTATTAGACATAAAACATGCATCCCCATATGCCAGAGGCTATTGAATAGTAGCGAGGCTGTGATATTTATAGTGGGGAGACTATACCCCCTGGTAAAACATAGTGGAACTAAACCATAGTAAAAACAATTAGTGTAACAGAGAAATAATGGAAATAGTATATCATACAGCTATGTAAATAAAATAAGCAACCTATAATGATGAATAATGTAATGAAAAACTATGATGTATCTAAAAGTAAAACTGAAACCAGTGCAAACAAACTAATAAACACTAATTAAATAATCCCAAAGGCTTTGGTCCCGATCCCCATGTCAGACCCATCTCCAAAATCCATCCCATCCAGCAAGAAACAAAATAATCGACAATAATGTCCCTTTCCCTTGTCCAAACCTGCATCCATGTAATCTGCTCGAGTACTAAACGGTTCCCAAATATGGTGTGAATAAAACATAGTAGGTCGACACCACCATCCTTAAACACAACCAGTCTGATAATAATTATAATAAATAAATTGATAAATAAGTGTATTAATTAACTAATCAATATAATATATCAATTAACCTATTTCAAAACAATGATGAAATGTCTCTGAGCATGTAACACAACCACTCCATCTATATCCGTATACCATGGAAAAATCAATCTATCAGGTAGCTCTATTTGTATAATAATTTCATCCTCAGATCATCAACCTATATAAATTCATTTCAGCATGTTTTCCTAGGTGTAGCCTAGTATATAAGCATTTCAGCAAGTATCACTAGGAATTGCCTACTATATAAGCATTTCATCCTCCAAAAAAATCCCTATAAATAAGAATTGTATCATGTATCACTAGGCCAATCCTTCTATATAATAATTTAAACACTACTAGGAGATCCATATATATAATAATTTCATCACCAACTCAACAAGTCATAATAGTATTGATATCATAATATCACATCATAAATCTCAACGGTTAATAATGAAAATTACAGTTTTTCATTCAAATAAACATTCATTTATCTCTCAAATGGTCAACAGTCATATCAATAATAAATAATATATTACCTATGGATTCTATATCAAGAAATCACCTAAGGTATCATGTCCTACTCACCATGATTTAAACCATTAGACAAGATATTTATTCTCAAATGTTTTCTCACCCAAGTGGTATCCATAATCCAGGTTGCATTAACCATTGAATCTAAAGGAATCCAATCCATGATTTACTATAAATCAACTGATTAATTATAGTGCACATTACATGGTCATAATCAAAACATTTCATATAATTCACAATTAAATATACCATAGGGTTAGGTTTAGTCTCTATACCTTTAACATGTGATTAACACAACGCATTGAATGACAAAATCCATTAAAGAAGAAGTTGTGGAAGATCACAAGAAGAAACTAGATTAACCCAAAACATGATCAACTCCAAAAACAAAACCCATGTTCCAATGATTTAAACTAAAATGAAAAGTAATAATGGGTGGGAAGAGGGAAACCAAAGTGAATAAACTCCCCAAGGATCGAATGTGAAAATGGGACATCTGGAAGGGGGAAAGATAATTCAAAATTTCCTAGAGTTCACCCTAGGAGCGAGAGAGGAGTGGATATAATTAAAAATAATGAGAGTCATAAGTACACAACACACTTAAATCTACTGGTTATGAGGAATACATGATGTGTAATCCTTTCATGTCATTTATATACTGATTTTTAAGTTATGCTGGAAAAACCATTTGCCCCGGGTTAATATTTATTTTGATCAACATTTACACGATGTGAATCGGGCTCATGACATGTAACCACATCACATCATAAAATAGTTCATGAAATTCATCTATAAATAGTTACATGTCATTTAACATCTACACAACATATAATTTTTCATTGAATAGTTTTTATACTAGCTTCTATAAAAGTGACCAAACCACATATGATCATTTTATACTCATAGAAAACCCTAGTAATCCAATTTAAAATATTTATACATGGAATCCATTAATTTAAATAAACATACATTCCAAAAAATAAGGTTATTTTCTCAAAAAAAGGCTCTCTGTAATCAAATAAGACTTAGTCACTAAGGCTTAATTACAAATCAAAACCCAACAAAATATGATCAATGAAAACCTCAGTGTGGGACGCACCATCGAAATATGGGATCTTATAATTATCATGGTTTTTAATGTTTTTTATTATGTTTTATCCATAACAAAAAAAACATTATTTATATATCTAAACTTGATATAAATGGATTTATTTTAATATTTGTAAAATAATGTTGCTTCTTTTATAAAAATAACATTTTTTATGGTAAGGTGAATTTAAAAAACAAATTTTTTTATCATATTACACAAACCATGTAATTGAAATTGACAATTAAACAACTTCACATAACTCGTGCCACACCCAATTATGGCATCATTGGCTTGGTCATGTAAATGAAAAATTCTTGACTAAGTTATTCCAAAATGGATATTTAGATTCTTTTGAACTAAAACCAATTTCTATTTGTCACACTTGTTTATATGGTAAAATGAATAAAGCCCCATTTAGTAGAAAAAATGAAAGGTATAAAGAGATTATTGAATTAGTTCATACATATGTTTGTGGACCATTTCCTATTGAAGCAGTGGGTGGGTTCTTATACTTCATAAATTTTACCGATGATTTTAGTAGAAATGAATATATCTACATAATGAGGTATAAGTCAGGTTCTTTTGATAAATTCATGAAATACAAGAATGAATATGGGAACAAAATTGGTAATATGATTAAGAAAATCCTCTTTGAAAATATTGGAGAATATCTCAATCATGAATTCCTTGATTACTTAAATGATTTTGGGATCCTATATTAACTCACTCCTCCTTATACACATTAGTGGAATGATGTAAGTGAAAGGAGGAACAACATCTTGTTGAACATGGTGAGATGAATGATGAGTCATGAGAGTATTCCATTATTATTTTAGGGATTTTAATTACAAAAAAGTAGCACACATATTAAAAAAAGTTTCAAATAAAGTGATAAAAAGTATATAAAGTTCCAAAGGATTGAATAATAACTCAGAAGTGGGGTTGAATTAGTTTTCACTTTTATAAGTTTCAATAATTTTGAAAATATTAAACCCTGAAACTTATTAAACTTTATATCCTTATCATCATCTAGTAAATACTAATGTGTGAAAAATTAGTAAAAAAAGTAATGAACATGATATGTATATGGTTCGACCTCAGTGTGAGAACCTATATAATTTTCATAGACACTCCTATGGGTCTATATAAATTCAGTAAAATGAATAAGTGAATATAACTTGTGCCAACTCCCATTATACACATTATATATCCTAATTGTAATGATTATACTGAGTCCTATTGGTTTATAAATTGTTTGTTACAAAAAATTGAGAAAAAGAAGAAAAATACATTTTTCAAACTACACCACAAATTCTCAGCTCAGAATCCTCGTTATGATGTGGTTGGGTCTGATTCTCTCCATATAATAGGGCTGGGTCAAAAGTACTCAATCCGATGAATTCTGACTGATGGACTCAGTATGATGAATCCATTCTCAATATGCATTACTCAAACTCGTCTCAAATGCTCTGTCTGATCTTACTCAGTCCAATAAACAAAAATTTTAGATTTCCAAACTTCTAATGAGATTTCAATATATAAAGATAACATTGAAATGAATTTTGTAGTGCTCTTCTTTTTCAACTCACATAAAAAAGTTGAAAAGTATGAATATATATTTTTTCTATTTATAGGCATCCCAAAAAGACAAATTTAAGAATCTAGAAATCTTTTCCCACTCACTCAAATTAAAAAAAATCCAATATCTATATATATTTTAATTTCATGTTTGACCAATTAAACTCTTCACAGATATTATGAAATCATCTTATGTCTTATTTATAATAATTCTTCTCAGATTTCCTAACTTTTATTCAGTATTATAGAAATTACTCAACTCATTGTGATTGAATTTCCTCATCTCATTATGATGAAACTTCTTCATCTCATTCAAAATTGAATTTCCTCATTAGGATTAGTCTAATTAAATTTCATTCTCATATTCAGTGTGATTGAAATTCCTTCTCAGAGTTGGTCATGATTGAATTTCCTTCTCAGAGTTAGTTTGATTGAATTTCTTCCTTAGAGTTAGTTTAATTAACTTTACTCCTCAGATTCTACCTTATAGAACTTCCTCAGCTTCAATCCAATAGAATCCTCATAATAATGGAATTATCACAATGATGGATCATTATTTATGATGGAAAATCCAATCTACCACATTGAAATACTTCAAACGTCATCAACTATAACTCATTCAGAATTCTTAAAAATTCTATGCTCAGTACTTCTATATATGATGAAATCTTTTTTATTGATTCCAAGAATCAATACAATCTTTATTATTCCTGTATTTCATAAAAATATTTTATCATTATAGTTTTCCTGATTTATGAGATCTTCAATCTTAACAATGTACTATATGACTTATATAAGAATGTATTACAACTTCCCTTACATTAAGCACCTTATTTATTTCCAAGAAAAACTCAATGAGATTGGTTTCACATATTATACCCCTTTTCTTCATAAGGATAACATCACAACTGTTACATACAACTTATGATATTTGTGAATTAAAAACTAGAAAAGAAATATTTGACTGAAGGTTAAAAAGTGTAAGAAATTTCTAACTCCTGACATCACTTTCTTCATTCAACCTCTTCAGAAAAATTCTAACATTATAACCAACATTGATTCCAATGAAACATGAAATTCATGTCAATGGATCTAAGATTGATGGTGTGTCTAATAAAAACCTCTATCTTTTTGAGGAATTCTATGACCAGTGGTGATCAGTTCGATACTTTTCATCTAGTGTTTCTCAGTCCAATCCTCTGTGTCAATGAAACAACATTTTCAAAAACAATACTTTTCTCCCCCTTTATGTTTGGGTTCAAACATTCAGAAACTTTCACTTTTTTTTCAAAAAAAATCTTTTATAGAATATTAGATATCAACAAATACAAAATTTTATTAAAAACAAAATATCACAAATGTTCTTCAATCTCCCCATTCAGATTTTTTAACAACACACATTAATAACTTTTTCCACTCTAAGAAAATTTTCACAATTCAACTTTTGTAAACAACTCAAGTTTTATGAATTTTACCAAAACATATCCTTTATTAATATAGTGTTTAGACACCACACGAGTATATAAGGTATTTCTTTTGAAAAAAATCCATCCCTTGGTGAGAAGAAAATTGTATGTCCATGCTAAGAGAAAATCCACCTAACTTTTATATTTTCTCACTTTTATTTTTCTATAAATGTTATTTTCCTCTACCCCATTATCTGATAGACACAAATTCATATTCAAAAAATAATGATAATTAAAAACATCTAATATAGTACAAAGATGTTACTTTTTCTCCCCATTTTTCAATATAATCCATATCATGGTTGGGGACTTCATTATGAGTTTTAGGAAGTCATTATAGGAGGATGAACATGAATTTTAAACCTCAACTCATCAAACCATTATTTTGGAATTGACTTTGTGAAGATATCAACAATTTCATACTTCTTGATATATATTCCAACAAAACATCAATAACATGAACTTTCTCTTTAATAATGTGAAACATTATATTTATTTGTTCTGATCTTGAATGTTGGACATGATTTTTAGAAATATCAATTGCAATCTGATTGTAATAAACTATCTTCAATATTTTAGAAACCTTTATTTTCAAATATTATAATTGAACTTTTATCCACTATATCTTAGTACAGACTTTAATAGTCAAAACATATACTAATTCCACTTTTCTAAAGGTTACTGAACATTGTTTCTTACTATGAAAATTTATACAACATTAAACCAAGAAAACTGTTTCTCCTTAGGTTGAATTTATATCATAACAATCTCCAGCATAATCAATATCAGTATAACCATGAAGCATCATTTCATAATTTATTTTTTATAATAATCCTTGTGAATTTGTTCCTTTGACATATTTCAGAATTATCCTTTCTACCACCATATTTGACTCTTTCAGATTACTTTGATAACTAGCGCACAAATTTATAGCATAAACAATACCAAGATGAGGTTATAAGGTAAAGTGTATTTCCTATCATCTTCCAAAAGTCTTTATAATTCAGACTTTTTCTATACTCATATTTACTCATCTACATCCTCACTCAGATAGGAGTAGAAACATCTTTATATTCTACAATTCCAATTTTTTGTAACAATTCCCTTGCATAGTTTTCTCAAGATAAGAAAATTTATTTTTCCTTATATTGAACATGTAAGACAATGAAGAGAGTTAATTCTCACAACATTTATATTTCAAAATTCTTTTGCATTTCCTCAGAAAATTATTTAAAAACAATTTCATCATCCTTTGAAAAAATTATATTATCCACATGAAAAAATATAGTTAGAGTTCCAAAGTCATTATCAATCATATATATGTTTCTATCAACTTTTCCTTTTGAAAAAATCATCATTCTCAAACAATTTTCAATATTAGAATACCATGAATGTGGATTTGGTTTTAGCCCATATAAATATTTCTTCAATCTAAAAACTTTGTTTTCATCCTTATCATGTAGAAACCCAAAAGGTTTCACATTGTAAACTTCTTATTCATTTTATCCAAAATTATAACTATCTGATAGACTTTTTAATTTTTATGAGCAGGTACTACTCAAAACATTATAATAGTTTCTATCCATTAAATAGGGGAAAATATTTCATCAAAATCTCCACCTTCCAACTATGCTTAGCCTTTATAAAAAATCCTAGATTTTTTTCTTGAAACTTCTCCATATTCATTCAAAATTATTCTATAAACCAATGTTGGTCGGAGTGGTTTACTCAAGAGGGGGGTGAATTGAGTACCAATTAAAATTTCTATATTTAAAATCAGTGTCTTAAAGACCCCCAAATAAAATAATAAATTAAACTGTAGTGAATTTATATTAATGTAGAGATTCGGTTAGGTTCTCAAGGGATTGATTAATTCCCAGTTAATCAACACAGGAGTGTGTGATTATCTTTTGAAACTAACTTACTAATCTACACTTAACATAAACACTTGCTAATTTAATTATCAAAGTAACTTTAAAAACCGTATTGGTTTTAAAGTGATTAGCAGCGGAATAAAACTTTGAAATAGAAGGCACAACAATGTAACCAAGAGGTTCAGTCTCAAGCCGAGACTTAGTCCTCTCAAAAGTTTATATAAAAATGGTCCACACCCTGGATCGGGGTTCAACAGTTTACAACTGTCCAGGTCCAAGACCTCTACCACTGTTCTTCGTGGGAAACAGTACAACAGCAACCAGCTGTCCAGGTCACACACGACCTCTACCACAGTTCTTCGTGGGAAAGAAAGAATGAAAGAGTTTTTTAAGGATTTACAGATCCTTCAGTTTGAGTACAGGAGAAAGTGTATGTGTTAGATATAGCAGATAACACACACTGCTCGAAATGAATGGTAATAAATCACAGAACAAGAGATGTAGAGTTTAGAGATGGTTCTGGTGATTTCAGTATAGCTCTGGACTCCTTTGGATTCGATTAGAAGTGAGTCCTAGTCCTCTTCTTGTTTCTGTTGAGAAACAGAGTGTCGTATGCTCCAGGATCACAGGTGGTGAGAATGTAGTCGATGAAGTTCTTCTTGTAAGCACAGAAGACTCCTCGAGTATGCTTGATTGTCTATGAGCTTCTCTGTGTTCCTCTTGTTCTTGTCTCGCTTTTGGTATAATGGATGCACCGCACTTTTCTGGTTCGCTTCTTGTTTTCTTCACACGTTCGCATAACTTTCTGGTATGTAGTCTTCTCGTATTGATCTCCCATCAGGGGACAAAAAAGATTTCTTTTCAGCAGGTACGAGGTATGGGTTCCTGACATCCGACAACCTTTATCAGGTATTTGACAAATCATTAAAATGTACATGATATGACCGTTAGATAGATTAAATATAGGAAATAAAGAAATTCAAACAGTGAGTTGAGTGATCGGTAGGTAATCAGCATCGGTAGCTTGAACATCGGTGGCTCTATGCGTCGGTTGGTACATGCATCGGTAGCTCCATGTGTCGGTAGGTACATGCATCAGTAGCTCCATGTATCGGTAGGTACATGCATCGGTAGCTCCATGCGTCGGTTGGTACATGCATCGGTAGCTCCATGCGTCGGTAGGTACATGCATCGGTAGCTCCATGTATCGGTAGGTACATGCATCGGTAGCTCCATGCGTCGGTAGGTACATGCATCGGTAGCTCCATGTATCGGTAGGTACATGCATCGGTAGCTCCATGCGTCGGTAGGTACATGCATCGGTAGCTCCATGCGTCGGTGGCTGCGAGTCTATCGGTAGCTTCGTCCATCGGTGACTTATTCCATCGGTAGCTATTTATACTTACACCGGTAGCTCTACGTTTGTATCGGTAGCTGTATTTATAAGTACATCGGTAACTCTGTGTTAAGTCTATCGGTAGCTGTCTGTCGGTAGACTAAGTCTATCGGTAGACTGGTTACCGGTAGCTCTTTATCAGTAGCTATAGACAGATTACTTATCTGTTTTATGCAGAACACATCTGATTGTGTTAGAATCAATTTATAACTTGTATGAACATGGATAAATGATGATTAACACTTTCCAAAGACTTATTTTAAAAAGGTGTTATTGGTTTGATCATAGATTTAAAAGAATTAAAGTATAGATCAACAATACTTAACAATATCATAGAGAATGAAGACATAATTGGGATTTTCAACACAAATAAATACATGATTGAGATTATCAAAACAGGTGAGGTCAACAATCTCCCCCTTTTTGATAATCACAATTTATGATATTGGCATTTAACATAGTGAAAATATAATAGTAAAGAGTATAATATTGAATTCAATTTTCTCAGAGAAAACAGCATCATAGATAATAGAAATAGTATGATATAGACATAAGTTATCAGAGGTAAAAAAAATAATAAGGTACTATATAGACATAATGTATCAGAGATAAAAATGGAAACAAAACAAAGGATAATGTGTTTCCCCTTATGCCTTATTTTTCTCCATTGAAAATATTTCTCATTTTGTTCTCCTCCTTATTCTCGCATAAAAAGTTTTCCCCCCTCTCTTATTGTTCTCCCCCTTTGTGATAATCAAAAAGTGGGAAAGCATATATATAGATATATATATAGGAGAGAAATAAAACAAAGAGAAGTAAAAAGTGGTCTGTATTATAGTTAGTCAAAAAGTACAACAAAAACAGATTACAAAGGAATTCCTATCAAAAAGCATGGCCACTGGTTCACTCCGCATCTGCAATGTGAGATTTTCCTTTAGGATCAGAAGGATGCTCGGGTGGTGAGGATTCAGGTGAAGGTTTGGGAATGCCAGAAAAGATCAAAGTAGGCTGGGCCACTGACACAGAGTCAGGCTTGTAAGTTGAAGATTTTTGGGTAATCATTGGTTTGAGGCTTTGAATGGCTTGAGCAGGAGTCAGCTGGACTGAGGGAGCAGCTGAGGCAGAAGCAGGCAAAGCAGGAGGGATGATGACTGGTCTAGCATCAACATGCAAGAAGGGCAGCAACAGATTGCTAAAATCCATAATAATTCCTCCTCCTCTTTCCATAGCAGAGAGGAAATCATCTTTGTTCTCCATGAATTTCACTAAGGCAGGAGTCAGTTCTCTCAGCTTGCTCACTTGTTCTTTTAAATATTGGGTGACTGGAGAGAGCTTCATGTGTTCCAACATTAGCTTGAAGTGGTGTTCGAGTTGATGCTTGGTGAAAATCTTGGAGAAGTAGTAGTCCACTTTGCTTTTTATGGCTTCTTGAGAGGCAGAGGCTTCTCTCATAAAATCTTGAACTATCTTCATGATTTCTCTGGCAGAATCCCTTGTAGAAAGCACCACTCGGCTTAACTCTGATGAGTCCCCAGAACCACTGGTTGGAAAAGAACCAATCTCCTCCTTCAATATTGCTCGAACTGAGTTCATATCAACTGATGGTTTGGATGTGAGAGGGCCAAGAGAAAAGGAAACAGTTTCTTTAAAACTCTTTGACAAACCACTGATTAGGCTTTGAACTTGAGAGTCTTGTAATTGAACATGATCCTTCACTGAGGTTTTGAAACTTTCAAACACTGAGACAAACTGGCTGACTACACTCTTCACATAGGCTAGATCCTTGTCAGCTTGAGACTTGGAGCTCATATAGGAATCCAAAGAAACCACTGATGTCTTGAGAGCTTCCAGATCAGCTTCGATTCTTGAAGACTGAGTCTGGCATTCTTTCACTTCTTCCATAAGCTCAGACATAAAGGAAGATAAATTACAAGCCAGAGATAGCTCGAAGGATCTCTCTAGCACTTTCATTTCTTCATAAAAGCTTTCCTTCATCTCAGAAACTGAAGCACTGAATGATTCTTTTATCTCATCCTTTATGGATTCAAGATCTGATTTGGAGACAAAATCACTTGAGACAACTGCAGCAGATCCCCTTGCTGAGGCCAAATTAACTACAGAAGTAGTCATTATTGAATTAATTGAGGATGCAAGAGAGGGTTCCATTAGCTTCACTTCTTCCATAAGCTCAGACATAAAGGAAGATAAATTACAAGCCAGAGATAGCTCGAAGGATCTCTCTAGCACTTTCATTTCTTCATAAAAGCATTCCTTCATCTCAGAAACTGAAGCACTGAATGATTCTTTTATCTCATCCTTCATGGATTCAAGATCTGATTTGGAGACAAAATCACTTGAGACAACTGTAGCAGATCCCCTTGCTGAGGCCAAATTAACTACAGAAGTAGTCATTATTGAATTAATTGAGGATGCAAGAGAGGGTTCCATTAGCTTCACTTCTTCAACAAAACTGGATTTGAGGTCCTCTTTCAGCTTAGTCAAATCATGAAATCTGACCACATCGTCTGGCAACAACTCAGCAGCAAGATCATAATTGGTCTTTGGTCTATCCACAGACATCTCATTGTCAGAATCTGGATAATCTAATCCACAGACTATAAACCCTGGGTCTTCTACCCAGTCTCCAATCTCAACAGCTACTGTAACATTCCCAAGCACAGACCGATGCTCCCCCTCAATGGGTGCATTCTCATGTATCACAACAGCCTTTTCTGCTGGCCGTTCTTCATCAGAATCTTCAACCACAAGTTCTACAGGTGTAGCATTTGGAAGATCTTCTGATACAGGTACAGCTTCTTCTCTATCTTTTTCTTCTTCAGTAGCAGGTATAGCTGAGTTTCCAATTAAGGGACTCATACTTAACCTACCAGAAGCAGGCGATTCAACTGCATTCTCCTTTTCCTCTTCTTCTTGGTGAGGTACATACTGGTCTTCCTTATAAGTAGGCAAACCTTCCTCTACTTTTCCTTTCCTAGAATAAACCAGTTCTGCAACAGGACTTGGGGGAAAGTCTGGATCTCCTCCAACATCCATAGGAGTTTCTTCTTCTTCTTCTTCTTCTGTCTCATCACTATAAGCAGGTTCCTCTTCATCAGGTCTTAGACTCGGATCTCTCATATCCTTTGGTCTTGAGGGATAATCCACAGGATTAAACCTATCATAGATTTTCTGATCATCACTGACCCATTCTCCCTTCCATGGGTTCCAGTTAATTTTCATATACTTGCAAATAGTCGAGGTGATGCAGAAATTGTTCTTGACTACAACTGTCTCATCCTGAGACTCAGCTATTTCTTTCACTTTTATCATCACTGAAATCAGCTTGGCAAAGAACAAAGCATTGGTCTTTGACTTTGGTCTAATCATGTCTTCCATTTGAAGCATCAACAATCTGCACAGATTGACTTTTACACCATGTCTTAGCAAATGAAGAAGATAGATATCTTGATATCTTAGATTTTCAAAATCTCCTCTCCTCGGTATCAACACATGCTGAACAAATTTGAAAAGCAGTCGATTCTCTCCATCCATTTCAGCAGCTACCACTTGCCTTTGATTTCCATTCCCAGTCAGCTCTTGTAAGGCGGTCTCATAATCAAAAATGTCACTACTAGGTGGTATTGCTCTTGACACATACCCAGAGACACCTTCATGTGGTACTTTTAAACTCTCAGCCCACTCTACTGAAGAAAAAGACATCTCTTTTCCATTTACAAAAGAGGTTACCCAATTCTCATTCTCAGACTTCTCAAAGGTTACAAACTCATAGAACTGCTTTACCAATTTCGGGTAGTATGGGCCATTGTTGTTCGAGAAACAATCCACCCATTTCTGGTCTTCCAGAATCTCGAGCACTAAGGATTTTCTAGGCAGTAGCCATTCCACGCACAGTTCCTTCTCGATTACTATATCTCTATTCTGCAAGTGAGGATTCACTGGTCGCCTTCCCAATCTAGTTTTGACTTCACTAACACTGGCTTTATGCTGTGTCTTCTGCTTCTTAGCATTTGGTTCTGCACTTTCATCTCTGATAATAGGAAGCTTGGTTTTTGCCATCGCGGGTTTAGGGTTCTTTGTCGATTTGGGTGCTAAGGTTCGAAGGTGAGAGATTTTGAGCTCGGTGAGGTAAGAAGTGGCTTAGACTTAGTTTTATCATTTAGGAATTCCAAATAAACGATTAAAATAGAGTAATAAAATAAAATAAAACGATTCGTATTCTTGGCGGCAGACAGAAGTTTTAAACTTTGCATCGGTGTGAGTTAATCATCGGTGAGAAAAACAAATCGGTGAGCGTTGTACATCGGTGAGAATTTCTACGTCGGTGAGAAACTTACATCGGTGGGAATTTTCACATCAGTGAGAATTTCACATCAGTGAGGATTTCACATCGGTGAGAATTTTCACATCGGTGAGAATATCACATCGGTGAGAATTTTCACACCAGTGAGAATTTCACATCGGTGAGAATTTTCACACCAGTGAGAATTTCACATCAGTGAGAATTTTCACACCGGTTGTGATTAAACATTCCCAGTTCATGTCTTATGAAACTTAACTTATCCGAACTTAAAGGTTTAGTGAAAATATCAGCCAATTGATGTTCAGTGCCAATAAATTCAAGAGAAATATCACCTTTTTGATAGTGATCTCTTAGGAAATGGTGTCTTACATCTATGTGTTTGGTTCTAGAGTGAGATACAGGATTCTTAGAGATGTTTATTGCACTGGTGTTATCACAGTTGGTTGAAACATGTTTAAAAACGTATCCATAGTCCAAAAGAGTGTGTTTCATCCACAGAATTTTTGCACAGCAACTACCAGCAGCTATATATTCTGCTTCAGCAGTAGATAATGCAACCGAGTTCTGTTTCTTACTACACCAGGAAACTAAGTATTTTCCAAGCAAATGACATGTTCCTGATGTGCTTTTTCTATCTAGCTTACAACCAGCAAAGTCAGCATCTGAATAACTCATTAACTCAAAGGATTGTCCTTTTGGGTAAAACAAACCTAAGTTAACCGTGTGTTTGAGATATTTAAAAATTCTTTTAACAGCAAGCAAATGAGATTCTTTTGGGTTAGCTTGAAATCTAGCACACATACACACACTAAACATAATATCAGGTCGACTAGCAGTAAGATAAAGTAAACTACCAATCATACCTCTGTAATTTGTTTGATCAACTGGTTTCCCAGTTTCATCTGTGTCCAATTTACAGGTAGTACTCATAGGAGTTTCACTTTCCTTGATACTATCCAGACCAAAACGTTTTAAAAGATCCTTTGTATATTTACTTTGATTCAAAATAATACCATTTTCATTTTGAAATACTTGAAATCCAAGAAAGTACTTAAGCTCTCCCATTAAGCTCATTTCAAATTCATTTTGCATACTTTTTGAAAAATCAGTACATAAAGAGTGTTTAGAAGATCCAAAAATAATATCATCAACATATATTTGTACAACTAAAACATCTTTAGAAATTCTTTTAATGAAAAGAGTTGGATCAACAATCCCTTTAGTAAAACCTTTTGAAATAAGGAAATTGCTAAGTCTATCATACCAAGCTCTTGGTGCTTGTTTTAAACCATACAAAGCTTTAGAAAGTTTAAAAACTTGATTTGAAAAATGGGGGTTAGCAAATCCAGGTGGTTGTTCTACAAAAACATCTTCAATTATAAAACCATTTAGAAATGCACTTTTTACATCCATTTGATATAACTTGAAATCCAGATGTGCAGCATATGCAAGTAAGATCCTAATGGCTTCTAGTCTAGCTACAGGTGCAAAAGTTTCCTCATAGTCTATGCCTTCTTCTTGACTATATCCTTGTGCAACTAATCTAGCTTTATTTCTAACTATATTTCCAGATTCATCTACTTTATTTCTAAAAACCCATTTTGTGCCTATTGTCAAAGTGTCCTTGGGTCTGTCAACTAATTCCCAGACTTTGTTTCTTTCAAACTGATTTAATTCTTCCTGCATAGCTATTACCCAGAATTCATCATTGATAGCATCATTGATATTTTTGGGTTCCAGCTGTGAAAGAAAGGCTTGATGTTCAACCTGGTTTCTTAGAGAAGCTCTAGTTTGTGTTCCTCTATCCAGATTACCAACAACAGCTTCTAAAGGATGATTCTTTAGAATCCTCGTTGATCTAGTAAAGGTTGGACTAGAAATTTCAGGTTCATCTATAGGTTCGGGTTCAACAGAAGCAGATTTTGGAGAAAGTCCAGAACTGGATACTTTTATAACAGGTTCTTTAGATTTATCATTAAGGTCCAGAATAGATAAGTCTTCTTCATGATTTTCAAGAGAGGTTTTAGGCTCATGTGGATCAGTTTCATCAAACTTGATGTGAACAGATTCTTCCACACATTTGGTTTTCTTATTGAATACTCTATAGGCTTTACTTGAAATAGAGTAACCCAGAAAAATTCCTTCATCACTTTTGGAAGCAAACTTATCCAGATTATCTTTAGTATTCAGAATAAATACTTTGCAACCAAAAACTTTAAAGTAATTAACCTTAGTCTTTCTATTGTTCCACAATTCATAAGGGGTTTTCTTAAGAACAGGTCTAATCAAGACTCTATTAATAACATAACAAGCTGTATTTACAGCTTCAGCCCAAAAATAAATAGGCAGGTCATATTCATTGAGCATGGTTCGAGCAATTTCTTGAAGAGTTCGGTTTCTTCTTTCTACTACACCATTCTGTTGGGGTGTTCTAGGGGCAGAGAAGTTATGAGTATAGCCATTGTGTGAGCAATAAGATTCAAAATCTTGATTTTCAAACTCACGACCATGATCACTTCTCAGGGTCTTAATCTTGAGTCTACTAAGATTTTCTACAGACTTGGAGTATTTAACAAAGTAAGAACAAGCTTCACTTTTGTGAGCTAGAAAATATACCCAAGTATATCTAGAAAAGTCATCTACAAGAACATAAACATAGTGCTTCCCATTTAAACTAGAAACTCTTGATGGTCCAAACAAATCCATGTGAACCAATTCAAGTGGTTGAGAAGTTGAAACTTATTTCTTTGATTTGAAAGAAACTTTGTGTTGTTTTCCCTTTTGACAGGGGTTACACACTCTATCATTTGGGAATTCTAACTTAGGTAGGTTTCTAACTATGTTTTTCCTAGAAAGTTTTCTAAGTGAGTGAATGTTGCAATGTCCTAATCTTCTGTGCCATAGCCAAGATTATTTATGAAAATCATTCAAACAATTAATATTCTGCTTAGCTAAAGAATTCAGATTAACAGCATAAACATTTTCATTTCTTAAGGCATAAAATACCAAAACATTCTTAGAATCAAAAACTTTGCAAGAATCATTTTCAAATTTAACATGAAAAACATCATCACATAACTGAGAAATACTTAATAAATTGTATTTAAGGCCATCAACAAATAAAACTTTAGAAATCAAAATTGAATCAGTGTTACCAATCTGGCCTAGGCCGATGATTTTCCCTTTTGAGTTATCACCAAAGGTGACAAAGCCTCCATCAACTTTTATTAAACTCTTGAAACAAGAGAAGTCTCCTGACATATGTCTTGAACATCCACTGTCCAAGTACCATGTCTCTTTACAGGAGCTCTTTAAGCAAGTTCCCTACAAAACAGATTTAGATGGGAGATGATTTTGGTACCCAGATCTTCTTGGGTCCAGACAGGTTAGCCAATAACACTTTAGGTACCCATATTTGTCTAATGGGTCTCATATAATTTGTAGAATTGACATTCTTTGAAAGATATACTTTATTAGATCCATAGCTATGTATATAACTGGTTGAAGCATATGAAGTTCCAGAATTACCTTCATTCTGTCCAGATTTAGAAATGAATCTAGTTTTAGCAATTTTCCTTTGTCCAGGTTGGTATCCTATACCAGTAGTGTATTTAGGTGCTACTTGATTTCCTAGCATCTGTGTTAGAGTATTCTTGCCATTGGTGAACTTCTCTAAGTCTTTTCTAAGTTGCTCATTTGACAGTTTCAGTTCTGTATTTTCTTTTAACAGTTGAGCATTTTTCTCTTTCTCAATAGTAAGTTCGGTTTTAACTGTAGTGGTGAGAGCATGCTGTTTCTTTAATGACTTGTATTTATCCTTAAGTTCATTACATGTCTCTTCCAGCATATCACAGTATTCAAACAGTTCAGATTTAGACATGTTATCACCTTCAGAATCATCTCCAGAATAATATGACTTTGAAGCAGGAGTTTCAGCAGTTACCTCAGAAGTGTTTGCCATAAAGCACATGTTGGCTCGATTCCTTTCAGAGTCTGAAGATTCAGCTTCACTTGTGCTGTCTTTTGAAGCACTCCAAGTAGCCTTCATAGCTTTCTTAAACTTATTGTCCTTATATTCATATTTCTTTTTATATTTCAGCTTTGGACAGTCGGCTTTAATGTGTCCTTTTCTCTTGCACTCATAGCAGACAACATCATCTGACTTGTCATTCTTCTTCCAGTCCTTTTTCCATTTGCCTTGGTGATCATACTTACCCTTATAATTTGTTTTTCTGAAGAACTTCTTTTTCCTATAAAATTTCTTAAATCTTCTAGCAATGTGAGCCATCTCAGCATCACTGTCAGAATCACTTCCACTGTCTTCACAGCTTGAACTTTCAACTACAACTTGAAGCCTTTCCTTGTCCTTATTCTTTGAGGTTGAGGATTTGAAAGCAACAGACTTTCTTGCAGGTTCATTGTCTTCCTCTTTGTTCACTTTAATCTCTTCTTCATACATCATCAGCTTGCCAATTATTTCCTTGACAGGTAGAGAAGCTATGTCACATGGTTCTCTGATTGAGACAGACGTGCCTCTCCATCTATCAGGTAGACATCTCAAAATTCTCATAATTTGTTCCTTCGATGAGACATCCTTTCCCAGCGAGATCATTGTATTGACAATTTCGTTGAACCTGAGATACATGTCAGAAATGGGTTCGTCAGGCTTCATTTTAAAATTATCATACTTGATAGTATAAGTGTTCAATCTCATTTCTTTAACATTAGTTGTTCCTTCATGAGAAACAGCTAAGGTATCCCAAATTTCATATGCAGTTTTACATGCAGAAATTCTATTAAACTCTTCATCTCCTAGAGCACAGTACAAGGCATTCATAGCTTTACAGTTGTTATTGTAGGCAGTCTTTGTAGGTTCATCCCAAGTAGATCTAGGAGTAGTAGGAATTTTGTATTCGGATTCAATAGCAGTCCAAATATCAAAACCTATGCTTTCTAGATGGATTTTCATTTTCAGCTTCCACTGAGCATAATTAGTTCCATTGAAGAAAGGTGGCCGGTTAGTAGCAGCACCCTCAAGTCTATTGTCCATGATGAGAAAATTTTAAAGAGATAAAAATTTAGAAATAACAGAAATTTTAAGAACTTTAAAATACAACTAAAATCACTGTTCAAAAGCAGAGTACTTTTAGAAAGTATTTTCAACCTCTGATACCAAGTGTTGGTCGGAGTGGTTTACTCAAGAAGGGGGTGAATTGAGTACCAATTATAATTTCTATATTTAAAATCAGTGTCTTAAAGACCCCCAAATAAAATAATAAATTAAACTGTAGTGAATTTATATTAATGTAGAGATTCTGTTAGGTTCTCAAGGGATTGATTAATTCCCAGTTAATCAACACAGGAGTGTGTGATTATCTTTTGAAACTAACTTACTAATCTACACTTAACATAAACACTTGCTAATTTAATTATCAAAGTAACTTTAAAAACAGTATTGGTTTTAAAGTGATTAGCAGCGGAATAAAACATTGAAATAGATGGCACAACAATGTAACCAAGAGGTTCAGTCTCAAGCCGAGACTTAGTCCTCTCAAAAGTTTATATAAAATTGATCCACACCCTGGATCGGGGTTCAACAGTTTACAACTGTCCAGGTCCAAGACCTCTACCACTGTTCTTCGTGGGAAACAGTACAACAGCAACCAGCTGTCCAGGTCACACACGACCTCTACCACAGTTCTTCGTGGGAAAGAAAGAATGAAAGAGTTTTGTAAGGATTTACAGATCCTTCAGTTTGAGTACAGGAGACAGTGTATGTGTTAGATATAGCAGATAACACACACTGCTCGAAATGAATGGTAATAAATCACAGAACAAGATATATAGAGTTTAGAGATGGTTCTGGTGATTTCAGTATAGCTCTGGACTCCTTTGGATTCGATTAGAAGTGAGTCTAAGTCCTCTTCTTGTTTCTGTTGAGAAACAGAGTGTCGTATGCTCCAGGTTCACAGGTGGTGAGAATGTAGTCGATGAAGTTCTTCTTGTAAGCACAGAACACTCCTCGAGTATGCTTGATTGTATATGAGCTTCTCTGTGTTCCTCTTGTGCTTGTCTCGCTTTTGGTATAATGGATGCACCGCACTTTTCTGGTTCGCTTCTTGTTTTCTTCACACGTTCGCATACCTTTCTGGTATGTAGTATTCTCGTATTTATCTCCCATCAGGGGACAGAAAAGATTTCTTTTCAGCAGGTACGAGGTACGGGTTCCTGAAATCCGACAACCTTTATCAGGTATTTGACAAATCATTAAAATGTACATGATATGACCGTTAGATAGATTAAATATAGGAAATAAAGAAATTCAAACAGTGAGTTGAGTGATCGGTAGGTAATCAGCATCGGTAGCTTGAACATCGGTGGCTCTATGCGTCGGTTGGTACATGCATCGGTAGCTCCATGCGTCGGTAGGTACATGCATCGGTAGCTCCATGGATCGGTAGGTACATGCATCGGTAGCTCCATGCGTCGGTAGGTACATGCATCGGTAGCTCCATGCGTCGGTAGGTACATGCATCGGTAGCTCCATGTATCGGTAGGTACATGCATCGGTAGCTCCATGCGTCGGTAGGTACATGCATCGGTAGCTCCATGTATCGGTAGGTACATGCATCGGTAGCTCCATGCGTCGGTAGGTACATGCATCGGTAGCTCCATGCGTCGGTGGCTACGAGTCTATCGGTAGCTTCGTCCATCGGTGACTTATTCCATCGGTAGATATTTATACTTACACCGGTAGCTCTACGTTTGTATCGGTAGCTGTATTTATAAGTACATCGGTAACTCTGTGTTAAGTCTATCGGTAGCTGTCTGTCGGTAGACTAAGTCTATCGGTAGACTGGTTACCGGTAGCTCTTTATCAGTAGCTATAGACAGATTACTTATCTGTTTTATGCAGAACACATCTGATTGTGTTAGAATCAATTTATAACTTGTATGAACATGGATAAATGATGATTAACATATTCCAAAGACTTATTTTAAAAAGGTGTTATTGGTTTGATCATAGATTTAAAAGAATTAAAGTATAGATCCACAATACTTAACAATATCATAGAGAATGAAGACATAATTGGGATTTTCAACACAAATAAATACATGATTGAGATTATCAAAACAGGTGAGGTCAACAACCCATTTTTTGATAGATTTTTTATATTTTAGACATAAAAAAAGTTCCTATGTTTCATTTTTCTCAATTTGATCCAACTTTTCAATCATAGAATTCACACATTCTTTGTGTTTAATAGGTTATGAGACTGATTCTATTTCAAATTTTGAGATGAGTGATGTTTTATTTTCTAATCTCATATTTCTTCTAGCCTGAACTAGAACCTTATAATTCCCCAAAATATGATTACTCTCAGTTTTTTTAATGTAGGAAATTTCAGAGTTCCACTTCCTTCTTCACTTTCCTCATCACACGATTCATCTGAATCATTATGAAAAATACTTTTATCACTTCCAATTTCATTGGAAAATTTCAGT
The DNA here is from genome assembly GCA_963277665.1 of Viscum album. Classification (NCBI taxonomy): domain Eukaryota; kingdom Viridiplantae; phylum Streptophyta; class Magnoliopsida; order Santalales; family Viscaceae; genus Viscum; species Viscum album. The sequence continues at coordinate 957,958,043 of OY728148.1, read as the reverse complement.
TTTTCTTCCTCAAAATCCCGATAAAATTTCGTTAAATAAGTTTGATTCTCAGTAACTTCCACTTAATATGATTCCACCAACTTTTATAAACACTTTTTCCATCATTTGTAACTTCTTCCATTGGGTGAATAATAAAAGTTCCTTCCTCACCATTCTCATCAAACTTTCCCCGAACCAAATTTATTATTTTAGGTAAACATGGGATTCAAAAAACATTGATGTACTTCAATAAAGGGTTTTTCTCAAATAAAATTTCATAATAACTCATTTTGTCTTCCAAACTTAATTTTTTTTCTAAACATGTAAAATAATACTATCAACTTCACTATAGAAAAAAATTGAACGTTTTTATTCTTCTCACATGATTCTTCCCATTTTCACCAAACCTATATTATTTCTTTCTACTACTCCATTTTGTTGTGGGGTATTTAGAGAAATATACTAATGTTTAATACCATGATCTATAATATATGTCTAGAAAGTATTTATTGTAAACTCAATACCATTATCCATTCTCAATTTATTTATATAAACCCCCATATATTTCTCAATATCTTTTTTGAAAAACCTAAACATTTATATAGGCTCTGAGTTGTGATTCAAAAACATGATGTTTGTCATTTGAGTGAAATCACCATTAAAATTGATAAATTATAAATATCCTTATTTTATTGATGTCTCATTGACCTACATAAATTGGAATTAATAAGTTTAATAGGCCTGATAGAGGAAATATCAACATTCTTATGACTTTTATTAGTCATCTTCACTTTCAAACAAGTAAAACAAAAATCTTCCTCTCTTTTTTTCAATTTTGAAAATTTTTGTACATAATAAACATTAGAAAGTTTTTTCATTATTTTGTTCCCATTTGTGAAAAGTCTTTGGTACCACAACTTATTATCATCCTTGTCACTTAGATAACATGAGTTTTTAAATTCTCTAACTTGAAAAATATTTACACTAGTTATTTCTCCTTTTGCGATAACTTTTCAATGTTTCACACTTCTGATAACACATGAATATTTTCTCAAATTAACTTATTTTCCTTAATCAAAAAGTTGACTTACACTATGTAAATTATTTTGTAGCACATCAATAATTAAAAATTCCTAAGAATTCAACCTTTCTTCTGTAATCTCTACCATTATGATTCCTATGATTTTTAAAGAACTATTATTCCCAAAGATAAAACAACCTCCTTCATGATTATCAACATGTTTAAATATTTTTAAATCATGTATCATGCATGAAGAACAACCACTATCAAGTATCCATGGTTTTTTCTTTTTTAATTTCTTTCAAGGAAGTCTCAACGAAAAATTATTTCCTCAAATTTATTCATCCTAGCTTCATTTTCTTTATCTCCCATAAGAAACGTGTTCTAGAAGGAGTTTCATACATATTTAGACCTGATGAAAAGCCAAATCACATCTTCCATAAACATATTCCAGACATTTAAATTGATTTTTTTGGAATGTTTCTAACTTCTTGTGACATTTCTTTTTAACTTCTTATGTGTTAGGAAGGTTATTCATTATAATTTCATTATTTTTTTCACATTATTAAAATATTATTTTAGGAAGTGATATGTTATGCCAAAAATTATAAGTCATGTGCCCTTATATTCTATAGTACCAATAGAATCCATCAAATCTTAATTTTTTATTAATGTTTGAGCTTTCTCTTTAAAAAAAAATTGAGGTTGATAAATCCTTCTTACCCAAACATACTCTAGGTGTACACCATAATTAATTCTAAGTGAATTTTAATGTTTTGTATATGTGATAGGTTTATCACATTATTTCTCCACCCAAATTTTCATATTAATTTTCTTATCACTTGAAATGTTATAAAAATCAGATGAATCATTATTTTTGGTGAGTGAAGAATTCACCTAATTCTTTATTTGATATTTCTCATCAAATTTATAAGTCTTTTATTTTACGAAAAAAGAATTGTTAAATTTTTCATTCATATTTATCAAGGTATTTATAGAATAAATAAGTTTATATTGAAACTTATCGACTTATTTTTCATTATATTCCAATTTATTATTGAGATCTTCAACCATCCTTCAATGTTTAGTGATTATTAGCTTGTAAATTAAGAACTCTTAAATGTATTCTTCCTCATACTTGATGAAATAATTTCATAATTTATAAACTTCTTCACAATATTTATTCATTACTCTATTTTCTTACTTGATATTTCTATTTTTCTCAATACATAATATAAGTAATGTTTTGATTTGATACTCTCTATATGATTCTTTACCACCTTGTTCAGTGTCTAAGGAATATTTTATTTTCTAATATTTTACAATGAAGGTTATAATTTTTTTTCACTTTCATATTTTGACGATATGTTTTTAGTTGAGTATGAACAAACTTTATTACTTATAATATTTATTTTTTTTCTAGTAGACTTATTATTGTGTTTGTTGGATGAATTTTCTTCTTTATATCTTTTGTTTCACTTCTTTCATCAAGGTGTTTCATCAGATTATTCTCGATACTCACCAAATTTCATCTTAGGTAAATTCATAGTAAAGTGTCCAATTCAACCACAATTAAATAATTTATGAGTAAGTTATCCACTATAATTTCATCTCCCTCTTCTATAGTTCTTAGATATAAGAGACGTGTTTTTTTCGTTCAACATATCATCCTCTTTATCTTCAATGTAGCAAGGATCATCATTTCCAACATTTTGAATTATCATCTTTCTCATGGATTGAAAATATATTTCATGTTTCATATTTTTTAACATTGGATATTTTCTCCTTTCCTAAGTAATAAAAAATTTAAGCAATTCATCAAGAGATAAATCATCATTATCTTATAAAGGGAAAATTTTAGAATCAAACCTATCTGGAAAGTTTCACATGATTTTCATCACAATTGTAGAATCATACAAGACAACTCCAAAACCTATAATGTTGAAAACTGTAAAATCTCAGACCAGGTTCCACACACCAGTGCCTTCAATCAATCAGTCACATGACCTCAGACATGCCTCCCCATATGTCAGATGCTGTTGATTAGTAGTAAGGGTATGATATATTGATCATGGGGAGACGTTACCATCTTTTATCAGAGTGAATACCCCATCAAAAAATAATAAACATTATATTTATAACATATAATCATAACCTAAATGAACCAATATCACAAGATTACCAAAAATGGAAATACAACATCAAAAACTAAATATGAAAATATTTCATGCCAATGTACATGTCAAGTATCTAAAATGAAACCCAAAATAAAGACTTTGACGACTCCCCCAAGCAAGTCCCGAATAGATTCTGGTTCCCTCATCCATGCTCCATCCCATATCAATGATCTAACACAAGTTATTTTCCCTTAACCTCTCTAGAAAGCACAAACTCTATTTAGGTACCGATCAGGCAGCCCAAGTAGGGTGTGAGTACAAATCAGTTTTTCATGCCCCCTCCCAGAGGGTCCCATGCTGGTACTCCCAAATCCCACCTCAGATATGATAGGGGCTAGTGACTCGCACTGAGATGGTGTAACACTAACATGAGAGGCCTTAGATTAAGTATGTGTACAGAAACACACATCTCCAAGACTATAAAATGATGAAATATTAAAACAATTGAAAACCCATGCATTCATACATCTAAATTTCATAACCAAAGTATAAAAGGAAGTAGTATAAAGTAAGTAGGGAAAAATAAAAGCCCACCACAAAGAGTTTGAAAACAAAAGTACAACCTAAAGGTATGTATTGGGACTGCTTTAAGAAAGTTGTAGGAACACACCTCAGTTTTTCTAGTCTCACTAAGCATCGTCTGGTCCTGGTCCTCCTAAGACTCTAGAAAAATTTCAATCTTCTACAGAAGACATGACATATTAAGGAAAACCCCATGAATGGGTGAGTATAACAATACTTAGTAGGACACCCCGGAACCAAAAATTATACTTGTAAAACTAATATTTTACACATTTCATATATGAATTTAAATTGTTTTGACCCTCATAATTTATCAATTTGAGATTATGTGGATCAATTTTGGATTTATACTGTGTTTTGAGCTTAAATGTGAAATGTGCTTAAATTCTGGATTTTTGACAGATTTTTACCTCAAGGGTATATTCAATCATTTAAATAAAAATTTAATTCCAAATTGAATGATCATCTTTTTAGAATACTTATTTTAATTCCTTTAACTTTTTTTTCTGTACTAGAGACTTATTCGAATATCTAAAGGCCAGAAAAAATCATTGAGGTTTTGAAATTGTCCGGGCTGATAGTGTGGACCCCACCTTAGTAACGGATGTATAAATCAGGCTACACACCTAAAATGGAGTTGTTTATAAATGTATATTATGTATAACTCATATATTCACTACCTAAATATATTTCCTGGAGTCTGTCTCCCATTATGGTGGCAAATAGATGTTATACATTGAATGAAGCTTCCTGGGAAATTCATCTAGAAAAAAATACATTGTCAATAAAAAATTCATAAATACCTCTAGAAGAGTCCAATAAATATGAAATTTTTATGTCAAATGGAAAATTCATTTATTAATAACTTTTATAAAGGATGTAATATGTTAATCATCAATTTGTATTGCCAAAATTGTGAAAACCTGAGGAGGACAATTTCTACCTATTTAAGGAGGCGAACTCCCACCTCTCATCTCATCCCATTTTCCATCACATTTATTCCAAGGAACGAAGTGGAGATCTCCACCAAGGGAGGAATTTCACAAATCTTTCCCTTATCATATTATTAATTTGTTTATTTTCTTTATTTTTTTATATTTCAATTGTAATTCAAATATTTAATAAATTCATGTATGGTTTTTATTTTTGTGTTTTCTTCCACCCAACCACCATCCTTTCTTCTCCATATTTTATACTTATTTTCTTATTTTCGTATTGTCATACTATCCACCATTAACTATTACCCTTAAAAATGATATACTTACTCAATCCTTGGCTCGGGGGAGGTATGTTTCAATTACATTTATTCTACGGTAATATTCTTATTTTTTATAAAGTTTTTGAAGAGAAAGAGTGACGTACATGGGTGTGGTGATATCCCCCCAGGAAACTAAACTCAATCTCATTTCTGTTATTTTATTAAATATGTTCCCACACATATACTTAATACAAGCTCTTTATATGATGGATTTGATCCACACAGTGGTTGAAATGGCATACGATAGAGCCAGGTCTTGAAAGTTTTCACACTCACAATTGAGTTGTTCCATCAACCTTGATTAAAGTAGGAGGGGGAGTTAAGATTTCTAAATACATTCAAGATTTATCACCAATTAATAAAAGAATAGTAATTCAAGAATGAGATCTCAAAATTGAATTATCAAACATTTTTAAACACCCACTACTACAAAAAACGGGCCTTATCAGCGCTCAAAACAGCCTTTATTAGTGCTAAAATGTGTTGTAAAGCTTAGTGCTGATGAAGGGGGTCCCCTTTATCAACACTAAAAAGCACTGATAAAGGAAGCCTTTATCAGCGCTCTTTTAGCGCTTATAAATGTACATTTTATCAGAGCTAAGAGAGTGCTGATAAATTTTTATTTTATCAACTCTTTTTTAGCGCTGATAAAGGCTTCTATTATCAATGCTAAAAAAGCACTAATAAAATCCATGTCTGCTGAAAAAAAAAATTCTGCAGCCGCACACCCAAACAACACCTGCAAATAATTCATCATGTATACCCATACAAAATGAACACCTAAATCATATGATAATCACACCAAGTATACCCATACACCATTAACACATAATTCATAAGTTAATTAAATACATAAAGAATTTTATTCAGAATTTAAGTGGTTGGGGAGGTTGTTCAGGGGTTTCGGGTGGCCATCCAAGGGGGGTAGGGGTGTCTGGGGGGATGAGGGTTTCCAAGGGGGGTGGGGGCGGTCCAGGAGGTCGGGGGCTGTCCAAGGAGGGTGGTGGTGTCTGGGGGTGGGGGTGTCTAGGTGGTGGGGTGGTGTCTGGGAGGGGGGGTGTCCAGGTGGGGGGGGGGGGTATCCATGTGGTCGGCTAGTGTCCAGGGTGTCAGGGGGGGGGGATTTCCAGAAGGTGAGTTGGGTGTTTGGGGGTGGGGGTAGTCCAGGGGGTTGGTGGGGCTGTCCAAGGGGGGTGAGGTGGTGTCCAAGTGGGTGGGATGGGGGAGTCTAGGGGGATCAGGGTGTCTAGGGGGTGGGGGTGTCCAGGGGGTGGGGGCAGTCCAGGGTGATGGTAGGGCTATCTAAGGGGGTGGGGTGGTGTACAATGTGGGGGATGTCCAGATGGGGGGGGGGTGTATATGGGGTGTCCATGGGGGTGGGCTGTTGTCCAGGGTTTCGGGGGGGGGGGGGGGGCTTTCTAGGGGGTGGGGGATGTCTGGGGTTCCAGGGGGTTGGTGGGGCTATCCAAGGGGGTGGGATGGTGTCTGGGAGGGTGGGGGTTTCCGTCCATGGGTGGGGGTGTCTGGGGGGTTGGGGTACGCAAGTGGTATGGTGGTGTCAAGGAGGGGTGGGGGTGTCGTCCAGGGGGGTGGGGGTTGTCCATGGGTGGGGGGTGTTCAGGAGGGGGGGGGGGTTGGGGGGCTATCCGAGGTGGGTGGGGGATGTCCATGGGCATGTCCAGGGGTGGGGGTGTCCAGGGGGTGGGTTGGTGTCCAGGGGGTGGGGCAGTCTAGGGGGTTGGTGGGGTTGACACTTACATGTCACAAAGGACCCATGGGTCATTTTCATAAATGATCAAGACAATCTAAATGCATTTGGTCACATTTACGTAGGTCAGTTGTTGTTTTCACTTACAATTGTGACCAATTTAAACAAAAAAGAGACCCTTTGAGTGGTACTGGCCACACCATGCCTCATATTGAGTTGGGGATTACTCGTACATGTCATCAAGGACCCGTGGATTGTTCTCCTAAAAGATCAAGCCAATATGAATGTGTTTGGTCAAATTATTGTAGGTCAGTTGTTGTTCTCACTTAAAATTTGCCCATTTTAGACAAATGTGAGACTCTTTGAGTGGTACCGTCCACACCATGCCTCAGATTGAGGCGGGGATGAATCTTTCACATCAAAAGGATCTTGTTGATTGTTATCCTAAAGTATCAAGACAATACGAATGCATTTGGTTGAACTTCCGTAGGTTAGTTGTTGTTTTCACTTAAAAATATGTCCATTTTAAACAAAAGTGAGACCCTTTGAGTGGTACCGGCCACACCGTGCCTCGGATTGTGGAGGGTATGACTTTTTCACGTCCCCATTGCACACATGTATCATTCTATTAAATTATAGACACAATCCGAATGCATTTGGTTGAATTTCCGTAGGTCAGTTGTTGATTTAACTTAAAATCTATCCAATTTAAATAGAAGAGAAACCCTTTGAGTGGTACCGGCCACACCATGCCTCGGATTGAGGTAGGTATTACTCGTACACATCCCCAATGCACCCATGGATCATTCTCTTAAATGATCAAGACAATCCAAATGCGTTTGGTTGGATATCCGTAGGTCAGTTGCTGTTTTCATTTAAAATTTTTGTCCATTTTAAAGAAAAGAGAGACCCTTTGAGTGGTACCAGCCACACTGTGCCTCAAATTGAGGCAGGGATGACTCTTGAATGTCACAAAGGACCCATTTATCATTCTCATAAAGGACCACGTCAATATAAATGTGTTTGGTTTGATTTCTGTAGGCCAGTTGTTGTTTTCACTTAAAAATCAATCCATTTTAAACAAAAGATAGACCCTTTGAGTGGTACAAGCTTCAACATGAATTGAATTGAGGCAGGGTTGACTCTTTCATGTCACAAAGGACCCATTGATCATTCTAATATAGGATCAAGACAATCCGAATGCATTTGGTTGGATTTTCGTAGGTCTGTTGTAGTTTTCACTTAAAATTGTGTCCAATTTAAACAGAAGAGAGACCCTTTGAGTGGTACAGGTCACACCATTCATCGGATTGAGGCGGGGATGACTCATACACGTCCCAGAGGACCTGTGGATCATTCTCTTAAATTTTCAAGACAATATTAATGCATTTGGTCAAATTTCCTTAAGTTAGTTTTTGTTTTCACTTAAAAATTTGTCCATTTTAAACAGAAGTTATACCCTTTGAGTGGTACCATCCACACCATGACACAGATTGAGGTGGGGATGACTCAGGCACATCCCTAATACACCCGTGAATCTTTATCTTAAAGGAACAATAGAATCTGAATGTGTTTGGTCAGATTTCTGTAGGTCAGTTGTTGTTTTCATTTAAAAATATGTCCAATTTAAACAGAAGAGAGACCCTTTGAGTGGTACCCATGACATCGTGCCTCTTATTGAGGAAGGTATTACTCATACACATCCCCTATGCACATGTGGATCATTATCTTAAAGGATAAAGACAATATGAATGTGTTAGTTATGATTTCTGTAGGTCACTTGTTGTTTTCACTTAAAATTGTTTCCATTTTAAAGAAAAGAGAGATCCTTTGAGTGGTACCGTCCACACCATGACTTTTATTGAGGAAAAGATGACTCATGTACGTCAAAAAGGACCCTTGGATTGTTCTCATAATGGATCAAGACAATTTGAATGTGTTTGGTCAGATTTCCGTAGGTCAGTTGTTGTTTTCACTTAAAAATCTATCGATTTTATACAATTGATAGTCCCTTTGAGTGGTACTGGCCACACCGTGCCTTGTATTGAGGCATGGTTGACACTTAAATGTCACAAAGTACCCATGTATCTTTTTCATAAAGGATCAAGATGATCCTAATTCGTTTGGTTAGATTTTCATTGGCCAGTTGTTGTTTTAACTGAAAATTGTGTCCAATTTAAACAGAAGAGAGACCCTTTGAGTGGTACCAGCCACACTGTGCCACAGATTGAGGCGGGTATGACTTGTAAATGTCGAAAAGGACCCTTGTATCATTCTCTAAATGATCAATACAATACAAATGTGTTTTGTTGAATTTCGGTTGGCCAGTTGTTGTTTTCACTTAAATGTTTTTCCATTTTAAAAAAAAAGTGAGACCCTTTGAGTGGTACCAGCCACACCGTGCCTCATATATAGCTGGGGATGACTCGTTCACATCCCCAATGCACCCATGGATCGTTATCTTAAAGGATAAACACAATACGAATGCATTTGGTCAGATTTCCGTAGGTCAGTTATTGTTTTCACTTAAAAATATGTCCAATTTAAACAGAAGACATACCCTTTGTGCGGTATTGGCCTCACCGTTCCTCATATTGAGGAAAGGATGACTCGTGCATGTCCCCAACACACCTTTGGATTATTATCTTAAAGTATCAACACAATGCTAATGTGTTTTGTAGGATTTTTGTATTTCAATTGTTGTTTTTACTTAAAAATCTGTCCAATTTAAACCGAAGAGATACACTTTGAGTGGTACCGACCACACCGCGCCTTAGATTGAGGCGGGGATTACTCGTACACATCCCCAACGTACCCATGGATTGTTCTCCTAACGGATTAAGAAAATCAGAATCATTTTGTTCGAATTTTCATAGGTCCGTTGTTGTTTTCCCTTAAAAATATGTCCATTTTAAACAAAAGTGTGACCCTTTGAGTGGTACCAGCCACACCGTGCCTCAAATTGATGTGGGGATGACTCATACATGTACCCAATTCACCTATGGATCGTTCTATTAATGGATCAACACAATCCGAATGTTTTTGGTAAGATTTCCGTAGGTCAGTTGTTGTTTTCACTTAAAACGTTATCCAATTTAAACAGAAGAGATACCCTTTGAGTGGTACCGGCAATACCGTTCCTTGGATTGAGGTGGGGATTACTCGTACACATCCCCAATGCACCCATGGATCATTATCTAAAAGGACCAAGACAATATTAATGTGTTTGGTCAGATTTCTGTTGGTCAGTTGTTGTTTTCCCTTAAAATTGTGTCCATTTTAAAGAAAAGAGAGACCCTTTGAGTGGAACCGGCCACACTGTGCCTCATATTACATCATAGATGAATCATGCACGTCAAAGAGGACACGTAAATCATTCTCATAAAGGTTCAAGACAATAATAATTCATTTGGTTGGATTTCCGTAGGTCATTTGTTGTTTTCACATAAAAATCTGTCCATTTTAAACAAAAGAGAGACCCTTTGAGTGGTACCGGCCACACCGTGCCATGGATTGAAGCGGGGTTAACACTTACACATCACAAAGGACCCATGGATCATTCTCATAAAGTATCAAGACAATCCTAATGCGTTTGTTTGGATTTCCATAGGTCAGTTATTGTTTTCACTTAAAAATATGTACATTTTAAACAAAAGAAAGGTCCTTTGAGTGGTTCATCATTCTTGCACGTTGTTGGTGGATATCATCTGCTAAAATGTGTAATTTACCCATTGGAGAAAGGATTTTTTGTTTAATAACATTTAAAATATTCTAACAAAAATTTACATACAACAGTGTGTCATCATTTGATCCCCTAAACCCCTATAAAAAAAGACCGTCAATTGTACACGTCCCCAAGTCATATATTCACATTATTTTTGTACAATCTGTCATCAGGTATGTGGCCCACTAATTTCTAAACATATCTATATCGTCTTGTCAGTATGAGGCTTTTCAGCAGTCAGAGTAGTGCTGTAAAATATAAACATAAATAATTAATAAATAAATTAAGTGAACTAGTAGTTGTTTTTTAAAATACATCTTTAGGGAAGCTTGTTTCTTGATGAAAAACGATCTCCTTCATAAATTTACAAACATAATAACTGCAATCATTATCGGTTTTTTTTTGGACACTGTAAATAAATTGATCACTAGGAGAATATGTAACATGTGTTGAGATGTGTTTGGATAGTGAAATTTTATTATATATACCCGGATATTTTTCCAGACGTAGTACTTGCTCACCGCCTTATGCTTAGCCCCAGTCCTCATTCCTAATTTTAGATGACAATTATACACCACCCTATCATAAATGAATCCTCATGAAAAGATAATATAAATTATATTACTTGATGTTTAGACCTAAAATGTAGGATGTAATGTCTTACAGATTCACAAACTCCATCATGTGTGGTCGGTTTGATGGATATCGTTGCTTTGAATCCAGAAAATAAATTTTTGGAGTATCCAAGTTCACCGCAATTAGCATCCAATGTTGCCTAAAAACACAAAAAAGAATAAGTAATAAAAGAAGTCAGAATATAATTTATATTATTTAATTGTAGAGTTTTACCCATGCATGGTTGGTATTAAGAAGATTCTATCATCTGTAATCTTTCTTTCAAATGTTTTCAACAATCCATTGACTATTTCATTCTATTTTGATGGATCTATTTCCGTCTTATTTGATGTTGTGGTATGAGGACTAACGAGTCCAAATCTTGGCTCGTGTGAAAATTCGTTCAACTGTTTTTCATATATACATCATTCAACAATATAAAATGCATTTAGTCATAATTTTCACATTAGATCAGCTTTTAAAAAATCAATTCCTGGAAACATGCCTCATATATATATATTTACAATTGTGATGCCTAGCCAACCATTTTCAAGGATCTCATTTACATATTTAGTAGCAATGAAATCTTGACTATCCACACCGTATATACTCTCTTTGAAAAACACTATATGACTACTACCACCTCTTAACTTCTTATCCACATGAGTCTTCAATGATAGAAAATGTGGATAGAGAATAGGTGGTGTTATTATGCTTTCAGTAGCTCCTTGGGATTGGTTAGTCGATAATTTAGATGGTTTTGAGCTGACATTTGTCACCCCCTTCCCTTTCTCTGTCTATAAGAACATTAATTGGTTTAGAACCTTTTTTCATTAATTGTTAAATGTTTATCTTGAAAAAAAGGAAATAAATACCTCTTTGGCCACATGTACTCTTACAAGTTGTGATGACCATGCAATGAATGACCCAATAGCCTTTTATACCATATGAATACCATCGTCATCAATTGGAATAGGTAGCTCTGCATTTGGCTCATGATCTACAGTAATCATCACTATCAGATGATCTTTCATAAGTGGTCTATTATGCAGCGCGTCATCTGGGATGTTGAACACTGTATCCCTCGCTACAAGGTGATAGGTGGGTGTTGACAGATATAAATCACATTCATTATCATCATGTAAAGGATCAGTACAGTAAAAGTATTATTGTTTGTCTAATTCACATTTCATGGGAATAATTATTAGAATATTGATTACCACAGCTAAGACAACTCTTTGAGGGGAATGGCTTTCCTCAAAGTTGGTGGGGGGTGGGGTGGGATCTTCATGTGCTGGTTGTTCCCGAGTTGTGTCTTCTCCTTACTTACCACCAATAAAAGTTGTTATAAAATCTCCCTACCATTGCAATCATTCTTCAAAGGTTAATAGTTTTTCTCTCTTTTGTTTCAATGTTTCATCTGTATCAACTGTTTTTTATTCTTATCAAAAAATACTCAGGGTGTCACCCCAAACCCCACACCCCTCACACAACCATATTTTTCTGGATTCTTCAAAACCGTCGATAATAGACCTGCATCCACTATAAGAGTAGTTGATTCCTGTGACTCTTAGATATAGGAAAATAACTAATTATTTTTAGGTAATATAAATTTAAAACAAATCTTTTTATCATTGTGTCATACTTAATCAAATTTCCCATACATTTTGTGAGTTCCCCCCTACTAGCTTCCCTTCCTTATTCACACGTACCTCCGTCCAATGAACATGACCTGGGATGGAAGTATAATTGGTTTTCGACTCATCAATCGACATATAAACATAGAAAAATAATTATGATGTTGTTTGTTGGCACCTAACAAAATTGATGTAAATTTAAAATACGTACCATTTTATTTTCTTGTGAAGCGTACCACATCCTTGATTTATGGTAGGGGTATGTTGGTTTTGATGCACATTCCTTATTTTCTTTACAAAGTACTTGTTTTATAAATGAAATATTGACATTAAAAGTGATGAATACACGTATCCTAAAACAATGTAATATCACCCACAATATACCTGAATCTTCTCATCCCCACGGTGGCCAATAAATTCATCCCATGCTTCTTGTGATATCAGGTGAGCATAAACAATGGGTGGGTGTGGGTTTATTTTACCTTTGGAATATTTCATGTGACATCTCGTTAAAAGAGTGTGAAAACTTCGTTGACTCCTTACTGCAAGCCTTAGTATATAATCTTTGTGTGAATCATCTACTATAAATGTATTCTCTAAGATACTGAGAAGAGTAAGACATTGTTTAATTATTTTATTTGGTAGTAAATTAAACAAATAAATTCATAATGTTATCGTAATTTCTTCCAAAATCACAGCCTTCATCCTGGACACAACATGGTGCCATGAATCTATGTCAATCGGCACACATTGACGAGTGACAAATCCAATGTAAACAATAAACATTGACGTTTTGGGATTCACATGTTGGCCTTGTGCATTCCATCTGACTTAAAATTTGATACCTTTTCTTTTCTCCTTAAGAACCATTGCTAACACCATCAAACTACGACGCACCTATGTTTTCTGCATCGTCAATCCTTCATTCCTGACCATTTCGTCGATATCAACATCATCTATATGTTCATCTGAAATGGTATAAACAGCATGTGCTGATGGTTGTTAGACCTCAACACTAGGAGCAGTAGGAGCCGCAGGTGGCGCAGTAGCAGGAGCATCAGGAGGAGCAGGAGCAGCAGAAGTAGCATGAGCAGCAGGAGCAGCAGCAGGAGCAGCAGCAGGAGCAGCAACAGCCGCAGCAGCAGCCACAACAGCCGTAGCAGTATCTTGAGAGACTTGTTTTTCCTCAAGGTTAGGAGCACCAGAATGTGCAGAATTCTTTATCTACAAATGTGGTTGAACAGTTAATTTAGATTAAATAAATTCAGTAATGATTGTACAATAACATGAGAAAACAAGATCTATATTACAAACAAAATATAACTTGTTTATTGAACTCTCCATATTTTTTTCAAAGGCTAAAGGGATTTGACACCTCTATCAATTATCCATACACCATAATTTCTGTCTCCTCTAACATACAAAACATAATCTACATTTGGACCACTTTGAAATGATTATGACGTACCACTAAAAGGATCGTCCTCAACTAATTTTTCATCGGAACCTTCAGTAGTTTTGGATGCTAACAGAACAATCGACCACTTTTGGTTTGTGGGATATGGAACATAAAAAACTTGTACCACTTGTGATTCCATAATAAACTATTCATCTTTGTACCCTTTTTTACTAAAATCAACATTCACAAATCCCCATTCATCTATTTTAACACCATTGTTGTTATCAACCCATTTTCATAGAAAAATCAGCAATTGGAATGTCATATAATCAAACATCCATATTTGTTTGATAATGCAAAAGTATGACATATTTGCATAAATTGGATTTCTATCCTTACTACTAGAAACATGCATTGCTTCAACAACTAGTGTAACTCCACTATTTTTCATGGTACTATCTTCATCATGTTCATTTTTATAGAATTTATAACCATTAATTACATATCCACTGTATGATAATACATACACACTTGGTCCAGCGGCTAGCCATCGAAGTCATTCTGAAATTGAATTTGAATTTTCATCCAACTGCATAAAAATATTGTCTCAAAACCATCCTATAAATTGGTGATTATGTGTATTTGATAACCACTTTCAGCCCTTCATAGATTCAACTGCATAAGAATTTCATTATGAGTTTCAATATATGGAGAAACCTACCAACTGTTATGAAAAACATAAAGGTGGGGCTGCTTCTGATCTGTAATGCTGATTGTAACAAAAACTCTTCAAGAAATTCCCTCACCCTCAATGCATCTAGTGTGATGAGATTTTGGGATACCAATGCTTTCCACATCATATAGGAATTCTGTACAAAATTCAATGGCTTCCTCAACAATATATCGCTCCACAATATAACACTTCGGTCGACTTTGATTTCTGACATACCCTATAAAAATATTCATATACCGTTTAATAGGATACATCCATCTATAGTGCACAAGTCCACAAAGTCAAATCCCTCTCACCAAGTGAATCATCAAATGAACCATCATATCAAAGAATGTTTGTGGGAAGAAAATTTCTAATTCACATAATATGATGACAATTTATCTTTCTATAGCTAGCAATTTCGCCAGGTCTAAAACATTGCTACATATAGATTTTAAAAAGAAACAATGTCTGCTTAACGTATGAAAAACATTCTTGGGAAAAATTCATAATAAAGTTATATAAATTAGATCTTACAATCAAACATGGTAGTCATGTGATTTCAAACCTTTTAACTTCAAATAATTCATTCACACAATGTTCTTGATATTTGATGAATACCCCTCTGGAAGTTTTACATCATTGAAAAAGTTGCAAAACTGGTATCTCTCCACCCTAGAAAGAGATACACCTTGAAAATAGTCATAGCTTCCAAAAACAAATGTCATAATGAAGGACATGTCACCATTGGAAACCTTGGTAGTGATTAATTGATTTCAATCTCGAACAGTCTCAACAACATATTTATTGTGCCAAAATACCCATTTCTTTCTGTTGGAGGGGTCATAGTGTTGAAATCCATGAAAAATAATCTTCTAGGAGAATTATATTATTATTATAGGGTTTTTTGTGTTATTTGACAACATCAATAATGACATTATGGTTTTTGATTTCTATGGTGAGGAAGTACAATTTAACATGGGCACTAAGAACATGATCATTACTTATGAATATAATAATGATGGATAGGATAGAGCTCTGGCATTAGATCTAGAGCTAGTAGCCTTATTGATGTGGGAGGATGATCTCTCATTGAGGTCCCTTGATTTTGAACAGGTTCATAATCCCTTCTCGTTGGTTAGCTTCATATGAGTGGGAGATGAGGATCCAAAGGGGAAGGGGAAGGATGGGTAATGAAACATGGGGGCTGGTGAGGGAGTTCTCTCTGGATCAGTAAGTATTTGGAGCTGGATGACAGGCTAAGAGCCAAGGGAGATAGAACAAAAACTGATAGGAAAGGGCCTACCCACTATAGAGATGCAGTCAGTAACCTCAACGAGGGAGGACACAGATGGAGGTAGGGGTGGAAAGGCCAGAAAGCATGGTGGTCTGGGCATCATTCCATACATGTGCACTTCCAGACAAAGTCAAATATATAGCATTAAGGAAATAAGGGGGAACCCCTCAAAGAAAATTCAGTTCAAGAATTGGATGACCTAGAAATGCATTAGAACCGGGTGGTGTTTTCATTAAAGAAAAATGTTATCCTTCATTCCATACATTACAATGACATGGTGTTAGATCTAAGGGAATTGATGATACCTATGAGAAATCTAGTGATACTAGAATCCAAGTGGGAAGGACCTTAAATTTTTCATAAACTTCACTCTGATAGTGTAAACTCATTGATCTCCATTGATGATGAGCATATCAATCTTTCCACCAATACAGGGTTTCTCACGAGATATTATACATGAATAAACCATCCCTTTTAGTGAAAATCAACCCATGTCAAACATTCCCCAATGATTCCACATTTTTATTTACAGTAAAAAAACTGTACTAATAGAAAATACTAGAATAATGGAGTAATGATAAAAGAAAAAATAAATAGGTCATAGCCACATATGTTCAAATTGAATGTGAAATTATAAAAAAATACCCAATAAAACACCACTAAATTCAAATTTCGAACAAAAATATGATATTGAATCATGCATCAAATCATGTTGATACTCGTTCCATGATACCTACACCGTGATGCGCCTGATCATCATCATCATCAACAACATCACAAACAAGATAACAAACTAGAATTCATCACCTTAGGAACCTCATCACTCATTTCCAACCGAACATAACCAAATAATATAATTAAATATAATCATATATATTCTATAATTCAAACAAAACTTTCTCAAAAAGATGATTTTTGGTGGAATTTATATAACATATCCAGCCATACCACCATCAAATTGAATGGTTTCTAGGATATAGAATAAAAAAATACCAAATCAACTAAAAACCCTCCGAAGTAATTAGAAAAAGGTGATACCATAGGAGTAATAGAAATATATTGGATGATCACCCCCAAGAACCCCATCACAATATGTAGGAAGAACACTCACAAATCAACGATGAAGTAGAATCACCACCACCAGATGAAATGAAACCTAGGGATGAAATAATTCCACACAAAATCCACTAGAACACCATTGATGGGAAAACCTCACATCCCAAAACTCTGATTAACAATTTTTTAATAGATTGATAAGATTTATAGAATAATAGTTCTAGAACCATTAGAAGAAGTTGGGACAAACTCTAGCTTCGACATGGGGAATTACCATAGAGACAAACATGAAGAAGAAAAGGATGAATCATGTAGTCAACAACCATCACAATATCAAATATCCATTAAATATATCATGTGAAATCAACATATGGTTATGTGTGATGGGAGAGGAGAACAATATTAAAAAATTATTTGGAAAACATGCCTTAATGGGAGGTTTGGAAAGGCGGAGCTCAGCATGAGGCGAAGGTCCAAAAATGCAAATCTCAAGGGCATTTCGGGCGGCGGAGGTCCGGAAAAGCAAAGCTCGAGGGCGGCGGATGTTTGGCAACACGAAGCTCAGCAGGATTTGGAGGTTCGGAAACGAGAACCTCGAGGGTGGTGGAGGTCTGGCAACGTGAACTCAGCGGGCGGCAGAGGGGAGTCGTAGGGATCCGGTACCTCGAGAGGTTTAGGTCGCAATAAAACGAGGGAACTGTGTTACTGAATTTATAAAAACATGGACTAAGGTTTTATTAGTGCTATGAAAGATCTGATAAAGACTACCTTTATCATCACTAAAATTTTAGCGTGGATAAAGGTATCCTTTATCAGCGGTTTTGTTAGCACTGATAATAGTCCTCTTTATCAGCACTAAAAAAGCGCTGATAAATCCTTCCTATATTAGAGCTAACATTTTAGCACTGATACATGGATTCTTTTTCAGCGCTTTTCTAGAGCTGATAAAGACTCCCCCTATCAGTGCTAGAAAAGCACTGATAAAGAATCCCGTTATCAGTGCTAAAATTTTAGCATTGATACATGGTTTCTTTGTTAGTGGTTTTTTCTTAGGGATGATATAAGGTGGTGCATCCCTTTCGCATTTTTATAGTAGTGACCAACAAGGAGAAGGATGGAACCCATGAACCAACCCATAAATTCCAAGTTATTTATTCAGAAATTAAATTTTTTCATTGCATGTTAGTTTAATATTTTCATTACTTTTAATTTCATAACCTTCCTAATTTAAAAAAAAAATTAAAAAGAAATATTTTAGGTGAATTAAATTATGTGAGTGAACATATGTGAATGTTCCTCAAGTGAGATGAACCTGGTCATCCATTATACTACACTAGACAATTAAATTTCTTTTTACATTCCCTATGATAGGCATGTATCACATAAAACAAAGGAATTACATTCATCTCTACACAGGTATATTTCTACAACACATATAAAAAAATATCCAGATATACTCAATGAAGACACACATTCTAGAGGTAAGTCACAACCATATTATACTACTCTATGATTCCATATAGAATATTGCACAAAGCACTCACCCAAGAGAACACACTCCAGAATCTGATAGAATTAATAAAGTCCATCCAATAGGTACTACTTATCAGGTCTCTTCATGTGAAAGATCATTCTAATAGTTTGAATAGAATACAATACACAGATGAGGATCACTGACAAGGCCATGGGGTGATACCAACAAATCAATCTGGATTAACCCGCTATGTAGAGGATTGACTCCCATTTAGTGTTGGTCACATCAATACCAAGAACTCCACCTAGGACATGAATATGAATAGAGGATCTCACTTTGGGCCTCTCAGAGGGATTCCAAAAACTCTATCTAGGAATTACTGTTGATGGAATCTTTGTCCCAAGAGTAAAAAATGATTTCATACTAACCCTCATAGAAAATATAAAGGTAAAAAACCCTAACAAATTTTTCCAAGATATAGAGTACAAGGGATCCAAGACATGTATAAAAAGTACACAGTGTGTAGAAGGGTTCACACTCCATGACCCTTGAATCTGGGTCTTGCCCATGTAAATGGCTCATCTCATCAAACTGTGTCCATGTAGTAGTACACACCATGTACGTATCCCATTTACTCTAACCATGTGCTAGTACACTTCACCATCATATGCATGTATTCTCAAGTACCAGTACACAGCTTAGACTGTCAACATCATCCCATGTAAACAACCCGTGTGATTCCTGAGTACATGTCGTGTGACCCAGGTGATACAACATTCTATGTGAAAGGGGTCACATTCCATGTGATATTTTACTTCCTATGGAAACCCTAATCGCAGCTCATGTGGCCCCACACAACGTATAGATCCAGATTAAACATTGTGTTGTTCAGGATTTTTCAGAATCACATATCTACTCCCTCATTTGATTCAATGCCTCCAGATTTCAATCTGGGGATATTTTCACCATGATATTGAAGATCCCAACTCGTCCAATTCTTTTTGTTGATAAAGAATGCATTACGCCATCAAATCTACTCAAAAAATGAATCAAATTTCCGTTCGTTGTTTTTTGTGAAAGAATGGTAAATTGGGTATCCTCTGTCATCTAAATTGCTTTATCTCCATCATCACACATCTGAAAGGCTATTCCAATCATAGATCTGCGATATTGGATCGTTGCACCAAGAAATGGGTGCACAATGATCGATTGATCGAGAATGCTCATGACAAATGATGAATGGGGGGAGAAAATAAATGCAAGATATTTGAGTAACAAACCTTGATCGATGTTCATGTTTCTATTGATCCATTATTATTAGAATTAAAATCAGAATAATAAAATTACAAATATATTCTCCCATCAAAACCTCATAAAATAAACACATCCCGCATAATGATAAAACCACAGATCAATATTTTCAATGATTGATTCATGTTCATTGTATAAATCAAGAATGGGGAGGAATAAAATAAAAACACATGCCCTACCATGATTCAAATCGATCATTAATGAAAAATGGTCTTGTGTCGTGTTTTTCGTGAGATCCATTGAATATTTTTTGCATTGATCATTAATCGAAGATCCTATCACCATTCGTATGAGAGGATTCACTGAAGCTATCTCCAATGGCTCTCCAACAGTTCTAGGGTTGTACAACTAACCCTAGTATTTATCCATATTAGTCTATGTAAAGTCCATCAATCCCTACCTCAAAATAAATGAAATAAAATTATTTATTAAATTATTTTTTTCATTTCCACGCCTGTGATGACTTTTCTACAAATGACCCACAACGACTAATGTTAAGCCACTCCTAGGGTAAACCTCGCATTTTGAACTTAATGGTACCATCATATTTCTGAACAGGGTATCCTTTTAGAAGTTATTACACTTTTTCATGAAAACAGTGCATGCATGCTATTTAATATATTTCAAACATTAATTTTAGGATCAACGGCCTCAGAATCGCACAACGTCTATGTGCCTAGTCTCACAAATAATCTATATAGTATCCAAAAAAATTGTTCTTGGAAAATCTAAGGCATTATAGTTTGCCACCACTAATGACAACTAAAACAATATCAAATAAATAGCAAGTGTATGCAGTTGTATAAAGAAATAACTACAATGCATAAGTAAACAATTATCACATTATCAATTAATCTTTATTTAACTATATAAACCGTTGTGTTCTCATAGACACTCATACCTCAATCCCCCTTCAACTCATTTCAGAGGATGAAGTATGTCTGAGGGATATCAGATCGTATAATTCCATTATTATCATTCAATACATATTATGAAATATGTTGGAGCCTAAAGTATGTATGAGGAATATCATATCTCAAAATTCCATTGATATCATTATTTAATTCATATTTTAATTCACATGTTACCATTCGTACATCACACAACAGAATGTCCATGATTCTATTCTTTAATTCCCAACTAAATGACCATGTTACCATTCATACCTCACACATTAGAATAATCTTGTTCACATTCTCTATTTCACAACTAAATGGCCATGTTACCATTCATACCTTACACATTATAATGACAAGGTTCCTGTTATTTAATTCACAACTAAATGACCATGTTACCATTTTAACACATAATTAATTCAAAAATTAATTATACACATCAATTCCATTACTAATTATACAATTATTTAAACATATAAATTCCATTAGTTAATTCAAAATTTAACTAATCACATAAGTAACATTAATTAATTCAAAAAATAATTAATCACATAAAATGCATTAATTAATTTTTAAATTAATTAATCACTTAAATTCTATTAGTAAATCCAATAATTAATCAACCACACCAATTTTATTACTAATTCAATAACTAGTTTATCACATAAATCCCCTTAATTAATTTTCTAATTAATTGAGTACGTAAATACCATTAATTAATTATTCAATTAATTAATCTATATCCACCAACTAAAAATCACATAATATACTCCATAATTAATTATCTCAATCTCAATCTCAATAGATCATAATTTTTTCCACAATTTAATATCTCAATCCTAAAATCTTATTATCTCATAATTATTTCTATAATTAATTATCTCTATCTATAATTCCCAAAATCCCCAATTTCCGATCTCCCCAATTAATTAATTCAACAAAATAATTAATTAAATTAACAACATAATTTCTAAACATCTAATAGAAATTTTACAATTAAATTAAAATTATTTATATAAATACTTTGAGATTTAAATTATAGACAACCTACCTGAATTTGTTGATGAGCGATCACCCAACGAAAATCCTCATAATTTGAGCAGCACAATTATATAGAATGAGATTCAAATTTAAAACCCTAAAAAAAATCAATTCAATCACGATCTATTAAATAATGATATAGATCTTCAATACTAGATCCAAATCCACAAAAACTTGTCTATATCCAATATAAATAGGAAGAAAACCCCCTTTCTAGAATAAGATAATAAATGATAAGGAATATGAAACCAAGTCAGGTAAGATCCTCTTATAGGGAGGGGATAAGATCTTCAATCCATACTTAAAATAACAAATTAAAAAGGTTTTTAAGTATATTAATACATATAGGATTCTCCAAAATCACGAAATATTATCTAGGGTTAAATGGGGATCGAATAGGTGTTAAATGGGGGTTTTGGTGTTTAAAAATCTAATTTTTTGGTGATTTAAAAATTCATGAATGGTTAGTAGGGAAGGGGTGCACAGTTTCTCCTAAATGTGTACCTAAATGTGAACCTCTACTATGGGGGTTCATAGTTTCTCATAATATGGTGTAAATATTGACAAAACACATGTTAACCATGTAATTCCTCTTTGTCCAAGGTTTCATGGTTTTCTAGGAATGGGCGCTCGGTTAGGGAAAATCGTGAGCCAACTATGCACTACCCTTCTACCTTCAGATTTTCTCAATTTTTCACCCAAACTCACCGCAAGGTGAAACCCAACCCAAGTACACTAAAACAAGGCAATAATAAATAACTAAAATTAAGGCCAAGTCATCTTTAGGAAAGGTCGGGATCTTACAATCTCACCACCTTATAAAATATTATCCTTGACCTACACTCCCATGAATCTCTATGATTCTTATTCAAAAATATTAGTAAAATGATCCCACATATCTTCGTTCCTTTCCCTTGTCTCCTCCCACACATTCCCATGTTTCCACAATACAAAACTATAGGCATGGTCTTTCAACACAACACTTTCTCACTGTGATTCAACACACGTATTAGATTCTCTTCAAAGGAAAAATCTATCTCAATCTCAACATCATCGATATCGATCACATTAGAATGGTAGGGGTGATACCAACCTAGTTTTGACAATTAGAAAACATCATACATAGTGATGTATCCCTGTGGAAGAGCCAATCTGTATGCCACTAGCCTGATTCTCTCGACCACCTGAAACTGTCCAACAAACACGGGTGCCCACTTTCCCTATCTCTGTATTCTATAGCGATTGAATCCAGGAAACACCCAAATAGATACATGATCATCCTTTGTAAACTCTATGTGTCATTTATTTATATCAGAATATGACTTCTTTCTACTTTTGTTCATAACCATATATTTCAGAATCAACTGTACATGCTCTAATGTGTCCTACAAGAGACTCAGTCCCAACAACATAGACTGGCATACATCCATCTAGAATAGAGATGGTCTTCGTGGCCTACTATAAAGATCCTCATATGGTTCCAAATATATTGTTTCCCAATATCTATTTGTATGGGTGAACTCCACTAGTGACAGGTGATTCTCCCAAGACCCACCAAAGTTTAGAAAACAACCTCACAATATATCGTCAAGCACTTGTATAGTATGCTCTGACCAACCATCTGTCAGTGGGTGGAAATTCATACTCAATAAAACCTACAAACCAAGCACCTTCTGCAATCCATATAGTAATCATGATGTAAAACACATGTTTTAGTCTGAAACATTATTCTGTGGCACCTCGTGCAGACAAACTGTCACCCAAACATACAAATATCCCAACTGCTCCACTAAGAAAATCATTAATATATTCAAGAAATCCACTACCTTTTTCAGTCTATCCACAATAACCCAAAAAGAAATATTCTTCTAAGGCATCCTTTGGAGAACCAACACAGCGTTCATGGTCATTTTGTTCCACTTCCACTCTATAATGGCCAACGAATGTAGTAAACCTATAGGTCATTAATTCTCGGCCTTCACCTACTGATAGCTGTAGCATCGTGTCACAAACCTTACTATTTTCATTTTCATTTCCAACCATAAAAACAATCTTTCTAGTTCACGATGCATTTTGGTCACACCTAGATGTACCACCCACTTCGAGGCATGAAACTCACACACCATCTTGTCTCACATTCTTTTAGGTATGAAAACCTGATTCCTGACATTGAAGACCTCACCCTCATCTATGCTCCAATCAGAAGGTGACTCCCCACCATCAATGTTTTCCCTCAAGGTAAAACATTATAAATCCACATAATTTCTAACTTAGATATATCTCAAAAATGTATACTCAAATGAAACTATTACGAGAGTCATCTAATCCTAACTCTCCTAAACCACAATCTGTATCTCGTCCAGTAAATTCACCATCTTCCACTCAGCACTAGACTCCTGAACCACCTGAGTATGAGTCTTCCTCCTCATAGAATCATCATCAATGTTCTCCTTTCGAGGAATATATTCTGGCTCAAAATTTAATGGTTTCATATACTCAACCTATCTCTGTTATCAATGATTCAAGTCTCACTGTGAAAATATGTACTTTAATCTCTTTTGATCAACATACACAGTTAAAAAATTTCCCAATAGATAATGTCCCCAAATCCTTTAAACATAAACTATTATAGCCAACTTGAGGTTATATGAAGGGTAGTTCAGTTCATGGGGCCTCAACATCAGAGACCCATAAACCACAAATTGATATCCTTGCATCAACACAACTCCAATTACAATCCCAGAAGTGTCACAATACATTGTGTACTTATCACCTTTCTTAGGTAGGATCAATATTGGTATTGATTCCAAAATCATCTTCATCTCCTAGAAATAATTATCATAATCTTATGACCAATAAAACATTATCCCTTTTTTGGTCATGCCTGTTAGCAATGATTCCAATCGATAACTGTCCTGAATGAACCTATAATAATAATCAGAAAATCCAAGAAATCTATGGATATAAAACATGCTCTTTGGTTTCTCTCACGAAACCACTATCTAAACCTTCTCTAGATTTACCAACACACATTCCTCTGAGGTGATGCTACCCAAGAAGTGTACCTGATCGATCCAAAAAATTGTACTTATATATCTTGATTTATAGCCAATTCTCTCTTAGTGTACGTAGGATGATATCAAGATGTTGGTCATAATAATCATGTGTCTTGGAGTGCTCCAAGATGTATTCCACAAACACCACTACAAACTGATCTAGGTACATATTAATGATTTTGTTCATTAAGTCTATAAACATTACAGGTGTGTTTGTTAACCCAAGAAATATTGTGATGAAATCATATAGTCCATACCTGTTTCTAAATTCATCCCTTGGTATATCAGAAGTCTAAACTCTATTTTTATGATACCCTAATCTCATGAAAATCATTGATAACACACAAGCTCTTCTCAATTGGGTAAATTGGTCATCAATATGGGGGAGAGGATACTGGTTCTTCACAGTCATCTGGTTCAACTTTCGGTAATCAACACTTAAGCATAATCTCTTACCATCCTTCTTTTCAAACAACACTAGTGAACCCCAAGGAGGCATACTAAGATAAATAAATACCTTATCCCTTAACTCCTCCATCCAAATCGTGAGCTCTTGAATATCATTCGGTGCCATTCTATATGGTGGAATAGAAATAATCTCTTCCCCCGGTATGAGCTCAATGCTAAATTCGAAATCTCTCTCAGGTGGAATCCCTAAGAAATATTATGTAAACACATCCTAAAACCAATAAACTAAGTGTGTAAATACATCTCATTTTACACCTCCATCATTCAGAAATAAACTAGAACCCTTGGTTGTGATCTCTCCTATTTGATGAGTAATTGGCCCTACTCAGAACGCCTCGACATCCCACTCTCCACATTGAATATATTTGTAACCCCTATGAGATGTAATGGTCACTCTCTTATAGTAAAAATCAATGTGGGGACAATATGATACTAACTAGTCCATACCCATAATTAGTTCAATTCCTGACATGTCTATAATATAAAGATACCATAGAAATCGATACAACTCAACCTCAAGAGAAAACCCCATGCCCAAAAAAATGTCTCTTGACCGAACTCCATGAGGTGTGTTTCTCGTCAACACCCCACTCATGAACTCCATCACTAGGGTCAAACCATTAACAAGTTTTGTAGAAATAAAGGAATGATAGGAACCGATATAAAATAAGGCACTAGATATCGTAGAAGCTGTAAAAAAAGTACCTCTCATTGTCAATGGTCCAATCATGATATCCACAAGTATAGGGTGAATAGAATGCAATAGTCTTACCCCACTTCCTTGTGATGTAGTCTAAGTCCCACATGCTTCAATACTCTACTAATATGAGCGCTCTTACCCTGAATCTCCACATACACTACCGTTACCACCTTTTCTAATAGAACTCCAGATGCAATACTAATATGGTGCAGAATATCCTCTTCATACACTCTGATTTTAACTAGCTATACCCTTACTACTCATCTAGCACTAGGTCCTGTAGAACATTTTTAGATGTACCATCTTTTTTCAAGACTTTAACTAATTTGATGGCTGAGGGAACTATCTTCAAAAGTTTCCTAATCTATCCCACTAGTGATAGATCACTAGATTAAGGTCCTATGCAACTGATCCCACTTTTTAGGTGCTCTATTTCCTACTTCCCTGGTTGATGCTTTCATAGAAATGATTCCTACTATCAGAAGTCATGCATTATAATCATCCAAATGGAACCAACATTACTACACTAGAAGCCTCTTCAGGTTACCCATATTTATGATATCTTTATCCACAACCTCAGCAAACTCTTTTAACTGAAAATGTTTAACTTGGGACTTAATCACACATTTAAGCCCATCCTAAAAATGTCTCACTATAGTTTTCTCATCCACTTCCAATGCTAAAGAAAAGTGTTACAAATGTGTAAAGTGTCCAACATAGTCTATCACATTAATACTCCCCCAAGTCAACCTCATGAACTCAGCTACACTCTCCTACCTTAGTATATCTGGATAGAAGTTCTCTAGAAACTATTCCAACAGTTCCTTCCATAACATACCATTAGACAATGCAGTCCACACCTGACCATACCACCAGTGATCACTAATCCTCATATAATGTAAGCAACCAACATGACCATCCTCTCTACAAGAGTCTCAAAGTGGTCAGATATAGTCTCGATGGACTCAACCCAGAAATCATCTCTCTCGGGTCCACCCTCTCCAATAAAAGCAAGATGGTGTTGAATTTGTAACTCCATGTTTAGATCAAACATACTCATAACAACCCACCCTAGGTCTCTTCCCAGTAATTTCATGAAGTGGGAAACGTTCTCTTGGAACTACTCCCTGAATTCCTCACCTAACACAATCGGTGCCTTAGTTCCAACTACTGGTAGATAATCTCTATCCATATCCTCATGTTATCCTCTTAATAAGTTCCATCAAAGAGAAATATCTATACCATTAGAAATAGGTACCATAGTACAACTTTTACAAAATTTACACATTTAAGGTAAAATACAATATTCCATAATAAGTTATTTCCCCAAACCCTACGACATATTCAAAACAGAGGTGTTATCTCTACAATTAATAATATTACTCCTTGGTCCTAGATAACAAGGGTAAACACATTCTAATTATTCATGTTTCTCATTTAGACAACCATTTATTCTCATCTTACATCATTCTATAATCTTTCTCAATTTCATGGTAGGATCAATTTTCATTTCAATTTCACCAGCAAAGAAAAATACTTCAAGTTCAATAACTTACCCATAAACCATTTTTCTATGTGTTCCTAAAATGATGATGTCACAATAAACCTAAGTTCCTAGAATGATGCATGTAACTCAAATATTGTGGAATACTGGTCCAGGAGTCAAAACATAGAAAAAATTAACATCAATAATCACAACACACAAAAAGTGTGCCACCCAAGCTGAAATAATATTCAACTGTAAAAACAAACAGGAATAACAACAATCCCACCCTGGGTACTTGGGTTCTCCCCCATACATGGGTTAGCTACTCCCAGGCATGAGATCATATCCAAGGCCCGACTCTTTCTAGATTAATGTATACCTTTACCAAATAGTAATACAAATTAAAAAAGAAAAGAAAAATGGACTATGATAACACTTTGAAATATCCTGACCGAGGTTCCACACATCGGTGCCTCAAGTCGGTCAGTCACATGACCCCAGGTGTGCGTCCCCGTATGCTCAAGGATACCAAATAGCAGTGAGGGTCTGAAATATCTATAATGGGAAGGATATACCCCCTTTTATCGTATTAAATACACTAGAATATAATAAGAAACTATAACTGAATAACATGTAATCATAACCTGAAATAATCGGTATCACAAGATTTCTAAAAGTGGAAATACAATATCAAAACTACAGAAGAAAATATGCCATGCCAATGTATGTGTCAAGAGTCTAAAATTAAACAGAAAATAAATACACTGATGACACCCCTAATTGGGTCCCGAATCATGTCTAGTTCCCTTATCCATGCTCTATCCCATATCATCCATATAACAATGATCTTTTCTCTTAACGTATCCAGAAAACACAAAGTCTATTTGGGTACAAATAAGGTTTCCTGAGTAGGGTGTGAGTACAGCTCAGTAGGACACCACCAATGGTGTATAAAACAATATATACTTAATAGAAAGTGTATGCAGTTGTATAAATATATAATTACAATTCATAAGTAGTTATAACATTATCATTTAATCTTTATTTAACAACATAAAACCCCGAATTCTCATATACACTCATATATTAACGCTTGCTTTCGCTCACACTGATGCCTGAAGTATGTCTAATGGATTTCATATCTCATAATTCCATTTTTACCATTAAATACCTACTTTATATCATACCGGGTCCTGACGTATGGCCGGTGAATATCTTATCTCATAATGTCATTGATACCATTATTTAATTCATACTTTAATACCCATGTTACAATTCATACATCACATAATAGAATGACCATGTTCCCATTATTTAATTCATAGCTAAATGACAATGATACCATTCATACCTTACACATTATAATGATCATGTCCTCATTCTTTATTTCACAAGTAAATAACCATGTTACCATTCCTAACATACACATTATAATGAAAATGTTCCCATTATTTAATTCTAAACTAAATTTCCATGTTATCATTCATAACACTTAATTAATTCAATAGTTAAACATCCAAATAAATTTCATTACTAATTCAATAATTATTTAAACAAAAATATTCCATTATTTACTTCAAGAATTAACTAATACCATAAATAACATTAATTAATTAAAAAATTAATTAACCACATCATGTAAATTAATTAATTCTACAATTAATTAATAACTTAAATTATATTATTCAATTAAAAAATTAACTAACCCCAAAAATTTTATTACTAATTAAAATATTAGTTTATCACATAAATACCCTTAATTAATTCCCCAATTAATTTAGTACATCAACCACATTAATTAATTATTCAATTAATTAATCAATATGCACAAACTCAAAATTCCATAATTATTTCCACAATAAATTATCTCAATAACAATCTCAATAGATCATAATTAATCACAAAATTAAATACTTCAATCCTCAAATCTCAATATCTCACAATTAATTCTACAATTAATTATCTCAATCTATAGTTTTCAAAATCCCCAATTTCACATTTCCTTAATTAATTAATTCAACAAATTAATTAATTCAGTCAAGAATACAATTTCCAAAAATCTAATAGAAATTATAAAATAACATATACATAATTTAAATAATGACTTTTGGATTTTGTTTATAGACCAACTAACTTGATTTGTTGACAAGCGGTCGTCAAACAGAAATCCCCAAAATTTGAGTAGCACAACGACATAGAACAAGATCTGAATCTAAAACCCAAAATCAAGATTGAACAAATAAAGATCTCTTAAATCAATCAATATATCTACAATAATTTATCTAGATAAAAAAGAAGGTATATATCCAATCAAAATAATAATAACAAACCCTATCTAAAATAGGAGAAGAAAGGAGAAGGAATGACAAACCAAGTGAGATGAGATCCCCTTACTCAGAACGGTTCATATATTTGATATAGTCTTTGAATCAGAAATAATTGAGGTCCTAAAGACTTTTAATCCATATAGGAGGTAGCAAAATCATGAAATATCATCTATGGTCGAATAGGGGTCAAATAAAAGTTAAAATGGGGGATTGAGTGATTAAAAATATAATTTTTGGGTCATTTAAAAGGTCGTGCATGGTTAGTTGGGAAGGGGTGAATGGTTTCCCATAACTATGAGCCTAACAATGTGACTCTGTTATGGGGGTGCACAGTTTCTCTTAAAAGGGTGTATGGTTTTAAAAACTTTGTGTTAACCATGAAATTCCACTGTCCAGTGTTGCACAGTTTGATTGGTTGGGGAACATGGTTAGGGAAAACCATGCGCCAACCATGAATTTCTCTTCTCCCTTCCTATTTTCTCAAATTTTCTCCCAAACACACCCCAAGGTAAAACCAAACCCAAGTATTCTCAAACAAGAAAAAAATAAATACCTAAAATTAATCTCGACCCATCTTCATGAATGGTTGGGATCTTACACAAACAATTTCATTTACTCTCATGAAGTATTCATCAATGGATTCTTCATCTCTAATTATTATGTATTCATACATACAATTCCATATTTCTATCTTTTCTTCCTTCACTTTAGTATTCTCATTGAATATACTTTCCAGCTTATCCCACATACTCTTTAATGTTTTGAAACCCAAGAACTTCATATAACAATTTTCTGATAAGGACATAAGAATAGAATTTCTAGACTTTACATCAACATCTATATTTATTTTATTAGTAAACAACATAGGATAATCTTTCCTAATAGGTTTAAAACCAATTGTCGTGGCATCAACAACTTCTAGGCCAAAACATAGGAGAAAAAGAATCATCTAATTTTTTCATCCATAAAATTTTTTTCCATCAAATCTAAGAATTTTTCTACTATTGATAGAATTGATATTATAAATTATAAGGATTAAATAATGGAACCTTACCTATTATACCAATTAATGTTTCAAATGATTAAATAACAACTTAGAAGGGGGTTGAATCAATTGGTCACTTTTATAAGTTGCAAAAAATTTAAAAAACATAACACTTGAAACCTGTTAAAGTTTATATCCATATTTTCAATTAGTAAATACCCATGCATGAAAATGTAGTAAATCAAGTATGTCACGTAATATTTAAAAGGATTCTCCTCAGTGTGATAACCTACATCCTTTACATAGCCACTCCTGT
Organism: Viscum album; assembly: GCA_963277665.1. NCBI lineage: Eukaryota > Viridiplantae > Streptophyta > Magnoliopsida > Santalales > Viscaceae > Viscum > Viscum album. The sequence goes on along the minus strand of OY728148.1, from coordinate 957,926,878 downwards.
GGGTCTATATAAATTCTCTATAATGAATAAGTGAATACAACTCGTGCCCACTCCTGCTAGATAACTTATATGTCTCATTAGAAATTATTATACTCACTTCCATAACCATACAAAGTTCATTACAAAAAATTGAGCCAAAATAAAATAAGAATGGATTTCGTGAAACTTCTCCACAAATTCTCTATCTAGAATCCTTAGTCTGATGTGGCAAGGCCTGATTCTCTCATTCCGATGGGGATGGGTTCAATGGACTTAGACCAATGAATTTAGTCTAATGAAAACATTACGATGAACTCATTCTCACTATATATTACTCAAACTCTTCTCAAATTTTCAGATAGATATTCCTTAGTCCGGTAATCAAATCATTAAAATGTCCAACCATATAATGAGTTGTGACTCCAAAAAAGAAAACATTGACATGAATTCTACAGTGATCCACCTTTTCCAATCACATAAAAAATATGTAAAGTCCAAATTTATTGTGCTTATATTAATATGAATCCAAGAAAGACGATGGCAGGAAACTGGAAAACATTTCCGACTAAATTAAATTAAAAAACTTCAAGATCTACACAAATTTGAATTTGAATTTTCACAACTTAAACTCATCAAAATTATGTTGAAATAATATTGAGCCTTATTTTTAACTATTATTATCAGTCTTCCTAAATTTTCTTCATTATGATGGAACTTCATTAGCTCATTATGATGTAACATACTTAGCTCATTAGGATGGAACATCCTCAACTCATTATGATGGAACTTCCTCATCTCATTCTGAATTGACTTTCCTCATCAGAGTTAGGCTGGTTGAAATTTTTCATAGAGTTAGTCTAATTGAAATTGGTTCTCAAAGTCAATATTGATTGAATTTCCTTCTCAAAGTAAATATGATTGAATTTCCTCCTCAGAGTCAGTTTAATTAAAATTACTCCTCATAGTTAGTCAGATGGAACATCCTTACCTTTAGTCTGATAGAATTCTCATAACGATGGAATTCCCATTACAATGGAAACTACTTTCTGAAACTTTGAAATTCTTCTAACCTCACTAGCTATAACCCATTCAGACTTCTAAAAACATATGTGCTCGGTACTTTTCGATCTGATGAAAACTCTTTCTTTATTCCTATAACTATGAAAATATTTATGATTCCCCCATTTATTAAAAATCTTTTATCATGAGTGTTTTCATGATTTATGATAACTTCATGATTGGAAAAACACCTTTTGACTTACAAAGGTAAATTATTATGACTTCTATTACTTTCAAAACCTTGTTTCTTTTCATCCAAAACACAATATGAATGGTTTAACCTATTCTCCCCCTTTTCTTCAAAAGTATTGTTTCACTATTTTTATATACAATTTATGATATTTGAGAATTAAAAACTAGAAAGTCATCGTCTTGCTGATGGTTAGAAAGTTTAAAACCTTCTAACTCCTAACATCACTATCTTCATCCAAAATCTTCAACATCATTTTGAACTTATAACCAACACTGAGTCAAATGAAACTTGAACATCGTGCTAATGGATCTAAGACCAATGATGTGTTTTATCAACAACTTTATTATTCTAACAACTTATTCGATTGGTGCTACAGAGTTTGATACTTTGTGTTTGGTGCTGCTTAGTCAGACCATCTGTATCCAAAAAACAACTTTCTCTAAAACAAAACTTTTCTCCCTATTTATGTTTAGCTTTGAAAATTTAGAAACATTCACTAGTTTTTCAAAAAGTATTATTTTTCAAATGATTAGTTCTCTACAAATACAAATGTTTTTAAAAAACACCACGAAGGTTATTCAATATACCATACCATTTATGAAATGGAAACAAACCTATGTTGTCATAATTGCATATTTTGGTTTGGAAAGTGTTTTTTAAGGCCTATTTTAGGAAGAAACATTAACCTTGAGGTATAGAATGTGAGTTTATAGTATAACTCAATGAAACAATGGGATATTACCAATATGAACCCTTAGAAAAAAAAATAATAGTGGAAAAACATTCCATATTACATGAGAGGGAAAACTACTCTAAAAGTGATAGTGGGATGGATATAGAATTAGATGATGTTTATACTCAAGGTACATAAGATTTGTCATAGGAACAGGCTCTATAAATCCACTTGTATGAAGAAACTATTCTAGAGACACAAGTAATGAGTGGGAGCACAAGAGAGGTTAGAGAACCAGAATGGTATGGTTTTCTTATCACCAAGGATGGTGACTAGTTATTAGTTTATAATAATGATCCTATAACCTAAAAGGAAGCAGTAAGTAGCACAAATGTTGCCAAGTGAAAATAATCCATCAAATCTAAAATGGATTCCTTCTTCCAAAATCAAGTCTGTATTTTGGTAGATCCTACAATAAATGTAAAACCCATTGGTTGCATGTGGGTATTCAATAAGAAACTAGACTGTCAAGGAAAATTTAGTACCAATAAGGTATGAGTAGTTGTAAATTCATTGAAATATCATCATGAAATTAACAAAGATAAGACATTTTCACTAGTTATAATGTTGAGATCCATCAGAATTATACTTGACATTGAGGCTTACCGTGACTATGAGATTAGAGAAATGGATGTCAAAACTGCCTTACTTAATGGGAACCATCAGGAAGATGTTCACATAAAACAACCTGAAGGGTTTGTGACTATAAAAGATGAAAATATACACAAATTGAAAAATAATCCTTTTATGGATTAAATCAAGTGTCTAGGATATGGAATATTCATTTTGAAGATTCTATAATAGAATGTGGTTTCATAAAGAATGAGTGTTATCCTTGTGTCTACACTCAATTTAGTGGGATTGCATTCATTTTCTTAATAGTATATGTTTATGACATATTACTTATAATAAATCAAATACCAGTCTTACAGTTTTTTAAGATGTGGTTAAATAAATGCTTCTCTATAAAGGATTTGGGAGAGACATCATATATATATTGAAAAAAGATCTATCATGATAGAACCAAAATGTTGCTCAGTCTAAGTCAGTGTAAATTCATTGATAAGATACTTAAGAGATTTGGTATGGAAAAATCCAAGAGGGGATTGCTTCCAATGTCACATGGCATTCATCCTTCCAGGAAAATGTTTTCTCAGATACATGGCGAAATAAATAGAATGGAAAGGATTTCATATGCATAAGTGATTGGGTCATTCATGTATATTATGATATGTACTGGGATAGATGTTACTTATGCATCAAGTGCAGTAAAAAGATATCAAGATGATCTAGTTGACCTCTATTAGATGGCAGTCAAGATTATCTTTATTTATTATAGGTGTACTGAAGATATGTTCCTATTTTATGGATGATATGGGGAAACCATCACCAAAAGATATAAATATTATAGTTTTCAAAATTATCAAGATGACATTAAGTCACAAATGAGTTACATATTCACTTTGAGTAGAGGTATTGTGAGCTGGAAGAGCTCAAAAAAGGCTATTCACATAGATTTTACAGTAGAGTCCAAGTATATTGTGACTTATGAGGAAGCTAAATAAGCATTATGGATGAAAAAAATCATCAAAGATCTTGAATTGGAATATAATTGTAAATATCCCAATACACACTATTGTGATAATATTGTAGTGGTGTCTCTCGTAAAAGAGCCATGTACACATCAACGAACGAAGCATGTAATTTCGAAGTATCGTCTATTGAGGGGTTTTTTTAAGATATGTGAGGTTTTAGTGAGCATTATTTCCAAAGAAAAAAATATATCATACCCCATGACTAGAATCTTGACTCACCATAAATATGATTATCAAGTGAGTTCAATGGGACTAAAAGTTGTAGGTATTTGGATCTAGTCCTCATCAGAGTTTCATGGAGTTGGTGTCCTAGGATTAGCTATTTTTACTTTAATTACAAGTATGTTTGATATATTGAATATTAATAAAACATATTATTACATATTTTCTATTGTTCTGTAAGACTCTAATGTAATAATGTCCTAGAGTATATGTCACATTGATAAGTTCATAGCAGTTCTCTGTTATATTGAGAACCTTGAAGTGTTATGATGATATTCTTAAAGAATGTTCTTCTCTTGGATAACATAATATTATGGGACACATAGTTCATAGACTGTTAAGTGAGAGCACTCATAAGAGGACGAGTCTTAGTATCATGAAGATCTTACTTGGTAATCACCAATATGGGATATTATGAGAAAGAATCACTGGTAGGAATTCCACATGTTTTGGTGTCATCAGATATTCCAATATGAGAGCATGTGTAATGGTACTTGGACTTTAAAATTATCATTAATGAATATTATAACTCATGCACTTAGATTTTATGATGAAAACAATGATGACATATATTCATGGTAAATTAGGTTAAATTGTTCTTGTCAATTACTCGCATGTCATTAATGAATAAGATAAAGAAGGATTTACCCCTTCTATATTTATGGAAGCTGATATCACATTGATTTGATTAAAATAGAACCATTACATTAAATTCCTTGTACACGGTGTAACGATGTGTTTATTTTAGATATTTAAAGGAATATGTACCATGAAAATTGGTTGGTGACATAGATGTGCAACCTGCTTGATGAGATATTATAATAAAGTGATTATATTATATTGTTAGTGTTCATTTTAGGTTTTCATTATTTCGAAATTAATTTATTTCTCTTGGGTGCGTTGACTCATTTCTAGATATTAATTTTTGATTTTAAGCAATCTCTCTTGATGCCAATTTTAAATAATCCTATAGGGTAAAACACTAAGTGTTTCTGATGATATTGATTAAATACAATTTGAATTTAATTAATTGAATAAATATTATTCTCAAGACTGATGTATAATTTAATTCTTGTTTTATTTATCACAAATATATATTTATTAATGAAATATTTAAATTAAATATTTATTTAGGTTTTTAATAAATAAAATAAGAGTTTGAATAGACCAAGACCATGTCTAATAAATAATATTAATTAAAAACATGGTTAGATAATATTTTTTGTTGCTCCAGTTGGAGTGCACCATAGAATAATAATAAGTATATTATTATTATATGGAATGAGGTTTATTAAAGGTTTTAGTATTTTTTAAGGGCTAGAATGCAATAAAAAAATATCCTTACCTAAAATCTACTTAAATAAATATCCTGTTATGGCTATTGTGAAGGTAATTGAAAATAGAAAATTGTTTTAAATAATGAATTTTCTTTTAACTCCTCTATATATCTCCCTCTCAAGAAAAATAAATGTTTGAGAGATCTATTCAATATTAATGAATGATTCATCAAGAATGAACAATTCAAGAAATTTTATTCCCCACACTAGGAAAAAGTGATCGTTTAACATTTATCGAATATCAATAGAGCATGTGTGGATTTTCTCTATAGGGATTCTATTTTTGGATCCTCACTGCTCAATGAAGGAAATATGAAAGGGTCTTTTCATATGATTAACAACATTAATGGAGAAATATTCCTAAGACATGGTAATCATTTTTTATGACATTAAATAAATTAATTAAAAATTTGATGTTCAAGCTCCTCACTCTTAGTATAGAGCATATAAAAATTAAAAGAAATTTTAATATACTTCCTACCACCACATGCTTCCACTACTCCCAGAACCATCATAAGGTTCCACTTTTCTTGATCCTTTGAAAATATGGATAGATCCAAGAGGAGATATGGGAGTGGATGTCTAATGTTCGAGCTCAGTGGATGTCCAGTAGTACGTACACACAATTCCAAGAAGTATGATCACTAGTATCATGGCCACATCTTGATTACTTTTGATATATTGACTTTCCATTCCACATGGAGTTGATGCAAGTACAGTCGGGGGTTGTAGAATCTTTGTTAACACACAACCACTCATTATGTGATTTTTGATTTTATGATTTATTTTTCATTTATTATTATCACTGAATACACTAGTTAAACATGCTCACACATGTTAAGTATGTATTAGTGGTGTCCTATAGAATTTTATTATTCACACCGTATATGAGAATATCGATGCACAATCAGTCATTATGTTTAGGGTTTTGGATAAGGAAAAGGGACCTATGGGTGATGGCTGAGAAAATGAGAATGGAGATGATATTATATCGAGATGGAATCTAGAGGACCGTGAAGTTTTATTTATTTATTTATCTGCCTATTTTTACTCTAGTTTTGATTTCCACTTCAGAATCCCATTTATTATTTTATGGCATGTGTCTCATCTTTATGATTCCACATAATTACACAAGTTTCTATTAAAATTTTTATTTTGTATTATTTTAATTATGACATGATACTATAGGTATAGTCTCGCCACTGATGGAATTATACCCTCACTGCTAGTCAGAAAACCCTTGTGTGTGGGGAGGCATACCTGAGGTCTTGTAGCACTCTGGTCCGAACCCGATATTTCAGGTGAGGGCATTACAAAAACCATTAAAAAAACACCATACTACAAAAAATACCATTCTTAGTAGTTGTTTTTTCTTCTAGTTGAAGTAGTTTAAAACTTTTCCAAATTATTTAGTGGTGGTTACTAAAATATTTATGTATTGCATGTTTTCTATTCATTTCACAGTAGTTTGATTCATTTCGTGCTGGGTTTTTATGTTATTTTTTTGAGAATTTAGCAAGGATTTTCATTTTATTTAACAGCGATTTTTTAAAAAAAACATGAAAATAAAATAGATAAGATGAAACTAACAACCGATAAATAAGTTATTGGATGTTAGGATTATTGGTAATTAATATTAACCACTGTTAATTATGATTCCAATTAATATTTTTAACAGTGGTTCTTAAAAATCACCTCTCAATATTTTTAAAAAATTATACTTTTTAAAAATATTTAATAACAAAATATAAATATAAAAACTTTGACATGTAATAAAATAAAATATAAATGCACAATAAACTCATCATACATACATCATACAAGATACACCCATATTTATATACATATACATTCATAGTCATCATAACCTCAGTCAACTGATTACCTCAGTCAACCCATACCTCAATTAGCAATATAAACATATAAATATGTCCAACAACAACCCATGCACAATATATTCCGACCCCATGACCTATGTTTCAATCTTCAAACTCCACATCATCTCATCAATTTAAACATACCACATAATCTCATCAATTGTAATAAAAAAGACAGAAATTAAAACTAATCATAATAAATCAGAATTACAATAGAATCATTGATAAAATTTAAACATACCAAAGAAACTAAAAACCATCACCACTGACTTATAAATAATTTCTTGAATTGAATGGTCAAGCTCTTTCCTTCGGTTAACATCTATCACCTACAATAAAAACCATAACATTTTAGAAAAGAAATGAAAGTGTGAAAAGAAATTGAATATATTTATAATGTTGCACATAAAATTTGTTATTTTGTTAATCAAACAGAATACATTTTAACATAAAACAAATAGTATACCATGAAAAACACTATTAAAACATAAATATTCCTATTAGAAATATTTTTCAACACATGAATCTAAAATGGGATATGTATATAAAATTCTAATTGGTTTTTGAATCGATGTGCAATGTGCTTAAATTTTACTTCATATTTTTTTATTGAATTTGATATAAAATCATATACTATATTTAAAAACCAAATCAAGGGTGGTTGTTCCATGGTTTTATGTCAATAGAAGGGTTTTTTGTAATGGTTTTTACCATTACACACATGTTTTAGTGTTTTAAAACACAAAAAATGTATTTATTGGAATCCTTGGAAACCCATAAATCTGAATGATGGGTTGTTAATTCATACATTTCAAAAAACCATTCTATAGTCATTATCCTTGAATTTAATTGTAATCCGATTATGTTTTCCAAGTCTTAACCCCCCCGATGCACACTTTTAAGGGCTTCAATACCTTTAGAAACTATTTACTGAGCCATTGTGACCACACTGCATGTCAAATTGATGTGATTTCTACACTAAAAAATTTAAAATAACACAATGGTGTTTTTCCCTTGATTTCACATCAATTTGAGGTGGTTTTTTATGGTTTTGATTTTTATCTACACGTTTATGTTTTTTAAAACACTAAAAACCTATTTACGGGCATCCTAGAAAAACCTAACTTGAAATGAAATTACTTCGATTCCTAAATTTCAAAAATAATTATATGGTCATTTTCCTCTGATTTTATTGTAATATGATGATGTTTACCTAGTTTTGACCCCCCCCCCCCAAATTAATGTTTTTAAAGGCATAGATACATTTAAAAACTATTTATAGATCCATTTTGACCACAAAACACAACGGATTGACATTTTTTCTACAATTAAATGTCCAAAATAACTTAACGGTGGTTTTACCAAGATTTCACATCAATCTGTAGCCTTTTTCTATGGTTTTGTCTATTACATGCGTATTTTAGTTTTTTAAAACACTAAAAACATGTTATAAGAATCAAAGGAAAATAGTAAGTAAAAATGTTGTGTCATCAATTATTAAATTTAAAAAATAATTATTTGGTCATTTTACTATGATTTTATAGAAATTAGATGATTTTTTCTGGGTTTTGACCCCCTAATGCATGTTTTTAAAGGCTTGTGTACATTAAAAACTATTTATCGATCCATTATGATCACACTACACATTATTTTGATCTTTTTCCTATGTGTAAACATAAAAAATAAATAAAATATAGATATACTATGATTTCAGGTCAATTTGAGGTCTTTTTCTATGGTTTGGACTGTTACATGCATGTTTGAGTGTTTTAAAACACTAAAAACGTGTTTACAGGAATCCTAGGAAAACCGTAACGTGAAATGATGTGTCGTTAGCTATTAAATTTTAATAATCAATACATTGTTGATTTACTTTTATTTCATGGTAATTCAATTATTTTTTCCTAGTTTTGACCCTCAATCACATGTTTTTAAAGGCTTCGATACATTTAAAAAACTATTTATTAAGCCATAATGACCACAACACATGTCAGATTGACATGTTGTCAATGTGTATACATAAAAAATAACACAACAGAGGTTTTATCATGCTTTCATGTCAATATGGATTAATTTTCTATGGTTTTTACCATTACACACACATTTATGTGTTTTAAAATCCTAAAAATCCATTTAAAGACGTCACAGGAAAATTGTAACTTAAAATTATGTTATGATGGTTACTACATTTCAAAAATAAATATATGGTAATTTTTCTATGATTTCATGGAAATATGACAACATTTTCATGTTTTTGACCCCCCAAAACATGTTTTTAAAGGCTTCAGTACGTTTAAAAACTATTTACCAAGCCATTATGACAACACTTCACATCAGATTGACATTATGCATACACTTCTAAAATAAAACAATGGTAGTTGCCCCATTATTTAACATAAATCTGATGTTTTTTCTATGTCTTGGACTGTTTCATGTTTTAGTGTTTTGAAATACTAAAAATTAATTCATGGGAATCCAAATAAAACCATAACTCCAAATGACATCTCATCTATTAATAGATTTAAAAAATCCACCTATGGTTATTGAATTATGATTTCATTGCAAACGAATGATTTCTTCCTAGTTTTATACCCCCACCACATGTTTTTAAAGGCTTTGTTACCTTTAAATAATGTTTACTGCGCAATTCCAATTAAATTTCACATCATATTGATGTGTTGTTAGTAAGTACATGTCAAAAGTAACTAATTGGTATTTTTACCCTGATTTCACATTAATATGAGGTCATTTTCACTTTTTTGAATGTTACAAAAACATTTTAGTGTTTGAAAACACAAAAAACACATTTACGAGCATCCCTGGAAAATAATACTTCAGAATGATGTTCTGTTGGTTCTAATATTTCAAAAATAAATCAATAGTTGTTTTACTTCAATTTTCTAAAAATATTCAGATTTTTTCCTAGTTTTGACCCCCATATACACGTTTTTAAAGGCTTTAATATCTTTAAAAGTCATTTACCGAGTCATTCTGACCACCCCACATGTTAGATTGATGTGTTGTCTATGCGTAAATTTAAAAAATATCTCAGTAGTTAATTTTGCATGATTTGACAGCAGTATGAGTTATTTTTCTATGGTTTTCACCATTATATTCCTGTTTTACACTTTTAAAACACTAAAAATGTGTTTACAGGAATCCCTGGAAAACCATAAATCATAATTACATGTTAACAGTTCCTACGTATAAAAAATTAAGCTATAGTCATTTTTATATAATTTCATGGGAATCAGACAATTTTTTCCTGGTTTTCACCCTCTAACACACATTCTTAAAGGCTTTGGGACCTTTAAAAATAGTTTACCATCCATTCCGACCAAACTACATATCAGATTGATGTGTTATCTATGAATACACATCAGAAATAACTAAACAATGGTTTTTTCATGACTTCATGTCAATCTGAGGTCTTTTTCTACTGTTTTTATTGTTACATGCATGTTTATGTGGTTTAAAACACTAAAAACACACTTATGAACATTCCAAAAAATTTGTAACACATAATGACATATCATCGGGTCCTATATTTCAAAAATCAATAATTTTTTTTTCTTATCTGTTTTTATGGAAATATGATGAAATTTTCCTAGTTGTGACACCCCGACACACATTTTTAATGGCTTTGATGCCTTTATAATTTAGTTACTAAGACATTCCAACCACACCACACGTTGGAATGAATTTTTGTCTATAATTACGTGTCAATAATAATTCAATGGTGGTTTTCATATGATTTGAAGTCAATCTGAGGTTTTTTTCTTGGGTTTGGAATATTTTACACATCTTTTAGTAGTTTAAAACACTAAAAATGCATTTACAGGAATCCTTAGAAAACTATAACCTAGAATAACATGTTTTTGGTTCCTACATTTCAAAAACTATCCATGGTAATTTTCCTCTAAATTCATGGAAATCGAACGTCATTTTTCTAATTTTGACCCCCTATCATGCATTTTTAAAGGATTTAGCACCTTTAAAAACTATTTACTCAGGCATTTTGACTGCCCCACAAGTCTAATTGTTATTTTGTATATGAGTACATGTCAAAAATAATTCAATGGTGGTTTTCTCATGATTTCATGTCAATATGATATTGTTTTCTATGGTTTGAACCATTACACAAATGTTTTGGTGTTTTAAAACACTAAAAATACAATTACACGCATCTCAGGTAAACTATAACTTGTAATTTTATTTCATCTATTCCTACATTTCAAAATCAATCCACAAACTATTTACTGTGTACAAACTCAGAAAATGAGATTGAATTATTTTCAAACATAAGGATAAAAATATATAATTTATTTTTTATGTGTAGGAATCAAACACACATCAATCTGGTGCAAGATGTTGTCGGTATGACTCGAAGTTCATGTTTTTCATATAAAAGTGTAATTTTAGTTTTATTTAAAGAAGTTGTATACGTTCTTTTAAAATGTGTGAATGATCTATGAAATTTAGAATTTACCTTGATAGGATAAGCTATAAGGCTAGAAATTTCCTTGTGTATCGTTCTAGTAATCCATTGAAATATAAAAACTAAATCATTTTCCATTTTCTCTCACCATTGATCCTATGTTTCCTATATGAGTCCAGTTCTCACACTTTTCCTTTCAACCTTCCAATTTATATTTGTGATTCCCTATCAATAGCACAACATGAACCCCACTAGGTGTAGTAGTAACTGATGATGACTCCCTACCAAAGGAAACTGATGGAGTTGGTCCAGAACCCATCCCCTGTACATGTATGGGATTCTCCTTCCCTAAAACAATTGGAAGTCCATCGTTCTGGGAAACTGATAATGATTTTAAAGGGTTCACATCCCATATTTCTTGAATTGTAACCTGTTAATAAAAAAATATTAAAAAATATTTTTTAAAATATTCGAACTTCATAATATTATTTAATTAATAAAATTTTTTATTACTATGTATTGTTATTTCATTACGATAAAAACATAATATTGAAAAATAAATTATAACAACAAATAAGCCTTAAACCCAATTAATTGTGGTTGGTTAGATGTATCAAACGGTGCTAAATTGGCATCATTTTTTCCATGTATCCAGCCCCATTTAATTGGGTTTAAGGATTTTTATTATTATATATTTTTCATTATTTTTTTATAGTAATGAAATCACATGAAATGATAATGAAAATTACTTACTCAAACATCTTTGTTAGTGTCATTTACAAAACTGACATCAGATTCCCTATGCACATTAAACCACATCTATGTATGGCTAACAGAGTAACCTAAATCATAATCGTTTATAAAAAATATAAACAAGTTAGAAAAAATTTGACTTATTATAAAATTATATAAATAATAATGAATAAAATACAAACCAAAATTATTCTTTTTCTAAAAAAACTCTAAGAGACACTGATATGAAGAATGAATTATTTATCATGATTAATAGTATTTTTTTCAATAATTCCTACAAAAAATAGAAACATTAATAAAAATTATAATTTTATTTTGATTAAGTTATGACAATACTCTAAAATATGCAATTACCTCGTGAGATGCATCTCTGTTAATATCGATAAACGAATTCCATTTCACATGAAAAATTCATTCACACACTTTCTCATACATCTATCATGAGCTCAAATATGTTTCACTAAACTCATGTCATAATATTCATTTAAAATCTTACTATTTCTTTCCTAATTTTTTCATAGTGCATGGGCATGAAATAAAGAATGGGATATCCAAATGAAAAAATATCTAGAAATGAAAAACATAATACTGTATAAGTATATCACAATATTTTATCATGTCGTGTAAATTAGTTATCAAGGAATATTAAATTAAATTAGCTTCAATTAAGTATCAAAAACCTAATTTTTCCATGTTGTAAGAATATGCCTCCAATATTTATAATTAATGGGAATGCACATTCTATCACAAAAAAGATGTCTAATAATCATCCCATTGATTCTAGAAACATCATCAGTAGGCACCCCAAACTCATCAAATGGAATGATAATATTGAATTCCTTCAGGTCTAACACATATTTCATGTTCATGTTTATATATCTTCTATTTTTATTTTTATCCATTTGAAAAATGAATTAAACAATTAATAAAATATATAGTTTTTTTTACAATGACATACATACTAGTAATTGTTACTCACTGATATCCACTAGATGAAGGGATGACCAACTACTCCATAGCTGGAGGTGAATTGGATGGTGGGATACTAAAAATATTTGCGGAATGGATGGCTCACTGGTAGTCTCAATTATAACTGAATCACTCAGATCCACAGAAGCTGACGATAGTTGTAGTGTGCTCCGAGATGATAACCAAGTAAGATTTTGAAATTTATTTGTTCTCAACATTCTTGCAATTCAAATGGTTCAGATATATTATATGTATAGAAAATTAAAAACTAATAAATTTTTACAAAAAGAAAAAAGAAAAACATGAACAATGTATATATGTATGGACCACTTATCAATGAGAAATTGTAATATATTTCCATTACAGATTAATACATTAAATTATCTTCATCTTCATTGTCTTCATTATTATAATCCTCTATTCTGATGAGTGATTCATTTTAAACCTCTATTAAAATTTCTATTGATTCCATATTGTCTGTAAAAAAATATTCTATGTTTTTCGGTTGATTAGGTTCACTGTCACAAAGTACTAATTGATCTTCATCACTCATATAATTTAAGTCTCTCTATTTTAAGTGTAAAAAAATGATAACCTTCATGTATTTCATCATCTACATTATAAACTATCTTCACATAGGAATACAAGATAAATGGATCATTCTCTACATGCTCATTTGTATATATAAATCATGAGAAGTTGATAAAATTAGAATGTAATGAATCATTCATTATACCCATATCAATATTAACCAACTTTCATTTGAATAAGACCACCAAAAACTAACCATGATAGTTTAATTTAATTATATCATCCAAATTTCCATAATATCCCACCTCTGTAAGGGTAAATACACAACTATTTTGAGTTTTCAATTATTCTTCCTCATAAATTTTATGAAACCTAAAGCTATGAATATTGTAGGCATCGAATATCTTAGACGTTCTTAGAGGACCTCGAGCCAAAAAAACATAAAATCATGTGATATTTCATCTTTATTTTCAACATTCATTATCTAGAAAAATATATATAATGTTTTAGTTTTAACATAGAAAAAATAAATACATGTCAATAATATTAATATGAGTATATAATTACCAAATGGGTGATCTATTTGACCATATCCTAATTAACATATTTTTTTAATTCCATCTCATTTCAAGATCTACCCCTTAATCACTTATTTGTTTGACATCACAATTCTTCAATAAATGCATCTATAATAAGATTGCTGAGAAGTATATATCTATGTGCTTAAAGAAACTCAAATTCATTTAGTGTAAAATTTTACCACATTCCAATTGGTTATCTAATAATTGGAAATATTGATAACTAGTTTTCAAAATCATAATTAGTGGAAATATCATCAAAACATTAAACACGATTGAATCTAGTCTCAATCTGTTCCAAATACATTGAATACAAGGTCAATCGCTCTTTGGATATGTAACCTTTATCAATAGAGACTTTTGGATGATATTTATTCATCATATAAGATTTCAAATGTCCTATGTACCTGATGAAAAAAATAAGAAACATATAAAAATTATACAATAATTTAATAAAATTAAATTCTCTAATGAGAACAAAAATAATATCATTGTACCTCTCAATTGGATACATTAATTGATAAAGTTCTGGTTAGCCATGTTTAGCTTCTTAAACCAAATGAACAATCAAATGGATCATCATAGTGAATAATGAAGGGGAAAATAACATCTACAAATAAAAAAGTGTCAAAACAATTCTTTATTGATGTTTAACATGCTCAATTGGATTGATATTTTTTCTACAAAGTACTTTGAAAAAGGAATAATAGTTTATTTTTCAGTTAACATATTACAAATTTCAAATGAAAACAAATGTTCCATCAAAATACATGAGTTGTGGCTTTTTAATCCATGTAACATTCAATTTTTTTAGTCATTGCACATTGATATATTACTTGAATATCCATATTCCACTTTTAAATTCTTTATAGTTTGAAGGCATATGTCTTTCTCTTGATTTTTCATTGTTATAATAGTTTAAGGATACTTTCCATTCTCATTTTCCCAAAAATCATGCTTTATATTCATTAACTATAAATTCTTATGAGAATTAAGGCAATCCTTTGACTTACCCTTCTCATTAAGCAATGTGAAAATTACATTGCCACATAATTTTTTCTCAATATACCTAATAAGGAATTTTGAAAAATTTACCCTTTATTTTTGTGTTCCAGATGCATCAAATATTGTACCTTTTACCATTTTCCCCTTCTTAAAAATGATTATATTTTCTAAATTCTTCAATGACACTCATTAATTGTCCCATGATTTCTGAACCTAATAACACTTTTAGTGGATTTTTCAGTATAATATATTCATTGAATTGTGTCTTGTTAAATCTAGATTTATGAGAAGAAATAAATAAATCAATGATGACACATAAAACATCATTTTCTTCTATGAGGTAATCATTGATGATAAAAATTAAAAACTAGATAAGACAAACTAGTGTGAATGTTCCAATTAGATAAATTTCCAAATCCAGGAATGTTAGTAATTGTCTATATTAAATTAGAAATTATTTTTAATAGTTTTCTCATTGAAGAATCATATTTTTCCATTCCATCATCTCATAATTCTCACAATTATTTGATTAGAGGTTGAAGTTATACATCAATTCCATTTGTAGGCATTTTATTTCTAGAAATAATCATCCAAATAAAAATTAATATTTATTCATACACATCTATGAAGGTAGATTATAAGGGATCAAAACTACTGTCCAAATACTATAATTAGTACCTAAAGTACAAAAGGGGTCAAAACCATCAGAATCCAATCCCAAACATGAATTCTTAATATTTGAAGAAAAATATAAATATAATGAATCAAACATTTTCTATGATGTTGAATCTTTTGGATGTCTCTTCAAGCCATCATTACTATTGTTTCTGAAGCTTTCGCCGGGGCACGCGCATCCGTCCGTGGAGGACGCGCAGCTGTTTCCCTGCATTCCCGCTTTCCAAAGGTGGGCGGCATTCGCTCCTTATTCCGGGACGTCTGCTCTTTGATCGAAACGGGATGATGGGATGTCAGTTCTTCCTTCCATGGATTCCTCCTCGGAACTCATCACCTAGTCCGGGTCTCCCTCATATATTTAATATGTTGTTCGTGAATCTCATTCCCGGTTCCATATCGTCATGGACGCCAGTTAATTACACTACTTCCGTCAAGACTTTCCATAGGGTCTTGACATGGTAGCGACCTTAGGTCGGAGTAGACGGCAACATCAGGAATGTCGGGGCATCTCTGGGTGCGTGGACATAGGGGAACCTGTATTCTTCGTCATAAGAGGGAATCTCAAGGGTGCAGTGTAACGACCCAAAAATTTCATTAATGGAAAATCCCTTATGATCCAGTTAAATGTTTCTTTATGAAAAAAAAAATGTTTTTATAAGATGTCAACTTCTTTAGTTTAACGTTAAGATTTGTGACCGTTACTTTTATAGCCGTTGAATAGTGATCATCTGGGTAGTTTAAATATAAGGCTTTAACGAACCAATTTTCTACTCAGACAAAGGAAGTGATGGCCTCATCCAGTAGAATTTCCCCTTACGAAGCCCATTTGTCGGAGCTCGGAAAGGAGGTGGTGTCTTTGGGCTTTTCCCTTGACCAAGCCCAAGCTGAGCTTCATCAATTCAAGCTCGAACGTGATCGTCTATGGGAAAAATGGAAGTTTATAGAGATTACCACTCGAGCGATGTTATCCGAGAAACCCCAAGAGTCTGTCACCATCGCACACCTTACCCTTAGGTCTTATGCAGCTATTTTAAGGGGTTATGTAACAAATAAGTAGCACCATGTTCATGTACATTATTTTTGTTTATAATAATGAATATAATTTCTAGTCATTTTTGATACATTGTAATTAGTTTTTAAAGTACAAACGGTGTTTTTAATTATTATTTAATTAAGAATTATATTTTATTAAATTAAAGGATTTTTGAATTATATAATATTTTAATAAAATATTATTATTAATATTAAATTAATTTTTATTAAATATAAATGATCTTATAATTTTATGAATGCAATTAAAATTTTTATTAAGGTTTGAAAGCCATTTCTGTCAAACCCGGGAAATTTTTATAAATGTCGGTTTTTATTTTAAAAGTGAAAATTCACATGTTTAGAAAATTATTTAGATAAAATAAATATTATTTTTGGAATCAAGACGTCGAAATTATCCAACGGTGAATTTTTCATAATTTTCTGAGACAGTCAAATTTTTGGGTAAAAATTAAATACCATTTAAATAGATAATGTGTTTTATGACATCATAATGACCCAATGGTGATGTAATAAAATAACATAATCCTTATGTTCGGCCAATATGTGTTTTATCATTAAAATAATGAGGTTTTGGGTTTTTTTGACTCACTTTTCAAATCATTAATGGAGCCCTCAAGACTTATTCAACACTTTTCCTTTTTAAATTAATTTCCATGGGAGTGTGACTCACCTCCACATAAGCAACCCTAATTTTTTAATATGTTCGGACCCTGTCCTTGTAAAATATTGTTTTCCTCTTTCCTTTTCCAGAATCCATGGGCAAATAACATGAGATGGTTTGTGGTTTGGATTATTTTAATATAAGGGGTCCCAAACCTAAATAATAAATAATTTTATCACCTTTCCTATATAAACCCACCCAAGATTCCACTTCCTCCTCACCCAAAGCCCTTGAAGTTCGTCCAACATCTTCCCTACTCTCTCTAGAATCCTCTCAAGGTGCCCCAAGATCCCAAGAATCCTCTCACAAGCCCCTCTCTAGCCTTTGGAAGCACACTTCCAAGTAAGGGTTTTTCTTCCTTTCTCATTTTTGTCAATTTTCTTTAAGTTGTATTTCCCTTTTTATTTCAATTATGAATGTTGGGGTATGGTTTAGCACCTCCCCCATACTTCCCTATTATTGTTTGAATGATTGTATAACCCTTTCTCTCTAATTAAATGCCTCCTATGTACACCCGTTACTATGCCGAAATTCCGAAAGGAACTTCTCTCTCTTCTTTTACATTCAAACAATACTTTTGTATCATGAATCTAAATTCCATTTCTATTGTTGGGAAATGTATATATATGGTCTCCTTACTGTCCATTACATGTAAATATGATGAGGAACCCCTTTCTCTCTCTTCAATCTTTTTTTTATGAATTCTTATGTCACGCCGTTACGCTGCCGAAATCGCACCGATTTTCTAAGCCAATGTCTTTGTGTAGTGAATACCATGCCCATTTCTCCATCAAGGGTATTCACCTTTATGCACATTTACTTATTGATTGTAAAGTTTCATGTATGAATTCCACATTCCTTTATCGTGGAATAAATTATTATGTTTTATGAATCCATGTTTTATGATCCATGTGGCACACTTATACATGAAATGAAATGTTTAAGAAGGGTGTGCCCTGATAGCGCTCCAATGCATTGGGTAAAGTATAGTATCATGATAAGTCATGTGAAATGAGCGTTTACTCATGCTAATTCAAGTGCAACGAGGGTTTGCTCGTGCTTCAAGTGCAATGAGGGTTTACTCATGCTCCATGTGCAATGAGCCTTGGCTCATGCTAATTCAATGTAAAGTGTTGTTGCCACATTTCCATGTTATGATTATCATGCTTTATCATGTCATTATGTTCATGTCTCTCTTATGCTCTATTGATATTCCTATTGCCTAACATGTATTGTACTCCTCATGTTATTCATTGTGTACTCCCTTACTGGGCTTTATAGCTCACCATTTTCTTATGCATGTCCTCAGGTTATCCCATGCAATGCTAAGTACGAAGGAATGTAGTGGTCATGTAAAGGAAGTTTTCAATAAGGATGTTGTATTTCATGTTTAATGTTTTTATGTAACGATCCTAATCCCCAAAGACACTAAACCTCTCGATCTTCTTTGTTGTATCAAGTGAAGTTTTATGTAATAAAGCATGTTTAAGTTGTAATAAAAATCAGGGTTGTCATAGTTGGTATCAAAGGATAGGTTTAGTTATTTTTGGGATTAGGAAACCCTAGTAAAGCCTTAGATACAAGACTAATCATAATAAAAACATCCCTAAGTTTTGGTAAATACTAAGTAAGTGGTTTATCAAACAAATACATCCCTGTCTGGATACGAGCAGGTAGAGGCAGCTCTGGCATAGATGTATCCTAGGGGTAAAACCCGAAAACACCGCTTTGAGCTAGACTCGAACGGGAACTGGTGCACGACAACGGGCCTTGCTGCACTCTTGGTTACGACACTCCCGGGGGATATGTTTTGATAAATTCACAATCTTAGTATGAACCCTTATTTAGGGAAAAATTCCCCTAAGGATATATGTTAGAAGGAAGATCATGAAAAGCCTCGATTGAATCCTATAGACTCATGAGTTAAAGAGATTAAAGTTTATTTATAAGTCATCAACTTTTGTCTTTGGATTACCCTTTATGTGTTACCCCTAACTTTCCTTTTATTCCAGCCAATGGCCGGTAATAGGAGAACTCGGGCTAACAACCGTTGTGAAGATCAGTGTGATGATTGTACTTATGAGATGCCCAATCCAATGGGAGCGGGAATCGCGAACTTTGTCACGCTTCTCTCTCAGCTAACTCATGTTTTGAATAGAAACACTGGTCAAGAGGAACGTTCAACCCCCCCTAAGAAAGAACAAGTCTCTATTGAAAGTTTCATGAGACAAAGGCCTCCTACTTTTAGTGGATCATCCGATCCCACGATTGCTGAACAATGGATCAACTCCATTGAAAAGATATTCTCCATCCTCCAATGCTCTGAAAAAGAAAAGGTTCTCCTGGCGGCTTATCGTATGGAGGGTGAAGCTGATCAATGGTGGACGTTGATCAAAAAATACGAAGCCTGAGGAGGAGATCGAGGCTTTGGAATGGAAGGTATTCCGGAAGATGTTTTTCGATAAATATTTTCCACGCACCCTCCGTCTTAAGATGGAAAGGGACTTCCTTTCCCTCAAGCAGAAAGATGAGGAATCTGTGGGAGCGTACGAGGAAAACTTCACAAGGCTTGCACGATACGCTTCCGGCTTTGTCGTTACCCCCGAATGCAAGGTTGACCGCTTCTTTGGTGGGCTGAAGCCTAGCTTGCGGAAAGAATTAGCAATCCGTGACTTCGACAGCTATGAGGAAATTGTCTGATGTGCCCTCAAGGTTGAAATGGAGATCGGAGAATCACAGGGGTATCATGGGGACAAGAAGCGGACGGTGGACTTCAATGCTGGTGGTCCGATGGATAAATCCAATGGCGCTAAGAAATTCCAGCACCCCACTTGTCAAAAGTGTGGAAAAAAGCACCCTGGAAATTGCCTTAGGGGGACAAGAAAATGCTTCAAGTGTGAAAGAGAAGGGCACCTAGCTGTTAACTGTCAGCAAGAAGGACCCGCGGCTGTGACGGAGGGGAGGAATGCCCCGTTCGAACCTCAATGCGTTGTTCAATGCTTCAAATGCAAAGAACCATGTCATTTTGCGAATCAGTGCCCTAATCCAAGGGTTATCGGAGGCAATCAACATCCTCCAAGACAGAAAGGAAGAGCTTTTGCCATCACTTCTACCGAAGTGAACCCCGACGACGAAGTAATGACAGGTACGCTAGTTATTAATTCAATAATAGCGAATGTACTTTTTGATTCAGGTTCTACGCATTCTTTTATATCTCAAAAGTTTAGTAGAACAATCCCTGCACCACCACAAATCATGGAAGTAAAGATGTCGGTGAGTACGGAAAATGGGGAAATCATTGCATCCCATGAGTATAAGTCCTCCCCTGTTATAATCTGTGGATTGAATTTCCCGGCGAACCTCGTCATACTCCCTTTGGTGGAATTTGATGCAATTCTTGGCATGGATTGGCTTTCTTATATAGAGCCAACATAAATTGTCGGGAGAGGGAAATCACACTCCATATGGAGAATCGACCCCCGATTCTTTAAAAGTGTCAGGAGGAAGATGAATCTCCTTTAGCTCCATCATCTCAATCATGGATATTACTGCCTTATGAGCACGCATATCTGGCTCAGATGATTGAGTCCAAGGAAGAAACCACCCTTGAAGAAATGCCTATTGTGAGGGAATTCGGTGAAGTTTCTCCCGAGGAACTTCCTGGTCTTCCTCCAAGAAGAGATGTTGAGTTCTCAATTGAACTTATACCTGGGGCGCTACCAATATCCAAGACTCCATATAGAATGGCTGTGGTTGAGCTTGAATAACTGAAGAAACAACTACAGGAGAATCTGGATAAAGGGTTTATACGCCCAAGTGCATCACCATGGGGTGCACCAGTCCTCTTCGTCAAGAAGAAGGATGTGTCAATGCGGCTTTGCAACGATTATCGTGAACTTAACAAAATCACGATAAAGAACAAGTATCCTCTCCCAAGAATCGATGACTTGTTTGATCTGCTGCGTGGAGCACAATTCTTCTCCAAGGTCGACTTACAGTCGGGATATTATCAAGTAAGGGTGAAGAAGGAAGATATCCCCAAGACTGCTTTTCGTACAGGGTACGGGCACTATGAATTCATAGTAATTCCTTTTGGACTCACCAATGCTCCAGCAATATTCATGGACTTGATGAATAGAGTCTTTAGAGATTACCTAGATAAATTTGTTGTAGTCTTTATAGATGATATTCTAATATACTCCAAAACCAAGGAGGACCATGAGGAGCATTTAAGAACTGTACTGGAGACTTTGCGCAAGGAGAAGCTCTATGCCAAGTACAGCAAGTGTGAGTTCTGGTTGAAGGAGGTCTCATTCTTGGGCCATATCATCACAAGCAATGGGATATCTGTGGACCCCTCCAAAACAGATGCAATTGAGGGATGGCCGAGGCCAACATCAGTAACTGATATCCGTAGCTTCTTGGGGTTAGCTGGATATTATCGACGATTTGTGAGAAACTTCTCACGATTGTCCAACCCTCTTACCAAGCTAACTCGAAAGGGAGTAAAGTTTTCTTGGAGTGATGAATGCGAAGAAAGCTTCAAGGAGTTGAAAATGAGGCTTATCACTGCACCTGTGCTCACTTTACCCACAAGTGGGGAGCTTTTTGTGGTATTCAGTGATGCTTCGAAGAGGGGCTTAGGATGTGTGCTGATGCAGAATGATAAAGTGATATCCTATGCCTCAAGACAGTTGAAAATCCATGAGAGAAACTATCCAATGCATGATCTGGAGTTGGCGGCGGTCATCTTTGCCTTGAAAATCTGGCGGCATTATCTCTATGGAGAGAAATGTGAGATATATACTGACCACAAGAGTCTTAAATATATATTCACACAGAAAGAGCTTAATATGCGCCAGAGAAGATGGATAGAGCTCATAAAGGATTATGACTGTTCAATACATTACCACCCTGGGAAGGCGAACAAGGTGGCGGATGCCCTAAGTAGAAAGGATCCAGCAATTCTATCAATGATGAGAATTGAGAAGGATCCAATCTTCTTAGACTTGATGAAGATGGACGTGGGAATCATAAAGAAGGGAACATCATCAATCCTTTCACAAATGATTCCTCAACCATCTCTTTTGGAAAGGTTAAAGGATGCTCAAAAGGATGATGCGAGAATCCAAGAAAAAGTGGAAGCTATCAAAAAGGGAAAATCCTTAGAGTTTAATGTTAATGAAGAATGAATTGTGCGGTTTGGGAAAAGACTATGTGTCCCATCAAGTTCGGAGCTGAAGAAGGAACTTTTGGATGATGCACATAGTTCAAATTTCTCTATTCACCCAGGGAGCACAAAGATGTATCGAGATCTCCGAGAAAACTTTTGGTGGGATAATATGAAGAAGGAGATCGCCGAATATACATCAAAGTGCCTGGTGTGCCAGCAAGTGAAGGCAGAGAGGCAGAAGTCTAAGGGGATGATGCAACCATTGCCCATACCAGAATGGAAATGGGAGAACATCACCATGGACTTGGTCACTGGACTTCCAAGGACATCCAAAAGAAACAATGCAATCTGGTTTATTGTGGATCGTCTTACAAATAATGCACACTTCATTGCTATTCGAGAGGATTTCTCTTTGGATCAACTGGCACGGATATATATCATGGAAGTGGTACGGTTGCATGGAGTACCACTATCTATTGTGTCTGACCGAGATCCAAGATTTACCTCTATGTTTTGGAAGAGTCTTCAACATGCTCTGAATAATGAACTGAACTTCAGTACGGCCTATCATCCTCAAACTGATGGCCAATCCGAGCGGACTATCCAAACACTTGAGGATATGTTGAGAGTTTTCTCAATGGACTTTAAAGGAGGATGGGATCAACATCTTCCTCTAGTTGAGTTCTCTTATAATAATAGTTTCCACTCGAGCATCCAAATAGCACCATATGAAGCCCTGTATGGGAAAAGGTGTAGAACACCGACATGCTGGGATGAGGTCGGTGAACGTAAGCTGCATGGACCAGAAATGGTCGAAGAAATGGTGGAGAAGGTGAAAACCATTCAGCAGCATATCAAGGCAGTCCAAAGTCGACAGAAGAGTTATGCAGATAATCGTCGACGAGACCTTGAGTTTAAAGTCGGAGACATGGTGTTTTTACGCATATCTCCATGGAAGAAGGTCATGAGGTTTGGAAAGAAAGGGAAGTTAAGTCCAAGGTACATCGGCCCCTTCGAGATTCTTGATCGTGTTGGGGTTGTGGCCTATCAACTAGCATTCCACCTACTATGGCCAAGGTGCATGATGTCTTCCATGTATCCCTCTTAAGGAAGTACATACCAGACCCTTCACATGTACTCTCTTCTGAGGGGGTACAATTAGAAGACGATCTTTCTTATGAGGAGCAACCAGTGAAGATATTGGATCATAGAGAAAAAGTTCTACGAAATAATACAATGCCCCTCGTCAAGGTGTTGTGGAGAAACCACATGTTTGAAGATGCAACTTGGGAGTCGGAGGATATGATGAAGCTAAGTAACCCACATTTGTTTTAGTGTTGGAAAAGGAAAATTTCGAGGGCGAAATTTCTTAAGGGGGGGATGTTGTAACGACCCAAAAATTTCATTAATGGAAAATACCTCTTGATCCAGTTAAATGTATCTTTATGAAAAAAAATGTTTTTATAAGATGTCAACTTCTTTAGTTTAACGTTAAGATTTGTGACCGTTACTTTTATAGCCGTTGAACAATGATCATCTGGGTAGTTTAAATATAAGGCTTTAACGAACCAATTTTCTACTCAGACAAAGGAAGCGATGGCCTCATCCAGTAGAATTGCCCCTTACGAAGCCCATTTGTCAGAGCTCGGAAAGGAGGTGGCGTCTTTGGGATTTTCCCTTGACCAAGCCCAAGATGAGCTTCATCAAGTCAAGCTCGAATGTGATCGTCTACGGGAAAAATGGAAGTTGATAGAGATTACCACTCGATCGATGTTATCCGAGCAACCCCAAGAGTCTGTCACCATCGCACACCTTACCCTTAGGTCTTATGCGGCTATTTTAAGGGGTTATGTAACAAATAAGTAGCACCATGTCCATGTACATTATTTTTGTTTATAATAATGAATATAATTTCTAGTCATTTTTGATACATTGTAATTAGTTTTTAAAGTACAAACGGTGTTTTTAGTTATTATTTAATTAAGAATTATATTTTATTAAATTAAAGGATTTTTGAATTAAATAATATTTTAATAAAATATTATTATTAATATTAAATTAATTTTTATTAAATATAAATGATCTTATAATTTTATGAATGCAATTAAAATTTTTATTAAGGTTTGAAATCCATTTCTGTCAAACCCGTGAAATTTTTATAAATGTCGGTTTTTATTTTAAAAGTGAAAATTCACATATTTAGAAAATTATTTAGATAAAATAAATATTATTTTTGGAATCAGGACATCGAAATTATCCAGCGGTGAATTTTTTATAATTTTCTGAGACAGTCAAATTTTTGGGTAAAAATTAAATACCATTTAAATAGATAATGTGTTTTATGACATCATAATGACCCAATGGTGATGTAATAAAATACCATAATCCCTATTTTCTGCCAATATGTGTTTTATCATTAAAATAATGAGGTTTGGGTTTGTTTGACTCACTTTTCAAAGCATTAATGGAGCCCTCAAGACTTATTCAACACTTTGCCTTTTTAAATTAATTTCCATGGGAGTGTGACTCACCTCCACATAAGCAACCCTAATTTTTTAATAAGTTCGGACCTTGGTCTTGTAAAATATTTTTTTCCTCTTTCCTTTTCCAGAAACCATGGGCAAATACCATGAGATGGTTTGTGTTTTGGATTATTTTAATATAAGGGGTCCCAAACCTAAATAATAAAGAATTCTATCACCTTTCCTATATAAACCCACCCAAGCTCCCACTTCCCCCTCACCCAAAGCCCTTGAAGTTCGTCCAAACTCTTCCCTAGTCTCTCTAGAATCCTCTCATGGTGCCCCAAGCTCCCAAGAAGCCTCTCACAAGCCCCTCTCTAGCCTTTGGAAGCACACTTCCAAGTAAGGGTTTTTCATCCTTTCTCATTTTTGTCAATTTTCTTTAAGTTGTATTTCCCTTTTTATTTCAATTATGAATGTTGGGTTATGGTTTCGCACCTCCCCCATACTTCCCTCTTATTGTTTGAATGATGGGAGAGCCCTTTCTCTCTCATTAAATGCCTCCTATGTACACCCGTTACTATGCCGAAATTCCGAAAGGAACTTCTCTCTTCTTTTACATTCAAGAAATACTTTTGTATCATGAATCTAAATTCCATTTCTATTGTTGGGACATGTATATATATGATCTCCTTACTGTAAATTACATGTAAATATGATGAGGAACCCCTTTCTCTCTCTTCAACCTTTTTTTATGAATTCTTATGTCACGCCGTTACGCTGCCGAAATCGCACCGATTTTCTAAGCCAATGTCTTTGTGTAGTGAATACCATGCCCATTTCTCCATCAAGGTTATTCACCTTTATGCACATTTACTTATTGATTGTAAGGTTTCATGTATGAATTCCACATTCCTTTATCGTGGAATAAATGATTATGTTTTATGAATCCATGTTTTATGATCCATGTGGCACACTTACGCATGAAATGAAATGCTTAAGAAGGGTGCGCCCTGATAGCGCTCCAATGCATTGGGTAAAGTATAGTATCATGATACGTCATTTGCAATGAGAGTTGACTCATGCTAATTCAAGTGAAACGAGGGTTTTCTCTTGCTTCAAGTGCAATGAGGGTTTACTCATGCTCCATGTGCAATGATCCTTGGCTCATGCTAATTCAATGTTAAGTGTTGTTGCCACATTTCCATGTTATGATTACCATGATTTATCATTCCTTTATGTTCATGTCTCTCTTATGCTCTATTTATATGCCTATTTCCTAACATGTGTTGTACTCCTCATGTTATTCATTGTGTACTCCCTTACTGGGCTTTATAGCTCACCCTTTTCTTATGCATGTCCTCAGGCTATCCCATGCAATGCTAAGTACGAAGGAATGTAGTGGTCATGTAAAGGAAGTTTTCAATAAAGATATTGTATTTCAAGTTTAAGGTTTTTATGTAATGATCCTAAGACCCAAATACACTAAACCTCTCGATCTTCTTTGTTGTATCAAGTGTAGTTTTATGTAATAAAGCATGTTTAAGTTGTAATAAAAATCAGGGTTGTCATATGCAGAACCCAAGGCATGTATCTGAGGTTTTCCTCAGCTTCCCGTGTTTAACACAGGGTATGTTGCAATATTAACGTCTAGCAGAGACGGTTACACCAAAGGCACGTCATCCGAGGTTTTCCTCAGGCATCTCATGTTTATCACGAGGTATGCCGAGAGTTTAACGTCTTGCGGAGACGGAATGAGGCTAATCAGGACGTCCCATAGAGATGGATCAGATTGGTACATTGCATAGAGACAGCTATGGTCCCATAGAGATGGATCAGAACGCCCAATGAGGACGGATCCGAGGTGGTGCACTCCCTAGAGGGGGAAAGGGTGATGAATCGGGGTGTACATAGAGGACAATGACCTGGAGATATGATGGGGCTTACACGTGGAAAGTGGCCCATGCCCCACTAGGAGCAGCGAGGAGGTGGATGGCATGATCTTACTGGGATGTGGCGGCCCGGGTGAGAATCAGGATGGGTGATGGATGGATGAATGAAAGGGGACATGAAATGGGACCATCGCAGAGGCGATAGTGAAGTTGGGCTTGAGCATTGAAGAGGCTTCCTATGTATCCCTGTGACAGGGAATCAAAGTCTGCGTAGTTCGGGATGGTGCTGGTAAACCGACATGAAGGTGGACCATGGCCCGATGGATGTCGTCAGCGAACCAACGTAAAGGTGGACCTTGGTCTGATGCGTCAGTGAACCGACATGAAGGTGGACCTTGGTCCGATGGGCATCGTCAGCGAACCGATGTGAGGGTGGACCTTGGTCCGATGGGCATCATTAGCGAACCGACGTGAAGGTGGACCTTGGTCTAATGATAGATGAGCTTGAACCTCGGGGAGGTTTCCTACGTACCATGCCTTGACATGGATCAAAGACCTCGTAGTTCAAAGGATTTATGGAATACAGTTTAACGTCATGCGGGACAGTAGAGAACCCTGACGTGAATAAACGACGGGCGGTGGGTGTCAGCGAACCGACGTAAATGAGGGACCTTGGTCCGTTGGGAGATGGGCTTCAAAATGGGGGATTGGAACACCGACTAGGAGACGGTTTGGGCCAATGATTGTTGGGCTTGAACCTCAGGGAGGCTTCCTACGTACCATGCCTTGACACGGATCAAAGTCCTCGTAGTTCGGATTGGGAAATGCAGTTTAACGTCATGCTGGACGTGGGTGAACCGACGTGAATGAGGTCGGAACGACAGGATGGTGGGTTTGAACCTCGTAGATGCTTCCTACGTACCATGCCTTGACATGGATCAAAGACCTCGTAGTTCGAGTTAATCACAACGGCTTGCTGTCGAACTGGAATTGCGGTTTAATGTCATGCTGGACGTAGGTGGAACACGACGTGAATTGGATGATGGGTGGGCTTGAACCTCATGGAGGCTTCCTATGTACCATGCCTTGACATGGATCAAAGACCTCGTAGTTCAAATGGGGCTTTGTCGGTGAACCGACATGAAAGTGGACCTTGGTCCAATGAGTGGTGGGCTTGAACCTCTAGAAGGCTTCCTACGTACCATGCCTAGACATGGATCAAAAACCTCGTAGTTCAGGTGGGGTTTTGTCGGCGAACCGACGTGAAAGTGGACCTTGGTCCAATGGGTGGTGGGCCTGAACTTTTGGAAGGCTTCCTACATACCATGTCTTGACATGGATCAAAGACCTCGTAGTTCAGGTGGGGATGGGTGTGTAGTTTAATGTCATGCGGGACAAAAGGAGTCATACAGTTTAACGTCATGCTGGACGAAGGCATGAAGTTTAACGTCATACTGGACAAGGGAGAAACTTGACGCGAATGAACGACTGAGCAATGTGTGGATTGAACCTCATGGAGACTTCCTACGTACCATGCCTTGACATGGATCAAAGTCCTCGTAGTTCGCTATATGGGTCGCAATGGCTTGCCATTGGACCAGAATGCAGTTTATCGTTATGCTGGACTGGAATGGGACCCGACGTGAATAAATGACGAGTGGTCTTGAACCTCGTGGAGGCTTCCTACATACCACGCCTTGACATGGATCAAATTCCTCGTAGTTCGTTAAGGGTAGGGGTCAGGGTCGGTGCTCACTCTAAGCCCACGTGAGTCATGCTCGGTGTGAGAAACAAGAGGTTGCAAGGACCTGACGATCACGTCGCGAAGGATGCGTTCGTGAGAAGCGAAGAGGGGCTTACACGTTAGGCGGCCCATGGTGCTGGGACTTACTCCAGGATGGAGGCCCATGGAAAAGAATGATGATAGTTTTAGGCTTGAGCCTTGAAGAGGCTTCCTACGTACCATGCCTTGACATGGATCAAAGACCACGTAGTTCTTATGATGACGGCTTACCGCCGATTGGTTGGTTTCAATGGCTTACCGTTGGATTGAGTCACAACGGCTTACCGTTGGATAGGGTCGCAACGGCTTACTGATGGATAAGGATGTGAAGGGATTACCGCTGAATGGGGTCACAACGGCTTACCACTAAAAAGGAGTGACAATAGTGGGTGGAGCTTACGCTAGGAAGCTGCCCGGGTGCCGCTATGGAGCGGCAATGGGGAATGGGGCATACGCTAGGAAGCTGCCCTGGTGCTACTAAGGAGCGGCAACAGTGGATGGGGCTTACTCTAGGAGCTACCCGGGTCCTGCTATGGAGCGGCAATGGTGAATGGGGCTTATGCATGGAGCTGCACAGGTGCCGCTAAGGAGCGGCAATGGTGAATGGGGCTTACGCAAGGAAGTTGCCCGAGTGCTGCTATGGAGCGACACTGCTGAATGGGGCTTATGCAAGGATGCTGCCCAGGTGCCGCTAAGGAGCGGAAATGGTGAATGGGGCTTATGCAAGGAGCTTCCTGGATGTCTTCCTCATGTATGGCCATGAGGGCATCCCAACTCACTGATGAATTGAGGCCTTCACCTATGCACTAGTGAAAAAGAGGGATAATGCCAAGGGTCATTGGAATCATGCCACTGTAGTCATGGCATTGAGCATCTTATGCTTGGAGCATAAGGCATCTCATGTTTGGACCAAGAGGCATCCTACGTTAGGAACATAGGGAGAATACTACAGTTTATAGTCTTGTAGGTAGTACTATTGACATCTCATGCTAGGAGCATAAGGCATCTCTTTTATGAGCAAGGGGAATCCTATCATTTGTTAGATAGGGAGAATACTACAGTTTAGAGTCATGTAGGTAGAACTATTGGCATCTCATGCTCGGATCATAAGGCATCTCTTGCTTAGAGCAAGGGGAATCCTATCATTTGTTTGATAGGTTGTACTACAGTTTATAGTCATGTAGATAGGACGATTGGCATCTCATGCTTGGAGCATAAGGCATCTCTTGCATGGAGCAAGGGGCATCCTATCATTTGTTAGATAGGGTGTACTATAGTTTATAGTCATGTAGAAAGGACTGTTGGATTCTTATACTAGGAGCATAAGGCATCTCTTACATGGAGCAAGGGGCATCCTATCATTTGTTAGATAGGGTGTACTATATTTTATAGTCATATAGAAAGGACTGTTAGCATCTCATTCTAGGAGAATGAGGCATCTCTCAAGTAGGGAAATAGGCATCCTATGTTTGGAACATAAGGATTACTACAGTTTAGAGTCATGTAGAAAGGACTGTTAGCATCTCATGCTAGGAGCATGAGGCATCTCTCGTGTAAGGCAAGAGGCATCCTATGTTTGGGACATAAGGATTACTGCAGTTTAGAGTCATGTAGAAAGGACTGCTAGGCAGAAGGTTCCTAGAAATGGTTGGTGTTGGGACTTACGCAAGGCGGCCCTTTCTGGTTCAACCTGGCATAGGAGCCAAGTGATTGGGTTTGGAGGAGTTTCCTGAGGAATGGTTCGACTCAAGGTAATCGGGGAATTGATGATGAGAATCTCAACTCACGACATGGAATAAAGCCCAGAGGAATATGTCGACTCGAGGTGTTCCACGGTGTGCGGAGGAGTGTATCAAATCATGGTATTCCATAGGTGGAAGGTGGGAGCTCATAAGGGCGCAATGGAAAATCCCGGCATCGCGGCCCGAAAAGTTCGTGGTGCGACTCTCCATTTTTCATGGGGGTCTGTGACGATAGAGAAGGGACCGGCCCGAAGGGCCGAGACCGTAGGCGGGCAGTGACCCCGAGCGGGGGTGTGGGGGCGCAGGCCCCGCAGTATGGACCGGTGGGCACGAAGGTAGTATCCTCGCAAAGGATAGGTCTTTGCAAAGTAGCTTCATAGATAATGGCCTCGCGAAGCAATGATCTCACGCGGAGAAAATTGGTCTCACAGAGCAAAGGGGTCTCGCAGAGCAAATGGGTCTCCCGGAGCTTGGTCTCGCGGAGCAGCATCGCGGAGCATGGGCTCTCGCGGAGCTTGGTCTCGCGGAGCAGCATCGCAGAGCATGGGCTCTCGTGAAGCTCGGTCTCGTGGAGCAGTATCGCGGAGCACAGGCTCGCGGATCCTCCTCTCGCGGAGCAGCAATGCGAAGGAAGCTGCTCGCGGAGCATGGCTTCGCGGAGCCACAATGCGGAGCTCCGCTCGGCCGCCCAAGGGGCAAAGTGGTTGTGGTCGTCCTCCAGGAGAAGGGGGGTGAGATGGGTATTTATAGGCAAGGGGTTCCGCGATGCAACCTCCTGTGCCACCTCAGGTGATTCGCAGTGCGCTCGCGAACATCAAATTCATTCGCGGAGAGGTACCTCCTTCGGAGATTCGTGGCGGGCTCGCGAACATCAAATTCGTTCACAGAGAGTTACCGCCTCCGGAGCTTTGCGGGACCGCGATGCTCGGGTGCTTCGCATCGGTGATTCGCGAGGGGTCTTCACGGTGCGTTGCAAACATCAAACAAGTTCGCGGAGCCTCTCACCTCATTACTTCGCAGCGGTGCTCCACGATCACGGAGGGGGCTTCGTGAATGGGCTTCCCGAACCAGATTTCCAGCCAAACTTCAAACGTCCATAACTCCTAATCCGTAACTCCGTTCGGGCCCTACGACCTACCAAATCGAAGCTTAAGAAACGTTCTACAATCATGGATCGTGTATGGAAGCATTTGGAAAATATCAGGAATGCGTTTTCCGGGGTCTACAACTATCTTGATCTTGTAACTTCATTTCGTATGTTGTGTTAGATTCCCTGAATAATCTTTTCAAGCATCATATTAGAGGAAAGAAATGAAATAAATTTGAAGGTGTTTTCTTATTTTTTTTCTCAGGGTTGAATTGATTTATACTCTCATTTTTGTTCATTGAATTTCATATACTTTTATAACATCTAATGAATTCTACTTTGTCAGACTCTTCTCCCTTGTAAAGCATGCAATCATTAAGGAATTCATGTATCATTGTATAATACAGTCCAAGTTTATTTTTGACTTTATTAATCTCGTTGAATGATGCACAGATTATAGCTTCACTAAATGCATCATGATGAAACTCTAAAATCTTGTACATTTCCCTATCAATAATTTCACGGAGACTGTTTATATGATACAACTTAAGTAGAAAAGAAAACATTGAATACTTATCACACCCTTGAAATAGTTCATGTGGCATGTCTTCAACTAATTCCTAAAGCTCATTTTTTTGGTCGTTGACCTTATTAGAAGGATTAAAATTCTCAGGGTCAATTGAAGGTTTTTTTGATCTATTGAAATCATGGACATTAAATCCTGCAAAGACAAATGTTTCATTTATCAAATTTCAAACTGAATTCCCCTCTAGAGGGTCACTTTGTGTTTTGTTGATAGGATTATCTTTGTTTTTAATTTCAATAAAAATATATTCACCATGCCAAATCCTACATACATATTGAGCAGAAAAATTTTTCTATATAAAATGATCATATACTCTATTTCAATTTAACTATCACTTGAATTTTCAATCAGGACATACACATTTTATTCTACCATCCACTGATCATTTTTTAGTTACAAAATATTTTTTTTTCAAAATATTTTCATAACGAGGTCTGTTTCGAGGTAATGTAATCCAATTTTTATCCACAGGTATTGGATTTTCACTCTTCTCCCTGTATATTCAGATATAATGATATAAATGGTTAATCAAAAAGTACAATTAAAAGTAAACATCAATTAACTTCATTAATCTTAGTCAACTAATTTATCATATCTTTATATAAATATAGTATATAAAATCATGGTGAACATACTTGTACACTCAGTATGTTCTTACTTAGAAAGTCTCAAGCCAATGTGGAAAAAGCTTACTAAAACTTTAGGGAATAATAAATAAAACCAAATGGTTTCCTATCCTCTAATAAACCATTATCCAAAACTCACTAAGGCTTACTCACCAAGAATTCATGAGGGATAAAAGAACCATGCAGTTACAGACTATTTATAACCCCACATACAAACAAGCATTCATCATATAAATGATTCATGATCCCCATTTATAATAGGCGTTAATGATAGTTATGTGTATAGGATTCTTAAGTGAATTTTTTTTCATTTGATTGCCCAATATGATATACTACATAATGATATAGAAAACCAATCATACAATATAAAAAAATTGCACCTTACAATTGGGGATTACACTCTCCGAGGAATGGGGGAGAGTGGTCGTTGTTGTGGATCTCCATCAAGGAGCAGGGGGGTCATTGTGGGGTCATAATCAGGTAGCAAGTGGGGTTGGGGTCATGAAGATCATATGTTGTATTGGGGAAAGGTTTGGTCACCATCGAGGATGAGGGGTGAGCCGTCAGGGGTAAGTGGGGGAAGGGAGGAGAGGTATGTTGTCGGAGGGAAGGGGGGTCAGTGTCGGGGAGATGTGGGGTCGAGGGTGAGGTTCGGTCACCTATATTGGGGAGAGGTGTGACCAAGGGGGAGGGGAGATCGCCAGTGTCAGGAATAGGTTGGGTAGAGGGGGGGTAATCACTGTCACTGAGGAGAGGCATGATCGAGGGTGACGGGCAGTCACTGGAATTGGGGAGAGGTGCAATCGAGGGAGAGGGTTGGTCACTGATGTTGGGGGGGGGGGGGGCAGGGTTGAGTGGGAGTGGTGGTCATCAACATCAGGGAGAGGTGTGGTTGAGGGATCGGTGGGGGTAGGGGAGGGAGGGAGTCAGTAGCATCTGGGAGAGTCATGATCGAGGTGGGGGTGGTCACCAGTGTTGGGGGGAGGCGATGCCGAGAGGGAGGGGTGATTGCAGACGTCGAGGAGAGGCGCAACCAAGTGGGACGGGATGTTTCCTGCATCAGGGAGAGGCACGACTAAGGGAGCGAGGGGGTTAGGGTATTGGGTGGAGAGGGTGGGGTCAATTATTCTTTAAAAACATTAGTAGCGGTTTCATTGAAACCACCCCTATATTTCAAATATATTTAATAATGGTTTTTAGTTGTGATTATTAGAACTAACACTAATTAACTTTCACTAAGACCACTCTTTTTTGTAGTTCTATATAACATAGTTTGACTGAATCATACCCTAAAAGTGTCATATATAATTTTATTATCAATTCTAAAGCTATAAAAGTCACTATGAAATACCATCTCTCTAACCTCTCAAACAATTGGATTTCTCTCACTATAATTTTTCCCACTTTATGAATTTTCTCACCCATAGTATTTTTTATTAGTTTAAGGAATTTTTCTCACTACAAGAATTATCACCCAAACTAATTTATTTCTTACATTAAGGAATTTTATTCACACCTAGATGTAATATAGTATGTACATGAACAACATCATATTATATCTTCATATGACATCAATGAATTTTGAAATGAAATCATTGAATCATTGTATAAATGTAACATCCTGAACCTAGATGTCACTCAACTTTTCCCCAAGCCCAGTTGGCTACATGGCCTCAAGCACATCTTCCAAAATTCCAGAGGCTTATGACTACCAGTTAGGGATTAGGTGAGTCATTTGGGAGACTATACCCCCATTACCATAATTTATCATTATTGAATTTTATCACATTAAATAGTGGAATAATATACAATAAGGATTACTACAGTTAAAATAGACGATCAAGACAATAATATATAACAAGCTATAAGTGTCTCATTTACCATGATGTAGATGATACATGTATCTATAAAATATCCAAAATAGGTACATAGAAATATAATAAAATACAAGTATCTAAAATCCAAAATGACTGAAAAGAGCCCCCATAGCATTGCAAGACTCATCATAGTCCTATGCTCCCATGCTCTGAAACAATGATCATCAAATAGTCTTATGGAGCTTTCCCCTACTATCACCTGTAACTATATAATCTGTTTGGGTCCCCAAGGAGGCCCGAATAGGATGTGAGATAAACATCCCAGTAGGTTTCCACCTAAATATCTATACAGTTCTACGAGGTACTATGAAATATGCTAAACAAGTGAAAGTAAGTAGTAATGTATGTGTGAAATCCCAAGGCATATAACGAATGCAAACAAGTAATAATAAACAGCCTCTTGTGGATCCCTGCAACAAGTTTCGTCTCCTAACAACGCATCTACAAGTAATATAAATAAAAAACACAGCCTTTCCACATAAAAATCCATATCATGTCCACATGTCCTTACCATATAATGAAAACAATATCAAAAACCCACAGCCTTGTCATACAACAACAATCATATATCCCACAGTCATGCCATATAATTAAGTCTAGATCACAAAGGGCCAAATATATGGTGTTGAAGACCAAGGCATCCTCTTAGAGTCTTAGGATAATCTCGATGGAAAATTGGCATAAGCACTGGTTGGAACTTAGGATCATGTGTACCAACATGTCCTATGTGAATCCAAGATATCTGGATCCATGGGTGATTGGAAAATCCTAACGTACAATGCCTCATAAGGATACATTTGTATCATTGCATGATAATTGTTATTATAGGAGAACTCATCTAGATGAATGTCTCTCCCAAGATCCCCCAAAATTTTGGACACATTCTCTCATCATGTTATCTAGCACTTGTATCATACTCTCTGATTGGACATCAGTCTGAAGGTGGTGGACTGTGCTCAGAATCACATATGTACCCAGTTCCCTCTGAAAACTCTATAAGAAACAAGATGTGAAGTGGGAATCCTTATTTGAAATGATAGTGCATGAGAACCCATGTTGTTGTATTATATCATGGATATAAAACCTTACAAGAACATTAACATCGAAGGTATCCTTGATCGATAATAAATGATCAACCTTTTTGATCCTATTAACAACAACCCACACAACATCATTACCTCAAGGCGACCTTGGTAAACCAGTCATGTAATCCATTATGACATAATCTCATTTCCACATGGGAATAAGTAACTACTACAAAGTCATGGCGGGTAGTTTATGTTCCTCCTTCACATGCTGACTGGTGTGACACCTCGTAACAAAACTAGCTACCTCACTTTTCATACTTGGCCATTAGTATTGATGATGCAAGACATGGTACATCCTGTGACTCTGGGATGCAGTGCCCAATATGAATCATGAAACACCTACATAATAACACCACGTATATCCACTGGAACCCAAACAAATCCATGGATATGTAAGATCTCATCAACATCTACGGTCCAACTAGGAGGAGGGTCCTCAACTTCCAAACTCTCCTATAGGACTAGACCCTCTGAATTCGATAACTGCCTCATGCTTAATTTATCAAATTGGGTAGAGGTCACAACTATGGATGTTACATATGTCTATCCCTAACTGTTGTGAACCACCATATATATCTAAGAGATTAATGCCATAAGTTTCCACTTTCTACTTCTCTGCTGCACTATCTGTATCTGAGTCCATGTGCTCAGTCCATCGAACATTACATTACCTTTATCGGTCATGTATTCAAGAATGAAGTCAAAAGACTGTAGGTACTCCACCCACCTTTTTCCCTCATATTCAAATAATAATGAGTAAATATATACTTGAGGATTTTGTAGTCTATATACACCAAAAAATGATCTCCCAATAAATAATGTCTCTAATATTGAAAAGCAAGAACAACTGCATCTAGATCAAGATCATGCATAGGGTAATTCCTCTCACATGGCCTTAGAAACTGAGACTCATATGCCAAAACTCTATACCCCTACATCAACACCACTCCCAACCCAATACTTGATGTATCATAATTATGGATGGAAAACTCTGTTCATCATCACCATGAAAACTACTATAATGTTTGTGAGACTGAATGGAATTACCAGATACTCAAGTAGACCATACCTACTATGAATGGTTGTATGAGCTATGTATGTGGGTCAAATATGTACCTGGTGATATTCTAACCATAGATTAATTTTCAAGAATACTCGGGACCCTAGAATCTTATCAAACATTTCATCTATTTGTGGAAAGGGATATCAGTTTTTAACAATTAGCTGATTCAAATTACGATAATCACCAAATATCCTAAGAGTTATATCCACATTTTTTTAAAAAAGAACTGGTTAACCCCATATAGAAGTATTAGGTCAGATAAACCCCTTTGACTTCAATTTTTCTTGCTTCCACATAATTTATTACAACTCCATCATGGACACCTAGTAAGTAAAAATGGATACTTGTGCATCTAATAACATTAGTTCAATGGAGAAATCAACCTATCTCTCGAGATGTAAAATAGAAAATTAATCTAGGAACATGTCCATAAAACAATCCACCATTAGAGGAAATTCTACCTGACTCACTCCATGATCATCCAAAAATAAAAAATAGAAATCTAGGCTGTCATTATGCTTAACTCATGAGGATCTAGTCCATCTTATCTCGCCTGGACACCCCATTCACCCTTGTGAGTATACACTGCATCCTCTGGTGATGTGAAAGTTACCCATAGGCGATAGTAGACAATGTAAGATCGATAATATACTAAACAATACATCCCAAGAATGATGTCAAACTGTATCACCTCAAAGACATAAATATCTCAAATGAAGTGACACCCACCATCCTCAAAGGGGTACTCCCTGCACTAGATCACATCATCCATTATAATTCCCAATAGTATTTATATCACTAAAATGCTTTCCAAATACCACAAAACAAGCCCAATGATATTCACCATAGGTGTGGATATGAAAATATGAGATAGACCTGTATCAAAAAGAGCTCATTCAATAGTAGAGGCTTCTAAAATCATTATTCTCACAATTTACAGTATGTAATCTTGCTCCTTAGGGGAAGGATGTACATAATATAATTAACCTATACCACGTCCCTGTGGAACAACCTAACTGCTCAGAGTAGGTCCCCTTCGATGTATAAGAGTAATTGGTGTATGGATACCTCAGCAAGGACCAATATTTATGCAGCCTGGTTGGCCTGCATTGCTGTAGCTCCCTAATTGTCACCGATCTTAGAAACCAACTCCTAAACCTTTCATCGGAGTTGACCCCCCCTACCACTCACAACCGGAGGGATGGTCCTGCAAAACCATTGCATGTGGAACATCCCTCCATAAGCTTGGCACTCGATTGGGTCACAGTCACGCTGATTCTTCATGTGTCCTCTCCTTCCACACTAGTGAAAAAACACCGAGTTACTAGCACTCATATACTAACTGATGCTTATCTCTTGGGAAGCATCAAAATGGTGCTTCCTGCCTAAAGAAACAGAACCACTAGGTTGAGAAGAAACATTTCCCTACTCTATATCCTCAAATTCCCTCAGTTTCCACTCTATAATCAGGGCCTGATTCCCAATCTCAGTGATAGAGGTCAACATGAACACGTTGACCTGGGATTTGATAGCATGTCAGAGGCCTTCCTCAAAGTATCTCACTCTCGACAGCTCATCAGTAAGTTACATCAGTGAAAAACTATGCAACTCTGTAAAGTATGTTGAGTACTCTATAACCTTCATGGTTCCTTGGTCTAGATGCATGAACTCACTACCTCACTCTACCCATAGTGTATTGGGGTAAAATTTGTCAAGTAAGTAGGTCTAGAAATCATTCCAACCAATATATTGTAGCCTTTCATCCTGGTTCAGAACATCCAACCGGAACTTTACTGTTCCATGTATCATATAAGGGGTGAGCTTGAACCTCCTCTCAAGAGGTGTCTCTAGATGCTCGAAGATAGCTAGTGTGGTCTCAAGCCACAACTCGGAATCTTATGGACCATCATACCCCAAAAACATGAAATGATTTTTCTTCTAGAACACCCATGTCAGCTCATCCATAGTCATGGTAGGATATGGTGCTCCTTGAAAAGTCAACATATAGCAAAATAACACCTCGTGGAACTATTCCTCGTCACCTATGTTTGAAATAGTCTATTGTACCACAAAAGCACTAAAAGAGGATCCACTAGTATCTCATGTTCCACCACCTTCGAAGCATGGTCATCGCCACCCTCTTGGCATACCATTGGAGGTCTTCATGTTGGAATGCCTCTACAATGCCAAAAACTCACCTCAGAAAGGATTGACATCAAATTCGCTTCTCAAAAGCGTATGAAAGGTCAAATCCATCCTGAAAACAAGTCATAACACACAACATAATCCTAAATACATGACTGTATAAAGAACAACCCCAACACAACTAGAAACACTACCTCTCACCCACTCAAAATCTGGGTGTAGTTCAACTATCTATTTTCAACTTATTTTCATTTAACAGTCTTTATTTGACATGATTTAACCAATGGTCCACCAAGTTCTGATCCTTGAGGACCCATAACACCTCGTTATCCAAAATTTTATAACCATATAATCCATACACATCAAATTCACTTTAAAATTTTAATTTAAAAGGTACATCATTTTCTATTCCAAAAGGGACCATACACCTTATGAATTGAAAGATGTTGTCACTTCTCTATCCTCTGTACAATGTCTACGACAAAATCAGGAACATATATTAGAGCACCTATCAGAATAGCATACGTCAAATAATTCATCTTAAATGGCCGGACATATTGCATGATATGTGATTTCTAACAAGCGAATATATGATGCATGAGATTCAATACCCTCATCTCATCATGTTGAAAAAAAATAGAACGCACAACTGCATCAATAGTATCTGCATAAATCATGTGTGTCTCCTAATGGGGATATCAAATCAACTATAATAGACAAAACCAGAAAATAGCAATTTCATTTAGGGTAATTTGGATTTTTTGTGTTCACGGGTTAGCTACGATCGATCATATCTCATTAACAATTTACATTTTCCTTTATATCCCTGTCTATTGTCTCCAAACAGTAAATCAATCTAGAATATAAATTGTCTTTGATACAACATTGTAACATCGTGAACTCGGAAGCCACTCAATAGTTCTACAAGCCCGGTTGGCTACATGGCGTTAAGCGCAATCCTCAAATTCCAGATGCTTCCGACTATTAGAGAGGGTATAGTTGAGTAATTGGGGAGACTATTCCCTAATTACGAGATTATATCATAGTGGAAGTCAATCAATTTCAATATCAAAGGTAAATACAATAAGCAGACAATTGGTAAAATAGATAAGCAAGATAGGAATATATAACAAGACATAAGTGTCTCATATACCATGATGCAAATGATACATGTATCTAGTTAACAACCAAAAAATATACATGGAAATAAAGTACAATACATGTATCCAAAATCCAAAAATATCAAAATGTGTCATAGTATCATCGCAAGCCTCAGCTGGGTCTCATGCTCCCATGCTCTAAAAAAATGACCAACAACTAGTGTTTGGCCGCTTGACCATACTATCACCTGAAACCATATAATTTGTTTGGGTCCCCAAGGAGGAACAAAAAGGGTGTGAGATAAACATGCTAGTAGGTTTTGACCTAATGATCTATACAATTCTATGCAGGACTACGAAATAAGAAAAACAAGCACAAGTAAGAAGTAATGTAAGTGTGAAAGCCCAAGGCATATAACCAATGCAAACAAGTTATACCGAACAGCCTCTTGTGGATCCCAGCAACAAGTGGAAGATCCTAACATGGAACCTATAGGCAATATAAACAAACAACATAGCCTTATCATAAAACAATCCATATGCTATCCATACAACCTTACTCTATAAAGAAAACCATATCCAAAACCCATGACATTGTCATACAGACACAGTCATATATCCCACGATCGTGCCATATAATCAATTGTAAACCATGAAGGGCTGAATCCAATGTATTGGAGAAGAAGGCATTATCATCAAGTCCTAGTATCATCTCTATATAATCTCAGAATAGGCACTGGTTGGAGTCCTAGGAGCATGTTTACCAGAATGTCCTATGTGAGTCCAATCAATCTGATTCTAATGGAAAACAAAGCCCGAGTCATCCCACAGAATCAAGACCCAAAGTGAATACTAAACCAAGGTGTCCACTACTGCATTCCAAATCCATGGAGATTCATCCTTGGAATCTATGTAAATCATCAACCATTCCATACATTTCATAATTTCCTACCATATGAGTCTACCCACTCATATAAACAATTACATTCAAAACCATTCAACGAGTATACCTACTCATTTAAACCGTTACATATCAAGAGTATATCCACTCATGTACTCCACTTCCATTTAATCATGTCACATGGTTATACCCACCCACTTATCACCAATTTCCATTTAACACATCACATTGATATTCCCACCCATTAATCATAATTACCAAAAAAACCATTTAATCAATCTAAAAAAACTAAAAAGTATACCCACTCATTTAATAAGTTCCATTTAAGCATTTAATCAATGTAGGCATGACATATTATGATAACACAAGACAAGGAGGCAGAACATCACTGACAAAAGAAACTTTATGTGCATTTTTATCAAATAATGAATATTTTTTTATTTTTTGAAATGATAAAACCCATGTATTTCAATGTTTTATTAAAATAATGGGTAATTTGAATTTTATAATGATTATGAGCGAAATTGGAAAAAATGCATAATTTTGGATTTTTGACAGATTTTTACCACAAGGGTATTTTTGTCATTTATTAAAAAATATAAGTAAAAAATTACTGATGAATTTTTTGTTACAATACTTATTTTATTTCCTTCATATTTATCTTTATGACCTAGAGCTGATTCGATGATCTATTAGTCCAAAAAATTCATTGAATTTGGAAACATTTCCGTGCGGACAGTGTGGACTCCACCACCGTAACAGATGCACAAATCGGTCTCCTCGCTTCTAATTTAGGTTATTCTACCTGGGATATCACTAGGATACATAGGACTGACTCTAAAACAATTTTAGTGGATTTTTTAAGTCATTAAAGTTTCCATTGATTGTTATACATTTGAAGGAAGCTTCCTAGAAGTTTCAGCCATAAAAAGTCTTATTCAATGAAAATTCTATACCTCCTTAATACAATGTCAAAATGAGCTAAAATGTGTGGATTTAATGGAAAAACATTTAATAACAACTTTTATGAAGGAGTACATGTGTTAATTGACAATTTTTTGTTCCAAAAATGCAAAACAATTTAGGGGATAGAATTCTGCCTATTAAAGGAGGCTCTCGCCTCTTTCCCAAATCATCAGCTCGACACCAACAGCCAAGGAGGGTTCTCAACGGGGAATGTGACAATGCAACACCTCTATTCCCACCCCATTTCTTCATTTTATTTTATTTTAATTTTAGTTTCGTATTATTTTTCAATTGTAATTCAAATTTTAGTATTATCAATCCATGCCTTGCTATTTCTCCACACACTTTTCTTCATTTCTTTCCCTATCTCTCTCTTATCTTCCTCCCACTCCATCAAGTAATCTATTACTCTCAGAAATGATAGGATTACCCCAATGCTTTTCCAAATGGAAGGTGAAGGTGATCATGAATTTTATTTAATGTTTAATTTTAGGTTTGTAGTTATATTTTAGTATCATGCACGGGGAAGCCAAATGTCCCTGATGTTGTGACTACCACCGATAACATGCAACTCAACCTATTCATATTATTTTATTTAATAATTTTACCTCTCTCAATTGGTTATTTCTTCACACATTGGAGTTGAGATAATCAATGGATGAAATAGATTCAATTGAACTGGGTCCTGGAAGAGGACAAATTCTAGAAAAAGTTGTGTCACCAACATGGATTAAAGGAAGAGGTGGAATTGAGAGTGCACAAACATTCAATGATATTCCACAATTAATAAATAAAGAATAATAGTTCAAACATGAGATTTTGTGTTTGAATTATCAAACTGAAATAAGACATTTAAAGGGGAAAAATTATTGAATATTTAACCAACCCCCAAAACCAAGTTCTTTCTTATTAATTCATTCGACTTAGACTTGAATCTTAGTATATATTTATAATTATTGCTTCACATATCATTATTTTAAATAATAAAAAACCCAAAAAGATTTTAATCACTTTCTTCTAACAAAAAAACCACAAAAATAGATATAATGGGTGAATTAAATAAATTAAGTGTACTACATTAAGAAGAATCTTCAAGAGAGATGACCCTGGTCAGCCACTAATCTGCAGTAGGAAAAATATAATTATTTTTTTCCACACCCCACAACAGACGTGCGTCAAAACTGACGCTGTTTCCGGGGATCCAATCATTTGTTCATTTACTTTTTATATTTTCACATATTATTTATATATCATTTTTTTTAAAAAAACTAAAAAAGTTTTCCATGATGTATTTAAATTTAGAATATTATGCATGGAAAAATTACTCACAGGTGCAGCAAGAAAAACAAGAGGAAGTTGAATATTTTAGAAGATATCAGATGGATGAACATAGAGAAAGCATTAAGAAACTAACCAGAAAGGCCAATAGAGCTTTTGTTTATGTTCATGCATTAATAGAGTAACCCAACCCTAATCTAGAGGAAGAACATGAGAAAGTGGTGTAATAATTTTCTCCACTTATATTTGAAATTAAAGAACTTAAAGAAGAAAGGGAGGAAGACATATATGCTGAGCTATAAGTGGGAGATCAACAAAGATTGGATGAATTCTTGATTAAATATGTAGAACTACCTAACTTACCCATAAAATACAAATAATAAGATTTAGCACCACTGAAGGAAGAAACCACCACACTGGTGGAATTTGAAGTCATGATGGAGGAGCCTGACTGCCTACCTCCATCTTCAGAGAGTATACTCCAACAGACACTTACCACTAAGGAAGCGATTGAAGCTGAACCGACTCAGGGAGTTAAACCATTCATTGATTCTATCCATTCTAATTTTATTTAATATGAATTCTTCATCACTTTATGTGGTTATGATTATACAGAATTTGAAAACCTTAACTCTACCTTGGAGGATGAAGAAGAACCTCGATGTGCACATGATGAGGAACATATGGAGCTCCCAAGACACATTGAATATTTATTGATGGAAGTTAATGAAGATATTATAGTGTATTTCACTATGGAAACCATGATAAAAAATTCTTTTATGGTGAAGAATTTGATCTTGATACATCATGTTGTAATATTATTCAAATTGAATTACAATCTGACATTCCCATTGACTAATGTTTTGATGAATCATACCTCATGTAACTAATAGAGAGAGAAGAAGAGGTTGAAAAAGTATAAGCAAAGAAAAGGGATGATTCATTCTTCATCCTACCCCGACCATGCAATCTATAACTCATTTTAAATGGGGGATATGGTGTGCTATGTCCCATAAGGATGATGAAAAATCTAGGAAAGGCCACATGTGGTCATTCAAATCAAATAAGCTTTGTCCTTCATCAGAATTTGGATAACAACAGGTACTGACCTCTAGAGGTAGTCAAAATTCAGGGCCCTCTTGGGGGATAATAACATGATTTATCGTTACTTTATTTCTTGGAATTAATATTTCATATTATTCTCATTGAAATAATTTAACATGTTCCCCCCTCCCTGTTTTATTTTGAGATTAAACGAAATGATCATTGTGATTAATTGAGTAATTTTCTTTTGTAGGATCATGACGGAAGAAGGCATACCCTTATAGTAAAGTGGAGGGACCAGGTTTCATGGAAAAAGGGTGTTCAATTTTTGTGTTTAATCTTTTAATCTATCCACTTTTTTGTCAACAACATGTTTTTATCTTTAAAGTTAAAATTTCATGCCCACACATGAATTCATGTTTTACTCAACTTATCAAAGAGACATGAGTTACATGGGAATCTCGTGATTACTTGTTTTAGATTTAAATGTTGCTATGATTA
This sequence comes from Viscum album, assembly GCA_963277665.1. Taxonomy (NCBI): domain Eukaryota; kingdom Viridiplantae; phylum Streptophyta; class Magnoliopsida; order Santalales; family Viscaceae; genus Viscum; species Viscum album. The sequence continues at coordinate 957,881,906 of OY728148.1, read as the reverse complement.
AATGATTTAAATTAATAATTGAAGTTTTAAAATAAAGCATGGATAATGAAGTAATGACTCATGTTTTGAAGGAATTAATTGATTAATGTAAATGAAATTTCTCTACCATCCTTCATGCATTGAATTTTTGAAGTTCATGTGAATTGATTTATTAGTCATGCCATGAGTGATTTTTCAATGTTATATTTTTCACTCCCATGAGGATTTATAGACCATGTACTTCCTATTTATTTTTGTGCATATTTCATGGATGATCATGGTACATGTAACTAACAAGAACTTTTATTGAAACTTATCAAATCTATGACTACTAAAAAACATATTTAAAATGATTGAGGAATCTTTTGGAAATCCAATTTTCCTTAAAAGACCACGTTTACATCAATCTTTCATTTAGCCCATAGAGACCTTGAATGGCCTTTATAAGAATGAGCCATGTTTCAAGCCATTTTAATCCATTCCTACCATCCTTTGAGTATTTTCATGATATTTTAAAGTTCAAGTGTCGGGTAAAAGGGAATAATGGGGGATGGGATAATATACATTTTAAGGAAGAAGTGTGGGGGTATTATTGTGGTAATTGTAAAAGGTTGTGGAATCATTAATTATACTCTATTTTTTCCCTCTTGAATTGAAATAATAACAAAAATGACAAAAAGAACCAACAAAACGAAAAAAAATAGATTGTGATTTCGGAAAACCAAAAATCACCATTTTCTAGACCATTGATCTTATGATCATTTGTGGTTAGATGAAGGATGTGAGATTTGATATAATCATAGCTTTCGAAAAAAAGTAAAAAAAATCTGGAGGTTGACCAAATCATTAATTATTCATACTTTATCATAAAATATTCTTGGAGTTTTGGGAATTAGTTATTGCTACATTGAAGGGGATAATTTCATTATATTTTTAATTTTGATATCATGCATAGTACTTAAGAGATTATCCTCCTACTTAAGCCTTAATTTTTAAAGCATCAAATCCTATAAACCTTAAACCTCAGAGTCAATAGAACCTTAATTGAAAGTCCTCATCATTTCATGTGCGTTTTTTATTTACAAAGTTGCGAAATTATTTCAATTACAAGCCTATGGATAAGGAGCATGTTCTCATGATATGAGAATAACTCTACATGAATTGTATCATGAGTGATGTGAGAAAAGAATTAAAAGTGAGGTAAATCCTGACTTGTCATGTTTAATAATAATTAATCAAGGATCTTGAATGAATGAAAGGATAAGTTCCATCAATTTTCAAACGGTAAAAGTAAAATATGTGAATTATTTGTTTCTTTGAAAAATGTGAAATTAAATTGATATTTTATCCAGAATTTTGAAAGCTTGATTTCACAATGAATTTTTTTTATTTTATTTCCCTGGAATTTAAATATTGGTAATATTGGTGCCCTCTGATTTCCATTTTGAGATTTTATACTTGGGGAAATGCATGGTTTATGTGTTGGGGTATTTGACAGGGAAAATTTATGTGCATATTTTTTTATCAAATATTGAGGATTTTTAACATTTTTCAACAATAAAACCCATGTATTTCAATGTTTTATTAAAATAATGGGTAATTATAATTTTAGAATGATTATGAGAAAAAATGGAAAAAGTGCATAATTTTGGATTTTTGAAAGATTTTTACCATAAGGGTGTTTTTGACATTTTGGAAAAAATATAATTCCAAAATTCTTGGTTTTTTTGAATCTTGATTTTATTTCATTTAAATTTCTCTTTAGGTTCTAGATTTGATTCAAAGATATATTAGTCCAAAAAATCATTGAAGTTGGAAACATTTCCAGGCAGACACCATGGACCCCACCACTATAACAGATGCACAAATCAATCTCCTCACCTCCCATTTAGGTTATTACACTAGGTATAGAACTAGTACACATCATAACAACTCTAAGAAAAATTTGGGGGAGTTTTTAATTCATTAAGGTTTCCATTGATCATTATACATTTGAAGAAAAATTCTTGGAAATTTAATCCACAAAAATCCTTATTCAAAGAAAATTCCATCACTCCTTAATCCCATCGATAAATGGGATGAATCTTGGAGGGTAAATGGAAAACATATTTATGAACAAATTTTATGACGGGGTCCATGTGTGAATCGACCATTTAATGGGCCAACATCACACAAAATTTTAGAGGATAGAATTATTCCTATAAAAGGAGGTCGTCGACTCCTTCCCAAATCATCAGCTCGACACCCACAACTAAGGAGGGATCCCATTAGGGCATGTGCTAATTATTCTCCACTATTACCCCCTTATTTATTATTTTAATTTTATTTTAATTTTATTTTTTTATTAGTTTTCAATTTAAATTTTATTTTTATTTTTATTAATCCATGTCTTTGTGTTTCTCCATCCACTTTTCTTCATTTATTTACCTCTCTCTATTCTCTTCCACCCACTCCACCATGTAATATATTACTCTCGGAAATGAGAGGTTGACCCTGAGACTTGGCCTGGGTGGAGGTGAAGGTGATCATGAATTTTCTTTAATGATTAATTTTAAGTTTGTAGATAGATTTGAGTAGTTTGTACAGGTAAAGAGAATGTCCCTGATGTTGTGACTACCTTCGATGACATTCAACTCAACCTATCTCTATTATTTTATTTAATCATTCTTCATTGTCTCTATTTCTTAGTTCTTCACACATTGGAGTTGATCTAATCAATTGATAAAATGGCTTGGATTGAATCGAGTCTTGGATGATGACACATTCTAGACAATGTTGTGTCACCAACTTGGATTAAATGAGGTGGTGGAATTGAGACTTCTCAAACATTCAATGATATTCCACAATTTTTAAATAAAGAATAGTAGTTAAAACATGAGATTTAATGTTTGTATTAACAAACTGAAAAAAAAACTTATAAAGTATAATAATTATTGAACATTTAACAATCCCCCAAAACCAAAATCATTCATATTAATTCACTTCCGGAAATGGAGCTTTTCCCAATCCCTGTAGTGTACTTTTACCAACGATTTAAGGAAATTGTTGGTAAAAGTTGGTTAAATCATCTTTTCTAAACAATTTTCCATAACCATTGGGAAATATATACTATATACCAATAATTTTCTTAAACCATTGGTATAGAGAGGTTTAAATCATCCTTTAACAACGGTTTTTAAAAACCATTGGGAAAGTTTTTTCCCAAATTCATAGATGCTCAAACTCCCCCATTCCATGCAACTGCAGCCCTAAACAGAAGGGGGAATTGGGATTTTCCTTCCCCTACGGCCAAAATCCTTCATCCTTAAGATTTATCAATTCTTCAAATGTATTATGTAAGTGATACTACATCTACTATTGTGGTATTATGTTTTCATTTGGGGAAGTGGAGAAGCGGGATTCTGTTTACCATACTGCAGAAATTCATCGTTCCGATCCATTTTCAAAATTTCTTAGTTCTACACTTCTAATTTGTAAGTGGTACATTCATTTTAATGTTCTACATCTACTGTTTGGGTTTTCTATTTTGATTTGGGTGTGAATGACTTTTGATTTCTATTTTATTTCGGTGTGTGTGTTAGGATTTGACAGTGAATCAAATTTGTTTCAAAATGAATTAGGTGTTAATATCATCCATAAATTTTCAGTTCCTAGAAGGCTTGGTATTTCTGTAAATTTGGTGTTAATATCATCCATATTCGACATGATTCACATCATGGTAAGAATGTGTGATGATGTTGTTAAGATCAGAGAGAAATCTCATACACTCTGGGTTGTTTATAGTGTCATGGTTAGTCATGAGTGATAATTGGATTCCTAAGATGAATGTACTAATATAACGTTAGGGTTAATTAAATATGGTTCTCACTGTATGTTGTATATTGTGTCTCTTTCTTGTACAATACTCACTTTTATGATGGTGGGGTGCTTTTCACTAGCCATGTTGGCATGTGTGTACATCCATAACAATGTTCGATAAGTCAAAATTTTAATTCAGTAATCTTGTTATCATTGAAAACCATTATTATTAATCTCAAATTTAAAAATAAATGTTTTTGTCTATATTTTATGAAATAAATCATTTTTTCAAGACATGAACAACCTATTAGTGTAGAAGCCTAAACTTTATCCACCCATGGGGTGCACTTGACTTGAGGAACTAATTGGGTAATGAAAGGTATGACCATAGAGGTGCCAAGAATGATTTATTGAACATGAGTGACTGATTTGGGAATCTTTTAACACATAATGGGGCCTGAGGCATGTGCCTCTATTTGGGATGCCTAAAAAGGGGCATTGAAATCCTCTTTTACCAATGATTGGGTGCAACCGTTGGTAAATCTTTTCCCTTTACCAATGGTTTGATTCAATGAAGAGGCAATAAACCTTTATTGATGATTGTGGATTTCGAGTTATTGAAATGAATCACACTCTTTCCACCAATGAAACAGATTATTGGGATGTAGATTAAGAAGCTATGTCAAATTTTTGAATTTATTGAGCCTCTTGTATAGTACTACTTCCTAATAGTTGTAACAATGTTTTTCTTCTTGATACATAAAATACATTACCATCATTCTGTTTATGATTCTGTTATTAGTTGGTATTACTGATTTGGTTATTTTCATCCATTTCCAATATTTTCCCATTGTTATCTTCCGTCCACTTTTTAACTGATAATATTAAAATTGTGGAACCTAGGTAATTAGGTAATAGTCTCCCCCAGACACAACAAAGGCTCTCACTATTATTCAATAACATTTTTAATTTTGGTAGATGTGCCTGAGCCCATGTGGCCATCTAGGATTGGGTCACTAATGAGTGGAATCCTGGTTTAGTACATTACAATTCTAGGATATCCTTTTATAGGTATTTATAATAAAATCAATACCTATAACTATTGAAGGTTCATCTCCAAAATCAATTAGGACATGATTCAATGAATACACCTACATCATTCAGAGTGTGTATCCTAGTACTTACCTTCAAACCACCATAAATCGTCTATTTCTATATATATTTTCATCAGAATGGATTTTCTATGTTATGTTTTTTGGGTCACACAATAGTTATTTGTTTCTAATTACTTCCATATTTCTTTTCATTGTAGGAAATGACACCCATTGAAGAGATGCAGAGGAAAAAGATGACATAAAATAATCATCGCATGACACAGATGGACGTTCCTCCACTCATCCATGTTGTGAGTATTTTATTTCAAATATATATATTCCAATAAATTAAAATATCATGTGTTTACTTTTTTGTTATATTTTTTTTCAGGATCGACCCCCTAAATGAGAGATATCCAACGAGGAGCCAGATATTGCTGCCAATACAGAGGATGGTTGTAGGAGGGAGGTGGTTTAAGAGTTAGACGATCATTTGGTTATCCCAGTACAGTGTCCAGTGGTATGCGGGCTTGTGGTGCGAGAGATAGACGATCCACTGGTCATACCCGATTAGACTATGCCCCTACCACAGACGTATCTTCTATGCCCCATTTTGATTCTGGTGTGACCTTAGGGACACACAGGAGATTTAGGCCTCTGATGTTTACAATACCAGTTGGCCAGACGTCTGTGCCATCATCTTTTCCATCTGGTTCATTATCTCTGAGAGATTATATACCACCTTCGTCAACTCCTACTCCGACAATGTATGTGGTTGAGGACATTACACAGAGGGACACTCAACCTGTATAGGATATTCCTTCATCTTCTGCACATCCAGTGACGCCCATTGATCTGACTACCACATGTATATTTATATAACTCTAATAACTTTTTATCTGAATTTTTATTTTTATTATAACTTGTACTGATATTTTTGTCTTTAAAAACAGATTCATCTACTGATAGGAGGTGAGGGAGGGGGTGTACTCACTTGCATGCAGAATGGAACAGCCAGACACAGTTGATGGTTGAATACAATGATGAATGAAAAATGATTGATAAATCTGGGTAGCAATGTCAGGGATTTTTGGTGATGCTAGCCAAATACTCCGACGTCATTCTGGTCAGCCCTCTCTCTTTGAGACATCTACCAAAAAAATTCAAGGATAATGCGTGGGCACAAATATGGGTAAAAAATATATTGGATTTAATGTAGTATTTTTTTTATTTATATGAATTAATCTATTGGGTGTTAGCTTCGGTTTAACTTCCCTGATGGTGAAGGTGCACGACCAGCACATTTAAAGGATCTAGGAGAGCATTAGAGTGGTTATAAGCATGAGATGTATGTTGGATGGTGTGATATAGTGTGCAGAGAGTTGGAGAAAGTACCTATCATGGATGATTTCCTGAGAGAGAAATATTTCTAAATAATTACCCATTGGGAGACTACCAAATTTAAGATATTAATCTCATTTGAGGTATTTAAATGAAAGTTTTATTTTTTTCACTAATATTATCTTATTTATTATTAAACATTATTTAGGAATCTTCTAAATAACAAAAAAACATTGATTCAATAAAATTCCTCCACACTTTGGGGTGCACTACTACGTCAGATCATGAGAGTCAGCTAGTACGATATAGTTGTTTATAATTTTTCATTAGGAATTTCCCTTCTTATTTTTTCCTACATAAATTATGTGATTTATTGAATATTGAATATATGATTATACTTTCACTTTATATTGTTTCATTTTCATTACAGAATAAAAAATTGAATATTGAAGGACGTCTCCCTCGAGTAAAATGGTTTTGCTCGAGTAGAAGGAAAACATGGAACTTTGGTTAATGAAATGACACAAGAAAAGATTGTAAGTTTTAATTTGTGTATTTAAAAGTCTAATTTCTATTTTGAAATTTACTAATCTAGTAATATTTTTAACAGGCTGATTTAGAGGCCCTTGATGCCCAAAATCCTGACAATTTAGGGCCACACGATTATTTGTATCAGGTTTTGGGAGATTAGCACTCTGGTCGATTACGCTGCCGACCTGGTAAGAATATATTCTCGACGAGGTATTGGTCCTCTCAAGGTATCCATTCTAGTACCACCGAGTTGGAACATGTCAAGGAGTATAAAAGACAGGCTGATAAAAGGGTCATAGAGTTGGAATAACATGTTCAAATAATGGAGAAAGAATTTATAAAATTGATCAAAGCGTCATCTTCATCACTTCCACTAGAAGCCAGTGCGGCTTTTCAAACATATATGTCACCGATGGTTGTACTATCCTATGCACCAAGTGGCAGTTCTAGTGGCGGTCGAGATGATGACATTCCTGGTGATGACGACGATGCTAAAGAAGACGAGGGCGAGGATGAGGATGAGGATGAGGGTGATGATGGGGCCAAGGGCGAGGATAGGGCCAAGGATGAGCATGGGGACGATGACAAGGAATACGACAAGGACAATGATGGAGGGGAGGATGAGGCTGATGATAATTGTGGGGATAGTGATGGTGATCAGGGGAAGATTGATCCATTACATTTTTGAATTATTTATAACTCTTTATTTTTTAACCTGGTTTTTCACTCTGGTATTGATATTATTGAATTCAGTATAACTCTTTATTTTTTACCATATATGGAATCCTAATGATGTTATAATGGTTTATGGGGCTTCTGGGGCTTGTTTGGAGCTCAGAACCCCGGTCGGCATAAAAAACACTATGCCTCACGGTTAGTAAAAAATTTAAGTCCTTACCACAGGGTATCTACCAAAAATATAGGGATATGTATTAGAAGTAATGTTCATGATTTTCCCTAACCATGCACCAGAGGATGCACATCTTTCACAATTTCAATAATTTTAGTATAAGATATTATCACTATTGTTGAACGATTTTCCTAACTGGCATACAAAAAACCAACAAAATACATTTGTATTGGGTTTATACTTTAGGAAAACGATCCATGAGTCATATGTGATATGTACGAGTCAACCCCTCCTCAATCTTAGGCACGATGTGCCTGGTATCACTCAAAGTGTCTCTCTTTTGTTTAAAATCGACACCCTTTTAAGTAAAAAAAACGGGCATATATAAAAACTGACCAAACGTATTTGGATTGTGTTTATACATTAGGAAAACAATCCATGGGTTATATGTGATGTGTACGACTCAATACCACCTCAATGAAAGGCACGGTGTGTCCGGTACCACTCAAAGTGTCTCACTTTTATTTGAAATGGACAACATTTTTTTGGGAATAAAAATTGACATACCGAAAATAGACCAAACATATTCGGATTCTATTGATACATTAGAACAACGATCCATGGGAAATTTGTTATGTGTAAGAGTCAACCCAGCATCAATCCGATGCATAGTGTGGCCGGCACCACTTAAAGTGTCTCACTATTATTTGAAATGGACCAGATTTTAAGTGATAACAAAAACAGACATACAGAAAACCGATCAAAAGCATTCAGATTGTGTTGATACATTAGGACAACAATGCATTGGTCATTTGTGACAGGTACAAGTCAACTCCACCTCAACCAGAGGGTTCGTGTGACTGTGATTGTCGAAAATGCACTCTGTGTGTCGTAAATGGCCAAAACATGCGTTCAATGATCAAATGCATGACGAACGACATCAGAATGACTTGAAGTCACACAAAAATACCCTAATTATTAATTTAGAGGTGTACGAGGAGACGACATTCCAATAGAATGCACAGTTTTCACAGCATGACTGAATATGTGTTTTTTTAGGTGTTTGGTGAGCTTGAAAAGCATGCGTGGGGTGGCCAAAACCGACCGAACGTCCTCATAATTGCATGAAATCAGACAAAAACAAAAGGTGGGTGAATTTTGAAATGTTCAGATAAACATAACATCAATCAGAGGTGTCGTGTGATAGCGGTGGCGAAAAACGCACTCCGTGTGTCGTAAATGGCCAAAACATGTGTTTAACAGTCAAATGAAAACCGAACGACATCGTAATGACTTGAAATCACACAAAAACACCCTAATTGTTATTCCTGAGGTTTAGGAGGATACGTCATGTCATTCGGACACACGGTCTATGTGATACAGTTGAATATGTGTTTTTTAGGAATTTGGTGCTCTTGAAAAAGCGTAAATGGGTTGGTCAAAACCGGCCTAACAACCTCGGAATGCCATGGAATCAGATGACAACAAAGGGTGGGTCAATTGTGAAATGATCGGCCAGAAATCACGTCAATCAGAGGTGTTGTGTGACCGCGTTGGCCGAAAACGCACTCTGCATGTCGTAAATGTCCAAAAACATGTGTTTAAATGTCAAATGAATGCCGAACAACATCGGAATGACTTAAAATGACATGAAAACTCCCTAATTAATATTCTTGTGGTGTACGAGGATATGACACATCATTCAGACACGCGGTTTGAACTGCACGACTGAACATTTGTTTTTTAGGTGTTTGGTGCACTTGAAAAACATGCATGGGGTGGTCAAAATTGGTCGAACAACCTCAGAGTGGCATAAAATCGTATGAAAACAAAGGGTAGGGGAATTTTGAAATGATCTTCCAAATGATACATTAATCGTAGGTGTCGTGTGACCGCGCTAGCCAAAAACGCACTCGGCGTGTCGTAAATGGTCAAAACATGCATTTAACTGTCAAATGCAATCCAAATGTCATTAGAATGACTTGAAATTGTTTAAAAACACCCTAATTATTATTCTTGAAGTGTATTAGGAGACAAAATATCATTCAGAAATGCGGTTTGCACGGAATGGATGAATATGTGTTTTTTATGTGTTTGGTGCGCTTGAAATGCTTGCGTGGGGTGGTCAAAACTGGCCGAATGACCTCAGAATGCCATGAAATCCGACGATAACAAAGGGTGGGTGAATTTTGAAATGTTTGGCCAGACGGCGCATCAATCGGAGGTGTCTTGTGTCTGCGGTGGCTGAAAATGCATTCCAAGTGTCGTAAATGGCCAAAACACGTGTTTAACGGTCAAATGCATGCCGAACGACATCTAAATGTAATGAAATCAAATGAAAACACCCTAATTATTATTCTTGAGGTGTATGAGGATATTTCACATCATTCGGACACGCGTTTTGCGCGACACAACTCAATATGTGTTTTTAGGTGTTTGGCGCGCTTGAAAAGCGTGCGTGGGGTGGTCAAAACCGGTCGAACGACTTTAGAATCGCATAAAATTGAATAAAAACAAAGGGGGGTGTATTGTGAAATGGTCGGCCATACGACAGATCAATCGGAGGTTTCATGTTACCGCGGTATCTGAAAATGCACTTTTCATGTCGTATATGGCCAAAACATGTGTTTTACGGTCAAATACACACTGAATGATATTTGAATGACTTGAAATCACACCAAAACACCTCAATTATTATTCTATAGGTGTATGAAAATATGGAACATCATTTGGACCTGCGGTTTGCATGCCATGACAGAATATGTGTTTTTTAGGTGTTTGGCGCGCTTGAAAAGCATGCATAGGGTGGTCAAAACCAACCGAATGACCTCAGAATGCCATGAAATCAGACGAAAAGATAGGGTGGGTGAATCATGAAATGGTTAGTCATACGGAACATCATTCAGAGGTGTCATGTGACCGCGGTGGCCGAAAATTTACTTCGTGTGTCGTAAATGGCCAAAACATACGTTTAATAGTCAAATGCATACCAAACGACATCAAAATGACTTGAAATCACACAAAAAACCCCAATTATTATTCATGAGATGTATGAGGAGACAAAATGTCATTTAGAAGCACGGTTCCCACAACACGGCTGAATATGTGTTTTTTAGGTGTTTGGTGCACTTGAAAAGCATGTGTGGGTTAGTCAACATGGGTTTAATGACCTCAGAATGCCATCAAATCTGACAAAAACAATGGGTGGCTGAATTTTGAAATTTTTGGCTAGATGTCATGCCAATCGAAGGTGTTGTGTGGCAACGGTGGCTGAAAACGCACTCTGTTTGTCGTAAATGGCCAAAACATGTGTTTTACGGTCAAATACATATTGAACGACATCGAAATGACTTTAAATCACACGAAAACACCCTAATAATTATTCTTGCGGTGTACGAAAAGACGACACATCATTCGGAAGCCCGGTTCACACGGCACAGTAGAATTTTTTTAGGTGATTTTCGTGCATGAATAACGTGCGTGGGGTGGTCGAAATCAGCAGAATGACCTTGAATTACTATGTAATCAGATGATAATAAAGAGTGGGTTAATTTTATAATGGTCACCCAGACGACACGTCAATTGGATGTGTTGTGTGACCACAATGGCTGAAAAAACACTCCGGACCCCCCCCCCCCAGACAGCCCCCCAACCCAACGATCCATGGATAATTTGTGATGGGTACGAGTCAACCCCACCACAATTTGAGGCATGGTGTGACTGGTATCAATCAAAGTGTGTAACTTTTGTTTGAAATGGACAACATTTTAAGTGACAACAACAACTGACATATGGAAAATCTTCACAAGGCTACACATAGATTCTTTAAATTAATAGATAAAAAACAAAATATGATCTATTGGTCATATGTTATTAGAAGAAAATATTCACAAGGCATAGATTGAAACACAATGGGTCATAGTATATATAGAAAAACATGAATTATATTAGGAATGAGTCTCGACATCCCATCATGAACATGCACCAACACTCATGTTCTAATTCTCATTCATGGGTCGTTCATTCTATATAGTAACATACTACAAATAAATATCATATAGTTATTTCATATGAAACCTATGAACACAAAACCATACCATATAACAAATTGGTCAACAAGTCTACACATAGATTCTTGAAAAATAAGATTCAAAGTATCATAAAAATACCCCAATGGCGAGGAATACATATGGTGACACCATAGCCCCATGGATCACCTCAATCCCATCCTCAAACAAGGGGTTCTAGGACCAAACCAAAGTCCCTTTGAGAACCCAATACCAAATACTCCATTGAATATTCATACCCACTACCCTAGATGGGGATTCATCTCACATCACACCCTGGAGATAAAATTACAATTAGCCACATACCCCCTTATTCTAATTGAAAAGTGTTTGAAAAATATGTAGGCTATTCCGATAACCCATCTCATATGTTGTGATTGGCCGATGTTTCCCACTAACACATCAGGAACCATTTATACATGGATACATAATCATTAGAGGAATATAAACATACCATGTGCTTCCTATAACTCATCCTAGGTCTAAGCACATGGCCACTACCATTGTCTATCTTGTGGGTGTCATTATCCTTGCCACTCTACCCTAGTTTATCTGTTGGTTTTAAGATAATCAACCCAAGACCATGACTAAACATCCCATGTTCATCCTATAACATGTATGTTTTTTCTCTTGTGTGTATTGGTGTCGTGGTTTGAGTGAGGAATGTATTCTAAATTTTGAATATTCTTATGTGTGTTTGTGTTGTGGTTTGAGTGAGGAATTAATTCTATATTTGGAATACTCTTATGGGTGTTATTGCATTTCCTATAACATGTAGGGTTTTTCCCTTATGGGTGTTACTACATTTGAATTTCTGAATTTCTAAATTTCTAAATTCTGGAATGAATTCTAAATTTTGAATACTTTGGATGGGGATTTTTTATTGGTGTTGTTGCAGGTCTGGAGAGGGGAGAGGGGCCTCCTGCTATGGATCTGAGCAATTGTATACCAACATTTTCAAAATCGTTGTTATAGATACTATAATATAACAAAATAATTGGTATAGCCTTATGGCTTTCCATATCCCATATATTCCAATGGTTTATAACCATTAGTATAAGGGTAACACACATATACCAACGGTTTACAAACCTTTGGTATATGTTATACATTAACATATATATACCAACATTTTGTAGCAAACTGTTGGTATACCTTATATTTTGACACCTATACCAACAATTTTCACAGAACCGTTTGTGTAGGACTATTGTCACGCCATTCTTGGCCACGATTGAGGGAACCGTTGATATAATATATACCAATGGTTTCCAGGTATTTACCAATGGATTATAACCACTGGTAAAGTGTAAAATTCCAGTAGTTATTCGTTCTTTCTAGACTTGCATCTAAGTATAAATTTAGAATTCTTTCTTCACATGTCATTATTTTTAATAATAAAAACCCCAAAAAGATTTTAGTCACTATCATTTAATAAAAAAACCACAAAAAAAGATAAAATAGGTGAATTAGATAAAGAAAGTGAACTACATTTAGAAGGATCTTCAAGAGAGATGTCCATGGTCTGCCACTGTGCTGAACTAGGAAAAATATAATTATTTTTTTCCACACCCCAAGAAATGTGTGCATCAAAACTGAAGCTAATTTCGCGGAGCCAATAATTAGTTCATTTTCATTTTCTATTTTCACATCTTATTTAGATTTCACTTCATGTAAAAAAATAAAAAAGGCTTCTAGGATGTATTCAAAATTAGAATATGACACATGGAGAAATCACTCATAGGTTTGGAAACAACAACAAGAAGAGGACGAATATTTTAGAAGAGATCAGGTGCATGAACATAGAAAAAACATTGAAACACTAACCAGAAAAGATGATAGATATTTGGATTATGTTCATGAATTAATGGATAAACCCAACCCAAACCTGAAGAAAGAACTTGAGAAAGTGTTGTAAGAAATTTCAACACTTATAATTGAAATTGAAGAACCAAAGGAGGAAAGGGAGGAAGACGTACCTACTGAGTTACAAGTGGGAGATCAAAAACGTTTGGATTAATTATTGGTTAAATGTGAGGAACTACCTTACCTCCCCAACAATACGAAGAAGAAGATTAAACACCCCAAAAGGAAGAAACCACCCATGTTGTGGAATTTGAAGTCAAGATTGTGGAGCCTGACTACCTGCCTCCATCCTCAGAGAGTCTACACCAAGAGGCACTTACCACTGAAGCAGAGATTTAAGCTGAACCAACTAAGGGAGATAAACCATTCATTGACTCTATACCTTATAATTTTATTGAATCTTAATTCTACATCACTCATTGTGGTTTTGATTATACAGAATCAGACAATCTCAGCTATGCCTTGGAGGATGAAGAAGAACCTAGATGTGCAGATGCTGAGGAACATATAGATCTCCCTAGATATTTTGAATATTTATTGATGGATGTTCATGAAGAGAAACTATAGGATTTCCTTAAGGTAACCATGACAAAATCTTCTTACTTTTATTGGGAAAAATTTGATCATGATGCTTCATGTTTTAATATTATTCAAATATAATTACACTCTGACTTTCCCATTGACTGTTCTTTTGATGAAGCATGCCTCGAGGAACCAATGTACAGAGAATAAGTGGTTTCACAAGTAGCAACCAAGAAGGAGGATGATTCATACTTAATCCAACACCCACAATACAAGATATACCTCATTGTTAAGGGGGTGGGGATATGGTGTACTCTATCCCTGGATCATTACACCCCCAGAAGGATGAAGCAAAAACTGGGAAAATCCACATGTAGTGGTTAAAATCAAAGAATCTTCATCCTCCATCCAACTTTGGATAATAGCCAGTACATCCCTCTAGAGGTTGTCAAAATTCTAGGCCGACATAGGGGATAATACCAAGATTTATCTTTACTTTATTTCAAGGAATTCAGATGTCAATTTATTTTATTTGAAATAATTTATCATGTGGCCCCTCCCCCTTTTCATTTTGAGCTAAAATTAAATTATAATTGGGATTAATTGAGTAATTTTCTTTTGTAGGATCATAACGGTAGAGGGAATCCACAGACAGTGAACGAGAAGACCAAGTTTCATTGAAAAGTGTGTTCAATTTTAGTGTGTTATCTTTTAAACTCTCCACATTTTTTTCCATAACATGTTTTGAGCTTTAAGGATAAAATTGCATTCCCAAACTCGAATTCATGTTTTACTCGACTTATCTAGGAGACATGAGTTTCTTAGGAATCCTCTGATGCGATGTTTTCAATTTCAATGTTGATATGATTAAATGATTGAAATTAATAATTGAATTTTTTAAACGAATCATGGATATTGAAGTAATGACTCATGATTTGAAGGAATTAATTGATTCATTTTAATTTAATTTCCCTACAATCCTTCAAGCTTTGAATTTTTGAAGTTCGTGTGGATTTATTTATTAGTCATGCCATGAGTTATTGTCTAATGTTATATTTCCCATTCCCGAGAAAATTTCTAGACAAAGTACTTCCTATTTATTCTTGAGCATATTTCTTTAGCAATCTTGGGACATGTATCCAACCATAACTTGTATTGAATCTTTTCCAATCTATGACAGTGCAAAAACACATTTAAAATGATTGAGGCATCCTTTGAAAAGCTAATTTTTCTTAAAAGACTACCTTTAAATCAATCCTTATTATAGCACATAGAGACTATGAATGACCTTTATTGGAATGAGTCATGTTTCATGCCATTTTTATCCATTCCTACCCTCCTCTGAGGATTTTCATGATATTTTAAAGTTGAAGTGTGCGGGTAAAGAGAATCATGGTGGACTGGATGGTATACTGTGTAAGAGAGAAGTGTAGGGGTTTTATTGTGGTAATTGTAAATGGTTATGTAATAACACATTATACTCTATTTTTCCCCTCTTTAATTAAAAAAATGAAAAAATGACAAAAAGAACCAGAAAAAAAGGAGAAAAAGGGTTATGATTTGGGAAAACCCAAATCACCATTTTCTAGACAGACGATCTTATGAGCGTATATGGTTAGGTGATTGGTGTGTGCTATGATAAAATCATAACTTTCAAAAAAAGACAATAATGTACAAAATAAAAAAATATATATTCAATAGGGTGCACAAATAATTCATTATGATTACTTGATCATACCATTTTCTATGAGTTTTGGGAAGTGGGTGTTGTTACTATGAAGGGGATAATTTTATTATATTTTTACTTTTGATATCTGGAATAGTACTTAATATATTTGCCTCCTCCTTGAGGCTTAATTTATAAAGAATCAAATCCTTCCCTCCATAAACCTCAGAGTCAATAGAACCTTAATTTCAAGTTCTCATGATTTTATGTGCATTTTTTCATTACAAAGTGTAAAAAGTAGTTTATTTACAAGACTATGGATAAGGAGCATGTTCTCATGATAAGAGAAAAACTCTACTTGAATTATATAATGAGTAATTAGAGAAAATAATCAAAATTGAGTTAAATAATGACTTGTTATGTTTAATAATAATGAATCAAGTATCTTTAATGAATTAAAGGAAAAGTTCCATCAATTTTCAAATGGTAAAAGTAAAATATGTGAATTATTTGTTTCTTTAAAAAATGGGGAATTAAATTGATATTTTTGAAATTTTTTGAATGTTTGATTTCACATTGATTTCTTTTATTTAATTAAATTGGAATTTGAATATTGGTAACATTGGTGTCCTCTAATTTCAATGTTAAGATTTTATGCTCGAGGACAAGCATGGTTTAAGTGTGGGGGTATTTGAGAGAGCAAATTTATTTGCATATTTTTAATCAAATAATGAGGATTTTTTAATTTTATTCACTGATAAAACACCTTTATTTCAACGTATTATTAAAGTAATGGGTAATTTTAATTTTAAAATGATTATGAGCAATATTGAGAAAAGTGAAAAATTTTGGATTTTTGACAGATTTTTACTACAAAGGTATTTTTGTCATTTAAAAAAATATATAATTCCAAAATTCATGATTACTTTTCTTATAATCATGATTTTATTTCATTAATATTTATCTTAAGGATATATATTTGACTCAATGATCTATTAGTCCAAAATATTCATTGAAGTTGGAAATTTTCCTAGGAAAATTGAATCGACCCCACCACTATAACGGATGAAATAATCAGTCTCCTCACATATTATTTAGGTGATTCCAACTAGGATAGAACTAGTACACATAGGATAGACTTTAAAACAAATTGAGATGGATTTTGAAGTCATCAAGGTTTCCATTGTTAGTTATAAATTTGAAGACAACTTCCTTGAAATTTTGGCAATAAAATGTCTTATTCAACGAAAATTCCATAACTCTTTAATCCCGTGGCTAAATGAGTTGAAATTTGGATGGAGAATGGAAACCACATTATTGAATAACTTTTGTGAATGGTTCCCAACATTAATCTAACATTTAATAGGCCAACAATATGAAATAATTCTGAGGAATGAATCCTACCTATAAAAGGAGGCCCTCGCCTTCTTCCTAAATCATCAGCTCAACCCCCACAACTAAAGAGGGATCCCACTAGGGCACGAGACACTTATTCACTTCATTACCCCCTAATTTATTCATTATATTTTATTTTAATTATACTTTTGTATTATTTCTCAATCTTAATTCAAATTTTAGTTTTATAAATCCATTCATTTGTGTTTCTCCATCCACTTTTCTACATTTCTTTCCCTCTCTCTCTACTCTTCCACCCACTCCATTGAGTAATATCTTACTCTAAAAAATGAGAGGCGGACCCCGAGACTTGGCCCGAGGGAAGGTAATGGTGATCATTAATTTTCTTTAATGCTTAAATTTATGTTTGTAGATAGATTTGAGTAGCACGCACAGGTAAGGTGAATGTCTTCGATGTTGTGACTGACTCCAATGACTTGCAACTAAACCAATCCTTATTCATTTATTTAATCATTTCCCTATCTCTATTGGTTAGTTATTCACATGTTGGATTTGAGCTAATCAATGTATGAAATGGATTCGATTGAACTGGGTCCTGGAAGATGACACATTCTAGACAAAGGTGTGTCACAAACTTTTATTAAAGGATGAGTTGGAATTGAGAGTGCTCAAACATTCAATGATATTCCAGAATTTGTAATTAAATAATAGTAGTTCAAACATGATATTTCATGGTTGGATTATCAAACTAAAATAAAACATATAAAGGATCATAATGATTGAACATTTAACCAACCCACCAAACAAGTTCTTTCTTATTAATTCATTCTGTTTAGACATTTATCTTAGTATAAATTTAGAAATCTTGATTCACATGTCATTATTTTAAATAATAAAAAAACCAAAAATATTTTCATGACTTTTATTTAATAAAAAAACTACAAAAAGAGGTATAATTGGTGAATTAGATAAAGTAAGTGAACTACATTGAGAAGGCTCTTCAGGAGAGACGACTCTGGTCAGCCATTATATTGCACTAGGAAAAATATAATTATTTTTGTCCATTCCCTACAACAGGCGTGCGTCAAAACAAATGTTGTTTCCAAGGATACAATCATTAGTTTATTTAATTTTTCTATTTTCACATCTTAGTTAGATTTCATTTCGTTTAAAAAAAATAAAAAATATAATTCCATGATGTATTTAAATTCAAAATATTATGCATGGAAAAATTACTCACATGTGCAGCAACAACAACAAGAAGAAGATAAATATTTTAGAAGAGCTTAGGTGGATGAACATAGAGAATTCATTGAACAATTAACCAGAAAGTCTGATAGAGGTTTTGATTATGTTCGTGAATTAATGGAGTAACCCAAACCTAAACCAGAGGAATAACCTGAGAAAGTGGTGGAAGAAATTTCACCACTTATATTTCAAATTGAAGAACCTGAGGAGTCATGGGAGGAAGACTTACCTGGTGAGCTAAATGTGGGAGATAAAAAATGATTGGATGAATTTTTCATTAAATGTGAGGAACTACCTCACCTCCCCCATACAATAAAAATAAGAACATTCATCACCACTGAGGGAAGAAACCACCCAAGTGGTGGAATTTGATGTCACGATAGAGAAGCCCGACTACCTTCCTCCATCCTCAGAGAGTCTACTCCAAGAGGCACCTACCACTGAGGCAGAGATCGATGCTGAACCGACTCAGGTATTTGAAAAATTCAATGGATCTACACCTTCTAATTTTATTGAATCTGAATTCTACAACACTCCTTGTGGTTTTGATTATACAAAATCTTACAATATTAGCTATGCAATGGAGGATGAAGAAGAACCAGGATGTGCACATGTTGAAGAACATATGGAGCTCCCTGGACACGTTGAATATTTATTGAATAATGTTCATGAAGAGATTAAAGTGAATTTTCATAAGGAAATCATGATAAAAGATTCCTAATTGGATGGAGAATAATTTGATATTAATTCTTCATGTTTTAATATTATTCAAATATAATTACACTCTGACTCTCCTATTGACTATTATTTTGATAAAACATACCTTGAAGAACCAATGGACAGAGAAGAAGAGGTTGCACAAGTAGCAACATAGAAGGAGGATGATTCATACTTTATCCTACCCCACCATGCAAGATATACCTCATTGTGAAGGGGGGATATTTTGTACTCTATCCATGGATCGTTACTCACCCAGAAGAATGAATCACAAGTTGAGAAATTTCACATGTGGTGGTTCCAATCAAATAAGCTTCATCCTCTATCAGACATTGTATAATAGTAGGTACTTCCCTTTGGGGGTAGTCAAAATTCAGGGCCCACTTAGGGGATAATACCAAGATTTATATGTACTTTCTTTCGAGGAATTTAGATGTAAATTTATTTTCATTGAAATAATTTAGCATGCAGACACCTCCCTCTTTTCATTTTATTCTTAAATGAAATGATCGGTGTGATTAATTGAGTACTTTTATTTTGTAGGATCATGATGGTAGAAGGAATGCCCAGATAGTGAAGGGGAAGGACCAAGTTTCATGGGAGAAGGGTGTTCAGTTTTTTTGTTTTATATTTTTAACATTCCACATTTTTTTCCACAACATGTTTTGAGCTTTAAAGATAAAATTTCATTCCCACACTTAAATTCATGTTTCACTCGGTTTATCTAGGTTACATGAGTTTCTTAGGAATCTTGAGATACCATGTTTTTGATTTCAATGTTGAAATGAATAAATTATTGAAATTAATAATTGAATTTCTAAAATGAAGCATGGATATTTATGTAATGTCTCATTATATGAAGGAATTAATTTATTCATGTAAATGAAATTTCCCTACCATCCTTCATGCTTTGAATTTCAGAAGTTCATGTGAATTAATTTATTAGTCATATCATTAGTGATTGTCCAATTTTATATTTCCCATTCCTAAGAGGATTTCTAGCCCAAGTAATTCCTATTTAATCGTGAGCATATTTTTGAGTGATCTTGGGACATGTAACTGACCGGAAATTGTAATGATACTTGTCAAGTCTATTACTGTGCAAAAACACATTTAAAATGATTTATGCATCCTTTAAAAAGATAATTTTCCTTAAAATACCACCTTAACCTCAATCCTTCTTTTATCCCACAGATACCATGAATATCCTTTATAGGAATGACCCATATTTCAATCCATTTTTATCCATTTCTACCCTCTTCTGAGTATTTGCATAATATGATAAAGTTGAAGTGTGGGGGTAATGTTAGTCATGGTGGACATGATGATATACATTATAAGGAAGAAATGTGGGGATATTATTGTGGTAATTATAAAAGGTTGTGAAATCATTAATTATACTCTATTGTTTTCCACACTTGAATTAAAAAATGTCAAAAAGGAAAAAAAGAACATACATAAAGAGAAAAAAATGGGTTGTGATTTGGGAAATCCAAAAATCAATATTTTTCAGATCGATGATCTTATGATCTGATGTGGTTATGTCATAGATGTGAGGTTTTATATAATGATAAATTTCAAAAAAAGAAAAAGAATATTCAAGAGGTTAAACAAATCATTCATTATTCTTACTTGATAATAACCTTTTCTTTAAGTTTTGGGAAGTGGGTGTTCATACATTGAAGGGGATAATTTCATTATATTTTTACTTTTGATATCACGAATAGTTCTTAAGAGATTAGCCTCCTCCTTAAGCCTTAATTTTTAATGCATAAAATCCTACCAACCTTAAACCTCAAATTCAATAGAACCTTAATTGCAAGTCATCGTGATTTTATGTGTTTTTTGTCTTTACAAAGTGGAGAAACTAGTTAATTTACATGATTATGGATATGGAGCATGTTTCTCATTATATAAGAATAAATCTACTTGAATTCTATCATGAATGATGAGAGAAAATAATCAAAAGTGAGGTAAATCATGACTTCACATGTTTAATAATAATAAATGAAGGAGATTGAATAAATGAAAAGAAAAGTTCCATTAATTTTCATAGGAAAAAAGTAAAATATTTGAATTATTTTTTTCTTTGAAAAAGGAAAAATTAAATTGATATTTTATGCAGATATTTGAAAGTTTGATTTCACATTGATTTTTTTTTTTTGATTTTATTGCATTGTAATTTGAATTTTGGTAACATTGGTGTTCTTTTATTTCCATGTGGAGATTTTACGCTTGAGGACAAGCATGGTTTATGTGTGGGGTTATTTGATGGAGAAAATTTTTATGCATATTTTTTATCAAATAATGAGGGTTTTTTAATTTTTTTCAATGATAAAAAGCATTTATTTCAATGTTTTGATAAAATAATGAGGATTGTTTTTTTAGTTTTTTTTGGTCTGGAATCACTGTGTAGATCCACAGCTCGTTGCATGAGCCCACGCCGGCATTGAGCTGTTCTATAGCTTGCCACCGCAAGAGAAGTAAAGGGCGAAGAGGAGCTCCAGGGGTCACCTAGGATACACCGACGACCTCACCGACATGTTCATGATGCAGTTTCTGTGGAAAGAGATGCAGTCCTTCCACTTCACTGAAGCCGCCACTGGGAGTTTGGAGAAGTACTTCGTGCAGACCTTGGGCATTGATTTTCGAGATTTCGGGTAATTTTTTGAGAATTAAATGAGGAAAATGCTTGACATTTAAACGTGGTGGTGATTAGAAGTCAGAAAAGGTCCATATATTCCATGATCCTTTTGTGTTGGGGGAAGGAAGGAGTGGGAGGAGTGCTGCGAGGCCATGAGCGGTCTGTCGGTGGCGATCATAGAGATGATGGGCATCAGACATGGGGTGGGACACAACTACCTTCAAGATTTCATCATTGGAAACAAATCGAATGTGTGTCTAAATTACTACCCTCCTTGCCGGTAATAGGAGGTGATGCTAGGGACGGGACCACACTGCGATCCAACCTCTATTACCATCCTCCACCAGGACGACGTGGGTGGCCTCCAAGTTTCGTAAGAAGGGAGGTGGAATTCTGTCACCCCCGCTCCAGCCATGTTCGATGTTCTCATCACCAAGACCTTTATGGTATACATGTCCACATTCACCACTAATAAATTTAACACTTCTTGTTTTCATAGTCATAATTAAAGGGAAAATCGCAGGCTCTGACGAATGGGATGTACAAGAGCTGCATACACAGGGCGGTGGTGAATGAGCAGAGGGCGAGGAAGTTGATAAGATTATTTCTGTGTCTAGTGAGGGACATGGTGGTGAGTCCCCCACCGTAGTTGCTGGCCAGCGGGAACCCCCGGAGGGCGTACCCAGACTTCTAATTGCCCACCTTCCATGACAGGTAACACCATGAAGATAAAACCACGAAGGTAACTCCACGAAGGTAGAAGTACCACGCAAGTAACACAACAAAGATATAAATACTACACCGGTAACACCACAATGACCATCCCACAAAGGTAGAAGTGACAAATAGGTAACACCAAAAAACACGAAGTACCACACATGCAAAAGACTCAGCTCACAATCAGGTATAACTTAAGTACATAAGTACAAATGATTAGTCATAAACTATATCATCTTATTCTCTTAAGAATAACTATTGCTGACCCACATAGGATCGATAGGTAAGTAACCCCCACTGACCAACACAGAATCTTACCCATATAGGATTGATATGCGTTAACCCACATAGGATCGCTGAGCACTGACCCACACAGGATCTGTCCCACATAGGATCGATGTTCATTCTTCACGTTGCAGCCTGCCACAGCTTTACTTGCACCCAAAACACTCAAGATTCGTAGAATCTTCCCCTCAAGATATATTTCATACCATTACCACCACTAATCTCCACAACGGAATAAATCAAAGGACCTACATGTCGTAGGGGTCCCAACGTGATAGACGATGCGTCAATCAGATGCTCGGTCTGTGAGTTATAAGCATTTTAGCTTTGGGGGTCCAGTTGGATTCGGGTTCGATCCAACCCGGCTCTACTCCAACTGCCCAATAAACTCAATTGGAGAATACCAAAAGGACCGTCTCAATCCAAGGATCCCAACTCTGTTGATGGCTCATCAAACAGACCTATGGTTCTCATGATATGCTCCTTTAAGTGTTCCAGGGTCCGGTTGGGCCTGGGTCCGGTCTGACCTGGTCGGTCCGACCAGGCCCGACTCGCTCTAGGCTGGGCTGGGGTGGACTCGGCCCGATGGGCCGGGGTGGACTCGGCCTGATGGGTCGATGTTTGGTCTGACACGCAAGAGGGGTGATCCGCAATGGAAGCCCAATGCAGCCCGCAAGGGGGGGTGGCCCTCAAGGGTGGACCGACCAGAATTGTGTGGCCCTCAAGCGGGGTAGCGCGCAAGGGGGGTAGCTCGTAAGGGGGCGGCCCTCAAAAGGGCGTCCTGACCAGCGTAGGGCTTCATTCTCGGTCTGGGGAGGCGGCCAGCTTTGCGGACGGAAGCTCGGTCAGAGGGCGGCGGCCTGGTGTGAGGGCGCAGGCCCGCTCTGAGGGCGGGGGCCCGATGCGAGGGCGGAAGCCCGGTGCGAGGGAGGTCGTCCATTCTGAGGGAACCAGCCCGGTCCGAGGGCGGTGGACCATTGTGAGGGATGTGACCCGCTACGAGGGTGATGCCCCGACTCGAGGGTGGCGGCCCGCTCTGAGGTCTGCGACCCAGTTCAATCCGATGCGGGGGGGGGGGGGGGGGTGTAACCCTGCGGTCACCCGAATTCCCCAAAATCCTGGAGGCCGTTCGGTTGGTGAGGCGGAAGACGAGTCGTGACCCTCCAGTTGTGGCATGTGTCGACGTGTTCGCAGTCTTCCATGGTGGTGCAAGGAAAGCAATATATCATAGGGTTCGGGCTGGGTTTGTTTGTGGTGCACCCCCCACGTTAGCTCGCAGTATGAAGGATATTAAGGGAATTCAATAAATAGTTGTATTGTACATACGAATAACCCCATATGATTCCCCTCAATAACCTCCCGCAAAGACGGATGAATCAAGGGTCAGCCCGTTAGACGGTTGAACCGCGTTCTTCGTATAATTTCAAGATTGTGGAAGAGGGAAACAAAAACACACAAACAAAAATAACCCCCTACCTGGAAGAGACGTCTACTGACAACGGTCGACATAATCTCCTTTATCGTTGTCATCGGTTCGTGACTCGGTGGTTCTCATCACCACTCGTTGGAACCAGTCTCGTCCTCCTGGTGGTTGGGGTCACGCTGCTTTGCCATAGCTTCATCGTTTTGTGAAGTCATTCCAACTACCCTCCCCGAGAACCATATAAATATTAGAGGAGAAGGAGTGTATAATGCTCGTGGAATTAATGAGGGTCATTTAATTAGTGAAGGTCCCAAATTTCCAACAGTTTGGTTACAAGAAAAGAAGAGTTAATCCATTTATTGGCTTGACATATCATCGGTCCTACCAGCGTCATTTGTCCATTGGAGGAAAGAAGGAAAATAAAATAACAAAACAAGTTAGTTTATTAATCATTAAAAGGTAAAAAAACATTTTCACCCGACTTACTATGGTTGAAGTTATGCCTCTTCTAAGAGAATACTAGAACTATGGGTTCAATGAAGCCCTCAGATTTTGAAGTCGAACAACAGTTCAAAAGATAGAAAATGCTGCTCATGCATTTTCTGAACGTACCCAAAAAAAGTTCTGAAAATTATTAAGAGTCACACTTAACCCACGCTGGTTGAGGGTAGGATTTTCCTAATTGAAAAATACCCCATTGAACCCAACGGTACTCTCGGATTTCGAATCCGAGTTACCGATTAAAAGTTATGGAATTTACAATAACATAATTGTCACTTAATTATTATATTTATGGACCAAAAGTAACTATCATTAGTGGCCCACGCCGGCCAAAGTTAGTATCTTCCTAAAGAGAGCATACACTCACGAGCTTAGCGGTGGTCTCAGATTTTTAATTCTACTTACCGTTTTGAGTTATAAGCATTTGAAAAATAAAATAACTTTATTTACGGTTATTCCATTTTCAGGTTATCTCACAGGAATCCCACACCAACTAAACTTAAGTCGTGCCAGGGATAAACTATAACGACCCATACTTTACATACATTGTTATTACATCAGAATTGATGCACACTTATTACAACATATAACAAAAACCAGGAAAGGACCGTATATGTATAATGTCTTTAGAAACTGGGAAACATAAACAACTGGTTCATAAAGCGTCTACTTTGCCTCCCATTTATTTCATCATATCTAGAGTCCCTTTTTGGCATATCCTACATAATAACCTTCTTCCTGACCTGGAGAAATAAAACATACAAAAGGGTGAGCTCAAATGCTCAGTAAGGGTAAACAAAAGAAATATCAATCACATCATATACATAAGAACATAACGTTTGGAAATCTTAACCTGCAATGGAAATCATAATTTCATAACATGGGATAAATCATAGTAGTGAAATGTAATCCCAATAATCATAACATAAAACATGAAACATTGTGGCATAAACACATAATCCTAGAGAATCATTTCTTATTAGTCAAGGCTCATTTCCAAGAATATCTTAGTGGACAAAGTCCATTTCTGAACTGAGTTCACTCCTCGTTTCAGTCCTGTTTCACTGAACCGGTTTAACCTGCCGTTCCAGCCATGTCTATCTCATGAGATATAAAATCTTTACCCAATGCATTGGAGGGAGATATAGGTCCCTCCAATATCGTAATGAAATCATTCTTAGTTGGTCCACAAAATAAACATACATCATTCATAGTAACCCTATAAATAAAATGGGTTTCATAAACATCATCCAATAATCACATAATCCATATAAAAGAAATGGATATCATTTAATTATAAGAAAATTGAGACCATGTAAATCATATAGACTTTATACTTGAAACATACACATATTAAATAATGTCATCTTAGATGGAAAAAGGTTTTGATAAAACACTTGAAATGAATTCTTGAGGAAAATATCCTTTCTTCTTCAAAATCAATTTCTTTCCACAAAACGTCATGCTATTTTAAAAGAAAGAGATTTTGTTGAAAATAGTCAAGAAATATTTTTAGGAAGCATCATGAAAATAATTCTTTATAAAACTGTAAAAATCTTTTCATGCCGTATAAGTTAAAAAACATTCTTCTTGTACTTTTGTCGGAAAAGTTAAAAAAAGTACCTCGTAGGGTAAACAAATGAATGATTCCATCCATACCATGGGGTAAAAGTCAAAATTGGTATAAAAGGACTTTAAAAAAACATTAATACACTTTTATAAAACATTTACATGGATGATAGCAATATCCCTAGTAAATACATAGGAATAAGTAATCTCGGATAAAAATGAGATTTTCACAATTATCCCTTACCTTAGGTCCGATATGCTTTGTACCTGTCCGAACCTCCTGTAAAATTATTTAAATCATGTTATTGGCTTATTATAGAATCATAATCATTGTTATGATATCACATATGGTCATATTCTTAGCTTCTTATTAGTAATATTTTATTACAACTTGTTATACAGGTGTTTATTACTTTTTGTTCTTATGCGTGTTTTGTCGAATAAATTCGTATTATTCTCTTTAGGTTTTAGATACCTCATTTCCATAATGTTATTAGTGTAATATATATCATGTTAATTCATTCAATTCATTTATATTATCATTATGCAATGAAGATCATGTTGAACGAGTCTTATCACATCGTGGAGACGGTATTCCGTAAGTACGCACGAGCGATGATATCGTTCCCACGATCATGGAATTGTATTGGAGTGTATGTATACTATTTCATAATCAATATCACTTTACAATAATCATATATAGTCATTATTGACACCATTATACCCATCCATGTAATGTGGTGGTGGAAAATAGATTACACCACGGCGTGGAGACGGTATTCCGTACGTACGCAAGGGCAGTGATTTCATTTTCTGTAGGATGGATAGATGGTGAAATAGGGTTGTTTCATACTTATAATAACATATCAGTATATGAGTTATTCTGATGTTATTACTTCATAATGAAACAACTAAATAAGAAGAAGTGGAAGAAGAAATAAAGATGAAAGAATCGGTAACGGACATTACCTCTTCTTTGAAGTGCTTCTTTGAGACCTCCTTTTAGGGCACTAAAATTGGTCTTTGAATAAGACCAGTACCTCTAGGATGTTCCTAGGTAAGTGGATAGGTGAAATTGTCAGGGTTTGGCAGAGATTTAATGCTCAAATTGGTGTGAGGAGGATAGGGAGTAGGTGCCCTTTTATAAGGGAGGAGAGGGGCTCCTTTGGAAAAACTAAAAATATTATTTTATTATAAAGTCAGTTCAGTTTTAAATAGCTCCAAATTGATTTATTTCGAATCTAAGGTATGGATGGGTCGAAATAATCTCATCCAATATAATTTATACAAGTTTAGGTTCCTATTATAACCTTATCATTTAGATTTATCATTAAGTTAAAAAAATTTACATTTATCGTGTCTTCTTGTGTTCTTATACTATAAGGTTAATAAACATACTATAAGCATCCAAACGAACCCCAAGCCGTTTATTATTAATATATATAACCTTATCTAAGTCATTTGGCTGAACCATAGATTTTTAGGAATAAAATAACAATTAATAATATAATATTTGTTTTAAAAACTATTTTATGTAAATTTTGACACTATTTAGTAATTGATTTTTGTGAAAATCATAAAAGAATGATTAGTTCGAAGAAAGTTAATTAAATCAATACTAACATGTCATATTTACCTATAAAATTATTGGAATTTATAAAAATTCTCAAATTACATTTATTGTGGTATTTATAACATCAATTTTTTCAATATTTCATTAATAAGATAATTAGTGCATCATCTTTGTGTCATAAATAAATTTAATTATTTAATGTCTAAAAATTAAAAATAAAATACCATTATATAGGAAATCTTATTAGATTTATAATGAATATTTATAGTCGAATTTCTCTTTTGTATAACCCTATATTAAAAATGATTTAGTTATTAAACTTTGATTTTAACTATTTTAACCCTTCTTTAAATAAATTATTAATAAATGTCCTAATCTAATCCACGTGGGCCTAAATGGTCATATGTTATTCCTAAGGTTGTTTTTGGACGAATTAAACTTATCCAATAGAATTAGGATATGTGTTAGAGTAATAATAATACTATTTTTACCCTTAATTACCCTATTTACTTTTAACCGTGGTAAATAAAAGTAAACAGTTTCTATTCACCAAAAATTATTTTCATCTCATTGAACCAAATTTTACTTACTGACATCAACCATGTCTCTCGGATTTTTTAAATTCCACTCACAGAAGCGGTAAAATTATGTTTTATGAAAAATTCAGTTTTTTAACTACCACTTAGTGGTTTCACTATTCATCAAAAATTGAAAGTTTTCAGAAAAATACCAAAATTTCACCCTAGGATAATTTTGATATTCCGAATCCAAAAATGAAGTCCATTTTGAAAAATAAAATTTATAAACTTTCAAAAAGTGGTTATTAATATTCATAATGGCTAGTTTTAATAATATTTTTTTAGCATATCATTGTTTAGTGAAACTCGGTATTGCGTACGACGCAAGCTATCGAGGATGGTCGCGATTTCGTGTAAAGAACGCCAAGCAAGTGTTGTGTGTAGAAAAATATTCCTTTGATGATTTAAAAACAAAATATTTCTCATAAAAGTCTCGAGTGTTACATTATACCCCCCTTAAAATGAATTTCGCCCTCAAAATTCATCACTTTGTAACAAACAGATGAAAATACTTGTCCCTCATTGTATCCTCAAGCTCCCGTGTAGCTTCTTCTAATTGGTGGTTCCTCCATAAAACTTTCACCAATCGAGTGGTCTTGTTTTGTAGCAATTTTTAGCTACGATCCAGAATCTCTATCGGCTTTTCTTCATAAGAAAGATCCTGCTCCAGCGGTACAACTTCTGAGCTGAGTTCATGTGAAGGATCAGGTATGTACTTTCTCAGGGAGATACATGGAACACATCGTGAAATTGAAAGAGAATCGGTGGATGCGCCAATCGGTAAGCTACTTTCCCAACACGATCCAGCATTTCAAAAGGGTCGACACATCTAGGGCTCACCTTCCCCTTCCTTCCAAATCTCATGACCCTCTTCCAGGGAGATATTTATAAGAACACTATATCACCCACTTCAAACTCTAGGTCTTTTCTTCGGTTGTCGGCATAACTTTTATGTCGACTCTGAGCTGCTCTTATGTGTTGTTGAATAGATTTGACCTTTTATGCCATTTCATCAACGAGATCGGGTCCTAATAGCTTTCTTTCCCCAACTTCATCCCAGAAAGTTGGAGTCCTGCATTTCTTTCCATAGAGAGCTTCATAAGGATCCATCTAAATACTAGAGTGAAAGCTATTATTATAAGAAAATTCCACCAAAGGTAGGTGTTGATCCCAAACACCTTTGAAATCCATAGATCAAGCTCTCAAAATATCTTCTAGAGTGTGAATTGTTCTCTCAGACTGACTATTTGTATGAGGATGATAAGCAGTGCTGAAAATCAACTATGTATCCAGAGTATGATGAAGACTTCGACAGAACATTGAGGTAAACCTTAGATCCCGATCAGAAAAAATAGATAGTGGTACTCCATGCAATCTTACCACTTCCTTCACATATATCCTGGCAATCTGATCCAGAGAAAATCCTCTCTAATAGCGATGATGTGTGCATACTTTGTAAGACGATCGACTATGACCCAAATAGTATCATTGCCTTTGGATGTTTTAGGATGTTCTGTGACAAAGTCCACAGTGATGTTTTCCCATTTCCATTCGGGTCTGTGTAATGGTTGTAACATCCCCTTAGACTTCTGTCTCTCAGCTTTATCATGTTGAAAAACCAAGCATCGAGAGACATATTTAGCAACATCTCTTTTCATGACATCCCACCAGAAGTACTCTTTCATGTCCCTATACATCTTCGTGCTTCCAGGATGAATAGATAATGAAGAACTATGAGCCGCATCTAGCATCTCCTTCTTTAATTCGGGGATGGGAGGAACACAAACCCGATTTCTGAACTTTATTATCCTATTAACAATCAAGGATGAATTCAGGAACATTTCTCACCTTCTTTTGTAACTCGACATCTTCTTTCTGTGCCTCTTTAATCATCACATGTATAGATGGTTAAACATTCATTTGAGAAAGATACGATTTTCCCCCTTCCATTATAATTCCAAGATCCATCCTTTGTAAATCCATAAATATTGGATCTTTTGTGATCCTCATCATGGATAAACTGGCATGGTCTTGTCGACATAATGCATCTGCCACCTTGTTTTCTTTCCCAGGGTGGTAATGGATTGAGCAGTCGTAATCCTTAATCAGCTCTAACCACATTCTTTGGGGCATATTCAGCTCATTTTGTGTGAAAATTTACTTTAAACTTTTATGATCAGTATAAATGTCACACATTTCTCCATATAGACAATGCCTCCAAATATTTAATGCAAAGATTACCGCAGCTAACTCCAAATCATGAGTTTCGTTATTTTGCTCATGTATTTTCAACTGTCGTGGGGCATAAGCTATCACCATATCATTTTGCATGAGAACATATCCCAGTCCCTTCTTGGATGCATCACTATAGATCACAAACCTTTCTCTACTAAAAGGAAGTGTGAGTACAGGTGCACTGGATAACCTTCTTTTCAACTCCATGAAATTCTCTTCACATTCCTCCGTCCAAACAAACTTAACTCCTTTCCGAGTCAACTTGGTGAGTGGATTAGATTATCATGAAAAATCTTTCACAAAACGTCGATAATATCTAGCCAAACCAAGAAAACTTCGGATCTCAGTTACTGTTGTTGGTCTCGACCATCATTCGATAACCTCTGTTTTTGCTGGATCCGCAGATATCCCCTCTTTTGAGATTATGTGACCCAAAAATGCAACTTTTTGATTCAAAAATTCACACTTGGTAAATTTGGCATAAAGACTATCCTTTCTCAGGGTCTTCAATGTAATCCTCAAGTGATCTTCATGTTCTTTCTTTCTCTTTGAATATACAAGAATATCATCTATAAAGACTACCACAAACTTATCAAGATAGTCTCTAAAGACTCTATTCATCAGATCCATGAAGATAGATGGGGAATTAGTAAGACCAAATGGCATTAATATAAATTAATAGTGTCCATACATTGTACGGAAATCCGTCTTTGGTATATCCTCCCTTTTGACACTTAATTGACGATACCCTGAATGAAGATAAATCTTGGAAAAGTATTGAGCTCCGCGTAGTTGGTCAAATAAGTCATCAATGCATGGAAGAGGATATTTGTTCTTGATAGTGATCTTGTTAAGTTCTCGATTATCAATGCAGAGTCTCATTGATCCATCTTTCTTCCTAACAAACAGAACAGGTGCTCCCCAAGGTGACGCACTAGGGCATATGAGCCCCTTATCAAGATTCTCTTGGAGTTGCTTCTTCAATTCCTGCAACTCAATGGGGGCCATTCTATAAGGTGACTTTGAAATAGGGAAATCACCCGGTACGAGTTCTATTGAAAACTCAATTTCACGATTTGGTGGAAGACCAGGTAATTCCTCTGGAAAGACATCGTCAAACTCTCGTACAATGGGAATATTCATAATTGTGAGTTTCTCACCAACCATTTGAGATAAATAACCTTCATTTAGTGGAATCAAGACCCATACGATAAAGGAAATTTCCACTGGGAGGTTATGTTCATCCTTGCATTGATAGATGATCATAGATTGATCTAGAATATGAAATGGGACTTCCATTCTTTGGAAATTGATATGAGCTACATATAAAGAAAGCCAATCCATGCCAGGAATCACATCAAATTCCACTATAGGAAGGATCACAAGATTTTCAGGAAGCAGTTTCCCATAAACTTCAATCGGAGAAGAATTATAAACTTTTGATGCGACTGTTGTGCCATTAGGGGTTATCACAGCTAACCCAACATCTATCTATTGAGGTAATACGGTGATATCCTTAGAAAATTATTCAGAAATAAAAGAGTGGGTGGATCTAGAATCAAATAAAACATTTGCTACTTTAGAGTGGATGGTAAGTGTACCTTTCACCACATCGTTATCATACTCCACATCGCTGATAGAAATTGCATGTGCCATTCCTTTATCTTTTGCCTTGAGAGTTTGTTGACGTCGAACATCATCATCAACCCTTGGATTTGGGCATTGATTAGAATAATGCCCCATCTTCTTGTACTTGAAACATTGAAGTGTAGTAGGGTCATTCTGTGTGTCCCTTCCTTTGTTTGCATCATTAGACATATTCTTCCCATCATTGCAGCATTAAAATGCCCTATGACCTTCCTTTCCACATTTGAAACATTTACTTGTCCCTTTAAGACAACTCCCTCCATGTTTCTTTCCAAACATTGAGCATAAGGGAAATCTCATCTTCTTTTCAGGGTGCTCTTTAGATTTTCCTTTGAATTCAATTTTCCTCTTCTTATCAAATCCATATGACTGATGGGTTACTCCAATCTCCATCTCAACTTTGAGAGCACATCGAACGATTTCCTCGTAGCTATTGAAGTCCCTTATGGCTAACACCCTTCGAATACTTGGTTTTAAGACACTAAAGAATCGATCGATCTTACTCTTAGGTTGGATAATAATACCAGAAGCGTACCTTGTAAGTCTTGTAAAATTTTCTTCACAGGTACCTACAGATTCATAATCCTTTTGCTTTATTTCAAGAAACTCCTTCTCCATCTTTTTTCAGATAATACGAGGGAAGTACTTATTGAAAAATATGTTCTTGAACTCGTCCCATTCCATGGACTCAACTTCATCCCTTTGCCTCATATTCTTAATAAGATTCCACCATTGATCAGCATCACCTTCCAAACGATACACTGCTAGGATGACTTTATGATGTTCAGAACATTGAAGAACTGAAAACATCTTTTCAGTAGTACTAATCCATTGTTCAGAAACTAATGGATCAGTAGACCCGCTGAATGAAGGTGGGCGCTGCCTCATGAAGGATTCAACAGAATGTTGCTCATTATTTTTCTCGTTTGGAAGTCATGCATGACTCATAGGTTGAGAATGTTGTGTGAGCATGGCTACAAGATTTTTCATTCCAACTCCCATAATGTTTGGTTGCTCTAGGGGACAATCATTGCATTGTCCGTCGCATTCCACATTAACACGGTTCCTTCATATTCTGGCCATTGACTAAAACCAAGAAGAATAGTGTGAGAAACACTAATTATAATAGGAAAACCACACAATCAAGAATAAAATTTCACACTTAAATTCTTATCCTTGGTTATTCATGGTCATTTCTAAAACAGTAAGATTGTGTTCTTTGCTTAGAATTATCCTTAGGGTTCTTACTAAGGCTTTCACATCCTAGTTTCCAAAGGATGACTACACCTTTCCTCTGATACCAACTATAACGATCCATACTTTACATACATTGTTATTACTTCAGGATTGAAGCACACTTATTACAACATATAACAAAAACCAGGAAAGGACTGTATAGGTATAGTGTCTTTAGAAAATGGGAAACATAAACAACTGGTTCATAAAGCGTCTTCTTTTCCTCTGATTTATTTCATCATATCTAGAGTCCCTTTTTGGAATATCCTACTTAATAACCTTCTTCCTCACCTGGGGAAATAAAACATAAAAACGTGTGATCTCAAATGCTCAGTAAGGGTAAACAAAATAAATATCAATCACATCATATACATAAGAACATAACTTTTTGAAATCTTAACCTGCAAAAGAAATCATAATTTAATAACATGGGATAAATCATAGTAGTGAAATGTAATCACAATAATCAAAACATAAAACATGAAACGTTGTGTAATACAGACATAATCATAGAGAATCATTTCTTATTAGTCAAGGCTCATTTCCAAGACTATCTTAGTGGACAAAGTCCATTTCTGAACCGAGTTCACTCCTCGTTTCAGTCCTGTTTCACTGAACCAGTTTAACCTGCCGTTCCATCCATGTCTATCTCATGAGATATAAAATCTTTACCCAATGCATTGGAGAGAGATATAGGTCCCACCCATCTCATA
The DNA here is from genome assembly GCA_963277665.1 of Viscum album. Classification (NCBI taxonomy): domain Eukaryota; kingdom Viridiplantae; phylum Streptophyta; class Magnoliopsida; order Santalales; family Viscaceae; genus Viscum; species Viscum album. Next base: position 957,847,750 of record OY728148.1, on the reverse strand, counting down.
ATTAAATCATTCTTACTTGTGCCACAAAATAAACATACAACATTCTTAGTAACCGAATAAATAAAATGGGTTTCATAAACATCATCCCATAATCACATAATCCATATAAAAGAAATGGATATAATTTCATAATAAGAAAATTGAAACCATGTAAATCATAGAGACTATATACTTGAAACATACACATATGAAATAATGTCATCTTAGATGCAAAAAGGTTTTGATAAAACACTTGAAATGAATTCTTGAAGAAAATATCCTTTCTTCTTCAAAATCAATTTATTTTAACAAAACATCATGCTATTTTAAAAGAAATAGATTTTGTTGAAAATAGTGATGAAATATTTTTAGTAAGAATAATGAATATATGTCTTTATAAAATTGTAAAAAATCTTTTTGTGCCGTATAAGTTAAAAAAACATTCTTCTTGTACTTTTGTCGGAAAAGTTAAAAAAAGTACCTCGTAGGGTAAACAAAAGAATGATTCCTTCCATACCATGGGGTAAAAGTCAAAATTGGTGTAAAAGCACTTTAAACATACATGAATAAAATTTTATAAAACATGGACATGGATGATAGCAATAACCCCAGTAAATAATTACGAATAAGTAATCTCGGATAAAAATGAAATTTGCACAATTATCCCTTACCTTAGGTCTGATATGCTTTGTACGTGTCCGAACCTCCTGTATAATGATTTAAATCATGTTACTGACTTCTTACAGAATCATACTCATTGTTATGATATCACATATGGTCATATTCTTAGCTTTTTATTAGTAATATTTCATTACAACTTGTTTTTCGGGTGTTTATTACTTTTTGTTCTTATGCGTGTTTTGTCGAATAAATTCTTATTATTCTCTTTAGGATATAGATAACTCATTTCCAGAATGTTATTAGTGTAATATATATCATATTTCTTCATTAAATTTATTTATATAATCATTATGCAATGAAGATCATGTTGAACGAGTCACATCACATCGTGGAGACGGTATTCTGTACGTATGCACGAGCGATGATATCGTTCCCATGATCATGGAATTGTATTGTTGTGTATGTATACTATTTAATAATAAATATCACTATAAAATAATCATATATAGTCATTATTTACACCATTATACCCATCCAAGTAAGGTGGTGGTGGAAAATAGATTACAGCACGACGTGGAGACGGTATTCCGTACGTACGCACGCGCGTTGATTTCATTTTCCATAGGATGGATAGATGGTGAAATAGGGTTGTTTCATACTTATAATAAAATATAAGTATATTAGTGATACTGATGTTATTAATTCATAATGAAACAACTAAAGAAGAAGAAGTGGAAGTAGAAATAAAGATGAAAGAATCGATAACGGACACTACCTCTTCTTTGAAGTGCTTCTTTGAGACCTCCTTTTAAGGCACTAAAATTGGTATTTGAAGAATACCATGACATCTAGGATGTTTCTATGGAAGTGGGGAGTAGAAAGTGGCAGGGTTTGGCCGAGTTTGAAGGCTCAAAATGGTGTGAGGAGGAGAGGGAGGAGGTGCCCTTTTATAAGGGAGGAGAGGGGCTCCTTTGGAAAAACTAAAAATATTATTTTTTTATAAAGTCATGTTCGGTTTTAAATAGCTCCAAATTGATTTATTTCAAAGATAAGGTGGGTATGGGTCTAAATACTCTCATACAATAGAATTTAGACAAGTTTTAGTTCCTATTTTAACCTTATCATTTAGATTTATCATTAAGTTAAACAATTTTACTTTTACCGTGTCTTCTTGTGTTCCTATACTATAAGGTTAATAAACATACTATAAGCATTCAAACGAACCCCAAGTTGTTTATTATTAATATATATAACCTTATCTAAGTCATTTTTCCGAACCATAGATTTTTAAGAATAAAATAACAATTAATAATATATTTTTTGTTTTAAAAACTATTTTATGTCAATTTTTACGGTATTTAGTAATTGATTTTCTTGAAATTCCTAACAGAATGATTAGTTCGAAAAAAGTTAATTAAACCAATAATAACATTTCATATTAAACTATTAAATTATTGGAATTCATAAAAAGTCTTAAATTACATTTATTTTGGTATTTATTACATCAATTATGTCAATATTTCATTAATAAGATAATTGCTGCCTCATCTTTTTGTCATAAATAATTTAAATTATTTAATGTATAAAAATTACAAATAAAATACCATTATGTTGGAAATCTTTTTAGATTTCTAATGAATATTTATAGTCTAATTTACCTTATGTATAACCCTATATTAAAAATGATTTAGTAATTAAACTTTGATTTTAACTATTTTAACCCTTCTTTAAATAAATTAGTAATAAATGTCCTAATCTAATCCAAGTGGGCCAAAATGGTCATATATTATTCCTAATTTTGTTTTTGGTAGAATTACACTTATCCAATAGAATTAGGACATGTGTTAGGGTAATAATAATATCATTTTTACCCTTAACTACCATATTTACTTTTAACTGTGGTAAATAAAAGTAAAAAGTTACTATTCACCAAAAATTATTTTCATCTCATTGAACCACATTTTACATACTGATATCAACTGTGTCTCTCGGATTTTTGAAATTTTACTCACAGAAGCGGTAAAATTAAGTTTTATTAAAAATTCAATTTTTTAACTACCACTTGGTGGTTCCACTATTCATCAAAAATTGAATGTTTTCAGAAAAATACCAAAATTTCACCCTAGGATAATTTCGATATTCCGAATCCAAAAATGAAGTCCATTTTGAAAAATAAAATTTATAAAATTTCAAAAAGTTGTTATTACTATTCATAACGGCTAGTTTTAATAATATTTTATTAGCATATCATTGTTTAGTAAAACTCGGTATTGCGTACGACACAAGCTATCGAGGAAGGTCTAAATTTCTGGTAAAGCAAGCCAAGAAAGAGTTGTGTGTATAAAAAGAATCCTTTGATGATTTAAAAAAAATATTTCTCATAAAAGTCTCGAGTGTTACATAAAACCGCCATTCTGAGCGTAGTAATGCCCTCATATTTTTAATTCGAGTAATTGTTTAATAATTATTCTAATTTTTCAGGAAAACTTCTTACTTGTGCTAATAAAAGCTTAACAAAACATTGACTGATCATTTTTGACACCCTGGGCCTTAGAATCACTCGCCATCAGATTTTGTGGTCTCAAAATAATTCCATATAATTAGAAAATATATATGGAATTTCTGAGACATTACAATAGTTGTCATGTTAACTAACTCAACAAAAGCATTTAGGAAGTCATGGAATCAAAAGCTTTGTCTTATGTTCAAATGAACCTTGAAGATCCTTACTGAACATAAGATTCTTCCTAGATTAAAAAGGTATCCTTTCCATTTTGGAAGAATTTTTATTTTTTCTACCAATATTGGTTGAATGTTGTGACGTCAACAATGAGGAGCAAGGATATCTTAGAGTTGATCCATTACAATATTTGGAAAGCAATGTTTATATCCCTTGGAAGAGAATGGTTCTTTGTATAATTCATTGATGACCATTCCATGAGATGTGAGGTGTACCCAATCAAGAAGAAATCAAGTGTTTTTAAAGTCATCAAAACATTCAAAGACTGGATAAAGATTGAATCTCGAAAGAAGATAAAATGTTTGAGGATTGATAGTGGTGGAAAATATTCAAGTGAATATTTTGATACTTTTTTTCAATGAGAATGAATCAAGAGACAATTCATGGAGTCTTACAATCCTCGACAAAATTGAGTGGAAAAGTGGGTGAACATAACCTTGTTGGATAGAAAAGGGAGATATTGATGACTATATGAATTTTCAAGAAGTTATGGGTTAAGGTAATGAAGATCCCATGTTATGTGATCAATCGTTTTACTTTTGTGATGATTGATATGAAAAAACTAATGAATATGTGGAGTGTTAAACCTACTGATTGTGCTTGGTCACATACTTATGGAGGTCATGTATCTATATTTTTTTAATGATTAGGAATGATTGATGTTGGATTCGAGATCCAATGAATGTATATTCTTAGGATACGTTGATGGTGTGAAGGCGTATCATATGTGGGACCCCACTACCCATAGACTTATCATCAGCATGGATGTTATATGTCTGGATGAAAAGCTGAAAGTGATGATTAATGGGGACTTAAAGAAAGAGAACACATATACTATAACAGTTGGGGTGGAGGAAGAATCCATAGAATAACCAATTTCCTTTGAGGAGAATGATGATCAAGTTATGATTGATTTTGGACTATGACGATAAACTCATGATAAAAGGAAACCAATATGGCACATAGAATTTATCACTAAGAGAAATATTGTGTACTAATTATTGATGGAGGATGGTAATCCATATAATTTTTTTGGAGGTGATGTGGAGTTAAAAAAATATCCACATGGATGGATGCAATTCAGGAGAAACTTGATGCCCTTCACAAGAACAAGACTTGAGATATTGATCTGTTACCTCTTGGAAGGAAGACTATCTGCAAAAACAGGTTCTTTAAGATCAATTGGGAAGAAAAGGAATAATTTTAAAGATATCATGAAAGACTGGTGGTCAAAGGATATGCATAGAAAGATGTTATTGATTTCAAGGAAATATTTTCTCTCATTGTTAGAATAACGACTGTTCTGATAGTTATGGGGATGTGTGCAATATATAGTTTAACTCTAGAGTAGCTAGATGTGAAGATAACTTTTCTACATGCTGATCTTGATAAATAAATATAAATTCTCTAATCGGAATGGTTTTCAAAATAAGGAATAGAGAACTTGGTTTTTAGGTTGAGAAAAACTATTTATGGTATTAAGCAAGCACCAAGGTGTTGGTACAAGATATTTTATTCCTATATCATGAGTATTGGACACAAAATACTTCATTCAGATACTTGTACATATTTCATGGGATCAGATAGTAATTATTTTATCATTCTTCTATTGTATGTGGATGACTTGTTGATAGTATTCATGGGAGTAAGATATGAAAGAATTAGGACCATGCAATAATATCTTGGGATAAATATTTAATGAGATATAAATAATGGTATGATTTAGCTATCGAAAATGTATTTCTTGAGTAATATCCTGAAATACTTCCACATGATACATTATAAAAATATATTTACCCCGCATACTATTAAATTTATCTAATCCTCTATGATGAATCCTAACAGTGATAACAATGAAGTATAGAGGATAGAGATGTCTCAATTACCTTTTGCACCAACAGTGGGTAGTATGATATTATTTATGGTTTATATGAGACCAGAAATTGCACATGTAGTGGGAGAAGTTAGTTGGTATCTAGATAATTAAATACGGGAGCATAGGAACATATTAAAGAAGACCCTTAGATACATCAAGTAGATCTCATATGCTGCATTATGTGATTGAGTATCAAATTTCACTATTAGATATTACGCAGATTCAGATTTTATAGGTGATTATGACCAACAAAAATACACTTTGGGTTATGTGTTTAATTTTATAGGATGAGTTGTGAGCTGGAATTCTAATTTATAGTTTGTTATATATTTATCCACGACTAAGGTAGACTACATGAAAACTACATAGGCTTACAAAGAAGCGATTTATATGGTAAGGATTCCAGAGGATCCCAGACAATGACACATGTACATCCAATTGTTTTGTGATAATCATAGCACCTTGAAAATTAAAAGGAATCTATATTTTCATTCCAATAGAAGGCACATTATGGTACAATATCACTTTGTTCAAGATGTGTTGGAGGAAGGAAGGGTCGATATGCAGAAAATTTATATTGAAGAAAATTAGGTTAATTTTATGATGAAGTTTATTAACTTTGTTAAGTTAATATAGTAAAAAACCTCAATCATAATCATAGATATAAGAGCAACATGGTTGGATGATTGAAAATATTTGTGGAAATATTATTGGTTCCCAATCAGATATCCAAGTGTGATATATATTGGCATTTGTTTCTCACAAACAATTTCACCCCCTTGATTTTTCAAAGGGGGATAATGTGGGTAGTGGGATGGGTGAAAAAAATATCCCATGGAGTTAAATAGAGGAGGAAGATCACGTAAGGGCATTTCCTATAAAAGGTAGAGCACTTTGATATTTTTAGCCTCATCACCTCAAGTATTGAGCATCCTATTTCAACATTTTGAGTGTTGTATTTTTTTTGGTGCATTATACATTACTCAAGAGAGTTAATTACATGGATATTTTCCTTATAATATAAAGAGAGTGTGTTTAACCTCATTTACCAAAGTGATATCATTCTATTTTTCTATGGTTTTTACCCCTCTTTATTTGTGGTGTTTTCTATGTTACATCTATTGTTCTTTTTTTATTTATTTTTTCATTAATTTTATCTCACAATTATCACATCATGAAAGGGATAATAATATTTGATCCCAATAGTAGCCTTACTAAGTATTTTTTTTTCAGAATCTATAAAAAAATTGTGGGTTGTACTATGAGGTTCAATGGAGTAATTGAGTTGTATGGGTATAATTTTGTTTCTCAAAATTATAGAAAATCATTTAACATGTTTATAATTATATAAATAGTAGGAATAATCAAGAAAACATGAATAATACAAATCTTTTAATGAATTCTCATAATCGGAAGTGTAAGATGTTGATTCTAACAAAACCTAAACAAAGAATGAGGGAATAAAAAGTACTGATTCATGTAAACATTTACAATAGATAACATACTAATGAGAATATATATATCCAGTTAGATATTAATACTGATAAGTACCAAGAACTATTAAAGATAACAGTCTCAAACATAAGATAGATGATCAATAGAAATGATTGATATAAAGTAGTAATCAAATCATAAAGAGGACCATAGGTTTTTGACATTATTTATCTATTTGGAAGATATGCATGGTGCATGGGTACCAAGATTCCACTATGAAAAAATGGGATTATAAAAGATATGTGACAAATAGTTAAACATAACCATTTAAGAAAAAGGCACGTGATTAAAATATCCAATGTTCAGGTTCTTGAAATGCCAGGACACATAGTAGAACCAAGTTGGGGATTCATCATATACTGTGCACCTTTGAAAAAGTCAAAAAACACACGCAACATAGAACCAATGAATAATCAAATGCAAGGCAAAAATAACCAATATAATAGAAGAAAAATACCATACTAAGGCCCCTTACTAGGGTTAAACCTCTCCTATGAGTTTTCATAGAGTCTCTATGTAATTTGGTCTTGTTGTTAGGGTCATTGAGATTGTACTCCTATATAATCATCATTTCCATCTAGGTAAAATGAACACCAAGGAACACTAGGACCTCATCAGAGCTCCCCGCCAAGCATAGATGAAGATGATCAAAACTTCTCTAGATCACTATTTTTTCTTTGGTAAGTCATGGAATCTGACCAGTGCTCCTTCATCTACTCTTCTCCCTCAAGGAAAACTAGAGGTCCCGAAACAATGGAGTTTTTTCACCCAACTAAATCTCCCACAGGTGGATAGGTAAATTCCAAATAGAGGAGTCATTCTAGTAGGGGTAGAAGAATACTAGAGAATATAACAAAGGATATGAAAAATCTAGATAAGTGTCCCAACACATCCACTTAAACAACAAAATAGAAAAATATGACATTAGAGGATAAGCTATCAAGGGTTACCCATAGACCAAGCCTATCCGTTTCACGAAGAATGAAAAAAGGGAGGAATAGAAAACCATATCATCATAAGGATCAATGGATAAAAATCAAGTATGAGGATGACATATATCAAATGGGAAAGAAAACCATGTCTAATGGCACATTCCCAATGTATAAACCGAACAAAAGGCCCGCATGAACTAATAAAAGAAGCTGAAGCTAAATAATACATAAATCCAACATATAAAAATACCAAAATTAAAATTAAAATGAATATTATGAGAAGTAAAAAAAAATGTGTAACACCTATAATTTTGGGTATCATATAATGATGATATTATGCATTTACTTTTTTTAAGTCCCTTTTAACCAAATAAAAATTTAAAGGATAAAAATAAGGCCCTTTATTTAAATAAGAACATCGTAGTGTCTACAATACACTGAGATCAAAAGAGTAATCATGCTAACTAAATATACCAATTAAAAACCTTATTAGAACTACTGGAAGACCCCCAATCTCCACAATGATGCCCAATAAGTAAATGAGATCCTTCGATTCAACTAAAGAAAAAAAAATCACCACTACGATCATATTAACCATGCGGAGCATCAGTGGAATGGGAAGCACCATCTTCTTCCTTTTCAGTATTAGAACACTGTAAGGTTTGGCTTTATAGGACAATTTTTCAACTATTTCTCTAGTGACCATTGGAAGCTAACAGTTAAAAAAAATAGTCATTGGACCTTGTTAGGATAAGTGAACTTATTTCAATATAAATTAGTTTCCAAATTATTGAGTTATGATTAAGGTTATAATTAAACCACCATTTACGAACTCTAAAAGGATATGGTGTAAAACTTATTTTCACCCATAAGTTATATTGAAAGGAATTAAGGAATTCAAAACACTTTGAGAATTTTTCAAATACAATGTAACAATTTTCATTTCTTAAATAATGATATAAACTATGTATAAGTTCTTCAAATTAAATTATTTTTTGATTGAACTATGTTTTTGAGGATACAAGTATATAAATTATAATGTAGGTTTATTAAAATTTTCATTTTTTAAATTTTTGAGTTAAAAAAAGTGGTTTAGTATTTTTAATTTTAGAAATACTTATAACTAAAACAAGTTTAATTTGTCTTAATTAACATTTATGAAAATAAAATTCTATATAGTTTGAATAAATGGATTGTTTCCTCTTGTTAAATTTTTTTTCGTGTCCACTAGGGGCAGCCCTTTTGGCTAGGGCCGAGGGAAGCACCTCACACGAAGTGGCTGAGCCTGACCTTCATCCCCAAGTCAAGGCTAGCCGGAGCTTGGGAAGAGGTTCCCTATAGGGCGCTCGGGAGAGAGAAAGAGCGCATAGGCGCACCAGTGTGGGCGTGAGGCCGCGACAGGGTCTTGGTAGGCCAAGGCCTGCTGCTGGGAGCCCATGTATAGGGCCCCTTTCGTGGGTGCTGTGTTATTTCTCAGCACTTGTTGGGAGGCCTAAGGTTATAAGGGAGGTGAAAAACACTTCTGTTTCGATGTGGGAAGCATTTTTTCTGGAGAAACGTGATCTGGACCGTTGGATCACATCACGCACGATCTGGGCCATTGTTTCCGATCCCAAGATCGACCCTCAGCATCTGCGTCTCTCTCCACATTTTTTTCAACATTTAATCCGGCATGATCTAATCATGGCCATTTGAGGATTTTAAATTTTTGGGTCGAACTTAGACCATCCAATGAAACTTAGATCTAATCTAAGCCTCTCAATTCTTTTAAAACAACGGTCGCATCTCATCCCTTGGATGGATGTTGGGATCGATCTGGACCATCCGTTTTTCCTGGAATTTCCCATAGCCTCGTCTTCTACTTCCTCCATGCATGGGTTACAACAGTAACCCTACCCTGTGGCACACCCCTCATTTTATTCACCTATGACCGTTGGGGAACCCCATGTATCTTCGTTTTCTTCAAGCCCGGCACCCCCCATTGAATGAAATGTAAGTGGGTATGTTTTTACGTGGAAGGTGGTGTGTGAGATTTTTTATATAAATAACTATGAACTCTTAGTTCTTCTCTCCCATTCAAGCCTCTAGCGAGCCCGACCAACCCTCCCTGAAGTCCTCATTCCCCTAGTTTTTAAAGGGTTTTTATTTTTTCCTTGTTTTGCTTCTATGAGAATATACACACATATATATTCAATATATATATATATATATATATATATATTAACCTTACAGTTCAGTCCAAACATTCTTAAATGTTGAACCGAGCGCTTCAAGTTCTCTTGCATTTAAATAGATTAAAGAATGTAAGGACTATACCTATCCTCAATTTGTTATTTTGAAAATACATATATACTTTTGGTTATATTTATATATGTCGGTTATATGTAAGAATGGGAATGACCTTTCTACTTTGATTATATGTACGAAGTTTGTGTATAATTGTACATTCACGTAACATATTAACATACACATAATTTCATATTTAAATAATAAATAAATTTCGAAAATGTTATAAATATGATCGGGTTTTTATAAAATTGTTTTTTTCTAGGTTTTCAAAAACAATTTTTTATGAATAAAGGCATGACCTTCCCTATTCAAAATGTTGATGAACTAGTATTCTTAGGGGATTGACACAAAGGGGTTTTCCAATCATTCAGTTTGATTTCAGGTACATAGAAATATTTTATATGTTGCATGAACCTTGATTTCAGTTGTTAAGGTCCTTACACATTATGTCTTGAGTTTAGGTGGAGTTTTAAAAACATAAGAAATAGGTTGTTAAACTAAACTTATATCCACATTTAATAGTAACTTATTTGTTTTCTATATCTTTTAGATGATTTTTCTTATAGTGAAGATTCATTATTTTTATCATGGACATTATTCAGTATTATAAAAATGCTTAACAATATTTAATGTTTTAGCATGTGAAAGCTCAAAACCCTACATGAGATTTTTGGTTCACCTTGTAATTAATTGGATGAAAAAATTTAGAATTTCAAGAACATACATGCATGAGATAAATTATAGTTTTATGTTCTTTCAGTATGGTAGATGTCAATATATGTTCCATAATATTCCTTTCTTCTTTCCTTTTAATAATGGTCATATGATTGTTAGCTTGGTTTTTAATCATCTAGATGCATGTCTCAGTTATAAGATATGTAAATTCAACTACTATGACCAACTATGAATGAAATATTCAAGGTGGTATGGGAAATCTTGAATATACAACCACATTTAAGTAATGTATTGATTTATGTGGCTCAAATGAAATTAAAGACATATTAATGATGCACCCTGATAGGGCACCAATGCATTGGGTAAAGAATTAATCTCTAGAGATTACAAGATTTACGATACCCTGGTGAATAACCACAGTAGTTCTTATTTATTGAAACATTGGGGATGGACCGTAGTCATATGTTCAAGAATGTATAAATGAAATGTTGAATCCACATATTCAAGTCATGTTACAGGTTCTTTTCAAGATGATATTCCTATTCTTTAACTACATTTGCCCTAATGTTTTTATCTAGTTCATATTGATGTCACAAGTAATAGTTTTGGGCATGATTCGTGTAAAATAGTAACCAACATAGGAAATTGAAGTTCTTTTCCTTCACACACAACTCTGATTAAGTATTAATCTTAATGGTTTAATTTTTTCTTAAACATTCATATGTCATACTTGTTTAGGATATCATTTACAACCTGTTTTTGAAAATGTCCTAATTGATTCATTTATTCCTTGAAAATATTAGTTGAGCACTTTTATGTTATGTTACATGTGTTACAATTTTCTATAAGAGAATTTTATTTGTATAAGTTTTTTAAAAATGCTTTAAAAAGTTTCATTGGTTTATTTTAAATACCTTTCTGGGCATTCTTATGCTCACCCTATGTTTTGTATTTCAAATTTTCAGGTAACAACTTTTTTCAGATGAAACATTTCTGAAGTTACTGGTTTCTCAAAGCCTGAACCGAACTCGATCCACTGTATGGGATGTGATGTGTGTTTATCAATGCATGTTTCTGTTTTAAAACAACACATCATATTTTGAAGGCACCGACTCTTGGATTTTCTGGGGTCGGGTCTTCACAGTTGTTATTAGAGGATTTAGTTTGGATAACTCTGGAAAGCCAGAACTGAAACAAAGAAAAATAAACTTCAGCATTACTAAAAATGAGTTTTATTAATTTTCAGATGGAAAACAAAGGTACTAATCTTTTTTCTCATCCAAATGAGGCCTTAGAAACCATAATTTCCATAGCCATCCATGAAGATTTTATGAACTATGCCCATATCTGTATGTCGCGCAAACATCTCTATGATGTGTCCAACTCTCCCCAACTACATGCCAAGAGTAAAATTTCAAGAGGGTGATTTAGAGGGAAACGTTAATGTGACCTACATGTACCAACTCTTCAATGTTAGCCTATACGACAACATCTATAACTTCGATGTTCTCGATCGAGACATATTTCAGAATGTTCTTCGTATGTTGGTCCATATGGGCATATCCAAATATTGTACCATTAGATAATCCCTCTGGAATCCCGAGTGTTCGGTGCATGAGTTCAACACCTTCTGCTTGTAGTGTATCTAGATCAGAGAACTAGAGTAGTTGAGCATCAATTTGGGTGTTCGGCTGAATTCACCCAAGGATCCTCTACGATGGGGGATATGGTAGGAACAACTGAGAGATTCTTATTAGCAAATTTGTATGAAAGGAATTGTAGGGATGCAATTCCTTGATGGGGGTAGTAATGTAACACCTCGAATTTTGGGTATCATATAATGATGATATCATGCATTTACTTTTGTTAAACCACTTTTAACAGAACAAAAATTTAAAGGATAAATATAAGGATCTTTATTTAAATAAGAACACCGTAGTGTCTAAAATACACCAAGATCAAAAGAGTAACCATGCTAACCAAATATACCTATTAAAAACCCTATCAGAACTACTGGAAGACCCCCAATCACAACGAATCCTAAAAATTAAAGGAGATCCTTCGAGTCAACTACTGAAAAAAACATCACCACTTTGACCATAAAAACCATGCTGAGCATCAACAGAATGAGAAGCACCATCTTCTTCCTTTTAAGTTTTAGGACACTGTAAGGTTTGGTTTTATAGGACATTTTATTTGACTATTTCTCTAGTGACCGTTGGAAGTTAATAGTTATAAAAAATAGTTATTGGACCTTGTTAGGAAAAGTGAACTTATTTAAATATTAATTCATTTCAAAATAATTGAGTTATGATTAAGGTTATAATTAAACCATCATTTATGAACTCTAAAAGGATATGGTGTTAAACTTCATTTCACCCTTAAGTGATTTTAAAAAGAATTAAGGAATTCAAAACACTTTGCGAATTTTTCAAATAAAATATAACGATTTTAATTTCTTAAATATTGTTTTAAACTATGTTTATGTTTTTTAAATTAAATTATGTTTTTATTAAACTATGTTATGATGGATACTAGTATATAAATTATAATGTAGGTTTATTAAAATATCCTTTTCTTAAATTTTTGAGTTAAAAAAAAGGGGTTTAGTATTTTTAATTTTAGAAATACTTCTAACTAAAACAAGTTCAATTTGTATTCATTAATGTTTAGGAACATAAAATTCTATACAGTATTTAAAAATGGATTGTTTCCTCTTCTTAAAACATTTTTATAGTGTAGCTTTTTCAAAAATCATTGGCCCACTAGGGCCATCCATTTTTGGCTAGGGATGAGGGAGGCAGCTCACACGATGTTGCTGAGCTTGTCCCTTAGCCCCAAGACAATGTCCGCCCGAGCTCGAACAGAGGTTCCCCGAAGGGAACTCGAGAGCGAGCAAGAGCTCATAGGCGCACCAGTGTGGGCATGAGGCCGTGACAGGGTCTAGGTAGGCCAAGGCCTGCGGGCGGGAGCCCGTGTATAGGGCCCCCTTCGTGGGAGTTGTGTGATTTCTTAGCACTTGTTGGGACACATATGGTTATAAGGGAGGTGAAAACCACTCTCCATTTCGATGTGGGAAGCAGTTTTTCGGAAAAAATGTGAGCTGGACCATTGGATCGCGTCACACGCGATCAGGGCCATTGTTTCTGATCCCATGCTCGACCCTATGTGACCGCATCTCTCTCCGCGGTTTTTGTCAACCGTTTCATCTGGAATGATATAATCGTGGTCGTTCTAGGTTTTTAAATTATCACATTGAATATAGACATTCTTATGAAACATAGATCTAATCTAAGCCACTCAATTATTTTAAAACAGCTAACACATCTCATCCCTTAGATCGATGTTGGGATCGATCTGGACAGTCCATTTTCCCCGGCATTTCCCTTAGCATCGTCGTCATCTTCCTCCATGCATGGGTTACACCAGTAACCCGACCCTATGGAACACCCATCGGTTACATCACCTCTGACTATAGGGGACCCCCATGTCTCCTCATTTTCATCAAGCACAACACCCCCCATTGAATGCAATGCAAGTGGGTACATTTTTGTGTGGAAGTTGGTGTGTGTGATTTTGTATATAAATATCTGAGACCTCTCGGTTCGTCTCTCCCTTTCAAGTCTCTAGCGTTCCAGGACAACCCTACCTAAATTCCTCCTTTCCCTAGTTATTAATGTTAAGGTTTTTAGTTTTCCCTTGTTTTTCTTCATTGAGAACATATACACTAATATCTTCGAAAAAAAATATTTTTTTAACCTTACGGTTCAGTCCAAACATTCTTAAATGTTGAACCAAGGCCTTAGAGTTTTCTTTCATTCAAATAGCTTAAAGAATGTAATGATTATACCCAGCCTCGTTTTTTTGTTTTGAAAATACATATATACTTTTGGTTATATGTATATACATCAGTTATATGCTGGAATGTGGATGACCTTTCTACTTCAGTTATATGTATGATGTTTGTGTATAATTGTTCATGCACTTCACATATTCCCAAACACTTAATTTCATATTTAAATAATAAATAAATTTTGAAAATTTCATATATATGATCGGGTATTTATAAAATTATTTTTATGTAGGTTTTTATAAACAAATTTTTATGACTAAGGGCATGACCTTCCCTATTCAAAATGTTGTTGAACTAATATTCATAGGATATTAACACACATGGGTGTGAAATTATTTCAGTTTGAGTACGATTACATACATATATTTTATATGTTGTGTGAACCTTGATTTCAGTTGTTAGGGTTCTTATACATTATGTCTCGAGTATAGGTGGAGTTTTAAAAACATAAGAAATAGTGTGTTTAAAAAAACTTATATCCACATTTAAGAATAACTTATTTGGTTTCCGTGTGTTTTAAATGATGTTGCTTATGGTGAAGATTCATGCTTTCTATAATGGAAATTATTAATTATTATGAAAAGGAATAAAAATATTGAATGTCTTAGCATGTGCAAGCTCAAAACCCTACTTGATATTTTTTGTTCAACTTGTAATCAGTTGGATGATAAAATTTTAGAATTTCAAGAACAAACTTGCATGTGATAAATTCTAGTTTTCTGTTCTTTAAATACCGTATAGGTCAATGAATGTGCCATAATATTCCTTTCTTGTTTCATTTTAATAACGGTCTTATGATTGTTAGATTGGTTTTAAATCATCTAGATTCCTTTACCACTTATAATATATGTAAATTCAACTAATATGACCATCTATGAATGAACTATTCATGGTGGTTTGGGAAATCATGAATATATAACCCCATTTAATTAAAGTATTGATTTATGTGGATCACATGAAATTAAATACATATTAAGGGTGCGCCCTGACAGCGTTCCAATGCATTGGGTAAAGAATTAATCTCTAGAGATGACAAGCTTTACGATACCCTAGTGAATAACCTCGGTAATTTTTCTTTGTTGACACCTTGGGGATGAACCTTGGTGATATGTTCAGGAATGTATCAATGAAATATTGAAGCCACATATTCAAGTCATGTTACAAGTTCTTTTCAAGATAATATGCCTATTCATTCACTACTCTTTCCCTTATGTTTTTATCAAGTTCCAATTGATGTCACAAGTAAAAATTTGGGGCATGATTCGTGTAAAATAGTAACCAACATATGAAATTGACGTTTTTTTCCTTCACATGCAACTCTAATTAAGTATTAATCTTAACGGTTTAATTTGTGCATAAAAATTCATATTCCATACTTGTTTAGGATATCTTTTACTTCCCCTTTTTTAAAATTTCCTAATTGATTCATGTATTCCTTGAAAATCTTAGTTGAGAACTTTTATGTTATGTTACATGTGTTACAGTTTTTTATAAGAGAATGTTCATTGGATAAGTTTTTAAAAATTGCTTTCAAATGTTTCATTGGTTTATTTTAAACCCCTTACTCTACACTCTTATTCTCACCCTATGTTTTGAATTTTAAATTTTCAGGTAATTTTTTTTATCAGATGAAACATTTCTGAATTTACCAGTTTCCTAGAACCCAAACCAAACTCGATCCTCTGTATGGGAAGTGGTGTGTGTTTATCAGTGCATGTTTTTGTTTTAAAATGACACATTATATTCAGAAAGTACCAACTCCTATTTTTATTTGCGTCGGGTCTTCACATAATGCATGAAATTAAAATCATTCAATTTATAATATTGAGTGAATAAAGTTAAAAAATATCCACGTTGTAGATGAAATGAATTAACATAAACACCTGATGTCCCTACATCACTTGTAACACCCCAAGATTTTACAGTATGTCACTTCATATATAAATTCATTTTATTCGATTGATTATGTTTTATTCAATACCAAAATATGTTTATGCTACCCACAACAATGATTTGGTTGGCGTTACATGCAAGACTGAGTTTTAACAAACAACAGTCTATTATTAAAATATTAATATTTAATATAATTAAATATAACATATCCATTATGTTAGTGGTTATGATTAGTATTAACTAACTTATGGAAATATATGCCTGAATTAATTGGATCTAAATTAATTAATAATGAATATAGTAACCAACTGAATATATATGAGATGTTTTTTAAAGAACTATTTTTATGCACAAAAAGTCATTTTATTCGAATAAATTAAATTAATTACTATTATAGAATGATATTAATGAAATATATATTTTATATATTAAATAAAATATTTTTGATATTCATGTAATATATTTGAGAGATATAAGATAATAACTAACCTAATATTACACATAAAAACTATTGTTTTTTCTAAAAACATTTTTATCTTCTTTTAAGGGAGAACCTATTTTAAATCCAATTTTTGACGATTTTATGAAATATATTTGAAAAAGTAAACTTCATATATTAAATATAAATATATGATTTTACTTTAGTTAAATATTTGGTATTTTTCTGATAAGTTTATGTTTTGATGAATAGTGAAAAATACTAAATTTTAATTGAAAACATCTTTTTTTCATCAAAATAATTTATATTGTTAAATTATATTAATGAATGTTTTTATAGTATAAATAGATTAATTTTATCATTTAATACATTTTAGGTTATTTTAATCAATTTTACAATGAATTTAGATAAAAAAATGTTTCAATCTTTTGCAGGTTTAAACTTTAATAACACGTTTTCTCAGGTCGTCAACAAGATTAATTTTAAAATAATTACTACAAATTTTATGTTTTAAATTATGAAAAATGGATTTCATATTTAAGCATAGTGGGTCCAAATTATGTAAATAGTTTTCTTTTATTTTTGATCATATGATTAGTAATATTCTTATTACCATAGTTAAGTGTAAATTAGGAAATTATAGTTATAAATAATATTATAAAATTACCCAAACACTTGTCCTAATTTCAGTTAATGAGTGGTTTTCTGCCAAAATCATCATTAGGCCGAAATTATACTCTTTTTAATCCACTTGGATGAGAATAAAAATTTGTTATATTTTATTTAAAGATAAGTTAAAAATGTTTTACTCATGTTTTTAATATGTATTAAATTTTTAATACATGGTTATAGAAAAGATTAATTACACTATACATATTCATTAGGAAGAAAATATATTTATCTTAATCATGATAATTTATTAAAAAAATTATATAAGAAATAATTTAATGAAATTCTTTCATAATAATGATGTAGTAATTTTTTTAATTAATGGAAATAAAAAATAAATGATATTAAAAACATTAAAATAAATAAAATTTTACATAATTAATGACATCCATGAATTTTATAGATAATTTATAAATGTTAGTTATATATTATAAGTTTTGGTTTGAAGTTATCATGAAGTTAGGATATTTTTTAAAAAGACAAATATTGAATAGTATCAAAAATGAAAAAAATGATAGTTTAAAATAAATAATATTTTTTTAAATGATATAAAATTCATAAAAATATAAATTCGGCCAAATAAATACAATAAGTTTAAATATGTAATCAATGATCGATTTGGGGTTCGTTTATTATTTTATAATAACTATATTATCTATAAACAGTTTCAAAAAGTTGTCATGGTAAGAGTTAAAGGGTTTAACTAAGGGTTAAAGACAAATGATAAGGTTAACATTGTGACATAAACATGTCAAAAAATTATTTTTTGAGAGGATTTAGACCCATACTCTTCTTAGTTTTTAAATAACTCTCTTAGAAGTCATTTTTATATAAAAAATAAAATATATTAATTTAATATTTTTGGAGTTTCCTAAAATGCCCCACCTAAATTATAAAAGGGAACTTTCTACCTCACTTCCATACACCAATTCGAATCTTCTAGATCTACCAAACCCTACCCATTTATCTTCTTGACATCCATATACACATATTAGAGGTTCTTGTCTTCTTAAAATACTAAACCTAGAATCTCTAAGAAGAGATCTGTAGAGACCTAACCCCAGAAGGCCCAAAGCTGTTGTCTACTACTATTGCATTGACATGATTACAAGGAATTAAATACCAATGGACTGAGAGTCTAGAAGTCCTGATAAAATAGATATATAAATGAGAAAATAATAAACTAATTACTATATATTTTTCTTCTTCTTTCTAAATAAATAGCTTTGAGGATAACACTAATCTAGTTAGTAAATCCCAACATATCTTTCATTGTATGTTTATTGGATTCCTAGGTAAATAAATATAATAATGGTGAGATAAAATGATTATTAAGGTCAAAATATAGTGGATGAAATAACTAATCTATGAGAATAATAATTATGAAGTGGTGAATAACTGAATTTACATGCCATATAATCAATAAAATGAGAAAGAGGTGCATAAACAACTTGATAAGGTAATAAATGAAAACACATGCCATTAAAATAACTAGATAAGAAAAAATAAATATTGTAAGGTATGAAACTAAAACACATACTATCTAAATAATTATAAATTAAATCTATCCACAGATATGTTGACACAAAATATCATGGATGAATAATAAATGAAACTAAATTAGGTAAATTCTTTCTTAATGGACATCATGTCTAAGGCACATGAAAACATATACCGTAAAGACCTTTCACATGACAGTTTAAAATATTCTGATTTGCAAAAATAATTTGTCTCATGAGAACCTATCGATGCATTTAGGATCTATATAATGTTTAGAATCCTACAATCATTTATTTTCCCAATTATTCCTCAAATATAATAATGAAAATATATAATATGCCTTATCAAATATTTTTATTGAATAAAGAATATGAAATTATCAATATTTTCTGAAATAATATAATAACTTTCAATGTAGACATCATATATAAAATGGTATCTGGTTTAGGGAATAGTAACATTCAGGATAAATGAAATAGATATTTAGGGGTACATTCAATGTTCAATGATCAAAGGATATTGAATATTTCAAGGGGAATAAAAAATAATTCAAGGAAGTGAACGTGAATACTATCCTTAGAAAAATCGATAATAAACAATTCAAAGGAATAATATAGATGATATCAATACAAAAAAAATCTTAAGTGGATTAAAAATAAAGGGTTCACTACTATAAAATAGGCCATTAAAAGTTCAAGAATAGTCATTTATCAATTCTAATAAAAAACTGCCAATATGAGCATGGTTAAAAGTTCAAAAGTTTATCAGTGCTAAAAAACACTGTTAAAGTCCACCTTTAACAATGATAAAAAAACATTGTTAAAAGGGTCCTTTACCAACACTTTTTAGTGATGTTAAAGGGGGCCTTTAATAACACTTTTTTAGTGATGATATTGGTAGCACTGTTAAAGGGGGTAAAATTATATTTTTTTGGACACATATGAGCTTGACACCCTTTATCAGCGCTTCCATGAACCCTTTACTAGTGCTCCACCCCCCATTTATTAGTGCTTTTCACCCCGCCACCTTTTATCATCACTTTGTGAATTTCTATCCTTATGCACATCTTTATAGATTCAAACCCTACACCTCTCCTTCGAAGATGGAACACCTTTACCTCTACACTATGTTGTTTTGATATCTATTTAATGATATCTCTGTTTATATATATATATACACACACATATATTTATATAATTATTTTAAAATACATTTATACAATATTTATGTGTGTATGTGTGATATATATATACTTATATTTATTTAAATATATTATATATTATATTCATTTATATATAATAAATATAATACAAATATGTATATCCTTATTAATACACACATAGGTATATGTATATATAATGTAAAAATGGATAGATATTATTTTAAATACATCTTTAGAATATGTATTTATTTAAATATATTAGAATATAAATTTTTACATAAATATGTTGATATATGTATTTATATGAGTGATTTATTATAAGTAATCATAAGAAACATGAATATATTTAATTATAAATAACATTAAATTATGAAAAATGATAAAATTTCAAAACCATAATAACAATATAAATATAGTACCTAGGAATAAAATTAGTCACCACCAAAAAGGCAATAATACCCCATTAAAATAGGTTGAAAATCCATCAAATGTCAAAAAATCAGGGTACCCTGACTAAAAACTGTATTTTGAGATCTTATGAGATTGTTTTGGCCTTTAAACTTGTGATAGAGGTTTACCATTGTCACTAAGGGTGTAGAACTAATCAAAAAATTTTATTTGATATGTGGTAGAGTATAAATGGACACCAAGATCAAAAGTTATCACTATATGATGTTCGAGTTACGTTTTCAACTTATTTTAAATATTTTATTATTATTTTTGATTTTATATCATAAAATTGATATTAAATGACTATTAATCAAAAATAATAAGAAAATTATTAATTAAAAATATTTTATTTATTTATTTTGTAATCCATTTTCACAAAATATCTTATATATTAATTGTAAAATTATATTTACCTTATCTAAATCATATTTTAAAAAAATATATTATATTTATATCAATATAAATATATTTATATATTTATATATTATTCATAGTGATTTTTTAGTATACCTTTATCAGTGCTACTTAAAAAATGTTGATAAAGAGGAGTCTTTATCAGTGCTTCTAAAAAATCGATGATAAGGACCCCCATTAACCGTGTTTTTTTACAAGTGCTATTAAAAGATCCCATTTTTCAGTTCTTTTTTAAAATTGTTGATCATGGTACACCTTTAACAAATTTTTTAATCATTATTAAAGACCTCCTTTAATAATGTTTTTTAGCACTGACAAAGGGGGTCTTAAACAACATTTTTATCTAGCGCTGTTAAAGATCTAGTATTGAATTAACCTAGTTTTGTAGTAGTTTCTGTTGATGCTGAGGAATAGAAATACTATAAAATGATCTTTAAAACAAATTTGGGAAAATATCCAATGATTATGAAAACATTTTGTAAAAAAGTTTCTTGGAAAATCACTTTTGAAAAAAATATCTTTATAAATAAATCTTTTAGACAATAAAGGGGAGCTTTAATGAAATGATGATAGGTAAATCTGTACTTGTCGTATGAGGTAAATGATCCTTCTATTTGCACGGTTAAAGGTTAAAATAATACATTGTTTGAAAAGAGAAAAGAATATTCCGTTGAGAAAAATGTTAAAAGACAAAAAGGATAAAAACTTCTTTACCAAATCATTTTAAAAATATTTTTGAAAAAATTTATTAGAACATGATTTTTAAAAGAATACAGGTTCTCCATCTAAAGATATAAATAAAGTTGGGTTTTTTAAAAAAAATTCTAAAACATTTTCAGTACCAAAGAGTGTAAAAATTGTACTACTACTTTAAAATAGTCATGAATAACTAGATAATAATGAAATGTTTTGTTGAAAAAAAATTATTCAATTTCCTCTAATGGAAGTTCCATTGCAAGATCATTAGTAGTGTTCTTGAGGATGATAATCTTTAAACATCCTAAGGTGTCCCATACAAATTATAAATTTTTTAAATAATAATCCTCATAAAAGAATAACATTTAATTGAATTTTCAAATACAAAGACAATAAAACAATTCATGATATTATATATCAATATTGGTATTATTTACACCACACAAAATAATCAAATTTTTAATATGAAATTTATCCCGAAAATGTAAAAAGTGAGATGAGAATCCATTACCTTGAGTTTCCTTTTGGGTGAACATCCTTTCACTTCATGTATAATAAACTTATTTAATTTTCTATTTTTTTAGAAACTTTTTCAGATTTAAAATTTAATTTTATATCAGTTTTTACTATGTTTTATACAACTACTTGAAAAATTCTATTTATGTTGGGTGTTTAGAACAAATTCGGATTATATGTCAAAAACAACATTGGTAGGTCAACTATGATTAAACGGGTCATTATATAACATCTCAAAAATAATAATCATGAAATAATTATCATATATTTTCATTAATTATTCATTTAAAATAAATTATTAAATATGGTTATTAAAAATGAACCAGCATTACAATCATTGAGATTGTAGGTTGTACGTACGCATGAGTAATTCTCTTATTTTTCAATGATTGTTATAGAGAGAAGGTAAGTAACACCATATCTTTCCAAAATGATCATTATATAATAAATAACATATTATTAAATCATATATACTTTTATATATAATTATTATGATGTAAAATGAATCACTTCGTGTTGAGGAGACGGTAGTCCACATGTCCATGAATGACGTTATCACTTTTTAAGTGTGTGAAAGGGTAATAAAAAAATGATATATATATATATGAATAGTAAAAATACAGAATGTTAATTATTTCATTAATATCATATAATGATTTTTTATGTCACATATGTTTAATTATAATCATCATTTATACATTCCATGGGTTGTGGGAACAAATCACATCACATTGAGGGGGCAGTAATCCACACTTCATCAAACACCGTTATCATATTAAATAAATATAAAGTATTAAAGGTATGTGTTATAAAAAAATTAAAGAAGTATAAAGAAATAATAAATATCATAAATATCATATATAAACATAGTTTCCATCAAAATTTCCAACCATGAAAGTTGGTAAAGGAAAATGAACAATCATCATTTCGTGAGTCAGTAGTTTTTCATACACAGAAACAATATGTACGTTACCCATTAGATGGAAGTGTGTGTAAGTGTAGGTAAAAATATTAGAATAAAAAAATAATATTATATTAATTGTAAGTGTGTTTTTATATAATAATATAATAATAATATATGAGGGGTTGGATAATGGAAATAAAACTAGAAAGCTTGAGAGAAGAGATTACCTCTTAATCGGGTAACAACTTTTGGTTTCTACAAAAATGATTCCTTGGAAGGATTTATAATAAAATGGAGGATTAATTATCTAGTGGAGGGATGTTGGGAAGCTATATGGGAAGATATTTTTCAAATCTATTTGGTTTGAGATATGCAAAAAAATGGGATGAGGTGGCGGCCTTTTATAAGGGAGGAAAAGGACTCACTTGGTCTTTTGAAATAATGTTAGGTGTACCCATGTTTTAACCAAAAACAATGTCATAAAAATCCAACAAAAATCAATAATGGAAGTTTAATTTCATAATTATGTCCATAAAAGTGGTTTTGGAGAATTTTCTAGGTCATTTGGCCCCTTAAGTTAAAGGTTTAGTCCTTTATTAAGCTTAATTTTACCTTAATAATTGTAATTAATTCTAATTACTTTCAGTAATATTTTTTAAAAAAAAATGGGCTTATTAAAAATTATAAATTATTTTTCTTCCAAATATGGAATCATTTTTTCCAAATTCAAATCACAGATGTGGTAAAAATAAATTTAAATTTAATCCCCAAGATGGGACGACAATGCATGTTTTTAAGGTACAAAGCTATGAAAGTTTCGTAATTTTTATTTTCAATTTAAAATTAAAATTTATTCCAATGACATACATTGTGTTAATTTATAAAAATATTATCTAATTAAATTTTAAAACCATTTAAAAATATAATTTATTATTATAAATAAATTAGAAAAAAATAGTTTTGATCTAAAATTCAGTATTTTTAACTATTCATTAAATATGAAATGTTTTAGAAAAAAATAAAAAATTCAGCCTAAAATAATTATTATATTTATATTTCCAATATTATGTTTATTTTTAAATATTTAATAAATTAAAGAGTTTGAATTCTAATTTAAAATGGGTTCTCTATTAAAAGGTGGTAAAATTGCCTTTATAAACATATAGGTTTTATATGTAAAATAGGGTTTATTATTATCTTATGCATATCAAACATAATTGATTAATATAAAAAATATTTTATTTAGTATATAAAATATATTTCATTAAAATCATTCATTAATTTTAATTATCTATGTTTATTAAGACAAAACTCCTTTGGATGTATATAAATAAAAATATTTCTCTTTTATGTCCAATTGGTTCTTATTTTCATTTATCATTAATTGGTAACCAATGAATTCATTTTATATTTATATAGACCATAAGTTTTCATAAGTTAGTCAATACTCTTTATAACTGCTAACATAATGGCTAGGATATATCATATTATATTAAATAATAATATTTTAATAATACATTATTATTTCGTTCAAATCGGTCTTGCGTGTAATGGAAGCTATCAACGAAGGTCATTTTTTCATGTAACACAAGCTATCGAGGAAGGGCACTATTGCATGTAACATAATATATCAAGAATGTCCTCTCTTGCATGAAACACATGGTAACGCAGTGTTTCATGTAATGAAATACATAGAATCTGTTTTAAATAGTAAATATTTTATAAAGTATCAAGATATTATTTTACCCTACATGTTCGGGGTCGCATTTCATACACTCTATCGAATAAAAGGTTCTTACTTTGGATTTTCAGTTCATTACATTCTCCCCACCTTATTTAAATTACATCCTCACAATTTAAACTTGATCACGGTGATAGATTGTTTGATACTTCCTATGTTTGAAATCCCACATCATGAGAAGGGTTTATAAGTCATCCGCTATAAAAGAGAGAGTAGAAAGTATGTAGGTCACATGGACTACCATGTAACTAGGTCTCTATGTAAGAGAACATCAGTGTAAGTAGAGATACATACTTACTGGAAAAATGTAAATATTTATAAGGAGTGAATGGGGTAATCAATCACAAACAAGTGAATGATCAATGGAAAGTTGAGAACCTCAAAGCCATAAATCTGTGATGATTTAGAAGACCACAGATTCAACAGAAATTATGATATTATGAAAAAAAATTATTTTAAGACATTTTCCTAATGTTGGGTAATTATTTTACTACATAAAAATATAATGAAATATTCTTACATGATATGTTTAAATTTCATATGAAAAATCCTAAATTTTGGTTGTGCTTTGATCAAATTCTAATCCATTCCTTTACTCCTAGAAATTAATTACCAATAGTGATTATTTATGCCCAAAGCACAAAAAGAAACATTTCAAGGATCAAAAGGCCTATAAAAGAGTGAAAATTCTATCTATTTTCATTAACTATCTTCCAAAAAATATTGTTAATAGATTAATATCTAATCCTCAAAACAGAAACTACTGGTTTATCATTAGCATTTATTCATCAAATTTTTTTAACTAAAAACAATGAAAAATTAACCAGGAAATCTCATAGGTTAGTGGTTGGAAAGAAAAACTTATCATCCTTTGGTCATGGGTTTAAGACCCACACCCATGCCAGATTTAATTAGTTATCATTTATAGGATTTTTAAATCATGATACCCTATTTTCATTGTAAACACCCTATTTTAAAAGAAGTTTATTCATTGTCAAAATCCTTCATGCTGGTTTTTATAGAAAATGTAAATTATCCTAAACATATCCCCCATGCGTGTCAAAGCAGTTGTGTAGTATGGTTAATGGCCTAATTATTTCGATAAAATTGGTTTTGGAGAAATCATGAACTCGAGCCATACATTGTGGAAATGAAGTTGATATGTCACTAATCCTATGCGATCAAGGATCTCAAACGGGACAATATTACTCTGGCTAAAACTTCCCTTTCTTTACAAAGTGTATGACTCTCTTCCATGGTTATATTCAAAAGAAAACTTTTTCTCTAACATCAAAATTAAATTCCCTTAGGTAGTAGTCAGTATAGATCTTTTAATGACTCCAGGTAGCTTTTATATGTTTTTTATGGATTGAAACTTCTTTGTCATCACTTTCACAAGATTAAGTCCATATATCATTCATTCCACAACATCATCGCAAAAAATTTTGATTTCTACGTTGCTTTACATTCAAAGATTCATATATATCCAATTAAATACTCTATTGGAAGTTGCATTTATATGGGAACTCAATTAATGGGATATATTGATCAAATACTCATTTAAATTCAATCAAGTGTTATCTTAGTATGTCCCTAAGTGTTTGAATTGTCCTTTTAGATTTTCTATCTGTTTGGAGGTGATAGGTCATGCTAAAATTTAATTTAGTACTAAATTCTTATTGAATGCTTCTATATAATTTATAGGTGAACCATGGATCACAATAAAATATGATTGAAAGTGGAACCCCATGAAACCTCACCATTTCCTTCACATATATCATGGAAATTTTTTCAAGTTAGAATTCTTCCCAAATAGTGATAAAGTGGTCAGTCTTGGTGAGTCGTTCCACCACATACCATATCATATTTTTTCTGTGGATGTTTTTGGGAGACTAGTGATAAAGTCTATTGTGATATTCACCCATTTCCACATTGTTATAAGAAATGGTTTAATCACCTATTTGGAATTTTGACACTCTACTTTAACTTGATGGCATACCAAACACCTTGATATATACTCCATAAAACCCTTCTTCATGTTGTCCCATCAAAAGTGTTCTCAAAGATCTTGGTACATATTGGTACTTCTAGGGTGGTGTAGAAAGATAGGCTATGTGCATTATACAATAGCATGGTCTTTATCTCTGGTGATGATGGAACATAAAGCCTCATTAAAAACTAAATTACACCATCAGCATGAATTTGGAACTCATGTTGCTCCCCTTCCTTTATTGATTTTGTCTTTTTTAGCTCCAGATCATCCGTTTATGTCTCCTTGTTCTACTCTTAGATAGAAGGTTGGGAAATCATTTTGGAGAGGTAGGATGTATTTTATATCATTATTATTTCAAGATATATCCTTTTCATTTACAATAAGATAAGGTCTCTCAATTTTCATCATGGATATAGTAGAATGTTTTTTTCCTATTAAGAGCATCATCTAACTTATTCTCTTTTCTCGGATTATAGTGAATAGATAAATCGTAGTCCATGATTATATCAAACCATTTGCTTTGATTCATATTTATATACTTCTATGTGAATATATACTTTATACTCTTATGATTTGTATATATGTCAAACTTTTCACCATAAAGATAGTGCGACCAAATATTTAGAGCAAAGATCATATCTTCTATCTCTAGATCATGCGCCAGGTAGTTCTTCTGATGGATCATTAACATTCCTAAGGAATAGGATATCACATTATCATTCTGCATGAGTACACAACCCATGAATTTATTTTGAATCATCACTATATATCACAAAACCTTCTCCACTTATTGGTAGTGTGAGTACATGTTAAGACCAAGATGATAAGGATGACTGTCATATTTAGGTATTATTTTTTTCAAGGAAGTTTTAGAAGAAACTAAATAACCTAACATTTAATTTGGTGAAAATCAGACTTACCATCATATTCAAAAAAATAAGACTCTCAATTGTAAAGAAAGTCCATTGTATAGGGAATATGTTTTTGGGATGAAGTGGATCATTTTACTCACCCTAAGTCCGTAATGAATGGTTTAATTATAATGGCAAAAAAATATTCGACCAATCATTTTCAGTTTGATCATAATTGTACCAATCATATTTTGGTTGAAAAGGAATGAAATATGTTGATAAAATATATGTAAGTAGCAACACGTTACTTTGTAGGTTATATGATGATGAAGCTGATATTCAATATAATCAATGTCTTGAAGTAATTAAGGGTACTTTCTGAATGTTTACGAAAGAATAAATTTGATGAATTTGAATCATTCCAGTCTCAAGATCATCATAATGTTATTTCTGGATGAATAATTGTTTAATGAAAAAAGAGGATGATCGTAATGAATGTGCTAGTTTTTAGTTAAACTAAATTCCAAAAATATTTAAATCCTAAAATAAAGAAGATAGTGAGCATCATATTCAAAAAAATAAATAAGCTCTTAATGTTGATCCATTGGATTTAGTATGTCATAATATTCATCAAAGGATGAATTTTTTGTGATAAAAATTGACCAGTGTCATATTTAGAAGAGAAAGAAGTTGTTGAAGTTGATGTTTCTGATACCGGTCCATCAGAATTGGTATGCCATCCTAATCATCAGAATAAGAATTGTTTGAAACTGATGAATGTAAAGAAAATGAAAAGTAAGTAGTGGAAGATATGAAGAACAAATTCACAGATTTATCAATAATGTATTCAACCATTTAAAATTGGTTTAATTAGTTTGTTTATCATTCATGTGGGTCAAAAGAAGAGATAAAGAAGAATATATTATTTTACATTTGTCTTCATCGTAATGAAGAAGATCATAATGACAAATCAGAATCAGAAATTATAATCATACTAATGTTTTTAAAGAAATTATAAAGTATAGAAAAAGATATTTGAAGATTCATGATGGTTTAAGAAGTGTTTATAAGAGTTTATGAAGGAAAGATGCACCTAAAATTAAAAGGAACATATAGATTCGTAAAATGTAATTGAGAGGAAAAATATTCAAGAATCCCACCCAAACCATTTTGGGGGTGAGTATAAAAGTGAAATTACATTATAATTTATGATATATGTACATTTCATGGTGAATAAGAGACATGTAAGAGATTTAGATAGAATAAGAGGTTTCCTGATTGAATTTTGTTGAATAAGTATTTCAGATAGAAGAAGCGTATGAGAAGAGACAAGATTATATTCAACTAGTCATCGTATTGGGATGAATCATTAGTCTAGAAAAATTGTATTGGGATTTCTAGATTTAAGAAGAAATGGTTCAGATTTTTTTCAAATATATTCTAAAAAAGTCATATATTTATCTTATTGATCAATCATACTAGGAGAATCAGACTGAGTTTTATAACAATGTCCATAAAAGTTCTTACCATCTTCTAGGTAATAAAGTAAATATCTTTTATAAAAAAGAACACAGTTGTGAATGTTGATAAAGAAGCATCAGAACTTGTTTTGTTATAAAATTTTGTATTACATCATTTCTTATAGAAGGATAATATGCACTATTAAATTGTTTACATAGTGACACACAGGTTAATGGGAATATCCTACTCAATATATTCCACATCAAATGATTGTATTCTAGTGGATTTTTTGCTATTCGATCATTTTCAAACAAT
Organism: Viscum album; assembly: GCA_963277665.1. Classification (NCBI taxonomy): domain Eukaryota; kingdom Viridiplantae; phylum Streptophyta; class Magnoliopsida; order Santalales; family Viscaceae; genus Viscum; species Viscum album. The sequence goes on along the minus strand of OY728148.1, from coordinate 957,818,287 downwards.
ACAAAGGATGTAGATATTCTTGTTGAATAATAAAACTTGTAAATTATTGTGTTCATATAGATGTGGGTTTTAATTTTTTTAAATAGGAAAAGAAATATTTAAGATGTGGAAAATGTTTTTTAATATGTAAGGAAATAGAAAAGAAAAATATATCACTAATTAACCCCTACCCCTCTCATTGATACAATTATCTTAAATGGGAAATAACAATTAGAATTAGAGACAGGTTCCCTTTTTTTATTATTTGTTGTTGTTTTGAAGAGAAGTTGATGGATTATTTGAATTATGTCAACAATAAAGGAATCATGGTTTTCGATGGAAAGAATTATCATAAATGGAAATATATAATGTTTCCCCATCTTATGTATATTAGATATGATTTTATTGAAGATGTAACAGATGTATTTCCTCCTATTGATGTTAAAGTTCATCTTAATCTATTGATAAGAATAATCATGAGAGTGATGGAATGGACAAGAATTATTTACTATAATCACTTTATAAAAGTGAATTTTTAAGGGTGAAGGGTGTTTCCATAGATAAAGGTATAAGGGATAAGTTGAAAAGCATATATGAAGGCAATACAAAATTGAATAAGAAAAATTACAAATCTTGAGGCTGAAGTATGAAGACATGAAAATTGGTGGGTATGAATCTATTGGGGACTTATTTACCAAGTTAAATAACATCATCAACAATATCAGATGTATTATTTAAATTTTCAAATAATATATAGTTATTGAAAAGATATTAAGAATTATTCTCGAAAATTTTGATGTTAATGTTTATTAATTAGAAGACAAATATCATAAAAAATTATCTATAGATGATTTTCAAAGAACACTCATCACTTATAAAATAATAAGGTATAAAGATAGGAAAATAAAAAAAAATTGAGAAATTTCATTCAATAATACGATGAAAGATAATTCAAAGATGATTATTATTGAAAAAGAAGGTTGTTATTTTGATTCTGAAAATGAGGTATGTAAAAATATTGATTATATTTTATCATTTTTTTCTAAAAATGTGAGAATAGGTACAGGTAAATATAAATGGATTTTTCCCTTGAAATGTATTGAATATGGATTCATTGGGTACTTTACAAATACATTTCCACAAATAAAGAATGGAAAATACTGTGATGAAGAAGAAATAAGGAAAAGAAGGTCATGGAAGAAATAGGATGGAAAGGAAAATTTTATTCCATATGGAAGGGTTAAAAATTATCAAAATCTAAAAGGTCTATTTTGTTATCTAAATATAAATAATAAGAAGATATTAAAGATAAATCAAAAATTTTATTGAGCATGTTGGTGAGAATAGTTTTAGTTTTATAATTAATGATGAAGAATTCAGAATCAGTAGTTCTGATTTAGAAGAAACACAACATAAATTTCATTTAAAATAAGATTTGAAATATATTTGATAAATATTAGAAGTCTTGAAAAAAACCAAGAAGTTGGAAGATGAATGTTCCTCATAAAAAATTCATGAAATTTTTTTAAATAATATGAAAAAGATGCAACTAAATATTAGTGATTTGAAAAAATATCATAAGAAAGAAAATAATCGTAATGAACATCGGTAATTGATGTTAAAGGCATAAAAATTATAGTTAGAACTTGTCTGGTAAAAACATTGTAAATATTAAAATAAAATTATATTTTCCAAAAATTCTATATATAAATTTGGTGAAAGTTTTCTTAAGGAAAAACCTGATAGGATAAAAAATTAACCATCAAAAGTTGATAGGAAATATATAACTATTTATGGAAATAAGAAAGCTTAGAAATTAATGTATGTGGCTAAGATTTACAATGTTGAGAATTCATAAGTTTTTGAAAAACCTGATTCTAAAAATGTTTCTAAAAATTATTAATATGTAAATGTTTCTATTATTTCTAGTTATGACAATGATAAAAGGATAAATAAGCTAAAAAAGAAGATTCTGATGTACAACAGAATGGTTGGTGGTCAACAAAATTCAAATAAGAAGGTTGCTATGAAACATATTCATAACTCCAGTCAGTATGGAAGCTATAGAGGAAAATATTATTTCTATGGCTACTACTGGTATTGTGATGGAATCATAAATAAAACAAATATGTGTTGGTTCAACCAACAACATTACTTCTATTCCATAGGTTATAAAATTCATTGGTTTAGTGGGAATCAATCTTCTAAAAAGAATAAGTATGAAAAAGAAGCTCTAATGAAACCTGATAATGATGGTGTAAAAATTAAAAATAGGTTCCAACCCCAAGAAACTATTTTTAAAAGATGTGAACAACCAGGTAATCTTGCTATGGGTTTTATTTTTTTGTTACCAACACCATATAATTTTCATATCATTTCTCATAATCCGGAGGTGAAAAAAGAAAAATCTATTGTTGTTAAAACTACCGTCAAATCATTTAAAGGTGAATGACCTTGGATTCTTGATAGCGGATGTTCTTCACACATTAATGAAGATTTAAAATTTTTGAAAAATTTAAAAGATGTCAAAGAGGTTACTATGACATTCAACAAGGATTTAAAAAATAATAATCAAAGGTGTTAGATCAACTATCATTAGTAAATAAAAGATTAAATCTAAGAAAATTTTATATATTGATGAGTTGAAACCTAACTTGTTGAGTGTTTCACAATTGTGTGATGAAGGTAACAATGTTACCTTCGGGAAAGATGTATTTTTTGTGAAAATTGAGAAGGATAAAAAGATATTTACAAGAGGCCAACATACAAAGGAAATCTTCTTTCAAGTTTGTGAGGTACCAAACTCTTGTTACTTCGGTATGGTAGAAGAAAATTAGTTATGGAATAAAAGGATGGGAAACTTGTTTCAAATAAATAAGAGTAAGTCATAAAAGTTATATTGTGTACATGATATTCATTATTTTCAATGGATATGAGATTTTTGTTGCACTATTTTTCATATGGGAGAAATTACAAAGTCATTGTATAAGAATGTTGAGATTTTTTCAAAAAAACCCTTGGAACTTATTCATTCTGACATCTATGGACCAATGAGAAAACAATCAAAAGATAATGATAATTACTTCATCACATTCAATGATTAATTTAATCACATTAATTGTGTTATGAATATGAAATATAATTCATATTCTCTGAGAATGTTTAAAGGTTTTAGGAGAAAATATAAAAAGAAAAGTGAGTATTCTGTGAAAAAGATGAAAACTAATAATAGTGATGGGCATAAGAATGAATAATTTGAATGTTATCCTGAGAAAAATGTAATTTTGCATGAATATAGTACCCTATAAACACCAAAAAAAATGGGGTTGATGAATGGAAGAATAGAAGTTTGGTGGAAATGGGGAGAACTATGTTACATTAATAAGGTATTTCTCATTCGTATTGGAGGAAACCCAGGAGTACTATTTTTTATATTCAAAACTGATGTTTTTATAGGCCATGTTTGTATATTACTCTATACAAATTTTTTTATGGAAAAAATACATATTTCAAACACTTAAGAGTTTTCAGGAGTCCATGAATTATAAAGAAGAAAGGTGGAAATCTGGGAATGTTCGAGCAGAAAGGTGAAGATGGAATTTTTCATGGTTATGCTCTAGAAGTAAGAGGATATAAGTGTTTCATCAAAGAAATAGAAATAATTTTTTACTCTAATAATATTAAAGTTATTGAAAAATATATAAAGGATAAATATAATCAATCAAATAAGGATGTTGAGTAGGATTATGAAAGTTTTATCAACATTTCTGATTAAGATACATCCAATTATAATCCTACTCTTAAACAAGAATCAGACTCAGCTATTTCAAGTGATGAAGAAGAATCTCTAAAATATCATCCCAAGATGAGGATGCTAGTGGAAACTCAAAACATTATAGTTGATCAACATAAGAAGGTTCAAACAATAAGGACAAAAAATTCTACTAAACGTAATTCTTTGTATTCCAAAATTAGGCCCAATGATATGAAATAAGATTTTGAGTATCTAGAATGGGTTCAGTCCATGAATGAAGAGTTAGACCAGATATAAAAGAATGATTCATAGGAACTCGTACCAAATCCAGATAAAAAAAATGTTATTGGTACAAAGTGGGTTTCCCAGAACAAAATGAAAGAATAAGGTGAAGTGATAATAAACAAGGAAATATTAGTATGTAAAGGTTACTCTAAAATTGAAGGAGTTGATTTTGATGAATCTTTTTCCCTGGTGGAATGGTTAGAAACAATAATAATTTTTCTTGTTATTTCTACAAAATTTTGATACAAAATTTTTCAAATGGATGTAAAGGCTGCAATTATAAATGTTGATCTTAATGAGATAGTTTACATTGAATAGCCTTGTCGATTTGTTGATGGGAAAGAGGAAAGTAATATGTGCATATTTAACAAATCCTTGTATGCACTAAAGAAATCTATGAGGGCATAGTATTCCAAACTGGATACTTTCTTAAGGAATATGAGTTTAAAGAAAGGAAGGGTTGATAACAATATTTACATCAAACTAATTCAAGAGTTTTCCTTCATCATAATTGTTTAAATTAATGACATTATATTTACTAGAAATAATGAAATATCCTGTGAAATGTTTTCTAAATAAATGAAAATTTTGTTTGATATTTCTATGTTGGGAGAAATAAAATACATTATTGGGTTACAAATTTTATAAAAGAAGAAACACATTTTTCTTTGTCAAGAAAAGTATGCTAAGGAAATTCTTAAAATTTTCGATATAGAAAATTTGAAACTAGTTTACACCTCAATATCAGTAGGAACCATGTTGAGTAAATATGGAGAAGACAAGAAAGTTGACCAGAAAGAGTTTCCAATGTTTATTGGAATTTTGTTATATTTTACTTCTTAGGACCAAATATTGTTTATTATGATACCTTATGTGTTTGATTTTATAGTGATCCAAAATAATCAAATTTACTTTCTAGAAAAATAATCCTCAAATACAACAAAGGCCCAAAAAATTTCATAATCAGGTATGATAGATTAGAAAGTATTGATTTTTTTTGGTTATTCAGATGCTGATTGGGTAGTAAATGTTGATGATAGAGGATCCACATCAGGTGGAGTTTTATTTCTAGGTAAAAGTTATGTTTTTTGGAATATAAAGAAATAGAATTTAGTAACAGTCATTACAACTAAATCTAAATATTTTTCTACTACACAATCTGCTACCCAACTTATGTGGATGAAAAATCAGTTAGAATACTAACATGTTGAATAGAAGTTACCCTTTATCTTGGCTTGTGATAATCAAAGTGAAATCACCCTTTTTAAGAATCTGGTAAAACATTATCATTCAAAACATATTTATATCCAAAATTATTTCATCAAATATCATGTGTAGAATAATGTGTTACAGTTTGAGTATGTTCCTAAATCAGAACAAGCTACTGACATTTTCACAAAACCTTTACCCAAGGAAACATTTTCTAAATTGAGCTTGAACAAGGTCATCTAACCTCTTTCTCATCATGGTTGAGGTATATGTTTTTGTTCCCAATCTCAACTTATCTTTGGGAAGTGTTTACAAGGGGGGGAATTTTTTCATTAATCTATCATTATAGTAGCATGTTAATAGAGAGAGTTGTGGGTAAATTGTGAATTCATCATTGTAAGTGTGTGAACTAGTCTAACTATTTGTTGGAGTGGTTATTAGAAACAATTTTTTTGTAGTCTATGGAGGTTTAAAATTTTATGACGAAAAGATGAATAAATTTTTCATAATCACTAATTTTGGACATCATGATTTTTATTTCAATAATTCTTGTTTCCTAAAATGATTTACCAGAGGTAGTCTTATAAATATTGATAAGTAATAAATAGCTTGAGGATAAAAATTTCAGTGAATTATGAACCTTGGTTGACAAAAAAATAAAAAGTGGGAGATTTTTAGGACCATTATGATAAATATGAATATCATATTCAGGTATTTTAATTTGTTTTCAATAGAGTTTATGAAGAAAATAAATCACCTCACTTTGTATGTGATAAAAATTGGACAGGCCATCATATTCAATAAAATCATACTCAGAATGGTTAAGAAATTCCATCACATTGCGAATATTTTTTCTGGATGAAGAGGATCATCAAACTCAGGCAATGTTTGGAATGAAATGTTTGATCCTAATGGGGAATAATTTGAGTTTGCCTAAATTTGATGAAAATGTGATGTTTCTTTTCTGATCTTGGAGTTCTCATAAATCATATGTAAATTGTAAAACTTTTAATGAAATCTTGATGAAATAAATGGGAGAAAAATATTATTCCAATCATATTCAGGCTGATTGTAATCATGCCAATCGTATTCAAGATGAGTAGGAAATAAATATGTTTATGAATGATAGGGAAGTTTCAACACTTTACTTGGTAAGTGAGATGATGCTAAAGTTGATCTTCAAAGTAATAAAAGTCATAAATAATGTCATGATACTTGTTAAATGATTATGAAAGAAGAAATTGTATGTATTTTAATCGTTCTGGTCTAAATATCATCATAATGATATTTCTGGATACAGATTTGTTTAAAGGCTGGGTAGGGTAGTCATAATAAAGGTTCTAGTTTTCGGTCAGACCAAAATCTATAATATTGAAATCCTTGAAGAAAGAAGTTTTTGAGAATCGTATTCAAAAAATAAATAAGTTACTAATGTTGATCCATAGAATTCTATATGTAATAATAATAATTATAGGCATAATTTTTTATTATCAAAATTGATTGATATCATATTCAGAAGAGGACTAATTTGTTGATGTCGAAGATGGTGATACCGGTCCATACTTGGTATTCCATAATAATCATCCGAGGAATAATATTTTGGAAGTGATGAATGAAAAGAATAAGTAAATTATGTGGTGGCCAATGTAAAGAAGAAATTAATAACTATATCAATAATTTAGTTAACCATTTAAAATATTTTTAATTACTTTGTTTATAATTCAAGTGGGTCAAGAGAAGATATGAAGAATAATATATGGTTTTAAATTTGTATTCCTCATTATGAAACAGGTCGTAAGAACAAATTGAAATGGGAAATAAAAATTAGTATGATGTTTACAAAAAATTCTAAACTAGAGTTGAAGTTGTGAGAATATTTGAAAATGTTAAATGAGTGTTGAGAATAGATTATGAAGTTAATATGAACCACAAGTTCAAAGGAATGTGTAGATTCAGAAAATTTGATTGAGTGGGAAATTTTTTAGGAATCCCAACAAAACCATTTTTTGGTTGAGTATAAAAGGGAATGTACTTTGTACTTTTGACAAATGTACTATTCAAAAAGAAGAATAGAGAAGAAATGGATCCAAAGAGAAGAAGAGGTTTCCATATTTTGTTTTGTTGTATTCAACTTGTTATCATATGGGGCTGAATCATTGGACTGGGGAAATCATATTGGGAATTTTGGATTGAAGAAGAAGTGGTACAGAATTTTCCCAACCGTATTCTGAAAAAGTCATATATTTTTTATATTGAGAAATTAAACTGGGATAATCGAACTGGAAGAATTGGATTGGGAAATCAGATTGAATTTTTTAACAAAATTTAGAAGAGTTCTTACCAACTTCTAGGTAATAGATTGAAGCTTTTTAAAAAAAATACATTTGCGAAAGATGATAAAGGATCACCATATATTGTGTTGTTAAAAAACGTTGTATTTTATCATTTCTTATAGAAGGATCACATTCACTATTGAATTGTTTATATAGAGCTACACGAGTGAGATAGAATATCCTACTCATTTTATTCCACACAAAAGGATTATTTTATAAGAGATTGTGTGGTATTAGATCATTTCAAAATAATAGAATGGATGTATCTATTCTTGTTGAATAGTGATACTTATAAATTCATGTATTCCTATAGATGTGTGTTTTAATTGTTTTCAATATGGAACGAAATATTTAATAATATTCTATGTTTATTACATAATTAAATAAATATAAAAGAAAAATATATCACTAATTCACTCTCTCCCCCTCTCGGTGATACAATTATCTTGATTGGGAAATTAAACCACAAGAACAATGATTAGCCTCTTCTTGATCTCTTTAAAGCTTTCATAATATCTTTCATCCATAAATAATTTACCCCATTTTGTGGTAAATCAGTTAGTTGGCTAAAAAATAATGGTAAATTTATGAAAAATTGTAAATAGTAACCAGTAAATCTATAAAACTATAGATTTATATGACACTAGTGGGTCTAGGTTATTCTTCAATTCCCTTTGTCTTTGAAGGGTCCACATAGATTCCATAACTTGTGATCACGTTCCCCAATAATGTGACTTCTTGCATAAAAAAGTCACCCTTTTTTAATTAGAATACGTTTTCTCCTTCCTTAATATCACCAACACAATCATTAGATTTTCTTCATGTTCCTACTTAATCTTGGAATAAATTAGAATATAATCGATAAACACTACCAAAAATATTTTGAGTTGGTCTCAAAGGAATATATTCATCAAATCCATAAATATGGTAGGAAAATTAGTAAGTCTAAAGGGAATTACTATGAACTCATAATTCCCATACCTTGTATGTAAAGTAGTCTTTTGAATATCTTCCTTCTTAAACTTTAGTTGATGATATCCAAAAAAAAGATACACCTTTGAGAATTATTTTACTCCTCTTAGTTGATTGAATAAGTCATCAATCCTTGGTTGATGATAATTTTTATTTATGGTGATCTTGTTGATATCTTAGTAATTGATATACACCTGTTTTGATCTATCTTTTTTTTTTGACAAAGAGCATTAGTGCACCACTAGGTGTTGTACTAGGGCGTATGAACCATTTTCCCAAATTCTCTTGTAGATAATTACATAAGTCCTCAATTTCAATGAAGGAAATCCTATATGGGAATTTTGAGATAGGAGTGGCTTTGGGTATGAGATCTATTAAGAACGATACCTCACGATCATGGGATTCCAAGTAACTCTTTGAGAAATACATCAATGTATTCCCTAACAATGGACATTTCCTCCAGGTTAATACCTTCCTTTGACTCAACAATTTGGGAAAGGTATTCTTCTCTACAAGGTATCAACACCCACAATTTTTATGGATTTTTCAAATATGATTCATGATCTTCCTTCCATTTTTAGAGGATCATGGGATGGTTCAGAATATAAAAATAGATTTATTACCAATAGTTGATTTCTTCTATATATAATGAAAGTCCATACGTGTCCAATATATCATCAAATTTCAACAAGGGAAGTATAAAAATATTTTCAAGAAGAATCATCCCAAATATGATTACAGGAGAAGGTTCCAACACTTGGGTTGTAATGATTAAACCACTATGTTTTTTATGGATATCTCTATTTAATGGTATCTGGGTTTCAATAAAAGAGTTATAGAAAAGTTTTAGGATAAAAATGAATAAGTAGAACCAGAATCAAATAATACTTTTCTATTATTTAGTGAATAGGAATCATACCTTGTATGAATTCATTTTCACACTCCACTTAATTAATAATGATGATATAAGCTTTCCCTTGCTCCATTGACATTGGTGATTGCTGACACTGGTTGCCCTCAAGGACATATGGTTTAGTGCACTTGCTTCCATAACACCCTTGGTCCCAATAGTTGAAGCATTGAACCATTGGAGGTGCATTAGGATGTTATATCATTTCCCCTATCATGTTGGTCATCTTCTTCATGTATCTTCAATATTAATTAGCTTTATGTCCTTCTCTCCCATACTTGAAGAATTCCCCCACCCCTTTGCGGCAATTAACATGATTATTCATCCCACATATTTGACATGTGGGTAGTTGGATCCTATTTCCTCGTTTTTCATTTGACCCACAATCCTGAATCCCCATTATTCTCTTATTATCTCCATAACCATGTGACCATTCTTTTAACTCCATATCTACTTTAAGAGTACATTTAACAAAATATTCAAAACTCCCAAATTCTTATATTTCTAGATCGTTTCGATGGTATAATTTTAAATCAATAAAGAACGTAACTATTTTTCAATAATAATTGATAAAAAACGAAAGGAATACATTTAAAACCTTATGAATTTTTCATCATAATTTGTGACAACATCACCTTCCTTTTTCTTCAGCTATATGAATTCTCATTCAATATTTTTATTGAAGAGTTCAAGGGAAATGCTTTGTAATAAATATTTTCTTAAATTATTCCCACTCCATCACTTCCACTAATCCTTTGGATATTTGTTCTTTATCAATTCCTTCTATTTAATATCCTCTCTATAAAAATGATAAATTACAAGAGTCACCATCTCCTTATTAGAGAAATGGATCATAGAAAAGACCATCTTCATTGAGTTATCCCACTATTCAACATCATATGGATTGGAAGTTCCACCAAACATAAATAGCCTTTTTTTCATTAAGGACTCAATGGATAATTGTTCCTTCTTGGGTTAATATGGACATTCCAAACAGTTCAGGTTATTATTCATATATTGAGACAACTAGGTAATCAATCCCATAAAGTTTTGAACTCAACCTCCCATGGAATTGGTGATCTCCTTTGGATAATTGTTTCATTGTCACTCATATAGGTTTTAGGGCTAGTTTATCCTGGTTCATACCATTTTATAGAATAAAAAATGTTAGAACAAAACCAAAGTCGATAAATAATGTGTAATTCATTATTTTATGAAATTAACACTAAAGGAATATCTTATGGGATCCCTATGTCTATACTTTTCTAAAAATAGGGTTCTTGGATGTTTTACCTATACATAGACTTATACTATTGGTTTTTAGTCATGTTTTCTAATCATAATTCTCTAATTAACTAAACCATTCTTAGCTACCAACTATTGTGACCCTAATTTTTCATATATAACTATTACATAATTTTAAAGATAAACAACATAATAGTGTTACAAATCTAGGAACCAACGGTTTATGTCTTAGAAAAATAAGGATCATAAATAACTTGTGCATAATAAAACATAAAAATTTATTTAAATCCTTCTTCTTTATCCTTCTAAAAGATCAGATTATCCTTACTACATGATATTACCTAAGGATATTCTTCAATGAAAGTGGTAAGATAAAAACCTTGTAAGAGGATGAATAGTGAACTTGAATCAATATAACATGGGTGAGCATAATCATCATATCACAAGCCTAGGATCTTCATCAATATCACGAGGTAAAAATGTGACAAATTCATTGAATGTGGAAATGCATAAAAATGAAACATCATGTCACAGTGGTGAAATGTCACATATAGTTGTGAATAAAGCTAGCATCATGTTAACCATAACATATGTGAATAATCATAACATCATCACTTTAAACAAATCTAGAATCATGTTCACATATAATAAACATTATCTCATGAGATAAAACACATTACCCAATGTGTTGGAGGGCTATATAATTTTGGTCTAGTCATCACATCATAATATTTACATAATCATGCATGTCATATAGAATGTGTACCAATCATTTCATGAAATAACCCATGGAAAGGAATGGGTTTCATGAGGATTTCAAAAATTATGATTTCATAAATAAACAACGAGTTCCAAAATGAAAAATTGGAAAACATATTTTCTATAAGAATCGTCAATCTTTAGTTAATAATAAACAACTCAAGATGAGTCTAAGATGCGTTTTGGAAAGAAGTGGTATTTTGGAAAATTATTATATTTTCCATAAAATCATATAAAAAACATGTATATCCCAAAATAGAATAGGTATGGATAATTAAATTATATTTAACGACCATTATAGAACTATTTATTCCAAATATGTAATGAAATATGGATAACCCAATGAAAAAGAGTTGGGTTCAAGAATCCCCTTACCTTAATTCCTTCTTTATTTTTTCACTTTTGCGCCTCTTGAATAATAAACTTATATTTATTAAAAAACTAATAAATATGTTAATTATATCAATTTATACAATTATTATCAATTATAATAATTTTATTATATTTATTAATTTCTATTAATGAAATTGAAGTGTTTTGAAATCATGATTTTCCTAAAAATTTATTGTGTCACTTTGATTTCTCAATTTTCATTTAGAGTCATTTATAAAAAAGTATGTTTAAATCTAGTAGATTAAAATAAATGTAATTAATTATTTATATATTAAATATAATTAATAATTTCCATCCATGAGGGTGGTTATAAGAATTTTCTTATAAATGTCTCCATAGGTGGTTAATCATCCTTTAACTGGACGTTGTTAAAAGAGAGGGAAAGATAAGTATTGCATTTATTTTTGTCATAAATATGACAATTACATCATGTTAACATATATAATATAATTTTAAATTATTTAATAATTAGTTTTATAGTATACTGTTTTTAAATTAATTGGTAAAAATAAGAAAGAGAATAAGAAAAAAGGGAAATGTTAATAAAGACTTACTCTCTCCTCAATGTAGCTTCTCTTGTAAGACGATATAACAGCCTTGGTGATTAGAGTTGGATTTATCCAAAATTTACATATGTAATGTAAGGGGATTTAGAGGGACTATTTGGGAAGATATTGTAGTTTGGCATGTTTGAGAAGAATGTGCTTCCAAGGGACAAGAGATGGATTATTTATACTTTAAGAGAGGGGTATTTTTAGAATAAAATATTTAATAAATTAATATATCAAAGGAAAAACATGTAATAGTGAACTTTTGAAAAAAATAAATTATATATAAATATAATATAATGGGTTTAAGACTTTAAATCCTCTTTATAATTCAAATTTATTAACTTATTAAAAAGAAAACTGAATAAAAAAAGAAATTGATATTTTAAGGAATCAATTTTGAATTTAGGTTTTGGAAAGTGATTTTTAGGTTTGAAAATTAATTTTATTGTATTTTAATAACTCATTTATGAAATTAAATATATAATGGCCGGAAATAAATTTCTATAATGGATTATGTCATTATTACATCATGAATGATGTAACCTAAGATACATCGATTATGAGAAACACTATATTTTTACTATCCACCTAAAAATTGAAGTAAATCAAAAAATTAGCAAACACGCACCCAAGGAAAATTTTAACATGATAATTTCAAAAATGATATTAATTTAATGAAAATAAATATCCATAATAGTTAAAATATAATTTTTAAGAGAAGAATAATGATTTTTACAAAATACATTAAAATACAGTTTATTATAAATATGCTTTATTTTCTTTGAGGTTTTTAATCATGGTATTTATTTTGTAGAATTATAATATTTTTATTTACATAAATTAATCATGATAAATTTTATTTATATCATAATTTATTATTTTTTGGTAAAATAACTCTTCCAATAGTCAGGATACTATTCCCACCGATCAGGTTACTATTCCAACAGTCACATTGCTATTCTAACAGTCACATTACCTTATATATATACCACTCAATTATTTCATTCAGTATTCAAATAAATTCCTCTAAAGGTTCTATATTTCCATTTTAATTTTTTTATTGGCTTACTATAATTTTGTGTCTTTTATATTATGTTGGTAATGGGGCCAATAAATCTAGTAGATGAGGTCGATCCATATTTTCACATTTTAGCTTTTCTATTTTATACTTTTTGTCCAGTTGTAATGTTTGTAAATTTAATTGGTTTCATTTCTAATTAATGTAACAATATTTGTTAATATAGTTTTTATTGGTTTCTCTATATTTTTTATGTGTATAATATATAATATAATACAAGACACATTTATTCAGGAAACAAATCTTACTAATAAACATTATGTCATTACAATGGGGTGCCACATCTCCCACCTCAACCTAAATGTACTATAGAACTCTAGCTACATATCTGATGAGGAGTAGTTGAGTCCTTCCTAGACTCTAGTACCTATCTTACTCCCCTACCACTACTATACTATGAGAAGTTCTAACAAAAAATACGAAGATGGTCCATCCTGCCGCAAACAAGGAACTCCATAACGGTGTATAAAAACTATGGTTTCTTGTGGTTTAACTATCTACAAAGATGAAAAACAATGGAATATGATCCAAAATGGATTCCCACTACCCTAAGAGGTCTTCATGTCATTTCCTTGGAAAAAACATTCATAGAATCAATTCTTTCCCCCAAAATCATTGATCCTAGTTTACCATGTGGAAATATCCTGGCTACCTCTTGGGTCCTCTCTCATATTCATTACTATGAGGAGTTCATGATTCATCAAATCTAAAAAGGTACTCAGAATAAAAAAATTCACTGATGACTTAACGTCATAGTGAATACTATCATGAAAATGTTTCTCCCTAGAGATCTCATCAATAGCTAAATATGGAACAAATCATTGAAGGGTGGTGAAATGTTCAACATAGCCCATCACTGATATTATATCCTATATCAGATACATGAAATAATGATCCTTCTCATCCCTCAACTTCTATGGATAGAAGTGGCTCAATATATTCACCTCGAATTCCTTCCAAGATAGCTCCTCCTCCTTCCCATCCTTCTCTAGAATATCCCACCAATGTTGGGTAGGTCCACTAAGCATATACACAACGAGATTCTCCCTCATATCTGTGGGTGTCTCAAGATGCTTGAAGATTATATAGATTGACTCAATCTAGAACTCATCTACCTGGGTGCCTCCCTCCCCTACGATCATAGGTGGATGTTGTAGTTGAATCTCTTTCATCAACTCATACATCAAAGGTACGATGAAAATAGTCTCCTTTTCAATGGATTGCATGAACCTTAAGAAGTTATTTTGATGATGAACATCCATTTGATCCTCAAGACCTACAGGAATCTCTAGTTCATCTACGTTAGGAGATAACTGAATTCCACTCTCTTAGAACTCAACTCTAAGATGATGAGGAGTCATTTTATCTACAAAAAAACACACTCCTATTAACATGTCCCTATTATTAAAAATGCATGTCAATATATATATATATACCTATGTGTCTATCATGATGCCTTCAAAATCATATCTCACTATACTGGTCCATGAGTGTAAATATCAATAAACAATAACATCACACAACATGTAAATCAACCAAGGTCCAATACCATCAATTGTAACAAGAGAACAACAAAAACAATAATCCCATCCCTGGAACTCAAATTTTCCTCCACACAAGGGTTAGCTACTCCAATGAATAAGCTCATTACCAAGTCCCAATAGATCCTAGTCTCCTTTATACTTTTTATAAAAATAAATCAATATAAAATAACAAGATAATCCTCTAATACCACTTTGTAATGTCCCCTGATCTAGTACTCTATCACTTGGTCAAAATGATTTAGTTATTAGACGTTAAGAATGCATCCCCATATGCTAGAGGCTATTTACTAGTAACAAGGCTGTGATATTTATAGTGGGGAGACTATACCCCCTAGTAAATTATAGTGGAACTAAAACATATTATTAAAAATTAGAGTAACAGATAAATAATGTAAATAGTATATCATACAGCTAGAAAAATAAAATGAGGAACCTATAATGATGAATAATGTAATGACAAGCTAAGATGAATCTTATAGTAAAACTGAAACCAATACAAACAAAATAATCTACTCAAATTAAATAAGGCCAAAAGGCTCTGGTCCCGATCCCCATGTCAGACCCATCTCCAAAATCCATCCCATCCAGTAAGAAACAAAATAATCAATAGTAATGTCCCTTTACCTTGTCCAAACCAACATCCATGTAATCTGCTCGAGTACCAAATGCTTCCCAAATAGGGTGTGAATAAAACTCAGTAGGTCAACCCCACCATCCCTAAACACAACCAGTATGATAATAATTATATGCAATAAAGTGATAAATAGGAGTATTAATTACGTAATTAATATAATATATCAATTAACCTATTTCAAAACCATGATGAAATGTCTCTGAACATGTAACACAACCATTCCATCAATATCCATATACCATTGAAAAATCAAACAATCAGGTAGCTCTTATTGTATAATAATTTCATCTTCCAATCATCACCACATATAAATGCATTTCAGTATGTGTCCCTGGGTGTAGCTTGGTATATAAGCATTTCAGCAAGTATCACTGGGAATTGCCTACTATATAAGCATTTCAACCTCCAATAAAATCCCTATATATAAAAATTTTAGCACGAATCACTGGGCCAAGACTACTATATAATAATTTAAACACTACTAGGATATCCCTATATATAATCATTTCATCACCAACTGAAAAAATCATAATCTTATGGATATCATAATATCACATCAAAAATCTCAATGCTTAATTATGAATATTACCATTTTTCTTTCAAATAAAATTTCATTTATCTCTTAAATGATCAACAGTCATATCAATATTCAATATTAGATTACCTAGGGATTCTATATCAATCAATCAACTAAGGTATCATGTCATACTCACAGTGCTTTAAACCATTAACCATGTTCTTTTTACTCAAATGTTTTCTCACCCAACATGTATCCATAATCCAGGTTGCATCAACCATTGAATCTAAAAGAATACAACCCATGATTTACTATAAATCAACTAATTAATTATAGTGCACATTACATCGACATAATCAAAATATTTCATATAATTCAAAATTAAATATACCATAGGGTTAGGTTTAGTCTCCATAACTTTAACATGTGATTAACACAATAATTCTAACGACAAAATCCATTAAAGAAGAATTCACTGAGATCTCAAGAAGAACCTAGATCAACCCAAAACAAGATCAACTCCCAAAACAAAACATGTGTTAAAAATATGTACACTTCAATGAAAAGTAATTATGGGTGAGAAGAAGAAAACCAAAGTGAATAAACTCACCAAGGATCGAATGTTAAAATGGGACATCTGGAAGGGGGGAAGATAATTCAAAATTTCCTAGAGTTCACCCTAGGAGCGAGAGAGGAGGGGCTATAATAAAAAATAATGAGAGTCACAAGAACATTACACACTTAAAACTACAGGGTATGAGAAATACATGATGTGTATTCCATTAATGTCATGTATTTCCTCATTTTTAAGTTATGTTGGAAAAATATTTCGCCTTGAGTAAATATTTATTTTGATCAACATTTACACGATGTGAATCAGGTTCAGGACCTATAACCACATCACATCATAAACTAGTTCATGAAATTCATATAGAAATAGTTACATGTCATGTAACATGTACACAACATTTAATTTTTCATTGAATAGTTTTTATACTAGCTTCAATAAAAGTGACCAAACCACCTATGATCCTTCTAAACTCATAGAAAATCCTAGTAATCCCATTTAACATAATTATACATGGAATCCATTTACTTAAATAGACATACATTCATAAAATTATTGTTATTTTCTCAAAAAAAGTCTCTTTGTCATCAAATAATACTTTTTTAGTAAGGATTAATTACAAAGGAAAACCCAAAAAAATATGTTCAATGAAAACCTCAGAGTGGGAAGTACCTAGAAAAATACTGCATCTTGTAATGATCTTGGTTTTGAAAGGTTGTTATTATGTTTCATCCATTTAAAACATTATTTATATATCTAAACGTGAATATATGGATTTATTTTAATATTTTTAAAAGAATTTTGCTTCTTTTATAAAAATAACATTTTTTAAGATAAGGTGAATTTAAATAACTAATTTTTTCATCATATTAAACAAACCAAGTAATGGAAATTGATAATGAAACTACTTCACATAACTTGTGCCATACCTAATTACGGCATCATTTTCATGGTGATGTAAATGAAAAACGCTTGACTAAGTTATACCAAAATGGATATTTAGATTCTTTTGAACTAAAACCAATTGGTATGTGTCACACTTATTTATATGGTAAAATCAATAAAGCCCCATTTAGTTGAAAAGGTAAAAGTTCTAAATAGATTCTTGAGTTGGTTCATACATATGTGTGTGGACCATTTCCTATTGAGGTAGGGGTGGGTTCTCTTACTTCATAAATTTTACCGATGATTTTAGTAGAAATGAATATGTCCACTTAATGAGGTATAAGTCAGGTTCTTTTCATAAATTCAAGAAATACAAAAATGAATATGGGAACCAAATTGGTAATATGATTAAGAAAATCCTCTTATAACTTGGTGGAGAATATCTCAATCAAGAATTCTTTGATTACTTATAGGAGTTTGGGATCCTATATTAACTCACTCCTCCATATACACATCAGTGGAATGATGTAAGTGAAAGGAGGAACCACATCTTGTTGGACATGGTGAGATCAATGATTAGTCATGAGAGTATTCCATTATTTTTTAGGGATTTTAATTACAAAAATGTATCACAAATATTAAAAAATATTCAAATAAAGTGATAAATAGTATATGAAGTTTCAAATGATCGAATAATAACTCAGAAGTGGGGTTGAATTAGTTATTCACTTTTATAAGTTTCAATAATTTTGAAAATATTAAACCCTTAAACTTGTTAATGTTTATATCCTTATCATCTTTTAGTAAATACTAATGTATGAAAAATTAGTAAAAAAATTAAATAACATGATATTTATACGGTTCGACTTCAGTGTGAGAACCTATATCATTTTCATAGACACTCTTATGGGTCTATAGAAATTAACTGAAATGAATAAGTGAATACAACATGTCCCAACTCCCATTACACACATTATATATCCTAATTGTAATAATTATACTGAATCTTATTAGTTTATAAACTTTTCTTACAAAAGATTGAGAATAAACAAAATAAAAATACATTGTTCAAACAACAACAAAAATTCTCAGCTCAGAATCCTCATTATGATGTGGTTGAGTCTGATTATCTCTATCTAATAGGGCTGGGTCTGATGGACTCAATCTGATGAATTCAGTCTAATGGACTCAGTCCAATGAATCCATTCTCAATGTGCAGTACTCAAACTCATCTCAAATGCTCAGTCTGATCTTACTCAGTCCAAAAAACAAAAATTTTAGATATACAAACTTCTAATGATATTTCAATATGGAAAGATAACTTTGACATGAATTCTGTAGTGCTTTTCTTTTTCCAGTCACATAAAAAAGTTGAAAAGTATGAATATACATTTCTTCTACATATAGGCATCCCAAGAAGACAAGTTTATGAAACAAAAAATCGTTTCCTAATTACTCAAATTAAAAAAAATCCAACATCTTTACATATTTTCATTTCATGTTTGACCAATTAAACTCTTCAAAAATATTATGAAATATTCTTATGTATTCATTATAATAATTATTCTCAGACTTCCTAACTTTTATTCAGTATAATATAAATTACTCAACTCATTATGGAGGAACTTCATCATTTCATTATGATGAAACTTCTTCATCTCATTCTAAATTGAATTTCCTCATTAGAGTTAGTCTAATTAACATTCATTCACAGATTCAGTGTGATTAAATTTCCTTCTCAGAGTCGGTCTTCATTGAATTTCCTTCTCAGAGTTAGTTTGATTGAATTTCTTCCTTAGAGTCAGTTTAATTAACTTTCCTCTTCAAATTCTATCTTATAGGACATCCTCACCTTCAATCCAATGTAATTCTCATAATGATGGAATTATCTCTGTGATGGAATTTTATTTATTATGGAAACTAAAATCTACCACTTTGAAATACTTAAATTCTAATCAACTATGACTCATTCTGACTTCTGAAAATTTCTATGCTCATTCCGAATCTGATGAAAACTTTTTTCTTCATTCCTATAATCAATAAAATCTTTATGATTCCTCTATTTCTTAAAAATATTTTATCATTATAGTTTTCATGATTTATGAGGACTTCTATATTATCAAAGTACTATATGATTTATATAGGAAAGTATTATGACTTCCCTTTCTTTCATCACCTTTTTTATTTCCAACCAAAACTAAATATGATTGGTTGCAACTATGCTCCCCCTTTTATTCATAAGGATCACATCACAAGTGTTACTGAAAACTTATGATATTTGAGAATTAAAAACTAGAAAAGAAATATTTGACTGATGTTTAAAATGTATAAGAAATTTCTAACTCCTGATATAACATTCTTCATTAAACCTCTTCAACAACATTCTAACTTTCTAACCAACATTGAGTCCAATGAAACTTGAACTTAATGTAAATGGTAATGAGACTAATGGTGTGTCTGATAAAAACCACTAACTTTTTGATGATTTCTATGACCGGTGGTGATCAGTTTAATACATTTCATCTGGTGTTTTTAGTTCAATACTCTTTGTCTATAAAACAAATTTCTCAAAAACCAAACTTTTCTTCCCCTTTATGTTTGGGTTCGATCATTCAGAAACATTAACTTTTTCTTCAAAAACATTCTTTTTTAAAATATTAGTTATCAAGAAATACAAAATTTTATTAAAAACAAAACATCACAAAGGTTCTTCAATCTCCCCATTCGGATTTTTTAACTACACTCATTAATAACTTTTTAAACTCTTAGAAAATTTTCACAATTCAACTTTTGTAGACAACTCATGTTTTTTGAATTTTACCAAAACACATCATTTATTAAAAGAGTGTTTAGAAACCACACTAATTGATAATGTATTTTTTGAAAAAAATATATCCCTTGGAGAGAAGAAAATTGTATGGCCATTCTATGATAAAATCCCCCAAACTTTTATATTTTCTGAAATTTATTTTTCTATACATTTTATTTTCCTCTCCCCCATTATCTGATTAACAAAACTTCATATTCATAAAATAAAGATAATTAAACACATCTTATATAGTACAAAGTTTTTAATTTTTCTCCCCCTTTTTCAATATAATCCAATGCATGGTAGGGGACTTCCATATGAGTTTTAGGAAGTTATTATATGAGGAAGAATATGAATTTTCAACCTCAACTCATCAAAACTCTATTTTGGATTTGACTTTGTGAAGATATCATTAATTTGATACATCGGTGAGATATAATTTATAAAGTGAAACTTTATGTTTATGTGTTTTGATCTTGAATGTTGGACATGATTTTTAGAAATATCAATTGCAATTTGATTATCATAAATTGTCCTCAATAGTTTAGAAACCTTTATATTCAAATCTTCCAATTGAACATTCCTCCACAATATCTGAGTATATACTTGAATAGTCCCAACATATTCTAATTCCACTTTTCTCAAGGTTACTGAACTTTGTTTCTTACTATGAAAATTTACACCACATTCACCAAAGAAAAATGTTTCTCATATGGTTGATTTTCAATCAATATAATCTCCAGTCCAATAAATATTAGTATAATCATGAAAATTCTTTCATAATTTATTTTTTATAATAATCCATGTAAATTTGTTCCCTTGACATATCTCAAAATTATCCTTGATGCCAACATATTTGACTCTTTAATATTACTTTGATACCTAGCACACAAATTTATAGCATAAACAATATCAATCATGATGTTATAAGGTAATGTATACTTCCTATCATATTCGAAAAGAATTTATAATTCACAATTTTCTAGACTCATCTTTACTCATCTTCATCCTCACTGAGATAGGATTAGAATCTTCTTTATACTCTATAATTCCAAATTTTTATAACAATTCCCTTGCATACTTTTCTTAAGATAAGAAAAATTATTTTTCCTTATATTGAACTTGTAAGACAAAGAAGAAATTTATTTCTCACAAAATTGGTATTTCAAAATTCGTTTTCATTACCTCAGAAAATTATTTACAAAAATTTTATTCATCCCCGGAAAAAAATTATATTATCCACATGAACAAATAAAATTAAGTTCCAAAGTCAACATAATTCAAATATAAGTTTCTGTCAACATTTCCTTTTGAAAAAATCATCATTCTCAAACAATTTTCAATCTTAGAATGCCATGAATGTGGATCTTGTTTTAGCCCATATAAATCTTTCTTCAATCTAAAAACATTGTTTTCATCCTTATCACTTAGAAACCCAAAAGGTTTCTCATTGTGAACTTCGTCCTCAATTTATCCAAATTTATATTTATCTGATATTCTCTGTAATTTTTATGAGAAGGAACTACTAAAAACATTATAATAGTTTCTAACAATTAAATAGGGGAAAATGATTCATCAAAATCTATGCCTCCCTCATGTGCAAAAACATTATAAAAAAATCCTAGATTTGATTCATGAAACTTCTCCATATTCCTTCAAAATGTTTCTATAAAACCATTTTTTATGATAATGTATTTATATTTCAGACATAAAACAAGTTCATATGATTCATTTTTCTAAATTTGATCCAACTATTCATTCATAGAATTAACCCATTCTTTGTGTTGAATAGTTTATGAGACAGATTCTGGTTCAAATTTTGAGATGTGTGATGTTTTATTTTCTAATCGCAGCTTTCTTCTAGCCTGAACTAGAGCTTTCTAATTCCTAGGTATATTTTTAGTGTCAATTTTTTTAATGTACAGAATTTTAGAGGTCCTCTTCCTTCTTCAATTTCCTCATCATACGATTCATCTGATTCTTCATGAACATTACTTTTATCACTTTCATTTTCATTGGAAAATTTAATTTTTTTATTCCTCAAAATCGCCATAAGATTTTGGTAAATATGTTTGATTCTCAATAACTTCCGCATAAAATGATTCCACCAACTTTTATAAATAATTTTTTCCAACATTTGTGTCTTCTTCCATTGGGTGAATAATAAAATTTCCTTCCTCAACTTTCTCATTAAACTTTCCCCAATCCAAATTTATTATTTTAAGTAAATATGGGATTCCAAAAACATTGATGTACTTTAATAAATGTTTTTTATCATAGAAATTTTCATAAGGAATCATGTTGGTTTAAAAATGTAAATTGGTTTTTCTAAACATGTTAAATAATACTAACAACTTCACTCTACTAGACCTTTAAATGCCTTTATACTTCTCACATGATTCATCCCATTTCCACAATAAAATATATTCTTCCTTTCTACTACTCTATTTTGTTGTGGGGGTATATAGAGAACTATAGTAATGTTTAATACAATGATCTCTAAGATAATATTCCAAATTATTTCTTGTAAACTCAATACCATTATCCATTCTCAATTTCTTTATATAACCCCCCAACACATTATCAACTTCTTTTTTGAAAAACCAGAACATTTCTATGGGCTCTATGTTGTGTTTCAAAAACATGTTGTTTTTCATTTGAGTGAAATCACCATTAAAATTGATAAATTATAAATATACTTTTTTTTATTGATGTCTCATTGACCCACATAAATTAGAATGAACATGTTTATGAGGCTCGATAGATGGAATCTCAACTTTCTTCTGACTTTTATTAGTCATCATCCCTTTCTAACAAGTAACACAAAAATCATCCTATCTTCTTTTCAATTTTGGAAAATTCTGTACATAATAAACATTAAAAATATTTTTAATTCTTTTTTCCCATGTTGGACTATTCTTTGGAAAGACAACATATTCTCATCTTTGGCACATAGATAACAAGAGTTTTTAAATTCTCTTACTTGAAAAAGATTTCCACTAGTTCTTTCTCCTTTTGTGATAACTTTTCAATGTTTCACACTTCTGATAACACATGAATATTTTCTAAAAATTACTTCTTTTCCTTCATCACAATGTTGACTTACACTAAGTAAATTATGTATTAGCACCTCAATAAATAAAAATTCCTAATATTTTAACTTTTCTTCTTTAATCTCAGTCATTTTGATTACTATGATTTTTAAAGAACTATTATCCTCAAAGGTAATAGAACCTCCTTCATGATTTTCAACATGTTTTGTGATTTTTAAATCACTTATCATGCATGAATAATATCCACTATCAAGTATCCATGGTTTGTTCTTTTTTACTTTCTTTCAAGGCAGTCTCAACAAAAAATATTTCCTCAACTTTCTTCATCCTAGCTTACTTTTCTTTATCTCTCATAAGAAACTTGTTCTAGAATTAGTTTAATACATCTTTCGACATGATGAAAAGACAAATCACATCTTCCATAAACTTCTTCCAGACATATAATTTGATTTTTTTGGAATGTTTCTAACTTCTTGTGATTTTTATTTTCTAACATCCAATGTGTTAGGAAAGTTATTCATTCTAATTTCACTATTTCTTCCACTCTATTCAAATATTATATTGGGAACTGTTATGTTATGCCAAAAATTATAATTCATGTTCCCATATATTCTATAGCACCAATAGAATCCGTCAAATCATAATTTTTTTGTTGAAGTATGATCTTTCTCTATAAAAAAAATTTAAGGTTGATAAATCCTTCCTACCCTAACATACTCTGGGTGTATACCATATTTACTTCTAAGTGAGTTTTAATATTTTGTATATGTGACAGGTTTATCACATTCTTTCTCCACCCAAACTTTCGTATTAATTTTCTTATCACTTGAAATGTTAGAAAAATCAGATGAAACTTTATTTTTGATGTGTGAGGAATTCACCTAATTCTTTATTTGAGATTTCTCAACAAATTTATAAGTCTTATATTTTACTACTAAAGCCTTGTTTAAGTTTTCATTCATCTTTATCAAGGTATTTATAGAATCAAGAAGTTTATATTGAATATTATTGACTTCTTTTTTACTTATTTTCCAATTTCTTATTTAGATCTTCAACCATCCTTCCATTTTTAGTGATTATTAGTTTGTAACTTAAAAACTCATGAATATATTCTTCCTCAGACTTGATGACATAATTTCTTACTTTAAAAACATCTTCACAATATTTCTTCATTACTCTAATTTATTACTTGAGATTTCTATTTTTCTCAATACATAATATATGTTATGTTTTGAGTGGATACTATCCATATGATTCTTCACCACCTTGTTCCCTATCTAAGGAATCTTTTATTTTATAAGATTTTTCAATAAAGGTTATAATTTTTTTTAACTTTCATATTTTAAAGAACTGTTTTCAGTTGAATATGATTCAACATTATTACAAAACATCTCCAAAACCACTAATGTTGAAAAATGTATCATCTTAGACCATGTTCCACACTCCAGTGCCTCCAATCGGTCAGTCACATGACCTCAGGCATGCCTCGCCATATGTTAGAGGCTGTTGATTAGTAGTGAGGGTCTGATATGTTGATAATGGGGAGACTTTATCATCTTTTATCAGAGTAAATGAACCATCAAAAAATAATATAAAATATATTAATAACATGTAATCATAACCTAAAAGAACT
This sequence comes from Viscum album, assembly GCA_963277665.1. Taxonomy (NCBI): domain Eukaryota; kingdom Viridiplantae; phylum Streptophyta; class Magnoliopsida; order Santalales; family Viscaceae; genus Viscum; species Viscum album. The sequence continues at coordinate 957,793,176 of OY728148.1, read as the reverse complement.
AGGATCACAAGATGACTAAAAATGAAAAAACAATTTCCAAAAATAAAGAAGAAAATACGTCATGCAAATGTACGTGTCAAGTGTCTAAAATGAAACCCAAAATAAACACATTGACGACTCCCCCATGAAGGTCTCAAATAGTGTCTGGTTACCTCATCCATGCTCCATCCCATATCAATAATGTAACACAATGTATTATCCCTTAACCTCTCTAGAGAGCACAAACTCTATTCAGGTACCGATCAGGCAACCCAAGTAGGGTGTGAGTACAAATCAGTAGGTGTCATGCCCCCTTCCAGAGGGGCCTATACCATGTCTCCCAAATCCAACCTCATATAGGATAGCGGTTAGTGACTAGCACTGATAAGTTGTATCACTAACATGATAGGCCTTAGCTTAAGTACCTATACAGAAACACACATCGCTAAGCTTATAAAATGATAAAATGTAAAAACCACTAAAAACCCAGGCATTCATATATCTAAATTGCATAACCAGAGTATAAAAGGAAGTTGTATAAAGTAAGTAGGGCCAAATACAAGCCCACCACAAAGAGTTGACAACAGAAGTACAACCTAAAAGTAAGTATTGGGACTTCTTTTAGAAAGCTGGAGGAACACACCTCAGTTTTTCTGGTCTCACTATGAACCGTCTGGTCTCGGTCCTCCTATGACTCTATCAAAATTTCAATCTTCTACACAAAACATGACACATGAAGGAAAATCCCATGTATGGGTGAGTATAACAATACTTAGTAGGACACCACGAAACCAAAAAATGTACTGATAAAACTAATATTTTCCATATTTTTTATTTGCATTTAAAATTTTTTAAACCTCATAATTTATCAATTTGCTCTTATATGGATCAATTTTAGATTTACGTTGTGTTTTGAACTAAAATTTGAAATGTGCTTAAATTCTGGATTTTTTACAGATTTTTACGTCAAGGGTATTTTGGTCATTTAAATAAAAAAATAATTCCAAATTGAATGATTATTTTTTTAGAATACTAATTTTAATTCCTTTAACTTTTTCTTCTTGACTAGAGGCTTATTCAAATATATAAAGGCCCAAAAAATCATTGATGTTTTGAAATTGTCCGGGCTGACAACATGGACCCCACCTTCGTAACAGATGTATAAATTAGGATACACACTGTAACACCCCGAGATTTTATGAAAAATGTTCTTTTTAATTTCATTAATGTCTTGTGTTGTACGCTACACCAAAAAGAGCTTGCACAACATGCGTCCTTGACTTTCCTTGCATTACACGCAATCGCGACTTTTCTCGATAGCGTGTGTAGTACGCAATACCGAGTTTCACTAAACAACGATATGCTATTAAAATATTATTAAAATTAGCCATTATGAATAGTAATAAAAACTTTTTGAAATTTTGTAATTTTTATTTTTCAAAATGGACTTCATTTATGGATTCTGAATATCGAAATTAGCTTAGGGTGAAATTTTGGTACTTTTCAGATAACTTTCATTTTTTAATGAATAGTGAAAATTACTAAATTAAAAACAACCTTTTTAATAGATATAATTAATAGTTATAAATTATTAATTTTATTGGTTTTAAATTATATTATAATATATTTTTAAAATTTAATACAATGTTGGTTATTGGATGTAATTTAACATTTAAACTAGACATAAACAACTATCAATCTTTTGATAGTTATTATCTCTTAAGAACACGCTATTTGTTTTGACGACGGAAATTAATTTTTAAATTAATTAATGAAACTGATATGTTTTGAATTTGGTAAAATAAAAATCATTTTTGAATTTATAATATCAAATATATCTTAGGCCTAATTTTTGGTATTTTTCTGAAAAATTTCAATTTTTGATGAATAGTGAAACCACTAAGTGGTAGTTAAAAAAATGAATTTTTCATAAAACATAATTTTACCGCTTCTGTGAGTGGAATTTTGAAAATCTGAGAGACATGGTTAATATAAAGGACTAAAATGTTGTTCAATGAGATGAAAATAATTTTTGGTGAATAGTAACTTTTTACTTTTTTTACCACGGTTAAAAGTAAATAGGGAAATTAAGGGTAAAAATGACATTATTACTACCATAACACATGTCCTAATTCTATTTGACAAGTGTAATTCGAACAAAAAAACCTTAGGAATAAAATATGACAATTTAGGCCAACATGGATTAGATTAGGACATTTATTATTAATTTATTTAAAGAAGGGTTAAAATAGTTAAAATAAAAGTTTAATAAGTAAATCATTTTTAATATGGGTTTATACATATTCTAAATTCGGATATAAGTATTCATTAGAAAGATAAAAATATTTCCTACATAATTATATTTTATTTGTAATTTTTAGACTTTATATAATTTAATTTATTTATGACACAAAAATGATGCAGTAATTATCTTATTAATGAAATATTGACATAATTGATGTTATAAAGACCAAAATAATTTTAATTTGAGATTTTTTATGAATTAAACTAATTTTATAGGTTAATATGACATGTTAGTACTGATTTAATTAACTTTTTTAGAATTAATCATTCTGTTATGATTTTCACAAAAATCAATTACTAAATAGTGTCAAAATTGACATAAAATAGTTTTTAAAACAAATATTATATTAGTAATTGTTATTTTATTCCTAAAAATCTAAGGTAAGGCCAAATGACTTATATACGGATATATATATTAATAATAAACATCTTGGGGTTCGTTTGGCTGCTTATAGTAAGTTTATTAACCTTATAGTATAACAACACAAGAAGACACGGTAAAAGTAAAATTATTTAATTTAATGTTAAATCTAAATGATAAGTTTAAAATAGGAACCTAAACTTGTCTAAATTATATTGTATGAGAGTATTTAGACCCATCCCCACCTTAGCTTGTAAATAAGTAAATTGGGAGCTATTTAAAACCGAATTTGGATTTATAATAAAATAATAGGTTTAGTTATTCTAAAGGTTCCCCTCTCCTCCCTTATAAAAGGGCACCTCCTCCCTCTATTCCTCACACCACTTTCAGCCTTCAAGCTCGGCCAACCACTGCCAAATTCCCTTCTCCACTTCCCTAGAAACATCCTAGAGGTTCTGGTCTTCCACAAAGTCCAATTTCAGTGCCATAAAAGGAGGACTCAAAGAGGCGCTTCAAAGAAGAGGTAATGCCTGTTACCGATTCTTTCATCTTTATTTCCTCTTCCACTTCGTCTTCTTTAGTTGTTCATCATAAAGTAATAACATAAATATCACTCATATAATTATATGTTATTAAAAGTGTGAAACAATCCTATTTCACCATCTATCCATCCAACGGAAAATGAAATCACCACGCGTGTGTACGTACGGAATACTGTCTCCACGCCGTGGTGTAATCTATTTTCCCCCACCACCATACTTGGATGGGTATAATGATGTAAATAATTACTATATATAATTATTGTAAAGTGATATGGATTCTGAAATAGTATACGTACACTCCAATACAATTCCACAATCATGAGAACGATATCATCGCTCGTGCGTACGTACGGACTACCGTCTCCACGACGCGATGAGATTCATTCTCCATGTTAACCATTAATGAATGATTATAAAGTATATATATTAATTAATAATATAATATATGACATAATAATGATTCTTTATTTATGTGTATATATATATATGTCATCTACTTAATTCCATTCAACTCAATAAGGAAAAGAAAACAGCCTTCATGCGTACGTACGGTCTACCGTCTCCATAAATGGTGTATTTCTTTCCATTTTCTGATCAATTATATATATATTCTGAATATATATTATATATAAATCATGTTTTATATTCTGTAATTAAGTAATCATGATCTATGTAATCATATGAATAATTACAAGTCAAAACACGGACGACAAATGAAATGATTTTACCCGAAACGCTCTTTAACATGGAATTTACAAAAGAACGGGTAACATAAATCCATAAGTGCACCATATATGATATCATAACAATGATTATGAATCTGGAATAAGTCAATTACATTATTTAAAACATTATACAGTAGTTTAGGACACTTACGATGCAAATCAGACCTAAGGTAAGGGAAATATCAGAAACTCATTTTTATCCGAGATTGTTTATGCTTTTGTATTTACTAGGGTGTGTTTTATCATTCACATCCATGTTTCCTCAATATTTAATATTATTTATATCCTCTTACAATTGTTTAAATCTAATTTTACCCTTCGGTGAGTTTTTGGTAAAAGATATGAAAGGAATATTTTGTCATTTTTCATACGAGGTACTTTTTAACTTTTCCGACAAAAGTACGAGAAGAATCTTTTTTTAACTTATACGGAATGAATGGATTATTAAAAACATATTTACAAGAAGCTTCCTTTAAATGTTTTCAAGTTTATTTTTAATCAACTTCTTTTAGTTTAGAATTTTATGACATGTTAAGAAAGGAAAAGTGTTTTTGAAGTAGAAAGGATATTTTCCTCAAGAATGGAGTTCAAGTGTTTTATACAAATTATTTTCCATCTAAGATAATATAAAGTTATGTTTCTATCCGTATTATTATATTGATTTCATTATGTTGTGATGGAAATATATTTATGAATTCCTTTATCTTATATGAATTGTTTTATGATGTCACGATGTTTAAGATTCCCATTTTTATTACATGGGTTATGCTATGATGTATGGTTTATGATTTTGTGGCACAATAAGCATGGTATAATTATGATATGGGTGGGACCTATATCTCCCTCCAATGCATTGTGTAATGATTTTATGTCTCATTTGATAGGCATGGCTGGAATGGTAGGTTATACTGGTTCAGTGAAACAGGACTGAAACAAGGAGTGAACTCGGCTCAGAAAGGGACTTTGTCCACTAAGATAGTCTTGGCAATGAGTCTTGACTAATAAGACATGATTCTCTATGATTATGTGTGTATGCCACAAAGTTTCATATTTTATGTTATGATTATTGGGATTACATTTCACTACTATGATTTATCCCATGTTATGAAACTATGATCTCTTTTGCAGGTTAAGATTTCCAAAAGATATGTTCTTATGAATATGATGTGATTGATATTTCTTTTGTTTACCCTTATTGAGCATTTGAGCTCACCCTTTTATGTTTTCTTTTCCCCATGACATAAATAAAGGATTTAGGTAAAAAAAGAAGAAGACCATTATGGGAGATGTTGAAGATCTTTCACCACAATTAGAAGATTGTATTCCGAGATTCCAAAGACACTAAACTATTACGGTCCTTGTGTGTGTGTTTTTGTTATGTACTAAGTATTCCGCAAAAGTAATGTAATGTCAATGTATGTTAAGCTTCGGGTCTCTACAGTTGGTATCAGAGGAAAGGCTTAGTCAACATTTGGAAAATAGGATGCGAAAACGTTAGTGAGATCCCTAGAGATAGTTCTAAGGTATGTATAGGGATGTCCTTAAGGATAAGTATATGTATAGGATATAGTCCTAGAACTATGGTAACGATATTAGATTAAACCAAAGATGTTAGATATTGAAGTTACTCGCCCTTTATTATGATTTTTGCCTCTCACACTATTCATTTTGGGTTTTAGACGATGGATGGAACCCGAAGGAACCGTGTTGATCAATGCAATGGAAAATGCAATGATTGTCCTCCTGAACAAACAAATGTTATTGGAGATGGATTGAAAAATCTTATTGCTATACTTACACAAGCTATGAATCATTCTGGACTTCCAAATGAGCAGAGAAGGGAAAAATATTCTATTGAGTCCTTCATGAGGCAATGCCCACCTTCTTTCAGTGGGTCTTCTAATCCACTTGTTGCTGCACAATGGATTAGTACTACTGAAAAGATATTTTCAGTTCTTCAATGTTCTGAACATGATAAAGTCATCGTAGCAGTGTATTGTATGGATGGTGATTCTGATCAATGGTGGAATCTTATCAATAATACGAGGCCAAGAGATGAAATTGAGTCCATTGAATGGGACGATTTCAAGAACTTATTTTTCAATAAGTTCTTCCCTCGTATTGTTTGAACAACGACGGAGAAGGAGTTACATGAACTAAAGAAAAAAGATGATGAATCTGTTGTTATATACGAAGTGAATTTTACAAGGCTTGCAAGGTATGCATCAGGATTTATCATCCAACCTGAAAGTATAGTTGATCGATTCTTTAGTGGCTTAAAACCAAATCTTCGAAGTGTATTAGCTATAAGAGACTTCAGTATCTATGAATAAATTGTGTGTTGTGCTATCAAGTTAGAAATGGAAGTTGGTGTTACTTATCCATCTCATAGTTTTGACATGAAACGAAAGATGGTGATCAAGAAGAAATCTCAGAATAATTGTGAAAAGAAGATGAATGTTTCCTTATGCTCAAAGTGTGGAAAGAAGTATGGTGGAGATTGTCTTAAAGGGACTAGAAAATGTTTTAAGTGTGGAAAAGAAGGTCATCGAGCAGCTGAGTGTCGAAGTAATGGAAAAAGAGTTTCTATTGATGTGAATAAATAAAAGTCTGCAGTGAATGCACCAACAACACTTCAATTCTTCAAGGGAAAGGAAATGGGGCATTATGCTAATAAATTCCCTAATCCGAGAGTTAGTGATGATCGACATGAGCAACCACTTAAGGAAAAGGACAAAGGGAAGTCACATGTGATCACTATTGGTGATGTTGAATATGAAAACGATGTGGTGGAATGATTAAGTGTTTCTGTAATGGGATTCCAGAATAATGTTGTATATAGTATCGTGGATATTGGAATATTTATGTTTTGGTCTATTATGGTTTTCAATAATTTTATGGCATCGGTAACCATGAAAAGTGATTGAAATATTTTTGGAAAGAAGATGATATGCACAAAATGAAGGGATAAAAAGAATCTAATATGTTTGATAGTATTCATCAACTCATGATTGATATAAGGGCTAAGTGATATCATGGTTTGAGGATATAGAATTTTGAGGATTTTGGTATGTGGAAAGTGTTAACTTTTAACTGCATTCATGTTTTCACTAAGGTTCAATGGATATTCATTCTTCAAGAGAATACATGATTAAGGTATTCACATGTTTCTAATTTGACCAACAAGATATATTTTATGATATATGGGGGATAAATGATGGCATTCACGTGATCATTTTCTTTATACTATGATCTTGGACCGAAGTAGTTTAGATAATCCTAAAGATTGGAATGGATTATATTGGACATAAGTTAGTATTGTTTAAGGATAAATCTTTTTTGATATTGTTGATGGGATGTTATAGTAATATAGCTTTAGAAAAAGGAAAACATGTAGGACGGGCGACAGCCCATCGCGTCGGACAAGGCTGTGGGAATCGAACCCACAACCGAAGTTCGACTGACCTTTATCACCTACCACTGGCCTACATGAAGTCCCTGTTTAGTAGAAACTAGTTTTATTGTATTAAGCAGTATTATATATGATGTATAAGTCCATTTTAGGAACCATATATGATTAATATAACTATAGATGGACTTATGTAGTTTTTGATAACTTTTCTAACCTTTTGTTTGAGACAGATGGAATGACCCATCATTCTATCACATGATCTGCTAACACATCATGAATGACAAATTCAACTTCATTTCCTCAAGAGATGAAGTGGAAATTTTCCAAAGAACGACAAATGGTGCGACTATACCAAAATCACGGAAGTATTTCTTCTAATTCCAATTTCATCAACTTTAGGGAAATGATCTTGAAAACCAAAAATGTTGTCCTAGTGCTCTTATATCTGATGAATCAGATGGTACCTTAGATCGTCACAAATTTATGGATTTGTGATTGTTGGATTTTCCATAGCCATGTTCTCGACCACTATCCATCAGAACATGATGGTTAGATTTCTCTTCCATATCCATATTTTCACCTATGTGGAAACCTAGTGATTAGTTTATTGGGGTAACCGTTACATTTCATACTTTTGTTTTTAAAGATTGGTTTTGGTATTCCTTTTTACGATGTGGGTTTCTATTAAAGAAACTTTTGAATAGTAAACCATTTATAACCCCGACGAATTTCGAGGGCGAAATTCATTTTAAGGGGGGTAGAATGTAACACCCCGAGATTTTATGAAAAATATTCTTTTTAATTTCATAAATATCTTATGTTTTACACTACACCAAAAGGAGCTTGCACAACATGCATCTTTGACTTTCCTTTCATTACACGCAATCACGACCTTCCTCGATATCGTGTGTAGTACGCAATACCGAGTTTCACTAAACAACGATATGCTATTAAAATATTATTAAAACTAGTCGTTATGAATAGTAATAACCACTTTTTGAAATTTTTTAATTTTTATTTTTCAAAATGGACTTCATTTCTGGATTCGGAATATCGAAATTAGCATAGGGTGAAATTTTGGTACTTTTCGGATAACTTTCTTTTTCTGATGAATAGTGAAAATTGCTGAATTAAAAACAACATTTTTAATATAAATAATTAATAGTGATAAATTATTAATTTGATTGGTTTTAAAGTATATTTAGAATATATTTTTACAATTTAATACAATGTTGGTTATTGGATGTAATTTCACATTTAAACTAGACATAAACGAATATCAATCTTTTGATAGTTATTATCTCTTAAGAACACGCTATTTGTTTTGATGACGGAAATTAATTTTTAAATTAATTAATGCAACTGATATGTTTTGAATTTGGTAAAATGGACATCAATTTTGAATTCATAATATCAAATATAGCTTAGGCCTAATTTTTGGTATTTTTCTGAAAACTTTCAATTTTTGATGAACAGTGAAACCACTAAGTTGTAGTTAAAAAAACTGAATTTTTCATAAAACATAATTTTACTACTTCTGTGAGTGGAATTTCGAAAATCCGAGAGACACTGTTAATATCAAGGACTAAAATGTTGTTCAATGAGATGAAAATAATTTTTGGTGGATAGCAACTTTTTACTTTTTTTTACCACGGTTAAAAGTAAACAGGGTAATTAAGGGTAAAAATGATATTATTATTACCCTAAAACATGTCCTAATTCTATTGGACAAGTATAATTCGAACAAAAACAACCTTAGGAATAAAATATGACCATTTAGGGACACTTGGATTTGATTAGGACAATTATTATAAATTTATTTAAAGAAGGTTAAAATAGTTAAAATCAAAGTTTAATAAGTAAATAATTTTTTATATCGGGTTATACATAAGATAAATTCGGCTATAAGTATTAATTAGAAAGCTAGACGATTTCTTATATAATGATATTTTATTTTTAATTTTTAGACTTTAAATAATTTAATTTATTTATGACACAAAGATGATGCAGTAATTATCTTATTAATGAAATATTGACATAATTGATGTTATAAACACCAAAATAAATGTAATTTGAGACTTTTTATGAATTAAACTAATTTTCTAGGTTAATATGACATGTTATTATGGATTTATTTAACTTTTTCATAACTAATCATTCTTTTATGATTTTCACAAAAATTAATTAATAAATTGTGTCAATATTGACATAAAATAGTTTTTAAAACAAATATTATATTAGTAATTGTTATTTTATTCCTAAAAATCTACGGTAAGGCCAAATGACTTAGATAAGGTTATATATATTAATAAGAAACAACTTGGGGTTAGTTTGGATGCTTATAATAAGTTTATTAACCTTATAGTATAAGAACACAAGAAGACACGGTAAAAGTAAAATTATTTAATTTAATGTTAAATCTAAATGATATGGTTAAAATAGGATCCTAAACTTGTCTAAATTATATTGGATGAGATTATTTCGACCCATCCCCACCTTAGATTCTAAATAAGTCAATTTGGAGATATTTAAAACCGAATTTGGATTTATAGTAAAATAATATTTTTAGTTATTCCAAAGGTGCCCCTCTCCTCCCTTATAAAAGGGCACCTCCTCCCTCTCTTCCTCACACCACATTGAGCCTTCAAGCTCAGCCAAACACTGCCAAATTCCCTTCTAAACTTCCATAGACACATCCTAGAGGTTCTTTTCTTCCTCAAAGTCCAATTTTAGTTCCCTAAAAGGAGGTCTCAAAGAGGCGCTTCAAAGAAGAGGTAATCCACGTTACCGATTCTTTCATCTTTATTTCTTCTTCCACTTATTCATCATTAAATGTTTCATCATGAAGTAATAACATCAATATCACTCATATACTGATATGTTATTATAACTATGAAACAACCCTATTTCACCATCTATCCATCCTACGGAAAATGAAATCATCGCGCGTGTGTACGTACGGAATACCGTCTCCACGTCGTGGTGTAATATATTTTCCCCCACCACCTTACTTGGATGGGTATTATGATGTAAATAATTACTATATATAATTATTTTAAATTGATATTTATTCTGAAATAGTATACATACAGTTCAATACAATTCCACGATCATGAGAACGATATCATCGCTCGTGCGTACAAACGGACTACCGTCTCCACGATGCGATGAGATTCATTCTCCACGTTAACCATTCATGAATGATTATAAATTATATATAATAATTAATAATTAAATATATGACATAATAATGATTCTGTATTTTTTTGTATATATATGTATGTCATCTACTTAATTCCATTCAACTCAATAAGGAAAAGAAAACAGGATTCATGCATACGTACGGTCTACCGTCTCCATGAACGGTGTATTTCTTTCCATTTTATGATCTATTATATATATATTCTGAATATATATAATATATAAATCATGTTTTATATTCTGGAATTAATTAATCATGTTCTAAGTAATCATATGAATAATTACAAGTCAAAACACGAATGACAAATGAAATGATTTTACCCAAAACGCTCTTTAACATGGAATTTACAAAAGAACGGGTAATATGAAGCCATAAGTGCACCATATATGATATCATAACAATGAGTACGATTCTGTAATAAGTAAATTACATTATTTAAATCATTATACAGGAGGTTCGGACACATATGAAGCAAATCGGACCTAAGGTAAGGGAAATATCACAATCTCATTTTTATCCGAGATTGTTTATGCTTTTGTATTTACTGGGGTGTGTTTTATCATCAACATCCATGTTTCCTCAATATTTAATATTATTTATATCCTCTTAAAATTTTTTAAATCTAATTTTACCCTTTGGCGAGTTTTTGGTAAAATATTTGAAAGGAATCTTTTGTCGTTTTTCATACGAGGTAATTTTTGACTTTCCGACAAAAGTATGAGAAAAATGTTTTTTTAACTTATACGGAATGAATGGATTTTTAAAACCATATTTCCAAGAAGATTCCTTTACATGTTTTCATGTTTATTTTTAATAAACTTCTTTTAGTTTAGAATTTTATGACATGTTAAGAAAGAAAAAGTGTTTTTGAAGTAGAAAGGATATTTTCCTCAAGAATGGAGTTCAAGTGTTTTATCAAAATTATTTTCCATCTAAGATAATATAAAGATTTGTTTCTATCCCTATTATTATATTTATTTCATTATGTTGTGATGTAAATATATTTATGAATTTCTTTATCTTATATGAATTGTTTTATGATGTCACGATGTTTAATATTCCCATTTTTATTACATGGGTTATACTATGATGTATGGTTTTTGATTTTGTGGAACACATAAGAATGGTATCATTAGGAGATGTGTGGGACCTATATCTCACTCCAATGCATTGGGTAATTATTTTATATCTCATGAGATAGACATGGCTATAACGGTATGTCATACTGGTTCAGTGAAACAGGACTGAAACGAGGAGTGAACTCGGCTCAGAAATGGACTTTGTCCACTAAGATAGTCTTGGAAATGAGTCTTGACTAATAATAAATGATTATCTATGATTATGTGTGTATTCCACAAAGTTTCATGTTTTATGTTATGATTATTGGGATAACATTTCACCACAATGATTTATCCCATGTCATGAAATTATGATCTCTTTTGCAGGTTAAGATTTCCAAAAGATATGTTCTTATGAATATGACGTGATTGATATTTCTTTTGTTTACCCTTACTGAACCTTTGAGCTCACCCTTTTATTTTGTATTTTCCCCGGGACATAAAGAAAGAATTTAGGTTTAAAAAAATAATTCCTTTATGGGCGATGTTGACGATCATTCACCACGATTAGAAGATAATATTCCGAGTTTCCAAAGACACTAAACTATTATGGTCCTTGTGTGTGTGTTTTTGTTATGTACTACGTAATCCTCAAAAGTAATGTAATGTCCATGTACGTTAAGCTTAGGGTCTCTACACACACCTAAAATGGTGTTTATTAGAAATTTATATGAAGTAGGACACAAATATGCACAACCTAAAAAAATTTCATAGAGTTTTTCTCCCATTGTGGTGTCAAAGAGATGTTATACATTGAAGGAATAATCCTGGAAAATTCATCGCAAAAAAAATACGTTGTCAATAAAAAATAAATAAATCTGTTTAGAATAGTCTAATCAGTATGAAATTTTTATGTTGAATGATAAAGGCATTTATTAACAACTTTTTGAAGGATGGAATGTGTTAATCATCCATTTTTTTGCAAAAATGTGCAAACTTGATGAGGAAACTTTCTTCCTATAAAACAAGGGGAGCTCCAACCTCTCATCTCATTCCCTTTTCCCTGACATTTATTCCAACAAACCAAGGGGAGATCTCCACCGAGGGAGGAAATTCACAAATATTTCCCTTATCATATTATTAATTTGTTAATTTTATTTATTTTTTTATATTTCAATTGTAATTTAGATTTTTAATAAATTCATGCACGGTTTCAATTTTTGTGTTTTGTTCTACCCAACCACCCTCATTTCTTCTCCATATTTTATCCTTATTTTTATATTTTCATATTCTAATAAAATCCACCATTACCTCTTACCCTAAAAAATGATATATTACCTCAATCCTTGGATCAGGGGAGGTCTGTGTAAATTTCAATTATTCTACGGTAAAATTCTTACGTTTTATTTAGTTTTTGATGAGAAAGAGTGACGTGCACGAGTGTGGCGATAGCCTACCAGGAAACTAAACTCAAAATCATTTCTATTATTTTATTAGATATGTTCACTCCCTTATACTAAATACAAGCTCTTAATACGATTGATTTGAGCCATTCAGTGGTTGAAATGGAATACGATAGAACCATGTCTTGGAAGTTGTCACACTCACGATTGAGGTGTTCCGTCAACCTTGATTAAAGAAGGGGGTAGTTATGATTTCTAAATACATTCAATATTTCAGACCAATTAATAAAATAATAGTAATTCAATAATGAGATCATAAAATTGAATTCTCTAACTTTATCTAAACAACAACAAGGAGAATGATGGAACCCACAAACCAACTCATAAATTCCAAGTTCTTTATTCGCTAATTAAATTTCTTCATTGCGTGTTAGTTTAATATTTTCATTAATTTAAATTTCATAACCTTCCTAAATAAAAAAACAATTAAAATGAATTAGTTTAGGTGAATTAAATTAAGTGAGTGAACATATGAGATAGTTCCTCAAGTGATATGAACCTAGTCATCCATTATACTACAATAGGAAAATTAAATTGCTTTTTTACATGCCCTATGATAGGCGTGCATCACATGAAACAAAGGAAATACATTCATCTCTACATCGGTATATTTCAACAACACATATAACAAGAATATCCAGATATAGTCAAAAAATACACACATTCTAGAGGTAAGTCACACTCATATTATACAATTTTATGATTCCATAAAGAATATTTCTCAGAGCACTCACCCATGAGAACACACTCCTGAATCTGATAGCATTGATGATGTCCTTCCAATAGATACTTCTTATCGGGTCTCTTCATGAGAAAGAGCGTGCTAATTGATTCAACAGAATACAATACACAGATAAGGATCACTCGAAAGGCCATGGGGTGATACCAACAAATCAATCTGGATTAACTCACTAAGTAGAGGATTGACTCCCATGTAGTGTTGGTCATGTAGATAACATGAACTCCACCTCGAACTTGAACATGAATAGTGGATCTCACTCTGGGCCTCTCAGAGGGATTGTAACAATTCTATCAAAGAATTACTGCTGAAGGGATCACTGCCATGGGAGAAAAAAATTATTGCATACTGACCCTCATGGAAAAGATAATGGTAACAAAACCTAAAAAAATTCCATGATATAGATTACAAGGTCTCCATGACATGTATAAAAGAGTACACAGTGTGTAGTAGGGGTCACACTCCATGTCCCTTGAACCCGGGACTTGCCTGTGTAAATGGCTCATCTCATCAAACTGTGTCCATATAGTAATACACACCATGTATGTATCCCATTCACTCTAACAATGTGATAGTACACGTCACGATCCTATGTGTGTCTTCCCTAGTACCAGAACACAACTTAGCTTATGAACATCTTCCCATGTAAACAGCCCATGTGATTCTTGAGTACATGTCGAGTGACCTAGGTGATACCACATGATATATGAAAGGGGTCACATTATATGTGATATTTAACTTCCTATGGAAAACCTAATTGTAACTCATGTGGCCCCACACAACACATAGATCCAGATTAAACATTGTGTTGTGCATGATTTTTCAAAATCCCATATCTACTCCCGTATTTGATCCAATGCCTCCAAATTTCGATATGGTGATCATTTAACCATGAGATTGAGGATAACAACTCTTCCAATCCTTTTTGAATATGAATAATGAATTACGCCATCAAATCTACTAAAAAAATGAATCAAATTGTCATTTTTTGTTGTTAGTTGATGAATGGTAAATTGGGTATCCTCTGGCATCTAAATTGCTTTATCTCCATCATCAAACCTCTGTCAGGATATTCCAATTTAGATCTGTGATATCCGATTGTTTCACCAAGAAATATGTTCACAATGATCAATTGATCGAGAATGCTCGTGATGAACGATGAATGGGGGGAGAAAATAACAAGAACATATTGGAGTAACAAACCTTGATCAATGTTCATGTTTATCTTGATCGATCATTATTTTAATGAAATTCTGAATAATAAAATAAAAAATATATTCTCCCATCAAAACCTCATATAATAAACCCATATCGCATAATGATCAAACCACGTATCAATATTTTCATTTATTGATTCATGTTCATTGTATAAATCAAGAATGGGGAAAAATAAAATACAAATTCATGCCCTACCATGATTCAAATAGATCACTAATGAATAATGGGGTTGTGTCCTGTTTTTTGGTGTGATCCATTGAATCTTTTTTTCATCGATCATTGATCGAAGATCCTATCACCATTCGTCTAAGAGGATTCACTGAAGCTATATCCAATGGCTCTCTAATGGTTCCAGGGTTGTACAACTAACCCTTGAATCTCTTAATAATAGTCTATTTAAAGTCTATCAATCACTACATCAATAAAAATGAAATAAAATAATATATTAAATTATTTTATTCATTTCCACGCCTGTGATGACTTTTATACAAATGACCCACACCGACTAATGTTAAGTCATTCCTATGGTAATCCTCACATTCTGAACTCAACGGTAACATCATAATTTTGATCAAGGTACCCGTTTAGAAGTCATTACACTTTTTCATGAAAACTATGCATGCATGCTATTTAATATATTTCTAACATTTATTTTAGGAACAACGGCCTCAGAATCGCACAACGACTCAGTGCCTGGTCTCCCAAATAATCAATATAGTATCCAAAAAAATAGTGCATGGAAAATATAAGGCATTATAGTATGCCACCACTAATGACAACTAAAACAATATCTAATCAATAGAAAGTGTATGTAGATGTATAAAGAAATAATTAAAATGCATAAGTAAATAGTTGTCGCATTATCAATTAAACTTTCTTTATATATATAAACCTTTGGGTTCCTGTAGACACTCATACCTCAATCCCCACTTCAACTCATGTCAGAGGTTGAAGTATGTTTGAGGGATTTCATATCTTATACTTCCATTGTTATCATTCAATGCCTACTCTGAAATATGTTGGAGCCTAAAGTATGTCTGAGGAATATCATATCTCAAAATTCCATTGATATCATTATTTAATTCATATTTTAATACACATGTTACCATACATACATAACACAATAGAATTTCCATGTTTCTATTCTTTAATTCACAAATAAATGACCATGTTACCATTCATACCTTACACAATAGAATAATCTTGTTCGTATTCTCTATTTCACAACTAAATGACCATGTTACCATTCATACCTTACACATTATAATGACCATGATCCCTATATTTAATTTACAACTAAATGACCATGTTACTATTCTTAACACATAATTAATTCAACAATTAATTGATCACATCCATTCCATTACTAATTCCACTATTTGTTAAACATAACATTTCCATTAGTTAATTCAAAATTTAAGTAATCACATAAATTACATTAATTAATTCAAAAAATAATTATTCACATAAAATACATTAATTAATTCAAAATTAAGTAATCAATTAAATTATATTAGTAGATTCAATAATTAATCAACCACAACAATTTTATTACTAATTCTATAATTTGTTTATCACATAAATCCCCTTAATTAATTTTCTAATTAATTGAGTACGCAAATCCCATTAATTAATTATTCAATTAATTAATCAATATCCACAAACTAAAAACACCTAATTAATTCCATAATTAATTATCTCAATAAAAATTTCAATAGATCATAATTATTTCCACAATTAAATATCTCAATCCTAAAATCTATATATCTCATAATAAATTCTACAATTAATTATCTCAATCTATAATTCCCAAAATCCCCAATATCTGATCTCCACAATTAATTAATTCAACAAACTAATTAATTCAATTAAGAAGGTAATTTCTAATCATTTAATAGAAATTATTTAATTACTACATGTAATTTAAATAAATACTTTTCGAATTGAATTATAGACAACCTACCTCAATTCGTTGATGAGCGATCACCCAATGAAAATCCTCATAATTTGAGCATCACAATTATATACAATGAGATTCAAATTTAAAACCCTAAATCAAGATCAAATGAATAAAAATCACTTAAATATAGATATAGATCTACAATACTTGATCTATATCCACAAAAACATGTCTATATCCAATCAAAATAGGAAGAAAAACCCATTTCTAGAATATGATAATAAAGGATAAGGAATAGGAAACCAAGCGAGGTAAGATCATCTTACAGGGAGGGGTGAAGATCATCAATCCAGGCTATGTATAACAAATTAAAAAGGTTGTTATGTCTTTTAATCCCTATAGGGTTCTCCAAAATCATGAAATACTATCTAGGGTTAAATGGGGATCAAATAGGAGTTAATTGGGGGTTTTGGTGTTTAAAAATCTAATTTTTTGGTGATTTAAAAATTCATGCATGGTTAACTGGGCAGGGGAGCACGATTTCTCCTAAATGTGTACCTAAATGTGAACCTCTGTTATGGGGGTTCATAGTTTCTCATAATTGGGTGTACAGATTGACAAACCATATGTCAACCATGTAATTCCTCTCTGTCCAATGTTTCTTGGTTTGCAGGGTTGTGGCACATGGTTAGGGAAACCCGTGAGCCAACTATGCACTACCCTTATCACTTCAAAATTTCTCAATTTTTCACACAAACACACCCCATGGTAAAACCAAACCCAAGTATACTAAGACAACGCAAAAATAAATACCTGAAATTAAAACCAAGTCATCTTCATGAAAGGTCAGGATCTTACAATTTCACCACCTTATAACATCTTATCCTTGTGATGCACTCCCAAGAATCACTAAGATTCTATGTTAAAAATAATAGGACAATGTTCCCTCATATATTCTTTCCTTTCCCATGTCTCCTCCCACATATTCCAATGTTTCCACAATACACAAACTATTGGCACTGTCTTTCCTCGCAACACTTTCTCACAATGATTCAGCACACGTATTAGATTCTCTTCAACGGAAAAATCTATCTCAATCTCAACATCATCCATATCGATCACATTGGAAGGGTTGCAGTTATACCAACCTAGTTTTTACACTTAGAAAACATCATACATAGCACTGTATCTCTGTGGAAGTGCCAATCGGTATGCCACTAGCCTGATTCTCTCCACCACCTAAAACGGTCTAATAAACATGGGTGCCCAATTTCCCTATCTTTGTATTCTATAGTGTTTGAATATAGGAAACACACAAATGAATACATGATCAGCCTCTATAAACACTAGGTGTCATTTATTTTTATCAGCAAATGACTTCTATCTACTTTTGGTCATATCCATATATTTCCAAATCAACTGTACATGCTCTAATGTGTCCTACATGAGACTCAGTCCCAACAACTTATACTCACTTAACTCCATCCATATTAGAGGTGGTCTTTATGGCCTAATATAAAGAGCCTCATATGGTTCCATCTATATAGTTTCCCAATAACTATTGGTATGGGCGAACTCCACTAATGGTAGGTGATTCTCCCAAGACCCACCGAATTTTAGAACACAAGCTCACAACATATCCTCAAGCACTTGTATAGTATAATATGACCTCCCATCTATCAGTGGGTGGAAATTCATACTCAATAAAACCAACATACCAAGAACCTTCTGCAATCCCAACAATAATCGTGAAGTAAAACACAAGTTTCAGTCAGAAACAATATTCTGTGGCTCCTCGGGCAGACAGACTACACCCAAACATACAAATATCCCAACAGGACCACTGATAAAGTATCCCATATATTCAATAAATTCACTACCTTTTTCAGTCTATCCACAATAACCCAAATAGAATTATTCTTCTAAGGAATCCTTGGGAGAACCACCGCAAAATCCATGGTCACTTTTTCCCACTTCCATTCTATAATGGCCAACGACTGTAGTAAACCTCTAGGTTATTAATGCTCAGAATTCACCTACTGATAGGTGTAGCATCATGTCACAAACCATACTATTTTATTTTTCATTTCCAACCATCAAAACTATCTTTGTAGTTCACAGTGCATTTTGGTCACACTTAGATGTACCACCCACTTCAAGGCATGAAACTCACACATCATCTTGTCTCACATTCTTTTAGGTACAACAACCTGATTCCTATCATAGATGACCTCATCCTCATCTATGCTCCAATCAGAAGGTGACTCCCCACCTTCAAGGTTTTCCCTCAAGGTAAATTTTTTTAAATCCACATACATTCTATCTTAGATCTATCTCAAAAATGTATACTCCTATGAAACTATTATGATAGTCAGCTAATCCTAACTCTCCTAAACAACAATGTGTATCTCATCTAGTAAATCCACCATCTTCCACTCAACACTAGACTCTTGAGCCACCTGAGTTTGAGTCATCCTTCTCAATGCATCATCATCAATGTTCCCCTTTCCAGCTGTATATGTTGGCTCAATATTAATTGGATTCATATACTCAGCCCATCTTTTTTATCAAAGATTCAATTCTCACTGTAAAAATTTGTACTTTAATCTCTTTTGATCAATATACACAGTAAAAAAATTACAATAGATAATGTCCTCAAAACTTTAAAACATATACCATTATATCCAACTTGAGGTCATATGTAGGGTAGTTCGGTTCATGGGTCCTTAACTTCAAAGACCCATAAACCACAAATTGATCTCCTTGCATCAACACAACTCCAATTACAATCCCAGAAGTGTCACAATACACTGTGTACTTATCATCTTTTTCAGGTAGGATCAATATTGGTACTGATGCCAAAATCTTCTTCATCACATAGAAAGAATTATCACAATCTTATGACCAATTAAACTTTATCCCTTTTTTAGTCAAGCCCATCAGCAATGTTTCCAATCGGTAAATGTCCTGAATGAACCTATAATAATATTCAGAAAATCCTAGAAATATATGGATATCAAACATTCTCTTGGGATGCTCTCAAGAAACCACTATCTGAACCTTATCATGACTTTCCAACACACATTCCTCTAAGATGATGCTACCGAAGAAGTGTTCATGATCGATCCAAAAAATAGTACTTAGATATCTTGATGTATAGACAATGATATCTTTGTGTACTTAGAATGATATCAAGATGTTGGCCATAATAATCATGTGTCTTGGAGTGCACCAAGATGTCTTCCACAAACACTACCACAAACTGGTCTAGGTATAGATTAATGATTTTGTTCATTATGTCCATAAACATTACTAGTGTGTTCGTCATCCCAAGCAATATTATGATGAAATCATATAGTCCATACGTGGTTCTATATTCCTCCCTTGGTATATGAGAAGTCTGAACTCTCAGTTTATGATAACCAAAACTCAATTCAATCATTGATAACACACAAGCACCTCTCAACTGTTCATATAGATCATCGTTATGGGGGAGAGGGTACTTGTTCTTCATAGTCATCTAGTTTAACATTAGGTAATCAACACATAATAATAAACTCTTATCAGCCTTCTTTGCAAACATCACTAGTGAACCCCAAGGTGACATACTCAGATAAATAAATACAATATCCCCTAACTCATCCAGCTAAGTCGTGAGCTCTTGAATATCTTTCAGTGCCATTCTATATGGTGGAATAGAAATCATCTCTTCCCCTGGTATGAGCTCGATGCTAAATTCCACATCTCTCTAGGGTGGAATCTATGAGAAATATTAAGTAAACATATCGTAAAACCTATCCACTAAGTGTGGAAAGACATCTAATTTTACACCTCCATAATCAAGAAATAAACTAGAAACCTGGGTTGTGATCTCTCTTATTTGATGAGTAATTGGCCCTATTCGGAATGCCTCGATATCCCACTCTCCACAGTGAATATATTTGTAACCCTTAGGAGATGTAATGGTCTCTCTCTTATGGTAAAAATCAATGTGGGGATAATATCATACTAACCAGTCCATACCAATAATTATTTTAAGGCCTGACATGTCTATGATATAAAGATCCCATAGAAATCGATACTACTCGACCTCAAGAGAACACCCTGTGCACAAAAAAATGTCTCTTGACTGAACTCCATGAGGTGTGTTTGTCGTCAACACCCCACTAACGAACTCCTTCACCAGGCTCAAACCATTAACAAGTTTTGTAGAAATAAAGGAATGATAGGTACCAATATTAAATAAGGCACTAGATTTCATAGAATCTATAAAAATAGTACCTCTCACTATCAATGGTCCAATCTTGATATCCACAAGTGTAGGGTGAATATAATGCAACGGCCTTACCCCACTTCCTTGTGATGCAGTCTAAGTCCCATGTGCTGCAATACTCTACTAATATGAGCACTCATACCATGAGGCTCCACATACACTACCTTTACCACCTTGTCCATTAGAACTCCCAATGCAAGACTGATTTGTTGCAGAATATCCTCTTCCTCCACTCTGATTCTGACTAGTTATACCCTTACTACTCATCTATCACTGGGTCCTGTAGAACTTTTGTAGATGTCCCATCATTCTTCAAGACTATATCTATATTGGTGATTGAGTATAAATATCTTCAAAAGTTTCTTAATCGACCAAACTGGTGATATATCACTCGATTAAGGTCCTATGCACCTGATCACACTTTTAAGGTACTCTGTTTCTCACTGCCCTGGTTGATGTTTTCATAGAAATTATTCCTACTCTCAGAAGTCATACCTTCTAATCATCCAAATGGAACAACCTTTCCAACACTGTAAGCCTCTTCAGGTTACCCATATCTATGATATCCTTATCCACCACCTCAGCAAACTCCTTTAACTGAAAATGGATAACTTGGGACTTAATCTCACATTTAAGCCCATCCTAAAAATGTCTCCCTGTAGTTATCTCATCCACTGCCAATGATGGAGAAAAGTGTTGGAAATGTGTAAAGTGTCCAACATAGTCTATCACATAAATACTCCCCCAAGTCAACCTCATGATCTCAGCTACTCTCTCCGACCATTGTATCTCTGTATAGAAGTTCACTAGAAACATATCCAATAATTCCTTCCATAACATACCATTATCCTATATAGTCCATGCCTGAACATACCACCAGTGATTCACTGATCGTTGTATCATGTAAGCATCAAACATGACCATCCTCTCTACAGGAGTCTCAAAGTGGTCAATTATAGTCTCGATGGACTAAACCCAGAAATCATCTCTCTCAGGTCCACCCTCTCCAATATAAGTAGGAGGGTGGTGAATTGATAACACTATTTTTAGATCAAAAATAATCTTCACAACCCACCCTGGGTCTCCTCCCATGAATTTCATGAAGTCGGAAATGATCTCCTGGAAATGCTTCCTAAATTCCACACCTGACACAATTGGGGCCTTAGTTCCTACTACTGGTAGATCATATCTTGTCATATCCTCATGTTATCCTCTTAATTGGTACTGTCATATAGAAATATCATTACCATTACAAATTGAAACCTTAGGACACATTTTACAAAATTAACACATTTAAGGTAATATACAATATTCCACAACAAGTCATTTCCCCAAACCCTACCACATAGTCAAAACATAGGTGTTATCACTACCCTTAATAATCTTACTCCTTAGTCCTAGATAACAAGGGTAAACACATTCTAATTATTCATGTTTCTCATTTTGACACCCATTGATTCTCATCTTACATCATTCTACAATCTTTCTCAATTTCATGTTAGCTGCCATTTTCATTTCAATTTCACAAACAAGGAAAAACAGTTCAAGTTCAATAACATACTCATAACCCATTTATATATGTGTGCCTAAAATTATGCAAGTCACAATAGCCGTATGTTCCTAGAATTATGCATGTTACTGAAATCTTGTGCCATACTTGTCGACGATTCAATACTTAGAAAAAATTAACAACAATAATCACAATAGACAATATGTGTGTCACAAAAGATGAAATAATATACATCTATAATAAAAAAATAAGAATAACAACAATTCCACCCTGGGTACATGGGTTCTCCCCCATATATGGGTTATCTACTCCCATGTAGGATATCATAACCAAGGCCCGACCCTTTCTAGTTTCATGTCTACCTTTACAAAATAGTAATAAAAAATAAAAAATAAAAGAAAAATTGGCTCTGATACCACTTTGTAATGTCCTGACCCAGGTGCCACAAATCGGTACCTCGAGTCGGTCAGTCACATGACCCCAGGTGTGCCTCCCTATATGCTAGAGGATACCAAATAGTAGTGAGGGTCAGAAATATCGATAATGGGGAGACTATACCCCCTTTTATCATATTTAATACACTGGAAAAAAATAAGAAACATTAACTAAATAACATTTAATCATAACCTAAAATAACTGGTATCACGAGATGGCTAAAATTGGAAATACAATTTCAAAACTAAAAAAGATAATATGCCATGCCAATGTATCTGTCAAGTGTCTAAAATTAAACCCAAAATAAATACACTAATGACACCCCTATTTGAGTCCCGAACCATTTCTAGTTCCCTCATCCATGCTTTATCCCATATCATCAATATAACAATGAGCTTTTTCCTTTAACATATCTATAAAACACAAAGTCTATTTGGGTACCAATAAGGCTACCCGATTAGGGTGTGAGTACAGCTCAGTAGGCCACCACCAATGGGGTATAAAATAATATATAGTTAATAGAAAGTGTATGTAGTTGTAAAAATACATAATAAAATTCATAAGTAAATAGTTATCACATTATCAATTAATCATTATCTAACAACATAAACCCCCGAACTCTCACATACACTCATACCATAATGCTTGCTTTGGATCATTCTGAAGCCTGATGTATGTTTAATGGATTCCTTATCTCATAATTCCATTTTTACAATTCAATACCTACTTTTTCTCATACCGGGTCCTGAAGTATGTCTGATGAATATCTTATCTCATAATTTCATTGATACCATTATTTAATTCATAATTGAATTCCCATGTTACCATTCATACATCACGCAATAGAATGACCATGTTCCCATTATTTAATTCACAGATCAATGACCATGTTACCATTTATACCTTACACATTATAATGACCATGTTCCCATTCTTTATTTCTGTTAGGACCAATAGGGACCTATATACCCTGAGAGGGGGGTGAATCAGGGTATGGATATTCTTTTGAAATTTTTTCCTGCCCCACTGGATGTTGACAACTTTTTTACAATGGTCACATTGTCTTCACTTTTATTTTTATTATGATCACTTATCTTTCTTCTTTTTATGATGATGATGCTTTGAATGCAATGCAAGGAAGCAAGTAGGATGACACATAGATTTTTACTTGGTTCACCCTCACTGAGCTACGTCCAAGGAGCATAAAACGACGATGTGCAACTGTACCAAATCCACTAAGGCTCACTGCCAAAAATTGTCATGCTAGATCACTTCTATGCCCAGGATCACTGCCTTTACAATGTTTAGGGTTAGCTCACTACTTTCCCAAGGGTCACTCCCTCTTTATCTCTCTGGATCACTGTCGGTGGAGAGGATCACATTCTTCCTCTTCTTTTTCCCACTACTCTGGAAAGGATCCACTCACAGTTTATAGACATATAGGTCTCTTCATTATCACTAATGAATACATGTTTAACTATTGATAGACGCACTGTTGATGTCCAAATTTCACCCACAGATGATTCTCACTTTGCACCGGGTGGACCGGGCAATCCCATTTTTAACGTGCAGCCCTTATGGCACCTTGCGCGTAATTCCTTTACTTTGTGAGAAATTCACTTTTTTCACAACAACCCTCTTTAACGCGCAACCTCCCAATATTATGTGCAACTTCTACACTGCCATGCGTGAAATTCTCTTCTTTTGTGTCAAATCCACTTTTCGTGCAAGACCACTTTATGCGCCAATACCAATTTTACGCGCAACCTTAGCTTTTCACGCAACACCAGACATTACACGCAAACTTAAAGTTTACGAGAAACTCCCTTGCTAACTTCTATTTCGCGCACTAGATCTTAGGTATTTTCTATATCATGAACTCTTAAATGGAGGGGGTCACTTCATATTTTTAGGAAAAATTGACCCCGCGAGAAAAAAGCCTCATTGAGCGCGTAATTAAATTCGAGCGCGAAAAACAAATCTTCCACAAAACACCATTTTTCGTACACTACTCCAAAAATATTCACACCTCATTCCTTTTCCAATTTTCGAACTTCAGACCACAAAACATTTCTTATGTGAAATACCCGATCCCTCTATTTCACGCATCCCACTGTTTTTCTACGCATCCCTCTGTTTTCTGCCTCCAGATCGTACATTCCTTTTTCGAGGTTCTTCAATCAATCATTGATTGCTGAAAGCATCCCTTGAGCCCTACAAATCACCATGTACACCCCCTTTGTCGACACACAAATACAACATGGTCAGCTTTCTCGACAAACACAACATGGAGGCCCGTTTTTTCAACAAACACAATCACCTAAAAAATGCTTCAATGTTACCTTGAGGGATTTTTGACCAACAATTTCACAACTAAATAACCCTGATACCGTTCATAGCATACACATTAGAATGAACAAGTTCCCATTATTTAATTCTAAACTAAATTTCCATGTTAGTATTCATAACACATAATTAATTCAACACTTAAACATCCATATAAATTACATTACTAATTCAATAATTATTTAAACACAGAGATTCCATTATTTAATTCAATAATTAACTAATCACATAAATGCATTAATTAATTCAATATTTAATTAACCACATCATGTAAATTAATTAATTCTACAATTAATTAATAACGTAAATTATATTAGTCAATTAAACAATTAACTAACCCCGCAAATTTCACTATTAATTCAACTATACGTTTATCACATAAATACCCTTAATTAATTCCACAATTAATTAAGTACATCAATCAGATTAATTAATTCTTCAATTAATTAATCAATATCCACAAACTCAAAATTCCATAATTAATTCCACAATTAATTATGTCATTAAAAAGCTCAATAGATCATAATTAATCACAAAATTAAATATTTCAATCCTCAAATATCAATATCTCACAATTAATTCTACAATTAATTATCTCAATCTATAATTTCCAAAATCCCCAACTTCACAATTCCTTAATTAATTAATTCACCAAATTAATTAATTCAGTCCAGAACAAAATTTCCTAAAATCTAATAGAAATTATAAAATAACATATACATAATTAAAATCAAGACATTGGGATTTTGATTATAGACCAACTAACTCGATTCTTTGACAAGCAGTCATCCAAAAGAAGTCCCCAAAATTTGAGCAGCACGACGACATAGAACAAGATCTGAATCTAAAACCCTAAATCATGATTGAAAAAATAATGATCTCTTAAATATATATATATATGTCTCTACAATAATATATCTAGATAAAAAACAAGTTATATATCCAATCAAAATAAGAATTACAAACCCTATCTAAAATAGGAGAAGAAAGGAGAAGGAATGAGAAACCAAGTGAGATGAAATCCTCTTACTAAGATGGGTGCATATATTTGATATAGTCTTTGAATCAAAAATAATAGGGTTCATGAAGACTTTTAATCCATCTAGGAGGCTCCAAAATCATGAAATATCATCTAGGGTCGAATAGAGGTTGAATAAAAGTTAAAATGGGGCTTTGAGTGAATAAAAATATAATTTTTTGGTTATTTCAATGGCCGTGCACGGTTTGTTGGAAAGGGGTTCATGGTTTCCCCTTATGATGAGCCTAACCATGAACCTCTATTATGGGGGTGCACAGTTTCTCCTAAGAGGGTTCATGGTTTTAAAAACCGTGTGCTAACCGTGAAATTCCCCTGTCCAGTGTTGCACTATTTGATGGGTTGGGGTACATGGTTAGGGAAAACCATGCACCAACCATGAATTTCTATTCTCCCTTCCAATTTTCTAATGTTTTCTCCCAAACACACCCCATGGTAAAACCCAACCCAAGTATTCTAAAACAATAAAAAAATTAATACCTGAAATTAATCTCAAGTCATTTTTAAGAAAGGTCAGGATCTTACACAAAAAATTTCAATTACTGTCATGAAGTATTCATCAAGGGATTTTTCATCTCTCATTCTTATGTCTTCATACATACTATTCCAAATTTCTATCTTTTCTTCCATCACTTTAGTATTCCCATTGAGGATACATTCTAGCTTATCCCACGTAATCTTTGATGGTTTGAAACCCATCACCTTTATATAACCATTTTCTAATAAGGACATAAGAATAGAATTTCTGTCCTTTCCATCAACTTCTATATTTATTTTATTAGTAAACAACATAGGATAATATTTCATAATAGGTGTAAAACCAATTTTAGTAGCGTCAATAACTTCTAGGCCAAAATATACGAGATAAAGAATCATCTAATTTTTCCATCCATAATAATTTTTTCCATTAAATGTAGGAATTCCTCTACTATTGATAGAATTGATATTATCCATGATAGGGATTAAATAAGGGAACCTTCCCTATGATACCAATTAATGTTTCAATGTATTAAATAAAAACTTAGAAGGGGGTTGAATCAGTTGGTCACTTTTTTAAGTTGCAATACTTTTAAAAAAACATATCCCTTGAAACCTGTTAATGTTTATATCCTTATTTTTTTTAGTAAATACCCATTCCTGAAAATGTAGGAAATCAAGAAAATCACGTAAGATTTAAAAGGTTTGTCCTCAATGTGACAACCTACATCCTTTAAATAGCCACTCCTGTGGGTCTATATAAATTCTGTATAATGAATAAGTGAATAAAACTCGTGCCAACTCCCGCTAGATAGCTTCTATGTCTCAGTAGAAATTATTATACTAACTCCAATCACCTTACTAATTTCATTTCAAACAATTGATCCAAAATAAAATAATAAATACATTCTGTAAACATCTCCACAAATTCTTTATTTGGAATCCTCAGTCTGATGTCGAAAGGACTAATTCTTTCCTTCCGATGGGGATGGGTTCAATGGTTTTAGTCCAATGAATTTAGTATAATAGAAACATTACGACGAACTCATTATCAATATATATTACTCAAAATCTTCTCAAATTCATTGTTAGATATTACTTAGTCTGGTAAACAAAAAATTAAGATGTCTAACCTTATAATGAGATCTCAGTTCAAAAAGATATCTTTGATTTGAATTCTATTGTGCTCCAAATTTTCCAATCACATAAAAAAGATGTAAAGTAAGAATGTATTATTCTTCAATTAATAGGAATCCCAAAAAAATAAAAGAAAAAAACTGGAAAACTTTTTCTACTTAATTAAATTAAAAAAAATCAATATCTACGCATATTTGAATTTGAATTTTGACCACTTAAACTCTTCACAAATATGTTGAAATCTTATTGAGTCTTATTTGTAATTATTATTAACAGACTTCTAAAATTTTCTTTGTTATGATGGAACTTCATTAGATCATTATGATGTAACTTACTTAGCTCATTAGCTTGGAAATTCCTCAACTCATTATGATGTAACTTCCTCATCTCATTCTAAATTGACTTTCCTCATCAGAGTTAGTCTGGTTGAATTTTTTCTTAGATTTACTCTAATTGAAATTTGTTCTCAAAGGAAATATTGATTGAATTTCCTTCTCAATGTCATTATGATTGACTTTCCTCCTTAGAGTCAGTCTGATTGAATTTCCTTCTCATGTTTAGTCTAATGGAACATCCTTAGATTTAGTCTGATAGAATCCTCATAATGATGGAATTCTCATTACGATGGAAACTGCATTCTGCAACTTTGAAATTCTTCAAACCACACCAGCTATAACTCATTCATACTTCTAAAAACTTCTATTCTCAGTACTTCTGGATCCAATGAAAACTATTTCATGATTTCTATAACTAAGAAAATCTTTATGATTCCTCCATTTCTTCAAATGCTTTTATCATGATAGTGTTCATGATTTAGGATAACTTCAAGATTGGAAAAGAACCTTCTGCCTTACATAGGAAATTATTATGACTTCTATTACTTTCAAAATATTGTTTCCTTTCATCCAAAACACAATACGAATAGTTTCACCTATTATTCCCCTTTCTTTCATAAATGTTTTATCAATATTATTATAGAAAATTTATGATATTTGAGATTTAAAAACTAGAAAACCATCATCATACTGAAGGTTAGAATGTTTAAAACTTTCTAACTCCTAACATCACTACCTTTATTCAAACTCTTCATCAACATTCTGAATTTATAACCAACACTGAGTTAAATGAAACTTGAACATCATGCAAATAGATCTAAGACCAATGATGTGTTTGATCAACAACTTTATTATTCTAACAACTTATCAAATCGGTGATACACAGATTGATACTTTGTGTTTTGTGCTGCTCAGTCTGATCATCTGTATCTAGAAAAAAACTTTCTCTAAATAATATTTCTCCATATTTATTATTAGGTTTGAAAATTTAGAAACATTCACCAGTTTTTCAAAAACCATGATTTTTAAAAAGATTAGTTTTCTATAAATACATATTTTTTTAAAAAAAACATCATATGGTTATTTAGTATACCATACCATTTATGAAATGGAATGAAACATATGTTATCATACTTTCATCTTTTGGTTTGGAAAGTGTTTTTTAAAGCCTATTTTAGGATGAAACATTAATCATGAGGTTTAGAATGTGACATTATAGGATAACTCAAAGAAACAATGGTATATTACGAATATGAACCATTAGAAAAAAAGTAATAATGGAAAGACATTCCATATTCCTTGAGAGGTAAAACCTCTATAAACGTGATAGTGGGATGGAGATAGAATTAGATGAAGTTGATACTCAAGGTACATAATACTTTTCATAGGAATAGGTTCTATAAATCCCCATGTAAGAAGAAACTATTCTAGAGACACAAGTAATGTGTGGGAGTACGAGAGAGGTTAGATAACCTGAATGGTATGGTTTTCTTATCACCAAGGATGGTGACTAATTATTGGTTTATTATAATGATCCTATAACCTAAAAGGAAGCAGTAACTGTCATAGATGTTTCCAAGTGATAATAATGCATCAATTCTAAAATGGATTCCATCTACCAAAATCAAGTCTGTATTTTGGTAGATAATACAATGGAT
This sequence comes from Viscum album, assembly GCA_963277665.1. Taxonomy (NCBI): domain Eukaryota; kingdom Viridiplantae; phylum Streptophyta; class Magnoliopsida; order Santalales; family Viscaceae; genus Viscum; species Viscum album. Next base: position 957,763,066 of record OY728148.1, on the reverse strand, counting down.
GTAAAACCCATTGGTTGCAAGTGGGTATTCAATAAGGAACTAGACATTGAAGGAAAATTACGTACCTATAAGGTATGAATAGTTGTAAATGGATTTAAATAACATTACGAAATTAACTGAGATAAAACCTTTTCACCAGTTTTAATGTTGAGTTCCATAAAAGTTATACTTGACATTGAGGCTTACCGTGACTATGAGATTTGAGAAATGGATGTCAAAACTGCCTTACTTAATGGGAACCATCAGGAAGATGTTGATATAAAACAACCAGAAGGTTTTGTGACTCTAATGTATGAAAATATATACAAATTGAAAAAAAATCCATTTATTGATTAAATCAGGTATCTAGGATATGGAAAATTCATTTTGATGAATATATAATAGAATGTAGTTTCATAAAGAATGAGTTTTATCCTTGTGTCTACAAACATTTCAGTGGGATTTCATTCATTTTATTAATAGTATATATTCATGACATATTACTTATAGGAAATCAAATAACAGTCTTACAGTTTTTTAAGATGTGGTTGAATAAATGCTTCTCTATGAAGGACTAGGATGAGACATCATAAATATTTTGAATCAAGATATATCATGATAGATCCAAGAAGTTTCTCAGCCTAAGTCAAAGTACATACATTGATAAGATTCTTAAGATATTTGGTATGGAAAAATCCAAGAGGGTATTGTTTACAAGGTCACATGGCATTCATCCTTCCAGGAAAATGTTTCCCCAGATACACGGGGAAACAAATATAATGTACAAGATTTTCTATGCATTAGTGATTGGGTCATTCATGTATATTATGATATGTACTAGGATAGATGTTTCCTATGCATTATGTGAAATAAGAAGATATCAAGATGATCTCGCTGACCTCTATTAGATGGCAGTCAAGAGTATCTTTAATTATTTGAGGTGTACTAAGGATATGTTCGTAGTTTATGGAGTATATAGGGAACCAGTCATCAAAAGATATGAATATTATAGTTTTAAAACTTATCAAGATGACATAAAGTCACAAACGAGATACATATTCACTTTCAATGGAGGTATTGTGAGCTGGAAGAGCTCAAAAAAGGCTATGATCATAGATTATACAGTAGAGTCCATGTATATTGTGACTTCTAAGGAAGCTAAATAAGCATTATGGATGAATAAAAGAATCCAAGATCTTGAATTGGTAAATAATAGTAAATATCCTTTTACACTCTATTTTTATAATATTGTAGCGGTGTCTCTCGTAAAAGTGCCAATTACACATCAATGGACGAAGCATATACTTTGGATGTATCATCTCTTGGGGGATTTTTTTAAGAGAGGTGAGGTTTTAGTGAGAAGTATTTCCAAAGAAGAAAATATATCATACCCCTTGACTAAAATCTTGACTCACCATAAATATGACTATTAAGTGAGTTCAATTGGACTGAAAGTTATAGGGAGTTGGATCTTGTCCTCAAGGATGTATCTTGATGTTGGTGTCCTATGATTAGGTATTTGTAATTTAATTACAAGTATGTTAGATATATTGAATATTAATAAAAAATATTATTAAATATTGTCCATTTTTCTACAGTACTCTAATATAATAATGTCCTAGAGTATATTTCACATTGATAAGGTCATAGCAGTTCTTTATTATATTGAGAACCTTGAAGTGTTATGATGATATTCATAAGAATGGTCTTCTCTTGTATAACATACTATGATGGGATACATAGTTCATAGACTGTTAAGTGAGAGAACTCATCATAGAATGAGTCTTAGTATCATGATGTTCTCACTTGGTAATCACCAATATGGGAGATTATGAGAAATAATCATGGGTAGGAATTCCACATGTTTTGGTGTCATCAGATATTCCTATATGAGAGCATGTGTAATGGTACATGGACTTTAAAATTATCATTAATGAATTTTATAACTCATGCAATTAGATTTTATGATGAAAACCATGAAGACATATAATCATGGTATGTTAGGTTACATTGTTCTTTTCATGACTCGCATGTCATTAATAAATAAGATAAATAAGGATTTATCCCTTCTATATTTATGGAAGATGAAATCTCATCCATTTGACTGAAATAGAACCATTTAATTAAATTCCACGAACATGGTGTAACAATGTCTTTATTTTAGATATTTAAAGAAAGAAGTACCAAGAAAATAGGTTGGTGACATAGATGTGCAACCTGCTTGATGAGATATTATGATAAAGGGATTATATTATATAGGGTGTGATCATTTTTAGTTTCAATCATTTAAAAATTAATTTATTTCTCTTGGGTTCCTTGAATAATTTCTAGACATTAATTTTGGACATTAGAAAATCTCTCTTGATGCCAATTAGAAAGAATCCTAGAGGGTCAAATACTAAGTGTTTCTGATGATCTTGATTAAATATAATTTGAATATAATTAATTGAATAAATATTATTCTCAAGACAGAGGTATAATTTTATTCATGTTTTATTGATCACAAATATATATTGATTAATGAAATATTTAAATTAAATATTTATTTATGTTTTTAATAAATTAAAGAAGTGTTTGAATAGACCAAGGCCATGTCTAATAAATAATATTAATTATAAATATGGTTAGATAATATTTTTTGATGCTGAAGTTGGAGCGCACAATAGAATAATAATAAGAATATTATTATTATGTGGAATGCGGTTTATTAAAGGTTTTAGTATTTTTTATGGTCATGAATGAAATAAAAAATATCCTATCCTAAAATCTACCGCAATAAATAGCCTATTATGGGTATTGTGAAGGTAATTAAAAATAGATAATTGTTTCAAATAATGAATTTTTTTTAACACCTCTATCGCTCTCCCTTTCATGAAAAACAAAAGTTTGAGAGATTTATTCAAGATTAAGGAATGAGTGATCACGAATGAACAACACAAGACATTTTATTCCCCACACTAGCACATAGATATCATTTAACATTTATCAGATATCAATGGAGCATGTGTAGATATTTGCTAGAGGTATTCTATTCTTGGATCGTAATAGCGCAATGAAGGCAATTTGAAAGGGTCTTTTCATATGATTAACATCATTAATGATGAAATATTCTTCAGAGAAGGTAATCATTTTTTATTACATTAAATAAATTTATAAAAAATTTGATGTTCAAGTTCCTCACTCTTGGTTTTGAGCATATAAACATTAAAAGAAATTTTAATATATTTCCCACCACCACATGCTTCCACTACTCCTGAAAACATCATAAGGTTCCACTCTTCTAGATCCTTTGGTAGTATGGATAGATCCAACAGGAGATGTGGGAGCAGAAGTCTAATGTTCAAGCTCAGTGGATGTCGAGTAGTAGGTACACACAATTCCAAGAAGTATGATCACTAGTATCATGGCCATATCTTTATTACTTTTTATATATTGACTTTCCATTCAATATTGAGTTTAAAGAAGTATAGTCGGGGGTTGTAGCATCTTGGTTAACCCACAACCACTTGTTTTATGATTTTAGATTTTATGATTCATTTTTCATTTATTATTATCACTGAATACACTAGTTATACATGATCACACTTGTTAATGATGAATTAGTGGTGTCCTACTGAATTTTATTACTCACTCCATGCATAAAAATATTGATGCATATTCAAACATTATGTTTTGGGATTTGGATAAGGAAAAGGGACATGTGGTTGATGGATTAGAAAATGATAATGGAGATGGTAGTATATCGAGATGGACTCCAGAGGACCCTGATGTTTTATTTATTTATTTATCTGCCTATTATTACTCTAGTTTGGATTTCCACTTTAGAAGCCCATTTATTATTGTATGACATGTGCCTCATCTTTATGTTTCCACATAATTACTCTAGTTTCTATTATATTGTTTATTATGTAGTATTTGTATTATGACATGATAAAATGGGTATAGTCTCCCCACTAATGGACTTAGGCCCTCACTACTAGTCAGAAACATCTTGTGTTCGGGGAGGAATACATGAGGTCTTATAGAAATTCGGTTTGAGCCCTACATTTCAGGTGAAGTCATTACAAAAACCATTAAAAAAAGACTCCATACTAAAAAAATACCATTTTAGTAGTGGTTTTTTCTTCAAGTGGAAGTAGTTTAAACCATTGCCTAATTATTTAGTGGTGGTTACTAAAATCTCCCTATATTGCATGTTCTCTAGTCATTTCACAGTAGTTTGATTAATTTAGCATTGGTTTTTTATGTGATTTTTTTAGAATTTATCAATGATTTTCATTTTATTTAATGGATATTTTTTAAAAAAAAACTTGAAAATAAAATAGATAAAATGAACCTAGGAACTGATAAATATGTCAGTGGATGTTATATTTATTGGTAGTTAATATTACCCACTATTAATTAGGATTCAAAATAACTTTTTTAACAGTGGTTCTTAAAAATCACCTCATAATATTTTAAAAAAAATATTCTTTTTAAATAAAATTTAATAAAAAATTATAAATATGAAAAAAATTAAATGTAATAAACTAAAACATAAATGCACAGTAAACCCATCATACATACATCATACACCACTTAAAATGATGTTATGTCGGTTCCTACATTTCAAAAATAAAACTAGGGTAATTTTTCTATGATTTCATGGAAATATGACAACATTTTCCTGGTTTTGACCCCCCGAAACATGTTTTTAAAGTCTTCAGTACCTTTAAAAACTATTTACCAAGTCATTTTGACCACACTTCATATTAGATTGACATTATTTATACACTACAAAAATAAAAAAAATAGTGGTTGTCCCATGATTTGACATAAATATGATGTTTTTTTCTATGGCTTTGACTGTTTCATGTTTTCCGATTCAAAATCCTAAAAATGTATTTATGGGAATCCTAATAAAACTGTAACTCAAAATTAAATCTCATCTATTAATATATTTGGAAAATCCACCTATGGTTATTGAATTATGATTGCATGGAAATCGAATGATTTTTTCCTGGTTTTGAACCCCAACAACATGTTCTTAAAGGCTTTGTTACCTTTAAATATATTTTACTAATCCATTACAACTACATCACAAATCATATTGATGTTTTGTTAGTGATTACATGTCAAAAAAAAACTAATTGGTATATTTACCCTGATTCCACATTAATATGAGGTCATTTTATCTTTTTTTTGAATGTTACACACATATTTTAGTGTTTTAAAACACAAAAAACACATTTACGGTTATCCAGGGAAAATAATAACTTAGAATGATGTTCTGTTGTTTCCATCATTTCAAAAATAAATCTATGGTTGTTTTACTTTTATTTCATAGAAATATACTGATGTTTTCCTGGTTTTGACCCCCATATACATGTTTTTAACGGCTTTAATATCATTAAAAATTGTTTACCGAGTCATTCTGACCACATCACATGTTAGATTGATGTGTTGACTTTGCATAAATGTTAAAGATAACTCAATAGTTAATTTAGCATGATTTGACATCAATATGAGTTATTTTTCTATGGTTTTCACCATTATATTCTTGTTTTACTCTTTTAAAACACTAAAAATGTGTTTATAGGAATCCCAGGAAAATCATAAATCATAATGACATTATATCAGTTCCTACATTTCAAAAATTAATTTACAGTCATTTTTATATAATTTCATGGGAATATAACAATGTTTTCCTAGTTTTGACCCATTGACCCACATTGTTAAAGGCTTTCGAACCTTTAAAAATAGATTACCATCCATTCCGACCACACTGCATATCAGATTGATGTGAAATCTATGAATACACATAAAAAAACTAAACAATTGTTTTTTCATGACTTCATGTCAATCTGAGGTATTTTTCTATTTTATTGATTGATACATGCAAGTTTATGTGGTTTAAAACAGTAAAAACCCACTTATGAACATTACAAAAATTTTGTAACACATAATGAAATATCATCAGGTCCTACATTTCAAAAATCAATAAACAATTTTTGTTCTCTCTGGTTTTATGGAAATATGATGAAATTTTCCTAGTTGTGACTCCCTAACACACATTTTTAAAGGCTTTGATGTCTTTAAAATTTATTTACTAAGTCATTCCAACCACACCGCACGTCAGAATGATTTTTTTTCTATGATTACATGTCAAAAATAATTCGATGGTGGTTTTTTTATGATTTAAAGTCAATATGAGGTTTTTTTCTATGGACATAAATATTATACACATATTTTAGTAGTATGAAACACTAAAAATGAATTTACAAGAATCCCTTGAAAACTGTAACTTGGAATAAATTTTTTTTGGTTACTACATTTCAAAAAATATCCATGGTTATTTTCCTCTAATGTCATGGAAATACAACATCATTTTTCTAATTTGGACCCACTATCATGCGTTTTTAAAGGATTTAGTACCTTTAAAAACTATTTACTGAGGCATTTTGACTGTAATACAAGTCTAATTGATAATTTTTATATGACTACATGTCAAAAATAATTCAATGTTGGTTTTCTCATGATTTTATGTCAATATGATATCGTTTTATATGGTTTGAACCATTACACACATGTTTTAGTGTTTAAAAACACTAAAAATACATTTACACGCATCATAGGTAAACAATAACAAGAAATGATGTGTCATCTATTCCAACATTTCAAAAAATCAATCCACAATCATTTTCCTATGATTTTATGTTGATATGGAATCTAATTGCTATTTTTGACTCCCCCTCCCCCCACACACAATTGTTTTTAAAGGCTTTGGTACCGTTACAAACTATTTACTGTGTCAAAACTGAGAAAAGGAGCTTGAATTATTTTATAACATACGGATAACAATATATTATTTATTTTTTATGTGTAGGAATCAAACACACGTCAATCCAGCAGAAGATGTTGTCGGTATGACTCGAAGTGCATGTTTTCAATATAAAAGTGTCATTTTAGTTTTATTTAAGGAAGTTGTATGTGTTCTTTGAAAATGTGTGAATGGTCTATGAAATTTAGAATTTTCCTTGATATGATGAATAATAAGGCTAGAAATTTCATTGGGTATTGTTCTAGTATTCCATTGAAATATAAAAACTAAATCATTTTCCATTTTCTCTCACCACTGATCCAATGTTTTCCTATAAGAGTCATGTTCTCTCACTTTTCCTTCAAACCTTGAATTTTATATTTGTGATTCCCTATCAATAGAACTACTCGAACCCCCAATAGGTGTAGTAGTAACTGATGATGACTCCCTACCAAAGAAAACAGATGGAGTAGGTCCAGAACCCATCCCATATACATGTCTGGGAATCTCCTTCCATAAAACAATTGTAACTTCATCGTTCTGGGAAACTGATGATGATTTTGAAGGGTTCACATCCCATATTTCTTGAATTTGAACTTTCCAATACAAAAATAACAACATTTAATTTTTAAAATATTTGAACATCATAATATAATCTAATTAATACATTTTTTATTACTATGTATTATTATTTCATTACTATAAAAACATTATATTGAAAAATAAATTATAACAAAAAATAATCCTAAAACCCAATTAATTAGTGTTGGCTAGATGTATCAAACGATGCTAAATTGGCATCATTTTATCCATGTATCCATCCCCATTTAATTGGGTTTAATGATTTTTTTTTGTTATAATATATTTTTCATTATTTTTTAGTGTAATGAAATAACATGAAATGATAATGAAAAATACTTACTCTAACATCTTTGGTATGGTCATTTACAAAACTGACATCAGATTCCCTATGCACTTCAAACCACATCTATGTATGGCCAACAGAGTAAACTAATTCATTAGCCTTTATAAAAAATATAAACATGTTAGAAAAAATTTAACTTATGACAAAATGATATAAATAATAATGAATAAAATACAAACCAAATTTATTCTTTTTCTAAAAAAACTCTAAGACACACTAATATGAAGAATGAATTATTTCTCATGATTCATTGTATTGATTTTAATAATTCTTACAAAAATAGAAACATTAATAAAAATTATAGTAGTTTTTTATGTTATTACGATACTTTAAATTTTGAAATTACCTCATGAGATGCATCTCTGTAAATATCGACAATCGAATTCCATTTCACATTGAGAAATTCAGTCACACACTTACACATACATCTATCATGATCTCAAAGATATTTCATTAAACTCATGTCATAATATTCATTTAAAATCTAACCATTTATTTCCTAATTTTTTCATTGTACATGGGCGTGAAATACAGCCTGGGACATCCAAATGAAAAAACATCTAGAAATAAAAAACATATCATTGTATAAGTATATTACAAAATTTTATTCATGTCATGTAAATTAGTTATCAAGGAATATTAAATTAAATTAACTTTAATTAAGTATCAATAACCTCATTTTTTCAAGTTGTAGGAATATGCCTCCAATATTTATACTTAATGGGAATGCTCATTGTATCACAAATAAGATGCCTAATAATCTGCCCATAGATTCTGGACACATCATCAGTTGGCACCCCAAACTCATCAAATGTAAGGATAATATTGAATTCCTTTAGGTCTCACACATCTCTCATGTTAATATTTATTTATCTTCTATTGTTATTTTTATCCATTTGAAAAATGAATTAAACAATTAATATAATGTATAGTTTTTTTACAATGACATACATACCAGTAATAGTAACTCACCGATATCCACAAGATGAAGGGATGACCAACTGATTCATAGCTGGAGGTGAATTGGATGGTGGGATACTAAAAACATCAAGGGAATGGCTGGATTTCTGGTAGTCTCAAGTACAACCAAATCACTCAAATCCAATGAGGCTTACGGTAGTTGTGGTGTGCTCCGACATGATAACCAGCTAGAATTTTGAAATTATTTTGATCTCATCATTATTTTAATACAATTGGTTCAGATATAATAAATGTATAGAAAATTAAAAACTAATAATTGTTTACAAAAAGAAAAAAGAAAAACTAAAAAAAAGTATATATGTATGAACCACTTATTAATAAAAAATTGTTATATATTTTCAATTCCAATTTATACATTCAATTATCTTCATCTTCATTATCTTCATTATTATAAACCTCTATTTTGACGAGTGCTTCATTTTCACCCTCTATTGCATGTTCTACTGTTTCCATATTGTTAGCAAAAAATTATTCAATTTTTTGTGGTTGATTAGGTACACTTTCACAAAGTACCAATTGATCTTCATCACTCATATCATATATGTCTCTCTACATTAAGTGTAAAAAAACTCTAACCTTCATGTATTTCATCATCCACATAATAAACTATCTTCACATAGGAAGCCAAGATAAATGGACCATTCTCTACATTCTCATTGGTATGGATAAATCGAGAGAAGTTGATAGATGTAAAATGCAATGAATAATTCATTATACCCATATCAATATTAACCCACTTTCTTTTGAATAAGACAACAAAAACCAACCCTGATAGTTTAATTCAATTATATCATCCCAAATTCTATAATATCTCACCTTTTTAAGTGTAAATACACCACTATTTTGAGTTTTCATGTCTTCTTCCTGATAAATGGTACGAATCCTAAAGCCATGAATAATGTAGGCATCGAATATATTAGACATTCATAGAGGACATCAAGTAAAAAAACATAAAATAATATGATATTTTAGCATGATTTTAAAAATTCATTATATATAAAAATATATATAATGTTTTAGTTTTAACATAGAAAAAATATCTACATGTCAATAATATCAATATGAGAATATACTTACTTGATGGGTGATCCATTTGACAATATCCTTATTAACATCTTTTTTTATTCCATCTCATTTCAAGATCTACCCCATAATCACTAATTTTTTTGACATCACAATTCTTCAATAAATGGATCTGTAATAAGACTACTAAGCATTATATATCTATTTTCTTATAGAAACACTAATTAATTCAGTGTAAAACTTGACCCCTTTTTAATTTGTTATCCAATAATTGAAAATATTGATAATTATTTATCAAAATGATAATTAGTAGAGATATCATCAAAACATTAAACACGATTGAATCTAGCCTTAATTCCATAAAAATACTTTGAATACAAGGTCAATCACTCTTTGGATATGTAACCTTTAGAAATAGAGCCTTTTGGTTGATATTTATTCATCATATATGATTTAAAATGACATATATACCTGATGTAAAAAATAGGAAACATATAAAAAATTATGAAATAATTTATTAAAATTATATTCACTAATGAAAATAAAAATAATATCATTGTACCTCTCAATTGGATACATCAATTGATAATGTTCTGGTCAGCTAATTTTATCTTCTTCAACCAAATGAACAATCAAAAGAATCATCACAGTGAATAATGAAGGGGGAAATAACATCTATAAATAAAAAAGTGTCAAAAAAATTCATTCATGATTTTTATAAAGCTCAATTGGATTTATATTTTTTCTACAAATCTCCTTGAAAAAGGTACAATAGTTAATTTTTTAGTCAACATATTACAAAATTCCAATGAAAATAATTGTTCCATAAAAATACATGAGTATTGACTTTTCAATCCATGTAACTTTCAATTTTTTTAGTTAATGCACCTTGATATATTACTTGAATATCCACCTTCCACTTTAAAATTCATTAAAGTTTGAAGGAATACGCCTTTCTCTGGATTTTTCATTCTAAAAATAGTTGAAGGATACTTTCCATTCTCATTGTCCCAAAAATCACGCTTTATATTCTTTAACTCCAAACTCTTATTAGCATTAAGGCGATCCTTTGATTTACCCTTCTCATAATGAAATGTGAAAATTACATTACAACAGAATTTTTTCTCAATATTCATTATTTCAAGACTATAACATATCAAATTAAACTCCTAATAAAGAATTTTGAAAAATAAACCCATTATTTTCTTGTACCAGATGCTTCAAATATAGTACGTTTTACCCTTTTCCCCTTCTTTAAAATGATTGTATTTTCAAAATTCTTCAGTGCCACTCATTAGTTGTCCCATGATTTCTGAACCTAAGAACACTTTTAGTGAATTTATCAGTTTAATATCTTCATTGAATTTTGTCTTGTTAAACCTAGATTTATGAGATGAAATAAAGAAATCAATGATGATGCATAAAAAATGATTTTCATCTATAAGGTAATCGTAAATGAAAAAAATTACAAACTAGACAAGACAAACTAGTATGAGTGTTCCAATAAGATAAATTTCCTAATCCAGGAATGATAGTAATTATATATATTAAATTACCATGTATTTTTAATAGTTTTCTCATGGAAGTGTCATATGTTTCCATTCCATCATCTCATAATCCTCGCAATTATTTGATTAGAGGTTAAAGGTATACATCAATTCCATTTCTAGGCATTTTATTTCTAGAAATAATAATCAAAATAAAAAATAATATTTATTCATACACATCTATGGGGGTAGATTATAAGGGATCAAAACAACTATCCAAATACTATAATTAGTACCTAATGTAAAAAATGGGTTAAAACCATCAGAATCCAATCCCAAACATGAATTCATTATATTTGAAGAAAAATATAGATGTAATGAATCAAACAATTTCAATGATGTTGAATCTTTTGGATGTCTCGTCAATCCATCATTATTATCTTGATCTTGTCACTTCATTTTGTATGTAGTCATAGATGCCATGAATAATATTTTCAACCATTATATCATAGGAAAGTAATGAAATAATGTTGAAGGTGTTTTCGTTTTATTTTCACGGGGTTGCATTTATTTATACTCTCATTGTTGTTCATTGACATTCATCTACTTTTATGACATCTTATGAATTCTCCTTTGTCGGACTCTTCTCCCTAGTAAAGCATGCAATCATTAAGGAATTCATGTATCTTTGTATAATACAATCCAAGATTATTTATGAATTTATTAATCTCATAGAATGATGCAAGGACCATAGCTTCACTAAAAGCATCATGAAGAAACTCTAAAATCATGTACATTTTTATGTCAATAATTTCACAGAGACAGTTTATATGATACAACTTAGATAGAAAGAAAAACTTTGAATACATATCACACCCTTCATACAGTTCATGATGCACGTCTTCAACTAATTCATAAAGATCATTTTTTTCTTCGTTGAACATATTAGAAGTATTAATATTCTCAGGGTCAATTGAAGGCTTTTTTGATCTATTGAAATATTGGACATTATATCATGAAAAGGAAAATGTTTCATTTATCAAATTTTAAACTGAATTCCCCTATGGAGGGTCACTTTGTGTTTCTTTGATAGGATTATATTTGTTTTGAATTTCCATAACAATATATTTACCATGAAAAATCCTATATAAATATTGAGTAGAATATTGTTTTTATATAAAATGATAATATACTTAATTTCTATTTAACCATCACTTGAATTTCAATCAGGACATACACATTTTATTCTACCATCCACTGGTCAGTTTTTAATTAAATAATTTTCTTTTCAAACTCTTTTCATAATGAGGTCTGTTTCGAGGTAATGTAATCCAACTTTTATCCATAGGTATTGGATTTTAACTCTTCTCCCTGTATATTCAGAAATAAAGATATAAATGGTTAATCAAACAAGTACAATTAAAAGTAAACATCAATTAACTTCATTAATGTTGGTCACCTAATTTTTCCTATAATTCTATAAATATAGTATATAAAATCATGGTGAACATACATGTACACTTAGTATGTTCTTACTTTGAATGGGTCATGCCAGTGTGAAAGAAGCATACTAAAACATTAGTGAATAATCAATAAAACCAAATGGGTTCCTATCATCTAATCAACCACGATCCAAAACTCACTAAGTATAACTCACCAAGAATCCATTAGGTATTAATGATTAATGTAGTTACACACTATTTATAACCCCACATACAAACAAGCATTCATCATATAAATGATTCATGATCCCCATTTATAATAGTCATTAATGATAGTTATGTGTATAGGATTCCTAAGTGATAAAATTTATCATTTGATTGTACAATATGATATACTACATAATGATATATCAAACCAATCATGAAATATTAAAAAATTACACATTACGATTGCGGATTCCACTCTCTGAGAAATGGGGGAGAGGGGCCTCCATTGGGGATCGCCATCAAGGAGAATGGGGGTCATTGTGGGGTCATCATCCGGTTGCAAGTGGGGTTGGGGTCACGAGGATCATATGTGAGAGTGTAAAAGGGGTGGTCACCATTGAGGATGAGGGGTCAGCCATCGGGGGGAAGTGGGGGAAGGGGGGAGAGGTATGTTGTCGGAGATAAGGGGGTTTAGTGTCAAGGAGATGTGGGGTCGAGGGTGAGGGGAAATCACCTACATTTGGGAGAGGTGCGACCAAGGGGGAGTGGTGGTCGCCAGTGTCGGTGATAGGTTGGTAGAGGGGGGTAATCACTAGAGATGGGGAGAGGCATGATCGTGAATGAGGGGCAGTTGCTGGAATTGGGGAGAGGCGAGATTGAGGGAGAGGGGCGGTCACTGATGTTGGGGGAGGGGCAAGGTCGTGGTGGAGGGGTGGTCAGCCACGTCAGGGAGAGGTGGGGCTGAGGGATCGGTGGGGGGTTGGGGGGAGGGAGGGAGTCACTAGCACTGGGGAGAGACGTGATCGAGGTGGGGGTGGTCACCCGTGTTGGGGAGCGGCGAGGCCGAGATGGAGGGGTGATTTCCAACGTCGAGGAGAGGCACCACCAAGTGGGAGGGGATGTCACCAGCGTTGGGGAGAGGCATGACCAAGGGAGTGAGGGGGTTAGGGAATCAGGTGGAGGGGGTGGGGTCAGTTATTTTTAAAAAATATTAGCAGCGTTTTCATTGAAACCACACCTATATTTAAAATATATTTAATAATGTTTTTTTAGTAGTGAATATTAGAACTGTCACTAATAAACTTTCACTAAGACCACTCTTTTTTGTTGTGCTAGATAACATTGTTTGACTGAATCTTACCCTAAAAGTGACATATAAAATTTATTATCGATTCTAAAGCTATAATAGTCACCAAGAAATAACATCTCTCTAACCTCTCAAACAATTGTATTTCTCTCACTAATGTTTATCTCACTTTATGAATTTTATCAACCATACTATTTTTCATTATTTTATGGAATTTATCTCACTAAAAGAATTATCACCCAAAGAAATTTAATTTTTACATTAATGAATTTTATTCACACCAAGATATAGGATAATATATACACTCATAACATCATATTATATCTTCATATGACATCAATGAATTTTGAAATGAAATCATTGAATCATTCTACAAATGTAACATCTCAAACCCGGATGTCACTCAACTGTGCCCCAATCCCGGTTGGCTACATGGCCTCAAGCACATATTTCCAAATGCCATAGGCTTATGACTAGAAGTTAGGGACTAGGTGAGTCATTTGGGAGACTATACCCCCATTACCATTATTTATCACAATGGATGTCAATCACATTAAATTGTGGAAGCAGATACAATAAGAAGACAATAGATAAAATAGACAAGCAAGACACGAATATGTAACAACCCAGAAGTTTCTATTATACCAAGATGCAGATGATACATGTTTCTAGAAAATATCCGAAATATGTACATAGAAATATAATTAAATACAAGTTTCTAAAATAAAAAATGACCGAAAAGGGCCCCCATAGCATCGCATGCCTCATCTTAATCCTATGCTCCCATGCTCTAAAACAATGATCAATAAATAATTTTAGGGAGTTTTCCCATACTATAACCTGTAACTATATAATCTGTTTGGGTCCCCAAGGAGGCCCAAATAGGATGTGAGGTAAACATCCCAATAGGTTTCCACCTAAATATCTATACAGTTCTAATAAGTACTATGAAATATGCTAAACATGTGAATGTAAGTAGTAATGTATGTGTGATAGCCCAAGGAATATAACTACTGCAAACAAGTAATACTAAACAGGCTCTTGTGGCTCCCCGCAAAATGTTTTCGCTCCTAACCAGGCATCTACAAGAAATATAAACAAAATACATAGCCATTCCGCATAACCATCCATATCATGTCCACAAGTCATTACCATATAAAGAAAACTATATAAAAAACCCACGACCTTCTCATACAACCAAAATCATATATCCCATAGTCATGCCGTATAATGAAGTGTAGATCACGAAGGGTCGGATCTATGGTGCTGAAGACCAAGGCATCATCTTCGAGTCTCAGGAGAATCTCGATGGAAACTTGGAATAGGCACTGGTTGGAAACCTAGGAGCATGTGTACCAACTTGTCCTATGTGAGTCCAAGATAGTTGGATCCAATGGGTAGAAAAGCCTAAGGCATCTCATGGAATAAATACCAAAGGATCATAAATAGCCAAGGTTTCCACTACCACATTCCAGATCCAGGGAGATCCATTCATGGAATCTATGTAAATCATCAATCATTCCATGCCTTTGACAATTTCAAACAATGTGATTCTACCCTCTCATATAAACAATTAAATTCAAAACAATTCAATGAGTATACCCCAGTCATTTAAACCATTACATCTCATGAGTATACCCACTCATGTACTCCACATTCATTTAATCGTGTCACATGGATATACCCACCCACATATCACCAATTTCCATTTAACACAGCACATGGGTATAGCCAACCATTAATCACAGTTTCCAACAAATCTATTTAAAAAATCTATAAACAACCAACGAGTATACCCACTCATTTGAAAAGTTACATTTAAGTATTATTCCAGTTAGGCGTGGAATATTATAATAACACATGGTTAGGAGGCAAGATATCTCCTATGTATGTAATTCATCCTCATTTATGTACAACCAAGCTTCCTTAAGCTCCGAAAACTCGAGGTCACACCCCATGGTAGTTCATCAATGGTAAAAACCAAAGTAAACACATAGTGCACCCCATCGATGTCTTTAGGATGGTTCAGCAACCACAAATGTATCTCAAGGAACCTAAGGGAGTCCCAAATAGGTCATACCTCATCTATTTCAGATTAACACTTTAAAATCTGGCCCGCGCTAAAAAGTCTAGTGTGAAGAAAAACGGTCTATTCCTCTATAAAGAATCAAAATCTGAAAGAAAAGAATAGACCACCTACGATATCTCATTAGTGGAGTTCTCATCTAGTATCATGTTCTAATTCATCCTGGTTGGGAATAAATTTTAGGAACATATGAAGAACAAGAAATTAGGGAATAAAAGCCTAAATCCAAACAATGCAACTTTTGTTATGAAGAATCAAGAATCGTTAAAAAGGAATCAATATCTTACCGTCATGGTTCCAAAAAAATTGATAGGGAAAGAAATGGAATCCATATGGTCTATAGATCTGAAAATCTATATAAGAAGGTTTTTAGGATTCAAAATATAGAAAAAACGCTTCTGTCCAAAAAATAGAGGTCCCTGCCTCTATTTTTAAAAAACATAGCCGGGCAATTACATGACAAGTAATTTCCTTACAGGGTGTGTAATGCTCGGTTTCCTTTAATGGTGTAAAACCCTTAAACATCATGAAAGTTCCTATACAAACCATTACATGTTTTAAAAGCGGATTACACAGTGTGTAATCCAATTACACATTGTCTAATTGGCCTGCAACCGGTACACAACCTTCTTGCCTATTATTTCGCAAAAACAACCCAACCGGCCCATGGACCAGCTTAGGCTCTATGCCAAAAAAGAATTTAAAACATTCATACCTCAAGAAAAACCTATATCATACAATCTTACCCCCTTAAAGAAATTCTTCTTCAAATTTCCCTTTCAAGGGTAGTCAAGGTCCATTTGAAAGAAGTCATGTCCTTGAGCACGTATGCCAGCCTCCCGCTCCTAAGTATCATCCTGTGAACTGTCTTACTTCCATAGAACCTGTACAAGAGAAATTGAATAACCTTGTATGACCTTCATTCTCATATCAATAATATGAATTAGCTTCTCCTTGAAGGGTGCATCAAATTGTAACTCAACCTCCTTTGGTTGAAAAGTGTGAGATGGTTCGAATTATAATGGCTTAGTTGTGATACATGGAAGAAGTCATGCATGGATCAATACCTATGAGGTAACTAAAACTAATAGTATACTGATCTAACTCCCTCAAGAATCTCGAATGGACCAACATATAGAGGTGAAATCTTACCCCATATCAATATCCTTCTATGTCCCAACCTTAGTGAAACACATAAAAAGAACTGATCCTTGGCCTCAAACTCTAGAGGTCATATACGGTGATCGAAAAAAGATTTATATCAAGATTGTGTAGTATCCATATGCTTCTGAATCAGATGGATCTAATCATAATTCTCTTGCAACAGACAAGGTCCCAGTAAAGGTACCTCAACTGCCTCTAGCCATCACAATGGTGATGTGCAGAGCGTACCGTACAAAGCCTCATAAGGAGAAATCTGTATTGTTTCCTGATAATTGTTATTATAAGAGAAATAATCTAGTTGAGTTTATCTCTCCAAAGATCCACCAAAATCATGGACACATTCTCTCATCATGTTCTCTAGCACTTGTATCATACACTCTGATTGGCCATCAGTCTGAGGATGGTGGACTATGATCAGAAGCACCTATGTACCCAGTGCCATCTGAAAACTCTATAAGAAATGAAATCTAAGGTGGGAATCCCTATTTGAAATGATAGTGTGCGAGAAACCAGGAAGTTTTATTATATCATGGATATACAACCTTCTAAGAACATTAACATCGAAGGTATCCTTGATCAGCAATAAATGATCAACCTTTTTTATCCCATCAACAACAACCCACACAGCGTCATTACCTCAAGGAGACCTCGGTAAACCAGTCATGAAATCCATTATGAAATAAAATCATTTCCACCTTGGAATCAGTAACTTCTATAAAATCAAGTCTGGTCATTGATGTTCCTCCTTCATTTGCTGACGGGTGTAACACCTCGTAACAAAACTAGCTACCTCACTTTTCATACATGGCCATTAGTATTGATGAATCAAGTCACGATACATCTTGCTGACTCCGGAATGTAGTGCCCAAGATGAAGCAGGAAACTCCCACATCATATCCCCATGTATATCCACTGGAACCCAAACACATCCATGGATATGTAAGATCTCATCAACACCTATGGTCCAACCAGGAGGAGGGTCCTCACCTTCTACACTCTCCCATAGGACTAGAACCTCTGAATTCGATAATTGTCATATCCTTACTTTATCCAATAGGGTAGACTTCACAACTATGGATGTTAGATATGTCTATCCCTAACTGTTGTGCACCTCCATATAGATCTTAGAGAATAAAGCCATAAGTTTCCACCTGATACATGCCTGTTTCACTGTCTGTATTTGAGTCCACATGCTCAGTGCATCGAACATTAAAATACCTTTACCATTCATGTATTAAAGCTTGATGTCAAAAGACTATAAGTAATCCACCCACATTTTTTGCCTCATATTCAAATAATACTAAGTAAATATATACTTGAGGATTTTGTAGTCTGTATACACTAGAAAATGATCTCCCAATAATTAATGTCTCCAACAGTGAAAAACATGAACCACTGCATCTAGATCAAGATCATGCATGGGGTAATTATTCTCACATTCCCTTAGAAAATGCGACTCATATGCTAAAACTATATCCACCTACATCAGCACTACTCCCAACCCAATACTTGATGTGTCATAATTAAGGATGGAACACTTGGTTCATCAGCACCATGAAAACTACTATCATGTTTGTGAGAGTGAATGGCATAACCAGATACTCATATAGACCATACCTACTATGAATGGTTTACGAGGTATGTCAGTGGGTCAAATATGTACATGGTGATATCCTAACCTTAGTTCAACTATCAATAATACTCGGTATACTAGAATCTTATCAAACATTTCATCTAATTTTGGAAAGGGATATCAGTTTTTAACCATTAGATAATTCAAATTACGATAATCCCAAAATAACCTAAGAGTTATATCCACATTTTTTGAAAATAGAACTAGAAAACTCCATAGAGGAATGTCTACCTGACTCACTTTGTGAACATACAAAATACAAAATAGAAATCTAGGTTGTCATTCTTCCCAACTCATGATGTTCTAGTCTATCTCAACTTTCCTGGATGCCCCATTCACCCTTTTGAGTAAACAGTGCATCCTCTGGTGATGTGAATGTTACCCTCAGGTGATAGTAGACAATATAAGATCGATAATATACTAAACAGTCCATCCCAAGAATGATGTCAAACCCTATCATCTCAAAGACATAAATATCTCAAATGAAGTGACACCCACCACCCTCAAGGGGGTACTCCCTCCACTAGAGCACATCATCCATTCTAATTCACAATATTAGTTCTAGCATTAAAACTCTTTCAAAATACCACACAACAAGCCCAAGGATTTTCACCATAGGTGAAGATATGAAACTATGAGATACACTTGTATCAAAAAGAGCAGATGCAATAGTAGATGCTATTAAGATAATTCTTCTCACTGTAAAAAGTATGAAACCTTTATCCTAAAGGGTAGATTGTACATAATATAATTGACCTATACCACAACACTGTGAAATAACTTCACTGCTCAGAGTAAGTCCCATTCGATGTATAAGAGTAATTGGTGTATGGCTACCTCAGTAAAGACCACTATTTCTGCAGCCTGATCAGCCTGATCAGCCTGCATTGCTCTAGCACCCTGCTTGAAACAGATCATAGAAACCTACTACTGAACCTGACATCGGAGCTGTCCCCCAACCACTCACAACTGGAGGGAAGGTCCTGCAAAACCATTTCATTTAGCCCATCCCTCCATAAGCTCGGCACTCGACTGCGTCGTAGTCATGCTGATTCTTAATGTGTCCTCTACTGCCACACTAGCGAGAAAACACATAGCTACTAGCACTCATATCATAACTAATGCATATCTCATGGGAAGCATCAAAATGGTGCTTCTTTCCTGAAGATGTAGAACCACTAGGTTGAGAAGAAACACTTCCCTACTCTATATCCTCAAATTCCCTCAGGTTCCACACTATAATCAGTGACTGATTCACAATCTTAGTGATAGAGGTCAACCTGAACACGTTGACCTGGGATTTGATAGTATGTCAGAGGCCTTCCTCAAATCATCTCGCTCTCGACAGGTCATTAGTAAGGTACATCAGTGCAAAACCATGCAACTCTGTAAAGTATGTTGAGTACTCTATAACTTCCATGGTTCCATGATCTAGACGCATGAACTCACTAGCTCACTCTGCCCATAGTGTATTAGGGTAAAAGTAGTCATGGAAGTAGGCTTGGAAATCAGTCCAACCCATATCTTGTAGAATTTTAGCCTGGATCAGAACATCCCACCAGTACCATACCACTCCGTATATCATTTAAGGGGTGAGCTTGACCCTCCTCTCAAGAGGTGTCTCCAGATGCTTGAAGATAGCTAGTGTGGTCTCACGCCACAACATAGAAGCATGTGGACCATTATCCACCAAAAACAGGAAAAGATTTTGTTGCTAGAACACCCCTGTAAACTCTTCCATAGTCATGGTCTGCTACGGTGCTCCTTGAAAAGTCAATATATAGAAAAATGACCCCTTGTGGAACTATGCCTCAGCAACTCTGTCTGAAATAGACTATTGTACCACAAAAACCACTAAAAGTGGATCCACATGTATCTCATGGCCCACCACCTTCGAAGCATGGTCATTTCCACCCTCTTCGCATACCATTGGAGGTCTCCATGGTGACATGCCTCTACAATGCCAAACACTCACCTCAGAAAGGAATGATATCAAAGTCGCATCTCAAAAGCATAGGACAGGTCAAAACCCTCATAAAAACTAATCATGACACACATACAAATCCTAAATCTATGACTATATAAAGAACAACCACAACACAAATAGAAACACTACATCTCACCCACTCAATATTTGAGTGTATGTCAAGTCTCTATTTTCCAATTATTTTCATTTAACAGTCATTATTTGACATGATTTAACCAATGGTAAACCAAGTTCAGATCCTTGAGGACCCATAACACCTCATGAACCAAAACTTGATTCCCATATAATTCATACACATCAAATTCACATTAAAATATTAATTTAAAAGGTACTTCATTTTCTATTTCATAAGGTCCCATACACATTATAAACTGAAAGATGATGTCACTTCTTTATCCTCTACACAATGTCTATCACAAAATCAGGAAAAACTATTGGAGCACCTATCACAATAGCATGTGTCAAATAATTCATCTTAAAGTGCATGTCATAATGCATGATATGTGATTTCTAACAAACGACAATATGATGCATTATATGGAATACCCTCATCTCATCAGGTTGTAAGAAAATAGAACCCATAATTGCATCAATAGTATCAGCATAAATCATGTGTGTCACCTAATGGTGAAATCAAATCAACTGTAATAGTCAAGACAAAGAAATAGAAATTTTATTAAGAGTAATTTCGATTTTTCTTGTACACGGGTTAGCTACGCTCGAACATAGCTCATTAATAAATTCATATTTTCCTTCATAACCCTGTATATTGCCTCCAAATAGTAAATCAAACCAGAAAAGAAATTGTCTCTGATACCTCTTTGTAACATCCTGAACTCAGATGCCGCTCAATAGTGCCCCAAGCCCGGTTGGCTACATGGCCTCAAGCTCACTCCTCAAATTATAGATGCTTCCGACTAGTGTTGAGGTACTAGTTGAGTTATTGTGGATACAATTCACTCATTACCATAGTATATCATAGTGGAATCCAATCAAATTCAATAAGAGAAGTAAATACAATAAGGGGACAACAGGTAAAATAGATAAGCAATACATGAATATATAACAATCCATAAGTCTCTCATATACCATGATACAGATGAAACATGTATCTAGAAAACAACCAAAAAATGTACATGGAAATAAATTAGAATACAAGTATCCAAAATCCAAAAAGATCAAAAAGTGTCATCGTAGCATTGCAAGCCTCAAATGTGTCTCATGCTCCCATGCTCTAAATAAATTATCAACAACTAGTGTTAGGGCGCTTTCCCCTACTGTCACCGGAAACCATATAATTTGTTTGGGTCCCCAAGGAGGCCCAAACAGGGTGTGAGATAAATATCACAACTGGTTTCTACCCAAATATCTGTACAATTCTAAGCATCACTATGAAATATTTGAAACAAGTACAAGTAAGCAGTAATGTAAGTGTGAATTCCCAAGTCATATAACCAACACAAACAAGTTATACCAAACAGCCTCTTATGGCTCCCTGGAACAAGTGGCAACTCCTAACAAAGAACCTATAGGTAATATAAACAAACAACATAGCCTTGTCCTAAAACAATCCATATCCTTTCAACACAGCCTTACTCTATAATGAAAACCATATAAAAAACCCACGACCTTGTCATAAAACCACAGTCATATATCCCACGATCGTGCCATATAATGAAGTGTAGACCAAGAAGGGCTGAATCCAATGAATTGAAGACCAAGGGGTCATCATCAAGTCCTAGTATCATCTCGATAGAAACACATTATAGGTACTGGTTGGAGTCCTAGGAGCATGTGTACTAGCATGTCCTACGTGAGACCAATCAAACCAGATATAATGGAAAACAAAGCCTGAGACATCCCGTAGAATCAAGACCCAAAGTGAATACTCAACCGAGGTTTCCACTTCTGGATTCCAAATCCATGGAAATGCGTCCTTGGAATCTATGTAAATCATCAACCATTCCATAAATTTAACAATTTCCAACCATATGAGTCTACCCACCCACATAAAAAATTACATTCAAAACCATTCAATGAGTATACCTACTCATTTAAACCATTAAATCTCATGATTATATCCACTCATGTACTCCAATTCCATTTAATCATCTCACACGGTTATACCCACCCACTTATCATGAATTGTCATTTAACACATCACATGGATATACCCACCCATTATTGATAATTACCAAAAATACATTTAAGAAATCTAAAAACAACTATCAAGTATACCCACTAGTTTAACAAGTTCCATTTAAGCATTTAATCAATTTAGGCATGGCATATTACGATAACACAAGACAATGAGGCAAGACATCTCTGACAGAGAAACATCATAAGCATATTTTTTATCAAATAATGAGGATATTTTTTTTATTTTTTATAATGATAAAACCCCTGTATTTCATTGTTTTTTTAAAATAATGGGTAATTTGAATTTTATAATGATTATGAGAAAAATTGTGAAAAGTGCATAATTTTGGATTTTTGACAGATTTTTACCACAAGGGTATTTTTGTGATCTATTCAAAAATATAATTCCAAAATTTCTGATTAATTTTTTTATAACACTGATTTTATTTCCTTCAACTTTATCTTTATGACATGGAGCTGACTGGAAGATCTATTAGTCTCAAAAATTCATTGAATTTGGAAACTTTTCTGGGTGGACAGCGTGGACCCCACAACTGTAATAGATGCACAAATCAGCATCCTCGCCTCTAATTTAGGTCATTCTACCTGGGATATCACTAGGACACATAGTAATGACTCTAAAACAATTTTGGGGGAGTTTTTAAGTAATTAAAGTTTCCATTTATCATTATACATTTGAAGGATGCTTCCTGGAAATTTCTTCCATAAAAAGTCTTATTCAATGAAAATTCCATACCTCCTTAATACATGTCTAAATGAGCTGAAATGTGTAGGTTGAGTGGAAAAATTATTTAGGAACAAATTGTATGAAGGAGTCCATGTGTTAATCGGCCATTTATTATGCCAACATTGCCCAATCTTTTAGGGGATAGAATTCTGCCTATAAAAGGAGGCTCTCGCCTCCATCCCAAATCATCTGCTCGACACCAACAGCCAAGGAGAGTTCTCAACAGGGCATGGGATGATGTACACCTCTCTTACCACCACATTTCTTGATTTTTTTTAATTTTTTTGGTATTATTTTTCAATTGTAATTCAAATTTTAGTTTTATCAATCCATGACTTTGTGTTTATCCATCCTCTTTTCTTCATTTCTTTCCCTATTTATCTATTCTCTTCCACCAACTCCACCAAGTAATTTATTACTCTCGGAAATGAGAGGATAACCCCACGACTTGGACAAAGGGGAGGTGAATGTGATCATTAATTTTTTTTAATGGTTAAATTTAAGTTAGTAGATATATTTGAGTAGCATGCACAGGTATGTCGAATGTCCCTGATGTTGTGACTGCCACCGATAACATTCAACTCAACCTCTCCATATTATTTTAATTAATAATTTTTCCCTCTCTCAATTGTTTATTTATTCACACAATGGAGTTGAGATAATAAAAGGATGAAACGGCTTCATTTGAACCGGGTCCTGGAGATGACACATTCTAGACAAAGGTGTGTCACCAACTTCGATCAAAGGAGGTGGTGGAATTGAGAGTTCTCAAACATTCAATGATATTACACAATTTATAAATACAGAATAGTAGTTCAAACATGAGATTTAGTGTGTTGATTGTCAAACTAAAATAAAACATATAAAGGTGAATAATGATTGAATATTTAACCATCCCCCAAAACCAAGTTCTTTCTTATAAATTCATTCTATTTAGACTTGAATCTTAGTATAAATTTAGAATTGTTGCTTCACATGTCATTATTTTAAATAATAAAAAACCCAAAAATATTTTAATCTCATTCATTTAATAAAAAAACCAGAAAAAGAGATAGAATAGGTGAATAAAATAAATTAGGTGTACTACATTATTAAGGATATTCAAGATAGATGACCCTAGTGAGCCACTGTTCTGCACTAGGAAAAATATATTTATTTTTGTCCACACCACATAACAGATGTGTGTCAAAACTAACGTTGTTTCTGAGGTTCCAATCATTAGTTAATTTACTTTTTCTATTTTCACATATTATTTATATATCATTTTATTTCAAAAAATTAAAATAAGTCTACTATGATGTATTCAAATTCAGAATATTATGCATGGAAAAATTAGTCATAGGTGCAGCAAAAAAAACAAGAAGAAGATGAATATTTTATAAGAGATCAGATGCATGAACATTGAGAACATAGTGAAAAACTAATCAGAAAGGCTAATAGAGCTTTTGATTATGTTCATGCATTAATAGAGAAACCCAACCCTAATCCAGAGGAAGAACATGAGAATGTGGTGGAATAAATTTCATCAATTATATTTGAAATTGTTGAACCTGAGGAAGCAAGGGAGGAAGACGTATCTGCTGACCTACAAGTGGGAGATCAATAAAGTTTGGATGAATTCATGATTAAATATGGTGAACTACCTAACTTACCCATAAAATCCAGAGAATAAGATTCAGCACCACTGAAAGAATAAACCACCAAAGTGGTGGAATTTGAAGTCAAGATGGAGGAGCCAGACTACCTACGTCTATCCTCAGAGAGTATACTCCAAGAGGCACTTACCACTATGCTAGAGATTGAAGCTGAACCGACTCAGGGATTTGAACCATTCAATGATTCTATCCCTTCTAATTTAATTAATATGAATTCTACATCACTCTATGTGGTTTTGATTATATATAATTAGACAACCTCAATTATGCCTTGGAGGACGAAGAAGATCCTCGATGTGCACATGTTGAGGAGCATATGGAGATCCAGAGACACATTGAATATTTATTGAAGGAAGTTCATGAAGAGATGCTAGTGTATTTCCCTATGGAAACCATGACAAAAGATTCTTTTACGGTGAAGATTTTTATCTTGATACATCATGTTTTAATACTATTCAAATTTAATTACACTCTGACATTCCCATTGACTATTATTTTGATGAAGCATGCCTCAAGTAACTAATGGACAGAGAAGAAGAGGTTTCATAAGTATCAGAAAAGAAAGGGGATGATTCATACATCATTATACCCCCACCATGCAAGATATAACTCATTGTACATGGGGGATATGGTGTACTCAGACCTAGAAGGATGAAGAAAAAGATGGGAAAAGCCAAATGTGGTCATTCAAATCAAAGAAGCTTTATCCTCCATAAGAATTTGGATAACAGTAGGTACTACCCTCTAGAGGTAGTCAAAATTCAGGGCCCACATGGGGTATAATACCAAGATTTATCTTTACTATCTCTCTAGTAATTTATTTTAAAATTTATTTTCATTGAAATAATTTCGCATGTGGCCCCTCCCTCTTTTATTTTGAGATTAAACGAAATGATCATTGTGATTAGTTGAGTAATTTTCTTTTGTAGGATCATAACAGTAGAAGGAACCCCCAGACAGTAAAGGGGTAGGACAAAGTTTCATAGGAAAAGGGTGTTCAATTTTAGTGTTTTATCTTTTAAACTCACCATATTTTTGTCCACAACATTTTTTTATATTTAAAGTTAAAATTTCATGCCCCCACTTGAATTCATGTTTTCTCAACATATCAAAGAGGCCCGAGTTTCATAGGAATATTGTGATTCCAGGTTTTAGATTTCAACATTTATATGAAAAAATTATTGAAATTAATAATTGAATTTTTAAAATTAAGCATGGATATTGAAGTAATGACTATTAATATGAAGGAATTAATTGATTAATGTAAATGAAATTTCTCTACCATCCTTCATCCATTGAATTTATGAAGTTCATTTGAATTGGATTATTATTCATGCCATGAGTAATTGTCTAATGTTATATTTTCTATTCCCAAGAGGATTTATAGACCATGCACTTTCTATTTATTCTTGATCATATTTCTTGGATGATCTTGGGACATGTAACCGACAAGAACTTGTATTGAAACTTATCAAACCTATGACTATGAAAAAAAATTAAAATGATTACAGAATCTTTTGGAAAGCCAATTTTTTTTTAAAATACCACCTTTACATCAATCCTTCTTTTAGCCCATAGATACCATGAATGACCTTCATAGGAATGATCCATGGTTCAAGCCATTTCTATCCATTCCTACCCTCTATTGAGTATTTCCATGATATTTCAATGTTTAAGTGTGGGGTGAAAGGGAATCACGGTGTACTGGATAATATAAATTGTAGGGAAGAAGTGTTGGGGTATTATTGTGGTAATTTTAAAAGGTTGTTGAATCATATATTATACTCTATTTTTCCCTCTTGAATTTATAAAATAACAAAAATTACAAAAAGAACAGACAAAAAGTGAAAAAAAATTGGGTTGTGCTTTGGGATAACCAAAAATAACCATTTTCTAGACTGATGATCTTATGATCGTATGTGGTTATATTATGGATGTGAGATTTGATATAATCATAACTTTCGAAAAAAGAACAAAAAGTAAAATATTAAAAAAAAGAGGGTGCACAAATCATTCATTTTCCATACTTGATCATAACATTTTCTATGAGTTTTGGGAATTAGGTGTTGCTTATTTGAAGGGGATAATTTCATTATATTTTTACAATTGATATCATGCATAGAACTTTAGAGATTAGCCCCTTCCTGAGCCTTAATTATTAAAGCATCAAATCCTACCATCCTTAAAACTCAGAGTCAATAGAACCTTAATTGAAAGTCCTCATGATTTTATGTGTGTTTTGTCTTCACAAATTAGAGAAAGTACTTTATTTACAAGCCTATGGCTAAGGAGAATGTTCTCGTGATATGAGAATAACTATAATTTAATTTTATCAGGAGTGATTAGAGAAGAGAATCAAAAGTGTGGTAAATCATGACATGTCATGTTTAAAAATAATTAATCAAGGATCTTGAATGAATGAAAGGATAAGTTCCATTAATTTTCAAAGGGTAAAAGTAAAATATGTGAATTATTTGTTTCATTGAAAAATGGGAAATTAAATTGATATTTTATACATATTTTTTAATGTCTTTTTTCACATTTAACTTTTTGTGATTTTAATACCTTGTAATTTAAATATTGGTGATATTGGTGTCCTTTGATTTCCATTTTGAGATTTTATACTTGGGGAAAAGAATGGTTTAGGTGTGGGGGTATTTGATAGAGAAAATTTATGTGCCTATTTTTGATCAAATAATAAGGATTTTTAATGTTGTTTCAATGATAAAACCAATGTTTTTCAATGTTTTATTAAAATAATGGTTAATTTTAATTTTAGAAAAATTATGACAAAAATTGATAAAAGTGCATATTTTTTTGATTTTTGAAGTATTTTTACCACAATGGTATTTTTTCCATTTCGTAAAAAAGATAATTCCAAAATTTGTTATTTTTTTAGAATCCTAGTTTTATTTCATACAAATTTCTCTTTAGGTCCTACAGTTGATTCAAAGATCTATTTGTCCAAAAAATCATTGAAGTTGTAAACTTTTCCGGGTGGACAGTGTGGAACCCACCACCATAATAGATGCACAAATAAGTCTCCTCACCTTTAATTTAGGTTATTACACTACGGATAGCAATAGTACACATTGGAACAATTCTAAAACAAATTTGGGGGAGTTTTTAATTCATTAAGGGTTTCATTGATCATTATACATTTGAAGGAATCTTCTTGGAAATTTTGGCCATAAAAATCATCATTCAATGAAAATTCCATAACTCCTTAATCCTATGGATAAATGAGATAAAGGTTGGAGGGTGTATGGAAAACATATTTATGAACAAATTTTATGAAGGGGTCCATGTGTGATTCGGCCATTTAATGGGCCAACAACACGCAAAATTTCAGAGCACAGAATTCGTCCTATTAAAGGAGGCCATCGACTCCTTCCCAAATCATCAGCTTGACACCCACAACTAAGTATGGATCCCATCGGGGCACGGGTCTATGCTTCTCCACTTTTCCCCCTTATTTTTTATTTTAATTTTATTTTAATTTTATTTTTTTATTAGTTTTCAATTGTAATTCAAATTTTAGTTTTATTAATCCATGTCTTTGTGTTTCTCCATCCACTTTTCATTATTTCTTTACCTCGATCTCTCTTCTCTTCCACCCAATCCACCAAGTAATATATTACTCTTGGAAATGAGAGTATGACCTAGAGACTTTGCCTGGGGAGAGGTGAAGGTGATCATGAATTTTCATTAATGTTTAATTTTACGTTTGTAGATAGATTTGAGTAGCATGCATGGGTAAGGAGAATGTCCCCGATGTTGTGACTGCCTCTGATAACATGAAACTCGAACTATCTTTATTCATTTATTTAATCATTTTCATTGTCCCTATTGTTTATTTCTTCACACTTTGGAGTTGATCTAATCAATGGATGAAACAACTTCGATTGAATTGGGTCATGGAAGATGACACACTCTAGAAAAAATTTTGTCACCAACTTGGATTATAGGAGGAGGTGGAATTGAGACTTCTCAAACATTCAATGATATTCCACAATTTATAAATAAATAATAGTATCTAAAACATGAGATTTAATGTGTGTATTATCAAATTGAAATAAAACATAAAAAGGATAATAATGATTGAACATTTAACCAGCCCCCAAAACCAAATTATTTCATATTAATTAACTTCTGGAAAGGGAGGTTTTCCCAATGTATGTAGATTACTTTTACCAACGGTTTAAGGAAACTGTTGGAATAAGCTGGTTAAATTTTCTTTTCCCCACAGTTTTTCAAAACTGTTGGGAAAATAATACTCTATAGCAACGGTTTTCATAAACAATTCGTATAGGGAAGTTTAAATCATCCTTTACCAATGGTTTTTACAACCCGTTGGGAAATTTTTTCCCCAAATTCAAAGAGGATTGAACTCGCCCATTCCACACGCCTACAACCCTAAACAGAAGGGAGAATTGGGATTTCCCTTCCCATATGGCCAAAATCCTTTCATCTTTACGATTTATCAGTTTGTCACTTGTATTATGTATGTGATAATACATCTACTATTTTGTTTTTATGTTTTCATTTGGGTGAAGTGGAGATGCGGGATTCTAATTACCATGCTGCTGAAATTCTTCGTTCCCATCCATTTTCAAAATTTCTTAGTTCTACACTTCTAATGAGTAACTAATACTTTCATTTTAATGTGCTAAATCTATTGTTTTGGTATTATATTTTGATTTGGGTGTGTATGACTTTTGTTTTCTGTTTGATTTGGGTGTGTGTGTTGGGCTTTGACAGTGAATCAAATTTGATTCAAAATGAATTATGTGTTAATATCATCCATAAATTTTCAGTTCTTAGAAGGCTTGGTATTTCTGGCAATTTTTTTTTAATATCATCCATATTCCACATGATTCACATCATGGTAAAAATGTGTGATGTTGTGGATAAGTTCAGAGAGACAACTCATACACTCCAAGTTGTTTATAGTGGCATTGTTAGTCATGAGTGATAATTGGATTCCTAATATTACTATACAAATATTACATTAGGTTCAATTAAATATAGTTCTCATTGTACATTGTATATTATGTCTCTTTATTGTCCAATACTCACTTTTATGAGGGTGGGGTGCTTTTCACTAGCCATGTTGGAATGTGTATACATCCATAAAAATGTTTGATATGTCACAAGTTTAATTCAATAATCTTGTTATCATTGACATATATTATTATTATTCTCAAATTTAAAAATAAAGGTTTTTGTATATACATTATGAAATTAAACCTTTTTACAAGCCATGAACAATCTATTAGTATAGAAGTCTAATCTTTATCCACCCTTGGGGTGCGCATGACTTTAGGAACTAATTGGGTAATGAGAGGTATGACTATAGAGGTGCCAAGAATGATTTATTGAACATGAGTGAATGATTTGGGATGCTTGTAACACATAATGGGGCCTGAGGCATGTGCCTCTATTTGGGATGCCTATAAAGGGGCCTTGAATTCCTCTTTTACCAATGGTTGTGTGAAACCATTGGTAAAACTCTTCCCTTTACCAATGGTTTGATTCAATGATGAGGCAATTCACCTTTACTGATGATTGTGAATTTCGAGTTATTGACATGTCTCACACTCTTTAAATCTATGAACTAGATGATTGGGCTGTAGCTCAAGAAGCTAGGTTGAATTTTGGAATTTATTGATCCTCTTGTATAATACTACTTTTTAATAGTTGTAACTATGTTTTTCTTCTTGATACATGACATAAATTACCATCATTCGATTTATGATTCTCTTATTAGTTGGTATTATTGATTTGGTTATTTTCATCCATTTCCAATATTTTCCCATTGTTATCTTTCTTCAACTTTTTAAATGATAATATTAAAATTGTACAACTTAGGTAATGAGGGAATAGTCTCCCCCAGACACAGCAAAGGTTCTCACTATTAGACAATAACATTTTGAATTTTTGTAGATGTGATTGAGTCCAAGTGTCCATCTGGGATTGGGTCACTAATGAGTGGCATCCTCCTTTGGGTAGTCACAATTCTTGGATATCCTTTTTATAGGTGTTTCTAATCAAATCCATACCTATAAATATTGATGGTCCATCTCCAAAATCAATTGGTACAGGATTCAATGAATACACCTACATCATTCAGAGTGTGTATCCTAGTACTTACCTTCAAGCCACCATAAATCTTCTGTTTCATTATGTTTTTTTATCAGAATGGATTTTCTATATTATGTTTTTTGGGTTACACATTAGTTATTTCTTTCTAATTACTTCAATATATGTTTTCATTGTAGTAAATGACACCCATTGAAGAGATGCGATGGAAAAAGATGACTGAAAATAATCGTCGCATGAGACAGATGGGCGTTCCTCCACTGATCCATGTTGTGAGTATTTTATATGAAATATATATATTTCAATAACTTATAATATCATGTGTTTACTTTTATGTTAATTTTTTTTCAGGATCGACCCCCTAGACGAGAGATATCCGACGAAGTGCCTGATATTGCACCTAGTATAGAGGCTAGTGGTAGGAGGTGCGATGGTGTCTGGGTTAGACGATCATCTGGTGATTCTGGTACTGAGGTCAGTGGTAAAATGGCTTGTGGTGCGAGAGTTGGACAATCCACTGGTCATACCTGATTTTACTATGCCCCTACCATAGACGTATCTTCTATGCCCCATTATGATCCTAGTGTGTCTTTGGGGACACATGGGATATTTAGGCCTCTGGTGTTCACACTACCAGTTGTATAGACATCTGTGCTATCATCTTTTACTTCTGGTTCACTTTATCTACCCTATTATTTTCCACCTTCTTTGACTCCTGCTCCAACACAGTATGTGGCTGAGGAGCATACATTGAGTGACACTCCACCTATATAGGATATTCCTTCTCCTTCTGCACATCCAGTGATTCCCATTGATCCGAATACCACCAGTATTTTTATATAAATCTAACAAATTATTATACAAAAATTTATTTTTATTATAACTCTGTACTGATATTTTTTTTCATTAAAAATAGATTCATCTACTTATAAGAGGCAGGGGAGGCGGTGTACTCGCTTGCGTGTAGTATTTAACTTCTAGACACAGTTGATGGTTGAATACAGTGACGAATGAAAAATGATTGATAAATCTAGGCAAGAATGTTGGGGGTTTTTGGTGATGCTAGCCAAATACACTGACATCATTCCGGTCAGCCCTCTCTCCTGGAGACTTCTGCCACATGAAATCAAGGATAATGCGTGGGCACAAATATGGGTAAAAAATCTATTGTATTTAATGTAGTATTTTTTGTATTTATATGAATTAATCTATTGGGTGTCAGCTTCGTTTTAACTTCCCTGATGGTGAAGGTGCGCGACCGGAACGTTTAAAGGATATAGGAGAGCTTTAGAAAGGTTATAATCATGAGTTGTATGTTGGATGGTGTGATATAGTGGTCACGGAGTTGGAGAGAGTACCTATCATGGATGACTGTCTGATAGATTAATATCTGCAAATGATTACCCATTAGGTGACTGCCAAACTTAAGGCATTAATACCATTTGAGGTATTTGAAGCATGGTTTTAATATTTTGAATTCATATTATCTTATTGATTATTAATCATTATTTTGGAATATTCTGAAAAAAACAAAATAAACATTGATTCAAAGCAATACCTCCACACTTTGGGGTTCACTACTATGTCAGAACATGAGAGGCAGCTTGTACGATATAGTTGTTTTTAATATTTCTTTAGGAATTTCCCTTTTTATTATTTCCTACATAAATTATGTCATTTATTGAATATTGAATATATGATTATACTTGCACTTTATATTGTTTCAATGTCATTACAAAAGAAATAATTTAATATTGAAGGATGTCTCCATCGAGCAAAATTGTTCTGCTCGAGTAGAAGGAAAAAATATGGAACTGCGGTTAATGAACCAACACAAGAAAAGATTTTATGTTTTAATTTATTTATTTAAAAGTATAATATCTATTTTGAAATTTAATATTCTATTAATATTTTTAATAGGCTGAGTTAGAAGCCCTTGATTCCCATGAGCCTGACAATTTAGGGCCACACGATCATTTATATCAGGTTTTGGGATATGAGATCTCTGGTCGATTACACTACCGACCAGGTAAGAATATAGTCTCGACGAGGTATTGGTATTCTCCAAGAATCCATTCTAGTACCACCGAGTTGGAACAAGTCAATGAGCATGAAATAGAGTCTGATAAAATGTTCATAGAGTTGGAAGAACATGTTCAAACGAGAGAGAAGGAATTTATGAAACTGGTCAAAGCTTTATCATTATCACTTCCACCAGAAGCCAACGCAGCTTGTCAGACATATATGTCACTGATGGGTGCTAATCCTATGAACCATTTGGCAATTCTAGTGGCGGTCAAGATGATGACATTCCTGGTGATGATGAGGATGCTGAAGTGGATGAGGGCGAGGATGAAGATGAGGATGAGGGTGAGGATGGCCCTAAGGGAGAAGATGGGGCCAAGGATGATCATGGGGACGATGACTAGGATTACAAAATGGATAAAGATGGCGATGAGGATGAGGCTGATGATAACAGTGGTGATGGTGATGGTGATCAGTGGTAGATTGATCCATTACATTTTTGAATTCTGTATAACAATTTATTTTTTGACTTGGTTTTTCACTCTGGTATTGATATTTTTTTAGTAAAGTATAACTCTTTATTTTTTTTTACCAAATATGGAATCCTAATTATGTTATAATTGTTTGTGGGGCTTCTAGGGCTTGTTCAGTGCTCGGAACCCTGGTTGGAATAAAAAAACACTATGTCTCACAATTAGTAAAACATTTATGTCCATACCACAGGGTTTCTACCAACCATATAGGGATATATATTAGAAGCAATGTGAATGATTTTCCCTAACCATGCACCAGGGGATGCACATCACACACAATGCCTATAGTTTTAGTATAAGATTATATCACTATTGTTGCATGATTTGCCTAACTTGCATACGGAAAACCAACCAAACACATTCGGATTGTCTTGATACTTTAGGAAAAAGATCCGTGAGTCATATGTGAGACGTAAGAGTCAAACCCACCTATATCTAAGGAACAATGTGGCTTGTATCACTCAATGTGTCTCTCGTTTGTTTAAAATGGACACCCATTTATGTATAAACAACTGGCATATGGAAAACTAACCAAACATATTAGAATTTTGTTGATACTTTAGGAAAACAATCTCTGGGTCATATGTGACGTGTATGACTCAATCCCACCTCAATCCAATGCACATTGTGGCTAGTACCACTCAATGTGTCTCACTTTTATTTGAAATGGACAACATTTTATGTAAAAAAATGACGTACGAAAAATGGACCCAACATATTCGTATTATGTTGATACATTAGCACAATGATCCATGGGACATTTTTTGATGTGTAGGAGTCAACCCCGCATCAATGCGATGCATGGTGTGTCTGGTACCACACAATGTGTCTCACTTTTATTTGGAATGGACCAGATTTTAATTGAAAACAACAACTGACATACAAAAAACCGATCAAATGCATTAAGATTGTTTTTGATACATTAGGACAATGAAACATTGGTCATTTTTGATGGGTACAAGTCAGCTCTGCCTCAACCAGAGGTGTCGTGTGACCACGATGGCTGAAAATGCACTCCGCGTGTTGTAAATGGCTAAAACATGCATTTAACGGTCAAATGCATGACGAAAGACATCAGAATGACTTGAAATCACACTAAAAACCCCTAATTATAATTCATGATGTGTACAAGGATACATAACATCATTCAAATGCATGGTTTTCATGGCACGACTAAATATGTGTTTTTTAGGTGTTTGGGGCGCTTGAAAAGCCTGCGTGGGGTGGTCAAAACCGGCCAAATGACCTCGGAATGCCATGAAATTGAACGAAAAAAAGGGTGGGTTAATTGTGAAATGGTCGGCTAGACGACACATCAATCAGAGGTGTCGTGTGACCGTGCTGGCCGAAAATGCACTATGCATGTCGTAAATGGCCAAAACATGCATTTAATCGTGAAATGCTTTCCTAACGACATTAGAATGACTTGAAATCACACTAAAAACCATAATTATTAGTTTGTAGGTGTAAGAGGAGACTTCACACCATTAGGACATGTGGTTTGCACGGCACGGCTGAATATGTGTTTTTTAGGTGTTTGGAACCCTTGAAAAGCATGCGTGGGGTGGTCAAAACCGGCCGAACGATCTCATAATGCCGTTAAATCAGACAAAAACAAAGGGTGGGTGAATTGTGAAATGGCCAGCTTGAGGCCACATCAATCGGAGGTGTCGTGTAATAGCAGTGGCCAAAAACGCACTCTGCATGTCTAAAATGGCCAAAACATGTGTTTAACGGTCAAATGAATGTTGAACGACAATGAAATGACATGAAATCATAAGAAAACACCCTAATTATTATTCGTGAGATGTACGAGGAGACGAAATGTCATTCGGACGCGCGGTTTGCGTAATACGGCTGAATATGTATTTTTTAGGTGTTTGGCGTGCATGAAAATTGTGCTTGGGGTTGTCAAACCCGGCCGAACGACCTCAGAATGCCATAAAATTGGACGAAAAAAAAATTGGGTGAATTTTGAAATGATCGTCCAGACATCTTGTCAATTGAAGGCGTCGTGTGACCGCACTGGACGAAAATGCACTCCGTATATTGTAAATGGCCAAAACATGTGTTTAACTATCAAATGTATGCCGAATGACATCAGAATGACGTTAAATCAAACAAAAACACACTAATTATTATTCTTGAGGTGTATGAGGAGAGGACACATCATTCAGATGCACTATTTGCGCGGAAAGACAGAATATGTGTTTTTTAGGTGTTTGGTGCGCTTGAGAAGCGTGCGTGGGGTGGTCTAAACCGGTCGAATGACCTTAGAATGCCATGAAATCTGATGAAAAAATTGGTGGATGAATTGTGAAATGTTTGGAAAGAAGGCACATTAATCGGAGTTCTCGAGTGACCGTAGTGGCTGAAAATGAACACCACGTGTCGTAAATGGCCAAAACAAGCGTTTAATGGTCAATTGCATGCCGATCGGCATCGAATGACTTGAAATAACACTAAAACACCCAAATTATTATTAGTGATGTATATGAGGAGATGGAACATCATTCGGACACGCATTTTTCAGGACACGAATGAATATGTGTTTTTTAGTTGTTTGGTGTACTTGAAAAGCGTGTGTGGGGTGGTCAAAACTGGCCGAACGACCTCAGAATGCCATGAAATAGGACAACAACAAAGGTTGGGTGAATTGTGAAAATTGTTGGCTAGAGGGCACGTCAATCATAGGTGTTGTGTGACCGTGCTAGCCGAAAACACACTTTACGTGTTGTAAATGGCCAAAACATGTGTTTTATGGTCAAATACATACCGAATGATATCAGAATGACTTAAAATCATTCGAAAACACCCTAATTATTATTCTTGAGGTGTACGAAATGAAGGAATGTCATTCGGAACCGCAGTTTGTGCGGCACAGAGGAATATGTGTTTTTAGGTGGTTGGCGCACTTGAAAAGCGTGCGTAGGGTGGTCAAAACTAGTCGAACGACCTCAGAATGCCATGAAATCAGACAACAACATAGGGTGGGTGATTTTGAATTAGTTGGCCAGACATCACATTAATTGGAGGTGTCGTGTGACAGTGGTGGCTGAAAATGTACTCCGTGTGAGTAAATGGCCAAAACATGCATTTAACGGTCAAATGCATACTGAAAGACATCAGAATGACTTGAAATCACATGAAAACACCCTAATTATTATTCTTTAGGTGTATGTAGAGATAAAATGTCATTCAGATGCACTGTTTTCATAGCACGGCTGAATATGTTTTTTTTAGGTGTTTGGTGGGCCTGAAAAGCGTGCGTGGGGCAGTCAAAATTTGTTGAATGACCTCGGAATGCCATGAAATCGGACAAAAACAATGGGTGGATGAATTTTTAAATTTTCAGCTAGATGGAATGCCAATCGGAGGTGTCATGTGACCACGGTGGCCAAAAACACTCCCGGCATGTCGTAAATGGCCAAAACATGTGTTTTACAGTCAAATACATACCAAACGGCATCAAAATGAATTGAAATCACAAAAAACACCCTAATTATTATTATTGAGGTGTAAAAATGGTGAAACGTCATTTGGACATGCAGTTTTCCCTGCACGGTAGAATATGTGTTTTTTAGGTGTTTGGCGCGCTTGAGAAATGTTTGTGGGGTGTTCGAAACCGTCCTAATGACCTCGGAATACCATGAAATTGGACGACAACAAATAGTTGGTAAATTGTGAAATGGTTGACTTGAAGACACGTCAATCAGAGGTGTTGTGTGACCATGGCAGCTGAAAACGCACTCCAAACAACCCCCCCCCCCCCCCCCCCCCCCGACAACCACTCTCACCCCCGGAGAGCCCCCCCACCACTCGGACAGCCCCCCCACCCCAGAGAATCCCTTCACCCAAAGATCCATGGATCATTTTTGATAGGTACGGTAAACCCCACCTCAATACGAGGCATGGTGTGACTGGTATCACTCAATGTGTGTCGCTTTTGTTTGAAATGGAGAACATTTTTAGTCAAAACAACAACTGGCATTTGGAAAATCTTCACAACGCTACACATAGATTCTTGAAATTAAGGGATAAAAAATAAAATATGGTCTATTGGTCATAGGTTATTACAATAAAATATTCACAAGGCATAGATTGAAACATAATGGGTCATAGTTTATATGGAAAAAACATGGATTATATTAGGAATGTGTCTCGACATCCCATCATGAACATGCACCAACACTCATGTTATAATTCTCAATCACGGGTCGATCATTCTATACAATAACATACAAAAAATAAATATCGTATAGTGATTTTATATGAAACCTATAAACACTCAAGCATACCATATAACAAAATTGACAACAAGTCTACACTTATATTCTTGAAAAATATGATACAAAGTATCATAAAAATACCCCAATGGTGAGGAATACATATGGTGACACCATAGCCCCATTGATCACCTCAATCCCATCCTCAAACAGTGGGTTCTAGGACCAAACCAATGTCCCTTTGGGAACCCAAAACCAAATACTTAATTTAATATTCATACCCACTACCCAATATGGGGATTCATCTCACATCACACCCAAGAGAGAAAATTACAATAAGCCACATACCCCCTTATTCTAATTGAAAAGTCTATGAAAAACATGTAGGCTATTCCAGTAACCCATCTCATATGTCTAGATTCGCCAATGATTCCCACTAACACATCTGGAACCATTTATACATGGATACATAATCATTATAGGAATATAAACATTCCATGTGCTTCCTATAACACATCCTAAGTCTAAGAACATGACCAAAACCATTTTCTATGATATGGGTGTCATGATCCATGCCACTCTACCCATGTTTTTCTGTGGGTTTTAAGATACTCAACCCAAGACCATGACTAAACATCCCATGTTCTTCATATAACATGTAGGTTTTTTCTCGTGTGTATATTAGTGTTGTGGTTTGAGTGAGGAATTAATTCTAAATTTTGAATACACTTATGTGTGTTGGTGTTGTGGTTTGAGTGAGGAATGAATTCTAAATTTGGAGTAATATCATGGGTGTTATTTCATTTCATATAACATGTAGTCCTTTTATGTTATGGGTGTTATTGCATTTGAATTTATAAATTTATAAATTTCTAAATTCTAGAATGAATTCGAAATTTTGAATAATTTGGATGGGGATTTTATTATTGGTGTTGTTGCAGGTCAGGAGAGGGGTTGTTGTGTTGTTTCAGGTCTGGAGAGGGGAGAGGGGCCTACTGCTGTGGATCTGAGAAATTATATACCAACGGTTTCAAAACCGTTGGTATATATACTATAATATAACTATACCAACGGTTTGTTATAACCGTTGGTATAGGTTTATACCAACGGTTATAACGAAACCGTTGGTATAGCCTTATGGCTTGCCATATCCCCTCTATACCAATGGTTTTAACCGTTGGTATAAGTGTAACACACATATACCAATGGTTTATAAACCTTTGATATATGTTATACTATAACACACATATACCAACTGTTTGTAGCAAACCATTTGTATACCTTTTATTTTGACACCTATACCAATAGTTTTCATAAAACCATTGGTATAGGCCTATTTTCACGCCTCACTTGGCCACGGTTGAGGGAACCATTGATATAATATATACCAAAAGTTTCCCGGCCTTTACCAACGGTTTAAAACCGTTGGTAAAGTGTATAATTCTAGTAGTAATTCATTCTATCTAGACATGCAACTTAGTATAAATTTATAATTCATGCTTCACATGTTATTATTTTTAATAATAAAAATCCAAAATGATTTCAATCACTATCATTTAATAAACAATACCAAAAAAAGTTATATAATTGGTGAATTAGATAAATAAAGTGAACTACATTGAGAAGGATCCTCAAGAAAGATGACCACAGTCTTCCACTGTGATGAACTAGGAAAAAATATAATTATTTTTGTCTACACCCCCTGAGAGGAGTCCGTCAAAACTAAAGCTGTTTTCGGGGAGCCAGTCGTTATTTCATTTTCTTTTTCTATTTTCACATCTTAGTTATATTTCATTTCATTTAAAAACTAAAAAAGTCTTCTAGGATGTATTCAAAATCAGAATATTATGCATCCTAAAATTACTCACAGGTGCAGAAAAAAGAAGAAGAAGAAGATGGATATTTTAGAAGAGCTTAGGTGCATGAACATAGAAAATGCATTGAACAACTAACTAGAAAGGCTGATAGAGATTTTGATTATATTTGTGCATTAATGGAGCAACCCAACCCTAAGCTGGAGAATGTACCTGAGAAAGTGGTGTAAGAAATTTCACCACTTGTACGTACGCATGTGTAATGATCTTATTTTTAATGATTGTTATGGAGAGAAGGTAAGTAACACCATATCATTCCAAAATGATCATTATATCATAAATAACATATTATTAAATCTTACATACTTTTATATAGAATTAGGGTGATGTAAAATGAATCACATCGTGTTGAGGAGACGATAGGCCACGTGTCAACGAACGACGTTATCACTTTTTAAGTGTGTAAAAGGGTAATAAAGAAAATGATATATATATATATTATATATGCATAAAGGTAATTATTTCATTAATATCATATAATGTTTTTTTATGTCACATATTTTTAATTATAATCCTCATTTATACATTCCATGGATCGTGTGAAGAAATCACATCGCTTTGAGGGGGCAGTAGTCAACACTTCCTCAAACAAAATTATCGTTTTAAAAAAATGGAATGTTTTAAAGGTATGTGTTTTAAAAAAAATTAACGAAGTATAAAGAAATAATAAATATCATAAATATGACATATAAATAGATTTTCCATCATAATTTCAAACCATGAACGTAGGTAATGGAAAATGAACAATCATCATTTGGTGAGGCAGTAGTTTGTCATACACAAGAACAATATGTTGTTTACCCATTAGATGGAATTGTGTGTAAGTCTAGGTATAAACGTTATGATTACAAAATAAAAGTATATTAAGGATAATTGTGTTGTTATATAATAATTTAATAAGAATATATGAGGGGTTGGAGAATGGAAATAAAACTAGAAAGCTTGAGAGAAGACATTACCTCTTAATTAGGCAAGTACTTTTGGTTTCTACCAAAAGGATTCCTTGGAAGTATTTATACTAAAATGGAGGCTTAAAGTTCTAGTGGAGGGATTTTGGGAAGCTATATGGGATGATATTTTTCAAATCATAGTGGATTGAGATTTGTCATGAATGGGGAGAGGTGGAGGCCTTTTATAAGGGAGGAAAAGGACTCACTTGGTCTTTTGAAATCAAGTTAGGTGTACACATGATTCAACTGAAAAAAATGTCAGAAGAAAACCCATCCAAATTCAATAATAGAAGTTTAATGTCCTAATTATTTCCATAAAAGGTGATTTGGAGAAGTTTATTGGTCATTTGTCCCTTAAGTTAAAGGTTTAGTCCTTTATAAAGCTTAATTATACATTAATAATTGAAATTAATTTTAATTACATTCACTAATATTTTTATAAAAAACAAATTTGGTATTATTAGAAAGTAGAAATTATTTTTATTCCAAATATGGAATCCATTTTTCCAAATTCAAATCACAGAAGTGGTAGAAATTAATTTAAATTTAATCCCGGTGATGGGACGACAATGCATGTTTTTAAGGTAAAAATGTTTGAATGTTTGATATTTTTTATATTAAATTTAAATTTAAAATTTATTAAAATGAAATACATTGTATTAATTAATAAAAATATTATCTATTTAAACTTTAAATCCAATTAAAAATATAATTTAACC
Organism: Viscum album; assembly: GCA_963277665.1. Taxonomy (NCBI): domain Eukaryota; kingdom Viridiplantae; phylum Streptophyta; class Magnoliopsida; order Santalales; family Viscaceae; genus Viscum; species Viscum album. The sequence goes on along the minus strand of OY728148.1, from coordinate 957,721,295 downwards.
TTATAAATAAATTAGATAAAAAATAAGTTTTGAACTAAAATTCAATATTTTTAAGTATTCATTAAATATGGAATGTTTCAAAAAAATGTCAAAAATTCACCCTAAAATAATTATTATATTTATATTTCCAAGATTAAGTTTATTTTAACATATTAAATCAATTAAAGTGTCAAAATTCTAATTTCAAATGGGTTCTCTATTAAAAGGTGGTAAAATTGCCTTTATAAAAATATAGGTTTTATATGTAAAATAGTGTTTATTCTTATATTATGCATATGAAACATAATGGATTAATATATAAAATATTTCATTTAATATATAACATATATATTTCATTAAAATCATTCAATAATTATAATTAACTATGTTTATTAAGAAAAAACTCCTCTGGATGTATATAAATAAAATTATTTCCAATTTATATCCAATTGGTTCTTATTTTCATTTATCATTAGTTGGTAACCAATGAATTAATTTTATCTTTATATAAACCATAAAAATTCATAAGTTAGTTAATACTATTTATAACTACAAACATAACGGCTAGGTTATATCATATTATATTGAATAATAATATTTTAATAATACATTATTATTTGGTGAAAATCGGTCTTGCGTGTAATAGAAGCTATAAAGGAAGGTCATTTTTGCATGTAACACAAGATATGGAGGAAGGACACTCTTTCATGTAACATTATCTATAAAAGAAGGCCTCTCTTGCATTCAACACAAGCTAACTCAATGTGTCATGTATCTAAATACATAGAATCTATTTTAAATACTAAATATTTTATAATGTATATAGATATTATTTTACCTTACATGTTCGGTGTCGCGTGTCATACACTCTATCAAATAAAAGGATATTAATTTAGATTTTCAGTTCATCAGATTCTCCCCACCATATTTAAATTACATCCTCACAATTTAAACTCAATCATGGTGATAAATTGTTTGATATTTCCAATGTTTGAAATCCCACATCATGAGTAGGGTTTATAAGTCATCCTCTATAAAAGAGAGAATAAAAAGTACATAGGTCACATGGAATACCATGTAACAGGGTCTCTAAGTAAGAGAACATCAGTGTAAAGTAGAGATATGTACTTGTAGGAAAAATGTAAATATTTACAAGGAATGAAAGGGGTCATCAATCACAAACAAGTGAATGATCAATGGAAAGTTGAGGACCTCAAATCCATAAATCTGTGATGATTTAGAAGACCAAAGATTCAACAAAAATTAAGATATTAGGAAAACATTTTATATCTAAGACATTTTCATAATGTAGAGTAATTGAATAGGAAATTTCATAGTTTAGGGGTTGGCAAGAAACCCTTATTGTCCTTTGGTCATGGGTTTAAGACTCACAGCCTTGCCGTATTTGATTGGTTATCACCCAGCTTATAGGTTATCCTTTTCTAAAAAAAATTAATATAATTCCTAAAATAAATATGTTGGAAATCATTTAAATTAGGATAATCAAAAAATGGCATTTTAATTAAATTTTTCAATACAACTCTAATACATAAATACTTCATCCACTTATTTCCACATAGATCATTCCTTAGTCTAGAGTTTATCAATAATATCATTTATAGTATTTTTAAATCATGATACCCTATTTTCAATCTAAACACCCTAGTTTTAACCTAGGTTATTAATTGTTAAAATCCTTCGTGGTGGTTTTTAAAGAAATTTAAATTATCCTAAACATATCCCCAAAGAGTTTCAATGAAGTTGTTCCGTAAGGCTCGGTGTTGTATACCATGTTACCCCTGGTTAGGCTCAAAATAACTTGTCATAGTTATTAATCCTAGATAGATATGTTTCAAAACCAGATACACTTGTTTTATCCAGACATGGATGTATTTCGAGAAAGAACCACATAATCTCAACCTTACCAAAATTCTTGGATTTTATTCTATACTTATCCTCAAATTCTACCTTAGGTCTATGTTATCTCACTTATGTTTTCCTAATTCTAGTTCCCAAGGATGATACTAAACTTCATTTGATACTAACAAGAGTAACATGACACTAGAAGACGCAGAGTCAGTTTATACTGATATTAAATAAGAAATATTACAAGGAATTAAATCCCAAAGGATCAAGAGTTTAGTATTCTTAGTAAACGAGATACATACATGAGAAAAGAATACACTAATTAAAACATTATTTTTTATTCTTTCTAGATAAATTTTTTCAAGGATAAATCTAATCCATCTAGTAAATCCTTGTATATCTTTTAGAGTACACTTCTTGGATTCCTAGGTAAATAATCATAAAAATGGTGAGATCATATTCTCAGTAAGGGACAAATATAGCAGAAGTAATTATGATTCAATGAGAATAATAATTATGACGTGGTGAATAACTGAACTCACATTCCATATAATCAATAAACTGAGAAGTAAGTTCACTGTATAATCAATAAACTAAGAAGGAAGTTCATAAATATTATGGAAAGGTAATAAATAAAAACACATTCCATTTAAATAACTAGATAAGGAAAAACAAATATGGCAAGGTTAGAAACTGAAACACATTCTATCTAAATAACTGAAAATGAAATGTATCCATAGATATATTGATGTAAAATATCATGGATGGATAATAACTAAAACTAAATGAGGGAAATGATTTCTTAATAGACATCATGTTTGAGGCAGATGAAAACCTATACAATCAATACCTTTCACAAGATAGTTTAAACAATTCTAATTTGTGAAACTAATTTTCCTCATGAGAACCTATCGATTCATTGAGGACAGATATAAATTTATCCTCCTCCCATCATTGCCTGTCCAAATAATTCCTCATATCGAATAATAAAAATAAATAATATGCCTTATCAAATATCTTTATTGAATAAAGGATATGAAATAATTAATATTTTCCAAAATAATAAAATAACTATCAAAGTAGACACTGTTTGTAAAATGGTATAGGGTTTAGGTAATAGTAATATACAAGATGAATGAAATGGATAACTATGGGGAAATTTAATGTTCAATGATCATAGAATATGGAATATTTCAAGGGGAATAACAAATGATTCAATGAAGTGAATGTGAATACTATCCTTGGAAAAATCAATAATAAACCACCCAGAGGAAGAATAAGGATGGTATCAATAAAGAAATCTCAAGTGGAGTAAAAATAAATGGTTATTGATAATGGTGTATATAAATACTATAAAAATATATTTTAATAAAATCGTTGTGGAAAACATCATTTTATTATGAAAAAACCTATTGGAAATTTTTATCTTTGAAAATCACTTTTAAAAACATTTTCTTAAAAAAATAAACTTTTATACATGAAAAGGAAGCTTTAAATAGATGATGGTGGGTTAATATGTACTTTTCATATGAGGTAAAAGAACATTATTTTTTCATTATTAAAGGTTAAAAAATGGAATTGATAATAAAGTGATAAGAATATTTCTTTGAAAACAATGATAAAAGTAAAAAAATTGTGATAATTTATTTACCAAATCATTTTAAAAACATTTTTGATTTTTTTTTATTAAAACATGGGTTTTAGAAGAAAAAAGGTTCTCTGAATAAAGAGAGAAATAATGTTTAGTTTTCTTAAAAACATTTTCTAAAACATTTTGAGTACCAAAGAGTGGAAAAAATAGTACTAATAATTGAAAATGGTCATGAATAACAAGATAATAATGAAAGGTTTTATTGAAAAATGGATATATAATATCCTAGAAGGGAAATTCCATTGAATGGTAATTACTACAAGTCATAAAGAAACTAATCTTTAAACATCCCAAAGTGTCCCATACCACTCTAAAACAATTTAAATCATAAGCCTGATGAAGGAATAATATTGAATGAATATTTTAAATACCATAAATATAAAATAAATATTGATATAATATAACAAAATGGGTATTAGAGACACCAAAAAAATAATTAAATGGTGAACATGACATTTATCTCATAGATGTAAAAAGTGAGAGGTAAATACCATACCTTGAGTTTTATTTTGGGAGAACATCCTTTGACTTCCTGTATAATAAGCTTATGTTATTTTTCTAATTTTTTTGAAAAAAAATTCATGTTTAGCATTACTTTTATTTCACTTTATACTATGTTGTATACAACTACTTAAACAATTCTATTTACATTGGCTGTTTACACCAAATTCGGATTATGTATCAAAAACAACATTGATAGGTCAACTATTGTCAAAGGGGTCAGTATATGACATCTACAGAATAATAATCATGAAATAATATCCATATTCATTCATTAATTATACCATTAAAATAAATTATTAAATATGGTTATGAAAAAGGATCAAACATTATAATCATGGTGATGGTAGGCCGTACGTACGCAAGAGTGACGTTCTTATTTTTCAATGATCATTATGGAAAGAAGGTTAATAACAAAAAATATTTCTAGAATGACCAATATAAAATTAATACTGTATTATTTAATCATATATACTTATATATATATATATATATATAATTATTGTGCTGTAAAACGAATTACATTTTGTCAAGGAGTCAGTAGTCCACACATCTATGAACGACGTTATCAATTTTTAAGTGTATGAAAGGGTAATAATGAAATTAATATATATATATATATAGTATATTTCGAAAAAGGTAATTATTTTATTTATATAATATATAGGTTTTTTATTTCACATATTTTTAATTATAATCATTCTTTATACATTCCATGGATCGTGTGAATGAATCACATCTCTTTGAGGGGGCGGTATTCCACACTTCCTCAAATAATTTTATCGTATTAGTGAAAAATGGAACGTATTAAAGGTGTGTATTATAAAATGATTAGATAAAAATAAAGAATTAATAAATATCATTTATATCATATAAAAATATATTTTCAATCATAATGGCAAACTATGAAAGTTGTTAATGTAAAATGAACAATTGTTGTTTTGTGAGGCAGTATTTCACTATACACAGTCATATTATGTTCATTACCCATTAAATGTAAGTATGTGTAAGTGTATGTCTAACCCTTAGAATAAAACATACTATTATATTAAGGATATGTTTTATTTATACAAGAATCAAATAATAAGATATGAGGGGTTGAATAATTGAAATAAAACTAAAAATCATGAGGACAGATGTTACCTCATAATTGGGTAACTATTTTTGGTTTGTTCCAAAAGGATTCCTTGTAATGATTTCTAATAAAAGGAAGGATTGAATGTCTAGAGGATGGATTTTGGGAATCTATATGGGCATATATTGGTTGAAACTAATTGTTTTGAGAGGTTTGATGAATTAGGAGAGGTTGTGACTTTTTATAAGGGAGGAAAAGGACTCACTTGGTTTTTTGAAAACAAGTTAGGTTTCCCCATATTTTTACCTAAAAAAAGTCATAAAAAACCAACCAAACTAAATAATGGATGGTTAATGGCCTAATTATTTCCATAAAATTGGTCTTGGACAAATCATGAACATTATCCATACTTTGTGGAAATGAAAGTTGATATGTCACTAATCCTATGCGATCAAGGATCTCAAAGGGTTCAATATTCCTCAGGCTAAAACTTCCCTTTCACTAAAAAGTGTATGACTCTCTCCCATGGCTATATTCAAAGGAAAAGTTTTCTATAACATCAAAATTAAAGTCCCTTCAGTAGTAGTATGTATATCTCTTTTACTGACTCTAGGTAGCTTTCATATGTTTCTATATGGATTGAAACATTTTTGTCATCACTTACACAAGATTAGGTCCGTGTATCTTTCATTCCAAAACTTCATCACAAAATATTTTTAGTTCTATAGTGATTTACATTCAAAGATTCATATAGATCAATTTAAATACTCAAGTGGAAGTTGTTTTTATATGAGAAATCAACCAATGTTAAATGCTGATCACATCCTCCTTTAAATTCCATCAAGCATGATCGTAGAATGTCCTCAAGTGTTTGAATATTACTTTTAGATTTTCTATCAGTTTGGGGGTGATAGGCCATGGTAAAATATAATTTAGTACTAAAATATTATTTAATTTTTCTATAGAATTTAGAGGTGAACCTTGGATCACAATCAAATATGATCGAAAGTGGAACCCCATGAAACCTCACCATTTCCTTCACATATATCTTGGAAATTTTTTCAAATGAGAAATCTTCCCAAATAGTGATAAAGTGGTCAGTCTTGGTGAGTCGATCCACCACAAACCATATCGTATTTTTTCTATGGATGTTTTTGGGAGACTGGTGAAAACGTACATGGTGATATTCACCAATTTAAAAATGGTTATAAGAAATGGATTCATCGTCCCTTTGTAATTTTATCACTCTACATTAACTTTATGTCACACCAAACACCTTGATATATACTATGTAATCTCCTTCTTCATTTTGTCCCATCAGAAGTGTTCTTAATGATCATGGTACATATTGGTACTTTTGGGGTGGTTTAGAAAGATAAGCTATATGAATTATACAATAGCATTGTCTTTATCTCAGGTGATGAAGGAATAGAAAGCCTCATTAAAACCTAAATTACACCATCATCATCAATTTGTAACTCATGTAACTCCCCTTACATTATTGATTTCAAATTGTTTTAGCTTCAGATCATCCGTTTATGTCTCCTTGATCTTCTCGTAGATATATAGTTGGGAAATCATTTGGGAGAGGTAGGATGTATTCCATATCGTTATCATTTCAAGATATATCCTTTTCATATACAAGAAGATAAGGTCTCTCTCAATTTTCATCATGGATATAGTAGCACGTTTTTTTCTATTAAGAGCATCATCTACCTTATTCTCCTTTCATGGATTGTAGTTAATAGAGAAATCATAGTCCATGATTAGATCAAACCATTTTCTTTGATTCATGTTGATATACTTCTATGTGAATATATAATTTTGACTCTTATGAACGGTATATATGTCAAACTTCTCACCATAAATATTGTGAGACCAACTATTTAGAGAAACGATCATATCTTCTAACTCTATATCATGTGCCAGGTAGTTCATCTCATGGATCTTTAACTATCATGAGGAATAGGATATCACTTTATCATTCTGCATGACTACACAACCCAAGACTTTCTTTTAATCATCACTATATATCACAAAACCTTCTCCACTTTTTGGTAGTGTGATTACATGTTAAGGCCATGATTGTAATGTTGACTATCATATTTAGGTATTATTTTTTATTGTCACGGAAGTTTAAGAAGAAAATAAATCACCTCAATTTTTATTTGGTAAAAATAATACTGACCATTATATTCAAGAAAATAATACTCACAATGGTTAAGAAAGTCCATTGTATTGCGAATATGTTTTCGGGATGAAGAGGATCATTATACTCACCCTAAGTATAGAATGAAATGTTTAATTGTAATGTGGAAAAATCATAGTCTTCCTGACTTTGATGAAAATGTAATGATGCTTTGATGATCTTGGAGTTCTCATAAATAATTAGTATGTTTTAAAACTAGTGATGAATGATTGATGAAATAAAGAGAAGAAAAAGATTCTACCAATCATATTCAATTTGATCATAATCATACCAATCATATTTAGGTTCAGAAGGAAAGAAAGATGTTGATAAAATATCGGTAAGTAGCAACACATTACTTGTTAGGTTATATGATGATAAAACAGATATTCAATAAAAAAAATTCATGAAAAAATTAATGGTATTATATAAAAGTTTATGAAAGAATCAATTTGATAAATTTGAATCATTCCAGTCTCAAGATCATCATAATGATATTTCTGGATGAATAACTGTTTAATAACCACGGAGGATAATCATAATGAAGGTGATAGTTTTTAGTTAAACTAAATGCACGAAATATTTAAATCCTCAAAGAAAGAAGTTAGCGAGCATCATATTCAAAAAAGAAATAATCTCTTAATGTTGATCCATTGGATTTAGTATGACATCATATTCATCAAAGGATGAATTTTTTGTGATAAAAATTCACCGGTATCATATTTAGAATAGAAAAAATTTGTTGAAGTTGAAGCTGCTAATACCGGTCCATTAGACTATGTATACCATCATATTCTTCAGAGGAAGAATTGTTTGAAACTGATGACTATAAAAAATTGAAAATTATGTAGTGGCCAATATGAAGAATAAATTCAAAGATTTATCAATAATGTAGTCAACCATTTAAAATAGGTTTAATTACTTTTTTTATCATTCAAGTGGTTCAGGATAAGAGATAAAGAAGTATATATTATTTTACATTTTTCTTCATCGTAATGAGGTGGATCATAATGAAAATTTATAATGGGAAATTCGAATCAGAAACATGTTATTAAAGAATGTATAAAGTATAGATAAACATATTTTAATATTCATGATGGTTCGAGAAGTGTTGAGAAGAGTTTATGAAGGCAAGATGCACCTAAAATTCAAAGGAACATATAGATTCATAAAATGTAATTGAGAGGAAAAATTTCAGGAATCCCAGCCAAACCATTTTTGGGGTGTGCATTAAAGAGAAATTACTTGGTAATTTATGATAGATGTATTTTTCATGGTGAATAAGAGACAAGGAAGATCATTAGAGAGAATAAGATGTTTCCTGAATGAATTTTGATGAACATGTATTTCAGATTGAAGATGCATAATAGGAGAGATGAGATTGTATTCAACTGGTCATCGTATTGGGCTGAATCATCAGACTCGAAAAATTGTATTGGTATTTCTAGATTGAAGAAGAAATGGTTCAGAATTTCTTCAAATATATTCTAACAAAGTCATATATTTATCTTATTGATCAAATAGACTTGTAGAATCAAACCAAGTTTTATAATAAAGTCCATAAAAGTTCTTACCAACTTCTAGGTAAGAAAGTAAATATTTTTTATAAAAAAGAACACATTTTTGAACGTTTACAAAGATGAATCATAACTTTTATTGTTACAAAATATTTTATTACATAATTTGTTCTGGAAGGATAATATGCACTATTGAATTGTTTATATAGTGACACACAAGTGAAATGGAATATCCTACTCAATGTATTCCACATGTAATAATTGTATTCTAGTGTATTGTGTGGTATTAGATCATTTTCAAACAATACCAAGGATGTATATATTCTTCTTGAATAATAAACCATTTAAATTTGTGTGTTCTTATAGATGTGGGTTTTAATTATCTTCAATAGGAAATGGAATATTTAATAGGAGGCAAATGTTTTTTAATAAGAAAGGAAATATAAAAGAAAAATATGTGACTAATTCACCCTCCCCCTCTCAGTGATACCATTATCTTGACTGGGAAATTAAAATAAGTATTAGAGACAGGTTCCCTTCATATATTCTTTATTGATGTTATGAAGAGAAGTTGATGGATAATTTGAATTGTGTCAATAATAAAGGAATCCTGGTTTTTGATGGAATGATTTATCATATTTGGAAAGATATAATGTTTCCCCATATTATGTCTATTAGATATTATTTTCTTGAAGATGCAACTGATGTATTTCCACATATTGATGATAATGTTCATCTTAATCTATTGATAAGAATAATCTTGAGTTTGAGGGAAGGGACAAGAATTATTTACTATCATCAGTTTCTAAAAGTGAATTTTTAATGGTGAAGGGTGTTTCTATAGCTAATGGTATATGGGATAAGCTGAAAAACATATATGAAGGCAATACAATAGTGAAGAAGAAAAATTATAAATCTAGAGGCTGAAGTATGAAGACTTGAAAATTGGTGGGTATGAATTTATTAGGGACTTATTTATCAGGTTAAATAACATCATCAACACTATCAGATGTCTTAGTAAAAGGTTTGAGGATTCTATAGTTATTGGAAATATATTACGAATTATTCCCGATAAGTTTGAAGCTCATGTATATTAATTAGAAGATAGATATCATAAAAAAGATATCTATAGATTATTTTCATAGAACTCTCATCACTTATAAAATAATAAGGTATAAAGATATGAAAAGAAAAAAAAATTGATAGAGAAATTTTGTTCATGGCTATAAACAAATAGAATTCAAATAATGTTTTTATTGAAGAAGAAGGTGGTTATTTTGATTCTGAAAATGAGGTATGTAAAAATATTGATAATATATTATCCTTTTTTTCTAAAAATTTGAGAAGAGGTACAGGTAAATATAAAGGGAATTTTCACTTGAAATGTTTTGAATATGGATTCATTGGGCACTTTACAAAAAAAACCACAATGAAAGAAAGAAAAAGATAGTGATGAAGAATAAATAAGTCCAAGAAGATCATGGAAGAAAAAGGGTGGAAATGAAAATTTTATTCCATTGGGAAGGGTAAAAAATTATCAAAATATAAAAAGTGTATTTTCTTATCTATAGATAAAGAATAAGAAGATAGTAAAGCTAAATACAAATATTCTACTGATCATGTTGGTGAGAGTACTTTTAGTGTAACAATTAATGATGAAAAATTCAGAATTAGCAGTTCTGATTAAGAAGAAACTGAATATAAATTTAATTTAAAAAAATATTTGAAAAATATTTGAGAAATATTAGAAGTCTTGAAAAACAAAACAAGAAGTTGGAGGATGAATGTTCCTTATAAAAAAATCATGAAATTTTTTTAGATGAGAAGAAAATTATGCAACATGATATTAGTGATTTGAAAAAGTAACTTAAGGGAGAAATGAATCGTAATGAACATCTAGAATTGAAGTTAAAGGCATAAAAATAATAGTTAGAACTTTTCTAGTAACAACTTTGTAAAGATTAAAATAAAAAAATGTTTTCCAGAAATTCTATATATGATGTTGGTGAAAGTTATAATAAGGGAAAACCTGATAAGGATAAAAAAAAAGTAACCATCAAAAGTTGATAGGAAAGATAGAATTATTTCTAGAAATAAGAAAGATTATAAAATTATTTATGTGGCTATGAATAACAAAGTTGAGAATTCATTTGTTTTTGAAAAATAAGATAAGAAGGTTGATAAGAAACATATTCATAACTCCTGTCAATATGGAAGCTATGGAAGAAAATATTCATTCTATAGTTAATACTGGTATTGTGATGGAATCATAAATAAAACAAATATGTGTTGGTTCAACCAACAAAATTACTACTATTATAGGTTATGAAATTCATAGGTTTAGGGGGATTCAATATTCTCAAAAGAATAAGTTTGAAAAATAAGTTCTAAAGAATCCTTATAATGATGGTGTAAAAATTAAAAATAGGTTCCAACCCCAAGAAACAATTAGACGTACTTCTTTGTATTCCATAATTGGGCCGAATGATGTAAAATAAGATTTTGAGTATCTTGAATGGGTTCAGTCCATGAATGAAGAGTCAGACCAGATAGATAAAAATGATTCATAAGAACTCATACCTAATCCAGATAACAAATGTTTTTGGTACAAATTGTATTTCCTAGAACAAAATTAATGAATAAGGTGAAGTGATAAAAAACAAGGAAATATTAGTATGTAAAGGTTACTCTAATATTGAAGGTGTGGACTTTGATGAAACTTTTTCTCTTGTGGAATGGTTAGAAACAATCATTATTCTTCATGTTGTTTCTACAAATAGGAGTTAATATAAACCCAAAATTAAAAGGAACGTGTAGAATTAGAAAATATTATTGAGTGGGGAATTTTTTAGGAATCCCACCCAAACCATTTATTGGGTGATTATAAAAGGGAAAGTACTTTGTAATTTTGACAGATGTACTATTCACAGAAAAGAATAGAGAAGACATAGCTCTATAGAAAAGAAGAGGATTCCATATTTTGTTTTGTTGTATTCAACTAGTCATCATATTGGGATGAATCATTGGACTGGGAAAATCATATTGGGATTTTTGTATTAAAGTAGAACTGGTTCAGAATTTTCGCAACCATACTATGAAAAAGTCATAAAATTTTCATATTGAGAAATAAAACTAGGATAATCAGACTTGAGGAATTGGATTGGGATATAAGAGAGAGTTTTGTAACAAAATTTGGAAAAGTTTGTACCAACTTCTTGGTAATAAATTGAAGAATTGTTTAAAAAATAATACATTTTTGAAAGTTAATAAAGAATCACCATATCATATGTTGTTACAAAACTTTGTATTTCAGGATTTTTTATAGAAGGATCACATTTACTATTGAATTATTTATATAGAGCTACATGAGTGAAATGGAATATCCTACTCAATATATTCCACACAAAAATTTTATCTACTAATAGATTGTGTGGTGTTATATCATTTCAAAATCATAGAAAGGATGTAGCTATTCTTGTTGAATAGTTATACTTATAAATTCATGTGTTCCTATAGATGTCTGTTTAAATTGTTTTCAATAGGGAAAGATATATTTAATATGATTTTATGGTTATTACATAATTATGGAAATATAAAAGAAATATATATCATTGATTCACTATCTCCCTCTCTCAGTGATACAATTATCTTGACTGGGTAATTACAGTATAAGAACAATGATTAGCCTCTTCATGATCTCCTTAATGTTTTCTTCAAATCATTCATCCATAAATAATTTACCCCATTTTTTGGTAAATTAGTTAGTTGGATAAAAAATAATGATAAATGTTTCACAAAATGTAAATAGTAACCGACTATTCCATAAAACTATAAATTTCTATGACACTAGTGGTTCTAGGTTATTCTTCAATTGCCTTTGTCTTTGAAGGGTCCACCTAAATTCCATCACGTGTGATCATGTTCCCCAATAATGTGACTTCATTCATCCAAAAGTTAAACTTTTTGAACTTAGAATACCTTTTCTCCTTCCATAATATCACAAACACATTCATTATATTCTCTTCATGTTTCTACTTAATCTTGGAATAAATGAGAATATAATCGATAAACACTACCAAAAAATTGTTGAGGTGGTCTCTAAAGAATATATTCATCAAATCCATAAAGATTGTAGGGAAATTAGTAAGTATGAAAGGAATTACTATGAAATCATAGTGCCCATACATTGTAAGGAAAGAAGTATTTTGAATATCTTCCTTCTTCATCTTTAGTTGATGATATCCATAAAAAATATACACCTTTCTGAAGTATTTCACTCCTCATAGTTGATTGAAAAAGACATCAATCCTTGGTTGAGTATAATTTTTTTTATGGTGATCTTGTTGATATCTTGTTAATTGATATACACCTATTTTGATCTATCTTTGTTCTTGACAAATAGCATTGGTGATCCCCTAGGTGATGTACAAGGGAGTATGAACCATTTTTTCAAATGCTCTTGTAGATACTTCTTTAACTCCTCTATTTCAGTCAAGTCCATCCTATATGGGAATTTTGAGATAGGAGGGACTCTGGGTATGAGATCTATTGACAACTCAACCTCATGATCAGGGTATTCCAAGTAACTCTTTGAGAAAAACATCAATGTATTCCCGAACAATGGACATTTCCTCCAGGTTAATACCTTCCTTTGACTCCTTCATTTGGGAAAGGTATGCTTCACTACAGGGTATCAACACCCACACTATTGATGTATTTTCCAAAGAAGATTCATGATCATCCATGAATTTTTAGAGGACCATGGTATGGTTCTGAATATAAAAAATAGATTCTTTCCAATATTTGATTTCTTATATATATAATTAAATATAATACATGTCCAATATAGCATCAAATTTTAACAATGTAAATATAATAAGATATGCAAGAAGAATCATCCTAAATATGATTATAGGAGAAGATTCCAACACTTGGGTTGTAATTATTACACCACTATGTTTTTATGGATATCTCCACTTAAAGGTATCAGGGATTCAAATCAATAGTTCTAGAAATATTTTAGGGTATAAATGAATAAGTAGAACCAAAATAAAATAATTCTTTTTCTATTATTTAGTGAATAGGAATCATAACTTGTTTAAATTCATTTTCACACTCCACATCATTAGTATTGATGATATAAGCTTTCCCTTTATCCTTTTACTTTGGTGTTTGCTGACACGGGTTTCCCTCAAGGACATGTGGTTTAGTGGATTTTCTTGCATAAAACCCTTGGTCCCTATAGTTGAAGAATTGAACTATGGGTTGTGTACTTGGATGTTACTTCCATTCCTCTATCATGATGGTCAGCTTCATCATGTATCTTCAATATTCATTATCTTGGTGTCCTTATCTCCCATACATGAATAATTTCCCCATCCCATTTGAGGTAATTAACATGATGCTTCTTCCCACATTTTTGACATGTGGGTAGTTGGATCCTATTTCCTCATTTGTCATTTGACCAAAAATCGTGAAACCCCATTCTTCTCTTATTATCTCTATATACATGGGACCATTCATTGAACTCCATATCTAATTTAAGATCATATTTGACCACATCTTCAAAACTCCAAAATTCTTATATTTCTAGATCGTTTCGAAGGTGTATTTTTAAAACAATAAAGAACATATATATTTTTCTATCATTATTGATAAAAACCCCAAGGAATAAATTTAAAACATTATGTAGTTTTCATCATAAGTTGTGATTGCTTCACCTTCATTTTTCTTTACCTATATGAATTCTCTTTCAATCTTTTCTTTGAAGAGTTCAAGGGAAATCATTTTAAAGAAATATTTTCTTAAATTCTTCCCACACTATCTCTTCTATTTAATACTTTGAATTTTTGTTCTTTATCAATCCCTGGTATTGAATAGCTTCTCCATATTAATGATAAATTTCAAGAGTCACCATCTCCTTATAAGAGAAATGGATCATAAAAAAGATCTTCTTTATTGAGTTAACCCACTATTCCACATAAAGTGGATTGGAAGTTCCACTAAAAATAGATTATCATGTTTGAATTAAGGACTCAATGGATAATTGATCCTTCTTGGGTGAATATGGACTTTCCACATAGTTTATGTTATTATTCAAATCTTGAGACAACTAGGTAATAATTTCCACAATGTTTTGATCTCAACCTCCCATGGAATTGGGGATCTCATTTGGATAATTGTTTCATTGTCACTCACATATGTTTTAGGCCTAGTTTCTCCTGTTTCCTACTATTTTCTAGAATAGAAAATGTTAGAACAAAACAGAAGTCAATAAATCATGAGTAATTTATTCTTTTATGAAATTAACACTAAAGGAATATCTTACGGGATACCAATGTCTATACTTTTCTAAAAATATTCTTCTAGGATGTTTTACCTATACATAGACTTATACTAATGGTTTTTACTCCTTTTTTCTAATCATAAATACCAAATTAACTAAACCATTCTTAGATACCAACTACAGTGACCCTAATTTTTTATACTTAACTATTACATCATTTTAATGATAAACAACATATTAGAGTGACAAATCTAGGATCCAAAGGTTTATGTATTAGTAAAATTTGGCTCATAAATAACTTGTACAAAATAAATAATAAAAATTTATTTAAATCATTCTTATTTATACTTCTAAAATCTCATATTTTCCTTAGTACATGCAATTACATAAGGATATACATCAATGAAAGGGGTAAGATAAAAGTGATGTAAGAGGATGAATAAAGAACTTGAATCAATATAAAATGGGTGAGCATAATAATCATATCATAAGCCTATGATAATTATCAATATCATGAGCTATAAATTTGATAAATTCATCGAATTTGGAAATGAATAAAATTGAAACATCATGTTATAGTGGTCAAATGAAACATATAGTTGGGAATAAAGCTATAATCATGTTAACACATAACATATGTGAATAATCATAACATCATCACTGTAATCAAATCTAGCATCATGTTCACTAATAATAAACATTATCTCATGAGATATAACAGATTACCCAATTCATTGGAGGAATATATAATTTTGTTCTAGTCATGACAACATAATATTTACATAATCATGCATGCCACATAGAATTTGTAATAATCATTTCATGAAATAACCCATGGAAAGAAATGGGTTTCATCAGGCTTTCAAAAATTATGATTTCATAAAAAAATTTGGGTTCCAAAATGAAAAATGGAAAAAAAATTTATAAGAATCATCATTCTTTAGTCATGAATAAACAACTCAAGAGGAGTCAAAGATGTGTTTTGGAAAGAAGAGTTATTTTGGAAAATCATTGTATTTTCCATAAAATCAAATAAAAACATGTATAACCAAAAAAGAAGAGGGATGAATAATGAAATTATATTTAAGGAACATTATAAGACTATTTGTTTCAAATATGTCCTGAAATATGGATAATGCAATGAAAAAGAGTTCGTTTCAGGAATCCCCTTACTTTAATTCCTTCTTTATTTCGTCACTTTTGCGCCTCTTGAATAATAAACTTATTTTTATTAAAAAACTAATAAATATGTTAATTATATCCATTTATACAATTATTTATCAATTATAATAATTTTATTATATTTATTAATTTCAATTTATGAAATTTAAGTGTTTTGATATCATGATTTTCCTAAATATTTCTTATTTCACTTTGATTTCTCAATTTTCATTCAGATTCATTTATAGAAAAGTATGATTAACTCCAGTAGATTATAATAAATGTAATTAATAATTTATATATTTTTATAATTAATAATATCCAACCATGAAGGTGGTTATAATATTTGTCTTAGAAATGTCTCCGTAGGTGGTTAATCAACCTTTAACGGGATGTTGTTAAAAGAGAGGGAAATAGAAGTATTGCATTTATTTTTGTCATAAATTTGAAAATTACATCATGTTAACATAAATAATATAATTTTAAAATTGAATAATTAGTTTAATAGTGTATTGTTTTTAAATTAATTGGTAAAAATAAGAAATATAATAAGAAAAAAGGGAAAAGTTAACAGAGACTTACTCTCTCTTCAATGTAGCTTCTCTTGTAAGACACTATAACACCCTTGATGAATAGAGATGGATTGCTACAAAATTTCCCTAAGTAATGTAAGGGGATTTAGAGGGATTATTTGGGAAGATATTGTACTTTCTAATGTTTGAGAGGAGTGTGTTTCCAAGGGAAGGGAGAGGGATTATTTATACTTTCAGATAGGGGTATTTTTAGAATAAAATATTTAATAAAATAATATACCAAAGGAAAAACATGTAATAGTGCATTTTTGAGAAACAAAATTATATATAAATATAATATAATGGGTTTAAGACTTTAAATACAGTTTATAATTCTAATCCAATAACTTATTAAAAAGAAAAGTGAAGAAAAAAGATATTGATATTTTAAGGAATCACTTTTGAATTTAGGTTTTGGAAAGTGATTTTTAGGTTTGAAAATTAATTTTATTGTATTTTAAAGACTCATTTATAAAATTTAATATATAATGGCTGAATAAAATTTCTATAAAGTATTATGTCAGTATTATATCATGAATCATGTAGCTCAAGATACATCGAATATGTGGAAAACTATATGTTTACTATTCACCTAAAAATTGAAGTGTTTCAGAAAATTTCCAAAAACTCACTCAAGGAAAATTTAAACATGATCATTTAAAAATGATATTAATTTAGTAAAAATAAATATCTAAAATAGGAAAAATAAACATTTTAACAGGAAAATAATGATTTTTACAAAACAATTTAAAATACAGTTTATTAAAAATATGCTTTATTTTATTTGAGGTTTTTAATCATGATATTTATTTTATCGAATTATAATATTTTTATTTACATAAATTAAGCATGATAAATATTATTTATATCATAATTTATTATTTTTTGGTAAAATCACTCTTCCCATGTTCAGGTTACTACTCCAACGATCAGGTTACTATTCCAACGGTCACATTACTATTCCAACAGTCACATTACCTTATATATATACCACCCAGATATTTCATTCAATATTCAATTAAATTCCTCTCAAGGTTCTATATTTCCATTTTAAATAATTTTTATTGGTTTAGTATAATTTTTTTTCTTTTATATAGTGTTGGTAGTAGGGCCAATAATTCTAGTAGATAAGGTTGATCCATATTTTCTCATTTTAGCTTTTCAATTTTATACTTTTTCTCCAGTTATAATGTTATGAAATTTAATTGGTTTCATTGATGATTAATGTAACAATATTTATTTGTATTGTTTTTTATTGGTTTCTTTATTTTTTTATGTGTATAATATATAATATAATACTACACACATTTATTCAGGAAACAAATTTTACTAATAAAAATTATGTCATTACAATGGGGAATCACATCTCTCACCTCAACCTAAACGTACTATAGAACTCTATCTACCTATCTAATAAGGAGTATTTGATTCCCTAATAGACTCTAGTACCTATCTTTCTCCCCTATCACTACTATAATTTGAGATGTTCTAAAAAACATATGAAGACAGCACATCCTGCCTCAAACATGGAACTCCAAAGTGGTCTATCAAAACTATGGTTTCTTGCAAATTAACATTCTTCACTGATGCACTACAATGGAATATAATCCTAAGATGGACTCCCCCTACCCTAACTGGTATTTTTGTCATTTCCTTGGAATAAAATGTCTTCGAATCACTTCTTTCCACCAAAATAAGTGATCCTAGTTTACCCTGTGGAAATAGCATGGCTACCTATTGGGTCCTCTCTCAGATTCATTGTTGTGATGAGTTCATGATTCCTCAAATCGTAAAAGCTACTCATAATTAAAACATTCACTTATGACTTAACCACATTGTGAATACCATCTTGAAAATGTTTCTCCCTCGATATCTCATCAATAGATAAATATGGCAGAAAGCATTGAAGGTTGGTGAATTGTTCAACATAGTCTATCATTGATATTCTATCCTATGTCATATGAATGAACTAATGATCCTTATCATCCCTCAGTATCTATTGATAGAATTGGCTCAATAAATTCACCTCGAATTCCTGGAAAGATAACACCTCCTCTGTCACATCCTGCTCTAGAATATCCCACCAATGTTTGGTAGGTCTACTGAGCATATACACAACGAGATTATCCCTCCTATCTTTGGATGTCTCAAGATGTTTGATGATTATATAAATTAACTCAATCTAGAACTCAGCTACCTGGGAGCCTCACTCCACTGTGAACAGAGGTGGATGCTGTAGTTGAATCTCTCTCATAAACTCATACATCAAAGGCAGGATGAAAATAGTCTCTTTTTACATGGATTTCACGACTCTTAAGAAGTTTATGTGATGATGAACATCCATTTGATCCACAAGAGCTACAGGAAGCTCCAGTTCATCTACATTATGAGATAACTGATTTCCACCCTCTTAGAACTCAACTCAAAGATGATGAGGAGTCATTTTATCTACATGAAAAACACACTCCTATAATCTTTGGATAAAAATAAATTCAACCTCAAGAGGAAATGACAGAAGAGAACCATTACTCTGGGTCTCTTTAACCATGGATTATATGTGTTTTATGATAAAATAATAGTTTATTTCATTCCATTTATCAAATATAATAGATATATTATTTCACAATTCATATTGGAAAGATTATAACACATGCAATAAACATGTCCCTGACATGAACAATGCATGTATATATATATATATATCTTTATGTGACTATCCTGATGCATGGATACTCATATCTCACCATACTGGTCCATGAGTGTAAATATCAATAAACATTAACATCAAAAAATAATTACATCACACAACATGTAAATTAACTATGGTTAAATAACATCAATTGTAACAAGAGAACAACATAAAGAATAATCCTATCCCTGGAACTCAAATTTTGCCCCTTACATGTGTTAGATACACCAATGAATAACCTCATTACCAAGTCCCAATAGATCCCAGTCTCCTTTCATCGTTTTCCAAAAAATAAAGCAATAGAAAATAACAAGCTAATCCTCTAATACCATTTTGTAATGTACCCTGATCTGGTACTCTTGTAGGATCGAAATAGAATATGAGATGCTCAATATACAAGAGGGGGGGTGAATTGTATACTTTAAAAATTCCTTAGGAACCTTTAAAGTTAGTTATGAATAACTGGAGTTTCCTTAAGAAAAGGAAAGAACTAAGTTTAACAAAGTTAAACTAAGTAAATTCACAACACCTCTAACACAGAACTAAACTTGGAAAGAGATTCCAAAAGTAGGTTCCGGAAATATGGTTCCGGAATTTGAAACTTAACAAAAGTTACAATATAAGATTCTACCTTAAAGCGTATAGAATCTGAATAAATCAGAGTAAGTAAGGAAGTATAAGAATGTTATACTTTCCTTAAGATACAAATTTCAGCGGAATAGAAACGAGTAGTAAAACTACTAGTAACAAGATAATAGTCTTTTAACCCAAAGAGAAGGGTATCCAACAACCTTGGATAAAGGTCCCTTGATTTATACTTTCAAGCAAGTCTGTCTTACCCACACCAGGGTAAGCCCTCGATACGAAGATCGGTGTCTCTGTCTTGCTATCCCCGCAAGCCCTCAACTTCAAGGTAGTTGGCAACCTCTGTCTTTCTCAGCAAGAAAGCCCTCGATCTTTAAGGTAGTCGGCACCTCTGTCTTTCTCAGCAAGAAAGCCCTCGATCTTTAAGGTAGTCGGCACCTCTGTCTTCCTATCCCCGGAAGCCCTCGAATGTAATCACCAACATTCGGAGTCGCATGAAGCTTTGAGAGTTAATAAGAGACTCTCTCTCTAGAAATCACTTCAACAGCATGTATGCACAAAGTCCAAATGTTCATCCATCCGTTTTTAACTTTTTCAAATGAGCTCCTATTTATAGGTGAGGTCGGCTCCTTCTCCAACGGTCATATTTCCCTTAAAGTTAGGAGGGACCTGTACACGTGTCACTTAGACAACGGTTAGTTTATAACAAAATGGACGACATCGTTTTATAACAAAGTAGGTGTAACAGAATACACGACATCGTTTTAAACTCTAACATAAAAGTTCGGAATAGAAATTTCGGAGTGAAAGTTCGGAGTGAATGAATTCAGAGTGTATAAAACAATGATATCCAGATTCTGTTTAATGAGTGAATTCGGAATGAGAATTCGGAATAGGAATTCGGAATAGGAATTCGTCATCAGAAATCGTAATGGGAATTCGGAATGAGATTTCTTCATTAGAATTCGTAATGAGAATTCTTCATTGGAATTCGTAATGAGAATTTGTAATGAGAATTCTTCATTAGAATTCGTAATGGGAATTCTTCTTCAGAATTCGTAATGAGAATTCGTAATGAGAATTCTTCATTAGAATTCGTAATGGGAATTCTTCTTCAGAATTCGTATCCTGAATCTGGAATAGAACTTAGTCAGAATTCATAACCGGAATTCGGAGTGAAACTTCCTTATAGTTCTTGTCCAGAATCCGAACCCTAAAACAGAATGCTTTTTATCAGTTTTAATGATTCCGAGAAAGTGAATCCGAATTTCATACTTAAGAAAAATATTAATGAAAATATGATAAGGATAATTTTTCTTATAAAAGCGATTTTCCTTAAGAAAGCATTTTTCCTTATAAAAGCGATTTTCCTTAAGAAAGCATTTTTCCTTATAAAAGCGATTTTCCTTAAAGATAAGGTGTTTGTGATTTTCAAAACAAGAAGGAATGGAAAAGTCATAAGGAAAACCTTATTGACTCAACAATCTCCCCCTTTTTGGAAAGCACAAACATCCTTACGAAAAAGCTATTCTAAGAAGAAAGAAACATATTAAAGCTTATCTCCCTTGGTTTAAGAATATAGATGAATACGACTAACTCCCCCTTAGGCTTTGAATCTCTAAGGATCGTATTCATATTTCCGGAGTGATATTTCTTTAAGAAAAAAAAACTCCCCCTTAAACAAACTCTTATTAGAGTTCTATCTCCTTGGGTATTTTTCTTTCTCCCCCTTTGATAAGCACTTATTGGATTTCCTCTTTTTCTTAAGGATCTTTTCCTTCTCCCCCTTTGTGATTTTCAAAAAGAATTTCGAGGGAATGGAAAAAAAATAACAAAGTACCTGAAAGAATTAGTAACAACAACAAAACAGAACAACAAGCACGATTCTCATTAAATTTGAAATGTCAGCAACAAAAACAGATTACAACAAAAAGATCGGATTGGTCATTTGGGATCTTTCTCTTTCGACATCAGCCCCTTGAGAATAGTCTTGATCTTCTTGAGATCCTTATGATCTTCCTCTGCTTGCTTTTCTAAGACAACTATTCTTGCTGACTGAGCTTGAATGATTTCTTCCTGAGCCTTCAACTTTTCTTCCTGAGCTTCCATTTTCTCTTCCTGAGACTTTATCCTTTCTAGAAAATTGATCCGATGATCCCTTTCAAATTTCCAACTTTGATTAACAGAGTTGAGCTTTCCATTCAGATCTCTTACTTCCTGACTCCGAATGTTCTTTTCCTCTGCCAATTTCTCATCGAATGATGCAGTCATCTCATGAAACTTCTTGTCCTCGGTTTGAAATGCATCCATGACATTCTCCTGAAACTCATCCAGCAGCCTCATCTCTTCCACATTCTTCTTCGACCAGCTAGTCATCCTTTTGCAAGATCTTTTATGGGCTTCGTAACCAATGAAGAAATTTTTGAACTGAGCTTCTATCTCAACACATTTATCCATAACCATAGATACGGAATCGGTTTTCTGATTCAGCGTATGTTGGAGCATCTGGCACCGAGAGTCAATACTGGAGAAGGTCGGAATGGTTCCTACCAACTTCTTCAAGGATTGAACAACAAAATCGTGCCCCAACGAAGATGATTCCGAATCTGACATCTTGCTAGGAGAATTTTCTTCTTCAATAAGCTCCAACTTCCTCTTTGAAGAACTACCAGCTTCCTTCCTCATACTCTTTTCTGAACTCGGGGTATCAGCAATAACTTGTTTCCCCTTATCTTTTTCCAGAATAGAAATCTGTTCCGGAGATTTCTTCTCACTGTCAGAAACTTGAACAACCAAATCTTCCTCATCAACAACTTCTATATTTTCTTTCTGAGCAGCATCAAGTAATAATTGTTCTTCTTTTCCATGATAAGAAACTTCTTCCTCTCCTTCCTTTCCTTCTATTACTGGAGTAACAAGTTTTGAAGATTCGGCTTCAGAAGTTCGGAGCGACAGGTGTTCCGAAGGAGTTCCCTTATATTCGTCTACTTGTTTGAGCACATCTCCTGTCTCGCCACTTCCTTCAGCAACCTCTTCAGCTTGTTCCACTTGTTCAACTTCGTCAGCATTCTTAGCAGCAGCCTCTTTCGGATCATCGAGATTTCTTCCTGGAGTCTCAGGTAGAGAGTCCAAAGAAAAAGTTCTCGGAACGGGAATGGTTGCTGAAACCATTTCATTAAACTTCAACAAGGCTTGCACAGCCTCAGCTTCTGACAACTTCTTCTTCAGCTTCTTTTCCTTAGCTTGCTTCTCGAGCTCATCAGCAGCCTTTTCTTTCAGAGCCTTAGCCTCTGCGGGATCCAATCCGAACTGCGGATCTCCTTCCTTCCTCTTTTCCTTGTCAGCTCTCCACTTCGCTGCAACCTCATCAGTATATGTCTTCTTCTTCTTAGGCTTAGGAGGTGCGGAATGGACTTCCTTAGACTTAGGTTCCTGAGCTTCACCTACCACTTCTTTCAGCTTCCTCTTCCTTACCGGCTTAGGCGATTCCGGATCAGCCACTTTCGGAGTCACTTCTTCTTGAGGCGGTAGATCGAAAAATTTCCCAGACTTCTTGTCAAATGCTATATTCATCCTTTTAAGAGTTGCATCACTGAGCAACATGATCTTGCAAACTTTCGGTTTAGAACTGCAAGCAACCTTGAAGGACTCAAGGCACCGAACTATCAGCTTCGACAAAATTGCCGGGTACATTACTATCTGAGCTCTCAGATTCCCTTTCTTTAAATTCTCAAGATTAAGAAGGATATGCTTCATCAGGTTGAACTTCCTTAGATTTATCAAGAAATCTAAGATGTATATCTCACTCTTCTTCAAGCTGTCCTTGTCTCCTTTTCTCGGTACAATAAGCCCTTGCACCCATAACTCCAGAATCCGGAAGTTTGTAGAAAGGGTTGCAATTTTCGAAGCCTTATCATCATCCAGTCCGAGAATTTCTAAGGCTTTCTCCTTGTTGAAACTACCCAAGGAGTCTGGCAGAACATGCGAGATAAACTCAGCTTCCCCTTCATAATTCAACCCTACCAAGCTTGCAGCCTTGGTGTAAGATAGCTTGTAAGTCTTGCCATACGATTTGAAGGAAAATTTTTCTCTATTGTCTTCCACAAAGAAAGCAACCGACTCATAAAACTCAACAAGCAAGTCTGGGTAAACTTCATCTTGGTTGCCGGTTTTTGATATCGCAACATCTTCCCAGCCATTGAGCTTGATATTCTTTGATATAATAGAATCATAGTTGCTGAAGAAACTTGGATGCACTAACCGTTCTCTGTAGACTAACCACTGAGAAATGGGCTTGGTTGAAGACATCTCTTGAGAAGCTAACTCTGCAGACATTCGGATTAGAAGTCTCTGAGAAGTTCGGAACTAAGAAGACTAAAGTTCGGAACTGGAAAACTGTAGTTCGGAACAGCCTTAAATCAAAGAGACAGAGCTTTAGCACGCAAGAGCTTGAGATCGATGTGGGACGAGAAAATAGGGTCCCCTTTATATAGGCTTTGGGATGACGGTTCAACTTCCTCGGTTGATCTAACGGTTTAGAATGATCTGAGATCAGATCTGACGGTTGAGAGGTTGAATCCGATCTTTTTGAGGTTTTATTAAAACAGAATTCAAGAAATTCAAAAAAACTGAAAACAAACTATAAGAAAATGCCAGCAAGTAAAATATGATTACGAAAACTTCAGTAAGGAAGTCATACCTTTCGGATTAGCTTAGGAAAGTTATTCGTAATGGGTAATGTAAAGACGACTACGAAAAACTCAATACGAAAAACTCAATATGAAAAACTCAATATGAAAAACTTCATATGAAAAACTTCATAAAAAAAAACTTGTTATGGAAGATTCAATACCAAAGTTTTTCCATTATGAAAATACCAGTACGAAAATTTTCCATTCCGGAAATTTTCAATACGAATACTTTTATTCCAGAAGTATTCTGTATGGAAATATCCATTCTGGAAAATTGTAGTTCCGGAAGTTCCATTCCGGAAAGTTTCGTTCCGAAAAATTTGAAAACAAATTTTGAAAAAACTTTGTTAAATAAACAAACAAATGTACTCCCCCTATGAAAAGGAGTTTATTACTGTGAGGAGATTTTTCCAACAGAAAATTAATTAAGGAAGATTACCTTACGGTTATCATTCCTAACTTCTGTTTAATATATTCAAATCTATCAGAAGGTAAAGATTTTGTGAAAATATCAGCAAGTTGATCTTGCGTTCCGATAAACTGAAGAATAATATCTCCTTTAAGTGTGTGATCCCTAAGAAAGTGATGCCTAATATCTATGTGTTTTGCACGGGAGTGATGTGCAGGGTTTTTACTTAGGGCAATGGCACTTGTGTTATCACACAAAATTTGAGTTTTAGTAAAACTCAAGCCATAGTCTGTGAGTGTGTGTTGCATCCACAACACTTGTGCACAACAACTTCCAGCTGCTACATATTCAGCTTCAGCAGTGGAGAGTGCAACAGAATGTTGCTTCTTGCATGACCAAGAAACTAATGAATCTCCTAAGAAATGACAAGTTCCGGATGTACTTTTTCTATCCATTCTACAACCACCAAAGTCAGCATCAGAAAAGCTTTTTAGAACAAAATCATTTCCAGAAGTATAAAATAATCCTAGATCCATGGTTCCCTTAAGGTAGCGAAAAATTCTTTTTACCGCCTTTAAGTGAGATTCCTTAGGATTGGATTGATATCTTGCACATAAGCATACAGAAAACATTAAGTCTGGTAGACTAGCTGTTAAGTAAAGTAGACTTCCAATCATACCTCTAAAAGATGTTTGATCTACTGGTTTCCCAGCTTCATCAAGATCTAAAGAGTTTGAGGTACCAATAGGAGTGCTTATACTCTTAGTGTTGTCATAACCATACTTTTTAAGAAGATCTTTAATATACTTATGTTGGGATATGAAGGTTCCTTCTGGTTTTTGAGAAATTTGAAAACCAAGGAAAAATGTTAACTCACCCATCATACTCATTTCAAACTCAGATTTCATTAGACTAGCAAAAGAATCAGTCAAAGATTGCTGAGTTGAACCAAATATAATGTCATCAACATAAATTTGAACAATCAAAACATTTTTCTTATCTTTCTTTATAAAAAGGGTTGGATCTGCATTTCCCTTAACATAGTTATTTTGAAGCAAAAATCCAGTAAGTCTATCATACCATGCTCGTGGGGCTTGTTTAAGGCCATACAAAGCTTTGGTAAGTCTAAAAACATGATCAGGATGTTTTGTATCTTCAAAGCCAGGAGGTTGTTCAACAAAAACTTCCTCTTGAACATAACCGTTAAGAAAAGCACATTTCACATCCATTTGAAATAGTTTGAAATTAAAGAATGCTGCAAAGGCAAGTAGAATACGAATAGATTCAAGTCTAGCTACTGGAGCATAGGTTTCTTCATAGTCTATTCCTTCTTGCTGATTATAGCCTTTAGCAACAAGTCTAGCTTTATTTCTAACAATGACTCCATTTTCATCACATTTGTTTCTGAAGACCCATTTTACTCCAATAACAGAAGTTTCCTTAGGTCTTTCAACCAAGGTCCAGACTTTATTCCTTTCGAATTCATTTAGCTCATCTTGCATTGCTTTGATCCAATCATCATCACCTAAAGCTTCATCAGTGCTTTTAGGTTCTAGTTGGGAAAGAAATGCTAGATGTTCTACTTCATTTCTTAAGGAACTTCTAGTCCTTACAGGTTGATTTACATCACCAATGATACTATCACTGGGATGATTCTTAAGAAACATCTGATTTGGGTTTTGTAAAACCTGTTCATCAACATAAGGTAGAAAGTCTTCTGGGGTAAATGTTTCAGAAGTATCTTCTAGAACAATTTCCTTATCAGAAGGTTCTTCTAACAAAGGTTGACAATCAGTTTTTGAAAACACATCCGAAGATGTAAGTTGGGAAGTTTTAAAAACAAAAGGATCTGACTCATCAAATTTCACATGTACTGTTTCCTCAACAGTACAAGTATTTTTATTAAAAACTCTATAAGCCTTAGAGGTTGTGGAATATCCTAAGAAAATCCCTTCATCTGATTTTGGTGCGAATTTATGTAAGTTATCTTTAGTATTCAAAATGAATACTTTGCAACCAAAAACCTTGAAGTAGGAAAGCCTTGGTTTTCTACCATTCCATAACTCATAAGGAGTTTTATTAAGAAAAGGTCTAATCAAAACTCGATTTATAGTATAACAAGCAGTACTTACAGCTTCAGCCCAGAAATGTCTAGCAATAGAATATTCACTCAACATGGTTCTAGTTATTTCTTGAAGAATTCGATTTCTTCTTTCAACTACACCATTCTGTTGAGGAGTTCTAGGTGCTGAAAAGTTGTGAGTAATACCTTTCTTACTACAAAAAGTTTCAAAATCAGAATTTTGAAATTCTCCTCCATGATCACTATGAATAGTTTTCAATGGAAGGTTTTTCTCATTTTTAACTTGAGCTCTAAAACTTTTGAAATAAGAAAAAGCTTCAGATTTCCTTGCTAGAAAATAGACCCAAGTAAATCTAGTGTAATCATCAACTAGAACAAACACATAGTATTTGCCTCCAATGCTTCTAGTTTGTGTAGGACCAAAAAGATCCATGTGCACCAACTGTAATGCATCGGTTGTTGAGACTTCACCGATTGACTTAAAACTAGATTTATGTTGCTTGCCATATTGACAAGGATCACAAACTTTAGAAGAATCAAATCTAAGCTCCGGTAGATCCTTAACTAGTTTCTTCTTAGAGAGTTTACATAGGTTTCTAAGATTACAGTGTCCTAGTCTTCTATGCCATAACCAAGAATGATCTTCCATTGCACTTAGGCAAGGTAAATCTTGGCTTCTTAGGTCTTCTAAGTTTAAGGTGTAAACATTCTCTTGCCTGTTGGCTGAGAGAATAAATTCTTCCTTGGAATTGTGAACTAAGCATTTATCATTCCTAAAATTCACAAGGTAACCTTCATCACATAACTGACTTATGCTAATGAGGTTGTGCTTAAGACCTTTAACAAAAAGAACATTTGAAATCAAAGTTTTACCTAAAAGAACAATATTACCAATACCAACAATCTCTCCCTTAGCATTGTCTCCGAAAGTTACCTTTCCTCCTTTCGTTTTGATAATCTTTTCAAAGAAGCTTTTGTTACCAGTCATGTGCCGGGAACATCCACTATCCATGTACCAAACATTGTTGCTGGAACTTTCTTTATTTTCCTGAAATTAAGAACAAAGTTAGACTTTCGGAATCCAAACTTGTTTGGATCCGAGATTTCCAGACAATAAAATTTTAGGTACCCACATTTTCTTAGAAAAATAAGCTTTATGAAAACCTAAGGATTGGGTTTTGTTTAAGGAACAATTTCTTGCCCAGTGACTACCACATTGACACTTAGTACAAAATGGGGCACTTTGAGGAACAAAATAATTGTTGCTGAAAACAGGTTTTGCATGGGTATAACCAAATCCGGATTTATTTCTTAAAGGTCGTATTTGAGAATACATCTTATCAAAATTTTCCTTACCATGGGTAAAGTTTGATAAGCATTTCTTTAAGGAAAAAATTTCGGACTTGAGTTTTACAACCAAGTTTTTATCTTCAAAATTATTAGTTTTGGAACTAGAGTTAGGCTCGAAAACATTTTTATTAGAAATTACTTTTTCTAACTCTTTAGAAAGTTTATTCTTCTCAGAACTTACTTCCTCAAGATTTTTTGAAATATTTTCAAAATCAGCATTTTTCTTATCAAGATCTTTAGAAAGATCTGATATCTCTTTAGTAAGAATAGAATTCCTAGAATTTGCCTTATCAAGTTTCTTGATGAGTTTTGAATTCTCAATCTCAAGAAGTTCAGCAAATCTAGAGACTTCTTCATAAGTAGGTAAAGTATTTTCCTCATCAGAAGATGATTCTTCATCAGAAGAGTTATAATACTTACCATCATTAGGATTTAAGGAAACATTGGTCAAAGATTCAGCATTTCGTACCTTAGCCATAAGACAATGATTTTCAATAGGTAATCTGGCTATAAGACCAAGATTCTTCTGTCCTGAAGATTCATATTCAGAAGATTCATCTGAAGAGTCACCACCACTGGCACTCCAGGTGTCATTAGCTTTCAAAACTTTCTTAGCTTTAGCTTTGTAATATTTCTTCCTGTTCCTGTCTGAATGCCTTTCCTTTCTTTCTTTCTTTCTGAGCATAGGGCAATCTGGTCTAATATGTCCAGCTCTCTTACATTCATAACAAGTAACTTATCCATCTTTCTTATCTTTCCTATCCTTCTTCTTATACTTGGATTGAAAGTTTCTTTGTCCAGCTATCTTGTTCATCCTTCGAGCAAGATTGGCTAATTCATTTTCTGAAACTTCACTTTCACTAGATTCGGATTGGAAAATGACTTTCTTTGATTTGGATCTGGTTACTCTCTCAGGAGTCTTAGCTTTCATCTGATTCGAAGTTGTAGTAAAAGCAACAGTACCATTTCCATTCTTCTTCTTGATGTTTTCAGCATCTCTCTTCATTCTAGTCTCATGTTGTAGAAGAGTTCCAAATAATTCATCAAGAGTAATTTGAGTAACCTTCCTGTTCTCATCTATAGCTGTTCTCTTGGATTCCCACTCATTGGGCATAATGTCAATTATCTTGTCCACAAGAGCTTCATCATCTAAACCTTTCTCTCCCATAGACTGTAGACTGTTGACGATTGTCATAAATCTTTGTTGTACTTTACAGATAGGTTCTCCATAAGGAAAATTAAAGCCATGATATTCAGCTCTAAGCATAGCCCTCCTAGTCTCAATCACTTTAGAAGTCCCAAAATGAGTAACCTCTAACTTCTTCCATATACAATTAGCTGCTTCACAAGAAGAAATTTGGCTATATATATTTCTAGTCATTGAACATAATAAAGTGTTGCGTACCTTATAATTCAGTTGATATTCTTGCTTCTCCTGGTTAGTAAAAGTTCTGACTTCCTTGTCAGGAATTTTGTAATCACCAGTAAGCATGACAAAGTTATCTACTCCAGTATTGATAACGAATGTCTTCATACGATCTCTCCAGTATTCATAATCATTACCATCAAATATTGGTGGCCTTGTAGGATTCAAATTGTCTATCGAACCAACATTCATTCCTGCCATACTTGAAAAAAACTTGGAAACAAACTTGTTAATAACAAAAATTCGGAATCAAAAAGTTCGGAATAGAAAAAGTTCGGAATGGATAATCCGGAATGAAAAAGTTCGGAAATGAAAAGTGAGCAAGAAAAACTTGAACGTGAGTACAAGTATTTCAGTAACCTTGGCTCTGATACCAAATGTAAGAATGGTATAGAGTAAGAGGTTTCCAACCTCTGATACCAATTGTAGGATCGAAATAGAATATGAGATGCTCAATATACAAGAGGGGGGGTGAATTGTATACTTTAAAAATTCCTTAGGAACCTTTAAAGTTAGTTATGAATAACTGGAGTTTCCTTAAGAAAAGGAAAGAACTAAGTTTAACAAAGTTAAACTAAGTAAATTCACAACACCTCTAACACCGAACTAAACTTGGAAAGAGATTCCAAAAGTAGGTTCCGGAAATATGGTTCCGGAATTTGAAACTTAACAAAAGTTACAATATAAGATTCTACCTTAAAGCGTATAGAATCTGAATGAATCAGAGTAAGTAAGGAAGTATAAGAATGTTATACTTTCCTTAAGATACAAATTTCAGCGGAATAGAAACGAGTAGTAAAACTACTAGTAACAAGATAATAGTCTTTTAACCCAAAGAGAAGGGTATCCAACAACCTTGGATAAAGGTCCCTTGATTTATACTTTCAAGCAAGTCTGTCTTACCCACACCAGGGTAAGCCCTCGATACGAAGATCGGTGTCTCTATCTTGCTATCCCCGCAAGCCCTCAACTTCAAGGTAGTTGGCAACCTCTGTCTTTCTCAGCAAGAAATCCCTCGATCTTTAAGGTAGTCGGCACCTCTGTCTTTCTCAGCAAGAAAGCCCTCGATCTTTAAGGTAGTCGGCACCTCTGTCTTCCTATCCCCGGAAGCCCTCGAATGTAATCACCAACATTCGGAGTCGCACGAAGCTTTGAGAGTTAATAAGAGACTCTCTCTCTAGAAATCACTTCAACAGCATGTATGCACAAAGTCCAAATGTTCATCCATCCGTTTTTAACTTTTTCAAATGAGCTCCTATTTATAGGTGAGGTCGGCTCCTTCTCCAACGGTCATATTTCCCTTAAAGTTAGGAGGGACCTGTACACGTGTCACTTAGACAACGGTTAGTTTATAACAAAATGGACGACATCGTTTTATAACAAAGTAGGTGTAACAGAATACACGACATCGTTTTAAACTCTAACATAAAAGTTCGGAATAGAAATTTCGGAGTGAAAGTTCGGAGTGAATGAATTCAGAGTGTATAAAACAATGATATCCAGATTCTGTTTAATGAGTGAATTCGGAATGAGAATTCGGAATAGGAATTCAGAATAGGAATTCGTCATCAGAAATCGTAATGGGAATTCGGAATGAGATTTCTTCATTAGAATTCGTAATGAGAATTCTTCATTGGAATTCGTAATGAGAATTTGTAATGAGAATTCTTCATTAGAATTCGTAATGGGAATTCTTCTTCAGAATTCGTAATGAGAATTCGTAATGAGAATTCTTCATTAGAATTCGTAATGGGAATTCTTCTTCAGAATTCGTATCCTGAATCTGGAATAGAACTTAGTCAGAATTCATAACCGGAATTCGGAGTGAAACTTCCTTATAGTTCTTGTCCAGAATCCGAACCCTAAAACAGAATGCTTTTTATCAGTTTTAATGATTCCGAGAAAGTGAATCCGAATTTCATACTTAAGAAAAATATTAATGAAAATATGATAAGGATAATTTTTCTTATAAAAGCGATTTTCCTTAAGAAAGCATTTTTCCTTATAAAAGCGATTTTCCTTAAGAAAGCATTTTTCCTTATAAAAGCGATTTTCCTTAAAGATAAGGTGTTTGTGATTTTCAAAACAAGAAGGAATGGAAAAGTCATAAGGAAAACCTTATTGACTCAACAACTCTCTCACATGGTCAAAATCATTTGGTTATTAGATGTCAAGCATGCATCCCCATATGCTAGAGGCTATTGACTAATAGTGAGGCTCGGATATTTATAGTGGGGTGACTATACCCCCTGGTAAAAAATAGTTGAACTAAACCATAGTAATAAAAATTAGAGTAATAGAGAAATAGTGGAAATAATATAACATACAGATAGGGATTATACATATAATAATTTAAACACTACTAAGATATCCCTATATATAATCATTTCATCACCAACTCAACTAGTCATAATAGTATGGATATCATAATATCACATCATAAATATCAATGGTTAATTATGAAAATTACCGATTTTCTTTCTAATAAAATTTCATTAATCTCTCAAATGATCAAGAGTCATTTCAATAATCAATAATAGATCACCTAGGGATTATATATCAAGAAATCACATAGGGTATCATGTCATACTCACTATTCTTTAAACCATTAGCCAAGTTCTTTTTACTCAAATGTTTTTTCACCCAACAGGTATCCATAATCCAGGTTGCATCAACCATTGAATCTAAAGGAATCCAATCCATGATTTACTATAAATCAACTGATTAATTATAGTGCACATTACATGGTCATAATCAAAATATTTCATATAATTCACAATTAAATATACAATGGGGTTAGGTTTAGTCTCCATAACTTTAACATGTGATTAACCCAATGCTTCTAATGACAAAATCCATTAAAGAAGAAGTCACATAAGATCACAAGAAGAACCTATATTAACCCAAAACAAGTTCAACTCCCAAAACAAAACCCATTTTCAAAATATGTACACTACAAAGAAAACTAATGATGGGTGAGAAGAGGGAAACAAAAGTGAATAAAGTCACCAAGGATTGAATGTGAAAATGGGACATCTGGAAGGGGGAATATAATTCAAAATTTCCTAGAGTTCACCCTAGGAGAAATAGAAGAGAGGATATAATAAAAAATAATGAGAGTCATAATTACACGACACACTTAAAACTACTGGGTATGAGGAATACATTATGTGTAATCCTTTCATGTCATGTATTTCCTCATTTTTAAGTTATGCTGGAAAAACCTTTTGTCCTAGGTTAATAATTATTTTGATCAACATTTACACAATGTGAATCAGGTTCATGACATGTAACCACATCACATCATAAACAAGTTCATGAAATGCATCTATAAATAGTTACATGTCATGTAACATGTACACAACATATAATTTTTCATTGAATAGTTTTTATTCTAGTTTCTATAATAGTGACCAAACCAGCTATGATCATTCAAAACTCATAGAAAATCCTAGTAATCCATTTTATCATATTTATACATGGAGCCAATTAATTTAAATAGACATACATGACTAAAATTAAGGTTATTTTTTCCAAAAAATGCTCTCTGTCATCATATAAGACTTTGTCACTAAGGCTTAATTACAATGGAAAACCCAAAAAAAATATGTTCAATAAAAACCATAGAGTGGGACGTACCAAGAAAAATATGGGATCTTATAATGATATTGGTTTTGAAAGGTGGTTATTATGTTTCA
The DNA here is from genome assembly GCA_963277665.1 of Viscum album. NCBI lineage: Eukaryota > Viridiplantae > Streptophyta > Magnoliopsida > Santalales > Viscaceae > Viscum > Viscum album. The sequence continues at coordinate 957,687,568 of OY728148.1, read as the reverse complement.
TCCATTAAAAAAACATTAATTATATATCTAAACTTGATATAGATGGATTTATTTTAATATTTGAAAATGAATGTTGTTTCTTTGAAAAAAATAACATTTTCTATGGTAAGGTGAATTTAAATAACTATTTTTTTTATCGTGTAACACAAACCAAGTAATGGAAATTGATAATGAAACTACTTCACATAACTCGTTCCACACCAAATTATGGTATCATTGGCTTGGTAATGTAAATGAAAAACACTTGACTAAGTTATACCAAAATGTATATTTAGATTCTTTTGAACAAAAAAAATTGGTATATGTTACACTTATTTATACGGTAAAATAAATAAATCCCCATTTAGTAAAAAAGGTGAAAGGTATAAATAGATTCTTGAATTAGTTCATATATATGTGTGTGGACCATTTCCTATTGAGGAAAGGGTAGGTTCTCATACTTCATAAATTTTACCGATGATTTTAGTAGAAATGAATATGTCTACTTAATGAGTTATAATTCATGTTATTTTGAAAAATTAAAGAAATAAAAGAATGAATATGGGAATAAAATTGGTAATATGATTAAGAAAATCCTCTTATAACATGGTGGAAAATATCTCAATCAAGAATTCATTGATTACTTATAGGAGTTTGAGATCCTATATTAACTCACTCCTCCTTATACACATTAGTGGAATGATGTATGTGAAAGGAAGAACCACATCTTGTTGGACATGGTGAGATCAATGATGATTCATGAGAGTATTCCATTATTCTTTTAGGGATTTTAATTACAATAAAGTAGAACAAATATTAAAAAAAGATTCAAATAAAGTGATATACAGTATATGAAGTTCCATAGGATCGAATAATAACTCAGAAGTGGGGTTGAATTAGTTGTTCGCTATTATAAGTTTAAATAATTTTGAAAATATTAAACCATGAAACTTGTTAAAGTTTATAACCTTGTAATCTTTTAGTAAATACTATTGTATGAAATTAAGTAAAAAAATTAAAGAACATGATATTTACAAAGTTCTACCTCAGTGTGAGAAACTATATAATTTTCATAGACACTCTTATGGGTCTATAGAAATTCAATAAAATGAATAAGTGAATAAAAATTGTGCCAACACCCATTAGACACATTATATATCCTAATTGTATTGATTATACTGACTCATATTGGTTTATAAAATTTTCTTAAGAAAAATTGAGATAAAAAAAAAAGAAAAATACATTGTTCAAACTACACCACAAATTCCCAACTCAGAATCCTCATTATGATGTGGTTGGGTCTGATTATCTCCATCTGATAGGGATGGTTCCAATTGACTCAATCTGATGAATTCAGTCTGATGGAATCAGTCTAATGAATCCATTCTCAATATGCATTACTCAAACTCTTCTCAGATGCTCAGTTCAATCTTACTCAGTCCAATAAACAAAAAATTTATATGTACAAACTTCTAATTAGATTTTAATATGGAAAGATAAATTTGACATGAATTCTGTAGTTCTCTTCTTTTTCCACTCATATAAAAAAGTTCCAAATTATAAATAAACATTTATTCTATTTATAGGAATCCCAAAAAGACAAATTTAAGAAACTAAAAAACATTTCCCACTTACTCAAATTAATAAAATTTTAAAAAAATTAATATATATATATATATATATATATATATTAATTTCAAGTTTGACAACATAAACACTTAACAAATATTATGAAATATTTTTATGTTTTCTTTATTATAATTCTTCTCAAACTTCCTAACATTTATTCTGTATAATAGAAACTAGGCAACTCTTTATGATGGATCTTCCTCGTCACATTATGATGAAACTTCTTCATCTTATTCTAAATTGAATTTCCTCATTAGAGTTAGTCTAATTAACATTCTTTTTTAGATTCTGTGTGATTGACTTTCCTTTTAAGAGTCAGTATTGAATGAATTTCATTATTAGAGTTAGTTTGATTGAATTTCTTCCTCAGAGTCATTTTAATTAACATTCCTCCTCAGATTCTACCTCATAGAACTTCCTCAGCTTCAATCTAATAGAATCCTCATAATTATGGAATTATCACTATGATGGAATTTTATTTACGATGGAAACTCCAATATACCACTTTGAAATACTTCAAACCTCACCAACTATAACTCATTAAGACTTATAAAAACATATATTCTCAATACTTCTGGATCTGATGAAAACATTTTTCTTGATTTCTAGAATCAATACAATCTTTATGATTCCTCTATTTCTTAAAAATCTTTTACCATTACAGTTATCTTGATTTATGAGAACTTCAATATTATAAAAGTACTATATTTCTTATATAGGAATGTATTACGACTTCCCTTACTTTCATCACCTTCTTTATTTCCAACAAAAACTCAATATGATTGGATGCACTTACTCTCCCCCATTTCTTCATAAGGATCACATCAAATGAGTTACAGACATCTTATGATATTTGAGAATTAAAAACAGGAAAAGAAATATTTTATTGAAGATTAGAAACATTAAGAAATTTCTAACTCCTGATATCACCTTCTATATTCTACCTCTTCAGCAACATTATAACTTTCTAAACAAAATTGAGCCCAATGAAACAATAAATTCAGGTCAATGGATCTGAGACTGATGGTGTGTCGGATAAAAAACTCTAACTTTTAAATGAATTCTATGATAGGTGGTTATCATTTCGATACATTTAATTTGGTGTTTCTCAGTTCAATCCTCTGTGTCTATAAAAGAACATTCTCAAAAACAAAACTTTTCTCCATTTTATGTTTGGGTTAGAACATTCAGAAACATTCCCTTGTTTTTCCAAAACATTATTTCATAAAATATTAGTTATCAACAAATACAAAAATTTATTTAAAAACATCACAAAGGTTCTTCCATCTCCCCATTTGGATTTTTTAAAAACACTCATCAAAAAAAAATTAACTCTCAAAAAATTTTCACGATTCAACTTTTTTATACAACTCATGTTTTTTAATTTTACAAAAAACACATCCTTTATTAAAATATTGTTTATACACCACACTAAAAGATAAGGTATTTCTTCTAAAAAGAGTCCATCCCTTGGTGAGAAAAAAATTGAATGGCCATACTAAGATAAAATCCCCTAACTTTTATATTTTCTCACTTTTATTTTTCTATAAATTTTATTTTCCTTGCCCCCATTATCTGATAATCACAACATCATATTCATAAAATAAAGATAATTAAAATCATCTTACATAGTACAATGTTGTTACTTTTTATCACCATTTTTCAATATAATCCAAAGCATGGTAGTGGACATCCTTATGAGTTTTAGTAATTCATTATAAGATGATGAACATAAATTTTCATCCTCAACTCATAAAACCATTATTTTGGAATTGAATTCGTGATGATATCAATAATTTCATACTTTGTTGAGATATATTCCAGCAAAACATCTCTAGTAGAAACTTTCTCTTTTATAAAGTGAAAATTTTTATTTATGTGTTTTGATATTTAATGTTGGACATGATTTTTAGAAAGATCAATTACAATCTGATTGTCCTAAAGTGTCTTCAATAGTTTAGAAACCATTGTATTCAAATCTTCAAATTGAACTTTCAACCACAATGTCTGAGTACATACTTGAATAGTCACAACATATTCTAATTCAACTTTTATCAAGGTTACTAAACTTTGTTTCTTACTATGAAAATTTACAGAACATTCACCCAAGAAAAATGTTTCTCTTAAGGTTGATTGTCTATCATTACAATCTCTTTCCCAATCATTATTAGTATAACCATGAAACATTATCTCATAATTTCTTTTTTATAATAATCCTTATGAATTTGTTCCTTTGACATATCTTAGAATTATCCTTCTACCAACATATTTGAGTCTTTCAAATTACTTTGATACCTAGCACACAAATTTATAGCATAAACAATATCAGGCTTGTGGTTATAAGGTAATGTATACTTCCTATCATCTTCCAAAAGACTTTCTAGTTCACACTTTTTCCGGACTCATCTTTACTAATCTTTATCCTCACTGAGATAGGAGTAAAAACTTCTTTATTTTCAAAAATTCAAAATCTTTGTAACAATTCCCTTGTATAATTTTCTTAAGATAAGAATATTTATTTTTCATTATATTGAACTTGTAAGACACAGAAGAAAGTTAATTCTCTCAACATTGATATTTCAAAATTCTTTTTCATTTGCTCAGAAAATTATATACACAAATTTTCTTCATCCCTAGAAAAAATTATATTACCAACATGAAAAATTACAATTAGAGTTACAAAGTCAAAATCTTTCATATATAAGTTTCTTTCAAATATTCCTTTTGAAGAAATCATCATTCTAAAACAATTTTCAGTCTTAAAATGCCATGAATGTGGATATTGTTTTTCCCATATAAAGCTTTCTTCAATCTAAAAACATTGTTTTCATCCTTATCAAGTAGAAACCCAATAGGTTGCTCATTGTAAACTTCATCTTCAATTTATCAAAATTTATATCTATCTGGTACACTTTTTAATTTTGATGATAAGACACTACTCAAAACATTATAATTGTTTCTAACCTTGAAATAGGGAAAAGGGTTTTAAATTATCTAACTTGAAAAATATTTCAACTAGTTCTTTCTCCTTTTGTGATAACTTTTAAATGTTTCACACTTCTAATAAAACATGAATATTTTCTTAAATCACATCTTTTCTATCATTACAATGTGACTTACACTAAGTAAATTATGTTTTACAACATCAATAAAGAAAAATTCCATGATTTCAACTTTTCTTCTATAATCTCAGTCATTCTGATTCCTAGGATTTTTAAAGAACTATTATTCCAAAAGGTAATAGAACCTCCTTCATGATTTTCAACATGTTTCAAGATTTTTAAATCACCTTTCATTAATGAAGAACAACCACTATAAAGTATCCATGGTTTGTTCTTTTTTACTTTCTTTCAAGGCAGTCTCAAAAAAAATTCCTCAACTTTCATCATCCTAGCTTATTTTTCTTTATCTCCCATAAGAAAATTGTTCTAAAAGGAGATTCATACATCTTTCGATATGATGAAAAGCCAAATCACATCTTCCATAAACTTATTCCAGACATTTTAATTGATTTTTTTGGAATGTTTCTAACTTCTTGTGAATTTTCTTCTCTAACATCATATGTGTTAGGAAAGTTATTCAGTCTAATTTCACTATTTATTCCACTCTATTCAAATATTTTTTTGGGAAGTGATATGTTATGCCAAAAATTGTAATTCATGTGCCCATATATTCTATAGAACCAATAGAATCCATCAAATCTTAATTTTTTATTGAAGTATGATCTTTCTCTGTAAAAAAATTTGAGGTTGATAAATACTTCCTACCCTAAAATACTCTGGGTGTATACCATATTTCCTTCTAAGTGAGTTTTAAATTTAGTATATGTGACAGGTTTATCATGTTTTTATCCAGCAAAATATTCCTATTAATTTTATTATCACTTGAAATGTTAGAAAAATAAGATGAAACATTATTTTTTGTGTGTGAGGAATTCACCTAATTCTTTATTTGAGATTTCTCAACAAATTTATAAGTCTTATATTTTACTTCTAAATCATTGTTAAAGTTTTTATTCATATTTATCAAGGTATTTATAGAATCAATAAGTTTATATTGAAACTTATTGACTTTTTTTATATTCCAACTTCTTATTGAGATCTTCAACCACCCTTCCATGTTTAGTGATTATAAGTTTGTAACATAAGAACTCTTGAAATTATTCTTCCTCATACTTGATGACATAATTTCTTACGTTAGAAACTTTTTCACAATATTTCTTCATTACTCTAATTTCATACATTAGATTTCTATTTTTCTCAATACATAATATATGTTATGTTTTGAGTTGATACTCTCTATATGATTCTTCACCAACTTGTTCACTATCTAAGGAATCTTTTATTATCTAAAATATTAAAATAAAGGTTATAATTTTTCATTAACATTCATATTTTGAAGAATTGTATTCAGTTGAGTATGATTCAACTTTATTACATATCATATTTATTTTGTTTCTAGTATACTTATTCTTGTGTTTTTTGGATGAATTTTCTTCTTCATAAATTTTGTTTTACTTCTTTCATCAAGGTGTTTCATAAGAATATTCTCAATACTCACCAACTTTCTTCTTAGGAAAATTCATAGTAAAGTGTCCAATTCCACCACAATAAAAACATTTAAGTGTAATTTTACCACCATAATTTCATCTTCCTCTACTATAATTCTTAGATATAAGAGACAAATTTTTTAAATTCAACTTATCATCCTCATTATCTTAAAAGTAGCAATGATCATCATGTCCAACATCATGAATTATCATCTTTCTCATTGATTCAAAATCTATTTCATATTTAATATTTTTTTAACATTGGATATTTTCTCATTTCATAAGTAATAATAAATTTATGAAATTCATCAAGAGATAAATTAGCTTTATCTTTTAAAGAGAATATTTTGGAATCAAACCTATCAGGAAAGTTTCACATGATTTTATTAAAAATTATTGAATATTACAAGAAGTCTCCAAAACATCTAATGTTGAATACTGTAACTTCTCAGACCAGGTTCCACACACCAGCGCCTCCAATCGGTTAGTCACATGACCTCAGGTATGCCTCCCCATATGTCAGAGGTTGATGATTAGTAGTGAAGGTCTGATATATTGATCATGGGGAGACATTAACCTCTTTTATCAGAGTAAATACACCATCAAAAAATAATAGACAATATATTAATAACATGTAATCATAATCTAAATGAACCAGTATTATAAGATGACCAAAAATGAAAATACAATATCAAAAACAAAAGAAGAAAATATGTCATGCCAATGTACATGTCAAGTGTCTAAAATGAAACCCAAAATAAAGATATTGGCAACTCCCCCAAGAAGGTCCTGGATAGTGTCTGGTTCCCTCATCCATGCTCTATCTCATTTCAATGATCTAACACAATGTATTTTCCCTTAACCTCTCTATAAAGCACAAACTCTATTCATGTACCGATCAGGTAGCCCAAGTAGGGTGTGAGTACAAATCAGTAGGTGTCAGGCCCCCTCTTAGAGCCGCCCATGCCATGACTCCTGAATCCCACCTCAAAAAGGCTAGGGGCTAGTGACAAGCACTGGGAAGGTGAATCACTAACATGAGAGGCCTTAGCTTAAGTACCTATATAGAAAGTCACATCTCGAAGCCTTTAAAATTATGAAATTTAAAAACAACTGAAACCCCATGCATTCATACATCTAAATAGCATATCCAGAGTATAAAAGGAAGTAATATAAAGTAATTGGGGCCAAATACAAGCCCACCACAAAGTGTTTTAAAACCAAATTACAAACTAAAAGTAAGTATTGGGACTGATTTCAGAAAGTTGTAGGAACACACCTCGGTTTTCTGGTCTCATTAAGCACCGTCTGGTCCTGGTCCTCCTAAGACTCTATCAAAATTTCAATCTTCTACACAAGAAACAACACATAATGGAAAACCCCATATATGGGTGAGTATAAAAAAACATAGTAGGACACTCCGAAACCAAAAAATATATTGATAAAACTAATATTTTCCACATTTTTTATATGAATTTCTATTTTATTAACCCTCCTAATTTATCAATTTCAGATTATATTGATCAATTTTGGAGTTATGGGGCGTTTTGAGCTAAAAAGTGAAATTTTCTGAAATTCTGGATTTTTTATAGATTTTTACGTCAAGGGTATTTTGGTCATTTATATAGAAATATAATTCCAAATTGAATGATTATTTTTATAGAATACTTATTTTAATTCCTTTAACTTCTTCTTCATGACTAGAGGCTTATTCAAATATCTAAAGGCCCAAAAAATAATTTATGTTTTGAAATTTTTCGGGCTAACAGCGTGGACCCCACCTCCGTAACGGGTTTATAAATAAGGCTACACACCTACAATAAATTTTATTAGAAATGGATATGATGTATGACACATATATGCACTTCCTAAATAAATTTCATGGAGTTTGTCTCCAATTATGGTGGCAATGAGATGTTATACATTGAAGGAAGCTTCCTGGAAAATTCAACTAGAAAAAAATACATTGTCAATGAAAAATACATAAATCCCTCAGGGGGGTATGTGTCAATTTCATTTATTGTAAAGTAAAATTCTTATTTTTTATTATGATTTTTATGAGAAAGAGTGACGTGCATGGGTGTGGAAATAGGCCACCAGGAAACTAAACTCAAAATAATTTCAATTATTTTATAAAATATGTTCCCTCCCTTATTCTGAATATAAGCTCTTAATACGATGGATTTGATCCATTCATTGGTTGAAATGGCATATGACAGAGCCAGGTCTTGGAAGTTGTCACACTCACGATTTAGTTATTCCATCAACCTTGATTAAAGTATGAGGGGAAGTAAAGATTACTAAATGCATTCAATATTTCACACCAATTAATAAAAGAATAGTAATTCAAGAATGGGGTCTCAAAATTGAATAATCAAAATTTATTTATACACCGACAAGGAGAATGATGGATCCCACAAAAAAACCCATAAATTCAAAGTTATTTATTCACTAATTAAATTTTTTCATTGCATGTTATATTAATATTTTGAATAATTTAAATTTCATAACCTTCCTAAATTAAAAAAACAATTAAAAAGAATTAGTTTAGGTGAATTAAATTAAGTGAGTGAACATATGAGAATGTTCCTCAAGTGAGACGAACCTGGTCATCCATTATAAAACACTAAGAAAATTAAATTTCTTTTTACATGGCCTATGATAGGAATGTGTCACATAAAACAAAGAAAATACATTCATCTCCACATAGGTATATTTCTACGACACATATAACAAGAATATCAAGATATACTAAACAAAGACACACATTCTAGTGGTAAGTCTCAACCATATTATAATAGTCTATGATTCCATATAGAATATTCCACAAATAACTCACCCGAGAGAACACACTCCTGAATGTGATAGCATTGATGATGTTCATCCAATAGGTACTTCTTATCGGGTCTCTTCATGAGAAAGAGCATGCTAATAGTTTGAATATAATACAATACACATATGAGGATCACAGGAAATGCTAGTAGGTGAAACCAACAAATCAATCTTGATTAAACCACTAAGTAGAATATTGAATCCCATGTAGTGTTGGTCACGTCGATACCATGAACTCCACCTAGGACATTAATATGAATAGAGAATCTCACTCTAGGCCTCTTAGAGGGATTCCAAAAACTTTATCTAGGAATTACAGCTAAAGGGATCATTGTCTCGGGAGTAAAAAATGATTGCATACTAAACCTTAGGGAAAATATAAATGTAAAAAACCCTAACAAAACATTTCCAAGAGATAGAGTACAAGGGCACAAAGACATGTATAAAAGAGTACATAGTGTGTAGTAGGGGTCACACTCCTTGTCCCGTGAACCTCGGTCTTGCCCGTGTAAATGGATCCTCTCATCAAATTGTGTCCATATAGTAGTAAACAACATGTATGTATCCCATTTACTCTAACTATGTGCTAGAAAACATCACCATACTATGCATGTCTTCTCAAGTACCAGTACACAGCTTAGCCTGTGAACATCTTCCCATGTAAACAACTCGTGTGATTCCTGAGTACATGTCGAGTGACCCAGGTGATACCACATGCTATGTAAAAGGAGTCACATTCCATGTGATATTTAACTTTCTATGGAAACACTAATCGTAGCTCATGTGTTCCCACACAACTTCTAGATCCAGATTAAACATTGTGTTGTTCAGGATTTTTTAGAATCCCATATTGACTCTCAATATTGATCCAATACCTCCAGATTTCGATCTGGTGATCGTTATACCATGATATTGAAGATCCCAACTCGTCCAATCATTTTTTTTCTATGAAGAATTCATTACACCATCAACTCTACTCAAATAATGAATCAAATTTTCATTCTTTTTTCGGTGTTTAAGACTATTAAATTGGGTATCCTCTGTCATCTAAATTGATTTATCTCCATCATCACACCTCTGTCAGGCTATTCCAATTTTAGATCTGTGATATCAGATCGTTGCACCAAGAAATAGGTGCGCAATGATCGATTGATCGAGAATGCTCATGATGAACGATGAATGGGGGTGAAAAGAACAAGAACATATTGGAGTAACAAACCTTGATCGATGTTCATGTTTATCTTGATCCATAATTATTAGAATGAAAATATGAATAACAAAATTAAAAATATATTATCCCATCAAAACCACATTAAATAAACTCATCCCACATAATGATCAAACCACATATCAATATATTTATTGATTGATTCATGTTCATTGTATAAATCAAGAACGTGGAAGAATAAAATAATAATACATTCCCTTCCTTGATTCAAATCGATCACTAATGAAGAATGGGGTTGTGTCGTGTTTTTTGGTGAGATCCTTTGAATCTTTTTTGCATCGATCATTGATCGAATATCCTTTCATCATTCGTCTGAGAGGATTCACTGAAGCTATATCCAATGGCTCTCTAACGGTTCCAGGGTTGTACAACTAACCCTAGTATTTCTCCATAATAGTCTATTTAAATTCCATCAATCACTACATCAACAAAAATGAAATAAAATTATGTATTAATTTTTTTTTCTTTTCCACGCATGTGATGACTTTTCTACAAATGACCCACACCGACTAATGTTATGTTTTCCTAGGGTAAACCTCACATTTTGTACTCAATGGTACAATAATATTTCTGATTAGGGTACCCATTTAGAAGTTAATACCCTTTTTCATGAAAATTGTGCATACATGCTATATAATATACTTCAAACATTTATTTTTGGAACAACAGCCTCAGAATCGCACAATGTCTCAATGCCTGGTCTCACAAACAATCTATATAGTATCCAAAAAAATAGTGCATGGAAAATATAAGTCATTATAGTGTGCCACCACTAATGACAACTAAAACAATATCTAATCAATAGCAAGTGTATGTAGTTGTATAAAAAAATAATTAGAATGCATAATTAAACAATTATCACATTATCAATTAATATTTATTTATCTATATAAACCTTTGGGTTCCCACAGACACTCATACCTCAATCCCCACTTCAACTCATTTCAGAGGCTGAAGTATGTCTGCGGGATATCAAATCTTGTAATTCCATTTTTATCATTCAATACCTAATCTGAAATAATTTGGAGCCGAAATTATGTCTAAAGAATATCATATCTCATAATTCCATTGATATAAATATTTAATTCATATATTTATTCACTTGTTACCATTCATACATCACACAATAGAATGTCCATGTTTCTATTCTTTAATTAACAACTAAATAACCATGTTACCATTCATACCCTACACATTAGAATAATCTTGTTCACATTCTCTATTTCACAACTAAATGTCCATGTTACCATTCATACATTACACATTATAATGACCACGTTCCAGTTATAAAATTCACAACTAAATGACCATGTTACCATTCTAAACACACAATTAATTCAACAATTAATTATCCACATCAATCACATTACTAATTCCACAATTAATTAAACATAAAAATTCCATTAGTTAATTCAAAATTTAACTAGTCACATAAATAACAATAATTAATTCAAAAAATAATAAATCACAAAAAATACATTAATTAATTCTATAATAAATTAATCACATAAATTTTATTAGTTAATTCAATAATTAATCTACCACACCAATTTCATTACTAATTCAATAATTATTTTATCACATAAATCCCCTAAATTAATTTTCTAATTAATTGAGTACGTAAATCCCATTAATTAATTATTAAATTAATTAATCAATATCCAGAAACTGAAAATCCAATAATTAATTCCATAATTAATTATCTCAATCACAATATCAATAGATCATAATTATTTCCACAATTAAATATCTCAATACTAAAATCTTAATATCTACTAATTAATTCTACAATTAATTATCTCAATCTATATTTCACAAAATCCCCAATTTCTTATCTCCTCAACTAATTAATTCAAAAAATTAATTAATTCAATTAAGAACATAATTTCAAAACATCTATTACAAATTATACAATTACATACATGAAATTAAAATAAATAGGTCACCGATACGGGGGAGAGGATACTAGTTCTTTATAGCCATCTGGTTCAACTTTCGGTAATCAACACATAAGCATAAACTCCTATCAGTATTCCATGCAAAAAACACTAGTGAACCCCAAGGAGACATACTCAGATAAATCCCCATGTAAGAAGAAACTATTATAGAGAAAAAAGTAATGTGTGGGAGTAAAAGAGAGGTTAGAGAACCATAATGGTATGGTTTTCTTATCACCAAGTATGGTGAGTAATTATTAGTTTATAATAATTCTCCTATAAATAAAAAGAAAGCATTATGTGGCACAAATGTTTCCAAGTGAAAATAATCCATCACTTCTAAAATGGATTCCATCTACCAAAATCAAGTTTGTATTTTGGTAGATCCTACAATGGATGTAAAACCCATTGTTTTCAAGTGGGTATTCAATAAGAAAATAGACATTGAAAGAAAATTCAGTACCTATAAGGTATGAATATTCGTAAATGTATTGAAATACAATCAAGAAATTAACTGAGATAAAACATTTTCACCAGTTGTAGTGTTGAGATCCATCAGAATTTTACATGACATTGAGGCTTACCGTAACTATGAGATTTGAGAAATGGGTATCAAAACTGCCTTACTTAATGGTAACCATCAGGAAGATGTTGATATAAAACAACCTGAAGGGTTTGTGACTCCAAAGGATGAAAATATATACAAATTGAAAAATTATCCATTTATGGATTAAATCATGTATCTAGGATAGGGAACATTCATTTTTGATTAATCTATAATAGAATGTGGTTTCATAAATAATGAGTGTGATTCTTGTGTCTACAAAAAATTTAGTGGGATTGCATTTATTTTCTTAATAGTTTATGTTGATGGCTTATTACGTATAGAAAATCAAATACCAGTCTTATAGTTTTTTATGATTTGGTAGAATAAATGATTCTATATGAAGGACTTGGGTGAGACATCATATATATTTAGAATCAATATCTATCATGATAGATCTAATAAATTTCTCATCCAAAGAAAAAGTACATACATTGCTAATATACTTAAGATATTTGGTATGGAAAAATCCAAGAGGGGATTTTTTCCAATGTCACATGGCATTCATCTTTCTATGAAAATGTCTCCTCAGATACATGGGGAAATAAATAGAATGGAAAGGATTTCATATGCATCAGTGATTGGGTCATTCATTTATATAATGATATGTACTAGGATAGATGATTCCAATGCATAAAATGTAGTAAGAAGACATCAAGATGGTCCAGTGAACCTCTATTAGATGGTAGTCAAGAGTATCTTTAATTATTTGAGGTGTACTGAGTATATGTTCCTAGTTTATGGAGGATATGGGGAACCAGTCATCAAAATATATGAAAATTATAGTTTTCAATCTTATCAAGATGACATGAAGTCACAAACGAGATACATATTCACTTTTAATTGAGGTATTGTGAGCTAGATGATCCCAAAAAAGGCTATGGTCATAGATTTTACAGTAGAGTCGAAGTATATTTTGATTTCTAAGGTAGCTAAATAAGGATTATGGTTGCAAAAAATCTATATGTTCTTGAATTGGTATATAATAGTAAATATCCTATTACAATCTATTTTGATAATATTGTAGTGGTGTCTCTCGTAAAAGATCCAAGTACACATCAATGGAAGAAACATGTACTTTGGAAGTATCATCTCTTGAGGGATTTGTTTAAGAGAGGTGAGGTTTTAGTGAGGAGTATTTCCAAAGATGAAAATATATCATACCCCTTGAATTAAATATTGAATCACCATAAATATAATTACTAAGTGAGTTCAATTGCACTGAATGTTTTTGGTAGTTGGATCTAGCCCTCATGGGAGTTTCTTGGAGTCGGTGTCCTAGGATTAGCTATTTGTAGTTTAATTACAAGTATGTTCAATATATCTAATATTAATAAATCATATTATTATAAATTTTTCATTGAATTTTAAGACTCTAATGTAATAATGTCCTAGAGTATATGTCACATTGATAAGGTCATAGAAGTTCTCTGTTTTATTGAGAACCTTGAAGTATTATGATGATATTCTTAAAGAATGTTATTCTCTTGTATAACGTACTATGATGGGACACATAGTTCATAGAGTGTTAAGTGAGAGAACTCATAAGAGGATGAGTCTTAGTATCATGAAGTTCACACTTGGTAATCATGAATATGGGAGATTATGATAAAGAATCACTGGAAGGAAATCCACATGTTTTGGTGTCATCAGATATTCCTATATGCGAGCATGTGTAATGGTACTTGGACTTTAAAATTATCATTAATGAATTTTATATCTCATGAACATAGATTTTATTATGAAAAACATGAAGACATATATTCATGGTAAGTTAGGTTACATTGTTCTTGTCATGACTCACATGTCATTAATGAATAAGTAAAAGAAGGATTTATCCCTTCTATATTTATGGAAGTTGATATCTAATCCATTTGATTGAAATAGGACCATTGCATTAAATTCCATGTACATGGCGTAACTATGTGTTTATTTTAAATATTTAAATAAATATATACCATGAAAATAGGTTGGTGACAAAGATGGGCATCCAGCTTGATGAGATATTATGATAAAGGGATTATATAATATAGTGAGTGTTCATTTTTGGTTTTCATCATTTTAAGATTATGTTATTTCTCTTGGGTTCCTTGACTCATTTATAGATAGTAATTATGGTCTTTAGGCAGGCTATCTTGATGCCAATTAGAAAAGATCCTAGAGGGTCAAACACTATGTGTTTCTGATGATCTTGATTAAATACAATTTGAATTTAATTAATTGAATAAAAATTATTCTCAAAACTGAGGTATAATTTTATTCATTTTTTATTGATAAAAAATATATATTCATTAATGAAATATTTAAATTAAATATTTATTTAGTTATTTAATAAATAATAGAAGAGTTTGAATAGACCAAGACAATGTCTAATAATTAACATTAATTAAAAAGATGGTTATATAATATTGTTTCGAGGCTCAAGTTTGAGCACACCATAGAATAATAATAAGAATATTATTATTATATGGAATGAGGTCTATTAAAGGTTTTAGTATTTTTTAAGGGGTATAATGCAATTAAAAAATATCCTAACCTAAAATCTACCCCAATAAAGACACTGTTATGGTTATTGTGAAGGTAATTGAAAATAGATAATTGTTTCAAATAATGAATTTATTTTAACTCCTCTATCTCTCTCCCTCTAAAGAAAAATAAATTTTTGAGATATTTATTCATGATAAAAGAATTCGTGATCAATAATGAACAACACAAGACATTATATTCCCCACACTAGAATATAGAGATCGTTTAACATTTATCGAATATCAACGAAGCATGTGTGGATTTTCACTACAGGGATTCTATTCTTCGATCCTCATAGAGAAATAAAGGCAATTTGAAAGGGTATTTTCATACGATTAACATCATTAATGAAGATATATTCCTAAGATAAGGTAATCATTTTTTATGACATTAAATAAATTAATTAAAAATTTGGTGTTCAAGCTCGTCACTCTTGGTTTTGAGCATATAAACATTAAAAGAAATTTTAATATATTTCCCACTACCACATGCTTCCACTACTCCCAGAACCATCATAAGGTGCCACTTTTCTTGATCCTCTGGTAGTATGGATACATCCAAGAGGAGATGTGGGAGAGGAAGTCCAATATTCGAGCCCAGTGGATGTCGAGTAGTACGTACACACAATTCCAAGAAGTATGATCACTAGTCTCATGGCCATATCTTGATTACTTTCGATATATTGGCTTTCCTTTCAACTTGGAGTTGAAGCAAGTACATTCAGGGGTTGTAGCAGCTTGGTTAATGCACAACTACTCGTTATGTGATTTTAGATTTTATGATTTATTTTTCATTTATTATTATCACTGAATACACTAGTTAAACATGATCACACTTTTTAAAGATGAATTAGTGCTATCCTACTAGAATTTTATTACTCACACCTTGCATAAAAATATCGATGCACATTTAGACATTATGTTTAGGGATTTGGATAAGGAAAAGGGACATGTGGCTGATGGCTAAGCAAATGAGAATCGAGATGGTAGTATACCATGAAAAACACTTTTAAAATCAAATAGAATACATTTTAACATAAAATGTTGCACATACATTTTAACATAAAATGATTCAAGTATTCAATCATATTTTAAAATGTTTCACATAAAATTTGTTATTTTGTTAATCAAATAGAATACATTTTAACATAAAACATTTAATATACCATGAAAAACACTTTTAAAAGAGAAATTTTCCTATTTAAAATATGATTCAATACTTGAAACTAAAAAGGGATAAGTATATAAAATTATAATTGATTTTTAAATCGATGTGCAATGTGCTTAAATTTTACTTAATTTTATTTTTAAAGAATTTGATAAAAATATTATAATATATTTAAAAACTATATCAATAGTGGTTTTTCCATGGTTTCATGTCAATATGAGGGTTTTTTCTATGGTTTTTACCATTACATGCATTTTTTAGTGTTGTAAAACACTAAAAATGTGTTTATGAGAATCCTAGGAAAACCATAAATATAAATGATGTGTTTTTAATTCATAAATTTCAAAAACCATTATATAGTCATTATCCTCTAATTTCATTATAATCCGATGAAGTTTTAGAAGTCTTAACCCCCTGATGCATGATTTTAAATGCTTCAATACCATTTAAAACTATTTACTGAGCCATTGTGACCACACTGCATGCCAAATTGATGTGTTTTCTACACATAAAATTCATAAATAACACAATGGTGTTTTTCCCTTGATTTCACATCAATTTGAGGATGTTTTTTATGGTTTTTATTATTACCTACACATTTATGTGTTTACAACCACTAAAAACCTATTTATGGGCATCCTAGAAAAACATAACTTAAAATGACATTACTTCGATTCCTAAATTTCAAAAATAAATATATGGTCATTCTCCTATGATTTTATGGTAATCTGATGACGTTTACCATGTTTTGACCCCCCCCCCCCCCCAAATACACGTTTTAAAGGATTCGATACATTTAAAAACTATTTATTGATCCATTTTGACCACAAAACACACCAGATTGGCATGTTTTCTACAACTAAACGTCCAAAATAACATAACGGTGGTTTTACTATGATTTTACATCAATATACAGTCTTTTTCAATGGTTTTGACTATTATAGAAGTATTTTAGTTTTTTTAAACACTAAAAACATGTTATAGGAATCATAGGCAAACTGTAAGTACAAATGATGTGTTATCAATTATTAATTTTAAAAAATAAATATTTGGTCATTTTACTATGATTTAATATATACTAGATGATGTTTTCTTGGTTTTGACCCCCTTGATGCATGTTTTTAAAGGCTTTAGTACCTTTGAAAACAATTTACCAATCCATTCTGATCACACTACATATTATATTGATGTTTTTTTTAATTTGTAAACATCAAAAATAACATAAATATTGATGTAAAATGGTTTCATGTAAAATTGAGGTCTTTTTCTATGGTTTTGACCATTACATGCAAGTTTAAGTGTTTTAAAACACTAAAAACGTGTTTACAGGTATCTAAGGAAAACTGTAACTTGAAATGATGTGTCGTTAGTTATTACATTTCAAAAATCAATATATAGTTTTTTTACATTGATTTCATGGTAATTCGATGATTTTTTCCTCGTTTTGACCCTCCATCACAAGTTTTTAAAGGCTTTGATACCTTTAAAAAAACTATTTATTAAGACATTCTGACCCACCAATTATCGGATTGACATGTTGTCAATGTGTATACATCAAAAATAAGTCAACAATGGTTTTCCCATGATTTCATGTCAATATGGATTAATTTTCTATGGTTTTTACCATTACATGCACATTTATGTGTTTTAATACCCTAAAAATCCATTTAAAGACATCCCTGGAAAACCGTAACTTAAAATGATGTTCTGCCAGTTCCTATATTTAAAAAATAAATTTGTGGTAATTTTTCTATGATTTCATGGAAATATGACAACATTTTTCTAGTTTTGACCCCCCCCCCTAAACATGTTTTTAAAGGCTTAAGTACCTTTGAAAATTAATACAAAGCCATTCTGACCCCACTTCACATAATATTGACATTAGGCATACACTTCAAAAATAAAACAATAGTGGTTGTCCCATGATTTGATATAAATATGATGTTTTTTCCTATGGATTTGACTGTTTCATGTTTTAGTGTTTTAAAATACTAAAAATGAATTTATGGGAATCCTAATAAAACTATAAATCAAAATGACATCTCATTTATTAATAGATTTAAGAAATCTAACTATTGTTATTGAATTTTGATTTCATGGCAGCGAATGATTTTTTCCTGGTTTTGAAACCCCACCACATGTTTTAAAGGCTTTGTTACCTTTAAAAACAGTTTTATGAGCCATTCCAAATACATCGCACATTATATTGATGTGTTGTTAGTGAGTACATGTCAAAAATTACTAATTGGTATATTTACCTTGATTTCACATTAATATGGGGTCATTTTCTATTTTTTTTAATGTTACACACACATTTTAGTGTTTTAAAACCCAAAAAACACATTTACTGACATCCCAAGAAAATAATAACTTAGAATGATGTTATGTTGTTTTCAACATTTCAAAAATAAATATATGGTTTTTTTACTATTATTTCATAGAAATATACGGATTTTTCCTAGTTTTGACACCCATATACATGTTTTTTAAGGATTCAATATCTTTAAAAATCGTTTACCATGTCATTCCGACCACACAAAATGTTAGATTGAAATGTTGTCTATGCGTAAATGTCAAAAATAATTCAATAGTTAATTTAGGATGATTTGAAATCAATATAAGTTATTTTTACATGTTTTTTACCATTATATTGTTGTTTTACTCTTTTAAAACACTAAAAATGTGTTTACATGCATCACAGGAAAACCATTAATCATAATGACATGTTATCAGTTCCAACATTTAAAAAATTAATCTATAGACATTTTTATATAATTTCATGGGAATCTGACAATGTTTTCTGGATTTTGACCCTCAAACACACATTTTTAAAGCATTTGGGACCTTTAAAAACATTTTACCATCCATTCTGACCACACTGCATATCAGATAGATGTGTTATCTATGAATACACATCATAAATACTAAACAATGGGTTTTTCATGACTTCATGTCAATCTGAGGTCTTTTTATATTGTTTTATATTGTTACATGAATGTTTATGTGGTTTAAAACACTAAAAACCCACTTATGAACATTCAAAAAAAAATTTGTAACACATAATGACATATCGTCGGGTCCTATATTTCAAAAATAAAAAAAATTCCTATCTGGTTTTATGGAAATATGATGAAATTTTCCTAGTTGTGACACCCTGACAAACATTTTCAAAGGCTTTAATGCCTTCAAAATTTATTTATTAAGTCATTACAACCACACTGCATGCCGGAATGATTTTTTTGTCTATGATTATGTGTCAAAAATAATTCAATGGTGGTTTTATTATGATTTCAAGACAATATGAGGTTTTTTTTGTTTTGGAATAGTATACACATGTTTTAGTAGTTTAAAACACTAAAAATGCATTTACAGGAATCCTTGGAAAACTGTAACTTGGAATAACATGTTGTTGGTTCCTACATTTCAAAAAAAAATACATGGTTATTTTCCTCTAAATTCATGGAAATACAACATAATTTTTCTAATTTTGACCCCCTATCATGTGTTTTTAAAGGATTTGGTACCTTTAAAAACTATTTAATAAGGAATTTTGACTGCACCGCAAGTCTAATTGATATGTTTTATATGAGTACATGTCAAAAATAATTCAATAGTGGTTTTATCATGATTTCATGTCAATATGATATTGTTTTCTATGGTTTGAACCATTAAACACATGTTTTGGTGTTTTAAGACACTAAAAATACATTTACAAGCATCTCTGGTAAACTATAACTCGAAATGATGTGTCATATATTCCTACATTTCAAAAATCAATCCACAGTCATTTTCCTCTGATTTTATGTTGATATGGAATCTTATTCCTATTTTTGACCCCCCCTCCCCCCCCCCACACACAATTTTTTTTAAATGCTTTGGTACCGTTACAAACTATTTACTATGTCAAAATTGAGAAAATGAAGATGAATTATTATCAAACATAAGGATAACAATATATAATTTATTTTTTTTGTGTAGGAATCAAACACATGACAATCCGGCACAAGATGTTGTCAGTATAGCTCTAAGCACATGTTTTCAATATAAAAGTATCATTTCTGATTAATTTAAGTAAGTTGTATGTGTTCTTTGAAAATGTGTGAATGATCTATGAAATTTAGAATTTACCTTGATATGATAAGCTATAAGGCTAGAAATTTACTTGGGTATTATTCTAGTAATCCATTGAAATATAAAAACTAAATCATTTTCCATATTCTCTCACCATTTATCCTATGTTTTCCTATAAGAGTCATGTTCTCACAATTTTCCTTTCGACCATGGAATTTATCGTTGTGATTCCCTATCAATAACACGACTCAAACCCCCACTAGGTGTAGTAGTAACTGATGATGACTCCCTACCAAATACAACTGATGAAGTAGGTCCAAAAACTATCCCCTATACATGTATGGGATTATCCTTCCCTAAAACAATTGCAACTTCATCGTTCTGGGAAACAAATGATTATTTTTGAAGGGTTCACATCCCATATTTTTGGAATTTGAACCAGTTAATACAAAAATATTAAAAAAAAATTTAAAATATTTGAACATCATAATATTATGTAATTAATAAATTTTTTATTACTATGTATTATTATTTCATTACTATAAAAACATAATATTGAAAAATAAATCATAACAACAAATATGCCTTAAACCCAATTAATTGGGGTTGGCTAGATGTATCAAACAGTGCTAAATTGGAATCATTTTATCCGTGTATCGAGACCCATTTAATTAGGTTTAAATAATTTTTTATAATAATATATTGTACATTATTTTTTTAAAATTAATGAAATAACATGAAATGATAATGAAAAATACTTAATCTAACATCTTTGGTAGGTTCATTTACTAAACTGACATCAGATTCCCTATGTACATTAAACCATATATATGTATGGACAATAGAGTAACCTAATTCATTAGCCTTTATAAAAATAAAGAAGTTAGAAAATTTTTGACTTATAATAAAATGATATAAATAATAATGAATAACATACAAACCAAAATTATTCTTTTTCTAAAAAAACTCTAAGACAAACTGATTTGAAGAATGAACTATTTCCCATGATTCATAGTATTTTTTTCAATAATTCCTAAAAAAATTGAAACATTAATATAAATTATAATTTTATTTTTAAGGTTATTATGATACTCTAAATTATGAAATTACATCATGAGATTCATATCTGTTAATATCGACAAACGAATTCCATTTCACATGAAAAATTCATTCACACACCTTCTTATAAATCTATCATGAGCTCAATGATATTTCAGTAAACTCCTATCATAATATTCATTTAAAATCTCACCATTTCATTAATAATATTTTCATAGTGCATGGTCGTGAAATAGAGTCGGGGACATCCAAATGAAAAAACATCTAGAAATAAAAAAAACATAACACTGTATAAGTATATTAAAAAATATTATTCATGTCCTGGAAATTAGTTATCCAGGAATATTGAATTAAATTACCTTTAATTAAGTATCAAAAATCTCATTTTTTCCAAGTTCTAGGAATATTCCTCTAATATTTATAATTAATGGGAATGCTCATTGTATCACAAATAAGCTGCCCAATAATCTACCAATAGATTCAAGAAACATCATCAGTAGGCACCCCAAACTCATCAAATGGAATGATAATATTGAATTACTTCAGGTCTCATACATCTTTCATGTTCATATTTATATATCTTCTATTGTTATTTTCATCCATTTGAAAAATGAAATAAACAATTAATAAAATATATATATTTTTTACAGTGACATACATACCAATAATAGTAACTCACCGATATCCACTAGATGAAGGGATGACCAAATTCTCTATAGTTGGAGGTGAATTGGATAGTGGGATACTAAAAACATCTGGGGAATGGCTGGCTCACTGGAAGTCTCCAGTACAACTGAATCACTCAGATCCACTAAAGATTATGGTAGTTTTGGTGTGCTCTGAGATGATAGCCATGTAGGATTTTGAAATTTATTTTTCTTCATCATTATTGAAATTCAATTGGTTCAAATATATTAAATGTATAGAAAATAAAAAACTAAAAAAATTTTACAAAAAAGAAAAAATAGAACAATGTATATGTGTATGAACCACTTATCAAGGAGAAATTGTAATACATTTTAATTACCATTTTATACATTCAATTATCTTCATCTTCATTATCTTCATTATTATAGACCTCCCTTGTGACGAGTGCTACATTTTCACCCTCTATTGCACGTTATATTATTTACATATTGTTAGTATATAATTATTCAATGTTTTGTGGTTGATTAGGTTCACTTTCACAATGTACCAATTGATCCGCATCACTAATATCAAATAAGTCTCTCTAATTTAAGTATAAAAAAACTAAAACCTTCAGGTATTTCATCATCCACATAATAATCTATCTTCACTTAGGAAGCCAAGATAAATGGATCATTCTCTACATGCTCATTGGTATGGATAAATTGAGAGAATTTGATAGAATTAAAATGTAATGAATCATTCATTATACCCAAATAAATATTATCCCACATTCATTTGAATAAGACAACCAAAAACTAACCATGATAGTTTAATTCAATTATACCATCCAAATTTCCATAATATCCCACCTTTGTAAGTGTAAATACACCACTATTTTTAGCTTTTATGTCTTCATCCTGATAAATTGAATGAAACCTAAATCCATGAATATTGGAGGCTTCGAATATAATAGACTTTATTAGAGGACCTAGGGCCAAAAAAACATATCATCATTTTATATTTCATCTTGATTTTCAACATTCATTATCTAGAAATATATATATAAAGTTTTAGTTTTAACATAAACAAAATAACTACATGTCAATTATATTAATATGAGTATATACTTACGTGATGGGTGATCCATTTGACAATCTCCTTATTACCATCTTTTTTTAATTCCATCTTATTCCAAGATCTACCCTTTAATCACTTATTTTTTTGACATCGCAATTCTTCAATAAATGGATCTTTAAAAAGACTACTGAGCAGTATATATCTATGTTCTCCTAGAAACTCCAATTCATTCAGTGTAATATTTTACCCCTTTCCAATTGGTTATCCAATAATTGGAAATATTGATAACTAGTTTTCCAAATGATAATTAGTGGCGATATCCTCAAAAAATTAAACATGATTGAATCTAGTCTCAATCCCATCCAAATACCTTGAATATAAGGTCAATAACTCTTTAGATATGTAACCTTTAGCAAGAGATCCTTTTGGTTGATATTTATTCATCATATATGATTTCAAATGACCTGTGTACTTGATGAAAAACTAAGAAACATATAAATAAAATTATGCAATAATTTAATAAAATTAAATTCACTAATGAAAATAAAATTAATATCATTGTACCTTTCAATTGGATACATCAATTGATAACATTCTGGTCAACCAAGTTTACCTTCTTAAACTAAATGAACAATAAAACGAATCATCACAATGAATAATGAAGGGGGAAATAACATCTACAAATAAAAAAGTGTCAAAACAATTCTTTATTTAATTCTATCAAGCTCAATTGGATTTATATTTTTTCTACAATGCTCTTTGAAAAAGGTAAAAGAGTTTATTTTTCAGTTGACATATTACAAAATTCCAATGAAAACAACTATTCAATCGAAATACATGAGTTGTGACTTTTCAATCCTTGTAACTTTCAATTTTTTTAGTCAATGAACCTTAATATATTACTTTAATATCCTTCTTTCACTTGTAAATTCTTTAATGTTTGAAGGAATGCGTCTTTCTCTTGATTTTTCATTGAAATAATAGTCGAAGGATACTTTCCAATATCATATTCCCAAAAATCAAGCTTTATATTCATTAACTCCAAATTATTAAGAGCATTAAGGCAATACTTTGATTTACCCTTCTCATTAAGCAATGTGAAATTTACATTTCCATATAGTTTTTTCTCAATATTCATTATGTCAAGATTATAACATATCAAAATAAACTCCTAATGATGATTTTTGAAAATTATACCCTTTATTTTTTTGTTCCGGATGCTTCAAATATTGTACCTTTTACCCTTTTCCCCTTCTTTAAAATGACTATATTTTCCAAATTCTTCAATGACACTCATTAATTATCCCATTATTTCTGAACCTAATAACACTTTTAGTGGATTTCTCAGTTTAATGTCATAACTTAATTGTGTCTTGTTAAACCTATATTTATGAGAAGAAATAAAGAAATCAATGATGACACATAAAACATCATTTTCTTCTATGAGATAATTGTTGATGAACAATATTACAAACTAGACAATACAAACTAGTATGAGTGTTCTAATCAGATAAATTTCCTAATCCATGAATGTTAGTAATTTTCTATATTAAATTTGCAAGTATTTTTAATAATTTTTTCATTGAAGCGTCATATATTTCCATTCCATCGTCTCATAATTCTCACAATTATTTGATTAGAGGTTGAAGGTATACATCAATTACATTTCTAGGCATTTTATTTCTAGAAATAATCATCGAAATAAAAAAATAATATTTATTCATACACAACTATGGAGGTAGATTATAAGGGACCAAAACAAATGGCCAAATACTATAACTAGTACCTAAAGTCCTAAATGGGTTAAACCCATCAGAATCCAATACCAAATGTGAATTCTTAATATTTGAAGAAAAATATAGATATAATGAATCAAACATTTTCTATTATGTTGAATATTTTGGATGTCTCATCATGCCATCATTACTATCTTGATCATGCCACTTCATTTCGTATGTAGTCTTACATTCCATGAATAATGTTTTCAAGAATCATATCAGAGGAAAGTAATGAAATAAAGTTGAAGGAGTTTTCTTATTTTTTTTCTTCTGGGGATTGCATTGATTTATACTCTCATTGTTGTTCATTGACATTCATCTACTTTTATGACATTTTATGAATTCTCCTTTTTCGGACCCTTCTCAATTGTAAAGCCTGAAATCATTAAGGAATTCATGTATCTTTGTATAATATTGTCCATGTTTATTTATGACATTATTAATCTCATAGAATGATTCAAGAATCATAGCTTCACTAAATGAATCATGAAGAAACTCTAAAATCATGTCAATTTCTTTGTCAATAATTTCACAGAGACAATTTATATGATACAACTTAAGTAGAAAAAAAACATTGAATACATATCACACCATTCAAACATTTCATGTTTCATGTCTTCAACTAATTCATAAAGGTAATGTTTTTGTCGTTGAACTTATTAGAAGGATTAAAATTCTCAGGGTCAATTGGAGGTTTTTTTGATCTATTGAAATCTTAGACATTACATCCTGAAAAGACAAATGTTTCATTTATCAAATTCCAAACTGAATTCCCCTCTAGAGGGTCACATTGTGTTTCATTGATAGGATTATCTTTTTTTTGAATTTCCATAACAATATATTCACCATGCCAAATCCTGAATACATATTGAATAGAAAATTGTTTCTATATAAAATGATCATATACTTCATTTCTATTTAACCATCACTTGAATTTTCAATCAGGACATACACATTTTATTCTATAATCCAATGATCAGTTTTTAATTACACTATATATATTTTTCAAACTCTTGTCATAACGAGGTGTGTTTCGAGGTAAATTAATACAACTTTTGTCCATAGATATTTGATTTTCACTCTTCTCCCTGTATATTGAGATATAATGATATGAATGGTTAATCAAACCAGTACAATTAAAAGTAAACATCAATTAACGTCGTTAATCATGGTCAATTAATTTATCCTATAATTCTATAAATATAGTATATAAAATCTTGGTGAACATTCATGTACACTTAGTATGTTCTTACGTAGAAAGTCTCATGCCAGTGTGGAAGAAGAATACTAAAAATTTAGTGAATAATCAATAAAACCAAATGGTTTCTTATCCTATAATCAACCATTATCCAAAACTCACTAAGGATTACTCACCAATAATTCATTATGGATAAATGAATCATGTAGTTACAGAGTATTTATAACCCCACAGAGAAACAAGCATTCATCATATAAATGATTCATGATCCCCATTTATAATAGGAATTAATGATAGTTATGTGTATAGGAGTCCTAAGTGATAAAATTTATCATTTGATTGTACAATATGATACACTACATAATGATATATCAAACCAATCAAACAATATTAAAAATTACACCTTACGTTTGGGGATTTCACTCTCTGAGAAATGGGTGAGAGGGGCTGTTGTTGGGGATCACCATCAAGGAGCAGGGGGTCATTGTGGGGTCATCATCAGGTAGCAAGTGGGGCTGGGGTAACGAGGATCATATGTGAGAGTATGAAAAGGGGTGTTCACCATCAAGAATGTGGGGTGAGTCATCGGGGGTATGTGGGGGAAGGGGGGAGAGGTATTTTGTTGGAGAGAAGGGGGGTGAGTGTCGGGGAGATGTGGGGTCGAGGGTGAGGGGTGGTCACCTACATTGGGGAGATGTGCGACCAAGGAGGAGGTGCGGTCACCGGTGTCGGGGATAGTTTTGGTAGAGGGGGGGGGGTAATCACTGGCACCAAGGAGTGCCATGATCAAGAGTAAGGGGTAGTTGCTGGAATTGGGGAGAGGCGCGATCGAGGGAGAGGGGTTGTCACCGATGTTGGGGGAGTGGCATGGTCGAGGGGGAGGGGTGGTCATCAACATTAGGGAGAGGTGGGGTTGAGGGATTGGTGGGGGTAGGGGGAGGGAGGGAGTCACTAGCACGGGGAGAGTCATGATCGAGGTGGAGGTGGTCACCAGTGTTGGGGAGAGACGAGGTCGAGATGGAGGGGTGATTGTCGAAGATGAGGAGATGCACTGCCAAGGGGGAGGGGTAGTTGCCAGCATCAGGTAGAGGCACAACCAAGGTAGAGAGGGGGTTAGGGCATCAGGTAGAGGGGGTGGGGTCAGTTATTTTTTAAAAATATTAGCAGCAGTTTCTATGAAACCACCACTATATTTAAAATATATTTAATAATGCTTTTTTAGTAGTGATTATTAGAAATGCCACTAATAAACAATCACTAAGACAACTCTTTTTTTGTAGCACTAGATAACATAGTTTGACAGAATCTTACCCTAAAAGTGACATATATAATTTTATTATCAAATCTAAATCTATAAAAGTCACCCAGAAATACCATCTCTCTATCCTCTCAAACAATTGGATTTCATTCACTACAATTTTTTTCCCACTTTATGAATTTTCTCACCCATTGTATTTTTTATTAGTTTAAGGAATTATCTCACTACAAGAATTATCACACAAATGAATTTATTTTTTACATTAAGGAATTTTATTCACACCTAGATGTGAAATAGTATGTACATGAACAAAATCATATTATATCTTCTTATGACATCAATTAATTTTGAAATTAAATCATTGAATCATTGTAAAAATGTAACATCCCGAACCTGGATGTCACTCAATTGTGCCCCAAGCCCGGTTGGCTACATGGCCTCAAGAACATCTTCCCAAATGCTAGAGGATTATGACTAGCAGTTCGGGACTAGGTGAGTCATTTGGGAGACTATACCCCCATTACCTTAATTTACCACAATATAAGTCAATCACATTAAATAGTGTAAGCAGATACAATAAGAAAACAATAGATAAAATAGACAAGGAAGACAAGAATATGTTACATGCCAGAAGTGTCTCATATTCCATGATGCAGATGATACATGTATTTAGAAAATAACCAAAATATGTACATAGAAATATAATAAAATACAAGTATCTAAAATCCAAAACGACTGAAAAGTGCCCCTATAGCATCGCAAGCCTCATCTTAGTCCTATGCTCCCATGCTCTAAAGAAATGATCAACAAATAGTTTTAGGTACCTTTCCCCTACTATCAACTTTAACTATATAATATATTTGGGTCCCCAAGGAGTCCCAAATAGGATGTGAGAAAAGCATCCCAGTAGGTTTCCAACTAAATATCTATATAGTTCTAATAAGTACTATGAAATATGCTAAACAAGTGAATTTAAGTAGTAATATAGGTGTGAAAGCCCAAGGCATATTATTACTACAAACAAGTAATACTAAACAGCCTATTCTGGCTCCTTACAACATGTTTTGGCTCCTAACAAGGCATCTACAAGTAATATAAAACAACAACACAGTCTTTCCACATAACCATCAATAGCATGTCCACGCGTCCTTACCGTATAAAGAAAACTATATCAAAAACACATGGCCTTGTCGTACAGCCATAATCGTATATCCCGCAGTCATGCCATATAATGAAGTGTAGATCACAAAAGTCCAGATCTGTGCTGCTGAAGACCAAGGCATCCTCATCAAGTCTCAGAAGAATCTCGATGGAAACATGGAATAGGCACTGGTTGGAATCCTATGAGCATGTGTACCAACATGTCCTACATGAGTCCAGGATTGCTGGATCCAATGGGTAGCAAAGCCTAAGGTATCTCATGGAATAAATACCAAAGGTGCATAATCAGCCATGGTGTCCACTAACACATTCCAGATTCATGGAGATTGTTTCTGAAACTTTTTTCAGGGCGTGTGCATCTGTCTGTGAGGACGTGCTACTGTAGCCCCGCATTCCCGCTTTCCAAAGGCGGGTGGCATATGCTCCTTATTTATGGACGTCTCCTCCTTGATTTAAACTGGGATGATGGGATGTTAGTTCATCCTTCCGTGGATTCCTTCTCTGAACTCGTCACCTAGTCTGAGTCTCCCTCATAGATTTAATACGTTGTTCATGAAACTCTTCCTAGTGCCATGTTTCCATGGACGCCGGTTAATTACACTGCTTCTGTCAGGACATTCCAAAGGGTCCGGTCAGGGCAGCAACCTTCAGTCGGGGTGTAGTCACGTCGAGGCATCAGTAGCATGTCTGAACGATGGGTAATTGGTGTGTCTGTCTTTTTTACCTTGTCATAGGGCATCTCGAGGGCGTGGAAGCCCGAGGAATCCCACAATGAGCACGGGGAATCATACGCCATATGCATGTATCTGAGGATTTCCTCAGCTTCCTATATTTAACACATGGTATGCCTCAGGTTTAACGTCCAGCGGAGACGGTTTGAGGGTGATCAAAATGTCCCATAAAGAAGAATTTGATTGGTGCATCCCAAGGAGGTAACACATGGAGGATGGATGGATCAGAATGCCCAATGAGGGCGGATCCGAGGTGGTGCGCTCCAAGGAGGGTGGATGTCACACCATAATGGCTGATCTGAACACCACTGAGGGTATATCATGGGGAAGTGCGCCCAAGGATGGGGGACACCATGGATTGCCATTGGATTGGATTAAACCTCTTGGAGGTTTCCTACATACCCTATGTAGAGGACAGGGATCAAACCCCACCTAGTTCGAAGGGTTGATGAATCAGGGTGTACATAGAGGAAAATGACCCAGAGAAATGCAGGGAATTGCATGTGGATAGCAGCCCAGGTACTGCTAGGTGTAGCAAAAAGGGTGGATGGCATGATGCCAACGGGATGTCGCGGCCCAGGTGAGAATCAGAATGGATGGTGGATGGATGAAAGAAGTTGAGGGTTAATGAAATGGGACTATCGCAAGGGTGACAGTGAAGTTGGGCTTGAGCCTTGAAGAGACCTCCTACGTATCCCCGTGGTAGGGAATCAAAGTCTGTGTAGTTCAGGGTGGTGTCGGTGGACTAACGTGAAGATGGACCTTGGTCTGATGGATGATGGGCTTGAACCTCATGAGGTTTTCTACGTACCATGACTTGACATGGATCAATGTCCTCGTAGTTCAGGTTGGTGTGCCTAAGGACCAACATGAATGTGGACCTTGGTTTGATGGGTGTCATCAGCGAACCGACGTGAAGGTGGACCTTGGTCCGATGGGTATCGTCAGCGAACCGACGTGAAGGTGGACCTTGGTTCGATGGGTATCGACATTGAACCGACGTGAAGGTGGACCTTGGTCCAATGGTGGTGGGGTTGAACCTCATAGAGGCTTCCTATATACCATGCCTTAGCACAGAACAAAGAGCATGTTGTTCAAATGAGGTGTGGAATACAGTTTAATGTCATGCGGGATAGGGGTGAACTAACATGAATGGGGTTGGAATGACCAGGTGATGGGATGGAACCTCATGGAGGCTTCCTACATACCATGCCTTAACATGGATCAAAGACCTCTTAGTTCAGGTGGTTTTCATCAGCAAATCGACGTGAAGGTGAAACCGTGGGTCCACTGGTGGTGGGCTTGAACCTCAGGGAGGCTTCCTATGTACCATGCCTTAACATGGATCAATGACCTCATAGTTCAGGTGAAAATAGTGGGTGTCGGCGAACCAACGTGAAGAAAGGACCTTGGTCCGATGGGAGATGGGCATGAACCTCAGAAAGGCTTCCTACGTACCGTGCCTTGACATGGATCAATGTCCCCATAGTTCGGGTTGCTCACAATGGCTTGTCGTCAAACTGAAATGTAGTTTAATATCATGCTGGACGAGGGTGGAACCTGACGTGAATAAATGATGGGTGGGCTTGAACCTCATGGAGGCCTCCTACGTACCTTGCCTTGACATGGATCAAAGACCTCATAGTTCAGGTTGGATGCAGGAAGGCCAACGTGAAGAAGTGATGGGTGGGGTTGAACCACGTGGAGGCTTCCTTTGTACCATTCCTAGACATGGATCAAATACCTCATAGTTCTGGTGGATGTGCAATTTAACGTCATGCTAGATGGGGGGCATACAGTTTAACATCATTCTAGACGAGGTCATATAGTTAAACATCATGATGGACGAGGGAATACAGTTTAACGTCCTACTGGACGAGGGCATATAGTTTAACGTCATGCTGGATGAGGTATTATCATGGCCAATGCTTACTCTAAGCCAACGTGAGTCGTTCTCGGTGTGAGAATCAAGAGGCTGCTGAGACCTGACGATCACGTCGTGAAGGGTGAGTCTGTGAGAA
The DNA here is from genome assembly GCA_963277665.1 of Viscum album. NCBI lineage: Eukaryota > Viridiplantae > Streptophyta > Magnoliopsida > Santalales > Viscaceae > Viscum > Viscum album. The sequence continues at coordinate 957,656,133 of OY728148.1, read as the reverse complement.
ATGAACATGGTATTATGTGTTAGGTGGCCCATGGTGTTGGGACTTACTCCAGGATGGAGGCCCAAAGTGCAACAAAGTGCAATGGGAGAGGGATTTGGGACCAAAGATGGAAGGTGCATTGTTCCCTATCGCGCCATCCACTGGCCTTGGCAGTGGGGAAGTACGGAGGTTCATGGGTGCTACCTTTTGATAGAGAGTCTTGGGGGGGGGGGGCTTACACCAAGGTGGTTTCCTTTCTCCCGTGGACATATGCTAATCCGGTAAGGAGGATATCATCCCCTATGGAGGGGTGATCCCATTCCCGTGGAGATGAGTGGCATAAAGAATGTCTGAGCTGGGGGGACCCTGCATGTGGGGCACGGGGCCAGATCACAGTTTAACGTCATGTGTTGAAGGAAACGGTGCTTGGTAGTTTAACGTTATGCAGCTCGGACGAGGCAGGTTTACTCCACACCCCTATGACTTACATGACTAGTACCCTCTGCTCCTTGGGGGAGGGAAGGTACTGTCAAGGCCATGGACAAGGTGGGTCACAAAGCGAACCATCGAGGGGTCTACGTTAGTGTGGCTATGAGAAGATGAAATAGTCGTTAACATGCCTATGTGAAGAAGCATTAGGTGAAGTGACGCTATGAGTGGTGTTGTCCATGGGACTTTGAAATCACATTGTGCAGACCTAGAGGGTCGCATGGGAAGAGGAATTGCCAAGGAAAGGAGTGTGCTTCATGAAGTGGAGTGACTTGTCCATAGCATTTGGTAGGGGTGTGAATGGGAGGTGCTTCGCGAAGTGGAATAATATTCATGGAGCACTGCCTCACGAAGCAGAGGGGCCTCACGATGCAAGGTGCTGCGAAGCAGATTGCTTCGCGATGTGCAGCGACCCTGTCATGGCATGTGGATAAATAGTACATGATGGGTGTTTTGCGAAGCATAAATGCTATGCGGCTTCCCGGGTTCCCTTGGGAATCCCCTTCTTTCACGAATGCCCATATAAATGGTGAAGGACATCCCCCTCAAAAGGGGGCTCAAAACGAGGCAAGGTGAAGGCATCTCGCGAAGCAAAAATACCCCGCGGAGCTCATGATTCCCGAGGCGAATGGTGCTTTTCGATTCGTGAGTTGAGAAGCCGAAAGGTCGGATTTTCCATACCCTGGACTTAGGGGGTGCCCAGTATTTATAGGCAAGTGGCGCCACGAAGAAGAGATCACGCAGCTCGAAGGGACGGCATGTGCTTCGTGGTGGCCTCGCGAACATCAGGGCATTCTTAGGGCGGTATCGCCTCCTTTGCTTCACAATAGCCACATTGCTAGGGGATATCCGCGTAAGAGCATCGCGGGGAAGCGTGCAGGGTTCTTTTCCTTCTTTTCTTCATGTTCAATATTTTGGCGCCAAAATGCCCCCCCCCCCCCCCTCAGCCTTGGATCCGCGGAGGGATGAAGGGTTGAAGTCTGAGGCAAAATCGCACAAATTATTGGCAGTTCGTGATGCTACCTCGCGAAGGGGCGCGCGGTACTCACAACGGCCGCACGGTCCGGACGCGCCACGATGCTCCGTGTGGGCGGAATGCGCCATGATGCTTGGGGGTAGCCTCCTAAAAATAGGGATAATGACCTCTCTTTTTTAATCTCATGACTTATGTCCTTTTGTGTACTTGACTTCGCGAAGCTCCGCGTACTCCACGTCTTCTCTCCGCGAATCATGATTCGCGGCGAACTGCAAGTCTTCGACTCTGCGACCATGCCAAGTGAAATTATTTTTATGGGCCTAGGCAAGGCTCTGCGGCTTGGTTTTGTGCCTGAGATTTCCGAGAGATCTCCGCAAGCAATCTTCGTGATCTAACCCGAAATGTTTTGGAGTTCTGAAACCAAAATGGCCCATCGAGAAGCTGTGTTGGGGGGTGCATGCAAACGCCGCCTAGAGGGATGAGATGGATAACTATCTTGACCTTGGAGAGATGGTCCGAAGACACTCAAACCATGATTATTTGAAAACACTGCTATAAATGATTCAGAAGAACTATCCGCAGTGGAAGAAGCTGCCCTTGTATGGCTTCAGGCTGAGGGATGATGTTTTCATTCCTGAGGCGTGTAGGGACGAACCGGCTTGCTGGGTCAGGAGCATGCCATGCCAGTGCCAGTGGTTCAATGCGGCCGATGGTCATGTGTGGGAGGACATCACACCTGTCACCGCCGACTGTCTCTACAACCATGTGAATAATATTGACGGGAATCCACTACAACTGGAGACATCCCCTCCTCTGTACTGCACCATGCTGAAGGCAGCATTGCAGGATTCAAAGAAGTGGTGGTCCGATGAGTGGGACCTGCTCTAGGGCGGCAAATTCACCAATGACTGGGCATGGGCATACTGGGTAGGCACCTCATGCGAGGAGTTTGGGGTCGAGATGAGGAGAGTGTGTTTGTATGAGGTGGCATGGGCCTCCCAATTCCACATTTACCAACTGAAATAGCTGATGTCGGAGCTGCTGAGCAGATGGTCATCTAGGACCAATACTTTCAACCTAGACCATTGGATGGTGAGCATCAGTTTGTGGGATGTCAATTAGATTTTGGGGGTTCTCATTTTTGGGGCCATGTATGATGAGTTACTCCCCATCTTGAGCGCGTGGGAGGATTCGGAGAAGATGTCACGACTATCATCGACACTGATGGCACTGGTCCCTAGAGAGGACATGGAGGCAGTGAGAGATGTTCACTTTAAGAAGTGGTTCGAGTGGTTCCTTAACTTCTCGGAGAATCAAGAGTTCCCTCTGAGGCCTTGAACAAGTCCAAAGGTAGCTCAACGGAGCATGTAGCACTCGTATTGGCAGGTCTTGGACGATAGACAATGGAAGACTTGGGGTTTCAGTGTCAGCACTGAACAATAGTCGATACTCTGGCTGGCAGCGTTCATCGCAACCCTTATCTGTAGTTGGATCCTATTAGTGAGGGATACCATAATGGGGGTGCGGCCCATCTCATTCATCATGGTGTTTATGCTACCCATGGGGCAGTGGGTCAATCTGGGGATTCCAATGCTCGCCAAGCTGTACAGGATGTTGCGGCAAGTTAGCGAGGGGAAGAAGACACCAATGATATTCGAGCCTTTCCACCTTATATAAGGGTGGATTGTGGTGCACATCCGGGGGATTTATGAGTACCCAAACCCTATCTCACCACCGGGATCAAACTTCCACCCCTCCATTCTGAATGCATCCGGGTGATTTCCATTCAAACTAACTGTGTCGATGGTGCTGAACCGGGTGTGGAGGGCGGATGAGTTTAACTTCCACCCATTTCCATTGCCGATGGGGGTACTTACTGATGACGGGCGGGGAACGGAAGAGCACTAGGATTACCTCCTGGCATTTCGAGGTAGAGTTTTCGTGGCACAAGTGGATCGTGAGCCACTCTGTGAACCGTACACCCTGCATCGGTTTGCGAGGCAATTCTGGTGCCTCCAGCAGCTGACCCCACAAGTCTATTTGGAGGTGCGTCACGAGGATAACCCATGTGTGATAAGTAAGTTGTCTCTCATGTTCACACATGAAGACGGGAAGATGCAAATTACATTGCCTCCATCTACCGCCGCTTTCAGATTGGTGAGGGAGTATGACATTAGCTGGGGGGATTCTTATCCGGGGGAGATGCTGAGGCAGCCAACTATTCGAGTTGGTGATGGTGGGCCTCCTCTATCCTGAGGTCGGGGTCAAATGGCAGCAAGGGCCTCTTGCGGTGGCGAGGCTACCGTGGCGGTGAGACCCGCACCGGCCGAGGGTGTGGCAGCAGCGGCAGATCCGGTGATTCCAGAAGTGCAGGGCCATTCGGAGGGGCAGCCACTGAGGGGATTCTGCAAGATATCCACTCAGGCTCCAAGAAAGCAGTTGTGTCATATTGACATGCTAGATGATGCCGTCTTCCCAGAGTCCTAGGACATTTTGGATGTGAACCGGCAACACCTCAGTTTTCCCGAGATGTGGGAACTCTTGAACCGTCGTGGGATGGTTCTACCTGGTATATGCCCAGTCCGGGAAGGTTTTACGGTATCTACGAAAGAGGCGGAGCAATATTTGGTCAAGCTGAAGGACTACATTCACTCCAGTGGTGTCCCACACCCACTGATAGACCTGGTGAGGGTACTGCTGGATCGGACGGTTCTACCACAACTGTCAACTGCCAATATGAGGGAGCACTTCCCCCTGCTGGAAGAATCAGAGGACTCCTCTCGGGAGGATGAAGCTGGAGGAGGGAGCCGTTGGAGGAGGGTAAAGTCAGAGACCAAGAATCAGAATATGATAATTTTGCAGAGGATCTCGTTGTAGAATTATGAGCTTCATTCCTCATGGTCTGTTCATAGGCCATCATGGATTTCTTACCGATATTTGAACTATGCAGGAAGAACTCGTACACAGGCCTCGCTCTCGCCCCTTGGTAGGTGATGATTCAGGACCATCAGAACCCGCGCCTACGGCTGGATCGAGTTCTGCATCTGGTGGGGCCAGAGCACCCAAGGTGGCTCCCCTAGAATCTCTAGACCTTCCAATAGTATAAGGAGGGCCACACCTTGGGGTCCCATCAGCATCGACTCAAGAGCTGCACTTGGTGATCGATATTCGTATGTTTCCTCTATTGGATTCATTGTTGTCATATGTAGATTGTGCCAACTAATGTTTATGTCCCCCTCTATCGTACAACTCTTTGAATGGGATGGGCTGCTGCGGCATGGCTGGTCCGGATGTCTGGTGGCATCCCTCATAGGGGAATTCCGGTGATGGTGGAGATAGTCCCCCCATCTCCCCGAGATGCAACACACACTATCATTGGTGGGACCACCAGAAGGGTCATGCCTAAGGTTATTGAGTTGGAGTCTGATGATTAGGATAAATCGGCCAACCCAAGACCAGTCACGCTTGCTCCGGTGTCAGACGTCATGCCAAATTCAATGCCAGATGCAGATCCCACCGAGGAATTCCTGTGGGCGTTTCCGGTGTACGATCCTTCCAATCACGCAGACTGGGACGAAACAGCCTCCGATGAGGCAGACATTAGCATTGTCTGCCGCCGATCGTAGAAGCTAATCACGCGCTTCATCAAGGACACCCCCATATGCTATGGCTGAATGAAACGGACAGACTTCGCTCGCGGCAGCGTGAACTGTGGGATGGGAGATTAGTTACCCAACGTCCTCATGAGCTCATCCGAGATATCATGGATGAGATGATCCGGGAGTATGATCGTGGGCTCAGTGGGGGTTGGAAGTGGAGGAAGGTGACAAACATAAAGAAGATCCAAGAGGCTGAATGTGAGGTCAAACAGCTGCAGGCCTGGGAAGATGAGCACTCAGCCTCTCTTAATATACAATATGAGCTGATCATAATGTTGAAGGCCCAGCTGGCTGAGGCAGAAGAGCATATGAGGAGGGCTTATGGAAAGATGGCTGCCATTCAGGATGGCATAGAGAGGGCTAGGGAAAAGGCTGACGAACTGCACCTCGCAGCTACTGAGGAGGAGCAGGAGCTGTGTCAGCAGCATCAATTCTTGGATGCCACAAGCCGAAGGGTGGCGGAGCTGCAACACTCTTTTGATGGGGTCAACCTGTCCATTCGGGGAGTCGACCCCCGGGTACTGTAACAAATTACAAACCTTTTAATGGTACTTTTGTGCATCAAATGCTTATTCTTTTTTGTTTTGAATATCGTAGAATGCACGATTTCCATTATTTGTGTCGGTTCATTACATCAATACAATGTTTTCGGGACATTCAGCTATAATTCCCCAAGCTCACGTGGGTCAAGGCTGATGTGAGAAACATGAGATAGTTTCCTCCTCGTCCCACCTAACATAGGAGTGGATACCAAGCTTCTGGAATCAGGGGTTTGGATAACATGTCTGGATTTCCGAAATATATGAGAGGCCTGGCCGGAGAAGGATGTTATCAAAACAACAGAATTGATGTTTCTTCAGTGTGCTCTCATGCACGAATGGGGCAACACTAGGGGCACTGAAACCATTCTGAACGGATGGAAATTGGATGTGCGAATTATGTTACCCATGATTCGGAACACTGTGGGGATGGCGTGACAATAAAGGACAATCTTTAACTATGGTGGAGAAATGATATCCTTACTGTGTTAGCCTGAAATGGGGACAAAAAATGAGGGTTGACGGTTGACCATGTTCAAAACACAGGACCATGTCACAAATGTTGTCGATCAATCCTTCAGTATGTTGGCCCATGACAGTAGGTGGACCCTAGGTCGAGCATCCGTACTGTTAGGGGGTCCTTCCAAACATGGCCAGTCTTCCAGAACGTTGGCCCAGGATGGTAGGTTAGCCGATGCGGCTTGGGACCAGGACGTTAGGGGGTCCCTTAAAACATGAAAGGGGACATGGGTCTGAATAAGGGGAATGCAAAGTGTGGAATATGGAGTGATAGTTTGTCCAAACAGAATCCAGCACTCATGTAATTACACCACCATGGTGGGAGTACGCCAGATGGGCGTATCGGTTGGGATATGGATCCTTCCTTCTTTGGGACAGGGCCTCTCTAGCATGGGTTCTGGCTAGGGGGGCAGAAAGGGGAAGGATAAGATTAATGATTCCTATTGGTTGGACCCTAGGAAAAATACCAGGGTGTCTCTACGTATCCCATGAGGATGGGAATCAATCCACACATAGTTTTGGAAGCACAATGTAGTCATAGACCAACAATGGAAGGTGAAATCCTCTCTGGCAGAGGCTTTGGTGAATCCCATGACTAACACGGGGTATCGTGAACTTGTTCAGAGTAGAACCACAATTTAGTGTCATTCATTGAGGAAATATGGACACCTGTAGTTTAACATCATACGATAGGACTTGGAGTGAAAGAGAAGAGCCCAGGGAGCATATGGTGTGGTATTTATGAAACCGACGTGAATGAGGACATGGAGTCCAAATCACACCACGTACCCCAGGAGGAAACTCTCCAGGTCAAGGGACCAAGAGTGAGAATTAGGTTGGCCCGAAAGTAGAGCGGTCGGGCATTCCTACATACCCCATGTGGATGGGAATCAAGACATATGTAGTTCTAAAACTATAATTTAATGTCATGCGGGACGATGGGAAGCCTGGCCATGTTGGTACACATCATGCAAAAACTACTAAGCCCACGTGAGTTATGCTCGATGTGGGAAACACGAAGTAGTGGTGGGACATTCTCGACATAGAAAGGGGCATGTTAGGGTGAAGGGAAGCTCAGTGAATACAGGCCCCATGACACTAACATGAACATCTGGTGAAATTAGATGCGCGAAGATATAGACTCGAGTATTTTGTATTTCCACTTGAACACGAGGAAGTGGAAATGTGTGAATCACGACGGTCGATATTTGGATCACAATGATGGCGGCATGACGATGGAGGACAATTGTTAAATATGGTAGAAACGCAGCATCCATATTGCGTTAGCCTAGAATCGGGACAGACAAATGAGGGTCGACCATTGACCTTGATCGAAACACGGTACCATGTCACAAATGTTGTCAGAGACCCGTAGGGATGTTGGCCCGAAACGATTATAGGGCCCTTAGGTCCAGCATTCATGGAGAGACCTTAATCCTAGAATCCATGTCTTCTGAGGGTCCTTTTGGATGTGGAAGAGGATGAGGATCCAAATAGAGATCTCACGAATCTTGTTTATGGGATGAGGGGAATGTCCCTATGAAAATCCCTCACTTCGGTCTCTTTGTCAAAATGCATCTGAATACCAAAACGAGACGTATTAGATTGAGGGAGTAGAGTCCTTTACTATAGGGGGATCTTAGTTTAGGGTCATAGAATTCATACCATGGGTGGGAGGAAGCATAGGAGGCACGTGACGGGTACTTACGAATACCCGATGTGGATGAGGACATAAGCCCTACCTTCCATGCGTTCTCTAGGGAGTTCTCACGTCGATGGACCAAACACGAATGTTAGGCTGGGCCCGCGGGGAAGTGCCTAAGCACTCCTACATATCCCATGAGGATGGGAATCAAGACATAAATAGTACTTATGGGTGGCACGATAAGGTACTAGTGTCATGGAAAAAGGGGAGTGTGGGCATGGACCTTGCACTAAAAGATCAGAGTTTGATAAATCTTGTTTGACCTTTAAGATGAGTGTTTTTTTTTGTGAAGCGACAGGCCTAGTGTAGTAGGCCCTGTTGTTTCCACAAGAATCAATCCATGATGGGCATTGACAAATGGCATTGCACATGACCAATACCCAACGTGAAGTACTCTACAATGAGGTCATCACAAAGTAGTGTTGTTTTTCATCGTGCGGCCAGGATGATAATGTCATAGTTTAGGGTCGTATGATAGGTCCAATGATGAATTTTAACGTCATGAAGTGAAGACGTAGTAGAGATGATGCTAGGAGGGGAATGTGTATGGTGTCGTGCGACATAACCGACGTGAATGAGGACATAATCCCACATCACACCACCCAGTCCCATAGTCAGGGTCCCGAAGGCAGGATGCTAAACTCAAGATGGACCTAAGGACAGGAGGTTTGGGAATTCCTATGTTTCCCAAGGGGATGGGAACCAAGCCAGACGTAGTTCTATAAGATCTTAGTTTATTGTCTTAGATCTCAGACCATGAGTGAATGACAACTTTCCAGGTAAGCGCATACCTCCACCCGATCCCTAAGCCCACGTGATGTAAACTCGTTGTGGGAATCAAGGGAGGAAGATCCTAATCACAACACCTAAAACATCCATCGAGGGGATGTTAGTGAAGAGCCCCGAAGGACACCTTTGACATGGATTTGTTCCCCCAACGTGCAGATGTGCACAGAGGAGTAGTACCAAGAGTTCTGAAACTCTACATGGACATGGTGAGACTAGAGAAGGATGTGAATCATGTAACCGACGGTTTGGGCTTAATGGGGTTGGTGTGCCAATAGAGGAAATCTGTTAACCATGGCGGAAAAAACAGTCTCCATATCACGTTAGACTGAGGTGGGAACACCAAACGATCATAGACCTCTGACCTTATTTGCAACGCTGGATTTTTATCGATTTGTTGTCTGAAACCCTTGGGCCTGGTATCTAGGCTATTCTTGGGGGTCCATCCAGGTTTGAATGATGATGTAATCCCCGATAAAGGGATACACAATGCCTGGAAAGCAGGTGCGAACGTGTCCGAGTAATGTTTGACATTCTAGGTAATAAACCGGAGTATCCTTAGGCACATTGGTGACCCGTCGGAAAGGGTCGACAAAACAGCTCGGGAGGGAGAGAAACATGGCGTGGTCAATACCAATGTGAATGAGGACATAATCCCAAACCACACCATATAATATTCTCGTGGAGGAAGAGTAGGCCAAGGGGCGAGGTGGGATGGAGGTTTCCAGTAGATGGGGATAGACGCGAAGCTTAGACATTCGGGTGGTATACATGTCCCATAAGGATGCGAATCAACCCACACGTAGTTATGAAGGGATACCCAGGGGGAATAATATACTAACAAAAAGGTGTTTGGCATGGTGGGTAATTAGGACATAATCCCACACCATACCGCAGAGTTCTACTGGAAATAATCTTGGCCAAGGGGCCCAAAATGGCCAAGGGGCCTGAGGGTAGGAGTCAGTCAGGGAGGCCTGGCCAATTTGCAGTTTAACATCTTTCAATGTGGTCGAGGAAAGAGATAATTGGATCTCATCCGGGGAGGTGAATGATATGGAAAGTAACCCGGCGTAAATGAGGACATAATCCTGCACCACACCGTACATCCTTTATAAGAGAGTCGGGGACATATGCCCGACCGCTGGCACCACCCGGAGGAAAGTTAGTCGCATTGGGAAGGGGCAGAACGAATCACTACACTCGATGTTTGGGACATCTCAGGGTGGACCTGAATATCTCGTACGCTGTTGACCATGTTCAAAACATAGAGTTCCTATGGTGACCCGATATGGGAGCAACAAATGAGTGTCGATTGTTGCCCAAATTCGCAACGTGGGACTTTTATCGTCTTGTTGCACCGAAACCCTCAGGGGTGTTGGCCTATATCAATAGGAGAGCCCTTCAGCGTTGTATCCAGGCCATTCTTGGGGGTCCCTCTAGGTGAGGAAAGTGATGGAGTCTCAGTCATGGATTGGGTGAAGCATACCTGTATCCATCCACGAAAGAGGCGAACATCTCCTGGGGGATGTGCGGTCGGGTCGAGGTTTACTCGACCTGATTTGGTCAAAAGTGTGCATTATTCCATATGTCTTGACCCGAGGGGAAGATTTCTGGATTTTGGGTTGGGCTGACAGATGAAATTTCTAGGTTTTCCTATGTATCCCATTATGATGGGAATCGAGCCATACATATTTCTTGAAGGCCATGCATTTTAACGTCAGGGTGTGAGGACGTGGGGGGGTAGAATAAAGGGAGTGGGAACATGGTGCAACCGTTATAATCCTTGTATGAGTGGGGTTAATAAAGCCTACTCCTCATCCTGCAAGGATCCTCTGAGGAAACTATACCCCAAGGGGGGGCAGTGAAAGAGAAGAGCTCAGGGCTGGGCTCGAGACGATGCGTCTGAGCGTTCCTTCATATCCCATTAGGATGGGAATCAAGCCACACATATTTATTGAAGCACTATTTAATGTCGTCCTAGATAAGGGATGCATCTCACATGGGGATAGGTATGGTAAAAATGTAACCTGATGTGAATGAGGACGTATCCCACACCAAACCATGCGATCCCAAAAGAGAGTCTGAGTCGACGGAGGCCAAGGGGCCTGAGGCTGAGCCTCGGTCTGGTAGGCCTGACCGGCTTGCAGTTCAATTTCGTATAGTAAGGACATGGGACAGGGGCCCAAGGAGGACAAGGGGCCTGAGGCTGAGCCTCATTCAGGGAGGCCTAACCAGATTACAGTTTAACGTCTTACAGTAAGGACGTGGGACAGGGGCCCAAAGAGGCCAAGGGGCCTGAGGCTGAGCCTCGGTCAGGGAGGCCTGACCGGCTTGCAGTTTAAAGTCTTACAGTAAGGACTGGGGATAGGGGCCCAAAGAGGCCAAGGGGCCTGAGACTGAGCCTTAGTCAGGGAGGCTTGACTGGCTTTCAGTTTAATGACTTACAGTAAGGACGGGGGAGATCTTAGTTTAAGGTCATTGAGCTCGGACCATTTTGTAGTTTATCGTCTTGTTGGACGATGGTGGAGATTTGGGTCGTGCGGGACCAGAACGTGCAGTTTAGGGTCATGCGGGACCGCAACATGCAGTTTAGGGTCTATTAGGACTGTAACGTGTAATTTAGGGTCGTGCGGGACTGTAACGTGTAGATAGGGTCGTACGGGACCGTAACTTGCTATTTAGGGTCATGCAGGCCCGTACAGATTAAGGTCGTGCAGGACCAAGGATGCTTAGGTAAAGTACATCTTGAGGAACTTGGCGTTGGTGGGAGGAGTTATGCGCTCACCATTCATGGTCACCAAGGAGTATGCTCCATTGGGGAAAACCTTAAGGAAGATGTAAGGTCCATCCCATTTGGGCTCTAGCTTGGGCGGTTTCCTACTGGGGATCATTGGTGCTCGAAGGGCCAATACTAAGTTTCCCTATAGAAAATATAGAAGGAAACCATCTTATTGAAGGCTCTGGATATCTTATTCTGATGCCTTTCGAGATTGTGCAAGGCATGAAGCATGTTCTCGTCCAGTGATTTCGATTCAGCTAGACGGATTTTATCCACCTCATCCGGTGCTTGCTGGTCATAGACTGCAGTTCGTAACGATGGACGCTGGATCATAATGGGTAGGAAATCCACATCCCCATAAACCAGGGAATATGGGGTCACTTGGTTGGAATTTCGTGTCCTCATTTGATATGCCCAGAGGGTGTTGTGGACCTTGTCCGACCAACATTTCTTGTTCTGACCATCCATTTTCTGCAGAATGATAGAGATGGTTTTGTTGAATGCTTAGATCTGTCCATTTTCATGTGCATGATACTGAGAGGTATGGTTCGAATGGATATTGTACTTGGCGTAAAATTTCTTTAGCTCGGATGCTCGGTTGTTAGTGCTGTTATCTGTGAGGACAGCATGAGGGGCCCCAAACCGATGGACGATGTTAGAGCTCACAAAGTCGACGATGGAACAAGCCTTGACCTCTTTGAGCGAATCTGTCACTGACCAATTTGAGAAGAAATCTGTATTAGTAGAATGAACCTACACTGGAGAGCTATCGCCGGTGGATATGGTCCCACTACATCGATTCCACACACCGCAAATGGCCAAGATTTCTTGGTGGAGTGGAGGGGCTTCGACTGCCAACGCAGGAAGTTGGCATGAACTTGGAACATGTGGCATCTCTTGGATAACTCGATTCAATCATGGATCAAAGAGGGACAGAAGTACCCCAACCTCCAGATTTGATGAGACAGCTTTGGCCCATCATGGTGGGCACCACCAGAACCAGCATGAACCTCTTGCATAACCTGAGAAATCTCGACTCCTTGAATGCAACAGAGGAGAACGCCATCAAATCTCCTCTTATAAGGGATCTGCTCAAGACTAGGACCGCTATGGAGGGTAAATTGCAGTGCACGACATTGGATTCGCTCATGCTCTGCTCGGTCATCCGGGAGGAAACCATTTCGGAGATACTCGACAAATGGTGTCCTCCAGTCGGGAGTGGCCTCAACCACTGTGTCTGACGAACCCGGGACCCCTGATGTAGAAGGTCCGACTGTGAGATGACTTACCCGTAGGATATCATTTTTCTCTAGGGTGATGTAGGAAATCACTCTCTGGTGTGCCACATGTATGATCAAATCATCTTTCTCGGGTTCTGTGAGTGATGCAGCTAAGCCAGCCAAAGCATCTGCTCGACTGTTCTATGACCGAGGGACATAGTTAACCTCTGGGCGAGAAGGGAACTGGGCCATTAGATGGAGGGTGCACTCCAACAATGGTACATGATTCAGCTTCCTGACAAAATAGTCACCATTGACCTTCTTGATTACCAGTTCAGAATCTCCTTTCACATGGAGATGGGGCAGATCGATCTCGAGGGCCAACTCGAGGCCGGTGATGAGAGCCTATTAATCTGCCTCATTGTTGGTACAACCTTCTGACAATAGGAAAGAGTATGGTAGGACAGCTTGCACCAAGGTGATGAAGACGATACCCAGACCCACTCTGTTGAGCTTAAGATCTTTGAGCCTCCTACCAGAGGGGATCCGGGAGGCACCATCGAAGTGCAGTTGCCAACACGAGACGGCATGATTGACTGAGAGGATCATCTCATCAGAAAAATCCAGGTCCAGGGATTGATCTGCGGAGGTTGGATGGGCAGCTAAAAATTCTTTCAATGTCTATCCCTTAATGGCCTTTTGAGGCACGAACCTGGGGTCAAACTGCTGGAGGATCACCACCCACCGCGCTAGTTGTCCATTTAAAATGGGGCAGTTCAGAATGTACTTAAGTGGGTCTACTTTAGAGACCAATTATACATTATGGTTCTGTAGGTAATGCCGCAACACTTGTATGGAAAAAATGAGTGCAAGGTAGCTCTTTTCGACAGGGGAGTATCTGATCTCCGTACCGAGAAGCATGTGCCTGAGATAGTAGAGACTTTTCTTCGTACCCTCGTTATTCTTCTGGGAAAGAAGTGCGCCAAGGGACCATTCTAGGGCGGTCACGTATAGGACCAGCAGCTTTCTGGAGACGGGTGGCATCAAAACCGGATGTTGGAGTAGATACTGCTTGATTTCCTTGAAGTCGGTCTGACACTCTTCATCCCATTCGTTGGTAGCGCCTTTCTTCATGACCAAGGAAAATGAATAACACTTGCTGGCCAGATTCGCGATGAATCGCCGTATATAGGTAAGTGGCCTTGGAGACCTCGAACTTCCTGAATATTTCTCAGGGGAGTTATTTGGCTGATGGCCTTGATCTTCTCTGGGTCGATCTCAATGCCCCGATATCTAACAACAAAGCCGAGAAACGTCCCAGAGGTGACCCCAGAGGCACACTTTAACAGGTTCATCTTTAGGTGCCAAGAATAGAGGAAACCGAACACTTTCTCAAGGTCATTATGATGGTCCTTGTGCTGGCGAGATTTAAACACTAGATCATCCAAGTAGCCTTCCACCAGCATCCTGAGAATCATCCTGAATATGCGATGCATGGCTCGCTGATAAGTGCCACCAGCATTTTTTAGGCTGATGGGCATAACCTGGTAACAAAACGTACCTTGGGGAGCCCTAAAGGTAGTGGAATCCTCGTCCTCGGGGGACATCTGGATTTGGTTGTACCCTGAATACCCTTCCATTAAAGAGAGGTCTTGTAACTCAGCTGTGGAACCAATTAATAACTCAGTCACCGGGAGGGGAAAGTCATCCTTTGGGAAGTGGCGATGGAGGTCATGAAAGTCGATGCATACTCTGATCTGTCCATTCTTCTTCTTGACTGGCACAATGTTGGAAAGCAACTTGGGGTACTTGACTTCCTTGATGACGTTGGATTTGATAAGCTTTTCAACTTCGGCCACAACCATAGTACCATCAGAAGGGTTCATCTTTATGGGAGGGTTCTTATACCCACGATGGTTCAACGGGAGGCCCAGGCGGTGAATGGATACATGAGGATCTAGTCCTGGAATCTCACCATAACTCCAGGAAAACACATCACTATGTTGTTTGAGAAAGTCTACATACCACTGCTGCTCCTCGGGGGACATGGATGCACTGATCAATGTGGGTCTTGGAACTTCCTCGCTAACAAGGTTCACCTATACCAATTCATCAAACGTGGTAGATATGCCTTCCTCAACGGTGGGGGGGGGAGTATCCTCGAGATATTTCTCTCTACCCGTGGAGGGATTTCCCGCAAGGGGAGCTGCTTCTGAGCTATCGAACCCTGATGGGAAGCTGGTGTCGGCTTGAGTAGTAGTGGTCATCATATCAGAAGACCCACGTGCCACTGAGACCATAACAATGAAGGCAGTCGATCCTATCCCATCTAGCCTTTGGCCTTAGGGGCCACGTTTGATGACATCAATGTAGTGGTGACACGTCATCCTGAGTCGGTTGATTCCAACCCGACAAGAGAGACACGTATGATGTACTACCATTGTCAAAATCAGGACATTCTGATACCGCACAGGGGTAGGAGGCTCCAGGATCACCTGAGCCTAGTTTGGTGTTGGAGTACGAGGTGATTTTCCATCGTCACTTGGAAATGGGAACATGCCTTCCTTTTGTACCTGAAACAACAAAACACTACCCCATGTGAGGGGTTGTGGCCTCCAATCGATGGATCGGGAAGACGTAGGTGTCATCCAGGCCAGCCCATGGATCAATTGTGACCGGGGAGGGTTCATCCTCAATTTCTAGGATTTTCTTATCCTTACTCTTGTAATAATCGGCATCCAGAGAGCGGCCTTCACAAGAGGCGAAAGGAGACACATCTCCTTGGAACACGCCTACTCGACCATTAAGGGTGTATTTGAGGCATTGGTGATACGACAAAGGGACCACTGCATGCAGATAGAGCCATGGCAGGCCCATCAATGCATTGTAGGCGGTGTCCAAGGAGACAACCATGAACTCGTTGGTGGCAATTAGGGAACTGAACTGGGTCTTCATGCGGATCTTGCTGACTGGGGATTGCTCCGTCCTATGGTATCCCTGGATTCTGAGGTTAGAGGGAGTTAAATCATCTTCTGACAAACCCAGCATTCGTAGTGTCTGAGTCGGGATCATGTTGATCCGAGAACCCGTGTCAATGAGGTAGTGGCGGACTTCCACGCCATTGAACTGGCAAGTGACATACAGTGGGAGAATATTCCCCTATATGGGAGGGTCTTCATCTTCACCGGAGAACGAGATAACCTCCTATCATTCGGGGTTCTCTATTTCCTCAGCGTGCAAGGCTTCCACAGTGCGCTACCACCGTCTCAAACTGAAGGGGGCTCTTTAGGGCCTCGGCAAGTGCTTCGCACAATTTAGATGATAGGAGAAGGGACTCAAGGATATAAAGCCTTTCTGGAATGCCAAACAGGTGCTTCAAGACATTATACTTTCGTTCCAAGCGCGAGCCTCTGCTTACTGGAGGTCGTTCTGCAGTTGGAGGCATAGCGGGTCCTGCGGGTTGAACCGGCAGTTTTCTAGTACTGAGTACATCCCGCTGCCTACTAGTTGAAGCCTGGAGAGTAGCCTCCGGTTTAGGATTAGGTAACAGAGATTGTCCTGTAGCTGGGAAAGACAGACTGTGATACAGATGAGGTAGCTCTACCTGATCTAGTAGCACAAACCTCGGTGGAGGTAAAGCTGAGGGCATCAGACGAGGTTGTGCATGATGGGCTCTACGATGAGCCTACTGCCTAGTTTCAGTAGCATGCACGGATTGATCGAAAGCACCCACTGAAGTGCCTCGACGACCTGTGTTGTTGCGGTTCCGCTGACGTTGGCGTCGGCTGGGGACGTTGGGGAGGTTCTCCTGGAATTCCTCCTCTTTGGGAGCCATATAGAGCTTTACCAGCTCCACGGTGTAAACCTAATCATACCCATGGCAGTTTCATGACGATTCATCCACCACCAGGAAGATTCTGGGAGAAATCACCATTTTAGGGGGAATAAAGTCGCCAAGAGTGCGGGATGACGATGGCAGAGGTGGAGCGCCTTGCTTCTTCTTGCCACGTTGCTGCTTGCCCCTTTGAGAAGAGGTTGGCTGCGATGACGATGTAGAGGTACTGGATACTTCTTCTGAACGCTTCGGATAATTCAAGAGTTCCTGAATGATACCATGGGCATGGGCGATGGTTTTTTGATCCATACAGTCATCGTATTTCTGGGACCCACGGTTGGGACCCTATTTCCACTCACCTTCGTTGTCGCTACCGGTTTCTTACCCTAAAAAGACACCCGCTACTTGTGTCTATTCTGGGCCCAAACAGATTATGTTGTTGTCGACCTGGTCTTTAATCAAGTCTTTAAACACATAGTATTGCTTGAGGGTGTGCCCCAAAATCCGATGATAGGGACAGTAGTTGGGGTGATCGGTGAGATTTTCCTCTGTCAGCCTTTTTCACTCAGGTAGGCGCACAATCTCTTGCTCTATAGCACTTCATAAGTAATAGGGGACCTGATTCTTGTTGAATGAATAAGTCCAGTTCCTTATTTCCGGATAGGGTGCCCTGGGGGCCTGTCCCTGACAAGGGGCCGGAGGGGGCTGCCGATGAGGCGATGCCTGATTGTCTCGCATAGGTGGTAGTGGCGCATTGGGCAGGGGAACATTACGATTCTGAGGCAGTTGCTTCTTGGTAGGAGTCTGCGTTTGAGGTGGATGACCTCTGCGGGGTTGCGGGGGCGGTGACGCTGGCAGTAATTCTAGCAGCCTGGGGGCTTCTATTTGGGCCACCGCAGTGGGTTCGGCTCTGGCAGACCTCCCGAATGGGATCACAGGGGGTAGTAGATATGTCTGACTAGACTGTTGAAGAGCCTCCTCGAGGCGCTGAGTCTTATTAGAGATATCCTGGAACCCTCCAGGATAGTTCTGGGTGATCAGGGAAGGAACCAACTCCGTTTTAACCTTCCCTACACACATTGTCAGTAATTGATCCTGAGTCAGTGGCATGTTGAGGGAGTATGTAAATCCCTTCCACCGGGCGATGAAGTCTGCGACTCACTCATCATGCCTTTGTTTGCACATGAAGAGGTCTGTGATGCTGGTATTTCGCATGGTGGAGCTGAACTGGTATAGGAATTGCCGGAAGAGATCCTCCCAACTATTCACCGATCTGATAGGGATCTGGATGTACCAGATGAATGTGGGGCCCTCCAATGTTTTCATGAAACATCAGAGCTTGGCGGCTTCTTACTGGGCCACAGTACCCAGCATGGGGCCACACCTAAAAGAAAAATGGGCCAGGTGCTGCGGCGGGTCCCATGTCCTGTTGAAGGGCGAGAAAGTGTTGTTCCCAAATCCCGGGGGTGCAGGCATATCATCCACCCACGCGGGATATGGCTTGTCATCCGGTGGGACTGTCACCTGCCGTGTTTCCAACACTTCGAGGCGGGCAATGAGTGCCGCTATTAGATCATCCGACTGGGGGTCCCTATCTTGATGGGGATCCCTAATCACATGTGCTTTGTCGGGTTCTTCGACATGGTAGATGGCTTCAGCAGCTCATCGAGCGACTGGAGGAATGACCTGTAGAGCAGCAGGGGGAACCCAGGCTGGATTTCTCTGATTTCCCCGTCGTTCAGGAGGGTTTGGAGAGACGTATCGCGCCCTCTTGCCATGAGTTCCAACTTCTGCCCTGTCAGTAGAAGCAGCCTGATCTGGGTTTCTCGGAGTCATCTTGTCGAGGGGAATTTGTTCATTCCCCTGCTGCCCTAGCTTGGGATTACCGTAGTTGGGTCACCGTTCTGCAGCATGCTCTTCCAGGAGTTCATCAACCAGCCTCTTCTATTTAGCAATGTGTTGGCGCAGCTTGACCTTCTCGGGATCTTTGTTCGTCTTCTGTACAGAGGCGGACGGGTTGGACTGCTTGGCATTTCCAATGTGCTCCTTACCCTTATTAGCATTTCGACTAAGTACCAGTGACTCGCTGGGTACAGGGAGGACTAGAAAGTTCCTCTGCTGACGGGTAACCCTCCCTGATGGGTCTAGAAGTGGTGGTACACCCTCAGGGGGTAATTCTCCTTCGAGAATTTCATGCTCGTCCTCCTTGTCCACTATGTCAGCCATGTGGACCGCGACCCTCTTTGGGGGCATGTCCTCAATGTCTCCTAACCGATCGAGATGTCGTCAGATAGTACTGAAGGGGAGGGTGGCATACTATCCCCAGCCACAGACTTTCAAATGGGGGGTAGCTTCCCTGATGATTCTACAGAGTAATTTGAGACTCTGAATGCATTTCCGATGAAGGGTTCTCTGGCGGCCTGGTGACTCAGGGTGTTGGGCCACAGAGAGTGTGACCAAATCGATCAAGCGGCATTGCTCGCCGATTTCTTCAATGTGCACTCGGCTCCTGGGGTACACTACCCACTCATAATGAAGTCAGAAGTTTGTTGCCCATATGATTTGGTGGAAGCTCCCCACTTCCTCTGGGGTAAGGGACTCTGGTGCGCAAAAGTTCGGCACAGACGTCACAAGAACATCCCCAGGAAGTGATCTGCTGTGAGAATGTTACAGAAGATCATGGGCTAGGACTCAGGGTGTGGCCTCATATTGCCCCACTCGTCAACCGGAGGCAGCTGAGGGATCGGTAGCGGTACAGAGGCGAACCGCTGGAACAGTAAACCTGGTGGCGGAGAATACGGCGAACGAGCTGACTGGACGATGAATTCTGGTCCATCCTCTGAATTGTGAGCTGACCTAACTACGATATCACGATATGATGGGATGATAGCCACAACTTCTAGCATAGAAATTGTCATCTCCGGTGATGGTTCACGCCGTTGCTCTACCGCCATTGGTCCCCATAATAGCTCTCTATGATCTCTAGTAGAGGTAGAGGGCGCTTCTGGTGACGATGGTGGTGATTTCATGGTTGGAACCTATAGAATTTCCATAATTTATTCCTCCTGGATGTACCTACGGAGAGAGGATGGAATCCGGTGGACTTTTCATTTTGGGAGAACGAGGCTTCTGCGCCTCGTTCTTGCCCCAGTCTTTGACACAGAGGAGCGGGGAGAACGTTCCATCGCTGAGTCGCATTCCGCTTCAGAATCCGAGAAATGGGCTGGTTTGACCTCCACTAGGGCCCTCCTAGTACTCTTCTTGTGGTGGTGACGACCCGTTATCCTGCTCCTAGACGGCTCTTCGGGACAAGGTTGATTCTCAACATGTTGCCTCGGAGTGGCGCTGGCGCCATGGCGGAGAGGACTCCCGCTTGAAATAGCCGAGGTGTGAGGGTCACCAGGGAATATGTTAAAGGGTACATGGGGTGGACCTCCATGGACAGCACCCACGTGGGTGGAACCTTTATTGGAACCGGTAGGAGCATGGGGAGGACATCCATGGTCGGTGGGGGCGGAGCGAGGCTGACCTTCCCTCCTCGGGTTTCCGGGGCGAGGAGGACCTTCGCCAGTTTCAGAGAGGAGGTAGGGAGTACCCTCACGTTGGAGAGGGACTGGATTGGTAGTGCCATTACATCGACGGTCGGGGTCAGGAGGAGGGACTCGATACTCTGTATGGTGGGCGCGGGAGAGGCTTCCGCGTCGAGTGTCACTGCTACAGGGCAGGACTTCCTTCGGTATGGGGGTAGCATGAGTCATACCTCCATGAAGAGATTTGTAGTGGGTAAGGCCCACACCCTATGGAATGGTGGTACGGGGAGGCCCTCTATACGGGGTGACACCACCGCGAATTGGTTCGGGGCGATCACCACTCAGGTCTGCAACCTCGAGAGCCAACCCGACCTGCCGATGGGGCAGTTTGGGCCTCAGTCCTTGTCGGATGAAGGAGTGTCCCTGCTCAGTGTATGTAGGGACACCATGATGCACGTCAGCGGTGTCTCATGCCACAATAGCTATTGACGTCGACACCCCCTTGACGAGTTTCCTCAGCTTGGGCCCGACGCCTACTCCGTGTCAGAAGAGCTAGCGCATGTGTTGTAGGGGCATATCCTAGCTGCTCCTCTAGTGAATCCGGACGGCATCGCTAACGCCACCAGATGAGAGCCCTTTCCTGGAGCCAGACATCACCGGCCTCATCAGTGTAAGGAATGTAGTCGTCGAGGAGTTATGGGGACAGGCTCCCGAAATGATTGAATGTTGGGGTGGGGAGAAGAGGCTCCTTGCGCGGCCATTGAGGGTGGTGTTGACGGCGGGGCCTGGATGCCTGTAGGCCTAGGTGGTCCATGTCCCGATTCAGGATGACCCCTTCTACCTCATATCTGCGTACAAGGATGTTGATCACCCTTCGTTGGATGATCTCTAATGGGGGTAGGGGATGTGGGCATCCTGTATTCAAATACGTAGAGGCTTTCATGGCGGTAGTGAAGCCACACAGAGCGGTTGTGCTGGTATTGCCCCCGCCCCTGCGTAAGTGAGCAGGCGGTGATTGTGTCTCCATAGCAGCAAATTGGTTCCTGGGAAATTGGGAGATCAACTAATCAGCAATGCAAGGTAAAGGATTGACAACCAGTTCCCCAACGTCATTCCACCTCCGTGGTCGATAAGAGGGATCCACTCCAACACGTTGCAGAGCAGAATTCCCCATGTTCTACTGCCCCAACATCCAGTGTGTTTCACACCAAGCCCGCTATTTGCTTGGCGGGACCCGACGCCGGATATCTGGATTCGGTGACACGTCAATCAACTGGTTCCTCGAACACAACTAACATCCACATTGAGGAGTAGAATTTCACGTCGGGTTCACCATTTCTGTTTTCGACGCTTTCTCTGGGGCGCAGGCATCCGTCTATGAGGACGTGTTGTTGTTGCCCCACATTACCGCATTCCAACGATGGGCGGCATTCTCTCCTTATTCCGTGACATCTTCTCCTTGATCGAAACTGGGATGATGGGATGTCGGTTCTTCCTTCCGTCGATTCCTCCTCGTAACTTGTCACCAAGTCCGAGTCTCTCTCATAGATTTAATACGTTGTTCATGAAACTCTTCCCAGTGTCATGATTCCCTGGATGCCAGTTAATTACACTGCTTCTGTCAGGACATTCCAAAGGGTCCGGTAAGGGAAGCAACCTTCATTCGGGGGAGTAGTCACGTAGAGGCATCAGTAGCGTGTCTGAACGATGGGGAATTGGCAGGTCTATCTTTTGTCCCTTGTCATAAGGCTTCTTGAGGGCGTGGAATCCAAAGTCATCCCACATCGAGTGCGGGGAATCATATACCATAGGCATGTATCTGAGGTTTTCCTCAGCTTCCTATGTTTAACAAAGGGTATGCTGTAGGTTTAACGTCGAGCGAATATGGTTTGATGGTGATCAAAATGTCCCATAAAGATGGATTAGACTGGTGTTTCCCAAGGAGGTAACACCTAGAGGATGGATGGATCAGAATGCCCGATGAGGGAGGATCCAAGGTGGTGCACTCCAAGGAGGGTGGATGTCACATTGTAATGGATGATATGAACACCACTAAGGTCAGATCTTGGGGAAGTGCGCCCCAGGATGGGGGGACACCATGGATTACCATTGGCTGGGATTGAACCTCTTGGAGGTTTCCTACATACCCTGTGTAGCGGACATGGATAAAAACTCATGTAGTTCGAAGGGTTAATGAATCAGAGTGTACACAGAGGACAATGACCCGGTGACATGCTAGGGCTTACGTGTGGATAGTGGCCCAGGTACTGCTAGGAACAACAAAAATGGTGGATGGCATGATCCCACCGAGATGTGGAGACCTGGGTGAGAATCAGGATGGATGATGGATGGATGAACGGAGTGGAGGGGGAATGAAATTGGATTATCTCAATGGAAACAGTGATGTTGGGCTTGAGCCTCAAAGGGACCTCATATGTATCCCCGTGGCAGGGAATCAAAGTCCGCATAGTTTAGGGTGGTGTCGGTGGACCGACATGAAGATGGACCTTGGTTCGATGGATATTGGGTTTGAACTTCGTGAGGTTTCCTACGTACCATGACTTGACATGGATCAATGTCCATGTAGTTCAGGTTGGTGTGCCAGAGGACCGACGTGAATGTAGACCGTGGTCTGATGGGTGTCGTCAGCGAATAGACGTGAAGGTGGACCTTGGCCCGCTGGGTATCGTCAGTGAACGGACGTGATAGTGGTCCTTGGTCCGATGGTTATCATCAGTGAACCGACTTGAAGGTGGACCTTGGTCCAATGGTGGTGGGGTTGAACCTCATGGAGGCTTCATACGTACTATGCCTTAGCACGGAACAAAGACCACGCAGTTCAAATGAGGAGTGGAATACAGTTTAACATCATACGGGCTGGGGGTGAACCGACATGAATGGGGTCGGAATGACCAGGTGATGGGCTTGAACCTCATGGAGTCTTCCTACGTACCATGACTTTACATGGATCAAAGACCTCATAGTTCAGCTGGTTTTCATCAGTGAACCGACATGAAGGTGAACCCGTGGGTCCGCTGGTGGTGGGCTTGAACCTAAGGGATCCTTCCTAAATACCATGCCTTGACATGGATCAAAGACCATGTAGTTAAGGAGAAAATGGTGGGTGTCGGTGAACCGACGTGAAGAAAACACCTTGGTCTGATGGGAGATGTGATTGAACCACAGGGAGGCTTCCTACGTACCATGCCTTGACATGGATCAAAGTTCCCATAATTCGGGTTGGTCATAACTGCTTGCCGTCAGACTGAAATGCAGTTTAACGTCATGCTGGACGAGGGTGGAACATGGCGTGAATAAATGACAGGTGGGCATGAACCTTGTGGAGGCCTCCTACGTACCATGCCTTGACATGGATCGAAGACCTTGTAGTTCAGGTTGGAAGCCGAATGGCCGACGTGAAGAAGTGATGGGTGGGCTTGAACCTCGTGGAGGCTTCCTACGTACCATGCCTTGACATGGATCAAAGACATCATAGTTCAGGTGGATGTGCAGTTTAATGTCTTGCTGGATGGGGGGCATACAATTTAATGTCGTGCTGGATGAGGGAATATAATTTAGCATCATGCTGGTTGAGGTATTATCATGGACAATGATTACTCTAATCCCACATGAGTCGTGCTCGGTGTGATAAACAAGAGGCAACAGAGACCTGACGATCACGTCGCGAAGGGTGCATTCATGAGAAACGAAGAGGGGCTTACGCGTTAGGAGGCCCATTGTGTGGGGACTTACTCCTTGATGGAGGCCCAAAGTGTGGAAAAGAGTAGCGGGATAGGGATTTGGGACAAAATATGGAAGGTGCCTCATTCCCTATCACTCCCTATACTGGCCTTGGTAGTGGGGAAGTTCGGAGGTACATGGGTGATACCATCTGCAAGAGAGGCTTGGGGGGGCTTACACCAAGGTGGTTGACCTTATCCAGTGGACATACTCTACTCCGATAAGGGGGATATCATCCCATGTGGAAGGGTGATCCCATTCTTGTGGAGATGAGTAGCTTAAAGAATGTCTGAGCTGGGGGGACCATGTGTGTGGCGCTTGGGGTCAGATCATAATTTAATGTCATGTGTTGAGGATGCGGTGCTTGGCAGTTTAACGTCCTACAGATCGGATGAAGTGGGGTTTCTCCACACCCCTAGGACTTACATGACCGGTACCCTCTGCTCCTTGGGGGAGGGAAGGTACTGGTAAGGCCATGGTCAACGGGGGTCGCAAAGCGAACCATCGAGGGGTCCAAGTTAGTGTGGCTATGCGAAGAAGTCGTAGCTGTTAGCATGGTTATGTGAAGAATCATTAGGCGAAGTAACTCTATGAGTGGTGTTGTCCACGGAACTTTGAAATCACATCATGAAAACCTGGAGGGTCACATGGGAAGAGGAATTTCCAACCAAAGGAATGTGCTTCGCGATGTGGGGTGCCTTGGCCTTAGCATGGGCAGGGGTGTGAATTGGAGGTGCTTCGCGAAGTGGTGAGGTGGGGGCACCGTGTTGGAACCGCGGAACCCTCCAGAGGTGGGTTTGGCCTCTCCCACAGCATCCATTCATCGACGACATGGCAGTCGTGTAGCCTTCCTTCCCGCAGTCGACCGTCGTGTCAGCCTCCGCCTCCGTTCTCCGTGGTTGACGAGCCACGACCCTCCTCTTACGGTGTCTGTCGACGTGTTCGTGGTCTTCTGAGGGGGTTCATGGAATGAATGATAGCAGAGGTTTGGGGCCGGGTTTCATAGTCCCTCACCCTCTACGTTAGCCTGCAATATGAAGGATATTAAGGGAGTTCAATAAATAGTCGTATTGAACACAAGATTAACCCCACAAGATTCCTCGTAATAACCTCCCATAAAGACAGATGAATTGCGAGTCAACCTGTTAGTTGGTTGACTCGCGTTCTTCATATAATTTCAAGAATGTGGAAGAGGGAAACAAAACGCACAAACAAAAATAACCCCCAACCTGGAAGAGACATCCACTAATAACGGTTGATGAAACCTCCTTTATCGTTGTCATCGGTTCGTGACTCGGTGGCGCTCGTCACCGCTCGTTGGAAGCAGTCTCGTCCTCTTGGTGGTTGGCTACGTGGTACATTTCTAGAGCATTGTCATTTTGTGAATTCGTGCCAACACCCCACCCTGGGCTCTATATAAATAGGAGCGGAGAAGGTGTTTATAATGCTCTGGGAATTAATGAGGTTCATTTAATTAATGAACCTCCCAAATTTCCAATGGTGTGGTTACAAGAAAAGAAGAGTTAAGCCATTTGATGGCATGAAACATCGTCAGTCCGGCCAGCGTTGTTCGTCCGTTGGAGGAAAGAAGGAAAAAAATAACAAAATATGTTATTTTATTAATCTTTCAAAAGACCACAAAAATAACTTTTCACCTGACCTACTACAGTCGAAGTTATACCTCTATTAAGCGAATCCCGGAGCTGCGGGTTCAACGATGCCCACTAATTTTTAAGCAGAACAACAGTTCAAAAGATAGAAAATGCCACTCACACGATTACTGAATGTACCTAAAAGAAGTTTGGAAAATTATTAACAGTCACCCTCAACTAGCGCCGGTTGAGGTTTGGATCTGATTAATTGAATTACACCCCAACGAACCCAATGGTACTCTCGGATTTCCAATCCGAGTTACCGTTTAAAAGTTATGGATTTTACAATAAAATAATTGTCACTTAATTATTTTATCTATGTCCAAAAGCTAACATTCATTGGTGGCCTATGCTGACCAAATTTAGTATCTTCCTAAAAACATCATACCCTCACAAGCTCAACGGTGGTCCCATATTTTTAATCTGAGTTACCATTCGTGAGTTATAAGCATTTGAAAAAAATGTTATTTAATTATGTTATTTAAGGTTATTCTATTTTTAGGTTTTCACACAGGAAGCCCACACCGACTAAACTTAATCCATGACTAGGATAAACCCACCATTTTGAGCGCAACAATGCCCTCAGATATTTAATTCAACTAACCATTTAATAATTATTCTACTTTTTCAGGAAAACTTCTTACGTGTGATAATTAAAGCTTAAAAAAACTTCGATGGATCATTCTGGGCACCCTGGGCCTCAAAATCGCACGCTGTCAGATTTTACAGTCTTGAAATAATTCTATATAATTAAAAAAAATATATGGAATTACCGAGACATTACAATAGTTGTCCTGTTAACTACCTCAACAAAAGCATTGAGGAAGTCGTGGTATCAAAAGCATTGTCTTATGTTCGAATGAAGATTTATGATTCTGACTGAACATAAGTTTGTTCCTAGATTACAACGGTATCCTTTCTATTTTGGGAGCATTATGATTTTTTCAACAAACATTGGTTGAATTTTGTGACTATGGCAATGAGGAGCAAGGATATCTTACAGTTTATCCATTCCAATATTTGGCAATCACTGTTTATATCCCTTGGAAGAGAATGGTGCTTTGTAGAATTCATTGATTATTATTCCATTAGATGTTAGGTGTACCCAATCCAGATGAAGTCATGTTTTTTTAAAGTCTTCAAAACATTCAAAGCATGGACGAAGATGGAATCTTGAAAGAGGATCAAGTGTTTGAGAATTGACAGTGGTGGAAAATATTCAAGTGAGGATTTTGATATGTTTTATTCAATGAAAAGGAATCAAGAGAAAATTCATGGTGTCATACACTCTTCAAAAAATGGAGTGGAAAAGTGGGAGAACACAACAATTTTGGATAGAACAAGGGAGATATTGAAGACTGTAGGAATTTTCAAGAAGTTATGGGATAAAGTAATTAAGAGAACAAGTTATGTGATCAATCGATTTACTTTTGAGATGATTGATATGAAAACACTAATGAATATGTGGAGTGTTAAACCTACTGACTATGCTTGGTTACATACATATAGTGGTCATGTATCTGTATTGTTTAATGATCAGGAAATATTGAAGTGGGATTCGAGATCCAATGAATGTATATTCTTAGGATATTTTGTTGATGTGAAGGGGTATTGTATGTTGGACCCCACTACCCATAGAATTATCATCAGCATGGATGTTATATGCCTAGAAGATGAGGTGTAAGTGATGAACAATGGGGGCTTGAAGAAAGAGAACACATATTCTGTAATAGTTGGGGTGGAGGAAGAATCCATAGAAGAACCAATTTCCTTTGAGGAGCATGATGATCATGTTATGATTAATTTTGGACTGTGATGATCAACTCAAGATAAAAGAGAACCAATATGGCACTCAAAATTTATCACTAAGAGAAATATTGTTTACTACATATTGATGGAGGACGGTAATCCATATTATTTTTATTTGAGGTGATGTAATGTTCAGAAATATCCACATGGATGGAAGAAATTCAGGAGAAACTTGATGCCCTTCACAAGAACAAGAATTGAGATATTGATCCATTACCTCATCGAAGGAAGACTATCAGTAAAAACAGATTCTTTAAGATCAATTGGGAAGAAAAAGAATAATTGTAAAGATATCATGCAAGACTTGTGGTCAAAATATATGCATAGAGAGAAGATATCGATTTCAAGGAAATATTTTCTCCCATTGTTAGAATAATGACAGTTCAGAATGTTATGGGGAATTGTGCAATATATAGTTTAACGCTAGAGTAGATAGATGTGAAGAGAACATTTCTACATGGTGATCTTGATAAGTAAATATATATTCTCTAATCCGAATGTTTTTCAAAATAATAAAAAGTGAACTTGTTTTTAAGGTTGAGAAAAACATTTTATGGTATTAAGCAGGCACCAAGGTGTTGGTACAAGAGATTTTATTCCTATATCATGAGTATTGGAAACAAAATACTTCATTCAGATACTTGTGCGTATTTCATGGGATTAGATGGTAGTGATTTTATCATTATTCTATTATATGTGGATGACATGTTGATAGTTTTCATGTGAGTATGATATTATGAAATTAAGACCAAAAAATAATTTATTGGGATATAGATTTAATGAAATAGAAATAAGGGTATGATTTAGCTATCAAAAAAGAATTTCTTGAGGAATATATTGAAATACCTCCAGATGCGATATTATAATACAATATTTACCCAAGCTACTATTAATTTTATGTTATCCTCTATGATGAATCCTAATAGTGATAATAGTGATATATATATGATGGAGATGTCTCAATTACCTTATGTACTAGTAGTGGGTAGTATGATAATATCTTTGGTTTATATGAGACCAAAAATTGCACCTATATTGGGAGAAGTTAGTTGGTATATGGAAAATTAAATACGGGAGAATTGGAACATATTAAAGAAGACCCTTAGATACATCAAGAAGATCATTTATGCTATATTATGTTATTGAGGATCAAATTTCACTATTAGAGCCTACGCAGATTCAGATTTTGTAGGTGATTATGACCAACGAAAATACACTTTGGGTAAGCTGTTTAATTTTATAGAATGGGTTGTGAGCTGGAATTCAAAGTTGTAGTTTTTTATATATTTATCCACGACTAAGGTAGAGTACATGAAAACTACATAGGCTTGTAAAAAGGTGATTCAAATGTGAAGGTTTCCAGAGGATCCCAAACAATGACATAAGTATATCGAATTGTTTTGTGACAATAATAACACCTTGAAAATTTAAAGGAATCTACCTTTTCATTCCAAGATAAAGCACATTATGGTACAATATCACTTTGTTTGAGATATGGTGGAGGAAGGAAGAGTGGATATGAAAAAGAAAATATTCAACAAAATTAGGTTAATTTTATGATGAAGTTTATTAACTTTGTTAAGTTGATATAGAAAAAATCCTCAATTGTAATCATAGATAAAAGAGCAACATGGTTGGAAGATAGAAAATATTTGTAGAAATATTATTGGTTCCCAAACAGATATCCATGTGTGATATATATTTTCATTTTTTTTCTCACAAACAGTTTCACCACCTTCATTTTTCAAAGGGGGTAGTGTGGTTAGTGGGATGGGTGGAAAAACTAACCCATGGAGTTAAATAGAGGAGGAAGGTCAAGTAAAGGCCTTGCCTATAAAAGGAAGAACACTTTGATGGTTTTTGCAACATCACCTCAAGTATTGAGCTTCCTATTTCAACATTTTGAGTGTTGTACTTTGTGAGGTGCATTATACATTAATCAAGAGAGTTAATTACATGGATATTTTCCTTATAATAGAATGATAGTGTGTTTAACTGCTTTTACCATAATGATATCATTCTATTTTTCTATGGTTTTTACCCCTCTTTATTTCTGGGGTTTTCTATGTTATATCTATTGTTCATTTTTTATTCACTTCTAATTTACTATTATCTCACAATTATTACACCATGAAAGGGATAATAATATTAGATCCCAATAGAAGCCTTACTAAATATTTTATTATCATATTTTATAAAAAAATTGTGGGTTGTGCTATGAGGTACCCACTTTCAATGAAGTAATTGAGTTGTATGGGAATAATTTTGTTTCTAAAAACTACAAAACACAAATTTAACATGTTTATAATTATATAAATAGTAGGAAGAATCAAGAAAACGCAAATAATTCAAATCTTTTAATGATTTCTCATAATTGGAAGTGTAACATGTTGATTCTATCAAACCATAAACAAAGAACGAGAGAATAAAAAGTACCAATTCATGTAATCATTTACAATAGATAACATGCTAATGAGAATATATATAACTGGTTTGATATTAATCCTCATAAGTACCATGACATTTTTGAGATGACAAACTCAAACATAAGAGAGATGATCAATAGAATTGATTGACACAAAGTAGTAATCAAATCATAAAGAAGACCATAGATTTTTGAGATTATTTATCTATTTGGAATATATGCATGGTGAATGGGTACCAGGATTCCACAATGAAAAAATGGGATTATAAAAGTTATGTGATAAATAGTGAAACATAACCATATAAGAAAAATGCATATGAGAAAAATATCTAATGATAAAGTTCTTGAAATGCCCGGACTCATAGTAGAACCATGTTGGGGATTCATCATATACCGTGCACCTTGGAAAAACTCAGACAACACACGCAACATAGAACCAAAGAATAATCAAATACAAGGCATACATAACTGATAGAAAAGAAGAATAATATCATACTAAGGCCACTTACTAGGGATAAATCTCTCCTATGCGTTTTCATAGAGCCTCTATGTAATTAGGTCTTGTTGTTAGGGTCATCGAGATTGTACTCCTATATAATCGTCATTTCCATCTAGGTAAAAATAACACTAAGGAACACTAGGACCTCATCAGATCACCACACCAAACATAGATAATGATGATCAAAAATTATCTTGATCACTATTTCTTCTTTACTATGTCATGGAATCCCACAGGTGCTCCTTCATCTACTCTTCTCCCTCGAGAAAAACTAGAGCTCCCAAAACCATGGAGCTTTTTCACCCAACTAAATCTCCCACAAGTGTAGTAGTAGATTCCAAATCGAGGAGTCATTCTATTAGGGGTAGAAGAATACTAGATCATATAACCAAGGATAGGAAAAATCTAGATAAGTGTCCCAACATAACCACTTAAACAAAATAAAATAAAAACCTATGACATCAAAGGATAAGCTATCAAGGGCCACCCATAGATCAAGACAATCCATTTCATGAAGAATGAGAAAAGGGAGGAATAGAAAACCAAAGGATCATAAGGATCAATGGATCAACATCAGGTATGAGGATGACATAGATCAAATTGGAAAGCGTACCAAGGGTAATGGAACATGCCCAATGTATAAACCAAACAAAAGGCATACAGGAACTAATAAAATAAGCTCAAGCTGAATAATACATAAATAAGACATATAAAAATACCAAAAATTAAATGGAAATTAATATTATGACAAGTAAAAAAACAATGTGTAACACCCCAAATTTTGGGTATCATATAATGATGATATTATGCATTTACTTTTGTTAAATCCCTTTTAACCAAACAAAAATTTAAAGGATAAACATAAGGCTCTTTATTTAAATAAGATCACTATAGTGTCTACAATAACCTCAGATCAAAATAGTAATCATGATAACCAAATATACCTATTAAAACCCCTATCAAAACTATTGGAAGATCCCCAATCACCACAATGAGGCCCAGTAAGTAATGGAGATCCTTCAAGTCAACTAAATAAAAAACATCACCACTATGATCATAAAAGCCATGATGAGAATCAGTAGAATGGGATGCAACATCTTCTTCCCTTTGAGATTTAGGACACCGTATGGTTTGGTTTTATAGGAAACTTTTTCAACCATTGCTATAGTTACCATTGGAAGCTAACAGTTATAAAAAATAGTCATTGGACCTTTTTAGGATATGTGAACTTATTTAAATATTAATTAGTTTCCAAATAATTGAGTTATGATTAGGGTTATAATTAAACCACAATTTTTAAACTCTAAAAGGATATGGTGTAAAACTTCATTTCACCCTTAAGTGATTTGAAAATAATTAAGGAATTCAAAACACTTGGCGAATTTTCCAAATAAAATTTAACGATTTTCATCACTTAAATAATGTGATAAACTATGTTAATTTTTGGTCAAATTAAATTATGTTTTGATTGAACTATGTTTTCAAGGATACTAGTATATAAATTATTATGTAGGTTTATTAAAATTTCCTTTTCGGAACTTTTTGAGTTAAAAAAAGGGGTTTAGTATTTTCTATTTTAGAAATAATTATAACTAAAACAATTTTAATTTGTATTCATTAATGTCGAAGAATATAAAATTCATTATAGTTTTAATAAATGGATTGTTTCCTCTTCTTAAAACTTTTTTTATTGTAGCTTTTTCAAAAAAATGACCCACTAGGTCTAGCCCTTTTTGGCTAGGGCCGTGGGAGGCAGCTCACACAAAGTGGCTAAGCCTGACCCTCAGCCCCATGCCAAGGTTGGCCCGAGCTCGGGCAGTGGTTCCCCGAAGGGCTCTAGGGAGCGAGCAGGAGCGCATAGGCACACCAGTGTGGGCGTGAGGCCGCGACGGGGTCTGGGTAGGCCAAGGCATTCTGGAGGGATCCCGTGTATAGGGCCTCCTTCATGGGTGTTGTGTGATTTCTAAGCACTCATTGGGAGGCCCGAGATTATAAGGAAGGTGAAAACCACTCTCCGTTTCGATGTGGTAAGTAGTTTTTTGGGAGAAATGTGATCTGGACCATTGGATCGCGTCACGCGTGATCTGGGCCGTTGATTCCAATCCCACGCTCGACCCTCAGCGATCGCGTCCCTCTCCGCGGTTTTTGTCAACCGTTCAATCCGGCTTGATCTAACCATGGTCGTTCAAGGTTTTTTAATTTATGCATTGAAGATAGACCTTTCGATGAAACATAAATATAATCTAAGACACTCAATTCTTTTAAAACAACAAACGCATCTCATCCCTTAGATCGATATTGGGATCGATCTGGACCATCCATTTTTTACCAGAATTTCCCCAAGCTTTGTCTTCTTCTTCCTTTGCAATGGGTTACACCAGTAACCCTACCCTATGGTACACCCTTCATTTTATTCACCTCTGACTACCGGGGACCCCCATGTCTCCCTGTTTTCTTCATGCACGACACCCCCCATTGAATGCAATGCATGTGGGTATGTTTTTTGTGTGCAAGGTGGTCTGTTAGCTTTTGCATATAAATAACTGAGACCTCTCGGTTCTTATCTACCATTCAAGTCTCCAGAAAGCCCGAACAACCCTCCCTGAAGTCCTCATTTCCCTGGTTTTTAAAGTAAGGGTTTTTATTTTTACCTTGTTTTGATTCTTTGAGAATATATACACTTATATATTCAATATATATATATATATATATATATATTAACCTCACGATTCAGTCCAAAAGTTCTTAAATGTTGAACACAAGCCTTCAAGTTCTCTTGCATTCAAATAGATTAAAGAATGTAAGTATTATACCTGGACTCATTTTGTTGTTTTGAAAATACATATATACTTTTGGTTATATGTATATACGTCACTTATATGTAGGAATGGGCATGAACTTTCTATTTCGATTATATGTACAATGTTTTTTTATAATTGTTCATGCACTTCACCTATTCACATACACATAATTTCATATTTAAATAATAAGTAAATTTTGAAAATGTTATATATGTGATCGGGTTTTTATAAAATTATTTTTTTGTAGGTTTTCATAAACAAATTTTAATGACTAAGGGAATGACCTGACCTATTCAAAATGTTGTTGAACTAATATTCATAGTGGATTAACAAAAATTGGTGTGCCAATTTTTTAGTTTGAGTTCGGGTACATACATATATTTTATATGTTGCATGAACCTTGATTTTAGTTGTTAAGGTCCCTACACATTAACCCTTGAGTTTAGGTGGAGTTTTAAAAACATAAGAAATAGGGTGTTAAACAAAAAATTTATCCACATTTAAGAGTAACTTATTTGATTTCCCGATCTTTCAAATGATGCTACATATGGTGATGATCCATTATTTCTATCATGGAAATTATTTAGTATTATGAAAAGGCTTAACAATATTGAATGTTTTAGCATGTGCAAGCTCAAAACCGTACTTGAGATTTTTGGTTCACCTAGTAATTAATTGGATGATAAATTTTTAGAATTTCAAGAACAAACTTACATGTGATAAATTATAGTTTTTTGTTCTTTCTATACCTTAGATGTTAATTTATGTGCCATAATATTCCTTTATTATTTCCTTTTAATAACTGTCATATGATTGTTAGCTTGGATTTTAATCATCTAGATGCCTGTCCCACTTATAAGATATGTAAATTCAACTACTATGACCAACTATGAATGAACTATTCAAGGTGGTATAGGAAATCTTGAATATACAACCCCGTTTAAGTAAAGTATTGATTTATGTGTCTCACATGAAAGTAAAGGCATATTAAGGGTGTGCCCTGATAGCGCTCCAATGCATTGGGTAAAGAATTAATCTCTAGAGATTACAAGATTCATGATACCCTGGTGAATAACCTCGTTAATTTTTCTTTACTGACACCTTGGGGATGGACCTCGATGATATGTTCATGAATGTCTAAATGAAATGTTGAATCCACATATTCAAGTCATGTTACAAGTTCATTTCAAGTTGATATGCCTATTCATTCACTACATTTTCCCTTATGTTTTTATCATGTTCACATTGATGTCACAAGTAGAAGTTTGGGGCATGATTTGTGTAAAATAGTAACAAAAATATGAAATTAATGATTTTTTCCTTCATGCACAACTCATATTAAGTATTAATCTTAATGGTTTAATTTGTGATTAAAAATTCATACGTCGTACTTGTTCAGGATATCATTTACTACCCATTTTTTAAAATGTTTTAATTGATTCATGTATTCCTTAAAAATATGAGTTGAGCACTTTCATGTAATGTTACATGTGTTATAGTTTTCTATAAGATAATGTTCATTGGATACGTTTTTAAAAAAATCATTCAAAAGTTTCATTGGTTTATTTTAAATCTGTTACTGTGAAATCTTATGCTCATCCTATGTTTTGAATTTTAAATTTTCAAGTAACAGCTTTTATCATATGAAACATTTCTGAAGTTAGTAGTTTCCCAGAGCCCGAACCGAACTCAATCCTCTGTATAGGATGTGATGTGTGTTTATTAGTGCATGTTTCTATTTTAAAATGACACATCATGTTAAGAAGGAACCAACTCCTAGTTTTTCTGTTGTTGGGTCTTCACAATTGGTATTAGAGGATTCAATTTGGATAACTCTGGAATGCCAGAACTGAAACAAAGAAAAATATACTTCAGAATTACTAAAAATGAGTTTTCTTAATTTTTAGATGGAAAATGAAAGTAAGAATATTTTGTCTCTTCCCAATGAGTCCTTAGAAACCATAATTTTAATAGCCATCCATGAAGCGTTTATAAACTATGCTCATATCCATATGTTGTGCCAAAATCTCTATGATGTGTCCAACTATCCCCGAGTACTTCAACTCCATCGAAGAGCGGGTCTAGATTACATATTTATGATTCAAGCCCAGTTTCCATCTTACACACGACGGGGGATGTACTACGAGGGACTTATTAGATGCTTCACTGTAGTGGAAAGCGTCTCGTCTCTCACAGCTTTCCAAGAGGCCACTATAGAGGGAGATCTCCATGCAACATACATGTGTCAAGTCTTGTCCTATGTTCATTTTGGTCAAATGATGGACATTGGCATCCTTGAATACAAATCCTATCATTCTGTGTACAGACAACAAGTACATAGGGATGTCTCACAGTTGTACACCCCACATGTCAGACTATAGAGATACCATAAGTGCTCCCATGCCATCGAACCTGATTACCCATGTTGTATATAGTTTAAGGAGATAGAGAGTTTCAAGATTCTCATGGGAATTCGTGTGTTATGGAACTGGGGAAACCATTAGACCAGTTTTACATTGTGCATTAGTAGTTATATAAAGAACATATTTTTTTATCTCTTCTTTCTTATGTGATTACTTTGTTTATACTTTTGGATGGATTTCAAGTGATTGAACTCTCATCTTAAAGTTTCAGATGGATGGAAAAAACCACATGTTATCTCTTTCTACTGATATACTAGATATTATTGCAATCAAAACCTCTGAAGATGAGTATCGTCCCTTTGCAAACCTGCAAGGAACGTGCAAGGAATTATTTAAGGTGGAAAACGGTCCGGGGATTCTCTACACATATCAAGGGAATGCTCCCATCTACAACCGCATAGGCTCATCAGAATTGGTTGAGAATAAGTAGAGAGGAAAATACCATGAAGGGATCTTCCTCTGTTTCACCCTAGGCTGGAACTACAGGTCCAGATTAAAATTTCAAGAGTGTGCTTTAGAGGGAAATATTTATGCGACCTATATGTTCCAAATATTCAAAGTTAGCCTTTACGACAATGTCTACAACTTATATGTTCTCGATCGGGACATAATTCAGCAAGTTCTTCGTACATTGGTCCATTTGGACACTTCCAAACATTGTACCATTCGAGCCTCCCTCTAGAAGCCCAAGTGTTCAGTGCATGAGTTCAACCCCTTCTACCTGAAGTGTATCTGGATCAGAGTACTAGAAGAGTTGAGCATCAATTTGGGTGTTCCACTGAATGCACCTGAGGATCCTCTACAATGGTGGATATGTTATGAACAATTGAGAGCTTCCTCTTAGCATGTTTGTATGAAAGGAATTGTGGGCAAACAATTCATTTATGGGGTTAGTAATGTAACACCCCGAATTTTGGGTATCATGTAATGATGATATTATGCATTTACTTTTGTTAAATCCCTTTTAACAGAAAAAAATTAATGGATAAACATAAGTCTCTTAATTTAAATAAGAACAACGTAGTGTCTACAATACACCGATAACAAAACAGTAATCATGCAAACCAAATATACATATTAAAAACCATATTAGAACTACTGTAAGACCCCCAATCATGACAACGAGGCCCAGTAAGTAAAGGAGATCCTTTGATTCAACTGAAGAAATAAACATCACCACTATGATCATAAAAACCATGCTGAGAATTAGCGGAATGGTAAGAACCATCTTCTTCTGTTTGATTTTTAGGACACTGTAAAGTTGGTTTTATAGGACACTTTTTTCGACCGCTTCTCTAGTGACCAATGGAAGATAACAGTTAAAAAAATAGGCATTGGACCTTTTTAGGATAGGTGAACTTATTGAAATATTAATTAGTTTCCAATTAATTGTGTTATGATTAAGGTTATAGTTAGACCATCATTTATGAACTCTAAAAGGATATGGTGTAAAACTTCATTTCACCCATTAGTGATTTTGAAAAGAATTACGGAATTCAAAACACATTGAGAATTTTTCAAATTAAAATTAATGATTTTCATTTCTTAAATAATGTTATAAACTATGTTTGCGTTTTTCAAATTAAATTATTTTATGATTGAACTAATTTTTCGTTGATACTAGTATATAAATTATAATGCAGGTTAATTAAAATATATTTTTCGTGACTTTTTGTGTTAAAAAAATGGGGTTAGTATTACTAATTTTAGAAATACTTTTATCTAAAACATGTTCAATTCTTATTAATTAATTTTTAATAATATAAAATTCTATATAGTTTTAATTAATGGATTGTTTCCTCTTCTTAAAACTTTTGTTAGTGTAGTTTTTTCAAAAAGAAATTGGCCCACTAGGGCCAGCCCTTTTTGGCTAGGTCCGAGGGAGGCAACTCACATGAAGTGGCTGAGCTTGACCCTCATCCCCAAGCCATGGTCGGCCCGAGCTCGGGCAGAGGTTCCCCAAAGGGAGCTCGGGAGCGAGCAAGAGTGCATAGGTGCACCCATGCGGGCGTGAGGTCATGGCGGGGTCTGGGTAGGCCAAGGCCTGCGAGCGGGAGCCTATGTATAGGGCCCCCTTCATGGCTATTTTGTGATTTATGAGCACTCGTTGGGAGGCCTGGGGTTTTATGGGAGGAAAAACCTCTCTCCATTTCGATGTGGGAAGCAGTTTTTTGGGTGAAATGCGATCTGGACCGTTGGATCCTATCATGCGCGATCTGGGCCGTTGTTTCTGATCCCGCGCTCGACCCTCAGCAACTACATATCTCTCTATGGTTATTGTCAACCTTTCAATCTGGAACGATCTAATCGTGGATGTTCAAGGTTTTTAAGTTGTCGCGTCGAACTTAGATCGTCCGATGTAACTTAGATCTAATCAAAGCCGCTCAATTATTTTAAAACAGCAGACACATCTCATCCGATGGATTGACGTTGTGATCGATCTGGACCATCTATTTTCCCTCGACATTTCCCCTAGCCGCATCTTTGACTTCCTCGATGCATGGGTTGCACCAGTAACCCTACCCTATGGCACACCCCTTGTTTCTTCACCTCTGATCGTAGGGGACCCCCATGTCTCCTCGTTTTCTTCAAGCACGACACCCCCCATTGAATGCAACACAAGTGGGTACGTTTTTGGGTGGAAGGTGGTGTGTGAGCTTTTGTATATAAATAACTGAGACCTCTCAGTTCATCTCTATCGTTAAAGTCTCCAGAAATCCCGACCAACCCTCCCAATGGTTCTCCTTTCCCTAGTTTCAACGTAAGGGTTTTTAGTTTTTCCTTGTTTTGCTTCTTTGAGAATACATAAACTTATATATTCAAAAAAATATTTTTTTTTAACCTTTCGGTTCAGTCCAAACATTCTTAAATGTTGAACCAAGGCCTTCGGTTTCTCTTGCATTAAAATAGCTTAATGAATTTAAGGATTATACATGGACTTGTTTTGTTGTTTGGAAAATACATATATACTTTTGGTTAAATGTATATACGTCAGTTATATGCAGGAATGGGCATGACCTTTCTACTTCGGTAATATGTATGAAGTGTGTGTATAATTGTTCATGCACTGCACATATTCATATACACTTAATTTCATATTTAGATAATAAATAAATTTTTACAATTATATATATATTATTGGGTTTTTATAAAATTATTTTTTTGTAGGTTTTCATAAACAAATTTTTATGACTAAGGGAATGACCTTCCCTATTCAAAATGTTGT
Source organism: Viscum album (assembly GCA_963277665.1). Lineage (NCBI taxonomy): Eukaryota > Viridiplantae > Streptophyta > Magnoliopsida > Santalales > Viscaceae > Viscum > Viscum album. Next base: position 957,617,541 of record OY728148.1, on the reverse strand, counting down.
TGAACTAATATTCATATGGGATTAACACACATTGGTGTTCCAATATTTTAGTTTGAGTTTGGGTACATATATATATTTTATATGTAGTGTGAACCTTGATTTTAGTTGTTATGGTCCATACACATTAAGTCTCGGGTTTAGGTGGAGTTTTAAAAACATAAGAAATAGGGTGTTAAACAAATCATTTATCCACATTTAAGAGTAACTTATTTGTTTTCCGTATGTTTTAAATGATGTTTCTTATGGTGAAGATTCATGCTTTCTATCATGGGCATTATTCAGTATTATGAAAAGGCTTAGAAATATTGAATGTCTTAGCATAGGCAATCTCAAAACCCTACTTGATATTTTTGGTTCACCTTGTAATCAATTGGATGATAAAATTTTAGAACTTCAAGAAGAAACTTGCATGTGATAAATTCTAGTTTTCTATTCCTTCAGTACCTTAGATGTCAATGTATGTTCCATAATCTTCCTTTCTTCTTTCCTTATAATAACGGTCATATGATTGTTAGCTTGGTTATTAATCATCTAGATTCCTTTCTCACTTATAAGATATGTAAATTCAACTACTATGGTCAACTATGAATCAACTATTCAAGGTGGTATGTGAGATCGTAAATATACAACCCCGTTTATGTAAAGTATTGATATATGTGGATCACATGAAAGTAAATACATATTAAGGTTGTGCCCTGATAGTGCTCCAATGCATGGGATAAAGAATTAATCTATAGAGAAGAATGGCTTTTTGACACCCTGGTGAATATCCTCGGTAATTTTTCTTTATTGACACCTTGGGGATGAACCTCGATGATATGTTCATGAATTTATAAATGAAATTTTGAATCCACATATTCAATTAATGTTACAATTTCTTTTCAAGATTATATGCCTATTCTTTCACTACTCTTTCCCTTATGTTTTTATCAAGTTCTTATAGATGTCACAAGTAAAAGTTCGGGACTTGATTCGTGTAAAATAGTAACCATCATATGAAATTGAAGTTTTTTACTTCACGTGCAACTATGATAAAGTATTACTCTTAATAGTTTAATTTGTGCTTAAACATTCATACGTCATACTTATTCAAGATGTCTTTTACTACCCCTTTTTGAAAGTTTCCTAATCGATTCATGTATTCCTTGAAAATCTTAGTTGTGTACTTTTATGTTTTGTTACATGTGTTACAATTATCTATAAGAGAATGTTCTTTGGATAAGTTTTAAAAAAAATTATTTCAAAAGATTCATTGGTTTATTTTAAACCCCTTACTGGGAATTCTTATTCTCACATTATGTTTTGAATTTTAAATTTAAAGGTAACAGCTTTTATCAGATGAAACATTTCTGAAGTTACCGGTTTCCCAGAGCCCGAACTGTACTCGATCCTCTGTATGGGATGTGATGTGCGCTTATCAGTGCATGTTTTTGTTTTAAAATGACACATCATGTTCAGAAGGCACTGACTCCTGGTTTTTCTAGGGTCAGGTAGTCACATAATGCATGGAATTAAAATCATTTAATTAACAATATTGAGTGAATAATGTTCAAAAATCTCTACCTTGTAGATGAAATTCATTAACAAAAACACTTGATGTCCCTACATCACCTATAACACCCCAAGATTTTATAGTATGTCACTTCTTAAATAAATTCATTTTCTTTGGTAGATAATGTTGTATTGAATTCCAAAATATGGTTATGTTACACACAACAATGAGTTGGCTTGCGTTACACACAAGACCGGGTTTTACAAAAAAATAATATATTATTAAAATATTATAATTCAATATAATTAGATATAACCTAGCCATTAAGTTAGTGGTTATGAGTATTATTAACTAACTTATGAAAATATATGGCTGAATTCGTTGGTTCTAAATTAATTAAAAATTAATATATTAACCAACTGAATATATATGAGATATTTTTTAAAGAACTATTTTTTTGCTCACAAAGTCATTTTATTTTAATAAATTAAATTAATTACTATTATAAAATGATATTAATGAAATATATATTATATATATTAAATAAAATATTTTTGATATTCATATAATATATTTGAGATGTAATAGATAATAACAAACCCAATATTACACATGAAACCTAATTTTTTATAAAAACCGTTTTTTCATTTTTATTGGAGAACCTTTTTTAAATCCAATTTTTGACAATTTTATTAATTCTATTAGAAAAAATAAACATTATTTTTTAAATATAAATATAAAATTTTACTTTAGTTAAATTTTTGTTATTTTTCTGATATGATTCTTGTTTTGATGAATAGTGAAAAATACTAAATTTTAATTGAAAACAAATTTTTTCATCAAAATAATTTATAGTGTTAAATTATATTATTAAATGTTTTTAAAGTATAAATTGATTGAATTTATCATTTAATAAAATTTATGTTATTATAATCAATTTTACAATGAATTTAGATATAAAAATGCTTCAATCTTTTGCAGGTTTAAACTTTAATAACTCATTTTCTCATGCCGTCAACAAGATTATTTTTAAATTAAATACTAAAAATTCTATGTTTTGAATTATGAAAAATGGATTCTATATTTGGAATTAATGGGTACAATTTATATAAATAGGTTTCATTTATTTTTTGTCATATGAATAGTAAAATTTATTAATATTTTAATTACCAAAGTTAAGCGTAAATTAGGTAATTATAGATATAAATGATACTATAAAATTACCCCAACACTTGTCCTAATTTCATTTAATGAGTGGTTTTCTACCAAAATCATAATTAGGTTGAATTTATACTCTTTTTAAGCCACTTGGATGAGAATAAGAGATTTATTATATTTTATTTAAAGATAAGTTAAAAATGTCATACTCCTGTTTTTAATAAGTATTACATTTTTAATACATGGTTATCGAAAAGATAAATTAGACTATACATATTCATTTGAAAGATAATAAATTTATATTTATCATGATAATTTATTTAAAAAATTTATACAAGAAATATTTTAATTAAAATCGTTCATAATAATGACGTAGTAATTATTTAATTAATAGAAATAAAAAATAAATGATATTAAATACATTAAAATAAATAAAATTTGACATAATTAATTACATCTATGAATTTTATAGATAATTTATAAATTTGAGTGATGTATTATAAGTTTTGGTTCAATGTTATCATTAAGTTATGATTTTTTTAAAAAAGACAAACATTGAATAGTATAAAAAATGAAAAAAAATGATACTTTAAAATAATTAATATTTTGTTAAATGATATAAAATTCATAAAAATATAAATTCGTCCAAATAACTAAAATAAGGTTAAATATGTCACAATGATCTATTTGGGGTTCGTTTATCATTTTATAGTAACTATATTATCCCTAAAGAGTAAAACAAATTCCATGGTAAGGGTTAAAGGGTTTAACTAAGGGTTAATGACAAATGATAAGGTTAACATTGTGACCTAAACATGCCTAAAAATTATTTTTTGAGAGGATTTAGAACCATAATCATCTTAGGTTTTAAATAACAAAACATTAAAACATTTTTAATTAAAAAATAATATATATTAACTTAATATTTTGGGAGTTTCCTAAAATTCCCCACCTAAATTATAAAAGGGAACTTTCTCCCTCACTTACACCAATTTTAACCTTCTAGATCTACAAAACCCTACCAATTTATCTTCATTAATTCCATATAAAAATATTAGAGGTTCTCGGATTCTCAAAAGACTAACCCTAGTGTCTCTAAGAGGAGATCAGTAGAGACCCAACCCCAGAAGGCCCAAAGGTTGTGTCTTCTACTATTTCATTGACCTGATTACAGGGAATTAAATCCCAAATGAATGAGAGTTTAGTAGTCTCGATAAAATAGATATATACATGAAAAATTAATAAACTAATTACAATATATTTTTCTTCTTCTTTCTAAATAAATATCTTTGAGGATTACTCTAATATAGTTAGTAAATCCATACATATCTTTCATCGTATGTTTCTTCGATTCCTGGGTAAATAAATATAATAAGGGTGAGATAAAATGATTAGTAAGATCAAAATATAGTGGAAGAAATTACGAATCAATGATAATAATAATTACGAAATGGTGAATAATTGAATTCACATGCCATGTAATAAATAAACTAAGAAAGAGGTGCATAAAAAATATGACAAGCTAATAAATGAAAACACATGACATTAAAATAACAAGATACGAAAAAAGAAATATGGTCAGGTAAGAAACTGAAATGCATACTATGTAAATAATAAAAAATTAAATGTATCCATAGATATCTTGACACAAAATCCCAAGGATGAATAATAAATGAAAAAAATTAGGTAAATGATTTCTTAATGGATGTCATGTCTAAGGCATGTGAAAACCTATACCCTCACGACTTTTCATATGACGGGTTAAAATATTCTGATTTGCAAAAATAATTTTTCTCATGAGAACATATCAATTCATTTAGGATCTATATAATGTTTAGTATCCTCCCATCATTTATTTTCAAAATTATTCCTCAAATTGAATAATCAAAATAAATAATATTCCTTATCAAATATCTGTATTGAATAAAGTAAATGAAATTATCAACATTTTCTAAAGTAATAAAATAACTGTCAGAGTAGACATCATATGTAAAATGGTATCTGATTTAGGATATAGTAACTTCCACGATGAATGAAATAGATAATTGGGAGTAAATTCAATGTTCAATGATCAAAAGAGATTGAATATTTCAAGAGGAATAACAAATAATTCAAGGAAATGAATGTTAATACTATCCTTCTAAAAATCAAGAATAAACCATTCAAAGGAAGAATACATATGATATCAACAAAATAATCATAAGTGGAGTAATAATAAATTGTTCACTACTACAAAATAGGGCTTTAAAAGTCCTAGAATAGTACATTATCACTTCTAATAAAATATTGACAATATGAGCGTGGTTAAAAGTTCAAAAATTTATCAGTGCTAAAAAGAATTGTTAAAGTCCCCCTTTAACAATGATAAAAAACATTGTTAAAGGGGTCCTTTAACAACACTTTTTTAGTGATGTTAAAGGGGGACTTTAATAACACTTTTTTAGTGATGATAATGGGAGCACTGTTAAAGGTGTAAAAATATATTTTTTTGGACACTTATGAGCTTGACACCCTTTATCAGCGCTTCCACGATCCCTTTAATAGCACTCCACCTCCCCTTTATCACTGCTTTTCACCCCGCCACCTTTTATCATCACTTCGTGAATTTTTATCCAAATGTGCATCTTCATGGATTCAAACCCTGCACCTCTCGTTCAAATATGGAACACCTTTACCACTACGCTATGTTGTTTTGATGTCAATTTAATGATATTTATGTTTATATATATATCTATATATATAATTATTTTAAATTACATTTATATAATATATATGTGTGTGTCTGTGATATATATATACTTCTATTTATTTAAATATGTTATATATTATATTCATTTATATATAATATAATAGAATATAAATATATATCTCTTTATTAATACACACAAATGTATATGTATATATAATGTAAAAATGGCTAGATATTATTTTAAATACATCTTTAGAATATGTATATATTTACATATATTATAATATACATTTTTACATAAATATGTTGATATATGTATTTATATGAGTTATTTATTATAAGTAAACGTAAGAAACATGCATATATTTAACTATAAATAACATTAAATTATGAAAAATGAAATTTTTTTAAAACAATAATGTCAATTTAAATGTAATACCAAGGAATAAAATTAGTCACCACCAAAAAAGGCAATAAGACCCCCCTTAAAATAGGTTGAAAATCTATCGAATGTCAAACAATCAGGGTACCCAAACTAAAAACTCTATTTTTGAGATCTTATGAGATTTTTTGACCTTTAAACATGTGATAGAGGTTTAGCATTGTCACTAAGGTTGTAGATCTCATCCAAAAATTTGATTTGATATGTGGTAGAGAATAAATGGACACCTAGATCAAAAGTTATCACTGTTTAAAGTTTGAGTTATGTTTTCAACTTATTTTAGATATTTTATTATTTTTTGGAATTTCTATCTTCAAATTGATATTAAATGACTATTAATCAGAAATAATAAGAAAATTATGAATAAAAAATATTTTTATTTATTAATTTTCTAATCCATTTTCACAAAATATCTTATATATTAAGTGTAAAATTCTATTTACTTTATCTTAAACATATTTTAAAAAATATATTTTATATTTATATCAGTATAAATATATTTATCTATTAATATATTATTTTTAATGGTTTTTTTAAGTATACCATTATAAGTGCTACTAAAAAACTTTGATAAAGAGGGGTCTTTATCAGCGCTTCTAAAAAAGAGCTGATAAGGACCCCCCATTAACAGTGTTTTTTTACAAGTGCTGTTAAAAGATCCCGTTTATCAGTGCTTTTTTAAAAGTGCTGATAAAGGTTCCCCTTAAACAATTTTTTTTATCATTATTAATGACCTCCATTAATAATGTTTTTTATCACTCACAAAGGGGGTATTTAACCTCATTTTTAGCTAAGACTGTTAAATCCCTAGTATTGGATGAACCTAGTTTTTTAGTAGTTTCTATTATGCTGATGAATAGAAATACTATAAAACGATATTTTAAAAAAATTGTGACTATATAATATGATTATTAAAACCTTTTGCAAAAAATTTTCTTTGAAAATATCTTTTGAAAAAAAATCTTTATAAAGTAACCTTTTAGACATGAAATGGAAGCTTCAAAGAAATGACAATAGGTAAATCTGTATTGTCACGACCCGTCCTCGGGGCCCGTGCCGTGACTACCCCAAGCCCGCCTTCCATAGGCCAGGGGCTGGCGACTAGCACCAAGGCGTAAAATCCCGGTAAACAGGGAAGGCATTGCCTTTATAAGTAACAACCACACAGAGTCAGCAAGCGGAAAGTAAAGTGCAGAAAAGTAAAGAGGGCCGGAATACAAGCCCAACTGTAAAGTACAACTGAAAAGTAAAGTACAGCAACTGAAGAAAAGACGGCGGCCTCGTGTCGTCCACTGGCAATCCCACCTGAAGGTTGGGTACATATAGCCTCCAGGCTCTTCGGGTCCCACGTCCGCTCCGAGCACGTCCCGCCCAGTGGTCCACCTCCAGGTACCGTCCTGCTCCACGCCCCAACCGTGATCAGCGCTGTCCGTCGTCTGCAACCAACACAACAAGGTGCGGGCATAGCCCGTGCAGGGGTGAGTATAAGCTACTCAGTAAGGACCCCGAGACCCCCGAAGGTCTCCCGAAATCCACAAAGGATATAGCACAAAGAGAGATGCAATCACGAAGTAACATCTGACTCGACTTAGGTATATGCCCATACATATACCTAAGTCCCCAATTCTAGCTCTGATCACGAGCTCCCGAACAACTCAATCCACAAAGGAAAGCAAGGCTCAAATCCACAAGGAGAGTAAACAGTAAATCCACAAAGGATAGTCCAACACAAACCACAAAGGAGAGAAACATAAGATTCAGCTCAACCAGGTATACTTTTTCAGATGACGTCAAAGATGATCACTGATCCATCTAAGTCGTCGGACCCACGAAGGATCGATAGGTACTAACCCCCGCAAAAGACCCACACAGGATCGGGCTCACACAGAACCTGTAGGCAATGGCTCACACAGAGCCGGTAGGCAGTGGCTCACACAGAACCGGTAGTAGGACCCACACAGGATCGGGCACTGATCCACGTAGGATCGCTGAGTGCAGTAGTCGACGCAGTCCACTGAGGATCTCTGCACAGTCGTCGCCGCAGTCCACAAAGGATCTCTGCTCTGCCGTCGTCGCAGTCCACGGAGGATCTCTGCTCTGCCGTCGTCGCAGTCCACGGAGGATCTCTGCTCTGTCGTCGAAGTCACAGCCAGCGCTAGGGTTCCCGCACATAGCGAGCTCGTTTAGGAGGGTCCGCTCCACGAGCCGAGGGGCTGATACATCAACTGACACGTAGTCCGAAGTTGATGTATCCAAAAGTTCCGTATCGACAACAGGATCTCAACGCAACAGACGGCGCGTCAATCGGACGCCCGGTCTGAGAGTTATTGGCATTTTCGTCCCAGGGGCCCGGTTGGTTTTTAGGGCAAAACCAACCCGACCGTACTCCGCCTGTGTCCGATCCTCGGGCGGAGTATTCCAAAAGTTCCGTCTCACTTAGAGGTAACTACCACAGCTGACGGTACGTCGATCGGACGTCCGTAGCTCAAGTTATGAGCGTTTCCGCTCCGAGGGCCCGGTTGGTTTCGTGTACGAACCAACCCGGCCGAACCCAAAGTCTTCCGAAACCTTGAGTGTAATATACCGAAACGACCGTTTCGATCCAAGGATCGCGTAGCCGCTGACGGTTCGTCAATCGGAGGTCCCAGGCCCATGTTATGGGCAAAAGACCGAAGAGGGCCCGAAACGGGGGTTCTGGGCCCGGGGCGACCCGGCCCGAACCCCCCCTGGGTCGGCCGCACCGGGTCGGCCCGAACCGGGGCGGCCCGACCCGGCCCGACCCGGCTAGGCCGGGTCCGGTCCGGCCTGGGCGCGGCCCGGCCGACCGGACCGGCCGGCTCGGCTTCGGCCGAGCGGCCGAAGGAGGGCGCCGCGGGCTTGACCCGCGGCTCAAGCGAAACGCGGCCCCGCGGGGGGGCCGCCTGCCACGCGGACGCGGCCAGGCTGCCGCGTCCGTTCCCGGTTCCGCGCGGCCGCGGAACCGGCCGCCGCCGCCGCGGCTTCAGCCGTGGCGGACTTCCTCCACGGCGGCGCGCCGGGCGCCGCCGCCACCGGTCGCCGGCGCCGCCGCGCCGGCGACCGGCGCCGCCGCCGCCTTCCGCGGGCCGCCGGAGTTGCTCCGGTGGCCCGTTTTGCCTCCCGTCTGCGCCATTGTTCCTCCCGGGACGCGTCCTTCACTGCGGAATCAACAAATGGCCCTTGCGTCGTGCTTTTGCAGTCGCCCGCCAAATCCGCACAAAAAGGAAGATCGACGGAGGGTTGCCGGGTCTTGTTCGTTAGACCCGCACCCTCCGCGTTAGTCATAAACAACGGGAGAAACAAGAAACGACCAAATCAACAATTTTAAATAAATTTAAAATTGTTCCGTGTTCGGTTCCTTATTTTAAAAGAAATAAAATCACGGGAAAGGAAAATATTTCAAATCAACCCTTACCTCGCAGCTGTCGTTGCCGAACGAGGGATCGTCGCGGGATTGCTCGTCGCTGAAGAAGGGGGATTGTCGCGTCGTCGCGGTATCGGGCGTCGCGTCTCCAATCTCCGGATCAAGATCAAACGGATTTAATTAATTTAAATCCGTTGATATCGAATTATAAAAAGGAGAGAATTAGAAGATTCGATTCTCACCTTTGTTGCCGAACGAGGATCGGCCGCGGAAGAAGAGGTGTCGCCGAAGAACGTCGCGGGTAGGGCTCGTCGACGTCGCAGATCTCGGTGTGCGTCGTCGAATTCCGGTCGCCGGCGTTCTTCGCGTTCTTCGTGTTCTTCGCGTTCTTCGCGTTCTTCGCGGGGAGGTGAAGAGACAAAGATCCTCTCAAATCCTTTCAAAGGATTTTTAGGTTGGTCTTATTTTATAAACATGCCATCAAACGCAAAAGCGTAAGTAACGACCCATCAGTTCGTTGAATTAATTCAACGAACGAAACAGCCCATTTAATTCACGAAAGAAACCGCCCAATTAAATGGTCTGTTAAGAATTAAAGAAAACGCGTTGGTTGACTTTTCAGTTACTTTGACGGGTTTTCGCGGGTGCGTTACTTAGCGAAAGAAACGGCGGGGCTCGTGCGGGTCCCACCGCACAAATATCCTACCAAGGGGTAGGATATTTCTGGATAGCATCCTATCCAGTTCAACTCTGCTCAAGCCGCCTTTAAGTGGCTTCATGTGGCTTCCAAGCAGCTTAAGTGAAATAAAATAAAGTTGTCGCACAAACTTTATTTTATTTCTGACTTAAAGCCGCAAAATTTAAAAACCACGTCTGAGCAAACACAACTCCGGAAGAGGCATTTCTAAGCAAATACCGGCGCTGCGATTTCATCGGTTCCCTCAGAATTCGATTCCGGGCACCGGTTCAAAAGATAGAAAAACCCGCTCGTCCGTTCACTGAACGTACCCGAGCCAAACTTCGGAAATTGATTCCGGGCACACCGGGCCTCGGAATCAGGTGCCGTCTGAAGCTGCGCTCTTGAAAAATTCCAAAGAAAATTAAGAAAAAAAATTTCCTTGAAATTTCTGGGTCTTTACATTACTCCCACCTCAGGGCTTTACGTCCCCGTAAAGATACATCAAAAACTAGGGGAACAAATGGGGGTACTGAGCACGCATCTGAGCCTCCCGCTCCCAAGTGCTCTCCTGGAGGTTCTCGTGCTGCCATCTGACGCGCACAAGAGGAATCGACCGCCCACGTAGGACCCTCTCCTGTCGATCCTCGATCTCCACTGGGACCTCCGCAAAAGTCGCCCCATCGTCCACGTCCAGCTCCCCAAAGTCGATGATGTGCGTCGGGTCGTGCACGTATCTCCTCAGCTGAGACACGTGGAAGACATCGTGCACCCGGTGCAACTGAGGTGGTAGAGCCAGGCGATAAGCCACCTCTCCTATCCTGCTGAGGACCTGGAAAGGCCCGATGAAGCGTGGAGACAACTTGCCGCCTCGGCCAAATCTCCGTAAACCACGTCGAGGTGAGACACGCAAAAAGACGTGGTCGCCATCCTCGAACTCTAGTGGCCTCCGCCTCCTGTCAGCATATGACTTTTTCCGGCTCTGAGCTGTCCTCATCCTCTCCTGGATGATCTGGACCTTCTCTGTCATGGCTCGGACCATCTCTGGTCCCACGAGTGCTGACTCCCCGGGGTCTGTCCAGCACAACGGTGATCTGCAGGGTCTGCCGTACAACGCCTCGTATGGTGCCATCCCGATGGTGGAGTGGTAGCTGTTGTTGTACGCGAACTCCACCAAGGGTAGGTGATCCTCCCAGCTACGACCAAAGTCGAGAACACATTCACAGAGCATGTCCTCGAGTGTCTGTATGGTCCTCTCCGTCTGACCATCCGTCTGAGGGTGGAAGGCTGTGCTCAGATGGAGCCGCGTCCCGAACACCTCCTGCAACCCCTTCCAAAGCTGGGAAGTGAAACTAGCATCTCGATCGGAGACGATAGTCGATGGCACACCGTGAAGCCGTACGATCTCCTGGACGTAAAGACGTCCCAAGCTCTCCACTGAGCCCTGCTCTCTGATGGGTAAGAAGTGTGCCGACTTGGTGAGTCGGTCGACAATCACCCAAATGGAGTCGTGACCTATGGAGGTGCGTGGAAGTCCAGTCACGAAGTCCATAGATATGGCATCCCACTTCCACTCCGGGACCTCCAAGGGTTGTACCAAGCCTGCTGGTACCTGATGCTCTGCCTTCACCTGCTGGCAGGTGAGGCATCGTGAAACGAACTCCGCCAAAGCTTTCTTCATGCCCGGCCACCAGTGCTGTCGTCTGAGATCCTAGGACATCTTCGCCACTCCGGGATGCACCGCCAAGGGAGAAGTGTGAAACTCTCTCAGCACCTCCTCTCGTAAAGCAACTGGTACGAAGGTACGTCCTCTGAAAAGGATGTCGTGCTCTGCTCCAAGGGAGAAGCCTTCAGGCGCCTGACCTGAGGATATCAGTGCATGCCGGGTCTCACAGTCAGTGTCCCCATGCTGAGCCTCTCTGACCCGTTGTAGAAGTGGAGGAGAGACTGTGAGAGACTGAAGAAAGGATGCTCCGTCTCTATCCACGAAGGATAACTGTAAGGAGGCTAGCTGCTCTGTCGCCTCCTCAAGTAGCTGAATGCCCGTCCTCCTGCTGAGGGCATCGGCTACCACGTTCCCCTTCCCAGGAGTATAGACTATCTCAAAGTCATAGTCCTGGAGGAACTCAAGCCATCTCCGCTGTCTCAGGTTCAGGTCCTTCTGAGAGAAGATATACCTGAGACTCTGGTGGTCAGAAAAGACTGTGAAGCGCTCGCCCATCAGATAGTGCCGCCAAGTCTTCAGAGCGAAGACCACTGCTGCTAACTCCAGGTCATGAGTGGCGTAGTTCTGCTCATGCGGCCTCAACTGACGTGATCCGTAGGCGATCACGGCCCGCTCCTGCATCAGGACGCACCGAAGTCCAGTCCCTGATGCATCGCAGTAAACTACGTACCCAACTCCCTCCTCAGGCAACCTCAAGATAGGTGCGCTGGTCAACCTCTGCCTCAGCTCCTGGAAGCTCTGCTGACATCTGTCTGACCACACAAAGGGTTTCCCCTTCTTCGTCAAGGCTTAGAGTGGTGCCGCAACTCTGGAGAAGTCTGGCACGAATCTCCGATAGTATCCCGCTAGGCCCAAGAAGCTCCGCACCTCTGTCACACTCCTGGGTGGCTCCCAAGCTAGCACTGCCTCGATCTTCGCGGGATCCACGGCAACTCCCGCCTCAGAAATGACGTGCCCCAAGAAATGGACCTCACGTAACCAGAACTGGCATTTTGAGAGCTTGCCATAAAGCTGGTGCTCTCGGAGTGTGTCTAGAACAATTCGCAGGTGGTAGGCATGCTCCTCCTCAGTCGTCGAGTATACCAAAATGTCGTCAATGAAGACCACGACAAATCGGTCGAGGTATGGCTGGAAGATCCTGTTCATGAGGCTCATGAACACTGCTGGAGCATTGGTTACGCCGAACGGCATAACCAAGAACTCATAATGGCCATACCGACACCTGAAGGCCGTCTTCTGCACGTCCTCGTCTCGAACTCTGAGCTGATGATAGCCTGACTGGAGGTCTATCTTCGAGAACCACCGCTCTCCCTTGAGCTGATCGAAGAGGTCATCAATCCGTGGCAGCGGATACTTGTTCCTCACTGTCACCTGGTTCAGGCGACGATAGTCGACACACAGTCGCAAGCTCACGTCCGCCTTCTTGGCGAACAAAATCGGGGAAGCCCAGGGTGAAACACTGGGTCGGATAAACCCCTTGCTCTGCAAGTCCTCCAACTGTACCCGCAGCTCTCGAAGCTCAGCGGGGGCCATCCGATATGTTGGAGTAGATATCAGGGATGTCCCGGGGTACAAGTCGATGTAAAAGTCTACCTCTCTACGAGGAGGTAGCCCTGGAACGTCGTCGGGAAAGACGTCCACGTACTGGTCCACCACTGCAGGAAAAGCTGGACTCCGCACGTCCACTGCTCCTAGGATGAGGCTAGCCAACTGATGAGAGATGGGCTGCACTCTCCTCCGCGGAAGTCCATCCTGTGCTGCAAAGGTTCCCTTCTCGCCGGTGAAGGTAAACCTGCTCCCGTCGGTGCGAACACATCGCACCTTGCGCCTAAAACAGTCGATCTGGGCATGAACCGTGGATAGCCAATCCATGCCCAAGATGACGTCGTAAGGCCTCGACGCCGCTACAAGGAGATCCCAGCCGAAGCTCTCGCCTCCTAGAGTAAGCTCACACTGCCGGCACCAGTGCGTAATCATCGAGTCTGCTCCCGTAGGAGTCTCTAGCCGTAAGGATCGAGCCAACGGCTCAGTCGGAATCTCCGAGCTCCGAACAAGGGCAGAGGCTATGAAAGAGTGACTCGCTCCTGTGTCTATAAGAACTGCAGCAAGGGTGGAATAGACACAGATCGTACCTCGAATCATCTCTGGCATGTCGGGGTCCTAGGCCTCCACTGCCTGGAGCTGGGCCTGCCCCTGCCCACCAGCTCCCTGTGGTCGAGGTGGCCCTCCTGGTGGTGGTGGGGGTAGAGCCTGGAAGCGTCGCCCACCACCCGCTGCTCGGCCAGCTCCTCTGCCTCATCCGCCTCCTCCCTGCGGACCGCCACGGTCGACCCTCTGCCTCTGCCTGGGTGGCCCCTCCACCGTCTGCTGCTGCTCTGATCAGCGAGTCGGGCAGTCACGAGCCATGTGACCCTGCCCGCCGCAGGAGTAGCACAGCCTGCCTCTCGGAAGGCTGGCACTCCGATGTGTGCCTCGTACTGCTGAGCCGGTGTCCTGAGGCCGTCTACGTGGGGGTCTGGTCTGCCTGGACCCGAGAGTCATCCGTCGGCTACCCGCTGCCGAAGACTCAGCTACCTGCCGCCCTGCGCTAGGTCTCGCTGCTGAAGAAGGCTCTGCCAGGAAGCTCTCGATCAGGAGGGCTCGCTCCAGCACTCCCGCCTGGGTCGGAATGCTGAGGGAGATCAGCGACGCCCGAATCTCCTGTCGCAAGCCCTGCTCGAAGGTCCGGGCCCGGAAGAAGGGGTCCCGTACCATGTCGGTCGAGTAGCGAGATAGGTCAGTGAACCTCGCCGCGTACTGAGCGACCGTCATGCTGCCCTGGCGCAGCTGGAGAAGCTCCTGGATGCGCACCGCTCGGAGGGTGGCCGGGACGAACTCAGAGCGGAAGAGGCTCTCGAAGTCCGCCCAGAGCAGGGATGTCTCATCGTGAACCTGGAGCATCAGGCTCCACCATCGTCCTGTCGCCGCCTGCAGGAGGCTCGCCGCGAGAATCACCATGAGATCCGCTGGTGTCCTCACTAGCCTAAATAACCGTACCACCTCCTCTAGCCAGTCCTCGGCGGCCTGGGGGTCCGCCTCACCGCGAAACCTGGGCGGTCGCTGGCTCTGAAACTCATGCAGTGCCCTGAGGCGACGTGCATCGTCAGCGTCTGGTACTGGCAGCATCGGTGGCTCGGTGGGTAAAGCTACCGCCGGTGCCACTGCTGGCAAAGGGCCCTGCACCGAGGCCTCATCGCTCGGTGGACTTCCGTCGCGCCCTACACTCGGAACCCTAGCTGGCTGTCGTCGCGGGGCCATCCTGAAAAGGAGAACAAGAGCACCACAGTCAGAATAGTATACCTGGTGAGCTGGCACAAGTAATCACAAGGAAAACTTGAGACTTTCATAAAGCAGATCAGTATACCCGGTGAGCTGACACAAGTAATCACAAAGAAAACTCGAAACACACACGCAATCAATGTTTTCATGCATTAAGTCGGAAATCAGGAGTCAGGGTCCTGGTGTATGGATACGTCGGCCGCCGCACCAACACTGGGCTCCCTGAACTGATAACCACACTCAATAAACTAAACACTATTGCTTCATATGGAAAGAAAGGACGATCAGAGTCTGCGGTAAAACCGACCGCCTCTGATACCAATTTGTCACGACCCGTCCTCGGGGCCCGTGCCGTGACTACCCCAAGCCCGCCTTCCATAGGCCAGGGGCTGGCGACTATCACCAAGGCGTAAAATCCCGGTAAACAGGGAAGGCATTGCCTTTATAAGTAACAACCACACAGAGTCACCAAGCGGAAAGTAAAGTGCAGAAAAGTAAAGGGGGCCGGAATACAAGCCCAACTGTAAAGTACAACTGAAAAGTAAAGTACAGAAACTGAAGAAAAGACGGCGGCCTCGTGTCATCCACTGGCAATCCCACCTGAAGGGTGGGTACAGATAGCCTACAGGCTCCTCGGGTCCCACGTCCGCTCCGAGCACGTCCCGCCCAGTGGTCCACCTCCAGGTACCGTCCTGCTCCACGCCCCAACCGTGATCAGCGCTGTCCGTCGTCTGCAACCAACACAACAAGGTGCGGGCATAGCCCGTGCATGGGTGAGTATAAGCTACTCAGTAAGGACCCCGAGACCCCCGAAGGTCTCCCGAAATCCACAAAGGATATAGCACAAAGAGAGATGCAATCACGAAGTAACATCTGACTCGACTTAGGTATATGCCCATACATATACCTAAGTCCCCAATTCTAGCTCTGCTCACGAGCTCCCGAACAACTCAATCCACAAAGGAAAGCAAGACTCAAATCCACAAGGAGAGTAAACAGTAAATCCACAAAGGATAGTCCAACACAAACCACAAAGGAGAGAAACATAAGATTCAGCTCAACCAGGTATAATTTTTCAGATGACGTCAAAGATGATCACTGATCCATCTAAGTCGTCGGACCCACGAAGGATCGATAGGTACTAACCCCCGCAAAAGACCCACATAGGATCGGGCTCACACAGAACCTGTAGGCAATGGCTCACACAGAGCCGGTAGGCAGTGGCTCACACAGAACCGGTAGTAGGACCCACACAGGATCGGGCACTGATCCACGTAGGATCGCTGAGTGCAGTAGTCGACGCAGTCCACTGAGGATCTCTGCACAGTCGTCGCCGCAGTCCACAAAGGATCTCTGCTCTGCCGTTGTCGCAGTCCACGGAGGATCTCTGCTCTGCCGTCGTCGCAGTCCACGGAGGATCTCTGCTCTGTCGTCGAAGTCACAGCCAGCGCTAGGGTTCCCGCACATAGCGAGCTCGTTTAGGAGGGTCCGCTCCACGAGCCGAGAGGCTGATACATCAACTGACACGTAGTCCGAAGTTGATGTATCCAAAAGTTCCGTATCGACAACAGGATCTCAACGCAACAGACGGCGCGTCAATCGGACGCCCGGTCTGAGAGTTATTGGCATTTTCGTCCCAGGGGCCCGGTTGGTTTTTAGGGCAAAACCAACCCGACCATACTCCGCCTGTGTCCGATCCTCGGGCGGAGTATTCCAAAAGTTCCTTCTCACTTAGAGGTAACTACCACAGCTGACGGTACGTCGATCGGACGTCCGTAGCTCAAGTTATGAGCGTTTCCGCTCTGAGGGCCCGGTTGGTTTCGTGTACGAACCAACCCGGCCGAACACAAAGTCTTCCGAAACCTTGAGTGTAATATACCGAAACGACCGTCTCGATCCAAGGATCGCGTAGCCGCTGACGGTTCGTCAATCGGAGGTCCCAGGCCCAAGTTATGAGCAAAAGACCGAAGAGGGCCCGAAACGGGGGTTCTGGGCCCGGGGCGACCCGGCCCGAACCCCCCCCCCCCCCCCCTCTGGGTCGGCCGAACCGGGTCGGCCCGACCCGGCCCGACCCGGCTAGGCCGGGTCCGGTCCGGCCTGGGCGCGGCCCGGCCGCCGGACCGGCCGGCTCGGCTTCGGCCGAGCGGCCGAACGAGGGCGCCGCGGGCTTGACCCGCGGCTCAAGCGAAACGCGGCCCCGCGGGGGGGCCGCCTGCCACGCGGACGCGGCCGGGCCGCCGCATCCGTTCCCGGTTCCGCGCGGCCGCGGAACCAGCCGCCGCCACCGTGGCTTCAGCCGCGGCGGACTTCCTCCACGGCGGCGCGCCGGGCGCCGCCGCCGCCGCCTTTTGCGGGCCGCCGGAGTTGCTCCGGTGGCCCGTTTTGCCTCCCGTCTGCGCCATTGTTCCTCCCGGGACGCGTCCTTCACTGCGGAATCAACAAATGGCCCTTGCGTCGTGCTTTTGCCGTCGCCCTCCAAATCCGCACAAAAAGGAAGATCGGCGGAGGGTTGCCGGGTCTTGTTCGTTAGACCCGCACCCTCCGCGTTAGTCATAAACAACGGGAGAAACAAGAAACGACCAAATCAACAATTTTAAATAAATTTAAAATTGTTCTGTGTTCGGTTCCTTATTTTAAAAGAAATAAAATCACGGGAAAGGAAAATATTTCAAATCAACCCTTACCTCGCAGCTGTCGTTGCCGAACGAGGGATCGTCGCGGGATTGCTCATCGCGGAAGAAGGGGGATCGTCGCGTCGTCGCGGTATCCGGCGTCGCGTCGCCAATCTCCGGATCAAGATCAAACGGATTTAATTAATTTAAATCCGTTGATATCGAATTATAAAAAGGAGAGAATTAGAAGATTCGATTCTCACCTTTGTTGCCGAACGAGGATCGGCCGCGGAAGAAGAGGCGTCGCCGAAGAACGTCGCGGGTAGGGCTCGTCGACGTCGCAGATCTCGGTGTGCGTCGTCGAATTCCGGTCGCCGGCGTTCTTCGCGTTCTTCGCATTCTTCGCGTTCTTCGCGTTCTTCACGTTCTTCGCGGGGAGGTGAAGAGACAAAGATCCTCTCAAATCCTTTCAAAGTATTTTTAGGTTGGTCTTATTTTATAAACATGCCAACAAACGCAAAAGCGTAAGTAACGACCCATCAGTTCATTGAATTAATTCAACGAACGAAACAGCCCATTTAATTCACGAAAGAAACCGCCCAATTAAATGGTCTGTTAAGAATTAAAGAAAACGTGTCGGTTGACTTTTCAGTTACTTTGACTGGTTTTCGCGGGTGCGTTACTTAGCAAAAGAAACGGCGGGGCTCGTGCGGGTCCCACCGCACAAATATCCTACCAAGGGGTAGGATATTTCTGGATAGCATCCTATCCAGTTCAACTCAGCTCAAGCCGCCTTTAAGTGGCTTCAAATGGCTTCCAAGCAGCTTAAGTGAAATAAAATAAAGTTGTCGCACAAACTTTATTTTATTTCTGACTTAAAGCCGCAAAATTTAAAAACCACGTCTGAGCAAACGCAACTCCGGAAGAGGCGTTTCTAAGCAAATACCGGTGCTGCGATTTCATCGGTGCCCTCAGAATTCGATTCCGGGCACCGGTTCAAAAGATAGAAAAACCCGCTCGTCCGTTCACTGAACGTACCCGAGCCAAACTTCGGAAATTGATTCCGGGCACACCGGGCCTCGGAATCAGGTGCCGTCTGAAGCTGTGCTCTTGAAAAATTCCAAAGAAAATTAAGAAAAAAAATTTCCTTGAAATTTGCGGGTCTTTACATGTACTTGTTGTGCGAGGTAAAAGAACATTTTATTTTCACAGTTAATGGTTAGAAAAATATATTTTTTGTAATGAGAAAAGAATATTCCTTTCAAAACAATGGTAAAAGAAAAAAATGATAAACATTTCATTACCAAATCATTTTAAAAATATTATTGAAATAATTTTATTAAAACATGATTTTTAGGAAAACAGGTTCTCTAACTAAAGAGACAAATAAAGTTGGGCTTTCATAAAAAATATTCTAAAACATTTTCAGTACCAAAGATTGTAAAAATGGTATTGATACTTGAAAATAGTCATGAATAACTAGATAATAAGGAAAGGTTTTGTTGAAAAATTGTTATACAATTTCCGCTAATGGAAGTTCCATTGAAAGATCATTATTACTATTCTTGAAGAAAATAATCTTTAAACATCCCAAGGTGTCCTATACAACTTTGAAATTTTTTAAATCATAAGCCTCATGAAGGAATAATATTGAATGGAATTTTTAAATACAATGACGATAAAATAATTCAAGATATTATATATCAAAATGGGTAGTATATACACCACACAAAATAATCAAAATTTTAATATGACATTTATCTTATAGATGTAAAAAGTGAGATGAGAGTCCATTACCTTGAATTTCCTTTTGGGTGAACATCCTTTCACATCATGTATAATAAATTTATTTTAATTTTATAATTTATTGAGAAACTTTTTCATGTTTATAATTAATTTTATTTCACTTTTTACTATGTTTTATAAAACTACTTGAAAAATTCTGTTTACGTTGGGTGTTTAAAACAAATTCGGATTATGTGTAAAAAGACATCATTGGTTGGTCAACTACGGTTAAAGGGGTTATTATATAAAATCTCATAAATAATAATCATGAAATAATTATCATATTGCTTCATTAATTATGCATTTAAAATAAATCATTAAATATGGTTATGAAAATCGAACCAACATTACTATCATGGAGACAGTAGGTTGTACGTACACATGAGTAATGCTCTTATTTTTCAATGATTGTTATAGAGAGAAGGTAAGTAACACCATATCATTCCAAAATGATCATTATATCATAAATAACAAATTTTTAAATCATATATACTTTTATATAGAATTATTGTGATGTAAAATGAATCACAACGTGTTGAGGAGTCGGTAGTCCACATGTCCACGAATGACGTTATCACTTTTTAAGTGTGTGAAAGGGTAATAAAGAAAATGATATATATATGTATATATATAGTTTATATACAGAATGGTAATAATTTCATTAATATCATATGAAGTTTTTTTATGTCACATATTTTTAATTATAATCATCATTTATACATTCCATGGATCATGTAAACAAATCACATCTCTTTGAGAGGCAGTAATCCACACTTTCTCAAATAATGTTATCGTATTAAATAAATGGAAATTATTAATGGTATGTATGATAAAAAAATTATAGAAGTATAGAGAAATAATAGATATCATATATATCATATATAAACATAGTATCCATAATAATTTCCAACCATGACTATTGGTAAAGGAAAATAAACAATCATCATTTTGTGAGGCTGTAGTTTGTCGTATACAGAAACAATATGTTTGTTACCCATTAGATGGAAGTTTGTGTAAGTGTAGGTAAAAGATTTAGCATAAAAAAATACTAAAATGTTAAGGATATTTTTGTTGTTATATAATAATATAATAATAATATTTTAGGGGTTGGAGAATGGAAATAAAACTAGAATGCTTGAGAGAAGACATTACCTCTTAATTGGGCAACTACTTTTGGTTTCTACCAAAAGGATTCCATGGAAGGATTTATACTAAAATAGAGGATTAATGTTCTAGTGTAGGGATTTTGGGAAGCTATATGGTTAGAAATTTTTCAAATATAAGTGGTTTGAGATGTGTCAAGAATGGGGAGAGGTGGCGGCCTTTTATAAGGGAGGAAAATGACTCACATGGTCTTTCGAAATCAAGTTAGGTGTACCCAAGTTTTAACCAAAACAAATGTCATTAAAACCAACCAAACTCAATAATGGAAGGTTAATGTCTTAATTATTTCCATAAAATGTGTTTTGGAGAAGTTCCTAGGTCACTTGTCCCCTTAAGTTGAAGGTTTAGTCCTTTATTAAGCTTAATTTTACCATAATAATTGTAATTAATTTTAATTACTTTCACTAGTATTTTTATAAAAAATAAATTTGGTCTTATTAGAAATTATAAATTATTTTTATTCCAAAAATGGAATTCATTTTCCAAATTCAAATCACATATGTGGTAGAAATTAATTTAAATTTAATCCCGAAGATGGGATGACAATGCATGTTTTTAAGGTAAAAATATATGAAAGTTTGCTATTTTTTATAATCAATTTAAAATTAAAATTTATTCCGATGACATAAATTGTATTAATTTATAAAAATATTATCTAATTAAACTTTAAAACCAATTAAAAATACAATTTAAACTTAGAAATAAATTAGATACAAAACAAATTTTGAACTAAAATTCCGTAATTTTAACTATTTATTAAATATGAAATGTTTCAGAAAAATTTCAAAAATTCACCCTAAAATAATTATTATATATATATTTCCACGATCAAGTTTAAATTTAGATAATAAATCAATTAATGTGTCGAAATTCTAATTTAAAATGTGTTCCCTATTAAAATGTGGTAAAATTGCCTTTATAAAAATATAGGTTTTATATGTAAAATTGGGTTTATTCTTATCTTATGCATATAAAACATAATGGATTAATATAAAAAATATTCTATTTAATATAAAACATATATATTTCATTAAAATCATTCATTAATTTTAATTAACTATGTTTATTAAGACAAAACTCCTTTGGATGTATATAAATAATAATATTTATTTTTTATATCCAATTGGTTCTTATTTTCATTTACTATTAGTTTGTAACCAATGAATTCATTTTATATTTATATAAACCATACATTTTCATAAGTTAGTTAATACTATTTATAACTGCTAACATAACGGCTAGGTTATATCATATTATATTAAATAATAATATTTTAATAATACATTATTATTTGGTGAAAATCGGTCTTGCGTGTAATGGAAACTATCAGGGACTATCATTTTTGCATGTAACACAAGCTATCGAGGAAGGCCACTCTTGAAGGTAACATAATCTATCTAGGAAGGCCTCTCTTGCATGTAACACAAGATAACTCTGTGTTGCATGTATGGAAATACATAGAATCTATTTTAAATTGTAAATATTTTATAAAGTACCTAGATAATATATTACCTTACATGATCGGTGTCACATGTCATACGTGCTATAGAATAAAAGGATCTTACTTTAGATTTTCAGTTCATCACATTCTCCCCACCTTATTTAAATTAAATCCTCGCAATTTAAACTCGATCATGGTAATAGATTGTTTGATACGTCTTATGTTTTAAATCCCACATCATGAGAAGGGTTTATAATTCATCCTCTATTAAAGAGAGAATAGAATGTAAATAGGTCAAATGGACTACCATGTAACTAGGTCTCTATATAAGAGAACATCAGTGTAAAGTAGTAATACCGACATGCAAGAAAATCTAAATATTTATAAGGAGTGAATGGGGTCAACAATCACATACAAGTGAATGATCAATGGAATGTTGAGGAACTGAAGACATAATTCTGTGATTATTTAGAAGACCAAAGATTCAACAGAAATTAAGATATTAGGAAAACATTTTATTTTTAAGTCATTTTCCTAATTTTGGGTAATTATTTATCTACTTAAGAATATAATGAAATATTATTACATGATAGGTTTCAATTTCATACGAAAAAACCTAAATTTTGGTTGACCTTTGATCAAATTCTAATTCATTCCTTTACTCCTAGAAATTAATAAAAAATAGTGATTTTTTATGCCCGAAGCACTAAAAGAAACATTTAAAGGATCGTGAGGCTCATAAAAGAGTGAAAATTATAACTATTTTCTTTAACTATCTTCCAAAACCAATATGGATAATATATTAATATCTAATACTCAAAAGTGAAACTACTTGTTTATCATTAACATTTATTCATCAATTTTTTTAACTAAAAACAATGAAAAATTAACCAAGAAATTTCATAGGTTAGTGGTTGGAAAGAAACCCTTATCATCCTTTGGTCATGGGTTTAAGACCCACAGCCTTACCAGATTTGATTAGTTATCACCCAACATATAGGTCATCCTTTTCTAAAACAAAATTACTATAATTCCAAAAATAAATATGATGGAAATCCTTTAAATTAGTTTAATCACAAAATATACTTTTAACTAAATTTTTTAATACAACCCTAATAAATAAATACATCATCCACTTATTTCAACATAGATCTTTACATAGTCTAGAGTTTATCCATAATATCATTTATAGGATTTTTAAATCATGATACCCTATTTTCATTATAAACACCCCAGTTTTACCCTTGGTTATTCATTGTCAAAATCCTTCATGGTGGTTTTTAAAGAAAATGTAAATTATCCTAAACCTATACCCCAAGAGTGTCAAAGCACTTGTGATGTAAGACTCATTTTTATATACTAGGTTACCCCATGTTAGGATCAAAATACCTAGTCATAGTTATTAATCCTAGCTACATATGTATCAAACTGACACACACTTGTAGTATCCACACATGGTTGTATTTCTATAAAGAACCACATAATCTCTTCCTTATGAAAATTCTAGGATTTTATTCTATACATATCCTCAAATTCTACCTTAAGTATATGTTCCCTAACCTATGTTTTCCTAAATCTAGTTCCCAAGGATGATACTAAACTTACTCTAATACTAACAGTAGTAACCTGACCCCAGAATGCCCAGAGTCGGTGTCTAAAACTATTACATTGGAAATATTACAGGGAATTAAATCCTGAAGGATCGAGAGTTTAGTAATCTCGGTAAACGAGATACATACATGAGAATAGAATACACTAATTAAAACATAATTTTTTATTCTTTTTCAATAAATATCATCAAGGATAAATCTAATCCATCTAGTAAACCCATGTATATCTTTCAATGTATGCTTCTTGTATTCCTAGGGAAATAAACATAAAAAGGGTGAGATCAAATTCTCAATAAGGGAAAATATAGCGGAAGTAATAATTAATCAATGAGAATAATAATTGTGACATGGTGAATAACAGAACTCACATTCCATATAATCAATAAACTGAGAAGAAATTTCACTATATAATCAATAAACTGAGATGGAAGTTCATAAATATTAAGGAAAGGTAATAACTGAAAACACATTCCATTGAAATAACTAGATAAGGAAAAATAAATATGCCAAGGTAAGAAACTGAAACACATTCTATCTAAATAACTAAAAATGAAATGTATCAATAGATATTTCGATGTAAAATATCATGGATGAATAATAACTAAAACTAAACAAGGGAAATTATTTTTTAATAGACACCATGTTTGAGTCACATGAAAACCTATACCATCAAAACATTTCACAAGACGGTTTAAACAATTTCAACTTGTGAAACTAAGTTTTCTCATGAGAACCTATTGATTCATTGAGGACCTATATAAATTTTGGGCTCCTCCCGTCATTTCCTGTCCAAATCATTCCTAATATTAAATAATCAAAATAAATAATATGCCTTATTAAATATCTATATTGAATAAAAGATATGAAATTATCAATATGTTCCCAAATAATAATATAACTATCAAAGTAGACACTATATATAAAATTGTATAGGGTTTAGGTAATAGTAACATACATGATGAATAAAGTGGATAATTAGGGGGAAATTAAATGTTCAATGATCATAGAAGATTGAATATTTCAAGGGGAATACCAAATGATTCAAAGAAGTGAATGTGAATAATATCCTTGGAAAAATCAATAATAAGCCACCCAGAGGATGAATAAGGATGATATCAATAATGAAATCTCAAGTGGAGTAAAAATAAATGGGTATTGTTGATGATTATTAGAAATAATATAAAATATTATTTAAAAAATTCTATGAAGAAAATATCCTTTTATTATGAAAAAAACGTTTTTAAATTTTTTTCTTTGAAAATCACTTTTAAAAAAAATATTATATAAAAATTAACCTTTTATACAAGAAAATGAAGCCTAAAATAAATGATGGTGGGTAAATCTGTACTTGTCATATGAGGTAAAAGAACATTATTTTTTCTTTGTTAAAGGTTAAAAAAATGAATTGTTTATAAAGTGATAAGAAAATTCATTTGAAAATAATGGTAAAAGAAAAAAAGGGAAAAAATTTCTTTACAAAATTATTTTAAAAAAAATTTTGAATTATTTTTATATTAAAACATGGGTTTTAGAAGAAAACGGGTTATCTGACAAAGGAGATAAATAATGTTTAGTTTTCTTAAAAAAATTCTAAAACATTTTGAGTACCAACGAGTGGAAGAAATATTACTAATACTTGAAAATGGTCATGAATAACAAGATAATAATAAAATGATTTATTTAAAAATGGATATATAATATCCTAGAATAGAAATTCTATTGAAAGATCATTAGTACTAGTCATAAAAAATAATAATAATAAAACATCCTTAAGTGTCCCATACCACTCTAAAACAATTTAAATCATAAGCCTGAGGAAAGAATAATACTGAGTGAATATTTTAAATACTATAAAGATAAAATAATTAATTATACAATATATCAAAATGGGCAGTAGATACACCACACTAAATAATTAAATGTTAAACATGAATTTTATCTCATAGATGTAAAAAAAGGAGATGTAAATACCATTCCTTGGTTTTCAGTTTGGGTGAACATCCTTTGACTTCCTGTATAATAAACATATTTTAATTTTATAATTTCTTGAGAAAATTTTTCATGTTTAAAATTACTTTTATTTAACTTTATACTATGTTTTATACACCTACTTAATCAATTCTGTTTACATAGTCTGTTTACACCAAATTCGGATTATGTGTCAAAAACAACATTGGTAGGTCAACTATTGTCAAAGGGGTCATTATATGACATCTACATAATAATAATCATGAAATGATTATCATATTAGTTTATTAATTATACCTTTAAATTTAATTTTTAAATCTGGTTATGAAAAATGAACCAACATTACAATCATGGTGATGGTAGGCCGTATGTACACACGAGTGACGTTCTTATTTTTCAATGATCGTTATGGAAAGAAGGTAAGTAACAACAAATATTTCCATAATTACCAATATAAAATAAATACCATATTATTTAATCATATATACATATATAAATATATAATTATTGTGGTGTAAAACGAATCACATCCTATCGAGGAGGCAGTAGCCCACAGATCTATGAATGACGTTATCACTTTTTAGTGTGTGAAAGGGTAATAATGAAATTGACATATATATATTGTATATTTCCAGAAAGGTAATTATTTTATTAATATCAAATAGAGTTTTTTTATTTCACATATTTTTAATTATAATCATTCTTTATACATTCCATGGATCGTGTGAATGAATCACATCGCTTTGAGGGGGCGGCAGTCCACACTTCCTCAAACGGTGTTACCGTATTAATGAAAAATGGAAACTATTATAGGTGTGTATTATAAAAGGATTAAATTAGAATATATAATTAATAAATATGATTTATATTATATAAAAATATATTTTCCATCATAATGGCCAACTTTGAAAGTTGGTAAAGTAAAATGAACAATTGTCGTTTTTTGAGGCAGTATTTCACTATACATAGGCACAATATGATCATTACCCATTAAATGTAAGTATGTGTAAGTGTAGGTATAATACTTATAATAAAACATACTGTTATATTGTGGATATCGGTTTTTATACAAGAATCAAATAATAAGATATGAGGGGTTGGATAATGGAAATAAAACTAAAAATCCTCAGAGAAGATGTTACCTTTTAATCAGGTAAGTACTTTTGGTTTGTACCAAAAGGATTCCTTGTATGGATTTCTAACCAGATGGAGGATTCAAGGTCTAGGGGATGGATTTTGGGAATCTATATGGGCAGATATTGGTTGAAACTAATTGGTTTGGGAGGTGTGAGGAATGAGGAGAGGTTGTGACTTTTTATAAGGGAGGAAAAGGACTCACTAGGTATTTTAAAAAAAAGTTAGGTTTACCCACATTTTTACCTAACAAAAAGTCCTAAAAAACAAGAAAAACTCAATAATGGAAGGTTAATGGCCTAATTATTTCCATAAAATTGGTTTTGGAAAAATCATGAACATGACCCATATATTGTGGAAATGAAAGTTGATATGTCACTAATCCTATGCGATCAAGGATCTCAAAGGGGTCAATATTCCTCAGGATAAAACATCCCTTTATTTACAAAGTGTATGACTCCCTTCCATGGTTATATTCAAAGGAAATCTTTTTCTCTAACATCAAAATTAAAGTATCTTCGGTATTAGTCATAATAGCTCTTTTACCGACTCTAGGTAGCTTTTATATGTTTTTGTTTTGATTGAATCTTATTTGTCATCACTTTCACAAGATTAGGTCCATGTATCTTTCATTACACAACTTCATATGATAAAATTTTGAGTTGTACATTACTTTACATTCAAAGATTCATATAGATCCATTTAAATAATCAAGTTGATGTTTTTTTACATGATAACTCAACCAATGGGACATGTTGATCACATCCTCCTTTAAATTTCATCAAGTGTGATCTTGGCATGTCCTCAAGTGCTTGAATAGTCCTTTTATATTTCCTATCAGTTTGGGGGTGATAGGTCATGCTAAAATTTAATTTAGTACTAAAATATTATTGAATGGTTCTATAAAATATAGATATGAACCTTGGTACACAATCTAATATGATCAAAAGTGGAACCCCATAAAACCTCACCATTTCCTTCACATATATCATGGAAATTTTTTCAAGTGAGAAATCATCCCAAATAGTGATAATGTGGTCAATCTTGGTTAGTCAATCCACCACAAACCATATCATATTTCATCCTGTGGATGTTTTTGGGAGACAGGTGATAAAGTCCATGGAGATATTCACCCATTTCCACATGGATATAAGAAATAATTTCATCATCCCTTGGGAATTTTGTCACTTTACTTTAACATGATGGCATACCAAACACCTTGATATATACTCTGTAATCTCCTTCTTCATGTTTCCCCATCAAAAGTGTCATCAATGATCATGGTACATATTGGTACTTATGGGGTGGTGTAGAAAGATAGGATATGTTCCTTATACAATAGCATGGTCTTTATCTCAGGTGATGAAGGAACACAAAGCCTCATTAAAAACTAAGTTACACCATCATCATCAATTTAGAAATCATGTATCTCCCTTTCCTTTATTGATTTAAACTTTTTTTAGCTCCAGATCATCCCTTTATGTCTCCATGATCTTCTCTTGGATAGATGTTTGGAAAATAATTTTGGAGAGGTAGTATGTATTCCATATCATTATGATTTCAAGATATATCCTTTTTCATATACACAAAGATAAGGACTTCCTCAGTTTGCATCATGGATATAGTAGCATGTTTTTTTATGTTAAGAGAATCATCTACCTTATTCTCCTTTCTTGGATTGTAGTGAATAGAGAAATCATAGTCCATGATTAGATCAAACCATTTTCATTGAGGCATATTGATATACCTCTATGTGAATATATACTTTAGACTCTTGTGATTGGTATATATGCCAATCATCTCACCATAAAGATAGTGCAACCAAATATTTAGAGTGAAGATCATATCTTCTAACTCTAGATCATGCGCCAGGTAGTTCTTCTCATGGATATTTAACTATCATGAGGAATAGGAAATCACTTTATCATTCTACATGAGTACCCCACCCAAGAAGTCCTTTGAATCATCACTATATATCACAAAACCTTCTCCCCTTATTGGTAGTGTGAGTACATGTTAAGACCAAGATGATAAGGATGCCTATCATATATAGGTATTATTTTTTGTTGTCAAGGAATTTTAAGATGAAAACAAATCACCTCACTTTTTATTTGGTGAAAATAAGACTGACCATCGTATTCATGAAAATAAGACTCACAATGGTTATGAAAGTCCATTGTATTGGGAATATGTTTTTGGGATGAAGAGGATCATTATACTCACCCTAATTCTAGAATGAAATGTTTAATTATAAAGGGGGAAATCAGAGTCTTCCTAATTTTAATGAAAATGTAATGATGCTTTGCTGATCTTGGAGTTATCATAAATCATTAGTAAGTTATAAAACTAGTGATGAATGATTGATTAAATAAAGAGAAGAAAAATATTCTACCAATCATATTCAGTTTGATCGTAATCATACCAATTGAATTCAGGTTGAGAAGGAAAGAGAAATGTTGATAAAATATAGGTATGTAGCAACACATTACTTGGTAGGTTATATGATAATGAAACTGACATTCAACATAATCAAGGTCATGAAGGAATTAATGGTACTTTCTGAATGTTTATGAAAGAATAAATTTGATGAATTTGAATCATTCCAGTCTATAGACCACCATAATGATATTTCTAGATGAATAATTGTTTTATGACCAAGGAGGACGATCATAACGAAGGTGATAGCTTTTAGTTAAACTAAATGCCAATAATATTTATATCCTGAAAGAAAGATGTTAGCGAGCATCATATTCAAAAAAGAAATAAGCTCTCAATGTTGATCCATTGGATTTAGTATGTCATCATATTCATCAAAGGTTGAATATTTATTTGAAAAAAATTGACCAGTATAATATTTAAAAGAGAAATAAGTTGTTGAAGTTGAAGCTGCTGATACCGGTCCATCCGACAAGGTATTCTCTCATAATCATTAGAGGAATAATTGTTTGAAACTGATGAATGTAATGAAAATGAAATGTATGTGGTGGCCAATATGAAGAATAAATTTAGAGATTTATCAATATTGTAGTAAACCATTTAAAATATTTTTAATTACTTTATTTATCATTCATGTGGGTCAAGATAAGAGATAATGAAGAATATATTATTTTACATTTGTCATCATCGTAATGAGGCAGATCATAATGACAAATCAGAATTGAAAATTAGAATCAGAGTAATGTATTTAAAGAAATTATAAAGTATAGATAAATCTATTTAAAGATTCATGATGGTTCAATAAGTGTTGAGAATAGTTTATGAAGGAAATATGCGCCTAAAATTCAAAGGAACATATAGATTTGTAAAATGTAATTGAGAGGAAAAATTTCCACGAATTCCACCCAATCCATTTTTGGGGTGAGTATAAAAGAGAAATTACTTTCTAATTTATGATATATGCACTATTCATATGTGAATAGGAGACAAGGCAGAGCATTTTAGAGAATAAGAGGTTTCCTGATTGAATTTTGTTGATGAAGTATTTCAGGTAGAAGCATATGAGGAGAGACAAGATTTTATTCAACTGGTCATTGTATTGGGATGAATCATCACACTGGAAAGATTGTATTGGGGTTTCTATATTGAAGAATAAATGGTTCAGAATTTTCTCAAATATATTCAAAAAAAGTCATATATTTTTCTTACTGATCAATTAGACTAGGAGAATCAGACTGAGTTTTATAACAAAGCCTATAAAAGTTCTTACCAGCTTCTAGGTAAGAAAGTTAATATTTTTTATAAAAAAGAACACATTTTTTAAAGTTGATAAAGAAGCATCATAACTTATTTTGTTAAAAAAATTTGTATTATATCATTTGTTCTAGAAGGATAATATGAACAACTGAATTGTTTACATAGTGACACAAAAGTGAAAGGTCATATTCTAATCAATGTTTTCCAGACAAAATGATTGTATTCTAGTGGATTGTGTGGTATTATATCATTTTCTAACAATACCAAGGATGTATATATTCTTGTTGAATAATAAACCTTCTAAATTATTGTGTTCTTATATATGTGGGTTTTAATTATTTTCAATAAGAAAAGAAATATTTAACAGGAGAAAAATGTTTTTTAATATGTAAGGAAATATAAAAGAAAAATATATCACTAATTCCCCCCTCCCCTTTCAGTGATACTATTATCATGAATGGGTAATTACAATTAGTATTATAGATAGGTTCCCTTAATTTAATGTTTGTTGGTTTTTTGAAGAGATGTTGTTGGAAAATTTGAATTGTATCGACAATAATGGAATCCTGGTTTTCGATGGTAAGAATTATCATATCTGGAATGATATAATGTTTCCCCATCTTATATCTTTTAGATATGATTTTCTAGAAGTTACAACAGATGTATTTACTATTATTGATGATAAAGTTCATCTTAATCTATTGATAAGATAATCTTGAGAGTGATGGAAGGGACAAGAATTATTTACTATCATCACATTCTAAAAGTGAATTTTTAACGATGAAGGGTTTTTCCATAGCTAAATGTATATGGGATAAGATGAAAAACTTTTATGAAGGCAATAAAAAAGTGAAGAAGAAAAATTACAAATCTAGATGCTGAAGTATTAGGACTTGAAAATGGGTGGGTTTGAATCTATTAGGGACTTATTTACCAGGTTAAATAACATCATCAACACTATCAGATGTCTTAGTTAATAGTTTTAGGATTCTATAGTTATTAATAAGTTATTATGAATTATTCCCGACAAGTTTAATGCTAATTTATATTAATTAGAAGATTGATATCATAAAAAATTATCTGTAGTTTATTTTCAAAGAACTCTCATCACTTATAAAATAATATGGTATAAATATATGAAAATAAAAATAAAATTTGATAGAGAAATATTGTTCAAGACTGTGAAGAAATAGAATTCAAAGTAGATTATTTTTGAATAATAAGTTAGTTATTTTGATTCTACAAATTAGGTATGTAAAAATCATGATGATATTTTATCTTTTTTATAAAAATGTGAGAAGAGGTATAGGTAAACATAAAAGTAATTTTCCCTTGAAATGTTTTGAATATGGATTCATTGGGAACTTTAAAAAAAATTCCACAAATAAAGAAATAAAAAGATAGTTATGAAGAAGAAATAAGGCCAAGAAGGTCATGGATGAAATATAGTGGAAAGGAAAATTTTATTCTATAGGGAAAGGTAAAAAATTCTCAAAATCTAAAAGGTGTATTTTCTTATCTAAAGATAAAGAATAAAAATATAGTAAAGCTAAATTCAAAAATTCTTCTGAGCATGTTGGTGAGAATACTTTTAGTGTAACAATTAATTTTGAAGAATTCAGAATTAGCAATTCTAATTAAGAAGAAACTCAACATAAATTTCATTTAAAATGATATTTTAAATATATTTGAGAAATATTAGAAGTCTTGGAAAACAAAACAGGAAGTTGTGTGATGAATGATCCTCATAAATAATTTATGAAATCTTTTCAGATGATAAAAAAAGGATGCAATTGGATATTAGTGATTTGAAAAAATATCTTAAGGATGAAAAGAATCATAATGACAATCTGGAATTGATGTTAAAGGCATAAAAATAATAGTTATAACTTGTCTGGTAAAAACTTTGTAAATATGAAAATAAAAATATATTTTTCGAAAATTCTATATATGAAGTTGGTGAAAGTTTTCATAAGGAAAAACCCGATTAGGATAAAAAAAATTAACCATCAAAAGATGATTGGAAAGATTGAATTATTTCTGGAAATAATAAATCATAAGAAATTATGTATGTGGCTAAGATTAACAAAGTTGAGAATTTATAAGTATTTAAAAAACCCGATTCTAAAAATGATTCTAAAAATTTTGATTATTTAAATGTTTCTATTATTTTTAGTTATGACATGGATAAAAGGAGAAATAAGATAAAAATAATACTCTAATTGATAACAAAAAGGTTGGTGGTCAAATAAATTTAGATAGAAGGTTTCTAAGAATCATATTCATTACTCCAGTCAGTATGGAATCTATAGTGTAAAATATTCTTTCTATAGTTACTACTGGTATTGTGATGGAATCATAAATAAAACAAAGATGTGTTGGTTCAACCAACAACATTACTACTATTTTATAGGTTATGCAAGTCATATGTTTAGGGGGAGTCAATCCTCTCAAAAGAATAAGTATGAAAAAGAAGTTCAAATGAAACCTGATAATGATGGTGTAAAAATTAAAAATAGGTTCAAATCCCAAAAAAAAATTGTGAAAGATGTGAATAACTAGGTAATCTTGCTAAGGGTTTTATTTTTTTGTTATCATCACAATATAATTTTTTTAACATTTCTCATAAGTTGGAGGTGATGAATGAAAAATATCTTGTTGCTAAAACTACCCTCAATTCATTTAAACATGAACAACCTTGGATTATTTATAGTGGGTGTTCCTCATACATGATAGAATATTTAAAATTTATGAATATTTTAAAAGACTTCAAAGAGTTAACTTGACATTCAACAAGGATGAAACAATAATAGTTAAAGGTGTTGGATCAATTATCATTGGGAAAGAAAAGTTTAAATCTCAGAAATAGTTACATATTGATGAGTTGAAACATAACTTGTTGAGGGTTTCACAGTTATGTGATGAAGGTAAAAAAGTTACCTTCGGGAAAGATGTATTTTTTGTGCAAATTGATACGGATAGAAAGATAGTTACAAGAGGCCAACAAACAAAGGGAAACTTATTTCAGGTTATTGAGTTAAAAAACTCCTGTTTCTTGGGTATGATAGAAGAAAATTAATTATAGCACAAAAGGATGGGAAACATGTGTCAAATAAAAAAGAGTAAGTTATGAATGCGATATTTTGTTCAATATATTCTTGATTTTCAATGAATAAGAGATTTTTGTTGCACTATTTTACATAAGGGAAAAATTACAATGTCTGTGTATAAGAAAGTTTAGATTTGTTCAAAACAACCCTTGGAACTTATTCATTCCGACATCTATGGACCAATGAGAAAACAATCAAAAAATGATTATAATTACTTCATCACTTTAATTGATGAATTTAATCACATTACTTTTTTTTATTAATATGAAACATAAATCATATGCTATGAGAATGTTTAAAGGTGTTAGGAGACAAGCTAAGAATACAAGTAACTATTTAGTGAAAATGTTGAAAAATATTAATGGTGATGAGTATAAGAATGGAGAATTTGAATGTTATCCTGAGAAGAACGTAATTTTTCATGATTATAGTTCCCTATACACACCTCAACAAAATGGGGTTGATGAATGGAAGAAAAGAAGTTTGGTGGAAATGGGGAGAACTATGTTACTTGAACAAGGTCTTTCTCATTCGTATTGGAGGCAACCCAAGAGTATTGTTGTTTATATTCATAACTAATGTTTCTATATGACTACATACAAATTTTTTTATAGAAAAAATTGATGTTTCAAAACACTTAAGTGTTTTCAATAGTCCATGCATTATAAATAAGAAAGGTGGAAATCTGGGAATGTTTGAGTGGAAAGGTGAAGATGGAATTTTTCTTAGTTATGCTCAAGAAGTAAGAGGATATAAATGTTTCAACAAAGAAATAGAAATAATTTTTTATTATAAAAATTTGAATGTTATTGAAAAATATTTTAAGGATAAATATAATCAAACAGATAAGGAAGTTGAGTAAGATTATGAAATTTTCGTCGACATTTCTGATAAGGATACATCCGATTGTAATCCTACTCAAAAACAAGAATCAGACTCAACTATTTGAAGTGATGAAGAAGAATCTCTAAAATCTCATCCCAAGATTAGGAAGCAAGTGGAAACTCATAACATTATTGGTGATCAATATAAAATGGTTCAAACAATAAGAACAACAAATTCTATTACACGTACTTCTTTGTATTCAAAAATTGGGCTGAATGCTGTGAAATAAGGTTTTGAGTATCTAGAATGGGTTTATTCCATGAATGAAGAGTTAGACTAGATAGAAAAGAATGATTTATAAGAACTCTTACCTAATCCAAATAACAAAATTGTTATTGGTACAATGTGGGTTTCCCAGAACAAAATCAATGAATAAGGTGAAGTGACAATAATCAAGGAAATATTATTATGTAAACGTTACTCTAAAATTGAAGGTGTTGATTTTGATGAAACATTTTCTCTGGTGGTAAGGTTAGAAACAATCATAATTTTTCTTGTTATTTCTACACAATAGAGTTACAAATTTTTTCAAATGGATGTAAAGTCTGCAATTATAAATGTTTATCTTTTTGAGGAAGATTACATTGAACAACCTTGTTGATTTTTTGTTGGGAAAGAGGAAAGTTATATGTGCATATTTAACAAATCCTTATATTCACAAAAGAAATCCATGAGGGCATATTGTTCCTAACTGAAAAAATTCGTAAGGAGTATGAGTTTTAAGAAATGAAGGGTTGATAACAATATTTACATCAAATAAATTCAAGATTTTTCCTTCATCACATTTATTTATATTAATGGCATTATCTTTAATAAGAATAATGAAATATCTTGTAAAATGTTTTCTAAATAAATGAAAAAGTTGTTTGAGATTTACATTTTGGGAGAAATGAAATACTTTATTCAGTTACAAATTTTATAAAAGAAGAAACACATTTTTCTTTCCCAAAAAAATTATGCTAAAGAAATTCTTAAAAAATTCGGTGTAGAAAATTCAAAACTAGTTTACACTTCAATATCAGTGGGAACCAAGTTGATTAAAGATGGAGAAGACAAGATAGTTGATTATATATTCAATCCAAAAATCCCAATATTATTTTCCCAGTCCGATGATTCATCCCAATACGATGACCAGTTGAATACAACAAAACAAAATTTGGAAACCTCTTCTTCTCTTTATCGATATGTCTTCTCTATTATTCTCATTGAATTGTACATCTATCAAAAGTACAAAGTACATTCCCTTTTATACTCACCCAAAAATGGAATGGGTGGGATTCTTTAAAAATATCCCACTTAATAAAAATTTCTGAATCTACACATTCCTTTGAATTTTGGGTTCATATTAACTTCATAATCTCTTCTCAGCACATATTTAACTTTCTCAAATCTTCTCACAACTTCAACTCCGCTTTAGAATTTCTATAAACATCATTCTAATTCTGATTTCCCATTTCAATTTATTCTTATGACCTGCTTCATTATGATGAATACAAATTTAAAACAGTATATTATTATTCATCTCTTCTCTTGACCCACATGAATTATAAAAAAAGTAATTCAAACTATTTTAAATGGTCAACTAAATTATTGATATAGCTATTAATTTCTTCTTCATATTGGCCACCACATAATTTTCTATTTCTTTTCATTCATCAGTTCCAAAAAATTATTCCATTGATGATTATTATGGCATACCGAGTATGGTCCGATATCACCAGCTTCAACATCAACAAATTTTTTCTCTTCTGAATATGATACCAATTAATTTTTATAACAAACAATTATACCTCTAATTAATATGATGACATACTGAATTCGATGGATCAACATTAGTAACTTATTTATTTTTTGAATATGATTCTCAAAAACTTCTTTCTTCAAGGATTTAAATCTTCTATATTTTGGTCTGACCGAAAAATAGAACCTTTATTATGACTATCAAACCCTGCCTTTTAACAAATCTGTATCCAGAAATATCAATAAAATGATCATTAGACCAGAACGATTAAAATACATAAAAAGTATTCTTTAATAATCTTATAACAAGTATCATGACATTCTTTTTGACTTTTATTACTTTGACGATCAACTTTAGCATCATCTCACTTACCAAGTAAAGTGTTGAAACATCCCATTAATTCATAAACATATATATTTCCTACTCATCTTGAATAATATTGGCATGATTACAATCAGACTGAATATGATTGGAATAAATCTTTTCCCCAATTTCATTCATCAAGCTTCCATCACATGTTTTACAATTTACTTATTATTTAGGAGAACTCCAAGATCAGAAAAGAAACATTACATTTTCATCAAAGTTAGGCAGACTCAAATTATTCCCCATTATGATCAAACATTTCATTCCAAACTTTGGCTGAGTTCAATGATCCTCTTCATCAAGAAAACGTATTCCCAATGTGATGGAATTTCTTTACCATTGGGAGTCTGATTTTATTGAATATGATGGTCAGTCCAATTTTTATCAATTAAAAAGTGAGGTGATTTATTTTCTTCTTAAACTCAAATGAAAACAAATGAAAATACCTGAATATGATATTAATCATTATCATCTTGGTCCTAACAATCTCCCAAGTTGGATTTTTTGGTCAACCAAGGTTCATAAATCACTACACTTTTTATCCTCAAGCTATGTATTACTTATCAGTAATTATAAGACTACGTGTGCTAAATCATTGTAAGAAACATGAATTATTGATATAAAATTCATGATGTCCAAAAGTAGTGATTATGAATATTTCCTCATCTTTTCTTTCTCATATTTTAAACCTCCATATAATACAAAAAAAATGTTTCCAATAACCACTCAAACAAACATTTAGAATAGTTCACACACTTACAATGATGAATTCACAATTTACCCACAACTCTCTCTATTTACATGCTTCCATAAGGATAGATTTATAAAACAATTCCCCCCCTTGAATGTACCTTCCAAAGATAAGATGAGAGTGGGAACAAAAAAACATACCTCAACTTTGATGAGAAAGAGGTTAGAGGATCTTGTTCAAGATCAATTTAGAGAATTCCTCCCTGGGTAATGGTTTTGTGAAAATGTCCGTACATTTTTCCAATTTAGGAAAAATAACTCGAACTTCAACTCATTATTCTACACATGATATTTGATGAAATAATTGTTGATATCAATATGTTTTGAATGATAATGTTTTATCGGATTCTTGGAATGATAGATTCCACTTTGATTATCACAAACCAAGATAAAGGTTAACTTCAATTCAACAAGTTATTATTCTAACTAATTCTTTACCAACATAAGTTGGGTAGTAGATTTTGTAGTAGAAAAATATTCAGATTCAGTTTCAATGAGAGTTACTGAATTCAATTTCATTATATTCCAAAAAACATAACTTTTACCTAGAAATAAAACTCCACCTGATGTGGGTCTTCTATCATCAACATTTACTACCCAATCAGCTTTTAAATACCCAAATAAATAAATACTTTCTATGTTATCATACCTGATTTCAAAATTTTTTGGGCCTTTGATGTATTTGAGGATTATTTTTCTAGAATGTAAATTATATTATTTAGGATCACTATAAAATATTTCACATAAGTTAACATAATAAACAATATTGGGTCCTAATCTAGTAAAATATAAAAAAATTCCAATCATCTTTGAAAAAGTGGTTCGGAATTTTCTCAACTCTATTCTCAAAAAGTAATATAATTTTCATATAGAGAAATAAAACTGGGATAATCGGACTGGGGGAATTGGATTGGGGAATCTGAGTTATTTTTGTAACAATATTTAGATAAGTTCTTACCAACTTCTTGGTAATAAATTGAAGATTTTTAAAATAAATATATATTTGTGAAAGTTGATATGGAATCACCATATAATGTGTTGTTACAAAACTTTGTATTTCATCATTTGATATAGAAGGATCACATTCACTATTGAATTGTTTATATAGAGCTACATGAGTGAAATGGAATATCCTACTCATTATATTCCTCACAAAAGGTTTATTTTCTAACAGATTGTGTGGTATTAGATCATTTCGAAATCATAGATAGGATGTATCTATTCTTGTGGAATAGTGATACTTATAAATTCATGTGTTCTTATAGTTGTGTGTTTTAATTGTTTTCAATAGGGAAAGAAATATTTAATAGGATTATAACATTATTACATAATTAAGGAAATATAAAAGAAAAATATATCACTGATTCACTCTCTCCCCCTCTCAGAGATACAATTATCTTTACTGCGAAATTACCGTACAAGAATAGTGATTAGCCTCTTCTTGATCTCCTTAAAACTTTCCTCATATCTTTCATCCATAAATAATTTACCCCATTTTATGGTAAATTAGTTAGTTGGCTAAACAATAATGATAAATTTATCACAAAATTTAAATAGTAACCAGCTAATCTATAAAAATATAGATTTCTATGACACTAGTGGGTCTAAGTTTTTCTTCAATTTCCTTTGTTATTGAAGGGTCCATATAAATTCCATCACTTCTGATCACATTCCCCAATAATGTGACTTCTTTCATCCAAAAGTCACACTTTTTGAACATAGAATACTATTTCTCCTTTCTTAATATCACTAACAAAATCATTAGATTATCATCATGTTCCTACTTAATCTTGGAATAAATGAGAATATAATCGATAAAAACTACCAAAAATTTGTTGAGGTGGTCTCTAATGAATATATTAATCAAATCCATAATGATTATAGGAAAATTACTATGTTTGAAGGGAATTAATATGAACTCATAGTGCCCAGACCTAGTAAGGAAAACCGTCTTTTGAATATCTTCCTTCTTCAACTTTAGTTGATGATATCCATAAAAAAGATACACCTTTGAAAATTATTTCACTCCTTGTAGTTGATTGAACAAGTTATCAATCCTTGGTTGAGGATGATTTTTATTTATGGTGACCTTGTTGATATCTTGGTAATTGATATACACCTGTTTTGATCTATCTTTCTTCTTAACAAAGAGCATTGGTGCACCCCTAGGTGATGTACTAGGGAGTATGAACCATTTTTCCAAATTCACTTGTAGATACCTTTTTAACTCCTCTATTTCAATCAAAGACATTATATATGGTAATATTGAGATAGGAGTGGCTCTGGGTATGAGATCTATTGGGAACACTACCTCCTGATCCGGGGATTCCAAGTAACTCTTTGTGAAATACATCAATGTATTACCTAACAATGGGCATTTCCTCCAGGATAATACCTTCATTTGACATAACCATTTGGGAAAGATATGATTCTCTATTGGGTATTGACACCCACACTATTGAAGTATTTTCCGAAGAAGATTCATGATCTTCCTTGAATTTTTAGATGATCATGGGATGGTTTAGAATATAAAAATAGATTTTTTTTCCAATAGTTGATTTCTTCTATATATAATCAATTCCAATGCATGTCCAATATAGAATCAAATATCAAAAAAGGAAATATAATAAGATTTGAAAGAAGAATCACCCCAAATATGATTATAGGAGAAGAGTCCAACACGTGGGTTTTAATGGTTACACCACTATATTTTTTATGGATATCTCCACATAAAGGTATCAGGGCTTCAATTCAATAGTTCTAGAAAAATTTTAGGATATCAATGAATAAGTATAACCAGAATCAAATAATAATTTTTCTATTATTTAGTGAATAGGTTTCAAACCTTGTATGAATTCATTTTCACACTCCACTTCATTAGTAGTGATGATATAAGCTTTCTCTTTCTCCTTTGACATTGGTGATTTTTGACACTGGTTTCCCTCAAGGAAATGTGGTTTAGTGAACTTTCTTTCATAACACCCTTGGTCCCTATGTATGAAGCTTTGATCCATGGGTGGTGCATTAGTATTTTCCTTCCTTTACACTATCATGTTGGTCAGCTTCTTCATGTATGTTTAATATTCATTATCTTTTTGTCCTTCTCTCCCACACTTGAATAATTTTCTCCATCCCTTTCGGGAAATTAACATGATGCTTATTCCTATATTTCTGACATGTGGGTAGTTGGATCCTATTTACCAATTTTTCATTTGACCCACAATCATGAAACCCCATTCATCTCTTGTTATCTCCATAACAATGAGACCATTCATTGAACTCCATATCTACATTAAGGGCACATTTAACCACATCTTCAAAACTCCCAAATTCTTATATTTCTAGATTGTTTCAAAGGTATATTTTTAAAATAATAAAGAACATATCTATTTTTCTATAATTATTGATAAAAAACCCAAGGAATACATTTAAAACCTTATAATGATTTCATCATAAGTCGTGACAACTTCAAATTCCATTTTCTTTAGCTATATGAATTCTCTTTCAATCTTTTCTTAAGAGTTCAATGGAAATTATTTGTAAGAAATATTTTCTTAAATTCCTCCCACACCATATCTCCCATTTAATCCTTTTGGATTTTTGTTCTTTAACAATTACTACTATTGAATACATTCTCTTAATAAATGATAAATTTCAAGAGTCAACATATCCGTATTAGAGAAATGGATCATAGAAATTATCTTCTTCATTGAGTTAACCCACTATTCCACATCAAGTGGATTGGAAGATCCATTAAACATCGATGGTGATTTTTGCATTAAGGACTCAATGGATAATTGATACTTATTGGGTGAATATGGACATTCCACATAGTTAATGTTATTATTCATAACATGAGACAACTAGGTAATAATTTCCACAAAGATTTGAACTCAACCTCCCATGGAATTGGGTATCTCATCTGGATAATTCATTCATTGTCACTCACACAGGTTTTAGGCCTAGATTATTCTAATTCCTAACATTTTCTAGAATAGAAAATGTTAGAATAAAACATAAGTCAATAAATCGTGAGTAATTTATTACTTTATTAAATTAACACTAAAAGAATATGTTATGGGATCCCTATGTCTATACTTTTATAAAAATATTCTTCTAGGATGTTTTACCTATACATAGACTTATACTAGTGGTTGTTACACTTGTTTTCTAATCCTAATTCCCAGATTAACTAAACCATTCTTAGATACGAACTATAGGGACCCTAATTTTTCATACATAACTATTATATCATTTTAAAGATGAAAAACATAATAGAGTTACATATCTAGGATCCAAACGTTTTTTCTTAGAAACAATTGGCTCATAAATAACATGTACATAATAAAACATAAAAATTTATTTAAATCCTTCTTCTTTATCCTTCTAAAATCTCATATTATCCTTAGTACTTTCAATTACCTATGGATATACATCAATGAATGGGGTAAGATAAAAGACCTGTAAGAGGATGAATAAAGAACATGAATCAATATAACATGGGTGAGCATAATCATTATATCATAATCCTAGGATCATTATCAATATCCTGAGGTAAAAATGTGATAAATTCGTTGAATGTGGAAATGC
The DNA here is from genome assembly GCA_963277665.1 of Viscum album. Classification (NCBI taxonomy): domain Eukaryota; kingdom Viridiplantae; phylum Streptophyta; class Magnoliopsida; order Santalales; family Viscaceae; genus Viscum; species Viscum album. Next base: position 957,575,809 of record OY728148.1, on the reverse strand, counting down.
ATAAAAATGAAACATCATGTTATAGCTGTCAAATACCACATATAGTTTTGAATAAATATAGCATCATGTTAACACATAACATATGTGAATAATCATAACATCATCACTGTAAACAAATATAGCATCATGTTCACATATAATAAACATTATCACATGAGATAAAACACATTACCCAATGCATTTGAGGGCTATATAATTTTGGTCTAGTTATCACATCATAATATTTACATAATCATGCATGTCACCTAGAATGTGTAACAATCATTTCATGAAATAACCAATGGAATGGAATGGGTTTCATGAGGATTTTGAAAATTATAATTTCATAAATAATATTCGGGTTCCAAAATGAAAAATGGGAAAAAAATATTTTCTATAAGTATCAACATTCATTAGTTAAGAATAAACAACTCAAGAGGTGTCAAATATGTATTTTGGAAAGAATAGTTATTTTGGAAAATCATTGTATTTTCTATAAAATCAAATAAAAAACATTAATATCCCAAAAAATAAGAGGGAGGAATAATGAAATTATATTTAAGGAACATTAGAGGAGTATTTCGTCAAAATATGTCCTGAAATATGTATAACACAATTAAAAATATTTGGGTTCATGAATCCCCTTACCTTAATTCATTCTTTAATTTCTCACTTTTGCACCTCTTGAATAATAAAAATATATTTATTAAAAAACTAATAAATATGTTAATTATATCCATTTATACAATTATTTATCAATTATAATCATTTTATTATATTTAATAATTTCTATTGATAAAATTGATGTGTTTTGATGTCATGATTTTCTTAAATATTTCTTGTTTCACTTTGATTTCTCAATTTTCATTTAGAGTCATTTATTGAAAAGTATGATTAAATCTAGTAGATTATAATAAATGTAATTAATTATTTATATATTATATATAATTAATAATATCCATCCATGAAGGTGGTTATAAGAATTTTATTCGAAATGTCTCCATAGGTAGTTATTCAACCTTTAACGGGACGTTGTTAAAAGAGAGGGAAAGAGAAGTATTGAATTTATTTTATCATAAATATGACAATTATATAATGTTAATATAAATAATATAATTTTAAATTATTGAATAATTAGTTTTATATTATATGGTTTTTAAATTAATTGGTAAAAATAAGAAATAGATTAAGAAAAAAAGGAAAAGTTAATAGAGACTTACTCTCTCCTCAATGTAGCATCTCTTGTAAGATGCTATAACATCTTTGGTGGTTAGAGTTGGATTGCACCAAAATGACCCTAAGTAATTTAATGGTTTCTAGAGGGAGTATTTGGTATGATTATGTTCTTTGGAATGTTTGAGAGGAGTGTGTTTCCAAGGGAAGGGAGAGGGGTTATTTATACTTTAAGAGAGGTTTATTTTTATAATAAAATATTTAATAAAATAATATATCAAAGGAAAAACATGAAATAGCGCATTTTTGACAAAATAATTTATATATAAATATAATATAATGGGTTTAAGAATTCAAATCCTCTTTATAATTCTAATTCATTAACTTATTATAAAGGAAAGTGAAGAAAAAAATTGATATTTTAAGGAATCACTTTTGATTTTAGGTTTTGGAAAGTGATTTTTAGGTTTGAAAATTAATTTTATTGTTTTTTAATGACTCATTTATGAAATTAAATATATAATGGCCGAAAACAAATTCCTATAAAGTATTATGTCATTATTATATCATGAATGATGTAACAGAAGATATATAGATTATGTGAAAAACTATATTTTTATTATTCACCTAAAAATTGATGTATTTCAGAAAATTACCAAAAACTCGCCCAAGGAAAATTATAACATGATAATTTCAAAAATGATATTAATTTAATAAAAATGAATATCTAAAATAGGTAAAATATAATTTTGAATAGGAAAATGATTATTTTTACAAAATACTTTAAAATACAGTTTATTAAAAATATGCTTTATTTTCTTTGAGGATTTTAATCATGATATTTATTTTATTGAATTATAATATTTTTATTTACATAAATTAATCATGATAAATATTATTTATATCATAATTTATTATTTTTTGGTAAAATCACTCTTCCAATGGTTAGGTTACTATTCTCAATGATTAGGTTACAATTCCAACTGTCACATTACTATTCCAACAGTCACATTACCTTATATATATACCACTCAATTATTTCATTCAATATTCAAATTAATTCCACTCAAGGTTCTATATTTCTATTTTAAATAATTATTATTGGTTTTCTATAATTTTTTTCTTTTATATAGTGTTGGTAGTGGGGCCAATATTTCTAGTAGATGAGGTCGATCCATATTTTCTCATTTTAGTTTTTATATTTTATACTTTTTGTCCAGTTTTAATGTTTGGAAATTTAATTGTTTTCATTGCTGATTAATGTAACAATATTTATTAATATTGTTTTTTATTGGTTTCTCTATATTTTTTATGTGTATAATATATAATATAATACAACACACATTTATTCAGGAAATAGATTTTACTAATAAACATTATGTCATTACAATGGGGTAACACATCTCCCGCCTCATCCTAAACATACTATAGGACTCTAGATACCTATCTGATGAGTAGTAGTTGAGTCTTTCCTAGACTCTAGTACCTATCTTACACTCCTACCACTAATATACTATTATAAGTTCTAAAAAAACTTATGAAGATGGCCCATCCTGCCACAAACATGGAACTCTAAAGTGGTGTATGAAAACTATAGTTTATTGTGGTCTAACATTCTACACTGATGTACTACAATGTAATATGATCCTAAGATGGATTACCACTACCCTAACTGGTCTTCATGTCATTTCGTTTTAAAAAACTGTCATAGAATCACTTCTTGCCACAAAAATAAGTGATCCCAGTTTACCCTGTAGAAATAGCCTGGCTACCCCTTGGGTCCTCTCTTAGATTATTTGATGTGATGAGTTCATGATTAATCAAATCTAAAAATCTACTCATAATAAAAACATTCACTTATGACATGACCTCATAGTAAATACCATCCTAAAACTATTTCTCCCAAGAGATATCATCAATAGAAAAATATGGCACAAATCATAGAAGGGTGGTGAAATGTTCAACATAGCCCATCACTGATATTATATCCTATATCTGATGCATGAAATAATGATCCTTCTCCTCCCTCAGCATCTTTGGATAGAAGTGGCTCAATAAATTCACCTCAAATTCCTCCCAAGATAACTCCTCCTTCTTCCCATCCTGCTCTAGAGTATCCCACCCATGTTTGGTATGTCCACTGAGCATATACACAACAAGATTCTCCCTCCAATATGTTTGTGTCTCAAGTTGCATGAAGATTGTATAGATTGACTCAATCTAGAATTCATCTACCTTGGATCCTCCCTCCCTAGTGAACATAGGTGGATGTTGTAGCTGAATATCTCTCATCAACTCACACATCAATGGCACGATGGCAATTGTCTCATTTTCCATGGATTGCATGACCCTTATGAAGTTGTTGTGATGATGAACATCCATTTGATCCTCAAGAGCTACAGGAAGTTCCAGTTCATCTATGTTAAGAGATAACTTATTTTCAATCTCTTATAACTCAACTCGAATAGGATGAGGAGTCATTTTATCTACAAAAAAACACACTCCTATAAACTTTGGCTAAAAATAAATTCAAACTTAAGAGGCGATAAGATTAGAGAACCACTACTATGTGTATCTCTAACCCTATATTATAAGTGTTTTATGATTAAATAATAGTATATATCATTTCATTGATCAAATATAATAGATATATTATTTTACAATTCATAGTGTAAGGTATATAACACATGCAATAAACATTTCCATGTCATGAACAATCCATGTCAGTATATATATATATATTTATATATATCCCTTTGTGCCTATCATGATGCATGCATACTCATATCTCACCATACTAGTCCATGAGTGTAAATATCAATAAACAATAACATCACAATATAATAACATCACACAACATATAAATCAACCAAGGTGAAATAACATCAATTGTATCAAGAGAACAACATAAACAATAATCCCTTCCCTGGAACTCAAATTTCCTCCCTTACTTGGGTTAGCTACTCCAATAAATAATCTCATTACCAAGTCCCAATAGATCCTAGTCTCCTTTCTACATTTTCCAAAAAAAATAAAGCAATAGAAATTAACAAGATGGTCCTCTAATACCACTGTGTAATGTCCCCTAATCTGGTACTCTCTCACATGGTCAAAATGATTTGGTTATTAGACGTCAAGAATGCATCCCCATATGTTAGAGGCTATTGCCTAGTAGCGAGGATGTGATATTTATAGTGTGGAGACTATACCCATTGGTAAAACATAGTGGAACTAAACCATAGTAATAAAAATTTGAGTAACAGAGAAATAGTGGAAATAGTATATCATACAACTAGGAAAATAAAAGGAGGAACCTATAATGATGAATAATTTAATGACAAGCTCAGAAGTATCTAAAAGTAAAACTAAAACCAATGCAAACAAAATAATCTACTAACATTAAATAATCCCAAAAGGCACTGGTATTGATCCCCATTTCAGAACCATCTCCAAAATCCATCCCATCCAGTAAGAAACAAAAGAATCAACAATAATGTCCCATTCCCTTGTCCAAACATGCATCCATGTAATCTTCTCGAGTACCAAAAGGTTCCCAAATAGGGTGTGAATAAAACTCTGTAGGTCGACACCACCATCCCTAAATACAACCATTTTGATAATAATTATAAGAAATAAAGTGATAAATAGAAGTATTAATTAACTAATTAATATAATATATCAATTAACCTATTTCAAAACCATGATGAAATGTATTTCAGCATGTAACACAACCATTCCATCTATATCTATATACCATGGAATAAATCAAACAATCTGGTAGCTCCCTTTGAATAATAATTTCATCCTCTGATCATCACCCTTTATAAATGCATTTCTGTATGTGTCCCTAGGTGTATCATGGTATATAAGCATTTCAGCAAGTATCACTGGGAATTTCCTACTATATAATCATTTCATCCTCCAAGAAAATCCCTATATATATGAATTTTAGCATGTATCACTGGGCCAAGCCTACTATATAATAATATAAACACTACAAAGGATATCCATATATATAATCATTTCATCACCAACTCAACAAGTCATAATAGTATGGATATCATAATATCACATCATAAATCTCATTGGATAATTATGAAAATTACCATTTTTCTTTCAAATAAACGTTCATTTTTCTCTCAAATCATCAACAGTCATACCAATAATCAATAATAGATTACCTAGGGATTCTATATCAAGAAATAACCTAATGTATCATGTCATACACACCATGCTTTAAACCATTAGCCAATTTCTTCTCACTCAAATGTTTTCTCACCCAATAGGTATCCATAATCCAAGTTTAATCAACCATTGAATCTAATGGAATCCAATCCATGATTTACTATAAATCAACTAATTAATTATAGTTCACATTACATGGGCATAATCAAAATATTTCATATAATCCACATTTAAATATACCATAGGGTTATGTTTAGTCACCGTACCTTTAACATGTGATTAACACAATGCTTCTAATGACAAAATCCATTAAAGAAGAAGTCATAGAAGATCATAAGAAGAACCTAGATTAACCCAAAATAAGATCAACTCCCAAAACAAAACCCATGTTTTAAATATGTACACTACAATGAAAAGTAATGATGGTTAAGAAGAGGGAAACCATAGTGAATAAACTCACCAAGGATTGAATGTAAAAATGGGACATCTAGAAGGGGGGAAGATAATTCAAAATTTCCTAGAGTTCACCCTAGGAACGATAGAGGAGCAGTTATAATAAAAAATAATGAGATTTATAAGTACACGACACACTTAAAACTACGAGGTATGAGAATCACATGATGTGTAATCCTTTCATGTCAGGTATTTCATCATTTTTAAGTTATGCTAGAAAAACCTTTTTCCCCGAGTTAAAATTTATTTTGATCAACATTTACCCGATGTGAATCAGGTTCACAACATGCAACCACATCACATCATAAACTAGTTCATGAAATGCATCTATTAATAGTTTCATGTCATGTTACATGTACCCAACATATAATTTTTCATTGAATAGTTTTTATACTAGCTTCTATAAAAGTTACAAACCACCTATGATCCTTCTAAACACATAGAAAGCCCTAGTAATCCCATTTAACATATTTTACATGGAATCCATTAATTTAAATTGACATACTTGTCTAAAATTATGGTAATTTTCTCCAAAAAAGGATCTTTGTCATCAAATAAGACTTAATCACTAAGGATTAATTACAAAGGAAATCCCAACAAAAAATGTCCAATGAAAACCTCATAGTGGGACATACCTAGAAAAATATGGGATCTTATAATGATCTTGGTTTTGAAAGGTTGTTATTATGTTTCATCCATAACAAAAAAATACTTATATATCTAAACATGATATTTATGGATTTATTTTAATATTTTTAAATGACTGTTTCTTATCTTATAAAAATAACATTTGTTATGGTAAGGTGAATTGAAATAACAATTTTTTTATCATATTACACAAACCAAGTAATGGAAATTGATAATGAAACTACATCACATAAATCGTTCCACACACAATTATGGAATCATTGGGTTGGTCATGTAATTAAAAAATGATTGACTAAGTTATAACAAAAAGGATATTTAGATTCTTTTTAACTAAAACCAATTGGTATGTGTCACAGTCATTTATATGGTAAAACTAATAAATACCCATTTAGTAGAAAAATGAAAGGTATAAAGAGATTCTTGAATTAGTTCATACATATGTGTGTGGAGAATTTCCTATTGAGGCAGGGGTGGGTTCTCATACTTCATAAATTTTACTGATGATTTTAGTAGAAATGAATATTTCTACTTAATGAGGTATAAGTCAGGTTAATTTGATAGATTCAAGAAAAACAAGAATGAATATGGGAACCAAATTGGTAATATGATTTATAAAATCCACTTATAACTTAGTGGAGAATATCTCAATCAAGAATTCATTGATTACTTATAGGAGTTTGGGATCCTATATTAACTCACTCCTCCTTATATACATCTGTGGAATGATGTAAGTGAAAGGAGGAACCACATCTTGTTGGACTTGGTGAGATAAATGATGAGTCATGAGATTATTACATTATTCTTATAGGTATTTTTATTAAAAAAAAGTTTCAAAAATGTTAAAAAAAAATTCAAATAAAGTGATAAACAATATATGAAGTTATAAAGGATTGAATAATAACTCAGAAGTGGGGTTGAATTAGTTTTTCACTTTTATAAGTTTCAATAATTAAAAAAATATTAAACCCTGAAACATGATGATGTTTATATCCTTATCATCTTTTAGTAAATACTAATGTATGAGAAATTAGTAAAAAAGTAAATAACATGATATTTACAAGGTTCGACCTCACTGTGAGAACCTATATCAATTTAATTGACACTCATATGGGTCTATAGAAATTCCCTAAAATGAATAAGTTCATACAACTTGTGAAAACTCCCATTAGACACATTATATTTCCTAATTGTAAAGATTATACCAAATCCTATTGGTTTATAAATTTTTCTTACAAAAAAATGAGATAGAACAAAAAAAATACTTTGTTCAAACTACACCACAAATTCTCAGCTCAGAATCCTCTTTATTATATTGTTGCATCTGATTCTCTCCATCCATTAGGGCTGGGTCCGATGGACTCATTCCGATGAATTCAATCTGATGGACTCAGTATGATGAATCCATTCTCAATATGAATTACTCAAACTCTTCTCAAATGCTCATTCTGATCATACTTTGTCCAGTAATAAAAAAATTTATATTTTCAAACTTCTAATGATATTTAGATGTGGAAAGATAACTTTGACATGAATTCTATAGTGCTCTTCTTTTTCCAATCACATAAAAAAGTTGAAAAGTATGAATATACATTTCTTCGATTTATAGGCATCCCAAAAAGACAAATTTATGAAACTAAAAAACTTTTCCCACTTACTCAAATTAAAAAAAATCCAATATCTATACATATTTTAATTTCAAGTTTGACCACTTATACTCTTCACAAATATGATGAAATCATCTTATGTCTTCTTAATAATAATTCTTCTTAGACTTCCTAACATTTATTCAGTATAATAGAAATTACTCAACTCATTATGATGGAACTTCCTCATCTCATTATGATGAAAAATATTCATCTCATTCTAAATTTAATTTCCTCATTAGAGTTAGTCTAATTAACTTTCTCTCTCTGAATCAGTGTGATTGACTTTCCTTGTCAGAGTTGGTCTTGATTGAATTTCCATCTCAGAGTTTGTTTGATTGAATTTCTTCTTCAGAGTCAGTTTAATTAACTTTCCTCCTCAGATTCTACCTCATAGAACTTCCTCAGCTTCAATCCAATGGAATCCTCATAATGATATAATTATCACTATGATTGAATTTTATTTACGCTGGAAACTCCGATCTACCACTTTGAAATACTTCAAACCTCATCAACTATAACTCATTCAGACTTCTAAAAAATTCTATGCTCAGTACTTCTAGATCTGATGAAAACATTTTTATTGATTCCTAAAATAAATAAAATCTTCATGATTCCTCTATTTCTTAAAAATCATTTATCATTATTTTTTTCTTGATTTATGAGAAGTTCAATATTATCATAGTACTATATGACTTATATAGGAAAGTTTTACGACTTCCCTTACTTTCAACACCTACTTTATTTCCAACCAAAACTCGATATGATTGGTTGCACATATTCTCCCCCTTTTAATCAGAAGGATCACATAACAAGTTCAACAGACAACTTATGATATTTGAGAATTGAAAACGAGAAATGAAATATTTGACTGAAGGTTAGAAAGTTTATGAAATTTCTAACTCCTGTCATCACTTTCTTCATTCAACCTATTTAGCAACATTCTAACTTTCTAACTAACATTGAGTCTAATGAAACATGAAATTCATGTCAATGGATCTGAGACTGATGGTGTGTTTGATAAAAAACTCTAACATTTTGATGAATTCTATGACCGTTGGTGGTCATTTTTATAATTTTTATTTGGTGTTTCTCAGTTCAATCCTCTGTGTCTATAAAACAACTTTCTCAAAAAATAGAACATTTCTCCCCGTTTATGTTTGGGTTCGAACATTCCAGAAATTTCACTTTTTTTCAAAATAATTCTTTTATGAAAGATTATTTATCAAAAAAAAAATTATTAAAAAAAACATCACAAAGGATCTTCAATCTCCCCATTCGTTTTTTTAACAACACTCATTAATATCTTTTTCAACTCTTACAAAATTTTCACAAATCAACATTTGTAAACAACTCATGTTTTTTGAATTTTAACAAAACACATCCTTTATTAAAAGAGTGTTTAGACACCACACTAATAGATAAGGTATATTTTTTGAAAAAAATCCATCCCTTGGTGAGAATAAAATTGTATGGCCATTCTTAGATAAAATCCCCCTAACATATAAATTTTATCACTTTTAATTTTTTTTAAATTTTATTTTCCTCTCCCCTATTATCTAATAAACACAACTTCATCTTCATAAAATAAATGTAATTAAAAACTTCTTACATAGTAAAAAGATGTTACTTTTTTACCCCCTTTGTCAATATAATCCAACGCATGGAAGGGGACTTCTTTATGTGTTTTCGAAAGTCATTATAGGAATATGAACAGAATTTTCAACCTCAACTCATTAAACCATTACTTTGGAATCTACATTGTGATGATATAAATAATTTGATACTTCGTTGAGATATATTCCAACAAAACTTCTCTAGCAGAAACTTTCTCTTTTATAAACTGAAACATTATATTTATGTGTTTTGATCTTGAATGTTGGACAGGGTTTTTAGAAAGATCAACTTAAATCTGATTGTCATAAAGTGTCTTCAATAGTTTAGAAACCTTTATATTCAAATCTTCCGATTGAACATTCATCCACAATATCTGAGTACATACATGAATAGTCACAACATATTTTAATTCCACTTTTCTCAAGGTTACTGAACTTTGTTTCTTATTATGAAAATTTACACAACATTCACCCAAGAAAAATGTATCTCCTAAGGTTTATTTTCTATCATTACAATCTCCCACCCAATCCATATTAGTATAACCACGAAACTTCATCTCCTAATTTATTTTTTATAATAAACCTTATGAATTTGTTCCTTTGACATATCTCAGAATTATCCTTGCTGCCAACATATTTGACTCATTCAGATTACTTTGATAACTAGCACACAAATTTATAGCATAAAAAATATCAGGCTTGACGTTAGAAGGTAAATTATAATTCCTACCATCTTCCAAAAGTCATTCTAATTCACAATTATTACAGACTCATCATTGCTCGTCTTCATCCTCACTGAGATAAGAGTAGAAACTTCGTTATATTTTATAATTCCTAATTTTTGTAACAATTCCCTTTCATACATTTCATAAGATAAGAAAATTTATTTTTCCATATACTGAACTTATAAGACATAGAAGAAAGTTAATTCTCACAACATTGATATTTCAAAATTCTTTTTCATTTCCTAAGAAAATTATTTACAAAAATTTTCTTCGTCCCCAGAAAAAATTATATTATCCACATGAACAATTACAATTCGAGTTCTAAAGTAAAAATCTTTCATATATAAGTTTCTGTCAACTTTTGATTTTGAAAAAATCATCATTCTAAAATAATTTTCAATCTTATAATACCATGAATGTGGATCTTTTTTTAGCCCATATAAATCTATCTTCAATCTAAAAACATTGTTTTCATCCTTATCATGTAGAAACCCAAATGGTTACTCATTGTAATGTTCTTCTTCAATTTATCCAAATTTATATATATCTGATATACTTTGTAATTTTGATGAGTAGGCACTACTCAAAACATTATAATAGTTTCTAACCATTAAATATTCGAAAATGTTTCATAAAAATATCTACCTTCAACTTGTGCATTGCCTTTATAAAAAATACTAGATTTTTTCTTGAAACTTCTCCGTATTCCTTAAAAATATTTCTATAAACCCATTTTTTATGATAAAATGTTTATATTTAAGACATAAAACAAGTTCCTATGTTTCATTTTTCTCAATTTCATCCAAGTCATCATTCATAGAATTAACCTATTCTCTGTGATGAATAGCTTATGAGACTGATTCTGGTTCAATGTTTTAGATGAGTGAAGTTTTATTTTCTTTTATCATCTTTCTTCTATCCTGAACTAGAGCCTTATAATTCCCCAAAATATTTTTAGTCTCAAAATTTTTTTTTGTAAGAAATTTCAGAGTTCCTCTTCCTTCTTCTCTTTCCTCATCATACGATTCGTCTGTATATTCATGAACATTACTTTTATCACTTTCATTTTCCTTGGAAAATTTCAGTTTTTATTCCTCAAAATCTCCATAATACTTTGTTATATAAGTTTGATTCTCAATAAATTCCACATAATATGACTCCACCAACTTTTATAAACATTTTTTCCAAAATTTTTAACTTCTTACATTGGGTGAATAATAAAAGTTCCTACCTCAGCTTTCTCATCAAACATTCCATAATCCAAATTAATTATTTTAAGAAAACATGGGATTCCAAAAACATTGATGTACTTAAATAAAGGGTTTTTCTCATAGAAAATTTCATAAGAACTCATCTTGGTTTCCAAACATAATTTATTTTCTAAACATGTAAAATAATACTAACAACTTCACTCTAGTAGAACATTGAATGTTTTTATTCTTCTCACATGATTCTTCCCATTTCCACCAAACCGATATTCTTCCTTTATACTACTCCATTCTGTTGTGGGGTATATAGAGAACTATACTAATGATTAAAACCCTGATCTCCAAGATAATTTTAGAAATTATTTCTGGTAAACCCAATACCATTATCCATTCTAAATTTCGTTATATAAACCCCCATCTATTTATCAACTTCTTTTTTGAAAATCTTAAACATTTCTATAGGCTTTGAGTTGTGTTTAAAAAACACGATCTTCGTCATTTTAGTGAAATCACCATTAAAATTGATAAATTATAAATATCCTTTTTTTATTGATGTCTCATTGACACACATAAATTGGAATGAATAAGTTAAAGAGGCATGGTGGATAGAATATCAACATTCTTATGACTTTTATTAGTCATATTCCCTTTCTAACAAGTAACACAAAAATCCTTCTCCCTTCTTTTCAATTTTGGAAAATTTTGTAGATAATAAACTTTAAAAAGTTTTTTCATTCTTTTCTTCCCATGTTGGACAATTAATTGGCACCACAACTTATACTCATCTTAGGCACATAGATAACAAGAGTTTTTAAAATATCTAACTTGAAAAAGATTTAAACTAGTTCTTTCTCCTTTCTTGATAACTTTTTGATGTCCCACTAACCACCATCTGGTCCTGGTCCTCCTAAGACTCTATAAAAATTTCAAACTTCTACACAAGACATTCCACATGAAGGAAAACCCCATGTATTTTGTAGGTCACCCGAACCCAAAAAATATACTGATAAAAATAATATTTTTAACAATTTTTATATGAATTTCAATTTTTTTAACCCTCCTAATTTATCAATTTGAGCTTATATGGATCAATTTTGTATTTTTGGTGTGTTTTGAGCTAAAATGTGAAATGTGATTAAATTCTGGATTTTTGACAGATTTTTATGTCAAGGGTATTTTGGTAATTTAAATAAAATTATAATTCCACATTGAAAGATTATTTTTATTGAATAAATATTTTAATTCCATTAACTTTTTCTTCTATACTATAGGCTTATTCAAATATCTAAAGGCCCGAAAAAATCATTCCTATTTGGAAATTTTCTGAGCTGACAATGTGGACCCCATCTCCGTAACGGATGTATAAACCAGGCTACACACCTACAATGGAGTTTATTATAAATGGATATGAAGTTGGAAACATATATGCACTACCTAAATAAATATCATAGAGTTTGTCTCATATTATGGTGGCAAAGAGATGTTATACATTGAAGGAAGCTACCTGGAAAATTCATCTAGAAAAAAATACAATGTCAATAAAAAATACCTAAATCCCTCTAGAAGTGTCCAATCAATATTAAATTTTGAGTTTGAATGAAACTGTAATTTATGAACAACTTTTATGAATAATGGAATGTGTTAATCATCCATTTATATTGCCAAAAATGTGCAAACATGAGGAAGACAATTTCTTCCCATAAAAGGAGGGGAGCTCCCACCTGTCATCTCATCCCATTTTCCATCACATTTATTCCAAGTAGCCAAGGGGATATCTCCGCCGAGGGAGGACGTTCACAAATATTTCCCTTATCATATTATTATTTATTTTATTTTCATTATATTTTTATATTTCAATTCTAATTTAGATTTTAAATAAATTCAAGCAAGGTTTTTATTTTTCTGTTTTCTTCCACCCAACCACCCTCCTTTCTTCTCCATATTGTATCCTTATTTTCTTCTTTTTTATTCTAATAATATCCACCATTACCTCTTACCCTAAAAAATGATGTACTTACTTAATCCTTGGCCCGAGGGAGGTATGTGCCAATTTCATTTATTATACGGTAAAATTCTTATGTTTTATTAAGTTTTTGATGAGAAAGAGTGACGTTCACGGGTGTGGAGATAGCCCACTAGGAAACTAAAATAAAACTAATTTATATTGTTTTATTAAATTTTTTTCCTCCCTTTTACTGAATAAAAGCTCTTAATATGATGGATTTGAGCCATTTAGTGGTTGAAATGGCATTCGATAGAGCCAAGTCATGGAAGTTGTCACACTCACGACTGAGTTGTTCCATCAACCTTGATTAAAGTAGGAGGGGAAGTTAAGATTGCTAAATTTATTAATGATTTCACACAAATTAATAAAATAATAGTAATTCAAGAACGAGATCTCAAAATTGAATTATCAATCTTTATTTAAACACCAACAACGAGAATGATTGAACCCACAAACCAACCCCTAAATGCCACGTTCTTTATTCACTAATAAATTTTTTTAATTAAATGTTAGTTTAATATTTTAATTAATTAAAATATCACAACCTTCCTAAATTTAAAAAAACAATTAAAACGAATTAGTTTAGGTGAATTAATTTAAGTGAGATTACATATGAGAATGTTCTTAAAGTGAGACGAACCTGGTTATCCATTATACTACATTACGAAAATTAAATTGCTTCTTACATGCCCTATGATTGGCGTGCATCACATAAAACAAAGGAAATACATTCATCTCTAAACAGGTATATTTCTAAAACACATATAACAATAATATCCAGATATACTCAACAAAGACACACATTCTAGAGGTAAGTCACAACCATATTATACTAGTCTATGATTCCATATAGAATATTCCACAAATCACTCACCTGAGAGAACAAACTCCTGAATTTGATAGCATTGATGATGTCTGTCCAATAGGTACTTTTTATTGGGTCTCTTCATGAGAAAGAGCATGATAATAGTTTGAATAGAATTCAATACACAGATGAGGATCACTGGAAAGTCCATGTGGTGATACCAACAAATCAATCTGGATTAACCTGCTAAGTAGAGGATTGACTCCCATGTAGTGTTGGTAACGTCGATACAAATAACTCCACCATGGACATGAATATGAATAGAGGATCACACTCTAGGACTCATAGAGGGATTCGAACAACTCTATCCAGGAATTACAGTTGAAGGGATCGTTGTCCTGGGAGAAAAAATGATTGCATACTAACACTCATGGAAAAGATAAAGGTAAAAACCCTAACAAAAATTTTCCAATATATAGAGTTCAAGGGCTCCAAGACATGTGAAAAAGAGTACACATTGTGTATTAGGGGTCACACTCTATGTCCCTTGAACCTGGTTCTTTCCTGTGTAAATGGCTCATCTCATCAAACTGTGTCCATATAGTAGTACACACCAAGTATGTATCCCATTTACTCTAACCATGTTCTAGTAAACGTCACCATCCTATGCATGTCATCTCAAGTACCAGTACAAATCTTAGCCTGTGAACATCTTCCCATGTAAACAACCCATGTGATTTTTGAGTACATGCCGAGTGTCCCAGGTGATACCACATGCTATGTCAAATGGGTCACATTCCATGTGATATTTAACTTCACATGGAAACCATAATCGAAGCTCATGTGGCCCCACACAACATATAGATCCAGATTAAACATTGTGTTGTTCAGGATTTTTCAGAATCCCATATCTACTCCCACATTTTATCCAATGCCTCTAGATTTCGATCTGGTGATCGTTTCACCATGATATTGAAGATCCCACCTCATCCAATAATTTTTGTCGATGAAGAATGAATTATGCCATTAAATCTACTCAAATAATGAATCAAATTTTCATTAATTGTTGTGTGTTGAAGAATGGTAAATTGGGTATCCTCTGTCATCTAAATTGATTATGTCCATCATCACACCACAGTCAGGATATTCCAATCTTTGATCTGTGATATCGGATCGTTGCACCATGAAATGGGTGTGCAATGATTGATTGATCGAGAATGCTCGTGACGAATGATGAATGGGGGGGAGAAAATAACAATAACATATTGGAGTACCAAACCTTGATCGATGTTCAGGTTTATCTTGATCCATCATTATTAGAATGAAAATCTGAATACTAAAATTAAAAATATATTCTCCCATCAAAACCTCATAAAATAAACTCATCCTGCATAATGATCAAACCATAGATAAATATTTTCATTGATTGATTCATGTTCATTGTATAAATAAAGAATGGGTATGAATAAAATAAAAATACATTCCCTAACTTGATTCAAATCGATCACTAATGAAGAATGGGGTTGTGTTGTGTTTTTTGGTTAGATCATTTGAACTCTGCATGCATGGTATTTATGTCATTCCTAGGGTAAACCTCACATTATGAACTCAATGGTACCATCAAATTTCTGATCAGGGTAACTGTTTAGAAGTTATTACACTTTTTCATGAAAAATCTTCATGCATGCTATTTAATATATTTCAAACATTTATTTAGGAACAACGTCTTCAGAATCGCACAGCGTCTCAGTTCCTGGTCTCACAACTAATCTATATAGTATCCAAAAAAATAGTGCATGGAAAATCAAAGGCATTATAGTATGCCACCACTAATGAAAACTAAAACAATATCTAATCAATAGAATGTGTACATAGTTGTATAAAAAAATTACAATTCATAAATATATAGTTATCACATTATCAATTAATCTTTATTTAACTATATAAACCATGGGTTCCTGTAGACACTCATACCTCAATCCCCGCATCAACTCTGTCAGAGGCTGAAGTATGTTTGAGGGACATCGTATCTTATAATTCCACTGTTGTCATTCAATACCTACTCTGAAATATGTTCGAGCCTAAAGTATGTCTGATGAATATCATGTCTCATAATTCCATTGATATAATTATTTAATTCATATTTTAATTCACATGTTACCATTCATACATCACACAATAGAATGTCTATGTTTCTATTATTTAATTCACAACTAAATTACCATGTTACCATTCATAGCTTACACATTAGAATAATCTTGTTCACATTATCTATTTCATAACTAAATGTCCATGTTACCATTCATACCTTACACATTATAATGACCACGTTCTCATTCTATAATTCACAACTAAATGACCATGTTACCATTCTTAACACACAATTAATTCAACAATTAATTATCCACATCAATTCCATTACTAATTACACAATAATTTAATCATTACAATTCCATTAGTTAATTAAAAATTTAACTAATCATATAAATAACATTAATTAATTCAAAAAATAATTAATCACATAAAATACATTAATTAATTCCAAAATTAATTAATCACTTAAATTCTATTAGTAAATTCAATAATTAATCAACCAAACAAATATTATTTCTAATTCAATAATTAGTTTATCAGATAAATTCCCATAATTAATTTTCTAATTATTTTAGTATGTAAATCCCATTAATTAATTATTCAATTAATTAATCAATATCCTAAACTAAAAATCACATAATTAATTCCATAATTAATTATCTCAATCACAATCTCAATAGATCATAATTATTTCCACAATTAAATATCTCATTCCTAAAATCTTAATATCTCATAATTGATTCTACAATTAAGTATCTCAATCTATAATTCCCAAAATCCCCAATTTCAGATCTCCTCAATTAATTAATTCATCAAATTAATTAATTCAATTAAGAACATAATTTCTAAACATCTAATAGAAATTATACAATTATATACATGCAATTTAAATAAATACTTTTAGATTTGAATTATAGACAACCTACCTCAATTCATTGATGATCGATCACCCAATGAAAATCCTCATAATTTGAGCTGCACAATTATATAGAAAGAGATTCAAATTTAAAACCCAAAATCAAGATAAAATCAATAAAGATCTCTAAAATATTGATATAGATCTACAATACTAGAACCAGATCCATAAAAACATGTCTATATCCAATCATAATAGGAATAAAGCCCACTTTCTAGAATAGGATAATAAAGGATAAGGACTTGGAAACCAAGTGAGGTAAGATCCTTTGACAGGGATGGGTGATGATCTTCAACCCATTCTTAAAATAACAAATTAAAAAGTTTGTTAAGTATTTTACTCAATAAAGGATTCTACAAAATCATGAAATATTATCTTGGGTTAAATGGGGATCAAATAGGAGTTAAATGGTGGTTTTGGTGATTAAAAATGTAATTTTAGGGTGATTTAAAAATTCATGCATGGTTTTTTGGGCAGGGGATCACGGTTTCTCCTAAATGTGTACCTAAATGTGAAACTTTATTATGGGGGTTCATAGTTTCTCATAATAGGGTGTACAGATTGACAAACCATGTGTCAACCATGTAATTCCTCTCTGTCCAAGGTTGTATGGTTTGCTGGGCAGGGGTGCACGATTAGGGAAAATCGTGAGACAACTATGCACTACCCTTCTCCCTTAAATTTTTCAAAAATTTTCACCCAAACACACCCCAAGGTAAAACCCAACCAAAGTACACTAAAACAAGTCAAAAATAATTACCTGAAATTAAGACCAAGTCATCTTCAGTAAAGGTTGGGATCTTACAATCTCACCACCTTATAAAATCTTATCCCTGAGCTGCACTCCCAAAAATCTCTAAGATTTTGAGTGAAAAAGATTAGGACAATGATCCCACATATCTTCCTTCCTTTCCCATGTCTCCTCCCATACATTCCCATGTTTCCACAATTCACAAACTATAGGCATGGTCTTTCCCTGCAACACATTCTCACTGCGATTCAACACACGTATTAGAAGTTCTTCAATGGAAAAATCTATCTCAATCTCAACATCATCCATATCGATCACATTAGAAGGTTTGGGGTGATACCAACCTAGTTTTGAAACATAGAAAACATCATTCATATCATTTTATCTCTTTGGAAGAGCAAATCGGTATGCCACTAGCTTGATTCTCTCCACCACTTCAAACGGTCCAACAAACATGGGTGCCCACTTGCCCTGTCTCTATATTCTATAGTGTTTGAATCTGGGAAACACCCAAATGAATACATCATCAACCTCTGTAAACTCTAAGTGTCATTTATTTCTATCTGTGTATGACTTCTATCTACTTTGGGTCGTATCCATATATTTCATAATCAACAGTACATGCTCTAATGTGTCTTACACGCGACTAGGTCCCAAAAACGTAGACTCACTTACCTCCTTCCATACTAGAGGTGGTATTCATGGACTACTATAAAGAGCCTCACATGGTTCCATCTATATAGTTTCCCAATAATTATTAGTATGGGTGAACTCCACTAGTTCTATGTGATTCTCCCAAGACCTACTGATGTTTAGAACACATGCTCACAACATATCTTCAAGCTCATGTATAGTATGCTCTGACCACCCATATGTCAGTGGGTGAAAATTCATACTCAATAAAACATACATACCAAGCACCATCTGCCATCCCTATAATAATCATGAAGTAAAACACATGTTTCAGTCTGAAACAATATTCTGTGGCACCTCGTGCATACAAAATATCAAAAAAACATACAAATATCCCAATTGCTCCACTAGGAAGGTCTCCCATATATTTAAGAAATTCACTACCTTTTTCAGTCTATCCACAATAACCCAAAAAGAATTATTCTTCTAAGGAATCCTCTGGAGAGCCACCACAAAGTCCATGGTCACTTTGTTCCACTTCCACTCTATAATGGCCTAAGACTATAGAAAACCTTGAGGTCATTAATGATCGACATTCACCTACTGATAGGTTTATAATCGTGTCACAAAACTTACTATTTTATTTGTCATTTCCAACCATCAAAACTATCTTTGTAGTTCACGGTGCATTTTGGTCACACCTGGATGTACCAGCCACTTTGAGGCAAGAAGCTCACACATTAGCTTGTGTCACATTCTTTTGGGTATGGAAACCTGATTCTTGATATATATGACCTCGTCCTCATCTATGCTCCAATCAAAAGTTGACTCCCCAC
The DNA here is from genome assembly GCA_963277665.1 of Viscum album. Lineage (NCBI taxonomy): Eukaryota > Viridiplantae > Streptophyta > Magnoliopsida > Santalales > Viscaceae > Viscum > Viscum album. The sequence continues at coordinate 957,556,139 of OY728148.1, read as the reverse complement.
CTTCAAGGTTTTCCGTCAAGGTAAAACATTATAAATCCACATACCACCTATCTTAGATCTATCACAAAAATGTATACTCCAATGAAACAATTACGGGAGTCATCTAATCCTAACTCTCCTAAACCACAATGTGTATCTCGTCCAGTAAATCCATCATCTTCCACTCAACACTAGACTCCTGAACCACCTGAGATTGAGTCTTCCTGCTCAAAGCATCATTATCAATGTTCCCCTTTCCATGCGTATATGTTGGCTCAAAATCGAATGGATGAAAATACTCCACCCATCTCTATTATTGAAGATTCAAGTCTCACTGTGAAAATATGTACTTTAATCTCTTGTGATCAATATACACAGTAAAACAATTTCACAACAGATAATTTCCCCAACACATTAAAACATAAACCATTATAGCCAACTTGAGTTCATATGTAGGGTAGTTCGGTTCATGGGGCCTCAACTTCAAAGACCCATAAACCACAAATTGATCTCCTTGCATCATCACAAATCCAATTACAATTCCAGAAGTGTCACAATACACTGTTTACTTCTCACCTTTCTCGGGTAGGATCAATATTGGTACTGATGACAAAATCTTCTTCATCTCCTAGAATGAATTATCACGATCTTATGACAAATAAATCTTTATCCCTTTTTTGGTCAACCCTATCAGTAATGATTCCAATAGGTAAATATCCTAAATGAACCTCTAATAATATTCATAAAATCCTAGAAATATATGGATATCAAATAGGATCTTGGGATGCTCTCATGATACGACTATCTGAACATCCTCTAGATTTACAAACACACATTACGTCGAGATGATGCTAACCAAGAAGTGTTCCTGTTCAATCCAAAATATTGTACGTAGATATCTTGATGTATAGCCAATGTTATCATAGTGTACTCAGGATGATATCAAGATGTTGGTCATAATAATAATGTGCCATAGAGTGCACTAATATGTCTTCCACAAACACTACCACAAACTGATCTAGGAATAGATTAAAGATTTTTTTCATTAAGTCCATAAACATTACTGGTGTGTTCGTCAACCCAAGAAATATTATGATGAAATAATATAGTTCATACGTGCTTTTAAATTCATCCCTTGGTATATAAAAAGTCTACACTCTTAATTTAGGACACCCTAATATTAATTCAATCTTTGAGAACACACAATCTCCTCTCATCTGGTCAAATAGGTCATCGATATGGGGGAGAGGATACTGGTTCTTCACAGTCCTCTGGTTCAACTTTCAGTAATCAACACATAAGCATAAACTCCTATCAGCCTTCTTTTCAATCAACACTAGTGAACCCCAAGGAGACATACTTAGATAAATAAATACCTTATCCTCTATGTCCTCCATCTGAGTCTTGAGCTCTTGAATATATTCTGATGCCATTCTATATGGTGGAATAGAAATCATCTCTTCCCCCGGTATGAACTCAATGCTAAATTCCACATCTCTCTCAGGTGGAATACCTGAGAAATTTTAAGTAAACACATCCTAAAACCTATCCACTAAGTGTGGAAATACATCTCATTTTACACCTCCATCATACATAAATAAACTAGAAACCTAGGTTGTGATCTCTCCTATTTGATGAGTAATTGGCCCTACTCGAAATGCCTCGATGTCCCACTCTCCATAGTGAATATATTGGTAAACCTTATGAGATGCAATGGTCACTCTCTTATGGTAAAAATAAATGTGGGGACAATATGATACTAACAAGTCCATACCCATTATTAGTTCAATGCCTGACATGTCTATGATATAAATATCCCATAGAAATCGATACTACTCGACCTCACGAGTACACCCCTTGCACAATAAAAATGTCTCTTGACCAAACTCCATGAGGTGTGTTTATCATCAACACCCCACTCATGAACTCCATCAAGAGGCTCAAACCATTAACATGTTATGTAGAAATAAATGAATGATAGGAACCGATATCAAATAGGGCACTAGATATCATAGAAGCTATAAAAATTTTACCTCTCACTATCAATGGTCCATCCTTGATATCCACAAGTGTAGGGTGAATAGAATGCAACGGTCTTACCCCACTTCCCCGTGATACAATCTAAGTCCCCTATGCTGCACTACTCTACTAATATGAGTGAACTTACCCTAATGGTCCACATACACTACCTTTACCGCCTTGTCCAGTAGAACTCCCAATGCAAGATTGATATGGTGAATAATATCCTCTTCTTGCACTCTGATTCTAACTAGCTATACCCTTACTACTCATCTATCGCTGGGTCCTATAGAACATTTGTAGAAGTCCCATCATTCTGAAAGACTGTAACTATATTGGTGGTTGAGGTAACTATCTTAAATAGTTTCCTACTCTGCCACACTGGTGATAGTTCACTTGATTAAGGTCCTATGCAACTGATCCCTCTTTTTAGGTACTCTGTTTCTCACTGTCTTGGTTGATGTATTTTTAGAAATGCTTCTTACTCTCAGAAGTCATACCTCTTAATCATCCAAATGGAACCATATTTCCTACACTGGAAGCCTATTCAGGTTACCCATATCTATGAGATCATTATCCACCACCTCAGCAAACTCCTTTAACTGAAAATGGTTAACTTGGGACTTAATCTCACATTTAAGCCCATCCCAAAAAATTATCACTGTAGTTATCTTATCCACTACCAATGCTAGAGAAAAGTGTTGAAAATTTGTAAAGTGTCCAACATAGTCTATCACATAAATACTCCCCCATGTAAACCTCATGAACTCAGCTAGTCTCTCCTACCTCAGTGTCTCTGGATAGAGGTTATCTAGAAACATATCCAACTGTTCCTTCAATAACATAACATTAGCCTATACAGTCCACGCCTGAACATACCATCAATGATTCAATTATCCTCGTATCATGTAAGCAGCCAACATGACCATCCTCTCTACAGGAGTCTCAAATTGGTCAATTATAGTCTCGATGGAATAAACCCATAAATCATCTCTCTCTGGTCCACCCTCTCCAATAAAAGAAGGAGGGTGTTGAATTTGTAACTCCATTTTTAGATCAAAAATACTCTTTAAAACCCACCCTGGGTCTCTTCCAATGAATTTCATGAAGTGTGAAAAGTTCTCTTGGAACTGTTCCCTGAATTCCTCACCTGACACAATTGGTGCCTTAGTTCCTACAACTGGTAGATCATCTCTAGCCATATCATCATGTTATCCTCTTAATAAGCGCCATCATAGTGAAATATCTATACCATTACAAATAGGTACCTTAGGACACATTTACAGATTAACTCATTTAAGGTAAAATACAATATTCCACAACAAGTCATTTCCCCAAACCCTACCACATAGTCAAAATAGAGGTGTTATCACTAACCTTATTAATCTAACTCCTTGGTCCTTGAAAACAAGGGTAAACAAATTCTAATTAGTCATTTTTCTCATTTAGACACCCATTTATTACTATCTTACATCATTCTACAATATTTATCAATTTCATGTTAGGTGTCATTTTCATTTCAATTTTACAAGAAAGGAAATATATTTCAAGTTCAATAACTTACCCATTACCCATTTTTCTATGTGTGCCTAAAATGATGAATGTCACAATATCCCTAAGTTCCTAGAATGATGCATGTAACACAAATATTATGCCATACTGGTCCATGAGTCAAAACATAGAAAACATTAACATCAATAATCACAACACACAATAAGTGTGTCACCTAAGTAGAAATAATATTCAACTGTAATAGCAAATTAGAATAACAACAATACCACCACGGGTACTTGGGTTCTCCCCCATACATGGGTTAGCTACTCCCATGCATGAGATCATAACCAAGGCCCAACTCTTTCTAGTTTCAAGTCTACCTTTACCAAATAGCAATAAAAAATAAAAAGGAAATGAAAAATGGACTCTGATACCAGTTTGTAATGTCCTGGCCAAGGTCCCACACATCGGTGCCTCGAGTCGGTCAGTCACATGACTCCAGGTGTGCCTCCTCGTATAATAGAGGATACCGAATAGCAATGAGGATCTGAAAGATCGATAATGGGGAGACTATACCCCCTTTTATCAGATTAAATACACTAGAAATAAATAAGAAACAATAACTAAATAACATGTAATCATAACCTAAAATAACTGGTATCACAAGATGGCTAAAATTATAAATACAATATCAAAACTAATAAAGACAATATGCCATGCGAATGTACGAGTCAAGTTTATAAAATTAATCAAAAAATAAATACACTGATGAAACCCCTAATTGGGTCCCGAATCATTTCTAGTTCCCTAATCCATTCTCTATCCCATGTCATCCATATAACAATGATATTTTTCCCTTAACATATCTAGAAAACACAAATTCTATTGGGGTACTAATAAGGTAGCCCGAGTAGGGTATGAGTACAGCTCAGTAGGCCACCACCAATGATGTATAAAATAATATATAGTTAATAGAAAGTGTATTCAGTTGTATAAATAAATAATTACAATTCATAAGTAAATAGTTATCACATTATCAATTAATTTTTATTTAACAACATAATCCCCCGAACTGTCAGAGACACTCGTACCTTAATGCTTGCTTTGACTCATTCTCAAGCATGAAGCATGATGGGTTGGGGCACATGGTTAGGGAAAACCATACCCCAACCATGAATTTTTCTTCTCCCTTCCAATTTTCTCTAATTTTCTCCCAAACACACCCCAAGGTAAAACCCAACCCGTAGTATTCTCAAACAAGAAAAAAATAAATACCTGAAATTATTCTTGAGTCATCTTTAGGAAAGGTCGAGATCTTACACAAAGAATTTCATTTACTCTCATGAAGTATTCATCAATGGATTCGTCATCTCTCATTCTTATGTCTTAATACTTACTATTACAAATATCTATCTTTTCATCCTTCACTTTAGTATTCCCATTAAATATACTTTCCAGCTTATCCCACATACTCTTTGTCATTTTGAAACCCATCACCTTCATATAACCATTTTCTGAAAAGGACATAAGAATAGAATTTCTATCCTTTCCATCAACTTCTATATTTATTTTATTAGTAAACAACATAGGATAATCTTTCTTAATATGTGTAATACCAATTATAGTAGCATCAACAACTTCTAGGCCAAAATATTGGAGATAGAGAATCATCTAATTTTTCCATCCATAATAATTTTTTCTATAAAATATAGGAATTCCTATACTATTTATAGAATTGATATTATCCATTATAAGGATTAAATAAGGGAACCTTCCCTATGATACAAATTAAATATTAAAAGGATTAAATATCAACTTAGAAGGGAGGTGAATTATTTGGTCACTTTTATAAGTTACAATAATTTTAAAAAACATAAACCTTGAAACCTGTTAATGTTTATATACTTATTTTCTTTTAGTAAATACTCATGCATGAAAATGTATGAAATAACGTAAATCATGAAAGATTTAAAAGGTTTTTTCTTGGTTTGAGAACCTACATCGTTTACATAGCCACTTTTGTGGGTCTATATAAATTCTCTATAATGAATAAGTGAATACAACTCGTCCCAACTCATGCTAGATATCTTCTATATCTCAGAAGAAATTATTATACTAACTCCCATCACCTTAAAATTTTCATTACAAAAAATTGAGCCAAAATAAAATAATAAAGACTTTCTTGAAACCTCTCCACAAATTCCTTATCTGGAAACCTCAGTCCAATGTGGCAAGCCCTGATTCTCTCATTCCGATGGGGATGGGCTCAATGGACTTAGTCCAATAAATTTAGTCTAATAGAATTAGTAAAATGTACTCATTATCAATATATATTACTCAAACTCTTCTAAAATTATTATTCAGATATTCCTTAGTTCAGTAAACAAAACATTAAGATGTCCAACCTTATAATTAGGTCTCAGTCCAAAAAGATAACATTAACATGAATTCTACAGTGCTCCACCTTTTCCAATCACATAAAAAAGATGTAATGTACGAATGTATTGTTCTTCTATTAATAGGAATCACAGAAAGACAAAGGAAAGAAACTGGAAAACTTTTCCTACTTAATTAAATTCAAAAACATCATGATCTACACATATTTCAAATTGAATTTTTACCACTTAAACTATTCAAAGATCTGATGAAATCTTATTGAGTCTTATTTGTAATTATTATTATCAGACTTCCTATATTTTCTTTGGTATGATGGAACATCATTAGATCATTATGGTTTACCTTACTTATCTCATTAGGATGGAACTTCCTCAACTCATTATGATAGAACTTCCTCATCTCAATCTGAATTGACTTTCCTCATTAGAGTTAGTATCGTTGAAATTTTTCTTAGAGTTAGTCTAATTAACATTTTTTCTCAAAGTAAATCTTGATTGAATTTCCTTCTCAAAGACATTATGATTGAATTTCCTCCTCAGAGTCATTCTAATTGAATTTCCTCCTCATAGTTAGTCTGATGGAACATCCTTCACTTTAGTCTGATACAATCCTCATAACGATGGAACTCTCATTACGATGGAAACTAAATTATGAAACATAGAAATTATTCAAACCTCACTATCTATAACTCATTAATACTTCTAAATAATTCTTTTCCCAGTGCATCTACATCCGATGAAAACTTCTTATTGATTCCTATAACTAGGAACATTTTATGATTCCTCCATTTCTTCAAAATCTTTTATCATGATAGTTTTGATGATTTATGATATCTTCAATATTGGAAAAGCACCTTCTGACATACATAGAAAATTATTATGACATCTATTACTTTAAAAACCTTGTTTCATTTCAACCAAAACACAATATGAATGGTTTCAACTATTCTCCCCCTTTTCTTTATAAGTATTGTATCACAATTTTTATAGAAAATTTATGATATTTGAGAATTAAAAACTATAAAATCATTGTCTGACTGAAGGTTAGAAAGTTTAAAACTTTCTAACACCTAATATCACTATCTTCATTCAAACTCTTCAACAACATTATAACATTATTGACAACACTAATTGGAATGAAACTTGAACTCCGTGCTATTGGATCGAAGACCAATGTTTTGTCTGATCAACAACATTATTATCCTAACAACTTATCTGATTGGTGCTACATAGTTTGATACTTTGTGTTTGGTGCTGCTCATTCTAATTATCTGTATCTCGAAAACAACGTTCTCTAAAACAAAACTTTTCTCCCTATTTATGTTTAGGTTTGAAAATCTAGAAACATTCACCAGTTTTTCAAAAACCATTATTTATCAAAAGATTAGTTCTCTACAAATACAAAACTTTTAAAAAAACATCACAATGGTTATTCAGTATACCATACCATTTATGAAATGGAAATAAACCTATGATTTCATACTTTCATTTTTTTGGTTTGGAAAGAGTTTTTTAAGGCCTATTTTAGGAAGAAACTTTAACCATGATGTGTAGAATGTGACATTATAGGATAACTCAATGAAACAATGGGATATTACCAATATGATCCCTTAGAAAAAAAAGTAATAGTGGAAAGACATTCCATATTATTTGAGAGGGAAAACATATCTAAAAGTGACGGTGGGATGGAGATAGAATAAGATGAAGTTGAGAGTCAAGGAACATAAGACTTGTCATAGGAATAGGTTCTATAAATCCCCATGTAAGAAGAAACTATTCTAGAGACACAAGTAATGTGTGGGAGTATAAGAGAGGTTAAAGAACCAGAATGGTATGGTTTTCTTAGCACCAAGGATAGTGACTAATTATTAGTTTATAATAATGATCCTATAACCTAAAAGGAAGCAGTATGTTCCACAGATGATGCCAAGTAAAAATAATCCATCAATTCTAAAATGGATTCCATCTACCAAAATCAAGTCTATATTTTGGTAGATCCTAAAATGGATGTAGAACCCATTGGTTGCAAGTGGGTATTCAATATAAAACTAGACATTGATAGAAAATTCATTTCCTATAAGGTATGAATAGTTGTAAATGGATTGAAATAGCATCAAAAAATTAAATGAGATAAAACTTTTTCACCAGTTGTAATGTTGAGATCCATCAAAATTATACTTGACATTGAGTCTTTCCGTGACTATGAGATTTGAGGAATAGATGTCAAAATTGCCTTACATAATGGGAACCATCAAGAAGATGTTGATATAAAACAACCTGAAGGGTCTGTGACTCCAAAGGATGAAAATATAAACAAATTAAAAAATAGTCCATTTATAGATTAAGTCTAGTATCTAGGAAATGGAACACTCATTTTTGATGACTCAATAATAGAATGTGGTTTCATAAAGAATGAGTGCGATCCTTGTGTCTACAAAGAATTTTGTGGGATTGCATTCATTTTCTTAATAGTATATGTCAATGACATATTACTTATATGAAATCAAATACTAGTCTTATAGTTTTTTAAGATGTGGTTGAATAAATGCTTCTCTATAAAGGACTTGGGTGAGACATCATATATATTTGGAATGTGGCTTCATTAATAGAGTTCTCTAGAATATGGGCGTATCAAACTGGGCATGTGATTTTATTATCAGGTGCGTCTGCTCGCTGTGGATGGTGGTGTATTTTATGGGAAAATTACAGGTTTTCTTTAAAACCGTTATTGGCCTTCGGCAAGGCGATCTGCTTTCCCCAAGTTTATTTATTAACATGAAAACACTCTAAGTATGATGATCATCAAAGGAGTTCATGAAGGAGCCATAGCGCCATTCTAGAGGAATCTTGGTCTCCCCCCATGGTCGCATAGGATGTTTGCGGATGATTCTATCATGTTCATGAATGCTGGGTGGAGTTCCCTTCGGGCACTGAATCAGATTCTCGCTGATTACTGCAATTGGAGCGAACAACTCATAAATAGGGAGAAGAGAAAATTTTACACTCCAGCCTCATGCAATCCGAGGAGGGTGGCTAGGATGGAGAACGTGCTGGGCATGGGGAGTGGCTTTTTGTCCATAGATTATCTTGGCATCCCTGTCACGGTAGGTCAGTGGTGAATCAGAGACTTCGACAAAGTGGTGAACAGAATTACAGATCGTATCATGAATAGGAAAAATCACATTCTCTCCTTTGGAGGACGTATCACCTTGGTTAATAGAATGCTTTCAGAAATCCCAGTGCATTCCCTGGCTTCCACAAGCGTGCCGAAGTGGGTCATAAGGTCTATCGACAGGATTCTTGCGTGCTTCATCTGGGACGCGTCAGGTGAGGGAAAGTGACAGTTGGTGTCATGGGGCAAGTTGGTGCGGCCCATTTTTGAAGGGGGGATCAATGTCAGGAGCCTAGCAGAGACTACTCACTTCCTGCATGTGAAGCTTGCATGGGATTCCATTAAAGCTAAAACCTTCCGCTGGTGATAGAAATCCCAGATATAAAAGGACGATATGGTCTAGGGGGTCGCCACTCTAGTCCTCGGTGTTTAACATCATTCGTAATCTCCTTACGCTCTCCTGTTGGATTGTCAGAGAAGGGAGTGTTTTGTTCTGGGAACAAAACTGGGTTAGGGATGTCCTAGGATACCCAAGTTTCCCATCCCCCTTGATCTCATTCCGAGAGGCAATCTTGTAACCCCTATTACACAGATCAGTCATGGACGCCTCCTAGCAAGTTGTTTTCGACTCTGTGTTTATGAGACCTGAGTAGGTCAAATGCGTCTTCAGGCCTTCCATCTCGGGGGGGGGGGGGTGCGGGTGCGGGTTCAATGCAAAATACTTTCAATGATAGAATGGTATACATGGGAAAAGTGATAGGTGGAATAACATGGAATGGTGCCACAAGATCCTGGCGAAACACAATTTCTTTTCCTGGCGGCTACATAATAAAGCTATCCCCTCGGATGATCATATTAAATGCCTTGGAATCAGTCTCACCTCTTACTGCCAATGATGTAATAACAAAACAGAATAAACCATGGATCACATCTCTTTTAAAGGCAAATGGGATCAGCATTGTGCAGGATTTTTGGTGCCTGCTCAGTATACCATGCTCTTGGGGGTAATCTGGAGTTGGTAATGGAGAGCTAGTTCCTGGAAGCAACTGTGTCCGTGGAGGAGTCCAAGGTGCAAGCTGCCATCTTCAATGTGATCTGCTGGAACCTATGGCAAGCCCGAAACATGGCCAAATATGATGGGAGAAGCACCACGGGTCGGTATGTGGTGGAAAGTACCCGGTGCTTGCTGATCGACTTGATCGAAACTATGGGTTTCGGGAGAGAGTGGTCAGGTGAGGGTACACTGCAGGGGCCTCAGAGGAGCATTACCCGGAATAGAGGGGTGGAACAGGGCAGATGGATCCAGTGGATTCCCCCATCCAAAGGCCTCAAGATTAATACTGATGGCTCCTATGTCTTGGGTGACATGAGAGGAGGTAGTGTTCTTCGTGACTCCAAAGGGAGTCTAGTGTTGGCCTTCTCAGCTCATCATGGAAGTGGATCTGCACTATGGGTAGAAGCAATGGCGGATCTTACAGGACTTTCTTTATGAAGACTCAAGGGTTTTCTTATTACTCAAATTGAAATGGACTCTATGTTGTTACATGACGCCCTTCTCGGTAGAGGCATAGCTCGGTGGTCTGTCATCTACACGATTAGATGGGGTAAGTCCATCCTCAGTGACGAAGTTAGAATTACGCACACATGGCATGACAGGAACAAAGTGGCAGACTATATGGCTTCTACTGCGGTTCCGGGTACGCGGGTGATGTGTTTTACCAATGTGTCCATCTTGAAACCGGAGGGGGTGAACCTTGTACGGGGCGATGCCCTTAGGCTCCATTATTTCCGACCTCCTTGATACGGGTTGGTTTTTATGCTGGCCCTTCACGGCCCTTTTCCCTCTCCCTTCATAAAAAAATGTTAACGTTGGATGGATAGATCCAAGAATTTTCTCAGCCTAAGTCAAAGTACATGCATTGATAAGATACTTAAGAGATTTGGTATGGAAAAATCTAAGAGGGTATTGTTTCCAATGTCACTTGGCATTCATCCTTCCAGGAAAATGTTTCCTCAGATATATGGGGAAATAAATAGAATGGAAAGGATTTCATAAGCCTCAGTTATTGGGTCATTCATGTATATTATGATATGTACTAGGATAGATGTTTCCTATTCATCAAGTGGAGTAAGAAGATATCATGATGATCCAGTTGACCTCTATTATATGTCACTCAACAGAATCATTAATTATTTGAGGTGTACTGAGGATATTTTTCAAGATTATGGAGGATACGGGGAGCCAGTCATCATAAGATATGAAGATTATAGTTTTCAAACTTATTAAGATGACATGAAGTCACAAACGAGATACATATTTACTTTGAATGGTGGTATTGTGAGCTGGAAGATCTCCAAAAAGTCTATGGTCATAGATTTTACAGTACAGTCCAAGTATATTGTGACTTATTAGGTATCAAAATAAGCATTATGGATGCAAAAAATCATCCAAGATATTTAATTGGTATATAATAGTAAATATCCTATTACACTCTATTGTGATAATATTATAGTGGTGACTCTTGTAAAAGAGCCAAGTACACATCAATGGTCGAAGCATGTACATTGGAAGTATAATCTCTTGAGGGTTTTTTTAAGAGAGGTGAGGTTTTAGTGAGATGTATTTCCAAAGATGAAAATATATCATACCCCTTGACTAAAATCATGACTCGCCGTAAATATTATTATTAAGTGAGTTAAATTGGACTGAAATTTGTAGGTTGTTGGATCTAGTCCTCATTTGAGTTTCTTGGAGTTGGTGTCCTAGGATTAGCTATTTATACTTTAATTACAAGTATGTTAGATATATTGAATATTAATAAAACATATTAATACATATTGTCCATTGTTCAGTAAGACTCTAATGTAATAATTTCTTGCAGTATATGTCACATTGATAAGGTCATAGCAATTCTCTGTTATATTGATAACCTTGAAGTGTTATGATGATATTCATAAAGAATGTTCTTCTCTTGGATAACATACTATGATGGGACATATAGTTCATAGACTGTTAAGTTAGAGCCCTCATAAAAGGATGATTCTCAGTATCATGACGCTCTCACTTGGTAATCACCAATATGGGAGATTATGTGAAAGAATCACTAGTAGGAATTCCACATGTTTTGGTGTCATCAGATATTCCTATATATGAGCATGTGTAATGGTACTTGGACATTAAAATTATCATTAATTAATTTTATAACTCATGCACTTATATTTTATGATGAAAACCATGACGACATATATTCATGGTAAGTTAGGTTACATTGCTCTTGTCATGACTCACATGTGTAACACCCCCAAATGATAAGGAGTTAAATGAATAAATGATATGACTCGTGTCAATAATGTGCGCCTTCCTTTTCGGGAGCTTACCTGATTAGAACTCCACAGTTAAGCATGCTTGTCCTGGAGTAGTGATCATGATGGGTGACCTCCTGGGAAGTTTCCCAGGGTGTGTGTGAGTGAGGACAAAGCACACTGGAAAGAACATGTGTTGGCCTGTGGAGACTGTCATTAGTCAGATGACCCGTTCAGGCATATGGGTGGACCCTAAGGTGGGCCCACATGAATCATGTCAACAAGGTACACCTTCCTTTTCAGGAGCCTACCTGATTAGAACTCCACAATAAAGCGTTCTTGGCCTAGAGTAGTGATCAGGATGGGTGACCTCCTGAGATGTTTCTCAAGGTGTGTGTGAGTGAGGACAAAACACACTGGAAGGACATGTGTTGGCATGTGGGGAATTTCATTAGTCAGATAACCCGTTCGGGCATGTGGGTGAGACCTAGGGTGGGGCCCACGTGTTTGCAGGGCAACTGGTGGGCAGGGCCCATTTGTTACATTTGGTATTAGAGGAGGAACCCAGCCTTAAGTGTGGTGCATTTCCTGGGTTGAGATGTAGGTCCCACAATGAGAACGTTGTTCTCTAAAGGGGGTGATTGTATCATCTCCAAATGATAAAGGGTTATATGACTAAATGATATGACTCATGTTAACTAGGTGTACCTTCTTTTTCGGGAGCCTACCAGATTAGAACTCCACAATTAAGCATGCTTGGCCTGGAGTAGTGATCAGGATGGGTGAACTCCTGGGATGTTTCTTAGGGTGTGTGTGGGTGAGGATAAAACACACTGGAAGGACATGTGTTGGCATGTGGGGACTTTCATTAGTCAGATAACCTGTTCGGGTGCGTGGTTGAGACCTAGGGTGGGGCCCACATTTCTGCGCGACAACTGGTGTGTGGTGCCCAGTTTTTACAGCATGTAATTATTGAATAAGTTAAAGAAGAATTTATCCCTTATATATTTATGGAAGCTGATATCTCATCCATTTGATTGAAATAGAACCATTGCATTAAATTCCATGTACATGGTGTAACGATGTGTTTATTTTAGATATTTAATGAAATATGTACCAAGAAAATATGTTGGTGATATAGATGTGAAACCTTCTTGATGAAACACACTGGAAGGACATGTGCTGGCCTGTGGGGACTGTCATTAGTCAGATAACCCGTTCGGGCACCTGGGTGAGACCTAGGGTGGGGCTCACGTTTCTGTGCGGCAACTGGTGGGTGGCACCCAGTTGTTACGGCATGTCATTAATGAATAAGTTAACGAAGAATTTATCCCTTCTATATTTATGGAAGTTGATATCTCATCCATTTGATTGAAATAGAACCATTGCCTTAAATTACATGTATATGGGGTAACATTGTGTTTATTTTAGATATTTAAAGAAATATGTACCAAGAAAATATGTTGGTGATAAAGATGTGCAAACTTCTTGATGAAATATTATGATAAAAGTATTATATTATATAGTGAGTGTTCATTTTTGGTTGTCATAATATCAAATTTATGTTATTTCTATTGGGTGACTTGACTCATTTCTATATAATAATATTGGAATTTAGGAAAGCTCTCCTGATGCTAGTTAGAAAGAATCCTAGATGGTCAAACAATAAGTGTTTCTGATGATCTTGATTAAATACATTTTGAATTTAATTAATTGAATAAATATAATTCTCAAGAATGAGGTATAATTTTATTCATGTTTTATTGATCACATATATATATTGATTAATGAAATATTTAAATTAGATATTTATTTAGCTGTTTAAAAAATAAAATAAGAGTTTGAGTAGACCAAGACCATGACTAATAAATAATATTAATTAAAAAGATGGATAGATAACATTTTTCGATGTTCAAGTTGGAGTGCACCATAGAATAATAAAAAGAATATTATTATTATATGGAATGAGGTTTATTAAAAGTTTTAATATTTTTTAAGGGCTAGAATGTAATAAAAAAAGTCCTAAATAAAATCTACCTCAATAAATAGCATGTTATGTATATTGTGAAGGTAATTGAAAATAGATAATTGTTTCAAATAATGAATTTTCTTTTAACTCCTCTATCTCTCTTCCTCCCAAGAAAAATAAATGTTTGAGAGATTTATTCAAGATTAAAGAATGAGTGATCAAGAATGAACAATTCACGACATTTTATTCCCGACACTAGCACATAAAGATCGTTTAACATTTATCGCATATCAATGGAGCATGTGTGGATTTTCTCCAGAGGGATTCTATTCTTGTATTCTCAAAGAGAAATGAAGGAAATTTGAAAGGGTCTTTTCATATGATTAACATCATTATTGAATAAATATTCCTAAGATAAGGTAATCAATTTTTATGACATTAAATAAATTAATTAAAAATTTGATGTTCAATCTCCTCAATCTTGGTTTTCAGAATATAAACATTAAAAGAAATTTTAATATATTTCCCACCACCACATGCTTCCACTACTCTCGAAACCATCATAAGGTGCCACTTTTCTAGATCTTTTAGCAGTATGGATAGATCCAAGTGGATATGTGGGAGAGGAAGTCTAATGTTTAAGCTCAGTGGATGTCGAGCAGTACGTACAAACAATTACAAGAAGTATGATCACTAGTATCATTTCCATATCTTGATTACTTTCAATATATTGACTTTCCATTCAACGTGGAGATGAAGGAAGTACAGTCAGGAGTTGTAGTAGCTTGGTTAATGTACAGCCACTCGTTATGTGATTTTTTATTTTATGATTTATTTTTCATTTATTATTATCACCGAATACACCAGTTAAACATGCTCACACTTGTTAAGGATGAATTAGTGGAGTCCTACTAAATTTTATTACTCACACCTTGCATAAAAATATCGACGCACATTCATACTTTATGTTTAGGGCTTTGGATAAAGAAAAGGGACATATAGTTTATGGCTGAGAAAATGAGAATGGAGATGGTAGTATATTGAGATGGACTCTGGAGGACCCTGATGTTTTATTTATTTATTTATCTACCTATTATTACTCTAGTTTAGATATCTACTTTAGAACCTCATTTATTATTGTATGACATGTGTCTCATCTTTATGTTTTCACATAATTACTCAAGTATCTATTATATTAATTATTTTGTATTAGTTGGATTATGACGTGATACTATGTGTATAGTCTCCCCACTGATGGACTTAGACCCTAACTGCTTGTCAGAAACCTCTCATGTACAGGGAGGCAAACATGAGGTCTTCTAGCACTCCGGTTTGAACCCGACATATCAGGTGAAGGCATTAAAAAACCATTAAAAAAGACTCCATACTAAAAAATACCATTCTTAGTGGTGGTTTTTTCTTTTAGTGGAAGTAGTTTAAACATTTGCCTAATTATTTAGAGGTGGTTACTAAAATCTCCCTGTATTGCATGTTCGCTAGTCATTTCACAGTAGTTTGATTCATTTAGCAATGGGTTTTTATCTGTTTTTTTTAGAATTTAGCAATGATTTTCATTTTATTTAACAGTGATTTTTATAAAAAACATGATAATAAAATAGATAAGATGAACCTAACAACTGATAAATATGTCAGTGGATGTTGGGTTTATTGGTAGTTAATATTAACCACTATTAAATATGATTCAAATTCCTTTTTTTAACAGTGGTTCTTAAAAATCACCTCTCAATATTATAAAAAAATATACATTTTAAAAATATATAATAAAAAAATATAAATATAAAAACATTAAAATGTTAAAAACTAAAACATAAATGCACAATAAACCCATCATACATACATCATACAAGATACATCCATAGTTATATACATATACAATCATAGTCATCATAACCTCAGTCAACTGATTACCTCAGTCAACCCATACCTCAATTATCAATATATACATATAAAATATGTCCAAAAAAAACCATGCCCAATATATTACGACCCCATGACCTATGTTTCATCCTTCCACCTCCACATCATCTGGTCAATTGAATCGTACCACATAATCTCATCAATTTTAATAAAAATGACAGAAATTAAAACTAAACATAATAAATCAGAATTACAATAGAATCATTGATAAAATTTAAACATACCAAAGAAACTCAGAACCATCACCAATACCTTATAAGTAATGCCTTGAATCGAATGGTCAACCTCTTTCCTTCGGTTAACATCTATCATCTACAATAAAACCGATAACATTTAAGAAAATAAATACAAAATTGAAAATAAATGGAATATATTTATAATGTTGGACATAAAATTTGTCATTTTTTTAATCAAATAAAATAAATTTTAACATAAAACAAATAGTATACCATTAAAACCACTTTTAAAACATACGTTTTCCTATTTAAAATATGATTCAACACTTGAAACTAAAAAGGGATAAGTATATAAAATTCTTATTGATTTTTAAATCGATCTACAATGTGCTTAAATTTAAATTAATATTTTTTTAAAGAATTTAATATAAAATCATTTTCATGCTTAAAAACTCATTCAATGGTGGTTGTTCTGTGGTTTCACATCTATTTGAGGTTGTTTTATGTGGTTTTGATTGTTACCTACACGTTTATGTGTTTTAAAACACTAAAAACCTATTTATGGGCATCCTAGGAAAAACCTAACATGAAATGACATTACATTGATTCCTAAATTTCAAAAATAAATATATGGTCATTTTCCTCTGATTTTATAGTAATCTGATGTCATTTACCTAGTTTTGACCCCCACCCAATACACGTTTTTAAAGGCTTCGATACATGTAAAAACAATTTATCGATCCATTTTGACCACAAAACACTCTGGATTGACATGTTTTCTACAATTACATGTCCAGAATAACATAACGATGGTTTTACCATGATTTCACATCAATCTGTAGTCTTTTTCTATGGGTTTGACTATTACATGCGTATTTTAGTTATTTAAAACACTAAAATCATGTTGTAGGAGTCATAGGCAAACTGTAAGTAAAAATGATGTGTCATTAGTTATTAAATTTAAAAAATAAATATTTGGTCATTTTACTATGATTTCATAGAAATTAGATGATGTTTTCTTGGTTTTGACCCCCTGATGAATGTTTTTAAAGGCTTTAGTACCTGTAAAAACTATTTACCAATCCATTCTGATCACACTACACGTTATATTGAGGTTTTTTCTACGTGTAAACATAAAAAAAACTAAAATATAGATGTACCATGATTTCAGGTCAATTTAGGGTCTTTTTCTATGGTTTTGACCATTACATGAATGTTTTAGTGTTTTAAAACACTAAAAAGGTGTTTATAGGTATCCTAAGAAAACTATAACATGAAATGATGTGTCGTTAGTTCTTATATTTCAAAAATCAATATACTACTGTTTTACTTTGATTTCATGGTAATTCGATGATTTTTTACTAGTTTTGACCCTCTATCAAATGTTTTTAAAGGCTTCGATACCTTTAAAAAACAATTTATTAATCTATTCCGACCACACCACTTATCGGATTGACATGTTGTCAAGGTGTATACATCATAAATAACTCAACAGTGGTTTTCCCAAGATTTCGGGTTAATATGGATTAATTTTCTATGGTTTTTACCATTACAGAAACATTTATGTGTTTTAAAACACTAAAAATCCATTTAAAGACATCCCAGGAAAACTGTAACTTAAAATGATGTTATGTCATTTCCTACATTTCAAAAATAAATATATGGAAATTTTTCTATGATTTCATGGAAATCTGACAACATTTTCTTGGTTTTAACCCCATGAAACATGTTTCTTAAGGATTCAGTACCTTTAAAAACTATTTACCAAGCCATTCTGACCACACTTCAAATCAGATTGACATTACGCATACACCTCAAAAATAAAACAATGGAGGTTGTCCCATTATTTGACATATATATGATGTTTTTTTCTATGGCTTTGACTGTTGTATGTTTTATTGTTTTAAAATATGAAAAATGAATTTATGGGAATCCTAATAAAACCGTAACTCAAAATGACATCTCATCTATCAATAGATTTAACAAATCCACCTATTGTTATTGAATTACGATCTCATGTCAATCAAATGATTTTTCCTGGTTTTTAACCCCACCACATGTTTTTAAAGGCTTTGTTACCTTTAAAAATAGTTTACTAAGCCATTCCAACTATATCGCACATCATATTGATGTGTTGTTAATGAGTATATGTAAAAAATAACTAATTGGTATATTTACCCGGATTTCACATTAATATGAGGTCATTTTCCCTTTTTTTTGAATGTCACACACTTATTTTAGTGTTTTAATACACAAAATACACATTTATGGGTATCTCAGTAAAATAAAAACTCAAAATGATGTTCTGTTCGTTCGAACATTTCAAAAATTAATCTATGGTTGTTTTACTTTTATTTCATAGAAATATACTGATGTTTTCTTAGTTTTGACCCCTATATACATGTTTTTAAGGACTTCCATATCTTTAAAAATCATTTACCGAGTCATTCCGACCACACCACATGTTAGATTGATGTATTGTCTATGCATAAATGTCAAAAATAACTCAATTGTTAATTTAGAATGATTTTACATCAATATAAGTTATTTTTCTATGGTTTTCACCATAATATTCTTGTTTTAAACTTTTAGAACACTAAAAATGTGTTTACAGGAATCCCAAGAAAACCATAAATAATAATGAGATGTTATCAGTTCCTATATTTCAAAAATTAATCTATAGTCATTTTTTTTCTAATTTCATGGGAATCTGACAATGTTTTCCTGGTTTTGACCCTCTGATAGAAATTTTTAAAGGCTTCAGTACCTTTAAAAATAGTTTATCATCCATTTTGTCCACACTGCATATCATATTGATGTGTTATCTATGAATACACATCGGAAATAACTAAACAATGGATTGTTCAGGTCTTCATGTCAATCTGAGGACTTTTTCTATTGTTTTGACTGTTACATGCATGCTTGTATGGTTTGAAACACTAAAACCCACTTATGAACATTCCAAAAAATTTGTAACACATAATGACATATCGTCGGGTCCTACATTTCAAAAATCAATAAACAATTTTTTTCCTATATGGTTTTATGGAAAAAATATGAAATTTTCCTTTTTGTGACACCCCGACACACATTTTTAAAGGCTTTGATGCCTTTAAAATTTATTTACTAAGTCATTCCAAACACACCGCACATCATAATGATTTTTTGTCTAGGATTACGTGTCAAAAATAATTCAATGGTGGTTTTCTTAATATTTCAATTCAATATGTGGTTTTTTTCATTGGTTTGGAATATTATACCCATGTTTTTGTAGTTTAAAACACTAAAAATGCATTTACAGGAATCCTTGGAAAATTGTAACATCGAATAACATGTTGTTGGTTCCTACATTTCAAAAAATAAACATGGTAAATTTATTCTAAATTCATGGAAATCCAACATAATTTTTCTAATTTTGACCCCCTATCATGCGTTTTTAAAGGATTCAGTACCTTTAAAAACTATTTACTATGGAATTTTGACAACACAAAAATTATAATTGATATTTTTTATATGAGTAAATGTAAAAAATAATTCAATGGTGGTTTTCTCATGATTTCATGTCAATATGATATCATTTTCTATGGTTTGAACCATTACACACATGTTTTGGTGTTTTAAAACACTAAAGATACATTTACAAGCATCTCAGGTAAACTATAACTCAAAATGATGTGTCATCTATTCCTACATTTCAAAAAAAATCCACAATCATTTTCCTCTTATTTTACGTTGATATGGAATCTAATTCCTATTTTGACCCTCCCCCCCTCCCCCCACACACACATGTTTTTAAAGACTTTGGTACCATTACAAACTATTTACTGTGTCAAAACTGAGAAAATGAGCTTGAATTATTTTCAAACATAAGGATAATAATATATAATTTATTTTTTATGTGTAGGAATAAAACACACATCAATCCGGTGCAAGATGTTGTCGGTATGACTCAAAGTGCATGCTTTCAATATAAAAGTGTCATTTTATTTTTACTTAAGTAATTTGTATGTGTTCTTTGAAAATGTGTTAATGGTCCATGAAATTTAGAATTTACATTGATAGGATAAGCTATAAGGTTGGAAATTTCCTTCTGTATAATTCTAGTAACCCGTTGAAATATAAAAACTAAATCATTTTCCATTTTCTCTCACCATTGATCCTATATTCTCTTATAAGAGTACTATTCTCGCACTTTTCATTTCATCCTTGAAATTTATCATTGTGATTCCATATCAATAGCGCTACTTGAACCCCCACTAGGTGTAGTAGTAACTGATGATGACTCCCTAACAATGACAACTGATGGAGTATTTCTAGAATCGATCCCCTGTATATGTTTGGGATTTTCCTTCCCTAAAACAATTGGAACTTCATCGTTCTGGGAAACAGATGATGATTTTGACGGGTTCACATCGCATATATGTTGAATTTGAACCTGTTAATATAAAATTATTTACAATTTGTTTTTAAAATATTTGAACTTCATAATATTTTCTACTTAATAAATTATAACAACAAATAATCCTTAAACCCAATTAATTTTCACTGGCTAGATGTATCAAACGGTGCTAAATTGGCATCATTTTGTCCATGTATCCAGCCCCATTTAATTGGGTTGAAGGATTTTTTTGTTATAATATATTTTTCATTATTATTATTTATAGTAATGAAATAACATAAAATGATATTGAAAAATGCTCACTCTGTCATCTTTGGTAGGGTCATTTACATAACTGACATCAGATTCCCTATGCACTTTTACCCACATCTATGTATGGCCAAAAGAGCAACCTAATTCATTAGCCTTTATAAAAAATATAAACAAGTTAGAAAAAAATAGTCTTATAATAAAATGATGTATATAATAATGAATAAAATACAAACCAAAATTATTCTTTTTCTAAAAAAACTCTAAGACAAACTGATAAGAAGAATGAATTATTTCTCATGATTCATAGAATTTTTTTCAAAAATTCCTACAAAAAATAGCAACATTAATAAAAATTATAATTTTATTTTGATTATCTTATTACGATACTCTAAAAGAAGCAATTACCTCATGATATGCATTTCTATTAATATCGACAAACCAATTCCATTTAACATGAGAAATTCATTCACACACTTTCTCATACATCTATCATGAGCTCAAAGATATTTCATTAAACTCATTTCATAATATTCATTTAAAAAATCACCATTTCTTTCCTAATTTTTTCATAGTGAATTGGCGTGAAATAGAGCCTCAGAAATCCAAATGAAAAAACATCTACAAATAAAAAAAACATAACACTGTATAAGTATATTACAAAATTTTAGTCATGTCATGTAAATTATTTATCTAGCAATATTAAATAAAATTACCTTTAATGAAGTATCAAAAACCTCATTTTTCCAAGTTGTAGGAATATGCCTCCAATATTTATAGTTAATGGGAAAGCTCATTATATCACAAATAAGATGCCTAATAATCTACCCATAGATTCTGGAAACATCATCAGTAAGAACTCCAAAATCATCAAATGGAATGATAATATTGAATTCCTTCTGGTTTAATACATCATTCTTGTTCATATTTATATATCTTATATTGTTATTTTTATCCATTTGAAAAATGAATTAAACAATTAATAAAATATATAGTTTTTTTACAATTACATACATGCCTGTAATAGTAACTCACTGATATCCACTAGATGGAGGGATGAAAAACTGCTCCATAGCTTGAGGTGAGTTGGATGGTGGGATACTAAAAGCATCTGCGGAATGGCTGGCTCGCTAGTAGTATCATGTACAACCGAATCACTCAGATCCATTGAAGCTGTTGTTAGTTGTGGTGTGCTCTCAGATGATAACCAGCTAGGATTTTGAAATTTATTTCATCTCAGAATTCTTTCAATTCAATTGGTTCAGATATATTAAATGAATAAAAAACTAAAAAATAATAAATTTTTACAAAAAGAAAAAAACTAGAACAATGTATATATGTATGAACAACCTGTCAATGAGAAATTATATTATATTTTCATTACCAATTTATACATTCAATTATCTTCATCTTCATTATAATTATTATTATAAACCTCCATTGTGACGAGTGCTACATTTTCACCCTCTATTGCAAGTTCTATTGTTTCCATATTGTCAGAAAAAAATTATTCAATGTTTTGTGGTTGATTAGGTTCAATGTCACAAAGTACCTATTGATCTTCATCACTCATATAATATAAGATTCTCTACTTTTAGTGTAAAAAAACTCTAACCTTCTTGTATTTTATCATCCACATAATAAACTATCTTCACTTAGGAAGCCAAGATAAATGTATCATTCTCTACATGTTCATTGGTATGGATAAATAGAGAGAAGTTGATATAATTAAAATGTAATAAATCATTCATTATACCCATATCAATATTAACCCAATTTCATTTGAATAGGATCACCAAAAACTAACCATGATAGTTTAATTCAATTATATCAACCAAATTTCCATAATATCTCACCTCTGTAAGTGTATATACACCACTTTTTGAGTTTTTAAGTATTCTTCCTGATAAATTGTATGAAACATAAATCCATGAATATTGTAGGAATCGAATATCTTATACTTTCTTAGAGGACCTCAAGCCAAAAAAAACTGAAAATCATTTTATATTTCAGCTTGATTTTCAACATTCATTATCCAGAAAAAATATATATAATGTTTTAGTTTTAACATTGACAAAATAACTACATGTCAATAATATTAATATGATTATACACGTACCTAATGGGTGATACATTTGACAATATCCTTATAAACATCATTTTTTAATTCCATCTCATTTCAAGTTCTACCCCTTAATCACTTATTTGTTTGACATCGCAATTCTTCAAAAAATGGATCTGTAATAAGACTACTGAGCAGTATATATCTATATGCTTATAGAAACTCCAATTCATTCAGTGTAAAATTTGACCCCTTTCCCATTGTTTTTCCAATAATTGGAAATATTGATAACTGGTTTTCAAAATGATAATTATTGGAGATATCATCAATACATTAAACACGATTGAATCTAGTCTCTATCTCATCCAAATACATTGAATACAAGTTCAATCGCTCTTTGGATATGTAAACTTTAGCAATAGAGCCTTTTGGTTGATATTTATTCATCATATATTATTTCAAATGACCAATGTACCTAATGAAAAAAATAAGATACATATAAAAAAACTATTCAATAATTTAATAAAATTTAATTCAATAATGAAAATAAAAATTATATCATTGTACCTTTCAATTGGATATATCAATTGATAATGTTCTGGTCAGACAATTTTATCTTCTTCAACCAAATGAATAATCAAATGAATCATCACAATGAATAATGATGGGGGAAATAAAGTCTACAAATAAAAAAGTGTCAAAAAAATTCTTTATTGAAGTTTATCAAGCTCAATTGGATTTATATTTTTTCTAAAAAGCTATTAGAAAAAGGTAAAATGTTTGATTTTCCATTTAACATATTACAAAATTCCAATGAGAAAAACTTTTCCATCAATATACATGAGTTGTGACTTTTCAATCCATGTAACTTTCAAATTTTTTTTTTAATTCTCCTTGATATATTACTTGAATATCTTTCTTCCACTTTTAAATTCTTTAATGTATGATGGAATACGTATTTCTCATGATTTTTCATTGTAAAAATAGTTAAATGATACTTTCTATTCTCATTTTCCCAAAAATCATGCTTTATATTCATTAACTCCACATTCTTATGAGCATTAATGTGTTCCTTTGATTTACCCTTCTCCTTAAGCAATGTGAAAATTACATTACCACAAATTTTTTTCTCAATATTCACTATGTTAAGATTATAACATTTCAAATTAAACTCCTAATGAGGAATTTTGAAAAATATACCCTTTATTTTTGTGTTCCATATGCTTCAAATATTGTACCTTGTACGCTTTTCCCCATCTTTAAAATGATTATATTTTCCAAATTATTCAATGACACTCATTAATTGTCCCATGATTTCTGATCCTAATAACACTTTTAGTTGATTTCTCAGTTTAATATTTTCATTGAATTGTGTCTTGTTAAACCTAGATTTATGAGAAGAAATAAGGAAATCAATGACGATGCATAAAACATCATTTTCTTTTATGAGGTAATTGTTGATGATCAAAATTACAAACTAGACAAGACAAACTAGCATGAGTGTTCCAATCAGATAAATTTCCTAATCCAGGAATGTTAGTAATTGTCTATATTAAATTAGCATTTATTTTTAAAAGTTTTATCATTGAAGTGTCATATGTTTCCATTCAATCATCTCTTAATTCTCACAATTATTTGATTAGAGGTTGAAGGTACACATCAATTCCATTTCAAGGAATTTTATTTCTATAAATAATTATTGAAGTAAAAAATAATATTTATTCATACTCAACTATGGAGGTAGATTATAAAGGATCAAAACTACTGGCCAAATACTATAATTAGTACCTAAATTACAAAAGGGGTTAAAACCATTAGAATCCAATCCCAAACGTGAATTATTAAGATTTGAGGAAAAAAATAGATATAATGAATCAAATATTTTCTATGATGTTGAATCTTTTGGATGACTCATCAAGACATCATTACTATCATGATCATGTCACTTCATTTTGTATGTAGTCTTAGATTCCAAGAATAATCTTTTCAATCATCATATCAGAGTAATGTAATTAAATAAAGCTGAAGGAGTTTTCTTTTTTTTTTCTTCTTGGGGTTGAATTGATTTATACTCTCATTGTTGTTCATTGACATTCATCTACATTTATGACATCTTATGAATTCTCCTTTGTCGGACACTTCTCCCTATTAAATTATGCAATCATTAAGGAATTAATGTGTCTTTGAATAATATAGTCCATGTTTATATATGACTTTATTAATCTCATAGAATGATGCAATGATCATATCTCTACTAAATGCATCATGAAGAAACTCTAAAATCATGTACATTTCTTTGTCAATAATTTCACATAGACATTTTATATGATACAACTTAAGTAGAAAATAAATCTTTGAATACTTATCACACCGTTCATAAAGTTCTTTGTACACATCTTCAAATAATTCATAAAGCTCATTTTTTTGGTCGTTGAACTTATTAGAAGGACTAAAATTCTCAGGTTCAATTGAAGGATTTTTTTGATCTATTGAAATCTTGGACATTATATCCTGCAAAGAAAAATGTTTCATTTAATAAATTTCAAACTGAATTTTCCTCTGTAGGGTCACTTTGTGTTTCATTGATAGGTTTATCTTTGTTTTTAATTTCCATAAAAATATATTCACCATGCCAAATCCCACACACATATTCAGCAGAATATTGTTACTGTATAAAATGATCATATACATCATTTCTATTTAATAATCACTTGAATTTTCAATCAGGACATACACATTTTTTTCTACCATCCACTGGTCAGTTTTTAATTACATAATTTTTTTTTCAAACTCTTGTCATAACGAGGTGTGTTTCGAGGTAAAGTAATCCAACATTTATCCATAGTTATTGGATTTTCACTCTTCTCCCTATATATTCAGATATAAAGATATAAATGTTTAATCAAACAAGTACAATTAAAAGTAAACATCATTTAACATCGTTAATCTTGGTCACCTAATTTATCATATAAATATATAAATATAGTATATAAAATCATGGAGAACATACATGTACACTTAGTATGTTATTACTTAGAAAGTGTCATGCCAGTGTGGAAGAAGCATACTTAAACTTTATTGAATAATCAATAAAACTAAATGGTTTACTATCCTCTAATCAACCATTTTCCAAAACCCACTAAGGCTTACTCACAAATAATTCATGAGGCATAAATGAATCATGAAATTATAGAATATTTATAACCCCATAGAGAAACAAGAATGAATCATATAAATGATTCATGATCCCCATTTATAATAGGCATTAATGATATTTATGTGTATAGGATTCCTAAGTGATATAATTTATTATTTTATTGTACAATATGATATACAACATAATGATATAGCAAACCAATCATACAATATTAAAAAATTACACCTTACAATTGGGGATTTCACTCTCCAAGAAATGGGGGAGAGGGGTCGTCGTTGGGCATCACCATCAAGGGGCAGGGGGTCATTGTGGGGTCATCATCAGGTAGCAAGTGGGGTTGGGGTCACGAGGATCATATGTGGGAGTAGGAAAAGGGGTGGTCACCACTAAAGATGAGTGGTGATCTGTCAAGGGGAAAGGGGGGAAGGGGGGAGAGGTATGTTGTTGGAGAGAAGGGGGGTCAGTGTGGGGGAGATGTGGGGTCGAGGGAGAGGGACAGTCACCTATATTGGGGAGAGGTGCGACCAAGGAGGAGGGGCAGTCGCCAGTGTCAGAGATAGGTTGGATAGAGGGGGGTAATCACTGACGCCGATGAGAGGCTTGATTGAGAGTAGGGCGAAGCCGCTGGAATTTGGGAGAGGTGTGATCAAGGGAGAGGGGTGGTCACTGATGTTGGGGGAGGGGCAGTGTCGAGGGGGAGGGGTGGTCATCAACGTCAAGGAGAGGTGGGGATGATGGATCAGTGTGGGGTAGGGGGGCGGAGGGAGTCAATGGCACCAGGGAGAGTCTGATCGAGGTGGGGTTGCTCACCAGTGTTGGGGATAGGTGAGTCCGAGAGGGAGGGGTGATTTCCGACGTCGAGGAGAGGTGCCTCCAAGGGGGAGGGGAAGTTTCCAGAATTAGGGAGAGGCACGACCAAAGGAGTGCGGGGGTTATGGAATTGGGTGGACGTGGTGGGGTCAGTTATTTTAAAAAAATATTCGCATCTATATTTAAAATATATTTAATAATGTTTTTTAGTAGTGATTATTAGAACATCCACTAATAATCATTCACTAAGACCACTCTATTTTGTAGTGCTAGATAACATAGTTTGACTAAATATTGCCCTAAAAGTAACATATATAATTTTATTATCAATTCTAAATATAGAAAAGTCACCAAGAAATACCATCTATCTAACCTCTCAAACAATTGAATTTCTCTCACTATAATTTTTTCCCACTTTATGAATTTTTTCACCCACAATATTTTTTATTAGTTTAAGGTATTTATCTCAGTATAAGAAATATCAGCCAAAGGATTTTTTTTTTACATTATGAAATTTTATTCACACCTCGATGTGATATAGTATGTACATGGACAACATCATTTTATATCTTCATATTACATCAATGAATTTTGAAATGAAATCATTGAATCATTGTACAAATGTAACATCCCGAACCTAGATGTCACTCAACTGTGCCCCAAGCCCATTTGGCTGTATGGCCTCAAGCACATCTTCCCAAATGCTAGTGGCTTATGACTAGTAGATAGGGTCTAGGTGAGCTGTTTGGGATACTATACCCCCATTACCATAATTTATCACAATGGAAGTCAATCCCATTAAATAGTGGAAGAAGATACAATAAGCATACAATAGATAAAATAGACAATCAAGACAAGAATATGTAACAAGCCAGAAGTGTCTCATATACCATGATGCTGATGATACATCTATCTAGAAAATATCCAAAATTGGTACATAGAAATAGAATAAATTACAAGTATCTAAAATCCAAAACAACAGAAAAGTGCCCCTGTAGCATCACAAGTCTCATCTTAGTCCTATGCTCCCATGCTCTAAAACAATGATCAACAAATAGTTTTATGGGGATTTCCCCTACTATCACCTGTAACTGTATAATCTGTTTGGGTCCCCAAGGAGGCCCAAATAGGATGTGAGATAAACATCCCAGTCAATTTCCACCTAAATATCTATATAATTCTAAGAAGTAATATTAAATATGGTAAACAAGTGAAAGTAAGTAGTAATGTAAGTGTGAAAGTCCATGGAATATAACTACAAAAAACAAGTAATACTAAACAGCCACTTGTGGCTCCCAACAACAAGTTTCGGCTCCTAAGAAGGCGTCTACAAGCAATATAATCAAACAACACAACCTTTCTACATAACCATCCATATCATGTCTACATGTCCTTACGGTATAAAGAAAACTATATTAAAAACCCATGCCCATGTCATATAGACACAATCATATATCCCACAGTCACGCCGTATAATGAAGTGTAGATCACGAAGGGCCGAATCTATGGTGCTGAAGACCAAGGCATCCTCTTTGAGTCTCAGGAATATCTCAATGGAAACTTGGCATAGGAACTAGTTGGAATCATAGGATCATGTGTACCAACATGTCCTACGTGAGTCCAAGATAGCTGGATCCAAGGGGTTGCAAGGCCTACGGCATCTCATGGAGTAAAGACCAAAGGTGCACAATCAGCCAAGGTGTCCACTACTGCATTCCAGGTCCATGGAGGTCCATTCAGGAAATCTATGTAAATCATCCATCATTCCATGCCTTTAATAATTTCAAACCATATGATTCTACCCACTCATATAAACAATTACATTCAAAACAATTGAATGAGTATACCCACTCATTTAAACCATTACTTCTCATGAGTATACCTACTCATGTACTCCACATTCATTTATTCATGTCACATGGACATACCCACCCACTTATCACTAATTTCCATTTAACACATCACATGGGTATACCCATCCATTAATCACAATTACCAACAAAAATATTTAAGCAATCTATAAATAGCCAACGAGTATACCCACTCATTTGAAAAGTTCCATTTAAGTATTTAATCATGTTAGGCATGGAATATTATAATAACACAAGGTAAACAGGCAAGATATCTCATGTGTTTGTAATTCATCCTCATTTAAGTACAACTGAGCTTCCTTAATCTAGGAAAACTCGAGGTCACACCCCATGTGTAGTTCATCAATTGTAAAAAAACAAAGTAAATGCATGTTGCACCCCTGGGTGTCCTTGGGCTGGGTCAGAACCAAAAACGTATCTCAAAGAACCTAAAGGTGTCCCAAATAGGTCCATCCTCATCTATTTCAGATTAACAGTTTAAAATCATGCTCGCGCTAAAAAGTCCAGTGGGTAGAAAAAAGGTCAATATCTCTATAAAGCATCAAAAGTCGAAAGAAATGTATAGACCACCTACCTTATATCATTAGTGGAGTTCTCATCGTGTATCATGTCATGATTCATCCTGGTTGGGAATAAATCTAAAGAACATATGAAGAACAAGAAATTAGGGCATTAAAGCCTAAATCCAAACAATGCAATTATTGTTCTGAAGATCAAGAATGGCTAAAAACAAAATCAATATCTTACCTTCATGGTTCCAACAAAAATGACCAGCAAATAAATGGAATCCAAATGGGTGATAGAACTGAAAAGATAGATAAGAATGTTTTTAGGCTTCAAATGATAGAAAAAAGTCTTTTGTCCAAAAAATAGAGGTACATACCTCTATTTTTAAAAAACGTAGTCGGGCAATTACATGACAAGTAATTTCCTTACATGGTGTGTAATTATTGGTTTTACATTAGTGGGGAAAAACCCTTACACGTCATGAAAGGTCCAAGAAAAACCATTACATGTTATGAAATCAGATTACACAGTGCATTATCCAATTACACATCGTGTAATTGGCCTGAAATTGGTATACAACCTTCTTGCCTATTATTTCGCAAAAACAACCCAACCATCCCTTGTCCCAGCTTATGGTCTCAGCCAAAATAAGAATGTAAAATATTCATACCTCAGGAAAAACCTAGGATCTATCAATCTTCCCCCCATAAAACAATTCTTCCCCGAATTTCCTTCTCATGGGTAGTCAAGATCCCTTTGAAAAAACTCATGTCACTGATCACGTATGTCGGCCTCCAGCTCCTAAGTATCGTCTAGTGAACGGACTTCCTTCCATCGAACCTGTACTAGAGGAACTAAATATCATTGTATAACCTTCATTCTTTTATCGAAAATATTAATTAGACGCTCCTTCAATGATGCATCAAATTGTAGCTCAACCTCCTCGATATGAAAAGCGTGAGATGGGTCCGAATTATAATTGCGTAGTTGTGATACGTGGAAGACATCTTGCATGGCTCAATACATTTGAGGTAACTAAAACTAATAGTCTACTAATCTGACTCTCTCAAGAATCTATAATGGCCCAATATATAGTGGTGAAATCATACCACGTATCATGATCCTTCTATGTCCCAACCTTAGTGAAACACATAAAAAGACTTGATCCCTGACCTCAAACTCTAGATGTCATAGACGGTGATTGACACCATATTTCTATCAAGATTGTGCAGTAGCCATCTGCTTCTGAATCAACTGGATCTACTCAAAATTCTCTTACATGAGACAAGGTCCCAGTAAAGCTACCTCACCTACCTGTAGCCATCCCATGGTTGATTGGCATAGCCTACCATACAAAGACTCGTAAGGAGACATTTGTATCGTTTCCTGATAATTGTTATTATAGGAGAAATAATCTAGATTAATGCGTCTCTCACAAGATCCCCCATAATCTGGGACACATTCTCTCATCATGTTCTCTTGCACTTGTATCATATACTCTGATTGGCCATCAGTCTAAGGGTGGTGGACTGTGCTCAGAAGCACCTATATACCCAATTCCCTCTAAAAACTCTATAAGAAATGAGATGTAATGTGGGAATACCTATTTGAAATGATAGTGCGTGAGAACCCATGCAGTTGTATTATCTCATGGATATACAACTTTATAAGAACATTTACATTTAAGGTATCCTTGATCGGAAATAAAGGATCAACCTTTTTGATCCCGTCAACAACAACCCTCGCTGCATCATTACCTCAAGGCGACCTTAGTAAACCAGTCAAGAAATCCATTATGACATCATCTCATTTACACTTTCGAATAAGTATTTTCTATAAAATCATGGTTGGTCATTGATGTTCCTCCTTCACATACTGATAGGTGTAACACCTTGTAACAAAACTAGCTACCTCACTTTTCATACTTGGCCATTAGTATTGATGATGCAAGACATGGTACGTCTTGTTGACTCTGGGATGTAGTGCCCAAGATGAATCATGAAACTCTCACATCATATCCCCACGTATATCCACTGGAACCCAAACACATCCATGGATATGTGAGACCTCATCAACACCTACGGTCCAACCAGGAAGAGGTTCCTCACCTTCCATAGTCTCCCATAGGACTAGACCCTCTGAATTTGATAACTGCATCATTATTACTTTATATAATAGGGAATAGGTCACAACTATGGATGTTAGATACGTCTATCCCTAACTGTTGTTCACCTCTATATATATCATAGAGAATAATGCCATAATTTTCCACTCTCTACTTTCCTGATGCACTGTTTGTATCTGCGTCCACATGCTCAGCACATCGAACATTACATTACCTTTACCAGTCAGGTATTCAAGCGTGAAGTCAAAATACTGTAGGTAATCCACCCACCTTTTTTCCTCATATTAAAATAATACTGAGTAAGTATATACATGAGGATTTTTTAGTCTGTATACACCAAAAAATGATCTCCCAATAACAAATGTCTCCAGTAGTGAAAATCATGAACAACTGCATCTAGCTCGACATCATGCATAGGGTAATTCCTCTCATGTGGCCTTATAAATTGAGACTCATATGCCAAAACTCTATACCCATACATCATCACTACTCCTAGTCCAATACTTGATGTGTCACAATTAAGGATCGAACACTCGGTTCATCAGAACCATGAAAACTACTATCGTGTTTGTGAGACTGAATGGTACAAAAAGATATTCATATAGACCATACCTACTATGAATTTTTGTACAAGGCATTTATGTGGATCAAATATGTACCAGGTGATATTTTCACCTTAGTTCTATTTTCAAGAATACTCGAGATCCTATAATCTTATCAAACATTTAATCTATTTATGGAAAGGGATATCCGTTTTTAACCATTAGATGATTCAAATTACGATAATCCCCAAATATCTTATGATTTATATCCACATTTTTTGAAAAAAGAACTAGAAAACCCACCAGAGAAGTATTAAGTTGGATAAACCCCTTTTCTTCCAAATACTCAGGCTTCCACTTAATTTTTTACATCTCCATCGTATCCACCTAGTAAGTATAAATGGATACTGGTGAAGCTCATAACACTAGTTCAATTGAGAACTCAACCTATCTCTTGAGGGGTAAACTAGAAAATTCATCTAGGAACATGTCCCTAAAACGATCCACCATTATAGGAAAGTCTACTGGACTTACTCCCTGATCATCCAAAATACAAAATAGCATTCTAGGATGACATTCTACCCAACTCATGATAATATAGTCCATATCAACTCACCTGGACAGCCCATTCACCACTGTGAGTAAACACTGCATCCTCTGGTGATGTAAAAGTTACCCTTAGGTGATAGTAGACAATGTAAGATCGATAATATACTAAACAGTCCATACCAAGAATGACGTCAAACCCTATCATCTCAAAGATATAAATATCTCAAATGAAGTGACACCCACCAACCTCAAGGGGGTACTCCCTGCACTAGAGAACATCATCCATTCTGATTCCCAATAGTATTTCTAGCATTAAAATGCTTTCAAAATACCACACAACAAGCCCAAGGATTTTCACTATAGATGTAGATACGAAACTATGAGATACACATGTATCAAAAAGAGAAGATACAATAGTAGAGGCTACTAAGATCATTACTCTCACTGTAGATAGTATGAAACCTTACTCCTCAGGGGTAGGTTGTGCATAATATAACTGACCTATACCACACCCCTGTGAAACAACCTCACTGCTCAGAGTAGGTCCACTTCGATGTATAACATTAATTGGTGTATGGATACCTCAGCAAAACCACTATTTCTGTAGCCTGATCGGCCTTCATTTCTCTAACTCCCTGATTGACACATATCTTAGAAACCTACTCTTAAACCTTACATCGAGGCTGACCCCCTACAACTCACAACTAGAGGGAAGGACCTGCAACACCATTGCATGTGGCCCATCCCTCTATAAGCACGGCACTCGACTGGGTCATAGTCACGCCGATTGTTCTTGTGTCCTCTCCTTCCACACTAGTGATAAAACACTGAACTACTAGAACTCATAGACTAACTGATGATCATCTCATGGGAAGCATCAAAATGGTGCTTCCATCCAAAAATGTAGAACGACTAGGTTGAGAAGAAAACATTCCCTATTCTATATCCTCAAATTCCCTCAGGCTCCAATCTATAATTAGTTCCTGATTCACAATCTTAGTGATAGATGTCATCCTGAACATGTTGACCTAGGATTTGATAGTATGTCTTAGGACTTCCTCAAAGCATCTCGATCTTGACAGCTCATTAGTAAGGTACAACAGTGCAAAACTATGAAACTCTTTAAAGTATGTTGAGTACTCTATAACTGTCATGGTGCCCTGCTCTAGATGCATGAACTCACTAGATCACTCTATCCATAGTGTCTTGGGGTAAAATTAGTCAAGGAAGTAGGTCTGGAAATTAGTCCAACCCATATCTCGTAGCCTTTCAGCCTGGTTCAGAACATCCCACCAATACTTTACTACTCCATGTATCATATAAGGGGTGATCTTGACCCTCCACTCAAGTGGTGTCTTCAGAAGCTCAAAGATATCTTGTGGGGTCTCAAGCCACAACTCAGATGCTTGTGGACCATCATCCCCCAAAAACGTGATAGGATGTTGCTGCTAGAACACCCATGTCAGCTCGGCCATAGTCATGGAAGGCTACTGTACTCCTTGAAAAGTCTGCATATAGAAAAATAACCCATCGTGGATCTATGCCTCAGCACCTATGTCTGAAATAGTCTATTGTACCACAAAAACCACTAAAAGAGGACCCACTAGTATCTCATGGCCCACCACCTTGGAAGCATGGTCATCGCCACCCTCTTGGCATACCATTGGAGGTATTCATGTTGACATGCCTCTACAATTCCAAACACTCATCTCCGAAAGGAATGATATCAAAGTCGCATCTCAAAAGAATAGGATAGGTCAAAACCCTCCTAAAGAAAATTCATAACACACAACCTAATCCTAAATCCATAATTGTATAAAGAACAACCACAAAAAAACTAGAAACTCTACCTCTCACCCAGTCAAAATCCGGGTGTAGGTCAAGTCTCTATTTTCCATTTATTTTCAATTAAAAGTCATTATTTGACATGATTTAACCAATGGTCCACCATGTTTCGATCCTTGAGGACCCATAACACCTCATGAACCAAAATTTTATGCCCATATAATCCATACACATCAAATTCACTTTAAAATTTTAATTTAAAAGGTACATCATTTTCTATTTCATAAGGGCCCATACACCTTTTGAATTGAAAGATGATGTCACTTCTCTATCCTCTGCACAAAGTCTATCACAAAATTAGGAACAACTATTAGAGAACCTATCACAATAGCATGCGTCAAATAATTAATCTTAAATGGCATGATATAATTCATGATATGTGATTTCTAATAAGTGACTATATGATGCATGAGATGCAATACCCTCATCTCACCGGGTTTCAAAAAAAAATAGAACCCACAATTGCATCAATAGTATCAGCATAAATCATTTGTTTCGCCTAATGGTGAAATAAAATAAACTCTAATAGTAAAAACCATAAAATAGCAATTTCATTTAGGGTAATTTGGATTTTTCTTGTACACGGGTTAGCTACACTCGAGCATAGCTCATTAACAAATTCCTCTTTCAATCATATCCATGTCTATTGTTCCAAACAGAAAATCAAACCAGAAAAGAAATTGTCTTTGATACCACTTTGTAACGTCCTTAACTCAGATGCCACTCTATAGTGCCCCAAGGACGGTTGGCTACATGGCTTCAACCACACTCCTCAAATTCCAGATGCTTCTGACTAGTGGTGATGGCCTTGTTGAGTTATTGGGGAGACTATTCCCTCATTAACAGAGTATATCATAGTGTAAGTCAATCAAATTCAATAGCATAAGTAAATACTATAAGCGGAAAATAGGTAAAATAGATAAGCAAGACAGGAATATATAACAAGCCATAAGTGTCTCATATACCATGATTCAGATGATACATGTATCTAGAAAACAACCAAAAAATATACATGGAAATAAAGTAAATACAAGTATCCAGAATCCAAAAAGATAAAAAAGTGTCATAGTAGCATCATAAGCCTCAGATGGGTCTCATTCTCCCATGCTCTAAAGTAATGATCAACATATAGTGTTAAGGGGCTTGCCCCTACTATCACCTGAAAGCATATAATTTGTTTGGGTCCCCAAGGAGGCCCAAACAAGGTGTAAGATGAACATCCTAGTAGGTTTCCACCCAAAGATCTATACAATTCTAAGATACACTATGAAATATGCGAAACAAGTACAAGTAAGAAGTAATGTATGTGTGAAATCCCAAGGCATATAACCAATTCAAACAAGTTATACCGAACAACCTCTTGTGGATCCCTGCAATAAGTGGAAGCTCCTAAAAAGGAACCTATAGGCAATATAAACAAATAACACAGCCTTGTCGTAAAACAATCCATATCCTATCCACACAACCTTACTCTATAAAGAACACCATATCAAAAACCCACGACCTTTTCATATAACCACAGTAATATATCCCACGATTGTTCCATATAATGAAGTGTAGACCATGAAGGGCGGAATCCAATATATTGAAGACCAAGGCATCATCATCAAGTCCTAGTATTATCTCGATAGAAACTCAGTATAGGTATTGGTTGGAGTCCTTGGAGAATGTGTACCAGCATGTCCTACGTGAGTCCAATCAAGCCGGATCTAATGTAAAACAAAGCCTGAGACATCCCATAGAATCAAGACCCAAAGTGAATACTCAACCAAGGTGTCCACTACTGTGTTCCAAATCTATGTAGATCCGTCCATAGAATCTATGTAAATCATCAACCATTCCATACATTTAACAATTTATATCCATATGAGTCTACCCACAAATATAAAAAAATTACATTCCAAACCATTCAAAGAGTATACCTACTCATTTAAAACATTACATCTCATGAGTATATCCACTCATGTACTCCACTTCAATTTAATCATGTCACATGGTTATACCCACCCAATTATCACCAATTTCCATTTAACACATCACATGGATATACCCACCCAGTAATCATAATTACCAAAAAACAATTTAAGCAATCTAAAAACAAATAACAAGTATACCCACTCATTAAACAAGTTCCATTTCAGCATTTAGTCAATTTAGGCATGAAATATTATGATAACACAAGACAAGGAGGCAGGATATCTCTTGCAAAAAAACATTATGTGCATATTTGTTATCAAATAATGAGGATTTTTTAATTTTTTTTAGTGATTAAACCCATGTATTTCAATGTTTTATTAAAATAATGTGTAATTTGTTTTTTAGAATGATTATGAGCAAAATTGAGAAAATTGCATAATTTTGGATTTTTGACAGATTTTTACCAAAAAGGTATTTTTTTCATTTATTAAAAAATATAAGTCAAAATTTACTGATTAATTTATTTTATAATACTGATTTTATTTTCTTCAACTTTATCTTTATGACCTAGACCTGATTCAAAGATCTATTAGTCCAAAAAATTCATTGAATTTGGAAACTTTTCCAGGCGGACATCATGGACCTCAACACAGTAACAGATGCACAAATCGGTCTCCTCGCATCTAATTTAGGTTATTCTAACTGGGATATCACTAGGACACATAGTAATGTCTCTAAAACAATTTTGGGGGAGTTTTTAAGTCATTATGGTTTCTATTGATCGTTATACATTTGAAGGAAGCTTCCTGGAAAATTCGGTCATAAAAAGTCTCATTCTATTAAAATTACATATCTCTTTAATACAATGTCTAAATGTGATGAAATGTGGAGGTTGAACGGAAAACACATTAAGGAACAACTTTTATAAAGGTGTCAATGTGTTAATCTACCATTTATTGTGCCAAAAATGAACAATCCTTTTGGGGATAAAATTCTACCTTTAAAAGGAGGCTCTCACCTCCTTCCCAAATCATTATCTTGACACCAACAACCAGAGAGGGTTCCCAACAGGGCATGGGATGATGCTACACCTCTCTTCCAACCCCATTTCATCATTTTATTCTATTTTAAATTTATTTTGGTATTATTTTTCAATTTTAATTTAAATTATATTTTTATCAATCCATGCCTTTGTGTTTCTCCATCCACTTTTCTTTATTTCATTCCCTATCTCTCTCTTCTCTTCCACCCACTCCACCAAGTAATCTATTACTCACGGAAATGAGAGGATAACCGCAATACTTGGAAAAAGGGTTGGTGAATGTGATCATGAATTTTCTTTAATATTTAATTTTAAGTTTGTAGATATATTTGAGTAACAAGCACATGTATGTCGAATGTCCCTGATGTTGTGACTACCACCGATAACATGCAACTCAACCTATCCATATTATTTTATTTAATAATTTTCTCCCTCCCAATTGGTTAGTTCTTCACACATTGGAGATGAGATAATCAATGGATGAAATGGAATCAATTGAACTGGGTCCTGGAAGATAACACACTCTAGACAATGGTTTGTCACCAACATGGATTAAAGGAGGAGGTGGAATTGAGAGTGCTCAAACATTCAATGATATTCCACAATTTATAAATAAATAATAGTAGTTCAAACATTAGATTTCGTGTTTGGATTATCAAACTGAAATAAAAAATATAAAGGAGAATAATGATTGAGTATTTAACCAACCACAAAAACCAAGTTCTTTCTTATTAATTAATTCTATATATACTTGAATCATAGTATAAATTTAGAATTCTTTCTTCACATAAAATTATTTTAAATAATAAAAAACAGAAAAATATTTTAATCATCTTCATCTAATAAAAAAACCCACAAAAAGATATAGAATAAGTGAATTAAATAAATTAACTGTACTACATTTAGAAGGAAATTCAAGAGAGATGACCCTGGTAATCCACTGTTCTGCATTAGGAGAAATATTATTATTTTTGTCCACACCCCACAATAGATGTGCGTCAAAACTGATGCTATTTCTAGGGATCAAATTATTAGTTAATTTACCTTTTCTATTTTCACATATTTTTTATATGTCATTTTATTTAAAAAACTAAATAAAGACATCCATGATGTACTAAAATTTAGAATATTATGTATGGAAAAAATTACTCACAGGTGTAGCAACAAAAACAAGAAGAAGAAGAATATTTTAGAAGAGATCAGATGCATGAAATTAGAGAAAGAATTGAAAAGTAACCAAAAAGGCTAATATATATTTTTATTATGTTCATGCACAAATAGAGAAACCCAACCCTAATCCAAATGAATAACATGATAAAGTGGTAGAATAAATTTCACCACTTATATTTGTAATTGAAGAACCTAAGGAAGAAAGGGAGGAAGACGTATCTTCTGACCTACAAGTGGGAGATCAACAAAGATTGGATGAATTATTGATTAAATATGAGGAACTACCTAACTTCCCCAAACAATAAAAAGAATTAGATTCAGAACCACTAAAGGAAGAAACAACCCATGTGGTAGAATTTGATGTCAAGATGGAGGAGCCTGACTACCTACCTTTATCCTCAGAGAGTATACTCCAAGAGGAACTTACCACTGAGGCCGAGATTGAAGCTGAACCGACTCAGGGAGTTGAACCATTCATTAATTATATCCTTTTTAATTTTATTGAATATGAATTCTACATCACACCATGTGGTTTTGATTATACAAAATTAGACAACCTCAACTCTAACATGGAGAAAGAAGAAGAACCTCGATGTGAACATGCTGAGGAACATATGGAGCTCCCTAGATTCATTGAATATTTATTGATGAATGTTCATGAAGATATGATAGTGTATTTACCTAAGGAAACCATGAAAAAGGATTCTTTGATGGTGAATAATTTGATCTTGATTCTTCATGTTTTAATATTAATCAAATTGAATTACACTTTTACATTCCCATTGAAAATTATATTGATGAATCATACCCCATGTAACTAATGGACAGAGAAGAAGAGGTTGCACAAGTATACGCAAAGGAGGAGGAATATTCATACTTCATCCTACCCCAACCTTGCAAGTTATAACTCATTGTAAAGGGGTGATATAGTGTACTCTTTCCTAGAAGGATGATAAAAAATCTGGGAAAAGACACATGTGGTCGTTCAAGTCAAAGAATCTTTATCCTCCATCAAAATTTGGATAAAAGAAGGTACTACCCTCTAGAGGTAGACAAAATTCATGGCCCACTTGGGGGATAATACAATGATTTATCTTTACTTGCTTTCAAGGAATTTATATTTCAATTTATTTTCATTGAAATAATTTAGCATGTTGTCCCCTCCCTCTTTTATTTTGAGATTAAATGAAATGATCATTGTGATTAATTGAGTAATTATCTTTTGTTGAATCATGACAGTAGAAGGAATCCCCAAATAGTAAAGGGGAAGTACCAAGTTTCATGGAAATATGGTGTTCAATTTTATTGTTTTATCTTTTAAACTCTCCACATTTTTGTCCACTACATGTTTTTATCTTTAAAGATAAAATTTCATTCCCACACTTAAAGTCATGTTTTACTCGAATTATCAAAGAGACATGAGTTTCTTAGGAATCCTGTGATTACATGTTTTAGATTTCAATGTTGATATGATTAAATGACTGAATTGAATAATTTAATTTTTAAAATGAAGCATGGAAATTGAAGTAATGACTCATTATTTGATGGAATTAATTGATTCATGTAAATGAAATTTCTCTACCATCTTTCATGCAATGAATTTCTGAAGTTCATATGAATTGATTAATTAGTCATGCCATGAGTGTTTGTCCAATGTTATATTTTCCATTCCCAAGAGGATTTATAGACCATGTACTTCCTATTTATTATTGAGCATATTTCTTGGATGATCTTGGGACATGAAACCAACAAGAACATGTATTGAAACTTATCAAATCTATGACTATGAAAAAACACATTTAAAATGATTGAGTCAACTTTTGGAAAGCCAATTTTCCTTAAAATGACAACTTTACATCAATCCTTATTTTATCACATAGAGACAATGAATGACATTTATAGGAATGAGTCATGTTTCAATCCATTTTTATCCATTCCTACCTTCCATTGAGTATTTTCATGATATTTCAAAGTTGAAGTGTGGGGTTAAAGGAAATCACGGTGTGTGGGATAATATACATTGTAAGTAAGAAGTGTTGGGGTATTATTATAGTAATTGTAGAAGGTTGTTAAATCATTCATTATACTCTTTTTTCCCCTCTTAAATTAAAAAAATTAACAAAAATGACAAAAACAACCAATAAAAAGGGAAAAAAATGGATCTGATTTGGGAAAACCAAAAATCACCTATTTTTAGACCGATGATCTCAGGATCGTATTTGGATAGATGATGGATGTGAGATTTGATATAATCATAACA
This sequence comes from Viscum album, assembly GCA_963277665.1. Classification (NCBI taxonomy): domain Eukaryota; kingdom Viridiplantae; phylum Streptophyta; class Magnoliopsida; order Santalales; family Viscaceae; genus Viscum; species Viscum album. The sequence goes on along the minus strand of OY728148.1, from coordinate 957,515,248 downwards.
ATCAAAAAATAATAAAAAGTAAAAAAAATCATGATTGTGCACAAATCATTCATTATGCTTACTTGATCATAACCTTTTCTTTGAGTTTTGGGAATTAGGTGTTGCTACTTTGTAGGGGATAATTTCATTATATTTTTTACTTTTGATATCATGCATAGTACTTAAGAGATTATCCTCCTTCTTGAGCCTTAATTTTTAAAGTATCAAATCCTTCCATCCTTAAACCTTAGAGTCAATAGAACCTTAATTGAAATTCCTCATGATTTTATGTTCATTTTGTCTTTACAAAGTGGAGAAAGTAGTTCATTTACAAGACTATGGCTAAGGAGCATGTTCTCGTGATATGAGAATATCTCTACTTGAATTGTATCATGAGTGATTAGAGAAAAGAATCAAAAGTGATGTAAATCATGACTTGTCATGTTTAATAATATTTAATCATGGATCTTGAATGAATGAAAGGACAAGTTCTATCAATTTTCAAAGGGTAAAAATAATATATTTGAATTATTTGTTTCGTTGAAAAATGGGAAATCAAATTGATATTTTATGCAGATTTTTGAAAGTATGATTTTACATTGAAATTTTTTTTAATTTATTACCTTGTAATTTAAATATTGGTAATATTAGTGTCCTCTGATTTCCATTTTGGGATTTTATACATGGGGACAAGCATGGTTTATGTGTTGGGGTATTCGACAGAGCAAATTTATGTGCATATTTTTTATCAAATAATGAGAAATTTTAATGTTTTTCAATTATAAAAGCCATGTATTTCAATGTTTTTTTAAAATTATGGGTAATTTTAATTTTAGAATGATTATGAGAAAATTTGATAAAATTTCATAATTTTGGATTTTTGAAATAGTTTTACCACAAGGGTATTTTTGTCATTGTGTAAAAAATATAATTCCAAATTCGTGATTTTTTTAGAATCCTGATTTTATTTCATTCAAATTTCTTTTCAGGTCCTAGAGTTGATTCAAATATCTATTAGTCCAAAAAAATCATTGAAGTTGGAAACTTTTTCGGGCGGGCAATGTGGGCCCCACCACTGTAACAGATGCTCAAATCAGTCTCCTCACCTACCATTTAGGTTATTACACTAGGGATAGCACAAGTACACATCAAAACAACTCTAAAATAGTTTTGGTTGAGTTTTTAAGTCATTAAGGTTTCTATTGATCGTTATACATTTGAAGGAATCTTCTTGGAAATTTTGTCCATAAAAATCCTTATTCAATGAAAATTCCATAACTCCTTAATACAATGGATAAATGATATTAAGGTTGGAGGGTGAATGGAAAACATATTTATGAAAAAAATTTATGAAGGGGTCCATGTGTGAATCGACCATTTAAAAGGCTAACAACACAGAAAATTTCAGAAGACATAATTATGCCTATAAGAGGAGGTCCTCGACTCCTTCCCAAATCATCAGCTCAACACCCACAACTAAGGATGGATCTCATCAGGGAAAGGGCCGATTCTTCTCCTCTCCCCCACCTTATTTCTTATTTTAATTTTATTTTAATTTTATTTTTTTATTAGTTTTCAATTTTAATTCAAATTTTAATTTTTTTTAATCCATGTCTTTGTGTTTCTCCATCCACTTTTCTTCATTTCTTTACCTCTCTCTTTCTCCTCTTCCACTCACTCCACCAAGTAAAATGTTACTCTCGAAAATGAGAGGTTGACCTTGAGACTTGGCCTGGGGGGAGGTAAAGGTGATCATGAATTTTCTTTAATTTCTAATTTTATGTTTGTATATAGATTTGAGTAGCATTCATGGGTAAGGAGAATGTCCATGATGTTGTGACTGCTTCCGATGAAATGCAACTCAACCTATCCCTATTCATTTATTTAATTTTTTTTCATTTTCACTTTTGTTTAGTTCTTCACACGTTGGAGTTGATCTAATCAATTGATGAAACGGCTTCGATTGAATCGGGTCTTGGAAGATGACACATTCTAGACAAAGGTGTGTCACTTACTTAGAGTAAAGGAGGATGTGGAATTGAGAGTTAACAAACATTCAATGATATTCCACAATTTATAAATAATGAATAGTAGTTAAAACATGAGATTTAATGTTTGTATTATCAAACTGAAATAAAACATATAATGGATAATAATTATTGAACATTTAACCAACCCCCAAAACCAAATTATTTCATATTAATTCACTTCTAGAAAGAGAGGTTTCCCAACGCTTGTAGAGTACTTTTACCAATAGTTTAAGGAAACCGTTTGTAAATGATGGTTAAATCATCTTTTCCAAACAATTTTTCAAAACCGTTGGAAAAAGTATACTCTATACCAATGGTTTTCTTAAACTGTTGGTATAGAGAAGTTTAAATCATCCTTTACCAATGGTTTTTACAAACTGTTGGGAATGGTTTTCCCCAAATTCACAAACATTCGAACTCCCCCATTCCGCACGACTGTAGCCCTAAACAGAAGGGAGAATTTGGATTTTCCTTCCCCTATAGCTGAAATCCTTCCATCTTTATGATTTATCAGTTCTTCACTTGTTTTATATAAGTGATACTCATCTACTATTTTGGTTTTATGATTTCATTTTGGTGAAGTGGAGAAGTGGGATTCTGTTTACCCTACTACGAAATTCATCGTTCGGATCCATTTTCAAAATTTATTAGTACTAAACTTCAAATTTGTAAGTGATAATTTCATTTTAATGTTCTGCATCTACTGTTTTTGTTTTCTATTTTGATTTGGGTGTTTATGACTTTTGTTTTCTAATTGATATGGGTGTTTGTGTTGGGCATTGACAGTGAATCAATTTTGATTCAAAATGAATTATGTGTTAATATCAACCATAAATTTTCAGTTCTTAGAATGATTGGTATTCCTAGGAATTTTGTGTTAATATCATCCATATTCCACATGATTCACATCATGGTAAGAATGTGTGATGATGTTGTTAAGATCAGAGAGAAAACTCATACACTCCAGGTTGTTTTAGAGGCATGGTTAGTCATGAGTGATAATTTTCTTCCTAAGATGACTGTAATAATATAACTTTAGGGGAAATTAAATATGGTTCTCACTGTACGTCGTATATTATGTCTCCTTCTTGGCCAATACTCACTTTTATGATGGTGGGGTGCTTTTCACTAGACATGATAGCATGTGTATACATCCATAACAATGTTAGATAAGTCACAAGTTTAATTCAGTAATCTTGTTATCATTTACATACCATATTATTAATCTCAAATTTAAAAATAAATGTATTTGTCTTTACATTATGAAATTAAACCTTTTTACAAGCCATGAAAAACCTATTAGTGTAGAATCCTAGACTTTATCCAGCCATGGGGTGCGATTGACTTGAGGAACTAATTGGGTAATTAAAGGTATGACCATAGAGGTGCCAAGAATGATTTATTGAAAATGAGTGAATGATTTGGAATGCCTGTAACACGTAATGGGGCCTAAGGCATGTGCCTCTATTTAGGATGCCTATAAAGGGGCCTTGAATTCCTCTTTTACAAACATTTGTGTGAACCATTGGTAAAAATCTTCCCTTTACCAATGGTTTGATTCAATTTTGAGGCAATGCACCTTTATTGATGATTGTGGATTTCGAGTTATTGACATGACCCACACTCCTTCCACCGATGAAATAGATGATTGGGTTTCAGCTCATGATGCTAGGTCAAAATTTTGAATTTATTGACCCTCTTGTATAGTACTACTTCCTGATAGTTGTAACTATGTTTTTCTTCATGAAACATGACATATATTACCATCAATCAGTTTATGATTCTGTTATTAGTTGGTATTACTGATTTGGTTATTTTCATCCATTTCCAATATTTTCCCATTGTTATCTTTCTTCCACTATTTAACTGACAATATTAAAATAGTGAAACTTAGGTAATGATGGAATATTCTCTCCCATACACAGCAAGGGATCTCACTATTAGTCAATAACATTTGGCATTTTGGTAGATGTGCTTGAGGCCATGTGGCCATCTGGGTTTGGGTCACTAGTAGGTGGAATCATGGTTTGGGACGTCACAATTCCTGGATATCCTTTTTATAGGTGTTTCTAATCAAATCCTTACATATAACTATTGAAGTCCCCTATCCAAAATCAATTTAGACACGATTCAATGAATACACCTACATCATTCAGAGTGTGTTTCCTAGTACTTCCCTTCAAACCACCATTAATCATCTGTTTCTTTATGTTCTTTTTATCGGAATGGATTTTATATATTATGTTTTTTGTGGTACACATTAGTTATTTATTTCAAATTACATCCATATTTGTTTTCATGGAAGGAAATGAAACCCATTGAAGATATGCGGTGGAAAAAGATGACAAAAAATAATCATCGCATGACATAGATGGGCGTTCCTCCACTCATCGATATCGTGAGAATTTTATTTCAAATATATATATTTCAATAACATATAATAACATGTGTTTACTTTTGTGTTAAACTTTTTTTCACGATCTACCCCTTAGATGAGAGATATTAAATGAGGAGCCTGATATTGCTCCCAGTACAGAGGTTGGTGGTAGGAGGGGGGGTGGTGAAAGAGTTATACAATCATCTTGTGAACCCGGTACTGAGGTCGGTGGTACAAGGGGGAGGAGGGGGAATACTTGCTTGCGTGGGATGCAGGGGAGGGGCGTACTCACTTTTGTGTGGTATGGAACCTCCAGACACAGTTGATGGTTGAATACAATGATGAATGACAAATGATTAATAAATCTGGGCAGGAATGTCGGGGTTTTTTTGAGACACAAGCCAAATACTCTGACATCATTATGGTCATCCCTCTCTCTTGGTGACATCTTCCACACGAAGTCGAGGTTAATGCATGGGAAAAAATATGGGTATAAAATCTATTGGATTTAATGTAGTATTTTTTTTATTTTTATATGAATTAATCTATTGGGTGTCAGCTTCATTTTAACTTCTCTTATGGCGAAGGTGCATGACTAGAATTCTTAAAGATCTAGGAGAGCTTTGAAGAGGTTATAAGCATGAGCAGTATGTTGGATGGTGTGATAGAGTGGGCCCATAGTTGGATACAGTACCTATCCTGGATGACTGTCCGATAGAGCAATATCTCCAAATGATTACCCATTGGGCGACTTCCAAATTTAAGGTATTAATCCCATTTGAGGTATTTAAATGACAGTTTTCATATTTTTCATTAATATTATATTATTTATTATTCAACAATATTTTGAAATATTATGAATAAACAAAAAAACATTGATTCAAAGTAATACCTCCAAACATTGGGGTGCACTACTACGTCAGATCATGAGAGGCAGCTGGTAAGATATTGTTGTTTATAATTTTTATTTAGGTCATTCCCATTTTATTATTTCCTACCTAAATTATGTGATTTATTGAATTTTTAATATATTATTATACTTTCACTTTATACTGTTTCAATGTAATTACTGATGAAAAAATTTAATATTGAAGGATGTCTCGCTTGAGCAAAATTGTTTTGCTCGAGTAGATGCAAAAAATATGGAACTGCGGTTAATGAACCGACACAAGAAAAGATTTTAAGTTTTAATTTTTTTATTGAAAAATTTAATATCTATTTTGAAATTTAATAATCTATTAATATTTATAACAGGATGATTTAGAGGCCCTTGATGCCCCAGAGCTTGACAATTTAGGCCCACACGATCATTTATATCAGGTTTTGGGAGATGAGGACTATGGTCAATTATGCTGCCAATATGGTGTGAATATAGTCTTGATAAGGTATTGGTCCTCTCCAGGTATCCATTCTAGTACCACTGAGTTTGAACAGCTCAAGGAGCATGCAATATAGTCTGATAAAAGGGTTACAGAGTTTGAAGAACTAGTTCAAATGAGGGAGAAAGAATTTATGAAACTGATCAAATCATTATCTTCATCACATCCTCTAGAGGCCAACGTGGCTTGTCAGACATATATTTCGCCGATTGGTGCATTATCATATGCACCAGGCCACAGTTCTAGTGGCGGTCGAGATGATGATGTTCCTGGTGATGACGAGGATGATGAAGAGGATGAGGGAGTGGATGACGATGATAATGAGGCAGAGGATGTGGCTGAGTGCTAGGATGTGGCCGAGGATGAGCATGGGGACGATGATGAGGATGAAGATGAGGACAATGATGGTGGTGGGGATGTGGCTGATGATGATAGTGGTGATGGTGATGGTGATCAGGGGCAGATTTATCCATTACATTTTTGAATTCTATATAACTCTTTGTTTTTTAACATAGTTTTTCACTCTGGTATTGATATTTTTGAATTCAATATAACTATTTATTTTTGACCAAATATGGAATTTTATTGATGTTATAATGGTTTATGGGGCTTCTGGGCATTGTTCGGAGCTCGAAACTCCATTCGGCGTAAAAACACACTATGCCTCACGGTTAGTAAAAAATTTATGTCCATCCCACAGGGCATATACCAACTATATATGGATATATATTAGAATCAAGGTGAAATATTTTCTTAACCATGCACCAAGGGATGCACGTCATGCACAATGTCTATAGTTTTAGTATAAGATATTATCACTGTTGTTGCACGATTTGCCTAACTGGCAGACAGAAAACTGACCAAACCCTTTCGGATTGTGTTGATACTTTAGGAAAATGATCCATGATTCATATGTGACATGTACGAGTCAACTCCGCCTCAATATGAGGCACGGTGTGGCTGGTATCACTCAAAGTGTCTTTCTTTTGTTTAAAATGGACACCCTTTTGAGTAAAAACAAATGGCATATAGAAAACTGACCAAACCTATTTGGATTTTGTTGATACTTTAAGAAAATGATCCATGGGAAATATTTGATGTGTACGACTCAATATCACATCAATCCAAGGCACGGTGTGGCTGGTACCACTCTAAGTATCTCACTTTTATTTGAAATGGACAACATTTTATGTGAAAACAAAAACTGACATACCGAAAATAGACCAAACCTATCCTGATTTTATTGATACTTTAGAACAATGATACATGGGACATTTTTTATCTGTCAGAGTCAACCCCGCATCAATCCGATGCACGTTGTGGCCGGTACCACTCAAAGTGTCTCACTTTTATTTGAAATGGACCAGATTTTAAGTGAAAACGAAAACAGACATATGTGAAACTGATAAAATGCATTTGGATTGTGTTGATACTTTAGTAAAATGATACATTGGTCATTTTTTATGAGTACAAGTCATCTCTTCCTAAACCAGAGGTGTCGTGTGATCGTGAGGGACAAAAACGTACTCCACTTGTCATAAATGGAAAAAACATGCATTTAACGGTCAAATGCATACTGAAAGACATAGGAATGACATGAAATCACAAAAAAATACCCTAATTATTATCTATGAGGTGTACAAGGAGACATAACGCCATTCAGATGCCCAGTTTTTATGGCCCAACTGAATATGTGTTTTTTAGGTGTTTGATGTGCTTGAAAAGCGTGTGTGGGGTGGTCAAAACCAAACAAATTTCCCCAAAATTCCATGAAACCAGACGAAAAACAAGGGTGGGTGAATTGTGAAATGGTCAAAAAGAGGGCACATCAGTCAGATGTGTCGTGTGACCGCGCTGGCTGAAAAACGCACTCTCCGTGTCGTAAATGGCCAAAACATGTGTTTAACGGTCAAATGCATGCCTAACGACATCAAAATGATTTGATATCACAAAAAAACACCCTAATTATTATTCATTAGGTGTAAAATTATAAAACATGCCATTCGGATATGCGGTTTGCACGACACAGCTGAATATGTGTTTTTTAGGTGTTTGGCGCGCTTGAAAAGCATGCATGGGGTGGTCAAAACCAGTCGAACGACCTCGGAATGCCATGAAATCAGATGACGCTAATGGGTGGGTGAATTTTGAAATGTTCTCCTATACGACACATCAATCGGAGGTGTCGTGTGACCGTCGTGGCTGAAAATGCACTCCCCATGTCGAAAATGGCCAAAAAAATTGTCTAACATTCAAATGCATGTCTAACAACATCGAAATGACTAGAAATCACACGAAAACACCCTAATTATTATTCATGAGGTGTAAGAGGAGACGACATGTCATTCGTACGCGCGGTTTGCACGACATGGCTGAATATGTGTTTTTTAGGTATTTGGAGCGGTTGAAAAGCGTGCATGGGGTGGTCAAAACTGGTTGAACGACCTTGGAATTCCATGAAATCAGATGACAACAAAGGGTGGTCGAATTGTGAAATGATCGGTCATACACCACATCAATTGGAGGTGTCGTGTGACCGCGATGGCCGAAAATGAACTCTGCATGTCGTAAATGGCCAAAACATGTGTTTAACAGTCAAATGCAAGATTATTGAAATTGGAATGACTTCAAATCACACTAAATTACCCTAATTATTATTCTTGAGGTGTACGAGAAGACGTCACATCATTTGGATGTGCGGTTTGTGCGGTACGACTTAATATCTATTTTTTAGGTGTTTGGCGTGCTTGAAAAGCGTGCGTGGGGTTGTCAAAAATTGCCGAACGACCTCAAAATTTTATGAAATCAGACAACAACAAAGGTTGGTTGAATTTTGAAATGGTCGTCCAAACGAAACATTAATCAGAGGTGTCTTGTGACAGTGCTAGCCAAAAACGCACTCTGCGTGTCATAAATGGCCAAAACATACGTTTAACTATCAAATGCATGCCGAATGACATCAGAATGACTAGAAATCATATGGAAACACCCTAATTATTATTCTTCAGGTGTATTAGGAGACCAACCATCATTAGGACATGTGGTTTTCACAGAAGGGATTAATATGTGTTTTTAGGTGTTTGACGCGCTTGAAAAGGGTGCGTGGGGTGGTCAAAACTGCCTGAACGATCTCATAATGTCATGAAATCAGACGACAACAAAGTTTGGGTGAATTGTGAAATTTTCCGACAAATGGAATGTCAATCGGAGGTGTCGTGTAACCACCGTGGCCGAAAACGCACTCCACGTGTTGTAAATGGCCAAATCATGCGTTTAATGGTCAAATACATGCCGAACGACATTGAAATGACTTGAAATCATATGAAAACATCCTAATTATTATTTGTGAGGTGTATGAGGAGACAAAACATCATTCAGATGTGCATTTTGTGAGACACGACTGAATATGTGTTTTTTAGGTGTTTGGAGCGCTTGAAAAACATGTATGGGGAGGCCAAAATTGACCGAACTACTTCAGAATTCCATGAAATCGGACGAAAACAAAGGGTGGGTGAATTGTGAAATGGTCCGCTAGACGAAACATCAATTGGAGGAGTCGTCTGACCGCGGTGGCTGAAAACGCACTTTTTATGTCGTAAATGACCAAAACATGTGTTTTATGGTCAAATACATACCAAACGATATCAGAATGAATTGAAATCACACAAAAAAACCCTAATTATTATTCTTGAGGTTTAAAAAGCGATGGAACATCATTCAGACCCGCAGTTTGCGCAGCACGGTAGAATATGTGTTTTTTAGGTGTTGACGCGGTTGAAAAGCGTGCGAAGGGTGGTCAAAACCAGCCGAACGACCTCGGAATGCCATGAAATCAGACGATGACAATGGTTGGGTGAATTGTGAAATGGTCGGCTAGACCTCACATCAATCTAAGGTGTCGTGTGACCGTGGTGGCCAAAAACATACTTCGTGTCTCGTAAATGGCCAAAACATGTGTTTAATGGTCAAATGCATACCGAACGACATCGTAATGACATGAAATCACACAAAAACGCCATAATTATTATTTTTGAGGTGTATTAGGAGAGAACATGTCATTCAGATGCACGCTTTGCATGACACGGCTAAATATGTGTTTTTTTGGTGTTTAGGGCACTTGAAAAGCATGCGCGGGGTAGTTAAAATCGTCTAAACGACCTTGGAATTCCATGAAATCGGACTTCAACAAATGGTGGGTTAATAGTGAAATGGTTGGCTAGACAGCATGTCAATTATAGGTTTCGTGTGTCCACGGTGGCCAAAAACACATTCTATGTGTCGTAAATGGCCAAAATATGTGTTTTGCGGTCAAATACATACCGAACGACTTTGGAATGACATGAAATCACACGAAAACACCCTAATTATTATTCATCATGTGTAAGAAAAGATGACATGTCATTCGGACGCGTAGTTTGTGCGGCACAGTAGAATATCTATTTTAAGGTGTTTGGCGCGCTTGAAAAACGTGCGTGGGGTGGTCAAAACTATCCAAACGACCGAAGAATACCATGAAATCGGATGACAACAAAGAGTGGATTAATTATGAAATGGTCAGCTAGACAACATGTCAATCGTAGGGGTTGTGTGACCTCGGTGGCCGAAAACACACTTCGGACAGCCCCCCTCACCCATGGATAGGCCCCTACACCCCTCAGATAGCCCCCCACCTCAGACAGCCCCCACCCACCCACCAGACAGCCCCCCACGAACAGCCCCCCCAACTATCCATGGATAATTTGTGACGGGTATGAGTCAACCCCACCTCAATTTGTGGCCCGGTGTGACTGGTATCACTCAATGTGTGTCACTTTTATTTGAAATGGACAACATTTTATGTAAAAACAACAACTGACATACGGAAAATCTTCAAAGGGCTACACATATATTCTGGAAATTAAGGGATAAAAAATAAAACATGATCTTTTGGTCATACGTTATAAGAATAAAATATTCACAAGGCATAGATTGAAACATAATGGGTCATAGTATATATAGAAAAACATGAATTATATTAGGAATGAGTCTCGACAGCCCATCATGAACATGCACCAACACTCATGTTTTAATTCTCAATTACAGGTCATTCATTCTATATAATAACATACTAGAAATAAATATAATATAGTGAATTCATATGAAACCTATGAACACTCAAGAATACCATATAAAAAATTGGTCAACAAGGCTACACATAGATTCTTGAAAAATAAGTTTCAAAGTCTCATAAAAATACCCTAATGATGAGGAATACATATGGTGACACCATAGCCCCACAGATCACCTCAATCCCATCCTTAAACAGTGGGTTCTAGGAAAAAACCAATGTCCCTTTGGGAACCCAATTCCAAAGACGTAATTTAATATTTATACCCACTACCCAAGATAGGGATTCATCTCACATCACACCCAGGAGAGAAAATTACAATTAGCCACATACCCCCTTATTCTAATTGAAATGTCTATGAAAAACATGGAGGCTATTCCGGTAACCCATATCATATGTCAAGATTGGCCAATGTTTCCCCCTAACACATTAAGAACCATTTATACATGGATAAATAATCATTAGAGGATTATAAAAATCCAATGTGCTTCTTATAACTCATCTTAGGTCTAAGCACATGACCACTACCATTGTCTATCTTATTAGTGTTGTGGTTTGATTGAGGAATGAATTCTAAATTTTGAATACTCTTATGTGTGTTGGTCTTGTGGTTTGAGTGAGGAATGGATTCTAAATTTCAAATACTATTACGGGTGTTATTGCATTTCCTATAATATATATGATTTTTCTCTTATGGGTTTTATTGCATTTGAATTTCTAAATTTCTAAATTTCTAAATTCTGGGATGAATTCTAAATTTTGAATACTTTGGATGGGGATTTTTTATTGGTGTTGTTGCAGGTCTGGAGAGGGCTTGTTGTGTTATTGCAGGTCTAGAGAGGGGAGAGGGGCCTGCTATTGTGGTGCTAAGAAATTGTATACCAACAGTTTCAAATCCATTGCTATAGATACTATAATATAATTATACCAACGGTTTGTTATACCATTGGTATTGGTTTATACCAACGATTATAACAAAACCATTGGTATAGCCTTATGGATTTCCATATCCCCTCTATACCAACAGTTTATAACCATTGGTATAAGTGTAAAACACTTATACCAACGGTTTAAAAACCTGTGGTATATGTTATAATTTAACACACATATACCAACACTTTATAGAAAACTTTTGGTATACCTTCTATTTTGACAACTATACCAATTTTTTCCACAGAACCATTGGTATAGGCCTATTGTCACGCCTTACATGGCCACAGTTGAGGGAACCATTGATATACTATATACCAATGGTTTCTAAGCCTTTACCAATGGTTTACAACTGTGGGTAAAGTGTAAAATTCGAGTAGTGATTTATTCTATCTAGACTTGAATCTTAGTGTTAGGTCCACTAGGCTGGATACCCTGAGAGGGGGGGGGGTGAATCAGGGTATGACTAATTAAAAATTAATGCCCGTTCTGATCTTGTTTCGCTGTTAAGCAAAACACTCTTCTCTCTTTTCCCTGTTGCACGATATAAACAGAATATAAAGCAAGCACAGGACACAGCAATTTTACTTGGTTCACCGCTAAGGGCTACGTCCAAGGAGCATACGCCGACAGGTTGCCGGTCGTACCAAATTCCACTAATCTTCACTAGCTGTGGATTACAAGATTCGGGCTAGATCACTTCTATGCCCAGGCTCACTGCCTTTACAATGTTTAGGGTCATCTCATTGCTCTCCCAAGGGTCACTCCCTGTTTCTCTCTCTCTGGCTCACTGCCGGTGGAGAGGATCACCTTCTTCCTCTTCCTGAGCTCACTGCTCTTGGATGGAATCCACTCACAGTTTATAGACCTGTAGGTCTCTTCATTTTACTGAAAGAATGCATCTTCTCTTGTATGTAGATGCTCTGTTGAAGTTTAACTTTCACCCGTTGATGAATATCTCTTTGCACCGAAGGTATCGGGCAAACTTCCAGCTTCCACACAGTCTGAAAAACACTGCGGGAATAAAACCTTACTTGGCGCGCAAGTCAACCTCGGCGCGCAAGTATCGGCGCGCAAGTCACAACGGGCGCGCAAGTCCTCCTCTGACACTTGCGCGACACAAGCTTCCTCAACTCCAAACTTGCGCGACTCTCTTCCCTTTACGCCCAAACCACCATTGGTGCGCAACTGCAAACCGGCGCGCAACTTCTAACACCGGCGCACAACTTCAACCACTGGCGCGCAAGTCCCACCTGCGCGACCACAACACCACTTGCGCGACCACCACACCTGCGCGACGGGAGCTCTCGTCCTGAACTCCGGTGAGAAATGAGGAGGGGTGGTCCGGTATTTATAGGCAATCTGACCACCCTGCGCGACGGCGCGCAAGTCACCTGCGCGACCCAATTTCGGCGCGCAAGTCTCCTCTCCTTTAGACACTTGCGCGACCAACTCCCAAACATGCGCGAACCTATTTCCTTAGCCATATTTTGATCTTCTGATCTTGAAAAACATGTGGCGCGCAAGTTTCCTATACTCCAAGTCCACGGTGCGCAAGTCCCTTTGCCAAAAACACTTTTCTTCATTTGCCGATTTTCAGGCCCAAAAATTTGGCAAACACTGGAAAACGGCGTCACCTTGTATCTGTTCTTTTGTACCGCCTCCAGATCTTCCATTCCTTTTATCGACGTTCTTGAATCAAACATGGATCGTTGACCTCAGCTCTTGAACTCGACACTCCACCATGAAATCCTCTTTGTCAACAAATTTGTATGTCATTGTTTTGCTTTGTCAACAATCACAACTCAGATGTCTGCTTTGTCAACAAACACAATCACCTCAAAAATGCTTCAATGATACCTTGAGGGATTTTTGCCCAACAATCTCCCCCTTTGGGTTTGTTGACAACTCTTACAAAACAAAGATACGTCGTTGATTCTTCAGCCTCCATTCGCCTCTTGCGATTCGGATAGCGATCAAGGATTTACTCAACACATACTCTAAGCCCACATGAGCAATGCTCGGCGTGAGAAACAAGAGTAAATGAAAAGTTCATCAATGAATCACTTTATCTCTGACATCCACTGATGACACCATACACTGTCCAACACCACTCTTCTGCTTTTATCACGATCCTCAGTTGTCGTGATATCTATTCCTTGATCGATCACTTCTAGCATCGTCAGATTTAATACGCTCCCCCTTTCTGCTCACAACTTCAACACCTCTTTAGCCATATTTCCTGTGTTGTCCAAGCTAAGCTCTGGCTAAGCACGTTCAACTAGCTTCAACTCCCCCTATCTGGCTGCTCCACCTGTCAGCTTCTCCCCATATCATTCATGATTTATCAAATCTCCGCACTGTCTCCCCCTTGAACAACCACTATTTTCTCCCCCTTTGTCAACGAACCCAAAGGTCACACCTTTGTAGTCTGTAACATAGTAGAGAACAGATTAGCACAGTAGGGAAAACACAGCATACCTCGGGGAGAGGGGGAGGGTCCCGCGTCCACACTATTTCAAGTGCGGGAAATCGACTGAACTCCCAGAGCTAGTCGATGCCTCTCAAAAGCTTCCTTGGGTAAGGCCTTTGTCAGAATGTCTGCAACCTGTAGCTCTGTAGGCACATACTCCAACTTCACGATGCCCTGCTCAACCTTCTCCTTGATGAAATGATACTTGATCTCAATGTGCTTTGTCCTGGAATGATGGACAGGATTTTTGCTAAGATTTATAGCACTTGAGTTGTCACACTGGATTCCGATCGGAGACTTCACTTCAACTCCCATATCTTCAAGCTGCTGCTTCATCCACAATAACTGTGTGCATGCTTGAGTGGCCGCTATATACTCAGCTTCTGCGGTGCTCAATGAAATGCAATCTTGTTTCTTGCTTAGCCAAGAAATACACAATCCACCAAGATAGAATGCACCACCTGACGTTGATTTTCTATCATCTGCTGAACCGGCCCAGTCTGCATCAGTATATCCCAATAACTCTGTCTGAGATTTGTCGTTGTATGTCAAACCGAAGTCCACCGTGCCCTTGATATACCGAAGTATTCTTTTCACTGCAAGCATGTGACTTTCCTTGGGATTACATTGATATCTCGCTGCTTGGCATGTGGCGAAAACAATATCAGGCCTTGTTGCGGTTAAGTACAACAGACTTCCAATGATTTGCCTGTATTCTGTGATATTAACTGCCTTTCCATCCTCATCTTTTGATAATTTCATCCGGGTAGCAACCGGAGTCTTCATTTCCTTGGAATTATCCATTCCAAACCTTCTTAGAACTTCCTTGGCATATTTGGATTGAGAAATGAAAGTTCCATTCCTTCCTTGTGTCACCTGTAGACCAAGGAAAAACGTTAGCTCTCCAATCATTGACATTTCAAACTCATTTTTCATGAATTCAGAAAATTTTCTGCACTGAGCTTCATCTGATCCGCCAAAAATTATGTCATCGACATACACTAGCACCATCATCCTTTGATTACTGTCATTGCTGAAATAGAGATTGTAATCAACTCCTCCACGCTGAAAACCAAGCTTCTTCAAGTACTGATCAAGCCTTGAGTACCATGCCCTTGGTGCTTGTTTCAGCCCATACAATGCCTTCTTTAGCCTGCAAACTTTGTTCTCATCCTCATGAATGAGAAAACCATCTGGCTGCTCAATATACACCTCCTCTTCCAGAACCCCATTTAAGAATGCGGATTTGACATCCATCTGGAACACTTTGAACTTCCTTTGCACTGCGATGGCTAGGAATAATCTTATTGTCTCCAGCCTTGCAACCGGTGCAAATGTCTCATCAACATCAATTCCCTCGATTTGGGAGTACCCCTTGCACACTAGACGTGCTTTGTTCCGAATCACTGTGCCATCTTCATTCATCTTGTTGCGATAGACCCATTTGGTCCCAATGACATTCTTGTCCGCTGGCCTCGAAACAATCTCCCATGTCTGGTTCTTCTCAATCTGATCAAGCTCTTCGTTCATGGCCTGAACCCAGTTTTCATCTTCAGCTGCATCAGAAAAACATTTCGGCTCCACTTGAGACAAAAACGATGCTTGCTGTGATGATTTCATTCTTCGAGTCTGAACTGGAGCTGTTTGATCACCAATGATATTCTGCCTATCAATCTCAGCTCGACTCTTTGGCTTCCTCGCAGACACCGACTTGACACTTTCCTCTTCATCATCAGTATCTTCTTCTGAGTCGGCTTCTGCCACTTCTGCTCCCCCTGGGTTACTTATCTCATCATCACTTTCATCCAGGAACTGTTCACTGGGTCGTTGAGCAGTCTGTTCATTTTCGACTATAGTGACATCATTACTCTCAACAATTTTTCCCAGCCTCTTGTTGAAGCATTTATATGCTTTGCTTTTCCCTGAATAGCCAAGGAATATCCCTTCATCTCCTCGTGCCTCAAACTTCCTATGATGTTCTTTGTTGAGAATGAAACACTTACTTCCAAAGATTCGAAAGTATTTCAACGTTGGCTTCTTTCCGTACCATAGTTCATACGGAGTCTTCCCTTGCTTCGGACATAACAGGGACCTGTTTGAAACATAGACCGATGTCAAAACTGCTTCCTTCCAAAATTTCTCTGGTAGGTCCTTATCAATAAGCATTGTTCTGGCCATGTTGTTAATGATCTGATTCCTCCTTTCTACTACTCCATTCTGTTGGGGAGTTCTCACTGATGAAACTTGATGCCTTATCCCATGTTTCTCGAGATAGTTTTCAACCTGACTGTTTGTAAATTCCGTACCGTTATCAGTACGAAACTTCAGAATTTTCTGCCCAAGCATCTTTTCTGATTCCCTCCTGTACTGCTTTATGCAACTGAATACCTCTGTCTTATGGGTTATGATGAATACCCAGGCCATTCTTCTATAGTCATCAATGAAAAGAACATAGTACCTTTGCCCATTTATAGCTCGTGGTGAGATAGGTCCACATACATCAGCGTGCACCAATTCGAGCACTCTAGTTGATTTCTGTTCCTTTGGCCTGTATGTCTTTCTGATGATTTTCCCTTGCTGACAAGCATCACATGTATGAGTGCGATCACGTGATAGTTTGGGAAGGTCTCTAGCAGCATCACATTTAACGAGATCCTCCATAGACGGTTGGCATAGATGACCAAGTCGCTTGTGCCACAGCTGGTTTTCTTCTTCTCTGGATAAAAGACAAGTATCTTCTTCCCCGCTTACAAGATAGAGATTTCCTTTTGACCTTTTTCCCTGCAGAACAGCTGCTCCATCTTTTCCTTTCACAATACACATCTTCTTGGTAAATTGGATAGAGTGCCCAGAGTCACATAGTTGACTGACACTGAGTAGATTATGACTGAGACCCTCTACTACCAAGACATCAGCACGTTTCATCTCTTTTCCCCCAAACTTAGCTTTCCCTGAGCCAACAATCTTCAGGCCTTCATCATTTCCAAATTTGACAACTCCTTCTTTGTCATATTTGATGCCTGTAACAAGATCCTTATTACCCGTCATGTGGGATGTGCAACCACTATCAAGGATCCAAACACCAGATCGATCTGATGCTTTAAGGGCAATCTCCGCCACCACAGCCTTCTCATTTTTCTTCTTCTTGGTCCATACTTTTTCTTTCACACTCGGCATGGATTGAGGCTTCTGTTCTTTCTCAGAGTATGATGGACCATCCTCATCTTGCAGAGCTGCAAATCTGTTCTGAACTTTTAGCTCACTTGTTGGTTTATTGATCTGCTGCTTGCGAACATTTTGATTATTCTTTGACACATTTCTCTGAATGATTGATGTGCAATACCTAGCCATGTGTCCAAATCCTCCGCACCAAAAACAGTGTCCTTCAAAATGTGTTCTGGAAAACCGTTCTCTGTTTGGCTGCCGTCTCTGCTCATGTTCCCTTCTGTATCTCTTGGCTATGGAACACACAAACTGTGAATGTCCCATTTTCCCACAGCAATAACACCTGATATAGGATGCATTCCCTCGTGATATTTCAGCACCGTGATTTCCCCTTTGGGATCTTTGAATACTCTGATTCTGTTTTGTTCCCAAATCAACCTTCACTTTCGGGATGAGTGCTTGCGGTCTGACTGCAATTGTCGCCAATTTTTGTTCTTGACTAAGCCCAGAAACGACCTTAACATCTGAGCTCAATTGCTGTTTCTTTCCTACTGAACTGCTAGGCTCCGCTTTCATCTTCTCTGTCTTCTGAATAGCCTGCTTTTCAGATATCACATTGGGGGTCAAGAGTTTATCTTGATCCTTGAGTTTTTGTCGCAGACTGACCACTTCTTCTTCAAGCTCTTTGATACATCTAACCTGCTCCTTTCCTGTGTTTGTCAGACAATCAATTTCCTTCTTTTGTTCCTCAATTTTAAGCTTATAATCAACAATATTTTCTGAGCTCTCTGGTGTTGAGGATTTTAGTCTTTCAATTTCTTCTAATAGCTCAGACTTTTCTTCATCCTGTTGTCGCATGTAGAGTTTGGCATCACGAACCACTTTATTGGCTTTCTTCGTTTTGGCTCTCCAAACATCTATCTCCTCAAGAGCTGCTTCCAATTCGGCTTCCATATCAATTCTCCCTTCAATTTCTTCTTCTTCTTTAGCATCAGCTTCTTCTCCCTTTTGAGAACTACCAACAATTGCCACCAAGGCATTTACTCCACGATCTCTGCAATTTTCTATTTCCTCAACTTCTTCATCCTCAGACTCATCTGAACTTTCAAATTCTTGTGAGAGAAGATTCTTTTTCTTGAAGAAATTTCTCTTGAATTGTTTCTTCCCTTTCACAAAAGCTGAAGACTTCTTTTTGGGAATTTCAGCGTCATCATCATCATCATCATCTTGAAACTTCTTGGGGCATCTTGCCGCAAGATGACCAACCTTTCCACATCTAAAGCATGCTAGTGGAAGTTTACCTTTAAACTTTCCTCTTCCTCTTTGTAGATTCGAAGAAAGGAATGACATCACCTCATCTGTCTCTTCTTCTTCATTAGAATCTTCAATGGTGAGCTTCTTCATGGCCTTAAATGCCACCTCTTTAGACTTCCCTTTTTCCACAGCCTCATTATCATCGTTCCTCATTTCATATGCAACCAAGGTACTGTGCAAATTGTCCAATGTCAGCTCTTTTGGATCTTTATCTTCTAGTACTGAAACTTTCGGATTGAACCGAGGTGGAAGTTTCCTCAAGATGCGCTTTACAATCTTTATGTCTTCAATGACTTCTCCAAGACCTCGCATATCTTCCACAACAATGTTTACCCTATCAAAGAATGCGTCAACAGACTCATTCGGGTTCATTTTCAGATCTTCATATTTGTTCCACAACACCTGCAGCTTTGCCTCTCTGACTTTTGTGTCCCCTTCATATATATTCAAAAGCTTTTCCCACATGGAATGTGACGTTTTGCATGACATCACCTTTGTGTAGATGGGATTGGAAAGGGCTCCCCCTAAGGCATTGATTGCTTTGGAATCAGCATCCAACTCTCTATGCTCAGCTTCTGATAAGGCACCACTATTAATATCAGCTGTGATACCATGCATAGCTGCTGAAAACACATCCATTCCCAAGGATCGGAAATAGTGTTGCATCCGATTCTTCCATATCTGAAAATTATATCCGTCGAAGATCGGAATCCCTTTATGATTGGTTACCTCCATTGAGAGAAGAACAACTTTCAACCTTTCCCTCTGATACCACTTGTTAGGTCCACTAGGCTGGATACCCTGAGAGGGGGGGGGTGAATCAGGGTATGACTAATTAAAAATTAATGCCCGTTCTGATCTTGTTTCGCTGTTAAGAAAAACACTCTTCTCTCTTTTCCCTGTTGCACGATATAAACAGAATATAAAGCAAGCACAGGACACAGCAATTTTACTTGGTTCACCGCTAAGGGCTACGTCCAAGGAGCATACGCCGACAGGTTGCCGGTCGTACCAAATTCCACTAATCTTCACTAGCTGTGGATTACAAGATTCGGGCTAGATCACTTCTATGCCCAGGCACACTGCCTTTACAATGTTTAGGGTCAGCTCACTGCTCTCCCAAGGGTCACTCCCTGTTTCTCTCTCTCTGGCTCACTGCCGGTGGAGAGGATCACCTTCTTCCTCTTCCTGAGCTCACTGCTCTTGGATGGAATCCACTCACAGTTTATAGACCTGTAGGTCTCTTCATTTTACTGAAAGAATGCATCTTCTCTTGTATGTAGATGCTCTGTTGAAGTTTAACTTTCACCCGTTGATGAATATCTCTTTGCACCGAAGGTATCGGGCAAACTTCCAGCTTCCACACAGTCTGAAAAACACTGCGGGAATAAAACCTTACTTGGCGCGCAAGTCAACCTCGGCGCGCAAGTATCGGCGCGCAAGTCACAACGGGCGCGCAAGTCCTCCTCTGACACTTGCGCGACACAAGCTTCCTCAACTCCAAACTTGCGCGACTCTCTTCCCTTTACGCCCAAACCACCATTGGTGCGCAACTGCAAACCGGCGCGCAACTTCTAACACCGGCGCACAACTTCAACCACTGGCGCGCAAGTCCCACCTGCGCGACCACAACACCACTTGCGCGACCACCACACCTGCGCGACGGGAGCTCTCGTCCTGAACTCCGGTGAGAAATGAGGAGGGGTGGTCCGGTATTTATAGGCAATCTGACCACCCTGCGCGACGGCGCGCAAGTCACCTGCGCGACCCAATTTCGGCGCGCAAGTCTCCTCTCCTTTAGACACTTGCGCGACCAACTCCCAAACTTGCGCGAACCTATTTCCTTAGCCATATTTTGATCTTCTGATCTTGAAAAACATGTGGCGCGCAAGTTTCCTATACTCCAAGTCCACGGTGCGCAAGTCCCTTTGCCAAAAACACTTTTCTTCATTTGCCGATTTTCAGGCCCAAAAATTTGGCAAACACTGGAAAACGGCGTCACCTTGTATCTGTTCTTTTGTACCGCCTCCAGATCTTCCATTCCTTTTATCGACGTTCTTGAATCAAACATGGATCGTTGACCTCAGCTCTTGAACTCGACACTCCACCATGAAATCCTCTTTGTCAACAAATTTGTATGTCATTGTTTTGCTTTGTCAACAATCACAACTCAGATGTCTGCTTTGTCAACAAACACAATCACCTCAAAAATGCTTCAATGATACCTTGAGGGATTTTTGCCCAACACTTAGTATAAATTTAGAATTATTGCTTCACATGTCATTATTTTTAATAATAATAACTTCAAAAAGATTTTAATCACTATCATTTAATAAAAAAAACCACAAATAGATATAGAATAGGTGAATTAGATAATGAATGTGAACTACATTGAGAAGGATCTTCAAGAGAGATGACCATGGTCTGCCACCGTGCTGCACTAGGAAAAATATCATTATTTTTGTCCACACCACACGATAGGTGTGCGTCAAAACTGAAGCTGTTTTCGGGGAGACAATCATTAGTTCATTTTCTTTTTTTTTCACATCTTATTTAGATTTCATTTCATTTCAAAAAGTAAAAAATACTTCCAAGATGTATTCCAAATCTGAATATTATGCATGGAAAAATTAATCACAAGTGCAACCACAACAACAAGAAGAAGACGAATATTTTAGAAGAGCTCAGGTGAATGAACTTAGAAAATGAATTGAAATACTAAACAGAAAGGCCGATAGAGATTTTGATTATGTTCGTCGATTAATGGTCCAACCCAACCCTAAGTTGGAGAAAGAACATGAGAATGTGGTATATGAAATTTCACCAATTATATTTGAAATTGAAGAACCTAAGGAGGAAAGGGAGGAAGACGTGCCTACTGAGCTACAAGTGGGAGATCAAAAAAGTTTGGATTAATTATTGATTAAATATGAGGAAAAACCTGGTCTCCCCATACAATACAAAGAAGAAGATTCAACACCACGAAAGGAAGAAACCATCCAAATGGTGGAATTTGAAGTCAAGATGGTGGAGCCCGTCTACCTGCCTCCATCCTCAGAGAGTCTACACCAAGAGTCACATATCACTGAGGCAAAGATTGAAGATGAACCAACTCAGGGAGTTGAACCATTCATTGACTCTATCCCTTCTAATTTTATTGAATCTGAATTCTACATCACTCTTTGTGGTTTTGAATATACCGAATCAGAAAATCTCAATTATGCCCTGGAGGATGAAAAAGAACCTAGAAGTGCACAAGCTGAAGAATATATGGATCTCCCTAGATATGATGAATATTTATTGAAGGAAGTGTATGAAGAGATACTAGTGGATTTCACTAAGTAAACCATGATAAAATCTACTTACATTGATGGGGAAGAATTTTACCTTCATACTTCATGTTTTAATATTATTCAAATAGAATTACCCTCTGAATTTCCCATTGAAAATTATTTTGATGAATAATGCCTCGAGGAACCAATGGATAGAGAATAAGATGTTTCACAAGTATCAACCAAGAAGGAGGATGATTCATACTTCATCCTAACCCCACCATGCAAGATATTCCTCATTGTTAAGGGGGTGGGTATATGGTGTACTCTATCCCTAGATCATTACTATCCCCGAAGGATGAAGCACAAGCTGGGAATAGCCACATGTAGTGGTTCAAATAAAAGAATATTCACCCTCTATCAGACATTGGATAACAACCGGTATTTCCCTCTAGAGGTAGTCAAAATCCAGGGCCGACAAAGGGGATAAAACCAAGATTTATCTTTACTTGCTTTCTAGGAATTCAGATGTCAATTTATTTTCTTTGAAATAATTTAGCATGTGGCCCCCTCCATATTTTCATGTTTAGATTAAATTAAATGATTATTTTGATTAATTGAGTAATTTTATTTTGTAGGATCATAACGATAGAAGGAATCCCCAGACAGTGAACGGGAAGGACCAAGCTTCATTGGAAACGGGTGTTCAATTTTTGTGTTTTATCTTTTAAACTCTCCGCATTTTTTACCACAACATGTCTTGAGATTTAAAGGTAAATTTTCATTCCCAAACATGAATTCATGTTTTACTCGACTTATCTAGGAGACATCAGTTTCTTAGGAATCATGTGATGCCATGTTTTAGATTTCAATGTTGATATGATAAAATGATTGAAATTAATAATTGAATTTTTAAAATGAAGCATGAATATTGATGTAATGACTCATGATTTGATGGAATTAATTGATTCATTTAAATGAAATTTCCTTATTATCCTTCATGATTTGAATTTATGAAGTTTATGTGAATTTATTTATTATTCATTCCATGAGTGATGGTCTAATGTTATATTTCCCATTTCTGAGAAAATTTCTAGACCAAGTACATCCTATTTATTCTTGAGAATATTTCTTGAGTAATAGTGGGACATGTAACCAATCATAACTTGTATTGAAACTTGTAAAATCTATGACTATGAAAAAACACATTTAAAATGATTGATGAATCCTTTGAAAAGTATATTTCCTTAAAAGTCTACCTTTACATCAATCCTCCTTTTAGCATATAGAGACCACGAATGACCTTTATAGGAATGAGTCATGTTTCAAGCCATTTTTATCCACTCCTACCCTCCTCTGAGTATTTTCATGATATTTTAAAGTTGAAGCGTGCGGGTAAAGAGAATCATGGTGGAAGGGATGATATACATCATAAGGAAGAAGTGTAGGGGTTTTATTATCATAATTGTAAAAGGTTGTGGAATCACTAATTATACTCTATTTCTTCCCCTATTGTAAAAAAATGAAAAAATGACAACAAGAAACAAAAAAAATAAAAAAATGGGTTATGATTTGGGAAAACCCAAAATCACCATTTTTAGACCGACGATCTTATGAGCATAAATGGTAAGGTGATTGAGTTGAGTTCTGATATGATCATAACAATCGAAAAAAGAAAATAAAGTAAAAAATTAAAAAAAAATCAAGTGGTTTCACAAATCAGTCAATATGCTTACTTGATCATAACATTTTCTTTGAGTTTTTGGAATTGGGTGTTGCTACTATGAAGAGGATAATTTCATCATATTTTTATTTTTGATATCATGCATTGTACTTAATATATTAGCCTCCTCCTTGAGCCTTAATTTTTAAAGCATCAAATACTAACAAACATAAACCATAGAGACAATAGAACGTTAATTTCAAGTATTCATGATTTTATGTTCATTTTTTCTTTACAACGTGGAGAAAGTAGTTTATTTACAAGCATATGGATAAGGAGAATGTTCTCATGATATGAGAAAAACTCTACTTGAATTGTATAATGAGTAATGAGAGAAAATAATAAAAAGTGAGGTAAATCATGACATTGCATGTTTAATAATAATGAATCAAGGATCTTGAATGAATGTAAGGAGAAGTTCCATCAATTTTCAAATGGTAAAAGTAAAATATGTAAATTATTTGTTTCTTTGAAAAATGGGAAATTAAATTGATATTTTTTCAAATTTTTGAAAGTTTGATTTCACATTGAAAATTATTTGAATTAATTGAATTTGAATTTGAATATTGGTAACATTGGTGTCCTCTAATTTCTATGTTGATATTTTATACTTGAGAACAATCATGGTTTTTGTGTGGGGGTATTTGAGATAGAAAATGTATGTGCTTATTTTTTATCAAATAATGAGGATTATTAATTTTATTCAAAGATAAAACCCATGTATTTAAAAGTTTTATTAAAATAATGGGTAACTTGAATTTTAGAATTATTATGAGCAAAATTGAGAAAAGTACATAATTTTGGATTTTTGATAGATTTTTACTACAAAGGTATTTTTGTCATTTTTTTAAAAATATATTTCCAAATTTTGGGATTAATTTTCTCAAAATCATGATTTTATTTCATTTAACATTATCTTAATTACATAGAGTTGATTCAAAGTTCTATTATTCCAAAAAATTCATTGAAGTTGGAAATTTTTCTAGGAAAATAGAATGGACCCCACCACTATAACGGATGAAAAAATTAGTCTCCTCACCTAATATTTATGTGATTCCACCTAGAATAGAACTAGGACACATAGTACCAACTTTAAAACAGGTTTGGGGGGATTTTTAAGTCATTAAGGTTTCCATTGATCGTTATAAATTTAAAGACAACTTCCTAGAAATTTGGGCATAAAAATTCTTATTCAATGAAAATTCCATAACTCATTAATCCTTGTGGCTAAATGAGCTGAAAAGTTTCGGTTGAATGGAAACCACTTTTTTTAATAACTTTTATTGAGGGTTATACACATTAATCTAACATTTAATAGGCCAAAAATGTGAATACTTTCAGAGGAATGAATTCTGCCTATAAAAGGAGGCCCTTGCCTTCTTCCCAAATCATCAGCTCGTCACCCACAACTAAGGAGGGATCCCACTAAGGCATGGGACACTTCTTCTCCTCTTTCCCGAAAATTTTATTCTTTATATTTTATTTTAATTTTATTATTGTATTATTTTTCAATTGTAATTCAAATTTAATTTTATTAATCCATGCCTTTGTGTTTCTCCATCCACTTTTCTTCATTTCTTTCCCTCTCTCTCTCTCTTATATTCCACCCACTCTACTGAGTAATATATTACTCTTAGAAATGAGAGGCTGACCCCGAGACTTGGCCCGGGGGGAGGTGAAGGTGATCATGAATTTTCATTAATGTTTAATTTTATGTTTATAGATATATTTGAGTAGCATACACAGGTAAGTTGACTGTCTCCGAAGTTGTGACTGCCTCCAATGAAATTCAACTCAACCTATCCCTATTCTTTTATTTAATCAATTTTTCCTAACTCCATTGGTTAGTTTTTCACACATTTGATTTGAGCTAATCAATGTATGAAATGTATTCAATTGAACTGGGTCCTAGAAGATGAACCATTCTCGACAAAGGAGTGTCAGCAACTTGGATTAAAGGAGGAGGTGGAATTGAGAGTGCTCAAACATTAAATGATATTTCACAATTTATAATAAATGAATAGTAGTTCAAACATGAGATTTCATGTTTGTATTATCAAACTAAAATAAAACATATAATGAATCATAATGATTGAACATTTAACCAACCATCATAACCAAGTTATTTCTTATTAATTCATTCTATTTAAACTTGTATGTTAGTATAAATTTATAATTCTTGATTCACATGTCATTATTTTATGTAATAAAAAACCCAAAAATATTTTGATAACTTTCATTTAATAAATAAAACCAAAAAATAGATATAATAGGTGAATTAGATAAAGTAAGTGAACTACACTGAGAAGGATCTTCAAGATAGATTACCATGGTCAGCCACTATGTTTCACTAGGAAAAATATAATTATTTTTGTCCACGCCCCGTGACAGGCATGTGTCAAAACTGACGTTGTTTCCAAGGAGAAAATCATTAGTTTATTTAATTTTTCTATTTTCACATCTTAGTTAGATTTCATTTCATTTAAAAAACTAAAAAAAAGACTTACATGATGTATTCATGGTCAGAATATTATCCATGGAAAAATTACTCAAAGGTGGAGTAACAACAACAAGAAGAAGATGAATATTTTAGAAGAGCTTAGGTGCATTAATGTCGAGAAAGAATTGAACAATTAACCAGAAAGGATGATAGAGATTTTGATTATGTTCGTACATTAATGGAGTAACCCAACCCTAAGCTGAAGGAAGAACCTGAGAATGTGGTGGAAGAAATTGCACCACTTATATTTGAAATTGAAGAACCTTATAAGTCAAGGGAGGAAGACCTACATAGTGAGCTACAAGTGGATGATCAAAAAAGTTTGGATGATTTCTGGATTAAATGTGAGGAACTAAATGACCTACCCACACATTAAAAAGAAGAAGATTTATCACCACTGAAGGAAGAAACCACCCATGTGGTGGAATTTGAAGTCAAGATGGAGGAGCCCGACTACCTGCCTCCATCCTCAGAGAGTCTACTCCATGAGGCACTTACCATTGAGGCAGATATTGAAGCTGAACTGACTCAGGGAGTTGAACTATTCATTAACTCTATCCCTTCTACTTTTATTGAATCTGAATTCTAAATCACTCTTTGTTGTTTTGATTATACAGAATATGATGGTCTCATCTATGCGAAATTTGGGGGATACCATGAGGACATGTAGGAGCGGTTGTACAAAAAATTTGGGGGAGTTTTGAAGTCATTAAGGTTTCCATTTATTGTTACACATTTGAAGGAAGTTTCCTAGAAATTTAGGCCATAAAAAAGTCTTATTCAATGAAAATTACATAACACTTTAACCCAGTGGCTAAATGAGGTGAAATTTAGAGTATGAATAGACAAAATATTTATGAACAACTTTTATGAAGGGGTCGACGTGTGAATCCACCATTTAATGGTCCAACAACGTGAAACTTATGGTCCAACAATGCGCAATCTTATAATGTCTCTATGATTTATATGGTTTCACTTTTCTTATGATGAAATATCCATTTGTTTTATTTGGATTTTGTGATGATGATATGATGTTTATGAAACCCATTTTATTCTTTGGGTTATGATGAATGTTTTAAATTTATTTTGTGTCATAAGTAAGAATGATTTTATTATGAGATGGTTGGGACCTATATCTCCCTAAAATGCATTGGGTAAAGATTTATATCTCATGAGATAGACATGGTGGGAATGGTATGTTAATCCGGTTCAGTGATACAGGAATGGAATGAAGAGGGAACTCGATTCAAAAAGGGACTTTGTCCAATAAGATGGTCTTGGCAGCAATGCCTTGGCTACTATGGAAATCATAACAAGTGCTGAATGGATTCCATAATTACATGATTTATTTCCATGCTATTTTATCATGATTGATGTTCCATTATGATATATTCCTTACGTACTTCCATGATTTATGTTTTTGCTCAGGATTTTGATTTTTACATTTTATGTTCAACTTTTTGCATTCAAATGTTTATGGATTGATTTATGTTCTCTATGTTTACCCTTACTGAGCATTGGAGCTCACCCTTTATATGTTTTCTTTTCCCCAGGATATAAAGAAAGCTTTTAGGTAAGAATACCAAAATGGGGATGATATTCATGGGAGATGTTGAGTATCTTTCACCATGATTAGAAGATTTCATTCCGAGTTTCCAAAGACACTAAACTAATACTGTCTTTGGGTGTCTATTTTTTTCATGTATTAAGTATTCTGCAAAAGTAATGTAATGTCCATGTACGTCAGGCTTTGGGTCTCTATATAAACCATGACAAAATCTGTTTACTTTGAGGGGGAATAATTTAAACTTGATACTTAATGTTTTAATAGTATTCAAATAGAATTACACTCTGAATTTCCCATTGACTATTATTTTGATGAAGCATGCCTCGAGGAACCCATGGACAGAGAATAAGAGGTTTCACAAGTAGAAACCATGAAGGAGGATGATTCATACTTCATCCTACCTCCACCATGCAAGATATACGTCATTGTTAAGGGGGTGGGGATATGGTTTACTCTATTCCAGGATCATTACTAAACCTGAAGGATGAAGCACAAGCTGGGAAAAGCCACATGCAGTGGTTCAAATCAAAGAAACATCATCCTCCATCAAACTTTGGATAACAACCGATATTTCCCTCTAGAGGCTATCAAAATTCAAGGCCGACTTATTGGATAATACCAATATTTATCATTACTTGCTTTCTAGGAATCCAGATGTCAATTTATTTTCTTTGAAATAATTTACCTTGTGGCCCCCTACAACTTTTCATTTATAGCTTAAATTAAATGATAACTGTGATTAATTGAGTAATTTTCTTTTATAGGATCATAACGGTAGAAGGAAGCCCCAAACAGTGAACGGGAAGGACCAGGTTTCCTGGGGAAAGGGTGTTTAATTTTAGTGTTTTATCTTTTAAATTCTCCACATTTTTTTCCACAACATGTTTTGAGCTTTAAATATAAAATTGAATTCCCAAACTTGAATTCATGTTTTACTTGACTTATGTAACACCCCAAGATTTCATAGTGCATTATTTTTTTCAAAATAATTCGATAACTTTCACAGTAGGCAACACCGTGTTCAAGTGCACCATGACTTACCAAACAAGCCGTTCAAAAGTGGTTATGAATAGTACTAACTGAATTCTGAAATTTATATAATCCTTATAATTTTAGAATACATGTTATGAGTTTATTTGACATAATTTAATAACAAATTCATTTACTTCAGATAAAAGAAGTATTTTTCAAAAATGCACTTTTACCGACTATTAATGGTGAACCCTTTTTAAAACTAATATTTTAAAACATTTATATATTCAATTTGACAAAATAAATTTATTCTTTAGAATGGGAAAATATAAAATTTATAATGTAATACCCCAAACTATCTCGGTACACTTCTCTTTGAATAATATTGTAGCATGTGTTGTACGTAATTTCGAGTTCTAACACACACCACAACCAATAAATCTATCCCTTATGAATAGTAATACCTAATTTTTGAATTTTTATCCATTTTATTTTTCAAAATGGACTTCATTTTTGGATTCGGAATATCAAAATTATCCTAGGATGAAATTTCTTAACATTCAGATAACTTTTATATTTTGAATAATAGTGAAAATCACTAAATTTTTATTTAAAACAACTTTTTTAATCGAAATAATTAATAGTGATAAATTATGAATTTGAGTGGTTTTAAAGTATATTTAGAATATATTTTTAACATTTAATACAATGTTGGTAATTGAACATAATTTCACATTTAAACAGAACATAAACAAGTGTCAATCTTTTGATAGTTATTATCTCTTAAAAACACGCTTTTTGTTTTGACATCGGGAATTTATTTTAAATTAATTTCTGCCACTTTTGTGTTTTGAATTTGGAAAAATGGATTCCATATTTTTAATCAGGATTCAAAAATTGTGTAAAGAGGTAACTTTTATTTTTAGACATTTTGAATAATTATTTCGGTAAATATTTTATTTACCATGGTTAAAGGGTTAATCCGGTAAATAAGGGTAAAAAAATAATATTATAATAATAATAAATTACCCTAAAACGTGTCTTAATGCTATTTTTTGATACATGTCCGACCTTGGGCTTCTTTGGGTTGATTTTGGGACCTCATGGATCCACTTGTAAGTGATAATGACAATTTATAATAATTAAGTTAAAATAAATACAAAAATGACAAAAGCATATATCTTTTAGCAAAACCAATTTTACATAGGGTTATATATGTTGGATTTTCGACTATAAATATTAATTAGAAAGATAAAAATATTTTATACATAATGGTATTTTATTAATAAATTTTATACATTTAATATTTAATATTATTTATGATACAATAATGGTGCAATATTTTCATTATTAATGAAAGTATCAAATAATTGGTATTATAAATGTTAAAATAAATATAAGTTGAATGTTTTGATGAAATAAACGAATTTTATTGGTTAATATGACATGTTAGGATTTCATAAATGAATTTGTTTCGAATTAATAATGTTGTTAAGACTTTAACAAAAATCAATTATTGAGTACTGTCAAAATTGACATAAATGAGTTTTTAAAACAAATATTATATAATTAATTTATATTTTATTCCTAAAAATATAAGGGTCTTCCAAAGTACTTATATCATTATTTTTGTATAATTAATTGACCACTTGGTGGTTTCTTGGAAGTATATATTATGTTTATTAACTATAAATTATAAAAATACAATGTGACATGGTAAGTGTTAAACTAATTAACCAACAATTAAAACTAAAAGATAAGGTTAATATAATGACCCAAACCTGTCTAAAATCTATTGGTTGAAAGGATTTCGACCCAAAACCACCTTATAATTTGAATAATCTTCTTTTTATCCATTATAAAATGAATATTATTTTATTATAAAATAATACTTTAAGTTTTTCCTAAAGAGCCCCTCACCCCTCTTATAAAAGGGCACTCCCCCTTCCCATTAATTCACACCTTCAAATCTATTTGGCTCGGCCAACCCCTGCCCACATATCTTCCCAAATACCTTCACTTCATCTTAGAGGCCTTATTTTGATTATAAACCCAACCTAAGGATCCCTTTTGATCAAATCAAAAGGAAGAACCCGAAGAAGAGGTAACGTCATCACCACCCTCTTGAAAGTTCCTTTCTTCTTAAAATTCTTCTTTCCTTGTTATTTCCATTCTAAACTAATAACTCCGGTACCTTATATATACTGTGATGTTATTATAATTATGGATCAAACAAATTCATTATTCTATCCATCCCTTTAATGACATATCACCATACGTGTGTACGTACGGCATTCCGTCTCCACGTTGTGGTGTAATTGTTATTCAATATACTATTATTTAGATAGGTATAATAATGATGTATAATTCATGTAAATAATAAATATAACATGATAATTATTCTTTCTATATGATATACCATCCAATTATATATTATTTTAATATCAAAATAATGATATTGTCGCTCGTGTGTATGTACAGATTACCGTCTCCACGAACGTGATGAGATTCATTTCCCATCATATCCATTCATGAATAAATTTTATTGGATGAATAAAAATAATATTTAAGGACTTAATATCTTTCTGTATATGAGTATGATACAACCTATCCATAACAAACACGGCTTATATAAAAGAAAATGAGTCATTTAACACCCAAAACGATGATAATACTAAGATTTTATTAACAAAGCGATGTTAAAAGATCATATATGATATCATATTAATATATATGACTATTGAATAATTCAATAAAAATTATTTCACCATTATAAGGGAGGTTAACCTACAATCAACCAAGGAAAAGTACAAGGTAAGGGGTTTTCATCTCACTCCTTATTCCCCTGAGATTCATGCCATATTGCTAATATTAACTTTTGTGTGGTGTATGTACTGTCTATAATTGTATTATTTTTTTAATACACATTAATTTGTGTGTATTTACTTATTCATTGTATGATACCTCTTTCATGTGGTATATGTTTCGTAAGTTACCAAATTGGTAAGGGTTAATTTCACAATCTATTAATTATCCGATTTTGTTTTTACGTAAGTATCTTCTGGGACATATGTATTATACATGTCCACGATTTATGAAAGAGTTTTCAAAGGAAATATTTTTAGGCAATTTTTACTAAAACGTCATTTCAAATGTTTTAAATATTTATTCTTCTAAATCATTCTCTTTAATGTCCATGTCTTTAAAATGGGGTTTTAATGATTTATTTATATGGACATGAATGTTTTTAAAATGTTAATTCCTTTAAAAATTTTCAATGTGGTATGGGTCAATTTGATTCAAAAATGTCTTTAAATGACTTATTTTTTAAATTGTGTGACTTGTAAATTTTCTCATGACAAAGTGGTATTTCTCTCAAAGAGTTTTACAAATCATTTTCATCTATTTCAAAATTCTTTAATAGATATTAAACTTGTTTTGAACTTGATTTATCATGATACAAATCTTCCATATTGTGTTGAAGGTTTTGTGATATGTTTGACTGTGGATATGTTATTTTTTTTACCATTCATGGTTTATGGACAAAGTATTGACATTTCGTATGCTTGTTTCAATACGAATGTTTATGTTATGTTTAAACTTGTTCATATGAGGAATGAATTGGACTTAATATGTGATGGGTGGATCCCTCTATAGCTCCTCGATGCATCGGTAGGTCTAATGAGAAAAACTAGTGTCTTGGCATGAGGACGTGAAAAAATCTTATTTGTAGTCTTAGTGGCTACGTGGTTATGTTAGTCTGGCATTAAGCATTCCGTCATTATGAAAGTGGTTAGTGATATTGCATGTGATCATTCGACAAGTAGAATATCCATGTGAATAAGTAAATTGAATTATTTTATTTTTTCTATATTATGTTGAAGTTCAAGTTTAAAAGGCTTTTGTTTTAGTTATACATTTCCTTAAATGTTTATGATTATTTATTAAAGTTTCCACCATATTGTTATCCTTACTAAGCATTTGAGGTCACCCCTTTCTATGTTTTATTTTTTTCCAGGATTCCAAGAAGTGTATTGTGATTGATATGCAGGGTTAATACAAGGGAATAATGGCATTCATAAAGGATTATTTATGTTGTTCTGTATTTTATAATGTGTAATGTAACATTCATTTATGTAATCTATTTTCCAAGACTAATAAACTGGTTGGTTTTTCGGGACTTGATTCCTTGTGATCATGCCAATGTTATGTAATAATGCACCGACTCTGGGTAACTGGGGTTGGGGCGTTATAGTTGGTATCAGAGAGAGGTTTAGTACAATCCTTGGAAACTATATTAAGATAAACTCTGATTATAACACATATTCCTAAGATAGAATTTGAGGATTAGTATAGAATAACTTCCTAAAATTTTGGTATTGTTGAGATTTTGTGAGTTTTCTGAGCAATATATCGCTGTCTGGATACGAGCAGGTAGAGGCATCTCTGGTACAGATGTACATATGGGTAAAACCCAAAAACAACACTTTGATCTAGACTTGAATGGGAATTTGTGCTTGACAATGGGCCATGCTGCACTCTTGGTTACGACACTCCCGGGGGATATGCTTAGGATAATTCTCATTTTCTTTACAAACCATTATGAAGGGTTTATGAGTATATAATTCCTCAAAGAATACATTTTTATGATTATGGATTATATCCATAAACTTTTTAATTTATTTTAAGTGTTTTACGAGTTTGGGATAAGGTATTTCTATTCACAAACTAATCTAGTGTATGCCATTGTTTGGAAATGGAACCCAGTAGAAGGAATGAGAACTCCAACAATACGCATGATCCAAAGAGTAAGAAAGATCATATCTTTCATGATATTAAGCCTTCATTTAGAAGGGAAATAGTATCCCATATATTATCATCATATGAATAAATAGTATCATGTGTTGATAAGATAAGTAAAGAGTTCTCTAAGTCATATCAATTTGAAGGGAAGAAAGAAAAGAAAAGTATGGAAGAGAGAAAGATGGATAAAGGGAAGAGGGAAAAGAAGAGTTTTTCTAAATGTGATAACTATTTGAAGAAACACCCTGGAACTTGTCTGAAGGGAAAGTGAGTTTGTTATAAGTTTGGAAAAAAAGGACACCTTGTACGTGACTGCATGGGTAAGAAAAAGTTTACAAATGTACAATGATTCATCTGAAAGGAGTTGGTACACTATGAAAACCAATGTCCAAATCATCAGAGTATGCTCCAAATGATGCTATTGGATAATAATCATGTTATGATACTACCACAAATGAGGATGAATGATTATAGTTCTTATGTTGTTATTAAAGAATTATGTCATTTGGGTGTTGCTACTTTGAAGGGGATAATTACATTATATTTTTCTTTTTGATATCATGCATAGTACTTAAGAGATTAGCCTCCTCCTTGAGCCTTAATTTTTATTGCATCAAATCCTACCAACCATAAACCTCAAAGTCAATAGAACCTTAATTGCAAGTCCTCATGATTTTATGTGTGTTTTGTCTTTACAAAGTGGAGAAAGAAGTTCATTTAAAAGCCTATGGATAAGGAGCATGATTCTAATGATATAAGAATAAATCTACTTGAATTGTATCATGAGTGATGAGAGGAAAGAATCAAATGTGAGGAAAATCATGACATGGCATGTTTAATAATAATAAATGAACGAGATTGAATGAATGAAATGAGAAGTTCCATTAATTTTCAATGGGTAAAAGTAAAATATGTGAATCCTGATTATGAGAAAAATTGAGAAAAGGGCATAATTTTGGATATTTGACCGATTTTTACTACAAATTTATTTTTATCATTTCATAAAAAATATAATTCCAAAATTCATGATTAGTTTTTTTAAATCCGGATTTTATTTCACTCAACTCTCTCTTTTGGACCTAGAGCTGATTTGAAGATCTATTAGTTCAAAAAATTCATTGAAGTTGGAAATGTTTTTGGGTGGACAACGTTGACCCCAACACCATAACAGATGAAATAATCGGTTCCCTCACCTCCAATTTAGGTAATTTTACTTGGGATACATCGAGGACACATATGAGAGACTCTACAACAAATTTGGGGGATTTTTTATGTCGTTAAGGTATCCCTTGATCGTTACACATTTGAAGGATTCTTCGTGGAAATTTCCACTATAAAAAAGTAATATTCAATGAAAATTAAATAACTCCTTAACATAGTGGATAAATGAGCTGTAATTTGGAGATTGAACGGAAAACAAATTTATGAACAACTTTTATGAAGGGGTCAACCCGTGAATTGACCATTTAATGGTCCATCAACGCGCAATATTATAGTGTACAAAATTTCTCTTATAAAAGGAGGCCCTCGACTCCTTCCAAAATCATCAGGTCGACAACCACAGCTAAGGAGGGATCCCATCGGGGCACGGGCCGCTGCTTCTCCTCTCTTCCACCCTCATTTATTATTTTTATTTTATTTTAATTTTAGTTTTTTATTTGTTTTAAATTTTAATTCAAATTTTATTTTTATTAATCCATGACTTTCTAATTCAAATTTTAGTTTTATTAATCCATGACATTGAGTATTAATACAATCTATTTCATTGGTGACAACCCCCTTCCTCATATCTTGACTAACCAGGTATTGACAATCTCTTCTTCCCACTCCTTCATATCTTCTTCTAATCTATCCTCATGTTGTCTATATATATATATATATATATATATATATTTATGGCACATATTTCCAGGAGATATGTATTTATTTCCAATAAGTTATACTAAATAGGTTATTATTTATACACATGCTACAAATATAATCATGAATTCTTTGGTCTTAAAACAAAAGATAATCCCTCATTTTTTTTCAACAGATGATATCTCATAACAATATATTTTTCCAGCTACTTGTCCGATGTAAAGTGGTGGAGTTGTCTATTTTCATGTGGAAAGGAGGGAGAATGTTTTAAAAGTATTGTGTGATGCATTTTAAAATTCATATTGAAAATGTGTAATAAATAAATAAATATTTAATTTCAAAATTTAACAGTTGGTCATAAAATGATTAGTTATTTTTTCATTCTCTGATAATAAAAAATTTATATCCATGCCAAAAAATTGTGAGCATTAGTTATATAAGTGAAAGGGAGTGGCCTCATCTTCAACATTTCCCCTCAGCCCCTAACTTTGTCCATGGAAATGCTGAATCCATACCTAACCCCCAGTCCCCTCCTCTTTCTGACGATGACCCAGCACCGTGTGCATCCGAACTGAATCCGGAGTTGCAGGCACCCATTGATGACCTGTGCGGCGTGCTGGTGAAATGTGGAATGAATCCTTGTAAGAGTATCGGGCCACCATCAACCTTATTGACCTGACCTCGAACCCCGATAGGTGTGTGTTCGCCCCTTCCTCCTCAGGAACCTTCACCACCTAGGACTACTATCACATATGGGATCCTTCAGAGTATTCAGATAGATGGAATGATACCTTGGGTTTATTAGATTATTAACACCAGTTTGAGATTTATGTGTGACTATATACTTATTATATTTTCTTGTTATTTCTTAAAAACCACCACTTGAATTGAGTAAGCTAATTAAAATCAATATTAGTACATTGGTTCTGATTTGGATATAGTCTTTTATGTGTTTGTGACATGTACATGTGTTGATATATGGGTATTTAGGCATGATGATATTTAATGTAGAGCGTATACATAGGAGTGGTAGATGTATCATTCTTGATTATTCTTTTGTTTGTTCTGGGGTGATTTGAGGAAACTGTAATGAATCTAAAGTAATTATATTTAATGAAGGTAATTAAATACTAATGGTTACGCTCTATTAATCTCTATTTTTATAAGGAAGTGGTTCTCTTCTACTGTATTTGGAAGTCATGTTTTGTGTATGTGAACCATAAATACTAATATTTGAGATTCAAATAGGATTAAGATAAACAAAGATTGGATGGATGCTAGTCGTTTAACAATAGAGTATGAGAACGGAGTGAAAGAGTTCATCAAATTTATAAAGGATTAAGCAAATGATCCTTCTCAAATACTTTGTTCATGTTTACGTTGTCGTTATTCTAGACTACTTGCTCCAGAGGAGTTGGAAGAACAATTGATATGCCACTGAATATATCAGAGTTATAAATGTCGGAATAAACACGGAGAAAAAGAGAATGTAGCTACTAGCTAGGATAAAACTGCATTTTATGGATCATTAGATATGAATACAACTATGGATAATGAAGAAGACCATATGGTGGATGTGATTACAGATGTCAATGATGATTAAGATTGTGTTGAGGAAATGGCAAAGACAATTAAAGATGAACTATGTGATTGCTCAAAATTGTTTGAGAAGTCAAAGAGCTGTTCAAAGACACTATTGTATGCAGGTTGCACCAAGAATACAACATTGTCAGCTGTACTGAAGTTGTATAAATTGAAATCAAGCAACAAATGGAGTAATTTCAGTTTTACAGAACTAATTTCTCTCTTGAATGACATGCTCCCTGATGATAATGAGCTCCCAATCCTGAAATATGAAGCTAAACAAATTCTATGCTCGATGGGTATGATCTCTGAAAGAATACATGCATGCCTGAAAGACTATATATTGGTTCTCATGGGGAAAAATCACTTACAGAATGCCCAAAGTGTGGTGCTTCTCCATTCAAGAATGATGAATCCAATCATACAATGGTCATATGGTACTTCCCAATAATTCATAGCTTTAGCCGTCTATATGGAATGGATGAAACTGCATGAAAATTGTCATGGAATGCAGATAAAAGAAATAAATATGGGAAATTACGTCATCTGACCAACTATCCTCAATGGAAGAAATTTTGATCATGAGTATCCTGAATTTGGAAAAGAGCTGGGAAACCTTCTTCTTACGTTATATACAGATAGAGTAAATCCTTTTGGTTTTCAAACCAACACTCATAGTACTTTTCCAGTTATGTTGGTAAATTATAACATTCCACCCTGGTTATGCATGAAGCAGAAATTCATCACGTTATCTATGCTTATATCAGGACCAAAACAACGAGGTAATGATATTGTTGTTTATTCGGCTCCTTTGATCGAGGATTTGAAGTTATTGTGGGATTCATGTGTTGTGTTGTATGATGCTAATAAAAGTGAATGCTTCACGTTGAGAGCGATGTTGTATGGGATAATAAATGATTTCCTTGCTTATAGAAATTTTTCAAGTTATAGTATTAATGTAACTCAAGGGTGTCCCATGTGCAAAGAAGATTCATAATCAATTAGGTTGAAACATTCATTGAAATATGTGTTTTTAGGACATCGTAGATTTCTACCTCGTCGGCATAAGTATCGATCTTGGACGACATCATTCAATGGGAGTTCATAATAATGCGCAGTACCATCTTCACTAACATGTGATCAGATGTTTGAGAAAGTAATAAATATGAACACTGTTTTTGGTAAACAATTTTCGAAAAACCTTATGAAAATCGGTTGAAAAAAGAGATCAGTTTATTTTTGAATTACCATACTAGAATTGTTTATACATCAGACATTTTCTTGATGTGATGCATTTGGAAAAAAATGTATGTGACAGTGTTTTCGGAACGTTGCTAAATGCCCCTGGAAAAAGAAGGATGGAATTAAGGCAAGGTTGGACATGGTTGACATGTGAATACAGGAAGAGTTGGATCCCATGAATGCTGAAAATCGAATGTTTCTTCATCCAGCTGCTTATACTCTTTCTAGGGAGGAGAGATACTAGTTTTGCAACTTCTTCAATGATGTAAAGGTTTTATAGGGGTATTCATCAAATATCAAGAAAATTATGTCAATGAATTATTTTAAGTTAAAAGGCTTGAAATCACATGACTGCTATGTTTTGATGCAAGATCTAATTCCTAGAGCTTTACGTAGCATTTTTCCCAAGAATTTTCATCATACGTTAAGCAAGCTTTGTTTCTTTTTCAAATCTTTATGTAGCAAAGTTTTAGACCATGCGAAATTGAAAGCTTTGGAAAATGAAATTTTCATCATTTTATGTGAATTAGAAATGTTCTTCCCACCAACATTCTTTGATATGATGGTTCATTTGATGATTCACTTGGTGAGAGAGATTCGATTTTGTGGTCCTATTCACTATAGAGGGATGTATCTTGTTGAACGGTATATGAATATTTTGAAAGGGTATGTCAAAAATCGAAGTTGGCAAGAAGGTTTTATAGTGGAGCTATATATTTTTGAGGAAGCCATTGAATTTTGTACCGAATACCTATCTGATGTGGAAATCATTGTACTCCCGAAATGTCATCACACTGGAAGCATTGAGGGTGAGGGAATTTATGGAAGAGATGTTCTGACAATCACCATTACAGATCGGGAGTAGGCCCACCTTTATGTTTTTCATAACAGTTGTGAGGTTGCTCCATATGTTAAAACACACAAAGAAATTATTTGACATTTGAATCCATCATGGGCTTGAAAATGGTTATAAAATACACATAATCACCAGTTTATAGGATGGTTTTGCGACCATATTTTTAAGCAATTGGATGAAAATCCTAATTCAATTTCAGAATGACTTCAATGGATAGTCGCTGGACCAAGTGTGTATGTATTATCTTAAAATGGTTATGTAATTAATGGTTATACATTCTATACAAATGATCATGATGAAGATAGTACCATGAAAATTAGTGAAGTTACACAAGTGGCTGAAGCGATGCATGTTTCTGGTAGTAAGGAATGATATCCAATTTATGAAAATATATCATACTTTGGCATTATCAAATTAATATGGGAGTTGTATAATACAACATTCCAATTTCTGATTTTTCAATGCAAATAGGTTGATAATAACAGTGTTGTTAAAATAGATGAATGGGGAACTGTAAAAGTTGATTTTAGTAATGATGACTACAAGGAAAAAAATTTATAATGGCATCACAAGCAGTACAAGTTTTTTATGTTCTATATCCCGCAAACCGAAAGTGGTCGATTGTTCTGATAGGATCCAAAACTACTGAAGGTTTCAATGAAAAGTCAGTTGAGGATGATCCTTTCAGTGGTACGTCATAAAAATTTCGGAGTGGTCACAATTTAGATGATGTTTTGTATGTTAGAGGAGTCCACAATGAAAGGATTTGGATAATCGATAGAGGTGTCAAATACCTTCAGCCTTTGAAAAAAAAGAAAGAGAGTTCAATAAACATGTTATATTTTGTTTGTAATATAGATCTTGTTATCTCATGTTATTATATTATCATTACTTAATTTATGTAAACTAAATTAACTATTCAACCACTTTTTCATATAATGACTTCTGCACATTCTGTTGCTCCTAACCTTGAGGCTGAACAAGTCTCTCAAGCTGCTAATGTGGCTAATGCGGCTGCAGCATCTGCTCTTGCTGCTCCTACTGCTGCTCCTGTTGCTCCGGCTGTTGCGGATCCTATGGCTCCTGCTTCTCCTAGTGTTGAGGTCCAACAACCATCATCACATGACGTTTCTACCATTTCATATGAATATATAGATGATATTGATATCGATGAAATGGTTGGGAATGAAGGATTGACGTCACAGAAAACACAGGTGCGTCGTTGTTTGATGGTGTTAGCCAAAGTTCTTAAGGCGAAAAGAAAAGGCATAAAATTTGGAATTGGATGGAATGCATAAGGAAAACATGTGAATCCAAACAAGGCTATGTTTAGTAGTTACATTGGAGTTGTCACTCAGCAACACTTTTTGATTGACATAGACTCATGGCACCATGTTGTGTTCGGGATGAAAGATGTGATCTGGGAAGAAATTACGGTAACATTATGAATTTATTTATTTAATTTACTAGAAAATAAAATAATGAAACAATATCTTACTCTTCTCAATCTCTTGAATAATACGTTTATAGTAGACGAT
Source organism: Viscum album (assembly GCA_963277665.1). Taxonomy (NCBI): domain Eukaryota; kingdom Viridiplantae; phylum Streptophyta; class Magnoliopsida; order Santalales; family Viscaceae; genus Viscum; species Viscum album. The sequence goes on along the minus strand of OY728148.1, from coordinate 957,474,577 downwards.
TCACAAAAGGATTTTGTACTAAGGATTATAGGAAGGATTCATCGAGGTTTTTCCAATATTTTAACAAGATCTCACCTGAACGATTCCAAATGTAAAATAAACCCAGACCCACCCATTGTCAACGCTCCCCTGATATCTCAAGAAGCATGGGATGCATTTATTGGCCGCTGTGGGGATGAGAAGTTTCAGGTACATTGTGGGTGATAATATGTTGTTTGAGGATACGTGTATCCATCACATTGATTGTCAATATTTCATTTATGAAAAAACAACTCTGTAAAAAAAATAAGGAACGTGCATCAAAACCAACATACCCCTATCGTAAAGCAAGGATGGGGTATGCTTCACTATAAGAGAAAATGGTACGTATTTTAAATTTACAGTAATATTGTTAGGTTCCAACAAACAACATCATAATTATCATTTTATGATTATATATAGATTGATGATTCTAAAACCAAATACACTTCCATCCCCTATCATGTCAATTGGATGCAGGCATGTGTGAATAAGGAAGGGAATCTAGTAGACGAGAACACACAAAAAGTGTGGGAAATTTGTGTAACTATGAAACGACGATAAAAAGATTTTATTTTAAATTTCTATTACATAAAAATAATTAGTTATTTTCCTATATCTGATAGTCACAGGAATCAGCTACTCCTGTAGTCGATGTAGAACAATTATTGATGGCTTTGAAGCAGCCAGAAAAATATGGTCATGTCAGGTGTGCCGGATTTGGGGTGACACCCCGAGTATAATTTGAGAAGAAGAAAAAAACAGATGATAGAGATGAAACATTGAAACAAATGAGTGAAAAACTAGAAACCCTTGAAGAACTATTCCAAATGGTAGGGAGTGTTGATAGAAACTTTTATGGGTGGGAAGAAATGAGAAGACACTACTCCGGAATAACCAGGGCGTGAAGATCCTTCCCCACCCCCAACCAGCTTTGAGGCGATCCATTCCACTAAAAGAGATATCTTAGCCGTGGTAATCAATATTCTAATAATTGTTCCCATGAAATTTGAATCAGAAAAACACTGCTACTTTTCATGTACTGATCTTCTAAATGGTGATAATGATTGTGATTTATATCTGTCAACACCCACCTATCACCTTGTAGCGAGAGCTACAATGTTCAAAATCCCAGATGACAGGTTGCATAATAGAACACTTATGAATGATCATCTGAAAGTGACGATTTCTGTATCCCATGAGCCAAATGAAGATCTATCTATTCCACTTGATGAGGATTATATTCATATTGTCGAAAAGACTATTGGGACATTCATTTCATGGCCATCAAATCTTGTAAGTGTACATGCGGCCAAAGAGGTATTTATTTCCTTTTTTGTCAAGCTAAACCTTAAATAATTAATGAAAAAAGGATCTAAACCAATTAATGTTATTATAGAAAAAGAAAGGGAAAGGGGTGACAAACGTCGGCTCAAAACCATCTAAAGGTTCGACCAACCGATCCCAAGGATCTACTGAAAGCATAATAACACCACATGTTCTCTATCCACATTTACTAGCATTAAAGACTCATGTGGATACGAAGCTAAGAGGTGGTAGTAATCATATAGTGGTTTTCGAAGAGAATATATAGGGTGTGTAAAGTCAAGATTTTGTTGCTGCTGAAAATGTAAATGAGATCCTTGAAAATGGTTGGCTAGGAATCATAGTTGTAAATGTATATATGATCTACGTTTCCATGAATTGATTTTCTAAAATATGATCTAATGTGAAAATTATGACTAAATACATTTTATATTGTTGACAGACATATATATGAAAAAACATTAGAAGGAATTTTCACATGAGACAAGATTTGGACTCATTAGTCCTTATAACACATCATCACATCTGATGAAAATAGAGCCATCAGAAAAGAAGGAAATACTGTATGGCTTGCTTAAAACAATTAAATGCAAGATTACAGATGTCAGACTCTTATTAAAACCAACCATGCAGGGGTAAAACACTATGATTAAATCATATCAAATATATTTTGTCTTCTTTTATTACCTATTCCTTTTGTGTTTTTAGGCAACATTGAATGCTAATTGCGTTGAACTTGGATGCTGCAATGATTTATTTTCTGGATTCAAAGCAAGGATATCCATCAAACCGACCACACATGATGGAGTTTGTGAATCTGTAAGACACTAAATCCTACGTTTATGGTATAAACATCAATTAATATAATTTATATTATCTTTTATTGAGGATTATGTTATGATAGTGTAGTGTATAAATATTGTCTAAAAAAGGAATGAGGACAGGGGCTAAGCATAAGGAGGCAGACAAGTACTACGTCTTGACAAATATCAGGGTATATATAATAAAATTTCACTATCTAAACACATCTTAATAGAAGTTGATTATTCATCTAATGATGAATTTTATTGTAGTTCCCAAAAAAATAAAAAAATACAATTATTGTAGTTATTATGTTTGTAAATTTATGAAGGAGAACATTTTTCATCAAGAAACAAGCATCCATAAAGAGATATTTTCAAAAAAACTACTAGTTTGTTTAATTTATTTATTAATTCATTATTTTTATATTTTGCAGTACTACTTTGAAAACCAAAAAGATTCATACTCACGAGACGATATAGATATGTTCATAAATTAGTGGGCCGCATACCTGATGATAAATTTTACCCAAATAACATGAATATCTGACTTGGGGATGTGTACAATTGGCGATAATTTTTTAGAGGGGTTTAGGGGATCAAAAGACGACACGTTGTTGTATGTAAATGTTCGTTGGAATATTGTAATTGTTATTAAATAAATCATTCGTTCTATAATGAGTCAATTTCTCATTTTAATAGATGATATACACCAACAACATGCAAGAATGATGAACCACTCAAAGGGCCTTTCTTTTGTTTAAAATGGACATATTTTTATGTGAAAACAACAGCTGAACTACATAAATCTGACCAAACACATTTGGATTGACTCGATCCTTTAAGAAAATGATCCACGAGTGCATTGGCGATGTGCACGAGTCATCCCCACCTCAATCCGAGGCATGGTGTGGCCGGTATCACTCAATGGGTCTCTCTTCTATTTAAATTGGACCGATTTTTAAGTGAAAACAACAGTTGACCTACGGAAATCTGACCAAACGCATTTGAATTGTGTTGATCCTTTAAGTGAACATCCATAGGTGCATTGGAGATATGTGTGAGTCATCCCTACCTCAATCAGAGGTACGGTGTGGTCGGTACCACTCAAAGGATCTCACTTTTGTTTAAAATGGAAATATTTTTAAGTGAAATCAATAACTAACCTACAAATATTTTACCAAACACATTCGGATTGTTTTGATCATTTAGGAGAATAATCCATGAGTCCTATTTGACGCTAATGAGTCATCCCCGCCTCAATATGAGGCATTGTGTGGTCGATACCACTAAAAGGGTCTCTTTTTTGTTTGAAATGGAAATAATTTTAAGTGAAAACAACAACTGACCTACGGAAATTCGTCCAAACACATTCATATTGTCTTGATCCTTTAAGGGAACGATACACAGGTGCGTTGGGGACATGCAAGAGTCATCACCACTTTAATATGAGTCACGGTGTAGTCGATACAACTCAAAGAGTCTATCTTCGATTTAAAATGGACAGATTTTTAAGTGAAAACATCAACTAACCTACGAAAATATGACCAAACACATTCGGATTGTCTTGATATTTTATAATAACAAAATAAGGGTCCTTTTTGACATGGAAGTTTCATCCTCGCCTCAATCCGAGGCACGGTGAGGCTGGTACCACTCAAATACTGTCTTTTTTTTGGTTTGAAATGGACACAATTTTAAGTAAAAACAACAACTGACCTACGGAAATCTAAAAAAACGCATTCGTATTTTATTGATCCATTAGAAGAACAATCCACAGGTTCGTTGGGGATGTGAAAGTGTCATCCCTTCCTCAATATTAGGCATGGTGTGGCTGGTACAACTTAAAGGGTCTCTCTTCTTCTTAAATTGGACTCATTTTTAAGAGAAAACAACAACTGGCCTATGGAAATCCGACCAAACGCATTCGGAGTGTGATGATCCTTTAAGATAATGACCCACGGGTGCATTGGGGACGTTCATGAGTCATCCCTACCTCAATTTGAGGCACGGTGTGGCCGGTACCACTCAAAGGATCTCACTTGTGTTTAAATTGGACATATTTTCAAGTGAAAACAACAACTGACCTACGGAAATCAGTCCAAACGCATTTTGATTATGTTGATCCTTTGATAGAACAATCCAAAAGTGTGTTGGAGATGTGTACGAGTCATCCCCGCCTCAATCCGAGGAACGGTGTGGCCGGTACCACTCAAAGGGTCTCACTTTTGTTTGAAATGGACAAATCTTTAAGTGAAAACAACAACTGACCTACAGAAATTCGACCAAACACATTCAAATTGTCTTTAAATTTTAATAGAATGATAAAAATGTCCTTTTTTACATGTAAGAGTCATCCCCACCTCAATATGAGGCATGGTGTGGCCGGTACCACTCAAAGAGTCGCTCTTCTGTTTAAATTGGACACAATTTTAAGTGAAAACAACAACTGACCTACGGAAATTCGACCAAACAAATTTGGATTTCCTTTATCTTTTAGGATTATGATCCAAGGTTAATTTTTTATCTGTATGAGTCATCCCCACCTCAATCTGATCATGGTGTGGCCAGTACTACTCAAAGGGTCTCTCTTCTATTTAAATTTGACACAATTTAAAGTGAAAAAAACAACTGACCTTCGAAAATCTGACCAAACGCATTTTTATTTTCTTGATCCATTACGAGAAAGATCCATCAGTCCATTGAGATGTTTAAGAGTCAAACCCACCGTAATCCGAGGCACGGTGTGGCCGGTACCACTCAAAGTGTCTCTCTTCTGTTTAAAATGGACAGATTTTTAAGTGAAAACAACAACTGACCTACAAAAATCTGACCAAACACATTAGTATAGTCTAGAAACATTATGATAACGATAAACGAGTCTTTTGTGATGTGCATGAGTCTTCCCCGCCTCAATCAAGGGCACATTGTGACCGGTACCACTCAAATGGCCTTTCTTTTGTTTTAAATGGACACAATTTTAAGTGAAGACAACAACTGACCTACGGAAATCCGACCAAACACATTCATATTGTCTTGATATTTTATGAGAATTATCCACGGGTCCTTTGTGACATGAAAGTGTCATCCCCGGCTCAATCAGAGGCATGGTATGGCCGGTACCACTCAAAGGGCCTCTCTTTTCTTTAAAATGGACACAATTTTAAGTGAAAAAAACAACTGACCAATGGAAATCCAACCAAATTCATTAGGATTGTCTTGATCCTTTAATATAACAATCCATGGGTGCATTGGGGTTGTGCAAGAGTCATCCCCACCTCAATACGAGGCACGGTGTGGCCGATACCACTCAAAGGGTCTCTCTTCTGTTTAAATTGGACCGATTTTTAAGTGAAAACAACTGACCTACGGAAATCTAACAAAACACATTCGTATTGTGTTGATTCTTTAAGAGAATAGTCCACGAGTGCATTGGGGACGTTCATGAGTCATTTACTCCTCAATCCTAGATACGGTGTGGCCGGTACCACTCAAAGGATCTCACTTTTGTTTAAAATGGATATATTTTTAAATGAAAATGACAACTGACCTACGAAAATTTAACAAAACACATTCAGATTGTCTTGAACCATTATTATAATTATCCATGGGTCCTTTGGGACATGCACGATTCAGCCCCGCCTCAATCTGAGGCACGATGTGGCTAGTACCACTCAAAGTGTCTCACTTTTGTTTGAAATGGACAAATTTTTAAGTGAAAACAACAACTGACCTACGGAAATTCAACAAAACCATTCGAATTGTCTTGATCCTTTAAGATAACAATACACAGGTGCGTTGAGGATGTGCAAGAGTCATCCTCGCCTCAATATGAGGCACGATGTGGCCAGTACCACTCAATGGGTGTCACTTTTGTTTGAAATGGACAAATTTTTAGGTGAAAACAACAGCTGACCTATGGAAATTCAACCAAACGCATTGGGATTGTCTTGATATTTTAGGATAATGATCCACGGGTCCTTTGAGACATGTACGAGTCATACCCACCTCAATCAGAGGAACAGTGTGGCCGGTACCACTCAAAGGGTCTCTCTTCTGTTTAAATTGGACACAATTTTAAGTGAAAACAACAACTGACCTTCAAAAATCTGACCAAACACATTAGAAATGTCTATATCCTTTATGAGAATGATACATGGTCCATTTATGATCTTTAAGTGTAAAACCTACATCAATCTCATGCACAGTGTGGCCAGTACCACTCAAAGGGTCTCTCTTTTGTTTAAAATGGACATATTTTTAAGTAAAAACAACAACTGAACTATAGAAATCCGACAAAACGCATTCAGATTGTCCTGATAAATTATTATAATGATTCACGAGTCCTTTTTAAAATGAAAGAGTCATACCTGCCTAAATCTGATGCACGGTGTGGCCGGTACCACTCAAAGGGTCTCTCTTTTGTTTGAAATGGACAAATTTTTAAGTGAAAACAACAACTAACCTACGGAATTCTGACTAAAAGCATTAGGATTGTTCTGATCCTTTTATAGAATGATCCAAAGGTGAATTTGGAAAGTTCACGAGTGATACCCGCCTCAATCTGAGGCATGGTGTGGCCGGTACCACTCAAAGGTTCTCTTTTCTTTTTAAATTGGACCGATTTTTAAGTGAAAACAACAACTGACCTACGGAAATCCGACAAAACACATTCAAATTGTGTTGATCCTTTAATATAACTTCCACAGGTTCATTGGGGACATGCACGAGTAATACCTACCTCAATCCTAGTCACGGTGTGGCCGGTACCACTCAAAGGATCTCACTTTTGTTTTAAAAAGAATGGGCATATTTTTAAGTGACAACAACAACTGGCCTACGAAAATTCAACAAAACGCATTCAGATTGTCTTGATACTTTGGGAGAATGATTAGCGAGTCCTTTTTGATAAGCATGAGTCATCCCCTCCTCAATCCAAGGCACGGTGTGGCCGGTTCCACTCAAAGGGTCTGACTTTTGTTTGAAATTGACAAATTTTTATGTGAAAACTACAACTAAACTACGGAAATTCGACCATACGCAATAGAATTGTATTGATCATTAAGAGAATGACCCACATGTCCTTTTTAAACTGTACGATTCATACCCACATCAATCTGAGGCACAGTGTGGCCAATACCACTCAAAGGGTCTCTCTTCTGTTTAGAATGGACACAATTTTAAGTGAAAACAACAACTAACCTACAAAAATACGACCAAACGCAATCGGATTGTATTGATCCTTCATGAGAACAATCCATGGATCCTTAGTGATGTTTAAGAGTCAACCCCACCATCTCCCGGGACCGCCCACCCACCCCGAGACACCAACCCACCCCCTGGACACCCCCACCCCTATGGACTCCCCCACCACTTGGAAATCCCCCTCAACCCCCTTGAAAGGCCCCTCAACCCCCTGGACACCCCACCCTCCCTAGACACGCCCCTGGATAGACCCCCCCCCCCCCCCCCCCGCACACCCCCCCTGGACAACCACCACCATGCTTGATGACACCACACCCTCCTTGACACCACCTTACCACCTACATACCCCAATTCCCTAGACACCCCCACCCATGGATGGCAATACCCACCCTCCCAGACACCATCCCACCCCATTTGGAAATCCCCACCAACCCCCTGGACCCCCCCCCCCCTCGGACATCCCCCCTAGAATGCCCCCTCCAACACCCTGGACACCAGCCCACCCCCATGGACACCCCATGGACACCCCATGGACATCCCCCCCCCACCACCTGAACACCCCCTCCTTGGAAACCACCACACCCCCCATGTACAGCCCTACCAACTCCCTGGACTTTCCCCCAACCCCCTGGACACCCCCACCCCCTGGACACCCCGATCCCCCATCCCACCCTCTTGGACACCACCCCACTCCCCTTGGACATCCCCACCAACACCCCAGACCACCCCCACCCACCGGTCGCCCCACCCACAGCGTAGAAAGCCCCCCCCCTGACACCCTGGACACTAGCCCACCCCCTGGACAACCCCCCCCCCCCCCACACACACACCTAGGAACACCCCTCCCGGACACCACCCCACCACCTTGACACCCCCACCCCCTGGACACCACCACCCTCCTTGGATGGCCCCCCAACCTCCTGGACTGCCCCGCCCCCCTTGGACACCCCCATCCCCCCAGACACCCCCTACCCCCTTGGACAGCCACCCGAAACCCCCGAACAACGTCCCCAACCCGTTGAATTCTGAATATAACTCTTTATGTATTTAATTAACTTATGAATTATGTTTTAATGGTGAATGGGTATACTTGGTGTAATTATCTTTTGATTTGTGTGTTAATTTTTATGGGAATTCTTATTGAGATGCTGAATTATTTGCAGGTGTTGTTCGGGTGTACTGCTGTATAAATTTTTGTGCAGCAGACATGGCTTTTATCTGTGCATTTTAGTGCTGATAAAAGAAGCATTTATCAATTCTAAAAAAGCACGGATAAAATAAACATTTATTAGCGCTAAAAGAGTGCTAATAAAGGAAGCCTTGATCACCGCTCTCTTAGCACTAATAAAATGTACATTTATCAGTTCTTTTTTAGCACTGATAAAAGCTACCTTTATCAGCGCTAAAAATGAGCTGATAAAGGGTACCCCCTATATCAGCTTCGTGCTTTACAATGATTTTTTAGCGCTGATAAAGCCCGTTTTGAGCACTAATAAAGCCCGTTTTTGTAGTAGTGCTGGTACGCTCATGTTCCGTAGAATCTGCCCCTCGAGATATCGGTCGTACCTCGGCCGCCACTAAGCTCCACAAAAAAATAACTCAAAGGGCCACCATGTCGTAAGGGTTCCAACGCGATAGATGGCGCGTCAATCCGACGCCCGGTCTAGGACTTATATGCATTTTAGCTTCGAGGGCCCGGTTGGATTCAGGTTCGATCCAACCCGTCCATACTTTTACTATCTAAAAAACTCAATCGAAGAATACCAAAAGGACTGTCTCGATCCAAGGATCCCAACGCTGTAGATGGTTCGTCAAACAGATGTCTAAGTCACAAGATATGCTCCTTTAGGTGTTCCAGGTTCCGGTTGGGTCTGGGTCCGATCTGACCCGGTCGGACCGACCCGGCCCGACTCGCTCGAGGCTGGGTCAGGGTGGACTCGGCCCGATGGGCCGATGTTTGGTATGACCCGCAAGGGGTGGCGGCCCTGCTAGAATAGGGTATCCCGCAAGGGGGCGACCTGCAAAGAGGCAACCCGACCCGCATGGGGCGGTGACCCATTCCGGGGAGGCAGCACACTTCAAGGGTTGTGGCCAAGTCTAAGGGTGGTGGTCCGGTGAGAGGGTGTCGGCCCGATCTGAGGGCGGGGGCCTAGTGTGAGGGCGGGGTCCCGGTGTGAGCGCGGGGGCCCGCTTCGAGGGAGGCAGTTCGGTCTGAGGGTGATGACCCAACTCGAGGGTGGCGTCCTGGTCCGAGGGCGGCGGCCCGCTCCGAGAGCTGCGACCTAGTTTAGTCTGATGCGTGGGGGGGGGGGTGTAACCCCCCTGTGACCCGGATTCCCAAATGGCTCGGAGGTCGTTCAGTTGGTGAGGCGGCGGTGCCGTGTGGGCATCGTGGAACCCTCCGGAGGTGGGTTCGGCCTCCTTCGTAGCTTCCATTCATCAGCGGTGAAGCGGTCACATCACCTTCCTTCCCACGGTCAGTCGTCTTGCCGGCTGCCTTCTCTGTTCATTGCGGCTGATGATCCATGACCCTCCTCTTGGGGCGTGCGACGACGTGTTTGTGGTCTTCGGTTTAGGTGCAAGGAATTCAAGATAGCGGAGGTTTCGGGCCGGGTTTGTTAGGCCCGCACCCTCCGCGTTAGCTCAGAATATGAATGATATCCAGGGAGTTCAATAAACAGTTGTATTGAACACAAGATTAACCCAACAAGATTCCATGCAATAACCTCCCGTTAAGATGGATGAATCTTGGGTCAACATGTTAGTCGGTTGACCCGTGTTCTTCCTATAATTTCATGAATGTAGAAGAGGGAAACCAAGACAGAAAAACAAAAATAACCTTATACCTGGATGAGACATCTGCTGATAATAGTCGACGGAACCTCCTTTATCGTTGTCACAAATTCGTGACTTGGTGGCGCTCATCACCGCTTGTTGGAACCAGTCTCGTCTTACTGGTGGTTGGCGTCACGATACTTTTCCATAGCTTCATCGTTTTGTGAAGTCGTGCCAACACCCCTCCCTGAGCTCCATATAAATAAGAGAGGAGAAGGAGTGTATAATGCTTGGGGAATTAATGAGGTCCATTTAATTAATAAACCTCCCAACATTCCAAGAGAGTGGTTACAAGAAAATAAGAGTTAAACCATTTGTTGGCTTGACACATCGCCGGTCCCTCCAATGTCGTTCATCCATTGGAGGAAAGAAGGAAAATAAAATAACATAACATGTTATTTTATTAATCTTTCAAAAGTACAAAAAAATAACTTTTTCACCCAACCTACTGCAGTCAAAGTTATACCTCTCTTTAGCGAATCTCGGCATTGCGGGTTCAACGATGCCCTCTGATTTTTAAACCGAACAATAGTTCAGACGTTCGAAAACGCCGCTCATGTGTTTACTGATCTTACCCCAAAAAAGTTTGGAAAATTATTAGCAGTCACCCTCAACCCGCGCCGGTTGAGGTTAGGATTTTCCTAATTGAAATACGCCCCATAGAACCCAACGTTACTCTCTTATTTCCAATCCTATTTACCATTTTAAAGTTATGAATTTTACAATAAAATAATTTTCACTTAATTATTTTATATACGGCCAAAAACTAACATTCACTGGTGGATCGCGTCGGCCAATGTTAATATCTTCCTAAAGAGAGAATACCTTCACGAGCTCAGTGGTGGTCTTAGATTTTTAATCTGATGTACCATTCATGAATTATAAGAATTTGAAAAATAAAATAATTTTATTTAATTATTTTATTTACGGTTATACAATTTTTATGTTTTCTCACAGGAGGTCCGCACTGACTAAACTTAAGCCGTGCCTTGGGTAAACACGCCATTTTGAGCACAATAATGTCATCAGATTTTTAATTCGATTAACCGTTTAAGAAATATTCCATTTTTTAAGGAAAACTGCTTAAATGCACTAATTAAAGCTTAACAAAACTTCGACGGATCATTCTGGGCACCTTGGGCCTCAGAATCGCGTGCCGTTATATTTTTCAGTCTCTAAATAATTCCATATAATTAATAAAAATTTTATGGAATTTCTGAGACATTACAATAGTTGTCTTGTTAACTACCTCAAAAAAAGAATTGAGGAAGTCATGGTATCGAAAGCTTGGTTTTATGTTCGATAGACGCTTGAATATTCTTGCTGAACATAAGTTTCTTCCTCGATTACAAATTTATCCTTTTTATTTTGGGAGGATTATGATTTTTGCAACCAACATTGGTTGATTATTGTGACATCAAAAATGAGGAGCAAGGATATCTTAGAGTTGATCCACTCCAAAATTTTGCAAGCACTATTTATATCCCTGGGAAGAGAAAGGTTCTTTGTATAATTCATTGATGATTATTCCATGAGATGTTAGGTGTACCCAATAAAGATGAATTCAATTGTTTTTAATGTATTCAAAACATTTAAAGCATGATAAAGATGAAATCTTGAAAGAAAATCAATTGTTTAAGGATTGACAGTGGTGGAAAATATTCAATTGAGGATTTTGATACTTTTTTTTCAATGAGAAGGCATCAAGAGACAATTCATGGTGTCGTACACTCCTCAGAAAAATGGAGTGGCAAAGTGGGTGAACATAACCTTGATGGATAGAAAAAGGGAGATATTTAAGACTGTAGGAATTTTCAAGATGTTATGGGATAAAGTAATGAAGAGAACATGTTATATGATCAATCAATTTACATTTGTGACGATTGATATGAAAACACTAATGAATATGTGGAGTGTTAAACCTATTGACTATGAGTGGTTACATATATATGGAGGTCATGTTTTCGTATTGTTTAATGATCAGGAAATATTGAAGATGGATTCGAGATCCAATGAATGTATATTCTTAGGATACGTTGATGGTGTGAAGGTGTATCGTATGTGGCACCCCACTACCCATAGACTTATCATCAACATGGATGTTATATTTCTATAAGAGAAGGTGAAAGTGATGATTAATGGGGAATTGAAGAAAGAGAACACTTATACTATAATAGTTGGGGTGGAGGAAGAATCCATAGAAGAACAAATTTCCTTTGAGGACCATGATGACCAAGTTATGATTGATTTTGGACTGTGACGATCAACTCAAGATAAAAGAGAACCAATATTTCACATAGAATTTTTCACTGAGAGAAATATTGTGTGCTACTTATTGATGGAGGATGGTATTCCATATTACTTTTTCGGAGGTGATGTGGAGTTCAGAAATATCCACATGGATGGAATCAATTCAGGGGAAACTTGGTTCCCTTCACAAGAACCAGACTTGAGATATTGATCCATTACCTCATGGAAGGAAGACTATCAGTAAAAACAGGTTCATTAAGATCAATTGGGATGAAAAGGAATTTTTTTAATGATACCATGCAAGACTGGTGGTCAAAGGATATACATAGAAAGAAGTTATTGATTTCTGGGAAATATTTTCTCCCACTGTTAGAATAACGACTGTTCAAATATTTATGGGGACGTGTGCAATATATAGTTTAACTCTAGAGTAGTTAGATGTGAAGAGAACTTTTCTGCATGGTGATCTTGATAAATAAATAAATATTCTCTAATTGGAATGTTTTTCAAAATAAGGAAAAGTGAACTTGGTTTTTAGGTTGAGAAAATAAATTTATGGTATTAAGAAAGAACCAAGGTGTTGGTACAAGAGATTTTATTCCTATATCATGAGTATTGTACACAAAATACTTCATTCAGATACTTGTGCATATTTCATGGGTTCAGATGGTAATGATTTTATCATTCTTCTATTCTATGTGGATGACATGTTAATATTTTTCATGGGAGTATGATATGAAGGAATTAGGACCAAGAAATAATATCTTGGGATACAGAATTAATGAGACAGAAATAAGGGTATGATTTAGCTATCAAAAAAACATTCTTGAGGAATATCTTGAAATACTTCCACATGCGACATTATAAGCCTATATTTACCCCACTTAATATTAATTTTATGTTATCCTCTATAATGAATCTTAACAGTGATAACAGTGAAGTTTAGAGGATGGAGATGTCTAAATTACCTTATACACCAGTAGTGGGTAGTGTGATATTATCTATGGTTTATATAAGAACAGAAATTGCACATTTTGTGGGAGCAGTTAGTTGGTATGTGGAGAATTAAATATGAGAGCATTGGAACATATTAAAGAAGACCCTTAGATACATCAAGGAGATCTCATATGTTGTATTATGTTATTAAGGATCAAATTTCACTATTAGAGCCTACACAGATTCAGATTTTATAGGTGATTATGACCAATTAAAATACACTTTGGGTTATGTGTTTAATTCTATAGGATGAGTTTTGAGCTGGAATTCAAAGTTGTAGTCTGTTATATATTTGTCCACGACTAAGGTAGAGTACTTGAAAACTACATTGGCTTGCAAAGAAGTGATTTAGATGTGAAGGTTTCCAGAGGAACCTAGAAAATGACAAATGTATGTCCAATTCATTTGTGACAAACATAGCACCTTGCAAATTAAAAGGAATCTATCTTTTCATCCCAAGATAAAGCACATTGTAGTACAATATCACTTTGTTCCAGATGTGGTGGACGATGGAATAGTGGATATTAAGAAAATTTATATTGAAGAAAATTAGGTTAATTTTATGATGAATTTTATTAACATTGTTTAGTTAATATAATAAAAATCATCAATCGTAATCATAGATATAAGAGAAACATGTTTGGACGATAGAAAAGATTAGTGGAAATATTATTGGTTCCCAATCAGATATCCAAGTGTGACATATATAGGCATTTGATTCTCACAAACAGTTTCACCCCCTTCATTTTTCAAAGGGGGCTAGTGTGGTTAGTGGGATCAGTGGATAAACTAACCCATGGATTAAAATAGATGAGGAAGATCAAGTAAGGGCCTTGCCTATAATAGGCCAAGAACTGTAACAGTTTTAGAATCATCACCTCAAGTATTGAGCTTCCTATTTAAACATTTTGAGTGTTGTATTTTGTGAGGTTCATTATACATTACTCAAGAGAGTTAATTAATGGATATTTTCCTTATAATAGAAAGAGAGTGTGTTTAACCTATTTTACCATAGTGATATCATTCTATTTTTCTATTGTTTCTTACCCCTATATATTTGTGGGGTTTTCTATGTTACATCTATTGTTCATTTTTTATTCATTTTGACTTTACTTTTATCTCACAATTATCACATCATGAAATTGACAATAATATTTGATCCCAATAGCAGGCTTAATAAATATTTTTTTATCATATTCTATAAAAAATTGTGGGTTGTGCTATGAGGTAGCCCACTTTCAAAAGGGTAATTGAGTTGTATGGGTATAATTTTGTTTCTCAAAATTACAGAACAAAAATTTAACATGTTTATAATTATATAAATAAGAGGAAGAATCAAGAAAACACAAATAATACAAATCTTGTAATGATTTCTCATAATCGTAAGGGTAACATGCTGATTCTAAAAAACCATAAACCAAGAACGAGAGAATAAAAAGGACCAATTCATGAAAAAATTTACAATAGATAACATGCTAATGAGAATATATATAACCAGTTTGATATTAATACTGATAAGTACTAAGAACTATTAGATATAACAGACTCAAACATAAGCGAGATGGTCAATAGAAATGATTGAGATAATGTAGTAATCAAATCATAAATTGGACCATAGTTTTTTGATATTATTTATCTATTTGTCCTATATGCATGGTGGAGGGTACGAAGATTCCACTATGAAAAAATGGGATTATAAAAGATATGTGTTAAATAGTGAAACATAACCATATAAGAAAAACCCACATGAGGAAAATATCCAACGTTTAGGTTCTTGAAATGCCCTGACTCATAGTAGAACCAAGTTGGGGATTCAGCATATACTGTACACCTTGGAAAAACTCAAACAACTCATACAACATAGAACCAAAGAAAAGTAAAATACAAGGCATAAATAACCGATAGAAAAGAATAAGAATACTATACTAAGGCCCCTTAATAGGTATAAATCTCTCATATGTATTTTCATAGAGCCTCTATGTAATTAGGTCTTGTTGTTAGGGTCATCGAGATTATACTCCTATATAATCGTCATTTCCATCTTGGTAAAAGGAACACCAAAGAACACTAGGACCTCATCAGAGATCCTCAACAAGTATAGATGAAGATGATCAAAACTTATCTAAATTAATATTTCTTCTTTGGTAAGTCAAGGAATCCCACAAGTGCTCCTTCATCTACTCTTCTCCCTCGACGAAAACTAGAGCTCCCAAAACCACGGACATTTTTTTCCCAACTATATCTCCCACAAGTGGAGAGGAAGATTCCAAATCGAGGAGTCATTCTAGCAGGGGTAGAGGAATACTACAGCATATAACCAAGGATATGAAAAATGTAGATAAGTGTCCCAACATAACAACTTAAACAACAAAATAAGGACATATGAAATCATAGGATAATCTATCAAGGGTCACCCATAGATCAAGCCAATCTGTTGCATGAAGAATGAAAAAAGGTAGGAATATATAACCATAGGATCATAAGGATCAGGGGATCAACATCAGGTATGAGGATGAAATATATCAAATGAGAAAGTGGACCAAGTCTAATGGAATATGCCCAATGTATAAACCGAACAAAAGGTCCATGTGAACTAATAAAAGAATCTCAATATCAATAATTCAAAAATACAACATATACAATTAACAAAAATTAAATGAAAACTAATTTTATGACAGGTAAAAAAACAATGTGTAACACCCCGAATTTTGGGTATCCTATAATAATGATATTATGCATTTTCTTTTGTTAAATCCCTTTTAACCAAAGAAAACTTTAAAGGATCAACATAAGGCTCTTTATTTTAATAAGAACACCGTAGTGTCTTCAATACACCGAGATCAAAAGAGTAATCTTGCTAACCAAATATACCTATTAAAAACCCTAACGGCACTACTGGAAGACCCCCAATCACCACAACGAGGCCCAGTATGTAAAGGAGATCTTTTGAGTCAACTAAATAAAAAAACATCACCACTGTGATCATAAAAACCATGCTGAGAATCATCAGAATAGGAAGCAACATCTTCTCCCTTTTGAGTTTTAGGACACTATAAGGTTAGGATTAATAGGACACTATTTTGACCATTTCTCTAGTGACCATTGGAAGCTAACAGTTATGAAAAATATCCATTGGATATTGTTAGGATAAGTGAACTTATTGAAATATTAATTAGGTTCTAAATAATTGAGTTATGATTAAGGTTATAATTAAAACATCATTTATGAACTCTAAAAGGATATGGTGTAAAACTTCCATTCAGCCTTAAGTAATTTTGAAAAGAATTAAGTAATTCAAAACCCATTGCGAATTTTTCAAATACAATGTAACGATTTTCATTTCATAAATAATTTTATAAAGTATGTTTAATTTTTTCAAATTAAATTATGTTTTGATTGAACTATGTTTTTTAGGATACTAGTATATAAATTATAATGTAGGTTTATTAAAATTTTCTTTTCGTAACTTTTTGAGTTAAAAATTGGGGTTTAGTATTTTTAATTATAGAAATACTTTTAACTATAACTAGTTTAATTTGTATTCATTATTGTTTAATAATATAAAATTATATGTAGTTTTAATAAATGGATTGTTTCCTCTTCCAAAAACGTTTTTTAGTGTAGCTTTTTCCAAAAACAATTGGCCCACTAAGGCCAGCCCTTTTTGGCTAGGGCTGAGGAAGGAAACTGACACGAAGTGGCTGAGCCTGACCCTCAGCCCCAAGCCAGGGCCGACCCGAGCTCAAGAAGAGGGTCCTAGAAGGGCGCTCGGGAGCGAGCAGGAGCGCATAGGCGCACCAGTGCGGGCGTGAGGCCACGACGGGGTCCGTGTAGGCTAATCCCCGCAGGAGGGAGCCCATTTATAGGGCTCCCTTCGTGGGTAATGTGTGGTTTTTGAGCACTCATTGTGAGGCTCGGGGTTATAAGGGAGATGAAAACCGCTCTCCGTTTCAATATGGGAAGCATGTTTTCTGGAAAAACGCGATCTGGAACGTTGGATCGCACTGCACACGATCTAGGCCGTTGTTTCTGATCCCATGCTCAACCCTCAGTGACCGCGTCTCTTTCCGAGGACTTTGTCAACTGTTCGATCCGACATGACCTAATCCTGGTCATTCGAGGTTTTTAAATTTCTGTGTCGAACTTAGACCGTCTGATGAAACATATATCTAATCTAAGATGCTCAATTCTTTTAAAACAAAGGATGCATCTCATCACTTGGATCGATGTTGGGATTGATATGGACTGTCTATTTTTCCACAGCATTTCCCCTAGCCGCGTCTTCTTTTTCCTCCATGCCTGGGTTACACAAGTAACCCTACCCTATGGCAGACCCCTCATTTTCTTCACCTCAGACTGCCAGGGACCCCCATGTCTCCACGTTTTCCTCAAGTACGACACCCACCATTGAATGCAATTAAAGTGGGTACTTTTTTGTCGTGCAAGGTGGTGTGTGAGCTTTTGTATATAAATAACTAAGACCTCTCGGTTCTTCTCTACCATTCAAGTCTCCAGCGAGCGCGTCCAACCCTCCCTGAAGTTCTCATTTCCCTAGTTTTTAAAGTATGGGTTTTTATTTTTCCCTTGTTTAGCTTCTTTGTAAATATATACACTTATATATTCAAATATATATATATATATATATATATATATATTAACCTTATGTTTCAGTCCAACCATTCTTAAATGTTGAACCTAGGCCTTCAGGTTCTCTTGCATTAAAACAACTTAAAGAATGTAAGGATTATACCTGTCCTTGTTTTTTTGTTTTAAAAATACGTATATACTTTTGGTTATATGTATATACATCAGTTATATGCAAGAATGGGCATGACCATTCTACTTCGATTATATGTACAATGTTTGTGTATAATTGTTCAAGAACTGCACATATTCACATACACTTAATTTCATATTTAAATAATAAATAAATTTTGAAAATGTTATATATATGATCGGATTATTATAAAATTATTTTTCTGTAGGTTTTCATAAACAAATTGTTATCACTAAGGGCATGACCTGCCCTATTCAAAACGTTGTTGAACTAATATTCATAGAGGATTAACAAAAATGGGTGTCCCAATCCTTTAGTTTGAGTTTGGGTACATAAATATATTTTATTTTTTGCATGAAACATGATTTCAGTTGTTAAGGTCCTTTCACATTGAGTCTTGAGTTTAGGTGGAGTTTTAAAAACATATGAAATATGGTGTTAAACAAAACTCATTTCCATATATAAGAGTAACTTATTTGTTATCCCTATCTTTTAAATGGTGTTTCTTATGGTTAAGAATCATGCTTTCTATCATGGACATTATTCAGTATTATGAAAACGCTTAACAATATTGAAAGTTTTAGCATTTTCAAGCTCAAAACTCTACTTTATATTTTTGGTTCACCTTGTAATTAATTGGATGATAAAATTTTAGAATTTAAAGAACAAACATTCATGTGATAAATTGTAGTTTTCTGTTATTTCAATACCTTGGATGTCAATGTATGTTCCATAATCTGTCTTTCTTCGTTCCTTTTAATAACAATCATATGATTGTTATCTTAGTTTATAATCATCTAGATGCATGTCTCACTTATAAGATATGTAAATTCAACTACTATGACCAACAATGAATGAACAATTCAAGGTGGTATGGGAAATATTGAATATACAACCCTATTTAAGTAATGTATTGATTTATGTGGCTCACATGAAAGTAAATACATATTAAGGGTGTGCCCTGGTAGGGCTTCAATGCATTGGGTAAAGAATTAATCTCTAGATATTACAAACATCATGATACCCTTATGAATAACCTCGGTAATTTATCTTTATTGGCACCTTCGGGATGGACCTCAATGATATTTTCATGAATGTCTAAATGAAATGTAGAATCCACATATTCAAGTCATGTTACAAGTTCTTTTCAATATGTTATGCCAATTCTTTCACTACTCTTTCCCTTATGTTTTTATCAAGTTCATATTGATGTCACAAGTAAACGTTTGGGGCATGATTCATGTAAAATAGTAACCAACATATGAAATTGATGTTTTTTCCTTCACACACAAATCTGATTATTTATTACTCTTAACAGATTTATTTGTGCTGAAACATTCATACTTCATACTTGTTCAAGATATCTTTTACTACCCCTTTTTAAAAATGTCCTAATTGATTCATGTATTCCATGAAAATATTAGTTGATCACTTTTATGTTATGTTACATTTGTTACAATTTTCTATAAGATAATGTTCTTTGGAAAAGTTTTTGAAAAATTCTTTCAAAAGTTTCATTGGTTTATTTTAAACCCCTTACTAGGCATTCTTCTACTCATCCTATGTTTTGAATTTTAAATTTTCAAATAACAACTTTTATCAGATGAAACATTTCTGAAGTTACCGGTTTCCCAGAGCCCATACCGAACTCGATCCTCTGTATGGGACGTGATGTGTGTTTATCAATGCATGTTTCTATTTTAAAATTACACATCATGTTCAGAAGGCACCGACTCCTGTTTTTTTTTGGGGTCGGGTCTTCAGAGTTGGTATTAGAGGATTCGATTTGGATAACTCTGGAAAGCCAGAACTGAAATAAAGAAAAATAAACTTCATCATTTCTAAAAATTATTTTTCATAATTTTCAGATGGAAAACGAAGGTACTAATCTTTTGTCTCTTCCCAATGAGGCCTTAGAAACCATAATTTCAATAGTCATCCACGATGATTTTATAAACTATGCCCATATCCGTATGCGTGCAAACATCTCTTTGATGTGTCCAACTCTCCCTGTGTACTTCAACTCCACCAAAGAGCGGGTCTATATTACATATTTATGATGGGAGCCCAGTTTCCATCATACACACGATGGGTGAAATACTATGAGGGACATTTTAGATGCTTCACCACAGTGGAAGGCATCTCGTCCCTCACGGATTTCCAAGAGGCTGCTGTAGAGGGAGATCTCCATGTAGCATACATGTGTCGAGTCTTGTCCTATGGCTATTTTGGTCAAATGATGGAATTTGTAATCCTTGAATACAAAGCCTCTCATTATGTGTATAGACAACAAGTACATAGGTTTTTCTCACAGTTGTACAACCCACATGTTAGACTATGGAGATACTATAAGTGCTCCTACGACATCGAACATGATTTCTTGGGTTTCATATAGTTTAGGTAGATAGAGAGTTTGATGCTTTTATTGGGAATTCATGTGTTAGGGAACTGGGGAAAACATTAGCCCCATTTTACGTTGTGCACCAGTAGTTATATAAAGAACATATTTTTTTATATCTTCTTTCTTATATATTTACTTTGTTTATACTTTTGGTTGGATTTCAAGTGATTGAAATCTCATCTTAAACATTTATATGGAAGTAAAAACCCACATGTTATCTCTTCCTACTGAGACACTGGATATTATTGCAATCAAAACCCTTGAAGATGAGTATCGTCCCTACAAAAACCTGCGAGGAATGTGCAAGCAATTTTTTTAGGTGAAAAACAGTCCGGGGATTCTCCGCACCTGTCAAGGGAATTCTCCCATCTACTACCTCATAGGCTCAGCACAATTGACCGAGCGTAAGTAGAGAGTAAAATACCATGAAGGGATCTTCCTGTGTTTTACACTAGTCCAGAACAACATGGAAAAAGTAAAATTTCAAGAGGCTACTTTAGAGGGAAACGTTTATGCAAACTACATGTACCAACTCCTCAACGTTAGTCGTACAACAATGTCTATAACATAGTTGTTCTCGGTTGAGACATAATTCGGCATGTTCTTCATACGTTGGTCCATATGGACATTTCCATAATTTGTACTATTCAAGCCTCTCTCTGGAAACCCAAGTGTTCAGTGCATGAGTTCAACCCCTTCTACCCGAAGTGTATCTGGATCAGAGAACTGGAGGAGTTGAGCTTCAATTTGGGTGTTCCGCTGAATGCACCCGAGGATCCTTTATGATGGGGGATATGGTAGGAACAACTGAGAGATTCCTCTTAGCATGTTTGTATGAAAGAAATTGCGGGGACACAATTATTTGATGGGGGGAGTAATGTAACACCCCGAATTTTTGGTATCATATAATGATGATATTATGAATTTACTTTTGTTAAATACCTTTTAACATAACACAAATTTAAAGGATAAACATAAGGATCTTTATTTAAATAAGAACACCTTAGTGTCTACAATACACGAAGATCAAAAGAGTAATCATGCTAACCCATTATACCGATTAAAACCCCTATCAGAACTACTGGAAGACCCCCAATCACCACAACGAGGCCCAGTAAGTAAATGAGATCCTTCGAGTCAACTAAAGAAAAAAAAACATCAACACTGTGATCATAAAAAACAAGTTGAGCATCAGCAGAATGGGAAGCACCATCTTCTTCCTTTTTATTTTTAGG
Source organism: Viscum album (assembly GCA_963277665.1). NCBI lineage: Eukaryota > Viridiplantae > Streptophyta > Magnoliopsida > Santalales > Viscaceae > Viscum > Viscum album. The sequence continues at coordinate 957,452,734 of OY728148.1, read as the reverse complement.
ACACCGTATGGTTTGGTTTTATAGGACCCTTTTTTCGATCATTTCTCTAGTGACTGTTGGAAGATAACGGTTATAAAAAATAGTCATTGGACCTTGTTTGGATAAGTAAACTTATTTAAATATTAATTTTTTTCCAAATAAATGAGTTATGATATAGGTTATAAATAAACAATCATTTATGAACTCTAAAAGGATATGGTGTAAAACATCATTTCACCCTTAAGTGATTTTGAAAAGAATTAAGGAATTTATAACACTTTGCAAATTTTTCAAATAAAATGTAATGATTATCATTTATTAAATAATGTTATAAAATATGTTTATGTTTGTGAAATTAAATTATGTTTTGATTGAACTATGTTTTCGTGGATACTAGTATATAAATTATAATGTCAGTTTATTAAAATTTCATTTTCATAACTTTTTGAGTTAAAAAAAGGGTTTTAGTATTTTTAATTTTAGAAATAATTCAAACTAAAACGAATTTAATATGTATTAATTAATGTTTAAGAATATAAAATTCTATATAGTTTTAATAAATGGATTGTTTCCTCTTCTAAAACATTTTTTAGTGTAGCTTTTTCAAAAAAAATAGCCCCACTAGGGCCAGGCCTTTTTGGCTGGGGTCGAGGGAGGCAACTCACATGAAGTGGCTGAGCTTGACCCTCATCCCCAAGCAATGGTTGGACCGAGCTCGTGTAGAGGTTCCCCAAAGGGCGCTCAAGAGCGAGCAAGAGTGCATAGGCGCACCAGTGTGGGCGTGAGGTCGCGACGGGGTATGGGTAGGTCACGTCCGGCAGGCGGTAGCCCATGTATAGTTCCCCCTTCGTGGGTGTTGTGTGATTTCATGTGCACTCGTTGGGAGGCCGAGGGTTATAAGGGAGGTGAAAACTTCTCTCTGTTTCGATGTGGTAAGTAGTTTTCAGGAGAAACGTGATCTGGACCGTTGGATCACGTCGCACGCGATCTGGGCCATTATTTCTGATCTCGCGCTTAACCCTCAGTGACTGCGTCTCTCTCCAGTGTTTTTGTCAACCGTTCAATCCAGAATGATCTAATCGTGGTCATTCGAGGTTTTTAAACTACTGCATCAAATATAGATCATCCGATGAAACTTAGATCTAATCTAATCCACTCAATTATTTTAAAACAGAGGACACATATCATTCCTTGGATCGACGTTAGGATTGATCTGGATCACCTTTTTTCACCGACATTTCTCCTACCCTTTTCGTATTCTTCCTCCATGCATGGGTTACACCAGTAACCCTACCATATGGAACACCCCTTGTTTTCTTCACCACTGACCCCCGATGACCCCCATGTCTCCTCATTTTCTTCAAGCATGACACCCCCCATTGAATGCAATGCAAGTGGGTACATTTTTTGGGTGGAAGGTGGTGTGTGAGATTTTTTATATAAATAATGGAGGCCTCTCAATTTTTCTCTCCTGTTACTCCAGCGAGGTCAGACAACCCTCCGTGAATTCCTCCTTTCCAGAGTTTTTAAAGTATGGGGTTTATGTTTTGGCTTGTTTTTCTTCTTAGAGAATATATACACTTATATATTCGAAAAAATATATATTTTTTTAACCTTATGGTTCAATCCAAATGTTCTTAAATATTGAACCAAGGCATTCGGGTTCTCTTGCATTCAAATAGCTTAATGAATGTAAGGATTATACCTGGCCTCATTTTGATTTTTTGAAAATACATATTTAGTTTTGGTTATATGTATATACATGGGTTATATATAGGAATGGGCATGACCATTTTACTTCAGTTATATGTATGAAGTTTCTATATAATTTTTCATGCACATCACATATTCACATACACTTAAATTTATATTAAAATAATAAATAAATTTTGAAAATGTTAAATATATGATCGGGTTTTTATAAAATTATTTTTTTGTATGTTTTCATAAACAAATTTTTATGACTAAGGGCATGACCTGCCCTAATCAAAATGTTGTTGAACTAATATTCATAGGGGATTAACACACATGGGTCTACCAATATTTTAGGTTGAGTTCGGGTATATACATATATTTTATATGTTGCGTGAACCATTATTTTTGTTGTTATGGTCCATACTCATTAAGTCTCGAGTTTAGGTGGTGTTTTAAAAACATAAGAAATAGGGTGTCAAACAAAACTTATATCCACATTTAAGAGTAAATTATTTGTTTTCTGTATGTTTTAAATGATGCTACTTATGTTGAAGATTCATGCTTTCTATCATGGACATTGTTTTGTATTATGCAAAGGCATTACAATATTGAATGTTTTAGCATGTGAAAGCTCAAAAGACTTCTTGTAATTATTGGTTCACCTTGTAATCATTGGATGGTAAAATATTAGAATTTCAAGAACAAAGTTCCATGCGATAAATTCATGTTTTCTGTTGTTTCAGTACCTTAGATTTCAATGTATGTTCCATAATTTTCCTTTCTTCTTTCTTTTTAATAATGGTCGTATGATTGTTATATTTGTTTTTGATCATCTAGATGCCTTTCTCACTTATATGATATGTAAATTCAACTACTATGACCAACTACGAATGAACTATTCAAGGTGGTATCAAACATCTTGAATATACAACCCCATTTAAGTAAAGTAACGATTTATGTGGCTCACATGAAAGTAAAGATATATTAAGGGTGCGCCCTGATAGTGCTCTAATGCATTGGGTAAATAATTAATCTCTAGAAATGACAAGCTTCACAATACCCTGGTGAATAACCTCAGTAATTTTTCTTTATTGAGACCTTGGGGATGAACCTTGGTGATATGTTCATGAAGGTATAAATGAAATGTTGAAGCCACATATTCAATTAATGTTACAAGTTCATTTCAAGATGATATTCCTATTCTTTCACTACTCCTTCCCTTATGTTTTTATCAAGTTCTTATTGATGTCACAAGTAAAAGTTTGGGGAATGATTTGTGTAAAATAGTAACCAACATATGAAATTGAAGTTTGTTTACTTCACATGCAACTCTGATTAATTATTACCCATAATAGTTTAATTTTTGGTTAAACATTCATATGTCATACTTGTTTAGGATATCTTTTACTAACCCTTTTTGAAAATTTCCTAATTGATTCATGTATTCCTTGAAAATATTAGTTGAGTAGTTTTATGTAATGTTACATGTGTTACAGTTTTCTATAAGAGAATGTTCTTTGGAAGATTTTTTAAAAAAGGCTTTCAAACGCTTCATTGGTTTATTTTAAACCCCTTACTGGGCATTCTTATTCTCACCCTACATTTTGATTTTTAAATTTTCAGGTAACAGCTTTTATCAAATGAATCATTTCTGAAGTTACCGATTTCCCAGAGCCCGAACTGAACTCGATAATCTATATGGGACGTGATGTGTGTTTATCAATGCATGTTTTTGTTTTAAAATGACACATCATGTTCAGATGTCACCGACTCCTGGTTTTTCTTGGGTTGGGTCTTCACATAATTCATGGAATTAAAATCATGTAATTTACAATATTGAGTGAATAATGTTCAAAAATCTCCACCTTGTAGATTAATTGCATTAACATAAACACCCGATGTCCCTACATCACCTGTGACACCCAAAGATTTTACAGTATGTGACTTCTTAAATTAATTCATTTTCATTAATAGATTTTGTTGTATTCAATACAAAAATATGTTTAAGCTACACACAACAATGATTTGGATTGCGTTACATGTAAGATTGAGTTTTACCAACCAACAATTTATTATTAAAATATTATTTAATATAATTAGAAATAACCTAGCAATTATGTTAGTGTTTTTGAATAGTATTTACTAACGTATGAAAATATATGGCTGAATTCATTGGTTTTAAGTTATTTAAAAATTAATATAGTAACCAACTAAATATATATGAGATGTTTTTTTAAAGAACTATTTTTATGCAAACAAAGTCATTTTATTCTAATAAATTAAATTAATTACAATTATAGAATGATATTAAAGAAAAATATATTTTATATTTTAAATAAAATATTTTTGATATTCATATAATATATTTGACAGGTATAAGATAATAACAATCCCAATATTACACATAAAACCTATTTTTTTTATAAAAACAGTTTTATCATATTTTAATGGAGAACCTATTTTAAATCCAATTTTTGACAATTTTATGAATTATATTTGAAAAAATAAACTTCATATTTTAAATATAAATATATAATTTTACTTAAGTTAAATTTTTTTTATTTTTCTAATAAGTTTCATGTTTTGATGAATAGTGAAAAATACTAAATTTTAATTGAAAACAACTTTATTTCATCAAATTAATTTATAGTGTTAAATTATATTATTGAATGTTTTTAAAGTATAAATATATTATTTTTATCATTTAATACAATTTAGGTTATTTTAATCAATTTTACAATGAATTTAGATATACAAATGTTTCAATATTTTGCAGGTTTAAACATTAATAACTCATTTTCTCACGGCGTCAACAAGATTAATTTTAAAATAATTACTAGAAATTCTATTTTTTGAATTATGAAAAATGAATTCTATATTTTTAATTAGTGGGTCCAAATTTTGTACATAGGTTTCTTTTATTTTTGGTCGTATGAATAGTAAAATTAATTAATATTTTAACTACCACAGTTAAGGGTAAATTAGGTAATTATGGATATAAATTATATTATAAAATTAACCCAACAGTTGTCCTAATTTCATTTAATGTTTTTTTCTATACTAAAATCATCATTAGGCCTAAATTATACTCTTTTTAAGCCACTTGGATGAGAATAAGACATTTATTATATTTTATTTAAAGATAAGTTAAAAATGTCATACTCATGTTTTTAATAAGTATTACGTTTTTAATACATGGTTATAGAAAAGATTAATTAGACTATACATATTCAATTGAAAGATAATTAATTTATCTTCATCATGAAAATTTATTTAAATTTTTTAGAGTATAGATAATTTAATTAAATTCTTTCATAATAATGACATAGTAATTATTTAGTTAATGGAAGTAAAAAATAAATGATATTTAAAACATTAAAATAAATAAAATTTGACATAATTAATGACATACATGAATTTTATAAATAATTTATAAATTTTAGTGATATATTATAAGTTTGGGTTTGAAGTTATCATGATGTTAGGATATTTTTTAAAAAGAATAATATTGAATAGTATCAAAAATGAAAAAATGATACTTTAAAATAAATAATATTTTATTAAATGATATAAAATTCATAAAAATATAAATTCATACAAATAACTACAGTAAGGTTAAATATTTCATCAATGATCCATTTGGGATTCGTTTATCATTTTATAGTGACTATATTATTCCTAAAGAGTAGAAAAACGTTGTCATGGTAAGAGTTAAAGGGTTTTACTAAGGGATAAAGACAAATGATAAGGTTAACATTGTGACCTAAACATATTTAAAAATTATTTTTTGAGGGTATTTAGACCCATAATCATCTTAGGATTTAAATAACTCACATTTAAGAAATTTTTAATTAAGAAATAATATATTTTAATTTAATATTTTTGGAGTTTCCTAAAATTCCCCACCTAAATTATAAAATGGGAACTTTCTCCCTCACATCCTTACACAAATTTGATCCTTCTAGATCGACCAAACCCTACCCATTTATCTTCTTAACTTCTATAGACACATATTAGAGGTTCTGTTCTTCTCGAAAGACTAACCCTAGCGTCTCTAAGAGTAGATCTGTAGAGACCCAAGCCCAGAAGGCCCAAAGATGGTGTCTACTACTATTGCATTGACATGATTACAAGGAATTAAATCCAAAAGGACTGAGAGTTTAGTAGTCTTGATAAAATAGATATATACATGAGAAAATAATAACCTAATTACTATATATTTTTCTTCTTCTTTCTAAATAAATAGCTTCGAAGAGAACTCTAATATTGTTAGTAAATCCATACATATCTTTCATAGTATGTTTCTTGGATTCCTACCTAAAGAAATATAATAAGTGTGAGATAAAATGATTATTAAGGTCAAAATATAGTGGAAGAAATAATGAATCAATGAGAATAATAATTATTAAATAGTGAATAACTGAATTCACATGCCATATAATCAATAAACTGAGAAAGAGGTGCATAAACAACATGACAAGGTAATAAATGAAAACACATGAGATTAAAATAGCTAGATAAGAAAAAAGAAATATGGAGAGTTAATAAACTAAAACACATACTATCTAAATAATTAAAAATGAAATATATCCATAAAAATGTTGACACAAAATCTCATGGATGAATAATAAGTTAAACTAAATTAGGTAAATTCTTTCTTAATGGACGTCATGTCTAAGGCACATGAAAACCTATAACGTTAAGACCTTTCACATGATGGTTTAAAATATTATTATTTTAACAAATAAGTTGTCTCATGAGAACCTATCGATGCATTTAGGATCTATATAATGTTTAGTATCCTCCGATCATTTATTTTCAATATTATTTCTCAAATTCAATAATCAAAATAAATAATACGCCTTATCAAATATCTGTATTGAATAAAGAAGACGAAATTATCAATATTTTCTGAAATAATAAAATAATTGTCAATATATACATCATATGTAAAACGATATCTGGTTTATCAATTCTAATAAAACACTGACAATATGGGCGTGGTTAAAATTTCAAACCATTATCAGTGCTAAAAAATCAATGTTAAAGTCCCCGTTTAACAATGATAAAAAAATCATTGTTAAAAGGATCCTCTAACAAAACTTTTTTAGTGATGTTAAAGGGGGCCTTTAATAACACTTTTTTGGTGATTATAACAGCAACAATATTAAAGTGGGTAAAATTCTATTTTTTTGGACACCTATGAGCTTGACCCCCTTTAACAGCACTTCCACGAACCCTTTAATAGCGCACCACCCCCTATCAGTGCTTTTCACCCCTCCACCTTTTATAATCACATTGTGAATTTATATCCTTATGTGCATCTTCATGGATTCAAACCCTACACCTCTCCTTCAATGATGGAACACCTTTACCACTACACTATGTTGTTTTGATTTCTATTTAATGATATTTCTGTTTATATATATATATACATATATTTATATAATTATTTTAAAATTCATTTGTGAAATATATATATGTGTGTGTGTGATATATATATACTTATATTTATTTAAATATATTATATATTATATTCATTTATATATAATTGAATATAATATAAATATATATCTCTTTATTAATACACACATATGTATATGTATATATAATGTAAAAATGGATAGATATTATTTTAAATACATCTTTAGAATATGTATTTATTTACATATATTAGAATATACATTTTTACATAAATATGTTGATATATGTATTCATATGAGTGATTTATCAAAAGTAAACATAAGAATCATGCATAAATTTAATTATAAATAACATTAAATTTAGAAAAATGATAAAATTTCAAAACCATAATATCAATATAACTATAATACCTAGGAATAAAATTATTCACCACCAAAAAAGGCAATAATCCCCCATATAATAGATTGAAAATCCATCGAATGTCCAAAAATCAAGGTACCTTGACTAAAAACTCTATTTTTTAGATCTTATGAGATTTTTGGCCTTTAAAATTGTGATAGAGGTTTAACATTGTCATTAACGGTGTAGATCTCATCATAAAATTTGATTTGAAATGTGGTAGAGCATAAATGGGCACCCATATCAAAATTTATCACTGTTTGTAGTTTGAGTTACATTTACAACTTATGTTAGATATTTTATTATTTTTTTGATTTCCTATCTTCAAATTGATATTAAATGATTATTAATCGAAAATAAAAATAAAATTTTTAATTAAAAAATTTTATTTATTTATTTTGTAATCCATTTTCACAAAATATCTTTTATATTAAGTGTAAATTTCTATTTACCTTATCTAAAACATATTTTAAAAAATATATATTATATTTATATGAATATAAATATATTCATATATTAATATATTATTCTTAATGAATATTTTTATGTATATCTTTATCACTGATACTAAAAAAGTTTTGATAAAGAGGATTTGTTATTAGTGCTTCTAAAAAAGTGCTAATAAGGACCCCCCATTAAAAGAGTTTTTTTACAAGTGATGTTAAAAGATCCCATTTATCAGTGCTTTTTTAAAAGAGCTGATAATGGTCCCCCTTTAACTATGTTTTTTAATCATTATTAAAGACCTCCTTTAATAATGTTTTTTTATCACTGACAAAGGGGGTGTCTAAAATCGTTTTTAGATAGCGCTGTTAAAGCCTTAGAATTGGATAAACCTAGTTTTTTAGTAGTTTCTATTGATACTGATGAATAGAAATAATATAAAACGGTCATTAAAAAAAATTGTGGAAAATATATTATGATTATGAATACCTTTTGGAAAAAATTTTCTTTGAAAATAACCTTTGAAAAAAATTTATTTATAATGTAACCTTTTAGACTAGAAATGGAAGGTTCAAAGAAATAATGATACGTAAATCTGTACATATCGTGCGAAGTAAAAGAACTTTCTATTTGCACGATTAAAGGTTAGAATAATACATTGTTTTAAAAGAGAAAATAATATTCCTTTGAAAACAATGGTAAAAGAAAAAAAGGATAAAAATTTCTTTACCAAATCATTTTAAAAATATTTTTGAATTGTTTTTATTAAATCATGATTTTTAAAAGAAAATGGGTTCTCTAACTAAAGAGATAAATAATGTTGGGTTTTCTTAAAAAAAATTCTAAACATTTTCAGTACCAAAGTGTGTAAAAATGGTACTAATACTAGAAAATTCTCATGAATAACTACATAATAATGATAGGGTTTGTTGAAAAATTGCCATACAATTTCCTCTAATGGACGTTCCATTGCAATATCATTAGTACTATTCTTGAGGAAAATAATCTTTAAACATCCCAAGGTGTCCCATACAACTTTGAAATTTTTTAAATCATAAGACTCATGAAGGATTAATTTTGAATGGAATTTTCAAATACAATGACTATAAAATAATTCATGATATTATATATTAAAATCGGTAGTATATACAAGACATTAAATAATCAAATTTTGAATATGACATTTATCTCACAGATGTAAAATGTGAGATGAGAATCCATTACCTTGAGTTTCCTTTTGGGAGAATATCCTTTCAATTCTTGTATAATAAAGTTATTTTTATTTTCTAATTAATTGAGAAAATTTTGCAATTTTATAATTAATTTTATGTCACTTTTGACTTTGTTTTATACAACTACTTGAAAAATTCTGTTTACGTTGGGTGTTTAGAACAAATTTGAATTATCTGTCAAAAACAACATTGGTAGGTCAACTATGGTTAAAGTGGTCATTATATAACATCTCAAAATTAATAATCACGAAATAATTGTCATATTTGTTTCATTAATTTTTCATTTTAAATAAATCATTAAATATGGTTATGAAAAACAAACCAACATTACAATCATGGAGATGGTAGTTTGTACGTACGCATGAGTAATGCTCTTATTTTTCAAGGATTTTTATGGAGAGAAGGTAAGTAACACTATATCTTTAAAAAATTATAATTATATCATAAATAACATATTATTAAGTCATATAAACTTTTATATAGAATTATTGTGATGTAAAATGAATCACATCGTGTTGAGGAGACGGTAGTCCACATTTCCATGAATGATGTTATCACTTTTTAAGTGTGTGACATGGTAATAAAGAAAATGATATATATATATATATATAGAGTATATATACAGAAAGTTAATTATTTAATTAATATCATATAAAGTTTTTTAATGTCACTTATTTTTAATTATAATAATCATTTATACATTCCATGGATCGTGTGAACAAATCACATCGCTTTGAGGGGGCAGTAATCCACACTTCCTCAAATAAAGTTATCGTATTAAAAAAAATAAAGTATTAAAGTTATGTGTTATAAAAAATTTAAATAAGTATAGAGAAATAATTAATATCATATATATCATAAATAAATAGAGTTTCCATCATAATTTCCAACCATGAAAGTTGGTAATGGAAAATGAACAATCATTATTTCGTGAGGCAGTAGTTTGTCGTACACAGAAATAGTATGATGGTTGTCCATTAGATGGAGGTGTGTGTATGTGTAGGTATAAACTTTAGCATAAAAAAATACTAGAATATTAAGGATAATTTTATTGATATATAATAATATAATAAGAATATATTAGGGGTTGGAGAATGGAAATAAAACTAGAAAGCTTGAGAGAATACATTACCTCTTAATCGGGTAACTACTTTTGGTTTCTAGAAAAAGGATTCCTTAGAAGGATTAATTCTAAAATGGAGGCTTAATATTATAGTGGAGGTACATTGGGAAGCTATATGGGAATATATTTTTCAAATATAAGTGGTTTGAGATGTGTCAAGAATAGGGAGAGGTGGCGGCATTTTATAAGGCAGGAAAATGACTCACTTGGTCATTTGAAACCAAGTTAGGTGTACCCATGTATTAACCAAAAACATGTCATAAAAACCAACCAAACTCAATAATGGAAGGTTAATTTCTTAATTATGACTATAAAAGGGGTTTTGGTGACGTTTCTAGGTCATTTGGCCCCTTAAGTTAAAGATTTAGTCCTTTTTTAAGCTTAATTTTACCTTAACAATTGTAATTAATTTTAATTACTTTCACTAATATTTTTATAAAAAAAATAGGTCTTATTATGAATTAGAAATTATTTTTATTCCAAATATGGAATCCATTTTTTCAAATTCAAATCACAGAATTGGTAGAAATTAATTTTAATTTAATCCCAAAGATGGGACGATAATGCATGTTTTTAAGGTAAAAATGTATGAAAGTTTGCTATTTTTTATAATAAATATAAAATTAATATTTATTAGAATGTCATAAATTGTATTAATTTGCAAAAATATTATCTAATTAAACTTTAAAATAAACTGAAAATATAATTCAACTTATAAATAAATTAGATAAAAAAGATGTATTGAACTAAAATTCAGTATTTTTAACTATTCATTAAATATGAAATGTTTCAGAAAAATATCAAAAATTCACCATAAAATAATTATTATATTTATATTTCCAAGATTATGTTTATTTTTACATATTAAATCAATTAACGTATCAAACTTATAATTTAAAAAGGGTTTTTTATTAAAAGGTGGTAAAATTGCTTTTATAAAAATATAGGTTTTATATATATAATAGGGTTTATTTTTATAATATGCACATCAAACAAAATGGATTAATATAAAATATGTATTATTCAATATATAACATATATATTTCATTAAAATCATTCATTAATTTTAATTAACTATGTTTATTAAGACAAAACTCCTTTGGATGTATATAAATAATAATATTTCTTTTTTATATCCAATTGGATCCTATTTTCATTTATAATTAGTTGGTAACCAATGAATTCATTTTATATTTATATAAACCATAAATTTTCCTAAATTTTTTAATACAATTTATAACTACTAACATAACGGCTAGGTTATATCGTATTATATTAAATAATAATATTTTAATAATACATTATTATTTGGTGAAAATCGGTCTTGCGTGTAATGGAAGCTATCAAGGATGTTTTTTTAACATGTAACACAAGCTATCTAGGAAGGCCACTCTTGCATGTAAAATAATCTATCAAGGAAGGCCTCTCATTCATGCAACACAATCTAACTCGGTGTTGCATCTATTGAAACACATAGAATCTATTTTAAATAGTAAATATTTTATAAATTATCTATATATTATATTACCTTACATGTTCGGTGTCACGTTTCATACACGCTATCAAATAAATTGTTCATACTTTAGATTTGTAGTTCGTCACATTCTACCAACATTAATTAAATTACATCCTCGCATTTTAAACTCGATCATGGTGATAGATTGTTTGATACTTCCTATGTTTGAAATCCCACACAATGAGAAGGGTTTATAAGTCATACACTATAAAAGAGTGAATAGAAAGTGCATAGGTCACATGGAAAACCATGTAACTAGGTCTCTACGTAGGAGAACATCAATGTAATGTAGAGATACGTACTTGCAGGAAAAATGTAAATATTTATATGGAGTGAATGTGGTCATCAATCAAAAATAAGTTAATGATCAATGGAAAGTAGAGGACCTCAAAGCCATAAATCATTAATGATTTATAAGACCACATATTCAAACGAAATTAAGATATTAGGAAAAAATTTTACTTTTAAGACATTTTCCTAATGTTGGGTAATTATTTTACTACTTAAGAATATAATGAAATATTCTTACATGATAGGTTTCAGTTTCAAATGATAAATCCTATATTTTTTTTTGTGTATTGATCAAATTCAAATTCATTCCTTTACTCCTAGAAATTAATTATCAATAATGATTTTTTATTCCCAAATCACTAAAAGAAACATTTAAAGGATCGTGAGGCCTATAAAAGAGTGAAAATTCTAACTATTTCATTAACTATCTTCCAAAAACAATATGGTTAATAGATTAATATATAATCCTCATAAGTGAAACTACTGGTTTATCATTAATATTTATTCATCAAATTGTTTAACTAAAAACAATGAAAATTTAACCAGGAAATTTCATAGATTAGTGGTTGGCAAGAAACCCTTATCATCCTTTGATCATGGGTTTAAGACCCGCAGCCTTGCCAGATTTGATTGGTTATCACCCAGATTATAGGTCATCCTTTTCTAAAACAAAATTAATATAATTCCTAAAATAAATATGATGGAAATCCTTTATATTAGTTTACTCACAAAATAGACTTTTAACTAAATTTTTCAATAAAACCCTAATACATAAATACTTCAACCACTTATTTCCACATAGATATTTCCTTAGTCTATAGTTTATCCATAATATCATTTATAGGATTTTTAAATCATGATACCCTATTTTCAATCTAAACACCCTAGTTTTAACTTAGGTTATTCATTGTCAAAATCCTTCATGGTGGTTTTTAAAGAAAATGTAAATTATCCTAAACATATCCGCCAAGAGTTTCAAAGAAGATGTGCAATAAGGTCAATTGTTGTATACTAGGATACCCCATGTTAGGCTCAAAATACCTTTTCACAGTTATTAATCCAAGCTACAAATGTACCTAAACCACATACACTTGTTGTATCCATACATGGATATATTTCTATAAATAACTGAATAATATCTACCGTACCAAATTTCTAGAATTTATTTCTATACTTATCCTCAAATTCTACCTTAGTTCTATGTTCTCAAACCTATGTTTTCTTAAATCTGGTTTCCAAGGATGATACTAGACTTCCTCTGATACCAAAAGTAGTAACGTGACCCCAGAAGGCCCATAGTCGGTGTCTACTACTATTAAATTAAAAATATTACAAGGAATTAAATCCTGAAGGATCAAGAGTTTAGAATTATTGGTAAATGAGATACATACTTGAGAAAAGAATACACTAATTAAAACATAATTTTTTATTATTTATAAATAAATAACTTCAAGGACAAATCTAATACATCTAGTAAATCCATGAATATCTTTCAATGTACTCTTCATGGATTCCTAGGAAAATAAACATAAAAAGGGTGAGCCTAAATTCTCAAAAAGGTATAAATATTGAAAAAGTAATGTTGAATCAATGAGAATAATAATTATGACGTGGTTAATAACTAAACTCACGTTCTATATAATCAATAAACTGAGAAGGAAGTTCACTATATAATCAATAAACTGAGAATCATGTTCATAAATATTATGGAAAGTTAATAACTGATAACACATTTCATTGAAATAACTAGATAAGGAAAGAAAATATGGCAAGGAAAGAAAGTGAATCACGTTATATCTAAATAAATGAAAATGAAATGTATTCAAATATATGTTGATGTAAAATAACATGGATGAATAATAACTAAAACTAATCAAGGGAAATGTTTTTTTAATAGACATCATGTTTGAGGCACATGAAAACCTATACCATCAATACCTTTCACAAGACGGTTTAAACATTTATAATTTTTGAAACTAATTTTTCTCATGAGAACCTACCGATTCATTAAGGACCTATATAAATTTCGTGCTCCTCACGTCATTGCCTGTCCAAATCATTCCTCGTATCGAATAATCAAAATAAATAATATTCCTTAACAAATATCTGTATTGAATAATGGATATGAAATTATCAATATTATCCCAAATAATAAAATAACTATCCAAGTAGACACTGTATGTAAAGTGGTATAGGGTTTAGTTAATATTAATATACATGATGAATGAAATTGAAAATTAGGGGTAAATTGAATGTTCAATGTTCAAAGAAGATTGAATATTTCAAGGGGAATAAAAAATGATTCAAAGAAGTGAATGAGAATATTATCCTTGGATAAATCAATAATAAGCCACCTATAGGAAGAATAAAGATGGTATCAATAAATAAAACTCATGTGGGGTATAAATAAATGGTTATTGTTGATTATGAATAGAAATACTATAAAATTAAATTTAAAAAAAATTCCTCGAGGAAAATATCCTTTTATTATGAAAAACCTTTTGGAAAATTATTTCATTGAAAATCACTTTTGAAAAGGTTTTCTTTAAAAATTTACATTTTATACATGAAAAGGGGTCTTCAAATAAATGATGGTGGGTAAATCTGTACTCGTCATATGGGGTAAAAGAACATTCTTTTTTCATTATTAAAGGTTAAAAAAATGAATTGTTCGTAATGTGATAATAATATTCCTTTGAAAACAATGGTAAAAGAAAAAAGTGTAAAAATTTCTTTACCAAATCATTTTAAAAATATTTTAATTTTTTTTAATACATTGTTTTTTGAAGAAAACAGATTCTCTGACAAAAGAGAGAAATAAATTTTTGTTTTCTTAAAAAAAATTTCTAAAACATTTTGAGTACCAAAGAGTGGAAAAAATAATACTAATACTTGAAAACAGTCATGAATAACCAGATAATAATGAATGGTTTTATTAAAAAATGGATATATAATTTCCAATAATGGAAATTTCATTGAACGATCATTAGTACAAGTCATAAGGAAAATAATCTCTAAACATCGCAAAGTGTCCCATACCACTCTAAAACAATTTAAATAATAAGCCTGATGAATGAATAATATTGAATGAATATTTTAAATACCATAAACATAAAATAATTAATGATATAATATATCAAAATGGGTATTATATACACCACACAAAATAGTTAAATGTTGAACATGATATTTATCTCATTGATGTAAAAAGTGAGATGTAAATACCTAACCTCGAGTTTCATTTTGGGTGAACGTCATTTGAATTGTTGTATAATAAACATATATTAATTTTCTAATTTCTTGAGAAAATTTTTCATGTATAACATTACTTTTATTTCACTCTATACTATGTTGTATACAACTACTTAAACAATTCTGTTAACATCGGCTATTTACACCCAATTCTGATTATGTGTCAAAAATAAAATTGGTAGGTCAACTATTGTCAATGGGGTAATTATATGACATCTAAAAAATAATAATCATTAAATAATTATCATATTCTCTCATTAATTATACCTTTAAAATAAATTATTAAATATGGTTATGAAAAATGAACCAACATTACAATCATGGTGACAGTATGTTGTACGTACGCAAGAGTGACATTCTTATTTTTCAACGATCGTTATGGAATGAAGGTAAGTAACACCAAATATTTTCAGAATGACCAATATAACATAAATACTATATTATTTAATCATATATACATATATATATAATTATTATTGTGTAAAACGAATCACATCATGTTGAGGAGGTAGTAGTCCACACATCTATGAACGACGTTATCACTTTTTAAGTGTGTGAAAGTGTAATAAAGAAATTGATATATATATATATATAGTATATTTCCAAAACGGTAATTATTTTATTTATATTATATAGATGTTGTTTTTTTAACATATTTTTAATTATAATCATTCTTTATATATTCCATGGATAGTGTGAATGAATGACATCACTTTGAGGGGGAGGTAGTCCACACTTCCTCAAATGATGTTATCATATTAATGAAAAATGGGAATTATTAAAGGTGTGTATTATAAAAGGATTAAATTAGAATAAAGAATTAATAAATATCATTTATATCAAATAAAAATATATTTTCCATCATAATGGTCAACAATGAAATTTGTTAAAGTAAAATGAACAATCATCGTTTTGTGAGGCAGTATTTCACTATACGCAGAGACAATATGTTCATTACCCATTAAATTTATGTATGTGTATGTATAGGTCAAACCCTTAGAATATAACATAATATTATATTGAGGAGATGATTTTTTTATACAAGAATCAAATAAGAAGATATGAGGGGTTGGATAATGGAAATAAAACTAAAATTATTGAGAGAAGATGTTACCACTTAATTGGGTAACTACTTTTGGTTTGTACCAGAAGGATTCCTTGTAAGGATTTCTAACCAAAGGGAGGATTCGAGGGGTAGGGTAGGGATTTTGGGAATCTATACGGGCAAATATTGGTTGAAACAAATTGGTTTGAGAGGTGTCAGGATCGAGGATAGGTTGTGACTTTTTATAAGGGAGGAAAAAGACTCACTTGGTATTTTGAAAACAAGTTAAGTTTACCAACATTTTTACCTAACAAAATGACATAAAAAACCAACCAAAATCAATTATGGAAGGTTAATGGCCTAATTATTTCAATAAAATTGGATTTGGACCTATCCTGAACTTGATCCATTCACTGTGAAAATGAAAGTTGATATGTCACTAATCTTATGCCCTCAAGGATCTCAAAGGGGTCAATATTCCTCGGGATAAAACTTCCCTTTCTTTGCAAAGTGTATGAATCTCTTCCATGGTGATATTCAAAGTAAAACTGTTTCTCTAAAATCAAAATTAAATTCTCTTTGGTGGTAGTTAGTATAGCTCTTTTACTGACTCTAGGTAGCTTTTATATGTTTTTGTATGGATTGAAACATCTTTGTAATCACATTCACAAGATTTGGTCCATGTATCTTTCATCCCACAACTTCATCCCAAAAACTTTTGGGTTCTACATTTCTTTTCATTCAAAGATTCATATAGATCCATTTATATAATCGAGTTTTAGTTTTTTTTATGATAAATCAACCAATGGGATATGTTGATCACATCATCCTTTAAATTCCACCAAGCATGAACTTAGCATGTCCTCAAGTGGTTTAATAGTCCTTTTAGATTTTCTATCAGTTTGGGGAAGATAGGTCATGCTAAAATTTAATTTAGTACTAAAATCTTATTGAATGCTTCTATAGAAATTAGAGGTGAACCTTGGATCACAATCAAATATGATCGAATGTGGAACCCCGTGAATCCTCACCATTTCCTTCACATATATCTTGGAAATTCTTTCAAGTGAGAAATCATCCCAAATAGTTATAAAGTGGTCAATCTGGGTGAGTCTATCCACCAAAATCCATAATGTATTTTTTCTATGGATGTTTTTGGGAGACTGGTGGTAAATTCCATTGTGATATTCACCAATTTCTACATGATTATAAGAAATGGTTTCATCATCCCTTTGGAATTTTTTTACTCTACATTAATTGCATGGCATACCAAACACCTTTATATATACTCCGTAATCTCATTCTACATGTTGTCCCATCAAAAGTGTTCTCAAATATCAAGGTACATATTGGTACTTCTGGGGTGGTGTAGAAAGATAGGATATGTTCATTATACAATAGCCTGATCATTATCTCATGTAATGAAGGAACACAAAGCCTCATTAAAAACTGAATTACACCATCATCATCAATTTGGAACTCATGTAGCTCCCCTTCCTTTATTGATTTCAACTTTTTTAGCTCTGGATCATCCATTTATGTCTTCTTGATCTGCTCATAGATATATGGTTTGGAAATCATTTGGGAGATGTAGGATCTGTTCCATGTCAATATGATTTCATGATATATCCTTTTCATATACAAGAAGATAAGTTCTCTCTCAATTTTCAACATGGATATAGTAGCATGTTCTTCTCTTTTAAGAGCATCATCTACCTTATTCTCTTTTCTCAGATTGTAGTGAATATTTAAATCATACTCCATGATTAGATCAAACCATTTTCTTGGATGCATATTGTTATACTTCTATGTTAATAGACACTTTAGACTCTTATGATCAGTATATATTTCAAAATTACCACCATAAAGATAGTGCGACCAAGTATTTAGAGCAAAGATCAAATCTTCTAACTCTAGATCATGCGCTAGGTAGTTTTTCTCGTGGATGTTTAACTATCATGAGGAATAGGATATCACTTTTTCATTCTACACGAGTACAAAACCCACAAATTTATTTGAATCATCACTATATATCAAAAAACCTTGTCCACTTATTGGTAGTGTGAGTACATGTTAAGACCAAGATGGTAAGGACGACTATCATATTTAGGTATTATTTCTTGTTTTCATGGAAGTTTAAGAAGAAAATAAATCACCTCACTTTTTATTTGGTGAAAATCAGACTTACCATCGTATTCAAGAACATAAGACTCACAATGGTTATGAAAGTCCATTGTATTGGGATTATGTTTTCAGGATGAATATGGTCATTATACTCAACCTAATTTTGAAATGAAATGGTTAATAATTATGGGGAAAATCAGAGACTTCCTGACTTCGATGAAAATGTAATGATGCTTTCCTGATCTTGGAGTTCTCATAAATCATTAGTAAGTTATAAAACTAGTGATTAATGATTGATGAAATAAAGAGAATAAAAAAATTATACAAATAATATTCATTTAGATCATAATCATACCAATCATATTCAGGTTTAGAAGGAAAGAAAGATGTTGATAAAATATAGGTATGTAGCAACACTTTACATGGTAGGTTATATGATGATGAAGCTGATATTCAACATAATCAAAGTCATGAAGGAATTAAGGGTACTTGCTGAAAGTTTACGAAAGAATAAATTTGATAAATTTGAATCATTCTAGTCTCAAGATCATCAAAATGATATTTCTGGATGAATAATTGTTTAATGACCAAGAAGGAAGATCGTAATGAAGGTGTTAGTTTTTAGTTAAACTAAATGCCAAAAAGATGTAAATCCTCAAAGAAAGGAGTTAGCAAGAATCATATTCAAAAAATAAATAAGATCTTAATGTTTATCCATTTGATTTAGTATGTCATCATATTCATCAAAGGTTGAATTTTTTGTGATAAAAATTGACCGGTATCATATTTAGAAGAGAAATAATTTTTTTATGTTGCTGATACCGGTCCATCGGACTCGGTGTGCCATAATAATCATCAGAGGAAGAATTGTTTGAAACTAATGAATTTAATGAAAATGAAAGGTATGTGGTGGCCAATATGACGAATAAATTTAGAGATTTATAAATAATGTAGTCTACCATTTAAAATAGGTTTAACTACTTTTTTTAGCATTCAAGTGGGTCAAGAGAAGAGATAATGAAGAATATATTATTTTACATTTGTCTTCATCGTAATGATTTAGATCATAATGACAAATCAGAATGGGAAATTAGAATTAGAATAATTTTTTTAAAGAAATTATAAAGTATAGATAATGTTATTTGATGATTCATGATGGTTCAAGATATGTTGAGAAGAGTTCATAAAGGAAAGATGCACCTGAAATTTAAAGGAACATATAGATTTGTAAAATGTATGGTAGATGTTCTATTAATGGTGAATAAGATACAAGGCAGAGCTTTAGAGAGAATAGAAGGTTTCCTAATTGAATTTTTTTGAATAAGTATTTCGGATAGAAGAAGCATATTAGGAGAGACAATATTGTATTCAACTGGTCATCGTATTGTGCTGAATCATCAGACTAGAAAAATTGTATTGTGATTTCTAGATTGAAGAAGAAATGGTTTATAATTTTCTCAAAAATATTCGAACAAAGTCATATATTTTTCTTATTGATCAATTATACAAGGATAATTAGACTGAGTTTTATAAAAAATCCTATAAAATTTCTTACAAACATCCAGGTAAGAATGTAAATATTTTTCATAAAAAAGAACACATTTGTCAAAGTTAATGAAGAAGCAGCATAACTTGTTTTGTTACAAAAAATTGTATAACATCATTTGTTCTTGAAGGATAATATGCACTATTAAATTGTTTACACAGTGACACACAAGTGAAAGTGCATGTCCTACTCAATGTATTCCACACAAAATGATTGTATTCTAGAGGATTGTGTGGTATTAGATCATTTTCAAGCAATACCATGGATGTAGATATTATTGTTGAATAATACACCTTATAAAATATTGTGTTCTTATAGATGTGGGTTTTAATTATTTTCAATAGGAAAAGAAATATTTAATAGGAGGAAAATGTTATTTAATAAGAAAGGAAATATAAATGAAAAATATATCACCAATTCACCCACACCCTCTCAGTTATTCAATTATCTTGACTGGGCTATTATAATTAGTATCAGAGATAGGTTCCCTTCATTTATTCTTTTTTGATGTTTTGAAGAGAAGTTGATGGATAATCTAAATTTTGTCAATAATAAAGGAATCCTGGTTTTAGATGGTAAGAATTATCATATCTAGAAAGATATAATGTTTCCCCATCTTATGTCTATTAGATATGATTTTATTGAAGATGTAACAGATGTATTTCCTAATATTGATGATAAAGTCCATCTTAATCAGTTGATAAGATTAATCTTGAGAGTAATGGAAGGGACACGAATTATTTACTGTCATCACTTTATAAAAGTGAATTTTTAAGGGTGAAGGGTGTTTCCATATCTAAAGGTATATGGTATAAGCTGAAAAACATATATGAAGGGAATACAAAAGTGAAGAAGAAAAGTTACAAATCTAGAGGCTGAAGTATGAAGACTTGAAAATGGGTGGGAATGAATCTATTATGGAATTATTTACCAGGTTAAATAACATAATCAACACTATCAGATGTCTTAGTTAAAAGTTTGAGGATCATTTAGTTATTGAAAATATATTATGAATTATTCCCAAAAAATTTGATGCTAAAGTTTATTAATTAGAAGATACATGTCATAAAAATTTATCTATAGATTATTTTCATAGAACTCTCATCACTAATAAAATAATTAGGTATAAAGATATGAAAATAAAAATAAAATTTTATAGAGAAATGCAATTCTTGACTGCGAAGAAAGAGAATTCAAATAATATTATTATTGAAGAAGAAGGTGGTTATTTTTATTCTTAAAATGAGGTATGTAAAAATAATTATGATATTTTATCCTTTTTTTCTAAAAATGTGAGAAAAGGTATAGGTAAATATAAAGGGAATTTTCCCTTGAAATATTTTGAATATGGATTCATTGGAAACATTACAAAACAAATTCCATAAATAAAGAAAGAAAAATATGGTGATGAAGAAGAAATAAGGCCAAGAAGGTCATAGAGGAAATATGGTGGGAAAGAAAAATTTTTTCCATAGGAAAGGGATAAAAATTCTCAAAACCTAAATGGTGTATTTTCTTATCTAAAGATAAAGAATAAGAAGGTAGTAAAGCTAAATCCAAAAATTATACTAAGCATGTTGGTGAGAATACTTTTAGTGTTACAATTAATGATAACAAATTCAAAATCAACTGTTCTGATTAAGAATAAACTCAACTTAAATTTCATTTAAAATATGATTTGAAATATATTTGAGTAATATTAGAAGTCTTGAAAAACAAAACAAAAAGATGGACGATGAATGTTCCTCATAAAAATTTCATTAAATTTTTTTAGATGAGAATAAAAAGATGCAACTAGATATTAGTGATTTGAAAAACTATCTTAAGGAAGATAAGAATCATAATGAACATCTAGAATTGAAGTCAAAGGCATAAAAATAATAGTTATAACTTGTCTAGTAAAAACTTTGTAAATATGAAAATAAAATTATATTTTCAAAAAATTCTATATATGAAGTCGGTTAAAGTTTTCATAAGGAAAGACCTGATAAGGATAAAGAATGTAACCATAAAAATCTTATCGGAAATATAGAATTATTTCTGGAAATAAGAAAGTTAGAAAATTATGTATGTGGCTATGATTAACAATGTTGATAATTCATAAGTTTTTGAAAAACCTGAGTCTAAAAATGTTTCTAAAAATTTTGAATATGTAAATGGTTCTATTATTTATATTAATGACAAGGATAAAATGATAAATAAGCTAAAAAAGATTATTCTGAATGATAATATAAAGGTTGGTGGTCAACAAAATTCAGATAAGAAGGTTGCTAAGAAACATATTCATAACACTAGTCAGTATGGAAGCTATAAGGGAAAATATTCTTTCTTTGATTACTACTAGTATTGTGATGTTATCATAAATAAAACAATATGTTTTGGTTCAACCAACAACATTACTACTATTCCATAGGTTATGAAAGTCATTGGTTTATGGGGAGTCAATCGTCTCAAAAGAATAAGTATGAAAAAGAAGTTCTAAAGAAACTTGATAATGATGGTGGAAAAATTAAAAATAGGTTCCAATCCCAAGAATCTATTTTTAAAAGATGTGAACATCCATGTAATCTTTCTAAGGGATTTATTTTTTTGTTACATGAAAAATATAAATTTCTGAACATTTCTCATAAGATGGAGGTGAAGAAAGAAAAATCTCTTGTTGTTAAAACTACCCTCAAATCATTTAAAGGTGAATGGACTTGTTTTCTTGATAGCGGGTTTTCCTCACACATGAAAGGAGATTTAAAATTTTTGAATAATTTAAAATACTTTAAAGAGGATACTATGACATTCAACAATGATGAAAAAATAATAATCAAACGTATTGGATCAACTATCATTGGGAAAGAAAAGATTAAATCTGAGAAATATTTATTTATTGATGTGTTTAAACTAAAAGTGTTGAGTGTTTTACAATTGTGTGATGAATTTAATAAAGTTACCTTTTAGAAAGATGTGTTTATTTGTGAAAATTTATAATGATGAAAAGATAGTTACTAGAGGCCAACATACAAAGGGAAACTTATTTCATGTTGGTGAGGTACAAAACTCTTTTTACTTGGGTATGGTAGAAGAAAATTAATTATGGCATAAAAGGATGAGAAACATGTGTCAAATAAAAAAGAGGATGTTATTAAAACGATATTGTGTTCAAGATATTCATGATTTTCAATGAATAAGATTTTTTTTTTTCACTATTTTTTATAAGTGAAAAATTACAATGTCTGTGTATAAGAAAGTTGAAATTTTTTAAAAACAGCCCTTGGAACATATTCATTCTGAAATTTATGGACCAATGATAAAACAATCAAAAATGATGATAATTACTTGATCACTTTCATTGATGAATTTAATCACATTACTTGTGTTATGAATATGAAACATAAATCATATTTTCTGAGAATGTTTAAAGGGTGTAGGAGAAAATATAATAAGAAAAGTAAGTATTCAGTGAAAAAGTTGAAAGCTAATAATGGTGATGAGTATAAGAATGAAGAATTTGAAATATATCCAGACAATAATTGAATTTTTCATGAGTATAGGTCCTGATACACACCTCAACAAAATGGGATTGATGAATCGAAGAATAGAAGTTTGGTGGAAATGGGGAGAACTATGTTATTGAACAAGGTCTTTCTCATTCTTATTAGAGTGAACCCATGAGTACTGTATATTATATTCAAAACTAAGGTTTCTATAGGCCAAGTTTGTATATGACTCCATAAAAAAATTTCATATAAAAACTACATGTTTGAAACACTTCAGAGTTTTCAGGAGTCCATGCATTATAAATAAGAAAGGCGGAAATCTGGGAAACTTTGAGCTAAAAGGTGAAGATGGAATTTTTCTTGGTTATGATAAAGAAGGAAAAGGATATATATGTTTCCACAATGAAATAGAACGAATTTTTTATTCTAATAATTTGAAAGTTATTTAAAAATATAATATAGAAAAATATAATCAAACAGATAATGAAGTTGAGCAGGATTAAGAATGTTTTGTCAAAATTTCTGATAAAGATACAACCAATTGTAATCCTATTCAAAAACAAGAATCAAACTCAGCTATTTTAAGTGATGAAAACGAATCTCTAAAACCTCATCCTAAGATGAGGAAGCTAGTGGAAACTCAGAACATTTTTACTGATCAACATAAAAAGGTTTGAACAATAAGAAAAACAATTTCTATTACACGTACTTCTTTGTATTCAAAAATTATTCCGAATGGTGTGAAATAAGATTTTGAGTATCTAGAATGGGTTCATTCCATGAATGAAGAGTTAGACTGGATAGAGAATAATGATTCATAAGAAATCATATCTAATCCTGATAACTAAAATATTATTGGTACAAAGTGGGTTTCCCAGAACAAAATGAATCAATAAGGTGAACTGATAACAAAAAATGAAAGATTAGTATGTAAAGGTTACTCTAAAATTGATGGTGTTGATTTCGATGAAACTTTTTCTCTGATGGAATGGTTAGAAACAATCATAATTTTTCTGGTTATTTCAATACAATGGAGTTAAATTTTTTTTAAATGGTTGTAAAGTCTGCAATTATAAATGTTGATCTTAATGAGGTAGTTTACACTGAACAACATTGTGGATTTTTTGTTGGGAAAGAGGAAAGTTATATGTGCATATTTAAAAAATCCTTGTATGCACTAAAGAAATCTATGATGGCATAGTAATCCAAACTGGATACTTTCGTAAGGAATATGATTTCTAAGAAAGGAGGAGTTGATAACAATATTTACATCAAAGAAATTCAAGAGTTTTCCATTATCATAATTTTTTATATTAATGACATTATCATTACTAGGAAAAATAAAAGATCTTGTGAAAATTTGTCTAAATAAATGAAAAAGTTGTTAAGATTTCTATGTTGGGAGAAATAAAATACATTATTGGGTTACAAATTTTTTAAAATAAGAAACACAATTTTCTTTCTCAAGAAAATTATGTTAAAGAAATTCTTAAAAAGTTCGGTATAAAAAATTTGAAAATAACTTACACCTCAATATCAGTGGGAACCAAGTTGAGTAAAGATGGAGAAGAAAAGAAAGTTGAACAGAAAGAGTTTCCAAAGTTGATTGGAATTATTTATATTTTACTACCTTATGACCCAATATTTTTTATTATGTTACCTTATGTGAATGATTTTATAGTGATCCTAGATGATAAAATTTACTTTCTAGAAAAAGAATCATCAAATACATCAAAGGCCCACAAAATTTCGAAATCAGGTATGATGGCATCAAAAGTATTGAATTTTTTTGGTATTCAGATGCTGATTGGGTAGTAAATATTGATGATAGAAGATCCACATCAGGTGGAGTTTTATTTCTATGTAAAAGTTATATATTTTTGGAATATAAAGAAATAGAATTCAATAACTCTCATTACATCTGAATCTGAATATTATTCTACTACACAATCTTCTACCCAACTTATATGGATGAAGAATTAGTTAGAATACTAACTTGTTGAATTGATGTTACCTTTTATCTTGGGTGTTGATAATCAATGTGAAATCAACTTTTCCAAGAATCTGGTAAAACATTATCATTCAAAACATATTGATATCAACAATTATTACATCAAATATCATGTGTCGAATAATGATTTGAAGTTGGATAATGTTCTTGAATCAGGACAAGCTGTCGACATTTTCACAAAACCATTACCCAAGGAAGCATTCTCTAAATTGAGCTCGAACAAGGTCATCTAACCTCTTTCACATCAAGGTTGATGTATGTGTTTTTTCCCTCTCTCAGCTTATCTTTGGAATGTGTTTTCAAGGTGGGGAATTGTTTTATAAATCTATCATTATAGAATCATGTAAATAGAGAGAGTTGCTGGTAAATTGTGAATTCATCATTGTAAGTGTGTGAACTGTTCTAACTATTTGTTGGAGTGGTTGTTGGAAACAATTTTTTGTGTATTCTATGGAGGATTAAAGTTTGAGGAATAAAAGATGAAGAAATATTTATAATCACTACTTTTGGACATCATGAATTTTATGTCAGTAATTCTTGTTTCCTATAATGATTTAGCACATGTAGTCTTATAATTATTGAAAAGTAATACATAGATTGAGGATAAAAAGTTCAGTGATTTATGAACCTTGGTTGAAAAAAAAATCCAAAGTGAGAGATTGTTAGGAACAAGATGATAAAGATGAATATCATATTCAGGTATTTTCATTTGTTGTCAATGGATTTTATGAAGAAAATAAATCACCTCACTTTTTAATTGATAAAAATTGGACTGACCATCATATTCAATGAAATAAGACTCACAATGGTTAGGAAATTCCATCACATTGGGAATATGTTATCTGGATAAAGAGGATAATGAAACACATCCAATGTTTTGAATGAAATATTTGATCATAATGGGGAATAATTTGAGTCAACCCAACTTTGATGAAAATGTGATGTTGCTTTTCTAATCATGGAGTTCTCATAAATCATAAGTATGTTGTAAAACATGTGATGAAATATTGATGAATGAAATGGGAGAAAAATATTATTCCAATAATATTCACTCTGATTGTAATCATGCCAATTGTATTCAAGATGAGTAGGAAATAAATATGTTTAGAAATGATAGGGATGTTTCAACACTTTACTTGGTAAGTGAGATGATGCTAAAGTTGATCTTCAAAGTAATAGAATTCATAAAGAAAGTCATGATATTTGTTAAAAGTTTACGAAAGATGAAAGTTTATGTATTGTAATCATTTTGTTCTAAAGATCATCATAATGATATTTCTGGATACATATTTGTTTAATGTTAGGGTAGGATAGTGATAATAAAGGTTCTAGTTTTCGGTCAGACCAAAATCTAGAAGATTTAAATCCTTGAAGAAAGAAGTTTTTGAGAATCATATTCAAAAAATAAATAAGTTACTAATGTTGATCCATCGAATTCAGTATGTCATTATATTAATTAGAGGTAGAATTGTTTGTTATAAAAATTTATTGGTATCATATTCAGAAGAGTACTAATTTGTTAATGTTGAAGCTGGTGATACAGGTCCATACTCGGTATTCCATAATAATCATCGGATGGATAATTTTTTGGAACTGATGATTGAAAAGAAAAGGAAAATTATGTGGTGGCCAATATGAAGAAGAAATTAATAGCTATATCAATAATTTAGTTATCCATTTAT
The DNA here is from genome assembly GCA_963277665.1 of Viscum album. NCBI lineage: Eukaryota > Viridiplantae > Streptophyta > Magnoliopsida > Santalales > Viscaceae > Viscum > Viscum album. Next base: position 957,425,483 of record OY728148.1, on the reverse strand, counting down.
AATAGTTTGAAATACTTTGTTTATAATTCAAGTGGATCAAGATAAGAGATGATGAATAATATATTGTTTTAAATTTGTATTCATCATAATGAAGCAGGTCGTAAGAACAAATTGATATGGGAAATCAGAATTAGAATGATATTTACAGAAATTATAAAGATGATTTGAAGTTGTGAGAAGATTTGAGAGTGTTAATTAAGTGTTGAGAATAGATTATGAAGTTAATATGACCCCAAAATTCAAAGGAACGTGTAGATTCATAAAATTTTATTGAGTGGGAAATTTTTTAGGAATCCTACCCAAACCATTTTTTTGGTTAGTATAAAAGGGAAAGTACTTCGTACTTTTTACAGATGTACTATTCACAGAGAAGAATAGAAAACACATAGCTTTAGAGAGAATAAGAAGTTTCCATATTTTGTTTTGTTGTATTCAACTGGTCATCAAATTTGTCTAATTCATCGAACAATAAAATCATTTTGGGATTTTTGGATTGAGGAAGAAGTGGTTAATAATTTTCTCAACTATATTATAAAAAAGTCATATATTTTTCATATTGAGAAATAAAACTGGGATAATCGGACTGGGAGAATTAAATTGGGATATCAGACTGAGTTTTGTAACCAAAATTTAGAAAAGTTTTCACCAACTTCCAGGTATGAAATTGTAGAATTATTTTTTAAATAATACATTTACGAATATTGATAAAGAATCACCATATCATGTGTTGTTACAAAACATTGTATTTCATCATTTATTATATAAGGATCACATTCTCTATTTAATTGTTTATATAGAGCTACATGAGTGAAATGGAATATCCTACTCATTGTATTACACACAAAAGGATTATTTTTTTAACAGATTGTGTGGTATTAGATCATTACAAAATCATAGAAATAATGTAGCTATTCTAATTGAATAGTGATATTTATAAATTCATGTGTTTCTATAGATGTGTGTTTTAATTTTTTTCAATAGAGAATGACTTGTTTAATAGGATTTTAAGGTTATTACATAATTAAGGAAATAAAAAAGAAAAATATATCACTGATTCACTCTCTCCCCCTCTCAGTGATACAATTATCTTGACTAGGAAATTACAGTACAAGAACAATGATTAGCCTCTTCTTGATCTCCTTAAAGAATTCCTCATATCTTTCATTCATAAATAATTTACCCCATTTTTTGGTAAATGAGTTAGTTGGATAAAAAATAATGATAAATTTATCACAAAATGTAAATAGTAACCAACTAATCTATAAAACTATAGATATCTATAACACTAGTGGGTTTAGGGTATTCTTCAATTGCCTTTGTCTTTGAAGGGTCCACATAAATTCCATCACTTGTGATCACATTCCCCAATAATGTGACTTCTTGCATCCAAAAGTCACAGTTTTTGAACATAGAATACCTTTTCTCCTTCCTTAATATCACCAACACAATAATTATATTCTCTTCATGTTCCTACATAATCATTGAATAAATGAGAATATAATCGATAAACACTAACATAAATTTGTTGAGGTGGTCTCTAAAGAATATATTCATCAAATCCATAAATATTATAAGATAATTAGTATGTCTGAAGGGAAATTACTATGAACTCATAGTGCCCATACCTTGTAAGGAATGAAGTCTTTTGAATATATTCCTTCTTCAACATTTGTTTTTGATATCCATAAAAAATAGACCTTTGAGAATTATTTCACTCTTCATAGTTGATTGAATAAATTATCAATCATGTTTTGAGGATAATTTTTAATTATGGTGATCTTGTTGATATCTTGGTAATTGATATAGACCTGTTTTGATCTATCATTCTTCTTGACAAAGAGCATTGGTGAACCCCTAGGTGATGTACTAGGGCGTCTAAACCATTTTATCAAATGCACTTGTAGATACTTCTTTAACTCCTACATTTCAATCAACGCCATCCTATATGGGACTTTTGATATAGGAGTGGCTCTGGGTATGAGATCTATTGAGAACTCTACCTCACGATCAGGGGATTCCAAGTAACTCTTGGAGAAATACGTCAATGTATTTCCTAACAATGGAAATTTCCTCCAGGTTAATACCTTCCTTTGACTCAACCATTTGGGCAAGGAATTATTCTCTACAGGGCATCAACACCCACACTGTTGATGGATTTTCCAAAGAAGATTCATGATCTTCCTTGAATTTTTAGAGGATCATGGGATGGTTCAGAATATAAAAATAAATTTTTTTCCAATAGGTGATTTCTTCTCTATATAATGAAAGCCAATACATGTCCAATATAGCATCAAATGTCAACAAAGGAAATATAATAAGATCTTCAAGAAGAATCATCCCAAATATGATTATAGGAGAAGAGTCCAACACCTAGGTTGTAATGATTACACTACTATGATTTGTATAGATATCTCCAATTAAAGGTATCGGGGCTTCAATTCAATAGTTATAGGAAACTTTTAGGATATAAATGAATAAGTAGAACCAGAATAAAATAATATTTTTTCTATTATTTAGTGAATAGGAATCATACCTTGTATGAATTCATTTTCACACTCCGCTAAATTAGTAGTGATTATAGAAGATTTCCCTTGATCCTTTTACTTTGGTGATTTCTGACACTGGTTGCCCTCAAGGACATGTGGTTTAGTTCACTTGCTTTCATTACACCCTTGGTCCCTAAAGTTGAAGCATTGAGCCATGGGTGGTGCATTAGGATGTTCCTTCCTTTCCTCTGTCATGTTGGTTAGCTTCTTCATGTATCTACAATATTCATTAGCTTGGTGTACTTATCTCCCACACATAAAGAATTTCCTTATCCCTTTGAGGAAATTCACATGATGCTTCTTCCCACATTTTTGACATGTGGGTAGTTGGATCCTATTTCCTCATTTTTTATTTGACCCATAATCTTGAAACCCCATTCATCTTATTGTTATCTCTACAAACATCGGACCATTCTTTGAAATCCATATCTACTCTAAGAGCACATTTAACCATATATTCAAAACTCCAAAATTCTTATATTTATAGATCATTTCGAAGGTGTATTTTTAAAACAATAAAGAACATATATATTTGTCTATAATTATTGATAAAAAACCCAAGGAATACATTTAAAACCTTAATAAGTTTTCATCATTAGAAGTTACAACTTCTCATTCCTTTTTCTTTAGCTATATTAATTCTCTTTCAATCTATTTTTTGAAGAGTTCGATGGAAATGATTTGTAAGAAATATTTTCTTAAATAATTCCCACTCCATCTCTTAGATTTAATCCTTTAGATTTTTGTTATTTATCAATTCCTAATATTGAATAGCTTCTCCATATAAATGATAAATTGCAAGAGTCACCATCTCTTTATTAGAGAAATGGATCATAGAAATGATCTTCTTTATTGAGTTAACCAACTATTCCACATCAAGTGGATTGGAAGTTCCACTAAACATAGATGGTCATTTTTGCATTAAGAACTCAATTGATAATTGATCCTTATTAGGTGGATATGGACATTACACAGAGATCATGTCATTATTCATATCTCAAGACAACTAGGTAATAATTTCCACAATGTTTTTAACAGAACCTCCCATGTAATTGGGGATCTTATTTGGATAATTGTTGCATTGTCACTCAGACAGGTTTTAGTCCAATTTTCTCAGAGTTCCTACCATTTTCTAGAATAGAAAATGTTAGAACAAAACATAAGTCAATAAATCATGAGTAATTTATTATTTTATGAAATTAACACTAAAGGAATCTTGTATGGGATCCATATGTCTATACATTTCTAAAAATAGTCTTCTAGTATGTTTTGCCTTTACATAGACTTATACTAATCGCTTTTAATCTTGTTTTATAATCATAATTCCCAAATTAACTAAACCATTCTTAGATACCAACTATAGTGACCGTAATTTTTCATACATAATCGTTACATCATTTTAAAGATAAACAACATAATAGAGTTACAAATCTAGGATCCAAAGGGTTATGTCTTAGAAAAATTAGGCTCATAAATAACTTGTACAAAATAAAACATAAAAATTATTTTATATCCTTCTTCTTTATCCTTCTAAAATCTCACATTATCCTTAGTACATGCAATTACTTAAGGATACACATCAATGAAAGGGGTAAGATAAAAGCCATGTAAGAGGATGAATAAGGAACTTGAATCAATATAACCTGGGTGAGAATAATCATCATATCATAAGACTAGGATCATTATCAATATCATGAGGTAAAAATGTGATAAATTCATAGAATGTGGAAATGGATAAAAATGAACCATCAGGTTATAGTTCCAAATTCCACATATAGTTGTGAATAAATATAGCATCATGTTAACACATAACACATGTGAATAATCATAACATCATCACTATAAACAAATCTAGCATCATGTTCAAACATAATAAAAATTATCTCATGAGATACCACACATTACCCAATGCATTGGAGGGATATATAATTTTGGTCTTGTCATCACATCATAATATTTACATAATCATACATGTCACATAGAATGTGTAACAATCATTTCATGAAATAACCCATGGAAAGGAATGGGTTTCATGATGATTTCAAAAATTATGATTTCATAAATAAACTTCGGGATCTAAAATGAAAAATTGAAAAAAAATATTTTCTATAATAATCATTATTCTTTAGTTAAGAATAATCTACGCAAGTGGAGTCAAAGTTGTGTTTTGGAAAGAAGATTTATTTTGGAAAATCGTTGTTTTTTCCATAAAATCAAATAAAAAACATGTATATCCAAAAAAAGAAGAGGGAGGAATAATGAAATTATATTTAAGGAACATTAGATGACTATTTATAAAAATATGTCATGAAATATGGATAACCCAATGAAAAAGAGTTGGGTTCAAGAATCCCCTTAACTAAATTCCTTCTTTATTTCGTCACTTTTGCGCCTCTTGAATAATAAACATATATTTATTAAAAAACTAATAAATATGTTAATTATATTTATTTATACAATTATTTATCAATTATAATCATTTTATTATATTTATTAATTTCTATTGATGAAATTGAAGTGTTTTGATATCATGATTTTCCTAAAAAATTATTGTTTCTTTTTGATTTCACAATTTTTATTCAGAGTCATTTATATAAAAGTATGATTAACTCCAGTAGATTATAATAAATGAAATTAATTATTTAAATATTATATATAATTAATAATATCCATCCATGAAGGTGGTTATTAAAATTTTCTTAGAAATGTCTCCGTAGGTGGTTAATCAACCTTTAACGGGACGTTGTTAAAAGAGAGGGAAAGAGAAGTATTGCATTTACGTTTTTCATTAATATGACAATTGAACCATGCTGACATAAATAATATAATTTTAAATTATTGAATAATTAGTTTTATAGTATATGGTATTTAAATTAATTGGAAAAAATAAGAAAGAGAATAACAAAAAAGGGAAAAGTTAATAGAGACTTACTCTCTCCCCAATGTAGCTTCTCTTGTATGACGCTATAACACCCTTGGTGATTAGAGTTGGATTGCTCCAAAATGACCCTAAGTAATGTAAGGGGATTTAGAGGGAGTATTTGGGAAGATATTTTACTTTTGGAATGTTTGAGAGGAGTGTTTTTCCAAGTTAAGGGAGAGGGATTATTTATACATTAAGAGAGGGGTAGTTTTAGAATAAAATATTTAATAAAATAATATATCAAAGGAAAAACATGTGACAGTGCATTTTTGACAAAATAAATTATATTTAAATATAATATAATGGGTTAAAATTTTAAATCCTTTTTATAATTCTAATTCATTAACTTATTAAAAATAAAACTGAAGAATAAAAGAAATTGATATTTTAAGGAATCACTTTTGAATTTAGGTGTTTGAAATGTGATTTTTAGGATTGAAAATTAATTTTATTGCAATTTAATGACTCATTTATGAAATTAAATATAAAATTGCCGAAAATTAATTTCTATAAAGGATTATTCCATTATTACATCATGAATGATGTCACATAAGATAAATCGATTATGTGAAAAACTATATTTTTACTATTCACCTAAAAATTGATGTATTTCAGAAAATTACCAAAAAATTACCCAAGGAAAATTTTAACATGATAATTTCAAAAAAGATATTAATTTAATAATAATAAATATCTATAATATCTATAATATAATTTTTAACAGGAAAATAATAATTTTTACAAAATACTTTAAAATACAGATTATAAAAAATATGCTTTATTTTCTTTGTGGTTTTAATCTTGATATTTATTTCATTGAATTATAATATTTTTATTTACATAAATTAATCATGATAAATGTTATTTATATCATAAATTATTATTTTTTGGTAAAATCACTCTTCCAATGGCCAGGTTACTATTTCCAATGATCTTGTTACTATTCCAATGGTCACATTACTATTCAAACAGTCACATTACCTTATATATATACCACTCAATTATTTCATTCAATATTCAAAAAAATTTATATAAAGGTTCTATATTTCCATTTTAAATAATTTTTATTAGTTTACTATATTCTGTTTCTTATATATAGTGTTGGTAGTGGGGCCAATAATTCTAGCAGATGAGGTTGATCCATATTTTCTCATTTTAGATTTTCCATTTTATAATTTTTGTCCAGTTTTAATGTTTGGATATTTAATTGGATTCGTTGCTGATTAATGTAACAATATTTATTAATATAGTTTTTTATTAGTTTCTCTATATTTTATCTGTGTATAAGATATAATAAAATACACCACACATTTATTCAAGGAACAAATTTTACTAATAAACATTATGTCATTACAATGGGGTTCCATATCTCCCGCCTCAACCTAAAAGTACTATATAACTCTAGCAACATATCTGATGAGGATTAGTTGAGTCCTTCCTAGACTCTAGTACCTATCTTACTCCCATACCACTAATATACTATGAGAAGTTCTAAAAAAACTAATGAAGATGGCCCATCCTACCGCAAACATGGCACTCCAAAGTGGTGTATGAAAACTAAGGTTTCTTGAGGTTTAACTTTCAAAACTAATGTACTACAATGGAATATGATGCTAAGATGGATTCCCTCTACCCTAACTGGTCTTCATGTTATTTCCTTGGAAAAATTTTTCATAGAATCACTTCTTGCCACCAAAATAAGTGATCCTAGTTTACCCTGTAGAAATAGCCTGGCTACCTCTTGGGTCCTCTCTCAGATTCATTGCTGTGAAGAGTTCATGATTCATCAAATCTAAAAAGATACTCAGAATAAAATCATCCACTTATGACCTAACCTCATAGTGAATACCATCCTGAAAATGTTTCTCCCTAGAGATCTCATCAATAGCTAAATATGGCACAATGCATTGAAGGTTGGTGAAATGCTCAACATAGTCCCTCACTGATATTCTATCCTATATCAGATGCATGAACTAATGATCTTTCTCATCCCTCAGCATCTATGAATAGATGTGTCTCAATAAAATCACCTTGAATTACTTCCAAGATAACTCCTCCTCATTCCCATCCCACCCTAGAATATCCAACCAATGTTTAGTAGGTCCACTGAGCATATACACAACAAGATTATCCCTCCTATCTATGGGTGTCTCAAGATTCTTGAAGATTGTATAGTCTGACTCAGTCTAGAAGTCAGCTACCAGGGAGCCTCCCTCCCCAGTGAACATTGGTGGATGTTGTAGCTGAATCTCTCTCATCAACTCATACATCAAAGGAATCGTGAAAATAGTCTCATTTTCCATGGATTAAATGAACCTTAAGAAGTTTTTGTGATGATTAACATCCATTTGATCCACAATAGCTACATGAATCTCCAGTTCATCTATGTTAGGAGATAACTGATTTCCACTCTCTTAGAACTCAACTCGAAGATGATGAGGAGTTATTTTATCTACACAAAAAACACACTCCTATAAACTTTGGCTAAAAATAAAGTCAATCACAAGAGGTGATTACAGTAGATAACCATTACTCTGGATCTCTCTAACCATGGATTATAAGTGTTATATAATGAAATAATAGTTTATTTTATTCCATTTATCAAATATAATAGATATATTATTTCACAATTCATATTGGAAAGTATATAACACATGCAATAAACATGTCCCTGTCATGAATAATGCATGTATATATATATATATTAACCCTTTGTGCCTATCATGATTCATGCATACTCATATCTCACCATACTGTTCCATGATTGTAAATATCAATAAACAATAACATCACAAAATAATAACAACACAAAACATTTAAATCAACCAAGGTGAAATAACATTAATTGTAACAAGAGAACAACATAAACAATAATCCCATCCCTGGAACTCAAATTTACCCCCTTACATGGCTTAACTAGTCCAATGAGTAAGCTCATTACAAAGTCCAAATAGATCCTAGTCTCCATTCTACTTTTTACAAAAAAAAGCAATAGAAAATAACAAGCTGGTCCTCTAAAACAACTTTTTAATGTCCTCCAGTCTGATACACTCTGAAATGGTCAAAATGATTTGGTTATTATACGTAATGCATGCATCCTAATATTCTAGATGCTATTGACTAGTAGAAAGGATGTGATATTTATAGTGGGGAGACTATACCCCCAGGTAAATCATAGTAGAACTAAACCATAGTTATAAAAATTAGAGTAACCGATAAATAGTATAAATTGTATATCATACATCTAGGAAAATAAAAGGAGGAAACTATAATGATGAATAATGTAATGGAAAGATAATATGTATCTAAAAGTAAAACTGGAACCAATACAAACAATATAATCTACTCACATAAAATAATCCCAAAAGGCTCTGGTCCTGATCCCCATGTCAGACCCATCTCCAAAATCCATCGCATCTAGAAAGAAACAAAAGAATCAACAATAATGTCCCTTTCCCTTGTCCAATCCTGCATCCATGTAATCTGCTCAAGTACCAAACAGTTACAAAATAGGGTGTGAATAAAACTCAGTAGGTCGACACCATCATCCCTAAACACAACCAGCCTGATAATAATTAGATGCAACAAAGTGATAAATAGATGTATTAATTAACTAATTAATATAATATATCAATTAAACTATTTCAAAACCATGATGAAATGTCTCTGAGCATGTAAGACAACCATTCCATCTATTTCCATATACCATGGAAAAATCAAACAATCAGGTAGCTCTCTTTATAAAATAATTTCATCCTCTGATCATTACCCTATATAAATGCATTTTTGCATATGTCCCTTGGTGTATCCTGGTTTATAAGCATTTCAGTAAGTATCACTGGGAATTGCATACTATATAAGCATTTCATCCTCCAAGAAAAGCCCTATATATAAGATTTTTAGCATGTTTCATTGGGCCAAGCCTACAATATAATAATTTAAACATTACTAGGATATCCCTATATATAATCATTTCATCACCAACTCAACAAGTCATAATAGTATGTAATTCATAATATCACATCATAAATCTCAATGGTTAATTATGAAAATTAACATTTTTGATTAAAATAAACTTTCATTTATCTCTAAAATGATCAACATTCATATCAATAATCAATAATAAATTACCTAGGAATTAAATATCAAGAAATAACCTAAGGTATCATGTCATACTCACCATGATTTAAACCATTATCCATGATCTTTTTACTCAAATATTTTATCACCCAATAGGTATCCATAATCCAGGTTGCATCAACCATTGAATCTATAGGATTCCAATCCATGACTTACTATAAATCAACTGATTAAATATAGTGCACATTCCATGGTCATAATCAAAATATATAATATAATTCACAATTAAATATACCATAGGGATAGGTTTAGTCTCCATACCTTTAACATGTGATTAACACAATGCTTCTAATGACAAAATCTATTAAATAAGAAGTCACATACGATCACAAGAACAACCTAAATTAACCCAAAACAAGATCAACTCCCAAAACATAACCCATGTTTAAAATATTTACACTACAATGAAATGTAATGATGGGTGAGAAGAGGGAAACCAATGTGAAAAAACTCACCATGGATCGAATGTGAAAATGGGACATCTTGAAGGGGAAAGATAATTCAAAATTTCCTAGAGTTCACCCTAGGAGCGAGAGAGTAAAGGCTATAATAAAAAATAATTAGAGTCATAAGTACATGATACACATAAAACTACTGGGTATGAGGAATACATGATGTGTAATCCTTTCATGTCATGTATTTCCTCATTTTTAAGTTATGCTGGAAAAACCTTTTGCCCCAGGTTTATATTTATTTTGATCAACATTTAAACGATGTGAATCAGGTTCACGACACGTAACCACATCACATCATAAACTAGTTCATGAAATGAATCTAGAAATTGTTACATGTCATGCAACATGTACACAACAGATAAATTTTCATTGAATAGTTTTCATACTAGCTTCTATAAAAGTGACCAAACCACATATGATCCTTCTAAACTCATAGAAAACCCTATTAATCCCATTTAACATATTTATAAATGGAATCCATTAATTTAAATTGACATAAATGCCTAAAATTAAGGTTATTTTCTCTAAAAAAGTCTCTCTATCATCAAATAATACTTAGTCACTAAGGCTCAATTTCAAAGGAAAACCCAAAAAAATTGTTCAATAAAAAACTCAGAGTGGGATGTACATAAAAAAATATGGGATCTTCTAATGATCATTGTTTTGAAATGTTGTTATTATGTTTCATCCATTACAAAAAAAATATTATTTATATAACTAAACTTGATATATATGGATTTATATTAATATTTGTAAATGAATGTTCCTTATTTTATAAAAATAACATTTGTTATGATAACGTGATTTTAAATAACAAATTTTTTTATCTTATTATACAAACCAAGTAATGTAAATTGATAATGAAACTACTTCACATAACTCATGACACACCCAATTATGGCATCATTGGCTTGGTCATGTAAATGAAAAAGGCTTGACTAATTTATACCAAAATGGATATTTAGATTCTTTTGAAATAAAACCAATTGGTATGTGTCAAACATATTTATATGGTCTAATGAATAAAGCCCCATTTAGTAGAAAAATTGAATGTTCTAAAGAGATTATTGAATTAGTTCATACATATGTGTGTGGAACATTTCTTATTGAGGCAGGGGTGGTATCTCATACTTCACAAATTTTACCAATGATTTTAGTAGAAATGAATATGTCTACGTAATGAGGTATATGTCTGGTTATTTTGATAAATTCAAGAAATACAAGAATGAATATGGGAACCAAATTGGCAATATGATGAAGAAAATACTCATAGAACTTGGTAGAGAATATCCGAATCAAGAATTCATTGATTAATTATAATATTTTGGGATCCTATAGTAACTCACTCCTCCTTATACACATCAGTATAATGATGTAAGTGAAAGGAGGAACCACATCTTGTTGGTCATGGTGAGATCAATGATGAGTCATGAGAGCATTCCATTATTCATTTAAATATTTTAATTACAAAAACTATCACAAATATTAAAAAATGTTTCAAATATTGTGATAAATAGTATATGAGGTTCCAAAGGATTGAATAACAACTCAGAAGTGGGGTTGAAATAGATGTTCACTTTTATATGTTTCGACAATTTTGAAAATATTAAACCCTAAAACTTGTTAAAGTTTAAGTCCTTATCATCTTTTATTAGATACTAATGTTTAAAAAATTAGTAAAAAAAGTAAACAAAATTATATTTACAAGGTTCGACCTCAGTGTGAGAACCTTTAAAATTTTCATATACACTTTTATGGGTCTATATAAATTCACTAAAATAAATAAGTGAATAAAACTTGTTCCAACTCCCATTAGACACATTTCATATATCCTAATTGTAATGATTGAACAGAATCCTATTGGTTCATAAATTTTTCTTACAAATAAATGAGATAAAAATAATAAAAATAATTTGTTCAAACTACACCACAAATTCTCATGTCAGAATCCTCATTATGATGTGGTTGGGTCTGATTCTCTCCATCTAATAAGGCTGGGTCCGATGGACTCAATCTGATGAATTCAGTCTGATGGACTCAGTCTGATGAATCCATTCTCAATATGCATTACTCAAACACTTCTCAAATGCTCAGTCTGATCTTACTCAGTCAAATAAAAAAAAAATAGATATAAAAAATTATAATGAGATTTCAATATGGAAAGATAACTTTTACATGAATTCTGTAGTGCTCTTCGTTTTCCACTCACATAAAAAAGTTGAAAAGTATGAATATTCATTTCTTCTATTTATAGGCATCCCAAAAAGACAAATTTAAGAAACTAAAAATCTTTTCCCACTTACTCAAATTAAAAAAATCCAATATCTATAAATATTTTAATTTCAAGTTTGACCACTTAAATTCTTCACAAATATTATGAAATCTTCTTATATATTCTTTATAATAATTCTTCTCAGACATACTAACATTTATTCAGTATAATAGAAATTACTCAACACATTATGATTGAACTTACTCATCTCATTATGATGAAACTTCTTCATATCATTCTAAATTGAATTTCCTCATTAGATTTAGTCTAATTAACTTTATTTCTCAGATTCATTGTGATTGACTTTCCTTCTAAGATTTGGTCTTGATTGAATTTCCTTCTCAAAGTTATATTGATTGAATTTCTTCCTCAGAGTCAGTTTAATTAACTTTCCTCATCAGATTCTGCCTCATAGAACTACCTCAGCTTCAATCCAATGGAATCCTCATAATGATGGAATTATCACTGTGATGGAATTTTATTTACGATGGAAACTCCAATATACCACTTTGAAATACTTCAACCCTCATCAACTATAACTCATTCAGACTTCTGAAAACATCTATGCTCAGTACTTATTGATCTGATGACAACTTTTTTCTTGATTCCTAGAATCAATACAGTCTTTATGATTCCACTATTTCCTAAAAATATTTTATCACTATAGTTTTCCTGATTTATGAGAACTTCAATATTATCAAAGTACTATATGACTTATAAAGGAAATTATTATGACTTCCCTTACTTTTAACACCTTCTTTATTTCCAACCCGAAGTCAATATGATTGGTTTCACCTATTCTCCCCCTTTTCATCATAAGGATCACATCACAAGTGTTACAGACAACTTATGATATTTGAGAATTAAAAATTAGAATAGAAATATTTTACTGAAGCTTAGAATGTTTAAGAAATTTCTAACTCCTGAAATCACTTTCTTCATTCAACCTCTTCAGCGACATTCTATCTTTCAAACCAACATTGAGTCCAATGAATCATGAACTTCATGTCAATGGATCTGAGACTAACGGTGTGTCTGATAAGAAAACTCTAATTTTTTGATGAATTCTATGACCGGTGGTGATCATTTTGATACTTTTCATATGGTGTTTCTCATTTCAATCCTCTGTGTCTATAAAACTACTTTCTAAAAAACAAAACAATCTCCCCCTTAATTTTTGGGTTCGGACATTCAAAAACATTCACTTGTTTTTCAAAAACATTCTTCTATAAATGATTAGTTATCAACAGAAACAAAAATTTATTAAAAAAACATCACAAAGGTTCTTCAATCTCCACATTCATATTTTTTAACAACACTCACTAATAACTTTTTCAACTCTCAGAAAATTTTCACAATTCAACTATTGTAAACAACTCATGTTTTTTGAATTTTACCAAAACACATACTTTATTAAAGGTGTGTTTAGACACCACACTTATAGAAAAGGTATATTTTTGACAAAAATCCATCCCTTGGTGAGAAGAAAATTTTATGGCCATGCAAAGATAAAATCCCCCTAACTTTTGTAATTTCTAACTTTTATTTTTCTTTAAATTTTATTTTCCTCTCCCCCATTATCTGATAACCAAAACATCATATTCATAAAATAAAGATAATTAAACACTTCTTACATTTGCAACATCTTCCATTAGATGAATAATAAAAGTTCCTTCCTCAACTTTCTCATGAAACTTTCCCCGATCCAAATTTATTATTTTAAGTAAACATGGGATTCCAAAAACATTAATGTACTTCAATAAAAGTTTTTTCTCATAGAAAATTTCATAAGAACTCATGTTGGTTTCCAAACTTATGTTTTTTTCAAAACATGTAAAATAATACTAAAAAATCATATAGTAGAACTTTGAATGTTTTTATTCCTCTCACATGATTCTTCCCATTTCCACCAAACCTATAGTCTTCCTTTATACTACTCCATTTTGTTGTGGGGTATATAGAGAACTATACTAATGTTTAATACCATGGTCTCTAAGATATGTTTCAAAAGTATTTCTTGTAAACTCAATACCATTATTCATTCTCAATTTCTTTATATAAACCCCCATATCTTTCTCAACTTCCTTTTTGAAAAAATAAAACATTTATATAGGCTCTGAGTTGTGTTTCAAAAACATTATGTTTCTCATTTGAGTGAAATCTACATTAAAATTGATTAATTATAAATATACTTTTTAAATTTATGTCTCATTGACCCACATAAATTGGAATGAATAAGTTTAAGAGGCCTGGTAGATGGAATCTCAACTTTCGTATGACTTTTATTAGTCATCTTCTCTTTCTAAAAAGTAACACAACTATTTTCCTCTCTTCTTTTCAAATTTGGAAAAAAAATTACATAATAAACTTTAGAATGTTTTTTCATTATTTTATTCCCATTTTGGACAAGTCTTTGGCACCACAACCTATTCTTATATTTGGCACATAGATTACATGAGTTTTTAAATTCTATAACTTGGAAAAGATTTCCACTAGTTATTTCTCCTTTTGTGATAACTTTTCAATGTTTCACACTTCTGATAACACATGAATATTTTCTGAAAATAAATTATTTTCCATCGTCAAAAAGTTGACTTATAATAAGTAAATTATGTTTTAGCACATCAATAAAAAAATTCCTAAGATTTCAACTTTTCTTCTTTATTCTCAGTAATTTTGATTCCTAGGATTTTTAAAGAACTATTATTCCCAAAGGTAATATAACCTCCTTCATGATTTTCAACATGTTTCCTGATTTTTAAATCACCTGTCATTTATGAGGAACAACCATTGTCATGTATCCATGGTTTTTTCTTTTTTACATTCTTTCAAGGCAGTCTCAATAAAAAAATATTTCCTCAACTTTCTTCATCATAGCTTCCTTTTCTTTTTCTCCCATAAGAAACTTGTTCTAGAAGGAGTTTACTACATCTTTCAACATGATGAAAAGAAAAATCAAATCTTCCATAAACATTTCCCGAAATTTAAATTGATTTTTTTTTGGAATTTTTCCATCTTCTTGTGATTTTTATTTTCTAATTACTATTTGTTAGGAAAGTTATTCATTCTAATTTCACTATTTCATCCACTCTATTCAAATATTATTTTGTAAAGTGATATTTTATGCCAAGAATTTAAAGTCATGTGCCCATATATTCTATAGCACCAATAGAATCCATAAAATCTTAATTTTTTATTGATGTATGATATTTATTTGAAAAAAAATTGAGGTTTATAAATCCTTCCTACCATAACATACTCTGGGTGTATACCATATTTCGTTCTAATTGTGTTTTAAATTTTTTGATATGTAGTAGGTTTATCACATTATTTCAACATACAAACTTTCTTATTAATTTTCTTATCACTTGAAATGTTATAAAATCAGATGAAACATTATTTTTGGTGTGTGAGGAATTAACCTAATTCATTATTTGAGATTTCTCAACAAATTTATAAGTCTTATACTTTACTAATAAAGCTTTGTTAATGTTTTAGTTCATCTTTATCAAGGTATTTATAGAATCAAGAAGTTTATATTGAAACTTATTGACATATTTTTCATTATATTCCAATTTCTTATTGAGATCATCAACCATCATTCCATGTGTAGTGATTAATAGTTTGTAAATTAAGAACTCTTGAATGTATTCTTCCTCAGACATGATGACATAATTTCATACATTAGAAACATCTTCACAATAATTATTAATTACTATAATTTTTTACTTGAGATTTTTTTTATCAACACATAATATAAGTTATGTTTTCAGTTGATACTCTCTATATGATTCTTCGCCACCTTGTTCACAATCTAAGGAATCTTTTATTTTCTAAAATTTTGCAATGAAGGTTATAAATTTTTTTTAACTTTCATATCTTGAAGAATTGTTTTTTTTTAGTATGATTCAACTTTATTACTTATAATATTTATTTTGATTATATTAGACTTATTATTGTGTTTGTTGGATGAATTTTCTTCTTCAAAACTTTTGTTTCACTTCTTTCATCAAGGCGTTTCATTAGAATATTCTCGATACTCACCAACTTTCTTCTTAGGCAAATTCATAGTAACGTTTAGAATTCCACCACAATCAAAACATTTAAGAGTATGTTTACCACCATAATTTCATATTCCTCTATTATAGTTCTTAGATATAAGAGACGTGATTTTTTCATTCAACTTATCATCCTCTTTATCTTTAAAGTAGCAAGGATCATCATGTCCAACATATTGAATTATAATCTTTCTCATTGATTCAAATCTATTTCATCTTTCATATTTTTTTATCATTGGAGATTTTCTCATTTCATAAGTAATAAGAAATTTAAGAAATTCATCAAGAGATAAATCATATTTATCTTATAAAGAGAAAATTTTAGAATCAAACATATCTGGAATGTTTCACATGATTTTCTTCACAGTTGTAGAATCTTACAAGACATCTCCAAAACCTCTAATGTTGAAAATTGTAACCTCTCAGACCAGGTTCCACACACCAGTGCCTCCCATCGGTCAGTCACATGACCACATGCATGCCTCCCCATATGTTAGAGGTTGTTGATTATTAGAGAGGGTCTGATATATTGATCATGTGGAGACTTTACCATATTTTATTAGAGTAAATACACCATGAAAAAAAATAAACATTATATTAATAACATGTATTCATAACCTAAAAGAACCAGTATGACAAGATGACCAAAAATGAAAATATAGTATAAAAAATTAAAGAAAAAAATATGTAATGCCAATGTACATTTCAAGTGTCTAAAATGAAACCCAAAATATAGACATTGAAGACTCCCCCATATAGGTCCTGAATAGTTTATGGCTCCCTCATCGATGCTCCATCCCATATCAATGATCTAACATAAGGTATTTTCCATTAACCTCTCTAGAAAGCACAAACTCTATTCAAGTACTGATCAGACAACCCTAGTAGGGTGATAGTACAACTCAGTAGGTGTCATGCCTCCTCCTAGAGGGGCCCATGTCGTGACTCCTGAATCCCACGTCAAATAGGCTAGGGCCTAATGACTAGCACTGAGAAGGTGTATCACGGACATGAGAGGCCTTAGCATAAGTAACGGTACAGAAACACATATCTCCAAGCCTATAAAATGAAGAAATGTAAAAACAACTAAAAACCCATGAATTCATACATCTAAATTGCATAAACAGAGTAAAAAATAAAGTTATATAAAGTAATTAGGTCCAAATACCAGCCCACCAAAATGAGTTTGAAAACAAAAGTACAACCTAAAAGTAAGTATTGGGACAGCTTTCAGAAACCTTTAGGAACACACCTCAGTTTTTCTGGTCTCACTAAGCATCACCTGGTCCTCGTCCTCCTATGACTCTATCAAAATTTCAATCTTCTACACAAGACATAACACATGAAGGAAAACCCCATGTATGGGTGAGTATAACAATACTTAGTAGAACACCCTGAAACTAAAAAATATACTGATAAAACTAATATTTTCCACATTTTTATAGGAATTTCCATTGTTTTAGCCCTCATAATTTATCAATTTGAGCTTATATGGATCCATTTTGGATTTATGGTGTGTTTTGAGCTAAAATGTGAAATGTGCTTAAATTCGGGATTTTTGAATGATTTTTACATCAAGGTTATTTTGGTCATTTAAATAAAAATATAATTCCAAATTGAGTGATTATTTTTTTAGAATACTTATTTTAATTCCTTTAACTTTTTCTTATATAAAAGAGGCTTATTCGAATATCTAAAGGCCTGAAAAATCATTGATCTTTGGAAATTTTCCGGGCTGACAGCGTGGACCCCACCTCCGTAACGGATGTATAAATCAGGATACACACCTACAATGGAGTTTCTTAGAAATTGATATGAAGTAGGACAAATATATGCACTACTTAAATAAATTTTATGGAGTTTTTCTCCCATTATGGTGTCAATGAGATGTTATACATTGAAGGAAACTTCCTGGAAAATTTATCTAGAAAAAAAATACATTGTCAATAAAAAATACATAAATCCATATAGATGAGTCCAATCAATATGAAATTATGAGGTTGAACAAGAAATTCATTAAATAACAACTTTTATGAAGGATGGAATGTGTTAATCATCCGTTTATATTGCCAAAAAATGTGAAAACTTGAGGAGGACAATTTCTTCCTAAAAAAGGAGGGGAGCTCCCACCTCTCATCTCATCGCATTTTCCATCACATTTATTACAAGGAACCAAGGGGAGATCTCCAATGAGGGAGGACGTTCACAAATATTTCCCTTATCATATTATTATTTTGTTTATTTTCATTATTTATTTATATTTCAATTTTAATTTAGATTTTTAATAAATTCATGCACGGTTTTTATTTTTGTGTTTTCTTCCAGCCAACCACCCTCCTTTCTTCTCCATATTTTATCCTTATTTTTTTCTTTTCTTATTCTCATAATATCCACCATTACCTCTTACCCTAAAAAATTATGTACGTACTCAATCCTTGGATCATGGGAGGTATCTGTCAATTTCATTTATTCTACGGTAAAAATCTTAAGTTTTATTATGTTTTTGATGAGAAAGAGTGACGTGCACAGGTGTGGCGATAGCCCATTAGAAAAATAAACTCAAACTCATTTATATTACTTTATTAAATCTAATAAATCACTTATATTGAATATATTATCTTAATACGAAGGATTTGAGCCATTTTGTGGTTGAAATGGCATATGGTAGAGCCAGGTCTTCGAAGTTGTCACACTCACGATTGAGTTGTTCCATCAGCCTTGATTAAAGGAGGAGGGGAATCTAAAATTGATAAATGCATTCAAGATTTCACACCAATTAATAAAATAATAGTAATTCAAGAATGAGATCTCAAAATTGAATTATCAAACATTATTTAAACACTAACAAGGAGAATGATGGAACCCACAAACCAACCCATTAATTCCATGTTCTTTATTCACTAATTAAATTTTTTCATTGCATGGTAGTTTAATATTTTAATTAATATAAATTTCATAACATTCTTAAATTAAAAAAAACAATTAAAAAGAAATAGTTTAGGTGAATTAAATTAAGTGAGTGAACATATGAGAAAGTTCCTCAAGTGAGATGAACCTGGTCATCCATTATACTACACTAGGAAAATTAAATTTCTCTTTTCATGCCCTATGATAGGCGTGTGTCACATAAAACAAAGGAAATACATTCATATCTACAAAGGTATATGTCGACAACACATATAACAATAATATCCAGATATACTCAACAAAGACACACATTTTAGAGGTAAGTCACAACCATATTATACTAGTCTATGATTCCATATAGAATATTCCACACAACACTCACTCGAGTGAACACACTCCTGAATCAGATAGCATCGATGATGTCCGTCCAATAAGTAAATCTTATCAGGTCTCTTCATGGGAAAGAGCATGCTAATAGTTCGAATAGAATACAATACACAGATGAAGAACACTATACCAACAAATCAATCTGGATTAACCCGCTATGTAGAGGATTGACTCCCATGTAGTGTTGGTCACTTCAATACCAAGAACTCCACCAAGGACATGAAAATTAATAGAGGATCTCACTCTGGGCCTCCTAGAGAGATTCCAACAACTCTATCTAGGAATTACTGCTGAAGGGATTGTTGTCCCAGGAGTAAAAAATGATTTCATACTAACCCTCATGGAAATGATAAAGGTAACAAACCATAACATATTTTTTCCAAGATATAGAGTAAAAGGGCTCCAAGACATGTATAAATGAATACACAGTGTGTAGTAGGGGTCACACTCCATGTCCCTTGAACCTGGGTCTTGGCCGTGTAAATGGATCATCTCATCAAACTATGTCTATGTAGTAGTACACACTATGTACGTATCCCATTTACTCTAACCATGTGCTAGTACATGTCACCATCATATGCATGTATTCTCAGGTACCAGTACACAGATTAGCCTGTGAACATCTTCCCATGTAAACAACCCGTGGGATTCCTGAGTACATGCCAAGTGACCCAGGTGATCCCACATTCTATGTGAAAGGGGTCACATTACATGTGATATTTAAATTCCTATGGAAACTCTAATCGCAGCTCATGTGGCCCCACACAACGTATAGATCTAGATTAAACATTATGTTGTTCATGATTTTTCAGAATCCCATATCTACTCCTGCATTTGATCCAATGCCTCCGGAGTTTGATCTGGTGATCGTTTCACCATGAGATTAAATATCCCAACTCGTCCAATCCTTTTTGTCGATGAAGAATGCATTACATCATCAAATCTACTCAAAAAATGAATCAACTTTTCATTCTCTGTTGTGTGCTGAAGTATGGTAAATTGGGTATCCTCTGTCATCTAAATTTCTTTATCTCCATCATCACACCTCTGTCATGCTATTCCAATCATAGATCTGTGATATCGGATCGTTGCACTAAGAAATGGGTGCACAATGATCGATTGATCGAGAATTCTCATGATGAATGATGAATGGGGGGTGAAAAGAACAAGAATATATTAGAGTAACAAACCATGATCGATGTTCATGTATGACTTGACCCATCATTATTATAATGAATATCTAAATAATAAAATTAAAAATATATTCTCCCATCAAAACCTCATTAATGAAACTCATCCAGCATACTGATCATACTAGAGATCAATATTTTCATTGATTGAATCATGTTCATTGTATAAATCATGAATGGGGAAGAATAAAATAAAAATAAATGCCCTACCTTGATTCAAATTGATAACTAATCAATAATGGGGTTGTGTCGTGTTTTTTGGTGAGATCCATTGAATATTTTTTGCATCGATCATTGATCGAAGATCTTATCGCTATTCGTCTAAGAGGATTCATTGAATATATCTCCAATGGCTCTCCAACGGATCCAGGGTTGTACAGCTAACCATATCATTTCTCAATAATAGTCTATTTAAACTCCATCAATCACTACATCAACAAAAATAAAATAAAAATATTGAATAAAATATTTTTTTCATTTCCACGCCTATGATGAATTTTCTACAAATGACCCACACTGACTAATGTTAAGTCATTCCTAGGGTAAAACTCACATTCTGAACTCAACGATACCATCATATTTCGGATCAGGGTACCCATTTAGAAGTTATTACACCTTTTCATGAAAACTGTGCATGCAGGCTATTTAATATATTTCAAACATTTATTTTAGGAACAACGGCCTCAGAATCGCGCATCGTTTCAGTGCCTGGTCTCACAAATAATCTATATAGTATCTAAGAAAATATTCCATGGAAAATCTAAGGCATTATACTATTCCACCACTAATGAAAACTAAAATAATATCTAATCAATGGAAAGTGAATGAAGTTGTATAAAGAAATAATTAAAATGTATAAGTAAACAGTTATCAAATTATCAATTAATCTTTATTTAATTGTATAAACCATTGGGTTCTCGTAGGCACTCATACCTCAATCCCCACTTACACTCATGTCAGAGGCTGAAGTATGTCTCAGGGATATCATATATTATGATTCCATTGTTATCATTCAATTATTAATCTAAAATATGTTGGAGCCTAAAGTATGTCTGAGGAATATCATATATCATAATTCCATTGATATCATTATTCAATTCATATTTTAATTCACAAGTTACCATCCATACACCCCACAATAGAATGTACATGTTTCCATTGTGAAATTCACAACTAAATGACCACATTAACATTCATACCTTACACATTAGAATAATATTCTTCACATTCTCTATTTCTCAACTAAAGGGCCATGTTACCATTCATACCTTACACATTATAATGACAATGTTCCCATTATTTAATCCATAACTAAATGACCACGTTACCATTTTTAAAACATAATTAATTCATCAATTAATTATCCACATCAATTCCATTACTAATTCCACAATTAATTAAACATAAAAATTCCATTAGTTAATTCAAAGTTTAACTAATCACATTAATAACATTAATTAATTCAAAAAATAATTTTTCACATAAAATACATTAATTAATTCTTAAATTAATTAATCACTAAAATCATATTAGTAAATTCATTAATTAATCAACCACACCAATTTTATTACTAATTCAATAATTAGCTGATCACATTAATCCACTTAATTAATTTGCTAATTAATTTAGTACGTAAATCCAATTAATTAATTATTCAATTAATTAATCAATATCCACAAACTATATATCATATAATTAATTCCATAATTAATTATCTCAATAACAATCTCAATATATCATAATTTTTTCCACAATTAAATATATCAGTCCTAAAATCATAATATCTCATTATTATTTCTAAAATTAATTATCTCAATCTATAATTAGCAAAATCTCCAATTTCTGATCTCCTAAATTAATTAATTCAATTAAGAACATAATTTATAAATAACTAATAGAAATTATACAATTAAATACATGTAATTTAAATAAATACATTGAGATTTGAATTATTGAAAACATACCTCAATTCGATGATGAGCGATCACCGAACGAAAATCCTGATAATTTGAGCTGCACAATTATATAGAATGAGATTCAAATTTAAAACCCTAAATCAAGATTAAATCAATAAATATATCTTAAATATAGATATAGATCTACAATACTTGATCCAGATCCATAAAAACATGTTTATATCCAATCAAAATAGGAAGAAAACCCACTTTCTATAATAGGATAATAAAGGATAAGGAACAAGAAACCAAGCGAAGTAAGATCCTCTTACCGAGAGGAGTGAAGATCTTCAATAAAGGCTTATAATAACAAATTAAAAAGGTTTTTAAGTATTTTAATCCATATAGGATTCTCCAAAATCAAGAAATATTATCTAGGGTTAAATGGGGATCAAAAACAAGTTAAATGGGGGTTTGGTGATTAAAAATCTATTTTTTGGTGATTTAAAAATTCATGCATGGTTAGTAGGGCAGGGGAGCACGATTTCTCCTAAATGTGTACCTAAATTTGAACCATTATTATGGGGGTTCATAGATTCTCATAAATGGGTTTAGAAATTGACAAAGCATGTGTTAACCATTTAATTCCTCTCTATCTAAGGTAGCATGGTTTGCTGGGCAGGGGTGCACGATTAGGGAAAACCATGAGCCGACTATACACTACCATTATCCTTTCAAAAAAATTCAAATTTTCACCCAAACACACCCCATGGTAAAACCCACCCCATGTACACTGAAACAAGGAGAAAATAAATACCTAAAATTAAGACCATGTCTTCTTCAGGAAAGGTCGGAATCTTTCAATCTCACCCCCTTTTAACATATTATCCTTGAGCTGCACTCCCAAGAATCTCTAAGATTTTGAGTCAAAAAGATTAGGACAATGTTCCCACATATCTTATTTCCTTTATCATGTCTCCTCCCACACATTCCCATGTTTCCAGAATACAAAAACTATAGGCATGGTCATTCCCCACAACACTTTCTCACTACGATTCAACACAAGTATTAGATGCTCATCAAATGAAAAACCTATCTCAATCTCAACATCATCCATATTGATAAAATTAGAAGGGTTGGGGTGATACCAACCTAGTTTTGGAAGTTATAAAAAATCATACATAGCACTTTATATCTGTGGAAGAGCCAATCGGTACAGTACTAGCCTGATTCTCTCCACTACCTCAAATAGTCCAATAAACATTAGTGCCCACTTTCCCTGTCTCTGTATTCTATAGTTATTGAATCTAGGAAACATAAAAATGAATACATGATCAACCTCTATAAACTCACGGTGTCATTTATTTCTATCAACGTATGAATTATATCTAATTTGAGTCATATTAATATATTTCTGAATCAACTGTATATGCTCTAATGTGTCCAAAACGAGACTCGGTCACAACAAATTAGACTCACTTACCTCCATCCAGACTATAGGTGGTCTTCATGGCCTACAATAAAGAGCCTCATAGGGTTCCATCTATATAGTTTCCCAATAACTATTGGTATTGGTGAACTCCACTAGTTCTAGGTGATTCTCCCAAGAACCACCGACGTTTAGAACAAAATATCATAGTATATCCTCAAGAACTTGTATAGTATGCTCTGACCAACATCTGTCAGTGGGTGGAAATTCATACTCAATGAAACCTACATACCAAGAACCTTCTACAATCCTTATAATAATCGTGAAGTAAAACACAACTTTCAGTCTGAAACAATATTCTATGGAACCTCGTGTAGAAAGACTATCACCCAAACATACAAATATCCCAACTGCTCCACTGAGAAAGTCTCCCATATATTCAATTAATTCACTACCCTTTTCAGTCTATCCACAATAACCAAAATAGTATTATTATTCTAAGGCATCTTTGGGAGAACCACCACAGAGTCCATGGTCACTTTTTCCCACTTCCATTCTATAATGGCCAAGGACTGTAGTAAACCTATAGGTCATTAATGCTCGGCCATCACCTACTGATAGGTGTAGCATCGTGTCACAAACCTTACTATTTTCCTTTCATTTCCAACCATCAAAACTCTCTTTGAAGGTCACGGTGCATTTTGGTCACACCTGGATGTACCACCCACTTCGAGGCATGAAACTCACACATCTCCTTGTCTCACATTCTTTTAGGTACAAAAACCTGATTCCTGACATAGATGACCTCATCCTCATCTATGATCCAATCAGAAGGTGACTCCCCACCTTCAAGGTTTTCCCTTAAGGTAAAACATTATAAATCCACATACTTCCTATCTTAGAACTATCTCAATAATTTATACTCCAATGAAACTATTACGAGAGTCATCTAATCCTAACTCTCCTAAACCATAATGTGTATCTCGTCTAGTAAATCCATCATCTTCCACTCAGCACTAGACTCATAAACCGCTAGTGTTTGAGTCTTGCTGCTCAAAGCATCGTCATCAATGTTCCCCTTTCCAGGCATATATGCTGGCTCAAAATTGAATTGCTACATATACTCAACCCATTTCTGTTATCGAATATTCAAGTCTCACTGTAATAATATGTACTTTAATATCTTATGATCAAAATACACAGTAAAAAAATTTCCCAATAGATAATGTCCCCAAACACATTAAAACATAAACCATTATAGCCAACATGAGTTCATATGTAGGGTAGTTCGGTTCATGGGGCCTCAACATCAAAGACCCATGAACCACAAATTGATCTCCTTGCATCAACACAACTCCAATTACAATCCTAGAAGTGTCACAATACACTGTGTACTTATAACCTTGCTCAGGTAGGATCAATATTGGTACTGATTCCAAAATCTTCTTCATCTCCTAGAATGAATTATCACAATCTTATGACCAATAAAACTTTATCCCTTTTTGGTCAATCCTGTTAGTAATGTTTCCAATTGGTAAATGTCCTGAATGAACCTCTAATATTATTCAGAAAATCCTAGAACTCAATGGATATCAAACATGCTCTTGGGATGCTCTAAAGAAACCACTATCTAAACCTTCTCTATATTTACCAACACACATTCTGCTAGGATGATATTACCCAAGAAGTGTACCTAATCGATCCAAATAATTGAACTTAGATATCTTGATGTATATCCAATGCTCTCTTAATGTACTTAGGATGATATCAAGATGTTGGTCATAATAATCAGGTGGCTTGGAGTGCACCATGATATCTTCCACAAACACTACCTCAAACTGATCTAGGTATAGAATGGAGATTTTTTTCATTAAGTCTATAAACATTACTGGTGTGTTCGTCAACCCACGAAATATAATGATGAAATCATATAGTCCATACCTGGTTCTAAATTCATCCCTTGGTATATCAGAAGTCTGAACTCTTAGTTTATGATACCCTAATCTCAAGTCAATCTTTGAGAACACACAATCTCCTCTCAACTGGTCAAATAGGTCATCGATACAGTGGAGAGGATACTCGTTCCTCACAGTCATCTGGATCAACTTTCGGTAATCAGCACATAAGCATAAACTCCTATCAGCCTTCTTTGCAAACAACACTAGTGAACCCCAAGGAAACATACTCAGATAAATAAATACCTTATCCTCTAACTCCTCCAGCCAAATCTTGAGCCCTTGAATATTGTTCGGTGAAATTCTATATGGTGAAATAGAAATCATCTCTTCCCCCGATATGAGCTCAATGCTAAATTCCACATCTCTCTCAGGTGGAATCATTGAGAAATATTAAGTAAACACATCCTAAAACCAATACACTGTGTGTGGAAAGACATCTCATTTTACACCTCCATCATCCAGAAATAAACTAGAAACCTTTGTTGTGGTCTCTCTTATTTGATGAGTAATTGGCCCTACTCGGAACGCCACGATATCCTACTCAACACAGTGAATATATTTGTAACCCTTGGGAGATGTAATGGTCACTCTCATATGGTAAAAATCAATGTGGGGATAATATGATACTAACTAGTCCATACCCATAATTAGTTCAAAGCATTCCATGTCTATGATATAAATATCCCATATAAATCGATACTACTCGACCTCAAAACACCCCTTGTACAAAAAATGTCTCTTGACCGAACTACATGAGGTGTGTTTGTCATCAACACCCCACTCAGAGACTCCATCACTAGGCTCAAACCATTAAACAATTTTGTAGAAATAAAGGAATTATAGGCACCGATATCAAATAAGGCACTAGATATCATATAATCTATAAAAAATAGAACCTCTCACTATCAATGGTCCAGCCCTGATATCCACAAGTGTAGCGTGAATAGAATGCAACGGTCTTACCCCACTTCCACGTGATGCAGTCTAAGTCCCATGTGCTTCACTACTCTACTAATATGAGAACTCTTACCCTAAAGCTCCACATACACTACCTTTACCACCTTGTCTAGTAGAACTCCAGATGCAAGACTGATATGGTGCAGAATATCCTCTTCCTACACTCTGATTCTGACTAGCTATACCCTTACTTCTCATCTATCACTGGGTCTTGTAGAACTTTTGTAGATGTCCCATATTTCTTCAAGATTGTAACTATATTGGTGGTTGAGTTTAATATCTTCAAATGTTTCCTAATCTACCACACTGGTGATAGATTACTCGATTAAGGTCCTATGCAACTGATCCCCATTTTTACGTACTCTATTTCCCAGTGCCCTGGTTGATGTTTTCATAGCAATGCTTCCTAGTCTCAGAATTCGTACCTTTTAATGTTCAAAATGGATCCACCTTTCCTACACTGGAAGCCTCTTTAGGTTACCCATATCTATGATATCATTATCCACCACCTCCACAAAATCCTTTAACTGAAAATGGTTAACTTGGGACTTAATCTCACATTTAATCCCATCCTAAAAATGTCTCGTTGTAGTTATCTCATCCACTGCCAATGCTAGAGAAAAGTGTTTCAAATGTGTAAAGTTTCAAACATAGTCAATCACATAAATACTCCCCCAATTAAACCTCATGAACTCAGCTACTCTCTCCTACCATTGTTTCTCTGGATAGAAGTTCTCTAGAAACTTATCCAACAATTCCTTCCATAACATACAATTAGCCTATATAGACCATCCCGTAATATACAACCAATGATTCACTTATCATCGTATCATGAAAGCAGCCAACATGACTATCCTCTCTACAGGAGTCTCAAAGTGGTCAATTATAGTCTCGATGGACTCAACCTAGAAATCATCTCTCTCTGGTCCACCCTCTCTAATAAATGAACGAGGGTGTTGAATTTGTAACTCCATTTTTAGATAAAACATACTCTTCACAACCCACCCTGGGTCTCTTACCATGAATTTCATGAAGTGGGAAATGTTATCTTGGAACTGCTCCCTGAATTCATCACATGACATAATTGATGCCTTAGTTCCTACTAATGGTAGATCATATTTATCCATATCCTCATGTTACCCTCTAAATAAGCGCCGTCATAGAGAAATATCTATACCATTACAAATAGGTACCTTAAGACACCTTTTACAAAATTAAAACATTTATGGTAAAATACAATATTCCACAACAAGTCATTTCTCCAAAACCTACCACATAGTCAAAATTGAGCTGTTATCACTACCCTTAATAATCTTACTCCTTGTTCCTAGATAAAAAGGGTAAACACATTCTAATTATTCACGTTTCTCATTTAGACACCCATTTATTCTCATATTACATAATTATACAATATTTATCAATTTCATGTTAGGTGCCATTTTCATTTCAATTTCACAAACAAGGAAAAATAGTTTAAGTTTAATAACTTACCCATAACCCGTTTTTTTATGTGTACCTAAAATAATGCATGTCACAATAACACTAAGTTCCTATAATGATGCATGTAACTGAAATCTTGTGCCATATGGGTCAATGAGTAAAAAATTAGAAAAAATTAACATCAACAATAAGAACACACAACAAGTGTGTCAACCAATTTGAAATAATATTCATCTTTAACAGCAAATATTAATACCCAAAATCCCACCCTCGGTACTTGGGTTCTCCCCCATACATGGGTTAGCTACTCCCACGCATGAGATCATAACCAAGGCCTGAATCTTTCTAGTTTTATGTCTACCTTTACCAAATAGTAATACAAAATAAAAAAGAAAAGAAAAATGGACTTTGATACCACTTTCTAATGTCCTGTCCCAGGTTCCACACATCGGTGCCTCGAGTCGGCCAGTCACATGACCCCAGGTGTGCCTCCCCATATGCTAGAGGATACTGAATAGCAGTGTCGGTCTAAAATATCGATAATGGGGAGGCTATACCCCCTTTTATTAGATTAAATACACTAGAAGAAAATAAGAAACAATAACTAAATAACATGTAATCATAACCTGAAATAACCGGTATCACGAGATGGCTAAAAGTGGAAATACAATATCAAAACTAAAGAAGAAAATATGCCATTCCAATGTACATGTCAAGTGTCTAAAATTAAAAACAAAATACACTGATGGAACCCCTAATTGTGTACCGAATCATTTCTAGTTCCCTCAGCCATGCTCTATCCCATATCATCCATATAGAAATGATCTTTTTCCCTTAATGTATCTAGAAAACACAAAGTCTATTTGGGTACTAATAAGGCAGCCCGAGTTGGGTGTGAGTACAACTTAGTAGGCCACCAACAATGGTGTATAAAACAATATATAGTTAATTTAATGTGTATGTAGTTGTATAAATACTTAATTACAATTCATAAGTAAATAATTATCACATTATCAATTATTCTATATTTAACAACATAAACCCCCGAACTCTCATAGACACTCATACGTTAATGCTTTCTTTGGCTCATTCTGAAGCGTGATGTATGTCTAATGGATTTCATATATCATAATTAAATTTTTACCATTCAATACCTACTTGGTCTCATACTGGGTCCTGGAGTATGTCTGATGAATATCTTATCTCATAATGTCATTGATACCATTATTTCATTCACACTTGAATTCCCATGTTACCATTCATACATCACACAATAGAATGACCATGTTCCCATTAAATAATTCACAACTAAATTACTATGTTACCATTCATATCTTACACATTATAATGATCATGTTCCCATTCATTATTTCACAACTAAATAACCATGTTACCATTCATAACTTACACATTAGAATTAACATGTTCCCATTATTTAATTCTAAACTAAATTGCCATGTTAGCATTCATAACACATAATTAATTCAACAGGTAAACATCCATATAAATTCCATTATTAATTCGACAATTATTTTAACACAAAAATTCCATTATTAAATTCAATAATTTACTAATCACATAAATAACATTAATTAGTTAAAAAATTAATTAACCACATCATGTAAATTAATTAATTATACCATTAATTAATAACATAAATTATATTAGTCAATTAAACAATTAACTAACCCCACATATTACATTAATAATTCAAATATTAGTTTAGAACAAAAATACCCTTCATTAATTCCCCAATTAATTGAGTACATCAATCACATTAATTAATTATTGAATTAATTAATCGATATCCAAATACTCAAAAATCCATAATTAATTCCTCAATTAATTATCTCAATAACAAGTTCAATAGATCATAATTAATCAAAAAACTAAATATTTCAATCCTCAAATCTCAATATCTCACAATTAATTCTAAAATTTATTTTCTCAATCTACAATTTCCAAAATCCCTAATTTCACATTTCATTAATTAATTAATTCACTAAATTAATTAATTCAGTCACGAACACAATTTCTAAAAATATAATAGAAATTTTAAATACCATAGACATAATTTAAATAAATACCTTGGGATTTGGATTATAGACCGACTAACTCGATTCGTTGACAAGCGGTCATCCAACAAAAATCCCCGAAATTTGAGCAGCACAACGACATAGAACACGATCTGAATCTAAAAGCCTAAATCAATATTGAACAAATAAAGATCTCGTAAATCTATATATATCTACAATAATATATCTAGATAAAAAAAACAAGGTATATATCCAATCAAAATAAGAATAACAAACCCTATCTAAAATAGGAGAAGAATAGAGAAGGAATGAGAAACCAAGTGAGATGAGGTCCTATTACAAAGAAGGATTCATATATTTGATATAGTCTTTGAATCACAAAAAATGGAGGTCATGAATACTTTTAATACATCTAGGAGGCTCCAAAATTATGATATATCATCAAGGGTTGAATAGTGGTCGTATAAAAGTTAAAATGGGGGAATGAGTGATTAAAAATATAATTTTTGGGTTATTTAATAGATCGTCAATGGTTAGTTGGGAAGGGGTGCATGGTTTCCCCTAAAAATGAACCTAACCATGAGCCTATATTATGGGGGTTCATATTTTCTCCTAAAACGGTGCATGGTTTTAAATACCGTGCGCTAGCCGTGAAATTCTTCTATCCAGTGTTGCACAGTTTGAGGGGTTGGGGCATATGGTTAAGGAAAACCATGCGCCAAACATGAATATCTCTTCTCCCTTCCAATTTTCTAAAACATTCACCCAAACACACCCCAAGGTAAAACCCAACCCAAGTATTATCAAACAAGAAAAAAATAAAAACCTGAAATTAATCTCGGGTCATTCTCATGAAAGGTCGGCATCTTACAAAAAAAATCATTTACTCCAATAAAGTATTCATCAGTGGATTCTTCATCTCTGATTATTATGTATTCATACTTAATATACCAAATTTATATCTTTTCATCCTTCACTTTAGTATTCCCATTGAATATACTTTCCATCTTATCCCACATAATCTTTGATGTTTTGTAACACATCACCTTTATATAACCATTTTCTGATAAGGACATAAGAATAGAATTTCTAGCCTTTCCATCAAATCCTATATTTATTTTATTAGTAAAAAACATAGGAGAATATTTCTTAACAGTTGTAAAACCAATTGTAGTAGCATCAAAAACTTCTAGGACAAAATAGAGGAGATAAATAATCATCTAATTTTTCCATCCATAATAATTTATTCCATAAAATGTATAATTCCTATACTATTTATAGAATTGAAATTATCCATGATAAGGATTAAATAAGGGAACCTTCCCTATGATACCAATTAAAGTTTCAATGGATAAAATAACAACTTATAAGGGGGTTTAATCAATTGGTCACTTTTATATGTTGCAATACTTTTAAAAAACATAACCCTTGAAACCTGTTAAAGTTTATATCCTTATTTTATTTTAGTAAATAACCATGGTTGGAAATGTAGGAAATCAAGTAAATCACGTAGGATTTAAAGGGGTTTCCCTCAGTTTGAAAATGTACATCCATTACATAGTAACTCCTATGGGTCTATATAAATTCTCTATAATGAATAAGTGAAAACAACTTGTGCCAACTCCTGCTAGATAGCTTCTATGTCTCAGTAGAAATTATTATACTCACTCCCATCACCTTACAAATTTCATTACAAACAATTGAGCCAAAATAATATAATAAAGACTTTCTTGAATCTTCTCCACAAATTCTTTATTTGGAATCCTCAGTTTGATGTGGCAAGGCCTGATTCTTTCATTCCGATGGGGATCGGTTTAATGGACTTACACCAATTAATTTAGTATAATGGAAACATTACGATGAACTAATTATCAATATATATTACTTAAACACTTCTCAAACTCTCAGTCAGATATTCCTTAGTCCTGTAAACAAAACATTTAGATGTCCAACATTATAAGTAGGTCACAGTCCAAAAAGAGAACATAGACATGAATTCTATAGTGCTCCAATTTTTCCAATCACATAAAATATATGTAAAGTACGAATGTATTTTTCTTCTGTTAATAGGAATCCCAGTAATACAAAGGCAGGAAACTGGAAAACTTTTCCTACTTAATTAAATTAAAAAACTTCAAGATCTATGCATATTTGAATTTGAATTTTGACCACTTAAACTCTTCACAGATCTATTGAAATCTTATTGAGTCTTATTTGTAATTATTATTATCAGAAATCCTAAGTTTTCTTCAGTATGATGGAACTTCATTATCTCATTATGATGTAACATACATAGCTCATTAGGATGGAACTTCCTCAACTCATTATGATGGAACTTCATCATCTCATTCTTAATTGACTTTCCTCATCGGAGTTAGTCTAGTTGAATTTTTTCTTAGAGTTAGTCTAATTGACATTTGTTCTCAAAGGCAATCGTGATTGAATTTCCTTATCAAAGTCATTATGATTGACTTTTCTCCTCAGAGTCAGTGTGATTGAATTTCCTCCTCATAGTTAGTCTGATGGAACATCTTTACCTTTAGTCTGATAGAATCCTCATAATGATGGAACTCTCATTTCGATGGAAACTGAATTCTACAACTTTGAAATTCTTCAAACCTCACTAGCTATAACTCATTCATACTTCTAAAAACATTTGTGCTCGGTACATCTGGATCCAATGAAAACTTTTTCTCGATTCCTGTAACTAAGAAAGTCTTTATGATTCCTCCATTTCTCCAAAAGCTTTTATCATGATAATTTTCATGATTTATGATAACTTCGTGATTAGAAGAGGACCTTATGACTTACATAAGAAGTTGTTATGACTTCTATTACTTTCAAAACCTTGTTTCTTTTCAACCAATACACAATATGAGTGGTTTCACCTATTCTCCCTCTTTTCATCATAAGTAGTGTATCACAATTTTTATAGAAAATTTATGATATTTGAGAATTAAAAACTAGAAAATCATCGTCTGACTGAAGGTTAGAAAGTTTAAAACTTTCTAACTCCTAACACGACCATCTTCATTCAAACTCTTCAACAATATTCTGACTTTATAACCAACACTGAGTCGAATGAAACTTGAACTTCATGCTAATGTATATAAGACCAATGATTTTTATGATCAACATCTTTATTATTCTAACAACTTATCTGATCAGTTCTATACTGTTTGATACTTTGTGTTTAGTTCTGCTCAGTCTGATCATCTGTATCTTGAAAACAAATTTCTCTAAAACAAAACTTTTCTTCCTATTTATGTTTAGGTTTGAAAATTTAGAAACATTCACCAGTATTTCAAAAATCATTATTTTTCAAAAGATTTGTCTTTTTACAAATACCAAACTTTTAAAAAAACATGACCAAGGTTATTCAGTATACCATACCATTTATGAAATGGAATGAATAATATGTTATCATACATGCATTTTTTTGGTTTCGAAAGTATTTTAAGGCCTATTTTAGGAAGAAACATTAACCTTGAGGTGTAGAATGTGACTTTATTTGATAACTCAAAGAAACAATGTGATATTACCAATATGAAACCTTACAAAAAAAGTAATATTGGAAAGACATTCTTGATTCCTTGAGAGGGAAAACATCTCTAAAAGTGATAGTGGGATGGAGATAGAATTAGATTATGTTTAGACTCAAGGTACAAAATACATTTCATAGGAATAGGTTCTATAAATCTCCATGTAAGAAGAAACTATTCTAGAGACACAAGTAATGAGTGGGAGTACAAGAGAGGTTAGAGAACCAGAATGGTACAGTTTTCTTGTCACCAAAGATGGTGACTAATTATTAGTTTATAATAATGATACTATAACCTAAAAGGAAGAAATAAGTGGCACAAATTTTTCCAAGTGAAAATAATCCATCAAATCTAAAATTGATTCCATCTACCAAAATCAAGTCTGTGTTTTGGTAGATCCAACAATGGATGTAAAACCCATTGGTTGCAAGTGGGTATTCAATAAGAAACTAGAAATTGAATGAAAATTCAGTACCTATAAGGTATGAATTGTTGTAAATGGATTAAAATAGCATCAAGAAATTAACTGAGATAAAACTTTTTCAACAGTTGTAATGTTGAGATCCATCAGAATTATACTTGACATTGAGGCATACCGTGACTATGAGATTTGAGAAAAGGATGTAAAAACTGCCTTACTTAATGGGAACCATCAGGAAGATGTTGATATAAAACAACCTGAAGGGTTTGTGACTCTAAAAGATGAAAATATATACAAATTAAAAAACAATCCATTTGTTGATTAAATCATGTGTTTAGGATATGGAACATTCATTTTGATGAATATATAATAGAATGTGGTTTCATAAAGAATGAGTGTGATCCTTGTGTCTACCAACAATTTATTGGGATTTCATTCATTTTATTAATAGTATATGTTGATGATGTATTACTTAGAGGAAATCAAATACCAGTCTTGTAGTTTTTTAATATGTGGTTGAATAAATGCTTTTCTATGAAGGACATGGGTGAGACATAATATATATTTCAAATCAAGATTTATCATGATAGATCCAAGACATTGGTCAGACTAATTCAAAGTACATACATTGATAATATACTTAAGATATTTGGTATGGAAAAATCCACGATGGGATTATTTCCAATGTCACATGGAATTCATCCTTTTAGGAAAATGTTTCCTCAGTTACATGGGGAAATAAATATAATGGAATGGATTTAATATGCATAAGTGATTCGTTCATTCTTGTATATTATGATATGTACTAGGATAGAAGATTCCTATATATCAAGTGCAATCATAGGATATCAAGATGATCCAGTTGACCTCTATTAGATGGCAGTCATGAGTATCATTAATTATTTGAGGTGTACTGAGGATATGTTCCTAGTTAAGGGAGGATATTGGGAACTAGTCATCAAAATATATGAAGATTATAGTTTTCAGACTTATCAAGATGACATGAAGTCATAAACAAGATACATATTCACTTTGAATAGAGGTATTGAGAGCTGGAAGAGCTCAAAAAAGGCTATGGTCATATATTTTACAGCAGAGCCCAAGTATATTGTGACTTTTGAGGTATCTAAATAAGCATTATGGATGAAAAAAATCATTCAAGATCTTGAATTGGTATACAATAGTAAATATCATATTATACTATATTGTGATAATATTGTAGTGGTGTCTCTCATAAAAGAGCCAAGTACACATCAACGGACGAAGAATGTATTTTGGAAGTATCATCTCTTGAGGGATTTTTTAAGAGAGATGAGGTTTTACTGAGAAGTATTTCCAAAGAAGAAAATATATCATACCCCTTGACTAAAATATTGACTCACCATAAATATGATTACTAAGTGATTACAATTGGACTGAAATTTGTAGGTAGTTGGATCTAGTCCTGATGGGAGTTTCTTGGAGTTGGTGTCCTAGGATTGGCTATTTGTACTTTAATTACAGGTATGTTCAATATGTTGAATTTTAATAAAACATATTCTCCATTGTTATGTAAGACTCTAATGTAATAGTGTCCTAGAGTATATGACACATTGATAAGGTCATAGCAGTTCTCTATTATATTGAGAACCATGAAGTGTTATGATGATATTCATAAAGAATGTTCTTCTCTTGGATAACGTACTATGATGGGACACATAGTTCATAGACTATTAATTGAGAGCACTCATAAGAGGTCGAGTCTTAGTATCATGAAGTTCTCACGTGGTAATCACGAATATGGGAGATTATGAGAAAGATTCACTAGTAGGAATTCCACATGTTTTTGTGTCATCAGATATTCTTATAAGCGGGCATGTGTAATGGTACTTGGACTTTAAAATTATCATTAATGATTTTTATAACTCATACACTTAGATTTTATAATGAAAACCATGATGACATATATTCATGGTAATTTATGTTACATTGTTCTTGTCATGACTCGCATGTCATTAATGAATAAGTTAAATAAGGATTTATCCCTTCTATATTTATGGATGCTCATATATCATCTATTGGATTGAAATAGAATCATTTCATTAAATTTCATGTACATGGTGTAACGATGTGTTTATTTTAGATATTTAAAGAATGATGTACCAAGAAAATAGGTTGGTGACATAGATGTGCAATCTTCTTGATGAGATATTATGATAAAGGGATTATATTATATTATGAGTGTTCATTTTTGGTGTTCATCATTTAAAAATTAAGTTATTTCTCTTGGGTTCCTTGACTCATTTCTAGATTGTAATTTTGGACATTAGGAAAGCTCTCTTGATGCCAATAGAAAGAATCCTAGAGGGTCAAACACTAAGTGTTTCTAATGATCTTGATTAAATACAATTTGAATTTAATTAATGGAATAAATATTATTCTCAGGACTGAGGTATACATTTATTCATGTTTTATTGATCAGAAATATATATTGATTAATGAAATATTTAAATTAAATATATATTTAGGTTTTTAATAAATAAAATAAGAGTTTGAATAGACCAAGACCATGTCTAATAAATAATATTAATTAAAAAGATGGTTAGATAATATTTTTCGATGCTCAAGTGGGAGCCCACCATAGAATAATAATAATATTATTATTATTATATGGAATGAGGTTTATTAAATGTTTTAGTACTTTTTACAGGATAGAATGGAATAAAAAAAATATCCTAACCTAAAATCTACCTCAATGAATTGCCTATTATGGCTATTGTGATGGTAATTGAAAATATGTAATTGTTTCAAATAATGAATTTTCTTTTAACTCCTATATCTCTCTCCCTCTCATGAAAAATAAATGTTTGAGAGATTTATTCAAGATTAAAGAATGAGTGATCAAGAATAAACAATGAAAGACATTTTATTCCCCACACTAGCACATAGAGATCATTTAACATTTATCGAATATCAATGGATCATGTGTGGATTTTCACTAGAGGGATTCTATTCTTGGATCCTCATAGCACAATGAAGGAAATTTGAAAGGGTCTTTTCATATGATTAACATCAATAATGATGAATTATTCCTAAGATAAGGTAATTGTTTTTATGAAATTAAATAAATTAATTAAAAATTTGATGTTCAAGCTCCTCACTCTTGGTTTTGAGTATATAAACATTAAAATAAATTTTAATATATTCCCCACCACCACATGATTCCACTACTCCCAGAACCATCATAATGTGCCACTTTTCTAGATCTTTTTCCAATATGGATAGATCCAAGGGGAGATGTGGGAGTGGAAGTCTGATGTTCGAGCTCAGTGGATGTTGAGTAGTACGTACACACAATTACAAGATGTATGGTCACTAGTCTCATGGACATATCTTGATTAATTTCGATATATTGACATTCCATTCAACAAGGAGTTGAAGCAAGTATAGTCGGGCGTCGTAGCATCTTGGTTAACGCACAACCACTCATTATGTGATTTTAGATTTTATGATTTATTTTTAATTTATTATTATCATCGAATACACCAGTTAATCATGCTCACTGTTGTTAAGGAAGAATTAGTGGTGTCCTTATGAATTTTATTACTCACACCTTGCATAAAAATATCGATGCACATTCAGACTTTATGTTTAGGGATTTGGATAAGGAAAAGGGACCTGTGGATGATGGTTGAGAAAATTAGAATGGAGATGGTAGTATATCGAGATGGACTTCGAAGGACACTGATGTTTTATTTATTTATTTATCTGCCTATTATTACTCTGGTTTGGATTTCCACTTTAGAAGCCCATTTATTATTTTATGACATGTGTCTCAGCTTTATTTTTCCACATAATTACTATAGTTTCTATTATATTGTATATTATGTATTATTTGTATTATGACATGATAATATTGGTAAAGTCTCCCCACTGATGGACTTAGACCCTCACTGCTAGTCAGAAACCTCTTGTGTGCGGGGAGGCATACATGAGGTCTTGAAGTACTCCAGTTAAAACCTGACATTTCAGGTGAAGGCATTACATAAACCTTAAAAAAACACCATACTACAAAACATATCATTCTTAGTAGTGGTTTTATCTTCTAGTGGATGTTGTTTAAACCTTTTCCTAATTATTTAGCAGTGGTTACTAAAATATCCCTACATTTCATGTTCTCTAGTCATTTCACAGTAGTTTGGTTCATTTAGAACTGGTTTTTATGTGATTTTTTTGAGAATTTAGAAATGATTTTCATTTTATTTAATGGTGATTTTTTAAAAAAAAATGTTGAAAATAAAATAGATAAGATAAACCTAACCACCGATAAATATGTCAGTGGATGTTAGGTTTATCAGCATTTAATATTAACCACTGTTAATTATGATCCAAATTAATTTTTTTAACAGTGGTTCTTAAAAATCACCTCTCAATATTTTTTAAAAAATATAATTTTTATAAATATTTAATAAAAAATTATAAATATATAAACATTGACATGTAATAAACTCAAACATAAATGCACAATAAACCCATCATACCTACATCATATAAGATACATCCATTGTTATATTCATATACATTCATTGTCATCATAACTTCAGTCAACCGATTACCTCAGTCAACCCATACCTCAATTATCAGTATATACATATAAAATATGTCCAACAATAACCCATGCCCAATATATTCTGACCCCATGACCTATCTTTCATCCTTCTACCTCCACATCATCTCATCAATTAAAACATACCGCAAAATCTCATCAATTGTAATAAAAAATACAGAAATTAAAACTAAAAATAATAAATAAGATTTACAATAGAATCATTGATAAAATTTAAACATACCAAATAAACTAAGAACCATCACCAATGCCTTGTAAATAATTTCTTGAATCGAATGGTCAACCTCTTTCCTTCGGTTAACATCTATCACCTATAATAAAAACCGTAACATTTAAGAAATGAAATGAAAAAGTGAAAAGAAATGGAATATATTTATAATGTTGCACAAAAAATTAGTTATTTTGTTAATCAAATAGAAGACATTTTAACATAAAACAAATAATATAACATGAAGAACACTTTTAAAACATAAATTTTACTATTTAAAATATGATTTAACACTTGAATCTAAAAAGGGATAAGTATATAAAATTCTAAATGATTTTTAAATCGATATGAAATGTGCTTAAAATTTACTAATTTTTTTTAAAGAATTTGATATAAATGTATATAATATATTTAAAAAATAAATCAATGGTGGTTCTTCCAAGGTTTCATGTCAATATGAGGGTTTTTTCTGTGGGTTTTACCATTACACGCATGTTTTCGTGCTTTACAACAGTAAATATGTGTTTATGGGAATCCTAGGAAAACCATAAATCTGAATAATTTGTTGTTAATTCAAAAATTTCAAAAACCATTATATAGTCATTATCCACTAATTTCATTGCAATATGATGATGTTTTCCATGTCTTAACCCCCTCGATGCATGCTTTTAAAGGCTTCAATACCTTTAAAACTATTTACTGAGCCATTGTGATCACAATGCATGTCAAATTGATGTGTTTTCTACACTTAAAAATAAAAAAATATCAAAATAGTGTTCTTCCTTTGATTTCACATGAAATTGAGGTAGCTTTCTGTGGTTTTGATGGTTTCCTATACGTTTATGTGTTTTAAAACACTAAAAACCTATTTGTCGGCATCATAGGAAAAACCTAACTTGAAATGACATTACTTCGATTCTTAAATTTCAAAAATAAATATATGGTCATTTTCTTCTTATTTTATGGTTATCTGAGGATATTTTCCTAGTTTTGACCCCCCAATACATGTTTTTAAAGGCTTTGATACATTTAAAAACTATTTATCAAACCATTTTGACCACAAAACAAACCAGATTGACATGTTTTCTACAATTACATGTCCAAAATAACTTAATGGTGGTTTTACCATGATCTCACATCAATCTGTAGTCCTTTTCTATGGTTTTGACTATTAGACACGAATTTTAGTTTTTTAAAACACTAAAAACATGTTATTGGAATCGTAGGCAAACCATTAGTAAAAATTATGTTTCATCAATTATTAAATTTAAAAAATAAATATTTGCTCATTTTACTCTGATTTCATAGAAATTATTTGTTGTTTTCTTGGTTTTGACCCCCTGAAGCATGTTTTTAAAGGCTTCAGTACCTTTAAAAACAATTTACCAATCCATTCTGACCACACTACATGTTATATTGACGTTTTTCTATGTGTAAACATTAAAAATAACTAAAATATAGATATACAGTGATTTCATTACAATTTGAGGTTGTATTATATGGTTTTGACCATTACATGCATGTTTTAGTGTTTTAAAACACTAAAAACGTGTTTACAGGTATCCTAGGAAAACTATAACTTGAAATGATGTGTCATTAGTTCTTACATTTCAAAAATCAATATCTAGTTGTTTTACTTCTATTTCATGGAAATTAAATGATTTTTCCTAGTTTTTACCCTCCATCACATGTTTTTGAAGGCTTAGATACCTTTAAAAAACTATTTATTAAGCCATTCTAACCACAACACTTGTCAGATTGACATGTTGTCAATTTTTATACATCACAAATAAATATATGTTAATTTATCTATGATTTCATGGAAATATGACAATATTTTCTGGGTTTTGACACCCCGAAACATGTTTTTAAAGGCTTCAGTACCTTTAAAAAAATTTACCAAGCCATTCTGATGACACTTCACATCAGATTGTCAGTACGCATACACTTCAAAAATAAAAAAATGGTGTTTCTACCATGATTTGGAATAAATATGATATAGTATGTACATGCACAACATTTTATTATATCTTCATATAACATCAATTAAATTTGAAATGAAACCATTGATTCATTGTACAAATGTAACATCCCGAACCCGGATGTCACTCAACTATGCCCCAACCCTGATTGGCTACAAGGCCTCAAGTACATCTTCCCAAATTCCAGAGGCTTATGACTAGCAGTTAGGGAATATGTGAGTTATTTGGGAGACTATACCCCCATTACCATAATTTATCGCAATGGAACTCAATCACATTAAATAGTGGAATCAGATACGATAAGCAGACAATAGATAAAATAGACAAGCAAGAAAAGAATATGTAACAAGCCAGAAGTGTCTCATGTACCATGATGCAGATGATACATGTATCTAGAAAATATCAAAAATACCTACATAGAATTATAATAAAATACAAGTATCTAAAATCCAAAATGACTAAACAGTGCCCCCGTATCATCGAAAGCTTCATCTTATTCCTATGCTCCCATGCTCTAAAATAATAATCAATAATAGTTTTAGGGAGTTTTCCCCTACTATCACCTATAACTATATAATCTATTTGGGTCCCCAAGGAGGCCCAAATAGGATGTGAGGTAAACATCCCAGTAGGTTTACACCTAA
The DNA here is from genome assembly GCA_963277665.1 of Viscum album. Lineage (NCBI taxonomy): Eukaryota > Viridiplantae > Streptophyta > Magnoliopsida > Santalales > Viscaceae > Viscum > Viscum album. The sequence goes on along the minus strand of OY728148.1, from coordinate 957,383,487 downwards.
ATATCTATACATGTCTAGTAAGTACTATGAAATATTCTAAATAGGTGATAGTAAGTAGTAATGTAAGTGTGAAAGCCCTAGTCATATAACTACTGCAAACAAGTAATTCTAAACAACCTCTTGTGGCTTCCGGCAACAAGTTTCATCTCCTAACAAGGCATCTATAAGCAATATAATTAAGCAACACAACCATTACACATAACCATCCATATCAAGCCCAAACATCCTTACCATATAAAGAAAACTATATCAAAAACCCACGACCTTGTCATACAACCACAATCATATATCCCACAGTCATGCTGCATAAGGAAGTGTAGATCACGAAGGGCCGAATCTTTGCTGCTGAAGACCAAGGCATCCTCTTTGAGTCTCAGAAGAATATCGATGGAAACTTGGAATAGGCACTGGTTGGAATCCTACTAGCATGTGTACCAACATGTCCTATGTGATTCCAAGATAGCTGGATCCAAGGGGTAACAAAGCCTAAGGCATCTCATGGAATAAAGACCAAAGGTTCATAATCAGCCAAGGTGTCCACTACCGCATCCCAGATCCATGGAGATCCATTCATGGAATCTATGTAAATCATTAATCATTCCATGCCTTTAACAATTTCAAACCATATGAGTCTACCCACTCATTGAAACAATTACATTCAAAAAAAATAAATGAGTATACCCACTCATTTATACCATTACATCTCATGAGTATACCCACTCATGTACTGCACTTTCATTTAATCATGTAACATGTATATACCAACCCACTTATCACCAATTTCCATTTAACACATCACATGGGTATACCCACCCATTAATCACAATTACCAACAAAACTATTTAAGAAATCTAAAAATAGCCAACGTGTATACCCACTCATTTGAAAAGTTCCATTTAAGTTTTTAATCAACTTAGGCATGGAATATTATAAAAACACAAGGTAAAGAGGCAAGATATCTCATATTAATGTATTTCAGCCTCATTTAAGTACAACCGAGCTTCCTTAAACTATGAAAACTCGAGGTCACACCCCATGGGTAGTTCAAAAATGGTAAAAACCAATGTAAAGGCATGGTGGACCCCATGGGTGTCCTTGGGCTGGGTCAGCAAACACAATTGTATCTCAATGAACCTAAGGGAGTCCCAAATAGGTCCTACTTCATCTATTTTAGATTAACACTTTAAAATCGGGCCCGCGCTAAAAAGTCCAGCAGGAAAAAAATAGGTCAATATCTCTATAAAGCATCAAAAGCTGAAAGAAAAGTACAGACCACCTACCTTATCTCATTAGTGGAGTTCTCATCTAGTATCAAGTCCTAATATCATTCCATCATGGTTCCAAAAAAATGACAGTGAACGAAATGGAATCTAAATGGGCACTAGATCTAAAAAGCTATATGAGACAGTGTTTAGGCTTCAAAAGGGAGAGAAAAGGGTTCTGTCCAAAAAAAAAGTGGTCCCTACCTCTATTTTTAAAAAACATAGTCGGGAAATCACATGACAAGTAATTTCCTTACATGGTGTGTAATTCCCGGTTTTCCATTAATGGGGTAAAACCCTTACACATCGTGAAAGTTCCTAGACAAATCATTACATGTTATGAAATGTGATTACACAGTGTGTAATCCGATTACACATCGTGAAATTGGCCTGTAACAGATACACAACCTTCTTGCCTATTATTTCCCTGAAACAACCCAACCAGCCCACGACCCAGCTTAAGGTCTATGCCAAAAAATAATGCTAAAGATTCATACAACAAGAAAAACCTAGGATATTACAATATTCCCCCTTAATTCAATTATTCCCCGAATATCCCTCTCAAGGGTATTCAAGATCCATTTGAAAAAACTCCTGTCACTAAGCACGTATGTCGGCCTCCCGCTCCTAAGTATCGTTATGTGAATGGTCTTGCTTCCACAGAACATGTACTAGTGGAACTGAATAGCCTTGTATAACATTAATGCTTATATCAACAATACGAATTAGATGCTCCTTGAAGGATGCCTCAAATTGTAGCTCAGCCTCCTCAGGTTGAAAAGAATGAGATGGGACCAAATTATAATGGTGTAGTTGTGATACGTGGAAGACGTCATGCATAGATCAGTACCTATGAGGTAACTAAAACTAATAGTCTATTGATATTACTCTCTCAAGAATCTCGAATGGACCAAAATATAGTGGAGAAAGCATACCCCGTATCATGATCCTCCTATGTCCCAACCTTAGTGAAACACATAAAAAGACCTTATCCCTGACCTCAAACATTAGAAGCGATATACGGCGATCAACATAATATTTCTATCAAGATTTTCCAGTATCCATATTCTTCTGAATCAACTGTATCTACTCCAAATTCTCTTTCAGGAGACAAGGTCCTAGTAAAGCTACCTCACCTGCCTCTATCCATCACAAGGGTGATTGGCATAGCCTACTGTATAAATCCTCGTAAGGATACATCTGTATCGTTTCCTGATAATTATTATTATAATAGAACTCATCTAGATGAATGCAAGTCACGATACATCTTGTTGACTTCGGGATGTAGTTCCCTAGATGAAGCATGAAACTAACACATCATATCCCCACATATATCCACTCGAACCGAAACACATCCATGGATATGTAAGATCTCATCAACGCCTACGGTCCAACCAAGATGAGGGTCCCCACCTTCCACACACTCCCATAGGACTAGACCCTCTGAATTCGATAACTGCCTCGTCCTAACTTTATACAATAGGGTAAAGGTCACAACTATGGATGTTAGATATGTTTATCCCTAACTTTTGTGCACCTCAATATAGATCTTAGAGAATAACGCCATAAGTTTCCACTCACTACATACCTGCTGCACTGTCTGTATCTGAGTCCACGTGCTAAGTGCATCGAACATTACATTACCTTTACCAGTCATGTATTCAAGCTTTAATTCAAAATATTGTAGGTACTCCACCCACCTTTCATTCCTCATATTTAAATAATACTGAGTAAATATATACTTGGGGATTTTGTAGTCTGTATAAACCAAAAAATGATCTCCCAATAAATAAGGTCTCCAACAGTGAAAAGCATGAACAACTGCATCTAGATCAAGATCATGCATAGGGTAATTCCTCTCATGTGGCCTTATAAACTGAGACTCATATTCCAAAACACTATCCCCTACATTCGCACTACTCTTAGACCAATACCTGATGTGTCACAATTAAGGATAGAACACTCAGTTGATCAGCACCATGAAAACCACTATCGTGTTTGTGATACATAGTGGCATAACCAGATACTCATATAAACCATACATACTATGAATGTTTTTACGAGTTATGTCTGTGGGTCAAATATGTATCTGGTGATATCCTATCCATAGCTCAATTTTTAATAATACTCGAGATCCTAGAATCTTATCAAACATTTCATCTATTTGTGGAAAGGGATATTGGTTTTTAACCATTAACTAATTCAAATTATGATAATACCCAAATAGCCTAAGAGTAATATCCACATTTTTTGAAAAAAGAACGGGAAAACCCCACATAGAAGTATTAGGTTGGATAAACCTCTTTGCCTCCAAATACTCTAGCTTCCACTAAATTTTTTAAAACTCCATCATAGCCACCATGTAAGTAGAAATGGATACTGGTGCAGCCCATAACACTAGTTCAATGGAGAACTCAAACTATCACTCGAGATGTAAACTAAAAAATTCATCTTGGAACATGTCCCTGAAATGATCCACCATTAGAGAAAAGCCTACCGGACTCACTCCCTGATCATCCAAAATAAAAAATAGCAATCTTGGATGTCATTATGCCCAACTCATGATGATCTAGTCCATCTCAACTCACCTAGACACCCCATTCACCCTTGTGAGTAAACACTACATCCTCTTGTGATGTTAATGTTACCCTTAGGTGATAGTAGACAATGTATGATCAATAATATACTAAACAGTCCATCCCAAGAATGACATAAAACCCTATAATCTCAAAGACATAATAATCTCAAATGACGTGACACCCACCAACCTCAAGGGGGTACTCCCTGCACATGAGCACATCATCCATTCTGATTCCCAATAGTATATGTAGCATTAAAATGCTTTCAAAATACCACACGACAAGGCTAAGGATTTTCACCATAGGTGTAGATATGAAACTATGAGATACACCTTTATCAAAAAGAGAATATGCAATAGTAGAGTCTACTAAAATCATTCCTCTCACTGTAGAAAGTATGAATCCTTAGTCCTCAGGGGTAGGTTGTACATAACATAATTGACCTATTCCATAACTCTGTGAAACAACCTCACTGCTCAGAGTAGGTCCCCTTCGATGTATAAGAGTAATTTGTGTATGGAAACCATAGTAAGGACCACTATTTCTGCAGCCTAATCGGCCTGCATTGCTCTAGCTCCCTGCTTGACATAGATCTTAGGAACCTACTCCTAAACCTGACATCGGAGCTGACCCCAAACCACTAACAATAGGAGGGAAGGTCCTGTAAAACCATTGCGGGTGGCCCATCCCTCCGTAAGCTCAACACTCGACAGGGTCGCAGTCACACTGATTCTTCATGTGTCCTCTCCTACCACACTAGTGACAAAACACTGAGCTACTATCACTCATAGCTTAATTGATGCTCATCTCATGGGAAGCATCAAAATGGAGATTTATGCCAGATGATGTAGAACTACTATGTTGATAAGAATCATTTCCTTACTCTATATCCTCAAATTCCATCAGGTTCCAATCTATAATTAGGGACTGATTCATAATCTTAGTGATAGAGGTCAACCTGAACATGTAAACCTGGGATTTGATAGTATGTCAGAGGCCTTCCTCAAAGCATCTCGCTCTTGAAAACTCATCATTTAGGTACATCAATGAAAAACTATGAAACTCTAAAAATTATGTTGAGTACTCTATAACTGTCATGGTGCCCTGCTCTAGACGCATGAACCCTCTAGCTCACTCTACTCATAATGTCTTGGGGTAAAAGTATTTAAGGAAGTAGGTCTGGAAATCAGTCCAACCCATATCTCGTAGCCTTTCAGCCTGGTTCAGAGCATCCCACTAGTACATTACTACTCCATGTATCATATAAAGGGTGATCATGACCCTCCTCTCAAGAGGAGTCTCCAAATGCTTGAAGATAGCTAGTGTAGACTCAAGCCACAAATCAGAAGCTTGTGGACCATCATCCCCGAAAAACATGAAAGGATGTTGCTGCTAGAAAACCCATGTCAGCTCGGACATAGTCATGGTAGGCTACGATGCTCCTTGAAAATTCTGCATATAGAGAAATAAAACCTCGTGGAACTATGCCTTAGCACCTATGTCTGAAATAGTCTATTGTACCACAAAAAGAACTAGAAGAGGATCCACTAGTATCTCATGGCCCACCACCTTCAAAGCATGGTCATCGCCACCCTCTAGGCATACAATTAGAGGTCTTCCTGGTGACATGACTCTACAATGCCATACACTCGCCTCAGAAAGGAATGATATCAATGTCACATATGAAAAGCGTAAGACATGTCAAAACCCTCCTAAAAATAATTCATAACACACAAAGTAATCCTAAATCCCTGACTCTATAAAGAACAACCACAATGAAACTAGAATCACTACCTCTCCCTCACTCAAAATATGGGTGTAGGTCAAGTCTCTATTTTTCATTTATTTTCATTTAACAATCATTATTTGGCATGATTTAACCAATGGTCCACCAATTTTTGATCCTTGAGGTCCCATAACACCTCATGAACCAAAATTTGATGCCCATATAATCCATACACGTCAATTTCACTTTAAAACATTAATTTAAAAGGTACATCATTTTCTATTTCATAAGGGCGCATACACCTTATGAATTGAAAGATGATGTCACTTCTCTATCCTCTACACAATGTCTATCACAAAATCATAAACAACTCTTAGATCACTGATCACAATAGAATGGGTCAAATAATTCATCTTAAATGGAATGACATAATGCATGATATGTTATTTCTAACAAGCGACTATATGATGCATGAGATGGAATACCCTCATCTCATCGGGGTGAAAAAAATAAAATCCACAATTGCATCAATAGTATCAGCATAAATCATGTGTGTCGCCTAATGGTGAAATCAAATCAACTGTAATAGTCAAAACCAGAAAATAGAAATTTCATTTAGGGTAATTTTGATTTTTCTTGAACACGAGTTAGCTACGCTCGATCATAGCTCATTAACAAATTCCATTTTCCTTCATATCCCTATATATTCACTCCAAACAGTAAATCAAACCAGAAAAGAAATTGTCTCTGATACCACATTGTAACGCCATGATCATTGATGCCACTCAATAGTTCCCCATGCTCGGTTGGCTACATGGCCTCAAGCGCACTCCTCAAATGCCAGATGCTTCCGAATAGTGGTGAGGGCCAAGTTGAGTTATTGGGGATACTATTCCCTCATTACCAGAGTATATCATAGTGGAAGTCAATCAAATTCAATAGTAGAAGTAAATACAATAAGCAGACAACAGGTAAAATAGATATACAAGACAGGAATATATAACATGTCATAAGTGTCTCATATACCATGATGCAGATGATACATGTATCTAGAAAACAACAAAAAAATATACCTGGAAATAAAGTACAATACATGTATCCAAAATCCAAAAAGATCAAAAAGTGTCACAATATCATCCCAAGCCTCAGCTAGGTATCATGCTCCCATGCTCTAAAGAAATTACAACAACTAGTTTTAGGGTACTTTCCCCTACTATCACCCGAAACAATATAATTTGTTTGGGCCACAAGGAGAACCAAACAAGGTGTGAGATAAACATCCCAGTAGGTTTCCCACCAAAGATCTTTAAAATTATAAGATGCACTATGATATATGTGAAACAAGTACAAGTAAGCAGTAATGTATGTGTGAAAGCCCAAGCCGTATAACCAATGCAAACAATTTATACCGAATAGCCCCTTGTGGCTCCCTGTAACAAGTGGCAGCTCCTAACAAGGAACCTATAGGAAATATAAACAAACAACATAGCCCTATCATAAAACAATCCATATCTTGTCCACACAATCGTACTCTATAAAGAAAACCATATCAAAAACCCATGACCTTGTCATACAACCACATTCATATACCCCACGATCATGCCATATAATGAAGTGTAGACCATGAAGCGATGAATCCAATGTATTGAAGACCATGGAATCATCATCAAGTCCTGGTATTATCTCGATAGAAACTCAGTATAGGCACTAGTTGGAGTCCAAGGAGCATGTGTACTGGCATGTCCTATGTGAGTCCAATCAAGCCTGATCTAATGGAAAACAAAGCCCGAGACCTCACATAGAATCAAGTCCCAAAGTGAATACCCAACTATGGTGTCCACTACTGCGTTCCAAATCCATTGAGATCTGTCCTTGGAATTTATGTAAATCATCAACCATTCGATACATTTAACAATTAATAGCCATATGTGTCTACCCACTCATATAAACAATAAAATTAAAAACTATTCAATGAGTATACCTACCCATTTAAACCATTACATCTCATGAGTATATCCACTCATGTACACCACCTCCATTTAATCATGTCACATGGTTATACCCACCCACTTATCACCAATTTACATTTAACACATCACATGGATATACCAACCCATTAATCATAATTACCAAAAAACAATTTAAGAAATCTAAAAACAACTGACATGTATACCCACTCACTTAACAAGTTCCATTTAAGAAATTAATCAATTTAGGAATTACATTTTATGATAACACAAGACAACGAGGCAGAACATCTCTGACAAAGAAACTTTATGTGCATATTTTTTTATCAAATAATGAGGTTTTTTTATTTTTATAATTATAAAACCCAAGTATTTCACTGTTTTATTAAAATAATGGGTAATTTGAGTTTTAGAATGATTATGAGAAAAATTGAGAAAAGTTCATAATTTTGGATTTTGTACAGATTTTTACCACTAGAATATTTTTCAATTTATTAAATAATATAAATAACAATTACTGAATAATTTTTTTTATAATAAAGATTTTCTTTTCTTCAACTTTATCTTTATGACCTAGAGCTTATTCAAAGATCTATTAGTCCAAAAAAATCATTGAATTTGGAAACTTTTCCGGGCAGATAGCCTGGACCTCACCACTGTAACAGATGCACAAATCAGTCTCCTCACCGATAATTTACGTTATTATACCTGAGATATCACAAGGACACATAGGAATGACTCTAAAACAATTTCGGGGGAGTTTTGAAGTCATTAAGGTTTCCATTGATCGTTATACATTTGAAAGAAGCTTCCTGGAAATTTCAGCCAGAAAAAGTCTTATTCAATGAAAATTACATACCTCTTTAATACAATGTCTAAATGAGCAAAAATGTGAGGGATGAACGGAAAATACATTTAGGAACAACTTTTATGAAGGAGTCCATGTGTTAATTGACCATTTATTATTCCAAAAATGTGAAAATATTTAGGGGATATAATTATACCTATAATAGGAGGGTCTCACCTCCTTCCCAAATCATCAGCTCAACACCAACAGCCAAGGAGGGTTCCCAACGAGTCATGGGATGATGCAACACCTCTCTTCCCACCCCATTTATTCATTTTATAATATTTTAATTTTAGTTTGGTATTATTTTTCAATTGTAATTCAAATTTTATTTTTTTCAATCCATGCCTTTCTGTTTCTCTATGTACTTTTCTTCATTTTTTCCCTATCTCTCTCTTCTTATCCACCCACTCAACCAAGTAATATATTACCCTCAGAAATGATAGGATAACCCCAAGACTTGGCCAAAGAGGAGGTGAAGGTGATCATGAATTTTTTTTAATGTTTAATTATAAGTTTATTGATATATTTGAGTAGCATGTATGGGTAAATTGAATGTCCCTGATGTTGTGACTACCACCGATAACATGCACCTCAAACTGTCCATAATATTTTATTTAATAATTTCCCCCCTCTTAATCAGTTAGTTCATCAAACATTGGAGTCGAGATAATCAATGGATGAAACAACTTCAATTGTACCGGGTCCTGGAAGATGACACATTCTAGACAATGGTGTGTCACAAACTTAGATTAAACGAGGAGTTGTAATTAAGTGTGCTCAAACATTCAATGATATTCCATAATTTATAAATAAAGAATAGTAGTTAGAACAAGATATTTTTTTTGATTATCAAACTGAAATAAAACATATAAAGGAGAATAATGATTTAATATTTAACCAACCCCCAAAACCAAGTTCTTTCTTATTAATTCATTCAATTTATGCTTGAATCTTAGTATAAATTCAGAATTATTTTTCACATGTCATTATTTTAAATAATAAAACCCCAAAAAGATTTTAATCACTTTCATTTAATAAAAAAACAAAAAAAAGAAATATAATATGTGAATTATATAAATTAAGTGTAATATATTGAGAAGTATCTTCAAGATTGATGACCCTAGTCAGCCACTGTTCTACACTAGGGAAAATATAATTATTTTTGTCCACACCCCACAACAGACGTGCATCAAAACTGATATTATTTCTAGGGATACAATCATTAGTTAATTTACTTTTTCTATTTTCACATATTAGTTATATATCGTTTTATTTAAAAAAAACTACAAAAAGACATCCATGATGTATTCAAATTCAGATTATTATGCATGAAAAAATTACTCATAGGTGTAGCAACAAAAACAAGAAGAAGATGAATATTTTAGAAGAGATCAGATGAAAGAACTTAGAGAAAGCATTGAACATCTAACCAGAAAGGATAATAGAGTTTTTTATTATGTTCATGCATTAATAAAGAAACCCAAACCTAATACAGAGGAATAACATGAGAAATCGGTGGAGAAAATTTCACCACTTATATTTGAAAATGAAGAACCCGAGGAAGAAAGGGAGGAAGACGTATCTACTGAGCTACAAGTGGGAGATCAACAAAGTTTGGATGAAATCTTCATCAAATATGGGGAACTACCTAAATTCCCCATATAATAAAAAGAATAAGATTCAGAACCACAAAAGGAAGAAACTACCCAAGTGGTGGACTTTTACATCAAGATGGTGGAGCCTGACTACCTACCTCCATCCTCAGAGAGTATACTCCAAGAGGCACTTACCACTAAAGCAGAGATTGAAGCTGAACCGACTCAAGGAGTTGAACCATTAATTGACTCTATCCCTTCAAATTTTATTGAATATGAATTATACATCACTCCATGTGGTTTTGATTATACAGAATTAGAAAACCTCAAATCTGCCATGGAGGAAGAAGAAGAACCTCGATGTGCACATGCTGAGGAACATATGGAGATCCCTAGACACATTGAATATTTATTGAAGGATGTTCATGAAGATATACTGGTTTATTTAATAAAGGAAACCATGAATAATGATGCTTTGATGGTGAAGAATTGGATTTTGATACTTCATATTTTAATATTATTCAAATTGAATTACACTCTAACATTCCCATTGACTATTATTTTGATGAAGCATGCCTCAAGTAACTAACGGAAAGAGAAGAAGATATTTCACAAGTATCATCAAAGAAGGAGGATGATTTATACTTCATCCTACCCCCACAATGTAAGTTATAACTCATTATAAAGGGGGGATATGGTGTACTATGTCCTAGAAGGATGAATAAAAAGCTGGGAAAATCCACATGTGGTTTTTCAAATCAAAGAATCTTTATATTCCATCAAAATTTGGATTACCGTAGGTACTACCCTCTAGAGGCAGTCCAAATTCAGGGCCCACTTGGGGGATAATACCAATATTTATATTTACTTACTTTCAAGGAATTTATATTTCAATTTATTTTCATTTAAATAATTTAGCATGTGGTCCCCTCCCTCTTTTATTTTTAGATTAAACAAAATGATCATTGTGATTTATTGAGTAATTTTATATTGTAGGATCATGATGGTAGAAGGAAGCCCCAAATAGTAAAGGAGGAGGACCAAGTTTCATGGAAAAGGGTGTTCAATTTTAGTGCTTTATCTTTTATACTCTCCACATTTTTTCCCACAACATTTTTTATCTTTAAAGATAAAATTGCATGCCCACACTTGAATTCATGTTTTACTTAACATATCAAAGAGACATGATTTTCTTAGGAATCCTATGATTCCCTGTTTTAGATTTCAATGTTGATATGATTAAATTATTGAAATTAATAATTGAATTTTTAAAATGAAGCATGGATATTGAAGTAATGACTCATGATTTGAAGGAATTAATTGATTCATGTAAATTAAATGTCTCTATCATCCTTCATGCATTGAATTTCTGATGTTCATGTGAATTGATTTATTAGTCATGCCATGAGTGATTGTACAATGTTATATTTTCCATTCCCAAGAGGATTTATAGACCATGTACTTCCTATTTAATCATGAGCATACTTCTTGGATGATATTGGGAAATGTAACCCACAAGAAAGTATATTGAAACTTATCAAAGCTATGACTATGTAAAAACACATTTAAAATGATTGAGGAAACTTTTGGAAAGAAAATTTAGTTTAAAAGTCCACCTTTACATCAATCCTTCTTTTATCCCATAGAGACCATGAATGAAAATTATAGGAATGAGCCATGTTTCAAGCCACTTTTATTTATTCCTACCCTCCTTTTAGTATTTTCCTGATATTTCAATGTTGAGGTATGGGGTTAAAGGGAATCATGGTGGATGGGATAATATACATTGTAATGAAGAATTGTGGGGGTATTGTTGTGTTAATTGTAAAAGGTTGTGTAATCATTAATTATACTCTATTTTTCCCTTCTTGAATTAAAAAAATAACAAAAATAACAAAAATAACCAACAAAAAGAGAGGGAAAAATGGGTGGGGATTTGGGAAAACCAAAAATCACAATTTTCTAGATCGATGATCTTATGATCATATGTGGTTAGATGATGGATGTGAGATTTGATATAATCATAACTTTCAAAAAAAGTATAAAATGTAAAAAATAAAAAAACAAGAGGGTGAACAATCATTCATTATGCAAACTTGATCATAACCTTTTCTTTGAGTTTTGAGAATTATGTGTTTCTACTTTGAAGGTGATAATTTCATTATATTTTTACTTTTGATGTCATGCATAGTACTTAAGAGATTATCCTCCTGCTTGAGCCTTAATTTTGAAAACATAAAATCCAACCAACCATAAACCTCAGTGTCAATAAAACCATAACTGAAAGTCCTCATGATTTTTTGTGTGTTTTTTCTTTACAACGTGGAGAAATAGTTCATTCACAAGCCTATGGCTACGGAGCATGTTCTCGTGATATTAGAATAACTATACTTGAATTGTATCATGAGTGATAAGAGAAAAGAATCAAAAGTGAGGTAAATAAATAATTTTAATGTTTAATAATAATTAATCAAGGATCTTGAATTAATTAAAGGATAATTTCCATCAATTTTCAAAGGGTAAAAGTAAAATATGTGAATTATTTGTTTCTTTGAAAAATGGGAAATTAAATTGATATTTTATGCATATTTTTGAAAGTTTGATTTCACATTGATTTTTTTTTATTTTATTACCTTGGAATTTAAATATTGGTAATATTGGTGTCCATTGATTTCCATTTTGAGATTTTATACTTGGGGACACGCATGGTTTAAGTGTGAGGGTATTTGAAAGAGCATATTCATGTGCATATTTTTTATCAAATAATGAGGATTTTTAGTGTTTTTCCATGATAAAACCAATGTATTTCAATATTTTATTAAAATAATGGGTAATTTGAATTTTAAAATAATTATGAGAAAAATTGATAAAAATGCATAATTTTGGATTTTTGAAAGATTTTTACCAAAAGGGTATTTTTTTCATTTCGTAAAAAATAAAATTCCAAAATTCGTGATTTTTTTATTCCTGATTTTATTTCATTCAACATTCTCTTCAGGTCCTAGAGTTGATTTGAATATCTATTAGTCCAAAAAAATCATTGAAGTTGGAAACTTTTCTGGGAAGACATCGTGGACCCCACCACCATAACAGATTCACAAATCAGTCTCCTCACCTCCCATTTAGGTTATTACACTAGGGATAGCACTAGTACACATCAGAACAACTCTAAAACAAATTTGGGGGAGTTTTTAAGTCATTAATATTTCCATTGATCGTTATACATTTGAAGAAATCTTCGTGCAAATTTCTTCCATAAAAATCCTTATTCAATGAATATTCCATAACTCCATAATCCTATGGATAAATGAGATAATGGTAGGAGGGTGAATGGAAAACATTTTTATGAAAAATATTTATGAATGTGTCCACGTGTCAATCGACCATTTAATGGGCCAAAAACATGCAAAATTTCTGAGGATATAATTCTTCCTATAAAAGGAGGCCCTCGACTCCTTCCCAAATCACCAGCTCGACACCCACAACTAAGGAGGGATCCCATCAGGGCACGGGCCGATGCTTCTCCTCTTCTCCCCCCTTATTTCTTATTTTAATTTTATTCTAATTTTATTTTAATTTTATTTTTTATTAGTTTTCAATTGTAATTCAAATTTTAGTTTTATTAATCCAAGTCATTGTGTTTCTCCATCCACTTTTCTTCAATTATTTACCTCTCTCTCTCTCTTCTCTTCCACCCACTCCACCAAGTAATACATTACTGTCGAAAATGAGAGGTTGACCCTGAGACTTGGCCAGGGGGAGGTGAAAGTGATCATGAATTTTCTTTAATATATAATTTTATGTTTGTAGATAGATTTGAGTATAATGCATGGGTAAGGTGAATGTTCCCAATGTTGTGACTGCCTCTGATGACTTGAAACTCAACCTATACATATTCTTTTATTTAATCATTTTTCCTTGTCTCTATTGTTTAGTTCTTCACATGTTGGATTTGATCTAATCAATAGATGAAATGGATTTGATTGAATCAGGTCTTGGGAGATGAAACATTCTGGGAAAACGTGTGTCACCAACTTGGATTAAAGGGGGAGGTGGAATTGAGAGTTCTCAAACATTCAATGATATTCCACAATTTATAAATAAATAATAGTTGTTAAAACATGAGATTTAATGTTTGTATTATCGAACTGAAATAATACATATAGAGGATAATAATTATTGAACATTTAACCAACCCCCAAAACCAAATTCTTTCATATTAATTCAATTGTAGAAAAGAAGGTTTTCCCAACGCCTGTAGTGTACTTCTACCAACGGTTTAAGGAAATCATTGGTAAAAGATGGTTAAATAACCATTTCCTAATAGTTTTTCAAAACCATTGGGAAAATTATACTCTATAGCAATGGTTTTCTTAAAACGTTGGCATAGAGAGGTTTAAATCATCATTTACCAACGGTTTTTAAAAACTATTGGGACTGTTTTTCCCCAAATTCAGAGACGCTCAAACTCCCCCATTCTGCACGACTACAGCCCTAAACAGAATGGAGAATTGGGATTTTTCTTCCCCTATGGCCAAAATCATTCTATCATTAAGATTTATCAGTTCTTCACTTTTATTATGTAAGTGATACTGCATCTACTATTTTGGTTTTATGTTTTCATTTGGGTGAAGTGGAGAAGCAGGAATCTATTTACCCTACATTGGAAATTCTTCCTTCCGATCCATTTTAAAAATTTATTAGTTTTACAATTCTAATTTGTATGTGATACTTTCATTTAAATGTTCTACATCTACTGTTTTGGTTTTCTATTTTCATTTCGGTTTGTATTAATTTTTTTTTCTGTTTGATTTGGGTGTGTGTGGTGGGCATTGACAGTGAATCAAATTTGATTCAAAATGAATTATGTGTTAATATCATCCATAAATTTTCAGTTCTTAGAAGGCTTGGTATTGTCGGGAATTATTTGTTAATGTCATCCATATTCCATATGATTCACATTATGGTATTAATGTGTGATGTTGTTGTTAAGATCAGAGATTAAACTCATACACTCCAGGTTGTTTATAGTGGCATGGTTAGTGATGAGTGATAATTGGTTTCCTAAGATGAATGTACTAATATAACTATAGGGTCAATTAAATATGGTTCTCACTATACGTTGTATATTATCTCTTTATTGCCCAATACTCACTTTTATGATGGTGTGGTGCTTTTCAGTAGCCTTGTTGGCATGTGTATACATCCATAACAATGTTAGATAAGTCACAAGATTAATTCAGTAGTCTTTTTATCATTGACATACATTATTATTATTCTCAAATTTAAAAATAAATGTTTTTTGTCTACTTATTATGGAATTAAACCTTTTTACAAGCCATGAACAACCTATTAGTGTAGAAGCCTAAAATTTATCCACCCATGGGGTGCACTTGACTTGAGGAACTAATTGGGTAATGAATGGTATGATGACAGAGGTTCCAAGAATGATTTATTGAACATGAGTGAATGATTTGGGATGCATGTAACACATAACAGGGCCTGAGGCATGTGCCTCTATTTGGGATGCCTATAAAGGGGCTTTGAAGTCCTCTTTTACCAACAATTGTGTGCAACCGTTGGTAAAACTTTTCCATTTATTAATGGTTTGATTCAATGACGAGGCAATGAACCTTTACTGAGGATTGTGAGTTTCAAGTTATTGACATGACTTGCACACTTTCCATCGATGGACCAGATGATTGGGTTATATATTAAGAGCCTAGTTTTAATTTTAGAATTTATTGATCCTCTTGTATAGTAATACTTCTTAATAATTATAACAATGTTTTTCTTCTTGATACATGACATACATTACCATTGTTCGATTTATAATTCGGTTATTAGTTGGTATTAATGATTTGGTTATTTTCATCCATTTCCAATATTTTCTCATTGTTATCATTCTTCCACTTTTTAACAGATAATATTAAAATTGTGCAACTTAGGTAATGAGGGAATAGTCTCCCCCAGACATAGAAAAGGCTCTCATTATTAGTCAATAACATTTGGAATTTTGGTAGATGTGCTTGGGGCCATGTGGCCATCTGGGTTTGGGTCACTAATGAGTGGCATCCCGGTTTGGGACCTCACAATTTCTGGATCTCCTTTTTATAGGTGTTTTTAATCAAATCCATACCTATAAATATTGAAGGTCCATCTCCAAAATCAATTGGGAAATGATTCAATGAATACACCTAAATCATTTAGAGTGTGTATCATAATACATACCTTCAAACCACCATAAATCATCTATTTCTTTTTGTTTTTTTTTATCAGAATGGATTTTCAATATTATGTTTTTTGGGTTACACGTTAGTTATTTATTTATAATTAATTCCATATTTGTTTTCATTGCAGGAAATGACACCCATTGAAGAGATGCGGAGGAAAAAGATGAATGAAAATAATCGTCGCATGACATAGATGGGGATTCCTCCACTCATCCATGTTGTGGGTTTTTTATTTAAAATATATATATTTCAATAACTTATAATATCTCGTGTTTAACGTTGTGTTAAACTTTTTTTCAGGATCAACCCCATAGACATAAAATATCCGACGAGGAGCCTGATATTACTCCCAGTACAATGGCAGGGGGTAGGAGTGGGGTGGTGTCAGAGTTAGACGACTATCGAGTGATCCTTGTACTGAGGTCGGTGGTACGAGGGCTTGTGGTGTTAGAGTTATACGATCTACTGGTCATACCCAATTGGACTATTACCTTACCACAGAGGTATCTTCTACGCCCCATTTTGATCCTGGTGTGTCTTTAGGGACACACGATATATTTAGACCCTTAATGTTTAAAATACTAGTTGGCATGATGTCTGTGCCATCATCTTTTGCTTCTAGTTCATTGTCTTTGAGATATTATATTCCACATTCTTCGACTCCGGCTCCGACACAGTATGTGGCTGAGGAGCGTACACTGAGGGACACTCCACTTTTATAGGATATTCCTTCAGCTACTGCACATCCAGTGACGCCCATTGATCCGACTTCCACAGGTATATTTATATAACTCTAACAAATTTTTATACCAAAATTTATTTTTGTTATAACTTGTACTGATGTTTTTTTCTTTAAAAATAGATTTCTCTAATGATAGGAGGTGGGGGAGGGGGAGTACTCTCTTGCATGCGGTATGAAACCACTAGACATAGTTGATGGTTGAATACAATGATGAATGAAAAAATGTTGATAAATCTGGGCAGGAATGTCGTGGTTTTTTGGTGACCCTAGCCAAATACTCCGACATCATTCCGGTCAGACCTCTCTCTTGGAGACATTTGCCGCACGAAGTCATGGATAATGAGTGGGCACAAATATGGGTAAAAAATCTATTTGATTTAATGTAGTATTTTTTGTATTTATATGAATTAATCTTTTGGGTTTCAGCTTCGGTTTAACTTCCCTGATGGGGAAGGTGCACGACCAACACGTTTAAATGAGCTAGGAGAGATTTGGAGAGGTTATAAGAATGAGATGTATGTTGGATGGTGTGATAGAGTGGGCACAGAGTTGGAGAAAGTACCTATCATAGATGTCTGCCTAATAGAGAAATATCGTCAAATGATTACCCACTGGACGACAGCCAAATTTAAGGTATTAATCCCATTTGAGGTATTTAAATGACAATTTTCATATGTTTCATTAGTATTATCTTATTTATTATTAATAAATATTTAGTAATGTTGTGAAAAAAACAAAAAACCATTGATTCAATGAAATACCTCCACACTTTGGGGTGCACTACTATGTCAGATCATGAGAGGTAGCTGGTTTGATATAGTTGTTTACAATTTTTTTAGAACTTTCCCTTTTTATCATTTCCTAAATAAATTATGTGATTTATTGAATATTGAATATATGATTATACATGAACTTTATATTGTTTCAATATCATTACAGAAGCAAAAATTGAATATTGAAGGACGTATCCCTCGAGCAAAATTCTTTTGCGCGAGTAGAAGGAAAAAATATGGAACTGCGGTTAATGAACCGACACAAGAAAATATTGTATGTTTTAATTTATTAATTTAATATTTTAATATCTATTTTGAAATTTAATAATATATTAATATTTTTAACAAGCTGAATTAGAGGCCATTGATGCCCAAGAACCTAACAATTTAATGCCACGTGATCATTTATCTTAGGTTTCAGGAGATGATCACTCTGGTCAATTATGCTGCCGACCTGGTAAGAATATAGTCCCAACGAGGTATTGGTCCTATCCAAGTATCCATTCTAGTACCACCGAGTTGGAACAGGTCAAGGAGCATCCAAGACAGTATGATTAAAGAGTCACAGATTTGGAAGAACATGTTCAAACGAGGGAGAATGAATTTATGAAATTGATCAAAGATTTATCTTCATCACTTCCACCAGAGGCCAGCGTGGCTTGTCAGACATATATGTCATCGATGGGTGGATTATCCTATACACCAGGCCGCAGTTCTAGTGGCAGTCAAGATGAAGAAATTCCTGGTGATGATGAGGATGCTGAAGAGGATGAGGACGAGGATGAGGATGAGGACGAGGGTGAGGATGGGTCCAAGGGCGAGGCTGGGGTAGAGGATGAGCATGGGGATGATGATGACGAGTAAAAAGATGGCGAAGAGGATGAGGCTGATGATGATAGTGGTGATGGTGATGGTGATCAGGGGCAGATTGATCCATTACATTTTTTATGTTTGCATAACTCCTTATTTTTAACCCGGTTTTTTACTCTAGTATTGATATTTTTGAATTCTGTATAATTCTATATTTTTTACCAAATATGGAAGCCTAATGATGTTATAATGGTTTATGGTGTTTCTGGGGCTTGTTCGGAGCTTGGAACCCCGGACGGCGTAAAAAACACTATGCCTCACGGTTAGTAAAAAATTTAAGTCCATCCAACATGGTATCTACCTACCATATCGGGATATATATTATAAGAAATGTGCATGATTTTATTTAACCATGCACCAGGGGATGCACATCATGCACAATGTCTATAGTTTTAGTATTAGACATTATCACTGTTGTTGCACGATTTGCCTAACTGACATACAGAAAACTGAACAAACGCATTTAGATTCTGTTGATACTTTAGGAAAATGATCCATGAGTCATATGTGACATGTATGAGTCAACCAACCTCAATATGAGGCACGATGTGGCTAGTATCACTCAAAGTGTCACTATTTTGTTTAAAATGGACACCCTTTTAAGTAAAAACAACTGGCATACGGAAATCTGAACAAACGTATTTGGATTGTGATGATACTTTAGGAAATTGATCCGTGGGTCAAATGTGATGTGTACAAATCAATCCCACCTCAATCTGAGGCACGGTGTGGCCAGTACCACTCAAAGTGTCTCACTTTTCTTTGAAATGGACAACATTTTAAGTGAAAACAAAATCTAAAATACGGAAAATGGACCAAACATATTTGGATTCTGTTGATACTTTAGAAAAATGATCCATGGGACATTTTTGATGTTTAGGAGTCAACCACGCATCAATCCAATAAATGATGTGGACAGTACCACTCATAGTGTCTCCCTTTTATATGAAATTGACCAAATTTTAAGTGAAAACAACAACTGACATACGGAAAACTGACCAAATGCATTCGGATTGTGTTAATACATTAAGAAAATGATACATTGGTCATTTGTGACAGGTAAAAGTCAATTCCACATCAACCATAGGTGTCCTGTGACGGTGATGGCCAAAAACGCACTCCGCGTGTCGTAAATGGAAAAAACATGCGTTTAACAGTCAAATGCATACCAAAAGACATTAGAATGACTTGAAATCACACGAAACCACCGTAATTATTTTTTTGGAGGTGTAAGAGGAGACAGAACGTCATTTGGACATGTGGTTTAAGTGGAATGAATGAATATGTGTTTTTAGGTGTTTGATGTGCTTGAAAAGCATGCGTGGGGTGGTAAAAAACGGCCGAGCTACCTCAAAATTCCATGAAATCGGATGACAAAAAAGGTGGGTGAATTATGAAATGTTCAGGTGGACAGTATGTCAATCGGAGGTGTCGTGTGACCGTGCTCGCCGAAAACGCACTATGCGTGTTGTAAATGGCTAAAACATGCGTTTAACGTTCAAATTCATGCCTAAAGACATCAGAATGACTTGAAATCACACAAAAACACCCTATTTATTATTCTGGAGGCGTACGAGGAGACGGAATGCCATTAGAATGCGCGGTTTGCATGACACGGCTGAATATGTGTTTTTAGGTGTTTGGTGCGCTTGAAAAGCGTGCGTGGGGTTGACAAAATAGGCTAAACGTCCTTGTAATGCCATGAAATTAGATGACAACAATGGGTTTGTGAATTGTAAAATGTTCAGATAGACGACACATCAATCAGAGGTGTCGTGTGACCGCGATGTCTAAAAACACACTCCGCATGTCGTAAATGGACAAAACATGTGTTTAACGGTCAAATTCATGCCGAACGATATCATAATGACTTACAATCACATGAAAAAACACTAATTTTTATTTGTGAGGTGTAAGAGGAGACATCATGTCATTCGGATGCGCGGTTTGTGCGACACGACTGATTATGTGTTTTTTAGGTGTTTGGCGTGATTGAAAAGCGTGCACGGGGTGGTCAAAACCAGACTAATGACCTCATAATGCCTTGAAATTGTAGGAAAATAAATTTTGGGTGAATTGTGAAATGATCGGCCAGACAGCACGTCAATCAGAGGTTTCGTGTGACCACGCTGACTGAAAATGCACACTGCATGTCGTAAATGGCCAAAACATGTGTTTAATGGTCAAATGTATGCCGAACGACATCATAATGACTTAAAATCATACGAAAACACCCTAATTATTTTTTGTGATGTGTATGAGGAGATGAAACATCATTCAGACGCGTGGTTTGTGCGGCACGATAGAATATGTGTTTTTTAGGTGTTTGGCGCGCTTGAAAAGCATGCATGGGGTAGTCAAAATTGGCTGAATGACCTCATAATGCAATTTAATCGGACGACAACAAAAGGTGGGTGAATTTTGAAATGGTCAGCCAAACAACACATTAATCAGAGGTGTCATGTGACCGCACTAGCAAAAAACGCACTCTGCATGTCGTAAATGCCAAAAACATGCGTTTAACAGTTAAATGCATGCCAAATGATATCAGAATGACTTGAAATCATACAAAAACATCCTAATTATTATTTTTGAGGTGTATGAAGAGATAAAACATCCTTTAGACATGTGGTTTGCACGAAACGACTGAATATGTGTTTTTTAGGTGTTTGGCACGCTTGAAAAGTGTACGTGGGTTCGTCAAAATCAGACGAATGACCTCAGAATGCCATGAAATCACATGAAAACAAAGTGTTGGTGAATTGTGAAATTTTCGGCTAGATGTCACATCAATCCGAGGTTTTGGGTGACCACGGTGGCCGAAAACACACTCCACATGTCATAAATGGCCAAAACATGCGTTTAGCGGTCAAATGCATACGGAATGACATCGAAATGACATGAAATCACACGAAAACACCCTAATTCTTATTCATGAGTTGTATGAGGAGACGACACATCATTCAGATGCGCGTTTTGCATGACACGACTGAATATGTGTGTTTTAGGTGTTTGGCGCGCTTGAAAAGCATGCGTGGGGTGGTCAAAACATTCCGAACGACCTCAGAATGCCATGAAATTGGACAACAACAAAGGGTGGGTGAATGGTAAATTGGTTGGATAGACGAAACATTAATCGGAGGTTTCATGTGACTGTGGTGGCCGAAAACGCAGTTTGCGTGTCGTAAATTGCCAAAACATGTGTTTTACGGTCAAATACATACAGAATGACATCAGAATGACGTGAAATCAAAATAAAACACCATTATTATTATTTTTGAGGTGTAAGCAAATACTTCATTTCATTCAGACCTGCAGTTTCGCGGCACAGCTTTATATGTGTTTTTAGGTGTTGATACACTTGAAAAGCATGCGTAGGGTGGTCAAAACTACCCAAAAAACCTTGGAATGCTATGAAATAAGACGACATCAAAGGGTGGGTGAATTTTAAAATGGTAGGGTAGAAGACACATCAATCGGAGGTGTCGTGTGACCGTGATGGCCGAAATCGTACTCTGTGTGTCGTAAATGGCCAAAACATGCGTTTAACGATCAAATGCATGCTGAACGACATCAGAATGACATGAAAACACACGAAAACACCCTAATTATTATTTTTGAAGCGTATGTGGAGACAACACGTCATTCAGATGTGTGGTTTGTGCGGTACGACTGAATATGTGTCTTTTAGGTGTTTGGCGCGCTTGAAAAGCGTGCGTGGGGTTGTCAAAATCTGTTGAACGACCTCGGAATGCCATGAAATTGGACGACAACAAATGGTGGGTCAATTGTAAAATGTTCAGATAGAATACATGCCAATTAGAGGTGTCGTGTGACCAAGGTGGTTGAAAAAACACTCTACATGTCTTAAATGGCCAAAACATGTGTTTTACATTCAAATACATACCAAATGACATCAGAATGACATGAAATCTCATGAAAACACCCTAATTATTATTAGTGAGGTGTACAACAAGATGAAATGTCAATTGGATGTGTGGTTTGTGCGACAAGGTAGAATATGCGTTTTTAGGTGTTTCGCGTGCTTGAAAAACGGGCGTGGGGTGGTCAAAACCGGCCAAACGACCTTAGAATACCATGAAATCGGATGACAACAATGAGTGGGTTAATTTTGAAATGGTTAGCTAGAAGAAACATCAATCAGAGGTGATGTATGACAGTGGTGGTTGAAAACACACTCCGTACAACCCCCCCCCCCCCCACCCCGGACAGCCCCCATCACCCCCCGATAGCCCCCTGCACCCCTCAGACAGCCCCCCCCCCCCCCACCCAATAATCCATGGATCATTTTTGGGGGGTATGAGTCAACCCCACCTCAATATGAGGCACAGTGTGACTGGTATCACTCAAAGTGTGTAACTTTTGATTGAAATGGACAACATTTTAAGTGAAAACAACAAATGACATATGGAAAATCTTCACAAGGCTAGACATATATTCTTGGAATTAAGGGATAAAAAATAAAATATGGTCTAGTGGTCATATGTTATTAGAAGAAAATATTCACAAGGCATAGATTTAAACACAATGAGTCATAGTATATATAGAAAAACATGAATAATATTAGTAATTAGTCTCCACATCTCATCATGAACATGCACCAACACTAAAGATCTAATTCTCAATCACGGGTCGTTCAACTAGATGAAATGTTAGTCGGAGGTGTTGTGTGAACGAAGTGTCCAATAACGCACTCTGGACAGCCCCCCCCCCGGACAGCCCCCCTCACCCCCGGATAGCCCCCCACACCCCTCGGACAGCCCCCCACCCCGGACAGCCCCCCACCCAACAATCCATGGATCATTTTTTACGGGTACTAGTCAACCCCAACTCAATTCGAGGCATGATGTGACTGGTATCACTCAAAGTGTGTCACTTTTGTTTGAAATGGACAACATTTTAAGTGAAAACAACCACTGACAAACGGGAAATCTTCACAAGGCTACACAAATATTGTTGAAATTAAGGGATAAAAATCTAATATGGTCTATTTGTCATACTTTATTGGAAGAAAATATTCACAAGGCAAAGACTGATACACAAAGGGTCATAGTATATATAGAAAAACATGAATTGTATTAGGAATGAGTCTCGACATCCCATCATGAACATGCACCAACACTCATGTTCTAATTCTCAATCACGGGTCGTACATTCTATATAATAACATAAAAGAAATAAATATCATATAGTGATTTCATATGAAACCTATGAACACTCAAGAATACTATATAACAAATTGATCAACAAGGCTACACATAGATTCTTGAAAAATAAGTTTCAAAGTCTCATAAAAATACCCCAATGGTGAGGAATACATATGGTGACACTATAGCCCCATGGATCACCTAAATCCCATCCTCAAACAGTGGGTTCTAGGACAAAACCAAAGTCCCTTTGGGAACCCAATACCAAAGACTTAATTGAATATTCATACCCACTACCCAAGATGGGTATTCATCTCACATCACACCCAGGAGGGCAAATTACAATTAGCCACATACCCCCTTTTTTTAAATGAAAAGTATATGAAAAACATGTAGGCTATCCTGGTAACCCATCTCATATGCCGAGATTGGCCAATGTTTCCCACTAACACATCAGGAACCATTTATACATGGATACATAATCATTAGAGGAATATAAACATCCCATGTGCTTCTTATAACTCATCCTAGGTCTAAGCACATGACCACTACCATTGTCTATCTTATGGGTGTCATGATCCTTTCCACACTACCCATGTTTTTCTGTTGGTTTTAAGATACTAAACCCAAGACCATGACTAAACATCCCATGTTCTTCCTATAACATGTATGTTTTTTCTCTTGTGTGTATTGGTGTTTTGGTTTGAGTGAGGAATGAATTCTAAATTTTGAATACTCTAATGTGTGTTGGTGTTTTGGTTTGAGTGAGGAATGAAT
Source organism: Viscum album (assembly GCA_963277665.1). Classification (NCBI taxonomy): domain Eukaryota; kingdom Viridiplantae; phylum Streptophyta; class Magnoliopsida; order Santalales; family Viscaceae; genus Viscum; species Viscum album. The sequence goes on along the minus strand of OY728148.1, from coordinate 957,358,945 downwards.
TCCAAATTTTTAATACTCTTATGGGTGTTATTGCTTTTCCTATAACATGTCTACCTTTTGTTTTATGGGTTTTATTGCATTTGAATTTCTAAATTTCAAAATTTCAAAATTCTGGAATGAATTCTATATTTTGAATACTTTGGATGAGGATTTTTCTATTGTTGTTGTTGCAGGTCTGGAGAGGGGTTACTATGTTGTTACAAGTCTGTAGAGGGGAGAGGGGCCTGCTGCTATGGATCTGGGCAATTGTATACCAACGATTTCAAATCTTTTGGTATAGATACTATAATATAACTATACCAACGGTATGTTATAACCATTGGTATAGGTTTATACCAATGTTTCTAACAAATCTGTTGGTATAGCCTTATGGATTTCCATATCCCCTTTATACCAACGGTTTATTACCATTGTTATAACTGCAACACACATATACCAACAATTTACAAACCATTGGTATATGTTATACTTTAACACACATATACCAACAGTTTGTAGCAAACCATTTGTATACCTTCTATTTTGACACCTATACCAACGGTTTTCACATAACTATTGGTATAGGCCTATTGTCACGCCAAAATTGGCCACGGTTGAGGGAACCGTTGATATACTATATACGAATGGTTTCCAGGCCTTTACCAGTGGTTTACAACCGTTGGTAATGTGTAAAATTCCAATAGTGATTTGTTCTATCTAGAAATGTATCTTAGTATATATTTAGAATTCTTGCTTCACATGTCATTATTTTTAATAATAATAAACCCAAAAAGGTTTTAATCACTATCATTTAATAAAAAAATCCACAAAAAGAGATATAATATGTGAATTAGATAATGAAAGTGAACTACATTGAAAAGGATCCTCAAGAGAGATGACCATGGTATGCCACTGTGCTGCACTAAGAAAAATATAATTATTGTTTTCCACACCCCAAGACAGGCGTGTGCCAAAACTGATGCTATTTTCGGGGAGCCAATAATTAGTTCATTTTTTTCTATTCTCACATCTTATTTTAATTTCATTTCATTTAAAAAACTAAAAAAATATTTAAAAGATGTATTCAAAATAAAAATATTATGCATGGAAAAATTACTCATAGGTGCAGCAAAAACAACAACAAGAAGATGAATATTTTAGAAGTGATCAAGGTCATGATATTATAAAAAGAAATGACCAACTATCCAGAAAGGCTGAAAGAGATTTTGATTATGTTCGTGCATTAATAGAGCAACCCAACCCTATGTTGGGGAAAGAAACTGAGAAAGTGGAGAAAGAAATTTCACCACTTATATTTGAAATTGAAGAACCTAAGGATGTAAGGGAGGAAGATGTACCTACTGCGCTATAAGTGGGAGATCAAAAAAGTTGGGATTAATTATTGATTAAATGTGGGACTACCTGACCTCCCCATACAATAAAAAGAAGAATATTCAACACCACAAAAGGAAGAAACCACCCAAGTGGTGGAATTTGAAGTCAAGATGGAGGAGCCCAACTACCTACCTCTATCCCTAAAGAGTCTACACCAAGAGGCACTTACCACTGAGGTAGATATTGAAGTTGAACTAACTTAGGGAGTTGAAACATTCATTTTCTCTATCCCTTATAATGTTATTGAATCTAAATTCTATATCACTCCTTGTGGTTTTGATTATAGAGAATGAAAAAATCTCAACTATGCCTTGGAGGATGAAGAAGAACCTAGATGTGCACATGCTGAGTAACATATGGATCTCCCTGGATATGTTTAATATTTATTGAAGGAAGTTCATGAAGAGAAACTAGTGGATTTCCCTAAGGAAACCATGAAAAAATCTACTAACGTTGATGGGGAAGAATTTGATCTTGATACTTCATTTTTTAATATTATGCAAATAGAATTACACTTTGACTTTCCCATTGACTATTATTTTGATGAATCATGCCTCAAGGAACCAATGGACAGAGAATAAGAGGATTCACAAATAGTAACCAAGAAGGAGGATGATTCATACTTCATCGGACCCCCACAATGAAAGATATACCTCATTGTTAAAGGAGTGGGGATATGGTGTACTCTATCCCTGGATCATTACTCACCCAGAAGGATAAGCACAAGCTGGGAAAATCCACTTGTAGTGGTTCAAATCAAAGAAGCTTCATCCTCCATCAATCATTGAATTATAGCTGGTACTTCCCTCTAGATTTAGTCAAAATTCAGGGATGACTTAGGGGATTATACCAAAATTTATGTTTACTTACTTTCTAGTAATTCATATGAAAATTTATTTTCATTGAAATAATTTATCATGTGGCCCCCTCCCTATTTTCATTTTGAGCTTAAATGAAATGATCATTGTGAAGAATTGAGTAATTGTATTTTGTAGGTTCATAATAGTAGAAGGAATCCCCATACAGTGAATGGGAAGGACCATGTTTTATGGAAATAGGGTGTTCAATTTTAGTGTTTTATCTTTTAAACTCTCCAAATTTTTGTCCACAACTTTTTTTGAGCTTTAAAGATAAAATTGCATGCCCAAAAATGAATTCATGTTTTACTTGACTTATTTAGGAGACATGAGTTTCTTATGAATCCTATGATGCCATGTTTTAGATTTCAATGTTGATATGATTAAATGATTGAAATTAATAATTGAATTTTTAAAATGAATCATGGATACTGAAGTAAGGACTCATGATTTGAAGGAATTAATTGATTCATTTAAATGAAATTTCCCTATCATCCTTCATGATTTGAATTTCCGAAGTTCATGTGAATTGATTTATTAGTCATACCATGAGCGATTGTCTAATGTTATATTTCCCATTCTCGAGAAGATTTCTAGACCAAGTACTTCCTATTTATTCTTGACCTTATTTCTTGATTAATCTTGGGAAATATAACCTACCATAACTTGTATTTAAACCTGTCAAATCTATGACTATGCAAAAACACATTTAAAATTATTGAGGCATCCTTTGAAAAGATAATTTTCCTTAAAATACTACCTTTACATCAATCATTCTTTTAGCACATAGAGACCGTGAATGACCTTTATAGGAATGAGTCATGTTTCAAGCCATTTTTATCCATTCCTACCCTCCTCTATGTATTTTCATGATAGTTTAAAGTTGAAGTGTGTGGGTAAAGAGAATCATGGTGGGCCTGATGATATACATTGTAAGGAAGAAGTGTAGGGGTTTTATTGTGGCAATGGTAAAATTTTGTGCAATAACTCATTATACTCTATTTTTCTCACTTGAATTAAAAAAAATGAAAAAATGACAAAAAGAACCAAAAAAAAGAGAACAAAATGGGTTATGATTTGGGAAAACCCAAAATCACCATTTTCTAGACCGATGATCTTATGAGCGTATCTGGTTAGGTGATTGATGTGAGGTCTGATTTAATCATAACATTTGAAGAAACAAAATAAAGTACAAAATAAAATAAAATATTCAAGAGGGTGCACAAATCATTCATTTTTCTTAATTGATCGTAACATTTTCTTTGAGTTTTGGGAAGTGGGTGTTGCCAGTATGAAGGGGATAATTTCATTATATTTTTACTTTTGATATCATGAATAGTACTTAATATATTGGCCTCCTCCTTGAGCCTTAATTTTTAATGAATAAAATCCTACCAACCTTAAACATCTGAGTCAATAGAACCTTAATTTCATTTCCTTGTGATTTTATGTGCATTTTGTCTTTTCAAAGTGGAGAAAGTAGTTTATTTACAAGCCTATGGATAAGGATCATGTTCTCCTGATATCAGCATAAGTCTAATTGAATTTTAGATTGATTAATGGGATAAAATAATCAAAATTGAGGTAAATCATGACATGGGATGTTTAATAACAATGAATCAAGGAGAATGAATGAATGAAAGGAGAATTTCCAACAATTATCAAATGGTAAAAGTAAAATATGTGAATTATTTGTTTCTTTGAAAAAAGGGAAATTAAATTGCTATTTTTTAAATTTTTTGAATGTTTGATTTCACATTGAAATTTTTTTGATTTAATTGAATTGGAATTTGAATATTGTTATCATTGGTATCATCTAATTTCTATGTTGATATTTTATGCTTGAGGACAAGCATGGTTTATGTGTGGGGGTAATTGAGAGAGAAAATTTATGTGCATATTTTTTATCAAATAATGAGTATTTTTTATTTTTTTTCAATTATAAAACAAATTTATTTAAAATTATTATTACAATAACGGGTAATTTGAATTTTAGAATGATTATGAGGAAAACTGAGAAAACTGCATAATTTTGGATTTTTGAAATATTTTTACTACAAAAGTATTTTTCTCATTTTTAAAAAAATATATTTCCGAAATTCATGATTCTTTTTATTAGATTCATGATTTTATTTCATTAAAATTTATCTTAAGGACATAGAGTTGATTCAAAAATCTATTAGTATAAAAAATTCATTGAAGATGGAAATTTTTCTAGGCAAATAGAATAGACCCACCAATATAACGGATGAAACAATCAGTCTCCTATCATCATATTTAGATGAATCCACCTAGGATAGCACTATATCACATAAGACCGACTTTAAAACAAGTTTGGTTGTATTTTGAAGTCATTAAAGTTTCCATTGATCGTTATAAATTTCAAGACAAATTCTTGGAAATTTCAGCCATAAAAAGTCTTATTCAATGGAAATTCCATAACACGTTAATCCTGTCAATAAATAAGTTGAAATTTGGAGGGTGAATGGAAACCACATTATTGAATAACTTTTATGAAGGTTTCTACACATTAATCTAACATTTAATTGGCCAACAATGTGCAATCTTTTAGAGGAATGAATTTTGCCTATAAAAGGAGGCCCCCGCCTTCTTCCCAAATCATTAGATTGACACCCACAACTAAGGAGGGATCCCACCGAGGAATGGGACACTTCTTCTCCTCTTTCCACCCTAATTTATTCTTTATATTTTATTTTAATTTTATTTTTGAATTATTTTTCATTTATTTTTCAATTTTAATTCAAATTTTAGTTTTATTAATCCATGCCTTTGTGTTTCTCCATCCACTTTTAATCATTTATTTCACTCTCTCTCTTCTCTTCCCCCCAATCCACTAAGAAATATCTTACTCTCATAAAAGAGAGGCTGACCTGGATACTTGGCCCATGGGGAGGTGAAGGTGATCATGAATTTCTTTAACGTTTAATTTTAAGTTTGTAGATAAATTTGGGTAGCATGCACAGGTAAGGCAAATGTCTCTGATGTTGTGACTGAATCCAATGACATGCAACTAAACCTATCCCTATTATTTTATTTAATCATTTTACCTCTATACATTGGTTAGTTATTCACACATTGGATTTGATCTAATCAATGTATGAAAGGGCTTCGATTGAACTGGGTCCTGGAAGATGACACATTCTAGACAAAGGTGTGTCACCAACATGGATTAATGGAGGTGGTGGAATTGAGAGTGCTCAAACATTCAATGATATTTCACAGTTTATAATTAAATAATAGTTGTTCAAACATGAGATTTCATGTTTGCATTATCAAACTAAAATAAAACATATAAAAGATCATAATGATTGATCTTTTAACCAACCCCCAAAACCATGTTCTTTCTTATTAGTTCATTCTTTTTAGACTTATATCTTAGTATAAATTTAAAATTCATGATTCACATGTCATTATTTTAAATTATAAAAAACCCAAAATGATCTTCATCACATTTATTTAGTAGAAAAAACCAAAAAAGTGTTATAATATGTGAATTAGATAATGTAATTGAACTATATTGAGAAGCATCTTCAAGAGAGATGACTCTGGTCAGCCACTATGTTGCACTAGGAAAAATATAATTATTTTTGTCCACACCCCACGAAAGGCATGCATAAAAACTAATGTCATTTCTAAGGAGAAAATCATTAGTTTATTTACATTTTCTATTTTCACATCTTAGTTAGATTTTATTTCGTTTAAAAAAACTAAAAAAATACTTCCATGATGTATTCAAATTCAGAATATTATGCATGGAAAACATACTCATAGGTGCAACAACAACAACAACAAGAAGATAAATATTTTATAAGAGCTTAGGTGCATGAACATAGAGAAATCATTGAAAAATTAACCAGTAAGGATTATAGAGCATTTGATTATGTTAGCGAATTATTAGAGTAACCCAAACCGAATCCAAAGGAATACCCTGAGAAAGCGGTGGAAGAAATTTCAGCACATATATTTGAAATTAAAGAACCTGAGGAGTCAAGGGAGGAAGACTTACCTGGTGAGCTAAAAGTGGGAGATCAAAAAGTTTGGATGAATTCTTGATATAATGTGAGGAACTACCTGACCTCCATATACAATAAAAAAAAGAAGATACATCACCACTAATGGAATAAACCACCCAAGTTGTGGTATTTGAAGTCATGTTGGAGGAGCCCGACTACCTACCTCTATCCTCAGAGATTCTACTCCAAGAGGAACATACCACTAAGGTAGAGATTTAAGTTAAATCGAATCAGGTTGTTGGACCATTCATTGACTCCATCCCTTATATTTTTATTGAATATGAATTCTACATCACTCCTTATGGTTTTGATTATATAGAATATGACAATCCCAGCTATGCCTTGAAGGACGAAGAAGAACCAGGATGTGCACAAGTTGAGGATCATATTGAGCTCCCTGGACACATTGAATATTTATTGAAGGAAGTTCATGAAGATATTATAATGGATTTCCCTAAGGAAATCATGATAAAATATTCTTACTTTGATGTGGAAGAATTTGATCTTGATACTTCATGTTTTAATATTATTCAAATAGAATTACACTCTGACTTTCTTATTGACTATTATTTTGAAAAAACATACCTTGAGGAACCAATAGACAGAGAAGAAGAGGTTGCACAAGTAGAAACCTAGAAGGAGGATGATTCATACTTCATCCTACCCCACCATGAAATCTATATCTCATTGTGAAGGGGGGGGATATTGTGTACTCTATAATAGGAGGCCCTTGACTCCTTCCCAAATCATCAGCTCAACACCCACAGCTAAGGAGGGTTCCCATCAGGGAACATGCCGCTGCTTCTCCACTATGACCCCTCATTTCATATTTTTATTTTATTTTAATTTTAGTTTTGTATTAGTTTTCAATTGTAATTAAAATTTTAGTTTTAGTAATCCATGACTTTGTGTTTCTCCATCCACTTTTCTTCATCTCTCTCTCTCTCTCTCTTTTCTTCCACAAACTCTTCCAAGTAATCTCTTACTCTAGGAAATTATAGGATGAACCCATGACTTGGCCCGATGGGAGGTGAATGAGATCATGAATTTTCATTAATGTTTAATTTTATGTTTTTAGATAGATTTGAGTAGCATGCAAGGGTAAGGTGAATGTCCTCAATCTTGTGACTCTCTCTGATGACATGCAAATCAACCTATCCTTATTGTTTTATTTAATATTTTTTACCTCTCTCCATTGGTTAGTTCTTCACATGATTCAGTTGAGCTAATCAATGGATTAAATGAATTAAATTGAACCAGGTCTTGGAAGATGACACATTTTAGAAAAAGGTGTGTCACCAACTTGGATTAAAGGAGGAGGTGGAATTGAGAGTTCTCAAACATTCAATGATATTCCAAAATTTATAAATAATGAATAGTAGTTCAAAAATGATATTTAATGTTTGGATTATCAAACTGAAATAAATAAAAAAATGAGAATAATGATTAGAAATTTAACCAACCCCCAAAACCAAGTTCTATATTTTTAATTTAGAATTCTTAGAATTGCATCTTATTATAAATTTAGAATTATTTCTTCACATGTTATTATTTTAAATAAAAAAAACCCAAAAATATTTTCATCACATTAATTTAATAAACAAAACCACAACAAAATATAGAATAGGTGAATAAGATAAAGAAAGTGGAATACATTGAGAAGGCTCTTTAACAGAGAGGACCCTGATTATCCATTGTGCTGCACTTGGAAAAAATTAATTGTTTTTGTCCAGAACCTACGAAAGGCATGCGTTAATCTCTTGTGCAACTAATTCACCCTCATTTAGGTACAACCGAGCTTCCTTAAACTAAGAAAACTTGAGGTCACACCCCTTGGGTAGTTCTTCAATGGTCAAGATAATAGAAAAATCACGGTGTGTTACATGGGTGGCCTTGGGTTGGGGAAACAACAACCAACGTATCTCAAAGAACCTAATGTCATCCCTAACAGGTCCTACCACATCTATTTTAGATTAACACTTTAAAATTGGGCCCACACCGAAAAGCCTGGTGGGTGGAAAAAAGGTCGATAGCTCTATAAAGCATCAAAATTCGAATGAAGATTCTTCATCAGTGACTGATCACATCAACACTATCAATACCCTATTCGTTGAACTAATGACACTGGGCTACAAAATTTGGGACACTGAATGTGCTGGTATTCTGCTCTAAAGATTTAAAAATCCATATGATCAGTTGACCATCAACCTTACCAAAAATATCATGATGGAAAAGTTTATGCTTAATAACATTGCAGCTGTGGTTCCTGATGATAAAAGTCAACACAAGAGAAATGTGACGGAAAAAAAACATTACACCAATCGAAGACATTATCAATAGATAGAGGACGGATGATGGAGCATCATTCTAAGTGCGAGCCAAAATCATGGAAGGTCCAAATCAAGAAGAATAAAAAATCACATGTTACAAATGTGGAAAGTAGGTGCACACCAAAAAGAATAGTTGGAACAATAAGAGTGGTGGAATCAAATCTGAATGATATATGACGATTACTTACGGAAATGGAGACATACTAGTCAGAAAAAAATTAATGTTGGATGGAGGTAGACATCATCTCCACAACGCATGGATAATTGATTGAATAGAAACATGGCTCAAAGGGAATGGTTTGATCATTATGAACATATCTCGAAAGGACTTGTTTACATGGGGAACAATCACACCTTGAATATATTTGGAGTCAATACCAACAAACTGAAGATGCATGATGGTATAATTCAAACCACCTAAGGAGTACACATGCGAAGATCCTGAAGATTAACATATTTTCTTTGGGTGGATTTGATGACATTAGGGTTAAGACTCACACTAACACTAGAGTGGGGAAGATTGTGAAGGCTGTGCTTGTGGTGATGAAGACAAATAAGATCTCAAAGAATCTATGCGTTCTTTATGGTGAAGCATATAAGGAGGTGGATATAGTTGTCACAACCTGTTCTTCAGGGCCCATGTCATGACTATCCAAACCTGTCTTCCATAGGCCAGAGGCTGACAACTAGCACCAGAAATGTGTGTCCCTTAAATAGGAACACATTTCTATTTTAACCTGTATAGACACACAGTCCATGAACAAAACAATATGCAACCACACAAACTAGAACACAATAAGATGCAACCACAAAGTAAACTGCTGTCATAAAAGAGGGATGAAAGTAAAAAGGGGCCAGAATACAATCCCAACTATAAAAGTACAAGTACGATTGTTAGTACATTACAACTGAAATAAAACGGAATACAATACGAAGGTAGAAGTACTACATAGGTAACACTACGTAGATAAAACCACTAAGGTAACTCCATGAAGGTAGAAGTACCACGTAAGTAACACCACAAAGAGAGAAATACCACGCATGTAACACCACAAAGACAATACAACAAAGGTATAAGTACCACACAAGTAACACCACAAAGAAAGAAGTACCACACAAGAAAACGACTCATATCACAATCAGATATAACTTAATTATAGAAGTATAGATGATTAGTCATAAAATATAGAATCTTATTCTATTAAGAAGCACTGCTGCTGACCCACACATGATCGATAGGTAACTAACCCCCACTGACCCACACATGATCTGACCCACACAAGATCGAGATGTGTTGACCCACACAGAATCACTGAGCACTGACCCACACAGGATCTGACCCACATAGGATCGATGTTCCTTCTTCATGTTGCAACCTGCCACATGTTTGCTTGCACCCGGTATGATCAGGTTCCATAGAATCTTCACCTTGAGATATTGGTCATACCTCAACTGCCACTAAGATCCACAAAGGAATAAATCAAAGGATCTCCATGTCGTAAGGGTTCCAACGTGATAGAAGACGCGTCAATCGGATGCTCGGTCTGTGAGTTATAAGCGTTTTAGCTTCGGGGGCCCGGTTGGATTTAGGTTCAATCCAACCAGGCCTTACTCCGACTGTCTATAAAACTCTATTGGAGAATACCAAAAGGACCGTCTAAATCCAAGGATCTCAGCATTGTAGACGATTCATCCAACAGACATCCAGTTCTCAAGATATGCTAATTTAAGTTCTCCAGGGTCTGGTGGGGCCTATGTCTTATCTGACCTGGTCGGACAGACGAGGCCCGACTCGCTCTAGGCTGGGCCGGGTATGACTCGACATGATGGGCTGATGTTTGTTCTGAGCCTCAAGAGTGGCTGTCCGCAAGGGCAGCCCACCGCGGCCCGTAAGGGCGACCCGACCAAAATAGGGTGGCCCGCAAGGGGGCAGCCCGTAAGGGGGTGGCCCACAAAGGGGCGGCCCGACCCTCGTGCGATGGCACCCCAGTCCATGGAGGTGGTCCGATTTTAGGGCGGCGACCCGGTCTAAGGGCACCAGCCGCTCTGTGGGCGGGGGCTCGGTGCGAGGACGGCGGCCTGGTCCGATGGCAACGACCTGGTGTGAGGCCAGTTCCCTGAGTCGAGGGAGGCAGCCCGCTCCGAGGGTTGCGGCCCAGTTCAGTCAGATGCAGTGGGGGGTGTAACCCCCCAGTAACCTATATTCCTGAAAGGCTCGGAGGCCATTCGGTTGGTGAGGCGGTACCACTGTGTGGGCGATGCAAAACCCTCCATAGGTGGGTTTGGCCTCCATCGCAGCTTTCATTCGTCGGTGGAGTGGTGGTTGTGTCTCCTTCCTTCCCACAGTTTGATGTTGTGCCAGCCGCATCCTCCGTTCACCGCGGCTGATGATCTGTGACTCTCCTCTTGTGGTGTGCATCGACGTGTTCGTGGTCTTTTGAGGTTGTGTAAGGAAATGAAAGATATCGGAGGTTTTGGGCTGGGTTTTTTGGCCCACACCCTCCTAGTTAACACTGCAATATGAAGGATATTACGGGAAATCAATAAACAATTTTATTTCACACAAGATTAACCCCACACGATTCCCTGCAATAACCTCCTACAATGAAGGATGAATTGTGGGTCAACACATTAGTCGGCTGACCCGTGTTCTTCGTATAATTTCAAGAATGTGGAAGAGGGAAACAAAAACGCATAGATGAAAATAACCCCCTACCTAGAAGATATTTCTACTGATGATAGTTGATGGAACCTCCTTTATCATTTTCGTCGGTTCGTGGCTCTTTGGCGCTCGTCACCGATCGCTGGAACCAGTCTCGTCCTCCTGGTGGTTGGCGTCACAGTACTTTGCCAGATCTTCATCATTTTTTGAAGCCATGCCAACACCCCTCCCCGAGATCCATATAAATAATAGAGGATAAGGAATGTATAATGGTCGGGGAATTAATGAGGTTCATTTAATTAATGAACCTCCCGAATTTCCAATGGTGTGGTTACAAGAAAAGAAGAGTTAAGCCATTTGTTGGCTTGACATATCGTCGTTCCTACCAGCGTCGTTCCTCCGTTGGGGGAAAGAAGGGAAATAAAATAAAAAAACATGTTATTTTATTAATCATTCAAAAGTTCACAAAAAATAACTTTTTCACCCAACCTACTACGGTCAAATTTATGCTTCTTTTAAGCGAATCCTAACATTGCGGGTTCATCGATGCCCTCAGATTTTTAAGCTGAAAAATAGCTCAAAAGTTAGAAAATGTCACTCACACGTTTACTAAACGTACCCAAAAGAATGTTCGGAAAATTATTAACAGTCACCCTCAACCCACGCCGTTTGAGGTTAGGATCTTCCTAATTGAAACATGCACCAAAAACCCAACGGTACTCTCGGATTTCCAATACGAGTTACCATTTAAATGTTATGAATTTTACAATAAAATAATTATCACTTAATTATTTTAATTACGGCCAAAAATTTACATTCATTGGTGGCCCACACTGGCCAAAGTTAGTATATTTCTAAATAGAGCATACCCTCACAAGCTCAGCAGTGGTCTCATATTTTTAATCCGACTTACCGTTCGTGAGTTATAAGGATTTGAAAAATAAAACAATTTTATTTAATTATATTATTTACCATTATTCCATTTTCAGGTTTTCTTACAGGATGCCTGCACTGACTAAAAATAAGTTGTGCGTATGGTAAACCCGCCATTCTAAGCGCAATAATGCCCTTAGATTATTAATTTGAGTAACTGTTTGATAATTTTTCTACTTTTTCAGTAAAACTGCTTACGTGTGGTAATTAAAGCTTAACAAAATATAGAAGGATCATTATAGGCACCCTGGGCCTCAGAATCACACGCTGTAAAATTTTGCGGTCTCAAAATAATTCCATATAACTAAAAAATATTATATGGAGTTTCTGAGACCTTACAATAGTTGTCCTGTTAACTAACTCAACAAAATCATTGAGGAAGTCATGGTATCAAAAGCTTGGACTTATATTCGAATTAAGCTTGAAGATTCTTACTGAACATAAGTTTCTTCATAGATTACAAATGTATCCTTTCCATTTTGGGAGCATTATTATTTTTTAAACCAACATTGGTTTAATTTTGTGATGTCGGAAATGAGGAATAAGGATATATTAGACTTGATCCATTCCAATATTTGGCAAGCACTGTTTTTATCCCTGGGAAGAGAATGGTTCTTTGTATAATTCAGTGATGATTATTCCATGAGATGTTAGTTGTACCCAATCAAGATAAAATAAAGTTTTTTTAATGTCTTCAAAACATTCAAGGCCTGGATGAAGATGGAATCTTGAAAGAAGATCAAGTGTTTGAGGATTGACAGTGGTGTAAAATATTCAAGTGAATATTTTGATACTTTTTTTTCAATGAGAAGGAATCAAGAGACAATTCATGGTGTCGTACACTCCTCAATAAAATGGAGTGGAAAATTGGGTGAACATAACCTTGTGGGATAGAACATGGGTGATATTTAAGACTATATGAATTTACAAGATGTTATGGGATAAAGTAATGAAGAAACATGTTGTGTGATCAATAGATTTACTTTTGTGATGATTGATATGAAAACACTAATGAATATGTGGAGTGTTAAACCTACGGACAATGCTTGGTTACATACATATGGAGGTCATATATCTGTATTGATTAATGATCAGGAAAGATTGAAGTTGGATTTGAGATCCAATGAATGTATATTCTTAGGATACGTTGATGGTGTGAATGGGTATCGTATGTGGGACCCCAAAATCCATAGACTTATCATCACCATGGATGTTATATGTCTAGAAGATAAGGTGCACGTGATGATTAATGGGGACATGAAGAAATAGAACTCATATACTATAATAGTTGGGGTGGAGGAATAATCCATTGAAGAAACAATTTCCTTTTAGTAGCATTATGATCAAGTAATCATTGATTTTGGACTATGATGATCAACTCATGATAAAAGAGAACCAATATGGCACTCAGAATTTATCACTGGGAGAATTATTTTGTACTACTTATTGTTGGCGGACGGTGATCCATATTATTTTTTTGGAGGTGATATGGAGTTCAGAAAAATCCACATGGATGGAAGCAATTAATGAGAAACTTAATGCCCTTCATAGTAGAAAGGCTTGAGATATTGAACAATTACCTCATGGAAGGAAGACTATCAGTAAAAATAGGGTTTTTATGATCAATTGGGGTGAAAAGGAATAATTGTAAAGATATCATGCAGGACTGGTGGTCAAAGGATATGAATTGGTAGAAATTATTGATTTCAAGGACATATATTCTCCTATTGTTAGAATAATGATCGTTCAGATAGTTATGGGGATGTTTGCAATATATAGGTCAACTATAGAGTAGCTAGATGTGAAGAGAACTTTTCTACATTGTGATCTTGATAAATAACTATATATTTTCTAATCGGAAAGTTTTTCAAAATAAAGAAAAGTGAACATGGTTTTTAGGTTGAGATAATCTTTTAATGGTATTAAGCAGGCACCAAGGTGTTGGTACATGGGATTTTATTCCTATATCATGAGATTTGGACACAAAATACATCATTCAGATACTTGTGCATATTTCATGGGTCTAGATGGTAATGATTTTATCATTCTTCTATTGTATGTGGATGACATGTTGATAGTTTTCATGGGAGTATGATATGAAGGAATTAGGAATAAAAAATAATATCTTGGGATACATATTTAATGAGATGGAAATAAGTAAATGATTTAGCTAATAAAAAATAATTTCTTGAAGAATATCTTGAAATACTTCCACATGCGACATTGTAATCCTATATTTACCCCCACTTACTATTAATTTTATGTTATCTTCTATGATGAATCCTAACAGTGATAACATTGATGTATAGAGGATGGATATGTCTCAATTACCTAATGCACCAGCAGTGGGTAGTATGATATTATCTATGGTTTATATGAGACCAGAAATTGCACATCTAGTGGGAGAAGTTAGTTGGTATGTGGAGAATTAAATACGGTAGCATTGGAACATATTAAAGAAGACCCTTAGATACATCAAGGAGATCTCATATGCTGCATTATGTTATTGACAATCAAATTTCACTATTAGAGCCTACGCAGATTCATATTTTGTTGGTTATTATGACCAATGAAAATACACATTGGGTTATGTGTTTAATTTTATAAGATGAGTTGTGAGATAGAATTCAAAGTTTTAGTCTCTTATATATCTACCCACGACTAAGGTAGGGTACATGAAAACTACATAGGCTTGAAAAGAAGTGATTTAGATGTGAAGGTTTCTAGAGGATCCCAGAAAATGACAGAATTATATCCAATTGTTTTGTAACAATCATAACACCTTGAAAATTAAAAGTTATCTATATTTTCATTCCAAGATAAAGTACATTATGGTACAATATCACTTTGTTTGAGATGTGGTGGAGGAAGGAAGAGTGGAAATGCAGAAAATTTATATTAAAGAAAATTACGTTTATTTTATGATTAAGTTTATTAACTTTGTTAAGTTAATATAGTAAAAATACTCAATCGTAATCATAGATAAAAGAGCAACATGGATAGGAGATAGAAAAGATTTATGGAAACATTATTTATCTATTTGGCCTATATGCATGGTGTAGGGGTACCAAGATTCCACTATGAAAAAATGGGATTATAAAAGATATTTGATAAATAGTGAAACATAACCATATAAGATAAATGCACAAGAGGAAAATAAAAAAAGTTCAGGTTCTTGAAATGCCTGGAATCACAGTAGAACCAAGTTGGGGATTCATCATATACTGTGCACCTTGGAACAAATCAAACAACACACACAACATAGAACCAAACATTAATCAAATACACGACATAGATCACAGATAGAAAATAAGAAGAATACCATACTAAGCCCTCTTACTAGGGATAAATCTCTCCTATGTGTTTTCATAGAACCTCTATGTAATTAGGTCTTTTTTTTAGGGTCATCGAGATTGTACTCCTATATAATCGTCATTTCCATCTAGGTAAAAGGAACACCAAGGAACACTAGGACCTCATCAGACCTCCTCACCAAGAATAGACGAAGATCATAAAAACTTAACTAGATCACTATTTCTTCTTTGGTAAGTCAAGGAATCCCACCAGTGCTCCTTCATCAACACTTCTCCCTCGAGGAAAACTAGAGCTCCCAAAACCATGCAGATTTTTTGCCCAACTAAATCTCCCAAAAGTGGAGAGGTAGATTCCAAATCGAGGAGTCATTCTAGTAGGGGTAGAGGAATACTGGAGCATAAAACCTAGGATATAAAAAATCTAGAAAAGTGTCCCAACATAACCACTTAAACAAAAAAAATAAGGACCTATGACATCATAGGATAAGCTATCAAGGGTCACCCATAGATCAAGCCAATCCATTTCACGAAGAATGAAAAAAGAGTGGAATATAAAACCATAGGATCAAAAGTAACAATGGATCAATATCATGTATGAGGATGACATAGATCAAATGGGAAAGAAGATGAAGGCTAATAGCACATTCCCAATGTATAAACTGAAAACAAATTCCCACATGAACTAATAAAAGAACCTCAAGCTCAATAATACATAAATCCAACATATAAAAATACCAAAAAATATATGAAAATGAATATTATGACAAGAAAAAAAACAATATGTAGCACCCCAAGTTTTGGGTATCATATTATGATGATATTAGAAATTTACTTTTGTTGAATCCCTTTAAACCAAACATAAATTTAAATGATAAACATACAGCTCGTTATTTAAATAAGAACATCGTGGTGTCTACAATACACCAAGATCAAAATAGTAATCATGGTAACCAAATATACCAATTAAAACCCCTATCAGAACTACTCGAAGACCGCCAATCACCAAAATGAGGCCCAGTAAGTAAAAAAGATCCTTCGAGTAAACTAAAGCAAAAAAATTCACCACTGCGATCATAAAAACCATTCTGAGCATCAGCAGAATGGGAAGCACCATATTCTTTTGAGTTTTAGAACACTGTAAGGTTTGGCTTTATAGGACAATTTTTCGACCATTTCTCTAGTGACCATTGGAAGCTAACAATTATAAAAAAAATAGATGTTGGACCTTTTTAGGATAAGTGAACTTATTTAAATATTAGTAAGTTTCATAACAATTGAGTTATGATTAATGTTATAATTAAACCAT
Source organism: Viscum album (assembly GCA_963277665.1). Lineage (NCBI taxonomy): Eukaryota > Viridiplantae > Streptophyta > Magnoliopsida > Santalales > Viscaceae > Viscum > Viscum album. Next base: position 957,342,135 of record OY728148.1, on the reverse strand, counting down.
AATTTATGAAATCTAAAAGCATATGGTGTAAAACATTATTTCACCCTTAAGTGATTTTGAAAATAATTACTAAATTCAAATCTCTTTGCGAATTTTTCAAATATAATGTAATGATTTTCATTTCTTAAAAAATTTAATGAACATTGTTTAAGATTGTCAAATTAAATTATGTTCTGATAGAACTATTTTTTTGAGGATACTAGTATATAAATTATAATGTAGGTTTATTAAAATTTCCATTTCGTAATTTTTTGAGGTAAAAAAGGGGTTTAGTATTTTTTATTTCAGAAATAATTCTTACAAAAACAAGTTTAATTTGTATTAATTAATGTTTATGAATATAAAATTCTATATAGTTTTAATACATGGATTGTTTCCTCTTCTTAAAATATTTTTTAGTGTAGCTTTTTTTAAAAAAAAATTGGCCCACTAAGGCCAGCCCTTTTTGGCTTGGGCCAAGGGAGTCAGCTCACACGAAGTGGCTGAGCCTGACCCTCAGCCCCAGGCCAAGGCCGACCTGATCTCGGGCAGGGGTTCCCCAAAGGGTGCTCAGGAGCGAGCAGAAGTGCATAGGCGCACCTGTGTGGGCGTGAGGCCGCAGCGGGGTTTGGGTTGGCCAAGGCCTGCGGGCGGGAGCCCGTGTATAGGGTCCTATTCGTGGGTGTTGTGTGATTTATGAGCACTCATTGGGAGGACCTGGGTTACAAGGGAGGAGAAAATTGTTCTCCGTCTCGATGTGGGAAGCAGTTTTTCTGGCGAAATGTGATCTCGACCATTGGATCGTGTCGCGCGCGATCTGGGTCGTTGTTTCCGATCCCACACTTGACCCTCAGCGACCACGTATCTCTACGTGGTTTTTGTCAACCATTTGATCTAAAATGATCTAATCATGGTATTTCAAGATTTTTAAATTTACACGTCAAACTTAGACCATCCAATGAAACTTATATCTAATTCAAGCCGCTCAATTCTTTTAAAACAACAGACGCATCTCATCCCTTCGATTGATGTTGGGATCGATCTGGACCATCTGTTTTTCCCCAGAATTTCCCCTAGCTACGTCTTCTTCTTCCACAATGCATGGGTTACACCAGTAACCCTACCCTATGGCACACCCCTTGTTTACTTCACCACTGACCACCGGGGACCCCCATGTCTCTTCATTTTCCTCAAGCACGACACCCCCCATTGAATGTAATGCAAGTGGGTACGTTTTTGCGTGGAAGGTGGTGTGTGATCTTTTGTATGTAAATAACTAATACCTCTCTCTTCTTCTCTCCCGTTAAAGTCTCTAGGGAGCCCATCCAACCCTCCCTGAAGTCCTCATTTCCCTGGTTTTTAAAGTATACTTTTTTCCCATTTTTTTCTTCTCTGAGAATATATACACTTATATATTCGATATATATATATATATATATATTAACATTACGGTTTAGTACAAATGTTATTAAATGTTGAACCTAGGCCTTTGTGTTCTCTTGCATTCAAAAATCTTAAAGAATGTAAGGATTATACCTTGCCTCGTTTTGATGTTTTGAAAATACATATATACTTTTTTTATATGTATATACGTCGGTTATATGAATGAATTGGAATGACCTTTCTACATCGATTATATATATGAAGTTTGTGTATAATTTTTCATGCACTGCACATATTCACATAAACATAATTTCATATTCAAATAATAAATAAATTTTGAAAATGTTATATATATGATCAGGTGTTTATAAAATTATTTTTTGTAGGTTTTAATAAACAAATTTTTTTGACTATGGGCATGACCTGCCCTATTCAAAACGTTGTTCAACTAATATTCATAGGGGATTAACACAAATAGGTGTGATAATCATTCAATTTGAGTTTGGGTACATACATATATTTTATATGTTGCATGAACCTTTATTTCAGTTGTTAAGGTCCTTACACATTAAGTATTGAGTTTATGTGTAGTTTTAGAAACATAAGAAATAGGATGTTAAACAAAACTTATATCCACATTTAAGAGTAACTTATTTGTTTTCCCTATCATTTAAATGATTATGCTTATGGTGAAGATTCATTCTTTCTATCATGGATATTATTCAGTATTATGAAAAGTCTTAACAATATTGAATGTTTTAGCATGTGCAAGCTCAAAAACCTACTTGATATTTTTGGTTCACCTTGTAATTAATTGGATGATAAATTTTTTTAATTTCAAGAACAAACATTCATGTGATAAATTCTAGTTTTCTGTTCTTTCAGTACCATAGATGTCAATGTATGAGCCATAATATTCCTTTCTTCTTTCCTTTTAATAATGATCATATGATTGTTAGCTTGGTTTTTATTCATCTAGATGTCTGTCTCACTTATAAGATATGTAAATTCAGATAATATGACCAACTATGAATGAACTATTCAAGGTGGTATGGGACATCTTGAATATACATCCCCGTTTAAGTAAATTATTGACTTATTTTGCTCACATGAAATTAAATACATATTAAGGGTACGCCCTAATAGCGCTCCAATGCATTGGGTAATGAATTAATCTCTAAAGATTACAAGCTTCACGATACCCTGGTGAATATCATCGGTAATTTTTCTTTATTGACACCTTGGGGATAGACCTCGATGATATGTTCATGAATGAATAAATGAAATTTGGAAGCCACATATTCAGGTCATGTTACATGTTCTTTTCAAGATGATATGCCTATTATATCACAACTATTTCCCTTATGTTTTTATCAAGTTCATGTTGATGTCACAAGTAAAAGTTTAGGACATGATTCATGTAATATAGTAACCAACATATGAAACTGATGTTTTTTTACTTCACGTGCTACTCTGATTAAGTATTACTCTTAATGGTTTTATTTGTGCTTAAACATTCATAGGTCATACTTGTTCAGGATATATTTTACTACCCCCTTTTGAAAATGTCCTAATTGATTCATGTATTATTTGAAAATATTTTTTTAAAACTTTTATGTTATGTTACATGTGTTATAGTTTTCTATAAGAGAATGTAATTTGGGTATGTTTTTAAAAAATTCATTCAAAATTTTAATTGGTTTATTTTAAAACCCTTAGTGGGCATTCTTATGCTCACCCTATGTTTTGAATTTTAAATTTTCAGGTAACAGATTTTATCAGATGAAACATTTCTGAAGTTACAGGTTTCCCAGAGCCTGAACCAAACACATTCCTTTGTATGGGACATGATTTCTGTTTATCAGTGCATGTTTCTATTTTAAAACGACACATCATGTTCAGAAGGCACCAAATCCTGGTTTTTATGGGGTCAGGTCTTCACAGTTGGTATCAGAGGATTCAGTTTGCATAACTCTGGAAAGAAAGATCTGAATAAATGAAAAATACACTTCAACATTACTAAAATTGAGTTTTCTTAATTTTCATATGGAAAATGAAGGTACTAATCTTTTTTATTTTCCCAATGAGGCCTTAGAAATCATAATTTCCATAGCCATCCATAAATCTTTTGTAAACTATGCCCATATTCGTATGTCATGCACACATCTCTATGATGTGTCCAACCCTCCCTGGGTACTTTAACTCCACCGAAGAGCGGGTCTAGATTACATCTTTATGATGCAATCCCAGTTTCCATCTTACACATGATGAGGTAATTACTACGAGGGACTTTTTAGATGCTTCACCTTAGCGGAAGGTGTCTCGTCCCTCACGGATTTCCAAGAGGCTGTTTTAGAGGGATATCTCCACGCATCATACATGTGTCAAGTCTTCTCCTATGGCCATTTTGGTCAAATGATGGACTTTGGAATCCTTGAATACAAAGCCTCTCATTCTGTGTACAGAAAACAATTACATAGGGATGTCTCACATTTTTACACCCCACAAGTCGGACTATGGAGATACCATAAGTGCTACCACATCATCGAACCTGATATCTCCGGTTGCATATAGTTAAGGGAGATAGATAGTTTTGAGCTTGTCTTTAGAATTCATGTTTTAGGGAACTGAGGAAACCATTAACCCCATTCTACGTTGTGCACTAGTAGTTATATAAAGAACATATTTTGTTATCCCTTCTTTCTTATGTATTTACTTTGTTTATACTTTTGGTTGGATTTCAAGTGATTGAACTCTCATTTTAAACTTTTAGATTTAAGGACAAACCCACATGTTATCTCTTCCTACGGATATACTTGATATTATTGCAATCAAAACCTCTAAAGATGAGTACCGTCCCTTCGCAAACCAATAAGGAACGTTCAAGCAATTGTTTGAGGTGAAAAACGGTCTGGGGATTCTCTGCACCTGTCAATGGAATGCTCCCATATAATACCGCATAGGCTCAGCACAATTGGCCGAGCGTAATCGGGGTGTAAAATACCTCTAAGGGCTCTTCCTGTGTTTCACCATAGGCAATAACTACATGGCCAGAGTAAAATTTCAAGAGGGTACTTTAGAGGGAAACGTTTATGCGAACTACATCTACCAACTCCTCAGCGTTAGCCTGTACGACAATGTCTATAACATAGATGTTCTCTATCAAGACATAATTTGGCATGTTCTTCATACGTTGGTCCATATGAACATTTCCAAACTTTTCACCATTCGAACCTCCCTCTGGAAGCCCGAGTGTGCAGGGCATGAGTTCAACCCCTTCTACCCAAAGTGTATTTAGATCAGAGAACTAGAGGATTTTAGCATCAATTTGGGTGTTCCGCTAAACACACCTGAGGATCCTCTATGATGGGGGATATGGTAGGAACAACTGAGAGCTTCCTTGTAGAAAGTTTGTATGAAAGGAATTGCGGGAACACAATTCATTGATTGGGCGAGTAATGTAACACCCCGAATTTTTGGTATCATATAATGATGATATTATGCATTTACGTTTGTTAATGCCCATTTAACAGAACAAAAATATAATGGATAAAAATAATGATCTTTATTTAAATAAGAACATCGTTGTGTCTACAATACACCGAGATCAAAATAGTAATCATGCTAACCAAATATACCTATTAAAAACCCTATCATAACTACTGGAAGACCCCCAATCACCACAATGATGCCCAGTAAGTAAAGGAGATCCTTCGAGTAAAATAAAGAAAAAAACATCACCACTTTGATCATAAAAACTGTGCTGAGCATCATCGGAATGGGAATCACCATCTTCTTACTTCGGAGTTTTAGGACACCGTAAGGTTTGGTTTTATTGGTCACTTTTTTCAACCATTTCTCTAGTGACTGTTGGAAGCTAACGATTATAAAAAATTAGTTGTTGGACCTTGTTAGGATAAATTAACTTATTTAAATATCAATTAGTTTCCAAATAATTGAGTTATGATTAAGGTTATAATTAATCCATCATTTATAAACTCTAAAATGATATGGTGTAAAACATAATTTCACTCTTAAGTGATTTTGAAAAGAATTAAGGAATTCAAAACACTTTGATAATTTTTCAAATAAAATGTAACGATTTTCATTTCTTAAATAATGTTATAAACTATGTTTAATTCTTTCACATTAAATTATGTATTGATAGAACTATGTTTTCGTGGATACTAGAATACAAATTATAATGTAGGTATATTAAAATTTCCTTTTCATAACTTTTTGAGTTAAAAAAAGGTGTTTAGTATTTTTAATATAAGAATTACTTCTAACTAAAATTATTTTAATTTTGGTTAATTAATGTTTAATAACATAAAATTTTATATTGTTTCAATAAATGGATTGTATCCTCTTCATGAAAATTTTTTTAGTGTAGCTTTTTTTAAAAAAATTGGCCCACTAGGGCTCACCCTTTTTGGCTAGGGCCGAGGGAGGCATCTCACATGAATTGGATGAGCATGACCCTAATTCCCAAGCCATGGACGATCCGAGCTCGCGCAAAGGTTCCCCAAAGGGTGCTCAAGAGCGAGAAAGAGCGCATAGGTGCACCAGTTCAGGCGTGAGGTCGTGGCGGGGTCTGGGTAGTCCAAGGCATGCGGGAGGGAGCCCGTGTATAGGGCCCCCTTCGTTGGTGTTGTGTGATTTATGAGCACTCATTGGGAGGCCCGAGGTTATAAGGGTGGCGAAACCACTCTTCGTTTCGATGTGGGAAGCATTTTTCCAGTGAAACGTGATCTGGACTGTTGGATCGCGTCGCACGTGATCTGGGCAAGTTGTTTCTGATCTCGTGCTCGTCCCTCAGTGACCACATATTTCTCTATGGTTTTTGTCAATCCTTCAATCCCGAACGATCTAATCGTGGTCGTTCGAGGTTTTTAAATTTTCTCATCAAACATAGATCGTCCGATGAAACTTAGATCTAATCTAAGCCGCTCAATTATTTTAAAACAGCAGACGCATCTCATCCCTTGGATCGACATTGGGATCGATCTGGATTGTCCGTTTTTTCCTGGAATTTCCCCTAGCTGTGCCATATTCTTCCACCATGCATGGGTTACACCAATAACACTACCCTATGGAACACCCCTTGTTTTATTCATCTCTGACCACCGGGGACCCCCATGTCTCCTCATTTTCTTCAGGCACGACACCCCCATTGAATGCAATGAAAGTGGGTACGTTTTTGCATGGAAGTTGTTGTGTGAGATTTTGTGTATAAATAATCAAGACCTCTCCATTCTTCTATCCCATTGAAGTATCCAGTGAGCCCGACCAACCCTCCCTGAATTCCTACTTTCCCGAGTTTTTAAATTGAGGGTTTTTATTTTTTCCTTGCTTTTTTTCCTTGAGAATATATACACATTTATATTCGAAAAAAATATATTTTTTAATCATACAGTTCAGTCCAAATTTTCTTAAATGTTGAAACAAGTCCTTCGGGTTCTCTGTCAATCAAATAGCTTAATGAATTTAAAGATTATACCTAGACTCATTTTGTTGCTTTGAAAATACATATATACTTTTGGTTATATGTATATACGTCGGTTATATGCAGGAATAGGCATAACCTACCTAATTCTGTTATATGTATAAAGTTTGTGTATAATTATTCAGGCCCTGCACATATTCACATACACATAATTTCATATTTAAATAAGAAATAAATTTTTAAAATTATAAATATATGATCGAGTTTTTATAAAATTATTTTTTTATAGGTTTTCATTAAAAAAAAATTATGACTAAGGGAATGACCTGCCCTATTCAAAATATTGTTGAACTAATATTCATAGGGGATTAACACAAATGGGTGTGCCAATATTTCAGTTTGAGTTTGGGAACATACATATATTTTATATGTTGTGTGAACCTTGATTTCAGTTTTTAAGGTTCTTACACATTAAGTCTCGAGTTTATGTGGAGTTTTAAAAAAATAAGAAATGGGGTGTTAAAAAAAACTTATATTCACATTTAAGAGTTACTTATTTTTTTCCGTATGTTTTAAGTGATGTTGCTTATGGTGAAGATTCGTGGTTTCTATCATGGACATTATTCATTATTATGAAAAGTCTTAAAAATATTGAATAATTTAGCATGTGTAAGCTCAAAACCCTACTTGAGATTTTTGATTCACCTTATAATCAATTGGACGATAAAAGTTTAGAATTTCAGGAACAAACATTCATGTGATAAATTCTAGTTTTCTGTTCTTTCAGTAACATAGATGTCAATGTCTGTGCCATAATCTGCCTTTCTTCTTTCCTTTTAATAACGACCAGATGATTGTTAGCTTTGTTTTTAAATATTTAGAATCCTTTCTCACTTATAAGATATATAAATTCAACTACTATGACCAACAATGAATGAACAATTCAAGGTGGTATGGGACATCTTGAAAATAAAACCCCGTTTAAGTAAAGTATTAATTGATGTGGCTCACATGAATGTAAAGACATATTAAGGGCACACCCTGAAAGCGCTCCAATGCATTGGGTAAATAATTAATCTCTAGAGATTACAAGCTTCACAATAGCCTAGTGAATAACCTCGATAATTTTTCTTTATTGACACTATGGGGATGAACCTCAGTGATATGTTCATGAATTTATATATGAAATGTTGAAGCCACATATTCAAGTCACGTTAAGAGTTCTTTTCAAGTTGATATGCCTATTAATTCACTACGCTTGCCCTTATGTTTTTATCGTTTTCTTTTTGATGTCACAAGTTAATGTTTGGGGCATTATTCGTGTAAAATAATAACCAATATTTGAAATTGATGTTTTTCCTTCTCGCACAACTTTGATAAAGTATTACTCTTAACGGTTCAATTTGTGCTTAATCATTCATACTTCATACTTGTTCAGGATATCTTTTACTACCCCATTTTGAAAAAGTCCTAATTGATTCATGTATTCCTTGAAAATCATAGTTTATCACTTTTATGTTATGTTACTTCTGTTACAGTTTTCTATAAGAGAATGTTATTTGGATAATTATTTAAAAAATTCATTCAAAATATTCATTGGATTATTTTCAACCCCTTATTGGGAATTCTTATTCTCACCCTACATTTTGAATTTTAAATTTTCAGGTAACAACTTTTATCAGTTGAAACATTTCTAAAGTTACTGGTTTCCCAGAGCCCGAACCGAACTCGATTCTCTGTATGGGACATGATGTGTATTTATCAGTGCATGTTTTTGTTTTAAAATGACACATCATGTTCAGAAGGCACTGACTTCTAGTTTTTCTTGGGTCGGGTCTTCTTAAAATGCATGGAATTAAAATCATTTTATTTACAATATTGAGTGAATAAAGTTCAAAAATCTCCACCTTGTATATGAAATGCATTAACATAAACACCTGATGTCCCTAAATCACCTGTAACACCCCAAGATTTTACAGTATGCCACTTCTTAAATAAATTCATTTTCTTTGATATATTATGTTGTATTCAATGCCAAAATATGTTTATGCTACACACAATAATCAGTTGGCATGCGTTACATGCAAGACCGAGTTTTACCAAACAACAATATATTATTAAAATATTATTATTTAATATAATTAAATATAACCTAGACATTAAGTTAGTGGTTATGAATATTATTAACTAACTTATAAAAATATACAGCATAATTCTTTGGTTCTAAATTAATTAAAAATGAATATAGTAACCAACTAAATATATATGAGATGTTTTTTTAAAGAACTATTTTCATGCTCACAAAGTCATTTTATTCTATTAAATTAAATTAATTACTATTATAGATTGATATTAATGAAATATATATAAAATATATTAAATAAAATATTGTTGATATTCATATAATATATTGGAGAGGTATAAGATAATAACAAACCCAATATTTCACATAAAACCTATTGTTTTTATAAAAATAGTTTTGTCATCTTTTAATGGAGAACCTATTTTAAATCCAATTTTTGACAATTTGATGAGTCCTATTTGAAAGAATAATCTTCATCTATTAAAAATAAATATAAAATTTTTCATTAGTAATATTTTTGGTATTTTTATGATAAGTTTCATGTTTTGATGAATAGTGAAAAATACTAAATTTTAATTTAAAACAACTTTGTTTCATCAAAATAATTTATAGTGTTAAATTTTATTATTGAATGTTTTTAAATTATAAATAGATTATTTTTATCATTTAATACAATTTAGGTTATTGTAATTAATTTTACAATGAATTTAGATATAAAAATATATCAATCTTTTGCAGGTTTAAACTTTAATAACTCGTTTTCTCACGCCGTCAACAAGATTTATTTTAAATTATTTATTAAAAATTAAATGTTTTGAATTATGAAAAATGGATTCTATATTTGTAATTAGTGGGTCCAAATTATGTAAATAGGATTCTTTTATTTTTGGTCATATGAATAGTATAATTTAGTAATATTTTAATTACCACAGTTAAGTATAAATTAGGTAATTATGAATATAAATGATATTATAAAATTACCCCAACACTTTTCTTAATTTCATTTAATGAGTGTTTTTCTACCAATATCATCATTAGGCCGAAATTATACTCTTTTTAAGCCACTTGGACGAGAATAAGATATTTATTATATTTTATTTAAATATAAGTTAAAAATGTCATACTCATGTTTTTAATAAGTATTACATTTTTAATACATGGTCATAGAAAAGATAAATTAGACTATACATACTCATTTTAAAGATAATAAATTTATCTTCATCATGATAATTTATTTAAAATTTTTATAGAAGAAATAATTTAATTAAATTCTTTCATAATAATGACATAGTAATTGATTAATTAATGGAAATAAAAAATAAATGATATTAAAAACATTAATATAAATAAAATTTGACATAATTAATGACATCCATGAATTTTATAGAAAATTTAGAAATGTTAGTGATATATTTTTGGTGTTGGTACGAAGTTATCATTAAGTTATGATATTTTTTAAAAAGACAAATATTGAATAGTATCAAAAATGAAAAAACTTATACTTTAAAATAAATAATATTTTATTAAATGATATAAAATTCATAAAAATATAAATTCGGCCAAATAAATACAATAAGGTTAAATATATCATCAATTATCCATTTGGTGTTCGTTTGCCATTTTATCGTAAATATATTATCCCTAAAGAGTAAAATAATTTGTCATGGTATGAGTTAAAGGGTTTAACTAAGGGTTAAAGACAAATGATAAGGTATACATTATGAACTAAACACGTCTAAAAACTTTTTTTGAGAGGATATAGTCCCATACTCATATTAGGTTTTAAATAACTCACTTTTAATACATTTTTAATTTAAAATTACTAAATATTAATTTAATATTTTGGGAGTTTCCTAAAATGCCCCACCTAAATTATAAAGGGGAACTTCCTACCTCACTTCCTTACACCAATTTGAACCTTCTAGATCGACCAAACCCTACCCATTTATCTTCTTAACTTCCATATACACATATTATAGGTTTTGGTCTTCTCAAAAGACTAACCAAAGCATCTCTAAGAGGAGATCTGTAGAGACCCAACATCAGAAGGCCCAAAGCTTGTGTCTACTACTATTTCATTGACATGATTATGAGGAAATAAATCCGAAAGGACTGAGAGTTTAGTAGTCTTGGTAAAATATATATATACATGAGAAAATAATAACCTAATTACTACATATTTTTCTTCTTCATTATAAATATATAGCTTTGAGGATAACCTTAATCTAGTTAGTAAATCCCTACATATCTTTCAAAGTATGTTTCATTGATTCCTAGGTAAATAAATATAATAAAGGTGAGATAAAATTATTAGTAAGGTCAAAATATAGTGGAAGAAATAACGAATCAATGAGAATAATAATTATGAAATGGTGAATAACTGAAAAGTGAATTTTCAAGGAAATGGCCTTCCCAAAGAACACGCCCCACATGCTCACGGTTTTTGAATATTTTTCAACTGTTGCTTCTTCTGCCCCCGAACAATCGGAGGCCTTGGCTCCGGCGATCGATCTGGGCTCGGGGCCTCAGGAAGAAATCTCCTCCCCTTCCCCCAGGGGTCCCTAGGATCTTTTCCTCATTAGTGGCACCCGGTGGTGTCCTTCAAGGAGGCTCTATGCAGGGAGACCTCTAGCACTACTCTCCCTTGTTTCCAGGATATTGATCAGTTTTTTTGATTCGGTGTTGAGGGAGGGTTCTCACCTGTCACAGGACGCCCCTGCCTCAGCCATCACCGCTGCTTCGGTTGGTTTTGAAATGGAATCTTGTGGCGAGGTCTGGTGCGGGGATTTCTCCCCTCTCTACTTTCATGAAGTTCATTGTAACACCCGAGAATTTTATGTTATCATCAAAGGAATCTTTTTCTACACACAACACTTTCTTGGCCTGCTTTACACGAAATCGCGACCTTCCTCGATAGCTTGCGTCGTACACAATACTGAGTTTCACTAAACAATGATATGCTAATAAAATATTACTAAAACTAGCCGTTATGAATAGTAATAACAACTATTTGAAATTTTATAAATTCTATTTTTCAAAATGGACTTTATTTTTGGATTCGGAATATCGAAATTATACTAGGGTGAAATTTTGGTATTTTTCTGAAAACTTTCAATTTTTGATGAATAGTGAAACCACTAAGTGGTAGTTCAAAAACTGAATTTTTCATAAAACTTAATTTTACCGCTTCTGTGAGTGGAATTTCAAAAATCTGAGAGACATAGTTGATGTCAGTATGTAAAATTTGGTTCAATGAGATGAAAATAATTTTTGGTGAATAGTAACTTTTTACTTTTATTTACTACGGTTAAAAGTAAATATTGTAATTAAGGGTAAAAATGATATTATTATTACCCTAACACATGTCCTAATTATATTGGATAAGTGTAATTCGACTAAAAACAAACTTAGGAATAAAATATGACCATTTAGGCCCACTTGTTTTAGATTAGGACATTTATTATTAATTTATTTAAAGAAGGGTTAAAATAGTTAAAATCAATGTTTAATAACTAAATCATTTTTAATATATGGTTATACATAAGATAAATTCCACTATAAATATTAATTAGAAAGATAAAAAGATTTCATACATAATTATATTTTATTTGTAATTTTTAGACTTTAAATATTTTAATTTATTTATGACACAATGATGATGTAGTAATTATCTTATTAATGAAATATTGACATAATTGATGTTTTAAATAACAAAATAAATATAATATGAGACTTTTTATTAATTACACTAATTTTATTGGTTAATATGACATGTTATTATTGATGTAATTAACTTTTTATGAACTAATCATTCTGTTATGATTTTCACAAAAATCAATTACTAAATAGTGTCAAAATTGACAAAAAATAGTTTTTAAAACAAATATTATATTAGAAATTTTTTATATTATTCCTATTAATCTAAGGTTCGGCCAAATGACTTAGATAAGGTTATATATATTAATAATAAAAACTTGGGGTTCTTTTGGCTGCTTATAGTAAGTTTATTAACCATATAGTATAAGAACACAAGAAGACACGGTAAAAGTAAAATTATTTATCTTAATGTTAAATCTAAATGATAAGGTTAAAATAGGAACCTAAACTTGTCTAAATTCTATTGGATGAGATGATTTCGACCCATCCCCACCTTAGCTTCGAAATATTTCAATTTGGAGCTATTAACAACCGAATTTGACTTTATAATAAAATAATAGTTTTAGTTATTCCAAAGGTGGCTCTCTCCTCCCTTATAAAAGGGCACCTCCTCCCCCTCCTCCTCATACCAATTTGAGCCTTCAAGCTCGGCCAACCCCTGCCACTTTCTTCTCTCCACTTCTCTAGAAACATCCTAGATGTCCTGGTCATCTTCAAAGGCCAATTTTAGTGCCCTAAAATGAGGTCTCAAAGAAGCACTTCAAAGAAGAGGTAATGTCCGTTACCGATTCTTTCATCTTTATTTCTTCTTCCACTTCTTCTTCTTTAGTTGTTTCATTATTAAGTAATAACTTCAGTATCACTCATATTATTATATTTTATTATATGTATGAAACAATCCTATTTCACCATCTATCCATCCTACGAAAAATGAAATCACCGCGCGTGCGTACGTACAGAATATCGTCTCCACGCTGTGGTGTAATCTATTTTCCACCACCACCATACATGGATGGGTATAATGGTGTAAAAAATGACTATATATAATTATTGTAAAGTGATATTGATTCTGAAATAGTATACATACATTCCAATAAAATTCCATGATCATGGGAACGATATCATCGTTCGTGCGTATGTATGGAATACTATCTCCACGATGTGATGCGATTCGTTCTACATGGTCTTCATTGAATAATGATTATATAAATGAATTGAATGAATGAATATGATATATATTACACTAATAAAATTCTTTAAATGAGGTATCTATAACATAAAGAGAAGAATAAGAATTTATTCGACAAAACACGCATAAGAACAAAAAGTAATAAACACCCGAATAACAAGTTGTAATGAAATATTACTAATACGAAGCTAATAATATGACCATATGTGATATCATAACAATGATTATGATTCTGTAATAAGTCAGTAACATGATTTAAATCATTATACAGGAGGTTCTGACACATACAAAGCATATCGGACCTAAGGTAAGGGAAATATCACAATCTCATTTTTATCCAAGATTGTTTATACTTTGAAATATAATGGTGTGTATTTTATCATCCAAATCCATGTTTCCTCAATATTTAATATTATTTCCATCCACCTACAATTGTTTAAATCTAATTTTACCCTTCGGTGAGTTTTTAGTAAAATATATGAAAGGAATCTTTTTTCATTTTTCATACGAGGTACTTTTGGAATTTTCTGACAGAAGTACGAAGATTGTTTTTTTAACTTATATGGCATGAATGGATTTTTAAAAAATTATTTCCAACAAGATTCCTTTACAAGTTTTCAAGTTTATTTTTAATCAACTTCTTTTAGTTTAGAATTGTACGAAATGTTAAGAACGGAATAGTTTTTTTGAAGCAGAAAGGATATTTTCTTTAAGAATGGAGTTCAAGTGTTTTATCAAAATTATTTTCCATCTATGATAATATAGGGTTATGTTTCTATCCCTATTATTACATTGATTTGATTATATTGTGATGGAATTATTTTTATGAATTCCATTATCTTATATGAATTGTTTTATAATGTCATGTTGTTTAAGAATCCCATTTTTGTTACATGGGTTATGCAATGATGTATGATTTATGATTTTTGTGGAACACATAAGAATGGTATCATTATGAGATGGTTGGGACCTATATCTCCCTCCAATTCATTGGGTAATGATTTTATATCTCATGAGATATACATTGCTGGGACGGCAGGTTAAACCGGTTCAGTGAAACAGGACTTAAATGAGGAGTGAACTCGGTTCAGAAATGGACTTTGTCCACTAAGATAGTCTTGGAAATGAGCCTTGACTAATAATAAATGATTCTCTATGATTATGTGTGTATGCCACAACGTTTCATGTTTTAAGTTATGATTATTGGTATTACATTTTACTACTATGATTTATCCCATGTTATGAAATTATGATTTCTTTTGCAGGTTAAGATTTCCAAAATTTATGTTCTTATGTATATGATGTGATTGATATTTTTTTGTTTACCCTTACTGAGCATTTGAGCTCACCCTTTTGTATGTTTTATTTCCCCAGGTCAGGATGCATGTTATTAAGTAGGATATGCCAAAAAGGGACTCTACATATGATGAAATAAATGGGAGGCAAAGTAGACGATTTATGAACCAGTTGTTTATGTTTCCCATTTTCTGAAGACACTATGCCTATACGGTCCTTTCCTGGTTTTTGTTATATGTTGTAATAAGTGTGCTTCAATTATGAAGTAATAGAAATGTATGTAAAGTATGGGTCGTTATAGTTGGTATCATAGGAAATGTATAGTCAACCTTTGGAAACTAGGATCTGAAAGCCTTATTAAGAACCCTAAGGATAAGTCTAAGCATAGAACACAATCTTAGTGTTTTAGAAATGGCCATGAATAACCTAGGATAATATCGTAAGTGTGAAATTTTATTCTTGATTATGTGGTTTTCATATTATAATTAGTGTTTCTCACACTATTCTTCTTGGTTTTAGTCAATGGCTGGAACCCGAAGGAACCGTGTTAATGCGGAATGTGACGGGCAATGCAATGATTGTCCCCATGAGCAACCAAACATTATGGGATCTGGAATGCAAAATCTTGTTTCCATGCTCACACAACATTCTCAAGCTATGAATTAGGAAGGACTTACAAACGAGAAAAGGAAGGAGCAACATTCTGTCAAATCCTTCATGAGGCAGCGTCAACCTTCTTTCAGCGGGTCTACTGATCCATTAGCTGCTGAACAATGGATTAGTACTACTAAAAAGATATTTTCAGTCCTTCAATGTTATGAACATGATAAAGTCATCCAAGTAGTGTATTGTTTGGAAAAAGATGCTGATCAATTGTGGAATATTATTAAGAATACGAAGCAAAGAGATGAAATTGAGTCCACGAAATGGGATGAGTTCAAGAACTTATTTTTCAATTAGTACTTCCCTCGTATTCTCCGAAAAAAGATGGTGAAAGAGTTTCTTGAGCTAAAGCAAAAGGATGATGAATCTGTTGGTACCTATGAAGCAAATTTTACAAGACTTGTAAGGTACGCTTCTGGTATTATTATGGAACCTGAGAGTAAGATCGATCGATTCATTAGTGTCTTAAATCCAAGTCTTCGAAGGGCGTTAGCCATAAGAGACATCAATAGCTACGAGGAAATCGTTCGATGTGCTCTAAAAGTTGAGATGGATATTGGAGTAACCCATCAGTCATATGGGTTTGATAAGAAGTGGAAAATGGAATTCAAAGGAAAATCTAAAGAGTACACTGAAAAGAATATGATCTTTCCCTTATGCTCAATGTGTGGAATGAAACATGGAGGGAGTTTTCTTAATGGGATAATAAAATGTTTCAAAAGTGGAAAGGAAGGTCATAGGGCATTTGAATGCCACAAATGATGGGAAGAAGATGTCTAATAATGAAAACAATGGAAGGGATACACATAATGACCCTACTACACTTCAATGTTTCAAGTGCAAGGAGATGGGGAATTATGCCAATCAATGCCCAAATCCAATGGTTGATGATTATGGTCGACGTAAACAAACTCTTATGGCTAAAGATAAAGGAATGTCACATGCAATTTATATCAGCAATGTGGAGTACGATAACGATGTGGTGAAAGGTACAATTACCATCCACTCTAATGTAGAAAATGTTTTATTTGATTCTGGATCCACCCACTCTTTTATTTATGAAGAATTTTCTAAGGATATCACCGTATTACCTCAATAGTTAGATGTTGAGTTAGCTGTGACAACCCCTAATGGCACAACAGTCGCATCAAGAGTTTATAATTCTTCTCCGATTGAAGTTTGTGGGAAAGTGCTTCCTGCAAATCTTGTGATCCTTCCTATAGTGGAATTTGATGTGATTCTTGTCATGCATTTGCTTTCTTTATATGGATCTCATATCAATTGCCGAAGAAGGGAAGTCACATTTCATATTCCAGATCTATCTATGATCGTCTATCAATGCAAGGATGAAAAATCCTCCCAGTGGAAATTTCTTCAATCTTATGGGTCTTGATTCTACTATGTGATGGTTATTTATCTCAAATGGTTGGTGAGAAACTCACGATTAAGAATATGCCCATTGTATGAGAGTTTGACGATGCCTTTCTGGAGGAATTACCTAGTCTTCCACCAAATCGTGAAGTTGTGTTTTCAGTAGAACTCGTACCGGGTGCTTTGCCTATTTCAAAGTCACCGTATAGAATGTCCCCAATTGAGTTGGAGGAATTGAAGAAGAAACTCCAAGAGAATCTTGGTAAGGGGTTCATACGCCCTAGTGCGTCACCTTGGGGAGCACCTGTTCTGTTTGTTATGAAGAAATATGGATCAATGAGACTCTTCATTTATTATCGAGAACTTAACAAGATCACTATCAATAACAAATATCCTCTCCCACGCATTGATGACCTATTTGACCAACTACGCAGAGCTCAATACTTTTCCAAGATTGATCTTCGTTCAGGGTATCATCAATTAAGGGTCAAAAGGGACGATATACCAAACACGGATTTTCGTACAAGGTATGGACACTATGAATTTATAGTGATGTCATTTGGTATTACTAATGCCCCTGCTATCATTATGGATCTAATGAATAGAGTCTTTAGAGACTATCTTGATCAGTTTGTGGTTGTCTTTATAGACGATATTCTTGTCTATTCAAAGAGAAAGGAATAACATGAATATCAAATGGGAATTATATTGAAGAACCTGAGAAAGGATAATATTTATGCCAAATTTACCAAGTGTGAATTTTGGCTTCAAAAAGATTCATTTTTTGGTCCCATAATCTCAAAAGAGGGGATATCTTTGGATCCAGCAAAAATAGAGGTTATCGAAAGATGGTCGAGACCAACAACAGTAACCGATATCCGATGTTTTCTTGGTTTGGCTGGATATTATCGACGTTTTGTGAAAGATTTTTCACGATTATCTAATCCACTCACCAAGTTGACTCGGAAAGGAGTTAAGTTTGTTTGGACGGAGGAATGTGAAGATAATTTCAAGGAGTTGAAAAGAAGGTTATCCAGTGCACCTGTACTCACACTTCCATGTAGTGGAGAAAGGTTTGTGATCTATAGTGATGCATCCAAGAAGGGACTAGGATGTGTTCTCATGAAAAATGATATGGTTATAGATTATGCTTCACGACAGTTGAAAATACATGAGCAAAATTACCCAACTCATGATTTCGAGTTAGCTGTGTTAATCTTTACATTAATGATTTGGAGGCATTATATTTATGGAGAAATGTGTGACATTTATACTGATCATAAAAGTTTAATGTATATTTTCACACAAATGGAGCTGAATATGCGCCAAAGAATATGGTTGGAGTTGATTAAGGATTACGACTGCTCAATCCATTACAACCCTGGGAAAGCAAACAAGGTGGAAGATTCATTAAGTCGACAACACCATGCCAGTTTATCCACGATGAGGATCACAAAAGATCCAATATTTATGGATTTACTAAGGATGGATATTGGAATTATAATGGAAGGGGGAAAATAATATCTTTCTCATATGAATGTTCAACCATCTATACATGTGAAGATTAAAGAGTCACAGAAAGAAGATGTAGAGTTACAAAAGATGGTGAGAAATGTTCCTGAATTCAACCTTGATTGTGATGGGATAATAAAGTTCAGGAATCGGGTTTGTGTTCCTCCCATCCCCGAATTAATGATGGAGCTACTGGACGAGGCTCATAGTTCTTCATTCTCTATTAATCCTGGAAGCATGAAGATGTATAGGGACCTGAAAGAGTACTTCTGGTGGGAGGGAATGAAAAGAGATGTTGCTAAATATGTCTCTCGATGCTTGGTTTGTCAACAAATTAAAGCTGAGTGACAGAAGTCTAAGGGGATGTTACAACCATTACCCATACCCGAATGGAAATGGGAAAACATCACTATAGACTTTGTCACAGGACTTCCTAAAACATCCAAAGGCAATAATACTATCTGGGTCATAGTTGATCGTCTTACAAAGTCTGGACACTTCATTGCTATTAGAGAGGATTTCTCTCTGGATCATCTTGCCAGGATACATGTAAAGGAAGTTGTATGATTGCATGGAGTACCACTTTCTATTATATCTGATTGGGATCCGAGATTTACCTTGATGTTCTGGCGAAGTCTTCAGCATACTCTGGATACAGAGTTGAGTTTCATCACTTCTTATCATCCTCAGACAGACGGTCAGTCTGAGAGAACAATTCAAACTCTAGAGGATATGTTGAGAGCTTGCTCTATGGATTTCAAAGGTGGTTCGGATCAACACCTAACTTTGGTAGAATTTTCTTATAATAATAGCTTTCACTCCAGTATTCAGATGGATACTTATGAAGCTCTCTATGGAAAGAAATGCAAGACTCCAACTTTCTGGGATGAAGTTGGGGAAAGAATGCTATTAGGACCCGATCTCGTTGATGAAATGGCAGAAAAGGTCAGATCTATTCAACAACACATAAGAGCAGCTCAGAGTCGACCGAAAAGTTATGCCGACAACTGAAGAAAAGACATAGAGTTTCAAGTGGGTGATAAAGTGTTCTTACGAATATCTCCCTGGAAGAGGGTCATGAGATTTGGAAAGAAGGGGAAGTTGAGCCTTAGATATATCGGTCCTTTCGAAATACTGGATCATGTTGAGAAGGTAGCTTACCGATTGGAGCTTCCACCGAATCTCTCTCAAGTTCACGATGTGTTCCATGTTTATCTCCTGAGAAAGTACATACCTAATCCTTCACATGTACTCATCTCAGAAGTTGTACCACTGGAGCAGGATCTTTCTTATGAAGAACAGCCGATAGAGATTCTGGATCGTAGTGAAAAAGTCCTACGAAACAAGACCACTCGATTGGTGAAAGTTTTATGGAGGAACCACCAATTAGAAGAAGCTACATGGGAGCTTGAGGATATGATGAGGGAGAGGTATCCTCATCTGTTTGTTACAAAGTGACGAATTTAGAGGGAGAAATTCATTTTAAGGGGGGTAGAATGTAACACCATAGAATTTTATGTTATCATCAAAGCAATATTTTTCTACACACAACACTTTCTTGGCTTGCTTTACATGAAATCGTGACCTTCCTCAATAGCTTGCGTCGTACGCAATACCGAGTTTCACTAAACAATGATATGCTAATAAAATATTATTAAAACTAGCTGTTATGAATAGTAATAACCACTTTTCCAAATTTTATATATTTTATTTTTCAAAATGGACTTCATTTTTGGATTCGTAATATCGAAATTATCCTAGGGTGAAATTTTGGTATTTTTCTGAAATCTTTCAATTTTTGATGAATAGTGAAACCACTAAGTGGTAGATAAAAAACTGAATTTTTCATAAAACTTAATTTTACCACTTCTGTGAGTGGAATTTCAAAAATCCAAGAGACATGGTTGATGTCAATAAGTAAAATGTGGTTCAATGAGATGAAAATAATTTTTGGTGAATAGTAACTTATTACTTTTATTTACCACGGTTAAAAGTAAATAGGGTAATTAAGGGTAAAAATGATATTATTATTACCCTAGAACATGTCCTAATTATATTTTATAAGTGTAATTTGACCAAAAAAAACTTAGGAATAAAATATGACCATTTAGGCCCACTTGGATTAGATTAGGACATTTATTATTAATTTATTTAAAGAAGGGTTAAAATGGTTAAAATCAATGTTTAATAACAAAATCATTTTTAATATAGGGTTTTACATAAGATAAATTCGACTATAAATATTCATTATAAATCTCAAAATATTTCCTACATAATGATATTTTATTTGTAATTTTTAGACTTTAAATAATTTAATTTATTTATGACACAAAGATGATGCAGTAATTATCATATTAATGAAATATTGACATAATTGATGTTATAAATACCAAAATAAATCTATTTTGAGACTTTTTATGAATTACAATAATTTTATACTTTAATATGACATGTTACTATTGATTTAATTTACTTTTGTCGAACTAATCATTCTGTTATGATTTTCACAAAAATCAATTACTAAATAGGGTCACAATTGACATAAAATAGTTTCTAAAACAAATTTTATATTTGTAATTGTTATTTTATTCCTAAAAAACTATGGTTCGGACAAATGACATATATAAGGATATATATATTAATAATAATAAAAACTTGGGGTTCGTTTGGCTTCTTATAGTAGGTTTATTAACCTTATTGTATAAGAACACAAGAGGACACGGTAAAAGTAAAATTATTTAACTTAATGTTAAATCTAAATGATAAGGTTAAAATAGGAACCTAAACTTATCAAAATTCTATTGGATTAGAGGATTTCGACCCATCCCCACCTTAGCCTCGAAATATATCATTTTGGAGCTATTAAAACCCGAATTTGACTTTATAATAAAATAATAGTTTTAGTTATTCCAAAGGTGCCCCTCTCCTCCCTTATAAAAGGGAACCTCCTCCCTCTCCTCCTCACACCAATTTGAGCCTTCAAGCTCGGCCAACCCCTACCACTTTCTTCTCTCCACTTCTCTAGAAACATCCTAGATGTCATGGTCATCTTCAAAGGCCAATTTTAGTGCCCTAAAATGAGGTCTCAAAGAAGCACTTCAAAGAAGAGGTAATGTTCGTTACCGATTCTTTCATCTTTATTTCTTCTTCCACTTCTTCTTCTTTAGTTGTTTCATTATGAAGTAATAACTTCAGTATCACTCATATTCTGATATTTTATTATATGTATGAAACAATCCTATTTCACCATCTATCCATCCTACGAAAAATGAAATCACCGCGCGTGCGTACGTACAGAATATCGTCTCCACGCCGTGGTGTAATCTATTTTCCACCACCACCTTACATGGATGGGTATAATGGTGTAAAAAATGACTATATATAATTATTGTAAAGTGATATTGATTCTGAAATAGTATACATACAGTCCAATAAAATTCCATGATAATGGGAACGATATCATCGCTCGTGCGTACGTACGGAATACCGTCTCCACGATGTGATGCGACTCGTTCTACATGATCTTCATTGCATAATAATTATATAAATGAACTGAATGAATTAATATGATATATATTACAGTAATAACATTTAGGAAATGGGGTATTTATAACCTAAAGTGAATAATAATAAATTATTCGACAAAACACGCAAAAGAACAAAAAGTAATAAACACCCGAATAAAAAGTTTTAATGAAATATTACTAATAAGAAGCTAATAATATGACCATATGTGATATCATAATAATGATTATGATCCTGGAATAAGTCAGTAACATGATTTAAATCATTATACAGGAGTTTCGGACACGTACAAAGCATATGGGACCTAAGGTAAGGGAAATATCACAATCTCATTTTTATCCGAGATTGTTTATACTTTGAAATTTACTGGGGTGTATTTTATCATCAACATACATGTTTCCTCAATATGTAATATTACTTCCATCCACCTACAATTGTTTAAATCCAATTTTACCCTTCGGTCAGTTTTTAGTAAAAGATATAAAAGGAATCTTTTTTCATTTTTCATACGAGGTACTTTTGGACTTTTCCGACAAAAGTACGAAGAATGTTTTTTTAACTTATATGACATGAATGGATATTTAAAACTTTATTTCCAAGGAACTTCCTTTTCACATTTTCAATTTTATATTTAATCAACTTCTTTTAGTTTATAATTGTACGACATGTTAAGAAAGGAAAAGTGTTTTTGAAGCAGAAAGGATATTTTCCTCAAGAATGGAGTTCAAGTGTTTTATAAAAATTATTTTCCATCTAAGATAATATAGGGTTTTGTTTATATCCCTATTATTACATTGATTTGATTATGTTGTGATGGAATTATTTTTATTAATTCCTTTATCTTATAAGAATTTATTTATGATGTCATGTTGTTTATGAATCCCATTTTTATTACATGGGTTATGCAATGATGTATGATTTATGATTTTGTGGCACACATAATAATGGTTTAAGTATGAGATGGGTGAGACCTATATCTCCCTCCAATGCATTGGGTAAATATTTTATATCTCATGAGATAGACATGGCTGGAACGGCAGGTTAAACCGGTTCAGTGAAACAGGACTGAAACAAGGAGTGAACTCAGTTCCGAAATGGAATTCGTCCACTAAGATAGTCTTGTCAATGAGCCTTGACTAATAAGAAATGATTCTATATGATTATGTGTGTATGCCACAAAGTTACATGTTTTAAGTTATGATTATTGGGATTACATTTCACTACTACGATTTATCCCATGTTATGAAAATATGATTTCTTTTGCAGGTTAAGATTTCCAAAAGTTATGTTCTTATGTATATGATGTGATTGATATTTCTTTTGATTACCCTTACTGAGAATTTGAGCTCACCCTTTTGTATGTTTTATTTCCCCAGGTCAGGACGAAGGTTATTAAGAATGATATGCCAAAAGGGACTCTAGATATGATGAAATAAATGAGAGGAAAAGTAGACACTTTATGAACCAGTTGTTTATGTTTCCCAGTTTCTAAAGACACTATACCTATACGGTCCTTTCCTGGTTTTTGTTATATGTTGTAATAAGTGTGCTTCAATTATGAAGTAATAACAATGTATGTAATGTATGGGTCGTTATATTCATGGCCTCCTGGGGTTTGCAAGAGGCGGCTCGCATCTCGGTGATTCATCAGAAGTCGTTCTGTCTAGTTCTTGAATCTAAGGAGGATTTCATTCAGGCTTGGTGAAAAGCGCCTCGGGTGATGGGTCGATGGCATTTCAATCTTTCTCCCCGGTCTATGGATGTTCATAGAGGGAAAGAAAGCTCACAGTATGTGTTTTCGAACAGCCTTCCAGGGATCCCTCTTCCATTCTAGAATAGAACCTTCCTCAGGTCCATTGGTGATTCTTTGGGGGGTTTTCTCTCTGTGGATGAGTGCACCCACTGTAGGGAGGAAACTATGGTGTCTCAGATCTGCATTGATCTTGATCTCTCTCTTCTAGTACTGTAGAAGCTCTATATGAAGTTTCAAGATTTCGCAGACTGGTCCCAGGACATTGTTTACCCAGGGTTTCCTAGGTTCTACTCGTCATGTCTTCTCCAGGGTGATTCGGCCCTGAGCTGTAGGAAACATCACCTTAGTGCCCCCCTCAATCATTACAGTGGCTCAATGCATGGCACTCTGCTCCCTCAACATTGTGAGGGGTCCGGTTCTACCTCGGTTCTGCCTTCTCCCTTAGATGTATCATATTCTCCAGTTTATCCCTCATGTTGCATGCCCTCTCCCACTTTCCTGGCGACTGGCTCTCCTTCCCTCACCCCAGTGACATGTCCTCTGCTGCGGACCATTTCACCATCCCCTAGCTCGGAGGTGCTCCATTTTCTAGATCTTGTTTCCCCCATTCTGAGTGGCAAGTGGCCAGGTTCATTGGTGTCTCTTGAGCGGTCATGGGCTTCCTCTCAGTTGCTGCTCACATGGGCGTTGCTGGAATTCTTCTTGCGGTCCCCCTTGAGGGCCCTGACTGCTTCTTTCTGGACCATTTCCTTGTCATCTCTGGATTATCGCCATGCGCTATGGGCCAAGGTTGATGGGGTTTGGGGAGTCAACCTCCTTTCATTGGATTCTCACCCTAGTCTCAGGAGGAGGCCAAGCAGAGCTCGGAAAGCCTTCGGTGACCGTGCTCTCACAAAGTCATATTCCATAGTTCCTAGTGCTAGTTCTTCATCCTCTATTACATATGGCACTCATGTGCCAGTGGAACTGGGTCCCCAAGATGGGTTTCCACCCAGTGAGGTGAGGTGAAAATCCCCTAATTCCTCTTCTAGGTTCCTCTCAAAATCCACAGATCTCTCTGATATGAGTCCGAGGGTGCGTACAAGGTTGATGTTAAAGAAGATGTTGGATAGGGAATGTCCTTCACTCCTCTTGGAAGAGACCACAGTGCCTGGGGCCAAATACAGGCCTCTCTTGTTGCAATGATTCAAATTCTCATCTGGAATGCCTGAGGTGTTGGGGCAAGGGTGAAAACATATTTTATATCCTCATAATTTAAAAGACACAAATCCAAAATGGCAGTGATCCTCGAACACAAATAGGCCCCTACAAAGATTTCTGAGAACACTCGTAAGGTAAAAATGCATGCTTCCATGCATGTGAACCCGATTAACAAACATATATTGATTTTCTAGCATAGGAAAGTTACTATGGACATGATCCTTATGGGATTCCAATATATCACTATAAAAATTACGTTTGGCGGGACTCTCTTTTTTCCTCCTTTGTCTATGGAAGCTGCGACACTCAGAGAAGGGAAGTTTTGTGGTCCGATCTGAATGCTTTTGATCCTGGAGACCATCCTTGGGTGGTGGGGGGATTTTAACATTGTTGCCCTCCTAGATGAGAAGAAGGGTTGTAGGGACATTCCAAGATGGGCTAGCATGTCCTTATCTCAATTCATGGCTCACAAAGGGTTAGTCGGATTTAGGCTATTCAGGAGACCCCTTTACTTGGTGCAACACCCACAAGGGTGAAAGTCGAAGCTAGATTATAATCGACCATTGTATCATGAACATCCATGCCATTTACTTGTTTCCAAATGAAAAGGTGGCCAACTTGACTCATAGAATGTCTGATCACTCCCCGCTCTTGTTATCTTTGTGCAGGAGGGAGGTTTTGCAGGAGATGTTCCACTTCTCAAGCCAGTGATCGATTTTCCCTGGCTATCATTGGTTGGTTAGGAACATCTGGGACAAATGATCTCAGGGCCACTCCTGGCTGGATTTTCATTCCAATTTAAGGCACCTCAAGCAGGAACATCAAATCTAGGCTTGGTCCCTTCCTTCTATGGATCAGGAGTTGGATTCACTCATTCTTGAAGTCGATCTTCTTGAGGCTAGCCTTGATGAGCTCTAGGACGACTCTGTTTTTGGAGATATTGTATCAAAAAGATAAAACATGGCGGCCATGGTTCTCTCGCAGGAGTGAATTGCAAGGGAAGGCTCGCGGGTCAAATGGCTCAAGGAAGGGGACAAGAATACCGCTTTTTTCCATGCGTGCATTCGAGAGAGGAGGTGTGCTATCAAACCAAACCTGGCTTGGGTGGATGAATCTTTCCCAGATGACATAGAGGTGGTCAGGGGATTGGATCTTTCTCATTTTAAGGATCTTCTTGCTGGTCCATCTGAGTTCATGGACCAAGGGTATCCCTCTGGGGAAGCCTCGTTATGGGAGGGGATTCCAAGACTCATGTCTACCCAGGACAACAGCCTACTATAAGGTATTCCCACGAAGGAGGAGATTCATGAGGCAATGCTGAGCCTGGATCTAGAGAGTGCATCAGGTCCCGATGGGTTCCCTGGATCCCTCTACAGGGGCTCTTGGAAGGTTTTTAGGAGTTATATCATCCACACCATCCTGGACTTCATCCTTGGGGGTGGCCTTCCTTGGATCTCCTCGGCTATGACCCTCGGGCTTCTCCCAAAGATCAAAGATCCACTCTCCACCATTATCTTCCTATAATCATGGGCAATTTCACTTACAAAATCTCGTCATCTGTCCTCAACAGGCAGTTGTCCAGACTTCTTCCCAGGTGGATTTCCATGCAGCAACATGGGTTTTTGAAGGAACTTTCCATTTAGGGTGTGGTGGCGCTGGGGCAAGAAATGCTGAAAGATCCTAACTTCAAATATTGAGGTTCCAACATGGTCATTAAGTTGGACATGAGCAAGGAATACGATATGATGGAGTGGTGTTTTATCAATAGGGCCCTTACAACGATGGGTTTTTTCATCTTGGGCATGTGACCTCATCTTTAGATGAGTTAGCTCCTCATGGACGGTCGTTTCATTCATGGGGCTTACTCACAACTTTTTCAAGGCCATCCAAGGTCTACATCAAGGTCAACTTCTGTCTCGGAGTATCTTTATTCTCATGCAAGATACCCTTAGTAGGTTGATCAACAACGGTATTTCTGATGGGGTCATCATTCCCTTTCGTAGGAAGTTTAGGCTCCATTCCACGTCACACTTGATGTTTACTAATGATACAATTATCTTCATGAATGTAGGGAAGAGATCTATCCAAGGAATTAACAAATTATTAGAGGAATATTTCTCTTGGAGTGGCCATATCATCAATAGAGAGAAGAGAAACTTTTATGTTTCTGATTCATGCTATGAAAAAAGATTATGTGATCTGATTATCAGTTTGAACATGCAGTGTGGAGTGTTCCCCATGTAGTATCTCAGCACCCCTGTGTCTCTAGGTAGACTCTATATTAGGGACTTCGACAATGTGATGCACAAAATCACCGGCTGTATTATCAGCTGAAAAAAAACAAAACCTATCCTTCGGCAGCCACAACTCTCTTGTCAGCAGCGTTCATTCAGCAATTCCAGTGCATGATCTTGATGCCTCTACTGTTCCGAAGGGTGTCATACAATCCATTGATAGTATCCTTGAACATTACATATGGTATGCCCATTCAGAGGGGAAGATACATTTGGTCTCATGGAGGAAGATGGAAAGGCCAATTCGTGAGGGAGGGATCATTGTGAATAGCTTGGTGGTCACAATCCAGTTCATGCATGCGAGGATCTCCTAGGAGATTATCGAGGAGCGTACCTTGTGGGGGAAACCTATGACCCAAAAGCAATGAACTAGTTCTGCTTTTCCTTCCACAAATGGGATTTCCTTATGGTCCTCTGTGTGTAGTATCATTTCTAACCGCCTTCCTCATTCGAAATGGATCATTGGTGAAGGCAATGTAATTTAATGGTTTCATAACTGGTCGGGTAACATGCTTGCCTTTCCCAGGTGTCCTACTCCTATGATCTCCTTCAAGGAATCGATCCACTATCCAGAATTATTAAGATCAGTTTTGAATAAATCTCAACAGGAACTGTTTGACTCCATTCTCATTACCTCGGATCAGGATAGGTGTGTTTTACCCCATCTTTCCCAGGGAAATTTAACTCGAAGGACTATCGTAGGATGACCGTCTCCCAGGATCAGTATAATAGAAGGAATGAGATCATCTGGTGCAAAAAAATCCCTGCTAAACTCAACTTTCTCACCTGGTGAATTTGAAACAATTTTGTAGAGTCTAATTCTAATGTCAAACTCCTAAGTATCTCTATGGCCTCATGTTTTCAGTGTTGTTTGGATAGAAAAGAAGAGAACACGAGCCATATTTTTTCTTGAAGAGGTTTGGGGGAGCATGGTTTGGAGTACCATTGGGGTTTTTACAGATTACTCTTCACAGGTGTCCAACATTTATGTCTTCTTGGAGGGCTGGTTTCATGGGTCTGAGGGTTCAGAGGTGGAAAAGATGGCATAGTCCTTAATCTTTAACATGGGCTGGTGGTGCTTATGGCTAGCCAGGAATCGAGCCAGGTTTGAGGGGATTAGTTCCACTGGTAGGTCCCTCATGGGTAGAGTTCGGTACATAATGGTTGAGTTGATTATCCATTCTGGTAAATGGATGGAGGCTCCATCCATTCTCTTGTTGGGTGTCCCTCTGGCTGCAATTCTTCCTTTTATTTCCAGGGGAATTTGGGTTCGATGAGTTTCTCCTGAGTTCAGCCTGAATCTCAACACGGATGGGTCCTGTGTCCTGGGGGACATGCGTGGCGGTGGGGTGGTTTGTGACTCTAGGGGATGTGTTGTCCTGGCATTCACAGCTCACTTTGGGAGTGGCAATTCTGTTCGAGCGGAGGCTAGAGTTGTTCTCTTAGGTCTGTCCATCTGCAGGGAACGTGACATTTATATTTCCCAGGTAGAGACGGATTCTATGATTATCCATGTTGCATTACTTTGTAAAGGATCCATCCCTTGGTCAATATCTTACATCATTCAGCAATGTAAGCCCCCCCCCCTAAGAGAAAACATTTTGGTCACCCACACTTGGTTGGAGGGGAACAAAGTGGCAGACTATTTGGCCTCCTTGGCTGCTCTTGGTACCCTGTTTAGTTTCGTTTCTGATGCTTTCTTACGTAAACATGAGTGGTGAACTTGATTTTGGCTGATTCCCTGGGCTTGCATTACATTAGGCCTCCTTAGGTCATGGATGCTCTCCTTTCTTGAATCCTGTTGTCCTAATAATAAAATTATAATGGTGATGACAGTGGTGAACAACTGAATTCACATGCCATATAATCAATAAACTATGAAAGAGGTGCATAAACAACATGACAAGGTAATAAATGAAAACACATGAGATTTAAATTACTATACAAGAAAAAAGAAATATGGTAAGGTAAGAAAATAAATCACATGCTATCTAAATAATTACAAATGAAATGTATCCATAGATATGTTGACACAAAATCTAATGGATGAATAATAAATGAAACTAAATTTGGTAAATTCTTTCTTAATGGATGACATGTCTAAGGCACATGAACAACTATATCGTCAAGACCTTTCACATGACGTTTAAAATATTCTGATTTTCACAAATAATTTGTCTCATGAGAACCTATCGATGTATTTAGGATCTATATAATGTTTAGTCTCCTCCCTTTGTTTATTTTCAAAATTATTCCTTAAATTGAATATTCAAAATAAATAATATGCCTTATCAAATATCTGTATTGTATAAAGAAGACGAAATTATCAATATTTTCTAAAATAATAAAATAACTGTCAAATAGACATCATATGTAAAATGGTATCTAGTTTAAGAAATAGTAACATCCATGATGAATTAAATTGATAATTAGGGGTAAATTCAATGTTCAATGATCAAATGAGACTGAATATTTCAAGGGGAATGACAAATAATTAAAGGAAGTGAGTGTGAATACTATCCATTGAAAAATCAATAATAAACCATTCGATGGAAGAGTACAGATGATATCAATACAAAAAAAATGTTAAGTGGAGTAAAAATAAAGGGTTCACTACTACAAAATAGTTCTTTAAAAGTGCTATAATAGACCTTTATCAATTCTAATAAAACAGTGACAATATGAGTGTGGTTAATAGTTCAAAACATTATCTGTACTAAAAAATCACTGTTAAAGTCCCCCTTTAACAATGAAAAAAAACACTATTAAAAGGGTCCTTTAACAACACTTTTTAGTGATGTTAAAGGGGGCCTTTAATAACACTTTTTTAGTGATGATAAAGGCAACACTGTTAAAGGGGGTAAAATTATGTTTTTTTGGCCACCTATGAGCTTGACCCCCTTTATTAGCGCTTCCATGAAGCCTTTAATAGTGCTCCACCACCCCTTTATCAATGCTTTTCACCCCGCCACCTTTATCATCACTTTGTAAATTTCAATCCTTATGTGCATCTTAATGGATTCAAACCATACACCTCTTCTTCGAAGACGGAACACCTTTACCACTACACTATGTTGTTTTGATGTCTGTTCAAGGAAATTTATGTTTATATATATATATTTATTTACATATATTTATATAATTATTTTAAAATACATTTATACAATATATGTGTGTGTGTGTGATATATATACTTATATTTATTTAATTATATTATATATTATATTCTTTCATATATAATAAAATAAAATATATATATATATATCTTTATTAATACACACATATGTAAATATATATATAATATAAAAATGGCTAGATATAATTTTAAATACATCTTTAGAATATGTATTTATTTACATATATTAGAATATACATTTTTACAAAAATATGTTTATATATGTATTTATATGAGTGATTTATTATAATTAAACATAAGAAACATTCATATATTTAATTATAAATAACATTAAATTATTAAAAATGATAAAATTTCAAAACCATAATATCAATATAAAGGAAATACCTAGGAATGAAATTAGTTAACACCAAAAAAGGCAATAAGACCCCCTTAAAATAAGTTGAAAATCCATCAAATGTTAAAAAATTAGGGTTCCATGACTAAAAACTCTATTTTTGATATCTTATGAGGTTTTTGGCCTTTAAAAATGTGATAGAGGTTTACCATTTCACTAAGGGTGTAGATCTCATCCAAAAAAATTATTTGATATGTGGTATAGCATAAATTGACACCCAGATCAAACTCTATGATTGTTTGATGTTTGAGGTAAGGTTTTAACTTATTTTAGATATTTTTTTTATTTTTTTTATTTTTTATCTTGAAATTGATATTAAATGATTATTAATCATATATAATAAGAAAATTATTAATTAAAAATCTTTTTTTAATTTTGTAATAAATTTTCACAAAATCTCTTATATATTAAGGGTAAAATTCTGTTCACCTTATCTAAAACATATTTTAAAAAAATATATATTATATTTATATCAATATAAACATATTTTTATATTAATATATTATTCTTAATGACTTTTTTAAGTATAACGTTGTCAGTGCTACTAAAAAGCATTGATAAAGAGGGATCTTTATCAGTACTTCTAAAAAAGTGCTTATAAGGACCCCCCCCCCCCCCCCTTTAACAGTGTTTTTTTTCAAGTGTTGTTAAAAGATCCCATTTATCAGTGCTTTTTTAAAAGTGCTGATAATGGTACGTCTTTAACAATGTTTTTTTATCATTATTAAAGACCTCCTTTAATAATGTTTTTTAGTGCTAACAAAGGGGGTCTTTAACATCATTTTTAGCTAGCATAGTTAAATTCCTTGTATTGGATAAACCTAATTTTGTAGTAGTTTCCGTTGATGCTGATTGATAGAAATTATATAAAACTATCTTTAAAAAAAATTGAGGAAAATATCCTATGATTATGAAAACCTTTTGGAAAAAATTTTCTTTGAAAATCACTTTTGAGAAATATTTCTTTATAAAGTAACCTTTTAGACATGAAAGGGAAGCTTCAATTAAATCATGATATGTAAATCTGTAATTATCGTGCGAGGTAAAAGAACATTCTATTTGCACGGTTAACGGTTAGAAAAATACATTATTTGAAAAGAGAAAAGAATATTCCTTTGAAAACAATGGTAAAAGAAAAAAAGGAAAAAAATTTCTTTACCAAATAATTTTAAAAATATTTTTGAAAACATTGTATTAAAACATTATTTTTAAAATAAAACAGGTTCTCCAACTAAAGAGATAAATAATGTTGGGTTTTCTTAAAAAAATCTAAAACATTTTCAGTACCAAAGAGTGTAAAAATGGTACTAATACTTGAAAATAGTCATGAATTACTAGATAATAATGAAAAGGTTTGTTGAAAAAAATTTATACAATTTTCTCAAATGGAAGTTACATTACAAGATCATTAGTACTATTATTGAGGAAAATAATCTTGAAATATCCCATGGTGTCCCATACAACATCGAATTTTTTTTAGTAAAATGCCTCATGAAAGAATAATATTGAATGGAATTTTCAAATACAATGACGATAAAATAATTCATGATATTATATATCAAAATGGGTAGTATATACACCACACAAAATAATCAATTTTTGCATATGACATTTATCTCATAGATGTAAAAAGTGAGATGAGAATCCATTACCTTGATTTTCCTTTTGGGTGAACATCCTTTAACTTCTTGTATAATAAAATTATTTTAATTTTCTTATTTATTGAGAAACTTTTTCATGGTTATAATTAATTTTATTTCACTTTTTACTATGTTTTATACAACTACTTGAAAAATTTTGTTTACGTTGGTTGTTTAGAAATAATTCGGATTATGTATCAAAAAAACATTGGTAGGTCAACTATGGTTAATGGGGTCATTATATAACATATAAAAAATAATAATAATGAAATAATTTTCATATTTTTTCATTAATTAATCATTTAAAATAAATAATTAAATATGTTTACGAAAAATGAACCGACATTACAATCATCGAGATGGTAGGTTGTACATACGAATGAGTAATGCTCTTATTTTTCAATGATTGTTATGGGGAGAAGATAAGTAACACCATATCTTTCCAAAATGATCATTATATCATAAATAACATATTATTAAATCATATATACTTTTATATTGAATTATTGTGATGTAAAATGAATCACATCGTGTTGAGGAGACGGTAGTCTATATGTCCACGAAAGGCATTATCACTTTTTAAGTGTGTGAAAGGGTTATAAAGAAAATGATATATATATATATAGTATATATACAGAAAGGTAATTATTTCATTAATATAAAATAAAGTTTTTTTATGTCACATATTTTTAATTATAATAATCATTTATACATTCCATGGATCGTGTGAACAAATCACATCGCTTTGAGGGGGAAGTAATCCACACTTCCTCAAACGAAGTTATCGTATTAAAAAATTGGAAATTTTAAAGATATGTGTTATAAAAAAATTAAATAAGTATAAATAAATAATAAATATCATAAATATCATATATAAACAGAGTGTATATCATAATTTTCAACCATGAAAGTTGGTAAAGGATAATGGACAATCATCATTTCGTGAGGCAGTAGTTTGTCGTACACAAAAACAATATGTTCGTTACCCATTGGATGAAAGTGTGTGTAAGTGTTGGTATAACCTTTAGAATTACAAAATACTAGTATATTATGGATAATTGTGTTGTTATATAATAATATAATAATAATATATGAGGGGTTGGAGAATGGAAATAAAACTAGAAAGCTTGAGAGAAGACATTACCTCTTAATCGGGAAACTACTTTTGGTTTCTACCAAAAGGATTCCTTGGAAGTATTTATACTAAAATGGAGGCTTAAAGTTCTAGTGGAGTTATTTTGGGAAGCTATATGGGAAGATATTTTTCAAATCTAAGTGTTTTGAGATGAGTCAAGAATGGGGATAAGTGGCGGCCTTTTATATGGGAGGAAAATGACTCACTTGGTCTTTTGAAATCAAGTTAGGTGTACCCATGTTCTAACCAAATATATTTCATAAAAAACCAACACAATTAAATAATGGGAGTCTAATGTCCTAACTATGTAAATAAAATAGGTTTTGGAGAATTTTCTAGGTCATTTGGCACCTTAAGTTAAAGGTTTAGTCCTTTATTAAGCTAAATTTTACCTTAATAATTGTAATTAAATTTAATCACTTTCAATAATATTTTTATAAAAATTAAATTTGGTCAAATTAGAAATTAGAAATTATTTTTATTCTAAATATGGAATACATTTTTAAAAATTCAAATCCCAGAAGTGGTAGTAATTAATTTAAATTTAATCCCGAAGATGTGACGACAATGCATGTTTTTAAGGTAAAAAGGTATAAAAGTTTTATATTTTTTATAATAAATTTAAAAATTAAAATTTATTCCAATGATGTACATTTTATTAATTAATTAAAATATTATCTAATTAAACTTTAAAATCATTTAGAAATATAATTTAACCTTATAAATAAATTAGATAAAAATGTAGTTTTAAACTAAAATTCATTATTTTTAACTATTCATTAAATATGAAATGTTTCAGAAAAATATCAAAAATTCACGCTAAAATAATTATTATATTTTTATTTCCATGATTAAGTTTATTTTCACATATTAAATCAATTAAACTGTCAAAATTCTATTTTAAAATGGGTTCTCTATTAAAAGGTGGTAAAATTGCCTTTATAAAAATATAGGTTTTATTTGTATAATAGGGTTTATTATAATATTATGCATATCACAAAGAATTTATTAATATAAAAAAATATTTAATATATAAAGTATATATTTCATTAAAATAATTCATTAATTTTAATTAACATTGTTTATTAAGACAAAACATCTTTGGATGTATATAAATAATAATATTTCTTTTTTTATCCAATTGGTTCTTATTTTCATTTATCATTTGTTGGTAACCAATGAATTCATTTTATATTTATATAAACCATAAATTTTCAGAAGTTATTTAATACTATTTATAACTACTAACATAACGGCTAGGTTATATTATATTATATTAAATAATATTTTTTAATAATACATTATTATTTGGTGAAAATAGGTCTTGTGTGTAATGGATGCTATCAAGGAAGGTCATTTTTTCATGTAACACAAGCAATCGAGGAAGGCCACTCTTGCATGTAACATAATCTATCATGTAAGGCTTGTCTTGCATGAAACACAAGATAACACAGTGTTGCATGTATTGAAATACATAGAATCAATTTTAAATAGTAAATATTTTATAAAGTATCAAGATATTATATTTCCTTACACGTTAGGTGTCGTGTGTCATACATGCTATTGAATAAGAGGTTATTACTTTATATTTTCAGTTCATCACATTCTCCCCACCTTATTTAAATTACATCCTCACAATTTAAACTCGATCATGGTGATAGACTGTTTGATACTTCCTATGTTTGAAATCCCACATCCTGAGAAGGGTTTATAAGTCATCCTCTATAAAAGAGAATAAAAAGTATATAAGTCACATGTACTACCATGTAACTAGGTCTCTAATAGGAGAACATCAGTGTAATGTAGAGATACGTACTTACAGGAAAAATGTAAATATTTATAAGGAGTGAATGGGGTCATCAATCACAAATAATTGAATGATCAATGAAAAGTTGAGGACCTCAAAGCCATAAATCTGTGATGATTTAGAAGACCACAGATTCAATAGAAATTAATATATTAGGAAAAAAATTTATTTTTAAGACATTTTCCTAATGTTCGGTAATTATTTTACTACATATGAATATAATGAAATATACTTACATGATAGGATTCAATTTTATATGAAAAAATACTAATTTTTTGTTATTATTTGATCAAATTCAAATTCATTCCTTTACTCTTAGAAATTAATTACCAATAATGATTTTTTATGCCTGAAGCACTAAAAGAAACCTTTAAAGGATTGAGAGGCCTATAAAAGAGTGAAAATTATAACTATTTTCTTTAGCTATCTTACAAAACCAATATGGTTAATAGATTAATATCTAATACTAAAAAGTGAAACTACTGGTTTATCATTAACATTTATTCATCAAATTGTTTAACTAAAAACAATGAAAAAATAACCAGGAAATATCATAGGTTAGAGGTCGGAAAAAAACCCTTATCATTAATTGGTCATGGGTTTAAGACCCGCAGCCTTTCCAGATTTGATTGGGTATCACCCAGCTTACAGGTCATTCATTTCTAAAAAAAATTATATAATTACTATAATAAATATGATGAAAATATTTTAAATTAGGTTAATCGTAAAATAGACTTTTAACTAAATATTTCAATATAACCAAAATACATAAATACTTCAACCACTTATTTCCTCATAGATATTTCCTTAGTATAGAGTTTTTTAATCATATAATTTATTGGATTTTTAAATCATGATACCCTATTTTAAATCTAAACACCCTAGTTTTAACCTAGGTTATTCATTGTCAAAATCCTTCATGGTGATTTTTAAAGAAAATATAAATTATCCTAAACATATCCCCCATGAATGTAAAAGTAGTTGTGCAGTAAGGCCCATTGTTGTATACCAGGTTACCCCAAGTTAGGCTCAAAATACCTTGTCATAGTTATTAATCCTAGCTACATTTGTATCAAAACCACATACACTTGTATTATCCAGACATGGATGTATTTCTATAAAGAACCACATAATCTCTACCTTAACAAAATTATAGGATTTTGTTCTATACTTATCCTCAAATTATACCTTAGGTCTATGTTCTCTAACCTATGTTTTCCTAAATCTAGTTCCCATGGATGATACTAAACTTCCTCTAATACCAATAGTAGTAACCTGACCCCAGAAGGCCCAGAGTCAGTGTCCACTACTATTATATTAGAAATATTACAAGGAATTAACTCCCGAAGGATCGAGAGTTTAGTATTCTTGGTAAACAAGATACATACATGAGAAGATGATACACTAATTAAAACATAATTTTTTATTCTTTTTAAATAAATAGATTCAAGGGTAAATCTAATCCATCTAGTAAATTCTTGTATATCTTTCAAAGTATTCTTCTTGGATTCTTATGGAAAAAACATAAAAAGGATGATCTCAAATTCTTAGTAAGGGAAACATATAGAAAAAATAACAATGAATCAATGAGAATAATAATTATGACATGGTGAATAATTGAAATCACATTACATATAATCAATAAACTAAGAAGGAAGTTCACTATATAACCAATAAAATGGGAAGGAAGTTCATAAATATTATCGAGAGGTAATAACTGAAAACACATTCTATTGAAATAACTAGATAAGGAAAAATAAATATTGAAAGGTAAGAAATGAAACACATTCTATGTAAATAACTGAAAATGAAATGAATCCATAGATATGTCGAAGTAAAATATCATGGATGAATAATAACTAAAACTAAATGAGGGAAATGATTTCTTAATAGACATCATGTTTGAGGCACATGAAAACCTATACTGTCAATAACTTTCACAAGATGGTTTAAACAATTCTAATTTGTGAAACTAATTTTTCTCATGAGAACCTATCGATTCATTGAGGACCTATATAAATTTCAGGCTCCTCCTATCATTGCATGTCCAAATCATTCCTCATATCGAATAATCAATATAAAAAATATGCCTTATCAAATATCTGTATTGAATAAAGGATATTAAATGATCAATATTTTCCCAAATAATAAAATAGTTTTCAAAGTAGTCATTGTATGTAAAATGGTATAGGTTTTAGGTAATAGTAATATACATTATGAGTGAAATGGATAATTAAGGGGAAATTAAATGTTCGATGATCATTGAAGACTGAATATTTCAAGGGGAATAACAAATGATTCAAATAAGTCAATGTGAATACTATCCTTGGACAAATCAATAATAAGCCACCCAGAGGAATCATAAGTATGGTATCAATAAAGAAATCTATAGTGGTGTAAAAATTAATGCTTATTGTTTATGATGAATAGAAATACTATAAAATATTATTTAAAAACAATCCTTGAGGAAAATATTCTTTTATTATGAAAAACCTTTTGGAAAATTTTTTCTCTGAAAATCAATTTTAAAAACATTTTCCTTAAAATTTATCCTTTTATAGATGAAAAGGAATCTTCAAATAAATTATGGTGGTTAAATCTGTACTTGTCATATGACATAAAAGAACATTATTTTTTCATTGTTAACGGTTAAAAAAATGAATTACTCATAAAGTGATGGGAAGATTCCTTTGAAAACAATGGTAAAAGAAAAAAAGGGTAAAAACTCCTTTACCAAATCATTTTAAAAATAGTTTTGATTTTTTTTGTTAAAAAATAGGTTTTAGAAGAAAACAGGTTCGATGACTAAAGAGCGAAATAAATTTGAGTTTACTTAAAAACATTTTCTAAAAAAATTTGAGTACTAAAGAGTGGAAAAAATAGTACTAATACATAAAAATGTTCATGAATAACTAGATAATTATGAAAGGAATTATTTAAAATTGGATATATAATATCCTAGAATGGAAATTCCATTGAAAGATCATTAGTACTAGTCATAAGGAAAATAATATTTAAACATCCCAAAGTTACCCATAACACTCCAAAACAATTTAAATCATAATCCTGATGAAGGAATAATATTGAATGAATATTTTAAATACCATAAATATAAAATAATTAATGACATAATATATCAAAATGTGTAGTAGATACACGACCCAAAATAATTAAATAGTGAACATGACATTTATCTCATAGATGTAAAAAGTTAGATGTAAATACCTTACCTTGAGATTCATTTTAGGTGAACATCCTTTTAATTCCTATATATTAAACTTATGTGAATTTTCTAATTTCTTGATAATTTTTTTCATTTTTTAACATTACTTTTATTTCACTTTATACTATGTTTTATACAACTACTTAAACAATTCTGTTTACATCAGTTGTTAACAAAAAATTCAGATTATGCATCAAAAACAACATTGGTAGGTCAACTATTGTCAAAGGGGTCATTATATGACATATATAGAAAAATAATCATGAAATGATTATCATATTAGTTCATTAATTTTACCTTTAAAATAAATTATTAAATATGGTTATAAAAAATGAACCAACGTTACAATCATGGTGAAGGTAGGTCGTACACATGCATGAGTGACGTTCTTATTTTTCAATGATCATTATGGAAAGAAGGTAAGTAACAACAAATATTTACAAAATGACCAATATAACATAAATACTATATTATTTAATCATATATACTTATATATATAATTATTTTGGTGTAGAACGAATCACATCGTGTCGAGGAGGTAGTATCCCACACATCTAGGAGCGATGTTGTCACTTTTTAAGTGTCTGAAAGGGTAATAAAGAAGTTGATATTGATATATATAGTATATTTCAAAAATGGTAATTATTTTATTTATATCATATAGAGGTTGTTTATTTTACATATTTTTAATTATAATCATTCTTTATTCATTCCATGGATCGTGTGAATGAATCACATTGGTTTGAGGGGGAAGTAGTCCACACTTCCTCAAACGATGTTATCATATTAATGAAAAATGTAAAGTATTAAAGGTGTGTATTATAAAAGGATTATATTATAATAAAGAATTAATAAATATCATTTATATCATATAAAAATATATTTTCCATCATAATGTCCAACTATGAATGTTGGTAAAGTGAAATGAACAATCGTCGTTTTGTGAGGAAGTATTTCACTACACACAGACACAATATGTTCAATACCCATTAAATGTATTTATGTGTAAGTGTAGGTATTACCCATAGAATAAAACATACTATTATATTGAGGATATGGTTTTTTATTCAAGAATCAAATAATAAGATATGAGGGGTTTGATAATGGAAATAAAACTAAAAATCTTGAGAGAAGAAGTTACAACTTAATCCAGTAACTACTTTTGGTTTGTACCAAAACAATTCCTTGTAAGGATTTCTAACCAAAGGGAGGATTCAAGGACTAGGGTATGGATTTTGGGAATCTGTATGTGTAGATATTGGTTGAAACTAATTGGTTTGAGAGGTGTGAGGAATTAGGAGAGGTTGTGACTTTTTATAAGGGAGGAAAAGGAATCACTTTGTATTTTGATAACAAGTTAGGTTTACCAAAATTTTTACCTAACAAAAAGTCATAAAAAACCAACCAAACTCAAAAATGGAAGGTTAATGGACAAATTATTTCCGTAAAAATGGTTTTGGACAAATCATTAACTTGAGCCATACTTTTTGGAAATGAAAGATGATATGTCACTAATCCTATGCAATCAAGGACCTCGAAGGGGCCAATATTCCTTGGGCTAAAACATCCCTTTCTTTACAAAGTGTTTAACTCTCTTCCTTCGTTATATTCAAAGGAAAACATTTTCTCTAACATCAAAATTAATGTCCCTTCGGTAGTAGTCAGTATAGATCTTTTACCGACTCTAGGTAGCTTTTATATGTGTTTGTATGGATTGAAACTTCTTTGTCATCACATTAACAAGATTAGGTCCATGTATCATTCATTCCACAACTTCATCCCAAAAAAGTTTGAGTTCTACATTGCTTTACATTCAAAGATTCATATAGATCCATTTAAATACTCGAGTGGAAGTTGTTTTTATATGTGAACTCAACCAATGGGATATGTTGATCAAATCCTCCTTTAAATTACATCAAGTATGATCTTATCATGTACTCAAGTGTTTGAATAATCCCTTTAGATTTTCTATCAGTTTGGGGGTGATAGGTCATGCTAAAATTAAATTTAGTACTAAAATATTATTGAATGCTTCTATAGAATTTATAAGTGAACATTGGATCACAATCAAATATGATCGAATGTGGAACCCTATGAAACCTCACTATTTCTTTCAAATATATCTTGGAAAAATTTTCATGTGAGAAATCTTCCCAAATAGTGATAAAGTGGTCAGTCATGGTGAGTCCGTCCACCACAAACCATATCGTATTTTTTCTGTGGATTTTCTTGGGAGACTGGTGATAAGGTCCATGGTGATATTCACCCATTTGCACATGGTTATAAGAAATGATTTTATCATCCCTTTAGAATTTTTTTACTCTACTTTAATGTGATGGAATACTGAACACCCTGATATATACTCCTAAATATCCTTCTTCATGTAGTCCCATAAAAAGTGTTCTCAAAGATCATGGTATATATTGGTACATCTGGGTGGTGTAGAAAGATAGGATATGTGCATTACACAATAACATGGTTTTATCTCAGGTGATTAAGGAACCCAAAGACTCATTAAAAACTAAATGACACCATCCTCATCAATTTGGAACTCATGTAGATCCCCTTCCTTTAATGATTTCAACATATTTTTAGCACCAGATCATCCCTTTAGGTCTCCTTGATCTTCTCTTAGATAGATGGTTAGGGAATCATTTGGGAGAGGTAGGATTTATTCCATATCGTTATGATTTCAAGATATATACTTTTTATATACAAGAAGGTAAGGTCTCTCTCAATTTTCATCATGGATACAGTAGCATGTTTTTTTTCTATTAAGAGCATCATCTACCTTATTCTCCATTCTCGGATTGTAGTGAATAGAGAAATCATAGTCCATGATTAGATCAAACCAATTTCTTTGATGCATATTGAGATACTTCTATGTGAAAATATACTTTAGACTCTAATGATCGGTATATATGTCAAACTTCTCACCATAACGATAGTGCGACCAAATATTTAGAGAAAATATCATATCTTCTAACTCTAGATCATGCACCAGGTAGTTCGTCTCATGGATATTTAACTATCTTGAGGAATATGATATCACTTTAGCATTCTTCATGAGTACACAACTTAAGACATTCATTGAATCATCACTATATATCCCAAAACCTTCTCTACTTATTTGTAGTGTGAGTACATGTTAAGACCAAGATGATAAGGATGACTATCATATTTAAGTATTATTTTTTATTTTCAAGTAACTTTTATAAGAAAATAAATAACCTCACTTTTTATTTGGTGAAAAACTTATTGACCATCGTATTCAAGAAAATAAGACCCATAATGGTTAAGAAAGTCCACTATTTTGGGGATATGTTTTCAGGATGAAGAGGATCATTATACTCACCTTAAGTCAAGAATGAAAGGTTTAATTGTAATGGGGAAAAATCAGAGTCTTCCTGACTTTGATGAAAATATAATGATGCTTTTCTAATCTTGGATTTCTCATAAATTATTAATAGGTTATAAAAATCGTGATGCATGATTGATCAAATAAAGAGAAGAAAAAGATTATACCAATCATATTCGTTTTGATCATAATCATACCAATCGTATTCTGGTTGATAAGGAAAGAATGATGTTGATAAAATATTGGTAAGTAGCAACACATTACTTGGTAGGTTATATGATGATGAAGTAGATATTCAACATAATCAAAGTCATGAAGGAATTAAGGGTACTTGCTGAAAGTTTACGAAAGAATAAATTTGATGAAT
Organism: Viscum album; assembly: GCA_963277665.1. Classification (NCBI taxonomy): domain Eukaryota; kingdom Viridiplantae; phylum Streptophyta; class Magnoliopsida; order Santalales; family Viscaceae; genus Viscum; species Viscum album. Next base: position 957,299,721 of record OY728148.1, on the reverse strand, counting down.
TTGAATCATTCTAGTCTCAAGATCATCATAATGATATTTCACTATGAATAATATTTTAATGACCAAGGAGGATGATCATAATTAAGGTGCTAGTTTTTAGTTAATCTAAATTCCAAAAATATTTAAATCCTCAAAGAAAGAAGTTAGCGAGAATCATATTCATCGGAGGAAGAATTGTTTGAAACTGATGAATGTAAAGAAAATAGAAAGTGTGTGGTGGAAAATATGGAAAATAAATTTAGAGATTTATCAATAATGTAGTCAACCATTTAAAATAGGTTTAATTACTTTGTTTATCATTCATGTGGGTCAAGATATGAGATAAAGAAGAATATATTATTTTACATTTGTCATCATTGTAATGAGGTAGATAATAATGAAAAATCAGAATGGGAAATTAGAATCAGACTAATGTTTTAAAATAAAGTATAATGTATAGATAATGCTATTTGAAGATTTATGATGGTACGAGAACTATTGAGAAGAGTTTATGAAGGAAATATGCACCTAAAATTCAAAGGAACATATATATTTTTAAAATGTAATTGAGAGGAAAAATTTCTAGGAATCCCACGCAAACCATTTTTGCGGTGAGTATAAAAGAGAAATTACTTTGTAATTTATGATAGATATACTATTCATGGTGAATAAGACATAAGGCAGAGATTTATAGAGAATAAGATGTTTCCTGATTGAATTTTATTTATGAAGTATTTCAGATAGAAGCATATGAGGAGAGACAAGATTGTATTCAACTCGTCAGTGTATTGGGTTGAATCATCAGACTAGAAAGATTGTATTGGGATTTCTAGATCGAAGAAGAAATAGTTCATAATTTTCTCAGATATATTCTAACAAAGTCATATTTTATTATTATTGATCAATTCGACTAGGAGAATCAGACTAAGTTTTATAACAAAGTCCATAAAATTTATTACCAACTTCTAGGTAAGAAAGTAAATATTTTTTATAAAAAATAACACATTTGTGAAAGTTGATAAGGAATATTCATAATTTTGTTTTGTTACAAAAATAAGAATTACATCATTTGTTCTAGAAGGATAATATGCACTATGGAATTGTTTACATAGTGACACACAAGTGAAAGGGAATATCCTACTCAATGTATTCCACACAAAATGATTGTTTTCTAGTGGATTGTGTGGTATTAGATCATTTTTAAACAATACCAAGGATGTATATATTCTTCTTGAATAATAAACCTTTCAAATTCTTGTGTTATTATAGATGTGGCTTTTAATTATTTTCAATAGGAAAAGAAATATTTAATATGAGAAAAAGGTTTTTAATAAGGAAATATAAAAGAAAAATATATCACTAATTCACTCCTCCCCCTCTCAGTGATACAATTATCTTTAATGGGAAATTATAATTAGTATTAGAGATAGGTTCCCTTCATTTATTCTTTGTTGAAGTTTTGAAGAGAAGTTGATAGATAATTGAATTGTGACAATAATAAAGGAATCCTAGTTTTCAAGGGTGTGAATTATCATATCTGTAAATATATAATGTTTCCCCATCTTATGTCTATTAGATATTATTTTTATGAAGATGCAACAAATTTATTTCCTCCTATAGATGATAATGTTCATTTTAATCTATTGATAAGATAATATTGACAGTGATGGAAGGGAAAAGATTTATTTACTATCAACACTTTCTAAAAGTGAATTTTAAGGGTGAAGGGTGTTTACATAGCTAAAGGTATATGGGATAAGATGAAAAACATATATGAAGGCAATACAAAAGTGAAGAAGAAAAATTACAAATCTAGAGGCTGAAGTATGAGGACTTGAAAATGGTTGGGTATGAATCTATTAGGGCCTTATTTTCCATGTTAAATAACATCATCAACACTATCATATGTCTTAGTTAAATGTTCAAGTATTATATAGTTATTGAAAAGATATTAAGAATTATTCCCAAAAATTTTGATGCTAATGTTTATAAATTAGAAGATAGATATCATAAAAAATTAACTATAGATGATTTTCATAGAACTCTCATCACTTATAAAATAATATGGTATAAAGATATGAAAATAAAAAATAAAAGATGATAGAGAAATTTAGTTCAAGACTGTGAAGAAAGAGAATTCAAAGAAGACTATTTTTGAAGACGAAGGTGGTTATTTTGATTCTGAATATGAGGTATGTAAAAATCTTAAAGATATTTTATCCTTTTTTTATAAAAATGTGAGAAGAGGTAGAGGTAAATAAAATGGAATTTTCCCTTGAAATATTTTGAATATGGATTCATTGGGAACTTTACAAAAAAATTTCCACAAAGAAAGAAATAAAAAGATGGTTATGAAGAAGAAATAAGGCCAAGAAGGTCCTGGATGAAATAGGGTGGAAAAATTTTTTATTCTATAGGGAAGGGAAAAAATTTCTCAAAATCAAAAAGGGGTATTTTCTTATCTAAAGATAAATAATAAGAAGATAGTAAATATAAATCCAAAAATTCTACTAAGCATGTTGGTGAGAATACTTTTAGATTAACAATTAATGATAAAGAATTCAGAATTAGCAGTTCTAATTAAGAATAAAGTCAACATAAATTTTATTTAAAATGAGATTTGAAATATATTTGAGAAATATTATAAGTCTTGAAAAACAAAACAATAATTTTTAAGATAAATGTTCCTCATAAAAAATTCATGAAATTTTCTTAGATGAGAAGAAAAATATGCAACTGGATATTAGAGATTTGAAAAAATATCTTAAGGAAGAAATTAATTATAATGAAAATATGGAATTGAAGTTAAAGGCATAAAAATAATAGTTAGAACGTTTCTAGTAAAAACTTTTTAAATATGAAAATAAAATTATATTTTCCAAACATTCTATATATGAAGTTGGTGAAAGTTTTCATAAGGAAAACTCTGATAAGGATAAAAAAAGTAACCATAAAAAGATGATAGGAAATATAGAATTATTTCTAGAAATAAGAAATCTTAGAAAATTATGTATGTGGCTAAGATTAACAAAGTTTAGAATTCATAAGTTTTTGAAAAACCTGAGTCTAAAAATGTTTCTAAAAATTATGAATATGTAATGTTTTCTATTTTTTCTAGTTATGAAAAAAGATAAAAGGAGAAATAAGATAAAAAAAGACTCTGATTGATAACAGAAAGGTTGGTGGTCAAACAAATTCTTATTAGAAGGTTTCTCAGAAACATATTCACAAATCTAGTCAGTAAGAAAGATATATAGGAAAATATTTTTTCTATAGTTACTACTATTATTGTGATGGAATCATAAAAACAATATGTGTTGGTTCAACCAACAACATTACTACTATTTTATAGCTTATGAATGTCATAGGTTTAGGGTGAGTCAATCTTCTCAAAATAATAACTATTAAAAATAAGTTCAAAAGAAAACTGATAATGATGGTGTAAAAATTAAAAATAGTTTCCAACCACAATAAAATATTTGTGAAATATGTGAACAACCATGTAATCTTGCTAAGGGTTTTACTTTGTTGTTACCGGAACAATATAATTTTTATAGCATTTCCCATAAACTGGAGGTGAATAAAGAAAAATATCTTGTTAAAACTACCCTCAAATCATTTAAAGTTGAACTACCTTGGTTTCTTGATAGTGGGTGTTCCTCATACATGAAAGATGATTTAAATGTTTTGAATAATTTAAGAGAATTCAAATAGGTAACTATGAAATTAAACAAGGATGAAACAATAATAATAAAAGGTGTTGGATCAACTGTCATTGGGAAAGAAATGTTTAAATATAAGAAATATTTATATATTAATGAGTTGAAAAATAACTTGTTGAGTGTTTCGCAATTATGTGATGAAGCTAACAAAGATACCTTCAGGAAAGATGTATTTTTTTTGGAAAAATGATAAGGATGAAAAGATAGTTACAGGAGTCCGACATACAAAGGGAAAATTATTTCAAGTTGGTGATGTAAAAAATTCTTGTTACTTGGGTATGGTAGAAGAAAATTATTTATAGCATGAAACGATGGGAAACATGTTTCATATTAAAAAGAGTAAGTTATGAAAGCGATATTTTGTTCTAGATATTCTTGATTTTCAATGAATGAGATATTTTTATTGCACTATATTTCATAAGGGAAAATTTACAAAGTCTATGTATATGAAAGTTGAGATTTGTTCAAAAAAAAAACCCTTGGAACTTATTCATTCCAACATCTATGGACCAATGAGAAAACAATAAAAAATATTATGATAATTACTTCATCACATTCATTGATGAATTTAATCACATTACTTGTGTTATGAATATGAAACATAAATCATATTCTCTAAGAATTATTAAAGGTTTTAGGAGAAAATCTAAGAGGAAAAGTGAGTATTCAGTGAAAAAGTTGAAAAATAATAAATGGTGATGAGTATAAGAATGAAGAATTTAAAAGTTATCCTTGGAAGAATGGAATTTTTCCTGATTATAGTTCCCTATACACACCTCAACAAAATGGGGTTGATGAATGGAAGAATAGAATTTTGGTGGAAATGGGGAGAACTATGTTACTTGAACAAGATCTTCCTCATTCGTATTGGAGGAAACCCATGAGTATTGTTGTTTATATTCAAAACTGATGTTTCTATAGGCCATGTTTGTATATGAGTCCATAAAAAAAATTTATAGAAAAACTACATGTTTTGAAACACTTAACAGTTTTCAGGAGTCCATGAATTATAAATAAGAAAGGTGGAAATCTGGGAATGCTTGAGCAGAAAGGTGAAGATGGAATTTTTCTTAGTTATGCTATAGAAGGAAGAGGATATAGATGTTTCATCAAAGAAATAGAAAGAATTTTTTATTATAATAATTTGAATGTTATTGAAAAATATATTAAGGATAAATATAATCAAAAGATAATGAAGTTGAGTATGATTAATAAATTTTTGTCAACATTTATGATAAGGAAACATCCATTTGTAATCATACTCAAAAACAAGAATCAGACTCAGCTATTCCAAGTGAGGAAGAAGAATCTCTAAATTCTCATCCCAAGATTAAGAAGCTAGTGGAAGATCATAATATTATTAGTGATAAACATAAAAAGGTTCAAACAATAAGAACAAAAAATTATATTACACATACTTCCTTGTCTTCAAAAATTGGGTCGAATGCTGTGAAATAAGATTTTCAGTATCTAGAATGGGTTCAGTCCATGAATGAAGAGTTAGACCAGATAGGAAAGAATGATTCATAGGAACTCATAACTAATCTAGATAACAATAATGTTATTGGTACAAATTGGGTTTCCCAGAACAAAATTAATGAATAAGGTGATGTGATAATAAACAAGGAAAGATTAGTATGTAAAGGTTACTCTAAATTTGAAGTTGTTGATTTTGATGAATATTTTTCTCTGGTGGAATGGTTAGAAACAATCATAATTTTTCTTGTTATTTCTACACAATGGAGTTACAAAATTTTTCAAATGGATGTAAGTGCAGCAATTATAAACATTGATCTTAATGTGGATGTTTACATTGAATAGCCTTGTCGATTTGTTGTTGGGATAGAGGAAAGTAATATGAGTATATTTAACAAATACTTGTATGCACTAAAGAAATCTATGAGGGCATAGTATTCCAAACTGGATACTTTCTTATGGAAAATGAGATTTAAGAAAGGAAGGGTTGATAAAAATATTTACATCAAATAAATTCAAGAGTTTTCCTTCCTCATAATTATTTATATTAATGTCATTATCATTACTAGGAATAATGAAATGTCTATTGAAATGTTATCTAAATAAATGAAAAAGTTGTTTGATATTTCCATGTTGGGAGAATTGAAAAACTTTATTATGTTACAAATTTTATAAAAGAAGAAACACATTTTTCTTTCTTAATAAAAGTATGCTACATAAATTCATAAATATTTCTGTATAGAAAATTCACTACTAGCTTACACCTCAATATCAGTGGGAACCAAGTTGAGTAAAGATGGAGAAGACAAGAAAGTTGATCAAAAAGAGTTTCCAAAGTTGATTGGAATTTTTTTATATTTTATTACATTAGGAACCAAAATTGATTATTATGTTACCTTATGTGAAACATTTTATAGTGATCCTAAATAATAAAATTTACATTCTAGAAAAAGAATCCTCAAATATATGAATGGCCCAAATGTTTCTGAAATCAGGTATGATAGCTTAGAAAGTGTTGATTTTTTTGGGTATTCAGAAGCATATTGGGTAGTAAATTTTGATGATAGAAGATCCACATATGGTGGAGTTTTATTTCTAGGAAAAAGTTATGTTTTTTGGAATATAAGGAAATAGAATTCAGTAACTCTCATTACAACTGAATCTGAATATTTTTCAACTATACAATCTACTACCCAACATAGGAGGATGAAGAATCAGTTAGAATACTAACTTGTTGAATTGATGTAATCCTTTAACTTGGGTTGTGATAATCAAATTGAAATCAACCTTTCAAGAATCTGTTAAAACATTATCATTCAAAACTTATTGATATCAACAATTATTTCATCAAATATCAGGTGTAGAATAATGAGTTGAAGTTGGAGTTTTTTTCATAAATCGGAACAAGCTACTGAAATTTTCACAAAACCTTTACCCATGGAAGCATTCTCTAAATTGATCATGAACAAGGTCATCTATCCTCTTTTTCATCAATGTTGAGGTATGTGTTTTTTGTTCCCCCACTCTTCTTATCTATGGAATGTTCTTTGAAGGAGGGAATAGTTTTATAAATCTATCATTATGAAAGCATGTAAATAGATAGAGTTGTGGGTAAATTGTGAATTCATCATTGTAAATGTGTGAACTATTCTAACTATTTGTTTGAGTGGTTGTTGGAAACATTTTATTCTATTCTATAGAGGTTTAAAATTTGAGGAAGAAAAGATGAAGAAATTTTTCATAATCACTACTTTTGGACATGATGAATTTTATGTCTATAATTATTATTTCCTAAAATGATTTAGCACACGTAGTCTTATAATTATTGATAAGTAATACATATCTTGAGGATAAAAATATTAGTGATTTATGAACCTTGGATGACAATGAAATCTAAATTGGGAGATTTTTAGGACCAAGATGATAAAGATTAATATCATATTCACGTATTTTCATTTGTTGTCAGGGGAGTTTAAGAAGAGAATAAATCACCTCACCTTGTAATTGATAAAAATTGGAATGACCATCATATTTAATAAAATAAAACTCACAATGGTTAAGAAATTCCATCACATTGGGAATATGTTTTCTGGATGAAGAGGATCATCGAACTCATCCAATGTTTGGAATAAAATGTTTGATCATAATGGGGAATAATTTGTTCATGCTTAAATTTGATGAAAATGTGATGTTGGTTTTCTGATCTTGGAGTTCTCCTAAATCATAAGTAAGTTGTAAAACTTGTGATGAAATCTTGATGAAAGAAATGGGAGAAAAAATTTATTCCAATCATATTCTATCTGATTATAATCATGCCAATCGTATTCAAGATGAGTAGGAAATAAATATGTTTATGAATGATAGGGATGTTTCAACACTTTACATGGTAAGTGAGATGATGCTAATGTTGATCTTCAAAGTAATAAATGTATTAAAGAAAGTCATGATACTTGTTAAAAGTTTATTAAAGAAGAAAGTTTATGAATTTTAATCGTTCTGGTCTAAACATCATCGTAATGATATTTCTGGATACATATTTTTTTAAAGGCAGGGTAGGATAGTCATAATATTGGTTCTCGTTTTCGTTCAGACCAAAATCTAGAAGATTGAAGTCCTTGAAGAATGAAGTTTTTGATAATCATATTCAAAAAATAAATAAGTCAATAATGTTGATCCATCGAATTTAGTATGTCATCATATTAATTAGAGGTAGAATTTTTTGTTATAAAAATTGATTGGTATCATATTCATAAGAGAACTAATTTGTTGATGTTATAGCTGGTGATACCGGTCCATACTCAGTATGCCATAATAATCATCGGAAGAATAATTTTTTGGAACTGATGAATGAAAAGAAAGGGAAAATTATGTGGTGTCCAATATGAAGTAGAAATTAATTTCTATATCAATAATTTAGTTGACCATTTAATATAGTTTGAATTACTTTGTTTATAATTCAAGTTGGTCAAGAGAAGAGATGAATAGTAATATATTGTTTTAAATTTGTGTTCATCATAATGAAGCAGGTCATAAGAACAAATTGAAATGGGAAATCCGAATTAGAATGATGTTTATAGAAATTCTAAAGTAGAGTTTAAGTTTTGAGAAGATTTGAGCAAGTTAAATAAGTGTTGAGAAGAGATTATGAAGTTAATATGAACCCAAAATTCAAAGGAATGTGTAGATTTAGAAAATTTGATTGAGTGGGAAATTTGTTTGGAATCCCAACCAACCCATTTTTTGGGTGAGTATAAATGCGAAAGTACTTTGTACTTTTGATATATGTATTATTCAATGAGATGAATAGAGAAGACAAAGCTATAAAGGGAAGAAGAGGTTTCCAAATTTTGCTTTGTTGTATTCAACTGGTCATCATATTTGGCTGAATCATCAGACTGGGATTTTCATATTGGGATTTTTGGATTGAAGAAGAAGTGGTTCATAATTTTCTCAAACGTGTTCTAAAACAGTAATATATTTTCATATTGAGAAATAAAACTGGGATAATCAGACTGGGAGAATTGGATTGGGAAATCAGACTGAGTTTTTTAACAAAATTTAGAATAGTTCTTACCAACTTCTTGGTATGAAATTGATGATTTTTTAAAAAAATAATACATTTGTGAATGTTCATAAAGAATCACCATATCATGTGTTGTTATAAAACTTTGTATTTCATCTTTTGTTATAGAAGGATCAAATTCAGTATATAATTGTTTATATAGAGCTACATGAGTGAAATGGAATATCATACTCATTGTATTCCTCACAAAAGGATTATTTTCTAACAGATTGTGTGGTATTAGACCATTTCAAAATCATAGAAAGGATGTAGCTATTCTTGTGGAATAGTGATACTTCTAAATTTATGTGTTCCTATAAATGTGTGTTTTAATTGTTTTCAATAGGGAAAGAAATATTTAATATGATTCTGAGGTTATTATAAAGACCCATACTTTACATAAATTGTTATTACTTAAGAGTTGAAGCATACTTATTACAACATATAACAGAACCATGAAAGGACCGTATAGGTATATTGTCTTTAGAAACTTGGAAACATAAATAACTGGTTCATAAAATCAACTACATTGTCTCCCGTTTAATTCATCAAATCTAGAGTCCCATTTTGGAAAATCATACTTAATATCCCAATTCCTGACCTGGGGAAAAGAAAACATACAAAAGGGTGAGCTCAATTGCTCAGTATGGGTAAACAAAAGAAATATCCGTAATATCATATTCATAAGAACATAAAATTTTAAAAATATTAACATGAAAAAGAGGTCATAATATAATGTCATGGGATAAATCATAGTAAGGAAAATTAATCCCAAATATTCATAAGTTAAAACATGAAACTTTGTGGTATACACACATAATCATAGAAAATAATTTCATATTATTCAAGGCTCATTTCCAAGACCATCATAGAGGAAATTGTCCATTACTGAACCGAGTTCACTCCTCTTTCCAGTCCTGTATCACTGAACTGGTTTAACTTTCCATTCCATCCATATCTATCACATGAGATATACATCTTTTCCCAATTAATTGGATGGAGATACAGGTCCCACCCATCTCATAATGAAACCATTCTTAGATGTGCCACAAAATAAAAAATCATACATCATAGCATAACCCATGTAATAAAAATGGGATTCTTAAACAACATGCCATCATAACATAACCCGTATAAGATAAAAGGACATCATTAAATTAATTCCATCATAAAACAATCAAATAAATGTAAAAATAGGGATAGAAACAGAACCATATTTTATCTTAGATTGAAAATAATTTTGATAAAACACTTGAACTCCATTCTTGAGGAAAATATCATTTCTCCTTGAAAAACATTTTTCCTTTCTTAACATGTCATACAATTTTAAACTAAAATAAGTTAATCAAAAATAAATTTGAAAAATTGTAAAGGATGATTTTTTGGGAATAATGTTCTAAAAATCCATTCATGTCGTATAAGTTAAAAAAAACTACCTTCTCGTACTTTGGCCGAAAAAGTCAAAAAGTACCTCGTACGAAAAATGACAAAAGATTCCTTTCATATCTTTTACTAAAAACTCACCAAAGGGTAAAATTGGATTTAAAAAATTTTAGGAGGATGGAAATAATATTACATATTGAGGAAACATGGATGTGGATGATAAAATGCACCCCAGTAAATACCAAAGTACAAACAATCTTGGATAAAAATGAGATTGTGAGATTTTCCCTTACCTTAGGTCTGGTATACTTTGTATGAATCCGAAGCTCCTGTAATATGGTTTAAATAATTTTAATTGAATTACATTCAGAATCATATTCATTTTATGATATCATATATGGTCATATTTTGTATCTTCTTTAGTAGTAATATTTCATTGCTACATGTTATTCGGGAGTTTATTGCTTTATGTTCTTATGCGTGTTTTGTCGAAAAAATTCTTATTCCTATTTATAGGATATAGATACATAATTTATAGAATGGTATTAGTGTAATATATATCATATTCATTCATTCATTTCATTTATATTATCATTATTCAATTAAGATCATATTGAACGAGTCGCATCACATCGTGGAGACAGTAGGTCATACGTACGCACGAGCGATGATATTGTTCCCATGATCTTGGAATTGTATAGAAGTGTATGTATAATATTTCAGAATAAATACTACTTTACAAGAATCATATATAGTTATTTATTTACATCGTTATACCCATCCAAGTAATGTGGTGGTGGAAAACTTATTACACCACGCCGTGGAGACGGTATTCTGTATGTACGCACGCACGTTGATTTTGTTTAACATAGGATGGATAAGAGGTGAAATAGGTTCGTTTCATATTTATAAAAACATATTAGTATATTAGAGATACTGATCTTATTACCTCATAATTAAACAACTAAATAAGAGGGAGTAGAAGAAGAATGGAACTTGATGAAAATGGTAGAAGGTATTACCTCTTCTTCAAAGTGCCTCCTTTAAACATTCTCTTAGGGCACTATATTTGGTCTTTTGAGAAGACCAGTACCTCTAGTAGGTTTCTAAGGATGTGGAAAAGTGAAATGGGCAGGGGTTGTCCGAGCATGGAGGCTCAATGTGGTGTGAGGAGGAGAGGGAGGAGGTGCCCTTTTATAAGCGAGGAGAGGGAACCTTTGGAAAGTGTGAAAATATTATTTTATTATAAACTTATCTTCAGTTTAAAAAGTTCCAAAAATCATTAAAGGTGAAGATAAGATGACTCATGGTCGAAATAAAATCATCCAATCATAATTGGACATGTTTTGGAAAATAGTTTAATCATGATAATCTTATTTATTTAAATCATTTATTAATGAGGTAAATACTGCATCATTATTGTGTCATTAATAATTAAATTTATTTGATGTCTAAAAATTATAAAAAATATATCAACTTGTAGGAAATATTTTTATCTTTCCAATGAATATTTATAGTTGAAAAGATAATTTATATATCCCCTCATAAAAATTAATTAATAAATGATTTTTTGTTAATTCTAATTTTGAATCGACCCAAGAATTCCCATGGTCAGCCATTACTCATCAAATAAGGTTTGCACAAGTGTTAAGGTAATTTTGAATTATTATAATTTTCTTTTATCCTTAAATTACCCTATTTACTTTTAACTGTGGTAAATAAAAGTAAAAAGTTACTATTCACCAAAAATATTTTTTTGTCGAATTGAACCGCATTTTAATCCTTAATATTAATAGTGTCTGTCATATTTTCAAAATTCAACTCACAGAAGCAATAAAATTATGTTTTATGAACAATTGCAAAAGCTCCTAGGAGGTGGGAAAAAGACAGTGAAAATTTCAATACAATTTTTTATAAATCAAAAATTATTATAAAATCATTCCAATGAATTTCATTGAGATTATATAAGAAGTATGTATCTATTTTGACCTAAAATAAATTTAAATGAAAAAAATTATTATTTAAATAAAAATTCGGTTTTAACCAATAACTCAGTGTTTTCACTATTCATCAAAAATTGATGTTTTTCAGAAAAATGCCAAAAATTCAGCCTAAGCTATATTTGATATTACAAATTAAAAAATTATTTCTATTTTTTCAAATTCAAAACATAGAAGTGGCATTAATTAATTTTAAATGTAATTCCCGTTATCAAAATAAGTAGCGTGTTTTAAGAAACAATAACTATCAAAAGATCATCTCTTGTTTATGTCCAATTTCAAAGTGAAATTAATTCCAATGACCAACATTGGAATAAATAGTAAAAATATATTCGAATTACACTTTAAAACCAATGAAAAAGATAATCTACCCATATAAATTATTGCGATGAAAAAAGTTGTTTTTAATTAAAATATAGCGTGTTTTTACTATTCATCAAATTATGAAAGTTACCAGAATAATATGAAAATTTTATCCAAAGTAAATTTTTTATATCCTAATTCCAAAGAAGAATTTTATTTTGTCAAATTGAACTTATAAACATGTCAAAAGCTATATTTAAAATGTGTTCGCCATCAAAAGGCAGTAAAAATGAATTTTTTAAAAAATACATCTTTTATCCGAAAAACTGATTTTGTTTTCATACTTCATTCTAGAAAATGTGTAAGATGATTTATAATGTTATAAAATTTAAAATTCATTTAATACTATTCATAATGGCTAGTTCATAATATTATAATAATATATCATTGTTTAGTGAAACTTGGTATTGCGTACTACACACGCTATCGAGGAAGGTCGTGATTGCGTGTAACGCAATCCAAGCAAGTGTTGTGGGTAGTGAAGGATTCCTTTGCGTATAAAATAATACATAAAAATATATATATATACTTCTGATAAAATATAAGGGTTTCACATTCTACCCCCCTTAAAAGGAATTTATCCCTCGAAATTCGTCAAATCGTAATAAACAGATGAGGATACCTCTCCCTCATCATATGCTCAAGCACCCATGTAGCTTCTTATAATTGGTGGTTCCTCCATAAAAATTTCACCATGCGAGTTGTCTTTTTCTGTAGAACTTTTTCTCTACGATCCAGAATCTCGATCAGTTGTTCTTCATAAGAAATATCATGCTCCAGCGGTACAACTTCTAAGCTTAGTACATGTGAAGGATCAGGTATGTACATTCTTAGGAGAGATACGTGGAACACATCATGAACTTGAGAGAGATTCAGTTGAAGTGCCAATCGATAATCTACCTTCCCAACACGATCTAGTACATCAGAAGGAACGATATACATAGGGATCAGCTTTCCATTCTTCCCAAATCTCATTACACTCTTCCAAGGAGATATTCGTAAAAACACTTTATCACCCACTTCAAACTCTTGGTCTTTTCTTTGGTTGTCGGCATCACTTTCTTGCCGACTCTAAGCTGCTCTTATTTGTTGTTGAATAGATCATACTTTTTCGGCAATCTCATCAACAAGATTAGGTCCTAATAGATTTCATTCCCCAACTTCATCCCAGCAAGATGGAGTTCTACATTTCTTTCAATAGATGGCTTCATAAGGAGCCATCTGAATACTGGAGTGGAAGCTATTATTATTTTAAAATTCCACCAAAGGTAGGTGTTGATCCCAACCACGTTTTAAATCCATAGAGAATTCTATTAACTTGCCTTCTAGAGTTTGAATTGTCCTCTCAGACTGACCGTCTGTCTGAGGATGATAAGTAGTGATGAAACACAACTCTGTATCTAGAGTATGCTGATGACTTTGCCAGAACATAGAGGTAAGCCTCAGATCCCAATTAGATATAATGGAAAGTGGTACTCTATGAAATCTTACCACTTCCTTTACATATATCCTGGCAAGATGATCCAGAAACAAATATTCCCTAATAGCAATGAAGTGTGCCGACTTCGTAAGATGATCAACTATAACCCATATAGAATAAATGCTTTTGGATGTTTTAGGAAGTCCTGTGACAAAGTCCATAGTGATGTTTTCTCATTTCCATTCGGGATTGGGTAATGGTTGTAACATTCCCATAGACATCTGTCTCTCGGCATTAACTTGCTGACAAACCAAGCATCGAGAGACATATTCAGCAACATCTCTTTTCATGCCATCCCCCCATAAGTACTCGTTTAGTTCCCTATACATCATCCTGCTTCCAGGATGAATAGAGAATGATGAACTATGAGCTTCATCCCGTAACTCCTTATTTAATTTAGGGATTGGAGGAACACAAACTCAATTCCTGAACCTTATTATCCCATCACAATCAAGATTGAATTCAGGAACATTTTTCACCTTCTTTTATAACTCTACATCTTCTTTTTGTGCCTCTTTAATCTTCACATATATAGATGGTGAACATTCATTTAATAAAGATAAGATTTTTTCCCATCCATTATAATTACAAGATCCATCCTTTTTAAATCCATAAATATCAGATCTTTTGTGATCCTCATCATGGATAAGCTAGCATGGTCTTGTCGACTTAATGCGTCTCCCACCTTGTTTTCTTTCCCAGTGTGTTAATGAATTGACTAGTCGTAATCCTTAATCAGCTCCAACCATCTTCTTTGGATCATATTCATCTCATTTTTGTGAAAATATACTTTAATCATTTTTGATAAGTATAAATATCACACCAGTCAGCATAAAGATAATGCGTCCAAATCATTAATGCATTGATTACCGCAGCTAACTCCAATTCATGAGTTGGTTAATTTTGCTCATGAATTTTTAACTGTCGTGAGGCATAAGCTATCACCATATCATTTTGCATGATAACACACCCCAATACCTTCTTGGATGTGTTACTATTGACCACAAACCTTTCTCCACTACAAGGCAGTGTGAGCACAGGTGCACTGGATAACCTTCTTTTCAATTCTTTGAAATTTTCTTCACACTCCTCCATCCACACGAACTTAACTCCTTTTCAAGTCAACCTGGTGAGTGGATTAGATAATCATGAATATTATTTCACAAAACATTAATAATATCCATCCAAACCATGAAAAATTCAGATCTTAGTTATTGTTGTTGGTCTCGACCATTTTTTGATAACCTCTGTTTTTATGGATCCACAGATATCCCCACTTTTGAGATTATGTTACCCAAAAATGAACACATTTTAAGCCAAAATTCACACTTGGTAAATTTGGCATAAATCTTCTCCTTTCTCAGGGTCATCAATACAATTCTCAAGTGATTTTCATATTCTTCATTGCTCTTTGAATAGACAAGAATAACATCTATAAAGACTACCACAAACTAAACAAGATAGTCTCTAAAGACTCTATTCATCAGAACCTTGAAGATAGCAGGGGCATTAGTAAGACCTAATGGAATCACTATAAATTCATAGTGTCCATACCTTGTACGGAAAGCCGTCTTTGGTATATCCTCCATTTTGACCCTTAATTGATGATACCCTGAACGAAGATGAATCCTGGAAAAGTATTGTGCTTTGCATAATTGGTCATATAAGTCATCAATGCGCGGGAGAGGATATTTGTTCCTGATCGTGATCTTGTTAAGTTCTTGAAAATCAATGCAGAGTCTCATTGATCTTTCTTTATTTTTAACAAACAGAACAGGTGCTCCCCCAGGTGACGCACTGGGGCGTATGAATCCTTTATCAAGATTCTCTTGGAGTTGCTTCTTCAATTCATGAAACTGAATTGGGGCCATTCTATAAGGTGACTTTGAAATAGGCAAAGCACTCAGTACGAGTTCTATTAAAAAATCAACTTCACGATTTAGTGGAAGACCTGAAAATTCCTCCGGAAAGAGATCATCAAACTCCCGTACAATGGGCATATTATTAATCATGAGTTACTCGCCAACCATTTGAGATAAATTACCTTCATTTATTGGAATCAAGACACAAAAGATGGAAGAAATTTACTCTGGAAGGTTATATTCATCCTTGTATTGATAGACGATCACAGATTGATCTGGAATATTAAATGTTATTTCCCTTCTTTGGAAATTGATATGAGCTCTATATAAAGAAAGTCAATCCATGCCAAGAATCAAATCAAATTCTACTATAGGAAGGATCACAATATTTGTAGGAAGCACTTTCCCACAAACTTCAATCGGATGAGAATTATAAAATTTTGATGCGACCCTTGTGCCATTAGGAGTTGTCACAACAAACTCAACATCTAATTGTTGAGGTAATATAGTGATACCCTTAGAAAATTCTTCATAAATAAAAGAGTGGGTGGATCCAGAATCAAATAAAACAACTTCTACTTTCGAGTGGATGGTAAGTGTACCTTTCACCACTTTGTTATCGTACTCCACATCGCCGATAGTAATTTCATGTAACTTTCCATTTTCTTTGGCCTTAAGAGATTGTTGAAGTCAATAATCATCAGGAACCCTTGGATTTGGGAATTGATTAGCATAATTCCCCATATCATTGCACATGAAACATTGATGTGTAGGAGGTGCATTCTGTGTATCACTTCCTTTGTTCACATCATCAGACATCTTCTTCCCATTATTTTGACATTCAACTGCCCGATGACCTTGTTTTCCACACTTAAAACATTTTCTTGTCCCCTTAAGACAATGCCCTCCATGTTTCTTTCCACAATTTGAGAAAAAAGGAAAAATCATCTTCATTTCAGTGTGGTCTTTTGATTTTCCATTGAATTCAATTTTCCTCTTCTTTTCAAACCCATATGACTGATGGGTTACTCCAATCTCTATCTCAACCTTGAGAGAACATCGAACAATTTCAACATAGTTATTGAAGTCCCTTATGGATAACGCCATTTAAATACTTGGTTTTATGCTACAAACAAATCGATTATTTTTACTCTCAGGTTGGATAATAATTCCGAAAGCATACCTTGCATGTCTTGTAAAATTAGCTTCGTAGGTACCAACTGATTCATCATCCTTTGGATTCCATTCAAGAAACTCCTTCTCCATCTTTGTTCGAAGAATAAAAGGGAAGTACTTATTGAAAAATATGTTCTTGAACTCATCCCATTCCATGGACTCAATTTCACCTCTTTGACTTGTATTCTTGATAATATTCCAACATTGATCAGAATCACCTTCCAAATGATACACTGCTAAAATGACTTTGTCATGTTTAGAACTTTGTAGAACTGAAAATATATTTTCAGTGGTACTAATCTGTTGTTCAGCTACTAATGGATCAGAAGACCTGCTGAATGAAGGTGGATGCTGCCTCATGAAGGACTCAACAAAATGATGCTCCTTCATTTGCTCATTTGGACGTCCTGTATGGTTCATAGCCTGAGAAAGTTGTGTGAGCATGGATACTAGATTTTTCATTCCAGCTCCCATAAGATTTTGTTTCTCAGGAGTACAATCATTGTATTTCCCATCACATTCAACATTAAACTGGTTCCTTCAGGTTCCAGCCATTGACTAAAACCAAGAAGCATAGTGTGAGAAACACTAATCATAATAGGAAAACCACATAATCAAGAATAAAATTTCACACTTAAGGTCTTATCATAGGTTGTTCATGTCCATTTCTAAAACACTAAGATTTTGATCTATGCTTAGACTTATCCATAGGGTTCTTACTAATGCTTTCACATCATAGATTCCAAAGGTTGACTATACCATTCCTCTAATACAAACTATAAGGACCCATACATTACATACATTGTTATTACTTCAGAGTTGAAGCATACTTATTACAACATATATCAAAACCATGAAACGACCATATAGGTATTGTGTCTTTAGAAACTGGGAAACATAAACAACTGGTTTATAAAATCAACGACATTGTATCCCATTTATTTCATCATATTAGGAGTCCCTTTTTTCTATATCCTACATAATATCTTTCTTCTTGACCCGGGGAAAAGAAAACATACGAAAGGGTGAGCTCAAATGATCATTAATTGTAAAAAAAGAAATATCAGTCATATCATATTTATAAGAACATAACATTTTGAAAATCTTATCCTACAAAAGAGGTCATAATATCATGTCATGGGATAAATCATAGTAATGAAAATTAATCCCAAATAATCATAACATAACCCATGAAACTTTGTGGAATACACACATAATCATAGAAAATTATTTCATATTATTCAAGGCTCATTGCCAAGACCATCATAGAGGACACTGTCAAATATTGTACTGAGTTCACTCCTCATTCTTGTCCTGTATCACTGAACCGGTTTAACTTGTCGTTCCAGCCTTGTATATCTCATGAGATATAAATTTTTACCCAATGAATTTAAGGGAGATATAGGTCCCACCCATCTCATAATGAAACCATTCTTATTTGTGCCAAAAATTCATAAATCATACATCATAGCATAACCTATGTAATAAAAATGAGATTCTTAAACATCATGTCATCATAACATAACCCATATAAGATAAAAGGACATCATAAAATTAATTCCATCATAAAAAAATCAAATAAATATAAAATAGGCATAGAAATAGAACCATATTTTATCTTAGATGGAAAATAATTTTGATAAAACACTTGAACTCCATTCTTGAGGAAAATATCCTTTCTACTTCAAAAACATTTTTCTGTTCTTAACATGTCATATAATTTTAAACTAAAAGAAGTTGATTAAAAATAAACTTGAAAACTTGTAAAGAAATATTCTTGGAAACAATGTTATAAAAATCCATTCAAGCCGTATAAGTTAAAAAAACATCCTTCTCGTACTTTGACCGGAAAAGTGAAAAAGTACCACGTACGAAAAATGACAAAAGATTCCTTTCATATATTTTACTAAAAACTCACCGAAGGGTAAAATTGGATTTAAAAAATTGTAGGAGGATGGAAATAATATTAAATATTGAGGAAACATGGATGTGGATGATAAAATACACCCCCGTAAATACCAAAGTACAAGCATTCTCGGATAAAAATGAGATTCTGAGATTTTCCCTTACCGTAGGTCTGATATGCTTCGTATGAATCAGAACCTGCTGTAATATGGTTTAAATAATTTTAATTGACTTATTTAAAGAATCATATTCATTGTTATGATATCATATGTGTTTATATTTGTATCTTCATAGTCGTAATTTTTCATTGCTACTTGTTATTCGGGTGTTTATTGCTTTATGTTCTTATGTGAGTTTTGTCGAATAAATTCTTATTCCTCTTTATAGGATATAGATAAATCATTTACAGAATGGTGTTAGTGTAATATATATCATATTAATTCATTCATTTAATTTATATAATCAATATTCAAGGAAGATCATATAGAACGAGTCATAACAAATCGTTGAGACGGTAGGCCATACGTACGCACGAGCGATGATATCGTTCCCATGATTGTGGAATTGTATTGAAATGTATGTATAATATTTATGAATCAATAAAACTTTAAAATAATCATATTTATTTATTTATTTACACCATTATACCAATCCATGTAAGGTTTTGGTGGAATACACATTACACCACGTCATGGAGACAGTATTCCCTACATATGCATGCGCGGTGATTTTGTTTACCAAAGGATGGATAAGAGGTGAAATACGACTGTTTCATATTTATAATAACATATTAGTAGATGAGGGATACTGATGTTATTACCTCATAATGAAACAACTAAAGAAGAGGGCGTAGATGAAGAATGGAAGTTGATGAAAATGGTAGAGGGTATTACCTCTTCTTCGAAGTGCCTCCTTCAAACTTTCTCTTAGGGAACTAGAGATGGTATTTTGAGAAGACCAGTACCAATAGTACGTTTCAAAGGAAGTGGGGAATTGAAATGGGTAGGGGTTGTCTGAGCTTGAACGCTCAAAGTGGTGTGAGGAGTAGAGTGAGAAGGTTCCCTTTTGTTAGGGAGGAGAGGGGCACCTTTGGAAAGTGTGAAAATAATATTTTATTATAATCTTATATTTGGTTTAAAAAGGTCCAAAAATCATTAAAGATGAATATAAGATAACTCATGGTCGAAATAAAATCATTCAATTAGAATTGGACATGTTTTGGAAAATATTTTAATCATTATAATCTTATTTATTTAAATAATTTATTAATGAGGTAAATACTGCATCATTATTATGTCATAAATAATTTAATTAATTTGATGTCTAAAAATTATAAAAAAATATCAACATGTATGAAATCCTTTTAGATTTCCAATGAATAATTATAGTTGAAAAGATAATTTATATATCCCCTTATAAAAAGTAATTAGTAAACGATTTTTCGATAATTCCAATTATGTCTTTACATTAAATTAATTAATCTAATATGTAATTGTCTTTCATTAGTGGCTCCATGGGGACCCAAAATCGACCCAAATATGCCCATGGTCGGCCATTACTCATCCAATATGTTTTGGAAAAGTGTTAAGGTAATTTTGAATATTTATAATTTTCTTTTAACCTTGAATTAACCTATTAACTTTTAACCGTGATAAATAAAAGTAAAAAGTTACTATTCACCAAAAATTTATTTTATCTAATTGAACCACATTTTACTCTTTTATATTAACCGTGTCTCTAGGATTTTAAAAATTCAACTCACAGAAGTGGTAAAATTAAGTTTTATGAACAATTTCAAAATCACATATGAGGTGGGTAAAAGACAGTGAAAAGTTCAATACAATTTTTTATAAATCTAAAATTATTATAAAATGATTCCAATGAATTTCATTGAACATTATAAATATTATGTATCTATTTTGACCTAAAATAAATTTAAATCAAATAAATTAAAATCAAATAAATTATTATTTAAATAAAAAGTCGGTTTTAACCAAAAATTCAGTGTTTTCACTATTGATCAAAAATTGAAGTTGTTCAGAAATATACCAAAAATTCAGCCTAATCTATATTTGATATTCTGAATTCAAAAATGATGTCAATGTTTACAAATTCAAAACATTGAAGTTGAATTAATTAATTTTAAATGTAATTCCTGTTGTCAAAACGAATAGCGTGTTTTTAAGAAACAATAACTATCAAAAGATCATCACTTGTTTATGTCCAATTTCAAAGTGAAATTAATTCAAATGACCAACATTAGATTAAATGGTAAAAATATATTCTAATTAGATTTTAAAACCAATAAAAATATATTCTATCCATATAAATTATTGCGATGAAAAAAGTTGTTTTTAATTAAAATATAGCATGTTTTTACTATTCATCAAAATATGAAAGTTACCAGAATAATATTAAAATTTTATCCAAAGTAAATTTTTATATCCTGATTCAAAAAAATATTTTTATTCTGTAAAATTTAACTTTTAAACATTTCAAAAACTATATTTAAAATGTGTGTGCCGTCAAAAGGCTATAAAACTTCATTTTTTTAAAAATAATTCTTTTATCTGAAAAACTGATTTTGTTTTCATAACCCATTCTCGAAAATGATTAAGATTATTTATATTGTTATAAAATTTAAAATTCAGTTAATACTATTCATAACAGCTAGTTCATAATATTATAATAATATACTTTTGTTTTTTGAAACTCAATATTGTGTACTACACACACTATCGAGGAAGGTCACGATTGCGTGTAATGCAAGCCAAGATAGTGTTGTGTGCAGTGACAGATTCTTTTGAGTATAACATAATACATAAAAAAATATATATATACTTCTCATAAAATATCAGGGTGTTACAGTTATTACATAATTAAGGAAATATAAAAGAAAAATATATCACTGATTCACTCTCTCCCCCTCTCAGTGATACAATTATCTTGACTGGGAAATTACAGTACAAGAACAGTGATTATCCTCTTCTTGATCTCCTTAATGCTTTCCTTATATCTTTAATACATAAATAATTTACCCCATTTTGTGGTAAATTAGTTAGTTAGCTAATAAATAATGATAAATTTATCACAAAATGTAAATAGTAACCATCTAATCTATAAAACTATATATTTCAATGAAACTAGTGGGTCTAGGTTATTCTTCAATTGCCTTGGTCTTTGAAGGGTCTGCATTAATTCCATCACTTGTGATCACGTTCCCAAATAATGTGACTTCTTGCATCCAAAAGTCACACTTTTTGAACCTAGAATACTTTTTATCCTTCATTAATATCACTGACACAATCATTAGATTATCATCATGTTCTTACTTAATGGGGGAATAAATGAAAATATGATCGATAAACACTACCAATTTTTTTTTGAGGTGGTATCTAAAGAAAATATTCATCAAATCCATAAATATTGTATAAAAATTATTAAGTATGAAGGGAATTTCTATGAACTCATAGTTCCCATACCTTGTAAGGAAAACAGTCTTTTTAATATCTTCCATCTTCAAATTTAGTTGATGATATCCATAAAAAAGATACACCTTTGAGAATTATTTCACTCCTTGTAGTTGATTGAACAAGTCATCAATCCCTGGTTGAGGATAATGATTATTTATGGTGATCATGTTGATATCTTGTTAATTGATATACACCTATTTTGATCTATCTTTCTTCTTGACAAAGAGCATTGGTGAACCCCTAGGTGATTTACTAGGGAGTATGAGCCATTTTTTCAAATGCTCTTGTAGATACTTCTTTAACACCTGCATTTCAATCAAGGACGTCCTATATGGGAATCTTGAGATAGGAGTGGCTCTGGGTATTAGATCTTTTGAGAACTCTACCTCATGATCAGGGGATTCCATGTTACTCTTTGAGAAATACATCAATGTATTCCCTAACAATGGAAATTTCCTCCAGGTTAATACCTTCCATTGTCTCAACCATTTGGGCAAGGTATGCTTCTCTATAGGGTATCAACACCCACACTGTTGAGGTATTTTTCAAAGAAGCTTCATGATCTTCCTTGCATTTTTAGAGGATCGTGGGATGGTTTAGAATATAAAAATATTTATTTTTTCCAATACTTGATTTCTTATATATATAAGGAAAGCCAATACATGTCCGATATATCATCAAATTTCAACAAGGGAAATATAATATGATTTTAAAGAAGAATCATCCCAAATATGATTATAGGAGAAGATCCCAACACTTGGGTTGTAATGATTACACCACTATGTTTTTTATGGATATCTCCAATTAAAGGTATCGGGGATTCAATTAAATAGTTCTAGAAAACTTTTAGGATATAAATGAATAAGTAGAACTGGAATCAAATAATAATTTTTCTATTATTTTTTGAATAGGAAGCATACCTTGTATGAATTCATTTTCACACTCCACTTCATTAGTAGTGATGATGTAATCTTTCCCTTGCTCATTTGACTTTGTTGATCACTGACACGGGTTTCCATCAAGGACATGTCGTTTAGTGCACTTGCTTTCATAACTCCCTTAGTCCGTATATTTGAAGCATTGAACCACGGGTGGTGCATTAGTATGTTCCTTCCTTTCCTCTATCATGTTGGTCAGAGTCTTCATGTATGTTTAATATTCATTAGATTGGTGTCCTTCTCTCCCACACTTGAATAATTTCCCTATCCCTTTGAGGCAAGTAACATGATACTTCTTCCCCCATTTTTTGACATGTGGGTAGTTGGATCCTATTTCCCCATTTTTCATTTTACCCACAATATTAAAACCCCATTTTTCTCTTATTATCTCCTTAACCATGGGACCATTCTTTGAACTCTAAATCTACTTTAAGATCACATTTAACCACATCTCCAAAACTCCCAAATTCTTATATTTGTATATCGTTTTGAATGTGTATTTTTTAAAAAATAAATAAAATATCTATTTTTCTATCATTATTGATAAAAAACCCAATGAATACATTTAAAACCTTATGATGTTTTCATCATAAGTCGTGACAACTTCACCTTCCTTTTTCTTTAGCTATATGAATTCTCTTTCAATAATTTTTTGAAGAGTTCAAGAGAAATTCATTTTAAGAAATATTATCATAAATTCTTCCCACTCCATATCTTCCATTTAATCCTTTGGATTTTTTTAATTTATAAACTCCTACTATTGAATAGATTCTCCATATAAATGATAAATTGCAAGATTCAACATCTCCTTATTAGAGAAATGGATCATAGAAAATATCTTCTTTATTGAGTTACCCCACTATTCCACATCAAGTGGATTGGAAGTTCCACTAAACATCGATGGTCATTTTTTGCATTAAGGACTAAATGGATAATTTATCCTTATTGGGTGAATATGGAAATTCCACATATTTCATGTTATTATTCAAATATAGGGACAAATAGGTAATCATTTCTATAATTTTTTGAACTCAACCTCCCATGGAATTCAGTATCTCACTTGCATAATTCTTTCATTGACACTCACACAGGTTTTAGGCCTAGTTTATCCTATTCATACCATTTTCTAGAATAGAAAATGATAGATCAAAACATATGTCAATAAATCATGGGTAATTTATTATTTTATAAAATTAACACAAAAGGAATATCTTATGGGATCCCTATGTCTATACTTTTCTTAAAATAGTCTTCTAGGAAGTTTTTCCTATACATAGACTTTGACTAATTGTTTTTACTCTTATTTTCTAATCATAATTCCCAAATTAACTAAACTATTCTTATATAATAACTATAGTGACCCTAATTTTTCATACATAACTATTACATCATTTTAAAGATAAACAACATAATAGAGTTACAAATATAGGATCCAAAGGTTTATGTCTTAGAAAAATTAGGCTCATAAATAAATTGTACATAATAAAACATAAAAATTTATTTAAATCATTCTTATTTATCCTTATAAAATATCACATTATCCATTTTACATGAAATTACCTAAGGATATACATTAATGAAAAGGGTAAGATAAAAGCCCTGTAAGAGGATGAATAAAAAACATGAATCAATATAACATGGGTGAGAGTAATCATCATATCATAAGCCTAGGAACATTATCAATATCATGAGGTAAAAATGTGATAAATTCATTGAATGTGGAAATTCATAAAAAAGAAACATCATGTTATAGTGGTTAAATGCCACATATAGTTGTGAATAAATCTATCATCATGTTAACCCATAACATATGTGAATAATCATAACATCATCACTGTAAACAAATCAAGCATCATGTTCAAATATAATAAACATTATATCATGAGATAAAACACATTACCCAATACATTGGAGGGCTATATAGTTTTGGTCTATTCATTATATCATAATATTTACATAATCATGCATGTCACATAGAATGTGTAACAATCCTTTCATGAAATAACCCATGGAAAGGAATGGGCTTCATGAGTATTTCAAAAATTATGATTTCATAAATAAACTTCGGGTTCCAAAATGGAAAATGGAAAAACATATTTTCTATAAGAATCAACATTCTTCAGATAAGAATAAACAACTCTAGAGGAGTCAAAGATGTGTTTTGGAAAAAATAGTTATTTTGGAAAATCATTGTATTTTCTATAAAATAAAATAAAAAACATGTATAACCAAAAAAGAAGATGGAGGAATAATGAAATTATATTTAAGGAACATTATATGACTATTTATTCCAAATATGTCATTAAATATGGATAACCCAATGAAAAAGAGTTGGGTTCATGAATCCCCTTACCTTAATTCCTTTTTTTCACTTTTTCACCTCTTGAATAATAACCTTATATTTATTAATAAACTAATAAATATGTTAATTACATACATTTATACAATTTTTTATCAATTATAATAATTTAATTATATTTAATAATTTCTATTGATGAAATTAATGTGTTTTGATATTTTGATTTTCCAAAAAAAAATTTGTTTCACTTTGATTTCTCAATTTTCATTGAGATTATTTTATAGAAAAGTATGATTAACTTCAGTATATTATAATAAGTGTAATTAATTATTAATATATTATATATAATTAATAATTTCCATCCATGAAGGTGGTTATAATAATTGTCTTAGAAATGTCTCTATAGGTGGTTAATCAACCTTTAACGGGATGTTGTTAAAAGAGAGGGAAAGAGAAGTATTGCATTTATTTTTGACATAAATATGACAATTACATCATGTTAACATAAATAATATAATTTTAAATTATTGAATAATTAGTTTTATAGTATATGGTTTTTAAATTAATTCGAAAAAATAATAAAGAGAATTAGAAAAATGGGAAAAGTTATTAGAGACTCACTCTCTCCTCAATGTAGCTTCTCTTGTAAGATGTTATAACACCCTTGGTGATTAGAGTTGGATTGCTCCAAAATTTCCCTAAGTAATGTAAGGGGATTTATAGGGAGTATTTGGGATGATATTGTACTTTGGAATGTTTGAGAGGATTTTGTTTCCAAGGGAAGGGAGAGGGGTTATTTATACTTTAAGAGAGGGGTATTTTTATAATAAAATATTTAATAAAATTATATATCAATGGAAGAACATGTAATAGTGCATTTTTGACATAATAAATTATATATAAATATAATATATTGGAATTATGACTTTAAGTCATATTTGTATTTCTAATTAATTAACTCATTAAAAAGAAAAGTGAAGAAAAAAAAGAAATTGATAATCTAAGGAATCAGTTTTGAATTTAGGTTTTGGAAATTGATTTTTAGGTTTGAAAATTAATTTTATTGTATTTTAATGACTCATTTATGAAATTAAATATATAATGGCCGAAAATAAATTTCTTTAAAGTATTATGTCATTATTACATCATGAATGATGTAACTTAAGATACATCGATTATGTGAAAAACTATATTTTTACTATTCACCTTAAAATTGAAGTATTTCAGAAAATTACCAAAAGCTCACCCAAGGAAAATTTTATCAAGATAATTTGAAAAATGAAATTAATTTAATAAAAATAAATATCTAAAATAGGAAAAATATAATTTTTAATAGGAAAATAATGATTTTAAGAAAATACATTAAAATGCAGTTTATTAAAATATGGTTTATTATCCTTGAGGTTTTTGATCATGATATTTATTTTATTGAATTATAATATTTTTATTTATATAAATTAATGATGATAAATGTTATTTATATCATAATTTATTATTTCTTGGTAAAATCACTCTTCCAATGGTCAGGTTACTATTCCCAACAACCAGGTTACAATTCCAACGGTCACATTACTATTCCAATAGTCACATTACCTTATATATATACCACTCAATTATTTCATTCAATATTAAAATAAATTAATCTCAAGGTTCTATATTTTCATTTTAAATAATTTTTATTGGTTTGCCTTAATTTTATTTATTTTATATAGTGTTGGTAGTGGGGCCAATAATTCTAGTAGATGAGGTTGATCTTTATTTTCCGATTTTAGCTTTTATATTTTATAATTTTTGTCCAGTTGTAATGTTTTGAAATTTAATTAGTTTCATTTCTAATTAATGTTACAATATTTATTAATATATTTTTTTATTGGTTTCTCTATATTTTTTATGTGTATAATATATAATATAATACAACACACATTTATTCAAGAAATAAATTTTGTTAATAAACATTATCTCATTACAATGGGGTAACACATCTCCCTCCTCAACCTAAATGTACTATATAACTCTAGATACCTATCTAATGAGGAGTAGCGGAGTCCTTCCTAGACTCTAGTACCTATCTTACTCGCCTACCACTACTATACTATGAGAAGTTCTAAAAAATCTTTTGAAGATGGCCCATTCTGCTGCAAACATGGAACACCAAAGTGGTGTATGAAAACTATGGTTTATTGTGGTTTAACATTCTACACTCATGTACTACAATGGAATATGATCCTAAGATGGATTCCAACTACCCTAACTGGTCTTCATGTCATTTCCATGGAAAAAACTGTCATAGAATCACTTCTTGCCACCAAAATTAGTGATCCTAGTTTACCCTATGGAAATAGCCTGGCTACCTCTTGGGTCCTCTATCAGATTATTTGCTGTGATGAGTTCATGATTCAACAAATATAAAAATCTACTCAGAATAAAAACATTCACTTATGACCTGACCTCATAGTGAATACCATCCTGAAAATGTTTCACCCTAGAGAACTCATTAATCGCTAAATATGGCACTAAGCATTGAAGGTTGGTGAAATGTTCAACATAGTCCATCACTGATATTATATCCTATATCATATGCATGAACTAATGATCCTTCTCATCCCTTAGCATATATGGATAGAAGTGGCTCAATAAATTCACCTATAATTTCTTACAAGATAACTCCTCTTTCTTCTCATCCTGCTCTAGAATATCCCACCAATGTTTGGTAGGTCCACTGTGCATATACACAACAAGATTCTCCCTCCTATCTGTGGGTGTCTCAAGATACATGAAGATTGTATATATTGACTCAATCTAGAAATCACCTACCTTGGAGCCTCCCTCCCCAGTGAACATACGTGGATGTTTTAGAATAATCTCTGTCATCAACTCATACATCAATGGAATGATGAAAATAGTCTCATTTTCCAAGGATTGCATGACCATTAAGAAGTTATTGTGATGATGAACATCCATTTGATCCTCAAGAACTATAGGAAGCTCCTGTTCATCTACGTTAGGAGATAACTGATTTCCACTCTCTTATAACTCAACTCGAAGATGACGAGGAGTCATTTTATCTACAATAATTACACACTTCTATAAACTTTGGATAAAAATAAAGTCATCCTTAAAAGGTGATAACAGTAGAGAACCATTAATTTGTGTCTCTCTAACCATGAATTATAAGTGTTTTATGATTAAATAATAGTTTATTTCATTC
This sequence comes from Viscum album, assembly GCA_963277665.1. Lineage (NCBI taxonomy): Eukaryota > Viridiplantae > Streptophyta > Magnoliopsida > Santalales > Viscaceae > Viscum > Viscum album. Next base: position 957,270,895 of record OY728148.1, on the reverse strand, counting down.
CATTTTTCAAATATAATAGATATATTATTTCACATTTCATATTGGATAGTATATAACACTTGCAATAAACATGTCCCTGTCATGAACAATGCATGTCAATATATATATATATATATATCCCAATGTTCCTATCATGATTCATGCATACTAACATCTCACTATACTAGTCCATGAGTGTAAATATCAATAAACAATAACATCACAAAATAATAAAATCACACCACACATAAATCAACCAAGGTGAAACAACATCAACAGTAACAAGAGAACAATATAAACAATAATACCATACATGGAACTCAAATTTTCCCCCTTACATGGGTTAGTTACTCTAATGAATAATCTCACTACCAAGTCCCAATAAATCCTAGTCACCTTTCTACTTGTTCCAAAAAAATAAAGCAATAGAAAATAACAAGCCAGTCCTCTAATACCACTATGTAATGTCCCCCGATCTGGTACTCTCTCACATGGTCAAAATGATTTGGTTTTTAGACGTCAATAATGCATCCCCATATGCTAGAGGCTATTGACTAGTAGGGAGGCTATGATATTAATGGTGGGGAGACTATACCCCCTGGTAAAACATAGTGGAACTAAACCATAGTAATAAAAATTATAGTAATAATGATATAGTGGAAATAGTATATCATACATCTAGGAAAATAAAAGGAGGAACCTATAATTATAAATAATGACAAGCTAAGATGTATCTAAAACTAAAACTGAAACCAATACAAACAAAATAATATACTCACATTAAATAATCCCAAAAGTCCCTGGTCCCGATCCCAATGTGAGACCAATATCCAAAATCCAACCCATCTAGCAAGAAACAAAAGAATCAACAATAATGCCTCTTTCCCTTGTCCAAACATGCATCCATGTAATCTGATCGACTACCAAACGGTTCCCAAATTGGATGTGAATAAAACTTTGTAGGTCGACACCACCATCCCTAAACACAACCAGTCTAATAATAATTATATGCAATAAAGTGATAAATAGATTTAGTAATTAAATAATTAATATAATATATAAATTAACCTATTTCAAACCCATGATGAAATGTCTTTGAGCATGTAACACAACCATTACATCTATATCCATATCCCATGGAAAATCAAACAATCAGGTAGCTCTCTTTATATAATAATTTCATCCTTTGATCATCACCCTATATATATTCAATTTATCATGTTTCCCTGGTAGTAGCCTTGTATATAAGCTTTTCAGCAAGTATCACTGGGAATTGCCTACAATATAATCATTTCATCCTCTAAGAAAATCCCTATAGATAAGAATTTTAGCATGTATCACTGGGCCAAGCCTGCTATATAATAATTTAAACACTACTAGGATATCCCTATATATAATCATTTCATCACCAACTCAATAAGTCATAATAGTATTGATATCATAATATCACATCATAAATCTCAGTGGTTAATTATGAAAATTACCATTTTTCTTTCAAATAAACTTTCATTTATCTCTCAAATGATCAACAATCATATCAATAATCAATAATAGATTACCAAGGGATTATATATCAACCAATAACCTAAGGTATCATGTCATACTCACCATGCTTTAAACAATTAGCCATGTTCTTTTTACTCAAATGTTTTCTCACCCAATAGGTATCCACAATCCAGGTTTCATCAACCATTGAATCTAAAGGAATCCAATCCATGATTTACTATAAATCAACTAATTAATTATAGTTCAAATTACATGGTCATAATACAAATATTTCCTATAATTAACAATTAAATATACCATAGGGTTAGGTTTAGTCTCGATACCTTTAACATGTGATTAACACAATGCTTCTAATGACAAAATCCATTAAAGAAGAAGTCATAGAAGATCACAAGAAGAACCTAGATTAAACATAAACAAGATCAACTCCCAAAACAAAATCCATGTTCAAAAGACAGACACTACAATGAAAAGTAATGATGGCTGAGAAGAGGGAATCCAAAGTGAATAAACTCTCCAAGGATTGAATTTGAAAGTGGGACATCTAGAAGGGGGGAAGATAAATCAAAATTTCCTGGAGTTCACCCTAGGAGCGAGAGATGAGAGGCTATAATAAAAAACAATGAGGGTCATAAGTACTCGACACACTTAAAAATACTAGGTATGAGGAATAGATGATGTGTAATCCTTTCATGTCATGTATTTCCTCATTTTTAAGTTATGCTGGAAAAACCTTTTACCCCAGGTTAATATTTATTTTGATCAACATTTACACGATGTGAATCAGGTTCACGAAATGTAACAACATCACATCATAAACTAGTTTATTAAATGCATCTAGAAATAGTTACATGTCATGTAACATGTACACAACATATAATTTTTCATTTCATTGTTTTTATACTAGCTTCTATAAAAGTGACCAAACCATCTATGATCCTTCTAAACTCATAGAAAACACTTGTAATCCCATTTAACATATTTATACATGGAAGCCATTAATTTAAATAGAAATAAATGCCTAAAATTAAGGTTATTTTCTCCAAAATGGATCTCTGTCATCAAATAAGACTTACTCACTAAGGCTTAATTACATAGGAAACCCCAACAAAATATGATCAGTGAAAACATCAGAGTGGGACGTACCTAGAAAAATATGGGATCTTATAATGATCTTGGTTTTGAAAGGTTGTTATTATGTTTAATCCATTACAAAAAAAATTATTTATAAATATATACTTGATATAGATAGATTTATTTTAATATTTATAAATTAATGTTGCTTGTTTTATAAAAATAACATTTGTTATGGTAAGGTGAATTTAAATATCAAATTTTTTTATCGTATTACAGAAAACCAATAATGGAAATTAATAATGAAACTACTTCACATAACTCATGCCACACCCAATTATGGCATCATTGGGTTGTTCATGTAAATTAAAAATGCTCGACTAAGTTATACCAAAATGGATATTTAGATTCTTTTGAACTAAAAGTAATTGGTATGTGTCATACTTATTTCTATAGTAAAATGAATAAATCCCAATTTAGTAGAAAAGGTGAAAGGTGTAAATAGATTCTTGAATTAATTCATACATATGTGTGTGGACAATTTCTTATTGAGGCAGTGGTGGGTTCTCATACTTCATAAATTTTAGCGATGATTTTAGTATAAATGAATATGTCTACTTAATGAGGTATAAGTCAGGTTTTTTTGATAAATTCAAGAAAAAGAATAATGAATATGGGAACCAAATTTGTAATATGATTAAGAAAATCCTCTTAGAACATGGTAGAGAATATCTCAATCATGAATTCAATGATTACTTATAGGAGTTGGGGATCCTATATTAACCCACTCCTCCATATACACATCAGTGGAATGATGTAAGTGAATGGAGGAACCACATTTTGTTGGACATGGTGATATCAATGATGAGTCATGAGCGTATTACATTACTTTTTTAGGGATTTTAATTACAAAAAAAGTAGAAAAAATATTAAAAACACTTTCAAATAAAGTGATAAACAGTATATGAAGTTCCAAAGGATCGAATAATAACTCATAAGTGGGGTTGAATTAGTTTTTCACTTTTATAAGTTTCAATAATATTGAAAATATTAACCCCTAAAAATTGTTAATGTTTATGTCCTTATCATCTTTTAGTAAATACTAATTTATTAAAAATTAGTAAAAAAAGTAAATAACATGATATTACCAGGGTTCGACCTCATTGTGACAACCTATATCATTTTTATAGACACTCCTATGGGTCTATAAAAAATTCTATAAAATGAATAAGTGAATAAAACTTGTGAAAACTCCCATTAGACACATTATATATCCTAATTGTAATGATTATACTAAATCCTATTGGTTTATAAATTTTTCTAAAAAAATTAACATAAAAGAAAAAAAAATACATTGTTCAAACTACATCATAAATTCTCAGCTCAGAATCCTAATTATGATGTGGATAGGTCGGATTATCTTTATCTGATAGGGCTAGTTCTGATAGACTCAATCTGATGAATTCAGTCTGATGGACTCAGTCTCGTGAATCCATTCTCAATATTCATTACTCAAACTCTTCTAAAATGATCAATCTGATCTTACTCAATCCAATAAACAAAAAAATTATAACTCCAAACTTCTAATGAGATTTATATATGGAAAGATAACTTTTACATGAATTCTGTAGTGCTCTTATTTTTCCACTCACATAAAAAAGTTGAAAAGTATGAATATACATTTCATCTATTTATAGGAATCCCAAAAATACAAATTCATGAAACTAAAAAACTTTTCCCATTTACTCAAATTTAAAAAAAAAATCCAACATCTATACATATTTTAATTTCAAGATTCACCAGTTAAACTCTTCCCAAATATTATCAAAATCTTCTTATTTCTTCTGTATAATAATTCTTCTCTGACTTCCTAAATTTTATTCAGTATAATAGAAATTACTCAACTCATTAAGATGGAACTTCATCATCTCATTATGATGAAAATTCTTCATCTCATTATAAATATAATTTCCTCATAAGAGTTAGTCTAATTAACACTCTTTCTAATATTTAGTGTGATTGACTTTCCTTCTCAGAGTCGGTCTTGATTGAATTTCCTTCTCAGAGTTTGTTTGATTGAATTTCTTCCTCATATTCAGTTTAATTAACTTTCCGCCTCAGATTCTACCTCATAGATATTCCTCATCTTCAATCCAATGGAATCCTCGAAATTATAAAATTATCACTATGAGGGAATTTTTTTTATAATGGAAACTCAAATATACCACTTTTAAATACATCAAACCACATCAACTATAACTCATTTAGAATTTTGAAAACTTCTATTCTCAGTACTTCTGGATCTGATGAAAACTATTTTATTGATTCCAAGAATCAATACAATCTTATTGATTCCTTTATTTCTTAAAAACTTTTATGATTGGAGTTTTCATGATTTATGAGAAGTTAAATATTATCAAAGTAATATATGACTTATATAGGAAAGTATTACGTCGTCCCTTACATTAAACACCCTCATTATTTCCAAACAAAACTAAATACGATTGGTTGCACATACTCTCACCCTTTTCTTTATAAGGATCACATCACAAGTGTTAGAGAACTTATGATATTTGAGAATTAAAAACTAGAAAATAAATATTTGACTGAAGGATATAATGTTTAAGAAATTTCTAACTCCGGACATCACTTTCTTCATTCAACCTCTTTAGCAACATTCTAACATTCTAAGCAACATTGAGTCCAATGAAACATGAACTTCATGTCAATGGATCTGAGACTGATGGTGTGTCTAATAAAAAACACTAACTTTTTGATGAATTTTGTGACCGGTGTTGATGGGTTTTATACTTTTCATTTGGTGTTTCTCATTTCAATCCTCTGTTTCTATAAACCAACATTCTCAAAAAAATACTTTTCTCCCCCTTTATATTTGGGTTCGAACATTCAAAAAAGTTGACTTGTTTTTCAAAATAATTCTTTTATAAAAGATTAGTTATCAACAAATAAATAAATTTATTAAAAAAACATCACAAAGGTTGTTCAATCTCTCCATTCGGATTTTTTAACAACACTCATTAATAACTTGTTCAACTCTAAGAAAATTTTCACAATTACACTTTTGTAAACAACTCATGTTTTCTGAATTTTACCAAAACACATCCTTTATTAAAAGTGTGTTTAGACACCACACTAACAGATATAGTATTTTTTTTGAAAAAAATAAATCCCTTGGTGTGACGAATATTGTATGGCCATGCTAAGATAAAATCCCCCTAACTTTTATATTTTATCACTTTTATTTTTCTATAAATTTTATTTTCCTCTCCCCCATTATATGATTAACACAAATTCATATTCATAAAATAATGATAATTAAAAACTTTTTAAATAGTACAATGTTGTTCGTTTTTCTCCCCCTTTGTCAATATAATACAAAGCATGTTAGGGGACTTCCTTATGAGTTTTCAGAAGTCATTATAGGAGGATGAACATGAATTTTCAACCTCAACTCATTAAACCTTGATTTTGGAATTGAGTTTGTGAAGATATCCATAATTTGATACTTCATTGAGATATATTCCAACAAAACATCTATAGCAGCAACATTCTCTTTTATAAATTGAAACTTTATATTTATGTGTTTTGATCTTAAATGTTGGACATGATTTTTAGAAGGATCAATTGCAATCTGATTTTCATAAAGTGTCTTCAATAATTTAGAACGCTTTATATTCAAATCTTCCAATTGAACATTCATCCACAATATCTGAGTACATACTTGAATAGTCACAACATATTCTAATTCCACTTTACTCAAGGTTATTGAACATTTTTTCTTTCAATGAAAATTTACACAACATTCACCCAAGAAAAAATTTTCTCTTAAGGTTTATTTTCTATCATTACAATATCTCGCCCAATAAATAATATTATAACCATGAAAATTCATCACATAATTTATTTTTTATAATAATACTTATGAATTTGTTCCTTTGAGATATCTTAGAATTATCCTTGCTGCAAACATATTTGACTCTTTCAGATTACTTTGATAACTAGTACACAAATTTATAGAATATAAAATATCAGGCTTGAGGTTATAAGTTAATGTATACTTCCTATCATCTTCCAAAAGTCTTTCTAATTCACACTTTTTCCAGACTCATCTTTACTCATCTTCATCCTCACTATGACAGTATTAGAAACTTATTTATATTCTATAATTCCAAATTTTTGTAACAATTCCCTTGAATAATTTTCTTAAGATAGGAAAATTTATTTTTCCTTACATTGAACATGTAAGACAAGGAATAATGTTAATTCTCACAACATTTATATTTCAAAATTCTTTTGCATTTCCTAATAAAATTATTTAGAAAAATTTTCTTCATCCCCAAAAAAAATTATATTATCCACATGAACGATTACAATTAGAGTTTCAAAGTCAAAATCTTTCATATATATGTTTCTGTCAACTATTCCTTTTGAAAAAATCTTCATTCTCAAATAATTTTCAATATTATAATACCATGAATGTGGATCTTGTTTTAGCCCATATAAATCTTTCTTCAATCTAAAAAAAATTGTTTTTATCCTTATCAAGTAGAAACCCAAAAGGTTACTCATTGTAAACATCATCTTCAATTTATCCAAATTTATACTTATCTGATACACATTGTAATTTTGATGAGAAGGCACTACTCATAACGTTATAATAGTTTCTAACTATTAAATACGGGAAAATGTTTCATCAAAATCTCTGCCTTCAACCTGTGCATAGCCTTTATAAAAAATCCGAGATTTTTTGTCTTGAAACATATCTTTATTCCTTCAAAATATTTCTATAAACCCATTTTTTGTGATAAAATTTTTATATTTTAGACATAAAACAAGTTCCTATGTTTCATTTTTCTCACTTTGATCCAACTCTTCATTCATAGAATTCACCCATTCTTTGGGCTGAATAGATTATGAGACTGATTCTAGTTCAAATTTTGAGATGAGTGAAGTTTTATTTTCCAATCTCAGCTTTCTTCTAGCCTAAACTAGAGCCTTCTAATTCCCCAAAAGTATTTTAGTCTCAATTTTTTTTAAAGTAGGAAATTTTAGAGTTCCTCTTCCTTCTTCACTTTCCTCATCATACAATTCATTTGAATCTTCATGAACATTACTTTTATCACATTTATTTTCATTGGAAAATTTCAGTTTTTATTCCTCAAAATCACAATAAAATTTTGTTAAATATGTTTGATTCTCAATAACTTCCACATAATATTATTCCACCAACTTTTATAAAAAAATTTTCTAGAACATGTAACTTCATCCATTGGCTGAATAATAAAAGTTCCTTCCTTAGCTTTCTCATCAAACTTTCCCTAATCCAAATTTTTTATATTATGAAAACATGGGATTCCAAAAACATTGATGTACTTCAATAAAGGTTTTTTCTCATATAAAATTTCATAAGAACTCATGTTGGTTTCAATACTTAATTATTTTTCTAAACATGTAAAATATTATTAACAACTTCACTCTAGTAGAACATTGAATGCTTTTATTCTTCTCACAAGATTCTTCCCATTTCCACCAAACCTATATTCTTCATTTCTACTACTCCATTTTGTTGTGGGGTATATATAGAACTATACTAATGTTTAATACTATGATCTCCAATATAATTTTCGAAATTATTTCTTGTAAACTCAATACCATTATTCATTCTAAATTTATTCATATATACCCCCATCTCTTTATCAACTTCTATTTTGAAAAACCTGAACATTTCTATAGTCTCTGATTTGTGTTTCAAAAACATGATGATTTTTATTTGAGTGAAATCACCATTAAAATTGATAAATTATAAACATCCTTTTTTATTGATGTCACATTGACCCACATAAATTGGAATAAATATGTTAATGAGGCATGGTAGATGGAATCTCAACTTTCTTATGACTTTTATTAGTCATCTTCCCTTTCTAACATGGAACACAAAAATATTCCTCTCTTCTTTTCAATTTTGGAAAAAAATTTACATATTAAACATTAAAAAGTTTTTTCATTCTTATCTTCCCAAGTTGGATAATTCTTTGGAACAAAAATTTATTCACATATTTTGCACTTAGATAACAAGAGTTTTTACATTCTCTAACTTGAAAAATATATCCACTAGTTCTTTCTCCTTTTGTGATAATTTTTTAATGTCTCACTAAGAACCGTATGGTCCTGGTACTCCTAAGACTCTATCGAAATTTCAATCTTCTACACAAGACATGACACATGAAGGAAAACCCCATGTCTGGGTGAGTATAACAATACTTAGTAGGACACCCCGAAACCAAAAAATATACTGATAAAACTAATATTTTCCACATTTTTTATATGCATTTCAATTGTTTTATCCCTCATAATTTATCAATTAGATCTTATATGGGTCAATATTGGATTTATGTTGTGTTTTGAGCTAAAATGTGAAATGTGATTAAATTCTGGATTTTTGACATATTTTTACGTCAAGGGTATTTTGGTAATTTATATAAAAGTATAATTTCAAATTGAATGATTCTTTTTATAGAATACTTATTTTAATTACTTTAACTTTTTCTTCTAGAGTAGAGGATTATTTGAATATCTAAAGGCCTGAAAAATCACTGATGTTTGGAAAATGTCTCGGCTAATAGCGTGGACCCCACCTCTGTAACAGATGTATAAATTAGGCTACACACCTATAATGGATTTGATTAGAAATGGATATGAAGTTGTACACATATATACACTACCTAAATAATTATCATGAAGTTTGTCTCCCGTTATGGTGGAAAAGAGATGTTATACATTGAAGGAAGCATCCTGGAAAATTCATCTAAGAAAAAATACATTATCAATAAAAAATACATGAACCCCTATAGAAGAGTCCAACCAATATGATATATTGATGTTTAATGAAAAATTTATTTATTAACAACTTTTAAGAACGATGGAATGTGTTAACCATCCATTTATATTTCCATAAATGTGAAAACTTGAGGAGGAGAATTTCTTTCCATAAAAGGATGGGAGCTCCCACATCTCATCTCATCCCATTTTCTATCACATTTATTCCAAGGAACCAAGGGGAGATCTCCATTGAGGGAGTACGTTCACAAATATTTCCCTTATCATATTATTAATTTTTTTATTTTCATTATTTTTTTATATTTCAATTGTAATTTAGACTTTTAATAAATTCATGCATGTTTTTTATTTTTGTGTTTTCTTCCACCCAACCACCCACCCTTCTTCCCCATATTTTATCCTTATTTTCTTCTTTTCTTGTTATCTTACTATCCACCATTACCTATTACCCTAAAAAATGATATACTTACTCAATCCTTGACTTGAGGGAGGTATGTGACAATTTCATTTATTCTACGGTAATATTCTTATGTTTTATTAAGTTTTTTATAAGAAAGTGTAACGTGCACGGGTGTGGCGATAGCCCACCAGGAAACTAAAATCAAACTCATTTATATTATTTTATTAAATTTGTTTCCTCCCTTATACTGAATACAAGCTCTTAATATGATGGATTTGAGCCATTCAGTGGTTGAAATGGAATACAACAGAGCCACATCTTGGATGTTGTCACACTCACGATTGAGTTGTTCCATCAACCTTGATTAAAGTAGGATGGTAATTTAAGATTTCTAAATGCATTCAATATTTCACACCAATTAATAAAATAATAGTAATTCAAAAATGAAATCTCAAAATTGAATTATCAAACTTTATTTAAATACCAACAAGGAGAATGATGGAACCCAAAAACCAACACATAAATTCAATGTTCTTTATTCACTAATTAATCTTTTTCATTGCATTTTAGTTTAATATTTTCATTAATTAAAATTTCATAACCTTCCTAAATAAAAAAAAATAAAAATAATTAGTTTATGTGAATTAAATTAAGTGATTGAACAAATGAGAATGTTCCTCAAGTGAGATGAACTTGGTGATCTATTATACTACACTAGGAAAATTAAATTTCTTTTTTACATGCCCTATGATAGGTGTGCCTCACATAAAACAAAGTAAATACATTCATCTCTACACAGGTATATTTCAACAACACATATAACAAGAATATCCAGATATACTCAACAAAGACACACATTTTATGGGTAAGACCCAACAATATTATAATGGTCTATGATTCCATATAGAATATTCCACAAAGCACTCACCTGAGAGAACACACTATTGAATCTGATAGAATTGATGATGTCCATCCAATAGGTACTTCTTATTGTCTCTCTTCATGATAAAGAGCATGCTAATAGTTTTAATAGAATTCAGTACACATATGAGGATCATTGGCAAGGCCATGGGGTGATACCAACAAATCAATCTATATTAACCTGCTAAGAAAAGGATATGCTCCCATGTAGTTTTGGTCACGTCGATACCAAGAACTCCACCTAGTAAATGAATATGAATAGAGGATCTCACTTTGGGCCTCTTAGAGGGATTTCAACTACTCTATCTAAGAATTACTGCTGAAGTGATCATTGTCCCGGGTGTAAAAAATGATTGCATACTAACCCTCATGGAAAATATAAAGGTAGAAAACCCTAACAAAAAATTCCCAAGATATAGTGTAAAAGGTCTCCAATACATGAATAAAAGAGTACATAGTGTGTAGTAGGGGTCACACTCCATGTACCTTGAACCTGGGTCCTGCACGTGTAAATGGATCATCTCATCAAACTGTGTCCGTGTAGTAGTACACACCAAGTATATATCCCATTTACTCTAACCATGTTCTAGTAAACAACACCATCCAATGCATGTATTCTCAAGTACCAGTACACAGCCTATCATGTGAACATATTCCCATGTAAACAACACGTGTGATTCATGAGTACATGCCGAGTGACCCACGTGATACCACATGCTATGTGAAAGGGGTCATATTCCATGTGATATTTAACTACCTCTGGAAACCATAATCACAACCCATGTGGCCCCAAAAAACATATACATCTAGATTAAACATTGTGTTGTTCAGGATTTTTCAGAATACCATATCTACTCCCGCATTTGATCCACTGCCTCCAGATTTCGATCTAGTGATCATTTCACCATGATATTGAAGATCACAACTCGTCTAATCCTTTTTGTCGATAAAGAATGCATTATGCCATCAAATCTACTCAAAAAATGAATCAAATTTTCATTTGTTGTTGTCTGTTGAGGAATGGTAAATTGGGTATCCACATTCATCTAAATTTCTTTATCTCCATCATCACAACTCTGTCAGGCTATTCCAATCTTAGATCTGTGATATCGGATCGCTGCACTAAGAAATGGGTGTGCAATGATCGATTGATCGAGAATGGTCATGAAGAACGATGAATAGGGGTGAAAAGAACAAGAAAATATTGGAGTAACAAACCATGATCGATGTTCATGCTTATCTTGGTCCATCATTATTAGAATGAAAATTTGAATAATAAAATAAAAAATATATTCTCCCATCAAAACCTCATAAAATAAACTCATCCTACATAATGATCAAACCACATATCAATATTTTCATTTATTGATTCATGTTCACTGTATAAATCAAGAATGGGGAAGAATAAAATAAAAATTCATTCCATAACATGATTAAAATCGATCACTAATGATGAATGGTGTTGTATCGTCTTTTTTGGTGAGATCCTTTGAATCTTTTTTTCATTGATCATTGATCGAAGATCCTATGGCCATTCATCTGATAGGATTCACTGAAGCTATCTCCAATGGATCTCCAATGCTTCTAGTGTTGTACAGCTAACCCTAGTACTTCTCCACAATATTCTATTCAAAGTCCATCAATCATTGCATAAAAAATGAAATAAAATTATTTATTAAATTATTTTTTTCATTTCCATGCATGTGATGACTTTTCTACAAATGACCCATACCGACTAATGTTAAGTAATTCCTAGGGTAAACCTCACATTCTGAAATCAAAGGTACCATCATATTTCTGATCAGGGTACCCATTTAGAAGTTATTACACTTTTTTATGAAAACAATCCATGCATGCTATTTAATATATTTCAAACATTTATTTTAGTATCAATGGCCTCAGAATCGCATAGCGTCTCTGTGCGTGGTCTCACAACTAATCTATATAGTATCCAAAAAAGTAGTGCATGGAAAATCTAAGGTATTATAGTATACCACCACTAATTACAACTAAAACAATATCTAATCAATAGCATGTCTATGTAGTTGTATAAAGAAATAATTACAATGCATAAGTAAATAGATATCACATTACCAATTAATCTTTATTTAACTATATAAACCTTTGGGTTCCTGTAGACACTCATACCTCAATCCCTGCTTCAACTCATGTCAGAAGTTGATGTATGTATGAGGGATATCATATCTTATAATTCCATTGATATCATTCAATACCTACTATGAAATATTTTTGAGCCTAAAGTGTGTCTAAGGAATATTATATCTCATAATTCCATTGATATCATTATTTATTTCGTATTTTAATTCACATGTTACCATTCATACATCACACAATAGAATGTCTGTGTTTCTATTTTTTAATTCACAACTAAATGACCATGTTACCATTCAATACCTTAGACATTAGAATAATCTTGTTCACATTCTCTATTTTACAACTGAATGGCCACGTTACTATTCATACCTTACACATTATAATGACCATGTTCCTATTATTTAATTCACAACTAAATGACCATGTTACCATTCTTAACACATAATTAATTCAACAATTAATTATCGGCATCAATTCCATTACTAATTCCACAATTAGTTAAACATAACAATTCCATTAGTTAATTCAAAAGTTAACTAATCAAATAAATAACATTAATTAATTCAAAAAATAATTAATCGCATATAGTACATTAATTAATTCTGAAATTAATTAATCACTTAAATTCTATTATTAAATTCAAGAATTAATCAACCACACCAATTTTATAACTAAATCAATAATTAGTTTTTCACATAAATACACTTAATTAATTTTCTAATTAATTGAGTACATAAATCCCATTAATTAATTATTCAATTAATTAATCAATATCCACAAACTAAAAATCACATAATTAATTCCACAATTAATTATCTCAATCATAATGTCAATATATCATAATTATTTCTGTAATTAAATATCTCAATCCTAAAATCTTATTATCTCATAATTAATTCTACAATTAAGTATCTCAATATATAATTCCCAAAATCCCCAATTTATGATCTCCTCAATTAATTACTTCAATAAATTAATTAATTCAATAAAGAGCATAATTTCTAAACATCTAATAGAAATTATACAACTAAAAACATGTAATATAAATAAATACTTTGAGATTTGAATTATAGACAACCTACCTCACATCGTTGATGAGCGATCACCCAATGAAAATCCTCATAATTTGAGCAGCACAATTATATAGAATGAGATTCAAATTTAAAACCCTAAATCACGATCAAATCAATCAAGATCTCTTAAATATAGATATAGATCTACAATACTAGATCCAGATCCACAAAAACGTGTCTATATCTAATCAAAATAGGATGAAAACCCCCTTTCTAGAATAGGATAATAAAGGATAAGGAATAGGAAACCAATCCAGATAAGATCCTCTAATAAGGAGGGGTGAAGATATTCAATCCAGGATTAAAATAACAAATTAAAAAGGTTGTTAAGTATTTTATTCCATAAAGGATTCTCCAAAATCCTGAAATATTATCTTTAGTTAAATGGGGATCAAATAGGAGTTAAATTGGGGTTTTGGTGACTAAAAATCTAATTTTTTGGTGATTTAAATGTTCATGCATGGTTAGTTGGGATGGGGAGCACGGTTTCTCCTAAATGTGTGCCTAAATGTGAACCTCTATTATGGGGGTTCATAGTTTCTCATAATAGGGTGTATAGATTGACAAACCATGTGTCAACCATGTAATTCCTCTCTGTCCAAGGTTGCATGGTTTGCTGGGTAGGGGCGCACGATAAAGGAAAACCGTGAGCCAACTATGTCGTACCCTTCTCCGTTCAAATTTTCTCAATTTTTCAACAACGAACACCCCAAGGTAAAACCAAACCCTAGTACACTAAAACAAGGAAAAAATAAATAACTGAAATTAAGACGAAGTCATCTTCTATAATGGTTGGGATCTTACAATCTCACAACCTTATAACATCTTATCTTTGAGCTACACTCCCAAGAATCTCATAGATTCTGAGTCAAAAAGATTAGAAAAATGATCCCACATATCTTATTTCCTTTCCCATGTCTCCACCCACACATTCCCATGTTTCCACAATACAAAAACTATAGGCATGGTCTTTCCCCGCAATACTTTCTCACTACGATTCAGCAGACATATAAGATGATCATCAAAGGAAAAATCTATCTCAATCTCAACATCATCCATATCGATCACATTAAACGGTTTGGGGTGATACCAACTTAGTTTTGACACTTAGAAAACATCATAAATAGAAGTGTATCTCTGTGGAAGAGCCAATAGGTACACCACTAGCTTGATTCTCTCCACTTCCTCAAATAGTCCAACAAACGTGGGTTCCCACTTGCCCTGTATCTGTATTCTATAGTGATTGAATCTAGGAAACACGAAAATGAATACATCATCATCCTCTGTAAACTCCAGGTTTCATTTATTTCTATCAGCGTATGACTTCTATCTACTTTGGATCGTATCCATATATTTCTAAATCAACTTTACAAGCTCTAATGTGTCCTAAATGAGACTTGGTCCCAAAAACTTATACTCACTTACCGCCGTCCAGACTAGAGGTGGTATTCATGGCCTACTATAATGAGCCTCACATGGTTCCATCTATATAGTTTCCCAATAAGTATTGGTATGGGTGAACTCCACTAGTTCTAGGTGATTCTCCCAAGAACTACTAGAAGTTTATAACACAAGCTCACAATGTATCCTCAAGCTCTTGTATAGTATGCTCTGACCACCCAGCTATCAGTGGGTCGAAATTCTTACTCAATAAAACCTACATTCCCAGAACCTTCTTCAATCTCTCTAATAATAATGAAGTAAAACACAAGTTTCAGTCTGAGACAATATTCTATGGCACCTCGTGCATACAGACTATCAACCAAACATAAAAATATCCCAACTGCTCCACTGATAAAGTCTCCCATATATTCAAGAAATTCACTACCTTTTTCAGTTTATCCACAATAACCCAAATAGAATTATTCTTCTAAGGAATCCTCGGGAGAGCCACCACAAATTCCATGGTCACTTTGTTCCACTTACATTCTATAATGGACAACAACTATAGTAAACCTATAGGTCGTTAATTCTCGGCCTTCACCTACTGATTGGTTTAGAATCGTGTCACAAACCGTACTATTTTCTTTTTTCATTTCCAATAATCAAAAATTTCTTTGTAGTTCACGGCGCATTTTGGTCACTCCTGGATGTACCACCCACTTCGGGGAATGAAACTCACACATCATCTTGTCTCACAGTATTTTAGGAATGAAAACCAAATTCCTGACATAGATGACCTCATCCTCATATATGCTCCAATCAAAAGGTGACTCCCCACTTTCAATGTTTTCCATTAAATTAAAACATTATAAATCCACATACATCCTTTCTTAGATCTATCTAAAAGATGTATAATCCAATGAAACTATTACAAGATTCATTTAATCCTAACTCTCCTAAACCACAATGTGTATCTCATCCAGTAATCCCCTCATCTTCTACTTAGCACTAGACTCCGTAACCACCTGAGTTTGAGTCTTCCTACTCAAAGCATCATCATCAATGTTCCCCTTTCTAGGCGTATATGTTGGCCCAAAATTGAATGGTTGCATATACTCAACCCATCCCTATTATCGAAGATTCAACTCTCACTGTGAAAATATGTACTTTAAACTCTTGAGATCAATATACATATTAAAATAATTTCCCAAAAGATAATTTCCCCAACACTTTAAACCATAAACCATTATAGCCAACATGAGGTCATATGTAGGGTAGTTCAGTTAATGGGGCCTCAACATCAAAGACCCATAAACCACAAACTGACCTCCTTGCATCAACACAACTCCAATTACAATCCCAGAAGTTTCACAATACACTACGTACTTCTCACCTTGCTCAAGTAGGATCAATGTTGGTATTGTTGCCAAAATCTTCTTTATCTCCTAAAAAGAATTATCACAGTCTTATGACCAATAAAACTTTATCCCTTTTTTGGTCAAGCCCGTCAGCAATGTTTCCATTTGGTAAATGTCCGGATTGAACCTATAATAATATTCAGAAAATCCTAGACATATATGGATATCAAACAAGCTCTTGGGATGCTCTCAAGAAACCACTATCTGAACCTTCTCTAGATTTACCAACACACATTCCTCCGAGATGATGCTACCAAAGAAGTGTAATTGATCAATCCAAAAAAGTGTACTTATATATATTTATGTATAACAAATTCAATCTTAGTGTTCTTAGGATGATATCAAGATGTTGGTCATAATAATCATGTGTCTTGGAGTGCCCCAAGATGTCTTCCACAATCACTACCACAAACTGATCTTGGTACATATTAAAGATTTTGATCATTAAGTCCATAAACATTACTGGTGTGTTCGTCAACCCAAGAAATATTATGATGAAATCATAAAGTCCATAGTTGCTTCTATATTCATCCCTTGGTATATCAGAAGTCGGAACTCTCATTTTAGGATACCCTAATCTTAAAAAAAATATTTTAGAACACACAAGCTCCTGTCAACTAGTCAAACAGGTCATCGATGTGGGGGAGAGGATATTGGTTCTTCATAGTCATCTGGTTCAACATTTGGTAATCAACACATTAGCATAAACTCCTACCATCCTTCTTTTCAAACAACACTAGTGAACCCCAGGGCGACACACATAGATAAATAAATACCTTATCTTCTAAGTACTCCAGTCGAGTCTTGAGTTCTTGAATATCTTCTGATGCCATTCTATATGGTGGAATAGAAATCATCTCTTCCTCCGGTATGAGCTCAATGCATAATTCCACATCTCTCTCAGGTGGAATCCATGAGAAATATTAATTAAACACATCCTAAAACATATACACTATGTGTGGAAATACATCTCAATTTACACCTCCATCGTCCATAAATAAACTAGAAACCTGGGTTGTGATCTCACCAATTTGATGAGTAATTGGCCCTACTCGAAACGCATCGATATCCCACTCTCCACATTGAATATATTTGTAACCCATAAGAGATGTAATGGTCACTCTCTTATGATAAAAATCAATGTCGGGACAATATGATACTAACCAGTCCATACCCATAATTAGTTCAATGTCAGACATGTCTATGTTATAAAGATCCCATAGAAATTTATACTACTCGACCTCAAGAGTACACCCTTTTCACAAAAAAATTTCTCTTGACTGAACTCCATGAGGTGTTTTTGTCGTCAACACCCCTGTTGGCGCCAAAAATACAGCCCAAAATAAATGATGGAAAAAGACTGCTGGCGCGCTGCCTCGCGAAGCACAGCCGTGAAGCCCCACCGCGAAGCACCCACGCAAAGCGCCCCGACCCTCGCGGCCTCACGAAGCACCAGAGGAAGTATTGCTCCGCGAACCCAAATGACGTTCGTGAGCCGCCACGAAGCACCAGAGGTGGTAATGCTCCGCGAACCCATTTGACATTCGCGAGCACGCCGCGAAGCACCAGAGGCGGCGCGCGAGCCCTGCTTCACGGCGCCCCTTCCCTATAAATACTGAACTCCCCCTGAGTCCCAGAGACAGACAATCTGACCTTTCGGCTTCTCCTCTCCTGAATCGTGAAGCACTCTTTACCCCGGGAATCATGAGCTCCGCGAGGTATTTCTACTTCACGAGATGACTCTACTTTGTCTCGTTTTGATCCCCTATTCCGAGAGGGATTCCCTTCGCGAAGCTCAAGGGCGTTCGCGAAGGAAGGGGATTCCCAAGGGAACCTAGGCAGCCGCGGATCATTTATGCTTCACGAAACACCCAACCCATGCTAGTGATCCCTATGCCAAGGCAAGATCACTATGCATCGCGAAGCACACTGCTACGCGGGACCCTGCTTCGCGAGGCACCCCTTCCTCGTGAGGCAGTGCTCCGCGAACACTGTTCCACTTCGCGAAGCACCTTCCACTCACACCTATGCCCCATGCTAAGGCCAAGGCACTCCACTTCGCAAAGCACACTTCTCTGCTTAGCGATTCATCTTCCCGTGCGGCCCTCCAGGTTTGCACGATGTGATTTCAAATTCCCATGGACAATACCACCCGTAGCGTTGCTTCACCTAATGCTTCTTTGCATAGGCACGCTAATGGCTATTGCTTCTTTGCATAGCCACGCTAACGTGGGCCCCTCGATGGTTCGTTCCACGACCCCCCTTAACCATGGCCTTACCGGTACCTTCCCTTTCCCAAGGACCAGAGGGTACCGGTTATGTAAGTCCTAGGGGTGTGGAGTGAACCCACCTCGTCCGATCTACAGGATGTTAAACTGCCAAGCACCACGTCCTTAACACATGACGTTAAACTGTGATCCGACCTCGTGCCCCTCGCGAAGGGTCCCCCCAACTCGAACATTGTTTACACCACTCGTCTCCACGGGAATGGAAATCTTCCTCACAAGGAATGAGATCCTCCTTGTCGGAGTGGCGTATGTTCGTAAGAGAAGGGAGACCCTAGTTCCCCAATGGATGGCTGCACCCCTGAATCTCCATACTTCCCCACTACCAAGGTCAGTGGAGGGCGTGATAGGGAACGAGGCACCTCCCATCGTCGGACCAAGGTCCATCTTTCCCACGCTCTGTCGCGCCATGGGCCTCCATCCTGGAGTAAGTCCCAACACCATGGGTCGCCTAACGCGTAAGCCCCTCTTCGCTTCTCACGGACGCACCCGTCGCGACGTGATCGTCAGGTCCTTGCAACCTCTTGTTTCTCACACCGAGCATGACTCACGTGGGCTTAGAGTGAGCACCGACCCTGACCCCGAATTTACCAGAACTACGAGGACTTTGATCCATGTCAAGGCATGGTACGTAGGAAGCCTCTATGAGGTTCAATCCCACCAATAGTGGACCCCCGGGTCTACTTTCACATCGGTTCACCGACGGACTCATCACCGGAACTATGAGGTCTTTGATCCATGTCAAGGCATGGTACGTAGGAAGCCTCCACGAGGTTCAAGCCCACCCATCGTTCATCCATGTCGAGTCTCATTCCCGTCCAGCATGATGTTAAACTGCGTATTCCCTTGTGAACTATGAGGACTTTGATCCATGCCAATGCATGGTACGTAGGAAGCCTCTATGAGGTTCAGGCCCACCAATAGTGGACCCCCTGGTCTACTTTCACATCGGTTCACCGACGGACTCGTCCCTTGAAATACGAGGTCTTTGATCCATGTCAAGGCATGGTACGTAGGAAGCCTCTATGAGGTTCAAGCCCACCCTTCATTCACGCCGGGTTTCACCCCCGTCCAAAACGACGTTAAACTGCACTCCGGTCCAGTGGTAAGCCATTGCGACCCATCCCACTTGAACTACGAGGTCTTTGATCCATGTCAAGGCATGGTACGTAGGAAGCCTCCATGAGGTTCAAGCCCACCCATCATCCAATTCACGTCGTGTTCTACCTACGTCCATCATGACGTTAAAACTGCAATTCCAGTCTGACGACAAGCCGTTGTGACTAACCCGAACTATGAGGACTTTGATCAGTGTCAAGGCATGGTACGTAAGAAGCCTCCCTGAGGTTCAAGACCAACGAGCATTGGCCCAGACCGTCTCCTTGTCGGTGTGCCAAGCCCCCATCTCCCGTTGGACCAAGGTCCCTCATTTACGTCGGTTCACCGACACCCAATGCCCGTCGTTTATTCACGTCAGGGTTCACTATCGTCCCGCACGACGTTAAACTGTATTCCCCAATCTGAACTACGAGGACTTTGATCCATGTCAAGGCATGGTACGTAGGAAACCTTCACAAGGTTCAAGACCACCATTAGTGGACCCACGGGTCTACTTTCACGTCGGTACACTGACGATACCCATCGGGCCAAGGTCCACCTTCATGTCAGCTTATCGACGTCATCCCGAACTACACAGACTTTGATTCCCTGCCATGGGGATACGTAGGAAGCCTCATCAAGGCTCAAGACCAACTTCATTGTCGCCCCTACGATGGTCCCACTTCACTCTCCTTCCACTCCATTCATCAACCTACCACCCATTCCGATTCTCGCCCGGACCGTCTTATCCTGGTGAGACTATGTCGGTACGCTTTTCTTCACTGTCGCCCACGGGCTGGCCCCGGTATCGATATCCCTTCAAGGAGGATCCATCAATCCGATCTATCCTAGCTAATGCTCTGGTTGGGTTGATCCGTCTCCGATGGATGTTAAACTTGCGGCATACCCTGTGTTGAGCACGGGAAGATGAGGAAAACCTCAGATATGTGTTTACGACATATAATTCCCCGCGCTCGATGTGGGATGCCTCGGGATTCCATGCCCTCGAGAAGCCTTGTGGTCAAGGATAACAGACAAAAATGCCAGGTACCCCAGCATCCAAACACGCTACTGATGCCTCAACGTGACTACTCCCCTGACTGAAGGTTGCTGCCCTGACTGGACCCTTTGGAATGTCCCGACAGAAGCAGTGTAATTAACCGGCGTCCATTGAAACATGGCACTGGGAAGGGTTTCACGAACTACGTATTAAATCTATAAGGGAGACCCGGACTAGGTGACAAGTTCCGAGGAGGAATCCATGGAAGGAAGAACCGACATCCCATCATCCCATTTCGATCAAGGAGAAGACTTCCCTGAATAAGGAGTGAATGCCGCCCGACTTTGTAAAGCGGGAATGCGGGGCAACAGAAGCGCCGCGCGTCCTCCCCTACGGACGGACGGGCGCGCGCCCCGGCGAAAGCGTCGGAAACAGAAATGGTGAACCCGACGTGAAATTATTATCCTCAATATGGACATTAGTAGCGTCTGAGACACCAGTAGATTGACGTGTCACCGGATCCCGATATCTGGTGCCTGGGCCCGCCAAGCAAATAGTGGGCCTGTCGTGAAACTCACCGGAAGTCGGGGCAGTAGAACATGGGGCACTCCGTTCTGCAGCGTATCAGCGTGGATCCTTCTCACAGACATGGAGAATGGAAGAATGTTGGGGCACCGGCTGTCAATCCTTTTCCTCTCAATACTGATGAGTTTATCCCTTTGTTTCTCAGGAACCAGGTTGTTGTTTCAGAGATGCGGTCACCATCTGCTCCTCGCCCACGCAGGGGCAGGGGCAACACCACGACGGACATCCCACGCAGCACCGCTAATGCCACGACGGCCGCCACATCGTGGAATACGGGGCGCCCACGCCCCCTTTCCCCATCAGAGATCATCCAGAGAAGGGTGATCAACAACCTCGTGCGCAGGTATGAGGAAGAAGGGGTCATCCCAACCCGGGATATGGCCCGCCTGGACCTGGAGGCCTCCAGGCCCCGCCAGCAACGCCGCCCTAACAGGCCGCGCATGGAGCCTCTGCTCCCCACCCCAACATTCAACCATTTGGGGAGATTGTCTCCGGAACGCCTTGACGACTCCTCGCCTTACGCTGAAGAGGCGGGCGCCATCCGGCTTAGCCCGCTCAGGGTCCCGACCCAAGGGCCCCATGCGAGAGCTCCCGCCCGACAGCGTCAGCGCCACCGTCCGGCCCCGCAGGAAGAGCAGGCAGACTACGTCCCTGCGCCACCTGCACCATCTCGCCTGACCCGACGTCAGCACCGGGCACGGGCCGAGGACGCTCGCCTAGGCGCGTCAACGTCGACGGCTACAGTGGACCGAGCCGCCGCCGACGTGCATAGTGAAGCCCCTACATACACTGAGCAGGGCCACTCGTTCACCCAACCAGGATTGAGACCCCAACCGCCCCACGGGCAGGCTGGGTTGACTCTCCAGGTTACAGGCCCAGGTGGTGATCGCCGAGAGCTAACCCGCGGTAATGTCACCCCGTATGGAGGTCCTCCCTGTACCACTACTCCACAGAGCATGGGCCTTCCCTGCTCTGAGGCTCGTCATAGAGGCATTCCTCCTGCTACCCCCATCCTGCAGGAAGACCTGCTCTGCGACAATGACGCTCAGCGCGGAAACACTTCTCGCGCCCACTATTCAGGGTATGGAGTCCATCCTCCTGCCCCCGGCCGCCAACCTGAAGGCACCATCCATCCGGTCCCTCTCCAACGTGGGGGGCCTCCCTACGTCCTCTCTGCAACCGGAGAAGGTCCTCCTCACCCCAGCAACTCGAGGAGTGAAGGTCGGCCCCGCTCCAACCGCATCGACCATGGAGGCCCTCCCCATGCTCCTGCCAGTTCCAACAGAGGCCCCGCCCACATGGGTATTGTTCATGGAGGTCCTCCCCATGTACCCTTCGACATATGCCCCTGTGCCCCTCGCACCCCGGCTATCTCGAGTGGGGGCCCTCTCCACCACGGCACCAGCACCGCCCAGAGGCTGCTTGATAGGGGTCAACCCTATCCCGAATAGCCACCCCGGGGCAGAAGTGTGGGTCGTCGCCGCCACAAGAAGAATCCTGGGAAGGCCCAGGTGGAGATCAAACCTTCTCGCTTCTCCGACTTGGTAGGGGAATGCGATTCAGTGATGGAACCTTCTCCCTGTTCCTCTGTATGAAGGACTAGGGCAGGAACCAGACGCGTTAGCCTCATTCTCCCAGAATTTGAGGTCCACCGGATTCCCATCTCTCTCCGCAGGTACATCCAGGAGGAATAAATCCTGGGAATTCCGCAGGTCTCGACCACGCAATCACCGCCCCTATCACCAGAAGAGCCCTCTACCTCTACCAGAGATCACATAGAGTTATTTTGGGGGCCAACGATGGTAGAGAGACAACACGACCTGTCGCCGGTAGCCGTGACTCCTATTCCGGAAGTTGTGGTTGTCAGCCCATCGTATCGTGACATCGTGGCCAGGTCACTTCACTCTTCGGAGGATGGCCCAGAATTCGGTGGCCAGTCAGCTCGTTTGCCGTATTCTCCCCCGCCGAGCTTACTATCCCAAAGGTCTGCCTCAGTACCGCTACCGGTCCCTCAGCCGCCCCTGGTTGACGAGTGGGGCAACACAGGGCCAGACCCTGATTCCGAGCCTAGGAGCTTCTGGAGTATCCTTGCAGCGGATTACTTCCCGTAGAAGTTCTGGCCGACGGCGGCAATGAATTTCCGCATACCAGAGTTCTTACCCCTGAAGACGTGGGGTGCCTTTGTCGAACCATGTGGGCGACACACTTCCGCCTCCGTTATGAACGGGTGGTGTACCCCAGAAGTCGTAAGCACTTTGAAGAAATTGGCGAGCAGTGCCTCCTGATCGATGCAGCCGCACTTCTTGTGGCCCAGCACCCTGAGTCGCCAGGCCACCAGAGCGCCCTTCAAAAAAATGCGTTCAGAGTCTTAAATCTCTCCGAAGAATCGTCAAGGAAGCCACCCCCCATGTGCAAGTCTGTGGTTGGGGACACTATGCCGCTCTCCTCTTCGAGCCTATCCGACGACAGCCCGATTCGCTATGCGACATCGAGGATATGCCCTCAAGAGGGGTCGCAGTCCACATGGCTGATATTGTGGATAAGAAAGATGAGCTTGAGTTCCTTGATGGAGACTTACCATCCGAGGGCGTACCACCGCTGCTTGACCCGTTAGGGAGACTTACCCGTCATCAGAGGAACCTGCTAGGTCTCCCCGTACCCACCGAGTCGCTGGTAGTCGGTCGAAGCACTGGAAAGGGTAAGGAGCACTTCGGAACAGTCAAGCACTTTGACCCGTCCGCCTCTGTGCAGAAAACAGACGAAGATCCCGAGAAGGCCACGCTACGCCAGCCGCTTGCTGAGCAGAAAAGGATGGTCGACGAACTTTTGGCTGAACGCGCCATAGAGCGACGACCCGACTATGGTAATCCCAGGCCGGGGCAGCAGGGGAAAGAACAATTCCCCCCCGGCGAGATGCCTCCGGGCCACCCTGATCATGCTACTGCTGCAGACAGGGCGGAAGCCGGAACATACGGCAAGAGGGCGCGATATGTCTCGCCAAACCCCCCCCCCCCCCCCCCCCCCCCCGAGCGATGGGACAATCTGAAGAACCCAACCAGGGTTCCCCTAGTCGCCCCGCAGGTCGTCCAGCCAGTTGACCCACGAGCGGCCAAAGCCGTCTACCATGTTGAAGAACCTGGAAATGCACTTGTGGTTAGGGATCCCCGCCAAGACAGGGACCCCCACACGGAGGACCTTATTGCGGCACTCACAACCCGCCTCGAGGCGTTGGAAACGCGGCAGGTGGCGGTCCCACCGGATGGCAAGCCCTGTCCCGCGTGGGTGGATGATATGCCCGCGCCTCCGGGTTTTGGGAACCCCACTTTCTCGCCCTTTAACGGGACGGGGGACTCGCCCCAGCACATGGCTCATCTTTCTTCTAGGTGTGGCCCCATGATGGGGACCCCGGCTCAGTAAGAAGCCGCCATGCTCCGATGGTTCGTACAAACATTAGAAGGTACGGCATTCGTCTGGTACAGCCAGCTCCCTATCGGATCGGTGGCCGGTTGGGAGGATATTCGCCGGCAGTTCTTATACCAGTTCAGCTCCACCACGCGAAAGACCAGCATTGCAGACCTCTTCAAGTGCAAGCAAAGGCCTGATGAGCGAGTCGCAGACTTCATCGCCCGGTGGAAGGGACTTACGTATTCCCTCGATATGCCACTGACTCAGGAGAAATTACTGACGATGTGTGTGGGGAACGTCAAGACAGAGCTGGTACCCCCCTTGATTACCCAGAACTACCATGGAGAGATCATAGATTTCTCGGATAAGGCTCAACGCCATGAGGAAGCCCTGCAACAGGCCAGTCAGGCACGTTTGTTGCCCCCTATGATCCTAGCCAGGAGGACTGCCAGGGCTGAACCCGCCGCGGTGGCACAAATAGAAGCCCCGAGGGAGCTGGAATTGCTGCTGGCGGCACCACCCCCACAACCCCGTAGAGGTACTCCACCTCAAGCACAGGCTCCCGCCCAGCAGCGACCGCCTCAGAACCGACAGGTTCCCCCGAGCAACGCGCCACCGCCACCTAGGCGAGACAATCAGGCACCGCCTCCTCGGCAGGCCCCTCCGGCCCCTCGTCAGGACTAGGCCCCCAGGGCCCCCTATCCGGAAAGAAGGTACCAGACCTATTCGTTCAACGAAAATCAGGTCCATGGCTACTTCCAAAGTGCTCTAGAGCAAGGGATTGTGCGTCTGCCTGAGTGCAGAAGGCCGACAGAGGCGCATCTCACCGATCCCCCCAACTACTGCCCTTATCATCGGATCCTGGGGCACACCCTTAAGCGATACTTTGTGTTTAAAGACTGGCTTCAGGACCAGGTCAACAACAACATAGTCAAGTTGGGCCCAGAACCAGCGCAAGTGGCAGGTGTCTTTGCAGGATCAGAGATCGGCAGCGACAATGAAGGTGAATGGCAGCAGGTCCCTAGCTGCGGATCCCAAAAAAATATGATGACTAGATGGCTCGAAAAACCTTCGTCCGTGCCCAGGGTATCATTCGGGCGCGCCTGAAGCAGTCGGAACCTTCAGAAGAGGTAGTCGGTGCCTCCGCATCGTCTTCACAGTCGACCTCTGCCCAAAAGGGAAAGCAGCGGCGACGCAAGAAGAAGCAACGTGCACCGCCAGTACCGTCGTCATCCCGCACTCTCGGCGACTTTATGCCCCCCGATATGGGGATCCCTCCCAGAATCCGCCCAGTGGTGGATGACTCCTCGAGCGATAGCCAAGGGTATGCTTCGGTTAACACCGTGGAGCTGGTAAAGCCCTATATGACCCCCGACGAGGGGGAACCCCAGGCAGACCTCCCCAACGTTTCCAGCCGGCGTCAACGTCGGCGGAATCGCAATTGCGCCGGTCATCGAGGTACTTCAGGAGGCACTTGTGGACAAGCCGTGCACGCTACCGATACCAGGCAGCATGCTCAGCGCAGATCTCATCACGCGCAGACCCATCCAACACCCTCGTCTCTACCTCCACCGTTGTTCGTGCTACTGGATCGAGGGGAGCCACCTCGTTCGTATCACAACCAGTCTTGCCCGGCTACAGGCCAACCTCTACTGTGCGATCTTATCCCGACAACTACTCTTCAGGATTCTACTAGTAGGCAGCAAGATGTACCCAGTACTAGTCAATCGCCGGTCCAGCCAGCCGGACCCGCTATGTATCCAAATGCCGAACGACCCCCTGTAAGCAGAGGTTCACGTTTGGCACGAAAGTACGATGTTCTGAAGCACCTGGCCGGCATCCCGGCGAGGCTCTCCATCCTTGAGGCCATTCGCCTGTCATCTGAAATGCGCGAGGCACTCACCGAGGCCCTAATGAGCCCCCTCCAGTTCAAGACGGAAGTAGTAGCTGCGGAAGCCTTCCATACCGAGACGATTGAAAACGCCGAATGTCAGGCGGTTATCTCATTCTCCGGTGAAGATGAGGACCATCCTATACAGGGGCACATTCGCCCACTGTATATCACTGGCCACTTCAACGGTGTGGAAGTCCACCGCTGCCTTGCTGACATAGGGTCTGGAATCAATCTAATTCCGACCCGGACGCTGCGAAAGCTGGGTCTGTCCGACGGTGATTTAACTCCCTCTGACCTCAGGATCCAGGGGTACGACAGGACATAGCAAACCCCGGTCGGCAAGATCCGCCTGAAGACTTAGTTCGGTGGCTTAATTACCAGCACCGAGTTTATGGTTGTTTCTCAGGACACCACTTACAACGCATTGATGGGTAGTCCATGGCTCCATTTTCATGCAGCGGTCCCCTCGTCGTATCACCAATGCCTCAAGTACTCGCTCAACGGTCGAGTAGGCGTGCTCCAAGGAGACGCGTCCCCTTTCGCTTCTTGTGAGGCCCGATATCTGGATGCGGGTTATTACAAAAGTAAGGACAAGCAAATCCTGGTAAGCGAGGATGAGCCCGCCCCGATCACAAGTGATCCCTGGGCAAGAATGGATGACGCCTACATCCTCCCGCTCCACCGGTTGGAGGCCACAACCCCTGACATGGGACAATGTTTCATTGTTTCGGGTACGCAAGGAAGGCATGTTCCCATGTCCAAGCGACAACGGAAAATCACCTCGTACTCCTACATCAACTAGGCTCAAGTCATCTCGGAACCCCCTACCCCTGTACAGTACCGGGACGTCAATCTCATGACAACGGCGGTGTGCCATACATGTCTCTTCCGCCGGGCTGGAATTAACCGACTCAGGCCGACACGTCACCACTGCTTTGATATCATCAAATGTGGCCCTTTAGGCCGAATGCCAGATGGGATAGGGTTGACTGCCTTCATTGCTATGGTCTCAATGGCAAGCGAGTCTGCCGATGTGATGACTGCTGCTGCTCAAGCCGGAACGAGCTGCCCCTCGGATTTTGGTAGCCCAGAATCCCCCCCCCCCATCGTGGGGAGTCCCCCCACGGGTGGGGAGGAAGACTTGGAGGATGCTTCCCCAGCCTTTGAAGAAGGCGTCTCTACCACGGTTGATGAACTGGTACAGGTGAACCTTAGTAGTGAGGCAGATCTGAGACCCACATTGATCAGTGCAGCAATGTCCCTCGAGGAGTGGCATCAGTACGTGGACTTCCTCAAACAGCACCGTGATGTGTTTGCCTGGAGTTATGATGAGATGTCGGGGTTGGATCCCCAAGTGGCCGTCCACCGTCTGGGCCTCCCGGCAAAACATCGTGGGTTTAAGAAGCCTCCCAGGAAGATGCACCCTTCTCATGGTGCCATGGTTGAGGCCGAAGTTGATAAGATAATCAAAGCCAACTTCGTTAAGGAGGTCCAGTACCCCAAGTGGCTTGCCAACATTATGCCAGTTAGGAAGAAGAATGGGCAGATCAGAGTCTGTATCGACTTCGGCGATCTTAATCGCCACTGCCCAAAGGATGACTTCCCACTCCCAGTGGCGGAGCTGTTGATTGACACCACGGCCGGGTTCCAGGACCTCTCTTTCATGGATGGGTATTCCGGGTATAACCAAATCTGGATGTCCCCCGAAGACGAGGAGTCCACTGCCTTCAGGGCTCCCCAAGGTACCTTTTTCTACCAGGTAATGCCATTCGGTTTTAAAAATGCAGGTGCTACTTATCATAGGGCCAGGCATCGCATATTCAAACCGATCCTCATGACATTGGTGGAATGATACGTGGATGACCTTGTAGTCAAATCATGCCAGCGCCGGGACCATCTCAGAGACCTTGAGAAAGTTTTCAGCTTCCTCCGTTCTCATCACATGAAGATGAACCCGCTGAAGTGTGCTTTTGGGGTCACCTCTGGGAAGTTTCTGGGCTTTGTTGTCAGATACCGAGGCATCGAGATCGACCCGGAGAAGATCAAGGCCATCAGCCAAATGCCTCCCCCGAGCAACATTCGGGAGCTCCAAGGCCTTCAAGGCCACTTAGCCTATATACGCCGATTCATTGCGAATCTATCCGGCAAGTGTAAGCCCTTTTTTCGGCTCATGAAGAAGGGCACCACCTATGAATGGGATGAGGAGTGTCGGACCGCCTTCGAGGAAATCAAGCAGTACCTACTCCAACCTCCGGTTTTGATTCCACTCATCTCCGGAAATCCGCTGGTCCTTTACGTGACCGCCCTGGAGAGATCCCTCGGTGCGCTGCTCACCCAGAAGAATAATGAGGGTACTGAGAATAGTCTCTACTATCTCGGCCTCATGCTTCACGATACGGAGGCTAGATACTCCCCCATCGAAAAGAGCTGTCTTGCGCTCGTCTTCGCCGTGTAGAAGTTACGGCATTACCTGCAGCACCACAAGGTGCAATTGGTCTCCCGGGTAGACCCACTGAAGTACATCCCGAGCCGTCCCATGCTGACTGGTCAAATAGCACGGTGGGCGGTGATTCTTCAGTAGTTTGATATCAGGTTTATACCTCAGAAGGCCATTAAGGGACAGGCGTTGGTAGACTTTTTAGCAGCCCATCCAACCTCCGCGAAACAATCCCTGGACCTGGATTTCCCTGATGAGACAATCCTCTCAGTCGATCATGTTGCCCCGTGTTGGAAAATGCATTTTGACGGCGCCTCCCGGATCCCCACCGGTAGGAAGCTCAACGATCCCAAGCTCAATAGAGTGGGCCTGGGTGTTGTCTTCATTACCCCGGCGCAAGCCATCCTGCCATACTCGTTCCTGTTGTCAGAAGGTTGTACGAACAATGAGGCAGAGTACCAGGCTCTCATCACCGTCCTCGAGTTGGCCCTTGAGATCCATGTTCCCCATCTACATGTGATGGGAGATTCCGAGCAGGTAATCAAGAAGGTTAATGGAAACTACGTCGTCAGGAAGCCAGAGTTTGCACCATTGTTGGAGTACACCCTACTCCTAATGGCCCAGTTCTCTTCTCGACTGGAGGTTACCCATGTCCCACGGTCGCAGAACGGCCAAGCGGACGCCCTGGCTGGCTTAGCCGCGTCGCTCGCAAGAACCCGAGCAAGATGATTTGGTCATACACGTGGCCCACTGGAGATTCATTGCCCCCGTCACCCAAGAGGACCGTGATAGCCTACGGGTAAGTCATCTCACCGTCGGACCCTCCGTATCTGGAGTCCCAGGTTCGTCAGACGCAGTGGTTGAATCCACCCCCGACTGGAGAGCACCTTTTGTCGAGTATCTCCAAAATGTTCAGCTCCCGGACGATCGGGCCGAACGCGAGCGGATCCGACGCCGTGCGCTGCAATTTACCCTCCGGAGCGGCCCCAGTCTGGAATAGATCCTTTATAAGTGGAGTTTCGATTGTGTCCTCCTCTGTTGCATCCAAGGAGGGGAGATACCTCAAGTTATGAAAGAGGTTCACGCCGGTTCCTGTGGCGCCCATCAAGCTGGGCCGAAACTGTCCCATAAAATCCATAGGTTGGGGTACTTTTGGCCCTCTATGATCCATGATTGTATTGGATACACCAAGAGATGCCACGCGTGCCAAGTACACGCCAACTTCTTACATCGGCCGCCAGAGCCCCTCCACCCCACCAAGTACTCTTGGCCATTTGCGGTATGGGTACTTGATGTAGTGGGACCGTATCCACCGGCAACAGCCCGCCAGTGTAGGTTCATCCTAACTGCTACAGATTTCTTCTCCAAGTGGGCAGAAGCAGTTCCGCTCAAAGAGGTCAAGGCCCGTTCCATCGTTGACTTTGTGATCTCCAACATTATCCACCGGTTTGGAGTCCCTCACGCCGTCCTCACCGATAACGGCACCAACTTCCGAGCAGCTGAATTGAAGAAATTGTACGCTAAGTACGAAATTCGGTCGAACCATACCTCCCGCTACCACGCGCAGGCGAATGGACAGATCGAGGCGTTCAACAAGACCCTCTCTAACATTCTGCAGAAGATGGTTGGTCGGAATAAGAAGAGTTGGCCGGACAAGCACCCCAACGCCCTATGGGATTACCGGATGACGACTCGCAACTCTACCCAAGTGACCCCATATTCCCTGGTGTATGGAGCTGAGGCCGTCCTACCCATTCAGATCCAGCTGTCGTCGCTACGCACTGCAGTTTATGATCACCAGACGTCAGATGAGGTAGCCGAGATCCGTCTAGCTGAATTAGAGGCACTGGACGAGGACCGGCTTCGTGCCCTGCACAATCTGGAAAGGCATCAGGACAAGATAGCGAGAGCCTTTGACAAGAAGGTTCGTCTCCGCTCTTTTCTACAGGGTGACCTGGTACTAGCCATTCGAGCGCCAATGATTCCCGGTAGGAAACCACCCAAGTTAGAACCCAAATGGGAAGGGCCTTATATCATCCATATGGTTTACCCCAATGGAGCATACTCCTTGGTGACCACGGATGGAGAGATATAACCCCCCCCCCCCCCCACCAATGCCAAGTTCCTCAAGCGGTACTTTGCTTAGGGAAAAAAAGAGAGGTCCAACACGACCCTAAACTGCGTGGAGGTCCAGCACGACCCTAAACTGTGTGAAGGTCCTGTACAACCTTAAACTGCAAAATGTTCCCGCACGACCTTAAACTGCATCTTCGTCCTGCAAGACAATAAACTATGAAACGGTCCCGCATGACCGTAAACTGGACACTATAGTCCAACATGACTCTAAACTGTAAAGTCATGCACGACCATAAATTGCGTCTTCGTCCTCATGTAAGACGTTAAACTGCAAACCAGTCAGGCCTTCTTGACCGATACCTGACTTTAGGCCCCCTGGCCTTCTCGGACCTCTCCGCCCAATCTCTTACCAGGGGTGTACGGTGTGCTGTAGGACTACGTGCTCATTCACGTCAGGATCATGTACCATGTCGTACGCCCCCCCTTTACGAGGCTCGGCCTCAGGCCCCTTGGCCTCCTCGGGCCCCCGGCCTCGTCCTTACTGCAAGACGCTAAACTGCAAGCCAGTCAGGCCTTCCTGACCGAGGCTCGGCCTCAGGCCCCTTGGCCTCCTCGGGCCCCCGGCCCCTTCTTCACTGTGAGACGTTAAACAGCAAGCTGGTCAGGTCTCCTTGACCGTGGCTCGGCCTCAGGCCCCCTGTTTTTTCCCCGACTTACCCTCTTGAGCGATTGTACAGTATGGTGTAGGACCACGTCCTCATTCACGTCGGATAACTTGTTGTACCGTACATATCCCCAAATGAGGTGCTTCTCATAGTCCCGCATGACGTTAAACTGCACCTCTAGAACTACGTGTGGCTTGATTCTCATCCTTATGAGATACGTAGGAACGCTCGGACACCTCGTCTTGAGCACAGCCCCAAACTTTTCCCTTCCACTATCCCCCCTAGGAATAGTTTTCTTGGAGGATCTTTGTGTAGCAGGGAGTAGGCTTTCTTGGCCCAGCTTATGCAACCCCGCTTGCACAAAGATTGTAAGGGTCGCACCATGCGCCTACTCCCATTCTTCTATCCTCCCACATCCTCACCGCAAGACGCTAAACTGCATGGCCTTCAAGAACTACGTATGGCTTGATTCTCATCCTTATGAGATACGTAGGAATGCCCAGACACTTCGTCTGTTGGCCCAGCCCAAAATCCAAAATCTTCCCCTCGGGTCAAGACATGGCAGGGTGCACACTTTTGCCCCGACCCACATCGAGCGAGCCTCGACCCGGCTACACATTCCACCCTGGAGGTGTTTGCCCCTTTCGTGAATGGATACAACTATGCTTCACCCACTCCTTGACTGGGATTCCGTCATTTTTCGCACCCAGAGGGACCCCCAAGAACGGCCTGGATACAACACCCAAGGGCTCTCCTACCGATACGGGCCAACGCCCCCGAGGGTTTTCGAGCAACAAGACGATACAAGTCCCGCGTCGCGAATTTGGTCAGCGGTCGACGCTCATTTGTTGCCCCCATACGGGTCACCATAGGAACGCTGTGTTTCGAACATGGTCAACAGTGTCCTGGATTTTCGGGTCCACCCCGAGATGTCCCAAGCATCAAGAACAGTGATTCATTCTGCCCCATCTCGAGGTGACAAACTTCTCCCAGGTGGTGCTAGCGATTGGGCACACGGCCCAGGATTTCTCATAAGGGTGTACAGTGTGATGTGGGACTATTTCCTCATTCACGTCTGGATCATGTACCATGCCGTACGCCCTCCCTTTACGAGGCCCAGCCTCAGGCCCCATGGCCTTCTCGGGTCCCCGACCCTCGTCCTCTGTAAGACGTTAAACTGCAAACCAGTTAGGCCTTCCTGACTGATGCCTGACCTTAGGCCCCTTGGCCTTTCCGGGCCACGACCCTGGTTCCCTCTTATAGGAGTATATGGTGTGGTGTGGGACTATGTCCTCATTCACGTCGGTTTCTTCTCCATACCGTACACCTCCCTTGTTTAGAGGTATATTACTCCCTTTCTCGTCCTGTATGACGTTAAAATACACCTAGAGAACTACGTGTGGCTTGATTCCCATTCTCATGGGATACGTAGGATCACCTGAATGTCCAAGATTCGGATCCAGCCCCATCTATCGGGAATCCTCATCCCATCCTGGCCCCTTGGATTATCCTTCCTCCATGAGAGGATTATATGGTGTGGTGTGGGATTATGTCCTCATTCACGATGGTCTCGTAATGACCACGCCATGTTTCCCCCCCTACTGAGCTGTTTCGTCGATCCCTTTTTCAGCGGTTCACCAAAGTGCTTAAGACTACTCTGGTCTATTACTTGGAATGTCAAGCTTTACTCGGACACGTCCACACCCTCTTTCCAGGCTTTGCGTATCCCCGCATCAGGGCTTTCATCATCTTTCACACCCAGAGGGACCCCCAAGAATGGCCTGGATACAATGCCCAAGGGCTCTCCTACCGATACGAGCCAACGCCCCCCAGGGTTTCGGACAACAAATCGATAAAATCCCGCGTTGCGAATATGGTCAGAGGTCGATGCTCGTTTGTTGTTCCCACCTCAGGCTAACACGATACGGACGCTGTGTTTCCATCATGGTTAACAGTTTTCCTCTATCGCCATGTCAACCCATTAAGCCCAAATGCCGGGTACACAGTTAACACCCTTCATCACTTCATCATGTCCAAGTAGAGTCTCAGGATTCTTGGTTCTTTTCCTCCATGCACGTCTGCACGTTGGGAGGACAAGCTGCATCAAAGGTGTCCTTCGAAACTCTCCGTCAACTCCCCTTTGAAGGACGCCCCAAGTATTGCGATGAGGATACCCCCTTGTTTCCCACACCGAGTTTATCTCACGTGGGCTTAGGGATTGGGTTGACATCTGTGCTTACTCAGGAG
This sequence comes from Viscum album, assembly GCA_963277665.1. Lineage (NCBI taxonomy): Eukaryota > Viridiplantae > Streptophyta > Magnoliopsida > Santalales > Viscaceae > Viscum > Viscum album. The sequence continues at coordinate 957,236,476 of OY728148.1, read as the reverse complement.
TTGTCACCATCCATGGTCCGAGTTCTAAGACCATAAACTAAGACTCTCATCTGGAACTACGTTCAAGACCCCTTGTCTTTGGGTCTAGCTTGAGTTCAACAAGTTTACCTCTCTCGGGTCCTATCATTGGGACCTCGGCCACGGTACCGCGTGGCGTAGTGTAGGATTATGTCCTCATTCACGTCAGGTTTGCAACGGCTGCACCACGCGTACCCTGTTCTGAGAGTTAGCCCTCATATTCCTTGTCCTGCATGACATTAAAAGGCACCCTTTAGAACTACATGTAGATTGATTCCCATCCTCATGGGATACGTAGGACCACCTGGATGTTTAAGATTCGGGTCCAGCCCCACCTCCTAGTGATCTCCTGATCTCTCGGTCACCTAATCCACTTAGCCTATCCCTCTCCAGGAGGGGGAGGTGTAGGTATGATACAAGGTTTTGGGCACCGTGCCCCCTTCCCCCGGGAACCTTCCATCTCTCGATCACCCTCAAAGTTGAGTCCCTTGACTCCTTGCAGTGGTTCACCCATGTATTAAGAGCACTCTAGTCTAGGACCAAGACTGTCAGATTCAACTTGATTAAGTTCCTTCCACTTGTCAAGCTTCGTGTTCCCCTCTATTCGGACATCCATCACCTTTCACACCCAGAGGGACCCCCAAGAACGACATGGATACAACGCCCAAGGGTTCTCCTACCGATACGGGCCAACGCCCCCGAGGGTTTTGGACAACAAATCGATAAAATCCCGCGTTGCGAATATGGTCAGCGGTCAATGCTCGTTTGTTAGTCCTCACTTCAGGCTAACGCGACCGGATGCTGTGTTGCGAACATAGTCAGCAGTAATCCTCTGTCGTCACGCCATCCCCATCAGTCCTTGAATGTTGGTTGCATGATTCATATCATTTTTCCACCCCATCATGTCCAGGTGGAATCTCGACACTTTTGGCGCTATCCCTCAGTGCACCTTTGCATGCTATGGGGACAAAGCTGCAATCTAGCGTCCTTTGGGGCTCCCATGGTCCGAGCTCTAAGACCATAAACTAAGACACATTCGGGACTATGTTCAACTTGATTCCCATCCTCATGGGATACGTAGGACCGCCCAGACGCCCTGTCTCCGGGTACAACCCATTCAGGAAGCCAGTCTCTCTCTGTTTCACCCCTGTATAGGCCCCTCGGCCTAAGGTTTCCCTCTCCGGATGGCGTACAATTTGATGTGGGATCATGTCTCTGTCAATTGTGTTTTATAACACTGCGCACATTTCCCGCCTAGAATCATATCTTCTACGTCTGCGCTGCATGATGATAATATGCATGCTTGGTCCTATCATACGACCCTAAACTATGACATTATCATCCTGGCTGCATGACGAAAAACGGCACTGCATTTTGGTAACCTCGTTGTAGAGGACATCACGTTGGGTACTGGCCACGCGCCATGCCATTTGTCAACGCCCATCGTGGCTTGATACTTGTGGCTACATCATGGCCTACTATTCTAGGCTTGTCGCTTCACAAAAAAAATCATCATTCACCCTAAAGAACAAACAAGATACATCAAATTCCACTTCTTTTAGTGCAAGGGCTACGCCCGCACTCCCCTTTTCCCCTGGCACTGGTATCCTACCATGTCACCTCCAGAACTACGTATGGCTTGATTCTCATCCTTATGAGATACGTAGGAGCACCCGGGCACTTACCCACGGGCCCAGCCTAACATTTGTGTTCGGTCCCTCGATTCGAACATTTCCCCAAAGAACGCATGGTAAGTAGGGGTTAGGTCCTCCTTCACGTCGGGTCTTGACGCCATGCGTCCCCTGCTCCCTTTACCCATTTATGGTCAAAGTCACCCTTCAGAACTACATATGGCTTGATTCTCATCGTCATGAGATACGTAGGAGCGCCCGGGAACTTCCTCGCGGGCCCAGCCTAACTATCGCTTTCGGTCCCTTGACCAAAAACCTCTCCCAAGGAGGTTGCGCGGTGTGATATGGGGTTGTACCCTCATTCACGTCGTGTTGTTCACCGCGCCGTACACACCTCCTATTCCCATGCACGCCAGGTGTTTGAGTTACTCCACCATGTGCCTCTTATGTTTCTTCTCACCCATGGTCCTAATTCTGCGACCCTAAACTAAGATCTCCCCAAGGGAAAGGAATCTGCTCCCTCTCTCTAATACGTTTCGTTGCTGTATTCAGATGTGTTTTGACAAAGAGCCCGAAGTGTGGGATTTTCACAGGGACCTTCCCCTCGTCCCATGACCAAGCTTTGTGAGCCCGCTATTTGGATCCTCATCCTCTTCCACATCCAAAAGGACCCTCGGACAACGTGGATACTAAGCTTAAGGAATCTCCATGAATGCTGGACCTAAGGGCCCTTCAATGGTTTCGGGCCAACGTCCCTACGGATATTTGACAACATCTGTGACATGGTACCATGTTTCGAACATGGTCAACGGTCGACCCTCATTTGTCTGTCTCCATTCTAGGCTAACGCGACAGGGTGCTGTGTTGCGAATACGGTCAGCAGTTACCCTCCTTCGTCACACCGCCATCACTGTGATCTGGATCTCGAGCATCATGATTCACACATTTCCACTTCCCCATGTTCAAGTGGAATTCCATCATACTTGGCTCTTTTTCTTCGCGCATCTAGGTGCACCTCAAGATCGTGTTAGTGTCACTAGGCCAGGATTCACCGAGCGTCCCTTTTCCCTAACTATCCCCTCTCTGTTTCGGGAGATTCCCCCCACTAATGCTTGTTTCCCACACCGAGCACGACTCATGTGGGCTTAGTAGTTTTGGCAGGATGTTTACCAACATGGTCGGGCTGCTCATCGTCCTGCATGACATTAAAATGCGCTGTCAGAACTACGTATGGCTTGATCCCCATCCTCATGTGGTACGTAGGAATGCACGACCACTTTGCTTCGGGCCCAGCCCAATCCTCACTCTTGGTCCCTCGACCTGAAGAGTATCCTCCGGGGGTATGTGGTGTGATTTAGACTCCAAGTCCTCATTCGTGTCGGTTTCATATCTACCGCGCCACACGCTTCCTTCCCTCTTATTCCACGTCCTATCATATGACGTTAAACTACAGGAGTCTATATGTCCTCAACGCATGACAATAAACTGCGGTTCTACCCAGAACAAGTTCAGGATGCCCCAAGATCCCACTAGGAAGTGACGGATCCCCTTGCCAGAGAGGCCCTGTCTAAAAGAAGGAATGATCCATGGTCAAACCGACGCGCTTATCACACGTACTCCCACCACGGTGGTGTAACTACCTAAGTGTTGGATTCTGTTCGGACATGCCATCACCCCATATTCCACGCTTTGCGTGCCCCTTATTCTGACCCTCATCCTCTTTCGTGTCTAAAGGAACCCCATAACGGCCTGGTCTCATGCCGCATCGGCTCACCTACCGTCCTGGGCCAACGTTCCGGAAGACTGGTCATGTTTGGAGGGACCCCCAATAACATCCTGGATACTACGCCCAAGGGCTCTCCTACCGTTACGGGCCAACGTCCCTAAGAATTGATCGACAACAAATTGATAAAATCCCGCGTTGCGAATATGGTCAGCGGTCGATGCTCATTTGTTGTCCCCATTTCGGCCAAACGCAGTAAGGGTACCATTTCTCCTCCACGGTTAACGATTGTCCCTTATTGTCACGCCATCCCCACCGTGTTCCGAATCTTGGGTATCGTAATTCACACTTCCCATTTTCTTCTGTTTGGACCAATTTCAACGCCCCTGGCGTCGCCCCGTTCGTGCATAAGAGCACGCCAAAGAAACAGTAATTCGGCTATCCTGTAAGTTCCTCCTCCGATCAAGCCTCCCCCATCTTTCGGGAATCTGGACTGGCTTGGGGAATTGTCTTCAAACGTCCCGCAAACATTATAGGGATGTGACAATGAAATTCAACAGTGGAAATCGGGCGTGCTACGGCATTCAAAACAAAGGTAAAATTTGGAAGCACGAAAGTACCAATAAAAGGGTTTTGGGTTTGTTACAATACTCGGGAGTTGACTTACCCCATGGACGGGTTGACCCCGTCAAAAGAGCGTTGCAGCTCCGCCACCCATTGACTTGCGGCATCCAAGGCTTGATGCCGCTGAATTAGCTCTCGCTCCTCCTCCGCAGCGGCAGGGCGCAGTTCGTCAGTCCTGTCTTTGGCCCTCTCCACGTCAGCATGAACGGCAGCCATCTTTTCAGAGGTCTGCCTCATATGGTCTTTTGCCTCCGCCAGCTGGGACTTCAACCATGAGACCAGCTCAGTCGTTGCATCAAGAGAGGCTGAAAGATCGTCTGCCCAGTTCTGCATCCGTTGAACCTCACCTTCAGCCTCCTGGAACTTCTTGATGATGGTCGCCTTCCTCCGCTGCCAGCCCACGCTAAGCCCACGATCATGCTCCCGGATCTTCTCAGCCATAAGATCTCGGATGAGTGCATGAGGACGTTGGGCATCCACTCCCCCAGCGCACAGTTCGCGCAACCGCGAGCGAAGCCTATCCATTTCGGCCAGCCATTGTTCTTGGGGAGTGTCCTTGATAAAGAGTGCGATCAGATTCCACGACCGGCGGCGGACTATGCTGCTGTATTCCTCGTCGGAGGCCGTTTCGTCCCAGTCTGCGCGATTGGCAGGCTCATACGCGGGATACGCCCGTAGGAAATCCTCGGCAGGATCAACATCCGGTGTCGAATCCAGTGCGAAAACTGGCGCCGAAGCAGGCGTGACAGAGCTGGGACCAACCGTTTGATCCTCTTCCTCGGAGTCCACCTCAATGATTTCGGGTACGGCCCTACTGGCGGACCCGCCAGTGATGATGTGCGTCGAAGCTTGAGGAGATGGAGGGATTATTTCCACCATCACTGGCATGCCCCTAGGAGGAACTCCACCAGACATCCCGACCAGCCTTGCCGCAGCAGCCCACGCCAGTCGAAGAACTGCGTGACAAAGAGGGACATAAACATTAGTTGGCACGGCCTACATGTGACAATGAGGAGACCGGTGGAGGAGACTTACGAAGATCGAACTCCGACCACTGCTCCTGAGCCGGTACTGATGGGATCCCGAGGCGAGTCCCCCCGTATACTGTTGGAAGGTCCGGGGATTCCAGAGGTGCCACCTCGGCCCCCCTGGTCCCACCAGACGCAGAACTGGACGCAGCCATAGGCGTGGGTTCTGAAGGTCCCGCAACATCACCCGCCAAGGAGCGAGAACGATGCCTACGAACAAGTTCCTCCTGCATGGCTCAAACATTGGTGAGAAGTCCATAGGGATCCAAGAACAGATCGTAAGGAGAGAAGTTCGGAATGCTACCTCGAGAGCCTCCACGAAATCATCGGATTCTGAGCCTCGGTCTCCGACCTTGCCCTCCTCCAGCGGGCTCCCTCCTCCAGCCTCATCCTCCCAAGAGGAGTCCTCTGATTCCTCCGGCAGGGGGAAGCGCTCCCTCAGATCGGCAGCCGATAACTGTGGGGGGACCGTCTGATTCAACAGTACCCTCACCTGGTCTGTCATTGGGCGAAGGACACCACTGGAGTGGACGTAATCCTCCAGCTCTTCCAGGTACTGTTCTGCCTCCGCCGGAGACGCCATGAACCCAGCCCGAACTGGGCCTATACCCGGTAATTCCATCCCGAGGCGATTCAGGTGGGCCCATATCTCGGACGGGCTGAGGAATTGCCGGTTGACATCTCAAATGTCCCAAGCTTCCGGGAAGACGGTGTCCTCTGCCATGTCAATGTGACGCAGGTGCTTCCCCGGAGCCTGAGTGGATATCCTACGGAATCCCCTCAGTGGCCGCCCCTCCAGATGACCCTGCTCTCCCGGAATCACCGGATCCACCACTGCTGCCATACCCTCGGCTGGTGTGGGTATCGCCGCCATGGCAGCCCCGCTATCGTGAGCGGCCCTAGCTGCCCTCCTACCCCGACCTCGAGATAGAGGAGGCCCACCGTCACTAACCCATATCGTTGGTTGCTTCAGCATCTCCCCCGGATAAGAGGCCTCCCAACTCATTGCGTACTCCTTCACTAATCCGAAGGTGGCGGTGGATGGAGGCAATGCAATCTGCATCTTTCCATCCTCACGTGTGAACATGAGCCACAGCTGCCTCATCACACACGGGTGATCCTCGTGACGCACCTCCCAGTATACCTGCGGGGTCAGCCGCTGGAGGCACCGAAACTGCCTCGCAAACCGATACGGAGTGTACGGTTCACAGAGCGGATCACGTTCTATTCATGCCACCAAAACTCCACCTCGGAAGGCTAGGAGGTAAGCCCGATGTTCTTCTATTCCCCGTCCGTCATCAGTAAGCCTCCTCGTCAGCAATGGGAAGGGATGAAAGTTGAACTCGTCCGCCCTCCACACCCTATTCAGCACCATCAGAACGGCCAGTTTGAACGGGATGCTCTGGACCGCGTTCAGGATGGAGGGGCGAAAGTTTGATCCCGGCGGCGAAATGGGGTTTGGATATTCATAAATCCCCCTGATATGCACTGCGATCCATCCATACAGGAGGTGGAAGGGCCCGCATATCCTTGGCGTCTTCTTTCCCTCGCTAATATGCCGCAACATTATGTAAAGTTTGGTGAGCATCGGGATCCCCAGGTTGATCCGCTGCCCCATGGCCAACATCGACGCCATGATAAACGAGATGGGCCATACCCCCATGCTTGTATCTCTCACCGGTAGGATCCAACCACAGATGAGAGCCGCGATGAACGCCGCTAGCCTGACTATCGTCTCTTGTTCAGTGCTGACACTGAAACCCCAAGTTTTCCATTGGCTGTCCTCCAAGACCCGCCAATACGAGTGCCCTTTGCCCCATTGGGCCGCCCTTGGACAAGTTTGAGGCCTCTGAGGGAACTCTCGATTCTCTGGGAAATTCAGGAATCATTTGAACCACCTCCTGAAGTGGACGTCCCTCACTGCCTCCTTGTCCTCTCCAGGGACAAGCGCCATCAGCGCCGATTCCAGACGCGGCATTTGCTCCGCATCCCCCCACATGCTAGCAATGGGGAGGAACTCGTCATACATGGCCCCCAAGATTGGGACCCCAGAAATCTGGTGGACATCCCACAGGCTGATGCCCACCTCCCCGTGATGCAGGTGAAAAGTGTTGGTCCTAGATGACCATCTACTCAGCAACTCTGGCATTAGCTGCTTCGGTTGGTAAATGTGGAATTGGGAGGCCCATGCTACCTCATACAACCCCACTCTCCTCAACTCGACCCCGAACTCCTCGCATGAGGCGCCTACCCAGTAGGCCCAGTCCCAGTCATCAGTAAAGTTACCGCCCTGGCGCAGGTCCCACTCATCAGACCATCCATTTTTCGAATCATGCAAGGCCGCCTTCAGCATGGTACGGTAGAGGGGAGGGGAAGTCTCCGGCAGCAATGGCTTCCCGTCGATGTCGTTCACATGGTTGTAGAGACAGTCAGCTGTAACGGGTGTGAATTCCTCGCGCACATGACCATCAGCCGCCCTGAACCATTGGTGTTGGCACGGTGTGCTCATGAACCAGCAAGCTGGTTCATCCCTACTCGCCTCAGGGATGAAGACGTCATCCCTCAGCCCGAAGCCGTACAACGGCAGTTTCTTGCGCTGCGGATAATCTTTCTGACCCTCCGAGAGCAGATCCGTCAAAGAAGTGTGGTCCGAGTGGCTCCGGATCATCTCCCCCAAGCCCGGAATGTTGGCCATCTCATCTCGATGAGCAGCATCTGCAAGGACCCCCAAGACAGCTTCTTGATGGGCCATTTTAACTCTGTCCCTCAGAAAAGGATTCTTTCGGATGGATCGAGAAGCTCGACCGCGAAGCTCGACCGTGAAGATCGACCGTAAAGCAGGATCGCGAAGATCGGTCGCGAGACCAAGCCACGAAGTCCGGCCAAGGCCGAAAAACAGAGGTTCGCTTGGCGCAGACACAGAGTCGGAGACCCGCGGATCGCCGGGAAGCTCGATTCGCGGAGTGCTTTCGCGGAGTACGCGGAGCTTCGCAAGATTGAGAGCACAAAAAGACAAGGAAGGCACGACAAGACAAAAGAGGGAGTACCCCTTATTTATAGGCGGTGACCCCGGAGCATCGCGGCACGCCTCACCCGCGTGAAGCATCGCGGCGCGTCCGGATCCACGCCCCGGCGAGCATCGCGGGGCCCCTTCGCGATGTTGCATCGCGAATCACCAACAATTTTGGCGATTTTCCCTCAGACTAAGACCCTTCGCCCTCCGCGGCTCCATGTCTGAGGGGGGCATTTGATGGCGCCAAAAATACGGCCCGAAAGAAAGGAAGGAAAAAGACAGCTGGCGCGCTGCCTCGCGAAGCACAGCCGCGAAGCCCCTCCGCGAAGCACCCACGCGAAGCACCCCGACCCTCGTGGCCTCGCGAAGCACCAGAGGCGGTAATGCTCTGTGAACCCATTTGACGTTCGTGAGCCGCCGCGAAGCACCAGAGGCGGTAATGCTCCGCGAACCCATTTGACGTTCGCGAGCGTGCCGCGAAGCAACGGAGGCGGCGCGCGAGCCCTGCTTCGCGGCGCCCCTTCCCTATAAATACTGGACTCCCCCTAAGTCCCAGAGACGGACAATCCGACCTTTCGGCTTCTCCTCTCCCGAATCGCGAATCACTCTTTTCCCCAAGAATCATGAGCTCCGCGAGGTATTTCTACTTCACGAGACGACTCTGCTTTGTCTCGTTTTGAGCCCCTCTTCCGAGAGGGATTCCCTTCGCGAAGCTCAAGGGCGTTCGCGAAGGAAGGGGATTCCCAAGGGAACCCGAGAAGCCACGGAGCGTTTATGCTTCGCGAAACACCCAACCCATGCTAGTGATCCATATGCCAAGGCAGGATCACTATGCATCGTGAAGCACACTGCTCCGCGGGACCCTGCTTCGCGAGGCACCCCTTCCTCATGAGGCAGTGCTCCGCGAACACTATTCCACTTCGCAAAGCACCTTCCACTCACACCTATGACCCATGCTAAGGTTAAGGCACTCCACTTCGAAAAGCACACTTCTCTGCTTAGCGATTCCTCTTCCCGTGCGGCCCTCCAGGTTTGCATGATGTGATTTCAAAGTCCCATGGACAATACCACCCGTAGCGTTGCTTCGCCTAATGCTTCTTCGCATAGGCACGCTAACGGCTATTGCTTCTTCGCATAGCCACGCTAACGTGGGCCCCTCTATGGTTCGTTCCACGACCCCCCTTAACCATGGCCTTACCGGTACCTTCCCTTCCCCAAGGACCAGAGGGTACCGGTTATGTAAGTCCTAGGAGTGTGGAGTGAACCCACCTCGTCCGAGCTGCAGGACGTTAAACTTCCAAGCACCACGTCCTTAACACATGACGTTAAACAGTGATCCGACCTCGTGCCCCTCGCGAAGGATCCCCCCAACTCGAACATTTTTTACACCACTCATCTCCACGGGAATGGAACTCTTCCTCACATGGAATGAGATCCTCCTTGTCGGAGTGGCGTATGTTCGTAAGAGAAGGGCGACCCTAGTTCCCCAATGGATGGCTGCACCCCTGCATCTCCATACATCCCCACTACCAAGGTCAGTGGAGGGCGTGATAGGGAACGAGGCACCTCCCACCGTCGGACCAAGGTCCATCTTTCCCGCGCTCTGTCGCGCCATGGGCCTCCATCCTAGAGTAAGTCCCAACACCATGGGCCGCCTAACGCGTAAGCCCCTCTTCGCTTCTCACGGACGCACCCGTCGCGACGTGATTGTCAGGTCCTTGCAACCACTTGTTTCTCACACCGAGCATGACTCACGTGGGCTTAGAGTGAGCACCGACCCTGAACCCGAATTTACTGGAACTACGAGGACTTTGATCCATGTCAAGGCATGGTACGTAGGAAGCCCTTATGAGGTTCAAGCCCAACAATAGTGGACCCCCGGGTCTACTTTCACGTCGTTTCACCGACGGACTCATCACCGGAACTACGAGGTCTTTGATCCATGTCAAGGAATGGTACGTAGGAAGCCTCCACGAGGTTCAAGCCCACCCGTTGTTCATCCACGTCGGGTCTCATTCCCGTCCAGCATGACGTTAAACTGTGCATTCCCTTGTGAACTACGAGGACTTTGATCCATGTCAAGGCATGGTACGTAGGAAGCCTCTATGAGGTTCAGGCCCACCAATAGTGGACCCCCCGGGTCTACTTTCACGTCGGTTCACCGAAAGACTCATCCCTTGAACTACGAGGTCTTTGATCCATGTCAAGGCATGGTACGTAGGAAGCCTCTATGAGGTTCAAGCCCACCCGTCTTTCACACCGGGTTTCACCCCCGTCCAGCACGACGTTAAACTGCACTCCGGTCCAGTGGTAAGCCATTGCGACCCATCCCACTTGAACTACGAGGTCTTTGATCCATGTCAAGGCATGGTACGTAGGAAGCCTCCATGAGGTTCAAGCCCACCCATCATCCAATTCACGTCGTGTTCTACCTACGTCCAGCATGATGTTAAAACTGCCATTCCAGTCCGACGACAAGCCGTTGTGACTAACCCGAACTACGAGGACTTTGATCCGTGTCAAGGCATTGTACGTAGGAAGCCTCCCTGAGGTTCAAGACCAACGAGCATTGGCCCAGACCGTCTCCTTGTCGGTGTGCCAAGCCCCCATCTCCCGTTGGACCAATGTCCCTCATTTATGTCGATTCACTGACACCCAATGCCCGTCGTTTATTCACGTCAGGGTTCACTATCGTCCCGCAAGATGTTAAACTGTATTCCCCAATCTGAACTACGAGGACTTTGATCCATGTCAAGGCATGGTACGTAGGAAACCTTCACAAGGTTCAAGCCCACCATTAGTGGACCCACGGGTCTACTTTCACATCGGTACACTGACGATACCAATCGGGACAAGGTCCATCTTCAGGTCAGCTTATCGACGTCATCCCGAACTACGCGTACTTTGATTCCCTGCCACGGGGATACGTAGGAAGCCTCATCAAGTCTCAAGCCCAACTTCACTGTCGCCCCTGCGATGGTCCCACTTCACTCTCCTTCCACTCCATTCATCAACCTACAACCTGTTCCGATTCTCACCCGGACCGTCTTATCCTGATGAGACCATGTCGGTATGCTTTTCTTCACTGTCGCCCACGGGCTGGCCCCGGTATCGATATCCCTTCAAGGAGGATCCCTCAATCCGATCTATCCTAGCTAATGCTCTGGTTGGGTTGATCCGTCTCCGCTGGATGTTAAACTTGCGGCATACCCTGTGTTGAGCACGGGAAGCTGAGGAAAACCTCAGATGTGTGTTTACGACATATAATTCCCCGCGCTCGATGTGGGATGCCTCGGGCTTCCACGCCCTCGAGAAGCCTTGTGGTCAAGGATAACAGACAGGCATGCCAGGTACCCTAGCATCTAGACACGCTACTCATGCCTCAACGTGACTACTCCCCTGACTGAAGGTTGCTGCCCTGACTGGACCCTTTGGAATGTCCCGACAGAAGCAGTGTAATTAACCGGTGTCCATGGAAACATGGCACTGGGAAGGGTTTCACGAACTACGTATTAAATCTATAAGGGAGACCCGGACTAGGTGACAAGTTCCGAGGAGGAATCCATGGAAGGAAGAACCGACATCCCATCATCCCGTTTCGATCAAGGAGCAGACGTCCCTGAATAAGGAACGAATGCCGCCCGCCTTTGGAAAGCGGGAATGCGGGGCAACAGAAGCGTCGCACGTCCTCCCCCACGGACGGACGGGCGTGCGCCCCGGCGAAAGCGTCGGCGAAACCGTCAGAAACAACCCCACTCACGAACTCCATCACGAGGCTCAAACCATTAACATGTTTTGTAGAAATAAAGGAATGATAGGAACCGATATCAAATAAGGCACTAGATATCATAGAATCTATAAAAATAGTACCTCTCACGGTCAATGGTCCGGCTTTGATATCCACAAGTGTAGGGTGAATAGAATGCAACAGTCTTACCCCACTTCCCCATGATTCACTCTAAGTCCCCGGTTGTGCACTACTATAATAATATGAGTGATCTTACCCTTATTATCCACATACACTACCTTTACCACCTCGTCCAGTATAACTCCAGATGCAAGACTGATAGGGTGCAGAATATCCTCTTCCTACACTCTAATTCTGACTATCTATACCCTTACTACTCATCTATCGCTGGGTCCTATAGAAATTTTTTAGATTTTCCACCTTCCTAAACACTATAACTATGTTGATGGTTGAGTTAACTATATTAAATAGTTTCTTAATCTACCACACTAGTGATAGATCACTCGATTAAGGTCCTATGCAACTGATCCCTCTTTATAGGTACTTTGTTTCCCACTACCCTAGTTGATGTTTTCATAGAAATGATTCCTACTCTCTGAAGTCATTCCTTCTAATAATCCAAATGGAACCATCATTCCTACACTGGATGCCTCTTCAGGTTACCCATATCTAAGAGATCCTTATCCACCACCTCAGCAAACTCCTTTAACTTAAAATGGTTAACTTGGGACTTAATCTCTCATTTAAGCCTATCTTAAAAATGTCTCGCCGTAGTTATCTCATACACTACCAATGCGAGAGAAAAGTGTTTATAACGACCCATACTTTACATACATTGTTATTCTTTCATAGTTGAAGAACACTTATTTCAACATATAACAAAACTATGAAAGGACCGTATAGGTATAGTGTCTTTAGAAACTATGAAACATAACAACTGGTTCATAAATCATCTACGTTGTCTCCCATTTATTTCATCATATCTAGAGTCCCTTTTGGCATATTCTACTTAGTACCCTTCTTCCTGACCTGGGGAAATAAAAAATACAAAAGTTTGAGCTCAAATTCTCATTAAGGGTAAACAAAAGAAATATCAATCACATCATATTCATAAGAATATAACATTTTGGAAAACTTAACCTGGAAAAGAGATCATAATATCATAACATGGGATAAATCATAGTGGTGAAGTGTAATCCCAAATTATCATAACATTAAACATCAAACTTTGGGGAATACACACATAATCAAAGAGAATCATTTCTAATTAGTCAAGAATCATTTCCAAGACTATCTGAGTGGACAAAGTCCATTTCTGAATAGATTTCTCTCCTCATTTCAGTCCTGTATCACTGAACCGATTTAACCTTCCATTTCAGCCATGTCAATCTCATGAGATATAAATCATTATGCTATTTATTATAGGGAGCTATAGGTCCCACCCATCTCATAAGGATACCATTCTTATGTGTGCCACAAGATCATAAATTATACCTCATAACATAACCAATGTAATAAAAATGGGATTCTTAATCATCATGCCATCATAACTCAATCCATATAAGATAAAAGGACATCACAAAAATAATTCCATCATAACAAAATCAAAACAATGTAAAAATAGGGATACAAATAGAACTCTATATTATCTTAGATGGAAAATAATTTTGATATAACACTTGAACTCCATTCATGAAGAAAATATCCTTTCTACTTCAAAAAAATTTTCCTTTCTCAACTTGTCATATAATTTTAAACTAAAAATAGTTGATTAAAAATAAACTTGAAAACATGTAATGGAAGATTCATGGAAATAATGTTCTAAAAATCCATTCATGTCCTAGATGTTAAAAAACATTCTTCTTGTACTTCGGTCGAAAAAGACAAAAAGTACCTCGTACTAAAAACGACAAAAGATTCATTTCATATCATTTACTAAAAACTCACCAACAAGTAATATTGGATTTAAAAAATTGTAGGTGGATATAAAAAATTTTATATATTGACGAAACATCGATATGGATGATAAATATTCCCCTGTAAATTCTGAAGTAAAAAAAATGTCAAATAAAAATTGAGATTTTGAGATTTTCCCTTACCTTAGGTCTGATTTGCTTCATACGTGTCCGAACCTCTTGTATAATGACATAATAATCTTATTGACTTATTCCAGAATTGTACTCATATTTCTGATATCATATATAGTCATATTCTTATCTCCGTATTTGTAATATTTCATTGCTACTTGTTAATCAGGTGTTTATTGATTTTTTTTGTTCTTATGCGTGTTTTGTCGAATAAATTATTAATCATATTTTTAGGTTATAGATACCTCATTTCCAGAATGGTATTAGTTTAATATATATCATATTTATTCATTAAATTCATTTATATAATCATTATGCAATGAAGATCATGTAGAACGAGTCTCATCACATCATGGAGACGGTAGGCCGTACGTACGCACGAGCGATGATATTGTTCCTATGATCGTGGAATTGTATTGAAGTGTATCTATAATATTTCAGCATAAATATAAATTTAAAATATTCATGTATAATTACTCTTTACACCATTATACCCATCCAAGAAAGGTGGTGGTGGAAAATAGATTACACCACGGCGTAGAGACGGTATTCCATACGTATGCACGCGCGTTGATTTCAATTTCCGTAAGATGGATAGAAGGTGAAATAGTTTTGTTTCATATTTATAATAACATATAAGTATATTAGTGATACTGATGTTATTACATCATAATGAAACAACTATGTAAGAAGAAGTTGAAGAAGAAAGAAATTGGAAAGGATCATTAATGGATATTACCTCTTCTTTGGCGCGCCTCTTCTTAACCTCCACTTAGGGCACTAGGGATGGTATTTTAATAAGACCATGACCTCTAGGATGATTCTAGGGAAGTGTAGAAGATAATTTGGAAGGGTTTTGCCGAGATTTATGGATCAATGTGTGTGAGGAGGAGAGGGAGGAGGTGCCTTTTCATAAGGGAGGAGAGGGGCACCTTTGGAAAAACTAAAAATATTATTTTATTATAAAGTCATATTCGGTTTTTAATAGCTCCAAATTGATTTATTTCGAAGATAAGGTGGGTATGGGTTGAAATAATATCATACAATATAATTTAGACAAGTTTATGTTTCTATTTTAACCTTATCATTTAGATTTAACTTTAAGTTAGATAATTTAACTTTTACCGTGTCTTCTTTTTTTCTTACACTATAAGGTTAATAAACAT
The DNA here is from genome assembly GCA_963277665.1 of Viscum album. Taxonomy (NCBI): domain Eukaryota; kingdom Viridiplantae; phylum Streptophyta; class Magnoliopsida; order Santalales; family Viscaceae; genus Viscum; species Viscum album. The sequence continues at coordinate 957,221,438 of OY728148.1, read as the reverse complement.
ACTCAAACAAGACAAACGAACCCCAAATTTTTTATTATTAATATATATATCCTTATCTAAGTCATTTGTCATAACCTTAGTTTTTTAGGAATAAAATAACAATTAATAATATATTATTTGTTTTCAAAACTATTTTATGTCAATTTTGACACTATTTGGTAATTGATTTTTCTCAAAAAACATAAAATAATGATTAGTTAAAATAATGTTAATTAAAGAAATAATAACATGTCATATTAACCTATAAAATTAGTTTAATTCATAAAAAGTCTCAAATTACATTTATTTGAGTATTTATAACATCAATTATGTTAATATTGCATTAATAAGGTAATTACTACATCACCATTGTGTCATAAATATATTACATTATTTAATGTCTAAAAATTATAAATAAATTACCATTATGTAGGAAATAGTTTTATTTTTCTAATGAATATTTATAGTCCAATTTATATTATTTATTATCCTATATTAAAAATGTTTTAATTTTTAAACATTGATATTAACTATTTTAACTATTTTTTAAATAAAATAGTATTAAATGTCCTAATCTAATCCAAGTGGACCTAAAGGGTAATATTTTATCCCGAATGTTGTTTGTGGTCGAATTAAAATTATCCAATAGAATTAGGACATGTGTTAGGGTAATAATAATATCATTTTTACACTTAATTACCCTATTTACTTTTAACCGTGGTAAATAAAAGTAAAAAGTTACTATTCACCAAAAAATATTTTTATCTCATTGAACCACATTTTACTTACTGACATCAACCGTGTATCTCAGATTTTTTAAATTCCATTCACAAAAGTGGTAAAATTATGTTTTATGTAAATCTGCAAATTCTCCTAGGAGGTGGGTAATAGACGGTCAAAAGTTCAATAAACTTTTTATATATCTAAAATTATTATAAAATGACTCCAATTAATTACATTGAACTTATATAGGTATTATGTATCAATTTTTACCTAAAATAAATTTAAATAAAATAAATAATTATTTAAATAAAAAGTCTATTTTTAAAAAGCAACCTAGTGTTTTCACTATTCATTAAAAATTGGAAATTTTCAAAATAATACTAAAATTTTACCCTAGGATAATTTCGATATTCCGAATAGAAAAATGAAGTCCATTTGGAAAAATAAAATTTATAAAATTACAAAACTTGGATATAACTATTCATAACGGCTAGTTTTAATAATATTTTAATAGCATATCGTTGTTTAGTGAAACTCGTTATTGCGTACAACGCAAGCTATTGAGGAAGACCGCGATTTCATGTAAAGAAATCCATGCTAGTGTTGTCTGTAGTGAATGATTCCTTTTATGATGTATAAAAACAAAATATTTCTCATAAAAATCTCGGGTGTTAAATTATACCCCACTTAAAATGAATTTCGGCCACGAAATTCTTCACTTCGTAACAAACAGATGAAGATACATCTCCCTTATCATATCCTCATGCTCCCATGTTTCTTATTCTAATTGGTTGTTCCTCCATAAAACTTTCACCAAGCGAGTTTTCTTGTTTTGTAGAAATGTTTTTTCTACGATTCAGAATCTCTAACGACTGTTCTTCATAAGAAAGATCGTGCTGCAGTGGTACAACTTCTGAGCTGAGTACATGTGAAGGATTGGGTATGTACTTTCTCAGGAGTGATACATGGAACACATCATGAACTTGAGATAGATTCGGTGGTAACGCCAATCAGTAAGCTACCTTCCCAAAACGAACCAGTATTTCAAAAGGACTGACATACCTAGGGCTCAGCTTTCCCTTCTTTCCAAATCTCATTACTCTCTTCCAAGGAGTTATTCGTATGAACACTTTATCACCCACTTCAAACTCTAGGTCTTTTTTTCGGTTATCGGCGTAACTTTTTTGTCAACTCTGAGCTACTTCTATTTGTTGTTGAATAGATTATAGCTTTTCTTCCATCTCATCAACAAGATCTGGTCCTAATAGCATTCTATCCCCAACTTCATCCCATCAAGTTGGAGTTCCACACTTATTTCTATAAAGAGCTTCATAAGGAGCCATCTTAATACTGGAGTGAAAGCTATTATTATAAGAAAATTTCACAAAATTTAGGTGTTGATCCCAGCCACCTTTGTAGTCCATAGAGCAAGCCCTTAACATGTCTTCTAGAGTTTGAATTGTTCTCTCAGACTGACTGCTTGTTTGAGGATGATAAGCAGTGTTGAAGCTCAACTCTGTGTTTAGAGTATGCTGAAGACTTTGCCAAGACATTGAGGTAAACCTCCGATCCCGATAAGACATAATGGAAATCAGTACTCCATGTAATCTTACCACTTCCTTTACATATATCCTGGGAAGATGATCAAGAGAGAAATCCTCTCTAATAGCAATAAAGTGTGCCGACTTCGTAAGATTATCAACTATATCCCAGATAGCATTATTGCCTTTGGATGTTTTAGGATGTCCAGTGAAGAAGTCTATAGTGATATTATCCCATTTCCATTCAAGTATGGGTAATGGTTGTAACATCCCCTTAGAATTCTATCTCTCAGCTTTAACTTGCTGAAAAACCAAGCATCGAGAGACATATTCAGCAACATCTCTTTTCATGCCATCCCACCAGAAGTACTCTTTCAGGTACCTATACATCTTCGTGCTTCCAGGATGAATAGAGAATGAAGAACTATTAGCCTCATCCAGCAGCACCTTCTTTAATTCTGTGATGGGAGGAACAAAAACCTGATTCATGAACTTTATTACCCCATCGCAATCAATGTTGAATTCAGGAATATTTATCACCTTATTTTGTAACCCTACATCTTCTTTTTGTGCCTATTTAATCTTCACATATATATATGGTTGAACATTCATTTGTGAAAGATAATATTTGTTCCCCTTACATTATAATTCCAAGATCCATCCTTTGTAAATCGATAAATATTGGAACTTTTCTGATCCTCATCATGGATAAGCTAGCATGGCCTAGTCGACTTAATGCAACTGCCACCTTGTTTGCTTTCCCAGGGTGGTAATGAAATGAGCAGTCGTAATCCTTAATCAGCTCCAACCATCTTTTTTTCGCATATTCAGCTCCTTCTATGTGAAAATATACTTTTAACTTTTATGATCAATATAAATATCACACCTTTCACCATTAATATAATGCCTCCAAATCATTAATGAAAAAATTACCACAGCTAACTCCAAATCATGAGTTGGGTAATTTTGCTCATAGATTTTCAATTGTCCTGAGGCATAACCTATCACCATATCGTTTTACATAAGAACACACCCCAACCCCTTCATGGATGCATCATTGTAGATCACAAACCTTTCTTCACTACAAGGAAGTGTGAGTACAGGTGCACTGGATAACCTCCTTTTCAACTCCTTGAAATTCTCTTCAGATTCCTCTGTCCACACGAACATAACTCCTTTTCGAGTCAACGTGGTGAGTGGATTAGATAATCGTCAAAAATCATTCACAAAATGTCGATAATATCCCACCAAACCAAGAAAACTTTGGATCTCAATTACTGTTGTTGGTCTCGACCATCTTTCTATAACCTCTGTTTTTGCTGGATCCACATATATCCCCTCTTTTGAGATTTTGTGACCCAAAAATGAAACTTTTTGAAGCCAAAATTCACACATGGTAAATTTTTCATAATGCTTCTCCTTTCTCAGGGTCTTCAATACAATTCTCAAGTGATCTTCATGTTCATACTTGCTCTTTGAATAGACAAGAATATCGTCTATAAAGACTACCACAAACTGATCAAGTTTGTCTCTAAAGACTATATTCGTCAAATCCATGAAGATACTAGGGGAATTAGTAAGACCAAATGGCATCACTATAAATTCATAGTGTCCATACCTTGTATATAAAGTCTTCTTTGGTATATCCCCCCTTTTGACCCTTAATTGATGATACCCTGAACATAGATCAGTCTTGGAAAAGTATTTTTCTCCACATAGTTGATCAAATAAGTCCTCAATTCAAGGGAGAGGATATTTGTTCTTGATAGTGATCTTGTTAAGTTCTTGATAATCAATGCAGTGTCTCATTGATCCATCTTTCTTCTTAACAAACCAAATAGGTTCTCCCTAAGGTGATGCACTAGGGCGTATGAATCCCTTATCAAGAATCTCTTGGAGTTGCTTCTTCAATTCCTACAACTCAATCGGGTCCATTCTATACGGTGTCTTTGAAATAGGTAAAGTACCCAGTACGAGTTCTATTGAAAACTCAACTTAACGATTTGGTGGAAGACCAGGAAATTCCTCCAGAAATACATCATCAAACTTTCATAAAATGGGAATATTCTTAATCATGAGTTTCTCACCAACCATTTGAGATAAATAATCTTCATTTAGTGGAATCAATACCCATACGATGGATGAAATTTCCACTGGAAGGTTATATTTATCATTGCATCGATAGACGATCATTGATTGATCTGGAATATGAAATGTGACTTCCATTCTTTGGCAATTGATATGAGCTCCATATAAAAAAGCCAATACATGCCAAGAATCACATCAAATTCCACTATAGGAAGGATCATAATATTTACAGGAAGCACTTTCCCACAAACTTCAATCGGAGAAGAATTATAAACATTTGATGCAACTGTTGTGCCATTAGGGGTTGTCACAACTAACTCAACATCTAATTGTTGAGGTAATATGGTTATACCCTTGGAAAATTCTTCAGAAATAAAAGATTGGGTGGATCCAAAATCAAATAAAACATTTTCTACTATAGAGTGGATGGTAAGTGTACCTTTCACCACTTTGTTATCGTACTACACATCGCTGATAGAAATTTCATGTGACATTCCTTTATCTTTAGCCTTAAGAGTTTGTTGACGTCGATCATCATCAAAAACCATTGAATTTGGGAATTGATTAGCATAATGCCCCATTTCCATACACTTGTAAAATTGAAGTGTAGGAGGTGCAATCTGTGTCGCCTTTTCGTTGTTTGCATCACTAGACATCTACTTCCCATAATGGTGGCATTCAAATGCCCGATGACCTTCCTTTCCACATTTGAAACATTTACTTGTCCCTTCAAGACAACTCCCTCCATGTTTCTTTCCACACATTGCGCATATGGGAAAACTCATGTTCTTTTCTATGTGGTCTTTAGATTTTCCTTTGAATTCCATTTTCCTCCTCTTATCAAATTCATATGACTGATGGGTTAATCCAATATCCATCTCAAATTTGAGAGCACATAGAAATATTTCCTCATAACTATTGAAGTCCCTTATGGATAATGCCCTTTGATGACTTGGTTATAAACCACTAAAGAATTGATCAGTCTTACTCTCCGGTTGGATAATAATCCCAAAAGCATACCTTGAAAGTCATGTAAAAATTTCTTTTTAGGTACCAATAGATTCATAATCCTTTTTCTTCAGTTCAAGAAACTCCTTCTCTATCTTTGTTCGAAGAATACGAGGGAAGTACTTATTGAAAAATAAGTTCTTGAACTCATCCCATTCCATGGATTCAATTTCATCTCTTTGACTCATATTCTTGATAAGATTCCACCATTGATCAGCTTGACCTTCCAAATGATATACTGCTAAGATGACTTTATCATGCTCAGAACATCGAAGAACTGAAAATATCTTTTCAGTAGTACTGATCGATTGTTCAGCAACTAAGGGATCAGTAGACCTACTGAAAGAAGGTGGACGCTGCCTCATGAAGGATTCCACAGAATGTTGCTCCTTCCTTTTCTCGTTTGGATGTCTTGCATGATTAAGAGCTTGAGAAAGTTGTGTGAGCATGGCTACAAGATTTTGCATTCTAGCTCCAATAACGTTTGGTTACTCAGAGGGACAATTATTGCATTGCCTATTGCATTCTGCATTATCACGGTTCCCTCAGGTTCCAGCCATTGTCTAAAACCAAGAAGAATAGTGTGAGAAACACTAAATATAATAGGAAAACCACATAATCAAGAATAAAATTTTACACTTAAGGTCTTATCTTATGTTATTCATGGAAATTTCTAAAACACTATGATTGTGTTCTATGCTTAGACTTATCCTTACAGTTCTTACTAAGGCTTTCACAACCTAGTTTCCAAAGGTTGATTATACCTCTCCTTTGATACCAACTATAATGACCCATACTTTTCATACATTGTTATTACTTCATAATTGTTGCACACTTATTACAACATATAATAAAACAATGAAAGGACCATATAGGTATAGTGTCTTTAGAAACTGGGAAAAATAACAACTGGTTCAAATATCATCTACGTTGTCTCCCATTTATTTCATCATATCTAGAGTCCTTTTGGCATATTCTACTTAGTACCCTTCTTCCTAACCTGAGGAAATAAAAAAATACAAATGGGTGAGCTCAAATGCTTAGTAAGGGTAAACAAAATAAATATCAATCACATCACATTCATAAGAACATAACATTTTGGAAAAAATAACCAACAAAAGAGATCATAATATCATAAGATGGGATAAATCATAGTGGTGAAATGTAATCCCAAATAATCATAACATAAAACATGAAACATTGTGGAATACACACATAATCATAGGGAATCATTTCTTATTAGTCAAAACTCATTGCCAAGACTATCTTAGCGGACATAGTCCATTTTTGAACCGAGTTCACTCCTCATTTCAGTCTTGTATCACGGAACCGGTTTAACCTGTCCTTCCAGCCACGTCTATATCATGAGATATAAATCTTTACCCAATGAATTGGAGGTAGAGATCGGTCCCACCGATCTAATAATTATACCATTATTATGTGTGCCACAAGATCATAATTCATACATCATAAAATAACCCATGTAATAAAAATGGGATTCTTAATCATCATGCCATCATAACACAATCCATATAAGATAAAAAGACATCATAAAAATAATTCCATCATAAAATGATCAAATCAATGTAAAAATATAGATATAAACAGAATCCTATATTATCTTAGATGGAAAATAATTTTTATAGAACACTTGAACTCCATTCTTGAGGAAAATATCCTTTCTACTTCAAAAACATTTTTCTTTCTTAAGATTTCATATAATTTTAAACAAAAAGAAGTTGATTTAAAATAAACTTGAAAACTTGTAAAGGAAACATCATGGAAATAATGTTCAAAAAATCGATTCATGTCGTATAAGTTAAAAAAACATTCTTCTCATACTTTTCCCAAAAAAGTCAAAAAGTACATCGTACTAAAAACCAAAAAAGATTCCTTTCATATCTTATACTAAAAACTCACCAAAAAGTAATATTGGATTTAAAAAATTTTAGGAGGATAGAAATAATATTACATATTGACGAAACATGTATATGGATGATAAATATTACCCAGTAATTTCTCAAGTAAAAACAATCTCGGATAAAAAATGAGATTGAGAGATTTTCCTTTACCTTAGGTCTGATTTGCATCCTACGTGTCCGAAACTATTTTATAACGATTTAAATAATGTTATTGACTTATTCCAGAATTGTAATAATTTTTATGATATCATATATGGTTATATTCTTAGCTCTGTATTAGTAATATTTCATTGCTACTTGTTATTCGGGTGTTTATTGCTTTTTCTGTTCTTATGCGTGTTTGGTCGAATAAATTCATATTCTTCATTTTAGTTTATAGATACCTAATTTCCAGAATTTTATTAGTTTAATATATATCATATTTATTCATTAAATGCATTTATATGATCATTATGCAATGAAGATCATGTAGAACGAGTCGCATCACATCGTGGAGACGGTAGGCCGTACGTACGCCCGAGCGATGATATCGTTCCCATGATCGTGGAATTGTATTGAAGTGTATGTATACTATTTCAGAATCAATATCACTTTAAAATAATCATGTATACTTATTATTTACACAATTATACCCATCAAAGTAAGGTGGTGGTGGAAAACAGATTACACCACGGCGTGGAGACGGTATTCCGTACGTACGCACGCGCGGTGATTTCATTTTCCATAGGATGGATAGAAGGTGAAGTAGGGTCGTTTCATATTTATAATAAAATAGAATTATATGATTGATAATGATGTTATTAGTTCATAATTAAACAACTAAGTAAGAATATGTTGAAGAAAAACGAAATTGGAAAGGATCGGTAATGGATATTACCTCTTCATTGACGCGCCTCTTCTTAACCTCCACTTAGGGCACTAGGGACGGTCCTTTAAGAAGATCAGGACCCCTAGGATGTTTCTAGGGAAGTTTATAAGATAATTTTTCAGGGTTTGTCCAACCTTTATGGCTCAAAGTGGTGCGAGGAGGAGAGGGAGGAGGTGCCTTTTTATAAGGGAGGAGAGGGGAACCTCTGGAAAAACTAAAAATATTATTTTATTATAAAGTCTTATTCGGTTTTTAATAGCTCAAAATTGATTTATTTCAAAGCTAATGTGGGGATGGGTATAAATAATCTCATACAATATAATTTAGACAAGTTTAGGTTTCTATTTTAACATTATCATTTAGATTTAACTTTAAGTTATATAATTTAACTTTTATCGTGTCTTCTTGTTTTCTTACACTATATGGTTAATAAACTTACGTTATCAAGCCAAACAAACCCCAAGTTGATTCTTATTAATATTTATAACCTTATCTATGTTATTTGGCCGATCCTTAGATTTTTAGGAATAAAGTAACAATTAATAATATAATATTTTTTTTAAAACTATTTTATGTCAATTTTGACACTATTTGGTAATTGATTTTTGTGAAAATCATAACAGAATGATTAGTTAGAAGAAAGTTAATTAAATCAATACTAACATGTCATATTAACCTATAAATTATTTTAATTTATAAAAAGTTTCAAATTACATTTATTTGAGTATTTATAACATCAATTATGTTGATATTTCATTAATAAGATAATTACTGCATCACCATTGTGTCATAAATAAATTAAATTATTTAATGTCTAAAAATTATAAATAAAATAAAATTATGTAGGAAATATTTTTATATTTCTAACGAATATTTATAGTCGAATTTATCGTATGTATATCCCTATATTAAAAATGTTTTAGTTATTAAACATTGATTTTAACTATTTTAACTATTCTTTAAATAAAATAATATTAAATGTCCTAATCTAAACCAAGTGGACCTACAGGGTAATATTTTATCCATAATGTTGTTTTTGGTCGAATTAAACTTATCCAAAAAAATTAGGAGATGTGTTAGGGTAATAATAATTTCATTTGTACCCTTAATTACCCTATTTACTTTTAACCGTGGTAAATAAAAGTAAAAAGTTACTATTCATCAAAAATTATTTTCATCTCATTGAACAACATTTTACATACTGACATCAACCGTGTCTCTCAGATTTTTGAAATTACATTAACAAAAGCAGTAAAATTACGTTCTATGTAAATTTGAAAATTCTCCTAGGAGGTGGGTAAAAGACGGTCAAAAGTTCAATAAAATTTTTATATATATAAAATTATTATAAATTGACTCCAATGAATTACATTGAACTTATATTGGTATTATGTATCAATTTTGACCTAAAATAATTTTAAATAAAATAAATTATTATTTAAATAAAAAGTCGGTTTTTAAATAGAAACCATGTGTTTTCACTATTCATCAAAAATTGACAGTTTTCAGCAAAATACCGAAATTTCACCCTAGGATAATTTCGATATTCCGATTCCGAAAATTAATTTAGTTTTGAAAAATAAAATTTATAAAATTATAAAAAGTGGTTATTACTATTCATAATGGCTAGTTTTAATAATATTTTAATAGCATAACGTTGTTTACTGAAACTCGGTATTGCGTACAATGCAGGCTATCATGGAAGGCTGTGATTTCTTATAAATCAAGAAAAGATAGTGTTGTCTGTAGTGAAATATTCCTTTGATGATGTAAAAAAACAAAATATTTCTCATTAAAATCTCAGGTGTTATTGTGTTGGAAATGGGTAAAGTGTCCATCATAGTCTATCATATAAATACTCCCCCATGTCAACCTCATGAACTCAGCTACTCTCTCCAACCTCAGTATCTCTGGATAGAAGTTCTCTAGAAACTTATCCAATAGTTCCTTCCATAACATACCATTGTCCTATACAGTCCATGCCCGAACATACCAACAGTGATTCACTAATCCTCATATTATGTAAATAGCCAACATGAGCATCCTCTCTACAGGAGTGTCAATGTGGTCAATTATAGTCATGATGGACTCAACCTATAAATCAACTCTCTCAGGTCCACCCTCTCTAATAAAAGTAGGAGGGTGTCGAATTTGTAACTCCATTTTTAGATCAAACAAACTCTTCACAACCCACCCTGGGTCTCTTCCCATGAATTTCATGAAGTGGGAAATGTTCTCTTGGAAATTCCCCCTGAATTCCTCACCTGACACAATTGGTGCCTTAGTTCCTACTTCTAGTAGATCATCTCTAGCCATATACTCATGTTATCCTCTTAATAAGTTCCATCCTAGAGAAATATCTATACCATTACAAATAGTTACCTTAGAAAACCTTCTACAAAATTAACACATTTATGGTAAAATACAATATTCCACAACAAGTCATTTCCCCAAACCCTACCACATAATAAAAACTGAGGTGTTATCACTACCCTTAATAATCTTACTCCTTGGTCCCAGATAACAAGGGTAAACGCATTCTAATTGTTCAATTTTCTCATTTAGACACCAATTTATTCTCATCTTACATCATTCTACAATCTTTATCAATTTCATGTTTGGTGCCATTTTCATTTCAATTTCACAAGCAAGGAAAAACAGTTCATGTTCAATAACGTACCCATAACCCATTTTTCTATGTGCACCTAAAATTAAGCATGTCACAATAACCTTATGTTCCTTGAATGATGCATGTAACTCGGATATTGGGCCATACTGGTCCACGAGTCAAAACATAGAAGAAATTAACATCAATAATCACAACACACAACAAGTGTGTCACCCAAGTAGAAATAATATTCCGTTGTAACAGAAAATAGGTATAACAACAATCCCACCATGGGTACATGGGTTCTCCCCCATACATGGGTTATCTACTCCCATGCATGAGATCATAACTAAGGCATGACGCTTTCTAGTTTCATGTCTACCTTTACAAAATAGTAATACAAAATAAAAAAGAAAAGAAAAATGGACTCTGATACCACTTTGTAAAGTCCTGACCCAGGTGCCACACATCGGTGCCTCAAGTCGATCAGTCACATGACCTCAGGTGTGCCTCCCCGTTTGCTAGAGGATACCGAATAGCAGTAAATTGTTATCACATTATCAATTAATCTTTATTTAACAACATAAACCCCCGATCTCTCATAGAAACTTGTACCTTAATGCTTGCTTTGGCTCATTCAGAAGCCTGAAGTATGTCTAATGGATTTCATATCTCCTTATTCCATTTTTACCATTCAATACCTACTTTGTCTCATACCGGGTCTGGAAGTATGTTCGATGGATATCTTATCTCATATTTTCGTTGCTACCATTATTTAATTCATATTTGAATTCCCATGTTACTATTCATACATCACCTAATAGAATGACCATGTTACCATTATTTAATTCACAGTTAATTGACCATGTTACCATTCATACCTTACACATTATAATGATCATGTTCCCATTCTTTATTTCACAACTAAATAACCATGTTACCATTCATAACTTACACATTAGAATGAACATGTTCCTATTATTTAATTCTAAACTAAATTTCCATTTTAGCATTCATAACACATAATTAATTCAACAGTTAAACATCCAAATAAATTTCATTACTAATTCAAAAATTATTTAAACATAAAGATTCCAATATTTAATTCAATAATTAACGAATCACATAAATAACATTAATTAATTCAAAAATTCATTAACCACATCAGGTAAATTAATTAATTCTACAATTGATTAATAACTTAAATTATATTATTCAATTAAACCATTAACTAACCCCACAAATTTCATAACTAATTCCACCATTAGTTTATCACATAAATACCCTTAATTAATTCCCTAATTAATTGAGTGTATCAATCACATTAATTAATTCTTCAATTAATTAATTAATATCCACATTCTCAAAATTCAATAATTAATTCCACAATTAATTTTGTCAATCACAACCTCAGTAGATCATAATTAATCAAAAAATTAAATATTTCAATCCGCAAATCTCAATATCTCACAATTAACTTTACAAATAATTATCTCAATTTATAATTTCAGAAATCCCAAATTTCACATTTCCTTAATTAATTAATTCAACAAATTATTTAATTCAGTCAAGAACACAATTTCCAGAAATATAATACAAATTATAAAATAACATATACATAATTTAAATAATGTCTTTAGGATTTGGATTATAGACAAACTAACTTGATTCATTGACAAGCGGTCGTCCAATAGAAATCCCCAAAATTTGAGCAGCACAACGACATAGAACATGATCTAAATCTAAAACCATAAATCATGATTGAAAAAATAAAGAATTATTAAATCTATATATATATCTATAATAATATATCTGGATTAAAAAAACAAGGTATATATCCAATCCAAATAATAATAACAAACCCTATCTAAAATAGGAGAAGAAGGTTAGAGGAATGAGAAAACAAGTGAGATGAGATCCTCTGACTAAGAAGGGTGAATATATTTGATATAGTATTTTAATCACAAATAATAAAGGTCATGAAAAATTTTAAACCATCAAGGAGGATCCAAAATCATGAAATATAATCCAGTGTCGAATAGGGGTCAAATAAAATTTAAAATGGGGTTTTGAGTGATTAAAAATATAATTTTTGGGTTTTTCAAAAGGTAGGGAATTGTTATTTGGGAAGGGGTGAATGGTTTCCCCTAAAATTGAGCCTAACCATACACATATATTATGGGGGTACATAGTTTCTCCTAAGAGGGTGAATGGTTTTAAAAACTGTGCGCTAACCGTGAAATTTCGTTGTCCAATGTTGCACTGTTTGATGGGTTGGGGCACATGGTTAGGGAAAACCATGCCCCAACCATGAATTTACCTTATCCCTTACAATTTTATCAAATTATTTCCCAAACACACCCCAAGATAAAAGCAAACCCATGTATTCTCAAAAGAATAATAATAAATACCTAAAATTAATCTCGAGTCATCTTTAGGAAAGGTTAGGATCTTACACAAAAAAATTCATTTACTCTCCTAATGTATTCATCAATGGATTCTTCATCTCTCATTCTTATGTCTTCATACTTAATATTCCTAATTTCTATCTTTTCTTCCTTCACTTTAGTATTTCCATTGATTATACTTTCCATCTTATCCCACATACTCTTTGATGTTTTGAAACCCATCTACTTCATATAACCATTTTCTGATAAGGACATAAGAATAGAATTTCTAGCATTTCCATCAACTTGTATAATTATTTTATTAGTAAACAGTATAGGATAATATTTCATAACGGGTGTAAAACCAATTGTAGTAGCATCAACAACTTCTAGGCCAAAATATAGGAGATAAATACTCATCTAATTTTTCAATCCATAATAATTTTTTCCATCAAATTTAGGAATTCCTATACTATTGATAGAATTGATATTATCAATGATAAGGATTAAATAATGGAACCTTTCCTATGATACAAATTAAAGTTTCTAAGGATTAAATAACAGCTTAAAAGGGGGTTGAATTAGTTGGTCACTTTTATAAGTTGCAATACTTTTAAAAAACATAACCCTTTAAACCTATTAATATTTATATCCTTATTTTGTTTTAGTAAATATCCATGCATGAAAATGTAGGAAATAAAGTAAATCATGTAATAATTAAAAGGTTTGTCCTCGGTGTGAGAACCTACATCCTTTACGTAGCCACTCCGGTGGGTCTATATAAATTCTCTATAATGAATAACTGAATACAACTCATGCCAACCCCTGATAGATAGATACTAAGTCTCAGTAGAAAATATAATACTAACTCCCATCCACTTAAAAATTTCATTACAAACAATTGAGCCAAAAAAAATAATGACATTCTTGAAACTTCTCCACAAATTCTATATATGGAATCCTCAGTCCAATGTGGCATGGCCTGATTCTCTCATTCTAATGGGGATGGGGTCAATGGACTTAGTCCAATGAATTTAGTCTAATGAAAACATTACGATTAACTCATTATCAATATATATTACTCAAACTCTTATCAAATTCTTAGTCAGATATTCCTTAGTTTAGTACACAAATAATTAAGATGTCCAACCTTATAATGGGGTCTCAGTCCAAAAAGATAACTTTGATAGGAATTTTACAGTGCTCCACCTTTTCCAATCACATAAAAAAGATTTAAAGTATGAATGTATTGTGCTTCTATTAATAGGAATCCCATAAAGGAAAAGGTAGTAAACTGGAAAACTTTTCCTTCATAATTAAATTCAATAACATCAACATCTACGCATATTTGAATTTGAATTTTGACCACATAAACTCTTCACAAATCTGTTGAAATTTTATTGTGACTTATTTGTAATTATTATTATCAGACTTCCTAAATTTTCTTTGGTATGATGGAACTTAATTAGCTCATTATGAGTTATCTTACTTAGCTCTTTAGGATGTAAATTCCTCAACTCATTATGATGGAACTTCCTCATCTCATTCTGAATTGACTTTCCTCATCAGAGTTAGTCTGGTTGAATTTTTTCTTAGAGTTAGTCTAATTGAAATATGGTCTCAAAGGAAATATTGATTGAATTTAATTCTCAAAGTCATTATGATTTAATTTCCTCCTCTTAGTCAGTCTAATTGAATTTCCTCCTCATAGTTAGTCATATGGAACATCCTTAGCTTCAGTCTGAAAGAATCTTCATAATAATGGAATTCACATTATGATGGAAACTGAATTCCGCAACTTTGAAATTCTTTAAACCTCACTATCTATAAAACATTCATACTTCTAAACACTGCTTTGCTCGGTACTTCTGGATCCGATGCAAACTTTTTATTGACTCCTATAACTAAGAAAATATTTATGATTCATCCATTTCTTCAAAATCATTTATCATGATAGTTTTCATGATTTATGATAACTTTAATATTGGAAAAGAACATTCTGACATACATAGAAAATTATTATGACTTCTATTACTTTAAAAAACATGTTTCATTTCTACCAAGACACAATATGAATGGTTTCACTTATTCTCCCCCTTTTATTCATAAGTATTTTATCACAATTGTTATAGACAATTTATGATATTTGAGAATTAAAAACTAGAAAATCGTCATCTGACTGAAGGTTAGAACGTTTAAAACTTTTTATCTCCTAACATCACTATCTTTATTAAAAATCTTCTACAAAATTGTGAATTTATAACCAGAATTGATTCAAATGAAACTTGAACTTCGTGTTAATGTATCTAATACCAATGATGTGTCTGATCACCAACTTTATTATTCTAACAACATATCTGATCGGTGCTACACAGTTTGATACTTTGTGTTTGGTGCTGCTCAGTCTGATCATCTGTATCTCGAAAACAACTTTCTCTTAATCAAAACATTTCTCCATATTTATGTTTAGGTTTGATAATTTAGAAACATTCACCAGTTTTTCAAAAACCATTATTTTTCAAAATATTAGTTTTCTACAAATACAAAACTTTTTAAAAAACATCATGAAGGTTATTTAGTATACCATACCATTTATGAAATGGAAAGAAACCTATGTTTTTATACTTGCATTTTTGGGTTCGGAAAGAATTTTTTAAGGCCTATTTTAGGAAGAAACTTTAACCTTGAGGTGTATAATGTGACTTTTAGGATAACTCAAATAAACAATGGGATATTACCAATGTGAACCCTTAGAAAAAAAAAATTAATAGTGGAAAGACATTCCATATTCCTTGAGAGGGAAAACATCTCTAAAAGTGCTGGTGGGGTGGAGATAGAATTAGATGAAGTTGAGATTCAAGGTACATAAGACCTGTCATAGGAACAGGTTCTATAAATCCCCATGTAAGAAGAAAATATTCTAGAAACATAAGTAATGTGTGGGAGTACAAGAGAGGTTAGAGAACCCGAATGGTGTGGTTTTCTTGTCACCAAGGATAGTGACTAATTATTAGTTTATAATAATGATCCTATAACCTAAAAGGAAGCAGTTAGTGGAACAGATGTTTCCAAGTGAAAATAATCCATCAATTCTAAAATGGATTCCATCTACCAAAATGAAGTTTGTATTTTGGTAGATCCTAAAATGGATGTAAAACCCATTGGTTACAAGTGGGTATTCAATAAGAAACTAGACATTGAAGTAAAATTCAGTACCTATAAGGTATGAATAGTTGTAAAAGGATTGAAATAGAATCAATAAATTAAATGAGATAAAACATTTTCACCAGTTATAATGTTGAGATCCATCAGAATTATACTTGACATTAAGGCTTACCGTGACGATGAGATTTGAGAAATGGATGTCAAAACTACCTTACATAATGGGAACCATCAGGAAGATGTTGATATAAAACAACCTGAAGGGGTTGTGACTCCAAAGGATGAAAATATATAAAAATTAAGAAATAATCCATCTATGGATTAAATCAGGTATGTAGGATTTGGAACATTCATTTTTGATGAATCTATAACAGAATGTTGTTTCATAAAGAATGGGTGTGAGCCTTGTGTCTACAAACAATTTAGTAGGATTCTCTTCATTTTCATAATAGTATATGTTGATGACATATTACTTATAAGAAATCAAATACCATTCTTATAGTTTTTGACGATGTGGACGAATAAATGATTCTCTATGAAGGACATGGGTGAGACATCATATTTATTTCGAATCAAGATCTATCATGATAGATCCAAGAATTTTCTCATTCTAAGTCAAAGTACAAACATTGATAAGATTCTTATGAAATTTGGTATGGAAAAATCCAAGAGGGGATTATTTCCAATGTCACTTGGCATTCATCCTTCCAGGAAAATGTTTCCTCAGATACATGGGAAAATAAATATAATGGAAATTATTTCATAAACATCAGTGATTGGGTCATTCATCTATATTATGATATGTACTAGGAAAGATGTTTCCTATGGATCATGTGCAGTAAGAAGATATCAAGATGATCCAGCTGAACACTATTAGATGGTAGTCAACAGTATCTTTAATTAATTGAGGTGTACTGAGGATATGTTCCTAGTTTATGTTGGATATGGGGAACTAGTCATCAAAAGATATGAATATTATAGTTTTCAAACATATCAAGATGAAATGAAGACACAAACGACATACATATTCACTTTGAATGGAGGTATTGTGAGCTGTAAGAGCTCAAAAAAGGCTATGGTCATAGATTTTACAGAAGATTCCAAGTATATTGTGACTTCTGAGGTAGCTAAATAAGCATTATGGATTAAAAAATCATCCAAGATCTTGAATTGGTATATAATAGTAAATATCCTATTACAATCTATTGTGAAAATTTTGTAGTGGTGTATCTTGTAAAAGAGCCAAGTACACATCAACGAACGAAGCATTTACTTTGGAAGTATGATCTATTGATGGTTTTTTTTGAGAGGTGATGTTTTAGGGAGAAGAATTTCCAAAGAAGAAAATATATCATACCCCTTGACTAAAATATTGACTCACCATAAATATAATGATTATGTGAGTTCTATTGGACTGAAATTTGTAGGTAGTTGGATCTAGTCCTCATTGGAGTTTCTTGGAGTTGGTGTCCTAGGAATAGCTATTTGTAATTTAATTACATGTATGTTTGATATATTGAATATTAATAAAACATATTATTACATATTTTCCATTGTTCTGTAAGACTCTAATGTAATAATTTCCTAGATTATATGTCACCTTTATAAGGTCATAGAAGTTCTCTGTTATATTGAGAACATTGAAGTTTTATGATGAAATTCTTAAAAAATGTTATTCTCATGGATAACGTAATATGATGGGACACATAGTTCATAGACTGTTAAGTGAGATCACTCATAAGAGGAAGAGTCTTAGTATCATGATGTTCTCACTTAGTAATCACCAATATAGGAGATTATGAGAAAGAGTCACTGGTAGGAATTCCACATGTTTTGGTGTCATCATATATTCCAATATACGAGCATGTGTAATGGTACTTGGACTTTAAAATTATCATTAATGAATTTTATAACTCAAGAAATTAGATTTTATGATGAAAACCATGACGAAATATGTTCATGGTATGTTAGGTTTCATTGTTCTGGTCACGACTCGCATGTCATTAATGAATATGTTAAAGAAGGATTTATCCCTTCTATATTTATGGAAGCTGATATCTTATTCATTTGATTGAAATAGAACCATTGCATTAAATTCTAGGTACATGGTGTAACGATGTGTTTATTTTAGATATTTAATGAATGATGTACCAAGAAAATAGGTTGGTGACATAGATGTGAAACCTTCTTGATGAGATATTATGATAAAGAGATTATATTATATAGTGAGTATTCATTTTTGGTTTTCATCATTTCAAAATTAGGTTATTTCTCTTGGGTTTCTTGACTCATTTCTGGATAGTAATTTTGGAATTTAAGAAAGTTCTCTTGATTCTAGTTAGAAATAATCCTAGAGGGTCAAACAATAAATGTTTCTGATGATCTTGATTAAATACAATTTGAATTTAATTAATTCAATAAATATTATTCTCAGGACTGAGGTATAATTTTATTCATGCTTTATTGATCAAAAATTTATATTTATTAATTAAATATTTAAATTAAATATTTATTTAGGTGTTTAGTAAATAAAATAAGAGTTTGCGTAGACCAAGACCATGTCTAATATATAATATTAATTAAAAATATGGTTAGATAATATTTTTTGTTGCTCAAGATGGAGCGCACCATAGAATAATTATAAGAATATTATTATTATATGTAATGAGGTTTGTTAAAGGTTTTAGTGTTATTTACGGGCTAGAATGAAATAAAAAAAAATCCTAACGAAAAATCTTCCTCAATAAATAGCCTGTTATGGCTATTGTGAAGGTAATTGAAAATAGATAATTATTTCAAATAATGAATTTTCTTTTAACTCATCTATATCTCTCCCTCTCAAGAAAAATAAATTTTTGAGAGATTTATTCAAGATTAATGAATGAGTGATCAAGAATGAACAATGCAAGACATTTTATTCCCCACACTAGCATATAGAGATCATTTAACATTTATCAAATATCAATGGAGCCTGTGTGGATTTTCGCTAGAGCGATTCTATTCTTGTATTCTCATAGCACAATGAAGGAAATATGAAAGGGTATTTTCATATGATTAACATCATTAATGAAGAAATATTCCTAATGTAAGGTAATCATTTTTATGACATTAATTAAATTAATTAAAAATTTGATGTTCTAGCTCCTCAATCCTGGTTTTAAGAATATAATCATTAAAAGAAATTTTAATATATTTCCCGCCACCACATGCTTCCACTACTCCCGGAACCATCATAAGTTGCAACTTTTCTAGATCCTTTGGCAGTATGGATATATCCAAGAGGAGATGTGGGAGCAGAAGCCTATTGTTCGAGCATAGTGTATGTCGAGTAGTATGTCCACACAATTCCAAAAAGTATGATCACTAGTCACATGGCCATATCTTGATTATATTAGATATATTGAATTTCCATTCAACATGGAGTTGAAGAAAGTACATTCAGGAGTTGTAGTGGCTTGGTTAACGCACAACCACTCGTTATGTGATTTTTTATTTTATGATTTATTTTTCATTTATTATTATCACTGAATACACCAGTTAAACATGATTACAATTTTTAAGGATGAATTAGTGGTGTCCTACTGAATTTTATTACTCACACCATGCATAAAAATATCGATGCACATTCAGACTTTATGTTTAGGGATTTGGATAAGGAAAAGGGACCTATGGTTGATGGCTGAGAAAATGAGAATGGAGATGGTAGTATATAGAGATGGACTCCGGTGGACCCATATGTTTTATTTATTTATTTATCTTCCAATTATTACTCTGGTTTAGATTTCCACTTTATAACCCCATTTATTATTGTATGACATGTGTCTCATCTTTTTTTTCACATAATTACTCTAGTTGCTATTATATTATTTATTATGTATTATTTGTATTATGACATGATACTATGGGTATAGTCTCCCCACCGATGGACTTAGACCCTCACTACAAGTCAGAAACCTCTCTTGTGTAGGGAGGCATACATGAGGTCTTGTAGCGCTCCGGTTGAAACCCGTCATTTCAGGTGAAGGCATTAAAAAAACCATTAAAAGAAGACTGCATACTACAAAAATTACTGTTCTTAGTTGTGGTTTTATCTTTTAGTGGATGTATTTTAAACCTTTGCCTAATTATTTAGTGGTGGTTACTAAAATATCCTTGTATTGCATGTTTTCTATTCATTTCATAGTAGTTTAATTCATTTAATGCTGGTTTTTTATCTGAATTTTTTTTGATTTTAGCAATGATTTTTATTTTATTTAATGATGATTTTTTAAAAAAACATGAAAATAAAATAGATAAGATGATCCTAACAACTGATAAATATTTCAGTAGATGTTAGGTTTATTGGTAGTTAATATTAACCACTATTAATTATGAATCAAATTCCTTTTTTTAACATTGGTTCTTAAAAATCACCTCTCAATATTTTTAAAAAAATATACTTTTTAAAAATATTTAATAAAAAAATATAAACATAAAAACTTTGACATGTAATAAACTAAAACATAAATGCACAATAAAACCATCATACATACATCATACAAGATACATCCATAGTTATATACATATACATTCATAGTCATCATAACCTCAGTCAACTGATTATCTTAGTCAACCCATACCTCAATTATCAATACATACATATAAAATATGTCCAAAAAAAACCCATGCCCAATATATTCCGACCCCATGACCAATGTATCATCCTTATACCTCCACATCATCTCATCAATTGAAATATACCACATAATCTCATCTATTGTAATAAAAAAGAGTGAAATTAAAACTAAACATAATAAATCAGAATTATAGTAGAATCATTGATAAAATTTAAACATACCAAAGAAACTAAGAACCATCCCCACTACCTTATAAATAATTTCTTGAATCAAATGGTCAACCACTTTCCTTCGGTTAACATCTATCACCTACAATAAAAACCATAACATTTAAGAAAAGAAATACAAAAGTGAAAAGAAATGGAATATATTTATAATGTTGCACATAAAATTTGTTATTTTGTTAATAAAAAAGATATTTTAACATAAAACAAATAATAAACCATGAAAAAAACTTTTAAAACAGAAGTTTACCTATTTAAAATATGATTCAACACTTGAAACTAAACAGGGATAAGTATATAAAATTATAATTGATGTTTAAATCAATCTGCAATGTGCTTAAATTTTACTTAATTTTTTTTATGAATTTCACATAAAAGAAATTACTATATTTAAAAACTAAATCAATGGTTGTTTTTCCATGGTTTCACATCAATTTGAGGCTATTTTCTATGGTTTTGATTATTACCTACATGTTTATGTGTTTTAAAACACTAAAAATCTCTTTATGGGCATCCTAGGAAAAACCAAACTTGAAATGAAATTATTTCGATTCCTAAATTTAAAAAATAAATATATGGTCATTTCCTCTGATTTTATGGTAATATAATGATGATTACCTAGTTTTGACCCCCCCCTATACACGTTTTTAAAGGCTTTGATACATTTAAAAACTATTTATCGATCCATTTTGAACACAAAACACTCCGGATTGACATGTTTTCTACAATTACATGTCCAAAAATAACTTAACGGCAGTTTTACAATGATTTCACATCAATATGTAGTCCTTTTCTATGGGTTTGACTATTTCACGCGAATTTTAGTTTTTTAAAACACTAAAAACATGTTATAGGAATCATAGGTAAACAGTAAGTAAAAATGATGTGTCATAAATTATTAAATTTATAAATTAAATATTTGGTCATTTTACTATGATTTCATAGAAATTAGATGATGTTTTCTTGGTTTTGACCCCTTGATGTCATGTTTTAAAAGGCTTCAAAACCTTTAAAAACTATTTAATGATCCATTCTAATCACACTACATGTTATATTGATGTTTTTTCTTTGTGTAAACATCAAAAATAACTAAAATATATATGTACCATGATTTAATGTCAATTTGAGGTGTTTTTCTATGGTTTAGACCATTACATGCATGTTTTAGTGTATTAAAACACTAAAAACGTGTTTAAAGGTATCCTAGGAAATCTGTAACTTGAAATGATGTGTATTTAGTTCTTATATATCAAAAATCAATATATAGTAGTTTTACATTGATTTCATGGTAATTTGACGATTTTTTCCTAGTTTTGACCCTCTATCAAATGTTTTTAAAGGCTTCGATACATTTGAAAAACTATTTATTAAGCCATTCTGACCACACCACTTATCGGATTGACATGTTTTCAATGTGTATACATCACAAATAACTCAACAGTGGTTTTCCCATGATTTCATGTCAATATGGATTAATTTTCTATGGTTTTTACCATTACACACACATTTATGTGTTTTAAAACACTAAAAATTCATTTAAAGACATCCCAGGGAAACCGTAACTTAAAATGATGTTATGTCAGTTCCTAAATTTCAAAAATAAATCTATGGTATTTTTTTATGATTTTCCTAGTTTTTACCCCCCCCCCCCCAAAACATGTTTCAAAATGCTTCAGTGCCTTTAAAAACTATATACCAAGACATTCTGACCACACTTCACATCAGATTGACATTACGCATACACTTCAAAAATAAAACAATGGTGGTTGTCGTATGATTTGACATTTATCTAATATTTTTTCCTATGGCTTTGATTGTTTCATGTTTTACTGTTTTAAAATACTAAAAATGAATTTATGGGAATCCTAATAAAACGGTAACTCAAAATGAAATCTCATCAATTAATATATTTAAAAAATCCACAAATGTTTATTGAATTATGATATCATGGAAATCGAATGATTTATTCCTAGTTTTGAACCCCCACCACATGTTTTTAAAGGCATTGTTACCTTTAAAAACAGTTTACTGATCCATTCCAACTATATCACACATCATATTGATGTGTTTTTAGTGAGTACATGTAAAAAATAACTAATTGGTATATTTACCCTGATCTCACATTAATATGAGTTCATTTTCGCTTTTTTTCAATGTTACACACACATTTTAGTGTTTTAAAACACAAAAAACACATTTACGATCATTCTGGGAAAATAATAACTCAGAATGATGTTCTGTTTGTTCCAAAATTTCAAAAAAAAAATCTATGGTTGTTTTACTTTTATTTCATATAAATATACTAATGTTTTCCTAGTTTTGACCCCTATATACATGTTTTTAAAGGCTTCCATGTCATTAAAAATCATTTACCAAGTCATTCCGACCACACCACATGTTAGATTGATGACTTGTTTATGCGTAAATGTCAAAAATAACTCAATAGTTAATATAGAATGATTTGACATCAATATAAGTTATTTATCTATGGTTTTCAACATTATATTCTTGTTTTACACTTTTAAAACACTACAAATGGGTTTACATGCATCTAAATAAAACTGTAAATCATAATGACATGTTATCAGTTCCTACATTTCAAAAATTAATCTATAGTCATTTTTAAATAATTTCATGGGACTTTGACAATTTTTTCCTGGTTTTTACCCTCTAACACTCATTTTTTAATGGCTTTGGTACCTTTAAAAACATTTTACCATCCATTCTGACCACACTGCATATCATAATGATCTGTTATCTGTGAATAAACATTAGAAATAACTAAACAATGGTTTTTTCATGACTTCATGTCAATCAGAGGTCTTTTTCTATTGTTTTTATTGTTACAGTCATGTTTCTGTGGTTTAAACACTAAAAACCCACTTATAAACATTCCAAAAAATTTGTAACACAAAATAACATATCGTCGGCACCTACATTTCAAAAATCAATAATAAATTTTTTTCCAATCGGGTTTTGTGGAAAAATGATGAAATTTTCCTTGTTGTGACACCACGACACACATTTTTAAAGGCTTTAATGCATTTAAAATTTATTTAATAATTCATTCCAACCAAACCACACATCGAAATGATTATTTTTCTATGATTACGAGTCAAAATTAATTCAATGGTGGTTTTCTTATGATTTCAAGACAATATGAGGTTTTTTTCTTTGGTTTGGAATATTATACACATGTTTTAGTAGTTTAAAACACTAAAAATGCATTTATAGGAATCCCTGGAAAACTGTAACTTGGAATAACATGTTGTTGGTTCCTACATTTCAAAAAATAACCATGGTTATTTTCCTCTAAATTCATCGAAATCCAACATCATTTTATTAATTTTGAACCCTATCATGGATTTTTAAAGGATTCAGTACCTTTAAAAACTATTTACTAAGGAATTTTGACTACACTGCAAGTCTAATTGATATTTTTTATATGAGTACATGTCAAAAATAATTCAATGGTGGTTTTCTCATGATTTCATGTCAATATGATATCTTTTTCTATGGTTTGAACCATTACACACATGTTTCGGTGTTTTAAAACACTAAAATTTCATTTACACACATCTGAGGTAAACTATAACTCAATATGATGTTTCATCTATTCCTACATTTCAAAAATCAATCCATAGTCATTTTCCTCTTATTTTATGTTGATATGGAATCTAATTCCTAATTTTGACCCCCCCCCCCACACACACACAAACATGTTTTTAAAGGCTTTGGTACCGTTACAAACTATTTACTATTTCAAAACTAAGAAAGTAGGCTTGAATTATTTTCAAACTTAAAGATAACAATATATATTTTATTTTTTATGTGTAGGAATCAGACTAACATCAATCCGGCGCATGATTTTGTCGGTATGACTCGAATTTCATGTTTTTAATATAAAAGTGACATTTTATTTTCACTTAAGGAAGTTGTATGTGTTCATTGAAAATGTGTGAATGATCTATGGAATTTAGAATTTACTATTATAGGATAATCTATAAGGCTACAAATTTCCTTGGGTATCATTCAAGTAATCCATTGAAATATAATAACTAAATATTTTCCATTTTCTATTACCATTGATCCTATGTTTTCCTATAAGAGTCATGTTCTCGCACTTTTCCTTTCAACCTTGAAAATTATCTTTGTGATTCCATATCAATAGCACTACTAGAACCCCCGTTAGGTGTAGTAGTAACTGATGATGAATCCCTACGAAAGAAAACTAATGGAGTATGTCCAGAACCCATCCCCTGTACTTGTTTGGGATTATCCTTCCCAAAAAAAATTGGAACTTCATCTTTCTGGGATACTAAAGATTATTTTGAAAGGTTCACATCCCATATTTATTGAATTTGAACCTGTTAATAAAAAAATATTAACAATTATGTTTTAAAATATTTAAACTTCATAATATTTTCTAATTAATAAATTTTTTATTACTTCATATTGTTATTTCATTACTATAAAAACATAATATTGAAAAATTAATTATAACAACAAATAAGACTTAAATCCAATTAATTGGGGTTGGCTAGATGTATCAAACGGTGCTAAATTGGCATCATTTTATCCATGTATCCTACCCCATTTAATTGGGTTGAAGGTTTTTTTTTGTCATAATATATTTTTTAGTATTATTTTATTATAGTAATGAAATAACATAAATGATAATGAAAAATACTTACTCTAACATCTTTGGTAGGTCAGTTACAAAACTGACATCAGATTCCTTATGCACTTTAAACCACATATATGTATGGACAATAAAGTAACCTAATTCATTAGCCTTTATAAAAAAAATAAACAAGTTAGAAATTTTTTGACTTATAATAAAATGATATAAATAATAATGAATAAAATACAAACTAAAATTATTCTTTTTCAAAAAAAACTCTAAGACACACTGATATGAAGAATGAATTATTTCTCATGATTCATATTATTTTTTTAAAAAAATTCATACAAAAAATAGAAACATTAATAAAAATTATAATTTTATTTTGTTTATGTTATTATGATACTCAAAAATATGCAATTACCTCATGAGATGAGTGTCGTTTAATATCGACAAACAAATTCCATTTCACACGAGGAATTCATTCACACACTTTCTCATACATCTATCATGATCTCAAAGATATTTCATTAAACTCATGTCATAATTTTCATTTAAAATATCACCATTTCTTTCCTAATTTTTTCATAGTGCATGGGTGTGAAATAGTGCATGGGACATCCAAATGAAAAAACATCTAGAAATAAAAAACATAACAATGTATAAGTATATTACAAAATTTTATTCATGTCATGTAAATTAGTTATCAAGGAATATTAAATAAAATTATCTTTAATTATGTATCAAAAAACATCATTTTTCCAAGTTGTAGAAATATGCCTAAAATATTTATAATTAATGGGAATTCTCATTGTATCACAAATAAGCTGCCTAATTATCTGCCCATCGATTCTGAAAACATCATTAGTAAGAATCCCAAAATCATCAAATGCAATGATAATATTGAGTTCCTTAAGGTCTCATATATCTTTCATGTTCATATTTATATATCTTCTATTGTTACTTTTATCCATTTGAAAAATTAATTAAACAATTAATAAAATATATTGTTTTTTACAATGACATACATACTAGTAAGAGTAACTCACCGATATCCACTAGATTAAGGGATGAACAACTTCTCCATAGCTGGATGTGAATTGGATGGTGGGATACTAAAAGCATCTGGGGAATGGTTGGATCTCTGGTAGTCTCAAGTACAACCGAATCACTTAGATCCACTGAAGCTGACGGTAGTTGTGGTGTTCTCTGAGATGATAACCAGTTGGGATTTTGAAATTTATTTGTTCTCATAATTCTTGAAATTCAATTTGTTCAGATATATTAAATGTATAAAAAATTAAAAACTAATAAATTTTAACAAAAATAAAAAAAACTAGAACAATGTATATATGTATAAACCACTTATCAATGAGAAATTGTAATATATTTTCATTACCAATTTATACATTCAATTATCTTCATATTCATTATCTTCATTATTATAAACCTCCATTGTGACGAGTGAATCATTTTCACCCTCTATTGCAAGTTCTATTGTTTCCATATTGTCAGTAAAAAATTATCTAATGTTTTGTGGTTGATTAGGTTCACTGTCACAAAATACCAATTGATCTTCATCACTCATATCATATAAGTCTATCTACATTAAGTGTAAAAAAACTCTAACATTCATGTATTTCATCATCCACATAATAAACTATCTTCACTTAGGAATCCAAGATAAATGGATCATTATCTACATGCTCATTGGTATGGATAAATCGTGAGAAGTTGATAGAATTAAAATGTAATAAATCATTCATTACACCTATATCAATATTATCCCACTTTCATTTGAATAAGACAACCAAAAACTAGGAATGATAGTTTAATTCAATAATATCATTCAAATTTCCATAATATCCCACCTCTGTAAGTGTAAATACACCACTATTTTGTTTTTTTAAGTCTTCTTCCTGATAAATTGTGTGAAACCTAAATCCATGAATATTGTAGGCATCGAATATATTAGACATTCTTAGAGGACCTCGAGCCAAAAAAAACTTAAATGAATTTGATATTTCTGCTTGATTTTCAACATTCATTTTCTAGAAATATATATATAATGTTTTAGTTTTAACATAGACAAAAAAACTACATGTCAATAATATTAATATTAATATATACTTACTTGATGTGTGATCCATTTGAGAATCTCTTTATTAATATCTTTTTTTAATTCCATCTCATTTCAATATCTACCCCTTAATCACTTATTTATTTGACATCACAATTCTTCATAAAATGGATCTGTAATAAGACTACAGAGCAGTATATATCTATGTTCTTATAGAAACTCCAATTCATTCAGTGTAAAATTTGACCTATTTGCAATTGGTTATCCAATAATTGGAAATATTGACAACTAGTTTTCAAAATGATAATTAGTGGAGATATCATCAAAATATTAAACACGATTGAATCTAGTCTCAATACCATCCAAATACCTTGAATACAAGGTCAATCACTATTTGGATATGTAACCTATAGAAATCGAGCATTTTGGATGATATTTATTCATCATATATGATTTCAAATGACCTATGTACCTGCTGAAAAAAATAGGAAACATATATAAAAATTTATGCAATAATTTAATCAAATTAAATTCACTAATGAAAATAAAAATTATATCATTGTACCTCTCAATTGGATACATCAATTGATAATCTTCTGGTCAGCCATGTTTAGCTTCTTCAACCAAATGAACAATCAAATGAATCATCACATTGAATAATGAAGGGGGAAATAACATCTACAAATAAAAAAGTGTCAAAACAATTATTTCCTGAATTTTATCAAGATCATTTGGATTAAGACTTTTTCTATAAAGATATTTGAAAATGGTAAAATAGTTAATTTTTCAGTTAACATATTAAAAAATTCCAATGAAAACCACTATTCCATCAAAATACATGAGTTGTGACTTTTCAATCCTTGCAACTTTCAATTTTTTTAGTCAATGCACCTTGATATATGACTTGAATATCTATCTTCCACTTTTAAATTCTTTAAATCTTGATGGAATACATCTTTCTCTTGATTTTTCATTATAAAAATAGTTAAAGGATACTTTCTATTCTCAATTTCCCAAAAAGCATGCTTTATATTCAATAACTCTACATTCTTATGAGCAATAAGGTGATCCTTTGATTTACCCTTCTCATTAAGCAATGTGAAAATTAAATTGCCACATAATTTTTTCAGAATATACATTATGTCAAGAATAAAACATATCAAATTAAACTGGTAATGAGGAATTTTGAAAAATATACCCTATATTTTTGTGTTCCAGATGCTTCAAATATTTTACCTTGTACCCTTTTCCCCTTCTTTAAAATGATTATATTTTCCAAATTCTTCAATGACACTCATTAATTGTCCAATGATTTCTGAACCTAATAACACTTTTAGTGGATTTGTTAGTTTAATATCTTCATTGAATTGTGTCTTCTTAAACCTAGATTTATGAGAATAAATAAGGAAATCAATGATGACACATAAAACATCATTTTCTTCTATGAGGTAATTGTTGATGAACAAAATTACATACTAGATGTGACAAACTAGTATGAGTGTTCCAATCAGATAAGTTTCCTAATACAGGAATGTTAGTAATTGTCTATATTAAATTAACAAGTATTTCTAATAGTTTTCTCATTAAAGCGTCATATGTTTCCATTCCATCATCTCATAATTCTCCCAATTATTTGATTAGAGGATGAAGGTAAACATCAATTCTGTTTCTAGGCATTTTATTTCTTGAAATAATCATTTAAATAAAAAATTAATATTTACTCATACACAACTATGGAGGTAGATTATAAGGGATCAAAACAACTGGCCAAATACTATAATTAGTACCTAAAGTACGAAAGGGGTTAAAACCATCAGAATCCAATCCCAAACGTGAATTACTATGATTTGTGGAAAAATATAGATATAATGAATTACACATTTTCTATGATGTTGAATCTTTTGGATGTCTCGTCAAGCCATCATTATTATCTTGATCATGTCACTTCATTTCGTATGTAGTCTTAGATTCCATGAATTATAATTTTAAGCATCATATCAGAGGAAAGTAATGAAATAAAGTTGAAGGAGTTTTCTTATTTTTATTTCTTCATGGGGTTGCATTGATTTTTACTCTCATTGTTGTTCATTGAATTTCATCTACTTTTATGAAATCTTATGAATTATCCTTTGTCGGACTCTTCTATCTATTAAAGCATGCAATCATTAAGGAATTCATGCATCTTTGTATAATACAGTCCAAGTTTATTTATGACTTTATTAATCACATAGAATGATGCAATGATCATATCTTCACTAAATGCATCATGACGAAACTCTAAAATCACGTACATTTCTTTGTCAATAATTTCATAGAGAGTGTTTATATGATACAACTTAAGTGGAAAAGAAAACTTTGAATACTTATCACACCCTTCATACAGTTCTTGTTTCACATCTTCAAATAATTCATTAATCTCATTTTTTTGTCGTTGAAATTATTAGAAGGATTAAAATTCTCTAGGACAATTGAAGGATTTTTTGGATCTGTTGAAATCTTGAACATTATATCCTGCAAAGACAAATGTTTCATTTATCAAATTTCAAACTAAATTCCCCTCTAGAGGGTCACTTTGTGTTTCATTGATAGGATTATCTTTGTTTTAAATTTCCATAACAATATATTCACCATGCCAAATCCTACATAAATATTGAGAAGAACATTGTTTCTATATAAAATAATCATATACATCATTTCTATTTAACCATCACTTGAATTTTCAATCTGGACATACACATTTTATTCTACCAACCACTGGTCAGATTTTAATTACATAATATTTTTTTTCAAACTCTTGTCATAACGAGGTGTGTTTCGAGGTAAAGTAATCCAACTTTTATCCATATGTATTGGATTTTTACTCTTCTCCCTGTATATTAAGATATAAAGATATAAATGGTTAATCAAACAAGTACAATTAAAAGTAAACATCAATTAACTATGTTAATCTTAAGCATGGTTACATAATTTATCCTATAAATCTATAAATATAGTATATAAAATCATTGTGACGATACATGTACACCCAATATGTTCTTACATAGAAAGTATCATGCTAGTGTGGAAGAAGTATACTAAAACGTTAGTGAATAATCAATAAAACCAAATGGTTTCCTATCCTCTAATCAACCATTGTCTCAAACTCACTAAGGATTACTCACCAAGAATAGATGAGGCATAAATGAATCATGCAATTACAGAATATTTATAACACCACAGACAAACAAGAATTCATCATATAAATGATTCATGATCCCCATTTATAATAGGTATTAATGATAGTTATGTGTATAGGATTCCTAAGTGATAAAATTTATCATTTGATTGTACAATATGATATACTACATAATGATATAGAAAACCAATCATACAATATTAAAAACTTACACCTTACGATTGGGGATTTCACTCTCCGAGAAATGGAGGAGAGGGGTCGCCGTTGGGGATCACCATGAAGGAGCAGGGGGTCATTGTGGGGTCATCATCAGGTAGTAAGTGGGGTTGGGGTCACGAGGCACATATGTGAGAGTAGGAAAAGGGGTGGTCACCATTGAGGATGATTGGTGAGCCGTCAGGGGGAAGTGGGGGAAGGGGGGAGAGGTATGTTGTTGGAGAAAAGGGTGGTCAGTGTCGGGGTGATGTGGGGTCGAGGGTGAGGGGTGGTCACCTACATTGGGGAGAGGTGCGACCAAGGGAGAGGGACAGTTGTCGGATTCGGGGACAGGTTTGGTAGAGGGGGGTAATCAATGGAGCTGGGGAGAGGCATGATCGAGAGTGAGGGACAATCGCTGGAATTGGTGAGAGGCGCAATCGAGAGAGAGGGGCGGTCACCGATGTTGGGGAAGGGGTGGTCACCAATGTCAGGGAGAGGTGGGTATGAGGGATCGGTGTGGGGTAGGGTGACGGAGGGAGTTCCTAGCACCGGGGAGAGTCTTAATCGAGGTGGGGTTGGTCACCAGTGTTGGGGAGAGGCGAGGCCGAGAGGGAGGGGTGATTGTCGACGTCGAGGAGAGGTGCCGCCAAGGGGGAGGGGCAGTCGCCAGCATCGGGGAGAGGCACGACCAAGGGAGCGAGGGGTTAGGGAATCAGGTGTACGGGGTGGGGTCAGTTATTTTTTAAAAATATTAGAAGTAGTTTCATTGAAGCTGCCACTATATTTAAAATATAATTAATAATTTTTTTTGGTAGTGATTATTAGAATTGCCACTAATAAACTTTCACTAAGACCACTCTTTTTTGTAGTTCTAAATAACATAGTTTGACTGAATCTTACACTAAAAGTGACATATATAATTTTATTATCGATTCTAAATCTATATAAGTCACCAAGAAATACCATCTCTCTAACCTCTCCAACAATTGGATTTCTCTCACTAGAATTTTTTTCCCACTTTATGAATTTTCTCACCCATAGTATTTTTTATTAGTTTCAGGAATTTATCTCACTACAAGAATTATCACCCAAAGGAATTTTTTTTACATTAAGAAGTTTTATTCACACCTATATGTGACAAAGTATGTACATGCACAACATCATATTATAACTTCATATTACATAAATTAATTTTGAAATGTAATCATTGAATCATTGTACAAATTTAAAATCTCGAACCTCGATGTCACTCAACTATGCCCCAAGCCCGGTTGGCTACATGGCCTCAAGCACATCTTCTCAAATGCCAGAGGGTTATGACTAGCAGTTAGGGACTAGTTGATTCATTAGGGAGACTATACCCCCATCACCATAATTTATCACAATGGAAGTCAGTCACATTAAATAGTGGATGCGGATACAATAAGCATACAATAGATAAAATAGACAATGAAGACAAGAATATGTAACTAGCCAGAAGTGTCTCATATACCATGATGCAGTTGATACATGTATCTAGAAAATATTAGAAATAGGGACATAGAAATATAATAAAATACAAGTATCTAAAATCCAAAACAACCGAAAAGTGCCCTCGTCGCATCGCAAGCCTCATCTTAGTCCTATGCTCCCATTCTATAAAACAATGATCAACAAGTAGTTTTAGGAAGATTTCCCCTACTATCACCTGTAACAATATAATATGTTTGGGTCCCCACAGAGGCCAAAATATGATTTGAGATAAACATCCCAGTAGGTTTCCAGCTAAATATATATACAGTTCTAAGAATTACTGTGAAATATGCTAAACAAGTGAATGTAAGTATTAATGTAAGTGTGAAAGTCCAAGGCATATAACTACTACAAACAAGTAATACTAAACAGCCTCTTGTGGCTCCCTGCAACATGTTTTGGCTCCTAACAAGGAATCTATAGGAAATATAAACAAACAACATAGGCTTTCCACATAACCATCCATATCATGTCCATGCGTCCTTACCTTATAAAGAAAACTATATCGAAAACCCACGGCCTTGTCGTATAGCCACAATCATATATCCCACAGTCATTCCATATAATGACGTATAGATCACAAAGTGCCGAATCTATGGTGCTGAAGACCAAGGAATCCTCTTCGAGTTTTAGGAGAATCTTGATGGAATATTGGAAATGGCACTAGTTGGAATCCTAGGAACATGTGTACCAGATGTCCTACGTTAGTCCAATATAGCTGGATCCATGGGGTAGCAAGGCCTAAGGCATCTCATGGAATAATGGCCAAAGGTGCATAATCACCCAATATGTCCACTACTACATTCCAGATCCATGGAGTTCCATTCATGAAATTTATGTAAATCATCAATCATTCCATGCCTTTAACAATTTCAAAACATATGATTCTACCCACTCATATAAACAATTACATTCAAAAAAAATCAATTAGTATACCCACTCATTTAAACCATTAGATATCCTGAGTATACCTACTCATTTACTCCACTTTCATTTAATCATGTCACATGGATATAGCCACCCACATATCACCAATTTCTATTTAACACATCACATTGGTATACCCATCCATTAATCACTATTACCAACCAAACTATTTAAGCAATCTAAAAACAGCCAACGAGTATACCCACTCATTTGAAATGTTCCATTTAAGTATTTAATCATGTTAGGTATGGAATTTTATAATAACACAAGGTAAGGAGGTAAGATATCTCCTATTTATGTAATTCGGCCTCATTTAAGTACAACCGAGCTTCCTTAAATTAGGAAAACTCGAGGTCACACCCCAAGGGTAGTTCATCAATGGTAAAAACCAAATTATAGGCATGGTGCACCCCATGAGTGTCCATGGGCGGGGTCAAAAAACACAAACATATCTCAAAGAACCTATGGGAGTCCCAAATACGTCCTACCTCATCTTTTTCAGATTAACACATTAAAACCAGGGCCGCGATAAAAAGTCCAACGGGCAGAAAAAATGTCAATAGCTCTATAAAGCATCAAAAGCCGAAAGAAAAGTATAGACCACATACCATATCTCATTAGTGGATTTCTCATCTAGTATTAAGTCCTAATTCATCCTGGTTGGGAATAAATCTAAAGAACATATAAATAACAAGAAATTAGGGCATAAAAGGCTAAATCCAAACAATGCAACTATTCTTCGGAAGAATCATGAATGGATAAAAAGGAATCAATATCTTACCATCAAAGTTCCAACAAAAATTATAGGGAAAGAAATGGAATCCAAATGGGTGCTATATCTGAAAAGATAGATAAGAAAGTTTTTAGGCTTCAAAAAAGAGAAAAAAGGCTTATGTCCAAAAAATTGAGGTCCATGCCTCTATTTTTAACAAATTCAGATCGGAAATTACAAGACAAGTAATTTCCTCACATGGTGTGTAATGATCGGTTTTACATTAAATGGGAAAACCCTTAAACATCGTGAAAGGTCCTAGAAAACCCATTATAGGTTATGAAATCATATTACACAGTGTGTAATCCAATTACACATCGTGTAATTGGCCTGCAATCGCTATACAACCTTCTTGCCTATTATTTCCCAAAAACAACCCAACCAGCCCATGGCCCAACTTATGTTCTAAGCCAAAAAAGAAAGTAAAATATTCATACCTCAAGAAAACCCTAGGATCTTACAATATTACCCCTTAATGCAACTCTTCCCCGAATGTCGCTCTCATGGGTAGTCAAGATCCATTTGAAAAAACTCATGTCACTAAGCACGTATGTCGGCCTCCCGCTTCTAATTATCGTCTTGTGATCGGTCTTTCATCCATATAAATTGTACTCAAGGAACTAAATAGCCTTGTATAACCTTTATTATCCTATAAACAATACTAATTAGATGCTCCTTGAATAATGAATCAAATTGTAGCTCAACCCCCACGTATTGAAAAGCGTGAGATGAGTCTGAATTATAATGGCGTAGTTGTGATACGTGGAAGACATCATGCATGTATCAGTACATCTGAAGTAACTAAAACAAATAGTCTACTGATCTGACTCTCTCATAAATCTTGAATGGCCCAATATATAGTGGTGAAATCTTACCCCGTATCATGATCCTTCTATGTCCTAACCTTAGTGAAACACATAAAAAAACCTGATCCCTGACCTCAAACTCTAGAGGTCATATACGGTGATCGACATAAGATTTTTATCAAGATTGTGCAGCATCCATATGCTTCTGAAACAACTGGGTATACTCAGAATTCCCTTTCTTGAGTCAAGGTCCCAGTAAATCTACCTCGCTTACCTCTAGCCATCATAAGGGTGATTGGCATAGCCTACCGTACAAAGCCTCGTAAGGAGGCATCTGTATCATTGCCTGATAATTGTTATTATAGGATAAATCATCTAGATGAATGTGTCTCGCCCATGATCCCCCAAAATCTGTGACACATTCTCTCCTCATGTTCTCTAGAACTTGTATCATACACTCTGATTGGCCATCAGTCTAAGGGTGGTGGACTGTGCTCAGAAGCACCTATGAACCCAGTGCCCTCTGAAAACTCTATAAGAAACGAGATGTAATGTTGGAATCCCTATTTGAAATGATATTGCATGAGAACCCATGATGTTGTATTATCTCATGGATATACAACCCTCCAAGAACATTTACATCAAAGGTATCCTTTATCGGCAATAAATGATCAACCTTTTTGATCCCACCAACAACAACCCATGCAGTATCATTAACTCAAGGCGACCATAGTAAACCATTCATGAAGTCCATTATGACATCATCTTATTTCCACATTGGAATAAGTAATTTCTATAAAATCATGTCTGGTCGTTGATGTTCCTCCTTCACATGCTGACAGGTGTAACACCTTGTAACAAAACTAGCTACCCCACTTTTCATACTTGGCCATTAGTATTGATGATGTAAGTCACAGTACATCTTGTTGACTCTGAGATGTAGTGCCCAATATGAACCATGAAACTCCACCATCATATCCCCATGTATATCCACTGGACCCCAAACACATCCATGGATATGTGAGATCTCATCAACACCTACGGTCCAACCAGTTGGAGGGTCCTCACCTTCCACACTATCTCATAGGACTAGACGCTCTGAATTTGATAACTACCTTATCCTTACTTTATCCAATAGGGTAGAATTCACAACTATGGATGTTGGATATGTCTATCCCTAACTGTTGTGCACCTCCATATAGATCTTAGAGAATAACGCCATATGTTTCAACTTGCTACTTGCCTGCTGCACTTTCTGTATCTGAGTCCACGTGCTCAGTGCATCGAACAATACATTACCTTTACCAGTCATGTATTCAATCTTGAATTCAAAAGACTATAGGTACTCCACCCACCTTTTTCCCTCATATTCAAATAATACTGAGTAAATATATACTTGAGGATTTTTTAGTCTGTATACACCAAAAAATGATCCCCCAAAAAATAATGTCTCCAATAGTGAAAAACATAAACAACTACGTCTAGATCAAGATCATGCATAGGGTAATTCCTCTCAGGTGGAATTAGAAAGTGAGACTCATAGGCCAAAACTCTATCCCCCTACATCAGAACTACTCCCAGCCCAATACTTGATGTGAAAAATTAAGGATGGAACACTCGGTTCATCAGCACCATCAAAACTACTATCGTGTTTGTGAGACTGAATAGTATAAACAGTTACTCATATAGACCATACCTACTATGAAAGGTTGTACGAGGTATGTATGTGGGTCAAATATGTACCTGGTGATATCCTAACCTGAGTTCAATTTTCAAGAATACTCGGGATCCTATAATCTTATCAAAAATTTCATCAATTTGTCGAAAGGGATATCAGTTTTTGAAAATTATCTGATTCAAATTACGATAATCCCCAAATATACTAAGAGTTATATACACATTTTTTGAAAAAAGAACTGGAAAACCCCATAGAAAAGTATTTGGTCAGATAAATCCCTTTGCCTCCAAATACTCTAGCTTTAACATAATTTCATACAACTCCATTGAATCCACCTAGTAAGTAGAAATGGATACTGGTGCAGCTCATAACACTAGTTCAATAGAGAACTCAACCTGTCTCTCGATAGGTAAACAAGAGAATTCATCTGGGAACATGTCCCTGAAACGATCCACCATTTGAGGAATGTCTACAAGACTCACTCACTGGTCATCCAAAATTCAAAATAGCAATCTAGGTTGTCATTCTGCCCAACTCATGATAATCTAGTCCATCTCAAATCGCCTGGACACCCCATTCACCATTGTGAGTAAGCACTGCATCCTCGGGTGATATGATAGTTACCCTTATCTGATAATAGACAATGTAAGATCGATAATATACTAAACAGTCCATCCCAAGAATGACGTCAAACACTATCATCTCAAACACATAAATATCTCAAATGAAGTAACACCCACCAACCTCAAGGGGGTACACCCCCCACTAGATCACATCATCCATTCTGATTTCTAATAGTATTTCTAGAATTAAAACTCTTTCAAAATACCACACAACAAGCCCAAGGATTTTCACCATAGGTTCGGATATGAAAATATGAGATACACCTGTTTCAAAAAGAGCAGATGCAATTGTAGAGGCTACTAAGATCATTCATTTAACTGTAGACTGTATAAAACCTTTCTCTTCAGGGGTAGGTTGTACATAATATAATTGACCTATACCACGAACCTATGTAACAACCTCATGCTCAGAGTAGGTCCCCTTCGATGTATAAGAGTAATTGGTGTATGGCTACCTCAGAATAGACCACTATTTCTACAGCCTGATCAGCCTGCATTGCTCTAGCTTCTTAATTGACATAGATCTTAGAAACCTGCTCCTGAACCTGACCTCGAAGCTGACCCCTACCACTCACAAATGGAGGGAAGGTCCTGTAAAACCATTGCATGTGGCCCATCCCTCCATAAGCTCGGCACTTGACTGGGTCGTAGTCACGCTGATTCATCATGTTTCCACTCCTTCTACACTAGTGAAAAAACACTGAACTACTAGAACTCATAGCCTAACTAATGCTCATCTCATGGTAAGCATCAAAATGGTGCTTCTTGCCTAAAGATGTAGAACCACTAGGTTGATAAGAAACATTTCCCTGCTCTAGATCCTAAAATTCCCTTAGG
This sequence comes from Viscum album, assembly GCA_963277665.1. Taxonomy (NCBI): domain Eukaryota; kingdom Viridiplantae; phylum Streptophyta; class Magnoliopsida; order Santalales; family Viscaceae; genus Viscum; species Viscum album. Next base: position 957,183,080 of record OY728148.1, on the reverse strand, counting down.
TTCCACTCTATAATCAGTGCCTGATTCACAATCTCAGTGATAGATGTCAACCTGAACACGTTGACCTAGGATTTGATAATATACCAGAGGCATTCCTCAAAGAATCTCAATCTCGACAGCTCATCAATAAGGTACATCAGTGCAAAAATATGAAACTCTGTAAAGTTTGTTGAGTACTCTATAACCGTCATGGTTCCCTACACTAGACTCATGAACTCACTAGATCACTCTGCCCATAGTGTCTTGGGGTAAATTTAGTCAAGTAGGTAGGTCTGGAAATCAGTCCAACCCATATCTCGTAGCCTTTCAGCCTGGTTCAGAACATCCGACCAGTACTTTACTACTGCATGTATCATATAAGGGGTGAGCTTTACCCTCCTCTAAAGATGTGTCTTCAGATGCTCGAAGATAGATTGTGTGGTCTCAAGCCACAACTCAGAATCTTGTGGACCATCATCCCCCAAAAACGTGAAAGGATGTTGCTGCTAGAACACCCATGTCATCTCGGCCATACTCATGGTAGGCTGCGGGGATCCTTGAAAATTCTGCATATAGAAAAATAACCCCTCGTGGAACTATGCCTTAGCACCTATGTCTAAAACAGTCTATTATACCACAAAAAGCACTAAAATAGGATCCACTAGTATCTCATGGCCCTCCACCTTTAAAGCATGTTCATCGCCACCCTCTTGTCATACCATTGGAGGTCTTCATGGTGACATGCCTCTACAATGCCAAACACTCGCCTCAGAAAGGAATGATATCAAAGTCGCATCTCAAAAGCATAGGATAGATCAATACCCTCCTAAAAAAAGTCATAACACACTACCTAATCCTAAATCCATGACTGAATAAAGAACAACCACAACACAACTAGAAAGACTCCCCCTCACCCACTCAAAATCTTGGTGTAGGTAATGTCTCTATTTTCCATTTATTTTCATTTAATATTCATTATTTGACATGATTTAACCAATGGTCCACCATGTTCTGATCCTTGAGGAGCCATAACACCTCATGAACCCAAATTTGATACCCATATAATCCATACACATCAAATTCACTTTAAATTTTTAATATAAAAGGTACTTCATTTTCTATTTCATAAGGGCCCATACACCTTACGAATTAAAATATGATGTCACTTCTCTATCCTCTGCACAAAGTCTGTCAAAAATTTAAGAAAAACGATTAAAGCACCTATCACAATATCAAGCATCAAATAATTCATCTTAAATGGAATGATATAATACATGATATATGATTTCTAACATAGACTATATGATTCATGAGATGGAATACCCTCATATCATCGGGTTGCAAAAAACTAGAACCCACAATTGCATCAATATTATTGGCATAAATCATGTGTGCCGCCTAATGGTGAAATCAAATCACCTGTAGTAGTCAAAACCAGAAAATCGCAATTTCATTTCAGGTAATTTGGATTTTTCATGTACATGGGTTAACTACACTCGAGCATAGCTCATTAACAAATTCCATTTTCCTTCATATCCATGTCTCTTGTATCCAAATAGTAAATAAAACTAGAAAAGAAATTTTCTCTGATACCACTTTGTAACGTCCTGAATATGAATGCCACTCAATAGTGCCCCAATCCCTGTTGAGTACATGGCCTCAAGCGCACTCCTCAAATGCCAGATTCTTCCGATTAGTGGTGAGGTCCTAGTTGAGTTATTAGGGTGACTATTCCCTCATTACCAGAGTTTATCATAGTGTAAGTCAATCAAATTCAATATCATAATTAAATACAATAAGCGGACAGTAGGTAAAATAGATAAGCAAGACAGGAATATATAACAACCCATAAGTGTCTCATATACCATGATGCAGATGAAACATGTATCTAGAAAAAAACCAAAAAAATATACATGGAAATAAAGTACAATACAAGTATCCAAAATTCAAAAAGATCAAAAAGTGTCACAGTATCATCGCAAGACTCATCTGGGTCTCATGCTCCCATGCTCTAAAGAAATGATCAACAACTAGTGTTAGGGAGCTTTCCCCTACTATCACCTAAAACCATATAATTTGTTTGGGTCCCCATGGAGGCCCAAACAAGGTGTGAGATAAACATTCCAGTAGGTTTCCACAAAAAGATATATACAATTCTAAGTTGCACTATGAAATATGTGAAATAAGTATAAGTAATCAATAATGTAAGTGTGAATGCCCAAGGCATATAACCAACGCAATCAAGTTATAACAGACAGCCTCTTGTGGCTCCCTGCAATAAGTGGAATCTCCTAACAAGGAACCTATACGAAATATAAACAAATAGAACAACCTTGTCATAAAACAATCCATATCTTATCCAGACAGCCTTACTCTATAAAGAACACCATATCAAAAACCCAGGACCTTGTCATACAACCACAGTCATATATCCCATGATCGTGGCATATAATGAAGTGTAGACAATGAAGGTCCAAATCCAATTTATTGAAGACCAAGGCATTATCATCAAGTCCAAGTATCAACTTGATAGAAAATCAGTATAGGTATTGGTAGGAGTCCATGGAGCATGTGTACCAGCATGTCCTGCGTGAGTCCAATCAAGCTGGATCTAATGTAAAACAATGCCCGAGACATCCCACAGAATCAAGACCCTATGTGAACACTCAAACAAGGTGTCCACTACTGGATTCCAAATCCATGGAGATCCGTCTTTGGAATCTATGTAAATCATCAACAATTCCATACATTTAACAATTTATAACCATATGAGTCTACCCACTCATATAAACAACTACATTCAAAACCATTCAATGAGTATACCTACTAATTTAACCCATAACATCTCATGAGTATATCCACTCATGTACCCCACATCCATTTAATCATGTCACATGGTTATACCCACCCACTTATCACCAATTTCCATTTAACACATCACATGGATATACCCACCCATTAATCATAATTACCAAAAAACCCATTTAATCAATCTAAAAACAACTAACAAGTATACCGAATCATTTAACAAGTTCCATTTAAGCATTTAATCAATTTAGGCATGACATATTAAGATAACACAAGACAAGGTGGCGGGACATCCCAAACAAAAAAACATTATGTGCATATTTGTTATCAAATAATGAGGATTTGTTTATTTTTTTATTCATAAAACCCATGTATTTCAATGTTTTATTAAAATAATTGGTAATTTGAGTTTTAGAATGATTATGAGAAAAATTGTGAAAATTGCATAATTTTTTTTTATTTAAAGATATTTACCAAAAGGGTATTTTTGTCATTTATTAAAAAATATAAGTCAAATATTACTGTTTATGTTTTTTGTTATAATACTGATTTTATTTTCTTCAACATTATCTTTATGATCTAGAGCTGATTCAAAGATCTATTAGTCCAAAAAATTCATTGAATTTGGAAACTTTTCTGGGCGGACAGCATGGACCTCACCATCGTAACGGATGCACAAATCGGTCTCCTCACCTATAATATAGGTTATTCTACCTGGGATATCACTAGAAAACATAGGACTGACTCTAAAACAATTTTGGGGTAGTTTATAAGTCATTAAGGTTTCCATTGATCATTATATATTTGAAGGAAGCTTCCTTGATATTTCGGCCATAAAAAGTCTTATTCAATGAAAATTCCATACCTCCTTAATACAATGTCTAAATGAGCTGAAATGTGGAGGTTAAACGGAAAAAATAATTAGGAACAACTTGTATGAAGGAGTCCATGTGTTAATCGACCATTTATTTTGCCAAAGGTGCACAATCTTTTAGGGGATATACTTCTGCCAATAAAAGGAGGCTCTCACCCACTTCCCAAATCATTAGCTAAACACCAACAACCAGGGGGTTCCCAACGGGGCATGGGACGATGCTAAAACTCTCTTCCCACCCTATTTCATCTTTTTCTTTTAATTTAATTTTAGTTAGGTATTATTTTTCAATTGTAATTCAAATTTTATTTTTATCAATCCATGCCTTTGTATTTCTCCATCCACATTTCTTCATTTCTTTCCCTATCTCTCTCTTCTCTTCCACCCACTCCACCAAGTAATATATTACTCTCAGAAATGAGAGGATAACCCAAAGACTAGGCCAAAGGGGACGTGAAGGTGATCATGAATTTTTTTAATTTTTAATTTTCATTTTGTAGATATATTTGAGTTGCATGCACGGGTATGTCGAATGTCCCTGATGTTGTGACTACCACAGATAACATGAAACTCAACCTATCCATATTATTTTATTTAATAATTCTCCGTCTCTCAATTGGTTAGTTCTTCACAAATTGGAGTTGAGATAATCAATGGATGAAACGACTTCAATTAAACTGGTTCCTGGAAGATGACACATTCTAGAAATAGGTGTGTCACCAACATGGATTAATGGAGGAGGTGGAATTGAGAGTGCTCAAACATTAAATGATATTCAACAATTTATAAACAAAGAATAGTAGTTCAATCATGATATTTCTTGTTTGTATTATCAAACATAAATAAAAACTATTAAAGAGGATAATGATTGAATATTTAACCAACTCCCAAAACCATGTTGTTTCTTATTAATTCATTTTATTTAGACTTGAATCATAGTATAAATTTATATTTCTTTCTTCACATATCATTAATTTAAAAATAAAAAACCCAAAAATATTTTAATCACTTCCATATAATAAACAAAACCACAAAAAGAGACAGAATAGGTGAATTAAAAAATTTAATTTTACTACATTGAGAAGGATATTCAAGAGAGTTGACCTTGGTCTGCCACTGTTCTGCACTAGGAAAAATATAATTATTTTTGTCCACACCCCACAACAGACGTGCGTCAAAACTTACGCTGTTTCCGGGGATCCAATCATTATTTCATTTAATTTTTCTATTTTCACATATTTTTTATACATCATTTTATTTAAAAACTAAAAAAAATTCCATGATGTATTCAAATTCTGAATATTATGCATGGAAAAATTACTCACAAGTACAGCAAAAAAACAAGAAGATGATTTATATTTTAGAAGAGATCAGATGCATGAACTTAGAGAAAGCATTGAACAACTAACCAAAAAGGCTAATAGAGAATTTTATTATGTTCATGCATTAATACAGTAACCCAACCATAATCCAAAGTAAGAACATGAGAATGTAGTGGAATAAATTTCACCACTTATATTTGAAATAGAAGAACCCGAGGAAGCAAGGGAGGAAGACGTATCTACTGAGCTATAACTGGGAGATCAAAAAAATTTGGATGAATTATTGATTAAATATGAGGAAATACCTAAATTCCCCACACAATATAAAGAATAAGATTCAGCACCACTGAAGGAAGAAACCACCCATGTGGTGGAAGTTGAAGTCAAGATGTAGGAGCTTGACTACCTACCTTTATCCTCAGAGAGTATACTCCAATAGGCACTTTCCACTATGGCAGATATTAAAGCTGAACTGACTCAGGGAGTTGAACCATTCATTGAATCTATCCCTTCTAATTTTATTGAATATAAATTCTACATCACTCCATGTGGTTTTGATTATATAGAATTAGACAACCTCAACTCTGTTTTGGAGGACGAAGAAGAACCTCGATGTGCACATGTTAAGGAACATAAGGAGCTCCCTAGATACATTTATTATTTATTCAATGATGTTCATGAAGATATTATAGTGTATTTCCCTAAGTAAACCATGACAAAATATGCTTTCGTGGTGAATAATTTGATCTTGATACTTAATGTTTTAATATTATTCCAATTGAATTACTCTTTGACATTCCCATTGACTATTATTTTGATGAAGCATTCCTCATGTAACTAATGGACAGAGAATAAGTGGTTTCACAAGTATCAACAATGAAAGAGGATGGTTCATACTTCATCCCACCCCCTCCATGAATAACTCATTGTATAGGGGGGATATAGTAAACTCTTTCCCAGAAGGATGAAGAAAAAGTTGGGAAAATCCACATGTGGTCGTTCAAATCAAAGAATCATTATCCTCCATCAGAATTTGGATAACAGTAGGTACTACCCTCTAGAGTCAGTCAAAATTCATGGACCACTTGTGGGATAATACCATGATTTATCTTTACTTACTTTCTAGGAATTTATATCTCAATTTATTTTCATTGAAATAATTTAGCATGTGGTCCCCTCCAACTTTTATTTTGTGATTAAATGAAATCATCAATGTGATTAAATAATTAATTTTTTTATAGGATCATGACAGTAGAAGGAAGACCCAAACCGTAAAGGGGAAGGACCAAGTTTCGTTGAAAAAGGGTGTTCAATTTTATTGTTTTATCTTTTAAATTCTCCACATTTTTTTCTACATCATGTTTTTATCTTTAAAGATAGAATTTCATTCCCACACTTGAAGTCATGTTTTACTCGACTTATCAAAGATACATGAGTTTCTTAGGAATCCTGTGATTCCATGTTTTAGATTTCAATGTTGATATGATTGAACGATTGAAATAAATAATTGAATTTTTAAAATGAAGCATGGATATTGAAGTAATGACTTTGGACTTGAAGGAATTAATTGATTCATGTAAATTATATTTCTCTACCATCCTTCATGCATTGAATTTCTGATGTTCATGTGAATTGATTTATTAGTCATGCCATGAGTGATTTTATAATATTATAATTTCTATTCCGAAGAGGATTTATAGACCATGTACTTACTATTTATTCTTGATCATATTTCTTGGATGATCTTGGGACATGTAACCAAAAAGAACTTGTATTGAAACATATCAAAGCTTTGACTATGAAAAAACACATTTAAAATGATTGAGGCAACTTTTGGAAATCCAATTTTCCTTGAAAGGTCACCTTTACATCAATCCTTATTTTATCCCATAGATACAATGAATGACCTTTATAGGAATGAGCCATGTTTATCCATTTTTATCCATTCCTACCCTCCTTTGAGTATTTTCATGATATTTCAAAGTTGAAGTGTGGGGTCAAAGGGAATAATAGTGGATGGGATAATATAAATTGAATGGATGAAGTGTGGGGGTATTATTATGGTAATTGTAAAAGGATGTGGAATCATTCATTATACTCTATTTTTTCCCTCTTGAATTAAAAAATAACAAAAATGACAAAATGAACCAACAAAAAGAGAAAAAAATGGGTTGTGATTTGGGAAAACTAAAAATAACCATTTTATAGACCGATGATCTTATGAGAATATGTTGTTAGATGATGGATGTGAGATTTGATATAATCATATCTTTCTGAAAAATAATAAAAAGTAAAAAAGACAAAAAATCAATAGGGTGCACAGATCATTCATTATGCATACTTGATCATAACCTTTTCTTTTGAGTTTTGGTAATTTTGTGTTGCTACTTTGTAGGGGATAATTTCATTATATTTTTACTTTTGATATCATGTATAGTACTTAAGAGATTAGCCTCCACCTTGAGCCTTAATTTTTAAAGCATCAAATCCTACCAACCATAAACTTTAGAGTCAATAGAACCTTAATTTAATGTCCTCATGATTTTATGTGCATTTTTTCTCTACAAAGTGGAGAAATTAGTTCATTTACAAGACTATGGCTAAGGAGCATGTTCTCGTTATATGAGAATAACTCTACTCGAATTTTATCATGAGTGATGAGAGAAAAGAATCAAAAGTGAGGTAAATCATGACTTATCATGTTTAATAATAATTAATCAAGGATATTGAATGAATGAAAAGATAAGATTCATCAATTTTCAAAGGGTAAAAGTAAAATATGTGAATTATTATTTTTTCATTGAAAAATGGGAAATTAAATTGATATTTTATGCAGATTTTTGAATGTTGGATATCACATTGAAATTTTTTTTGATTTTATTACCTTGGAATTTATATATTGGTAATATTGGTGTCCTCTGATTTCTATTTGGAGATTTTATACATGGGGACAAGCATGGTTTATGTGTGGGGGTAGTTTATAGAGCAAATGTATGTGCATAATTTTTATCAAATAATGAGGATTTTTAATGTTTTTCAATGATAAAACCCATGTATTTCCATTTTTTATTAAAATAATGGGTAATTTGAATTTTAGAATGATTATGAGAAAATTTGATAAATGTTCATAATTTTGGATTTTTGAAATAATTTTACCAAAAGGGTATTTTTGTCATTTCGTAAAAAATATAATTCCAAAATTCGTGATTTTTTTTGAATCCTGATTTTATTTCATTAAAATTTCTCTTCGGGTCCTAGAGTTGATTCAAATATCTTTTAGACCAAAAAAATCATTGAAGTTGGAAACTTTTCCGAGCAGACAGCGTGGACCCCACCACCGTAACAGATTCTCAAATCAGTCTCCTCACCTCCAATTCAGGTTATTACACTAGGGACAACACTGTTACACATAGGAACAACTCTAAAACAATTTTGGTAGTGTTTTTAAGTCATTAAGGTTTCCATTGATCTTTATACATTTGAAGGAATCTTCATGGAAATTTCGGCCATAAAAATCCTTATTCAATGAAAATTCCATAAGTCCTTAATACTATGGATAAATGAGATTAAGGTTTGAGGGTGAATGGAAAACATATTTATGAAAAAAAAATTATGAAGGGGTCCACGTGTGAATCGACCATTTAATATGCCAACAACTCACAAAAGTTCAGTAGATAGAATTCTTCCTAAAAAAGGAGGCCCTTGACTCCTTCCCAAATCATTAGCTTGACACCCACAACTAAGGAGGGATCCCATCAGGACACGGGCCGATTCTTCTCCTCTTCCCCCCTACTTCTTATTTTAATTTTTTTTAATTTTATTTTTTTAATAGTTCTAAATTGTAATTAAAAATTTAGTTTTATTAATCCATGTCATTGTATTTATCCATCCACATTTCTTCATTTCTTTACCTCTCTCTCTCTCCTCTTCCACCCACTGCACTAAGTAAAATATTACTCTCGGAAATGAGAGGTTGACCCTGAGACTTGGCCTGGGGGAGGTGAAGGTGATCATGAATTTTCATTAATGTATAATTTTATATTTGTAGATATATTTTAGTAGAATTCATGGTTAAGGTGAATGTCCCTGATGTTGTGACTAATTCTAATGACATGTAACTCAACCTATCCCTATTTATTTATTTAATCATTTTTACTTGTCTCTATTGCTTAGTTATTCACACGTTGGTGTTGATCTAATTAATGGATGAAACAGCTTCGATTGAATTGGGTCTTGGAAGATGACACATTCTAGAAAAAGGTGTGTCACCAACTTGGATTAAAGGAGGAGGTGGAATTGAGTGTTATCAAACATTAAATGATATTCCACGAGTTATAAATAAAGAATAGTAGTTAAAACATGATATTTAATGTTTGTATTATCTAACTGAAATGAAACATATAATTGATAATAATTATTGAACATTTAACCAACCCCCAAAACCAAATTCTTTCATATTAATTTACTTTTAGAAAGGGAGGTTTTCCCAATGCTTGTATAGTACTTTTACCAATAGTTTAAGGAAACTGTTGGTAAAAGCTGGTTAAATAATCTTTTCCCAACAGTTTTTCAAAACCTTTGGGAAAAGAATACACTATACCAATGATTTTATTAAACATTTGGTATAGAGAGGTTTAAATCATCCTTTATTAATGGTTTTTACAATCTTTTGGGAATGTTTTTCCCCAAACTCACAAACGTTCGAACTCCCCCATTCTGCGCGACTGCAACCCTAAACAGAAGGGAGAATTGGGATTTTCCTTCCCCTATGGCTGAAATAATTCCATATTTAAAATTTATTAGTTCTTCACATGTATTATATAAGTTATATTGCATATACTATTTTGTTTTTATGTTTTCATTTGGGTGAAGTGGAGAAGTGGGATTCTGTTTACTCTACTATGGAAATTCTTCGTTCTGATCCTTTTTCAAAATTTCATAGTACTAAACTTCTAATTTGTATGTGAAACTTTCATTTTAATGTTCTACATCTACTATTTTAGTTTTCTATTTTGATTTGGGTGTGTATGACTTTTGTTTTCTGTTTGATTTGGGTGTTTGTGTTAGGCTTTGACAGCGAATCAAATTTGATTCAAAATGAATTATGTGTTATTATCATCCATAAATTTTCAATTATTAGAAGGCTTGGTATTGATGGGAATTTTTTGTTAATATCATCCATTTTCCACATGATTCACATCATGGTAAGAATGTGTGATGATGTTGTTAAGATCAGAGAGAAAACTTATACACTCCAGGTTGTTTATAGTGGCATGGTTAGTCATGAGTGATAATTATCTTTTAAGATGACCGTATTATTATAACTTTAGGGTCAATTAAAAATGGTTCTCATTGTATGTTGTATATTATGTCTCTTTCTTGGCCAATACTCACTTTTATGATGGTGGGGTGCTTTTCACTAGCCATGCTGGCATGTGTATACATCCATAACAATGTTAGATAAGTCACCAGATTAATTTAGTAATCTTGTTATCATTTGAAAACATTATTATTAGTCACAAATTTAAAAATAAATGTTTTTGTCTTTACTTTATGAAATTAATCCTTTTTACAATCCATGAAAACCCTATTAGTGTATAAGCATAAACTTTATCCCCCCATGGGGTACGATTGACTTGAGGAACTAATTGGGTAATGAATGGTAAGACCATAGAGGTTCCATGAATGATTTATTGAACATGAGTCAATGATTTGGGATTCCTGTAACACATAATTGGGCATGATGTGTGTGCCTCTATTTGGGATGCCTATAAAGGGGCCTTGAAGTCCTCTTTTACCAACAGTTGTGTGAAACCATTAGTAAAACACTTCCTTTTACCAATGTTTTGATTCAATGACAAGGCAATTCACCTTTATTGATGATTGTGGATTTCGAGTTATTGACATGACTCACACTCTTTCCACTGATGAACCAGATGATTGGGATTTAGCTCAAGAAGCTAGGTCGAATTTTTGAATTTATTGATCCTCTTGTAGAGTACTACATCCTGATAGTTGTAACTATGTTTTTCTTCTTGATACATGACATACATTGCCATCATTCAGTTTATGATTCTGTTATTAGTTGGTATTACTGATATGGTTATTTTCAACCTTTTCCAATATTTTCCCATTGTTATCTTTCTTCCACTTTTTAACTGATAATGATAAAATTGTGCAACTTATGTAATGAGGGAATAGTCTCCCCCAGACGCAACAATGGATATCACTATTAGTCAACAACAATTGGAATTTTGGTAGATGTGCTTGAGGCCATGTGGCCATCTGGGTTTGGGTCACTAATGAGTGGAATCCTGGTTTGGGACGTCACAATTCTTGGATACCCTTTCTAAAGGTGTTTCTAATCAAATCCATAACTATAACTATTGATGGCCCCTCTCCAAAATCAATTGATACATGATTTAATGAATACACCTACATCATTTAGAGTGTGTATCCTAGTACATACCTTCAAACCACCATAAATCTTCTTTTTATTTATGTTTTTTTATCGGAATGGATTTTCTATATTATGTTTTTGTGTTTCACATTAGTTATTTGTTTCTAATTACTTCCATATTTGTTTTCATTGTAGGAAATGACACCCGTTGAAGAGATGTGGTCGAAAAAGATGACAGAAAATAATCATCGCATGACACAGATGGGCATTCCTGCACTCATTCATGTTGGGAGTATTTTATTTCAAATATATATATTTAAATAACTTATAATATCATGTGTTTACTTTTGTGTTGAACTTTTTTTCAAGGTCAACCCCCCAGTACAGAGGCTGGTTGTAGGAGGGTGGTGGTGTCAGAGTTAGACCATCATCTGGTGAACCTGGTACTGAGGCAGGTGGTACGAGGGGGAGGACGGGGCACACTCACTTGTATGGGATGCGGGGGAGGGGGTGTACTCGCTTGAGTGTGGTATGGAACCTCCAGACACAGTTTATGGTTGAATACAATGATGAATGACAAATGATTGATAAATCTGGGTAGGAATGTCGGGGTTTTTTGGTGACACAAGACAAATACTCCAACATCATTCCGGTCAGCCCTCTCTCTTGGAGACATCTTCCAAACGAAGTCAAGGTTAATGTGTGGGAACAAATATGGGTAAAAAATCGATTGGATTTAATTTAGTATTTATACATATATATATATATATATATGAATTAATCTATTGGGTGTCAGTTTCAATTTAACTTCCCTGATGGTGAAGGTGCATGAACAACATATTTAAAGGAGCTAGGAGATATTTGGAGAGGATATATGCATGCGAAGTATGTTGGATGGTGTGATAGAGTGGGCACAGAGTTGGGTATAGTACCTATCATGGATGACTGCCAGATAGAGAAATATTGCCAAAAGATTGCCCATTGGGTGACTGCGAAATTTAAAGTATTAATCCCATTTGAGGTATTTAAATGGAAGTTTTCATATTTTTCATTAATATTATATGACTTTATTATTAAACATTATTTAGTAATCTTATGAAAAAAACATTGATTCAAAGAAATACCTCCACACATTAGGGTGCACTACTACGTCAGATCATGAGAGGCAGTTTATACGATATAGTTGTTTATAATTTTTCTTTAGGACTTTCCCTTAATATTGTTTACTACTAAAATTATGTGATTAATTAAATATTTAATATATGAATATACATGAATTTATATTGTTTCCATGTCATTACTGAAGCAAAAAATTTAAATATTGAAGGATGTCTCCCTCGAGCAAAATTGTTTTTCTCGAGTAGATGGAAAAAATATAGAACTGCTTTTAATGAACCGACACAAGAGAAGATTTTTAGTTTTAATTTGTTTATTTAAAAGTTTAATATATATTTTGAAATTTAATAATCTATTAATTTTTTTAGCAGGCTGATTTAGAGGCCCTTGATGCCCCGGAGCCTGACAATTTAGGGCCACATGATCATTTATATCAGGTTTTGGGAGATGAGCACTCTGGTCGATTACGCTACTGACCTGGTAGAAATATAGTTTAGACAAGGTATTGGTCCTCTCCAGGTATCCATTATAGTACCACGGAGTTGGAACAAGTCAAGGAGCATGCAAGACAGTCTGATAAAAGGGTTACAAAGTTGGAAAAACTGGTTCAAATGAGGGAGAATGAATTTATGAAACTGATCAAAGCCTTATCTTCATCACTTCCTCCAGAGTCCAGCATGGCTTTTCAGACATATATGTCATCAATGGGTGCATTATCCTATGCACCAGGAAGTAGTTCTAGTGGTGGTTGACATGATGATGTTCCTGGTGATGACGAGGATGCTGAAGAGGACGAGGGCGAGGATGAGGATGAGAACGGGGGAGAGGATGGGACCGAGGGCGAGGATGGGGATGAGTATGTTCATGGGGATGATGATGAGGATGATTACGAGGACAAAGATAGTGGCGAGGATGAGGCTGATGATGACAGTGGTGATGATAATGGTGATCAGGGGAAGATTGATCCATTACATTTTTGAATTATGTATAACTCTTTAATTTTTAACCTGGTTTTTAACTCTGGTATTGATAATTTTGAATTTAGTATAATTATTTATTTTTGACCTAATATGGAATCCTAATGATGTTATAATGGTTTATGGGGCTTCTGGGGCTTTTTCGGAGCACATAACCCCGGTCGGCGTAAAAAACACTATGCCTCACGGTTAGGAAAAAATTTAAGTCCATCCCATAGGGAATCTACCAACCATATAGGGATATATATTAGAAGAAATGTACATAATTTTCCCTAACCATGCACTAGGGGATGCACATCATGCCAAATGTCTATAATTTTAGTATAAGATATTATCATTGTTGTTGCACGATTTGCCTCACTGGAATATAGAAAACTGACCAAACTCATTCGGATTGTGTTGATACTTTAAGAAAACGATCCATGATTCATATGTCTCATTCTTGGACAATACTCACTTTTATTATGGTGGGGTGACTTTCAATAGCCATGCTGGCATGTGTATACATCCATAACAATGTTAGATAAGTCACAAGTTTAATTCATTAATCTTGTTATCATGGACATACATTATTATTAAACTCAAATTTTAAAATAATTGTTTTTTCCTATACATTATGAAATTAAACCTTTTTACAAGCAATGAAAAACCTATTAGTTTATAATCCTAAACTTTATCCACCCATGTATGCGCTTGACTTGAACTACTAATTGGCTAATGAAAGGTATGACCATATAGGTGCCAGGAATGATTTATTGAATATGAGTGAATGATTTGGGATGCATGTAACACATAGTGGGCCCTGAGGCATATGCCTCTATTTGGGATGCCTATAAAGGGGCCTTTACGTCATCTTTTACAAAAAGTTGTGTGAAACCATTGGTAAAAATCTTCCCTTTACCAATGGTTTGATTCTATGAAAAGGAAATGCACCATTAATGGTGATTGGGGGTTTTGAGTTATTGACATGACTCACATTCTTTCCACCAATGAACCAGATGATTCGGTTGTAGCTCAAGACCCTTGGTCAAATTTTAGAATTTATTGAGCCTCTTGTATAGTACTACTTTTTTATAGTTGTAACTATGTTTTTATTTTTTATACATTACATACATTACTATCATTAGGTTTATGATTTTGTTGTTAGTTGGTATTATTGGTTTGGTAATTTTCATCCATTTCCAATATTTTCCCATTGTTATCTTTCTTCCACTTTGAACTAATAATATTAAAATTGTTCAACATAGGTAATGACGGAATATTCTCCCCCAGACACAACAAAGGCTCTCACTATTAGTCAATAACATTTGGAATTTTGGTAGATGCGTTTGAGGCCATGTGGCCATCTGGGCTTGGGTCACTAATGAGTGGAATCCTAGTTTGGAACGTCACAATTTTGGGATATCCTTTTTATAGGTGTTTATAATAAAATCCATACCTATAACTATTGAAGGCCCCTCTCCAAAATCAATTGGGACATGATTCAATGAATACACCTACATCATTAAGAGTGTGTATTCTAGTACTTACCTTCAATCTACCATAAATCTTCTTTTTCTTTATGTTTTTTTATCAGAATAGATTTTCTATATTATGTTTTTTTGGGTTACACATTAGTTATTTGTTTCTAATTACTTCCATATTTGTTTACATAGAAGGAAATGACACCCATTGAAGAGATGTGGCGGAAAAAGATGACAGAAAATAATTGTCGCATGACACAGATGTGAGTTCCTCCACTCATCCATGTTGTGAGTTTTTTTTTCAAATATATATATTTCAATAACTTAAAATATCATGTGTTTAATTTTGTGTTAAACTTTCTTTCAGGATCGACACCCTAGATGAGAGATATCTAACGAGGATCCTGAAATTACTCCCAGTAAAGAGGCTGGTGGTAGAAGTGGGGGTGGTGTCAGAGTTAGACGATCATCTGGTGATCTCGGTACTGAGGTCGGTGGTACGAGGCCCTGTGGTGCGAGAGTTATACAAACCACTGGTCATACCCAATTAGACTATGCCATTACCACATATGTATCTTCTATGGACCATTTTTATTCTGGTGTGTCTTTAGGGTCACATGAGATATTTAGGCCTCTGATGTTTACACTACCAGTTGGACTGACGTTTGTGCCATCATATTTTGCTTCTGGTTCATTATCTTGGAGCTATTATATTCCACATTCTTCAACTCCTACTCTGACACAGTATGTGGCTGAGGAGCGTACACTGAGGGACACTCCACCTGTACAGGATATTCCTTCAGCTTATGCACATCCAATGATGCCCGTTGATCCGACAACCACAGATATATTTATATAACCCTAAAAAAATTTATACCAATATTTATTTTTGTTATTAATTGTACTGATATTTGTTTCTTTAAAAACAGATTCATTTACCGATAGGAGGCGGGTGAGGGGGCGTACTCGCTTGCGTACAGAATGGAACATCTTGACACAGCTGATGGTTGAATACAATGATGAATGACAAATGATTGATAAATCTGGGAAGGAATGTCGGGTTTTTTTGGTGACACAAGCCAAATACTCCGACATCATTCCGGTAAACCCTCTCTCTTGGAGACATCTGCCACATGAAGTCAAGGTTAATGTGTGGGAACATATAAGGGTAAAAAATCTATTGGATTTAATGTAGTATTTATATATATATATATATATGAATTAATCTATTGGGTGTCAGTTTCAGTTTAACTTCCCTGATGGCGAAGGTGTATGAAAAACATGTTTAAAGGAGCTAGGAGATATTTGGAGAGGATATATGCATGATAAGTATGTTGGATGGTGTGATAGAGTGGGCACAGAGTTGGGTATAGTACCTATCATGGATGACTGCCGGAGAGAGAATTATTGCCAAATGATTGCCTATTGGGTGACTGCCAAATTTAAGGTATTAATCCCATTTGAGGTATTTAAATGACAGTTTTCATATTTTGAATTAATATTATATTATGTATTATTAAAAATTATTTACTAATGTTATGAAAAAAAACATTGATTCAAAGCAATACCTCTACACTTTAGGGTGCACTACTACGTCAGATCCTGAGAGGCAGTTGGTACGATAAAGTTGTTTATAATTTATCTTTAGGACTTTCCCTTTTTATTGTTTACTACTAAAATTATGTGATTTATTAAATATTGAATATATGAATATACATGCACTTTATATTGTTTCAATGTCATTACTGAAGCAGAAAATTGAATATTGAAGGATTTCTCCCTCGAGAAAAATTGTTTTGCTCGAGTAGAAGGAAAAAATATAGAACTGCTGTTAATGAACCGACACAAGAAAAGATTTTTAGTTTTAATTTGTTTATATAAAAGATAAATATATATTTTGAAATTTAATAATCTATTAATATTTTTAGTAGGATGATTTAGAGGCCCTTGATGCCCCGAAGCCTGACAATTTAGGGCCACATGATCATTTATATCATGTTTTGGGAGATGAGCACTCTGGTCGATTACACTACCGACCTGGTAAGAATATAGTCTCGACAAGGTATTGGTCCTCTCCAGGTATCCATTATAGTACCACCGAGTTGGAACAGGTCAAGGAGCATGCAAGACAGTCTGATAAAAGGGTTACAGAGTTGGAAGAACTCGTTCAAATGAGGGACAAAGAATTTATGAAACTGATCAAAGCCTTATCTTCATCACTACCTCCAGAGGCCAGCATGGCTTGTCAGACATAAATGTCATCGATGGGTGCATTATCCTATGCACCAGGTAGTAGTTCTAGTGGCGGTCGAGATTATGACGTTCCTGGTGATGACGAGGATGCTGAAGAGGACGAGGGCGAGGGTGAGGATGAGAAGGAGGGAGAGGATGGGGCCGAGGGCGAGGATGGGGCTGAGTATGTGCATGGGGACGATGATGAGGATGACGACGAGGACAAAGATAGTGGCGAGGATGAGGCTGATGATGATAGTGGTGATGATAATGGTGATCAGGGGCAGATTGATCCATTACATTTTTGAATTATGTATAACTCTTTATTTTTTAACCTGGTTTTTAACTCTGGTATTGATAATTTTGAATTTAGTATAACTCTTTATTTTTGATCTAATATGGAATCCTAATGATGTTATAATGGTTTATGGGGCTTCTAGGGCTTGTTCGGAGCACGGAACCCCGGTCGGCGTAAAAATCATTATGCCTCACGGTTATTAAAAAATTTAAGTACATCCCATAGGGAATCTACCAACCCTATAGGGATATATATTAGAAGAAATGTACATAATTTTCCCTAACCATGCACCATGGGATGCACATCATGCCAAATTTCTATAGTTTTAGTATAAGATATTATCATTTTTGTTGCACGATTTTCCTCACTGGCATACGGAAAACTGACCAAACCCATTCGGATTGTGTTGATACTTTAGGAAAACGATCCATGATTCATAGGTCTCTTTCTTGGACAATACTCACTTTTATGATGGTGTGGTGACTTTCAATATTCATGCTGGCATGTTTATTCATCCATAACAATGTTAGATAAGTCACAAGTTTAATTCAGTAATCTAGTTATCATGGACATACATTATTATTAATCTCAAATTTTAAAATAAATTCTTTTGTCTATACTTTATGAAATTAAACCTTGTTACAAGAAATGAACATCCTATTAGTGTAGAATCCTAAACATTATCCACCCATGTGTGCGCTTGACTTTAACTACTAATTGGGTAATGAAAGGTATGACTATATAGGTGCCAAGAATGATTTATTGAATATGAGTGAATGAATTGGGATGCATGTAAAACATAGTGGGCCCTGAGGCATGTGCCTCTATTTGGGATGCCTATAAAGGGGACTTTAAGTCCTCTTTTACCAACAGTTTTGTGCAACCATTGGTAAAAATCTTCCCTTTACCAATGGTTTGATTCAATGAAAAGGCAATGAACCTTTAATGGTGATTGGGGATTTTGAGTTATTGACACGACTCGCATTCTTTCCACCGATGAACCAGATGATTTGGTTGTAGCTCAAGAAGCTTGGTCAAATTTTAGAATTTATTGAACCTCTTGTATAGTACTACTTTTTTATAGTTGTAACTATGTTTTTATTCTTGATACATTACATACATTACTATCATTCGGTTTATGATTTTTTTTGTTAGTTGGTATTATTGGTTTGGTAATTTTCATCCATTTCCAATATTTTCCCATTGTTATCTTTCTTCCACTTTGAACTGATAATATTAAAACTGTGCAACTTAGGTAATGAGGGAATAGTCTCCCCCAGACACAACAAAGGCTCTCACTATTAGTCAATAACATTCGGAATTTTGGTAGATGTGCTTGAGGCCATGTGGCCATCTGGGCTTGGGTCACTATTGAGTGGAATCCTAGTTTGGCACGACACAATTCTGGGATATACTTTTTATTGGTGTTTATAATCAAATCCATACCTATAACTATTGAAGGCCCCTCTCCAAAATCAATTGGGACATGATTCAATTAATACACCTACATCATTAAAACTGTTTATGCTAGTACTTACCTTCAAACTACCATAAATCTTATTTTTCTTTATGTTTTTTTTTCAGAATAGATTTTCCATATTATGTTTTTTGGGTTACAAATTAGTTATTTGTTTCAAATTACTTCCATATTTGTTTACATTGAAGTAAATGACACCAATTGAAGAGATGTGGTGGAAAAAGATGACAGAAAATAATTGTCGCATGACACAGATGGGAGTTCCTCCACTCATCGATGTTGTGAGTTTTTTTTTCAAATATATATATTTCAATAACATAAAATATCACGTGTTTACTTTTGTGATAAACTTTCTTTCAGGATCGACCCCCTAGATGAGAGATATTTAACGAGGATCCTGAAATTACTCCCAGTACAGAGGCTGGTGGTAGGAGTGGGGGTGCTGTCAGAGTTAGACGATCATCTGGTGATCTCGGTACTATGGTCGGTGGTACGAGGACCTGTGGTGCGAGAGTAATATGATCCACTGGTCATACCCAATTTGACTATGCCCTTACCACATACGTATCTTCTATGCCCCATTTTGATTATGGTGTGTCTTTAGGTACACCTGAGATATTTAGGCCTCTGATGTTTACACTACCAGTTGGACTGATGTTTGTGCCATCATCTTTTTCTTCTGGTTCATCATCTTGGAGCTATTATATTCCACATTCTTCAACTCCTACTCCGACACAGTATGTGGCTGAAGAGCATACACTAAGGGACACTCCACCTGTACAGGATATTCCTTCAGCTTATGCACATCCAGTGATGCCCGTTGATCCAACAACCACAAGTATATTTATATAACCCTAACAAATTTTTATACCAAAATTTATTTTTATTATAAATTGTACTGATATTTTTTTCTTTGAAAACAGATTCATCTACTGATAGGAGGCGGGGCAGGGGGCGTACTCGATTTCCTAGAGAATGGAAAATCTAGACACAATTGATGGTTGAATACAATGATGAATGACAAATGATTGATAAATCTGGGCAGGAATGTCGGGGTTTTTTGGTGACACAAGCCAAATAATCCGACATCATTCCGGTCAGCCCTCTCTCTTGGAGACATCTTCCACACGAAGTCATGGTTAATGTGTGGGAACAAATATGGGTAAAAAATCCATTGTATTTAATGTAGTATTTATATATATATATATATATGAATTAATCTATTGGGTGTCAGTTTCAGTTTAACTTCCCTGATGGCGAAGGTGCATGAACAACATGTTTAAAGGAGCTAGGATATATTTGGAGAGGATATATGCATGAGAAGTATGTTGGATGGTGTGATAGAGTGGGCACAGAGTTGGGTATAGTACCTATCATGGATGACTGCCGGATAGAGCAATATTGACAAATGAATTCCCATTGGGTGACTGCCAAATTTAAGGTATTAATCCCATTTGAGGTATTCAAATGACAGATTTAAATTTTTTCATTAATATTATCTTATGTATTATTAAACATTATTTAGTAATCTTATGAAAAAAAAATTGATTCAAAGCAATACATCCACACTTTAGGGTTCACTACTATGTCAGATCATGAGAGGAAGTTGGTACGATAAAGTTGTTTATAATGTTTCTTTAGGACTTTCCCTTTTTATTGTTTACTACTAAAATTATGTGATTTATTAAATATTGAATATATGAATCTAAATGCACTTTATATTGTTTCAATGTCATTACTGAAGCAAAAATTTGAATATTGAAGGATGTCTCCCTCGAGCAAAATTGTTTTTCTTGAGTAGAAGGAAAAAATATAGAACTGATGTTAATGAACCGACACAAGAAAAGATTTTTAGTTTTAATTTGTTTATTTAAAAGTTTAATATATATTTTGAAATTTAATAAACTATTAATATGTTTAGCAGGCTGATTTAGAGACCCTTGATGCCCCGGATCCTGACAATTTTGGGCCACATGATCATTCATATCAGGTTTTGGGAGATGAGCACTCTAGTCGATTACGCTTCCGACATGGTAAGAATATAGTCTCGCCAAGGTATTGGTCCTCTCCAGGTATCCATTATAGTACCACCGAGTTGGAACATGTCAAGGAGCATGCAATACAGTCTGATAAAAGGGTTACAGAGTTGGAAGAACTGGTTCAAATGAGGGAGATAGAATTTATGAAACTGATCCAAGCCTTATCTTCATCACTTCCTCCAGAGTCCAACATGGCTTTTCAGACATATATGTCATAAATGGGTGCGTTATCCTATGCATCAGGCAGTAGTTCTAGTGGCGGTCGAGATGATGACGTTCCTGGTGATGATGAGGATGCTGAAGAGGACGAGGGCGAGGATGATGATGAGAACGAGGGAGAGGACGGGGCCGAGGGCGAGGATGGGGCTGAGGATTTGCATGGGGAAGATGATGAGGATGACGATGAGGACAAAGATGGTGGCGAGGATGAGGCTGATGATGACAGTGGTGATGATTATGGTGATCAGGGGCAGATTGATCCATTACATTTTTGAATTATGTATAACTCTTTATTTTTTAACCTAGTTTCTATCTCTGGTATTGCTAATTTTGAATTTAGTATAACTCTTTATTTTTGACCTAATATGGAATCCTAATGATGTTATAATGGTTTATGGGTCTTCTGGTGCTTGTTCGGAGCACGGAACATCGGTCGGCGTAAAAAACACTATGCCTCACGGTTAGTAAAAAATTTAAGTCCATCCCATAGGGCATCTAACAACCATATAGGGATATATATTAGAAGAAATGTACATAATTTTCCCTAACCATGCACTAGGGGATTCACATCATGCCAAATTTCTATAGTTTTAGTATAAGATATTATCATTGTTGTTGCACGATTTGCCTCACTGGAATACGGAAAACTGACCAAACTCATTCGGATTGTGTTGATACTTTAGGAAAACGATCCACGATTCATATGTCTATTTCTTGGCCAATACTCACTTTTATGATGGGGGGTGACTTTCAATAGCCATGCTGGCATGTGTATACATCCATAACAATGTTAGATAAGTCACAAGTTTAATTTAGTAATCTTGTTATCATGGACATACATTATTATTAATCTCAAATTTTAAAATAAATGTTTTCATCTATACTTTATGAAATTAAAATTTTTTACAAGCAATGAACAACCTATTAGTGTAGAATCCTAAACTTTATCCACCCATGTGTGCGCTTGACTTGAACTACTAATTGGGTAATGAAAGGTATGACCATATAGGTGCCAAGAATGATTTATTGAATATGAGTGAATGATTTGGGATGCATGTAACACATAGTGGGCCCTGAGGCATGTGCCTCTATTTGGGATGCCTATAAAGGGTCCTTTACGTCCTCTTTTACCAACAGTTGTGTGCAACCATTGGTAAAAATCTTCCCTTTAACAATGGTTTGATTCAATGAAAAGGCAATGCACCTTTAATGGTGATTGGGGATTTTGAGTTATTAACATGACTCGCATTCTTTCCACCAATGAACCAGATGATTCGTTTGTAGCTCAAGAAGCTTGGTCAAATTTTAAAATTTATTGAGCCTCTTGTATAGTACTACTTTTTTATAGTTGTAACTATGTTTTTCTTCTCGATACATTACATACATTACTATCATTCGGTTTATGATTTTGTTATTAGTTGGTATTATTGGTTTGGTAATTTTCATCCATTTCCAATATTTTCCCATTGTTATCTTTCTTCCACTTTGAACTGATAATATTAAAATTGTGCAACTTAGGTAATGAGGGAATAGTCTCCCCCAGACACAACAAAGGCTCTAACTATTGTTCAATAAAATTTGGAATTTTGGTAGATGCGCTGGAGGTCATGTGACCATCTGGGCTTGGGTCACTAATGAGTGGAATCCTAGTTTGGCACGTCACAATTCAGGGATATCCTTTTTATAGGTGTTTATAATCAAATCCATTCCTATAACTATTGAAGTCCCCTCTCCAAAATCAATTGGGACATGATTCAATGAATACACCTACATCATTAAGAGTGTGTATGCTAGTACTTACCTTCAAACTACCATAAATCTTCTTTTTCTTTATGTTTTTTTATCAGAATAGATTTTATATATTATGTTTTTGGGTTACACATTGGTTATTTGTTTCCAATTACTTCCATATTTGTTTACATTGAAGGAAATGACACCCATTGAAGAGATGTGGCGGAAAAAGATGACAGAAAATAATTGTCGCATGACACAGAAGGGAGTTCTTCCACTCATCCATGTTGTGAGTTTTTTTTTCAAATATATTTATTTTAATAACTTAAAATATCAAGTTTTTACTTTTGTGTTAAACTTTCTTTCAGGATCGACCCCTAGATGAGAGATATCTAATGAGGAGCCTGAAATTACACCCAGTATAGAGGCTGGTGGTAGGAGTGGGGGTGGTGTCAGAGTTAGACGATCATCCGGTGATCTCGATACTGAGGCCGGTGGTATGAGGCCCTGTGGTGCGAGAGTTATACGATCCACTAGTCAAAACCTATTAGACTATGCCCTTACCACATACATTTCTTCTATGCCCCATTTTGATTCTGGTGTGTCTTTAGGGACACACGAGATATTTAGGCCTCTGATGTTAACACTACCAGTTGGACTGACGTTTGTGCCATCATCTTTTGCTTTTGGTTCATTATATTGGATCTATTATATTCCACCTTCTTCAACTCCTACTCCGACACAGTATGTGGCTGAGGAGCATGCACTGAGGGACACTCCACCAGTACAGGATATTCCGTCAACTTATGCACATCTAGTGATTCCCGTTGATCCGACAACCACAGGTACATTTATATAACCCTAACAAATTTTTATACCAAAATTTATTTTTAATATGAATTGTACTGATATTTTTTTCTTTAAAAACAGATTCATATACTGATAGGAGGTGTGGGAGGGGGCGTACTCACTTGCCTACAGAATGGAACATCTAGACACAACTGATGGTTGAATACAATGATGAATGACAAATGATTGATAAATCTGGGCAGGAATGTCAGGGTGTTTTGGCGACGCTGGAAAAATACTCAGACATCATTCCGGTCAGGCCTCTCTCTTGGAGACATCTTCCACACGAAGTCAAGGATAATGTGTGGGTACAAATATGCGTAAAAAATCTATTAGTTATAATGTTGTATTTTTTTATTTAAGTGAATTAATCTATTGGGTGTCAGCTTTGGTTTAACTTTCCTGATGGCGAAGGTGCACGACCACCATGTTTAAAGGAGCTAGGAGAGCTTTGGGGAGGTTATAAGCATGATTTGTATGTTGGATGGTGTGATAGAGTGGGCACAGAGCTGGAGACAGTACCTATCATGGATGACTGCCTAGGAGAGCAATATTGTGAAATGATTACCCATGGGATGACTGCCAAATATAAGGTACTAATCCCATTTGAGTTCTTTAAATGACAATTTTCATATTTTTCATTAATCTTATCTTATTTATTTTTAAACATTATTTAGTAATCTTATAAAAATATATAAAAACATTGATTCAAAGCAATACCTCCACACATTGTGGGTGCACTACTACGTCAGATCATGAGAGAGAGCCGGTACGATATTGTTGTTTATAATTTTTCTTTAGGACATTCCCTTTTTATTGTTTCCTACATAAATTATGTAATTTATTGAATATTAAATATATGATTATACATTCACATTATATTGTTTCAATGTCAATATAGAAGCACAAATTGAATATTTAAGGATGTCTCCCTCGACCAAAAATTGTTTTTGCTCGAGTCGTAGGAAAAAAATATAGAACTGCGGTTAATGAACCGACAAAAGAAAAGATTGTTAGTTTTAAATTTTTTATTTAAAAGTTTAATATCTATTTTGAAATTAAATAATATATTAATATTTTTAATAGGCTGATTTTGAGGCCATTGATTCCCAGGAGCCTGACAATTTAGGTCCACACGATCATTTATATCAGGTTTTGGGAGATGATCACTTTGGTCGATTACGCTGTCGACCAGGTAAGAATATAGTCTCAACGAGGTATTGGTCCTCTCCAGGTATCCATTCTAGAACCACCGAGTTGGAACAGGTCAAGGATCATGCATGAAATTCGGATAAATGGGTCCACATAGTTGTAAGAATAAGTTCAAACGAGGAGAAAATAATTTATGAAACTGATTAAAGCATTATCTTCATCAATTCCACTAGAGGATAGAATGGCTTGTCTGATATATATGTCGTCAATGGGTGCATTATCCTTTGCACTAGGCGGTAGTTCTAGTGGCGTGTAGATGATGACATTCCTGGTGATGATGAGGATGCTGAAATGGATGAGGGTGAGGATGAGGATGAGGACGAGGGGGAGGATGGGGCTGAGGGTCCGAGGATGGGGTCGGGGATGAGCAATGGGATGATGATGATGAGGACAAAGATGGGGGAGGGGATGAGGCTGATGTGTGACAGTGGTGATGGTGATGGTGATCAGGGAAGATTGATCCATTACATTTTTGAATTTTGTATAACACTTTATTTTTTAACTTGGATTTTCACTCTGGAATTGATATTTGTGAATTCAGTATAACTCGTTATTTTTTACCATATATGTCACGACCCGACCCAATGAGGCTCGAGCCGCGACTCCCCAAGCCTGCCTCCAATAGGCCAGGGGCTGGCGACTAGCGCCGAGTAGGCTATCACACACACATGGGAGGCATTAGCCTATGGTACCTGTACACACGCACCCACAAACACCTCCATGAAACAATGAAGAGATATAGAAACTGAAAAGTAAATGCATGCATAAAATCTATCCCAAACCAGAGTGAAATAGAAAAAGTACAAGGGCAAAATAGGGCCCACCAAAGAAAACTACAAAGCGCGTCCAACCTGCTCTGAAGAAGGGAAACGCTGCCACAAACACTCGCCGGAAAGCTCCCTCAGCATAGCTCTGGTAAACACCCCGGTCAACACGCTCACTAAGATCCGCCTGCTCCGGGTCCTCCTGGGACTCCGTCAAAAGGCCTGTGGTCTGCACAAGACACAAACATGTGCGGGCAAAGCCCGTGCAGGGGTGAGTATAAACATACTCAGTAGGCACCCCAAAAACCCAAAACTCAAGGGAGCAACTGAAAGGCAACAGTCCGCTCAACCGAGCCAGAGGGAACCCAGACGAGAGAGAAAAATCCATCTCGTAACCATCCTCGGCTAAACACAACAAGTCAGCTCAGCTCAGCTCAGGTGCATGCCCATACATACACCTTGAACAATCCAGATATACACAGCTCACGCCACAAAGCAACAAGAGGTACTGACCTCATCACCAGCAACTGTCCACAACCGGGAGAGTACACCATGAACACTGTCATACCAGATGACACTCATCCGAGAGATGCACTCCATCGGGTCCCAAACAAATATCTCAGACGCCCACCCGAGAGACCACGCTCGTCGGATAACATCACTGAGGAAACAGCGCTGAAACAACAAAACCTCCAAACTCCTCGGATAGGGGATCGCCGCTAGGGTCCGCTAGGGGATACCAAGACCCACTACTGTATACGTAGCTCACAGATAGGGGATCACTCCTAGGGTCCGCTGGGGGATCGAACCGACGATGCCGCAACCCTACCGAAACCACGCGCTGAGTAGGGGATCGTATAACCGACGATATCGCAACCCTACCATAAACATCATGCTGAGTAGGGGATCGTAAGCCCGACGATGCCACAACCCTACTGTGCACAACCCACCGCGTAGGGGATCATATGTCTGATGATGCCACAAAACCTACGGGGTTAACCTGCTAGATAGGGGATCGCCGCCCGTAAATAAACAGTCACAGCGATACCAAGAACCCGATCTTGGGTAAAGATGCTAGAGGATCCACTCCGGGCCCACCGGAGGGATACCAAAACTATAACAGTTTAAACATCCCATCAAGAGGATCACAAACCCATACGAAGGTTGTGATACCACACGAACCCTCGTAGGAAAGAACCAAGGGAGAACCCTCAACAACTTCTGGTCCAAACATCGCTAACCCGAGCGACTCGCCACAATGCCACACTTCGCACCTCCTAGGCCAAAACTGAGGCCACCATCGCGTTCCACGTGAAAAAACACGCATGATAGGCTGTTTACTTGCCCGAAATGATGCACCGGTGAAAAAGGAACTATTCACCGTAGCTAGCTCGTGCGGGGCCTACACAACGATTCCGAAACCCATCGAGCGGAACGCACCACGGCGATCCCCTCGGAAAAACAAGCGGAATCGACTACTCGCTCGTCCAAAACGGACACCCGGTGAAAAAGGTACTATTCACCGAAGGCCAACTCGGGTGGGGACCACGCCTGGATTCCGAAACTCATCAAACGGAACGCACCATTGCGATCCTCTCGGAAAAACACACAGGATCGACTATTCATCTGCCAAAAACGGACTCCTGGTGCAAAAGCTCTGTTTCCCCGCAAACGCCAAAACCCGGCCTCGTGGGTCCCACCGCCCGTTCTCAGTCCCAACACCCGGGAACCATCTCAAAAAGTCTTTCATACCATCAGGGTCCCAACGCCACTGACGACACGTCAATCGGACGCTCCGGGTAGAAGTTACAACGGCCCGAAGTCTTAAAATAATAAAATAATATTATTTTATACGACGTTTCTAGCTCCCAGACCACGATCTCAAACCTTAAAACCCTCGAACCCACACCCAAGGGTTCGCCTCGTCGTCAGGGTCGCGTCGCCGCAAACGGAGCGCGAATCCGACTCCCGAAGTGCAAGATACGGGGGTTTAAAGACCCCAGTATGCGAAATGTGGTCCGACCGGCCCCGACCGGCCAGTCCGGCCGGCCTGGACCGGCCGCCGCCGCCGGCCCGCCCTTGCCGGTGGCCGGGCTCCGCCGTGGCTCCGCCGCGGCTCCTCCGCGCGCCGCCGCGCTGGGCGGCCTGCAGCCGGGCTCCACCGCGGCTCCTCCGCGCGCCGCCAAGCTGGGCGGCCGGCAGCGGCGGCTCCGCCGCGCCGTCCGACCTTCTACGGACCGCCGGGAGCACCCCGGTGGTCCGTTTCGCGATCCGGAGGTGTCTACACGACCCTCGGGACCCGATCTACACTACTACGACTTCAATTTGAAGAAAAACGCATCAAAACGGGATCAGGGGTTAAAACTCAAAACCGCCTACCTCGCGGGCGAAACGCCGACGTTCTGCCTCAGACCCGCGCTCCAGAGTTTCCGTTGTGCGCTCCTGGAACGTCCGCCATCGAATTCTGAGCTCGTGGGTGCTCTTTTGGCTTGATTCGGCGGAGTGGCGGTGAAGAATGATAAAGGGGGGGGCACTGATATTTATATCAGCGGCCCGCCGGCGCCAAACCCGCCTCGGACCCGACGCCCGATGCTAACATAAGTAAGGTCACCCCTAGGGTAAACGCACCGTTCTGAACGCAACGGCGGTCTCAGATTTTCCATCCGAGTCTCCGTTCAGAAGTTATTCGAGCCGACGCTTGCCCACTAACTTGCTACTTATTTACGGAAACGCCCCTGGTGGCGTTTCTCACCGCAGGCCCGTGCCCGCAAAGTTTACACCCCGCCTAGGGTAAACGGCACATTCTGGACGCAACCGTGCCCTTCGATTCCCGTTCTGAGCTACTGTTTAGTAGATATCACACCCCTGCCATGTGCATAGTATAAAAATACTTAATATTTTTATAAAATTAATTCCGGGCACAACGGACCTCAGAATCGCACGCCGTATTCACGCCTAGCTCTGGAATTATTCGTAGAAATATTCCAAAGTCTGACAGGGCCAAAATCCCGAGTCGCTACATCCTCCCGCCTTTAGAACTTTTCGTCCCTGAAAAACCCTAAGCACAAGGAAAGCGACAGGACTCTCAACTGGGTCTCACACACCAGCGAGCTCACCAACAAACAACCACTCAGGGTCTTACCAACGCCCTGAACAAAACTCGAGCAAGCAACAATAGGAAAAAGTACCGCTAAACAGTGTCTGAAAAAATACTGCAGTAAGTAGAAAGGACAGAAGGCGTACCTCTATCCATCCGCGGTGCCTCTGGGTCGACGGTCTCCAGGGCATGGAGTTGTCCTCGCCCTCGACCACTAGCTCCCTGAGCTTGGCGTGGACCGCCTGGGGGTGGGGGATGGTGGCAACTGGTACTGTCTACCACCGCCTCCCGCTGCACCTGCTCCGACGCCACGTCTGCCGCCCTGCGGACCTCCTTTCTCGAGACGCTGCCTCTGGCAAGTCGGCCCATCGATCGGCTCTCTCTCAACAGCACGTCGGGTTGGAAAATCTCTAGCAAGATGTCTCCGACCATCGCAAGTGTAACACCGCCTCTCCTGCGGCTGACCAAAACTGGCCTGCGAGCCCTGTGAGCCCTAAGGCTCAAATCCTCCATCCTGGGGTCGCCTCCTGTATCGTCGGCCACATCCAGACCCCTGAGTCTGACGTCGGCTACCAGATGCTGATCCGACCGATGAAGTCTCAGCTCTCGAGTGTCCAGCACTAACAGGGGGAAACTACTCGGCCAGAAAGCTCTCCACCACCAGTGCTCGCTCCCGCACTCCAGCACAGGTGGGCAGGAACTAGGAAACCACAGCTGCTCGGATATCCCTGCGCAATCCCTTCTCGAAGGTCTGAGCCCTAAAGAACGGGTCTCGAACCATATCCAGGGAGTAGCGCGACAGGTCTGTAAACCTCGCTGAGTACTCCGACACAGTCATACTCTCCTGTCGAAGCTGCAGAAGCTCCTGGATCCGCACTGACCTCAGCATCACCGGATAGAACTCCTCCCTGAAGAGTCTCTCAAACTCTGCCCACGTGAGTGTATCCTCGTCATGGGACTGCATCACCAAACTCCACCATCGCCCGTCAGAACCATGCCGAAGGCTCGCCGTTAGGACCACCATCTGATCTGGAGGTGTCCTCACTAGGCGGAAAACTCGGGTGACTGCCTCAAGCCAGTCATCAGCTGCCTGGGGGTCTGGATCACCCTGGAACCTCAGAGGTCGCTGCCTCTGGAACTCGTGCAGCGCACTCAGCCTGCGTGCAACCTCGTCCTACACCGCCGACACAACCAGCTACTCAACAGGTGGTGGCTCAACTGGCAGACCACCTGGAGGTGCAACCTCAGAACCTGCGCCCTGCTCCACAGCCACTACACGGGGCGGGTTATCAGCACAGTCCTACTGCGGAACCCTTGCAGGTTGTCGTCGTGGAGGCATCCTGAAATACATTCAAGACGCACCATAATCAAAGAGTATATCTGGAGAGCTGACTCAAGAAGGACAAGGAAAAACCAAAAACTCAGTCCTATATGATGCATGTACCATTATGTCCCCGCGACCAGTGTACGAATGTCCCGAGTCGAAAGGCAGGTTATCAGAGTCCTGGTGTATGGATACGTCGGCTGCCTCACCAACACTGGAGTCCCTAGCCTGAAAGTCGAGCTTGAAACACCCTAACACTGTCGCTATGCAACCCAAACCAAGCTCACAGCTAGACTAGCTACGCTCTGAGATCCCAAAGGTGGATCCTCATTTGATACCACTCTATCACGACCCGACCCAACGGGGCTCGAGACGCGACTCCCCAAGCCCGCCTCCAATAGGCCAGGGGCTGGCGACTAGCGCCGTGTAGGCTATCACACACACATGGGAGGCATTAGCCTATGGTACCTGTACACACGCACCCAAAAACACCTCCATGCAACAATGCAGAGATATAGAAACTGAAAAGTAAATGCATGCATACAATGTATCCCAAACCAGGGCGCAACAGCAAAAGTACAAGGGCAAAACAGGGCCCACCAAAAGAAAACTACAAAGCGCGTCCAACCTACTCTGAAGAAGGGAAACGCTGCCACAAACACCCGCCAGAAAGCTCCCTCGGCACAGCTCCGGTAAACACCCCGGTCAACACGCTCACTAAGCTCTGCCTGCTCCGAGTTCTCATGGGACTCCGTCAAAAGGCCTGTGGTCTGCACAAGACACAAACATGTGCGGGCAAAGCCCATGCAGGGGTGAGTATAAACATACTCAGTAGGCACCCCAAAAACCCAAAACCCAAGGGAGCAACTTAAAGGAAACAATCCGCTCAACCCAGCCAGAGGGAACCCAGACGAGAGAGAAAACTCCATCTCGTAACTATCCTTGGCTAAACACAACAAGTCAGCTCAGCTCGGCTCAGGTATATGCCCATACATACACCTTGAACAATACAGATATACACATCTCACGCCACAAAGCCACAAGAGGTACTGACCTCATCACCAGCAACTGTCCACAACCAGGAGAGTACAACACGACACTGTCATACCAGATGACACTCATCCGAGAGATACACTCCATCGGGTCCCAAACAAACATCTCAGACGCCCACCCGAGAGACCACGCTGGTTGGATAACATCACTGAGGAAACAGCGCTGAAACAACAAAACCTCCAAACTCCTCGGATAGGGGATCGCCGCTAGGGTCCACTAGGGGATACCAAGACCCACTCTGGTATACGTAGCTCACAGATAGGTGATCACTCCCAGGGTCCGCTGGGGGATACCACGACCCGATCTGGCATACATAGTTCTCACAGATAGGGGATCACACCCAGGATCCGCTGAGGGATACCACAACCTGATCTGGCACTCGACAGAAGCTCCACACTCAGATAGAGGATCATCGTCCATATAAAGATGGTCACGACGATACCGAAACCCTATCTGGTAAAACTCGCGATGTAGTGGATCGAACTGACGATTCCACAACCCTACCGAAAACACGCGCTGAGTAGGGGATCGTATAACCAACGATACCGCAACCCTACCATAAACATCATGCTGAGTAGGGGATAGTAAGCCCAGCGATGCCACAACCCTACTGTGCACGACCCACCGCGTAGGGGATCATATGTCCGATGATGCCACAAACCCTACGGGGTTAACCTGCTAGATAGGGGATCGCCGCCCGTAAATAAACGGTCACAACGATACCAAGAACCCGATTTAGGGTAATGATGCTAGAGGATCCACTCCGGGACCACCGGAGAGATACCACAACTCTAAGAGTTTAAACATCCCATCGAGAGGATCACAAACCCATTTGAAGGTTGTGATACCACATGAACCCTCGTAGGAACAAACCAAGGGAGAACCCTCAACCACTGCTGGTCCAAACGTCGCTAACCCGAGGGACTCGCCACAACGCCACACTGCGCACCTCCTAGGCCAATACCGAGGCCACCATCGCGTTCCACGCGGAAAAACACGCAGGATAGGCTGTTTACTCGCCCGAAACGGAGCACCGGTGAAAAAGGAACTATTCACCATAGCTAGCTCGTGCGGGGCCCACACAATGATCCCAAAACCCATCGAGCGGATCGCACCACGGCGATCCCCTCGGAAAAACAAGCGGAATCGACTACTCTCTCGTCCAAAACGGACACCCGGTGAAAAAGGTACTATTCACCGAAGGCCAGATCGGGTGGGGCCCACGCCTGGATTACGAAACTCATTGAACGGAACACACCATTGCGATCCTCTCGGAAAAACACACAGGATCGACTATTCATCCGCCAAAAACGGACTCCTAGTGCAAAAGCTGTGTTTCCCCGCAAACGCCAAAACCCGGCCTCATGGGGCCCACAGCCCGTTCTCAGTCCCAACACCTTGAAACCATCTCAAAAAGTCTATCATACCATCAGGGTCCCAACACCACTGACGACACGTCAATCGGACGCTCCGGGTAGAAGTTACAACGGCCCGAAGTCTTAAAATAATAAAATAATATTATTTTATACGATGTTTCTAGCTTCCAGACCACGATCTCGAACCTTAAAACCCTCGAACCCACACCCAAGGGTTCGCCTCGTCGTCAGGGTCGCGTCGCCGCAAACGGAGCGTGAATCCGACTCCCAGAGTGCAAGATACGGGGGTTTAAAGACCCCCCGTATGCGAAATGTGGCCGGACCGGCCCCGACCGGCCCGCCCTGGCCGGCGGCCGGGCTCCGCCGCGCGCCGCCGCGCTGGGCGGCCCACCGCTGGGCTCCACCGCGGCTCCTCCGCGCGCCGCCGATCTGGGTGGCCGGCAGCCGCGGCACCGCCGCGCCGGTGCCGCGCCGGCCGACCTTCTGCGGACCGCCGGGAGCACCCCGGTGGTCCGTTTCGCGATCCGGTGGTGTCTACACGACCCTCGGGACCCGATCTACACTACTACGACTTCAATTTGAATAAAAACGCAGCAAAACAGGATTAGGGGTTAAAACTCAAAACCGCCTACCTCGCGGGCAAAACGCCGACGTTCTGCCTCAGACCCGCGCTCCAGAGCTTCCGTTGCGCGCTCATGGAACGTCCGCCGTCGAATTCTGAGCTCGTGGGCGCTCTGTTGGCTCGATTCGGTGGAGTGGCGGCGAAGAACGATAAAAGGTGGGGGCACTGATATTTATATCAGCGGCCCGCCGGCGCCAAACCCGCCTCGGACCCGACGCCCGATGCGAACATAAGTAAGGTCACCCCTAGGGTAAACGCACCATTCTGAACGCAACGGCGGTCTCAGATTTTCCATCCGAGACTCCGTTCAGAAGTTATTCGAGCCGATTCTTGCCCACTAACTTGCTACTTATTTACGGAAACGCCCCTGGTGGCGTTTCTCACCGCAGGCCCGCGCCCGCAAAGTTTACACCCCGCCAAGGGTAAACGGCACGTTCTGGACGCAACCGTGCCCTCCGATTCCCGTTCTGAGCTACTGTTTAGGAGATATCACACCCCTTCCATGTGCATAGTATAAAAATACTTAATATTTTTATAAAATTAATTCCGGGCACACCGGGCCTCAGAATCGCACGCCGTCTTCGCGCCTAGCTCTGGAATTATTCATAGAAATATTCCAAAGTCTGACAGAGCCAAAAACCCGAGTCGCTACACCTCCCGCCTTTAGAACTTTTCGTCCCTGAAATGCCATGAGCACAAGGAAAGCGACTGGACTCTCAACTGGGTCTCACACACCAGCGAGCTTACCAACAAACAACCACTCAGGGTCTTACCAACGCCCTGAACAAAACTCGAGCAAGAAACAATTGGAAAAAGTACCGTTAAACAGTGTCTAAAAAACTACTGCAGTAAGTAGAAAGGACACAAGGCGTACCTCTATCCATCCACGGTGCCTCTGGGTCGACTGCCTCCAGGGCATGTAGTTGTCCTCGCCCTCGACCACCAGCTCCCTGAGCTTGGCGTGGACCACCTGGGGGTGGGGGATGGTGGCAACTGGTACTGTCTACCACCGCCTCCCGCTGAACCTGCTCCGATGCCACGTCTGCCGCCCTGCGGACCTCCTTGCTCGAGACGCTGCCTCTGGCAGGTCGGCCCATCGACCGGCTCTCTCTCAGCAGCACGTCGGGTCGGACAATCTCTAGAAAGATGTCCCCGACCATCGCAAGTGTAACACCGCCTCTCCTGCGGCTGACCAAAACTGGCATGTGAGCCCTGTGAGCCCTGAGACTCAGATCCTCCATCCTGGGGTCGCCTCCTGTATCGTCGGC
Source organism: Viscum album (assembly GCA_963277665.1). Lineage (NCBI taxonomy): Eukaryota > Viridiplantae > Streptophyta > Magnoliopsida > Santalales > Viscaceae > Viscum > Viscum album. Next base: position 957,148,580 of record OY728148.1, on the reverse strand, counting down.
CACGTCCAGACCCCTGAGTCTGACATCGGCTACCAGATGCCGATCCGTCCGATGAAGTCTCAGCTCTCGAGTGTCCAGCACTAACAGGGGGAAACTACTTGGCCAGAAATCTCTCCAACACCAATGCTCGCTCCCGCACTCCAGCATAGGTGGGCAGGAACTAGGAAACCACACCTGCTCGGATATCCCTGCGCAAGCCCTTCTCGAAGGTCCGAGCCCTAAAGAACGGGTCTCGAACCATATCCAGGGAGTAGTGCGACAGGTCTGTAAACCTCGCTGAGTACTCCGACACAGTCATGCTCTCCTGTCGAAGCTGCAGAAGCTCCTAGATCCGCACTGACCTCAGCATCACCGGATAGAACTCCTCCCTGAAGAGTCGCTCAAACTCTTCCCACGTGAGCGTCTCCTCGTCATGGGACTGCATCACCAAACTCCACCATCGCCCATCAGAACCATGCCGAAGGCTCGCCGCTAGGACCACCATCTGATCTGGAGGTGTCCTCACTAGGCGGAAAACTCGGGTGACTGCATCAATCCAGTCATCAGCTGCCTGGGGGTCTGGATCACCCCGGAACCTCAGAGGTCGCTGCCTCTGGAACTCGTGCAGCGCACTCAGCCTGCGTGCAACCTCGTCCTACACCGCCGGCACAACCAGCTACTCAACAGGTGGTGGCTCAACTGGAAGACCACCTGGAGGTGAAACCTCAGAACCTGCGCCCTGCTCCACAGCCACTACACGGGGCGGGTTATCAGCACAGTCCTGCTGCGGAACCCTTGCAGGTTGTCGTCGTGGAGGCATCCTGAAATACATTCAAGACGCACCATAATCAAAGAGTATATCTGGAGAGCTGACTCAAGAAGGACAAGGAAAAACCAAAAACCCAGTCCTATATGATGCATGTACCATTATGTCCCCGCGACCAGTGTACGAATGTCCCGAGTCGAAAGGCAGGTTATCAGAGTCCTTGTGTATGGATACGTCGCCTACCTCACCAACACTAGAGTCCCTAGCCTGAAAGCCGAGCTTGAAACACCCTAACATTGTCGCTATGCAACCCAAACCAAGCTCACAGCTAGACCATCTACGCTCTGAGATCCCAAAGGTGGATCCTCATTTGATACCACTCTGTCACGACCCGACCCAACGGGGCTCGAGCCGCGACTCCCCAATCCCGCCTCTAATAGGCCAGGGGCTGGAGACTAGCGCCGTGTAGGCTATCACACACACATGGGAGGCATTAGCCTAAGGTACCTGTACACACGCACCCAAAAACACCTCCATGAAACAATGCAGAGATATAGAAACTGAAAAGTAAATGCATGCATACAATCTATCCCAAACCAGAGTGCAACAGAAAAAGTACAAAGGGAAAAACAGGGCCCACCAAAAGAAAACTACAAAGCGCGTCCAACCTACTCTGAAGAAGGGAAATGCTACCACAAACACCCGCCGGAAAGCTCCCTCGGCACAGCTCCAGTAAACACCCCAGTCAACACGCTCACTAAGCTTCGCCTGCTCCGAGTTCTCCTGGGACTCCGTCAAAAGGCATGTGGTCTGCACAAGACACAAACATGTGCGGGAAAAGCCCGTGCAGGGGTGAGTATAAACAAACTCAGTAGGCACCCCAAAAACCCAAAACCCAAGGGAGCAACATAAAGGCAACAATCCGCTCAACCCAACCATAGGGAACCCAGACGAGAGAGAAAACTCCATCTCGTAACTATCCTCGGCTAAACACAACAAGTCATCTCAGCTCAACTCAGGTATATGCCCATACATACACCTTGAACAATCCAGATATACACATCTCACGCCAGAAATCCACAAGAGGTACTGACCTCATCACCAGCAACTGTCCACAACCAGGAGAGTAAAACACGACACTGTCATACCCGATGAAACTCATCCGAGAGATACACTCCATCGGGTCCCAAAAAAACATCTCAGACGCCCACCCGAGAGACCACGCTGGTTGGATAACATCACTGAGGAAACAGAGGTGAAACAACAAAACCTCCAAACTCCTCGGATAGGGGATCGCCGCTAGGGTCCGCTAGGGGATACCAAGACCCACTCTGGTATACGTAGCTCACAGATAGGGGATCACTACCAGGGTCCGCTGGGGGATACCACGACCCGATCTGGCATATGTAGTTCTCACAGATAGGGGATCACACCCAGGATCCGCTGGGGGATACCACAACCCGATCTGGCACTCGACAGAAGCTCCACACTCAGATAGAGGATCATCATCCATATAAAGATGGTCACGACGATATCTAAACCCTATCTGGTAAAACTCGCGATGTAGTGGATCGAACCGACGATGCCACAACCCTACCGAAAACACGCGCTGAGTAGGGGATCGTATAACCAACGATACCACAACCCTACCATAAACATCATGCTGAGTAGGGGATCGTAAGCCCAACGATACCACAACCCTACTTTGCACGACCCACCGCGTAGGGGATCATATGTCCGATGATGTCACAAACCCTACGGGGTTAACCTGCTAGATAGGGGATCGCCGCCCGTAAATAAACGGTCACAGCGATACCAAGAACCCGATCTAGGGTAATGATGCTAGAGGATCCACTCCGGGACCACCGAAGAGATACCACAACTCTAAGAGTTTAAACATCCCATCGAGAGGATCACAAACCCATACGAAGGTTGTGATACCACATGAACCCTCGTAGGAACAAACCAAGGGAGAACCCTCAACCACTGCTGGTCCAAACTTCGCTAACCCGGGGGCCTCGCCACAACGCCACACTGCGCACCTCCTAGGCCAATACCGAGGCCACCATCGCGTTCCACGCGGAAAAAAACGCAGGATAGGCTGTTTACTCATCCGAAACGGAGCACCGGTGAAAAAGGAACTATTCACCGTAGCTAGCTCGTGTGGGGCCCACACAACGATCCCAAAACCCATCAAGCGGATCGCACCACGGTGATCCCCTCGGAAAAACAAGCGGAATCGACTACTCCCTCGTCCAAAACGGACACCCGGTGAAAAAGGTACTATTCACCGAAGGCCAGCTCGGGTGGGGCCCACGCCTGGATTACGAAACTCATCGAACGGAACACACCATTGCGATCCTCTCGGAAAAACACACAGGATCGACTATTCATCTGCCAAAAACGGACTCCTAGTTCAAAAGCTGTGTTTCCCCGCAAACGCCAAAACCTGGCCTCGTGGGGACCACAACCTGTTCTCAGTCCCAACACCTTGAAACCATCTCAAAAAGTCTATCATACCATCAGGGTCCCAACGCCACTGATGGCACGTCAATCGGACACTTCGGGTAGAAGTTACAACGGCCCGAAGTCGTAAAATAATAAAATAATATTATTTTATACGATGTTTCTAGCTCCTGGACCACGACCACGATCCCGAACCTTAAACCCCTCGAACCCACACCGGAGGGTTCGCCTCATCGTCAGGGTCGCGTCGCCGCAAACGGCGCGCGAATCTGACTCCCGAAGTGCAAGATACGGGGGTTTAAAGACCCCTCGTATGCGAAAAGTGGCCGGACCGGCCCCGACCGGCCGCCGCCGCCGGCCCGCCCTGGCCGGCGGCCTCCGCCACGCACCGTCGCGCTGGGCGGCCGGCCGCCACGGCTCCGCCACGGGCCGCCGGGCTCCGCCGGCTCCGCCGCGCCGGCGGACCTTCAGCGGACTGCCGGGAGCACCCCGGTGGTCCGTTTCGTGATCCGGAGGCGTCTACACGACCCTCGGGACCCGATCTACACTGCTACGGCTTCAATTTGCAGAAAAACGCAGCAAAACGAGATCGGGGGTTAAAACTCAAAACCGCCTACCTCGCGTGCGAAACGCCGAAGTCCTACCTCAGACCCGCGCTCCAGAGCTTCCGCTGCGCGCTCCTGGAACATCCGCCGTCGAATTCTGAGCTCGTGGGCGCTCCGTTGGCTCGATTCGGCGGAGTTGCGGTGAAGAACGGCGAAGAACGATAAAAGGGGGGGGGGCTGATATTTATATCAGCGGCCCGCCGGTGCCAAACCCGCCTCGGACCCGATGCCAGATGCGAACAAAAGTAAGGTCACCCCTAGGGTAAACACACCGTTCTGGACGCAACGGCGGTCTCAGATTTTCTATCCGAGACTCCGTTCAGAAGTTATTCGAGCGGACGCTCGCCCACTAACTTGCTACTTATTTACGGAAACGCCCCTGGTGGCGTTTCTCACCGCAGGCCCACGCCCGCAAAGTTTACACCCCGCCTAGGGTAAACAACACGTTCTGGACGCAACCGTGCCCTCATATTCCCGTTCTGAGCTACCGTTTAGGAGATATCACACCCCCTCCACGTGCATAGTATAAAAATACTTAATATTTTTATAAAATTAATTCCGGGCACACCGGGCCTCGGAATCGCACGCCGTCTTCGCGCCTAGCTTTGGAATTATTCGTAGAAATATTCCAAAGTCTGACAGGGCCAAAAACCCGAGTCGCTACAATATATGGATTCCTAATGATGTTTTAATGGTTTATATGGCTTCTGGGGCCTTTTCGGAGATCGGAACCCCGATCGGCGTAAAAAAACACTATGCCTCACGGTTAGTAAAATATTTATGTCCATCCCATAGGGTATCTACCAACCATATATGGATATATATTAGAAACAATGTGTATGATTTTCCCAAACCATGCACCAGGGGATGCACATCATGCACAATGTCTATAGTTTTAGTATAAGATATTATCACTTTTGTTGCACTATTTTCCTAACTTGCATACGGAAAACCGACCAAATGCATTTGGATTATGTTGATACATTAGGAAAATGATTCATGAGTCATATGGGACATGTACGAGTAAACCCCGCCTCAATCTAAGGCACTGTGGGGCTAGTATCACTGAAAGTGTCTCTCTTTTGTTTAAAATGGACACCCTTTTAAGTAAAAACAACATGCATAAGGGAAACTGAACATAAATATTTGTATTGTGTTAATACTTGAGGAAAATGATCCATGGGTCATATTTGAGGTGTACGACTCAATCCCACTGCAATCCGAGGAATAGTGTGGCTAGTACCACTCAAAGTGTCTCACTTTTATTTGAAATGGACAACATTTTAAGTGAAAACAATAACTAACATACGGAAAATGTACCAAATGTATTTAGATTCTATTGACACTTCATAAAAACGATCCCTGGGATATTTTTGACGTGTATGAGTCAACCTCTCATTAATCTGATGCACGATGTGGACGTTACCACTCAAAGTGTCTCACTTTTATTTGAAATGGAACGAATTTTATGTGAAAACAACAACTGACTTATGGAAAACCGATCAAACGCATTCGGATTGTGTTGATACATTAGGAAAATGATACATTGGTCATTTTTTAAGGGTACAAGTCAAATCCACCTCAACCACAAGTGTCGTTTTACCATGATGTCCAAAAACGCACTTCGCGTGTCGTAAGTGGCCAAAACATGCGTTTAACAGTCAAATGCATGCTAAAAGACAACATAATGACTTGAAATCACATGAAAACACCATAATTATTTTTTTGGAGGTGTAATAGGAGACAGAACGTCATTCAGACATGCGGTTTGCTTGGCACGACTGAATATGTGTATTTTAGGTGTTTGGCGTGATTAAAAAGTGTGCGTGGGATGGTCAAAATCGGCCGAACAACCTCAAGAATGCCATGAAATCAGATTGCAAAAATGGTTGGGTGAATTATGAAATGGTCAGCTAGAGGGCATGTCAATCGAAGGTATTGTGTGACCGCGCTGGCCAAAAACGTACTCTGTGTGTCGTAAATGGCCAAATCATGCATTTAACGGTCAAATGCATGCCTAACGACATCGAAATGACTATAAATCACAAGAAAACACCCTACTTATTATTTTTCAGTTGTACGAGGAGACGGAATGCCATTCGGATGCGTGGTTTGCACGGAACAACTAAATATGAGTTTTTTAGGTGTTTGGTGCGCTTGAAAAGCGTGCGTGGGGTTGTCAAAACTGGATGAATGACCACGAAATGCCATGAAATCAGACGACAACAAAGGGTGGGTGAATTTTGAAATGGTTGTCTATATGACACATCAATCGGAGGTGTCGTGTGATCGTGGTGGCCGAAATCGCACTCCGCGTGTCGTAAATGGCCAATAAATGTGTTTAACATTCAAAATCATGCCAAACGCCATCAGAATGGCTTGAAATCACACGAAAACACCCTAATTATTATTCTTGAGGAGTACGAGGAGACATTGTGTCATTCGAATGTGCAGTTTGCGTGACACGACTGAATATGTGTTTTTTAGGTGTTTCGCATGCTTGAAAAGCATGCATGGGGTGGTCAAAACTGCCCGAACGACTTCACAATACCATGAAATCGGACGACAATAAATGGTGGGTGAATTGTGAAATAGACGGCCAGACAACACGTCAATCGGAGGTGTCGTGTGACCGCGGTGCCAGAAAATGCACTTCGCATGTCGTAAATGGCCAAAACATGTGTTTAACGGTCAAATGTATGCCTAACAACATCAGAATGACTTAAAATCATACGAAATGTAACACCTCAAGCTTCTTTGGTACGCTTCTCTTTGAATAATGTGATAGCGTGTGTTGTACGCAAAACCGAGTTCTAACACACCATAACCAATCAAACTAGCCGTTATGAATAGTAATACCTACTTTTTGAAATTATATATATATTTTATTTTTTAAAATGGACTTCATTTTTGGATTCGGAATATCGAATTTAGCCTAACGTGAAATTTTGGTACTTTTCGGATAACTTTATTATTTTGGTGAATAGTGAAAATTACTAAATTTTAATTAAAAACAAATTTTTTAATAAAAATAATTAAAATTGATAAATTATGAATTTGAGTGGTTTAAAATATATTTAGAATATATTTTTACCATTTAATATAATGTTGTTCATTGGACATAATTTTACAATTAAACCGGACATAATCAAGTGTCAATCTTTTGATAGTTATTATCTCTTAAAAACAAGATTTTAGTTTTAACATCGGGAATTAATTTTAAATTAATTTCTGCCACTTCTGTGTTTTGAATTTGGAAAAATGGATTCCATATTTTGAATCAGGATGTCCAAATTTTGTAAATAGGAAACTTTTATTTTTTGACATTTTGAATAATTACTTCGGTAAATATTTTATTTACCATGGTTAAGGGTAAATCCGGTAAATAAGGGTTAAAAAATAATATTATAATAATACTAAATTACCATAAAACGTGTCCTAGCCTTATTGGTTGATACATTTTCGTCCATAGGCATCTTTGGGTCGAATTTGGGACCCCATGGAGCCACATGTAGGTGATAGGGACACTTTATTTTAATTAATTTAAAATGAATACAAAAATGACACAAGCATATATCTTTTAGAAAAACAATTTTTACATAGGGTTATATATGTTGTATTTTCGATTATAAATATTAATTAGAAAGATAAAAAGCTTTAATACATAATTATATTTTATTTATAATTTTTAGAGATTAAATAATTTACTTTATTTATGACACAATGATGATGCAATAATTACCATAATAGTGAAAATTTAAAATAAATGATATTATAAATACCCAAATAAATATAATATTAGACTTTTAATGAATTAAAATAATTTTATAGGATAATATGACATATTAGGATTGATTTAATTAACTTTTTTGGAAGTAATGATTCTTTTATGAGTTTCACAAAAATCAACTATTGAATAGGGTCAAAATTGACATAAAAGAGTTTTTAAAACAAGTATTATATTATTAATTGATATTAAATTTCTAAAAATCTACGGTTCGTCCAAAAGACTAATATCATGATAGGTTAATCTTTAATGGGCCACTTGGGGGGACTATTGGATGTATATGGTATGTTTATTAACCATATAATATAAAAATACAAAGAGACATTATAAAAGTGAAACTAATTAACTTAGAGTTAATACATTAAGATAAGGTTAATATAATGACTCAAACCTGTCTAAATTATATTGGTTGAGTGGTTTTCGACCTAGAAACACCTTAGAATTTAAATAATCAACTTTTGAGTCATTAGAAACTGAATATAAATTTATTATAAATTAATATTTCTATCTTTTCCAAAGGTGCCCCTCACCCCTCTTATAAAAGGGCACTCCTCCTTCTAATTTCTTCACACCTTCAAAGCCTTTTGGATCGGCCAAACTCTACCCAAATACTCTTCCAACTTCCCTCACTACAACATAGAGGCCTTAGTTTGATCATAAAGCCATCCTAGTGATCCCTTTAGATCAAATCAAAAGGAAGAACCCGAAGAAGAGGTAATGATTTCACCACCCTTTTCCAAGTACCTTTCTTCTTCCACTTCTTCTTCCTTTGTTATTAACATTCTAAAATAATAACTCCAGTATCATATATATACTGTGATGTTATTATAAATATGGTACAACCATATTCAGTTTTCTATCCACCATTTTAAAAACATGTCTCCATACGTGCGTACGTACGGCTTATCGTCTCCACGTCATGATGTAATTGTTATTCAATATATTATTATTTGGATGGTTATAATAATGATGTTTAACTCATGTAAATAATAAATATAACATGTTAATGATTCTTTATATATGATATACCATCCATTTATATATTATTTTAATATAAATAGAATGATATTGTCGCTCGTGCGTACGTACAGACTACCGTCTCCACGAACGCGATGAGATTCATTCTCCATCATATCCATTCAAGTATAATTATCATTTGATGATTTAAAAATAATGTTTATGGACTTCATATAATTATGTATATGAATAATATACAACCTATCCATGAAAAACATGGCTTATGTAACAAAACATAAAAAAGAAAACGAGTAAGTTAATACCCGAAACGACGATAATACTAAGATATTATTATCAAAGCAATGTAAAAAGATCATATATGATATCATAGGAATTTATATGATTCTTGTATTATTTTATAAAAATTATTTCACTATTATATAGGAGGTTAACCTACCCAACCAAGGAAAAGTACAAGGTAAGGGTTATTTCACAATATTTTCAATATCCGAGGTTGTTTATACGTAATAATTTACTGGGATCTCTTTATCATCCACATCCATGTTTCTTAAAATTGTATTTGAAAACATTTTTACTATTTAAAAGAATATGGATTAAAGTCATTTATACCCTTGTTTGACTTTTTATAAGAGTTTTATAAAGGAATCTTTCCGTCATTTTCCAAACAAGGTGCTTTTAACCTTTTCGACAGAATTAAGGTAAGAATCTTTTTTAACTTATACGGCGGGTGCGGTTATTTTCCACCGTTATAAAATCGTCAAAGTTTCCATTACAAGCTTATAAGAATATTTTCAATGAAAATTTTTTATTTCATAAATATAAGACTCTTAAATTATTGAAAAATAGAAAGATATATTTCTCTAAAAAGAGTTTTGATTTCTTCTATGTCAACATCCATTGATGGATTTTACGCTTATTTGAAGTTGATTTATTATGATACAAAACTTCTATATTTTATTGAAGGTTTTGTGATATGTTTGACTGAGGATGTGCTGTTTTTATACCATTCATAGGTTATGGTGAAATTATTGACATTTCATATGCTAGTTTTAATACGAATGTTTTTGTTATGTTTAAACCTTTTCATATGGGAATGCATTGGACTTAATATGTGATGGGTGGAGCCCACTATAGCTCCTCGATGCATCGGTAGGTCTCATGAGACAAACTAGTGTCTTGGAACAAGGCCTTGGAAAAATCTTATTTGTAGTCTTGGCACGAGGCCTTGGCTATGTGGTTATGATAGTCTGGTATTATGCATTCCATCATTATGAAAGTGGTTACTGATATTGCATGTGATTATTCAATTAGTATAATATCCATGTGAATAAGTAAATGTCATTATTTCATTTTACTTTTTCCATACTATGTTGAAGTTCAAGTTTAAAAGGCTTTTTTTAGTAATGTGTTGCCTTAAATGTTTATGCTTATTTTTGAAAGTTTCAACTATATTGTTATCCTTACTGGGCATTTGAGTTCACCCCTTTTCTATGTTTTATTTTTCCCAGGATGTGAAGAAGTAAGTTATGAATGACCTGTAGGTATTTTATGTGGGGATATGAGTGTGGAATATGGATACTATGTTGTTGTAGTAGTTTTTCACTTTATGATGTAATGTAAAACTTTATTAATATATCTAGTGTTTCCAAGGCTACTAAACCAATCAGTCTTTCGAGATTTGATCATTATTGTGATCATTCCAATGTTATGTAATAATGCACCAACTCTAGGTAATTGGGGTCGGGGCGTTACAGTTGGTATCAGAGGAAGTTTAGTACAAACCATGGAATCTAGATTTAGATAAACTCTGATTAGAGCGCGTAGACCTAAGATGAACATTGAGGATTAGTATAGAAGAACATCCTAGAATTTTGGTATTGTAGAGATTTTGTGAGTTTTCTGAGCAATACATCTCTGTATGGATACGAGCAGGTAGAGGTGGATCTGGCACAGATGTACCTTGAGGTAAAACCCGAAAACACCGCTTTGAGCAAGACTCGAACGGGAAGTGGTGCACGACAACGAGCCTTGCCTCACTCTTGGTTACGACACTCCCGGGGGATATGGTTAGGATATCTCTCATTTTCATTAAAAATCATTATGAAGGGGTTATGAGTGTATAGTTCCTCAAAGAAAACATTTTTATGATTATGGATTATATCCATAAATAGTTCAATTTATGTTAAGTGTTTTATAAGTATGGAATTATGTATTTTGATTCATAAACTGATCTAGTTTATGCCATTGTTTAGAAATGGCGCCTAGTGGATGAAATGGAAACCATATCAATGCACACACTCCATGTAGGGATTTCCCTCCTGCTCAAGATAATTTTAGTGGAGCTGGTGATGCAACTGGTGCCGATCAGCTAATCACCATACAGGGACAACTCACTCAGGTTATGAATAATAACGTTACCCGTATGGAGCTCCCTGATCCGCAGCGTGGACGATCAATGTTAGATCGATTCATGAGGAAACAGCCACCAAAGTTCAATGGGAGTATAAATCCCTTAGTATCTGAGCAATGGATAAATTCCCTAGAGAAAATATTTCAATCTTTGGGGAGTAGTGAAAGGGAAAAAGTTATCATGGCAGTTTACCGCCTCACTAGAGATGCTGATCAATGGTGTTCATTGATTCAAAACATGAAGGAAGATGATGAAGTATCAAATATGGAATGGAGAGAGTTCAAAGATCTGTTTTTAGAAAAATACTTTCCTCGCAACCATCGAGCAGATATGGAAAGGAAATTTCTGAGTCTGAGACAAAAGAAGGATTAGAATGTCTCAAAGTATGAGGCTAACATTACAAGGTTAGAAAGGTATGCTGTAGATTATATAGTAACCCAAGAAGTATGATTGATCATTTCTTTGATGGGTTAAAACCATTTCTCCTTTGAGCATTAGTCTCACAATTCTTTTCGTCGTACGAAGACATTGTCTCTGGTGCTATCAATACCGAAAAGGAATTCTCTAAGTCTTATGACTTTAAAGCAAAGCAAGAGAAGAAGAGACCTGCTGATCAATCTGGGAATGTAAATAAGGGGAAGAAGGGAAAGGTTGAATATCCATCCTATGGTAAATGTGGGAAGAAACACCCCGATACTTGCTTGAAGGGAATGGGAGTCTGTTACAAGTGTGATGAAAAATTCCACCAAGCTCGTGATTGCAAAAGGAAGAAGGAAGCTACCAATGTTCAGTGTTACAATTGCAGGGAGATGGGACATTATGCAAATGAATGTCCTAAGCGTCAGGAGAAATTACCTCAGAAAAGTCCAAGGGATCAAGGCCATGCTTATGCTATCACTACTGCTGAGGTAGAAGCTCTGAAAGATGTGGCTGCAGGTAATTTAATGGTTTCCTCAAGATTAACAAATGCATTATTTGATTCTGGATCATCGCATTGTTTCATATCTTCCCAGTTTTCTATGAAAATGAGATATTTCCATTTTGATTTAACAAGGGAGTTGTCAGTTAAAACTCCTAAGGGAAGTATCATTGTAACAAACTTTTGTGAATCAGTCTCCATTAGAGCACATAAATGATCTTTATCTGCTGATCTCATCGTCATACCTATGATTGAGTTTGATATAATCCTCGATATGGACTGTCCTTCAGACTATGGTGTGAAGAGTTATTGTAAGAAGAAAGAGGTTACGATTCTTGATGATGATGATAAGGAACACCTTATCTTTAGAGCAGAATCGTAACCACCTAATTCTTATCTAGATCCACCCCCAGTAGCTCAACTAAATTCAAATATTGGGGAGGAAGAGAATGAAATGATTGTGGGTGAGGAAAGGAATGTTAAAATAGAGGATGTACCTGTTGTGAAAGAATTTGTAGATGTATTTCCGGAAGATTTACATGGACATCCTCTAGAACAAGAAGTTGAGTTTTCCATTGATTTAATTCCTGGATCAAGGCCTATATCGAAGACCCCTTATAGAATGGCCACTGTAGAATTAGTTGAACTAAAGGAACAACTAGATGAATTGAGTAATAAAGGATTTATTCGCCCTATTGTTTCTCCATGGGGAGCCCCTGTTCTTTTTGTTAAAAAGTAAGATGGATCTATGAGGTTATGTATTGACTATATGTAGATCAATGCTATAACGATAAAAAACAAGTATCCCCTACCTCGCACTGATGATTTATTTGACCAACTACATGGAGCTCAATACTTTTCAAAGATTGACCTTCGATCTGGATACCATCAGTTCTGTGTGAAGAAGGAAGACATTCTGAAGACAACATTTAGAACCAGGTACATGCATTATGAGTTTACTGTAATGCCTTTTGGATTGACTAATGCCCCCTCTGTATTCATGGATATGATGAATAGAGTTTTCAAGGAGTATCTTGATGAATTTGTGGTGGTATTTATTGATCATATCTTGGTATACTCCAAAATCTATGAAGATCATGAAAATCACTTGCGCATTATCCTGAATACTCTGAGAAGACATGAATTAAATGGGATGTTTAGCTAGTGTGAATTCTGGCTTCAAAAGATTTCATTTCTTTTCTATATTGTCTCTAAAGATGGAATCTCTACTGATCCTTCTTTGACCATGGAAATCCAAGAATGTCCAGCACCTATGAGTATAACTGAGGTACGTAGTTTTATTGGTTTGGCAGGTTATTATCGACGTTTTGTCCAGAATTTTGCCCGATTGGCTAACCCATTAACGAAGCTCACATGTTAAAGGGGTTAAATTTGTTTGGAAAAAAGAGTGTGAAGAATGTTTCGAATAACTAAAAAGAAGATTTTTCAATGCTCGTATATTGACTCTACCATCGGGGAATGATGGGTTCGTTATTTATAGTGATGCATCATAGAAAGGACATTGTTGTGTCCTTATGCAGAATAATAGAGTTATTTCCTATGCATCGCGATAGTTGAAAATTCATGAACAAATCTATCCTAATCATGATCTCGAGTTAGCAGCTGTGATCTTTTCTTTGAAGATATGGAGGCACTACCTCTATGGTGAAAAATGTGAGATTTATACTGATCACAAGAGTTTGAAGTATATTTTCTCACAAAAAGAACTCAACATAAGGCAAAGGAGATGGTTTGAATTACTCAAGGATTATGATTGTACGATACACTACCACCTAGGGATGGCAAACAAGGTGGTAGATGCTTTGAGCAGAAATGATCATGGAGTTTTGAACAATATGAGAATTGAAAGGGATCTAATATTCATGGATCTAGTGAAGATGTACATGGAAATAACCAGGGAAGGTGAAACATCAATGATTTTTCAAATGGTTTCCAAACCATCATTACTAGAAAGGATTAAGAGTTCTCAGACCGATGATGAAGAATTTCAAAAGAAGATTAAAGTTGTGAATTATGGGAGATTGAGAGACTTTGTGTATGAAGATGGATTTTTGATATTTGGGAAGAGACTTTGTGTTCCTGATATACCTGATCTAAAAAGGGAATTGTTGGATGATGCTCATAGTTCCAATTTCTCTATACACCCTGGGAGCACCAAAATGTATAGAGATTTGAAGGAACATTTTTGGTGGGACAACATGAAGATGGAGATTGCTGATTTTGTGTCAATATGTATGGTTTGTCAACAAGTGAAAGATGGAAGGCAATAGCCTGGAGGAGTCATGCAACTTCCTGCCATTCAGGAGTGGAAATGGGACAATATTATGATGGAATTTGTCATGGGGCTACCAAGGACTCCTAGAAGGAACGATGCAATATGGGTTATTGTTGATCTTCTTACCAAGTCAGTACTTTTTCTTGCTATAAGAGAAGATTTCCACTGGAACGTCTTGCAAGACTATATATTAATGAAGTTGTGAGAATTCATGGAGTACCCCTATCGATTGTTTCTGATCGTGATCCCCATTTTACTTCAAGATTCTAGAAACGTCTTCAGAAATCCATGGATACTGAACATCATTTGAGCACTGCTTACCACCCTCAGATAGACGGACAATCATAACAGACTTTTCAAACCTTAGAAGACATGTTGAGATCTTGCTCACATGACTTTCAGGGTATGTGAGATCAATATTTACCTATGGTAGAATTTTCCTATAACAATAGCTTCCATTCGAGTATTCAGATGGAACCATAGGAAGCGTTATACGGAAAGAGATGTCGTACACCAACCTGTTGGGAGGACATTGGTGAAAGAAAAATTGTAGGCCCAGAACTAGTGGAGTAAAACGATGGAAAAGGTGAAGGTAATCCAAAGTCACATAAAATCAGCTCAAAGTAGGCAGAATAACTATGCCGATAATCGAAGGAAGGATTTGGACTTTCAAGTTGGTGATCATGTTTTCCTGAAGGTATCTCCATGGAAGGGTGTCATACGTTTTGGTAAGAAAGGTAAATTGAGTCCTAGGTACATCGGACCTTTTGAAATTCTTGAACAAATTGGGGTTGTAGCTTACTGATTGGCAATGCCGCCAAGTCTCTCCAATGTTCACGATGTGTTCCACATATCTCTGTTGAGAAAATACAGTCCTGACCCAACACATGTACTCACCTATGAGGAATTAGAACTAGAACTCGATCTGTCTTATTGCGAAGAGCCCATCAAGATTCTTGATATGATAGAACAAGTACTGAGAAACTGGAAGACACGTCTGGTAAAAGTTTTGTGGAAAAACCATAAGATGGAAGAGGCAACATGGGAACCCGACGAACTTATTATGAAGAACCACCCGAGACTTTTCATGTGATAAGTAATCTAGAAATTTCGAGGACATAATTATTTGAAGGAGGGGAGAATGTAACACCCCAAGCTTCTATGGTACGCTTTTCTTTGAATAATGTGATTGTGTGTGTTGTACACAACACCGAGTTCTAACACACCATAACCAATCAAACTAGCCATTATGAATAGTAATACATACTTTTTGAAATTATATATATATTTTATTTTTTAAAATGGAATTCATTTTTGGATTCAGAATATTGAATTTAGCCTAAGGTGAAATTTTGGTACTTTTCGAATAACTTTAATATTTTGATGAATAGTGAAAATTACTAAATTTTAATTAAAAACATCTTTTTTTAATCAAAATAATTAATAGTGATAAATTAGGAATTTGAGTGTTTTAAATTATATTTAAAATATATTTTTACCATTTAATAAAATTTTGGTCATTGGACATAATTTTACAATTAAACCGAACATAAACAAGTGTCAATCTTTTGATAGTTATTATCTCTTAAGAACACGCTTTTTGTTTTAACAACGGGAAATAATTTTAAATTAATTTCTGCCACTTCTGTGTTTTGAATTTGGAAAAATGGATTCCATATTTTGAATCAGTATGTTCAAATTGTGTAAATAGGTAACTTTTATTTTTAGTAATTTTGAATAATTATTTCAGTAAATATTTTATTTACCATAGTAATGCGTAAATCCGGTAAATAATGGTTAAAAAATAATATTATAATAATACTAAATTACCCTAAAACGTGTGATAGCCTTATTGGTTGATACATTTTCGACCATAGGAATCTTTTGGTCGAATTTGGGACCCCATGGAGCCACTTGTAGGTGATAGGGACACATTATTTTAATTAAGTTAAAATGAATACAAAAATGACACAAGCATATATCATTTAGAAAAAAAAATTACATAGGGTAATATATGTTGGAATTTCGACTATAAATATTAATTAGAAAGATAAAAATATTTCCTACATAATGATATTTTATTTATAATTTTTAGAGATTAAATAATTTTATTTATTTATGACACAATGATGAGGCAATATTTACAATAATAGTGAAAATTTAAAATAATTGATATTATAAATACCCAAATAAATACAATTTGAGACTTTTAATGAATTAAAATAATTTTCTAGGATAATATTACATATTAGGACTGATTTAATTAACTTTTTTTGAAGTAATAATTATGTTATGAGTTCCACAAAAATCAACCATTGAATAGTGTCAAAATTGAAATAAAAGAGTTTTTAAAACAATTATTATATTATTAAATGATATTAAATAACTAAAAATCAAGGGTTCATCCAAGAGACTTATATCATGATAGGTTCATCATTAATGGACCACTTTGGGGTCGCTTGGATGTATATGGTATGTTTATTAACCATATAATATAAAAATACAAAGAGACATTGTAAAAGTGAAACTAATTAACTTAGAGTTAATACTTAAAGATAATGTTAATATAATGACCCAAACCTGTCTAAATTCTATTTATTGAGTGGCTTTCGACCTATCCCCACCTTAAAATTTAAATAATCAACTTTGGAGTCATTATAAACTGAATATGATTTTATTATAAATTAATATTTCTATCTTTTCCAAAGGTGCCCCTCACCCCTCTTATAAAAGGGAACTCCTCCTTCTAATTTCATCACACCTTCAATGCCTTTTGGTTTGGAAAAACACTGCCCAAATACTCTCGGAACTTCCCTAACTACATCCTAGAGGCCTTAGTTTGGTCAGAAATCAAATCTATGGATCCATTTTGATCAAATTAAAAGGAAGAATCCGAAGAAGAGTTAATGATTTCACCACCCTTTTCCAAGTTCCTTTCTTCTTCCACTTCTTTTTCCTTTGTTATTACCATTCTAAAATAATAACTCCAGTATCTTATATATAATGTGATGTTATTATAAATATGGTACAACCATATTCAGTATTCTATCCACCCTTTGAATAACATGTCACCATAGGTGTGTATGTACGGCTTACCGTCTCCACGTCGTGGTGTAATTGTTATTCAATATATTATTATTTGGATGGGTATAATAATGATGTGTAACTCATGTAAATAATAAATATAAAATGTTAATGATTCTTTATATATGATATACCATCCATTTATATATTATTTTAATATCAAACGAATGACATTGTCGCTCGTGCGTACGTACGGACTACCGTCTCCACGAACGCGATGTCATTCATTCTCTATCGTATCCATTCAAGTATAATTATAATTTTATGATTTAAAAATATTGTTTATGGACTTGATATAATTATTTATATGAATAATATACAACCTATCCATGACAAACATGGCTTATGTAAAAAAAACATATAAAGGAAAACGAGTAAGTTAACACCCGAAACGACGATAATGCTAAGATATTATTAACAAAGCAATGTTAAAAGATCACATATGATATCATATGAATGTATATGATTCTTGTATAATTTAATAACAATTATTTCACTATTATACTGGATTATAACCTACCCCAACCAAGGAAAAGTACAAGGTAAGGGCTATTTCACAATCTCTTCAATATCCGAGGTTGTTTATACGTAATAATCTACTGGGATCTCTTTATCATCCACATCCGTGTTTTTTTAAAAATGTATTTTAAAAAAAAATTAATATTTAATATAATATGGGTTAAAGTCATTTATACCGTTTTTTGACTTTTTATAAGAGTATTATAAAGGAATCATTCTGTCGTTTTCCAAACAAGGTGCTTTTAACCTTTTCGACAGAATTAAGGTAAGAATGTTTTTTTTAACGTATACGACAGCTACGGTTATTTTCCGCCGTTATAAAATCATCGAAGCTTCCATTACAAGATTATAAGAATATTTTCAAAGAAAATGTTTTATTTAATAAATATAAGACTATTAAATTATTTCAAAATAGAAAGAGATATTTCTCTGAAAAGAGTTTTGATTTCATCTATGTCAACATCCATTGATGGATTTTACGCTTATTTGAAGTTGATTTATTATGATACAAAACTTCTATATTGTATTGAAGGTTTTTTGATATGTTTGACTGTGGATGTGCTATTTTTATACCATTCATATGTTATGGTGAAATTATTGACATTTCATATGCTAGTTTTAATATGAATGTTTATGTTATGTTTAAACCTTTTCATATGAGAATGCATTGGACTTAATATGTGACGGGTGGAGCCACTATAGATCCTCGATGCATCGGTAGGTCTCATGAGACAAACTAGTGTCTTGGAATAAGGCCTTGGCAAAATCATATTTGTAGTCTTCGCACGAGGCCTTGGCTATGTTGTTATGATAGTCTGGAATTATTTATTCCATCATTATGAAAGTGGTTATTGATATTTCATGTGATTATTCGATTAGTAGAATATCCATGTGAATAAGTAAATGGAATTATTTCATTTTACTTTTCCATTCTATGTTGAAGTTCAAGTATAAAAGGCTTTTGTTTTATTAATGCATTGCCTTAAATGTTTATGCTTATTTTTGAAAGTTTCCTCTATATTGTTATCCTTACTGGGCATTTGAGCTCACCCCTTTTCTATGTTTTATTTTTCCCAGGATGTGAAGAAGTAAGTTATGAATGACCTGTAGGGATTTTATGTGGGGATATGAGTGTGGAATATGAAGACTATGTTGTTGAAGTAGTTTTTCACTTTATGATGTAATGTAAAACTTTATGAATATATCTAGTGATTCCAAGGCTACTAAACCAATCGGTCTTTCGAGATTTGAACATTCTTGTGTTCATGCCAATGTTCTGTATTAATGAACCGACTCTAGGTAAGTGGGGTTTGGGGCATTACACGAAAACGCCCCAATTAATTTTTGTGATGTGTATGAGGAGACGACACATCATTCAGATGCGTGTTTTGCATGGCACGACAGAATATTTGTTTTTTAGGTGTTTGGTGCGCTTGAAAAGCGTGTGTGGGGTTGTCAAAATTGGCCGAATGACCATAGAATGACATTAAATCAGACGAAAACAAATGGTGGGTGAATTTTGAAATGGTCAGCCAAACGACACATTAATCAGAGGTGCAGTGTGACTGGGCTAGCCAAAAATGCACTCTGCGTGTCATAAATGGCCAAAACATGCATTTAACAGTGAAATGCATGTCAAAAGATATTAGCCTGACTTGAAATCATACAAAAATAGCCTAATTAATATTCATGAGTTTTATGAGTAGATGACATGTCATTCGGATGCGTGGTTTGCACGGAACGGCTGAATATGTGTTTTTTAGGTGTTTGGTGTGCTTGAAAAGGGTGTGTGGGGTGGTCAAAACCGGTCGAACGACCTCAGAATTCCATGAAATCAGATCAAAACAATGGGTGGGTGAATTGTGAAATTTTCGGCCATATGGCACATCAATTGGAGGTTTTGTGTGACCGCAGTGGCTGAAAACCCACTCCACGGGTCGTAAATGGAAAAAACATGCATTTAGCGGTCAAATGCATGCCGAATGACATCGAAATGACTTGAAATCACACGAAAACACCCTAATTATTATTCATGAGTTTTATAAGGATAAAACACATAATTCAGATGCATGTTTTTCATGACACGACTGAATATGTGTTTCTTAGGTGTTTGACGCGATTGAAAGCGTGCGTGGGGTGGTCAAAACTGACCGAACGACCTCAGAATGCCATGAAATTGGACGACAACAAAGGGTGGGTGAATTGTAAAATGGTTGTTAAAAAAACACATTAATCAGAGGTGTCTTGTGATGGCGGTGGTAGAAAACACACTTTTCGTGTTGTAAATGGCCAAAACATGTGTTTTAAGGTCCAATACATACCGAACGATATCAGAATGACTTAAAATCACATGAAAACACCATAATTATTATTCTGGAGGTGTAAGAAAAGACAGCACATCATTCGGACCTGCGGTTTGCATGGAACAATAGAATATATGTTTTTTAGGTGTTAGCACACTTGAAAAGCATGCATAGTGTGGTCAAACCCAGCTGAACAACCTTGGAATGCCATGAAATCAGATGACAACAATGGTTGGGTGAATTGTGAAATGGTAGGCTAGATGGAACATCAATTGGAGGTGTTGTGTGACTGCGGTGGCCAAAAACGTACTCGGCGTGTCGTAAATGGCCAAAACATGCATTTAATAGTCAAATGCATACCGAATGACATCAGAATGACTTGAAATCACACAAAAACACCATAATTATTATTCGTGAGGATTATGAGGAGACAACACATCATTATGATGTGCGGTTTGTGAGGAACAGTGGAATATGTGTTTTTAGGTGTTTGGAACGCTTGAAAAGTGTGCGTGGGGTAGTCAAAATTGGATGAACGACCTCAGACTGCCATGTAACCGGACGAAAAAAATGGTTGGGTGAATTGTAAAATGGTCAGATAGACGACATGGAAATCAGAGGTGTCATGTGACCATAGTGGCCAAAAACACTCCATGCATGTCGTAAATGGAGAAAACATGTGTTTTATGGTCAAATACATACCAAACAACTTCACAATGACATAAACTCACATGAAAACCCCAATAATTATTATTCGTGAGGTGTAAAAAAAGACGAAACATCATTCAGACATGCGGTTTGCACGACACGGTAGAATATGTGTTTTTTATGTGTTTGGCGCGCTTGAAAAATGTGTGTGGGGTGGTCAAAACCGACCGCAAACGCACTCCGGACAGCCCCCCTCACCCCCAGATAGACCCCCACACCCCACAGACAGCCCCCCACCCAATGATCCACACATCATTTATGATGGGTACGAGCAAACCCCACCTCAATCTGAGGCATGGTGTGACTGGTATCACTCAAAGTGTGTCACTTTTTTTTTGAAATGGACAACATTTTAAGTGAAAACAACAACTGACATATGGAAAATCTTCACAAGGCTGCACATATATTCTTGAAATTAAGGGATAAAAATTAAAATATGGTTTTTTGGTCATACGTTATTAGAAGAAAATATTCACAAGGCATATACTGAAACAAAATGGGTCATAGTATATATAGAAAAACATGAATTATATTTGGAATGAGTCTTGATATCCCATCATGAACATGCACCAACACTCATGTTCTAATTCACAATCACTGCTCGTTCATTATATACAATAACATACAACAAATAAATATCATATAGTGATTTCATATGAAACCTATGAATAGTCTAGAATACCATATAACAAATTGGTCAACAAGGCTACACATAGATTCTTGAAAAATAAGTTTCAAAAGTCTCATAAAAATACCCAGATGGTGAGGAATACATATGGTGACACCATAGCCCCATGGATCACCTCAATCCCATCATCAGAAAGTGGGTTCTAGGACTAAACCAAAGTCTCTTTGGGAACCCAACACCAAATACTTAATTGAATATTCATACCCACTACCCAATATGGGGATTCATCTCACATCACACCCTGGAGAGAAAATTACAATTTGATACACACCCCCTTGTTCTAATTGAAATGTCTATGAAAAACATGTAGGCTATTCCGGTAACCCATCTCATATGTCGATATTGTCCAATGTTTCCCACTAACACACCAGGAACCATTTATACATGGATACATAATCATTATAGTAATATAAACATCCCTTGTGCTTCCTATAACTCATCCTAGGTCTAAGCACATGACCACTACCATTTTCTATCTTATTGGTGTCACGATCCTTGCCACTCTACCCAAGTTTTTCTGTTGGTTTTGAGATACTCAACCCAAGACCCTGACTAAACATCCCATGTTCTTCCTATAACATGTATGTTTTTTCTCTTGTGTGTATTGGTGTTTTGGTTTGAGTGAGGAATGAAATCTATATTTTGAATACTCTTATGTGTGTTGGTGTTGTGGTTTGAGTGAGGAATGAATTCTAAATTTGGAATATTCTTATGGGTGTTATTGTATTTCCTATAACATGTAGGCTTTTTCTCTAATGGGTGTTATTGTATTTTAATTTCTAAATTTCTAAATTTCTAAATTCTAGAATGAATTCTAAATTTTGAATACTTTGGATGGGGATTTTTTATTGGTGTTGTTGCAGGTCTAGAGAGGGGTTGTTGTGTTGTTTCAGGTCTGGAGAGGGGAGAGGGGCCTACTGCTGTGGAGATGAGCAATTTTATACCAACGGTTTCAAAACCGTTGGTATAGATACTATAATATAACTGTACCAACAGTTTGTTATAACCGTTGGTATAGGTTTATACCAATTGTTATATCAAAACTGTTGGTATAGCCTTATGGCTTGCCATATCCCCTTTATACCAACAGTTTATAACCGTTTGTATAATTGTAACACACATATACCAACGATTTACAAACCTTTGGTATATGTTATACTTTAACAGTCATATACAAACAGTTTGTAGCAAAGTGTTGGTAGACCATCTATTTTGACACTTATACCAACAGTTTTCACAGAACTATTGGTATGGGCCAATTTTCACGCCTTACTTGGCCACAGTTGAGGGAACCGTTGATATACTATATATGAATGGTTTCCAGGCCATTACCAATGGTTTACAATTGTGGGTAAAGTGTAAAATTCCAGTAGTGATTCATTCTATCTAGACTTTCATCTTAGAATAACTTTAGAATACTTTCTTCAAATGTTATTATTTTTAATAATAAAAAACCCAAAAAGATTTTAATCACTATCATTTAATAAACCAAACCACAAAAAGAGTTATAATATGTGAATTAGATAAATAAAGTGAACTACATTGAGAAGGATCCTCAAGAGAGACGACCATGGTCTGCCACTGTGCTGCACTAGGAAAAATATAATTATTTTTGTCCACACCCCAAGATAGGCGTGCGTCAAAACTGAAGCTGTTTTCGGGGAGCCAATCATTAGTTCATTTTCCTTTTCTATTTTCACATCTTATTTAGATTTCTTTTCATTTAAAAAAATAAAAAAATATTTCCAAGATGTATCGAAAATATGAATATTATGCATGGAAAAATTACTCACAGGTGCAGCAAAAAAAAGAATAAGAAGATGAATATTTTAGAAGAGCTCATGTGCATGAACATAGAGAAAGCATTGAACAACTAACCAGAAAGGCATAGAGAGATTTTGATTATGTTCGTGCATTAGTGGAGCAACCCAACCCTAAGCTAGAGAAAGAACCTGAGAAAGTGGTGTAATAAATTTCACCACTTATATTTGAAATTGAAGAACCTAAGGAGGAAAGGAAGGAAGACGTACCTACTGAGCTATAAGTGGGAGATAAAATTTTTTTGGATTAATTATTTATTATATGTGAGTAACTACTTGACCTCCTCATCGAATACAATGAAGAATATTCAACACCACAAAAGAAAGAAACCACCCAAGTGGTGGAATTTGAAGTCAAGATGGTGGAGCCCAATTACCTGCCTCCATCATCAGAGAGACTACACCAAGCACTTACCAATGAGGCAGAGATTGAAGCTGAACCAAATCAGGGAGTTGAACCATTCATTGACTATATCCCTTCTATTTTTATTGAATCTGAATTCTACATCACTCCTTGTGGTTTTGATTATACAGAATCAGACAATCTCAACTATGCCTTGGAGGATGAAAAAGAACCAAGATGTGCACATGCTGAGGAACATATGGATCTCCCTATATATGATGAATATTTATTGAAGGAAGTGTATGAAGAGATACTAGTTTATTTCCCTAAGGAAACCATGGAAAAATATTCTTACTTTGATGGGGAAGAATTTAATCTTAATACTTCATGTTTTAATATTATTCAAATAGAATTACACTTTGACTTTTCCATGGACATTTATTTTGATGAGGCATTCCTCAAAGAACAAATGGACATAGAATAAGTGGTTTCACCAGTAGTAACCAAGAAGGAGGATGATTCATACTTCATCATACCCCCACCATGCATGATATACCTCATTGTTAAGGGGGTGGGGACATGGTGTACTCTATCCCTAGATCATTACTCACCCAGAAGGATGGACCACAAGCTAGGAAAATCCACATGTAGTGGTTCAAATCAAAGAATCTTCATCCTCCATCACACTTTGGATAACAGCCGGTACTTCCCTCTAGTGGTAGTCAAAATTCAGGGCCGACTTAGGGGATAATACCAAGATTTATGTTTACTTTTTTTCTAGGAATTCAGATGTCAATTTATTTTCTTTGAAATAATTTAGCATGTGGCCCCCTCTCTCTTTTAATTTTGAGGTTAAATGAAATGATCATTGTGATTAATTGAGTAATTTTTTTGTAGGATCACACCGGTAGAAGGAATCCCCTGACAGTGAACGGGAAGGACCATGTTTCATGGAAAAGGGGGTTCAATTTTAGTGTTTAATATTTTAAACTCTCCACATTTTTTTCCACAATATATTTTGACCTTTAAAGATGAAATTGCATACCCCAACATGAAATAATGTTTTACTTGAATTATTTAGGAGACATGAGTTTCTTAGGAATCCTATGATTCCATGTTTTAGATTTCGATTTTGATATGATTAAATAATTGAAATTAATAATTGAATTTTTAAAATTAATCATTGATATTGAAGTAATGACTCATGATTTGAAGGAATTTATTGATTAATTTAAATGAAATTTTCCTACCATCCTTCATGCATTGAATTTCTCATGTTCATGTGAATTGATTTATTAGTCATGCCATGAGTGATTGTCTAATGTTATATTTCCCATTCCCAAGAAAATTTCTAGACCAAGTACTTACTTTTTATTCTTGAGCATATTTATTGAGTAATCATGGGATATGTAACCAACCATAACATGTATTGAAACTTGTCAAATCTATGACTGTGCAAAAACACAGTTAAAATGATTGAGGCATCCTTTGAAAAGCTAATTTTCCTTAATAGACTACCTTTACATCAATCCTTATTTTAGCACATATAGACCATGAATGACCTTTATAGGAATGAGTCATGTTTCAAGCCATTTTTATCCATTCCTACCCTTCTCTGAGTATTTTCATGATAGTTTAACGTTGAAGTGTGTGGGTAAAGAGAATAATGGTGGATGGAATGATATACATTGTAAGGAAGAAGTGTAGGGGTTTTATTATGGTAATTGTAAAATTTTGTGGAATCACTCATTATACTCTAGTTTTCCCTCTTGAATTAAAAAAAATAAAAAAATGACAATAAGAACCAACAAAAAGGGAAAAAATTGGGTTATTATTTGGGAAATCCCAAAATCACCATTTTCCAGACCGACGATCTTATGAGCATATATGGTTTGGTGATTAATGTGAGGTTTGATATAATAATAACTTTCCAAAAATTAAAATAAATTATAAAATAAAAAAAATATTCAAGAGGTTGCACAAATCATTCATTTTGCTTACTTGATCGTAAAATTTTATTTGATTTTTGGGAAGTGGGTGTTGCTACTATGAAGGGAATAATTTCATTATATTTTAACTTTTTATTTCATACATAGTACTTAATATATTAGCCTCCTCCTTGAGCCTTTATTTTAAGGAATAAAATACTAAAAACCTCAAACCTCAGAGTCAATAGAACCTTAATTTCAAGTCCTCGTAATATTATGTGCATTTTGTCTTTTCAAAGTGGAGAAAGTAGTTTATTTACAAGCCTGTGGATAAGGAGCATGTTCTCATTATATGAGCATAACTCTACTTGAATTTTATGATGACTAATGAGATAAAATAATCAAAATTGAGGTAAATCAAGACTTGTCATGTTTAATAATAATGATTCAAGGAGCTTGAATGAATGACAGGAGAAGTTCCAACAATTTTCAAATGGTAAAAGTAAAAGATGTGAATTATTTGTTTCTTGGAAAAATGGAAAATTAAAATGATATTTTTGAAATTTTTTGAAAGTTTGATTTCACATTGAAAATCGTTTGATATAATTGAATTGGAATTTGAATATTGGTAACAATGGTGTCCTCTAATTCCTATGTTGAGATTTTATGCTTGAGGACAAGCCTGGTTTAAGTGTGGGGGTAATTGAGAGAGCAAATTTATGTGCAAATTTTTGATCAAATAATGAGGATTTTTTAATTTTATTCAATGATAAAACAAATTTTTTTCAATTTTTAATTAAAATAATGGGTAATTTGAATTTTTGAAATGATTATGAGAAAATTTTAGAAAAGTGCATAATTTTGGATTTTTAATAGATTTTTCTAATATGGTATTTTTTTCATTTTTTAAAAATTATAATTCCAAAACTCATGATTCTTTTTTGTAGAATCATGATTTTATATCATTCAACTTTATCATAAGTACATATAGTTGATTAAAAGATATATTAGTCCAAACAATTCATTGATGTTGGAAATTTGTCTATGCAAATAGAATGGACCCCACCACTATAATGAATGAAAAAATTGGTCTCCTCACCTCATATTTGGGTGAATCTATCTAAGATAACACTAGAACACATAAGAACAACTTTAAAACAAATTTGGGGGGATTTTTAAGTCATTAAGGTTTCCATTGATCGTTATAAATTTGAATACAACTTCCTGGAAATTTTAGCAATAAAAAGTATTATTCAATGAAAATTCCATAACTCTTTAATCCTGTCGCTAAATGAGCTGAAATTTGGAGGGTGAATGGAAAAAAATTATTTAATACCTTTTATGATGGGTTCCACACTATGACATTTAATTTTCCAACAATGAGAAATCTTTCAGAGGAATGAATTCTACCTATAAAAGGAGGCCCTCACCTTCTTCCCAAATCATCAGCTCGACACCCACAGCTAAGGAGGGATCCCACCAAGGAATGGGACACTTCATCTCCTCTTTACCCCCAAATTTATTCTTTATATTTTATTTTATATTTATTTTTGAATTATTTTTCAACTGTAATTCAAATTTTAGTTTTATTAATCCATGCCTTTGTGTTTCTCCATCCACTTTTCTTCATTTATTTCCCCCTCTCTCTCTCTTCTGTTCCACCCACTCCACTAAGTAATATCTTACTCTCGGAAATGAGTGGCTGACCCTGAGACATGGCCCAGGGGGAGGTGAAGGTGATCATGAATTTTCTTTAGTGTTTAATTTTAAGTTTGTAGATATATTTGAGTAGCATGAACAGGTAAGGCAAATGTCTCTGATGTTGTGACTTACTGCAATGACATGCAACTAATCATATCCTTATTATTTTATTTAATAATTTTTCCCTCTCTCCGTTGGTTAGTTCTTCACACATTTTATTTTAGCTAATCAATGTATGAAAGGGCTTCGATTGTACTGGGTCCTGGAAGATGACACATTCTAGAAAAAGGTGTATCACCAACTTGGATTAAAGGAGGAGGTGGAATTGAGAGTGCTCAAACATTCAATGATATTCCACAATTTATAATTAAATAATAGTTGTTCAAACATGAGATTAAATTTTTGGATTATCAAACATAAATAATAAATATAAAGGATCATAATGATTGAAATTTTAACCAACCCCCAAAACCATGTTCTTTCTTATTAATTCATTCTATTTAGACTTGCATCTTAGTATAAATTTAGAATTATTGATTCACATGTCATTATTTAAAATAATAAAAAACCCAAAAATATTTTCATCACATTCATTTAATAGAAAAAACCAAAAAAATAGATATAAAAGGTGAATTATATAATGTAAGTGAACTACATTGAGAAGTCTTTTCAAGAGAGATGACTCTGGTCAACCACGATGTTGCACTAGGAAAAATATAATTATTTTTGTCCACACCCCACGATAGGGATGCATCAAAACTAACATTGTTTCTAAGGAGACAATCATTGTTTATTTACTTTTTCTATTTTCACATCTTAGTTAGATTTCATTTCATTTAAAAAAACTAAAAGAAAAAATACTTCCATGATGTATTTAAATTCAGAATATTATTCATGGAAAAATTACTCACAGGTGCAGTAACAACAACAAGATGAAGATAAATATTTTAGAATATCTTAGGTGCATGAACTTAGAGAAAGCATTGAACAATTAACTGGAAAGGCTGATAGATAATTTGATTATGTTCATGCATTAATGGAGTAACCCAAACCTAATCCAAAGGAATAACCTGAGAAAGTGGTGGAAGAAATTTGACCACATATATTTGAAATTGAAGAACCTGAGGAGTCAAGGTAGGAATACTTACCTGGTGAAATAAAAGTGGGATATCAAAAAATTTTGGATGAATTAGTGATTAAATGTGAGGAACAACCTAACCTCATCATACAATAAAAAGAATAAGATTCGTCACCACTGAAGGAAGAAATATCCCAAGTGGTGGAATTTTAAGTCAAGATGGAGGATCCCGACTACCTGCCTCCATCCTCAAAGAGTCAAATCAAAGAGGAAATTACCACTAAGGCAGAGATTGAAGCTGAACCAACTCAGGTAGTTGAACCATTCATTGACTCTATCCCTTATAATTTTATTGAATCTGAATTCTACATCAGTCTTTGTGGTTTTGATTATACAGAATCTGACAATCTCAGCTATGCCATGGAGGATGAAGAGGAACCTGGATGTGCACATGTTGAGGAACATATGGAGCTCCCTGCACACGTTGAATATTTATTAAAGGAAGTTCATGAAGAGATTACAGTTGATTTCCCTATGGAAATCATGATAAAATATTCTTACATTAATGGGGAAGAATTTTATCTTGAAACTTCATGTTTTAATATTATTCAAGTAGAATTACATTCTAAATTTCCTATTGACTATTATTTTGATAAATCATACATTGAGGAACCAATGGACAGAGAAGAAGAGGTTGCACAAGTAGACACCTATAAGGATGATGAGTCATACTTCATCCTACCCCACCATGCATTCTATACCTCATTGTGAAGGGGGGATATGGTCTACTCTATAAAAGGAGGCCCTCGACTCCTTCCCAAATCGTCAACTTGACACCCAAAGCTAAGGATTGATCCCATCAGGGCACGAGCCTCTTCTTATCCTCTATTCCCCCCTCATTTCTTATTTTTATTTTATTATAATTTGATTTTTTTATTAGTTTTCAATTGTAATTTAAATTTTTGTTTTATTAATCCAGTCCTTTGTGTTTCTCCATCCACTTTTCTTCTTTTCTCTCTCTCTCTCTCTCTCTCTCTCTCTCTCTCTCTCTCTCTCTCTTTTCTTCCACTCACTCATCCAAGTAATATCTTACTCTTGGAAATTAAATGATGACCCCAGGACTTGGCCCGAGGGGAGGTGAAGGTGATCATGAATTTTCATTAATGATTAATTTTATGATTGTAGATAGATTTTAGTAGCATGCACGGGTAAGAAGAATGTCCCTGATCTTGTGACACTCTCTGATGGCACGCAACTCAACCTATATTTATTCCTTTATTTAATCATTTTTACCTCTCTCCATTGGTTAGTTCTTCAAATGTTTCAGTTGAGCTAATCAATGGATGAAACGGCTTCGATATAACCAGGTCCTATAAGACAACACATTCTAGAAAAAGGTGTGTCACCAACTTTGATTAAAGGAGGAGGTGGAAGTGAGAGTGATCAAACATTCAATGATATTCCACAATTTATAAATAAAGAATAGTAGTTCAAAAATGATATTTCATGTTTGGATTATCAAACTGAAATAAAACATATAAAGGATAATAATGACTGAACATTTAAGCAACCCCCAAAACCATGTTCTTTTTTATTAATTTATTATTTTTAGACTTACATCATAGAAAAAATTTAGAATTCATGCTTTACATGTCATTATTTTAAATAATAAAAAAACAAAAAAAAAATCATCACATTCATTTAATAAAAAAACCACAAAAAAGATAGAATATGTGAGTTAGATAAAGTAAGTGGACTACATTGAGAAGGCTCCTTATGAGAGATGACCCTGATTAGCCATTGTGTTGCACTAGGAAAAATTTAATTGTTTTTGGCCATGCCCTGCGATAGGTGTGTGTTAATCTCCTGTGAAAGTAATTCAGCCTCATTTAGGTAAAATAGAGCTTCCATAAATAAAGAAAACTTAAGGTCACATCCCATGGGTAGTTCTTCAATGGTCATGATCATAGTAAAAGCACGGCGCGTTCCATCGGTGGCCTTGGGTTGGGGCAACAACAACCAACATATCTCAAAGAACCTAATGTCATCCCTAATAGGTCCAACCACATCTATTTCAGATTAACACTATAAAATCAGGCCCAGGCCGAAATGTCTGGCGGGTGGAAAAAGGTTCGATAGCTCTATAAACCATCAAAATTCGAATGAAGAGTCATCATCAGTGACTGATAACTTCAACACTGGCAATACCCTATTCGCACAACTCATGACCCTGGGCTACAAAATTAGGGATAATGAATGTGCTGGTATTCTGCTCTAATGATTTACAAATCCATATGATCAGTTGATCATCAAACTTACCAAAAATATCATTATGGAAATGTTTATGCTCAACAATGTTGCAGCTGTAGTTCATGAAGAAAAAAGTCAATGCAAGAGCAAAGTGACAGAAAAAAAAACATTTCACCAATCAAAGACTTTGTCAATAGAGAGAGGAAGGATGATGAAGCATGATTCTATGTGTGGGCCAAAATCATGGAAGGTCCAAATAAATAATAACAAAATCACATGTTACGATTGTGGAAAGTAGGGGCACCCCAAAAAGAATAGTTAGAACAATAAGAGTGGCGGAAACAACTCTCAATGAAATATGACGAGTACTTACGGAAATAGAGACATACAAGTTAGTGAAACATAAATGATGGATGGAGGTTGGCATCATCTCAACAACACATGGATAATTGATTTAATAGAAACATGGATCAAAGGGAATGGTTTGATCAGTATGAACATATCTCGAAAGGACTTGTTTACATGGGGAACAATCACACCTTGAATACATTTGGAGTCAATTCCAACAAATTGAAGATGCCTGATGGTATAATTCAAACCACCTAAGGAGTACTCCATGCAAATATCCTGAAGATTAACATATTTTATTTGGGTGGATTTGATGACATCCGGTGTAAGACTCACATTAACAACGGAGTGGGGAAGACTGTGAAGGGTGTGTTGTGGTGATGAAGATAGAGAATATCTCAAAGAATCTATGCATTCTTTATGGTGAAGCATACAAGGAGGTGGGGATAGTTGCAACAACCCATCCCTCAAGGCCCATGTCATGACTACCCCAAACCCGTCTTCCATAGGCCTTAGGGTGAAAACTAGCACTAGAAATGTGTGCCCCTGAAACATGAACACATTTCTTTTTTAACCTGTACAGACACACAATCAAAGGACAAAACAAGATGTAACCACACATGATAGAATACTATACGATGCAACCACAAAGTAAACTGATGTCATAAAAGAGTGCTGAATGTAAAAAGGGGCCAGAATACAAGACCAACTGTAAAAGTACAAGTACGACTGGTATTAAAATACAACTAAAAGAAAACGGAAAATAGCATGAAGGTAGAAGTACCACATGGGTAACACCACGAAGATAAAACCATGAAGGTAACTCCACGAAGGTAGAAGTACCACGCAAGTAACACCACAAAGAGAGAAATACCATGCATGTAACACCAGAAAGACAATACAACAAAGGTATAAGTACCACAAAAGTAACACTACAAATCAAGAAGTACCACACAGGAAAAAGAATCATCTCACAATAAGTTATAACTTATGTACCGAAGTATAGATGATTAGTCATAAAATATAGCATCTTATTCTATTAAGAATCACTAATGCTGACCCACACTGGATCGATAGGTAAATAACCCCTACTGACCCACACAGGATCTGACCCACACAGGATCGATATGCGTTGACCCACACAGAATTGCTGAGCACTGACCCACATAGGATTTGACCCACATAGGATCAATTTTCTTTCTTCACATTGCAGCTTGCCACAAGTTTCCTTGCACCTGGCACGCTCAAGTTCTGTAGAATCTTCCCCTTGAGATATCGGTCATACCTCAACCACCACTATGATCCAAAAAGGAATAACTCAAAGGACCGCCATGTCATAAGGGGTCAAACGTGATAGAAGATGTGTCAATCAGACACCTTGTCTATGAGTTATAACCATTTTAGCTTTGGGGAACCGGTTGGATTCAGGTTTGATCCAACTTGGACTTTCTCCAATAATCTAAAAAACTAAATTGAAGAAGACTAAAAGGACCGTATAAGTCCAAGAATCCCAACACTATAGACGGTTTGTCAAACAGACGTCCAGTTCTCATGATATGCTCCTTTAAGTGTTCTAGGGTCCGGTAGGGTTTGGGTCCGGTCTGACCTGGTTAGACCGACCCAGCCCAACTCACTCTGGGCTAGGCTAGGGTGGGCTTGTCCCGATGGGCCGATGTTTGGTCTGAGCCTCAAGAGGGGTGGTCTGCAAGGGCAGCCCACCGCGGCCGTCAAGGGCGGCCCGACCAGAATAGGGTGGCCCGCAAGGGGGGCAGCCTGCAAGGGGGTGGCCCGCAAAGGGGAGGCCCGACCCGCGTGGGGCGGTGACCCAGTCCCGGGAGGTGGTCCGCATTGAGGGTGGAGGCCCAGTCTGAGGGCTCCGGCCCAGTGCGAGGTTGGCGGCCCACTCCGAGGGAGGCAGTCTGGTCCAAGGGTGGTGGCCCGACCTGAGGTCAGCGGCACAATCCGAGGGTGGCAGCCTGGTTCGAGGGCGGCGACCCGGTTCTGAGGGAAGTGCCCCGACTCGAGGGTGGTGGCCTTCTTTGAGGGATGCGGCCCAGTTCAGTCCGATGCGGGGGGTGGGGGGTGGGGTTGTTACCCCCGGTCACCCAGATTCCCAAAAGGCCCGAAGGCCATTCGGTTAGTGAGGCGGCATCACTGTGTGGGTGTTGTGGAACCCTCCGGAGGTGGGTTCGGCCTCCGCCGCAACTTCCATTCATCGGCGGCACATCGGTCGTGTCACCTTCCTTCCTGCGGTTGGCCGTCGTGCCGACCACCTCCTCCGTTCGCTGCGGCTAACAAGTCATGACTCTCCTCTTGTAGCGTGCATTGACGTGTCCATGGTCTTCTGAGGTGGTGCAAGGAAATGCAAGATAGCGGATGGTTTGGGCCAGGTTTTTTAGGCCCGCACACTCTGTGTTAGCTTGCAATATGAAGGATATTAAGGGACTTCAACAAACAGTTGTATTGAACACAATATTAACCCCACAAGGTTCTCCAAAATAACCTCCCACAAAGACGGATGAATCGCGGGTCAATACGTTTGTCAGTTGACCCACGTTCTTCATATAATTTCAAGAATGTGGAAGAGGTAAACAAAAACACACAAATGAAAATAAACCCCTACCTGGAAGAGATGTCCGCTGATGATGGTCAATGAAACATACTTTATCATTGTCATCGGTTCATGACTCTGTGGTGCTCATTACCGCTCGTTGAAGCCAGTCTCGTCCTCCTGGTGGTTGGTGTTGCGGTACTTTTCGAGAGCTTCGTCATTTTGTGAATCTGTGCCAACACCCCTCCTCGAGCTCCATATAAACAGGGGAGGAGAAGGAGTGTATAACTCTTGGGGAATTAATGAGGTTCATTTAATTAATGAACCTCCCGAATTTCCAATGGTTAGGTTACAAGAAAAGAAGAGTTAATCCATTTGTTGTCTTGACACATCGTCGGTCCTGCCAGCATCATTCTATCGTTGGAGGAAATAAGGAAAATAAAATAAAAAAACATGTTAATTTATTAATCATTCATAAGTCCACAAAAATAACTTTTTCACCTGACCTACTACGGTCAAAGATATACCTCTTTTAATCGAATCCCGGCGCTGCGGGTTCAACTATGCCCTTAGATTTTTAAGCCAAAAAATAGTTCAAAATTTAGAAAATGCTGCTCACGCGTTTACTAAATATATCCAAGAAAAGTTCTGAAAAATATTAATAGTCACCCTCAACCCACACCAGTTGAGGTTAGGATCTGCCTAATTGAAACACGCCGCAACGAACCCAACGGTACTCTCAGATTTCCAATCCGAGTTACCATTTATAAGATATGGATTTTACAATAAAATAATTGTCACATAATTATTTTATTTACAGCCCAAAACTAACTTTCACTGGTGTCCCACACTAGCCAAAGTTAGTATCTTCCTAAAGAGGGCATACTCTCAAATGCTCAGCGGTGGTCTCAGATTTTTAATGCGAGTTACCATTCATGAGTTATAAGCATTTAAAAAATTAAATAATTTTATTTATTTATTTTATTTACGGTTATTCCATTTTCAGGTTTTCTCACAGGAGGCCCGCACTGAAAAAACATAAGTCGTGCCTAGGGTAAACCGACCATCTTGAGTGCAACAAAGCCCTCATATTTTTAATTCGAGTAACCATTTAAGAATTATTCCACTTTTTTAGGAAAACTGCTTACGTGTGCTAATTAAAGTTTAACAGAACATTGAAGGATCATTATAGGCACCCTAGGCCTCAGAATCGCACACCATCCAATTTTGAAGTCTCGAAATAATTCCATATTATTAATAAAAATTATATGGAATTTTTGAGATATTACAATAGTTGTCCTGTTAACTACCTCAACAAAAGCATTGAGGAATTCATGGTTTCAAAAGCTTGGTCTTATGTTTGAATGAAGCTTGATGATTCATACTGAACTTATGTTTCTTCTTAGATTACAAAGGTATCCTTTCCATTTTGGGAGCATTATGATTTTTTCAACCAACATTGGTTGAATTTGGTGATGTCGGAAATGGGGAGCAAGGATATGTTAGAGTTGATCCATTCCAATATTTGGCAAGCACTATTTATATCCCTAGGAAGAGAAAGGTGCTTTGTATAATTCATAGATGATTATGCTATGAGATGTTAGGTTTACCCAATCAAGATGAAATAAAGTGTTTTTAAAGTCTTCAAAACATTCAAATCCAGGATGAAGATGGAATCTTGAAAGAAAATCAAGTGTTTGAGGATTGACAGAGGTGGAAAATATTCAAGTGAGGATTTTAATTCTTTTTTTTTCAATGGGAAGGCATCAAGAGACAATTAATGGTGTCATAAACTCCTCGAAAAAATGGAGTGTAAAAGTGTTTGAACATAACCTTTTTGGATAGAACAAGGGAGATATTGAAGACTGTAGGAATTTTCAAGAAGTTATGGGATAAAGTAATGAAGAGAACATGTTATGTGATCAATCGATTTACATTTGTGATGATTGATATGAAAACACTAATGAATATGTGGAGTGTTAAACTTAAAGACTATGCTTGGTTACATACTTATGGAGGTCATGTATCTGTATTGTTTAATGATCAGAAAATATTGAAGTTGGATTTGAGATCCAATGAATATTTATTCTTAGGATACATTGATGGTGTGAAGTGGTATCGTATGTGGAACCCCACTACCCAGAGAATTATCATCAACATGGATGTTATATGTCTAGAGGAAAAGGTTCAAGTGATGATTAATGGGGAATTGAAGAAATAGAACACATATACTATAATAGTTGGGGTGGAGGAAGAATCCATAAAAGAAACAATTTAATTTTAGGAGCATGATGATCAAGTTATGATTGATTTTGGACTATAACGATCAACTCATGATAAAAGAGAACCAATATGGCACTCAGAATATATCACTGAGAGAATTAATGTGTACTACTTATTGATGGAGGACGATGAACTATATTATTTTTTAGGAGGTGATGTGGAGTTTAGAAATATCTACATGGATGGAATCAATTCAGGAGAATCTTGATGCCCTTTACAATAACAAGACATGAGATATTGATCCATTAACTCATGGAAGGATGTCTATCAGTAAAAATAGGTTCTTTAAGATCAATTGGGATGAAAAAGAATAATTCTAAAGATATCATGAAAAACTGGTGTTCAAAGGATATGCATTGGGATAAGTTATTGATTTCAAGGACATATTTTCTCCCATTGTTAGAATAATGATTGTTCAGATAGTTATGGGGATGTGTGCAATATGTAGTTTAACTCTAGAGTAGCTAGATGTGAAGAGAACTTTTCTACACGGTGATCTTGATAAATAAATATATATTTTCTAATCAGAATGTTTTTCAAAATAAGGGAAACTGAACTTGGTTTTTAGGTTGAGAAAAACTTTTAACGGTATTAAGTAGGAACCAAGGTGTTGGTACAAGAGATTTTATTCCTATATCATGAGTATTGGACACAAAATACTTCATTCTGATACTTGTGCATATTTCACGGGTTCAGATGGTAATGATTTTATCATTATTCTATTGTATGTGGATGACATGTTAATAGTTTTCATGGGAGTATGATATGAAGAAATTAGGACCAAAAATTAATATCTTGGGATGCAGATTTAATGGGATAGAAATAAGGGTCTGATTTAGCAATCAAAAAAGAATTTCTTGAGGAATATCTTGAAATACTTCCACATGGGATATTATAAGCCTATATTTACCCCCACTTACTATTAATTTTATGTTATCCTCTTTGATGAATCCTAACAGTGATAACAGTGAAGTGTATATGACAGAGATGTATCAATTACCTTATGCACCAGTGGTGGGTAGTATGATATTATATATGGTTCATATAAGACCATAAATTGCACATGTAGTGGGAGAAGTTAGTTGTTATGTGGAGAATTAAATACGGGAGTATTGGAACATATCAAAGAAGACACTTAGATACATCAAAGAGATCTCATATTCTATATTATGTTATTGAGAATCAAATTTCACTATTAAAGCCTATGTAGATTCAGATTTTGTATGAGATTATGTCCTACGAAAATACACTTTGGGTTATGTGTTTAATTTTATAGGATGAGTTGTGAGCTGGAATTAAAAGTTGTAGTCTATTATATATGTATCCACGACTATGGTAGAGTACATGAAAACTACATTGACTTGCAAAGAAGTGATTTAGATGTGAAGGTTTCCAAGAGATCCGAAACAATGGCATAAGTATATCCAATTATTTTGTGACAATCATATCACCTTAAAAATTAAAATGAATCTATATTTTCATTCCAAGATAAAGCACATTATGGTACAATATCAATTTTTTATTGATGTGGTGGAAGAAGGACGAGTGGATATGTTGAAAATTTATATTGAAGAAAATTATGTTAATTTTATGACGAAGTTTATTAACTTTGTTAAGTTAAAATAGAAAAAATCATCAATTGTAATCATAGATATAAGAGCAACATGGTTGGAAGATATAAAAGATTTTTGGAAATATTATTGGTTCCAAATCAGATCTCCATGTGTGGAATATTGGCAATTTTTTCTCACAAACAGTTTCTCCCCCTTTATTTTTCAAAGGGGGCTAGTTTGGTTAGTGGGATGGGTGGAAAAACAAACCCATGGAGTTAAATATTGGAGGACAATCATGTAAGGTCCTTACCTATAAAAGGAAGATCACTTTGACGGTTTTAGAATCATCACCTCAAGTATTGAGATTCCTATTTCAGCATTTTGAGTGTTGTATTTTGTGAGGAGCATTATACATCAATCAAGAGAGTTAATTACATGGATATTTTCCTTATAATAGAAAGATAGTGTGTTTAACCTCTTTTACCATAGTGATATCATTCTATTTTTCTATGGGTTTTTACCCCTCTTTATTTGTGGGGTTTTCTATGTGACATATATTGTTCAATTTTTATTCATTTTTACTTTACTTTTATCTCTAAATTATCACATCATGAAAGGGATAATAATATTTGATCCCAATAGCAGCCTTACTAAATATTTTTTATTAGACTCTATAAAAAAATCATGGGTTGTGTTATGAGGTAGCCCACATTCAATGGAGTAATTGAGTTATATGGCTATAATTTTGTTTCTCAAAATTACAGAACAAAAATTTAACATATTAATAATTATATAAATAGTAGGAAGAATCAAGAAAACGTGAATAATAAAAATATTGTAATGAATTATCATAATCGGAAGTGTAACATGCTGATTATAACAAACCATAAACAAAGAACGAGAGAATAAAAAGTACGGATTCATGTAAACATTTATAATAGATAACATGCTAATGAGAATATATATAACCATTTTGATATTAATACTAATAAGTACCAAGAAAAATTAGAGATAAGAGACTCAAACATAAGCGAGATGATCAATAGAAACGATTGACATAAAGTAGTAATCAAACCATAAAGAGGACCACAGGTTTTTGACATTATTTATCTATTTGGCCTATATGCATGGTGCAGGGGTACCAAGATTCCACTATGAAAAAATGGGATTATAAAAGATATTTGATTAATAGTGATACATAACCACATAAGAAAAAGGCACATGAGGAAAATATACAAAGTTCGGGTTCTGGAAATGGCAGGACTCACAGTAGAACGAAGTTGGGGATTCATCATATACTGTGCACCTAGGAAAAATTCAAACAACACACGCAACATAGAAGCAAAGAATAATAAAATACAAGGAATAGATAACCGATAGAAAAGAAGAAGAATACCATACTAAGGCCCCTTACTAGGGATAAATCCCTCCTATGTGTATTCATAGATCCTCTATGTAATTAGTTCTTGTTGTTAGGGTCATCGAGATTGTACTCATATATAATCGTTATTTCCATACAAGTAAAAGGAACACCAAGGAACCCTAGGACCTCATCATATCTCCTCACCAAGCATAGATGAAGATGATCAAAACTTATCTAGATCACTATTTCTTCTATGGTAATTCAAGGAATCCCACCAATGCTCATTCATATACTCTTCTCCCTCGAGGAAAACTAGAGCTCCCAAAACCATGGAGATTTTTCGCCCAACTAAATCTCCAAAAAGTGGAGAGGTAGATTCCAAATCAAGGAGTCATTATAGTAGGGGTAGAGGAATACTAGAGCATATAACCAAGGATATGAAAAATCTAGATAACTGCCCCAACATAACCACTTAAACAACAAAATAATGTTATATGACATCATAGAATCGGCTATCAAGGGTCACCCATAAATCAAGCCAATCCGTTTCACGAAGAATGAAAAAAGGTAGAAATAGAAAACCATAGGATTATAAGGATCAATGGATCAACATCAGGTATGAGGATGACATAGAACAAATGGGAAAGTAGACCTAGGCTAATGGCACATTCCCAAAGTATAAACCAAACAAAAGGGCCACATGAACTAATAAAAGAAGCTCAATATCAATAATAAATAAATCCAACATATATAAATACCAATATTATATGAAAATTAATATTATGACAAGTAAAAAAACAATGTGTAACACCCCAAATTTTTTGTATCATATAATGATTATATTAAAAATTTACTTTTGTTAAAGCCCTTTTAACCAAACAAAAATATAAAGGATAAACAAAATGCTCTTTATTTAAATAAGAACACCGTAATGTCTACAATACACCGATATAAAAAGAGTAATTATGCTAACCAAATATACCTATTATGAACCCTATTAGAACTACTGGAAGACCCCCAATCACCACAATCAGGCATAGTAAGGAAAGGAGATCCTTCGTGTGAACTAAAGGAAAAAACATCACCACTACGATCATAAAAACCCTACTGAGTATCAACCAAATGGGAAGCACCATCTTCTTCCTTTTGTGTTCTAGAACACCGTAAGGTTCGGATTTATAGAACACTTTTTCGACCATTTCTCTAGTGACCAATGTAAGCTAACGGT
The DNA here is from genome assembly GCA_963277665.1 of Viscum album. Classification (NCBI taxonomy): domain Eukaryota; kingdom Viridiplantae; phylum Streptophyta; class Magnoliopsida; order Santalales; family Viscaceae; genus Viscum; species Viscum album. The sequence continues at coordinate 957,108,626 of OY728148.1, read as the reverse complement.
TATATAAAAATAGTTGTTGGACCATTTTCGGATAATTGAAATTATTTAAATAATAATTAGCTTCAAAATTATTTAGTTATGATTAAGTTTATAATTAAACCATAATTTATGAACTCTAAATGGATATGGTGTAAAACATCATTTCACCCTTAAGTGATTTTGAAACGAATTAAGGAATTCAAAGCACTTTGCAAATTTTTCAAATACAATGTAACAATTTTCATTTCATAAATAATGTAATAAACTATGTTTATGTTTTTGAAATTAAATTATATTTTCATTGAACTATGTTTTCTAGGATACAATTATATAAATTATAATGTAGGTTTATTAAAATTTCCTTTTTGTAAATTTTTGTGATAAAAAAAGGGGTTTAGTATTTTTAATTTTAGAAATACTTATAACTAAAACAAGTTTAATTTGTATTCATTAATTTTTAATAATATAAAATTCAATATAGATTTAATAAATGGATTGTTTCCTCTTCTTAAAACGTTTTTTAGTGTATCTTTTTCAAAAACAAATTGGCCCACTAGGGCCAACCCTTTTTGGCAAGGGCCGATGGAGGTAGCTCACCCGAAGTGGATGAGCCTGACCCCTAGCCCCAAGCCAAGGTCGGCCCAAGCTCGGGAAGAGGTTCACCAAAGGGCACTCGGGAGCGAGTAGAAGCGCATAGGTTCCTTAGTGGGGGAGTGAGGCTGTAGTGGGGTCTTGGTAGGCCAAGGCATGCGGGCATGAGCCTGTGTATAGGGCCCCATTCGTGGGTGTTGTGTGATTTCTGAGCACTCATTGGGAGGCCCTGGGTTATAAGGGAGGCGAAAAACACTCTCTGTTTCGATGTGGGAAGCATTTTTTCAGGCAAAATTTGATCTAGACCATTGGATCGCGTCACGCATGATCTGGGCCATTCTTTCCTATCACATTCTCGACCCTCAATGACCGCGTCTGTCTCTGTGTTTTTTGTCAACCGTTCGTTCCAGCATGATCTAATCATGGTCTTTCGAGGTTTTTAAATTTCTACATCGAACTTAGATTGTCCAATGAAACATATATCTAATCCAAGACGCTCAATTATTTTAAAAAAACAGACGCATCTCATCCCTTGGATCGATGTTTGGATCGATCTGGACCATTCGTTTTTTCCCAGAATTTCCCCTAGCAGCGTCTTCTTCTTCATCCATGCATGTGTTACACCAGCAACCCTCCCCTATGGCACACCCCTCGTTTTCATCACCTCGGACTGCCAGGGACCCTCGAGTCTCCTCATTTTCTTCAATAATGATACCCCCATTTAATGCAATGTCATTGGGTAAGTTTTTTTGAGGAAGGTGGTGTGTGAGATTTTGTATATAAATAACTGAGACCTCTCGGTTCTTCTCTCCCGTTCAAGTCTCTAGCGAGCCCTGCCAACCCTCCATGATGTCCTCATTTCCCTGTTTTTTTAAAGTATGTTTTTTTTGCCTTTTTTTCTTCTTTGAGAATATATACACTTATATATTTGATATATATATATATATTAACATTATGATTCAGTACAAACGTTCTTAAATGTTCAACCTAGGCCTTCGGGTTCTCTTGAATTCAAATAGCTTAAAGAATGTAACGATTATACCTGGCCTCGTATTGTTGTTCTGAAAATACATATATACTTTTGGTTATATGTATATACGTCGTTTATATGCAGGAATGGGCATGACATTTCTACTTTGAATATATGTATGATGTTTGTGTATAATTGTTCATGCACTGCACATATTCACATACACTTAATTTCAAATTTAAATAACAAATATAGTTTTAAAATGTTATATATATGATCAAGTTTTTTAAAATTATTTTTTTGTAGGTTTTAATAAACAAATATTTATTACTAAAGGCATGACCTGCTATATTCAAAACGTTGTTGAACTAATATTCATAAAGGATTAACACAAATGGGTGTGCTAATCTTTCAGTTTGAGTTTGGGAACATAAATATATTTTATATGTTGCACGAACCTTGATTTCAGTTGTTAAGGTCCTTACAAATTAAGTCTTGAGTTTAGGTGGAGTTTTAAAAACATAAGAAATAGGGTGTTAAACAAAACTTATATCCACATTTAAGAGTAACTTATTTTTTTCCCTATCTTTTAAATGATGTTGCTTATGGTGAAGATTCATTCATTATTTCATGGACATTATTCAGTATTATGCAAATGCTTAACAATATTGATTGTTTTAGCACGTGCAAGCTCAAAACCCTACTTGATATTTTTAGTTCACCTTGTAATTAATTTGATGATAAAATTTTCGAATTTCAAGAACAAACTTGCATGTGATAAATTCTAGTTTTCTGTTCTTTTAGTACCGTATATGTCAATTTATGTGACATAATCAGCCTTTCTTCTTTCCTTTTAATAATGTTCATATGATTGTTAGCTTGGTTTTTAACTATATAGATGCCTGTCTCACTTATAAGATATGTAAATTCAACTACTATGATCAACTATGAATGAACTATTCAAGGTGGTATGGGATATATTGAATATACAATCCCTTTTAAGTTAAGTATTGATTTATGTGGCTCACATGAATGTAAATACATATTAAGGGTGTACCCTCATAGCGCTCCAATGCATTGGGTAAATAATTAATCCTTAGAGATTACAAGCTTCGTGATACCCTGGTGAATAGCCTCGGTAATTTTTCTTTATTGACACCTTGGGGATGGACCTCGGTTATATGTTCATGAATGTCTAAATGAAATGTTGAACCCACATATTCAAGTCATGTTACAAGTTTTTTCAAGATGATATGCCTATTATTTCACTACTCTTTCCCTTATGTTTTTATCATGTTCATATTTATTTCACAAGTAAATGTTTGGGGCATGATTTATGTAAAATAGTAACCAACATATGAAATTGAAGTTCTTTTCCTTCACACGCAACACTGATTAAGTATTACTCTTAATGGTTTAATTTGTTCTTAAACATTCATACGTCATACTTGTTCAGGATATATTTTACTACCCCCTTTTGAAAATGTCCTAATTTATTCATTTATTCTTTGAAAATATATGTTGATCACTTTTATGTTATGTTATATGTGTTATAGTTTTCTATAAGTGAATGTTATTTGGAAATTTTCTTAGAAAATGCTTTCAAAAGTTTAATTGGATTATTATAAACCCCTTACTAGGCATTCTTATGCTCACCCTATGTTTTGAATTTTAAATTTTCAGGTAACAACTTTTATCAGATGAATCATTTCTGAAGTTACTGGTTTCCCAGAGCCTGAACCGAACTCAATCCTCTGTATGGGATGTGATGTGTGTTTATAAGTGCATGTTTCTATTTTAAATTGACACATCATGATCAGAAGGCACCGACTCCTGGTTTTTCTGGGGTCAGATCTTCACAGTTGGTATCAGTGGATTTGGTTTGGATAACTCTAGAAATCCATAACTGAAACAAAGAAAAATATACTTCAGCATTAATAAAATTGAGTTTTCTTAATTTTCATATGGAAAAAGAAGGTAATAATCTTTTGACTTTTCCCAATGAGGCCTTAGAAATCATAATTCCCATAGCCTCCATGAACCTTTTATAAAGTACACATATACTTGTATGTCATGCAGACATCTCTATGATGAGTCTAACTCTCCCCGAGTACTTCAACTCCACCGAAGAGTGGGTCTGGATTACATATTTATGATGCAAGCCCAGTTTCCATCTTACAGATGATGGAGGAAGTAATATGAGGGACTTTTTATATGCTTCACCACAGAGGAAGGTGTCTCGTCCCTCACGTCTTTCCAAGAGGCTGCTGTAGAGAGAGAGATCACCATGAAACAAACATGTGTCATGTCTTTCCTATGGCCGTTTTGGTCAAATGATGGATTTTGACATCCTTGAATACAAAGTCGCTTGATTTGTGTATAGACAACAAGAACATAAAGATGTATCATAGTTGTACAACCCACATGTCAGACTATAGAGATAGCATAAGTGCTCCAATGACATCGACCAGATTGTTCAGGTTGCATATAGTTTACGGAGCTAGATAGTTTTGAGCTTGTCATTCTAATTCGTGTGTTAGGGAACTGAGGAAACGATTATCCTTATTTTTCATTGTGCACCAGTAGTTATATAAAGATCATATTTTGTTATCTCTTATTTCATATGTCTTTACTTTGTTTATAATTTTGGACAGATTTCAAGTGATTAAACTCTCATTTTATACTTTCAAATGGAAGGAAAAACCCACATGTTATCTCTTCCTACTGAGATACTAGATATTATTACAATCAAAAACTCTGAATATGAGTATCGTCCCCTTGCAAACCTGCGAGGAACGTGCAAGCAATTGTTTGAGGTGACAAACGGTCCAGCGATTCTCTGCACATGTCAAGGGAATGCTCCCATCTACTACTGCATAGGCTCAGAACAATTGGCCGAGCATAAGTGGGGAGGAAAATACCATGAAGGGATCTTCTTATGATTCACCCTAGGCCAGAACTACATGGCAAGAGTAAAATTTCAAGAAGGTGCTTTAGTGGGAAATGTTTATGCAACCTACGTGTTCTAACTCCTCAGCGTTATCCTGTACGACAATGTATATAACATTGATGTTCTCGATTGAGACATAATTTGGAATGTTCTTTGTACGTTGGTCCATATGGACATTTGCAAACTTTGTACAATTCGAGCCTCCCTCTGGAAGCACAAGTGTGTGGTGCATGAGTTCAAACCCTTCAGCCCGAAGTGTATCTGGATCAGAGAACTAGAGAATTTGAGCATCAATTCGGGTGTTCCACATAACGCACCTGAGGATCCTCTTTGATGGACGATATGGTAGGTACAACTGAGTGCTACCTTGTAGAAAGTTTGTATGAAAGGAATTGCAGGGACGCAATTCTTTGATGGGGGGAGTAATGTAACACCCCGAATTTTGGGTATCATATAATTATGATATTATGAATTTACTTTTGTTAAATCACTTTTAAAAGAACAGAAATTTAAAGGATAAACATAAGGCTATTTATTTAAATGAGAACATCGTAGTTTCTACAATACACCGAGATCAAAAGAGTAATCATGCTAACCAAATGTACCTATTAAAAACCATATCAGAACTACTAGAAGACCCTAAATCACCACAACGAGGCCCAGTAAGTAAAGGAGATCCTTCGAGTCAAATAAAGCAAAAAAACATCACCACTGTGATCATAAAAACCATGCTGAGCATCAGCGGAATGGAAATCAACATCTTCTTCCTTTTGAGTTTTAGGACACCATAATGTTTGGTTTTATTGGACACTTTTTTCGACCATTTCTCTAGTGACTGTTGGAAGCTAACGATTATAAAAAAAATAGTCATTGGAACTTGTTGGATAAGTGAACTTATTTAAATATTAATTCGTTTCAAAATAATTGAGTTATGATGAAGGTTATAACTAAATCATCATTTATAAACTCTAAAAGGATATGGTGTAAAACTTCATTACACCCTTTAGTAGTTTTCAAAAAGAATTAAGGAATTCAAAACACTTTTCGAATTTTTCAAATACAATGTAACAATTTTCATTTCTTGATTACTGTTATAAACTATGTTTATGTTTTTCAAATTAAATTATGTTTTTATTGAACTATGTTTTTCTGGATACTATTATATAAATTATAATGTAGGTTTATTAAAATTTCCTTTTCATAACTTTTTGATTAAAAAAAAAGAGGTTCAGTATTATTAATTTTACAAATACTTATAACTAAAACACGTTTTATTTGTATTCATTAATGTTTAAGAATATAAAATTCTATATAGTTTTAATAAATTGATTGCTTCCTCTTCTTAAAACTTTTTTAGTGTAGCTTTTTCAATAAATATTGGAACACTAGGGCCATCCATTTTTGGCTAGGGCCAATGGAGGAATCTCACACGAAGTGGCGGAGCTTGACCGTCAGCCCCAAGCCATGGCAGACCTGAGCTCAGGCAGAGGTTCCCTGAAGGGCGCTCAAGAGAGAGAAAGAGCGCATAGGCGCACTAGTGCGGGCGTGAGGCTGCGGCGGGGTCTGGGTTGGCCAAGGCCTGCGGGAGGGTGCTCATGTATAGGGCCCCCTTCGTGGGTGTTGTGTGATTTCTGAGTACTCATTGGGAGGCTCAAGGTTATAAGGGATGTGGAAACCACTCTCCATTTCGATGTGGGAAGTATTTTTTCAAGGAAAACGTGATCTGGACCGTTGGATCGCGTCGCACATGATCTGGGCCTTTGTTTCTGATCCCGTGCTCGACCCTCAGCGAATGCGTCTCTCTGTAGTTTTTGTCAACCGTTCGATCTGGAACTATATAATTTTGGACATTTTAGTTTTTTAAATTGTCATGTCGAACATATACCGTACGATAAAACTTAGATCTAATCTAAGACACTCAATTATTTTAAAACAGCGGAGGCATCTCATCCCTTGGATCAACGTTGGGATCGATATGGACCGTCCGTTTTTTCCCGTAATTTCCACTACCTATGTCGTCTTCTTCCTCCATGCATGGGTTACACTAGTAACCCTACCCTATTGCACGAAAATCGTTTTCTTCACCTATGACCATCAAGAACCCCCATGTCTACTCATTTTCCTCAACCACAACACGCCCCATTAAATGAAATGAAAGTGGGTACGTTTTTTCATGGAAGTTGGTGTGTGAGATTTTGTATATAAATAATCAAGACCTGTCAATTCTTCTCTCCCGTTCAAGTCTCCAGCGAGCCCGACAAACCATCCCTGAAGTCCTTCTTTACATGGTTTTTAAATTAAGGGTTTTTAGTTTTGCCTTGTTTTTCTTATTTGAGAATAAATACACTTATATATTTGAAAAAAAAATATATTTCTTTAACCTTACGGTTCAGTCCGAATGTTCTTAAATGTTGAAACAAGGCCTTCGGGTTATCTTTTATTCAAATAGATTAAAGAATGTAAGGATTATACCTAGCCTCGTTTTTTTGTTTTGAAAATACATATATACTTTTGGTTATATGTATATACGTTGTTTATATACAGGAATGGGAACAACCTTTCTACTACGGTTATATGTAGTAAGTTTGTCTATAATTGTTCATGCACTGCACATATTCACATACACTTATTTTCATATTTAAATAATAAATAAATTTTGAAAATTATATATATATGATCGAGTTTTTATAAAATTATTTTTTGTACGTTTTCATAAACAAATTTTATGATTATGGGAATGACCATCCCTATTCAAAATGTTGTTGAACTACTATTCATAGGGGATTAACACACATGGGTGTACCAATATTTCAGTTTGAGTTCTAGTACATACGTAGATTTTATATGTTTCTTGAACCGTGATTTCAGTTGTTAAGTTCCTTAGACATTATTTCTCGAGTTTAGGTGGATTTTTAAAAACATAAGAAATAGGTTGTTACACAAAACATATATCCACATTTAAGAGTAACTTATTTGTTTTCTATATGTTTTAAATTATGTTGCTTATGGTGAAGATTCATGATTTCTATCATGGACATTATTCAGTATTATGCAAAGGCTTAACAATATTTAATGTTTTATCATGTGAAAGCTCAATACCCTACTTGAGATTTTTGGTTCACCTTGTAATCAATTTTATTGTAAAATTTTAGAATTTCAAGAACAAACTTGCAAGTGATAAATTCCAGTTTTTTTTCTTTCAGTACCTTAAATTTCAATGTTTGTGCCATAATCTTCCTTTCTTCTTTCCTTTTATAATGGTCATATGATTGTTAGCTTGGGTTTTAATCATCTAGATGCCTGTATCACTTATAAGATATGTAAATTCAACTACTATGACCAACTATGAATGAACTATTCAAGGTGGTATGGGACATCTTGAATATAAAACCCTATTTAAGTAAAGTATTGATTTATGTGGCTCACATTAATGTAAAGACATATTAAGGGTGCACCCTGATAGAACTCCAATGAATTGGGTAAAGAATTAATCTCTAGATATTACAAGCTTTACAATACCCTGGTGAATAACCTCAATAATTTTACTTTATTGACACCTTTGGGATGAACCTCGGTGATATGTTCATGAATTTCTAAATAAAATGTTGAAGAGGCCTATCCATGTCATGTTACAAGTTCTTTTCAAGATGATATTCCTATTCATTCACTACTCTTTCCCTTATGTTTTTATCAAGTTCTTATTGATGTCACAAGTAAACATTTGGGGCATGATTCGTGTAAAATAGAAACCAACACATGAAATTGATGTTTTTTCCTTCACGCGCAACTCTGATTAAGATTTACTCTTAACGGTTTAATTTGTGCTTAAACATTCATACATCATACATGTTCAGGATATCTTTTAGTACCCTTTTTTAAAAATGTCCAAATTGATTCATGTATTCCTTGAAAATCTTAGTTGATCACTTTTATGTTATGTTACATGTGCTACAATTTTCTATAATAGAATGCAATTTGGTTAAGTTTTTAAAAATTTCCTTCAAAAGTTTCATTGGTTTATTTTAAACCCCTTACTGGGCATTCTTATTCTCACCCTATGTTTTGAATTTTAAATTTTCAGGTAATAACTTTTTTCAGATGAAACATTTCTGAAGTTACCGGTTTCCCAGAGCCTAAACCAAACTCGATCCTCTGCATGGGACATGATGTGTGTTTTTCAGTGCATGTTTTTGATTTAAAATGACACATCATGTTCAGAAGGCAACAACTCCTGGTTTTTCTGGGGTCGGGTCTTCACATAATGCATGGAATTAAAATCATTTAATTTACAATATTGAGTGAATAATGTTCAAAAATCTCCACCTTGTAGATGAAATGAATTAACATAAACACCTGATGTACCTACATCACCTGTAACAGCCCAAGATTTTACAGTATGTCACTTCTTAAATAAATTCATTTTCATTGATATATTATGTTGTATTCAATACCAAAATATTTTTATGCTACACATAAAAATGAGTTGGCTTGCGTTTGCAAGACCAATTTTTACCAAACAACAACATATTATTAAAATATTATTATTTAATATAATTAAATATAACCTAGCCATTCAGTAAGTGGTTATGAATAGTATTAACTAACTTATGAAAATATATCGCTGAATTCATTGGTTCTAAATTAATTAAAAAAGAATATATTAACTAACTGAATATATATGAGATGTTTTTTAGAGAACTATTTTTATGCTCACAAAGTCATATTATTCTAATAAATTAAAATAATTACTATTATAGAATGATATTAATGAAATATATATATTATATATTAAATAAAATTTTTTTTATATCCATATAATATATTGGAGAGGTGTATGATAATAACAAACCCAATATTACACATAAAACCTATTTTTTTTATAAAAACAGTTTTATCTTCTTTTAGTGGAGAACCTATTTTAAATCCAATTTTTGACAATTTTATGAGTTCTATTTGAAAATATAAACTTCATATGTTAAATATAAATATAAAATTTTACTTTAGTTAAATTTTTGGTATTTTTATGATAAGTTTCATGTTTTGATTAATTGTGAAAAATACTAAATTTTAATAGAAAACAAATTTTTTTCATCAAAATAATTTATAGACATAAATTATATTATTGAATGTTTTTAAATTAAAAATAGATTATTTTTATCATTTAATTCAATTTAGATTATTGTAATAAATTTTAAAATGAATTTAGATATAAAAATGTTTCAATCTTTTGCAGGTTTAAACTTTAATAATTTGTTTTCTCACGCCGTCAACAAGATTAATTTTAAATTAATTACTATAAATTCTATGTTTTGAATTATGAAAAATGTATTCTATATTTGGAATTAGTGGTTCCAAATTATGTAAATAGGTTTCTTTTATTTTTGGTCATATGAATAGTAATATTTAGCATTATTTTAGTTACCACAGTTAAGGGTAAATTAGGTAATTATGGAAATAAATGATATTATAAAATTACCCCAACACTTGTCCTAATTTCATTTAATGAGTGGATTTCTACCAAAATATTCATTAGGCCAAAATTATACTCTTTTTAAGCCAATTGAATGAGAATAATACATTTATTATATTTAATTTAAAGATAAGTTAAAAATGTCATAATCGTGTTTTTAATAAATATTACATTTTTAATACATGGTTATAGAAAAGATAAATTAGACTATACGTATTCATTTGAAAGATTATAAATTTATCTTCATCATGATAATTTATTTAAAATTTTAAGAGAATAAAAAATTTAATCAAATGCTTTCATAGTAATGAAGTAGTAATTATTTAATTAATGGAAATAAAAATTAAATGATATTAAAAATATTAAAATTAAAAAAAATTGACCTAATTAATTACATCCCTGAATTTTAAAGATAATTTAGAAATGTTAGTGATATTTTATAAGTTATGGTTCAAAGTTTTCATGAAGTTAGGATATTTTTTAAAAAGAAAAATATTGAATAGTATCAAAAATGAAAAAAATTATACATTAAAATAAATAATATTTTATTAAATGATATAAAATACATAAAAACATAAATTCGGCCAAATAACGTCAATAAGGTTAAATATGCCATCAATTATCCATTTGGGGTTCGTTTATCATTTTATAGTAACTATATTATCCCTAAAGAGTAAAAATAATTTGTCATCGTAAGAGGTAAAGGGTTTAACTAAGGGTTAAAGACCAATGATAAAGTTAACATTGTGACCTAAACATGTCTAAAAACAGTTTTTTGAGAGGATTTAGACCCATAATCATCTTAGTTTTCAAATTACTCACTTTTAATACATTTTTTATTAAAAAATAATATTAATTAATTTAATATTTTGGGATATTCCTAAAATGCCCCACCTAAATTATAAAAGAGAACTTTCTACTCACATCCATACACAAATTTGAACCTTTTAGATCAACCAAACCCTACCCGTTTATCTTATTAACTTACATATACACATATTAGAGGTTCTGGTCTTCTCAAAAGACTAACTCAAGCATCTCTAAGAGGAGATCTGTAGAGACCCAACCCTAGAAGACCCAAAGCTGGTGTCTACTACTATTGCATTGACATGATTACAACGAATTAAATCCCAAAGGACTGAGAGTTTAGTAGTCTTGATAAAATACAAATATACATGAGAAAATAATAAACTAATTACTACATATATTTCTTCTTCTTTCTAAATAAATAGCTTTGGGGATAACTCTAATCTAGTTATTAAATCCCTACATATCATTCATACTATGTTTCTTGGATTCCAAGGTAAATAAATATAATAAGGTTGAGATAAAATTATTAGTATGGTCAACATATAGTGGAAAAATAATGAATCAATGAGAATAATAATTATGAAATGGTGAATAACTGAAAAGTGAATTTTGAAGGAAATGGCCTTCCCAATTAATGTGCCCCACGTGCTCGCGGTTTTTGAAGCTTTTCCGACCGTTGCTTTTCCCGACCTCGGACCATTGGCGGCCTTGGCTCCGGTTATCGATCTGGGCTCGGGGCCTCTGGCTGTAATCTCCTCCCCGTCCCCATAGGGGTCCCTAAGATCTTTTCCTCGCAGCGGTGCCCGGTGGTGTCCTTAAAGGAGGCTCTGTGTGAGGAAGCCTCTAGTGCTGCTCTCCCGTGTTTCCAGAATATTTATATGTTTTCTCAATCGGTGTTGAGGGAGGGTTCTCACCTTTCGTTGGTCACCTCTACCTCTGAATTCACTGTTGATTCGGCTGGTTTGAAATGGACTCTTGTGGCGAGGTTTGGTGCGGGGATTCCTCCCCTCTTGACTTCCAAGCGGTTCATGGCCTCCTGGGGTTTGCAAGTGGTGGATCATATCTCTGTGATTCATCAGAAGTCATTCTGTCTGGTTCTCGCCTCTGAGACAGATTTCGTTCAGGATTGGTGCAAAGCCCCTCGGGTGATGGGTTAATGGAATTTCAATCTTCCACACTGGTCTATGGAGGAGCATAGAGGGAAATAAAGTTCCCGGGCTACGGTTTGGATCATCCTTCCAGGGCCCTCTCTTCCTTTCCATAATGGAACCTTCCTCAAGGCCATTGGTGATTCTTGGGGGGGTTTCTCTGTGCGGATGAGCGTATGTTCCACGGGGAGGAAACTCTGGTGGCTCGGATCTGTGTTGATCATGATCTCTCTCTATCGATCCCAGATAAGCTCGATCTGAAGGTGTAGGATTTCACAGAGGGGTACCAGAACATCGTTTACCAAGTGTTTCCCATCTCATGCTCATCGTGTCTCCTCCAGGGTCAGTCGGCCCTGAGCTGTAGGAAAAATCACCTCGGTGGCCCCCTCTTTCGTTCCAGCGGCTCAATTCCTGGCCCTCTGCTCCCTCAGCCTTGCGAGGGGTCCGTTTCTTCTTCAGTTCAGCCTGCTCCCTCAGATGACTCATTTGCGCCTGTTTCTCCCTCCCACGGCATGCCCTATCCTGCTTTCCTGGTGTTTGGCTCTCCTTCCCTCACCGCAGTGGCATGTCCTCTACTACAGACTGTTTCTCCATCCCCTGTCTCGAAGGTCCTCCCTTTTCGGGATCTGGTTTCCCCCAAACCGAGTGGCAAGTGGTCGGGTCCTTTTGTGTCTCTTGAGTGGGCGTGGGCTTCCTCTTAGTTTCTCCTCACAGGGGCATTTCTAGAATTCTTCATGTGGTCATCCTTGAGGGCGCTAACTACATCTTTATGGCCCATTTCCTTGTCATCTCTAGTTTCACACCATGCACTGCAGGTCAAGGTTGATGGGCTTCAGGGAGTCGGCCTCCATTCTTTGGATTGTCGCCCTAGTCCCAGATGGGGACCAAGCAGAGCTCACAATGAATTCGGTGACTGGGCACTCGAAAAGTACACTTCCTTGGGTCCTAGTGCAAGTTCATCGTCATATGTTATGTATGGAACTCATGTGCCAGTTGAACTGGGTCCCGAGGCAAGGTTTCCAACCTGCGAGGTGAGGTGAAAATCCCATAATTCCTCTTCTAGGTTCCTCTCAAAATCATCAGATCTCTCCTATATGAGTCAGAGGGTGCGTAAAAGGTTGATGTTAAAGAATATGATGGATAGGTAATGTCCTTCACTCCTCTTGAAAGAGACCACAGTGCCTGGGGACAAAGCCGGGCATCTCTTGTTGCAATGATTCAAATTGTCATCTGTAATGCCTGAGGTGTTGGGGATAGGGTGAAAACAGAATTCAAATCCTCAGAATATAAAATACACAAATCCAAAATGGATATGATCCTTAAACACAAACATGCTCCTATCATGATTTCCGAGTTCACTCGTAAGGTGAAAATGCATGCTTCCATTCATGTGAACCCGATCAACAAACATATATGGCTTTTCTGGCATTGGGTAGTTACTCTGGACTTGGTCCTTTTAGAAGTCCAATATATCACTATGTAAATTACGTTTGGCAGGCACTCTCTTTTTTCCTCCTTTGTCTATGGAAGATGCGATACTTAGAGAAGGGAAGTATTGTGGTCCGAGCTGCATGATTTCGATCCCGGAGACTAGCCCTGGGTGGTGGGGGGGCTTTTAACGTTGTTTCCCTCCAAGATGAGGAGAAGGGTCGTTGGGATTTTCCAATAAGGTCTAGCATGTCCTTCTCTCAATTCATGGCTCACAAAGGGTTGTCAGACATAGGCTATTCAGGAGACCCCTTTACTTAGTTCAAAAACCTCAAGGGTGACATTTGGAGATAGAGTATACTCGACCGTTGTATCGCTAATGTCCACTCCATTTAATTGTTTATAAATGAAAAGGTGTCCCACTTGACTCGTAGCATCTCTAATCACTCCCTACTATTGTTATCCTTGTGCAGGAGGGAGGTTTTGCAGGAGAGGTTCCACTTCTCTAACCAGTGGTCGAGTTTCCCTAGCTATCATCGACTGGTTAGGAACAGCTGGGCCAAACCATCTCAGGTCCATTCCTGTCTGGATTTTCATTCCTAGTTAAAGCGCCTCAAGAGGGAACTTCAAATATGGGCTCGGTACGTTCCTTCTTTGGATCAGGTGTTGGATGCACTCAAACTTGAAGTCGATCGGCATGAGGCTAGCATTGAGGAGCTCTGGGACGACTCTATTTTTGTAGAACATGTGGAGAAAAGTAAAAACATGGTGTTCATGGTTCTCTCGAAGGAGCGAAAGGCAAGGGAAAACTTGCGGGTCAAATGGCTCATGGAAGGGGACAAGAATACCGCTTTTTTCCATGTGCGCATTCGGGAGAGGTGGTAGGTTATCAAACCAAACCTGGCTCAGGTGGATGGATCTTTCACAGATGAGAGAGAGGTGGTCAGGGGATTGGCTCTTTCTCATTTTAAGGATCTTCTTGCTGGTCCATCTGAGTTCATGGCCCAAGGGTATCCCTCTAGGGAAACCTCTTTATGGGAGGGGATTCCGAGACTCGTGTCTTCCCAAGACAACAACCTGCTGGAAGGTATTCCCATGGTGGAGGAGATTCCTGAGGCCATGCTGGGCCTGGATCCAGAGAGTGCAGCTGGTCCCGATGGGTTCCTCAGATCCTTCTATAGGGGCTATTGGGAAGTTGTTAGGTGTGATATCATCCACACCATCCGAGATTTCTTATGTGGGTGTGGCCTTTCTAGGATCGCCTCGTCTACGACCCTGATGCTTCTCTCAAAGATCAAAAATCATTCCTCCCTCCACCATTATCGTCCTATAAGCATGTGAAATTTCCCTTACAAAATATTTTCATCTATCCTCAACAGGCGGTTGTCCAGACTTCTTCCCAGGTGGATTTCCTTGGAGCATTATGTGTTTGTGAAGGAACATTCCATTCAAGGTGCGATGCTGCTGGCACAGGATATGCTAAAAGATCTTAACTTCCAATCTCAAGGTTCCAACATGGTCATTATGTTGGACATGAGAATGGTGTATGATAGGATGGAGTGGGGTTTTATCAATAGGGCATTTACAAAGATGGGTTTTTCTTCTTGGGCCTCTGACCTCATCCTTAGATGAGTTAGCTCCTCTTGGATGGTTGTTTTGTTCATGGGGCGTACTCATGGATTTATCAAGGTCGTCTGAGGTCTATGTAAAGATGACTCTCTATCTCCAATTATCATTATTCTCATGCAAGATAACCTTTGTAGGTTGATCAACAAGGGTATATCTGATGGGGTCATCTTTCCCATTTGTTGGAAGTTTAGGCTCCATTCCACCTCGCACTTGAGGTTTGCTGATGATATAGTTATCTTCATGAATGTAGGGAAGAGCTCTTTCCAGGGAATTAACAAATTATTAGAGGAATATTTCCCTTGGAGTGTCCAGATCATCAACAGAGAGAAGAGAAACATTTATGTTTCTGATTCATTCTATGAATGAAGAGTACATGATCTGAGTATCATTTTAACATGCAGTGTAGAGTCATCCCCATGAACTATCTCAGAACCCATGTGTCTCTAGGAGGAATCTATATCAGGGACATTGACAAAGTGATGCACAAAATCACTGGACGTATTCTCAAATGGAAAAATAACTTCCTATCCTTCGGAGACTGTATCTCTCTTGTCAACAGTGTTCTTTTGGAAATTCCAGTGCATGCTCTTACCGCCTCTACTATGCTGAAGGGTTTCATACAATCCATTGATAGGCTCCTTGATCGTTTAATCTAGGATGCCCATTCAGAGGGGAAGAGACATTGGGTGTCATGGAGGAAGATGGCGAGGCCAGTTCGTAAGTGAGAGATCAGTTTCAATAGCTTGGCGGTCACAATCCAGTTCATGCATGCGAGGCTCGCCTGGGAGATTATCGAGGAGTGTACCTTGTGGGGGAAACCTATATCCCAAAATCACTGAACCAGTTCTGCTTCTCCTTCCACAAATGGGTTGTACTTATAGTTCTATGTGTGTAGTATCATTTCTAACATCCTTCCTCATTCGTAATGGATCATTGGTGAAGGCAACATAATTTACTAGTTTCATAACTGGTCTGGTAACATGTTTGCCTTTCCCGGGTGTCCTGCTCCTATGATCTCCTTCAAGGAATTGATCCAATATCCTGCATTTTTTAGATCAGTTTTGAATACATCTCACCAGGAACTGTTTGACTCCATTCTCATTACCTCGGAGCAGGATAGGTGTGTTTTTACTCCATCTATCTCTGGGAAATTTAACTCGAAGGACTATCGTAGGATGACCATCTCCCAGGATCAGTATAATAGATGGAATGAGATCATCTGGTGAAAAAAATTCCCTTCTAAACTCAACTTTCTCTCCTAGAGAATTCTTAAAAATGTTTTATCATCTGATTCCAATGTCAAATGCCTATGTATCTCCATGTCCTCCAGTTGTCAGTGTTGTTTGGACCGAAAAGAAGAGAACACGAGCCATATTTTTTTTTGAAGGGTTTTGGGAGCGCATGGTTTAGGGTACCTTGGGGGTGTTTACATATTACTCTCTACAGTTTTCCATCATTGATGTCTTCTTAGAGTGCTGGTTTCAGGGGTTCGATTGTTCAGAGGTGGGAAAGATGGCACGCTCCTTAATCATTAACATGGGCTGGTGGTGCTTATGTAACGCCAGGAATCCGGCCAGGTTCAAGGGGATTAGTTCAACTGTAGGTCAATCATGGGAAGAGTTCGGTGAATGATGGTTGAGCTGATTTTTCATTTTGGTAACTTGAAGGAGGCTCAGTCCATTCGGTTGTTTGGTTTCCCTGTGGCTGTAGTTCTTCCATTTATTTCCAGTGGACTTTGGGTTCGATGAGTTCCTCCAGAGTTCAACCTCAAGCTCAACACGGATGGGTCCTGTGTCCTAGGGGAAATGCATGGCAGTGGGGTGGTATGTGCTGCTAGTGGAAGTGTCTTCCTGGCATTCATAACTCACTTTTGGATTGTAAATTCTATTCGAGCAGAGTCTAGAGCTATTCTCTCAGGTCTGTCCATCTGTAGGGAATGTGAAATTTCTATTTCCCAGGTAGATACTGATTCTATGTTTATTCATGATTCTTTACTTGGTAAAGGATCCATACCTTGGTCAATATCCTACATCATTCAGCAATGTAAGGCCCTCCAAAGTGACAACATTTTGGTCACCCACACTTGGCGGGAGGGGAACAAAGTGGCAGACTATTTGGTCTCCCGGGCTACTCCTGGTACCCTGTTTAGTTTCCTTTCTGATGCTTTCTTACATAAACCTGAGGGGTGAACTTTATTCACACTGATTCCCTTGGATTGCATTAATTTTGGACTTTATAGATCTGGGATGTTCTCTTTTCTTGTAGCATTTTGGGCAAATAATAAAATTATAATGGTCATGGTGGTGGTGAATAACTGAATTCACATGCCATATAATCAATAAACTGAGAAAGAGGTGTATAAACAAGAGGCCAAGGTAATAAATGAAAACACATTACATTAAAATAACTATAAAAGAATAAATAAATTTGGTAAGGTAAGAAACTGAAACACAAACAATCTAAATAATTAAAAATGAAATGTATCCATAGATATGTTGACACAAAATCTCATGGATGAATAATAAATGAAACTAAATTTGGTAAATGATTTCTTAATGGACATCATATCTAAGGCACATGAAAACTTATATTGTCAAGACCTTTCACATGACGATTTAAAATATTCTGTTTTTCACAAATAATTTGTCTCATGAGAACCTATCGATGCATTTAGGATCTATATAATTTTTAGTCTCCTACCATCATTTATTTTCCAAATTATTCCTTAAATTGAATAATCAAAATAAATAATATGCCTTATCAAATATATTTATTGAATAAAGAAGATGAAATTATCAATATTTTCTGAAATAATAAAATAATTGTCAATGTAGACATCATATGTAAAATGGTATCTGGTTTAGGAAATAGTAACATCCATGATGAATGAAATTGATAATTAGGGGTAAATTCAATGTTCAATGATCAAAGTAGATTGAATATTTCATGGGGAATAACAAATAATTCAAGGAAGGGAATATGAATACTATCCTTAGAAAAACCAAAAATAAACCATTCAAAGGAAGAATACAGATGATATCAATACAAAAAAATATTGAGTGGAGTAAAAATAATGGGTTCACTACTACAAAATAGGCCTTTAAAAGTGCTATAATAGTCCTTTATCAATTATAATAAATCACTGACAATATGAGAAGGGTTAAAAGATCAAAACTTTATCAGTGTTAAAAAACACTATTAAAGTCTCCCTTTAACAAAGATAAAAAACACTGTTAAAAGGGTCCTTTAACAACACTTTTTAGTGATGTTAATGGGGGCCTTTAATAACACTTTTTTAGTGATGATAATGTCAAAACTGTTAAAGGGGGTAAAATTATATTTTTTTGGACACCTATGAGCTTGACCCCCTTTATCAGCACCTCCATGAACCCATTAATAGTGCTTCACCCCCCCCCCCTTTCTCAGTGCTTTTCACCCCGCCACCTTTTATCAACACATTGTGAATTTCTATCCTTATGGGCATCTTAATGGATTCAAACCCTACACTTCTCCTTTGAAGATGGAACACCTTTACCACTACACTATGTTGTTTTGATGTCTATTTAATGATATTTCTGTTTATATATATATATATATATATATTTATTTACATATATTTATATACTTATTTTCAAATGCATTTATACAATATATATGTGTGTGTGATATATATATACTTATATTTATTTAAATATATTATATATTATATTCATTTATATATAATAGAATAAAATATAAATATATCTCTCTTTATTAATACACACATATGTATATGTATATATAATGTAAAAATGGCTAGATATTATTTTCAATACATCTTTAGAATAGGTATTTATTTACATATATTAGAATATACAATTTTACATAAATATGTTTATATATGTATTTATATGACTGATTTATTATAAGTAAACATAAGAAACATGCATATATTTTATTATAAATAACATTAACTTATTAAAAATGGTAAAATATTAAAACCATAATATCAATGTAAATGTAATACCTAGGAATAAAATCAGTGACCACAAAAAAAGCAATAAGACCCCCCTTAAAATAGGTTGAAAATCAATCGAATGTCAAAAAATCGGGGTACCCTGACTAAAAACTCTATTTTAGAGATCTTATGAGTTTTTTTGGCCTTTAAACATGTGATAGATGTTTACCATTGTCACTAAGGCTGTAGATATCATCAAAAAATTTGATTTGATATGTGGTAGAGCAAAAATGGACACCCAGATCAAAAGCTATCACTGTTTGAATTTTGAGTTACATTTTCAAATTATTTTAGATATTTTATTATTTTTTTGATTTTCAATCTTCAAATTGATATTAAATGACTATTAATCAGAAATAATAAGAAAATTATTAGTTAAATTTTTTTATTTTGTATTCCATTTTCACAAGATATCTTATATATTAAGTGTAAAATTATATTTACCTTATCTAAAAAATATTTTAATAAATATATATATTATTTTTATATCAATAAAAATATATTAATATATTAATATATTATTCTTAATGAATATTTTTTAAGTATACCTTTATCAGTGCTACTGAACAAGTGTTGATAAAGAGGGGTCTTTATCAGTGCTTCTAAAAAAGCGCTGATAAGGACACCCTTTAACAGTGTTTTTTTACAAGTGCTGTTAAAAGAACCCATTTATCAGTTATTTTTTAAAAGTGCTAATAAAGGTCCCCAGTTAACAATTTTTTTATCATTATTAAAGAACTCCGTTAATAATGTTTTTAACACTGACAAAGGGGGTTTTTAACATCATTTTTAGCTAGTGGTGTTAAAGCCCTAGTATTGGATAAACCTAGTTTTGTAGTAGTTTCTGTTGATGGAGATGAATAGAAATACTATAAAATGATCTTTAAAAAAATTTGGGGAAAATATCCTATGATTATGAAAACCTTTTGGAAAAAATTTTCATTGAAAATCACTTTTGAAAAAAAATTCACTATAAAGTAACCTTTTAGACGTGAAAGGGAATCTTCGAAGAAATTACAATATGTAAATCCTTACTTGTCGTGCAAGGTAAAATAAAATTTTATTTTCATGGTTAAATGTTAGAAAAATACATTGATTTAAAATAGAAAATAATATTCCTTTGAAAACAATGGTAAAAGACAGAAAGGATAAAAGTTTCATTACCAAATCATTTTAAAAATATTTTTGAAAACATTTTATTAAAACATGATTTTTAAAAGAAAACAGGTTCTCTAACTAAAGATATAAATAAAGTTCTATTTTCTTAAAAAAATTAAAAAACATTTTCAGTACCAAAGAGTGTAAAAATGGTACTAATACTTGAAAATAGTCATCAATAACTAGATAATAATTAAATGTTTTGTTGAAAAATTGTTATACAATTTCCTCTAATGGAAGTTCCATTGTAAGATCATTAGTACTATTATTGAAGAAAATAATCTTTAATCATCCCAAGCTGTCCCATATAACTTTGAAAATTTTTAAATCATAAGACTCATGAAGTAATAATATTGAATGGAATTTTCAAATACAATGATGATGAAATAATTCAAGATATTATATATCAAAATGGGTAGTATATACACCACACAAAATAATCAAATTTTGAACATGAAATTTATCTGACAGATGTAAGAAGTGAGATGAGAATCCATTACCTAGAGTTTCATTTTGGGTGAACATCCCTTCACTTGTTGAATAATAAACTTATTTTAATTTTCGAATTTATTGAGAATATTTATCAAGTTTATAATTAATTTTATTTCACTTTTTAATAGGTTTTATTCAACTACTTGAAAAATTCTGTTTATGTTGGGTGTTTAGAAAAAATTCGTATTATGTGTCAAAAAAACATTGGTAGGTCAACTATGGTTAAAGGGGTCATTATATAACATCTAAATAATAATAATAATGAAATAATAATCACATTTTTTCACTAATTATGCATTTAAAATAAATCATTAAATATGGTTATGAAAAACAAACCAACGTTACAGTCATGGAGATGGTAGGTTGTACGTACGCATGAGTAATGCCCTTATTTTTCAATGATTGTTATGCAGATAATGTAAGTAACACCATATCCTTCCAAATTTACCATTATATCATAAATAACATATTATTAAATCATATATACTTTTATATGGAATTATTGTGATGTAAAATGAATCACATCATGTTGAGGAGACGGTAGTCAACATGTCCATGAACGACATTATCACTTTTTAAGTGTGTGAAAGGGTAATAAAGAAAATGATATATATATATATAGTATATATAAAGAAATGTAATTATTTCATTAATATAATATAAAGTTTTTTTATGTCACATATTTTTAATTATAATCATCATTTATACATTCGATGGATCGTGTGAACAAATCACATCGCTTTGAGGGGGCAGTAATCCACACTTCCTCAAACAATGTTATCATATTAAAAAATTGAAATTATTAAAGGTTTGTGTTATAAAAAAAATAAATAAGTATAAATAAATAATAAATTTCATAAATATCATATATAAATAGAGTTTCCATTATAATTTCCAACCATGAAAGTTGGTAAAGGAAAATGGACAATCATCATTTCATGAGCCAGTAGATTGTCGTACATAGAAACAAAATGTTCGTTAACCATTATACGGAAGCGTGTGTAAGTGTAGGTATAAATTTAGCATAACAAAATACTAGTATATTAAGGATAATTGTGTTTTTATATAATAATATAATTAGAATATATTAGGGGTTGGATAATGGAAAAAAAACTAGAAAGCTTGAGAGAAGACATTACCTCTTAATTGGGAAACTACTTTTGGTTTCTACCAAAAGGATTCCTTGGAAGGATTTTTACTAATATGGAGGCTTAGAGTTCTCATTGAGGGATTTTGGGAAGCTATATGGGAAGGTATTTTTCAAATCTAAGTGTTTTGAGATGTGTCATGAATGGGGAGAGGTGGCAGCCTTTTATAAGGGAGGAAAAGGACTCACTTGGTCTTTTGAAATCAAGTTAGGTGTACCCATGTCTTAACCAAAACTATGTCATAAATAACCAACCAAATTCAATAATGTTAGGTTAATATCTTAATTATTTCCATAAAAGGTGTTTTGGAGAAGTTTCTAGGTCATTTGTCCCCTTAAGTTATAGGTTTAGTCCTTTATTAAGCTTAATTTTACCATAATAATTGTAATTAACTTTAATTACTTTCACTAATATTTTTATAAAAACCAAATTTGGTATTATTGGAAATTATGAATTATTTTTATTCTAAATATGGAATCCATTTTTACAAATTCAAATCACATAAGTTGTAGTAATTAATTTAAATTTAATCATGAAGATGTGACGACAATGTATGTTTTTATGGTAAAAAGGTTTGATAGTTTCCTATTTTTTATAATCAAATTTTCATTAAAATTTATTCAAATGAAATACATTGTATTAATTTATAAAAATATTATCTAATTAAACATTAAAAATAATTAAAAATATAATTTATCCTTATAAATAAATTAGATAAAAAAAAGTTTTGAACTAAAATTCAGTATTTTTAACTATTCATTAAATATGAAATGATTCAGAAATATATCAAAAATTCACCCTAAAATAATTATTATATTTATATTTCCATGATTAAGTTTATTTTAACATATTAAATAAATTAAAGTGATCAAATTCTAATTTAAAATGGTTTCTCTATTAAAAGGTGGTAAAATTGCCTTTATAAAAATATAGGTTTCATATGTAAAATAGGGTTTATTCTTATTTTATGCATATCAAACATAATGTATTAATATAAAAAATATTTTATTTAATATATAAAATATATATTTCATTAAAATCAATCATTAATTTTAATTAACTATGTTTGTTAAGACAAAACTCCTTTGGATGTATATAAATAATAATATATTTTTTATCCAATTTGTTCTTATTGTCATTTATCATTAGTTGGTAACCAATGAATTCATTTTATATTTATATAAACCATAAATTTTCATAAGTTAGTTAATACTATTTATAACTTCTAACATAACCGCTAGGTTATATCATATCATATTAAAAAATAATATTTTAATAATACATTATTATTTGGTGAAAATCGGACTTGCATGTAATGAAAGCTATCAAGGAAGGTCATTTTTTCATGTAACACATGATATCGAGGAAGGAAACTCTTGCATGTAACATAATCTATCAAGGAAGGCCTCTCTTGCATGAAACACAAGCTAACTCCATGTTGCATGTGTTGAAATACATAGAATCTATTTTAAATAGTAAACATTTTATAAAGTATCAAGATTTTATATTACCTTACGTGTTCGGTGTCATGTGTCGTAAATGTTATCAAATAAAAGGTTCTTACTTTAGATTTTCAGTTCATCACATTTTCCCCACCTTATTTAAGTTGCATCCTCGCAATTTAAGCTCGATCATGGTGATAGATTGTTTGATAATTCCTATGTTTGAAATCACACATCCTGAGAAGGTTTTATAAGTCATCCTCTATAAAGGAGAGAATAAAAATATATATATCACATGTACTAACATGTAACTAGGTCTCTAATAGGAGAACATCAGTGTAATGTAGAGATACGTACTTGCAGGAAAAATGTTAATATTTATAAGGAGTGAATGGGGTCATGAATAACAAACAAGTGACTGATCAATGGAATGTTGATGACCTCAAAGCCATAAATCTGTAATGATTTAGAAGACCACATATTCAATATAAATTAATATATTATGAAAACATTTTATTTTTAAGACATTTTTCTAATGTTGGGTAATTATTTTACTACTTAAGAATATACTGAAATATTCTTACTTGAGTGGTTTCAATTTCATATGAAAAATCCTAAATTTTGGTTTTTCTCTGATCAAATTCTAATTCAATCCTTTAATCTTAGAAATTAATTACCAATAATGATTTTTTAGGCTCTAAGCACTAAAAGAAACATTTAAAGGATCATGAGGCCTATAAAAGAGTTAAAATTATAACTATTTACTTTAACTATCTTCCAAAACCAATATGGTTAATAGATTAATATCTAATACTCAATAGTGAAACTACTGGTTTATCAATAACATTTATTCATAAAATTTTTTAACTAAAAAAATGAAAAAATAACCAGGAAATTTCATAAGTTAGTGGTTGGAAAAAACCCTTATCATCCTTTGGTCATGGGTTTAAGACCAGCAGCCGTGCTAGATTTTATTGGTTATCACCCATCATATAGGTCATCCATTTCTAAAAAAAATTAATATATTTCCAAAAATAAATATGATGTAAATCCTTTAAATTAGGTTAATCACAAAATAGACTTTTAACTTAATATTTCAATACAACCCTAATATATAAATACTTCGTCAACTTATTTCCTCATAGATCATTCCTTAGTCTAGGGTTTTTTGATAATATCATTTATAGAATTTTTAAATCATGATACTCTATTTTCAATCTAAACACCCTAGTTTTAACCTAGGTTATTCATTGTAAAAATCCTTCATGGTGGTTTTTAATGAAAATATAAATTATCCTAAACATATCCCCCAGGAATGTCAAAGAAGTTATGCAGTAAGGCCCGTTGTTGTATACCTGGTTACTCTAAGTTAGGCTCAAAATACCATGTCATAGTTATTAATCCTAGCTACATATGTATCAAAACCACATACACTTGTATTATCCCGACATGGATGTATTCCTAGAAAGAACCACATAATTTCTACCTTACCAAAATTATAGGATTTTTTTCTGTACTTATCTTCAAATTCTACCTTAGGTCTATGTTCTCTAACCTATGTTTTCCTAAATCTAGTTCCCAAGGATGATACTAAAATTTCTCTGATACCAACAGTAGTAACCTGACCCCAGAACGCCCAGAGTCGGTGTCTACTACCATTACATTGGAAATATTACAAGGAATTAAATCCTGAAGGATCGAGAGATTAGTATTCTTGGTAAACGAGATAGATACAAGAGAAAAGAATAAACTAATTCAATCATAATTTTTTATTCTTTCTAAATAAATAGATTCAAGGATAAATCTAATCCATCTAATAAATTCCTGTATATCGTTCAAAGTATGCTTCATGGATTACAAGGGAAATAAACATAAAAAGGGTGAGCTCAAATTCTCAGTAAGGGAAAAATATAGTTGAAGTAATAATGACTCAATGAGAATAATAATTATGACATGGTGAATAACAGAAGTCACATTCCATATAATCAATAAATTAAGAAGGAAGTTCACTATATAATCAATAAAATGAGAAGGAAGTTCATGAATATTATGGAAAGGTAATAACTGAAAACACATTCCATTGAAAAAACTAGATAAGGAAAAATAAATATAGAAAGGTAAGAAACTAAAACACATTCTATCTAAATAACTAAAAATGAAATGTATCCATAGATATTTCAATGTAAAATATCATGGATGAATAATAACTAAAACTAAACAAGGGAAATGATTTATTAATAGACATCATGTTTGAATCACGTGAAAACCTATACCATCAATAACTTTCACAAGATGGATTAAACAATTCTAATCTGTGAAACTAATTTTTCTCATGGGAACCTATCGATTCATTGAGGACCTATATAAATTTCGGTCTCCTCCCATCCTTACCCTTCCAAATCATTCCTCATATCGAATAATAAAAATAAATAATATTCCTTATCAAATATCTGTATTGAATAAAGGATATGAAATTATAAATATTTTCCCAAATGATAAAATAACTATCAAAGTAGATATTGTATGTAAAATGGTATAGGGTTTAGGTAATAATAATATACATGATGAAGGAAATAGATAATTAGGGGGAAATTAAATGATTGATGATCATAGAAGATTGATTATATCAAGGGGAATAACAAATGATTCAAATAAGTAAATGTGAATATTATCCTAAGACAAATCAATAATATGCCACCCATAGGAAGAATAAGGATTGTATCAATAAAGAAATCCATGTGGAGTAAAAATAAATGGTTATTGTTGATTATGAATAGAAATACTATAAAATGATATTTAAAAAAAGCCTTTAGGAAAATATCTTTTTATTATGAAAAAAATTTTGGAAAGTATTTTCCTTGAAAATCAATTTTAAAAGCATTTTCATTAAAAATTAACCTTTTATACATCAAAATTAATCTTCAAATAAATGATGTTGGGTAAATCTGTATGTGTCATATGAGGTAAAAAAACATTATTTTTTCATTGTTAAAGGTTAAAAAAATGAATTGTTCATAAAGTGATAAGAAGATTCCTTTGAAAACAATGATAAAAAAGGGTAAAAATTCCTTTACCAAATCATTTTTAAAACATTTTTGAATATTTTTATTAAAAAATGGGTTTTAGAAGATAACAGGTTCTCTGCCTAAACTGAGAAATAATGTTGAGTTTTTTTAAAAGCATTATCTACAAAAATTTGAGTACCAAAGAGTGGAAAAAATAGTAGTAATACTTGAAAATGGTCATGAATAACTAGATAATAATGAATGGTTTTATTGAAAAATGGATATATAATATTCGAGAATGGAAATTACATTTAAAGATCATTAGTACTAGTCATAAAGAAAATAATCATTAAACATCCCAAAGTGTCCCATAACACCCTAAAACTATTTGAATCATAATCCTGATGAAGGAATAATATTGAATGAGTATTTTAAATACCATAAACATAAAATAATTAATGACATAATATATCAAAATAGATAGTAGATACACCACAAAAAATATAATTAAATGGTGAACATTACATTTATCTCATAGATGTAAAATGTTAGATGTAAATACCTTACCTTGAGTTTCAATTTGGGTGAATGTCCTTGGAAATCATAAATAATAAACTTATGTTAATTTTATAATTTCTTCAGAAAAAATTTCATGTTTAACATTGCTTTTATTTCACTTTATACTATGTTGTATACAACTACTTAAACAATCTTGTTTACATCGGCTGTTTTCACCAAATTCGGATTATCCATCAAAAACAACATTGGTAGGTCAACTATTGTCAAAGGGGTCATTATATGACATCTTCAAAATAATAATCATGAAATAATTATCATATTCGTTCATTAATTATACCTTTAAAATAAATTATTAAATATTTTTATGAAAAATGAACCAACTTTACAATCATGGTGACGGTAGGCCGTACGCATGCATGAGGGACGTTCTTATTTTTCAATGATCGTTATAGAA
The DNA here is from genome assembly GCA_963277665.1 of Viscum album. Taxonomy (NCBI): domain Eukaryota; kingdom Viridiplantae; phylum Streptophyta; class Magnoliopsida; order Santalales; family Viscaceae; genus Viscum; species Viscum album. The sequence continues at coordinate 957,081,436 of OY728148.1, read as the reverse complement.
AGAAGGTAAGTGACACCAAATATTTCCAGAATGACCAATATAACATAAATACTGTATTATTTAATCATATATACTTATATAGATAATTATTGTCATGTAAAACCTATCACATCGTGTCGAGGAGGCAGTAGTCCACACATCTATGAACGACATTGCCACTTTTTATGTGGGTGAAAAGGTAATAAAAAAATTGATATAGATATATATATTATATTTTCAAAATGGTAATTATTTTATTTATATAATATGGAGGTTGTTTATTTCACATATTTTTAATTATAATCACTCATTATTCATTACATGGATCGTGTGAATGAATCACATTGCTTTGAGGGGGCGGTAATCCACACTTCCTCAAACGATGTTATCATATTAATGAAAAATAGAAATTATTAAAGGTGTGTATTATAAAAGGATTAAATTAGAATAAAGAATTAATAAATATCATTTATATCATATAAAAATATATTTTCTATCATAATGGCCAACTATGAAAGTTTGTAATGTAAAATAAATAATCATCATTTTGTGAGGTAGTATTTCACTATACATAGACACAATATGTTCATTACCCATTAAATGTAAGTATGTGTAAGTGTAGGTATTACCCTTACAATAAAACATACTATCATATTGAGGATATGGTTTTTTATACAAGAATCAAATAATAAGATATGAGGGGTTGGATAATGGAAATAAAAAAAAATCATGAGAGAAGGTGTTACCTCTTAATCCGGTAACTACTTTTCGTTTGTACCAAAAGGATTCCTTGTAAGGATTTCTAACCAAAGGGAGGAATCAAGGTATAGTGTAGTGATTTTTGGAATCTATATGGGAATATATTGGTTGAAACTAATTGTTTTGAGAGGTGTGATGAATGAGGAGATGTTGTGACTTTTTATAAGGGCGGAAAAGGAATAACTTTGTATTTTGAAAACAAGTTAGGTTTACCCACAATTTTACTGAACAAAAAGCGATAAAAACCCAACCAAACTCAATAATGGAAGGTTAATGGCCTAATTATTTCCATAAAATTGGTTTTGGAAAAATCATGAACTTGAGCCATACATTGTGGAAATGAAAGTTGATATGTCACTAATCTTATGCGATCAAGGATCTCAAAGGGGCCAATATTCTTTGGGATAAAACTTCCCTTTCATTACAAAGTGTATGAATCTATTCCATGGTTATATTCAAAGGAAATCTTTTTCTCTAACATTAAAATTAAATTCCCTTCAGTAGGTGTTAATATAGCTCTTTTACCGACTCAAGGTAGCATTTATATGTTTATGTATGGATTGAAACTTCTTTCCCATCACTTTAACAAGATTAGGTCCATGTATATTTCATTCCACAACTTCATCCCAAAAAATGTTGAGTTCTACATTTCTTTACATTCAAATATTCATATAGATCCATTTAAATACTTGAGTGGAAGTTATTTTTATATGAGAACTAAACTAGTGGGATATTTTGATCACATCCTCCTTTAAATCCCATCAAGTTTCATCTTAGCATGTCCTCATGTGTTTGAATAGTCAAATTAGTTTTTCTATCATTTGGGGGTGATATGTCATTATAAAAATTAATTTAGTACTAAAATATTATTGAATGCTTCTATATAATTTAGAGGTGAACCTTGGATCACAATCAAATATGATTGAAAGTGGAACCCCATGAAACCTCACCATTTCCTTCACATATATCGTGTAAATTTTTCATGTGAGAAATCTTCCCAAATAGTGATAAAGTGGTCAGTCTTGGTGAGTCAATCCCCCAAAAACCATATCGTATTTTTTCTGTGGATGTTTTTGGGAGACTGGTGATAAGGTCCATGGTTATATTCACCCATTTCCACGTGGTTATAAGAAATGGGTTCATCATCCATTTGGAAATTTTTCACTCTAATTTAATGTGATGGCATACAAAACACCTTTATATATACTCCGTAATCTCATTCTTCATTTAGTCCCATCAAAAGAGTTCTTAAATATCATGGTACATATTAGTACTTCTAGGGTGGTGTAGAAAGAAAGGATATGTGCATTATACCATAGCATGGTCTTTATCTCAGGTGATGAATGAACACAAAGCCTCATTAAATACTATATTACACCATCCTCATCAATTTTGAACTCATGTAGATCCACTTCATTTATTTATTTCAAATTTTTTTAGCTCCAGATCATCCCTTTATGTCTCCTTAATTTTCCCTTAGATAGATGGTTGGGAAATAATTTGGGCGAGGTAGGATGTATTCCATATCATTATGATTTCAATATATATAAATTTCATATACAAGAAGTTAAGGTCTCTCCCAATTTTCATCATGGATATAGTAGCATGTTTTTTTTCTATTAAGAGCATCATCTACCTAATTCTCCTTTCTCGGATTGTAGTGAATAGAGAAATCGTAGTCCATGATTAGATCAAACCATTTTCTTTGATGAATATTGATATACTTACATGTGAATTTATACATTAGACTCTTATGATCGGTATATATGTCAAACTTCTCACCATAAATATACTGCGACCAAATGTTTAGAGCAAATATCATATCTTATAACACTAGATCATGCACCTGGTAGTTCTTCTCATGGATCTTTAACTATCATGAGGAATATGATATCACTTTATCATTCTGCATGAGTACACAACCCAAGACTTTCATTGAATCATCATTATATATCACAAAACCTTTTCCACTTATTGGTAGTGTGAGTAAATGTTAATAACAAGATGATAAAGATGAATATCATATTTAGGTATTATTTTTTGTTGTCAGGGATGTTTAAGAAGAAAATAAATCACCTCACTTTTTATTTGGTGGAAATCAGACTGACCATTGTATTCAAGAAAATAAGACTCACTGTTGTTAATAAAGTATGTTGTATTGGGAATATGTTTTCGAGATGAATAGGATCATTATACTCACCCTAAATCTAGAATTAAAGTTTTACTTATAATGGGGAAAATCAGAGTCTTCCTGACATCGATGAAAATATAATGTTGCTTTGAAGATCATGGAGTTCTCATAAATCATCAGTAAGTTATAAAACTAGTGATGAATGATTGATGAAATAAAGAGAAGAAAAAGATTCTACCAATCATATTCAGTTTGATCATAATCATACAAATCATATTCAGGTTGAGAAGGAAAGAAATATGTTGATAAAATATAGGTAAGTAGAAACCCTTTAATTGGTAGGTTATATGATGATGAAGCTGATGAAAGGACCAGTTTGGGATATACCTAACACTGAGAGGGGGGGTGAATCAGTGTTGGGGACTTTTTAAACCAATTCCAACTTTTTATCCCTGTACCTCTAGACCTGTTAGGATCTTGATTCTCTTATTCTCTTTTCCCTGTCGCATGCAATAATAGAAAGCATTAAAAATGTGCACACGATATTTTTACAAGGTTCACCACTCAATAAGAGTAGCTACGTCCTTGCCATGCATGGATATGACCACTTCATGGATTCTCTACTATAAAGTAAAATGTTGTTACAATGGAGTGGCTAGGAAAACAATCCTCTAGCCAGTGTGTGTCCCTACACTTTGGAGGGGGGTGGGAAACAATCCTCTTCCCTGGACTGGTGAAAGCCAAGTCCAACTTACAGCCTCTAGCTGGTTCTTTATACTGCCTATCGAGACAGTATTCTTCCTTCTTCAAAAGGTTGGTTCTTCTCTTGATCTATTGTAGTGCTCTTCACTTGATTACTTGCAAAGCAGTAGGCAAGCAATTCTCTTCTTACTTTCTCTTCATCTCTAGTGCAAAAACAAACTACACTAGTTCTTCTTCCTTCTTCCTCTTAGTGCAACAACTGACTGCACTAATCACCTTCTTTCTTTAGCTAGAATCACATACACCAATGTGATTATTAAAACACTGAAGATCTTCTCACAAAGCATCATCTGAATTAAACTGCCCTGAATAATTGTCAGCCTTCAGTTGGGCATACTCTGTTCTTCTTCTTCTCGTCCTTCTCTTCTCAATACCAACACCTGAGTGTATTGGTATACTGAATTCTTTCTGTGTGCAGATATGAGTTAAATTGCACGTCAAGTTCTTCTTCACTTCGCAAATCACAACGAGAGTGTTAAACACCAGTCGTGTGAGTGCGGTTCAACTTCTCTTTGTGAAACCGAATGGTTCAGAGTTCTTTATTCTTCACAAAGCTGCTTCGAGAGTGCAATGAACCTATCGAAGGCCTGCGGTACCCTCAAATTTTTCGCGCACCCTTCTAGGCAACTTGCGCATAAAATTCAAGCCTTGCGCGGAAAAACACCTTTTGGCGCGAAAAACCTTTTTCGCGCAACTCTTCTTTTTCGTGCAGAACTTCCTATTTCGCGCAGCAGTTCCTTTTTTGCGCAGCACTTCTTCTTTTCGCGCAACACTCTATACTTCAATTTTTCCGCGCGTCAGAGCTCAGGATTTTTCTATGTGTCAAGACTCTATTAATGAGAGTGGTTCACCCCATATTTATAGGCAGTTTTGACCTTGCGCATAAAAACCTCTTCCTGCGCGTAAAACCTCCTCCATGCGCGTAAAAACTCTTTTATGAAACTTCATATTGCGCGCCATGCTTCAATATTTCGCGCACCTCATGCCTTTTCCATTTTTTATCCTTCTAAGCATGAATCACCAATTGCGCGCAAAATTCCGCACCACGTTCTATATTGCGCGCAAACCCAATCTTTCCCACAACATCAGATTTCGCGCACTGCTCCAATATTTCGCGCATTTTATGCCTTTTCCAATTTTTGATCTTCTGATCTCGAACCATCATTTGCGCGAAAACTTCATTCATCAATTTCGCGCACCATGCCAATATTTCGCGCATCCCGCAGATTTTTCGCGCAACCCGCTACTATTTCGCGCATCCCGCAGATATTGCGCGCACCACTTTATTTTTGCGCGAAACATGCCTAAATTTCCGCGCACTCCATTCCTTTGTCATTTTTCAACGTTCTGACCTTGAATAACTCTTTTGCACGTATAAACCATCTTCAATCTTATGCACAACATCAATTTCCAAGCACATTTCTTCATCTCCCGATTTTCAGGCCCTAAAATTTGGCAAACACTGGAAAACGGCGCCAACTTAAACTGTGCTTCTCTGCCATCCCCAGATTGTCTATTGCTTTTCCATTTTATCTCTTTACTGCTTCCCATAACCATTCTTCTGCTCTTATCACGAATCCCACTATCGTGATATTTATCCTTTTATAGATCAGCTTAAGCATCGTCAGAGTTGCAATGGGAACTGAATCGTTTCTATCTTCCAGCAGCATCATTCCTTCCAATCATAACATTATATGACTGGAATCATCGTTTCTCCCCCTTTCCTTCATAAGGCTTGCATCACAAGTTCTCATAACTCATGATTTGTGTGAAATACATACCAGCAAAGCATCGTCTGATTTAGATACAATGTGAAATGCCTGTCTACCTCAGAATGTCAAGCCCTTCCACATTTTCTCTTCTGCATAACCATCATTCTGCAAATCATATGATTCTATTCTTCAAGAAAGCTCTTCCATGGTTCACATGCAATCATAAATCATTGCATTGTCTTCTTCAAATCCTCATTCTTCTTCAACCATCCTTAGATAGATGATAATTCACCATTCTGCTCCAATCATCCTCAAATGGATGATACTTCTCCATTCTTCATTGTTGTAAACAATGTGTCACCATTGACACATGTTCTTTGAACTTAGGATTAGCTCAACAATCGTCTGAATTTATCGTCTAAGAGAATTGCTCAATTATGAAATCCAATGCTATGATTCCATAACAATTCTCCAGGCAACTTCACTTCAATCGATCTCCATTAACTTTGGAGTTCTTCTTCATATCCTTCTTCATTTTGACCAGCATTGACAACTGTTGACAACAAATACAATCTTCATATACAAAGTGGTCCCAACAGCTGATATTCAACATAATCTAAGTCATGAAGGAATTAAGGATACTTGCTGAATGTTTACAAAAGAATAAATTAGATGAATTTGAATCATTCCAGTCTCAAGATCATAAAAATGATATTACATAATGAATAATTGTTTAATGACCAAGGATGATGATAATAATGAAGGTGCTAGTTTTTAGTAAAACAAAATGCCAAAAATATTTAAATCCTAAAAGAAAGAAGTTAGTGAGAATCATATTAAAAAACTAAATAATTTCTTAATGTCGATCCATTGGATTTAGTATGTCATCATATTCATCAAAGGTTAAATTTTTTGTGATAAAAATTGACCTGTATCATATTTAGATGAGAAAGAAGTTGTTGAAGTTGAAGTTGCTGATACCGGTCCCTCAGACTCGGTATGCCATCATAATCATCAGAGGATGAATTTTTTGAAACTGATGAATGTAAAGAAAATAAAAAGTATTTTGTGGCCAATATGAAGAATAAATTCAGAGATTTATCAATAATTTAGATAACCATTTAAATATGTTTAATTACTTTGTTTATCATTCAAGTGGGTCCAGACAAGAGATAAAGAAGAATATATTATTTTACATTTGTCTTCATCATAATGAGGTGGATCATAATGACAAATCAGAATGGGAAATTAGAATCAGAGTAGTGTTTTTAAAGAAAGTATAAATGTAACACCTGATAATTTTATGAGAAATATTTTTTGTTATTATAAATCATAAAAGGAATCTTTCACTATACACAACACTATCTTGTCTTGCTTTACACGCAATCACGACCTTCCTCGATTGCTTTCATCGTACGCAATACCGAGTTTCACTAAACAATGATATGCTATTAAAATATAATTAAAACTAGCCGTTATGAATAGTAATAACCACTTTTTGAAATTTTATAAATTTTATTTTTCAAAATGGACTTCATTTTTGGATTCAAAATATCGAAATTAGCCTAGGCTGAAATTTTTGTATTTTTCTGAAAACTTTCATTTTTTAATGAATATTGAAACCACTAAGTGGTAGTTAAAAAACTGAATTTTTCATAAAAAATAATTTTACCGCTTCTATGAGTGGAATTTAAAAAATCCAAGAGAAACGGTTGATGTCAGTAAGTAAAATGTGGTTCAATGAGATGAGAATAATTTTTGGTGAATAGTATCTTTTTACTTTTATTTACCACGGTTAAAAGTAAATAGGGTAATTAAGGGTAAAAATTATATTATTATTACCCTAACAAATGTACTAATTCTATTAGATAAGTGTAATTCGACCAAAAACAATCTTAGGTATAAAATATGAACATTTAGGCCCACTTGGATTAGATTATGACATTTATTATTAATTTATTTAAAGAAGGGTTAAAATAGTTAAAATCAAAGTTTAATAACTAAATCATTTTTAATATAGGGTTATACATAAGATAAATTCGACTATAAGTATCATTATAAAGATAAAAAGATTTCCTACATAATTATAATTTATTTTTAGTTTTTAAACTTTAAATAATTTAATTTATTGATGACACAAATATGATGCAGTAATTATCTTATTAATGAAATATTGACATAATTGATGTTATAAATACCCAAATAAATATAATTTGAGACTTTTTATGCATTAAACTAATTTTCTAGGTTATTATGACATGTTAGTATTTATTTAATTAACTTTTTTCGAACATATCATTCTGTTATGATTTTCACAAAAATTAATTACTAAATAGTGTCAAAATTGACATAAAATAGTTTTTAAAACAAATATTATATTATTAAATGTTATTTTATTTCTAAAAATATACGCTTCGGCCAAATGATTTAGATAAGGTTATATATATTAATAATAAACAACATGGTGTTCGTTTGTCTGCTTATAGTAATATAATTAACCTTATAGTATAAGAACACAAGAAGACATGGTAAAAGAAAAATTATTTAACTTAATGTTAAATCTAAATCATAAGGTTAACATAAGAACCTAAACTTGTCTAAATTCTATTGGATGAGAGGATTTCGACCCATCCACACCTTAGATTCTAAATATATCTATTTGGAGCTATTAAAAACAGAATTTGACTTTATAATAAAATAATAGTTTTAGTTATTCCAAAGGTGCCCCTCTCCTCCCTTATAAAAGGGCACCTCCTCCTTCTCCTCCTCACACCAATTTGAGCCTTAAATATCGGCCAACCCCTGCCACATTCTCTTATACACTTCCATAGAAACATCCTAGAGGTCCTGGTCTTCTTCAAAGACCAATTTTAGTGCCCTAAAAGGAGGTCTCAAAGAAGCACTTCAAAGAAGAGGTAATGTCCGTTACCGATTCGTTCATCTTTATTTATTCGTCCACTTCTTCTTATTTAGTTGTTTCATTATAATGTAATAACATAACTATCACTCATAAACTGATATGTTATTATAAGTATGAAACAACCCTATTTCACCATCTATCCATCCCGCGGAAAATGAAATCACCGCGCGTGCGTACGTACGAAATACCGTCTCCACGCCGTGGTGTAAACTATTTTCCACCACCACCCTACTTGGATGGGTATAATGGTGAAAATAATGACTATATATGATTATTGTAATGTGATATTGATTCTTAAATAGTATACATACACTCCAATACAATTCCATGATCATGAGAACGATATCATCGCTCCTACGTACGTACGGAATACCGTCTCCACGATGTGATGCGACTCGTTCTACATGATCTTCATTGCATAATTATTATATTAATTAATTGAATGAATGAATATGATATATATTACACTAATAACATTCTGGAAATGATGTATCTATAACTTAAGGAGAAGAATAGGAATTTATTCGACAAAACACGTATAAGAACAAAAAGTAATAAACACCCGAATAACAAGTTGTAATGAAATATTGGTAATAAGAAGCTAATAATATGACCATATGTGATATCATAACAATGATTATGATTCTGGAATAAGTCAGTAACATGATTTAAATCATTATACAAGAGGTTCAGACACGTACTAAGCATATCAGACCTAAGGTAAGGGAAATATCACAATCTCATTTTTATCCGAGATTGTTTATACTTTAGTATTTACTGGGGTGCATTTTATCATCGACACCCATGTTTCCTCAATATGTAATATAATTTCCATCCACCTACAATTGATTAAATCCAATTTTACCCTTCGGTGAGTTTTTAGTAAAGGATACAAAAGAAATCTTTTGTCGTTTTTCGTACGAGGTACTTTTTGACTTTTCCGACAAAAGTACGAAGAATGTTTTTTTTAACTTATACGGCATGAATGGACTTTTAAAACATTAATTCCAAGAAGCTTACTTTACAAGTTTTTAAGTTTTTTTTAATGAACTTCTTTTAGTTTAGAATTGTACGACATGTTAAGAAAGGAAAATTGTTTTTGAAGAAGAAAGGATATTTTCCTCAAGAATGGAGTTCAAGTGTTTTATCAAATTTATTTTCTATCTAAGAGAATATAGGGTTCTGTTTCTATCCCTATTATTACATTGATTTGATTATGTTGTGATGGAATTATTTTTATGAATTCCTTTTTCTTAAATGAATTGTTTTATGATGTCATGTTGTTTAAGAATCCCATTTTTGTTACATGGGTTATGAAATGATGTAGGATTTATGATTTTGTGTCACACATAAGAATGGTATCATTATGAGATGGGTGAGAACTATATCTACCGCCAATGCATTGGGTAAATATTTTATATCTCATGAGATATACATGGCTGGAACGGCAGGTTAAACCGGTTCAGTGAAACAGGACTGAAACGAGGAGTGAACTCAGTTCAGAAATGGAATTTGTCCACTAAGATAGTATTTGAAATGAGCCTTGACTAATAAGAAATGATTCTCTATGATTATGTGTGTATTCCACAAAGTTTCATGTTTTATGTTATAATTATTGGGATTACATTTCACTACTATGATTTAACTCATGTTATGAAATTGTGATTTCTTTTGTATGTTAAGATTTCCAAAAGTTATGTTCTTATGTATATGATGTGATTGATATTTATTTTGTTTACCCTTACTGAGCATTTTAGCTCACCCTTTTGTATGATTTATTTACCCAGGTCAGGAAGAAGGTTATTAAGTAGGATATTCCAAAAAGGGACTCTATATATGATGAAATAAATGGGAGGCAAAGTAGATGCTTTATGAACCAGTTGTTTAGGTTTCCCGGTTTCTAAAGACACTATACCTATATGGTCCTTTCCTGGTTTTTGTTATATGTTGTAATAAGTGTTCTTCAATTCAGAAGTAATAACAATTTATGTAATGTATGGGTCGTTATAATTGGTATCAGAGAAAAGGTATAGTCAACCTTTGGAAACTAGGAAGTGAAAGCCTTAGTAAGAACCCTAAGGATAATTCTAAGAATAGAACACAATCTTAGTGTTTTATAAATGACCATGAATAACCTAGGATATGACTTTAAGTGTGAAATTTTTTTCATGATTGTGTGGTTTTCCTATTATAACTAGTGTTGCTCACACTATTCTTCTTGGTTTTAGTCAATGGATGGAACCCGAATGAACCGTGTAAATGCGGAATGCGACAAGCATTACAATGATTGTCTCCCGGAGCAACCAAACATTATGGGAGATGGAATGAAAAATATTTTAGCCATGCTCACACAACTTTCTCATGCTATGAATCATGCAGGACTTCCAAACGAGCAACAGAAGGAGCAACATTCTGTTGAATCCTTCATGAGACAGCGTCCACCTTCATTCAGCAGGTCTACTGATCCATTAGTTGCTGAACAATGGATTTGTACTACTGAAAAGATATTTTCAGTTCTTCAATGTTCTGAACATGATAAACTCATCTTAGCAGTGTATCGTTTGGAAGGTGATGCTGATCAATGGTGGAATCTTATTAAGAATACGAGGCAAGGGGATGAAATGGAGTCCATGGAATGGGACGAGTTCAAGAACTTATTTTTCAATAAGTACTCCCCTCGTATTCTCCGAACAAAGACAGAGAAGTAGTTTCATGAACTAAAGAAAAAGGATGATGAATTTGTTGGTACCTATGAAGAAAATTTTACAAGACTTGCAAGGTAAGCTTCTGGTATTATTATCCAACCTGAGAGTAAGATCGATCGATTCGTTAGTGGCTTAAAACCAAGTCTTTGAAGGGCGTTAGCCATAAGGTACTTCAATAGCTATGAGGAAATCGTTCGATGTTCTCTCAAAGTTGAGATGGAGATTGGAGTAACCCATAAGTCATATGGGTTTGATAAGAAGCGGAAAATGGAATTCAAAGGAAAATATAAAGAGCACACTGAAAAGAAGATGATCTTTCCCTTATGCTCAAAGTGTGGAAAGAAACATGGAGGGAGTTGTCTTAAAGGGACAAGTAAATGTTTCAAATGTGGAAAGGAAGGTCATAGGGCATTTTAATGCCACAATGATGGGAAAAATATGTCTAATGATGCAAACAAAGGATGGGATACACAGAATGACCCTACTACACTTCAATGATTCAAGTGCAAGGAGATGGGGCATTATGCCAATCAATGCCCAAATCCAAGGGTTGATGATGATGGTCGTCGTCAATAAACTCTTAAGGCAAAACATAAAGGAAAGTCACATGCAATTTCTATCAGCGATGTGGAGTACGATAACGATGTCGTGAAAGGTACACTTACCATCCACTCTAATGTAGCAAATATTTTATTTGATTCTGGATCCACCCACTCTTATTTCTGAATAATTTTCTAAGGATATCACCGTATTACCTCAACAGTTAGATGTTGAGTTAGCTGTGACAACCCCTAATGGCACAACAGTCGCATCAAAAGTTTATAAATCTTCTCCGATTGAAGTTTGTGGGAATGTGCTTCCTGCAAATATTGTGATACTTCCTATAGTGGAATTTGATGTGATTCATGGCATGGATTGGATTTTTTTATATGGAGCTCATATCAATTTCCAAATAAGGGAATTCACATTTCATATTCCAGATCAGTCTATGATCGTCTATCAATGCAAGGATGAACATAACCTCCCAGTGGAAATTTCTTCCATCTTATGGGTCTTGATTCCACTAAATGAAGGTTATTTATCTCACATGTTTGGTGAGAAACTCATGATTAAGAATATGCCCATTTTACGGGAGTTTGACGATGTCTTTCCGGAGGAATTACCTAGTCTTCCACCAAATCATGAAGTTGAGTTTTCAATATAACTCGTACCGGGTTCTTTGTCTATTTCAAAGTCACCTTATAGAATGGCCCCAATTGAGTTGCAGGAATTGAAGAAGCAACTCCAAGAGAATATTGATAAGGGGTTCATACGCCCTAGTGAGTCACCTTGGGGAGCACCTATTCTGTTTGTTATGAAGAAATATGGATCAATGAGACTCTGCATTGATTATCAAGAACCTAACAAGATCACTATCAAGAACAAATATCCTCTCCCGCGCATTGATGACCTATTTGACCAACTACGCAGAGATCAATACTTTTCCAAGATTGATCTCCATTCAGGGTATAATCAATTAAGGGTAAATTGGGAAGATATACCAAAGATGAAATCCGTACAAGGTATGGACACTATGAATTTATAGTGATTCCATTTGGTCTTACTAATGCCCCTGCTATCTTCATGGATATAATGAATAGAGTCTTTAGAGACTATCTTGATCAATTTGTGGTAGTCTTAATAGACGATATTCTTGTCTATTCAAAGAGAAAGGAAAAACATGAAGATCACAAGAGAATTATATTGAAGACCCTAATAAAGGAGAAGCATTATGCCAAATTAACCAAGTGTGAATTTTGGCTTCAAAAAGTTTCATTTTTGGGTCACTTAATCTCAAAAGAGGGGATATCTGTGGATCCAGCAAAAACAGAGGTTATCGAAAGATGGTCGAGACCAACAACAGTAACTGAGATCCGAAGTTTTCATGGTTTGGCTGGATATTATCGACGTTTTGTGAAATATTTTTCACGATTATCTAATCCACTCACCAAGTTGACTCGGAAAGGAGTTAAGTTTGTTTGGACGGAGGAATGTGAGGAGAATTTCAAGGAGTTGAAAAGAAGGTTATCCAGTGAAACTGTGCTCACACTGCCTTGTAGTGGAGAAAGGTTTGTGATCTACAGTGATACATCCAAGCAGGGATTGAGGTGTGTTCTTATGCAAAATGATATGGGGATAGCTTATGCCTCACGACAGCTGAAAATACATGTGCAAAATTACCCAACTCATGATTTGGAGTTAGCTGCGGTAATATTTGAATTAAAGATTTGGAGGAAATCTCTTTATGGAGAAAGGTGTGACTTTAATACTGATCATAGAAGTTTAAAGTATATTTTCACACAAAATGAGCTGAATATGCGTCGAAGAAGATGGTTGGAGCTAATTAAGGATTACGATTGCTCAATCCATTACCACCCTGGGAAAGAAAACAAGGTGGAAGATGCATTAAGTTGACAAGACCATGCCAGTTTATCCATGACGAGGATCACAAAAGATCGAATATTTATGGATTTACAAAGGATTGATCTTGAAATTATAATGGAAGGGGGAAAATCATATCTTTCTCATATGAATGTTCAACCATCTATACATGTGAAGATTAAAGAGGCACCGAAAGAAGATGTCGAGTTACGAAAGATGGTGAGAAATGTTCCTGAATTCAACCTTGATTGTGATGGGATAATAAAGTCCGGGAATCAGGTTTGTGTTCCTCCCATCCTCGAATTAAAGAAGGAGCTACTGGATGAGGCTCATAGTTCTTCATTATCTATTAATCCTAGAAGCACGAAGATGTATAGGGACCTGAAAGAGTACTTCTGGTGGGATGGCATGAAAAGATATGTTGCTGAATATGTGTCTCGATGCTTGGTTTGTCAACAAGTTAAAGCTAAGAGATAGAAGTCTAAGGGGATGTTACAACCATTACCCATACCCGAATGGAAATGGGAAAACCTCACTATGGACTTTGTCACATGACTTCCTAAAACATCCAAAGGCAATAATGATATCTGGGTCATAGTTGATCATCATACAAAGTATGCACACTTCATTGCTATTAGAGAGGATTTCTCTCTGGATCAACTTTCTAGGATATATGTAAAGGAAGTGGTAAGATTGCATGGAGTACCACTTTTTATTATATCTGATCGGGATCCAAGATTTACCTCGATGTTATGGCGAAGTCTTCAGCATACTCTAGATACAGAGTTGAGTTTCAGCACTGCTAATCATCCTCACACAGACGGTCATTTTGAGAGAACAATTCAAACTCTAGAAGATATGTTGAGAGCTTGCTCTATGGATTTCAAAGGTGGTTGGGATCAACACCTACCTTTGGTGGAATTTTCTTATAATAATAGCTTTCACTCCAGTATTCAGATGGCTCCTTATGAATCTCTCTATGGAATGAAATGCAGGACTCCAACTTGTTGGGATGATGTTGGGGAAAGAAAGCTATTCGGACCTGATCTCGTTGATGAAATGGCAGAAAAGGTCAGATCTATTCAACAACACATAAGAGCAGGTCAGAGTCGACAGAAAAGTTACGCTGATAACCGAAGAAAAGACCTAGAGTTTGATGTGGGTGATAAAGTGTTCTTATGAATATCTCCCTGGAAGAGGGTCATGAGATTTGGAAAGAAGGGGAAGTTGAGCCCTAGATATATCTGTTATTTCGAAATACTGGATCGTGTTGGGAAGGTAGCTTACTGATTGGCGCTTCCACCAAATCTCTCTCAAGATCACGATGTGTTCCATGTATCTCTCCTGAGAAAGTACATACATGATCCTTCACATGTACTTAGCTCAGATGTTGTACTGCTGGAGGAGGATCTTTCTTATGAAGAACAACCGATAGAGATTCTAAATCGTAGCGAAAAAGTCCTACTAAACAAGACCACTCGATTGGTGAAAGTTGTATGGAAGAACCACCAATTAGAAGAAGCTACATGGGAGCTTGAGGATATGATGAGTGAGAGATATCCTCATCTGTTTGTTACAATGTGACGAATTTCGAGGGCGAAATTGATTTTAATGGGGGTAGAATGTAACACCCGAGACATTTATGAGAAATATTTTTTGTTTTTATAAATCATAAAAGGAATCTTTCACTACACACGACACTATCTTGGATGTCTTTACATGCAATCGCGACCTTCCTCGATAGCTTGCATCGTACACAATACCGAGTTTCACTAAACAATGATATGCTATTAAAATATTTTTAAAACTAGCCGATATGAATAGTAATAACCACTTTTTGAAATTTTATAAATTTTATTTTTCAAAATGGACTTCATTTTTGGATTCGGAATATCGAAATTATCCTAGGGTGAAATTTTTGTATTTTTCTGAAAACTTTCAATTTTTGATGAATAGTGAAACCACTAAGTGGTAGTTAAAAAATTGAATTTTTCATAAAACATAATTTTACCGCATCTGTGAGTGGAATTTCAAAAATACAAGAGACACGGTTGATGTCAGTAAGTAAAATGTGGTTCAATGAGATGAAAATAATTTTTGGTGAATAGTAACTTTTTACTTTTATTTACCACAGTTAAAAGTAAATAGGGTAATTAAGGGTAAAAATGATATTATTATTACCCTAAAAAATGTCCTAATTCTATTAAATAAGTTTAATTCGACCAAAAACAAACTTAGGAATAAAATATGACCATTTGGGCCCACTTGGATTAGATTAGGACATTTATTATTAATTTATTTAAAGAAGGGTTAAAATAGTTAAAATCAAAGTTCAATAACTAAATAATTTTTAATATAGGGTTATACATATGATAAATTCGACTATAAATATTCATTATAAAGATAAAAATATTTCCTACATAATGATATTTTATTTGTAATTTTTATACTTTAAATAATTTAATTTATTTATGACACAAAGATGATGCAGTGTTTATCTTATTATTGTAATATTGAAATAATTGGTGTTATAAATTTCCAAATAAATATAATTTGAGACTTTTTATTAATTACACTAATTTTCAAGGTAAATATGACATGTTAGTATTGATTTATTTAACTTTGTTCGAACTAATCATTCTGTTATGATTTTCACAAAAATCAATTACTAAATAGTGTCAAAATTGTCATAAAATAGTTTTTAAAAAAATAATTATATTATTAATTGTTATTTTATTCCTAAAAATCTAAGGTTCGACCAAATTACATATATAAGGTTATATATATTAATAATAAACATCTTGGGGTACGTTATGCTTCTTATAGTATGTTTATTAACCTTATAGTATAAGAACACAAGAAGACACGATACAAGTAAAATTGTTTAACTTATTGTTAAATCTAAATGATAAGGTTAAAATAGGAACCTAAATTTGTATAAATTCTATTGGATGAGATGATTTCGACCCATCCCCACCTTATCTTCGAAATATATCAATTTTCATCTATTAAAAACCGAATTTGACTTTATAATAAAATAATAGTTTTAGTTATTCCAAAGGTGCCCCTCTCCTCCCTTATAAAAGGGCACCTCATCCCTCTCCACCTCACACCAATTTGAGCCTCAATCTCGTACAAACCCTACCAAATTCTCCTCTCAACTTCCCTAGAAACATCCTAGAGGTCCTGGTCTTCTTCAAAGACCAATTTTAGTTCCCTAAAATGAGGTCTCAAAAAAGCACTTCAAAGAAGAGGTAATGTCTGTTACCGATTCATTCATCTTTATTTCGCCTTCCACTTCTTCTTCTTTAGTTGTTTCATAATGAAGTAATAACATCAGTATCACTCATATACTGATATGGTATTATAAGTATAAAACAACCCTATTTCACCATCTATCCATCCTACATAAAATGAAATCACCGCGCGTGCGTACGTACGGAATACCGTCTCCACGCCGTGGTGTAATCTATTTTCCACCACCACCTTACTTGGATGGGTATAATGGAGCAAATAATGACAATATATGATTATTGTAAAGTGATATTGATTCTGAAATAGTATTCATACACTCCAATACAATTCCATGATCATGGGAACGATATCATCGCTCATGCGTACGTACAGAATACATTCTCCATGATGTGATGCGACTCGTTCTACATGATCTTCATTGAATAATGATTATATAAATGAATTGAATGAATTAATATGATATATATTACAATAATAAAATTATGGGAATGTGGTATCTATAACCTAAAGAGAAGAATAAGAATTTATTCGACAAAACACGCAAAAGGACAAAAAGTAATAAACACCCGAATAACAAGTTGTAATGAAATATTACTAATAAGAAGCTACGAATATGACCATATGTGATATCATAACAATGAGTATTATTCTGGAATAAGTCCGTAACATGATTTAAATCATTATAGAGGAGGTTCGGACACGTACAAAGCATATCGGACCTAAGGTAAGGGAAATATCACAATCTCATTTTTATCCGAGATTGTTTATACTTTAGTATTTACTGGGGTGTATTTTATCATCCACACCCATGTTTCCTAAATATCTAATATTATTTCCATCCACCTAAAATTTTTTAAATCTAATTTTACCCTTCGGTGAGTTTTTAGTAAAGGATATGAAAAGAATCTTTTGTCATTTTTCGTACGAGGTACTTTTTGACTTTTCCGACAAAAGTACGAAGAATGTTTTTTTAACTTATACGACATGAATGGATTTTTAAAACAATATTTACAAGAAGATTCCTTTACAAGTTTTCAAGTTTATTTTTAATCAACTTCTTTTAGTTTAGAATTGTACGACATGTTAAGAAAGAAAAAGTGTTTTTGAAGCAGAAAGGATATTTTCCTCAAGAATGGAGTTCAAGTGTTTTATCAAAATTATTTTCCATAAAAGATAATATAGGGTTATGTTTCTATCACTATTATTAGTTTGATTTGATTACATTGTGATGGAATTATTTTTATGAATTCCTTTATCTTATATGAATTGTTTTATGATGTCATGTTGTGTAAGAATCTCATTTTTATTACATGGGTTATGCAATGATGTATGAATTATGATTTTTTGGCACACATAAGAATGGTATAGTTATGAGATGGGTGGGACCTATATCTCCCTCCAATGCATTGGGTAAAGATTTAATATCTCATGAGATAGACATGGCTGGAACGGCAGGTTAAACCAGTTTAGTGAAACAGGACTGAAATGAGGAGTGAAATCGGTTCAGAAATGAACTTTGTCCACTAAGATAGTCTTGGAAATGAGCCTTGACTAATAAGAAATGATTCTCTATGATTATGTGTGTATGCCACAAACTGTCCTGTTTTATGTTATGATTATTGTGATTACATTTCACTACTATTATTTCTCCCATGTTATGAAATTAGGATTTCTTTTGCAGGTTAAGATTTCCAAAAGTTATGTTCTTATGTATATGATGTGATTGATATTTCTTCTGTTTACCCTTAATGAGCATTTGAGCTCACCCTTTTGTATGTTTTATTTCCCCAGGCCAGGAAGAAGGTTATTAAGTAGGATATGCCAAAAAGTGACTCTAGATATTATGAAATAAATGGGAGGCAAAGTAGACGCTTTATGAACCAGTTGTTTATGTTTCCCAGTTTCTAAAGACACTATACCTATACGGTCCTTTCCTGGTTTTTGTTATATGTTGTAAAATGCGTTCTTCAATTCTGAAGTAATAACAATGTATATAAAGTATGGGTCGTTATAATACAGTATAGACAAATCTTTTTGAAGATTCATGATGGTTCGAGAAGCGTTGAGAAGTGTTTATGAAGGAAAGATGCACCTGAAATTAAAAGGATCATATAGAGTTGTAAAATGTAATTGAGAGGAAACATTATCAGGAATCCCACCCAAACCATTTTTGGGTTCAGTATAAAAGAGAAATTACTTTGTAATTTATGATAGATGTACTATTCCTGGTGAATAAGAGACATGGAAGATATTTAGAGAGAATAAGAGGTTCCCTGATTGAATTTTTTTGAAGAAGTTTTTCGTATAGAAGATGCATATGAGAATAGACAAGATTTTATTCAACTGGTCAACCTATTGGTCTGAATCATCAGACTAGAAAAATTGTATTGAGATTTCTAGATTGAAGAAGAAATGGTTCAGAATTTTCACAAATATATTCTAACAAAGTCAGATTTTTTATCTTATTGATAAATTAGACTAGGAGAATCGGAATGAGTTTTATAACAAAGTCCATAAAAGTTCTTACCAACTTCTAGGTAAGAAAGTAAATATTTTTTATAAAAAATATCACATTTTTAAAAGTTGATAAAGAAGAATCATAACCCTTTTTGTTACAAAAATTTGTATTACATCATTTTCTCTAGAAGGATAATGTGCACTACTAAATTGTTTACATAGTGACACACAAGTGAAAGGTCATATCCTACTCAATGTATTCCAAACAAAATGATTGTATTCTAGTGGATTGTGTGGTATTAGGTCATTTTCAAACAATACCAAGGATATATATATTCTTGTTGAAAAATAAACCTCGTAAATTCTTGTGTTCTTATAGATGTGGATTTTTATTATTTTCAATAGGAAAAAAAATATTTAAGAGGAGGAAAATGTTTTTTAATAAATAATGAAATATAAAAGAAAAATATATCACTAAGTCACCCCTCCCCCTCTCAGTGATACAATTATCTTGACTGGGAAATTACAATTAGTATCAGATACAGGTTCCCTTCATTTAATCATTATTGAAGTTTTGAAGAGAAGTTGATGGATAGTTTTAATTTTGTTAATAATAAAGGAATCCTGGTTTTCAATGGTAAGAATTATCATATCTGAAAATATATAAGGATTCCCCATCTTATTTCTATTAGATATGATTTTCTAGAATAAGCAACAGATGTATTTCCTCCAATTTATGTTAAAGTTCATCTTAATCTATTTATAAGAATAATATTGAGAGTGATGGAAGGGACAAGAATAATTATTATCATCACTATCTAAAAGTGAATTTTCAAGGGTAAACGGTGTTTCCATAGCTAAAGGTATATGAGATAAGCTGAAAAAAATATATGAAGGAAATACAAAAGTGATGAATAAAAATTACAAATCTAGAGGCTGAAGTATGTAGAATTGAAAATTGGTGGGTATGAATCTATTGGGGAATTATTTTCTATGTTAAATAACATCAAAAACCCTATCATATGTCTTAGTTAAAAGTTCAAGGATTCTATAGTTATTGGAAAGATATTAAGAATTATTCCCGACAAGTTTTTTTGCTAATGTTTATTAATTAGAAGATAGATATCATAAAAAATTATCTATAAATGATTTTCATAGAACTCTCATCACTTATATAATAATAAGTTGTAAATATATGAAATTAAAAATAAAATTTGATAGATAAATTTCATTCAATACTGTGAAGAAAGAGAATTCAAAGAAGATAATTATTGTAGAAGAAGGTGGTTATTTTGATTCTGAAAAATAGGTATATAAAAACCATGATGATATTTTATCCTTTTATTCTAAAAATTTGAGAAGAGGTATAGGTAAATATAAATGGAATCATCCCATGAAATGTTTTGAATATAGATTCATTGGGCACTTTACAAAAAAATTTCCACAAAGAAATAAATAAAAATATGGTGATGAAGAAGAAATAAGGCCAAGAAGGTCATGAAAGAAATATGGTGGAAAGGAAAATTTAATTCCATAGAGAAGGGTAAAATTTCTCAAAATCTAAATGGTTTGTTTTCTTATCTAAAGATAAAGAATAAGAATATAGTAAAGATAAATCCAAAAATTCTACTGAGCATGTTGCTAAGAATACTTTTAGTGTAATAATTAAGGATGAAGAATTCAGAATCATCAGTTCTGATTAAGAAGAAACTAGACATAAATTTATTTTAAAATAACATTTGAAATATATTTGAGAAATATTAGAAGTCTTGAAAAACAAAACAAGAAGTTGGAAGATGAATGTTCCTTATAAAAAATTCATGAATTTTTTTTAGATGAGAAGAAAAAGATGAAACTGGATATTAGTGATTTGAAAATATATCTTAAGGATGAAAATAATTGTAACGAACTTCTAGAATTGAAGTTAAAGGCATAAAAATAATAGTTAGAACTTATCCAGTAAAAACATTGTAATGATGAAAGTAAAATTATATTTTCCATAAATTATATATTTGAAGTTGGTAAAAGTTTTCATAAGAAAAAACCTAACAATGATAAGGAAAGTAACCATCAAAAGTTGATAGGAAAGATATAATTATTTTGGAGATAAGAAAGATTAGAAATTTATGTATGTGGCTATGATTAACAAAGTTGAAAATTCATATGTTTTTGATAAACATGAGTCTAAAAATGTTTCTAAAAATTATTAATATGTAAATGTTTCTATAATTTCTAGTAATGAAAAGGATAAAAGGATAAATAAGCTAAAAAGGATGATTTTGATTGATAACAGAAAGGTTGGTTGTCAATAAAATTCAGATAAGAAGGTTTCTAAGAAACATATTCATAAATCAAGTCAGTATGGAAGCTATAGAGTAAAATATTCTTTCTATGGTTACTACTAGTATTGTGATGGAATCTTAAATAAAACAAATATTTGTTGGTTCAACCAAAAACATTACTATTATTCCATAGGTTATGAAAGTCATAGGTTTAGGGGGAGTCAATCGTCTCAAAAGAATAAGTATGAACACGAAGTTCTAAAGAAACCTGATAATGATGGTGTAAAAATTAAAAATAGGTTCCAACCCCATGAAACTATTTGTGAGAGATGTGAACAACTAGGTAATCTTTCTAAGGGGTTTTTTTTCACCGGCACAATATAACTTTCATAACATTTCTCATAAGCTAAAGTTGAAGAATGAAAAATCTTCTGTTGTTAAAACTACCCTCAAATCATTTAAAGGTGAACAACCTTGGATTATTGATAGCGGGTGTTCCTCACACATGAAAGGATATTTATAATTTTGGAATAATTTAAAAGTATTCAAAGAGGTAACTATGACATTCAACAAGGATCAAACAATAATAATCAAAGGTGTTGGATCAACTATTATTGGGAAAGAAAAGTTTAAATATATGAAATATTAATATATTTATGAGTTGAAACATAACTTGTTGGGTGTTTAAAAATTGTGTGATGAAGGTAACAAAGTTAACTTCAGGAAAGATGAATTTTGAGTGAAAATTGATAAGGATGAAAAGATAGTTACAAGAGGCCAACATAAAAAGGGAAACTTATTTCAAGTTGGTGAGGAAAAAAACTCATGTTACTTGGGTATAGTAGAAGAAAATTAATTATGGCATAAAAGGATGGGAAACATGTGTAAAATAAAAATGAGTAAGTTATGAAAGTGATATTATGTTGAAGATATTCTTGATTTTCAATGAATAAGATATTTTTGTTGCACTATTTTTCGTACTGAAAAAATTACAAAGCCTGTGTATAAGAAAGTTTAGATTTGTTCAAAACAACCCTTGGAACTTATTCATTCCGACATCTATGGACCAATGAGAAAACAATAAAAAATGATGATATTTAATTCATCACTTTCAGTAATGAATTTAATCACATTACTTGTGTTATTAATAAGAACCATAAATCATATGCTCTGAGAATGTTTAAAGGTTTTGGGAGAAAAGCTAAGAAGAAAAGTGACTATTCAGTGAAAAGGTTGAAACGGGTTGAACTATGTTACTTGAACAAGGTCTTTCTCATTCGTATTGGAGGAATCCCATGAGTACTCTTGTTTATATTCAAAACTGATGATTCTGTAGGCCATGTTTTTATATGACTCTATACAAATTTTTTTTAGAAAAACTACATGTTTGAAACACTTAATACTTTTCAGGAGTCCGTGCATTATAAAGAAGAAAGGTGGAAATCTTGGAAAGTTTGAGCAGAAAGGTGAAGATGAAATTTTTCTTGGTTATGCTCTAGAAGGAAGAGGATATAGATGTTTCAACAAAGAAATAGAAAGAATTTTGTATTCTATTAATTTTAAAGTTATTGAAAAATATATTAAGGATAAATATAATCAAACGGATAAGGAAGTTGAGCGGGATTAAGAATGTTTTGTCAACATTTCTGATATGGACACATCCAATTGTAATCCTACTCAAAAACAAGAATCAGACTAACCTATTTCAAGTGATGAAGAAGAATCTCTAAAATCTCATTTGAATATGAGGAATCTAGTGGAAACTCATAACATTATTGGTGATCAACATAAAAATTTTCAAACAATAAGAACAAAAAATTCTATTACACGTAATTATTTGTATTCAAAAATTGGGGCGAATGATATGAAATAAGATTTTGAATATCTAGAATGGGTTCAGTCCATGAATGAAGAGATAGACCAGATAGAATAGAATGATTCATAGTAACTTGTACCTAATACAGAAAACAAAAATGTTATTGGTACAATGTGGGTTTCCCAGAACAAAATGAATGAATAAGGTGAAGTGATAACAATCAAGGAAATATTAGTATGTAAAGGTTACTCTAAAATTGAAGGTGTTGATTTTGATGAATATTTTTCTCAGGTGGAAATGTTAGAAATAATAATGATTTTTCTTCTTATTTATACACAATGGAGTTACAATAAATTTCAAATGGATATAATGTCTACAATTATAAATGTTTATCTTAATGAGGATGTTTACATTAAACATCCTTGTGGATTTGTTATTGGGAAATAATAAAGTTATATGTGCATATTTAATACATCCTTGTATGTACTAAATAAATCTATGAGGGTATAGTATTCCAAACTAGATACTTTCTTACGGAATATGAGTTTTAAGAATGGAAGAGTTGATAACAATATTTACATCAAAGAAATTTAGTTGTTTTCCCTCACCATATTTAGTTATATTAATGACAGTATCTTTACTAGGAATAATGAAAGTCCTTTTGAAAAGTTTTCTAAAAAAATTAAAAGGCTGTTTGAGATTTCCATGTTGGGGGAAATGAAATACTTTATTGGGTTACAAATTTTATAAAAGAAGAAACACATTTTTAATTCTCAAGAAAAGTATGCTAAAGAAATTGTTAAAAAGTTCAGTATAGAAAATTCAAAACTTTTTTACACCTCAATATCAGTGGGAACAAAGTTGAGTAAAGATGGAGAAGACAAGAATGTTGATCAGAAAGATTTTCTGATGTTGATAGGAATTTTTTTATATTTTAATACCTTAGGACCGAATATTGTTTATTATGTTACCTTATTTGAAATATTTTATAGTGATACTAAATAATCAAATTTACTTTCTAGAAAAAGAATCCTCAAATAAATCAAAGGCCCAAAAAATTTCGAAATTAGGTATGATATCTTAGAAAGTATTGATTTTTTTGGTTATTCAGATGCTGATTGGGTAGTAAATTTTGATGATAGAAGATCCATATCAGGTGGAGTTTTATTTCTATGTAAAAGATATGTTCTATGGAATATAAATAAATAGAATTTGGTAACTCTCCTTATAACTGAAACTGAATAAATTTCTACTACACAATCTGCTACCCAACTTATGTGGTTGAAGAATCAGTTAGAATACTAACTTGTTGAATTGATGTTACCCTTTATCTTGGGTTGTGGTAATCAAAGTGAAATAAACCTTTCCAAGAATCCAGTAAAACATTCTCATTCAAAACTTATTGATATCAACAATTATTTCATAAGATATCCTGTGTAGAATAATTAGTTGAAGTTGGAGTATGTTCATAAATCGGAACAAGCTGCTGACATTTTCACAAAACCTTTACCCAACAATGTATTCTCTATATTGAGCATGAACAAGGTTATCTAACCTCTTTCTCGTCAAGGTTGAGTTATGTATTTTTGTTACCTCTCTCATCTTATCTTTGGAGAGTGCTTTCATGGGGTGGGGGATTGTTTTATAAATCTATCATTATGGAAGCATGTAAATAGAAAGAGTTGTTGGTAAATTGTGAATTCATCATTGTAAGTGTGTGAACTATTCTAACTACTTGTTGGAGTGGTTGTTCGAAACAATTTTTTTGTATTCTATGGATGTTTAAAATTTGAGGAAGAAAAGATAAGGAAATTTTTTATATTCACTACTTTTGGACGTCATGAATTTTATGTCAATAATTCTTGTTTCCTACAATGATTTAGCACATGTAGTCTTATAATTATTGATAAGTAATACATAGCTTCAGGAAAAAAAGTTCAGTGATTTCTGAACCTTGGTTGACAAAAAATTCCAATGTGGGAGATACTTAGGACCAAGATGATAAAGATTAATATCATATTCAGGGATTTTCATTTGTTGTCAATATATTTTAAGAAGAAGAAAAATAGCCTCACTCTGTAATTGATAAATATTGTACTTACCATCATATTCAATAAAATTAGACACACAATGGTTAAGAAATTCCATCCCATTGGGAATATGTTTTCTGGATGAAGAGGATCATCGAACTCATCCATAATTTGGAATGAAATGTTTGATCATAATGGGGAATAATTTTAGTCTTCCTAACTTTGATGAAAATGTGATGTTTCTTTTCTAATCAAGGAGTTCACATAAATCATATGTAAGTTGTAAAACTTGTGATGAAATCTTGATGAATGAAATGGGAGAAAAATATTATTCCAATCATATTCAGTCTGATTGTAATCATGCCAATCGTATTCAAGATGAGTAGGAAAAAAATATGTTTATGAATGATAGGGAAGTTGCATCACTTTACTTGGTAAGTGATATGGTTCTAAACATGATCTTCAATGTAATAAAATCCATAAAGAAAGTCATTGATGCTTGTTAAAAGTTTATAAAAGAAGAAAGTTGATGTATTTTAATCGTTCTGGTCTAAAGATCATCGTAATGATATTTCTGGATACATATTTTTTTAAAGGCAGGGTAGGATAGTCAAAACGAAGGTTCTTGTTTTCGGTCAGACCAGAATCTAGAAGATTTAAATCCTCGAAGAAATGAAGTTTTTGATAATCGTATTCAAAACATAAATATGTTACAAATGATGATTCATAGAATTCAGTATGTCATCATATTAATTAGATGAAGAATTGTTTGTTATAAAAATTTATTGGAATAATATTCAGAAGAGAACTAATTTGTTGATGTTAAAGCTGGTGATACCGGTCTATACTCGGTATTCCATAATAATCATCGGAGGAATAATTATTTTGAACTGATGAATGAAATCAAAAGGAAAATAATGTGGTGGCCAATATGAAGAAGAAATTAATAGCTATATCAATAATTTAGTTAACCATTTAAAATAGTTTGAATTACATTGTTTATAATTCAATTGTGTCAAGAGAAGAGCTGAAGAATAATATAATCTTTTAAATTTATATTCATCATAATGAAGCAGGTTGTAAGAAAAAATTGAGATAGGAAATCAGAATTAGAATGATGTATATAGAAATTATAAAGAAGAGTTGAAGTTGTGAGTAGATTTGAGAATGTTAAGTAAGTGTTGAGAAGAGATTATGATGTTAATATGAACCCAATATTCAATGGAACGTGTAGATTCAGAAAATGTGATTGAGTGGGAAATTTTTTAGGAATCCCACCCAAACCATTTTTTGGTGAGTATAAAAGGGAAAGTACTTTGTACTCATGAAAAATGTACTATTCATATAGATTAATAGAGACGACATAGCTCTAGAGAGAACACGATGTGTCTATATTTTTTTTGTTGTATTCAACTGGTCATCGTATTGGGTTGAATCATCGGACTGGGAAAATCATATTGGGATTTTTGGAATGAAGAAGAAGTGGTTTAGAATTTTCTCAACCGTATTCTGAAAAAGTCATATATTTTTCATTTTGAGAAAGAAAACTGGGATAGTCAGAATGGGATAATTCGATTAGGAAATCATACTGAGTTTTGTAACAAAATTTAGAAAAGTTCTTACCAACTTTTAGGTAAGAAATTGAATAATTTTTTTTAAAAAAAATACATTTGTGAAAGTTGATAAAGAATCGCCATATCATGTGTTGTTACCAAACATTGTATTTCATCATTTTTTATAGAAGGATCACATTCACTATTGAGTTGTTTATATAGAGCTACATGAGTGAAATAGAATATCATACTCATTGTATTCCACACAAAAGGATTATTTTCTAACAGATTGTATGGTATTAGATCATTTCAAAATCATAGAAAGGATGTAGCTATTCTTATTGAATAGTGAAACTTATAAATTCATGTGTTCCTATAGATGTGTGTTTTAATTGTTTTCAATAGGGAATGAAATATTTAATTTGATTCTAAGGTTATTACATAATTAAAGAAATATAAAAGAAAAATATATCACTGATTCACTCTCTCCCCCTCTCAGGGATACTATTATCTTGACTGGAAAATTACAGTACAAGAACAGTGATTAGCCACTTCTTGATCTCCTTAAAGCTTTCCTCATATCTTTAATCCATAAATAATTTACCCCATTTTGTGGTAAATTAGTTAGTTGAACAAAATAATAATTAATTTATTACAAAATGTAAATAGTAACCAGCTAATCTATAAAACTAAAGATTTCTATGAAACTAGTGGCTCTAGGTTATTCTTAAATTGCCTTTGTCTTTGAAGGGTCCACATAAATTCCATCACTTGTGATCATGTTCCCAAATAATGTGACTTCTTTCATCCAAAAGTCACACTTTTTGAACTTAGAATATGTTTTCTCCTTCTTTAATATCACCAACACAATCATTAGGTTTTCTTCATGTTCCTATATAATCTTGTAATAAATGAGAATATAGACAATAAACACTACCAAAAACTTGTTGAGATGGTCTTTAAAGAATATATTCATCAAATCCATAATGATTTTAGTAAAATTAATAAGTATGAAGGGAATTACTATAAACTCATAGTGCCCATACCTTGTAAGGAAATTAGTCTTTTGAATATCCTCCTTCTTCAACTATAGTTGATGATATCCATAACAATGATACACCTTTGAGTATTATTTCACTCCTCGTAATTTATTGAAAAATTTATCAATCATTGGTTGAGGATAATTTTTATTTATGGTGATCTTGTAGATATCATGGTAATTGATATACACCTGTTTTGATCTATATTTCTTCTTGTCAAAGAGCGTTGGTGAACCCCTTGGAGATGTACTGGGGCGTATGAACCATTTTTTCAAATGCTCTTATAGATACTTCTTTAACTCCTCCATTTCAATCAAGGCCATCCTATATGGGAATTTTTAGATAGGAGTGGCTCTATGTATGAGATCTATTGAGAACTTTACCTCACAATCAGGGGATTCCAAGTAACTCTTTGAGAAATACATCAATGTTTTCCCTAACAATGGACATTTCCTCCAGATTAATACCTCCCGTTGACTCAACCATTTAGTCAAGGTATGATTCTCTACAGGGTATCAACACCCGAACTGTTGATGGATTTTCCAAAGAAGATTTATGATATTCCACGCATTTTTTGAGGATCATGGGATGGTTCAGACAATAAAAATATATTTTTTTCCAATAGTTTATTTTTTCTATATATAATGAAAGACAATACATGTCCAATATAGCATCCAATTTCAACAAGGGAAATATAATAAGATTTGAAAGAAGAATAATCCAAATTATGATTATTTGAGAAGAGTCCAACACATGGGTTGGAATGATTACACCACTATGTTTTTTATGGATATCTCCACTTAAAAGTATCGGGGCTTCAATTCAATAGTTCTAGAAAACTAATAGGATACAAATGAATATGTAGAACTAGAATAAAATAATAATTTTTCTTTTATTTAGTGAATTGGACTCATACCTTGTATAAATTCATTTTTACACTCCACTTCATTAGTAGTGATGATATAATATTTCCCTTACTCCGTTGAATTTGGTGATTGCTGACACTGGTTTTCCTCATGGACATGTGGTTTAGTGCACTTTCTTGCATAACACCCTTGGTCCCTATAGTTTAATCATTTAACCATGGGTGGTGTGTTAGGATGTTCCTTCCATTCCTCTATCATGTTGGTCAACTTCATCATGTATCTTAAATATTCATTAGCTTGGTGTCATTATCTCCCACACTTGAATATTTTCCCCATCCCTTTGAGGCAATTAAAATGATGCTTCTTCACACATTTTTGACAAGTGGGTAGTTGGATCCTATTTCCTCATTTGTCATTTTAGCCACAATCTTGAAACCCCATTCATCTCTTATTATCTCCATAATCATAGGACCATTCATCGAACTCCATATCTACTTTAATATCACATTTAACCACATCTTCAAAACTCCCAATTCTTATATTTCTAAATCATCGTGAAGGTGTATTTTTTAAAACAATAAAGAACATATCTATTTTTCTATCATTATTGATAAAACCCCCATAAAATACATTTAAAACCTTATGAAGTTTTCATCATAAGCGGTGAAAACCTCACCTTCCTTTTTCTTTAGCTATATAAATTCTCTTTGAATCTTGTTTTGAAGAGTTCGAGGGAAATGATTTGTAAGAAATATTTTCTTAAATTATTCCCACTCCGTCTCTTCCATTAAATCCTTTGGATTTTTGTTCTTTATCAATTATTTCTATTGAATAGCTTCTCCACATAAATGATAAATTTCAAGAGTCACCATATCCTAATTAGAGAAATGGATCATAGAAAATATCTTCTTTGTTGAGTTAACCCACTATTCCACATCAAGTGGATTGGAAGTTCCACTAAACAACGATAGTTATTTTTTCATTAAGGACTCAATGGATAATTGATCCTTCTTGGTTGAATATGGAAATTCCACATCGTTCATGTTATTATTCATATCTCGAGACAACTAGGTAATCATTTCCACAATCTTTTGAACTCTACCTCCAATGGAATTGGGGATGTCATTTGGATAATTGTTTCATTGTCACTCACACAGGTGTTAGGCCTAGTTTCTCCTTGTTCTTACCTTTTTCAAGAATAGAAAATGTTAGAACAAAACACAAGTCAATAAATCCTGAGGAATTTATTTTTTTATGACATTAACACTAAAGGAATATCTTATGGGATCCCTATGTCTATTCTTTTCTAAAAATAGTCTTCTAGGATGTTTTAACTATACATATACTTCTACTAATGGTTTCTACTATTGTTTTCTAATCATAATTCCAAAATTAACTAAACCATTCTTAGATACCAAATATAGTAACCCTAATTTTTCATACCTAACTATTACATCATTTTAAAGATAAACAACATAATAGAGTTAAAAATCTAGGATATAAATGTTTATGTCTTAGAAAAATTAGGCTCATAAATAACGTGTACATAATAAAACATAAATATTTATTTAAATCCTTCTTCATTATCCTTCTAAAATCTCACATCATCCTTAGTACATGCAATTACCTAAGGATTTACATCAATGAAAGGGGTAAGAAAAAAGCCCTATAAGAGGATGAATAAGGGACTTGAATCTATATAACACGGGTGAGCATAATCATCATATCATAATCCTAGGATCATTATCAATATCATGAGGTTGAAATTTGATAAATTCATCAAATACGGAAAATCATAAAAATGAAACATCATGTAATAGTGGTCAAATGCCACATATAGTTGTGAATAAAGCTAGCATCATGTTAACACATAACATATGTGAATAATCATAACATCATCACTCTAAAAAAATATAGCATCATGTTCACATAAAAAAATATCTCATGAGATACAACACATTACCCAATGCATTGGAGGGCTATATAATTTGGTTCTAGTCATCACATCATAATATTTACATAATCATGCATGTCACATATAATGTGTATCAATCATTCCATGAAATAACCCATGGAAAGGAATGTGTTTCATGAGGATTTCAAAAATTATGATTTCATAAATAAACATTGGGTTCCAAAATGAAAAATGGAAAAACATATTTTCTATAAGAATCGTATTTCTTTAGATAAGAATAAATAACTCAAGAGGAGTCAATGATGTGTTTTGGAAAGAAGATTTATTTTAGGAAATCATTGTTTTTTCCAAAAAAATCAAATAAAAAACATGTATATCCCAAAAAAGAAGAGGGAGAAACAATGAAATTATATTTAAGTAACATTATAGGACTATTTATTCCAAATATGTAATGAAATATGGATTACCCAATGAAGAAAAGTTGGGTTCATGAATCCCCTTATCGTAATTCCTTCTTTATTTCGTCACTTTTGCGCCTCTTGAATAATAAACTTGTATTTATTAAAAAACAAATAAATATGTTAATTATATCCATTTATAAAATTATTTATCAACTGTAATAATTTTATTTTATTTATTAATTTTTTTTGATGAAATTGAAGTGTTTTGATATCATGATTTTCGAAAAAAATTCTTGTATCACTTTGATTTCTCAATTTTCATTCAGAGTCATTTAAAGAAAAGTATGATTAAATACAGTAGATTATAATAAATGTAATTAATTATTTATATATTATATATAAATAAAAATAACCATTCATGGAGGTGGTTATAATAATTGTCTTAGAAATGTCTCTATAGGTGGTTAATCATCCTTTAACGGGATGTTGTTAAAAGAGAGAGAAAGATAAGTATTGCATTTATTTTTGTCATAAATATGACAATTACATCTTGTTAACATAAATTATATAATTTTAAATTATTGAATAATTAGTTTTATAGTACATGGTGTTTAAATTAATTGGTAAAAATAAGAAATAGAATAAGAAAAAAGGGAAATGTTAATAGAGACATACTCTGTCCTCAATGTAGCTTCTCTTGTAAGACGCTATAACACCCTTCATGATTAGAGTTGGATTGCTCCAAAATGTCCCTAAGTAATGTAAGGTGATTTAGAGGGAGTATTTGGGAAGATATTGTACTTTGGAATTTTTGAGAGGAGGGTGTTTCCATGGGAAGGGAGAGGGATTATTTATACTCTAATAGAGGGTTATTTTTAGAATAAAATATTTAATAAAATAATATATCAAAGGAAAAACATGTAATAGTGAATTTTTGATAAAATAAATCATATATAAATATAATGTAATGGGTTTAAGACATTATATCGCCTTTATAATTATAATTCAATAAATTATTAAAAAGAAAAGTGAATAAAAAAAATAAATTGACATTTTAATGAACCACTTTTGAATTTATGTTTTAGAAAGTAATTTTTATGTTTTAGAATTATGTTTTTTGTATTTTAATGACTCATTTATGAAATTTAATGTATAATGGCGGAAAATAAGTTTCTATAAATTATGATATCATTATTACATCATGAATTATGTAATTTAAGATACATCGATTATGAGAAAAAATATATTTTTACTATTCACCTAAAAATTGAAGTATTTCATAAAATTACCAAAAAATCACCCCAGGATAATTTTTAAATTATCATTTCAGAAATGATATTAATTTAATCAAAATAAATATCTAAAATAGGAAAAATATAATATTTAATACCAAAATAATGATTTTTTTCAAAATACAATAAAATACAGTTTATTAAAAATATTCTTTATTTTATATGAGGTTTTTAATCCTGATATTTATTTTATTGAATTATAATATTTTTATTTACATAAATTAATCATGATAAATGTTATTTATATCATTATTTATTAGTTTTTGGTAAAATTAGTATTCTAATGGTCAGGTTACTATTCCAAATGATCAGGTTACTACTCTAACGGTCACATTACTATTCCAATAGTCACATTACCTTATATATATACCACTCAATTATTTAATTCAATATTCAAATCAATTCATCTTAAGGTTATATATTTCCAATTTAAATAATTTTTCTTGGTTTACTATTATTTTTTTATTTTATATGGTTTTGTTAGTGGGGCCAATAATTCTTGTAGATTTGGTCGATCCATATTTTCTCATTTTAGCTTTTCTATTTTATACTTTTTTTCTAGTTGTAATGTTTGGAAATTTAGTTGGTATCATTGGTGATTAATGTAAAAATATTTTTTAATATAGTTTTTTATTGGTTTCTCTATATTTTTTATGTGTATAATATATAATATAAAACAACACACATTTATTCAGGAAACAAATTTTACTAATAAATATTATGTCCTAACAATGGGGTAAGAAATATCTCGCCTCAACCTAAATGTACTATAGAACTCTAGCTACCTATCTGATGAGGAGTAGTTGAGTCCTTCCTACACTCTAGTTCCTATCGTACTCCCTTACCACTACTATACTTTGAGAAGTTCTAAAAAAACTTATGAAGATGTCCCATCCTGCCGCAAACATGGAACACCAAAGTGGTGAATGAAAACTAAGTTTACATGGCATTAAACTTTTTACATTGATGCACTACTATGGAATATGATCCAAAGATGTATTTACACTACCCCAACTGGTCTTCATGTAATTTCCTTGGAAAAAACTATCATAGAATCACTTCTTTCCACTAAAATAAGTGATCCTAGTTTACCCTATGGAAATAGCCTGGCTACCTCTTGGGTCCTCTCTCAGATTATTTTCTATGTTGAGTTCATGATTCATAAATTCTAAAAAGATACTCAAAATAAAAACATTCACCTATGACCTAACCTTATAGTTAATACCATCCTAAAAATGTTTCTCCCGAGAGATCTCATCAATAGCTAAATGTGGAACAAAGCATTTAAGGTTGGTGAAATGTCCAACGTAGTCCATCACTAATATTCAATCCTATATCAGATGCATGAACTAATGATCCTTCTCATCCCTCAGCATATATGGATTGAAGTGGCTCAATAAATTCACCTCCAATTCCTTCCAAGATAACTCCTCCACCTTCCCATCCTAATGTAGAATATTCCACCAATGTTTGGTAGGTCAACATAAAATATACACAACAAGATTCTCCCTCCTAACTGTGGGTGTCTCAAGATGCTTGAAGATTGTACAGATTGACTCAATCTAGAACTAAACTACCTGGGTGCCTCGCTCCCTAGTGAACATAGGTGGATGTTGTAGTTGAATCTCTCTCATCAATTCATACATCAAAGGCACGATGAAAATAGTCTCATTTTCCATGGATTGCATGACCCTTAAGATGTTTTTGTGATGACGAACATCCATTCGATCCTAAAGATATATAGGAAGCACCAGTTCATATACATTAAGAGATAACTGATATCCACTCTCTTAGAACTCAACTCTACGATGATGAGGAGTCATTTAATCTACAAGAACAACACACTCCTATTAACATTGTCTAAAAATAAATTCATTCTCAAGAGGCGATGACAGTAGAGAACCATTACTCCGGGTCTCTCTTACCATGGAATATAAGTGTTTTATGATGAAATAATAGTTTATTTCATTCCATTTATTAGATATAATATATATATTATTTCACAATTCATATTGGAATGTATATAACACATGCAATAAACATGTCCCTATCATGAACAATGCACGTCAATATATATATATATATATATATATATATATATATATATATATATATCCGTATGTGTCTATGATGATGCATGCATACTCATATCTCACCATACAGGTCCATGAGTGTAAATATAAATAAACAATAACATCACAAAATAATAACACCACACAACATGTAAATAAACCTATGTGAAATAACATCAATTGTAACAAGAGACAAACAAAAACAATAATACAATCCCCGAAACTCAAATTTTCTGACATACAAGGGTTAGATACTCTAATTAATAAGCTCATTAACAAGTCCCAATATATCCTAGTCTCCTTTCTATTTTTTCCAAAAAAAAATCAATAGAAAATAACAAGTTGATCCTCTAATACCACTTTGTAATTTCCCCCGATCTGGTACTCTCTCACATGGTCAAAATGATTTGGTTATTAGACGTAATGCATGCCTCCCCATATACTAGAGGCTATTGAATTATAGCGAGGTTGTGATATTTATAGTGGGGAGACTATACCCCCTAGTAAAACAATGAGGAACTAAACCATGGTAATAAAAATTAGAGTAATAGAGAAATAGTGTAAATAGTATATCATACAGCTAGGAAAATAAAAAAGGAACCTATAATGATGAATAATGTAATGGCAAGATAAGATGTGTCTAAAAGAAAAACTGAAACCAATATAAACAAAATAATCAACTCTAATTAAATAATCCCAAAGGCTCTGGTCCCGATCCCCATGTAAGACCCATCTCCAAAATCCATCCCATTCAGTAAGAAACAAAAGAACCAACAATAATTTCCCTCTCCCTTCTCCAAACCTGCATCCATGTAATCTGATCGAGTATCAAACAGTTGCCAAATAATGTGTGAATAAAACTCAGTAGGTCGACACCACCATCCCTAAACACAACCATTATGATAATAATTATAAGAAATAAAGTAATAAATAGGTGTATTAATTAACTAATTAATATAATATATCAATCAACCTTTTTCAAAACCATGATGAAATGTCTCTGAGCATGTGACACAACCATTCCAGCTATATTCATATACCATGGAAAAATCAAACTATCAGGTAACTCTCTTTGTATAATAGTATCATCCTCCAATCATCGCCCTATATAAATTCATTTCAGCATGTTTCCTTGGGTGCAGAATGGTATATAAGAATTTCGACAAGTATCACTGGGAATTGCCCACTATATAAGCATTTCATCCTACAAGAAAAACCCTATATATAAGAATTTTAGCATGTATCACTGGGCCAAGCCTACTATATAATAATTTAAACACTACTAGGATATATCTATATATAATCATTACATCACCAACTCAACAAGTCATAATAATATGGATATTATAATATCACATCATAAATCTCAATGGTTAATTATGAAAATTACCGTTTTTCTTTCAAATAAACATTCATTTATCTATCAAATGGTCAGAAGTCATATCAATAATAAATAATAAATTACCTAGGGTTTCTATATCAAGAAATAACCTAAGGTATCAAGTCATACTCACCACGATTTAAACCATTAGCCATGTTCTTTTTACTCAAATGTTTTCTCACCCAACTGGTATCCATAATCCTGGTTGCATCAACCACTGAATCTAAAGGAATCAAATCCTTGATTTAATATAAATAAACTGATTAATTAAAGTGAACTTTTCATGGTCATAATAAAAATATTTCATATAATTAACAATTAAATATACCATAGGTTTAGGTTTAGTCTCCATACCTTTAACATGTGATTAACACAATGCTTTTAATGACAAAATCTATTAAAGAAGAGGTCATAGAAGATCACAAGAAGAACCTAGATTAACCCAAAACATGATCAACTCCCAAAACAAAACCCATGTTCAAAATATGTAAACTAAAATGAAAAGTAATGATGGGTGAGAAGAGGGAAACCAAAGTGAATAAACTCACCAAGGATCGAATGTGAGAATGGGACATCTGGAAGGGGGGAAGATAATTAAAAATTTCCTAGAGTTCTCCCTAGGAGCGAGAGAGGAGATGATATAATAAAAAATAATTAGATTTTTAAGTACATGACACACTTAAAACTACTGGTTATGAGGAATACATGATGTGTAATCCTTTCATGTCATTTATATCTTCATTTTTAAGTTATGTTGGAAAAACCTTTTTTCCCGGGTTAATATTTATTTTGATCAACATTTACACGATGTGAATCAGGTTCACAACATGTAACAACATCACATCCTAAAATATTTCATGAAATTCGTCTAGAAATAGTTACATGTCAGGTAACATCTACACAACATATAATTTTTCATTGAATAGTTTTTATACTAGCTTCTATAAAAGTGACCAAACCACCTATAATCCTTTTAAACTCATAGAAAACCATAGTAATCCCATTTAAAATATTTGTACATGGAATCCATTAATTTAAATAAACATACATGACTAAAATTAAAGTTATTTTCTCCAAAAAGGCTCTCTGTCATCAAATAAGACTTAGTCACTAAGGCTTAATTTCAAAGGAAAACCCAACAAAATATGTTCAATGAAAACCTCAGAGTGGCACATACCTAGAAAAATATGGGATCTTATAATGATCATGATTTTGAAAAGTTTTTATAATGTTTAATCCCTTACAAAAAAAATTATTTATATATATAAACATGATATAGATAGATTTATTTTAATATTTTTAAATGAATGTTGCTTATTTTATAAAAATATTATTTGTTATGGTAAGGTGAATTTATATAACAATTTTTTTAATCATATTACAAAAACCATGTAATGGATATTGATAATGAAAATAATTCACATAACTCATGCCACACCCAATTATGGAATCATTGGCTTTGTTATGTAAATGATAAATGCGTGACTAATTTATTCCAAAATGGATATTAATATTCTTTTGAACAAAAACCAATTGGTATGTGTCAAACTTGTTTATACGGTAAAATGAATAAAGCCCCATTTAGTAGAAAAAGTGAATGGTCTAAAGAGATTCTTGAATTAGTTCATACATATGTTTGTGGACCATTTCCTATTGAGGCAGGGGGTGGGTTCTTATACTTCATAAATTTTACCGATCATTAGAGTAGAAATGAATATGTCTACTTAATGAGGTATAAGTCAGGTTCTTTGGATAAATTAAAGAAATACAAGAATGAATATGAGAACCAAATTGGTAATATGATTATGAAAATCCTCTTATAACATGGTGGAGAATATCTCAATCAAGAATTAATTGATTACTTATAGGAGTTTGGGATACTATATTAACTCACTCATCCTTATACACATCTGTGGAATGATGTAAGTGAAAGGAGGAACCACATCTTGTTGGACATGGTGAGATCAGTGATTTGTCATGAGAGTATTTGATTATTATTTTTGGGATTTTAATTACAAAAAAGTAGCACAGATATTAAAACAAGTTTCAAATAAAGTGATAAACAGTATATAAAGTTCTAAAGGATCAAATAATAACTCAGATGTGGGGTTGAATTAGTTTTTCACTTTTATATGTTTCAATAACTATAAAAATATTAAACCCTGAAACATGTTAAATCTTATATCCTTATCATCTTCTAGTAAATACTAATGTGTGAAAAATTAGTAAAAAATGTAAAGAACATGATATTTATATGGTTAGACCTCCGTGTGAGAACCTATATAATTTTCATTGACACTCCTATAGGTCTATAGAAATTCACTAAAATGAATAAGTGAATACAACTTGTGCCAACTCCCAATACACACATTATATATCTTAATTGTAATGATTATATAGACTCCTATTGGTCTATAAATTATTTCTTACCAAAAATTGCGATAAAAAAAGGAAAATACTTTGTTCAAACTACACGACAAATTTTCAGCTCCGAATCCTCATTATGATGTGTTTGGGTCTGATTCTCTTAATATGATAGGGCTTTGTCCGAAGGACTCAATCCGATGAATTCTGTCTGATGGACTCAGTCTGATGAATCCATTATCAATATGCATTACTCAAACTCATCTCAAATTCTCAGTCTGATCTTACTCAGTCCAATAAACAAAAATTTTAGATGTCCAAACTTCTAATGAGATTTCAATATGTAAAGATAACATTGAAATGAATTTTGTAGTGCTCTTCTTTTTCCACTAACATTAAAAAGTTTAAAAGGATGAATATACATTTCTTTAATTTATAGCCATCCCAAAAAGACCTATTTAAGAAACTAAAAATATTTTCCCACTCACTCAAATTTAAAAAAAATTCCAATATCTATACATATTTTAATTTCATGTTCGACCACTTAAACTCTTCACAAATATTATGAAATCTTATTTTTCCTTATTTATAATAATTCTTTTCAGACTTTCTAACTTTTATTCAGTATAATAGAAATTACTCAATTAATTATGATGGAACTTCCTCATCTCATTATGATGAAACTTTTTCATCTCATTCTAAATTGAATTTCCTCACTAGATTTAGTCTAATTAACTTTCATTCTCAGATTTAGTGTGATTGACTTTCCTTCTCAGAGTCAGTCTTGATTGAATTTCCTCCTTAGAGTTATTTTGATTGAATTTATTCCTCAGAGTCAGTTTAATTATCTTTCCTCCTCATATTTTACCTCATAGAACTTCCTCAGCTTCAATCCAATGGAATCCTCAAAATGATGGAATTATCACTATGATGGAATTTTATTTATTATGGAAAATTCAATCTACCACTTTGAAATACTTCAAACCTCATCAACTTTAACTCATTCTGAATTCTAAAAAATTCGATGCTCCGTACTTATGGATATGATGAAAACATTTTTCTTGATTCCTAGAATTAATACAATCGTTATGATTCCTCTATTTATTAAAAATATTTTATCATTATAGTTTTCCTGATTTAGGAGATCATCAATATTATCAATGTACTATATGACTTATATTGGAATGTATTACAACTTCCCTTACTTTCAACACCTTCTTTATTTCCAACAAAAACTCAATATGATTGGTTGTAACTATTCTCCCCCTTTTCTTAATAAGTTTGACATCACAAGTGTTACAGAAAACTTTTGATAATTGAGAATTACAAACTAGAAAAGAAATATTTTACTGAAGGTTAGAAAGTTTAAGAAATTTCTAACTCTTGACATCAATTTCTTCATTCATCCTCTTAAGAAACATTACAACTTTTTAACCAACATTGAGTCCAATGAAACATTAACTTCATGTCAATGGATCTAAGACTGATGGTGTGTCGAATACAAAACTCTAACATTTTGATGAATTCTATGACCGGTGGTGATCAGTTCGATACTTTTCATCTGGTGTTTCATAGTCAAATCCTCTGTGTCTATAAAACAACATTCTCAAAAACAATACTTTTCTCCCCCTTTATGTTTGGGTACAAACATTCAGAAACATTTTCTTTTTTGTCAAATTTTTTTTTATAAAAGACTAGTTATCAAAAAATACAAAAATTTATTAAAAAGAAAACATCACAAAGGTTCTTCAATCTCCCCATTCATATTTTTTAACAACACAAATTAATAACTTTTTCAACTCTAAGAAAATTTTCACAATTCAACTTTTGTAAAAAAGTCATGTTTATTGAATTTTACCAAAACACATCCTTTATTAAAAGAGTGTTTAGACACAACACTAATAGATAAGGTATTTTTTTTTAAAAAAAAATCCATCCCTTGGTGACAAGAAAATTGTATGTACATACTAAGATAAAATCCCCCTAACTTTTATATTTGCTCACTTTTATTTTTCTATAAATTTTATTTTCCTCTCCTCCGTTATCTGATAAACACAACATCATATTCACAAAATAAAGATAATTAAAAACTTCTTATATAGTACAAAGTTGTTAGCTTTTCTCTCCCTTTTTTAATATAATCCCAATCATGGTAGGGGACTTCCTTATGAGTTTTAATGAGTCATTATAAGAGGATGAACATGAATTTTCAACATCAACTCATCAAACCATTATTTTGGAATTGGCTTTGTGAAGATATCAATAATTTGGTACTTCATTGAGATATATTCCAACAAATCATCTATAACAACAACTTTCTCTTTTATAAAGTGAAACTTTATATTAATGTGTTTTGATCTTGAATGTTGGACATGATTTTTAGAAATATCAATTGCAATATGATTGTTATAAAGTGTCTTTAATAGTATATAAACCTTTATATTCACATATTCTTATTGAAATTTCTTCCAAAATATCTTAGTACAGACTTGAATAGTCACAACATATTCTAATTCCACTTTTCTAAAGGTAACTGAACTTTGTTTCTTACTATGAAAATATACACAACATTCACCAAATAAAAATGTTTCTTTTTAGGTTGATTTTATATCATAACAATCTCTAGCCTAATCAATATTAGTATAACCATGAAACTACATCTCATAATTTATTTTTTATAATAATCCTTGTGAATGTGTTCCTTTGACATATCTCAAAATTATCCTTGCTTCCAACATATTTGACTCATTCAGATTACGTTGATACCTAGAACACAAATTTATAGCATAAAAAATTTCAGGATGTGGTTATAAGGTAATGTATACTTCTTATCATCTTCCAAAAGTCTTTTCAATTCACACTTTTCCATACTCATCTTTACTCATCTTCATCCTCACTGAGATAGGAGTAGAGACTTCTTTA
Source organism: Viscum album (assembly GCA_963277665.1). Lineage (NCBI taxonomy): Eukaryota > Viridiplantae > Streptophyta > Magnoliopsida > Santalales > Viscaceae > Viscum > Viscum album. The sequence goes on along the minus strand of OY728148.1, from coordinate 957,040,401 downwards.
TATTGTACAATTCTAAATTTTTGTAACAATTCTCTTGCATACATTTATTAAGATAAGAAAATTTATTTTTCCTTATATTGAACTTGTAAGCCAAGAAGAGAGTTAATTCTCATAACATTGATATTTCAAAATTCTTTTGCATTTCTTCAGAAAACTATTTACAAAAATTTTCATCATCCTTAGAAAAAATTAATATATCCACATGAACAAATACAATTAGAGTTCCAAAGTCATCATCTTTCATATATATGTTTCTATCAACTTTTCCTTTTAAAAAAATCATCATTATCAAACAATTTTCAATCTCAGAATTACATGAATGTGGATCTTGTTTTATCCCATATAAATATATCTTCAATAGAAAAACTTTGTTTTCATCCTTATCATGTAGATAATCAAAAGGTTGCTTTTTGTAAACTTATTCTTCAATTTATCCAAATTTATATCTATCTAATACACTTTGTAATTTTGATGAGAAAGTACTACTCAAAACATTATAATAGTTTCTCACTATTAAATAGGGGAAAATGATTCATCAAAATCTCTGCCTTCCACCTGTGCATAGCCTTTATAAAAAATCCTAGATTAGTTTCTTGAAACTTCTCCATATTCCTTCAAAATGTTTCTATAAACCCATTTTTTTTGTTAAATTTTTTATATTTCAGATATAAAAAAAATTCATATGTTTCATTTTTCTCAATTTGATCCAACTATTCATTTATAGAATTCAGCCATTCTATGTGTTGAGTAGCTTATGAGACTGATTCTGTTTCATATTATGAGATGAGTGATGTTTTATTTTCTAATCTCACCTTTCTTCTAGCATGAACTAGTGCCTTATAATTCCCCAGAATATTTTTAGTCTCATATTTTTTTAATGTAGGAAATTTTAGAGTTCCTCTTCCATCTTCACTTTCCTCATCACACGATTCATCTGAATCTTCATGAAAATTAATTTTATCACTTTCATTTTCATTGGAAAATTCCAATTTTTCTTCCTCAAAATCCTCATATTATTTTGTTAAATAAGTTTGATTCTCAATAACTTCCACTTAATATGATTCCACCATCTTTTATAAACATTTTTTCCAACATTTGTAACTTCTTCCATTGGGTGAATAATAAATGTTCCTTCCTCAGCTTTCTAATCAAACTTTCCCCGATCCAAATTTATTCTTTTAAGTAAACATTGGATTCCAAAAACATTTCTGTACTTCAATAAAGGTTTTTAATCATATATAATTTCATAAGAACTCATGTTGGTTTCCAAACTTAATTTTTTTTAAACATGTAAAATAATACTAACAACTTCACTCTAGTAGAACGTTGAATGTTTTTATTCTTCTCACATGATTTTTCCCATTTCCACTAAACCTATATTAATTCTTTCTACTACTCTATTTTGTTGTGGGGTATATAGAGAACTATACTAATGTTTAATACCATGATCTCTTAGATAAGTTTTGAAAGATTTTCTTCTAAACTCAAAACCATTATCCATTCTCAATTTCATTATATAAACCCCCATCTCTTTCTCAACATCCTTTTTGAAAAACCTGAACATTTCTATAGGCTCTGAGTTATGTTTCAAAAACATGATGTTTTTCATTTGAGCGAAATCACCATTAAAATTGATAAATTATAAATATCCTTTTTTTATTGATGTCTCATTGACCCACATAAATTGGAATTAATATGTTTAAGAGGCCCTTTATATGGAATCTCAACATTCTTATGACTTTTATTAGTCATCTTCCCTTTCTAACAAGTAAAACATAAAAATTCCTCTCTTTTTTCCAATTATGTTAAATTTTGTACATAATAAACTTTAGAAAGTTTTTTCATTATTTTCTTCCCATGTTGGAAAAGTCTTTGTCACCACTACTTATTCTCATATTTCTCATTTAGATAAAATGAGTTTTTAAATTCTATAACTTGAAAAATATTTACACTAGTTCTTTCTCCTTTTGTGATAACTTTTCAATGTTTCACACTTCTGATAACACATGAATATTTTTTGAAGATAACTTATTTTCCATCATCACAAAGTTGACTTATAGTAGTCAATTATTTTTTAACACATCAATAAATAAAAATTCCTAAGATTATAACTTTTATTCTTCAATCTCTATCATTATGATTCCTATGATTTTTAAAGAATGATTATTTCCCAAGGTAATATAACCTCCTTCATGATTTTCAACATGTTTAAAGATTTTTAAATCAAGTATCATGCATGAAAAAAAACCACTATCATGTATCCATGGTTTGTTATTTTTTACTTTCTTCCAAGGAAGTCTCAAAAAAAAAATATTTACTCAAATTTCTTCATCCTAGATTCATTTTCTTTATCTCCCATTAGAAACTTGTTCTAGAAGGAGTTTCATACATCGTTCAACATGATGAAAAACCAAATCACATCTTCCATAAACTTATTCCAGACATTTAAATTGATTTTTTTGGAATGTTTCTAACTTCTTATGATTTTTCTTGTCTAACTTCTTATGTGTTAATAAAGTTATTCATTCTAATTTCACGATTTCTTTCACTCTATTCATATATTTCTTTGAGAATTGATATGTTATGCCAAAAATTATAATTCATGTGCCCTTATATTCTATATTACCAATAGAATCCATCAAATCATAATTTTTTATTAATGTATGGTCTTTCTCTGTAAAAAAATTTGAGGATGATAAATCCATCATACCCCAAACATACTCTGGGTGTATACCATAATTCCTTCTAAGTGAGTTTTAAAATTTTTTATATCTGACATGTTTATCACATTCTTTCTCCACCCAAACTTTCATATTAATTTTATTATCACTTGAAATGTTATAAAAATCAGATGAAACATTATTTTTGGTGTGTGATGAATTCACCTAATTCTTTATTTGAGATTTCACATCAAATTTATAAGTCTTATATTTTACTGCAAAATCATTGTTAAATTTTTCATTCATCATTATCAAGTAATTTATAGAATTAATAAGTTTATATTGAAACTTATTGACTTCTTTTTCCTTATATTCCAATTTCTAATTGAGATCTTCATCCATCCTTCAATGTTTAGTGATTATTAGTTTGTAAATTAAGATCTCTTAAATGTATTCATCCTCAGACTTGATGAAATAATTTCTTAATTTAGAAACTTCTTCACAATATTTCTTCATTACACTAATTTCTTCCTTGATATTTCTATTTTTCTCAATACATAATATAAGTTATGTTTTGAGTTGATACTCTCTATATAATTCTTCAGCACCTTGTTCATTATCTATGGAATCTTATATTTTCTTAATTTTTGCAATGAAGGTTATAAATTTCTTTTCACTTTCATATTTTGAAGAATTTTTTTTAGTTGAGAATGATTCAACTTTATTACTTGTCATATTTATTTTGTTTCTAGTAGACTTATTCTTTTTTTTGGATGAATTTTCAACTTCATAACTTTTGTTTCACATCTTTCATCAATGTGTTTCATCAGAATATTCTCGATACTCACCAAATTTCGTCTTAGGTAAATTCATAGTAAAGTGTCCAATTCCACCATAATTAAAAAAATTAAGAGTATGTTTACCACCATAATTTCATCTTCCTCTACTTTAGTTTTTAGATATAATATGTGTGTTTTTTTCATTCAACATATCACCCTCTTTATCTTCAATGTAGCAAGGATCATCATGTCCAACATTTTGAATTATCGTCCTTCCCATTGATTCAAAATCTATTTCATCTTTCATATTTTTACAACATTGGATATTTTCCCCTTTCATAAGTAATAATAAATTTAAACAATTCATCAATAGATAAATCATCTTTAACTTATAAAGAGAAAATTTTAGAATCAAACCTATCTGGAAAGTTTCACATGATTTTCTTCAAAATTGTAGAATCTTACAAGACATCTCCAAAACCTCTAATGTTGGAAACTATAAAATCTCATACCAGGTTTCACACACCAGTGCCTCCAATCGGTTAGTCACATGACCTCGGGAATGCCTCCCCATATGTTAGAGGCTATAGATTAGTAGTAAGGGTATGATATATTGATCATGGGGAGAATTTACCCACTTTTATCAGAGTAAATAGACCATCAACAAAATAATAAACAATATATTAATAACATGTAATCATAACCTATAAGAACCAATATCACAAGATGAAAAAAATGAAAATACAATATCAAAATCTAAATAATAAAATATGTCATGCCAATGCACTTGTCAAGTGTCTAAAATGAAACCCAAAATAAAGACATTGACAACTCCCCTAAGCAGGTCCCGAATAGTTACGGGTTCCCTCATCCATGCTCCATCCCAAATCAATGATGTAACACAAGGTATTTTCCCTTAACCCCTCTAGAAAGCACAAACTCTATTTAGGTACCGATCAGGAAGCCCAAGTAGGATGTGAGTACAAATCAGTAGGTGTCATGCCCCCTCCCATAGGGGCACATGCCGCGACTCCTGATCCCACCTCATATAGGATAGGGGCTAGTGACTCGCACTGAGAAGGTGTATCACTGACAAGAGAGGCCTTAGCTTAACTACATGTACAGAAACACACATCTCCAAGACTATAAAATGATGAAATATAAAAACAATTGAAAACCCATGCATTCATACATCTAAATTTTATAACTAGAGTATATAAGGAAGTAGTATAAAGTAAGTAGGGCCAAATACAAGCCCACCACAAAGAGCCTGAAAACAAAAGTACAACCTAAAAGTAAGTATTGGGACTGCTTTTAGAAAGCTGTAGGAACACACCTCAGTTTTTCTGGTCTCACTAAGCACCGTCTGGTCCTGGTCCTCTTTAGACTCTATCAAAATTGCAATCTTCTACAGAAGACATGGCATATGAAGGAAAACACCATGTATGGGTGAGTATAACAATACTTAGTAGGACACCCCGAAACAAAAAAATATACTTGTAAAACTAATATTTTACACATTTTTTATATGCATTGTAATTGTTTTAACCCTCCTAATTTATCAATTTGAGCTTATATGGATCAATTTTGGATTTATAGTGTGTTTTGAGCTAAAATGTTAAATGTGCTTAAATTATGGATTTTTGATATTTTTGTACGTCAATGGTATTTTGGTCATTTAAATAAAAATATAATTCCAAATTGAATGATTATTTTTTTAGAATACTTATTTTAATTTCATTAACTTTTTCTTCCAGACTAGAGTCTTATTCGAATATCTAATGTCTAGAAAAATCATTGTGGCTTTGAAATTGTCCGGGCTAACAGCATGGACCCCACCTCAGTTACGGATGTATAAATCAGGCTACACACCTAAAATGGAGTTGATTATAAATGTATATGAAGTTGGAAATATATATGCACTACCTAAATAAATTTCATGGAGTTTTTCTCCCATTATGGTGGCAAAGAGATGTCATACATTGAAGAAGCTTCCTGGAAAATTCATCTAGAAAAAAATACATTATCAATAAAAAATACATAAATCCCTCTAGAAGAGTCCAATCAATATGAAATTTTGAGGTCGAATGAAAAATTCATTTATTAATAACTTTTACGATGGATGGAATGTGATAATAATCTATTTATATTTCCAAAAATGTTCAAACTTGAGGAGGACAATTTCTTCCTATTAAAGGAGGGGAGCTCCCACCTCTCATCTCATCCCATTTTCCATCACATTTATTCCAAGGAACCAAGGGGAGATCTCCACAAAGGGAGGACGTTCACAAATAATTCCCTTATAAAATTATTAATTTTTTTATTTTCTATAATTTTTTAGATTTCAATTGTAATTTATATTTTTAATAAATTCATGCATGGTTTTTATTTTTGTTTTTTCTTCCACCCAACCACCCTCCTTTCTTCTCCATATTTTATCCATATTTTCTTCTTTTTTTATTCTCATACTATCCACCATTACCTCTTACCCTAAAAAATGATATACTTACTCAATCCTTGGCTCGGGGGAGGTATGTGTCAATTTCATTTATTCTACGGTAAAATTCAGGTGTTTTATAATTTTTGTGAAGAGAAAGAGTGACGTGCACCTGTGTTGTGAAAGACCACAAGGAAACTAAACTCAAACTAATTTCTGTTATTTTATTAAATTTGTTCCCTCCCTTACACTGAATACAAGTTCTTAATATGATGTATTTGAGACATTCAATGGTTGAAATAGAATACGATAGAGCCAGGTCTTGGAAGTTGTCACACTCACGATTGAGTTGTTCCATCAACCTTGATTAAAGTAGGAGGGGGAGTTAAGATTTCTAAATACAATCAAGATTTCTCACCAATTAATAAAATAATACTAATTCATGAATGAGATCTCAAAATTGAATTAGAAAACATTATTTAAACACCCACTACTACAAAAACGGGCCTTATCAGGGCTCAAAACGGGCTTTATTAGTTCTAAAAAAGCATTGTAATGCATAGCGCTGATAAAGGGGGGTCCCCTTTATCAGCGCTAAAAAGACCTGATAAAGGAAGCCTTTATCAGCGCTCTGTTAGCGCTGATAAATGTACATTTTATCAGTGTTAAGTGAGTGTTGATAAATGTTTATTTTATCAACTCCTTTTTAGCGCTGTTAAAGGCTTCTTTTATTAGCGCTAAAAAAGCACGGATAAAAGCCCTGTCAGCTGCAAAAAAAATTCTGTAGCCGCAAACCCAAACCACACCTACAAATAATTCATCATGTATACTGATACAAAATTAACACCTAAATAATAAGATAATAACACCAAGTATACCCATACACGATCAACACTTAATTCATAAGTAAATTAAATACATAAAAATTCTATTTAGAATTCAAGGGTTGGGGAGGTTGTTCGGGGGTTTTGGGTGGCAGTCCAGGGGGTAGGGGGTGTCCGGGGGGATGGGGGTGTCCAAGGGGGGTGGGGGCAGTCCAAGAGGTTGGGGGTTGTCCAAGGAGGGTGGTGGTGTCTGGGGGGTGGGGGTGTCTAGGTGGTGGGGAGGTGTCTAGGTGGTAGGGTGGTGTCTAGGAGGGGGTGTCCAGGTGGGGGGGGGGGGGCTGTCCAGGGGTTCGGCTACTGTCCAGGGTGTTGGGGGGGGGGGGGGGGGTATTTCCAGGAGGTGGGTGGGGTGTCTGGTGGTGGGGTTAGTCCAGGTGGTCGGTGGGGCTATCCAAGGGGTGAGGTGGTGTCCAAGAGGGTGGGATGGGGGAGTCCAGGGGGATTGGGGTGTCCAGGGGGTGGGGGTGTCCAGGGTTGTGGGGGGCAGTCCAAGGTTTTCGTAGTGATGTCCCATGGGGTGGGTGGTGTACAAGGATGGTGGTGTCAAGATGGGGGGGGGGGGGGGGCTTTCTATAGTGTGTCCATGGGGGTGGGCTGGTGTCCAGGGTGTCGGGGAGGATTTTTAGGGGTGGGGGATGTCTGGGGGGTCTAGGGGGATGGTGGGGCTATCCAAGGGGGTGGGATGGTGTCTGGAAGGGTGGGGTTAGCCGTCCATGGGTGGGGGTGTCCAGGGGGTTGGGGTATGCAAGTGGTAAGGTGGTGTCAAGGAGGGGTGGGGGTGTTTTCCAGGGGGGTGGTGGTTGTCCAGGGGTTGGGGGTGTCCGGGGGGGGGATATCTAAGGTGGGTAGGGGGATGCTCATGGGAAATGTCCATGGGGCTGGGGGTGTCCAGGGGGTTGTGGGGGCTTTCTAGGGGGTGCGGGGTGTTCAGAGGGGTGGGGGTGTCCAGGGGGTGGGATGGGGTCCAGGTGGTGGGGGCAGTCTATGGGGTTGTTGGGTTTGACTCTTACATGTCAGAAAGGATCCATGGATCATTCTCATAAAGGATCAAGACAATCTGAATGCATTTGGTCACATTTTCGTAGGCCAGTCGTTGTTTTCACTTAAAATTGTGTCCAATTTAAACAGAAGAGATACCCTTTGAGTGTTACCGGCCAAACCATGACTCAGATTTAGAAGGGTATTACTCGTAAATTCCACAAAGGACTCGTTGATCGATCTCCTAAAAGATCAAGACAATCCGAATGTGTTTGGTCATGTTTCTGTAGGTCAGTTGTTGTTTTCACTTAAAAATTTGTCCATTTACACAAATGTGAGACTCTTTGAGTGGTACCAGCCACACCATCCCTTAGATTGAGGCAGGGATGACTCTTTCACGTAAAAAAGGTCATTTGGATCGTTCTCATAAAGGATCAAGACAATCTGAATGCATTTGGTCGATGTTTCGCAGGTCAGTTGTTGTTTTCACTTAAAAATATGTCCATTTTAAACAAAATTGAGACCCTTTGAGTGGTACCGGCCACATCGTGCCTCATATTGTGGAATGGATGACTCGTGCACGTCTAAAACACACCCATGGATCATTCTCTTAATGTATAAACACAATCCAAATGCATTTTGTTGAATTTCCGTAGGTCAATTGTTGATTTCACTTAAAATTTATCCAATTTAAACAGAAGAGAGAACCTTTGAGTGGTACGAGCCACACCGTGCCTCGTATTGAGGCGGGGATTACTCATACATGTCCCCAATGCACCTTTGGATCGTTCTCTTAAAGGATCAAGACAATCCAAATGCATTTGGTCGGATTTTCGTAGGTTAGTTGTCGTTTTCACTTAAATTTTTATCCATTTTAATGAAAAGACAGACCCTTTGAGTGGTACCTGCCACACCATGCCTCATATTGAGGCGGGGATGACTCTTTAATGTCACAAAGGACCCTTTTATCATTCTCATAAAGTATCAAGTCAATATAAATGCGTTTCGTTGGATTTCTGTAGGTCAGTTGTTGTTTTCACTTAAAAATCTGTCCATTTTAAACAAAAGAGAGACCATTTGAGTGGTACCAGCAATAAAGGGACTTGAATTGTGGAGGGGTTGACTCTTACATGTCACAAAGGACACATGTATAATTCTAATAAGGGATCAAGACAATCCAAATGTGTTTGGTTGGATCCTCATAGGTCAGTTATTGTTTTCACTTAAAATGTGTCCAATTTAAACAGAAGAGAAACCCTTTGAGTGGTACCGGCCACACCGTTCCTCAGATTTAGGCAGGGACGACTCGTACATGTCCCAAAGTACATATGTATCATTTTCCTAAAATTTCAAGACAATCTGATTGCATTTTTTCAAATTTCCTTAAGTCGGTTTTTTTCACTTAAAAATTTGTCCATTTTAAACAGAAGATATACCCTTTGAGTGGTACCGGCCTCACCGTGCCTCAGATTGACGTGTGGATGACTCATTCACATCCCCAATAAACTCTTGAATTGTTATCTTAAATGATCAACTAATTCCGAATGTGTTTGGTCGGATTCTTGTAGGTCAGTTGTTGTTTTCATTTAAAAATATGTCCAATTTAAATAGAAGAGAGACCCTTTGAGTGGTACCGGAGACACCATGCCTCGGATTGAGGAAGGGATTACACATAAATGTCCCCTATGCATCCATGGATCATTCTCTTAAAGGATAAAGACAATCTGAATTAATTTGGTCGGATTTCTGTAGGTCAGTTGTTGTTTTCACTTAAAATTGTGTCCGTTTTAATGAAAAGAGTGATCCTTTGAGTGGTACTGTCCACACCATGCCTTGAATTGAGGAAAAGATGAATCTTTCATGTCAAAAAGGACCCTTATATCATTATCATAAAGGATCAAGACAATCTAAATGAATTTGGTCAGATTTTCGTAGGTCAGTTGTTGTTTTCACATAAAAATATGTCCATTTTAAACAAAAGAGAGACCCTTTGAGTGGTACCGGCCACACCATGCCTTGTATTGAGGCTTGGTTGACACATACATTTCACAAAGGACCCATGTATCATTATCATAAATGATCAAGATGATACAAATGCTTTGGTCAGATTTTCGTAGGTCATTTTTTTGTTTTCACTTAAAATTGTGTCCAATTTAAACAAAAGAGAGACCCTTTGAGTGGTACCAGCCACACTGTGCCTCAGATTGAGGTGGGTATGACTTTTACACATAAAAAAGGACCCTTTTTCGTTCCCTAAAAGATCAAGACAATCCAAATGTGTTTGGTCAAATTTTGGTAGTTCAGTTCTTGTTTTCACTTAAAAAGTCTTCCATTTTAAAAAAAAAGTGAGACCCTTTGAGTGGTACTGGCCACACCGTGCATCATATTGAGTTTGGGATGGCTCGTGAACATCACCAATGCACCCATCGATCATTATCTAAATGTATAAACACAATACGAATGCATTTGGTCAGATTTCCATAGGTCAGTTATTGTTTTCACTTAAAAATCTGTCCAATTTAAATAGAAGACATACCCTTTGTGCGGTATCGGCCACACCGTGCCTCAGATTGAGGCAAGGATGACTCTTGAATTTCCCAAAAAACCCATAGATCATTATATTATATGATAAACACAATCCTAATGCATTTGGTAGGATTTTTTTAGGTCAGTTGTAGTTTTCACTTAAAAATCTGTCCAATTTAAACAGAAGAGAGACCCTTTGAGTGGTACTCTCCACACCGCACCTCGAATTGAGGCAGGGATTACATGTAAACATCCCCAATGCACCTATGGATTGTTCTAATAATGTATCAAGAACATATGAATCCGTTTGGTCATATTTTCGAAGGTCAGTTGCTGTTTTCTCTTAAAAATATGTCCATTTTAAACAAATGTGTGACCCTTTAAGAGGTACCCGGCCACACCGTGCCTCAGATTGAGGTGGGGATGACTCGTGCATGTCCCCAATGCACTCGTGGATTGTTCTTTTAAAGGATCAACACAATTAGAATGTGTTTGGTCAGATTTTCATAGGTCAGTTGTTGTTTTCACTTAAAAATCTGTCCAATTTAAACAGAAGAGAGACCCTTTGAGTGGTACCGGCCACACTGTGCCTCAGATTGAGGTGGGGATTACTCTTACACATCACCAACACACCCTTGGATCATTCTCGTAAAGTATCAAGACAATATTAATGCATTTTTTTTGGATTTCAGAAGGTCAGTTGTTGTTTTCACTTAAAATTGTGTCCATTTTAATGAAAAGAGAGACCCTTTGAGTGGTACTGGCCACAACATGACTTAGATTGAGGCGGAGATGAATCATTCACATCACAAAGGACTTCTGAATCGTTCTCATAAAGCATCAAGAAAATCTGAATGCGTTTGGTTGGATTTTTGTAGGTCAGTTGTTGTTTTCACTTAAAAATATGTCCATTTTAAACAAAAGAGAGACCCTTTGAGTGGTACCGACCACACCGTGCCTTAGATTGAGGCGGGTTTGACTCTTACACATCACAAAGGACCAATGGATTGTTCTAATAAAGTATAAAGACAATCCTAATGCGTTTGGTTGGATTTCCATAGGTCAGTTGTTGTTTTCACTTAAAAATATGTCCATTTTAAACAAAAGAAAGGCCCTTTGAGTGGTTCATCATTCTTGCATGTTGTTAGTGTATATCATCTGTTAAAATTAGGAATTGACCCATTGGAGAAAGGATTATTTATTTAATAAAAATTACAATATTCCAATGAACATTTACAAACAACAATGTGTCATATTTTGATCCCCTAAACCCTTCTCAAATATGACCGCCAATTGTACACATCGCCGAGTCAGATATTCAGGTTATTTGTGTACAATCTATCATCAGGTGCGTGGCCCACTCATTTATGAACATATTTATATCGTCTTGTGATTATGAGGCTTTTCAGCAGTCAGAGTGGTACTGAAAAATATAAAAATAAATAATTAATAAATAAATAAATCTAACTAGTCGTTGTTTTTGAAAATAACTCTTTAGGGAAGCTTGTTTCTTGATGAAAAATTATCTCCTTCATAAATTTACAAACATAATAATTGAAATCATTATCATTTTTTTGTTTTAGAAACTGCAAAAAAATTGATCATTAGGAGAATAAGTAACTTGTGTTGAGATGTGTTTGGATAGAGAAATTTTATTATATAAACCCTGAAATTTTTCCAGACGTAGTACTTGCTCGCCTCCTTATGCTTATCCCCTATCCTCATTCCTTTTTTAGATGATAATTATAAACCTCCCTATCATAACAGAATCCTAAGGAAAAGATAATATAAATTATATTACATGATGTTTAGACCTAAAATGTTGGATGTAGTGTCTTACAGATTCACAAACTCCATCATGTGTGGTCAGTTTGATTGATATACATGCTTTAAATCTTGAAAATAAATCGTTGGAGTATCCATGTTCACTGCAATTAGCATCAAATGATTCCTAAAAACACAAAAAGGAATAAGTAATAAAAGAATTCAAAATATAATTTATATGATTTAATCCTATAGTTTTACCCCAGCATGGTTGGTATTAAAAATATTTTGTCATCTGTAATCTTACTTTCAAATGTTTTCATCAATCCATTGACTATTTCATTCATTTTTGATGGATCTATTTTCATCCGACGTGATGATGTGGTATGAGGACTAACGAGTCCAAATCTTGGATCATGTTAAAATTCCTTCAATTTTGTTATCATATATACATTTTTCAATAATATAAAATGCATTTAGTCATAATTTTCACATTAGATCATCTTTTAGAAAATCAATTCACGGAAACGTTCCTCATATATATATTTACAACAGTGATGCCTAGCCAACCATTTTCAAGGATCTAATTTACATATTCAGCAACAAAGAAATCTTGACATTCCACGCCATATTTATTCTCTTCGAAAATAACTATATGAATACTACCACCTCTTAGCTTCATATCCACATGAGTCTTCAATTCTATAAAATGTGGATAGAGAACAGGTGGTGTTATTGTGCATTGAGTAGTTCCTTGGGATTGGCTGGTTGATACTTTAGATGGTTTTGAGCCGACATTTGTCACCCGCTTCCCTTTCTCTGTCTATAATAACATTAATTGGTTTAGACCCTTTTTCTTTAATTGTTAATGGTTTAGATTGATATAAAAGGAAATAAATACCTCTTTGGATGCATATAATCTTACAAGTTGTGACGACCATGCAAAGAATTTACCAATAGCCTTTTCGACCGTATGAATATCATTGTCATCAAGTGGAATAGGTAGCTCTGCATTTGGCTCATGAGCTACAGTAATCGTCACTTTCATATGATCTTTCAGAAGTGGTCTATTATGCAGCGTGTCATCTGGGATGTTGAACACTGTATCCCTCTTTACAAGGTGATAGGTGGGTGTTGACAATTATAAATCACAATCATTATCACCCTATAGAATATCAGTAAAGAAAAGTATCAGTGTTTGTCTGATTCACATTTCATGGGTACAATTATTAGAATATTGATTACCAGAGCTAAGACAGCTCTTTAAGGGGAATGGCTCGCCTCAATGTTGGTGTGGGGTGGGTCGGGATCTTCATGCTCTAGTTGTTCCTGAGTTGTGTATTCACCTAACTTACCACCAATAAAAGTTGCTATCAACTCTCCATGCCATTGAAACCATTCTTCAAGGGTTTCTAGTTTTTCCCTCTTTTGTTTCAATGTTTTATCTCTATCATCCATTTTTTTATTCTTCTCAAAATATACTCGGGGTGTCACCCCAAACCCTGTACCCCACACTTGACCGTATTTTTCTACCTGATTCAAAGCCATCGATAATAGTCCTACATCCACTACAATATTAGGTGATTCCTGTGACTGTTGAATATAGGAAAATAACTATCTATTTTTATGTAATAGAAATTTAAAACAAATATTTTTATCATCGTGTCATACTTACAAAAATTTCCCATAATTTTCATGTGTTATCATCTACTAGCTTCCCTTCCTTATTCACACGTACCTCCTTCCAAAGAACCTGACGTGGGATGGAAGTATATTTGGTTTTGGACTCATCAATCTACATATAAACATAGAAAGATAATTATGATGTTATTTGTTGGAACCTAACAATATTTCTGTAAATTTAAAAAACATACCATTTTCCTTTCTAGTGAAGCATACCCCATCCTTGCTTTACGATAGGGGTATGTTGGTTTTGATGCACATTCCTTATTTTCCATACAGAGTTTCTGTTTTATAAATGAAATGTTGACAATCAAAGTGATGAATACATGTATCCTCAAACAACGTATTATCACCAACAATGTACCCGAAAATTCTCATCCCCATGGAGTCCAATAAATGCATCCCATGCATCTTGGGAAATTAGGTGAGCACAGACAATGGGTGGGTGAGGGTTTATTTTACCTTTGGAATTTTTCAAGTGACATCTTGTTAAAATAGTGAAAAAACCTCGATGACTCCTTCCTGCAAGCATTAGTACATAATCCTTGTGTGAATTGTCTACTATAAATGTATTCTGTAAGAGATTGAGAGGAGTAAGACATTGTTTAATTATTTTATATTCTAGTAAATTAAAGAAATAAATTCATAATGTTACCGTAATTTCTTCCCAAATCACAGCCTTCAGCCCAGACACAACATAGTGCCATGAATCTATGTCAATCAGCATGCATTTCCGAGTGACAAATCCAATGTAAATAATAAACATAACCTTTTTGGGATTCACATGTTGGCCTCGTGCATTCCATCCGACGTAAAATTTGATCCCTATGCTTTTCTCCTTAAGAACATTGGCTAACACCGTCAAACTACAACGCACCTATGTTTTCTGCTTCGTCGATCCTTCATTCCAGACCATTTCATCGATATCAACATCATATATATGTTCATCTATAATTGTAGCAATGGAATGTGCTGATGGTTGTTGGACCTCAACACTAGGAGTAATAGGAGTCGTAGTAGTATCTTGAGATACTTGTTCAGTCTCATGGATAGGAGCACCAGAATGTGCAGAAGTCATTATCTAAAAAATTGGTTGAACAGTTAATTTAGATTACATAAATTCAGTAATGATAATATAATAACATGATATAACAAGATCAATATTATAAACAAAATATAATTTGTTTATTGAACTCTCTTTCTTTTTTTCATAGGCTAAATAGATTTGACACCTCTATCGATTATCCAAATCCCATAATTTCGGTCTTCTATAACATACAAAACATCATCTACATTGGGACCACTTCGAAATGATTATGATGTACCACTGAAAGGATCATCCTCAACTGAATTTTCATCAGAACATTCATTAGTTTTGGACGCTAACAGAACAATTGACCACTTTCAGTTTGTGGGATCTGGAACATAAAAATCTTCTACCATTTTTGATGCCATTATAAACTATTTGTCTTTGTACCCTTATTTACTAAAATCAACTTTCACAAATTCACATTCATCTATTTTAACACCATTGTTGCTATCAACCCATTTTCATTGAAAAATCAGCAATTGGAATGTCATATAATCCAGCATCCATATTAGTTTGATAATGCCAAATTATGAAATATTTTCCTAAATTGGATTTCTATCCTTACTACTAGAAACACGCATAGCTTTAGCCACTAGTGTAACTTCACTATTTTTCATGGTACTATCTTCATCATGTTCATTTGTATAGAATTTATAACTGTTAATTACATAACCACTGTATTATAATACATACACACTTGGTCCAGCGGCTAGCCATCAAAGTCATTCTAAAATCGATTTTGAATTTTCATCCAACTGCATATAAAAATATAGTCTGGAAACCATCCTATAAACTGGTGATTATGTGTATTTGATAACCATTTTTCAGCCCTTGATGGATTCAACTGCCTAAGAATTTCATTGTGAGTTTCAATATATGGAGGAACCTCCCAACGGTTATGCAAAATATAAAGGTGGGCCTACTCCCGATCTGTAATGCTGATTGTCACAACAACTCTCCCATAAATTCCCTCATCCTCAATGCATCTAGTGTGATGAGATTATGGGATTCCAATGCTTTCCACATAATATAGGTATTTGGTATAAAATTTAATGGCTTCCTAAACAATATATCACTCCACTATACAACCCTGTGGCCAACTTCAATTTCTAACATACCCTATCAAAATCTTCATATACTGTTCAATAGAATACATCCATCTATAATGCACATGACCACAAAGTCGAATCTCTCTCACCAAGTGAATCATCAAATGAACAATAATATGAACGAATTCTGGTGGGAAGAAAATTTCTAATTCATATAATATGATAACAATTTCTTTTTCTATAGCTGGAAATTTCAGCGGTTCTAAAACTTTCTACATATAGCATTCAAAAAGAAAAAAAATTTTCTTAACGTATGACGAACATTCTTGGGAAAAATGCAATGTAAAGTTATATGAATTAGATCTTAAATAAAAACCTGGAATTCATGTGATTTTAAGCATTTTAACTTCAAATAATTCATTGACACAATGTTCATGATATTTGATGAATACCCCTCTAGAACCTTTACATCATTGAGAAAGTTGAAAAACTGGTATTTCTCCTCCCTAGAAAGAGTATAAGTAGCTGGAGGAAGAAACATTCGATTATTACCCTTCACGGGAGCCAACTCTTCTCATATTCCCATGTCAATCATATCCAACCATGCTTTAATTCAATCCTTTGTTTTTCCAGGGGAATTTAGAAATGTTCTGATAACACTATCATATACATTTTTTTCCACATGCATCACATTAAGAAAATGTCTGACGTACAAAAAATTCTAGTACGGTAATTCAAAAAAATGATCTCTTTTTTGAAACGATTTTCGTAAGGTTTTTTAAAATTGGTTTACCAAAAATAGTTTTCACTTATTTTACTTTCTCAAACAGCTGATCACCTATTAGTGGAGATGGTTCTGCGCGTTGTTTTAAACTTCCATTGAATGATGTCATCCAAGATCGGTACATATGTTGACGACGTAAAAATCTACTATGTCTTAAAAACACATATTTCGATGAATGTTTCAACCTAATTTATTCTGTAACTTCTCCACACATGGGACACCCTTGAGTTCCTTTAATTCTATAGCCTGAAAAATTTCCATATATAGGGAAATAATTTATTGTCTCGTACAACATCACTCTCAATGTGAATTATTCACTTTTATAAGCATCATACAACATAACACCAGAATCCCAAAATAACTTCAAATCCTCAATCAAAGGAGACAAATAAATATCAATATCGCTACCTAGTTGTTTTGGTCCTGATATAATCATAGATAAGAAGATGAATTTCCACTTCATGCATAACTAGGGTGTCAAGTTATAATTTACCAACCTAATAGGCCATGTACTATGAGTGCTGGTTTGAAAAACAAAAGGATTTACTCCATCTGTAGATAACACAAGACGAAGGTTTCACAGTTCTTTTCCAAATTTAGGGTACTCATGATCAATATTCTTTATTGAGGAGATTCGGTTGGATGATGTAATTTCCCATCGTTATTTGTTTTATCTGCATACCATGACGATTGTCTTGTAGTTTCTTCACTTCCATATAGACGCCTAAACCTTGGAATGATTGGAAAGTACCATAAAAATTTCATATGATTGGATTCATCTTTCTTGTATCGGGAAGCACCAAACTTTGGGCATTCTGTATGTGATTTTTTCTCCTTGAGAAACAATATATTGTCTTTCGACCAGTCATGTATTCTTTTAGAAATCATACCAATCGAGCGTAGCATTCGTTTAGCTTCATATATCTGGATTAGGAGCTCATTATCTTCATGGAGCATGTCATTCAAGAGATAAAGTGGTTTGGTAAAACCAACATCACTCCGTCCATTGCCTAATTTAAATTTATACAACTTCAGAACAGCTAACAATGTTGTATACTTGGCGCAACCAGCATACAATTGCATCTTTTCACAACTCTTTAACTTCTCAAACAATTTTGGGCAATCACAGAGTTCATCTTCAATTGTCTTTATCATTTCCTCAATATGATATTCATCATCATTGACATATGTAATAAGATCCTTCATATGGTCTTCTTCATTATACATATTTGTATTCATATCTGATGATCGATAAAACACAGTTTTATCCCATCCAGTAGATACATTCGCTTGTTCTAAGTGTTTATAACAACATTTATAGCACTGATATATTATGTGACATATCAAATGTTATTCCAACTCCTCTAGAGTAATTATTCAAGAATAAAAACAACAAAAACATGAAAAAAGGATTTGAGAAGGATCTTTTGTGTGATCCTTTGCAAATTTGATGAACTCTTTCACTCTATTATCGTACTCTGTTGTCAAATGATTAGCATCCATCTAATCTTTATTCATATTTATCCTATTTGAATCTCAAATATTAGTATTTATGGTTCATGTACACAAAACAGGACTCCCAAATACAATATAAGAGAACCAATTATTTATAAAAATTGAGATTAATAGAGCGTAACCAATAGTATTTATTCATATTCATTAATTATAATTACTTTAGATTCATTATAGTTTCCTCAAATCACCCCAGACCAAATACAAGAATAATCAAGAATAATACATCTACCACTCCTAGTTCTCTTCCCTATATTCAATATCATCATACCTAAATACCCATACATCCACACATACACATGTCACAAACACTTAAAAAACCATACCCACATCAGAACCAAAGTACCAATATGCATTTCAATCAGATTACTCGACTCAAGTGGTGGTTTGTAAGAAATAAAAAGAAAATAGAATAAGTATATAGTGAAACATAAATCTCAAACTGGTGTTAATAATCCAATAAACCCAAGGTATCAATACATCTATCAGAATACTCTGAATGATCCCATATGCGACAATAGTCCCAGGTGGTGAAGGTTCATGAGGTGGAAGGCGAACACACGCCTATCGAGGTTTAAGGTCAGGTAACTAAGGTCTAATTTGGCCCAATACTCCTACAAGGGTTCATTCCATATTTCAAAAACCATGTACTGGTACCCTAGGATGTTAACCCACTGCTGGTGGAAGTGAAACCGTTCCTGGTGATCATGCCAAGAAGAAATGGAAACCAAGAGGGGGGAGTGGTTCAAAATACCTCAAGCAAGATGAAAAAACATGGTATTTGAGAATAGGTTAGTGGATTTCATGTTGTCTAGACACCTATCCAGTAGACTCCACAAGAAGGGATGGCCCCGGCAGTTATTGCCCAAGGTGAAACTGTCACCTGAGAAGCTGAGATCATTGAGGCCCTTTCCATACATGTACTAAACAAACTCCATGATGCCCTTCCACTAGAATGGGCTTCTACCTTTTCTTTACATTGGGTTGGAAATGTAATTAATGTCACCCCCAAAAAACAATGGATTGTGGCCGGGATCGAAGTTATTTTGTTCACTCTATAGAGATTCCCCTTGAAGAGAGTCATAGCTTCCAAAAACTAACGTCATAAAGAAGTATGTGTCACCGTTGGACACCGTGGTAGTGATTAATTGATTGCAATCTTGAACAGTCTCAACAACATATTTATTGTGCCAAAATACCCATTTGTGTCTGTTGAAGGGTTCATAGTGTAGAAATCCATGCAACTTAATCTTGTAGGAGAATTGTATTATTATTATAGGGTTTTTTTTTGTTATTTGACAACAACAACAATGACATTATGCTTTTTGATTTCTATAGTGAGGAAGTACGATTTAACATGGGAACTTATACCATGAGCATTAAATATGAAGATAATAAAGATATATAGGATAGGGATCGGGCATTGGATCTAGAGCTAGTAGCCTTATTGAAGTGGGAGGATGATCTCTCATTGAGGTCCCTTGATTTTGAGCATGTTCATAATACCTTCTCGTTGTTAACCTTCATATGAGTGGGAGATGAGGATCCAAAGGGGAAGGGGAAGGATGGGTAATGAAACATGGGGGCTGGTGAGGGAGTTATTTCGGGGTCAATAAGTATTTGGAGCTGGATGACAGGCTCTGAGCCAAGGGAGATAGAACAAACACTACTAGGAATGGGCCTGGACACTAGATAGAAGTAGTCAATAACCTCAGCGAGGGAGGATTGAGATGGAGGTTGGGGTGGCAAGGCTATAAATCTTGGTGGTCTCGACATCATTCCATACAAGTGCACTTCCAGACAAAGTCACTTAGATAGCATTAAGGAAAGAAGGGGGATCCCCTCGACGAAAATAGAGATCAAGCATTGGATGACCTAGAAATGCATCAGAACTCGGTGGTGTTTTCCTTAAAGAAAAAGGTTATCCTTCATTCCTTAATTTACGGTGACGTGGTGTTGGATCTAAGGGAATCGATGATATCTATGAGGAATTTAGTGAAACTAGAATCCTAGTGGGAAGGACTTTAAATTTTTCATAAACTTCACTCTGATAGTGTATACTCCTTGATCGCCATTAATGATGAGCATATCAATCATTCCACCAATACAAGGTTTCTTAAGTGATATTCTACATGAATAAACCACCCCTTTTAATGAAAATCACCCCAAGTCAAACATTCCCAAAAGACTCCACAATTTTATATATAGTAAAAAAACTATACTAATAGAAAATCCTAGAATAATGGAGTAATGATAAAAGAAAAAGTAAATATTTCATAGCCACATATGTTCTAATATTATGTAAAATTATAAAAAATACCCCATAAAATACCACTAAATTCAAATATCAAACAAAAATATGATATTTAATCATACCTGAAATCATGATGATACTTGTGCCACGATATCTACACCGTGATGCGCCTGATCAACATCATCATCAACAACTTCACTAACAAGATAACAAACTAGAATTCATCACCTTAGGAACCTCATTACTCATTTCCAACCCAACATAACCTAATAATATAATTAAATCAAATCATATATATTCTATAATTCAAACCACACCTTCTCATAAAGGTGATTATTGGAAGAATTTATATAACATATCCAGCCATACCATAATCAAATTGAATGGTTTCTAGGATATATAATAAAAAAATACCAAATAACCTAAAAACCCTTCATAGTCATTAGAAAAAATGTGATACATTAGGATTATGGGAAATATATTGGATGATCACCCCCAATAACCCCATCACAATATGTAGGAATAACACTCATGAATCAACGATGAGGCAAAATCATCACCACCAAAGGAAATGAAACCAAGGGATGAGATAATTCAACACAAAATCCACTAGAACACCATTGATGGGAAAACCTCACATACCCAAACTCCATCTAACAATGTTTTAATAGATTGATATTATTTATAGAATAATAGTTCTAGAACCATTAGAAGAAGTCAGACCAAACTCAAGCTTCGACATGGGGCATTACCTTAGAGACAGACATGAAGAAGAAATGGTTTAATCATGTAGTCTACAACCATCACAATCTCAAATATCCATTAAATATATCATGTCAAATCAACATATGGTTATGTGTGATGGGAGAAGTTAACAATATTAAAAAATTATTTGGAAAACATTCCTTAAAGGAAGGTTTGGCAAGGCGGAGCTCAGTAAGAGGTGGAGGTCTGAAGATGCGAAGCTTGAGGGCGTTGCAGGCAGCGAAGGTCCGGAAAAGAAAATAATGAGGGCGACGGAGGTTCGACAACATGAATGAAGCTCAGCGGGCAGTTTAGGTTCAGCAATGAGAAGCTCGAGGGTGACGGTGGTCCGACAATGCAAACTCAGTGGGCGGTAGAGGGGAGTCGTAGGGTTCCAGTACCGCGAGAGCTTTAGGTCACGATAAAACGATGTCATAGTGAGACCGACTTTTAAAAAAATCAACTAAGGTTTTATCAGTGCTAAGAAAGCTTTGATAAAGACTACCTTTATCAGCGCTAAAATTTTAGCGTTAATATATACTACCTTTATCATCGCTAAAATGTTAGCGCTATTAATGGTATCCTTTATCAGCGCTTTTGTTAGCCCTGATAATAGTCCTATTTATCACCACTAAAAAAGCGATGATAAATCCTTCCTGTATTAGAGCTAATATTTTAGCACCGATACAGGGATACTTTATCAGCACTTTTCTAGCACTGATAAAGACTCCCTATATAAGTGCTAGAAAATCCCTGATAAAGAATCCCTTTATCAGCGCTAAAATTTTAGTGTTGATATAGGGTTTCTTTATCAGTGGTTTTTTCTAAGCGCTGATATAAGGTGGCACTTCCCTTTGCGATTTTTGTAGTAGTGACCAACAAGGAGAATGATGGAACCCACAAACCACCCCATAAATTCCATGTTATTTATTCACTAATTAAATTTTTTCATTTCATATTAGTTTAATATTTATATTAATTTAAATTTCATAACCTTAATAAATTAATAAAATAACTAAAAATAATTAGTTTAGGTGAATTAAATTAAGTGAGTGAACATATGAGAAAGTTCCTCAAGTGAGAGGAACCTGGTCATCCATTATACTACACTAGGAAAATTAAATTGCTTTTTGCATGCCCTATGATAGGTGTGCATCACATAAAACAAAGGAAATACATTCATCTCTACACATGTATATTTCTACAACACATATAAAAAGAATATCCAGATATACTCAACAAAGACACAAATTCTAGAGGTAAGTCACCACCATATTATACTAGTCTATGATTCCATATAGAATATTCCACAAAGAACTCACCCGAGAGAACACACTCCTGAATCTGATAGCATTAATGATGTCCATCCAATAAGTACTTCTTATCAGGTCTCTTCATGATAAAGAGCATTCTAATAGTTTGAATAGAATACAATACACAGATGAGGATCATTGGCCAGGCCATGGGGTGATACCAACAAATCAATATGGATTAACCCGCTAAGTAGAGGATTGACTCCCATTTAGTGTTGGTCATGTTGATACCATGAACTCCACCTACGACATGAATATGAATAGAGGATCTCACTCTCTTCCTCTTAGAGGGATTCCAAATTCTTTATCTAGGAATTACTGTTGAAGTATTCATTGTCCTAGGTGTAAAAAATGACTTCATACTAACCCTCATGGAAAAGATAAAGGTAAAAAACCCTGAAATATCATTCCCAAGATATAGAGTACAAGGGCTCCATGACATGTATAAAAGAGTACACATTGTGTAGTAGGGTTCACACTCCATGTCCCTTGAACCGGGTCTTGCCCGTGTAAATGGATCATCTCATCTAACTGTGTCCATGTAGTAATACAAACCATGTACATATCCCATTTACTCTAACCATGTGCTAGTACACGTCCCCAT
Source organism: Viscum album (assembly GCA_963277665.1). Taxonomy (NCBI): domain Eukaryota; kingdom Viridiplantae; phylum Streptophyta; class Magnoliopsida; order Santalales; family Viscaceae; genus Viscum; species Viscum album. Next base: position 957,017,340 of record OY728148.1, on the reverse strand, counting down.
CCTATGCATGTCTTCTCAACTACCAGTACACAGCTTAGCCTGTGAACATCTTCCAATTTAAATAGCCCGTGTGATTCCTGAGTACATGTCGAGTGACCCAGGTGATACCACATGCTATGTGAAAGGGGTCACATTCCATGTGATATTTAACTTCCTATGGAAACCCTAATCACAGCTCATGTGGCCCCACACAACGTATAGATCCATATTAAACATTGAGTTGTTCATGATTTTTCAGAATCCCATATCTACCCCCACATTTGATCAAATGCCTCTAGATTTCAATCTGGGGATCTATTCACCATGAGATCGATGATCCCAAATCGTCCAATCCTTTTTGTTGATGAAAATTCATTACGCCATAAATATACTCAAAAAATGAATCAAATTGTCATTCTTTGTTGTGTGTGGATGAATGGTAAATTGGGTATCCTCTGTTATCTAATTTCTTTATCTCCATCATCACACATCTGTTAGGCTATTCCAATCGTAGATCTGCGATATTGGATCATTGCACCAAAAAATGGGTGTGCAATGATCGATTGATCGAGAATGATTGTGAAAAACGATGAATGGGGGGAGAATAGAAAAATAACATATTGGAGTAACAAACCTTGATCGATGTTCATGTTTATCTTGATCCATCATTATTAGAATGAAAATCGGAATAATAAAATTAAAAATATATTCTCCCATAAAACCTCATAAAATAAAATCAACCCACATAATGATCAAACCACAGATCAATATATTCATTCATTGATTCATGTTCATTGTATAAATCAAGAACATGGAAGAATAAAATAAAAACACAAGCCCTACCATGATTCAAATTGATCACTAATGAAGAATGGGGTTGTGTCGTGTTTTTTGGTGAGATCCTTTGAATATTTATTGCATTAATAATTGATAGAAGATCCTATCGCCATTCGTCTGAGAGGATTCACTGAAGCTATCTCCAATTGCCCTCCAATGGTTATAGGGTTGTATAGTTAACCCTAGTATTTATCCATAATAGTCTATTTAAAGTCCATCAATAAATGTCTCAAAAAAATGAAATAAAATAATTTATTAAATTATTTTTATCATTTCCACGCCTGTGATGACTTTTCTACAAATGACCCACACCGACTAATGTTATGTCACTCCTAGGGTAAACATCGCATTCTGAACTCAATGGTACAATCATATTTTTGATCAGGGTATCCATTTAGAAGTTATTACACTTCTTCATGAAAATTGTGCATGTATTCTATTTAATATATTTCAAACATTTCTTTTAGGAACAATGGCCTCAGAATCGCAAAACATCTATGTGCCTGGTCGCACAAATAATTTATATAGTATCCAAAAAAATAGTGCATGGAAAATCTAAGGAATTATATTATGCCACCACTAAGGACAACTAAAACAATATCTAATCAATAGAAAGTGTATGCAGTTGTAGAAATAAATAATTACAATGCTTAAGTAAACAGTTATCACATTATCAATTAATCTTTATTTAACTATATAAAACTTTGGGTTCCCGTAGACACTCATACCTCAATCCCCACTTTAACTCATGTTAGGGGCTGATGTATGTCTCAGGGATATCATATCTTATAATTCCATTGTTATCATTCAATACCTACTCTAAAATGTGTTGTAGCCTAAAGTATGTCTGAGGAATATCATATCTCACAATTCCATTGATATCATTATTTAATTCATATTTTAATTCACATGTTACCATTCATACATCACATAATAGAATGTCTATGTTTCTATTCATTAATTCACAACTAAATGACCATGTTACCATTCATAACTTACACATTAGAATAATCTTGTTCACATTCCCTATTTCACAACTAAATGGACATGTTACCATTCTTACCTTACACATTATAATGACGAGGTTCCCATTATTTAATTCTCAACTAAATGTCCATGTTACCATTCTTAACACGTAATTAATTCAACAATTAATTATCCACATCAATTCCATTACTAATTATGCAATTAGTTAAACATAACAATTCCATTAGTTAATTCAAAATCCAACTAATCACATAAATAACATTTATTAATTCAAAAAATAATTAATCACATAAAATAAATAAATTAATTTTAAAATTAATTAATCACTTAAATTATATTAGTAAATCCAATAACTAATCAACCAACCCAATTTTATTACTAATTCAATAATTAGTTTATCACATAAATCCCCTTAATTAATTTTTAAATTAATTGAGTACATAAATCCAAATAATTAATTATTCAATTAATTAATCAATATCCACAAACTAAAAATAACATAATTAATTATCTCAATCACAATCTCAATAGATCATAATTATTTCCACAATTAAATATCTCAATCCTAAAATCTTATTATCTCAAAATTAATTATACAATTAATTATCTCATTCTATAATTCCAAAAATCCCCAATTTCTGATCTTGTCAATTAATTAATTCAACAAATTAATTATTTCAATTAATAATGTAATTTCTAAATATCTAATAGAAATTATACAATTAAATTCATGTTATTTAAATAAATACTTTTATATTTGAATTATAGACAACCTACCTCAATTCGTTGATGAGCGATCACCCAATGAAAATCCTCATAATTTGAGCATCTCAATTATATAGAATGAGATTAAAATTTAAAACCCTAAAAAAGATCAAATCAATCATGATATCTTAAATATAGAAATAGATCTACAATACTAGATCCAAATCCACAAAAACATGTCTACATCCAATCAAAAGAGGAAGAAAACCCCCTTTCTAGAATAGGAGAATAAATGATATGGAATAGAAAACCAAGCGAGGTAAGATACTCTTATAGGGAGGGGTGAAGATCTTCAATACAATATTAAAATAAAAAATTAAAAAGGTTTTTAAGTATTTATATTCATATTGGATTCTCCAAAATCATGAATAATTATCTAGGGTTAAAATGGGGATAAAATAGAAGTTAAATGGGGTTTTGGTGATTAAAAATATAATTTTTTGGTGATTTGAAAATTCATACATGGTTAGCTGGGAAGGGGAACACGGTTTCTCCTAAATGTGTACCTAAATGTGAACCTATAATATGGAGGTTCATAGTTTCTCATAATAGGGTGTACATATTGACAAACCATGTGTCAACCATGAAATTCTTCTATGTCCAAGGTTGCATGGTTTGCTAGGTAGGGGCACACGGTTAGGGAAAACTGTGAGCCCACTATGCACTACCCTTCTCCCTTCAAATTTTTTCAATTTTTCACCCAACCACCCCCATGGTAAAACCCATCCCATGTACACTGAAACAAGGCAAAAATAAATAAATTATATTAAGACCAAGTCATCTTCAATAAAGGTCGGGATCTTACAATATCACCACCTTATAACATCTTTTCCTTGAGCTGCACTCCCATGAATATCTAAGATTCTAAGTCAAAAAGATTAGTACAATGGTCCCACATATCTTCGTTCCTTTCCCAGGTCTCCTCCCAACATTCCCATGTTTCCACAATACACAAACTATATGCATGGTCTTTCCGCACAACCCTTTCTCACTGCGATTCAACACACATATTAGATTCTCTTCAAAGGAAAAAACCTATCTCAATCTCAACACCATCCAGATCAACCACACTAGAATGGTTGGGGTGATACCAACCTAGTTTTGACAATTAGAAAACATCATATATAGCGATGTATCTCTGTGGAAGAGCCAATTAATACACCACTAGCCTGATTCTCTCCACCACCTCAAACAGTCCAACAAACTTGGGTGCCCACTTGCTGTGTCACTGTATTCTATAACGATTGAATCTAGGAAACACCCAAATGGATACATGATCAGCCTCTGTAAACTCTTGGTTTCATTTATTTATATCAGCATATGACTTCTATCTACTTTGGGTCATATCCGTTTATTTATGAATCAACTGTACATGCTCTAATGTGTCCTACACGAGACTCGATCCCAACAACTTAGACTCACTTACATCCATCCTGACTAGAGGTGGTCTTCATGTCCTACTATAAAGAGACTCATATGGATCTATATATATATATATTCTCAATAACTATTGGTATGGGTGAACTCCAATAGTGAGCGGTGATTATCCCAAGACCTACCAAAGTTTAGAACACAAGATCACAATATATCCTCAAGCACTGGTATAGTATGATCTGACCACCCATCTTTCAGTGGGAGGAAATTCATATCCAATAAAACCTGCATACCAAGCACCTTCTACAATCCATATAATAATCGTGAAGTAAAACACACATTTTATTCTGAAACAATATTATGTGGCACCTCGTGCAGACAGACTATCACCCAAACATACAAATATCCCAACTTCTCCACTGAGAAATTCTCCAATATATTCAAGAAATTAACTACCTTTTTCATTCTATCCAAAAGAACCCAAATATAAATATTCTCCTAAGGCATCCTCAGGAGAACCACCACCAAGTCTATGGTCACTTCGTTCCACATCCAATCTATAATGGCCAACGATTGTAGTAAACCTATAGGTCATTAATGCTCAGCCTTCACCTACTGATAGGTGTAGCATCATGTCACAAACCTTACTATTTTCTTTTTCATTTCCAACCATAAAATCTATCTTTTTAGTTCACGGTGCTTTTTGGTCACACCTGGATGTTCCACCCACTTCGAGGCATGAAACTCACACATCATCTTGTCTCACATTCTTTTAGGTATGAAAACTTGATTCTTGGCATAAATGGCCGCATCCTCATCTATGCTCGAATCAGAAGGTGACTCCCCACCTTCAAGGTTTTCCGTCAAGGTAAAACATTATAAATCCACATAATTTATATCATAGATCTGTCTAAAAAATATATACTCCAATGAAACTATTACGAGAGTCATCTAATCATAACTCTCCTAAACAACAATGTGTATCTCATCCAGTAAATCCATTATCTTCCACTCAGCACTAGAGTCCTGAACCACCAGAGTTTGAGCCTTCCTCCTCAAAGCATCATCATCAATGTTCCCCTTTCCAGGTGTATATTTTGGCTCAATATTTAATGGTTTCATATACTCAACCCATCTCTGTTATCAAAGATTCAAGTACCATTGTGAAAATATGTACTATAATCTCTTGTGATCAATATACACAGTAAAAAAATTTCCCAATAGATAATGTCCCCAACACTTTAAAACATAAACTATTATAGTCAACATGAGGTCATATGTAGGGTAGTTTGGTTCATGGGGCCTCAACTTCAAAGACCCATAAACAACAAATTGATCTCCATGCATCAACACAATTCCAATTACAATCCTAGAAGTGTCACGATACACTATGTACGTATCACCTTGCTCAAGTAGGATCAATATTAGTACTGATGCCAAAATCAACTTCATCTCCTAGAAATAATTATCATAATATTAAACGTTATCCCTTTTTTGGTCATGCCCATCAGCAATGTTTACGATCGGTAAATGTCCTGAATGAACGTATAATAATATTCAAATAATACAAGAAATCTATGGATATCAAACATGCTCTTAGAATGATCTCAAGAAACCACTATCTTAACCTTCTCTAGATTTACCAACACACATTCCTCCGAGATGATACTACCCAAGAAGTGTACCTAATCGATCCGAAAAATTGTACATAGATATCTTGATGTATAACCAATTATCTCTTAGTGTACTTAGGATGATATCAAGATGTTGGTCATAATAATCATGTGTCTTGGAGTGCACCATGATGTCTTCCACAAACAAAACCACAAACTAATCTAGGTATAGATTAAATATTTTGTTCATTAAGTCCATAAACATTACTGGTGTGTTCGTTAACCCGAGAAATATTTTGATGAAATTATATAGTCCATACCTAATTCTAAATTCATCCCTTGGTATATCAGAAGTCTAAACTCTCAGTTTATGATAGCCTAATCTCAATTCAATCATTGAGAACACACAAGCTCCTCTCAACTGGTCAAATTGGTCATCAATACAGGGGAGAGGATACTAGTTCTTCAAAGTCATCTAGTTCAACTTTCAGTAATCAACACATAAGCGTAAACTCTTATCATCCTTCTTTTCAAACAACACTAGTGAACCCCCAAGGCGACATACTCAGATAAATAAATAACTTATCCTCTAACTCCTCCAACCGAGTCGTGAGCTCATGAATATCTTTCGGTTCCATTCTATATGGTGGAATAGAAATCATCTCTTCCCCAGGTATGAGCTCATTTCTAAATTCCACGTCTCTCTTAGGTGGAATCCATGATAAATATTAAGTAAACACATCCTAAAACCTATCAACTACGTGTGGAAAGACATATCATTTTACACCTCCATCATTCAGAAATAATCTAGAAACATGGGTTGTGATCTCATCTATTTGATGAGTAATTGGCCTTACTCGGAACACCTCGATATCCCACTCTCCACATTGAATATATTTGTAACCCTTAGGAGAAGTAATGGTCACTCTCTTATGGTAAAAATCAATGTGGGGACAATATGATACTATCCAGTCCATACCCATAATTAGTTCAAAGCCTCACATGTCTATGATAAAAAGATACCATAGAAATAGATACTACTCGACCTCAAGAGGACACCCCATGCCCAAAAAAATGTCTCTTGACTGAACTCCATGAGGTGTGTTTGTCGTCAACACCCCACTCATGAACTCCATCACTAGGCTCAAACCATTAACAAGTTTTTTAGAAATAAAGGAATGATAGGAACTGATATAAAATAAGGCACTAGATATCATAAAAGATATAAAAATAGTACCTCTAACTATCAATGGTCCAGCCTTGATATCCACAAGTGTAGGGTGAACAGAATGTAATTGTCTTACCCCACTTCCCCGTGATTTAGTTAAGTCCCCTGTGATGCACTACTCTACTAATATGAGCGCTCTTACCCTAAATCTCCACATACACTACCTTTACCACCTGGTCTAGGAGAACTCCAGATGCAAGACTAATATGGTGCAGAATATCTTCTTCCTACACTCTGATTCTGACTAGCAATACCCTTACTAATCATATAGTCCTGGGTCCTGTTGAACTTTTGTATATGTACCATATTTTTGCAAGACTGTAACTATATTGTTGGTTGAGGGAACAATCTTCAATAGTTTCATAATCTATCACACTGTTGATAGATCACTCGATTAAGGTCCTATAAAATTGATCCTTCTTTTTAGGAACTATATTTCCTACTCCACTGGTTGATGTTTTCATAGTAATGCTTCCTACTCTAAGAAGTCACACCTTCTAATCATCTAAATGGAACCACATTTCCTAAAATGGAAGCCTCTTCAGGTTACCCATATCTATGAGATCCTTATCCACCACATCAAAAAACTCATTTAACTGAACATGGTTAACTTGGGACTTAATCTCACATTTAAGCCAATCTTAAAAATGTCTCGTTGTAGTTATCTCATCCACTGCCAATGATAGAGAAAAGTGTTACAAATCTGTAAAGTGTCCAACATAGTCTATCACATTAATACTCCCCCCCAAGTCATCCTCATGAACTCAACTAATCTCTCATACCTCAGTATCTCTGGATAGAAGTTCTCTAGAAATATATCGAACAATTCCTTCAATAACAAAACATTAGCCTATACAGTCCATGCCCGAACATACCACCAGTGATTCACTGATCCTCCTATCATGTAAGCAGCCAACCTGGCCATCCTCTCTATAGGATTCTCAAAGTGGTCAGATATAGTCTCGATGGACTCAACCCAGAAATCAACTATCTCAGGTCCACCCTCTCTAATAAAATCATGAGGGTGTTGAATTTTTAACTCCATTTTTAGATCAATCATACTCTTCACAACCCACCCTGGGTCTCTTCCCATGAATTTCATAATGTGGGAAAAGTTCTCTTGCAAATGCTCCCTAAATTCCTCACCTAACACAATTGGTGCCTTAGTTCCTACTACTGGTAGATAATCTCTAGCCATATCCTCATGTTATCCTCTTAATTAGTTCTGTTGCAGAGAAATAACTATACCATTAAAAATAGGTACGATAGGACACCTTTTACAAAATTAACACATTTAAGGTATAATACAATATTCCACAATAAGTCATTTCCCCAAAACCTACCACATAGTCAAAACAGACGTGTTATCTCTACCCTTAATAATATTAATCTTTGGTCCTAGATAACAAGGGTAAACACATTCTAATTATTCAAGTTTCTCATTTAGAAACCCATTTATTCTCATCTTACATCATTCTACAATCTTTCTCAATTTCATGTTACGTTCCATTTTCATTTCAATTTCACAAGCAAGGAAAAACAGTTCAAGTTCAATAACTTACCCATAAACCATTTTTCTATGTGTGCCTAAAATGATGCATGTCACAATAAACTTATGTTCCTAGACTGATGTGTGTAACTCAAATCTTGTGCCATACTGGTCCACGAGTCAAAACATAGAAAAAATTAACATCAATAATCACAACAGACAACAAGTGTGTCACCCAAGTTGAAATAATATTCAACTGTAACAGCAAATAGGAATAACAACAATCCCACCCAGGGTACTTGGGTTCTCCCCCATACATGGGTTAGCTACTCCCCTGCATGAGATCATATCCAAGGCCCGACCCTTTCTAGATTCATGTCTACCTTTACAAAATAGTAATACAAAATAAAAAAGAAAAGAAAAATGGACTCTGATAACACTTTGTAATGTCCTGACCCTGGGCCCACACATCAGATCCTCGAGTCTGTCAGTCACATGACCCTAGGTGTGCCTCCCCTTATGCTAGAAGATAATGAATAGCAGTGAGGGGCTGTAATATCGATAATAGGGAGACTACACCCCCTATTATAAGATTAAATACACTAGAATAAAATAAGAAACTATAACTAAATAACATGTAATCATAACCTGAAATAACCGGTATCACGAGATGGCTAAAAGTGGAAATACAATATCAAAACTAAATAAGAAAATATGTCATGCCAATGTATGTGTCAAGTGTCTAAAATTAAACATAAATTAAATACACTGATGAAACCCCTAATTGGGTCCCGAATCATTTCTAGTTCCCTCATCCTTGCTCTATCCCATATCATCCATATAACAATGAGATTTTTCCCTTAACATATCTAGAAAACACAAAGTCTATTTGGGTACAAATAAGGCAGGCTGAGTAGGTTGTGAGTACAGCTCAGTAGGCCACCACCAATGGTGTATAAAACAATATATAGTTAATAGAAAGTGTATGCAGTTTTATAAATACATAATTATAATTCACAAGTAAATAGTTATCACATTATCAATTAATATTTATATAACAACATTAACCCCTGAAATATCATAGACACTCGTACCTTAATTCTTGCTTTGGATCATTCTGAAGCATGAAGTATGTCTAATGGATTTCATATCTCATAATTCTATTTTTACCATTCAATTCCTACTTTGTCTCATACTGGGTCCTGAAGTATGTCCGATGAATATCTTATCTCATAAAGTTATTGATACCATTATTTAATTCATACTCGAATTCCCATGTTACCATTCATACATCACACAATAGAATGACCATGTTCCCATTATATAATTCCTATCTAAATGACCATGTTACCATTAATACCTTACACATTATAATGATCATGTTCTCATTATTTATTCCACAACTAAATAACCATGTTACCATTCATAACATACACATTAGAATGAAAATGTTCCCATTATTTAATTCTAAACTAAATTTCCATGTTTGCATTCATAACACTTAATTTATTCTACAGTTGAACATCCAAATAAATTCCATTACAAATTCAATAATTATTTGAACACAAAGATTCCATTATTTAATTCAATAATTAACTAATCACATAAATAACATTGATTAATTCAAAAATTAATTAACCACATCATGTAAATTAATTTAATCTACAATTAATTAATAGCATAAATTATATTAGTCAATTGAAAAATTAACTAACACAAAAAAAAATTATTTCTAATTCAAATATTAGTGTATCACATAAATACACTCAATTAATTACCCAATTAATTTATTACATCAATCACATTAATTAATTCCTCAATTAATTAATCAATTCCACAAACTCAAAATTACATAATTAATTCCACAATTAATTATCTCAATAACAAGCTCAATAGTTCATAATTATTCACAAAATTAAATATTTCAATCCTCAAATCTGAGTATCTCACAATTAATTCTACAATTAATTATCTCAGTCTATAATTTCCAATATCCCCAATTTCACATTTCCTTAATTAATTAATTCACCAAAAGAATTAATTCAGTCAATAATACAATTTCCAAAAATCTAATAGAAATTATAAAATAACATATACATAATTTAAATATAGAATTTTGGATTTGGATTATAGACCAACTAACTCGATTCGTTTACAAGTGGCTGTCGAACAAAAATACCCAAAATTTGAGCTGCGCAACGACATAAAACAAGATCTGAATCTAAAACCCAAAACCAAGATTGAACAAATAAATCTCTTAAATCAATATATATATATCTACAATAATATATATAGATTAAAAAAAGGTATATATCCAATTAAAATAATAATAACAAACCCTATCTAAAATAGGATAAGAAATGAGAAGGAACGAAAAACCAAGTGAGATGAGATCCTATTACTTAGAAGGGTTGATATATTTGGTATAGTCTTTGAATCACAAAAAATGGAGGTCATTACTACTTTTAATCCATCTAGGAGGCTACAAAATCCTGAAATATCATCTATGGTCGAATAGGGGTTGAATAAAAGTTAAAATGGGGGTTTGAGTGACTAAAAATATAATTTTTAGGTTATTTAAAAGGTCATGCATGGTTAGTTGGTAAGGGGTGAATGGTTTACCCTAACTATGAGCCTAACCATGTGCCTCTATTATGGGGGTGCACAATTTCTCCTAAGAGTGTGTATGGTTTTTAAAACCGTGCGCCAACTGTGAAATTCCTATGTCCGGTGTTGCACGGTTTGATGGGTTGGGGAACATGGTTAGGGAAAACCATGCACCAACCATGAATTCTATTCTCCCTTCCAATTTTCTCAAATTTTCTCCCAATCAAATCCCAAGGTACAACCCAACCCAAGTATTCTAAAACAAGAAAAAAATAAATAGCTGAAATTAATCTCGAGTCATCTTCAAGAAAGGTCGGGATCTTACACAAACAATTTCATTTACTCTCATGAAGTATTCATAAATGGATTCTTTATCTCTCATTCTTATGTATTCATACTTACTATTACTCATTTCAATCTTTTCTTCCTTCAATTTCTTATTCCCATTGAATATACTTTCCAGCTTATCCCACAAACTCTTTGAAGATTTGAAACCCATCACCTTCATATAACCATTTTCTGATAAGGACATAAGAATATAATTTCTAGACTTTCCATCAACATCTATATTTAATTTATTAGTAAAGAACATAGGATAATCTTTCTTAATATGGGTAAAACCAATTTTCATAGCCTCAACAACTTCTATGCCAAAATATAGGAGATAAAGAATCATCTAATTTTTCCATCCATTATAATTTTTCCATCAATTGGAGGAATTTTTATACGATTTATTGAATTGATATTATACATAATATGGATTAAATAAGGAAACCTTACCTATGATACCAAATAATGTTTCAAAGGATTAAATAACAACTTAAAAGGGGGTTGAATTAGTTGGTCACTTTTATTAGTTGCAATAATTTTAAAAAACATAACCCTTGAAACCTTTTAATGATTATATCCTTTCTTTCATTTAGAAAATATCCATGCGTGAAAATGTAGTAAATCAAGTAAATCGCATAATATTTAAATGGTTTCTCCTTGGTGTGATAACCTAAATTAATTACATATCCACTCCTGTAGGTCTATATAAATTCCCTATAATGAATAAGTGAAGACAACTAGTGCCCACTCCCGCAAGATAGCTTCTATGTCTCAGTAGAAATTATTATACTCACTCCCTTCACCTTACAAATTTCATTACAAACATTTGAGCCAAAATAAAATAATAAATTATTTCTTGAAACTTCTCCACAAATTCTCTATCTAGAATCCTCAGTCTGATGTGGCAAGGCCTGATTCTCTCATTCCGATGGGGATGGGTTCAATGGACTTAGTCCAAAGAATTAAGTCTAATGGAAACATTACGATGAACTCATTCTCAATATACATTACTCAAACTCTTCTCAAATTTTCAGTTAGATATTCCTTAGTCCGGTAAAAAAAACATTAAAATGTCCAACCTTATAATGAGGTCTGAGACCAAAATGATAACTTAGACATGAATTATATAGTGCTCCATCTTTTCAAATCACATAAAAAAGATGTAATGTATAAATGTGTTGTCATTATATTAATAGGAATCCTAGAAAGACAAAGGTAGGAAACTGTAAAACTTTTCCTACTTAATTAAATTAAAAAACTTCAAGATCTACACATATTTTAATTTGAATTTTGACAACTTAAACTCTTCACAAATCTTTTGAAATCTTATTGAGCCTTATTTTTAATTATTATTATCGTACTTCCTAAATTTTCTTCGTTATGATGGAACTTCATTAGACCATTATGACGTAACTTACTTATCTAATTAGGATGGAACTTCTTCAACTCATTATGATGGAACATCCTCATCTCATTCTGAATTGAATTTCCGCATTAATGTTAGTCTGGTAGAATTTTTTCTTAGAGTTATTCTAATTGACATTTTTTCTCAAAGTCAATCTTGATTGAATTTCCTTCTCAAAGTCATTATGATTGACTTTCCTCCTCAAAGTCAGTCTGATTGAAATTACTCCTCATAGTTAGTCTGATGGAACATCATAGCTTTAGTTTGATAGAATCCTCACAATGATGGAATTCTCATTATAATGGAATCTGCTTTCTGCAACTTTGAAATTATTCTAACCTCACAAGCCATAACTCATTCGAACTTTTAAAACTTATGTGCCCGATACTTTTGGATCTGATGCAATCTTTTTCATTATTTCTATAACTATGAAAATCTTTATGATTCCCCCATTTATTCAAAAGCTTTTATCATGAGAGTTTTCATGATTTATGAGAACTTCAAGATTGGAAAAGCATGTTCTGACTTACATAAGAAATTATTATGACTTTTATTACTTTCAAAACCTTGTTTCTTTTCAACCAAAACACAATATGAATGGTTTCACCTATTCTCCCCCTTTTCTTCATATGTATTGTATGACTATTTTCATAGGCAGTTTATGATATTTGAGAATTAAAAACTAGAAAATCATCTTCTGGCTGAAGGTTAGAAAGTTTAAAACTTTCTATCTCCTAACATCACTATCTTCATTCAAACTCTTCAACAACATTTTGAACTTTTAACCAACACTGATTCGAATGAAACTTGAACTTCATGCTAATTGATCTAAGACCAATGATGTGTCTGATCAATAACTTTATTATTCTAACAACTTCTATGATTAGTGCTACAGTGTTTGATACTTTTTGTTTGGCTCTGCTCAATCTGATAATCTGTATCTAGAAAACAACATTCTCTAAAACAAAACTAATCTCCCTATTTATGTTTATCATTGAAAATTTAGAAACATTCACCAGTTTTTCAAAAAGCATTATTTTTCAAAATATTATTTTTCTACAAATACAAAACATTTTAAAACAAACATCATGATGGTTATTCAGTATACCATACCATTTATGAAATGGAAAGAAACCTATGTTTTCATACATGCATATTTTGGTTTGGAAAGTGATTTTTTAAGGCCTATTTTAGGAAAAAAAACTTTAACCTAGAGGTTTAGAATGTGACTTTATAGGATAACTCAAAGAAACAATGGGATATTACCAATATGAACCCTTATAAAAAAAAGTAATAGTGGAAATACATTCCATATTCCTTGAGAGGGAAAACATCTCTAAAAGTGATAGTGGGATGGAGATAGAATTAGATAAAGTAGATACTAAAGGTACATAAGATGTGTCATAGGAACAGGTTCTATAAATCCCCATGTAAGAAGAAACTATTCTAGAGACACAAGTAATGTGAGGGATCACAAGAGAGGTTAGAGAAACAGAATGGTATGATTTTATTATCACCAAGGATGGTGACTAATTATTAGTTTATAATAACAATACTATAACCTAAAAGGAAGTAGCAAGTGGCACAAATGTTGCAAAGTTAAAATAATCCATCAAATCTAAAATGGATTCCTTCTACCAAAATCAAGTCTGTATTTTGGTAGATCCTACAATGGATGTAAAACCCATTGTTGCAAGAGTGGGTATTCAATACGAAACTAGACATTGAAGGAAAATTCAGTGCCTATAAAGTATGAATAGTTGTAAATGGATTGAAATAGCATCAAGAAATTAACTAAGATAAAACCTTTTCACTAGTTGTAATGTTGAGATCCATCAGAATTATACTTGACATTGAGGCTTACAGTGACTATGAGATTTGAGAAATGGATGTCAAAACTGCCTTACTTAACGGGAACCATCAGGAAGATGTTGATATAAAACAACCTGACGGGTTTGTGAATACAAAGGATGAAAATATACACAAATTGAAAATAATACATTTATGGATTAAATAAAGTATCAAGGATATGGAACATTAATTTTGATGAATCTATAATAGAATATTGTTTTATAAAGAATGAGTGTGATATTTGGGTCTTCAAACAAATTAGGGGGATTTCATTCATTTTCTTAACATTATATGTTTGTGACATATTACTTATAGGAAATAAAATACCAGTCTTAGAGTTTTTTAAGATGTGGTTAAATAAATGCTTCTATATGAAGGACATTGGAGAGACATCATATATATTTTGAATCAAGATCTATCATGATAGATCCAAGAAATTTCTCAGTCTAAGTCAATGTACATACATTGATAAGATACTTAAGAGATTTGGTATGGAAAAATACAAGAGAGGATTCCTTCTAATGTCACATGGCATTCATCCTTCCAGGAAAATGTTTTCTCAGATACATGGGGAAATTAATAGAATGGAAAGGATTTCATATGCATCCGTGATTGGGTCATTCATGTATATAATGATATGTACTAGGATATATTTTTTCTATTCATCAAGTGCAGTAAGAAGATATCAAGATGATTCAGTTGACCTCTATTAGATGGCAGTCAAAGTTATCTTTAATTATTTGAGGTGTACTAAGGATATGTTCCTAGTCTATGGAGGATATGGGGAACCCATCACCAAAATATATGAAGATTATAGTTTTCAAACTTATCATGATGGCATGAAGTCACAAACGAGATACATATTCACTTTGAGTGGAGGTATTGTGAGCTGGATGAGCTCAAAAAATGCTATGGTCATAGATTTTAGAGTAGAATCCAAGTATATTGTGACTTATGAGGTAGATAAAGAAGAATTATGGATACAAAAAATCATCCAAGATCATGAATTGGTATATAACAGTAAATATCCCATTACACTCTATTGTTGTAATATTGTAGTGGTGTCTCTTGTAAAAGAGCCAAGTAAAGATCAACAGACGAAGCATGTATTTTTGAAGTATCATCTATTGAGGGATTTTTTATGAGAGGCGAGGTTTTAGTGAGAAGTATTTCCAAAGAAGGAAATATATCATACCCCTTGACTAAAATCTTGACTCACCATAAATATGATTATCATGTGAGTTCAATTTGACAAAAATTTTTAGGTAGTTGGATCTAGTCCTCATGAGAGTTTCTTGGAGTTGGTGTCCTAGGATTAGATATTTGTACTTTAATTACAAGTATGTTCGATATATTGAATATTAATAAAACATATTATTACATATTGTCTATTGTTCTATAATACTGTAATGTAATAATGTCTTAGAGTATATGTCACATTGATAAGTTCATAGAAGTTCTCTGTTATATTGATAACCTTGAAGTGTTATGATGAAATCTTAAAGAATGTTCTTCTCTTGGATAACATACTATAATGGGACACATAGTTCATAGACTGTTAAGTGAGAGCACTCATAAGAGGAAGAGTCTTAGTATCATGAAGTTCACAGTGGTAATCACCAATATGGGAGATTATGAGAAAGAATCACTAGTAGTAATTCCACATGTTTTGATGTCATCAGATATTCCTATATGCGAGCATGTGTAATGGTACTTGGACTTTAAAATTATCATTAATGAATTTTATAACTCACGCACTTAGATTTTATGATGAAAACCATGATGAAATATATTCATTGTATGTTACGTTACATTGTTCTTGTCATGACTCGCATGTCATTAATGAATAAGATAAAGAAGGATTTATCCCTTCTATATTTATAGAAGCTGCTATCTCATCTATTTGATTAAAATATAACCATTACATTAAATTCCATGTACATGGTGTAATGATGTGTTTATTTTAGATATTTAAAGAAATATGCACCAAGAAAATATGTTGGTGACATAGATGTGCAACCTGCTTGATGAGATATTATGATAAAGGGGTTATATTATATTGTGAGTGTTCATTTTTAGTTTTCATCATTTAAAAATTAAGTTATTTCTCCTGGGTGACTTGACTCATTTCTAGATATTAATTTTTGACTTTAGTCAAGCTCTCTTGATGCCAATTTTAAAGAATACAATAGGGTCAAACACTAAGTGTTTCTGATGATCTTGATTAAATACAATTTGAATTTAATTGATTGAATAAATATTATTCTCAAGACTGAGGTATAATTTTATTCTCGTTTTATTGATCACAAATATATATTTATTAATGAAATATTTAAACTAAAAATTTATTTTGGTGTTTAATAAATAAAAGAAGAGTTTGAATAGACCAAGACCATGTCTAATAAATAATATTAATTATAAAGATGGTTAGATAATATTTTTTGATGATCAAGTTAGAGCGCACCATAGAATAATAATAAGTATATTATTATTATATTGAATAAGGTTTATTAAAGGTTTTATTATTTTTTTAAGGGCTATAATGCAATAAAAAAAATATCCCAACCTAAAATCTACCTCAAAAAATATCATGTTATGGCTATTGTGAAGATAATTGAAAATAGATAATTGTTTCAAATAATTAATTTTCTTTTAACTCCTCTATATCTCTCCCTATCAAGAAAAATAAATGTTTGGGTGATTTATTCAAGATTAAAGAATGGGTGATCAAGAATGAACAACACAAGACATTTTATTCCCCACACTAGTACAAAGAGATTGTTTAACATTTATCAGATATCGACAGAGCATGTGTGGATTTTCTCTAGAGGGATTCTATTCTTGGATTATCATAGCGCAATGAATGAAATTTGAAAGGGTCTTTTCATATGATTAACAACATTAATGAAGAAATATTCTTAAGATAAGAAAATCATTTTTTATGAAATTAAATAAATTAATTTAAAATTTGTTGTTCAAACTCCTCACTCTTGGTTTTTGATAATATAAACAGTAATAGGAATTTTAATATATTTCCCACCACCACATGCTTCCACTACTCCCAAA
Organism: Viscum album; assembly: GCA_963277665.1. Lineage (NCBI taxonomy): Eukaryota > Viridiplantae > Streptophyta > Magnoliopsida > Santalales > Viscaceae > Viscum > Viscum album. The sequence goes on along the minus strand of OY728148.1, from coordinate 956,999,809 downwards.
ACAATCATAAGGTGCCACTTTTCTAGATCCTTTGGCAGTATGGATAGATCCAATAGGAGATGTGGGAGCGGATGTCTAATGTTCGAGCTCAGTGGATGTCGAGTAGTACGTACACACAATTCCAAGAACAGTGATCACTAGTCTCTTGGCCATATCTTGATTACTTTAGATATATTTACTTTACATTCAACATGGAGTTGAAGAAAGTACAGTAGGGGTTGTAGCTTCTTGGTTAACACACAACCACTCATTATGTGATTTTAGATTTTTATGATTTATTTTTCATTTATTAGTATCACCGAATACACTCATTAAACATGATCACACTTGTAAAGGATAAATTAGTGGTTTCCTATAGAATTTTATTACTCACACCATGCATAAGAATATAGATGCACATTCATACTTTATGTTTAGTGATTTGGATAATGAAAAGGGACCAATGGCTGATGGCTGAGGAAATGGAATGGTGATGATAGTATATCGAGATGGACTCTGGAGGACCCCGATGTTTTGTTTATTTATTTATATGCCAATTATTACTCTAGTTTACATTTCCACTTTAGAATCCCATTTATTATTTTATGGCATGTATCTCATATTTAAGTTTCCACATAATTACCCTAGTTTCTATTGTATTGTTTATTATGTATTATTTGAATTATGACATGATACTATGGGTATAGTCTCCCCACTGATGGAATTATACCCTCACTGCTAGTCAGAAACCTCTTGTGTGTGGGGAGGCATACCTGAGGTATTGTAGCACTCCGGTTCGAACCCGACATTTCAGGTGACGACATTACAAAAACAATTAAAAAAGACAGCATACTACAAAAAATATCATTCTTAGTAGTGGTTTTTTCTTCAAGTGGAAGTAGTTTAAAACTTTTCCAAATTATTTAGCAGTGGTTACTAAAATCTCGTTGTATTGCATGTTCTCTAGTCATTTCACAGTAGTTTGATTCATTTAACGCCAGTTTTTTTATGTTTTTTTTAGAATTTAGCAAAGGTTTTCATTTTATTTAATGGTGATTTTTTAAAAAAACATTAAAATAAAATAGATAAGATGAACCTAACAACAGATAAATATGTTAGTGGACGTTAGGTTTATTGGTAGTTAATATTAACCACTATTAATTAGGATTCAAATTCATTTTTTAATAGTGGTTCTTAAAAATCACCTCTGAATATTTTTTAAAAAATATACTTTTTAACAATATTTAATAAAAAATATAAATATAAAAACATTGACATGTAATAACGTAAAACATAAATACACAATAAACACATCATAAATACATCATACAAGATACATCCATAGTTATATACATATACATTTATAGTCATCACAACCTCAGTCAACTGATTACCTCAGTTAACCCATACCTCAATTATCAATATATACATCTATATATGTCCAACAACAACCCATTCCCAATATATTCCGACCCCATGACCTATGTTTCAATCTTTTAACTCCATATCATCTCATCAATTGAAACATACCACATAATATCATAAATTGTAATAAAATAGATAGAAATTAAAACTAAACATAACAAATCAGAATTACAATAGAATCATTGATAAAATTTTAACATACCAAAGAAACTAAGAACCATCACCACTGCCTTATAAATAATTTCTTGAATCTAATGGTCAACCTATTTCCTTCGGTTATCATCTATCACCTACAATAAAAACAGAAAATTTAAGAAAAGAAATGAAAATGTGACAAGAAATGGAATATATTTATAATGTTGCACATAAAATTTGTCATTTTGATAATCAAACCGAAGACATTTTAACATAAAACAAATAATATACCATGAAAAACACTTTTAAAACATAAATTTTCCTATTTTAAATATTATTAAACACATGAAACTAAAAATGGATAAGTATATAAAATTCTAATTGATTTTTGAATCAATGTGCAATGTGCTTAAATTTTACTTAATATTTTTTAAAATAATTTGATATAAAATCATATATTATATTTAAAAACTAAATCAATGGTGGTTGTTCCATGGTTTCATGTCAATATGAGGGTTTTCTCTTTGGTTTTTACCATTACACACATGTTTTAGTATTTTAAAACTCAAAATTGTGTTTATGGAAATCCTAGGAAAACCATAAATCTGAATGATGGGTTGTTAATTCATACATTTAAAAAACCATTATATAATTATTATCCTCTAATTTCATTGCAATCCGATGATGTTTTCCAAGGCTTAACCCCCCGATGCATGCTTTTAAAGGCTTTAATACCTTTGAAAACTTTTTACTAAGCCATTGTGACCACACTTCATGTCAGATTGATGTGTTTTATACAAATAAAAATCAAAAATAAAACAATGGTGTTTTCCCCTTGATTTCACATCAATTTTCGGTTGTTCTCTATGGTTTTGATTGTTATCAACACGTTTATGTGTTTTAAAACACTAAACACATATTTACGGTAATCCTAGGAAAACCATAACTTAAAATGACATTACTTAGATTCCTAAATTTCAAAAATATATATATTGTCATTTTCCTCTGATTTTATGGTAATATGAGGATGTTTACTTAGTTTTTACCCCCCCCAATACACGTTTTTAAAGGCTTCGATACATTTTAAAACTATTTATCGATCCATTTTGACCACAAAACACATCGGAATGACATTTTTTCTACAATTACATGTCCAAAATAACTTACCAGTGGTATTACCATGATTTCACATCAATATGTAGTCTTTTTCTATGGTTATTTCTATTACATGCATATTTTAGTTTTTTAAAACACTAAAATCATGTTATAAAAATCATAGAAAAACTGTAAGTAAAAATGATGTGTCATCAATTATTAAATTTAAAAAATATGTATTTGGTCATTTTAATATGATTTCATAGAAATTAGATGATTTTTTCTTGGTTTTGACCCCCTAATGCATGTTTTTAAAGGCTTCAATACCTTTAAATACTATTTACTGATCCATTCTGATCACAGTACACATTATGTTGATGTTTTTCCTATGTGTAAACATAAAAAACTAACTAAAATATAGATATACAATGATTTCATGTCAATTTGAGGTCTTTTTTTATGGATTTGACCATTACATGCATGTTTTAGTGTCTTAAAACACTAAAAACGTGTTTACAGGTATCTTAAAAGAACTCTAAATTGAAATGATGTGTCATTAGCTCTTAAATATAAAAAATAAATATATAGTTTTTTAACGTTAATTTCATGGTAATTCAATGATTTTTTCCTAGTTTAGACCCTCCATCACATGTTTTTAAAGGCTTCGATACCGTTAAAAAACTATTTATTAATCCATTCTGACCACACCACATGTCGGATTGACATGTTGTTAATGTGTATACTTCACAAATAACTCAACAGGGGTTTTCCCATGAGTTAATGTCAATATGGATTAATTTTCCATGGTTTTTACCATTACACACACTTTTATGTGTTTTAAAACACTAAAAATCCATTTAATGACATCCCAGGAAAATCATAAATTAAATTGATGTTATGTAGGTTCCTATACTTAAAAAATAAATCTATGGTAATTTTTCTATGATTTCAGGGAAATATGACAACATTTTCCTGGTTTTGACCCCCCAAAACATGTTTTTAAAGGCTTCAGTACCTTTAAAAACTATTTACCAAGCCATTCTGACCACACTTCACATCAGATTGTCATTACGCATACACTTCAAAAATAAAACAATGGTGGTTGTCCAATGATTTGACAAAAATATGATGTTTTTTCTATGGCTTTGACTGTTGCATGATTTAGTGTCTTAAAATACTAAAAATACTAAAAATTATTTTTTTGGAATCCGAATAAAACCGTAACTCAAAATGACATCTCACCTATTAATAGATTTAAAAAATCCACCTATGGTTATTGAATTATGATTTCATTGAAATCGAATGATTTTCCTTGGTTTTGAACCCCCAACACATGTTTTTAAAGGCATTGTTACCTTTAAAAACTATTCAATGATCCATTCCAACTACATTTCACATCATATTGATGTGTTGTTCGTGATTACATGTCAAAAATAACTAATTGGTATTTTTACCCTGATTTCACATTAATATGAGGTCATTATCTCATTTTTTGCATGTTACACACACATTTTAGTGTTTGAAAACACAAACAAACACATTTACGAGCATTCTAGGAAAATAATACCACAGAATGATGTTTTGTTGGTTCCAATATTTCAAAAATAAATCTATGGTTGTTTTAATTATATTACATTGAAATATGCTGATTTTTTCCTAGTTTTGACCCCAAATATACATGTTTTTAAAGGCTTTAATATATTTAAAAGTTGTTTACCGAGTCATTCCGACCACACCACATGTGTGATTGATCTGTTGTCTATGCGTAAATGTCAAAAATAACTCAATAGTTAATTTAGCATGATTTTTCATCAATATGAGTTATTTTTCTATGGTTTTCGCCATTATATTCTTGTTTTACTCTTTTAAAACACTAAAAATGTGTTTATAGGCATCCCAGGAAAACCATAAATCATAATGACATGTTATCAGTTCCTACATATCAAAAATTAATCTATAGTCATTTTTATATAATTTCATTGGAATCTGGAAATTTTTTCTTGCTTTTGACCCTCAAACACACATTCTTAAAGGCTTTGAGACCTTTAAAAATAGTTTACCAACCATTCCAACCAAACTGCATATCAGATTGATGTGTTATCTATGAATACACATCAGAAATAACTAAAAAAATTTTCTTTCATGACTTCATGTCAATCTGAGGTCTTTTTCTATTGATTTGATTGTTACATGCATGTTTATGTGGTTTAAAACACTAAAAACCCACTTATGGACATTCCAAAAAATTTGTAACACATAATGACATATCGTCGGGTCCTACATTTCAAAAATCAATAAACAGTATTTTTTATCTGGTTTTATGGAATTATGATGTAATTTTCCTAATTGTGACACCCCGACACACATTTTTAAAGGCTTTTATGTCATTAAAATTTATTTACTATGTCATTCCAACCACACTGTAAACCCCGGGAAACACATCCCCAAAATTTTCCAAATACTTCCATACACGATCCAGGATGGTATAACGTTTCTCATGCTTTGATTTGGTAGGTCACAGGGCCCGAACGGAGCTACAGATTAGGAGTTATGGACATCTGAAGTTGGGCTGGAAATCTGGTTCGTGAAGCCCATTCGTGAAGCCCCCTCCGTGATCAAGGAGCGCCACCACGAAGTAATGAGGAGAGAGGATCCTCAAACCCGTCTAACGTTCGCGACACAACACAAATACCCTACAAAAAGCCGAGGAGGCGACAATGCTCTATGAACGCCCTGACGTTCGCGATCCCACCGCGAAGCCCTAGAGGCGGGAATGATCCACGAACCAGGTTTACCTTCCCGACCCGCCGCGAAGAAACCACAGCCCCTTCGTGCCGCATGAGCTCTGCATCACGGCGCCCCTGCCTATAAATACTCAGCTCACCCACTCTCTCGAAGGACAGCTACAACCACTTCGCCCCTTTGGTGGCCGGGCAGTGGTCCGCATTTTGGCTCCGCGAGGCCATGCTCCGCGAGCAGCTTCCTTCACGTTACTGCTCCGTGAGTCGAGGCTGTGTGAGTCCATGCTCTACGAGGCCATTCTTCACAGTGATGCTCCGCGAGCCCATCCCCCATGATCCCATGCTCTGCGAGCTCCGCGATGCTTCTCCGCGAGATTTTGCTCCGTGAGACTTTGCTTCGCGAGTCGCCCTTGCTCCGCAAGAGGCCATTCTCCGCGATGCTGCTCCGTGAGACAAACCTTTGCGAGAGACCTTTACTCCGCGAGATCCCTTTGCTCCGTGAGACCCCTTTGCTCCGCGAGACCCCTTTTCTCCACGAGACCCCTCTGCTCCGCGAGAGAGCATTGTTCCATAGGGCCATGCGCTGTGAAGCAACTTCGCGAAGACCTATCATTCGTGTGGATCCTACCTTCACACCCACTGGTCCATACTACAGGGGCTGCGCCCCCGCACCCCCGCTCTTGATAATTGGACAGTCGCACTGCGAACTTCTGAGGCCAGGATGCCATTATTTTTAATTGTCAACCCACCTTCAACCTATAGAATACCATGATTGGAGACACTCCTCCACACACGATGAAACACCTGGAGTTGATGTATTCCTCTTGGTTTGTTTCCTATGTTGTGAGTTGAGGTTCTCATCATCAATTGCCCATGTACCTTGAGTCGAACCATTCCTCAGAAAACTCCTCCAAACTCTATCACTTGGCTCATATGCCAGGTTGAACCAGAAAGGGCCTCCCTTGCGTAAGTCCTGAAACCAACCATTTCTAGGCAACTTCTGCCTAATAGTCCTATCTATATGACTTTACACTGTAGTACTTCAAATCTAACAAATGATAGGATTCCTCTTACTCCAAACAAGAGATGCCTTATGCTCCTAGCATGAGATTCCAATAGTCCTATCTACATGACTATAAACTATAGTACTCTCTATCTAACAAAAGATAGGATGCATCTAGCCCTATCCGAGAGATACCTTATGCTCCTAGCATGAGATGCCAACAGTCCTATCTACGTGACTTTAAACTGTAGTATTCCCTATGTTCCAAACATAGGATGCCTCTTTACATAAAGAAGAGATTCCTTATTCTACAAGCATAGGACACCTAATGCCATGATTACAGTGGCATAATTCCAATACCCCTTAGTGTTATCCAACTTGTGAACTAGCACATTGGTGTAGAATCATAAATCTCAACCCACTAGTGAGTCAGGATGCCCTCATGGCCAGACATGAGGAAGACATTACGGTCAGCTTCCAATCGTGAGCCCCATTCACTAGTGCCGCTCCAAAGCGGCACCCGGGCAGCTTCTTAGAGTAAGCCCCATTCACTATTCCCGCTCCATTGTGGCACCCGGGAAGCTTCCTAGCGTAAGCCCCATCCACGATTGTCGCTTCTTAGCGGCACCTAGGCAGCTTCCCTGCGTAAGCCCCATTCACCATTACCGCTCTATAGTGGCACCAGTGCCGCTTCATAGCATAAGCCCCATCCACGATTGTCGCTCCTTAGAGGCGCCCAGGAAGCTTCCCTGCGTAAGCACCTTTCACCATTGTCGCTCCATAGCGGCACCCGGGAAGCTTCCTAGCATAAGCCCCATCCACAATTGTTGCTCCTTAGCGGTGCCTGGCATCATCCTTGCATAAGCCCCATTCACCATTGTACCTCCATAGCGGCACCCGGGCAACATCCTTGCATAAGCCCCATTCACCATTGTCACTACATAGTGGCACCCAGGCAGCTTCCATGCGTGAGCCCCATTCACCAGTGCCTCTCCCTAGCGGCACCCGGGCAGCCTCCTTGCGTAGGCCCCATTCACCATTGCCGCTCCATAGCAGCACCCAGGAAGCTTCCTTGCGTAAGCCCCACCCACTGTTGTGATCCCATACAATAGTAAGCCATTGCCATCACATACAGCGGTAAGCCGCTGACATCGTTATATAGAGGTAAGCCATTTTTATACTTATCCAGTGGTAATCCGTTGTGATCCTTATTCAGCGGTAAGCTGTTGCAACCCCATTCAGCGGCAATCCGTAGACATCCTCATCCAGCGGTAAGCTGTTATGACCCAATCTAGCGGTAAGCCTTTGAAACCCCAATCGGCGGTAAGACGTTGTCGGATGAACTACATGGACTTTGATTCCCAACCACGAGGTTACGTAGGAAGCCTCTTCAAGGCTCAAGCCCAAAACTATCATCATCCTTTTTTTCGAGCCTCCATCCTAGAGTAAGTCCCATCATCATGGGCCGCCTAACACGTAAGCCCCTATTCATTTCTCACGGATGCACCTTTCGCGACGTGATCGTCAGGTCTCTGTTGCCTCTTGTTTCTCACACTGAGCATGACTCATGTGGGCTTAGAGTAAGCATTGGCCATGACAAAACATCATCCAGCATGACGTTAAACTCTATGACTTCATCCAACATGACGTTAAACAGTATGCTGCCTCGCATGACATTAAACTACACACCCATCTGAACTACAGGGACTTTGATCCATGTCAAGACATGGTACGTAGGAAGCCTCCACGAGGTTCAAGCCCACTCGTCATTTCTTCACGTCGAGTTCTACCTTTGTCTAGCATGACGTTAAACTACATTCCAGTCTGACAACAAGCTGTTGTGACCACCTGAACTATGAGGACATTGATTCATGTCAAGGCATGGTACGTAGGAAGCCTCCCAGAGGTTCAAGCCCGTCCCCCATCAGACCAAGGTTCTTCATTCACGCCGGTCCACTGAAACCCACCATTTCCACCCAAACTACGAGGACATTGATCCATGTCAAGGCATGGTACGTTGGAAGCCTCACGAGGTTCAATCCCACCACCAGTGGACCCCCGGGATCACCATCATGTCGGGTCACCGACTAAGCCCCATTGAACTACGAGGTATTTGATCCATGTCAAGGCATGGTACGTAGGAAGCCTCCTAGAGGGTCAATCCCACCACCTGTTGGTCACTCCAACCTTCTTCACGTCAGGTCACTATCACCTAGTTAGCCTAGCGTGTACGCCCCACACCCTTCGGACCAAGGTCCTCACTCGCATCGGTTTGCCGACACACCATTATGAACTACGTGGTCTTTGATCAATGTCAAGGCATAGTACATAGGAATCCTCCATAAGGATCAATCCCATCACCTGGTCGTTCCGAACTCACTCACATCGGTTCACCCCCGTCCCGCAAGACGTTAAACTGTATTCCACACCTCATTTGAGCTATGAGGTCTTTGATCTGTGTCAAGTCATGGTACGTAGGAAGCCTCATGAGGTTCATGCCCACCACCATTGGACCAAGGTCCACCTTCACGTCGGTTCACTGACAGCACCCATCGGACCAAGGTCCACCCTCACGCCAGTTCGCTGACGATGCCCATCGAACCAAGGTCCACCTTCATGTCAGTTCATTGACGATCCCCATCGGACAAAGGTCCACGTTCACATCGGTTCGCTGATGATGCCCATCAAACCAAGGTCCACCTTCATGTCGGTTCGCTGATGAAACCCATCATACCAAGGTCCACAGTCACGTCATTCCCCCGACGCACCCACCTGAACTACGAGGAAATTGACCCATGTCAAGGAATCATATATAGGAAACCTAACGAGGTTCAAGCCCAACATCCTTTGGACCAAGGTCCATCTTTACATCTGTTCACTGATACCATCTTGAACTACACAGACTTTGATTCCATGCCACAGGGATACGTAGGAAGTCTCTAAGAGGCTCAAGCCCAACATTACCGTCGCCCTTGCAATTGACGCATTTATTTCCCCCTCTGCTACATTCAACTCTCCATCATCCATAGTGATTCTCATCCGGGCCGCCACATCCTGGTGGGATCATGTCATCCACCCTCCCCACTGCTCTTAGCAGCACCTAGGCCGCTATCCACGTGTAAGCCTCAACATGTCTTCGGGTCATTGTCCTCTGTGTATACCCCAATTCATCAGCCCTTTGAACGACACTGGTTTTGGTCTCGGTCCTCTACACAGGGAACGTAGGAAACCTCCATGAGGTTCAATCCCAGAAAATGGTAATACATGTTGTCACCCATCTTGGGGAACACTTCCCCTGATCCACCCTCAGTCATGTTCAGATTATCCATTACGGTGTGACATCACCCCTCCTTGGAGTGCACCACCTCGGATCCGTCCTCACTGGGCGTTCTGATCCATCCGTCTTCCAGGTGTTCTCTCCTTGGGATATAAGAATCTGATCTGTCTCTATGAGACGTTCTGATCACTATCAGTCCATCTCCGCAAGACGTTAAACTCACAACCTACCTTGTGATAAACATGAGATGCCTGAGGAAAACCTCGGATGACATGCCTTTAGAGTAATCGTCTCTGCTGGACGTTAATCTTGCAGCATACCCTATGTTAAACATGAGAAGCTGAGGAAAACCTCAGATGCATGCCTATGGAATATGATTCCCCGCATTCGATGTGGGATACCTCGGGGTATGAACCTTTGGGATGACCTCTTATGAGGAAGAATACATGTCCCCCAATACCCACGCACCCAGAGATGCCTCGACATTCCCGATGTTGTCATCTACTCCGACCGAAGGTCTCTACCATTTCAGGACCCCATTGAATTTTTTGACGGAAGTAGTGTAATTGACCAGCGTCCATGAAGATATGGCACCGGGAATGAGATTCACGAACAACATATTAAATCTATGAGGGAGACACGGACTAGGTGACGAGCTCCGAGGAATAATCCAAGGAAGGAAGAACCGACATCCCATCATCCCAGTTTTGATCAAGGAGCAGACATACCTGAACAAGGAATTAATGCCGCCCATCGTTGCAAAGCGGAAATGCGGGGCCACAGCAGCGCGTCCTCCACAGACGGATGCGTGCACCCCAGCGAAAGATTCTGAAACACACACCTCATGTTGGGATGATTTTTTGTCTATGATTACATGTCAAAAATAATTAAATGGTGGTTTTCTTATGATTTCAAGTCAATCTGATGTTTTTTTATTTGGTTTGGAATATTTTACACATGTTTTAGTAGTTTAAAACACTAAAAATGCATTTATAAGAATCCCTAGAAAACTGTAACCTGGAATAACATGTTGTTGGTTCCTACATTTGAAAACTATCCATGGTTATATTCCTCTAAATTAATGGGAATAAAACAACATTTTTCTAATTTTGACCCTCTATCATGCATTTTTAAAGGATTTAGTACCTTTAAAATATATTTACTGAGGCATTTTGACTGCACCACAAGTCTAAATGATATGTTTTATATGAGTACATGTAAAAAATAATTCAATGGTGGTTTTCTCATGATTTCATGTCAATATGATATCGTTTTCTATGGTTTGAACCATTACACACATGTTTTGGTGTTTTAAAACAATAAAAATACATTTACACACATATCAGGTAAACTATAACTTGAAATGATGTGTCATTTATTACTACATTTCAAAAATCAATTCACAATTATTTTCCTCGGATTTTATGTTGATATGGAATCTAATTCATATTTTTGACCCCCCCCACACACACCTGTTTTTAATTGATTTGGTACCTTTACAAACTATTTACTGTGTCAAAACATAGAAAATGATTTTGAATTATTTTCAAACATAAGGATAACAATATATAATTCATTTTTTATGTGTAGGAATCAAACACGCATCAATGCGGTGCAAGATGTTGTCGGTATGGCTCGATGTTCATTTTTTTAATATAAAAGTGTCATTTTAGTTTTATTTAAGGAAGTTGTATGAATTCTTTGAAAATGTGTGAATGATCTATGAAATTTAGAATTTACATTGATATGATAAGCTATAAGGCTAGAAATTTCATTGGGTATCGTTCTAGTAATCCATTGAAATATAAAAACTAAATCATTTTCCATTTTCTCTCACCATTGATCCTATGTTTCCCTATAAGAGTCTTGTTCTCTCACTTTTCCTTTCAACCTTGCCATTTTTCTTTGTGATTCCCTATCAATAAGGCTACTCGAACCCCCACTAGGTGTAGTAGTAACTGATGATGACTCCCTACCAAACACAATGGATGGAGTAGGTCCAGAACCCATCCATTGTACATTTCTGGGATTCTCCGTACCTAAAACAATTGGAACTTCATCGTTCGGGAAACTGATGATGATTTTTAAAGGTTCACATCCCATATTTCTTGAATTTGAACATGTTAATAAAAAAAATACTAAAAATTATTTTTTAAAATATTTGAACATCATAATATTATCTAATTAATAAATTTTTTATTACTATATATTGTTATTTCATTAATAAAAAAACATAATATTGAAAAATAAATTATAACAACAAATATGCCTTAAACCCAATTAATTTGGGTTGGATAGATGTATCATACGGTGCAGAATTGGCATCATTTTATCTATGTATCCAACCCCATTTAATTGGGTTTATGGATATTTTTTTATAATATATTTTTCTTTATTTTTCTTTATATTAATGAAATAATATGAAATTATAATGAAAAATACTTACTCAAACATCTTTGGTTGGGGAATTTACAAAACTGACATCAAATTCCCTATGCACATTAAACCACATCTATGTATGGCCAACAGAGTAACCTAATTCATTAGACTTTATAAAAAATATAAACAAGTTAGAAAAAAGTTGACTTATAATAAAATGATATAAATAATAATGTATAAAATACAAACCAAAATTTTTCTTTTTCTTAAAAAACTCTAAGACACACTGATATGAATAATGAATTATTTCTCATGATTCATATTTTTTTTTAGTAATTCATAAAAAAAATAGCAACATTAATAAAAATTATAATTTTGTTTTGTTTGTGTTATTACGATACTCTAAAATATGAAATTTCTTTATGATATGCATCTCTGTTAATATCGACAAAAGAATTCCATTTCACATGATAAATTCACTCACACACTTTCTCATACGTCTATCATGAGCTCAAAGATATTTTATTAAACTCATAACATAATATTCATTTAAAATCTCAGCATTTCTTTCCTAATTTTTTGATAGTGCATGGGCGTGAAATAGAGCTTGGGACATCCAAAAGAAAAAAAACATCTAGAAATAAAAAACATAATATTGTATAAGTATAACACAAAATTTTATCGTGTCATGTAAATTAGTTATCAAGGAATATTAAATTAAATTAGCATTAATTAAGTATCAAAGACCCCATTTTTCAAAGTTGTAATAATATGCCTCTAATATTTATAATTGATGGGAATGCTCATTCTATCACAAATAAGCAGCCTAATAATCTTTCCATAGATTCATGAAACATCATCATTAGGCACCCCAAACTCATCAAATGGAATGATAATATTGAATTCCTTCAGGTCTCACACATCTTTCATGTTCATATTTATATATCTTCTATTTTTATTTTTATCCATTTGAAAAATGAATTAAACAATTAATAAAATATATCATTTTTTTACAATGACATACATACTAGTAATAGTAACTCACATATATCCACTAGATAAAGGGATGACCAACTGCTCCATAGCCGGAGGTGAATTGGATGGTGGGATACTAAAAACTTTTGGGGAATGGCTGGCTCGCTGGTAGTCTCAATTACAACCGAATCACTCAGATCAACTGAAGCTGACGATAGTTGTGGTGTGCTCTGAGATGATAACCAGCTAGGATTTTGAAATTTATTTGTTCTCAACATTCTTTCAATTCAATTGGTACATATATATTAAATGTATAAAAAATTAAAAACTAATAAATTCTTAAAAAAGAAAAAAAGAATAACTAGATCAATGTATATATGTATGGACCACTTATCAATGAGAAATTGTAGTATATTTTCATTACCAATTTATACATTCAATTATCTTCATCTTCATTGTATTCATTTTATTCATTACTATAAACCTCCATTGTGATGAGTGGTTCATTTTCAACCTCTATTGAAAGTTCTATTGTTCCCATATTGTCATTAAAAAATTATTCAATGTTTTGTGGTTGATTATGATCATTGTCACAAAGTAAAAATTGATGTTCATCACTCATATCAGGTATGTCTCTCTACATTAAGTGTAAAAAAACTCTAACCTTCATGTATTTCATCATCCACATTATAAACTATATTCACATTGGAATCCAAGATAAATGGATCATTCTCTACATGCTCATTGGTATTGATAAATCGAGAGAAGTTGATAGAATTCAAATGTAATGAATCATTCATTATACTCATATCAATGTTAACCCACTTTCATTTGAATAAGACAACCAAAAACTAACCATGATAGTTTAATTAAATTACATCATCCAAATTTCCATAATATCCCACCTCTATAAGGGTAAATACACAACTATTTTGAATTTTTAAGTCTTCTTCATGATAAATTTAATGAAACCTAAATCCATGAGTATTGTAGGCATCAAATATCTTAGACTTTCTTAGAGGACCTCAAGCAAAAAAAAAACGTAAAATAATGTGATATTTCAGCTTGATTTTCCACATTCATTGTCTAGAAAAATATATATAAAGATTTAGTTTTAACATAGACAAAATAACTACATGTCAATAATATTAATATCAGTATATACTTTCCTGATGGGTGACCCATTTTACAATCTCCTAATTAACACCTTCTTTTAATTCCATATCATTTCGAGATCTACCCCTTAATCACTTATTTGTTTGACACCATAATTCTTCAATAAATGGATTTGTACTAAGACTACTGAGTAGTATATATCTATGTGCTTAATTAAACTCCAATTCATTTAGTGTAAAATTTGACCCCTTTCCAATTGGTTATCTAATAATTGGAAATATTGATAACTAGTTTTCAAAATGATAATTAGTGGAGATATCATCAAAAAATTAAACACAATTGAATCTAGTCTCAATCCTATCCAAATACCTTGAATACAAGGTCAATCACTCTTTGGATATGTATCCTTTAGCAATAGAGCCTTTTGGTTGATATTTATTCATCATATATGATTTCAAATGACCTATGTACCTGATGAAAAAAATAAGATACATATAAAAAAAATCGGCAATAATTTAATAAAATTAAATTCACTAATGAAAATAAAAAAAAATCATTGTACCACTCTATTGGATAAATCAATTGATAATGTTCTGGTCAGCCATGTTTAGCTTCTTCAACCAAATGAACAATCAAATGGATCATCACAATGAATAATGAAGGGGGAAATAACATCTACAAGAAAAAAATTGTCAAAACAATTCTTTCTTGAAGTTTATCACGCTCATTTGAATTTAGTTTTTTTCTACAAAGCTCTTTGAAAAAGGTACAATAGTTTATTTTTCAATTAACATATTACAAAATTCCAATGAAAACAAATGTTCCATCAAAATACATGATTTGTGACTTTTCAATCCATGTAACATTCAATTTTTTTAGTCAAGGCACCTTGATATATTACTTGAATATCCATATTCCTCTTTTAAATTATTTAATGATTGAAGGAATAAGTCTTTCTATTGATTCCTCATTGTAAAAATAGTCGAAGGATACTTTCCATTCTCATTTTCCAAAAACTCATGCTTCATATTCATTAACTCCAAATTCTTACGAGCATTAAGGCGATCATTTGATTTACCCTTCTCATTAAGCAATGTGAAAATTACATTGCCACAAAATTTTTTCTCAATATTTATTATCTCATGATTATAAAATATCAAATTAAACTCATAATAAGGAATTTTTAAAAATATAACCTTTATTTTTGGGTTCCAAATGCTTCAAATATTGTACCTTTTACCCTTTTCCCCTTCATTAGAATGATTATATTTTCCAAATTCTTCAATGACACTCATTAATTGTCCCATGACTTGTGAACCTAATTACACATTTAGTGGATTTCTCAGTATAATATATTCATTGAATTGTGTCTTGTTAAACCTAGATTTATGAGAAGAAATAAATAAATCAATGATGACACCTAAAACATAATTTTATTCTTATGAGGTAATCGTAGATGAACAAAATTAAAAACTAGACAATACAAAGTAGTATGAATGTTCCAATCAGAGAGTATACTCTAAGAGGCACTTACCACTAAGGAAGAGATTGAAGCTGAGCCAACTGAGGGAGTAAAACCATTCATTGACTCTATCCCTTCTAATTTTATTGAATATTAATTCTACATCACTCCATGTGGTTTTGATTATACATAATTTGACAACCTCAACTCTTCTTTGGGGGACGAAGAAGAACCTCGATGTGCACATGATGAGGAACATATGGAGCTCCCTAGACACATTGAATATTTATTGAAGGAAGTTCATAAAGAGATGCTAGTGTATTTTCCTAAGGAAACCATGACAAAAGATGATTTGATAGTGAATAATTTGATTTTGATACTTCATGTTTTAATATTATTCAAATTGAATTACAATCTAACATTCCCATTGACTATTTTTTTTGATGAACCATACCTCAAGTAACTAATGGACAGAGAAGAAGAGGTTTCAAAATTACCAACAAAGAAAGGGGATGATTCATAACTCATCTTACCCCCACCATGCAAGCAATAACTCATTGTAAAATGGGGATATGGTGTACTCTATCCCATGAGGATCAAGAAAAAGGTGGGAAAGGCCACATGAGGTCTTTCAAATAAAATAAGCTTTATCCTCCATCAGAATTTGGATAACAGTGGGTACTGACCTCTAGAGGCATTCAAAATTCAAGGCCCACTTGAGGGATAATACCATGATTTATCTTTACTTGCTTTATAGGAATTAATATTTCAATTTATTTTCATTGAAATAATTTATCATGTGGCCCCCTCCCTCTTTTATTTTGAGATTAAATGAAATGATCATTGTGATTAGTTGAGTAATTTTCTTCTGTAGGATCATGACGGTAGAAGGAATCCCCATACAGTAAAGGGTAAGGACCATGTTTTATGGAAAAAGGGTATTAAATTTTAGTGTTTTATCCTTTAAACTCTCCACATTTTTTTCCACAACCTATTTTTATCTTTAAAGATAAAATTCCATGCCCACACTTGAATTCATGTTTTACTCGACTTATCAAAGATACATGAGTTTCTTGGGAATCCTATGATTCCATTTTTTAGACTTCAATGTTGATATGATTAACAGATTTAAATGAATAATTGAATTTTTAAAATTAATCATTGATAATGAAGTAATGACTCATGTTTTGATGGAATTAATTATTCATGTAAATGAAATTTCTCTACCATCCTTCATGCATTGAATTTCTGAAGTTCATGTGAATTGATTTATTAGTCATGTCATGAGTGATTATTCAATGTTATTTTTTTTCACTCCCACTATGATTTATAGACCATGTACTTCCTATTTATTCTTGTACATATTTCTTGGATGATCTTGGTACATGTAACCAATAAGAACTTGTATTGAAACTTATCAAAGCTATGACTATTCAAAAACACATTTAAAATGATTGAGGTATCTTTTGGAAAGCCAATTATCCTTAAAAGACCACCTTTGCATCAATCCTTCTTTAAGCCCATAGAGACCATCAATGGACTTTATAGTAATGAGAAATGTTTCAAGCCATGTTTATCCATTACTACCCTAATTTTAGTATTTGCATGACATTTTAAAGTTGATGTGTGGGGTTAAAGGGAATCATGGTGGATGGGATAAAATACATTGTAAGGAAGATGTGTGGGGGTATTATTGTTGTAATTGTAAAAGGTAGTGGAATCATTCGTTATACTCAATTTTTCCCCTCTATAATTAAAAAAATAACAAAAATGAAAAAAATAACCAACAAAAAGAGAAAAAAATGGGTTCTGATTTGGGAAAACCAAAAATCACCATTTTCTAGACCGATGATCGTATGATCTTATGTGGATAGATGATGGATGTGATATGTGATATAACCAGAACTTTTGAAAAGAGAATAAAAAGTAAAAAATAAAAAAAATCAAGTGGGTGAACAAATCATTAATTATTCTTACTTGATCATAGCCTTTTCTTTGAGTTTTGGGAATTAGGTGTTGCTACATTGAAGGGGATAATTTCATTATATTTTTATTTTTGATATCATGCATAGTACATAAGAGATTATCCTCCTGATTAAGCCTTAATTTATTTAGCATAAAATCCTACCAACCTTAAACCTTAGAGTCAATAGAACCTTAATTTAAAGTCCTCATGATTTCATGTGCATTTTGTCTTTATAAAGTAGAGAAATTATATCATTTACAAGCCTATGGCTAAGGATCATGTTCTCATGATATTAGAATAACACTACTTGAATTGTATCATGAGTGATGAGAGAAAAGAATAAAAAGTGAGGTAAACCATGACTTATCATGTTTATTAATAATAAATCAATGATCTTGAATGAATGGAATGATATGTTCAATAAATTTTCAAAGGGTAAAAGTATAATATTTGAATTAATTGTTTATTTGAAAAATGGGAAATTAAATTGATATTTTATCCATATTTTTTAATTTTTGATTTCACATTGATTTTTTTTATTTTATTACCTTGGAATTTAAATATTGGTAATATTAGTGTCCTCTGATTTCCATTTTGAGATTTTATACTTGGGGACAAGCATGGTTTAAGTGTGGGGGTATTTGTTAGAGAAAATTTATGTGCATATTTTTCCTCAAATAATGAGGATGTTTAATGTTTTTCAATGATAAATCCCATGTATTTCAATGTTTTATGAAAATAATGGGTAATTTGAATTTTAGAATAATTTTGAGAAAAATTGGTAAAAGTGCATAAATTTGGATTTTTGAAAGATTTTTACCACAAGGTTATTTTTGTCATTTTTTAAAAAATGAAATTCCAAAATTCGTGATTTTTTTAAAATCCTGATTTTATTTCATTCAAATTTATCTTCAGGTTCTAGAGTTGATTCAAAGATCTATTAGTCCAAAAAAATTAATGAAGTTGGAAACTTTTCCAGGCAGACAGCATGGTCCCCACCACCATAACAAAGGCACAAATCAATCTCCTCACCTCCCATTTAGGTTATTACACTATGTATAGCAATAGTACACATCAACACAACTCTAAAAAAATTTGAGGGAGTTTTTAATTCATTAAGGTTTCCATTGATCGTTATACATTTAAAGGAATCTTCTTGGAAATTTCATCCAAAAAAATACTTATTCAATGAAAATTCCATAACTCCTCAATCTAATTTATAAATGAGATGAAGGTTGGAGGGTGAATAGAAAACATATTTATGAAGAAATTTTATGAAGGGGGCCACGTGTGAATCAACCATTTAATGGGCCAACAACACATAAAATTTTAGGGGACATAATTCTACCTATAAAAGGAGGCCCTCGACTCCTTCCCAAATCATCAGCTAGACACCCACAACTATGGAGGGATCCCATTAGGTAATGGGCTAATGATTCTCCTCTGTTACCCCCTTATTTATTATTTTAATTTAATTTTAATTTAATTTTATTATTAGTTATCAATTTTAATTTTAATTTTAGTTTTATTAATCCATGTCTTTGTGTTTCTCTATCCACTTTTTTTCATTTCTTTATCTCTCTCTCAATTATCTTCCACAAACTCCACCAAGTAATATATTACTTTTGGAAATGAGAGGATGACCCTAGGACTTGGCTTGGGGGGGGGGGAGGTGAAGGTGATCATGATTTTTCTTTAAAGATTAATTTTACATTTGTAGATAGATTTGAGTAGCATGTATGGGTAAGGCGAATGTCCCGAATGTTGTGACTGCCTCTGATGACATTCAACTCAACCTATCCCTATTCTTTTATTTAATCATTCTTCATTGTCTCTATTTCTTAGTCCATCACATGTTGGAGTTAATCTAATAAATGGATAAAATGGCTTGGATTGAATCAGGTCTTGGAAGATGACACATTCTAGACAAAGGTGTGTCACCAACTTTGATTAAAGGAGGAGGTGTAATTGAGTCTTCTCAAACATTCAATGATATTCCACAATTTATAAATAACGAATAATAGTTAAAACATTATATTTAATATTTTTATTATCAAACTGAAATAAAACATATAAAGTATAATAATGATTGAACATTTAACAAACCCCCAAAACCAAATTCTTTCATATTAATTCACTTCTAGAAATGGAAGTTTTCCCAATGCCTGTAGAGTACTTTTACCAACGGTTTAAGGAAACTGTTAGTAAAAGTTGGTTAAATCATCTTTTCCCACCAGTTTTACAAAACCATTGGGAAATTTATACTCTATACCAATGGTTTTCCTAAACCATTGGTATAGAGAGGTTTAAATCATCCTTTACCAACAGTTTTTACAAACCATTGGGAATGTTTCCCCCCAAATTCATAGATTCTCGAACTCCCCCATTCCATGTGACTACATCCCTAAACAGAAGGAAGAATTGGGATTTTCCTTCCCCTATGGCCGAAATCCATCTATATTTAAGATTTATCAGTTCTTCACTTGTATTATTTAAGTGATAATGCATCTAATATTTTGGTTTTATGTTTTCATTTGGGGAAGTGGAGAAGAGGGATTCTATTTAAGCTACTGCAGAAATTCTTCGTTCCGATCCATTTTCAAAATTTCTTAGTTCTACACTTCTAATTTGTAAGTGATACTTTCATTTTAATGTTCTATATCTACTATTTGGGTTTTTTATTTTGATTTGGGTGCGTATGACTTTTGTTTTTTGTTTGATTTCGGTGTGTGTATTGGGCTTTGACAGTGAATCAAATTTGATTCAAAATGAATTATTTGTTAATATCATCCATAAATTTTTAGTTCTTATAAGGCTTGGTATTTCTGGGATTTTTGTGTTAATATCATCCATATCCCACATGATTCACATCATGGTAAGAATGTGTGATGATGTTATTAAGATTAGAGAAAAAACTCATACACTCTGTGTTGTTAATAGTGGCATGGTTAGTCATGAGTGATAATTGGCTTCCTAAGATGACTGTACTAATATAACATTAGGGACAATTAAATATATTTCTCACTGTACGTTGTATATTATGTCTCTTTCTTGGCCGATGCTCACTTTTATGATGGTGGGGTGATTTTCACTATCCATGTTCGCATGTGTATACATCCATAACAATGTTAGATAAGTCACAAGTTTAATTCAATAGTCCAGTTATCATTTAAAAACATTATTATTAATCTCAAATTTAAAAATAAATGTTTTTGTCTATATTTTATGAAATTGAACCTTTTTGCAAGCCATGAACAACCTATTAGTGTAGAATCCTATACTTTATCCACCCATGGGGTGCGTTCGACTTGAGGAACTAATTGGGTAATGAAAGGTATGACCATAGAGATGCCAAGAATGATTTATTGAACATGAGTGACTAATTTAGGATGCTTGTAACACATAATGGGGCATGAGGCATGTTCCTCTATTTGGGATGCCTATAAAGGGGCCTTGAAGTCCTCTTTTACCAACGATTGTGTGAAAATTTTGGTAAAACTCTTCCCTTTACCAATGGTTTGATTCAATGATGAGGCGATGAACCTTTATTGATGATTGTGGATTTCGAGTTATTGGCATGACTCACACTCTTTCCTCTGATAAACCAGATGATTGGGTGTAGCTCAGGAAGCTAGGTTGAATTTTAGTATTTATTATGCCTCTTGTATAGTACTACTTCCTAATATTTGTAACTATGTTTTTCTTCTTGATACATAAAATACATTACCATCATTCTGTTTATGATTCTGTTATTAGTTGGTATTACAAATTTGGTTATTTTCATCCATTTCCAATATTTTCCCATTGTTTTCTTTCTTCCACTTTTTAACTGATAATATTAAAATTGTGAAACTTAGGTAATGAGGTAATAGTCTCCCCTAGACATAGCAAAGGCTCTCACTATTAGTCAATATCATTTGGAATTTTGGTAGATGTGCTTGAGGCCATGTGGCCTTTTTGGTTTGGGTCACTAAATAGTGGAATCACGGTTTGCGACATCATAATTCCAATATATCCTTTTTATAGGTGTTTCTAATCAAATTCATACATATAACTATTGAAGGTCCATCTCAAAAATTAATTGGGACATGATTCAAGGAATACACATACATCATTCAGAGTGTGTATCCTAATTCATACCTTCAAACCACCATAAATAGTCTATTTCTTTATGTTTTTTTATAAGAATGGATTTTCTATATTATGTTTTTTGGGTTACACATTAGTTATTTGTTTCTAATTACTTCCATATTTATTTTCATTGCAGGAAATATCACCCATTGAAGAGATGTGGTGAAAAAATACGACAAAAAATAATCATCGCATGACACAGATGGGCATTCCTCCACTCATCCATTTTGTCAGTGTTTTATTTCAAATATATATATTTCAATAACTTAAAATATCATGTGTTTACTTTTGGGTTAAACTTTTTTTCAGGATCGACCCCCTAAATGATAGATATCCGACAAGGATCCTGATATTTCTGCCAGTACAGAGGATGGTGGTAGGAGGGGGGTGGTTTAAGAGTTAGACGATCATTTGGTGATCACAGTACTAAGGCCAATGGTACAAGGGCTTGTGGTGTGAGTGTTAGACGATCCACTAGTCATACCCGATTGGACTATTCCCCTACCACAGACGTATCTTCTATTCCCCATATTAATTATGGTGCATCTTTATGGACGCATGGGATATTTAGGCCTCCGATGTTTACAATACAAGTTGGCTAGACGTCTGTACCATCATCTTTTCCTTCTCGTTCATTATCTGTGAGATATTATATTCCACCTTCATCAACTCCTACTCAGAAAAAGTATGTGGTTGAGGAGCGTACACTGAGGGGAACTCCACCTGTACAGGATAATCCTTAACTTTCTGCACATCCAATGACACCCATTGATCTGACTACCACAAGTATATTTTTATAACTGTAACAAATTTTTATACCAAATTTTTTTATTATAACTTGTACTGATATTTTTTTTCATTAAAAACATATTCATCAACTGATAGTAGGCGGGGGAGGGGGTATACTCGTTTGCGTGCAGTATGTAACTGCCATACATAGTTAATGGTTGAATACAATGATGAATGAC
Source organism: Viscum album (assembly GCA_963277665.1). NCBI lineage: Eukaryota > Viridiplantae > Streptophyta > Magnoliopsida > Santalales > Viscaceae > Viscum > Viscum album. The sequence continues at coordinate 956,977,157 of OY728148.1, read as the reverse complement.
AAATGATTGAAAAATCTATGTAGGAATGTCAGGGTTTTTTGGCGATGGTAGCCAAATACTCCGATATCATTCTGGTCACCCCTCTCTCTTTGAGACATCTGCCACACGAAGTCAAGGATAATGTGTTGGCAAAAATATGGGTAAAAAATATATTCGATTTAATGTAGTATTTTTTTGTATTTATATTAATTTATCTGTTGGGTGTCAGCTTCGGTTAAACTTCCCTAATATTGAAGGTGAACGACCAGCACGTTCAAAGGAGCTAGGAGATCTTTGGAGTGGTTATAAGCATGATATGTATGTTGGATGGTGTGATGTAGTGGGAATGGATTTGGAGATAGTACCTATCACGGATGATTGCCCGATAGATAAATACTGCCAAATGATTACCCATTGGGCGACTACCAAATTTAAGGTATTAATCCAAATTTAGGTATTTAAATGATAGTTTTCATATTTTTCATTTATATTATTGTATTTATAATTAAAAATTATTTATGAATCTTCTAAAAAAACAAAAAAAACATTGATTTAAATCAATACATCCACACTTTGGTGTGCACTACAATGTCAGATAATGAGAGGCAGCTGGTACGATATAGTTGTTTATAATTTTTCTTTAGAACTTTCCCTTTTTATTATTTCCTACATAAATTATGTGATTTATTGAATATTGAATATATGATTATACTTTCACTTTATATTATTTCATTGTCATTACAGAATAAAAAATTGAATATTGAAGGATGTCTCCCTCGATCAAAATTGTTTTGCTCGAGTAGAAGGAAAAAAGATGGAATTATGGTTAATGAAACGAAACAAGAAATGATTGTAAGTTTTAATTTGTTTATTTAAAATATTAATATCTATTTTGAAATTTACTAATATAATAATATTTTTAACATGCTAATTTAGAGGCCCTTGATACCCAAAAGCCAGACAATTTAGGGCCACACGATCATTTATATCAGGTTCTGTAAGATGAGCACTCTGGTCGATTATGCTGCCGACTTGGTAAGAATATAGTACCAACGAGGTATTGGTCCTCTCATGGTATTCATTCTTGTACCACCAAGTTGGAACAGGTCATGGAGTATGCAAGAAAGTCTGATAAAAGGGTCATAGAGTTGGAAGAACACGTTCAAACGAGGGAAGAAGAATTTACGAAACTGATCAAAGCGTTATCTTCATCACTTCCACCAGAGGCCAGTGTGGCTTTTCAAACATATATGTCAACGATGGTTATATTATCCTATACACCATGCGGTAGTTCTAGTGGTGGTCGAGATGATGACGTTCCTGGTGATGATGAGGATGCTGAAGAGGATGAGGGCGAGGATGAGGATGAGGACGCGGGTGAGGATGGGGCTGAGGGCGAGGATGGGGCCAAGGATGAGCATGGGGACGATGACAAGGATGACGAAGAGGAAAAAGATGGTGGTGAGGATGAGGCTGCTGATGATAGTGTTGAGGGTGATGGTGATCAGGGGCATATTGATCCATTACATTTTTGAATACTGTATAACTCTCTATTTTTTAATAGGGTTTTTAACTCTGGTATAGATATTTTTGACTACAGTATAATTATTTATTTTTTACCAAATATGGAAGCCTAATGATGTTATAATGGTTTATGGGGCTTCTGGGGCTTGTTTGGAGCTCGGAACCCCGGTCGGCGTAAAAAATACACTATGCCTCACGGTTAGTAAAAAAGTTGAGTCCATCCCACATGGTATCTACCAAACATATAGGGATATATATTAGAAGCAATGTGCATGGTTTTCCCTAACCATGCCCCAGGGGATGCAAATCAGGAATAATATCTATAGTTTTAGTATAAGATATTATCATTGTTGTTGCACGATTTGCCTAACTGGCATACAAAAACTGAAAAAACGCATTTGGATTGTGTTGATACTTTAGGAAAACGATCCATGAGTCATATGTGACATGTACGAGTCAACCCTGCCTCAATCTGAAGCATGGTGTGGCCGGTATCACTCAAAGTGTCTCTCTTTTGTTTAAAATGGACATCCCTTTAAGTAAAAATAACTGGCATATGGATAACTGACCAAACGTTTTTGGATTGTGTTGATACATTAGGAAAACAATCCATGGGTCATATGTAATGTGTACGACTCAATCCCACCTCAATCCAAGGGACGATGTGGCCGGTACCACTCAAAGTGTCTCACTGTTATTTGAAATGGACAACATTTTTTGTGAAAAAAAAATTGACATACAGAAAATGGACCAAACATATTCGGAATCTATTGAGACTTTATTACAACGATCCATGGGACAATATTGATGTGTAAGACTCAACCTCGCTTTAATCTGATGCATGGTGTGGCCAGTACCACTCATAGTGTCTCACTTTTATTTGAAATGGACCGGATTTTAAGTTAAAACAAAAACTGACATACAGAAAACTGATCAAACACATTCAGATTGTGTTGATACATTAGGACAACAATACATTGGTCATTTGTGATGGGTATAAATCAACTTTGCCTCAACCAGAGGTGTCGTGTGACTGTGATTGATGAAAACAGACTTTGTGTGTCGTAAATGGCCAAAACATGCGTTTAACGGTAAAATACACGACTAACGACATATTAATGACTTTAAATCACACAAAAACACCCTAATTATTAATATTAAGGTGTACTAGGGGATGACATGACATTGGAATGCATGGTTTGCACGACACGGCTGAATATGTGTTTTTTAGGTGTTTGGCGTGCTAGAAAAGTGTGGGTGGGGTGGAAAAAACTGGCCGAACGACCTTAGAATGCCATGAATTCAGATGACAACAAAGGGTGGGTGAATTGTGAAATGGTTGGCAAGACGGAACATCAATCAGAGGTGTCTTGTAACCGCGGTGTCTGAAAGAGCACTCCGTGTGTCGTAAATGGCCAAAACATGTGTTTAACGGTCAAATGAATGTCGAACGACATCAGAATGACTTGAAAACACACAAAAACACCCTAATTGTTGTTCGTGAGGTTTACGAGGATACTTCATGTCATTCAGACGTGATGTTTGCGCGATACAGCTAAATATGTATTTTTTATGTGTTTGGCGCGCTTGAAAAGCATATATGGGGTGGTCAAAACCAGCCTACCAACCTCGGAATGCCATGGAATCGGACGACAACAAATGGTGGGAGAATTGTTAAATGATCGTCCAGACAGCACGTCAATCAGAGGTGTTGTGTGACCGCGCTGGCCGAAAACGCACTCTGCATGTTGTAAATGTCCAAAACAAGTGTTTAATGGTCAAATGCATGACGAACGACAAAAGAATGACTTAAGAATCACACGAAAACACCCTAATTAATATTATTGAGGTGTACGAGGAGACATCACATCATTCAGATGCGCGGTTTGTACGTCATGACTGAATATTTGTTTTTTAGGTGTTTGGCGCGCTTAAAAAACGTGCGTGGGGTGGTCAAAATTGGCCGAACGACCTCCGAATGCCATGAAATCATACGAAAACAAAGGGTGGGTGAATTTTAAAATGGTCATCTAGACTGCACATTAATCGGAGGTGTCGTGTAACCGAGCTAGCCAAAAATGCACTCGGTGTGTCGTAAATGGCCTAAACATGCCTTTAACTATCAAATGCAAGCCAAATGACATCATAATGACTTGAAATTGTTCAAAACACCCTAATTATTATTCTTGAAGTGTATGAAGAGACTACACGTCATTCGGACATGCGGTTTGCACGGAACGGCTGAATATGTGTTTTTTAGGTGTTTGGTGCGCTTGAAAAGCATGTGTGGGGTGGTCAAAACTGACCTAATGACCTCAGAATGCCATGAAATCTAACGACAAAAAACAGTGGGTGAATTTTGAAATGTTCAGCCAGAAGACATGTCAATTAGAGGTGTCTTGTGACCGCGGTGGCCGAAAATGCACTCTACATGTCATAAATGGACAAAACATGCGTTTAACGGTCAAATGCATGCCGAACGACATTGAAATGACTTCAAATCACAAGAAAACACCATAATTATTATTATTGAGATGTATGATAAGACTTCACGTCATTCAGATGCACGTTTTGCACGACACGACTGAATATGTGTGTTTTAGGTGTTTGGCACGCTTGAAAAGTGTGCGTGGTGTGGTCAAAACTGGCTGAATGACCTTAGAATCCCATGAAATCGAACGAAAACAAAGGGGGTGTATTTTGAAATTTTCGGCCATATGGAACGTCAATCAGAGGTGTTGTGTTACAGAGGGTCCTAAAACGCACTTTTCATGTTGTAAATGGCCAAAACATGTGTTTTATGGTCAAATACACACCGAATGATATCAGAATGACTTGAATTCACACGAAAACACCCAAATTATTATTCATGAGGTGTACGAATAGATGGCACATCCTTTGGACCCATGGTTTGCGTGGAATGACAGAATATGTGTTTTTAGGTGTTTTGTGCACTTGAAAAGCAAGCGTATGGTTGTCAAAACCAGACGAACGACCTCAGAATGCCATGAAATTAGATGACAACAAAGGTTGGGTGAATCGCGAAATGGTCGGTCAAACAACACTTCAATCAGAGGTGTCGTGTGACTGCGGTGACTGAAAACATACTTCGCGTGTCGTAAATTGTCAAAACATGAGTTTAACAGTCAAATGCATACCGAACGACATCAGAATGACATTAAATCACACGAAAACACCCTAATTTTTATTTGTGAGATGTATGAGGAGACAAAATGTCATTTGGATGTGCGCTTCCCACAACACAGCTGAATATGTGTTTTTAGGTGTTTGGCGTGCTTGAAAAGCATGATGGGGTAGTCAAAATGAGTTTAATGACCTCAAGAATCCCATAAAATCGGACGACAACAATGGGTGGGTGAATTTTGAATTGTTTGGCTAGACAACATGCCAATCGGAGGTGTTGTGTGGCCACGGTGGCTGAAAACACACTCTTCGTGTCATAAATGGCCAAAACATGTGTTTTACGGTCAAATACATACTGAACGACATCAGAATGACTTGAAATCACACGAAAACACCCTAATAATTGTTCTTTAGATGTAAGAAAAGACGACACATCATTCGGAAGCCTGGTTTGCACGGCATAGTAGAATATGTGTTTTTTAGGTGTTTGGTGTGCTTGAAAAATGTGCGCGGGGTGGTCGAAATTGGCCGAACGAACTCGGAGTACCATGAAATTAGACGATAATAATGAGTGGGTTAATTTTAAAATGGTCATCCAGCCGACACATCAATTTGAGGTGTTGTGTGACCGTGGAGGCTGAAGACACACTCCAGACCCCCCCACCCCGGACGGCCCCCCAACCCAACAATCCATGGATAATTTGTGACTGGTACAAGTCAACCCCACCTCAATCCGAGGCATGGTGTTACCGGTATCACTCAAAGTGTGTAACTTTTGTTTGAAATGGACAAAATTTTAAGTGAAAACAACAAATGACATATGGAAAATTATCACAAGGCTACACATAGATTCTTGAAATTAGGGGATAAAAAACAAAATATGACCTATTTCTCATACATTATTAGAAGAAAATATTCACAAGGCATAGATTGAAACACAATGGGTCATACTATATATAGAAAAACATGCATTTTATTAGGAATGAGTCTCGACATCCCATCATGAACATGCACCAACACTCATGTTCTAATTCTCAATCACGGGTCGTTCATTCTATACAATAACATACAACAAATAAATATCATATAGTGATTTCATATGAAACCTATGAACACTCAAGCATACCATATAAAAAATTGGTCAACAAGGCTAGACATAGATTCTAGAAAAATAAGTTTCAAAGTCTCATAAAAATACCCCAATGGTGAGGAATACATTTGGTGAAACCATAGACCCATGGATCACCACAATCCCATCCTCAAACAGGGGGTTCTAGGACCAAACAAAGTCCCTTTGAGAACCCAATACCAAAGACTTAATTGAATATTCATACCCACTACCCAATATGGGGATTCATCTCACATCACACCTAGGAGAGAAAATTATAATTAGCCACATACTACCTTATTCTAATTGAAAAGTATTTGATAAACATGTAGGCTATTCTGATAACCCATCTCATATGTCATGATTGGCCAATTTTTCCCACTAACACATTATCAACCATTTATACATGGATACATAATCATTAGAGGAATATAAACATACCATGTGCTTCCTATAACTCATCCTAGGTCTAAGAACATGACCACTGCCATTTTCTATCTTATGGGTGTCATGATCCTTGCCACTCTACCCAAGTTTTTCTGTTGGTTTTAAGATAATCATCCCAACACCATGACTAAACATCCCTTTTTCTTCCTATAACATGTAGGTTTTTTCTCTTGTGTGTATTGGTGTTGTGGTTTGAGTGAGGAATGTATTCTAAATTTTCAATACTATTATGTGTGTTGGTGTTGTGGTTTGAGTGAGGAATGAATTCTAAATTTTGATTACTCTTATGGGTGTTATTGCATTTCCTATTACATGTAGTCTTTCTATCTTATGGGTGTTATTGCATTTGAATTTATAAATTTCTAAATTTCTAAATTATGGAATGAATTCTAAATTTTGAATACTTTGGATGGGGATTTTTTATTGGTGTAGTTGCAAGTCTAGAGAGGGGAGAGGGGCCTCCTACTATGGACCTGAGCAATTGTATACCGACAGTTTCAAAACCATTGTTATAGATACTATAATATAACTATACCAATGGTTTGTTATAACCATTGTTATAGGTTTATACCAATGGTTATAACAAAACAGTTGGTATAGCCACATGGCTTGCCATATCCCCTCTATACCAATGGTTTGTAACCATTGTTATAATGTAACACACATATACCAATGGTTTACAAACCTTTGGTATATGTTATCATTTAACACACATATACCAACAGTTTGTATAAAACTGTTTGTATACCTTCTATTTTGACACCTATACCAACGGTTTTCACAGAACTGTTTGTATAGGCCTATTGTCACGCCTTACTTGGCCACGATTGAGGGAACCGTTGATATACTATATACCAATGGTTTCCAGGCCATTACCAACGGTTTACAACCACTGGTAAAGTGTAAAATTCCAGTAGTGATTCATTCTCTCTAGACTTACATCTATGTATAAATTTAGAATTCTTGCTTTACATGTCATTATTTTTATTAATAAAAACCACAAAAAGATTTTAATCACTAAAATTTAATAAAAAAAACCACAAAAAAAATATAGAATAGGTGAATTAGATAAAGAAAGTGAAATACATTGAGAAGGATCCTCAAGAGAGATGACCATGGTCTGCCACTATGCTGAACTAGGAAAAATATAAATATTTTTTCCCACACCCCAAGACAGGTGTGCATCAAAACTGAAGCTGTTTTTGGGGAGCCAATAATTAGCTCATTTTCTTTTTCTATTTTCACATATTATTTAGATTTCATTTCGTTTAAAAAACTAAAAAAGTCTTCCAGGATGTATTCAAAATCAGAATATTATGCATGGAAAAATTAATCATAGGTGCAGTAACAACAACAAGAAGAAGATGAATATTTTAGAAGAGATCAAGTGCATGAACTTAGAAAAAACGTTGAACAACTAACTAGAAAGGCTAATAGAGACTTTGATTATGTTTGTGCTTTAATGGAGAAACCTAACCCTAAGCTGGAGAAAGAACCTGAGAATGTGGTGTAAGATATTTCACCACTTATATTGGAAATGGAAGAACCAAAGGAGGAAAGGGAGGAAGACGTACCTACTGAGCTACAGGTGGGAGATCAAAAAAGTTTGGATTAATTATTGATTAAATGTGAGGAACTACCTGACCTCCCCATACAATACAAAGATTAAGATTCCACACCACAAAAGGAAGAAACCACCCAAGTGGTGGAATTTGATGTCAAGATGGTGGAGCCTGACTTCCTACCTCAATCCTCAGAGAGTCTACACCAATAGGCACTTACCACTGAGGCAGAGATTGAAGATGAACCAACTCAGGGAGTTAAACCATTCATTGACTCTATCCCTTCTAATTTTATTGAATCTGAATTCTACATCACTCGTTGTGGTTTTTATTAAACAGAATCAGGCAATCACAGCTATGACTTGGAGGATGAAGAAGAACCTAGATGTGCAGATGTTGAGGAACATATGGATCTCCCTGGATATTTTGAATATTTATTGATGGAAGTTCACGAAGAGATATTAGTGGATTTACATAAGGAAACCATGACAAAATCAGCTTACTTTTATGGGGAAGAATTTCATCTTGATACTTCATGTTTAAATATTATTCAAATAGAATTACACTCTGACTTTCCTATTGACTATTCTTTTGATGAAGCATGCCTCAAAGAACCAATATACATAGAATAAGTGGTTTCACAAGTAGCAACCAAGAAGGAGGATGATTCATACATCATCCTACCCTCACCATACAAGATATACCTCATGTTTAAGGGGGTGGGGATATGGTGTACTCTATCCCTTGATAATTACTCACCCATAAGGATCAAGAAGAAGCTTGGAAAATCCACATGTAGTGGTTCAAATCAATGAATCTTCATCCTCCATCAGACTTTGGATAATAGCTGGTACTTCCCCTAGAGGTAGTCAAAATTCTGGGCCAACATAAGGGATAATACCAAGATTTATCTTTACTTGCTTTCTAGGAATTCTGATGTCATTTTATTTTCTTTGAAATAATTTACCATGTGGCCCCTACCTCTTTTCATTTTGATCTTAAATGAAATTATCACTGTGATTAATTGAGTAATTTCCTTTTGAAGGATCATAACGGTATAAGGAATTCCAAGACAGTGAATGAGAAGGACCAAGTTTCATGGAAAAAGGGTGTTCAATTTTAGTGTGTTATATTTTAAACTCTCCATACTTTTTTCCACAACATGTTTTGCGCTATAAAGATAAAATTGCATGCACAAAGTCGAATTCATGTTTTACTCGACTTATCTTGGAGACATGAGTTTCTTAAGAATCCTCTGATGCCATGTTTTAGATTTCAATGTTGATATGATTAAATGATTGAAATTAATAATTGAATTTTTAAAATGAATCATGGATATTGAAGTAATGACTCACGATTTGACGGAATTAATTGATTCATATAAATTTAATTTCCCTACCATCCTTCAAGTGTTGAATTTCTGAAGTTCATGTGAATTGATTTATTAGTCATCCCATGAGTGATTGTCTAATGTTATATTTCCCATTCCCGAGAAGATTTCTTGTCCATGTGCTTCTTATTTATTCTTGAGAATATTTCTTGAGTAATCTAGGGACATGTAACCAACCATAACTTGTATTTAAACTTTCCAAATCTATAACAGTGCAAAAACACATTTAAATGATCAAGGCATCCTTTGAAAAGCTAATTTTCTTTAAAAGACTACCTTTACATCAATCCTTATTTTAGCACATAGAGACCATGAATGACCTTTATAGGAATGAGTCATGTTTAAAGCCATTTTTATCCATTCCTACCATCCTCTGAGTGTTTTCATGATATTATAAAGTTGATGTGTGTGGGTAAAGAGAATCATGGTGGATGAGATGATATACAGTGTAAGGAAGAAGTGTAGGGGTTTTATTATGGTAATTGTAAAATGTTGTGGAATCACTCATTATAATCTATTTTCCCCTCTTGAATTAAAAAAAATGATAAAATGATAAAAAGAACCAAAAAAAGAGAAAAAACGAGTTATGATTTGGGAAAATCCAAAATCACCATTTTCTAGACTGAAGATCTTATGAGCGTATATGGTTAGGTGATTGGTGTGAAGTATGAAATCATCATAACTTTCTAAAAAAGAAAATAAAGTACAAAATAAAAAAAATTATTCAAGAGGGTTCAAAAATCATTCATTATGCTTACTTGATCATAACATTTTCTATGAGTTTTGGGAAGTGGGTGTTGCTACTATGAAGGGGAGAATTTCATTATATTTTTAATTTTGATATCAGGCATAGTACTTAATATATTATCCTCCTCCTTGAGCCTTGATTTTTAAAGCATAAAATCCTAACAACCATAAACATCAGAGTCAATAGAACCTTAATTTCACGTCCTCATGATTTTATGTGAATTTTTTCTTTACAAAGAGGAGAAAGTAGTTTATTTACCAGCCTATGGATAATGAGCATGTTCTCATGATATGAGCATAAATCCACTTGAATTGTATAATGAGTAATGAGAGAAAATAATAAAAATTGAGGTAAATCATGATTTGGAATGTTTAATAATAATTAATCAAGGATCTTGAATGAATGAAAGGATATGTTCCATCAATTTTCAAATGGTAAAAGTAAAATATGTGAATTATTTGTTTCTTTGAAAAATGGGGAATTAAATTGATATTTTTGAAAATATTTGAATGTTTGATTTAACATTGAATATTGTTTGATATAATTGAATTGGAATTTTATTATTGGTAACATTGGTGTCCTCTAATTTCAATGTTAAGATTTTATGCTCGAGGACAAGCATGGTTTAAGTGTGGGGGTATTTGAGAGAGCAAATTTATGTGCATATTTTTTATCAAATAATAAGGATTTTTTTAATTTTATTCAATGATAAAACCCATTTATTTCAATGTTTTATTAAAATAATGGGTAATTTGAATTTTACAATGATTATGAGAAAAATTGAGAAAAGTGTAAAAATTTGGATTTTTTGGCAGATTTTTACTACAAAGGTATTTTTGTCATTTTAAAAAAAATATAATTCTGAAATTCATGATTATTTCTCTTAGAATCACGATTTTACTTCATTCAAATTTATCTTAATGACTTATATTTGACTTAATGATCTATTAGTCCAAATAATTCATTGAAGTTGAAAATTTTTCTAGTCAAATAGAATGGACCCCACCACTATAATGGATGAAAAACTCAGTCTCCTCACCTCATATTTAGGTGATTCCACCTAGGATGGAACTAGGACACATATTAACGACTTTAAAACAAATTTGGGGGGATTATGAAGTCATTAATGTTTCCATTGATCGTTGTAAAAGTGAAGACAACTTCCTGGAAATTTTGTCCATAAAAATTATTATTCAATGAAAATTCCATAACTCTTTAATCCCATCGCTAAATGAGCTGAAATTTGGATGGTGAATGGAAAAAAATTATTGAATAAATTTTTTGAAGTGTTCCAAACATTAATCTAACATTTAATAGGCCAACAATGTGAAATCATTCAGAGGAATGAATTTTGCCTATAAAAGGAGGCCCTCAACTTCTTCCCAAATCATCAGCTCAACACCCACAGCTAAGGAGGGATCCCACTAGGGAATGGGACACGTCTTCTCCTATTTCCCCCCTAATTTATTCTTTATATTTTATTTTAATTATATTTTTATATTATTTCTCAATTGTTATTCAAATTTTAGTTTTCCAAATCCATTCCTTTGTGTTTATCCATCCACTTTTATTCATTTCTTTCCCACTCTCTCTTCTCTTCCACCCACTACACTGAGTAATATCTTACTCTCAGAAATGAGAGGCTGACCCCGAGACTTGGCCCGATAGGAGGTGAAGGTGATCATGAATTTTCATTAATGATTAATTTTATGTTTGTAGATAGATTTGAGTAGCATACACATGTAAGGTGAATGTCTTCGATGTTGTTACTGACTCCAATGACATGCAACTAAACCGATCCCTATTCTTTTATTTAATCATTTTTCCCCCTCTCTATTGGTTAGTTCTTCACACGTTGGATTTGAGCTAATCAATGTATGAAGTGGAATCGATTGAACTGGGTCCTGGAAGATGACAAATTATAGAAAAAGGTGTGTTGCCTACTTGTGTTAAAGGAGGAGGTGGAATTAAGAGTGCTCAAACATTCAATGATATTCTACAATTTTTAATTAAATTATAGTAGTTCAAAAATAATATTTCATTGTTGGATTTTCAAACTAAAATAATTCATATAAAGGATTATAATTATTGAACATTTAACCAACCCCCAAAACCAAGTTCTTTCTTATTAATTAATTCTATTTAGACTTGCATCTTAGTATAAATTTAGAATTCTTGATTCACATGTCATTATTTTCAATAATAAAAAACTCAAAAATATTTTCATCACATTAATTTAATAAAAAAAACCACAAAAAAGGATATAATAGGTGAATTAGATAAACTAAGTGAACTACATTGAGAAGGCTCTTCAAGAGAGACGACTCTGGTCAGCCATTATATTGCACTAGGAAAAATATAATTATTTTTTTCCATTCCCTGCGACAGGCGTGCATCAAAAATAATGTTGTTTCTAAGGAGACAATCATTAAATTATTTAATTTTTATATTTTCACATATTATTTAGATTTAATTTCTTTTAAAAAAACTACAAAAAAGACTTCCATGATGTATTTAAATTTAGAAAATTATGCATGGAAAAATTACTCACAAGTGCAAAAAAAAAGAAGAAGATAAATATTTTAGAAGAGCTTAGGTGCATAAACACAGAGAATGCATATAAGAATTAACTAGAAAGTCTGATAGAGCTTTAGATTATGTTCCTGAATTAATGGAGTAACCGAAACCTAAGAAAAAAGAATAACATGAGAAAGTGGTGGAAGAGATTTCACCACATATATTTGAAATTGAAGAACCTGAGGACTCATGGGAGGAAGACTTACCTGGTGAGCTAAAAGTGGGAGATCAAAAAAGTTTGGATTAATTTTTGATTAAATGTGAGGAACTACCTGACCTTCCCATACAATAAAAAGAAGAAGATTCATCAACACTGAAGGAAGAAACCACCCAAGTGGTGGAATTTGAATTCAAGATGGAGAAGCCCGACTACCTACCTCCTTCCTCGAAGAGTCTACTCCAAGAGGCACTTACCACTGAGGATGAAATTGAAGCTGAATCGACTCAGGGATTTGAACTTTCTATTGACTCTATCCCCTCTAATTTTGTTGAATCTAAATTCTACATCACTCCTTGTGGATTTGATTATACAAAATCTTACAATCTCATCTATGAAATAGAGGATGAAGAAGAACCAGGATGTCCACATGTTGAGGAACATATGGATCTCCCTGGACACGTTGAATATTTATTGAATAATGTTCATGAATAGATTATAGTGGATTTCCATAAGGAAATCATGATAAAAGATTCTTGCTTTGATGGGGAAGAATTTGATATTGATACTTCATGTTTTAATATTATTCAAATATAAATATACTCTGAATCTCCTATTGACTATTCTTTTGATAAAACATACCTAGAGGAACCAATGGACAAAGAAGAAGAGGTTGCACAAGTAGCAACATAGAAGGAGGATGATTCATACTTTATCCTACCACACCATACAAGATATACGTCACTGTGAAGGGGGGATATGGTGTACTCTATCCATGGATCATTACTCACCCAGAAGAATGAAGCACAAGTTAAGAAATTCCACATGTGGTGGTTCCTATCAAAGAAGCTTCATCCTCCAACAGACTTTGTATAATAGTAGGTACTGCCCTTTGGGGGTAGTCAAAATTCAGGGCCCAGTTAAAGGATAGTACCAAGATTTATATTTACTTGCTTTCTATGAATTTAGATGTAAATTTCTTTTCATTGAAATAATTTAGCATGAGGACACCTCCCTCTTTTCATTTTTTGCTTAAATGAAATGATCAGTGTGATTAATTGAGTAATTTTATTTTGCAGGATCACGATGGTAGAAGGATGCCCCAAACAGTGAAGGGGAAGGACCAAGTATCATGGGAAAATAGTGTTAAATTTTTTTGTTTTATCTTTTAAACATTCCAAATATTTTTCCACAACAGGTTTTGAGCCTTAAAGATAAAATTGCATTCCCACACTTAAATTCATGATTTACTCGGCTTATCTATGAGACATGAGTTTATTTGGAATCCTGAGATGCCATGTTTTAGATTTCAATGTTGAAATGATTAAATTATTGAAATTAATAATTTTTTTTTTAAAAATAAGCATGGATATTAAAGTAAAATCTCATTATTTGAAGGAATTAATTGATTCATGTAAATGAAATTTCCCTACCATCCATCATGCTTTGAATTTCTGAAGTTCAAGTGAATTGATTTATTATTCATGTCATGAGTGATTGTATAATTATATATTTCCCATTAGTAAGAGGATTTCTAGACCATTTACTTACTATTTATTCTTGAGCATATTTTTGGAGGGATCTTGGGAGATGTAACTAACCGGAACTTGTATTGAAACTTGTCAAGTCTATGAATGTGCAAAAAAACATTTATAATGATTGAGACATCCTTTAAAAAGACAATTTTACCTAAAAGACCACCTTTACATCAATCCTTCTTTTAGCCCATAGAGACCATGAAGGACCTTTATAGGAATGAGCCATATTTCAATCCATTTTTATCCATTCCTACCCTCTTCTTAGTATTTTCATAATATATTAAAGTTGATGTGTGGGGGTAAAGGGGGTCATGGTGGACATGATGATCTACATTATAAGGAAGAAATGTGGGGGTATTATTGTGGTAATTGTTAAACGTTGTGAAATCATTAATTATACTCTATTTTTTTTCCACACTTGAATTAAAAAAATGATAAAAGGACAAAAAGAAGCAAAAAAAAGAGAAAAAATGGGTTGCGATTTGGGAAAACCAAAAATCACCATTTTTCAGACCGATGATCTTATGATCCTATGTGGTTATGTCATGGATGTTAGGTTTTATTTAATGATAAATTTAGAAAAAAAATTCAAGAGGTTGCAAAAATCATTATTTATGCTTACTTGATCATAACCCTTTCTTGGAGTTTCGGGATGTGGGTGTTGGTACTTTAAAGGGGATAATTTCATTATATTTTTACTTTTGATATCATCCATAGTACTTAAGAGATTATCCTCCTCCTTAATCCTTAATTTTTAATGCATCAAATCCTACCAACCTTAAACCTCAAAGTCAATAGAACCTTAATTGCATGTCCTCATGATTTTATGTGTTTTTTGTCTTTACAAAGTGGAGAAAGTAGATCATTTACAAGCTTATGGATAAGGAGCATGTTTCTCATGATATAATAATAAATATACTTGAATTGTTTCATGACTGATGAGAGAAAATAATCAAAAGTGAAGTAAATCATGACTTGGCATGTTTAATAATAATAAATGAAGGATATTGAATGAATGAAATGAGAAGTTACATTAATTTTCAAAGGTAAAATGTAAAATATTTGAATTATTTGTTTCTTCAAAAAATGAAAAATTTAATTGATATTTTATGCATATATTTGAAAATTTGATTTCACATAGATTTTTTTTTGATTTTATTGCATTGAAATTTGAATTTTGGTAACATTGGTGTTCATTGATTTCCATGTAAAGATTTTATACTTGAGGACAAGCATGGTTTATGTGTGGCGTTATTTGATAGAGAAAATTTTTATGCATATTTTTTACCAAATAATGAGGATTTTTTTTTATTTTTTTCAATGATAAAACTCATTTATTTCAATGTTTTATTAAAATAATGAGGATTGTTTTTTTAGTTTTTTTTGTCTGGAATCACAGCGTGGACCCGCAGCTCATTTCCTGAGCCCATGCTGGTATGGAGTAGTTCTTCAGCTTGCCGCCGCAGGAGAAGCAGAGGGTGAAGAGGATCTCTGGGGATCACTAAGGATACACCGATGGCCTCACCGACAGGTTCACGATGTAGTTTCTGTGGAAAGAGATGTTGTCCTTCCACTTCACTGAAGCCTCCACTGGGAGCTTGGAGAAGTACTTCGTGTAGACCTTGGGCACGAATTTTCAAGATTTCGGGTAATTTTTGAAAATTAAATGAGAAAAATTCCTGACATTCAACTTTGTGGTGATTAGAAGTCAGAAAAGGTCCATATATTCCATGATCCTATTGTGTTGGGGGCAGGAAGGAGTTGGAGGAGTACAACGAGGCCATCTGCGGTCTGTCGGTAGCGATCATGGAGGTGATGGGCATCGGCCTAGGGGTGGGACACAACTAACTTCAGGATTTCTTCATTGGAAACAAATTGAATGTGTATCTAAATTACTACCCTCCTTGCCGGTGATCGGAGGTGACGCTGGGGACGAGACCCCACTGCGATCCCACCTCTATTACCATCCTCCACCAGGATGACCTGGGTGGCCTCCAAGTTTCGTACGAAGGGAGGTGGAATTCTGTCACCCCCACTCCAGCCATGTTCGCTGTTCTCATCAGTGACACCTTTATGGTATACGCGTCCACATTCACCACTAATCGATTTAACACTTCTAATTTTCATAGTCACAATGAATGTTAAAATCGCAGGCTCTGACGAATGGGATGTACAAGAGCTGCATACACAGGGTGGTAGTGAATGAGCAGAGAGCGAGGAAGTTGATAAGCTTATTTCTGTGTCCGGTGAGTGACATGGTGGTGAGTCATTTCACCATAGTTGCTGGCTGGTGGGAGCCCCCAGAAGGCGTACCTAGACTTCTAATGTCCCACCTTCCATGACAGGTAACACTATGAAGATAAAACCACGAAGGTAACTCCATGAAGGTAGAAGTACCATGCAAGTAACACCAAAAAGATATAAATACTTCCCAGGTAACACCACAAAGACCATACCAAAAATGTAGAAATACCAAATAGGTAACACCACAAAGCAAGAAGTACCACACATGCAAAAGACTCAGCTCACAATCAGGTATAACTTAAGTACCGAAGTACAGATGATTAGTCATAAACTATATCATCTTATTCTATTAAGAATAACTACTGCTGACCCACACAGGATCAATAGGTAACTAACCCCCACTAACCCACACAAGATCTGACCCACATATGATCGATATGTGTTGACCCACATAGGATCGCTAAGCACTGACCCACACAGAATCTGACCCACATAGGATCGATGTTCTCTCTTCACGTTGTAGCCTGCCATAGGTTTTCTTGCACCCTGTCTGCTCAAGTTCCGTAGAATCTTCCCCTAGAGATATCGGTCATACCTTGACCACCACTAAGCTCCACAAAGGAATAACTCAAAAGACCTCCATGTTGTAAGGGTTCCAATGTGATAGACGATGCGTCAATCAGATGCCCTATCTGTGAGTTATAAGCATTTTAGCTTCGGGGGCCCGGTAGGATTCGGGTTAGATCCAACCCGGCCTTACTCTAACTATCCAAAAATTAATTGTAGAATACCAAAAAGACCATATCAATCCTAGGATCCCAACTCTGTGGACGATTTATCAAACAGACGTCTGGTCCTCAAGATATGCTCCTTTTGGTGTTCCAGGGTCCGGTCGGTCTTGGGTCTGGTCTAACTTGGTCGGACTGACCCGGCCTGACTCGCTTTGGGATGGGCTGAGGTGGAATCGACCCGATGGGCCGGGGTGGACTCGGCCTGATGGGCTGATGTTTGGTATGACCTGCAAGAGGGGTGATCCGCAAGGGCAGCCCACCACGGCCTGCAAGGGGGGAAGCCCGCTAGGGCGGCCTTCCCAGAATATTGTGGCTCACAAGGGGGATATCCCACAAGGGGGGTAGCCGCAAGGGCGCGGCCCGCAAAGGTTCTCCCTGACCCACGTGGGATGGTTACCCGGTGCGGGGAGGCGGACCGCTTTGAGGGCGGTAGCTCGGTCTGAGGGCGGCGGCCCGGTGTGGGGGCACATGCCCGCTCTGAGGGTGGGGGCCCACTGCGAGGGAGGTGGCTCAGTGTGAGGGAGGTCATCCGGTCTGAGGGTAGCAGCCCGACCTAAGGGTTGCGGCTCAGTCTGAGGGTAGCGGCCCGGTGCGAGTGCGGCGACCCGGTGTGAGGGCGGCGCCCCGACTCGAGGGTGGCGGCCCGCTCCGAGGGCTGCGGCCTAGTTCAGTCTGTTGGGGGGGGGGGGTGTAACCCCCAGGTCACCTGGATTCCCAAAAATCCCAGATTCCATTCGTTTGATGAGGCAACTGACGAGCTGTGACCCTCCTCTTGCGGTGTGCGTCGACGTGTTCGCAGTCTTCTGAGGCGGTGTAAAGAAAGCAAGATAGTGGAGGGTTCAGGCCGGGTTTGTTAGGCCTGCACCCCCACGTTAGCTCGCAATATGAAGGATATTAAGTGACTTCAATAAACAGTTGTATTGTACACAGGACAAACCCCACATGATTCCCCGCAATAACCTCCCACAAAGACGGATGAATCGCAGGTCAACCCGTTAGTCGGTTGAACCGCGTTCTTCGTATAATTTCAAGAATGTGGAAGAGGGAAACAAAAATGCACAAATGAAAATAACCCCATACCTGGAAGAGATGTCCACTGATGATGGTCAAAAGAACCTCCTATATCGTTATCGTCGCTTCGTGACTCTATGGTGCTCGTCACCGCATGTTGGAACCAGTCTCGCCCTCCTGGTGGTAGGCGTCGCGGTGCTTTTCCAGAGCTTCGTCGTTTTGTGAAGTCATTCCAACACCCCTCCCCGATCTCCATATAAATAGGACAGGAGAAGGAGTGTATAATGCATGTGGAATTAATTAGGTTCATTTAATTAATGAACCTCTCGAATATCCAACGGCGTGGTTACAAGAAAAAAAGAGTTAAGCCATTTATTGTCTTGACACATCGTCGGTCCTAGAAGCGTCATTCGTCTGTTGGAAAAAAGATGGAAAATAAAATAACAAAACATGTAATTTTATTAATCATTCAAAAGTAAAAAATATAATTACTTTTTCACCCGACCTACTGTGGTCGAAGTTTTGCCTCTTTTAATAGAATCCAGGCGATCCGGGTTCAACGATGCCCTCAGATTTTGAAGTCGAACAACTGTTCAAAAGTTAGAAAATGCCGCTCATGCGTTTACTTAATGTACCCAAAAAAAGTTCAGAAAATTATTAACAGTCACACTCAACCCGTGCTAGTTTAGGTTTGGATTTTCCTAATTGAAACATACCCCAATGAACCCAACTGTACTCTCAGATTTCCAATCCGAGTTACCATTTAAAAGATATGGACTGTACAATAAAATAATTTTCACTCAGTTATTTTATTTATGGCCTAAAAGTAACTATCACTAGTGGCCCATGCCAGCCAAAGTTGGTATCTTCCTAAAGAGAGCATACCCTCATGAGCTTAGGGTTGGTCTCAGATTTTTAATTCTAGTTACCGTTTGTGAGTTATAAGAATTTGAAAAAAAAATATAATTTTTATTTAATTATTTTATATACGATTATTCCATTTTCAGGTTTTCTTATAGGAGGCCCACAACAACTAAACATAAGTAGTGCCTAGGTTAAACCCACCATTCGGAGCGTAGCAATACCCTTAGATTTTTAATTTGAGTAATCGTTTAATATTTATTCCACTTTTTCAGGGAAACTGCTTACATACGCTAATTAAAGTGTAACAAAACTTTGACGGATCAATCCGGACACCCTGGGCCTCAGAATCGCGCACCATCAGATTTTGCGGTCTCAAAATAATTCCATATAATTAAAAAAAATATATGGAATTTCCGAGACATTACAATAGTTGCCCTATTAACTACCTCATAAAAATCATTGACGAAGTCAGGGTATCAAGAGCTTGGTCTTATTTTTGAATGAAGCTTGAAGATCCTTATTGAAAATAAGTTTCATCCTAGATTAAAAAGGAATCATTTTCATTTTGGGAGAATTATGATTTTTTCAACAAACATTGGTTGAATTTTGTGACGTCGGCAATGAGGATCAACGATATGTTAGAGTTAATCCATTCCAATATTTGGAAAGAACTGTTTATATCCCTAGGAAGAGAAATGTTTGTTGTATAATTCATTGATGATTATTCCATGAGATGTTAGGTGTACCCAATCAAGATGAAATCAAGTGTTTTTAAAGTCTTCAAAACATTCAAAGCCTGGATAAATATGGAATCTTGAAATAAGATCTAGTGTTTGAGGATTGATAGTGGTGGAAAATTTTCATGTGAGGATTTTGATACTTTTTTTTCAATGAGAAGGAATCCAAAGACAATTCATGGTGTCATACACTCCTCGAAAAAATGGAGTGGCAATGTGGGTGAACATAACCTTGTTGGATAGAACAAGAGATATATTGAAGACTATAGGAATTTTTAAGAAGTTATGGGATAATGTAATGAAGAGAACATGTTATGTGATCAATCGATTAACTTTTTTGATGATTGATATGAAAAAACTAATGAATAGTTGGAGTGTTGAACCTACTTATTGTTCTTGGTTACATACTTATGGAGGTCATGTATCTGTATTGTTTAATGATCAGGAAAGATTGAAGTTGAATTTGAGATCCAATGAACGTATATTCTTAGGATATGTTGATGGTGTGAAGGATTATCATATGTGGGACCCCACTACCCATAGACTTATCATCAGTATGGATGTTATATGTCTAGAAGATAAGGTGCATGTGATGATTAATGGGTACTTGAAGAAAGAGAACACATAAAATATAATAGTTGGGGTGGAGGTAGAGTCCATAGAAGAACCAATTTCATTTGAGGAGCATGATGATCAAGTTATGATTGATTTTGGACAATGATGATCAAATCAAGATAAAAGATAACCAATATGTCACATAGAATTTATCACTAAGAGAAATATTGTTTACTAATTATTGATGCAGGATGGTAATCCTTAATATTTTTTTAGAGGTGATGTGGAGATAAAAAATATCAAAATGGATGGAAGCAATTCAAAAGAAACTTGATGCCCTTCACAAGAACAAGACTTGAGATATTGATCCCTTACATCATGGAAGGAAGTCTATCAGCAAAAACAGGTTTTTTAAGATCAATTGGGATGAAAAGGAATAATTTAAAAGATATCATGCAAGACTGGTGGTCAAAGGATATGCATAGGGAGAAGTTATTGATTTCAAGGAAATATTTTCTCCCATTGTTAGAAAAACGACTGTTCTGATAGTTATGGGGATGTGTGCAATATATAGTTTTACTCTAGAGTAGCTAGATTTGAAGATAACTTTTATACATGATGATCTTGATAAATATATATAAATTCTCTAATCGGAATGGTTTTCAAAATAAGGAATAGTGAACATGGTTTTTAGGTGAGAAAAAAATTTTATGGTATTAAGCAGGAACCAAGGTGTTGGTACAAGATATTTTATTCTTATATCATGAGTATTGGACACAAAATACTTCATTCAGATACTTGTACATATTTCATGGGATCATATGGTAATGATTTTATTGTTCTTCTATTGTATTTGGATGACATGTTGATAATTTTCATGGGATTATGATATGAAGGAATTAGGACCAAAAACTAATATCTTGGGATACATATTTAATGAGATTGAAATAAGGGTATGATTTATCTATCAAAAAATAATTTCTTGAGGAATATCTTGAAATACTTCCACATACGACATTATAGGCCTATATTTACCCCACATACTTTTAATTTTACGTAATCCTCTATGATGAATCATAATAGTGATAACAATGAAGTATAGAGGATAGAGATGTCTCAATTACCTTATGCACCAGCAGTGGGTAGTATGATATTATCTATGGTTTATATAAGACCAGAAATTTCACATGTAGTGGGATAAGTTAGTTGGTATGTGGATAATTAAATACAGGATCATTGGAACATATTAAAGAAGACCCTTAGATACTTCAAGTAGATCCCATATTCTGTATTATGTTATTGAGGATCAAATTTCACTATTAGAGCCTACGTAGATTCAGATTTTGTAGGTGATTATGACCAATGAAAATACACTTTGGGTTATGTGTTTAATTTTATAGGATGAGTTGTGAGATGGAATTCAAAGTTATAGTTTGTTATATATTTATTCACGACTAAGGTAGAGTACATGAAAACTACATAGGCTTGCAAAGAAGTGATTTAGATGTGAAGGTTTCCAGAGGATCCCAAACAATGACAGAAGTATATCCAATTGTTTTGTGACAATCATAGCACCGTGAAAATTAAAAGGAATCTATCTTTTCATTCCAAGATAAAGCACATTATGGTACAATGTCACTTTGTTCGAGATGTGGTGGAGGAAGGAAGAGCGGATTTGCAGAAAATTTATATTGAAGAAAATTAGGTTAATTTTATGATGAAGTTTATTAACATTGTTAAGTTAATATAGTAAAAAACCTCAATCATAATCATAGATATAAGAGAAACATGGTTAGATGATAGAAAATATTTATGGAAATATTATTTGATCCCAATCTGATATCCATGTGTGATATATATTGGCATTTGTTTCTCACAAACAATGTCACCCCCTTGATTTTTCAAAGGGGGCTAGTGTGGTTAGTGGGATGGGTGAAAAACTAACCCATGGAGATAAATAGGGGAGGAAGATCAAGTAAGGGACTTACCTATAAAAGGCAGAGTGCTATGATGGTTTTAGCATCATCACCTCAAGTATTGAGCTTCTTATTTCCACATTTGGAGTGTTATATTTTTTGAGGAGCATTATACATTACCCAAGATAGTAATTTACATGGATATTTTCCTTATAATAGAAAGATAATGTGTTTAACCTCATTTACCATAGTGATATCATTTAATTTTTCAATGGTTTTTTACCCCTCATTATTTGTGGGGTTTTCTATGTTACATCTATTATTCCTTTTTTATTTATTTTTTCTTTACTTTTATCTCACAATTATCACATAATTAAAGGGCCAATAATATTTGATCCCAATATAATCCTTACTAAATATATTTTTATCAGATTCTATAAAACAAATGTGGGTTGTACTATGAGGTTCGATGGAGTAATTGAGTTGTATGGTTATAATTTTGTTTCTCAAAATTAAAAAAAGAAGTTATCATGTTTATAATTATATAAATAGAAGGAAGAATCAAGAAAACATGAATAATACAAATCTAGTAATGAAATCTCATAATCGGAAGTGTAACATGCTGATTCTAACAAACCAAAAACAATGAACGAGAGAATAAAAAGTACCGATTCATGAAAACATTTACAATAGATAACATGCTAATGAGAATATATATAATAAGTTTGATATTAATACTGATAAGTACCAAGACCTATTAGAGATAACAGTCTCAAACATAAGCGATATTATTAATAGAAACGATTGACATAAAGTAATAATCAAATCATAAAGAGAACCCTAGGTTTTTGACATTATTTATCTATTTGGCCAATATGCATGGTGTAGGGGTACCAAGACTCCAATATGAAAAAAATGCGATTATAAAAGATATGTGACAAATAATTAATCATAACCATATAAGAAAAATGCACGTGAGGAAAATATCTATGGTTCGGGTTCTTGAAATGCCTGGACTCACAGTAGAACCAAGTTGGGGATTCATCATATACTCTACACCTTGGAAAAACTCAAACAACACAGGAAACATAGAACCAAAGAATAATCAAATACAAGGCATAAATAACCGATATAAAAGAAGAATAATACCATAATAAGGCCCCTTACTAGGGATAAATATCTCATATGTGTTTTCATAGAGCCTCTATGTAATTAGGTCTTATGGTTTGGGTCATCGAGATTGTACTCCTATATAATCTTCATTTCAATCTAAGAAAAAGGAACACCAAGGAACACTAGGAACTCATCAGATCTCATCACCAAGCATAGATAAAGATGATCAAAACTTATCTAGATCACTATTTCTTCTTTGGTAAGTCAAGGAATCCCACCAGTGCTCCTCCATCTACTCTTCTCCCTTGAGGAAAACTAGAGCTCCCAAAACCATGGAGTTTTTTCACCCAACTAAATCTCCCACAAGTGGAGAGGTAGATTCAAAATCTAGGAGTAATTATAGTAGGTGTAGAGGAATACTAGAGAATATAACCAAGGATATCAAAAATCTTGATAAGTGTCCCAACATAATCACTTAAAAAACAAAATAAGGATATATGACATCAGAGGATAATCTATCAAGGGTCACCCATAGATCAAGCCAATCTGTTTCACAAAGAATGAAAAAAGGGAGGAATAGAAAACCATAGCATTATAAGGATCAATGGATCAACATCAGGTATGAGGATGACATAGATCAAATGGGAAAGAAACCCAAGGCTAATGGAACATTCCCAATGTATAAACCGAACAAATGGCCCACATAAACTAATAAAATCAGCTCAAGCTAAATAATACATAAATCCAACATATAAAAATGGAAAATATTAAATGAAAATGAATATTATGACAAGTAAAAAAAATGTGTAACACCCCAAATTTCGGGTATCCTAAAATGATGATATTATGCATTTACTTTTGTTAAATCCCTTTTAACCAAACCAAAATTTAAAGGATAAACATAAGTCTCTTTATTTAAATAAGAACACGGTAGTGTCTAAATACGCTGAGATCAAAAGAGTAATCATGCTTACCAAATATACCTATTAAAAACCCTATCAGAACTACTGGAAGACCCCCAATCACCACAATGAGGCCCAGTAAGTAAAGGAGATCCTTCGAGTCAACTAAAGAAAAAAACATCACCATTACGATCATAAAAACCATGATGAGCATTAGTGGAATGGGAAGCACCATATTCTTCCTTTTGAGTTTTAGAACACCGTAAGGTTTGGCTTTATAGGACACTTTTTGACCATTTCTCTAGTGACCATTGGAAGGTAACGGTTATAAAGAAATAGACATTGGACCTTGTTAGGATAAGTGAACTTATTTAAATATTAACTAGTATCCAAATTATTGAGTTATGATTATGGTTATAATTAAACCATCATTTATGAACTCTAAAAGGATATGGTGTAAAACTTCGTTTCACCCTTACGTGATTTTGAAAAGAAATAAGGAAGTCAAAACACTTTGCGAATTTTTCAAATAAGATGTAACGATTTTCATTTTTTAAATAATGTTATAAACTATGTTTATGTTCTTCAAATTAAATTATGTTTTGATTTAACTATGTTTTCGAGGATACTAGTATATAAATTATAGTGTAGGTTTATTAAAATTTTCCTTTTTATAACTTTTTGAGTTAAAAAAGGGGTTTAATATTTTTTATTTTAGAAATAATTATAACTAAAACAAGTTTAATTTGTATTCATTAATGTTTAAGAATATAAAATTCTATATAGTTTTAGTAAATGGATTGTTTCCCCTTATTAAAATATTATTTTAGTGTAGCTTTTTAAAAACAAAATTGGACCACTAGGGCTAGCACTTTTTGGCTAGGGCCAAGGGAGGAAGCTCACACTAAGTGGCTGAGCCTAACCCTCAGTCCCAAGCCAAGCCTGGCCCGATCTTGGGCAGAGGATCCCCGTAGGGCGCTTGGGAGAGAGCAAGAGCGCAAAGGTGCACCAGTGTGGGCGTGAGTCTGCGGTGGGGTCTTTGTAGGCTAAGGCCTACGGGCGGGAGCCCGTGTATAGGGCCCCTTTCGTGGGTGTTGTGTTATTTTTGAGCACTTTTTGGGAGGCCTGAGGTTATAAGGGAGGCGAAAACCGTTATCCGTTTCGATGTGGGAAGAAATTTTTCGGGAGAAACACAATCTGGACCGTTGGATCACATCGCGCATGATCTGGGATGTTCTTTCCAATCCCACGCTCGACCCTTAGCAACTGCGTCTCTCTGCATAGTTTTTGTCAACGTTTGATCCGGCATGATATGATCATGGCCATTTGAGTTTTTTAAATTTCCACATCGAACGTAGACCAACCGATGAATCTTAGATCTAATCTAAGACGCTCAATTCTTTTAAAACAATGGACGCATTTCATCCCTTGGATCATTGTTGGGATTGATCTAGACCGTCCGTTCTTCCCTAGAATTTCCCCAAGCCTTGTCTTTTTCTTCCTCCACGCATGGGTTACACCAGTAACCCTACCCTATGGAACACCCCTCATTTTCATCACCTCTGACCGTCGGGGACCCCCATGTCTCCTCATTTTCTTCAAGCAAAACACCCCCCATTGAATACAATGCAAGTGGGTACGTTTTTGTATGGAAGGTGGTGTGTGAGCTTTTGTATATAAATAACTGTGACCTCTCGGTTCTTCTCTCCCATTCAAGTCTCCAGCGAGCCCATCCAACCCTCCCTGAAGTCCTCATTTCCCGGGTTTTTAAAGTAAGGGTTTTAATTTTTTCCTTGTTTTTATTATATCAGAATATATACACTTATATATTCAATATATATATATATATATATATATATTTTAACCTTACAGTTCAGTCCAAACGTTCTTAAATGTTGAACCTAGGCCTTCGAGTTCTCTTGAATTCTATTAGATTAAATAATGTAAGGATTATACCTGGCCTCATTTTTTTGTTTTGAAAATATATATATACTTTTGGTTATATGTATATACGGCAGTTATATGTAGTAATGGGCATGACCTTTCTACATGGATTATATGTACAATGTTTGTGTATAATTTTTCACGAACTGCACATATTCACATACACATAATTTCATATTTAAATAATAAATAAATTTTGAAAATGTTATAAATATGATCGGGTTTTTATAAAAATATTTTTTGTAGGTTTTCATAAACAAATTTTTATGACTAAGGGCATGACCTTCAATATTCAAAATGTTGTTGAACTATTATTCATAGGGGATTATCACAAATGGGTGTTCCAATCTTTCATTTTGAGTTCGGGTACATACAAATATTTTATATGTTGCATGAACCTTGATTTCAGTTGTTAAGGTCCTTACACATTAAGTCTTGAGTTAAGGTGGAGTTTTAAAAACATAAGAAATATGGTGTTAAACAAAACTTATATCCACATTTAAGAGTAACTTTTTTGTTTTCCCTATCTTTTAGATTATTTTCCTTATGGTAAAGATTCATGCTTTCAATCGTGGAAATTATTCATTATTATCAAAAGGCTTAACAATATTTAATGTTTTCGCATGTGCAAGATCAAAACACTACATGAGATTTTTGGTTCACCTTGTAATTAATTTGATGATAAAATTTTAGAATTTCATGAAAAAACTTGCATGTCATAAATTCTATATTTCTGTTCTTTCAGTATGTTAAATGGCAATGTATGTGCCATAATATTCCTTTCTTCTTTCCTTTTAATAACTGTCATATGATTGTTAGGTTGGTTTTTAATCCTCTAGATGCATGTCTCACTGATAAGATATGCAAATTCAACTACTATGACCAACTATGAATGAACTATTTAAGGTGGTATGTGACACCTTGAATATACAACCCCATTTAAGTAATGTATTGATTTATGTGGATCAAATGAATGTAAAGACACATTAAGGGTGCACCCTGATAGTGTACGAATGCATTGGGTACATAATTAATCTCTATAGACTATAAGATTTACGATAACCTGGTGAATAACCTCGGTAATTTTGTTTATTGAAACATTGTGGATGGACCTCAGTGATATGTTCATGAATGTATAAATGAAATTTTGAAACCACATATTCATGTCATGTTACATGTTCTCTTTAAGATTATATGCCTATTCTTTCACTACTCTTGCCCTAATGTTTTTATCAAGGCCATATTGAGGTCACAAGTAAAAGTTTGGGGCATGAATCGTGTAAAATAGTCTCCAAAATATGGAATTAAAGTTTTTTTCCTTCACACACAACTCTGATTAATTATTACTCTTAAGGGTTTAATTTTTTCTTAAAAATTCATACATCATACTTTTTCGGGATATCTTTTACTACACAGTTTTTAAAATGTCTGAATTGATTCATGTATTCATTGAAAATATTAGTTAAGAACTTTTATGTTATGATACATGTGTTACAGTTTTCTATAAGAGAATGTTGTTTGGATAGGTTTTTAAAAAATGATTTCAAAAGTTTCATTGGTTTATTTTAAATACCTTACTGGGAATTGTTATGTTCACCCTATGTTTTGAATTTTAAATTTTCAGGTAACAACTTTTATCAGATGAAACATTTCTGAAGTTACTGGTTTCCCAGAGCCTGAACCGAACTCGATACTCTGTATGGGATGTGATGTGTGTTTATCAGTGCATGTTTCTATTTTAAAACAACACATCATTTCCATAAGGAATCGGCTACTAGTTTTTCTTAGGTCGGGTCTTCACAGTTGGTATCAGAGGATTCAGTTTGGATAACTCTGGCAAGCCAGAACTTAAACAAAGTAAAATATACTTCAGCATTACTAAAAATGAGTTTTATTAATTTTCATATGGAAAACAACGTTACTAATATTTTTTCTCTTCCCAATGAGGCCTTAGAAACCATAATATCAATAGCCATCCATGAAGCTTTTATAAACAATTCCTATATACGTATGTCATGCAAACGTCTCTATGATGTGTCCAACTCTCCCTGTGTACTTCAACTCCACTGAAGAGCGGGTCTGGATTACATCTTTATGATGAAATCCTAGTTTCCATCTTACAAATGATGGGGGAAGTACTATGAGGGACTTTTTAGATGCTTCACCATATTGGAAGGTGTATCGTCCCTCACAGCTTTCCAAGAGGCTGCTGTAGAGGAAGATCTCTACACAACATACATGTGCCAAGTATTTTCCTATTGACATTTTGGTCAAATGATGGACTTTGGCATCCTTGAATACAAAGCCTCTCATTCTGTGTATAGACAACAAGTACATAAGGATGTCTCATAGTACCACACCCCACATGTTAGACTACGGAGATGCCATAAGTGCTCCCACGACATCGAACATGATTTCTCGGGTTGCATATAGTTTAGGGAGATAGAGAGTTTCGAGCTTTTCTTGGGAATTCACGTGTTAGGGAAATAGGGAAACCATTAGATTAGTTTTATATTGTGCACTAGTAGTTATATAAAGAACATATTTTTTTATCAATTTTTTATTATGTCATTACTTTATGTAAACTTTTGGATGGATTTGAAGTGATTGAACTCTCATCATAAACATTCAGATGGAAGGACAGACCCACATGTTATCTCTTCCTACTGAGATAATGGATATTATTACAATCAAAACCTCTGGAGATGAGTATCGTCCCTTCACAAACCTATGAGTAACGTGCAAGAAAATGTTTGAGTTGAAAAACGGTCTGGGGATTCTCTGCACCTATCAAGGGAATTCTCCCATCTATTGTTTCATAGGCTCAGCACAATTGGCCGACTATAAGCAGAGAGAAAAATACCACGAATGGCTCTTCCTGTGTTTCACCCTAGGCCGGAACTACATGGAAAGAGTTAAATATAAAGAGGGTGATTTAGAGGGAAATGGTTATGCGACCTACATGTACCAACTCTGCAGCCTTAGCATGTACGACAACGTCTATAACTTAGATGTTCTCGATTGAGATATATTTCGGAAAGTTCTTCGTATATTTGTCCATATGGACATTTCCAAACTTTGTAACATTAGATCCTCCCTCTGGAATCACGAGTGTTCGGTGCATGAGTTCAACCCCTTCAGCATGAAGTGTATCTAGATCTAAGAACTAGAGGAATTGAGCATCAATTTGGGTGTTTCGTTGAATGAACCTAAGGATCCTCTACGATGGGGGATATGGTGGGAAAAACTGAGAGCTTCCTCTTAGAAAGTTTGTATGAAAGGAATTGCGGGGACACAATTCCTTTATGGGGGGAGTAATGTAACACCTCGAATTTTGGGTATCATATAATGATGATATTATGCGTTTACTTTTGTTAAATCCCTTTTAACAGAATAAAAATTTAAAGGATGAATATAAGGCTATTTATTTAAATAAGAACATTGTAGTGTCTACAATACACCGAGATCAAAAGAGTAATCATGCTAACCAAATATACCTATTAAAAAACTTATCAGAACTATTGGAAGACCCCCATTCACAATGAGTCCTAAAAAGTTATGGATATCCTTCGAGTCAACTAAAGAAAAAAACATCACCACTGTGATCATAAAAACCATGATGAGAATCAGCAGAATGGGAAGCACCATCTTCTTCCTTTTGAGTTTTAGGACACCGTAAGGTTTGGTTTTATATGGCACTTTTTTTTACTGTAGCTCTAGTGACCATTGGAAGTTAACGGTTGTAAAAAATAGTCATTGGACCTCATTAGGATAAGTGAAGTAATTTAAATATTAATTAGTTTCCAAATAATTGAGTTATCATTAAGGTTATAATTAAACCATCATTTATGAACTCTAAAAGGATATGATGATAAACATCATTTCAACCTTATGTGATTTTGAAAATAATTAAGGAATTCAAAACACTTTGTGAAATTTTCAAATACAATGTAACGATTTTAATTTCATAAATAATTTTATAAACTATGTTTAAGTTTTTAAAATTATATTTTGTTTTTTTGGAACTAACTTATCATGTATACTAGTTTATAAATTATAATGTAGTTTTATTAATATTTCATTTTCATAGATTTTTGAGTTAAAAAAGGGGTTTAGTATTTTTAATTTTAGAAATACTTATAACTAAAACAAGTTTAATTTGTATTCATTAATGTTTAAGAACATAAAATTATATATATTTATTATAAATGGATTGTTTCCTCTTCTTAAAACTTTTTTAGGGTAACTTTTTCAAAAAAAAAATGGCCCACTAGGGCCAGCCCTTTTTGGCTATGGCGGAGGGAGGAAGCTCACACGAAGTGGCTGAGCATGACCCTTATCCCCAAGCCAAGGTCGGCCCAAGCTCGGGCAGAGGTTCCCTGAAGGGCGCTCGGGAGTGAGCAAGAGCTCATAGGCGCACCAGTGTGGGCATGAGGCCGCGACGGGGTCTGGGTAGGCCATGGCCAGCGGGCGGGAGCCCGTGTATAGGGCCCCCTTCTTGGGTGTTGTGTTATTTCTAAGCACTTGTTGCGAGGCCTAGGGTTATAAGGGAGGTGAAAACTGCTCTCCATTTCTATGTGGGAAGCAGTTTTTCGGGCGAAATGTGATATGGACCATTGGATCACGTCGCTCTTGATCTGGGCCATTGCTTCTGATCCTGTGCTCGACCCTCAGCGACCGCGTCTCTCTCCGTGGTTTTTGTCAACCGTTCGATCAGGAACGATCTAATCGTGGCTGTTCAAGGATTTTAAATTATCGCATCGAACATAGACCGTCTGACGAAACTTATATCTAATATAAACCACTCAATTATTTTAAAAAAATAGACACATATCATCCATTGGATCGATGTTGGGATCGATCTGGACCGTCCGTTTTTCCCCGAAATTTCACCTAGCTACGTCATCTTCTTCATACATGCATGGGTTACACCAGTAACCCTACCCTATAGAACACCCCTCGTTTTCTTCACCTCTGACTACCAGGGACCCCCATGTCTCCCCATTTTCTTCAAGAACAACACCCCCCCCTCATTGAATGCATTGAAAGTGGGTACGTTTTTGCATGGAAGGTGGTGTGTGAGATTTTGTATATAAATAACCGAGACCTCTTAGTTCTTCTCTCTCATTAGAGTCTCTAGTGTTCCCGAACAACCCTCCCTGAAGTCCTCCTTTCCGTGGTTATTAATATAAAGGTTTTTAGTGTTTCCTTGTTTTTCTTCTTTGAGAATATATACACTTATATATTCAAAATATATATATATATATTTAACCTTACTGTTCAGTCCAAACGTTCTTAAATGTTGAACCAAAGCCTTCTAGTTCTCTGGAATTCAAATAGTTTAAAGAATGTAATGATTATACCCGACCTCGTTTTTTTGTTTTGAAAATACATATATACTTTTGCTTATATGTATATACGTCGGTTATATTCTAGAATGGGAATGACCTTTATACTTCAGTTATATGTATGATGTTTGTGTATAATTGTTCATGCACTTCACATATTCACATACACTTAATTTCATAATTAAATAATAAATAAATTTGGAAAATGTTATATATATGATCAGGTTTTTATAAAAAAATAGTAGGTTTTCATAGTCAAATTTTTATGACTAAGGGCATGACCTGCCCTATTCAAAATGTTGTTGAACTAATATTCATAGGGGATTAACCACATGGGTGTGCAATTATTTCAGTTTGAGTTTGGGTACATACATATATTTTATATGTTGTGTGAACCTTGATTTTTGTTGTTAAGGTTCTTATACATTAAGTCTCGAGTATAGGTGGAGTTTTAAAAACATAAGTAATAGGGTGTTAAACAATACTTATATCCACATTTAAGAGTAACTTATTTGTTTTCCATATGTTTTAAATGATGTTTCTTATGGTGAAGATTCATGCTTTCTATCATATACATTATTTAGTATTATGAAAAGTCTTAACAATATGGAATGTTTTAGCATGTTCAAGCTCAAAACCATACTTGAGATTTTTGGTTCACCTTGTAATCATTTGGATGATAAAATTTTATAATTTCAAGAACAAACTTGCAAGTGATAAATTCTAGTTTTCTATTCTTTCATTACCATATATGTCAATGTATGTGCCATAATCTGCCTTTCTTCTTTCCTTTTAATAATGATCATATGATTTTTATCTTGGTTTCTAATCATCTAGATGCCTTTATCACTTATAAGATATTTAAATTCAACTAATATGACCAACTATGAATGAACTATTCAAGGTGTTTTGGGAAATCTTGAATATATAACCCCGTTTTTAGTGAAGTATAGATTTATGTGTCTCACATGAAATTAAAGACATATTAAGGGTGTGCCCTGATAGTCTCCAATGCATTGGGTAAAGAAATAATCTTTAGAGATGACAAGCTTCATGATACCCTGGTGGATAACCTCGGTAATTTTTCTTTATTGACACTTTGGGGATGAACCTTGGTGATATGTTCATGAATGTCTCAATGAAATTTTGAATCCACATATTCAAGTAATGTTACAAGTTCTTTTCAAGATGATAGGCCTATTCTTTCACTACTCTTGACCTTATGTTTTTATCAAGTTCTTATTGATGTCACAAGTAATAGTTTGGGGCATGATTCGTGTAAAATAGTAACCAACATATGAAATTGATGTTTTTTTCCTTCACATGCAACTATGATTAAGTATTAATCTTAATGGTTTAATTTGTTCTTAAACATTCATACGTCATACGTGTTTAGGATATCTTTTACATCCCCTTTTTGAAAATTTCCTAATTGATTCATGTATTCCTTGAAAATCATAGTTGAACAATTTTTTGTTATGTTACATGTGTTACAGTTTTCTATAAGAGAATGTTTTTGGATAAGTTTTTTAAAAATGCATTTAAAAGTTTCATTGGTTTATTTTAAACCCCTTACTCTGCATTATTATTCTCACCCTATGTTTTGAATTTTAAATTTTCAGGAAACGACTTTTATCAAATGAAACATTTCTGAAGTAACCAGTTTCCCATAGCCCGAACCGAACTCAATCCTTTGTATGGGATGTGATGTGTGTTTATCAGTGCATGTTTTTGTTTTAAAATGAAATATCATATTCAGAAGGCGCCAACTCCTAGTTTTTATGGCGTCGGGTCTTCACATAATACATGGAATTAAAATCATTTAATTTACAATATTGAGTGAATAATGTTCAGAAATCTCCACCTTGTAGATGAAATGCATTTACATAAACACCCGATGTTCCTATATCACCTGTAACACCCCAATATTTTATAGTATGTCACTCCTTAAATAAGTTCATTTTATTTGATAGATTATGTTGTATTCAATACCAAAATTTGTTTATGCTACCCACAATAATGAGTTGGCTGGCGTTAAATGCAAGACTGATTTTTAACAAACAATAATATATTATTAAAATATTATTATTTAATATAATTAGTTTTAACCTAGCCATTAAGTTAGTGGTTATGAATAGTATTAACTAACTTATGAAAATATATGCCTGAATTCATTGGTTCTAAATTAATTAAAAATGAATATAGTAACCAACTGAATATATATGAGATGTTTTTTAAAGAACTATTTTTATGCACACAAAGTAATTTTATTCTAATAAATTAAATTAATTACTATTATAGAATGGTATTAAAGAAATATAAATTTTATATATTAAATAATTTTTTTTGATATTCATATAATATATTTGATAGATATAAGATAATAACAAACCTAATATTACACATAAAACATGTTTTTTTTTTCTAAAAATGGTTTTATCTTCTTTTAATGGAGAACCTATTTTAAATACAATTTTTGGCAATTTTATGATTTATATTTGAAAAAGTAAATTTCATATTTTAAATATAAAAATTTACTTTAGTTAAATTTTTGGTAATTTTTTGATAAGTTTCATGTTTTGATGAATAGTGAAAAATAGTAAATTTTAATTGAAAATAACTTTTTTTCATCAAAATAAATTATAGTGTTAAATTATATTATTGAATGTTTTCAAAGTATAAATAGATTATTTTTATCATTTAATACATTTTAGGTTATTGTAATCAATTTTACAATGAATTTAGATATAAAAATGTTTCAATCTTTTGCAGGTTTAAACTTTAATAACTCATTTTCTCAGCCGTCAAAAAGATCAATTTTAAATTATTTAATACAAATTATATGTTTTAAATTATGAATAATGGATTATATATTTGGAATTTAGTGGGTCCAAATTATTTTAATAGTTTTCTTTTATTTTTGTTAATATGAATAGTAAAATTTAGTAAAATTTGTATTACCACAGTTAAGGGTAAATTAAGTAATTATGGATATAAATGATATTATAAAATTACCCAAACACTTTTCCTAATTTCATTTAATGAGTGGTTTTCTCCCAAAATCATCATTAGGCCGAAATTATACTCTTTTTAAGCCACTTGGATGGGAATAATACATTTATTATATTTTATTTAAAGATAAGTTAAAAATGGCATACTCATGTCTTTAATAAGTATTACATTTTTAATACATGGTTATAGAAAATATAAATTAGACTATACATATTAATTTGGAAGAAAATAAAGTTATCTTCATCATGATAATTTATTTAAAATTTTTAGAGAAGAAATAATTTAATCAAATGCTTTCATAATAATGACGTAGTAATTGTTTAATTAATGGAAATAAAAAATACATGATAATAAAAAAAATAAAATGAATAAAATTTGATATAATTAATGGCATCCATGAATTTTATAGATAATATAGAAATGTTAGTGATATATTATAAGTTTTGGTTTGAAGTTATCATGAAGTTAGGATATTTTTTAAAAAGAAAAATATTGAATAGTATCAGAAATGATAAAAATGATACTTTAAAATAAATAATATTTTATTAAATGATATAATATGAATAAAAATATAAATTTGGATAAATAACTACAATAAGGTTAAATATGTAATCAATGATCCATTTGGGTTTCGTTTATCATTTTATAATAACTATAATATCCCTAATGAGTAAAAAAAGTTGTCATGGTAAGAGTTAAAGGGTTTAACTAAGGGTTGAAGACAAATGATAAGGTTATCATTGTGACCTAAACATGTCTAAAAATTATTTTTTGAGAGTATTAAGACCCATAATCATCTTAGGTTTTAAATAAAACACTTTAAATACATTTTTAATTAAAAAATAATATATATTAATTTAATATTTTGGGAGTTTCCTAAAATGCCCCACTTAAATTATAAAAGGGAACTTTCTCCCTAACTTCCACACACCAATTTGAACCTTCTAGATTGACCAAACCCTTCCCATTTATCTTATTAACATCCATA
Source organism: Viscum album (assembly GCA_963277665.1). NCBI lineage: Eukaryota > Viridiplantae > Streptophyta > Magnoliopsida > Santalales > Viscaceae > Viscum > Viscum album. The sequence goes on along the minus strand of OY728148.1, from coordinate 956,941,558 downwards.
TACACATATTAGAGGCTCTGGTCTTCTCATAAGACTAACCCTAGCATCTCTAAGAGAAGATCTGTAGAGACCCAACCCCAGATGGCCCAAAGCTGGAGTCTACTACTATTGCATTGACATGATTACGAGGAATTAAATCCCAAAGGACTGAGAGTTTAGTAGTCCTGATAAAATAGATATATACATGAGAAAATAATAAACTAATTACTACATATTTTTCTTCTTCTTTGTAAATAAAAATCATTGAGGATAACTCTAATATAGTTAGTAAATTCATACACATCCTTCATAGTATGTTTCTTGGATTCCTAAGTAAATAAATATAATATGGGTGAGATGAAATGATTATTAAGGTCAAAATATAGTTGGAGAAACAACTAATCAATGAGAATAATAATTATGAAATGGTGAATAACTAAATTCACATTCCATGTAATCAACAAACTGAGAAAGAGGTGCATAAACAATATGACAAGTTAATAAATGAAAACATGTGACATTAAAATAACTAGATAAGAATAATGAAATATGGTAAGGTAAGAAACTAAAACACATAATATATAAAAAATTAAAAAATTAAATGTATCCATAGACATGTTGACACAAAATCTCATGGATGAATAATAAATGAAACTAAATTAGGTAAATTCTTTCTTAATGGACGTCATGTCTAAGGCACATGAAAACCTATATCGTCAAGAACTTTCAAATGATGGTTTAAAATATTCTGATTTGCACAGATAATTTGTCTCAAGAGAACCTATCGATTCATTTAGGATCTATATAATGTTTAGTCTCCTCCCATTATTTATTCTCCCAATTATTCCTCAAATAGAATAATCAAAATATATAATATTCCTTATCAAATATTTGTATTGAATAAAGAAGATGAAATTATCAATATTTTCGGAAATAATAAAATAACTTTCAAAGTAGACATCGTATGTAAAATGGTATCTGATTTAGGAAATATTAACATCCATAATGAATGAAATGGATAAATAGGGGTAAATTCAATGTTCAATGATCAGAGGATATTGAATATTTCTAGGGGAATAACAAATAATTCAAGGAAGTGAATTTGATTACTATCCATAGAAAAATCAATAATAAACAATTCAAAGGAGGAATACAAATGATATCAATACAAAAAAATCTTAAGTGGAGTAAAAATAAAGGGTTCACTACTACAAAATAGGCCTTTAAAAGTGATAGAATATTCCTTTATCAATTCTAATAAAACACTGACAATTTGAGCATGGTTAAAAGTTCAAAACATTATGAGTGCTAAAAAAGCACTGTTAAATTCCCCCTTTAACAATGATAAAAAAACCTTGTTTAAAGGGTCCTTTAACAACACTTTTTTAGTGATGTTAAAGGGGGCCTTTAATAACACTTTTTTAGTGATGATAAAGGCAGCACTGTTAAAGGGGTAAAATTATATTTTTTAGACACCTATGAGCTTAACCCCCTTTATCAGCGCTTCCATGAACCCTTTAATAGTGCTCCACCCCCCTATTAGTGCTTTTCACCCTTCCACCTTTTATCATCACTTTGGGAATTTCTATCCTTATGTGCATCTTTATGGATTCAAACCCTACACCTATCCTTCGAAGATGGAACACCTTTACCACTACACTATGTTGTTTTGATGAATATTTAATGATATTTCTGTTTATATATGTATATATATATATATACATATATTTATATAATTATTTTAAAATACATTTATACAATATGTGTGTGTGTGTGTGATATATATATACTTATATTTATTTAAAAATATTATATATTATATTCATTTTTATATAATAGAATAGAATATAAATATATATCTCTTTATTAATACACAAATATGTATATGTATATATAATGTAAAAATGGATAGATATTATTTTAAATACATCTTTAGAATATGTATTTATTTACATATATTAGAATATACATTTTTACATAAATTTGATGATATATGTATTTATATGGGTGATTTATTATAATTAAACATATGAAACATGCATATATTTAATTATAAATATTATTAAATTAAGAAAAATTATAAAATTTCAAAACCATAATATCAATATAAATGTAATACCTAGAAATAAAATTAGTCACCACCAAAAAAGGCAATAATACCCTCTTAAAATAGGTTTAACATCCATTCATGGTCAAAAAATCAGGGTACCCTGACGAAAAACTCTATTTTGAGATCTTATGAGATTTTTTGGCCTTTAAACATGTGATAGAGGATTACCATTGTTACTAAGGGTGTGGATCTCGTCAAAAAAATTTATTTGATATGTGGTAGAGCATAAATGGACACCCAGATCAAAAGTTATCAATGTTTGAGGTTTGAGTTACGTTTTCAACTTATATTAGATATTTTATTATTTTTTTTGAATTTCTATATTCAAATTGATATTAAATGACTATTAATCGAAAATAATAAGAAAATTATTAATTAAAAATATATAATTATTTATTTTATAATCCATTTTCACAAAATATATTATATATTAATTGTAAAATTTTATTTAACTTATCTAAATCATATTTTTAAAAATATATATTATATTTATATCAAAATAAATATATTTATATATTAATATAATATTCTTAATGATTTTTTTAGTATACCTATATCAGAGCTACTAAAAAATGTTGATAAAGAGGGGTCTTTATCAGCACTTCTAAAAAAGCGCTGATAAGGACCGCCTTTAACCGTGATTTTTTACAAGTGCTATAAAAAGATCCCATTAATTAGTTCTTTTTTAAAAGTGATGATAAAGGTACCCATTTAACAATGTTTTTTATCATTAGTAAAGACCTCCTTTAATAATGTTTTTTTGCACTGACAAAGGGGGTCTTTAACATCATTTTTATCTAGGGCTGTTAGATCCCTAGTATTAGGAAAACCTAGTTTTGTAGTAGTTTCTATTTATGATGAGGAATAGAAATACTATAAAATTACCTTTAAAAAAATTGGGGAAAATATCCTATGAATATGAAAACATTTTGGAAAAAAGCTTCAACAAAAATCACTTATGAAAAAAAAATTATTTATAATGTAACCTTCTAGACATGAAAGGGAAGCTTCAAAGAAATGACAATAGGTAAATCTGTACTTGTCACGTGAGGTAAAAGAACATTCTATTTTCACGGTTAAAGGTCATAAAAATACATTGTTTGAAAAAAGAAAAGAATATTCCATTGAAAACAAAGTTAAAATTCAAAAAAGATAAAAACTTATTTACCAAATCATTTTAAGAATATTTTTGAAAAAATTTATTAAAACATGATTTTTAAAAGAAAACAGGTTCTCCAACTAAAGAGATAAATAAAGTTGGGTTTTCTTAAAATAATTTATAAAACCTTTTCAGTACCAAAGTGTGTAAAAATAATACTAATACTTGAAAATAGTCATGAATAACTAGATAATAATGAAAGGTTTTTTTTGAAAAATTGTTATAAAATTTCTTCTAATGGAAGATCCATTGCAAGATCATTAGTACTATTCTTGAGGATAATAATCTTTAAATATCCCAATGTGTCCCATACAACTTTGAAATTTTTTAAATAATAAGCCTCATAAAGGAATAATATTGAATGTAATTTTCAAATACAATGACAATAAATATATTTATGATATTAAATATCAAAATTGGTAGTATATACACCACATAAAATAATCAAATTTTGAATATGACATTTATCCCACAGATGTAAAAAGTGAGATGAGAATCCATTACCTTGAGTTTCCTTTTGGGTGAAAATCCTTCCACTTCTTGTGTAATAAACTTATTTTAATTTTTTAATTTATTGAAAAACTTTTTAAAGTTTAAAATTAATTTTATTTTACTTTTTACTATGTTTTATACAACTACTTGAAAAAATCTGTTTACGCTGGGTGTTTAGAACAAATTCGGATTATGTGTCAAAAACAACATTTTTAGGTCATCTATGATTAAATGGGTCATTATATAACATATCAAAAATAATAATCATGAAATAATTATCATATTGTTTCATTAATTATGTATTTAAAATAAATTATTAAATATGGTTATGAAAAATGAACCAGCGTTACAATCATGGAGATTGTAGGTTGTACGTACGAATGAGTAATGATCTTATTTTTCAATGACTTATATAGAGAGAAGTTAAGTAACACCATATCTTTCCAAAATGATCATTATATCATAAATAACATATTATTAAATCATATATACCTTTTTATAGAATAATTGTGATGTAAAATGAATCACATAGTGATGAGGAGACGGTAGTCCACATGTCCCCAAACGACGTTACCACTTTTTAAGTGTGTGAAAGGGTAATAAATAAAATGAAATATATATATATATATAGTATATATAAAGAAAGATAATTATTTTATTAATATCATATAATTTTTTTTGTGTCACATATTTTTAATTATAAACAACATTTATACATTCAATGGATCGTGTGAACAAATCACATCGCATTGAGGGGGCATTAATCCACACTTCCTCAAACAAAGTTATCATATTAAAAAAATGGAAAGTATTAAAGGTATGTGTTATAAAAAAATTAAAGAATTATAAAGAAATAATAAATATCATATATATCATAAATAAACATAGTGTCCATCAAAATTTCCAACCATGAATGTTGGTAAAGAAAAATGAACAATCATCATTTCGTGAGGCAGTAGTTTGTCATTCACAGAAACAATATGTTTGTTACCAATAAGATGGAAGTGTGTGTAAGTGTAGGTATAAACATTAGAATAAAAAAAATACTAGTATATTAATGGTAATTGTGTTTTTATATAATAATATAAAAAGAATATATGTGGGGTTGGACAATTGAAATAAAATTAGAAAGCTTGAGAGAATACATTACCTCTTAATCGGGTAACTACTTTTGGTTTCTCCCAAAATGATTCCATAGAAGGATTTATACTAAAATGGAGGCTTACAGTTATAGTGGAGGGATGTTGGGAAGATATATGGGATTATATTTTTCAAATCTATGTGGTTTTATATATGTCAAAAATGGGGAGAGGTGGCGGCCATTTATAAGGGAGGTAAAGGACTCGCTTGGTATTTTGAAATCATGTTAGGTGTACCATTGTTTTAACCAAAAATAATTTCATAAAAAGCCAAAAAAAATCAATAATGTAAGTATAATATCTTAATTATGTCCATAAAAGGGGTTTTGGAGAAGTTTCTAGGTCATTTGGCCCCTTAAGTTAAATGTTTAGTCCTTTATTAAGCTTAATTTTACCATAATAATTGTAAATAATTTTAATTACTGTCACTAATATTTTTATAAATTTTTTTTGTCTTATTAGAAATTAGAAATTATTATTATTACAAATATGGAATCAATTTTTCCAAATTCAAATCACAGAAGTGGTATAAATTAATTTAAATTTAATCCCCAAGATGGGATGACAATGAATGTTTTTATGGTAAAAAGGTATGAAAGATTGCTATTTTTTAGTATCAATTTAAAATTAAAATTTATTCCAATGACATAAATTGTATTAATTTATAAAAATATTATCTACTTAAACTTTAAAACCAATTAAAAATATAATTTGACCTTATAAATAAATTAGATAAAAAGAATTTTTGAACTAAAATTCAATATTTTTATCTATTCATTAAATATGAAATGTTTCAGAAAAATATCAAACATTCACACGACAATAATTATTAAATTTATATATCCAAGATTAAGTTTATTTTTACATATTAAATAAATTAATGAGTTATAATTATAATTTAAAATGTGTTCACTATTAAAAGGTGGTAAATTTCCTTTATAAACATATAGGCTTTATATGAAAAATATGGTTTAGTTTTATCTTATGCATATCAAACATAATGGATTAATATAAAAAATATTTTATTTAATATATAAAATATATTTCACTAAAATCATTCATTAATTTTAATTAACTATGTTTATTAAGACAAAACACCTTTTGATGTATATAAATAATAATATTTATTTTTTATATCCAATTGGTTCTTATTTTCATTTATGATTAGATGGTAACCAATGAATTCATTTTAAATTTATATAAACCATAAATTTTCATATGTTAGTTAATACTATTTATAACTGCTAACATAACGGCTTGGTTATATCATATTATATTAAATAATAATATTTTAATAATAAATTATTATTTGGTGAAAATCTGTCTTTCGTGTAATGGAAGCTATCAAGGAAGGTAATTTTTGCATGTAACCCAAGCTATCGAGGAAGGCCACTCTTGCATGAAACATAATCTATCAAGAAAGTCTTCTCTTGCATGAAACATAAGCTAACTCAGTGTTTCATTTATTAAAATACATAGAATCTATTTTAAATAGAAATTATTTTATAAAGTATCTAGATATTATTTTACCTTATGTGTTCAGGGTCGCATTTCAAACACGCTATCGAATACAAGGTTCTAACCTTAGATTTTTAGTTCATCACATTCTCCCCACCTTATTTAAATTACAGCCTTAGAATTTAAACTCGATCATAGTGATAGATTGTTTGATATTCCTATGTTTTAAATCCCACATCATGAGAAGGGTTTATAAGTCATCCTATATAAAAGAGAGAATATAAAGTACATAGGTCACATTGAATACCATGTAACTAGGTCTATATATAGGAGAACACCAGTGTAAAGTAGAGATACATAATTACTGGAAAATGTAAATATTTATACAGAGTGAATGAGGTCATCAATAACAAACAAGTGAATGATCAATGAAATGTTGGGGACCTCAAACCATAAATATATGATGATTTATAAGACCACATATTCAACAAAAATTTAGATATTAGGAAAACATTTTATTTTTAAGACTTTTTCCTAATGTTGGGTAATTATTTTACAACTTACGAAGATAATGAAATATTCTTACTTGATATGTTTCAATTTGATATGAAAAATCCTAAATTTTGGTTGTGCATTGATCAAATTCTAATTCATTCCTTTACTCCTAGAAATTAATTACCAATAATGATTTTTTATGCCCAAAGCACTAAAATAAACATTTAAAGGATCACGAGGCCTATAAAAGACTGAAAATTCTAATTATTTTCATTAACTATCTTCCAAAACAAATATTTTTAATAGATTATTATCTAATCATCAAAACCAAAACTACTGGTTTATCATTAACATTTATTCATAAATTTTTTTAAATAAAAACAATGAAAAATTTACCAAAAAATTTCATAGGTTAGTGGTTGGAAAAAACCCTTATCATACTTTGGTCATGGGTTTAAGACCCACACCCTTGCCATATTTGATTGGTTATCACCGAGCTTATAGGTCATCCTTTTCTAAAAAAATTAATATAATTCCTAAAATAAATATGATGGAAATATATTAAATTTGGTTAATCACAAAATAGACTTTTAACTAAATTTTTCAGTACAACGCTAATATATAAATACTTCATCTACTTATTTCCACATAGATCTTTCCTTAGTCTAGAGTTTATCCATAATTTCATTTATAGGATTTTTAAATCTTGATACACTATTTTCAATCTAAACACCCTAGTTTTAAACTAGGTTATTCATTGTCAAAATCCATTATGGTCGTTTTTGAAGAAAATGTAAATCATCCTAAACATATCCCCCAGGCGTGTCAAAGTAGTTGTGTAGTAAGGTTAATGGCCTAATTATTTCCATAAAATTAGTTTTGGAAAAATCATGAACTTGAGCCATACATTGTGGAAATAAAAGTTGATATGTCACTAATCCTACGCGATCAAGGATCTCAAAGGCGACAATATTACTCTGGCTAAAACTTCCCATTCTTTACAAAGTGTATGACTCTCTTCAATGGTTATATTGAAAGGAAAAATTTTTCTCTAACATCAAAATTAAATTCCCTTAGGTAGTAGTCAATATAGCTCTTTTACCGACTCTAGGTAGATTTTATATGTTTTTGTATGGATTGAAACTTCTTTGTCATCAATTTAACAAGATTGCGTCCACGTGTCTTTCATCCACAACTTCATCCCAAAAAATTTTGAGTTCTACATTGCTTTACATTCAATGATTCATATAGATCCATTTAAATACTCGAGTAGAAGTTTCTTTTATATGATAACTCAATTAAAGAGATATGTGTATCACATCCTCATTTAAATTCTATCAAGTGTTATCATAGCATGTCCTTAAGTGTTTGAATTGTCCTTTTAGATTTTCTATTAGTTTGGGGGTGATAGGTCATGCTAAAATTTAATTAATACAAAAATCTTATTGAATGATTCTATAGAATTTAGAGGTAAACCTTGGATCACAATCAAATATGATCGAAAGTTGAACCCCATAAAACCACACCATTTCTTTCACATATATCATGGAAATTTTTTCATATGAGAAATATTCCCAAATAGTGATAAAGTGGTCAGTCTTGGTGAGACAATCCACTACAATCCATGTCGTATTTTTTTTTGGATGTTTTTGGGAGACTGGTGATAAAGTCTATGGTGATATTAACCCATTTCCACATTGTTATAAGAAATGGTTTCATCATCTCTTTCGAATTTTGTCACTATACTTTAACTTTATGCCATACCAAACACCTTGATATATACTCCATAATATCCTTCTTTATGTTGTCCCATTAAAAGTGTTCTCAAAGATCATGGTACATATTGGTACTTCTAGGGTGGTGTAGAAAGATAGTCTATGTGCATTATACAATAGCATGTTCTTTATCTCAGGTGATGAAGGAACATAAAGCCTTCTTAAAAACTGAATTACACCATCATCATGAATTTGGAACTCATGCAGATCCCCTTCCATTATTGATTTCATATTTTTTCGCTCAAGATCATCCCTTTCTGTCTCTATGATATTCTCTTAGATGGAATGTTGGGAAATCAGTTGGGAGAGGTAGTATGTATTCCATATCATTATGATTTCAAGATATATCCTTTTCATATACAAGAGGATGATTTATCTCTCAATTTTCATCATGTATATAGTAGTATGTTTTTTTCTATTAAGAGCATCATCTACCTTATTCTCCTTTCTCGGATTGTAGTAAATAGAGAAATAATCGTTCATGATTAGATCAAACCATTTTCTTTGATGCATATTTATATAATTCTATGTGAATATATACATTAGACTCTTATTATCGGTATATATGTCAAACTTCTCACCATAAAGATAGTGCAACCAAATATTTAGAGCAAAGATCATATCTTCTAACTCTAGATCATGTTCCAGGTAGTTCTTCTCATGGATCATTAACTATCCTAAGGAATAGGATATCCATTTATCATTCTGCATGAGTACACAACCCAAGACATTCTTTGAATCATCACTATATTTCACAAAACCTTCTCTACTTATTGGTAGTGTGAGTACATGTTAAGACCAAGATGATAAGGATGTCTATCATATTTAGGTATAATTGTTTTTCAAGGATGTTTAAGAAGAAAATAAATCACCTCACTTTTTATTTGGTGAAAATAAGACTAACCATCATATTCATGAAAATAAGACTCACAATGGTTATGAAATTCCACTGTATTGGGAATATGTTTTTGGGATGAAGTGGATCATTATACTCACCCTATTTCTGGAATTAAAGGTTTAATTATAATGGGGAAAAATATTCTACCAATCATATTATGTTTGATCATAATCATACCAATCATATTCAGGTTGATAAGGAAAGAAAGATGTTGATTAAATATAGGTAAGTAGCAACACATTACATGGTAGGTTATATGATGATGAAGCTGATATTCAACATAATCAAAGTCCTGAAGTAATTATGGGTACTTGCTGAAAGTTTACGAAAGAATAAATTTGATGAATTTGAATCATTCAAGTCTCAAGATCAACATAATGATATTTCTGGATTAATAATTGTTTAATGACCAAGGAGGATGATCGTAATGAAAGTGATAGTTTTTAGTTAAACAAAATGCCAAATGATTTAAATCCTTAAAGAAATAAGTTAGATAGCATCATATTCAAAAAACAAATAATCTCTTAATGTTGATCCATTGGATTTAGTATATCATCATATTCATCAAAGGTTGAATTTTTTGTGATAAAATTTGACTAGTATCAAATTTAGAAGAGAAAGAAGTTGTTGAAGTTGAAGCTTCTGATATCGGTCCATCAGACTTGGTATTCCAGCATAAACATCAGAGTAAGAATTGTTTGAAACTGATGAATATAATGAAAATGAAAAGTTAGTGGTGGCCTATATGAAGAATAAATCCATATATTTATCAATAATGTAGTAAACCATGTAAAATCGGTTTAATTACTTTGTTTATCATTCAAGTGGGTCAAAAGAAGAGATAAATAAGAATATATTATTTTACATTTGTCTTCATCATAATGAGTTTGATCATAATGACAAATCAGAATGGGAAATTAGAATGATAATTTTTTTTTAAAGAACGTATAATGTATAGATAAAGCTATATGAAGATTCATGATGGTTTGAGAAGTGTTTAGAAGAGTTTATGAAGGCAAGATGCACCTAATATTCAAAAGAACATATAGATTCATAAAATGTAATTGAGACGAAAAATTTTCAGGAATCCCACCCAAACCATTATTGGGTGAGTAAAATAGAGAAATTACATTGTAATTTATGATAGATGTACTTTTCATGGTGAATAAGAGACAAAGAAGATATTTTGAGAGAATAAAAGGTTTCCTGATTTAATTTTGATAATGATATATTTCGGATAGATGAAGCATATGAGAAGAGACAAGATTGTATTAAACTGGTCATTGTATTGGGCTGAAAATCAGACTAGAAAAATTGTATTGGTATTTCTAGATTGAAGATGAAATGGTTCAGAATTTTCTCAAATATATTCTAACAAAGTCATATATTTTTCTTATTGATCAATTATACTAGGAGAATCAGACTGAGTTTCATAAAAATTTCCATAAAAGTTCTTACCAACTTCTATGTAAGAAAGTAAATATTTTTTATAAAAAAAAACACATTTGTGAATGTTGATAAAGAAGCATCATAACTTGTTTTGTTACAAAAATATGTATTACATAATTTCTTCTAGAAGGATAATATGCACTATTGTATTATTTACATAGTGACACACTAGTTAAAGGGAATATCCTACTCAATGTATTCCACACAAAATGATTGTATTCTAGTGGATTGTGTGCTATGAGATCATTTTTAAACAGTACCAAGGATGTAGATATTCTTGTTGAATAATAAACCTTGTAAATTATTGTGTTCATATAGATGTGGGTTTTAATTATTTTCAATAGAAAAAGAAATATTCAAGAGGTGTAAATTTTTTTTAATATGTAAGGAAATAGAAAAGAAAAATATATCACTAATTCACCCCCACCCCTCTCATTGATACAATTATCTTGACTAGGAAATTACAATTAGCATCAGAGACTGGTTCCCTTCATTTATTCTTTGTTGAAGTTTTGAAGAGAAGTTGATGGATTATTTAAAATGTGTCAAAAATAAAAGAATCCATGTTTTTGATGGAATGAATTATCATATCTGGAATGATATAATGTTTCCCCATCTTATGTATATTAGATATGATTTTCTTGAATATGCAATAGATGTATTTCTTCCTAGTGATGATAAAGTTCATCTTAATCTATTGATAAGAATAATCTTGAGAGTGATGGAAGGGACAAGAATTATTTACTATCATCACATTCTAAAAGTGAATTTTTAAGGGTGAAGGGTGTTTCCATAGATAATGTTATATGGGATAAGTTGAAAAACATATATAAAGGCAATACAAAAGTGAATAAGAAAAATTACCAATCTAGAGGCTGATGTGTGAAGACTTGAAAATGGGTGGGTATGAATCTATTGGAGACTTATTTACCAAGTTAAATAACATCATCAACACTATCAGATGTCTTAGTTAAATTTTCAAGGATTATATAGTTATTGAAAATATATTAAGTATTATTCTCGATAATTTTGATGCTATATTTTATTAATTAGAAGACAGATATCATAAAAAAATATCTATAGATGATTTTCATTGAACTCTCATCACTTATAAAATAATAATCTATAAATAAATGAAAATAATAAAAATTGATAAAGAAATTTCATTCATGACTATGTATAAAGATAATTCAAAGAAGATTATTATTGAGGAAGAAGGTGGTTATTTTGATTCTGAAAATGTGGTATGCAAAAATAGTGATGATATTGTATCATTATTTTCTAAAAATGTGAGAAGAGGTATAGGTAAATATAAAGGTAATTTTCCCTTGAAATGTTTTGAATATGGATTCACTGGGTACTTTACAAAAAAATTCCCACAAAGAAAGAATGGAAAAGATGGTGATGATGAAGAAATAAGGCCAAGAAGGTCATGGAAGAAATAGGGTGGAAATGTAAATTTTATTCCATAGGGAAGGGTAAAAAATTCTCAAAATATAAAAGGTGTATTTTATTATCTAAATATAAATAATAAAAAAATATTAAAGCTAAATCCAAAAATTCTACTGATCATGTTGGTGAGAATACTTTTACTGTAATAATTAATGATGAAGAATTGAGAATCAGTAGTTCCGATTAAGACGAAACTCAACATAAATATCATTTAAAATAATATTTGAAATATATTTGAGAAATATTAGAATTCTTGAAAAACAAACCAAGATGTTGGAAGATGAATGTTCCTCATAAAAAATTTATGAAATTTTTTTATATGATAAGAAAAAGATTCAACTAGATATTAGTGATTTGAAAAAATATCATAAGAAAGAAAAGAATCGTAATGAACATCTAGAATTTATGTTAAAGGCATAAAAATAATAGTCAGAACATGTCAGGTAAAAAATTGGTAAAGATGAAAATAAAATTATATTTTACAAAAATTCTATATATGATGTTGGTGAAAGTTTTCATAAGGAATAACCTGATAGGGATAAAAAAAATTAACCATAAAAATTTGATAGGAAAGATTGAATTATTTCTAGAAATAATAAAGCTTATAAATTTATGTATGTGGCTAAGATTAACAATGTTGCGAAATCATAAGTTTTTGAAAAACCTGAGTATAAAAATGCTTCTAAAAATTATAAATATGTAAATGTTTCTATTATTTCTAGTTATGACAAGGATAAAAGGATAAATAAGCTAAAAAAGAAGATTCTGATTTACAACAGAAAGGTTTGTGGTCAACAAAATTCAGATAAGAAGTTTGATAGGAATCATATTCATAATGATGGTGTAAAAATTAAAAATAGTTTCCAACCCTAAGAAACTATTTGTAAAATATGTGAACAACCAGGTAATCTTGCTAATGGTTTTAGTTTTTTGTTACTAGCACCATATAATTTTCATATCTTTTCTCATAGGCCATAGGTGAAGAAAGAAAATTCTCTTATTGTTAAAACTACCCTCAAATCATTTAAAGGTGAATGACATTGGATTCTTGATAGCAGGTGTTTCTCACTCATGAAAAGAGATTTAAAATTTTTCAATAATTTAAAAGACATCAAAGAGGTAACTATGACATTCAACAAGGATGAAAAAATCATAATCAAAGGTGTTCGATCAACTATCATTAGGAAAGAAAAGATTAAATCTCAGAAATATTTCTATATTGATGAGTTGAAACATAACTTGTTGATTGTTTCACAATTGTGAAATAAAGGTAACAATGTTACCTTCGGGAAATATGTATTTTTTGTTAAAATTGATAAGGAAAAAAAGATATTTACAAGAGGCTAACATAGAAAGGTAAACATATTTCAAGTTGGTGAGGTACAAAACTCTTGTTACTTGGGTATGGTAGAAGAAAATTAATTATGGAATAAAAGGATGGGAAACATGTGTCAAATAAAAAAGAGTAAGTTATGGAATTGATATTGCGTTCAAGATATTCTTGATTTTCAATGAATAAGATATTTTTGTTGCACTATTTTTCATAAGGGATAAATTACTAAGTATGTGTATAAGAAAGATGAGAATTGTTCAAAACAACACTTGGAACATATTCATTTCGACATCTTTGTACCAATGAGAAAAAAATAAAAAAATAGTGATAATTACTTCATCACTTTCATTGATTAATTTAATCACATTACTTGTGTTACGAATATGAAATATAAATCATATGCTCTGAGAATGTTTAAAGGTTTTAGGAGTAAATCTAAGACGAAAAGTGAGTATTTAGTGAAAAAGTTGAAAACTAATAATGGTAATTGGTATAATAATGAATAATATGAAAGTTATATTGAGAATAAAATAATTTTTCATGATTATAGTACCCTATACACACCTAAACAAAATGGGGTTGATGAATGGAAGAATTGAAGTTTGGTGGAAATGGGGAGATCTATGTTACTTTAACAAGGTCCTTCTCATTCATATTGGAGGAAACCAATGAGTACTGTTGTTTATATTCAAAACTGATGTTTCGATAGGCCAAGTTTGTATATTACTCTATACAAATTTATTTATAGAAAACTACATGTTTAAAACACTTAAGAGTTTTCAGGAGTCCAAGAATTATAAAGAAGAAAGGTGGAAATCTGGGAATGTTTGAGTAGAAAGGTGAAGATCGAATTTTTCATGGTTATTCTCTAGATAGAAGTGGAAATAGAAGTTTCAACAAAGAAATAGAAATAATTTTTTATTCTAATAATTTGAAAGTTATTGAAAAATATATTAAGGATAAATATAATCAAACAGATAAGGAAGTTGAGCAGGATTAAGAAAGCTCTGTCAACATTTCTGATAAAGATACATCCAATTATAATCCTACTCAAAAACAAGAATCAGACTCAGCTGTTTCAAGTGATGAAGAAGAATCTCTAAAATCTCATCCCAAGATGAGGAAGCTAGTGGAAACTCAGAACATTATTGGTGATCAACAAAAAAAAGTTCAAACAATAAGGACAACAAATTCTATTAAACTGAATTCTTTGTATTCAAAAATTGGGCCCAATGATATGAAATAAGATTTTGAGTATCTAGAATGGGTTCAGTCCATGAATGAAGAGTTAGATCAGATAGAAAAGAATGATTCATAGGAACTCGTACCTAATCTGGATAATAAAAATGTTATTGGTACAAAGTGGTATTCCTAGAACAAAATTAATGAATAAGGTGAAGTGATAATAAAAAACAAAAGATTAGTATGTAAATGTTAATTTAAAATTGAAGGTGTTAATTTTGATGAATCTTTTTTCTCATGGAAAGGTTAGAAACAATTATAATTTTTCTTTTTATTTCTACACAATGGAGTTTCAAAAATTTTCAAATTGTTGTAAAGTCTACAATTATAAATGTTGATGTTAATGAGTAAGCTTACATTGAACAACCTTGTGGATTTGTTGTTGGGAAAAAGGAAAGTTATATGTGCATATTTAGTAAATGCTTGTATGCACTAATGAAATCTATGAGGGCATAGTATACCAAACTGGATACTTTCTTAAGGAATATGAGTTTTCAGAAAGGAAAATTTGATAACAATGTTTACATCAAAGAAATTAAAGAGTTTTCATTCATAATAATTGTTTATATTAATGACATTATCTTTACTAGGAATAATGAAAGATCTTGTAAAAAGTTTACTAAATAAATGAAAATTTTATTTGATATCTCCATGTTTGGAGAAATGAAATACTTTATTGGGTTACATATTTTATAAAAGAAGAAACAAATTTTTCTTTCTCAAGAAAAGTATGCTAAATATATTCTTAAAAAGTTTGGTATAGAAAATTCGACACTACATTACACATCAATATCAGTGGGAACCATGTTGAGTAAAGATGGACAAGACAATAAAGATAATCAGAAAGAGTTTCCAAAGTTGATTGGAATTTTTTTATATTTTACTACCTTGCAACCCAATATTGTTTATTATGTTACCTTATGTGAAAGATTTTATAGTGATCCAAAATAATCAAATTTACTTTCTAGAAAAAGAATCCTCAAATACATCAAAGGCCTAAAAAATTTCAAAACAAGGTATGATATCTTAGAAAGTATTGATTTTTTTGGTCATTCAGTTGCTGATGGGCAGTAAATGTTGATGATAGAATATCCACATCAGGTGGAGTTTTATTTCTAGGTAAATGTTATGTTTTTTGGAATATAAAGAAATAGAATTCAGTAATAGTAATTACAACTAAATATGAATATTTTTCTACTACATAATCTTCTACCCAACTTATGTGGATGAAGAATCATTTAGAATACTAACTTGTTGAATTTATGTTACCCTTTATCTTGGGTTGTGATAATCAAAGTGAAATCAACCTTTCTAAGAATCTGGTAAAACATTATCATTCAAAACATATTTATATCAACAATTATTTCATCAAATATCATGTGTAAAATAATGAGTTGAAGTTTGAGAATGTTCCTCAATCAGAACAAGCTGCTAAAATTTTCACAAAACCTTTACCCAAGGAATCATTTTCTAAATTGAGCTTGAACAGGGTCATCTAACCTCATTCTCGTCAAGGTTGGGGTATGTGTTTTTTCCCAATCTCATCTTATTTTTGTAATGTGTTTTCAAGGGGGAAATTATTTTATGAATCTATCATTATGGAAGCTTGTAAGTATAGAGAGTTGTGGGTAAATTGTGAATTCATCATTGTAAGTGTGTGAACTATTCTAACTATTTATTATAGTGGTTGTTGGAATCAATTTTTTTGTATTCTATGGAGGTTTAAAATTTGAGGAAGAAAATATGAAGAAATTTTTAATAATCACTACTTTTAGACATCATTAATTTTATTTCAATAAATCTAGTTTCCTAAATTGATTTACCAAAAGTAGTCTTATAATTATTGATAAGTATTAGATAGCGTGAGGATAAAAAGTTCAGTGAATTATGAACCTTGGATGAAAAAAAATTCTGAAGTGAGAGATTTTTAGGACCAAGATGATAAAGATGAATAACATATTCAGGTATTTTCATTTTTTGTCAATGGGGTTTAATAAGAAAATAAATCACCTCACTTTTTAAGTGATAAAAATTGGACAGGCCGTCATATTCATTAAAATCAGACTCAGAATGGTTAAGAAATTTTATCACATTGGGAATATGTTTTCTGGACGAAGACGATCATCGAACCCAACTACAGTTTGGAATGAAATGTTTGATCCTAATGGTGAATAATTTGAATCTACCTAAATTTTATGAAAAGGTGATGTTTCTTTTCTGATGAAGGAGTTCTCATAAATCATAAGTAAGTTGTAAAACTTGTGAGGAAATCTTGATGAATGAAATGGGAGAAAAATATTACTCCAATCATATTCAGTTTGATTGTAATCATGCCAATCATATTCAAGATGAGTAGGAAATAAATATGATTATGAATGGTTGGGAGGTTGCAACACTTTACTTGGTAAGTGAGATAATGCTAAAGTTTATCTTCAAAGTAATAAAATTCATAAATAAAGTCATAATACTTGATAAAAGTTTATGAGAGAAGAAAGTTTATGTATTTTAATCATTCTGGTGTAAATATCATCATAATGAAATTTCGGGATACAGATTTGTTTAAAGGCAGGGTAGGATAGTCATAATAAATGTTCTAGTTTTCGGTCAGACTAAATTCTAGAAGATAGAAATCCTTGATGAAAGATGTTTTTGAGAACCGCATTCAAAAAATAAAAAAGTTACTAATGTTGATCCATCTAATTCTATATGTCATCATATTAATTAGAGGTAGAATTGTTTATTATAAAAATTTATTGGTATTATATTCAAAAGTGAACTAATTTGTTGATGTTGAAGCTGGTGATACCAGTCCATACTCGGTATGCCATAATAATCATTGGAGGAATAATATTTTGAAACTGATGAATGAAAAGAATAGTAAAATTATGTCGTGGACAATATGAAGAAGAAATTAAAAGCTATATCAATAATTTAGTTAACCATTTACAAAATTTTGAATTACATTGTTTATAATTCAAGTTGGTCAAGAGAATATATGAAGAATAATATATTGTTTTAAATTTTTTTCATCATATTGAAGCAGATTGTAAGAACAAATTGAAATGGGAAATCAGAATTAGAATGATGTTTATAGAAATTATAAAGCATATTTGAAGTTGTGAGAATATTTGAAAATGTTAAATAAGTGTTGAGAAGAGATTATGAAGTTAATATGAACCCAAAATTCAAAGGAATGTGCAGATTCAAAAAATTTGATTGAGTGGGAAATTTTTTAGGAATCCCACCCATAACATTTTTTGGCTGAGTATAAAAGGGAAAGTACTTTGTACTTTTGAAAAATGTACTATTCACAAATAATAATAGAGAATAAATGGATTTAGAGAGAATTATAGGTTTCAATATTTTTTTTTGTTGTATTCAACTGGTCATCGAATGGGGCTAAATCATCGGACTGAGAAAATCATATTGGGATTTTTGGATTGAAGAAGAAGTGGTTCAGAATTTTCTCAATTGTATTCTGAAAAAGCCATATATTTTTCATATTGAGAAATAAAATTGGGATAACTGAACTGGGATAATTGGATTGGGAAATTAGACTGAGTTTTGTAACAAAATTTTAAAAATTTCTTACTAACTCATAGGTAATAAATTGATGAATTTTTTTAACAATAATACATTTGTGAATGTTGATAAAGAATCAACATAACATGTGTTGTTACAAAACTTTGTATTTCATCATTTGTTATATAAGGATCACATTCACTATAGAATTGTTTATATAGAGCTACATGAGTGAAACAGAATATCCTACTCATTGTATTCCACAAAAAATGATTATTTTCAAACAGATTGTGTGGTATTAGATCATTTTAAAATCATAGAATGGATGTAGCTATTCTTATTTATTATTGATACTTATAAATTCATATATACCTATAGATGTGTATTTTAATAGTTTTCATAAGGGAAAGAACTATATAATAGGATTCTATGTTTATTACATAATTAAGGAAATATACAAGAAAAATATATCACTATTTCACTTTCTCCTCCTCTCAGTGATACAATTATCTTGACTGGGAAATTACAGTACAAGAACAATGATTGGCCTCTTCTTGATATCCTTAAAGCATTCCTCATATCTTTCATCCATAAATAATTTACCCCATTTTGTGGTAAATCAGTTAGTTGTCTAAAAAATAATGATAAATTTATCACAAACTGTAAATAGTAACCAGTTAATCTATAAAACTATAGATTTCTATGACACGAGTGGTTCTAGGTTATTCTTCAATTTACTTTGTCTTTGAAGGGTCCACATAAATTCCACCACTTGTGATCACGTTCCCTAATAATGTGACTTCTTTCATCCAAAAGCAACACTTTTTGAACATAGAATACTTTTTCTCCTTCCTTAATATCACCCACACAATCATTATATTTTCTTCATGTTCCTACATAATCTTGAAATAAATGAGAATATAATCGACAAACACTACCAAAAATATGTTGAGTTGGTCTCTAAAGAATATATTCATAAAATCCATAAATATTGTAGGAAGATTAGTAAGTCTGAAGGGAATTACTATGAACTCATAGTGCCCATACCTTGTAAGTAAAGAAGTCTTTTGAATATCTTCCTTATTAAACTTTTGTTGATGATATCCATAAAAAAGATACGCCTTTGAGAATTAATTCACTCCTCTTAGTTGATTGAACAAGTCATCAATCCTTGGTTGAGGATAATTTTTATTTATGGTGATCTTGTTGATATCTTGGTAATTGATATACACCTATTTTGATCTATCTTTCTTTTTGACCAAGAGCATTGGTGCACACCTAGGTGATGTACTAGGGAGTATGAAACATTTTTCCAAATGCTCTTGTAGATACTTATTTAACTCCCCCATTTCAATCAAGGCCATCCTATATATGATTTTTTAGATAGGAGTGGCTCTGGGTTTGAGATCTATTGAGAACGCTACCTCACGATCAGGGGATTCCATGTAACTCTTTGATAAATAAATCATTGTATTCCCTAACAATGGACATTTCCTCCAGGTTAATACATTCCTTTGACTCAACCATTTGGGAAAGGTATGCTTGCCTAGAGGGTATCAACACCCACACTTTTGATGGATTTTACAAATAAGACTCATGATCATCCTTGAATTTTTAGAGGATCATGGGATGGTTCAGATTATAAAAATATATTTTTTCCAATTGTTTATTTCTTCTATAAATAATGAAAGACAATACATGTCCAATACAATATCAAATTTCAACAAGGGAAATATAATAATATTTTCAAGAAGAATCATCCCAAATAGGATTATAGGAGAAGAGTCTAACACATGGGTTGTAATGATTATACCACTATATTTTTTATGGATATCTCCACTTAAAGGTATCTGGGAATCAATTCAATAGTTATAGAAAACTTTTAGGATATAAATGAACAATTAGAACCAGAATCAAATAATACTTTTTCTATTATTTAGTGAATAGGAATCACACCTTGTATAAATTCATTTTCACACTCCACTTCATTATTAATGATGATATAAGCTTTCCCTTTATCCTTTGACTTTGGTGATTGCTGACACTGGTTTCCCTAAAGGACATATGGTTTAGTTCACTTGCTTGTATAACACCCTTGGTGTTTGTAGTTGAAGCATTGAACCATGGTAGGTGCATTAGGATGTTCCATCCTTTCCCCTATCATGTTGGTCAGTTTCTTCATGTTTCTTCAATATTCATTAGTTTTGTGTCCTTCTATCCCACACATGAAAAGTTTCATCATCCCTTTGTGGATATTAACATGATTATTCTTCCCACATTTTTGACATGTGGGTAGTTGGATACTATTTCCTCATTTTTAATTTGACCCACAATCTTGAAAAACCATTCATCTCTTATTATCTCAATAACCATGGGACCATTATTTGAACTCTATATCTACTTTAAGAGAATATATAACCAAATCTTAAAAACTCTCAAATTCTTATATTTCTAGATCGTTTCGAAGGTGTATTTTTAAATCAATAAAGAACATATCTATTTTTATAACATTATTGATAAAAAAACTAAAGGAATAAATTTAAAACCTTATAATGTTTTCATCATAAGCTGTGAAAACTTCACCTTCCTTTTTATTTAGCTATTTGAATTCTCATTCAATCATTTTTTTCGAAGAGTTCAAGAGAAATTATTTGTAAGAAATATTTCCTTAAATTCTTCCCACTCCATCTCTTCAATTTAATCCTTTGGATTTTTGTTTTTTTATCAATTCCTGTTATTTAATATCATCTCTATATAAATGATAAATTACAAGAGTCACCATCTTCTTATTAGAGAAATGTATAATAGAAAAGATCTTCTTCATTGAGTTGTCCAACTATTCCACATCAAGTGGATTGGAAGTTCAACTAAACATCAATGATCATTTTTTCATTAAGGACTCAATGGATAATTGATCCTTCTTGGGTGAATATGGACATTCCACACAGTTCATGTTATTATTCATATCTGAAGACAACTATGTAATCATTTACATAATGTTCTGAACTCAACCTCTCATGGAATTGGGGATCTCATTTGGATAATAGTTTCATTGTCACTCACATTGGTTTTAGGGTTAGTTTTTCCTGGTTCCTACCATTTTATAGAATAGAAAATGATAGAAGAAAACATAAGTCAATAAATCATGAGTAATTTATTATTTTATGAAATTAACACTAAAGGAATATCTTATGGGATCCCTATGACTATACTTTCCTAAAAATAGTCTTCTAGGATGTTTTACTTATACATAGTCTTACACTAATGGTTTTTACTCCTGTTTTCTAATCATAATTCCCAAATTAACAAATCTATTCTTATATACCAACTATAGTGAGCCTAATTTTTCATATATAACTATTAAATCATTTTAATGATAAACAACATAATAGAGTTACAAATCTATTATCCAAAGGTTTATGTCTTAGAAACATTAGGCCCATAAATTAATTGTACATAATAAAACATAAAAATTTATTTAAATACTTCTTCTTTATCCTTCTAAAATTTCACATTATCCATAGTACATGCAATTACCAAAGTATATACATCAATGAATGTTGTAAGATAAAAGACCTGTAAGAGGTTGAATAAGGAACTTGAATCAATATAACATGGGTGAGCATAATCATCATATCATAATCCAAGGATCATTATCAATATCATGAGGTAGAAATGTGATAAATTCATCGAATGTGGAAATGCATAATAATGAAACATCATGTCGTAATGGTCAAATGTCACATATAGTTGTGAATAAATCTAGCATCATGTTAACACATAACATATGTGAATAATCATAACATCATCACTTTAAAAAAATCTAGAATCATGTTCACATATAATAAAAATTATCTCATGAGATACGACACATTACCCAATGCGGTTAGGGGCTATATAATTGTGGTCTAGTCATCACATCATAATATTTACATAATATTTCACGTCATATAGAATGTGTAACAATCATTTCATGAAATAACCCATGGAAAGGAATGAGTTTCATGAGGATTTCAAAAATTATGATTTCATAAATAAACTTTGGGTTCCAAAATGAAAAATGGAAAAACATATTTTCTATAAGAATCATCATACTTTGGTTAATAATAAACAACTCAAGAGGAGTCAAAGATGTGTTTTGGAAAGAAGTGTTATATTGGAAAATAATTGTATTTTCCATAAAATCAAATAAAAAACATATATATCCCAAAAAAGAATGGGGATGAATAATGAAATTATATTTAATGAACATTAGAGGACTATTTATACCAAATATGTCATGAAATATTGATAACCCAATGAAAAAGAGTTGGGTTCAAGAATCCCTTACCTTAATTCCATCTTTATTTCGTCACTTTTGCGCCTCTTGAATATTAATCTTATATTTTTTAAAAAACTATTAAATATGTTAATTATATCCATTTATACAATTATTTTTCAATTATAATCATTTTCTTATATTTATTAATTTCTATTAATGAAATTGAAGTGTTTTGAAATCATGATTTTCCTAAAAAAATTCACTTTGACTTCTCAATTTTCTTTTAGAGTCATTTATAGAAAAGTATGATTAAATCCAATAGATTACAATAAATGTAATTAATTATTTATATATTATATATAATTAATAATATCCATCCATGAGGGTGGTTATAAGAATTGTCTTATAAATGTCTCTGTAGGTGGTTAATCAACCTTTAACGGGATGTTGTCAAAAGAGAGGGAAAGAGAAGTATTGCATTTATTTTTGTCATAAATATGATAATTACATCATGTTAACATAAATAATATAATTTTAAATTATTGAAAAACTAGTTTTATAGTATACGGTTTTTAAATTAATTGGTAAAAATAAGAAAGTGAATAAGAAAAAAGGGAAATATTAATAGAGACTTACTCTCTCCTCAATGTAGCTTCTCTTATAAAATGCTATACAACCCTTGGTGATTAGATTTGGATTTCTCCAAAATGTCCCTATGTAATTTAAGGGGATTTAGAGGGAGTATTTGGGAAGATATTGTAGTTTGGAATTTTTGAGAAGAATGTGTTTCCAAAGGAAGAGAGAGGGATTATTTATACATTAAGAGAGGGGTATTTTTAGAATAAAATATTTAATAAAATAATATATCAAAGTAAAAACATGTAATAATGAATTTTTGAAAAAATAAATTGTTTATAAATATAATATAATGGGTTTATGACTTTGAATCCCATTTATAATTCAAATTTATTAACTTATTAAAAAGAAAATTGAATAAAAAAAGAAATTGATATTTTAAGGAATCACTTTTGAATTTATGTTTTGGAAAGTGATTTTTAGGTTTGATAATTAATTTTATTGTATTTTAATGACTGGTTTATGAAATTAAATATATAATGGCCGAAAAAAATTCTATAATGTATTATGTCATTATTACATCATAAATTATGTAACCTAAGATACATCGATTATGTGAAAAACTATATTTTTTCTATCCACCTAAAAATTGAAGTATATCAAAAAATTAGAAAAAACTCACCCAAGGAAAATTTTAACATGATCATTTCAAAAAATGATATTAATTTAATGAAATAAATATCTAAAATAGGTAAAATATAATTTTTAACAGGAAAATAATGATTTTTACAAAATACTTTAAAATGCATTTTATTAAAAATATTCTTTATTTACTTTGAGGTTTTTAATCATGATATTTATTTTTTAGAATTATAATATTTTTGTATACATAAATTAATCATGATAAATGTTTTTTATACCATAATTTATTATTTTTTTGGTAAAATCACTCTTCCAATAGTCAGGTTACTATTCCCACTGATCAGGTTACTATTCCAACAGTCACATTACTATTCCAACAGTCACATTACCTTATATATATACCTCTCAATTATTTAATTAAATATTTAAATAAATTCGTCTCAAGGTTCTATATTTCCATTTTAAATTTTTATTATTGGCTTACTATACTTTTGTGTCTTTTATATAGTTTTGGTTGTGGGGCCAATAATTCTAGTAGATGAGGTCGATCCATATTTTCTCATTTTAGCTTTTCTATTTTATAAATTTTTTTCTAGTTGTAATGGTTGGAAATTTAATTGATTTCATTTCTAATTAATGTAACAATATTTAATAATATTGTTTTTTATTTCTTTCTCTATATTTTTTATGTGTATAATATATAATATAATACAACACATATTTATTCAGGAAACAAATTTTACTTATAAACATTATTTCATTACAATGGGGTACCACATCTCCCACCTGAACCTAAATTTACTATAGAAATCTAGCTACCAATATGATGAGGAGTAGTTGAGTCCTTCCTAGACTCTAGTACCTATCTTAATCCCCTACCACTATTATACTATGAGAAGTTCTAAAAATACTTATGATGATGGCCCATCCTGCCGCAACCAATGCACTCCAAAGCGGTGTATGAAAACTATGGTATCTTGTGGTTTATCTTTCTACATTGTTGAAATACAGTGGAATATGATCCTAAGATGGATTCCCACTACACTAGCAGGTCTTCATGTCATTTCCTTGGAAAAATCATTCGTAGAATCACTTCTTGTCCCCAAAATAAGTGATCCTCATTTACCCTGTGGAAATAGCATGGCTACCTCTTGGGTCCTCTCTCAGATTCATTGTTGTGATGAGTTCATGATTCATAAAATCTAAAAAGCTACTCAGAATAAAAATATTCACCTATGACCTAACCTCATATTGAATACTATCTTGAAAATGTTTCTCCCTAGAGATCTCATCAATAGATAAATAAGGCACAAAGCATTGAAGGTTGGTGAAATGTTCAACAAAGTTCATCACTAATATTCTATCCCATATCAGATGCATGAACTAATGATCCTTGTCATCCCTCAACACCTATGGATAGAAGTGGCTCAATAAATTCACCTCAAATTCCTTCCTAGATAACTCATCCTCCTTCCCATCCTGCTCTAGAATATCCCACCTATAATTAGTTGGTTCACTGAGCATATACACAACAAGATTCTCCCTCCTATATGTGGGTGTCTCAAGAAGCTTGAAGATTTTATAGATTGAATCAATCTAGAACTCATCTACCTGGGAGCCTCCCTCCCTAGTGAACATAGGTGGATGTTGTAGCTGAATCTCTTTCATCTACTCATACATCAAAGGCACGATGAAAATAGTCTCCTTTTCC
Organism: Viscum album; assembly: GCA_963277665.1. Lineage (NCBI taxonomy): Eukaryota > Viridiplantae > Streptophyta > Magnoliopsida > Santalales > Viscaceae > Viscum > Viscum album. Next base: position 956,915,865 of record OY728148.1, on the reverse strand, counting down.
ATGGATTGCATGACCCTTAAGAAGTTGTTGTGATGATGAACATCCATTTGATCCACAAGAGCTAAAGGAAGCTCCAGTTCATCTACGTTATGAGATAACTAATTTCCACTCTCTTAGAACTCAACTCGAACATGATGAGGAGTCATTTTATCTACAAGAATAACACACTCCTATAAACATTGGCTAAAAATAAAGTCAACCTCAAGAGGCAATGATAGTAGAGAACCATTACTCTGGGTCTCTCAAACCATGGATTATAAGGTTTTTATGATAAAACAATAGATTATTTAATTCCATTTATCAAATATAATAGATATATTATTTCACAATTCATATTGGAAAGTATATAACAAATGCAATAAACATGTCCCTATTATGAACAATTCATGTCAATATATATATATATATCCCTATGTGTCTATCATGATTTTGTCATACTCATATATCACCATACTGGTCAATGTGTTTAAATATCAATAATCAATAACATTACAATATAATAACATCACACACCATGTAAATAAACTAAGGTGAAATAACATCAATTGTAACAAGAGAACAACATAAACAATAATCCCATCCCTGGAACTCAAATTTTCCCCCTTACAAGGGTTTGCTACTACAATGAATAAGCTCATTACCAAGTCCCAATAGATCCAAGTCTGCTTTCTACTTTTAAAAAAAATAAAGTAATAGAAAATACCAAGCTAATCCTCTAATACCACTTTATAATGTCCCCCGATCTGGTACTCTATCACATGGTCAAAATGATTTGGTTATTAGACATCAAGAATGCATCCCTATATGCTAGAGGTTATTGACTAGTAACGAGGTTGTTCTATTTATAGTGGGGAGACTGTACCCCCTGGTAAAACATAGTGGAAATAAACCATAGTAATAAAAATTAGAGTAATAGAGAAATAGTGTAAATAGTATATCATACAGCTAGTAAAATAAAATGAGGAACCTATAATGATGAATAATGTAATGACAAGCTAAGATGTATCTAAAAGTAAAACTAAAACCAACAGAAACAAAATAATCTTCTCAAATTAAATAATCTTAAAAGGATATGGTTCCGATCCCCATGTCAGAAACATATCCAAAATCCATCCCATCCAGCAAGAAATAAAATAATCAATAGTAATGTCCCTTTCCCTCATCCAAACCAACATACATGTAATCTGCTCGAGTTCCAAATGGTTCCCAAAGAGGGTGTGAATAAAACTCAGTAGGTCGACACCACCATCCCTGAACAAAACCAGTTTGATAATAATTATATGAAATAATGTGATAAATGGGAGTATTAATTAACTAATTAATATAATATATCAATGAACCTATTTCAAAACCATGATGAAATGTCTCTGAGCATGTAACACAACCATTCTATATATATCCATATACCATGGAATAATCAAATAATCAGGTATCTCTTTTTGTATAATAACTTCATCCTCCAATCATCACCCTATATAAATGCATTTCAGCATGTGTCCCTGGGTGTACCCTGGTATATAAGTATTTCACAAGTATCACTGAGAATTGCCTACTATATAAGCATTTCATCCTCCAATAAAATTCCTATATATAATAATTTTAGCATGTATCACTAGTCCAAGCCTACTATATAATAATTTAAACACTACTAGGATATCCCTATATATAATAATTTCATCACCAACTCAACAAGTCATAATAGTATGGATATCATAATATCACATCATAAATCTCAATGGTTAATTATGAATTTCCGTTTTTTTTCAAATAAACTTTCATTTATCTATCAAATGATCAACAGTCATATCAATAATTAATAATAGATTACCTAGGGATTATATATCAATAAATCACCTAAGGTATCATGTCATACTCACCATTCTTTAAACCATCAGCCATGTTCTTTTTACTCAAATATTTTCTCACCCAACAGGTATTAATAATCTAGGTTGCATCAACCATTAAATATAAAGGAATACAATCCATCATTTACTATAAATCAACTGACTAATTATAGTGCACATTACATGGTAATAATCAAAATATTTCATATAATTTACTATTAAATATACCATAGGTTTAGGTTTAGTCTCCATACCTTTACCCTGTGATTAACACAATCCTTCTAATGACAAAATCCTTTAAAGAAGAAGTCATAGAAGATCTCAATAAGAACCAAGATTAACCCAAAACAAGATCAACTCCCAAAACAAAACCCGTGTTCAAAATATGTACACTACAATGAAAAGTAATGATGGGTGAGAAGAAGAAAACCAAAGTGAATAATCTCACAAGGATCGAATGTGAAAATAGGACATCTAGAAGGGGGGAAGATAATTCAAAATTTCCTTGAGTTCACCCTAGGAGCGAGAGAGGAGAGGCTATAATAAAAAATAATGAGATTCATAAGAACACGACACACTTAAAACAACTGAGAAGGAGTAGTACATGATGTGTAATCCTTTCATGTCACGTATTTCCTCATTTTTAAGTTATGTTAGAAAAACCTTTTGCCCTGGGTAAATATTTATTTTGATCTAAATTTACAAGAAGTGAATTAGGATCAGGACATGTAACTACATCAAATCATAAAATAGTTCATGAAATTCATATATAAATAGTTACATGTCATGTAACATGTACACAACATATAATATTTCATTTAATAGTTTTTATACTAGCTTCTATAAAAGTGACCAAACCACCTATGATCCTTCTAAACTCATAGAAAACCCTAGTAATCCCATTTAACATATTTATACATGGAATCCATTAATTTAAATAAACATACATTCATAAAATTTATGTTATTTACTCTAAAAAATCCTATCTTTCATCAAATAAGACTTAGTCACTAAGGCTTAATTACAAAGGAAAACCCGAAAAAATATGTTTAATGAAAACCTCAGAGTGGGACGTGCCTAGAAAAATAAGGGATCTTGTAATGATATTGGTTTTGAAAGTTTGTTTTTATGTTTCATCCATTAAAATCATTATTTATATATTTAAACTTGATATAGATGGATTTATTTTAATATTTGTAAATGAATTTTTCTTCTTTTATAAAAATAACAATTTTTATAGTAAGGCAAATTTAAATGACACATTTTTTTATCATATTACCCAAAGAAAGTAATGGAAATTTATAATGAAACTACATCACATATCTCATGCCACACCCAATTATGGAATCATTGGATTGGTCGTGTAAATGAAAAACTCTTGACTAAGTTATACCAAAATGGATATTTAGATTCTTTTGAACTAAAACCAATTGGTATGTGTCACACTTTTTTATATGGTAAAATGAATAAATCCCCATTTAGTAGAAAATGTGAAAGGTCTAAATATATTATTGAATTAGTTCATATATATGTCTGTGTACCATTTCATATTGAGGTAGGGGGTGGGTTCTCATACTTCCTAAATTTTACCGATGATTTTAGTAGAAATGAATATGTCCACTTAATGAGGTATAAGTCAGGTTCTTTTGATAAATTCAAGAAATATATGAATGAATATGGGAACCAAATTGGTAATATGATTAAGAAAATCCTCTTAAAAATTGGTGGAGAATATCTCAATCAAGAATTAATTGATTAATTATAAGAGTTTGGGATCCTATATTAACTCACTCCTCCTTATACACATCAGTGGAATGATGTAAGTGAAAAGAGGAACCACATCTTGTTGGACATGGTGATATCAATGATGAGTCATGAGAGTATTCCATTATTCTTTTAGGGATTTTAATTACAAAAAAGTATCACAAATATTAAAAAATGTTTCAAATAAAGTGATAAATAGTATATGAAGTTTCAAAGGATCGAATAATAACCCAGAAGTGGGGTTGAATTAGTAGTCCACTTTTAAAAGTTTTAATAATTTTGAAAATATTAAACCATGAAACTTGTTAATGTTTATATCCTTATCATCTTTTAGTAAATAGTAATGTTTGAAAAATTCTTAAAGAAAGTAAATAACATGATATTTACAAGGTTCGACCTCAGTGTGAGAACCTATGTCATTTTCATAGACACTCTTATGGGTCTATAGAAATTCACTGAAATGAATAAGTGAATACAACTTGTGCTAACTCCCAATAGACACATTATATATCCTAATTGAAATTATTAAACTGAATCCAATTGGTTTATAAATTTTTCTTACAAAAAATTGAGACAAAATAAAAGAAAAATACTTTGTTCAAACTACAAAACAAATTATCAGATCAGAATCCTCATTATGATGTGGTTGGGTCTGATTCCCTCTATCTAATAGGGCTGGGTCTGATGGACTCAATCCATTGAATTCAGTCTGATGGACTCAGTCTGATGAATCCATTCTCAATATGCATTTCTCAAACTCTTTTCAATTGGTCAGTCTGATCTTACTCAGTCCAACAGACATAAATTTTTGATGTCCAACCTTCTAATGATATTTCAATATAGAAATATAACTTTTAAATGAATTTTGTAGTTCTCTTCTTTTTCCACTCAAATAAAAATGTTGAAAAGAATGAATATACATTTCTTATATTTATATTCATCCCAAAAAGACAAATTTAAGAAACTAAAAAACTTTCCCCAATTACTCAAATTAAAAAAAATCCAATATCTTTACATATTTTCATTTCATGTTTGACCACATAAACACTTCACAAATATTATGAAATATTCTTATGTATTCTTTATAATAACTCTTATCAGAATTACTAACTTTTATTTAGTATAATATAAATTACACAACTCATTATTATGGAACTTCCTCATCTCATTATGATGAATCTTCTTTATCTCATTATAAATTGAATTTCCTCATTATAGTTAGTCTAATTAACTTTCTTTCTCAGATTCAGTGTGATTGAATTTCCTTCTCAGAGTCGTTCATGATTGAATTTCCTTCTCATAGTTAGTTTGATTGAATTTCTTTCTCAGAGTCAGTTTAATTAAATTTCATTTTCAGATTCTACCTCATAGAACTTCCTCAGCTTCAATCCAATGGAATCCTTATAATGATGGAATTATCACTATGATATAATTTAATTTATGATGGAAACTCCAATCTACCACTTTGAAATACTTCAAAACTCATCAAATATGACTCATTCAAACTTCTGAAAACTTCTATGATCAATACATCTAGGTCTGATGAAAACTTTTTTCTTGATTCCTAGAATCAATACAATCTTTATGATTCCTCTATTTCTTAAAAATCGTTTATCATTATATTTTTCCTGATTTATGAGAACATAAATATTATCAATGTACTATATGACTTATATGGTAAAGTATTACGACTTCCCTTACTTTTATAACCTTCTTTATTTCCAACCAAAACTCAATATGATTGGTTGCACCTATTCTCCCCCTTTTTTCATAAGGATCACATCACAAGTGTTGCAGAAAACTGATGATATTTGAGAATTAAAAACTAGAAAAGAAATATTTTACTGATGTTTATAAAGATTAAGAAATTTCTAACTCCTGACATAACTTTCTTCATTCAACCTCTTCAGCAACATTCTAACTTTCTAACCAACATTGAGTCCAATGAAACATGAACTTCATGTCAATGGTAATGTGACTAATGGTGTGTCTGATAAAAACCTCTATCTTTTTTATGAATTCAATGACCGGTGGTGATCAATTTGATACTTTTCATCTAGTGTTTCTTAGTTCAATCCTCTGTCTATAAAACAACTTTCTCAAAAACATAACATTTATCCCCCTTTATGTTTGGGTTCGAACATTCAAAAACATTCATTCTTTTTAGAAACATTATTTTATAAAAGATAAGGTATCAACAAATACAAAAATTTATTAAAAACAAAAAATCACAAAGGTTATTCAATCTCCCCATTCTAATTTTTTAATAACACTCATTAATAACTTTTTCAAATCTAAGTATATTTTCACAATTAAACTTTTGTAAACAACTCATGTTTTTTGAAATTTACTGAACACATCCTTTATTAAAAGAGTGTTTAGACACCACACAAATAGATAAGGTATTTTTTTTTGAAAAAAATCCATCCCTTGGTGAGAAGAAAATTGTATGTCCATTCTAAGATAAAATCCCCCTAATTTTTATATTTTCTCACATTTATTTTTCTATAAATTTCATTTTCCACTCCCCCATTATCTGATAAACAAAAAATCATATTCATAAAATAAAGATAATTAAAAACTTCTTACATAGTTCAAAGTTGTTACTTTTCTCCCCCTTTTTCAATATAATCCAAAACATGGTAGGGGACTTCTTTATGAGTTTTAGGAAGTCATTATAGGAGGAAGATCATGAATTTTCAACCTCAACTCATCAAACCTCTATTTTGGAATTGACTTTGTGAATATATCAAGAATTTGATACTTCTTTCAGATATATCCCAACAAAACATCTCTATAAGAAACATTCTCTTTTATAATGTGAAACTTTATGTTTATGTGTTTTGATCATGAATGTTGGACATGATTTTTAAACAGATCAATTGCAATCTGATTGTGATAAAGTTTCTTTAATAGTTTAGAAACCATTATATTCAAATCTTCCAATTGAACATTCATCCAAAATATCTGAGTACATACTTGAATAGTCACAACATATTCTAATTCCACTTTTCTCATGGTTACTGAACTTTGTTTCTTACTATGAAAATTTACACAACATTGACCCAAGAAAAATGTTTCTCTTATGGTTGATTTTCTATCAATACAATCTCCAGCCCAATAAATATTAGTATAACCATGAAACATCATCTCATAATTTATTTTTTATAATAATCCTTGTGAATTTGTTCCTTTGACATATCTCAGAATTATCCTTGTTGCCATCATATTTGACTCTTTCAGAATACTTTGATACCTAACACACAAATTTATAGCATAAAAAATATCAGGATTGAGGTTATAAGGTAATGTATACTTCCTATCATCTTCCAAAAGTCTTTATAATTCACACTTTTTCCAGACTCATCTTTACTCATCTTCATCCTCACTGAGATAAGAGTAGAAACTTATTTATATTCTACAATTCCAAATTTTTATAACAATTCCCTAGAATACTTTTCTTAAGATAAATTTTTTTTCCTTATATTGATATTGTAAGACAAAGAAGAAAGTTAATTCTCACAACATTGATATTTCAAAATTCTTTTGCATTACCTCAGAAAATTATTTACAAAAATTTTCTTCATCCCGGAAAAAAATAATATTTACCGCATTAACAAATACAATTAGAGTTCCAAGTCAACATCTTTTATATATAAGTTTCTATCAACTTTTCCTTTTGAAAAAGTCATCATTCTCAAAAAAAATTCAATCTTATAATACCATGAAAGTGGATCTTGTTTTAGCCCATATAAATCTTTCTTCAATCTAAAAAAGTTATTTTCATCCTTATAAAGTAGAAACCCAAAATGTTTCTCATTGTAAACTTCTTCTTCAATTTATCCAAATTTATATTAATCTGATACACTTTCTAATTTTGATGAGAAGAAACTACTCAAGACATTATAATAGTTTCTAACCATTAAATAGGGGAAACGTTTTATCAAAATCTCCACCTTCCACCTGTGGACAGCCTTTATAAAAAATCCTAGATTTTATTCTTGAAGCTTCTCCATATTCCTTCAAAATGTTTCTATAAACCCATTTTTTATGACAAAATTTTTATATTTCAGACATAAAACAAGTTCCTATGTTCTATTTTTCTAAATTTGATCCAAATCTTCATTCATAGAATTCACCAATTCTTGGTGTTGAATAGCTTATGAGAATGATTCTGGTTTAAATTTTGAGATGAGTAAAGTTTTATTTTATAATCTCATCTTTCTTATATCCTGAACTAGAGACTTCATATTCCCAAGAATATTTTTAGTCTCAAATTTTTTGTAAGGTTGGAAATTTTTGAGATCCTCTTCCTTCTTCACTTTCCTAATCATACGATTCATCTGAGTCTTCATGAACATTAATTTAATCACTTTCTTTTTCATTGGAAAATTTCATTTTTTATTACTCAAAATCCCCATATAACTTTAGTAAATAATTTTGATTCTCAATAACTTCCACATAAAATGATTTCACCTACTTTTATAAACATTTTTTCCAACATTTTTAACTTATTCCATTGGGAGAATAATAAAATTTCCTTCCTCAGCTTTCTCATCAAACTTTCCCCAATCCAAATTTATTATTTTAAGTAAATATGGGATTCCAAAAACATTGTTTTACTTTAATTTAGGTTTTTTATCATAGATAATTTCATAAAAACTCATGTTGTTTTACAAAAATATTTTTTTTTTCTAAACATGTAAAATAATACTAACAACTTCACTCTACTAGAACTTTAAATGTTTTTATTCTTCTCACATGATTCTTCCCATTTCCACAAAACCAATATTCTTCCTTTCTACTACTCTATTTTGTTGTGGGTTATATAGAGAACTATACTAATGTTTACTACCATTATCACTAAGATATATTTCCAAGGTATTTCTTGTAAACTCAATACCATTATCCATTCTCATTTTCTTTATATAAATCCCCATCTCTTTATCATCTTATTTTTTGAAAAACCTGAACATTTATATGGGAGATGAGTTGTGTTTCAAAAACATGATGTTTGTCATTTGAGTGAAATCACCATTAAAATTGATAAATTATAAATATACTTTTTTTTATTGATGTCTAATTGACCCACATAAATTGGAATGAATAATTTTAAGAGGATCGGTAGACGGAATCTCAAATTTCTTATGACTTTAATTATTCATATTCCCTTTTTAAAAGTAACAAAAAAATCATCCTCTCTTCATTTCAATTTTGGAAAATTCTGGACATAATAAACTGTAAAAAGTTTTTTCATTCTTTTCTTCCCATGTTAGACTATTATTTGGAACCACAACTTATTCTCATCTTTGGCACTTAGATAACAAGAGTTTTTAAATTCTGTAACTTGAAAAAGATTTCCACCAGTTATTTCTCTTTTTGTGATAACTTTTCAATGCTTCACACTTCTGATAATACATGAATATTTTCTTAAAATTAATTCTTTTCCATAATCACAATGTTGACTTACACTATGTAAATTATTTTTTAGAACATCAATATATAAATATTCCCAATATTTTATATTTCCTTATTTAATCTCAGTCATTTTGATTCCTATGATTTTTAATGAACTATTATCCTCAAAGGTAATAGAACATCCTTCATGATTTTAAACATGCTTCAAGATTTTTAAATAACCTATCATGCATGAAGAAAAACCACTATCAAGTATCCATGGTTTGTTCTTTTTTACTTTCTTTCAAGGAAGTCTCAACAAAAAAATACATCCTCAACTTTCTTTATCCTAGCTTCCTTTTCTTTATCTCCCATAAGAAACATATTCTATAAGGAGTTTAATACATCTTTCTACATGATGAAATGCCAAATCACATCTTCCATAAACATCTTCCAGACATTTAAATTGACTTTTTTTGGAAAGTTTCTAACTTCATATAATTTTTCTTTTCTAACTTCCTATGTGTTAGGAAAGTTATTCATTCTAATTTCACTATTTCTTCCACTCTATTCAAATATTATTTTCGAAAGTGTTATGTTATGCACAAAATTATAAGTCCCATGCCCAAATATTCTATAGCACCAATAGAATCCATCAAATCTTAATTTTTTTTTGAAGTACGGTCTTTCTCTGTAAAAAAATATGAGGTTGATAAATCCTTCCTACCCTAACATACTCTAGGTGTATACCATATTTCCTTCCAAGTGAGTTTTAATATTTCTTATATGTGACAGGTTTATCACATTCCTTCTCCACCCAAACTTTCCAATTAATTTTCTTATCACTTGAAATGTTAGAAAAATCAGATGAAACATTATTTTTGGTGTGTGATGAATTCACCTAATTCTTTATTTGAGTTTTCTCAACAAATTTATAAGTCTTATATTTTGCTAATAATGCTTTGTTTAAGTTTTCTTTCATCTTTCTCAATGTATTTATAGAATCACGAAGTTTATATTAAAACTTATTGACTTCTTCTTCCTTATATTCAAATTTCTTATTGAGATCTTCAACCATCCTTCCCTGTTTAGTGATTATTAGTTTGTAACTTAAGAACTCTTGAATGTATTATTCCTCAGACTTGATGATATAATTTCATACTTTAGAAACATCTTCACAATATTTATTCATTACTCTAATTTCTTACTTGAGATTTCTGTTTTTCTCAATACATAATATAAGTTAGGTTTTGAGTTGATACTCTCTATATTATTCTTCACCACCTTTTTCACTATCGAAGGAATATTTTATTTTATAAGATTTTGCAATGAAGGTTATAAATTTTCTTTAACATTAATATTTTGAAGAACTGTTTTCAGTTGAGTATGATTCAACTTTATTACAAGACATCTCCAAAACCTCTAATGTTTAAAATTGTAACATCTCTGACCAGGTTCCACACACCAGTGCCTCTAATTGGTCAGTCACATGACCTCAGGCATGCCTCCCCATATGTCAGAGGCTGTTGATTAGAAGTGTGGGTCGGATATATTGATCATGGGAATACATTACCCAATTTTATAAGAGTAAATACACCATCAAAAATAATGAACAATATATTAATAACATGTAGTCATAACCTAAAAGAACCAGGATCACAAGATGACCAAAAATGAAAATAAAATATCAAAAAATAAAGAAGAAAATATGACATCCAATGTACGTGTCCAGTGTCTAAAATGAAACCCAAAATAAAGACATTGAAGACTCCCCCATGCAGGTCTCAAATAGTGTCTGGTTCCCTCATCCATTCTCCATCCCATATCAATTATTTAACACAAGGTATTTTCCCTTAACCTCTCTAGAGAGCACAAACTCTATTCAGGTACCAATCAGGCATCCAAAGTAGGTTGTGGGTACAACTCAGTAGGTGTCATGCCCCCTCCCAGAGGGGCCCATACCACATATCCCGAATCCAACCTCAAATAGGCTAGCAGTTAGTGACTAGCACTGATATGGTGTATCACTGACATGAGAGGCCTTAGCTTAAGTACCTGTACAGAAACACACATCTCCAAGCCTATAAAATGGTGAAATGTATAACCAACTGAAAACTCATGCATTCATACATCTAAATTGCATAACCAGATTATAAAAGGAAGTAGTATAAAGTATGTAGGGACAAATACAAGCCCACCACAAAGAGTTTGAAAGAAAAAGATCATCCTAAAAGTAATTATTGGGACTGCTTTTAGAAATCTTTAGGAACACACCTTGGTTTTTCTGGTCTCACTATGAACCGTCTGGTCCTGGTCCTCAAAAGACTCTATCAAAATTTCAATCTTCTACACAAGACATGACGCATGAAGGAAAACCCCATGTATTGGTGAGTATAACAATACTTAGTAGGACACCCCAAAACCAAAAAATATACTGATAAAACTAATATTTGCCACATTTTTTATATACATTTAAAATTTTTTAACCCTCTTAATTTATCAATTTGAGATTATATGGACCAATTTGGGATTTAATGCGTGTTTTGAGCTAAAATGTGAAATGTGCTTAAATTCTGGATTTTTTACAGACTTTTACGTCAAGGGTATTTTGGTCATTTATATAAAAATATAATTCCTAATTGACTGATTATTTTCTTAGAATACTTATTTTAATTCCTTTAAATTTTTCTTCTAGACTAGAGGCTTATTCTAATATCTAATGGCCCAAAAAATCATTGATGTTTGGAAATTGATTGGTCTGACAGCGTGGACCCCACCTCCATAACAGATGTATAAATCAGGATACACACTTGCAATGTTGTTGAATAGAAATTTATATGAATTAGGGCACAAATATGCACTACTTAAATAAATTTCATATAGTTTTTCACCCATTTTGGTGGCAAAAATATGTTATACATTGAAGGAAGCTTCGGGGAAAATTCATCTAGAAAAAAATACATTGGCAATAAAAAATACCTAAATCCCACTAGAACTGTCCAATCAATATGAAATTTTTAGGTTAAATGAAAAAGTAATTTATTAACAACTTTTATGAAGGATGGAATGTGTTAATCATCCATTTATATTGCCAAAAATGTGAAAACTTGAGGTGGACAATTTATTCCTATAAAATGAGGGGAGCTCCCACCTCTCATATCAACCCATTTTCCCTGACATTTATTCAAAAGAACCATGGGGAGATCTCCAATGAGGGAGGAAATTCACAAATATTCCCCTTATCATATTATTAATTTGTTAATTTTCTTTATTTTTTATATTTCAATTGTAATTTAGATTTTTAATAAATTCATGCATGGTTATTATTTTTGTGTTATGATCCACCCGACCACCCGCATTTCTTCTTCATCTTTTATCCTTATTTTCTTATTTTCTTATTCTAATAATATCCACCATTACCCCTTACCCTAAAAAATGATATACTTACTCAATCCTCAGCTCATGGGAGGTATGTGTCAATTTTATTTATTCAATGGTAAAATTCATATGTTTTATTCAGTTTTTGATGAGAAAGAGTGACGTGGACGAGTGTGGTGATAGCCCACCAGGAAATTATACTCAAAATCATTTCTATTATTTTATTAAATCTATTCACTCTCTTATACTAAATACATGATCTTAATACAATGGATTTGATCCATTCAGTGGTTGAAAGGGCATACGATAGATCCGTGTCTTGGATATTGACACACTCGCGATTGAGTTGTTCCATCAACCTTGATTAAAGTAGGAGGGGATGTTAAGATTTCTAAATACATTGAAGACTTCACACAAATTAATAAAATAATATTAATTCAAGAATGAGATATCAAAATTGAATTATAAAACTTTATTTATACAAAAACAAGGAGAATGATGGAAGCCACAAACCAACTCATAAATTCCAAGTTCTTTATTAACTATTTAAATTTTTTCATTGCATGTTAGTTTAATATTTTCATTAATTTAAATTTCATAACCTTCATAAATTAAAAAAACAATTAAAAACAATTAGTTTAGGTGAATTAAATTAAGTGAGTGAACATATGAGAAATTTCCTCAAGTGAGATGAACATAGTCATCCATTATACTACACTAGGAAAATTAAATTGCTTTTTTACATACCCTATGATAGGCGTGCATCACATGAAACAAAGGAAATACATTCATCTTTACATGGGTATATTTATACAACACATATAACAAGAATATCCAGATATAATCTACAAATACACACATTCTAGAGGTAAGTCACTCTCATATTATACTATTTTATGATTCCATATAGAATATACCACAAAGCACTCACTCAAGAGAACACACTCCTAAATATGATAGCATTGATGATGTCCTTCCAATAGGTACTTCTTATTAGGTCTCTTCATGATAAAGCTCTTGCTAATTGTTTGAATAGAATACGATACACAAATGAGGATCACTGGAAAGGCCATGGGGTGATACCAACAAATCAATCTGGATTAACTCACTAGGTAGAGGATTGACTCCCATGTAGTGTTGGTCATGTCGATAACACGAACTCCACCTATGAGGTGAATATGAATAGTGTATCTCACTTTGGGACTCTTAGAGGGATTCCAACAATTCTATCTAGGAATTACTGCTGAAGAGATCATTGTCCCGAGAGTAAAAAATTATTGCATACTAACCCTCATAGAAAAGATAAAGGTAACAAGCCCTAACAAAAAATTTCCATGATATACAGTACAAGGGCTCCAAGACATGTATAAAAGAGTACACAGTGTGTAGTTGGGGTAACACACCATGTCCCTTGAACCCATGTCGTACATGTGTAAATGGCTCATCTCAACAAACTGTGTCCATGTAGTAGTACACACCATTTATGTATCCCATTTACTCTAACCATGTTCTACTACACATAACCATCCTATGCATGTCTTCCCAAGTACCAGTACACAGCATAGCTTGTTAACATCTTCCTATAGAAACATCCCGTGTGATTCTTGAGTACATGCCGAGTGACCCAGGTGATACCACATGCTATGTGAAAGGGGTCACATTTTATGTTATATTTAAATTCCTATGAAAACCCTAATTTTAGCTCATGTATCCCCACACAACATATAGATCTAGATTAAACATTGTGTTGTTCAGGATTTTTCAGAATCCCATATCTACTCCCGCATTTGATCCAATGCCTCCAGATTTCGATATGGTGATCATTTCACCATGAGATTAAAGATCCCAACTATTCCAATCCTTTTTTTATGAATAATGAATTACACCCTCATATATACTCAAAAAAATGAATCAAATTGTCATTATTTTTTGTGTGTTGAGGAATAGTAAATTGGGTATCCTCTGTCATCTAAATTGCTTTATCATTATCATCACACCTTTTTTAGGCTATTCCAATCTTAGATCTGTGATATCGATCATTGCACCAAGAAATAGGCACACAATGATCAATTGATCGAGAATTCTTGTGACGAACGATGAGTGGGTGGAGAAAATAACAAGAACATATTGGTGTAACAAACCTTGATCGATGTTCATGTTTATCTTGATCCATCATTATTAGAATGAAAATCTGAATAATAAAATTAAAAATATATTCTCCCATCAAAACCTCATAAAATAAACTCATCTCGGATAATGATCAAACCACGGATCAATATTTTCATTTATTGATTCATGTTCATTTTGTAAATCAAGAATGGGGATGAATAAAATTAAAATACATTCCCTACCATGATTCAAATTGATCACTAATGAAGAATGGGGTTGTGTCCTATTTTTTGGTGTGATCATTTGAATCATTTTTGCATTGATCATTGATTGAGGATCCTATCACCATTCGTCTTAGAGGATTCACTAAAGCTATATCCAATGGCTCTCTAACGGTTATAGGGTTATACAAATAACCCTAGTATTTCTCAATAATAGTCTATTTAGAGTCCATCAATCACTGCATCAACAAAAATGAAATAAAATAATTTATTAAATTATTTTTTTCATTTCCACGCCTATAATGAATTTTCTACAAATGGCCCACACCGACTAATGTTAAGTCATTCCTCGGGTAAAACTCACATTCTGAACTCAACGGTAACATCATATTTCAGATCATTGTACCCATTTAGAAGTTGTTACACTTTTTCATGAAAACTATGCATGCATGCTATTTAATATATTTCAAACATTAATTTTAGGAAAAACGGCCTCAGAATCGCACAACGTATCAGTGCCTGGTCTCACAAATAATCTATATAGTATCCAAAAAAATAGTGCATGGAAAATCTAAGTCATTATAGTATTCCACCACTGATGACAACTAAAACAATATATAATCAATAGAAATTGTATGCAGTTGTACAAATAAATAATTACAATGCATAAGTAAACAGTTATCACATTATCAATTAAACATTATTTAACTATATAAACCTTTCGGTTCCCATAGACACTCATACATCAATCCCCGCTTTAACTCATGTCAGAGGTTGAAGTATGTCTGAATGATTTCATATCATATAATTCCATTGTTATCATATAATACCTACTCTGAAATATGTTGGAGCCTAATGTATGTCTGAGGAATATCATATTTCATAATTCCATTGATATAATTATTTAATTCATATTTTAATTCACATGTTACCATTCATACAATACATAATAGAGTGTCCATGTTTCTATTATTTAATTCACAACTAAATGACCATGTTACCATTCATACCATACAAATTAGAATAATCTTGTTCACATTCTCTATTTCACAACTAGATGTCCATGTTAACATTCATACCTTACACATTATAATGATCATGTTCCCGTTATTTATTTCACAACTAAATGACCATGTTACTATACATAACACATAATTAATTTAACAATTAATAATACACATACATTCCATTACTAATTCCACAATTAGTTAAACATAACAATTCCATTAGTTAATTAAAAATTTAACTAATCACATAAATTACATTAATTAATTCAAAACATAATTAATCGCATAAAATACATTAATTAATTAAAAATTAATTAATCAGTTAAACTATATTAGTAAATTCAACAATTAATCAACCACACCAATTCTATTACTAATTCAATAATTAGTTATCACATAAATCCCCATAATTAATTTTCTAATTAATTGAGTACGTAAATCCCATTAATTAATTATTCAATTAATTAATCAATATCCACAAACTAAAAAACACATAATTAATTCCATAATTAATTTTCTCAATAAAAATCTCAATAGATCATAATTATTTCCACAATTAAATATCTCAATCCTAAAATCATAATATATTATAATTAATTCTACAATTAATTATCTCAATCTATAATTCCCAAAATCCCCAATTTCCGATCTCCTCAATTAATTAATTCAACAAATTAATTAATTCAATTATGAATGTAATTTATAAACATCTATTAGAAATTATACAATCACATAAATGTAATTAAAATAAATACTTTGATATCTGAATTATAGACAACCTACCTCAATTCTTTGATGAGTGATCACCCAACGAAAATCCTCATAATTTGAGCAGCACAATTATAAAGAATCAGATTCAAATTTAAATACCTAAATCAAGATCAAATCAATCAATATATCTTAAATATAGATATAGATCTACAATACTAGATCTAGATCCAAAAAACCAGTCTATATCCAATCAAAATTGGAAGAAAACCCCATTTCTAGAATAGGATAATAAAGGATAAAGAATAGGAAACCAAGCGACGTAAGATCCTCTTACAGGGAGGGGTGAAGATCATCAATCTAGGCTGAAAATAACAAATTAAAAAGGTTGTTAAGTATTTTAATCCATATTGGATTCTCCAAAATCATGAAATATTATATAGGGTTAAATGGGGATCAAATAGGAGTAAAATGGGGGTTTTGGTGATTAAAAATATAATTTTTTGGTGATTTAAAAATTCATGGATGGTTATCTCAGCAGGGGAGAACAGTTTCTCCTAAATGTGTACCTAAATGTGAACCTCTGTTATGGGGGTTCATAGTTTCTCAAAATTGGGTGTATAGATTGACAAACCGTATGTCAACCATTTAATTCCTCTCTATCCAAGGTTGCTTGGTTTGCTGGGCAGGGGTAAACAGTTAGGAAAACCTGTGAGCCAACTTTGTACAACCCTTAACCCTTCAAATTTTCTCAATTTTTCACCCAAACTCACCCCAATGTAAAACCAAACCCAAGTACACTAATACAACGTTAAAATAAATACCTGAAATGATGACCAAGTCATCTTCAGGAATGGTCGGGATCTTACAATCTCACCACCTTATAAAAACTTATCCTTGAGCTGCACTGCCAAGAATATCTAAGATTCTATGTAAAAATGATTAGGACAATTATCCCTTACATCTTCTTTCATTTCCCATGTCTCCTCCCACACATTCTAATGTTTCCACAATACACAAACTATAGGCATGGTCTTTCCTCGAAACACATTCTCACTGTGATTCAACACCCGTATTAGATGCTCTTCAAAGGAAAAATCTATCTCAATCTCAACACCATCCATATCGATCACATTGGAAGGTTTGGGGTTATACCAAACTAGTTTTGACACTTAGAAAACATCATACATATTACTGTATCTCTATGGAAGAGCCAATCGGTACGCCACTAGCATGATTCTCTCCACCACCTCAAACGGTCCAGCAAACTTTGGTGCCCACTTGCCCTGTCTTTGTATTATATAGTGATTGAATCTAGGAAACACCCAAATGAAAACATGATCAGCCTCTTTAAACTCTTGGTGTCATTTATTTTTATCAGAATATGACTTCTATCTACTTTGGGTCATATCCATATATTTCCAAATCAACTATACATGCTCTAATGTGTCCTACACGATACTCGGTCCCAACAACTTAGACTCACATAACTTCATCCAGATTAGAGGTGGTCTTCATGGCCTACTATAAAGAGACTCATATAGTTCCATCTATATAGTTTCCCAATAACTATTAATATACGTGAACTCCACTAATGTTAGGTTATTCTCCCAATACCCACTAAAGTTTAGAACACAAGATCACATCATATCCTCAAACACTTTTATAGTATGATCTAACCACCCATCTAGAAGTGGGTGGAAATTCATACTCAAAAAAACCTACAAACCAAGAACCTTCTAGAATCCCAATAATAATCATGAAGTAAAACACAAGTTTCAGTCAGAAACAATATTCTGTGGCAACTCGTGCAGACAGACTATCACCCAAACATACAAATATCCCAACTGCTCCACTGAGAAGGTATCCCATATATTCAAGAAATTCACTAAATTTTTCATTCTTTCCACAATAACCCAAATAGAATTATTCTTCTAAGGCATCCTAGGGAGAGCCACAGCAAAGTCCATGGTTACTTTTTTCCACTCACATTCTATAATGGCCAACGACTATAGTAAACTTATAGGTCCTTAATGCTCGGCCTTCACCAACTGATAGGTGTAGCATCGTGTCAAAAACATTACTATTTTCTTTTTCATTTCCAACCATAAAAACTATCTTTGTATTTCACGGTGCATTTTGGTCACACCTGGATGTACCACCCACTTCGAGGCATGAAACTCACACATCAGCTTGTCTCACATTTTGTTAGGTACGACAACCTGATTCCTGACATAGATGACCTCATCCTCATCTATGCTCCATTCAGAAGGTGACTCCCCACCTTCATGGTTTTCCCTCAAGGTAAAACATTATAAATCCACATACATTTTATCTTAGATATATCTCAAAAATGTATACTCCAATGAAACTATTACGAGATTTATCTAATCCTAACTCTCCTAAACCACAATGGGTATCTTGTCCAGTAAATCCATCATCTTCCACTCAGCACTAGACTCTTGAGCCACATGAGTTTGAGTCTCCCTTCTCAAAGCATCATAATCAATGTTCCCCTTTCCAGGCGTATATGCTGGCTCAAAATTTAATGGTTTCATATACTCAACCCATCTTTCTTATCGAATATTCAAGTCTCACTGTGAAAATATGTACTTTAATATCTTGTGATCAATATACGCAGTAATTTTTTTTACAATAGATAATGTCCCCAACACTTTAAAACATAAACCATTATATCCAACTTGAGGTCATATGTAGGGTAGTTCGGTTCATGGGGCCTCAACATCAAAGACCCATAAACCACAAATTGATCACCTTGAATCAACACAACTCTGATTACAATCACAGAAGTGTCACAATACACTGTGTATATCTCATCTTGCTCAGGTAGGATAAATATTTGTACTGATTCCAAAATCTTCTTCATCTCATAGAAAGAATTATCACAATCCTATGACCAATTAAAATTTATCCCTTTTTTGGTCAAGCCCGTCAGCAATGTTTCCAATCGGTAAATGTCATGAATGATCCTATAATAATATTTAGAAAATACTAGAAATATATGGATATCAAACATTCTCTTGGGATACTCTCAACAAACCACTATCTGAACCTTCTCTAGATTTACCAACACACATTCCTCTGAGATGATGCTACCCAAGAAGTGTACCCGATCAATCCAAAAAATTGTACTTAGATATCTTGATGTATATACAATGCTATCTAAGTTTACTTAGAATGATATAGAGATGTTGGTCATAATAATCTTGTGTCTTGGATTGCACCAAGATGTCTTCCACAAACACTACCACAAACTTGTCTAGGTACAGATTAAATATTTCGTTCATTAAGTTGATAAACATTACTAGTGTGTTCATCAACCCAAGAAATATTATGATGAAATCATATAGTCCATACCTAGTTCTAAATTTATCCCTTGGTATATCATAATTCTGAACTCTCATTATATGATAACCTAATCTCATGTCATTATTTGAGAACACACAAGCTCCTCTCAATGGGTCAAATAGATCATCGATACGGGGGAGAGGATACTATTTCTTCACATTCATCTAGTTTAACTTTCGGTAATCAACACATAACCATAAAATCCTATTAGCCTTCTTTGCAAACAACACTAGTAAACCCCAAGGAGACATCTTCAGATAAATAAATACCTTATCCTCTAACTCCTCCCACTGAGTTATGTGCTCTTGAATATCTTTCGGTACCATTCTATATGGTGGAATAGAAATCATCTCTTCCCCTAGTATAAGATCGATGCTAAAGTACACATCTCTCTCAGGTGGAATCCCTGGGAAATATTAAGTAAACCCATCCTTAAACCTATCTACTTTGTGTGGAAAGACATCTAATTTTACACCTCCATCATCCAGAAATAAACTAGAAACCTGGGGTGTTATCTCTTCTATTTGATGAGTAATTGGCCCTACTCGGAATGCCTCGATATCCCACTCTCCACAGTGAATATATTTGTAACCCTTAAGAGATTTAATGGTCACTCTCTTATGGTAAAATTCAATGTGGGGACAATATGATACTAACCAGTCCATACCCATAATTATTTTAAAGCTTGACATGTCTATGATATAAAGATCCCATCGAAATCGATACTACTCGACCTCAATAGAACACCCCTTGCACAAAAAAATGTCTCTTGACCAAACTCCATGAGTTATTTTTGTCGTCAACACCGCACTCACGAACTCCTTCCCCAGGTTAAAACCATTAACATGATTTGTAGAAATAAAGGAATGATAGGCACTGATATCAAATAAATAACTAGATTTCATAGAATCTTTAAAAATAGTACCTCTCACTTTCAATGGTCCAGCCTTGATATCCAAAAGTGTAGGGTGAATATAATGCAACGGTCTTACCCCACTTCCCTGTGATGCAGTCTAAGTCCCCTGTGCTGCAATACTCTACTAATATGAGCACTCATACCCTGAACCTCCACATACACTACCTTTACCACCTTGTCCAGTAGAACTCCAGATGCAAGACTGATATGGTGTAGAATATCCTCTTCGTACACTCAGATTGTGACTAGTTATACCCTTACTACTCATCTATCGCTGGGTCTTCTAGAACTTTTGTAGATGTCCCATCATTCTGCAAGACTCTATCTATATTGTAGGTTGAGGTTAAATATCTTCAAAAGTTTCTTAATCTACCACACTGGTGATAGATCACTCGATTAATGTCCTATGCAATTGATCACTCTTTTTAGGTACTCTGTTTCCCACTGCCCTGGTTGATGTTTTCATAGCAATGCTTCCTACTCTCAGAAGTCGTACTTTCTACTCATCTAAATGGAACCACCTTTTCTACACTAGAATACCCTTCAGGTTATCCATATCTATGAGATCCTTATCCACCACCTTAGCAAACTCCTTTAACTGAAAATGGATAACTTGGGACTTAATCTCACATTTAAGCCCATCCTAAATTTGTCTCGATGTAGTTATCTCATCCACTGCCAATACTGGAGAAAAGTGTTACAAATGTGTAAAGTGTCCACATAGTCTATCACATAAATACTCCCCCATGTCAACCTCATGAACTTAGCTACTCTCTCCTACCTCAGTATCTCTGAATAGAAGTTCTCCAGAAACTTATCAAACAATTCCTTCCATAACATACCATTAGCCTATACATTCCATGCCTGAACATACCACCAGTGATTCACTGATCCTCATATCATGTAAGAAGCCAACCTGACCATCCTCTCTACAGGAGTCTCAATGTGGTCAATTATAATCTCGATGGACTCAACCGAGAAATCATCTCTCTTAGGTCCACCCTCTCCAATAAAAGTAGGAGGGTGTTGAATTTGTAACTCCATTTTTAGATCAAACATACTCTTCACAACCCACCATGCGTCACTTCCCATGAATTTCATGAGGTGGGAAATGTTCTCTTGGAACTGCTCCTTGAATTCCTCACCTGACACAATTGGGGCCTTAGTTCCTACTACTTGTATATCATCTCTAGCCATATCCTCATGTTATCCTCTTAATAAGAACAATCATATAGAAATATCTATACCATTACAAATAGATACCTTAGGAAACCTTTTACAAAATTAACACATTTTAGGTAAAATACAATATTCAACAACAAGTCATTTCCCCAAACCCTACCAATAGTCAAAACTGAGGTGTTATAACTACACTTAATAATCATACTCCTTTGTCCTAGATAACAAGGGTAAACACATTATAATTATTCATGTTTCTCATTTAGACACCCATTTATTCTCAACATTCATCATTCTACATTATTTCTCAATTTCATGTTAGGTTCCATTTTCGTTTCAATTTCACCAGCAAGGAAAAAATAGTTCAACTTCAATAACTTAAGCATAAACCATTTTTCTATGTGTGCCTAAATCGATGCATATCAAAATAACCCTAAGTTCCTAGAATGATACGTGTAACTCAAATCTTGTGCCATATTGGTCCACGAGTCAAAACTCAGAAAAAATTAACATAAATAATCAAAACACACAATAAGTGTATCACCCAAGTTTAAATAATATTCAAATGTAATAGAAAATTGGAATAACAATAATCCCACCCTGGGTACTTGGGTTCTCCCCCATACATGGGTTAGTTAATCCCATGCAGGATATCATAACCAAGGCCAAACTCTTTTTAGTTTCATGTCTACCTTTAAAAAATAGTAATGAATAATATAAAAGAAAAGAAAAATGGACTCGAATACCACTTTATAATGTCCAAACCTAGGTGCCACACATTGGTGCCTTGAGTCGGTCAGTCACATGACCCCTGGTGTGCCTCCCTGTATGCTAGAGGATACCGAAAAGTAGTGACGGTCTGAAATATCGATTATGGGGAGACTATACCCCGTTTTATCAGATTTAATACACTAGAAGAAAATAAGAAACAATAACTAAATAACATTTAATAATAACTTAAAATAACCGGTATCATGAGACGGCTAAAACATGAATTACAATTTCAAAACTAAATAAGAAAATATGTCATGCCAATGTATGTGTCAAGTGTCTAAAATGAAACCAAAAATAAATACATTGACGACACCCCTAATTGGGTCCCGAATCATTTCTAGTTCCCTCATCCATGCTCTATCCCATGTCATCCATATAACAATGAGCTTTTTCCCTTAACGTATCTAGAAAACACAAAGTCTATTTGGGTACCCATAAGGAAGCCTGATTAGGGTGTGAGTACAGCTCAGTAGGCCACCACCAATGGTGTATAAAATAACATATAGTTAATATAAAGTGTATGCAGTTGTATAAATGCATAATTACAATTCATAAGTAAGTAGTTATCATATTATCAATTAATCTTTATTTAACAACATAAAACCCCGAACTCTCATAGACACTCATACCTTAATGCTTTCTTTGGCTCATTCTAAAGCCTAAAGTATGTCTAATGTATTCTATATCTCATAATTCCATTTGTACAATTCAATACCTAATTTTTCTCATACCGGGTCCTGAAGTACGTCAGATGAATATTTTATCTCATAATCTCATTGATACCATTATTTAATTCATAATTGAATTCCTATGTTACCATTCATACATCACACAATAGAATGACCATGTTCCCATTATTTAATTAACAGCTAAATGACCATGTTACCATTCATACCTTACGCATTATAATGACCATTTTTCCATTATTTATTTCTGTTAGGACCAATAGAGACCTATATACCTTGAGAGGGGGGTGAATCAGGGTATGGATATTCTTTTGAAAATTCTTCCTGCACCCACTGGATCTTGACCACTTTATTACAATGGTCAATTAGTTTGCACTTTTGTTTTTATTATGATCACTTCTATTTCATCATTATATGATAATGATGCTTTGAATGAAATGCAAGGAAGCAAGTAGGATGACACAGAAATTTTTACTTGGTTCACCCTCACTGGGCTACGTCCAAGGAGCATACAACAGCGATGTGCCACTGTACCAAATCCACTAAGGCTCACTGCCAATAATGTTCATGCTAGATCACATATATGCCTAGGATCACTAACATTACAATGCTTAGGTTCAGCTCATAGCTTTCCCAAGGGTCACTCCCTCTTTGTCTCTCTCTGGCTCAATGCCAGTGGAGAGGATCACATTCTACCTCTTCCTTTGCCCACTGCTCTAGAAAGGATCCACTAAATATTTATAGGCATACAGGTCTCTTCATAATCACTAATGAATAAATTAATAACTATTGATAGATGCTCTGTTGACTTCCAAATTCCACCAGCAGATGAATCTCACTTTGCACTGGGTGGACCGGGCAACCCCATTTTTTACGTGTAGCCCTTACAGCACCTTGCGCGTAATTCCTTTGCTTTGCAAGAAATTCAATTTTTAAACAACAACCCAATTTAATGAGAATACTCCAAATTTATTGTGAAACCTCTACACTACCTTGAGTGAAATTCTCTTCTTTTGCGTGAAATCCACTTTTCGTGCGAGACCACTTTACGTGCCAATACCAATTTTACGCGCAACCTTAGCTTTTCACGCAACACCAGACATTACATGCAAACTTAATGTTTACAAGAAACTCCCTTGCTAACTACAATTTCGCACACCAGAGCTCTGGTATTTTCTATTTCATTAACTCTTAAATGGAGGGATCCCTTCATATTTATATGCAAAATCAACCCCGCATGAAAAACCCTCCTTGAGTGCATAATTCAATTCGAGCGAGAAAAACAAATCTTTCGCGCTACACCATTTTTCGCACAATACTAAAAAAAATTTCACACCTCATGCCTTTGCTAATTTTCGAGCATCAGACCTCGAAACATTTCTTATGTGAATTACCACATCCCTCTATTTCACGCATCCTCTGTTTTTCCACGCATCCCACTGTTTTCTGCCTCCAGATCGTACATTCCTTTGTCGAGATTCTTCAATCAATCATCAATTTCTGAAAGCATCCCTTGACCCCAAAAAATCACCATGTACACCCCCTTTTTCGGCACACTAATACAACATGGTCTGCATTGTCGACAAGCACAACATGGAGGCCCGTCTTTTCAACAAACACAATCACCTCAAAAATGATTCAATGATACCTTGAAGGATTTTTGACCAACAATATCACAACTAAATAACCATATTACCATTCATAACTTACACATTAGAATGAACAAGTTCCCATTATTTAATTCGAAACTAAATTTCAATGTTAGTATTCAAAACACATAATTAATTCAACATTTAATCTTCAAATAAATTCCATTACTAATTCAATAATTTTTTAAACTCGGAGATTCCATTATTTAATTCAATAATTAACTAGTCACATTAATAAAATTAATTAATTCAAAAATTATTTAACCACATCATGTAAATTAATTAATTCTACAATTAATGAATAACTTAAATTATATTAGTCAATTAAACAAATAACTAACCCCACAAATTTCACTACTAATTCAACTATTAGTTTATCACATAAATACCGTTAATTAATTCCCTAATTAATTGAGTACATCAATCACATTAATTAATTCTTCAATTAATTAATCAATATCCACAAAATCAAAATTTTATAATTAATTCCAGAATTAATTATCTCAATCACAGGCTTAATAGATCATAATTAATCACAAAATTAAATATTTCAATCCTCAAATCTCAATATCTCATGATTAATTCTACAATTAATTATCTCAATCTATAATTTCTAAAATCCCGAATTTCACATTTCCTTAATTAATTAATTCACCAAATTAATTAATTCAGTCAAGTAAAAAATTTCCAAAAATATAATAGAAATTATAAAATGACATATACATAATTTAAATCATGGCTTTGGGATTTGGATTATAAACCAACTAACTCGATTCATTGACATGCAGTCGTCCAACAGAAATCCCCAAAATTTGAGCTGCACAACGACATAGAACATGATTTGAATCTAAAACCCTAAATGAAGATTGAACAAATAAAGATCTCTTAAATAAATATATATATATATATATATATACTATAATATATCTAGAAAAAAACAATGAATATATCCAATCAAAATAAGAATAACAAACCCTATCTAAAATAGGAGAAGAAAGGAGAAGGAATGAGAAACCAAGTGCGATGAGATCCTCTTACTAAGAAGGGTGCATATATTTGATATAGTATTTGAATCACTAATAATATAGGTCATTAAGACTTTTAATCTATCTAGGAGGCACCAAAAACTTGAAATATCATCTAGGGTCGAATAGAGGTTGAATAAAAGTTAAAATGGGGGATTGAGAGATTAAAAATATAATTTCTTGGTTATTTAAAATGTTGTTAATGGTTAGTTAGGAAGGGATTCAAGCTTTTCCGAAACTATGAGCCTAAGCATGTGCCTCAATTATGGGGGTGCAGAGTTTCTCCTAAGAGTGTGCATGGTTTTAAAAACTGTGTGCTAACCATGAAATTCCTCTGTCCAGTGTTGCACTGTTTGATGGGTTGGGGAACATGGTTAGGGAAAACCATGCGCCAACCATGAATTTCTCTTCTCCCTTCCAATTGTCTCAAATTTTATCCCAAACACACTCCAAGGTAAAACCCAACCCATGTATTCTCAAACAATAAAAAAATTAATACCTAAAATTAATCTCAAGTCATCTTTAGGAAATGTCAGAATCCTACACAAACAATTTCAATTACTCTCAGCATGTATTCATCAATGGATTCTTCATCTCTCATTCTTATGTCTTCATACTTACTATTCAAAATTTCTATCTTTTCATCCTTCACTTTTGTATTCCCATTGAATATACTTTCTAGCTTATCCCCCATACTGTTTGAAGTTTTGAAACCTATCACCTTCATATAACCATTTTCTGATAAGGGAATAAGAATAGAATTTCTATCCTTTCCATCAACTTCTATATTTATTTTATTAGTAAACAACATAGGAGAATATTTCATAATAGGTGTAAAACAAATTTTAGTAGCATCAATAACTTCTAGTCCAAACTATATGAGATAAAGAATCATCTAATTTTTCCACCCATAATAAGTTTTTCCATCAAATGTAGGAATTACTCTACTATTGATAGAGTTGATATTATCCATGATAATGATTAAATAAGGGAATCTTCCCTATGATACCAATTAATGTTTCAAAGGATTAAATAAAATCATAGAAGGGGGTTGAATCGGTTGGTCTCTATTATAAGTTGCAATACTTTTAAAAAACATAACCCTTGAAACCTGATAATGTTTATATCCTTATTTTCTTTTAGTAAATACCCATGCATGAAAATGTAGGAAATCAATTAAATCATGTAACATTTAAAAGGTTTTTCCTCATTGTGACAAACTACATCCTTTACATAGCCACTCTTATGGGTCTATAAAAATTCACTATAATGAATAAGTGAATACAACTTGTGCCAACTCCTGCTAGATAGCTTCTATGTCTCAGTAGAAATTATTATACTTACTTCTATCACCTTGGAAATTTTATTACAAACAATTGAGACAAAATAAAATAATAAATACTTTCTTGAAACTTCTCCAAAAATTCTCTATCTAGAATCCTTAGTCTGATGTGGCAAGTCCTGATTCTCTCGTTCTGATGGGGATGGGTTCAATGGATTTAGTCCAATGAATTTAGTCTAATAGAAACATTATGAAGAACTCATTATCAATATATATTACTCAAACTCTTCTCAAATTCTATGTCAGATATTCCTTAGTCTGGTAAATAAATCATTAAGATGACTAACCTTATAAGGAGATCTCAGTCCAAAAAGATAACTATGACATGAATTCTATAGTGCTCCCCCTTTTCCAATCACATAAAAAAGGTTTAAAGTAAGAATTTATTATGCTTATATTAATAAGAATCCCAGAATGATAAAGGCAAAAAACGTGAAAACTTTTTCTACATAATTAAATTCAAAAACTTCAAGATCTACAAATATTTGAATTTGAATTTCCACCACATAATCTCTTCAAATAAACTCTTCACAAATCTATTGAATTTCTTGGATAACGTACTATAATGGGACACATAGTTCATAGACTGTTAAGTGAGAGCACTCATAAGAGGATGAGTCTTAGTATCAGGATGTTCTCACTTGGTAATCACCAATATGGGAGATTATGAGAAAGAATCACTGGTAGGAATTCCACATGTTTTGGTGTCATCAGATATTCCTATATGCAAGCATGTGTAATGGTACATGGACTTTAAAATTGTCATTAATGAATTTTATAACTCATGCACTTAGTTTTTATGATTAAAACCATGACGACATATATTCATGGTATGTTAGGTTACATTGTTCTTGTCATGACTCGCATGTCATTAATGAATAAGATAAAGAAGGATTTATCCCTTCTATATTTATGGAAGCTGATATCTCATCCATTTGATTGAAATATAACCATTTCATTAAATTCCATGTACATGGTGTAACTATGTGATTGTTTTAGATATTTAAAGAAAGATGTACCAAGAAAATAGGTTGGTGACATAGATGTGCAACCTGCTTGATGAGATATTATGATAAAGGGATTATATTATATAGTGAGTGTTCATTTTTAGTTTCAATAATTTCAAAATTATGTTATTTCTCTTGGGTGTCATGAATCATTTCTAGATATTAATTTTGGACTTTAGGAAATCTCTCTTGATGCCAATTAAAAGGAATCCTAGGGGGTAAAATACTAAGTGTTTCTGATGATCTTGATTAAATACAATTTGAATTTAATTAATTGAATAAATATTATTCTCATGACTGAGGTATAATTTTATTCATGTTTTATTGATCACTAATATATATTGATTAATGAAATATTTAAATTAAATAATTATTTAGGTTTTTTATAAATTAAAGAAGAGTTTCAATATACCAATACCATGTCTAATAAATAATATTAATTCAAAATATGGTTAGATAATATTTTTCGATGATCGAGTTCGAGCGCACCATAGAATAATAATAAGAATATTATTATTATATGGAATGAGGTTTATTATAGTTTTTAGTATTTTTTAAGGGCTAGAATGAAATAAAAAAATATCCTAACCTAAAATCTACCCCAATAAATAGCCTGTTATGGCTATTGTGAAGGTAATTGAAAATATATAGTTGTTTCAAATAATGAATTTTATTTTAACTCCTCTATCTCTCCCCCTCTCAAGAAAAATAAATTTTTGAGATATTTATTCATGATTAAAGAATTTGTGATCAAGAATTAACAACACAAGACATTTTATTCCGCACACTATCACATAGATATCGTTTGTCATTTATCAGATATCAATGAAGCATGTGTGGATTTTCGCTAGAGGGATTCTATTCATCGATCCTCATAGAGCAATGAAGGCAATTTGAAAGGGTCTTTTCATATGATTAACATCATTAATGAAGACATATTCTTAAGATAAAGTAATCATTTTTTATGACATTAAATAAATTTATTAAAAATTTGTTGTTCAAGTTCCTCACTCTAGGTTTTGAGCATATAAACATTAAAAGAAATTTTAACATATTTCCAACCACCACATGCTTCCACTACTCCCTGAACCATCATAAGGTACCACTTTTCTAGATCCTTTGGCAGTTTGTATAGATCCAAGAGGAGATGTGGGAGCAGAAGTCTAATGTTCGAGCTCAGTGGATGTCGATTAGTATGTACAAACAATTCCAAGAAGTATGATCATTAGTCTCATGGACATATCTTGATTACTTTTGATATATTGAATTTCCATTCAATATTGAGTTGAATAAAGTACATACGGGGGTTGTAGCAGCTTGATTAATGCAAAAACACTCGTTTTTTGATTTTTGATTTTATTATTTATTTTTCATTTATTATTATCACCGAATACACCAGTTAAACATGCTCACACTTGTTAATGATGAATTATTGGTGTTCTACTTAATTTTATTACTCACACCTTGCATAAAAATATTGATGCACATTCAGACTTTATGTTTAGGGATTTTGATAAGGAAAAGGGACATGTGGCTGATGGATGAGCAAATGAGAATGGAGATGGTAGTATATCGAGATGGACTCCATAGGACCCTGATGTTTTATTTATTTATTTATCTGCCTATTATTACTCTAGTTTGGATTTCCAATTTAGAAGCCCATTAATTATTGTATGACATGTGTCTCATATTTATGTTTCCACCTAATTACTCTAGATGCTATTATATTGTTTATTGTGTATTATTTATATTATGACAAGATACTATGGTTATAGTCTCCCCACTAATGGACTTAGACCCTCACTGCTAGTCAGAAACCTCTTGTGTGTGGGGAGGCATACATGAGGTCTTGTAGCACTCTAGTTCGAACCCAACATTTCAGGTGAAGGCATTACAAAAACCATTAAAAAAGACTCCAAACTAAAAAGAAATACCATTATTCATAGTGGGTTTTTCTTCTATTGGAAGTAGTTTAAATCATTGCCTAATTATTTAGTGGTGGTAACTAAAATCTCTCAATATTGAATGTTCTCTAGTCATTTCACAGTAGTTTGATTCATTTAGCTTTTGTTTTTTATGTGATTTTTTAAGAATTTAGCAATGATTTTCATTTTATTTAATGGTGATTTTAAAAAAAAACATGAAAATAAAATAGATAAGAAGAACCTAACAACTGATAAATATGTCAGTGGATGTTAGATTTATTGGTAGTTAATATTAACCACTATTAATTATTATTCAAATTCACTTTTTTAACTTTGGTTATTAAAAATCACCTCTTAATATTTTTTAAAAAAATATACTTTTTAATAAAAATTAATAAAAAAATATAAATATTAAAACTTTGACATGTAATAAACTAAAACATAAATTCACAATAAACCCATCATACATACATCATACAACACTTAAATTGATATTATGTCGGTTCCTACATTTCAAAAATAAATCTATGGCAATTTTTCTATGATTTCAGGGAAATATGACAACATTTTCCTAGTTTTGACCCCATGAAACATGTTTTTATAGGCTTCAATAACATTAAAAACTATTTACCAAGACATTTTGACCACACTTCATATCTTATTGACATTACTCATACAAATCAAAAACAAAACAATAGTGGTTGTCCCATGATTTTCCATAAACTTGATGTTTTTTTCCATGGCTTTGATTATTGCATGTTTTAGGGTTTTAAAATACTAAAAATGAATTTATGGGAATCCTAATAAAACCATAATTCTAAATGAAATTTTATCTATTAATAGATTAAGAAAATCCACCAATGGTTATTCAATTATGATTTCATGGAAATCGAATGATTTTTTCCAGGTTTTGAACCCCCAGCACAAGTTTTTAAAGCCTTTGTTTCATTTAAAAATAGTTTACTAAGACATTATGACTACATTACACATCATATTTATGTTTTTAGTGAGTACATGTCAAATATAACTAATTGGTATATTTACCCACATTTCACATTAATATGAGGTCATTTTCTTCTTTTTTTGAATGTTACACACAGATTTTAGTGTTTTAAAACACAAAAAACTCATTTACGGGAATCCAGGGAAAATAATAACTTAGAATGATGTTTTGTTGGTTCCATCATTTCAAAAATAAATATATGGTTGTTTTACTTTTATTTCATAGAAATATACTTATGTTTTCCTGGTTTTGACCCCCATATACATGTTTTTAAAGGCTTCAATATCTTTAAAAATCCTTCAACGAGTCATTCCGACCACTCCACATGTAAGATTGATGTGTTGACTTTGTTTAAATGTCAAAAAGAACTCAATAGTTAATTTATCATGATATTACATCATTATGAGTTATTTTTCTATGGTTTTCACCATTGTATTCTTCTTTTACTCTTTTAAAAAACTAAAAATGTGTTTATAGGAATCCCAAGAAAATCATAAATCATAATGACATTTTATCGGTTCCTACATTTCAAAAATTAATTTATAGTCATTTTTATATAATTTCATGGGAATCTGACAATGTTTTCCTTGTTTTGACCCTCTAACACACATTTTTAAAGGCTTCCGGACCTTTAAAAATAGATTACCATCCATTATGACGACACTGCATATCAGATTGATGCGTTATCTATGAATACACATCAAAAAAAACTAAACAATGGTATTTTCATGACTTCATTTCAATCTGAGGTATTTTTCTATTGTTTTGATTGTTACATGCATGTTTAGGTGGTTTAAAACACTAAAAACCCACTTATGAACATTCCAAAAAAATCTATAACACATAATGACATATCATCGGGTCCTACATTTCAAAAATCAATTAACATTTTCTTTATATATGGTTTTATGGAAATATGATGAAATTTTCCTAGTTGTGACACCCCGACACACATTTTTAAAGGCTTTGATGACTTTTAAATTTATTTACTAAGTCATTCCAACCACACCACACGTCGAAATGATTTTTTTTCTATGATTACGTGTCAAAAATAATTCAATGGTGGTTTTATTATGATTTCAAGTAAATCAGAGGTTTTATTCTTTGGTTTGAAATATTATACACATGTTTTAGTAGTTTAAACACTAAAAATGCATTTACAGGAATCCCTAGAAAACTATATCTTGGAATAACATGTTGTTGGTTCCTACATTTCAAAAAATATCCATGGTTATTTTCCTCTAAATTCATGGAAATCTAACATCATTTTTCTAATTTGGACCCACTATCATGCATTTTTAAAGGATTTAGTACCTTTAAAAACTATTTACTGAGGAATTTTGACTGTACTACAAGTCTAATTGATATTTTTTATATGAGTACATGTAAAAAATAATTCAATGGTAGTTTTCTCATGATTTTATGTCAATATGATACCTTTTTCTATAGTTTGAACCATTACGCACATGTTTTAATGTGTTAAAACACTAAAAATACATTTATATGCATCTCAGGTAAACTATAACTCGAAATGATGTGTCATCTATTCCTAAATTTTAAAAATCAATCCACAACCATTTTCCTCTGATTTTATGTTGATATGGAATCTAATTCCTATTTTGACCCCCCTCTCCCCACACACAAATGTTTTTAATGGCTTTGGTACAGTTACAAACTATTTTCTATGTCAAAACTGAGAAAATGAGCTCAAACTATTTTCAAACATAAGGATAACAATAAATAATTTATTTTTTATGTGTACGAATCAAACACACATCAATCCGCTGCAAGATGTTGTCGGTATGACTCGAAGTGCATGTTATAAATATAAAAATGACATTTTAGTTTTATTTGAGGAAGTTGTATATGTTCTTTGAAAATTTGTGAATGGTCTATGAAATTTAGAATTTACAATGAATGGATAAGCTATAAGGAAAAAATTTCTTTGGGTATCATTTTAGTATTCCATTTAAACATAAAAACTAAATCATTTTCCATTTTTTCTCAAGATTGATCCTATGTTTTCCTATAAGAGTCATGTTCTCTCACTTTTCCTTTCATACTTGAAATTTATCTTTGTGATTCCCTATCAATAGTGATACTCGAACCCCCACTAGGTGTAGTAGTAACTGATGATGACTTCCTACCGAAGAAAACTGATGGAGTAAGTCCAGAACCCATCCCCTGTATGTGTCTGGGATTCTCCTTCCATAAGACAATTGGAATATCATCGTTCTAGGAAACTGATGATGATTTTTAAGGGTTCACATCTTATATTTCTTGAATTTGAACCTGTTAATACAAAAATAATAACAATTATTTTTTAAAATATTTGAACATCATAATATTACCTAATTAATAAATTTTTATTACTATTTATTTTTATTTCATTACTATAAATACATAATATTGAAAAATAAATTATAAAAACAAATAATCCTTAAAACCAATTATTTGGGGTTGGATAGATATATCAAACGGTGCTAAATTGGCATCATTTTATCCATGTATCTAGCCCCATTTAATTGGGTTTAAATAAAATTTTGTTATAATATAATTTTCATTATTATTTTTTTAGAGTAATGAAATAACATGAAATGATAATGGAAAATAAGTACTCTAACATCTTTGGTAGGGTCATTTACAAAAATGATATCAGATTCCCTATGCACTTTAAACCACATCTATGTATGGCCAACAGAGTAACCTAGTTCATTATCCTTTATAAAAAATATAAACAAGTTAAAAAAAATTGACTTATAATAAAATGATATAAATAATAATAAATAAAATAAAAACCTAAATTATTCTTTTTTTTAAAAAACACTAAGACACACTGATATGAAGAACGAATTACTTCTCATGACTCATAGTATTGTTTTCAATAATTCCTATAAAAAGAGAAACATTAATAAAAATTATATTTTTTTGTTTATATTATTACAATACTCTAAAATATGCAATTACCTCATGAGATGCATCTCTGTTAATATCGACAAATGAATTCCATTTCATATTGAGAAATTCATTCACACACTTTCCCATCCATCTATCATGAGCTCAATGTTATTTCATTAAACTCATATCATAATATTCATTTAAAATCTCACCATTTCATTCCTAATTTTTCAATTGTGCATGGGCATGAAATAGAGCATGGGACAACCAAATAAAAAAACATCTATAAATTTAATCATAACACTGTATAAGTATATTAAAAAATTTTATTCATGTCTTGTAAATTAGTTATCAAAGAATATTAAATTAAATTAACATTAATTAAGTATCTAAAACCTCATTTTTCCAAGTTGTATGAACATGCATACAATATTTATAATTAATAGGAATTCTCATTGTATCACAAATAATCTGCCTAATAATATGCCCATAGATTCTGGAAACATCATCAGTTGGCACCCCAAACACATCAAATGGAATGATAATATTGAATTCCTTCAGGTCTCATACATCTTTCATGTTAGTATTTTTATATCTTCTATTGTTATTTTTATCCATTTTAGAAATGAATTAAACAATTAATAAAATATATAGTTTTTTTACAATGACATACATAACAGTAATAATAACTCACTTATATCCACAATATGAAGGGATGACCAACTGCTCCATAGCTGGATGTGAATTGGATGGTGGGATACTAAAAACATATGGGGAATGGCTGGCTCGCTGGTAGTCTCAAGTACAACCAAATCACTCAAATCCACTGAAGCTAACGGTAGTTGTGGTGTTCTCCGAGATGATAACTAGATAGGATTTTGAAATTTATTTGTTCTCATCATTCTTTCAATACAATTGAAAATTAATAATTTTGTAGATAAAGAAAAATGAAAAACTATAACAATGTATATATGTATGAACAACTTATCAATGAGAAATTGTAATATATTTTCATTACCAATTTATACATTTAATTATCATCATATTCATTATCTTCATTATTATAAACCTCTATTAGGATGAGTGCAGCATTTTCACCCTCTATTTCATGTTCTATTGTTTACATATTGTTAGTAAAAAATTATTCAATGTTTTGTGGTTGATTAGGTTCACTGTCACAAAGTACCAATTGATCTTCATCACTCATATCATATAAGTCTCTCTACTTTAAGTGTAAAAAAACACTAACCTTCATGTATTTCATCATCCACATAATAAACTATCTTCACTTAGGAATCCAAGATAAATGGATCATTCTCTACATGCTCATTGGTATGGATAAATCGAGAGATGTTGATAGAATTAAAATGTAATGAATCATTCATTATACCCATATCAATATTAACCCACTTTATTTTGAATAAGACAACAAAAACTAAACCTTATAGTTTAATTAAATTATATCATCCAAATTTTCATAATATCCCACCTCTGTATGTGTAAATACACCACTATTTCGATTTTTTAAGTCTTCTTCCTGATAAATGGTATGAAACCTAAAGCCATGAATATTGTAGGCATCAAATATCTTAGACTATCTTAGAGGACCTCAAGCCAAAAAAACAGAAATTTATTTGATATTTCAGCATGATCTTCAACATTCATTATATAGAAAAATATATATAATGATTTAGTTTTAACATAGACAAAATAACTACTTGTCAATAATATTAATATGAGAGTATACTTACCTGATAGCTGATCCATTTGAAAATATCCTTATTAACATCTTTTTTGAATTCCCTCTCATTTAAAGATCTACCGCTTAATCACTTATTTTTTTGACATCGCAATTCTTCAATAAATGGGTCTGTAATAAGACTATTGAGCAGTATATATCTATGTGCTTATAGAAACTCCAATTCATTCAGTGTAAAATTTGACCCCTTTTCAATTGGTTATCCAATAATTGGAAATATTGATAAATAGTTTTCAAAATGATAATTAGTGTAGATATTATAAAAACATTAAACACGATTGAATCTAGCCTCAATCCCATACAAATACTTTGAATACAAGGTCAATCACTCTTTGGACATGTAACCTTCAGAAATAGAGCCTTTTGGTTCATATTTATTCAACATATATGATTTAAAATGACCTATATACCTTATTAAAAAAATAATAATCATTTACAAAAAATTATGCAATAATTTAATAAAATTAAATTCACTAATGAAAATAAAAATAATATCATTGTACCTCTCAATTGGATACATCAATTGAAAATGTTCTGGTCAGCCAAGTTTATCTTCTTCTAGCAAATGAACAATCAAATGAATCACCACAGTGAATAATGAAGGGGGAAATAACTTCTAAAAATAAAAAAGTGTCAAAAAAATTCTTTCATGATGTTTATAATGCTCAATTGGATTTAGATTTTTTAAAAAAAGAGCTTTAAAAATGGTACAATAGTTTATTTTTCATTTAACATTTTACAAAATTCCAATAAAAACAATTGTTCCAAAAAAATACAAGAGTTGTGACTTTTCAATTCATGTAACTTTAGATTTTTTAGTCAATTCACAATGAAGTATTACTTGAATATCCATCTTCCACTTTTAAATTATTTAAAGTTTGAATGAATACGCCTATCTCTTAATTTTTCATTCTAAATATAGTTGAAGGATACTTTTAATTCTCATTTTCCCAAAAATCATGCTTTATAATCATTAACTCCAAACTCATATGAGCATTAAGGTGATCCTTTGATTTACCCTTCTCATTAAGAAATGTGAAAATTACATTGCCACAGAATTTTTTCTCAATATTCATTATGTCAAGATTTTAACATATCAAATTAAACTCCTAATAAGGAATTTAGAAAAATAATCCCATTATTTTCTTATTCCAGATGCTTCAATTATTTGTACCTTGTACCCTTTTCCCCTTCTTTAAAATTATTATATTTTCAAAATTCATCAATGACACTCAATAATTGTCCCATGATTTCTGAACCTAATAACACTTTTTGTGGATTTCTCAGTTTAATATCTTCGTTGAATTGTGTCTTGTTAAACCTATATTTATGAGAAGGAATAAATAAATCAATTATGATGCATAAAAAATCATTTTCTTCTATGAGGTAATCATAGATGAACAAAATTACAAACTAGAAAAGACAAACTAGTATGAGTGTTCTAATCAGATAAATTTCCTAATCCATGAATGTTAGTAAATGTCTATATTAAATTAGCAAGTATTTTTAATAGTTTTCTCATGGAAGTGTCAAATGTTTCCATTCCATCATCTCATAATCCTCTCAATTATTTGATTAGAGGTTGAAGGTATACATCAGTTCCATTTCTAGGAATTTTATTTCTAGAAATAATCATTGAAATAAAAAATAATATTTATGCATACACATCTATGGAGGTAGATTATAAGGGATCAAAACAACTGGCCAAATACTATAATTAGTACCTAAAGTTCAAAAGGGGTTAAAACCTTCAGAATCCAATCCCAAACATGAATTCATAAGATTTAAAGAAAAATAAAGATATAATGAATCAATAAATTTCTATGATGTTGAATATTTTGGATGTCTCATGAAGCCATCATTACTATCTTGATCATGTCACTTAATTTTGTATGTAGTCTTAGATGCCATGAATAATCTTTTCTAGCATCATATCAGAGGAAAGTAATGAAATAAAGCTGAAGGAGTTTTCTTATTTTTTTTCTTCATGGGGTGGCATTGATTTATACTCTCATTGTTGTTCATTGACTTTCATCTACTTTTATGACATCTTATGAATTCTCCTTTTTCGGACTCTTCTCCCTAGTAAAGCATGCAATCATTAAGGAATTCATGATTCTTTGTATAATACAGTCCATGTTTATTTATGAATTTTTTAATTTCATATAATGACGCAAGGATCATAGCTTCACTAAAAGCATCATGAAGAAACTCTAAAATCATGTACATTTCTATGTAAATAATTTCAGAGAGACAGTTTATATGATACAACATTAGTAGAAAATAAAACATTGAATACTTATCACAGCCTTGATACAGTTATTGATGCACGTCTTCAATTAATTAATAAAGCCCATTTTTTCCGTTGAACTTATTAGAAGGGTTAAAATTATTAGGGTCAATTGAATGTTTTTTTGATCTATTAAATATTAGACATTATATCCTGCAAAGACAAATGTTTCATTTATCAAATTTCAAACTAAATTCCCCTCTGGAGGGTCACATTGTGTTTCGTTGATAAGATTATATTTGTTTTGAATTTCTATAACAACATATTTACCATTCCAAATCCTACATACATATTGATCAGAAAATTGTTTTTATATAAAATGATCATATACTTCATTTCTATTTAACCATCACTTGAATTTTCGATCAGGACATACACATTTTATTCTACCATCCACTGATCAGTTTTTATTTACATAATATTTTTTTCAAACTCTTGTCATAACGAGGTGTGTTTCGAGGTAATGTAATCCAACTCTTATCCATATGTATTATATTTTCACTATTCTCCCTGTATATTCAGATATAAAGATATAAATGGTTAATCGAACAAGTACATCTAAAAGTAAACATCAATTAACTTCATTAATCTTGTTCACCAAATTTATCCTATAATTCTATAAATATAGTATACAAAATATTGGTGAACATACATGTACACTCAGAATTTTCTTACTTTGAATGTCTCATGCCAGTGTGGAAGAAGCATACTAAAAATTTAGTGAATAATCATTAAAACCAAATGGTTTCCTATCCTCTAATCAACCATTATCCAAAACTCACTAAGGCTAACACACCAAGAATTCATGAGGGATAAATTATTCATGCAGTTAAAGACTATTTATAACCCCACATACAAACAAGCATTCAACATATAAATGATTCATGATCCCCATTTATAATAGGAATTAATGATAGTTTTGTGTATAGGATTCCTAAGTGATAGAATTTATCATTTGATTGTGCAATATGATATAATACATAATGATATATCATACCAATAATAGAATATTAAAAAATTACACATTACGATTGGGGATTCCACTCTCCGAGAAATGGGGGAGTGGGGTCACCATTGGGGATCGCCATCAAGGAGAAGGGGGGTCATTGTGGGGTCATCATCAGGTAGCAAGTGGGGTTGGGGTCACGAGGATCAAATGTGAAAGTGGAAAACAGGGTGGTCACCATCAAGGATGAGGGGTCAGTCGTCGGGGGGAAGTGGGGGAAGGGGGGAGAGGTATGTTGTCGGAGAGAAGGGGGGACAATGTCGGGGAGATATGGGGTTGAGGGTGATGGGCGATCACCTACATTGGGGAGAGGTGAGACCAAGGGGGAGGGGTGGCTGCCGGTGTCGGGGATAGGTTGGGTAGAGGGGGGTAATCACTGGAGATGGGGAGAGGAATGATCGAGAGTGAGGAGAAGTTGGTTGAATTGGGGAGAGGTGGGATCGTGGGAGAGGGGCGATCACTAATGTTTGGGGAGGGGCATGGTCGAGGGGGAGGGGTGGTGACCAACGTCAGGGAGAGGTGGGGCTGAGGGATCGGTGGGGGGTTGGGGAGGGAGGGAGTCACTAGCACCAGGGAGAGTCTTGGTCGAGGTTGGGGTAGTCACCAGTGTTGGGGAGAGTTGAGGTCAAGATATAGGGGTGATTGCCGACGTCGAGGAGAGGCGCCGCCAAGGGGGAGGGGCAGTCGCCATCATTGGGGAGAGGCACGACCATGGGAGCAAGGGGGTTAAGGAATCAGGTGGAGGGGGTGGGGTCAGTTATTTTTTTAAAATATTAGCAGCAGTTTCATTGAAACCACCCCAATATTTAGAATATATTTAATAATGGTTTTATAGTGATTATTAGAACTGTCACTAATAAACTTTCACTAAGACCACTCTTTTTTTGTAGTTCTAGATAACATTGTTTGACTAAATCTTACCATAAAAGTGACATATAAAATTTTATTATTGATTCTAAAGCTATAATAGTCTCCAAGAAATACCATATCTCTAACCTCTCAAACAATTATATTTCTCTCACTAAATTTTTTTTCTCACTTTATGAATTTTATCAACCATAGTATATTTTTATTAGTTTAATGAATTTATGTCACTACAAGAATTATCACCGAAAGGAATTTATTTTTTACAGTAATGAATTTTATTCACACCAAGATGTGTTATAGTATATACATGAACAACATCATATTATATCTTCATATGACATCGATGAATTTTGAAATGAAATAATTGAATCATTGTACCAATGAAACATCCCAAACCCTGATGTCACTCAACTGTGCCCCAAGCCCGGTTGGCTACATGGCCTCAAGAACATCTTCCCAAATGCCAGAGGCTTATGAATAGCAGTTAGGGACAAGCTGAGTCATTTGGGAGACTATACCCCCATTACCATAATTTATCACAACGGAAGTCAATCGCATTAAATAGTGGAAGCAGATACAATAACCAGAAAATAGATAAAATAGACAACCAAGAAAAGAATATGTAACAAGCCAAAAGTGTCACATATACCATGATGCAGATGATACATGTATCTAGAAAATATCCAAAATAGGTGCATAGAATTATAATAAAATAAAAGTATCTAAAATCCAAAATGACCAAAAAGGTCCCCCCTTATCATCGCAAGCCTCATCTTAATCCTATGCTCCCATGCTCTAAAACAATGATCAAAAAATAATTTTAAGGAGATATCCCCTACTATCACCTGTAACTATATAATCTGTTTGGGTCCCCAAGGAGGCCCAAATAGAATGTAAGATAAACATCCCAATAGGTTTCCACCTAAATATCTATACAGTTCTAAGAAGTGCTCTGAAATATGCTAAACATGTGAAATTAAGTAGTAATGTAAGTGTGAAAGCCCAAGGAATATAACTACTGGAAACAAGTAATACTAAACAGCCTCTTCTTCCTCCCCGCAACAAGTTTTGGCTCCTAAAAAGGCATCTACAAGAAATATAAACAAACTAGAAAACCTTTGCACATAACCATCCATATCATTTCCCCGCGTCCTTACCGTTTAATGATTATATAAAAAACCCACAACCCTGTCGTATAACCAAAATCATATATCCCACAGTCATGCCATATAATGAAGTGTAGATCGCGAAGGGCTGTATCTATTGTACTGATGAACAAAGAATCCAATTCGAGTCTAAGGAGAATCTCGATGGAAAATTATCATAGGCACTGGTTGGAATCATAGGAGCATGTGTACCAACATGTCCTACGTGAGTCGAAGATAGCTGGATCCAAGGGGTAGAAAATCCTAAGGCATCTCATGGAATAAATACCGAAGGTTCATAATCAGCCAAGGTGTCCACTACCGCATTCCAGATCCATGGAGATCCATTCAGGGAATCTTTGTAAATCATCAATCATTCCATGCCTTTGAAAATTTCAAACCATGTGAGTCTACCCTCTCATATAAACAATTACATTCAAAACAATTCAATGAGTATACCCCACTCATTAAAACCATTACATCTCATGAGTATACCTACTAATGTACTCCACATTCATTTA
Organism: Viscum album; assembly: GCA_963277665.1. Classification (NCBI taxonomy): domain Eukaryota; kingdom Viridiplantae; phylum Streptophyta; class Magnoliopsida; order Santalales; family Viscaceae; genus Viscum; species Viscum album. The sequence continues at coordinate 956,874,076 of OY728148.1, read as the reverse complement.
ATCGTGTCACGTGGATATACCCACCCACATATCAACAATTTCCATTTAACACATCACATGGGTATACCCAGCCATTAATCACAATTACCATCAAAACAATTTAAGCAATCTAATAACAGCCAATGAGTATACCCACTCATTTGAAAAGTTCCATTTAAGTATCTAATCAAGTTAGGCATGAAATATTATAATAACACAAGGTAAGTAGGCATGATATCTCCTATGTATGTAAATCATCCTCATTTAAGTACAACCGAGCTTCCTTGAACTCGGAAAACTCGAGGTCACACCCCATGGGTAGTTCATCAATGGTAAAAACCAAAGTAAAGGCATGGTGCACCCCATCGGTGTACTTGGGTTGGGTCAGCAACCACAAACGTATCTCAAAGAACCTAAGGGATTCCCAAATAGGTCCTACCTCATCTATTTTATATTGACACTTTAAAATTGGGTCCGCGCTAAGAAGTCCAGGGGGCAGAAAAAAGATCAATATCTCTATAAAGAATCAAAAGTCGAAAGAAAAGTATAGACCATCTACCTTATCTCATTAGTGGAGTTCTCATCTAGTATCAAGTTCTAATTCATCCTGGTTGGGAATAAATTTTATGAACATATGAAGAACAATAAATTAGGGCATAAAAGCCTAAATCCAAAAATGCAATTATTGTTCAAAAGAATCAAGAATGGCTAAAAAGGAATCAATATCTTACCATCATGGTTCCAACAAAAATGACAGCAAAACAAATGGAATCCAAATGGGATATAGATCTAAAAATCTAGATATGAAAGTTTTTAGGCTTCAAAATAGATAAATAATGGCTTCTTATCCAAAAAATTGAGGTCCCAGTCTCTATTTTTAAAAAACATAGTCAGGAAATTACATGACAGGTAATTTTCTTACATGGTGTGTAATTCTCAGCTTTCCTTTAATGGGGTAAAAGCCTTACACATTGTGAAAGTTCCTAGAAAAACCATTACATGTTATGAAAGTGGATTACACAGCATGTAATCCAATTACACATCGTGTAATGGGCCTGCAACCGGAACACAACCTTCATGCCTATTATTTCCCAAAAACAACCCAACCGGTCCATGAACCAGCTTAGGGTCTATACCAAAAAAGAATATAATACATTCATACCTCAAGAAAAACCTAGGAACATACAATATTACCCCCTTAAAGCAATTCTTCCCCAAATTTCTTCTCAAGGGTAGTCAAGGTCCCTTTGAAAGAACTCATGTCATTGAGCACGTATGTCAGCCTCCTACTCCAAAGTATCATCATGTGAACTATCATGCTTCCATAGAACCTATACTAGAGGAATTGACTAACCTTGTATAACCTTCATTCCCCATATCAACAATACTAATTAGATGCTCCTTGAAGGATGAATCAAATTGTAGCTCAAGCTCCTCGGGTTGAAATGTGTGAGATGGGTCCGAATTATAATGGTGTAGTTTTGATACATGGAAGAAATCATGCATGGCTCAATACCTCTGGGGTAACTAAAACTAATAGAATACTGATCTGACTCTCTCAAGAATCTCGAATTGACCAACATATAGTGGTGAAATCTTACCCCGTATTAAGATCCTTCTATGTCCCAACATTAGTGAAGCACATAAAAAGACCCAATCCTTGGCCTAAAACTGTAGTGGTCATATACGGTGATCGAAATAAGATTTCTATCAAGATTATGTAGTAGCCATATACATCTGAATCAATTGGATCTACTCATAATTCTCTTGCATGAGACAAGGTCCCAGTAAAGCTACCTCACATGACTCTAGCCATCACAAGGGTGATTTGCAGAGCCTACCGTACAAAGCCTCGTAAGGAGACATCTGTATCGTTGCCTGATAATTGTTATTATAGGAGAACACATCTAGTTGAATGTGTTTCTCCCAAGATCCCCCAAAATCCTGGTCACATTCTCTCATCATGTTCTCTAGCACTTGTATCATACACTCTGATTGGTCGTCAGTCTAAGGGTGGTGGACTGTGCTCAGAAGCACCCATTTACCCAGTGCCCTCTGAAAACTCTATAAGAAACTAAATGTAAAGTGGGAATCCCTATTTGAAATTATAGTGCATGAGAACCCAGGAAGTTTTATAATCTCATAGATATACAACCTTACAAGAACATTAACATCAAAGGTATCCTTGATCGGAAATAAATGATCAACATTTTTGATCCCATCAACATCAACCCACGTAGCATAGTTACCTCAAGGTGACCTTAGTAAACCATTCATGAAATCCATTATGAAATAATCTAATTTCCACTTTGGAATATGTAACTTCTATAAAATCATGGTCGGTCATTGATGTTCCTCCTTCACATGCTGACAGGTGTAACACCTCATAACAAAACTAGCTACCTTTCTTTTCATACATGGCCATTAGTATTGATGATGCAAGTCACAGTACATCTTGCTGACTCCGGGATGTAGTGCCCAAGATGAAGCGGGAAACTCCCAAATCATATCCCCATGAAAATCCACTGGAACCCAAACACATCCATGGATATGTAAGATCTCATCAACACCTATGGTCCAACCAGGAGGAGGGTCCTCAACTTCCACACTCTCCCATAGGACTAGAACCTTTGAATTCGATAACTACATCATCCTTACTTTATCCAATAGGGTAGAGGTCACAACTATGGATGTTAGATATGTCTATCCCTAACTATTGTGCACCTCTATATAGATCTTAGAGAATAACGCCATAAGTTGCCACTCACTACTTGCCTATTGCACTGTCTGTATCTGAGTCCACGTGCTCAGTGCATCAAACAATACAATATATTTACCAGTCATGTATTCAAGCATGAAGTCAAAATACTATAGGTACTCCACCCACCATTTTTTCCTCATATTCAAATAATACTATGTAAATATATACTTGAGGATTTTGTAGTCTGTAAACACCAAAAAATTATCTCCCAATAAATAATGTCTCCAATAGTGAAAAACATGAACAACTGCATCTAGATCAAGATCATGCATAGGGTAATTCTTCTCACATGGCCTTAGAAACTGGGACTCATATACCAAAACTATATCCCCCTACATTAGCACTACTCCCAACCTAATACTTGATGTGTCACAATTAAGGATGAAACACTCGGTTCATCAGCACAATGAAAACAACTATCATGTTTGTGAGACTGAATGGCATAACCAGATACTCATATAGACCATACCTACTTAGAGAGGTTTACAAGGTATGTCTATGGGTCAAATATGTACATGGTTATATCCTAACCTAAGTTCAATTTTGAATAATACTCGGTATCATAGAATCTTATCAAACATTTCATTTATTTTTGAAAAGGTATATCAGTTTTTAATCATTAGATATTTAAAATTACGATAATCCTAAAATATCCTAAGAGTTATATCCACATTTTTTGAAAATAGAACTAGAAAACCTCACAGAGAAGTATTAGGTCAGATAAAACCCTTTGCCTCCAAATACTGTAGCTTCCACTTAATTTATTACAACTCCTTCATAGCCACCTAGTAAGTAGAAATGGATATTGGTGCATCTTATAACACTAGTTCAATGGAGAACTCTACCTATCTCTCGACAGGTAAACAAGAAAATTCATCAGGAAACATGTCCCTAAAATGATCCACCATTAGAGAAATGTCTACCTGACTCACTCCGTGATCATCCAAAATAAAAAATAGCAATCTAGGTTGTCATTCTTCCCAACTCATGATGATCTAGTCAATCTCAACTCGCCTGGACACCCCATTCACCCTTGTGAGTAAACACTGCATCCTCTGGTGATGTGAATGTTACCCTTAGGTGATAGTAGACAATGTAAGATCGATAATATACTAAACATCCCATCCAAACAATGATGTCAAACTCTATCATCTCAAAGACATAAATATATCAAATGAAGTGACACCCACCAACCTCAAGGGGGTACTCCTTGCACTAGATCACATCATCCATTATGACTCCCAATATTATTTCGAGCATTAAAACTCTTTCAAAATACCACACAACAAGCATAAGGATTTTTACTATAAGTGCGGATATGAAACTATGAGATACACCTGTATCCAAAAGAGCAGATGCAATAGTAGAGGCTATTAAGATCATTCCTCTCACTGTAGACAGTATGAAACCTTTCTCCCCAAGGGTAGATTGTACATAATATAATTGACCTATACCACGACACTGTGAAACAACCTTACTCCTCAGAGTAGGTCCCCTTCGATGTATAGGAGTAATTGGTGTATGGATACCTCAGCAAAGACCACTATTTCTGCAGCCTGATCAGCCTGCATTGCTCTAGCACCCTGCTTGACATAGATCATAGAAACCTACTCTTAAACATGACATCGAAGCTGACCCCCTACAACTCACAACTGGAGGGAAGTTCCTGCAAAACCATTTCATGTAGCACATCCCTCCATAAGCTCGACACTCGACTGGGTCACAGTCACACTAATTCTTCATGTGTCCTCTCCTACCACACTAGTGAGAAAACACTGAGCTACTAGCACTCATAGCCTAACTGATGCTTATCTCATGGGAAGCATCAAAATGGTGCTTCCTGTCTGAAGATGTAGAACCACTAGGATGAGAAGAAACATTTCCCTACTCTATATCCTCAAATTCCATCAGGTTCCACTCTGTAATCAGTGCCTGATTCACAACATCAGTGATCGAGGTCATCCTGAACACGTTGACCTGGGATTTTATAGTATGTCATAGGCCTTACTCAAAGCTTCTCACTCTCGACAGCTCATCATTAAGGTACATTAGTGAAAAACTATGCAACTCTGTAAAGTATGTTGAGTACTCTATAACTTCCATGGTGCCCTGCTCTAGACACATGAACTCACTAGCTCACTTTGCCTATTGTGTGTTGGGGTAAAAGTAGTCAAGGAATTAGGTTTGGAAATCAGTCCAACCCATATCTTGTAGACTTTTAGCCTTGTTCAGAACATCCCACTATTACTTTACTACTCCATGTATCATTTAAGGGGTGAGGTTGGCCCTCCTCTCAAGAGGTGTTACCAGATGCTCGAAGATAGATAGTGTGGTCTCATGCCACCACTCAGAAGCTTGTGGACCATTATCCCCAAAAAACGTAAAAGGATGTTGCTGCTAGAACACCCATGTCAACTCTTCCATAGTCATGATAGGCTACGGTGCTCCTTGAATAGTCTGCGTATAGAAAAATAACCCCTCGTGGAACTATGCCTCAACAACTATGTCTGAAATAGTCTATTGTACCATAAAAACAACTAAAAGAGGATCCACTAGTATATCATGGACCACCACCTTCGAAGCACGGTCATCGCCACCCTCTTGGCATACTATTGGAGGTCTCTATAGTGACATGCCTCTACAATTGAAAACACTCACCACAAAAAGGAATGATATCAAAGTCGCATCTCAAAAATGTATGACATTTCAAAACCATCCTAGAAACAAGTCATGACACACAACCTAATATTTAATCTGTGACTGTATAAAGAACAACCACAACACAACTAGAAACACTTCCTCTCACCCACTCAAAATCCGGGTGTAGGTCAAGTCTTTATTTTCCATTTATTTGCATTTAACAGTCATTATTTGAACACCTCATGAACAAAAACTTGATGCCCATATAATCCATACACATCAAATTCACATTAAAATTTTAATTTAAAAGGTACTTCATTTTCTATTTCATAAAGGCTCATACACCTTATAAATTGAAAGGTGATGTCACTTATCTATCCTCTGCACAAAGTCTATCACAAAATCAGGAACAACTATTAGAGCACCTGTCACAATAGCATGTGTCAAATAATTCATCTTAAATGGCATGTCAAAATGAATGATATGTGATTTCTAACAAGAGACTATATGATGGATGAGATGGAATACCCTCATATCATCAGGTTTCAAAAAAATAGAACCCACAATTGCATCAATAGTACCAGCATAAATCATGTGTGTCACCTAATGGTGAAATCAAACCAACTATAAAAGTCAAAAACAAGAAATAGCAATTTCATTTAGGGTAATTTGGATTTTTCTTGTACACGAGTTAGCTACGATCGAACATAGATCATTAATAAATTCCATTTTCCTTCATATCCATGTATATTGTCTCCAAATTTTAAATCAAACCAGAATAGAAATGGTCTCTGATACCACTTTGTAACGTCTTGAACTTAGATGCCACTCAATAGTGCCCCAAGCTCGGTTGGCTACATTGCCTCAAGGGCACTCCTCAAATGCCACATGCTTCCGACTAGTGGTGAGGGCCTAGTTGAGTTATTGTGTATACTATTCCCTCATTACCATAGTATATCATAGTGGAAGCCAATAAAATTCAATAGTAGAAGTAAATACAATAAGCGGACAATATGTAAAATAGATAAGAAATACAGGAATATATAACAAGCCATAAGTGTCTCATATACCATGATGAAGATGATACATGTATCTAGAAAACATCCAAAAAATATATGTGGAAATAAAGTACAATACAAGTATCCAAAATCCAAAAAGATCAAAAAGTGTCACAATAGCATCGCAAGCCTCAGCTGGGTCGCATGCTCCCATGTTCTAAAAAATGATCAACAACTTGTGTTAGGGAACTTTCCCCTACTATCACCTGAAACCATATAATTTGTTTGGGCCCCCAAGGAGGCCCAAACAGGGTGTGAGATAAACATCCCAGTAGGTTTCCACCCAAAGATCTATATAATTCTAAGTTGCAGTATGAAATATTTGAATCAAGTACAAGTAAGCAGTAATGTAAGTGTGAAATCCCAAGGCATATAACCAATGAAAACAAGTTATACCGAACAACCTCTTATGGATCCCTGAAACAAGTGACAGCTCCGAACAAGGAACCTATAGGAAATATAAACAAACAACATAGTCTTGTCGTAATACAATCCATATCTTGTCCACACAGCCTTACTCTATAAAGAAAACTATTTCAAAAACCCACAACCTTGTCGTATAACCACAATCATATATCCCACGATCGTGCCATATAATGCAGTGTAGACCATGAAGGGCTGAATCCAATGTATTGAAGACCATGGAATCATCATCAAGTCCTAGTATCATCTCGATAGAAACTCAGTATAGGCACAGGTTGAATTCATATGGGCATGTTTACTAGCATGTCTGACATGAGTCCAATCAAGATGGATCTAATGGAAAAAAAGCCCGAGACATCCCACAGAATCAAGACCCAATGTAAATACTCAACCAAGGAGTCCACTACTGTGTTCCAAATCCATGGAGATTCTTCCTTGGAATCTATTTAAATCATCAACCATTCCATAAATTTAACAATTTCCAACCATATGAGTCTACCCACTCATATAAAAAATTACATTCAAAACCATTCAATGAGTATACCTACTCATTTAAACCATTACATCTCAGGATTATATCCACTCATGTACTCCACTTCCATTTAATCATGTCACATGGTTATACCCACCAACTTATCACCAATTTCCATTTAACACATCACATGGATATAACCACCCATTAATCATAATTACCAAAAAAACATTTAAAAAAACTAAAAACAACTAACAAGTATACCCACTCATTTAACAAGTTCCATTTAAGCATTTAATCAATTTAGGCATGACATATTATGATAACACAAGACAAGGAGGCAAGACATCTCTGACAAAGAAACTCCATGAGCATATTTTTTAATCAAATAATGAGGATTTTATTATTTTTTTAATGATAAAACCCCTGTATTTCAATTTTTTTATTAAAATAATGGGTAATTTTAATTTCATAATGATTATGAGAAAAATTGAGAAAAGTACATAATTTTTGATTTTTGACAGATTTTTACCACAAGGGTATATTTTTCATTTATTAAAAAATATAATTCAAAAATTTCTGATTAAATTTTATTTATAATACTGATTTTATTTCCTTCAACTTTATCTTTTTGATCTAGAGCTGGCTCAAAGATCTATTAGTCCAAAAAATTCATTGAATTTGGAAACTTTTCCGAGCGGACAGCGTGGACCCCACCACAGTAACAAATGCACAAATTGGTCTCCTCATGTCTAGATTAGGTTATTATACATGTTATATAACTCGTACACATATTAATGACTCTAAAACAATTTCTGGGGAGTTTTTAAGTCATTAATGTTTCCATTGATCATTATACATTTGAAGGAAGCTTCCCGGAAATTTCTTCCATAAAAAGTCTTATTCAATTAAAATATCATACCTCCTTAATAAAATGTCAAAATGATTTGAAACGTGTAGGTTGAATGGAAAACATATTTAGGAACAACTTTCATGAATGAGTCCATGTGTTAATCGACCATTTATTGTGCCAACAATGTGCAAAATTTTAGGGGATAGAATTCTGCGTATAAAAGGAGGCTCTCGCTTCCTTCCCAAATCATCTGATCGACACCAACAACCACGTAGGGTTCTCAAAGGGGCATGGGATGATGCTACACCTCTATTACCACCACATTTCTTGATTATTTTTATTTTAATTTTAGTTTGGTATTATTTTTAAATTTTAATTCAAATTCTAGTTTTATCACTCCATGCCTTTGTGTTTCTCTATCAACTTTTCATCATTTCTTTCCATATCTATCTCATCTCTTCCACCCCGTCCAACAAGTAATTTATTACTCTCGGAAATGAGAGGATAACCCCAAGACTTGGACAAAGGAGTGGTGAAGGTGTTTGTGAATTTTCTTTAATGGTTAATTTTTAGTTAGTAGATATATTTGACTAGCATGCATGGTTATGTTGAATGTCCCTAATGTCGTGACTACCACCGATAACATGCAACTCAACCTATCCATATTATTTTATTTAATAATTTTTCCCTCTCACAATTGGTTATTTCTTCACACATTGGAGTTGAGATAATCAATGGATGAAATGGCTTCAATTGAACTGGGTCCTGGAAGATGACACATTCTAGACAAAGGTTTGTCACCAACTTGGATTAAAGGAGGTGGTGGAATTGAGAGTTCTCAATCATTCAACGATATTCCATAATTTATAAATAAATAATAGTAGTTCAAACATTAGATTTCGTGTTTTGATTATAAAACTGAAATAAAACATATAAAGTAGAATAATTATTGAATATTTAACCATCCCCCAAATCTAAGTTCATTCTTATTAATTCAGTCTATTTAGACTTGAATCTTAGTACAAATTTAGATTTCTTTCTTCACATGTCATTATTATAAATAATAAAAAACCCAATAATAGTTTAATCACGTTCATATAATAATCAAAACCACAAAAAGAGATAGAATAGGTGAATAAAATAAATTAAGTGTACTAAATTGAGAAGGATCTTCAAGAGAGATGACCCTGGTGAGCAATTGTTCTGCAGTAGGAAAAATATATTTATTTTTATCCACACCCCACAATAGACGTGCGTCAAAACTAACGTTGTTTCTAAGGATCCAATCATTAGATCAATTAATTTTTATATTTTCACTTATTAGTTATATATCATTTTATTTCAAAAAACTAAAAAAAGACTTCCATGATGTATTCAAATTCAAAATATTATGCATGGGAAAATTACCCATAGGTGCAGCAACAAAAACAAGAAGAAGATGAATATTTTAGAAGAGATCAGATGCATGAACATAGAGAAAGTAGAGAAAACTAACTAGAAAGGCTAATAGATCTTTTAATTATGTTCATGCATTAATAGAGAAACCCAACCCTAATCCAGAGGAAGAACATGAGAAAGTGGTGGAATAAATTTCACTAATTATATTTGAAATTGAAGAACCTGAGGAAGTAAGGGAGGAAGACGTATCTGCTGAGCTACAAGTGGGAGATCAATAAAGATTGGATGAATTATAGGTTAAATATGGGGAACTACCTAACTTCCCAATTAAATACAATGAATAATATTCAGCACCACTGAAGGAATAAACCACCCAAGTGGTGGAATTCTGAAGTGAAGATGGAGGATCCTGACTACCTACCTCTATCCTCGGTGAGTATACTCCAAGAGGCACGTACCACTAAGGCAGAGATTGAAGTTGAACCAACTCAAGGAGTTGAACCATTCATTGACTCTATCCCTTCTAATTTTATTGAATATGAATTCTACATCACTCCATGTCGTTTTGATTATATAGAATTAAACAACCTCGACCATGACTTGGAGGATGACGAGGAACCTCGATGTGCACATGTTGAGGAACATGTGGAGATCCCGAGACACATTGAATATTTATTGAAGGAAGTTCATGAAGAGATGCTGGTGTATTTCCCTAAGGAAGCCATGACATAAGATTCTTTAATGGTGAAGAATATTATCTTGGTACTTCATGTTTTAATATTATTCAAATTGAATTACACTCTGACATTCCCATTGACTATTATTTTGATGAAGCATACCTCATGTAACTAATGGAAAAAGATGAAGAGGTTGCACATGTATTAGCAAAGAAAAGGGATGATTCTCACATAATTCTACCCCCACCATGAAAGATATAACTCATTGTAAAGGGGGGATATGATGTACTCAGTCCCAGAAGGATGAAGAAAATACTGGTAAAAGCCACATGTGGTCATTAAAATCATGGAAGCTTTATCCTCCATCAGAATTTGGATAACAGCAGGTACTACCCTCTAGAGGCAGTAAAAATTCAGGGCCCACTTGGGGGATAATACCATGATTTATCAATACTATCTTTCTAGGAATTTATATTTCTATTTATTTTCATTGAAATAATTTAGCATGTGGCCCCCTCCCACTTTTATTTTGAGATTAAACGAAATGATCATTGTGATTAATTGAGTAATTTTCTTTTGTCGGATCATAATAGTAGAAGGAAGCCCCAGAAATTAAATGGGAAGGTCCAAGTTTCATGGGAAAAGGGTGTTCAATTTTAGTGTTTTATCTTTTAAACTCTCCACATTTTTTTCCCAACATGTTTTTATCTTTAAAGTTAAAATTGAATGCCCACACTTGAATTCATGTTTTACTCGACTTATCAAAGAGGCATGAGTTTCTTAGGAGTATTGTGATTCCATGTTTTGGATTTCAAGGTTTATATGATTAAATTATAGAAATGAATAATTGAATTTTTTAAATGAAGCATGGATATTGAAGTAATGACTCGTGATTTGAAGGAATTAATTGATTCATGCAAATGAAATTTCTCTACCATCCTTCATCTATTGAATTTTTTATGTTTATGTGAATTGGTTTATTATTCATGCCATGAGTGATTGTTTAAGGTTATATTTTCCATTCCCAAGAGGATTTATAGACCAAGCACTTCCTATTTATTGTTGAGCGTATTTCTTGGATGATCTTGGGGCATGTAACCGACAGTAACTTTTATTGAAACTTATCAAAGCTCTGACTATGAAAAAACACATTTAAAATGATTGCGGAATCTTTTGGAAAGCCAATTTTCTTTAAAATACCACCTTTACATCAATCCCTCTCTTATCCTATAGAGACCATGAATGACCTTTATAATAATGAGCCTTGTTTCAAGCCATTTTTATCCATTCCTAACCTCCTTTGAGTATTTTCATGATATTTCAAAGTTGTAGTGTGGGGTTAAAGGGAATAATGGTAGACAGGATAATATGCATTGTAAGGAAGAAGTGTGGGGATATTATTGTGGTAATTGTAAAAGGTTGTGGAATCATTCATTATACTTTATTTTTTCCCAATTGAATTAAAAAAATAACAAAAATGACAAAAAGAACTAACAAAAAGAGGAAAAATGGGTTGTGATTTGGGATAACAAAAAATGACCATTTTCTAGACCGATGATCTTATGATCGTATGTGGTTAAATGATGAATGTGAGATTTTATATAATCATAACTTTCGAAAAAAGAATAAAAAGTAAAAAATTAAAAAATACATGAGGGTGAAAAAATCATTCATTTTTCATACTTTATCATAACATTTTCTTTGAGTTTTGGGAATTATGTGTTTCTATATTGAAGGGGATAATTTCATTATATTTTTACTATTGATATCATGCATAGCACTTAAGAGATTTTCCTCCTTCTCGAGCCTTAATTTTTAAAGCATCCAATCCTACCAACCATAAACCTCAGAGTCAATAAAACCTTAATTGAAAGTCCTCATGATTTTATGTTTGTTTTTTCTTCATAAAGTGGAGAAAGAATTTCATTTACAAGCCAATGGATAAAGAGCAAGTTCTCCTAATATTAGAATAACTCTACTTTAATTGTATCATGAGTGATGAGAGAAAAGAATCAAAAGTGAGGTAAATCATGACTTGTCATGTTTAATAATAATTAATCAAGGATCTTGAATGAATGAAAGGATAAGTTCCATAAATTTTCAAAGGGTAAAAGTAAAATATGTGAATTAATTGTTTCTTTGAAAAATGGGAAATTAAATAGATATTTTATGTAGATTTTTGAAAGTTTGATTTCACATTGATTTTTTTTAATTTTATTACCTTGGAATTTAAATATTGGTAATATTGGTGTCTTTTGTTTTCCATTTTGTGATTTTACACATGGGGACAAGTGTGGTTTAAGTGTGGGGGTATTTGACAGAGCAAATTTGTGTGCATATTTTCGATCAAATAATGATGATTTTCAAAGTTTTTTCAACGATAAAACCCATGATGTTTAATGTTTTATTAAAATAATGGGTAATTTCAATTTTAGAGTAATTATTAGAAAAATTTATAAAAGTGTATAGTTTTGGATTTTTGAAATATTTTTACCACAAGGGTATTTTTTCCATTTTGTAAAAAATATAATTCCAGAATTTGTGATTTTTTTAGTATCCTGATTTTATTTCATACAAATTTCTCATCAGGTCCTAGAGTTGATTCAAAGATCTATTAGTCCAAAAAAATCATTGAAGTTGGATACTTTTTTCAGGCGGATAGTGTGGACCCCACCACCACAACATATGCACAAATCAGTTTCCTCACATCCCATTTAGGTTATTACACTAGGTATAGCTCTAGTACACATTAGAACAACTCTAAAACAAATTTGGGGGAGTTTTTAAGTCATTAAGGTTTCAATTGATCATTATACATTTGATGGAATCTTCTTGGAAATTTTGGCCATAAAAATCCTAATTCAATGAAAATTCCATAAATCCTTAGTCCTATGGATAAATGAGATGAAGTTTGGAGGGTGGATGGAAAACATATTTATGAACAAATTTTATTAAGGGTTCCACATGTGAATCGACCATTTAATGGGCCAACAACACGCAATATTTCAGCGGATAGAATTCGGCCTATAAAAGGAGGCCCTCGACTTCTTCCCAAATCATCAGCTCGACACCCACAACTATGGAGGGATCCCATAAGGGCATGGGATGATGCTTCTATTATTTTACCTCCTTATTTTGTATTTTAATTATTTTTAATTTTATTTTTTATTAGTTTTCAATTGTAATACAAATTTTAGTATTATTAATCCATGTCGTTCTGTTTCTCCATTCACTGTTCTTAATTTCTTTACCTCTCTCTATCTCTTCCTTTCCACCCACTCCACCAAGTCTTATATTACTCTCTGAAATGAGAGGTTGACCCTGAGACTTGGCCTGGGGGCGCTGAAGGTGATCATGAATTTTCTTTAATGTTTAATTTTAAGTTTGTAGATAGATTTGAGTAGCATGCATGGGTAAGGTGAATTTCCCCGATGTTGTGACTACCTCTGATAACATGTAGATCAACCTATACTTATTATTTTATTTAATCATTTTCCTTGTCTCTATTGTTCATTTCTTCACACTTTGGAGTTGATCTAATCAATGGGTGAAATGGATTCGATTGAATTGGGTCTTGGAAGATGACACATTCTAGACAAAGGTTTGTCACCAACTTGGATTATAGGAGGAGGTGGAATTGAGACTTCTCAAACATTCAATGATATTCCACAATTTATAAATAAAGAATTGTAGTTAAAACATGAGATTTAATGTGTGTATTATGAAACTGAAATTAAAAATATAAAGTATAGTAATGATTGAACATTTAACCAAACCCCAAAACCAAATACTTTCATATTAATTCAATTCTAGAAAGGGAGGTTTTCCCAATGTCTATAGAGTACTTTTACTAACGGTTTAAGGAAACCGTTGGTAAAAGATGGTTAAATCTCCTTTTCCCAACAGTTTTTCAAAACCTTTGGGAAAATTATACTCTATACCAACGGTTTTCTTAAACCATTGGTATAGAGAGGTTGAAATCATCCTCTACAAATGGTTTTTACAAACCATTCATAAATTTATTCCTGAAATTCAATGACGCTTGAGCTCCCTCATTCCGCGCGACTACACCCCTAAACAGAAGGGAGAATTGGGATTTTCCTAACCCTATGGACAAAATCCTTCCATCTTTAAGATTTATCAGTTCTTCACTTGTATAATGTAAGTGATACTACATCTACTATTTTGGTTTTATGTTTTCATTTGGGTGATGTGGAGAAGCGGGATTCTGTTTACCCTGCTACAGAAATTCTTAGTTCCGATCCATTTTCAAAATTTCTTTGTTCTACACTTCTAATGTGTAAGTGATAATTTCATTTTAATGTTCTACATCTATTGTTTTGGTTTTCTATTTTGATTTGGGTGTTTATGACTACTATTTTCTGTTTGATTTGGGTGTGTGTGTTGGGCTTCGACAGTGAATCAAATTTGATTCAAAATGAATTATGTGTTAATATCATCCATAAATTTTCAGTTCTTATAATCCTTGGTATTGCTGGGAATTTTGTTTTAATATCATCTATATTCCACATGATTCACATCATGGTAAGAATGTGTGATATTGTGGATAAGATCAGAGAGAAAACCAATACACTCTAGGTTGTTTATAGTGGCATAGTTAGTCATGAGTGATAATTGGATTCCTAAGATGACTATACTAATATAACATTAGGTTCAATTAAATATTGTTCTCACTGTACGTTGTATATTATGTCTCTTTCTTGGCCAATACTCACTTTTATGATGGTGGGGTGCTTTTCACTAGCCATGTTGGAATGTGTATACATCAATAACAATGTTAGATAAGTCACAAGTTTAATTAAATAATTTTGTTATCATTGACATACATTATTATTATTCTAAAATTTAAAAATAAAGGTTTTTGTATATACTTTATGAAATTAAACCTTTTTACAAGCCATGAACAACCTATTAGTGTAGAAACCTAAACTTTATCCACCCATGGGGTGCGCTTGACTTGAGGAACTAATTGGGTAAGGAAATGTATGACTATAGAGGTGCTAAGAATGATGTATTGAACATGAGTGAATGATTTGGGATGCCTGTAACACATAATGGGGCCTGAGGCATGTGTTTCTATTTGGGATTCATATAAAGGGTCCTTGAAGTCCTCTTTTACCAATGGTTGTGTGAAACCATTGTTAAAACTCTTCCCTTTACCAATGGTTTGATTCAATGACGAGGAAATGCACCTTTATTGATGATTGTGAATTTCAAGTTATTGACATGACTCACACTCTTTCCATCGTTGAACCAGATGATTGGGTTGTAGCTCAAGATTCTAGGTTGATTTTTAGAATTTATTAAGCCTCTCGTATAGTACTACTTTCTAATAGTTGTAACTTTGTTTTTCTTCTTAATACATGACAAAAATTACCATCATTCGGTTTATGATTCTATTATTAATTGGTGTTACTGATTTGGTTATTTTCATCCATTTCCAATATTTTCCCATTGTTATCTTTCTTCCACTTTTTAACTGATAATATTAAAATTGTGCAACTTAGGTAATGAGGGAATAGTCTCCCCCAGACACTGCAAAGGCTCTCACTATTAGACAATAACATCTAGAATTTTGGTAGATGTGCTTGAGGCCATGTGTCCATCTGGGTTTGGGTCACTAATGAGTGGAATCCTAGTTTGGGACGTCACAATGCCTGGATATCCTTTATAAAGGTGATTCTAATCAAATCCATACTTATAAATATTGAAGGTCCCTCTCCAAAATCAATTGGGACATGATTCAATGAATACACCTACATCATTCAGAGTGTCTATCCTAGTACTTACCTTCAAGCCACCATAAATATTCTGTTTTTTTTTATCATAATGGATTTTATATATTATGTTTTTTGGGTTACAAATTAGTTATTTATTTCTAATTACTTCCATATTTGTTTTCATTGCTGTAAATGACAGCCATTGAAGAGATGTGGTGGAAAAATATGACTGAAAATAATCTTCACATGACACAGATGGGCGTTCCTCCACACATCCATGTTGTGAGTATTTTATTTCAAATTTATATATTTCAATAACATATAATATCATGTGTCTACTTTTTTGTTAATTTTTTTTTCAGGATCGACCCCCTAGACGATAGTTATCCGAAAAAGTGCCTGATATTTCTACCAGTACAGAGGCTGGTGGTAGGAGGTGGGGTGGTGTCAGTGTTAGATGATCATCCGATGATTCTGGAATTGAGGCTGGTGGTACGAGGGATTGTGGTGCGAGAGTTAGACGATCCACTGGTCATACCCGATTGGACTATGCCCCTACCACATATGTATCTTCTACGCACCATTTTGATCCTAGTGTGTCTTTAGGGACACATGGGATATTTATGCCTCCGATGTTTACACTACCAGTTTATCATATGGTTGTGCTATCATCATTTACTTCTGGTTCATTTTCTCTAATATATTATTTTCCACCTTCTTTGACTCCTACTGCAACACATTTTGTGGCTGAGGAGTGTACACTTAGGGACACTCCACCTATACAGGATATTCCTTCAGCTGCTGCACATCCAGTGATTTCCATTGATCTGAATACCACCGGTATATTTATATAACTCTAACGATTTTTTATACAAAAATTTATTTTTATTATAACTTGTTCTGATATTTTTTCCTTTAAAAACAGATTCATCTATTGATAGGAGGAAGGGGAGTGGGAGTACTCGCTTGCGTGCAGTATGGAACTACCAAAAACAGTTGATGGTTGAATACAATGATGAATGACAAATGATTGATAAATCTGGGAAAGAATGTAGGGTTTTTTTGGCGATGCTAGCCAAATACTCCGACATCATTCCGGTCAGTCCTCTCTCTTGGAGACATCTGCCACACGAAGTCAAGGATAATGCGTGGGCACAAATATGGGTAAAAAATCTATTAGTTTTAATTTAGTTTTTGTTGTTTTTATATGAATTAATATATTGGGTTTTAGCTTCATTTTAACTTCACGGATGGTGAAGGTGCGCGACCAGCACGTTTAAAGGAGCTAGGAGAGCTTTGGAGAGGTTACAAGCATGCGTTGTATGTTGGATGGTGTGATAGACTGGGGATGGAGTTGGAGACAGTACCTATCCTACATGAATTCCCGATAGAGCAATATCACCAAATGATTACCCATTGGGAGATTTCCAAACATAAGGTATTAATACCATTTGAGGTATCTAAATGACAGTTTTCATATTTCGCATTCGTATTATCTTATTTATTATTAAACATTATTTTGGAATCTTCTGAAAAAAACAAAAAAAACATTGATTCAAAGAAATACCTCCACACTTTGATCCTGATACTTCATGTTTTAATATTATTCAAATAGAATTACACTCTGACATTCCCATTGACTATTCTTTTGATGAAGCATGCCTCGAGAAACCAATGGACAGAAAATAAGAGGTTTCACAAGTAGCAACAAAGAAGGAGGATGATTCATACTTCGTCCTACCCCCACCATGCAAGATATACCTCATTGTTAAGGGGGTGGGGATATGGTGTACTCTATCCCTGGATCATTACTCACCTAGAAGGATGAAGCACAAGCTGGGAAAAGCTACATGTAGTGGTTAAAATCAAAGAAGCTTCATCCTCCATCAAACTTTGGATAACATCTGGTACTTCCCTCTAGAGGCAGTAAAAATTCAGGGCCAATATACGGGATAATACCAAGATTTATATTTACTTTCTTTCTAGGAATTCAGATGTCAATTTATTTTCTTTAAAATAATTTATCATGTAGCCCCCTCCCTCTTTTCATTTTGAGCTTAAATTAAATAATCATTTTGATTAATTGAGTAATTTTTTTCTGTAGGATCACAACGGTAGAAGGAAACACCAAATTGTGAACGGGAAGGACCATGTTTCATGGAAAAAGGTTGTTCCATTTTAGTTTCTTATAATTTAAACTCTCCACATTTTTTCCACAACATGGTTTGAGCTTTAATGATAAAATTTCATGCCGAAACTTGAATTCATGTTTTACTCGACTTATCTAGGAGTCATGAGTTTCTTAAGAATCCTCTAATGCCATGTTTTAGATTTCATTGTTAATATTATTAAATGATTGAAATTAATAATTGATTTTTTAAAATGAAGCATGGATATTGATGTAATGAATCATGATTTGAAGAAATTAATTTATTCATTTAAATGAAATTTCCATACCATCCTTCATTCTTTGAATTTCGGAAGTTCATGTGAATTGATTTATTATTCATTCCATTAGTGATTGTCTAATGTTATATTTCCCATTCCCGAGAAGATTTATAGACCAAGTACTACATATTTATTCTTGAGCATATTTCATGAGTAATCATGGGACATGTATCCAACAATAACATGTATTGAACCATTTTAATTCTATGACTGTGCAAAAACACATTTAAAATGATTAAGGCATCCTTTGAAAATATAATTTTCCTTAAAATACTACCTTTACATCAATCCTTCATTTAGAAAATAGACACCATGAATGACCTTTATCAGAATGATTCATGTTTCATGCTATTTTTATCAATTCCTACAATCATATGGGTATTTTCATGATATTTTCAAGTTCAAGTGTGCGGGTAAAGAGAATCATGTTGGATGGGATGATATACATTGTAAGAAAGAAGTGTAGGGGTTTTATTGTGGTAATTGTAAAAGTATGTGGAATCACTCATTATACTCTATTTTTTTCCCTCTTGAATTAAAAAAAATGAAAAAGTGAGAAAAAGAACCAAAAAAGAGAAAAAATGGGTTGTGATTTGGGAAAACCAAACATCACCATTTTCTATACTAGTTATCTTATGATCATATATGGTTTGGTGATTGATGTGAGCTCTGATATAATTATAACTTTTGAAAAAAAAAGTACAAAAAAAAAAATTCCAGAGGGTGCATAAATCATTCATTATGATTACCTGATCGTAATATTTTCATCGAGTTTTGGGAAGTGGGTGTTGCTACTATGAAGGGTATAATTTCATTATATTTTTACTTTTGATATCATGCATAGTAATTATTATATTAGACTCCTCCTTGAGAGTTAATTTTTAAAGCATCAAATCCTACCAACCTTAAAACTCAGAGTCAATAGAACCATAATTTCAAGTCCTCGTGATTTTATGTGCATTTTGACTTTACAAAGTGGTGAAAGTAGTTTATTTACAAGCCTATGGGTAAATAACATGTTCTAATTATATGAGCATAACTCTACTTGAGTTATATAATGATTAATGAGATAAAATAATCAAAAGTGAGGTAAATCATGACTTGGAATGTTTAATAATAATGAAACAAGGAGCTTGAAAGAATTAAAGGAGATGTTCCATCAATTTTCAAATGGTAAAAGTAAAATAATTGAATTATTTGTTTCTTTGAAAAATAGAAAATTAAATTGATATTTTTGAAAATTTGTGAATGTTTGATTTCAAATTGAAAAATATTTGATTTAATTTAATTGGAATTTGAATATTGGTAACATTGGTGTCCTCTAATTTCTATGTTGAGATTTTATACTTGAGGACAAGCATGGTTTAAGTGTGGGGGTATTTGAGAGAGCAAATTTATGTGCATATTTTTTATCAAATAATGAGGATTTTTAATTTTATTCAATAATAAAACCCATGTATTTCAATGTTTTATTAAAATAATGGGTAATTTTAATTTTAGAATGATTATGAGAAAAATTGAGAAAAGTGCATAATTTTGGATTTTTGACAGAATTTTACTACAAAGGTATTTTTGTCATTTTTAAAAAAATATAATTCCAAAATTCATGATTATTTTTCTTAGAATCCTGGTTTTATTTCATTCAACTTTATCTTAAGGACATAGAGTTGATTCAATGATCTATTAGTCCAAAAAATCATTTATATTGGAAATTTTTCTAGGCAAATAGAATGGACCCCACCACTATAAAGGATGAAAAAATCAGTCTCCTCACCACATATTTAGGTGATTCCACCTAGGATAGCACTAGGACACATAGTAATGTCTTTAAAACAAATTTTGGGGGATTTTGAAGTCATTAAGGATTCCATTGATCGTTATAAATTTGAATACAGCTTCTTGGAAATTTCGACCCTAAAAAGTCATATTCAATGAAAATTCCATAACTCTTTTATCCTGTGGCTAAATGAGATGAAATTTGGAGGGTGAATGAAAAAGACATTATTGAATAACTCTTATGAAGGTTTACACACATTAATATAACATTTAATAGGCCAAAAATATGCAAACATTCAGAGGAATGAATTCTTCCTATAACATGAGGCCCTCATCTTCTTCCCAAATCATCAGCTCGACCCCCACAGCTAAGGAAGGATCCCACCAGGGCATGGGCTAATTATTCTCCTCTTTCCCACTAATTTATTATTTATATTTTATTTTAATTTTATTTTTGTATTATTTTTCAAATATAATTCAAATTTATGTTTTATTAATCCATAACTTTGTGATTCTCCATCGACTTTTTTTATTTATTTCCCTCTCTCTCTCTCTCTCTTCCACCCACTCCATTGAGAAATATATTACTCTCAGAAATGAGAGGCTGACCTCGAGACTTGGCCTTGGGGGAGGTGAAGGTGATCATGAATTTTCTTTAATGTTTCATTTTAAGTTTGTAGATAGATTTGAGTAGCATGCACATGTAAGGTGAATGTCTCTGATGTTGTGACTGACTCCAATGACATGCAACTAAACCTATACCTATTCTTTTATTTAAAAATTTTCCCTCTATCCATTGGATAGTTCTTCACACGTAGGATTTTAGCTAATAAATGTATAAAACGGCTTCGATTGAACTGGGTCATGGATGATGACACATTCTAAACAATGGTGTGTCACCAACATGGATTAAAGGAGGAGGTGGAATTGAGAGTGCTCAAACATTCAATGATATTCCACAATTTCTAATTAAATAATAGTAGTTCAAACATGAGATTTAATGTTTGGATTATCAAACTAAAATAAAACATATAAAGGATCATAATGATTGAACATTTAACCAACCACCAAAACCAAGATCTTTCTTATTAATTCATTCGGTTTAGACTTTCATCTTAGTGTAAATTTAGAATTCTTGATTCACATGTCATTATTTTAAATAATAAAAAACCCAAAAATATTTTCATCACATTCATTTAATAAAAAAACCACAAAAAGAGATATAATAGTTAAATTATATAAAGTGAACTACATTGAGAATGCCTTTCAAGAGTGAAGAATCTGGTCAGTCACTTTGTTGCACTAGGAAAAATATAAATATTTTTTTCCACACCCCGCGATAGGCATGGATTAAAACTAACATTGTTTCCAAGGATACAATCATTGTTTTATTTACTTTTTCTATTTTCATAACTTATTTATATATAATTTCCTTTAAAAAATCTAAAAAAAATTCTTCCATGATGTATTTAATTCAGAATAATATGCATGGTAAAATTACTCACAGGTGCAGCACCAACAACAAGAAGTAGATGAATTTTTTAGAAGAGCATAGGTGCATCAACTTAGAGAAAACATTTAACAATTAACCAAAAAGGATGATATAGATTTTGATTATGTTCATGCATTAATTGAGTAACCCAAACCAAAGCCAAAGGAACAACCTGAGAAAGTGGTGGAAGAAATTTCACCACTTATATTTGAAATTGAAGAACCTGAGGAGTCAAGGGAGGAATACTTAC
Organism: Viscum album; assembly: GCA_963277665.1. Classification (NCBI taxonomy): domain Eukaryota; kingdom Viridiplantae; phylum Streptophyta; class Magnoliopsida; order Santalales; family Viscaceae; genus Viscum; species Viscum album. The sequence continues at coordinate 956,852,108 of OY728148.1, read as the reverse complement.
CTAGTGAGCTAAAAGAGGGAGATCAAAAAAGTTTGGATGAATTATTGATTAAATTTGAGGAACTACCTGAACACCCTATATAATAAAAAGAAGAAGATTCATCACCACTAAAAGGAAGAAACCACCCACGTGGTGGAATTTGAAGTCAAGATGGAGGAGCCCGACTACCTGCCTCCATCCTCAGAGAGTCCACTCCAAGAGGCACTTACAACTGAGGAAGAGATTGAAGCTGAACAAACTGAAGGAGTTGAACCATTAATTGACTCTATCCCTTCTAATTTTATTGAATCTAAATTCTACATCACTCCTTGTGGTTTTTATTATACAGAATCTGACAATCTCAGTTATGCCTTGGAGGATGAAGAAGAACCAGGATGGGGAAGAATTTGATCTTGAAAAGATTCTAGTGGATTTCCCTAAGGAAATCATGATAAAAGATTATTACATTGATGGGGAAGAATTTGATCTTGATACTTCATGTTTTAATATTATTCAAATAGAATTACACTCTGACTTTCCTGTTGACTATTCTTTTGATAAAGAATACCTTGAGGAACCAATGGACAGAGAAGAAGAGGTTAGACAGGTAGCAACCTATAAGGAGGAGGATTCATAGTTCATCCTAACCCACCATGCAAGCTATACCTCATTGTGAAGGGGGATATGGTGTACTCTATCTAGGGATCATTACTCACCTAGAAGAATGAAGGACAAGTTGAGAAAATCCACATGTGGTGGTTCCAATCAATGAAGATTCATCATCCATCATACTTTGGATAATAGTTTGTACTGCCCTTTAGAGGCATTCAAAATTCAGGGCCCATGTGGGGGATAATGCCAAGATTTATATTTACTTTATTTATATTAATTTAGATGTAAATTTTTTTTATTTGAAATAATTTAGCATGTGACCCCCTCCCTCTTTCCATTTTATGCTTAAATGAAATGATCCGTGTGATTAATTGAGTAATCTTATTTTGTAGGTTCAGGATGGTTGAAAAAAGCCACATACAGAGAAGGTTAAGGACCATGTTTCATGGGAAAGGGTGATCAATTTTAGTGTTTTATCTTTAAAACATTCCACATTTTTTTCCACAACATGTATTGAGATTTAAATATAAAATTGCATGCCCACACTTAAATTCATGTTTTTCTCGACTTATGTAGGAGACATGAGTTTCATAGGAATCCTGAGATGCCATGTTTTAGATTTCAATTTTGAAATGAATAAATTATTGAAATTAATAATTTAATTTTTAAAATTAATAATATATATTTAAGTAATAACTCTTGATTTGAAGGAATTAATTGATTCATGTAAATGAAATTTCCATACCAACCTTCATGATTTGAATTTCTGAAGTTCATATGAATTGATTTATTAGTCATGCCATGAGTGATTGACCAATGTTATATTTCCCTTTCCTAAGAGGATTTCTAGACAAAGTACTTCCTATTTATTCTTGAGCATATTTTTTGAGTGATATTGGGACATGTAACCGACCAGAACATGTATTGAAACTTTTCAAGTCTATGACTGTACAAAAACACATTTAAAATGATTGAGGCATCCTTTAAAAAGATAATTTTTCTTAAAATACCTGTTTCGGTGCGGATGTGCGTCGGGTTACGCTGTTCCGCCAGGACGCGTTCGCGCGTGCACCCGTCAACCCGAGGGGATGGGCGCGCGACTTGTGGCCCCGCAGTCCCGCTTTCCAATGGCGGGCGGCATTCGTCCCTTATTCAGGGGAGTCTGCTCCTTGATCGAAACCGGGATGATGGGATGTCGGCTCCTCCTTCCTTGGACGTCTCCTCGGAACTCGTCGCCTAATCCGGGTCTCCCTCATAGACTTAAGAATGTTCGTGAATCTCGTTCCCGGCGCCATATCTTCATGGACACCGGTTAATTACGCTACTTCCGCCCGGACGCTCCAAGGAGTCTGGGCGGGGCAGCAACCTGCAGTGAGAAGGCCGGGTGGCTCTGGGTGCTGGGGGCGTGTCGTGACACTGCGGCTCTGCACGTCTGTCTTCCGTCCCTAATAGGGCTTCTCGAAGGCATGATGGCCTGAGGCATCCCGTACTGAGTGCGGGGAACTGTGTCACCTGAGGTTTTCCTCAGCTTCCCATGTTTAACACGGGGTATGCCGCGAGTTTAACGTCCAGCGGGGACGACATCGGACCGATCAACACGAAAAGTGGATCGGATGACAGAACCCCTTGCGGGGAACCTCCGACGCTGGGGCCAGCACATGGGCGGCTTCCCAAGTGATATGGAGTGGAGTGAAGTGGCATGACCCCACCGGGATGTGGCGGCCCGGGTAAGGATCAGGATGGATGATGGAGTGAAGAGCTTGGACCCCGTAGGGGCTTCCTACGTACCGCGCATTAGCACGGATCAAAGTCAACGTAGTTCGGGTATACAGTTTAACGTCATGCTGGACGTCGGCAGGCCGACTCACGAAGAGGTCTAGGCCGCCGGGCGGAGGATTGAACCGAACCACCTCGCACAGAGGGGGATGGAACGGCTGGGTGGATCACAGTTTCACGTCATGCTGGACGATGAAAGGAGAAATGGAGAAAGGGGCTGTGGGGAGGCACCGTGGAGATACACACGGGCAGTCTCCCACAGGGGCGGATTCATAGGTGAATCAACGCAATCGTGAACCCTGGAGGGGTCCACTGATGGACGAACCGACGTAAATACGACCGGGACGACCAGGTGGCGGGCTTGGACCTCAAGAAGGCTTCCTACGTACCCTGTATAGAAGACAGGGATCAAAGTCCACGTAGTTCATTCTGTCAGGACTTACGCACTTGAGGCAGCCCGGATGCGGCAAAACTCAGTTGGAAGGGACTTGGACCGAAAGCAGAAGACACCTCGATCCCAGTCACACCCTCTACTGGCTTCGGCAGTGGGGAGGCGCAATGGAGATACACATGTGCAGCCTCCCACGAGAAACTAGGGCTTTGTAATACCCTGCCCCCGTAGGGAAAAGCCACTCCCATTAAATCGTCCCAAAAGCGGGACAATCCCGACATCCCTGCAGAGACGAGCGGGTGGGGGCCACATCCAAACCGGGGGAGACCCTGCGTGCAGAGCACGGGATCGGAAGAAGTGGACGGTTTAACGTCTTGCCGGACGAAGCACAGTTTAACGTCGTGTGTTGAGGACGAAGCGGACGGTTTAACGTCTTGCCGGACGAAGCACAGTTTAACGTCGTGTGTTGAGGACGAAACACTTGGCAGTTTAACGTCTTGCAGCGCGGACGAATGTGCAGTTTAACGTCATGCTGGACGTATGGGCAGTTTAACGTCATGCTGGACATATGTGCAGTTTAACGTCATGCAGGACGAATATGCAGTCTAACGTCATGCTGGACGAATATGCAGTTTAACGTCATGCTGGACGAATATGCAGTTTAACGTCATGCTGGACGAATGATTGCCGCCGATGGGTCCGTGTCACTTCGCACGAGCCTGGAAGGCTGCACGGGAAGACAACGCACGGTTCGGGCACCCAGGATGAGGATCATCGGGCGCCACGCAGGCGGGTACCCTCAGGGGGTCAAGGGAGGCGACCCTGGCGGATTGCGCGCAAAAGAGGAGCTTTGCGCGCAAAACCGCGGGTCGGCACGCAAAATGGCGGGCTGGCGCGCAATTGGGCCAGCGCTTCGCGCGCGGATGATGGGGATTGCACGCACCGGGCTTCGGGCAGCGCGCGGGGGCAACGACTCATTCTCTAACGAATGGCCACTTTGAAGATGGGGGGTGCGCGCAATCGGGTTGGATTGCGCGCACCCGGGGGCAATTGCGCGCAAGAGGCTTCTTTTGCGCGCAAAGGCCTTTGGGTTGAAATTTATTCAAAGTAAAGGAGCCAAGGGGATTGCGCGCGAAGGCGGACCCCAAGGCTCTATTGCGCGAAAGAAAGGAGGTTACCTGAAGATCGGCATTGCGCGCGGAAGGGGTTGAATTGCGCGCGCGGGAGACCGTTCGACTTCCAGCAACCTTTGAAACGTTGGGGGTCGCCTAGTATTTATAGGCAACCCCGGGCGCGGAATCCAAGGCGCGAGCGCGGAATTCTCCTCGCGGGCGCGGAATCGGGCACGGCGCGCAAAAGAGTTGCGCGCATCCCGGGGGTTTTGCGCGCGGATCATCATCTTTGCGCGCAGACCTCTGAAATTCCGCGCAAGGCCTCCGGGCCCTCCGAAACATTCTTCCGACTCCAAATATGACCTCGCTTTCCGCATCCGGAGCTTCGTTTGGGAACAACGGACTTTTCCTGCGTCTACAAAAGCCCCCCCTCGGAATCTGATCGGCGAGAGGTCGCAACGATCGGGTTCCGAGGGAGACGCCGGAATGCCGAAGTCCTGGGTGGCGCGGGACTTAGGCGCGCAAAAAGGGGCGCCGGTCGCGAAATTCGCCGCTGCGGTCACGCAAAGCGCTTTCCGCGCAGCGCGGACCCCGGCCTCGCCTATAAATAGGGGCACTGGGTCCCTCCGTGCCGTACACTGGCCTTCCGCGCGATAAGCATCTCTGCTCTCGTGCGCGAAATTGCCTTTTCCGGTGCGGAATTCGCCCGCTCGTCGCGCAAAACCGTCCGGATTTCGCTCTGCCTTTGCGCGAATACCCGGGGTTTTACGCGAACGACTTCCCGATTGCGCGCCGTCCACTAGGATTGCGCGCCAACCTTCAAACTTCTCTACCAGCCTCGTCCGATCCCGCACGCTTCATCCCTTAACCCGCACGACTCCCGAAACTTCTGAGATGGCCGCGCACAGAGGAAATGAGGGGGATGCCGCCACTCGCAGGGCTGAGATGGCGACGAACGAGGAGGTTTACGGAGCCAAGGAGATTGTTTCCAACAATCAATCCTTGTTCGACTTACTGACGCCGGCCCAGAAGACATATCCGCTGTCGGACAACCTGCCGCTCTGGAACTTCGGCATCCTAGATGAGGTCCTGGTGCCAGGGTTCGAGATTGATGCGCCGCGGACCTGGGTGACCCGGGAGGACGAGCTTCTCCGCTATAACATCACCAACAATGGCCATCCTGCCAGGGAGACCAGACACTTGGATGTCTATGTCCTGAACCCGAGGACGCGAACCATTGATGGGGGTGAGCCTACTGCGGAGAATTCTCCAGCCCTCTACTCGAGCATATATCGCCAGAGCGTCACGGACGACACCAAGGGCTGGCTGAAGGACTGGGACTTGCGGTCTGGGGGCAACTTCACCAGCGAGTGGGCCTGGGCGTTCTGGGTACGCCACACTTGCGATCACTTCGCAGAGGAGCTGCGGTACATCGGCCTGTTTGAGGCGGTGTGGACGTCGCAGTTCCACTTCTACCAGCAGTCCGAGCTCGGGCCGGAGCTGTTCACCCGATGGTCTCCGGATACCAACACCTTCCATCTTCACCATGGGGAGGTCGGCATCGGTCTCTGGGACATCCACTGCATCGGAGGTATCCCGTTGGAGGGCTACCAATACGATGAGTTCCTGCCACCGAAGAACACCTGGGAGGACAGGTCACGGACTCCCATCCTGACCTGGCATCTGCTTGACCTGGCTACGCAGCGGCTCGGGATCAAAGACTTCCAGAAGGACATAGCCTACAAGGAATGGTTCGGCCAGTTCTTGGAGCATGACCCGGCGGTCAAGATGCCAGGCAGGGGGAAGCGGTGCCCGACCGCAGCTCAGAGGAGCCGGAACGGGTCGTACTGGCGGGTCCTGGAGACGGGCGACTACCGCTCATGGGGGTACCGCGTCATCGAGGCCCGGGACCCAAACGTCCGGTACGCGGCGTTCCTGGCCGCCTTTCTGAGTGGGTGGCTCCTGCCAGTGCGGGATGCGAGAATGGGCGTTCGCCCGGCGACACTGGCGGTGGCGGGCGCTATGGCCGCCAACAAACGATACATCCTCGGGGTCCCAGTGCTGGCGAGGCTGTATGCCATCCTGGGACGCATCTCACGAGGGGGGTCGCGACGAAGGATCTGTGGGCCCTTTCAGTTCTTCCACGGCTGGGTGGCTGCTCACCTCGGTGGGTACACGTTTCCGAACGCCATCATTCCTCCGGGCAACGGCCTGTGACCCTCCCTGCTGAACATCGCGGGGGTCTCTCCGATGACCCTAAGTGAGGAGGGCGTGCGGATCCGGATTGGCAATCATGCCAACTTCAACTTCAGTCCGTTCCCCACTCCCGTCGGCCAGATGATCGACAATGGGCAGGGTCCGCTGGAGCAGCATGAATACTTCCTGAACATGCGGGGTGGGGTGCTCGTGGCTCGGATCGACGGGAAGGTGATCTGTGAGCCTTACGTGCCGACCCGTTTCGCCAGGCAGTTCGGGTGCCTTCAACGGATGCCGAAGAGGGTATTCACTGCCGTCCGGGAGGAGACGAACCCTTGCGTCCTTCTCCAGATGTGGCTGATGTTTGCCGCTTTTGGCTCTGGCGACGTCATCACTCTCCCTCCTACCGGAGTTGACGCAGGCTTGGCAACCGAGTACGCCGAACACTGGGCCATCGCGTACCCCGAGGGGCTCTTGCGGAAGCTAGTTCGGCGGCTCGAGGCTACCCGTGCGGAGACCGGGCGTCAAGGAAGGAGGCGAGGCGCCGCCACACGGGGGAGAACGGAAGCGCGCCAAGCAGCGGGGCCGGCGCGAGCAGAGACTTCGGCGGCGGGCACATCGCGAGCTGCCGCCACGACCTCAGCGCCGAGAGAGGGGGCGCGTGCGGTGGTCGACAAGCGGCCCGGGAAGCAGGTGAGACGTCTGCTCGAACCCTCCCATGATGCAGTCTTCCCGGCGCTGTGGTCGGCCTGGATGACCCTGCGGCAGTCACTGGGGACCGACGCCATCTGGCGAAAGATTCTCAGGGAAGGAATCCATCTGCCGGAGGTCGGGCGCCTCCATATTTCCGACATGGTGGACTTCAACCGGCAGTATGCGTATCTGACGGCCATGGACGAGTACGCGCGCCAACGTGGTCAGCGCGCGGAGCCATCCCTTCTGGTGAAGGTGATGCTCGGTCTCGAGCCCGCTCCGGAACAGATGCCGCCGGAAGAAGACGACAGTAGCAACAACTCCGAGGAAGAGGAGGAAATGGGGGAGGATGAAGGCTCCGAGGGAAGATCCCATCAGGGGAGTCCGCGGGAGAGCGGCGAGGTGGCCGGCTCTGACGACGTTGATGTCACTGAGCTCCTCGAGGTCCGCTTCTATCCCTACTCAATCTGCTTCATCCATTCTCTTATGCAGCTTCTAACCCATTTCTCCATCTTTCTCAGGAGCGCACAGATGTTGGTCAGGCGTCCTCAGCGGGAGTAGGAGGGGCGCCGGCAGGACAAGGCGGGGGCCAGACACCTATCATTGAATTGACAAGCGCTAAGGGGTCCCCTGCTGCAACTGTTCCTGCGGCGACCGGGGTAGCGGAAGATGACGCTCCGAACTCCCGTAAGTCTCCCTACTTTATTGCTGGTGCTTGCCGTTGACGATCCGTGACTAACCATGGCATGCCCTGCGCAATGATCTCAACACTGGAGGCTCGTCAGGTTGCCGAACCCGGGCCATCTACGAGTGGACCAGTGGTGGACATGCCGCCTGCTCCGGAACAGACTTCCCAAACCGAGCCGGCCCCACCAACTACTGATCAGGGGGCTGCGGACGCCGGCGATGCTGACATCGGAGAGAGGTTGGGGGCTGACGAGGGTGTCAGCGCCGCTGGGGAGAGAGAAGAAGGTCGTCCGGATGTTGGGGAACCTATCCCTCGTGAGGACCTCCCAGGGGCGGACCCTGCAGCAGACCTGCTGGCTGCCTTCCCTGCCTACCGGCCTGCCGATCCCGAGGAGATGGACGACTCAGACACGGAGGCGGTCGAGGAGAGCCGGATAACACGCCGCAGGGGGTGGAAGTGCATCCAGCGCTTCCTCAAGCGAGACCCATCGGAGTGGCTGGGGCGCATGGGATCACTCCAAACCTGGCTGCGCTTCCTGTGTGCCGGGGGAGCTGATGCTCAACGCCTCCATCTGACGGTCCGTGATTTCATGGCCGAAAAGATGCGCGAGAGCTGCCGGCGTGCCGACGTCACACAAAGTCAGGACATGTCGGAGAGCACGCGGGCGCTCCTCGCGGCGGAGCAGGAAGTCCGGCGCCTCGAAGGGCAGGCGGCAGAGAAGGAGGCCCTCGTCGCAACGTGTACCGAGCTTGTGGAGCAACTAGCAGCCCAGCTGGTTGACGCCCAGGTACAGCTGACGGAGGCGGGCCAACAGATGGTCACAATTCAGGTCGAGCGGGAGCGTGCACAGGCCAGAATCGACGAACTGCGCGCTGCGACCGCCGACGAAGAGAGGGCATGCAGAGAGCGAGAAGCAGCTCTGGAGGCCACCAGCCAAAGGGTAGCGGCATTAGAAAGACTCATTCAGCACACTAATCCCTAAGGGCTTTGTTTTGCCATTCCCAAAACATTTGCTTCCGCTACTTTGATCCATCTGTATGAATCAATATATTTATCGGCATCTTTTGGTTTAACATGCTCAACCACAATTCGTTGTCTTGCGGGAGTGTTAACCAAGCATCAGGCATCCATAATTGGGCCTGGATTTCTGGAGAAAAGAGGGAGGTCATTCCTAGGAAAGAAGACCTCAGACCTAATCAATGTATCATCCCCCAACTTGTTCCAACACATGAGCGGGACAACGCCAGGGGCGTTGAGATTTTATCCGAACATAGGGAAATGAGAAAGGGTGAATCGCGTGTCCCGAATCCGGACATCCACAACGGTCGGCCTTCCAGGAAATGCCTAAGACGGTAGGTGGACAGTGGATCGACCATAACAACTGCAATAGACGGGCCGAAAAAGGCCATCATTCATATTGCAGGAGGCGGACCACATGTCATCATGAATACCGCTTTGGGGTTCCTTCAGACACAAGGGTGGAAATCCCGATCAACAGGGCATGCGAAGCGTGGGGCGAAGTGACGGTTTGTTCGGACAGAATCCAGCGCTCTCAAAATTGCGCCACCGTGGGGAAAGCGTATTAGGCGGATGCACTAATCTGGCCGTGAGTCACCCCAATTCTCAGACAGCACCTCTTTGACGAGGAAACCGTCGCTTCCCATCCTTGCGATGGGGCATCCCGAGCTGAATCGGGGAGAATATCACAACTGCACCACTCTACCCGAAGCCAGGCCAGACGGCCGGCGACGAGGAGGGGCGGGACTTAACGATCCCTGAGGCTGGACCCGAGTTGAGATGCCCGGGCGTTCCTACGTACTCCATCAGGCTGGAGATCAAGCCACACATAGTTCTGAGAGTGCAGTTTAACGTCATGCAGGACGTAGAATCCCGTTTAGGGGAGATCTTAGTTTAAGGTCGTAGAGCTCGGACCATAAGGGCTAGATCTTAGTTTAAGGTCTTAGAGCTCGGACCATAAAGAGAGATCTTAGTTTAAGGTCTTAGAGCTCGGACCATAAAGGGAGATCTTAGTTTAAGGTCTTAGAGATCGGACCATAAGGAGAGATCTTAGTTTAAGGTCTTAGAGCTCGGACCATAAGGAGAGATCTTAGTTTAAGGTCTTAGAGCTCGGACCATAAAGAGAGATCTTAGTTTAAGGTCTTAGATCTCGGACCATAAGGAGAGATCTTAGTTTAAGGTCTTAGAGCTCGGACCATAAAGAGAGATCTTAGTTTAAGGTCTTAGAGCTCGGACCATAAAGACCTCAAAGCACGCCGCATCATGGTCATATCCCCTGGACATGCGAAGATGCACTGAGGGATAGTGTCAAGAGTGTCGAGGTTTCTCCTGGTCAGAATGGGAGGTGGAAAATGTGAATCATGCGGCCATTCACTCAAGGACTGGGAGTAACGATATGGGAGTACTGCCGACCGTGGCGGAAAAGCAGCATCAATATCGCACTAACCGTTGGTGGAATGAGGCAGCAAACGAGCATCGACCGCTCAATCGCAGGATTCATATCGATTTGCTGCCCGAGGCCATTGGGGGTACCGGCCCGAGTCGGTGGGAGAGCACTGAGGCATTGTGTCCGAACCGTTCACGGGGGCTCCACCCAGGGCGTAGACGATGGGTCCGAATGAAATGGGCCACGAAGCCTGAAAAGCGGAAGAAACCTGACCAAGCGGATCCTGACCCTCCTGGTAATAAGCCAGAGTACTCTTGACACCGGTGGACCACTGCAAGGGGTCGGGGAACACGCCTTGAGGGTGACCTGAAGGCGGCAGGTTCCCCAGAGAAGGGGGAATCTCTAGGAGGTGGGGGGCTGGACCCGAAGTTTCAAACATCCGGGCGTTCCTACGTATCCCATAAGGATGGGAATCAAGCCACACGTAGTTCTTGAAGCGCGGCGCAACACAATCGGGCACCAGCGCGGGGAAGAGTGCGGGTCTGACCCTCGCACACAGAAGGAGCGGCATTTGATATTTCTTGTTTGTCCTTAGAGATGAATGGTTTTTTGTGCGGCGACATGCCTGTGATTGAGAAATCTCTGGCGTCGCCACAATGATCAAGCCATGGAAGGAATTGATGAATGGCGTGGTTATTACCCAGCGCCCAACATGAGTGTCCCCTGAGGAGAACATCACGATGCAGTGCCGTTTCTCGTCGGGCAGCCAAGACGATCACAGTTTACGGTCGTGTGGTAGGACCAGACAACACAGTTTAAGGTCGTGTGGTTCGGACCATGGAGGAATCCGCTTACCGCGGTACGACGGACACGGCGGAGGTGGGAACATACCCAGCCCTGCGGTCACGCACGATTCCAGGAAAAGAGTCTTGGGATAGGGGTCTGCGTATGTCCATCACCCGAGGGGCAGAGATGCTAGCCTCCAGACATACTGGTCCCAGAACGCGATTGTTCGAGCGACTCCTCCCTCCTTATGGGGACGAGGGTCCAGCTACGCATGGCCCTTGGGGAGAACATCCGCATATATCCTTGGTGCTCAGATCATGGGAGCCTCGAACGACATCATTACCCTGGTTGGTCTGCCTAACGTGTAGAGGTGTACTGAAGGTCAGTATGAAAAGAGTGTCAAGATTCCACTACAACGCACAAAGGCGGAGTGTGATGAGGACTGCGCAACCAATGTTCAGAGCCTGAAAGAGCTGACATGGCGATCAAGGATGTTGCTGACGCATTCGCAACACAACATCCGATCGCGTCAGCCTAAGACGGGGCAAGCAAACGAGCATCAACCGATCAATCGCAGGATTCATATCGATTTGCGGCCCAAGACCCGCCGGTAAATCGACCCGGAGCGGTGGGAGAGCACTGAGGCATCGTACCCAAACCGCTAACGAGGATCCCTTTGAGTGAAGGCTCGAACAAGAGGAAGCGCGAGGCCTGACAAGCAACACAGGACTTGTCGGGATTGAATCTGACACTTCGAGTCATAGACCTAAGTACCCAAAACATGTTAACAGATCTCCGGAAAGGGTCGGAGGACTCACCCTGAGAGCAACCAAAAGAGGGCAGATCCCCATGATCAACCGAGAGACGGGGCTGGACCTGAAACACAAGCGTCCAGGCGGTCCTACGTATCCCATAGGGATGGGAATCAAGCCATACGTAGTTCTGGAGAGGCAGTTTAACGTCATGCAGGACGATGAGGGGTGTGAGGTAGTCCCACACACGGGGGAGGCGTACGGCGCGGCCAGTAGACCGACGTGAATGAGGACATAATCCCCCGCTCACGCGATACGCCTCGCACAAAAAGGAGGGGAACTTGGGCCAGAGGCCCGACGTGGGATGGAGATTCCCGGGAAATGGGGCTGGGCCTGAAACATGAATGTCCAGGCGGTCCTACGTATCCCATAAGGATGGGAATCAAGCCGTACGTAGTTCTTGAGGGGCAGTTTAACGTCATGCGGGACGATGAGGGAAAAAGAAGGGGGGAGCAGAAGGCATCCCCAAATATGGGGGGGCGTACAACGTGACGATCAAACCGACGTGAATGAGGGCATAACCCCGCGCTCACACCATACGCCGCACACCCGGGGGCAACTGGGCCAAGGGCCCGAGATGGGATGGAAATTCCCGAAGGATGGGGCTGGGCCTGAAACATGAATGTTCAGGCGGTCCTACGTATCCCATAAGGATGGGAATCAAGCGGCACATAGTTCTTGAGGGGCAGTTTTACGTCATGCAGGACGAATGCTGAACAGTTTAACGTCTTGTAGCTCGGACGTAGTGCAGTTTAGCGTCATGCAGGACGAAGCACTTGGCAGTTTAACGTCTTGCAGCGCGGACGAATGCTGAACAGTTTAACGTCCTGTAGCCTGGACGAATGCAGTTTAACGTCGTGCAGGACGTGGTGCAGTTTAACGTCATGCAGGACGAAGTGCAGTTTAGCGTCATGCGGGACGATGTACACTTTAACGTCATGTTGGACGGAGCACTTGGCAGTTTAACGTCTTGCAGCGCGGACGATACGCTGGGCAGTTTAACGTCGTGCAGCTTGGACGTATGCAGTTTAACGTCGTGCAGGACGTGGTGCAGTTTAACGTCATGCAGGACGAAGTGCAGTTTAGCGTCATGCGGGACGAATGAACACTCAGGCAAAGTATTGCTTGAGGAACCTAGCGTTGGTGGGAGGAGTGACACGCTCACCATCCATAGTCGCTAGGGAGTATGCGCCATTGGGATAGACCTTGTGGACAAAAAACGGTCCCTCCCACTTGGGCTCCAACTTGGGCGGCTTCCTGCCGGGGATCATCGGTGCTCTTAGGGCTAGCACTAGATCACCCTGCAGGAAGGAGCGGAGGCGAACCTTCTTATTGAAAGCTCGAGCCATTCTGCTTTGATGCCTCTCCAAGTTGTGCAAAGCGCGAAGTCTATTCTCATCCAGTGCTTCCAACTCGACTAGACGGGCTTCAGCAACTCTGTCCGGCGCTTGCTAGTCGTAGACCGCAGTGCGCAAGGACGGTAACTGGATCTCGATGGGCAGAACGGCCTCAGCTCCATACACCAGGGAATAAGGGGTCATCTGGGTGGAATTGCGAGTCGTCGTCCGATAAGCCCAGAGGGCGTTGGGGAGCTTGTCCGGCCAACTCTTCTTGTTCTGACCAACCATCTTTTGCAGAATGTTAGAGAGGGTTTTGTTGAACGCCTCGATCTGTCCATTCGCCCGCGCATGATAGCGAGATGTATGGTTCGAGCGAATGTTATACTTGGCGTACAACTTCTTCAACTCGGCTGCTCGGAAATTGGTTCCGTTATCCGTGAGGATAGCGTGAGGCACTCCAAATCGATAGATGATGTTGGAGGTCACGAAGTCAGCGATCGAACAGGATTTGACCTCTCTGTGCGGAATCGCTTCTGCCCATTTGGAGAAGAAGTCCGTGGCGGTCAGAATGAACCGGCACTGGCGAGCTGTCGCCGGCGGGTAAGGTCCCACAACGTCCAGTCCCCAGACTGCAAAGGGCCAGGAATACCTTGTGGTATGGAGAGGCTCCGGCGGCCGATGCACAAAGTTCGCATGAACCTGGCACGCATGGAACCTCCTGGCATACTCGATGCAGTCATGGATCATAGAGGGCCAGAAGTATCCCAACCTCCGAATCTGGTGGGACAGCTTCGGCCCAGTCTGGTGGGCGCCACATGAACCAGCATGAACCTCTTGCATGACTCGTGGGATCTCAACTCCCTGAAGGCAACGGAGGAGAACACCATCAAATCCACGTTTGTAGAGGATCTGCTCCAGGCCGGGACTGCTCTGGAGGACGAACTGCGATGCGCGGCGTCGAACTCGCTCGCGCTCGGCCCGATCCGATGGAAGAATTCCATGTTGGAGGTACTCAACCAAAGGCTTCCTCCAATCAGGGGCTGATCCGGCTGTCATATCTGGGGTACTCGGGGCTCCGGGCATAGGGGAAACCGTGGTGAGGTTACTTACCAACGGGCCGCGATCTTCTTCCGGGATAACGGGAGCGATGAGCCTGCGGCGCGTCACGCGGACGATCAGGTTGTCCTGTTCAGGCTCCGCAAGTGACGCGGCCAGGCTGGCCAAGGCATCTGCTCGACCGTTCTGCGACCGGGGAACATGGACAATTTCCGGCCGAGAAGGGAACCGGGCCATCAGAAGGAGGGTGCACTCCAACAATGGCACAAGTTCCGGCTTCCTGACAACGTAGTCGCCATTGATCTGCTTAACGACCAGCTCGGAGTCCCCTTTCACGCACAGACGGGGCACGTCGATCTCGAGAGCCAACTCGAGGCCGGTGATGAGGGCATGGTATTCCGCCTCATTGTTGGTACAACCCTCTGACAACAGGAACGAGTATGGCAGCACGGCTCGCTCCGGGGTAATGAAGAAGATGCCCAAGCCCACTCTATTGAGCTTAGGATTATCGAGTCTTCTACCGGTGGGGCTCCGGGAGGCACCGTCAAAGTGCATCTGCCAGCATGGATCGGCTCGATCAACCGAGAGAATGGCCTCATCAGGAAAGCCTAGATCCAGCGGCTGATCCGCGGAGGTCGGGTGAGCTGCCAGAAAGTCTGCCAATGCTTGCCCTTTGATGGCCTTCTGAGACACATACCTAATGTCGAACTGCTGGAGAATCACAGCCCACCGCGCTAGACGGCCAGTCAACATAGGACGGCTCAGGATATATTTCAACGGGTCTACCCGAGAAACCAACTGTACCTCATGGTGCTGCAAGTAGTGCCGTAATTTCTGTACGGCAAATACGAGCGCCAGGCAGCTCTTCTCGATGGGGGAATACCTAAATTCCGCATCGAGGAGCATTCGACTGAGGTAATAGAGGCTATTCTCTGTTCCCTCGTTGTTCTTCTGGGCGAGAAGGGCACCCAGGGACCGTTCCAGGGCGGTCACATAAAGGACCAGCGGCTTTCCGGATACGGGCGGCATCAGGACCGGAGGTTGAAGCAGGTACTGCTTGATTTCCTCGAAAGCGGTCTGACACTCTTTATCACATACATAGGTGGCACCTTTCTTCATGAGCCGAGAAAAGGGCTTACACTTGCCGGCCAGATTCGCGATGAATCAGCGTATATAGGCTAAGTGGCCTTGGAACCCTTGCAGTTCCCGGACGGTACCTGGGGGAGGCATCTGGCTAATCGCCCTGATTTTCTCTGGGTCGATCTCAATACCCCGGTATCTTACCACAAATCCAAGGAACTTTCCGGAGGTGACCCCAAAGGCACACTTCAACGGGTTCATCTTCAGGCATCGAGACCGGAGGAAGCTGAACACTTTCTCAAGATCTTTGAGATGGTCCTGACGCTGGCGCGATTTGACCACCAAGTCGTCGACGTAGCATTCCACCAGTGTGCCGAGGATTGGCTTGAATATGCGGTGCATCGCCCGTTGGCAGGTGGCACCTGCATTCTTCAGGCCGAAGGGCATGACCCGGTAGCAAAAGGTACCTTGGGGGGCCCTGAAGGCAGTGAACTCCTCATCCTCAGGGGCCATCCGAATTTGGTTGTATCCGGAGTATCCATCCATAAAGGAGAGGGCTTGGAACCCTACCGTGGCATCAATCAACAGCTCTGTCACTGGAAGGGGAAAATCATCCTTCGGACAGTGGCGGTTGAGATCGCGGAAGTCGATGCAGACTCTGATCTGCCCGTTCTTCTTCCTGACCGGCACAATGTTGGCCAGCCATTTGGGGTACTGAACTTCCCTCACGAAGTTGGCTTTGATAATCTTGTCAACTTCGGCCTCAACCATGGCACCGTGGGACGGGTGCATCTTCCTGGGAGGCTGCTTGAACCCGCGATGGTTCGCCGGGAGACCAAGGCGGTGGACGGCTACCTGAGGATCTAGCCCCGGCATCTCGTCATAGCCCCAAGCGAACACATCACGGTGCTGCCTGAGAAAGTCCACGTACTGCTGCCGCTCCTCAGAGGGCATGGCGGCACTAACCAATGTGGGTCTTGGATCGGCCTCGGTTCCAAGGTTCACCTGTATTAACTCATCGACCGTGGCGGGGACGCCCTCCTCAAAGGCTGGGGGTGCGTCTTCCATATCCTCTCCGCTCGGGGAGGGATCGTCCACAGGAGAGACTGCATTGGAAACTGCATCGGGGCTACCAGATCCTGCTGGGCCACTGGTGCTGGCACGGGCGGTTGCGGCCATCTCATCAGGAGACTCGCGGACCGTCGAGACCATGGCCACGTTCAACCGGTGAATCGGGAGGACGTAAGCGTCATCCAGACTTGCCCAGGGATCGCTTGCAACAGCGACAGGCTCAACCTCACCTGCCAGGATCTGCTTATCCTTGCTCTTGTAATAGTCCGCGTCCAGATAGCGGGCTTCACACGAGGCAAAAGGATAGGCATCTCCTTGAAGCATGCCTACTCGACCATTAAGGGAGTATTTGAGGCATTGGTGGTATGACGAGGGAACCGCCGCGTGAAGATGGAGCCATGGCCTGCCCATCAATGCGTTGTACGCAGTGTCCTGAGAGACCACCATGAATTCGGTGTTGGCAACCAAGTCACCGAACTGGGTCTTCAAACGTATCTTGCTGACCGGGGTTCGCTCGGTGCGGTCGTACCCCTGGATCCTGAGGTCGGAGGGAATCAAGTCATCCTCAGACAACCCCAATCTCCGGAGCGTCCGGGTTGGAATCAGGTTAATCCCGGACCCCGTGTCGACAAGACAGCGCCGGACTTCAAGGCCATTGAACTGGCCAGTGACATACAGCGGACGAATGTGTCCCTGTATAGGAGGGTCTTCATCCTTACCAGAGAACGAGATAACTGCCTGACATTCGGCGTCCTCGATCGTTTCGGCGTGAAAGGCCTCTGCAGCCGCAACCTCTGTCTCAAACTGGAGGGGGCTTTTCAGGGCTTCAGCGAGTGCCTCGCGCATCTCAGATGACATGCGCAGAGCCTCAAGGATGGAGAGCCTTGCTGGGATGTCGGCCAAGTGCTTCAGGACATCATACTTTTTGGCCAAGCGCGAGCCCCTGGTTGCAGGAGGTTGCTCTGCGGTTGGTGGCATGACGGGCCTTGCCGGTTGGATCGGCGGCCGACTGGTACTTGGCGCATCTCGCTGTTCACTGGTCGCAGTCCGGGAAATGGTCACCGTACTGGAGTCAGGAGGCCGGGATGGACTCGTGGCAGGGCGGAGCTGGTCGCGACGCGGCTGAGGCGGTTCTGCCTGGTCCCACACCACAAACAGTGGCGGAGGCGAATCCGTCATCCCCGGATGGGGGGGATGCGCGCGCTGAGCTCGGTTTTGAGCCTGCTGCCTAGTCTCAGTGGCGTGCACGGCCTGGCTAGAGGTACCAACGGCTGTGCCCCGACGACTCCTACTGCTGCGGTTCTTCGGACGGTGGCGACGACCGGGGACACTAGGGAGGTCCACCTGGTGTTCTTCAACGTCGGGAACCGAAAAGGGATTTACCAGCTCGACGGTGTTAACCGAAGCGTACCCAATACCATCATCGGATGAATCATCCATCACCGGGCGGATCCGAGGAGGGACCCCCATCTCCGGGGGCATGAAATCGCCGAGAGTGCGGGATAGTGGCGGAACCGGCGGGGTGCGCTCTTCCCTCTTGCGCTGCCGCCGTTTGCTCCTCTTGGAAGAGGCAGGCTGGGACGACGATGCCGAAGCAGCACCCGCAGATTCTGGGGGCTCAGGCTGATTCAAGCGCGCACGGATGATTCCATGGGCGCGAATGGTCGTCTTGCGGGCCATCCAGTTATTATACTTCTGGGATCCGCGGTCGGAGACCAGCTGCCATTCGTCCTCGTTGCCACTATCATCATCTGATCCTACGAACACGCCCGCCACTTGTGCTGGAGCTGGGCCCAACCTGATTACATTGTTGTTAATCTGGTCTTGGAGCCAATCCTTAAACAGATAGCACCGCTGGATGGTGTGCCCCAGGGCCCGGTGGTAGGGGCAGTAGCGGGGGTTATTCGTAAGATGTGCCTCCTATGGCTTCCAACACTCAGGCAGTCGCACAATCCTCTGCTCCAGGGCGCTCCGGAAATAACCGGGGACCCGATCCTCGTGGAATGAGTAAGTCAGGTGTCGCGGGCCCCTTGGAGCGTGGTCTTGACGAGGGGCTGGAGGGGCCGGCCGAGGAGGTGGACCCTGATTATCTCGCCTGGGTTGCGGCGGTACATTACGCGGAGGGGCCGGCCGGTTCTGAGGCTGCCGCTGCTGGGCCGGGAACTGAGCCCGTGGAGGCAGATTCCTGTGAGGCTGTGGAGCTGGCCTCGCCGGCAGCAGCTCCGCCGGCAGCAGCTCCAATGGCCTGGGGGCCTCTATCTGGGCAACAGCAGCGGGCTCAGCCCTGCTGACTCTCCTTGCAGGAATCATAGGAGGCAGCGGGTGTGCCTGGCTGGCCTGTTGCAGGGCTTCCTCAAGACGTTGAGCTTTGTCTGAGAAGTCCCTGAACCCTCCGGGGTAATTTTGAGTGATCAGGGAAGGAACCAGCTCGGTCTTGACGTTCCCGACGCACATTGTCAGCAACTGCTCCTGAGTCAATGGCAGGTCAAGGGAATACGTGAGACCCTTCCATCGCGCGACGAAGTCCGCAACTCGCTAATCAGGCCTCTGCTTGCACTTGAAGAGGTATGCGATACTCGTCTTCCGGGTCGTGGAACTGAACTGGTAGAGGAATTGCCTACGAAGGTCCTCCCAGCTAGTTATCGACCCGACGGGGAGCTGGCTGTACCAGACAAATGTTGGCCCTTCCAGTGTCTGAACAAAACAGCGAAGCTTAGCGGCCTCTTGTTGCGCCGGAGTCCCCAACATAGGCCCGCACCTCGAGTTGAAGTGGGCTAAATGCTGTGGTGGATCTCCAGTTCCGTTGAAGGGGGAGAAAGTGGGATTCCCGAATCCCGGAGGCGCCGGCATGTCATCCACCCATGCTGGGTAGGGTTTGCCGTCCGGTGGGATCGCCACCTGCCGAGTCTCCAAGGCCTCTAAGCGGGCAATGAGTGCCGCCATCGGATCGTCCGGACATGGGTTCCAGTCCTGGCGAGGATCTCTAACCATGAGCGCATTGCATGGCCCTTCAACCGGGTCGTCGACCGGGTCGTCGAACTCGGCAGCTCGTGGGATGGCGGGCGGAGCGGCCCTTGGGGCAGCGGGAGGAATCCGAGCGGGGTCTCTCAGGAAGTCACGCCGCTCGGGAGGGTGTGGCGAAACATACCACGCCCTCTTGCCGTAGGCAATGGCCTCTCTCCTGTCGGCGAACACGGCGTAATCACGGTTTCCCGGGAGAGTCTCGTCGAGGAGCGGTTGTTCCGGCCCCTGCTGTCCTGGCCTAGGATCACCGTAGTCAGGCCGCCGTTCTGCAGCGCGCTCGGTGAGGAGCTGGTCAACCAGCTTCTTCTGTTCGGCGAGCTACTGATGTAGCGTAGCCTTCTCGGGATCCTCCTCTGCCCTCTGCATGGAGGCAGATGGGTCGGCGGGCTTTATAGCCTCGCTGTGCTCTTTTCCTTTGCTGACGTTTCGGCTCAACGTCAGTGCTTCAGTGGGTGCGGGGAGCCCCAGGAGGTTCCTCTGATGACGAGTAACTCTCACCAATGGATCTGACGACGGCTTGCCTTCGGGGGGGAAGCCCCCGTCGAGAAGTTCCAAGTCGTTCCCCTCTCCCGACAGGTCAGCCATATTGACCGTTCCTGTCCCTGGGGATATACCCTCAGGGCCACCCAGCGAATCGGGCTGTCGGCGGATCACACTGAAGCGTAGGGCAGCGTACTGCCCCCATCCACGGATATACACGTGGGGAGTGGCTTCCTCGATAACTTTGCGGAGTACTTGGAAACACTCAACGCATCGTTGTTGGAGGGCCTCGTGGTGCCCAAATGACCCGGGGTGCCGAACCGCGGGGAGCATGGCCAGGTCAATTTGACGGCACTGCTCACCAATATCCTCCAGGGGCGCTTGACTCCCGGGGTATGGCATTTGTAGGCGGTGAAGACAAGAGCGAGTCTCCCGGAGAGTTCGGCGGAAGCATTCGAACTCATCCGGGGTGAGCGATTCGGGTGCATCAAAGCCCGGTCCTGCGACTGGCCAAAACTTCTCAGGGAAGTGGCCCTCTGCAAGGACGGTCCAGAAGCTCCACGACTGAAACTCGGGACCCAGATCTCCTTGGTCCTCTTCCATGGCTGGGAACGGACGGGTAACTGGTAGTGGTGCCGAGGCGGGCCGCCGGGCCGACGGGCTGGCCGGCGGTGAATACGGCGAACAGGCCGATTGGCCTCCATATCCCGGGCCGCCCCCTGAGGGAGGCGGTGCCCTGGCTACCACATCACGATAGGACGGGCCGGCGAGCGGACATCCTGCCGTAGCATCGGTGCTCGCCGAGGGTGCACCAGATCGTGGTTCGACCGTCGATCCCCAGAAAAAGTCTCCGGCTTCTCCGATCGAGATGGAAGGCACTTCCGGAGGGGCCGGTACCAACCGCAAGCTTGATCCTTGGGGGTCTACCAGGCCCTCGTTACTCCGGATATACCTTCGGAGAGAAGCGGGGATCACATCGATCTCGCTCTCGGGGAGCACGAGGCTGACGTGCCGCATTCCTACCCCTGCCCTTGACTGGCGGGATTGGGGAAAGGGCTCTGTCGCCGAATCATACTCCGCCTCTGAATCAGAGAAGCGAACCGGTCAGATCTCTGTCCGGAATTCCGTAACATTCTTCCCTCGGCGTCGACGCCTTGCCTTCCTGCCCCTGGGTGGTTCTTCGGGGCAGGGCTGATCTCTGTCCTGGCGTCCTCCGGCCGCACTGGTGCTGGGGCCAAGAGGACTGGGAACCAAGGTGCGAGGGGAACCGGGACAGATATCAAAGGGGACGCGGGGAGAGATGATTCCGGGCAGGCCTCCGGGCCGGGATCGGAAGGTGGGATGGCCCATGCCTCCTGGATCGGCCACACAGAGTAGATCCTGCCGGTGAATAGCGCAACCGCGAGGTGGTCCGCGGTGGCTACTGCCAGTGCCAGCAACCGGGAGAGTCAACCCAACCTGCCTTTGGGGCGGTCGGGGCCTCGATCCAGGTCGGGCATAGGAGTTCCCCTGCTCAGGATGCGCAGAGGCCTGGCGACTGGAGCCAGCAGTGGCTTGGGCCAATGCGGCCGCTGTTTCTAGAGCCCCAAAGTGGGCATCCTCTTCCGCTCGTGCCCGACGTTGGCGTCGAGACAGACGAGTCGGGATGAGCGGCGCGGGCAGGTGGAGAGCCTGTTCCTCGACTTGAGGGGCCTGGCGGCGGTGTCGCCGTGGCCTGGCGGGAGTCCTTACCGTAGATCCCTGGAGCGAATCCCGGATAGGGTGATCCCGGGCATCTTCCACCTCATCCGCATAGGGAAGGGAACTGTCAGAGCGCTCCGGGGATAAACTCCCGAAGCGATTGGACGTTGAGGTGGGCAGCGGTACCTCCCTGCGCGGCCCTTGGGGGCGGCGGTGGTGGCGAGGTACAGCCTCCTCAAGGTCTAGGCGAGCCATTTCCCTAGTGGGGATGACTCCCTCTTCCTCGTATCTCCGCACCAGGGTGTTGATCACCCTTCTCTGGATGACCTCCGAGGGGGAGAGAGGGCGTGGTCGTCCCGCAATTGCGGCTGCTGGGACGACTGTGGAACGGGCGGGACCGCGCGGAGTAGCCGCGTCGGTGTTTCCCCTGCCCCTACGCCAGTGGGCGGGTGGCGATCGGGCACTGGATCGGGCGACCTGATTTCTGAAAGCAGGGAGAATGACCCATTAACACTGACAGGAAAAAGGAATCGACAACCAACCATTAGCGCCACGACGCCTTCCGTGGGGGGAACCCAGGCCCTCGACGTTGCGAGACGGAGTGCCTGATTTCACTTCCCCAGCCCCTGGCGGGCAAGACTGAATGCTTGGCCGGGCAACACGCCGGTCTTCCAACACCTCTGAAAGCCATCGGTCTTCGTATCGAGGAGAAGAGATTCACGTCGGGTTCACCATTTTTCTGTTTCGGTGCGGATGTGCGTCGGGTTACGCTGTTCCGCCAGGACGCGTTCGCGCGTGCACCCGTCAACCCGAGGGGATGGGCGCGCGGCTTGTGGCCCCGCAGTCCCGCTTTCCAAGGGCGGGCGGCATTCGTCCCTTATTCAGGGGCGTCTGCTCCTTGATCGAAACCGGGATGATGGGATGTCGGCTCCTCCTTCCTTGGACGTCTCCTCGGAACTCGTCGCCTAATCCGGGTCTCCCTCATAGACTTAAGAATGTTCGTGAATCTCGTTCCCGGCGCCATATCTTCATGGACACCGGTTAATTACGCTGCTTCCGCCCGGACGCTCCAAGGAGTCTGGGCGGGGCAGAAACCTGCAGTGAGAAGGCCGGGTGGCTCTGGGTGCTGGGGGCGTGTCGTGACACTGCGGCTCTGCACGTCTGTCTTCCGTCCCTAATAGGGCTTCTCGAAGGCATGATGGCCTGAGGCATCCCGTACTGAGTGCGGGGAACTGTGTCACCTGAGGTTTTCCTCAGCTTCCCATGTTTAACACGGGGTATGCCGCGAGTTTAACGTCCAGCGGGGACGGCATCGGACCGATCAACACGAAAAGTGGATCGGATGACAGAACCCCTTGCGGGGAACCTCCGACGCTGGGGCCATCACATGGGCGGCTTCCCAAGTGATATGGAGTGGAGTGAAGTGGAATGACCCCACCGGGATGTGGCGGCCCGGGTAAGGATCAGGATGGATGATGGAGTGAAGAGCTTGGACCCCGTAGGGGCTTCCTACGTACCGCTCATTAGCACGGATCAAAGTCAACGTAGTTCGGGTATACAGTTTAACGTCATGCTGGACGTCGGCAGGCCGACTCACGAAGAGGTCTAGGCCGCCGGGCGGAGGATTGAACCGAACCACCTCGCACAGAGGGGGATGGAACGGCCGGGTGGATCACAGTTTCACGTCATGCTGGACGATGAAAGGAGAAATGGAGAAAGGGGCTGTGGGGAGGCACCGTGGAGATACACACGGGCAGTCTCCCACAGGGGCGGATTCATAGGTAAATCAACGCAAGCGTGAACCCTGGAGGGGTCCACTGATGGACGAACCGACGTAAATACGACCGGGATGACCAGGTGGCGGGCTTGGACCTCAAGAAGGCTTCCTACGTACCCTGTATAGAAGACAGGGATCAAAGTCCACGTAGTTCATTCTGTCAGGACTTACGCACTTGAGGCAGCCCGGATGCGGCAAAACTCAGTTGGAAGGGACTTGGACCGAAAGCAGAAGACACCTCGATCCCAGTCACACCCTCTACTGGCTTCGGCAGTGGGGAGGCGCAATGGAGATACACATGTGCAGCCTCCCACGAGAAACTAGGGCTTTGTAATACCCTGCCCCCGTAGGGAAAAGCCACTCCCATTAAATCGTCCCAAAAGCGGGACAATCCCGACATCCCTGCAGAGACGAGCGGGTGGGGGCCACATCCAAACCGGGGGAGACCCTGCGTGCAGAGCACAGGATCGGACGAAGCGGACGGTTTAACATCTTGCCGGACGAAGCACAGTTTAACGTCGTGTGTTGAGGACGAAGCGGACGGTTTAACGTCTTGCCGGACGAAGCACAGTTTAACGTCGTGTGTTGAGGACGAAACACTTGGCAGTTTAACGTCTTGCAGCGCGGACAAATGTGCAGTTTAACGTCATGCTGGACGTATGGGCAGTTTAACGTCATGCTGGACATATGTGCAGTTTAACGTCATGCAGGACGAATATGCAGTTTAACGTCATGCTGGACGAATATGCAGTTTAACGTCATGCTGGACGAATATGCAGTTTAACGTCATGCTGGACGAATGATTGCCGCCGATGGGTCCGTGTCACTTCGCACGAGCCTGGAAGGCTGCACGGGAAGACAACGCACGGTTCGGGCACCCAGGATGAGGATCATCGGGCGCCACGCAGGCGGGTACCCTCAGGGGGTCAAGGGAGGCGACCCTGGCGGATTGCGCGCAAAAGAGGAGCTTTGCGCGCAAAACCGCGGGTCGGCGCGCAAAATGGCGGGCTGGCGCGCAATTGGGCCAGCGCTTCGCGCGCGGATGATGGGGATTGCGCGCACCGGGCTTCGGGCAGCGCGCGGGGGCAACGGCTCATTCTCTAACGAATGGCCACTTTGAAGATGGGGGGTGCGCGCAATCGGGTTGGATTGCGCGCACCCGGGGGCAATTGCGCGCAAGAGGCTTCTTTTGCGCGCAAAGGCCTTCGGGTTGAAATTTATTCAAAGTAAAGGAGCCAAGGGGATTGCGCGCGAAGGCGGACCCCAAGGCTCTATTGCGCGAAAGAAAGGAGGTTACCTGAAGATCGGCATTGCGCGCGGAAGGGGTTGAATTGCGCGCGCGGGAGACCGTTCGACTTCCAGCAACCTTTGAAACGTTGGGGGTCGCCTAGTATTTATAGGCAACCCCGGGCGCGGAATCCAAGGCGCGAGCGCGGAATTCTCCTCGCGGGCGCGGAATCGGGCACGGCGCGCAAAAGAGTTGCGCGCATCCCGGGGGTTTTGCGCGCGGATCATCATCTTTGCGCGCAGACCTCTGAAATTCCGCGCAAGGCCTCCGGGCCCTCCGAAACATTCTTCCGACTCCAAATATGACCTCGCTTTCCGCATCCGGAGCTTCGTTTGGGAACAACAGACTTTTCCGGCGTCTACAATACCACCTTTACATCAATCCTTCTTTTATCCCATAGAGACCATGAATGACCATTATAGGAATGAGCCATATTTCAATCCATTTTTATCCATTCGTACCCTCCTCTGAGTATTTTCATAATATTTTAAAGTTGAAGTGTGGGGGTAAACAGAATCATGGTGGATGGGATGTTATACATTATAAGGAAGAAGTGTGGGGGTATTATTTTGGTAATTTTAAAAGTTTGTGGAAACATTCATTATAATCTATTGTTTTCCCCACATGAATTAAAAAAATGACAAAAATGACAAAAAGAACCAACAAAAAGGGAAAAAATGCGTTGTGATTTGGGAAAACCAAAAATCATCATTTTTCAAACTGATGATCATATGATCCTATGTGGTTATGTGAGGGATGTGAGGTTTGATATAATCATAAATTTTGAAAAATTAAAAAATTAAAAAAAATATTCAAGAGGGTGCACAAATCATTCATTACTCTTACTTGATCATAAACATTTCTTTGAGTTTTGGGAAGTGGGTGTTGCAACTTTGAAGGGGATAATTTCATTATATTCTTACATTTGATATCATTCGTATTACTTAAGAGATTAGACTCCTCCTTGAGCCTTAATTTTTTATACATCAAATCCTATCAACAATAAACCTCAAAGTCAATAGAACCTAAATTGCAAGTCCTCATGATTATATGTGTGTTTTTTCCTTACAAAGTGGAGAATGTAGTTCATTTACAAGCCTCTGGATAAGGAGAATGTTTCACATGATATAAGCATAACTCTACTTGAATTGTATCATGAGTGATGAGATAAAAGAATCAAAATTGAGGTAAATCATGACTTGGCATGTTTAATAATAATAAATTAAAGAGATTGAATGAATGAAATGAGATGTTCCATCAATTTTCAAAGGCTAAAAGTAAAATATGTGAATTATTTGTTTCTTTGAAAATGAAAAAATAAATTGATATTTTATGTAGATTTTTGAATATTTGATTTCACATTGAATTTCTTTTGATTTAATTACGTTGGAATTTGAATTTTTGTATCATTGGTGTTCTCTGATTTCCATATGGAGATTTAATGCTTGAGGACAAGCATGGTTTATGTGTGGGGGTAATTTGATAAAGAATTTTTTTTGCATATTTTTTATCAAATAATGAGGATTTTTTAATTTTTTTCAATGATAAAACTCATTTATATCAATATTTTATTAAAATGATGTGTAATTTTAATTTTAGAATGATTATGAGAAAAATTGAGAAAAGTGCATAATTTTGGATTTTTTATCGATTTTTACTACAAATATATTTGTATCATTTCATAAAACATATAATTCCAAAATTCGTGATTATTATTTTTTAGAATCTGGATTTTATTTCATTCAACTCTCTCTTTTGTATCTAGAGATGATTCTAAGATCTATTAGTTCAAAAAATTCATTGAAGTCGAAACATTTTCAGGCAGACAGCGTAGACCCCACCACGATAACAGATGTAAAAATATGTTCCCTCACCTCCAATTTAGGTAATTTTACTTGGGGTACCACTAGGACACATAGTACCGACTCTACAACAAATTTGGGTGAGTTTTGAAGTCATTAAGGTTTCCATTGATCATTACACATTTGAAGGAAGCTTCATGGAAATTTCGGCCATAAAAAAGTATTATTCAATGAAAATTACATAACTCCTTAACCCAGTGGCTAAATGAGCTAAAATTTGGAAGATGAACAGACAAAATATTTATGAACAACGTTTATGAAGGGTTTGACGCATGAATAGACCACTTAATGGTCCAACAACATGTAATCGTATAGTGGAAAGAATTCATCCTATAAATGAAGGCCCTCGACTCCTTCCCAAATCATCAGCTCGACACCCACATCTAAGGAGGGATCCCATTGGGGCACGGGCTGACATGGATCTGTTCTTCATCATTCCACCGTATGATAAGAATAGGGAAAAGAGGAGCTCCGGGGATCACCAAGGATACACTGACGGCCTCATCGATAGGTTCACGACGCAGTTTCTGTGGAAAGAGATATTGTCCATCCACTTCACCAATGCCGCCAGCCGGAGCATGGAGAAGTACTCCCTACAGAACATGGGCATGGATTTTCGAGATTTCGGGGAATTTTTTGAGAATTAAATGAGAGAAATTCCTGACATTTCAAATTGGTGGTGATTAGAAGTTATAAAAGTTTCATATATTCCATAATCCTTTTGTGTCGAGGCAGGAAGGAGTGGGAGGAGTATAGCGAGGCCATGAGCGGTCTGTCGGTGGCGATCATGGAGGTGATGGGCATCGGCCTTGGGGTGGGACGCAACTACCTTCGGGATTTCTTCATTCGAAACGAATCAAATGTGGGTCTAAATTACTAGCCTCCTTATCGGTGATAATAGGTGACGTAGGGAACGAGACCCCACTGTGATCCCACCTCCATTACCATCCTCCACCAGGATGACGTGAGTGGCCTCCATGTTTTGTACGAAGGGAGGTGGCATTCTGTTTCCCCTGCTCCATCAACGTTCGTTGTCCTTATCAGTGACACCTTTATGGTATACGCATCTGCATTCACCACTGATCCATTTTACAATTCTGATTTTCATAGTTATAATGAAAGGGAAAATCACAGGCTATGTTGAATGGAATGTACAAGAGATGCGTACACAGGGTGGTGGTGAATGAGAAGAGGGCGAGGAAGTCTATAATATTATTTCTGTGTTCGGTGAGGGACAGGGTGGTGAGTCCCCCGCTGCAGTTTCTGGCCGGCGGGAACCCCCGGAGGGCGTACCCAGACTTCGAATAGCCCACCTTCCATGACTTCATCAAAAAACACTACCACGTTGACACCCGCACCATCCTGGATTTCTCCGATTGGTTTGTGACATCAAAATGAATCTTTGTTCGTTATTCGATATGTAAAATAATTTGATGATCAATCAATTATGTTATGGAGTACTATGTTATGGTACAAATTTTACGTCTCTAAATTCTAGGGAGTACTATTTATCATTTTGATAAAAACACACTTCGATTGTGGTAGTCTGGCATACCCAGCCTAGTGAAGTTCGTTTTTTTAGGTATTAATAATTCTCATAAATGATGATGCAAGTGATGATGTGGAAGAATAATTGCCTACTTGTGATCCACAAAAAACCGGTGGGTCTAGCATAGGAGAAATGGGACAACATGGATATGAATGTTATTGCCAACATCCCTTTTGCTTTGGTGGCCATGGTCCTATCAAGCATTATAGAGAAAAATACAATGAAAGAAAATAATGATGTTCTAAGAAACATTATAAGACCAGGTCACTTCACAACAAAATTTTCTTAAAGATAAAATTATACACTCTTTGAATGAAGAGTCATCATTAGTGACTGATCACAACAACACTGTCAATACCCTATTTGCTCAACTCATGACACTGGGCTACAAAATTAGGGATACTGAATGTGCTGGTATTCTGCTCTAAATATTTTCAAATCCATATGATTAGTTGATCGTCAACCTTACCAACAATATCATAATGGCCATTTTTATGCTCAACAACGTTGCAGCTATGGTTCCTGAAGAAGAAAGTCAATGTAAGAGTAAGGTGACAGACAAAAAACATTGCACCAATCGAAGACTTTGTCAATAGAGAGAGGAACGATGATGGATCATGATTCTAAGTGGGATCCAAAATCATGTAAGGTCTAAATCAAGAAGAATAACTACATCACATGTTACAGTTGTGGAAAGTAGGGGCACACCAAAAAGAATAGTTGGAACAGTAAGAGTGGTGGAAAAAACTCTCAATGAAATATGATGAGTACTTATGAAAATGGATACATACTAGTCAGAAAAACATCAATGATGGATGGAGGTAGACATCATCTCAAAAACGCATGGATAATTGATTCAATAGAAACATGGATCAAAGGAAATGGTTTGATCAGTATGAACATATCTCGAAAGGACTTGTTTACATGGGGAATAATCACACCTTGAAGATCTTTGGAGTCAATACCAACAAAACTAAGATGCATGATGGTATAATTCAAACCACCTAAGGAGTACACCATGTGAAGATCCTGAATATTAACCTATTTTATTTGGGTGGATTTGATGATATCAGGTGTAAGACTCACACTAACAATGGAGTGGGGGAGATTGTGAAGGGTGTTCTTGTGGTGATGAAGACAGAGAAGATCTCAAAGAATCTATGTGTTCTTTATGGTGAAGCATAGAAGGAGGTGGATATAGTTGTCACAACCCATCCCTTGGGGCCCATGTCATGACTACCCCAAACCCGTCTTCCATAGGTGAGAGGCTCACAACTAGCCCCAGAAAGGTGTGTCCCTTAAACGGGAAGACATTTCTTTTTTAACCTGTAAAAACACACAGTCCAAGAACTAAACAAGATGCAACCACACAGACTAGAACACAATAAGATGTAACCACAAAGTAAACTGCTGTAGTAAAAGAGTGCTGAAAGTAAAAAAGGGTTCTAGAATACATGCCCAACTGTAAAAGTACAAGTACGACAGGTAGTACAATACAACTGAAAGAAAATAGAACACAAAACAAAGGTAGAAATACAACACAAGTAACACCATGATGATAAAACCACGAAGGTAACTCCATGAAGGTAGAAGTACCACGCATGTAACACCACAAAGATAGAAATACCACACATGTTACACCACAAAGACAATACCAAAAAGGTAGAAGTACCACATAGGTAACACCACAAAGAAAGAAGTAGCACATAATAAAAAGACTCAGCTCCCAATCAGGTATAACTTAAGTACATAAGTACATAAGATTATTCATAAACTATACCATCTTATTCTATTAAGAATCACAACTTCTAACCGACACAAGATTGATAGGTAACTAACCCACACTGACCCAAATAGGAACTGACCCACATAAGATCGATATGCTCTAACCCACACAGGATCCCTGAGCACTGACCCACATAGGATCTGACCCACACAGGATCAATAGATGTTGACCCACATAGGATCGATGTTCTTTCTTCACGTTGCAGCCTGCCACAGGTTTCCTTGCACCCGGTACACTCAGGTTCTGTAGACTCTGCCCCTTGCGATATCGGTCGTACCTTAACTACCACTAAGATTTACAAGGGAATAGCTCAAATGGCTGCCGTAACCTAAGGGTTCTAACGCGATAGATGGCGCATCAATCAGACGCCTGGTCTATGAGTTATAAGTGTTTTAGGTTTGGGGGACAGTTGGTTTTGGGATTGATCCAACCCAGCCATACTCCATGTTCATAAAAAACTCAATTGGAGAATACCAAAAGGACGGTCTCGATCCAAGGATCCCAACGCTGTAGACAGTTCGTCAAACAGACATCTAGTTCTCAATATATGCTCCTTTATGTGTTCCAGGGTTAGGTTGGGTCTGGGTTCAGTCTGACCTGGTCGGACTGACCATGCCCGACTCACTCTAGGCTGGGCCCGGGAGGACTCGGCCTGATGGACCTGGGTGGACTTGGCCCGATGGGATAGTGTTTGGTATGACCCGTAGGAGGGATGCCTCTCAAGGGCAGCCCACTTCGGTCCGTAGGGGGCAGCCCGCAAAGGTGGCCCGGCTAGAATAGGGTTCCCGCAAGGGGACAGCCCGACCTACATGGGGCGGAGACCCGATCCGGAGAGGCGGCCCACATCGAGGGCGGCGACCCGGTCTGATGGCGGCGGCCCGGTGTGAGGGCGTCGTCCCGCTCCAAGGGAGGGGGTCTAATGTGAGGGTGGGGGCCCAATGCAAGGTCTGCGGCCCGCTCTGAGGGAGGCAGTCCTGTCCGAGGGTAGCAGCCCGACTTAAGGGCGACGGCCCGGTCCGAGGGTGGCGGCCTGGTATAAGGGCGGTGTCCCGGTGTGAGGGCGGCGCCCCGACTCGAGGGAAGCAGCCCGCTACGAGGGATACAACCTAGTTCAGTACGATTCAAGTGGTTGTAACCCCCTGGTCACACGGATTCTCGAAAGGCCAGGAGGCCATTCGGTTGGTGAGGTGGCGACACCGTGTTGGCACCGCGTAACCCTCCAGAGGTGGGTTCGGCCTCCGCCGCAGCTTCCAATCATCAGCGGCGTGGCGGTCGTGTCACATTCCTTCTCATGGTTGGCCGTCGTGTCAGCCTCCTCCTCCGTTCTCCGCAGTTGATGATTCGTAACCCTCCTCTTACGGCGTTTGTCGACGTGTTCGCAGTCGTCTGAGGCGGTTCAAGGAAAGCAAGATATCGGAGGGTTCGGGCTGGGTTTTTTAGTGCCACACCCTCCGCGTTAGCTCATAATATGAATGATATTAAGGGAGTTCAATAAATAGTTGTATTGAACACAATATTACCCTCACAAGATTCCCCTCACTAACCTCTTGAAAAGACAGATGAATTGCGAGTCAACCCGTTAGTTGGTTGACTCGCATTCTTCGTAGAATTTCATGAATGTGGAAGAGAGAAATAAAAACGCACAAACAAAAATGACCCCCTACCTGGAATAGATGTCTGCTAACAATTGTCGATGAAACCTCATTTATCATTGTCATCGGTTCATGACTCGGTGGCGCTCATCACTGATCGTTGGAACCAGTCTCATCCTCCTAGTGGATGGCATCGCGGTACTTTGCCAGAGCTTTGTCGTTTTGTGAATTCGTGCCAACACCCCACCCCGAGCTCCATATAAATAAGAGAGGAGAAGGAGTGTATAACTCTCAGGGAATTAATGAGGTTCATTTAATTAATGAACCTCACGAATTTCCAACGGAGTGGTTTCAAGAAAAGAAGAGTTAAGCCATTTGTTGGCTTGACACATCATTGGTCCCGCCAGCGTCGTTTGTCCATTGGAGGAAAGAAGGAAAAAAATAACAAAACATGTTATTTTATTAATCTTTCAAAAGTCCGCAAAAATAACTTTTTCACCCGACCTACTATGGTCGAAGTTATACCTCTCTTAAGAGAATCCCGGAGCTGCAGGTTCAATGATTCCCTCAAATTTTTATGCCGAACAACAGTTCAAAATTTAGAAAACACCACTGAAACGTTTACAGAATGTACCTAAAAAAAGTTCGGAAAATTATTAACAGTCACCCTCAACCAGCGCCGGTTGAGGATAGGACCTTCCTAATTAAAACACACCCCAACGAACCCAACGGTACTCTCGGATTTCTAATCCATGTTACCATTTAAAAGTTATGGATTTTACAATAAAATAATTGCAACTTAATTATTTTATTTACGGCCAAAAAATAACTTTCACTGGTGGCATGCACCGACCAAAGTTAGTATCTTCCTAAAGAGAGTATACCCTCACGAGCTCAATGGTTGTCTCAGATTTTTAATACGAGTTAACATTCATGAGTTATAAGAATTTGAAAAATAAAATAATTTTATTTAATTATATTATTTACAGTTATTCAATTTTTAGGTTTTCTCACAGGATGCCCGCACCGACTAAACATAATCCATGATTAGGGTAAACCTGCCATTCTGAGCGCAACAATGCCCTCAGTTTTTTAATTCATGTAACGATTTAATAATTATTCCACTTTTTCATGAAAATTGCTTACGTGTGCTAATTAAATCTTAACAAAACTTCGACTGATCATTCTGGGAACCCTCAGCCTCAGAATCGCGTGCTGTCAGATTTTGTGGTATCAAAATAATTCTATACAATTGGAAAAAAATTTATGGAATTTCCGAGACATTACAATTGTTGTCATGTTAACTACCTCAACAAAAGCATTGAGGAAGTCATGGTATCAAAAGCTTGGTCTTATGTTTGAATGATGCTTTAAGATTCTTACTGAACATAAGTTTCTTCCTAGATTACAAAGGTATCCTTTCCATTTTGTGAGCATTATGATTTTTTCAACCAATATTGGTTGAATTTTGTGACGTCAGCAATGAGGAGCAAGTATATATTAGAGTTGATCCATTCTAGTATTTTGCAAGCACTGTTTATATCTCTGGGAAGAGAAAGGTGCTTTGTATAATTCATTAATGATTATTCCCTAAGATGTTAGGTGTAGCCAATCAAGATGAAATCAAGTGTTTTTAAAGTCTTCAAAACATTCAAATCATGGATGAAGATGGAATCGTGAAAGAAGATCAAGTGTTTGAGGATATACAGTGGTGGATAATATTCAAGTGAGGATTTTGATACGTTTTATTCAATGAGAAGGAATCAAGAGAAAATTCATGGTGTCGTACACTCCCCAACAAAATGGAGTGGCAAAGTGGGATAACATAACCTTGTTGGATAGAACAAGGGAGATATTGAAGACTATAGGAATTTTCAAGAAGTTATGGGATGAAGTAATGAAGAGAACATGTTATGTGATCAATCGATTTACTTTGGTGATGATTGATATGAAATCACTAATGAATATGTGGAGTGTTAAACCTACTGACTATGCTTGGTTACATACTTATAGAGGTCATGTATCTGTATTTTTTAATGATTGGAATATATTGAAGTTGGATTCGAGATCCAATGAATGTATATTCTTAGGATATGTTGATGGTGTGAAGGGGTATCGTAAATGGGACCCCACTACCCATAGAGTTATCATCAACATGGATGTATTATGTATAGAAGATAAGGTGAAAGTGATGATTAGTGGGGACTTGAAGAAAGAGAACACATATTCTATAATAGTTGTGATGGAGGAAGAATCTATAGAAGAACCAATTTCCTTTGAGGAGCATGATGATCAAGTTATGATTGATTTTGGACTATGAAGATCAACTAAAGATAAAAGAGAACAAATATGGAACTCAGAATTTATCACTGAGAGAAATATTTTTTTCTACTTATTGATGGAGGACGGTAATCCTTATTATTTTTTGGAGGTGATGTGGAGTTCAGAAATATCCACATGGATGGAAGCAATTCGGGAGAAACTTGTTGCCCTTCACAAGAACAAGACTTGAGATATTGATCAATTACCTCATGAAAGGATTACTATCAGTAAAAACTGATTCCTTAAGATCAATTGGGATGAAACGGAATAATTGTAAGGATATCATGCAAGACTGGTGGTCAAAGGATATGCATAGAGATAAGTTATTGATTTCAAGGAAATATTTTCTCTCATTGTTAGAATAATGACAGTTCAGATAGTTATGGGGATGTTTGCAATATATAGTTTAACTCTAGATTAGCTAGATGTGAAGAGAACTTTTCTACATGGTGATCTTGATAAATAAATATATATTCTCTAATTGGAATGTTTTTCAAAATAAGAAAAAGTGAACCTGGTTTTTAGGTTTATAAAAACATTTTATGGTATTAAGCAGGCACCAAGGTTTTGTTACAAGAGATTTTATTTCTATATATTGAGTATTGGGCACAAAATAGTTCATTCAAATACTTGTGCATATTTTATGGGTTTAGATGGTAGTGATTTTATCATTATTCTATTTTATGTGGGTGACATGTTGATAGTTTTCATGGTAGTATGATATGAAGGAATTATGACCAAAAAATAATATCTTGGGATACAGATTTAATGAAATAGATATAAGGGTATGATTTAGCAATCAAAATAGAATTTCTTGAGGAATATCTTGAAATACTTCCATATGCGACATTATAAGCCTATATTTACCCCACATACTATTAATTTTATGTTATACTTTATGATAAATCCAAACAGTGATAATAGTGAAGTATAGAGGATGGAGATATCTCAATTACCTTATGCATGAGCAGTAGGTAGTATGATAATAACTATTGTTTATATGAGACCAAAAATTGCACCTGTAGTGGGAGAAGATAGTTGGTATGTGGTGAATTAAATATGGGAGGATTGGAGCATATTAAAGAAGACCCTTAGATACATCAAGGAGATCTCATATGCTGTATTATGCTATTGAGGATCAAATTTCACTCTTAGAGCCTATGCAGATTCAAATTTTGTAGGTGATTATGACCAACAAAAATACACTTTGGGTTAGGTGTTTAATTTTATATGATGAGTTGTGAGCTACAATTCAAAGTTGTGGTTTGTTATATATTTATCCACGACTAATATAGAGTACATGAAAACTACATAGGCTTGCAAAGAGGTGATTTAGATGTGAAGGTTTCCAGCGGATCCCGAACAATGACAAAAGTATATCAAATTATTTTGTGACAATCATAGCACCTTGATAATTAAAAGGAATCTATCGTTTCATTCAATGATAAAGCACATTATGGTACAATATCACTTTGTTTGAGATGTGGTGGAGGAAGGAAGAGTGGATATACAGAAAATTTATATTGAAGAAAATTAGGTTAATTTTATGATGAAGTTTATTAACATTGTTAAGTTGATATAGTAAAAATCCACAATCGTAATCACAGATATAAGAGCAACATGGTTGGAAGATAGAAAATATTTGTGGAAATATTATTGGTTCCCAATCAGATATCGAGGTGTGATATATATTGGCATTTATTTCTCACAAATAGTTTTCCCCCCCTTGATTTTTCAAAGGGGGATAGTGTGGTTAGTGGGATGGGTGGAAAAACTAACCCATGGAGTTAAATAGAGGAGGAAGATCAAGTAAGGGCCTTTCCTATAAAAGGCATAACGCTTTGACGGTTTTTGCAACATCACCTCAAGTATTAAGCTTCCTATTTCAACATTTTTAGTGTTGTATTTTTTGAGTTGCATTATACATTACTCAAGAGAGTAAATTACATGGATATTTTCCTTATAATAGAAATAGAGTGTGTTTAACCGATTTTACCATAGTGATATCATTCTATTTTTCAATGGTTTTTACCCCTCTTTATTTGTGGGGTTTCCTATGTTACATCTATTGTTCATTTTTTATTCATTTTTTATTTATTTTTATCTCACAATTATAACATCATGAAAGGTCCAATAATATTCGATCCCAATAGTAGCCTTACTAAATATTTTTTTATCAGATACTATAAAAAAATTGTGGGTTGTGCTGTGAGGTAGCCCACTTTCAATGGAGTAATTGAGTTGTATGGGAATAATTTTGTTTCTCAAAACTACAGAACAAAAATTTAACATGTTTATAATTATATAAATAGTTGTAAGAATCAAGAAAACATGAATAATACAAATCATATAATGATTTCTCATAATTGGAAGTGTAACATGTTGATTCTAACAAACCACAAACAAAGAACGAGAGAATAAAAAGTACCGATTCATGTAAACATTTACAATAGATAACTAGCTAATGAGAATATATATAACCGGTTTGATATTAATACTGATAATAACCATGACCTATTAGAGATAACCGACTCAAACATAAGTGAGATGATCAATATAAATGATTGACATAAAGTAGTAATCAAATCATAAAGGGGACCATAGGTTTTTGACATTATTTATCTATTTGGCCTATATGCATGGTGCATGGGTACTAGGATTCCACTATGAAAAAATGGGATTATAAAAGATATGTGATGAATAGTGAAACATAACAATATAATAAAAAGGAACATGAGGAAAATATCTAATATTCAGGTTCTTGAAATGCCAGGACTCACAGTAGAACCAAGTTGGGGATTTATCATATACCGTGCACCTTGGAAAACTCAAACAACACACGCAACACAGAACCAAAGAATAATCAAATACAAGGCATAAATAACTGATAGAAAATAAGAAGAATACCATACTAAGGCCCATTACTATAGATAAATCTCTCCTATGTGTTTTCATAGAGCCTCTATGTAATTAGGTCTTGTTGTTAGGGTCATCGAGATTGTATTCCTATATAATCATCATTTCCATCTAGGTAAAAAGAACACCAAGGAACACTAGGACCTCATCAGATCTCCTCACCACAAATAGATAAAGATGATAAAAAATTATCTAGATCACTATTTCTTCTTTGGTAAGTCAAGGAATCCCACCAATGCTCCTTCATCTACTCTTCTCCCTAGAGGAAAACTAGAGCTCCCAAAACCATGGAGATTTTTCAAAAAACTAAATCTCCTTCATGTGGAGTAGTAGAATCCAAATCGAGGAGTCATTCTAGTAGGGTTAGAGGAATACTAGATCATATAACCAAGGTTATGAAAAATATAGATAAGTGTCCCAACATAACCACTTAAACAACAAAATAAGGACATACGACATCAGAGGACAAGCTATCAAGGGTCACCCATAGATCAAGACAATCCATTTCACGAAGAATGAAAAAAGGGAGGAATTGAAACCGAAAGGATCATAAGGATAAATGGATCAACATCAGGTCTGAAGATGACATAGATCATATGGGAAATCATACCAAGGTTAATTGCACATGCCCAATGTATAAACCAAATAAAAGGAATACATGAACTAATAAAAGAATCTCAAGCTCAATAATACATAAATACAACATATAAAAATACCAAAAATTAAATGAAAATTAATATTATGGCAAGTAAAAAAAATGTGTAAGAACCCAAATTTTGGGTATCATATAACGATGATATTATGCATTTACTTTTGTTAAATCCCTTTTATCCAAAAGAAATATAAAGGATAAACATAAGGATCTTTATTTAAAGAAGAACAATGTAGTGTCTACAATACACTAAGATCAAAAGAGTAATCATGATAACCAAATATACCTATTAAAAACCCTATCAGAACTATTGGAAGACCCCCAATCACCACAACGAGGCCCAGTAAGTAAAGGAGATCATTCGAGTCAACTAAATCAAAAAACATCACCACTGCAATCATAAAATCCAAGCTGAGCATCAGCAGAATGGGAATCACCATCTTCTTCCTTTTGAGTTTTAGGACACCGTAAGGTTTGGTTTTATAGGACAATTTTTTAACCATTACTCTAGTGACCATTGGAAGCTAACAGTTATAAAAAAATAGTCGTTGGACCTTGTTAGGATAAGTGAACTTATATAATCATTAATTAGTTACTGAATAATTGAGTTATGATTAAGGTTATAATTAAACCATAATTTATGAACTCTAAAAGGATATGGTGTAAAACACCGTTTCACCCTTAAGTTATTTTGAAAAGAATTAAGGAATTCAAAACAATTTGTGAATTTTTCAAATAAAATGTAACGATTTTCATTTCTTAAATAATGTTATAAACTATGCTTATGTTTTTCAAATTAAATTATGTTTTGATTAAACTATGTTTTCAAGGATACTAGTATATAAAGTATAATTTAGGTTTATTAAAATTACATTTTCGTAACTTTTTTAGTTAAAAAAAGGGGTTTAGTATTTTTAATTTTAGAAATACTTCTAACTAAAACATGTTTAATTTTTATTCATTAATGTTTAAGTATATAAAATTCATTATAGTTTTAATAAATGGATTGATTCCTCTTCTTAAAACTTTTTTTAGTGTATCTTTTTCAAAAAAAAAAATGGCCCACATGGGCTATTTCTTTTTGGCTAGGGTCGTAGGAGGCAGCTCACACGAAGTGGCTATGCCAGGCCCTCAGCCCCAAGCCAAGGCTAGCCCGAGCATGGGCAGAGGTTCCCCGAAGGGTGCTTGAGAGCGAGCAGGAGCGTATAGGCACACCAGTGTGAGAGTGAGGCCGCGATGGGGTCTGGGTAGGCCAAGGAATGCGGGAGGGAGCCAGTGTATGGGGCCTCCTTCGTGGGTGTTGTGTGATTTCTCAGCACTTGTTTGGAGGCCCGAGGATATAAGGGATGTGAAAACCACTCTCTTTTTTGATGTGGGAAGCATTTTTTGGTCGGAATGTTATCCGGATTGTTGGATCGCGTTGCGCATGATCTAGGCAGTTGTTTCCGATCCCACGCCAGACACTCAGCGATCGCGTCTCTCACCACAGTTTTTTTCAACTGTTCAATCCGGCATGATCAAATCATGGACATTTGAGGTTTTTAAATTTATGTGTCGAACATAGACCATTTGACGAAACTTAGATCTAATCTAAGCCGCTCAATTCTTTTAAAACAACAAACAGATCTCATCCCTTTGATCGATATTGAGATCGATCTGGACCGTCCGTTTTTTTCCTGGCATTTCCCTTAGCTGTGTCTTCTTCCTCCTCCGCGCATGGGTTACACCAGTAACCCTACCCTATGGCACACCCCTCATTTTCTTCACCTCTGACTATTGGGGACCCCCATGTCTCCCCGTTTTCTTAAAGCACAACACCCCCCATTGAATGCAATGCAAGTGGGTACGTTTTTGTGTGCAAGGTGGTGTGTGAGCTTTTGTATATAAATAACTAAGACCTCTCAGTTCTTCTCTCCCATTCAAGTCCCCAGCAAGCCTGACCAACCCTCCCTGAAGTCCTCATTTCCCTGGGTTTTAAATTAATGGATTTTTTTGCCTTGTTTTTCTTCTTTGAGAATATATACACTTATATATTCGAAAAATATATATATATAAATATTTTAACCATACGGTTTAGTCCAAAAGTTCCTAAATGTCGAACATATGCCCTCAGGTTCTCTTGCATTCAAATATCTTAAATAATGTAAGGATTATACCTGGAATCATTTTGTTGTTTTGAAAATACATATATACTTTTGGTTATATGTATATAAATTGGTTATATGCAAGAATGGACATGACCATTATATTTCTATTATATGTACGAAGTTTTTGTATAATTTTTCATGCACTACATATATTCACATACACATAATTTCATATTAAAATAATAAATAAATTTTGAAAATGTTATTTATATCATCGGGTTTTTATAAAATTATTTTTTGTAGGTTTTCATAAACAAATTTTTATGACTAAGGGCCTGACCTGCCCTATTCAAAACGTTGTTGAACTAATATTCATAGTGGATTAACACAAATGGGTGTTCCAATTTTTCAGTTTGAGTTTGGGTACATACATATTTTTTATATGTTGCGTGAACCTTGATTTCAATTGTTAAGGTCCTTACACATTAACCCTTGAGTTTAGGTGGAGTTTTAAAAACATAAGAAATAGGGTGTTAAACAAAAATTTTATCCACATTTAAGAGTAACTTATTAGTTTTCCATATCTCTTATATGATGCTTCTTATGGTGAATATTCATTATTTCTATCATGGACATTATTCAGTAATATGCAAAGGCTTAACAATATTTAATGTGTTAGCATGTGCAAGCTCAAAACCGTACCTGAGATTTTTGGTTCACCTTGTAATTAATTGGATGAGGAAATTTTAGAATTTCAAGAACAAACTTACATGTGATAAATTATAGTTTTTTTTCTTTTCTGTACCTTAGATGTCAATGTATGTGCCATAATCTTCCTTTATTCTTTCCTTTTAATAATGGTCATATGATTATTATCTTGGTTTTTAATCATCTAGATACATGTCTCACTTATAATAAATGTAAATTCAACTAATATGACCAAATATGAATGAACAATTCAAGGTGGTATAAGAAATCTTGATTATACAACCCCATGTAAGTAAAGTATTGATTTATGTGGCCCACATGAATGTAAAGACATATTAATGGTGTGCCTTGATAGCACTCCAATGCATTGGGTAAA
Organism: Viscum album; assembly: GCA_963277665.1. Classification (NCBI taxonomy): domain Eukaryota; kingdom Viridiplantae; phylum Streptophyta; class Magnoliopsida; order Santalales; family Viscaceae; genus Viscum; species Viscum album. The sequence goes on along the minus strand of OY728148.1, from coordinate 956,812,013 downwards.
GAATTAGTCTCTACAGATTAAAAGCTTCACGATAACCTAGTGAATAACCTCGATAATTTTTTTTACTGACACCTTGGGGATGAACCTCAGTTATATGTTCATGAATGTCTAAATGAAATGTTGAAGCCACATATTCAAGTCATGTTACAAGTAATTTTCATGATGATATTCCTATTAGTTCACTACCCTTGCCCTTATGTTCTTATCAAGTTCACATTGGTGTGACAAGTAAAAGTTTGGGGCATGATTCATGTAAAATAGTTACAAACATATGAAATTGAATTTTTTGTCCTTCATGCGCAACTCTTATTAATTATTACTCTGAACGGTTTAATTTTTGCTTAATCATTCATATGTCGTACTTATTCAGGATATCTTTTACTACCCATTTTTGAAAATGACCTAATTGATTCATGTATTCATTAAAAATATGAGTTGAGCACTTTTATGTTATGTTACATGTGTTACAGTTTTATATAAGATATTGTTCTTTGGATATGTTTTTAAAAAAGTCTTTCAAAAGTTTCATTGGTTTATTTTAAACCCATTACTGGGAATTCATATTCTCATACTATGTTTTGAATTTTAAATTTTCAAGTAACAACTTTTATCAGATGAAACATTTCTAAATTTTTTGGTTTCTCAGAGCCCGAACTGAACTCGATCCTCTGTATGGGATTTGATGTCTGTTTATCAGTGCATGCTTCTGTTTTAAAATGACACATCATGTTCAGAAGGCACCGACTCTTAGTTTTTATGTTGTTGGGTCTTCACAGTTGGTATAAGAGGATTTTGCTTGGATAACTTTGGAAATCAAGAACTGAAACAAAGAAAAATATACTTCAAAATTACTAAAAATTAGATTTCTTAATTTTTAGATGGAAATCGAAGGTACTAATATTTTGACTCTTCCCATTGAGGCCTTAGAAACCATAATTTCGACAGCCATCCATGAAGCTTTTATAAACTATTCCCATATCCATATGTCATTCAAAAAACTCTATGATGTGTCCAACTCTCCCTGAGTACTTCAACTCCATCGAAGAGTGGGTCTGAATTACATCTTTATGATGCAAGGCTAGTTTCCATCTTATACACAACGGGGGATGTACTACGAGGTACTTTTTAGATGCTTCATTTTTGCGGAAGGTGTCTCTTCCCTCATGGCTTTCTAAGAGGCCACTGTATAAGGAGATCTCCACACGTCATACATGTTTCAAGTTTTGTCATATGTCCATTTTGGTCAAAAGATTGACTTTGGTATCCTTGAATACAAACCCTCTCATTCTGTGCACATACAAAGAGTATATAGGGATGTCTCACAGTTGTACACCCCACATGTTAGACTATAGTGATACCATAAGTGCCCCCGTGGAATCGAACCTAATTACTCAGGTTGCATATAGTTTAGGGAGACAGAGAGTTTCGAGCTTATCTTGGGAATTCATGTGTTAGAGAACTAGGGAAACCATTAGACCCGTTTTATGTTTTTCACCAGTAGTTATATAAAGAACATATTTTGTTTTCTCTACTTTCTTCTGTATTTACTTTGATTATGCTTTTGGATGGATTTCAAGTGATTGAAATATCATATTAAACATTCATATGGAAGGAAAAACCCCCATATTATCTCTTCCTACTACGATATTCGATATTATTGAAATCAAAACCTCTGAAGATGAGTATAGTCCCTTTGTAAAACAATGAGGAATGTGCAAGGAATTTGTTGAGGAGACAAACAGTTTTGGGAAACTCTGCACCTATCAAGGGAATGCTCCCATATACTACCGCATAGGCTCAGCACAATTTGTCGAGCATATGAAGAGAGGAAAATACCACGAAGGTCTCTTCCTGTGTTTCACCCTAGGCCAGAACTACATGGCCAGAGTAAAATTTCAATAATTTTCTTCAGAGGGAAACATTTATGTGACCTACTTGTACCAACTCCTCAATGTTATCCTATACGACAACATCTATAACTTATATGTTCTCGATCGAGACATAATTCGGAAAGTTCTTCGTACATTGATCCATATGGACACTTCCAAACTTTGTACCATTTGATCCTCCCTCTGGAAGCCCGAGTGTTCGATGAATGAGTTCAACCCCTTCTACCCGAAGTGTTTCTGGATCAGAGAACTAGAGGATTTGTGCATCAATTTGGGTGTTCCGCTGAATGCACCTGAGGATCCTCTAGGATGGGGGATATGGTATGAACAACTGAGAGCTTCCTCTTAGCAAGTTTGTATAAAAGGAATTGCGGGGATGCAATTCTTTGATGGGGTTAGTAATGTAACCCCCCAAATTTTGGGTATCATATAATGATAATATTATGCATTTACTTTTGTTAAATCCCTTTTAACAGGAAAAAATTAAAGGATAAACATAAGGCCCTTTATTTAAATAAGAACAACATAGTGTCTAAAATACACCGAGATCAAAAGAGTAATCATGGTAACCAAATATACCTATTAAAAACCCTATCAAAACTACTGGAAGTCCCATGATCATGACAACGAGGCCCATTATGTAAAGGAGATCCTTTGAGTCAACTAAAGAAAAAAACATCACCACTGTGATAATAAAAACCATGCTGATCATCAGTGGAATAGGAAGCACCATCTTCTTCGTTTTGAGTTTTAGGATACTGTATGGTTTGGTTTTATAGGAAGCATTTTTCAACTGTTGCTCTAGTGACAGTTGGAGGCAAACAGTTATAAAAAAATAGTCATTGGACTTTTGTTAGGATAAGTGAACTTATTTAAATATTAATTAGTTTCCAAATATTTGAGTTATGATTAAGGTTATAATTACACCATCATTTATAAAGTCTAAAATGATATGGTGTAAAACTTCATTTCTCCCTTAAGTTATTTTGAAAAGAATTAAGGAATTAAAAACACATTGAGAATTTTTAAAATAAAATTTAACGATTTTCATTTCATAAATAATGATATAAGCTATGTTTATGTTTTTCAAATTAAATTATGTTTTTATTGAACTATGGTTTTTTGGATACAAGTATATAAATTATAATGCAGGTATATTAAAATTTCTATTTCGCGACTCTTTGAGTTAAAAAAGGGGTTTAGTATTTTTAATTTTAGAAATACTTCTAACTAAAACAAGTTTAGTTTGTATTCATTAAAGTTTAATAATATAAAATTATATATAGTTTTAATAAATGGATTTTTTCCTCTTCATAAAACTTTTTCTAGTGTAGTTTTTTTTTAAAATTTTCCCACTAGGGCCATCCCTTTTTGGCTAGGGCTGAGGGAGGCAACTCACATGATGTGGCTTAACTTGACCCTCATCCCCAAGCCAAGGTCGGACCGAGCTCAAGAAGAGGATCCCCAAAGGTCGCTCAAGAGAAAACAAGAGCTCATAGGCGCACTAGTGCAGGAGTGAGGTCGCGGTGGGGTCTGGGTAGGCCAAGGCCTGTGGGCCGGAGCCTATGTATAGGGCCCCCTTCATGGGTGTTGTGTGATTTCTGAGCACTCATTGGGAGGCCTGGGGTTATCAGGGATGCAAAACCCGCTCGACATTTTGATGTGGAAAGCAGTTTTTTGGGCGAAACGCGATCTGGACTATTGGATAGCATCGCGCGTGATCTGGGCCGATGTTTCTGATCCCGCACTCGACCCTCAGCAATCGCGTGTCTCTCTGTGGTTATTGTTAACATTTCAATCTAGAACGATCTAATCATGGCTTTTCAAGGTTTTTAAATTGTCACGTAGAACTTAGACCGTACAATGAAACTTAGACCTAATCTAAGCCGCTCAATTATATTAAAATAGCAGACACATCTCATCCCTTGGATTGACGTTGGGGTCGATCTGGACCGTCCGTTTTCTCTCGGCATTTCCCCTAGCCACATCTTCTTCTTCCTCCACACATAGGTTACACCAGTAACCCTACCCTATGGTACACCCCTCATTTTTGTCACCTATGATCATCGGGGACCCCCATGTCTCCACGTTTTCTTCAAGCACGACACCCCCCATTGAATGCAACGCAAGTGGATACATTTTTTGCATGGAAGGTGGTGTGTAAGCTTTTTTATATAAATAAACGATACCTCTCAGTTCATCTCTTCCGTTAAAGTCTCTAGCGAGCCCATCCAACCCTCCCTAAAGTCCTACTTTCATTGGTTTTTAATGTAAGGGTTTTTAGTTTTGCCTTGTTTTGCTTCTTTGAGAATACATACATTTTATATATTCAAATTTTTTTTTAACCTTACGGTTCAGTCCAAACGTTCTTAAATGTTGAACCAATGCCATCGGGTTCTCTTGCATTCAAATAGCTTAATGAATGTATGGATTATACCAAGCCTTGTTTTGTTGTTTTGAAAATACATATATTCTTTTGGTTAGATGTATATACGTCGGTTATATGTAGGAATGGGCATGACCTATCTACATCGATTATATGTATGAAGTTTGTGTTTAATTTTTCATGCACTGCACATATTCACATACACATTATTTAATATTTAAATAATAAATTAATTTCTAAAATTTTATATATATGGTCTTGTTTTTATAAAATTAATTTTTTGTGGGTTTTTATAAAAAAAAATTTATGACTAAGGGCATGACCTGCCCTATTCAAAGTGTTGTTGAACTAATATTCATAGGGGATTAGCACACATAGGTGTGCCAATATTTTAGTTTGAGTTCTGGTACATACATATATTTTAGATGTTGTGTGAACCTAGATTTCAATTGTTAAGGTCCTTACACATTAAGTCTCGAGTTTAGGTGGAGTTTTAAAAACATAAGAAGTAGGGTGTTAAAAAAAACTTATATCTATTTTTAAGAGTACCTTATTTGTTTTCCGTATGTTTTAAATGATGTTTCTTATGGTGAAAATTCATGCTTTCTATCATGGGAATTATTCATTATTATGCAAAGGCTTAGAAATATTGAATGTTTTAACATGTCCAAGCTCAAAACCCTACTTGAGATTTTTGGTTCACCTTGTAATCAATTGGATGATAAAATTTTATAATTTCAAGAACAAACATGCATGTGATAAATTCTAGTTTTCTATTCTTTCAGTACCTTAGATGTCAATGTATGTTCCAAAATCTGCCTTTCTTCTTTCTTTTTAATAATGGTCATATGATTGTTATCTTGGTTTTTAATCATCTATATGCCTTTCTCACTTATAAGATATGTAAATTGAACTACTATGACCAACTATGAATGAACTATTCAATGTGGTATGGGAAATCATGAATATACAACCCCTTTTATGTAAAGTATTGATTTATGTGGCTCACATGAAAGTAAATACATATTAAGGGTGTTCCCTGAAAGTGCTCTAATGCAAGGGATAAAGAATTAATCTCTAGAGATGACATGCTTCCTGACAACCTGGTAAATAACCTCGGTAATTTTTCTTTATTGACACCTTGGGGATGAACCTCGGTGATATGTTCATGAATGTCTAAATGAAATTTTGAATCCACATATTCAATTCATGTTACATATTCTTTTCAAGATGATATGCCAATTCTTTCACTACTCTTTCCCTTATGTTTTTATCAAGTTCTTATTGATGTCACAAGTAAAAGTTTGGGGCATGATTCTTGTAAAATATTAACCAACATATGAAATTGATGTTTTTTCCTTCACGTGCAACTATGATTAATTATTAATCTTAATAGTTTAATTTTTTCTTAAACATTCATATGTCATACTTATTCAAGATATCTTATTATTCCCCTTTTTGAAAATTTCCTAATTGATTCATGTATTCCTTGAAAATCTTAGTTGATCACTTTTATGTAATGTTACATGTGTTATAGTTTTCTAAAGAGAATGTTCTTTGGATACATTTTTAAAAAATGCTTTCAAAAGTTTCATTGGTTTATTTTAAACCCATTACTGGGAATTCTTATTCTCACCTTACGTTTTGAATTTTAAATTTTCAGGTAACAACTTTTATCAGATGAAACATTTCTGAAGTTACCAGTTTCCCAAAGCCTAAACCGAACTCGATCCTCTGTCTGGGATGTGATGTGTGTTTATCAGTGCATGTTTTTGTTTTAAAACGACACATCATGTTCAGAAGGCACTGACTCCTCGTTTTTCTGGTGTCGGGTCTTCACATAATGCATGGAATTAAAATCATTTAATTTAAAATATTGAGTGAATGATGTTCAAAAATATCTACCTTGTAGATGAAATGCATTAACATAAACAGCTGATGTCCCTACATCATCAATAACACCCCAAGAATTTACAGTATGTCACTTCTTAAATAAATTCATTTTATTTGATAGATTATGTTGTATTCAATACCAAAATATGTTTATGCTACACACAACAATGTGTTGGCTTGCGTTACATGCAAGACCGGGTTTTACCAAACAATAATATATTATTAAAATATTATTATTTAATATAATTAGACATAACCTAGCCATTAAGTTAGTGGTTATGAATATTATTAACTAACTTATGAAAATATATGGATGAATTAATTGGTTCAAAATTAATTAAAAATTAATATAGTAACCAACTGAATATATATGAGATGTTTTTTAATGAACTATTTTTATGCTCACAAAGTCATTTTATTTTAATAAATTAAATTAATTACTATTATAGAATGATATTAATGAAATATATATTTTATATATTAAATAAAATATTTTTTATATTCATATAATATATTTGAGAGGTATAAGAAAATAACAAACCTAATATTACACATAAAACCTATTTTTTTAAAAACCATTTTATCATCTTTTAATGGAGAACCTATTTTAAATCAAATTTTTTACATTTTTATGAATTCTATTAGAAAAAATAAACTTCATCTTTTAAATATAAATATAGAATTTTACTTTAGTTGAATTTTTGGTTTTTTTCTGATAAGTTTCATGTTTTGATGAATAGTGAAAAATCCTAAATTTTAATTAAAAACAAATTTTTTTCATCAAAATAATTTATAGTGTTAAATTATATTATTGATTTTTTTAAAGTATAAATTAATTAATTTTATCATTTAATACAATTTAGGTTATTGTAATCAATTTTACAATGAATTTAGACATAAAAATGCTTCAATATTTTGGAGGTTTAAACTTTAATAACTCATTTTCTCACGTCATCCACAAGATTAATTTTAAATTAATTACTAAAAATTCTATGTTTTGAATTATTAAAAATGGATTCTATATTTGTAATTAATGGGTCTAAATTATGTAAATAGGTTACTTTATTTTTGGTCATATGAATAGTAAAATTTAGTAATATTTTCATTACCATAGTTAAGGGTAAATTAGGTAATTATAGATATAAATGATATTATAAAATTACCCCAACACTTGTCCAAATTTCATTTAATGAGTGGTTTTCTTCCAAAATCATCATTAGGCTGAATTTATACTCTTTTTAATCCACATGGATGAGAATAAGAGATTTATTATATTTTATTTAAAGATTAGTTAAAAATGTCATACTCATGTATTTAATAAGTATTACATTTTAAATAAATGGTTATAGAAAAGATAAATTAGACTATACATATTCATTTGAAAGATAATATATTTATCTTCATCATGATAATTTATTTAAGGGTAAATTCAATGTTCAATGATCATAGGAGATTGAATATTTCAACGGTAATAACAAATAATTCAAGGAAGTGAATGTGAATACTATCCTTAGAAAAATCAATAATAAACCATTAAAAGGAAGAATACAGATGATATCAATACGAAAAAAATCATAAGTGGAGTAAAAATAAATGGTTCACTACTACAAAATAGCCCTTTAAAATTGCTAGAATAGTCCTTTATCAATTCTAATAAAACATTGACAATATGAGTGTGGTTAAAAGTTCAAAACTTTATCAGTGCTAAAAAATCATTGTTAAAGTCCCCCAATAACAATGATTAAAAAAATTGTTTAAAGGGTCCTTTAACAACACTTTTTTAGTGATGTTAAAGGGGGCCTTTAATAACACTTTTTTAGTGATGATAAAGGCAGCACTGTTAAAGGGGATAAAATTATATTTTTTTGGACACTTATGAGATTAACCCCCTTTATCAGCGCTTCCACGAATCCTTTAATAGTGCTCCACCCCCCATTTATTAGTGATTTTCACCCCGCCACATTTTATCATCACTTTGTGAATTTATATCCTTATTCGCAACTTCAGGGATTCAAACCATACACCTCTCCTTCAATGATAGAACACCTTTACCACTACACTTTGTTGTTTGGATGTCTATTTAATGATTTTTCTATATATATATATATTTACATATATTTATATAATTATTTTAAAATACATTTATACAATATATATGTGTGTGTGTGTGATATATATATATACTTATATTTATTCAAATATATTATATATTATATTCATTTATATATAATAAAATAAAATATAAATATATATCTCTTTATTAATACACACATATGTATATGTATATATAATGTAAAAATGGCTTGATATTATTTTAAATACATCTTTAACGTATTTATTTATTTACATATATTAGAATATACATTTTTACATAAATATATTGGTATATGTATTTATATGAGTGATTTATTATAAGTAGACATAAGAAACATGCATATATTTAACTATAAATAACATTAAATTATAAAAAATGATAATGTTTTAAAACCATAATATCAATATAAATTTAATACCTAGGAATAAAATTAGTCACCTCCAAAAAAGTCAATAAGACCCCCTAAAAATATGTTGAAAATCCATTGAATGTCAAAAAATCGGGGTACCCTGACTAAAAACTCTATTTTTGAGATATTATGAGATTTTTTGGACTTTAAACATGAGATAGAGTTTTACCATTTTCAATAAGGTTGTAGATCTCATCAAAAAATTTGATTTGATATGTGGTAGAGCATAAATGGACACCCAGATCAAAAGTTATCACTATTTGATGTTTGAGTTACGTTTTCAACTTATTTTAGATATTTTATTATTTTTTGGATTTTCTATCTTCAAATTGATATTAAATGACTATTAATCAGAAATATTAAGAATATTAAGAATTGAAAATATTTTTTTATTTATTTTGTAATCCATTTTCACAAAATATATTATATATTAAGTGTAAAATTATATTTACCTTATCTAAAACATATTTTAAAAAAAATATATTATATTTATATCAATATAAATATATTTATATATTAATATATTATTTTTAATGAATTTTTTTTAAGTATACCTTTATCAGTTCTACTAAAAAAACGTTGATAAATAGGGGTCCTAATCAGCGCTTCTAAAAAAGCGATGATAAGGACCCCCCATTAACACTTTTTTTTACAAGTGCTGTTAAAAGATCCCATTTATTAGTGCTTTTTTAAAAGTGCTGATAAAGGCCCCCCTTTAACATGATTTTTTATCATTATTATATACTTCCTTTAATAATGTTTCTTATCACTCACAAAGGGGGTCTTTAACATCATTTTTAGCTAGCACTGTTAAAGCCCTAGTATTAGATAAACCTGGTTTTGTAGTACTTTTTGTTGATGCTGATGAATATAAATACTATAAAATGATTTTTAAAAAAATTGGTGAAAATATCACATGATTAAGAAAACCTTTGGGAAAAAATTTTCTTTGAAAATCACATTTGAAAAAAATTTCTTTATAAAGTAACCTTTTAGACACGAAAGAGAAGCTTTAATGAAATGACAATAGGTAAATCCGTTCTTGTCGTGCGAGGTAAAAGAACATTCTATTTGCATAGTTAAAGGATAGAACAATACATTGTTTAAAAAGAGAAAAGAATATTCCTTTGAAAACAATGGTAAAAGTAAAAATGGATAAAAATTTATTTACCAAATCATTTTAAAAATATTTTTGAAAACATTTTATTAAAACATGTTTTTTAAAAGAAAATACGTTCTCTAACTAAAGAGATAAATAAAGATGGGCTTTCATAAAAAATATTCTAAAACATTTTCAGAACCAAAGAGTGTAAAAATCATACTGATACTTGAAAATATTCATGAATGACTAGATAATAATGAAATGGTTTGTTGAAAAATTGTTATACAATTTCCTCTAATGGAAGTTCCATTGCAAGATCATTCGTACTATTCGTGAGGAAAAGAATCTTTAAACATCCCAAGGTGTCCCATTCAACTTAGAACATTTTTAAATCATAAGACTCATGAAGAAATAATATTGAATGGTATTTTTAAATACAATGAAGATAAAATAATTCATGATATTAAATATCAAAATGTGTAGTATATACACCACAAAAAATAATCATATTTTGTATATGACATTTATCTCATAGATGTAAAAACTGAGATGAGAATCTATTACCTTGAGTTTCCTTTTGGGTGAACATCCTTTCACTTCTTGTATAATAAAATTATTTTATTTTTCTAATTTATTGAGAACCTTTTTCATGTTTATAATTAATTTTATTTCACTTTTTACTATTTTTTATACAACTACTTGAAACATTCTATTTACATTGGGTGTTTAGAACAAATTTGGATTATCTTTCAAAAACAACATTGGTAGGTCAACTATGGTTAAAGGGGTTATTATATTAAATCTCAAAAATAATTATCAGGAAATAATTATCATATTTTTTCATTAATTATGAATTTAAAATAAATCATTAAATATGGTTATGAAAAACAAACCAACGTTACAATCATGTCGATGGTAGGTTGTACGTACACATGAGTAATGCTCTTATTTTTCAATGATTGTTATGGAGAAAAGGTAAGTAACACCATATCACTCCAGAATGATAATTATATCATAAATAACATATTATTAAATCATATATACTTTTATATATAGTTATTGTGATGTAAAATGAATCACAGCGTGTTGAGGAGTCGGTAGTCCACATGTCCACGAATGACGTTATCACTTTTTAAGTGTGTGAAAGGGTAATAAAGAAAATGATATATATATATATATAGTATATATACATAAAGGTAATAATTTAATTAATATCATATAACGTATTATTATGTCACATTTTTTAATTATAATCATCATTTATACATTCCATGGATAGTGTGAACAAATCACATCTCTTTGAGGGGGTAGTAATCCACACTTCCTCAAATAAAGTTATCATATTAAATAAATGGAAATTATTAAAGAAATGTGTTATAATAAAATTAAATAAGTATATAGAAATAATAAATATCATATATATCATATATAAACATAGTTTCCATAATACGTTTCAACCATGAAATTTGGTAAAGGAAAATAAACAATTATCATTTCGGGAGGCAGTAGTTTGTCGTACACAGAAACAATATGTTCATTACCCATTAGATGGAAGTGTGTGTATGTTTTGGTATAAACTTTAGCATAAAAAATAATCGTATGTTAAGTATAATTGTGTTGTTATATAATAATATAATAATAATATATTAGGGGTTGGAGAATGGAAATAAAACTAGAAAGCTTGAGATAAGACATTACCGCTTAATGGGGTAACTACTTTTGGTTTCTACCAAAAGGATTCCTTGGAAGGATTTATAATAAAATATAGGATTAAAGTTCTAGTGTAGAGATGTTGGGAAGCTATTTGGTAAGATATTTTTCAAATATAAGTGGTTTGATATGTGTCATGGAATGGGGAGAGGTGGCGGCCTTTTATAAGGGAGGAAAATGACTCACTTGGTCTTTTGAAATCATGTTATGTGTACCCATGTTTTAACCAAAACAAATGTCATAAAAAACCAACCAAACTAAATAATGGAAGGTTAATGTCCTAATTATATCCATAAAAGAGGTTTTTGGGAGGTTTCTAGGTCATTTGGCCCCTTAAGTTAAAGGTTTAGTCCTTTATTAAGCATAATTTTACCTTAATAATTGTAATTATTTTTAATTACTTTCACAAATATATTTATAAAAAACCAATTTTCTCTTATTAGAAATTTTAAATTATTTTTATTCCAAATATGAAATCTATTTTTCCAAATTCAAATCACATAAGTGGTAGAAATTAATATAAATTTAATCCTGAAGATAGGAAGACAATGCATGTTTTTAAGGTAAAAAGGTATTAATATTTTTTATTTTTTATAATCAATTTAAAATTAAAATTTATTCCAATGAAATAAATTGTATTAATTTATTAAAATATTATCTAATTAAACTTTAAAACCAATTAAAAATATAATTAACCTTATAAATAAATAAGATAAAAAACAAGTTTTGATCAAAAATTCAGTATTTTTAACTATTCATTAAATATGAAATGTTTCAGGAAAATTTCAATAATTCATCCTAAAATATTTATTATATTTATATTTCCAAGATTAAGTTTATTTTTATATAATAAATCAATTGAAGTGTCAAAATTATAATTTAAAATGGGTTCTCTATTAAAATGTGTTAAAATTGCCTTTATAAAAATATAGGTTTTATATGTAAAATAAAGTTTATTCTTATCTTATGCATATCAAACATAATGGATTAATATAAAAATATTCTATTTAATATAAAACATAAGTATTTCATTAAAATCATTCATTAATTTTAATTAACTATGTTTATTAAGAGAAAACTCCTTTGGATGAATATAAATAATAATATTTATTTTTTTATTTCCAATTGGTTCTTATTTTCATTTATTATTAGTTGGTAACCAATGAATTCATTTTATATTTATATAAACCATACATTTTCATAAGTTAGTTAATACTATTTATAACAACTAACATAACGGCTGGGTTATATCATATTATATTAAATAATAATATTTTAATAATACATTATTATTTGGTGAAAATCGGTCTTGCATGTAATGGAAGCTATCACGGAAGGTCATTTTTGCAAGTAACAAAAGCTATCGAGGAAGGACACTCTTGCATGTAACATAATCTGTGAAGGAAGGCCTCTCTTGCATGCAACACAAGCTGACTCGGTGTTGCATATATTGAAATTCATATAATCTATTTTAAATAGTAATTATTTTATAAAGTATCAAGTTATTATATTACCTTACGTGTTCAGTGTCACATGTCATACATACTATCGAGTAAAAGGTTCTTACTTTAGATTTTCAGTTCATCACATTCTCCCCACCCTATTTAAATTACATCCTCGCAATTTAAAATCGATCATGGTGATAGATTGTTTGATACTTCCTATGTCTGAAATCCTAAATCATGAGAAGGGTTTATAAAACATCCTCTATAAATGAGACAATAGATAGTAAATAGGTCACATGGACTACCATCTAAATAGGTCTCTACGTAGGAGAACATCAGTGTAAAGTAGAGATACGTACTTGCAGGAAAAATTTAAATATTTATAAGGATTGAATGGGGTCAACAATCACAAACAAGTGAATGATCAGTGGAAAGTTGAGAACCTCAAGCCATAATTCTGTGATGATTTAGAAGACCCCAGATTCAACAGAAATTAAGATATTAGGAAAACATTTTATTTTTATGACATTTCCCTAATTTTGGGTAATTATTTTACTACTTAAGAATATAATGAAATATTCTTACATGATAGGTTTCAATTTCATACGAAAAATCCAAAATTTTGGTTGTCCTTTGATCAAATTCTAATTCATTCCATGACTCCTAGAAATTAATTACCAATAATGAATTTTTTATGCCCGAAGCACTAAAAGAAACATTTAAAGGATCATGAGGCTCAAACAAGTGTTAAAATTCTAACCATTTTCTTTAACTATCTTCCAAAACCAATATGGTTAATAGATTAATATCTAATACTCAAAAGTGAAACTACTGGTTTATCATTAACATTTATTCATAAAATTTTATAAATAAAAACAATAAAAATTTAACAAGGAAATTTCATAGGTTAGTGGTTGGAAAGAAACCCTTATCATCCTTTGGTCATGGGTTTAAGACCCATAACCTTACTAGATTTGATTAGTTATCACCCACCTTATAGGTCATCCTATTCTAAAACAAAATTAACATAATTCCAAAAATAAATAGGATGGAAATCCTTTTAATTAGGTTAATCACAAAATAGAATTTTAAATTAAATTTTCAATACAACCCTAATACATAAATACTTCAACCACGTATTTCCACATATATCTTTCCTTAGTCTAGAGTTTATCCATAATATAATTTATAGTATTTTTAAATCACAATACCCTATTTTCAATCTAAACACCCTAGTTTTAACCTAGGTTATTCGTTGTCAAAATCCTTCATGGTGGATTTTAATGAAAATGTAAATTATCCTAAACATATCCCCTAGGAGTGTCAAAGAAGTTGTTCATTAAGGCCCATTTTTCTATACCAAGTTACCCCAAGTTAGGCTCAAAATACCTAGTCATAGTCAATAATCCTAGCTACATATGTATCGAAACCACATACACTTTTATTATCCACACATGGATGTATTTCAATAAATATTTACATAATCTCTACCTTACCAAAATTCTACGATTTCATTCTATACTTATCCTGAAATTCTACCTTGTGTCTATGTTCTCTAACCAATGTTTTCCTAAATCTAGTTCCCAAGGATGATACTAAACTTACTCTGATACCAACAGTAGTAACCTGACCCTAGAAGGCCTATGATCGGTGTCTAAAACTATTACATTGGAAATATTACAAGGAATTAAATCCTGAAGGATCGAGAGTTTAGTATTCTTTGTAAATGAGATAAATACATGAGAAAAGAATACACTAATTAAAACATAATTTTTTATTCTTTATAAATAAATATCATCAAGGATAAATCTAATCCTTCTAGTAATTCCCTGTATATATTTCAAATTATTCTTCTTGGATTCCTAGGGAAATAAACATAAAAAGGGTGAGATCAAATTCTCAGTAAGGGAAAATATAGGAGAAGTAATAATGAATCAATGAGAATAATAATTATGACATGGTGAATATCTGAACTCACATTCCATATAATCAATAAACTGAGATGGAATGTAACTATATAATCAATAAACTGGGAAGGAAGTTCATAAATATTATGGAAAGGTAATAACTGAAAACACATTCCATTAAAATAACTAGATAAGGAAAAATAAATATGTCAAGGTAAGAAACAGAAACACATTCTATCTATATAACATAAAATAAAATGTATCAATAGATATGTCGATGTAAAATATCATGGATGAATAATAACTAATACTAAACAAGGGAAATGATTTTTTACTAGACACCATGTTTGAGGCACAGGAAAACCTATACCATCAAAACCTTTCACAATACGTTTTAAACAATTCTAATTTGTGAAAATAATTTTCCTCATGAGAACCTATTGATTCATTGAGGACCTATATAAATTTCGGGCTCCTCCCATCATTGCCTGTCCAAATCATTGCTCATATCGAATAATCAAAATAAATAATATGCCTTATCAAATATATTTATTGAATTAATGATATGAAATTATCAATATTTTCCCAAATAATAAAATAACTATCAAAGTAGACACTATATATAAAATGGTATAGGGTTTAGGTAATAGTAACATACATGATGAATGAAGTGGATAATTAGGGGGAATTCATGGTTCAATGATCATAGAAGAATGAATATTTCAAGGGGAATTACAAATGATTCAAAGAAGTGAATGTGAATACTATCCTTGGAAAAATCAATAATAAGCCACCCAGAGGAAGAATAAGGATGGTATCAATAAATAAATCTCAAGTGGAGTAAAAATAAATGGATATTGTTGATGATGAATAGAAATACAATAAAATTATATTTAAAAAAATACTTGAGGAAAATATCCTTTTATTATGAAAAAACTTTTTTATTTTTTTTATTTTAAAATCACTTTCAACAAAATTTTATTCAAAAATTAAACTTTTATACATGAAAAGTAATATTCAAATAAATGATGGTGGGTAAATTTGTACTTGAAATATGAGGTAAAAGAACATTCTTTTTTCATTGTTAAAGGTTAAAAAAATGAATTGTTAATAAAGTAATAAGAAAATTCCTTTGAAAAAAATGGTAAAAGAAAAAAAGTGTAAAAATTTCTTTACCAAATAATTTTAAAAACATTTATGAATTTTTTATATATTAAATCATGGGTTTTAGAAGAAAACAAGAACTCTAACTTAAGAGAGAAATAAAGTTTAGTTTTCTTAAAAACAGTTCTAAAACATTTTGAGTACTAATGAGTGGAAAAAATAGTACTAATACATGAAAATGGTCATGAATAACCAAGTAATAATGAATGGTTTTATTTAAAAATGGATAGATAATATCATAGAATAGAAATTCCATTGAAAGGTCATTAGTACCAGTCATAAGGAAAGTAATCTTTAAACATCCCAAAGTGTCCCATACCACTCTAAAACAATTTAAATCATAAGCCTAATGAAGTAATAATATTGAATGAATATTTTGATTACCATAAATTTAAAATAATTAATTATATAATATATAAAAATGGGTTGTAGATACACCACACAAAATAATTAAATGTTGAACATGACATTTATCTCATATATGTAAAAAGTGAGATGTAAATACCTTAGCTTAAGCTTCATTTTGGGTGAACGTCCTTTGAATTCCTGTAGAATAATATTATGTTAATTTTCTAATTTCTTGAGAAAATTTTTCATGTTTAACATTACTCTGATTTCACTTTATACTATGTTGTATACAACTACATAAAAAATTCTGTTTATATCGTCTGTTTACACCAAATTTGGATTATGTGTCAAAAACAACATTGGTAGGTCAACTATTGTCAAAGGGGTCATTATATGTCATCTACAGAATAATAATCATTAAATAATTATCATATTCGTTCATTAATTATACCTTTAAAATAAATTATTAAATCTGGTTATGAAAAATGAACCATCATTACAATCATGGTGATGGTAGGCCGTATGTACGCATGAGTGACATTCTTATAATTCAATGATCATTATAGAAAGAAGGTAAGTAACACAAAATATTTCCATAATGACAAATATAACATAAATACTATATAATTTAATCATATATACTTATATATATATATAATTATTGTGGTGTAAAATGAATCACATCGTGTCGAGGAGTAAGTAGTCCACACATCTATGAACGACGTTATCACTTTTTTAGTGTGTGAAAGGGTAATAAAGAAATTGATATATATATATATATATATATATTATTTTTACAAAAAGGTAATTATTTTATTTATATAATATAGAGGTTGATTATTTCACATATTTTTAATTATAATCATTCTTTATACATTCCATGGATCGTGTGAATGAATCACATCGCTTTGAGGGGGCGGTAGTCCACACTTCCTCAAACGATGTTATCGTATTAATGAAAAATGGAAAGTATTAATGGTGTGTATTATAAAAGGATTAAATTAGAATAAAGAATTAATAAATATCATTTATATCATAAAAAAATATATTTTCCATCATAATGGCCAACTATGAAAGTTGGTAAAGTAAAATGAACAATCGTCGTTTTGTGAGGCAGTATTTCACTATACAAAGACACAATATGTTCATTACCGATTAAATTTAAGTATGTGTAAGTGTGGGTCTAACCCTTAGAATAAAAAATACTATTATATTGAGGATATTTTTTTATACAAGAATCAAATAATAAGATATGAGGGGTTGGATAATGGAAATAAAACTAAAAATCTTGAGAGAAGATGTTACCTCTTAATCATGTAACTACTTTTGGTTTTTACCAAAATGATTCCTTGTAAGGATTTCTAACCAATGGGAGGATTAAAGGTATAGGGGGGGATTTTTGAATCTATATGGGAAGATATTGGTTGAATCTAATTGGTTTGTGAGGTGTGAGTAATGAGGAGTGTTTGTGACTTTTTATAAGGGAGGAAAAGGAATCACTATGTATTTTGACAACATGATAGGTTTACCCACATTTTTACCTAACAAAAATTCATAAATAACCAAAAAAACTCAATAATGGAAGGTTAATGGCCTAATTATTTCCATGAAATTGGTTTTAGAACAATCATGAACTTGAGCCATACATTGTGGAAATGAAAGTTGATATGCCACTAATCTTATGCGATCAAGGATCTCAAAGGGGTCAATATTCCTATGGCTAAAACATCCCTTTATTTACAAAGTGTGTGACACTCTTCCATGGTTATATTCAAAGGAAATTTTTTTCTCTACAATGAAAATTAATGTCCCTTCGGTAGTAGTCAGTATAGATCTTTTACCAACTCTTGGTATCTTTTATATGATTTTGTTTGGTTTGAAACTTCTTTTTCATCACTTTCACAAGATTACGTCCTTGTATCATTCATTCAATAAATTCATCTGAAAAATATTTGATTTCTACATTGATTTACATTCAAATATTCATATAGATCCAATTAAATACTCGAGTGGAAGTTTTTCTTACATGAGTACACAACCAAAGTGATACGTTGACCACATCCTCCTCTAAATTCCATCAAGTTTGATCTTAGCATGTCCTCGAGTGCTTGAATAGTCCTTTTAGATTTCCTATCAGTTTGGGAGTGATAGTTCATGCTAAAAATTAATTTAGTACTAAAATATTATTGAATGCTTCTATAGAATTTAGAGGTGAACCTTGGATCAAAATCAAATATGATCAAAAGTGGAACCCCATTAAACCTCACAATTTCCTCTACATATATCGTGGAAATTTTTTAAAGTGAGAAATCTTCCCAAATAGTGATAAAGTGGTCAGTCATGGTGAGTTGATCCACCACAAACCATATCATATTTTTTCTGTGGATGTTTTGGGGATACTGGTGATAATGTCCATGGTGATATTCACCCATTTCTACATGGATATAAGAAAAAGTTTCATCATCCATTTGGAATTTTGTCACTTTACCTTAACATGATTGCATACCAAACACCTTGATATATACTCTGTAATCTCCTTCTTCATGTTGTCCCATCAAAAGTGTCCTCAAAGATCAGTGTATATATTGGTACTTCTGGGGTGGTGTAGAAAGATAGGCTATGTGCATTATACAATAGCACGGTCTTTATCTCAGGTGATGAAGGAACACAAAGCCTCATTAAAAACTAAATTACACCATCATCATCAATTTGAAACTCATTTATCTCCCCTTCCTTTATTTATTTAAACTTTTTTTAGCTCCATATCATCCCTTTATGTCTCCTTGATCTTCTCTTGGATAGATGGTTGGGAAATCATTTGGTAGAGGTAGTATGTATTCCATATCGTTAGGATTTCAAGATATATCATTTTCATATAAAAGAAGATAAGGTCTCTCTCAATTTGCATCATGTATATAGTAGCAAGTTTTTTTCTGTTAAGAGCATCATCTACCTTATTCTCCTTTATCGGATTATAGTGAATAGAGAAATCATAGTCCATTATTAGATCAAACCATTTTCTTTGATTCATATTGATATACCTCTATGTGAATATATACTTTAGACTCTTATGATTGGTATATATTTCAATCTTCTCACCATAATGTTTGTGGAACCAAATATTTAGAGAAAAGATCATATCTTCTAACTCTAGATCATGCACTAGGTAGTTCTTCTCATGGATCTTTAACTATCATGAGGTATAGGATATCACTTTATCATTCTACATGAGTACACAACCCAAGAATTTCTTTGAATTGTCACTATATATCACAAAACCTTCTCCACTTATTGGTAGTGTGAGTACATGTTAAGATCAAGATGATAAGGATGGATATCATATTTAGGTAATATTTTTTATTGTCAAGGAAGTTTAAGAAGAAAATATATCACCTCACTTTTTATTTGGTGAAAATCAGACTGACCATCATATTCAAGAAAATAAGACTCACAATGGTTAATAAAGTCCATTGTATTGGGAATATTTTTTTGGGATGAAGAGGATCATTATACTGACCCTATGTCTGGAATGAATGGTTTAATTGTAATGGGGAAAATCAAAGTGTTCCTGACTTTAATGAAAATGTAATGATTCTTTACTGATCTTGGAGTTCTCATAAATCATTTGTAAGTTATAAAACTAGTGATGAATGATTGATGAAATAAAGAGAAAAAAAGATTCTACCAATCATATCCAGTTTGATCATAATCATACCAATTGAATTTAGGTTGAGAAGGAAAGAAAGATGTTGATAAAATATAGGTAAGTAGCAACACTTTACTTGGTAGGTTATATGATGATGAAGCTGAAATTCAACAATATCAAAGTCATGAAGGAATTAAGGGTACTTTATGAAAGTTTATGAAAGAATAAATTTGATGAATTTGAATCATTCCAGTCACCAGATCCTCATAATGATATTTCTAAATGTATAATTGTTTAATGACCAAGGAGGATGATCATAATGAAGGTGCTACTTTTTTTTAACCTAAATGCCAAAAATATTTAAATCCTCAAAGAAAGAATTTGGTGAGAATCATATTCAAAATAGAAATAATCTCTTATTTTTGATCCATTGTATTTAGTATGTCATCATATTCATCAAAGGTTGATTTTTTTTGTGATAAAAATTTACCAGTATCATATTTAGAAGAGAATGAAGTTGTTGAAGTTGAAGCTGCTGATACCTGTCCTTTGGACTCGGTATGCCATCATAATCATCAGAGGAACAATTGTTTGAAACTTATGAATGTAAAGAAAATGAAAATTATGTGGTCGCCAATATGAAGAATATATTCATAAATTTATCAATAATGTAGTCAACAATTTAAAATAGCTTTAATTACATTGTTTATCATTCAAGTGGGTCAAGAGAAGTGATAAAGAAGAATATATTATTTCACATTTGTCATCATCGTAATGAGGTAGATCATAATGAAACATTAGAATGGGAAATTAGAATCAGGCTGCTGTTTTTAAAGAAAGTATAAGGTATATATTATGCTATTTGAAGATTCATAATGGTCTGAGAAGTGTTGATAAGAGTTTATGAAGGCAAGATGCACCAAAAAGTCAAAGGAACATATAGATTTGTATAATGTAATTGAGAGGAAAAATTTCCAGGAATCCCACCCGAACCATTTTTGGGGTGAGTATAAAAGAGAAATTAATTTTCTAATTTTTGATAGATGTACTATTCATGGTGAATAAGAGACAAGGCAGAGGTTTATAGAGAATAAGAGGTTTCCTGATTTAATTTTGTTGAAGAAATATTTTGTATAGAAGGATATGAGGATAGACAAGATTTTATTCAACTGGTCATCGTATTGGGCTGAATCATCAGACTGTAAAGATTGTATTGGGATTTCTAGATTGAAGAATAAATGGTTCATAATTTTCTCAAATATATTCTAACAAAGTGAAATATTTTTCTTATTGATCGATTAGACTAGGAGAATCATACTGGGTTTTATAACAAAGTCTATAAATGTTCTTACCAACTTCTAGGTAAGAATGTAAATATTTTTTATAAAAAATAACACATTTTTGAAAGTTGATAAAGAAGAATCATAACGTGTTTTGTTACAAAAATTTGTGTTACATCATTTTTTCTAGATGGATAATATGCACTATTGAAATTGTTTACATAGTGACACAATAGTGAATGGGCATATCCTACTCAATGTTTTCCACATATATGATTGAATTCTAGTGGATTATGTGGTATTAGATCATTTTCAAACAATACCATGGATGTATATATTCTTGTTGAATAATAAACCTTTTAAATTCTTGTGTTCTTATAGATGTGGGTTTTAATTATTTTTAATATGAAAAGAATTATTAAATAGGAGAATTTTTTTTAATAAGTAAGGAAATTTAAAAGAAAAATATATCACTAATTTACCCCTCCCCCTCTCAGTGATACAATTATCTTGACTGGGCAATTACAATTAGTATTAGAGACATGTTACCTTCATTTTTTATTTGTTAAAGTTTTGAAGAGAATTTGATGGATAATTTGAATTGTATCAACAATAAAGGAATCCTGGTTTTCAATGGTAAGAATTATCATTTCTGGAAAGATATATTGTTTCCCCATCTTATGTCTACTAGATGTGATTTTCTAGAAGATGCAACAGATGTATTTCCTCCTATTGATGATAAAGTTCATCTTAATCTATTGACCAGATAATTTTGGGAGTGATGGAAGGGACAAGAATTATTTAATATCATCACTTTCTAGAAGTGAATTTTTAAGGGTGAAGGGTATTTTCATAGCTAAATGTATAAGGGACAATATGAAAACATATATGAAGGGAAAACAAAAGTGAAGAAGAAAAATTACAAATGTAGAGGATGAAGTATGAGGACGTGAAAATGGGAGGGTATGAATCTATTATGGGCTTATTTACCATGTTAAATAACATCATCAACACTATCATATGTCTTAGTTAAAGGTTCGAGGATTCTATAGTTATTGAAAAGATATTAAGAATTATTCCCGACAAGTTTGATGCTAATGTTTATTAATTAGAAGATAGATATCATAAAAAATTATCTATAGATGATTTTCATAGAACTCTCATCACATATAAAATAATATGGTATAAAGATATGAAAATAAAAATAAAATTTGATAGAGAAATTTTGTTCAAGACTGTGAAGAAAGATAATTCAAAGAAGATTATTTTTGAAGAAGAAGGTTGTTATTTTGATTCTGAAAAATGAGGTATGTAAAAATCTTGATGTTATTTTAGCATCATTTTATAAAAAATTTGAGAAGAGTTATAGGTAAATATAAAGTGAATTTTCCCTTGAAATGTTTTGAATATGGATTCATTGGGCACTTTATAAAACAAATTCCACAAAGAATGAAATAAAAAGATGGTGATGAAGAAGAAATAAGGCAAAGAAGGTCATGGAAGAAATAGGGGGGAAAGGAAAATTTTATTCTATAGGGATGGGTAAACAAATCTCAAAATCTAAAAGGTGTATTTTCTTATCTAATGATAAAGAATAAGAAGATAGTAAAGATAAATCCTATAATTCTACTAATCATGTTGGTGACAATACTTTTAGTGTAACAATTAATGATGAAGAATTCTGAAATAGCAATTCTGATTAAGAAGAAACTCAACATAAATTTCATTTAAAATAATATTTGAAATATATTTGAGAATTATTAGAAGTCTTGGAAAACAAAACAAGAAGTTATAAGATTATTGTTCCTCATAAAAAATTCATGAATTTTTTTGAGACTAGAAAAAACGGATGTAACTGGATATTAGTGATTTGATAAAATATCTTAAGGAAGAAAAGAATCATAATGAAAATCTGGAATTGAAGTTAAAGGCATAAAAATAATAGTTATAACTTGTCTAGTAAAAAAATTTTAAAGATGAAAATAATATTATATTTTCCAAAAACTCTATATATGAAGTTGGTGAATGTTTTAATAAGGAAAAACATGATAAGGATAAAAAAAGTGACCAACAAAATTTGATATGAAAGATTGAATTATTTCTGGAAATAAGAAATCTTAGAAAATTATGTATGTGGCTAAGATTAATAAAGTTTATAATTCATAAGTTATTGAAAAACTTGAGTCTAAAAATATTTATAAATATTATGAATATGTAAATGTTACTATTATTTCTTGTTATGACATGGTTAAAAGGAGAAATAAGCTAAAAAAGAAGACTCTGATTGATAACAGAAAGGTTGGTGGTAAACAAAATTAAGATAAGAAGGTTTCTAGGAAACATGTTCATAACTCCAGTCAGTATGGAATCTATAGAGGAAAATATTATTTCTATAGTTACTACTGGTATTGTGATGGAATCATAAATAAAACAAATATGTGTTGTTTTAACCAACAACATTACTACTATTCTATAGGTTATGAAAGTCATTGGTTTAGGGGGAGTCAATCTTCTCAAAATAATAAGTATGAAAAATAAGTTCAAAAGAAACATGATAATGATGGTGTAAAAATAAAAAATAGTTTCCAACCCCAAGAAACTATTTTTGAAATATGTGAACAACTGGGTAATCTTGCTAAGGGTTTTAGTGTTTTGTTACCTGAACAATATAATTTTCTTAAAATTTCTCATAAGCTGGAGGTGAAGAAAGAAAAATCACTTGTTGTTAAAACTACCCTCAAATCATTTAAAGGTGAACGACCTTGGATTATTGATAGTGGGTGTTCCTCATACATGAAAGAAGATTTAAATTTTTTGACTAATTTAAATAACTTCAAAGAGGTAACTTGAAATTAAACAAGGATGAAATAATAATAATCAAAGGTGTTGGATCAACTATCATTGGGAAAGAAATGTTTAAATCTAAAAAATATTTATATATTGATGAGTTGAAACATAACTTGTTGAGTGTTTCACAATTATGTGATGAAGGTAACAAAGTTACCTTCGGGAAAGATATATATTTTGTGAAAATTGATAAGGATGAAAAGATAGTTACAAGAGGCCAACATACAAAGGGAAACTTATTTCAAGTTGTTGAGGTACAAAACTCTTGTTACATGGGTATGGTAGAAGAAAATAAATTATAGAAATAAGGGATGGGAAACATGTGTCAAATAAAAAAGAGTATGTTATGAAAGCAATATTTTGTTCATGATATTCTTGATTTTCAATGAATAAGATATTTTTTTCACTATTTTTTCAAAAGGGGTAATTACAAAGTCTTTTTATAAGAAAGTTAAGATTTGTTCAAAACAACCCTTGGAACTTATTCATTCTGACATCTATGGACCAATGAGAAAACAATCAAAAAATGATGATAATTACTTCATCACTTTCATTGATGAATTTAATCACATTACTTGTGTTATGAATATGAAACATAAATCATATGCTCTGAGAATGTTTATTGGTTTTAGGAGAAAAGATGAGAAGAAAAGTGAGTATTCAATGAACAATTTGAAAACTGACAATGGTGATGAGTATAAGAAGGAAGAATTTGAATGTTATCCTGAGACGAATGTAATTTTTCATGATTATAGTTCCATATACACACCTCAAAAAAATGTGGTTGATGAATGGAAGAATAGAAGATTGGTGTAAATGGGGAGAACTATGTTACATGAACAAGGTCTTTCTCATTCGTATTAGAGGCAACCCAAGTGTACTGTTGTTTTTATTCAAAACTGATGTTTCTATTGGCCAAATTTGTATATGACTCCATACAAATTTTTTATATATAAAAACTACATGTTTCAAAACACTTAAGAGTTTTCATGATTCCATGCATTATAAATAAGAAAGGTGGAAATCTGGGAAAGTTTGAGCAGAAAGGTGAAGAGGGAATTTTTCTTAGTTATGCTCTAGAAGGAAGAGGATATAGATGTTTCAACAAAGAAATAGAAATAATTTTTAATTATAATAATTTGAAAGTTATTTAAAAATATATTAAGTATAAATATAATTAAATAGATAAGGAAGTTGAGTAGTATTAAGAAATATTTTTCAACATTTATGATAAGGATACATCCAATTGTAATCCTACTCAAAAACAAGAATCAGACTCATATATTTCAAGTGATGAAGAAGAATCTCTAAAATCTCATCCCAAGAATAGGAATCTAGTGGAAACTCATAACATTATTGGTGATCAACATAAAAAGGTTCAAACAATAAGAACAACAAATTCTATTACACGTACTTCTTTGTATTCAAAAATTTGGCTGAATACTGTGAAATAATATTTTGAGTATCTAGAATGGGTTCAGTCAATGAATTATAGTTATACCAGATAGAAAAAAATGATTCATAAGAACTCGTACCTATTCCAGATAACAAAACTTTTATTGGTACAAAGTGGGTTTCCAAGAACAAAATGAATGAATAAGGTGAAGTGATAAAAGACAAGGAAAGATTTGTATATAAAGGTTACTCTAAAATTGAAGGTGTTGATTTTGATGAAACTTTTCCTCTGGTGGAATGGTTAGAAACAATCATAATTATTCTTGTTATTTCAACACAATGGAGTTACAAAATTTTTCAAATGGATGTAAAGTCTACAATTATAAATTTTGATCTTAATGAGGAAGTTTACATTGAATATCTTGGTGTATTTTTTGTTGGGAAAGAGGAAAGTTATATGTGCATATTTAACAAATCTCTATATTCACTAAAGAAATCTATGAGGGCATATTATTCTAAACTAGATACTTTCTTAAGGAATATGAGTTTTAAGAAAGGAAGGGTTGATAACAATATTTACTTCAAATAAATTCAAGAGTTTTCCTTCATCATAATTATTTATATTAATGGAATTGTCTTCAATAGGAATAATGAAAGATCTTGTGAAATTTTTTCCAAATAAATGAATTTTTTTTTTGAGATTTCCATGTTGGGAGAAATGAAATACTTTATTGGGTTACAAATTTTACAAAAGAAGAAACACATTTTTCTTTCTCAAGAAAATTATGCTAAAGAAATTCTTAAAAATTACGGTAATGAAAATTCAAAACTAGTTTACACCTCAATACCAGTGGGAACAATGTTGAGTAAAGATAGAGAAGACAAGAAAGTTGATCAGAAAGAGTTTCGAAAGTTGATTGGAATTTTTTTATATTTTACTACCTTAGGACCCAATATTGTTTATTATGTTAACTTATGTGGAAGATTTTATAGTGATCCTAAATTATAAAATATACTTTCTAGAAAAATAATCATCAAATACATCAAAGGCCCAACAAATTTCGAAATCAGGTATGATAGCTTAGAAAGTATTGATTTTTTTGGGTATTCAGAAGCTGATTGGGCAGTAAATGTTGATGATAGAAGATCCACATCAGGTGGAGTATTATTTCTAGGTAAAAGTTATGTTTTTTGGAATATAAATAAATAGAATTCAGTAACTCCCATTACAACTAAATCTGAATATTTTTCTACTACAAAATCTAATACCCAACTTATGTGGATGAAGAATTAGTTAGATTACAAACTTGTTGAATTAAAGTTAACCTTTATCTTGGGTTGTGATAATCAAAGTGAAATCGTCCTTTCCAAGAATCAGGTAAAACATTATCATTCAAAACATATTGATATCAACAATTATATCATCAAATATCATGTGTAGAGTAATGAGTTGATGTTGTAGTTTTTTTCCTAAATCGGAAAAAGCTACTGACATTTTCACAAAACCTTTACCCAGGGAAGCATTCTGTAAATTGATTTGAACAAGGTCATCTAACCCCTTTATCGTCAAGGTTGAGGTATGTTTTTTTGTTCTCTCTATGTTATTATATTTGTAATTTACTTTCAAGGGGGGGATTTGTTTGATAAATATATCATTATGGAATCATGTAAATTGAGAGAGTTGTGGGTAAATTGTGAATTCATCATTTTAAGTGTGTGAACTATTCTAACCCATTGTTTGAGTGGTTGTTGGAAACATATTTTTTGTATTCTATGGAGGTTTAAAATTTGAGGAAGAATAGATGGGGAAATTTTTCATAATCACTACTTTTGGACATCATGAATTTTATGTCAATAATTCATGTTTCATACAATGATTTAGCACACGTAGTCTTATAATTATTGATAAGTAATACATAGCTTGAGTATAAAATGTTTCGTGATTTATGAACCTTGGTTGGCAAAAAAATCCAAAGTGGGAGATTGTTAGGACAAAGATGATAAAGATTAATATCATATTCAGGTATTTTTATTTTTTGTCAATGGAGTTTAAGAAGAAAATAAATCACCTCCCTTTTTAATTGATAAAAATTTGACTGACCATCATATTCAATAAAATCAGACTCACAATGGTTAAGAAATTACATCACATTCGGAATATGTTTTCGGGATAAAGAGGATCATTGAACTCAGCCAAAGATTGGAATGAAATGTTTGATCCTAATGGGGAATAATTTGAGTCTTGCTAACTTTGATGAAAATGTGATGTTTGTTTTCTAATATTGGAGTTCTCCTAAATCATAAGTAAGTTGTAAAACATGTGATTAAAACTTGATGAAAGAAATGGGTGAAAAATTTTATTCCAATCATATTCAGTCTGATTGTAATCATGCCAATCAAATTCAAGATGTGTAGGAAATAAATATGTTTATGAATGAAAGGTAAGTTTCAACACTTTATTTGGAAATTGAGAAGATTCTAAAGTTGATCTTAAAAGTAATAAGGGTCATAAAGAAAGTCATGATACTTGTTAAAAGTTTATTAAAGAAGAATGTTTATGTATTTTAATCATTCTGGTTTAAAGATCATTGTAATGATATTTCTGGATACAGATTGGTTTAAAGGAAGGGCAGGATAGTCATAATAAAGGTTCTATTTTTCATTCAGACCAAATTCTTGAAGATTTAAATGCTTGAAGATTGTAGTTTTTGGAAATCATATTCAAAAAATAAATAAGTTACTAATGTTGATCCATCGAATTCGGTATGTCATCATATTAATTAGAGGTAGAATTTTTTGTCATAAAGATTGATTGGTATCATATTCAGAAGAGAACTAATTTGATGATGTTGAAGCTGGTGATACCGGTCCATACTAAGTATGCTAAAATAATCATCAGAAGAATAATTTTTTTTAACAGATGAATGAAAAGAAATGGAAAATTATGTGGTGGCCAATATGATGAAGAAATTAATAGCTATATCAATAATTTAGTTGACCATTTAAAATAGTTTTAATTACTTTTTTTATAATTCAAGTGGGTCAAGAGAAGAGATGAATAATAATATATTATTTTAAATTTGTATTCATCATAATGAAGCATGTCATAAGAACAAATTGAAATGGGAAATAAGAATTAGAATGATGTTTACAGAAATTCTAAAGCAGAGTTGACGTTGTGAAAAGATTTGAGAATGTTAAATAAGTGTTGAGAAGAGATTATGAAGTTAATATGAACCCAAAATTCTAAGGAATGTGTAGATTTAGAAAATTTGATTGAGTGGGAAATTTTTTAGGAATCCCACCCAAACCATTTTTTGGGTGAGTATAAAAGGGAAAGTACTTTGTACTTTTGATAGATTTACTATTCAATGAGAAGAATAGAGAAGAAGAGGTTTCCAAATTTTGTTTTGTTGTATTCAACTGGTCATTGTATTGGGCTGAATCATCGGACTGGAAAAATCATATTGTGATTTTTGGATTGACGAAGAAGTGGTTCAGAATATTCTCAACCGTATTCTCAAAAAGTAATATATTTTTCATAAAAAGAAATAAAACTGGGATAATCGGACTGGGAGAATTGGATTGGGAAATCAGACTCAGTATTTTAACAAAATTTAGAAAAGTTGTTACTAACTTCTTGGTAATAAATTGATGATTTTTTTAAAAAATATTACATTTGTGAAAGTTGATATAGAATCAACATATCATGTTTTGTTAGAAAACTTTGTATTTCATCATTTGTTATAGAAGGATCAAATTCATTGTTGAATTGTTTATATAGAGCTACATGAGTGAAATGGAATATCCTACTCATTGTATTACACAGAAAAGGTTTATTTTCTTACAGACTGTGTGGTATTAGATCATTTAAAAATTATAGATAGGATGTAGCTATTCTTGAGGAATAGTGATACTTATAAATTCATGTGTTCCTATAGATGTTTGTTTTAATTGTTTTCAATATGGAACGAAATATTTAATAGGATTCTAAGGTTATTACATAAATAAGGAAATATAAAAGAAAAATATATCACTGATTCACTCTCTCCCCCTCTTAGTGATACAATTATCTTGACTGGGAAATTATTGTACAAGAATAGTGATTAGCCTCTTCTTGATCTCCTTAAAGCTTTCCTCATATCTTTAATCCATAAATAATTTACCCGGTTTTGTGGTAAATTAGTTAGTTTGATAAAAAATAATGATAAATTTATCACAAAATGTAAATAGTAACCAGTTAATCTATAAAACTATAGATTTCTATGACACTAGTGGTTCTAGGTTATTCTTCAATTTCCTTTGTCTTTGAAGGGTCCACATAAATTCCATCACTTGTGATCACATTCCCCAAAAATGTGACTTCTTACATCCTAAAGTCACACTTTTTTATCTTAGAATACCTTTTCTCTTTTCTTAATATCACCAACACAATCATTAGATTATCATCATGTTCCTACTTAATCTTGGAATAAATGAGAATATAATCGATAAACACTACCAAAAAATTGTTAAGGTAGTCTCTAAAGAATATATTCATCACATCCATAACGATTGTAGGAAAATTAGTATGTTTGAATGGAATTACTATTAACTCATAGTGCCCATACCTTTAAGGAAAACAGTCTTTTAAATATCTTCCTTCTTCAACTTTAGTTGATGATATTCATAAAAAAGATACACCTTTGAGAATTATTTCACTCCTTGTAGTTGATTGAACAATTCATCAATCCTTGGTTGAGGATAATTTTTTTTATGGTGATCTTTTTGATATCTTGGTAATTGATATACACCTATTTTGATCTATCTTTCTTCTTGACAAAGAGCATTGGTGCACCCCTAGGTGATGTACTAGGGAGTATGAACCATTTTTTCAAATTATCTTGTAGATAATTCTTTAACTCCTCCATTTCAATCAAGGACATCCTATATGGTAATCTTGAGATAGGTGTGGATCTGGGTATGAGATCTATTGAGAACTCTATCTCCAGATCGGGGGATTCCAAGTAACTCTTTTAGAAATACATCAATGTATTCCCTAACAATGGTCATTTCCTCCAGGTTAATACCTTCCTTTGACTCAACCATTTGGTCAAGGTATGCTTCTCTATAGGGTATCAACACCCACACTGTTGATGGATTTTTTGAAGAATATTCATGATCTTCCTTTCATTTTTA
This sequence comes from Viscum album, assembly GCA_963277665.1. Classification (NCBI taxonomy): domain Eukaryota; kingdom Viridiplantae; phylum Streptophyta; class Magnoliopsida; order Santalales; family Viscaceae; genus Viscum; species Viscum album. Next base: position 956,781,319 of record OY728148.1, on the reverse strand, counting down.
GAGGATCGTGGGATGATTTAGAATATAAAAATATTTTTTTCTTCTAATAGTTGATTTCTTCTATATATAATCAAATCCAATACATGTCCAATATAGCATCAAATTTCAAGAAAGGAAATATAATAAGATTTTCAAGAAGAATCATCCCAAATATTAATATAGGAGAAGATTCCAACACTTGGGGTGTAATGATTAAACCACTATGTTTCTTTATGGATATCTTCACTTAAATGTATTGGGGATTCAATTCAATAGTTCTAGAAAACATTTAGGATATAAATGAATAAGTATAAACCGAATAAAATAATACTTTTTCTATTATTTAGTGAATAGCTACCATACCTTGTATGAATTCATTTTCAAACTCCACTTCATTAGTAGTGATGATATAATCTTTCCCTTACTCCTTTGACTTTGGTGATTGCTGACACTGGTTTCCCTCAAGGACATGGGGTTTAGTGCACTTGCTTGCATAACACCTTTGGTCCCTATATTTGAAGCATTGAACCATGGGTGGTGCATTAGTATGTTCCTTCCTTTCCTCTATCATGTTGTCCATCTTCTTCATCTATGTTCAATATTCATTAGCTTGGTGTCCTTCTCTCCCACACTTGAAGAATTTCCCCATCCCTTTGAGGCAATTAACATGATTCTTCTTCCTACATTTTTGACATGTGGGTAGTTGGATCCTATTTCCCCATTTTTCATTTGACCCACAATCCTGAAACCCCACTCTTCTATTATTTTCTCCATAACCGTGGGACTATTCTTTGAACTCCATATCTACATTAACAGCACATTTAATGACATCGTCAAGACTCCCAAATTATTGTATTTCTAGATCATTTCGAATGTGTATTTTAAAAAAAATAACGAACATATATATTTCTCTATCATTATTTATACAAAACCCAAGGAATACATTTAAAACCTTATGAGGGTTTCATCATATGTCATGACAACTTCACCTTCCTTTTTCATTAGATATATGAATTCTCATTCAATTTTTTTTTGAAGAGTTCATGGTAAACTCTTTGTAAGAAATATTTTCTTAAATTCATCCTACTCCATAACTTCCATTTAATAATTTGGATTTTTGATCTTTACCAATTCCTACTATTTAATAGCTTCTCCATATAAATGACAAATTTCCATAGTCGCCATATCCTTATTAGAGAAATGGATCATAGAAAATATCTTCTTCATTGAGTTAACCCACTATTCCAATTCAAGTGGATTGGAAGTTCCACTAAACATCGATGGTCATTTTTCCATTAAGGACTCAATGGATAATTTATCCTTATTGGGTGAGTATGGACATTCCACATAGTTCATGTTATTATTCTTATCTCGAGACAACTAGGTAATAATTTCCACAAATTTTTGAACTCAACCTCCCATGTAATTGGGTATCTCATTTGGAAAATTCTATCATTGACACTCACACAGGTTTTAGGCCTAGTTTCTCATGATTCCCACCTTTTTCTAGAATAGAAAATGTTAGAACAAAACATAAGTAAATAAATCATGAGTAATTTATTCTTTTATGAACTTAACAGTAAAATAATATCTTATGGAATCTCTATGTCTATACTTTTCTAAAAATAGTCATCAAGGATGTTTTACCTATACATAGACTTATACTAAAGGTTTTTACTCTTGTTTTCTAATCAAAATTCCCAAATTAACTAAACCATTCTTAGATACTAACTTTAGTGACCCTAATTTTTCATACATAACTATTACATCATTTTTAAGATAAAAAACACAATAGAGTTAAAAATCTAGGATCGAAAAGGTTTATGTATTAAAAAAATTAGGCTCATAAATAACTTGTACACAATAAAACATAAAAAATTATTTAAATACTTCTTCTTTATCATTCTAAAATCTCACATTATCGTATGTACATGCAATTACCTAAGGATATACATCAATGAAAGGTGTAATATAAAAGCCCTATAAGAGGATGAATAAAAAACTTGAATCAATATAACATGGGTGAGCATAATCATCATATCATAACCCTAGGATCCTTATCAATATCATGAGGTAAAAATGTGATAAATTCAATCAATGTGGAAGTGCCTAAAAATGAAACATCATTTTATAGTGGTCAAATGAAACATATAGTTGTGAATAAAGCTAGCATCATGTTCACACATAACATATGTGAATAATCATAACATCATCACTGTAAACAAATCTCGAATCATGTTCACATATAATAAACATCATATCATGAGATAAAACACATTACCAATGCATTGGAGGGATATATAATTTTGTTCTAGTCATCACATCATAATATTTATATAATCATGCATGTCACATAGAATGTGTAACAATCATTTCATGAAATAACCCATGGAAAAGAATTGGTTTCATGAGGATTTTAAAAATTATGATTTCAGTAATAAACTTCAGGTTCCAAGATGAAAAATGGAAAAACATATTTTCTATAAGAATCAACACTCTTTAGTTAAGAATAAACAACTCAAGAGGAGTCAAATATGTGTTTTGGAAAGAAGTGTTATTTTGGAAAATCATTGTATTTTCCATAAAATCAAATAAAAAACATGTATATCCCAAAAAATAAGAGGGAGGAATAATGACATTAAATTTAAGGAACATTAGAGGACTATTTATTCCAAATATGTCATGAAATAAGGATAACACAATGAAAAAGAGTTGGGTTTATGAATCCCCTTACCTTAATTATTTCTTTATTTTTTCAATTTTGCACCTCTTGAATAAAAAACACATATTTATGAAAATACTAATAAATATGTTAATTATATCCATTTATAAAATTATTTATCAATTATAATCATTTTATTATATTAATTAATTTTTATTGATGAAATTGAAGTGTTTTGATATCATTATTTTCTTAAAAATTTCTTATTTCACTTTGATTTCTCAATTTTCATTTAGAGTCATTTATAGAAAAGTATTACTAACTCCAGTAGATTATAATAAATGTAATTAATTATTTATATATTATATATAATTATTAATATCCATCCATGAAGGTGGTTATAAGAATTGTCTTAAAAATGTCTCTGTATGTGGTTAATCAACCTTTAACGGGACGTTGTTAAAAGAGAGGGAAATATAAGTATTGCATTTATTTTTATCAGAAATATGACAATTACATCATGTTAATATAAATAATATAATTTTAAATTATTGAATAATTAGTTTTATAGTATATGGGTTTTAAATTAATTGGTAAAAATAAGAAATATAATAAGAAAAAAATGGAATTGTTAATAGAGACTTACTCTCTCCTCAATGTAGCTTCTCTTGTAAGATGCTATAACATCTTTGGTGATTAGAGTTGGATTGCTCCAAAATGTCCCTAAGTAATGTAATGGGATTTAGAAGGAGTATTTGTGAATATATTTTACTTTGGAATATTTGAGAGGAGTGTGTTTCCAAGGGAAGGGAGAGGGGTTATTTATACTTTAAGAGAGGTGTATTTTTAGATGAAAATATTTAATAAAATAATATATCAAAGGAAAAAACATGTAATAGTGCATTTTTGACAAAATAAATTTTATATAAATACAATATATTGGGTTTAAGACTTTAAATCCTCTTTATAATTCTAATTCATTATATTTTTAAAAATAAAAGTTAAGAAAAAACGAAATTGATATTTTAAGGAATTACTTTTGAATTTCGGTTTTGGAAAGTGATTTTTAGGTTTGAATATTTATTTTATTGTATTTTAATGACTCATTTATGAAATTAAATATATAATGGCCGAAAATATATTTCTGTAAGGTATTATGTCATTATTAAATAATGAATTATGTAACATAAGATACATCGTTTATGTGAAAAAATATATTTTTTACTATTCACCTAAAAATTGAAGTATTTTAGAAAATTACCAAAAACACACCCAAGGAAAATATTAACATGATCATTTAAAAAATGATATTAATTTAATAACAATAAATATCTAAAATAGGTAAAATATAATTATTAAAAGGAAAATAATGATTTTTACAAAATACTTTAAAATAGAGTTTATTAAAAATATGCTTTATTTTCTTTGAGGTTATTAATCATGATATTTATTTTATTGAATTATAATATTTTTATTTACATAAATTAATCATGATAAATGTTATTTATATCATAATTTATTATTTTTTGGTAAAATTACTCTTCCAATGGTCAGGTTACTATTACTAACAATCAGGTTACTATTCCAACGGTCACATTACTATTCCAACAGTCACATTACCTTATATATATACCACTCAATTATTTCATTCAAAATTCAAATCCATTCCTCTCAAGGTTCTATATTTCCATTTTAAATATTGTTTATTGGTTTAATATATATATTTTTCTTTTATATAGTGTTGGTAGTGGGGCCAGTAATTCTAGTAGATGAGGTCGATCCATATTTTCTCATTTTAGCTTTTATATTTTATACTTTTTGTCTAGATGTATGTTTTGGAAATTTATTTGTTTTCATTACTGATTAATGTAACAATATTGATTAATATATTTTTTTTATTGGTTTCTATATATTATTTATGTGTATAATATATAATATAATACAACACACATTTATTTAGGAAACAAATTTTACTAGTAAACATTATGTCATTACAATGGGGTAACACATCTCCTGTCTAAACATAAATATACTATAGAATTCTAGCTACCAATCTGATGAGGAGTAGTTGAGTCCTTCCAAGACTCTAGTACCTATCTTACTCCCCTACCACGACTATACTATGAGAAGTTCTAAAAAAACTTATGAAGATGGCCCATCCTGCCGCAAACATGGCACTCCAATGTGGTGTATGAAAACTATGGTTTATTGTGGTTTAAATTTCTACACTAATGTACTACAATGGAATATGATCCTAAGACAACCAGTCTGAAAATAATTATATGCAATAATTATATGCAATAAAGTGATAAATAGATATATTAATTTACTAATTAAAATAATATATCAATTAACCTATTTCAAAACCATGATGAAATGTCTTTGAGCATGTAACACAACCATTCATTCTATATCCATATACCATGGAAAAATCAAACAATCAGGTTTCTCTCTTTGTATAATAATTTCATCCTCCGATCATCACCCTGTATAAATTCATTTCAGTATGTGTCCCAGGGTGTATCCTGGTATATAAGCATTTCAGCAAGTATCACTGGGAACTGCCTACTATATAAGCATTTCAACCTCCAAGAAAATCCCTTTATATAAGAATTTTAGCATGTATCACTAGGCCAAGCATACTATATAATAACTTAAACACTACTAGGATATCCCTATATATAATCACTTCATCACCAACTCAACAAGTCGTAATAGCATGGATATCATAATATCACATCATAAATCTCAATGGTTAATTATCAAAGTTAATGTTTTTCTTTCTAATAAACATTCATTTATCTCTCAAATGATCAACAGTCATATCAATAATCAATAATAGATTAGCTAGGGATTCTATATCAATCAATCACCTAAGGTATCATGTCATACTCACCATTGTTTTAACAATTAACCATGTTCTTTTTGCTCAAATTTTTTCTCACCCAGCAGGTATCCATAATCCAGGTTGCATCAACCATTGATTCTAAAGGAATCCAATCCATGATTTACTATAAATTAACTAATTAATTATAGTTCACATTACATGGTAATAATCAAAATATTTCCTATAATTCACAATTAAATATACCATATGGCTAGGTTTAGTCTCCATACCTTTAACATGTGAAAAACACAACACTTCTAATGACAAAATCCATTAAAGAAGAAGTCATAGAATATCACAAGAAGAACCTAGATAAACCCAATACAAGATCAACTCCCAAAACAAAACCCATTTTCAAAATATGTATACTACAATGAAAAGTAATGACGGGTGAGAAGAGGTAATCCATAGTTAATAAACTCCCCCCGGATCGAATGTGAAAATGGGACATTTGGAAGGGGGAAGATAATTCAAAATTTCCTAGAGATCACCCTAGGAATGAGAGAGGAGAGGCTATAATATAAAATAATGAAATTCATAAGTACACTACACACTTAATACTACTAGGTATTAGGAATACATTATGTGTAATCATTTCATGTCATGTATTTCCTCATTTTTATGTTATGATGGAAAAACCTTTTTCCCCGGGTTAATATTTATTTTGATCAACATTTACACAATGTGAATCAGTTTCACGACATGTAACCACATCACATCATAAACTAGTTTACGAAATGCATATATAAATAGTTACATGTCATGTAAAATATACACAACATATAATTTTTTATTGAATAGTTTTTATAATAGCTTCTATAAAAGTGACCAAACCACCTATGATCCTTCTAAACTCATAGAAACCCCTAGTAATCCCATTTAACATATTTATACATTGAATCCATTAATTTAAATAGACTTGAATGCCTAAAATTAAGGTTATTTTCTCCATAAAAGGCTCTTTTTCATCGAATAAGACTTAGTCACTAAGGGTTAATTACGAAGGAAATCCCAACAAAATATGTTAAATGAAAACCTTAGAGTGGTACGTACCAAGAAAAATATGGGATCTTATTATGATCTTGGTTTTGAAAGGTTGTTATTATGTTTCATCCATTACAAAAAAATATTTATATATATAAACTTTATATATATGGATTTATTTTAATATTTTTAAATGAATGTTCCTTCTTTTATAAAAATAACATTTGTTATGGTAAGGTGAATTTAAATAACAATTTTTTTTATTGTATTACACAAACAAAGTAATGGAAATAGATAATGAAACTACTTTATATAACTCATGCCACACCCAATTATGGCATCATTGTCTTGGTCATGTAATTGAAAAATGATAGACTACGTTATACCGAAATGGATATTTATATATTTTTTGAACTAATACCAATTGGTATGTGTCACACTTATTTATATGGTAAAATGGATAAATCCCAATTTTGTAGAAAAGGTGAAAGGTCTAAAGAGATTCTTGATTTATTTAATACATATGTTTGTGGACCATTTCATATTGAGGCAGGGGTGGGTTCTCATACATCATAAATTTTACAAATTATTTTAGTAGAAATGAATATGTCTACTTAATGAGGTATAAGTCTAGTTATTTTGATAGATTCAAGAAAAAGCAGAATGAATATGGGAACCAAATTGGTAATATGATTAAGAAAATCCTCTTTGAACATGGTGGAGAATATCTCAATCAAGAATTCATTGATTACTTATAGGAGTTTGGGATCCTATATTAACCCACTCCTCATTATACACATCAGTTGAATGATGTAAGTGAAAGGAGGAACCACATATTGTTGGACATGGTGAGATCAATGATGAGTCATGTGAGTATTACATTATTCTTTTAGGGATTTTAATTATAAAAAAAAGAAAAAATATTAAAAAAAGTTTCAAATAAAGTGATAAACAATATATGATGTTCCAAAGGATTGAATAATAACTCAAAAGTGGGGTTGAATTAGTTGTTCACTTTTATAAGTTTCAATAATTTTGAAAATATTAAACCCTGAAACATGTTAAAGTTTATATCCTTATCATCTTTTAGTAAATACTAATGTATTAAAAATTAGTAAAAAAGTAAATAACATGATATTTACAACGTTTGACCTCAGTGTGATAACCTATATCATTTTTATAGACACTCCTATGGGTCTATATAAATTCACTAAAATGAATAAGTGAATAAAACTTGTGAAAACTCCAATTAGACACATTATATATCCTAATTGTAATGATTATACTTAATCCTATTGTATTATAAATTTTTCTTAAAAAAATTGAGATAAAACAAAAAAAATACTTTTTTCAAACTACACCACAAATTATCAGCTCAGAATCCTCATTATGATGTGGTTGCATCTGATTCTCTCCATCTGATAGAGCTGGGTCCGATGGACTCAATCTGATGAATTCAGTCTGATGGACTCGGTCTGATGAATCCATTCTCAATATGCATTACTCAAACTCTTCTCAACTGATCAGTCTGATCTTACTCAATCCAGTAAACAAAAAATTTAGATGTCCAAAATTCTAATGAGATTTAATTGTGGAAAGATAAATTTGACATGAATTCTGTAGTTCTCTTCTTTTTCCACTCACATAAAAAAATTTGAAAAGTACGAATATACATTTCTTCGATTTATAGGCATTACAAAAATACAAATTTATAAAACTAAATTTTTTTCCCACTTACTCTAATTAAAAAAAATTAAAATATCTATACATATTTTAATTTCACGTTTGACCACTTAAACACTTCACAAATATTATGAAATCTTCATATGTTTTCTTTATAATAATTCTTCTCAGACGTCCTAAATTTTATTTAGTATAATAGAAATTACTCAACTCATTATGATAGAAATTCCTCATCTCATTATGATGAAAATTCTTCATCTCATCCTAAATTTAATTTCCTCATTAGAGTTAGTCAAATTAACTTTCATTCTCAGATTCAGTGTGGTTGACTTTCCTTCTCAGAGTTAGTCTTGATTGAATTTCCTTCTCAGAGTTTGTTTGATTGAATTTCTTCCTCAGAGTCAGTTTAATTAACATTCCTCCTCATATTCTACTTCATAGAACATCCTGACCTTTAATCAAATGGAATCATCAAAATGATAGAATTATCACTATGATGGAATTTTATTTATAAGGGAAACTCCAATCTACCATTTTGAAATACTTCAAACCTCGTCAACTATAACTCATTCAGACTTCTAAAAACTTCTATGCTCAGTGCTTATGGATCCAATGAAAACTTTTTTCTTGATTCCTAGAATCAATACAATCTTTAGGATTCCCCTATTTCTTAAAAATCTATAATCATTATAGTTTTATTGATTTATGAGAAGTTCAATATTATCAAAGTATTATATGACATATATAGGAAAGTATTACGACTTCCCTTACTTTCAACACCTTCTTTATTTCCAACCAAAACTCAATATGATTGGTTGAACATATTCTCCCCCTTTTCCTCATAAGGATCACATCACAAGTGTTGCAGACAACTTATGATATTTGAGAATTAAAAACTAGAAAAGAAATATTTGACTGAAGGTTAGAATGCTTAAGAAATTTCTAACTCCTGACATCACTTTCTTCATTCAACCACTTTAGCAACATTATAACTTTCTAACCAATGTTGAATCCAATGAAACTTGATATTCATGTCAATGGATATGAGACTGATGGTGTGTCTGATAAAAAACTCTAACTTTTTGATGAATTCTATGACCGGTGGTGATCATTTTGATACTTTTCATCTGGAGTTTCTCAGTTCAATCCTTTGTGTCTATAAAACCACTTTCTCAAAAAAAAATTCTCCCCCATTATGTTTGGGTTTGAACATTCAGAAAATTTAACTTGTTTTTCAAAAAAATTCTTTTATAAAATATTAGTTATTAACAAATAAAAAATTTATTAAAAAAACATCACAAAGGTTCTTCAATCTCCCCATTCATATTTTTTAACAACACTCAATAATAACTTTTTCAACTCATTGAAAATTTTCCCAATTCAACTTTTGTAAACAACTCATGTTTTTTGAATTTTACCAAAACACGTCCTTTATTAAAATAGATTTTAGACACGACACTAATATATAAGGTTTTTTTTGAAAAAAAATCCATCCCTTGGTGAGAAGAAAATTGTATGGCCATGTTAAGATAAAATCCCCCTAACATTTATATTTTATCACTTTTTTCTATAAATTTTATTTTCCTCTCCCCCATTATCTGATAAACACTACTTCATATTCATAAAATAAAGATAATTAAAAACCTCATACATAGTACAAATTTGTTACTTTTTATCCCCGTTTGTCAATATAATCCAAAGCATGGTAGGGGACTCCCTTATGAGTTTTCGAAAGTCATTATAGGAAGATGAACATGAATTTTCAACCTCAACTCATTAAACCTTTATTTTGGAATCGACATTGTGAAGATATCAATAATTTGATACATCATTGAGATATATTCCAACTAAACATCTCTAGCAGCAACATTCTCTTTTATAAAGTGAAACTTTATATTTATGTGTTTTGATCTTGAATGTTGGACATGATTTTTAGAAAGATCAATGGCAATCTGAATGTCATAAAGTGTCTTCAATAGATTAGAAACCTTTATATACAAATATTCCAATTGAACTTTCATCCACAATATATAAGTACATACATGAATAGTCACAACCTAATCTAATTCCACTTTTTTCAAGGTTACTGAAATTTGTTTCTTACTATGAAAATTACACAACATTCAACCAAGAAAAATGTCTCCTAAGGTTGATTTTCTATCATTACAATCTCCTGCCCAGTCAATATTAGTATAACCATGAAACTTTTTCTCATAATTTATTTTTTATAATAATCCATATGACTTCGAAATATCTCAGAATAATCCTTACTGCCAACATATTTGACTCTTTCAGATTACTTTGATAACTAGAACGCAAATTTATAGCCTAAAAAATATCAAGCTTGATGTTATAAGGTAAAGTATACTTCCTACCATCTTCAGAAAGACTTTCTAATTCACACTTTTTCCAGACTCGTCTTTACTCATCTTCATCCTCACTGAGATAGGAGTAGAAACTTCTCTATATTCTATAATTGCAAATTATTGTAACAATTACCTTACATACTTTTCATAAGATAAGAAAATTTATTTTATCATATATTGAACTTGTAAGACAAGGAAGAAAGTTAATTCTCACAACAATGATATTTCAAAATTCTTTTGCATTTCCTAAGAAAATTATTTACAATAATTTTCTTCATCCCCAGAAAAAATAATATTATCCACATGAACAATTATAATTAGAGTTCCAAAGTCAACATCTTTAATATATAAGTTTCAGTCAACTTTTCCTTTTGAAAAAATCATCATTCTCAAATAATTTTCAATCTTAGAATACCATGAATGTGGATTTTGTTTTGGCCCATATAAATCATTCTTAAATCTAAAAAAAAATTCATCCTTATCAAGTAGAAACCCAAAACATTACTCATTGTAAACTTCATCTTCAATTTATCCAAATTTATATCTATATGATACACTTTGTAATTTTGATGACCAGTCACTACTCAAAACATTATAATAGTTTCTAACCACTAAATAGGGGAAAATGTTTCATATAAATCTCCGCCTTCAACCTGTTCATAGCCTTTATAAAAAATCCTAGATTGTTTTCTTGAAAATTCTTCATATTCCTTCAAAATATTTCTATAAACCCATTTTTTATGATAAATGATTTATATTTCAGGCAGAAAACAAGTTCCTATGTTTCATTTTTCTCAATTTGATCCAACTCTTAATTCATAGAATTCACCCATTCTTTGTGTTAAATAGCTTATCAGACTGATTCTGGTTCAAATTTTGAGATGAGTGAAGTTTAATTTTCTAATCTCAGCTTTCTTATAGCCTAAACTAGAGCCTTCAAATTCCCCAAAATATTTGTAGCCTTAAAAAAATTTAAAACTAGGAAATTTCAGAGTTCCTCTTCCTTCTTCACTTTCCTCATCATACAATTCTTCTGAATATTCACGAACATTACTTGTATCACTTTCTTTTTCATTGGAAAATTTCATTTTTTATTCCTCAAAATCCACATAAAATTTTGTTAAATAAGTTTTATTCTCAATAACTTCCACATAATATGATTCCACCAACTTTTATAAACATTTTTTCCAACATTTGTATCTTCTTACATTAGGTGAATAATAAAATTTCCTTCCTCATCTTTCTCATCAAACTTTCCCCGATCCAAATTTATTATTTTAAGAAAACATGGGATTCCAAAAACATTGATGTACCTCAATAAATGTTTTTTCTCATAGAAAATTTCATAAGAACTCAGGTTGGTTTCCAAACTTTAATTTTTCTCTAAACCTGTAAAATAATACTAACAACGTCACTCTCGTAGAACATTGAATGTTTTTATTCTTCTCACATGATTCATCCAATTTCCAACAAACCTATATTATTAATTTCTACTACTATATTTTTTTGTGGGGTATATAGAGAACTATACTAATGTTTAATACCATGACCTCCAAGATAATTTTCAAAATTATTTCTTTTAAACTCAATACCATTATCCATTCTCAATTTCTTTATATAAACCCCATCTCTTTATCAACTTCTTTTTTGAAAAACCTGAACATTTCTATAGGCTCTGAGTTGTGTTTCAAAAACATGATGTTTGTCATTTGAGTGAAATCCCATTAAAATTGATAAATTATAAGTATCCTTTTTTATTAATGTCTCATTGACCCACATAAACTGGAATGAATAACTTAAAGAGGCCCGGTGGATGGAATCTCCACTTTCTTATGACTTTTATTAGTCATCTTCCCTTTATAACAAGTAACTCAAAAACCGTCCTCTCTTCTTTTCAACTTTGTATAATTTTGTACATAATAAACTTTTAAAACTTTTTTCATTTTTTTCTTCCCATGTTGGAAAATTCATTGGAACCGCAACTTATTCTGATCTTTGGCACTTAGATAACAAGTGTTTTTAAATTCTCCAACTTGAAAAATATTTACACCAGTTATCTCTCCTTTGGTGATAACTTTTTAATGTTTCACTAAGCACCGTCTGGTCCTGGTCCTCCTGAGACTCTATCAAAATTTCAAACTTCTACATAAGTCACGACACATGAAGGAAAACCCCATGTATGTGTGAGTTAACAATACTTAGTAAGACACACCGAAACCAAAAAATATACTAATAAAACTAATATTTTTGACATTTTTTATAGGCATTTCAACTGTTTTAACCCTCCTAATTTATCAATTTGAGCTTATATTGATCAATTTTGGATTTATGGTGTGTTTTGATCTAAAATGTGAAATGTGATTAAATTATGGATTTTTGACAGATTTTTACGTCAAGGGTATTATGGTCATTTATAGAAAACTATAATTCCAAATTGAATGATTATTTTTATAGAATACTTATATTAATTCCTTTAAATTTTTCTTATATACAAGAGGCTTATTCGAATATCTAAAGGCCAGAAAAAATCATTGATGTTTGAAAATTTTCCAGGCTGACCGTGTGGACCCCACCTCTGTAACGGATGTATAAATCAGGCTACACACCTACAATGGAGTTGATTAGAAATGGATATGATGTAGGACACATATATGCACTACCTAAATAAAAAGCATAGAGTTTTTCTCCCATTATGGTGGCAAAGAGATGTTATACATTGAAGGAACCTTCCTGGAAAATTCATCTCGAAAAAAATAAATTGTCAATAAAAAATACATAAATCCCCCTAGAAGAGTACAATAAATATGAAATTTTGAGGTTGAATGAAAAAGTAATTTATTAGCAACTTTTATGAAATATGGAATGTTTTAATCATCCATTTATATTGCAAAAAATGTGCAAACTTGAGGAGAACAATTTCTTCCCATAAAAGGAGGAGAGCTCCCACCTCTCATCTGAACAAATTTTCCATCACATTTATTCCAAGTAACCAAGGGGAGATATCTACCAAGGGAGGACTTTCAAAAATATTTCCCTTATCATATTATTAATTTTTTTATTTTCTTTATTTTTTATATTTCAATTGTAATTTAGATTTTTAATAAATTCATGCATGGTTTTTATTTTTGTGTTTTCATCCACCCAACCACCCTCCTTTATTCTCCATATTTTATACTTATTTTACTAATTTCTTATTCTAAGAATATCCACCATTACCTCTTATCCTAAAAATTGATATACTTACTCATTCCTTGGATCGGGGGAGGTATGTGTCAATTTGATTTATTCTACGGTAAATTTCTTATGTTTTAATATGTTTTTGATGAGAAAGTGTAATGTGCACTGGTGTAGCGATAACCCACCAGGAAACTAAAATCAAACTCATTTTTATTATTTTATTAAATTTGTTCCCTCCCTTATACTGAAACAAGCTCTTAATACAATGGATTTGATCCATTCAGTGGTTGAAATGGCATGCAATAGTGCCAATCTTGGAAGTTGTCACACTCAAGACTGAGTTGTTCCATAAAACTTGATTAAAGTAGGAGGGGAAGTTAACATTTCTAAATGCATTCAATATTTCACACCAATTAATAAAATAATAGTAATTCAAGAATGAGATCTCAAAATTTAATTATCAATCTTTATTTAAAAACCAACAAGGATAATGAGGGAAGCCACAAACCAATCGATAAATTCAATGTTCTTTATTCACTAATTAATTTTTTTCATTGCATGTTAGTTTAATATTTTCATTAATTAAAATTTCATAACCTTCCTAAATTAAAAAAAATGAAAAGAATTATTTTAGGTGAATTAAATTATGTGAGTTAACATATGAGAATGTTCCTCAAGTGAGTCGAACCTGGTTATCCATTATACTACACTAGGAAAATTAAATTTCTTTTTACATGCCCTATGATAGGCATACGTCACATAAAACAAAGGAAATACCTTCATCTGTAAACATGTATATTTATACAAAACATATAATAAGAATATCCAGATATACTCAATTAAGACACACATTCTAGAGGTATGTCACAACCATATTATACAAGTCTATGATTCCATATAGAATATTCCACAAAGCTCTCGCCTGAGAGAACACACTCCTGAATCTGATGGAATTGATGATGTCCGTCCAATAGGTACTTCTTATATGGTCTCTTCATGAGAAAGAGCATGCTAATACTTTGAATAGAATTCAATACACAGATGAGGATCACTAGCAAGGCCATGGGGTGATACCAACAAATCAATCTGAATTAACCTACTAAGTAGAGGATTGACTCCCATGTAGTGTTGGTCATGTCAATACCAGGAACTCCACCTAGGACATGAATATGAATAGAGGATCTCACTCTGGGCCTCTTAGAGGGATTCCAACAACTCTATCTAGGAATTACTGCTGAAGGGATTGTTGTCCCGAGAGTAAAAAATGATTGCGTACTAACCCTCGTGGAAAATATTAAGGTAAAAAACCCTAACAAAATTTTTCCAAGATATAGAGTACATGGGCTCCAAGACATGTAAAAAAGAGTACACAATGTGTAGTTGGGGTCACACTCCTTGTCCCTTGAACCTGGTTCTTACCCATGTAAATGGCTCGTCTCATCAAACTGTGTCCATTTAGTAGTACACACCAAGTGTGTATCCCATTTAATCTAACCATGAGCTAGTACACGTCACCATCCTATTCATGTCTTCTCAAGTACCAGTCCAAAGCTTACCCTGTGAACATAGTCCCATGTAAACAGCCTGTGTGATTCCTTAGTACATGTCGAGTAACCTAGGCGATACCACATGCTATGTTAAAGGGGTCACATTCCATGAGATATTGAACATCATATGGAAACACTAATAGCAGCTCATGTGGTCTCACAGAACATATAGATCATGATTAAACATTGTGCTTTTCAAGATTTTTCCGAATCCCATATCTACTCACGCATTTGATCCAATGCCTCTAGATTTCTATCTGTTGAACATTTCACCATGATATTGAAGATCCCAACTCATCCAATACTTTTTGTCGATAAAGAATGCACTACGCCATCAAATGTACTCAAAAAATGAATCAAATTGTCATTCGTTGTTGTGTGTTGAACAATGGTAAATTGGGTATCCTCTGTCATCTAAATTGCTTTTTCTCCATCATCACACCTCTATCAGGCTATTCCAATCATAGATCTGCAATATCGGATCGTTGCACCAAGAAATGGGTATGCAATGATCGATTGATCGAGAATGCTCGTGATGAATGTTGAATGGGGGAAGAAAATAACAAGAACATATTGGAGTAACAAACCTTGATCGATGTTCATGTTTATCTTGATCCATCATTATTAGAATAAAAATCTGAATTATAAAATTAAAAATATTTCTCCATTCAAAAACTCATAAAATAAACTCATCCCGCATAATGATCAAACCACATATCAATATTTTTATTGATTCATTCATGTTCATTGTATAAATCAGGAATGGGGAAGAATAAAATAAAAATACATTCCCTACCTTGATTCAAACCGATCACTAATGAATAATGGGGTTGTGTCGTTTTTTTGGTGAGATCCTTTGAATATTTTTTGCATCGATCATTAATCAAAGATCCTATCGACATTCATCTGAGAGGGTTCACTGAAGCTATCTCCAATGGCTCTCCAATGGTTTAAGGGTTGTACTGCTAACCCTAGTATTTTTCCATAATAGTCTATTTAAAGTCAATCAATCTCTGCATCAATAAAAATGAAATAAAATAATTTATTAAATTGTTTTTTTTCATTCCACGCCTGTGATGACTTTTCTACAAATGACCCATACCGACTAATGTGAAGTCATTCCTAGGGTAAACCTCGCATTCTGAACTCAACTGTATTGTCATATTTCTGATCAGGGTATCCATTTTGAAGTTATTACACTTTTCCATGAAAACTCTTCATGCATGATATTTAATATATTTCAAACATTTATTTTTGGAACAACATCCTCAGAATCACACAGCGTCTTAGTGCTTGGTCTCACAACTAATCTATATAGTATCCAATAAAATAGTTTATGGAAAATCTAAGGAAATATAGTATGCCACTTCTAATAACAACTAAAACAGTATCTAATCAATAGAAAGTGTATGTAATTGTATAAAGAAATAATTACAATGCATAAGTAAATAGTTATCACATTATCAATTAGTCTTTATTTAACTATATAAACCATTAGGTTCCTGTAGACACTCATACCTCAATCCTCGCTTCAACTCTGTCGGAGGCTGAAGTATGTCTGAGGGATATCATATCTTATAATTCTATTGTTATCATTGAATACCTACTCTGAAATATGCTGGAGCCTAAAGTATTTATGAGGAATATCATATCTCATAATTCAATTGATATCATTATTTAATTCATATTTTAATTCACATGTTATCATTCATACACCACACAATATAATGTCTTTGTTTCTATTCTTTAATTGACAACTAAATGACCATGTTACCATTCATACCTTACACAGTTGAATAATCTTGTTCAAATTCTCTATTTCATAACTAAATGTGCATGTTACCATTCAAACCTAACACATTATAATGACCATGTTCCCATTATTTAATTCAAAACTAAATGACCATGTTACCATTCTTAACACGAAATTAATTCAACAATTAATTATCCACATCAATTCCATTACTAATTCCACAATTAGTTAAACATAACAATTCCCTTAGTTAATTCAAAATTTAACTAATCATATAAATAACATTACTTAATTCAAAAAATAATTAATCACATAAAATATATTAATTAATTCTAAAAATTATTAATGACTTAAATTCTATTAGTAAATTCAATAGATAATCAACCACACAAAATTTATTACTAATTCAACAATTATTTTATCACATAAATCCCTTTAATTAATTTTGTAATTAATTGAGTACGTAAATCGGATTAATTAATTATTCAATTAATTAATCAATATCCACAAACTAAAAATCACATAATTAATTACATATTTAATTATCTAAATCACAATCTCAATAGATCATAATTATTTCCACAATTAAATATCTGAATCCTAAAATCTTAATATCTCATAATTAATTCTACAATTAAGTATCTCAATCTATAATTCCCAAAATCCACAATTTTTTATCTCCTCAATTGATTAATTCAACAAATTAATTAATTCAATTAAGAACATAATTTCTAAACATCTAATAGAAATTATACAATTACATACATTTATTTTAAATAAATACATTGATATTTGAAATATAGACATCCTACCTCAATTCGTTGATGAGCGATCACCCAATGAAAATCCTCATAATTTGAGCGGTAGAATTATATAGAATGAGATTCAATTTTAAAACCCTAAATCAAGATCGATTCAATCATGATCTCTTAAATATAGATATAGATTTACAATACTAGATCCAGATCCACAAAAACATGTCAAAATCTAATCAAAATAGGAAGAAAATCCCCTTTCTAGAATACGATAATAAAGGATAAGGAATAAGAAACCAAGTGAGGTAAGATCCTTTGACAGGGAGGGGTGAAGATCTTCAACCCAGGCTTAAAATAACAAATTAAAAAGGTTTTAAATTATTTTAATCCATAAAGGATTCTCTAAAATCATGAAATATTTTTTTGCGTTAAATTAGGATCAAATAAGATTTAAATTGGGGTTTTGATGATTAAAAATCTAATTTTTTGGTGATTCAAAAATTCATGCATGGTTAGTTGGGATGGGCAGACCAATTTCTCCTAAATGTGTACCTAAATGTGATCCTCTATTATGGGGGTTCATATTTTCTCATAATAGGGTGTACAGATTGAAAAACCATGTGTCAACCATGTAATTCTTCTTTGTCCAAGGTTGTATGGTTTGCTGGGCAGGGGTGCACGATTAGGGAAAACCATGAGCCAATTATGCACTACCCTTCCCCCTTCAATGTTTCTCAATTTTTCACCCAAACACACCCCAAGGTAAAACCCAACCCATGTAAACTGAAACAGGGAAAAAATAAATACCTGAAATTAAGACCAAGTCATCTTCAGTAAAGGTTTTGATCTTACAACCTCACCACCTTATAACATCGTATCCTTGAGCTGAACTCCCATGAATCTCTAGGATTCTGAGTCAAAATGATTAGGAAAATGATCCCAGATATCTTCTTTCCTTTCACATGTCTCCTCCCACACATTCCCATGTTTCCACAATACAAAAACTATAGGCATGGCCTTTCCCCAAAACACTTTCTCACATCGATTAAACACACATATTAGATGATCTTCAAAGGAAAAATCTATCTCAATCTCAACATCATCCATATCAATCACATTAGAAGGTTTGGGGTGATACCAACCTAGTTTTGACACTTAGAAAACATCATACATAGCACTGTATCTCTGTGGAAGAGCCAATCGGTACGCCACTAGCTTGATTCTCTCCACCACCTCAAATGCTCCAACCAACTTGGGTGCCCACTTGCCTTGTCTCTATATTATATAGCGATTGAATCTAGGAAAAACCCAAATGAATACATCATCAACCTCTGTAATCTCTAGATGTCATTTATTTCTATCAGCGTATGACTTCTATCTACTTTGGGCCATATCCATATATTTCTGAATCAACTGTACATGATCTAATGTGTCCTACACGCTACTCGGTCCCAACAACTTATAATCACTAACCTCCATCCATACTACAGGTTGTCTTCATGGCCTACTATAAAGAGCCTCACATGGTTCCATCTATATAGTTTCCCAATAATTATTGGTATGGGTGAACTCCACTAGTTCTAGGTGATTCTCCCAAGACCTACTGAAGTTTATACCATAGGCTCACAACATATCTTCAAGCTCATGTATAGTATGCTCTGACCACCCATCATTCAGTGGGTGGAAATTCATACTCAATAAAACCTACATACCAATCACCTTCTGCAATCCCTATAATAATCATGAAGTAAAACACATGTTTCAGTCTGAAACAATATTCTGTGGAACCTCGTGCATACAGACTATCATCCAAACTTACAAATATCCTAACTGCTCCACTCAGAAAGTCTTCCAAATATTCATGAAATTCACTACCTTTTTGAGTCTATCCACAATAACCCAAATACAATTATTCTTCTAAGGAAGCCTCGGGAGAGCCACCACAAAGTCCATGGTCACTTTGTTCCACTTCCATTCTATAATTTCCATCGACTATAGTAAACCTATTGGTCATTAATGCTCCTCCTTCACCTACTGATAGGTTTAGAATCGTATCACAAACCTTACTATTTTCATTTTCATTTCCAACCATCAAAACTATCTTTTTAGTTCACGGTGCATTTTGGTCACACCTGGATGTACCACCCACTTCGAGGAATGAAACTCACACATCAGCTTGTCTCACATTCTTTTAGTTATGAAAACCTGATTCCTAACATTGATGACCTCGTCCTCATCTTTTCTCTAATCAGAAGGTGACTCCCCACCTTCAAGGTTTTCCCTCAAGGTAAAACATTATAAATCCACATACTTCCTATCTTATATGTATCACAAAAATGTATACTCCAATGAAACTATTACGAGATCCATCTAATCCTAACTCTCCTAAACCACAATGTGAATCTCGTCCAGTAAGTACCTCATCTTTCACACAACACAAGACTCCTGAACCACCTTAGTTTGAGTCTTCCTGCTCAAAGCATCATCATCAATGTTACCCTTTCCTAGGCGTATATGTTGGCTCAAAATTGAATGGCTACATATACTCAACCCATCTCTATTATCGATGAATCAAGTCTCACTGTGAAAATATGTACTTTAATCTCTTGTGATCAATATAAACAGTAAAACAATTTCCTAATAGATAATGTCCCCAACACTTTAAAACATAAACCATTATACCCAACTTGAGGTCATAGGTAGGGCAATTCGGTCCATGGGGCCTCAACATCAAAGACACATAAACCAAAAATTGATCTCCTTGCATCAACACAAATCCAATTACAATCCCAGAAGTGTCCCAATACACTGTGTAATTCCCACCTTTCTCGGGTAGGATCAATATTGGTACTGATGCCAAAATCTTCTTCATCTCCTAGAAAGAATTATAACAATCTTATGGCCAATAAAACATTATCCCTTTTTTGGTCAAGCCCGTCAGCAATGTTTCCAATCGGTAAATGTCCTGAATGAACCTCTAATAATATTCATAAAATCATAGAAATCTATGGATATCAAACATGATCTGGGGATGCTCTAATGAAACCACTGTCTAAACCTTCTCTAGATTTACCAACACACATTACTCTGAGATGATGCTACCCAAGAAGTGTACTTGATCGATCCAAAAAATTGTACTTAGATATCTTGATGTATAGACAATGCTATCGTAGTGTAATTAGAATGAAATCACGATGTTGGTCATAATAATCATGTGTCATAGAGTGCACCAAGATGTCTTCCACAAACACTACCACAAACTGATCTAGGTACATATTAAAGATTTTGTTCATCAAGTCCATAAAAATTACTGGTGTGTTCGTCAACCTAAGAAATATTATGATGAAATCATATAGTCCATAGGTGCTTATAAATTCATCCATTGGTATATCATAATTATGAACTCTCTGTTTAGGATACCCTAATATTAATTCATTCTTTGAGAACACACAATCTTATCTCAACTGGTCAAATAGGTCATCGATATGGGGGAGATGATACTGGTTCTTCATAGTCATCTATTTCAACTTTCGGTAATGAACACATAAGCATAAACTCTTATCAACCTTCTTTTCAAACAACACTAGTGAACCCCAAGGAGACATACTTAGATAAATAAATACCTTATCCTCTATGTCCTCCAGTCGAGTCTTGAGCTCTTGTATATCTTCTGATGCCATTCTATATGGTGGAATAGAAATCATCTCTTACCCCGGTTTGATCTCAATGCTAAATTCCACATATCTCTCCAGTGTAATCATTGTGAAATATTAATTAAACACATCCTAAAACCTATCCACTAAGTGCGGAAATACATCTCACTTTACACCTCCATCATCCATAAATAAACTAGAAACCTGGGTTGTGATCTCGCTTATTTGATGAGTAACTGTCCCTACTCGGAATGCCTCGATATCCCACTCTCCAGAGTGAATATATTTGTAACCCATAGAAGATGTAATGGTAACTCTCTTATGGTAAAAAACAATGTGGGGACAATATGATACTAACCAGTTCATACCCATAATTAGTTCAATGCCTGACATGTCAATGATATAAAGATCCCATATAAATCTATACTACTCGACCTCAACAGTACACCCCTTGTATAATAAAAATCACTGTTGACTGAACCCCATGAGGTGTGTTTGTCGTCAACACACCACTCACGAACTCCATTATGAGGCTCAAACCATTAACAAGTTTTGTATAAATAATGGAATGATAGGCACTGATATCAAATAAGGCACTATATATAATAGAAGCTATAAAAATAGTACCTCTCACTATCAATGGTCCATCCTTGATATCCACAAGTGTGGGGTGAATAGAATGCAATGGTCTTACCCCACTTCCCCATGATGAAATCTAAGTCCCCTATACTACACTACTCTACTAATATGAGTGATATAACCCTTAAACTCCACATACACTACTTTTACCACCTTGTCCAGTAGAACTCCCGATGAAATAATGATATGGTGAATAATATCCTCTTCCTACACTTTGATTATAACTAGATATACCCTTATTACTCATCTATCGCTGGGTCCTGTAGAACTTTTGTAGATGTCCCATATTTCTAAAAGACTGTAACTATATTGGTTATTGAGGTAACTATCATAAATAGTTTCCTAGTCTACCACACCAGTGATAGATCACTCGATTAATGTCCTATGCAACTGATCCCTCTTTTTAGGTACTCTGTTTCCCACTACCCTGGTTGATGTTTTCATAGAAATGCTTCCAACATTCAAAAGTTGTACCTTCTAATCATCCAAATGGAACCACCTTTCCTACACTGGAAGCCTCTTCAGGTTACCCATATCTATAAGATCTTTATCCACCACCTCAGCAAACTCCTTTAACTGAAAATGGATAACTTGGGACTTAATCTCACATTTAAGACCATCCTAAAAATGTCTTGTTGTAGTTATCTCATCCACTGCCAATGTTGGAGAAAAGTGTTGCAAATGTGTAAATTGTCCGACATAGTCTATCACATAAATACTCTCCCATGTAAACCTCATGAACTCAGCTACTCTCTCCTACCTCAGTTTCTCTGGATAGATGTTCTCTATAAACTTATCCAACAGTTCCTTCCGTAACATGCCATTAACCTATACAGTCCACGCCTGAACATACCACCAATGATTCACTTATCCTCATATCATTTAAGAAGCTAACATGACCATCCTCTCTACAGGAGTCTCAAAGTGGTCAATTATAGTCTCGATGGACTCAACCCAGAAATCATCTCTCTCAGGTCCACCCTCTCCAATAAAATCAGGAGGGTGTTGAATTTGTAACTCTATTTTTAGATCAAACATACTCTCCAAAACCCACCCTGGGTCTCTTCCCATGAATTTCATGAAGTGGGAAATGTTCTCTTGGAACTGCTCCCTAAATTCCTCACCTGACACAATTGGTGCCTTAGATCCTACTACTAGTAGATCATCTCTAGACATATCCTCATGTTATCCTCTTAATAAGCACCGTCATAGAGAAATATCTATACCATTTCAAATAGGTACCATAGGACACCTTTTACTAAATTAACACATTTAAGGTAAAATACAATATTCCACAACAAGTCATTTCCACAAGCCCTACCACATACTCAAAACGGAGGTGTTATCTCTACCCTTAATAGTCTTACTCCTTGGTCCTAGATAACAAGGGTAAACATATTCTAATTATTCATGTTTCTCATTTAGACACCCATTTATTCTCATCTTACATCATTCTAAAATCATTATCAATTTCATGTTAGGTTCCATTTTCATTTCAATTTCACAAGTAAGGAAAGACAGTTCAAGTTCAATAACTTACCCATAACCCATTTTTCCATGTGTTCCTAAAATGATGCATGTCACAATAACCCTAAGTTCCTAGAATGATGCATGTAACTCAAATCTTGTGCCATACTGGTCCATTAGTCAAAACTTAGAAAAAATTAACATCAATAATCACAACACACAACAAGTGTGTCACCTAAGTAGAAATAATTTTCAACTGTAATAGAAAATTGGAATAACAACAATCCCACCATGGGTACATGGGTTCTCCCCCATACATGGGTTAGCTACTCCCAGGCATGAGATCATTACCAAGGCCCGACTCTTTCTAGTTGCATGTCTACCTTTACCAAACAGTAATACCGAATAAAAAGGAAAGGAAAAATGGACTCTAATACCATTTGTAATGTCCTGACCCAGGTGCCACACATAGGTGCCTCGAGTCGGTCAGTCGCATGACTCCAAGTGTGCCTCCTCGTATGCTAAAGGATACTGAATAGCAGTGAGGGTCTGAAATATCGATAATGGGGAGACTATACCCCCTTTTATCAGATTAAATACACTAGAAAAAAAATAAGAAACAATAACTATATAACATGTAATCATAACCTGAAATAACTGGAATCATGAGATGGCTAAAAGTATAAATACAATATCAAAACTAAAGAAGAAAATATGACATGCCAATGTTTGTGTCAAGTGTCTAAAATTAAACACAAAATAAATACACTGATGACACCCCTAATTGGGTCCCGAATCATTTCTAGTTCCCTCATCCATTCTCTATCCCATATCATCCTTATAACAATGAGATTTTTCCCATAACGTATCCAGAAAAGACAATGTCTATTGGGGTACTAATAAGGCAGCCAGTGTAGGGTGTGAGTACAGCTCAGTAGGCCACCAACAACAGTGTATAAAACAATATATAGTTAATATAAAGTATATACAGTTGTATAAATACATAATTACAATTCATAAGTAAATAGTTATAACATTGTCAATTAATCTATATTTAACAACATAAACCCCTGAACTCTCATAGACACTCGTACCTTAATGCTTGCTTTGGCTCATTCTGAAGCCTGAAGCATGATGGGTTGGGGCACATGGTTAGGGAAAACCATGCCCCAACCATGAATTTATCTTCCCCCTTCCAATTTTTTCAAATTTTCTCCCAAACACACCCCAAGGTAAAACCCAAACCATAGAGTTCTCAAAAAAGAAAAAAGATAAATACTTGAAATTAATCTCGAGTCATCTTCAGGAAAGGTCAGGATCATACACAAAGAATTTCATTTACTCTCATGAATTATTCATCAATGGAATCTTCATCTCTCGTTCTTATGTCTTCATTCTTACTACTCCTAATTTCTATCTTTTCTTCCTTCACTTTAGTATTCCCATTAAATATACTTTCCAGCTTATCCCACATACTCTTTGATGTTTTGAAACACATCACCTTCATATAACCATTTTATGATAAGGACATAAGAATAGAGTTTATAGCCTTTACATCAACTTCTATATTTATTTTATTAGTAAAAAACATTGGATAATCTTTCTTAATATGTATAAAACCAATTGTAGTAGCATCAACAACTTCTTGGAAAAAATATTGGAGATAGAGAATCATCTAATTCTTCAATCCATAATAATTTTTTCCATCAAATGTAATAATTCCTCTACTATTGATAGAATTGATATCATCCATGATAAGGATTAAATAAGGGAACCTTCCCTATAATAGCAATTAAATATTCAACGGATTAAATATCAACATAGAAGGGGGTTTAATTAGTTGGTCACTTTTATAAGTTGCAATACTTATAAAAAACATAATCCTTGAAACCTGTTAATGTCTATATCCTTATTTTCTTTTAGTAAATACTCATGCATGAAAATGTAGGAAATCAAGTAAATCATGTAAGATTTAAAAGGTTTTTCCTCGGTGTGAGAACTTACATCCTTTACATAGCCACTCTTGTGGGACTATATAAATTCTCTATAATAAATAAGTGAATACAACTCGTGCCAACTCACACTAGATAACTTCTATGTCTGAGTAGAAATTAGTATACTAACTCACATCACCTTAAAATTTTCATTACAAATAATTGAGACAAAATAAAACAATAAAGACATTCTTGAAACTTCCCCACAAATTCTCTATCTGGAATCCTCAGTACAATGTGGCAAGGCCTAATTATCTCATTCCGATGGGGATGGGTTCAATGGACTTAGTTCAATGAATTTAGTCTAATGGAAACATTACGATGAACTAATTATCAATATATATTACTCAAACTCTTCTAAAATTCTTAGTTAGATATTCCATAGTTTGGTAAACAAAATATTAAGATGCCCAACTTTATAATGAGGTCTTAGTACAAAAAGATAACTTTGACATGAATTCTACAGTGCTCTACCTTTTCCAATCACCTAAAAAATATATAAAGTACAATGTATTTATCTTCTATTAATAGTAATCCCAAAAAAACAATGGTAAGAAACTGGAAAACTTTTCCTACTTAATTAAATTCAAAAACTTCACAATCTACGCATATTTGAATTTGAATTTTGACCACTTAAACTCTTCACAAATCTGTTGAAATCTTATTGAGTATTATTTGTAATTATTATTTTCAGACATCCAAAATTTTCTTTGGTATGATGGAACTTCATTAGCTCATTGTGATGCAACTTACTTAGCTCATTAGGATGGAACTTCCTCAACCCATTATGATGGAACTTCCTCGTCTCATTCTGAATTGACTTTCCTAAATAGAGTTAGTCTCGTTGAATTTTTTGCTTAGAGTTAGTCTAATTGAAATTTGTTCCCAAAGGAAATCTTGATTGAATTTCCTTCTCAAAGTCATTATTATTGAATTTCCTCCTCAGAGTCAGTCTAATTGAATTTCCTCCTCATAGTTAGTCTGAGGGAACATCCTTAGCTTTAGTCTGATAGAATCCTCATAACTATGGAATTCTCATTACGATGGAAACTAAATTCTTCAACATAGAAATTCTTCAAACCTCACTATCTATAACTCATTCATACTTCTAAATACTTCTTTTCTCAATACTTCTATATCCGATGAAAACATTTTATTGATTCCTATAACTAATAAAATCGTTATGATTCATCCATTTCTTCAAAAAAAAATTACCATGATAGTTTTCATTATTTATGATAACATCAATATTGGAAAATCACATTCTGACTAGCAGAGAAAATTATTATGACTTATATTACTTTCAAAACCTTGTTTCATTTCAACCAAAACACAATATGAATGGTTTCACCTATTCTCCCCCTTTTCTTCATAAGTATTGTATCACAATTGTTATAGACAATTTTTGATATTTGAGAATTAATAACTATAAAATAATTGTCTGACTGAAGGTTAGAAAGTTTAAAACTTTCTAACTCCTAACATCACTATATTCTTTAAATATCTTCAACAACATTCTGACTTTATAACCAACACTCAGTCGAATGAAACTTGAACTTCGTGCTAATGGATCTAAGACTAATGATGTGTCTGATCAACATCTTTATTATTCTAACAACTTTTCCAATCGGTGCTACACAGTTTGATAATTTGTGTTTGGTGCTTCTCAATCTGATCATCTGTATCCCGAAAACAACTTTCTCTAAAACAAAAATTTTATCCCTATTTATGTTTAGGTTTGAAAATTTAGATACTTTCACCAGTTTTTCAAAAAACATTATTTTTCAAAAGATTATTCCTCTAAAAATACAAAACTTTTTAAAAAAAACATCACGAAGGTTATTCAGTATACCATACCATTTATGAAATTGAATGAAACCTATGTTGTCATACATGCATGTTTTTGGTGGGAAAGAGTTTTTTAAGGCCTGTTTTAAGAATAAAATTTAACCTTGAGGTGTATAATGTGACTTTATAGGATAACTCAAAGAAACAATGGGATATTACCAATATGAACCCTTAGAAAAAAAGTAATAGTGTAAATACATTCCATATTCCTTGAGAGGGAAAACATCTCTAAAAGTGATGGTGGGGTGGAGATAGAATTAGATGAAGTTGAGAGTCAAGGTATATAAGACTTGTGATAGGTACATGTTCTATAAATCCCCATGTAAGAAGAAACTATTTGAGAGACACAAGTTATGTGTGGGAGTATAAGAGAGGTTAGATAACCAGAATGGTATGGTTTTCTTGTCACCAAGGATGGTGACTAATTATTAGTTTATAATAATGATCATATAACCCAAAAGTAAGCAGTAACTGGCATATATGTTTCCAAGTGAAAATAATCCATCAATTCTAAAATTTAGTCCATCTACCAAAATCATGTCTATATATTGGTAGATCCTATAATTGATGTAAAACCCATTGGTTGCAAGTGGGTATTCAATAACAAACTAGACATTGATGGAAAATTCAGTACCTATATGGTATGAATAGATATAAATTGATTGAAATAGCATCAAGAAATTAAATGAGATAAAACCTTTTCACCAGTTGTAATGTTGAGATCCATCAAAATTATACTTGACATTGAGGATTACCGTGACTATGAGATTTGAGAAATATATGTCAAAACTGCCTTACATAATGGGAACCATCATGAAGATGTTGATATAAAACAACCTAAAGGTTTTGTGACTCCAAAGGAAGAAAATATATACAAATTAAAAAATAGTCCATTTATGGATTAAAACAAGTATCTGGGATATGAAACATTCATTTTTGATGAATCAATAATAGAATGTGGTTTCATAAAGAATGAGTGTGATCCTTGTGTCTACAAACAATTTTGTGGCATTACATTCATTTTTTAATAGTATATGTTGATGAAATATTACTTAACGGAAATCAAATACTAGTCTTACAATTTTTTAAGATGTTGTTAAATAAATGCTTCTCTATGATGGACTTGGGTGAGACATCATATATATTTCGAATCAAGATCTATCATGATAGATCCAAGAATTTTCTCATCATAAGTCAAAGTACATACATTGATAATATACTTATGAGATTTGGTGTGGAAAAATACAAGAGGGGATTATTTCCAATGTCACTTGGCATTCATCCATCCAGGAAAATGTTTCCTCAGATACGTGGGGAAATAAATAGAATGAAAAGGATTTCATAAGCGTCAGTGAGTGAGTCATTCATGTATGTTATGATATGTACTAGGATAGATGATTCCTATGCATCAAGTGCAGTAAGAAGATATAAAGATGATCTAGTTGGACTCTATTATAAGGCAGTCAACAGTATCATTAATTATTTGAGGTGTACAGAGGATATGTTTCTAGTTTATGGAGGATATAGGGAATCAGTCATCAAAAGATATAAAGATTATAGTTTTCAATCTTATCAGGATGACATGAAGTCACAAACGAGATACATATTCACTTTTAATGGAGGCATTGTGAGCTAGAAGAGATCAAAAAAGTCTATGGTCATAGATTTTACAGTAGAGTCCAAGTATATTGTAACTTCTGAGGTAGCTAAATAAGCCTTATGGATGCAAAAAATCCTCCAATATCTTGAATTGGTATATAATAGTAAATATCCTATTACACTCTATTGTGATAATATTGTAGTTGTTTCTCTCGTATAAGAGCCAAGTACACATCAACAGATGAAGCATGTACTGTGGAAGTGTCATCTCTTGAGGGTTTTTTAAGAGAGGTGAGGTTTTAGTGAAAAGTATTTCCAAAGAAGAAAATATATCATACCCCTTGACTAAAATCTTGACTAACCATAAATATGATTATTAAGTGAGTTCAATTGGAATGAAATTTGTAGGTTGTTCGATCTTATCCTCATGGGAGTTTCTTGGATTTGGTGTCCTAAGACTAACTAATTGTTCTTTAATTACAAGTATGTTTGATATATTGAATATTAATAAAACATATTATTACATATTTTCCATTGTTCTGTAAGACTCGAATGTAATAATTTCCAAGTGTATTTGTCACATTGATAAGGTCATAGCAGTTCTCTGTTATATTGAGAACCTTGAAGTGTTATGATGATATTCTTAAATAATGTTCTTCTCTTGGATAACGTACTATGATGGGACACACAGTTTTTATACTGTTAAGTGAGAGCACTCAAAAGAGGATGAGTCTTAGTATCATGATGTTCTCACTTGGTAATCACCAATAGGGGAGATTATGATAACGAACCACTGGTAGAAATACCACATGTTTTGGTGTCATTAGATATTCCTATATGCGAGCATGTGTAATGGTACTTGGACATTAAAATTATCATTAATGAATTTTATAACTCATGCACTTATATTTTATGATAAAAACCATGATGACATATATTCATGGTATGTTAGGTTACATTGTTCTTGTCATGACTCGCTTGTCATTAATGAATAAGTTAAAGAAGGATTGATCCCTTCTATATTTATAGAAGCTGATATCTCATCCATTTGATTGAAATAGAACCATTACATTAAATTCCATGTACATGGTGTAATGATGTATTGATTTTAGATATTTAAAGAAAGATGTACCATGAAAATAGGTTGGTGATATAGATGTGAAACCTGCTTGATGAGATATTATGATAAAGGTATTATATTATATAGTGAGTGTTCATTTTCGGTTTTCATCATTTCAAAATTAAGTTATTTCTCTTGGGTGCCTTGACTCATTTATATATAGTAATTTTGGACTTTTGGAAGGCTCTCTTGATGCCAATTAGAAAGAATCCTAGAGGGTCAAACAATAAGTGTTTCCGATGATCTTGATTAAATACAATTTGAATTTAATCAATTGAATAAATATTATTCACAAGAATGAGGTATAATTTTATTCATGTTTTATTGATCAAAAATATATATTTATTAATGAAATATTTAAATTAAATATTTATTTAGGTGTTTAATAAATAAAATAAGAGTTTGAGTAGACCAAGACCATGTCTAATAAATAATATTAATTAAAAAGATGGTTAGATAATAATTTTCGATGCTCAAGTTGGAGCGCACCATAGAATAAAAATAAGAATTTTATTATTATATAGAATGAGGTTTATTAAAGGTTTTAGTATTTTTTTAAGGTATATAATGCAATTAAAAAAAGTCCTAACCTAAAATCTACCTCAATAAATAGCCTATTATGGATATTGTGAAGGTAATTGAAAATAGATAATTGTTTCAAATAATGAATTTTCTTTTAACTCCTCTATCTCTCTCCCTATGAAGAAAAATAAATGTTGCAGATATTTATTCAAGATTAAAGAATGAGTGATCAATAATGAATAATGCAAGACATTTTATTCCCCACACTAGCACATAGAGATCGTTTAATATTTATCGGATATCAATGGAGCATGTGTGGATTTTCGCTAGAGGGATTCTGTTCTTGTATTCTCATAGCACCATGAAGGTAATTTGAAAGGGTCATTTCATATGATTAACATCATTAATGAAGAAATATTCCTAAGATAAAGTAATCATTTTTTATGACAATAAATTAATTAATTAAAAATTTGATGTTCAATCTCCTCACTCTTGGTTTTGAGAATATAAAAATTAAATTAAATTTTAATATATTTCCCACCACCACATGCTTCCACTACTCTCGAAACCATCATAAGGTGACACGTTTCTAGATCCTTTGGCAGTATGGATAGATCCAAGATGAGATGTGGGAGCGGAAGTCTAGTGTTAGAGCTCAGTGGATGTCGAGTAGTACGTACACACAGTTCCAAAAACTATTATCACTAGTCTCATGGACATATCTTGATTACTTTATATATATTTACTTTTCATTCAACGTGGAGTTGAAACAAGTACAGTCAGGCGTTGTAACATCTTGGTTAACACACAACCACTCGTTATGTGATTTTTGATTTTATGATTTTTTTTAATTTATTATTATCACCAAATATACCAGTTAAAAATGATCACACTTGTTAATGATGAATTAGTGGTTTTCTAATAAATTTTATTTCTCACACCTTGAATTAAAATATCGATGCACATTCAGACTTTATGTTTAGGGATTTGGATAAGGAAAAGGGACCTATGGTTGATGGTTGAGGAAATGATAATGGAGATTGTAGTATATCGAGATGGACTATGGAGGACCCTGATGTTTTACTTATTTATTTGTCTTCATATTATTACTATAGTTTATATTTCCACATTAAAACCCCATTTATTATTTTATGACTTGTGTCTCATCCTTAAGTTTTCACATAATTACTCAAGTTGCTATTATATTATTTATTATGTATTATTTGTATTATGACATGATACTATGGGTATAGTCACCCCACTGATGGACTTAGACCCTCACTGCTAGTCATAAACCTCTTGTGTGTAGGGAGGCATACATGAGGTCTTGTAGCACTCCGGTTCGAACATGACATTTCAGGTGAAGGCATTACAAAAACCATTAAAAAAAGACGCCATACTATAAAAATTATCGTTCTTAGTAGTGGGTTTTTCTTTTATTGGAAGTAATTTAAACCTTTTCCTAATTATTTAGCAGTGGTTACTAAAATATCCATGTATTACATGTTCGCTAGTCATTTCAAAGTAGTTTGATTCATTTAGCACTGGGTTTTTATCAGATTGTTTTTGAGAATTTATCAATGATTTTCATTTTATTTAATGGTGATTTTTTAAAAAAAACATGAAAATAAAATAGAAAAGATGAACCTAACAACTGATAAATATGTCAGTGGATGTTAGGATTATTGGTAGTTAATATTAACCACTGTTAATTAGGATTCAAATACCTTTTTTAACAGTGGTTCTAAAAAATAACCTATCAATATTTTAAAAAAATATACTTTTTAAAAATATTTAATAAAAAAATATAAATATAAATTTTTTGACATGTAATAAACTAAAAAATAAATGCACAATAAACCTATCATACATACATCATGCAAGATACATCCATTATTATATATATATACATTCATAGTCATCAAATCCTAAGTCAACTGATTACCTCAACCAACCCATACCTCAATTATCAATATATATATATATATATAATATGACCAAAAACAACCCATGCCCAATATATTCCAACCCCATGACCTATGTTTCATCCTTCTACCTCCACATCATCTCATCAATTGAAACATACCACATAATCTCATCAATTGTAATAAAAAAGATAGAAATTAAAACTAAACATAATTAATACGAATTACAATAGAATCATTGATAAAATTTAAACATTCCAAAGAAACTAAGAACCATCACCACTAACTTATAAATAATGTCTTGAATCGAATGTTCAACCTCTTTCCTTCGGTTAACATCTATCACCTACAATAAAAACCATAACATTTAAGAAAATAAATACAGAAGTGAAAAGAAATGGAATATATTTATAATGTTGCCCATAAAATTTGTTATTTTGTTAATAAATAAATACATTTTAACATAAAACAAATAATATACCATTAAAAACACTTTTAAAACATAAATTTTATTATTTAAAATATTATTCAACACTTGAAACTAAAAAGGTATAAGTATATAAAATTCTAATTGATTTTTAAATCGATCTGCAATGTGCTTGAATTTTACTTAATATTTTTTTTAAGAATTTGTTATAAAATCATTTACTATATTTAAAAACTAAATCAATGGTGGTTGTTTAATGGTTTCACATCAATTTGAGGTTGGTTTCTATGTTTTTTATTGTTACCTACACATTTATGCGTTTTAAAACACTAAAAACCTATATATGGTCATCCTAGAAAAAACCTAACTTGAAATGATATTACATTGATTCCTAAATTTCAAAACTAAATATATGGTAATTTTCCTCTGATTTTATGATAATCTGATGATGTTTACCTAGTTTTGACCCCCCAATACACATTTTTAAAGGCTTCGATACATTTAAAAAACCTTATCGATCCATTTTGAGCACAAAGCACTCTGGATTGAAATTTTTTCTATGATTACATATCCAAAATAACATAATAGTGGTTTTACCATGATATCACATCAATCTGTAGTCTTTTTCTATGGTTTTGACTATTACAAGCGTATTTTAGTTTATTAAAACACTAAAAACATGTTATTGGAATCATAGGATAACCGTAAGTAAAAATGATGTGTCATAAATTATTAAATTTTAAAAATAAATATTTGGTCATTTTACTATGATTTAATAGAAATTAGATGATGTTTTCTTGGTTTTGTCCCCCTGATGAATGTTTTTAAAAGGCTTTAGTACCTTTAAAAACTATTTACCGATCAATTCAGATCACACTACACGTTATATTGATGTTTTTTCTATGTGTAAACATAAAAAATAACTAACATATAGATGTATCACGATTTCATGTCAATTTAGGGTCTTTTTCTATGGTTTTGATCATTTCATGCATGTTTAAGTGTTTTAAAACACAAAAAACGTGTTTACAGGTATCCTAGGAAATCTGTAACTTGAAATGATGTGTCGTTAGTTTTTATATTTCAAAAATAAATATATGTTTGTTCTTCATTGTTTTCATGGTAACTCGATGATTTTTTCCTAGTTTTGTCCCTCTATCAAATGTTTTTAAAGGCTTCGATACCTTTAAAAAACTATTAATTAAGCCATTATGACCACACAACTTATCGGATTGACATGTTGTCAATGTGTATACTACATAAATAACTCAACAGTGGTTTTCCCATGATTTCATGTTAAAATGGATTAATTTTATATGTTTTTTACCATTACACACACATTTTTGTGTTTTAAAACACTGAAAATCCATTTAATGACATTCCAGGAAAACCATAACTTAAATTGATGTTATAACGGTTCTTACATTTCAAAAATAAATCTATGGTAATTTTTCTATGATTTCATGGAAATATGACAACATTGTCTGGGTTTTGACCCCCAGAAACATATTTCTAAAGGCTTTAGAACTTTTAAAATCTATTTACCAAGCCATTCTGACCACACTTCACATCATATTGACATTACGCATACACTTCAAAAATTAAACAATAGTGGTTGTCCCATGATTTTACATAAATCTGATGTTTTCTTCTATGGATTTGACTGTTGCATGTTTTAGTGTTTTAAAATACTAAAAATGAATCTATGGGAATCCTAATAAAACCGTAACTCAAAATGACATCTCATCTATTAATAGATTTTAAAAATCCACCTATGGTAATTGAATTATGATTTCATGTCAATAGAATTATTTTTTCTTGGTTTTGAATCCCCACCACATGTTATTAAAGGGTTTGTTACCTTTAAAAACAGTTTACTAAGCCATTCCAACTACATCGCACATCAAATTGATGTGTTGTTGGTGAGTAAATGTAAAAAATAACTAATTGGTATATTTACCCAGATTTCACATTAATATGAGTTCATTTTCACTTTTTTTGAATGTTACACACTCATTTTAGTGTTTTAAAACACAAAAAAACACATTTACGGGTATCTCGGGAAAATAATAACTCAGAATGATGTTCTGTTCGTTCCAAAATTTCAAAAATAAATCTATGGTTGTTTTAATTTTATTTCATAGAAATATACTGATGTTTTCCTAGTTTTGACCCCTATATACATGTTTTTAAAGGATTTAATATCTTTAAAAATCATTTACCAAGTCATTCCGACCACAACATATGTTAGATTGAGGTATTGTCTATGCGTAAATTTCAAAAATAACTCAATAGTTAATTTAGCAAGATTTGACATCAATATAAGTTATTTTTCTATGGTTTTCACCATTATATTCTTGTTTTACACTTTTAAAACACTACAAATGTGTTTACAGGCATCCCAAGAAAACCATAATCATAATGAGATATTATCAGTTTCTACATTTCAAAAATTAATCTATAGTCATTTTTATATAATTTCTTGGGAATCTGACAATGTTTTCCTGGTTTTGACCCTCTGACAGACATTTTTAAAGGCTTCGGTACCATTAAAAATAGTTTACCATCCATTCTGACCACACTGCATATCAGATTGATATTTTATCTAGGAATACACATTATAAATAACTAAACAATGGGTTTTTCATGACCTCATGTCAATTAGAGGACTTTTTTTGTTTTTATTGTTACATGCATGTTTATGTGGTTTCGAACACTAAAAACCGACTTATGAACATTCCAAAAAATTTGTAACACATAATGACATATCGCCAGGTCGTACATTTCAAAAATCAATGAACAATTTTTTTCCCATCTACTTTTACGGAAAAATGTTGAAATTTCCTAGTTGTGACACCCCAACACACATTTTTAAAGGCTTTGATGCCTTTATAATTTATTTACTAAGTCATTCCAACCACACCGCTTGTCATAATGATTTTTTGTCTATGATTACATGTCAAAAATAATTCAATGGTGGTTTTCTTATGGTTTCAAGTCAATTTGATGTTTTTTTTCTTTAGTTTGGAATATTATACACATGTTTTAGTAGTTTAAAACACTAAAAATGCATTTACAGGAATCCCTGGAAAACTGTAACTTGGAATAACATGTTGTTGGTTCCTATTTTTCAAAAAATATCTATGGTTATTTTCCTCTAAATTCATGGAAATCCAACATCATTTTTCTAATTTTGACCCCCTATCATGCGTTTTTTAAGGATTTAGTACCTTCAAAAACTATTTACTAAGGAATTTTCACTACACCACAATTCTAATTGATATTTTTTATATGAGTACATGTAAAAAATAATTCAATGGTGGTTTTCTCTTGATTTCATGCCAATATGATATCGTTTTCTATGGTTTGAACCATTACACACATGTTTTGGTGTTTTAAAACACTAAAAATACATTTACAGGCATATCAGGTAAACTATAACTCGAAATGATGTGTCATCTATTCCTACATTTCAAAAATCAATCCACAGTCATTTTCCCCTAATTTTATGTTGATATGGAATCTAATTCCAATTTTTGATCCCCCCCTCCCCCCACACACACTTGTTTTTAAAGGCTTTGGTACCATTACAAACAATTTACTGTGTCAAAATTGAGAAAATGTGTTAGAATTATTTTCAAACATAAGGATAACAATATATAAATAATTTTTTATGTGTAGGAATCAAACACACGTCAATCCGGCGCAAGATTTTGTCGGTATGACTCGAAGTGCATGTTTTTAATATAAAAGTGTCATTTTATTTTTACTCAAGGAAGTTGTATGTGTTCATTGAAAATGTGTGAATGGTCTACGAAATTTAGAATTTACCTTGATAGGATAAGCTATAAGGCTAGAAATTCCCTTGGGTATTATTCTAGTAATCCTTGAAATATAAAAACTAAATCATATTCCATTTTCTCTCACCATTGATCCAATGTGTTCCTATAAGTGTCATTTTCTAACACTTTTCCTTTCAACCTTGCAATTTATCTTTGTGATTCGCTATAAATAGCGCTACTCGAACCCCCACTAGGTGTAGTAGAAACTGATGATGACTCCATACCAAAGACAACTGATGGAGTATGTCTAGAACCCATCCCCTGTACATGTCTGGGATTCTCCTTCCCTAATACAATTGGAACTTAATTGTTCTAGTAAACTGATGATGATTTCTAAGGGTTCACATCCCATATTTATTGAATTTGAACATGTTAATACAAAAATATTAACAATTATTTTTTAAAATATATGAACTTCATAATATTTTCTAATTAATAAATTTTTTATTACTATGTATTGTTATTTCATTACTATAAAAATATAATATTGAAAAATAAATTATAACAACAAATAATCCTTAAACCCAATTAATTTGGGTTGGCTAGATGTATCAAACAGTGATAAATTAGCATCATTTTATCCATGTATCCATCCCCATTTAATTGGGATTAAGGATTTTTTTGTTATAATATATTTTTTTATTATTATTTTATAGTAATGAAATAACATGAAATGATAATGAAAAATACTTACTCTAACATCTTTGGTAGGGTCATTTACAAAACTGACATCAGACTCCCTATGCACTTTACACCACATGTATGTATGGCCAACAGAGTAACCTAATTCATTAGACTTTATAAAAAATATAAACAAGTTAGAAAAAAAATGACTTATAATAAAATGATATAAATAATAATGAATAAAATACAAACCAAAATTATTATTTTCCAAAAAAAACTCTATGACACACTGATATAAAGAATAAATTATTTCTCATGATTCAGAGTATTTTTTTTCAATAATTACTACAAAAAATATCAACATTATTAAAAATTATAATTTTATTTTGATTATTTTATTACGATACTCTAAAATATGCAATTACTTCATGAGATTCATCTCGGTTAATATCGACAAACAAATTACATTTCACATGAGAATTTCATTCACACACTTTCTCATACATCTATCATGAGCTCAAAGATATTTCATTAAACTCATGTCATAATATTCATTTAAAATATCACTATTTCTTTCCTAATTTTTTCATAGTGCATGGGTGTGAAATAGAGCATGGGACATCCAAATGAAAAAATTTCTAAAAATAAAAAACATAACACTATATAAGTATATTAAAAAATTTTATTCATGTCATGTAAATTAGTTATCAAGGAATATTAAATTAAATTACCTTTAATTAAGTATCAAAAACATCATTTTTCAAAGTTGTAGGAATATACCTCCAATATTTATAATTAATGGGAATGCTCATAATATCACAAATTTGATGGCTAATAATCTGCCCACAGATTCTAGAAACATCATCAGTAAGTGCCCCAAAATCTTCAAATGGAATGATAATATTGAATTCCTTCAGGTCTCATACATCTTTCATGTTCATATTTATATATCTTATATTGTTACTTTTATCCATTTGAAAAATGAATTACACAATTAATAAAATATATTGTTTTTTACAATGACATACATACCAGTAATAGTACTTCACTGATATCCACTAGATGAAGGGATGAACAACTGCTCCATAGCTGGAGGTGAATTGGATGGTGGGATACTAAAAGCATATGGGGAATTGCTGGCTCGCTAGTAGTCTCAAGTACAACCGAATCACTCAGATCCACTGAAGCTTATTGTAGTTGTGGTGTTCTCTGAGATGATAACCCGCTAGGATTTTGAAATTTATTTGTTCTCAACATTCTTTCAATTCAATTGGTTCAGATATATTAAATGTATAGAAAATTAAAAACTAATAAATTTTTTCAAGAAGAAAAAAACAAGAACAATGTATAAATGTATGAACCACATATCAATGAGAAATTGTAATATATTTTCATTACCAATTTATACATTCAATTATCTTCATCTTCATTATCTTCATTATTATAAACATCTATTGTGAGGAGTGCTTCATTTTCACCCTCTATTGCAAGTTCTATTGTTTCCATATTGTCAGTAAAAATTTATTCAATGTTTTGTGGTTGATTAGGTTCACTGTCACAAAGTACCAATTGATCTTCATCACTCATATCATATAAGTCTCTCTACTTTATGTGTAAAAAAACTCTAACCTTCATATATTTCATCATCCACATAATAAAAAATCTTCACTTACAAAGCCAAGATAAATCGATCATTCTCTACATGCTCATTGGTATGGATAAATCAAGAGAAGTTGATAGAATTAAAATGTAATAAATCATTCATTATACCCATATCAATATTAACCCACTTTCATTTGAATAAGACAACCAGAAACTAACCATGATAGTTTAATTCAATTATATCAACCAAATGTCCATAATATCCCACCTCTATAAGTGTAAATACACCACTATTTTGAGTTTTTAAGTCTTCTTCCTGATAAATTGTATGAAACCTAAATCCATTAATATTGTAGGCATCATATATCTTATACTTTTTTAGAAGACCACGAGCCAAAAAACATAAATGAATTTGATATTTCAGCTTGATTTCCAACATTCATTATCTAGAAAAAATTATATAAAGCTTTAGTTTTAACATAGACAGAATAACTACATGTCAATAATATTAATATGAGTATATACTTACCCGATAGGTGATCCATTTGACAATCTCTTTATTAACATCATTTTTTAATTCCATCTCATTTCAAGATCTACCCCTAAGTCACTTATTTGTTGGACATAGAAATTCTTCAAAAAATGGTTCTGTATTAAGACTACTGAGCAGTATATATCAATGTGCTTATAGAAATTCCAATTCATTTAGTGTAAAATTTTACTCCTTTCGAATTGGTTATCCAATAATTGGAAATATTGATAACTTGTTTTCAAAATGATAATTAGTAGAGATATCATCAAAAAATTAAACACGATTGAATCTAGTCTCAATCCCATACAAATACAATGAATACAAGGTCAATCACTCTTTGGATATGTAAACATTAGCAATAGAGCCTTTTGGTTGATATTTATTCATCATATATGATTTCAAATGACTTATGTACCTAATGAAAAAAATAAGAAACATATAAAAAAAATTATGCAACAATTAAATAAAATTAAATTCACTAATGAAAACTAAAATTATATCATTGTACCTCTCAATTGTATCCATCAATTGATGATGTTCTGGTCAGCCAAGTTTAGTTTCTTCTACCAAATGAACAATCAACTGAATCATCATAGTGAATAATGAAGGGGGAAATAACATATACAAATAAAAATGTGTCAAAACAATTCTTTCATGAAGTCTATCAAGCTCAATTGGATTTAGAATTTTTCTACAACATTATTTGAAAACGGTAAAATAGTTTATTTTTCAGTTAACATACTACAAAATGCCAATGAAAACAATTGTTCCATCAAAATACATGAGTGTTTAATTTTCAATCCATGTAACTATTAATTTTTTTAGTTAATTCGCCTTGATATATTACTTGAATATCTATCTTCCACTTTTAAATTCTTTAATGTTTGAAGGAATACTTCTTTCTCTTGATTTTTCATTGTAAAAATAGTTGAAGGATACTTTGTATTCTCATTTTCCCTAAAATCATGCATTATATTCATTAACTCCACATTCTTATGAGCATTAAGGTTATCCTTTGATTTACCCTTCTAATTAAGCAATGTGAAAATTACATTACCATATAATTTTTTCTCAATATTCATTATGTCAAGATTATAACATATCAAATTAATCTCTTAATGAGGAATGTTGAAAAATATACCCTTTATTTTTGTGTTCCAGATGCTTCAAATATTGTACCTTGTACACTTTTACCGTTCTTTAAAATAATTAGATTTTCCAAACTCTTCAATGAAACTCATTAATTGTCCCATTTTTTCTGAACATAATAACACATTTAGTGGATTTCTCATTTTAATATCTTCATTTAATTGTGTCTTGTTAAAACTAGATTTATGAACAGAAATAAGGAAATCAATAATGATTCATAAAACATCCTTTTCTTTTATGAGGTAATTGTTGATGAACAAATTTACAAACTAGACAAGACAAACTAGTATGAGTGTTCCAATCCGATAAATTTCCTAATCCAGGAATGTTAGTAATTGTCTTTATTAAATTAGCAAGTATTTTTAATAGTTTTCTCATTGAAGCGTCATATGTTTCCATTCCATCATCTCATAATTCTCACAATTATTTCATTAGAGGTTGAAGGTATACATCAATTCCATTTCTAGGAATTTTATTTCTTGAAATAATCATCGAAATAAAAAAAAATATTTATTCATACATATCTATGGAGGTAGATTATAAGGGATCAAAACAACTGGCCCAATACAATAATTAGTACCTAAAGTACAAAAGGGGTTAAAACCATCAGAATCCAATCCCAAACGTGAATTATTAATATTTGAGGAAAAATATAGATATAATGAATCAAACATTTTCTATGATGTTCAATATTTTGGATGTCTCATCAAGCCATCATTACTATCTTGATCATGTCACTTCATTTCATATGTAGTCTTAGAATCCATGAATAATCTTTTCAAGAATCATATCAGAGGAATGAAATTAAATAAAGTTGAAGGAGTTTTCTTATTTTTTTTCTTCTTGGGGTTACATTGATTTATACTCTCATTGTTGTACATTGAATTTCATATACTTTTATGACATCTTATGAATTCTCCTTTTTCAGACTCTTCTCCCTATTAAAGTATGCAATCCTTAAGGAATTCATGTATCTTTGTATAATACAGTCCATGTTTATTTATGAATTTATTAATCTCATAGAATGATGCAATGATCATATCTTCACTAAATGCATCATGATGAAACTGTAAAATCATGTACATTTCATTGTCAATAATTTCACAGAGACAGTTTATATGATACAACTTCAGTAGAAAAGAAAACTTTGAATACTTATCACACCCTTCATACAGTTCTTATTGCACATCTTCAAATAATTCATAAAGCTTGTTTTTTTGGTCGTTGAACATATTAGAAGGATTAAAATTATCAGGTTCAATTGAAGCATTTTTTTTGATCTATTGAAATCTTGGACATTATATCCTACAAATACAAATGTTTCATTTATCAAATTTCAAACTGAATTCCCCTCTGGAGGGTCACTTTGTGTTTCATTGATAGGATTATCATTGTTTTGAATTTCCATATAAATATATTCACCATGCCAAATCCAACATACATATTGAGCATAAAATTGTTTCTATATAAAATGATCATATAAATCATTTCTATTTAACCATAAATTGAATTTTCAATCAGGACATACACATTTTATTCTACCATCCACTGGTCCGTTTTTAATTACATAATTTTTTTTTCAAACTCTTGTCATAACGAGGTGTGTTTCGCGGTAAAGTAATCCAACTTTTGTCCATAGGTATTGGATTTTCACTCTTCTCCATGTATATTCAGATATAAAGATATAAATGGTTAATCAAACAAGTACAATTAAAAGTAAACATCAATTAACTTCGTTAAGCTTGGTTACCTAATTTATCTTATAAATATATAAATATAGTATATAAAATCATGGTGAATAAACATGTAAACTCAGTATGTTCTTACTTAGAATGTCTCATGCCAGTGTGGTAGAAGCATACTAAATCTTTAGTGAATAATAATTAAAACTAAATGGTTTACTATCATCTAATCAACCATTGTACAAAACTCACTAAGGCTTACTCACCAAGAATTCATGAGGCATAAATGAATCATGCAATTACAGACTATCTATAACCCCATAGACAAACAAGAATTCATCATATAAATGATTCATGATCCCCATTTATAATAGGCATTAATGATTGTTATGTGTATAGGATTCCTAAGTGATAAAATTTATAATTTGATTAGACACTATGATATACTACATAATTACATAGAAAACCAATAATACAATATTAAAAAATTACACCTTATGATTGGGGATTTCACTCTCTGAGAAATGGGGGAGAGGGGCCGCCGTTGGGGATCACCATCAAGGAGCTGGGGGTCATTGTGGGGTCATCATCAGGTAGCAAGTGGGGTTGGGGTCACGACGAACATATGTGAGAGTAGGAAAAGGGGTGGTCACCATTAAGGATGAGGGGTGATCCGTCAGGGGGAAGTGGGGGAAGGGGGGAGAGGTATGTTGTTGGAGAGAAGGGGGGGTCAGTGTCAGGGAGATGTGGGGTCGAGGGTGAGGGGAGGTCACCTACATTGGGGAGAGGTGCGACCAAAGGGGAG
Organism: Viscum album; assembly: GCA_963277665.1. NCBI lineage: Eukaryota > Viridiplantae > Streptophyta > Magnoliopsida > Santalales > Viscaceae > Viscum > Viscum album. The sequence goes on along the minus strand of OY728148.1, from coordinate 956,738,096 downwards.
GGGCGGTCGCCGGTGTCAGAGATACGTTGGGTAGAGGGGGGTAATCCCTGGCTCTGGGGAGAGGCATGATCGAGAGTGAGGGGTAGTCGTTGGAATTTGGGAGAGGCGCGATCAAGGGAGAGGGGCAGTCTCTGATGTTGGGGGAGAGGCAGGGTCAAGGGGGAGGGGTGGTCATCAACGTCTGGGAGAGGCGGGGATGAGGGATCAGTGTGGGGTAGGGGGACGGAGGGAGTCACTAGCACCGGGGAGAGTTGTGATCGAGGTGGGGGTGGTCACCAGTGTTGGGGATAGGCCAGGCTGAGAGGGAGGGGTGATTGCCGATGTCGAGAAGAGGAACTGCCTAGGGGGAGGGGTAGTCGCCAGCATCGAGGAGAGGCACTACCAAGGGAGCGAGGGGGTTATGGCATCAGGTGGATGTGGTAGGGTCAGTTATTATCTAAAAATATTAGCAGTGGTTTCATTGATGCCGTCACTATATTTAAAATATATTTAATAATGTTTTTTAGTAGTGATTATTAGAACATCCACTAATAAACTTTCACTAAGACCACTCATTTTTGTAGTGCTAGATAACATAGTTTGACTAAATCTTACCCTAAAAGTGAGATATATAATTTTATTGTTGATTCTAAATCTATAAAAGTCACCAAGAAATACCATCTCTCTATCCTCTCAAGCAATTGGATTTCTCTCACTAGAATTTTTTCCCACTTTAGGAATTTTCTCACCCATAGTATTTTTTATTAATTTAAGGAATTTATCTCACTAAAATATTTATCACCCAAAGGAATTTTTTTACATTAAAGTATTTTTTTCACACCTAGATGTGATATTTTATGTACATGCACAACATCATATTATATCTTTATATTACATAAATGAATTTTGAAATGAAATCATTGAATCATTGTACAAATGTAACATACCGAACCTGGATGTCACTCAACAGTGCCCCAAGCCCGGTTGGCTACATGGCCTCAAGCACATCTTCCCAAATGCCAGAGGCTTATGACTAGTAGTTAGGGACCAGGTGAGTCATTTGGAAGACTATACCCCCATTACCATATTTTATCACAATGGAAGTCAATCACATTAAATAGTGGAAGCAGATACAATAAGCAGACAATATATAAAATAGAAAATCAAGACAAGAATATGTAACAAGCCAGAATTGTCTCATATACCATGATATAGATGATACATGTATCTAGAAAATATCCAAAATCGGTACATAGAAATAGAATAAAATACAAGTATCCAAAATCCAAAACAACAGAAAAGTGACCTCGTAGCATCGCAAGCCTCATCTTAGTCCTATGATCCCATGCTCTAAAAAAATGATCAATAAATAGTTTTTGGGAGAATTCCCCTACTATCACCTGTAACTATATAATCTGTTTGGGTCCCCAAGGAGGCCCAAGTAGGATGTGAGATAAACATCCCAGTAGGTTTCCACCTAAAAATCTATACAGTTCTAAGAAGTACTATGAAATATGGCAAACATGTGAAAGTAAGTAGTAATGTATGTGAGAAAGTCCAAGGCATATAACTACTATAAATAAGTAATACTAAACAGCCTCTTGTAGATCCCTGCAATAAGTTTCGGCTCCTAATAAGGCATCGACGAGCAATATAAACAAACAAAACAGCCTTTCTACATAACCATCCATATCATGTCTACGCGTCCTTACCGTATAAAGAAAACTATATCAAAAACCCACGACCATGTCGTACATCCATAATCATATATACCACAGTCATGTCTTATAATGAAGTGTAGATCACGAAAGGCCAAATCTATGGTGTTGAAGACCAAGGCATCCTCTTTGAGTCTCAGGAGAATCTCGATGGAAACTTGGCATAGGCACTGGTTGGAATCCTAGGAGCATGTGTACAAACATGTCCTACGTGAGTCCAAGATAGCTGGATCCAAGGGGTAGTAAGGCCTAAGGCATCTCATGGAATAAAGCCCAAAGGTGCATAATCAGCCAAGGTGTCCACTACAGCATTCCTGATCCATGGAGGTCCATTCATGAAATCTATGTAAATCATCAATCATTACATTCCTTTAACAATTTCAAACCATATGATTCTACCCACTCATATAAACAATTACACTCAAAACAATTCAATGAGTATACCCACTCATTTAAACCATTACATATCATAAGTATACCTACTCATGTAATCCACTTTAATTTAATCATGTCACATGGATATACCCACCCACTTATCACCAATTTCCATTTAACACATCACATGGGTATACCCATCCATTAATCACAATTACCAACAAAACTATTTAAGCAATCTAAAAATAGTAAACAAGTATACCCACTCATTTGAAAAGTTCCATTTAAGTATTTAATCAAGTTAGGCATGGAATATTATAATAACACAAGGTAAGGAGGCAAGATATCTCCTATGTATGTAATTAGGCCTCATTTAAGTACAATCGAGCTTCCTGAAACTAGGAAAACTCGATGTCACACCCCATGGGTAGTTCATCAATGGTAAAAACCAAAGTAAAGGCATGTTCTACCTCATAGGTGTCCTTGGGCTGTGTCAGTAACCAAAAACATATCTCAAAGTACCTAAGGGAGTACCAAACAGGTCCTACCTCATCTATTTCAGATTAACACTTTAAAATCAGGCTTGTGCTAAAAAGTCCAGTGGGCAGAAAAAAGGTCACTAGCCCTATAAAGCATCAAAAGCCGAAAAAAAGTATAGACCACCTATCTTATATCATTAGTGGAGTTCTCATCTAGTATCAATTCCTAATTCATCATGTTTGGGAATAAATCTAAAGAACATATGAAGAACAATAAATTAGGGCATAAAAGCTTAAATCTAAACAATGCAACTGTTGTTCTGAATATCAAGAATGGCTAAAAAGGAATCAATATCTTACCGTCATGGTTCCAACAAAAATGACAGGGAAAGAAATGGAATCCAAATGGGCGCTAGATCTAAAAAGCTAGATAAGAATGTTTTTAGGCTTCAAAAGAGAGAAAAAAGGATTCTGTCCAAAAAATAGAGGTCCATACCTCTATTTTTAAAAAACATAGTCGGACAATTACATGACAAGTAATTTCCTTACATGGTGTGTAATGCTCAGTTTTACGTTAATGGGGAAAAACCCTTACACATCGTGAAATTTCATAGAAAAACCATAACATGTTATGAAATCAGATTACACAGTGTGTAATCCAATAACATATCATGAAATTGGCCTGCAATTGGTATACAACCTTCTTGCCTATTATTTCCCAAAAACAACCCAACTAGCCCATGGCCCAGCTTAGGGTATAAGACAAAAAAGAATGTAAAATATTCATACCTCAAGAAAAACCTAGGATCTTATAATCTTCCCCCCTTAAAACAATTCTTCCTTGAATTTCACTCTCATGGGTAGTCAAGATCCATTTGAAAAAACTCATGTCACTGAGCACGTATGTCGGCCTCCCGCTCCTAATTATCATCTTGTGAACGGTCTTGCTTCCATAGAACATGTACTAGAGGAACTAACTAGCCTTGTATAACCTTCATTCTTCTATCAACAATACGAATTAGATGCTCATTGAAGGATGCATCAAATTGTAGCTCAACCTCCTCAGATTGAAAAGTGTGAGATGGGTCCGAATTATAATGGCGTAGTTGTGATACGTGGAAGACGTCATGCATGGATCAATACATCTGAGGTAACTAAAACTAATATTCTACTAATATGACTCTCTCAAGAATCTTTAATGGCCCAATATATAGTGGTGAAAGCTTACCACGTATGAGACAAGGTCCCAGTAAAGCTACCCCGCCTGTATCTAGCCATCACAAGGGTGATTGTTATAGCCTACCGTACAAAGCCTCATAAGGAGACATCTGTATCGTTTCCTGATAATTGTTATTATAGGATAACTCATCTAGATGAATGTGTCTCTCCTAAGATCCCCCAAAATCTGGGACACATTCTCTCATCATGTTCTAGTGCACTTGTATCATACACTCTGATTGGCCATCAGTTTAAGGGTGGTGGACTGTTCTCAGAAGCACCTATGTACCCAGTGCCCTCTAAAAACTCTATAAGAAACGAGATGTAAAGTGGGAATCACTATTTTGAATGATAGCGCGTGAGATCCCATGAAGTTGTATTATCTCATGGATATACAACTTTCCAATAACATTTACATCGAATGTATCCTTGATCGGCAATAAATGATCAACCTCTATGATCCCGTCAAAAACAACCCACGCAACATCGTTACCTCAAGGCGACCTTAGTAAACAAGTCATGAAATCCATTATGAAATCATCTCATTTCCACTTTGGAATAAGTATTTGCTATAAAATCATTGCTGGTCGTTGATGTTCCTCATTCACATGCTGACAGGTGTAACACCATGTAACAAAACTAGCTACCTCACTTTTCATGCTTGGCCATTAGTATTGATGATGCAAGTCCTAGTACATCTTGTTGACACTGGGATGTAGTGCCCAAGATGAAGCATGAAACTCCCACATCATATCCCCACGTATATCCACTGGAACCGAACACATCCATGGATATGTAAGATATCATCAACACCTACGGTCCAACCAGGAAGAGGTTCCTCACCTTCCACACTCTCCCATAGGACTAGACCCTCTGAATTTGATAACTACCACATCCTTACTTTATCCAATAGGGTAGATGTCACAACTATGGATGTTAGATATGTTTATCCCTCACTGTTGTGCACCTCCATATAGATCTTAGAGAATAACTCCATAAGTTTCCACTCACTACTTGCATGCTGCACTGTTTGTATCTGACTCCACGTGCTCAGAGCATCGAACATTACATTACCTTTACCATTCATGTATTCAAGCTTGAAGATCATTCAAAGGGTAATTCCTATCACATGGCCTTATAAACTGAGACTCATTTGCCAAAACTCTATCCTCCTACATCAGCACTACCCCCAGTCCAATACATGATGTGTCACAATTAAGGATGGAACACTCAGTTCATCAGCACCATGAAAACTACTATCATGTTTGTGAGACTGAATGGTAAAAACAGATACTCATATAGACCATACCTACTATGAAAGGTTGTACGAGGTATTTCTGTGGGTCAATTATGTACCTGGTGATTTCCTAACCTTAGTTCAATTTTCAAGAATACTCGAGATCCTAGAATCTTATCAAACATTTCATCTATTTATGGAAGGGATATCAGTTTTTAACCATTAGTTGATTCAAATTACGATAATCCCCAAATATCCTATTCATTATATCCCCATTTTTTGAAAAAAGAACTAGAAACCCCATAGAGAAGTATTAGGCCGGATAAACCCCTTTGCCTCCAAATACTCATGCTTCCACTTAATTTCGTACAACTCCATCATATCCACCTAGAAAGATAAATGGATACTGGTGCAGCTCATAACACTAGTTAAATGGAGAACTCAACCTATTTCTCGAGAGGTAAACTGGAAAATTCATATCGAAACATGTCCCTAAAACGATCCACCATTAGAGGAATGTCTACCGGACTCACACCTTCATAATCCAAAATAAAAAATAGCAATAAAGGCTGTCATTCTACACAAATCATGATAATAGAGTCCATATCATCTCGCTTGGACACCCCATTCACCCTTGTAAGTAAACACTACATCCTCTGGTGATGTTAATGCTACCCTTAGGTGATAGTAGACAATGTAAGATTGATAATATACTAAACAGTCCATCCCAAGAATGACGTCAAAACCTATCATCTCAAAGACATAAATATCTCAAATGAAGTGACACCCACCAACCTCAAGGGGGTACTCCCTGTACTAGAGCACATCATCCATTCTGATTCCCAATAGTATTTCTAGCATTAAAATGCTTTCAAAATACCACACAACAATCCCAAGGATTTTCACCAAAGGTGAGGATACGAAACTATGAGATACGCATGTATCAAAAAGAGAAGATGCAATATTAGAGGCTACTAAGATCATTCCTCTCACTGTAGATAGTATGAAACCTTGCTCCTCTGGGGTAGGTTGTGCATAACATAATTGACCTATACCACGACCCTGTGAAACAACCTCACTACTCAGAGTAGGTCCCCTTCGATGTATAAGAGTAATTGGTGTATGGCTACCACAGTAAATACCACTATTTCTGTAGCCTGATCGGCCAGCATTGCTCTAACTCCCTGCTTGACACAGATCTTAGAAGCCTACTCCTAAATCTGAAATCAAAGCTGACCCCCTATAACTCACAACTGGAGGGAAGGTCCTGCAAAACCATTGCATGTGGCCCATCCCTCTATAAGCTCAGCACTCGACTGGGTCACAGTCACGCTGATTCTTCATGTGTCCTCTCCTACCACACTAGTGACAAAACATCGAACTACTAGAACTCATAGCCAAATTGATGCTCATCTCATGGGAAGCATCAAAATGTTGCTTCCTTCCTAATGATGTAGAACCAATAGGTTGAGAAGAAAGATTTCCATATTCTGTATCCTCAAATTCGCTCAGGATCCACTCTATAATCAGTGCCTGATTCAAAATCTCAGTGATATATGTCAACCTGAACACGTTGACCTAGTATTTGATAGTATGTATGAGGCCTTCCTCAAAGCATCTCGATCTCGACAGCTCATCAGTAAGGTACATCAGTGAAAAAATATGCAACTCTGTAAAGTATTTTGAGTACTCTATAACCGTCATGGTGCCCTTCTCTAGACGCATGAACACACTTGATCACTCTTCCCATAGTGTATTGGGGTAAAAGTAGTCAAGGAAGTAGGTCTGTAAATTAGTCCAACCCATATCTCGTTGCCTTTCATCATGGTTCCAAACATCCCTCCAGTACTTTACTACTCCATGTATCATATAAGGGGAGTGCTTGACCCCCCACTCAAGATGTATCTTGATATGCTCAAAGATAGCTTGTGTGCTCTCAAGCCACAACTCAGAAGCTTGTGGACCATCATCCCCCTAAAACGTGAAAGGATGTTGCTGCTAGAACACCCATGTCAGCTCAGCCATAGTCATGGTAGGCTGCGGTGCTCCTTGAAAAATCTTCATATATAAAAATAACCCCTCGTGGAACTATAGCTCATCACATATGTATGAAATAGTCTATTTTACCACATAAATCACTAAAAGAGTATCCACTAGTATCTCATGGCCCACCACCTTCGAAGCATGGTCATCACCACACTCTTGGAACACCATTGGAGGTATTCATGGTGTCATGCCTCTACACTGCCAAACACTCGCCTCAAAATGGAATGATATCAAATTCACATTTCAAAATCATAGGATAGGTCAAAACCATCATAAAAACAAGTCATAACACACAACCTAATCCTACATCCACAATTGTATATAGAATAACCACAACACATCTAGAAACACTACCTCTCACCCAATCAAAATCCGGGTGTAGGTCAAGTCTCTATTTTCAATTTATATTCATTTAACAGACATTATTTGACATGATTTAACCAATGGTCCACCAAGTTCCAATCCTTGAGGGCTCATAACACCTCATGAACCAAAATTTGATGCCCATTTAATCCATACACATCCAATTCACATTAAAATTTTAATTTAAAAGGTAATTCATTTTCTATTTCATAAGGGACCATACACCTTATGAATTGAAAGATGATGTCACTTATCTATCCTCTGCACAAAGTCTATCACAAAATTATGAACAACTATTAGAGAAACGATCAAAATAGCATGCGTCAAATAATTCATCTTAAATGGAAAGATATAATTCATTATATGTGATTTCTAACAAGCGACTATATGATGCATGAGATGGAATACCCTCATCTCATAGGGTTGTAAGAAAAAATAGAACCCACAATTGCATCAATAGTATAAGCATAAATCATGTGTTTCACCTAATGGTGAAATCAAATCAACTCTAATAGTCAATACCATAAAATAGAAATTTCATTTAGGGTAATTTGGATTTTTCATGTACACGGTTTAGCTACAATCAAGCATAGCTCATTAACAAATTCCATTTTCCTTTATATCCATGTCTATTTTCTCCAAACAGAAAATCAAACCAGAAAAGAAATTGTCTCTGGTACCACTTTTTAACGTCCTCAACTCGGATGCCACTCAATAGTACCCCAAGCCCGATTGGATACATAGCCTCAAGTGCACTCCTCAAATGCCAGATGCTTCTGACTAGTGGTGAGGGTCTGGTTGAGTTATTTGGAAAACTATTCCCTCATTACCAGAGTATATCACAGTGGAAGTCAATCAAATTCAATAGCCGAAGTAAAACAATAAACAGAGAATAGGTAAAATAGATAAGCAAGACATGAATATATAACAAGCCATAAGTGTCACATATACCACGATGCAGATGATACATGTATCTAGAAAACAACCAAAAAATATACATCGAAATAAAGTACAATACAAGTATCCAAAATCCAAAAAGATCAAAAAGTGTCACAGTAGCATCACAAGCCTCAGCTGGGTCTCATGATCCCATGCTCTAAAGAAACGATCAACAAATAGTGTTAGGGATCTTTCCCCTACTATCACCTGAAACCATATAATTTGTTTGGGTCCCCAAGGAGGTCCAAACAAGGTGTGAGATAAACATACCAGTAGGTTTCCACCCAATGATCTATACAATTCTAAGATGCACTATGAAATATTTGAAACAAGTACAAGTAAATAGTAATGTATGTGTGAAAGCCCAAGGCATATAACCAACGCAAACAAGTTATACCGAACAGCCTCTTGTGGCTCTCTGAAATAAGTGGAATCTCCTAACAAGGAACCTATAGGCAATATAAACAAATAACATAGCCTTGTCGTAAAACAATCCATATCCTATCCACATAGCCTTACTCTATAAAGAACACCATATCAAAAACCCACGACCTTGTCATACAACCACAGTTATATATCCCACGATCGTGCCATATAATGATGTGTAGACCATGAAGTGTTGAATCCAATGTATTGAAGACCAAGGCATCATCATCAAGTCCTAGTATCATTTCGATAGAAACTCAGTATAGATAATCGTTGGAGTCCTGGGAGCATGTGTACCAGCATGTCCTACGTGAGTCCAATCAAGCCGGATCTAATGTAAAACAAAGCCTGAGACATCCAACTGAATCAAGACCCAAATTGAATACTCAACCAAGGTGTCCACTACTGCATTCCAAATCCATGTAGATCCTTCCTTGGAATCTATGTAAATCATCAACCATTCTATATATTTACCAATTTCTAACCATATGAGTCAACCCACTCATATAAACAATTACATTCAAAACTGTTCAATGAGTATACCTACTCATTTAAACCATTACATCTCATGAGTATATCCACTCATGTACTCTACTTCAATTTAATCATGTCACATGGTTATACCCACCCAATTATCACAAATTTCCATTTAACACATCAAATGGATATACCGACCCATTAATCATAATTACCAAAAACCCATTTAAGCAATCTAAAAACAACTAAAAAGTATACCCACTTGTTTAACAAGTTCCATTTAAGCATTAAATCAATTTAGGCATGACATATTATAATAACACAAGACAAGTAAGCAAGACATCTCTGAAAAAAAACATTATGTGCATATTTGTTATCATATAAAGAGGAATTTTTTATTTTATTTTATGATAAACCCATGTATTTAATTTTTTTTATTAAAATAATGGGTAATTTGAATTTTAGAATTATTATGAGAAAAATTGAGAAAAGTGCATAATTTTGGATTTATGAATTTTTTTTACAAAAAGGTATTTTTGTCATTTATTAAAAAATATAAGTCAAAAATTAATGATTAATTTTTTTTATTATACTGATTTTATTTTATTCAACTTTATCTTTATGACCTAGAGCTCATTCGAAGATCTATTAGTCCAAAAAATTCATTGAATTTGGAAACATTACTGGGCGGATAGTGTGGACCACACCACTATAACGGATGCACAAATCGGTCTCCTCGCGTCTAATTTAGATTATTGTACCTGGGATATCACTAGGACACATAGTAATGACTCTAAATCAATTTTGGAAGAGTTATTAAGTCATTAAGGTTTCCATTGATCGTTATAAATTTGAAGGATGCTTCCTGGAAATTTCGGTCATAAAAATTCTTATTCAATGAAAATTCTATACCTCCTTAATAAAATGTCTAAATGAGCTGAAATGTGGAGGTTGAATGGAAAACACATTTAGGAACAACGTTTATGAAAGAGTCCATGTGTTAATCGACCATTTATTGTGCCAACAATGCGCAAACCTTTAGTGGATAAAATTCTGCCTTTAAAAGGAGGCTCTCGCCTCCTTCCCAAATCATCAGCTCAACACCAATAGCCAAGGAGGGTTCCCAACGGGGCATGGGACGATGATACACCTCTATTTCCACCCCATTTCATCATTTTATTTTATTTTAGTTTTAGTTTGATATTATTTTTCAATTTTAATTCAAATTTTATTTTTATCAATCCATGCCTTTGCGTTTCTCCATCCACCTTCCTTCATTTCTTTCCCTATCTCTCTCTTCCCTTCCACCAACTCCACCAAGTAATCTACTACTCTCAGAAATGAGAGGATAACCCCAAGACTTGGCCAAATGGAGGTGAAGGTGATCATGAAATTTATTTAATATTTAATTTTATGTTTGTAGATATATTTGAGTAGCATGCACGCGTAAGTCGAATGTCCCTGATGTTGTGACTACCACTGATAACATGAAACTCAACCTATCCATATTATTTTATTTAATAATTTTATCTCTCTAAATTGGTTACTTCTTCATACATTGGAGTTGAGATAATCAATGGATGAAATGGCTTCAATTGAATTGGGTCCTAGAAGATGACACATTGTAGAAAAAGGTTTGTCACCAACTTGGGTTAAAGGAGGAGGTGGAATTGAGAGTGCTCAAACATTAAATGATATTCCACAATTTATAAATAAAGAATAGTAGCTCAATCATGAGAGTTCGTGTTTTTATTATCAAACTGAAATAAAAAATATAATGGATAATAATGATTGAATATTTAACCAACCCCCCAAAACAATTTCTTTCTTATTAATTCATTCTATTTATACTTGAATATTAGTATAAATTTATAATTCTTGCTTCACATATCATTATATTAAATAATAAAAAAACCCAAAAATATTTTAATCACATTAATCTAATAAAAAAACCACAAAAAGAGATAGAATAGGTTAATTAAATAAATTATGTGTACTATATAGAGAATGATATTCATGAGAGATGACCCTGGTCAGCCAATGTTCTGCACTAAGAAAAATTTAATTATTTTTTTCCACACCCCACAACAGACGTGCGTCAAAACTACTGATATTTCTGGGGATCCAATCATTGGTTCATCTACTTTTTCTATTTTCACATATTTTATATATATTATTTTATTTTAAAAACTAAAAAAAGACTACAATGATGTATTCAAATTCAGAATATTATGCATGGAAAAATTACTCATAGGTGCAGAAATAAAAACAAGAAGAAGATGAATATTTTAGAAGAGATCAGATGCATGAACATAGAGAAATCATTGAACAACTAACTAGAGAGGCAAATAGAGCTTTTGATTATGTTCATGCATTAATTGAGAAACCCAACTCTAATCCAAAGGAAGAACATGAGAAATTTGTGGAATAAATTTCACCACTTATATTTGAAATTGAAGAACCTGAGGAAGCAAGGGAGGAAGATGTATCGGTTGAGCTACAAGTGGGAGATCAACAAATTTTGGATGAATTCTTGATTAAATATGAAGAACTAACTAACTTACCCATACAATAAAAAGAATAAGATTCAGCACCACTGAAGGAAGAAACCACCCATGTTGTGGAATTTGAAGTCAAGATGGAGGATCCTGACTACCTACCTTTATCCTTAGAGAGTATACTCCAAGAGCCACTTACCACTAAGGCAGATATTGAAGCTGAACAAACTCAGGGAGTTGAACCATTCATTGACTCTATCCCTTCAAATTTTATTGAACATGAATTCTACATCACTCAATGTGGTTTTGATTATACAGAATTAGACAACCTCAACTCTACCTTGGAGGACGAAAAAGAACCTCGATGTGAACATGTTGAGGAACATATGGTGCTCCCTAGACACATTGAATATTTATTGAAGGAAGTTCATAAAGATATGCTAGTGTATTTCCATAAGTAAACCATGAAAAAAGATGCTTTGATGCTGAATAATTTCATCTTGATACTTCATGTTTTAATATTATTCAAATTGAATTACACTCTGACATTCCCATTGACAATTATTTTGATTAAGCGTACCTCAAGTAACTAATGGATAGAGAAGAAAAGGGTTCTAAAGTATCAAAAAATAAGGAGGATGATTCATACTTCATCCTACCCCCGCCATGAAAGTTATAACACATTTTAAAGGGGGGATATACTGTACTCTTTCACAAAAGGATGAAGAAAAAGATGGGAAAATCTACATGTGGTCGTTCAAATCAAAGAATATTTATCCTCTAACAAAATTTGGATAACAGAAGGTACTACACTCTAGAGGTAGTCAAAATTCGTGGCCCACTTGGGGGATAATACCAATATTTATCTTTACTTTCTTTCTAGGAATATATATTTCAATTTATTTTCATTGAAATAATTTAACATGCTGTCCCCTCCCTCTTTTATTTTGAGATTAAATGAAATGATCATTGTGATTAATTGAGTAATTTTCCTTTTTAGGATCGTGATGGTAGAAGGAAGCCCTAAACATTGAAGGGGAATGACCAAGTGTCATGGAAAAAGGGTGTTCAATTTTATTGTATTATCATTTAAACTCTCCACATTTTTTTCCACAACATGTTTTTATCTTTAAAGATAAAATTTCATTCCCACACTTGAATTCATGTTTTAATCGACATATCAAAGAGACATGAGTTTCTTAAGAAAAAATTTAATTCCCAGACTTGAATTTATGTTCGTGCATTAATGGACCAACCCAACCCTAAGCTGTATAAAGAACCTGAGAAAGTGGTGTAAGAAATTTCACCAATTATATTTGAAATTGAAGAACCTAGGGAGGCAAGGGAGGAAGATGTACCTACTGAGCTACAAGTGGGAGATCTAAATAGTTTGGATTAATTAATGAATAAATTTGAGGAACTACATGACCTCCCCATACAATACAAATAAGAAGATTCAACACCACAAAAGGAAGAAACCACCCAAATGGTGGAATTTGAAGTCAAAATGGTGGATCCTGACTACCTGCCTCCATCCTCAGAGAGTCTACACCAAGAGGCACTTACCATCGAGGCGGAGATTGAAGGTGAACCAACTCAGGGAGTTAAACCATTCATTGAAATATCTCTTCTAATTTTATTGAATCTGAATTCTACATCACTCCTTGTGGTTTTGATTATACAGAATCAAAAAATCTCAGCTATGCGTTTGAGGATGAAAAAGAACCTAGATTTGCACATGCTGAGGAACATATGGATCTCCCAAGATATGATGAATATTTATTGAAGGAAATGCAGGTAGAGATACTAGTGGATTTCCCTAAGGAAACCATGATAAAATCTGCTTACTTTGATGGGGAAGAATTTGATCTTGATACTTCATGTTTTAATATTATTAAAATAGAATTACACTCTGACTTTCCCATTGACTATTATTTTGATGAAGCATGCCTCAAGGAACCAATGGACAGAGAATAAGAGGTTTCACAAGTAGCAACCAACAAGGAGGATCATTCATACATCATTCTACCCCCACCATGCAAAATATACCTCATTGTTAATGAGGTTGGGATATGGTGTACTCTATCCCTGGATCATTACTAACCCATAAGGATGAAGCACAAGATGGACAAAGCCACATGTAGTGGTTGAAATCAAAGAAGCTTCACCCTCCATCAGACTTTGGATAACAACCGGTATTTCCCTCTAGAGGTAGTCAAAATTCAGGGCTGACATAGGGGATAATACCACGATTTATCATTACTCAATTTCTAGGAATTCAGATGTCAATTTATTTTCTTTCAAATAATTTAGCATGTGCCCCCCTCCATCTTTTCATTTTTATCATAAATGAAATGATAATTTTGATTAATTGAGTAATTTTCTATTGTAGGATCATAATGATAGAAGGAAGCCCCAGATAGTGAACGGGAAGGACCAAGTTTCATGGGAAATGGGTGTTCAAATTTAGTGTTTTATCTTTTAAACTCTCCACATTTTTTTCCACAACAAGTTTTGAGATTTAAAGATAAAATTACATTCCCAAACTTGAATTCATGTTTTACTCGACTTATCTTGGAAACATGAGTATATTAGGAAACTTGTGATGACATGTTTTATATTTCAATTTTGATATGATTAAATGATGGAAATTAATAATTGAATTTTTAAAATGAATCACGGATATTGAAGTAATGACTCGTGATTTGAAGGAATTAATTGATTCATTTAAATGAAATTTCCCTACCATCCTTCATGATTTGAATTTATGAAGTTCATGTGAATTGATATATTAGTCATGTCATGAGTGATTGTCTAATGTTATATTTCTCATTCCCGAGAAGATTTCTAGACCACGTACTTACTATTTATTCTTGAGCATATATCTTGAGCAATCATGGGACATGTAACCAACCATAACTTGTATTGGAACATGTCAAATCTATGACTATGCAAAAAGACATTTAAAACGATAGAGGCATCCTTTGAAAAGCTAATTTTCCTTGAAAGACTACCATTACATCAATCCTCCTTTTAGAACATAGAGACCATGAATGACCTTTATCGGAATGAGTCATGTTTCAAGCCATTTTTATCCACTCCTACCTTCCTCTGAGTATTTTCATGATATTTTAAAGTTGAACTGTGTGGGTAAAGAAAATCATGGTGGATGGGATGATATACATTGTAAGGAAGAAGTGTAGGGGTTTTATTATCGTAATTGTAAAAGGTTGTGGAATCACTAATTATACTCTATTTTTCCCCTATAAAATTAAAAAAATGAAAAAAATGAAAAAAAGAACCAACAAATAGAGAGAAAAATAGGTTATGATTTGGGAAAACCCAAAATCACAATTTTCTAGACCGATGATCTTATGAGCGTATATGGTTTGGTGATTGATGTGAGTTCTGATATAATCATAACTTTAGAAAAAAGAAAATAAAGTACAAAATTAAAAAAAATCAAGAGGTTTCACAAATCATTCATTATGCTTACTTGATCATAACATTTTATTTGAGTTTTGGGAAGTGGGTGTTGCTACTATTTAGGGGATAATGTCATTATATTTTTACTTTTGATATCATGAATAGTACATAATATATTAGCCTCCTCCTTAAGCCTTAATTTTTAAAGCAACAAATCATACCAACTTTAAACCTCAGAGTCAATAGAACCTTGATTTCAAGTCATCTGGATTTTATGTGCATTTTGTCCTTACAAAGTAGATAAAGTAGTTTATTTACAAGCATATGGATAAGGAGCATGTTCTCATGATATTAGCATAAATCTAATTGAATTGTATAATGAGTAATGAGAGAAAATAATAAAAATTGAGGTAAATCATGACATTTTATGTTTCACAATAATGAATCAAGGATCATGAATGAATGAAAGGAGAAGTTCCATCAATTTTCAAATGGTAAAAGTAAAATATGTGAATTATTTGTTTCTTTGAAAAATGAGAAATTAAATTGATATTTTTGAAATTTTTTTAAAGTTTCATTTCACAATAATATTTTTTGATTTAATTGAATTGGAATTTGAATATTGGTAACATTGGTGTCCTCTAATTTCTATGTTGAGATTTTATGCATGAGGACAAGCATGGTTTAAGTGTGGGGGTATTTGAGAGAGAAAATTTATGTGCATATTTTTTTATCAAATAATGAGTATTTTTAATTTTATTCAATGATAAAACACATGTATTTCAATGTTTTATTAAAATAATGGGTAATTTGAATTTTAGAATGATTATGAGAAAAATTGAGAAAGTGAATAATTTTGGATTTTTGACAGATTTTTACTACAAAGGTAATTTTTCCATTTTAAAAAAAATATAATTCAAAAATTCATGATTCTTTTTCATAAAATCATGATTATATTTCATTCAAATTTATCTTAAGGACATAGAGTTGATTCAAAGATCTATTAGTCCAAAAAAATCATTGAAGTTGGAAATTTTTCTAGGCAAATAGAATGGACCCCACCACTATAACGGATGCACAAATCAGTCTCCTCACCTTATATTAAGGTTATTCCACCTATGATAGCACTAGGACACATTTTACCAACATTAAAATAAATTTTGGGGGATTTTTAAGTCATTAAGGTTTCCATTGATCGTTATAAATTTGAAGACAACTTCCTGGAAATTTTGGCCATAAAAAGTCTTATTCAATGAAATTTCCATAACTCATTAATCCTTGTGGCTAAATGATTTGAACTTTAGAGGTTTAATGGAAACCACATTATTGAATAACTTTTATGAAGGGTTCCACAAATTAATCTAACATTTAATAGGCCAACAATGTGCAAACTTTGAGATGAATGAATCCTGCCTATAAAAGGAGGTCCTTTCCTTCTTCCCAAATCATCAGCTCGACACCCACAACTAAGGAGGGATCCCACCAGGGCACGGGCCACTTCTTCTCCTCTTTTCCCCCAAATTTATTCTTTATATTTTATTTTAATTTTATTATTGTATTATTTTTCAAATCTAATTCGAATTTTAGCTTTATTAATCCATGCCTTTGTGTTTCTCCATCTACTTGTCTTCATTTCATCCCCCCCTCTCTCTTCTCTTCCACCCACTCCACTGAGTAATATCTTACTCTCAGAAATGAGAGTCTGACCCTAAGACATGGCCTTGTGGGAGGTGATGGTTATCATGAATTTTCATTAATTTTTAATTTTAAGTTGGTAGATAGATTTGAGTAGCATGCACAGGTAGGGTGAATGTCTCCGATGTTGTGACTGCCTCCAATGAAATACAACTCAACCTATCCTTATTGTTTTATTTAATCAATTTTTCCTCACTCTATTGGTTAGTTCTTCACACATTGGATTTGAGAAAATCAGTGTCTGAAATGTCTTTGATTGAACTGGGTCCTGGAAGATGACACATTCTAGAGAATGGTGTGTCACCAACTTGGATTAAAGGAGGATGTGGAATTGAGAGTACTCAAATATTAAACGATATTTCACAATTTATAATTAAAGAATAGTAGTTCAAACATGAGATTTCATGTTTGTATTATCAAACTAAAATAAAACATATAAATCATCATAATGATTGAACATTTAAACAACCCCCAAAACCATGTTATTTCTTATTAATTCATTCTGTTTAGACTTGCATCATAGTATAAATTTACAATTCATGATTCACATGTCATTATTTTAAATAATAAAAAACCCAAAAATATTTTCATCACTTTCATTTAATAAATAAAACCAAAAAAGTTGATATAATAGGTGAATTAGATAAAGTAAGTGAACTACATTGAGAAGGCTCTTCAAGATAGATTACCTTGGTCCGCCACTATGTTGCACTAGGAAAAATATAATTATTTTTTTCCATGCCCCGTGACAGGAGTTTGTCAAAAATGATGTTGTTTCCAAGGAGACAATCATTAGTTTATTTAGTTTTTATATTTCCAAATCTTAGTTATATTTCATTTCATTAAAAAAAAAGGCTTCCATGATGTATTCAAATTCAGAATATTACGCATGGAAAACTCACTCACAGGTGGAGTAACAACAAAAAGAAGAAGATGAATATTTTAGGAGAGCTTAGGGACATGAAATTCAAGAAAGAATTGAAAAATTAACAAGAAAGGACGATAGAGATTTTGATTATGTTAATGCATTAATGGAGTAACCAAATCCTAAGCTGAAGAAAGAAATTGAGAAAGTGGTGGAAGAAATTGCACCACATATATTTGAAATTGAAAAACCTGAGGAGTCAAGGGAGGAAGACCTACTGGGTGAGCTACAAGTGGGAGATCGAAGATGTTTGGATGAATTCTTGATTAAATGCGAGGAACTAACTGAACTCTCTATACATTAAAAAGAAGAATATTTATCACCACTGAAGGAAGAAACCACCCAAGTGGAGGAATTTGAAGTCAAGATGGAGGAGCCTGACTACCTGCCTCCATCCTCAGAGAGTCTACTCCATGAGGAACATACCATTGAGGTAGAGATTGAAGATAAACCCACTTAGGGAGTTGAACCATTCATTGAATCTATGCCTTCTAATTTTATTGAATCTGAATTTTAAATCACTCCTTGTGGTTTTGTTTATACAGAATTTGACACACTCAAAAATTCAAAATTTGGGGGATACCACAAGGACGAATAGGAGAGACTGTACAACAAATTTGGGAGTGTTTTGAAGTCATTAAGGTTTCCATTGATCATTACACATTTGAAGGAAGCTTCCTGGAAATTTTGGCAATAAAAACGTTTTACTCAAGGAATATTAGATAACTCATTAAACCAGTGGTTAAATGAGCTGAATTTTGGAGGAATAACGGACAACATATTTATGAACAACTTTTATGAAGGCGTCGACGCGTGAATCCACCATTTAATAGTCCAACAACACGCAATCTTATGGACCGACAACGCGCAAAATTATAATGTCTCTATGATTTATTTGGTTTCACTTTTATTATGATGAAATATTCATTTTTTTTATTTGGATTATGTGATTATGGGATGATGTTTGTGAAATCCATTTTACTCTTTGGGTTATGATGAATGTTTTAAGTTTATTTTGTGGCACAGGTAAGAATGATTTTATTATGAGATGGGTGGGACCTATATCTCCCTAAAATGCATTGGGTAAAGATTTATATCTCATGAGATAGATATGGTTGGAACGGTAAGTTAATCTGGTTCAGTGATATAGGACTGGAACGAGGAGTGAACTCGATTCAGAAAGGGACTTTGTCCAATAATATAGTCTTGGTAGAAATGCCTTGGCTACTATAGAAATCATAACAAGTGCTGAATGGTTTCCACAATTACATGATTTATTCTCATGCTATTTTTTCACGATTTGTTTTCCATTATGATATATGCCTTACGTACTTCCATGATTTATATCTTGGCTCAAGATTTTGATGTTTAGAATTTATGTTCACGTTTTTGCATTCAAAGGTTTGTGGATTGTTTTATATTCTCTATGTTTACCCTTACTGAGAATTTGAGCTCACCCTTTATATGTCATCTTTTCCCCAGGATATAAAGAAGGGTTTTAGGTAAGAATACCAAAAAGGGAAAGATCATTATGGGAGATGTTTAAGATCATACACCATGATTATAAGATTTCGTTCTGAGTTTCCAAAGACACTAAACTAATACGGTCTTTGGGTGTCTGTTTTTTTCATGTATTAAGTATTCCGCCAAAGTAATGTAATGTCCATGTACGTCAAGCTTTGGGTATCTAAAGAAACCATGAAAAAATCTTATTACTTTGATGGGGATGAATTTGATCTTGATACTTCTTGTTTAAATATTATTCAAATAGAACTACACTCTGAATTTCCCATTAACTATTCTTTTGATGAAGCATGCCTCGTGGAACCGATGGACAGAGAATAAGAGGTTTCACAAGTAGCAAAAAAGAAGGAGGTTGATTCATACTTCATTATACCCCCACCATGCAAGATATACCTCATTTTTAAGGGGGTGGGGATATGGTGTACTCTATCCCTGGATCATTATTAACCCTGAAGGATAAAGCACAGGTTGGGAAAAGCCACATGTAGTGGTTCAAATCCAAGAAACATTATCCTCCATCATACTTTGGATAACAGCCGGTATTTCCCTCTAGAGGTAGTCAAAATTCAGGGCCGACTTAGGGTATAATAGAAAGATTTATCTTTACTTGCTTTCTAAGAATTCTGATGTCAATTTATTTTCTATGAAATAATTTAGCATGTGGCCCCCTCCATCTTTTCATTTTTAGCTTAAATGAAATGATCATTGTGATTAATTGAGTAATTTGATTTTGTAGGATCATAACGGTAGAAGGAATCCCCAGACAGTGAACGGGAAGGACCATGTTTTAGGGGAAAAGGGTGTTCAATTTTAGAGTATTATCTTTTAAACACTCCACATTGTTTTCCACAACATGTTTTGAGATTTAAAGATAAAATTGCATTCCCAAACTCGAATTCGTGTTTTACTTGACATATGTAACACCCCAAGATTACATAGTGCATTATTTAATTCAAAATAATTCAATAACTTGCACTACAGGCAACACAGAGTTCAAGCGCACCATGACTTACCAAACTAGCCGTTCAAAAGAGGTTATGAATAGTATTAACTGAATTTTGAACTTTATATAATCTTTATATTTTTTGAATCCATATTATGAGTTTCTTAGACATAATGTAAGAAAAAATTCATTTTTTTCAAATAAAAGATGTATTTTTCAAAAATGCACTTTTACCGACTTTTAATGGTGAACCCTTTTTAAAACCAATATTTTAAAACTATTATATATTCAATTTGACTAAATAAATTTATTCTTTAGAATGGGGACATCAAAAATTTATAATGTGATACCCCAACCTTCCTCAGTATGCTTCACTTTGAATAATATTGTAGCATGTGGTGTATGCAACTTCGAGTTCTAACACAAACCACAACCAATCAAACTAGCCCTTATGAATAGTAATACCTAATTTTTAAATTTTTTTTGAATTTTATCTTTCAAAATGGACTTCATTTATGGATTTGGAATATCTAAATTATCCTAGGATTAAACTTTGGTACTTTTCAGATAAATTTTATATTTTGATGAATAGTGAAAAAGACACTTTATATTAATTAAGTGATAATGACACATTATATTAATTAAGTTAAAATAAATAAAAAATGACAAAAGCATATATCTTTTAGCAAAAAAAATTTTATATATGGTTATATATGTTGGATTTTCGACAATAAATATTAATTATAAAGCCAAAAATATTTACTACATAATGGTATTTTATTTATAATTTTTATACATTTAATAATTAATATTATTTATGACACAATATTGATGAATTATTTTCCTTATTAATGAACGTATCAAATAATTGGTATTATAAATGTTAAAATAAAGATAATTTGAATGTTTTGATGGAATACACGAATCTTATTTGTTGATATGACATGTTAGGATTTCTTAAATGAATTTGGTTCAAATTAATAATGTTGTTAAGACTTTAACAAAAATCAATTATTGTGTAGTGTCAAAATTGACATAAATGAGTTTTTAAAACAAATATTAAATTATTAATTTATATTCTATTCCTAAAAATCTAAGGGTCTACAAAAAGACTTATATCATTATTGTTGTATCATTAATGGACCACTTTAGGGTTTCTTGGATGTATATAGTAAGTTTATTAACTATATATTATAAAAATACAATGTGACATAATGAGTGTTAAACTAATTAACCAAGAGTTAAAACTAAAAGATATTGTTAATATAATGAACCAAACCTATCTAAAATCTATTGGTTGAAAGGATTTTGACCCATCCACACATTATATATTGAATAATCCACTTTGGATCCATTAGAAACCAAATATTAATTTATTATAAACTAATACTTTAAGTATTTTGTAAAGAGTCCCTCACCCCTCTTATAAAAGGACACCCCCCTTGTCATTAATTCACACCGTCAAATCCATTTGGCTCGGCCAAACCCTGCCCAAATATCCTCCCAAATTCCCTCACTTTATCCTAGAGGCCTTAGTTTGATCATAAAGCCAACCTAAGGATCCCTTTTGATCAAATCAAAAGTAAGAACCCGAAGAAGAGGTAACGTCTTCACCACCCTCTTTAAAGTTCCTTTCTTCTTCAACATCTTCATTCCTTGTTATTCACATTCTAAAATAATAACTGCAGTAACTTGTATATACTGTGATGTTATTATAATTATGTAACAAACAGATTAATTATTCTATCCATCCCTTGAATGACATGTCACCATACGTGCATACGTACGACATACCATCTCCATGTTGTGGTGTAATTGTTATTCAATATACTATTTTTTAGATGGGTATATTAATGATGTATAATTCATGTAAATAATAAATATAACATGATAATTATTCATTCTATATGATATACTATCCAATTATATGTTATTTTTATATCAAAAAAAATGATATTTTCGCTCGTGCGTACGTACAGATTACAGTCTCCACGAACGTGATGAGATTCATTCCCCATTGTATCCATTCAAGGGTAAATTTTATTAGATTATTAAAAATAATATTTAAGGACTTAATATCATTCTGGATATGAGTATGATACAACCTATCCATAACAAACATGACTTATATAAAAGAAAACGAGTAAGTTAACACCCAAAACGACGATAATACAATGATTTTATTAACAAATCGATGTTAAAAGATCATATATGATATCATATTAATATATATGATTATTGTATAATTCAATAACCATTATTTCACCATTATACTGGAGGTTAACCTACCACCAACCAAGGAAAAGTACAGGGTCAGGGATTTTCATCTCACTCCTTATTCCCATGAGATTCATGCCATATTACCACTATTATATTTTCTTTGGTGTATGTACTGCCTATAATTGTATTCTTTTTGTAATACACATTAATTTATCTGTATTTACATATTCATTGTATGATACCTCTTTCATGGGGTATATGTTTCGTAAGATAAAAAATTGGTAATGGTTAATTTAAAAATCTATTTATTATCTCAGGTTTTTTTACGTAAGTATCTACTAGGACATATTTATTATCAATGTCCATGTTTTATGAAAGTGTTTTCAAAGGAATTCTTTTTAGGGACTTTTTACTAAAACATCATTTCAAATGTTTTAAATATTTATTCTTCTAAATATTTCTCTTTAATTTCAATGTCTTCAAAATGGTTTTTAATGATTTATTTATATGTACATGAACGTTTTTAAAATGTTAATGCCTTTAAAAACTTTCAAAGTGGTATGGGTCAATTTTATTAAAAAATGGCTTTAAATTACTTCTTTTTTAAATTGTGTGACTTTTAAATGTTTTCATGAAAAAGGGGTATCTCTCTCAAAGAGTTTTACAAATCATTTTCATTTATGTCAAAATTCCTTAATGGATTTTAAACATGTTTTAAAGTTGATTTATCATGATACAAATCTTCCATATTGTGTTGAAGGTTTTGTGATATGTTTGACTGTGGGTCTGTTATTTTTATATTATTCACGGTTTATGGAGAAAGTATTGACATTTCGTATGCTTGTTTTAATACGAATGTTTATGTTATGTATAAATCTGTTAATATGAGGAATGCATTGGACTTAATATGTGACGTGTGGAGCCCGCTATAGCTCCTCGATGCATCGATAGGTATCATGAGACAAACTAGTGTCTTGGCACGAGGCCTTGACAAAATCTAATTTTTATTCTTGGCATGAGGCCTTGGATACGTGGTTATGATAGTCTGGCATTATGCATTCCATCATTATGAAAGTGGTTAGTGATATTGCATGAGATTATTTGACTAGTAGAATATCCATGTGAATAATTAAATGGAATTATTTTATTTTTTCCATATTATGATGAAGTTCATGTTTAAAAGGCTTTTGTTTTAGTTATACATTGCCTCAAATGTTTATGATTATTTATTAAAGTTTCCTCCAAATGTTTATCCTTACCGAGCATATGAGCCCACCCTTTCTATGTTTTATTTTTTTCCCAGGATTCCAAGAAGTGTAATGTGATTGATACGTAGGGTTAAGCCAAGGAAATAATGGCATTCATAAAGGATTATTTATGTTATTTTGTATGTTATAATGTGTAATGCATCATTCATGTATGTGATCTATTTTCCAAGATTTCTAAACTGATCGGTCCTTCGGGACTTGATTCCTTGTGACCATGCCCATGTTATGTAATAATGCACCGACTATGAGTAACTGGGGTCGGGGCGTTACAGTTGGTATCAGAGAGAGGTTTAGTACAAACCTTGAAAACTAGATTTAGATAAACTTTGATTAGATCACATAGCCCTAACATAGACTTTGAGGATTAGTATAGAAGAAATTCCTAGAATTTTGGTATTGTAGATATTTTGTGAGTTTTCTGAGAAATACATCCCTATCTGGATATGAGCATGTAGAAGCGGCTCTGGCATAGATGTACCTAGAGGTAAACCCAAAAACACCACATTGAGCTAGACTCGAACGGAAACTGGTGCACAACAATGGGCCTTGCTACACTCTGGGTTACGACACTCGCGGGGGATATACTTAGGTTAATTCTCATTTTCTTTACAAACAATTATGAAGGGTTTATGAGTATATACTTTTCAAAGAAGGAATTTTTATGATTATGGATTATATCCATAAACTGTTTAATTTATGTTATGTTTTTTACAAGTTTGGGATAAGGTATTTCTATTCACAAACAAATCTAGTGTATGTCATTGTTTAGAAATTGCACCCAGTAGAAGGAATGAGAACTCCAACAATATGCATGATACAAAGAGTAAGAAATATCATATCTTTCATGATATTAAGCCATCATTTAGAAGGGAAATAGTATCCCATGTATTATCATCATATGAAGAAATAGTATCAGGTGTTGATAAGATAATTAAAGAGTTATCTGAGTCCTATGGATTTGAAGGGAAGCAAGAGAAGAAAAGGATGGAAGAGATAAATATGGATAAAGGGAAGAGGGAAAAGAAAATGTTTTCCATATGTGATAATTGTGGGAAGAAACACCCTGGAAATTTTCTGAAGGGAATGAGAGTTTTGTTATAAGTGTGGAGAAAAAGGACACCTTGTACGTGACTGTAAGCGTAAGAAAAAGGTTACAAATGTACAATGCTCATCTGCAAGGATTTGGGACACTATGCAAACCAATGTCTAAATCATTAGAGTATGCCCCAAATGATGCTATTGGATAATAATAATGTTATGATACTACCACAGATGATGATTAATTATTAGTGTTCTTATGTTGTTAGTAAAGAATTATGTCATTTGGGTGTTTCTACTTAGAAGGAGATAAATTCATTATATTTTTACTTTTGATATCATGCATAGTACTTAAGAGATTAGCCTCCTCCTTGAGCCGTAGTTTTTACTGCATAAAATCCTACCAACCATAAACCACAATGTCAATAGAAACATAATTGCAAGTCCACGTTATTTTATTTGTGTTTTGTCTTTACAAAGTGGAGAAAGCAGTTCATTTACAAGCCTATGGATAAGGAGCATGATTCTCGTGATATAAGCATAATTCTACTTGAATTGTATCATGAGTGATGAGAGAAAAGAATCAAAAGTGAGGTAAATCAAGACTTGGCATGTTTAATAATAAGAAATGAAGGAGATTAAATGATTGAAATGAGAAGTTCCATTAATTTTCAATTGGTAAAAGTAAAATATGTGAATCCTGATTATGAGAAAAATTGAGAAAAGTGTATATTTTTGTATTTTTGACCGATTTTTACTACAACTGTATTTTTATAATTTCGTAAAACATATAATTCCAAAATTTGTGATTGGTTTTTTTAATCCTGATTTTATTTCATTCAACTCTCTCTTTTGGACCTAGAGCTGATTCGAAGATCTATTAGTTCAAAAAATTCATTGAAGTTGGATTGTTTTTCAGGCGGACAGCGTAGACCCCACCACCATAAGGGATGCAAAAACCAGTTCCCTCACCTCTAATTTTGGTAATTTTACATGGTATACCACGAGGACACATAGTAGCAACTCTACAAAAAATTTGGTGGAGTTTTGAAGTCTTTATGGTTTCCATTTATCGTTACACATTTGAAGGAATCTTCCTGGAAATTTCGGCCATAAAAAAGTCTTATTCAATGTAAATTACACAAATCCTTAACCCAGCTGCTAAATGATCTGAAATTTGGAGGAGGAACAGAAAACATATTTTTGAACAACTTTTATGAAGGGGTCAACCCGTGAATCGACCATTTAATAGTCCAACAATGCGGAATGTTATAGTGGACATAATTCCGCCTATAAAAGGAAGCCGCCGACTCCTTTCCAAATCATCAACTCGACACCCACAGCTAAAGATGGATCCCATCAGGGCACGGGCCGCTGCTTCTCCTCACTTCCCCCCTCATTTCTTATTTTTATTTTATTTTAATTTTTTTTACTAGTTTTTAATTTTAATTCAAATTTTAGTTTTATTAATCCATGCCTTTGTAATTCAAATTTTAGTTTTATTAATAAAAGAGTTTGAGTATTCATACAAGCTATTTCATGGTTGACAACCCCCTTCCTCGTATCTTGACTGACTAGGTATCGACAATCTCTTCTTCCCACGCTTCATATCTTCTTCTAATCTATCCTCCTTTTATCTTTCTCTCTCTCTCTATATATATAGCTTTATGGAACATCTTTCCTGGAGATATGTATTTATTTCCAATTAGATATACTAAATTGGGTATTATTTATACACACGCTAAAAAGATAATCATGACCTCTTTGGTCTTAAAACAAAATATAATCCCTCATTTTTTTTCAACGGATGATATCTTATAACAATATTTTTTTCCAGCAACTTGTCCGCCTTAAAGTGGTGGAGTTGTCTATTTCCATGTGGAAAGGAGGGAAAAAGTTTTAAAAGTATTGTGTGACGCATTTTAAAATTCATATTGAAAATGTGTAATGAATAAATTTGACTTCTCTAAATTCTATGGAGTACTATGTTATGGTACAAATTTGAATTCACTAAACCGATAACATGCCCTGATGGTGGAAAAATTCGAGATCAAGAAATTCAAAACAAATAATTTTATATTGTGGATACTTCACGTTGCAGATGTGGTTGGACCTCAGTGTTGGTAATGTGATTTTTCGGATATGGTTATGGGTTTAATGGGTAATTGAGTGATAAACATTTTATATGTTTTATGTTGTGTAAAAATAATTTATTAGGGTTTTGATGACGATTAATCATAACATTATGTTGTGGGTTAGTAGAGCTAGTGGGTAGTTGTGCCATTAATAGGTGACATGTTTTGGGTTGGGGTATGATTGGTTAGATATTGGGATAGGTCTCTTGTATCTATTGGATTATATAGAGGGTAAGATGAGTGGTGATTATATATGAGGTTCTAGGCATCAAGTAACTTATATGCATGAATTAATTTGAAAGATATAGGATGAGATATATGTCAAGTTTTTTGTTTCATGTGAGTACATTTGTGTTCTTTTTATAGGTGATGCATCCATCTGGGAAGAGTGATCATACTGCCGAGCCCATCCATGAGTTAAATGAAACTTGATGTCATATAATTGTTGTGATTGAGTTCTTAGGTACCTAAATTTGGATATTTCCATGACTGGTATTGGAATGGGATAATCTCAGATTCATTTGAGTAGATTTGGGTCAATATAGTGGACATCCTCATGTGACAGGGATGCAACATGATGAGATGAAACACCTATATTATGGTCCCTATGATGAGGGATGTGTTAATGGTTTGTGATTTGGTCTATCTACACCACCATGTCTCCTTAGGTTGTAGATATAAGACAAATGAAATTCCTTCCATTAGTCTTCAGTTATGGGTTGTGATACATGATCTATAATAGGATGTGGTAAATGTATTATATCATGTTACCAAAGGTATTGTGGACAAGATACATGGATTATTAATTTGAAAACATTTACCCATCAGGTGTGTTTACCTTATTGAGTGTAGTGGTGCCTGGGTATTCACATTAAGATGATATGAGAAAAAAATTTAGGCATTTATTTTTCTTCGGATTACATATCCAGAATATGTTTTATAATATGGTTTCTTCATGGGATCCTAATTTTTTATACTCTCACAACCAACATTGGTACTATTATTTTTGTTTGTGAAGACCTAATGATTGATTTTAGTTTGAGTACCAGTTTGGAAGGGGATCAGGCTGCTGTAACTTATTTCAGTTTGGATATAGAGAAGAGGTCATGGCTTATGATGGTTATATATGCATATGTAATTTATTTTTAACAGAAAATATATGGTATCCCATGTGGGTGGTTAGTTTTTTTATGTTTTGTGTGACTGTGTTTCTATTTTAAAAATTTCTTCTTTTATTGGAATAACTTTTTTAAAACATTCTATTATTATGTCAAGGATTTAATGGGTATATTTCTATCATTTTATAATTTTGGATCTAATTAATTGTTTAACCCTTGTATGTAATAGAAACACAATAAATGTTCATATCCTCTAGCATAAAAATATGTACGCCTAATGACAAATTTCCCTCTCCCTAAAACAGGTGCCATAGACTGGGAAATTGAATCTAGTATCATAGGGTTTATTTGTATAACTATTGGAAGTAATGGTAAAAATGGGTAATGACAGTGTTTTGGATATTATGATTAACAACATATCCATACTTCACATATTAGATTTTTGTCGGAGGACTAGGTTACTAGAAATGATGATATATATTGATAGTTCATGTTGTATACTTGAAGTGTTTATAGTCAAATGTTGGGATTATCCGAGATTATGATTTTTTATTTTGATTTTTATCCAATTTCAACTAAGCCCATATAAACAAAATGTTTTAGTCAGGTTGGAATGAGAGGAGACATGCATTATTGTAAATTTATTTTTGTTGAATCATTTACATATTTAATTTTTGAAGAATAACATATATAGTGTTGATAAACAATCCATCTATGAGCTCTAGAAAAATTCTGATAAAGAATCCCTTTATCAGTGCTAAAAAAGCACTGAAAAGAAGACCCTTTATAAGCACTAGAAAAGCACTGATAAAGAAACCCTGTATCAATGCTAAAATGTTAGCGGTGATATAGGAAAGATTTATCAGCGCTTTTTAACACTGATAAAGGTAGTCTTTATCAGCGCTTTGTTAGCGATGATAAAACCTTAGTCCATTTTTTTATAAAGTCGGTCACATAATGCCCTCGTGTTATTGCAACCTAAAGATCTCGCGGTACTGGAACCATGCGACTCCCCTCCTCTGCCCACTGAGTTTGCGTTGTCGGGCCTCCGCCGTCCACAAGCTTATCATTGCCGGACCTCCGCCGCCCTCAAGTTTCTCTTGGCCAGACCTCCGCCGCCCGCAACGCCCTCAAGCTTCGTGTTGCCGGACCTCCGCCGCCCACTGAGCTTCGCCTTACCGGACCTCCTTTTAAGGCATGTTTTCCAAGTCATTTTTTAATATTTTTCTCCTCTCCCATCACACAGAACCATATGTTGATTTACCGGAACTCCGTTTTCTTCTTCACGTTTGTCTCTAGGGTAATGCCCCTTGCCGAAGCTCGAGTTTGTTCCAACATCTTCTAATGGTTCTAGAACTATTATTCTATAAATCATATCATACTATTAAAAAATTGTTAATTGGAGATTTGGGATGTGAGGATTTCCCATCAATTGTGTTCTAGTAGATTTTGTGTTTAATTATTTCATCCCTAGGTTTCATTTCCTCTGGTGGTGATGATTATGCTTTATCGTAGATTCATGAGTGTTCTTCCTACATATTGTGGTGGGGTTCTTGGAGGGTAATCATCCAATAAATATCTATTACTCCTAAGGTATCACCTTTTTTCTAATGACTACGGTGGGTTTTTAGGTGATTTGGTATTTGTTTATTCTAGATCCTAGAAACCATTCAATTTGATGGTGGTATGGATGGATATGTTATATAAATTCATCCAACAATCACCATTACGAGAAGGTGTGGTTTGAATTATAGAATATATATGCTATGATTTAATTATATTATTAGGTTATGTTGGGTTGGAAATGGCTGATGAGGTTCTTAAGGTGATGAATTCTAGTTTTTTCTCTTGTTAGTGAAGTTGTTGATGATGATGTTGATCAGGCGCATCACGGTGCAGGTATCAAGGCACGAGTATTATCATGATTTGAGGCATGATTCAATAGAATATTTTTGTTTGAAATTTTAATTTTGTGGTGTTTTATGGGGTATTTTTTATAATTTCACAAACTATTTGAACATATGTGGATATGACATAATTATTTTTTCTTTTATCATTACTCCATTATTCTTGGATTTTCTATTAGTAAAGTTTTTTTTACTGTAAATCAAAATTTGGAATATTTGGGTAATGTTTGAAATGGGTTGATTTACTTTAAAAGGGTTGGTTTATTCATGTAAAATATCACTATATTACTCCTAGGTATCATTGTTCCCTTAGATCCAACGCCATGTAACGGTAATGTAAGGAATAAAGGACAACCTTTTTCTTTAAGGACAACACCACCCGGTTCTGATGCATTTCTTGGTCATCCAATGCTTGAACTCTATTTTCTTCTATGGGTTCCCCCCTTCTTTCCTTCATGCTATCTAAGTGACTTTTTCTGGAAGTGCACTTGTATGGCATGATTCTCAGACCACCAAGCTTTCTAGCCTTTCCACCCCTACCTCTATCTCTGTCCTTCTCCCCCGGTGAGGTTACTGACTGCTTCTCTGTAGTGGCCAGACCCCTTCTAAGCAGTGTTTGTTCTATCTCCATTTCCTCTGAGCTTATCATCCAGCTCCAAATTCTTATTGATCCATAGAGAACTCCCTCACCAGCCCCCAGGTTTTATTACCCATCCTTCCCCTGCCCCTTTGGATCCTCATCTCCAACTCATATGAAGCTTACTAACCAGAAGGGATTATGAACATGTTCAAAATCAAGGGACCTCAATGAGAGATCATTCTCCCACTTCAATAAGGTTACTAGCTCTAGATCCAATGCCAGATCTCTGTCCTACCCATCATTATTATCTTCATATGTAATGCTTATGGTCTTAGTGCCCATGTTAAATCAGGTTTCCTCACCATAGAAATCATAAAGCATAATGTCATTGTTTTTGTTGTCAAATAACATAAAAACACTATAATAATCATATAATTCTCTTGGAAGATTATGTTTTAGGGATTTCTACACTATGAACCGTCCAATAGACATAAATGGGTATTTGGGCACAATAAATATGTTGTTGATACTGTTCAAGATTGCAATCAATTCATCACTACCAAGGTGTCCAACGGTGACACCTCATTCCTTTCCTTTGGGTTTGAAATGACATCAAAGTCAACCCCAAAAAATGAAGGACATCATGGAGTTTGTTCAGTTCATGGCTGGGAAGGGCCTCATTGATCTCAACTTCTCAGGTGACAGTTTCACCTAGTGCAACAACTGTAGGGGCCATCACCACTTGTGGAGTCTATTGGACAGGTGTCTATCCAAAATGAAAGCCACTAACCTATTCTCAATTACCATGTTTTTTCATCTTTCTTGAGGTATTTTTAACCACTCCCCCTCTTGGTTTCCATTTCTTCTTGGCATGATCATCAGGAACGGTTTCACTTCCACCAGTAGTGGGTTGACATCCTAGGGTACCAGGACATTGTTTTTGAAATATGGAATGAACTCTTGTAGGAGTATCGGGCCACCTTCAACTTCAGTGACCTAACCTCGAACCCCGATAGGTGCGTGTTCTACCCTTCCTCTATAGGAACCTTCACTACCTGGGACTACTGTCACATATGGGCTCCTTCAGAGTATTATGATAGATGGAATGATACCTTGGGATTATTGGACTATTAACACCATTTTGAGATTTATGTGTGACTATATACTTATAATATTTTCTTATTATTTCTTACACACCACCACTTGAGTCGAGTAACCTGATTGAAATCCATATTCGTACTTTGGTTCTGATGTGGATAAGGTTTTTTATGTGTTTTTGACATGTACATGTGTGGATATATGGGTATTTAGGCATGATGATATTTAATGTAGGGTATAGACCAAGGAGTGGTAGATGTATCATTCTTGTTTATTCTTGTGTTTGGTTAGGGGTGATTTGAGGAAACTATAATGAATATAAAGTAATTATATTTAATGAAGATGAATAAATACTAATGGTTACGCTCTATTAATCTATATTTTTATAAGGAAGTGGATCTCTTCTACTGTATTTGGAAGTCCTGTTTTGTGTACTTGAACCATAAATACTAATATTTGAGATTCAAATAGGATGAAGATGAATAAAGATTTCATGGATGCTAATAGTTAGACAATAGAGTACGAGAGCAGAGTGAAAGGGTTCATCAAATTTGTAAAGGATCACGCACAAGATCCTTCTCAAATCCTTTTTCCGTGTTTACATTGTTTTTATTCTAGACTACTTACACCAGAGGAGTTGGAAGAACATTTGATATGTCACGGAATAGATCAGAGTTATAAATGTTGGAATAAACACGATGAAAAAGTGAATATAGCTACTAGTTGGGATAAAACTGTGTTTTATGGATCATCAGATATGAATACAAATATGGATAATGAAGAAGACCATATGGAGGATGTGATTACAAATGTAAATGATGATGAATATTGTATTGAGGAAATGACAAAGACAATTGAAGATGAACTCTGTGATTGCCCAAAATTGTTTGAGAAGTTAAAGAGTTGTGCAATGATGGCATTGAATGCTGGTTGCACCATGTATACAACATTTTCAGATGTACTGAAGTTGTATAAATTGAAAGAATGCAACAGATGGAGTAGTGTTAGTTTTATGGAACTACTTGCTCACTTGAATGACATGCTCCCGAAAGATAATGAGATCCTAAGCCAGACATATGAAGCTACACGAATTCTATGCTTGATGGGTATGATTTATGAATGAATACATGCCTGCCCGAAAGACTGTATATTGTTTCGCAAGAAGAAAAAATCACTTACAAAATGCCCAACGTTTTGTGCTTCTCGATATAAGAATTATGAATCCAATCCTACGAAATTTGTATGTTACTGTCCAATCATTCCAGGGTTTAGGCGTCTATATGTAATTGAGGAAACTGCAAGACAATTGTCATGGCATGTAGATAAAAGAAATAAAGATATGAAATTACATCATTCGAAGGACTCTCCTCCATGGACGAAAATTGATCATGAGTATCCTGAATTTGGAAAAGAACCGAGAAACCTTCTTCTTGTGTTATCTACAGATGGAGTAAATCCTTTTGGTTTTCAAACCAACACTTATAGTACATGGCATGTTATGTTGGTAAATTATAACCTTCCACCATGGTTATGCATGAAGTGGAAATTCATCATGTTTTCTTTGCTTATATCAGGACCAAAACAACAAGGTAACGATATTGATGTTTATTTGGATCTTTTGATCGAGGATTCGAAGTTATTGTGGGATTTAGTTGTTATGTTGTATGATTCTTATAAAAGTGAATACTTCACGTTGAGAGTGATGTTGTATGGGACAATAAATGATTTCCCTACTTACAGAAATTTGTCAGGCTATAGCATATAAGGAACTCAAGGGTGTCCCGTGTGCGAACAAGATATAGAATCAATTAGGTTGAAACATTCATCAAAATATGTGTTTCTAGGACATCGTAGATTTCTACCTCGTCGGCATATGTATCAATCTTGGACGAAATCATTCAATTGAAGTTCAGAACAATGTGCATCACCATCTCCACTAATAGGTGATCAACTGTTTGAGAAAGTAAAAGATGTGAACACTGTTTTTGGTAATCAATTTTCAAAAAACCTTATTAAAATCGGTTGGAAAAAGAGATCAGTTTTTGTGAATTACCATACTGGAATTGTTTGTACGTCAGACATTTTCTTGATGTGATGCGTGTGGAAAATATGTATGTGACAGTGTTATCGGAACATTTCTAAATGCCCCCAGAAAAATAAAGGATGGAATTAAATCAAGGTTGGACGTGGTTCACATGGGAATACAAGAAGATATTTTAGTAAATATTTCATACTTTGGCATTATCAAACTAATATGGAAGTTGGATTATACGACATTCCAATTGCTGATTTTTCAATGCAAATGGGTTGATAATAACAGTCATGATAAAATAAATGAATGGGGATTTGTGAAATATGATTTTAGTAAAGAAGGGTACAAAGATGAACAGTTTATAATGGCATCACAAGAGGTACATGTTTTTTATGTTCTAGATCCCGTAAACCAAAAGTTGTCGATTTTTATGTTAGCGTCCTAAACTACTGAAGGTTCCGATGAAAATTCAGTTGAGGCTGATCCTTTCAGTGGTATGTTGTAATCATTTCAGAGTGGTCCCAATGTAGATGATGTTTTGTATGTTATAGGGGACCAAAATTAAGGGATTGAGATAATTTATAGAGGTGTCAAATACCTTCATCTTTTGATAAAAAGAACGAGAGTTCAATAAACAAGTTATATTTTGTATGTAATATAGATCTTGTTATCTCATGTTATTATATTATCATTACTGAATTTATGTAATCTAAATTAACTTTTCAAAAACATTTGCAGATAATGACTTTTAAACATTCTGGTTCTCCTAACCATGAGGCTGAACAAGTCTCTCAAGATGCTATTGCGGCTGCTGTGGCTGCTGCTGCGGCTGCTGCTGCTCCTCCTGCTCCTACTGCTGCTCCTACTACTCCTACTACTGCGGTTCCTGCTTCTCCTAGTGTTGAGGTCCAACAACCATCATCACATTTTGTTGCTACCATTTCATATGAACATATAGATGATGCTGATATCAATGAAATGGTCGGGAATGAAGGATCGACGTCGTAGAAAACATAGGTGCGTCGTAGTTTGACGGTGTTAGCCAAAGTTCTTAAGGAGAAAAGAAAAGACATCAAATTTGACGTTGGATGGAATGCATGAGGCCAACATGTGAATCCCAACAAGGCTATGTTTATTAATTACATTGGATTTTTCAATCGTCAATGCGTGCTGATTGACATAGATTTATGGCACGATGTTGTGGCTGGGCTGAAGGCTGTGATCTGGGAAGAAATTACGGTAACATTATGAATTTATTTCTTTAATATACTAGAAAATAAAATAATTAAAAAATGTCTTACTATTCTCAATCTCTTCCAGAATACATTTATAGTAGATGATTCACACAAGGATTATGTACTAAGGATTTCAGGAACGATTCATCAAGGATTTCACACTATTTTAACAAGATGTCACCTGAAATATTCCAAAGGTAAAATAAACCTGCACCCACCCATTGTCTACACTCAC
This sequence comes from Viscum album, assembly GCA_963277665.1. Taxonomy (NCBI): domain Eukaryota; kingdom Viridiplantae; phylum Streptophyta; class Magnoliopsida; order Santalales; family Viscaceae; genus Viscum; species Viscum album. The sequence continues at coordinate 956,702,962 of OY728148.1, read as the reverse complement.
CTGATATCTCAAGAAGCATGGGATGTAATTATTGGCCGCCATGGGGATGAGAAGTTTCAAGAACATTTTGGGTGATAATAAGTTGTTTGAGGATACGTGTATTCATCAATTTGATTGTCAATATTTCATTTATGAAACAGAAACTCATTAAAGAAAATAAGGAACATGCATCAAAACCAACTTACCCCTATCGTAAAGCAAGTATGGGGTTTGATTCACTAGAAAATAAAATGGTACGTATTTTAAATTTACAGAAATATTGTTAGGTGCCAACAAACAACATCATAATTATCTTTTAATGTTTATATGTAGATTGATGAGTCTGAAACCAAATATACTTCCATCCCACGTCATGTGCATTGGAAGGAGGTATGTGTGAATAAGGAAGGGAAGCTAGTATATGAGAACACACAAATAGTGTGGGAAATTTGTGTAAGTATGACATGATGATAAAAATATTTGTTTTATATTGCTATTACATAAAAATAATTAGTTATTTTCTTATATCTGACAGTCATAGAAATCAACTACTCCTATAGTGGATGCAAACCTATTATCAACAACTGTGAAGTAGCCAAAAAATTATGGTCCTGTGAGGGGTGCGGGGTTTGGGGCGACACCCCGAGTATATTTTGAGAAGAAGATAAAAATGGATGATAGAGATGAAACATTGAAACAAATGAGCAAAAAACAAGAAACCCTTGAAGAATGATTGCAATGACAGGGAGAGTTGATAGAAAATTTTAAGGGTGGGAAGAAAGGAGGAGACACAACTCAGGAACAACCATTGCATGAAGATCCCACCCTACCCCCACCAGCTTTGAGGCGATCCATTCCCCTCAAAGAGCTATCTTAGCCATGGTAATCGATATTCTAATAATTGTTCCCATGAAATGTGAATTATACAAACACTGAAACTTTTCCTATACTGATCATCTACAGGGTGATAATGATTGTGATTTATATCTATCAACACCCACCTATCACCTTGTAGTGAGAGCTATAGTGTTAAACATCCCAGATGACACGCTGCATAATAGACCACTTCCTAAAGATCATCTGAAAGTGATGATTGCTGTAGCTCATTAGCCAAATGCAGAGCTATCTATTCCACTTGATGATGATGATATTCATACAGTCAAAAAGGCTATTAAGACATTCATTGCATAGCCGTCACAACATGTAAGAGTACATGCAGCCAAAGAGGTATTTATTTCATTTTTTTTCAAGCTCAACCTTTAACAATTAATGAAAAAAGGGCCTGAACCAATGAATGTTATTATAGACGGAGAAAGGGAAAGGGGTGATAAACGTCAGCTTAAAACCATCTAAAGGGTTGACCAACCGATCCCAAGGAGCTACTGAAAGCACAATACCACCACATGTTCTCTATCCACATTTACTAGCATTGAAGACTCATGTGGATACGAAGATAAGAGGTGGTAGTAGTCATATAGTAGTTTTCGAAGAGAATATATACGGTGTGGAAAGTCAAGATTTCGTTGCTGCTGAAAATGTAAATGAGATACTTGAAAATGGATGGCTTGGCCTCACAGTTGTAAATGTATATATGAGGTACATTTCCGTGATTTGATTTTCTAAAAGCTGATCTAATGTGAAAATTATTACTAAATTCATTTTATATTATTGATAAATGTATATATGAGAAATAGTTGGAGGAATTTTCACATGAGACAAGATTTGGACTCATTAGTCCTCATACCACATCATCACATCTGATGAAAATCAAGACATAAAAAAATAATGAAATATTGAACGGCTTGCTGAAAACATTTGAAAGCAAGATTACAGATGACAGACTCTTATTAATTCCAACCATGCAGGGGTAAAACTCTACGATTAAATCATATCAACCATATTTTGACTTATTTTATTACTTATTCCTTTTTTTGTTTTAGGCAACATCAGATGCTAATTGAGGTGAACATGGATACTCCAATGATTTATTTTCTGGATTCAAAGCAATGATATCCATCAAACCGACCACACATGATAGAGTTTGTGAATTGGTAAGACACTACATCCTACGTTTTAGGTTTAAACATCAATTAATATAATTTATATTATCTTTTACTGAGGATTATGTTATGATAGGGAAATGTATAATTATCTTCTATAAAAAGGAATGAGGACAAGGGTTAAGCATAAGGAGGCGAGAAAGTACTACGTCTGGACAAATATCTGGGTATATATAATAAAATTTCACTATCCAAACATATCTCAATAGAAGTTGTGTATTCTTCTAATGATCAATTTTCTTTCAGTTCCCAAAACAAAAAAAACGATAATGATTGCGGTTATTATGTTTGTAAATTTATGAAGGAGAACATTTTTCATCAAGAAACAAGCTTCCCTAAAGAGGTATTTTCAAAAAAACTACTAGTTCATTTAATTTATTTATTAATTCTTTATTTTTATATTTTGCAGTACTACTATGATTGCCGAAAAGCCTCATACTCACAAGATGATATAGATATGTTCAGGAATGAGTGGGCCGCATACCTGATGATAGATTTTATTCAAATAACAGGAACATATAACTTGGGGACATGTACAGTTGGCGGTAATTTTTGAGATGGGTTTAGGGGATCTAAATATGAGACATTGTTGTTTGTAAATGTTCTTTGGAATTTGTAATTGTTATTAAATAAAACATCTTTTCTCTAATGAGTCAATTTCCCATTTTAACAGATGATATACACCAACAACATGCAAGAATGATGAACCACTCAAAGGGCCTTTCTTTTGTTTAAAATGGACGGATTTTTAAGTGAAAACAACAACTGAACTACATAAATACAATCAAATGCATTTGGATTGTCCTGATACTTTATGAAAATGATCCACATGTGCGTTGGGGACGTGCAAGAGTCATCCCCTCCTCAAACTGAGGCAGGGTGTGGACGGTACCACTCAAAGGGTCTCTCTTCTGTTTAAATTGGACCAATTTTTAAGTGAAAACATCAACTAACCTATGAAAATCTGACCAAACACATTCAGATTGTGTTGATCCTTTAAGATTACAATCCACGGGTGCATTGGAGATTTTCATGAGTCATCCCTACCACAATCAGAGGCACGGTGTGGCCGGTATCACTCAAAGGATCTCACTTTTGTTTAAAAAGGACAAATTTTTAATTGAAAACAAAAACTGACCTACAAAAATTTGACCAAATGACTTCGAATTGTCTTGATCCTTTAGGAGAACAATCCATGAGTCCTATGTGACGTAAAACAGTCATCCTCTCCTCAATATGTGGCACGGTGTGGTCGGTACCACTCAAAGGGTCTCTTTTTTTGTTTGAAATGGACACAATCTTAAGTGAAAACAACAATTGACCTATGAAAATTTGACCAAAAACATTCGGATTGTATTGATACATTAAGATAACTATCAAAGGGTGGTTTGGGGACATGCACGAGTCACACCCGCCTCAATCTGAGTCACGGTGTGGCCGGTACAACTCAAATTGCCTCTCTTTGGTTTAAAATGGACATATTTTTAAGTGAAAACATCGACAGACCTACGAAAATATGACCAAATGCATTCGGATTGTATTGATCCTTTATGAGAACGATGCAAGGGTCCATTGTGATGTGCAAGAGTCGTCCCCACCTCAATTAGAGGCACGGTGTGGTTGGTACCACTCAAAGGGTCTCTTTTTTGTTTGAAATGAACACAATTTTAAGTGAAAACAACAATTGGCCTACAGAAATCCAACCAAACGCATTTGGATTGTCTTGATCCTTTAAAAGAACAATATGTGAGTTCGTTGTGGATGTGAAAGAATCATCCCTGTCTCAATCTGAGGAATGTTGTGGCCGGTACCACTCAAAGGGTCTCTCTTCTGTTTAAATTGGACCGATTTTTATGTGAAAACAAAAACTGACCTACGGAAATCCGACCAAACGCATTCAGATTGTGTTTATCCTTTATGATAATGATCCAAGGTTGCATTGGGTATGGCCATGAATCATCCCCGCCTCAATCCGAGGCACGGTGTAGCCGGTACCGCTCAAAGGATCTCATTTGTGATTAAATTGGACATATTTTTAAGTGAAAACAACAACTAACCTACAGAAATACGACCAAACACATTCAGATTGTGTTGATACATTAAGATAATGATCCATGGGTACGTTGGGGATGTTCATGAGTCATCCTCGCCTCAATCCGAGGAATGTTGTGGTCAATACCACTCAAAGGGCCTCACTTTTGTTTGAAAAGGACAAATTTTTAAGTGAAAACAACAACTAACCTACGGAAATTCGACCAAATGCATTCGGATTGTCTTGATATTTTAATAGAGATATCCAAAGGTCCTTTGTGACATGTATGAGTCATCCCTGCCTCAATACAATGCACGGTGTGGCCGGTACCACTCAATGGGTCTCTCTTCTGTTTAAATTGGACACATTTTTAAGTGAAAACAACAACTGACCTACAGAAATTCGACCAAAAGAATTTGGATTGTCTTGATCTTTTAGGAGTATGATACAAGGGTAATTTATGATGTGTATGAGTCATCTCAACCTCAATATAAGGCATGGTGTGGCCAGTACCACTCAAAGGGTCTCTCTTCTGTTTAAATTGGACACAATTTTAAGTGAAAACAGAATCTGACCTACGAAAATATGAAAAAAAGAATTTGGATTGTCTTCATACATTATGAGAATGATACATGGGTCCTTTGTGATGTGTAAGAGTCAACCCTGCCTCAATCAGAGGCACGTTGTGGCCGGTACCACTCAAAGGGTCTCTCTTCTGTTTAAAATGGACAGATTTTTAAGTGAAAACAAAAAGTAACCTACGGAAATCTGACCAAACACATTAATATTGTCTTTATCCTTTATGAGAATGATACACAGGTCCTTTGTGATGTGCAAGAGTCATACCTGCCTCAATCTGAGGCACAGTGTGACTGGTACCACTCAAAGGACATTTCTTTTGTTTTAAATGGACACAATTTTAAGTGAAAACAAAAACTAACCTACGGAAATCTGACCAAATGCATTAATATTTTCTAAATACTTTATTAGAATGATCCAAGGGTCCTTTTTACATGAAAGTGTCATCCCCGCCTTAATCCAAGGCATAGTGTGGCCGGTACCACTCAAATGGTCTCTCATTTCTTTAAAATGTACACAATTTTAAGTGAAAACAACAACTGACCAATGGACATCCGACCAAACACATTCTAATTGTCTTGATACTTTAATATAACAATACATGGGTGCGTTTGGGACATGAAAAAGTCATCCCCACCTCAATATGAGGCACGGTGTGGCCGGTACCACTCAAAGGGTCTCTCTTCTGTTTAAATTAGACCGATTTTTAAGTGAAAACAAAAAATAACCTACGGAAATCCAACCAAACACATTCGGATTGTGTTTATACTTTAATATAACAATCCACAGTAGAATTGGGGATGTGCATGAGTCATCCCCTCCTCAATCCTAGGCACAAAGTGGCCGGTACCACTCAAAGGATCTCATTTTTTTAGAATGGACATATTTTTAAGTGAAACAACAACTGACCTAGGGAAATTTGACCCAATGAATTGGGATTGTCTTGAACCATTATTAGAACGATCCAAGGGTCCTTTGGGACGTGAAAGAGTCATCTCCACCTCAATATGAGGCACGGTGTGGCTAGTACCACTCAAAGGGTCTCACTTTTGTTTGAAATGGACAAATTTTTAAGTGAAAACAACAAATGACCTACGGAAATTCAACCAAACGAATTCATATTGTCTTGATCCTTTAATATAACAATCCTAGGGTGTGTTGGAGATGTTCAAGAGTCATCCTCACCTCAATACGAGGCACGGTGTGGCTGGTACCACTCAAAGGGTCTCACTTTTGTTTGAAATGGACAAATTTTTAAGTGAAAACAACAACTAACCTACGGAAATTCAACCAAAAACATTAGGAGTGTCTTGATATTTTAGGATAATGATCCACAGGTCCTTTGTGACATGTAGAAGTCATAACCGCCTCAATCCAAGGCACGGTGTGGCTGGTACCACTCAAAGGGTCTCTCTTCTGTTTAAATTGGACACAATTTTAAGTGAAAACAACAACTGAACTTCGGAAATTCAACCAAACACATTTGGATTGTCTTGATCCTCTAAGATAATGTTCCAAGGGCCCTTTTTGATCTTTAAGAGTAAACCCTACCTCAATATGAGGCACGTTGTGGCTGGTACCACTCAAAGGGTCTCTCTTTTGTTTAAAATGGACAGATTTTTAAGTGAAAACAACAACCGACCTATGAAAATCCAACCAAACACATTCGGATTGTCTTGATACTTTATGAGAACGATCCTTGAGTCCTTTATGATGTGAAAAAGTCATCCTTGCCTCAATCCGAGGCACAGTGTGGCCGGTACCACTCAAAGGGTCTCCCTTTTTTTTGAACTGGAAAACATTTTATGTGAAAACCACAACTGACCTACGAAAATCTAACCAAATGCATTAGGATTGTCTTGGTCCTTTAATAGATTTATTTAAAGGTCCATTGGGGATGTTAATGAGTCATCCTCACCTCTATCAGAGGCACGGTGTGCTCGGTACCACTCAAAGGGTCTCTCTTCTGTTTAAATTGGACCGATTTTTAAGTGAAAACAGCAACTGACCTACAGAAATCCGACAAAAATCATTTGGATTGTGTTGATCCATTAATAGAACGATACACTGGTGCATTGGGGATGCGAACAAGTCATTCTAACCTCAATCTGAGACATGGTGTGGCCAGTACCACTCAAAGGATATCACTCTTTTTTAAAATGGACATATTTTTATGTGAAAAGAACAACTGACCTACGGAAATTCAACCAAACGCATTTGGATTGTAGTGATCCTATGGGGGAATAATCATAGAGTCCTTTTTGATGAGAAAAAGTCATCCCCGCCTCAATCTGAGCCACGGTGTGGCTGGTACCACTCAAAGGGTCTCACTTTTGTTTGAAATGGACAAATTCTTTACTGAAAACAACAACTGCCCTACGAAAATTCGACCAAACGCATTCAGATTGTATTGATATTTTAGGAGAACGACCCATAGGTACTTTGTGACCTGTATGAGTTATCCCCATATTAATCTGAGGCACGGTGTGGCCGAAACCACTCAAAGGGTATCTCTTCTGTTTAAAATGGACATAATTTTATGTGAAAACAACAACTAACCTACAAAAATATGACCAAACGCATTCAGATTGTATTTATCCTTTATGAGAATGATCCATGGATCCTTTGTGATGTGTAAGAGTCTACCCCACCAACTTCCTGGAACACCCCTCACCCCCCTGAACACCAACCCACCCCCTGGACACCCCCACCCCTGTGGACACCCGCACCCCCTGGAAAGACCCCTCAACCCCCTTAAAACCCCCTCAACCCTCTGGACACCCCACCCTCCCTGAACACGCCCATGGACAGCCCCCCCACCATGGACAGCCCCCCAACCCCCACCCCTCGGACACCCCCACCCCCTGGACAACCACCACCCCCCATGGACGACACCCCACCCCTCCATGACACCACCTTACCACCTACATACCCCCACCCCTAGACACCCCCACCCATGGACGGAAATCCCCACCCTCCCAGACACCATCCCACCCCCCTTGGATAGCCCCACCAACCCCATGGACCCCCCTCGAACATCCCCCCTAGAAATCCCCTCTGATACCCTGGACACCAGCCCACCCCCATGGACACCCCTATACAACCCCCCACCTGACGACCCCCCTACTTGGACACCACCCCAACCCCCACGGTCATCCCTACCAACACCCTGGGCTACCCCCCCACCCCTAGACACCCCCACCCCCTAGACAACATGATCCCCCTAGACACCCCCATCCCACCATCCTGTACACCACCCCACTCCCCCTGGACATCCCCATTAACCCCCGGAGTGCCCCCACCCCCTCGGACCGCCCCCACCCCCCGGACACCCCACCCACCTCCTAGAAAGTCCCCCCCCCAACACCCTGGACATCAACCCACCCCCTGGACAACCCCCTCACCTGGACACCCCCCCTCTTGGCACCACCCCCACCACCTAGACACCACCACACCCTGGACACCACCACCCTCCTTGGATAGCACCCAACCCCCTGGACTGCCTCCACCCCCCTTGGACACCCCATCCCCTCGGACACCCTCTACCCCCCTTGGACAACCATCTGAAACCCCAAACAACCTCCCCAACCCCTTGAATTATGAATAAAACTCTTTATGTATTTAATTAACTTATGAATTATGTGGTAATGGTGTATGGGCATACTTGGTGTAATTATCTTATGATTTATATGTTAATTTTTTATGGGTATTCATATTGAGATGTTGAATTATTTGTAGGTGTTGTTTGGGTGTGCAGCTGCATAAATGTTTTTTTACAGGAGACATGGGTTTTATCATCGCTTTTTTAGTGCTGGTAAAAGAAGCCTTTTTCAGCGCTAAAAAAGCACGGATAAAATAAACATTTATCAACGCTAATAGAGTGCTGATAAAGGAATCCTTTATCAGCGCTAATAGAGTGCTGATAAAGGAATCATTTATCAGCGCTCTCTTACCACTGATAAAATGTACATTTATCAGCGCTATTTTAGCACTGATAAAATCTACCTTTATCAGCGCTAAAAGAGCGCTCATAAAGGGGACCCCCCTATATCAGCACTGAGCTTTACAACACTTTTTTAGCACTGATAAAGCCCGCTTTGAGCACTGATAAAGCCCATTTCTATAGTTGTGCCGGTACGCTCACGTTTCGTAGAATCTGCCCCTTGAGATATTGGTTGTAACTCAGCTGCCACTAAGCACTGCAAAGGAATAACTAAAAGGACCACCACGTTGTAAGGGTTCCAACGCGATAGATGGCGCGTCAATCGGACACCCGGTTTGTGACTTATAAGGGTTTTTGCTTCGATGGGCCAGTTGGATTCGGGTTCGATCCAACATATCCGTACTTCAACTATCTAAAAAACTCAATTGGATAATACCAAAAGGACCATCTTGATCCAAGGATCCCAACGCTGTATGAGGTTTGTTAAACAATCATCTGGTTCACAAGATATGCTCCTTTAATTGTTCTAGGGTCCGGTTGGGCCTGGGTCCGATCTGACCTGGTCGGACCAACCCGACCCGACTCGCTCTGGGCTGGGTCGGGGTGGACTCAGCCCGATGGGCCGGGGTGGACTCGGCCCGATGGGCCGATGTTTGGTTTTACCCGTAAGTGGGGTGGCCTACAAAGGGGTAGGCCGACCCGCATGGGGCAGCGACCCATTCCGAGGAGGAATCCTACTTCATGGGTGGCCGCCCGGTCTGAGGGTGGCGACTCGGTGTGAGGGAGCCGGCCCGCTCCGAGGGAGGGGGCCTAGTGCGAGGGCCGAGGCCCGGTGCGAGGGTCGTGGCCCAGTGTGAGGGTGGGGGCCCGGTGCGAGGGTGGTGGCCCGCTCTGTGGGAGGAAGTTCAGTCTGAGGGCGGTGACCCAACTTGAGGGCGACGGCCTGGTTCGAGGGCGGCGGCCCGATTTGAGGGTGGCGCCCTGACTCGAGGGAGGCAGCCCGCTCCGAAGGCTGCGTCCTAGTTCAGTCTGATGCGGGGGGGGGGGGGGGGGGGGGGGGGGGTGAAACCCCCCTGTCACTCGGATTCCCGAAAGGCCCAGAGGTCGTTCGGTTGGTGAGGCGGCGTCATCGAGGAACCCTCCAGAGGTGGGTTCGGCCTTCGCCGCAAATTCCATTCGTCGGCGACGCGGTGGTCAGGTCCCCTTCCATCCCACAGTCGACAGTTATGCCGGCCGCCTCCTCCATTTTCCACGGCTAACGAGACATGACCCTCCTCTTGTGGAATGCATTGACGTGTTCACGGCTTCTGAGGCGGTGCAAGGAAAGCAAGAGAGGAGAGGGTTCAGGCCAGGTTTGTAAGGCCCTCACCCTCTGCGTTAGCTCGCAATATGAAGGATATTAAGGGTGTTCAATAAATAGTTGTATTAAACAAAAGATTAACCCTACAAGATTCCCCGCAATAACCTCTCGCAAAGACGGATGAATCACGGGTCAACCCATTAGTCGGTTGACCAGTGTCCTTCGTATAATTTCAAGAATGAAGAAGAGGGAAACAAAAACGCACAAACGAAAATAACCTTCTACCTGGAAGAGACGCTCGCTAACGCTGGTCGATATAACCTCCTTTATCGTTTTCATTGGTTCGTGACTCGGTGGTGCTCGTCACCGCTTATTGAAACCAGTCTCGTCCTCCTGGTGGTTGGTGTCGTGGTACTTTGCTAGAGCTTTGTCGTTTTGGGAAGCCACGCCAACACACCTCCCCGAGCTCCATATAAATAGGGGAGGAGAAGGAGTGTATAACGCTAGGGGAATTAATGAGGTTCATTTAATTAACGAACCTCCTAAATTTCCTACGGCATGGTTACAAGAAAAGAAGTGTTAAGCCATTTGTTGGCTTGACACATCGTCAGTCCTTCCAGTGTCGTTCGTCCATTGGAGGAAAGAAAGAAAATAAAAATAACAAAACATGTTATTTTATTACTCTTTCAAAAGTCCACAAAAATAACTTTTTCACCTGACCTACTGCGGTCGAAGTTATACCTCTCTTAAGCGAATCTCGGCGCTGCGGGTTCAATGATGCCCTCAGATTTTTAAGCCGAACAACAGTTCAAAAGATAGAAAACGACCCTCACGCGTTTACTAAACGTAACGAAAAAAAATTCAGAAAATTATTAATTGTCACACTCAACCCGCACCGGTTGAGGTTAGGATTTTTTTAATTGAAACATGCCCCAATGAACCCAACATTACTCATGGATTTCCAATACGCGTTACCATTTAAAAGTTATAGATTTTACAATAAAATAATTGTCAATTAATTATTTTATTTACGGCCAAAATCTAACTTTAACTGGTGGCCCGTGTCGGCCAAAGTTAGTATCTTCTTATAGAGAGCATACCTTCACGAGCTCAGTGGTGGTCATAGATTTTTAATCCGAGTTATGGTTCATGAGTTATAATCAATTGAAAAATAAAATAATTTTATTTAATAATTTTATTTACAATTATTCCATTTTTATGTTTTCTCACAGGAGGCCCGCACCGACTAAACTTAATCTGTGCCTATGGTAAACCCGCCATTCTGAGCACAACAATGCCCTCAAACTTTTAATTCGAGTAACTTTTAAGAAATATTCCACTTTTTCAGGAAAAGATATTACATGCGCTAATTAAAGATTAACAAAACTTCGACGGATCAATCTGGGAACCTTGGGCCTTAGAATCGCGCGCCGTTAGATTTTGCGGTGTCGAAATAATTCCACATAATAATAAAAATTATATGGAATTTCCGAGACATTACAATAGTTGTCCTGTTAAATACATCAAAAAAATAATTGATGAAGTCATGGTATCGAAATCTTGGTATTATGTTCGAATGAAGCTTGAAGATTCTTACTGAACATAAGTTTATTCCTAGATTACAAAGGTATCCTTTCCATTTGGGGAGAATTATGATTTGTGCAACCAATATTGGTTTAATTTTTTGACACCAGCAATGAGGAGAAAGGATATCTTAGAGTTGATACATTCCAATATTTGGCAAGCACTATTTATATCCCTAGGAAGAGAAAGGTGCTTTGTATAAATCATTGATGATTATTCCACGAGATGTTAGGTGTACCCAATCAAGATGAAATCAAGTGTTTTTTAAATCTTCAAAACATTCAATGCATGGATGAAGATGTAATCTTGAAAGAAGATCAATTGTTTGAGGATTGACAGTGGTGGAAAATATTCAAGTGCAGATTTTGATACTTTTTTTTCAATGAGAAGGCATCAGGAGACAATTCATGGTGTCATACACTCCTCAAAAAAATGGAGTAGAAAAGTGGGTGAACATAATGTTGTTGGATAGAACAAGGGTGATATTGAAGACTGTATGAATTTTCAAGAATTTATGGGATAAAGTAATGAAGGGAACATGTTATGTGATCAATCAATTTAATTTTGTGACGATTGATATGAAAAAACTAATGAATATGTGGAGTGTTAAACCTACTGACTATTCTTGGTTACATACATATGGAGGTCATGTATCTATATTGTTTAATGATCAAGAAAGATTGAAGTTGGATTTCAGATCCAATGACTGTATATTCATAGGATACGTTGATGGTGTGAAGGGGTATCATATGTGGGACCCCACTACCCATAGACTTATCATCAGCATGGATTTTATATTTCTATAATATAAGGTTCAAGTGATGATTAATGGGGACTTGAAGAAAGGGAAAACTTATACTATAATAGTTGGGGTGGAGGAAGAATCCATAGAAGAACCAATTTCCATTGAGGACCATAATGATCAAGTTATGATTGATTTTGGACTATGATGATCAACTCAAGATAAAAGAGAACCAATATGGAACTTAGAATTTATCACTAAATAAATATTGTGTACTACTTATTGATGGAGGATGGTAATCCATATTATTTTTTTGGAGGTGATGTGGAGTTCAGAAATATCAACATGGATGGAAGCAATTTAGGAGAAACTTGATGCCCTTCACAAGAACAAGACTTGAGATATTGATCCATTACCTCATTGAAGGTAGGATATCAGAAAAAATAGGTTCTTTAAGATCAATTGGGATTAAAAGGAATAATTGTAAAGATATCATGCAAGACTAGTGGACAAAGGATATGCATAGAGAGAAGTTATTGATTTCAAGGAAATATTTTCCTCCTAATGTTAGAATAACAATTGTTCAGATATTTATGGGGATGTGTGCAATATATAGTTTAACTCTAGAGTAGCTATATGTGAAGAGAACATTTTTACATTGTGATCATGATAAATTAATATATATTTTCTAATCGGAATGTTTTTCAAAATAAAGACAATTGAATTTGGTTTTTAGGTTGAGAAAAACATTTTATTGGATTAAGCGGGCACCAAGGTGTTGGTACAAGAGATTTTCTTCCTATATCATGAGTATTGTACACAAAATACTTCATTCAGATACTTGTGCATATTTCATGGGTTCAGATGGTAATGATCATATCATTATTCTATTGTATGTGGATGACATGTTGAAATTTTTCATGGGAGTATGATATGAAGGAATTAGGACCCAAAAATAATATCTTGGGTCACAGATTTAATGAGATAGAAATAAGGGTATGATTTTTCTATCAAAAAAAAATTTCTTGAAGAGTATCTTTAAATACTTCCACATGTGACATTATAAGCCTATATTTACCCCACTTACTATTAATTTTGTGTTATCCTCTATGATGAATCCTAACAGTGATAACAGTGAAGTATAGTGGATGGAGATGTCTCAATTACCTTATGCACTGGTAGTGGGTAGTATGATATTATCTATGGTTTATATGAGACCAGAAATTGCACATGTAGTGGGAGAAGTTAGTTGGTATGTGGATAATTAAATATGGGAGCATTGGAACATATTAAATAAGTCCTTTAGATACATCAAGGAGATCTCATATTCTGTATTATGTTATTAAGGATCAAATTTCACTATTAGAGCCTACGCAGATTCAGATTTTGTAGGTGATTATGTCCAATGAATATACACTTTGGGTTATGTGTTTAATTTTATAGGATGAGTTGTGAGCTGGAATTCAAAGTTGTAGTATGTTATATATTTATCCACGACTAAGGCAGAGTACATGAAAACTACATAGGCTTGCAAAGAAGTGATTTAGATGTGAAGGTTTCCAGAGGATCCCGGACAATGAAAAAAGTATATTAAATTGTTTTGTGACAATCACAGAACCTTGAAAATTAAAATGAATCTATATTTTCATTCCAATTTAAATCACATTATTGTATAATATCACTTTGTTCCAGATGTGGTGGAGGAAGGAAGAGTGGGTATGCAGAAAAATTATATTCAAGAAAATTTGGATAATTTTATGATGATGTTTATTAACTTTTTTAAGTTAATATAGTAAAAATCCTCAATCATAATCATAGATATAAGAGACACATGGTTGGAAGATAGAAAATATTTGTGGAAATATTATTGGTTCCCAATCAGATATCCAAGTGTGATATATATTGGCATTTGTTTCTCACAAACAGTTTCAACCCCTTGATTTTTCAAAGGGTGCTAGTGTGGTTAGTGGGATGGGTGGAAAAAATAACCCATGGAGTTAAATAGATGAGGAAGATAAAGTAAGGGCCTTTCCAATAAAAGTCAAAGCACTTTAACGGTTTTAGCACCGTCACCTCAAGTTTTGAGCTTCCTATTTCAACATTTTGATTGTTTTATTTTGTGAGTTGCATTATACATTACTCAAGAGAGTTAATTACATGGATATTTTCCTTATAATAGAAAGAGTGTTTGTTTAACCTCTTTTTTCATAGGGATATCATTCTATTTTTCTATGGTTTTTTACCCCTTTTTATTTTTGGGGTTTTCTATGTTAAATCTATTGTTCATTTTTTATTCATTTGTACATTACTTTTATCTCACAATTATCACATCATGAAAGGGACAATAATATTTGATCCCAATAGCAGCCTTACTAAATATTTTTTATCAGATTCTATAAAAAATTAATGGGTTGTTCTATGAGGTAGCCCACTTTCAATAGAGTAATTGAGTTGTATGGGTATAATTTTGTTTCTCAAAAATAAAGAACAAAAATTAAACATGTTTATAATTATATAAATAGTAGGAAAAATCAAGAAAACACGAATAATACAAATCTTGAAATGATTTCTCAGAATCGGAAGTGTAACATGTTGATTCTAACAAACCATAAACAAATAATGAGAGAATAAAAGTACCAATTCATGTAAACCTTTACAATAGATAACATGCTATTGATAATATATATAACCAGTTTGATATTAATACTGATAAGTACCAAGAAAAATTAGAGATAACAGACTCAAACATAAGCGAGATGATCAATAGAAATGATTGACATAAACTAGTAATCAAATCATAAAGAGGACCATAGGTTTTTGACATTATTTATCTATTTGGCATATATGCATGGTGGAGGGGTACCAAGATTCCACTATGAAAAAATGGGATTATAAAAGATATGTGTTAAATAGTGAAACATAACCATATAAGAAAAAGGCACATGAGGAAAATATCCAAAGTTCAGGTTCTTGAAATGCCAGGACTCACAGTAGAACCATGTTGGGGATTCATATATACTGTGAACCTTGGAAAAAATCAAACAACACATGCAACATAGAACCAAAGAATAATCAAATACAAGGCATAAATAACCAATATAAAAGAATAAGAATACCATACTAAGGCCCCTTAATAGGGATAAATATGTCCTATGTGTTTTCATAGAGCCTCTATGTAATTAGGTCATGTTGTTAGGGTCATCGAGATTGTACTCTTATATAATCGTCATTTCCATCTCGGTAAATGGAACACCATGGAACACTAATACCTCATCAGAGCTCCACACCAAGTAAAGATGAAGATGATCAAAACTTATCTAGATCACTATTTCTTCTTTGGTAAGTCAAGGAATCCCACCAGTGCTCGTTCATCTACTCTTCGCTCTCGAGGAGAACTAGAGCTCCCAAAACCATGGAGATTTTTCACCCACCTAAATCTCCCACAAGTGGAGAGGTAGATTCCAAATTGAAGAGTCATTCTAGCAGGGGTTGTGGAATACTAGATCATATAACCAAGGATATGAAAAATTTAGATATGTGTCCCAACATAACCACTTAAAAAACAAAATAAGGACATATGACATCATAGGATAAGCTATCAAGGGTCACCCATAGATCAAGCCAATCCGTTTCATGAAGAATTAAAAAAGGGAGGAATAGAAAACCATAGGATCATAACGATCAATGGATCAACATCAGGTATGAGGTTGACATAGATCAAATGGGAAAGTGGGCCAAGGCTAATGGCACATGCCCAATGTATAAACCGAACAAAAGGCCCACATGAACTAATAAAAGAGGCTCAAGATCAATAATACCAAATTCCAGCATATAAAAATACAAAAAATTAAATGAAAAAGAATATTATGACAGGTAAAAAACAACAACGTGTAACACCCCGAATTTTGGGTATCATATAATGATGATATTATGCATTTACATTAGTTAAATCCCTTTTAACAAAACAAAAATTTAAAGGATCAACATAAGGCTCTTTATTTAAATAAGAACACTGTAGTGTCTACAATACACCGAGATCAAAAGAGTAATCATTCTTACCAAATATACCTATTAAAAACCCTATCAACACTACTGGAAGACCCCCAATCACCACAACGAGGCCCAGTATGTAAAGGAGATCCTTAGAGTCAACTAAATCAAAAAAACATCACCACTAAGATCATAAAAACCATTCTAAGAATCAGCGGAATGGGAAGCACCATCTTCTCCCTTTTGAGTTTAAGGACACCGTAAGGTTTGGTTTTATAGGACACTTATCCGATCATTGCTCTAGTGACCATTGGAAGCTAACAATAAAAACAAATAGCCATTGGACCTTGTTAGGATAAGTAAACATATTTAAATATTAATTTGTTTCCAAATAATTGAGTTATTATTAAGGTTATAATTAAACCATCATTTATGAACTCTAAAAGCATATGGTGTAAAACTTTGTTTCACCCTTAATTGATTTTGGAAAGAATTAAGGAATTCAAAGCACTTTGCGAATTTTTAAAATACAATGTAACTATTTTTATTTCTTAAATAATGTTATAAACCATGTTTATGTTTTTAAAATTAAATTATGCTTTTATTGAATAACGTTTTTGAGGATACTAGTATATAAATTATAATGTAGGTTTATTAACATTTCCTTTTCATAACTGTTTGAGTTAAAAAAAGGAGTTTAGTATTTTTAATTATAGAAATAATTCTAAAAAAAACATGTTTAATTTGTATTCATTAATGTTTAAGAATATAAAATTATATATAGTTTTAATAAATGGATTGTTTCCTCTTCCTAAAACTTTTTTTAGTGTAGCTTTTTCAAAAAAAAATTGGCCCACTAGGGCCAGCCCTTTTTGGCTAGGGCCGAGGGAGGAAGCTCACACGATGTGGCTGAGCCTGACCCTTAGACCCAAGCCATGGCTGACTTGAGCTCGAGCAGAGGTTCCCCAAAGGGAACTCGTGAGAGAGCAGGAGCGCATAGGCGGACCAGTGTGGACGTGAGGCCGCGACAGGGTCTGGGTCGGCCATGCCCTACGGGCTGGAGCCCGTTTATAGGGCCCCCTTCGTGGGTGATGTGTGACTTTTGAGCACTCGTTGTGAGGAATGGGGTTATAAAGGAGGTGAAAACCACTCTATGTTTCAATATGGGAAGTAGTTTTTTGAGCGAAACACGATCTGGATTGTTGGATCGCACCGCGCACAATCTGGGCCATTGTTTCCGATCCCACGCTTGTCCCTACGCGACCGCATCTTTCTCCATAGTCTTTGTTAACTGTTCGATCCGACATGATCTAATCCTGGTCATTCGAGGTTTTTATATTTCCACGTTGAACTTAGACCGTCCGATGAATCTTAGATCTAATCTAAGTCGCTCAATTCTTTTAAAACAACGGACGCATCTCATTCCTTGGATCGATGTTAGTATCGATCTGGACCATCCGTTTTCCCCCGTCATTTCCCCTAGCTGCGTCTTTTTTTTCCTCTATGCATGGGTTACATCAGTAACCGTACCCTATGGCACACCGCCTCGTTTTCTTCACCACTCACCCTAGAGGACCACCATGTCTCCTCGTTTTCTTCATGCACGACACCCCCATTGAATTCAATTCAAGTGGGTATGTTTTTGTCGATCAAGGTGGTGTGTGAGATTTTGTATATAAATAACTGAGACCTCTCGGTTCTTCTCTCCCATTCAATTCTCCAGCAATCCTGTCTAAGCCTCCCTGATGTCCTCATTTCCATAGTTTTTAAAGTAAGGGTTTTTATTTTTGCCTTGTTTGGCTTCTTTGAGAATATATAAATATATATATATATATATAACCTTACAGTTTAGTCCAAATGTTCTTAAATGTTGAACCTAGGCCTTCGGGTTCTCATGGATTCAAACAGCTCAATGAATGTAAGGATTATACCTGGCCTCATTTTTTTGTTTTGAAAATACATATATACTTTTGGTTATATGTATATATGTCGGATATATGAAGGAATGGGCATGACCTTTCTACTTTGATTATATGTACAATGATAGTGTATAATTGTTCATGCACTGCACATATTCACATACACTTAATTTCATATATAAATAATAAATAAATTTTGATAATTTTATATATATTATCGGGTTTTTAAAAAATTAATTTTTTGTAGGTTTTCATAAACAAATTTGTATGACTAAGGGAATGACATGCACTATTCAAAACGTTGTTGAACTAATATTCATAGGGGATTAAAAAAAATGGATGTTCCAATCCTTCAGTTTGAGTTTGGGTACATACATATATTTTATATGTTGCATGATCCTTGATTTCATTTTTTATGGTCCCTACACATTAATTCTTGAGTTTAGGTGGAGTTTTATAAACATAAGAAATAGGGTGTTAAAAAAAACTTATATCCACATTTAAGAGTAACTTATTTTTTTCCCTATCTTTTAAATGATGTTGCTTATGGTGAATATTCATGCTTTATATCATGGACATTATTCAGTGTTATGCAAAGGCTTAACAATATTCAATGTTTTAGAATGTGCAATCTCAAAATCCTACTTGAGATTTTTGGTTCACCTTGTAATTAATTGGATGATAAAATTTTAGAATTTCAAGAAAAAACTTGCATGTGATAAATTCTAGTTTTATGTTCTTTCAGTACCGTAGATGTCAATGTATGTGCCATAATATTCATTTCTTCTTTCCTTTTAATAACGATCATATGATTTTTAGCTTAGTTTTTAATCATCTAGATGCCTGTCTCACTTAAAAGATATTTAAATTAAACTACTATGACCAACTATGAATGAACTATTCAAGGTGGTACGGGACATCTTGAATATACAACCTAGTTTAAGTAAAGTATTGATTTATGTGGCTCACATGAAAGTAAATACATATTAAGGGTGTGCCCTGATAGCGCTCCAATTCATTGGGTAATGAATTAATCTCTAGAGATTACAAGCTTCACGATACCCTGGTGAAAAACCACGGTAATTTTTCTTTATTGGCACCTTGGGGATAGACCTCAGTGATATGTTCATGAACGTCTAAATGAAATGTTAAAGCTATATATTCAAGTCATGTTACAAGTTATTTTCAAGATGATATGCCCATTCTTTCACTACTCTTGCCCTTATGTTTTTATCAAGTTCATATTGATGTCACAAGTAAATGTTTGGGGCATGATCCGGGTAAAATAGTAACCAACTAATGAAATGGATGTTTTTTCCATAACATGCAAATCTGATTAAGTATTACTCTCAGAAGTTTAATTTGTGCTTAAACATTCATATGTCATACTTGTTTAGGATATCTTTTACAACCCCTTTTAGAAAATTTCCTAATTGATTCATGTATTCCTTGAAAATATTAGTTGACCACTTTTATGATATGTTACATGTGTTACAGTTTTCTATAAGAGAATGTTATTTGGATAAGTTTTTGAAAAATTCGTTCAAATGTTTCATTGGTTTATTTTAAACCCCTTACTAGGCATTCTTATGCTCGCCCTATGTTTTGAATTTTAAATTTTCAGGTAACAACTTTTATCAGATAAAACATTTCTGAAGTTACTGGTTTACCAGTGCCCAATCCGAACTTGATACTCTGTATGGGACATGATGTGTGTTTATCTGTGCATGTTTCTATTTTAAAATGACACATCATGTTCAGAAGGCACCTACTCCTAGTTTTTTTGGGGTTGAGTCTTTAGAGTTGGTATCAGAGGATTTTATTTGGTTAACTCTGGAAATCCAGAACTGAAACAAAGAAAAATATACTTCATCATTACTAAAAATGAGTTTTCTTAATTTTCAGATTGAAAACGAAGGTACTAATATTTTTTCTCTTCCCCATGAGGCCTTACAAACCATAATTCCTATATCCATCCATGAAGATTTTATAAACTATTCCCATATCCGTATGCGTGCAAACATATCTTTGATGTCTGCAACTCTCCCCGTGTACTTCAACTCCATCGTAATGAAGGTCTGGATTACATCTTTATGATGCAAGCCCATTTTCCATCTTACACACGATTGGGGAAGTACTACAAGGGACTTTTTAGATGCTTCACCGTAGCAGAAGGCGTCTCGTCCCTCATGGCTTTCCAAGATGCAGCTGTAGAGGGAGATCTCCACGCAACATACATGTGTCAAGTCTTGTCCTATGGCTATTTTTTCAAATGATGGACTTTGGAATCCTTGAATACAAATCCTCTCGTTCTGTGTACAAACAACAAGTACATAGGGATGTCTCACAGTTGTACACCCCACATGTCAGAAAATAGAGATACCATAAGTGCTCCCACGACATCGAACATGATTGCTCGGGTTGCATATAGTTTAGGGAGATTGAGAATTTCACGCTTGTCTTGGGAATTTGTGTGTTAGGGAACTAGGGAAACCATTTGCCCCGGTTTACGCTGTGCACCAATAGTTATGTAAAGAACATATTTTGTTATCACTTCTTTCTTATTCCTTTACTTTGTTTATAATTTTGGATGGATTAGAAGTGATTGAACTCTCATATTAAACTTTTATATGGAAGGAAAAACCCACATGTTATCTCTTCCTACTGAGATACTGGATATTATTGTAATCAAAACCTTTGAAGATGAGTATCGTCCCTTCGCAAACCTGCAAGGAATGTGCAATAAATTGTTTGAGGTGACAAACAGTCCATGGATTCTCTACACCTGTCAAGGGAATGCACCCATCTACTACAACATAGGCTTAGCACAATTGGCAGAGCGTAAGCAGAGAGGAAAATACCACGAAGGGATCTTCCTGTGTTTCACCCTAGGCTGGAACAATATGGCCACAGTAAAATTTCAAGAGGCTTCTTTAGAGGGAATCGTTTATGCGACCTACATGTACCATCTCCTTATAATTAGCCATACGACAATGTCTATAACTTAGATATTCTCTATCGAGACATAATATGGAAAGTTCTTTGTATGTTGGTCCATATGGACATTTCCATAATCTGTACCATTCGAGCCTCCCTCTAGAAACACGAGTGTTTGGTGCATGAGTTCAACCCCTTCTGCCCAAAGTGTATATGGATCAGAGAACTAGAGGAGTTGAGCATCAATTTGGGTGTTCCGCTGAACGCACTTGAGGATCCTCTATGATGGGGGATATGGTAGGAACAACTGGTAGCTTCCTCTTAGCAAGTTTGTATGAAAGGAATTGTGGGGACACAATTCTTTGATGGGGGGAGTAATGTAACACCCCTAATTTTGGGTATCATATAATGACGATATTATGCATTTACTTTTGTTAAATCCCTTTTAACAGAACAATAATTTAAAGGATAAACATACGGCTCTTTATTTAAATAAGAACTCCATAGTGTCTACAATACACTGAGATCAAAATAGTAATCCTGAAACCAAGTATACCTATTAAAAACTCTATCAGAACTACTGGAAGACCCCCAATCACCACAATGAGGCCGAGTATGTAAAAGAGATCCTTCGAGTCAACTAAAGAAAAACACATCACCACTGCGATCATAAAAACCATGACGAGCATCAGCAGAATGGGATGAACTTTCTTCTTCCTTTTGATTTTTAGGACACTGTAAGGATTGGTTTTATAGGACACTTATTTCGACCGTTGCTCTAGTGACTGTTGGAAGATAACGGTTATAAAATAATAATCAATCTAACTTTTTAAGATAAGTGAAATTATTTAAATATTAATTAGTTTCCAAATAATTGAGTTATGATAAAGGTTATAATTAAACCATCATTTATGAACTCTAAAAGGATATGGTGTAAAACTTCATTTCACCCTTAAGTGATTTTGTCAAGAATTATGGAATTCATAAAATTTTGCGAATTTTTCAAATACAATGTAACGATTTTAATTTCTTCAATAATGTTATAAAATATGTTTAAGCTTTTAAAATTAAATTTTGGTTTTATTGAACTATGTTTTCGTGGACACTAGTATATAAATTATAATTTAAGTTTTTTAAAATTTTCTTTTTCGTAACTTTTTGAGTTAAAAAGGGTTTTAGTATTTTTAATTTTAGAAATACATCTAACTAAAACAAGTTTAATTTTTATTAATTAATTTTCAAGAATATAAAATTCTATATAGTTTTAATAAGTGGATTGTTTCCTCTTCTTAAAACTTTTTTTAGTGTAGCTTTGGAAAAAAAAATTGGCCCACTAGGGCCAACCGTTTTTGGCTAGGGTAGAGGGAGGCAACTCACATGAAGTGGATGAACTTGACCCTCATCTCCAAGCCATGGCTGGCCGGAGATCAGGCAGAGTTTCCACAAAGGGCGCTCGAGAGCGAGCAAGAGTGCATAGGTGCACCATTGCAGGCGTGAGGTCGCGTCGGGGTCTGGGTAGGCCAAGGCCTGCGGGTGGGAGCCCATGTATAGGGCCCCCTTCATGGGTGTTGTGTGATTTCTGAGCACTTTTTGGGAGGCAGAGGGTTATAAGGGAGGCGAAAACCACTCTCTATTTCGATATGCGAAGTAGTTTTTCAGGTGAAACGCGATCTGGACCGTTGGATCGCGTCGCGTGCGATCTGGGTCGTTGTTTCCGATACTACGCTTGACCCACAATGAATGAGTCTCCCTCCGCGAGTTTTGTTAACCGTTCAATCTTGCATGATCTAATTGTGGTCGTTCGAGGTTTTTAAATTGTTGCGTCAAACTTAGACCATCCGATGAAACATAGATCTAATCTAATCCGCTCAATTATTTTAAAATAGCGGATGGATCTCATCCCTTGGATCGACGTTGGGATTGATCTGGACTGTCCGTTTTTTCCTGGAATTTCTCCTACCCTTGTCGTATTCTTCCTCCACACATGGGTTACACCAGTAACCCTACCCTATGGCACACCCCTCGTTTTCTTCACCTCTGACCGCTGATGGCGCCCATGTCTCCTCGTTTTCTTCAAGCACGTCACCCCCCATTGAATGCAATGCATGTGGGTACATTTTTTGCATGGAAGGTGGTGTGTGAGATTTTGTATATAAATAACAGAGACCTCTCGGTTCTTCTCTCCCGTTCAAGTCTCCAGCGAGGCTGGTGACCCTCCCTAAAGTCCTCATTTCCCTGGTTTTTAAATAAGGGTTTTTAGTTTTGGCTTTTTTTTCTTCATTGAGAATATATACACTTATAAATTCGAATATATATATATATAAATATTTTTATCCTTACGGTTCAGTCCAAACGTTCTTAAATGTTTAACCAAGGCCTTCGGGTTCTCTTGCATTCAAATAGCTTAAAGAATGTAAGGATTATACATGGACTCATTTTGTTGTTTTGAAAATACTTATATACTTTTGGTTATATGTATATACATCGGTTATATGCAGGAATGGGCATGACCATTCTACTTCGGTTATATGTTTGAAGTATGTGTATAATTGTTCATGCACTGCACATATTCACATACACTTAATTTCATATTTAAATAATAAATAAATTTTGAAAATGTTATATATATGATCGGGTTTTTATAAAATTATTATTTTGTAGGTTTTCATAAACAAATTTTTATAACTAAGGGCATGACCATCCCTACTCAAAATGTTGTTGAACTAATATTCACAGGGGATTAACACACATGGGCGTGCCAATATTTTTGTTTGAGTTCGGGTACATACATATATTTTATATGTTGCGTGATACTTGATTTCAGTTGTTATGGTCCTTACACATTAATTCTCAAGATTAAGTGGAGTTTCAAAAACATAAGAAATAGGGTGTTAAACAAAACTTATCTCCACATTTAAGAGTAACTTATTTGTTTTCCATATGTTTTAAATGATGTTTCTTATGGTGAAGATCCAGGCTTTCCATCATGGGCATTATTCAGTATTATGTAAAGGCATAACAATATTGAATGTTTTATCATGTGTAAGCTCAAAACCCTACTTGATATTTTTGGTTCACCTTGTAATCAATTGGATGATAAAATTTTAGAATTTCAAGAACAAACTTGCATGTGATAAATTCTAGTTTTCTGTTATTTCAGTACCTAATATGTCAATGTATGTGCAATAATTTTCCTTTCTTCATTAATTTTAATAACGGTCATATGATTGTTATATTGGTTTTTAATCATGTAGATTCCTTTCTCACTTATATGATTTTTAAATTCAAATACTATGACCAAATATGAATGAACTATTCAAGGTGGTATCAGACATCTTGAATATACAACCACATTCAAGTAATGTATCGATTTATGTGGCTCACATGAACGTAAAGACATTTTAAGGTGTACCCTGATAGTGCTCCAATGCATCGTGTAATGAATTAAACTCTAGAGATAACAAGCTTCTTGATACCCTGGTGAATAACCTCGGTAATTTTTCTTTATTGAGTCCTTGAGAATGAACCACAGTGATATGTTCATGGATGTCTAAATGAAATGTTGAAGCCACATATTCATGTCATGTTATATGTTATTTTCAAGATGATATTACTATTCTTTCACTATTATTGCCCTTATGTTTTTATCAAGTTCTTATTGTTGTCACAAGTAAATGTTTGGGGCATGATTCGTGTAAAATAGTAACCAATATATGAAATTGATGTTTTTTCCATCATACGTAACTCTGATTAATTATTAATCTTAACAGTTTAATTTTTTCTTAAACATTCATACGTCATACTTGTTTAGGATATCTTTTACAACCCCGTTTTGAAAATGTCCTAATTGATTCATGTATTCCTTGAAAATCTTAGTTGATCACTTTTATGTTATGTTACATGTGTTATAGTTTTCTATAAGATAATTTTCTTTGGATAAGTTTTTAAAAAATGCTTTCAAAAGATTCATTGGTTTATTTTAAACCCCTTACTGGGCATTCTTATTCTCACCCTATGTTTTGAATTTTAAATTTTCAGGTAACAGATTTTATCAGATGAAACATTTCTAAAGTTACTGATTTCCCATAGCCCGAACCGAACTCGATGCTCTTAATGGGACGTGATGTGTGTTAATCAGTAGATTTATTTGTTTTAAAATAAAACATCATTTTCAGAAGGCAACGACTCTTGGTTTTTATGGGGTTGGGTCTTTACATAATTCATGGAATTAAAATCATTTAATTTACAATAATGAGTGAATAATGTTAAAAAATCTCAACCATGTAGATGAAATGCATTAACATAAACACCCGATGTCCCTACATCACCTGTGACACCCCATGATTTTACAGTATGTGACTTCTTAAATAAATTCATTTTCTTTGATAGATTATGTTGTATTCAATACAAAAATATGTTTATGCTACACACAACATTGAGTTGGCTTGCGTTACATGCAAGATTGAGTTTTACCAAAAAACTATATATTATTAAAATATTATTATTTAATATAATTAGATATAAACTAGCCATTAAGTTAGTGGTTATGAATAGTATTAACTAACTTATGAAAAATATATGGCTGAATTCATTTGTTTTAAATTAATTAAAAATGAATATAGTAACCAACTAAATATATATGAGACGTTTTTTTAAAGAACTATTTTTATGCTCACAATTTCATTTTATTCAAATAAATTAAATTAATTACTATTATAGAATGATATTAATGAAATATATATTTAATATATTAAATAAAATATTTTTGATATTCATATAATATATTTGAGAGGTATAATATAATAACAAACCCAATATTACACAAAAAACCTATTTTTTTTTTATAAAAACAAATTTGTCATGTTTTATTTGAGAACCTATTTTAAATCTAATTTTTGTAAATTTTATTAATTCTATTTGAAAAAATAAACCTCATATTTTAAATATAAATATAAAATTTTACTTTAGTTAAATTTTTTGTATTTTTTTGATAAGTTTCATGTTTTGATGAATAGTGAATAATAATAAATTTTAATTGAAAACAACTGTTTTTCATCAAAATAATATATAGTGTTAAATTATATTATTGAATTCTTTTAAAGTATAAATAGATTATTTTTATCATTTAATACAATTTAGGTAATTTTAATCAATTTACAATGAATTTATATATAAAAATGTTTCAATCTGTTGTACGTTTAAACATTAGCAACTCGTTTTCTCACGCCGTTAACAAGATTAATTTTAAATTAATTACAATAAATTATATTTTTTGAATTATGAAAAATAGATTCTATATTTATAATTAGTGGATCCAAATTATGTAAATAGGTTTCTATTATTTTTGGTCATATGAATAGTAAAATTTAGTAATATTTTAATTACCACAGTTAAGGGAAAATTAGGTATTTATGGATATAAATGATATTATAAAATTACCCCAACACTTGGCCTAATTTCGTTTAATTATTTTTCTTTCTACCAAAATAATCATTATGCCGAAATTATACTCTTTTTAAGTCACTTGGATGAGAAGAAGACATTTATTATATTTTATTTAAAGATAAGTTAAAAATGTCATACTAATGTTTTTAATAAGTATTACATTTTTAATACATGGTTAGAGAAAAGGTAAATTAGACTATACATATTCATTTGAAAGATAATAAATTTTTATTCTTCATGAAAATTTATTTAAAAAGTTTAGAGAAGAAATAATTTAACTAAATGCTTTCATTATAATGACATAGTAATTGTTTAATTAATAGAAATAAAAAATAATTGATATTAAAAACATTAAAATAAATAAAATTTTACATAATAAATGACATCCATTAATTTTATAGAAACTTTAGAAATTTTAGTGATATATTATAAGATTTGGTTCGAAGTTATCCTGAAGTTAGGGTATTTTTTAAAAAGACAAATATTTAATAGTATCATAAATGAAAAAAATGATACATTAAAATAAATAATATTTTATTAAATGATAAAAAATTCATAAAAATATAAATTCGGCCAAATAACTACAATAAGGTTAAATATGTCATCAATGATCCATTTGGGGTTCGTTTATCATTTTATAGTAACTATATTATCCCTAAAGATTAAAAAAAAGTTGTCATGGTAAGAGTTAAAGGGTTTAACTAAGGGTTAAAGACAAATGATAAGGATAACATTGTGACCTAAACATGTCTAAAATTATTTTTTGAGAGGATTTACACCGATACTGATATTAGGTTTTAAATAACTCACTTTTAAGACATTTTTAATTAAAAAATAATATATATTAATTTAATATTTTGGGAGTTTCCTAAAATTCCCCACCTAAATTATAAAAAGGAACTTTCTCCCTCACTTTTTTACACAAATTTGAACCTTCTAGATCGACCAAACCCTGCCCATTTATCTTCTTAACATCCATATACACATATTAGAGGTTCTGGTCTTCTCAAAAGACTAACCCTAGCATCTCTACGAGGAGAGCTTTAGAGACCCAACCATAGAAGGCCCAAAGCTAGTGTCTACTACTATCGCATTGACATGATTACAAGGAATTAAATCCCGAAGGACTATGAGCTTAGTAGTCTTGATAAAATAGATATATACATGAGAAAATTATAAACTAATTACTAAATATTTTTCTTCCTCTTTCTAAATAAATAGCTTTGAGGATAACTCTTATGTAGTTAGTAAATCCCTACATATATATCATAGTATGTTTCTTGGATTCCTAGGTAAATAAATATAATAAGGGTGAGATAAAATGATTAGTAAGGTCAAAATATAGTGGAAGAAATAACTAATCAATGAGAATAATAATTATGAAACGGTGAATAATTGAATTCACATGCCATATAATCAATAAACTGGGATAGAGGTGCATAAACAACATGACAAGGTAATAAATGAAAACACATGACATTAAAATAACAAGATAAGAAAAAAGAAATATGGAAAGGTAAGAAAATAAAACACATACTATCTAAATAATAAAAAATGAAATATATTCATAGATATGTTGACACAAAATCTCATGGATGAATAATAAATGAAACTATATTAGGTAAATGGTTTCTTAATGGATGCCATGTCTAAGGCACATGAAAACCTATACAGTCAAGACCTTTCACATGACGGTTTAAAATATTCTAATTTTCACAAATAAGTTGTCTCATGAGAAACTATCGATGCATTTAGGATCTATATAATGTTTAGTCTCCTCCCATCATTTATTTTCAAAATTATTCCTCAAATTGAATAATCAAAATAAATAGTATGCCTTATCAAATATCTGTATTGAATAAAGAAGAAGAAATTATCAATATTTTCTGAAATAATAAAATAATTTTCAAAGTAGACATCATATGTAAAATGGTATCTAGTTTATCAATTCTAATAAAACACTAACAATATGAGCATGGTTAAAAGTTCAAACCTTTATCAGTGATTAAAAAGAATTTTTAAAGCCCCCCCTTTAACAATGATAAAAACATTGTTAAAAGGGTCCTTTAACAACACTTTTTTAGTGATGTTAATGGGGGCCTTTAATAACACGGTTTTAGTGATTATAAAGGAAGCACTATTAATGGGGGTAAAATTATATTTTTTTGGACACCTATGAGCTTGACCCCCTTAATCAACACTTCCACGAACCCTTTGATAGCGCTCCACCCCCCTTTATCAGTGCTTTTCACTCTGCCACCTTTTATCATATCTTTCTAAATTTCTATCCTTATGCGCATCTTCATGGATTCAAACCTTACACCTCTCCTTCGAAGATGGAACACCTTTACCACTACACTATGTTGTTTTGATTTCTATTTAATGATATTTCTGTTTATATATATATATACACATATATTTATATAATTATTTTAAAATACATTTATAAGATATATATATATGTGTGTGTGATATATATATAATTATATTTATTTAAATATATTATATATTATATTCATTTATATATAATAGAATAGAATATAAATATATATCTCTTTATTAATACACACATATGTATATGTATATATAATGTAAAAATGGCTAGATATTATTTTAAATACATATTTAGAATATGTATTTATTTACATATATTAGAATATACATTTTTACATAAATATGTTGATATATGTATTTATAAGAGTGATTTATTATAAGTAAACATATGAAACATGAATATATTTAATTAAAAATATCATTAAATTATAAAAAATTATAAAATTTCAAAACCATAATATAAATATATACGTAATACCGAGGAATAAAATTAGTCACCACCAAAAAAGGCAATAATTCCCCCTTAAAATAGGTTAAAAATCCATCCAATGTCCAAAAATCAAGGTACCCTGACTAAAAACAATATTTTTGAGATCTTATGAGAATTTTTGGCCTTTAAAAATGTGATAGAGGTTTAACATTGTCACTAAGGGTGTAGATCGCATCATAAAATTTGATTTGATATGTGGTAGAGCATAAATGGACACCCATATCAAAAGTTATCACTGTTTGAAGTTTGAGTTACATTTTCAACTTATTTTAGATATTTTATTATTATTTTTATTTCCTATCTTCAAATTGATATTAAATGATTATTAATCTGAAATAATAATAAAATTAAAAATTAAAAATATTTATTTATTTATTTTGTAACCCATTTTCACAAAATATCTTTTATATTAAGTGTAAAATTCTATTTACCTTATCTAAAACATATTTTTTTAAAAATATATTATATTTATATCAATATAAATATATTAATATATTAATATATTTTTCTAAATGAAATTTTTCTAAGTATTACATTATCAGTGCTATTAAAAAAGTGTTGATAAAGAGGGGTCATTATCAGCGCTTCTAAAAAAGCGTTGATATGGACCCCCCTTTAACAGTGTTTATTTATAAGTGCTCTTAATAGATCCCATTTATCAGTGATTTTTTAAAAGTGCTGATAAAGGTCCTCCTTTAACAATGTTTTTTTATCATTATTAAAGACCTTCTTTAATAATGTTTTTTTTCACTGACAAAGGGGTTCTTTAACATCATTTTTAGCTAGAATTGTTAAAGCCATAGTATTGGATAAACCTAGTTTTACAGTAGTTTCGGTTGATGGTGATAAATAGAAATACTATAAAACGATCATTAAAAAAATTTGGGAAAATATCCTATGATTATGAAATCATTTTTGGATAAATTTTATTTGAAAATCACTTTTGAAAAAAAATTCATTATAAATTAAACTTTTAGACATGAAAGGGAAGCTTCAATGAAATAATGATAGGTAAATCCGTACTTGTCGTGCGAGGTAAAAGAACATTTTATATTCACGGTTAATGGTTAGAAAAATACATTGTTTGAAAAGAGAAAAGAATATTCCTTTGAAAACAATGGTAAAAGACACAAAGGATAAATATTTCTTTACCAAATCATTTTAAAAATATTTTTGAAAACATTTTATTAAAACATGATTTTTAAAAGACAACAGGTTCTCTAACTAAAGAGATAAATAAAGATTGGTTTTCTTAAAAAAAATCCTAAAACATTTTCAATACCAAAGAGTGTAAAAATGGTACTAATACATGAAAATAGTCATTAATAACTAGATATTAATGAAAGGGTTTGTTGAAAAATTGTTATAAAATTTCCTCTCATGGAAGTTCCATTGCAATATCATTAGTACTATTCTTGAGGAAAATAATGTTTAAACATCCCACGGTGTCCCATACAACTTTGAAATTTTTTAAATCATAAGCCTCATGAATGAATAATACTGAATGGAATTTTCAAATACAATGACGATAAAATAATTCATGATATTATATATCAAAATGGGTTGTATATACACCACAAAAAATAATCAAATTATGAATATGACATTTATCTCACAGATGTAAAAAGTTAGATGAGAATCCATTACCATGAGCTTCCTTTTGGGTGAACATCCTTTCAATTCTTGTATAATAAACTTATTTTAATTTTTTAATTTATTGAGAAACTTTTTCAAGTTTATAATTAATCTTATTTCACTTTTAACTATGTTTTATACAACTAATTGAAAAATTCTATTTACGTTGGGTGTTTAGAACACATTTGGATTATGTGTCAAAAACAATATTTGTAGGTAAACTATGGTTAAAGGGGTCATTATATAACATCTCAAAAATAATAATCATGAAATAATTATCATATTTTTTTCATTAATTATGCATTTAAAATAAATCATTAAATATGGTTATGAAAATCGAACCAACCTTACAATCTTGGAGATAGTGGGTTGTACGTACGCATGAGTAATGCTCTTATTTTTTAAAGATTGTTATGGAGTGAAGGTAAGTAACACCATATCTTTCCAAAATAATCATTATATCATAAATAACATATTATTAAATCATATAAACTTTTATATAGAATTATTTTGATGTAAAATGAATCACATCATGTTGAGGAGACGGTAGTCCACATGTCCATGAATGACGCTATCACTTTTTAAGTGAGTGAAAGGGTAATAAAAAAATTAATATATATATATAGTATATATACAGAAAGGTAATTATTTAATTAATATCATATAAAGTATTTTTATGTTATATAGTTTTAATTATAATCATCATTTATACATTCCATGGATCGTGTGAGCAAATCACATCGCTTTGAGGGGGCAGCAATCAACACTTCCTCAAACAAAGTTATCGTATTGAAAAAAATGTAAAGTATTAAAGGTATGTGTTATAAAAATATTAAAGAAGTATAAATAAATAATAAATATCATATATATCATATATAAACATAGTTTCTATAATAATTTCCAACCATGAATGTTGGAAAAGGAAAATGAACAATCATCATTTCGTGAGGCAGTAGGTTGTCGTACACAGAAATAATATGTTCGTTACACATTTGATGAAAGTGTGTGTAAGTGTAGGTATAAAATTTAGCATAAAAAATACTAGTATATTAATGATATATTTTTTGTTATATAATAATATAATAATATTATATGAGGGGTTGGATAATGGAAATAAAACTAGAATGTTTGAGAGAAGACATTACCTCTTAATCGGGTATCTACTTTTGGTTTCTACCAAAATGATTTCTTGGAAAGATTTAAACTAAAATAGAGGCTTAAAGTTCTAGTGGAGGGATGTTGGGAAGCTATATGGGAATATATTTTTCAAATATAAGTGGTTTGAGATGTGTCAAGAATGGGGAGAGGCGGCGGCCTTTTATAATGGAGGAAAATGACTCACTTGGTCATTTGAAACCAAGTTAGGTGTACCCATGTTTTAACGAAAACAATGTCATAAAAACCAACAAAACTCAATAATGGAAGGTTAATTT
This sequence comes from Viscum album, assembly GCA_963277665.1. Classification (NCBI taxonomy): domain Eukaryota; kingdom Viridiplantae; phylum Streptophyta; class Magnoliopsida; order Santalales; family Viscaceae; genus Viscum; species Viscum album. The sequence continues at coordinate 956,670,560 of OY728148.1, read as the reverse complement.
CCTAATTATGTCCATAAAAGGTGTTTTGGAGAAGTTTCTAGGTCATTTGGCCCCTTAAGTAAAAGGTTTAGTCCTTTATTAAGCTTAATTTTACCTTAATAATTGTAATAAATTTTAATTACTTTCACTAATATTTTTATAAAAAACAAATTTGGTCTTATTATAAATTAGAAATTATTATTATTTCAAATATGGAATCCATTTTTTTAAATTCAAATCACAGAAGTGGTAGAAATTAATTTTTATTTAATCCTGATGATGGGACAACAATGCATATTTTTAAGGAAAAACAGTATGAAAGATTGTTATTTTTTATAATCAATTTAAAATTAAAATTTATTCCAATGACATAAATTATATAAATTTATAAAAATATTATCTAATTAAACTTTAAACCAACTAAAAATATAATTTAACCTTATAAATAAATTAGATAAAAAAGAATTTTTGAACTAAAATTCAGTATTTTTAACTATTTATTAAATATGAAATGTTTCAGAAAAATATCAAAAATTCACCCATAAATAATTATTTTATTTATATTTCAAAGATTAAGTATATTTTTACATTTTAAATCAATTTAAGTGTCAAAATTCTAATTTAAAATGGGTTCTTTATTAAAAGGTGGTAAAATTACCTTCATAAAAATATAGGTTTTATATGTAAAATAGGGTTTATTCTTATATTATGCATATCACACATAATGGATTAATATAAAAAATATTTTATTTAATATATAACATATATATTTCATTAAAATCATTCATTAATTTTAATTAGCTATGATTATTATGACAAAACTCCTTTGGATGTATATAAATCATAATATTTTCTTTTTATGTCCAATTGGTTCCTATTTACATTTATCAATAGTTGGTAACCAATGAATTCATTTAATATTTATATAAACCATAAATTTTCATAAGTTAGGTAATACGATTTATAACTTCTAACATAACGGCTAGGTTATATCGTATTATATTAAATAATAATATTTTAATAATAAATTATTATTTGGTGAAAATCAGTCTTTCTTGTAATGGATGCTATCAAGGGAGGTTATTTTTTTCATGTAACACAAGCTATTGAGGAAGGCCAATCTTGCATGTAAAATAATATATCAAGGAAGGCCTCTCTTGCATACAACACAAGCTAACTCGGTGTTGCATGTATTTAAATACATAGAATCTATTTTAAATAGTAAATACTTTATAAAGTGTCTAGATATTATATTACCTTACATGTTAGGTGTCGCGTGTCATACATGCTATCGAATAAATAATTCTTACTTTAGATTTTCAGTTCATCACATTATCCCCACCATATTTAAATTACATCCTCGCAATTTAAACATGATCATAATGATAAATTGTTTGATACTTCCTATGTTTGAAATCCCACATAATTAGAAGGGTTTATATGTCATCCTCTATAAAAGAGAGAATAGAAAGTATATAGGTCACATGGAAAACCATGTAACTAGGTCTCTAAGTAGGAGAACATCAGTGTAATGTAGAGATACGTACTTATAGGAAAAATGTAAATATTTATAAAGAGTGAATGGGGTCATCAATCAAAAACAAGTGAATGATCAATGGAAAGTTGAGGAACTCAAAGACATAAATCTTTAATGATTTAGAAGACCACATATTCAATAGAAATTACGACATTATGAAAACATTTTATTTTTATGACATTCTCCAAATGTTGGGTAATTATTTTACTACATAAGAATATAATGAAATATTCTTACATTATAGGTTTCAATTTCTTATGAAAAATCCTAATTTTTTTGTGCATTAATCAAATTCTAATTCATTCCTTTACTCCTAGAAAATAATTACCAATAATGATTATTTTATGCCCGAAGCACTTAATGAAACATTTAATGGATCGTGAGGCCTATAAAAGAGTGAAAATTATAACTATTTTCTTTAACTATCTTCCAAAACCAATATGGTTAATAGATCAATATCTAATCCTCATAAGTGAAACTACTGGTTTATCATTAACATTTATTCATCAAATTGTTTAACTAAACAAGATGAAAAAATAACCAGGAAAATTCATAGGTTAGTGGTTGGAAGGAAACCCTTATCATCCTTTGGTCATGGGTTTAAGACCCGCAACCTTTCCAGATTTGATTGGTTATCACCAAACATATAGTTCATTCTTTTCTGAAAAAAATTATTATAATTCCTAAAATAAATATGATATAAATCCATTAAATTCGGTTTATCACAAAATAGAATTTTATCTAAATTTTTCAATAAAACCCTAATACAGAAATACTTCATCCACTTATTTCCACATATATATTTCATTAGTCTAGAGTTTATCCATAATATCATTTATAGGATTTTTAAATCATGATACCCTATTTTCAATCTAAACACCCAAGATTTAACCAAGGTTATTCATTGTCAAAATCCTTCATGGTGGTTTTTAAAGAAAATGTAAATTATCCTAAACATATCCCCTAGGAGTTTCAAAGCTATTTTTCAATAAGGTCTGTTGTTGTATACCATGTTACCCCAAGTTTGGATCAAAATACCTTGTCATTGTTATTAATCCTAGCTACATATGTATGTAAACCACATACACTTGTTGTATCCATACATGGATTTATTGCTAAAAAGAACCGCATAATCTCAACCTTACCAAAATTCTAGGATTTTATTCTATACTTATCCTTAAATTATACCTTAGGTCTATGTTCTCAAACCTATGTTTCCCAAAATTTAGTCCCAAGGATGATAATAAACTTCCTCTGATACCAACAGTAGTAACCTGACCCCAGAAGGCCCAGAGTCGGTTTCTACTACTATTACATTGGAAATATTACAAGGAATTAAATCCCAAAGGATCGAGACTTTAGTATTCTTGGTAAATAAGATACATATATGAGAAAATAATACACTAATTAAAAAATAATTTTTTATTCTTTCTAAATAAATAGCTTCAAGGATAAATCTAATCCATCTAGTAAATCCCTGTATATCATTCAATGTACACTTCCTGTATTCCTAGGGAAATTAACATAAAAATGGTGAGATTAAATTCTCAGTAAGGGAAAAATATAGTAGAAGTAATAATGAATCAATGATAATAATAATTATGGCGTGGTGAATAACTGAACTCACATTCTATATAATCAATAAAATGAGATGTAAGTTCACTATATAATCAATAAATTGAGAATGAAGTTCATAAATATTATGGAAATGTAATAACTAAAAACACATTCCATTGAAATAAATAAGTAAGGAAAAATTAATATGGCAAGGTAAGTACGTAAAACACATTTTATCTAAATAATTTAAAATTAAATGTATCTATAGATATGTCGATCTAAAATTTCATGGATGAATAATAACTAAAACTAAACAAGGGAAATGTTTTATTAATAGACATCATGTTTGAAGCACATGAAAACCTATACCATCAATACCTTTCACAAGATGGTTTAAACAATTCTAATTTGTGAAACTAATTTTTCTCATGAGAACATATCAATTCATTGAGGACCTATATAAATTTTGGGCTCCTCCCATCATTGCCTCTGCAAATAATTCCTCATATCGAATAATCAAAATAAATAATATTCCTTATCAGATATCTATATTGAATAAAGGATATTAAATTATCAATATTTTCCCAAATAATAAAATAACTATCAAAGTAGTCACCGAATGTAAAATGGTATAGGGTTTCGGTAATAATAATATACATAATGGAATTGATAATTAGGGGGAAATTCAATGTTCAATTTTCATAGATGATTCAATATTTCAAGGGGAATAACAAATGATTCAAAGAAGTGAATGTGAATACTATCCTTGGAAAAAGCAATAATAAGCCACCCAGAGGAATAATAAGGATGGTATCAAAAAATAAATATCAATTGGAGTAAAAATAAATGTTTATTGTTGATTATTAATAGAAATACTATAAAATTATATTTAAAAAAAATCATTGAGGAAATATCCTTTTATTATGAAAAAACATTTGGAATTTTTTTCATTGAAAACCACTTTTAAATTTTTTTTTGAAAAATTACCCTTTTATACATGAAAGAGAAGCCTCAAATAAATGATGGTGGGTAAATCTGAACTTGTAATATGAGGTAAAAGAACATTCTTTTTTCATTGTTAAAGGTTAAAAAAATGAATTGTTCATAAATTTATAAGAATATTCCTTTGAAAATAATGTTAAAAGAAAAAAAGGGTAAAAATTTCTTTACAAAATAATTTTAAATACTTTTGAATTTTTTTTTATTAAAACATTGGTTTTAGAAGAAAATAGGTTCTCCAAAAAAAGAGAGAAATAAAGTTTAGTTTTCTTAAAAACATTTTCTAAACCATTTTGAGTACCAAAGAGTGGAAAAAATAATACAAGTACTTTAAAATGGTCATGAATAACCAGATAATAATGAATGGTTTTATTAAAAAATGGATATATAATATCCTAGAATAGAAATTCCATTGAAATATCATTAGTACTAGTCGTAAGGACAATAATATTTAAACATCACAAAGTATCCCATACCACTCTAAAAGAATTTAAATAATAAGCCTGATGAAGGATAATATTGAATGAATATTTTAAATACCATAAAGATAAAATAATTAATGATATAATATATCAAAATGGGTAGTAGATACACCACAAAAAATAATTAAATGCTGAACATGACATTTATCTCATAGATGTAAATAATGAGATGTAAATACCTTACCTTGAGTTTCATTTTGGGTGAACGTTGTTTGACTTCATATATAATAAAATTATGTTAATTTTCTAATTTCTTGAGAAAATTTTTCATGTCTAACATTACTTTTATTTCACTTTATACTATGTTGTATATAACTACATAAACAATTCTGTTTACATCGGCTATTTACACCCAATTAGGATTATGTGTCAAAAACAACATTGGTAGGTCAACTATTGTCAAAGGGGTCATTATATGGAATCTATAGAATAATAATCATGAAATAATTTTCATATTTTATAATTAATTATACCTTTAAAATAAATTATTAAATATGGTAATGAAAAATGAACCAACATTACAATCATGGTGACAGTAGGTCGTACGTACTCAAGAGTGACGTTCATATTTTTCAATGATCGGTATGGAAAGAAGGTAAGTAACAGCAAATAATTTCAGAATGACCAATATAAAGAAAATACTATATTATTTAATCATATATACTTATATGTATAATTATTGTGGTGTAAAATGAATCACATCATGTCAAGGAGGTAGTCATCCACACATCTATGAACGACGTTATCTCTTTTTAAGTGTGTGAAAGGGTAATAAAGAAATTGATATATATATATATAGAGTATATTTCCAAAAAGGTAATTATTTTATTTATATCATATAGCGGTTTTCTATTTCACATATTTTTAATTATAATAATTCTTTATACATTCCATGGATCGTGTGAATGAATCACATTGCTTTGAGGGGGAGGTAGTCCACACTTCCTCAAATGATGTTATTGTATTAATGAAAAATGGAAATTATTAAAGGTGTGTATTATAAAAGGATTATATTAGAAATAAGAATTAATAAATATCATTTTTATCGTATAAAAATATATTTTCCATCATAATCGCCAACTATGTAGGTTGTTAAAGTAAAATGAACAATCATCGTTTTGTGAGGCAGTATTTCTCTATACACAGACACAATATGTTCATTACCCATTAAATGTAATTATGATTAAGTGTAGGTCTAATCCTTAGAATAAAACATACTGTTATATTAAGGATATTTTTTTTTATACAAGAATAAAATAAGAAGATATGAGGGGTTGGATAATGGAAATAAAACTAAAAGTATTGAGAGAAGATGTTACCTCTTAATCAGGTAACTACTTTTGGTTTGAACCAAAAGGATTCATTGTAAGAATTTCTAACCAAAGGGAGGATTCAAGGCCTAGGGGAGGGATTTTGGGAATCTATATGGGAAAATATTGGTTGAAACTAATTGGTTTGAGAGGTGTGAGGAATGAGGAGAGGTTGTGACTTTTTATAAGGGAGGAAAAGGACTCACTTGGTATTTTGAAAACAAGTTATGTTTACCAACATTTTTACCTAACAAAAAGTCATAAAAACCAACCAAATTCAATAATGGAAGTTTAATGGCCTAATTATTTACAAAAAAATGGTTTTGGACAAATCATGAACTTGAGCCATACTCTGTGGAAATGAATGTCGATATGTCACTAATCCTATGCGATCAAGGATCTCAAAGGGGTCAATATTCCTTGGGCTAAAACATCCCTTTCTTTAAAAAGTTTATGAATCTCTTCCATGGTTATATTCAATGTAAAATTTTTTCTCTAACATCCAAATTAATGCCCCTTTGGTAGTAGTCGGTATAGCTCTTTTACCGACACTAGGTAGATTTTATATGTTTTTGTATGGATTGAAAGTTCATTGTCATCACTTTCACAATATTAGGTCCATGTATCTTTCATTCAACAAATTCATCCCAAATAATTTAGAGTTCTACATTAATTTTCATTCAAAGATTCATATAGAACCACTTACATACTCGAGTGGAAGTTTTTTTTATTTGATAACTCAACCAATGGGATATGTTGATCACATCATACATTAAATTCCATCAATAATGATCTTATCATGTCCTCAAGTGTTTTAATATTCCTTTATGATTTTATATCAGTTTGGGGGTGATATGTCATGCTAAAATTTAATTTAGTACTATAATCTTATTGAATGCTTCTATAGAATTTAGAAGTGAACCTTGGATCACAATAAAATATGATCTAAAGTGGAACCCCATGAAACCTCACCATTTCCTTCACATATATCTTGGAAATTTTTTCAAGTGAGAAATCTTCCCAAATAGTGATAATGTGGCCAGTCTTGGTGAGTCAATCCACCACAATCCATATCATATTTTTCGGTGGATGTTTTTGGGAGATTGGTGATAATGTCTATGGTTATATAAACCCATTTAAACATGGTTATAAGAAATTGTTTCATCATCCCTTTGGAATTTTGTCAGTCTACTTTTACATGATGGAATACCAAACACCTTTATATATAATCCGTAATCTCCTTCGTCATGTTGTCCAATTAAAAGTGTTCTTAAATATCATGGTACATATTGGTACTTCTGGGGTGGTGTAGAAAGATAGGATATGTGCATTATACAATTGCATGATCTTTATCTCAGGTGATGAAGGAACACAAAGCCTCATTAAAAACTAAATTACACCACCATCATCAATTTGGAACTCATGTAGCTCCCCTTCCTTTATTGATTTCAACTTTTTTAGCTCCAGATCATCCCTTTATGTCTCATTGATCTTCTCTTAGATATATGGTTGGGAAATCATTTGGGAGAGGTAGGATGTATTCCATATCGTTATGATTTCATGATATATCCTTTTCATATACAATAAGATAAGGTCTCTCTCAATTTGCATCATTGATATAGCAGCATATTTTTTTTCTGTTAAGAGCATCAACAACCTTATTCTCTTTTCTAGAATTGTAGTGAATAGAGAAATAATACTCCATGATGAGATAAAATCATTTTCATTGATTCATATTGATATACTTCTATGTGAATATATACTTTAGACTATTATGATCAGTATATATGTCAAAATTCTCACCATAATGATAGTGTGACCAAATATTTAAAGCAAAGATCATATCTTCATACTCTAGATCATGTGTCAGGTAGTTCTTCTCATGGATCTTTAACTATCATGAGGAATAAGATATCACTTTATCATTCTACATGAGTACAAAACCCAAGACTTTCTTTGAATCATCACTATATATCACAAAACCTTATCCACTTATTGGTAGTGTGAGTACATGTTAAGACCAAGATGATAATTATGACTATCATATTTAGGTATTATTTTTTGTTTTCAAGGATGTTTAAGAATAAAATAAATCACCTCACTTTTTTATTTGGTGAAAATCAGACTGACCGTCGTATTCAATAAACTAAGACTCACAATGGTTATGATAGTCCATTGTATTGGGAATATGTTTTCAGGATGAAGAGGATCATTATACTCACCCTATGTCTAGAATGAAAGGTTTAATTATAATGGGAAAAATCGGAGTCTTCCTGAATTCGATGAAAATGTAATGATGCTTTGCTGATCTTGGAGTTATCATAAATCATTAGTAAGTTATAAAACTAGTGATGAATGATTGATGAAATAACGAGAATAAAAAAACTCTACCAATAATATTTATTTTGATCATAATCATACCAATCGTATTCAGGTTGGGAAGGAAATAAAGATGTTGATAAAATATATTTAAATAGAATCACATTACTTGGTAGGTTATATGATGATGAAGCTGATATTCAACATAATCAAATTCATGAAGGAATTAAGGGTACATGCTGAAAGTTAACGAAAGAATATATTTGATGAATTTGAATCATTCTATTCTCTAGATCATCATAATGATATTTCTGGATGAATAATTGTTTAATGAACAAGGAGGATGATCGTAATGAAGGTGCTGGTTTTTAGTTAAACTAAATTACAAAAAGATTTAAATACGCATAGAAAGAAGTTAGCAAGCATCATATTCAAAAAATAAATAAGTTCTTAATGTTTAACCATTGGATTTAGCATGTCATCATATTCATCAAAGGTTTAATGTTTTGTGATAAAAATTCACCGGTATCATATTTAGAAGAGAAAGAAGTTGTTGAAGTTGAAGCTGCTGATACCAGTCCATCGGACTTGGTCTTCCATCATAATCATCAGAGGAAGAATTGTTTAAAACTAATGAATATAGAGAAAATTAAAAGTATGTGGCGACCAATATGAAGAATAAATTTATATATTTATCAATAATGTATTCAACCATTTAAAATAGGTTTACCTACTTTGTTTATCATTCAAGTGGGTCAAGAGAAGAGATAAAGAAGAATATATTCTTTTACATTTGTCTTCATCGTAATGAGGCGGATCATAATGACAAATCAGAATGGGAAATTAAAATTAGACTAATGTTTTTAAAGAAAGTATAAAGTATTGATAAATCTATTTGAAGATTCATGATAGTTCGAGAAGTGTTGAGAAGAGTTTATGAATTCAAGATGAAAATGAAATTAAAAGGATCATATAGATTTGTAAAATGTATGATATATGTACTATTCACGGAGAATAAGAGACTAGGAAGAGCTTTAGAGGGAATAAGAGGTTTCTGGATTGAATTTTCTTGAAGAAGTATTTCGGATAGAAGAACCATATGAGGAGAGACAAGATTGTATTCAACTGGTCATCATATTGGGCGGAATCATCAGAATGAAAAAATTGTGTTCGAATCTTTAGATTGTAGAAGAAATGGTTCATAATTTTCCCAAATATATTTTAACAATGTCCTATATTTTTCTTATTGATCAATTAGACAAGGAGAATCAGACTGAGTTCTATAACAAAGTCCATAAAAGTTCTTACCAACTTCTAGGTAAGAATGTAAATATTTTTCATGAAAACGAACACATTTGTGAATGTTAACAAAGAATCATCATAACTTGTTTTGTTAAAAAAATTTTTATTACATCATTTGTTCTTGAAGGATAATATGCACTGTTGAATTTTTTACATAGTGAAACACAAGTGAAAGGGAATATCCTTCTCAATGCATTCCACACACAATGATTGTATTCTAGGGGATTGTATGGTATTAGATCATTTTCAAACAATTCCAAGGATGCAGATATTATTTTTGAATAATAAACCTTGTAAATTCTTGTGTTCATATAAATGTGGGTTTTAAATATTTTCCATAGGAAAAGAAATATTTAACAGGTGGAAAATGTTTTTTTAATAAGTAAAGAAATATCATAGAAAAATATATCACTAATTCACCCCTCCCACTCTCAGTGATACAATTATCTAGACTGGGAAATTACAATTAGTATCAGAGACAGGTTCCCTTCATTTATTCTTTGTTGAAGTTTTGAAGAGAAGTTGATGGATAATTTAAATTATGTCAAAAATAAAGGAATCCTGGTTTTCATTGGTAAGAATTATCATATCTGGAAAGATATAATGATTCCCCATATTATGTCTATTAGATATGATTTTCTTGAAGAAGCAAAGGATGTATTTCCTCATATTGATGATAAATTTCATCTTAATCTATTGATAAAAATAATCTTGAGTGTGATGGAAGGGAAAAGAATTATTTACTATCATCACTTTCTAAAAGTGAATTTTTAAGGGTGAAGGGTGTTTCCATAGCTAAATGTATATGGGATAATCTGAAAAACATATATAAAGGCAACAAAAAAGTGATGAAGAAAAATTATAAATCTAGAGGCTGAAGTATGAAGACTTGAAATTCGGTGGGTATGAATCTATTAGGGACTTATATACCATGTTAAATAACATCATCAACACTATCAAATGTCTTAGTTAAAAGTTCTAGGATTCTGTAGTTATGGAAAATATATTAAGAATTATTCCCGACAATTTTGATGCTAATGTTTATTAATTAGAAGTGACATATCATAAAAAATTATCTATTTATTATTTTCATAGAACTCTCATCACTTATAAAATAATAAGGTATAAAGATATGAAAATAAAAATGAAATTTTATAGAGAAATATCATTCAAGACTGTGAAGAATGAGAATTGGTTGCACCCAAATTTACCCTACAGGTATATGCGGTCGTTGAAGTACTTATAGGGGTCGAATCCACATGGACCTAAGAAGTAACCTTTAGAAACACATGTTTTATGGAGGTTGGGCTGTGAAGTTTCTAACATGGGTTTGAATTGATTGGATAACTAATTATTTAATTTAAAGAACAATAAAAAACAAATTTTCTTGATCTAAAACAATTAATTAATATTGGTTGATCCTAGGTTGTTGCTTTTGGTGGATTGGATGCATTTATTTTCTTAAAAATTTCATGCCATTAACTGAAGACGTAGCCAAAAAACGAGATAATCCACCCAAATCATTCACCAATTTAATCCCTACACAATTCCAAGGCCAATCACCAATTCACTTTGAGGATCACTTTACTGAGAACTCAAAGTAAATAGAACATACTAGCACTCAAAATGTTTCATCGTTAAATTTTGCAAAGATGAAGAAGAACATAACTCATCAAATTAAAATCGTAAAATAACAAACAGATTTAAAAATTAAAGTACATGAAATAACATCCAATCCATCGCATGAAACTCTCTAGGACCTAACCATAAATTTTTAGCCCTCCATATATGGTATTAAATCAATGGAAGCGATAATTCCACTTAATGAAGTGGAATTGAAGAAGAAAAACATTTATAAAAATGAACACTCCACCATTGTGTGAGAAATTCACAAGTTCTGGTGTGAATAATTTCACACCTTGATTCAACGGTATCAACGTGTGAAGAAAAGGAAAATAAAAAGTGAAGAATAAGAAGAAATTTTATTAAAATACTAAACTTGAATTAAAAACATACATTAGAGAAATTGATGATGTCATTACAAAATGAAAGCGGGAAATTACAATTGAAAGAAAAACATGGATTCAAAGAAAAATGTTAGATGACAATTCTATTCACCACCATCTCCATATATAGGAATATTAGGAGCCTTAGGTACACCTCCGACAATAAATTCACCCCAAACAATTAATAGAGTCAAAACAAGGGTGAAAAATCCAAAGGAAATTGACGTTTCGAAGTTGACCCGAAAAACTGTCCAGATTCGCCCACCATTTGACGTTCGAATATTTATTTGATGGATGCCGAGTCTTGAGGTGTAGTACATGAAAAATATCTTCGTCCATGCGTCTTCTAGAAGCTCTCAAAATTTTAGGAAATTTGGATTAGCTGTTTGGATGTTATGGTCGAAATGCTGGGACAGATTTCTGTGCATTAATGTCGGGACCACCATTTAAATCTCAACTTCAGATCCCTTTATCATCAAGAAAAAATCAGAATTAGCTCCGGACACAGTTGAATAAAATGATCCTCATATATTTATCTTTCTACTGTATAAAATTGAGATTCATTGAGCTTGGTTTCTGGGCCCCACATTTGTTTGATGGGCCTTAGGCCCATTATGCTTTTTCCATCAAGTTTCTCCCTTAAGGAGGAAAAATATCCATCGTCATTTTGGATTCATCTATCGGACCTAAAAGATAAAATGTTTCAAACAAAGTGATAAATAATATCCAAAAATATCAAATTCAGAAAATGAATATAATTTTGTCCACAAATAAATGAATTATTGGGCACAATTTTCATTTTAAACATGAATTGCATTTTTGATGAGAAAAATGAAGTTCTATTTATGTAATGCACTAAAAACAATGTTTATGGACTTTGTAACAATTAATATAAAGTTATTAACAATTAATATTAGACACTTTCAGTGACTAATCACACCCCCCAACATGAGTTTTCCTAGTCCCGAGCAAAATATATTACAAATATGAAATTCAAATCCCATTTTCCAAAAACATTTAAATACACATTGCTCACCCAAATATCTAATACCAAAAAAATTATGAAAACCCATAATAATCATTAACAAAAAGCTAGGTCCATAAGAATATCCCAAGCCCAAGCCCATTCCATTGTTCAAATTTATCGCCACATTTCATCAAATTCCAATTAAGCATGATAAAGTGTTGTGCATCAAAAATGATATGGGGCCCATTTTATTTTTCAAGGGAAAAAAATTGAAGCTCTAGGTGGGAATCACATTAAACCTTAAAATGAGTATCAATTTTTTTTTGATTTTTTTTCTTTTACCACAATAGATATGAAGTGATTAACTCTGGGCAAGACAATTATGGAGTCACGATCCCTAAGTGCCGGACGCCACTCATATTGTCAATTTCATGCATTACAATAGAGATATAAAGACTAACTCTGGGCAAGACAACTATGGAGTCATGATCCCCAAGTGCCAGATGCCACACATTTGGACAAAACATTGCTCTATGTTGTCAATTTTTTTGTTTTTTTTTGTTTTTGTTTTTGTTTTTTTTATACTCAAATTAAACTAAAAGTGACCCTAGAACCCTATGTTATAATGAAAGGGACTAGAGAACTCAAATATACACCCACAATCCAGTAGATGTGCATTTTGTCATTTTTATTAAGAGGATGAAAATGTAAACTTTGAAGAATCACATCAGACAACCGAAATTTCCAAAAACTATGCTCGTGAACTTAAACATGCATTAAAATCAGAATCAAGGCATACAAGATTATTTGATATCCAATTTTATAGTTTGCAATGTGTGTTATCATGATCAAGGTTAATAGAATTTTTCTTTTCATGTATGTTTTTATTCCCAAAAAAATCATTTTTTATCTCCCCCCAACATAGAATAACACCATCCCCAGTGTTTAATGAAAAGAAAAGATAGAAGGGGGTAGGAGAGGAGTTCAAAGAAGAAATTTAAAATGAAAATAATGGAATGAAGTCACCTGGTGGTTGATGATGATAGTGTATACCATAGTCTCCGTTCAATCCTGGATTTGAGTCTCAGCGGCTTGGATGGTGGTGAATGGATTTTCCTTATTATTATGACATGTCCTTTTATTTTTTTTAAACCTATACAAACATAATAATAAACAAAACAAAATAAACTGATGATACATTGTCTTCTTTTTAGATTTCTTGGTAAGGTATTACTCAAATATAACGCCACGTGACACAGATGAATATGGTGCTCCCCTTTCATACCCATCCTTACTCATAAAAGAAGAACATGTCAACAATCTATGGTAATTTATTATATGAAAAAGAAAATGATTCAAAATGATTAGAAAACATGAAAACCATGGGTTGCCTCTCATGCAACGCTTTTGTTTAACGTCGTTGGCTCGACTTGTACCCCCCAACTTATCTAATTCCAACTTTCAACATTTTTAGGACCCCATTTTTTTCCACTTCAACTTGATTCAGATTGACTTTTTTATAATTTGATTCATGTGAAATCCCATGGTCAACAATCAGGGTGGAAGTCCAAGGAAATTAGGTAATAGTTGATTTAGTTGAATTTCTAGTCTTTTCTAAGACATCATGGACCATTCAAACATTATTGGTTTCTTGAGAAGAATGAACTAAAAATACAAGGTCTTTCTTATCTCCTATAGTTGGATTCATGAGTTCAGACGAAAGTAAAATAATTTTGTGCTTGGGTTTATTGAAATTTCCTAAAGGAGATAGACAAATTAAATCGAAATCAGTTTCTTTTCCAAAAAATTTAGAAAGAATTGGTTCATTTTGAAAATAAGATTCGTCCTGAAAATTGTCCAGTTGAATATCAGAAGTGTGTATGGGATCACTATTCATTATATCTCCCAATGGTTCAATGATCGAGGATTCTAAAAAAATGTTATTGGAGCAATATTCTGAACACTCAATCCATGAAGACAAATTTTCCCCTTGTGAATCCAAAATATTAATTTCCTCCTGATTGAAATACCCTTCAACATTTCCTTGATCTTGTTCAGTTATCCCATACCCAAAGGTTATTTCTTTTTTCAATTCATGAGATTATTTTGGGATAAAATATTCATCTATCAATGATGAGGAAAGAACATCTTGAATGGGAATGGGTTCGTCAAAAGTCTTAAAGCTTTGTAATTCTAATTTTAAAGATGATACTTATGAATTCATTTTATCCATTTGTTCACACAATTGTTCAAGAATTTTTTCAGGATTAGGGATGATATATGTTTTTACATCATGGACTTCCTCATTATTTATTTTTTCAATCATTCATGATAGGTATGGAAATTGATCTTTTAAACATTCAGAATCTCATTGATTGTTCATTATATTGGGTGTGGGGAAATCGTTCAAGTGTTGATCAAAGTAAATTTCTATCTGAGGGGATTCCCATTGTTGATTTTATATTTGATTCCAGCCCGAGTTTATGAAAAGAAATTGTTGATGATACTCCATTGGAGTTGAATGAAATTTGGATTTGGAATTTTTTTGACCCACGAAAACAGAAAGGGGAAAAGAAAAGAAAAATATAGGTGAGAAAAGAGATGTTAGGTGAGAATAGAAGGTTGGTGTCTAAAAAACTTACTTGGGTCCCCTGCAATGGCGCCAAAATTTGGTTGCGCCCAAATATACCCAACAGGTGTAAGCGGTCATTGAAGTACATATAGGGGTCGAATCCACAGGGACTTGAGAAGTAATCTTTAGAAACACATGATTTAGGGAGGTTGGGCTGTTATGTTGCTAACATGGGTTTGAATTGATTGGATAACTAATTATTTAATTTAAAGAACAATTTAAAAAAACAAACTTACTTGATTTAAAACAATTAATTAATATGGGTTTATCCTAGGTTGTTTCTTTTGGTGGATTGGATGCATTTCTTATCTTAAAAATTTCATGCCATTAATTGAAGACGTATCCAAACAACAAGATAATTCTCCCAAATCATTCCCCAATTTAATCCCTACACAATACAAGGACAATCCCCAATTCACATTGAGGATCACTTTACTAAGAACTCAAAGGAAATAGATCATACTACCACTCAAAATTTGTCATCGTTAAATTTGGAAAAGATGAAGAAGAACATAACTCAACGAATGAAAATATTAAAATAAAAAACAGATTTAAAAATAAAAGTACATGAAATAACATCCAATACATCGCATGCAACTCTCTAGGACCAAACCATAAATGTTTAGCCCTCCATAGATGCTATTATATCAATGGAAGCGAGAATTCGACTTAAATAAGTGGAATTGAAGAAGAAAAACATTAATAAAAATGAACACTCCACCGTTGTGTGATAAATTCACAAGTGTTGGTGTGAATAATTTCACACCTTGATTCAACGGTATCAACGTGTGAAGAAAAGGAAAATAAAAAGTGAAGAAGAAAAATAAATTTTATTAAAATACTAATCTTGAATGAAAAACGTACATTAGAGAAATTGACGATGCCATTACAAAATGAAAGCGGGAAATTACAACTGAAAGAAAAACATGGATTCAAAGAAAAATGTAAGATGATAATTCCCTTCACCAACATCACTTTATATAGGAATTTTAGGAGCCTTATGTCCACCTCCCATAATAAATTCTCCCCCCCAACAATTAATAGAGTCAAAACAAGGGTGAAAAATCAAAAAGAAATTGACGTTCTGAAGTTGACCCAAAAAACTGTCCAGATTCGTCCACCATTTGACGTTCGAATATTTATTTGATGGAGGCCGAATATTGAGGTTTCTTAGAATACAAATATCTTAGTCCATGAGTCTTCTAGAAGCTCTCAAAATTTCAGGAATTATGGATTAGCCGTCTGGAAGTTATGGTCGAAATGGTGGGACGGATTTCTGTGCATTAATATCAGGACCACCATTGAAATCTCAAATTAAGATTCCTTTATCATCATGAAAAAAAAAAGAATTAGCTCCAACCACAGTTGAATAAAATGATCCTCATAATTTTATCTTTCTACTGTTTAAATTTGAGATTCATTGGGCTTGGTTTCTGGGCCCCACATTTGTTTGATGGGCCTTAGGCCCATTATGCTTTTTCCTGCATGTTTCGGTCTTTAGGCGCAAAATTCTCCATCTTACTTTTGGATTCATCTATCGGACCTAAAAGATAAAATGTTACAAACAAAGTGATAAATAATATCCAAGAACATCAAATTCAGAAAAGGAATATAATGTTGTCCACAAATAAATGAATGATTGGTCCCAAATTCACATTTTAAACATGAATTGCATTTTTGATGAGAAATGAAGTTCTATTTATGTAATGCACTAAAAACAATGTTTATGGACTTTGTAATAATTAATATAAAGATATTAACAATTAATATTAGACACTTTTAGTGACTACTCAATAATTCAAAGAAGATTTTTATTTAAGAAGATGGTGGTTATATTGATTCTGAAAATGAGGTGTGTAAAAATATTGATGATATTTTATCCTTTTATTCTAAAAATTTGAAAAGAGGTATAGGTAATTATAAAGGGAATTCTTCCTTGAAATGTTTTGAATATGGATTCATTGGGAACTTCACAAAAAAAATACCACAAAGATTGAAAAAAAGATGGTGATAAAGAAGAAATAAGGCCAAGAAGGTCATGGATGAAACAGGGTTGAAAATAAAATTTTCTTCCATAGGGAAGGGTAAAAAATTCTAAAAATATAAAAGGTGTATTTTCTTATCTAAAGATAAAGAATAAGAAGATATTAAAGTTAAATCCAAAAACACTACTTAGCATGTTGGTGAGAATAATTTTAGTGTAACAATTAATGATGATGAATTCAGAGTCAACAGTTTTGATTAAGAAGAATCTCAACATAAATTTCATTTAAAATAATATTTGAAATATATTTGAGAAATATTAGATGTCTTGAAAAACAAAACATGAAGTTGGAAGATGAATTTTCCTCATAAAAAATTCATGAATTTTTTTTATATGAGAAGAAAAAGATGCAACGAGATATTAGTGATTTGAAAAAATATCTTAAGGAAGAAAAGAATTATAACGAATATCTGGAATTGAATTGAAAGGCATAAAATTAATAGTTAGAACTTGTCTAGTAAAAATTTTGTAAATATGAAAATAAAATTTTATTTTCCAAAAATTCTATATATGAATTTGGTGATTGTTTTTATAAGGAAAAACCTGATATGGATAAAAAAAGTAACCATCAAAAGTTTATAGGAAAGACAGAATTATTTCTGGAAATAAGAAAGCTTAGAAAATTATGTATGTGGCTAAGCTTAACAATATTGATAATTCATAAGTTTTTGAAAAACCTGAGTCTAAAAATGCTTCTTAAAATTATTAATGTGTAAATGTTTCTATTATTTCTAGTTATAACAAGGATAAAATGAGAAATAAGCTAAAAAAGAATATTTTGATTGATAACAGAAAGGTTGATGGTCAACAGAATTCAGATAAGAAGGTTTCTAAGAAACATATTCATAACTCTAGTCAGTATGGACGCTATAGAAGAAAATATTCTTTCTATGGTTACTACTAGTATTATTATGGAATCATAAATAAAAAAAATATGTGTTGGTTCAACCAAAAACCTTACTACTATTCCATAGGTTATTAAAGTCATTGGTTTAGGGGGAGTAAATCTTCTCAAAAGAAAAAGTATGAAAATGAAGTTCTAAAGAAACATTATAATGATGGTGTAAAAATTAATAATAGGTTCCAACCCCAAGAAACTATTTGTAAAATATTTGAATAACCATGTAATCTTGATATGGGTTTTATTTTTTTGTTACAGAAAAAATATAATTTTCTTAACATTTCTCATAAGACGGAGGTGAAGAAAGAAATATCTCTTATTGTTAAAATTACCGTCAAATCTTTTAAAGGTGAATGGCCTTGTATTCTTGATAGAGGGTGTTCCTCACACATGAAAAGATATTTAAATATTTGAATAATGTAAAAGACTTTAAAGAGGTTACTATGAAATTCAACAAGGATGAAAAAATAATAATCAATGGTGTTGGGATCAACTATCATTGGGAAAGAAAAGTTTAAATCTAAGAAATATTTATATATTGATGAGTTTAAACAAAACTTGTTGAGTGTTTTACAATTGTGTGATGAATATAATAAAGTTACCTTCAGGAAAGACGTATTTTTAGGTGAAAATTGATAATGATGAAAAGATAGTTTGAAGAGGCTAACATACGAAGGGAAACCTATTTCAAGTTAGTGAGGTACAAAACTCTTGTTATTGGGGTATGGTAGAATAAAATTAATTATGGCATAAAAGTATCGAAAATATGTGTCAAATACAAAATAGGAAGTTATTAAAGCGATATTTTGTTCATGATATTCTTGATTTTCAATGAATAATAGATTTTTGTTGCACTATTTTTCATAAAGGAAAAATTTCAAAGTCTGTGTATAAGAAAGTTGATATTTGTTCAAAACAACCCTTGGAAATTATTCATTCTGACATCTATGGACCAATGAGAAAACAATAAAAAAATTATGATAATTACTTCATCACTTTCATTGATGAATTTAATCACATTACTTGTGTTATGAATATGAAACATAAATCATATGCTCTGAGAATGATTAAAGGTTTTAGGAGAAAATATAAGAAGAAAAGTAAGTATTCAGTGAAAATGTTGAAAACTAATAATGGTGATGAGTATAAGAATGAAGAATTTGAAAGATATCCTGAGAGGAATTCAAATTTTTCATGAGTATAGTTCCCTATACACACCTCAACAAAATGGGATTGATGAATGGAAGAATAGAAGTTTTGTGGAAATGGGGAGAACTATGTTACATGAAAAAGGTCTTTCTTATTCGTATTGGAGGCAACCCATGAGAACTATTGTTTATATTCAAAAATGATGTTTCTATAGGCCAAGTTTGTATATGACTCCATAAAAAAATTTCATATAAAAACAACATGTTTGAAACACTTAAGAGATTTCAAGATTCCATGGATTATAAAGAAGAAAGGTGGAAATCTGGGAATGTTTGAGACGAAAGGTGAAGATGGAATTTTTCACGGTTATGCTCTAGAAGGAAGATGATATAGATGTTTCAACAAATAAATAGATAAATTTTTTTATTCTAATAAATTGAAAGTTATTTAAAAATATATTAAGGATAAATATAATCAAACAGATAAGGAAGTTGAGTAGGATTAATAATGTTTTGTCAACATTTCTGATAAGGATACATCCAATTGTAATCCAACTCAAAAACAAGAATCAGACTCAACTATATCAAGCGATAATGAAGAATCTCTAAAATATCATCCCAAGATGAGGAAGCTAGTGGAATCTCAGAACATTATTGGTGATCAAAATAAAAATATTTAAACAATAACAACAACAAATTTTATTATACTTACTTCATTGTATTCAAAAAACTGGGCTGAATGTTGTGAAATAAGATTTTGAGTATCTAGAATGGGTTCAATCCATGAATGAAGAGTTAGACCAGATAGAGAAGAATTATTCATAGGAACTCGTAACTAATCCAGATAACTAAAACTTTATTGGTACAAAGTGGGTTTCCCAGAATAAAATGAATGAATAAGGTGAAGTGATAACAAACAAGGAAAGATTACTATGTAAAGGTTACTCTAAAATTGAAGGTGTTCATTTCGATGAAATTTTTTCTCTGGTGGAAAGGATAGAAACAATCATAAATTTTCTTGTTATTTCTATAGAATGGAGTTAAATTTTTTTTCAAATGGTTGTAAAGTCTACAATTATAAATGTTGATCTTAATGAGGAATTTTACATTGAACATCCTTGTGGATTTGTTTTTGGGAAAGAGGAAAGTTATATGTGCATATTTAACAAATCCTTGTATGCACTAAATAAATCTATGAGGGCATAGTATTCCAAACTGTATACTTTCTTAACGAATATGATTTTTACGAAAGGAAGAGTTTATAAAAATATATACATCAAATAAATTCAGGAGTTTTCCTTCATTATAATTTTTTATATTAATGAAATTATCTTTAGTAGGAATAATGAAAGATCTTGTGAAAATTTTTCTAAATTAATGAAAAAGTTGTTTGAGATTTCCACGTTGGGATAAATAAAATACATTATTGGGTTACAAATTTTATAAAAGAAGAAACGCATTTTTCTTTATCAAGAAATGTATGCTATAGAAATTATTAAAAATTTCGGTATAGAAAATTCAAAACAAGTTTACACCTCAATATCAATGGGAACCAAGTTGAGGGAAGATGGAGAAGGTAAGAATGTTGATCAGAAAGAGCTTCCCAAGTTTATTGGAATTTTTTTATATTTTACTACCTTAGGACCCAATATTGTTTATTATGTTACCTTATGTAAAATATTTTATAGTGATCCTAAATAATCAAATTTACTTTCTAGAAAAATAATCTTCAAATACATCAAAGCCCCAAAATTTCTTGAAATCAGGTATGATAGATTGGAAAGTATTGATTTTTTTTGGTATTTAGATCCAGATTGGGTAGTAAATGTTGATGATATAAGATCCACATTAGGTGGAGTTTTATTTCTAGGTAAAATTTTTGTTTTTTGGAATATAAAGAAATAGAATTCAGTGACTCTCATTACAACTGAATCTGAATATTTTTCTACTACAAAATATTCGACCCAACTTATGTGGATGAAGAATCAATTAGAATACTAACTTGTTGAATTTAAGTTACCCTTTATCTTGGGTTGTGATAATCAAATTGAAATCAACCTTTCGAAGAATCTGGTAAAACATTATCATTCAAAACATATTGATATCAACAATTATTTCATCAAATATCATGTCTAGAATAATGAGTTGAAGTTGGAGTATGTTCCTAAATCGGAACATGATGCCGACATTTTCACAAAACTATTACCCAAGGAAGCATTCTCTAAATTGAGCTTGAACAATGTCATCTAACCTCTTTCTCATCAAGGTTGAGGTATGTGTTTTTGTTCCCTCTCTCATCTTATCTTTGGAAAGTGTTTTCAAGGGGAGGAATTGTTTTATAAATCTATCATCATAGAATCATTTTAATAGAGAGAGTTGTGGGTAAATTGTGAATTCATCATAGTAAGTGTGTAAACTACTCTAAATGTTTGTTGGAGTGGTTGTTGGAAACAATTGTTTTTCTATATTCTATGGAGGTTTAAGGTTTGAAGAAGAAAAGATGAGGAAAATTTTCATAATCACTAATTTTGGACGTCATGAATTTTATGTCAATAGTTATTGTTTCCTACAATGATTTATCACATGTAGTCTTATAATTATTGATAAGTAATAAATAACATGAGGATAAAAAGTTCAGTGATTTATGAACCTTGGTTGACAAAAAAAATCCAAAGTGAGAGATTGTTAGGACCAAGATGATAAAGATGAATATCATATTCAGGTATTTTCATTTTTTGTCAAAGGAGTTTAAGAAGAAAATAAATCACCTCACTTTGTAATTGATAAAAATTGGACTGACCATCATATTCAATAAAATCAGACTCATAAAGGGTAAGAAATTCCATCACATTTGGAATATGTTTTTTGGATAAGAGGATCATCAAACACATCCAATGTTTGGAATGAAATGTTTGATCACAATAGGGAATAATTTGAGTCTTCATAACTTTGATGAAAATTTGATGTTGATTTTCTAATCTTGGAGTTCTCCTAAATCATAAGTAAGTTGTAAAACATGTGATGAAAGCTTGATGAAAGAAATGGGAGAAAAATATTATTCCCATCATATTCAGTCTGATTGTAATCATGCCAATCGTATTCAAGATGAGTAAGAAATAAATATGTTTATAAATGATAGGGAAGTTGTAACTCATTACTTGGTAAGTGAGATGATTCTAAAGTTGATCTTAAAAGTAATAAAAGTCATAAATAAAGTCATTATACTTGTTAAAAGTTTTTGAAAGAAGAAAATTTATGTATTTTAATCGTTCGGGTCTAAAGATCATCATAATGATAATTCGGGATACATATTTGTTTAAAGGTATGATAGGATAGTCATAATAAAAGTTCTAGTTTTTTGTCAGACCAAAATCTAGAAGACTTAAATCCTTGAAGAAAGAAGTTTTTGAGAATTGTATTCAAAAAATAAATAAGTTACTAATGTTGATCCATCAAATTCAGTATGTCATCATATTAATTAGAGGAAAAATTGTTTGTTATAAAAATTTATTGGTATCATATTCAGAAGTGAACTAATTTTTTGATGTTGAAGCAGGTGATACCTGTCCATACTCAGTATGCCATAATAATCATCGGAGGAATAATTTTTCGGAACTGATGAATGAAAAGAAAATGAAAATTATGTGGTGGCCAATATGAAGAAGAAATTAATAGCTATATAAATAATTTAGTTAACAATTTAAAATAGTTTGAATTACTTTGTTTATAATTCAAGTGGGTCAAGAGAAGAGATGAAGAATAATATATTGTTTTAAATTTGTATTCATCATAAGGAAGTAGCTCGTAAGAAAAAATTGAAATGGGAAATCAGAATTAGAATGACGTTTATAGAAATTCTAATGTAATGTTGCAGTTGTTAGAATATTTAAGAATGTTTAATAAGTGTTGAGAAGTGATTATGAAGTTAATATGGCCCCAAAATTCAAAGGAACGTGTTGATTCAAAAAATTTGATTGAGTGGGAAATTTTTTAGGAATCCCACCCAAACCATTTTTTGGGTGAGTATAAAAGGGAAAGTGCATTGTACTTTTGACAGATGTACTATTCACAGAGAAGAATAGAGAAGACATAGCTCTATAGAGAAGAAGAGTTTTCCATATTTTGTTTTGTTGTTTTCAACATGTCATCTTATTGGTATGAATCATTTAACAGGGAAAATCATATTGGGATTTTTTGATTGAAGAAGAAGTGGTTCAGAATTTTCTCAACCATATTCTGAAAATGTCATATATTTTTCATATTGAGAAAGAAAATTGGGATAATCAGACTGGGAGAATTAGATTGGGAAATCAGACTGAGTTTTGTTACAAAATTTTGAACTTTTTTTTACCAAAATCCAGGTAAGAAATTGATGATTTTTTTTAAAATAATACATTTGTGAAAGTTGATAAAGAATCACCATATCATGTGTTGTTACAAAACATTGTATTTCATCATTTGTTATAGAAGGATCACATTCACATTTGAATTGTTTTTATAGAGCTAAATGAGTGAAATGGAATATCCTACTCTTTTTATTCCACACAAATGGATTATTTTGTAACAGATTGTGTGGTATTAGATCATTACAAAATCACAGAAAGGATGTATCTATTCTTGATAAATAGTGATACTTATAAATTCATGTGTTCCTATAGATGTGTGTTTTAATAGTTTTCAATATAGAACGAAATATTTAATAGGATTATATGGTTATTACATAATTAAGGAAATATAAAAGAAAAATATATCACTGATTCACTCTCTCCCCCTCTTAGTGATTCAATTTTCTTGACTGGGAAATTACAGTACAAGAACAGTGATTAGCCTCTTCTTGATCTCCTTAAAGAATTCCTCATTTCTATAATCCATAAATAATTTACCCCATTTTGCGGTAAATTAGTTAGTTGGATAAAAAATAATGATAAAATTATCACAAAATGAGAATAGTAACCAGATAATCTATAAAACTATAGATTTCGATGACACTAGTGGGTTTAGGTTATTCTTCAATTGGCTTTATCTTTGAAGGTTCCACATAAATTCCATCAATTGTGATCATGTTCCTCAATAATGTGACTTATTGCATCCAAAAGTCACAATTTTTGAACATAGAATACCTTTTCTCCTTCCTTGATATCACCAACACAATAATTATATTCTCTTCAGGTTCCTACTTAATCTTGGAATAAATGAGAATATAATTGATAAAAACTACCATAAATTTGTTGAGGTGGTCTCTAAAGAATATATTCATCAAATACATAAAGATTGTATGAATATTAGTAAGTCTGAAGGGAATTACTATGAACTCACAGTGCCCATACCTTTTAAGGAAAGCCGTCTTTTGAATATCTTCCTTCTTCAACTTTAGTTTATGATATCCATAAAAAAGAGACACCTTTGTGAATTATTTCACTCCTCGTAGTTGATTGAACAAGTCATCAATCCTTGGTTGAGGATAATTTTGTTTATGGTGATCTTGTTGATATCTTAGTAATTGATATACACCTATTTTGATCTATCAATCTTCTTGTCAAAGAGCATTGGTGCACCCCTAGGTGATTAACTAGGGCGTATGAACCATTTTTTCAAATGCCCTTGTAGAAACTTCTTCAACTCCTCCATTTCAATCAATTCCATCCTATATGGGGATTTTGGGATATGAGTGGCTCTAGGTATGAGATCTATTTATAACTATACGTCACGATCGAGGGATTCCATGTAACTCTTTGATAAATACATCAATGTATTTCTTAACAATGGACATTTCCTCCAGGTTTATACCTTCCTTTGACTGATCCATTTGGGCAAGGTATTCTTCTCTACAGTGTATCAACACCCACACCGTTGATGTATTTTCCAAAGAAGATTCATGATCTTCCTTGAATTTTTAGAGGATCATGGGACAGTTCAGAATATAAAACTACATATTTTTCCAATAGTTGATTTCTTCTATATATAATGAAAGCCATTACATGTTCAATATAGAATCAAATTTCAACACAGGAAATATAATAAGATTTTGAAGAAGATTCATCCCAAATATGATTATAGGAGAAGAGTCCAACACATGGGTTGTAATGGTTACACCGCTATGTTTTTTATTGATATCTCCACTTAAAGGTATCGGGGCTTAAATTCAATAGTTCTAGAAAATTTATAGGATATAAATGAATAAGTAGAACCGGAATCAAATAATAAATTTTCTATTATTTAGTGAATAGGAATCATACCTTGTATGAATTCATTTTCACACTCCACTTCATTAGTAGTGATGATATAAGCTTTCCCATGCTCCATTGACTTTGGTGATTTCTAACACCAGTTGCCCTCAAGGACATATGGTTTAGTTCACTTTCTTGCATAACACCCTTGGTCCCTATAGTTGAAGCATTGAACCATGGGTGGTGCATTAGGATGTTTCTTCCATCCCTCTATCATGTTTGTTAGCTTCTTCATGTATCATCAATATTCATTAGCTTGGTGTCCTTCTCTCCAAAACTAGAAGAATTTCCCTATCCCTTTGGGGAAATTAACATGATGATTATTCCCACATTTTTTACATGTGGGTAGTTGGATCCTATTTCCTCATTTTTCATTTTACCCAAAATCTTGAAACCCCATTCATCTATTATTATCTCCACAATCATGGGACCATTCTTTGAACTCCATATCTACTTTAAGATAAAATTTAACCACATCTTCAAAACTCCCAAATTCTTATATTTCTAGATCACTTATAAGGTGTATTTAAAAAAAAATAATGAACATATCTATTTTTCTAACATTATTGATAAAAAACCCATCGAATTCATTTAAAACATTATGATGTTTTCATCATAAGCTATGAAAACATCACCTTCCTTTTTCATTATCTATATGAATTCTCTTTCAATCTTGTTTTTTGAAGAGTTCAATGGAAATGATTTATAAGAAATATTTTCTTAAATTATTCCCACTCCATCTCTTACATTTAATCCTTTATATTTTTGTTCTTTATCAATTCCTCCTATTGAATATCTTCTCCATATAAATGATAAATTGCAAGAGTCACCATCTCCTTATTAGAGAGATGGATCATGGAAAATATCTTCTTTATCTAGTTAACCCACTTTTCCACATCAAGTTGATTGGAAGTTCCACTAAACATAGATGGTAATTTTTGCATTAAGGACTCAATTGATAATTGATCCTTCTGGGGTGAATATGGACATTCAACATAGTACATGTTATTATTCATATCTCGAGACAACTAGGTAATCATTTCCACAATGTTTTTAACTCAACCTCCCATGGAATTGGGGATCTTATTTGGATAATTGTTTCATTGTCACTCAGATAGGTTTTAGTCCTAGTTTCTCCATGTTCATACCATTTTCTAGAATAGAAAATGTAAGGAAAAAACAAAAGTCAATAAATCATGAGTAATTTATTATTTTATGAATTTAACACTAAAAGAATATCTTATGGGATCCCTATGTCTATACTTTTCTAAAAATAGTCTTCTAGGATGTTTTACCTATACATAGACTTATAATAATCGTTTTTACTCTTGTTTTCTAATCATAATTCCCAAATTAACTAAACCATTCTTAGATACCAACTCTAGGGACCCTTATTTTTCATACATAAATATTACATCTTTTTTAAGATAAACAACATAATAGAGTTACAAATCTAGGATCCAAAGGTTTATGTCTTAGAAAAATTAGGCTCATAAATAACTTGTAAATAATAAAACATAAATATTTATTTAAATCCTTCTTCTTTATCCTTCTAAAATATCACATTATCCTCAGTACATGCAATTACCTACGGATATACATAAATGAAAGGGGTAAGTTAAAAATCCGATAAGAGTATGAATAAGGAACATGAATCAGTATAACATGGTTGAGCATAATCATCGTATCATAAGACTAGGGTCATTATCAATATCATGAGGTAAAAATGTGATAAATTCATAAGATGTGGAAATTCATAAAAATGAAACATCATGTTATAGTGGTCAAATTCCACATATAGTTTTGAATAAAGCTGGCATCATGTTAACACATAACACATGTGAATAATCATAACAACATCACTGTAAACAAGTCTAGAATTATGTTCACATATAATAAACATTATCTCATGAGATACAACACATTAACCAATGAATTGGAGGGATATATAATTTTGGTCTAGTCATCACATCATAATATTTAAATAATCATGAATGTCACATAGAATGTGTAATAATCATTTCATGAAATAACCCATAGAAAGGAATGGGTTTCATGAGGATTTCAAAAATTATGATTTCATAAATAAACTTCGGGATCTAAAATGAAAAATTGAAAAACATATTTTCTATAAGAATCATCATTCTTTAGATAATAATAAACTACTAAAGAGGAGTCAAAGATGTGTTTTGGAAAGAAGAGTTATTTTGGAAAATCATTGTATTTTCAATAAAATCAAATAAAAAACATGTATATCCAAAAAAATAAGAGGGAGGAATAATGAAATTATATTTAAGGATCATTAGAGGACTATTTATGCAAATATTTCATGAAATAAGGATAACCCAATGAAAAGGAGTTGGGTTCAAGAATCCCCTTACCTTAATTCCATCATTTTTTCGTCACTTTTGGGCCTCTTGAATAATGAACATATATTTATTAAAAAACTAATAAATAAGTTAATTATATCCATTTATACTATTATTTATCAATTATAATCATTTCATTATATTTATCAATTTATATTGATAAAATTGATGTTTTTTTATATCATGATTTTCCTAAAAATTTCTTGTTTCACTTTGATTTCTCAATTTTCATTCAGAGTCATTTATAGAAAAGTATGATAACTCCAGTAGATTATAATAAATGTAATTAATTATTTATATATTATATATAATTAATAATATCCATCCATGAAGGTGGTTATAATAATTGTCTTAGAAATTTCTCCGTAGGTGTTTAATCAACCTTTAACGTGATGTTGTTAAAAGAGAGGGAAAGAGAAGTATTGCTTTTATTTTTGTCATAAATATGACAATTACATCATGTTGAAAAAAAAACTATAATTTTAAATTATTTAATAATTAGTTTTATAATATATGGTATTTAAATTAATTGGTAAAAATAATAAAGAGAATAAGAAAAAAGGGAAAAGTTAATAGAGACTTACTCTCTCCTCAATGTAGCTTCTCTTGTAAGACGCTATAACACCCTTGGTATTTAGAGTTGGATTTCTCCAAAATGTCCCTGAGTAATGTATGGGGATTTAGAGGGAGTATTTGGGAAGATATTTTACTTTGGAATGATTGATGGGAGTGTGTTTCCAAGAGAAGGGAGAGGGATTATTTATATTTTAAGTGCTGGGTATTTTTAGAATAAAATATTTAATAAAATAACATATCAAAGGAAAAACATATAATAGTGCATTTTTTGACAAAATAAATTATAAATAAAGATTATATAATGGCTTTAAGACTTTAAATCCACTTTATAATTCAAATTCATTAACTTATTAAAAATAAAAGTGAAGAAAGAGAGAAATTGATATTTTAAGGAATCACTTTTGAATTTAGGTTTTGGAATGTGATTTTTAGGTTGGAAAATTAATTTTATTGTATTATAATGACTCATTTATGATATTAAATATATAATGGCCGAAAATAAATTTCTATAAAGGATTATTCCATTATTACATCATGAATGATGTAACTTAAGATACATCGATTATGTGAAACACTATATTTTTACTATTCACCTAAAAATTTAAGTATTTTAGAAAATTACCAAAAAATCACCCAAGGAAAATTTTAACATTATCATTTAAAAAAATATATTAACTTAATGAAAATAAATATCTAAAATATCTAAAATATAAATTTTAATAGGAAAATAATGATTTTTACAAAATACTTTAAAAAAAAGTTTATTAAAAATATGCTTTATTTTCTTTGAGGTTTTTAATCTTAATATTTATTTTATTGAATTATAATATTTTTATTTACATTAATTAATCATGATAAATGTTATTTATATCATAATGTATTATTTTTTGGTAAAGTAACTCTTCCAATGGTCATGTTACTATTTCCAACGATCTGGTTACTATTCCAACAGTCACATTACTATCCCAACAGCCACATTACCTTGTATATATACCACTAAACTATTTCATTCAATATTAAAATCAATTCCTATAAAGGTTCTATACTTCCATTTTAATTTTTTTTGGTTTACTATAATTTTGTTTCTTTTATATAGTGTTGGTAGTGGGGCAAATAATTCTAGTAGATGAGGTCGATCCATATTTTCTCATTTTAGCTTTTCTATTTTATACTATTTGTCCAGTGTAATGTTTGGAATTCTAATCGGGTTCATTACTGATTAATGTAGAAATATTTATTAATATAGTTTTTATTGGTTTCTCTATATTTTTTATGTTTATAATATATAATATAATACAACACACGTTTATTCAAGAAACAAATTTTACTAATAAACATTATGTCATTACAATGGTGTACCATATCTCCCGCCTCAACCTAAACATACTAAAGTACTCTAGCTACCTATATCATGAGGAGTAGTTGAGTCCTTCCTAGACTCTAGTACCCATCTTACTCCCCTACCACTACTATACTATGAGAAGTTATAAAAAAACTTATGAAAATGGACCATCCTGCCGCAAACATGGCACTCTAAAGTGGTGTATGAAAACTAAGGTTTCTTGTGGTTTAACATTCTACATTAATTCAATACAATGGATTATGATCCTAAGATGGATTCTCACTACCCTAACTGGTCTTCATGTTATTTACTTGGAAAAAAATGTCACAGAATCACTTCTTGCCACCAAAATAAGTGATCCCAGTTTACCCTGTGGAAATAGCCTGGCTACCTCTTGGGTCCTCTCTCAGATTATTTGATGTGACGAGTTCATGATTCATCAAATCTAAAAATCTACTCAGAATAAAAACATTCACCTATGATCTAACCTCATAGTGAATACCATCCTGAAAATGTTTCTCCCTGGAGATCTCATCAATAGCTAAATATGGCACAAAGCATTGAAGGTTGGTGAAATGTTCAACATAGTTCCTCACTGATATTCTATACTATATCAGATGCATGAACTAAAGATCCTTCTCATCCCTCAGAATCTATGTATAGAAGTGGCTCAATAAATTCACCTAGAATTCCTGCCAGGATAACTCCTCCTCCTTCCCATCCTGCTCTAGAATATCCAACCAATATTTGGTAGGTCCACTGAGCATATACACAACAAGATTCTCTCTCCTGTCTATGGGGGTCTCAAGATGCTTGAAGATTGTATAGATTGACTCAATCTAGAACTCAGCTACCAGGGATCCTCCCTCCCTAGTGAACATATGTGGATGTTGTAGCTGAATCTCTCTCATCAACTCATACATCAAAGGAACGATGAAAAATAGTCTCCTTTTCCATGGATTGCATGACCCTTAAGAATTTATTTTGATGATGAACATCCATTTGACCCTCAAGAGCTTCATGATGCTCCAGTTCATCTACGTTATGAGATAACTAATTTCTACTCTCTTAGAACTCAACTCGAAGATGACGAGGAGTCATTTTATCTACAATAAATACACCCTCCTATAATCTTTGGCTAAAAATAAAGTCAACATCAAGAGGTGATTACAGTAGAGAACCTTTACTCTGGGTCTCTATGACCATGGATTATTAGTGTTTTATAATTAAATAATGGTTTATTTCATTCCATTTATGAAATATAATAGATATATTATTTAACAGTTCATATTGGAAAGTATATAACACATGCAATAAACAGGTCCCTATCATGAATAATGCATGTAAATAAATAAAAATATATATATACATCTTATATCCCTATGTGTCTATCATGATTCATGCATACTCATATCTCACCATACTGGTCCATGAGTGTAAATATCAATAAACAATAACATCACACAACATGTAAATCAACCAAGGTGAAATAACATCAATTATAACAAGAGAACAACATAAGCAATAATCCCATCCCCAGAACTCAAATTTTCCCACTTACATGGCTTAGCTACTCCAATGAATAATCTCATTACCAAGTCCTAATAGATCCTAGTCTCCTTTTTACTTTTTCCAAAAAATAAATCAATAGAAAATAACAAGCAGATCCTCTAATACCACTTTGTAATGTCCCCCAATCTGATACTCTCTCACATGGTCAAAATGATTTGGTTATTATACGTCAAGAATGCATCCCCATATGCTAGAGTCTATTTACTAGTATCAAGGCTATGATATTTATAGTGGGGTGACTATACCACCTGGTAAAACATAGTGGAACTAAACCATAGTTATAAATATTAGAGTAATAGAGAAATAGTGGAAATAGTATATCATACAGTTAGTAAAATAAAAGGAGGAACCTATAATGACGAATAATGTAATGAAAAGCTAAGATGTATCTAAAAGTAAAACTAAAACCAATACAAACAAAATAATATACTCACATTAAATAATCCCAAAAGGCTCTGGTCTTGATCCTCATGTCAGAACCATCTCCAAAATCCATCCCATCCAGCAATAAACAAAAGAATCAATAATAATGTCCCTTTACCTTGTCCAAACCTTCATCTATGTAATTTGCTCAAGTACTAAACATTTCCCAAATAGGGCGTGATTAAAACTCAGTAGGTCGACACCACCATCCGTAAACACAACCAGCCTGAAAATAATTTTATGCAATAAAGTGATAAATAGATGTATTAATTAACTAATTAAAATAATATATCAATTAACCTATTCCAAAACCATGATGAAATGTCTCTGAGCATGTAAGATAACCATCCCATCTATATCCATATACCATGGAAAAATCAAACAATCAGGTAGATCTCTTTGTATAATAATTTCATCCTCCGATCATCACCCTATATAAATGCATTTCAGCATGTGTCCCTGGGTGTATCCTGGTATATAAGCATTTCAGCAAGTATCACTGGGAATTGCCTACTATATAAGCATTTCATCCTCCAAGAAAATCCCTATATATAATAATTTTAGCATGTATCACTGGGATAATCCTACTATATAATAATTTTAACATTACTAGGATATCCCTATATATAATCACTTCATCACCAACTCGACAAGTAATAATAGTATAGAAATCATAATATCACATCATAAATCTCAATGGTAAATTATGAAAATTTCCATTTTTATTTCAAATAAAAATTTATTTATCTCTCAAATTCTCAATAGTCATATCAATAATCAATAATATATTACCTAGGAATTCTATATCAAGTAATAACATAAGGTATCATGTCATACTAACCATGATTTAAACCATTAGCCAAGTTCTTTTTACTCAAATGTTTTCTCGCCCAACTGGTATCCATATTCTTAGTTGCATCAACCATTGAATCTAAAGGAATCTAATCCATGATTTACTATAAATAAAATTATTAATTATAGTGCACATTACATGGTCATAATAAAAATATTTCATATAATTCACAATTAAATATACCATAGGGTTAGGTTTAGTCTCCATACCTTTAACATGTGATTAACACAACGCTTCTAATGACAAAATCAATTAAAGAAGAAGTTATAGAAGATCACAAGAAGAACCTAGATTAACCCCAAACAAGATCAACTCCCAAAACAAAACCCATGTTCAACAGATTTACACTACAATAAAATGTAATGACGGGTGAGAAGATGGAATCCAAAATGAATAAACTCACCAAGGATAGAATGTGAAAATGTGACATCTGGAAGGGGGGAATATAATTCAAAATTTCGTAGAGTTCACCCTAGGAGCGAGAGAGTAGAGGCTATAATAAAAAATAATTAGATTCATAAGTACACGACACACTTAAAACTATTGGGTATGAGGAATACATGATGTGTAATCCTTTCAGGTCATATATTTACTCATTTTTAAGTTATGCTGGAAAAACCTTTTGCCCCGGGTTAATATTTATTTTCATCAACATTTACATGATGTGAATCAGGTTCACGACATGTAACCACATCACATCATAAACTAGTTCATGAAATGCATATAGAAATAGTTACATGTCATGCAACATGTACACAGCATATAATGTTTCATTGAATAGTTTTTATACTAGATTCTATAAAAGTGAACAAACCACCTATGATCCTTCTAAAATCATATAAAACTTTATTAATCCCATTTAACATATTTATACATGAAATCTATTAATTTAAATTGACATACATGCCTAAAATTAAGGTTATTTTTTCCAAAAAAAGGCTCTCTATCATCAAATAAGACTTAGTCACTAAGGATTAATTTCGAAGGAAAACCCAACAAAATAAGTTCAATCAAAACCTCAGAGTGGGACGTACCAAGAAAAATATGGGATCTTATAATGATCTTGGTTTTGAAAGGTTTTTATTATGTTTCATCCATTACAAAAAACATTATTTACATATCTAAACTTGATATAGATGGATTTATTTTAATGTTTGTAAATTAATGTTTCTTCTTTTATAAAAATAACATTTGTTATGGTAAGGTGAATTTAACTAACAAATTTTTATTATTGTATTATACAAACCAAGTAATGGAAATTCGTAATGAAACTACTTCACATAACTCATGACACACCAAATTATGGCATCATTGGCTTGGTCATGTAAATGAAAAAGGCTTGACTATGTTATACCAAAATGGATATTTAGATTCTTTTGAACTAAAACCAATTAGTATGTGTCACACTTATTTATATGGTCTAATGAATAAATCCCCATTTAGAAGAAAAGTTGAATGTTCTAAAGAGAATCTTGAATTAGTTCATACATATGTTTGTGGACCATTTCATATTGAGGCAGGGGTAGGTTATCATACTTCATAAATTTTACCGATAATTTTAGTAGAAATGAATATGTCTACTTAATGAGGTATATGTTGGGTTATTTTGATAAATTCAAGAAATAAAATAATGAATATGGGAACCAAATTGGTAATATGATTAAGAAAATCCTCTTAGAACATAGTGGAGAATACCTCAATCAAGAATTCATTGATTACTTATATGAGATCGGGATCCTATATTAACTCACTCCTTCTTATACACATCAGTGTAATGATGTAAGTGAAAGGAGGAACCACATCTTGTTGGACATGGTGAGATCAATGATGAGTCATGAGAGTTTTCCATTATTCTTTTAGGGATTTTAATTACAAAAAAATATCACAAATATTAAAAAAAAGGTTCAAATAAAGTGATAAATAGTATATGAAGTTCCAAAGGATTGAATAATAACTCAGAAGTGGGGTTGAATTAGATGTTCACTTTTATATGTTTTAAAAATTTTGAAAATTGTAAACTCTGAAACTTGTTAATGTTTATATCCTTATTATCTTTTAGTAAATAATAATGTATAAAAAATTATTAAAAATAAGTAAAGAACATGATATTTAGAAGGGTCGACCTCAGTGTGAGAACCTATATCATTTTCATAGACACTCCTATGGGTCTATATAAATTCACTAAAACGAATAACTAAATAACACTTGTGCCAAATTCCATTAGACACATTATATATATCCTAATTGTAATGATTATACAGAATCCTATTGGTTTATAATTTTTCTTACAAAAAAAATGAGATAAAACAAAATAAAAATACATTATTCAAACTACCCAACAAATTCTCAGCTCAGAATCCTCATTATGATGTGGTTTGGTCTATTTCTCTCCATCCGATAGGGCTGGGTCTGATGGACTCAATCCGATGAATTCAGTCTGATGGACTCAGTCTGATGAATCCATTCTCAATATTCATTCTCAAAATCTTCTCAAATTCTCAGTCCGATCTGACTCAATCCAATAAAGAAAAATTTTATATTTTCAAACTTATAATGAGATTTCATTATGGAAAGATAAATTTGACATGAATTCTGTAGTGATCTTCTTTTTCCACTCACATAAAAAAGTTGAAAAGTATGAATATATATTTCTTCTATTTATAGGCATCCCAAAAAGACAAATTTAAGAAACTAAAAAACTTTTCCCACTTACTCATATTAAAAAAACCCAATATCTATACATATTTTAATTTCAAGTTTGACCACATAAACTCTTCACAAATATTATGAAATATTCTTATGTATTCTTTATAATAATTCTTCTCAGACATCCTAACATTTATTCAGTATAATAGAAATTACTCAAATCATTATGATGGAACTTCCCCATCTCATTACGATGAAACTTCTTAATATCATTCTAAATTTAATTTCCTTATTTGAGTTAGTCAAACAAACTTTCTTTCTCAGATTTAGTGTGATTGAATTTCCTTCTCAGAGTTGGTCTTGATTGAATTTCCTTCTCAGAGTTAGTTTGATTGAATTTATTCCTCAAAGTCAGTTTAATTGACTTTCCTCCTCAGATTCTACCTCAAAGAACTTCCTCAGCTTCAATCCAATGGAATCCTCACAATTATGTAATTATCACTATGATGGAATTTTATTTAGGATGGAAACTCCAATATACCACTTTGAAATACTTCAACCCTCATCAACTATAACTCATTTAGACTTCTGAAAACATCTATGCTTTGTACTTATGGATCTGATGAAAACATTTTTCTTGATTCCTAGAATCAATACAATCTTTATGATTCCTCTATTTCTTAAAAATATTTTATCATTATAGTTTTCCAAATTTATGAGAACTTCAATATCATCAAAGTACTATATGACTTATATAGGAAAGTATTACGACTTCCCTTAATTTCAACACCTTCTTTATTTCCAACAAACACTCAATATGATTGGTTTCACCTATTCTCCCCATTTTATTTATAAGGATCACATAAGAAGTGTTACAAGCAACTAATGATATTTTAGAATTAAAAATTAGAATAAAAATATTTGACTGAAGGCAAGAAAGTTTAAGAAATTTATAACTCCTGACATCACTTTATTCATTCAACCTATTCAGCAACATTCTAACTTTCTAAGCAACATTGAGTCCAATTAAAATTGAACTTCATGTCAATGGATCTGAGACTGATAGTGTGTCTGATAAAAAACTCTTTCTTTTTGATGAATTCTATGACCGGTGGTGATCTGTTTGATACTTTTCATCTAGTGTTTCTCAGTTCAATCCTATGTTTCTATAAAACAACTTTCCCAAAAACAAAACTTTTCCCCCCTTCATGTTTGGAATTGAACATTCAGAAACATTCACTTGTTTTTCAAAAACATTCTTTTATAAAAGATTAGTTATCAACTACAAACATTTATTAAAAAAACATCACAAAGGTTCTTCAATCTCCCCAATTGAATTTTTTAACAACACTCACAAATAACTTTTACAACTCTCAAAAAAAATTTAGAATTAAACTTTTCTAAACGACTCAAGTTTTCTGAATTTTACCAAAACACATCCTTTATTAAAGGAGTGTTTAGACACCACACATATAGAAAAGGTATGTTTTTTTGAAAAAATCCATCCCATGGTAAGAATAAAATTGTATGGCCATGCTAAGATAAAATCCCCCTAACTTTTATATTTTCTCACATTTATTTTTCTATAAATTTTATTTTCCTCTCCCCCATTATCTGATAAACACAACTTCATATTCATAAAATAATGATAATTAAAAACTTCTTACATTTGTAACTTCTTCCATTGGGTGAATAATAAATGATCCTTCCTCAACTTTCTCATGATACTTTCCCCCATCAAAGTTTGTTATTTTAAGTAATCATGTGATTCAAAAAATGTTGATGTACATCAATAATGGTTTTTTATCATATAAAATTTCATAAGAACTCATGTTGGTTTCCAAACATAATTTTTTTTCAAAGCATGTAAAATAATACTAACAACTTCACTCTAGTAGTACTTTGAATGTTTTTTTTCTTCTCACATGATTCTTCCCATTCCCACCAAACCTATATTCTTCCTTCCTATTACTCTATTTTGTTGTGGGGTATATAGAGAACTATACTAATGTTTAATACAATGATCTCTAAGATATGTTTCGAAAGTATTTCTTGTAAAATCAATACCATTATCCAATCTCAATTTCTTTATATAAACCCCCATCTCTTTCTCAACTTCCTTTTTGAAAAACCTGAACATTTCTATAGGCTCTGAGTTGTGTTTCAAAAACAAGACATTTCTCATTTGAGTGAAATAACCTTTAAAATTGATAAATTATAAATATAATTTTTTTATTGATGTCCAATTGACCCACATAAATTGGAATGAATAAGTTTAAGAGGCCTGATAGATAAAATCACATCTTTCTTATGACTTTTATTAGTCATCTTCCCTTTCTAACAAGTAACACAAAAATATTCCTCTATTATTTTCAATTTTGGAAGATTTTGTACATAATAAACATTAGAAAGTTTTTTTACTTATTTTATTCCCATGTTGGACAAGTATTTGGCACCACAAATTATTCTAATCATTGGAACTTAGATAACATGAGTTTTTAAATTCTCTAACTTGAAAAAGATTTCCACTAGTTCTTTCTCCTTTTTTGATAACTTTTAAATGTTTCACACTTTTGATAACACATGAATATTTTCTGAAATTCACTTCTTTTCCATCATCACAAAGTTGACTTACACTAAGTAAATTATCTTTTAGCACATCAATAAATAAAAATTCCTAATATTTCAACTTTTCTTCTTTATTCTCAGTCATTTTGATTCCTATGATTTTTAAAGAACTATTATTCCCAAAGGTAATGGAACATGCTTCATGATTTTCAACATGTTTCATGATTTTTAAATCACATATCATGCATGAAGAACAACCACTGTCAAGTATCCATGGTTTTTTCTTTTTTACTTTCATTCAAGGAAGTCTCAACAAAAAAATATTTCCTCAACTTTATTCACCCTAGCTTCTTTTTCTTTATCTCCCATAAGAAACATGTTCTATAAAGAGTTTAATACATCTTTAAAAATGATTATAAGCCAAATCAAATATTCCATAAACTTCTTCCAAAAATTTAAATTGATTTTTTTGGGAATGTTTTTAACTTCTTGTGATTTTTCTTTTCTAACTTCCTATGTGTTAGGAAAGTTATTCATTCAAATTTCACTATTCCTTATACTCTATTCAAATATTATTTTGGGAAGGGATATGTTATGAGAAAAATTAAAAGTCATGTGCCCATATATTATATAGCATAAATAGAATCCATCAAATCTTAATTTCTATTGAAGTATGATCTTTCTTTGTAAAAAAATTTTTAGGTTTATAATCATTCCTACCCTAACATACTCTGGGTGTATACCATATTTCCTTGTAAGTGAGTTTTAAAATTTTGTATATGTGATAGGTTTATCACATTATTTCTCCACCCAAACTTTCCTATTAATTTTATTTTCACTTGAAATGTTTGAAAAATCAGATGAAACATTATTTTTGGTGTGTGAGGAATTCACCTAATTATTTATTTCAGATTTCTCAACAAATTTATAAATCTTATATTTTACTAATAATGATTTGTTAATGTTTCCATTCATCTTTCTCAAGGTATTTATATAATAAATAAGTTTATATTAAAACTTATTGACATCTTTTTCCTTATATTCCAATTTCTTTTTGAGATCTTCAACCATCCTTCCATGTTTAGTGATTATTAGTTTGTAACTTAAGAACTCTTGAAAGTATTCTTCCTCAGACTTGATGACATAATTTCATACTTTAAAAACTTCTTCACAATATTTACTCATTACTCTAATTTCTTACTTGAGATTTATATTTTTCTCAATACATAATATAAGTTATGTTTTGAGTTGATACTCTCTATATGATTCTTGAGCACATTGTTCACTATCTAAGGAATCATTTATTTTCTAAAATTTTTCAATGAAGGTTATAATTTTTTTTAACAATCATATTTTGATTAATTTTTTTCCTTTGTGTATGATTCAACTTTATTACTTATCATATTTATTTTGTTTCCAGTAGACTTATTATTGTGTTTTTTGGATAATTTTTCTTCTTCCTAACTTTTGTTTCACTTCTTTTATCAAGGTGTTTCATCAAAATATTCTTGATACTCATCAACTTTCTTCTTAGGTGAATTCAAAGTAAACTGTGCAATTCCACCACAATCAAAACATTTAAGAGTAATTTTACCACCATAATTTCATATTCCTCTACTATAGTTATTATATATAAGAGACGTGATTTTTTCATTCAACTTATCATCCTCTTTATCATCAAAGTATCAAGGATCATCATGTCCAACAACTTGAATTATAATCTTTCTCATTGATTCAAAATCTATTAAATCTTTCATATTTTTTTAACATTGGAGATTTTATCATTTCATAAGTAATATGAAATTTAAGCAATTTATCAAGAGATAAATCATATTTATCTTATAAAGGGAAAATTTCAGAATCAATCCTATCTGGAAGGTTTCACATGATTTTCTCCACAATTATAGAATCTTACAAGACATCTCCAAAGCCTCTAATGTTGAAAACTATAACATCTTGGACTAGTTTCCACACACCAGTGCCTCCAATCGGTCTGTCAGATGACCCCAGGCATGCCTCCCCATATGTCAGAGGCTATTGATTATTAGTGAGGGTCTGATATATTGATCATGGGGAGACTTTACCCTCTTTTATCAGAGTAAATACACCATGAAAAAATAATAAACAATATATTTATAACATGTAACCGTAACCTAAAAGAACCAGTATGACAAGATGACCAAAAATGAAAATATAATATCAAAAATTAAAGAAGAAAATATGTCATGTCGATGTACATTTCAAGTGTCTAAAATGAAACCCAAAATAAAGACATTGACGACTCCCCCAAGAAGGTCCCGAATAGTGTCTGGTTCTCTCATCCATGCTCTATCCAATATCAATGATCT
This sequence comes from Viscum album, assembly GCA_963277665.1. Classification (NCBI taxonomy): domain Eukaryota; kingdom Viridiplantae; phylum Streptophyta; class Magnoliopsida; order Santalales; family Viscaceae; genus Viscum; species Viscum album. The sequence goes on along the minus strand of OY728148.1, from coordinate 956,630,453 downwards.
AACATAAGGTATTTTCCCCTAACCTATCTAGAAAGAACAAACTCTATTCAGGTACTGATCAGGTATCCCAAGTAGGGTGAGAGTACAACTCAGTAGGTTTCATGCCCCCTCTTAGAGGGGCCCATGCTATGACTCCTGAATCCCACCTCAAATAGGCTAAGGGCTAGTGACTAGCTCTGAGAAGGTGTATCACTGACATAAGAGGACTTTGCATAAGTACCTGTATAGAAACACACATCTCCAAGCCTATGAAATGATGAAATGTAAAAACAACTGAAAACTCATGCATTCATACATCTAAATTGCATAACCAGAGTAAAAAAGGAAGTAATATAAAGTAATTAGGGCCAAATAGAAGCCCACCACAAAGAGTTTGAAAACAAAATTACAACCTAAAAGTAAGTATTGGTACTGCTTTTAGAAAGTTATAGGAACTCACCTCGGTTTTTCTGGTCTCACTAAGCACCATCTAGTCCTGGTCCTCCTAAGACTCTATCAAAATTTCAATCTTCTAGACAAGCCACAACACATAAAGGAAAACCCCATTTTTGGGTGAGTATAACAATACATAGTAGGACACCGCGAAACTAAAAAATATACTGATAAAACTAATATTTTCCAAATTATTTATATGCATTTGAATTGTTTTAACCCTCCTAATTTACCAATTTGTGCTTATATGTATCAATTTTGGATTTATGGTGTGTTTTGAGCTAAAATGTGAAATGTGTTTAAATTCTGGATTTTTGACATATTTTTACTTAAAGGGTATTTTGGTCATTTTTATAAAAATATAATTCCAAATTGAATGATTATATTTTTAGAATACTTATTTTAATTCCTTTAATGTTTTATTCTATACTAGAGGCTTATTTGTATATCTAAAGGCCCGAAAAAATCATTGATTTTTGGAAATTGTCTGGGCTGACAACGTGGACCCCACCTCCGTAACGGATGAATAAATCAGGCTACACACCTACAATGGAGTTGATTAGAAATGGATATGAAGTAGGACACATATAGGTACTACATAAATAAATTTCATGGAGTTTTTCTCCCATTATGGTGGCAAAGAGATGTTATACATTGAAGGAATCTTCCTGGAAAATTCATCTAGAAAAAAATACATTGTCAATAAAAAATACATAAATCCCTCTAGATGAGACCAATCAATATGAAATTTTGAGGATGAACGAAAAAGTCATTTATTAACAACTTTTATGAAGGATGGAATGTGTTAATCATCCATTTATATTGCCAAAAAATGTGCAAACTTGAGGAGGACAATTTCATCCTAAAAAAGGAGGGGAGCTCCCACCTCTCATATCATCCCATTTTCCATCACATTTATTACAAAGAACCAAGGGGAGATCTCCACTGAGGGAGGATGTTCACAAATCATTCCCTTATCATATTATTAATTTGTTTATTTTCTTTATTTTTTTATATTTCAATTGTAATTTTTATTTTTAATAAATTCATGCATGGTTTTTATTTATTTGTTTACTTCCACCCAACCACCCTCCTTTATTCTCCATATTTTATACTTATTTTTTTCTATTCTTATACTCATACTATCCACCATTACCCATTAGCCTAAAAAATTATGTACTAACTCAATCCTTGGCTCAGGGGAGGCATCTGTCAAATTCATTTATTCTAAAATTCTTAAGTTTTATTAAGTTTTTTATGAGAAAGAGTTACGTGCACGGGTGTGGCGATAGCCCACCAGGAAACTAAACTGAAACTAATTTCTATAACATTATTAAATCTATTACATCCCTTATACTGAATAAAAGCTCTTAATACGATGGATTTGAGCCATTCAGTGGTTGAAATGGCATAGGATAGAGCTAGGTCTTGGAAGTTGTCACACTCACGATTGAGTTGTTCCATCAACCTTGATTAAAGTATGAGGGGATGTTAAGATTACTAAATACATTCAAGATTTCACACCAATTAATAAAAGATTCGTAATTCAAGAAATAGATCTCAAAATTGAATTATCAAACTTTATTTAAACACCAACAAGGAGAATGATGGAACCCACAAACCAACCCATAAATTCCATGTTCATTATACACTAATTAAATTTTTTCATTGCATGTTAGTTTAATATTTTCATTAATTTAAATTTCATAACCTTCCTAAATTAAAAAAAATTAAAAAGAATTAGTTTATGTGAATTAAATTATGAGAGTGAACATATGAGAAATTTCCTCAAGTGAGATGAACCTGGTCATACATTATACTACACTAGGAAAATTAAATTTCTTTTTACATGCCCTATGATAGGCGTGCGTCACATAAAACAAAGTAAATACATTCATCTCTACACAGATATATTTCTAGAACACATATAACAAGAATTTCAAGATATACTCAACAAAGACACACATTCTAGAGGTAAGTCACAACCCTATTATACTAGTCTATGATTCCATATAGAATATTCCACAAAGTACTAACCTAAGAGAACACACTCCTCAATCTGATAACATCGACGATGTCTGTCCAATAGGTACTTTTTATCGGGTCTCTTCATGCGAAAGAGAATGTTAATAGTTTTAATAGAATACAATACATAGATGAGGATCACTATACCAATAAATCAATATGGATTAATCCGCTAAGTAGAGGATTGATTCCCATGTAGTGTTGGTCACTTCAATACTAAGAACTCCACCTAGAACATGAATATGAATAGAGGATCTCACTCTGGGCCTCTCAGAGGGATTCCAACAACTATATCTAGGAATTACTATTAAAGGGATCGTTGTCCTAGGAGTAAAAAATGATGTCATACTAACCCTCATGGAAAAGATAAAGGTAACAAACCCTAATTTTTTTCCAAGATATAGAGTACAAGGGCTCGAAGAAATGTATAAATTAGTACACAGTGTGTAGTAGGGGTCACACTCCATGTCCCTTGAACCTGGGTCTTGCCTGTTTAAATGGATCATCTCATCAAACTGTGTCCATGTAGTAGTACACACCATGTATGTATCCCATTTACTCTAACCATGTGCTAGTACACGTCACCATCCTATGCATGTATTCTCAAGTACGAGTACACATCTTATCCTGTGAAGATATTCCCATGTAAACAGCCCATGTGATTCTTGAGTACATGACATGTGACCCAGGTGATACCACATTCTATGTGAAAGGGGTCAAATTCCATGCGATATTTAACTTTCTATGGAATCCCAAATAGCAGCTCATGTGGCCCCACAAAATATATAGATCCAGATTAAACGTTGTGTTGTTCAGGATTTTTCAGAATCCCATATCTACTCCCGCATTTGATCCAATGCCTACAGATTCTAATCTGGTGATCGTTTCACCATGAGATTGAAGAACCCAACTCATCCAATCCTTTTTGTCGATGAAGAATGCATTACGCCATCAAATATACTCAAAAAATGAATCAAATTTTCATTATTTGTTGTGTGCTGAAGAATGGTAAATTGGGTATCCTCTGTCATCTAAATTTATTTATCTCTATCTTCACACCTCTGTCAGGATATTCCAATCTTAGAGCTGTGATATCATACCGTTGCACCAAGAACTGGGTGCGCAATGATCGATTGATCGAGAATTCTAGTGACAAACGATGAATGGGGGGGAGAAAAGAATAAGAACATATTGTAGTAACAAAACTTGACCGATGTTCATGTTTATCTTGACCCATCATTATTAGAATGAAAATCTGAATAATAAAATTAAAAATATATTGTACCTTCAAAAACTCATAAAATAAACTCATCCTACATAATGATCATTCCACAGATCAATATTTTCATTGATGGAATCATGATCATTGTATAAATCAATAATGGGGAAGAATAAAATAAAAATACATGCCCTACCTTGATTCAAATTGATCACTAATGAAGAATGGGGTTGTGTCGTGTTTTTTTGGTGAGATCCATTGAATCTTTTTTGCATCAATCATTGATCGAAGATCCTATCGCCATTCATCTGAGGGGATTCACTGATGCTATCTCCAATGGCTATCCAATGGTTCTAGGGTTGTATAGCTAACACTAGTATTTCTCCATAATAGTCTATTTAAATTCCATCAATCACTGTGTCAACAAAAATAAAATAAAATTATTTCTTAAATTATTTCTTTTCATTTCCACGTCTGTGATGAATTTTCTTACAAATGAACCACACCAAATAATGTTAAGTCATTCCAAGGGTAAACCTCGCATTATGAACTCAAAGGTACCATCATATTTTTTGTCAGGGTACCCATTTAGAAGTGATTAAACTGTTTTAGGAAAACTGTGCATGGATGCTATTTAATAAATTTCAAACATTTATTTTAGGAGCAACGGCCTCAGAATCGCACATCGTCTCAATGCCTGGTCTCACAAAGAATCTATATAGTATCCAAAAAAATAGTGCATGGAAAATCGAAGGCATTATAGTATGCCACCACTAATGAAAACTAAAACAATATATAAACAATTGAAAGTGTATGTAGTTGTATAAATAAATAATTACAATATATAAGTAAACAGTTATCACATTATCGATTAATCATTATTTAATTGTATAAACCTTTGGGTTCCCGTAGACACTCATACCTCAATACCCGTTTCAACTCATGTCAGAGGCTGAAGTATGTCTGAGGGATATCATATCTTATAATTCCATTGTTATCATTCAATACCTACTATGAAATATGTTGGAGCCTAAAGTATGTTTGAGGAATAGCATATCCCATAATTCCATTGATATTATTATTTAATTCATATTTTAATTCACATGTTACCATTCATACACCCCATAATAGAATGTCCATGTTTCTATTCTGAAATTCACAACTGAATGACCACGTTACCATTCATACCTTACACATTAGAATAATCTTGTTCAAATTCTATATTTCTCAACTAAAAGGCCATGTTACCATTCATACCTTACACATTCTAATGACCACGTTCCCATTATTTAATTCCCAACTAAATAACCATGTTACTATTCTTAACAAATAACTAATTCAACAATTACTTATCCACATCAATTCCATTACTAATTCCACAATTAGTTAAACATAATAATTCAATTAGTTAATTCAAAATTCAACTAATCATATAAATAACATTAATTAATTCAAAAAATAATTTATCACATAAAATAAATAAATTAATTCTAAAATTAATTAATCACTTAAATTATATTAGTAAATTAAATAATTAATCAAGCACACCAATTTTATTACTAATTCAATAATTAGTTTATCACATTAATTCCCTTAATTAATTTTCTAATTAATTGAGTACGTAAAACCCATTAATTAATTATTCAATTAATTAATCAACATCCACAAACTAAAAATCACATAATTAATTCCATAATTATTTATCTCAATCACATTCTCAGTAGATCATAATCATTTCCACAATTAAATATCTCACTCCTAAAATATTAATATCTCATAATTATTTCTAAAATTAATTATCTCAATCTATAATTCCCAAAATCCCCAATTTCTGATCTCTTGAATTAATTAATTCAATTAAGAACATAATTTCTCAACATATAATAGAAATTATACAATTACATACATGTAATTTCAATAAATACTTTGAGATTTGAATTATAGACAACCGACCTCAATTCGTTGATGAGCAATCACCAAATGAAAATCCTCATAATTTGAGCCGCACAATTATATAGAATGAAATTCAAATTTAAAACCCTAAATCAAGATCAAATCAATCAAAATCTCTTAAATATAGATATAGATCTACAATACTAGATCCTGATCCACAAAAAAATGTCTATATCAAATCAAAACATGAAGAAAACCCCCTTTCTAGAATAGGATAATAAAGGATAAGGAGTAGGAGACCAAGAGAGGTAAGATCCTCTTATAGGGAGGGGTTAAGATATTCAATCTAGGATGAAAATAAAAAATTAAAAAGGTTTTTAAGTATTTTAATCCATATAGGATTCTCCAAAATCATGAAAAATTATCTAGGGTTAAATGGGGATCAAATAGGAGTTAAATGGGGGTTTTGTGATTAAAAATCTATTTTTTTGGTGATTTAAAAATTCATGCATGGTTAGTAGGGAAGGGGAGCACGATTTCTCATAAATGTGTACCTAAATGTAAAAATTTATTATAGGGAATTATAGTTTCTCATAATTGGTTGAACATATTGACAAAGCATGTGTTAACCATGTAATTCTTCTCTTTCCAAGGTTGCATGGTTTGATGGGCAAGGGCACACGATTAGGGAAAACCGTGAGCCAACTATGCACTACCCTTCTCCCTTTAAATTTTCTCAAATTTTCACCCTAACACACCCCAAGTTAAAACCCACCCAAAGTACACTGAAACAGGGAAAAAATAAATACCTGAAATTAAGACCATGTCATATTCGGGAAAGGTTAGGATCTTACAATCTCACCACCTTATAACATAATATCATTGAGCTACACTCCCAAGAATATCTAAGATTTGGAGTCAAAAATATTGGGACATTGATCCCACATATATTCTTTCCTTTCACATTTATCCTCCCACACATTCCCATGTTTCCACAATACACAAACTATAGGCATGGTCTTTCCCTGCAACACGTTCTCACTACAATTCAACACACGTAATAGATGATCTTCAAAGGAATAATCTATCTCAATATTAACATCATCTATATCGATCACATTAGAAGGGTTGGGGTGATACCAAACTAGTTTTTCCACTTAGAAAAAATCATACATAATAGTGTATCTATGTGGAAGAGCCAATCGCTACACCACTAGCCTGATTCTCTACACCACCTCAAACGGTCCAACAAACATGGGGGCCCACATGCCATGCCTCTATATTCTATAGTTATTGAATCTTTGAAACACCCAAATGAATAAATGATCAACCTCTGTAAACTCTAGGTGTCATTTATTTATATCAACAAATGAATTCTATCTACTTTGGGTCATATCCATATATTTATGAATCAACTGTACATGCTCTAATGTGTCCTACACGAGACTTGGTCCTAACAACTTAGACTCACTTACCTCCATCCAGACTAGATGTGGTCTTCATGGCCTACTATAAAGAGCCTCATATGGTTCCATCTACATAGTTTCCCAATAACTATTGGTATGGGTGAACCCCACTAGTTCTAGGTGATTATCCCAAGACCCACCGTAGTTTAGAATAGAAGCTCATGACCTATCCTCAAGCACTTGTATAGTATTCTCTGACCACCCATCTGTCAGGGGGTGGAAATTCATACTCAATAAAACCTACATACCAAGCACCTTCTACAATCCCTATAATAATCATGATGTAAAACACAACTTTCATTCTGAAACAATATTCTGTGGAACCTCGTGCTTACAGACTATCACCCAAATATACAAATATCCCAACTGCTCAACTGAGAAAGTCTCCCATATATTAAATAAATTCACTACCTTTTTCAGTCTATCCACAATAACCCAAATAGAATTATTGTTCCAAGGCATCCTCGGGAGAACCACCACAAAGTCCATGGTCACTTTGTCCCACTTCCATTCTATAATGGCCAAAGACTGTAGTAAAACTATAGGTCATTAATGCTCGACCATCACCTACTGATAGGTGTAGAATCATGTCACAAAACATTCTATTTTCTTTTTCATTTCCAACCATCAAAACAATATTTTCAGTTCACGGTGCATTTTGGTCACACCTGGATGTACCACCCACTTCGAGGCATGAAACTCATACAGTAGCTTGTCTCACATTATTTTAGGTACGACAACCTGATTCCTGACATAGATGACCTCATCCTCATATATGCTCCATTTAGAAGGTGACTCCCCACCTTCAAGGTTTTCCCTCAAGGTAAAAAATTATAAATCCACATACTTCCTATCATAGATCTATCTCAAAAATGTATACTCCAATGAAACTATTTCAAGAGTCATCTAATCCTAACTCTCCTAAACCACAATGTGTATCTCGTACAGTAAATCCATCATCTTCCACTTGGCACTAGACTCCTAAACAACCTGCGTTTGAGTCTTCCTGCTCAAAGCATCATCATCAATGTTTCCCTTTCCAAGCATATATGCTGGCTCAAAATTGAATGGCTGCATATACTCAACCCATCTCTGTTATCGAAGATTGAAGTCTCACTATGAAAATATGTACTTTAATCTCTTATGATGAATATACACAGTAAAAAAAAATCCCAATAGATAATTTCCCCAACACATTAAAACATAAACCATTATAGCCAACTTGAGGTCATATGTAGGGTAGTTCGATTCACGGGGCCTCAACTTCAAAGAACCATAAACCACAAATTGATCTCCTTGCATCAACACAACTCCAATTACAATCAAAGAAGTGTCACAATACACTATTTACATATCACCTTGCTCATGTAGGATCAATATTTGTACTGATTCCAAAATCATCTTCATCCCCTAGAAAGAATTATCACAATCTTACGACCAATAAAACTTTATCCCTTTTTAGTCAAGCCCGTCAGCAATGTTTTTAATCGGTAAATATCCTGAATGGACCTCTAATAATATTCAGAAAATCCCAGAAATCGATGGATATCAAACATGCTCTTGTTATGCTCTCAAGAAACCACTATCTGATCCTTCTCTAGATTTATCAACACACATTCCTCTGAGATGATGTTACCCAAGAAGTGTACCTAATCGATCCAAAAAATTGTACTTAGATATCTTGCTGTATAGACAATGCTTTCTTAGTGTACTTAGGATGATATCAAGTTGTTGGTCCTAATAATCATGTGTCTTGGAGTGCACCATGATTTCTTCCACAAACACAACCACAAACTGATCTACATACAAATTAAAGATTTTGTTCATTAAGTCCATAAACGTTACTGGTGTGTTCATCAATCCATGAAATATTATGATGAAATCATATATTCCATACCTGCTTCTAAATTCACCCCTTGGTATATCAAAAGTCTAAACTCTCATTTTATGATACCCTAATCTCAAGTCAATCTTTGAGAACACACAAGCTCCTCTCAATAGGTCAAATAGGTCATCGATACGGGGGAGAGGATACTAGTTCTTCACAGTTTTCTGGTTCAAGTTTTGGTAATCAGTATATAAGCATAAAATCCTATCAGCCTTCTTTGCAAATAACACTAGTGAACCCCAAGGCGACACACTCGGATAAATAAATACCTTATCCTATAACTCCTTCAGCTGAGTCTTGATCTCTTGAATATCTTTTAGTGCCATTCTATATGGTGGAATAGAAATCATCTCTTCCCCCGGTATGAGCTCAATACTAAATTCCACATCTCTCTCAGGTGGAATCCTTGAGAAATATTATGTTAACACATCCTAAAACCTATCCACTAAGTGCGGAAAGAAATATCATTTTACACCTCCATCATCCAAGAAAAAAACTAGAAACTAGGGTTGTGATCTCTCCAATTTGATGAGTAATTGGACCTACTCGGAATGCCTCGATATCCCACTCTCCACAGTGAATATATTTTTAACCCTTATGAGATGTAATGGTCACTCTCTTATGGTAAAAATCAATGTGGGGATAATATGATACTAACTATCCCATACCCATAATTAGTTCAAATCCTGACATGTCTACGATATAAATATCCCGTATAAATCGATACTACTCGACCTCAAGAGAACACCCCTTGCACAAAAAAAATGCCGCTTGACCGAACTCCATGTGGTGTGTTTGTCATCAACACCCCACTCACAAACTCCATCACCAGGCTCAAACCATTTACATGTTTTTTAGAAATAAAGGAATTATAGGCAACGATATCAAATAAGGCACTAGATATCATAGAAGCTATAAAAATAGTACCTCTCATTGTCAATGGTCCAGAATTGATATCCACAGGTGTAGGGTGAATAGAATGCAACGGTCTTACCCCACTTCCCCGTGATGCAGTCTAAGTCCCCCGAGCCGCACTACTCTACAAATATGAGCACTTTTACCCTAAAGCTCCACATACACTACCTTTACCACCTTGTCCAGTAGAAATCCAGATGCAAGACTGATATGGTGCAGAATATCCTCTTCCTACACTCTGATTCTGACTAGCTATACCCTTACTACTCATCTATCGCTGGGTTATGTAGAACTTTTGTAGATGTCCCATCTTTCTATAAGACTGTAACTATATTGGTGGTTGAGGTAACTATCATCAAAAGTTTCTTAATCTACCACACTGGTGATATAACACTCGATTAAGGTCCTATGAAACTGATCCCTCTTTTTAGGTACTATATTTCCCATTTCCATGGTTGATTTTTTCATAGCAATGCTTCCTACTCTCAGAAGTCGTACCTTCTAATAATCCAAATGGAACCACCTTTCCTACACTGGAAGCCTCTTCAGGTTACCCATATCTATGAGATCCTTATCCACAACCTCATCAAACTCCTTTAACTAAAATTTTTTAACTTGGGACTTAATCTCACATTTAACCACATCCTAAAAATGTCTCGTTGTAGTTATCCCATCCACTACCAATGCTAGAGAAAAGTGTTGCAACTGTGTAATATTTCCAACATAGTGTATCACAAAAATACTCCTCCAAGTAATCCTCATGAACTCAACTACTCTCTCCTAGCTCCGTATCTCTGGATAGAAGTTCTCTAAAACTTATCCAACAATTCCTTCCATAACATACAATTAGCCTATACAGTCCACGCCTGAACATACCACTAATGATTCATTTATCCTCATACCATGTAAGCATCCCACATGACCATCCTCTCTATAAGAGTCTCAAAGTGTTTAATTATAGTCTCGATGGACTCAACCTAGAAATAATCTCTCTCAGGTCCACCCTCTCCAATAAAAGTAGGGGGTGTTGAATTTGTAACTCCATTTTTAGATCAAATATACTCTTCACAACCCACCCTGGGTCTCTTCCCATGAATTTCATGAAGTGGGAAATGTTCTCTTGGAACTTCTCCATGGATTCCTCACCTGACACAATTGAGGCCTTAGTTCCTACTACTGGTAGATAATCTCTATACATATCCTCATGCTTTCCTCTTAATAAGCGTCATTATAGAGAAATATCTATACCATTACAAATAGGTACCTTAAGAAACCTTTTACAAAATTAATACATTTAAGGTAAAATACAATATTCCACAACAATTCATTTCCCCAAACCCTACCACATTGTCAAAACTGAGGTGTTATCACTAACCATAATAATATTACTCCTTGGTCCTAGATAATAAGGGTAAACACATTTTAATTATTCAAGATTCTCATTTAGACACCCAATTATTCCCATCTTACATCATTCTACAATCTTTCTCAGTTTAATGTTAGGTGCCATTTTCATTTCAATTTCACAATCAAGGAAAAATAGTTCAAGTTCAATAACTTACCCATAACCCATATTTCTATGTGTTCCTAAAATGATGCATGTCACAATAAACCTAAGTTCCTATAATGATGCATGTAACTCAAATCTTGTGCCATACAGGTACACGAGTCCAAACTCAAAAAAAATTAACATCAATAATCAGAACACACAATAAGTGTGTCACCCAAGATGAAATAATATTCAACTGTAACAGCAAATAGGAATAAAAACAATCCCACCCTGGGTACTTGGGTTCTCCCCCATACATGGGTTCTCTACTCCCATGGATGAGATCATAACCAAGGCCCGACTCTTTCTAGTTTCATGTCTACCTTTACCAAATAGTAATACAAAATAAAAAAGAAAATAAAAATGGTCTCTGATACCACTTTATAATGTCCTAACCCATGTGCCACACATCGGTGCCTCGAGTCGGTCAGTCACATGACCCCAAGTGTGCCTCCCCATATTCTAGAGGATACTGAATAGTAGTGAGGGTCTGAAATATCAATAATGGGGAGACTATACCCCCTTTTATTAGATTAAATACACTAGAAAAAAATAAGAAACATTAACTAAATAACATGTAATCATAACCTAAAATAACCAGTATCACGAGATAGCTAAAATTGGAAATACAGTATCAAAACTAAAGAAGAAAATATGACATTCCAATGTACGTGTCATGTGTCTAAAATTAATCACAAAATAAATACCCTGATGACACCCGTAATTGGGTCCCGAATCATTTCTAGTTCCCTCATCCATGCTATATCCCATATCATCCATATAGCAATGAGATTTTCCCCTTAACGAATCTAGAAAACACAAATTCTATTTGGGTACTAATAAGGAATCCTGAGTTGGGTGTGAGTACAGCTCAGTAGGCCACCTCCAATGGTGTATAAAAAAATATACTTAATAGAAAGTGTATGTAGTTATATAAATTCATATTTATAATTCATAAGCAAATAGTTATCACATTATCAATTATTCTTTATTTAATATAAACCCTCGAACTCTCATAGAAACTCATTCCTTAATGCATGCTTTGGCTCATTCTGAAGCCTGAAGTATCTATAATGGATTTCGTATATCAAAATTCCATTTTTTCCATTCAATACCTACTTTGTCTCATACTGGGTCTTGAAGTATGTCCGATGAATATCTTATCTCCTAATGTCATTGATACCATTATTTAATTCATACTTGAATTACCATGTTACCATTCATAGATCACACAATAGAATTACCATGTTACCATTATTTAATTCATATATAAATTACCATGTTACCATTCATAACATACACATTATTATGATCATGTTCCCATTCTTTATTTCAAAACTAAATAACCATGTTTCCATTCATAACATACAAATTAGAATGAAAATGTTCCCATTATTTAATTCTAAACTAAATTTCCATGTTAGCATTCATAACACACAATTAATTCAATAGTTAAACATCCAAATAAATTCCATTAATAATTCAACAATTATTTAAACACAAATATTCCATTATATAATTCAATAATTAAGTAATCACATAAATAACATTAATTAGTTCAAAAATTAATTAACAACATCTTGTAAATTAATTTATTCTTCAATTAATTAATAACATAAATTATATTAGTCAATTAAACAATTAACTAACCCCACAAATTTCATTACTAATTCAACTATTATTTTATCACATAAATACAATTAATTAATTCAGCAATTAATTGAGTACATCAATCACATTAATTAATTCTTCAATTAATTAATCAATATCCAAAAACTCAAAATTCCATAATTAATTCCACAATTAATTATCTCAATAACAAGTTCAATAGAACATAATTAATAAAAAAATTTAATATTTCAATCCTCAATTCTCAATATCTCACAATTAATTCCAAAATTAATTATCTCAATCTATAATTTCCAAAATCCCCAATTTCACATTTCCTTAATTAATTAATATACCAAATTAATTAATTATGTCAAGAAAATTTTTTCAAAAATTCTAATAGAAATTATAAAATAACATATTCATAATTTAAATAAATACTTTTGGATTTGGATTATAGACCAACTAACTCAATTCGTTGACAAGCATTCGTCCAACAAAAATCCCCAATATTTGAGCAGCATAAAGACATAGAACAAGATCTGAATCTAAAACCCTAAATCAAGATTGAACAAATAATGATCTCTTAAATCTATATATATATCTACAATAATATATCTAGATCAAAAAAACAAGGTATATATCCAATCAAAATAAGAATAACAAACCCTATCTAAAATAGGAGAAGAATGGAGAAGGAACGAGAAACCAAGTGAGATGAGGTCCTCTTACTAATAAGGGTTCATGTATTTGATATAGTCTTCGAATAACAAATAATGGAGGTCATGAAGACTTTTAATCCATCTAGAAGGCTCCAAAATCATGAAATATCATCTAGGGTTGAATACGGTCGAATAAAAATTAAAATGGGGGTTTGAGTGATTAAAAATATATTTTTGGGGTTATCTAAAAGGTCGTGCATTGTTAGTTGAGAAGGGGTGCATGGTTTCCCCTAACTATGAGCCTAACCATGCGCCTCTATTATGGGGGTGCACCATTTCTCCTAAGAGGGTGCATGGTTTTGAAAACTGTGTGCTAACTGTGAAATTCCCCTGTCCAGTGTTGCACAGTTTGATGGGTTGGAGAACATGGTTAGGGAAAACCATGAGCCAAACATGAATTTCTCTTCTCCCTTACATTTTTCTCAAATTTTCACCCAAAAACACCCCAAGGTAAAACCCAACCCAAGTATTCTCAAACAAGAAAAAAATAAATACCTGAAATTAATCTCGAGTCATCTTCAGGAAAGGACGACATCTTACACAAAAAAGTTCATTTACTCTCATAAAGTATTCATCAATGGATTATTCATCTCTCATTTTTATGTCTTCATACTTACTATTCCAAATTTATATATTATCTTCCTTCACTTTTTTATTCCCATTGAATATACTTTCCATCTTATCCCACAAAATCTTTGATGTTTTGAAACCCATCACCTTTATATAGCCATTTTCTGATAAGGACATAAGAATAGAATTTATAGCCTTTACATCAGCTCCTATATTTATTTTATTAGTAAAAAACATATGAGAATCTTTCTTAATAGGTGTTTCACCAATTTTAGTAGCATCAACAACTTCTATGACAAAATATAGGAGATAAAGAATAATCTAATTTCTCCATCCATAATAATTTTTTCCATAAAATGTAAGAATTACTCTACTATTTATAGAATTGATATTATCCATTTTAAGGATTAAATAAGGGAACAATCCCTATTATAACAATTAATGTTTCAAAGGATTAAATAACAACAAAAAGGGGGTTGAATCAGTTGGTCACTTTTATAAGTTGCAATACATTTAAAAAACATAACCCTTGAAACCTGTTAAAGTTTATATCCTTATTTTCTTTTGGTAAATACCCATGCATGTAAATGTAGGATATCAAGAAAATCACGGTATATTTAAAGGGTTTTTCCTCAGTGTGAGAACCTATATCCTTCATATAGCCACTCCTATGGGTCTATACAAATTCTCTATAATGAATAAGTTAATACAACTGATGCCAACTCTTGCTAGATAGCTTCTATGTCTTATTAGAAATTATTATACTGACTCCCATCACCTTAAAAGTTTCATTACAATCAATTGAGCACAAATAAAATAATAAATACTTTCTTGAAACTTTTCGACAAATTCTCTATTTGGAATCCTCAGTCTGATATGGTAAGGCCTGATTCTCTCATTTCGACGGGGATGGGTTCAATGGACTTAGTCCAATGAATTTAGTCTGATGGAAATATTACGATGAACTAATTGTCAATATATATTACTCAATATCTTCTCAAGTTATCAGTCAGATATTCCTTATTCCGATAAACAAAACATTAAGATGTCCAACCTTATAAGGAGGTCCCAGTCCAAAAAGAGAACTTTGACATGAGTTCTACAGTGCTTTACCTTTTCAAATCACAAAAAAAAAGATTTAAAGTATGAATGTATTGTGATTCTATTAATAGGAATCCCAGAAAGACAAAGGCAGGAAACTGAAAAACTTTTCCTACTTAATTACATTCAAAAACATTAAGATCTAGGCATATTTGAATTTGAATTTTGACCACATAATCTCTTTACAAATCTGTTGAAATCTTATTGAGTTTTATTTGTAATTATTATTATCAGACATCCTAAATTTTCTTCGGTATGATGGAACTTCATTATCTCATTATGATGTAACATACTTATATCATTAGGATGGAACTTCCTCAACTCATTATGATGTAACTTCCTCATCTCATTCTGAATTGACTTTCCTCATCAGAGTTAGTCTGGTTGAACTTTTTCTTATAGTTATTCTAATTGACATTTTTTCTCAAAGGAAATCTTGATTCAATTTCCTTCTCAAAGTTATTATGATTGACTTTCCTCCTCAGAGTCAGTCTGATTGAATTTCCTCCTCATAGTTAGTCTGATGGAAAATCCGTTGCATTTGTCTTATAGAATCCTCATAATGATGGAAGTCTCATTACAATGGTAACTGCATTATATAACATTGAAATTCTTCAAACCTTACTATCTATAACTCATTCATACATCTAAAAACTTCTGTGCCTAGTACTTCTTGGATCGATGCAATCTTTTTCTTGATTCTTATAACTAAAAAAATCTATATGATTCCTCCATTTCTCCAAAAGCTTTTATCATGCGAATTTTCATGATTTATAAAAAATTCAAGATTGGAAAAGCCCATTATAACTTACATATGAAATGGTTATGACTTCTATTACTTTCAAAACCTTGTTTCTTTTCTACCAAAACACAATATGAATGGTTTCACCTATTCTCCCCCTTTTATTCATAAGTATTGTATCACAATTGTTAGATACAATTTATGATATTTGAGAATTAAAATCTAGAAAATCATCGTCTGATTGAAGGTTAGAAAGATTAAAACTTTATAACTCTTAACATGACCATCTTCATTCAAACTCTTCTAAAACATATTGGCTTTATAACCAACACTGAGTCGAATGAAACTTGAACGTCGTGCTAATGGATCTAAGACCAATGATGTGTCTGATAAACAAATTTATTATTTAAACAACCTATCTGATCGGTGCTACACAGTTTGATACTTTGTGTTTGGTTCTGCTCAATCTGATCATCTCTATCTAGAAGAAAAATTTCTCTAAAACAAAACTTTTCTTTTTATTTTTGTTTAGGTTTGAAAATTTATAAACATTCACCAGTATTTCAAAAACCATTATTTTTCAAAAGATTAGTTTTTTACAAATACAAAACATTTTAAAAAAAAATATCACCAAGGTTATTCAGTATACCATACCATTTTTGAAAAGAAAAGAATCATATGTCACCATACTTGCATGTTTTGGTTTGGAAAGTGTTTTTAAGGCCTATTTTAGGAATAAATTTTAACCTTGAGGTGTAGAATGTGACTTTATAGGATAACTCAAAGAAACAATGGGATATTACCAATATGAACCCTTAGAAAAAAAGTAATTGTGGAAAGAAATTACAGATTCCTTGAGAGTGAAAACATCTCTAAAAGTGATAGTGGGATGGAGATAGAATTAGAGGAAGTTGAGACTCAAGGTATATAATACTTGTCATAGGAACATGTTCTATAAATCCCCATGTAAGAAGAAACTATTCTAGAGACACAAGTAATGTGTGGGAGTACAAGAGAGGTTATAGAACCAGAATGGTATGGTTTTCTTGTCATCAAGATGGTGACTACTTATTAGTTCATAATAATGATACTATAACCTTAAAGGAAGCAGTAAGTGGCACAAATGTTTCCATGTGAAAATAATCCATCAATTCTAAAATGGATTCCATCTACCAAAATCAAATCTGTATTTTGGTAGATCCTACAATGGATGTAAAACCCATTGGTTGAAAGTGGGTATTCTATAAGAAACTAGACATTGAAGAAAAATTCAGTACCTATAAGGTATAAATAGTTGTAAATATATTGAAATAGCATCAGGAAATTAACTAAGATAAAACCTTTTCACCAGTTGTAATGTTGAGATCCATCATAATTATACTTGACATTGAGGCAAACCGTGACTATGAGAATTGAGAAATGGATGTCAAAACTTCTTTAATTAATGGGAACCATCAGGTAGTTGTTGATATAAAACAACTTGAAGGGTTTGTGACTCCAAAGGAAGAAAATATATAAAAATTGAAAAATAATCCATTTGTGGATTAAATCAAGTATCTAAGATATGAAACATTCATTTTTATGAATCTATAATAGAATGTGGTTTCGTAAAGAATGAGTGTGATCCTTGTGTCAACAAAAAATTTAGTGGGATTGCATTCATTTTATTGATAGTATATGTTGATGAAATATTACTTATAGGAAATCAAATACCAGTCCTACAGTTTTTTAAGACGTGGTTGAATAAATACTTCTCTATGAAGGACTTGGGTGAGACATCATATATATTTCAAATCAATATCTATCACGATAGATCCAAGAAGTGGCTCACCCTATTTCAAAGTACATACATTGATAAGATACATAAGAGATTTGTTATGAAAAAATACAAGGGGGGGGGATTGTGTCCAATGTCACATGGCATTCATCATTCTTGGAAAATGTTTCCTCAGATACATGCGGAAATAAATAGAATGGAAAGGATTTCGAATGCATTAGTGATTGGGTCATTCATGTATATTATGATAAGTAATAGGATAGAATATTTTTATGTATCAAGTGCAGTTATAAGATATCAAGATGATCCAGTTGACCTCTATTAGATGGTAGTCAAGATTATCATTAATTATTTGAGGTGTATTGAGGATATGTTCCTGGTTTATGGAGGATATGGGGAACTAGTCATCAAAAAATATGAAGATTATTGTTTTGAAACTTATCAAGATGACATGAAGTCACAAACACAATACATATTCACTTTGAATGAAGGTATTGAGAGCTGGAAGAGCTCAAAAAAGTCTATGGTCATAGATTTTACAGTAGAGTCCAAGTTTATTGTGACTTCTGGGGTAGCTAAATAAGAATTATGGATGCAAAATATCATCCCAGATCTTGAATTGGTATATAATATTAAATATACTATTACACTCTATTGTGATAATATTGTTGTGGTGACTCTCGTAAATGAGCCAAGTACACCTCAACAGATGAAGCATGTACTTTGGAAGTATCATCTCTTGAGGGATTTTTTTAAGAGAGGTGAGGTTTTAGTGAGTAGTATTTCCAAAGAAGAAAATATATCATACCCCTTGACAAAAATCTTTACTCACCATAAATATGATTATTAAGTGAGTACAATTGGACTGAAAGTTGTTGGTAGTTGGATCTAGTCCTCATGGGAGTTTCTTGGAGTTAGTGTCCAATGATTTTCTATTTGTACTTTAATTACAAGTATGTTCGATATATTGAATATTAATAAAAATATATTATACCATATTGTCTATTGTTCTATAAGACTCTAATGTAATAATGTCCTAGAGTATATGTCACATTGATAAGGTCATATCAGTTCTCTATTATATTGAGAACCTTGAAGTGTTATGATGATATTCTTAAAGAATGTTCTTCTCTTGTATAATGTACTATGATGGGACACATAGTTCATAGAATGTTAAGTGAGAGAACTCATAAGAGGATGAGTCTTAGTATCATGAAGTTCTCACTTGGTAATCACAAATATGGGAGATTATGAGAAATAATCACTGATAGGAATTCCACATGTTTTGGTGTCATCAGATATTCCTATATGCGAGCATGTGTAATGGTACTTGGACTTTAAAATTATCATTAATGAATTTTAGAACTCATGCACTTGGATTTTATGATGAAAAACATGATGACATATATTCATGGTAAGTTAGGTTACATTGTTCTTGTCATGACTCACATGTCATTAATGAATAAGTTAAAGAAGGATTTATCCCTTCTATATTTATGGAAGCTGATATCTCATACAATTGACTTAAATAGAACCATTACATTAAATTCCTTTTATATGGTGTAACGATGTGTTTATTTTAGATATTTAAAGAATGTTGTACCAAGAAAATAGGTTTGTGACATAGATGTGAAATCTTCTTGATGAGATATTATGATAAAGGGATTATTTTATATAGTGAGTGTTCATTTTTGGTGTTCATCATTTCAAAATTAAGTTATTTCTCTTCGGTGCCTTGACTCATTTCTAGATAGTAATTTTGAATAGTTGGAAAACTCTCTTGATGCAAATTATAAAGAATCCTAGAGGGTCAAACACAATGTGTTTCTGATGATCTTGATTAAATACAATTTGAATTTAATTAATTGAATAAATATTATTCTCAAGACTAAGGTATATTTTTATTCATGTTATATTGACCAAAAATATATATTTATTAATGAAATATTTAAATTAAATATATATTTAGGTGTTTAATAAATAAAAGAAGAGTTTTAATAGACCAAGACCATTTCTAATAAGTAATATTAATTAAAAATATGGTTAGATAATATTTTTCGATGCTCAAATTGTAGCACACCATAGAATAATAATAAGAATATTATTATTATATGGAATGAGGTTTATTAAAGGTTTTAGTATTTTTTTAAGGGATAGAATGCAATATAAAAATATATAAACCTAAAATCTTCCTCAATAAATATCATGTTATGGCTATTGTGAAGGTAATTGAAAATATGTAATTGTTTCAAATATTGAATTCTATTTTCACTCCTCTATATCTCTCCCTATCAAGAAAAATAAATTCTTGAGAGATTTATTCAAGATTAAAGAATGAGTGATCAAGAATTAACAATTCAAGACATTTTATTCCCCACACTAGCACATAGAGATCATTTAACATTTATCGAATATCAATGGAGCATGTGTGGATTTTCGCTAGAGGGATTCTATTATTGGATCCTAATAGCACAATGAATTCAATTTCAAAGCTTCTTTTCATATTATTAACATCAATAATGAAGAAATATTCCAAAGATAAGGTAATCATTTTTATGACATTATATAAATTAATTAAAAATTTGATGTTCAAGCTCCTCACTCTTGGTTTAGAGCATATAAACATTAAAAGAAATTTTAATATATTTCTCACCACAACATGATTCCACTACTCCTGGAACCATCATAAGGTGCCACTTTTCTAGATACTTTGGTAGTATGGATAGATCCAAGAGGAGATGTGGGAGCAGAAATCTAATGTTTGAGATCAGTGGATGTCGAGTATTACGTACACACAATTACAAGAAGTATGGTCCCTAGTCTCATGGTCATATCTTGATTACTTTCGATATATTGACTTTCCATTCAACATGGAGTTGAAGAACGTACAGTCGGGGGTTGTAGCCGCTTGGTTAACTCACAACCACTCATTATGTGATTTTAGATTTTATGATTTATTTTTAATTTATTATTATCACCGAATACACCAGTTAATCATGCTCACACTTGTTAAGGACGAATTAGTGGTGTCCTACTGAATTTTATTACTCATACCTTGCATGAAAATATCGATTCACATTCAAACTTTATGTTTAGGGATTTGGATAAGGAAAAGGGACCTGTGGCTGATGGATGAGAAAATGAGAATGGATATAGTAGTATGTCGAGATAGACTCCGGAGGACCCGTATGTTTTAATTATTTATTTATCTGTCTATTATTACTCTAGTTTGGATTTCCACTTTAGAAGCCAATTTATTATTGTATGACATGTGTCCCTTCTTTAAGATTCCACATAATTACTCTAGTTGCTATTATATTGTTTATTATGTATTATTTGTATTATGACATGATACTATGGGTATAGTCTCCCCACTGATGGACTTAGACCCTCACTGCTAGTCAGAAACCTCTTGTGTGCGGGGAGGCAAACATGAGGTCTTCTAGTACTCCGGTTCAACCCCGACATTTTAGGTAAAGGCATTACAAAAACATTTAAAAAATTCTTCATACTACAAAAAATATCATTCTAAGTAGTGGTTTATTCTTCTAGAAGATGTAGTTTAAACCATTTCCTAATTTTTTAGTGGTGGTTACTAAAATCTCCCTACATTGCATGTTCTCTTGTCATTTCATAGTAGTTTGATTCATTTAGAGATGGTTTTTATGTGATATTTTGAGAATTTAGAAATTATTTTCATTTTATTTAACGGTGATTTTTTAAAGAGAACTTGAAAATAAAATAGATAAGATAAACCTAACAACCGATTAATATGTCAGTGGATGTTAGGATTATTAGTAGTTAATAATAACCACTGTTAATTATGATTCAAATTCATTTTTTTAACAGTGGTTCTTAAAAATCAGCTCTCAATATTTTTTTAAAAATATACTTGTTAAAAATATTTAATAAAAAAATATAAATATAAAAAATTTGACATGTAATAAACTAAAACATAATTGCACAATAATCCCATCATACATACATCATACTAGATACATCCCTAGCTATATACAAATACATTCATAGTCATCATAACCTCAGTCAACCGATTACCTCAGTCAACCCATACCTCAACTATCAATATATACATATAAAATATGTCCAAAAATAACCCACGCCCAATTTATTCCGACCACATGACCTATGTTTCATCCTTCTACCTCCACATAATCTCATCAATTGATACATACCACATAATCTCATCAATTGTAATAAAAAAGACAAACATTAAAACTAAACAAAATAAATCAAAATATCAATAGAATCATTGATAAAATTTAATCATACCAAAGAAACTAAGAACCATCACCATTTCCTTATATATAATGTCTTGAATCGAATGGGCAGCCTATTTCCTTCGGTTAACATCTATCACCTACAATAAAAACTATAAAATTTAAGAAAAGAAATGTAAAAGTGAAATGAAATGGAATATATTTATAATTTTGCACATCAAATTTGTTATTTTGTTAATGTTACAGACGTAATTTTAACATAAAACAAATAATATACCATGAAAAACACTTTAAAAACATAAATTTTACTATTTAAAATATGATTCAACACTTGAAACTAAAAAGGGATAAGTATATAAAATTCTAATTGATTTTTTAATCAATGTGCAATGTGCTTAATTTTTACTTAATATTTTTTAATGAATTTGATATAAAAGAATATACTATTTTTAAATAATAAATTAATAGTAGTATTTCCATGGTTTCATGTCAATATGAGGGTTTTTTCTATGGTTTTACCCATTACACGCATGTTTTAATGTTTTAAAACACTAAAAATGT
The DNA here is from genome assembly GCA_963277665.1 of Viscum album. NCBI lineage: Eukaryota > Viridiplantae > Streptophyta > Magnoliopsida > Santalales > Viscaceae > Viscum > Viscum album. The sequence goes on along the minus strand of OY728148.1, from coordinate 956,607,747 downwards.
GTCTATGGGAATCCTAGGAAAACCATAAATCTGAATGATGTGTTGTTAATTAATAAATTTCAAAAACTATTCTATAGTCATTATCCACTAATTTCATTGCAATCCGATGATGTTTTCCAAGTCTTAACCCCCCGATACAAGCTTTTAAAAGCTTCAATACCTTTAAAAACTATTTACTAAGACATTGTGACCACACTGCATTTCATATTGATGTGTTTTCTAAACTTAAAAATAAAAAATAACACAATGGTGTTTTCCCTTGATTTCACATCAATTTGAGGTTGTTTTCTATGGTTTTGATGGTTACCTACACCTTTACATGTTTTAAAACACTAATAACCTATTTGCAGGCATCATAGAAAAAAAATAACTTCAAATGACATTACTTCGATTCCTAAATTTAAAAAATAAATATATCGTCATTTTCTTCTGATTTTATGGTAATCTGAGGATGTTTACCTAGTTTTGACCCCCCAATACACGTTTTTAAAGGCTTTGATACATTTAAAAACTATTTATCGATCCATATTGACCACAAAACACACCGAATTGACATGTTTTCTACAATTACATGTCAAAAATAACATAACGGAGGTTTTACCATGATTTCACATCAATCTATAGTCCTTTTCTATGGTTTTGACTATTACATGCATATTTTAGTTTATCAAAACACTAAAAACATGTTATAGGAATCATAATAAAACTATAAGTAAAAATGATGTGTCATCAATTATTTAATTTTAAAAATAAATATTTGGTCATTTTACTATTAGTTCATAGAAATTATTTGATGTTTTCTTGGTTTTGACCCCCTGATGCATGTTTTTAAAGGCTTCAGTACCTTTAAAAACAATTTACCAATCCATTATGATCACAGTACATGTTATATTGATGTTTTTCTATTTTTAAACCTAAAAAATAACTGAAATATAGATGTACCATGATTTCATGTCAATTTGAGGTCGTATTCTATAGTTTTGACCATTACATGCATGTTTTAGTGTTTTAAAACAATAAAAACGTGTTTACAAGTATCCTAGGAAAACTGTTACTTGAAATGATGTGTCGTTAGTTCTTACATTTCAAAAAGCAATATATAGTGGTTTTACTTTTATTTCATGGTAATTTGATGCTTTTTTCCTTGTTTTGACCCTCCATCACATGTTTTTAAAGGCTTCGATACCTTTAAAAAACTATTTCATAAGTCATTCTGACCACAACAACTATCGGATTGACATTTTTTCAATGTGTATACATCAACAATAACTCAACAGTGGTTTTCCCATGATTTCATGTCAATATGGATTAATTTTCTATGGTTTTTACCATTACACACACATTTATGTGTTTTAAAACACTAAAAATCCATTTAAAGACATCTCAGAAAAACCGTAACATAAAATGATGTTATGTCGGTTCCTACATTTCAAAAATAAATCTATGATAAATTTTCTATGATTTCATGGAAATATGACAACTTTTTCCTGATTTTGACCCCCCGAAATATGTTTTTAAAGGCTTCAGTACCGTTAAAAACTATTTACCAAGCCATTATGACCACAGTTCACATCAGATTTACGTTACGCATACACTTCAAAAATAAATCAATGGTGGTTGTCCCATTATTGGACATAAATATGATATAGTACATACATTCACAACATCATATTATATCGTCATATGAAATCAATTAATTTTGAAATGAAACCATTGAATCATTGTACAAATGTAACATCCCGAACCCGGATGTCACTCAACTGTCCCCCAAGCCTGGTGGGCTACATGTCCTCAAACACATCTTCCCAATTTCTAGTGGCTTATGAATAGTAGGTAGGTACTAGGTGAGTCATTTGGGAGACTATACCCCCATTACCATAATTTATCGCAATGGAAGTCAATCGCATTAAATAGTGGAAGCAGATACAATAAGAAGACAATAGATAAAATTGACAAGCAAGACAAGAATATGTAAAAAGCCAGAAGTGTCTCATATACCATGATGTAGATGATACATGTATCTAGAAAATATCCAAAATAGGTACATAGAAATATAATAAAATACAAGTATCAAAAATCCAAAACAACTGCAAAGTGCCCTTGTAGCATCGCAAGCATCATCTTAGTCGTACGCTCCCATGCTCTAAAACAATGATCAACAAATAGTTTTAAGAAGCTTTCCCCTACTATCACCTATAACTATATAATCTGTTTGTATCCCCAAGGAGTCCCAAATAGGATGTCAGATAAACATCCCAGTAGGTTTCCACCTAAATATCTATACAGTTCTAAGAAGTACTATGAAATATTATAAACATGTGAATGTAAGTAGTAATGTAAGTGTGAAAGACCAAGGAATATAACTCCTGTAAACAAGTAATACTAAACATCCTCTTGTGGCTTCCTGCAACAAGTTTCGTCTTCTAAGAAGGCATATACAAGTAATATAAACAAACAACACAGCCTTTTCACATAACCATCCATATCATGTCCAAATATCCTTACCATATAAAGAAAACTATATAAAAAACCCACTGCCTTGTCGTACAACCACAATCATATATCCCACAGTCATGTCGTATAATGAAGTGTAGATCACAAAGGGCCGGATATTTGGTTCTAAACACCAAGGCATCCTTTTCTAGTCTCAAAATAATCTCAATGGAAACTTGGCATAGGCACTGGTTGGAATCCTAGGAGCATGTGTACCAACATGTCCTACGTGAGTCCAAGATAACTGGATCCAAGGGGTAGCAAAGCCTAAGGCATCTCATGGAATAAAGACCAAAGGTCCATAATCAACCAATGTGTCCACCACCACATTCTAGATCCATGGAGATCCATTCATATAATCTATGTAAATCATTAATCATTCCATTCCTTTAACATTTTCAAAACATATGAGTCTACCCACTCATATAAACAATTACATTCAAAACAATTCAATGAGTATACCCACTCATTTAAACCATTACATATCATGAGTATACCCACTCATGTACTCCACTTTCATTTAATCATGTCACATGGATATACCCACCCACTTATCACCAATTTCCATTCAACACATCACAAGGGTATACCCACCCATTAATCACAATTACCAACAAAACTATTTAAGCAATCTAAAAATAGCCAATGTGTATACCCACTCATTTGAAAAGTTCCATTTATGTGTTTAATCAAGTTAGGCATGGAATATTATAATAACGCAAGGTAAGGAGGCAAGATATCTCCTATGTATGTAATTCGGCCTCATTTAAGTACAACCGAGCTTCCTTAAACAAGGAAAACCCTAGGTCACACCCCATTGGTAGATCATCAATGGTAAAAATCAAAGTAAAGGCATGGTAAACCCCATGGGTGTCCTTGGGCTGGGTCAAAAACCACAAATGTATCTCAAAGAACCTAAGGGAGTCCCAAACAGGTCCTACCTCATCTATTTTAGATTAACACTTTAACATCAGGCCCGTGCTAAAAAGTCCAACAGGCAGAAAAAAGGTCAATAGATCTATAAAGCATCAAAAGCCGAATGAAAAGTATATACCACCTAACTTATATCATTAGTGGAGTTCTCATCTAGTATCAAGCCCTAATTCATCCTAGTTGGGAATAAATCTAAAGAATAAGAAATTAGGGCATAAAAGCCTAAATCCAAACAATGCAATTGTTGTTCTGAAGAATCAAGAATGGATAAAAAGGAATCAATATCTCACCGTCATGGTTCCAACAAAAATGACAGGGAATGAAATGGAATCCAAATGGGCGCTTGATCTGAAAGGCTGGATAAAAAAGTTTTTAGGCTTCAAAATAGAGAAAAAAGGCTTCTGTCCAAAAAATATAGGTCCCTACCTCTATTTTTAAAAAACTTATTCAGGAAATTACATGACAAGTAATTTCCTTACATGGTGTGTAATGCTCATTTTTCCATTAATGGGGTAAAACCCTTACACATCGTGAAAGGTCCTAGACAAACCATTACATGTTATGAAATCGGATTACACTGTGTGTAATTCTATTACACATCGTGTAATTGGTCTGTAACCGGTACACAACCTTCTTGCCTATTATTTCCCAGAAACAACCCAACCAGCCCATGGCCCAGCTTAGGGTCTAAGACAAAAAAGAATGTAAAATATTCATACCTCAAGAAAAACCTAGGATCTTACAATCTTTCCCCCTTACTACAATTCTTCCCCTAATATCCCTCTCATGTTTAGTCAAGATCCATTTGAAAAAACTCTTGTCACTGAGCATGTATGTCACCCTCCCTCTCCTAAGTATCATCATGCAAAAAAGTCTTGCTTCCATAGAACATGTACTAGAGGAACTGACTAGCCTTCTATAACCTTAATTCTTTTATCAATGACACGAATTAGATTCTCCTTGAATGATGCATAAAATTGTAGCTCATCCTCCTTGGGTTGATAAGCGTTAGATGGGTCCAAATTATAATGGCGTAGTTGTGATATGTGGAAGACGTCATGCATGGATCAGTACCTCAAAGGTAACTAAAACTAATAGTTTACGGATCTTACTCTCTCAAGAATCATGAATGGCTCAACATATAGTGGCGAAAGCTTACCCTGTATCATGATCCCTCTATGTAGCAACCTTAATGAGACACATAAAAAGACCTGATCCCTGACCTCAAACTCTAGAGGTCATATACAGTAATCGACATAAGATTTCTATCAAGATTTTGAAGTAGCCATATGCTTCTAAATCAACTGGCTATACTCATAATTCTCTTGCATGAGACAAGGTCCCAGTAATGTTACCTCACCTACCTCTAACCATCACAAGGGTGATTGGAATAGCCTACTGTGAAAAGCCTCATAAGGAGACATCTGTATCGTTGCTTGATAATTATTATTATTGGATAACTCATCTAGATGAATGTGTCTCTCCCAAGATCACCCAAAATCTAGAAACATTCTCTCATCATGTTCTCTAGAACTTGTATCATACACTCAGATTGGACATCAGTCTAAGGGTGGTGGACTGTGATCAAAAGCACCTATGTACCTAGAGCCCTATAAAAACACTATAAGAAATAAGTTGTAAAGTGGGAATCCCTAATTGAAATCATAGTGCGTGAGAACCCGTGAAGATGTATTATCACATGGATATACAACCTTCCAAGAACATTAACATCATAGGTACCCTTGATCGGTAACAAATGATCAACCTTTTTGATCCCATCAACAAAAACCCATGCAACATCGTTACCTCAAGGCGACCATAGTAAACGACTCATGAAATCCATTATGAAATCAACTCATTTCCACATTGGAATAAATAAATTCTATAAAATCATGGCTGGTCATTGATGTTCCTCCTTCACATGTTGACAGGTGTAACACCTCGTAACAAAACTAGTACCTCACTTTTCATACTTGGCCATTAGTATTGATGATACAAGTCACGATACATCTTACTGAATCCGGGATGTAGTTCCCATGATGAAGCATGAAACTCCCACATCATATCCCCACGTATATCCACTGTAACCCATACACATCCTTGGATATGTAAGATCTCATCAACACCTATGGTCTAACCAGGAGGAGGGTCCTCACCTTCCACACTCTCACATAGGACTAGACCCTCTGAATTCGATAACTGCTTCATCTTTACTTTATAAAATAGGGTAGAGTTCACAACTATGGATGTTAGATATGTCTATATCTAACTGTTTTTCACCTCTATATAGATATTAGAGAATAACACCATAATTTGCCACTCTCTAGTTACCTGGTGCACTGTCTGTATCTGAGTCTATGTGCTCAGTGCATTGAACATTACATTACCAATATTGGTCATGTATTCAAGCTTGAAGTAAAAATACTGTAGGTACTTCACCCACCTTTTTTTTCCTCATATTCAAATAATACTGAGTAAATATATACTTGAGGATTTTGTAGTCTGTATACACCAAAAAATGATCTCCCAATAAATAATGTCTCCAATAGTGAAAAGCACGAACAACTACATCTAGCTCAAGATCATGCATATGATAATTCCTCTCATGTGGCCTTAGAAACTGAGACTCATATGCCAAAACTCTATCCCCCTACATCAGCACTACTCCCAACACAATACATGATGGGTCAAAATTAAGGATGGATCACCCAGTTCATCAGCACCATGAAAACTACTATCGTGTTTGTGAGACTGGATGGCATAACCAGATACTCATATAAACCATTCCTACTATTAATGTTTGTACGAGGTATGTTTTTGGGTCAAATATGTACCTGGTGATATCCTAACCATAGTTCAATTTTCAATAATACTCGATATTATAGAATCTTATCAAACATTTCATCTAATTTTCTAAAGGGATATCAGTTTTTAACCATTAGCTGACTCAAATTACGATAATCCCCAAATATCCTAAGAGTTATATCCATTATTTTTAAAAAAAGAACTGGAAAACCCCACAGAGAAGTATTAGGTCGGATAAACACCTTTTCCTCGAAATACTCTAGCTTCCACTTAATTTCTTACAACTCCATCGTAACCACCTAGTACGTAGAAATGGATACTGGTGCAGCTCATAACACTAGTTCAATGGAGAACTCAACTTATCTCTCGAGAGGTAAACTAGAAAATTCATCTAGGAACATGTCCCTAAAACGATCTACCATTAGTGGAAAGTCTACCCGACTCACTCCCTGATCATCAAAAATACAAAATAGCAATCTAGGCTGTCATTCTGCCCAACTCATGATGATCTAGTCCATCTCAACTCACCAGGACACCCCATTCACCCTTGTGAGTAAACACTGCATCCTCTGGTGATGTGAAAGTTACAATTAGGTGATAGTAGACAATGTATGATTGATAATATACTAAAAAGTCCATCCCAAGAATGACATCAAACCATATCATCTCAAAGACATAAATATCTCAAATGAAGTGACACACACCAACCTCAAGGGGGTAATCCCTACACTAGAGCACATCATCCATTCCGATTCCCAATAGTATTTCTAGAGTTAAAACACTTTCAAAATAGCACAAAACAAGGATAAGGATTTTCACCATAGGTGAAAATATGAATAAATTTTACCACAAGGGTATTTTTGTCATTTCATAAAAAATATAATTCCAAAATTCGTGATTTTTTTAGAATCCTGATTTTATTTCATTCAACTTTCTCTTCAGGTCCTAGAGTTTATTCAAATATCTATTAGTCCAAAAAAATAATTGAAGTTGGAAACTTTTCATGGCGGACAACGTGGACCCCACCACCGTAACAGATTCACAAATCAGTCTCCTCACCTCCCATTTGGGTTATTACACTAGGGATAACACTAGTACACATCGGAACAACTCTAAAACAAAGTTGGGGGAGTTTTTAAGTCATTAAGGTTTCCATTTATTGTTATACATTTAAAGGAATCTTCTTGGAAATTTTGGCCATAAAAATCCTTATTCAATGAAAATTTCATAACTCCTTAATCTTATTGATAAATGAAATGAAGGTTTGAGGGTGAATGGAAAACATATTTATGAAAACATTTTTTAAGGGTTACACGTGTGAATCAACCATTTAATGGGCCAACAACATGCAAAATTTCCGAGGATATACTTCTTCCTATAAAAGGAGGCCCTCGACTCCTTCCCAAATCATCAGCTCGACACCCACAACTATGGATGGATCCCATCACGGCATTGGTCGATGCTTCTCTTCTATTCCCCCCTTATTTATTTTTTAAATTTTATTTTAATTTTAATTTTTTATTAGTTTTCAAATGTAATTAAAATTTTAGTTTTATTAATCCATGTCTTTGTGTTTCTCCATCCACTTTTCTTCATTTCTTTACCTCCCTCTCTCTTTTCTTCCACCCACTCCACCAAGTATTATATTACTATAAAATATGAGAGGTTAACCCTGAGACTTGACCCGGGGAGAGGTGAAAGTGATCATGAATTTTCATTAATGTTTAATTTTAAGTTTGTAGATAAATTTGAGTAGCATGAATGGGTAAGGAGAATGTCCCTGATGTTGTGACTGCCTCTGATGAAATGCAACTCAACCTATCCCTATTCTTTTATTTAATCATTTTTCCTTGTCTCTATTGTTTAGTTCTTCACAAGTTGGAGTTGATCTAATCAAATAAAGAAACAACTTTGATTGAATCAGGTCTGGTAAGATGACACATTCTAGACAATGTTGTGTCACCAACTTAGATTAATGGAGGAGGTGGAATTGAGAGTTCTCAAACATTCAGTGATATTCCACAATTTATAAATAAATAATAGTAGTTAAAACATGAGATTTAATGTTTGTATTAACAAACTGAAATAAAACATATAAAGGATAACAATGATTGAAAATTTAACCAACCCCAAAACCAAATTCTTTCATATTAATTCACTTCTATAAAGGGTGGTTTTCCCAATGCCTGTAGAGTACTTTTACCAATGGTTTAAGGAAACTGTTGGTAAATGCTGGGTAAATAATCTTTTCCCAACATTTTTTCAAAACTATTGGGAAAAGTATACTCTATACCAACGGTTTTCTTAAACCATTGGTATAGAGAGGTTTAAATCATCCTTTACCAACAGTTTTTAAAAACTGTTGGGAAAGTTTTGCCCCAAATTCAGAGATGCTGGAACTACCCCATTCTGTGTGACTACAGCCCTAAATAGAAGGGAGAATTGGGATTTTCCTTCCCCTATGGCTGAAATCCTTCTATCATTATGATTTATCAGTTTTTCACTTGTATTATGTAAGTTACACTACATCTACTATTTTGGTTTTAGGTTTTCATTTGGGTGAAGTGGAGAAGCGGGATTCTTTTTACCCTACTGTGGAAATTCTTCGTTCTGATCCATTTTAAAAATTTATTAGTTCAAAACATCTAATTTGTATGTGATACTTTCATTTAAATGTTCTATATCTAGTGTTTTGGTTTTCTATTTTGATTTGGGTGTGTATGACTTTTGTTTTCTTTTTAATTTGGGTGTGTGTGTTGGGCTTTGACAGTGAATCAAATTTGATTCAAAATGAATTATGCATTAATATCATCCATAAATTTTCAGTTCATATAAGGCTTGGTATTGCAGGAAATTTTGTCTTAATATTATCCCTATTCCACATGAATCACATCATGCTAATAATGTGTGATGTTGTTGTTAAGATCCGAGAGAAAACACATACCCTCTAGGTTGTTTATAGTGGCATGGATAGTGATGAGTGAAAATTAGATTCCCAAGATGAATGTACTAATATAACTTTAGGGTCAATTAAATATGGTTCTCACTATACATTGTATATTATGTATCTTTCTTGGAAAATACTCACTTTTATGATGGTGTGGTGATTTTCACTAGCTATGTTGTCATGTGTATAAATCCATAACAATGTTAGATAAGTCACAAGATTAATTCAGTAATCTTGTTATCATTGACATACATTATTATTATTCTCAAATTTAAAAATAAAAGTTTTTGTCTATACATTATGAAATTAAACCCTTTTACAAGCCATGAACAACCTATTAGTGTAGAAGCCTAAATATTGTCCTCCCATGGGGTGAACTTGACGTAAGGAACTAATTGGGTAATGAAAGGTATGACTATAGAGGTGCCAAGAATGATTTATTGAACATGAGTGAATGATTTGGGATACCTGTAACACATAATGGGGACTGAGGCATGTGCCTCTATTTGGGATGCCTATAAAGGGTCCTTGAAGTCCTCTTTTACCAACGATTGTGTGAAACGATTGGTAAAACTATTCCCTTTATTAATGGTTTGATTCAATGATGAGGTAATGAACCTTTATTGATGATTGTGAATTTCGAGTTATGGACATGACTCACACTCTTTCCATCGATGAACCAGATGATTGGGTTGTAGATCAAGAAGCTAGGTTTAATTTTAGTATATATTGAGCCCCTAGTATTGTACTACTTCCTAATAATTGTAACTATTTTTTTCTTCTTGATACATGACATACATTAACATCATTCAATTTATGATTCTGTTATTAGTCGACATTACTGATTTGGTTATTTTCATCCATTTCCAATATTTTCCCACTGTTATCTTTCTTCCACTTTTTAACTGATAATATTAAAATTGTGAAACTTAGTTAATTAGGGAATAGTCTCCCCGAGACATAGAAAAGGCTCTCACAATTACTCAATAACATTTTGAATTTTGGTAGATGTGCTTGAGGAAAAGTGGCCATCTGGGTTTGGGTCACTAATGAGTGGAATCATGGTTTGGGACATCACACTTCCTAGATATCCTTTTTATAGGTGTTTCTAATCAAATCCATACCTATTAATATTGATTTTCCCTCTACAAAATCATTTGGGACATGATTCAATGAATACACCTACATCATTCAGAGTGTGTATCCTAGTACTTACCTTCTAACCCCCATAAATCTTATGTTTCATTATGTTTTTCATCAGAATGGATTTTCTGTATTATGTTTTTTGGGTTACACATTAGTTATTTGTTTCTAATTACTTCCGTATTTGTTTTCATTGTCGGAAATGACACCCATTGAAGAGATGTGGTGGAAAAGGTTGACAAAAAATAATCATCACATGACACAGATGAGCATTCCACCACTCATCCATGTTGTGAGTTTTTTATTTCAAAAATATATTTTTCAATAACTTATAATATCATTTGTTTACTTTTATGTTAAACTTTTTTTCAGGATCGACCCAATAGACGAGAGATATCTGACGAGGAGCCTGATATTACTCCCAGTAAAGAGGCTGGTGGTAGGAGTGGGGTGGTGTCAGAGTTAGACGATCATCTGGTGATCCCGGTACTGAGGCCGTTGGTACGTGGGCTTGTGGTGTGAGAGTTATACGATCCACTAGTCATACCCGATTGGACTATTCCCTTACCACAAAAGTATCTTCTATGCCCCATTTTGATACTGGTGTGTCTTTATGGACACACTGGATATTTAGGCCTCTGATGATTACACTACCAGTTGGCCTGACGTCTGTGCCATCATATTTTGCTTTTGGTTCATTATCTTTGAGCTATTTTATTCCACCTTCTTCGACTCTTGCTCTAACACAGTATGTGGCCGGGGAGCGTACACTAAGGGACACTCCACCTGTACAGGATATTCCTTCATCTTCTGCACATCCAGTGATGCCCATTGATCCGACTACCACAGGTATATTTATATATCTCTAACAAATTTTTATACCAAAATTTATTTTTATTATAACTTGTACATGTATTGTTTTTCTTTAAAAACTGATTCATCTACTGATAGGAGGCGGGGGAGTTGTAGTTCTTTATTTCGTGCGGTATGGAATCACCGGACATAGTAGATGGTTGAATACAATGATGAATGACAAATGATTGATAAATATGGGCAGGAATGTCAGGGTTTTTTGGTGAGCTAGCCAAATACTCCGAAATCATTCCGTCCATCCCTCACTCTTGGAGATTGTTTCCACACGAAGTCAAGGATAATTCATGGGAAAAAATATGGGTAAAAATATATATTGGATTTAATGTAGTATTTTTTTGTATTTATATGAATTAATTTATTGGGTTTCAGCTTCAGTTTAACTTACCTGATGGTGAAGGTGCACGACCAGCAAGTTTAAAGGAGCTAGAAGAGATTTGGAGAGGTTATAAGCATGAGCTATATGTTGGATGGTGTGATAGAGTGGGCACAAAGTTGGAGACAGTACCTATCATGGATTATTGTCCGATAGAGAAATATCGTGAAATGATTTCTCATTGGGAGACTACCAAATTTAATGTATTAAACCCATTTGAGGTATTTAAATGAAAATTTTCAAATTTTTCATTTATATAATCTTATTTATTATTAATCATTATTTAGTGATGTTCTGAAAAAAACAAAAAAAACATTGTTTCAAAGAAATACCTCCACACTTTGGGGTGCACTACTACGTCAGATCATGACAGGCACCTGGTATGATATAGTTTTTTATAATTATTCTTTAGGACGTTCCCTTTTTATTGTTTCCTACATAAATTATGTGATTTATTGAATATTGAATATATGATTATACTTGCACTTTATATTGTTTCAATGTCATTACAGAATCATAAATTCAATATTGAAGGACGTCTCCCTCGAGCAAAATTGTTTTGCTCGAGTATAAGGAAAAAAGATGGAACTGTGATTAATGAACCGACAAAAGAAAATATTGTAAGTTTTAATTTGTTTTTTTTAAGTTTAATATCTATTTTGAAATTTAATAATCTATTAATATTTTTAACAGGATGATTTAGAGGCCCTTGATGCCCTGGAGCCTAACAATTTAGGACCACATGATCATTTATATCAGGTTTTGGGAGATAAGCACTCTGGTCGATTATGCTGCCGACCTGGTAAGAATATAGTCACGACGAGGTATTGGTCCTCTCCAGGTATCCATTCTAGTACCACCGAGTTGGAACATGTCAAGGAGCATGCAAGAACGTCTGATAAAAGGGTCACAGAGTTGGAAGAACAGGTTTAAACGAGGGAGAAAGAATTTATAAAAATGATTAAAGCTTTATATTCATCACATCCACCAGAGGCCAGCGCAGCTTGTTAGACATATATGTTGTCGATGGGTGCATTATCCTATGTACCAGGCGACAGTTCTAGTGGCAGTCAAGATGATGACATTTCTTGTGATGACGAGGATGCTGAAGAGGATGGGGGAGAGGATGAGGATGAGGATGAGGGTGAGGATGGGGCTGAGGGCGAGGATGGGGCTGAGGATGAGCATGGCGACGATGATGACGAGGAAAAATATGGCAGAGAGGATGAGGCTGATGATGATAGTAGTGATGGTGATGGTGATCAAGGGAAGATTGATCCATTACATTTTTGAATTTTGTATAAATCTGTATTTTTTAACCTGGGTTTTCACTATGGTATTGATATTTTTGAATTCAGTATAACTCTTTATGTTTTACCAAATATGGAATCCTAATGATATTATAATGGTTTATGGGGCTTCTGGGGCTTGTTCAGAGCTCGAAACCCCGATCAGCGTAAAAAAACACAATACCTCACGGTTAGTAAAAAAATTAACTCCATCCCACATGGTATCTACCAACCATATAAGGATATATATTATAATAAATGTGCATGATTTTCCCTAACCACGAACCAGGGGATGCACATCATGCACAATGTCTATAGTTTTAGTATAACATATTATCTCTGTTGTTGCACGATTTGCCTAACTCACAATCAAAAAACCGACCAAACACAATCATATTGTGATTATACTTTAGGAAAACGATCCATGAGTCATATGTGACATGTAAGAGTCATCCTAGCCTCAATCTGAGGCACGGTGTGGCTATTATCACTCAAAGTGTCTCTCTATTTTTTAAAATGGACACCCTTTTAAGTAAAAGCAACTGGCATACGAAAAACTGAACAAACATATTTGGATTGTGTTGATATTTAGGAAAATGATCCATGGGTCATATGTGACATGTATGAATCAATCCCACCTCAATCTGAGGCATGATGTGGCCGGTACCACTCAATGTGTCTCACTTTTATTTGAAATGGATAACATTTTAAGTGAAATAAAAAACTAACATACGGAAAATGGACCAAACATATTCGGATTCTTGTTGATACTTTAGAAAATGGATCCATGAGACATTTTTGATGTGTATGAGTCAACCCTACATCAATCCGATGTACGATGTGGACGGTACCACTCAAAGTGTCTCACTTTAATTTGAAATGGACCAGATTTTAAGTGAAAACAACAACTAACATACGAAAAATTGATCAAACGCATTCAGATGGTGTTGATACTTTAGGAAAATGATACATTGGTCATTTGTGACCGGTAGAAATCAACTCCACCTCAACCATAGGTGTCGTGTGACCATGATGGCCAAAAATGCACTCTGCGTGTCGTAAATGGCCAAAACATGCGTTTAACGGTCAAATGCATGCCGGAAGACCTCAGAATGACTTGAAATCACACAAAATACCCTAATTATTTTTTTTGGAAGTGTAAGAAGAGATGAAACTTCATTTGGCGTGCTTGAAAAGCGTGTGTGGGGTGGTAAAAACCGGGTGAACGACCTCCGAATTCCATGAAATAGGATGACAAAAATGGATGGGTGAAATTTGAAATAGTCGGCTAGACAACACGTCAATCGGAGGTGTCGTGTGACCGAGCTGGCCGAAAACGCACTCTGCATGTCGTAAATGGCCAAAACATGCGTTTAACAATCAAGTGCATCCCTAACTACATCATAATTACTTGAAATCACACAAAAAAACCCTAATTATTGTTTGTGAGGCGTAAGAGGAAATGAAATGCCATTCAGATGCGCAGTTTGCAATGCACAGCTGAATATGTGTTTTATAGGTGTTTGGTGTGCTTGAAAAGAATTTGTGTGGTTGTCAAAACTAGATGAACGGACTTGGAATGCCATGAAATCAGACGAAAAAAAGGGTGGGTGAATTGTGAAATGGTCGGCCAGACAGCACATCAATCGGAGGTGTCGTGTGACCGCGGTGGCCGAAAACGCACTCCGTGTGTTGTAAATGGCCAAAACATGGGTTTAACGGTCAAATTAATGCCGAACGACATTAGAATGACTTGAAATATCATGAAAACACCCTAATTCTTCTTTTTGAGGTGTACTAGGAAATATCATGTCATTCGGATGCACAGTTTGCACGACACGACTGAATATGTGTTTTTTATGTGGCTGGTGTTCTTGAAAAGCGTGCATGGGGTGGTCAAAACCGGACGAATGACCATAGAATGCCATTAAATTGTATGACAATAAATGGTGGGTGAATTGTGAAATGATCAGCCAGACAGCACGTCAATCGGTGGTGTCGTGTGACCGTGCTGGCCGAAAACGCACGATGCATATTGTAAATGGCCAAAACATGCGTTTAACAGTCAAATGTATGCCGAACGACATATGAATTACTTAAAATCATAGGAAAACACCCAAATTATTTTCTTTGATGTGTATTAGAAGACGACACATCATTTAGACGCGTGGTTTGCGCGGCACGACAGAATATGTGTTTTTAGGTGTTTGGTGCGCTTGAAAAGCTTGTGTGGGGTGGTCAAAATTAGTCGAACAACCATTGAATGCCATTAAATCGGACGACAAAAAAGGGTGGGTGAATTTTGAAATGGTCGGCCAAATGGCACATTAATCATAGGTGTCGTGTGACCATGCTTGCCAAAAACGCACTCCGCATGTCTTAAATGGACAAAACATGTGTTTAACAGTCAAATGCATGCCAAATGATATCAAAATGACTTGAAATCATACAAAAAACCCTAATTATTATTATTGAGGTGTATGAGGAGACGACACATCATTCCGACATGTGGTTTTCACAGAACGACTGAATATGTGTTTTTTAGGTGTTTGGCGCGCATGAAAATGGTGAGTGGGGTGGAAAAAACCAGACGAATGACCGCAGAATGCCATGAAATCAGATGACAACAAAGGGTGGGTGAATTTTGAATTTTTCGGCCAGGTGGCACATCAATCGGAGGTTTTCTGTGACCACGGTGGCCGAAAATGCACTCCACGTGTCGTAAATGGCCAAAACATGCATTTAGAGGTCAAATGCACACCGAATGACATCTAAATGACTTTAAATCACACGAAAACACCATAATTATTATTCATGAGTCGTATGAGGATACGAAACATCATTTAGATGCGCGTTTTGTGTAACACTACTGAATATGTGTGTTTTAGGTGTTTGGTGCGCTTGCAAAGCGTGCGTGGGGTGGTCAAAACTGGCCAAGGGACCTCAGAATGCCATGTAATTGGATGACAACAAAGGGTGGGTGAATTTTAAAATGGTTGGCAAGACGACACATTAATCGGAGGTGTCGTGTGACCGCGGTGGCCGAAAACACACTTTGCGTGTCGTAAATGGCCAAAACATGTGTTGTACGGTCAAATACATACCCAACAAAATCAGAATGACTTGAAATCACATGAAAACACAATAAATATTATTATTTAGGCGTAAGAAAAGACAACACATCATTCGGTCCTATGGTTTGTGCGGCACAGATGAATATATGTTTTTTAGGTGTTGGCGTGCTTGAAAAGCATGCGTAGGGTGGTAAAAGCTAGCCAAAAAACCTCAAAATGACATGAAATCAGTCGAAAACAAAGGGTGGCTGAATTGTGAAATGGTAGGCTAGAAGGCACAACAATCGTAGGTGTCGTGTGACCACAGTGGCCGAAAACGTACTCTGTGTGTCGTAAATGGCCAAAACATGCATTTAACATTCAAATGCATACCGAACGACATCAGAACAACTTGAAATCACATGAAAACACCCTAATTAATATTCTTGAGGTGTATGAGGAGACACCACATCATTAGGATGTGTGGTTTGTGCGGAACGACTATATATGTGTCTTTTAGGTGTTTGACGTGCTTGAAAGGCATGCGTGGGGTAGTCAAAATCGGCTGAACGACCTCAAAATTTCATGAAATTGGACAACAACAAAGGGTGGGTCAATTATAAAATGTTAAGCTAGACGACACGTCAATCGGAGGTGTCGTGTGACCACGGTGGCTGAAAACACACTCTGCATGTCGTAAATGGTCAAAACATGTGTTTTATGGTCAAATACATACCGAATGACATCAGAATGACATGAAATCACATGAAAACACCATAATTATTATTCGTGAGGTGTAATAAAATAAGACACAACATTTGGACATGCGATTTGCGTTCCATGGTAGAATATGTGTTTTTTAGGTGTTTGGCGCGCTTGAAAAACGTGGGTGGGGTGGTCAAAACCGGTCGAACGACCTCAGAATAACATGAAATCAGATGACAACAATGAGTGGGTTAGTTGTGAAATGGTCAGCTAGACGACACGTTAATCAGTGGTGTTGTGTGACGTGGTGGTCAAAAACTCAATCCGGAAAGCCACCCCCCCCCGGACAGCCCCCCTCACCCCAGGATAGCCCCCCGCACCCCTCAGACAACCCCCCCCACCAAATGATCCATGGATCATTTGTGGTGGGTACGAGTGAACCCCACCTCAATCTGATGCACTGTGCGACTGATATCACTCAAAGTGTGTCACTTTTGTTTGGAATGGACAACATTTTAAGTGAAAACAACAATTGACATAAGGTAAATCTTTACAAGGCTACACATATATTCTTGAAATTAAGGGATAAAAAATAAAATATGGTCTATTGGTTATACTTTATTAGAAGAAAATATTCACAAGGCATACATTGAAATACAATGAGTCACAATATATATAGAAAAACATGATTTATATTAGGAATGAGTCTCGACATCCCATCATGAACATGCACCAACACTCATGTTCTAATTATCAATCATGGGTCATTCGTTCTATACAATAACATACAACAAATAAATATCATATAGTGATTTCATATGAAACCTATGAATACTCAGGCATACCATATAACAAATTGGTCAACAAGGCTACACATAGATTCTTGAAAAATAAGTTTCAAAATCCCATAAAAATACCCCAATGGTGAGGAATACATATGGTGACATCATAGACCCATGGATCACCTCAATCCCATATTCAAACAGTGGGTTCTTGGACCAAACCAAAGTCCCTTTGGGAACCCAATACCAATGTTTTAATTGAATATTCATACCCACCACCCAAGATGGGGATTCATCTCACATCACACCCAGGAGAGAAAATTTACAATTATCCACATACCCCCTTATTCTAATTGAAATGTCTTTGAAAAACATGTAGGCTATTCTGGTAACCAATCTCATATCTCGAGATTGGACAATGTTTCCCACTAACACACCAGGAACCATTTATACATTGATACATAATCATTAGTAGAATATAAACATCCCATGTGATTCCTATAACTCATCCTAGGTCTAAGCAAATGACCACTACCATTGTGTATCTTATGGGTGTCATGATCCTTGAAACTTTACACAAGTTTTTCTGTTGGTTTAATGATACTAAACCCAAGACCATGACTAAACATCCCAGGTTCTTCCTATAACATGTAGGTTTTTTCTGTTGTGTGTATAGGTGTTGTGGTTTGAGTGAGGAATAAATTCTAAATTTTGAATACTCTTATGTATGTTGATGTTGTGGTTTGAGTGAGGAATGAATTCTAAATTTGGAATACTCTGATGGGTGTTATTGCATTTCCTATAAAATGTAGGTCTTTTCTCTTATCGGTGTTATTGCATTTGAATTTCTAAATTTCTAAATTCATAAAATCAGGAATGAATTCTAAATTTTGAATACTTCGGATGAGGATTTTTTATTGGTGTTGTTGCAGGTCTGGAGAGGGGTTGCTGTGTTGTTGCAGGTCTGGAGAGGGGATATGGGCCTGCTGTTGTGTAGCTGAGCAATTGTATAACAACAGTTTCAAAATCATTGGTATTGATACTGTAATATAACTATACCAACGGTTTGTTATAAATGTTGGTATAGGTTTATACTAATTGTTATAACAAAACTGTTGGCATAGCCTTATGGATTGCCATATACCCTTTATACCAATGGTTTATAACCATTGGTATAAGTGTAACACACATATACCAATGTTTTACAAACCTTTGGTATATGTTATACTTTAACACACATATACAAACAGTTTGTGTAAAACCGTTGGTATACATTCTATTTTGACACCTATACCAATGGTTTTCACTAAACTATTGGTATAGGCATATTGTCACGCCTTACTTGGCCACAGTTGAGGGAATCGTTGATATACTATATACGAATGGTTTCCAGGCCTTTACCAATGGTTTACAACCATTGGTAAAGTTTAAAATTCCAGTAGTGATTCATTCTATCTAGACTTGCATCTTAGTATAAATTTAGAATTCTTTCTTCACATGTCATTATTTTTAATAATAAAAAGATCAAAAATATTTTAATCACTATCATTTAATAAACAAAACCACAAAAAGAGATAGAATATGTGAATTAGATAAAGAATGTGAACTACATTAAGAAGTATCTTCAAGATAGATGACCATGGTCTGCCACTGTGCAGCAGTAGGAAAAATATAATTATATTTGTCCACACCCAAAGACAGGCGTGCGCCAAAACTGAAGCTTTTTTCGGGGAGCCAATCATTATTTCATTTTCATTTTCTATTTTCATATCTTATTTTTATTTCATTTCATTTAAAAAACTAAAAAAATATTTACCAGATGTTTTCAAAATCAGAATATTATGCATGGAAAAATTACTCAGAGGTGCAGCAAAAACAAGAAGAAGATGATGAATATTTTAGAAGAGCTTAGGTGCATGAACATATAAAAATCAATGAACAACTAACCAGAAAGGTTTATAGAGATTTTTATTATGTTCATTCATTAATAGAGCAAACCAACCCTATGCTAGAGAAAGAACCTGAGAAAGTGGTGAGAGAAATTTCACCACTTATATTTGAAATTGATGAACCTAAGGAGGCAAGGGAGGAAGACATACCTGCTGAGCTATAAGTGGGAGAACAAATTTTTTTTGTTTTATTTATTGATTAAATATGAGGACTACCTGACCTACCCATACAATACAAAGAAGAAGATTCAACACCACAAAAGGAAGAAACCACCCAAGTGGTGGAATTTGATGTCAAGATGGTGGACCCCGACTACCTACCTCCATCCTCAGAGAGTCTACACCAAGAGGCACTTACCACTGAGGCAAAGATTGATGCTAAACCAACTCAGGGAGTTAAATCATTCATTGACTCTATCCCTTCTAATTTTATTGAATCTAAATTCTAAATCACTCCTTGTGGTTTTGATTATATAAAATCAAAAAATATCAGCTATTCCTTGGTGGATGAAGAAGAACCTAGATGTGCACATGCTGAGGAACATATGGATCTCCCTGGATAGGTTGAATATTTGTTGAAGGAAGTTCATAAAGAGATACTAGTGGATTTCCCTAAGGAAACCATGACAAAATCTGCTTTCATTTATGGGGAATAATTTTATCTTGATACTTCATGTTTTATTATTATTCAAATAGAATTACACTTTGTCATTCCCATTGACTATTCATTTGATGAAGCATCCCTTAAGGAACCAATGGATAGAGAATAAGAGGTTTCAAAAGTAGTAACCAAGAAGTAGGATGATTCATACTTCATCCTACCCCAACCACGCAAGATATACCTCATTGTTAAGGGGGTGGGGTTATGGTGAACTCTATCCCTGGATCATTACTCAACCTGAAGGATGAAGCACAAGTTGGGAAAATCCACAAGTAGTGGTTAAAATCAAAGAAGCTTCGTCCATTATCAAACTTTGGATAATAGACGGTACTGACCTATAGAGGTAGTCAAAATTCAGGAAAAACTTAGGATATAATACCAAGATTTATGTTTACTTGCTTTCTAGGAATTCAGATGTCAATTTATTTTCTTTGAAATAATTTAGCATGTGGACCCCTCCCTCTGTTCATTTTGAGCTTAAATGAATTGATCATTGTGACTAATTGAGTAATTTTATTTTGTAGGATCATAACGGTAGAAGGAAGCCCAAGACAGTGAATGGGAATGACCATGCTTCATGGAAATAGGTTGTTCAATTTTAGTGTTTTATCTTTTAAACACTCCACATTATTGTCCACATCATGTTTTGTGATTTAAAGACAAAATTGCATTCCCAAACTTGAATTCATGTATTACTTAACTTATTTTGGAGACATGAGTTTCATAGGAATCCTATAATTCCATGTTTTAGATTTCAATGTTGATATTATTAGATGATTGAAATTAATAACTGAATTTTTAAAATGAATCATGGATATTGAAGTAATGACACAGGATTTGAAGGAATTAATTGATTCATTTAAATTAAATTTCTGAACCATCCTTCAGACTTTGAATTTATGAAGTTCATGTGAATTGATTAATTAGTCATGCCAGGAGTGATTGTTTAAAGTTATATTTCCCAATCCCGAGAAGATTTCTAGACCAAGTATTTCCTATTTATTCTTGAGAATATTTCTTGAGTAATCTTGGGACATGTAACCAACCATAACTTGTATTGAAACTTGTCAAATCTATGAATGTGAAAAAACACATTTAAAATGATTGAGGCATCTTTTTAAAAGCTATTTTTCCTTAAAAGAATACCTTTACATCAATCCTTCTTTTAGAAGATGAAGACCATGAATGACCTTTATAGGAATGAGTCATGTTTCAAGCCATTTTTATCCATTCCTACCCTCCTCTGAGTATTTTCATTATAGTTTAATGTTGAAGTGTGCGGGTAAAGAGAATCATGGTGGATGGGATGATATACATTGTAAGGAAGAAGTGTAGGGGTTTTATTGTGGTAATTGTAAAATTTTGTGGAATCACTCATTATACTCTATTTTTTCCCTCTTGAATTAAATAAGTGAAAAAATGAAAAAAAGTACCAACAAAAAGAGAAAAAATGGGTTATGTTTTGGGAAAACCCAAAATCACCATTTTCAAGACCGACGATCTTATGAGAATATGTGGTTAGGTGATTGATGTGAGGTCTGATATAATCATAACTTTCAAAGAAAGAAAATAAAGTACAAAATAAAATAAAATATTCAAGAGGGTTCACAAATCATTCATTTTCTTAATTGATCATAACATTTTCATTGAGTTTTGGGAAGTGGGTGTTGCTACTATGAAGGGGATAATTTCATTATATTTTTACTTTTGATATCATTCATAGTAGTTAATATATTATCCTCCTCTTTGATCATTAATTTTTAATGAATCAAATCCTACAAACCTTAAACCTCTAAGTCAATAGAACCTTAATTTCATGTCCTTGTGATTTTATGTGCAATTTGTCTTTACAAAGTGGAGAAAGTAGTTTATTTACAAGCCTATGGATAAGGAGCATGTTCTCATGATATGAGCATAACTCTACTTGAATTGTATAATGAGTAATGAGAGAAAATAATCTAAAGTGAGGTAAATCATGACTTGGCATGTTTAATAATAATGAATCAAGGAGCTTGAATGAATTAAATGATAAGTTCCAACAATTTTCAAATGGTAAAAGTAAAATATGTGAATTATTTGTTTCTCTGAAAAATGGGTCATTAAATTGATATTTTTGAAATTTTTTAAATTTTTTATTTCACATTGAAAATTGTTTGATTTAATTGAAATGGAATTTGAATTTTAGTAACATTGGTGTCCTCTAATTTCTATGTTGAGATTTTATTCTTGTGGATAAGCATGGTTTATGTGTGGGGGTAATTGAGAGAGAAAATTTATGTGCATATTTTTTATCAAATAATGAGGATTTTTTAATTTTATTCAATGAAAAAACAAATGTATTAAAAAGTTTTACTAAATTAATGGGTAATTTTAATTATAGAATGATTATAAGTAAAATTGAGAAAATTGCATAATTTTGGATTTCTGAATGATTTTTACTACAATGCTATTTTTCTAATTTTTAAAAAAATATAATTCCATAATTAATGATTATTTTTCTTAAAATCATGATTTTATTTCATTCAAATTTATCTGAAGGACATAGAGTTGATTCAAAGATCTATTAGTCCAAAAAAATCATTGAAGATGTATATTTTTCTAGGAAAATATAATGGACTCCACCACTATAACGGATGAGAAATCAGTCTCCTCACCTCATATTTAGGTGAATTTACCTAGGATAGCACTAGAACACATAATACCAACTTTAGAACAAATTTTGGTGTATTTTGAAGTCATTAAGGATTCCATTGATTGTTATAAATTTGATGACATCTTCCTGGAAATTTCAGCCATAAAAAGTCTTATTCAATGAAAATTCCATAAATCATTAATCTTGACGCTAAATGAGCTGAAATTTGGTGGGTGAATGGAAACCACATTATTGAATAAATTTTATGAAGGGTTTCACACATTAATCTAACATTTAGTAGGCCAACAATGTGCAATATTTTAGAGGAATGAATTCTGCCTATAAAAGGTGGCCCTCACCTTCTTCCCAAATCATCAGCCCAACACCCACAGCTTAGGAGGGATCCCACCAGGGAATGGGACACTTCTTCTCCTCTTTCCCCCAAAATTTATTCTTTATATTTTATTTTAATTTTATTATAGAAATATTTTTCAACTGTAAGTCAAATTTTAGTTTTAGAAATCCATGCCTTTGTGTTTCTCCATCCACTTTTCTTCATTTATTTCCCTATCTCTCTTATCTTCCACCCACTCCACTGAGTAATATCTTACTCTCATAAAAGAGAGACTGACCCCGAGACTTTTCCCGGGGGTAGGTGAAGGTGATCATAAATTTCTTTAATTTTTAATTTTATGTTTGTAGATAGATTTGTGTATCATGGACATGTAAGGCGAATGTCTCCAATGTTGTGACTGACTCCAATGACATGCAACTAAACCTATCCCTATTAATTTATTTAATAATTTTTCCCTCTCTCTATTGGTTAGTTCTCCACACATTGGATTTGAGATAATCAATTTGTGAAAGGGAATTAATTGAACTGGGTCATGGAAGTGACACAATCTAGACAAATGTGTGTCACCAACTTGGATTAAAGGAGGATGTGGAATTGAGAGTGCTCAAACAGTCAATGATATTCCACAATTTATAATTAAATAATAGTAGTTCAAACACGAGATTTCATGTATATATTTTCAAACTAAAATAAAACATATAAATGATCATAATGATTGAACTTTTAACCAACCCCCAAAACCAGGTTCATTATTATTAATTCATTCTGTTTAGACTTGTATCTTAGTATAAATTTAAAATTCTTGATTCACATGTCATTATTTTAAATAATAAAAATCCCAAAAACATTTTCATCACATTCATTTAATAGGAAAAACCAAAAAAAGTGATATAATAGGTGAATTAGATAACGTAAGTGAACTACATTAAGAAGGATCTTTAAGAGAGATGACTTTGGTCAGCCACTATATTGCATAAGGAAAAATATAATTATTTTTGTCTATGCCACGTGACAGTCATGCATCAAAACTAATGTTGTTTATAAGGAGACAATCATTAGTTTATTTACATTTTCTATTTTCACATATTAGTTAGATTTCATTTCGTATAAAAAAACTAAAAAATTACTTCCATGATGTAATCAAATTCAAAATATTATGAATGGAAAAATTACTCACTGGTGCAGCTACAACAACAAGAAGAAGATAAATATTTTAGTAGAGCTTAGGTGCATGAACTTAGAGAAAGCTTTGAAAAATTAACCATAAAGGCTGATAAAGCTATTGATTATGTTTTTGCATTAATGGAGTAACCCAAAACTAATCCAAAGGAATAACATGAGAAAGTGGTGGAAGATATTTCACCACTTATATTTGAAATTGAAGAACCCGGGGAGTCACGGGAGGAAGACTTACCTGGTGAGATAAATGTGGGAGATCAAAAAATTTTGGATGAATTCATGATTAAATGTGTGGAACTACCTAACCTCCCCATACAATAAAAAGAAGAAGATTCATCACCACTGAAGGAAGAAACCACCCATGTGGTGGAATTTGAAGTCAATAGGGAGGAGCCTGACTACCTGCCTCCATCCTCAGAGAGTTTACTTCAAGAGGAACTTACCATTGAGGCAGAGATTGAAGTTGAACCGACTCAGGTAGTTGAACCATTTATTGACTCTATCCCTTCTAATTTTATTGAATCTGAATTCTACATCACTCTTTCTGGTTTTGATTTTATAGAATATGACCATATAAGCTATTCCTTAGAGGACGAAGATAAACCAGGATGTCCACATGTTGAGGAACATATAGAGCTCCCTTGACACGTTGAATATTTATTGAAGGAAGTTCATGTAGAGATTATAGTGGATTTCCCTAAGGAAATATTGATAATAGATTCTTACTTTGATGGGGAAGAATTTGATCTTGATACTTCATGTTTTAATATTATTCAAATAGAATTACACTCTGACTTTCCTATTGAATATTATTTTGCTAAGTCATACCTTGAGGAACCAATGGGCAGAGAAGAATAGGTTGCACAAGTAGAAACCTTGAATAAGGATGATTCATACTTCATCATACCCCACCATACATGATATAACTCATTGTGAAGGGGGGGATATGGTGTACTCTATAAAAGGAGGCCCTCGACACCTTCCCAAATCATCAGCTCGACACCCACAGCTAAGTAGGGATCCCATCGGGGCACGAGCCACTGCTTCTCCTCTCTTCCCCCCTCATTTCCTATTTTTATTTTATTTCAATTTTATTTTTGTATTAGTTTTCAATAGTAATTAAAATTTTAGTTTCATTAATCCATGCCTTTGTGTTTCTCCATCCACTTTTATTTATTTATCTCTCTCTCTCTCTCTTTTCATCCACTCACTCTACCAAGTAATCTCTTACTCTCAGAAATTAGAGGATGAACCCAGGACTTGGCCCGAGGGGAGGTGAAGGTGATCCTGAATTTTCTGTAATGGTTAATTTTATGTTTGTAGACAGATTTGAGTAGCATGAAAGGGTAAGGCGAATTTCCACAATCTTGTGACTCTCTCCGATGACATGCAACTCATCCTATCCTTATTCTTTTATTTAATCTTTTTTACCTAACTCTATTGGTAAGTTCTTAACATGTTTCATTTGAGCTAATCAATGGATGAAATGACATCGATTGAACCAGGTCCTGGAAAAAGAGACATTCTAGAAAAGGTGTGTCACTAACCTAGATTAAAGGAGGAGGTGGAATTGAGAGTGCTCAAACATTCAATGATATTCCACAATTTATAAATAATGAATAGTAGTTCAAAAATGATATTTCATGTTTGGATTATCAAACTGAAATAAAATATATAAAGGAGAATAATGATTAAACATTTAACCAACCCCCAAAACCAAGTTCTTTCTTATTAATTTATTATTTTTAGATTTACATCTTAGTATAAATATAGAATTCTTGCATCACATGTCATTATTTTAAATAATAAAAAACCCAAAAATATTTTCATCAATTTCATTTAATAAACAAAAACACAAAAAGAGATATAATAGGTGAATTAGATAAAGTAAGTGGACTACATTGAGAAGGCTCTTTAAGAGATATGACCCTGATTTGACATTGTGCTACACTAGGAAAAATTTAATTGTTTTTGTCCATGCCTTGTGATAGGCATGCATTAATCTCCTGTGCAAGAAATTCAACCTCATTTAGGTACAATCGAGGTTCCTCAAAATAAGAAAACTTGTAGTCACACTGCTTGTGTAGTTCTTCAATGGTCAAGATCACCGCAAAAGCACGGCGCATTCCATGGATGGCCTTGGGTTCGGGAAACAATGACCAACGTATCTCAAACAACCTAATGTCATCCCTAATAGGTCCTACCACATCTATTTTAGATTAACACATTAAAATTGGGACCACGCGGAAAAGTCTGTATGGCGGAAAAAAGGTCAATAGCTCTATAAAGCATCAAAATTCGAATGAAGAGTCATCCTCAGTGACTGATCACATCAACATTATCAATACCCTATTTTCTCAACTCAGGACACTGAGCAACAAAATTAGGGACACTGAATGTGCTAGTATTCTTCTCTAAAGATTTACAAATCCATATGATCAGTTGATCATCAACCTTACCAAAAATATCATGATGGACATGTTTATGCTCAATAGTGTTGCAACTATGGTTCCTGATGAAAATAGTCAATGCAAAAGCAATGTTACAGACAAAAAACATTGCACCAATCGAAGAATTTGTCAATATAGAGATGAAGGACGATGGAACATGATTCTAAGTGGGATCCAAAATCATGGAAGGTCTAAATCAAGAAGAATAACAAAATCACATGATACAGTTGGGGAAAGTAGTTTCACACAAAAAAGAATAGTTGGAACAATAAGAGTGATGGAAACAACTCTCAATGAAATATGATGATTAATTATGGAAATGGAGACATACTAGTCAGAAAAACATCAATGATGGATGGAGGTAGACATCATCTCAACAACACATGGATAATTGATTCAATAGAAACATGGCTCAAAGGGAATGGTTTGATCAGTAAGAACATATCTCGAAAGGACTGGTTTACATGGAGAACAATCACACCTTGAAGATATTTGGAGTCAATACCAACAAAATGAAGATGCATGATGGTATAACTCAAACCACCTAAGGAGTATGCCATGCGAAGATCCTGAAGATTAACACATTTTCTTTGGGTGGATTTGATGACATCAGGTGTAAGACTCACACTAACAATGGAGTGGGGAAGATTGTGAAGGGTGTGCTTGTGGTGATGAAGACAAAGAAGATCTCAAAGAATCTATGCGTTCTTTATGGTGAAGCATACAAGGTGGTGGAGATAATTGTCAGGACTCGTCATTCGGGGCCCATGTTGTGACTACCCAAACCCGTATTCCATAGGCTAGAGGATGAAAACTAGCACCAGAAATGTGTCTCCATTAAACGAGAACACATTGCCTTTTTAACCTGTATAGACACACAGTCCAAGAACAAAACAAGATGCAACCACACAGACTAGAACACAATAAGATGCAACCACAAAGTAAACTGCTGTCGTAAAAGAGGGATGAAAGTAAAAAGGGGCCGGAATACAAGCCCAACTGTAAAAGAACTTGTACGAATGGTAGTACAATACAATTTAAAGAAAACGGAATACAACAAGAAGGTAGAAGTACCACACAGGTAACACCACAAAGATAAACCCACGAAGGTAACTCCATGAAGGTAGAAGTACCACGCAAGTAACACCACAATGAGATAAATACCACACATGTAACACAAGAAAGACAATACCACAAAGGTATAAGTACCACACAAGTAACACCACAAAGAAAGAAGTACCACACATGCAAAAGACTCATCTCACAATCAGATATAACTTAAGTACAGAAGTATATATGATTATTCATAAAATATAGAATCTTATTCTATTAAGAATCACTACTGCTGAACCACACAGGATCGATAGGTAACTGACCCCCGCTGACCCACACAGGATCTGACCCACACATGATCGATATGTGTTGACCCACACAGAATCACTGAGTAAGATCTGACCCACATAGGATCGATGTTCTTTCTTCACGTTGCAGCCTGCCACATGTTTCCTTGCACCCAATACGCTCAAGTTCTGTTGAATCTTCCCCTTGAGATATCGGTCATACCTCGACCGCCACTAACCTCCAAAAAGGAATAAATCAAAGGACTGCCATGTCGTAAGGGTTCCAACACGATAGAAGACACATCAATCGGACGCCCAGTCTATGAGTTATAAGCATTTTAGCTTCGGGGCCCAGTTGGATTCGGGTTCGATCCAACCTAGCCTTACTCCAACTGTCTAAAAAACTCAATTGGAGAATACCAAAAGGACCGTGTAAATCCAACGATCCCAAAACTGTAGACGTCTTGTCAAACAGACGTCCAGTTCTCATGATATGCTCCATTAAGTGTTCCAGGGACCGGTTGGGCCTGGGTACGGTATAAAATGGTCGGACCGACCCGGCCCGACTCGCATGGGGCTGGGCCGGGGAGGACTCGGCCCGATGGGCTGAAGTTTGGTATGAGCCTCAAGAGGTGTGGTTCAAAAGGGTAGACAACCGCGGCCCGCAAGGGCGGCCCGACCAGAATAGGGTGGCCTGCAAGGGGGACATGCCGCAAGGAGGAGGCCCACAAAGGGGCAGACCGACCCACGTGGGGCGGCGGCCTAGTCTACGGAGATGGTTTGCTTTGAGGGCGGCGGCCCAGTCTGAGGGAACTGGCCCGCTCCGAGGATGGGGGCCCAGTGCTAGGGTGGGGGCCTGGTGCGAGGGAGGTGACCCACTCCGAGGGAGGCGGTCTGTTCTAAGGGCGGCGGCCCGACCCGGGGGCGGCGGCTCGATCTGAGGGCGAAAAGCTTGTTCGAGGGCAGCGACCCAGTGTGAGGGCAACACCCCGACTAGAGGGAGGCAGCCTGCTCCGAGGAAGGCCCAGAGGCCATTCTGTTGGTGAGGCGGCAGCGTCGTGTGGGCACTGCGGAACCCTCCATAGGTGGGTTTGGCCTCCTCTGCAGCATCCATTTGTCGGCAGCGCGGTGGTCGTGTTGCCTTCCTTCCTGCGGTTGGCCATCGTGCCGACCGCCCCCTCCATTCGCCGCGGCTGACGAGCCGTGACTCTCCTCTTCTGGTGTGCATCGTCATGTTCGCAGTCTTCTGAGGTGGTGAAAAAATAACTTTTTCACCCGACCTACTGCGGTCGAAGTTATGCCTATTTTAAGTGAATCTCGTTGTTGTGCGTTCATCGATCCACTAAGACTTATAAGCCGATCAATAGTTCAAAAGTAAGAAAACGCCCCTCATGCATTTACTGAATGTACCCAAAAAAATGTTTGGAAAATTATTAACAGTCACCCTCAACCCATGACGGTTGAGGTTAGGATCTTCCTAATTGAAACACACCCCAAAGAACCCAAGGGTACTCTTGGATTTCCAATCCGATTTACCGTTTAAAAGTTATGGGTTTTACCATAAAATAATTGTCACTTAATTATTTTATTTACGGCCAAAAACTAACTTTCACTGGTGGCCCACACCAGCCAAAGTTAGTATCATCCTAAAGAGATAATACCCTCACAAGAACAGTGGTGGTCTCAAATTTTTAATCCCAGTTTCCGTTCATGAGTTATAAGAATTTGAAAAATAAAAAAAATTTATTTAATTATTTTATATACGGTTATTCCATTTTCAGGTTTTCTCACAGGAGGCCCGCACTGACTAAACATAAGTTGCTCTTAGGGTAAACCCGCCATTCTGAGCGCAACAATGCCCTCAGATTTTTAATTCGAGTAACCATTTAAGAATTATTCTACTTTTTAGGAAAACTTCTTACGTGCACTAATTAAAACTTAACAAAACATAGAAGGATCATTCTGGGCACCTTGGGCCTTAGAATTGCACACCGTCAAATTTTGCGGTCTCAAAATAATTCCATATAATTAAAAAAAATATATGGAATTTCAAAGACATTAAAATAGTTGTATTGTTAACTACCTCAACAAAAGAATTGAGGATATCATGGTATCAAAAGATTGGTCTTATGTTCGAATGAAGCTTGAATATTCTTACAAAACATAAGTTTCTTCCTAGATTACAAAGGTATCCTTTACATTTTGGGAGAATTATTATTTTTGCAACCAACATTGTATGAATTTTGTGATGTCAGCAATGAAGAGAAAGGATATCTTAGAGATGATCCATTCCAATATTTCGCAAGCACTGTTTATATCCCCAGGAAGAGAAAGGTGCTTTGTATAATTCATTGTGGATTATTCCATGAGATGTTTGGTATACCCAATCAAGATGAAATCAAGTGTTTTTAAAGTATTCCAAACATTCAAAGCCTAGAAGAAGATGGAATCTTGAAATAAGGTCATGTTTTTGAGGATTGAATGTGGTGAAAAATGTTCAAGTGGGGATTTTGATAATTTTTTTCAATTAGAAGGCATCAAGAGACAATTCATGGTGTCATACACTCCTCAACAAAATGGAGTGGAAAAGTGGGTGAACATAACCTTGTTGGATAGAACAAGGGAGATATTTAAGACTGTAGGAATTTTCAAGAAGTTATGGGATAAAGTAATGAAGAGCACATGTTATGTGATCAATCGAATTACTTTTGTGATTATTGATATGAAAAAACTAATGAATATGTGGAGTGTTCAACCTACTAACTATGCTTGGTTACATACTTATGGATTTCATGTATCTATATTGTTTAATGATTTGGAAAGATTGAAGTTGGATTTGAGATCCACTGAATGTATATTCTTAGGATACGTTGATGCTGTGAAGGGGTATCGTATATTGGACCCCACTACCAATAGACGTATCATCAGCATGGATGTTATATGCCTAGAAGATAAGGTGTAAGTGATGATTAATGGGGACATGAAGAAAGAGAACACATATACTATAATAGTTGGGGTGGAGGAAAATCCATAGAAGAATCAATTTACTTTTAGGAACATGATGATCAAGTTATGATTAATTTTGGACTTTGACGATCAAATCAAGATAAAAGAGAACCAATATAGCACTCTTAATTAATCACTGGGAGAAATATTTTGTACTACTTATTGATGGAGGAAGGTGATCCATATTATTTTTTTGGAGGTGATGTGGAGTTCCGAAATATCCACATGGATGGAAGCAATTCAGGAGAAACTTGATGCCCTTCACAATAACAAGACTTGATATATTGATCCATCACCTCATGGAAGGAATAATATCAGTAAAAATAGGTTCTTTAAGATCAATTGGGATGAAAAGGAATAATTTTAATGATATCATGCAAGACTGGTGGTCAAAGGATATGCATTGGGAGAAGTAATTGATTTCAAGGACATATTTTCTCCTATTGTTATAATAACGATTGTTCAGATAGTGATGGGGATGTGTGCAATATATAGTTTAACTCTAGAGTAGATAGATGTGAAGAAAACTTTTCTACATGGTGATATTGATAAATAAATATATATTTTCGAATCGGAATGTTTTTCAAAATAAGGATATGTGAACTTGGTTTATAGGATGAGAAAAAATTTTAATGGTATTAAGCAGGAACCAAGGTGTTGCTACAAGAGATTTTATTCCTATATCATGAGATTTGGACACAAAATACTTCATTCAGATACTTGTGCATATTTCATGGGTTCAGATGGTAATGATTTTTTCATTTTTCTATTTTATGTGGATGACATGTTGATAGTTTTCATGGGAGTATGATATGAAGGAATTAGAACTAAAAAATAATATCTTGGGATACAGATTTAACGAAGGGTATGATTTAGCAATCAAAAAAGAATTTCTTGAGGAATATCTTGAAATACTTACACATTCGAAATTATAAGCCTATATTTACCCCACTTACTATTAATTTTATGTTATCCTCTATGATTAATCCTAACAGTGATAATAGTGAAGTATAGAGGATGGAGATGTCTCAATTACCTTATGCACCAATAGTGGGTAGTATGATATTATCTATGGTTTATATGAGACCATAAATTTCTCATGTAGTGGGAGAAGTTAGTTGGTATTTGGAGAATTAAATACGGGAGCATTGGAACATATTAAAGAAGACCCTTAGATACATCAAGGAGATCTCATATGCTGTATTATGTTATTGGGAATCAAATTTCACTATTGTAGCCTATGCAGATTCAGATTTTGTAGGCGATTATGACCAATGAAAATACACTTTGTGTTATGTGTTTAATTTTATAGGATGAGTTGTGAGCTGGAATTCAAAGTTGTAGTATGTTATATATTTATCCACGACTAAGGTAGAGTACATGAAAACTACACAGGCTTGCAATGAAGTGATTTAGATGTGAAGGTTTCCAGAGGATCCCAGACAATGACAGAAGTATATCCAATTGTTTTGTAACATTCATAGCACCTTGAAAATTAAAAGGAATCTATCTTTTCATTCCAAGATAAAGCACATTATGGTACAATATCACATTTTTTGAGATGTGGTGGAGGAAGGAAGAGTGGATATGCAAAATATTTATATTGAAGAAAATTAGGTTATTTTTATGATGAAGTTTATTAACTTTGTTAACTTAATATAGTAAAAATCCTCAATCATAATCATAGATATAAGAGAAAAATGGTTGGAATATAGAAATGATTTGTGGAAACATTATTTATCTATTTGGCCTATATGCATGGTGCAGGGGTACCAAGATTCCACTATGAAAAAGTGGGATTATAAATGATATTTGATAAATAGTGAAACATAACCATATAAGAAAAAGGCACATGAGGAAAATATACAATGTTAAGGTTCTTGAAATGCCAGGACTCATAGTAGAACCAAGTTGGGGATTCATCATATACTATGCACCTTGGAAAAACTCAAACAACACACACAACATAGAACCAAAGAATAATCAAATACAAGGCTTAGATAACAGATAGAAAAGAAGAAGAATACCATACAAAGGCCCCTTACTAGGGATAAATCTCCCCTATGTGTTTTCATAGAGCCTATATGTAATTAGGTCTTGTTGTTAGGGTCATCGAGACTGTACTCCTATATAATCGTCATTTCCATCTTGGTAAAAGGAACACCACAGAACACTAGGACCTCATCAGCTCTACTCACCAAGCATAGATGAAGATGAATAAAACTTATCTAGATCACTATTTTTTCTTTGGTATGTCAAGGAATCCCACCAGTTCTCCTTCATCTATTATTCTCCCTTGAGGAAAACTAGAGCTCCAAAAACCATAGATATTTTTCTCCCAACTAAATCTCCCAAAAGTGGAGAGGTAGATTCCAAATCGAGGAGTCATTCTAGTAGGGGCAGAGGAATACTAGAGAATATAACCAAGGATATGAAAAATCTAGATAAGTGTCCCATCATAACCACTTAAACAACAAAATAAGGACATATGACATCATAGGATAAGCTATCAAGGGTCACCCATAGATCAAGCCAATCCATTTCACGAAGAATGAAAAAAGGGAGGAATAAAAAACCATAGGATCACAAGGATTAATGGATCAACATCAGGTATGAGGATGACATAGATCAAATGGGAAATAAGACCAAGGCTAATGGAACATTCCCAATGTATAAATCGAACAAAAGTCCCACATGAACTAATAAAAGAAGCTCAATCTCAATAATGCATAAATCCAACATATAAAAATACCAAAAATTATACGAAAATGAATATTATGACATGTAAAAATAAGAATGTGTAACACCCCAAATTTTGGGTATCATATAATGATGATATTAGAAATTTACTTTTGTTAAATCCGTTTTATCCAAACAAAAATTTAAAGGATAAACATAAGGTACTTTATTTAAATAAGAACACCATAGTGACTAAATTAAACAGAGATCAAAAGAGTAATCATGCTAACCAAATATACCTATTAGAAACCCTTTTATAACTACTGGAAGACCCCCAATCACCACAATGAGGCCCATTAAGTAAAAGAGATCCTTCGAGTCAACGAATGAAAAAACATCACCACTGCGATCATAAAAACCATGATGAGAATCAGTAGAATGGGAAGCACCATCTTCTTCCTTTTGAGTTTTAGAACACCATAAGGATTGGCTTTATAGGACATTTTTTCGACCATTTCTCTAGTGACCATTGGAAGCTAACAGTTATAAAAAATAGATGTTGGACCATTTTAGGATAAGTGAACTTATTTAAAAATTAGTTAGTTTCCAAATAATTGTGTTATGATTAAGGTTATAATTAAACCATCATTTATGAACTCTAAAATGATATGGTGTAAAACATCGTTTCACCCTTAAGTGATTTTGAAAAGAATTAAGGAATTCAAATCACTTTGCGAATTTTTAAAATACAATGCAACGATTTTAATTTCTTAAATAATGTAATAAAATATGTTTATTTTTTTCAAATTAAATTATTTTTTTATTGAACTAAGTTTTCGAGGATACTAGTATATAAATTATAAGGTAGGTTTATCGAAATTTCCTTTTCGTAACTTTTTGAGATAAAAAAAGGGGTTTAGTATTTTTAATTTTAGAAATACTTCTTACTAAAAAAAGTTTAATTAGTATTCATTAATTTTTAAGAATATTAAATTATATATAGTTTTAATAAATGTATTGTTTCCTCTTCTTAAAATGTTTTTTAGTGTAGCTTTTTCAAAAATAAAATTTCCCCACTAGGGATAACCCCTTTTTTCTAGGGCCGAGGGAGGAAGCTCACATGAAGTGGTTGAGCCTGACCCTCATCCCCAAGCCAAGGCCAGCCCGAGCTCGGGTAGAGGTTCCCAAAAGGGCACTCAGGAGCGAGAAGAAGCGCATAGGCGCACCTATGTGGGCATGAGGCCGTGACGAGTTCTTGGTAGGCCAAGGCCTACAGGTGGGAGCCCCTGTATAGGGCCCCATTTGTGGGTGCTGTGTGATTTCTGAGCACTCATTGGGAGGCCATGGGTTATAAGGGAGGCGAAAAATGCTCTCTGTTTCGAGGTGGGAAGTAGTTTTTCGGGAAAAAATGTGATCTGGACCATTGGATCGCGTCACGTGCGATCTGGACCATTGTTTCCGATCCCACGATCGACCCTCAGTGACTGTGTCTCTCTCCATGGTTTTTTTCAACCGTTCGATTCGGCATGATCTAATCATGGTCTCTCGAGGTTTTTCAATTTCCACGTCAAAGTTAGACCGTCCAATGAAACATAGATCTAATCCAAGCCGCTCAATTCTTTTAAAACAACAGACGCATCTCATCCCTTGGATCGATGTTGGGATCGATCTGGACCATCCGTTTTCCCCAGAATTTTCCCTAGCCGTGTCTTATTCTTCCTCAGCGAGTGGGTTGCACCAGTAACCCTACCCTATGACACACCCCTCCTATTATTCACCTCTAACCACCGGGGACCCCCATGTCTCCTCGTTTTCTTCATGCACGACACCCCCCATTGAATGTAATGCAAGTGGATACGTTTTTGCATGGAAGGTGGTGTGTGAGCTTTTGTATATAAACAATTGAGACCTCTCGGTTCTTCTCTCCCATTCAAGTCTCTTGCGAGCCCATCCAACACTCCCTAAAGTCCTCATTTCCCTAGTTTTTAAAGTGAGATATTTTATTTTTTCCTTTTTTTCTTCTTTGAGAATATATAAACTTATATATTCGATATATATATATTTTTTAACATTACGGTTCAGTCCAAACGTTCTTAAATGTGGAACCTAGGCCTTCGGGTTCTCTTGCATTCAAATAGCTTAAAGAATGTAAGGATTATACCTAGACTTGTATTGTTGTTTTTAAAATATATATATACCTTTGGTTATATATATATATGTCAGTTATATGTAGGAATGTGCATAAACTTTATACTTCGATTATATGTATGATGTTTGTATAATTATTCCTGCACTGCACATATTCAAATATACATAACTTCATATTCAAATAATAAATAAATTTTTAAAATGTTATATATATGATCAGGTTTTAAAAATATTATTTTTTTGTAGGTTTTAATAATCAAATTTTTATGACTAAGGGCATGACCTACCCTATTCAAAACGTTGTTGAACTAATATTCATAGAGGATTAACACAAATGGTTGTGCTAATCATTCAGTTTGAGTTCGGGTACATACATATATTTTATATTTTGCATGAACCTTGATTTCAGTTGTTAAGGTCCTTACACATTAAGTATTGAGTATAGGTGGAGTTTTAAAAACATAAGAAATAAGGTGTTAAACAAAACTTATATCTACATTTAAGAGTGACTTATTTGTTTTTCCTATCATTTAAATGATGTTGCTTATGGTGAAGATTCATTATTTATATCATGGACATTATTAAGTATTATGCAAAGGCTTAAAAATATTGAATGTTTTAGCATGTGAAAGCTAAAAACCCTACTTTAGATTTTTGGTTCACCTTGTAATTAATTGGATGATAAAATTTTAGAATTTCAAGAACAAACTTCCATGTGATAAATTCTAGAAATTTGTTCTTTCAGTACAATAGATGTCAATGTTTATGCCATAATCTGCCTTTCTTCATTCCTTTTATAATGGTCATATAATTGATAGCATGGTTTTTAATCATCTAGATGCATGTATCACTTATAAGATATGTAAATTCAACTACTATGACCAACTATGATTGAACTATTCAAGGTGGTATGGGACATCTTGAATATACAACCCCGTTTAAGTAATGTAATGATTTATTTGGATCACATGAAATTAAATACATATTAAGGGTACGCCCTGATAGTGCTCCAATGCATTGGGTAAAGAATTAATCTCAATAGATAACAAGCTTCACGATACCCTGGTGAATAACCTCGGTAATTTTTCTTTATTGACACCATTGGGATGGACCTCGGTGATATGTACATGAATTTCTAAATGAAATATTAAAGCCACATATTCAAGTCATGTTACAAGTTATTTTCAAGATGATATGCCTATTACTTCACTACTTTTACCCTTATGTTTTTATCAAGTTCATATTGATGTCACAAGTAAAATTTTGGGGTATTATTCATGTAAAATAGTAACAAACATATGAAATTGATGTTTTTTTCCTTCACGCACAACTATGATTAAGTATTACTCTTAATGGTTTTATTTGTGCTTAAAAATTCATACATCATACTTGTTCAGGATATATTTTACTACCCCCTTTTGAAAATGTCATAATTGATTCATGTATTCTTTGAAAATATTAGTTGAGAATTTTTTTGTTATGTTACATGTGTTATAGTTTTCTATAAGAGAATTTTATTTAGATATGTTTTTTAAAAATGATTTCAAAAGTTTTATTGGTTTATTTTAAACCCCTTACTGGGCTTTCTTATGCTCACCCTACATTTTGAATTTTAAATTTTCAGGTAACTTTTATCAGATGAAACATTTCTGAAGTTACTAGTTTCCCAGAGCCCAAACCGAACTCAATACTCTGTATGGGACATGATGTGTGTTTATGAGTGCATGTTTCTATTTTAAAATGACACATCATGTTCAGAAGGCACTGACTCCTAGTTTTTCTGGGGTGAGGTCTTCACAGTTGGTAACAGACGATTTAGTTTGGATAACTCTGGAAAGCCAGAACTGAAACAAAGAAAAATATACTTCAGCATTACTAAAATTGAGTTTTCATAATTTTTAGATGGAAAACGAAGGTACTAATCTCATTCCTCTTCCCAATGAGGCCTTAGAAATAATAATTTCCATAGCCATCCATGAATCGTTAATAAACTATGCCCATATTCATATGTCGTGAAGACATCTCTATGATGTGTCCAACTCTCCCTGAGTACTTCAACTCCACCGAAGAGCAGGTCTGGATTACATCTTTATGATGCAAGCCCAATTTCCATCTTACACGCGATGGGGGAAGTACTACGAGGGAATTTTTAGATCCTTCACCATAGTGGAAGGTGTCTTGTCCCATATGGCTTTCAAAGAGGCTGAAGTAGAGGGATATCTCCATGCATCATACATGTGTCAAGTCTTCTCCTATGGCCATTTTGGTCAAATGATGGACTTTGGCATCCTTGAATACAAATCCTATCGTTCTGTGTATAGAAAACAAGTACATAGGGATGTCTCACTATTGTACACCCCACATGTCAGAATATAAAGATACCACTAGTGCTCCCACGAAATCAAACCTGATTGGTTGGGTTGCATATAGTTTAGGGAGATAGAGAGTTTTGAGCTTGTCTTTTGAATTCGTGTGTTAGGGAACTGAGGAAATTGTTTGCACCGTTTTACATTGTGCACCAGTAGTTATATAAAGAACATATTTTTTAATCTCTTATTTTCTATGTCTTTACATTGTTTATACTTTTGGATGGATATCAAGTGATTGAACTCTCATTTTAAACTTTCATATGGAAGGAAAAACCCACATGTCATCTCTTCCTACTGATAAACTGGATATTATTGCAATTAAAACCTCTGAAGATGAGTATCGTCCATTCGCAAACCTGTGAGGAACGTGAAAGCAATTGTTTGAGGTAACAAATGGTCCAGGGATTCTCTGCACCTATCAATGGAATTCTTCCATCTATTACCGCATAGGCTCAACACAATTGGCCAAGCGTAAGCGGGGAGGAAAATACCACGAAGGGCTCTTCCTGTGTTTCACCCTAGGCTAGAACTACACAATAGAGTAAAATTTCAAGAGGGTGATTTAGAGGGAAACGTTTATGCGACCTACATGTACCAACTCCTCAGTGTTATCCTGTACAACAATGTCTATTACTTATATGTTCTTGATTGATTTATAATTCGACAAGTCCTTCATACATTGGTCCATATGGACATTTTTAAACTTTGTACCATTCGAGCCTCCCTCTGGAAGCCCGAGTGTGCGGTGCATGAGTTCAACCCCTTCTGCCCGAAGTGTATATGGATCAAAGAACTAGAGGATTTGAGCATCAATTTTGGTGTTCCGCCGAATTCAACTAAGATCGTCTACGATGGGGGATATAGTAGGAACAAATGAGATCTTTCTCGTAGAAAGTTTGTATGAAAGGAATTGCAGGGACACAATTCATTGATGGCGGGAGTAATGCAACACCCTGAATTTTGGGTATCATATAATGATGATATTATTCATTTACTTTTGTTAAATCCATTTTAATAGAGAAAAAATTTAAATGATAAACATAAGGATCTTTATTTAAATAGGAACATCGTAGTGTCTATAATACACTGAGATCAAAAGAGTAATCATGCTAACCAAATATACCTAATAAAAACCCTATCAGAACTACTAGAAGACCCCAATCACCACAACGAGGCCTAGTAAGTAAAGGAGATCCTTCGAGTCAAATAAAGCAAAAAAAATCACCACTGTGATCATAAAATCCATGCTGAGCATCAGCGGAATGGGAATCACCATCTTCTTCCTTTTGAGTTTTAGGACACCGTAAGGTTTGGTTTTATTGGACACTTTTTTCAACTGTTGCTCTAGTGATTGTTGGAAGCTAATGATTATAATGAAATAGTTGTTGTAACTTGTTAGGATAAATGAACTTATTTAAATATCAATTAGTTTCCAAATAATTGAGTTATTGTTAAGGTTATAATTAAACCATCATTTATAAACTCTAAAAGGATATGGTGTAAAACTTCATTTCACCCTTATGTGAATTTGAAAAGAATTATGGAATTCAAAAGACTTTGTGAATTTTTGATATACAATGTAATGATTTTCATTTCATAAATAATGTTATAAACTATGTTTAAGTATTTCAAATTAAATTATGTTTTTATTGAACTATGTTTTCGTGGATACTAGTATATGAATTATAATGTAGGTCTATTAAAATTTCTTTTTCATAAATTTTTTATTTAAAAAAGGGGTTTAGTATTTTTTAATTTTAGAAATACGTCTAACTAAAACTATTTTAATTTGTATTAATTAATGTTTAATAATATAAAATTCTTTATAGTTTAAATAAATTGATAGTTTCCTCTTCTTAAAACATTATTTAGTGTAGTTTTTTCAAAAAAAAAATTGTCCCACTAGGACCAGCCCTTTTTGGATAGGACCGAGGGAGGCATCTCACACGATGTGGCTGAGATTGACCCTCAACCCCAAGCCATGGCCAACCCGAGCTCAGGCAGAGGTTCCTCGAAGGGCACTCAGGAGCGAGCAAGAGCGCATAGGCACACCAGTACAGGCGTGAGGCCGTGGTGGGGTCTGGGTATGCCAAGGCCTGCGGGTGGGAGTCCATGTATAGGGCCCCCTTCATGGGTGTTGTGTGATTTCTGAGCACTCGTTGGGAGGCCCATGATGATAAGGGAGGTGAAAACCACTCTCCATTCCGATGTGGGAAGCAGTTTTTTGGGTGAAACGTGATATGGACCATTGGATTGTGTCGCGCGTGATCTGGGCCATTGTTTCTGATCCCGCGCCCGACCCTCGGTGACTGCATCTCTCTCTGTGATTTTTGTCAACCATTCGATCTGGAACGATCTAATCATGGCCATTCGAGGTTTTTAAATTGTCGCGATGAACATAGATTGTCTGATGAAACATAGATCTAATCTAAGCCGCTCAATTATTTTAAAACAGCAGACACATCTCATCACTTCGATGGATGTTGGGATCGATCTGGACCGTCAATTTTTTTCATAGAATTTTTCCTAGTTGCGTCGTCTTATTCCTCCATTCATGGGTTACACCAGTAACCCTACCCTATGGCACACCCCTCGTTTTCTTCACCTCTGACCACCGGGGACCCCCATGTCTCCTTGTTTTATTCAAGCACGAGACCCCCCATTGAATGCAATGCAAGTGGGTACATTTTTGAATGGAAGTTGGTGTGTGAGATTTTTTATATAAATAATCGAGACCTCTCCATTATTCTCTCATGTTCAAGTCTCCAGCAAGCCCGACCGAACCTCCCTGAAGTCCTCCTTTCCATAGTTTTTAAATTAAGGGTTTTTAGTTTTTCCTTGTTTTTCTTCTTTGATAATATATACACTTTTATATTTGAAAAAAATATATTTTTTTAACCTTTCAGTTCAGTCCAAACGTTCTTAGATGTTGAACCAATGCCTTCAGGTTCCCTTCCATTGAAATAGCTTAAATAGTGTAACGATTATACCTAGCCTTGTTTTTTTTTGTTTTAAAAATACATATTTACTTTTGGTTATATGTATATACGTTGGTTATATGCAGGAATGGGCATGACCTATCTACTTCGGTTATATGTATGAAGTCTGTGTATAATTGATCATGCACTGCACATATTCACATACAATTAATTTCATATTTAAATAATAAATAAATTTTGAAAATTTTATATATAGGATTAGGTTTTTATAAAGTTACTTTTCTGTAGGTTTTCATAAACAAAATTTTATGACTAAGGGAATGACCTTCCCTATTCAAAATGATGATGAACTAATATTCATAAGGGATTAACACACATGGGTGTGCCAATATTTCAGCTTGAGTTCGGGTACATACATATATTTTATATGTTGCATGAGCCTTGATTCCAGTTGTTAAGGTCCTTACACATTAAGTCTTGAGTTTAGGTGGAGTTTTAAAAACATAAGAAATAGGGTGTTAAACAAAACTTATATCCACATTTAAGAGTAACTTATTTTTTCCATATGTTTTTAATGATGTTGCTTATGGTGATGATTCATGCTTTCTATCATGGATATTATTCAGTATTATGCAAAGGCATAACAATATTGAATGATTTATCATGTGCAAGATTAAAACCCTACTTGAGATTTTTGGTTCACCTTGTAATAAATTGGATGATAAAATTTTAGAATTTCAAGAACAAACATGAATGTGATAAATTCTAGTTTTCTCCTCTTTCAGTACCTTAGATGTCAATGTATGTTCCATAATCTTGCTTTCTTATTTCCTTTTAATAACAGCCAGATGATTGTTAGCTTGGTTTTTAATCATCTAGATGCCTTTCTCACTTATAAGATATGTAAATTCAACTGCTATGACCAACTATGAATGAACCATTCAATGTGGTATGGGACATCTGGAATATAAAACCCTGTTTAAGTAAATTATTGATTTATGTGGCTCACATAAAAGTAAATACATATTAAGGGTGCACCCTGATAGCGCTCCAATGCATTGGGTAAAGAATTAAACTCTAGAGATTACAGGCTTCACAATTCCCTGGTGAATAACCTCATTAATTTTTCTTTATTGACGCCATGGTGATGATCCTCGGTGATATGTTCATGAATTTATAAATGAAATTTTGAAGCCACATATTCAAGTCATGTTACAAGTTATTTTTCAAGATGATATGCCTATTCATTCACTACTCTTGCCCTTATGTTTTTATCAAGTTCTTGTTGATGTCACGAGTAATAGTTTGGGTCATAATTCGTGTAAACTAGTAACCAACATATGAAATTTATGTTTTTTCCTTCACGCGTAACTCTGGTTAAATATAACTCTAACGGTTGAATTTGTGCTTAAACATTACTACGTCATACTTGTTCAGGATATCTTTTACTACCCATTTTAGAAAATGTCCTAATTGATTCATGTATTCCATGAAAATCTTAGTTGAGCTCATTTATGTTATGTTACATGTGTTACAGTTTTCTATAAGAGAATGTTATTTGGATAAGTTTATAAAAAATTATTTCAAAAGTTTCATTCGTTTATTTTAAACCCATTACTAGGCATTCTTATTCTCACCCTACGTTTTGAATTTTAAATTTTCAGTTAACAACTTTTGTCATGTGAAGCATTTCTGAAGTATCCGGTTTCCCAGAGCCCGAACTGATCTCGATCCTCTGTATGGGACATGATGTGTGTTTATCAGTGCATGTTTTTGTTTTAAAATGAGACACCATGTTCAGAAGGCACTGATTCCTAGTTTTTTGGGGGTCGAGTCTTCACATAATGCTTGGAATTAAAATCATTTAATTTACAATATTGACTGAAAAAAGTTAAAAAATCTCCACCTTGTAGACGAAATGCATTAACATAAACACCTGATGTCCCTAAATCACATGTAACACCCCAAGATTTTACAGTATGTCAATTCTTAAATAAATTCATTTTTTTTATAGATTATGTTGTATTCAATACCAAAATATTTTTATGCTACACACAACAATGAGTTGGCTTGCGTTACATGCAAGACTGAGTTTTACCAAACAACAATATATTTTTAAAATATTATTATTTAATATAATTAAATATAACCTAGCCATTAAGTTAGTGGTTTTGAATAGTATTAACTAACTTATGAAAATATATGGATGAATTCATTGGTTCTAAATTAATTAAAAATGAATATAGTAACCAACTGAATATATATGTGATGTGTTTTTTAAAGAACTATTTTTATGCTCACAAAGTCATTTTATTCTAATAAATTAAATTAATTACTATTATAGAATGATATTAATGAAATATATATATATATATATATATATATAATTAAGTAATTTTTTAATATTCATATAATATATTAGAGAGGTATAAGATAATTAAAAACCCAATATTACACATAAAACCTATTTTTTTATAAAAATAGTTTTATCATCTTTTAATGGAGAACCTATTTTAAATCCAATTTTTGACAATTTGATGAGTCCTATTTGAAAAATTAATATTCATATTTTAAATATAAATATAAAATTTTATGTTAGTTAAATTTTTGGTATCTT
Organism: Viscum album; assembly: GCA_963277665.1. Classification (NCBI taxonomy): domain Eukaryota; kingdom Viridiplantae; phylum Streptophyta; class Magnoliopsida; order Santalales; family Viscaceae; genus Viscum; species Viscum album. The sequence goes on along the minus strand of OY728148.1, from coordinate 956,564,027 downwards.
TCTGATAAGTTTCATGTTTTGATGAATAGTGAAAACTACTAAATTTTAATTGAAAACAAATTTTTTTCATCAAAATAATTTATAGTGTTAAATTATATTATTGATTTTTTTTGAAGTATAAAAAGATTAATTTTATCATTTAATAAAATTTAGGTTATAGTAATCAATTTTACAATGAATTTATATATAAAAATGTTTCAATCATTTGCAGGTTTAAACTTTAATAACTCGTTTTCTCACACCATCAACAAGATTAATTTTAAATTAATTACTTCAAATTCTATGTTTCGAATTATGAAAAATGGATTCTATAATTGGAATTAGTGGGTCCAAATTATGTAAATAGGTTTCTTTTATTTTTGGTTATATGAATAGTAAGATTTAGTAATATTTAAATTACCACAGTTAAGGGTAAATTAAGTAATTATGAATAAAAATGATATTATAAAATTACCCCAAAACTTTTACTAATTTCATTTAATGATTGTTTTTCTACCAAAATCATCATTAGGCCGAAATTATACTCTTTTTAGGCTACTTGGATGAGAATAAGACATTTATTATAATTTATTTAAAGATAAGTTAAAAATGTCATACTCATGTTTTTAATAAGTATTACATTTTTAATACATGGTTATAGAAAATATAAATTAGACTATACATATTAATTTTAAAGATAATAATTTTTTCTTCATCATGATAATTTATTTAAAATTTCTAAAGAAGAAATAATTTAATTAAATGCTTTCATAATAATGACGTAGTAATTTTTTAATTAATGGAAATAAAAAATAAATGATATTAATAACATTAAAATAAATAAAATTTGACATAATTAATGACATCCATGAATTTTATAGATAATTTAGAAATGTTAGTGATATATTATAAGTTTTGGTTCGAATTTATCATGATGTTAGGATATTTTTTAAAAAGACAAATATTGAATAGTATCAAAAATAAAAAATATTATACTTTTAAATAAATAATATTTTATTAAATGATATACAATTCATAAAAATATAAATTTGGCCAAATAACTACAATAAGGTTAAATATGTCATCAGTTATCCATTTGGGGTTCGTTAATCATTTTATAGTAAATATATTATCCCTAAAGAGTAAAAATATTTGTCATGGTAAGAGTTAAAGGGTTTAACTAAGGGTTAAAGAAAAATTATAAGGTTAGCATTGTGACCTAAAGATGTCTAAAAACATTTTTTGAGAGGATTAAGACCCATAATCATCTTAGGTTTTAAATAAATCACTTTTAATACATTTTTAATTAAAAAATTATATATATTAATTTAATATTTTGGGAGTTTCCTAAAAATCCCCACCTAAATTATAAAAGGGAACATTCTACCTCACTTCCTTACACCAATTTGAACCTTCTAGATCGACCAAACCCTACCCATTTATCTTCTTAACTTCAATATAGACATATTAGAGGTTCTAGTATTCTCAAAAGACTAACCCAAGTGTTCATAAGAGGAGATCTGTAGATACCCAACCCCAGAAGGCCCAAAGATGGTGTCTACTACTATTGCATTGACATGATTACAGGGAATTAAATCCCAAAGGACTGAGAGTTTAGTAGTCTTGTTAAAATATATATATACATGAGAAAATAATAAACTAATAACTATATATTTTTCTTCTTCTTTATAAATAAATATCTTTGTGGATAACTCTAATCTAGTTAGTAAATCCCTACATATCATTCATAGTATGTTTCTTGGATTCCTAGGTAAATAAATATAATTAGGGTGAGATAAAATGATTAGTGAGGTCAAAATATAGTGGAAGAAATAACGAATCAATGAGAATAATAATTATGAAATGGTGAATAACTGAAAAGTGAATTTTGAAGGAAATGGACTTCCCAAAGAATGCACCCCACGTGCTCGTGGTTTTTTAATCTTTTCCGATCATTGCTTCTTCCGCCCATGGTCATTCAGCAGCCATGGCTCCAACGATCGATCTGGGCTCAGGGCTTATGGCTCCAATCTCATCCCCTTCCCCCCCAAGGGTCCCTGGGATCATTTCCTCATCAGCGACGCCCAGTGGTGCCCTTCAAGGAGGCTTTGTGCAGGGAGGCCTCTAGCAGTACTCTCCCTTGTTTCATGGATATTGATCCGTTTTCTCATTTGGTGTTGAGGGAGGGTTCTCACCGGTTTCTGGTCACCCCTACCTCCGCGTTCACCGCTGCTTCGGTTGGTTTGAAATGGTCTCTTGTGGCGAGGTTTGGTGTGGTAATTACTCCAATCTCGACTTTCAAGTGGTTTATGGCCTCCTGGGGTTTGCAAGCGGCGGCTCGCATCTCGATGATTCATCGGAATTCATTCTATCTAGTTCGTTCTTCTGTGGTGGATTTCATTCAGGCTTGGTGTAAATCTCCTCAGGTGATGGGTTGATGTCATTTCAATCTTTCGCGCTAGTCTATGGAGGTGCATAGAGGGAAAGAAATATCACGGGCTGTGGTTTGGATCAGCCTTCTAGGGCTACCTCTTCCTTTCCAGAATGGCACCTTCCTCAGGGACATTGGTGATTCTTTGGGGTGTTTTCTCTGTGTGGATGAGAGCACCTGCCGCGGGGAGGAATCTATGGTGGCTCGAATCTGAGTTGATCTTTATCTCTCTCTGCCGATCCTGGAGAAGCTCTATCTGAAGGTTCAGGATTTCGTAGACTGGTCTCAGGACATTGTTTACCTATTGTTTCCCAGGTTCTGCTCGTCGTGTCTTCTCCTGGGTCATTCGGCCCTGAGCTGCAGGAAACATTTCTTCGGTGGCCCCCTCTTTCTTTCTAGTGGCTCAATGCCTAGCGCTCTGCTCCCTCAGCCTTGCGAGGGGTCCAGTTCTACCTCTGTTCAACCATCTCTCTCAGATGTCTCCTTTTCTCCTGTTTCTCCCTCCTGCTGCATGCCCTCTCTCGGTTTCCTGGCGTCTGGCTCTCCTTCCCTCACCCCAATGGCATGTCCTCTACTGCAGACCATTTCACCATCCCCTATCTTGGAGGAACTCCCTTGTCTAGATCTAGTTTCCCCCAAGCTGAGTGGAAAGTGGTCAGGTTATATGGTGTCTCTTGAGTGATCATGGGATTCTTCTCAGTTGCTGCTCACAGGGGAATTGCAGGAATTCTTCTTGCGGTCCTCCTTCAGGGCCTTGACTGCTTCTTTCTGGACAATTTCCTTGTCATCTCTAGCTTCTCTCCATGCGTTGTGGACCAAGGTTGATGGGGTTCAAGGGGTTGGACTCCTTTCTTTGGATTATCTCCCTAGTTCCAGGAGGAGACCAAGTAGAGCTTGCAAAGCCTTCAGTGACCGGGCTCTCACAATGTCAGCTTTCATGATTCCTAGTACCAGTTCTTCATCCTCTGTTATGTATGGAACTCATGTGCCAGTGGAAGTGGGTCCCCAGGAAGGGTTTACACCCTGCGAGGTGAGGTGGAAATCCACTAATTCATCTTCTAGGTTGCTCTAAAAATTCTCAGATCTCTCCGATATGATTCTAGGGGAGCGTACATGGTTGATGTTAAAGAAGATGTTGGATAGGGAATGTCCTTTACTTCACATGGAAGAGACCATAGTGCATGGGTCCAAAGTCGGGCCTCTCTTGTTGCAATGATTCCCATTCTCATCTGGAACGCCTGAGGTGTTGGGGAAAGGGTGACAATAGATTTCATATCCTCAGAATCTAAAAGACACAAAGCCAAAATGGTAGTGATCCTCGAACACAAACATGCCCCTACAAATATTTCTGAGTTCAGTCATAAGGTGAAAATGCATGCTTCCATGCATGTGAACCCGATTAACAAACATATATAGATTTTTTGGCACAGGTAAGTAACTGTGGACTTGGTCCTTGAGGGAGTCCAATATATCACTATGAAAATTACGATTTTTGGGGACTCTCTTTTTGCCTCCTTTGTCTATGGAAGCTGCAATGCTCAGAGAAGGGAAGTTTTGTGGTTCGAGCTGAATTCTTTCGATCCTAGAGACCAGCCATGGGTGGTGGGTGGGAGGGGAATTTAACTTTGTTTCCCTCCCAGATGAGAAGAAGGGTTGCAGGGAATTTCCAAGAAGGTATAGCATGTCCTTCTCTCAATTCATGGTTCACAAAGGGTTGTCAGACTTAGGCTATTCAGGAGACCCCTTTACTTGGTGCAACAACCGCAAGGGTGACAGTCGAAGCTAGAGTATACTTGACCGTTGTATCACCAACGTCCATGCAATTTACTTGATTCCAAATGAAAAGTTGGCCCACTTGACTCGTAGAATCTCTGATCACTCCCCGCTCTTGTTATCCTTGTGCAGGAGAGAGGTTTTGCAGGAGAGGTTCCACTTCTCTAGCCAGTGTTTGAGTTTCCATGGCTATCATTGGATGGTTAGGAACATCTGGGCCAAACCATATCAGGGCCACACTTGGATGGATTTTCATTCCATGTTAAGGTGCCTGAAGTAGGAACTTAAAATCTGGGCTCAGTCCCTTACTTCTTTGGATCAGGAGTTGGATGTGCTCAAGATTGAAGTCGATCGGCTTTAGGTTAGCCTTGAGGAGCTCTAGGACGAATCTTTTTTTAGAGAACTTGTGGAGAAAAGGAAAAAAATGGCAGTCATGGTTCTCTCACAGGAGCGAAAGGTAACGGAAAGCTCACGGGTCAAATGGCTCAAGGAAGGGGACAAGAATACAACTTTTTTCCATGCTTTCATTCGGGAGAGGAGGCATGCTATCAAACCCAACTTGGATCTGGTTGATGGATCATTCACATATGATAGAGAGGTGGTCAGGGGATTGGCTCTTTCTCATTTTAAGGATCTTCTTGCTGGTCCATCTGAGTTCATGGCCCAAGGGTATCCCTCTGGGGAAGCCTCGTTATGGGAGGGGATTCCATGAATCATGTCTTCCCAGGACAAAACCTGCTAGAAGGTATTCCTGAGGAGGAGGAGATTCATGAGGCCATGCTGAGCCTAGATCCAGAGAGTCCAGCAGGTCCTGATGGGTTCCCTGGATCCTTCTACAGGGGATCTTGGGAGGTTGTTAGGAGTGATATCATCCACACCATCCATGACTTCTTCCGTGGGGGTGGCCTTCCTCAGACCACCTCGGCTACGACACTCGTGCTTCTCCCAAATATCTAATATCCTTTCTCTCTCCACCATTATCATCCTATATGCATGTGAAATTTCCCTAATAAATTATTGTCATCTGTCCTCAACAGGTGGTTGTCCAGATATCTTCCCAGGTGGATTTCCATGGAGCAACATGGGTTTGTGAAGGAACATTCCATTTAGGGTGCGATGGAACTGGTGTAATAAATTCTAAAAGATCTTAACTTTAAATATTGAGGTTCCAACATGGTCATGAAGCTGGACATAAGAAAGGAGTACGATAGGATGGAGTGGGATTTTATCAATAGGGTCCTTTCAATGATGGGTTTTTCATCATTGGCCTATGACCTCATATTTAGATGAGTTAGCTCCTCATGGATGGCTATTTCATTCATGGGGATTACTCACAGCATTTTCAAGGCCATCCGAGGACTATGACAATGTGAACCTCTGTCTCTGAGTATCTTTATTCTCATGCAAGATACCCTTAGTAGGTTGATCAACAGGGGTATTTTTGATGGGGTCATCATTCCCTTTCGTAGGATGTTTGGGCTCCATTCCACGTCACACTTGATGTTTCCTGATGATACAGTTATCGTCATGAATGTAGGGAAGAGATCTATCCAAGGAATTAACAAATTATTAGAGGAATATTTCTCTTGGAGTGGCCAGATCATCAACAGAGAGAAGAGAAACTTTTATGTTTCTAATTCATGTTATGAAAGAAGAGTACATGACTTGAGTATCAGTTTAAACATGCAGTGTGGAGTCTTCCCCATGATGTATCTCAGCACCCCTATGTCCCCAGGCAGACATTGGCCTCCCTAGTTGCTTCAGGTACCCTGTTTAGTTTCCTTTCTTATGCTTTCTTACATAAACATAAGGGGGTGAACTTGATTCCAGATGATAACCTTGGCTTGAATTACTTTCAGCCTCCATAGGTCTTGGCTGTTCTCTTTTCATGTAGCCTTTTGGCATAATAATAAAATTATAATGTGATGATGGAGGTGAATAACTGAATTCACATGCCATATAATCAATAAACTGAGAAAGATGTGCATAAAAAAAGACAAGGTAATAAATGAAAACACATGACATTAAAATAACAAGAAAAGAAAAAAAATATGGTAAGGTAAGAAACTAAAACACATACTATCTAAATAATTAAAAATGAAATGTAACCATAGATATGTTGACACAAAAACTCATGGATGAATAATAAATGAAACTAAATTAGGTAAATTCTTTCTTAATGGACATCATGTCTAAGGCACATGAAAACCTATATCGTCAAGACCGTTCACATGACATTTAAAAATTCTGATGTGCACAAATAATTTGTCTCATGAGAACCTATCGATGCATTTAGGATCTATTTAATGTTTAGTATCCTCCCATTATTTATTTTCCAAATTATTCCTTAAATTGAGTAACCAAAATAAATAATATTCCTTATCAAATATATATATTTAATAAAGAAGTTGAAATTAACAATATTTTCTGAAATAATAAAATAACTGTCAAAGTAGACATCATATGTAAAATGGTATCTGGTTTAGGAAATTGTAACATCCATGATGAATGAAATTGATAATTCGGGGTAAATTCAATTTTCAATGATCAAAGGAGATTCAATATTTCAAGGGGAATAACAAATAATTCAAGAATGTGAATGTGAATATTATCCTTAGAAAAATGAATAATAAACCATTCAAAGGAAAAATACAGATGATATCAACAAAAAAAAGTTAAGTGGAGTAAAAAAAGGGTTCACTACTACAAAATATGCCTTTAAATGTGCTAGAATAGTCCATTAACAATTCTAATAAAACACTGACAATATGAGCATGGTTAAAAGTTCCAAACGTTATCAGTTCTAAAAAATCATTGTTAAAATCTCCCTTTAACAATGATAAAAACACACTGTTAAAAGGGTCCATTAACAATAATTTTTTACTGTTGTTAAAGGGGGCCTTTAATAACACTTTTTTAGTGATGATAAAGGTAGAACTGTTAAAGGTGGTAAAATTATATATTTTTGGACACCTATGAGCTTGAACCACTTTATCAGCACTTCCACGAACCCTTTAATAGTGATCCACATCCCCTTTATCAGTGCTTTCCACCCCACCACCCTTTGTCATCACTTTTTGAATTTATATCCTTATGCGCATCTTCATGGATTCAAACCCTACCCCTCTCCTTCGAAGATGGAACACCTTTACCACTACAATATGTTGTTTTGATGTCTATTTAATGATATTTCTATTTATATATATATATTTACATATTTACATATATTAATATAATTATTTTAAAATACATCTAAACAATATATATGTGTGTGTGTGATATATATATACTTATATTTATTTAAATATCTTATAAATTATATTCATTTATATATAATAGAATAGAATATAAATACATATCTCTTTATTAATACACACATATGTATATGTATATATAATGTAAAAATGGCTAGATATTATTTTAAATACGTCTTTATAATATGAATTTATTTACATATATTAGAATATACATTTTTACAAAAATATGTTTATATATGTATTTATATGAGTGATTTATTATAAGTAAACATAAGAAACATGCATATATTTATTTATAAATAACATTAAATTATGAAATATGATAAAATTTCAAAACCATAATATCAAAATAAATGTAATACATAGGAATAAAATTAGTCACCACTAAAAAAGGCAATAATACCCCCTTAAAATAGGGTAAAAATCCATCAAATGTCAAAAAATCAGGTTACCCTGACTAAAAAGTCTATTTTTTAGATCTTATGGGATTTTTTGGCCTTTAAACATGTGATAGAGGTTTACCATTGTCACTAAGTGTGTAGATATCATAAAAAAATTTTATTTGATATGTGGTGGTGCATAAATGGACACCCAGATCAAAATTTATCACTATTTGAAGTTTGAGTTACGTTTTCAACTTATTTTAGATATTTTATAATTTTATTGATTTTATGTCTTCAAATTGACATTAAATAACTATTAATCGGAAATAATAAGAATATTATTAAGTAAAAATATCTGTTTTTGTAATCCATTTTCACAAAATATCTTATATATTAAGTCTAAAATTCTATTTACCTTATCTAAAACATATTTAAAAATATATATATTATATTTATATCATTATAAATATATTGATATATTAATATATTATTCTTAATGAATTTTATTTAAGTATACCTTTATCAGTGCTACTAAAAAATCTATGATAAAGAGGTATCTTTATCAGCGCTTCTAAAAAAGCGCTGATAAGGGCCCCCCTTTAACAATGTTTTTTTACAAGTGCTGTTAAAAGATCCCATTATCAGTGATTTTTTAAAAGTAATTATAAAAGTCCCCCCTTTAGCAATGTTTTTTTATCATTATTAAATACATCCTTTAATAATGTTTTTTAGAGCTGACAAAGGGGGTCTTTAACATCATTTTTAGCTAGTGTAGGTAAAGCCCTAGAATTAGATAAACCTAATTTTGTAACAGTTTCTGTTGATGCTGATGAATAGAAATACTATAAAACAATTTTTAAAAAAAAATTGGGAAAATATCCAATGATTATGAAAACCTTTTGGAAAAAATTTTCTTTGAAAATAACTTTTGAAAATAATTTCTTTCTAAAGTAACCTTTTAGACATGAAAGGGAAGCTTCAAAGAAATGACGATAGGTAACCTTTTAAAATACATTGTTTGAAAATAGAAAAGAATATTCCTTTGAAAACAATGGTAAAAGAAAAAAATGATAAAAATTTCTTTACCAAATAATTTTAAAAATATTTTTGAAAACATTTTATTAATACATGATTTTAAAAACAAACAGGTTCTCCAACTAAAGAGTTAAATAAAGTTGGGTTTTCTTAAAAAATTTCTAAAAAATGTTTAGTACCAAAGAGTGTAAAAATGGTACTAATACATGAAAATAGTCATGAATAACTATATAATAATGAAATGTTTTGTTTAAAAAATTTTATACAATTTCCTCTAATGGAATATCTATTGCAAGATCATTAGTACTATTATTGAGGAAAATAATCTTTAAACATCTCGAGGTGTCCCATACAACTTTGAAAATTTGTAAATAATAAGCCTCATGAAGGAATAATATTGAATGGAATTTTCAAATAAAATGACGATAAAATAATTTATGATATTATATATCAATATGGGTAGTATATACACCACACAAAATAGTCAAATTTTGAATATGACATATATCTCACAGATGTAAAAAGTGAGATGAGAATCCATTACCATGATTTTACTTTTGGGTGAACATCCTTTCACTTATTGTATAATAAACTTTTTTTAATTTTATAATTTTTTGAGAAAATTTTTCAAGTTTATAATTAATTTTATTTCACTTTTTACTATGTTTTATAATACTACTTGAAAAATTCTGTAAACATTGTGTGTTTAGAACAAAATTGGATTATGTGTTAAAATCAACATTGGTTGGTCAACTATGGTTAAAGGGGTCATTATATAACATCTCAAAAAAAAATCATGAAATAATTATAATATTTTTTCATTAATTATACATTTAAAATAAATCATTAAACATGGTTATGAAAAATGAATCAACGTTACAATCATGGAGATGGTAGGTTGTATGTACGCATGAGTAATGCTCTTATTTTTCAATTATTGTTATGGGGAGAAGGTAAGTAACCCAATATCTTTCCAAAATGATCATTATATCATAAATAACATATTATTAAATCACATATACTTTTATATAGAATTATTGTGATGTAAAATGAATCACATCGTGTTGAGGAGACGGTAGTCCACATGTCCACGCACGAAATTATAACTCTTTATGTGTGTGAAAGGGTAATAAAGAAAATGATATATATATATATGTAGTATATTTATAGAAAGTTAATTATTTCATTTATATAATATAATTTTTTTTAAATTTTCATATTTTTAATTATAATAATCATTTATACATTCCATGGATCGTGTGAACAAATCACATCTCTTTGACGGGAAGTAATGCACGCTTCCTCAAACAAAGTTATCGTTTTAAAAAATTGAAAGTATTAAAGGTATGTGTTATAAAAAAATTAAAGAAGTATAAAGAAATAATAAGTATAATAAATATCATATATAAACAGAGTGTCCATCATAATTTCTATCCATTAATGTTGGTAAAGGAAAATGAAGAATCAGCATTTCATGAGGCAGTGGTTTGTCCTACACAGAAACAATATGTTCGTTACCCATTAGATGAAAGTGTGTGTAAGTGTAGGTATAACATTTAGCAAAACAAAATACTAGTATATTAAGGATAAGTGTGTTGTTATATAATAATATAATAATAATATATGAGGGGATGAAGAATGGAAATAAAACCAGAAATCTTAAGAGAAGACATTACCTCTTAATCGGGAAACTACTTTTGGTTTATACCAAAAGGATTCCTTGGAAGTATTTATAATAAAATGGAGGCTTAAAGTTGTAGTAGAGGGATTTTGGGAAGCTATATGGGATGATATTTCTCAAATCTAGGTGTTTTGAGATGTGTCAAGAATGGGGAGAGGTGGTAGCCTTTTATAAGGGAGGAAAATGACTCACTTGGTCTTTTGAAATCAAGTTAGGTGTACCCATGTTTTAACCAACAAATGTCATAAAAAACCAACCAAATTCAATAATGGAAGTATAATTTCCTAATTATGTCCATAAAAGGGGTTTTGGATAAGTTTATAGGTTTTTTGGACCCTTAAGTTAATGGTTTAGTCCTTTATTAAGCTTAATTTTACCTTAATAATTAAAATTAGTTTTAATTACTTTAACTAATATTTTTATAAAAAACAAATTTGGTCTTATTAGAAATTATAAATTATCTTTATTCCAAATATGGAATACATTTTTACAAATTCAAATCACAGATGTGGTAGTAATTAATTTATATTTAATCCCGAAGATGTGACAACAATGCATGTTTTTAAGGTAAAAAGGTATAAAAGTTTTCTATTTTTTATAATAAATTTAAATTTAAAATTTATTCCAATGACATAAATTGTATTAATTTTAAAAAATATTATCTAATTAAACTTTAAAACCAATTAGAAATATAAATTAACCTTATAAATAAATTAGATAAAAAATATGTTTTGAACTATAATTCAGTATTTTAACAATTCATTGAATATGAAATGTTTCCGAAAAATATTAAAAATTCACCCTAAAATAATTATTATATTTATATTTCCAAGATTAAGTTTATTTTTACATATTAAATCAATTAATGTGTCAAAATTCTAATTTAAAATGGGTTTTCTATTAAAAGGTGTTAAAATTTCCTTTATAACAATATAGGTTTTATATGTAAAATAGGGTTTATTCTTTTCTTATGCATATCAAACATAATGTATTAATATAAAAAATATTTTATTTAATATATAACAAATATATATCATTAAAATCATTCATAAATTTTAATTAAATATGTTTATTAAGGAAAAACTCTTTTGGATGTATATAAATAATAATATTTCTTTTTTTATCGATTTGGTTCTTATTTTCATTTATCATTAGTTGGTAACCAATGAATTCATTTTATATTTATATAAACCATAAATTTTCATAAGTTAGTTAGTACTATTTATAACTTCTAACATAACAGCTAGGTTATATAATATTATATTAAATAATAATATTTTAATAATACATTATTATTTGCTGAAAATCGGTCTTGCGTGTAATGAAAGCTATCAAGGAATGTCATTTTTCCATGTAACACAAGCTATCGAGGAAGAACACTATTGCATGTAACATAATCTATCAAGGAAGGACTCTCTTGCATGAAACATAAGAAAACGCAGTGTTGCATGTATTAAAATACATAGAATCTATTTTAAATAGTAAATATTTTATAAAGTACCAAGATATTATATTAACTTACGTGTTTGGTGTCACGTGTCATACATGCTATCGAATAAAAGGTTCTTACATTAGATTTTCAGTTCATCAGATTCTCCCCACCTTATTTAAATTACATCCTCACAATTTAAACTCGATCATGGTGATAAATTGTTTGATTCTTCCTATGTTTGAAATCCCACATGTTGAGAAGGGTTTATAAGTCATCTTCTATAAAAGAGAGAATAAAAAGTATATAGATCACATGTAATACCATGTAACTAGGTCTCTAATAGGAGAACATCAATTTAATGTAGAGATACATACTTTTAGGAAAAATTTAAATATTTATAAAGAGTGAATGGGGTCATCAATCACAAACAAGTGAATGATCAATGAAAAGTTGAGGACCTCAAAGCCATAAATTTCTGATGATTTAGAAGACCACATATTCAATAGAAATTACGATATTCGGAAAAAATTTTATTTTTATGACATTTCCCTAATGTTGGGTATATATTTTACTACTTTAGAATATAATGAAATATTATTACATGAAAGGTTTCAATTTCATATGAAAAATCCTGAATTTTGGTTTTTCTTTGATCAAATTCAAATTCATGCCTTTACTCCTAGAAATTAATTAGAAATAATGATTTTTATGCCTGATGCACTAAAAGAAACATTTAAAGAATCGAGAGGCCTATAAAAGAGTGAAAATTCTAACTATTTTCTTTAACTATCTTCCAAAAACAATATGGATAATAGATTACTATATAATCCTCAAAATTGAAACTACTGGTTTATCATTAAAATTTATTCATCAAATTGTTTAAATAAAAAAATGAAAAAATAACCAGGAAATTTCATAGGTTAGTGGTCGGAAGGAAACCCTTATCATCCTTTGGTAATGGTTTTAAGACCCGCTGCTTTGCCAGATTTGATTGGTTATCACCCAGCTTATAGGTGATCCTTTTCTAAAAAAAATTTATTTCCTAAAATAAATATGATGGAAATCCATTAAATAAGGTTAATCACAAAATAGACTTTTAAATAAATATTTCAATACAACCCTAATACATAAATACTTCATCCACTTATTTACTCATAGATCATTCCTTAGTCTAGAGTTTGTCCATAAAATAATTTACAGGATTTATAAATCACGATACCTTATTTTTAATCTAATCACTGTAGTTTTACCCTAGTTCATTCATTTTCAAAATCCTTCATGGTGGTTTTTAATGATAATATAAATTATCCTAAGCATATCCCCCCAAAATGTCAAAGCAGTTGTGCAGTAAGGCCCGTTGTTGTATATCAGGTTACCCCAAGTTAGGATCAAAATACCTTGTCATAGTTATTAATCCTATCTACATATGTATCAAAACCACATACACTTTTATTATCCATACATGGATTTATTGCTAGAAAGAACCACATAATCTTTACCTTACCAAAATTCTAGGATTTTATTCTATACTTATCCTCAAATTCTACTTAGGTATATGTTCTCTAACCTATGTTTTCCTAAATCTTGTTCCCAAGGATGATACTAAACTTCCTATGATACCAATAGTAGTAACCTAACCCCCGAAGGCCCAGAGTCAGTGTCTACTACTATTACATTGGAAATATTACAAGGAATTATATCCTGAAGGATCCAGAGTTTAGTATTCTTGTTAATCAAGATACATACATGAGAAAAGAATACACTAATTAAAATATAATTCTTTATTCTTTCTAAATAAATAACTTCAAGGATAAATCTAATCCATCTAGTAATTCTATGTATATCTTTCAAAGTATGCTTCTTGGATTCCTAGGGAAATAAACATAAAAAGGTTGATCTCAAATTTTTAGTAAGGAAAAAATATAACGGAAGTAATAATGAATTAATGAGAATAATAATTATGACGGGATGAATAACTGAACTCACATTCCATATAATCAATAAACTAAGAAGTATGTTCACTATATAATCAATAAAATGAGAAGGAAATTCATAAAAATTATGGAAAGGTAATAACTGAAAACACATTCCATTGAAATAACTAGATAAGGAAAAATAAATATAGAAATGTATGAAACTAAAACACATTCTATATAAATAACTGAAAATTAAATGTATCCATAGATATGTCGATGTAAAATATCATGGATGAATAATAACTAAAACTAAACGAGTGAAATGATATATTGATAATCATCATGTTTGAGGCACATGAAAACATACACCATTAATAACTTTCACTAGACGGTTTAAACAATTCTAATTTGTGAAAATAATTTTTCCCATTAGAACCAATTGATTCATTGAGGACCTATATAAATTTCGGGCTCCTCCAATCATGGACTGTCCAAATAATTCCTCATATTGAATAATCAAAATAAATAATATGCCTTATCAAATATCTATATTAAATAAAGGATATGAAATTATCGATATTTTCCCAAATAATAAAACAACTATCAAAGTAGACATTGTATGCAAAATGTTATAGGGTTTAGGTAATAGTAATAAACATGATGAATGAAATGGATAATTAGAGGGAAATTAAATGTTCAATGATCATAGAAGATTTAATATTTGAAGGGGAATAACAAATGATTCAAATATGTGAATGTGAATACTATCCTTGGACAAATCAATAATAAGCCACCCAGAAGAATAATAAGTATGGTATCAATAAATAAATCTTAAATGGAGTAAAAATAAATGGTTATTGTTGATGATGAATATAAATACTATAAACTGAAATTTAAGAAAAATCTTTGAGGAAAATATCCTTTTATTATGAAAAAGCATGGGGAAAATTTTTTCTTAGATAATAAATTTTAAAAACATTTTCTTTAAAAATTAACCTTTTATACATGAAAAGGAATCTTCAAATAAATGATGGTGTCTAAATATGTTCTTGTCATATGAGGTAAAATAACATTCTTTTTTCAATGTTAAAGGTTAAAAAATTGATTTTTTCATAAAGTGATGAGAAGATTCCATTGAAACCAATGGTAAAAGAAAAAAGGGTAAAAATTCCTTTAACAAATCATTTTAAAAACATTTTTGAAATTTTTTTATTAAAAAATGTGTTTTAGAAGAAAACAGGTTCTCTAACTAAAGAGAGAAATAAAGTTGAGTTTTCTTAAAAACATTTTCTAAAAAAAATTTAGTACCAAAGAGTGGAAAAAATAGTACAAATGCTTGAAAATGGTCATGAATAACAAGATAATAATGAAATTATTTATTTAAAAATGGATATTTAATATCCAATAATAGAAATTCCATTGAAATATCATTAGTACTTGCCATAAGTAAAATAATCTTTAAACATCACAAAGTGTCCATAACACTCTAAATCTATTTAAATCATAAGCCTGATGAATTAATAATATTGAATGAATATTTTAAATACCATAAATATAAAATAATTAATTATCTAATATATCAAAATGATTAGTAGATACTCCACACAAAATAATTAAATAGTCAACATGACATTTATCTCATAGATTTAAAAAGTTAGATGTAAATACCATACCTGGAGTTTCATTTTTGGTGAACTTCCTTTGACTTCCTATATAATAAACTTATCTTAATTTTCTAATTGCTTGAGAAATTTTTTCATTTGTAACATTACTTATATTTCACGTTGTACTATGTTGTATAAAAATACTTAAACAATTTTTTTTACATCGGCTGTTTACACCAAATTTGTATTATGCATCAAAAACAACATTGATAGGTCAACTATTGTCAAAGGGGTCATTATATGACATCTACGAAATAATAATAATGAAAAAAATATCATATTAATTCATTAATTATACCTTTAAAATAAAATATTAAATATGGTTATGAAAAATTAACCAATATTACAATCATGGTGAAGGTAGGCCGTACGCACGCATGAGTGACGTTCTTATTTTTCATTGATCGTTATGGAAAGAATGTAAGTAACACCAAATATTTCCATAATGACCAATATAACATAAATAATATGTTATTTGATCTTATATACTTATATATATAATTATAGTGGTGTAAAACACATCACATCGTGTCGAGGAGGCAGTAGTCCACACATCTATGAACGACGTTGTCACTTTTTATGTGTGTCAAAGTGTAATAATGAAATTTATATAGATATATATAGTATATTTCCAAAAGGGTAATTATTTTATTTATATCATATAGAGGTTTTATATTTTACATATTTTTAATTATAATCATTCTTTATTCATTACATGGAACGTGTAAATGAATCACATTGCTTTGAGTGGGTAGTAGTCCACACTTCCTCAAACGATGTTATCATATTAATAAAAAATGGAAATTATTAAAGGTGTGTATTATAAAATGATTTAATTAGAATAAATAATTAATAAATATCATTTATATCATATAAAAATATATTTTACATCATAATGGCCAACTATGAAATTTGGTAAAGTAAAATGAACAATCGTCGTTTTGTGAGGCATTATTTCACTATACCCAGACAGAATATGTTTATTACCCATTAAATGTACGTATGTGTATGTGTAGGTATTACCAATAGAATAAAACATAATATTATATTTAGGATATGGTTTTTTATACAAGAATCAAATAATAAGATATGAGGGGTTTGATAATGGAAATAAAACTAAAAATCATGAGAGAAGATGTTACCTCTTAATCCGGTAACTAATTTTGGTTTGTACCAAAAGGATTACTTGTATGGATTTCTAACCAAAGGTTGTATTCAATGTCTAGGGTAGGGATTTTGTGAATCTATATGGGCAGATATTGGTTGAAACTAATTTTTTTGAGAAGTGTGAGGAATGAGGAGAGATTGTGACGTTTTATAAGGGAGGAAAAGGAACCACTTGGTATTTTGAAAACAAGTTAGGTTTAGCCAAATTTTTACCTAACAAAATGTCATAAAAACAAACCAAACTAAAAAATGGAAGGTTAATGGACAAATTAATTCCATAAAATTGGTTTTGGAAAAATCATGAACATGAGCCATACTTTGTGGAAATGAATGTTGATATGTCACTAATACTATGTGATCAAGGATCTCAAAGGGGCCAATATTCCTCGGGCTAAAACATCCCTTTCTTTACAAAGTGTTTGAATCTCATCCATGGTTATATTCAAAGGAAAACTTTTTCACTAACATCAAAATTAATGTCCCTTCTATAGTAGTCAGTATATCTCTTTTACCGACTCTATTAGATTTTATATGTTTTTGTATGGATAGAAACTTATTTGTCATAACTTTAACAAGATTAGGTCCATGTAACTTTCATTCCACAACTTCATCCCAAAAAATTTTGAGTTCTAAATTGATTTACATTCAAAGATTCATATAGATCCATTTAAATACTCGAGTGGAAGTTGTTTTTATATGATAACTCAACCAATGGGATATGTTGATCAAATACTCCTTTAAATTCCATAAAGTGTGATCTTATCATTTTCTCAAGTGTTTGTAAAATCCCTTTAGATTTTTTATCAGTTTGGGGGTGATAGGTCATGATAAAATTTAATTTAGTACTAAAATATTATTGAATTCTTCTATAGAATTTTGAGGTGAACCATGGATCACAATCAAATATGATCGAAAGTGGAACCCCATAAAACCTCACCATTTCCTTCAAATATATCATGGAAATTTTTTCAAGTGAGAAATATTCCCAAATAGTGATTAAGTGGTCAGTCTTGGTGAGTCAGTCCACCACAAACCATATCATATTTTTTCTATGGATAATTTTGGGAGACTGCTGATAAGGTCTATGGTGATATTCACCCATTTCTACATGGTTATAAGAAATGGTTTCATCATCCATTTGGAATTTTTCCACTCTACATTAACGTGATGGCATACCAAACACCTTGATATACACTCCATAATCTCCTTCTTCATGTAGTCCCATCAAATGTGTTCTCAAAGATCATGGTACATATTGGTACTTCTGGGGTGGTGTATAATGATAGGCTATGTGAATTATACAATATCATGGTCTTTATCTCAGGTGATTAAGGAACACAAATCCTCATTAAAAACTAAATTACACCATCCTCATCAATTTGGAACTCATGTAGATCCCCTTCCTTTATTTATTTCAACTTTTTTATCTTCAGATCATCCCTTTATGTCTCTTTGATCTTCTCTTAGATATATGGTTGGGACAAAATTTTGGAGAGGTAGGATGTATTCCATATCGTTATGATTTCAAGATATATACTTTTTATATACAAGAAGATAAGGTCTCTCTCAATTTGCATCATGGATATAATAGCATGTTTTTTTTCTGTTAAGAGCACCATCTACCTTATTCTCTTTTCTTGGATTGTAGTGAATAGAGAAATCGTAGTCCATGATTAGATCAAACCGTTTTATTTGATGAATATTGATATACATCTATGTGAATATATACTTTAGACTCTTATGATCGTTATATATGTCAAACTTCTCACCATAAAGATAGTGCGACAAAATATTTAGAGAAAAGATCATATCTTCTAACTCTAGATCATTCTCCAGGTAGTTCTGCTCATGGATATTTAACTAACATGAAGAATATGATATCAATTTATCCTTCAACATGAGTACAAAACCGAATACTTTCTTTGAATCATCAATATATATCACAAAACCTTTTCCAATTATTGGTAGTGTGAGTACATGTTTAGACCAAGATGATAAGGATGACTATCATATTTAGGTATTATTTTTTGTTGTCAAGGAATTTTAAGAATAAAATAAATCAACTCACTTTTTATTTGGTGAAATTCAGACTGACCGTCGTATTCAAGAAAATAAGACTCACAATGGTTAAGAAAGTCCATTTTATTGGGAATATGATTTCGGGATGAAGAGGATCATTATACTCACTCTAATTCTATAATGAAAGGTTTAATTGTAATGGGGAATAATCAGTGTCTTCCTAACTTTGAGGAAAATATAATTATGCTTTGCTGATCTTGGAGTTATCATAAATCATTAGTAAGTTATAAAACTAGCGATGAATGATTGATGAAATAAAGAGAATAAAAATATTATACGCATCATATTCAGTTTGATCATAAACATACCAATCGTATTCAGGTTGAGAAGGAAAGAAATATGTTGATAAAATATTGGTAAGTAGAAACACATTACTTGGTAGGTTATATGATGATGAAGTTGATATTCAACATAATCAAAGTCATGAAGGAATTAAGGGTACTTGCTGAAAGTTTATGAAAGAATAAATTTCATGAATTTGAATCATTCCAGTCTCAAGATCATCATAATGATATTTCTAGATGAATAATTTTTTAATGACCAAGGAGGGTGATCATAATGAATGTGCTAGTTCTTAGTTAAACTAAATTCCAAAAATATTTAAATCATAGAAGAAATAAGTTAGCGATCATCATATTCAAAAAATAAATAAGCTCTTAATTTTGATCTATTGGATTTATTATGTCATCATATTCACTAAAGGTTGAATTTTTTGTGGTAAAAATTGATCGGTATCATATTTAGAAGAGAAAGAAGTTGTTGAAGTTGAAGCTGCTGATACCGGTCCATCAGACTCAGTATGCCATCATAATCATCAGAGGAAGAATTGTTTGAAACTGATGAATGTAACGGAAATGAAAAGTATTTGGTGGCCAATATGGAGAATAAATTCAGATATTTATCAATAACTCATTCAACCATTTAAAATAGATTTAAATACTTTTTTTATCATTCATGTGGGTCAAGACAAGAGATAAAGAAGAATATATTATTTTACATTTGTTTTCATCATAATGAGGCGGATCATAATGACAAATCAGAATGTGACATTAGAATCAGACTAATGTTTTTAAAGAATTAATAATGTATAGATAAATCTATTTTCAGATTCATGATGGTTCGAGATGTGTTGAGAAGAGTTTATGAAGGAAAGATGCACCTCAAATTCAAAGGAATATATAGATTCGTAAAATGTAATTGAGAGGAAATATTTTCAGGAATCCCACCCAAACTATTTTTAGGGTGAGTATAAAAGAAAAATTACTTTGTAATTTATGATATATGTAGTATTCATGATGAATAAGAGACACGTCAGAGATTTAGAAAGAATAAGAGGTTTCCTGATTGAATTTTGTTGAAGAAGTATTTCGTATAGAAGAATCATATGAGAAGAGACAAGATTGTATTCAACTGGTCGTCGTATTCGGGCTGAATCATCAGACTGGAAAAATGATATTGGGATTTCGAGATTGAATAAGAAATGGTTCAAAAATTTTACAAATATATTCTAAAATAGTCATATATTTATCTTATTGATAAATTAGACTAGGAGAATCGGACTTAGTTTTATAAAAAAGTCCATAAAAGTTCTTAACAACTTCTAGGTAATAAAGTAAGTATTTTTTTTAAAAAATAACACATTTTTTAATGTTTATAATGAAGAATAATAACTTTTTCTGTTATAAAAATTTGTATTACATCATTTGTTCTGGAAGGATAATATGCAATATTAAATTGTTTACATAGTGACACAGAAGTGAAAGGTCGTATCCTACTCAATGTATTCCAAACAAAATGATTGTATTATAGTGGATTGTGTGGTATAAGATCATTTTCAAACAATACCAAGGATGTAGATATTCTTGTCAAATAATAAACCTTGTAAATTCTTGTGTTCTTATAGATGTGGGTTTGAATTATTTTCAATAGGAAAAAAATATTTAACAAGAGAAAAATGTGTTTAATAAATAAGGAAATATAAAAGAAAAATATATCACTAATTCACTCCTCCCCCACTCAGTGATACAATTATCTTGACTGGGGAATTACAATTAGTATCAAATACAGGTTCCCTTAATTTACTCTGTGTTGAAGTTTTGAAGAGAAGATGATGGATAATTTTAATTGTGTCAACAATAAAGGAATCCTGGTTTTCGATGGTAAGAATTATCATATCTAGAAAGATATAATGTTTCCCAATCTTATATCTATTAGATATGATTTTCATGAAGAATCAATAGTTGTATTTCCTCTTACTACTGATAATTTTTATCTTAATCTATTGATAAAAATAATCTTGAGACTGATGGAAGGGACAAGAATTATTTACTATCATCACATTCTAAAAGTGATGTTTTAAGGGTGAAGGGTGTTTCCATAGCTAAAGGTATATAGGATAAGCTGAAAAACTTATATGAAGGCAATACAAAAGTGAAGAACAAAAATTACAAATCTAGATGATGAAGTATGAAGACTTGAAAATCGGTGGGTATGAATCTATTTGGGACTTATTTACCAGGTTAAATAACAACAACAACACTATCAGATGTCTTAGTTAAAAGTTCTAGGATTCTATAGTTATTGAAAAGATATTAAGAATTATTCTTGACATGTTTTATGCTAAAGCTTATTAATTATAAGATAGATATCATAAAAATTTATCAATAGATGATTTTCATAGAACTCTCATCACATATAAAATAATTAGGTATAAAGATAAGAAAATAAAAATAAAATTTGATATAGGAGTTTTGTTCAATAATGCGAATAAAGAGAATTCAAAAAAGAATATTATTGAAGTATAAGGTGGTTATTTTGATTCTGAATATGAGGTACAAAAAAATCCTGAAGATATTTTATCCTTTTTTTTTCTAAAAATGTGAGAAGAGGTATAGGTAAATATAAATGGAATATTCCCTTGAAATGTTATGAATATGGATTCATTTGGCACTTTACAAAAAAATTTCCACAAATAAATAATGAAAAATATGGTGATGAAGAAGAAATAAGGACATTAAGGTCATGGAAGATATAGGGTGGAAAGGAAAATTTTATTCCCTAGGGAAGGGTAAAAAATTCTTAATATATAAAAGGTGTATTTTCTTATCTAAAGATAAAGAATAAGAAGATAATAAGGCTAAATCAAAAAATTCTACTTAGCATGTTGGTAAGAATAATTTTAGTGTAATAATGAATGATGAAGAATTCAAAATCAGCAGTTCTAATTAAGAAGAAACACAACTTAAATTTCATTTAAAATAAGATTTGAAATATATTTGAGAAATATTAAAAGTCTTGAAAAAAAAAGAAGTTGGAAGATGAATGTTCCTCATAAAAAATTCATGAAATTTTTTTAGATGAGAAGAAAAAGATGCGACTAGATATTAGTGATTTGAAAAAATATCTCAACGAAGAAAATATTCAAAATGAACATCTGGAATTGAAGTTAACGGAATAAAAATAATAGTTAGAACTTGTCTAGTAAAAAATTGTAAATATGAAAATAAAATTATAGTTTTCCATAAATTCAATATATGAAGTTGGTGAAATTTCCATAAGGATAAACTAATAAGGACAAAAAAGTAACCATCAAAAGTTGATAAGAAAGGTAGAATTATATTTCGAAATAAGTAAGATTAGAAATTTATGTATGTGGCTAAAATTAACAAGGTTGAGAATTCATAAGTTTTTGAAAAACCTGAGTCAAAAAATGTTTCTAAAAACTATGAATATGTAAATGTTTCAATTATTTCTAGTTATGGCAAGGATTAAAAGAGAAATAAGCTAAAAAAGAATAATCTGATTGATAATAGAAAGGTTTTTGGTCAATAAAATTTAGATAAGAAGGTTACTCAGAAACTTATTCATAACTCCAGTCAGTATGGAAGCTATAGAGGAAAATATTCTTTCTATGGTTACTACTAGTATTGTGATGGAATCATAAATAAAACAAATAAGTGTTGGTTCAACCAATAAATTTACTACTATTCCATAGGTTATGAAAGTCATATGTTTAGGGGGATTCAATCTTCCCAAAATAATAAGTATGAAAAAGAAGTTCTAAAGAAACCTGATAATGATGGTGTAAAAATTAAAAATAGGTTCCAACCCCAAGAAACTATTTTTGATAAATGTGAACAGCGAGGTAATCATTCTAAGGGGTTTTTTACCAGCCCAATATAATTTTCATAACATTTCTCATAAGCCGAAGTTGAAGAAAGAAAAATCTATTGTTGTTAAAACTACCCTCAAATCATTTTAAGGTGAAAAACCTTGGATTCTTGATAGAGGGTGTTCCTCACACTTGAATGGATATTTGAATTTTTTGAATAATTTAAAAGACTTCAAAGAGGTAACTATGACATTCAAAAAGGATGAAACAATAATAATAAAAGGTGTTGGATCAACTATCATTGGGAAAGAAATGATTAAATATGAGATTTATTTATATATTGATGAGTTGAAACATAACTTGTTAAGTGTTTCACAATTCTGTGATGAAAGTAACAATGTTACCTTAGGGAAAGATATATATGTTTTGTGAAAATTGATATGGTTGAAAAAATATTTACAAGAGGCCAACATACAAAGGGAAACTTATTTCAAGTTGGTGAGGTACAAAACTCTTGTTATTTGGGTATGGTAGAAGAAAATTAATTATGGAATAAAAGGATGGGAAACATGTGTCAAATAAAAAATAGTAAGTTATGAAAGCGATATTCTGTTGAAGATATTCTTGATTATCAATGAATAAAAGATTTTTGTTGCACAATTTTTCATATGGGAAAAATTACAAAGTCTGTGTATAAGAAAGTTGAGATTTTTTCAAAACAACCCTTGGAACTTATTAATTCCGACATATATGGACCAAGGAGAAAAAAATGATGATAATTACTTCATAACATTCATTGATTAATTAAATAAAATTACATGTGTTATGATTATAAAACATAAATCATATGCTCTGAGAATGTTTAACAGTTTTAGGAGAAAAGCTTCGAAGAAAAGTGAGTATTCAGTGAAAAAGTTGATAACTAATAATGGTGATGAGTATAAGAATGAATAATTTGAATATTATCATGAGAATAATGGAATTTTTCATGAGTATAGTTCGCTATACACACCTCAGCAAAATGGGGTTGATGAATATAAGAATAGAAGTTTGGTGGAAATGGGGATAACTATGTTACTTGAACAAGGTCTTTCTCATTCGTATTGGAGGAAACCCCTAAGTATTGTTGTTTATATTCAAAACTGATGTTTCTATAGGCCAAGATTGTATATGACTCTATAAAAAAATTATATAAAAACTACATGTTTCAAACACTTAAGAGTTTTTAGGAGTCCATGCGTTATAATGAAGAAAGGTGGAAATTAGGGATAGTTTGAACAGAAAGGTGAAGATGGAATTTTTCTTGGTTATGCTCTATAAGGAAGAGGATATATATGTTTCAACAATGAAATATAAAGAATTTTTTATTCTAATAATTTGAATGTTATTGAAAAATATATTATGGATAAATATAATCAAACAGATAAAAAATTTGAGCAGGATTAAGAAAGTTTTGTCAACATTTCTGATAAGGACACATCCAATTGAAATCCTACTAAAAACAAGAATCAGACTCAGCAATTTCAAGTGATGAATAATAATCTCTAAAATCTCATCCCAAGATGAGAATGCTAGTGGAAACTCAGAACATTATTGGTGATCAACATAAAAAGGTTCAAACAATAATAACAACACATTCAATTACACAGACTTATTTGTATTAAAAAATTGGGTCGAATGAAATGAAATAAGATTTT
Organism: Viscum album; assembly: GCA_963277665.1. Classification (NCBI taxonomy): domain Eukaryota; kingdom Viridiplantae; phylum Streptophyta; class Magnoliopsida; order Santalales; family Viscaceae; genus Viscum; species Viscum album. The sequence continues at coordinate 956,539,422 of OY728148.1, read as the reverse complement.
GAGTATCTAGAATGGGTTCAGTCCATGATTGAAGTGTTAGACCATAAAGAAAAGAATGATTCATAGGAACACATACCTAATCCAGATAACAAAAATGTTATTGGTACAAAGTGGGTTTCCCAGAACAAAATGAATGAATAATGTGAAGTGATAACAAACAAGGAAATATTAGTACCTAAAGGTTACTCTAGAATTGAAGGTGTTGATTTTGATGAAACCTTTTCTCTGGTGGAAAGGCTATAAAAAATCATAATTTTTTTTATTTCTCCACAATGGAGTTACAAAAATTTTCAAATGGATGTAAAGTCTGCAATTATAAATGTTGATCTTAATGAGGATGTTTACATTGAACAGCCCTATGGATTTTTTGTTGGGAAAGAGGAATGTTATATGTGCATATTTAATAAATCCTTGTATGCACTAATGAAATCTATGAGGGAATAGTATTCCAAACTGGATACTTTCTTAAGGAATATGGGTTTTATGAAAGTAAGAGTTGATAACAATATTTACATCAAAGAAATTCAAGAGTTTTCCTTCATCATAATTGTTTATATTAATGAAATTATCTTTACTAGGAATAATGAAATATCTTGTGAAAAGTTTTCTAAATGAATGAAAAAGTTGTTTGAGATTTCCATGTTGGGAGAAATGAAATACTATATTGGGTTACAAATTTTATAAAAGAAGAAACACATTTTTTTTCTCAAGAAAAGTATGCTAAATAAATTCTTAAAATGTTTAGTATATAAAATTCAAAACTAGTTTACACCTAAATATCAGTGGGAACAAAGTTGAGTGAATATGGAGAAGACAAGAAAGTTGATCAGAAATAGTTTCAAAAGTTGATAGGTATTTTTTTTATATTTTACTACCTTAAGACCCAATATTGCTTATTATGTTACCTTATGTGAACGATTTTATAGTGATCCTAAATAATCAAATTTACTTTCTATAAAAAGAATCCAAAAATACATCAAAGGCCCAAAAACATTATAAATTATGTATGATAGCTTAGAATGTATGGATTTTTTTGGTTATTCAGATGCTGATTGGGAAGTATATGTTGATGGTTGAAGATCCACATCAGGTGGAGTTTTATTTCTAGATAAATGTTATGTTTTTTGAAATATAATGAAATAGAATTCAGTAACTCTCATTACAACAAAATCGGAATATTTTTATACTACACAATCTGATACCCAACTTATGTGGATGAATAATCAGTTATAATACTAACTTGTTGAATTAAAGCTACCCTTTATCTTGGGTTGTGATAATTAAAGTTAAATCAACCTTTCCAAGAATCCAGTAAAACATTCTCATTCAAAAATTATTGATATCAACAATTATTTCATCAGATATCATGTGTAGAATAATGAGTTGATGTTGGAGTATGTTCCTAAATCGGAACAAGCTACTGAAATTTCCACAAAACCTTTACCCATGGAAGTATTCTCTAAATTGAGCTTGAACAAGGTCATCTAACCTCTTTCTCGTCAAGGTTGAGGTACGTGTTTCTGTTCCCTCTCTCATCTTATCTTTGGAATGTGTTTTAAAGGTGGGGGGGAATTGTTTTATAAATCTATCATTATAGAAGAATGTAAATAGAGAGAGATGTGGGAAAATTGTGAATTCATCAATCTAAGTGTGTGAACTATTCTAACTATTTGTTGGAGTGGTTTTTGGAAACAATATTTTTTTGTATTCTATGGAGGTTTAAAATTTGAGGAAGAAAAGATGATGAAATTTTTAATAATCACTAATTTTGGACATCATGAATTTTATGTCAATAATTATTGTTTCCTACAATGATTTAGTACAGGTAGTCTTATAATTATTGATAAGTAATACATATCTTGAGGATAAAAAGTTCAGTGATTTATGAACCTTAGTTGACTAAAAAATCCAAATTAGCAGATTCTTAGGACCAAAATGATAAAGATGAATATCATATTCAGGTATTTTCATTTGTTGTCAATGGAGTTTAAGAAGAAAATAAATCACCTCACTTTGTAATTGAAAAATATTGGACTGAACATCATATTCAATAAAATTAGACTCATAATGGATAATAAATTCCATCACATTGGAAATATGTTTTCTGGATAAAGAGGATCCTCGAACTCAGACAAAGTTTGGAATGAAATGTTTGATCATAATGGGGAATAATTTGAGTCTACCGAACTTTGATGAAAATGTGATGTTTCTTTTCTTATCTTGTAGTTCTCCTAAATCATAATTATGTTGTAAAACTTGTTATTAAAGCTTGATGAAAGAAATGGGAGAAAAATATTATTCCAATCAAATTCAGTCTGATTGTAATCATGCCTATCGTATTCAAGATGATTAGGAAATAAATTTGTTTATGAATGATAGGGAAGTCGCAACACTTTACATGGTAAGTCATATGATGCTAAAGTTGATCTTCAAAGTAATAAAATCCATAATGAAACTCATGATACTTGTTAAAAGATTATGAAAGAAGAAATTTTTTGTATTTTAATCATTCTGGAATAAAGATCATCGTAATGATATTTCTAGATACAGATTTGTTTAAATGTAGGGTAGAATAGTCATACTGATGATTCTAGTTTTCGGTCAGACCAAAATCTAGAAGATTTAAATCCTTGAAGAAATAAGTTTTTGAGAATCGTATTCAAAATATAAATAAGTTACTAATGTTGATCCATCAAATTCAGTAATTCATCATATTAATTAGAGGTAGAATTGTTTGTTATAAAAATTTATTGGTATCATATTCATAAGAGAACTAATTTGTTGATGTTGATGATTGTGATACCGGTCTATACTCATTATTCCATAATAATCATCAGAGGAATAATTTTTTTGAACTAATGAATGAAAAGAAAAGGAATATTATGTCGTGGTCAATATGAAGAAGAGATTAATAGCTATATCAATAATTTATTTAACCATCTAAAATAGTGTGAATTGCATTGTTTACAATTCAAGTGGGTTAAGATAATATATGGAGAATAATATATTGTTTTAAATTTGTATTCATCATAATGAAGTAGGTCATAAGAACAAATTGAAATAGGGAATTATAATTAGAATGATGTTTAAAGAAATTATAAAGTAGAGTTGAAGTTGTGAGAAGTTTTGAGAATGTTGAATAAGTGTTTAGAAGAGATTATGAAGTTAATATTAACCCAAAATTCAATGGAACATGTAGATTCAGAAAATTTGATTGAGTGGGAAATTTTTTTGGAATCCCACCCAAACCATTTTCTGGGTGAGTATAAAAGGGAAATTACTTTTTACTTTTGACAAATGTTCTATTCACATAGAATAATAGAGAAGACATATATCTATAGAGAAGAATATGTTTCCATATTTTGTATTGTTGTATTCAACTAGCTATCGTATTGGGCTAAATCATCAGACTGGGAAAATCATATTGGGATTTTTGGATTGAAGAAGAAGTGGTTCAGAATTTTCTCAACCGTATTTTAAAAAAGTCATATATTTTTCATATTGAGAAATAAAATTGGTATAATCTGACTGGGATAATTGGATTGGGAAATCAAACTGATTTTTGTAACAAAATTTATAAAAATTATTACCAACTTCTAGGTAATAAATTGATGAAATTTTTTAAAAATAATGCATTTGTGATAGTTGATAAAGAATCACCATATTATGTGTTGTTACAAAACTTTTTATTCCATCATTTGTTATAGAAGGATCACATTCACTATTGAATTTTTTATATAGATCTACATGAGTGAAATAGAATATCCTACTCATTGTATTCCACATAATAGGATTATTTTCTAATAGATTGTGTGGTATTATATCATTTCAAAATCATAGAAAGGATGTAGCTATTCTTGTTGAATAGTGATACTTATAAATTCATGTGTTCCTATAGATGTGTGTTTTAATTGTTTTCAATATGGAAAGAAATATTTAATAGTATTCTATGGTTATTACATAATTAAAGAAATATACAAGAAAAATATATCACTGATTCACTCCCTCCCCCTCTCAGTGATACAATTATCTTGATAGGGAAATTACAATACAAGAACAATGATTAACCTCTTCTTGTTCTCCTTAAATATTTCCTCATATCTTTCATCCATAAATAATTTACCCCATTTTTTGGTAAATTAGTTAGTTGGATAAATAACAATGATAAATTTATCACAAAATGGAAATAGTAACCAGGTAATCTATAAAACTATATATTTCTATGAAACTAGTGGGTCTAGGTTATTCTTCAATTGCCATTGTCTTTGAAGGATCCACATAAATTCCATCACTTGTGATGAAGTTCCCTAATAATGTGACTTCTTGCATCCAAAATTCAAACTTTTGGAACTTAGAATACGTTTTCTCCTTCATTAATATCACCAACATAATCATTATATTCTCTTTATGTTCCTACATAATCTTGGGATAAATGAGAATATAATCGATTAACACTACCAAAAATATGTTGAGGTGGTCTCTAAATAATATATTCATAAAATCCATAATGATTGTAGGAAAATTAGTATGTCTGAAGGAAATTACTATAAACTCATAGTGCCCATACCTTGTAAGGAAATTAGTCTTTTGAATATCTTCTTTCTTCAACTTTAGTTGATGATATCCATAAAAAAGATAAACCTTTGATAATTATTTCACTCTTTTGAAGAAGTCATCAATCCTTGGTTGAGGATAATTTTTATTTATGGTGATCTTCTTGATATCTCGGCAATTGATATACACCTTTTTTGTTCTATATTTCTTCTTGTCAAAGAGCATTAGTGCACCCCAAGGTGACGTACTAGGGCGTATGAACCAGTTTTTCAAATGCTCTTGTAAATACTTCTTTAACTACTCCATTTCAATCAAGGCCATCCTATATGGGAATTTGGAGATAGGGGTGGCTCTGGGTATGAGATCTATTAAGAAATCTACCTCAAGATCATTGAATTCCAAATAACTCATTGAGAAATACATCAATGTATTCCCTAACAATGGACATTTCCTCTAGGTTAATACCTTCCTTTGACACAACCATTTGGGAAAGGTATCCTTCTCTACAGGGTATCAACACCCACACTGTTTATGGATTTTCCAAAGAAGATTCATGATATTTATTGAATTTTTAGAGGATCATGGGATGGTTCAGAATATAAAAATAGATTTTTTCCAATATTTGATTTCTTCTTTATATATTGAAATCTAATACATGTCCAATATAGAATCAAATTTCAACAAGGGAAATATAATAATATTTTCCAGACGAATCATCCCAAATATGATTATAGGAGAAGAGTCCAACACATGGGTTGTAATGATTACACCACTATGTTTTTTATGGATATCTCCACTTAAAGGTATCAGGGATTCAATTCAATAGTTCTAGAAAACTATTAGGATATAAATGAATAAGTTGAACCAGAATCAAATAATAATTTTTCTATTATTTAGTGAATTGGAATCATACCATGTATGAATTCATTTTTACAGTCCACTTTATTAGTAGTGATGATATAATATTTCCCATACTCCTTTGAATTTGGTGATTGCTGACACTGGTTGCCCTCAAGGACATTTGGTTTAATGCATTTGCTTGCATAACACCCTTGGTCCCTATAGTTGACGCATTGAACCATGGGTGGTGCATTAGGATGTTACTTCCTTTCCTCTATCATGTTGGTCAGATTCTTCATGTATCTTCAATATTCATTAGATTGGTGTCCTTCTCTACCACAATTTAAGAATTTCCCCATCCCTTTGAGGCAATTAACATGATTCTTCTTCCCACATTTTTGACATGTGGGTAGTTGGATCCTATTTCCTCATTTGTCATTTGACCCAAAATCTTGAAACCTCATTCTTCTCTTATTATTTCCATATTCACGGGACCATTCATTGAACTCCATATCTATTTTAAGAGAAAATTTAACCACAACTTCAAAACTCCCAAATTATTATATTTCATGATCGTTTCGAAGGTCTATTTTTAACACAATAAAGAACATATCTATTTTTCTATCATTATAGATAAAAAACCCAAGGAATACATTCAAATCCTTATGATGTTTTCATCATAAGTTGTGAAAACTTCACCTTACCTTTTCATTAGCAATATTAATTCTCTTTGAATCTTTCTTTTGAAAAGTTAAATGGAAATGCATTGTATGAAATATTTTCTAACATTATTCCCACCCCATATCTTCCATTTAATACTTTGGATTTTTGTTCTTTTTCAATTCCTGCTATTTAATAGCTTCTCCATATAGATGATAAATTTAAAGAGTCACCATCTTCTTATTAGAGAAATGGATCATAGAAAAGATCTTCTTTATTGAGTTAACCCACTATTACACATCATGTTGATTTCAAGTTCCACTAAACATTGATGGTCATTTTTGTGTTAAAGACTCAAAGGATAATTGAACCTTATTGGGCGAATATGGACATTCCACATAGTTCATGTTATTCTCCATATCTCGAGACAACTAGGTAATCATTTCCACAAAGTTTTGAAATCAACCTCCCATGGAATTGGGCATCTCATTTGGATAATTGTTTCATTGTCACTCACATAGGTTTTAGGCCTAGTTTCTCCTGGTTCCTACCATTTTCTAGAATAGAAAATGTTAGAACAAAACATAAGTCAATAAATCACGAGTAATTTATTCGTTTATGAAATTAACACTAGAGAAATATGTTATGGGATCCCTATGCCTATACTTTTCTAAAAATAGTCTTCTAGGATGTTTTACCTATACATAGACTTATACTAATGGTTTTTACTCATGTTTTATAATCATAATTCCCAAATTAACTAACCATTATTAGATACCAACTATAGTTACCCTAATGTTTCGTACACAACTATTACATCATTTTAAAGAAAAACAACATAATAGAGTTACAAATCTAGGATCCAAAGGTTTATTTCTTAGAGAAATTATGCTCATAAATAACTTGTACATAATAAAACATAAAATGTTATTTAAATAATTCTTCATTATCCTTATAAAATCCCACATTATCCTTAGTACATGCAATTACCTAAGGATATACATCAATTAAAGGGGTAAGACAAAATCCCCGTAAGTGGACGAATAAGGAACTTGAATCAATATAAAATGGGTGATCATAATAATCATATCATAACCCTAGGATAATTTTCAATATCATGAGGTAATAATGTGATAAATTCATCGAATGTGGAAATGCATAAAAATGAAACATCATCTCATATTGTTCAAATTCCACATATAGTTGTGAATAAAGCTAGCATCATGATAACACATAACATATGTGAATAATCATAAAATTATCACATTAAAAAAATATCGCATCATGTTCACATATAATAAAAATTATCTCATGAGATACAACACATTACCCACTAGATTGGAGGGCAATATAATTTTTGTCTAGTCATCACATCATAATATTTACATAATCATGCATGTCACATAGAATGTGTAACAATCATTCCATGAAACACCCCATGGAAAAGAATGGGTTTCATGAGGATTTCTAAAATTATGATTTCATAAAGAAACATTGGGTTCCAAAATGAAAAATGGAAAACCATATTTTCTATAAGAATCATCATTCGTTAGTTAGGAATAAACAACTCAATAGGAGTCAAATATATGTTCTGGAAAGAAGATTTATTTTTTAAAATCATTGTATTTTACATAAAATCAAATAAGAAACATGTATATTCTAAAAAAAAGATGGGGGAATAATGAAATTATATTTAAGGAACATTAGAGGACTATTTATTCCAAATATGAAATGAAATATGGATAAACCAATGAAAAAGAGTTGGGTTCAAGAATCCCCTTACCATAATTCTTTCTTTATTTCGTCACTTTTGCACCTCTTGAATAATAAAATTATATTTATTAAAAAACTAATAAATATGTTAATTATATACATATATATAAATATTTATCAATTATAATCATTTTATTCTATTTATTAATTTCTATTTATGAAATTGAAGTGTTTTGATATCATGATTTTCCTAAAAATTTCTTGATTCACTTTGATTTCTCAATTATCATTCAGAGTCATTTATAGAAATGTATGATTAAATCCAGTAGATTATAATAAATGTAATTAATAATTTATATATTATATATAATTAATAAAAACCATCCATGAAGGTGGTTATAATAATTTTCTTAGAAATGTCTCTGTATGTAGTTAATCAACCTTTAACAGGACATTGTTAAAAGAGAGGGAAAGAGAAGTATTGCATTTATTTTTTTTCACAAATATGAAAATTACATCATGTTAACATAAATAAAATAATTTTAAATTATTGAATAATTAGATTTATAGTATATGGTTTTTAAATTAATTGGTAAAAATAAGAAAGAGAAGAATAAAAAAGGGAAATGTTAATAGGGACTTACTCTCTCCTCAATGTATCTTCACTTGTAAGACGCTATAACACCCTTGGTGATTAAAGTTGGATTGCTCCAAAATGTCCCTATGTAATGTAAGGGGATCTATAGGGAGTATTTGGGAAGATATTGTACTGCTGAATGTTTGAAAGGAGTGTTTTTCCAAGGTAAGGGAGAGGGATTATTTATACTTTAAGAGAGGGGTATTTTTAGAATAAAATATTTAATAAAATAATAGATCAAAGGAAAAACATGTAATAGTGAATTTTAGACAAAATAAATCATATATAAATATAATATATTGGGGTTAAGACTATAAATACCCTTTATAATTCTAATTCATTAGATTAATAAAATGAAAAGTGAAGAAATTTGTTTTGATATTTTAATGAATCACTTTCAAATTTAGGTTTTAGAAAGTGATTTCTAGGTTTTAAAATTAATATTATTATATTTTAATGACTCATTTATGAAATTAAATATATAATGGCAGAAAATATATTTCTATAAAGGATTATGTCGTTTTTACATCATGAATTTTTTAATTTAAGATACCTCGATTATGTGAAAAACTAAATTTTTACTATTCACGTAAAAATTGATGAATTTCAGAAAATTACCAAAAAATCACCCAAAAAAAAATTTAAAATGATAATTTAAAAAATTATATTAATTTAATCAAAATAAATATCTAAAATAGGTAAAATATATTTTTTAAGATGAAAATAATGATTTTTACAAAATACAATAATATATAGTTTATTAAAAATATGCTTTTTTTTATTTAAGGTTTTTAATCCTGATATTTATTTTGTTGAATTATAATATTTTTATTTACATAAATTAATCATGATAAATGTTATTTATATCATAATTTATTATTTTTTGGTAAAATCACTATTCCAATGGTCTGGTTACTATTCCCAACGTTTAGGTTACTATTCGAACAGTCACATTACTATTCCAACGGTAACATTACCATCTATATATACCACTAAATTATTTAATTCAATATTCAAATAAATTAATATTAAGGTTCAATATTTCCATTTTAAATAATTTTTCTTAGTTTACTATTATTTTGTTTCTTTAATATAATGTTGTTAGTGGGGCCAATAATTCTAGTAGATTAGGTCGATCCATATTTTCTCATTTTAAATTTTCTATTTTATACTTTTTGTCTAGTTGTAATGTTTGGAAATTTAATTGGTTTCATTTATGATTAATGTAACAATATTTATTAATATAGTTTTTTATCGGTTTCTCTATATTTTTTATGTGTATAATATATAATATAATACAACACACATTTATTCACGAAACAAATTTTACTAATAAACATTATGTCATTACAATGGGGTACCACATCTCCTACCTAAACCTATACGTAATATAGAACTCTAGCTACCTATCTGATGATGAGTATTTGAGTCCTTACTAGACTCTAGTACCTTTCTAACTCCCCTACTGTTACAATACTATGATAAGTTCTAAAAAAACATATGAAGATAGCCCATCTTGCCACAAACATAGCACTCCAAAGTGGTGTATTGAAACTAAGGTTTCTTGTCATTTCCTTGGAAAAAAACTATCATAGAATCACTTCTTGCCCCCAAAATAAGTGATCATAGTTTTCCCACTGGAAATAGCCTAGCTACCTCTTGGGTCCTCCCTCAAATTATTTGATGTGATGAGTTCATAATTCATCAAATCTAAAAAGCTACTCATAATAAAAACATTCACCTATGACCTAACCTCATAGTGAATACCATCCTGAAAATTTTTCTCCCTAGAGATCTCATTAATAGCTAAATATGGCACAAAGCATTGAAGGTTGATGAAATGTTCAACATAGTCCATCACTAATATTCTATACTATATTAGATGCATGAACTAATGATCCTTATCATCCCTCAGCATATATGGATTGAAGTGGATCAATAAATTCACCTCAAATTCCTTCCAAGATAACTCATCCTTCCCATCCTTCTCTAGAATATCCCACCAATTTTTGGTAGGTCCACTGGGAATATACACAACAAGATTCTCCCTCCGATCTGTGGGTGTCTTAAGATACTTGAAGATTGTATAGATTGACTGAATCTAGGACTCAGCTACCAGGGAGCCACCCTCCCCAGTGAACATAGGTGGATGTTGTAGTTGAATCTCTCTCATCAACTCATACATCAAAGGCCGATGAAAATAGTCTCCTTTTCCATGGATTACATGACCCTTAAGAATTTGTTGTGATGATGAACATCCATTTGATTCTCAAGATCCATAGGAAGCTCCAGTTCATCCACGTTAGGAGATAACTGATTTCCACTCTCTTAGAACTCAACTCGATGATGATGATGAGTCATTTTATCTACAAGAAAAACACACTCCTATAAACTTTTGCTAAAAGTAAAGTCAACCTCAAGAGGTGATGAAAGTAGAGAACCATTACTCTGTGTCTCTCTAACCATGGATTATAAGTGTTTTATGATGAAATAATAGTTTATTTCATTCCATTTATCAAATATAATAGATATATTAGTTTACAATTCATATTGGAAAGTATATAACACATGCATTAAACTCGTCCCTATCATGAACAATGAATGTCAGTATATATATATATATATATATATATCCCTATGTGTCTATCATGATGCATGCATAATCATATCTCACCATAATGGTCCACGAGTGTAAATATCAATAAACAATAACATCACAAAATAATAACATCACACAACATATAAATCAACCAAGGAGAAATAACATCAATTATAAAAAGAGAAAAACATAAAGAATAATCCCATCCATTGAACTCAAAATTTCCCCCTTACAGGGGTTAGCTACTCTAATGAATAAGCTCATTACCAAGTCCCAATAGATCCTAGTATCCTTTCTACTTTTTCCAAAAAATTAAGCAATAGAAAATAACAAGCTGATCCTATAATACCACTTTGTAATTTCCCCCAATCTTGTACTCTCTCACATGGTCAAAATGATTTGGTTATTAGACATCAAGCATGCATCCCCATATTCCAGAGGCTATTGAATAGTAGCGAGGCTGTGATATTTATAGTGCGGAGACTATACCCCCTGGTAAAACATAGTGGAAATAAACCATTGTAAAAAAAATTAGAGTAATAGAGAAATTGTGGAAATAGTATATCATACACCTAAGAAAATAAAAGGAGGAATCTATAATGATGAATAACGTAATAAAAAACATACATCCATGTAATCTTCTCGAGTACCAAACGATTCCCAAATAGGGTGTGAATAAAACTCAGTAGGTCAACACCACCATCCCTAAACACAACCATTATGATAATAATTATAAGCAATAAAGTGATAAATAGGTGTATTAATTAACTAATTAATAAAATATATCAATTAAACTATTTCAAAACCATGATGAAATGTCTCTGAGCATGTAATACAACCATTTCATCTATATCCATATACAGTGGAAAAATCAATCAATCAGGTAGCTCTCTTTGTATAATAATTTCATCCTCCGATCATCACCCTATATAAATGAATTTCAGCATGTGTCCCTGGGTGTAGCCTGGTATATAAGCATTTCAGCAAGTATCACTGGGAATTGCCTACTATATAAGCATTTCACCCTTCAAGATAATCATTATATATAAGAATTTTAGAATGTATCACTCGGCAAAGCCTACTATATAATAATTGAAACACTACTAGGATATCCATATTTATAATCATTTCATCACCAACTCAACAATTCATAATAGTATGGATATCATAATATCACATCATAAATCTCAGTGGTTAATTATGAAAAGTACCATTTTTCTTTCAAATAAAAATTCATTTATCTCTCAAATGGTCAACAATCATATCAATAATCAATAATAGATTACCTAGGGATTCTATATCAAGCAATAACCTAAGGTATAATGTCATAATCACCATGATTTAAACCATTAGCCAATGTTCTTTTTACTCAAATGTTTTCTCAACCAACAGGTATCCATATTCTAGGTTGCATCAACCATTAAATATAAAGGAATCCAATCCATGATTTACTATAAATCAACTGATTAATTATAAGCCACATTACATAGACATAATAAAAATATTTCATATAATTCACAATTAATTATACCATAGGGTTAGTTTTAGTCTCCATACCATTATCATGTGATTAACAAAACGCTTTTAATGAAAAAATACATTAAAGAAGAAGTCAAAAAAGATCACAAGAAGAACCTAGATTAACCCAAAACAAGATCAACTCCCAAAACAAAACCCTTGTTAAAAATATGTACACTACAATGAAAAGTAATGATGGGTGAGAAGAGGGAAACCAAAGTGAATAAAGTCACCAAGTATCGAATGTGAAAATGGGACATTTGGAAGGGGGGAAGATAATTCAAAATTTCCTAGAGGTCACCCTAGGAGCGAGAGAGGGGAGGCTATAATAAAAAATAATGAGATTCATAGGTACACGACACACTTAACACTATTGGGTATGAGGAATACAATATGTGTAATCCTTTCATGTCATGTATTTCCTCACTTTTAAGTTTTTCTGGAAAAACCTTTTACCCTAGGTTAATATTTATTTTGATCAACATTTACATGATGTGAATCAGGTTCACGAAATGTAACCACATCACATCATAAAATAGTTCATGAAATTCATCTAGAAATAGTTACATGTCATGTAACATGTAAACAACATATAATTTTTCATTGAATAGTTTATATACTAGCATATATAAAAGTGACCAAACCACATATGATCCTTCTAAACTCATAGAAAACCCAAGTAATCCAATTTAACATATTTATACATGAAATCCCTTAATTTAAATAAACATTCATGCCTAAAATTAAGGTTATTTTCTCCAAAAAAGGATCTCTGTCATCAAATAAGACTTAGTCACTAAGGCTTAATTACAAAGGAAAACCCAACAACATATGTTCAATCAAAACCTCAGAGTGGGATGTACCTAGGGAAAATATGGGATCTTATAATGATCGTGGTTTTGAAAGGTTTTTAGTGTGTTTCATCCATTACAAAAAATATTATTTATATATATAAACATGAAATAGATGGATTTATTTTAATATTTGTAAATTAATGTACCTTCTTTTATAAACATAACATTTGTTATGGTAAGGTGAATTCAAATAACAGTTTTTTTAATATTACACAAACCAAGTAATGGAAATTGATAATGAAACTACTTCACATAACTCATTCCACACCCAATTATGGCATCATTAGCTTGGTCATGTAAATGAAAAATGCTTCAATAAGTTATACCAAAATGGATATTTAGATTCTTCTGAACTAAAACCAATTGGTATGTGTCACACTTATTTATATGGTAAAATGAATAAAAAACCATTTAGTAGAAAAGGTGAAAGGTCTAAAGAGATTCTTGAATTAGTTCATACATATGTGTGTGGACCATTTCCGATTGAGGCAGGGGCTGGGTTCTCATACTTCATAAATTTTACCAATGATTTTAGTTGAAATGAATATGCCTACTTAATGATGTATACGTTAGGTTCTTTTGATAAATTAAATAAACACAAGAATGAATATGGGAACCAAATTTGTAATATGATTAAGAAAATCCTATTAGAACTTTGTGGAGAATATCTCAATCAAGAATTAATTGATTACTTATAAGAGTTTGGGATCCTATATTAACACACTCCTCCTTATACACTTCAGTGGAATGATGTAAGTGAAAGTAGGAACCAAATCTTGTTGGACATGGTGAGATCAATGATTAGTGATGAGTGTATTCCATTATTATTTTTGTGATTTTAATTTCAAAAAAGTAGCACAAATATTAAATAAAAGTTTCAAATAATGTGATAAAAAGTATATGATGTTCCAAAGGATCGAATAATAACTCAGATGTGGGGTTGAATTAGTTGTTCACTGTTATAAGTTTCAATAATTTTGAAAATATTATACCATGAAACGTGTTAATGTTTATATCCTTATCATATTCTAGTAAATACTAATGTCTGAAAAATTAGTAAAAAAAGTAAATAACATGATATTTACAAGGGTCAACCTCAGTGTGAGAACCTATATCATTTTCATAGACACTCCTATGGGTATATAGAAATTCACTAAATGAATAAGTGAATACAACTTGTGCCAACTCCCATTAGACACATTATATATACTAATTGCAATGATTATACAAACTCTTATTGGTTTATGAATTTTTTCTTATAAAAAACTTAGATAAAACAAAAGAAAAATACTTTGTTCAAACTACACCACAAATTATCAGCTCAGAAACCAAATTATGATGTGGTTGGGTCTAATTCTCTCCATCTGATAGGGCTGGGTCCGATGGACTCAATCCGATGAATTCAGTATTATGGACTCAGTCTAATGAATCCATTCTCAATATTCATTACTCAAACTCGTCTCAAATGCTCAGTCCGATCATACTCAGTCCAATAAACAAAAATTTAAATGTCCAAATTTCTAATATGATTTGAATATGGAAATCTAACATTGACATGAATTATGTAGTGCTCTTCTTTTTCCACTCACATAAAAAAGTTGAAAAGTTTGAATATACATTTATTCTATTTATAAGCATCCCAAAAAGAAAAATTTACGAAACTAAAAAACTTTTCCCACTCACTCAAATTATAAAAAAATACAATATCTATACATATTTTAATTTCAATTTTGACGACTTAAACTCTTCACAAATATTATGAAATCTTCTAATGTCTTCTTTATAATAATTCTTCTCAGACTTCCTAACTTTTATTCAGTATAATAGAAATTACTCAACTCATTATGATGGAACTTTCTCATCTCATTATGATGAAACTTCTTCATCTCATTCTAAATTGAATTTCCTAATTAGATTTAGTCTATTTAACTATCTTTATCAGATTCAGTGTGATTGACATTCCTTCTCAGAGTCGGTCTTGATTGAATTTCATTCTCAGAGTTAGTTAGATTGAATTTCTTCCCCAGAGTCAGTTTAATTAACATTCATCCTCATATTCTACCTTTTAGAACTTCCTCAGCTTCAATCTAATGCAATCCTCATAATAATGGAATTATCACTATGATGGAATTTTATTTATGATGGAAACTCCAATATACCACTTTGAAATACATCAAATCTCATCAACTATAACTCATTCAGACTTCTAAAAACTTCTATGCTCAGTACTTCTGGATCTGATGAAATTTCATTTCATGATTCCCAGAATCAATACAAACTTTATGATTCCTCTATTTATTAATAATATTTTATCCTTATAGTTTTCCTGATTTATGAGAACTTCAATGTTATCAATTTATTGTATGACTTATATAGGAAAGTATTACGACTTCCCTTACTTTCAACACCTTCTTTATTTCCAACCAAAACTCAATATGATTGGTTGCACCTTTTCTCCCCAATTTTTTTATAAGGATCACATAACAAGTGTTATAGATATCTTATGGTAATTGAGAATTAAAAACTAGAAAAGAAATTTTTGACTAAAGGTTAGAAAGTTTATGAAATTTCTAACTCCTGATATCACGTTCTTCATTCAACCTCTTAAGCAACATTCTAACTTTCTAACCAACATTGAGTCCAATGAAACTTAAACTTCAGGTCAATGGATCTAAGACTGATGATGTGTCTGATAAAAAACTCTAACTTTTTTATGAATTCTATGACCGATGGTGATTATTTCGAAACTTTTCATCTGGTGTTTCTCAGTTCAATCCTATGTGTCTATAAAACAACTTTCTCCAAAACAATACTTTTCTCCCCATATATGTTTGGGTTAGAAAATTCAGAAACATTCACTTGTTTTTCAAAAACATTCTTTTATAAAATATTAGTAATCAACAAATAAGAAAATTTATTAAAAACAAAACATCACAATGGTTCTTAAATCTCCCCATTCATATTTTTTAACACTCATTAATAACTTTTTCAACTCAATGAAAATTTCTACAATTCAACTTTTGTAAACAACTAAAGATTTATTGAATTATACCAAAACACATCATTTATTAAAAGAGTGTTTAGACACCACACTAATAGGTTTGGTATTTTTTTTTAAAAAAATATCCATCCCTTGGTGAGAAGAAAATTGTATATCCATGCTATGATAAAATCCTCCTAACTATTATATTTTCCCGCTTTTATTTTTCTATAAATTTTATTTTCCTCTCCCCCATTATCTGATAATCTCAACATCATATTCACAAAATAATGATAATTAAAAACTTCTTACATAGTAAAATGTTGTTACATTTTCTCCCCCTTTTTCAATATAATCCAAATCATGGTAGGGGACTTCTTTATGAGTTTTAGGAAGTCATTATAAGAGGATGGACATGAATTTTCAACATCAACTCATCAAAACATTATTTTGGAATTGTCTTTGTGATGATATCAATAATTTGATACTTCGTTGAGATATAATCCAACAATACATCTCTAGAAACATCATTCTCTTTTATAAAGTGAAACATTATATTTATGTGTTTCGAAATTGAATGTTGGACATGATTTTTAGAAATATCAATTGCAATATGATTTTCATAAAGTGTCTCCAATATTTTATAAACCTTTATATTCAAATATTCCAATTGAACTTTCATCCACCATATCTAATTACATACTTGAATAGTCACAACATATTCTAATTCCAATTTTCTCAAGGTTGTTGATCTTTGTTTCTTAATATGAAAATTTACACAACATTCACCCAAGAAAAATGTTTCTCTTAAGGTTTATTTTATATCATTACAATCTCCATCCCAATAAATATTATTATAACCATGAAACTTTATCTCATAATTTATTTTTTATAATAATCCTTGTGAATTTGTTCCTTTGACATATCTCAGAATTATCCTTACTACCAACATATTTGAATCTTTCAGATTACTTTGATACCTTGCATACAAATTTATAGCATAAACAATATCAGGCTTGAGGTTATAAGGTAAAGTATACTTCCTATCACCTTCCAAAAGTCTTTCTAATTCACACTTTTTCCACAATCATCTTTACTCATCTTCATCCTCCCTGAGATAGGAGTAGAAACGTCTTTATATTCTACAATTCGAAATTTTTGTAACAATTACCTTGCATATATTCTTAAGATGAGAAAATTAATTTTTCCTTATATTGAACTTGTAAGACAAGGAAGAAAGTTAATTCTCTCAACATTGATATTTCAAAATTCTTTTGCATTTCCTTAGAAAATTATTTACAAAAATTTTCTTCATCCCTTGAAAAAATTATATTATCCACATGAACAAATACAATTAGAGTTCAAAAGTCAACATCTTTCATATATATGTTTCTGTCAACTTTTCCTTTTGAAAAAATCATCATTCTCAAACAATTTTCAATCTTAGAATACTATAAATGTGGATCTTGTTTTAGCCCATATAAATCTTTCTTCAATCTAAAAACATTGTTTTCATCCTTATCAAGTAGAAACCCATAAGGTTACTCATTGTAAACTTCTTCTTCAATTTTTCCAAATTTATATATATTTGATACACTTTGTAATTTTGATGAGCAGGTACTACTCAATACATTATAATAGTTTCTATCCATTAAATAGGGAAAATGTTTCATCAAAATATCCGCCTTCCACCTGTGCATAGCCTCTATAAAAAATACTAGATTTGTTTCTTGAAACTTCTCCATATTCCTTCAAAATTTTTCTATAAACCCATTTATTTTGATAAATTTTTTATATTTCATACATAAAAATGTTCATATGTTTCATTTTTCTCAATTTGATCCAACTCTTCATTAATTGAATTCTCCGATTCTTTGTTTTGAATAGCTTATGTGACTGATTCTGTTTCAAATTTTGAGATGAGTGAAGTTTTATTTTCTAATATCATCTTTCTTCTAACCTAAACTAGAGCCTTATAATTCCCCAAAATATTTTTTTTTCTCAATTTTTTTTAAAGAAAGAAATTTCAGAGTTCCTCTTCATTCTTCACTTTCCTCATCATATGATTCATCTGAATCTTCATGAACATTACTTTTATCAATTTCATTTTCATTGGAAAATTTCAGTTTTTATTCCTCAAAATCCCCATAAAATTTTGTTAAATATGTTTCATTCTCAATAACTTCCAAATAATATGATTCCAACAACTTTTAGAAACATTTTTCCAACATTTGTAACTTCTTCCATTGGGTGAATAATAAATGTTACTTCCTGATCTTTCTCATCAATCTTTCCCCGATATAAATTTATAATTTTAAGTAAACATGGGATTCCAAAAACATTGATGTACCTAAATAAAGGTTTTTTCTCATATAAAATTTCATAAGAACTCATGTTGGTTTCTAAACTTAATTTGTTTTCTAAACATCTAAAATAATACAAACAACTTAACTCTAGTATAACGTTGAATGTTTTTATTCTTCTCACGTGATTCTTCCCATTTCCACCAAACTAATATTCTTCCTTTCTAATACTCCATTTTGTTATGGGGTATATATAGAACTATACTAATGTTTAATACCATAATCTCTAAGATAAGTTTCAAAAGTATTTCATGTAATCTCAATACCATTATCCATTTTCAATTTCATTATATAAACCCCCATCTCTTTCTCAACATCTTTTTTAAAAAACCTGATCATTTCTATAGGCTCTGAGTTCTGTTTCAAAAACATGATGTTTTCCATTTCAGTGAAATCACCATTAAAATTGATAAATTATAAATATCCTTTTTTTATTGATGTCTCATTGACCCACATAAATTGGAATTAAAAAGGTTTAGAGGCCCGATAGATGGAATCTCATCTTTCTTATGACATTTATTAGTCATCTTCCATTTCTAACAAGTAAAAGGAAAATATTCCACTCTTTTTTTTCAATTTTGGAAAATTTTGTACATAATAAACTTTAGAATGTTTTTTCATTATTTTCCTCCCAGGTTGGACATGTATTTGGCACCGGAACTTATTCTCATCATTATCACTTAGATAACATGAGTTTTTAAATTCTCTAACTTGAAAAAGATTTCCACTAGTTCATTCTCATTTTGTGATATATTTTCAATGTTTCACACTTCTAATAACACATGAATATTTTCATAATATCACTTATTTTACATCATAAAATTTTTGACTTACACTATGTAAATTATGTTTTATCCCATCAATAAATAAAAATTCCTAAGATTTAAACTTTTCTTCTTTAATCTCGGTCATTCCGATTCCTATGAGTTTTTTAAGAACTATTATTCCCAAAGGTAATAGAACCTCCTTCATGATTTTCAACATGTTTCAAGATTTTTAAATCAATTATCATGCATGATGAACAACCACCATCAAGTATCCATGGTTTTTTCTTTTTTTACATTCTTTCAAGGCAGTCTCAACAAAAAAATATTTCTTCAAATTTCTTCATCGTAGCTTCATTTTCTTTATCCCCCATAAGAAACTTGTTCAAGAAGGAGTATCATATATCTTTATACATGATGAAAAGCCAAATCACATCTTCCATAAACTTCTTCCAGACAATTAAATTGATTTTTTTGGAATGTTTCTCAATTATTGTGATTTTTCTTTTCAAACATCCTATGTGTTAGGAAAGTTAATCATTCTTATTTCACCATTTATTCCACTCTATTCAAATATTATTTTGGGAAGTGATATGTTATGCCAAAAATTATAAGTCATGTTCCCATATTTTCTATATTACTAATAGAATCTATCAAATCTTAATTTTTTATTGATGTTTTATCTTTCTCTGTAAAAAAAATTGAGGTTGATAAATCCTTGTTAACCTATCATACTCTGGGTGTATACCATATTTCCTTCTAAGTGAGTTTTAAAAATTTGTATATGTGAAAGGTTTATCACATTCTTTCTCCACCCAAACATTCCTATTAATTTTCTTATCACATGAAATGTTAGAAAAATCATATGAACCATTATTTTTAGTGTGTGAATAATTAATCTAATTCATTATTTGAGATTTCTCAACAAATTTATAAGTCTTATATTTTACTACTAAAGCTTTGTTAAATTTTTCATTCATCTTTCTCAAGGTATTTATAGAATAAATAAGTTTATATTGAAACGTATTGACAATTGTTTTCCTTATATTCCAATATCTTATTGAGATCTTCAACCATCCTTTCATTTTTAGTGATTATTAGTTTGTAACATAGGAACTCTTGAATGCATTATTTCCCAAACTTGATGACATAATTTCTTACTTTATAAAATTCTTCACAAGATTTATTCATTACTATAATTTCTTACTTGATATTTCTATTTTTATCAATAAATAATATAAGTTATGTTTTGAGTTGATACTCACTATATGATTCTTCAGTACCTTGTTCACTATCTAAAGAATCTTTTATTTTCTAAAATTTTGCAATGAAGGTTATAATTTTTTTTCACTTTAAAATTTTGAAGAATTGTTTTCAGTTGAGTATGATACTACTTTATTACTTATCATATTTATTTTGTCTGTAGTAGACTTATTCTTGTGTTTTTTAGATGAATTTTCTTCTTCATAACTTTTGTTTCACTTCTTTCAACAAGGTGTTTCATCAGAATATTATCGATACTCACCAAATTTCTTCCTAGGTAAATTCATAGTAAAGTGTCCAATTCCACCACAATAAAAACATTTAAGAGTAAGTATGCCACCATAATTTCATCTTCCTTCACTATAGTTGTTAGATATAAGAGACATGATTTTTTCATTCAACTTATCATCCTCTTTATCTTCAATGTAGCAAGGATAATCATGTCCAACATTTTGATTTATCATCTTTCTCATTGATTCAAAATATATTTCATCTTTCATATTTTTTAACATTGGATATTTTCTCATATCATAAGTAATAAGAAATTTAAGCAATTCATCATGACATAAATTATATTTATCTTATAAATAGAAAATTTTAGAATCAAACCTATTTGGAAAGTTTCACATGATTTTCTTCACAATTGTAGAATCTTACATGATATCTCAAAAACCGCTACTGTTGAATACTATAAAATCTCAGACCAGGTTCCACACACTAGTGACTCCAATGAGTCAGCCACATGACCTCAGGCATGCCTCCCCATATTGCAGAGGCTATTGATTAGTAGTAAGTGTCTAATTATTGATCATGGGGAGACTTTACCCTATTTTATCAGAGTAATTAAACAATCAAAAAATAATAAAAAATATATTAATAACATGTAATCATAACCTAAAAGAACTAGTATCACAAGATGGGCAAAAATAAAAATAAAATATAAATAAATAAAGAAGACAATATGTCAAGCCAATGTACATGTCATGTGTCTAAAACAAAACCCAAAATAATGACATTGATGAATCCCCCATGAAGGTCCCGAATAGTGTCTGGTTCCCTCATCCATGCTCCATACCATATCTATGATCTAACAGAAGATATTTTCCCTTAACCTTTCTAGAAAGCACAAACTCTATTTAGTTACCGATAAGGCCGCCCAAGTAGGGTGTGAGTACAAATTAGTTGGTGTCATGTCCCCTCCTAGAGTGTCCCATGCCTCAACTCCCGAACACCACCTCAAATAGGCTAAGGGCTAGTGACTAGCACTGAGAAGGTGTATCGCTGACATGAGGGGCCTTAGCTTAAGTACCTGTATAGAAACACACATCTCCAAGCCTATAATATGATGAAATGTAAAAACAATTGAAAACCCATGCATTCATACATCTAAATTACATAACCATAGTATAAAAGGAAGTAGTATAATGTAAGTAGGGCCAAATACAAGCCCACCCCAAAGAGTTTGAAAAAAAAGTAAAACCTAAAAGTAAGTATTGGGACTACTTTCAGAAAGCTGTAGGAACACACCTCGGTTTTTGTAGTCTCACTAAGCACCTTATGGTCCTAGTCCTCCTAAGACTCTATCAAATTTTCAATCTTCTACACATGACATGACACATGAAGGAAAACCCCATTTATGGGTGTGTATAACAATACTTAGTAGGAAACCCCGAAACCAAAAAAATATACTGGTAAAACTAATATTTTACAAATTTTTTATATGAATTTAAATTGTTTTAACCCTACTAATTTATCAATTTGAGCTTATATGGGTCAATTTTGGACTTATAGTGTGTTTTGGGCTAAAATGTGAAATGCGCTTAAATTCTAGATTTTTGACAGATTTTTACGTCAAGGATATTTTGGTCATTTTTATAAAAATATAATTCCAAATTGAATGATTAATTTTTAGAATAGTTATTTTAATTACAATTACTTTTTCTTCTATAATAGAGGCTTATTCGAATATCTAAAGGCCAGAAAAAATCATTAAGGTTTGGAAATTTTCAGGGCTGACAGCGTGGACCCCACCTCAGTAACGGATGTATAAATCAGGATATACACCTACAATGGA
Organism: Viscum album; assembly: GCA_963277665.1. Lineage (NCBI taxonomy): Eukaryota > Viridiplantae > Streptophyta > Magnoliopsida > Santalales > Viscaceae > Viscum > Viscum album. Next base: position 956,516,603 of record OY728148.1, on the reverse strand, counting down.
GTTGATTATAAATGGATATGAAGTTGGACACATATATGCACTACCTAAATAAATTTCATGGAGTCTTTCTCCCATTATGGTGGCAAAGAGATGTCATACATTGAAGGAAGCTTTCTGGAAAATTCATCTAGAAAAAAATACACTATCAATAAAAAATTGATAAATCACTCTAGAAGAGTCTAATATATATGTAATTTTGAGCTTGAATGAAAAAGTAATTTATTAAAAACTATTATGAAGTATGGAATGTGTTAATAATCCATTTATATTTCCAGGAATTTGAAAACATGAGGAGGACAATTTCTTCCTATTAAAGGAGGGGAGCTCCCACATCTCATCTCATCCCATTTTACATCACATTTATTCCAAAGAACCAAGGGGAGATCTCCACTGAGGGATTACGCTCACAGATCTATCCCTTATCATATTATAAATAATTTTATTTTATTTTTTTTTAGATTTTAATTGTAATTTAGATTTTTAATAAATTCATGCATGGTTTTTATTTTTGTGTTTTCTTGCACCAACCACCCTCCTTTCTTCTCCATATTTTATCTTTATTTTCTTCTTTACTTATTCTCATACTATCCCCCATTACTTCATACCTAAAAAAATTATATAATTACCCAATCCCTGGCTCGTGGGAGGTATGTTTCAGTTTCATTTATTCTACGGTAAAATTCTTATGTTTTATTAAGTTTTTGATGAGAAAACGTGACGTGCATGGGTGTGGTGATTGTCCACTGGAAACTAAAATAAAACATATTTCTGTTATTTTATTTAATCTATTCTTTCCCTTATACTGAATACAAGCTCTTAATACGATGGATTTGAGCCATTCTGTGGTTGAAATGGCATACGATAGAGCCAGGTCTTGGAAGCTGTCACACTCATGATTAAGTTGTTCCATCAACCTTGATTAAAGTAGGAGGGGAAGTTAATATTGATAAATGCATTCAAGATTTCACACTAATTGATAAAAGAATTGTAATTCAAGAAAGAGATATCAAAATTGAATTATCAAACTTTATTTAAACACCCAATACTACAAAAAACGGGATTTATCAGCGCTCAAAACGGGCTTTATCAGTGCTAAAAAAGCGATGTAAAGCTGAGCACTGACAAAGGGTGGTCCCCTTTATCAGCACTGATAAAGGTATCTTCTATCAGTGCTAAAAAAGAGCTGATAAAAGGAAAATTTATCAGCGCTAAAAGAGCACTAATAAAGGAATACTTTTTCAGTGCTAAAAGAGAGATGATAAATGTCCCTTTTATCAGTGCTAAGGGAGTGCTAATAAATGTTTATTTTATCAGCACTGTTTTTGCACAGATAAAGGCTTCCTTTATCAGTGCTAAAAAATCACTGATAAAAGCCATGTCTACTGCAAAAATTTTTTTTGCAGCAGCACACCCAAACAGCACCTGCAAATAATTCAGCATGTATACCCATACAAAATTAACACATAAATAATAATCTAATTAAACCAAGTATACCCATACCTCATTAACACATAACTCATAATTTAATTAAATACATAAATAACTCTATACAGAATTCAAGGGGTTGGGGAGGTTGTTTAGGGGTTTAAGGTGGCTGTCCAAAGGTGGGGGGTAGGGGGTCTCTGGGGGGATGGGGGTGTCCAAGGGGGTGGGGGTGGTCCAAGAGGTTGGGGCTGTCTAAGGAGGGTGGTGGTGTCCACGGGGAGGGGGTGGCGGTGTCTAGGTGGTGGGGTGGTGTCTAATAGGGGGGTCTCCAGGTGGGGGGGTGTCCAGGGGGGGTGGGCTGGTGTCCAGGGTGTCAGTGGGACTTTCCAGGAGGTGGGTGGGGTGTCTGGGGGCGGGGGCAGTCCCGGGGGTTGGTGGGGCTATCCATGGAGGGTGGGGTGGTGTCCAGGAGGGTGGGATGGGGGAGTCTAGGGGGATCAGGGTGTCTAGGGGGTGGGGATGTCCTGGGGGTGGGGGCGGTCCAGGGTGTTGGTAGGGCTGTCCATGGGGGGTGGGGTGGTGTACAAGGAGGGGGGTGTCTAGATGGGGGTGGGGGTTGTCTATGGGGTGTCCATGGTGGTGGGTTGGGGCCCAGGGTGTTGGGGAGGGGGTTTTCTAGGAGGTGGGGGGATGTCCGGGGGGGGGGGGGTCCAGGGGGTTGGTGGGGCTGTCCAAGGGGGTGGGATGGTGTCTGGGAGGGTGGGAGTTTCCATCCATGGGTGTGGGTGTCAAGGGGGTTGGGGGTATGCAAGTGGTAAGGTGGTGTCAAGGAGGGGTGGGGGTGTTGTCCAGGGGGTGGTGGTTGTCCAGGGGGTGGGGGTGTCCGGGGGGGGGGATTGGGGGGGATTTGGGGGCGGGCTGTCCATGGGAAAGTCCAAGGGTGGGGGTGTCCAGGGGGTTGAGGGGGATTTCCAGGGGGTGTAGGGTGTCCAATGGGGTGGGGAGTCCAGGGGGTGGGTTGGTGTCTAGGGGGGTGGGGGCGGTCTAGAGGGTTGGTGGGGTTGACTCTTACACATCATAAAGGACCCATGGATCGTTCTCATAAAGGATCAAGACAATCCAAATGCGTTTGGTCTCATTTTCGTAGGTCAGTTGTTGTTTTCACTTAAAATTGTGACGAATTTTAAATAGAAGAGACACCCTTTGAGTGGTACCGGCCTCACCATTCCTCGGATTGAGGCAGGGATTACTCTTTCATGTCACAAAGGACCCGGGGATTGTTCTCCTAAAAGATCAGGACAATCCGAATGCGTTTGGTTGAATTTCTGGAGGTTAGTTGTTGTTTTCACTTTAAAATTTGTCCATTTAAAACAATAGTGTCACTCTTTGAGTGGTACCGGACACACCGTTCCTTGTATTGAGGCGGGGATGACTCTTTCACGTCACAAAGGATTCTTGGATCATTCTCTTAAAGGATCAAGTCAATCCAAATGCATTTGGATTAATTTTTATAGTTCAGTGGTTGTTTTCACTTAAAAATATGTCCATTTTAAACAAAAGTGAGACCCTTTGAGTGGTACCGGCCACACCGTGCCTCATATTGAGGTGGGGATGACTCGTTCACGTCCCCAACACACCTATGGATCATTCTCTCAATGTATAAACACAATCTGAATGCATTTGGTCAAATTTCCATAGGTCAGTTGTTGATTTCACTAAATATCTGTCCAATTTAAACAAAAGAGAGACCCTTTGAGTGGTACCAGCCACACCATGCCTCGGATTGAGGCAGGGATTACTCGTACATGCCCCCAATTCACCCGCGGATTGTTCTCTTAAAGGATCAAGACAATCAGAATGTGTTCGGTCAGATTTCTGTAGATCAATTGTTGTTTTCACTAAAAGTTTTACTCATTTTAAAGAAAAGGGTGACCCTTTGAGTGGTACGACCCACACCATGTCTCATATTGAGGCGGGGATGACTCGCACACATCACAAAGTACCCTTGTATCATTCTCATAAAGGATCAAGACAATCCAAATGCGTTTGGTTAGATTTCTGTAGGTCAGTTGTTGTTTTCACTTAAAAATCTGTCCATTTTAAACAAAAGAGAGACCCTTTGAGTGGTATCAGCCACAATGTGCCTCAAAATAAGGCGGGGTTGACTCTTACATGTCAAAAAGGACCCATGGATCGTTCTTATATTGGATCAATACAATCTGAATGAATTTGGTCATATTTTCATAGGTCAGCAGTTGTTTTCATGTAAAATTGTGTCCAATTTAAACAGAAGAGAGACCCTTTGAGTGGTAATGGCCACACCGTTCTTCTGAATGAGGCAATGAGAACTCTTTCACGTCCTAAAGGGCCCATGGATCATTCTCTTAAAAGATAATGACAATCTGAATGCGTTTGGTCAAATTTCCATAGGTCAGTTGTTGTTTTCACTTAAAAATTTGTCCATTTAAAAAAGAAGAGAGAGCCTTTGAATGGTACCGGACACACCATTCCTCATATTGAGGTGGGGAGGACTCGTGCACTTTCCCAATGCACCTGTTGATCGTTATCTTAAAGGATCAACATGATCCGAATGTGTTTGGTAAGATTTCCGTAGGTCAGTTGTTGTTTTCATTTAAAAATATGTTCAATTTAAACAAAAGGGAGACCCTTTGAGTGGTATCGGCGACACCGTGCCCCGAATTGAGGTGGGGATTACTCATACACGTCCCCTATGCACCAGAGGATCATTATCCTAAAGGATAAAGACAATCTGAATGCGTTTGGTTTGATTTATGTAGGTGAGTTGTTGTTTTCACTTAAAATTGTGTCCATTTTAAAGAAAAGAGAGATCCTTTGAGTGGTACAGGCCACACCATGCCTTTTATTGAGGAATAGATGACTCATACATGTCATAAATGACCCTTGGATCATTACCATAAAGGATAAAGACAATCTGAATGTGTTTGGTTAGATATCTGTAGGTCAGTTGTTGCTTTAACTTAAAAATATGTCCATTTTAAACAAAAGAGAGACCCTTTGAGTGGTACCAGCCACACTGTGCCTCAGATTGAGGTGTGGTTGACTCTTACATGTCACAAAGGACCCATGTATCATTATCATAAAGGATCAAGATGATCCGAATGTGTTTGGTCATATTTTCATAGGTCAGTTTTTGTTTTCACATAAAATTATTTCCAATTTAAACAGAAAAGAGACCATTTGAGTAGTACCGGTCACACTATGCCTCGGATTTAGGCGGGGATGACTCATACATCTCACAAAGGACCCTACTAAAAGATCAAGACAATCCAAATGTGTTTGGTTGAATTTTGATAGGTCAGTTTTTATTTTCACTTAAATATTTGACCATTTTAAAAAAAGTGAGACCCTTTGAGTGGTACCGGCCACACTGTGCCTCAGATTGAGTTGAGGATGACTCGTGAACATCATCAACCCACACATGGATCATTCTATTAATGTATAAATACAATCTAAATGCGTTTGATCAGATTTCCATAGGTCAATTATTGTTTTCATTTAAAAATATGTCCAATTTAAACAGAAGACATACCCTTTATGTGGTACAGACCACACCGTGCCTCAGATTGAGGCGAGGATGACTCGTGCATGTCCTGAATGCACCGGTGGATCGTTCTATTAAATGATCAATGCAATTAGAATGTGTTTCATCATATTTTCATAGGTCAGTTATTGTTTTCACTTAAAAATTTGTCCAATTTAAACCGAAGAGATAACCTTTTGATTAGTACCGGCGACACCGTGCCTTGTATTGAGGGGGGGATTACTCTTACACATCCCCAACCTACCCATGGATCATTATCCTAAAGGATCAAGACAATCCAAATGTGTTTGGTCAAATTTTCATAGGTTATTTATTGTTTTCACTTAAAAATATGTCCATTTTAAACATAAGTGTAACCCTTTGAGTGGAACCAGCCACACCGTGCCTCGGATTGAGGCGGGGATGACCTGTGCACATCCCCAATGTACCTGTGTATTGTTCTCTTAAAGGATCAACATAATTCGAATGTTTTTGGTCAGATTTCCGTAGGTCAGTTGTAGTTTTCACTTAAAAATATGTCCAATTTAAACACAAGAGAGACCCTTTGAGTGGTACAGGCCACACTGTGCCTTATATTGAGGTGGGGATTACTCGTACACATCCCAAATTTACCCCTGGATTGTTCTCAAAAATTATCAAGACAATATTAATGTGTTTTGTTGGATTTTCGGAGGTCATTTGTTGTTTTCACTTAAAATTGCGTCCATTTTAAAGAAAAGAGAGACCCTTTGAGTGGTACCGGCCACACTGTGCCTCATATTGAGGTGGATATGACTCATGCATGTCATAAAGTACCCATAGATCATTTTCATAAAGGATAAATACAATATGAATGCGTTTGTTCAGATTTCTGTTGGTCAGTTGTTGTTTTCACTTAAAAATCGGTCCATTTTAAACAATAGAGAGACCCTTTGAGTGGTACTGGCCACATCGTGCCTTGGATTGAGGCGGGGTTGACTCTTACATGTCAGAAAGGACCCATGGATCGTTCTCATAAATGATCAAGACAATCCTAATGTGTTTGGTCAGATTTCTGTAGGTTAGTTGTTGTTTTCACTTAAAAATCTGTCCATTTTAAATAAAAGAAAGGCCCTCTGAGTGGTTCATCATTCATGCATGTTGTTGGTGTATATCATCTGTTAAAATGGTGAATTTACTCATTATAGAAAGGATGTTTTATTTAATAACAATTACAATATTCCAATGTACATTTACATACAACAATATGTCATCTGTTGATCCACTAAACCCCGCTCAAAAATGACCGCCAATTGTACACATCCCCAAATTAGATCTTCATGTTATTTGTGTACAATCTGTCATTAGGTATGTGGCCCACTAATTTCTGAACATATCTATATCGTCTTGTGAGTATGAGGATTTTCGGCAGTCAGAGTAGTACCTCAAAATATAAAAATAAATAATTAGTAAATAAATTAAGCGAACTAGTAGTTGTTTTGGAATGTACCTCTTTAGGGAAGCTTGTTTCTTGATTAAAAATGATCTCCGTCATAAATTTAACAACATAATAACCGCAATCATTATCATTTGTTTGTTTTGGAAACTACAAAAGAATTTATCATTAGGAGAATAAGTAACTTGTTTTGTGATATGTTTGGATAGTGAAATTGTATTATATATACCCTTATATTTGTCAAGACGTGGTACTTGCTCGCCGCCTTAGGCTTAGCCCTTGTCCTCATTCCATTTTTAGATGATAATTATACACCAACCTATCATATAATAATACTAATGAAAAGATAATATAAATTATATTACTTGATGTTTAGACCTAAAACATAGGATGTAGTGTCTTACAGATTCACAAACTCCATCATGTGTGGTCGGTTTGATGGATATTCTTGCTTTGAATCCAGAAAATAAATCATTGGAGTATCCAAGTTCACCACAATTAGCATCCAATGTTGCCTACAAACAAAAAAAGGAATAAGTAATAAAAGAAGTAAAAATATAATTTATATGATTTAATCGTAGAGTTTTACCCCTACATGGTTGGTATTAAGAAGATTCTGTCATCTCTATTCTTGCTTTCAAATGTTTTCAGCATGCTGTTCACTATTTCATTTTTTATGGCTCTATTTTCATCAGATGTGATGATGTGGTATGAGGACTAACGAGTCCCAATCTTGGATCGTGTGAAAATTCCTTCAATTATTTTTCATATATACATCTGTCAACTATACAAAATTCATTTAGTCATAATTTTCACATTAGATCAGCTTTTAGAAAATCAATTAACGGAAACATACCTCATATATATATTTACAACTGTGATGCCTGGCCAACCGTTTTCAAGGATCTTATTTACATTTTCAACCACAACAAAATCTTGAATTTCCACGTCGTATATATTCTCTTTGAAAACCACTATATGAATACTACCACCTATTAGCTTTGTATCCACATGAGTCTTCAATGCTAGTAAATGTGGATTGAGAACAAGTGGTGTTATTTTTCTTTCATTAGCTCCTTGGGATCAATTGGTCAATCCTTTAGATGGTTTTGAGCTGACATTTTAACCCCCTTCCCTTTCTCCGTCTATAATAACATTCATTGGTTTAAACCCCTTTTTCATTAATTATTAAAGGTTTAGGTTGAAAAAAAGGAAATAAATACCTCTTTGGCCCCATGTACTCTTACAAGTTATGACGACCATGCAATGAATGTTGCAATAGACGTTTCAACCATATGAATATCATCATCATCAAGTGGAATAGGTAGCTCTGCATTTGGTTCATGAGCTACAGTAATCGTCACTTTCAGATGATTATTCGGAAGTGTTCTATTATGCAGCGTGTCATCTAGGATGTTGAAAACTATAGACCTCCCTACAAGGTGATTGGTGGGTGTTGACAGATATAAATCGCAATCATTATCACCCTGTAGAAGATCAGTATAGGAAAAGTATCAGTGTTTGTCTGATTCACATTTCATAGGAACAATTATTAGAATATTTATTACCACGACTAAGATATCTCTTTTAGGGGAATGACTCACCTCAAAGCTGGTGGGGGCGAGGAGGGATCCTCACGTGTGGGTTATTCCTGAGTTGCGTCTTCTCTTTGCTTCCCACCGATAATAGTTTCTATCAACTATCCCTGCCATTGTAATCGTTCTTCAAGGTTTGCTAATTTTTCTCTCATTTGTTTCAATTTTTCATCTCTATAATATGTTTTTTTCTCCTTCTCAAAATATACTCGTGGTGTTACGCAAAACCACACACCCCTCACACGACAGTATTTTTCTGGCTGCTTCAAAGCCATCGATAATAGGTCTACATCCACTACAGGATTAGCTGATTCCTCTGACTGTCAGATATAGGAAAATAACCAATTATTTTTATGTAATATCAAATTAAAACAAATCTTTTTATCATTGTGTCATACTTACACATATTTCCCACAATTTTTGTGTGTTCTCATCTACTAGCTTCCCTTCCTTATTCACACATACCTCCTTCAAAACAACATGATGTGGGACAGAAGTATTGATAATCAAACTGAGGAATACATGTATCCTAAAACAACGTATTATCACCCATAATATACTTGAAACTCATCATCCCCATGGTGGACAATAAATGCATCACATTATTCTTAGGATATCAGGTTAGCGTAGACAATGGGTGGGTGCAAGTTTATTTTACCTTTGGAATATTTCAGGTGACATCTTGTTAAAATAGTGCAAAAACCTCAATGACTCTTTCTTGCAAGGCTTTGTACATAATCCCTGGGTGAATCGTATACTATAAATGTATTCTGTAAGAGATTGAGAAGAGTAATACATTGTTTAATTATTTTATTTGCTAGTAAATTAAAGAAATATATTCAAAATGTTACCGTAATATCTTCCCAGATCACAGCCTTCATCCCGAACACAACATGGTTCCACGAATCTTTGTCAATCAACATGCATTTTCGAGTGACAAATCTAATGTAAATAAAAACATAGCCTTGTTTGGATTCATATGTTGGCCTCATGCATTTCATCTGACGTCAAATTTTATTCCTTTTCTTTTCCCCTTAAGAACATTGGCTAACACCGTCAAACTACGACGCACCTGTGTTTTCTGCGATGTCGATCCTTCATTCCCGACCATTTCATCGATATCAACATCATCTGTATGTTCTTATGAAATTGTATCAATGACATGTGATGATGGTTGTTGGACCTCAACACTAGGAGCTGTAGGAGCCATAGGAGCCACAGCAGCAGGAGCAGCAGGAGCAACATCAGGAGCAGCAGCAGGAGCAGCAGCAGCCGCAGCAGCAGCCGCAGCACCTGCAACAGTATCTTGAGATACTTGTTCAGCCTCAAGGTAACGAGCACCAGAATGGGCAGAAGTAATTATCTACAAAAGTGGTTGAACAGTTAATTTAGATTACATAAATTCAGTAATGATAATATAATAACATGATATAACAAGATCTATATTACAAAAAAATATAACTTGTTTTTTTAACTCTCTTTATTTTTTTCAAAGGATGAAGGGATTTGACACCTCTATCGATTATCGAAATCCCTAAATTTCTGTCTCCTCAAACATAAAAAACATCATCTACATTGGGTCTACTCTGAAATGATTACGACATACCACTGAAAGGATCATCCTTCCAGGGGCATTTTGCAATGTTCCGATTACACTTTCATATACATTTTTTCCACATGCCTCACATTAAGAAAATATCTGACGTACAAACAATTCCAGTATTGTAATTCTAAAAAATGATCTCTTTTTCAAACCATTTTTCGTAAGGTTTTTTGAAAAAGTTTTACCAAAATAATTCACATCTTTTACTTTCTCAAATGGCTGATCACATATTAGTGGAGGTAGTGTTGTACATTGTTCTAAACATCCATTGAATGATGTCGTCCAAGAACGGTTCTTATGCCGATGAGGTAGAAATCTATGATGTCCTAAAAACATAGATTTCGATGAATGTTTCAACCTAATTGATTATGTATCTTCTTCACACATGGGACACCCTTGAGTTCCATTAAAGCTATAGCCTGAAAAATTTCCATAAGTAGGGAAATCATTTATTGTCTCATACAACATCTCTCTCAACGTGAAGTATTAACTTTTATAAGCTTCATACAACATAACACCTGAATCCCACAATAACTTCAAATCCTCAATCAAAGGATCCAAATATACATCAATATCGTTACCTGGTTGTTTTGGTCCTGGTATAAGCATAGATAACATGATGAATTTCTGCTTCATGTATAACCAGGGTGGCAAGTTATAATTTACCAACATAACATGCCCTGTACTATGAGTAATGGTTTGAAAACCAAAAGGATTTACTCCATCTGTATATAATAAAAGAAGAAAGTTTCATCGCTCATTTCCAAATTCAGGATACTCATGATCAATTTTCTTCCATTTAGGAGAGTCATCCGGAAGACATAATTTCCCATCTTTATTTATTTTATCTGCATGCCATGACAATTGTCTTGCAGTTTCTTCACTTCCATATAGACGCCTAAACCTTGGAATGATTGGAAAGTACAAAAAAAATTTGTAGGATTGGATTCATCGTACTTGTATTAAGAAGTACCACACTTTGGGCATTATTTAAGTGATTTGTTCTCCCATCGAAACAATACACAGTCTTTTGAGCAGGCATGTATTCTTCAAGAAATCATACCCATCGAGTGTAGCAATTTTTTAGCCTCATATGTCCGGCTTGGGAGCTCATAATCTTTAGGGAGCATGTCATTCAAGAGAGAAAGTACTTCTGTAAAACTGAAATCACTCCATCTATTGCCTGATTTCAATTTATACAACTTCAGTACAGCTGACAATGTTGTATACTTGGTGCAACCAGCATACAATGGCGTCTTTGCAGAACTCTTTAACTTCTCAATCAATTTTGGGAAATCATGGAGTTCATCATCAATTGTCTTTGTCATTTCCTCAATATGATATTCATCATCATTGACATCTATAATAACATCCTTCAAACGGTCTTCTTCATTATTCATATTTGTATTCATATCTGATGATCCATAAAATGCAGTTTTATCCCAGCCAGTAGCTACATTCGCTTTTTCTCATTTTTTATTCAAACATTTATAACTCTGATCTATTCCATGACATATGAAATGTTCATCCAACTCCTCTGGAGTAATTATTCTTTAATAACAACAATGAAGACACGGAAAAAGGATTTGAGAAGGATCCTTTGTGTGATCCTTTGCAAATTTGATGAACTCTTTCACTCTGTTTTTGTACTCTATTATCAAACGATTAGCATCCATCCAATCTTTATTCATCTTCATCCTATTTGAATCTCAAATATTAGTATTAGTGGTTCATGTACACAAAAAAAAATACTTCCAAATACAGTAGAAGAGAACCAATTCCTCATAAAAATAGATATTAATAGACCGTAACCATTAGTATTTATTCATCTTCATTAAATATAATTACATTTGATTCATTGTGGTTTCCTCAAATCACCCCAGACCAAACAAAAGAATAATCAAGAATGATTCATCTACCACTCATAGGTCTCTACCCTACATTAAATATCATCATGCCTAAATACCCATATATTTACACATACACATGTAAAAAACACATAAAAAACCATATCCACATCAGAACCAAAGTACCAATATGGATTTCAATCAGGTTACTCGACTAAAGTGGTGGTGTGTAAGAAATAATAAGAAAATATAATAAGTATATAGTCACAAATAAATCCGAAACTGGTGTTAATGATCCATTAAACCCAAGGTATCATTCCATCTATTAGAATACTTTGAAGGATCTCATATGCGACAGTAGTCCCAGGTGGTGAAGGTTCCTGAGGAGGAAGGCAAACACACACATATCGGGGTTCGAGGTCAGGTCACTAAGGTTGAAGGTGGCCCGATACTCCTACAAGGTTTCATTCCATATTTCAAAAACCAAGTACTGGTACCCAAGGATGTTAACCCACTACTGGTGGAAGTGAAATCATTCCTGATGATCATGCCAAGAAGAAATGGAAATAAAGATGGGGGAGTGGTTCAAAATACCTCAAGAAAGATGAAAAAACATGGTATTTGAGAATAGGTAATTGGATTTCATGTTGGCTAGACACCAATCCAATAGACTCCACAAGCAGTGATGGCCCCTTCAGTTGTTGCACCAGGTGAAACTATCACCAGAGAAGCTGAGATCAATGAGGCCCTTCCCAACCATGAACTAAACAAACTCCATGATGGCCTTCCTCTGGAATGGGATTCTACCTTTCCTTTCCATTGGGTTGGAAATGACATTAAATTCACCCCCAATAAACAATGGATTGTGGCCGGGATCGAAGGCATTTTGTTCAATCTATAGATATTCTCTTTGAAGAGAGTCATAGCTTCCAAAAACAGAAGTCATAAGGAAAGAGGTGTCACCGTTGGACACCTGGGTAGTGATGAATTGATTCCAATCTTGAACAGTATCAACAATATATTATTGTGCCTAAATACCCATTTGTGTATATTGGAGGGGTCATAGTGTATAAATCCATGCAACTTAATCTTCAATGAAAATTATATGATTATTATATGGTCTTTTGTGTTATTTGACAACAACAACAATGACATTATGCTTTCTGATTTCTATGGTGAGGAAGTACAATTTAACATGGGCACTAAGACCATGAGAATTATATATGAAGATAATAATGATGGATAGGACATGGCTCTGGCATTGGATATAGAGCTAGTAGCCTTATTGAAGTGAGAGGATGATCTCTCATTGAGGTCCCTTGATTTTGAACATGTTCATAATCCCTTCTGGTTGGTAAGCATCATATGAGTGGGAGATGAGGATCCAAAGGGGAAGGGGAAGGATGGGTAATGAAACATGGGGGATGGTGAGGTAGTTATCTCTGGATCAATAATTATTTGGAGCTGGATGACAGGCTCAGAGCCAAGGGAGACAGAACAAACACTGCTAGGAAGGGGCCTGGCCACTACATATAAGCAGTCAGTAACCTCCGAGAGGGAGGTCAGAGATGGAGGTAGGGGTGCCAAGGCTAGAAAGCTTGGTGGTCTGGGCATCATGCCATACAAGTGCACTTCCAGACAAAGTCACTAAGATTACATTAAGTAAAGAAGGTGGAACCCTTCAAAGAAAATAGGGTTCAACATTGGATGACCTAAAAATGCATTAGAACCGAGTGGTGTTTTCCTTAAAGAAAAAGGTTATCCTTCATTCCTTACATTATGGTGACATGGTGTTGGATCTAAGGGAATCGATGATACCAATGAGGAATCTAGTGAAACTAGAATCCATGTGGGAAGGACCTTAAATTTTTTATAAACTTCACTCTGATAGTGTAAACTCATATATCACCATTGATGATGATAATATCAATATTTACACCAATACTAGGTTTCACAAGAGATATTTTACATGAATAAACCATCCATTTTAAATAAAATCAACCCATTTCAAACATTCCCCAAAGATTACACATTTTTATTTATAGTAAAAAAACTATACTATTAGAAAATCCTAGAATAATGGAGTAATGATAAAAGAAAAAATAAATATGTCATAGCCACATATGATCAAATAGTATGTGAAATTATAAAAAATACCCCATAAAACACCACTAAATTTAAATTTCAACAAAAATATTCTATTGAATCATTCCTCAAATCATGATGATACTCATGCCATGATACATGCACCGTGATGTGCCTGATCAACATCATCATCAACAACTTCACTAACAAGATAACAAACTAGAATTCATCACTTTAGGAACCTCATCACTCATTTCCAACCCAAAATAACCTAATAATATAATTAAATCAAAGCATATATATTCTATAATTCAAACCACACCTTCTCATAAAGGTGATTGTTGGAAGAATTTATATAACATATCCAGCCATACCACCATCAAATTAAATGGTTTCTATGATCTAAAATAAACAAATACAAAATCACCTAAAAACCCACCGTAGTCATTAGAAAAAAGGTGATACCTTAGGAGTAATAGAAATATATTGGATTATCACCCCAAGAACCCCATCACAATATGGATGAAGAACACTCATGAATCTACGATGAAGTAGAATCATCACCACCAGAAGAAATGAAACCTAGGGATCAAATAATTCAACACGAAATCCACTAGAATACAATTGACGGGAAAACCTAACATCCCAAAACTCTAATTAAGAATGTTTTAATAGTTTGAAATGACTTATAGAATAATAGTTCTCGAACCATTAGAAGATGTTCGACCAAACTTGAGCTTCGACAGGGGGCATTACCCTAGAGACATACATGAAGAAGAAAAGGATGAATCATGTAGACTACAACCATCATAATCTCAAATATCCATTAAATCTGTCATGGAAAATCAACATATGGTTATGTGTGATGGAAGAGGAGAACAATATTAAAAAAATGATTTCGAAAACATGACTTAAAGGGAGGTTCGGCAAGGAGAAGCTCAACAGGCGGCAGAGGCATGACAATGCGAAGCACGAGTGCGTTGTGGGCAGCAGAGGTCTGACAAAGCGAGGCTTGAGGGTAGCGGAGGCCCGGAATCATTAAGCATAGTGCGCAGCGAAGGTCTGTAAATGAGAATCTCGAGGGTGGCGGAGGTCTGGCAACGCGAACTCAGCGAGCGGCGGAGGGGAGTCGCAGGGTTCATGTTCTGCGAGAGCTATAGGACACGATAAAACAAGGGCACTATGCGACCGACTTTATAAAAATGTAGACTACGGTATTATCAGTGCTATCAAAGCTCTGATAAAGACAACCTTTATCAGCAGTAAAATTATAGCGCAGATAAAGGTATCCTTATTGAACGCTTTTTTAGCCCTGATAATAGTCCTCTTTATCAGCACTAAAAAATCACTGATAAGTCCTTCGTGTATGCGCACTAACATTTTAGCACTGATACATGGAATCTTTATTAGCGCTTTTCTAGCACTGATAAACGGTTTTTTATCAGTGCTTTTGTAACACTGATACTGGATTTCATTATCACTGCTTTTCTAGTGCTGATAAAGACTTCCTCAATCAACACTAGAAAATCCTAGATAAAGAATCCCTTTATCAGCACTAAAATTTTAGTGTTGATACAGGGTTTCTTTATCAGCTGTTATTTCTTAGCACTGATATAAGGTGGTGCTTCCCTTTTTGTTTTTGTAGTAGTGTCCTACAAGGAGAATGATGGAACCCACAAACCAACCCATAAATTCCAAGTTATTTATTCTATAATTAATTTTTTTCATTTCATGTTAGTTTAATATTTTCATTAATTTAAATTTCAAAACCTTCCTAAATTAGAAAAACAATTAAAAAGAATTATATTATGTGAATTAAATTAAGTGAGTGAACATATGAGAATGTTCCTCAAGTGATACGAACCTGGTCATCCATTATACTACACTAGGAAATTTAAATTGCTTTTTACATGCCCTATGACAGGAGTGCATCACATAAAACAAAGGAAATACATTCATCTCTACACATGTATATTTATACATCACATATAACAATAATATCCAGATATACTTAACAAATAAACACATTCTAGAGGTATGTCACAACCAAATTATACTAGTCTATGATTCCATATAGAATATTCCACAAAGCACTCACCCGAGAGAACACACTTCGGAATATAATAGCATTAATGATGTCCATCCAATAGGTACTTCTTATTGGGTCTCTTCATGAGAAAGGTCAAGCTAATAGTTTGAATAGAATACAATACATAGATGAGGATCACTGGCAAGGCCATGGGGTGATACTAACAAATCAATCTGGATTAACCTGCTAAGTGGAGGATTGAATCCCATGTATTCTTGGTCACGTAGATACCAATAACTCCACCTAGGATATGAATATGAAAAAAGGATCTCACTCTGGGCCTCTCAGAGGGATTCCAAAAACTCTATCTAAGAATTAATGTTGAAGGAATCGTTGTCCCCGGAGTAAAAATTTATTGCATACTAACCCTCATGGAAAAGACAAAGGTAACAAACCCTTACAAAATGTTTCCATGATATAGAGTAAAAGTGCTCCAAGACATGTATAAAAGAGTACAATGTGTGTAGTAGGGTCACAATCCATGTCCCTTGAACCCGTGTCTTGCCCGTGTAAATGGATCATCTCATCAAACTGTGTCCATGTAGTAGTACACACCATGTACATATCCAATTTACTCTAACCATGTGCTAGTACACGTCACCATCCTATGCATGTATTCTCAATTACCAGTACACAGCTTAGCCTATGAACATCTTCCCATGTAAACATCCCGTGTGATTCCTGAGTACATGCTGAGTGTCCAAGGTGATACCACATGCTATGTGAAAGGGGTCAAATTCCATGTGATATTTTACATCCTATGGAAACCCTAATCAAAGCTCATATGGCCCCACACAACGTATAGATCCAGATTAAACATTGTGTTGTTTAGGATTTTTTAGAATCCCATATCTACTCCCGTATTTGATTCAATGCCTCCAAATTTCTATCTGGGGATTGTTTCACCATGAGATTGAAGATCCCAACTCAACCAATCCTTTTTGTTGATGAAGAATGCATTACTCCATCAAATCTACTCAAAAAATGAATCAAATTTTCATCCATTGTTGTGTGTTGAGGAATGGTAAATTGGGTATCCTCTGTCATCTAAATTGCATTATCTCCATCATCACACCTCTGTCAGGCTATACCAATCTTAGATCTGCAATATTGGTTCGTTGCACCATGAAATGGGTGCGCAATGATTGATTGATCATGAATGCTCGTGACGAACGATGAATGGGGGGAGAAAATAAAAAGAACATATTGGAGTAAAAAACCTTGATTGATGTTTATGTTTATCTTGATCCATCATTATTAAAATGAAAATCAGAATAATAAAATTAAAAATATATTCTCCCATCAAAACCACATAAAATAAACTCATCTTGCATAATGATCAAACCTCAAATCAATATTTTCATTGATTGATTCATTTTCATTGTATAAATCATGAACGGGGAAGAATAAAATAAAAACACATGCCGAAAATTGATTCAAATCGATCACTAATGAATAATGGGGGTAGTGGCGTGTTTTTTGGTGAGATCCTTTGAACCATTTTTGCATCGATCATTGACCAAAGATCCTATCGCAATTCATCTGAGAGGATTCACTAAAGCTCTATCCAATGGCTCTCCAACGGTTTTAGGGTTGTATACCTAACCCTAGTATTTCTCCCTAATAGTCTATTTAAAGTCCATCAATCACAACATCAACAAAAATGAAATAAAATAATTTATTAAATTATTTTTTTCCTTTCCACGCCTGTGATGACTTTTCTATAAATGACCCACACCAACTAATGTTATGTCACTCCTAGGTTAAACCTCGAATTATGAACTCAATGGTACCATCATATTTCCGACCAGGGTACCCATTTAGAAGTTATTACACTTTTTCATGAAAACTGTGCATGCATGCTATTTAATACATTTCAAACATTTATTTTCGGAACAACGGCCTCAGAACCGCCCAACGTCTCAGTGCCTGGTCTCACAAATAATCTATATAGTATCCAAAAAAATAGTTCAGGGAAAATCTAAGATAACATAGTATGACACCACTAATGACAACTAAAACAATATCTAATCAATATCAAGTGTATGCAGTTGTACAAAGAAATAATTACAATGCATAAGTAAACAGTTATCATATTATCAATTAATCTTTATTTAACTATATAAACCCTTGGGTTCCCATAGACACTCATACCTCAACCCCCGCTTCAACTCATGTCAGAGGCTAAAGTATATCTGAGGGATATCATATCTTATAATTCCATTTTTATCATTCAATACCTACCCTAAAATATGTTAGAGCCTAAAGTATGTCTAAGGAATATCATATCTCATAATTCCATTTATATCATTATTAAATTCATATTTTAATTCACATGTTACCATTCATACAACCCACAATAGAATGTCCATGTTTCTATTCATTAATTCACAACTAAATGACCATGTTACCATTCATACCTTACACATTAGAATAATCTTATTCACATTCTCTATTTCACAACTAAATGGCCATGTTACCATTCATACCTTACACATTATAATGACCACATTCCCGTTATTTAATTCATAACTAAATGACCTTGTTACCATTCGTGACACATAATTAAATCAAAAATTAATTATCCACATCATTAACATTACTAATTCCACAATTAGTTAAACATAAATATTCCATTAGTTATTTCAAAATTTAACTAATCACATAAATAACATTAATTAATTCAAAAAATAAATAATCACATAAAATACATTAATAAATTTCAAATTAATTAATCACATAAATTATATTAGTAAATTCAATAATTAATCAAACACACCAATTTTATTACTAATTAAATAATTAGTTTATCACATAAATCCCCTTAATTAATTTTTTAATTAATTGAGTACTTAAATCCCATTAGTTAATTATTAAATTAATTAATCAATATCCACTAACTAAAAACCACATAATTAATTCCATAATTAATTTTCTCAATCACAATCTCAATAGATCATAATTATTTCCACAATTAAATATCTCAATCCTAAAATATGATTATCTCAAAATTAACTATACAATCAATTATCTCAATCTATAATTTCTAAAATCCCCAATTTCCTATCTCCTCAATTAATTAATTCAACAAATTAATTAATTAGATTAAGAATGTAATTTCTAAACATCTAATAGAAATTATACAATTAATTTCATGTCATTTAAATAAATAATTTGATTTTTGAATTACAGACAACCTACCTCAATTCGTTGATGAGCGATCACCCAATGAAAATCCACATAATTTGAGCATCACAATTATATAGAAAGAGATTCAAATTTAAACCCCTAAAAAAGATCAAATCAATCAATATCTCTTAAATATAGATATAAATCTACAATACTAGATCCAGATCCACAAAAAAATTTATATATACAATCAAAATAGGAAGAAAACCCCCTTTTCTAGAGTAGGATAATAAATGATACGGAATATGAAACCAAGCGAGGTAAGATCCTCTTATAGGGAGGGGTGAAGATCTTCAATCCAGGCTTAAAATAACAAATTAAAAAGTTTTTTAAGTATTTTAATCCGTATAGGATTCTCCAAAATCATGAAATATTACCCAGGGATAAATGGGGATCAAATAATAGTTAAATGGGGGTTTTGGTGATTAAAAATCTAATTTTTTGGTGATTTAAAAATTCATGCATGGTTAGTTGGGCAGGGGAGCACAGTTTCTCTTAAATGTATACCTAAATGTGAGCTTCTATTATGGGGGTTCATAGTTTCTCATAATAGGCTGTACAAAATGACAAAACATGTGTCAACCATGTAATTCTTCTCTGTCCAAGGTTGCATGGTTTGCTAGGTAGGGGCGCACGGTTAGGGAAAACCGTGAGCCTACTATGCACTACCCCTATCCCTTCAAATTTTCTAAAATTTTCACCCAAACACACCCCAAGGTAAAAACCAACCCAAGTACACTGATACAAGGCAAAAATAAATACCAGAAATTAAGACCAAGTCATCTTCTGGAAAGGTCGAGATCTTACAATGTCACCACCTTATAACATCTTATCCTTGAGTTTCACTCCAAAGAATCTCTATGATTCTGAGTCAAAAATATTAGTACAATAATCCCACATACCTTCATTCCATTCCCATGTCTCCTCCCACATATTCCCAAGTTTCCACGATACACAAACTATAGGCATGGTCTTTCCGCGCAACACTTTCTCACTGTGATTCAACACACATATTAGATTCTCTTCAATGGAAAAATCTATCACAATCTCAGCATCATCCATATAAATCACATTAGAATGGTTTGGGTGATACCAACCTAGTTTTTACAATTAGAAAACATCATACATAGTGATGTATCTCTGTAGAAGATCCAATCAGTATGCCACTAGCCTGATTCTCTCCACCACCTCAAACAGTCCAACAAACTCGGGTGCCCAAATGCCCTGTCTCTGTATTCTATAGCGATTGAATCTTGGAAACGCCCAAATGAATACATGATCAGCCTCTGTAAACTTTAGGTGTCATTTATTTCTATTAGCATATGACTTCTATCTACTTTGGGTCGTATCCATATATTTCTGAATCCACTGTACATGCTCTAACGTTTCCTACATGAGACTCGGTCCCAACAACTTAGACTCACTTACATCCATCCAGACTAGAGGTGGTCTTCATGGCCTACTAATAAGAGCCACATTTTGTTCCATCTATATAGTTTCCCAATAACTATTGCTATGGGTGAACTCAATTAGTGATAGGTGATTCTCCCAAGACCCACCAAAGATTAGAACACAAGCTCACAACATATCCTCAAGCACTTGTATAGTATGCTCTGACCACCCATCTGTCAGCGGGTGGAAATGCATACTCAATAAAACCAACATACCAAGAACCTTCTGCAATCCATATAATAATCGTGAAGTAAAACAAAATTTTCAGTATAAAACAATATTCTGTGGCATCTCGTGCAGACAGAATAGCACCCAAACATACAAATATCCCAACTTCTCCATTGAGAAAGACTCCAATATATTCAATAAATTCACTACCTTTTTCAGTCTATCCATAATAACCAAAATAGAATTATTCTTCTAAGGCATCCTCGGTAGAATGACCACAAAGTCCCGGGTCACTTTGTTCCTCTTCAACTCTATAATGGCCAACAAATGTAGTAAACCTATAGGTCATTAATTCTTGGCCATAACCTACTAATTGGTGTAGCATTGTTTCACAGACCTTACTATTGTATTTTTCATGTCAAACCGTTAAAACTATCTTTGTATTTCACGGTGCGTTTTGGTCACACCTTGATGTACCACCCACTTCGAGGCCTGAAACTCACACATCAGCTTGTCTCACGTTCTTTTAGGTATGACAACCTGATTTCTGACATAGATGACCTCGTCCTCATCTATTCTCCAATCAGAAGGTGACTCCCCACCTTCAAGGTTTTCCATCAAGGTAAAAAAATATAAATTCACATACTTTCTATCTTAGATCCATCTCAAAAATGTATAATCCAATGAAACTATTACGGGAGTCATCTAATCCTAACTCTCCTAAACCACAATTTGTATCTCGTCCAGTAAATCCATCATCTTCCACTTAGAACTAGACTCCTAAAACACATGAGTTTGAGTCTTCCTACTCAAATCATCATCATCAATGTTCTCCTTTCCAGGTGTATATTCTGGCTCAAAATTTAATGGTTGCATATACTCAACCAATCTCTGTTATCGAAGATTCAAGTCTCAAAGTGAAAATATGTACTTTAATCTCTTGTGATCAATATACAATGTAAAAAAGTTTCCCAATAGATAATTTCCACAACACATTAAAACATAAACCATTATAGCCAACATGAGGTCATATGTAGCATTTTTCGGTTCATGGGGCCTTAACTTCAAAGACTCATAAACCACAAATTGATCTCCTTGCATCAACACAACTCCAATTACAATCCCAGAAGTGTCACAATACACTGTGTACTTCTCAACATGCTCATGTAGGATCAATATTGGTACTGATGCCAAAATCTTCTTCATCTCCTAGATATTATTATCACAATCTTATGACTAATAAAACATTATCCCCTTTTTGGTCAAGCCCGCCAGCAATGTTTCCAATTGATAAATTTCCTGAATGAACCTATAATAATATTATGAAAATACTAGAAATCTATAAATATAAAACATGCTCTTGGGATGCTCTCAAGAAATAACTATCTGAACCTTCTCTAGATTTACCAACACACATTACTCCGAGATGATGCTACCCAAGAAGTGTACCCGATCAATCCAAAAAATTGTACTTAGATGTCATGATGTATATCCAATGCTCTTTTAGTGTACTTAGGATGATATCAAGATGTTGGTCATAAAATCATGTGTCTTGGAGTGCACCAAGTTGTCTTCCACAAACACTACCACAAACTGATCTAGGTTCAGATTAATGATTTTGTTCATTAAGTCTATAAACATTACTGGTGTGTTCGTCAACCAAAGAAATATTATGATGAAATCATATAGTCCATACCTGCTTCTAAATTCATCCCTTGGTATATTAGAATTCTAAACTATTATTTTATGATACCCTAATATCAAGTCAATATTTGAGAACACCCAAGCTCCTCTCAACTGGTCAAATAGGTCATCGATATTGGGGAGAAGATACTGGTTCTTCATAGTCATCATGTTCAACTTTCGGTAATCAACACATAAGCATAAACTCTTATCAGCCTTCTTTGCAGACAACACTAGTGAACCCCAAGGCGACATACTTAGACAAATAAATACCTTATCCTCTAACTCCTGTAGCTGAGTTGTGATCTCTTGAATATCATTCGGTTCCATTCTATATGGTGGAATAGAAATCATCTCTTCCCCACATATGAGCTCAATACTAAATTCCACATCTCTCTCAGGGGGAATCCCTGAGAAATATTAAGTAATCACATCCTAAAACCTATCCACTAAGTGTGAAAATACATCTCATTATACACGTCCATCATTCAGAAATAAACTAGAAACCTGGGTTGTGATCTCTCCTATTTGATGAGTAATTGGCCATACTCAGAATGCCTCGATATCCCACTCTCCACATTGAATATATTTGTAAAACTTAGAATATGTAATTGTCACTCTCTTATGGTAAAAATAAATGTGGGGACAATATATACTAACCAGTCCATACCCATAATTAGTTCAAAGCCTGACATGTCTATGATATAAAGATCCTATAGAAATTGATACGACCCGACCTCAAGACAACACACCTTGCACACAAAAATGTCTCTTGAACAAACTCCATGAGGTGTGTTTGTCATCAACCCCTCACTCACGAACTCCATCACAAGTCTCAAAAAATTAACAAGTATTTTAGAAATAAAGAAATGATAGGAATCGATATCAAATAAGGAACTAGATATCATAGAAGCATAAAAATAGTACCTCTCACTATCAATGGTCAGACCTTGATATCCACAAGTGTAGGGTGAAGAGAATGCAACAGTCTTACCCCACTTCCCCGTGAGGCATTCTATGTCCCATGTACTGCACTACTCTACTAATATGAGTGCTCTTACCCTAATGATCCACTTACACTACCTTTAACACCTTGTCCAGTAGAACTCCATATGCAAGACTAATATGGTGCAGAATATCCTCTTCCTACACTCTGATTCTGACTTGCTATACCCTTACTACTCATCTAGTGCTGGGTCCTGTAGAACTTTTGTATATGTACCATCTTTCTGCAAGACAATAACTATATTGGTGGTTGAGCGGACAATCTTAGAAAGTTTCTTAATCTATAACACTGGTGATAGATCACTCGATTAAGGTCCTATGCAATTGATCCCTCTTTTTAGGTACTTTGTTTCCTACTTCCCTGGTTGATGTTTTCATAGCAATGATTCATAATCTCAGATGTTGTACCTTATAATCATCCAAATGGAACCACCTTTCCTACACTATAAGACTCTTTAGGTTACCCATATATATGAGATCCTTATCCCCCACCTCAACAAACTCCTTTAATTGAAAATGGTTTACTGGGGACTTAATCTCACATTTAAGCCCATCCTAAAAATGTCTCATTGTAGTTATCTCATCCACTGCCAATGCTGGAGAAATGTGTTGCAAATGTGTAAAGTGTCCAACATAGTCTATCACATAAATACTCCCCCATGTCAACCTCATGAACTCAGCTACTCTCTCCTACCTAAGTATCTCTCGATATAAGTTCTTTAGAAACTTATCCAACAGTTCCTTCCATAACATACCATTAGCCTATACAATCCACACCTGAACATACCACCAGTGATTCACTGATCTTTGTATCATGTAAGCAGCCAAAATGACCATCCTATCTACAAGAGTCTCAAAGTGGTCAGATATAGTCTCGATAGACTCAACCCAGAAATCATATCTCTCAGGTCCACCCTCTCCAATAAAAGAAGGAGGGTGTTGAAATTGTAACTCCATTTTTAGATCAAATATACTCTTCACAACCCACCCTGGGTCTCTTCCCAAGAATTTCATGAAGTGGGAAAAGTTTTCTTGGAATTTCTCCTTGAATTCCTCACCTGAAACAATTTGAGCCATATTTCCTACTACTGGTAGATCATCTTAAGCCATATCCTCATGTTATCCTCTTAATAAATGTCTTCATAGAGAAATATATATAAATTACAAATATGTACCTTAGGAAACCCTTTACAAAATTATCACATTTAAGGTAAAATACAATATTCCACAAGAAGTCATTTCCCCAAACCCTACCACATAGTCAAAACTAAGGTGTTATCACTAACCTTAATAATATTAATCTGTGGTCCTAGATAACAAGGGTAAACACATTCTAATTAATAATGTTTCTCATTTAGACACCCATTTATTCTCATCTTACATCATTCTACAATCTTTCTGAATTTTATTTTCATTTCAATTTCACAAGTAAGGGAAAACAGTTCAAGTTCAATAAATTACCCATAAACCATTTTTCTATGTGTGCCTAAAATGATGCATGTCACAATAACCCTAAGTTCCTAGAATGACGCGTGTAACTCAAATCTTGTGCCATACTGGTCCACGACTCATAACATAGAAAATATTACCATCAATAATCACAATACACAACAAGTGTGTCACCCAAGTTGAAATAATATTCAAATGTAACATCAAATAGGAATAACAACAATCCCACCCTGGGTACTTGGGATCTCCCCCATACATGGGTTAGCTACTCATATGCATGAGATAATATTCAAGGCCCAGCTCTTTCAAGATTCATGTATACCTTTACCAAATAGTAATACAAAATAAAAAAGAAAAGAAAAATGGACTCTGATATAACTTTGTAATGTCCTGACCCAGGTTCCACACATCGGTGCCTTGAGTCGGTTAGTCACATGAACCCAGGTGTGCCTCCCCGTATGCTATAGGATACCGAATGGCACTGAGTCTCTTAAATATAGATAATGGGGAGACTATACCCCCTTTTATCATATTAAATACACTATAATAAAATAAGGAACAATAACTAAATAACATGTAATCATAACCTAAAACAACCGGTATCATGAGATGGATAAAAGTGGAAGTACAATATCAAAACTAAAGAAGAAAATATGTCGTTCCAATGTATGTTTCAAGTGACTAAAATTAAAATCAAAATAAATACACTGATGGTACCCCTAATTGGGTCCCGAATCATTTCTAGTTCCCTCATCCATGTTCTATCCCATATTACCCATATAACAATGATCTTTTCCCTTAACGTATCCAGAAAACACAAAGTCTATTTGGGTACCAATAAGGCAGCCCGAGTAGGGTGTGAGTACAAATTAGTAGCCCACCACCAATGGTGTATAAAACAATATATAGTTAAAAGAATGTGTATGAAGTTGTATAAATACATAATTACAATTCATAAGTAAATAGTTATCACATTATCAATTAATCTTTGTTTAACAACATAAACCCTCGAAATTTCATAGACACTCATACTGTAATGCTTTCTTTGGCTCATTCTGAATCCTGAAGTATGTCTAATGGATTTCATATCTCATAAATCCATTTTTACCATTAAATACCTACTTTGTCTCATACCGAGTCCTGATGTATATCCGATGAATATCTTATCACATAATGTCATTGATACCATTATTTAATTCATACTTGAATTCCCATGTTACCATTCGTACATCACACAATAGAATGACCATGTTCCCATTATTTAATTCATAGCTAAATGGCCATGTTACCATTTAAATTTTCTCCCAAACACACCCCAAGGTAAAACCCAACCCAAGTATTCTCAAATAAGAAAAAAATAAATACCTGAAATTAATCTCATGTCATCTTCAGGAAAGGTAAGGATCTTACGCAAAAAATTTCATTTAATCTCATGAATTATTCATCAATGGATTCTTCATCTCTCATTCTTATGTCTTCATACTTACTATTCCAAATTTTTATCTTTTCTTCCTTCACTTTAGTATTCCCATTGAATATTCTTTCCAGCTTATCCCACATACTTTTTGATGTTTTGAAACCCATCACCTTCATATAACCATTTTCTGATAAGGGCATAAGAATAGAATTTATAGCCTTTCCATCATCTTATATATTTATTTTATTAGTAAAAAACATAGGATATTGTTTCATAATATGTGTAAAACCAACTGTAAAAGCATCAAAAACATCTAGGCCAAGAAAACATAACCCTTGAAACCTATTAAATTTTATATCCTTATTTTCTTGTAGTAAATAACCATGAATGAAAATGTAGGAAATCACATAAATCACGTAATATTTAAAAGGATTGTTCTCGGTGTGAGAACCTACATCCTTTACATAGCCACTCCTGTGGGTTTATATAAATTCTCTATAATGAATAAGTGAATACAACTCATGTCCACTCCCGCTAGATAACTTTTAAGTCTCAGTATAAATTATTATAATAACTCCCATCAACTTACAAATTTTATTAAAAAAATTGAGCCAAAATAAAATAATAAATTATTTATTGAAACTTCTCCACAAATTCCCTATCTGGAATCCTCAGTCTGATGTGGCAAGGCCTGATTATCTCATTCCGATGGGGATGGGTTCAATGGACTTAGTCCAATGAATTTAGTCTAATGGAAACATAATGATGAACTTATTCTCAATATATATTACTCAAACTCTTCTCAAATTCTCAGTTAGACATTCCTTAGTCCGGTAAACAGAAAATTATGATGTCCAACTTTATTATGAGTTTTGATTCCAAAAAGATAACTTTGACATGAATTCTATAGTGCTCCACCTTTTCCAATCACATAAAAAAGATGTAAAGTACAAATATATTGTTCTTCTATTAATAGGAATCCTAGAAAGACAGAGGCATGAAACTGGAAAATTTTTCGTACTTAATTAAATACAAAAACATCAATATCTACGCATATTTGAATTTGAATTTTGACCTCTTAAACACTTCCCAAATATTTTGAAATCTTATTGAGCCTTATTTGTAATTATTATTATCAGACATCCTAAATTTTCTTCGGTATGCTGGAACTTCATTAGCTCATTATGATGTAACATACATAGATAATTAAAATGGAACATCCCCAACTCATTATGATGGAACATCCTCATCTCATTCTGAATTGACATTCCTCATCAGAGTTAGTCTGGTTGAATTTTTTCTTAGAGTTAGTCTAATTGAAATTTCTTCTCAAAGTAAATCTTTATTGAATTTCCTTCTCAATGTCATTATGATTGACTTTCCTCCTCAGAGTCAGTCTGATTGAATTTACTCCTCATAGTTAGTCTGATGTAACATCCATAGCTTTAGTCTGATAGAATACTCATAACAATGGAATTCTCATTACGATGGAAACTGCTATCTGCAACTTTGAAATTCTTCAAACCTCACTAGCTATAACTCATTCATAGTTCTAAAAACCTCTATTCTTTTTACTTCTAGATCCTATGCAAAAATTTTCTTGATTCCTATAACTAAGAAAATCTATATGATTCATCCATTTTTTCAAAAGAATTTATCATGAGAGTTTTTAGGATTTATAATAACTTGTAGATTGGAAAAGCACGTTCTTACTTACCTAGGAAATTATTATGACCTCTATTACTTTCAAAACCTTTTTTCCATTCAACCAAAACTCAATATGAATGGTTTCACCTATTATCCCCCTTTTCATTATAAGTATTGTATCACAATTGTTATAGAAAATTTATGATATTTGAGAATTAAAAACTAGAAAATCATAGTCTGGCTGAAGGTTAGAAATATTAAAACATTCTAACTCTTAACATCACTATCATTATTCAAACTCTTCAACAACATTTTGAATTTATAACCAACACTGATCTGAATGAAACTTGAACTTCTTGCTAATGGACCTAAGACCAATGATGTGTTTGATCAGCAACATTATTATTCTAACAACTTATCTGATTGGTGCTACATAGTTTGATACAATGTGTTTGGTGCTGCTCAGTCTGATCATCCGTATCCAAAAAACAACATTCTCTAAAACAAAACGTGTCTCCCTATTTATGTTTATCTTTGAAAATTTAGAAACATTCACCAGTTTTTCAAAAACCATTATATTTCAAAATATTAGTCTTCTACAAATACGAAAGTTTTTAAAAAAAACATCACGAAGGTTATTCAGTATACCATACCATTTATGAAATGGAAAGAAACCTATGTTGTCATACTTGCATACTTTGGGTTGGAAAGTGTTTTTTAAGGCCTATTTTAGGATGAAACTTTAACATTGAGGTGCAGAATGTGACTTTATAGGATAACTCAACGAAAGAATAGGATATTACCAATATAAACCATTATAAAAAAAGTAATAGTGGAAAGACATTCCATATTCCTTGAGAGGGAAAACATCTCTTAAAGTGATAGTGGGATGGAGATAGAATTAGATGAAGTTGAGACTCAAGGTACATAAGACTTGTCATAGGAACAGGTTCTATAAATCCCCATGTAAGAAGAAACTATTATAGAGACACAAGTAATGTGTGGGAGTATAAGAGAATATAGAGAACCAGAATGGTATGGTTTTCTTGTCACCAAGGATAGTGACTAATTATTAGTTCATAATAATGATCCTATAACCGAAAAGGAAACAGTAAGTGGCACGGATGTTGCCAAGTGAAAATAATCCATCATATCTAAAATGGATTCCTTCTACCGAAATCAAGTGTTTATTTTGGTAGATCCTACAAGGGATGTAGAACCCATTATGTGCATGTGGGTATACAATATGTAACTTGAAATTGAACAAAAATTTAGTACCTATAAGGTATGAATTGTTGTAAATGGATTTAAATAGCATCAAGAAATTAATTGAGATAAAACCTTTTCACCGGTTGTAATATTGAGATCCATCAGAATTATACTTGACATTGAAGCTTACCGTGACTATGAGATTTGAGAAATGGATGTCAAAACTACCTTAATTAATGGGAACCATAAGGCAGATGTTGATATAAAACAACTCGAAGGGTTTGTGACTACAAACGATGAAAATATACACAATTTAAAAAATAATCCATTTATGGATTAAATCAATTATCTTGGATATGGAACATTCATTTTGTTGAATCTATAATAGAATGTGGTTTCATAAAGAATGAGTTTTATCCTTGTGTCTACAAACAATTTAGTGGTATTTCATTCAATTTCTTTATAGTATATGTTTAGGAAATATTACTGATAGAAAATCAAATACCAGTCATACAATTTTTTAAGATGTGGTTGAATAAAAGAATCTCTATGAAAGACTTGTGAGAGATATCATATATATTTTGAATCAAGATCTATCATGATAGATCCAAGAAGTTTCTCAGTCTAAGTCAGAGTCATACATTGATAAGTTACTTAAGAGATTTAGTATGGAAAAATCCAGGAGGGGATTGTTACCAATTTTACATGGCATTCATCCTTCGAGGGAAATGTTTTCTCAGATACATGGGGAAATAAATAAAATGGAAAGGATTTAATAAGCATCAGTGATTGGGTCATTCATGTATATTATGATATGTACTAGGATAGATGTTTTGTATGCATCAAGTGCAGTAAAAAGATATCAAGATGATCCAGTTGACCTCTATAAGAGGGAAGTCAAGATTATCATTAATTATTTGAAGTGTACTGAGGATATGTTCCTAGTTTATGGAGGATATGGGGATCACATCATCAAAAGATAAGAAGATTATAGTTTTCAAACATATAAAGATGACATGAAGTCACAAACGAGATACATATTCAATTTGAATGGAGGTATTGTGAGCTGGAAGAGCTCAAAAAAGGCTATGGTCATAGATTTTACAGTAGAGTCCAAGTATATTGTGACTTCTGAGGTAGCTAAATAAGCATTATGGATGAAAAAAATCATCCATGATCTTGAATTGGTATATAATAGTAAATATCCCATTACACTCTATTGTGATAATATTGTAGTGGTGTCTGTCATAAAAGAGCCAAGTACACATCCATGGATGAAGCATGTACTTTTGAAGTATCATATATTGGGGGATTTTTTTTATGAGAGGTGAGGTTTTAGTGAGAAGTATTTCTAAAGAGGAAAAGATATCATACCCCTCGAAAAAAATCCCGACTCACCATAAATATGATTATTAATGAGTTCAATTGGACTGAAAGTTGTAGGTAGTTCGATCTAGTCCTCTTGGGAGTTTCATGGAGTTGGTGTCTTAGGATTATCTATTTGTACATTAATTACAATTATGTTCAATATATTTAATATTAATAAAACATATTATTACATATTGTCTATTGTTCTGTAAGACTCTAATGTAATAATGTCCTATAGTATATGTCACATTGATAAGGTCATAGAAGTTCACTATTATATTTAGAATGTTGAAGAGTTATGATGATATTCTTAAAGAATATTCCTCTCTTGGATAATGTACTATGATGGGACACATAGTTCATAGACTGTTATGTTAGAGCACTCATAAGAGGATGAGTCTTTGTATCATGAAGTTCTAACTTAGTAATCACCAATATGGGAGATTATGAGAAAGAATCACTGGTAGGAGTTCCACATGTTTTGGTGTCATCAGATATTCCTATATGCGAGCAAGTGTAATGGTACATGGACTTTAAAATTATCATTAATGAATTTTATAACTCATGCAATTAGATTTTATGATGAAAACCATGGCGACATATATTCAAGGTAAGTTAGGTTACATTGTTCTTGTCATGACTCTCATGTCATTAATGAATAAGATAAAGAAGGATTTACCCCTTCTATATTTATGGAAGATGATATCTCATCCATTTTATTAAAATAGAACCATTACATTAAATTCCATGTACATGGTGTAATTATGTGTTTATTATAGATATTTAAAGAAAGATTTACCAATAAAATAGGTTGGTGACATAGATGTGCACCCTTCGTGATGAGATATTAAGATAAAGGGATTATATTATATAGTGAGTGTTAATTTTTGGTTTTCAACCTTTCAAAATTATGTTATTTCTCTTAGGTGCCTTGACTCACTTTTAGATTGTAATTTTTGAATTTAGGTAAGCTCTATTGATGCCAATTTTAAAGAATCCTAGAGGGCCAAACACTAAGTGTTTTTGATGATCATTATTAAATACATTTTGAATTTAATTAATTGAAAAAATATTAATCTCAAGACTGGGTATAATTTTATTCATGTTTTATTGATCACAAATAATATTGATTAATGAAATATTTAAATTAAATATTTATTTAGGTGTTTAATAAATAAAAGAAGAGTTTGAATAGACCAAGACCATGTCTAATAAATAATATTAATTAAAAAGATGGTTAGATAGTATTTTTTGATGCTCATGTTGGAGTGCACCATAGAATAATAATAAGAATATTATTATTATATGGAATGAGGTTTAATAAAGGTTTTAGTAATTTTTAAGGTCTGGAATGCAATAAAAAAAATATCCTAACCTAAAATCTACCTTAATAAATATCATGTTATGGCGATTGTGAAGGTAATTGAAAATAGATAATTGTTTCAAATAATGAATTTTCTTTTTACTCCTCTATCTCTATCCCCCTCAAAAAAATAAATGTTTGAGAGATTTATTCATGATTAAAGATTGAGCGATCATGAATGAACAATGCAAGTCATTTTATTCCCCACACTAGCACATAGAGATCATTTAACATTTATCAGATATCAATGGAGCATGTGTGGATTTTCTCTAGAGGGATTCTGTTCTTGGATCCTCATAGAGCAATGAAGGCAATTTGAAAGGGTCTTTTCATATGATTAACATTATTAATGAAGAAATATTCCTCAGATAAGGTAATCATTTTTTATGACATTAAATAAATAAATTAAAAAGTTGATGTTCAAGATCCTCAATCTTGGTTTTGAGAATATAAACATTAAAAGAAATTTTAATTCATTTCCCACCACCATATGATTCTACTACTCTCGAAACCATCATAAGGTGCCACATTTCTAGATCCTTTGGCAGTATGGATAGATCCATGAGGAGATGTGGGAGAGGAAGTCTAATGTTCGAGCTCAGTGGATGTCAAGTAGTACATACACCTAATTCCAACAAGTATGATCATTAGTCTCATGGCCATATCTTGATTACTTTCGATATATTGACATTCCATTCAACATGGAGTTAAAGCAAGTACAGTTGTTGGTTGTAGCAGCTTGGTTAACACACAACCACTCGTTATGTGATTTTAGATTTTATGATTTATTTTTCATTTATTATTATCACCGAATACAACAGTTAATCATGATCACACTTGTTAAGGATGAATTAGTGGTGTAATACTAAATTTTATTACTCACACCTTACATAAGAATGTCGATGCACATTCAGAATTTATGTTTAGTGATTTGTATAAGGAAAAGGGACCTGTGGCTGATGACTGAGAAAATGAGAATGGAGATGGTTGTATATTGAGATGGAATATGGAGGACCCTGAGGTTTTATTTATTTATTTATATGCCTATTATTACTCTAGTTTGGATTTCCACTTTAGAATCCCATTTATTATTATATGGAATGTGTCCCATCGTTATGTTTCCACATAATTACTATAGTTTCTATTACATTGTTTATTTTGTATTATTTGAATTATGACATGATACTTTTCATATAGTCTCCCCACTGATGGAATTAAACACTTACTGCTAGTCAAGAAACCTCTTGTGTGCAGGGAGGCATACCTGAGGACTTTTAGAACTTCGGTTCGACACGAAATTTCAGGTAAAGGCATTAAAAAACCATTAGAAAATACTCCATACTACAAAAAATACCATTCTTGTAGTGGTTTTGTCCTCTAGTGGAAGTATTTTAATACTTTGCCTAATTATTTAGTAGTGGTTACAAAAATCTCTCTATATTGTATATTCTCTAGTCATTTCACAGTGGTTTGATTCATTTAGTACTTGTTTTTATGTGATTTATTTTTGAGAATTTAGCAATGATTTTCATTTTATTTAATGGTGATTTTTTAAAAAAACGTGATAATAAAATAGATATGATGAACCTAAAAACTGATAAATATGTTAGTGTATGTTAGGATTATTGGTAGTTAATATTAACCACTATTAATTATGATTCAAAATCATTTTTTTAAATGGATCTAAAAAATCACCTCTCAATATTTTTTAAAAAATATAATTTTTTAAAATATTTAATAAGAAAATATAAATATAAAAACATTTATATGTAATAAAATAAAACATATATGGACAATATACCCATCAAACATACATCATACAAGATATATACATAGGTATATACATATACATTCATAGTCATCATAAACATTTTCAACTGATTACCTCAGTCAAACCATATATCAATTATCAATACAAGATATATACATAGGTATATACCTATGTTTCATCCTTCTACCTCCACATCACCTCATTAATTGAAACATACCACATAATCTCATCAATTGTAATAAAAAAGTATGAAATTAAAACTAAACATGATAAATCAGAATTACAATAGAATTGTTGATAAAATTTAAACATACCAAAGAAACTAAGAACCATCACCACAGCCTTATAAATAATTTCTTGAATCGAATGGTCAACCTCTTTCCTTCGGTTAACATATATCACCAACAATAAAAACCATAACATTTAACAAAAGAAATGAAAAAGTGAAAAGAAATGGAATATATTTATAATGTTGCACATAAAATATGTTATTTTTTTAATCAAACATAAAACATTTTAACATAAAACAAATAATATACCATGAAAAACAATTTAAAAAAATAAATTTTCCTATTTAAAATATGATTCATCACTTGATACTAAAAAGGGATAAGTATATAAAATTCTAATTGATTTTTAAATCGATGTGCAATGTGCTTAAATTTTACTTAATATTTTTTAATGAATTTGATATAAAACCATATACTGTATTTAAAAACTAAATCAATAGTGGTTGTTCCATGGTTTCATGTCAATATGAGGGTTTTTTCTATGGTTTTTACCATTACATGCATGTTTTAGTGTTTTAAAACACTAAAAATGTGTTTATGGGAATCCTAGGAAAACCATAAATCTGAATGATGTGTTATTAATTCATATATTTCAAAAACCATTCTATAGTCATTATGCTCTAATTTCATTGTAATCCGATGAGGTTTTCCAAGTCTTAACCCCCCAATGGACGCTTTTATATGATTGTTTCTTGGTTTTGACCCCCTAATGCATGTTTTTAAGGGCTTCAATACCTTTAAAAACTAATTACCAATCCATTTTGATCACAATACATGTTATATTGATGTTTTTACTATGTGTAAACATTAAAAATAACTACAATATATATATACCATCATTTCATGTCAATTTGAGGTCTTTTTCTATTGTTTTGACCATTACGTGCATGTTTTAGTGTTTTAAAACACAAAAAATGTGCTTACAGGTATCCTAGGAAAAGTTTAAATTGAAATGATGTGTCATTAGCTATTACATTTAAAAAATCAATATATAGTTGTTTTAATTTGATTTCATGGTAATTAAATGATTTTGTTTCTAGTTTTAACCCTCTATAACATGTTTTTAAAGGCTTCGATACCTTTAAAAACTATTTATTAAGCCATTGTGACCACACCACATGTCGGATTGACATGTATTCAATGTATATACATCAAAAATAACTCAACAGTTTTTTTCCATGATTTCATTTCAATATGGATTAATTTTCAATGGTTTTTACCATTACACACACATTTATGTTTTTTAAAACACTAAAAATCAATTTAATGACATCCCAGGAAAACCGTAACATAAAATAATGTTATTTCGGTTCCTCTATTTCAAAAATAAATATATGGTAATTTTTCATTGATTTCATGGAAATATGAAAACATTTTCCTAGTTTTTACCCCTCGAAACTTGTTTTTAAAGGCTTCTGTACCTTTAAAAACTATTTTCCAAGCCATTTTGACCACACTTCACATCAGATTGACATTATGCATACTCTTTAAAAATAAAAAAACGGTGGTTGTCCCATGATTTGATATAAATCTGATGTTTTTTATATGTATTTGACTGTTGCCTATTTTAGAGTTTTAAAATACTAAAAATGAATTTATAGGAATCCTAATAAAACCGTAACTCAAAATGACATATCATCTATTAATAGATTTAAAAAATCCACCTATTGTTATTGAATTATGATTTCATGGCACTCAAATGATTTTTTCCTTGTTTTGAACCCCCACCACATGTTTTTAAAGGCTTTTTTACCTTTAAAAACAGTTTACTGAGCCATTCCAACTACATCGCACATCATATTGATGTTTTGTTAGTGTGTACATGTAAAAAATAACTAATTTGTATATTTGGCCTGATTTCACATTAATATGAGGTCATTTTCTCTTTTTTTTGAATGTTACACACACATTTTAGTGTTTAAAAACACAGAAAACACATTTACGAGCATCCAGGGAAAATAATAACTTAGAATGATGTTCTTTTGGTTCCATCATTTTAAAAATAAATCTATGGTTGTTTTACTTCTATTTTATAGAAATATACCGACTTTTTCCTAGTTTTGACCCCCATATACAAGTTTTTAAAGGGTTCAATATCTTTTAAAATCATTTACCAAGTCATTCCGACCACACCACATGTTAGATTGATGTGTTGTCTATGCGTAAATGTATATAATAACTCAATAGTTAATTTAGAATGATTTGACATCAATATGAGTTATTTTTCTACGATTTTAACCATTATATTCTTGTTTTACTCTGTTAAAACAATAAAAATGTGTTTACAGGTTTCCTAGCAAAACCATAGATCATAATGATCTGTTATTAGTTCCCAAATTTCAAAAATAAATGTATAGTAGTTTTTGATTAATTTCATGGGAATATGACAATGATTTCCTAGTTTTGACCCTCTAACACACATTTTTAATGGCTTTGGGCCCTTTAAAAATATTATACCATCCATTCTGACCAAACTACATATCATATTGATGTTTTATCTATGAATACGCATAAAAAATAACTAAATAATTGTTTTTCATGACTTCATGTCAATCTGAGGTCCTTTTCTATTGTTTTGATTGTTACATGCATGTTTACGTTGTTTAAAACACTAAAAACTCACTTATAAACATTCCAAAAAAATTGTAACACATAATGATAGATCTTCGGGTCCTACATTTTGAAAATCAATAACCAATTTTTTTCCTATCTGGTTTTACGGAAATATGATGAAATTCTCCAAGTTGTGACACCCCGACACACATTTTTAAAGGCTTTAATGCCTTTAATTTTTTTTTACTAAGTCCTTCCAACCCCACCGCATGTCAGAATGATTTTCTTCTATGATTACATGTCAAAAAAATTCATTGGTGGTTTTATTATGATTTCATGTCAATCTGATGGTTTTTTTTCTTTGGTTTGGAATATTTTCCACATGTTTTAGTAGTTTAAAACACTAAAAATGCATTTACAGGAATCCCTAGAAAATTGTAACCTATAATAACATGTTGTTGGTTCCTACATTTCAAAAAATATCCATGGATATTTTCCTCTAAATTCATGGAATTCTAACATGATTTTTCTAATTTTGACCCCATATCATGCATTTTTAAAAGATTTAGTACCGTTAAAAACTATTTACTGAGGCATTTTAACTGCACCTCAAGTCTAACGGACATTTTTTATATTAGTACATGTAAAAAAATTAAATGGTGGTTTTATCAGGATTTCATGTCAATATGATATCATTTTCTATGGTTTGAACCATTACACAAATGTTTTGGTGTTTTAAAACACTAAAAATACATTTACCTGCATCTCATGTAAACTATAACTCGAAATGATGTGTCATCTATTCCTACATTTCAAAAATCAGTCCACAATCATTTTACTCTTATTTTATGTTGATATGGAATCTAATTCATATCTTTGAACCCCCCCCCTCCCCCCACACACATGTTTTTAAAGGCTTTGGTACCGTTACAAACTATTTACTGTGTCAAAACTGAGAAAATGAGAATGAATTATTTTCAAACATAAGGATAATAATATATAATTTATATTTAATGTCTAGGAATAAAACACACGTCAATCCGGCGCAAGATGTTTTCAGTATGACTCGAAGTTCATGTTTTTAATATAAAAGTGCCATTTTAGTTTTATTTAAGGAAGTTGTATGCGTTATATGAAAATGTGTGAATGATCTATGTAATTTAGAATTTACCTTGATATGAAAAGCTATAAGGCTAGAAATTTCCTTGGGTATCGTTCTAATAATCCATTGAAATATAAAAACTAAATCATTTTCTATTTTTTCTCACCATTGATCCTATGTTTACCTATAAGAGTCATGCTCGCGCACTTTTCCTTTCAACCATGCAATTTATCTTTGTGATTCCCTATCAACAGTGCTACTTGAACCCACACTAGGTGTAGTAGTAACTGATGATGACTCCCTACCAAAGACAACCGATGGAGTAGGTCCAGAACCCATCCGCTGTATATGTATGGGATTCTCCTTCCATTTAACAATTGGAACTTCATCGTTCTAGGAAACTGATGATGATTTTAAAGTGTTCACATCCCATATTTCTTGAATTTAAACATATAAATAAAAAAATATTAAAAATTATTTTTTAAAATATTTGAACATCATAATATATTCTAATTAATAAATTTTTTATTACTATGTATTGTTATTTCATTACAATAAAAACATAAAATTGAAAAATAAATTATAACAACAAATAATCCTTAAACCCAATTAATTGTGGTTTGGTAGATGTATCAAATGGTACTAAATTGGAATCATTTTATCAATGTATCCAGCCCCAATTAATTGGATTTAAGGATTTTTTTTGTTATAATATATTTTTCATTATTTTTTTATAGTATTGATATTACATGAAATGATAATAAAAAATACTTACTCAATCATCTTTGGTACTGTAATTTACAATACTAACATCAGATTCCCTGTGTAATTTAAACCACATCTATGTATGGCCAACAGAGTAACATAATTCATTAGGCTTTATAAAAAATATAAACAAGTTAGAAAAAAATTAACTTATAATAAAATGATATAAATAATAATGAATAAAATACAAACCAAAATTATTCTTTTTCTAAAAAACTCTAAGACACACTGATATCATGAATGAATTATTTCTCACGATTCATAGTATTTTTTTCAATAATTCCTACAAAAAATAGAAACATTAATAAAAAATATAATTTTATTTTGTTTATGTTATTATGATACTCTAAAATATGCAATTACCTCATGAGATGCATCTATGTTAATATCAACAAACTAATTCCATTTCACATGAGAAATTCATTAACACACTTTCTCATACATCTATCATGAGCTCAAATATATTTCATTAAACTCATGTCATAATATTCATTTAAAATCTCACCATTTATTTTATAATTTTTTCATAGTTCATGGGTGTGAAATAAATCTTGGGACATCCCAATGAAAAATCATCTAGAAATAAAAAACATAATACTGTATAAGTATATCAAAAAATTTTATCATGTCATGAAAATTAGTTATCAAGGAATATTAAATTAAATTCCCTTTAATTAAGTATCAAAACCCTCAATTTTCCAAGTTGTAGGAATATGCCTCCAATATTTATAATTAATGGGAATGTTCACCGTATCACAAATAAGATGCCTAATAATCTGCCCATAGATTCTAGAAACATCATCAATAGGCACCCCAAACCCATAAAATGGAATGATAATATTGATTTCATTCAGGTCTCATAAATCTTTCATGTTCATATAAATATATATATCTTCTATTTTTGTTATTATCCATTTGAAAAATAAATAAAACAATTAATAAAATATATAGTTTTTTACAATGATATACATACTAGTAATAGTAACTCACCGATATCCACTAGATGAAGGGATGACCAACTGCTCCATAGCTGGAGGTGAATTGGATGGTGGGATACTAAAAACATCTGGGGAATGGATGACTCACTGGTAGTCTCAATTACAACTGAATCACTCAGATCCATTGAAGCTGACGGTAGTTGTGGTGTGATCCGTGATGATAACCAGCTAGGATTTTGAAATTTATTTGTTCTTAGCAATCTTGCAATTCAATTGGTTCAGATATATTAAATGTATATAAAATTAAAAACTTATAAATTTTTACAAAAAGAAAAAATAAAAACTAGAACAATGTATATATGTATGGACCACTTATCAATGAGAAATTGTTATATATTTTAATTACCAATTTATACATTCAATTATCTTCATATTCATTATCTTCATCATTATAAACCTCCATTATGACGAGTGCTTCATTTTCAACCTCTATTGAAAGTTATATTGTTTCTATCTTGTCAGTAAAAAATTATCCAATGTTTTGTGGTTTATTAGGTTCACTGTCACAAAGTACAAATTGATCTTCATCACTCATATTATATAATTCTCTCTACTTTAAGTGTAAAAAAAACTCTAACCTTCATGTATTTCATCATCCACATAATAAACTATCTTCACCTATGAATCCACGATAAATGAATCATTCTCTACATGCTCATTGGTATGGATTAATTGAGAGAAGTTGATAGAATTAAAATGTAATGAATCATTCATTATACCCATATCAACATTAACCCACTTCTATTTGAATAAGACAACCAATAACTAACCATGATAGTTTAATTCAATTATATCATCCAAATTTCCATAATATCCCACCTCTGTATGTGTAAATACACCACTATTTTGATTTTTAAGTCTTCTTCTTGATAAATTGTAAGAGACCTAACACTATGAATATTGTAGGCATCGAATATCATCGACTTTCTTAAAGGACCTCAAGCCAAAAAAACTTAAAAGCATTTGATATTTCAGATTGATTTTCAACATTCATTTTCAAGAAAAATCTATATAAAGTTTTAGTTTTAACATAGTCAAAATAACTACATGTCAATAATATTAATATGAGTATATACGTAACTGATGGGTGATCTATTTGACAATCTCATAATTAACATATTTTTTTAATTCCATCTCATTCCAAGATCTAACCCTTAATCACTTATCTGTTTGACATCATAATTCTTAAATAAATGGATATCTAATAAGACTACTGAGCATTATATATCTATGTTCTTATAGAAACTCCAATACATTTAGTGTAAAATTTTACCCATTTCCATTTGTTTACCCAATAATTTGAAATACTGATAACTGGTTTTCAAAATGATAATTAGTGGAGATATCATAAAAACATTAAACAAGATTGAATCAAGTCTCAATCCCATCCAAAAACCTTGAATACAAGATCAATCACTCTTTGGATATGTAACCTTTAGCAATAGATCCTTTTGATTGATATTTATTCATCATATATGATTTCAAATGACCTATGTACTTGATGAAAAAAATAATAAACTTATAAAAAAAATTATGCAATAATTTAATAAAATTAATTCCACTAATGAAAATACAAATAATATCATTGTACCTCTCAATTGGATACATAAATTGATAATGTTCTGGTCATCCAAGATTAGCTTCTTCAACCAAATGAACAATAAAATGAATCATCACAGTGAATAATGAAGGGGGAAATAACATCTACAAATAAAAAAGTGTCAAAATAATTCTTTCTTGAAGTTTATCATGCTCAATTGGATTTAGATTTTTTCTTCAATGCTCTTTGAAAAAATTACAATAGTTTATTTTTCAGTTAACATATTACAAAATTCCAATGAAAACAATTGTTCCCTCAAAATACATGAGTTGTGACTTTTCAATCCATGTAACTTTCAATTTTTTTAGTAAATTCACCTTGATATATTACATTAATATCCATCTTCCACTTTTAAATTATTTAATGTTTGAAGGAATACGTATTTCTATTTATTTTTCATTGTAAAAATAGTCGAAGGATACTTTCCATTTTCAATTTCCCAAAAATCATGCTTTATATTCATTAAATCCAAATTCTTATGAGCATTAAGGAGATCCTTTGATCTACCCTTCTCATTAAGCAATGTGAAAATTATCTCTTCCAC
Source organism: Viscum album (assembly GCA_963277665.1). NCBI lineage: Eukaryota > Viridiplantae > Streptophyta > Magnoliopsida > Santalales > Viscaceae > Viscum > Viscum album. The sequence goes on along the minus strand of OY728148.1, from coordinate 956,475,389 downwards.
AGAATATTTTCTCAATATTATCAAATTAAACTCCTAATATGGAATTTTGAAAAATATTCCCTTTATTTTTGTTTTCCGGACACTTCAAATACTGTACCTTGTACCCTTTTCCCCTTCTTTAAAATGATTATATTTTCCAAATTCTTAAATTACATTCATTAATTATCCCATGATTTTTGAACCAAATAACACTTTTAGTGGATTTCTTAGTTTAATATATTCATTGAATTGGATATTGTTAAAACAAAATTTATGTGAAGAAATAAAGAAATCGATGATGACACAAAAAACCTCATTTTCTTCTATGAGGTAATCGTTGATGAACAAAATTAAAAACTAGACAAGACAAACTAGTATGAGTGTTCCAATCAGATAAATTTCCTAATCCAGGAATGTTAGTAATTGTCTATATTAAATTAGAAAGTATTTTTAATAGTTTTCACAATAAAGCGTCATATGTTTCAAATCTATCATCTCATAATTCTTGTAATTATTTGATTAGAGGTTGAAGGTATACATCAGGCCCATTTGTAGGCATTTTATTTCTAGAAATAATCATCAAAATAAAACAATAATATTTATTCATACACATCTATGGAGGTAGATTATAAGGGATCAAAACAACTGTCCAAATACTATAATTAGTACCCAATGTAAAAAAGGGGTCAAAACCATTATAATCCAATCCCAAACATGAATTCTTATGATGTGCAGAAAAATATAGATATAATGAATCAAACATTTTCTATGATGTTGAATCTTTTGGATGTCACATCAAGCCATCATTACTATCTTGATCATGTCACTTCATTTCGTATGTAGTCTTAGATGTCATGAATAATCTTTTCATGTATCATATCAGAGTAAAGTAATGAAATAATGTTGAAGGAGTTTTTTTTTTCAGGTTGCATTGATTTATAATCTCATTGTTGTTCATTGACTTTGATCTACATTAATATCATCTTATGAATTCTCCTTTGTCAGACTCTTCTCCCTAATAAAGCATGCAATCATTAAGGAATTCATGTATCTTTGTATAATATAGTCCATGTTTATTTATGACTTTATTAATCTCATATAATTATGCAAGGATCATAGCTTTACTAAATGCATCATGAAGAAACTCTAAAATAATGTACATTTCTTTGTCAATAATTTCACAGAGACTGTTTATATGATACAACTTAAGTAGAAAAGAAAACATTGAATACTTATCACACCCTTCATACAGTTCCTGTTTCACGTCATCAACTAATTCATAATGCTCATTTTTTGGGTCATTGTTCTTGTTAGAAGGATTAAAATTCTCAGGGTCAATTGATGGTTTTTTTGATCGATTGAAATCTTGGACATTATATCCTCCAAAGACAAATGTCTCATTTATCAAATTTCAAACTGAAATCCCCTCTAGAGGGTCACTTTGTGTTTTGTTGATAGGATTGTATTTGTTTTGAATTTCCATAACAATATATTCCCATTCCAAATCCTACATACATATTGAGAAGAAAATTGTTTCTATATAAAATGATCATATACTTCATTTCTATTTAACCATCACTTGAATTTTCAATTAGGACATACATATTTAATTATACCATACACTGATCATTTTTTAATTACATAATTTTTTTTCAAACACTTGTCATAACGAGGTGTGTTTCAAGGTAAAGTAATCCAACTTTTATCCATAGGTATTGGATTTTCACACTTCTCCCTGTATATTCAGATATAAAGATATAAATGGTTAATCAAATAAGTACAATTAAAAGTAAATATCAATTAACATCGCTAATCTTGGTCACCTAATTTATCCTATAATTATATAAATATAGTATATAATATCATGTTGAACATACATGTACCCTTAGTATGTTCTTACATAGGAAGCCTCATGCCAGTGTGGAAGAAGCATACTAAAACATTAGTGAATAATCAATAATAACAAATGGTTTCCTATCCTCTAATTAACCATTATAACAAACTCACTAAGGATTACTCACCAATAATTCATGTGGGATAAATTAATCATGCAGTTACATACTATTTATAACTCCACATACAAACAACCATTCATCATATAAATGATTCATGATCCACATTTATAATCGGCATTAATGATAGTTATGTGTATAGGATTCCTAAGTGATAAAATTTATCATTTGATTTTACAATATGATATACTACATAATGATATAGAAAACCAATCATAAAATATTAAAAAATTACACCTTACTATTACGGATTTCACTCCCCGAGAAATGGGGGAGAGGATTCACTATTGGGGATCGCCATCAAGGAGTAGGGGGGTCATTGTGGGGTCATCATCAGGTAGAAAGTGGGGTTGGGGTCATGAGGATCATATGTGAGATTGGGAAAAGGGGTGGTCACCATCAAGGATGAGGGGTGAGCCGTCAGGGGGATGTGGGAGATGGGGGGAGAGGTATGTTGTTAGAGAGAAGGGGTGTTAGTGTCGGGGAGATGTGGGGACGAGGGTGAGGGGCGGTCACCTACATTGGGGAGAGGTGAGACCAAGGGGGAGGGGTGGTCTCCAGTGTCGGGGAAAGGTTGGGTAGAGGGGGGGGGGGGGGGGGTAATCACTGGATCTGAGGAGAGGCATGATAGAGAGTGAGGGGAAGTCACTGGAATTGGGGAGATGTGTGATCGAGGGAAATGGTAGGTCACTGATGTTGGCGGAGGGGCAGGGTTGAGGGGGAGGGATGGTCATCAACCTCAGGGAGAGGTGGGGCTGAGGGATTAGTGGGGGGTAGGGGGCGAGGGGGGGGGGGGAGTCACTAGAACCGGGGAGAGTCATGATCGAGGTGGGGGTGGTCACCAGTGCTGGGGAGAGGCGAGGCCGAGAGGGAGGGGTGATTGCCGACGTCGAGGAGAGGCACCGCCAAGGGCGAGGGGTAGTCTCTAGCATCGGGGAGAGGCACGACTAAGGGAGCAAGGGGTTAGGGCATTGGGTGTAGGGGGTGGGGTCAGTTATTGTTTTAAAATATTAGCTTCGGTTTCATTGAAACCACCCCTATATTTAAAATATATTTAAAAATGTTTTTTAGTAGTGATCAATAGAACTTCCACTTAATAAAATTTCACTAAGACCACTCTTTTTTGTAGTGCTAGATAACATAGTTTGAGTGAATATTACCATAAAAGTGACACTTATAATTTTATTATCAATTCTAAATCTATAAAAGTCAATAAGAAATCCCATATGTCTAACCTCTCAAACAATTGTATTTCTATCACTAGAATTGTTTTCCCACTTTATGAATTTTCTCACCCATAGTATTTTTTATTAGTTTAAAGAATTTATCTCACTACAAGAAGTACCACCCAAAGGAATTTATTTATTACATTAAGGAATTTTATTCACGCCTAGATGTGATATAGTATGTGCAGGCACAACATCATATTATATCATCATATGACATAAATGAATTTTGAAATTAAATAATTGAATCATTTTACAAATGTAACATCCTGAACCCAGATGTCACTCAACTGTGCCCCAAGCCCGGTTGGCTACATGGCCTCAAGAACATCTTCCCAAATTCCAGAGGCTTATGACTAGTAGTTAGGGACTACGCGAGTCATTTGGGATACTATACCCCCATTACCATAATTTATCGTAATGGATATCAATCGTATTAAATAGTGGAAGCAGATACAATAAGCAGACAATAGATGAAATAGACATGAAAGACCAGAATATGTATCAAGACAGAAGTGTCTCATATACCTTGATGAATATGATACATGTATCTAGAAAATATCCAAAATAGGTACATAGAAATATAATAAAATACAAGTATCAAAAATCCAAAATGACCGAAAAGTGCCCTCGTAGCATCGCAAGCCTCATCTTATTCTTATGTTCCCATGCTCTAAAACAATGATCAACAAATAGTTTTAGGGAGCATTCCCCTACTATCACCTGTAACTATATAATCATTTTGTCTCCCCAAGGAGGCCCAAATAGGATTTGAGATAAACATCCTAGTAGGTTTCCACCTAAATATCTATACAGTTCTAAGAAGTAATATGAAATATGCTAAACAAGTGAAAGTAAGTAGTAATGTAATTGTGAAAGCCCAAGGAATATAACTACTGCAAACAAGTAATACTAAATAGCCTCTTGTGGCTCTCTGCAACAAGTTTCATCTCCTAACAAGGCATCTACAAGCAATATAAAAAAACAACACAGCCTTTCCACATAACCATTCATATCATGTCCACACGTCCTTACCGTATAAAGAAAACTATATCAAAATCCCATGGCCTTGTCATACAATAACAATCATATACCCCACAGTCATGCCATATAATGAAGTGTAGATCACGAAGGGCCAGATCTATGTTGTTGAAGACCAAGGAATTCTATTCGAGTCTCAGGAGAATCTTGATGGAAACCTGGCATAGGAACTGGTTGGAATCCTATGAGCATGTGTACCAACATGTCCTACTTGAGTCCAAGATATCTGGATCCAAGGGGTAGCAAAGCCTAAGGCATCTCATGGAATAAAGGCCAAAGGTGCATAATCAGCCAAGGTGTCCACTACCGCATTCCAGATCCATGAAGATCCATTCATGGAATCTTTGTAAATCATCAATCATTCCACGCATTTAACAATTTCAAACCATATGAGTCTACCCACTCATATAAACAATTACATTCAAAACAATTGAATGAGTATACCCACACATTTAAACCATTACATCGCATGGGTATACCCACTCATGTACTCCACTTTCATTTAATCATGTCACATGGATATAACCACCCACTTATCACAAATTTTCATTTAACACATCACATGGTTATAACCACCGATTAATCACAATTTCCTAGAAAACTATTTAAGCGATCTTAAAATAGCCAATGAGTATACCGACTCATTTGAAAAGTTCCATTTAAGTATTTAATCAAATTTGGCATAGAATATTATAATAACACAAGTTAAGGAGGCAATATATCTACTATGTATATAATTCAGCCTCATTTAATAACAACTAAGCTTCTTTAATCTATAAAAACTCGAGGTCACACCCCATTGGTAGTTCATCAATGGTAAAAACCAAAATAAAGGTATGGTGCACCCCCTGGGTTTCCTTGGGCTTGTTCAGCAACCACAACCATATCTCAAAGAACCTAATGGAGTCCCAAATAGGTCCTACCTCATCTATTTCAGATTAACACTTTAAAATTGGTCCCATGCTAAAAAGTACAGTGGGCGGAAAAAAGGTCAATAGCTCTATAAAGAATGAATAGCCAAAATAAAAGTATAGACCAGTTACCTTATCTCATTAGTTGAGTTCCCATATATCATAAAGTACTAATTCATCTTGTTTTGAATAAATCTAAAGAACATATGAAGAAAAATAAATTAGGGCATAAAGGCCTAAATCCAAACAATGCAACTGTTGTTCTGAAGAATCAAGAATTGCTAAAAAAAAGGAATCCATATCTTACCGGCGTGGTTTGCAACAAAAATGGCAGGCAAATAAATAGAATCCAAATTGGTGATAGATATGAAAAGCTAGATAATAATGTTTTTAGTCTTCAAAAGAGAGAAAAAAGGCTTCTGTCTAAAAAATAGAGGTCCCTGCCTCTATTTTTAAAAAACGTAGTCAGGCAATTACATGGTAAGTAATTTTCTTACACAGTGTGTAATGCTCGGTTTTCCATTAATGGGATAAAACCCATAAACATCGTGAAAGGTATTAGACATACCATTACATGTTATTAAATCATATTACACTGTTTGTAATCCAATTACACATCGTGTAATTGGCCTGCTACCAGTACAAAACCTCCTTGCCTCTTATTTCCCAAAAACAACCCAACCGGACCATGGCCCAGCTTAGGGTCTAAGCCAAAAAAGAATTTAACAGATTCATACCTCAAGAAAAACCTAGGATCATACAATGTAACCCCCATAAAGCAATTATTCCCTGAATTTTTCTCTCAATGGTAGTTAAGATTCATTTAAAAAACTCCTATTACTGAGCATGTATGTCGGCCTCCCGCTCCTAAGTATCGTCTTGTGAATAGTCTTGCTTCCATAGAACCTATAATAGAGGAACTAACTAGCCTTGTATAACCTTAATGATCCTATCAACAATACAAATTAGATGATCCCTGAAGGATGCATCAAATTGTAGCTCAACCTCCTTGGGTTGAAAAGCATGAGATGGGTCTGAATTATAATGGCGTAGTTGTGATACATGGAAGATGTCATGCATGTCTCAGTACCTCTGATGTAACTAAAACTAATAGTATACTAATCCGACTCTCTCAAGAATCTCGAATGGCCCAACATATAGTGGTGAAAGCTTACCCCGTATCACGATCCTTCTATGTCCCGACCTTAGTGAAACACATTAAATGACCTGATCCCTGACCTCAAACTCTAGAGGTCATATACGGTGATCGACATAAGATTTCTATCAATATTGTGCAGTAGCCATCTACTTCTGAATCAACTGGATCTACTTAGAATTCTCTTGCATGAGACAAGGTCCCAGTAAAGCTACCTCACCTGCCTCTAGCCATCACAAGGGTGATTTTCATAGCCTACCGTACAAAGCATCGTAAGGAGTTATTTGTACCATTCCCTGATAATTATTATTATAGGAGAACTCATCTAGATGAATGTGTCTCTCCCAAGATCCCCCAAAATCATAGATACATTCTCCCATCATGTTCTCTAGCACTTGTATCATACACTCTGATTGGCCATCAGTCTAAGGGTCGTGGACTGTACTCAGAAGAACCTATGTACCCAGTTCCCTCTAAAAACTATATAAGAAACAAGATGTACAGTGGGAATCCTTATTTTAAGTGATATTGCATGAGAACCCGTGATGTTGTATTATCTCATGGATATACAACCTTCCAAGAACATTAACATAGAAGGTATCCTTGATCGGAAATAAATGATCAACCATTTTGATCTTGTCAACAACAACCGACACAACATCATTACCTCAAGGAGTCCTTAGTAAACCAGTCATGTAATCCATTATGACATCATCTCATTTCCCCTTGGTAATAAGTAACTGCTATAAAATCATGGTTGGTCGTTGATGTTCCTCCTTCACATGCTGACAGGTGTAACACCTCATAACAAAACTAGCTACCTCACATTTCATACTTGGCCATTAGTATTGATGATGCAAGTCATGGTACATCTTGTGACTCCGAGATGTAGTTCCCAAGAAAAGCATAAAACTCCCTCATCATATACCTGTGTATATCCACTGGAACCCAAACACATCCATGTGTATGTAAGATCTCATCAAAACCTACGGTCCAACCAGGAGGAGGGTCCTCACCTTCCACACTCTCCCATAGGACTAGACCCTCTAAATTTGATAACTACCTCATGCTTACTTTATCCAATAGGGTATAGGTCACAACTATGCATGGTAGATATGTCTATCCCTAACTGTTGTGAACCTCCATATAAATCTTAGAGAATAACGCCCTAAGTTTCCACTCGCTACTTGCCTGCTGCACCGTCTGTATGTGAGTCCACATGCTCATTGCATCGAACAATACATTACCTTTACCGGTCATTTATTCAAGCTTCATGTCAAAAGACTGTAGGTACTCCACCCAACTTTTTTTCTTCATATTCAAATAATACTGAGTAAATATATACTTCAGGATTTTGTAGTCTCTTTAATCCAAAAAATGATCTCCCAATAAATAATTTCTCCAATAGTGAAAAGCATGAAAAACTGCATCTAGCTCAAGATCTTGCATAGGGTAATTCCTCTCACATGGCCTTATAAATTGAGACTCATATGCCAAAACTCTATCGCCCAACATCTGCACTACTCCCAGCCCAATACTTGATGTGTCACAATTAAGGATGGAACACTCGGTTCATCAGCACCATGAAAACTATTATGGTGTTTGTGAGACTGAATGGAATAACATGATACTAATATATACCACACCTACTATGAAAGGTTGTACAAGGTATGTCTGTGGGTCAAATATGTACCTGGTGATATCCTATCCATAGTTAAAATTTCAAGAATACTCGAGATCCTAGAATCTTATCCGAAATTTCATCTATTTGTGGAAAGGGGTATCGGTTTTTAAGTATTAGCTGATTCAAATTACATTAACCCCCAAATATCCGAAGATTTATATCCACATTTTTTGAAAAAAAGAACTATCAAACCCCAGAGAGATGTATTAGTTCAGATAGACCCCTTTACCTCCAAATACTCTAGCGTCCACTTAATTTCTTAAACTCCATCGTAGCCACCTAGTAAGTAGAAATGGATAATGGTGAAGCTCATAACACTAGTTTAATGGAGAACTCAACGTATCTCTTGAGAGGTAAACTAGAAAATTCATCTGGGAACATGTCCCTGAAACGAACCACCATTAGAGAAATGTCTACCTGACTCACTCCCTGATCATCCAAAATAAAAAATTGTAATCTAGGCCATCATTATGACCAACTCATGATGATCTAGTCCATCTCAGCTCGCCTGGAAACCCCATTCACCATTGTGAGTAAACACTGCATCCTCTGATGATGTGAAAGTTACCATTAGGCAATAGTAGACAATGTAAGATCAATAATATACTAAACAATCCATCCCAAGAATGATGTCAAACCCAATCATCTCAAAGACAGAAATATCTCAAATGAATTGACACCCACCAACCTCAAGGGGGTACTCCCTGCACTAGATCACATCATCCATTATGATTCCCAATAGTATTTCTAACACTAAAATGCTTTCAAAATACCACAAAACAAGTTCATGGGTTTTCACCATAGGTGCGTATATGAAACTACGAGATACAGCTGTATCCAAAAGAGAAGATTCAATAGTAGAGGCTACTAAGATCATTCCTCTAACTGTAGATAGTATGAAACCTTTCTCCTCAGCGGTAGGTTGTACATAATATAATTGACCTATACCACGACCCTATGAAACAACCTCACTGCTCAGAGTAGGTCCCCTTCGATGTATATGAGTAATTGGTGTATGGCTACCTCAGCAAAGACCACTATTTATGCAGCCTGACTCAAATGCATTGCTCTCGCTCCCAACTTGACACAGATCTGAAAACCTACTCCTGATCTTGACATCAATGCTGACCCCCTACCACTCACAACTGGAGGGAAGGTCCTGCAAAACCATTGCATGTGGCCCATCCCTCTATATGTTTGACACTCGAATCAGTCGCAGTCACCCTGATTCTTCTTGTGCCCTATCCTACCACACTAGTGAAAAAACACCGAGCTACTAGCACTCATAGCCTTACTAATGATTATCTCACGGGAAGCATCAAAATGGTGCTTCCTGCCTGACGATGTAGAACCACTAGGTTGAGAAGAAACATTTCCCTTCTCTATATCCTCAAATTCCATCAGGTTCTACTATATAATCAGTGCCTGATTCACAATATCAGTGATAGATGTCAACCTGAAAACATTGACTAGGGATTTCATAGTATGTTAGAGGCCTTCCTCAAAGCATCTCGCTCTCGACAGCTCATCAGTAAGGTAGATCAGTTAAAATCTATGCATCTCTATAAAGTATGTCGACTACTCTATAACCTTCATGGTGCCCTACTCTAGATGCATGAACTCACTAACTCACTCTTCCCATAGTGTCTTGGGGTAATAGTAGTCAAGGAAGCAGGTCTGGAAATCAGTCCAACCAATATCTTGTAGCCTTTCAGCCTGGTTCAGAACAACCCACCAGTACTTTACTACTCCATGTATCTTATAAGGGTTGAGCTTGACCCTCCTCTCAATAGGTGTCTCCATATGTTCGAAGATAGCAAGTGTGGTCTCAAGCCACAACTGAGATGCTTTTGGACCATCATCCCCCAAAAACATGAAAGGATTTTGCTGCTAGAACACCCATGTCAGCTTAGCCATAGTTATGGTAGGCTACATAGCTCTTTGAAAAGTCTTCAAATAGCAAAATAACCCCTCGTGGAACTATGCCTCAACACCTATGTCTGAAATAGTCTATTGTACCACAAAATGCACTAAAAGAGGATCCACTAGTATCTCAAGGACCACCATCTACGAAGCATGGTCATCGCCACCCTCTTGGCATACCATTGGAGGTCTTCATGGTGACATGCCTCTACAATGCCAAACACTCACCTCAGAAAGGAATAATATCATAGTCGCATCGCAAAAGCATAGGATAGGTCAAAACCCTCCTAAAAACAAGTTATAACACACAACCCAATCCTAAATACATGATTGTTTAAAGAACAACCACAAGACAACTAGAAACACCACCTCTCACCCACTCAAAATCCTGGTGTAGGTCAAGTATCTATTATCCATTTATTTTCATTTAACAATCATGATTTGACATAATTTAACCAATGGTCCATCATGTTCTAATCTTTGAGGACCCATAACACCTCATGAGCTAAAATTCGACGCACATATAATCCATACACATAAAATTAACTTTAAAATTTTATTTTAAAAGGTTCATCATTTTCTATTTCATTTGTACCCATACAACTTATTAATTGAAAGATGATGTCACTTCTCAATCCTCAGCACAAAGTTTATCACAAAATCTGGAACAAAAATTAGAGCACCTATCACAATAGCATGCATCAAATAATTCATCATAAATTGCATGACGTAATGCTTGATATGTGATTTCTAACAAGAGACTATATGATGCATGAGATTGAATACCCTCATCTCATCAGGTTGCAAAAAAATAGAACCCACAATTGCATCAATAGTATCAACATAAATCATGTGTGTCTCCTAATGGTGAAACCAAATCAACTGTAACAGTCAATACCAGAAAATAACAATTTCATTTTGGGAAATTTGGATTATTCTTGTACACGGGTTAGCTACGCTCGAGCATAGCTCATTAAAAAATTCCATTTCACTTCATATCCCTGTATATTGTCTCCAAACAGTAAATCAAACTAGAAAAAAATTGTCTCTGATACCACATTGTAACGTCATGAACTCGGATGCCACTCTATAGTTCCCCAATCCCGGTTGGCTACATGGCCTCAAGCGTACTCCTCAAATTCCAGATGCTTCCGACTAGTGGTGAGGTTCCAGTTGATTTATTGGGGAGAATATTAATTAATTACAAGAGTATAACAGAGTGGAAGTCAATAAAATTCAACAGTAGAAGTAAATACAATAAATAGTAAATAGGTAAAATAGATAAGCAAGATAGGAATATATAACAATCCATAAGGGTCTCATATACCATGATGCAACTGATACATGTATCTAGAAAACAACCATAAAATATACATGGAAATAAATTACAATACAAGTATCCAATATCCAAAAAGATCAAAAAGTGTCATAGTATCATCGCAAGTCTCAGCTGGGTCTCATGCTCCCATGCTCTAAAGAAATGATCAACATCTAGAGTTAGGGCCCTTTCCCCTACTATCACCTGAAACCATATAATTTTTTTGGGTCCCCAAGGAGGCCCAAACAGGGTGTTAGATAAATATCCCAGTAGGTTTTTACCCAAGGATCTATAAAATTCTAAGCTATACTATGAAATATGCGAAACAAGTACAATTAATAAGTAATGTAAGTGTGAAATCCAAAGGCACATAACCAATGAAAACATGTTATAACGAACAGCCTCTGGTGGCTCCCAGCGACAAGTGGTAGATCCTAACAAGGAACCTATAGGCAATATAATCAAACAACACAACATTGTAGTAAAAAAATCCATATCATGTCCACACAGCCTTACTCTAGAAAGAAAACCATATAAAAAACCCACGACCTTGTCATACAAAAATAGTCATATATCCCACGATCGTGCCATATAAGGAAGTGAAAACCATGAAGGGTTGAATCCAATGTATTGGAGACAAATTCATCATCATCAAGTACTAGTATCATCTCGATAGAAACTCAATATAAGCACTGCTTGGAGTCCTAGGAGAATGTGTACTAGAATTTCCTACGTGAGTCCAATCAAGCCGGATATAATGGAAAACAAAGCCTGAGAAATCACATAGAATCAAGACCCAAAGTGAATACTCAACCAATGTGTCCACTACTGCGTTCCAAATCCATTGAGATCCGTCCTTGGAATCTATGTAAATCATCAACCATTCCATACATTTAAAAATTTCCAACTATATGAGTCAACCCACTCTTATAAAAAATTACATTCAAAACCATTCAACCAGTATACCTACTCATTTAAACCATTACATCTCATGAGTATATCCACTCATGTACTCCACTTCCATTTAATCATGTCACATGGTTATACCCTCCCACTTATCACCAATTTCCATTTAACACATCACTTGGATATACCCACCCATTAATCATAAATACCAAAAAACCATTTAAGCAATCTAAAAACAACTAACAAGTATACCCACTTGTCTAATAAGTTCCATTTATGAATTTAATCAATTTAAGCAAGACATATTATGATAACACAAGTGAAAGAGGTAGGACATCTGTGACAAAGAAACTTTATGGGCAATTTTTTTATCAAATAATGGGGAATTTTTTTATTTTTTTAATGATAAAACCCCTGTATTTTAATGTTTTATTAAAATCATGGTAAATTTGAATTTTATAATGATTATGGGAAAAATCGAAAAAAGTGCATAATTTTGGATTTTTGACAGATTTTTACCAGAATGGTATTTTTGTCATTTATTAAAAAATATAAGTAAAAAAGTACTGATTAATTTTCTTTATAATACTGATTTTATTTCCTTCAAATTTATCTTTTATGAACTAGAGCTGATTCGAATATCTATTAGTCCAAAAAAATTCCTTGAATTTGGATACTTTTCCTGGTGGACAAGGTGGACTCCACCACCGTAACAGATGTAAAAATAGGTCTCCTCGCCTCTAATTTGGGTTATTCTACCTGGGATATCACTAGGACACATAGGAATGACTCTAAAATAATTTTTGGGAAGTTTTGAAGTCATTAAGGTTTCCATTGATCATTATACATTTAAAGGAAGCTTCCCGGAAATTTCGGACATAAAAATTCTTATTCAATGAAAATTCTATAACTCCTTAATACGATGTCTAAATGAGATGAAATGTAGAGGTTGAATGGAAAACATATTTAGGAACAACTTTTATGAATGAGTCCATGTGTTAATCGACAATTTATTGTTCCAACAATGCACAAACTTATAGGGGACATAATTCTTCCTATAAAAGGAGGCTCTCGCCTCCTTCCCAAATCATCAGCTCAACACCAACAGCCAAGGAGGGTTCCCAACGGGGCATGGGACGATGCTACACCTCTCTTCCCGCCACATTAATTCATTTTATTTTATTTTAATTTTAGTTTCGTATTATTTTTCAATTGTAATTCAAATTTTAGTTTTATCAATCCATGCCTTTGTGTTTCTCCATCCACTTTTCTTCATTTCTTTTCATGTCTCTCTCTTCTCTTCCATCCACTCCACCAAGTAATATATTACTATAGAAAATGAGAGGATAACCCCAAGACTTGTCCAAAGGTGAGGTGATGGTGATCATTAATTTTCTTTAATGTTTTATTTTATGTTTGTAGATATATTTGAGTAGCATGTACGGGTAATTCAAATGTCCCTAATGTTGTGACTACCACCGATAACATGAAACTAAACCTATCCATAATATTTTATTTAATAATTTTCCCTCTATCAATTGGTTATTTCATCACACATTGGAGTTGAGATAATCAATGGATGAAACAGATTCAATTGAACCGGGTCTTGCAAGATGACATATTCTTGAAAAAGGTGTGTCACCAACTTGGATTAAAGGAGGAGGTGGAATTGAGAGTGCACAAACATTCAATGTTATTCCACAATTTATAAATAATGAACAATAGTTCAAACATGATATTTTGTGTTTGGATTATCAAACTAAATTAAAACATACAATGGAGAATAATGATTTAATATTTAACCAACACCCAAAACCAAGTTCTTTATTATTAATTCATTATATTTAGACTTGAATCTTATTATAAATTTAGAATTATTGCTTCACATATCATTATTTTAAATAATAAAAAACCCAAAAATATTTTAATCACTTTCATCTAATAAACAAAACCACAAAAATAGATAGAATAGGTGAATTAAATAAATTAAGTGTACTACATTAAGAAATATATTCAAGAGAGATGACACTGGTCAGCCACTGTTCTATACTAGAAAAAATATACTTATTTTTGTCCACACCCCACAATAGACGCGAGTCAAAACTGACGCTGTTTCTCGGGATCAAATCATTAGTTCATTTACTTTTTCTATTTTCACATAATATTTATATATAATATTATTTAAAAAAACTAAAAAAATACTTCCATGATGTATTCAAATTCAGAATATTATGCATGAAAAAATTACTCACAGGTGCAGTAACAAAACAAGAAGAAGATGAATATTTTAGAAGAGATCAGATGCATGAACTTAGAGAAAGCATTGAACAACTAACTAGAAAGGATAATAGATATTTTGTTTATTTTCATGCATTAATAGAGAAACCCAACCCTAATCTAGAGGAAGAACATGAGAAAGTGGCGGAATAAATTTCACCACTTATATTTGAAAATGAAGAGCCTGAGGAAGCAAGGGTGGAAGATGTATTTATTGAGCTATAAGTGGGAGATCAACAAAGTTTGGATGAATTCATGATTAAATATAAAAAACTACCTAACTTACCCATAAAATACAAAGAATAAGATTCAGCACCACTGAAGGAAGAAACCACCCAAGTGGTGGAATTTAATGTCAAGATAGAGGAGCCGAACTACCTACCTCCATCCTCAGAGAGTATACAACAAGAGGAACTTACCACTAAGGAAGAGATTGAAACTGAACCAAATCAGGGAGTTGAACCATTCATTTAATCTATAAATTCCAATTTTATTGAATATGAATTCTACATCACTCCATGTGGTTTTTATTATACAGAATTAGACAACCTCAACTCTGCCTTGGAGGATGAAGAAGAACCTCAATGTGCACATGATGAGGAACATATTGAGCTCCCTATACAAATTGAATATTTATTGAAGGTGGTTCATGAAGAGATTCTAGTGTATTTCTCTAAGAAAACCATGACCAAAGATTGTTTGATGGTGAATAATTTGATCTTGATACTTCATGTTTTAATATTATTCAAATTGAATTACAATCTGACATTCCCTTTGACTATTATTTTGATGAAGCATACCTCAAGTAACTAATGGATAGAGAACAAGAGGTTTCAAAAGTATCAGCAAAGAAATGGGATGATTCATAATTCCTCCTACCCCCACAATGCAAGTTATAACTCATTGTAAATGGGGGATATGGTGTACTCTATCCCATAAGGATGAAGAAAAAGCTGGGAAAAGCTACATGTGGTCGTTCAAATCAAATAAGATTTATCCTCCATCAGAATTTCGATAACAGTAGGTATTCACCTCTTGAGGCAGTCAAAATTCAGGGCCCAGTTGGGGGTATAATACCAAGATTTATCTTTACATGATATCTAGGAATAAATATTTCAATTTATTTTCATTGAAATAATTTAGCATGTGGCCCCCTCCCTCTTTTATTTCGAGATTAAATGAAATGATCATTGTAATTAATTGAGTAATTTTCTTTTGTAGGATCATGATGCTATAAGGGAGCCCCCGACAGTAAAGGATAAGGACCAAGTTTCATGGAAAAAGTGTGTTCAATTTTATTTTTTTATCTTTTAAACTCTCCACATTTTTGTCCACAATATGTTTTTATATTTAAAGATAAAATTTCATTCCCACATTTGAATTCATGTTTTAATCGACTTATCAAAGAGACATGAGTTTCTTGGGAATCCTGTGATTCCATGTTTTAGATTTCAATATTGATATGATTAAATGATTGAAATGAATAATTGAATTTTTAAAATGAAGCATGGATAATAAAGTAATGACTCATGTTTTGAAGGAATTAATTGACTCATGTAAATTAAATTTCATTACCATCCTCCATGCATTGAATTTCTGAAGTTCAATTGAATTTATTTATTAGTCATGCCAAGAGTGATTGTTCAATGTTATATTTTCCATTCCCAAGAGTATTTATAGACAATGTACATCATATTTATTCTGTAGAATATTTCTTGGATGATATTGGGACATGTAAACGACAAGAACTTGTATTGAAACTTATCAAAGCAATGACTATGCAAAAACACATTTAAAATGATTGAGGTAACTTTTTCAAAACCAAATTTTCTTAAAAGACCACCTTTACATAAATACTTCATTTATCCATAGATATCATGAATGGACTTTATATGAATGAGCCATGTTTCAGGCCATTTTTATCCATTCCTACCCTCCTTTGAGTATTTGCATGATATTTTAAAGTTGAAGCGTGGGGTTAAAGGTAATCATAGTGGATGGGATAATATACATTGTAAGGAAGAAGTGTAGGGGTATTATTGTTGAAATTGTAAAAGGTTGCGGAATCATTAATTATATTCTATTTTCCCCACTTGAAGTAAAAAAATAAGAGAAATGCCAAAAAGAACCTATAAAAAGAGAAAAAATGGGTTGTGATTTGGGAAAACAAAAAATCACTATTTTCTAGACCGATGATCTTATGATCGTATGTGGTTAGTTGAAGGATGTGAGATTTGATATAATCATAACTTTCAAAAAATGAATAAAAAGTAAAAAATCAAGAGGGTGAACAAATCATTAATTATGCTTACTTGATCATAACATTTTCTTTGAGTTTTGGGAATTTAGTGTTGCTACTTTGAAGGGTATAATTTCATTATATTTTTACTTTTGATATCATGGATAATACTTAAGAGATTATCCTCCTACTTGAGCCTTAAATTTTAAAGCATCAAATCCTACCAACCTTAAACCTCAGAGTCAATAGAACCTTAATTGAAAGTCTGCATGATTTTGTGTGCGTTTTGTCTTTACAAATTGGAGAAAGTATTTCATTTACAAGACTATTGTTAAGGAGCATGTTCTCGTGATATGAGAATAACTCAACTTTAATTTTATGATGTGCGATGAGAGAAACGAATTCAAAGTGAGGTAAATCATGACATTTCATGTTTAATAACAATTAATCTAGGATCTTGAATGAATGAAAGGATAAGTTCCATCAAATTTTAAAGGGTAAAAGTTAAATATGTGAATTATTTGTTTCTTAGAAAAATGAGAAATTAAATTGATATTTTATGAAGATTTTTGAATGTTTGATTTCACATTGAATTTTTTTTGATTTTATTACCTTGGAATTTATATATTTGTAATATTGGTGTCCTCTGATTTCTATTTTCAGATTTTATACTTGGGGACAAGCATGGTTTATGTGTGGGGGTATTTGACAGAGATAATTTATGTGTTTATTGTTTTATAAAATAATGAGGTTTTTTAATTTTTTTCAATGATAAAACCCATGTATTTCAATGTTTTATTAAAATAATGGGTAATTTGAATTTTAGAATGATTATGAGAAAAATTGATAAAAGTTCATAATTTTGGATTTTTGAAATATTTTTACCACAAGGGTATTTTTGTCATTTCATAAAAAATATAATTTCAAAATTCGTGATTTTTTTAGAATCCTGATTTTATTTCATTCAAATTTCTCTTTAGGTTCTAGAGTTGATTCAACGATCTCTTAGTCCAAAAAATCATTGAAGTTGGAAACTTTTCGGGGTAGACAGCATGGACTCCACCACCATAAAAGATGCACTAATCACTCTCCTCACCACCCATTTATTTTATTACACTAGGCATAGAACTAGTACACATCGGAACAACTCTAAAACAAATTTGGGGGAGTTTTTAATTCATTAAGGTTTCCATTGATCGTTATACATTTGAAGGAATCTTCTTGGAAATTTAGACCATAAAAATCCTTATTCATTGAAAATTCCATATCTCCTTAATCCCATGGATAAATGAGATGAAGGATGGGTGGTTAATGGAAAAAATATTTATCAAAAAAATTTATGAAGCTGTCCACATGTGAATCGACCATTTAATGGGACAACATCACACAAAATTTTTGAGGACAAAATTCTTCCTATAAAGGGAGGCCTGAGACTACTTCCCAAATCATCAGCTCGACACCCACAACTAAGGATGGATCCCATCAGGGCATGGACCGATGCTTCTCCTCTGTTACCCCCTTATTTCTTATTTTATATTTATTTTTTATTAGTTTTCAATTGTAATTTAAATTTTAGTTTTATTAACCAATGTCTTTGTGTATCTCCATCCACTTTTCATCATTTCATTACCTCTCTCTCTCTTATCTTCCACCCACTCCACCAAGTAATATATTACTCTTAGAAATGAGAGGCTGACCCTGAGACTTGTCCTGGGGGGAGGTGAAGGTGATCGTGAATTTTCTTTAATGATTAATTTTATGTTTGTAGATAGATTTGTGTAGCATGTATGGGTAAGGCGAATGACCCTGATGTTGTGACTTCCTCCGATGACATGGAACTCAACCTATCCCTATTCATTTATTTATTCATTCTTCATTTTCTCTATTTTTTAGTTCTTCACACGTTGGAGTTGAACTAATCAATGGATAAAATGTCTTGGATTTAATCGGGTTATGGATGATGACACATTCTAGAAAAAGGTGTTTCACCAACATGCATTAAAGGAGGATGTGGAATTGAGACTTCTCAAACATTCAATGATATTCCACAATTTCTAAATAAAGAATAGTAGTTAAAACATGATAATTAATATTTGTATTATCCAACTGAAATAAAACATATAAATTATAATAATGATTGAACATTTAATAAACCCCCCAAACCAAATTATTTAATATTAATTCACTTATGGAAATGGAGGTTTTCCCAATGCCTGTAGAGTACTTTTACCAACGGTTTAAGGAAACTATTGGTAAAAGCTAGTTAAATCATCTTTTCCCAACAGTTTACCAAAATCATTGGGAAAAGTATACTCTATACCAATGGTTTTCTTAAACCGTTGGTATTGAGAGGTTTAAATAATCCTTTACCAATGGTTTTTACAAACCGTTGGGAATGTTTTTTCCTAAATTCACAGATGCTCGAACTACCCCATTCCACGCTACTACATCCCTAAACAGAAGGGAGAATTGGGCTTTTCCTTCCCCTATGGCTGAAATCCTTCCATATTTAATATTTATCAGTTATTCACTTATATTATGTATATGATAATACATCTAATATTTTTGTTTCATGTTTTCATTTGGGGAAGTGGAGAAGAGGGATTCTGTTTACCCTACTCTGGAAATTCTTCATTCTGATCCATTTTCAAAATTTCTTAGTTCTACACTTCTAATTTGTAAGTGATACTTTCATTTTAATGTCATACATCTATTTTTTTTTGGTTTTATATTTTGATTTTGGTGTGTATGAATTTTGTTTTCTGTTTGATTTCGGTGTGTGTGTTGGTATTTGACAGTGAATCAAATTTGATTCAAAATAAATTATGTGTTAAAATCATCCATACATTATAAATTATTAGAAGGCTTGGTATTGGTATGAATTTTGTGTTAATATCATCAATATTCCACATGATTCACATAATGGTAAGAATGTGTGATGATTTTGTTAAGATCAGAGAGAAAACTCATACACTCTGGGTTGTTTATAGTGGCGTGGTTAGTCATGAGTGATAATTGGATTCCTAAGATGACTATATGAATATAACTTTAGGGTCAATTTAATATGGTTCTCACAATACGTTGTATATTATGTCTTGTTCTTGGCCAACACTCACTTTTATGACGGTGGGGTGCTTTTCACTAGCCATGATAGCAAGTGTATACATCCAACAAAATGTTAGATAAGTCACAAGTTTAATTAAGTAATATTATTATCATTGACATAAATTATTATTAATCTCAAATATAAAAATAAATGTTTTTTCTATATTTTATGAAATTAAACACTTTTGGAAGCCATGAACAACCTATTAGTGTAGAAGCCTAAACTTTATCCACCCATGGGGTGCGCTTGACTTGAGGAACAAATTTGTTAATGAAAGGTATGACCCTAGAGGTTCCAATAATGATTTATTGAACATGACTGAGTGAATTGGGATGCCTATAACACAAAATGGAGCCTGAGGCATGTGCCTCTATTTGGGATGCCTAAAAAGGGGACTTGAAGTACTATTTTACCAAAGGTTCTGTGAAACTATTGGTAAAAATCATCCCTTTACCAATGGTTTGATTCAACGTCAAGGAAATTCACCTTTATTGATGATTTTGGATTTCGAGTTATGGACATGACTCACACTCTTTCCACCGATGAATCAGATGATTGGGTTGTAGCTCAAGAAGCCAGGTCAAAATTTAGAATTTATTGAGCCTCTTTTCTAGTAATACTTCCTAATAATTGTAACTAGGTTTTTTTTTCTTGATACATAAAATACATTACCATCATTCTGTTTTTGATTCTGTTATTAGTTGGTATTACTGATTTGGTTATTTTCATCTACTTCCAATATTTTCCCATTATTATCTTTCTTTCAATTTTTAACTGATAATATTAAAATTATGTAACTTAGGTAATGAGGTAATCGTCTCCCCCAGACACAACAAAGGCTCTCACTATTAGTCAATAACATTTGGAATTTTGGTAGATGTTCTTGAGGCCATGTGGCCATCTGGGTTTGGGTCACTAATGAGTGGAATCCTGGTTTGGGATGTAACAATTCCTGGATATCCTTTTTATTGGTGTTTCAAATCAAATCCATACCTATATCTATTGAAGGTCCCTCTCCAATATCAATTGGGAAATGATTCAATGAATACACCTACATCATTCAGAGTGTGTATCTTAGTACTTACCTTCAAACCACCATAAATCATCTATTTCTTTAGGTTTTTTTATCATAATTGATTTTCTATATTATGTTTTCTGTGTTACAAATTAGTAATTTGTTTCTAATTACATCCATATTTCATTTCATTGCTGTAAATGACACCCATTGAAGAGATGCGGCAGAAAAAGATGACAAAAAATAATCGTTGCATGACACAAATGGGCATTCCTCCACTAATCCATGTTGTGAGTATTTTATTTCAAATATATATATTTCAATAACATATAATATCATGTGTTTACTTTTGTGTTAAATTGTTTTTCAGGATCGACCCCCTAGATGAGAGATATCAGACGAGGAGCCTGATATTGCTCATAGTACAGAGGCTGGTTGTAGGAAGGGGGTGGTGTAAGAGTAAGACGATCATCTGGTGATCCCAGTACTAAGGCCGGTGGTACGAGGGCTTGTGGTGTGAGAGTTAGACGATCCACTGGTCGTACCTGATTGGACTATGCCCCTTCCACAGACGTATCTTCTACGCCCCATTTTGATCCTATTGTGTCTTTAGGGTCAAATGAGATATTTAGGCCTCCGATGTTTACAATACCAGTTTTTCTAGACATCTGTGCCATCATCTTTTGCTTCTGGTTCATTATCTCTGAGCTATTATTTACACCTTCATCAATAACTACTCTGACATAGTATGTGGTTGAGGAGCGTACACTGAGGGAAACTCCACCTGTATAGGATATTCCTTCAGATTCTGTACATCTAGTGACACCCATTAATCCGAAAAACACAGGTATATTTATATAACTCTAAGAAACTTTTATACCAAAATTTATTTTTATTATAACTCTTACTGATATGTTTTTCTTTAAAAAAATATTCATCTACAAAGAGGAGGCGGGGGAGTGGGTGTAATCACTTGCGTGTAGTATGGAACCGCCAGACACAGTTGATGGTTGAATACAATGATGAATGAAAAATTATTGATAAATCTGGGTAGGAATGTCAGGGTTTTTTGGCGACGCTAGCCAAATACTCCGACATCATTCCGGCAGCCCTCACTCTTGTAGACATCTGCCACACGAAGTCAAGGATAATGTGTGGGCACAAATATGGGTAAAAAATCTAATGGATTTAATGAAGTATTTTTTTGTTTTTATATGAATTAATCAATTAGGTGTCAGCTCCGGTTTAACTTCCCTGATGGTGAAGGTGCATGACCAGCATGTTTAAAGGAGCAAGGAGAGCTTTTGAGAGGTTATAAGCATGAGCTGTATGTTGGATGTTGTGATAGAGTGACCACGAAGTTGGAGACAGTACCTATCACAGATGACTGCCCGATAGAGAAATATTTCCAAATGATTACCCATTGGGTGACTACCAAATTTTAGGTATTAATCCCATTTGAGGTATTTAAATGACAATTTTCATATTTTTCATTAATATTATCCTATTTATTATTAAATATTTTTTAGGAATATTTTGACAAAACAAAAAAAACATTGATTCAAAGCAATACCTCCACACTTTGGGGTGCACTACTATTTCAGATCATGAGAGGCAGCTGGTACGATATAGTTGTTTAAATTTTTCATTAAGACATTCCCTTTTTATTGTTTCCTACTTAAAATATGTGATTTATTGAATATTGAATATATGATTAAACTTTCACTTTATATTGTTTCATTGTCATTACAGAAGAAAAAATTGAATATTGAAGGACGTCTCCCTCGGGCAAAATTGTTTTACTTGATTAGAAGGAAAGAGATTGAACTGCGGTTAATGAAATGACACAAGAAAAGGTTTTAAGTTTTAATTTGTTTTTTTAAAATTTTAATATCTATTTTAAATTTAATAATCTATTAATCTTTTTAACAGGATGATTTAGAGGCCATTGATGCCCAAAATCATGACAATTTAGGGCTACACAATCATTTATATCAGGTTTTGGGAGATGAGCACTCTGGTTGATTACACTTCCGATCTGGTAAGAATATAGTCCTGATGAGGTATTGGTCCTCTCTAGGTATCCATTCTAGTACCACTAAAATGGAATATGTCAAGGCGCCTGCAAGATAGTCTGATAAAAGGGTCATAGTGTTGGAAGAACATGTTCAAATGAGGGAGAAAGAATTTGTGAAACAGATCAAAGCATTATCTTCATCACTTCCACTAGAGGCCAGGGAGACTCTTCAAACATATATATCACCGATGGGTGTATTATCCTATGCACCAGGCGGCAGTTCTAGTGGCGGTCAAGATGATGATGTTCTTGGTGATGACAAGGATGCTGAAGAGGACGAGGGCGAGGATGAGGATGAGGACGAGGGTGAGGATAGGTCATAGGGAAAGGATGGGGTTCAGGATGATCATGGGGATGATGATGATGATGATGATGATGGGGAAAATGATGGCGACAATGATGAGGCTGATGATGACAGTGGTGATGGTGATGGTGATCAGGGGCAGATTGAACCATTACATTTTTGAATCATTTATAACTCTTTATATTTTAACCTGGTTTTTCGCTCTGGTATTTATATTTTTTGAATTCAGTATAACTCTTTATTTTTGACCAAATATGGAATCCTAAGGATGTTATAATGGTTTATTGGGCTTATGGGGCTTGTTCGGAGCTCAGAACCCCAGTAGGCGTAAAAAAACACTATGCCTCACGGTTAGTAAAAAATTCACGTCCATCCCACATGGTATCTATCAAACATATAGGGATATATATTAGAAGTAATGTGCATGATTTTCCCTAACCATGAAACATGGGATGCACATCATGCACAATGTCTATAGTTTTAGTATTAGATATTATCAGTGTTGTTGCCCGATTTGCCTAATTGGCATACTGAAAACCAACCAAATGCATTCAAATTGTGTTGATACTTTAGAAAAACAATCCATGAGTCATATGTGACATGTAAGAGTAAACCCCGCCGCAATCTAAGGCACATTGTGGCTGGTATCACTCAAAGTGTCTCTCTTTTGTTTAAAATGGACACCCTTTTAAGTAAAAACAACTGGCATATGGAAAACTGACCAAACCTATTTTGATTGTGTTGATAAAGTAGAAAAATGATCCATGGGTCATATGTGACGTTAAATACTCAATCCCACCTCAATCCAAGGCATGTTGTGGCCGGTACCACTCAAAGTGTCTCACTTTTATTAAAAATAGACAACATTTTAAGTGAAAACAAAAACTGACATACGGAAAATGAACCACACGTATTTGGATTCTGTTGATACTTTATAACAATGATCCATGGGACATTTTTAATGTGCAAGATTCAACCCCAAAAAAATCCTATGCATGGTGTGGCCGGTACCACTCAATGTGTCTCACTTTTATTTGAAATGGATTAGATTTTATGTGAAAACAACAACTGACATACAGAAAACCGATCAAACGAATTCAGATTGTGTTGATACTTTAGGAAAAAAATACATTGGTCATTTGTGATGGGTACAAGTCAACTCTACCTCAACCAGAGGTGTTGTGTGACCGTGATGGCTGAAAATGTACTCCGTGTGTCGTAAATGTCAAAAACATGAGTTCAATGGTCAAATGCATGACTAACGACATCGGAATGACTTGAAATCACACGAACACACCCTAATTATTATTCGTGAGGTGTAAGAGGAGACGAAAAGCAATTTGGATGCGTGGTTTTCTTGGAACGGTTGAATATGTCCTTTTAAGGTGTTTGGCGCACGTGAAAAGTGTGCATGGGGTGGTCAAAACTAGATGAACGACCTCATAACGCCATGAAATAAGACGAAAACAAAGGGTTGGTGAATAGTGAAATGGTTGACTAGACGGAACATCAATCAGAGGTGTCGCGTGACCGCGGTGGCTGAAAATACACTCCGTGTGTCATAAATGGCCAAAACAAGTGTTTAATGGTCAAATGAATTTCGAACGACATCATAATGACTTGAAATCACACAAAACTCCGTAGTTGTTATTCTTGAGGTTTATGAGGATATTTCATTTCATTCGGACGTGTGGTTTGCGCAATATGGCTGAATATGTGTTTTTTAGTTTTTTGGCATGCTTGAAAAGCGTGCATGGGGTGGTAAAACCAGACTAACAACCTCAGAATGCCATGAAATCGGACGAGGAAAAGGGTGGGTGAATTGGGAAATGATCAGCCAGACAACACGTCAATTGGACGTGTCGTGTGACCGCGCTGGCCAAAAATGCACTCTACATGTCTTAAATGTCCAAAACATGTGTTTAACGGTCAAATGCATGATGAACGACATCAGAATGACTTAAAATCACAGAAAAACACACTAATTGTTATATATGAGGTGTGCTAGGAGACGACACATCATTCGGAAGCAAATTTTGCACGACACAGCTGAATATGTGTTTTTGTAGGTGTTTGGCGCGCTTGAAAAACGTCTTTGGGGTCGTCAAAATTGGCCGGACGACCTCATAATTCCATAAAATCATAAAAAAACAAAGGGTGGGTGAATTTTGAAATGTTCAGCCAGAAGACACATTAACCGAAGGTGTCGTGTGACCGCGCTATCCAAAAACGCACTTGGCATGTCGTAAATGGCCAAAACATGCGTTTAACTGTCAAATTCATTCCAAATGACATTATAATTACTTGAAATCGTTCAAAAACACCGTAATTATTATTCTTCAGGTGTATAAGGAGACTACACGTCATTTGGATGCGCGGTTTGTTCGGAACGGCTGAATATGTGTTTTTTAGGTGTTTGGCACGCTTGAGAAGCATGCGTAGGGTGGTAAAAACAAGCCTAATGACCTCAGAATTCCATGAAATCAGAAAAAAACAAAGGGTGGGTGAATTGTGAAATGTTCGTCTAGATGGCATGTCAATCAGAGGTGTCGTGTGACCGCGGTGGCCGAAAACGTACTCCACATGTCGTAAATGCCCAAAACATGCGTTTAACGGTCAAATTCATTCCAAATGACATCTAAATGACTCGAAATTCCAAGAAAACACCCTAATTATTATTCATGAGGTGTATGAGGAGACTTTACATCATTCTGGCGCACGTTTTACATGACACGACTGAATATGTGTTTTTTAGGTCTTTGGCGCGCTTGAAAAGCGTG
The DNA here is from genome assembly GCA_963277665.1 of Viscum album. Lineage (NCBI taxonomy): Eukaryota > Viridiplantae > Streptophyta > Magnoliopsida > Santalales > Viscaceae > Viscum > Viscum album. The sequence continues at coordinate 956,449,435 of OY728148.1, read as the reverse complement.
TGTGGGGTGGTTAAAACTGGCCGAACGACCTCAGAATCTAATGAAATCTGACAAAAAAAACGGGCAGTGAATTGTGAAATGGTCGGCTAGACGGCATGTCAATCGGAGGTGTTGTGTTACCGCAGTGGCCGAAAACGCACTTTGGATGTCGTAAATGGCCAAAACATGTGTTTTACGGTCAAATACATACCGAATGATATCAGAATGACTTGAAATCATATGAAAACACCCTAATTATTATTCTTGAGGTGTACAAAAAGATGGATTGTCATTTGGACCGGCGGTTTGCGCGGCACAACATAATATGTGTTTTTAGGTGTTTAGTGCACTTGAAAAGCATGTGTATGGTGGTTAGAACCATCCAAACGACCTCGGAATACCCTGAAATCAGATGACAACAAAGGGTGGGTGAATCGTGAAATGTTTGGTGAGACATAACATCAATTGGAGGTGTCGTTTGACTGTGGTGGCCGAAAACATACTCTGCTTGTCGTAAATGGCCAAAACATGCGTTTAACTGTCAAATTCATACTGAACGACATCAGAATGACTTGAAATCACACTAAAACACCCTAATTATTATTTATGAGGTGTATGAGGAGACAAAATGTCATTCAGATGTGTGTTTCCCGCGACATGACTGAATATGTGGTTTTTAGGTGTTTGGCGCGCTTGAAAAACATGCATGGGGTAGTCCAAATGGGCTGAACGACCTCGGAATGCCATCAAATCGAACGAAAACAAAGGGTGGGTCAGTTGTGAAATGTTTGGCTAGACGGCACACCAATCGGAGGTGTTGTGTGGCGATGTTGGCTTAAAATGTACTCTGCATGTCATAAATGGCCAAAACATGTGTTTTACGGTCAAATACATACCGAAAAACATCAGAATGACTTGAAATCACACAAAAACAGACTAATAATTATTTTTGATGTGTAAAAAAAGAAGATCCGTCATTTAGAAGCACGGTTTGTGCGGCGCGATAGAATATGGGTTTTTAAGGTGTTTGGCGTGCTTGAAAATCGTGCGTGGGGTGGTCGAAACTGACCGAACGACCTCGAAATACCATGAAATCGGATGACAACAAAGAGTGGGTTAATTTTGAAATGGTCATCCAGACGACTTGTCAATCGGAGGTGTTGTGTGACTGTGGTGGCTGAAAACGCACTCTGGACCCCCCCCCCCCCCGGACAGCCCCCTCACCCCCGGATAACCCCCCGCACCCCTCAAACAGACCCCCCCGACCTCAGACAACCCCACATACCAACGATCCATGGATAATTTGTGACGGGTATGAGTCAACCCCACCTCAATCCGAGGCACGGTGTGACTGGTATCATTCAAAGTGTGTCACTTTTGTTTGAAATTGACAACATTTTATGTGAAAACAACAACTAATATACGGAAAATCTTCACAAGGATACACATAGGTTCATGAAATATAGGGATAAAAAACAAAATATGGTCTATTAGTCATATGTTATTAGAAGAAAATATTCACAAGGCATAGATTGAAACACAATGGGTCATAGTATATATAGAAAAACATGAATTATATTAGGAATGATTATCGACAACCCATCATGAACAAGCACCAACATTCATGTTCTAATTCTCAATCACGGGTCATTCATTCTATACAATAACATTAAATAAATAAATATCATATAGTGATTTCATATGAAACCTATGAACACACAAGCATACCATATAACAAAGAGGTCAACAAGGCTACCCATAGATTCTTGAAAAATAAGTTTCAAAGTCTCATAAAAATACTCCAATGGTGAGGAATACATATAGTGACACCATAGCCCCATGGATCACCTCAATCCCATCCTCAAACAGGGGGTTCTAGGACCAAACCAAAGTCCCTTTGAGAACCCAATACCAAAGACTTAATTGAAAATTCATACCCACTACCCATGATGGGGATTCATCTCACATCACACCCAGGAGAGAAAATTAAAATTAGCAACATCCCCCCTTATTCTATTTGAAAAGTATATGAAAAACATGTAAGCTATTCCGATAACCCATCTCATATGTCGAGATTGGCCGATGTTTCCCACTATCACATCAGGAACCATTTATACAATGATACATAATCATTAGAGGAATACAAACATCCCATGTGCATCCTATAACTCATCCTCGGTCTAAGCACATGACCACTACCATTGTCTATCTATGGGTGTCATTATCTGTGCCACTCTACCCAAGTTTTCTTGTTGGTTTTAAGATAATCAACCCAAGACCATGACTAATCATCCCATGTTCTTCCTATAACATGTAGGTTTTTTCTCTTGTGTGTATTGGTGTTGTGGTTTGAGTGAGGAATGAATTCTAAATTTTGAATACTCTTATGTGTGTTGCTGTTGTGGTTTGAGTGAGGAATGAATTCTAAATTTGGAATACTCTTATAGGTATTATTTAATTTCCTATAACATGTAGGATTTTTCTCTTATGGGTGTTATTGCATTAGAATTTCTAAATTTCTAAATTCTGGAATGTATTCTAAATTTGGAATACATTGGATGGGGATTTTTTTATTGGTGATGTTACAGGTCTGGAGAGGGGTTGTTGTGTTGTTGTAGGTCTGGAAAAGGGAGAGGGGCCTGCTGCTGTGGAGCTAAACAATTGTATACCAATGGTTTCAAAACCGTTGTTACAGATACTATAATATAACTATACCAACGATTTGGTATAACTGTTGGTATAGGTTTATACCATTGGTTATAAAAAAACTGTTGGTATAGCCTTCTGGATTGCCATATCCCCTCTATACCAACGGTTTCTAACCATTGGTATAAGTGTAACACACATATACCAACAGTTTACAAACCTTTGGTATATGTTATACTTTAACACACATATTCTAACAGTTTGTAGCAAACTGTTGGTATACCTCTTATTTTGACACCTATTCTAATGGTTTTCACAAAACCATTGGTATAGGCCTATTGTCACGCCTTACATGGCCACTTTTGTGGGAACCATTGATATACAATATACCTAATTGTTTACAGGCCTCTACCAAAGGATTGTAACCATTGGTAAAGTGTAAAAATCTAGTAGTGATTCATTCTATCTAGACTTGCATCTATGTATAAATTTAGAATTCTTGCTTCACATGTCATTATTTTTAATACTAAAAAAAAGATATTAATCATTGTCATTTAATAAATAAAAACACAAAAAGTGACATAATAGGTGAATTAGATAAATAAAGTGAACTACATTGAGAATGACCCTTAAGAGAGATGACCATGGTCTGCCACTATGCTGAACTTGGAAAAATATAATTATTTTCTTCCACACCCCAACACAAGCATGCGTCAAAACTTATGCTGTTTTCCGGGAGACAAAAATTAGTTCATTTTATTTTTTTATTTTCACATCTTATTTAGATTTGATTTCATTAAAAAAACTAAAAACAAATTCCAGGATGTATTCAAAATCATAATATTATGCATGGAAAAATTACTCATAGGTGCAGCAACAACAACAACAAGAAGATGAATATTTTTGAAGAGATCAGGTGCATGAACTTAGAAAAAATGTTGAACAACTAACCATAAAGGCTGATAGAGATTTTGATTATGTTCTTGCATTAATGGAGCAACCCAACCCCAAGCTGGAGAAATATCCTAAGAAAGTGGTGTAAGAAATTTCACCACTTATATTTGAAATTGAAGAACCTATGGAGTCAAGGGAGGAAGACATACCTACTGAGCTATAAGTGGGAGATCAAAAATGTTTGGATTAATTATTGATTAAATGTGAGTAACTACCTGACCTCCCTATACAATACAAAGAAGAAGATTCAACACCACAAAAGGAAGAAACCACCAATGTTATGGAATTTGAAGTCAAGATGGTGGAGCCCAACTACCTGCCTCTATCCTCAGAGAGTCTACACCAAGAGGCACTTACAACTGAGGAAGAGATTAAAGCTGAACCAACTCAGGGAGTTGAAGCATTCATTGACTCTATCCCTTCTAATTTTATTGAATCTAAATTATACATCACTTCTTGTGGTTTTTATTATACGGAATCAGACAATCTCAGCTATGCCTTGGAGGACGAAGAAGAACCTAGATGTGCACATGCGGAGGAACATATGGATCTCCCTGGATATGTTGAATATTTATTGATGGAATTTCATGAAGAGATACTAATGGATTTCCTTACGAAAACCATGAAAAAAATTTCTTACTTTGATGGGGAAGAATTTTATCTTGATACTTCATGTTTTAATATTATTCAAATAGAATTACACTCTGACTTTCCCATTTACGATTCCTTTGATGATGCATGCCTCGAGGAACCAATGTACATAGAATAAGATGTTTCACAAGTAACAACCAAGAAAGAGGTTGATTCATACTTCATCCTACCCCCACCAGGCAAGATATACCCCATTGTTAAGGGGGTGGGGATATTGTGTACTCTGTCCCTAGATTATTCCTCACCTAGAAGGACGAAGAACAATCTACGAAATGCCACATGTATTGGTTCAAATAAATGAATCTTCGTCCTCCATCAGACTTTGGATAATAGGCAGTACTGCCCTCTAGAGGTAGTCAAAATTCTTGGCCGACTTAGGGGATAATACCATGTTTTATCTTTACTTTCTTTCTAGGAATTCAGATGTCAATTTATTTTCTTTGAAATAATTTAGCATGTGGCCCCATGCCTCTTTTCATTTTGAGCTTAAATGAAATGGTCATTGTGATTAATTGAGTAATTTGCATTTGTAGGATCATAACGGAAGAAGAAAGCCCCAGACAGTGAACGAGAAGGACCATGTTTCATGGAAAAAGAGTGTTCAATTTTAGTGTATTATCTTTTAAACTCTCCAATTTTTTTTCCACAACATGTTTTGAGCTTTAAAGATAAAATTGCATGCCCAAACTCTAATTCATGTTTTTCTCGACTTATCTAGGATACATGAGTTTCTTAGGAATCCTCTAATTCCATGTTTTAGATTTCAAAGTTGTTATGATTATATGATTGAAATTAATAATTGAATTTTTAAAATGAATCATGGATATTGAAGTAATGACTCATGATTTGAAGGAATTAATTGATTCATTTAAATGAAATTTTCCTACCATCCTTCAAGCTATGAATTTCGGAAGTTCATGTGAATTGATTTATTATTTATGCCATGCGTGATTGTCTAATGTTATATTTCCCATTCCCAAGAAGATTTCTAGACCAAGTACTTCTTATTTATTCTTGAGCATATTTATTGGGTAATCATGGGACATGTAACAAACCATAACATGTAGTGAAACTTTTCAAATCTATGACTGTGCAAAAAAGCATTTAAAATGATTGAGGAATCGTTTGAAAAGATAATTTTCATTAAAATACTACCATTACATCAATCCTACTTTTAGCACAGAGAGACAATGAATGACCTTTATAGGAATGGGTAATGTTTCAAGCCATTTTTATCCATTCCTACCCTCCTCTGAGTATTTTCATGATATTTTAATGTTGAAGTGTGCGGGTAAAGAGAATCATGGTGGACAAGATGATATATAGTGTAAGGAAGAAGTGTAGGGGTTTTATTGTGGTAATTGTAAATGGTTGTGAAATCACTCATTATACCCTATTTTTCCCCTCTTGAATTAAAACAAATGAAAAAAATGACAAAAAGAACCAACAAAAATAGAAAAAAATGGGTTATGATTTGGGAAAACCCAAAATCACCATTTTCTAGATTGATGATCTTATGAGCATGTATGGTTAGGTGATTGATGTGAGGTATGATATAATCATAACTTTCAAAAAAAGAAAATAAAGTACAAATTAAAAAAAATATTCAAGGGGGTGCAAAAATCATTCATTATGCTTACTTGATCATACCATTTTCTCTGAGTTTTTGGAAGTGGGTGTTGCTACTATGAAGGGGATAATTTCATTATATTTTTACTTTTGATATCATACATAGTACATAATATATTAGCCTCCTCCTTGAGCCTTAATTTTAAAAGCATCAAATCCTACCAACCATAAACCTAAGATTCAATAGAACCTTAATTTCAAGTCCTCTTGATTTTATGTGCGTTTCTTCATTACAATGTGGGGAAAGTAGTTTATTTACAAGCCTATGGATAAGAAGAATGTTCTCATGATATGAGCATAACTCTATATGAATTGTATAATGAGTAATGAGAGAAACTAATCAAAAGTGAGGTAAATCATGACTTTTAATGTTTAATAATAATGAATCAAGGATCTTGAATGAATAAAAGGAGAAGCTCCATCAATTTTAAAATGGTAAAAGTAAAATATGTGAATTATTTTTTTCTTTGAAAAATGGGGAATTAAATTGATATTTTTGAAATTTTTGGAAATTTTGATTTCACATTGAAAGTTGTTTGATTTAATTGAATTGGAATTTGAATATTGATAACATTAGTGTCCTCAAATTTCTATGTTGAGATTTTATGCTTGAGGACTAGCATGGTTTAAGTGTGGGGGTGTTTGAGAGAGAAAATTTAATAGGAAAAAAATGTGAAAACTTTCAGAGTAATGAATTATTCCTATAAAAGGAGGCCCCTTATTCTTCGCAAATCATCAGCTCGACACCCACAGCTAAGGAGGGATCCCACCAGGGCACGAGAAACATATTCTCCTCTTTCCCCCTAATTTATTCTTCATATTTTATTTTATTTTTATTTTTGTATTATTTTTCAATTATAATTCAAACTTTAGTTTTATTAATCCATGCCTTTGTGTTTCTCCATCCAATTTTCTTCACTTCTTTCCCTCTCTCTCTTCTCTTCCACCCACTCCACTGAGTAATAAATTACTCTCAGAAATGAGAGGCTAACCCTGAGACATGGCCCAAGGGGTGGTGAAGGTGATCATGAATTTTCATAAATTTTAAATTTTATGTTTGTAGATATATTTGAGTAGCACGCATAGGTATGGTGAATGTCTTCGATGTTGTGACTAACTCCAATGACATGCAACTAAACCTATCCCTATTCTTCTATTTAATCATTTTTCCTCCCTATATTGGTTAGTTCATCACACGTTGGATTTGAGTTAATCAATGTATGAAATGGATTTGATTGAACCGGGTCATGGAAGTTGACACATTCTAGACAATGGTATATCACCAACTTGGATTAAAGGAGGAGGTGGAATTGAGAGTTCTCAGACATTCAATGATTGTCTAAAATTTATAATTAAATAATAGTAGTTAAAACATGAGATTTAATGTTTGGATTATCAAACTAAAATAAAAAATATAAAGGATCATAATAATTGAACATTTAACCAACCTCCAAAACCAAGTTCTTTTTTATTAATTCATACTAGTTAGAATTTAATCTTAGTATAAATTTAGAATTCTTGATTCACATGTAATTATTTTAAATAATAAAAAACCCAAAAATATTTTCATCACTTTCATTTAATAAAAAAACCACAAAAAGAAATATAATATGTGAATTAGATAAAGTATGTGAACTATATTAAGAGGGCTCTTCACGAGAGACGACTCTGGTCATCCACTATGTTGCACTAGGAAAAATATAATTATTTCTGTCCATGCCCCATGACAGGAATGTGTTAAAACTAATATTTTTTGCAAGCAGAAAATCATTAGTTTCTTTACTTTTCAATTTTTACATCTTAGTTAGATGTCATTTCATTTAAAAAAACTAAAAAAAATACTTCCATTAAGTATTCAAATTCAGAATATTATGAATTGAAAAATTAATCACAGGTTTAGAAACAACAACAAGAAGAAGATAAATATTTTAGAAGAGATAATGTGCATTAACATAGTGAAAGAATTGAAAAATTAACCAGAATTTCTAATAGAGCTTTTGGTTAAGTTCGTGCATTAATGGAGTAACCCAACCCTATGCCAAATAAATAACCTGAGAATGTGGTGGAAGAAATTTCACTACTTATATTTGAAATTGAAGAACCTGAGGAGTCAAGGGAGGAAGTCTTACCTGGTGATCTAAAAGTGAGAGATCAAAAAATTTGGATCAATTTTTTATTTAATGTGAGGAACTAACTGACCTCCCCATACAATAAAAAGAAGAATATTCATCCCAACTGAAGGAAGAAACCACCCAAGTGGTGTAATTTGAAGTCAAGATGGAGAAGCCCAACTACATGCCTCCATCATCAGAGAGTCTACTCCAAGAGGCACTTACCACTGAGGCAGAGATTGAATCTAAACCGACTCAGTTAGTTGAACCATTCATTGACACTATCCCTTCTAATTTTATTGAATATGAATTCTACATCACTCCTTGAGGTTTTGATTATACAGAATCAGACAATCACAGCTATGACTTAGAGGATGAAGAAGAACCAGGATGTGAACATGTTGAGGAACATATGGACCTCCCTAGACACGTTGAATATTTATTGAAGAAAGTTCATGAAGAGATTATAGTGGATTTCCAAAAGGAAATCATGATAAAATATTCTTACTTTAATGGGGAAGAATTTAATATTGGTACTTCATGTTTTAATATTATTCAAATAGAATTACACTATGACTTCCCTATTGACTATTCTTTTGATAAAACATACCTTGAGGAACTAATGGAGAAAGTAGAAGAGGTTGCACAAGTAACAACCAAGAAGGAGGATGACTCATAAATCATCCTACCCCACCATGAAAGCTATACCTCATTGTGAAGGGGGGGATATGGTGTACTCTATCCATGGATCATTTCTCACCCAGAAGAATGATGCACAAGTTGAGAAATTCCACATGTGGTCGTTCCAATCAATGAAGCTTCATCCTCCATCAGACTTTGGATAACAGCTGGTACTGCCCTTTGGAGGTAGTCAAAATTCAAGGCCCACATGGGGGATAATACTAAGATTTATCATTACTTTCTTTCTAGGAATTTATTTGTAAATTTCATTTCTTTGAAATAATTTAGCATGCAGAGACCTCCTTGTTTTCATTTTACGCTTAAATTAAATGACCAGTATGATTAGTTGAGTAATTTTATTTTTTAGGATCATGATGGTAGAAGGAATCCCCAGACAGTGAAGGGGAAGGACCAAGTTTCATGGGAAAAGGGTGTTCAATTTTTGTGTTTTATCTTTTAAACTTTCCACATTTTTTTCCACAACATGTTTTGAGATTTAATGGTAAAATTGCATGCCCACACTTAAATTCATGTTTTAGTCGTCTTATCTAGGAGAAATGAGTTTATTAAGAATCATGAGATTCCATGTTTTAGAATTTAATGTTGAAATGATTAAATTATTGAAATTAAAAATTGAATTTTTTAAATGAATCATGGATATTTAAGCAATGACTCATTATTGGAAGGAATTAATTGATTCTTATAGATTAAATTTCCCTACGATCCTTGATGATTTGAATTTATGAAGTTCATGTGAATTGATTTATTAGTCATTCCATGAGTGATTGTCCAATTTTACATTTCCCATTCCTAAGAGGATTTCTAGACCAAATACTTCCTATTTATTCTTGAGCATATTTTTTGAGTGATCTTGGGACATGTAACTGACCAGAATTTGTATTGAAACTTGTCATGTCTATAAGTTGGAAAAAACATTTAAAATGATTGAGGCATCCTTTAAAAAGATAAATTTCCTTAAAATACCACCTTTACATCAATCGTTATTTTAGCCCATAGAGATCATGAATGACTTGTATATGAATGACCCATATTTCAATCCATTTTTATCCATTCCTACCTTCCTCTGAGTATTTTCATAATATTTTAAAGTTGAAGTGTGGGGGTAAAGGGAATCATGGTGGACGAGATGATATACATTATACGGAAGAAGTGTGGGGGTATTATTGTGGTAATTGTAAAAGGTTGTGGAATCATTCATTATACTCTATTTTTTTCCACACATGAATTAAAAAAATGACAAAAATGACAAAAATAACCAAGAAAAAAAAAAGAAAAATATGGGTTGTGATTTGGGAAAAAAATCACCATTTTCAGACCGATGATCTTATGATCCTATGTGGTTGTCTCATGGATGTGAGGTTTTATATAATTATAAATTTCAAAAAAAGACAAAAAAGTACAAAATAAAAAAATATATTCAAGAGGGTGCAAAAATCATTTATTATGCTTACTTGATGATAACCTTTTCTTTGAGTTTTGGGAAGTGGGTGTTGCTACTTTGCAGGAGATAATTTCATTATATTTTTACTTTTGATATCATGCATAGTACTTAAGGGATTAGCCTCCTTCTTGAACATTAATTTTTAATGCATCAAATCCTACCAACCATAATCCTCAAAGTCAATAGAACATTAATTTCTTGTAATCGTGATTTTATGTGTTTTTTGTCGTTACAAAGTGGAGAAAGTAATTCATTTACAAGACTATGGATAAGGAGAATTTTTCTCATGATATAAGCATAAATCTACTTGAATTGTATCCTGACTGATGAGAGAAAAGAATAAAAAGTGAGGTAAATCATGACATATCATGTTTAATAATAATAAATGAAGGATATTGAATGAATGAAATGATAAGTTCCACTGATTTTCAAAGGGAAAAAGTAAAATATGTGAATTATTTGTATCTTCGACAAATGAAAAATAAAATTGATATTTTATGCAGATTTTTGAAAGTTTGATTTCACATAGATTTTCTCTATGATTTTATTGCATTGGAATTTGAATTTTGGTAACATTGGCGTTCTCTGATTTCCATGTGGAAATTTTATGCTTGACGATAATCATGGTTTAAGTGTGGGGAAATTTGATAGAGAATTTTTTATGCATATTTTTTATCAAATAATGAGGAATTTTTTAATTTTTTTAAATGATAAAACTCATATCTTTCAATGTTTTATTAAAATAATGAGGATTGTTTCTTTTGTTTTTTGGTCTGGAATCACAGCATGGACCTGCAGCTCGTTGCCCGAGCCCACACCGGCTTGGAGAGGTTCTTCATCTTGCCACCGTAGGTGAAGCATAGGGCGGAGAGGAGCTATGGGGATCAACAACGATACAGCGATGACCTCACCGACAGGTTCACGACGCAATTTCTATAAAAAGAGATGTTGTCCTTCACTTCACTGAAGCCGCTACATGAAGAATGGATAAGTACTTCATACAAACCTTGGGCACAGATTTTCGAGATTTCGGGTAATTGTTTGAGAATTAAATGAGAAAAATGCCTGAAATTTCAACATGGTGTTGATTAGATGTCGAAAAAGGTCCATAAATTCCTTGATCCTTTTGTTCAGGGGTAGGACGGAGTGGGAGGAGTACAACGCGGCCATGGGCGCTCTGTCGGTGGCAATCATGGAGGTGATGGGCATCAGACTTGGGGTGGGACGTATCAACCTTTGGTATTTCTTAATTGGAAGTGAATCAAATGTGTGTCTAAATTACTGCCCTCCTTTCCAGTGATCAGAGGTGATGCTGGGGACGAGACCCCACTGTGATCCCACCATCATTACCATCCTCCACCAGGACGACGTGGGTGGCCTCCATGATTCGTATGACCGTAGGTGGCATTCTATCACACCCACTCCAGCCATGTTTGTTGTTCTCGTCGGTGACACCATTATGGTATATGAGTCTGCATTCACTGGTGATCCCTTTAACACTTCTCATTTTCATAGTCATAATGAAAGGGAAAATCGCAGGCTTTGACGAATGGGATGTATAAGAGCTGCACACACATGGCGGTGGTGAATGAGCAGAGGGTGAGGAAGTTGATAAGATTCTTTTCTGTGTCTGGTGAGGGACAGGGTAGTGAGTCCCCCACTGTAGTTGGTGGCCGGTGGGATCCCCCGGAGGGCGTACCCAGACATCAAATGGCCAACCTTCCAAGACAGGTAACACCATGAAGATAAAACCACGAAGGTAACTCCATGAAGGTAGAAGTACCACGCAAGTAACACCACAAAGTTAGAAATACCACACAGGTAACACCACAAAAACAATAACACAAAGGTTGAAGTGCCACACAGGTAACACCACAAAGCAGGTAGTACCACAGAGGAAAAAGACTAAGCTCACAATTAGGTATAACATAAGTACATAAGTACAGATGATTATTCATAAACAATATCATCTTATTTTATTAATAAGAACTACTGCTGAACCACACAAGATCAATAGGTAACTAACCCCCACTGACCCACACAGGATCTAACCCACACAGTATCGATATGCGTTGACCCGTAGAGGATTGATGAACACTGACCCACACAGGATCTGACCCACATAGGATTGATGGTCTTTTTCACGTTGCAGCCTACCCCAGGTCTCCTTGAACCCGACACATTCAAGTTCCATAGAATATTTTCCTCAATTTATCGTTCGTAACTCATCCACCACTATTATCTACAAAGGAATTACTCAAAGTACCACCATGTCGTAAGGGTTCCAACGTGATAGACGACATGTCAATCAGATGCCCGGTCTATGATTTATATGCGTTTTAGCTTCGGGGAACCGGTTGGATTCGGGTTCGATCCAACCCGACCTTACTCCAACTATCTAAAAAACTCAATTGGAGAATACCAAAATGACCGTCTCGATCCAATGATCCCAACACTATAGACGGTTCATCAAGCAGACGTTCGGTTCTCAAGATATTCTCCTTTAAGTGTTTCAGGGTCCGGTCAGACCTGGTCGGACCGACCCGACCCGACTCGCTCTGGGCTGGGCCGGGGTGGAGTCCGCCCGATGGGCCGATGTTTGGTCTGACCCGTATGAGGGGTGGTCCACAAGGGCATCCCACAGTTTCCCACATGGGCGGCCTGGCCAGAATAGGGTGGCCTGCAAGGGGGCGGCCCGCAAAGGGGCGGCCCGACCCGCGTGGGGTAGTGACCCGATTCCGGGAGGCAGCCCGCTTTGAGGGTGGCGGCGCGGTCTGAGTGCGATGACCCGGTGTGAGGGAGAAGGCCCGCTCTGAGGGCGGGGGTCTGGTGCAAGGGTGACGGCCTGGTGTGAGGCTGGCGGCCCGCTCCGAGGGAGGCCGTCCGGTCCGTTGGCGGTGGTCCAACCCAAAGGTGGGGGCCCGGTCCGCGGGCGGCGGCCCGATCCGAGGGAGGCGGCCCTGTGCGAGGGCGGTGCCCCGACTCGAGGGAGGAGTCCCGCTCCATGGGCTGCAGCCCGGTTCAGTCCGATTTGGGGGGGGATAACCCCCCGATCACCCAGATTCCCAAAAATCCCGGAGGCCATTCGGTTGGTGAGGTGGCTGACTTGCCGTGACCCTCCTCTTGCTGCGTGCTTTGTCATGTTCGCGGTCTTCCGAGGCGGTGCAAGGAATGAAAAATGGCAGAGGGTTTGGGCCAGGTTTGTTAGGCCTACACCCCCCACGTTAGCTCGCAATATGAAGGATATTAAGGGACTTTAATAAAAAGTTGTATCGACCACAAGATTAACCGCACAAGATTCCCCACAATAACCTCCAGTAAAGACAGAATAATCGTTGGTCAACCCATTAATTGGTTGAACTGCATTCTTCGTATAATTTCAAGAATGTGGTAGAGGGAATGAAAAACACAAAAATGAAAATAACCCCCTACCTGGAAGAGACGCCCACTGACAACAGTCGACAAAACCTCCTTTATCGTTGTCATCGGTTCGTGACTCGGTGTCTCTCATCACCACTTGTTGGAACCTATCTCGTCCTCCTGGTGGTTGGCGTCGTGGTGCTTTGCTAGAGCTTCATCGTTTTGTGAATCTATGCCAACACCCCTACCCGAGATCCATATAAATAGGAGAGGGGAAGGAGTTTATAAAGCTCGTGGAATTAATGAGGTTCATTTAATTAATGAACCTCCCAAAATTCCAACGGTGTGGTTACATGAAAAGAAGAGTTAAGACATTATTGGCTTGACACATCGTTGGTCCTGCCAGCATCGTTCGTGCATCGGAGGAAAGAAGGAAAATGAAATAACAAAACATGTCATTTTATTAATCTTTCAAAAGTCCAAAAAAATATCTGTTTCACCCGACCTACTGTGGTTGATGTTATGCCTCTCTTACGAGAATCCCAACATTGCAGGTTCAACAATGCCCTTCGATTTTGAAGTCGAACAATAGTTCAAAACTTAGAAAGCGCTGCTCACACATTTACTGAACATACCCACAAAAAAGTTCTTAAAATTATTAACAATCACCCTCAACCTGTGTTGGTTGAGTTTAGGATTTTCCTAATTGAATCATGTCCCAACGAACCCAATGGTACTCTCGAATTTACAATCTGAGTTACCATTTAAAAGTTACATGTTTTTAATAAAATAATTTTCACTTAATTATTTTATTTACAGCCAAAAAGTATCTTTCACTGGTGGCCTGCGCCGACCAATGTTAGTATCTTCCATAAGAGAGCATACCCTCACGAGCTCAGCGGTGGTCTCATATTTTTAATTTGAGTTACCATTTGTGAGTTATAAGCATTTGAAAAATAAAAAAAATATATTTATTTATTTTATTTACAGTTATTCCATTTTCATGTTTTCTCATAGGAGGCCCGAACCGACTAAACTTAAGCCCTTCCTAGGGTAAACCCTCCATTCTGAGCATAGAAAATCCCTTAGATTTTTAATTCGAGTAACCTTTTATGAATTATTCCACTTTTTCAGGAAGTAAGATTGCATGTGCTAATTAATGCTTAAAAAACTTTGACAGAACATTCTAGACACCCTGGGCCTCAGAATCACACTCCATCAGATTTTTCGATCTCAAAATAATTCCATATAATTAAAAACATTATATGTAATTTCCGTGACATAACAAAAGTTGTACTGTTAACTACCTCAACAAAAGCATTGAGGAAGTCATAGTATCTAAATCTTGGTCTAAAGTTCGAATGAAGCTTGAATATTCTTACTGAACATAAGTTTATTCCAAGATTAAAAAGTTATCCCTTCCATTTTCGGAGCATTATGATTTTTGCAAACAACATTGGTTGAATTTTGTGACATCGGAAATAAGGAGCAAGGATATCTTAGAGTTGATCCCTTCCAATATTTGACAAGAATTGTTTATATCCCTATGAAGAGAAAGGTGCTTTGTATAATTCATTGATGATTATTCCAAGAGCTGATAGGTGTACCCAATCAAGATGAAATCAAGTGTTTTTAAAGTCTTAAAAACATTTAAATCCTAGATAAAGATGGAATCTTGATATAAGATCAAGTGTTTGAGGATTGATAGTGGTGGAAAATATTCGAGTAAAGATTTTGATACTTTTTTTTCAATGAGAAGGCATAAGGAGAAAATTCATGGTGTCTTACACTCCTCAGACAAATGGAGTGGAAAAATGGGTGAACCTATCCTTGTTGGATAGAACAAGGGAGATATTGAAGACTATAGGAATTTTCAATAAGTTATGGGATAAAGTAATTAAGATCACATGTTATGTGATCAATAAATTTACTTTTGTGATGATTGATATGAAAACACTAATGAATATGTGGAGTGTTAAACCTACTGATTGTTCTTGGTTACTTACTTATGGAGGTCATGTATCTGTATTGATTAATGATAAGGAAATATTGATGTTGGATTCGAGATCCAATGAATGTATATTCTTAGGATACGTTGATGGTGTGAAGGAGTATCGTATGTGGGACCCCACTACCCATAGACTTATCATCATCATGGATGTTATATGTCTAGAAGATAAGGTGCAAGTGATGATTAATGGGGACTTGAAGAAAGAGAACACATATACTATAATAGTTGGGGTGGAGGAAGAATCCATAGAAGAACCAATTTCCTTTGAGGATCATGATGATCAAGTTATGATTGATTTTGGACTATGGTGATCAACTCAAGATAAAAGAGAACCAATATGGCACTCAGAATTTATCAATGAGAGAAATATTGTGTACTAATTATTGGAGGAGGACTGTAATCCATATTATTATTTTTGAGGCGATGTGGAGTTCAGAAATATCTACATGGATGGAAGAAATTAAGGAGAAACTTGATGCCCTTAACAAGAACAACACTTGAGATATTGATCCATTAACTCATGGAAGGACGACTATTAGCAAAAACAGGTTCTTTATGATCAATTGGGATGAAAAGGAACAATTGGAAAGATATCATGCTAGACGGGTGGTCACAGGATATTCATAGGGGGAAGTAATTGATTTCAAGGAAATATTTTCTCCCATTGTTGGAATAACGACTGTTCAGATTGTTATGGGGATGTGGAAATATAGAGTTTAACTCTAGAGTATATAGATGTGAAGAGAACTTTTCTACATACTAATCTTGATAAATTAATATATATTTTCTAATTGGAATGTTTTTCAAAATAAGGAATAGTGAACAAGGTTTTTAGGTTGAGAAAAACTTTTTATGGTATTAAGTAGGAACCAAGGTGTTGGTACAAGAGATTTTATTCCTATATCATGTGTATTGGACACAAAATACATCATTATGATACTTGGGCATATTTCGTGGGTTCAGGTGGTAAAGATTTTATCATTCTTATATTGTATGTGGATGACATGTTGATAGTTTTCATGGGAGTATGATATGAAGAAATTAGTACAAAAAAATAATATCTTAGGATACATATTTAATGAGATAGAAATAAGGGTATGATTTAGCTATCAAAAAAGAATTTCTTGAAGAATATCTTGAAATACTACTACATGCAACATTATAAGCCTATATTTACCCCACTTACTAATAATTTTATGTTATCCTCTATGATGAATTCCAATAGTGATAACAATAAATTATATAGGATAGAGATGTCTCAATTAACTTATGAACCATCACTGGGTAATATGATATTATCTGTGGTTTATATGAGACTAGAAATTGCACATGTAGTGGGAGAAGTTACTTGGTATGTGGTGAATTATATAAGGGAGCATTGTAACATTTTAAAGAATATTCTTAGATACATCAAGTAGATCTCATATGCTGTATTATGTTATTGAGGATCAAATTTCTGTATTAGAGCCTATGAAGATTCAGATTTTGTAGGTGATTATGACCAATGAAAATACACTTTGGGTTATGTGTTTAATTTTATAGGATGAGTTGTGAGCTGGAATTCAACGTTGTAGTCTGTTATATATTTATCCATGACTATGGTAGAGTACATGAAAACTATATAGGCTTTCAAAGAAGCGATATATATGTGAAGGTTTCAAGAGGATCCCAGAAAATGACAGAAGTATATCCAATTTTTTTGTGACAATCATAGCACCTTGAAAATTAAAAGGAGTCTATCTTTTCATTCCACGATAAATCACATTATGGTAAAATATCACTTTGTTTGAGATGTGGTGGAGGATGGAAGAGTGGATATGAAGAAACGTTATATTGAAGAAAATTAGGTTAATTTTATGATGAAGTTTATGAGCATTGCTAAGTTAATATAGTAAAAATACCTCAATTATAATCATATATATAAGAGCAACATGGTTTGAAGATAGAAAAGAATTGTGGAAATATTGTTGGTTCCCAATCAGATATCCAAGTGTAATATATATTGGCATTTATTTCTCACAAACAAATTTTCCCCCTTGATTATTCAAAGGGTGCTAGTGTGGTTAGTGGGATGGTTGAAAAAACTAACTCATGGAGTTAAATAGAGGAGGAAGATCAAGTAAGGGCCTTGCCTATAAAAGGCAGAGCGCTTTGACAGTTTTAGCATCATCACCTCAAGTATTGAGCTTCTTATTTCAACATTTTGAGTGTTGTATTTTTTTAGGTGCTTTATACATTACTCAAGAGAGTTAATTACATGTATATTTTCCTTATAATAGAACGAGAGTGTGTTTATCCTCTTTTACCGTAGTGATATCATTCTATTTTTCTATGGTTTTTTACCCCTCTTTATTTGAGTGGTATTCAATGTTAAATCTATTGTTCATTTTTAATTTATTTTTTACATTAATTTTATCTCAATGTTATCACATCATGAAAGGGCCAATAATTTTTGATCCCAAAATCAGCATTACTAAATATTATTTTATCGTATTCTATAAAAAAATAGTGGGTTGTACTACGAGGTAGCCCACTTTCAATGGAATAATTGAGTTGTATGGGTATAATTTTGTTTCTCAAAATTACAGAAAAAAAATTTAACAGGTTTATAATTATATAAATAGTAGGAAGAATCAAGAAAACATGAATAATAAAAATCTTGTAATGAATTTTTATAATCGGAAATGTAACATGCTGATTCTAACAAACCATAAACAATGAACGAGAGAGTAAAAAGTACCGACTCATGTAAACATTTACAATAGATAACATGATAATGATAATATATATAACCAGTTTGATATTAATATTGATAAGTACCAAGAACAATTAGAGATAACAGACTCAAACATAAGGGAGATGATCAATAGAAATGATTGACATAAAGTAGTAATCAAATCATAAAGAGGACCATAGGTTTTTGACATTATTTATCTATTTGGCCTATATTCATGGTGGATGGGTACCAAGATTCCACTATGAAACAATGGGATTATAAAAGATAGGTTTTAAATAATGAAACATAACTATATAAGAAAAAGGCACATGAGGAAAATATCCAAAGTTCAGGTTCTTGAAATGCCAGGACTTACAGTAGAGCCATGTTGTGGATTCATCATATACAGTGCACCTTGGAAAAACTCAAACAACACATGCAACATAGAACCAATGAATAATCAAATACAAGGCATAAATAACCTATATAAAAGAATAACAATAACATACTAAGGCCCCTTAATGGGATAAATCTATCCTATGTGTTTTCATAGATCCACTATGTAATTAGGTCTTGTTGTCAGGGTCATCGAGATTGTACTCCTATATAATCGTCATTTAAATCTTGGTAAAAGGAACACCATGGAACACTAAGACCTCATCAGACCTCCTCAACAAGCATAGATGAAGATGATCAAAACTTATTTAGATCACTATTTCTTCTTTGGTAAGTCAAGGAATCACACCAGTGCTCCTTCATCTACTCTTCTCTCTCGAGGAAAACTAGAGCACCCAAAAAAATGGAGATTTTTCTCCCAACTAAATCTCCCACAAGTGGAGAGGTAGATTCCAAATCGAAGAGCCATTCTAGTAGGGGTAGAGTAATACTAGATCATATAACCAAGGATATGGAAAATTTAGAAATGTTTCCAAACATAACAACTTAAACAACAAAATAAGGACATATGACATCATAGGATAAGCTATCAAGTGTCACCCAAAGATCAAGCCAATCTGTTTCATGAAGAATGAAAAAATGGAGGAATATAAAACCATAGGATCATAAGGATCAATGGATCAACATCAGGTATGAGGTTGATATAGATCAAATGGGATAGTGGACCAAGGCTAATAGCACATGCCCAATGTATAAACTGAACAAAAGGCCCACATGAACTAATAAAAGAAGCTCAAGCTCAATAATAAATAAATCCAACATATAAAAATACCAAATATTAAATGAAAATGAATATTATGACAGGTAAAAAAAGAACAATGTGTAACACCCAGAATTTTGGGTATCATATAATGATGATATTATGCATTTGCATTTGTTAAATCCCTTTTAACCAAACAAAAATTTAATGGATAAACATAAGGCTCTTTATTTAAATAAGAACATTGTAGTGTCTACAATACACCGAGATCAAAAGAGTAATTATGATAACCAAATATACTTATTAAAAACCCTATCAGCACTACTGGAAGACCCCGAATCACCACAACGAGGCCCAATAAGTAAAGAAGATCCTTCGAGTCAACTAAATCAAAAAATGTCACCACTGTGATCATAAAAACCATGCTTAGAATCAACGGAATAGGAAGCACCATCTTCTCCCTTTTGAGTATTAGGACACCGTAAGGTTTGGTTTTATAAGACACTTATTAGACCATTGCTCTAGTGACCATTGGATGCTAACAGTTATAAAAAATAGATGTTGGACCTTGTTAGGATAAGTAAACTTATTTAAATATTAATTAGTTTCCAAATAATTGAGTTATGATTATGGTTATAATTAAACCATCATTTATGAACTCTAAAAGCATATGGTGTAAAACTTCATTTCACCCATAAGTGATTTTGAAACGAATTAAGGAATTCAAAACATTGTGCGAATTTTTATAATAGAATGTAACGATTTTTATTTCTTAAATAATACTATAAAATATTTTTATGTTTTTAAAATAAAATTATGTTTTGATTGAACTATGTTTTTGAGGATACTAGTATATAAATTATAATGTAGGTATATTTAAATTACCTTTTCGTAACATTTGGAGTTAAAAAATGGCTTTAGTATTTTTAATTATAGAAATACTTCTAACTAAAACAAGTTTAATTTGTATTCATTAGTGTTTAAGAATATAAAATTATATATAGTTTTAATAAATGGATTGTTTCCTCTTCCTAAAATTTTTTTAGTGTAGCTTTTTCAAAAAAAATTGGCCCACTAGGGCCATCCCTTTTTGGCTAGGGCTGAGGGAGGCATCTCACATGATGTGGCTGAGCCTGACCCTTAGCCCTAAGCTAAGGCCGACTCGAGCTCGAGGAGAGGTTCCCCGAAGGGCGCTCGGGAGCGAGCAGGAGTGCATAGGCGGACCAGTGTGGGCGTGAGGCCACGTCAGGGTCTAGGAATGAGATCCTTCGAGTCAAATAAAGCAAAAAACAATCACCACTATAATCATAAAAATCATGCGGAGCATTAGTGGAATGGGAAGCACCATCTTCTTCCTTTTGAGTTTTAGAACATCGTAAGGTTGGGATTTATTGGACACTTTTTCGACCATTTCTCTAGTGACCATTGGAAGCAAATGGATATAAAAAAATAGTCATTGGACCTTGTTAGGATAAGTGAACTTATTAAAATATTAATTAGTTTCCATGTAATTGAGTTATGATTGAGGATATAATTAAACCATCATTTATGAACTGTAAAAGGATATGGTGTAAAACATCATTTCACCCTTAAGTGATTTTCAAAAGAATTAAGGAATTCAAAACACTTTGCGAATTTTTCAAATACAATGTAACAATTTTCATTTCTTAAATAATGTTATAAACTATGTTTATGTTTTTCAAATTAAATTATCTTTTGATCGAACTATGTTTTTGAGGATACTAGAATATAAATTATAATGTAGGTATATTAAAATTTCCTTTTCATAAATTTTTTATTTAAAAAAAGGGGTTTAGTATTTTTAATTTTAGAAATACTTCTAACTAAAATACGTTTACTTTTTATTCATTAATGTTTAAGAATATAGAATTTTATATAGTTTTAATAAATGGATTGTTTCCTCTTATTAAAACATTTTTTAGTGTAGCTTTTTAAAAACAAAATAGGCCCACAAGGGCCATCCCTTTTTGGCTAGGGCTGAGGGAGGAAGCTCACATGATGTGGCTGAGCCTGACCCTCAGCCCCCAGCCAAGGCTGGCCCGAGATCGAGAAAAGGATCCCCGAATGGCACTCGGGAGTGAGTAGGATCACATAGGTGCACCAGTGCGAGCGTGAGGCCGTGGAGGGGTATGTGTGGGCCAAGGCCTGTGGGTGTGAGCCCATGTATAGGGCCCCTTTCGTGGGTGCTGTGTTATTTCTGAGCACTCATTGGGAGGCCCTAGGTTATAAGGGAGGCGAAAACCACTCTCCATTTTGATGTGGGAAGCAATTTTTTGGGCGAAACACGATCTGGAACGTTGGATCACATCGCGCGTGATCTGGGCCATTTTTTCCGATCCCACGCTCGACCCTCAGCGACCACGTCTCTCTCCATAGTTTTTGTCAATCTTTCGATCCGGCATGATCAAATCATGGTCGTTCGAGGTTTTTAAATTTCCGTGTTGAACTTAGACCGTCCAATGAAAATTAGATATAATCTAAGCCGCTCAATTCTTTTAAAACAACAGACGCATCTCATCCCTTGAATCGATGTTGGGATCGATCTGGACCATCCGTTTTTTCCTAGAATTCCCCCTAGCCACGTATTCTTGTTCCTCCACACATGGGTTACACCAGTATCCCTACCCTATGGAACACCCCTCATTTTCTTCACCTCTGACCGTTGGGGACCCCCCATGTCTCCTCGTTTTCTTCAAGCATGACACCCCCCATTGAATGCAATGCAAGTGGGTACATTTTCACATGGAAGGTGGTGTGTGAGATTTTGTATATAAATAACCGAGACCTCTCGGTTATTCTCTCCCGTTCAAGTCTCTAGAAAGCCCATCCAACCCTCCCCGAAGTCCTCATTTCCCTGGTTTTTAATGTAATGGTTTTTAATTTTTTCTTTTCTTGCATCTTTGATAATATATACAATTATATATTCGAAAAAATATATTTTTTTAACCTTACAGTTCAGTAAAAACATTCTTAAATGGTAAACCTAGGTCTTCAAGTTCTCTTGCATTCAAATAGCTTAAATAATGTAACGATTATACCTGGCCTCGTTTTGTTGTTTTAAAAATATATATATACTTTTTTTATATGTATATAGGTCGTTTATATGCAGGAATGGGCATGAACATTATATTTTGATTATATGTATGAAGTTTGTGTATAATTTTTCATGCACTACACATATTCACATACACGTAATTTCATATTTAAATAATAAATAAATTTTGAAAATGTTATAAATATGATCAGTTTTTTATAAAATTATTTTTTTGTAGGTTTTCATAAACAAATTATTATGACTAAGGGAATGAGCTTCCCTATTCAAAATGTTGTTGAACTGGTATTCATATGGGATTAACACAAATGGGTGTTCCAATCATTTAGATTGAGTTCGGGTACATACAAATATTTTATATGTTTCATGAACCTTGATTTCAGTTATTAAGGTCATTACACATTAAGTCTTGATTTTAGGTGGTGTTTTAAAAACATAATAAATAGGGAGTTAAACAAAACTTATATCCACATTTAAGAGTAAATTATTTTTTCCCTATATTTTAAATGCTTTTTCTTATGGTGAAGATTCATTCATTCTATCATGGAAGTTATTCAGTGTAACGCAAAGGCTTAACAATATTGAATGTTTCAGCTTGTGAAAGCTCAAAACCCTACTTGAGATTTTTGATTCACCTTGTAATTAATTGGATGATAAAATTTTAGAATTTCAAGAACAAACTTTCTTGGGATAAATTCTAGCTTTCTATTCTTTCAGTACATTAGATGTTAATGTATGTGACATAATCTGCCTTTCTTCTTTCCTTTTAATAATGGTCACCTAATTTTTAGCTTGGTTTTTAATCATCTAGATGCATGTCTCACTTATAAGATATGTAAATTCAACTACTATGACAAACTATGAATGAACTATTCATGGTGGTATAGGACATCTTGAATATACAACCCCATTTAAGTAACATATGGATTCATGTGGCTCACATGCAGGTAAATAAATATTAAGGGCGTGCCCTGATAGTAAACCGATGCATTGGGTAAATAATGAATCTCTGGAGATTACAAACTTCACGATACCTAGGTGAATAAACTCGGTAATTTTTCATTATTGACACCTTGGGGATGGACCTCAATAATATGTTCATGAATGTCTAAATGAAATGTTGAAGCCACATATTCAAAGTCATGTTACATGTTCTTTTCAAGATTATATGCCTATTCTTTCCCTACTCTTGCCCTAATGTTTTTATCAATTTCATATTGATGTCACAAGTAAAAGTCTGGGGCATGATTCGTGTAAAATTGTAACCAATATATGAAATTGAAGTTAATTTCCTTCACGGACAACTTTAATTAAGTATTTCTCTTAATGGTTAAATTTGTGATTAAAAATTCATATGTCATTCTTGTTCGGGATATCTTTTACTACCGCTTTTTGAAAATGTCATAATTGATTCATGTATTCCTTGAAAATATTAGTTGAGCACTTTTATATTATGTTAAATGTGTTACAATTTTTTATATGACAATTTTCATTGGATATGATTTTAAAAAATTCTTTCCAAAGTTTCATTGGTTTATTTTAAACCCCTTACTGGGCATTCTTATGCTCACCCTACATTTTGAATTTTAAATTTTCATGTAACAGCTTTTATCAGATGAGACATTTCTGAAGTTACTGGTTTCCCAGAGCCCGAACTGAACTCAATCCCTTGTATTGGACGTGATGTGTGTTTATAAGTGAATGATTCTATTTTAAAACAACACATCATGTTCAGAAGGCACTGAATCCTGGTTTTTCTGGGGTTGGGTCTTCACAGTTGGTATCAGAGGATTCAGTTTGGATAACACTAGAAATCCAGAATTAAAACAAAGGAAAATATACTTCGACATTACTAAAAAAAGAGTTTTATTAATATTCAGTTGGAAAATGAAGGTACAAATATTTTGTCTCTTCCGAATGAGTCATTAGAAACCATTATTTCCATTTCCATACATGAATCTTTTATAAACTACGCACATATTCGTATGTTGTTCAAACATCTCTATAATGTGTCCAACTCTTCCTGAGTACTTCAACCCCACTGAAGAGCGGGTCTGGATTACATATTTATGATACAAGCCCAATTTCCATCTTACACATGATGTGGGAAGTACTATGAGGGACTTTTTAGATGCTTCACCGTAGCATAAGGTGTCTCGTCCCTCACGGCTTTCCAAGAGGATGCTGCAGAGGGAGATCTCCACGCAGCATACATGTGTCAAGTCTTGTCCTATAGCCATTTTGGTCAAATGATGGACTTTGGTATCCTTGGATACAAAGCCTCCCATTCTATGTACAGACAACAAGTACATAAGGATGTCTCACAGTTGTACACCTCACATGTTAGACTATAGAGATACCATAAGTTCCCCCACGACATCAAACCTGATTTCTCGCGTTGCATATAGTTTAGGGAGATAGAGAGTTTCTAGCTTGTCTTGGGAATTCATGTGTCAGAGAATGGGGGAAACCATTAGCCCCATTCTACATTATGCACCAGTAGTTATATGAAGAACATATATTGTTATCTCTTCTTTCTTATGTCATTACTTTGTCTATTCTTTTGGATGGATTTCAAGTGATTGATCTCTCATCATAAACTTTCTGATGGAAGGAAAAACCCACATGTTATCTCTTCCTACTAAGATACTGGATATTATTGAAATCCAAACCTCTGAAGATGAGTATCATCCCTTCGCAAACCTACAAGGAATGTGCAAGAAATTGATTAAGGTGACAAACAGTCTGGGGATTTTCCACATCTGTCAAGGGAATGCTCCCATCTACTATCTCATAGGCTCAGCACAACTGGCCGAGCATAAGCGGAGAGGAAAATACCATGAAGGGCTCTTCCTGTGTTTAACCCTATGCCAAAAATACAAGGTCAGAGTAAAATTTCAGGAAGGTTCTTTAGATGGAATGGTTTATGCGAGCTTCATGTACCAACTCCTTAGCATTAGCCTGTATGAAAAAATATATAACTTATGTGTTCTCAATCGAGAAATAATTTAGAATGTTCTTCTTATGTTGGTCCATATGGACATTTCCAAACTTTGTACCATTAGAGCCTCCCTCTGGAAGCCCGAGTGTTCGGTGCATGAGTTCTACCCCTTCTGCCCGAAGTTTATCTAGATCAGAGAACTAGAGGAGTTGACCATCAATTTGGGTGTTCCGCTGAACACACCTGAGGATCCTCTACAATGGGGATATGGTAGTAACAACTGAGATCATCCTCTTAGAAAGTTTGTATGAAAGTAATTGCGGGGAAAAAATTCATTGATTGGGGGAGTAATGTAACACCTCGAATTTTGGGTATCATATAATGATGATATTATGCTTTTACTTTTGTTAAAGACCTTTTAACAGAACAAAAATTTAAAGGATAAATATGAGGCTCTATATTTAAAAAAGAACACTGTAGTGTCTACAATACACCGAGATCAAAAGAGTAATCAGGATAACCAAATATAACATTTAAAAACCCTATCAGAACTACTGGAAGTCCCCCAATCACCATGAGGCCTAATACGTAAAGGAGATCATTTGAGTCAACTAAAGCAAAAAACATCACCGCTGTGATCATAAAAACCATGCTAAGCATCAGCAGAATGGGAAGCACCATCTTCTTCCTTTTTAGTTTTAGAACACTATATGGTACGGTTTTATAGGACACTTTTTCTGACCGTTGCTCTAGTGACCGTTGGAAGTTAACGGTTATAAAAAAATAGTATTTGGACCTTGTTAGGATAAGTGATCTTATTTAAATATTAATTAGTTTCCAAATAATTGAGTTATGACTAAGGTTATAATTAAACCATTATTTATGAACTCTAAAAGGATATGGTGTCAAACTTCATTTCCCCCTTAAGTGATTTTGATAAGAATTATTGAATTCAAAATTCATTTCAAATTTTTCAAATACAATGTAATGATTATCATTTCTAAAATAATGTTATAAACTATGATTAAGTTTTTCAAATTAAATAATGTTTTGATTGAACTATGTTTTCATGGATACTAGTATATAAATTATAATATAGGTTTATTAAAATTTTCTTTTCGTAAATTTTTGAGTTAAAAAATGTGTTTAGTATTTTTAATTTTAGAAATAATTCTAACTAAAACAAGTTTAATTTCAATTCATTAATTTTTAAGGATATAAAATTCTATATAGTTTTAATAAATGGATTCTTTCCTCTTCTTAAAACTTTTTTTAGTGTAGATTTTTCAAAAAAAATTGGCCCACTAGGGCCAACCATTTTTGGCTAGGGACGAGGGAGGCAGCTCACATGAAGTAGCTGAGCTTGACCCTTAGCCCCATGCCGAGGACCGCCCGAGCATGGGAAAAGGTTCCCCAAAGGGTGCTCGGGAGCGAGCAAGAGCTCATAGGTGCACCAGTGTGGGCATGAGGCCGCGACGAGGTTTGGGTAGGCCAAGGCCTGCAGGCAGGAGCCCGTGTATAGGGCCCCCTACGTGGGTGTTGTGTGATTTCTAAGAACTCATTGGGAGGACTGTGGTTATAAGGGAGGTGAAAAATGCTCTCTATTTCGATGTGGGAAGCAGTTTTTTGGGCTAAACGTGATCTGGACCGATGGATCGCATCACGCACGATCTATACCATTGTTTCTGATCCCGCGCTCGACCCTCAGCGACCGCATCTCTCTCCGCGGTTTTTGTCAACTGTTCGATCTGTAATGATCTAATCATGGGAATTCGAGGTTTTTGAATTATTTCATCGAACATAGACCATCAGATGAAACATGGATCTAATCTATGCCACTCAATTATTTTAAAACAGTGGACGCATCTAATCCCTTGGATCGACGTTAGGATTGATTTGGACCATCCGTTTTTTCTCGGCATTTCCCCAAGCCTTGTCATCTTCTTCCTCCATGCATGGGTTACACCAGTAACCCTACCCAATGGCAGACCACCCATTTTTAATTAGGTCTTTTTGTTAGGGTCATCGAGATTGTACTCTTATATAATCTTCATTTCCATATTGGTAAAACGAACACCAAGGAACACTAGGACCTCATCAGAGCTCCTCACCAAGCATAGATAAAGATGATCAAAACTTTTCTGGATCAATATTTCTTCTTTGGTACGTCAAGGAATCCCACCAGTGCTCCTTCATCTAATCTTCTCCCTCGAGGAAAACTAGATCTCACAAAACCATGGACATTTTTTGCCCAACTAAATCTCACACAAGTGGAGAGGTAGATTCCAAATCTAGGAGTCATTCTAGTAGGGGTAGAGGAATACTAGAGAATATAACCAAGGATATGAAAAATTTAGATAACTGTCCCAACATAACCACATAAACAACAAAATAAGGACATATGACATCATAGGATAAGTTATCATGGGTCACCAATAGATCAACCAAATTTGTTTCATGAAGAATAAAACAACGAAGGAATAGAAAACTATAGGATCATAAGGATCAATGGATCAACATCAGTGATGAGGATGACATATATCAATTGGGAAAGTGGACTAAGGCTAATGGCACATGACCAATGTATAAACTGAACAAATGGTCCACATGAACTATTAAAATAAGCGCATTCTCAATAATACAAAAATCCAACATATAAAAATAACAAAAATTAAATGAAAATGAATATTATGACAGGTAAAAAAAACATTGTGTAACACCCCGAATTTTGGGTATCATATAATGATGATATTATGGATTTACTTTTGTTAAATCCCTTTTAACCAAAGAAAAATTTACAAGATCAACATAAGTATATTTATTTTAATAAGAACACTGTAGTGTCTACAATACACGGAGATCAAATGAGTAATCCTGCTAACCAAATATACCTATTAAAAACCCTATCAGCACTATTGGAAGACCCCCAATCACCACAATGAGGCCTAGTAAGTAAATGAGATCATTCGAGTCAACTAAATCAAAAAACATCACCACTGTGATCATAAAAACCATGCTGAGCATCAGCATAATGGGAAGCACTATCTTACCCCTTTTGAGTTTTTGGACACCATATGGTTTGGGTTTATAGGACACTTTTTTGACCATTGCTCTAACGACCATTGGAAGCTAACAGTTATTAAAAAATAGTCATTGGACCTTGTTAGGATAAGTGAACTTAATTAAATATTAATTAGGATCTAAATAATTGAGTTATGATTAAGGTTATAATTAAACCATCATTTATGAAATCTAAAAGGATATGGTGTAAAACATCATTTCACCCATAAGTGATTTTGAAAAGAATTAAGGAATTCAAAACACTTTTCGAATTTTTCAAACACAATGTAACGATTTTCATTTCTTAAATAATGATATAAACTATGTTTAAAATTTTCAAATTAAATTATGTTTTGATTGAACTATGTTTTTGAGGATACTAGTATATAAATTATAATATAGATTTATTAAAATTTCCTTTTTGTAACTTTCTATGTTAAAAAAAGGGGTTTAGTATTTTTAATTATAGAAATACTTTTAACAAAAAAATGATTAATTTATAATCATTAATGTTTAATAATATAAAATTATATATAGTTTTAATAAATGGATTGTTTCCTCTTCCTAAAACATTTTTTAGTGTAGATTTTTAAAAAAAAATTGGCCCACTGGGGCCATCCCTTTTGGCTAGGGCCGAGGGTGGCAGCTCACACGAAGTGGCCGAGCCTGACCCTCAGCCCCAAGCCAAGGCCAAACCGAGCTCGAGCAGAGGGTCCCAGAAGGGCGCTCGGGAGAAAGAAGAAGCTCATAGGTGCACCAGTGCGGGCGTGAGGCCACGACAGGGTCTGGGTAGGCCAAGCCTTGCGGGTGGGAGCCCATTTATAGGGCCCCCTTCGTGGGTGTTGTGTGATTTTTGAGCACTCATTGTGAGGCCCGGGGTTATAAGGGAGGCGAAAACCACTCTCCATTTCAATATGGGAAGCAGTTTTTTGGGAGAAATGCGATTTGGACCATTGGATCGCGCCGCGCGCGATCTGGGCCGTTGTTTTTGATCGCACGCTCGACCCTTAGTGACCACGTCTCTCTCCGCGGTCTTTGTCAACTGTTCGATCCGACATGATCAAATCCTAGTCATTCAAAGTTTTTAAATTTCCACGTCGAACATAGACCATCTGATGAAACTTATATCTAATCTAAGACGCGCAATTATTTTAAAACAATGGACGCATCTCATCCCTTGGATCGATGTTGGGATCGATCTGGACCGTCTATTTTTCCATGGCATTTCCCCTAGCCGCGTCTTCTTTTTCCTCCGTGCATGGGTTACACCAGTAACCCTACCCTTTGGTACACACCTCGTTTTCTTCACCTCAGACCATCGGGGATCCCCATGTCTCCTCGTTTTCTTCAAGCACGACACCCCCATTGAATGCAATTAAAGTGGGTATGTTTTTGTCGTGCAAGGTGGTGTGTGAGATTTTGTGTATATATAATTGAGACCTCTCGGTTCTTCTCTACCATTCAAGTCTCCAGCGAGCCCGGACAACCCTCCCTGAAGTCCTCATTTCCTTTGTTACTAATGTAAGGGTTTTTAGTTTTTCCTTGTTTTGATTCTTTAATAAATTATACACTTATATATTCAATATATATATATATATATATTTAACCTCATGGTTCAGTCCAAACGTTCTAAAATGTTGAACCAAGGCCTTCGAGATCTCTTGCATTCAAATATCTTGAAGAATGTGATGATTATACCTGGCCTCATTTTTTTTGTTTTGAAAATACATATATACGTTTGGTTATATGTATATACGTCAGTTATATGCAGGAATCGGCATAACCTTTCTACTTCAGTTATATGTATGAAGTGTGTTTATAATTGTTCATGCACTGAACATATTCACATAAACATAATTTCATATTTAAATAATAAATAAATTTTGAAAATGTTATATATATGATCGGATTTTTATAAATTTTATTTTTTTGTAAGATTTCATTAAAAAAATTATGAATAAGGGCATGACCTTCCCTATTCAAAATGTTGTTGAACTAATATTCATAAGGGATTAACACACATGGGTGTGCCAATATTTAAGTTTGAGTTCAGGTATATACATATATTTTATATGATGTGTGAACCTGGATTTCAGTTGTTATGGTCCTTACACATTAAGTGTTAAGTTTAGGTGGAGTTTTAAAAACATAAGAAATAGGGTGTTAAACAAAACTTATATCCACATTTAAGAGTAACTTATTTGTTTTCCATATGTTTTTAATGATGTTACTTATGGTGAAGATTCATACTTTCTACCATGGAAATTATTC
This sequence comes from Viscum album, assembly GCA_963277665.1. Classification (NCBI taxonomy): domain Eukaryota; kingdom Viridiplantae; phylum Streptophyta; class Magnoliopsida; order Santalales; family Viscaceae; genus Viscum; species Viscum album. The sequence continues at coordinate 956,418,734 of OY728148.1, read as the reverse complement.
AGTATTATGCAAAGGCGTAACAATATTGAATGTTTTAGCATGTGAAAGCTCAAAACCCTACTTGATATTTTTGGTTCACATTTTAATCAATTGGATGATAAAATTTTAGAATTTCAAGAACAAACTTTCATGTGAAAAATTCTAGTTTTATATTCTTTCAGTACCTTATATGTCAATGTATGTGCAATAATATGCCTTTCTTCTTTCCTTTTAATAACGGTCATATGATTGTTAGCTTGGTTTTTAATCATCTAGATGCCTTTCTCACTAATAAGATATATAAATTCAACTAATATGACCAACTATGAATGAACTATTCAAGGTGGTTTGGGACAACTTGAATATAAAACCCCATTTAAGTAAAGTATTCGTATATGTTGCTCACATGAAAGTAATGACATATTAAGGGTGTTCCCTGATATCCATCCAATGCATTGGGTAAAGAACTAATATCTAGAGGTGAAAATCTACATGATACTCTGGTGAATAACCTCATTAATATTTCGTTATTGAAACCTTGGGGATGAACCTTGGTGATATGTTCATGACTGTTTAAATAAAATGTTGAATCCACATATTCAAGTCATGTAACATGTTCTTTTCAATATGATATACCTATTCTTTCACTACTCTTGCCCTTATGTTTTTATCAAGTTCTTATTGATGTCACAAGTAAAAGTTTGGGGCATGATTCATGTAAAATAGAAACAAACATATGAAATTGAAGTTTTTTTCCTTCACATGGAACTATGATTAAGTATTAATCTTAATGGTTTAATTTGTGATTAAATATTCATACGTCATACTTGTTTAGTATATCTTTTACTTCCCCCTTTTGAAAATTTCCTAATTGATTGATGTATTCCTTGAAAATCTTAGTTGAGTTGTTTTATGTTATGTTACATGTGTTATAGTTTTCTACAATAGAATGTTCTTTGGATAATTTTTTTAAAAATTCATTAAAAAGTTTCATTGGTTTATTTAAACCCCTTACTCGGCATTCTTATTATCACCTTACATTTTGAATTTTAAATTTTCAGGTAATAGCTTTTATGAGATGAAACATTTCTGATGTTATCGGTTTCCCAAAGCCCGAACCGAACTCGATCCTATGTATGGGACGTGATGTGTTTTTATCAATGCATGTTTTTGTTTTAAAATCACACATCATGTTCAAAAGGCACTGGCTACTGATTTTTCTGGTGTTGGTTCATCACATAATGCATGGAATTAAAATAATTTAATTAAAATATTGAGTGAATAAAGTTCAAAAATCTCAACCTTGTAGAAGAAATTCATTAACACAAACACTCGTTGTCCCTACATCACCTGTAACACCCCAAGATTTTACAGAATGTAACTTATTAAATAAATTCATTTTATTTGATATATTATGTTGTATTCAATAACAAAATATGTTTATGCTACACACAACAATGAGTTCTCTTGCGTTACATCCGAGGTCGAGTCTTACCAAACAACAATATATTATAAAATTATTATTATTTAATATAATTAGATATAACCTAGCCATTAAGCTAGTGGTTATGAATTGTATTAACTAACTTATGAAAATATATTCCTGAATTCATTTGTTCTTTATTAATTAAAAATGAATATAGTAACCAACTGAATATATATGATATTTTTTAAAGAACTATTGTTTTTTGCAAACAAAGTCATTTTATTCTAATAAATTATATTAATTACTATTATTGAATGATATTAATGAAATATATATTTTAAATATTAAATAAAATATTTTTGATATTCAAATAATATATTAGAGAGGTATTAGATAATAACAAACCCATTATTACACATAAAACCTACTTTTTTTATAAAAACAGTTTTATCTTCTTTTAATAGAGAACATATTTTAATTCCAATTTTTGAATATTTTATGATTTCTATTTGAAAAAGTAATCTTAATCTTTTAAATATAATTATAAAATAATACTTTAGTTTAATTTTTGGTATTTTTTTATAATTTTCATGTTTTGATGAATATTGAAAAGTACTAAATTTTAATTGAAAACAGCTTTTTTTCATCAAAATAATTTATTGTGTTGAATTATATTATTGAATTTTTTTAAATTATAAATAGATTATTTTTATCATTTAATAAAATTTAGGTTATTGTAATCAATTTTACAATGAATTTAGGTATAAAAATGTTTCAATCTTTTGTAGGTTTAAACTTTAATAACTCGTTTTCTCACGCCATTAACAAGATTAATTTTAAATTAATTACTACCAATTCTATGTTTTAAATTATAAAAAATGGATTCTATATGTGGAATTAGTGGGTCCAAATTATTTAAATAGGTTTATTTTATTTTTGGTCATATTAATAGTAAAATTTAGTAATATTGTTATTACCACAGTTAAGGGTAAATTAGGTAATTATGGATATAAATGATATTATCAAATTACCCCAAAAATTGTCCATATTTCATTTAATGAGTGTTTTTATACCAAAATCATTATTAGGAATAAATTATACTCTTTTTAAGCCACTTGGATGAGAATAAGACATTTATTATATTTTATTTAAAGATAAGATAAAAATTTCATACTCATGTTTTTTATAAGTATTACATTTTTAATACATGGTAATAGAAAAGATAAATTAGACTATACATATTAATTTGAAAGATAATAAAATTATATTCATCATGATAATTTATTTAATATTTTTAGAGAAGAAATAATTTAATCAAATGCTTTCATAATAATGACATAGTAATTGTTTAATTAATGGAAAAAAAATAATTGATATTAAAAACATTAAAATAAATAAAATATGACATAATTAATGTCATCCATGAATTTTATAGATAATTTATAAATTTTAGTGATATATTATACTTTTTGGTTTGAAGTCATCATGAAGATAGGATATTTTTTAAAAAGACAAATATTGAATAGTATAAAAAATGAAAAAAATGATACTTTAAAATAAATAATATTTCATTAAATGATATAAAATTCATAAAAATATAAATTCGGCCAAATAACAACAATAAGGTTAAATATTTCAACAATGATCCATTTGGGGATCATTTATCATTTTATAATAACTATATTATCACTAAAGAGTAAAACAAAGTTGTCATGGTAAGAGTTAAAGGGTTTAACTAAGGGTTAAAGAAAAATGATAAGGTTAACATTGTGACCTAAACATGTCTAAAAATTATTTTTGGAGAGGATGTAGACCCATACTAATTTGAGGTTTTAAATAACTCACTTTTAAGACATTTTTAATTAAAAAAATAATATATATTAGTTTAATATTTTGGGAGTTTCCTAAAATGACCCACTTAATTATAAAACGGAACTTCCTCCCTCACATCCTTACACCAATTTGAACCTTCTAGATTGAATAAAACCTACCCATTTATCATTTTAACTTCTATATACACATATTAGAGGTTCTGGTCTTTTGAAAAGACTAACCCCAACATCTCTAAGAGGAGATCTGTAGAGACCCTACCCCATAAGGCCCAAAGCTGGTGTCTACTACTATTGCATTGAGATGATTACGAGGAATTAAATCCCAAAGGACATAGAGTTTAGTAGTCTTCATAAAATAGATATATACATGAGAAAATAATAAAATAATTACAACATATTTTTCTTCTACTTTCTAAATAAATAGCTTTGGGGATAACTCTAATCTAGTTAGTAAATCCCTACATATCTTTCATAGTATGTTTCTTGGATTCCGAGGTAAAAAATATAATAAGGGTGAGATAAAATGATTATTAAGGTCAAAATATAGTGGAAGAAATAAATAATCAATGAGAATAATAATTATGAAATGGTGAATAACTGAATTCACATGCCATATAATCAATAAATCGAGAAAGAGGTTCATAAACAACATGACAAGGTCATAAATGAAATCACATGACATTAAAATAACTAGATAAGAAAAAATAAATATTGTATGGTAACAAACTAAAACAGATACTATCTAAATAATTAAAAATTAAATGTTTCCATAGATATGTTGACACAAAATCTCATGGATGAATAATAAATGAAACTAAATTAGATAAATTCTTTCTTAATGGACGTCATATCTAAGGCACATGAAAACCTGTACCGTCAAGACCTTTCACATGACAGTTTAATATATTCATATTTGCACAGATAATTTGTCTCATGATAACCTATTGATGCATTTAGGATCTATATACTGTTTAGTTTCCCCCCATCATTTATATTCCAAATTATTCCTCAAATTGAATAATAAAAATAAATAATATGCCTTATCAAATATCTGTATTGAATAATGAAGATGAAATTATCAATATTTTCAGAAATAATAAAATAACTGTAAACGTAGACATCATATATAAAATTGTATCTGGTTTAGGAAATATTATCATACATGATGAATGAAATAGATAATTAGGGGTAAATTTAATGTTCAATGATTAAAGGAGATTGAATATTTCAAGGGGAATAACAAATAATTCAAGGAATTTAATGTGAATACAATCCTTTGAAAAATCAATAATAAAAAATTCAAAGGAAGAATACAAATGATATGAATACAAAAAAAATCTTATGTGGAGTAATAATAAAGGGTTCACTACTACAAAATAGGCCTTTAAAAGTTCTATAATAGTCCTTATCAATTCTAATAAATCACTGACAATATGAGCATGGTTAAAAGTTCAAAACATTATCAGTGCTAAAAAATCACTGTTAAAGTCCCCCTTTTACAATGATAAAAAACCATTGCATAAAGGTTCCTTTAACAACACTTTTTTAGTGACGTTAAAGGGGTCCTTTAATAACACTTTTTTAGTGATGATAACGGCAACACAATTAAAGGGGGTAAAATAATATTTTTTTGGACACCTATGAGCTTGACCCCCTTTATCAACGCTTCCATAGACCCTTTAATAGTGCTCCACCCCCTTTATCAGTTATTTTCACCCTGCCACCTTTTATCATCATTTTTTATATTTTTATCCTTATTCAAATCTTCAGGGATTCAAACCCTACACCTCTCCTTCGAAGATAGAAGATCATTACCACTACAGTGTGTTGTTTTGATGTCTTTTTAATGATATTTATATATATATATATATACATATATTTATATAATTATTATAAAATACATTTATACAATATATATATGTGTGTGTTTGTGATATATATATACTTATTATTATTTAAATATATTATATATTATATTAATTTATATATAATAGAATAGAATATAAATATATATCTCTTCATTAATACACACATATGTAAATTTATATATAATGAAAAAATGTCTAGATATTATTCTAAATACATATATAGAATATTTATTTACTTATATATATTAGAATACACATTTTTACATAAATATGTTGATATATGTATTTATATGAGTGATTTATTATAAGTAAACATAAGAAACATGCATATATTTAATTATAAATAACATTAAACTATGAAAAATGATAAAATTTCAAAACCATATTATCAATAGAAATGTAATACCTAGGAATAAAATTAGTTAGCACCAAAAAGGAAATAATACCCCCATAAAATAGGTTGAAAATCCATCGAATGACAAAAAAACAAGGTACCCTGACTAAAAACACTATTTTTGAGATCTTATGAAATTTTATGGTCTTTAAACATGTGATAGAGGTTTACCATTTTCACTAATGGTGTAGATATCATAAAAAAAACTGATTTTATATGTGGTAGAGCATAATTGGACACCCAGATCAAAAGTAATCACTGTTTGATGTTTGAGTTACGTTTTCAACTTATTTTAGATATTTTATTATTATTTTTAATTTCTATCTTCAAATTGATATTAAATGACTATTAATCGAAAATAGTAAGAAATTTATTAATTAAAAATATTTTTTTATTTATTTTGTAATCCATTTTCACAAAATATCTTATATATTAATTGTAAAATTCTATTTACCTTATCTAAAACAAATTTTAAAAAATATATATTATATTTATATCAATATAAATATATTTATATTTTAATATATTATTCTTAATTGATTTTATTTAAGTATACATTTATCAGTGCTACTAAAAAACGTTGATAAAGAGGGGTCTTTATCAGCGCTTCTAAAAAAGCGCTGATAATGACCCCCTTTAACCGTATTTTTTACAAGTTCTATTAAAAGATCCCATTTATTATTTCATTTTTAAAAGTTTTGATAAAGGTACCCCTTTAAAAAAGTTTTTTTATCATTATTAAAGACCTCCTTTAATAATTTTTTTTCCACTGACAAGGGGGGTCTTCAACATCATTTTTAGCTAGAACTGTTAAAGTCCTAATATTGGATAAACCTAGTTTTGTAGTTGTTTCTGTTGATGCTGATGAATAGAAATACTATAAAACGATCTTTAAAAAAAATTGGGGAAAATATCCTATGATTATGAAAACATTTTGGGAAAAAAATTCTCAGAAAATCACTTTTGAAAAAAATTTCTTTATAAAGTAACCTTTTAGACAGGAAAGGGAAGCTTCAAAGAAATGATGATAGTTAAATCTGTACTTGTCGTGTGAGGTAAAAAAACATCCTATTTTCCTAAGAAAGACATTGTTTGAAAAGAGAAAAGTGTATTCCTTTGAAAATAATGGTAAAAGACAAAAAGGATAAAAACTACTTTACCAAATCATTTTAAAATTATTTTTGAAAACATTTTATTAAAACATGATTTTTAAAATAAAATAGGTTCTCCAACTATAGAGATAAATAAAGTAGGGTTTTATTAAAAAAATTATAAAACATTTTCAGTACCAATGAGTGTAAAAATGGTACTAATATTTGAAAATATTCATGAATAACTAGATAATAATGAAAGGGTTTGTTAAAAAATTGTTATACAATTTCCTCTAATGGAAGATCCATTGCAAGATCATTTGTACTATTCTTGAGGAAAATAATCTTTAAACATCCCAAGGTGTCCCATACAACTTTGAAAATTTTAAAATCATAAGCCTCATGATGGACTAATATTGAATGGAATTATAAAATACAATGACAATAAAATAATTCATGATATTATATATCAAAATTGGTAGTATATACAGCCCACAAAATAATCAAATTTTGAATATGACATTTATCTCACATATGTAAAAAGTGAGATGAGAATCCATTACCTTCAGTTTGTTTTTGGGTGAACATCCTTTCACTTCTTGTATAATAATCTTATTATAATTTTATAATTTATTGAAAAACCTTTTCTAGATTATAATTAATTTTATTTCACTTTTGACTATGTTTTATACAACTACTTAAAAAATTCTATTTACTTTGGGTGTTTGGAAGAAATTCGGATTATGAGTCAAGAACAACATTGGTAGGTAAACTATGGTTAAAGGGGTCATTTTATAACAACTGAAAAATAATAGTCATGAAATAATTATCATATTTTTTCTTTATTTATGCATTTAAACTAGATTATTAAATATGGTTATGAAAAACGATCCAACGTTACAATCATGGAGATTTTAGGTTGTAAGTACGCATGAGTAATGCTCTTATTTTTCAATGATTGTTATGGAGAGAAGGTAAGTAACACCATATCTTTACAAAATGATTATTATATCATAAATAACATATTATTAAATCATATATACTTTTATATAGAATTACTATGATGTAAAATGGATCACATCATGCTGAGGAGACGGTCGTCCACATGTCCACAAATGACATTATCACTTTTTAAGGGTGTGAAAGGGTAATAAAGAAAATGATATATATATATATATATAGTATATTTAAAACAGCTAATTATTTCATTAATATCATATAAAGTTTTTTATATCACATTTTTTTAATTATAATCATCATTTATACATTCCATGGATCGTGTGAACAAATCACATCGCTTTGAGGGGGAAACAATGCACACTTCCTCAAACAAAGTTATCGTATTAAAAAATGGAAAGTATTAAAGGTATGTTTATAAAAAAATTAAAGAAGTATAAAGAAATAATAAATATAATATATATCATATATTAATAGAGTGTACATCATAATTTCCAACCATGAAAGTTTGTAAATCAAATTGAACAATCATCATTTTGTGAGGCAGTAGTTTGTCGTACAAAGAAACAACATGTATGTTTTCCCATTAGATGGAAGTGTGTGTAAGTGTTGGTATAAAATATTGAATAACAAAATAGTAGTATAATAAGGTTATGTGTGTTTTTATGTAATAATATAATATGAATATATGAGGGGTTGGAGAATGGAAATAAAACTAGAAATCTTGAGAGAAGACATTACCTCTTAATCGGGTAACTACTTTTGGTTTCTACCAAAATGATTCCTTGGAAGGATTTATACTAAAATGGAAGCTTAAATTTATAGTGTAGGGATGTTGGGAATATATATGGGAATATATTTTTCAAATCTAAGTGATTTGAGATGATTCAAGAATGGGGAGAGGTGGCAACCTTTTATTAGGGAGGAAAATGACTCACTTGGTCTTTTGAAATCATGTTAGGTGTGCCCATTTTTTAAGAAAAAAAATGTCGTAAAAAACCAACAAAAATCAATAATGGAAGGTTAATTTTCTAACTATGTCCATAAATGGAGTTTTGGAGAATTTTCTAGGTTATTTGGGCCCTTATGTTAAAGGTTTTGTCCTTTATTATGCTCAATTTTACCTTAATAATTGTAATTAATTTTAATTACTTTAACTAATATTTTTTGTAAAAAACAAATTTGAAATTATTAGAAATTATAAAATATTTTTATTCCAAATATGGATTCAATTTTGCCAAATTGAAATCACAAAAATGGTAGAAATTAATTTAAATTTAATCCTCAAGATGGGACGACAATGCATGTTTTTAAGGTAAAAAGGTATGAATGTTTGCTATTTTTTATTATCAATTTAAAATTATAATTTATTCCAATGACATACATTATATTAATTTATAAAAATACTATCTAATTAATCTTTAAAACTAATTTAAAATATAATTTATCATTATAAATAAATTAGATAAAAAATAAGTTTTGAACTAAAATTCAGTATTTTTTACTATTCATTAAATATGATATAGTTTAGAAAAATATAAAAAATTCACCCTAAAATAATTATTAGGTTTATATTTCCAAGATTAAGTTTATTTTTACATATTAAATCAATTAAAGTGTTAGAATTATAATTTAAAATGGGTTCTCTGTTAAAAGGGGGTAAAATTGCCTTTATAAACATATAGGTTTAATATGTAAAATAGGGTTTATTCTTATCTTATGAATATCAAACATAATGAATTAATTAACTATGTTTATTAAGAAAAAACTCCTTTGGATTTATATAAATAATAATATTTCTTTTTTTGTATCCAATTGGTTTTTATTTTCATTTATCATTTGTTGGTAACCAATGAATTAATTTTATATTTCTATAAACCATAAATATTAATAAGTTAGTAAATACTATTTATAACTTCTAACATAACATCTAGGTTATATCATAATATATTAAATAATAATATTTTAATAATACATTATTATTTGGTGAAAATTGGTCTTGTGTGTAATAGAAGCTATCAAGGAAGGTCATTTTTTGCATGTAAAAGAAGCTATTAAGGAAGGACACTCTTGCATGTAACATAATCTATCAAGAAAGGCATCTCTTGCATGCAACATAAGCTAACTCGGTGTTGCATGTATTGAAATACATATAATCTATTTTAAATAGTAAATATTTTATAAAGTATCTAGAAATTATATTACCTTACGTGTTCAGGGTCGCGTGTCATACACGCTATCGAATAAAAGGTTCTTAATTTAGATTTTCAGTTCATAACATTCTCCCCACCTTATTTAAATTGCATACTTGCAATTTAAACTTGATCGTAGTGATAGATTGTTTGATACTTCCTATGTTTGAAATCTCACATCATGAGAAGGGTTTACAGGTCATCCTCTATAAAAGAGAGAATAGAAAGTACATAGGTCAAATGGACTTCCATGTAACTAGGTATCTAAGTAGGATAACATCATTGTAGAGTAGAGATACGTACTTATAAGAAAAATGTAAATATTTATAAGGAGTGAATGGGGTCATCAATCACAAACAAGTGAATGATCAATGGAAAGTTGAGGGCCTCAAATCCATAAATCTGTGATGATTTAGAAGACCATAGATTCAATAGAATTTAAGATATTAGGAAAACATTTTATTTTTAAGACATTTTCCTAATGTTGGGTACTTATTTTACTACTTAAGAATATAATGAAATATTCTTACATGATATGTGTCAATTTAATATGAAAATTCCTAAATTTTTGTTGTGCTTTGATTTAATTCTAATTCATTCCTTTACTCCTAGAAATTAATTACAAATAAAGATTTTTTTTGCCCGAAGCACTTAAAGAAACATTTAATGGATCACAAGGCCTATAAAAGATTGAAAATTCTAACTATTTTCTTTAACTATATTCCAAAAACAATATTTTCAATAGATTATTATCTAATCCTCAAAAGTGAAACTACAAGCTTATCATTAAAATTTATTCATAAAATTGTTTAGCTAAAAACAATGAAAAATTAACCAGGAAATATCATAGGTTAGTGGTTGGAAGGAAACCCTTATCATCCTTTGGTCATGGGTTTAAGACCCACTGCCTTGCAAGATTTGATTGGTTATCACCGAGCTTATAGGTCATTCTTTTCTAAAAAAAATTAAAGTAATTCCTAAAATAAATATGATATAAATCCATTAAATTAGGTTAATCACAAAATAGGCTTTTAACTAAATTTTTCAATACAAAACTAATACATAAATACTTCATCCACTTATTTCCACATAGTTCTTTCCTTAGTCTAGAGTTTCTCCATAATATCTTTTATCATATTTTTAAATCATGATACCCTATTTTTAATGTAAGAACCCTAGTTTTAACATAGGATATTCATTTTCAAAATCATTCATGGAGGCTTTTAATGAAAATGAAAATTATTATAAACATATCCCCCATGCATGTCAAAGCATTTGTGCAGTATGGTTAGTGGCCTAATTATTTCCATAAAATTGGTTTTTGAAAAATCATGAACTTGAGCCATACATTGTGGAAATGAAAGTTGATATGTCACTAATCCTATGCGATCAAGGATCTCAAAGGGACCAATATTCCTCTGGCTAAAACATTCCTATCTTTAAAAAGTTTATGTCTCTCTTCCGTGGTTATATTCAAAGGAAAACTTTTTCTCTAACATCAAAATTAAATTCCCTTCGGTAGTAGTCAATATAGCTCTTTTTCCGACTCTATGTAGCTTTTATATGTTTTTTGTATGTACTGAAACTTCTTTTTCATAACTTTTACAAGATTAGGTCCATGTATCTTTCATTCCACAACTTCATCCCCAAAAAATTTGAGTTCCACATTGCTTTACATTCAAATATTCATATAGATCCATTTAAATACTCGAGTGGTAGTTTCTTTTATATGAGAACTCAACCAATGGGATATTTTGATCACATCCTCCTTTAAATTCCATCTTGTTTTATCTTAGCATGTCCTCAATTGTATGAATAGTCCTTTTAGATTTTCTATCAGTTTGGCGGTGATAGGTAATGCTAAAATTTAATTTAGTACTAAAATCGTATTGAATACTTCTATAGAATTTAGAGGTTAACCTTGGATCATAATAATATATGATAGAAAGTGGAACCCCATGAAACCTAACCATTTCATTCACATATATCAGGGAATGTTTTTCAAGTGAGAAATCTTCCCAAATAGTGATAAAGTGGTCATTCTTGGTGAGTCGATCCACCACAAACCATATCGTATTTTTTCTGTAGATGTTATTGGGAGACTGTTAATAAAGTCCATGGTGATATTCACCCATTTCCACATTGTTATAAGAAATGGTTTCATCATACCTTTGGAATTGTTTCAATGTACTATAAATTGATGTCATACCAAACACCATGATATATACTCTATAATATCCTTCTTCATGTTGTCCCATCAAAAGTGTTCTCAATGAGCATGGTATATATTGGTACTTCTAGGGTGGTGTAGAAAGACGGGCTATGTGAATTATACAATAGCATGGTCTTTATCTCGGGTGATCAAGGAACAAAAAGCCTCATTAAAAACTAAATTACACCATCATCATCAATTTGGAACTCATGTTGATCCCCTTCCTTCATTGATTTCACCTTTTTTTAGCTCCAGATCATCCCTTTATGTCTCCTTGATCTTCTCTTGGATAGATGGTTGGGAAGTAATTTGGGAGGGGTAGGATGTATTCCATATCGTTATGATTTCAAGATATATACTTTTCATATACAATTAGATAAGGTCTCTCTCAGTTTGCATCATTGATATTGTAGCATGTTTTTTTCTGTTAAGAGCATCGTCTACCTTATTCTCCTTTCTCTGATTGTAGTGATTAGAGAAATCAAAGTCCATGATTAGATAAAACCATTTTCTTTGAATCATATTGATATACTTCTATGTGAATATATACCTTAGACTCTTATGATCGGTCTATATGTCAAAATTCTCACCACAAAGATAGTGTGACCAAATATTTAGAGTGAAGATCATATCCTCTAACTCTAGATGATGCGCCATGCCGTTCATCTCATTAATCATTAACTATCATGAGGAATAGGATATCACATTATCATTCTGCATGAGTATACAACCCAAGACTTTCTTTGAATCATCACTATATATCACAGAACCTTCTCAACTTATTGTTAGTGTGAGTACATGTTAAGAACAAGACGATAAGGATGACTATCATATTTAGGGATTATTTTTTTGTCAAGGATGTTTAAGAAGAAAATTAATCACCTCAATTTTTATTTTTGGAAAATCAGACTAACGATCATATTAAAGAAAATAATACTCACAATGGTTAAGAAAGTCCATTGTATTGGGAATATGTTTTTGGCATGATGTGGATAATTATACTCACCCTATGTCTGGAATGAAAGGATTAATTGTAATTTTGAAAATATATTCTAACAATAATATTCAGTTTGACCATTATCATACCTATCGTATTCAGGTTGAGAAGGAAAGAAAGATGTTGATAAAATATAGTTAAGCGGAAGCACTTTACTTGTTAGGTTATATGATGATGAAGATCATATTCAACATAATCAAAGTCCTGAAGGAATTAAGGGTACTTGCTCAAAGTTTACGAAAGAATAAATTTGTTGAATTTGAATCATTCCAGTCACAAGATCATCGTCATGATATTTCTATATGATTTAACGTTTAATGACCAAGGAGAATGATTTTAATGAATGTGCTAGTTTTTAGTTAAACTAAATGGCAAAAAGATTTAAATCCTCAAAGAAATAAGTTAGCTATCATCATATTGAAAAAATAAATAAGCTCTTAATATTGATCCATTGATTTAGTATGTCATCATATTCATCAAAGGTTGAATTTTTTGTGATAAAAGTTGACTGGTATCATATATAGAAGATAAAGATGTTGTTGAAGTTGAAGCTGCTGATACCAGTCCATCGAACACGGTATGCCATCATAATCAACAGAGTAAGAATTTTTTGAAACTAATGAATGTAAAGAAAATGAAAATTATATGGTGGCCAATATGAAGAACAAATTCAGAGGTTTATCAATGATGTCAACCATTTAAAATAGGATTAATTACTTTGTTTACCATTCAAGTGGGTCAAAATAAGAGATAATGAAGAATATATTATTTTACATTTGTCTTCATCGTAATGAGGCAGATCATAATGAAAAATCAGAATGGGAAATTAGAATCAGACTAATCTTTTTAAAGAAAGTATAATGTATAGATAAAGCTATTTGAATATTCATGATGGTTCGAGAAGTGTTGAGAAGAGTTTATGAAGGCAAGATGCACTTGAAATTCAAAGGAACATATAGATTCGTAAAATGTAACTGAGAGGAAAGATTTTTAGGAATCCCACCCAAACCATTTTTGGGGTGAGTATAAAAGAGAAATTACTTTGTGATTTATGATAGATGTACTATTCATGGTGAATAAGAGAAAAGGTAGAGATTTAGAGACAATCAGAGGTTTCCTAATTGAATTTTGTTGAAGAACTATTTCGGATAAAAGAAGTGTATAAGAAGAGACAAGATTATATTCAACTGGTCATCGTATTGGGCTGAATCATCAGACCAGAAAAATTGTATTGGGATTTCTAGATTGAAGAAGAAATGGTTCATAATTTTCTCAAATATATTCTAACAAAGTCATATATTTTTCTTATTAATCAATTAAACTAGGTGAATCAGACTGAGTTTTATAACAAAGTCCATAAAAGTTCATACCAACTTCTACGTAAGAAAGTAAATATTTTTTATAAAAAAGAACACATTTGTGAAAGTTGATAAAGAAGCATCATAACTTGTTTTGTAACAAAAATTTTTATTACATCATTTGTTCTGGAAGGATAATATGCACTAGTGAATTGTTTATATAGTGACACACAAGTTAAAGGGAATATCCTACTCAATGTATTACACACAAAATTATTTTAATCTAGTAGATTGTGTGGTATTAGATCATATTCAAATAATACAAAAGATGTAGATAATCTTGTTGAATAATAAACCATGTAAATTCTTGTGTTCTTATAGATGTGGGTTTTAATTATTTTCAATAGGAAAAGAAATATTTAACAAGAGGAAAATGTTTTTTAAAAAGTAAGGAAATATAAATGAAAAATATATCACTAATTCACACCTCCCCCTCTCAGTGATACAATTATCTTTATTGGGAAATTACAATTACTATCAGAGAGAGGTTCCCATAATTTATTATTTGTTGATGTTTTGAAAAGAATATGATGGATTATTTGAATTTTTTCAACAATAAAAGAATCATGGTTTTCGATGGTAAGAATTGTAATATCTGGAAAAATATAATGTTTCCCCATATTATGTGTATTATATATGATTTTCTTGAAGATGAAATATATGTATTTCCTCCTATTGATGATAAAGTTCATCTTAATCTATTGATAAGAATAATCTTGAGAGTGATGGAAGGGACAATAATTATTTACTATCATCACTTTCTAAAAGTGAATTTTTAATGGTGAAGGGTGTTTCAATAGATAATGGTATATGGGATAAGTTGAGAAAAAAATATTAAGGCAATAAAAAAGTGAATAAGAAAAATTAAAAATCTTGAGGCTAAGGTATGAAGACTTTAAAATGGGTGGGTATGAATCTATTGGGTACTTATTTACCAAGTTAAATAACATCATCAACACTGTCAGATGTCTTAGTTAAATTTTCAAGGATTATATAGTTATTGGAAAGATATTAAGAATTATTTCTGACAAGTTTGATGCAATAGTTTATTAATTAGAAGATATATATCATAAAAAATTATCTATAAATGATTTTATAAGAACTCTCATCACTTCTAAAAAATAAGTTAAAGAGATAAAAATAAAAAAAAATTAATAGAAAAATTTCATTCATGACTGTGAATAAAGATAATTCAAAGAAGATTATTATTGAAGAAGAAGGTGGTTATTTTGATTCTGAAAATGAGGTAAGTAAAAATCGTGATGATATTTTATCCTTTTTTTCTAAAAATGTGAGAAGAGGTACATGTAAATATAAGGGGAATTTTCCCTTGAAATTTTTTGAATATGGATTCATTGGGATATTTACAAAAAAATTTCCACTAATAAAGAAAGAAAAAGATTGTGATGAAGAATAAATAAGGCCAAGAAGGTAATGGAAGAAATATGGTGGAAAGGAACATTTTATTCCATAGGGAAGGTTAAAAAATTCTCAAAATATAAAATGTGTACTTTCTTATCTAAAGATAAATAATAAGAAGATAGTAAAGCTAAATCCAAAAATTCTACTGAGCATTTTGGTGAGAATACATTTAGTGTAATAATTAATGATGAATAATTCAGAATCAACAGTTCTGATTAAGAAGAAACTCAAATTAAATTTCATTTAAAATAAGATCTGAAATATATTTGAGAATTATTAGAAGTCGTGAAAAACAAAACAAGAATTTGGAAGATGAAAGTTCCACCTAAAAAAATCATGAACTTTTTTTAGATGATAAGAAAAATATGAAACTAGATATTAGTGATTTGAAAAAATATCTTAAGGAAGAGAAGAATTTCAATGGACATCGGGAATTGAAGTTAAAGGCATAAAAATAATAGTTATAACTTTCATTTTAAAAAAATTTAAAGATGAAAATAAAACTATATTTTCCAAAAATTCTATATATGAAGTTGGTAAAAGTTTTCATAAGGAAAAACCTAATAAGGGTAAAAAATTAACAATAAAAAGTTGATAGAAAAGATATAATTATTTCTAGAAATACGAAAGCTTAGAAATTTATGTATGTGGCTAAGATTAACAAAGATGAGAATTAATAAGTTTTTGAAAAACCTAAGTCTAAAAATGTTTCTAAAAATTATGAATATGTAAATGTTTCTATTATTTTGAGTTATGGAAAGGATAAAAGGAGAAATAAGATAAAAAAGAAGATTCTGATTGACAATAGAAAGGTTGGTGGTAAAAAAATTCAGATAAGATGGTTGCTAAAAAACATATTCATAACTCCAGTCAGTATGGAAGCTATAGAGGAAAATATTTTTTCTATGGTTACTATTGGTATTGTTAGGGAACAAAAAATAAAACAAAGAGGTAACTATGACATTCAACAAGGATGAAACAATAATAATCAAAGGTGTTGGATCAATTATCATTAAGAAATAAAAGATCAAATCTAAGAAATATTTATATATTGATGAGTTGAAGCATAACATGTTGAGTGTTTCACAATTATATGATGAAGGTAACAAAGTTACCATCGAGAAAGATGTATTTTTTGTGAAAATTGATAAGGATGAAAAGATAGTTACAAGAGGCCAACATTCAAAGGGAAACTTATTTAAAGTTGGTGAGGTACAAAATTCTAGTTACTTGGGTATGGTTGAAGAAAATTAATTATTTCATAAAAGGATGAAAAACATGTTCCAAATAAAATATATTAAGTTATGAAAGTGATATTGTTTTCAAGAAATTAATGATTTTCAATGAATACGAGATTTTTGTTGCACTATTTATCATAAAGGAAAAATTACAAAGTTTGTGTATAAGAAAGTTGAGATTTGTTCAAAAAAACCCTTGGAACTTATTCATTCCACCATCTATGGACCAATGAGAAAACAATCAAAAAATGATGATAATTACTTCATAACTTTCATTGATGAATTTAACCACATTACTAGCGTTTTGAATATGAAATATAAATCATATTCACTGAGAATGTTTAAATGTTTTAGGAGAAACTCTAAGAAGAAAAGAGAGTATTCAGTGAAAATGTTGAAAACTAATAATGGTGATGGGTATAAGAATGAAGAATTTGAAATATATCCTGAGAATAATGGAATTTTTCATGAATATAGAAACTTCTACACACCTCAATAAAATTGGGTAGATGAATGGAAGAATAGTAGTTTGGTGGAAATTGGGAGAACTATGTTACTTGAACAAGGTCTTTCTCATACATATTGGAGGGAACCCATGAGTATTGTTGTTTATATTCAAAACTGATGTTTTTATAGCAATGTTTTTATATTAACATATAAAATGTTTTATAGAAAAACTATATGTTTGAAACACTTAAGAGTTTTGAAGAGTCCATGAATTATAAAGAAGAAGGTGGAAATCTGGGAAAGTTTGAGAAGAAAGGTGAAGATGGAATTTTTCTTGGTTATGCTCTATAAGGAAGTGGATATAGATTTTTCAACAAAGAAATATAGATAATTTTTTATTATAATAATTTTAATGTTATTGAAAAATATATTAAGGACAAATATAATCAAACAGATAAGGAAGTTGAGCTGGATTAAGAAAGTGATGTCAAAATTTTTGATAAAGAATCATCCAATTGTAATCCTACTCAAAAATAAGAATCAGACTCGGCTATTTCATGTGATGTTGAAGAATCTCTAAAATCTCATCCCAAGATGAGGAAGCTAGTGGAAACTCAGAACATTATTGGTGATCAAAATAAAATGGTTCAAACAATAAAAATAACAAATTCTATTACACACTCTTCTTTGTATTCAAAAATTGGGCCGAATAACGTGAAATAAGATTTTGAGTATCTAGAATGTGTTTTGTCCATGAATGAAGAGTTATAACAGATAGAAAAAAATGATTCATAGGAACTTGTACATAATCCAGATAAAAAAAATTATTGGTACAAAGTGCTTTTCCCAGAAAAAAACAAATATATAAGGTGAAGTGATAACAAACCAGGAATGATTAGTATATAAATGTTACATTAAAATTGAAGGTGTTGATTTTAGTGTAACTTTTTCTCTCTTGGAAAGGTTAGAAACAATCATAATTGTTCTTTTTATTTTTACACAATGGAGTTACAAAATTTTTCAAATGGATGTATAGTCTTCAATTATAAATGTTGATCATTATGAGGAAGTCTACATTGAACATCCTTTTGGATTTGTTGTTGGGAAAATGGAAAGTTATATGTGCATATTTAATAAATCGTTGTATTCACTCAAGAAATCTATGAGGGAATAGTATACCAAACTGGATACTTTCTTAAGGAATATGAGTTTTAATAAAGTAATAGTTGATTAAAATATTTACATGAAATAAATTAAAAAGTGTTTCTTCATCATAATTTTTTATATTAATGACATTATATTTAGTAGGAATAATGAAAGATCTTGTGGAAAGTTTTCTAAATAAATGAATTTTTTTTGATATTTCCATGCTGGGAGAAATATGATACTTTATTGAGTTAAAATTTTTATAAAATAAGAAACACATTTTACTTTCTCAAGAAAAGTATGCAAAAGAAATTCTTAAAAAGTTTGGTATAGAATATTCAAAACAAGTTTACACCTCAATATCAGTGGGAACCAAGTTGAGTAAAGATGGAGAAGACAAGAATGTTGATCAGAAAGTGTTTCCAAAGTTGTTTGGAATTATTTTATAATTTACTACCTTGGGACCCAATATTGTTTATTATGTTTCCTTATGTGAAAGATTTTATAGTGATCCTAAATAATAAAATTTACTTAATAGAAAAAGAATCCTCAAATACTTCAAAGGACCAAAAATTTTCAAACTCAGGTATGATAGCTTAGAAAGTGTTGAATTTTGTGGTTATTCAGATGCTGATTGGGTAGTAAATTTTGATGATAGAAGATCCACATTAGGTGGAGTTTTTTTTATGTAAAAGTTATGTTTTTTGGAATATAAAGAAATAGAATTCAGTTGCTGTCATTACAACTGAATCTGAATATTTTCCTACTACACAATCTTCTACCCAACATATGTGGATAAAGAATCAGTTAGAATACTAACTTGTTGAATTGAAGTTACCCTTTATCTTAGGTTGTGATAATAAAAGTGAAATCAACCTTTCCAAGAACCTGAAAAAACATTATCATTCAAAAGATATTGATTTCAACAATTATTTCATCAAATATCATGTGTAGAATAATGAGTTGAAGTTTGAGTATGCTCCAAAATCGGAACAAGCTGCTGACATTTTCAAAAAACCCTTACCCAAGGAAGCCTCCTCTAAATTGAGCTTGAACAAGTTCATCTAACCTCTTTCTCGTCAAGGTTGAGGTATGTGTTTTTGTTCCCTCTATCATCTTATCTTTGGAAAGTGTTTTCAAGGGGGGGGGATTTTTTTATAAATCTATCATTATGGAAGCATGTAAACAGAGAGAGTTTTCGGTAAATTGTGAATTCATCATTGTAAGTGTGTGAACTATTATAACTATTTGTTGGAGTGGTTGTTGGAAACAATTTTTTTAAATTCTATGGAGGTTTAAAATTTGAGGAAGAAAAGATGAGGAAAATTTTCATAATCACTACTTTTGGACATCACAAATTTTATGTCAATAATTCTTGTTTCCTATAATGATTAAGCACAAGTAGTCTTATAATAATTGATATGTAATACATAGCTTGAGTATAAAAAGTTCTGTGATTTATGAACCTTGGTTGACAAAAAAATCCAAAGTGGGAGATTGTTAGGACCAAGATGATAAAGATGAATATCATATTTAGGTATTTTCATTTGTTTTCAATGGATTTTAAGAAGAAAATAAATCACCACACTTTTTAAGTGATAAAAATTGGACTGACCATCATATTCAATAAAATCAGACTCAGAATGGTTACACAATTCCATCACATTGGGAATATGTTTTCTGGATGAAGAGGATCATCAAACTCAGCCAACGTTTAGAATGAAATGTTTGATCCTTATGGGGAATAATTTGAGTCTGCATAACATTGATGAAAATGTGATGTTTCTTTTCTGATCTTGGAGTTCTCATAAATCATAAGTAAGTTGAAATTTTTTTGATGAATGCTTGATGAAATAAATGGGAGATAAATATTATTCCAATAATATTCAGTATGATTGTAATCATGGCAATCATATTCAAGTTGAATAGGAAATAAATATGTTTATGAATGGTATCGAAGTTGCAACACTTTACTTGGTAAGTGAGATGATGCTAAAGTTGATCTTCAAAGTAATAAAAGTCATAAATAAAGTCATGATACTTGTTAAAATTTTATGAAAGAAGAAAGTTTATGTATTTTAATCATTCGGGTCTAAATATCATCATAATGATATTCCTGGATACAGATTTGTCTAAAGGTAGGTTAGAATTGTCATAATAAAGGTTCTAGTTTTCTCTCACACCAAAATCTAGAAGATTGAAATCCATGAAGAAAGAAGTTTTTGAGAATCGTATTCAAAAAATAAATAAGTTACTAATGTTGATCCATCGAATTGAGTATGTCATCATATTAATTATAGGTAGAATTGTTTATTATAAAAATTTATTGGTATCATATTCAGAAGAGAACAAATTTGTTGATGTTGAAGCTGGTGATACTGGTCCATACTCGGTATTTCATAATAATCATCAGAGGAATAATATTTTGGAACTGATGAATGAAAAGAATAATAAAATTATGTGGTGGCCAATATAAAGAGGAAATTAATAGTTGTATTAATAATTTAGTTAACCATTTAAAATAGTTTTAATTACATTGTTTATAATTCATGTTGGTCAAGAGAAGATATGAATAATAATATATTGTTTTAAATTTGTATTCATCATACTGAAGTAGGTCATAAGAACAAATTGAAATGAGAAATCTGAATTATAATGATGTTTATAGAAATTATAATGCAGAGTTGAAGTTGCGAGAAGATTTTAGAATGTTAATAAAGTGTTGAGAATAGATTATGATGTTAATATTAACCCAAAATTCAAAAGAACATGTAGATTCGGAAAATTTGATTGAGTGGGAAATTTTTTAGGAGTCCCACACAAACCATTTTTTGGGTGAGTATAAAAGGGAAAGTACTTTTTACTTTTGACAAATGTACTATTCACAAAGAAGAAATGATAAGAAATGGCTCTAGAGAGAAGAAGAGGTTTCCATATTTTTTGTTGTTGTATTCAACTGGTCATCGTATTGGGCCGAATCATCGGACTGGGAAAATCATATTGGGATTTTTGGATTAAAGAAAAAGTGGTTCAGAATTTTCTCAACCATATTCTGAAAAAGTCATATATTTTTCATATTGAGAAATAAAAATTGGATAATAAAACTGGGAGAATTTGATTGGGAAATCATACTGGGTTTTGTAACAAAATTCAGAAAAGTTCTTACCAACTTCTAGGTAAGAAATTGAATAATTTTTTTAAAAATAATACATTTGTGAAATTTGATTAAGAATCAACATATCATGTGTTGTTACAAAACTTTGTATTTCATCATTTGTTATAGAAGTATCACATTCACTAATGAATGGCTTATATAGATCTACATGAGTGAATCAAAATATCCTACTCATAGTATTCCACACAAAATGATAATTTTCTAATAGATTGTGTGGTATTAGATCATTTCGAAATCATAGAAAGGCTGTAGATATTCTTGTTGAATAGTGATACTTATAAATTCATGTGTTCCAATAGATGTTTGTTTTAATTGTTTCCAATAGGGAAAGAAATATTTAATAGGATTCAATGTTTATTAAAAAATTAAGGAAATATAAAAGAAAAATATATCACTGATTCAAACTCTCCCACTCTCAGTGATACAATTATCTTGACTGGGAAATTTCTGTACAAGAACAGTGATTAGACTCATCTTGATCTCCTTAATGCTTTCCTCATATCATTCATCCATAAATAATTTACTCCATTTTGTGGTAAATCAGTTAGTTGGCTAAAAAATAATGATAAATTCATCATAAATTGTAAATAGTAACCAACTAATCTATAAAACTATAGATTTATATGACACTACTAGGTCTAGGTTATTCTTTAATTTCCTTTGTCTTTGAAGGGTCCACATAAATTCCATTACATGTGATAAATTTCCACAATAATGTGACTTCTTGCATCCAAAAGTCACACTTTTTGAACACCAAATACTTTTTCTCCTTCCTTAATATCACCAACACAATCATTATATTCTCTTCATGTTCCTACTTATTCTTGGAATAAATGATAATATAATCGATAAACACTACCAAAAATTTGTTGAGGTGGTATCTAAAGAATATATTCATTAAATCCATAAATATTGTAGGAAAATTAGTAAGTCTGAAGGGAATTACTATGAACTCATAGTACCCATACCCTGTAAGTAAAGCAGTCTTTTGAATATCTTCCTTCTTCAACTTTAGTTGATGATATCCAAAAAAAAGGCACACCTTTGAGAATTATTTCACTCCTCTTAGTTTATTGAACAAGTCATCAATCCTTGGTTGAGGATAATTTTTATTTATAGTGATCTTGTTGAAATCATGGTAATTGATATACACCGGTTTTGATCTATCTTTATTCTTGACAAAGATCATTAGTGCACCCCAGAGTGATATACTAGGTTGTATCAACCATTTTTCCAAATTCCCTTGTAGATACTTCTTTAACTCCTCCATTTCAATCAAGGCCATCCTATATGGGAATTTTGAGATAGGAGTGGATCTGGGTATGAGATCTATTGAGAACACTACCTCACGATCAGGGGATTCCAAGTAACACTTTGAGAAATACACCAATGTATTCCCTAACAATGGACATTTCCTCCAGGTTAATACCTTCCTTTGACTCAACCATTTGGGAAAGGTTTGGTTCTATACAGGGTATCAACACCCACACTTTTTATGGATTTTCCAAATAAGATTGATGATCTTACTTGCATTTTTAAAGGATTATGGGATGGTTCAGAATATAAAAATAGATTTTTTCCAATAGTTGATTTCATCTATATATAATGAAATCCAATTCATGTCCAATATAGCGTCAAATTTCAATAAGGGAATTATAATAATATTTTCAAGAAGAATCATCCCAAATATGATAATAGGACAAGAGTCCAACACTTGGGTTGTAATGATTACACCAATATGTATTTTATGGATATCTCCACTTAAAGGTATTTGGGCATCAATTCAATATTTCTAGATAACATTTAGGATATAAATGAATAAGTAAGACCAAAATCATATAATAAATTTTCTATTATTTAGTGAATAGGATTCATACCTTGTATGAATTCATTGTCACACTCCACTTCATTAGTAGTGATGATACAAGCTTTCTCTTGCTCCTTTGACTTTGGTGATTGTGGAAACTGGTTTCCCTCAAGGACATGTGTTTTAGTGCAATTGCTTCCATAACACGCTTGGTCCGTATAGTTGAAGCATTGAACCATGTGTGGTGAATTTGGATGTTCCTTCCTTTCCTCTATCATGTTGGTCATCTTCTTCATGTATCGTCAATATTCATTAGATTGGTGTCCTTTTCTCCCACATTGATGAATTTCCCCATCCCGTTGAGGCTATTAAAATGATTATTCTTCCCACATTTTTGACATGTGGGAAGTTGGATCCTATTTCCTCATTTGCCATTTGACACACAATCTTGAAACCCCATTAGTCTCTTATTTTATCCATAACCATGGGATCATTCTTTGAAATTCATATATACTTTAAGAGAACATTTAACCAAATATTCAAAACTCCTTAATTATTATATTTCTAGATCATTTTGAAAGTGTATTTTTAAAACAATAAAGAAAATATCTATTTTTCTATCATTATTGACAAAACAACTGAAGTAATACATTCAAAACCCTATAAAGTTTTCATCATAAGTTGTGACAACTTCACCTTCCTTTTTATTTAGCTATATGAATTCCCTTTCAATACTTTTTTTGAAGAGTTCAAGGGGAATGCTTTGTAAGAAATATTTTCTTAAATTCTTCCCACTCCATCTCTTCCATTTAATCCTTTGTATTTTTATTCTTTATCAATTCTTGCTATTTAATAGCTTCTCCATATAAATGATAAATTACAACAGTCACCATCTACTTATTATAGAAATGGTTCATAGAAAATATCTTCTTCATTGAGTTTACCCACTATTCCGCATCATGTGGATTGGAAGATCCACTAAACATCGATGGTCATTTTTTCATTAAAAAATCAATGGATAATTGATCCTTCTTGGGTGAATATGGACATTCCACACAGTTCATCTTATTATTCATATCTCAAGACAACTAGGTAATCATTTCCATAAAGTTATGAACTCAACATCCCATGGAATTGGGGATCTCAAATGGATAATTGTTTCATTGTCACTCACAGAGGTTGTAGGCCTAGTTTTTCCTAGTTCCTACAATTTTCTAGATTAGAAAATGTAAAAAAAAAACATAAGTCAATAAATCATGAGTAATTTATTATTTAATGAAATTAACACTAAAGGAATATCTTATGGGATCTATATGTCTATACTTTTCTAAAAATAGTCTTATAGGATGTTTTACATATACATAGACTTATACTAATGGGTTTTACTCTTGTTTTATAATCTTAATTCCCAAATTAAGTAAACCATTCTAAGATACCAACTATAGTGACCCTAATTTTTCATATATCAAGAATACATCATTTTAATGATAAACAAAATAATAGAGTTACAAATCTACGATCCAAAGGTTTATGTCCTAATGAAATTAGGCTCATAAATAACTTGTACATAATAAAATATAAAAATTTATTTAAATCCTTCTTCTTTAACCTTCTAAAATCTCACATTATCCGTAGTACATGCAATTACCTAAGGATATACATCAATGAATGGGGTAAGATAAAATCCCTGTAAGAGGATGAATAAGGAACTTGAATCAATATAACATGGGTGAGCATAATCATCATATCATAATCCTAGGATCATGATCAATATCGTGAGGTAAAAATGTGATAAATTCATCGAATGTGGAAATGCATAAAAATGAAACATCATGTCATAGTGGTCAAATGCCACCTATAGTTGTGAATAAATCTGGCATCATGTTAACACATAACATATGTGAATAATCATAACATCGTCACTGTAAACAAATATTGCATCATGTTCACATATAATAAACATTATCTCATGAGATAAAATAAATTACCCAATGCATTGGAGGGATATATAATTTTTGTCTAGCCATCACATCATAATATTTACATAATCATGCATGTCATATAGAATGTGTAACAATCATTTCATGAAATAACCCATGGAATGAAATGTGTTTCATGAGGACTTAAAAAATTATGATTTCATAAATAAACTTCGGGTTCCAAAATTAAAAATGGAAAAACATAATTTCTATAAGAATCTTCATTCTTTAGTTTATAATAAACCACTCAAGAGGAGTCAAATATGTGTTTTGGAAAGATGAGTTATTTTGGAAAATCATTGTATTTTCCATAAAATCAAATAAAAAACATGTATATCCCAAAAAAGAAGAGGGATGAATAATGAAATTTTATTTAAGGAACATTAGAGGACTATTTATTGCAAATATGTCATGAAATATGGATAACCCAATAAAAAAGAGTTGGGTTCAAGATTCCCCTTACCTTGATTCCTTCTTTATTTCGTCACTTATGCGCCTCTTGAATAATAAACTTATAATTATTAAAAAACTAATAAATATGTTAATTATATCCATTTATACAATTAGTTATCATTTATAATCATTCTATTATATTTATTAATTTATATTAATTTAATTAAAGTGTTTTGATATCATGATTTTCCTAAAAAGTTCTTGTTTCACTTTGATTTCTCAATTTTCTTTCAGAGTAATTTATAGAAAAGTATGATTAAATCCAGTAGATTATAATAAATGTAATTAATTATTTATATATTATATATAATTAATAATATCCATCCATGAAGGTGGTAATAAGAATTGTCTTAGAAATGTCTCAGTAGGTGGTTAATCAACCTTTAAAGGGACGTTGTTAAAAGAGAGGGAAAGAGAGGCATTGCATTTATTTTTGTCATAAATATGAAAATTACATCATGTTAACAAAAATAATATAATTTTAAATTATTTAATTATTAGTTTTATAGTATACAGTTTTTAAATTTATTTGTAAAAATATGAAAGAGAATAAGAAAAATGGGAAATGTTAATAGAGACATACTCTCTCCTCAATGTAGCTTCTCTTGTAAAACTCTATTACAACATTGGTGATTATATTTGGATTGCTCAAAAATTTCCCTAAGTAATGTAATGGGATTTAGAGGGAGTATTTGGGAAGATATTGTACTTTGGAATGTTTGAGAGGAATGTGTTTCCAAGGGAAGGGAGAGGGATTATTGATACTTTAAGAGAGGGGTATTTTTAAAATAAAATGTTTAATAAAATAATATATCAAAGTAAAAACATGTAATAGTTCATTTTTGACAAAATAAATTGTATATAAATATAATATAATGGGGTTAAGACTTTAAATCCTCTTTATAATTCTAATTTATTAACTTATTAAAAAGAAAACTGCAGGGAAAAAATAAATTGACATTTTAAGGAATCACTTTTGAATTTAGGTTTTGGAAAGTGACTTTTAGGTTTGAAAATTAATTTTATTGTATTTTAATTACTCATTTATGAAATTAAATATATAACGGGAGAAAATAAATTTCTATAAATGATTATTTCATTATTATATCATGAATGATGTAACTTAAGATACATCGATTATGTGAAAATGTAACACCCCGAGCTTCCACGATACGCTTCTAATTCAATAATGCAATAGCTTGCATTGTACGCAACTTCGAGTTCTAAAACACCGCGACTAATCAAAGTAGCCGTTATGAATATTAATAACCACTTTTCAAAATTATAGAAATTTTATATTTCAAAATGGACTTCATTTTCGTATTCGTAATATAGAAATTATCCTAAGTTGAATTTTTTGTAACTTTTTGAGAACTTCCAATTTTATAATGAATAGTGAAAAATACTTAAAACAAATTTTTTAATCAAATAATTTATTGTGATAAATTATACTATTTAGTGGTTTGGAAGTATAATTAGAATATATTTTTACCAGTTTATCCAATGGTGGTCATTAGAATTAATTTAACATTGAAATTGGACATAAACAATTGCCAATCTGTTGATATAAATTGTTTCTTAAAAACACGCTATTTGTTGTGACAGCGTAAATTAATTATAAAACTAATTAATGCAACTTATATGTTTGGAATTTTGTAAAATAGACTTTTTTTTTGAATTCGGAATATCAATTATATCTTAGGGTGAAATTTGGCTTTGTTCTGAAAAACATCAATTTTTGATTAATAGTGAAACCATTAAGTGGTAGTTAAATAACTGATTTTTCATTTAAATAAAATATTACCACTTATGTGATTTTATTTTAAAAAATCCGACATACATGGTTGTCATTAAAAGTAAAATGTGGTTCAATGAGATTAAAATAATTTTTTTGTGAATAGTAACATTTATGTTTTTAATCGCGATTAGAGGTAATTAGTGTAGTTTAAGGTAAAAACAATGTTTTAATAATATGATATGAGATTGACACTTGTACTACTCCTATTTAATGAGTCATGGCCGACCAAGAAAACCCATGGGTCAACTTGGGGACCCCATGGAGCCACTTTATTTGGAAAATGACATTAATATATATTTATTTAATGTTAAAATGAAATTTACACAAACATGAGTTGTTTTACTAAAACAGTTTTTAAGTGGGGTTACACAAGTCCAAATTTTGACTATAAATATTAATTAGAAATCTAAAAAGATTTCCTACATCATAGTATTTTTTTTATAATTTTTAGACATTATATAAATTAAATTATTTATAACATCATTATGATGCAACGATGACCTCATTATTTAACGATTTTAATAAAATGAAAAGATATTGTAAAATCCAAGGATTACACTTGTACAAAGACTATTTTATGGGTATCTTTCGAACCCTTATCACCTTAGCCACGAATTATATAAGTGTGGGACCTTTAGAATCCGAAAAGCATTGTATAATAATGTAACATTTCAATCTTTCCAAAAGAGCCCCTCCTCTCCTCTTATAAAAGGCCCCCACCTCTACCACCTTATTCACACATTCAAGCATTTTGGTTCGGCCAAACTCTGCCCAAATACTCTCCAAACTTCCCCCTCTTACTCCTAGAAGCCTCACATTGGACAGAACTCTTCCCAAGGAAGCCTTTGGCTCAAATCAAAAAGAGTTACCCGATTTTGAGGTAATGTCTTCTCTAATGTTGTTTTGTTTTATTTTTCTTCTCCAACCCCCTAAACTCTTTTTATTCATTTATTTTGTAACAACACCAGTATCCTCAATATACTAGGATGTTTTTATAAGAATTATTCTAGCTACACTTACAGACACCTACATCTAATGGTTAAAGAACATACGGTTTCTGTGGATGGCGAATTTCTGCCTCACGAAACGATGATTGTTCAACACTCATATAACACCTTCAAAGGTGGCCATTAAGATGTCAATATTTTTATATATGATATATAATATGTTTATGTTTTACTTAAGCTTCTGTATTTCTCATTTATGGCATGCTTTATGATTTCCATTATGGGTAAAACGCGATAATTTCATTTTAGGAAGTGCGGACTACAGCCCCCTCAAAGTGATTTGAATCGTTAATGCCATATGTGGGATGTATAAAGGATGGAGTAAATGGTATTATACACTATGTTATACTGGAATTATATTATACATTTATATCATTATGATTTCGTTCCATTAAATATGAAATTGAAATGAAAGTAGCGTTCATGCGTACGTACGGCTTACCGTCTCCATGAACGGTGCATTTCATTTCTTACCTCTAAATGTTACGTAATATTATGAATGAATGTATATACTGGATATGTATGATATATATGAAATCTAAATCATGAATATAATTCGGGAGATAATGGATATTCTACCACATAAACAACTTGTAATTATAAGAAGTTTATTGTTGACTCAAGTACCAATGATCGACAAAACGACCGTTATTAACTTAAATAATTACATAATGTTCATAACATAGTAATAAGTGATATAAAAAGGATAATGAAATTAAAAATGGTTCTTGATAAGGTATATATTAACTCTAGTTTATTATTCAGGAGGTTAAAGAACGGTTGAGTCAAGTCAGACACGAGGTAAGGGAATTTCTTAACCCAACTTCCATTCTTTGGGATAATCTCCTACTTTCAAATTATTTCATGATATTATTATGTCCTATCTTGTATTTTTACATTATTTATGTGTAATTATAGTGAATACACATAATAGACCTACTTTATAAAAAATGTTCTTTTTAAGGACTTCGTCTCAATCCCCTTTCATTGAGGCATATTTGGTTTTATACACAACTTTCTTTTATACGGTGTATAAACGCCTTTGACTTTGATGGTTATTCAAAAGATATATTTTTATATGAAGCGTTTTGCTAAGCGACAAAAGGGAATGTTTTTCTTTCCGTACTTATGCGGCAACAACGACTTCTCCGCCGCCGTGACCATTATTTGAGTTCCGGCTTCCTCTACAAGCCATCTATTTTTTAATGAAAAATAAATACAAAGTTTTAACTTTCTTTTATTTTGGTATTGAAAATGGTATTGAAAGCGTTTTTATTATAACAATGTGTTGTATTGATATCTTGTGATTGAAATGTGGAAGTGTTATGTTTCCTTTATGCATGTTTTATGTGATACGATTATGTTATGGTTTATGATATGTTTAAACCTATTCATATGAGGAATGTATTGGACTTAATAAGTGACAGGTGGAGCCCGCTATAGCTCCTCGATGCATCGATAGGTCTCATGAGACAACTAGAAGTGGAATTGGCCGAGGCCCTTTCCCAATTTGATTTATGGTTTTGGCCGAGGCTATAATCATTTTAGACGTCTTGGCCGAGGCCTTGACAAAATGTTTCAGAATGTCTGGCATTATACATTCCCTCATTATGAAAGTGGTTATTGATATTTCATGTGATTATTCGACTAGTAGAATATACATGTGAGTAAGTAAATGGAATTATTTAATTTTATTTTTGAAATATTATGCTGAAGTTCATGTTTAAAAAGGTTTTTGTTTTAGTTATACATTGCCTTAAATGTTAATGTTTATTTATGAATGCATTCGCAATATTTTTATCCTTACTGAGCATTTGAGCTCACCCCTTTCAATTTTTTATTATTTTCTAGGATGTGAAGAAGTATTTTAGGAATGACCTGCAGGGATAGTCAGAAGAGGATATGCCTGTGAACTATGAAGATTTTGTTATTAGTTTTTCACTTTATGATGTAATGTAACATTTATGAATGTATCTAGAGTTTCCAAGGCTACTAAACTAATCGGTCTTTCGAGACTTGATATTTTGTGATCATGCCAATGTTACGAAGTAATGCACCGACTCTGGGTAGCTGGGGTCGGGGCGTTACAGTTGGTATCAGAGGCAGTTTAGTACTATCATTGGAAGCTATATTTAGATAAACTCTGATTAGAGCACATACCCCGAAGATAGACTTTAAGGATTAGTATAAAAGAACATCCTAGAATTTTGGTATTATAGTGATTTTTTGAGTTTTCCGAGCAATACATCCCTGTCTGGATACGAGCAGGTAGAGGCGGCTCAGGCACAGATGTACCTAGGGGTAAAACCCAAAAACACTGCTTTGAGCTAGACTCGAACGGGAACTGGTGCACGACAACGGGCCTTGCTGCACTCTTGGTTATGACACTCCCGGGGGATATTCTTAGGATAATTCTAATTTTCTTTACAAACCACTATGAAGGGTTATGAGTATATACTTCCTCAAAGAAAACATTTCTTTTTATGATTATGGATTATATACATAAATAGTTCAATTTATGTTAAGTATTTTACAAGTATGGAATTATGTATTCTGATTCATAAACTAATCTAGTTTATGCCATTGTTTAGAAATGGCGCCTAGTGGAAGGAATGGAAACCGTATCAATGCACACACTCTGTGTAGGGATTTCCCTCCTACTCAAGATAAATATTGTGGATCTGGAGATACAACTGGTGCTGATCAACTTACTACCATACTGGGACAACTCACTCAGGTTATGAATAATAACCTTACTCGCATGGAGCACCCTGATCCGCAACGTGGAGGATCAATGTTAGACCGCTTCATGAGGCAAAAACCACCAACCTTCAATGGGAGTACAAATCCTATAGTAGCTGAGCAATGGATAAATTCCCTAGAGAAAATATTTTAGGCTTTAGGGAGCAGTGAAAGGGAAAAAGTTATCATGGCAGTTTACCACCTCACTGGAGATGCTGATCAATGGTGGTCATTGATTCAAAAAATGAAGGAAGATGATGAAGTATCAAATATGGAATGGAGGGAGTTCAAAGATCTGTTTTTAGAAAAATACTTTCCTCGCGACCATCGAGCAGATATGGAAAGGCAATTTCTGAGTCTGAGGCAGAAGGAGGATGAGAATGTCGCAAAGTATGAGGCTAACTTTACAAGGTTAGCGAGGCATGCTTCCGATTATATACGTAACCCAAGGAGTAAGATTGATCATTTCTTTTATGGGTTAAAACCATTTCTACGTCGAGCTTTAGTATCACAATCCTTCTCATCATATGAAGATATTGTCTCGTGTGCTATCAAGACAGAAAAGGAATTCTCTAAGTCTTATGACAACAAAGTAAAGAAAGAGAAGAAGAGAACGGTGGAACAAGAGACAGATAAAGGGAAAAAGGGAAATAAGGATTTTCCATTATGTGATAATTGTGGGAAGAATCATCCTGGTACTTTCCTAAAAGGAATGGGAGTTTGTTATAAATGTGGAGAAAAGGGTCACCAGGCTCGTGATTGCAAGGGAAAGAAATAGGCCATCAAAGTTGAATGCTACAATTTTAGAGAAATTGGTCATTATGCAAATGAATGTCTTAAGCGTCAGGGAAACTTACCTCAGAAAAGGCCAAGGGATCACGGACAATCTTATGTTGTTACTACAGTTGAAGTAGAATAACTAATGTATTGGTGCTTTTGGACTCATGGGTTATATTCTGGTTATTAGAATAATGTGATATATATATATATATATAATGATTGTACTGCAGTACTTGTTGATTTCAGTAAGGTTTTAATATGATGAAGGTAATTATATTTTTCGTATGTGACAATAAGGGAAAATTTACTTTGTTTGGGGAATCTGATAAATTGATTTTGGAATTAAGAGACCTTTTAGAGAATGTCTGGATAGTGGTATATTGGATAATTATAAAGGCTGTAGTGGATTAAGTTGATCTTTGGATAGTATTGTTTATGGTTAAAAAATTTTATGTAGATTATTTTTGGAATATTATGATACTATAGTTTTAGGAAAAATACAACCTGCAGGGTGGGGCATAACTCGTCGCGTCGGACAAAGCTGCAGGAATCGAACCCACAATCATAGTGCGACCGGCCTTTATTTCCTACCACTAGCCTACAGGAAGTCCCTGATTATTACAAAATAATTTTACTAATCTAAATGGCATGTGTTAACATTTGGAACCTTATATAATTAGGATAAATAGAATATTTTTGAGTCCTGTTACGATTTGGAGTAAAAGTTGGGTTTGTGGTAAAAATTTATTAATGAATGAAAGTATACATAACAAGTATGTATATTCCCTTACGTTCTTAGTAAATCTCCTAAATAAATTCCTCAACATTATAAAAGTTAACTTAAAACAAAAATGTTGTCGGTTAACTTTTCCAACTGGGGATTCAAGGACCGTTTAACCAATCACAAGTTTGTGATTTTCTTGTAGTTAAACTTTCTCCTAATCCTGTTTTCTATAACTCTCCATCAGACCTTGATGGTTTGTTTCTCCTCCATATCCATATTTTCATAGAATTCTAGAATGGGCTATATCGGGTGACCTTTGTACTTATCTTGGTTTCTTTTAATGTTATATATCTATTAACCTTATTTCTGATGTGGGTTTTCTCAAAGGTATTTTCTCTTTCAAACCTTTTATTTTCAAAGAAAAATTTCAAATTGCGAGGACGCAATTTACTGAAGGAGGGGAGAATGTAACACCCCGAGCTTCCACGATACACTTCTCATACAATAATGCAATAGCTTGCATTGTACGAAACTTCGAGTTCTAAAACACCGCGACTAATCAAAGTAGCCGTTATGAATAGTAATAACCACTTTTTAAAATTATAGAAATTTTATATTTCAAAATGGACTTCATTTTCGTATTCGTAATATCAAAATTATCCTAAGTTGAATTTTTTGTAACTTTCTGAGAACTTCGAATTTTTTTATGAATAGTGAAAAATACTTAAAACAACTTCTTTAATCAAAATAATTTATTGTGATAAATTATACTATTTAGTGGTTTAAAAGTATAATTAGTATATATTTTTACCATTTTATCCAATGGTGGTCATTATAATTAATTTAACATTGAAATTGGACAAAAACAATTGCCAATCTTTTGATATAAATTGTTTCTTAAAAACACGCTATTTGTTGTGACAGCGGTAATTAATTATAAAAATAATTAATGGAACTTATATGTTTGGAATTTTTTAAAATAGACATCATTTTTGAATTCGAAATATCAATTATAGCTTAGGGTGAAATTTTGGCTTTGTTCTGAAAAACATCAATTTTTGATTAATAGTGAAACCACTAAGTGGTAGTTAAATAACTGATTTTTCGTTTAAATGAAATATTACCACATCTGTGATTTGATTTTCAAAAATCCGACATACATGGTTGTCATCAAGAAGTAAAACGTGGTTAAATGAGAATAAAATAAATTTTTGGTGAATAGTAACTTTTATGTTCTTAATCACGATTAGAGGTAATTAGTGTAGTTTAAGGTAAAAACAATGTTTTAATAATATGATATGAGATTGAAACTTGTCCTACTCCTATTGGATGAGTCATGGCCAACCAAGACAACCCATGGGTCATCTTGGGGACCCCATGGAGCCACATTAGTTGGAAAATGACATTAATATATATTTATTTAATGTTAAAATTAAATGGACACAAACATGATTTGTTTTACTAAAACAGTTTTTAAGTGGGGTTAAACAAGTCCAAATTTTGACTATAAATATTAATTAGAAAGCTAAAAAGATTTCCTATATCATAGTATTTTTTTAATAATTTTTAGACATTAAATAAATTAAATTATTTATAACATAATTATGATGCATCGATGACCTCATTATTTAACGATTTTAATAAAATGAAAAGATAATGTAAAATCCAAGGCTTAAACTTGTCCAAAGACTATTGGATGGGTATATTTAGAACCCTTATCACCTTATCCACGAATTATATAATTGTGGGACCTTTATAATCCGAAAAGCATTGTATAATAATGTAACATTTCAATCTTTCCAAAAGAGCCCCTCCTCTCCTCTTATAAAAGGCCCCAATCTCTACCACCTTATTCACACTTTCAAGCCTTTTGGTTCGGCCCACCTCTGCCCAAATTCTCTCCCAACTTCACCCTATTACTCCTAGAATCCTCAATTTGGGCATAACTCTTTCCAAGGAAGCCTTTGGCTCAAATCAAAAAGAGTTACCCGATTTTGAGGTAATGTCTTCTCTAATGTTGTTTTGTCTTAATTTTCTTCTCCAACCCCATAAACTCTTTTTATTCATTTATTTTGTAACAACACCAGTATCCTCAATATACTAGGATGTTTTTATAATAAGGATTCGAGCTACACTTACACACACCTAAATCTAATGGTTAATGAGCATACGGTTTCTGTGGATAGCGAATTTCTGCCTCACGAAATGATGATTGTTCAACACTCATATAACACTTTCACAGATGGCCATTAAGATGTCACTATTTTTATATATGATATATAATATGTTTATGTTTTACTTATGCTTCTGTATTTCTCATTTATGACATACTTTATGATTTCCATTATCGGTAAAACGCGATAATTTCATTTTAGGAAGTGCGGACTACCGCCCCCTCAAAGTGATTTGAATCGTTAATGCCATATGTGGGATGTATAAAGGATGGAGTAAATGGTATTATACACTATGTTATACTGTAATTATATTATACATTTATATCATTATGATTTCGTTCCATTAAATATGAAATTGAAATGAAAGTAGCGTTCATGCGTACGTACGGCTTACCGTCT
This sequence comes from Viscum album, assembly GCA_963277665.1. Classification (NCBI taxonomy): domain Eukaryota; kingdom Viridiplantae; phylum Streptophyta; class Magnoliopsida; order Santalales; family Viscaceae; genus Viscum; species Viscum album. Next base: position 956,383,137 of record OY728148.1, on the reverse strand, counting down.
CCATGAACGGTGCATTTCATTTCTTACCTCTAAATGTTACGTAATATTATAAATGAATGTATATACTGGATATGTATGATATATATGAAATATAAATCATGAATATAATTCTGGAGATAATGGATATTTTGCCACATAAACAACTTGTAATTATAAGAAGTTTATTGTTGACTCAAGTACCAAAGATCGACAAAACGACCGTTATTAACTTAAATAATTACATAATGTTCATAACATTGTAATAAGTGATATAAAAAGGATAATGAAATTAAAAATGGTTCTTAATAAGGTATATATTAACTCTAGTTTATTATTCAGGATGTTAAAGAACGGTTGAGTCAAGTCAGACACGAGGTAAGGGAATTTCTTAACCCAACTTCCATTCTTTGGGTTAATCTCCTACTTTCAAATTATGTCATCATATTATTATGTCCTATCTTGTATTTTTACATTATTTATGTGTAATTATAGTGAATACACATAATATACCTACTTTATAAAAAATGATCTTTTTAAGGACTTCGTCTCAATCCCCTTTCATTGAGGCATATTTGGTTTTATACACAACTTTCTTTTATACGGTGTATAAACGCCTTTGACTTTTATGGTTATTCAAAAGATATCTTTTTATATGATGCGTTTTGCTAAGCGACAAAAGGGAATGTTTTTCTTTCCGTACTGATGCGGCGACAACGACTTCTCCTCCGTCATGACCATTATTTGAGTTCCGGGTTCCTCTACAAGCCATCTTTTTTTAATTAAAAATAAATACAAAGTTTTAACTTTCTTTTATTTTGGTATTGAAAATGGTTTTGAAAGCGTTTTTATTATAACAATGTGTTGTATTGATATCTTGTGATTGAAATGTGGAAATGTTATGTTTCCTTTATGCATGTTTTATGTGATACGATTATGTTATGGTTTATGATATGTTTAAACCTATTCATATGAGGAATGTATTGGGCTTAATAAGTGATGGGTGGAGCCCGCTATAGCTCCTCGATGCATCGGTAGGTCTCATGAGACAACTAGAAGTGGAATTGGCCGAGGCCCTTTCCCAATTTGATTTATGGTTTTGGCCGAGGCCATAATCATTTTAGACGTCTTGGCCGAGGCCTTGACTAAATGTTTCAGAATGTCTGGCATTATACATTCCCTCATTATGAAAGTGGTTATTGATATATCATGTGATTATTCTACTAGTAGAATATACATGTGAGTAAGTAAATGTAATTATTTAATTTTATTTTTGCCATATTATGCTGAAGTTCATGTTTAAAAAGGCTTTTGTTTTAGTTATACATTGCCTTAAATGTTAATGTTTATTTATGAAAGCTTCCGCAATATTGTTATCCTTACTGAGCATTTGAGCTCACCCCTTTCAATGTTTTAATATTTTCCAGGATGTGAAGAATAATTTTAGGAATGACCTGCAGGGATAGTCAGAAGAGGATATGAGTGTGAACTATGAAGACTTTGTTATTAGTTTTTCACTTTATGATGTAATGTAACATTTATGAATGTATCTAGTGTTTCCAAGGCTACTAAACTAATCGGTCTTTCGAGACTTGATATTTTGTGATCGTGCCAATGTTACGAAGTAATGCAACGACTCTGGGTAGCTGGGGTCGGGGCGTTACAGAATACCTATATTTTTAATATCCACTTAAAAATTGAAGTATATCAAAAAATTACCAAAAAAACTCACCCAAGGAAAATTTTAACATGATAATTTCAAAAATGATATTGTTTTAATGAAAATAAATATCTAATATATGTAACATATAATTTTTAACAAAAAAATAATTATTTTTACAAAATAAATTAAAATACAGTTTATTAAAAATATGCTTTATTTTCTTTGAGGTTTTTAATCATGATATTAATTATATTGAATTATAATATTTTTATTTACATTAATTAATCATGATAAATGTTATTTATATCATGATTTATTATTTTTTGGTAAAATCATTCTTCCAATGGTCAGGTTACTATTCCCAATGTTCAGCTTACTATTCCAATGGTCACATTACTATTCCAACAGTCACATTTCCTTATATATATACCACTCAATTATTACATTCAATATTCAAATAAATTATTCTCAAGGTTCTATATATACATTTTAAAATTTTTTATTAGTTCACTATAATTTTTTTTCTTTTATATAGTGTTGGTAGTGGGGGCAATAATTTTAGTAGATGTGGTCGATCCATATTTTCTCATTTTAGCTTTTCTATTTTATACTTTTTGTCTAGTTGTAATGTTTGTATGTTTAATTGGTCTCATAGATAATTAATGTAATAATATTTATTAATATAGTTTTTTATTGGTTTCTCTATATTTTTTATGTATATAATATATAATATAATACAACACCCATTTATTCAGGAATGAAATTTTACTATTAAACATTATGTCATTACAATGGGGTACCACACCTCCCGCCTAAACCTAAATGTACGATGGAAATCTAGATACTTATATAATGAGAAGTAGTTGAGTCCTTCCTAGACTCTAGTACCTATCTTACTCCCCTACCACTACTATACTAAGAGAATTTCTAAAAAAACATATGAAGATGGCACATACTGCCACAAACATGGCACTCCAAAGTGGTGTATGAAAACTATGGTTTCTTGTGGATTAAAGTTCTACACTGATGAAATAAAATGGAATATGATCCTAATATGGATTCCCACTCCCATAACCGGTCTTCATGTCATTTCCTTGGAAAAAAAATTCATAGAATCACTTCATGCCACCAAAATAAGTGATCCTAGTTTAACCTGTGGAAATAGCCTGGCTACCTCTTGGGTCCTCTCTCAGATTCATTGATGTGATGAGTTCATGATTCATAAAATCTAAAAAGACACTCAGAATAAAAACATTCACCTATAACCTAACCTCATAGTGAATACCATCTTGAAAATGTTCCTCCCTAGAGATCTCATCAAAAGCTAAATAAGGAACACAATATTGAAGGTCGGTGAAATATTCCACATAGTCCATCTCTAATATTCTATCCCATATAAGATGCATGAAATAATGATCCTTCTCATACCTCAACATCTATGGATAGAAGTGGATCAATAAATTCACCTCTAATTCCTTCCAAGATAACACCTCCTCCTTCCCATCCTGCTCTAGAATTTCCCACCAATGTTTGGTAGGTCCACTGAGCATATACACAACAAGATTCTCCCTCCTATTTGTGGGTGTCTCAGGATGATTGATGATTGTATAGATTGACTCAATCTATAAATCATCTACCTAGGAGCCTCCCTCCCTAGTGAACATAGGTGGATGTTGTACCTGAATCTCTCTCATCAACCCATACATCAAAGGCACGATGAAAATACACTCCTTTTCCATGGATTGAATGACCCTTAAGAAGTTGTTGTGATGATGAACATCCATTTGATCTGCAATAGTTACAGGAAGCTCCAGTTCATCTCTTTTAGGAGATAACTGATTTCCACTCTCTTAGAACTCAACTCGAAGATGATGAGGAGTCATTTTATCTACAAGAAAAACACACACCTATAAATTTTTTTCTAAAAATGAAGTCAACCTCAAGAGGCGATGACAATAGAGAACCATTAATCTGTGTCTCTCTAACCATGGATTATAAGTGTTTTATGATAAAATAATAGTATATTTCATTCCATTTATCAAGTATAACATATATATTATTTCATATTTCGTATTGGCAAGTATATAACACATGCAATAAACATGTCCCTATCATGAACAATGCATGTCAATATATATATATATCCCTATATGTCTATCATGATTCATTCATACTCATATCTCACCATACTGGTCTATGAGTGTAAATATCAATAAACAATAACATCACAAAATAATAACATCACACTACATGTAAATCAACCAAGGTGAAATAACATAAATTGTAATAAGAGAACAACATAAACAATAATCCCATCCCTGGAACTCAAATTTTCCCCCTTACATGGGTTAGCTACTCAAATGAATATGCTCATTACCATGTCCCAATAGATTCTAGTATCCGTTATACTTTTTAAAAAAAATAAATAAAAAGAAAATAACTATCTAATCCTCTAATACCACATTGTAATGTCCCCTAATCTGGTACACTATCACATGGTCAAAATGATTTGGTTATTAGACGTCAAGAATGGATCCCCATATGCTAGAGGCTATTAACTAGTAATGAGGTTGTGATATTCATAGTGGGGATACTATACCCCCTTGTAAAAAATAGTGGAACTAAACCATAGCAATAAAAATTAGAGTAACATAGAAATAGTGTAAATAGTATATCATACAGATAGGAAAATAAATGGAGGAACCTATAATGTTGAATAATGTAATGACAAGCTAAGATGTATCTAAAATTAAAACTAAAACCATTACAAACAAAATAATCTAATCAAATTAAATAATCCCAAAATGCTCTGGTCCCGATCCCCATGTTAGACCCATCTCCAAAATCCATCCCATCAAGCAAGAAACAAAAGAATCCACAATAATGTCACTTTCCCTTGTCCAAACCAACATCCATGTAATCTGCTCGAGTACCAAATGGTTCCCAAATAGGGTGTGAATAAAACTCAGTAGGTCGACACCACCATCCTTAAACACAACCAGTCTGATAATAATTATATGCAATAATGTGATAAATAGGAGTATTAATTAAAAAATGAATATAATATATCAATTAACCTATCTCAAATAAATTGATGAAATGTCTCTGAGCATGTAACACAACCATTCCATCTATATCCATATACGATAGAAAAATCAAACAATCAGGTAGCCCTCTGTGTATAATAATTTCATCCACCGACAATCACCCTATATAAATGCATTTCAGAATGAATACCTGGCTATAGCCTGGTATATAAGAATTTCAGCAAGTATCACTGGTAATGGCCTACTATATAAGCATTTCATCCTCCAATAAAATCAATATATATAAGAATTTTAGCATGTATCACTATTCTAAGCCTACTATATAATAATTTAAACACTACTAGGATAACCCTATATATAATAATTTCATCACCGACTCAAAAATTCATAATATTATGGATATCATAATATCACATCATAAATTACAATGGTTAATTATGAAAATTACCGTTTTTATTTCAAATAAACATTCATTTGTCCCTCAAATGATCTACAGTCATATCAATAATCTATAATAGATTAGCTAGGGATTCTATATCAAGAAATAACCTAAGGTATCATGTTATACTCACCATGATTTAAACCATTAGCCATGTTCTTTTTACTCAAATGTTTTCTCACCCAACAGGAATCCATAATCCAGGTTGCATCAACCATTGAATCTAAAGGAATCTAATCCATGATTTACTATAAATCAACTGATTAATAATAGTGCACATTACATGGTCATAATCAAAATATTTCATATAATTCAAATTTAAATATATCATAGGGTTTGGTTTGGTCTCCATACCATTAACATGTGATTAACACAATACTTCTAATGACAAAATCCATTAAAGAAGAAGTCACATATGATCCCAAGAAGAACCTTGATAAACCCAAAACAAGATCAACTCCCAAAAGAAAACCCTTGTTCAAAACATGTACACTACAATGAAATGTAATGATGGGTGAGAAGAAGAAAACCAAAGTGAATAAACTCACCCAGGATCGAATGTGAAAAAGGGACATCTGGAAGGGGGGAAGAAAATTCAAAATATCCTAGAGTTCACCCTAAAAGTGAGATAGGAGAGGCTATAATAAAAAATAATGAGAGTCATAAGTACATGACACACTTAAAACTATTGGGTATGAGAAATACATGATGTGTAATCCATTCATGTCATGTATTTTCTCATTTTTAAGTTATGCTGTAAAAACATTTTGCACTGGGTAAATATTTATTTTGATCAACATTTACACGATGTGAATCATCTTCACAACATGCAACCACATCACATCATAAACTAGTCCATGAAATTCATATAGAAAGAGTTACATGTCATCTAACACGTACAAAACATATAATTTTTCATCGAATACTTTTTATAATAACTTTTATAAAAGTGACCAAACCACCTATGATCCTTCTAAACTCATAGAAAACCCTATTAATACCATTTAACATATTTATACATGGAATACATTAATTTAAATAGACATACATTCCTAAAATTAATGTTATTTTCTCCAAAAAAGGCTCTCTTTCATCAAATAAGACATAGTCACTAAGGCTTAATTACAAAGGAAAACCCAAAAAAATATGTTCAATGAAAACCTCAGAGTGGGATGTACCTAGAAAAATATGGGATCTTATAATGATCTTGGTTTTGAAAGGTTGTTATTATGTTTCAACCATTAAAAAACATTATTTATGTATCTAAACATGATAAAGATGTATTTATTTTAATATTTGTAAATGAATGTTTCTTCTTTTATAAAAATAACATTTGTTATGGTAAGGTGAATTTAAATAACAAATTTTTTTATCATATTACACAAACAAAGTAAAGGAAATTGATAATGAAACGACATTACATAACTTGTGCCACACCCAAATGTGGCATCATTGTATTGGTCATGTAAATGAAAAATGCTTGACTAAGTTATACGAAAATGGATATTTAGATTCTTTTGAACTAAAACCAATTGTTATGTGTCACACTTATTTATATGGTAAAATGAATAAAGTCCCATTTGGTATAATAGGTGAAAGTTCTAAAGAGATTCTTGAATTAGTTCATACGTATGTGTCTGGTCTATTACCAATTGAGGCAAGGGGTGAGTTCTCATACTTCGTAAATTTTACTGATGATTATAGTAGAAATGAATATGTCTACTTAATGAGGTATAATTCAGGTTCTTTTGATAAATTCAAGAAATAAAGAATGAATATGGGAACCAAATTGGTATTATGATTAAGAAAATCCTCTTAGAACATGGTGGAGAATATCTCAATAATGAATTCATTGATTAATTATAGGATTTTGGGATCCATTATTAACTCACTCCTCTTTATACGCATCAGTGGAATGATGTAAGTGAAAGGAGGAACCACATCTTGTTGGAAATGGTTAGATCAATGATAAGTCATGAGAGTATTCCATTATTCTTTTGGGGATTTTAATTACAAAAAAATAGCACAAATATTAAAACAAAATTCAAATAAAGTGATAAACAATATATGAAGTTTCAAAGGATTGAATAATAACTCAGAAGTGGTGTTGAATTAGATGTTCACTTTTATAAGTTTCAATAATTTTGAAAATATTAATCCATGAAACTTGTTAATGTTTATATCCTTATCATCTTCTAGTAAATACTAATGTATGAAAAATTTGTAAAAAAAGTATTGAACATGATATTTACAAGGATCGACCTCAGTGTGAGAACCTATATCATTTTCATAGACACTACTAGGGGTCTATAGAAACGTACTAAAATGAATAAGTGAATACAACTTATGCCTACTCCCATTAGACACATTATATATCCTAATTGTAATGATTATACTGAATCCAATTGGATTATCAATTTTTCTTTCAAAAAATTAATATAAAACGAAATAAAAATACTTTGTACAAACTACACCACAAATTCTTAGATCAGAATCCTCATTATGATGTGGTTGGGTCTGATTTTCTCCATCTGATCGGGATGGGTCTGATGGACACAATCCGATGAATTCAGTCTGATGGACTCAGTTTAATGAATCCATTCTCAATATGCATTACTCATACTCTTCTCAAATGCTCAATCTGATCATATATAGTCCAACAAACAAAAAATTTAGATGTCTAAACTTCTAATGAGATTTCAATACGGAAAGATAACTTTGACATGAATTCTATAGTGCTCTTCTTTTTCCACTCTCATAAAAATGTTGATAAGTATGAATATACAATTCTTCTATTTATAGGCATCCCAAAAAGACAAATTTAAGAAACTAAAAAACTTTTCCCACTTACTCAAATTAAAAAAAATCCAATATATTTACATATTTAAATTTCATGTTTTACCACTTAAACTATTCAAAAATATTATCAAATCATCTTATGTATTCTTTATAATAATTCTTCTCAGACTTCCTGACATTTTATTCACTATAATATAAATTACTCAACTCATTATGATGGAACTTACTCATCTCATTATGATGAAACTTATTCATCCCATTTGAAATTTAATTTCCTCATTAGAGTTAGTCTAATTAACTTTCTTTCTCAGATTCAATGTGATTGAATTTCCTTCTCAGAGTCGGGCTCGATTGAATTTCCTTCTCAGAGTTAGATTGATAGAATTTCTTCCTCAGAGTCAGTTTAATTAGCGTTCCTCTTCAGATTCTACCTCATAGAACTTCATCACCTTCAATCCAATGGAATCCTCATAATGATGGAATTATCACTACGATGGAATTTTATTTAAGATGGAAACTCCAATCTACTAATATGAAATACTTTAAACCTCATAAACTATAACTCATTCAGACATTTGAAAACTTCTATGCATAATACTTCTAGATCTGATGAAAACTTTTTTCTTGATTCCTAGAATCAATACAATCTTTATGATTCCTCTATTTCATAAAAATCTTTTATCATTATAGTTTTCCTGATTTATGAGAACTTCAATATTATCAATATACTATATGAATTATATAGGAAAGTATTACGACTTACCTTACATTCAACACCTTCTTCATTTCTAACAAAAACTCAATATGATTGGTTGCACCTATTCTCCCCCTTTTCTTCTTAATGATCACCTCACAAGTGTTACATACATCTTATGTTATTTGATAATTAAAAACTACAAAATAAATATTTGACTGATGGTTAAAAAGTTTAAGAAATTTCTAACTCCTAACATGACTTTCTTCATTCAAACTCTTCAGCAACATTCTAAATTTCTAACCAACATTGAGCCAAATGAAACTTGAACTTCATGTCAATGGATCTGAGACTGATGGTGTGTCTGATAAAAACCTCTAACATTTTTATGAATTCTATGACCAGTGGTGATCCATTTGATACTTTTTATCTAGTGTTTCTTAGTTCAATCCTCTGTGTCTATAAAATAACATTCTAAAAAACAAAACATTTCTCCCCCTTTATGTTTGGGTACAAACATTCAGAAACATTCACTTGTTTTTCAGAAACATTCTTTTATAAAATATTAGTTATCAACAACAAAAAAATTATTAAAAACAAAACATCACAAAGGATCTTCAATCTCCCCATTCGGATTTTTTAAGAACACTCATTAATAACATTTTCAACTCTAAGAAAATTTTCACAATTAAACTTTTGTAAACAACTCAAGTATATTGAATTCTACTAAAACACATCCTTTATTAAAAGAGTGTTTAGACACCATACTAATAGATGAGGTATTTGTTTTTGAACAAAATCCATCACTTGGTGAGAAGAAAATTGTATGGCCATGCTAAGATAAAATCTCCCTAACATTTATATTTTCTCACATTTATTTTTATATAAATTTTATTTTCCTCTCCCCCATTATCTAATAAAAAAACATCATATTCACAAAATAAAGATAATTAAAACATATTACACAGTACAAAGTTGTTAATTTTTCTCCCCCTTTGTCAATATAATCCAATGCATGGTAGAGGACTTCCTCATGAGTTTTAGTAAGTCATTATTGGAGGACAAACATGAATTTTCAACCACAACTCATCAAACCATTATTTTGGAATTGACTTTGTGACGATATCAATAATTTGATACATTGTTGAGATATATTACAAAAAAACATCTCTAGTAGCAACTTTCTCTTCTATAAATTGAAACTTTATATTTATGTGTTTTGATCTTGAATGTTGGACATGATTTTTAGAAAGATCAATTGCAATCTGATTGTCATAAAGTGTCTTCAATAGTTTAGAAACCATTATATTCAAATATTCCAATTGAACATTCATCCACAATATCCGAGTACATTATTTAATAGTCACAACATATTCTAATTACACTTTTCTCAAGGTTACTAAACTTTGTTTCTTACTATGAAAATTTACACAACATTCACCCAAGAAAAATGTTTCTCCTAAGGTTGATTTTCTATCAATACAATCTCTAGCCCAATAAATATTAGTATTACCATGAAACTTCATCTCATGATTTATTTTTTATAATAATCCTTGTGAATTTCTTCCTTTGACATATCTCATAATTATAATTACTACCAACATATTTGACTCTTTCAGATTACTTTGATAACTAGCAAACAAATTTATAGCATAAACAATATCAGTCTTGAGGTTATAAGGTAAAGTATACTTCCTGTCATCTTCCAAAAGTCTTTCTAATTCACACGTTTTCTATACTAATCTTTACTCATCCTCATCCTCACTAAGATAAGAGGAGAAACTTCTTTATATTCTAAAATTCCAATTTTTTGTAAAAATTCGCTTGCATACTTTACTTAAGAAAAGAAAATTTATTTTTCCTTATATTGAACTTCTAAGACAAAGAAGAATGATAATTCTCACAACATTGATATTTCAAAATTCTTTTACATTACCTTATAAAATTATTTAGAAAAATTGTCTTCATCCCCATAAAAAAATTATATTATCCACATGAAAATATACAATTAGATTTCCAAAGTCAACATCATTCATATATAAGTTTCTTTCAACTTTTCCTTTTGAAAAAATCAATATTCTCAAACAATTTTCAATCTTGTAATACCATGAATGTGAATCTTGTTTTAGCCCATATAAATCTTTATTCAATCTAAAAACATTGTTTTCATCCTTATCAAGTAGAAATCCAAAAGGTTTATCATTGTAATCTTCTTCTTCAATTTATCCAAATTTATATCTTTCTGATAGACTTTGTAATTTTGATGAGAAGGAACTACTCAAAACATTATAATAGTTTCTATCCATTATATAGGGGAAAATGTTTCATCAAAATCTCCACCTTCCACCTATGCACGTCCTTTATAAAAAATCATAGATTTGTTTCTTGAAACATCTCCATATTCCTTCAAAATGTTTCTATAAACCAATTTTTTATGATAAAATTTTTATATTTCAAACATAAAACAAGTTCCTATGTTTCATTTTTCTCAATTTGATCCAAATATTCATTCATATAATTCACCCATTCTTTGTGTTGAATAGCTTATGAGATAGATTCTGGTTCAAATTTTGAGATGAGTGAAGTTTTATTTTCTAATATCAGCTTTCTTCTAGCCTGAATTAGTACCTTTTAATTCCCCAGAATATTTTTAGTCTCAAATTTTTTTAAAGTAGTAAATTTCAGAGTTCCTCTTCCTTCTTCACTTTCCTCATCATACGATTCATCTGAGTCTTCATGACCATTACTTTTATCACTTTCATTTTCATTGGAAAATTTCAGTTTTTATTCATCAAAATCCCCCTAAAAGTTTAGTAAATAAGTTTGATTCTCAAAAAGTTTTACATAATATGATTCCACCAACTTTTATAAACATTTTTTCTAACATTTTTATCTTATTCCATTAGGTGAATAATAAAATTTCCTTCCTCATATTTCTCATCAAACTTTCATCGATCCAAATTTATTATTTTAATTAAACATTGGATTCAAAAAACATTGATGTACTTTAATAAAGGTTTTTTATCATACAAAATTTTATAAGAACCCATGTCTATTTCCAAACATAATTTTTATTTCTAAACATGTAAAAAAATACTAAAAACTTCACTCTACTAGAACATTGAATGTTTTTATTCTTCTCACATGATTCTTCCCATTTCATCCAAATCTATATTCTTCTTTTCTACTACTCTATTTTGTTGTGGGGTATATAGGGAACTATACTACTGTTTAATACCATGATATCTAAGATATGTTTTGAATGTATTTCTTGTAAACTCAATACCATTATCCATTCTCAATTTCTTTATATAAACCCCCATCTCTTTATTAACTTATTTTTTGAAAAACCTGAACATTTCTATGGGCTCTGAGTTGTGTTTCAAAAACATGATGATTGTCATTTGAGTGAAATCACCATTAAAATTGAAAAATTATAAATATAATTTTTTAATTGATGTGTCATTGACCCACATAAATTGGAATGAATAAGTTTAAGAGGCTTGGTATATGGAGTCTCAACTTTCTTATGACTTTAATTAGTCATCTTCCCTTTCTAACAAGTAGCACAAAAATCTGTCTCTCTTCTTTTCAATTTTGGAAAATTTTGTACATAATAAACATTAAAATGTTGTTTCATTCTTTTCTTCCCATGTTTGACTATTCTTTTGCACCACACCTTATTCTCATCTTTGGCACTTAGATAACCAGAGTTTTTAAATTCTCTAACTTGAAAAAGATTTCCACTGGTTCTTTCTCCTTTTGTCATAAATTTTCAATGTCCAATCTTCTGATAACCCTTGAATATTTACTAAAAAATTATTCTTTTCCATCATCACAAAGATGACTTACACTAAATAAGTTATGTTTTAGCACATCAATAAATAAAAATTCCTAATATTTTAACTTTTCTTCTTTAATCTCAGTCATTCTGATTCATATGATTTTTAAAGAACTATTATCCTCAAAGGTAATGGAACCTCTTTCATGATTTTCAACTTGTTTCAGGATTTTTAAATCACCAATCACGAATGAAGAACAACCACTATCATGTATCCATGGTTTGTTCTTTTTTACTTTCTTTTAAGGCAGTCTCAACAAAACAAATTCATCAAATTTCTTTATCCTAGCTTCTTTTTCTTTATCTACAATAAGAAACATATTCTAGAAGGAGTTTAATACATCTTTCGGCATGATGAAAAGCCAAATCACATCTTCCATAAACTTCTTCCATACATTTAAATTGTTTTTTTGGAAATTTTCTAACTTCTTTTAATTTTTCTTTTCTAACATCCTATGTGTTAGGAAAGTTATTCATTCTAATTTCACTATTTATTCCACTCTATTCAAATATTATTTTGGGAAGTGATATGTTATGCCAAAAATTATAAGTCGTGTGCCTATATATTCTATAGCACCAACAGAATCCATCAAATCTTAATTTTTTTTGAAGTATGATCTTTCTCTGTAAAAAAAATTTTAAGTTGATAAATCCTTCCTACCCTAACATACTTTGGGTATATACCATTTTTCCTTATAATTGATTTTTTAAATTTTATATATGTGACATATTTATCACATTATTTCTCCACCCAAACTTTACTATTAATTTTTTTATCACTTGAAATGTTAGAAAAATCAGATGAAACATTATTTTTGGTGTGTGAGGAATTCACCTAATTCTTTATTTGAGATTTCTCAAAAAATTTATAAGTATTTTATTTTATTAATAAATCCTTGTTTAAGTTTTCATTCATCTTTCTCATGGTATTTATAGAATCAAGAAGTATATATTGAAAATTACTGACTTCTTTTTATTTATATTCGAATTTCATATTAAGATCTTCAACCATACTTCCATGTTTAGTGATAATTAGTTTGTAACTTAAGAACTCTTGAATGTATTCTTCCTCATACTTGATGACATAATTTCTTACTTTATAAAATTTTCCACAGTATTTCGTTGTTATCCTAATTTCATATTTGAGATTTCTGTTTTTCTAAATATATAATATAAGTTATGTTTTGAGTTGATACTCTATATATGATTCTTCACTACCTTGTTCACTATCTATGGAATATTTTATTTTATAAAATTTTGCAATAAAGGTTATAATTTTTTTAAACATTATTATTTTGAAGAACTATTTTAAGTTGAGTATGATTCATCTTTATTACAAGACATCTCCAAAACCTCTAATGTTGAAAACTGTAACATCTCAGACCAGGTTCCACACACCAGTTCCTCCAATCGGCCAGTCACATGACCTCAGGAATGCCTCCCCGTATGTCAGAGGCTGTAGATTAGTAGTTAGGGTCTGATATATTTATCGTGGGGTGACTTCACCGTCTTTTATCAGAGTAAATACACCATAAAAAATTAATAGAAAATATATTAATAACATGTAATCATAACCTAAAAGAACCAGTATCACAAGATGACCAAAAATGAAAATACAATATAAAAAATAAAGAAGAAAATATGTCATGCCAATGTACATGTCAAGTGTCTAAAATGAAACCCAAAATAAAGACATTGATGACTCCCCAATGCAGGACTCAAATAGTGTCTGGTTCCCTCATCCACGCTCCATCCCATATCAATGATATAACACAAGGTATTTTCCCTTAACCTCTCTAGAAAGCACAAACTCTATTCAGGTATCGATCAGGTAGCCCAAGTAGGGTGTGAGTATAACTCATTAGGTGTTATGCCCTCTCCCAGAGGGGCCCATGCCGTGTCTCCCGAATCCAACCTCAAATAGGCTAGAGGTTAGTGACTAGCACTGATAAGGTGTATCACTAACATGAGAGGCCTTTGCTTAAGTACATGTTAAGAAACACACATCTCCAAGCCTATAAAATGATGAAATGTAAAAACAACTGAAAACCAATGCATTCATACATCTAAATTGCATAACCAGTGTATAAAAAGGAAGTAGTATAAAGTAATTATGGCCAAATACATGCCCACCAAAATGAGTTTGAAAATAAAAGTACAACCTAAAAGTAAGTATTGGGACTATTTTCAGAAAGTTGTAGGAACACACCTCGGTATTTTTGGTCTCACTAAGAACCGTCTGGTCCTGGTCCTTCTAATACATTATCAAAATTTCAATCTTCTACACAAGACATGACAGATGAAGGAAAACCACATGTATGGGTGAGTATAACAATACTTATTAGGACACCCCGAAACCAAAAAATATACTGATAAAACTAATATTTTCAATATTTTTATATGTATTTAAAATTTTTTAACCCTCATAATTTATCAATTTGAGCTTATATGATTCAATTTGGGATTTATGGCATGTTTTGAGCTAAAATGTTAAATGTGCTTAAATTCTGGATTTTTTATTGATTTTTACGTCAAGTGTATTTTTTTCATTTATAAAAAAAATATAATTCCAAATTGAATGATTATTTTTTTATAATACTTATTTTAATTCCTTTAACTTTTTCTTCTATACTAGAGGATTTTTCAAATATCTAATGGCCCGAAAAAATCATTGATGTTTTGAAATTGTCCGGGCTGACAGCATGGACCCCACCTCCGTAACGGATGTATAAATCAAGATACACACCTACAATGGTGTTGATTAGAAATGTATATAAAGTAGAACAAATATATTAACTACCTAAATAAATTTTATGGAGTTTTTCTCCCATTATGGTGGAAAATATATGTTATACATTGAAGGACTCTTCATGGAAAATTCATCTAGAAAAAAAACCATTGTCAATAAAAAATACAGAAATCCCTCTAGAAGAGTCCAATCAATATGAAATTTTGAGGTTGAATGAAAAGGTCATTTATAAACAATTTTTATGAATGATGGAATGCGTTAATCATCGAACTATATTTCCAAAAAATTGAAAACTTTAGGAGGACAATTTTTCCTATAAAACGAGGGGAGCTCCCACCTCTCATCTCATCCCATTTTCCATGACATTTATTCCAAGGAACCAAGGGTAGATCTCCTCCTAGGGAGGTAATTAAAAAATATTTCCATTATCATATTATTAATTTGTTAGTTTTATTTATTATTTTAGATTTCAAATGTAATTTATATTTTTAATAAATTCATGCAAGGTATTAATTTTTTTGTTTTCTTCCACCCAACCACCCTCCTTTCTTCTCCATCTTTTTTCATTATTTTCTTATTTTCATTTTCTAATAATATCCACCATTACCTCTTACCCTAAAAATGATATACTTACTCAATCCTCGGGTCGGGGGAGGTCTATGTCAATTTCATTTATTCTATGGTAAAATTCTTAAGTTTTATTAAGTTTTTGATGTGAAAGAGTGACGTGCATGAGTGTGGAGATATCCCATCAAGAAACTAAACTCAAAATCATTTCTAATATTTTATTAAATCTTTTCCCTCCCTTATACTATATACATGCTCTTAATACGATGGATTTGAGCCATTCAGTGGTTGAAATGGCATACGATAGAGCCAGTCTTGAAAGTTGTCACACTCACGATTGAGTTGTTCCATTAACCTTGATTAAATAATGAGGGGAAGGTAAGATTGCTAAATACATTCAATATTTCACACCAATTAATAAAAAAAATAGTAATTCAAGAATGAGATCTCAAAATTGAATTATCAAAAATTATTTAAACACCAACAAGGAGATTGTTGGAACCCACAAACCAACCCATAAATTCCATGTTCTTTATTCAATAAATAATTTTTTTCATTGCATGTTAGTTTAATTTTTTTATTAATTTAAATTTAATAACCTTTCTAAATATAAAAAAATTAAAAATAATTAGTTTAGGTGAATTAAATTAAGTGAGTGAACATATGAGAAAGTTCCTAAATTGAGAGGAATCTGGTCATCCATTATACTACACTAGGAAAATTAAAATGATTTTTACAAGCCCTATGATAGGCGTGCATCACATAAAACAAAGGAAATACATTCATCTCTAAATGGGTATATTTCTACAACACATATAACAAGAATATCCATATATAGTCATCAAAGACAAACATTCTAGAGGTATGTCACACTCATATTATACTATTATATGATTCCATATAGAATATTCATCAAAGCACTCACCCAAGAGAACACACTCCTGAATCTTGTAGCATTGATGATATCCTTCAAATAGGTACATCTTATTGGGTATATTCATTAGAAAGAGAATTCTAATAGTTTGAATAGAATACAATACATAGATGAGGATCACTGGAAAGGCCATGAGGTGATACCAACAAATCAATCTGGATTAACCCGCTAAGCAGAGGATTGACTCTCATGTAGTGTCGGTCATGTCAACAACAATAACTCCACCTAGGACATGAATATGAATAGTGGATCTCACTCTAGGCCCCTCAGAGGGATTCCAGCAAGTATATCTAGGAATTACTGCTGAAGGGATCGTTGTCCTGGGAGTAAAAAATTAATGCATACCAACCCTCATGGAAAAGATAAAGGTAACTAACCCTAAAAAACGTTTCCCATATATATAGTACAAGTGTTCCAAGACTTGTATAAAATAGTATATAGTGTGTAGTAGGGGTCACACTCCATGTCCCTTAAACCCAGGTCTTTCCCATTTAAATGGCTCATATATTCAAACTGTGTCCATGTAGTAGTACTCAACATGTACGTATCCAATTTACTCTAACCATGTGCTAGTACACATCACCATCCTATGTATGTCTTCCCAAGTACGAGTACATAGCTTAGCCTATGAACATCATCCCATGTAAACAGCCTGTGTGATTCCTGAGTACATGCCGAGTGACCCAGGTGATACCACATGTTACGTGAAAGGGGTCACATTATATGTGATATTTAACTTCCTAGGGAAACCCTAATCGCACCTCATGTGGCCCCACACAATCCCATATCTACTCCCGCATTTGATCAAATGCCTCCAGATTTCGATCTGGTGATCATTTCACCATGAGATTGAAGATCCCAACTCTTCCAATCCATTTTGTTTATGAATAATGTATTACGCCATCAAATCTACTCAAGAAATGAATCAAATTGTCATTATTTTTAGTGTGTTGAAGAATGGTAAATTGGGTATCCTATGTCATCTAAATTGCTTTATCTCCATAATCACACCTCTATCAGGCTATTCCAATATTAGATCTGTGATATCAGAACGTTGCACCGAGAAATAGGTGAGAAATGATCGATTTATCGAGAATGCTCGTGACGAACGATGAATGGGGGGAAAAAATAAATAGAACATATTAGAGTAACAAACCTTGATCGATGTTCATGTTTATCTTGATCCATCATTATTAGAATGAAAATCTGAATAAAAAAATTAAAAATATATTCTCCCATAAAAACCTTATAAAATAAACTCATCTCGCATAATGATCAAACCACAGATCAATATTTTCATTGACTGATTCATGTTCATTGTATAAATCAAGAATGGGGAAGAATAAAATAAAAATACATTCCCTAACTTGATTCAATTTCGATCACTAATGAAGAATGGGGTTGTGTCATGTTTTTTGGTGAGATCCTTTGATTATTTTTTACATCGATCATTGATCGAAGATCCTATCACCATTCGTCTGAGAGGATTCACTAAAGCTATCTCCAATGGCTCTCCAATGGTTCCAGGGTTGTACATCTAACCCTAGTATTTCTCCATAATAGTCTATTTATAGTTCATCAATCACTGCATCAACAAAAATGAAATAAAATAATTTATTCGATTATTTTTTTCCTTTCCACGCATGTGATGAATTTTCTACAAATGACCCACACTGACTAATGTTAAGTCATTCCTAGGGTAAACCTCACATTCTGAACTCAACAGTACCATCATATTTCTGATCAGGTTACCCGTTTAGAAGTTATTAAACTATTTCATGAAAACTATGCATGCTTACTATTTAATTTTTTTCAAACATTTATTTTAGGAACAATGGCCTTAGAATCGCACAACATCTCAGTGCCTGGTCTCACAAAATAATCTATATAGTATCCAAAAAAATAGTGCATGGAAAATCTAAGGCATTATAGTATGACACCACTAATGACAACTAAAATAATATCTAATCAATAGCAAGTGAATACAGTTGTATAAAGAAATAATTACAATGCATAAGTAAACAGTTATCACATTATCAATTAATCTTTATTTAACTATATAATCCTTTGGGTTCCCATAGACACTCATACCTCAATCCCCGCTTCAACTCATGTTAGAGGTTGAAGTATGTCTAAGGGATATCATATCTTATAATTCCATTGTTATCATTCAATATATACTCTGAAATATGTTAGACCCTAATGTATGTCTGAGGAATATCATATCTCATAATTCCATTGATATCATTATTTAATTAATATTTTAATTCACATGTTACCATTCATACGTTACACAATAGAATTTCCAGGTTTCTATTCATTAATTCACAACTAAATGACCATGTTACCATTCATACCTTACACATTAGAATAATCTTGTTCACATTCTTTATTTCCCAACTAAATGGCTATGTTACCATTCATACCTTACATATTATAATGACCATGTTCCCGTTATTTAATTCACAATTAAATGACCATGGTTCTATTCATAACACATAGTTAATTCAACAATTAATTATTAACATCCATTCCATTACTAATTCCACAATTATTTAAACATAAAAATTCCATTAGTTAATTCAAAATTTAACTAATCACATAAATAACATTAGTTAATTAAAAAATTAATTAATCACATTAAATACATTAATTAATTCTAAAATTAATTAATTACTTAAATTATTTTAGTAAATTCGATAATTAATCAACCACACCAATTTTATTACTAATTCAATAATTTTTTATCACATAAATCCCCTTAATTAATTTCTTAATTAATTGAGTCCGTAAATCCCATTAATTAATTATTTAATTAATTAATCAATATCCACAAACTAAAAATCACATAATTAATTCCATAATTAATTATCTCAATCACAATCTCAATAAATCATAATTATTTACACAATTAAATATCTCAATCCTAAAATAATAATATATCATAATTAATTCTACAATTAATTATCTCAATCTATAATTCCCAAAATCCCCAATTTATGATCTCCTCAATTAATTAATTCAACAAATTAATTAATTCAATTATGAATGTAATTTATAAACATCTAATATAAATTATACAATTACATACATGTAATTTAAATAAATCCTTTGAGATTTGAATTATAGACAACCTACCTCAATTCGTTGATGAGCAATCACCCAACGAAAATCCTCATAATTTGAGCAGCACAATTATATAGAATGAGATTCAACTTTAAAACTCTAAATCAAGATCAAATCAACCACGATCTATTAAATATTGATATAGATCTACAATAATAGATACAGAGCCACAAAAACATGTCTATATCTAATCAAAATAGGAAGAAAACCCTCTTTATAGAATAGGATAACGAAGGATAAGGAATAGGAAACCAAGCAAGGTAAGATCCTCTTATAGGGAGGGGTGAAGATCATCTATCCAGGCTTAAAATAACAAACTAAAAAGGTTGTTATGTATTTAAATCCTTATAGGATTCTACAAAATCATGAAATATTATCTAGGGTTTAATGGGGATCAAATAGGAGTTAAATGGGGGGTTTTGGTGACTAAAAATATAATTTTTTGGTGATTTAAAAATTCATGCATGGTTAGCGGGGTAGGGGAGCCCGATTTCTACTAAATGTGTACCTAAATGTGAACCACTATTATCGGGGTTCATAGTTTCACATAATAGGGTGTACAGATTGACAAATCATATGTAAACCATGTAATTCCTCTATGTCCAAGTTTGCATGGTTTTCTAGGCAGGGGCGCACAGTTAAGGAAAACCATGAGCCAACTATGAACTACCCTTCTCCCTTCAAATTTTCACAAATTTTCACCCAAACACACCCCAAGGTAAAACCCAACATAAGTACACTGAAACAACGCAAAAATAAATACCTGAAATTATGTCCAAGTCATCTTCAGGAATGGTCGGGATCTTACAATCTCACCACCTTATAACATCTTATCCTTGAGCTGTACTCCCAAGAATCTCTAAGATTCTGATTAAAAAAGATTAGGACAATGATCCCTCATATCTTCTTTCTTTTCCCATGTCTCCTCCCACACATTCCCATTTTCCCACAATACACAAACTATAGGCATGGTCTTTCCACACAACACTTTATCATTGTGATTCAACACACGTATTAGACGCTCTTCAAAGGAAAAATCTATCTCAATCTCAACATCATCCATATCGGTCACATTAGAAGGGTTGGGGTTATACCAACCTAGTATTGACACTTAGAAAACATCATACATAGCCATGTATCTCTATGGAAGATCCAATCAGTGTGACACTAGCCTGATTCTCTCTACCACCTCAAACGGTCCAACAAAATTGGGTGCCCACTTGTCCTGTCTCTGTATTCTATAGTGATTGAATCTAGGAAACACCCAAATTAATACATGATCAGCCTTTCTAAACTCTAAGATTCATTTATTTATATCCGTGTATGACTTCTATCTACTTTGGGTCATATCCATATATTTCTGAATCAACTGTACATGCTCTATTGTGTCCTACACGAGACTCAGTCCCAACAACTTAGACTCACTTAACTCCATCCCGACTAGAGGTGGTCTTCATGGCCTACTATAAAGAGCCTTATATGGTTCCATCTATATAGTTTCCCAATAACTATTGGTATGGGTGAACTCCACTAATTCTAGATGATTCTACCAGGACCCACCAATGTTTAGAACACAAGCACAAAACATATCCTCAAGCACTTGTATAGGATGCTCTGACCACCCATCTATCAGTGAGTGGAAATTCATACTCAAAAAAACCTACATATCTAGAACCTTCTGCAATACCAAAAATAATCATGAAATAAAACACAAGTTTCATCCAGAAACAATATTCTGTGGCACCTCGTGCAGACATACAATCACCCAAACATAAAAATATCCCAACTGGTCCACTAAGAAAGTCTCCCATATATTAAAGAAATTCACTACCTTTTTCAGTCCATCCACAATAACCCAAATATAATAATTCTTCTAAGGCATCCTCGGGAGAACCAACACAAAGTCCATGGTCACTTATTTCCACTTCCATTCTATAATGGCCAACGACTGTAGTAAACCTATAGGTCATTAATGCTCGGCCTTCACCTACTGATAGGTGTAGCATCGTGTCACAAACATTACGATTTTCTTTTTCATTTCCAACCATCAAAACGTTCTTTGTAGTTCACGGTGCATTTTGGTCAGACCTGGATGTACCCCCCACTTCGAGGCATGAAACTCACACATCAGATTGTCTCACATTCTTTTAGGAATGACATCCCGATTCTTGACATAGATGACCTCATCCTCATCTATGCTCTAATCATAAGGTGACTCCCCACCATCAAGGTTTTCCCTCAAGGTAAAACATTATAAATCCACATACAATCTATCTTATATCTATCTACAAAATTTATACTCCAATGAAACTATTACGAGGGTCATCTAATCCTAACTCTCCTAAACCACAATGTGTATCTCATCCATTAAATCCATCATTATCCACTCAGCACTAGACTCTTGAACCACCCGAGTTTGAGTCTTCCATCTAAAAGCATCATCATCAATGTTACCATTTCCAGGCATATATGCTGGCTCAAAATTTAATGGTTTCGTATACATGTTGACGCTCCTTTCATCACAGAATCTAAAAAATGGAAAAGGGGAATATCTGAGCTCAAATTGATTCAACCTTTGAAGAAAGTACCAAAAATCGACAAAGGCATGAACAAAAGATCAAAAGCAACTGCACCGCGCAAGTTATATAACTGTCGCGCAAGTCCACTTGCGCGACGCACCTTGGCGCGCAAGTGACTTGCACGACCTAAGTGGTAACCACCTGGTAACCTCCCAGGGTCTTCTCCTGCCTATAAATAGACCCTGTGGGCCCCCCATTCGAGAGGATCTTTTTCCAGAAACTCGGATTGAAGCTCCTGATGGCCAAGTCTCTTCCCAAAGCTTCCGGAACACTTATAAGGTAATTTCTTAACTAGAACGGAAGATCTAAAGAGAGGGAGGAAGGCCTAAGTGTTGAAACTCATCAACACATGCGTGCCTGAGTGGATGGACCTTAAGGGAAGTGGTCCCACTTGCGCGCTGCCTTATTCCTTCGATAGAACTTGCACGTCCCTTTTTTGGAAGAACCTCAAGATAATTCTAAAGGCTTTAATAAAGAGTCACTCAAGTATTTCAATGCTGGTTGACCATCGCGCAAGTACATCACATGTCGCGCAGGTATACCTACGCGACCAATACTTGCGCGCCGCCGTAGTACCTGCGCGCCTTCCAAGACTTGCGCGCCCCTTCCTTTTCAGGTGCCTTTTTTTCCCATTTCACCCCTCGTAAGCCGTTACACCCTTCTTTTTCAAAGATTCAGTATTCAATTCACTCTTGAAGGACATTTATGGCATGATTTCTTGATTTGACTTCCTTATCTGAAAGGAATTCAGTGGAATATCTCTCAAAACCTAGTGATTTAAATATCCTTATGTCACTAAATATGGAGAGGTCATTCATTCAACCTCATCCTTTAAGATTAGAGAATCCTTAATTTGGGTCTCCTTTTTAGGAATAATCCCCAGTAATAAATTTTGGGTCTCCTTTTCAGGAATAATCACCAGTCATAGATCCTCTAATTTGGGAATCCTTCTTAGGAGTAATCCCCAAGTCCTCTAATATGGGCATCCTTTTTAGGAGTAAGCCCCAAGTCCTCTAATTTTGGGCATCCTTCTTACGAGTAAGCCCCAAGTCCCTTAATTTGGGCATCCTTCTTAGGAGTAAGCCCCAATATCAAATATGGGCATCCTCCTCATGAGTAAGCCCCAAACCTTAATCCTTAACCTAGGCCTCCTTTTCAGGAATAAGTCCCAGTCTTAAATTTTGGGCATCCTTCTTAGGAGTAAGCCCCAATCTCAAATATGGTTATCCACCTCAGGAGTAAGCCCCAAACCTTAATCCTTAACCTGGGCATCCTTTTCAGGAATAAGTCCCAGTCTTAAATTTTGGGCATCCTTCTTAGGAGTAAGCCCCAAGTCCTTTAATTTGGGCATCCTTCTTAGGAGTAAGCCCCATTCTCAAATATGGGCATCCTCCTCAGGAGTAAGCCCCAAACCTTAATCCTTAACCTGGGTCTACTTTTTAGGAATATGTCCCAGTCATAATTATGGGCTTCCTTCTCAAGAGTAAGCCCCAAGTCCCTTAAATTCTTTTTAACCAGTCCTAATTTATGTTTGATCTGGGATTCCTTCTCAGGAGTAAAACCCAGTTATCAATCCTCTCCTAATTTGGGATTCCTTTTCAGAAATAAATCCCAAGTTAGAGTATTCAAATATCTATGAAGCACATATACCTTTATGGACCCTGTTCCTAGATTTTCTCGCTAAAGTAAATCCTCTGGACAGTCATACATACATAAGCCCCAAAACATTTCTTATGATTTCATCTTTCATGGCACAATTGTCTAATTTTTACCAATAGCTCTTGTTTCTCACACCGAGCATGACTCACGTGAGCTTAGAGTGTAAAAGTAATTGTGACATCCTGCTTTGAGCCATCAATCATAAACATCATACCCTTATTCGAACTACGTGGGTTCTGATTCCTTTTCCAAAACAAAGGATACGTAGGTAGCCCATCAATGGGTTTGATCCCAACATTGAAATAAATCATGTCCTTATGAATGACAATAAAAGAATCTCTAAATTTGTTACATATTTAATCATTGATTGTTAAACTGAAGGAAATCTCATTTTGTACTTGGTAATGTAATAAGGATTCACGAACATAACATAAATCTATAAAGAGAGTCCCAGAAAAGACAATAATTCCCCTCAAAAAGGTTTGACGAGTCCGACCTCCCATCCTCTCGACCAATGCAAATTCCTAAGCCTCATTAGTCCACAAGCTAATGAGTGCCTACCTTTGGAAAGTAGGTCCAAATAGATGTGGAATCATTGGATGTTTCCAGTTCTATGAACAAACCCTCTAGAAACCGATCGGAACATTTGAATCTCCCATCCAGGAGGTCATCCCCGAATTCTGAGGGAAACAAAAAATGGTGAACCCGATGTGAATCCTTAACCAAGTTAAAATGATGTTTTACCTATTTGTTAAGCCCGGATTTAATACTCAATAGGAGGGCTAAAAAAACAATCATTGACATATATGCTCATCCAAAGGATGAAGTGGCTGAATTTTATCTTGATTACATCTGTTATATCAAACAAGCACCCTTTTCCAAGATCTTCTGTATTTCCATAATGCTTGCACTGAAATTCAAATCTGTGAATACTATTGCTGCAAATACCACTACTGTTATTCCTACTGGATCGTCATCCGCTCTGAGGATGACATCACCTACTCAGCGTCTTCAACGCTGGGTATCAAATGCGCTGGTTAAGGAGTACCATCAACACGGTACCATCCAAACTCTGGAGGCTGCCCGACAGGCCCTCCAAGTGAACAACTCACACAGGTCGTCCGGACAATGATGACCAGTGATCAAGAGGTAGGCGGTGCTGACTACCGTCTCCAACCGTTTCGGGTCGTTATCCCCGGAACGCAATTTCCATTCACTCCCTTACTTTGAAGAAGTGAATGAGCAGGTCCCTCAGGGCCTTAATTCAAAAAGACAGGAGTCCTTCCCGAGGGATCCCATCAACAATCGCCGCCAGAATCGTATGGCAGTGCGCCCTCAACATGATGAGGGTACCGACTCCAGGCATTCAGCTCAGGTTCCTCAAACCCGAGCAGGCAAGACGAACCGCCAGAGACGGAATCCTGTTAACAATGGGCATGTTTTCATTCCTGCCATCTCCGGAGAAGTCCACCAACCTAACTTGGTGGAAAAAAACGAGCAGGTACACACACCTGTCCGTTATAATTCCGCTTTCCAGTAGACTCGTCTGGCGGCATCATGCCAATCCCGCCAGTCAATTCCGGCGGAGTACTATTGGAAGGAACATACACCTTCTTATACATCATTATTTAGTCAGCAGGCTCTCCTGACTACATATGATGGATCTCGTCAACCGCGTTTGGTGAAGTGTAATCAGCAGGCACATACACCTACTAGTACTAATCAAGCCTACCAACAGTCTCGCTTGGTAGCGCACGGAGAAGTCAGTCAGAAATCTCCGACGACAAACAAGAGGCAGACTCAACTCTCTGCCTCCACACTTGAGTACCGTCAGGATTCACTGACAAGAAAAGGAGGACAGGAGCAGTCACATACACCTACTCCAACCCCGGAATGGACGTATCTTCCCGTTCCGGCGGCTGAAGTCACCAAGCCTATTTTTTCAATGGTGAAAGAGCAGAAGAAAATTCCTGCTCATATTCTGGATGCTTACCAGGATATCATAACAGCTTCAGCATCATCTCAGGGACAGACACATAAATATATCCCTAGCAGTGGAGTGAAACATCAATGATTCACTTCGGAACAGACACACACATCTGTTCCAGTCCAAGAGGGTTTTGGGGCATACTCCCCCATATCACACGGACAACCAAGTCAGGCACATACACATGATTTGAGTGGAGATCGTCAGCCTAACCTGACCACCTTTCCTGATCAGGCACATACACCTGCTCAGAGAAATCACTTTCTTCATCAAGTGGTTTCAAAAGAGAGTAAGAAGGCATCTAAGAAAAAGATCTGCCCAGTACAATCAGGAGATCAAAGGCCAATCTGTAACCAAGCCTTGCTCTATGCTGGAGTTCATAAAGCCCTCAAGCATTTATCTGTTGGAATTCAAGATTCTACTCCCTCAGTTCCCAATAACAGGAACATTAATTCTGAAAGTCTTCAACAGACACGTCCTCATGAAGGCTTGCTTCATGAAAATTCGGTCAATCTTGATGTTTCTTCTTCAGATGAAACCCACAGGAACCCTCTCTGTGGTCAGAAGACCAAGGAGCAAGAGATCTCATCTTTTGATGTAACCCATTATGGTGGTCCTCCCCATGATGATGAATTTCTCTGCAAAAGTCCTCTCCTGAGTAGTGATTCACATTGCCTAGAAAATACTCTAGTGGACAATGTAGTGCCGAGAAAGCCCTCTTATCTTGAGGCACTTACAAATGCGAAACCAGGCATGTCTGATGCTTTATCTCTAGAAAGTGAAATACTTTCTCAATCAGAAGATTGCCCAAGGTTTAGGTCATTCTTTGAACCACCCCTAAGTCATGCATCTTCTAGTTTGATCAATGATCTCTCTAGAAATCTTGTTGAATCCGATGAAGCAATAAGGAAACACCAACTCTGGTCAAAACAGGTAGAAGATTCTTCATTTAATGATAATGAGGAAATGCTGAACATGATGAAAAAACATGCAAAAAGTGAAGTACCATTCATGGTTTGGCCTTTGGCTAACTTCCAGTATGATATTCCAAAGATGTTGATGGAAGATGGAGTCCATGATATTCGTATCAACATATGGAAAACTCTTTGTCAATTGAAGAAGAAGGTATTATCTTATGATGAATATGAAAATCATCTTAAGATAATAGAAGGGCTACAACGTCAGATTGATTTGGCATCTCTATCAGTCTCTTGGTATCCGAAGGCTGAAAAGAAACAGAGAACCCTTCAACGTTCATTCCTTGGCGCACGAAGAAAATTGCGTTAGTTAATTTCCAATGCTCTATATGTTGTTCATATCAGAGGATGGGTTGTTCACGGAGCACTACATTTCACAGTGCTTTCTAGTCAGCAAAGCCCGCCGAAAATGGTCTCATGCAATGTTATTTCTCATGGCCGGCCACAGTCAATGGGCTTTGTTCATAATCAAAAGCTTGCTCAAGAACAGGATTCAACTAGTTCCTCTCAAAATCAAGCATATAGAGAACAAGTTGTTGAATTTCTCCTACATCAAGCAGGCGAGAATATTGCACAAGACTCTCGTCTGGAGAAAACAAATCATCAAATGACAGAAGTCTCAGAAATCATCCAATGGTCTGTTGAACCAGGTGATAAAAGTGGACACAGGTTAATGCATCTAGATAATTTCCGAACTAAGATTCACAAGATCAAGAGATATTTTAAGAAAGTCTCAGACATAGCATGTCGAGATCCACCCCAGCTTGTCATACTGGGGACTCCTTTAACCCAACCCTCAGTGTCAACAAATGGGATTCGAGGAGTTGAGCGGAATCAGCAGGAACATCCCCAGTTCACGAGACTGGGGACTCTTTCAAATCATCAATCCCCTTCTCAGAGAATATCGGTCTTTTCTCGATTGGGGAAGAAGCCCCAAGAGGAACGAATAGCCAAATTATTAGGAGATTCCCTCAAAATTATAGTTCGTCAATAATTTCCTAAAGGATTGAATAAACAAAAGCCAATGTCTCATCAATGATATGAAAGAAGACAATATCACAGAAATTTTGATAGAAGGGATGCGATGCATTATGCATCAATGAATGTCATCAATGCCGTTGTTGCTAATCCACCATAGGAGACTCACTCAAGGGACTCAGATGAAGAGCGTCCTGCTCAAGAAAATGTACGCACCGATTCAAATGAAGAAGGTGGGCGTACACGAAGTCAAAGGATTACTCAGAACCTAGGTAATCCACTTACTTCTCTCCAAAAAGTATCCAACAAAGGGAGGGGAAAGAATCAGGTTACATATCCTTCCTCTGGAGAAGGTCAATCACTCTCGTTAGAGCAAAGGTTTGCACAACAAGAGGATGAAATGAAAGAATTAATAAGGTTGAATGAAGAACTACTTCAGAGTAGTCTTCTTCTTAAGAATGCTGAAGTCTGACAGTCGAAGGAATTTGTTGCAGTTACTGAGATGGATCATGAATATCATCCTTTATCAGTACACCCTCAGAGGTCTAATCCCGTGGGTCAAGCGCAACAATGGTTGGCAGTGCTACCATCAGTTGCAGCACCAACCACCACATTTGTCCATGCTCCATTCATTGCATCTACTTAGGACCAGATTCAACTGGATATTTCTCAAAAGTTAATAACTACTATTGAGTCATTAACAGATCGGTTAGAAACTATGGAAGGGAAATGGGTGCAAGTTCAACTAGAAAAGAAAGTTTACCCTGAATGGGTAGATTCAATTTCTCCTCCATCCAGTTTTGGGAACCCTGTTTTCTCTACTTTCAATGGATCAGGTGACCCAGAACAGCATTTGACGCATTACGTGTCTTGTTGTGATCCTATGATGGGAACTCCAGAGCAGTAAGAAGTAGTGAAACTCAGATGCATCGTGCGAACCTTGCAAGAACCATCTTTTGTCTGGTATACAAGCTTGCAATCCTGGTCAATCATCGGATGGTAGGATCTTCGCCAAAAATTCCTTCTTCAGTTCGGCTCAACTATGCCAAAAAACGACAGTTTTCGATCTTACAAACTGCAACCAAAGGGAGAATGAAAGATTATCTGATTTCATTGCTCGCAGGAAGGGATTAACGAATTCCCTTAGTTTAGCACTCCCTCGGGAAGAGCTGTTACCAATCTGTGTTGCAAATTTGTGTAACGAATTACGCATGCCATTGATCCCTGTGAAATACACCGGAGGGTTTCGATACCTTACTTCAATCGCTCAGAAGATTGAAGATTCCCTTATATAGGCTAAGGTTAAATCTCGTGTAATTCCATCCGCTTCAGGAAGGAGAATGGGTAAAGCAGAAACTGCTACAATTATACTCAAACAATCACTTGTACCTATTTCTACTTCAAAACCTTCATCTTCTCGAAGGGCTCTACCTCCTGAACGCCAACAACAAAGGCCGTTTCGTCCAAATGATCAAAGTGATCAATGACGAAAACAATTTGAGGATATGAAGAGTAAAACATACTCCTTCCGAAGTGAGCAGGTTTCTGGTTACTTCATTTCAGCTCTGGAAAATAATTTGGTTCCATTACCAGTACCCACGAGGCCAAACAAAGAAGGAGATGAAGACCATCCCAATTATTGTCCCTTTCATCAAATGTTAGGGCATCCCATCTAGGAGTGTTTTCTCTTCAAAGACCTCCTGCAAAAGATGGTCGACTTGGGACAAGTCAATTTGAAAGGATCTTCGACTTAGGTAGCATGTGTTACTGCTACAGTTCCAGAGGAGGAAGGTGAATGGCAAGAAGTCAAAAGCAGAAATGCACAAAAGTATGATCATTGGATGGTCAGAAAGACAATCAATCAGACTCATTCCATTTTGCGAACACAATTAAAGAAACCAATTGTGTCTTCTGCCATGAATATTCCGGTAAAACCCTCTTCGTTAGAGGGAAAGTCCTCAAAGAAACGGTTTGATTCAAAGAAGAAAAAAGAATCAGAAAGAAGATGAGTATGTGTCAAAGCCTAAATTGTCTTTGTCTCTGGCAGACTTTATGCCATCTACTTCAAAACCACGGGCACCGCCCCATCAAACGGAACAACCTAAATAGGCTAGTCAGGAAAAGTATTTATTAGATGAAGAGTTAATCTTCGGTTATGTTAATATGATTCAATTAACAGATCTGTACTCCAGTCGTAATTTCAATTTTGATGAGCCTGGATTCCCTATATCAAATAAGGGAATCTGAGGAAGTTCCAGAGGTTCAGGATACAGGGGAAGACGTGGATCTTTCTGAAGCCACTACTCCAATTCTACCCCTGCTAGCACTGTGTATGCAGCAGAAACTCGTGGTAGATCCCTTCAGCAAGCTCAAAAAGAAAAAGCATGTTCTTCTGCCAATAGTCAACTCAGTCTTGGTACAGTTATTTTGGAAGACCGATTGAAAATTCCATCTTCTTTATCTCAGCAAGTAAATGGATCTAATCGGTCTAATCATCCAAAACCAATGATTTTGCCAACTTCTATCCCAATACAAGATGCATCAGCTTCCAAAGCAGCTGCTTCCAAGGTACCTGCTAAACCGCATAATCTTGTTGGGAAATGCATACCTCTAGATCAAAAGTATGATATATCGAAACAATTGGCCCATGTACCAGCCAAGTTATCAATTTTCGATTCTTTGAATCTGTCAGAAGATCTTCGGGAAGCACTCATCGAAGCTTTGTCAAGTCCTCAGAAATTTGAAGCTGAAATTGTTGCAGCTGAAGTCTATCACATAGAGAATAATACTGCATAATGGCATGCAGTGATATCTTTTAATGATAAAGATGAAGATGATGTTTTTCATGGGCACATAAAACCTTTTTACTTATCTGGAAAAGTATCTAGTGTGGATATTCGAAAATCTTTCATTGACAATGGTTCATGAGTCAACCTCATGCCCATCCGTACACTTCGTCGATTGGGCCTCACGGAATCTGATTTATCTCCTTCTACCATGATGTTACAAGGATATGATAAAAATGAACAAGAAACACTGGGCGAAGTTACACTCAGAACTCAATTTGGAGATCTTGTATCCAATTCGGATTTCATGATTGTTGATCACGACTCAGCTTTCAACATCTTGCTTGGAAGACCCTGGCTACATAAGCATGCAGCTATCCCTTCATCATACCATCAATGTATCAAATACTATTTCAATGGTCATGTTGGAACATTTTATGGTGATAAGACCCCGTTCAAGACATGTGAGTCTCAATACATTGAGGCAGAATTTTATCACATGAAAGGAAGAGAAAAATCTACAATGAAGGAAATTACCAAAGTTAATTCTCCATATGGTTTGGAGAAAATTCCAATAAATCCATTTACACATGTGAGTACAGATTATGTGTTACCTATCAGTCAAATTGACAAAATAGGCCCAAATCAAAATACTCTTATGGAAAGATCCATAATGTCAATTACGACAATTGAGCCAGACAACATGGGAGAAATTGGTAACCTACCAAATAGCGATGAAAGCACAAGTGGTGACGTCTTCATTTCATATACTGAAATCCAATAGGTTTATACTTCTCCAATCAGGACAAAAGAAGTTATAGCAACATCGGAGGTGAATAATTATGTCAATTCTCAATCCATCATCTCCTCTTTATTTCCCAAAGAATGCCCTTTATCATCAATAGGGTCGGAAATCGAATCTTCTTGTTCAAAATTTTCAAATTTTGACATCTCTTCTGATCATGAAAATTTCGTTTTGTCATCTACTATGCAAGTAGAAACGGACGAAATAACACATGATGAAGAGAAAGAGGAAGATCTTAGAGATGCTCCTCCAGCATTTGATGAAGGTATCTCTACCATTGTGGATGAACTCAAAGAAATAAATCTCGGTACAGAGAAAGATCCACGCCCCACTTTAATTAGTGTGGCCATAACCCTTGAAGAGCAAGAGATGTATATTTCTTTTGTAAAAAAAATAAAGATATTTTCGCTTGGAACTATACAGAAATGCCTGGGCTTGATCCTGATATTCCTACTCATCATTTGGGTTTACAAAAAGAACATCGAGGATTTAATCAAGCCGCGAGAAGAACACACCCAACCTATGCTTCCAAAATTGAACCTGAAGTGGATAAGCTGATCAAAGCCAACTTCATCAGAGAAGTTCAGTATCCCAAGTGGTTGGCTAATATTGTCCCTGTAAAGAAGAAGAATTGACAAATTAGGGTTTGCATCGATTTCAGAGATCTTAATCAGTATTGTCCTAAAGATGATTTCCCAGTTCCAATTACAGAACTCTTAATTGATGCGACGACTGGCTATGAAGTACTTTCCATCATGGATGGATATTCCGGATATAATCAGATCCGAATGGCGCCATAAGATGAGGAATCTACAGCCTTCAGAGCCCCTCAAGGTGTGTTTTGTTACCGGGTGATTCCCTTTGGTTTAAAGAATGCAGGTGCAACATATCAACACGCCATGCATCGTATCTTCAAACCATTCTTAGGGAAGTTTGTTGAATGCTATGTAGACGATATGGTGGTTAAATCCAAACAACATTCTAATCAGTTGGCTGATTTGGAAGTCATATTCCACAAGCTTCGACAACATAATTTGAAGATGAACCCCTTAAAATGTGCTTTTGGGGTAACCTCAGGAAAATTCCTTGGCTTTGTTGTACGCCATCGTGGTATTGAAGTCGATCCTGAGAAGACCAAGTCAATCCTTGGTATGTCACCTCCTCATAATTTGAAATAATTAAGAGGACTTCAAGGACACTTAGCCTATATTCGGTGTTTCATCACCAATTTGGCTGGAAAAAGTTTACCCTTTACCAAATTATTGAAAAAAGGAGTCACTTACCAGTGGACTGAAGAATGTCAAGAAGAGTTTGATGTTCTCAAGAAATACCTCTTGAGTCCACCAGTACTCATGCCACATGTTGAAGGAAGACCACTTATCCTCTATGTGACAGCTCTAGAGTGACCATTGGGTGCCTTTCTCGCTCAAAAGAATGATGCTGGGAATGTAAATAGCCTCTACTATCTCAGTAGAACTATGCTTGAAGCAGGAACCCGATATTCAAGTATCGAGAAGTGATGCCTAGCATTAATCTTTGCAGTCCAAAAACTGAGACAATACTTGCAAAATCACGAGGTCCAATTGGTATCTCGCAATAATCCGCTCAAATTCATCATTAGTCGTCCAATGCTTACAGGATGTCTAGCAAGGTGGGCAGTTATTTTGCAGCAGTTCGGCATTCAGTATGTATCTCAAAAGGCAATAAAGGGCCAAGCTCTGGCTGATTTCCTGGGTGAACATCCTTCAGTGGAAGACACGTCTTCAGATATTGAACTCCCTGATGAGGAAGTTTTCACTATTCAAGAGAGTCCTCAAACATGGGAAATGTA
The DNA here is from genome assembly GCA_963277665.1 of Viscum album. Lineage (NCBI taxonomy): Eukaryota > Viridiplantae > Streptophyta > Magnoliopsida > Santalales > Viscaceae > Viscum > Viscum album. Next base: position 956,349,700 of record OY728148.1, on the reverse strand, counting down.
TTTTGATGGTGCTTCCAGAAGTCCAACAGGGAAGAAAATGGAAAATCCTAAATTCAACAAAGTTGGTTTAGGAATTGTACTCATTTCTCTAGATAAGGCATTGTTACATTATTCCTTTTTATTGTGGGAAGGTGGTACCAATAATGATGCCGAATACCAAGCTCTTATCACAGGCTTTGTGTTAGCACTTCAAGAACAAGTGAATCACTTAAAGGCGAAAGGTGATTCAGAATTGGTAATCAAACAAGTCAATGGGGATTATGCCATCAGAAAAGAAGAGTTAATCCCTTTGTATGATTACGTCAGAAAGTTAATGGTGGAATTCCCATATGAACCGACATTTTCTTATGTCTCAAGATCACAAAATGCTCAAGCTGATGCACTGTCTAATATAGCCACAGCTCTAGCATATCCAAATCGGGACGAGACAACCATCAGTATTGCCCACCGTCGTGCAATTTCACCTTATGTTCAAGACAGAACAGAGGAAATTAATGAAATTAGTCCCATTCCTGAACCGTATGGTCATACTACAGGATGGATGTCACCTATCAGGGAATACCTTCAAAATGGAACACTTCCACCTGATAGAGCCGAAAAAGAAAAAATCTGGCGACGTGTGGTCAATTTTACTCTTTATGATGGCCCAAACCACCTAGAGAAAATTCTCTACAAACGTGGTTTTGATGGAGTTCTCTTCAGATGCATTGATGGTGAAGAGACAATGGCTATCATGAATGAAGTGCATGCAGGAGTCTGTGGTGCCCACCAGTCTGGACATAGATTGTCTGTTCAAATTCGAAGGCTTGGATACTTTTGGCCTTCAATGATACATGATTGTGTTGATTTCACAAAAAAGTGTCATTCATGTCAAGTACATGCCAACTTCATTCATCAACCTCCAGAGTTGCTTCATATAGCTAAATACTCATGGCCATTTGCCACATGGGGAATGGATGTGGCGGGAACATACCCTTCAGCTACGACCAAGCAGTTTAAGTACATTCTTACTGCTACTGATTTCTTTTCCAAATGGGCAGAGGTAGTACCTCTCAAAAAAGTCAGTTCTAAATTCATTATTAGTTTCATCAAGTCTAATATCATTACTAGATTTGGTGTACCTCATACCATATTTACGGACAACAACACCAACTTCTGTTCGTCTGAGGTGAAGAAATTGTATCAAGAATACAACATTAAATCCAACCATTCATCTCGGTATCATGCGGCATCCAATGGCCAAATAGAAGCCTTTAAAAAGACTCTTTCAAATATACTGCAAATGATGGTGGATAAAGATAAGAGGTCATGGCATGACAAACTCTTTCATGCTTTATGGGCTTATCGGACTACCACCCGCAATGCAACGCGGTCAACACCATATTCGTCGGTATATGGAAGAGAAGCAGTCTTGCCAATTAAAGTTCAATTTCCCTCACTCAGAGTATCCATTTGTGATCAGTTATCTACAGATGAGCAATCCCAAAAGCGATTGAATGAATTGGAAGGGTTAGATGAGAAAAGATTGTGCACTTTGCACCACTTGGAAATCTATCAGAATCGAATAGCACGAGCTTTTAACAAAAAAGTTCGTCTTCGTTCATTCATTCAGGGAGAATTGGTATTAGTTCTCAGAACTCCAATGATTCCAGGAAAGAAACTTCCCAAGCTTGAGCCAAAATGAGAAGGACCTTATTCAATACATAGGGTCTACTCCAATGGAGCTTATTCATTAATCTCGATGATTAGAGAACTCATTAATACTCCAACTAATGCCAGGTTTTTGAAGAAATATTTTCTATAAAATACAAAGTATTCATATATTGTCCCCACAACATGACACTAAACTGTACAGCACCAGAATGTCCCTGCAACATGACACTAAACTGTGCGGCACCAGTTCGTCTTTGCTATATGACGTTAAACTATACAGCAACGGTCTAAGCATATAACCCTAAACAATTTGCACATACGTCCAACATGACGTTAAACTGTGTCACCTTAAATGTCCACGCAACATGACACTAAACTGTGTGGCACCAGTTCGCCCTTGCTATATGACGTTAAAATATACAGCAATGGTCCAGTATGACCTTAAACAGCAACTTCGTCCCACACGGCATTAAATTGTGAAAAGATTTCCCTAAATGGTCCAGTATGACCTTAAACTGCATCATCAACGGTCCATGCATATGACCCTAAACTATTTTGCAAGTCCCTTACGTCCAGCAAGACGTTAAACTGTGATGTCCTAAATACATGACGCTAAACTGTATAAAAGTACCTTACGTGCGGAAAGACGTTAAACTACCTAATCATCAAAGGTCATGTATGACCTTAAACTACACCACCGTCCAGCATGACATTAAACTGCACCATCCACGGTCCATGCATATGACCATAAACTATTCACACTTTCGTCCAACATGACGTTAAACTATGAAAAAAATCCCCAATGTGTCCAACATGACGTAAATGGTGTGTTATTTTGTCCTTACTGCATGACATTAAACTGTGCAATCCCCCTTTCGTCCAACATGACGTTAAACTCTATTGTCCCCATAGTCCTAACTACATGACGCTAAACTGTACAGAAAATTCATGATATGTCCTACATGACATTAAACTGTATTTTGTCCCTGCTACATGACACTAAACTGCGCAGCAACAATATTCCTAACTGCAAGACTATAAACTGCATAGCCCCTTTATATGTCCTACATGACATTAAACTATGCATTGTTAAGGTTTTTATTACCTCTTGTTTCTCACACCGAGTATGACTCATGTGAGCTTAGAGAAAACCTCAACCGTAACACTCTCTTTGGGCCGCTAACCATGTATAAGTCCCAAAAAAATCATTTTTTATTATTATTATTTAGAACGTTGTCCCCAAGAACAACTTGATGATTAATTCATTCTTTAATTGAACTACACGGACTTTGATCCTTTCCCCCAAGGCTGGGTATGTAGGCAACCTCCCAGGGTTCAAGCCCAAAGACAATCTCTTCATATCGGTTCACCACCATCTCATATGATGTTGATTCATGAAACCGCCCCTAGAATCAATATCTTTACATTGATTCACTTTCTTCCTTGTTATATGACGTTAAAGTATGCAACACTTTTGTCCAGTACGACAATAAACTACAATACTCTTTCATTTCCTCATTGGAGAGAGAACTATTATTGACATTGATTTTTCAATCATGTTTTCATTTCAAAAGACTACGTGCATACATGGTAATACCTAAACTTTTTGTCTCAGGTTAAACCATCATTGCACTAAAGTCCCCTTTCACCCGTACGAACCAAATTTGTACAAATGGTATTTCTAGAACTACGTGGACTTGATTCCCATCCTTATGGGATACGTAGGAACATTCGAGTGTCCCTCGAATCCAGTCCCAAGTCTTTTGGTCCTAACCCCAAATTTCACTTTCAGTCCCTTGGCTGAAAAGTCCTCATGAAAACACACACTGTGTATTCATTATTATGGTCTGAAATCTACGACCCTAAACAATAATATCTCATACTTTCGTCTTGCATGACGTTAAACTGCATTTCAAGAACTACGTATGGCTTGATTATCATTCTTATGAGATACGTAGTGAAGTCCAAAATTTCAATTCAGGACCCATCCACAACATGATTGTGGTTATCATTGGCCTATGTATCTCTATATACATTGGAAAATACCCATCTTTATGTGTTATAATCCTATCCTTAAATATTTTCAGATCTTCATAACCCTTTTTCATGACTTCTAGTCATAAAAATGTCAAACTTCTGAGAATTATTTCGCCTGACTATGAAGCACGTGCCCATAGGTGGCCTTGCATAAATAGTCTACATAACAGACTTGTCAGCTGAAATATTCTATTTATTTGACCATGCAGCCAATTCCCTTAGGTGGCCCTGCATAATTCAACCCCCTAACGAGTTTGTTGGATAATAGTAACTTCATTCTTGGGAAGAATGACTCTTTTGTCCTTATTTGTCTTAAATGATAGTATGTAGCGATCTGCAAAAAATAGCCATCCTTAACATATTTGTCCCATATCCTTTTTCATGATCTGAAACTATTCAAGTCTATGGTTTATTCTTCATCCCTACGTTTGGGTCAGACCTACGTAGGAGTGATATTCATTCAATTCTCTGATATTCTTGTTTGGAAATGTCTTCTCCATATTCAAGTACCTCGTTCCATACAACAAACTCTATAATTTATAGAATTTGAATCTCCATAAACATTCACTGGCTTTTAGCACTAGGAAAGTAAATTTCTGAGAATTCTTTTTCCTGACTATGCAGCACGTTCCCATAGGTGGCCTTGCATAAACAGCCCACATAATAGACTTGTCAGCCAAAAGATGCCATTTATTTGACCATGCATCCAATGCCCTTAGGTGGCCCTTCATATTTCAATCCCCTAACGGGTTTTTGTCAAATAATTGTAACTTCATTCTTGGAAACTACTTCTTCTAATTCCTTTTATCTCTTTTTCATATCATTCCTCAGATTCAAAAATTATTAAGTCATAGCTTACATATTTTCCCTCATACTTGAGTATGGTAATATGTTTTCAGATAAATTGTCAAGGAATTGAATCACTTTTTAATCCATTTTGGTCAAAGCTATTTCGACCTTAAACATTAGCCCCTTTATGTCAGGCATGCATGACTTTAAACTGCCCAAAAAAGACAAAGGAACTCTGAATAAAAGTCAAGTTCCAGCTCACTAAACATACATTTTGTATCATTTAGGTAATATTGAGCAATTAAAAGGTTCAAAGTTTGTAGGGTTATTTGTAATAATACTAGTAAAGATCAAACTATGCTTACTAAGCCCATTGGATTAAGTAAATTTAAAGCAGGTAGTGAAAGAATGGAGGTACAAATGATTGAACATGAAAGTGTTTTTCATTGATACAAAAGAGTTAGAAGGACATCCACAGACTAGAGTCTCTTCTAGTTTTCAAGAATTACAGGAGGCTTTCAACATAACTCTTCATTTTATTTACGACATCCTGAGATTTATCAGCAGTTACTTGAAGCTCGTGCACTTGACCAGCTTCACTCTTTTCATCTTGATGAAGTGCCTTCTTAGAATCTATGATGGATTTCATGCCATTAATATGAGTTTCGTCCAATGATTTATTAAGCTGATCAAGTTCCCCAATAACCGCATCTAACTGTTGCTGGAGTTGCACCTGCTAGACAACATTTTCTTTAATTTTATGCTTCTGCTCCTTTATCTTTGCAGCATAATCAGCATCAGCTTGGGATACCGCAGCCTCAAATTCGCCTATGTTGACTGACAGTTTCACTCTGATCAAATCTTCACGACTTTTTTTGAGCATGTTCCCTCCTGAAAATGATCTGTTTCACCGTGGCGTGGATCTTTTCATATCCAAAACCACCAAGTCCTAGTATAACAAATTGTGATGAAAATCGAGGATTTTTCGATGGTAGATCTTCTCAAGGCACCCAAGATATGATGTTCCATATGTTGTTCCATGACTTACATCGTGAAAAGATGAATGCTTTAAGCATCTTTGGATCTGATTCAACATCATCGTCAGAGGGGGGTATGTAATCTGGAATTAGTGCACCTAAAGAAGTTCGCTGTCCTGCTTTTTCCCCCCTGATCTGTGCTTCTTCACTTTCAATTCATGTTGGGGCAGAGGCTGAGGTCTCACCTCCGGATATAGTCATTGCAGTTGATGGTTCTGCATGATTAATTGAAAGATTTAGTCAGCTTCAAAGGATAACAAAAGAATAGATTGTCTTGCGAATAAAGTACAATCACAAATATTGTTATCCCTTACCCAAGGATGGTTCAGCAACCTGAGAAGACTTCTCCCCACCTTTCCCGGTCTCAACAGGATTTTCAAGATGGGTCTCAGGAGGGTTTATTGGGTTTATCTCTACTTGAGCTAATGTTTCTGCAATGGTAGGGTTGACATCAATGTCCACACCCTCTTCAGGCATTGGCAGTTCAGCAGCTTCTACGGAAGAAACTGCATATTGTTTTCAGTCATGGTTAGAAGTGTAAATTTTTTAAAAAAAATTGGGCGAATGGTAGCCCTCGCGCCCAAGGTATTCTAAATCACATGACAACATAGAATGATCATAAAATTCTTCGAATGCCATTCCTTGATTCACTATTTCATCCAATGATATTTCAGAATCCTGGTTAGTCTCACCAGTGGGAGCATTTGCTACATCTTCTTGCCGACTTATGTTCTGCAACCCCTGACCCTGGACAACATCTTCAGCAATAGGAGGGATACTGGGAATGGATGCTAGCTCTTCTCCAGGAGCAACCAAGTCAGCTTGGGTATGTGATTGTTCTACAGCACCCTCCAAGGCCTTTGAAGGAAAATCAGTCCCTTACCTCAAGGGGGAAATTGAAGAAGCACCTCTAATCCTCAGGAATATGACTAACCATATAATTATGGGTATAAGATCATTATTGTTCAAAGGACTTACCACTGCTAATGAAACGTTTAGCTATGGATTTCCTCCTTCGTTGCCTTTGCTTCTTTTGTTTTTTTAAAGTATTAGTGGTCTCCCTTATAGGCACTTGGATTGGCGAATGAAAGACTATGTCCAGCGCCTCATTCATGGCCTACTGGCCTGGAGATATCTCTCCTGGTTCGCGAGGAGAATCAGCAGCAGCCCCGATAGCAGTACCACCAGGGCTATACTGTGCCGAAGGAACCCCAGCTCCTTTCTTTGCAAGCTGCGAGATGAAGAAAATAACTTCCTTAAGTAACAAAGCTTCAACTGAAATCAAGTTGCAATGAAAATAAGGAAAGAGAACTTACATCTTCAGGAGCCACGTACTCTTGCCATTCCTCATCTCCAGAACCACCAGCCCCCTCAGTGGCGCCCCGATCAATCATTTCCTTCACCCGCCTGGTGATAGGAACTGAGTCATCAGTGGCATATATGAGCATTTATAGCTCCCTGATGTAAGCTCACACTTCATTGGGGTTATCTCTGTATTGAAGATTTTTAGAAGCTATAAGATTTCCTATTATAGGAAGTTTTATCCCCTCACACAAATCCTGAATGGTGGTCTCAGTACCACAGTATAAGCTCTGCCATAGCTGAACAACCTCTGGTCTTAGATATAAAGTTTGTGAGGAAGGTCCTACAATTTTTGATTTTAATTTCTTCCCAGCTACTATAGCTACAGATAGAGAATATGAAATTAAGACTTATTAATTTATAAAGTAGCAGTGATTGAAATCACTACAATGAAACAACTCACCATGAGTTGATGGAGTGGGTCTTTAAATTTTGGTCGGAGGATTATATCGGGCACGAAACTGCTTTGCTACCAGTTGTGCCTCATCATCCCCATCATGATAATCTGATGAATCAGTTCCAGAAGAGGAGTCTGTTGAACCTATTTCAGGTGGGGAAGTGTCACCATCATGAGGAAGGGTTTCTTTCTCTACATTCCTCTTCCTCTTTCCTACTTGATATACTGGGTGATTCAATATCCCTTTGGGGTATGATGCTATCCAGTGTTCGGCATAAAATGTAGTCAAATTATGTACCGCTTTTTCAACTGGTAGATCAAATACTGCCCCAGTCTTCTCTCTTGATGTCAGCAGCCATAGTTGTCGAGCAACTATCGGATGTTGCTCTAACCTGACATGTACCGGAGGGGATACAACAATCTGTTGCAAACATTTGAATTGGCGTGCAAATCTATATGGAGCATATGCCTCACATATGATTTCTCCATCAATCATGGCTACTAACACACCATCCCTGCAAGCTAGCATCTGTGCCCTCAAATCCAAATGGGTTGTCCCATCATCAACAAACTACCCGGATGGCGAACTTCCAGAGGGAAAGAAGTTTAATTCCTTAAACATGCTCAACCCCACTTTCATGTCATAACCATTAACATCTAATGGAGCAATTCCAGAGAATGCTTGCACTGACGGTCTGAAAGAGCTTCCAGGAATTTTAATTCATTCTGTACATTGTAAGTCCTGATGTGAGTGGCGATCCATCCCCACAAAACCTGGAATGGTCCCACTATTCTTAAAGGAGATTTACCCAGGAATACATGAAGTAAACTCCTGTTAATCTTTGCTAAAATGGGGGTAGCTAACCCAACCATTTTTCCCTTAGCCAACTTTTCCGCAATGACGAAGGTCCCTGGCCTAACGCCTCCCTTCGAATCCCTGACCGGCAAGAGAAAAAAACTGAGCCACATTGCCAAGAAACCCCCCAGACGGGTTTTCTTTGGAGTTCTTTGATTCACTTCATATCCCCACTTTTCAAACTCTCCTGCTTCTAGAGTTGGCCAGAATGTGCCAGGAGCTCCTCTTTTCTCAGGTTTTGGACAAGTGGTAGGAAGTTTGGGCCTAGTATCCTTGGATTTATTCTTCTTGGATCCTTTTTCTTTTGGCTCCATCTGTTTCTTCTCAATAAGAAACACATTCATCCATTCTTCCGGATGAATATCTTTTCTAAAATGAGTTAACGAGGTCTCTGAACTCTTGAGCCTGTGGAAGATCTGAAATAATTCTCGAGCTAAAGCAGGAGTCTTCTCTGAATCATTCCAAGTCACCTTGGGAGGAATGAATTCATCATACATGTCGCCCAAAATTGGAGACCATGAGATCTTGTGGACATCCCACAAACTGATACCTACTTCTCCATGAGTCAAATGGAAAGAATTGGTTGCTGGGCTCTAGTGGCTGAGTATCTCTGGCACGAAGTTATCATGTCTATAAACATATGTTTGCCCAACCCAGACAGCCTCATATATTGCAGCTCTCTTCAGATCCTCGATAAACATTGCGCAGGTCTATCGCACCTAGTATGCCCACATCCAAGTTGGCTTCACACCTCCCCCAGGATGGAAGTCCCAACATTTCTTCCAGCCTTTGGATTGATCCATCTGAGCATTTCAGAAGATTGATGGATGACAATGTGGTTGAATCTCGGGTGTATGTTTATTCAGATCTGGTGTGAAAGGGATATGATGCATCATATATGCCTTCTCCACTGTTCCAGCAGTTAGAAATACTCCTCCACCTGAGATATTTGCTGAAACAAAGTTGGTATAATTCTAAAACCACGAAAATGGAAGATAATTCTTTACTTCTGGAATAATGACTTCTTGTAGATGACCATAGCCATACAAAGGAAGATATGTGCAATGAGTAAAGTTGAGATGATATTTCTTCAGATACATAGCCAAATATGGAAGAGTACTATCTTTGACAGTATAATAATCAGGGCCAATGATGTCCATCATATCATGTATCCGCTTGCTAGCCAGTTCGTCAATTAATCCAGGTCTAAGAGCCATTGAATCTGCACAAAAGTTGAATAAATTAAACTATTAAATGGGTTTATTTTTCAAAAAATTTGTGAAAGAATTTGGAAAAAAATGGATAAGGCATTAAGGCGCGCATGCATGGAGATGTCGCACAAGTGTTACATGTGTCACACAAGTTTATGTCGTGCATGTATCACCGCGCAAGCCCTATTACCTTGAAAGTAGCGCGGAGGAAAGGAAACAGTGGAAAAAGAGACTTGTGCGGCGAGGAAGACTTGCACGGCGAGAGCTTGAGAAATTCGGGATCAGATGTTATACACGGCCAAAAGATGTGTATTTATAGGTCAGGAAGCCTATCTGCGCGCCGTACCCAGTGCGCTTAAGGCCTCCACGGAGAGAACATGCGCGCCGCCCTCTGTGCCCTGACGACTTGCACGCCCCCTTTTCCTTTGGATGGATTCGATTTCCTCAGAGTCAAATCCTCATTTATCTCCGGATCCAACTCTGAGGGGGGACTTTTTTTGACGCTCCTTTCGTCACAGAATCTAAAAAAAGGAAAAGGGGAATATCTGATCTCAAAGTGATTGAACCTTTTAAGAAAATACCAAAAACGACAAAGGCATGAATAAAGGATCAAAAGAAACTACACCGCACAAGTTATATCACTTTCGCGCAAGTCCACTTGCGCGACGCACCTTGGCACGCATGTGACTTGCACGACCTAAGTGGTAACCGCCCGGTAACTGCCCAGGGTCTTCTCCTGCCTATAAATAGACCCTGTGGGCCCCCCATTCGAGAAGATCTTTTCCAGAAACATGGATTGAAGCTCTCGATGCCCAAGTCTCTTCTCAAAGCTTCGGGAACACTTATAAGGTAATTTCATTTCTAGAATGGAAGATCTAAAGAGAGGGAGGAAGGCCTATGTGTTGAAAATCATGAAAACTTGCGCGCCTGAGTGGTCGGACCTTAAGGGAAGTGTTCCCACTTGCGCGCAGCCTTATTCCATCGATAGAACTTGCACGTCACTTTTTTGGAAGAACCTCAAGAGAATTCTAAAGGCTTTAATAAAGATTCATTCAAGTATTTCAATGTTGGTTGACCATCGTGCAAGTACATCACATGTCGCGTAGGTATACCTGCGCGACCAATACTTGCGCGCCGCCGCAGTACCTGTGCGCCTTCCAAGACATGCGCGCCCCTTCCTTTTTGGGTGCATTTTTTTGCCCATTTTACCCCTCTTAAGCCATTACACCTTTCATTTTCAAAGATTCAGTCTTCAAGACACTCTCCAAAGCCATTTATGGCATGATTTCTTGATTTGACTTCCTTATCTGAAAGGAATTCGGTGGAATATCTCTCAAAACCTAGTGATTTAAATATCCTTATGTCACTAAATATGGAGAATTAATTCATTCAACCTCATCCTTTAAGATGATAGAATCCTTAACCTAGGTCTCCTTTTTAGGAATTATCCCCAGTCATAAATTTTAGGTCTCCTTTTCAGGAATAATCCCCAGTCATAGATCCTCTAATTTGGGCATCCTTCTTAGGAGTAAGCCCCAAGTCCTCTAATATGGGCATCCTTCTTAGGAGTAAGCCTCAAGTCCTCTAATTTTGGGCATCCTTCTTAGGAGTAAGCCCTAGGTCCCTTAATTTGGGAATCCTTCTTAGGAGTATGCCTCAATCTCAAATATGGGCATCCTCCTCAGGAGTAAGCACCAAACCTTAATCCTTAACCTGGGCGTCCTTTTCAGGAATAAGTCCCAGTCTTAAATTTTGGGCATCCTTCTTAGGAGTGAGCCCCAATATCAAATATGGGCATCCTCCTTAGGAGTAAGCCCCAAACCTTAATCCTTAACTTGGGCCTTCTTTTCAGGAATAAGTCCCAGTCTTAAATTTTGGGCATCCTTCTTAGGAGTATGCCCCAAGTCCCTTAATTTGGGCATCCTTCATAGGAGTAAGCCCAAATCTCAAATATGGGCATCCTCCTCAGGAGTAATCCCCAAACCTTAATCCTTAACCTAGGTCTCCTTTTTAGGAATAACTCCCAGTCATAATTTTGGTCTTCTTTCTCAGGAGTAATCCCCAAGTCCCCTAACCTGGTTCTCCTTTTCAGAAATAAGTCCCAGTCCTAATCATGGGCTTTCGTTTTCAGGAATAATCCCCAAGTCCCTTAAATTCTCTTTAACCAGTCCTAATGTACGTTTGATCCGGGATTCCTTCTCAGGAGTAAAACCCAGTTATCAATCCTATCCTAATTTGGAATTCCTTTTCAGGAATAAATCCCAAGTTAGATTATTCAAATATCCATGAAGCAGATATACCTTTATGGACCCTGTTCCAAGATTTTCTCCCTAAAGTATATCCTCTGGGCAGTCATACATACATAAGCCCCAAACCATTTCTTATGATTGCATCTTTCATGGTACAATTGTCTAATTTTTACCAATACCTACTGTTTCTCACACCGAGCAAGACTCACGTGAGCTTAGAGTGTAAAAGTAATTGTGACATCCTGCTTTGAGCCATCAATCATAAAAATCATACCCTTATTCGAACTATGTGGGTTCCGATTCCTTTTCCAAAACAAAGGATACGTAGGTATCCCATCTATGGGTTCGATCCCAAGTTTGAAATAATTCATGTCCTTCTGAATGAAAATAAAAGAATCTCTAAATTTCTTACATATTTAATCATTGATTGTTAAACTGGAGGAATGCTCATTTTATACTTGGTAATGTAATAAGGATTCACGAACATAACTGAAATCTATAAAGAGAGTCCCGGAATAGACAATAATTCCCCTCAAAAAGGTGTGATGAGTCCGACCTCCCATCCCCTCGACCAATGCAAATTCCTAAGCCTCATCAGTCCACAAGCTAATGAGCGCCTACCTTTGGAAAGTAGGTCCAAATGGATGTGGAATCATTGGATGTTTCCGGTTATACGAACAAACCCGCTAGAAACCAATCGGAATGTTTGAATCTCCTATCCAGGAGGTCATCCCCAAATTCTGAGGGAAACAATACTCAACCCATATTTGTTATCGAATATTCAAGTCTCACTTTGAAAATATGTACTTTAATCTCTTGTGATCAATATACACAGTAAAAAAATTTCCCAGTACATAATGTCCCCAACATTTCAAAACATAAAACGTTATATCCAACATGAGGTCATATATAGGGTAGTTCAGTTCATGGGGCCTCAACTTCAATGACCCATAAACCACAAATTGATCTCCTTGCATCATCCCAACTCCAATTACAATCCCAAAAGTGTCACAATACACTATGTACTTCTCACCTTGCTTAGGTAGGATCAATACTGCTACAGTTTCCAAAATCTTATACATCACCTAGAACGAATTATCACAGTCTTATGACCAATTAAACTTTATCCATTTTTTCAATCCCATCAGCAATGTTTCCATTCGGTTAATGTCCTGAATGTGACTATAATAATATTCATAGAATCCTAGAAATCTATGTATATCAAATATGCTCTTGGGATGCTCTCAATAAACCACTATCTGAACCTTCTCTAGATTTACCAGCACACATTCCTCCAAGATGATGCTACCCTAAGAGTGTACCTGATCGATCCAAAAAATTGTACTTAGATATCTTGATGTATAGACAATGCTATCTTAGTGTACGTAAAATGATATCATGATGTTGGTCATAATAATCATGTGTCTTGGAGTGCACCATGTTGTCTTCCACAAACACTACAACAAACTAATCTAGGTACATATTAATGATTGTGTTCATTAAGTCCATAAACTTTGCTGGTGTGTTCGTTAACCCAAGAAATATTATGATGAAATCATATAGTCCATACCTGCTTCTAAATTCATCCCTTGGTATATCAGAAGTCTAAACTCTCAGTTTATGATACCCTAATCTCATGTCAACCTTTGAGAACACACAAGATCCTCTAAACTAGTCAAATAGATCATCGATACGGGGGAGAGGATACTAGTTCTTCACAGTCATCTGGTTCAACATTCAGTAATCAACACATAAGCATAAACTCTAATCATACTTCGTTGCAAATAACATTAGTGAACCCCAAGGCAACATACTCAGATAAATAAATACCTTATCCTCTAACTCCTCCTGCTGAGTCTTGAGCTCTTGAATATCTTTCAGTGCCATTCTATATGGTGGAATAGAAATCATCTCTTCCCCCATTATGATATCGATGCTAAATTTCACATCTCTCTTAGGTGGAATCCCTGTGAAATATTAAGTAAACACATCCTAAAACCTATCCACTAAGCATGGAAAGACATCTCATATACACCTCCATCATCCATAAATAAACTAGAAACCTGGGTTGTGATCCCTCCTATTTGATGAGTAATTGGCACTACTCAGAACGCCTCGATATCTCACTCTCCGCAGGGAATATATTTGTTACACTTAGGAGATGTAATGGTCACTCTCTTATGGTAAAAATCAGTGTGGGGAGAATAGGATACTAACCAGTCCATATGTAACATCCCCAAATAATAAAGGGTTAAATGGATAAATGATATGACTCATGTCAACAAGGTGCACCTTCCTTTTCGGGATCCTGTCTGATTAGAACTCCACAGTTAAGCGTGCTTAGCCTGGAGTAGTAATCCGGATGGGTGACCTCCTGGGAAGTTTCTCAGGATGTGTGTGAGTGAGGACAAAGCACACTAGAAAGGACATGTGTTGGCCTGTGAGGACTATCATTAGTCAGATGACCCGTTCGGGCACGTGGGTGGACCCTGGGGTGGGCCCCACATGTCTGCGGGGGCAACTGGGGGTACCTGGTAGGCCAGGACCCGACGGCCTTGTTAAGGCGGGGTGTCTGTGCTATCACCGGGACCCGGTTGTCACATTTGGTATCAGAGCAGGAACCCAGCCTTAAGTGCGCGGTGCACTGCCTGGGTTGAGATGTAGGGTCCACAACGAGGGCGTTGTGCCCTAAAGGGGGGGTGATTGTAACATCCCCAAATAATACGGGGTTAAATGGCTAAATGATATGACTCATGTCAACAAGGTGAACCTTCCTTTTCGGGAGCCTGTCTGATTAGAACTCCACAGTTAAGCGTGCTTAGCCTGGTGTAGTAATCCGGATGGGTGACCTCCTGGGAAGTTTCTCAGGATGTGTGTGAGTGAGGACAAAGCACACTGGAAAGGACATGTGTTGGCCTGTGAGGACTATCATTAGTCAGATGACCCGTTCGGGCATGTGGGTGGACCCTGGGGTGGGCCCCACGTGTCTGCGGGGGCAACTGGGGGTACCTGGTAGGCCAGGACCCGACGGCCTTGTTAAGGCGGGGTGTCTGTGCTGTCACCGGGACCCGGTTGTCACACCATACCCACAATTACTTCAAAGACGGTCATGTCTATGATATAAAGATCCCATAGAAATCGATACTACTCGACCTCAAGAGAACACCCCTTGCACAAAAAAATGCCTCTTGAACGAACTCCATGAGGTGTCTTTGTCGTCAACACCCCACTCATGAACTCCATCACCAGGATCAAACTATTAACAAGTTTTGTAGAAATAAAGGAATGATAGGAACTGATATCAAATAAGGCACTATTTATCATAGAATCTATAAAAATAGTACATCTCACTGTCAATGGTCCAACCTTGATATCCACAATTGTAGGGTGAATTGAATGCAACGGTCTTACCCCACTTCCCCAGGATGTAGTCTATGTCCCATGTGCTGCAATACTCTACTAATATGAGCACTCTTACTCTCATGCTCCACATACACTACCTTTATGACCTTTTCCAGTAGAAATCCAGATGCAAGACTGATATGGTAAAGAATATCCTCTTCCTACACTCTGATTCTGACTAGTTATACCCTTACTACTCATTTATCGCTGGGCCCTGTAGATCTTTTGTAGATGTCCCAACTTTCTGCAAGACTATAGATATATTGATATTTGAGGTAACTATCTTCAAAAGTTCCCTAATCTACCACAATAGTGATAGATCAATCGATTAAGGTCCTATACAACCGATTCTTCTTTTTAGGTATTCGGTTTCCCACTGCCCTGGTTGATGTTTTGATATAAATGCTTCCTACTCTCAGAATTCATACCTTCTAATCATCCAAATGAAACCACCTTTCCGACACTGGAAGCCTCTTCAGGTTACCCATATCTATGAGATCCTTATCCACCACCTCAGCAAACTCCTTTAATTGAAAATGGATAACTTGGAACTTAATCTCAAATTTTATCTCATCCTCAAAATGTCCCGCTTTAGTTATCTCATCCACGGCCAATGCTGGAGAAAAGTGTTGCAAATGAGTAAAGATTCCAACATAGTATATCACATAAATACTCCCCCAAGTCAACCTCATGAACTCACCTACTCTCTCCTACCTTAGAATCTCTGGATAGAAGTTCTCTAGAAACTTATCCAACAGTTCCTTCCATAACATACCATTATCCTTTATAGTCCACTCTTGAATATACCACCAGTGATTCATTGATCCCCATATCATGTGAGCAGCCAAAATGACCATCCTCTCTACAAGAGTCTCAAACTGGTCAATTATAGTCTCGAAGGACTCAACCCAGAAATCATCTCACTCCGGTCCACCCTATCCAATAATAACAGGAGGGTGTTGAATTTGTAACTCCATTATTAGATCAAACATAATCTTCACAACACACCCTGGGTCTCTTCCCATGAATTTCATGAAGTGGGAAAAGTTATCTTGGAACTGATCCCTGAATTCGTCACCTGACACAATTGGTGCCTTAGTTCCTACTACTGGTAGATCATCTCTAGCCATATCCTCATGTTATCCTCTTAATAAGCGTCATCATAGAGATATATTTATACCATTACAAATAGGTACCTTACGTCACCTTTTTCAAAATTAACACATTTAAGGTAAAATACAATATTCCACAACAAGTCATTTCCCCAAACCCTACCACATAGTCAAAACTGAGGTGTTATCACTAACCTAAATAATATAACTCCTTGGTCCTAGATAACAAGGGTAAAAACATTCTAATTATTCAAGTTTCTCATTTAGACACCCATTTATTCTCATCGTACATCATTCTACAATCTTTCTCAATTTCTTGTTAGGTTCCATTTTCATTTCAATTTCAAAAGAAAGGAAAAATAGTTCAAGTTCAATAACTTACCCATAACACTTTTTCCTATGTGTGCCTAAAATGATGCATGTCCCAATAACCCTATGTTCCTATAATGATTCATGTAACTCAAATCTTCTGCCATACTGGTCCACAAGTCAAAATCAGAGAAAATTAACATCAATAATCACAACACAGAATAAGTGTGTCACCCAAGTTGAAATAATATTCCACTGTAATAGAAAATAGGAATAACAACAATCCCACCCTGGGTACTCGGGTTCTCCCCCATACAGGGGTTAGCTACTCCCATGTAGGAGATCATAACCAAGTCCCGACTCTTTCTAGTTTCATGTCTACCTTTACATAATAGTAATAAAAAAGAAAAAATAAAATTCAAATGGACTCTGATACCACTTTGTAATGTCCTGACCCAGGTTCCACACATTGGTCCCTCAATTCGAACAGTCACATGACCCCAGGTGTGCCTCCCCATATGCTAGAGGATACCGAATAGTAGTGAGGGTCTGAAATATCGATAATTGGGAGACTATACTCCCTTTTATCAGATTCAATACACTAGAAGACAATAAGAAACAATAACTAAATAACATGTAATCATAACCTGAAATAACTGATATCACGAGATGGCTAAAAGTGGAAATACAATATCAAAACTAAAGAAGAAAATATGTCATGCCATTGTACGTGTCATGTTTCTAAAATAAAACCCAAAATAAATACATTGATGACACCCCTAATTGGGTCCCGAATCATTTCTAGTTCCCTAATCCATGCTCTATCCCATTTCATCTGTATAACAATGAGCTTTTTCACATAATGTATCCAGAAAACACAAAGTCTATTTTGGTACCAATAAGGCAGCCTGAGTAGGGTGTGAGTACACCTCAGTAGGCCACCACCAATGGTGTATAAAACAATATATAGTTAACAGAAAGTGTATGAAGTTGTATAAATACATAATTACAATTCATAAGTAAATAGTTATCAAATTATCGATTAATCATTATTTAACAACATAAACCACCTGAACACTCATAGACACTCGTACCTTAATTCTTGCTTTGTCTCATTCTTAAGCCTAAAATTTGTCTAATGGATTTTAAATCTCATAATTCCATTTTTACCATTCAATACCTACTTTCTCTCATATCGGGTACTGATGTACATCTGATGAATATCTTATCTCATAATGTCATTGATTCCATTATTTTATTCATACTTGAATTCCCCTGATACCATTTATACATCACACAATAGAATGACCATGTTCCCAATATTTAATTCATAGCTAAATGACCATGTTACCATTAATTCCTTACACATTATAATGACCATGTTCCCATTCTTTATTTCGGTTAGGACCAACAGGGACCTATATACCCTAAGAGGGGGTGAATTAGGGTATGGATATTCTTTTGAAAATTCTTCCTACCCCATTGGATCTTGACCACTTTATTACAAGGGTCACTTTGTTTACACTTGTGTGTTTATTATGATCACATATCTTTCTTCTTTATATGATGATGATGCTTGAATGCAATGCAGGGAAGCAATCAGAAAGACACGTAGATTTTTACTTCGTTCACCCTCACTAGGCTACGTCCAAGGAGCATACAACGACAATGTGCCGTTGTACCAAATCCACTAAGGCTCACTGCCAATAATGTTCAGGCTAGATCACTTCTATGACCCAGATCACTTCCTTTACAATGTTTAAGGTCAACTCACAGATTTCCCAAGGGTCACTCCCTCTTTCTCTCTCTCTGGATCACTGCCGGTGGAGAGGATCACATTCTTCCTCTTCATTTTCCCACTGCTCTGGAAAAGATACACTCACAGTTCATAGACCTATAGGTCACTTCATTATCACTAATGAATAAATCATTAATTATTTATAGATGCTCTGTTGACATCGAAATTTCACCCATAGATGAATCTCACTTTGCACCAGGTGGACCGGGCAACCCTGTTTTTTACCTGTAGCTCTTACGGCACCTTACGCGTAATTCCTTTACATTGCGCAAATATCACTTTTTGCGCAAAAATCCCCTTTTATACGCAACGTCCAAATTCTATCCACAAACACTACACTTCCTTGAGTGAAATTATCTTCTTTTTCACGATATCCAGTTTTCATGCAAGACCACTTTACATGCCAATACAAATTTTATGTGCAACATTGGCTTTTCGCGCAACACCAGACTTTACCCGCACACTTAAATTTTACGCACAACACCCTTGATAACTTCAATTTCGTGCCCCAGAGCGCAGGTATATTCAATTTATTGAACTCTTAAATGGAGGGGGTCACTTCATATTTATAGGAAAAATCGACCCTACGCAAAAAACCCTCTTTGAGCGCGTAATTCAATTCATGCGTGAAAAAAAAATCTTCCACACAACGCCATTTTTTGCGCACTACTCCATACATTTTCACACCTCATGCCTTTGCCAATTTTCGAGCTTTGGGCCCTGAAAAATTTCTTGTGTGAAATACCTCATCCCTCTATTTCATGCATCCTGCTATTTTTCTGTGCATCTCGCTGTTTTTCGCCTCTAGAACGTCTAATACTTTTTTGAGGTTCTTCAATCAATCATCGATTGTTGAAAGCATCCCTTGAGCCCATCAAATCGAAATTTACACCCCCTTTGTCGACCCACTAATACATAATGGTCTGCTTTGTCAATAAACACAACATGAAGGCCCGTTTTGTCAACAAACACAATCACCTCAAAAATGATTCAATGATACCTTGAGGGATTTGTTCCAAAAAAATACGCAACTAAATAACCATGTTTCCATTCATAACATTCACATTAGAATGAACATGTTCCCATTATTTAATTCTAAATTACATTTCCATGTTAGTATTCATAACATATAATTAATTCAACAGTTAAATATCCAAATAAATTCCATTACTAATTCAATAATTATTTAAACACAATGATTCCATTATTTAATTCAATAATTAACTAATCACATAAATAACATTAATTAATTCAAAAATTAAATAACTACATCATGTAAATTAATTAATTCTAAAATTAATTAATATCTTAAATTATATTAGTAAATTAAACAATTAACTAACCCCACAAATTTCATTACTAATTCAACTATTAGATTATCACATAAATACCCTTAATTAATTCCCCAATTAATTGAGTACATCAATCACATTAATTTATTATTCAATTAATTAATCAATATCCACAAACTCAAAATTCCATAATTAATTCCACAATTAATTATCTCAATCACAAGATCAATAGATCACAATTATTCAAAAAAATAAATATTTCAATCCTCAAATCTAAAAATCTCACAAATAATTCTACAATTAATTATCTCAATCTATAATTTCCAAAATCCCCAATTTCACATTTCCATAATTAATTAATTCACCAAATTAATTAATCCAGTCAAGATCAAAATTTCAAAAAATGTAATAGAAATTATAAAAAAACATATACATAATTAGAATAAATACTTTGGGATTTGGATTATAGACCGACTAACTCGATTCGTTGACAATCGGTTATCCAACAGAAATCCCCAAAATTTGAGCAGCACAATGACATAGAACAAGATCTGAATCTAAAACCCTAAATCAAGATTGAACAAATAAATATCTCTTTATATATATATATATATCTACAATAATATATCCAGATAAAAAAACAAGGTATGTATCTAATCAAAATAAGAATAACAAACCTTATCTAAAATAGGGGATGAAAGGAGAAGGAATGAGAAATCAAGTGAGATGAGATCCTCTTACTAGGAAGGGTGAATATATTTGATATATTCTTTGAATAACAAATAATGGAGGTCATTAAGACTTTTAATCCATCTATAAGGTTCCAAAATCATGAAATATCATCTAGGGTTGAATAGGGGTTGAATAAAAGTTAAAAAGGAGGTTTGAGTGATTAAAAATATAATTTTTGGGTTATTTAAAAGGTCAGGCATGGTTAGATGGGAAGGGGTTCAAGGTTTCCCCTAAATATGAGCCTAACCATGTGCCTCTATTATGGGGTGCACAGTTTCTCCTAAGAGGGTCCATGGTTTTAAAAACCGTGTGCTAACTGTGAAATTCCTCTCATCTGTGTTGCATTGTATGATATGTTGGGGGCACATGGTTTGGGAAAACCATATGCCAAACATGAATTTATCTTCTCCCTTCTAAGTTTCTCAAATTTTCTCCCAAAAAAACCCCAAGGTAAAACCTAACATAATTTTTCTCAAAAAATAAAAAAATAAATACATGAAATTAATCTCTATCTGGAATCCTTAGTCCGATGTGGTAAGGCTTGAATCTCTAATTCTGATGGGGATGAGATCAATGGATTTATTCCAATGAATTTTGTCTAATGGAAACATTACGATGGTCTCATTCTCAATATATATTACTCAAACTCTTCTCAAATTCTTAATCAGATATTCCTTAGTCTGGTAAACAAAACATTAAGATGTCGAACCCTATAATGAGGTCTTAGTCCAAAAAGATAACATTGACATGAATTATATAGTGCTCCACCTTTTCCAATCACATAAAAAATTTGTAAAGTAATAATGTATTGTGCTTCTATTCATAGGAATCCCAGAAATACAAAGGTAATAAAATGGAAAACTTTTCCTACTTAATTAAATTCAAAAACATCAAGATCTACACATATTTGAATTTGAATTTTGACCACATAAACTCTTCACAAATATGTTGAAATATTATTCAGTCTTATTTGTAATTATTATTATCATACTTCCTATATTTTCTTTGGTATGATGGAACTTCATTAGATCATTATGATGTAACTTACTTTGCTCATTAGGATGGAACATCCTCAACTATTTATGATGAAACATCCTCATCTCATTCTTAATTGACTTTCCTCATCAGAGTTAGTCTGGTTGAATTTTTTATTAGATTTAGTCTATTTGACATTTGTTCTCAAAGGAAAACTTGATTGAATTTCCTTCTCAATGTCATTATGATTGACTTTCCTCCTCAAAGTCAGTCTGATTGAATTTCCTTATCATAGTTAGTATGGTGTAACATACATAGCTTTAGTCTGATAGAATCCTCATAACGATGGAATTCTCATTATGATGGAAACTGCATTCTGCAACTTTGAAATTCTTCAAACCTCACTAGCTATAACTCATTCATACTTCTAAAAACTTCTGGGCCCGGAACATATGGCTCCGATGAAAACTTTTTCTTGATTTCTATACCTAAGAAAATCATTATTATTCCTCCATTTCTTCAAAAGCTTTTATCATGAGAGTTTTCATGATTTATGATAACTTCAAGATTGGAAAAGCTCCTTTTTACTTACATAGAAAATTATTATAACATCAATTACTTTTAAAACCTTGTTTCCTTTCTACCAAAACAGAATATGAATGGTTTCACCTATTCTCCACCTTTTTTTCATAATTATTGTATCACAATTGTTATAGAAAATTTATGATATTTGAGAATTAAAAACTAGAAAATCAGCATCTGACTGAAGGATAGAAAGTTTAAAACATTCTAACTCCTAACATCACTATCTTGATTCAAACTCTTCAAAAACATTTTTTCCTTATAACTATCACTGAGTCGAATAAAACTTGAACTTCGTGCTAATGGATCTAAGACCAATGCTGTTTCTAATCAACAACTTTATTATTCTAACAACTTATCTGATCGATGCTACACAATTTGATACTTTGTGTTTGGTGTTGCTTTGTCTGATCATCTCTATCCAGAAAACAACTTTCTCTAAGACCAAAATTTTCTCCCTATTTATGTTTAGGTGTGAAAATTTAGAAACATTCACCAGTTATTCAAACACCATTATTATTCAAAAGACGAGTTTTCTACAAATACAAAAATTTTAAAAAAACATCCTGATGGTATTTAGTATACCATACTATTTATGAAATGGAAAGAAACATATGTTCTCATACATTCATTTTTTGGTTTGGAAAGTGTTTTTAATGCCTATTTTAGGAAGAAACATTAACATTGAGGTGTAGAATGTGACTTATATAGGCTAAATCAAATAAACAATGGGATATTACCAATATGATCCCTTATAAAAAAAATTAATAGTGGAAAGACATTCCATATT
Organism: Viscum album; assembly: GCA_963277665.1. Taxonomy (NCBI): domain Eukaryota; kingdom Viridiplantae; phylum Streptophyta; class Magnoliopsida; order Santalales; family Viscaceae; genus Viscum; species Viscum album. The sequence continues at coordinate 956,327,117 of OY728148.1, read as the reverse complement.
CCATGAGAGGGAAAACATCTCTAAATGTGATGGTGTGTAACGCCCCGACCCCAGCTACCCAGAGTCGGTGCATTACTTCGTAACATTGGCATGATCACAAAAGATCAAGTCTCGAAAGACCGATTAGTTTAGTATCCTTGGAAACACTAGATACATTTGTAAACGTTACATTACATCATAAAGTAAACCAAAACAACAACAACATATTGTCTTCATATCCCCTCAGACTATCCCTGCAGGTCATTCATAATATACTTCTTCAAATCCTGGAAAACATTAAAACATTGAAAGGGGTGAGCTCAGATGCTCAGTAAGGATAACAATATTGCGGAAGCTTTCATAAATAAACATTAACATTTAAGGCAATGTATAACTAAAACAAAAGCCTTTTAAACTTGAACTTCAACATAATATGGCAAAAGTAAAATGAGATAATGCCATTCACTTCTTCACATGGATATTCTACTGGCCGAATAATCACATGCAATATCAATAACCACTTTCATAATGAGGGAATGTATAATGCCGGACATTCTGAAACATTTTGTCAAGGCCTCGGCCAAGACATCTAAAATGATTAAGGCCTCGGCCAAAACCATAAATCAAATTGGGAAAGGGCCTCGGCCAATTCCACGTCTAGTTGTCTCATGAGACCTACCGATGCATCGAGGAGCTATAGCGGGCTCCACCCGTCACATATTAAGTCCAATACATTCCTCATATGAATAGGTTTAAACATATCATAAACCATAACATAATCGTATCACATAAAACATGCATAAAGGAAACATAACATTTCCACATTTCAATCACAAGATATCAATACAACACATTGATATAATAAAAACGCTTTCAAAACCATTTTCAATACCAAAATAAAAGAATGTTAAAACTTTGTATTTATTTTTCATTAAAAAAGAAAATGATGGCTTGTAGAGGAAGCCGAAACTCAAATAATGGTCACGGCGGCGGAGAAGTCGTTGTCGCCACATAAGTACGGAAAGAAAAACATTCCCTTTTGTCGTTTAGCAAAACGCTTCGTATAAAAAAGATTCCTTTTGAATAAACGTAAAAGTCAAAGGGGTTTATACATCGTATAAAAGAAGGTTGTGTATAAAACCAAATATGCCTCAATGAAAGGAGATTGAGACGAAGTCCTTAAAAAGATCATTTTTAAAATAAAATAGATCTATTATGTGTATTCACTATAGGTACACATAAAGAAAGTAAAAATACAAAATAGGTCATAATATAATCATGACATAATTTGAAAGTAGGACATTAACCCAAAGAATGGAAGTTGGGTTAAGAAATTCCCTTACCTCGTGTCTGACTTGACTCAACCGTTCTTTAACCTCCTGAATAATAAACTAGAGTTAATATATACCTTATTAAGAACCATTTTTAATTTCATTATCCTTATTATATCACTTATTACAATGATATGAACATTATTTAATTATTTAAGTTAATAACGGTCGTTTTGTCGATCTTTGGTACTTGAGTCAACAATAAGCTTCTTATAATTACAAGTTGTTTATATGGTGAAATATCCATTATATCCAGAATTATATTCATGATTTAGATGTCATATATATCTTATATATCCAGTATATACATTCATTTATAATATTACATAACATTTAGAGGTAAGAAATGAAATGCACCGTTCATGGAGACGGTAAGCCGTACGTACGCATGAACGCTACTTTCATTTCAATTTCATATTTAATGGAACTAAATCATAATGATATAAATGTATAATATAATTCCAGTATAATATAGTGTATAATACCATTTACTCCATCCTTTATACATCCCACATATGGCATTAACGATTCAAATCACTTTGAGGGGGCGGTAGTCCGCACTTCCTAAAATGAAATTATCGCGTTTTACCCATAATGGAAATCATAAAGTAAGCCATAAATGAGAAATACAGAAGCATAAGTAAAACATAAACACATTATATATCATATATAAATATAGTGTCATCTTAATGGCCACCTTTTAAGGTGTTATATGAGTGTTGAACAATCATCGTTTCGTGAGGCAGAAATTTGCCATCCACAGAAACCGTATGTTCTTTAACCATTAGATGTCGGTGTGTGTAAGTGTAGCTCGAATACATCTTATAACAACATCCTAGTATATTGTGGATACTGGTGTTGTTACAAAAGAAATGAATAAAAAGAGTTTAGGGGGTTGGAGAAGAAAAACAAAACAAAACAACATTAGAAAATACATTACCTCAAAATCGGGTAACTCTTTTTGATTTGAGCCAAAGGCTTCCTTGGGAAGAGTTCTGCCCAAAGTGAGGATTCTAGGAGTAAGAGGGGGAATTTGGGAGAGTATTTGGGCAGAGGTTGGCCGAGCCAAATGGCTTGAAAGTGTAAATGAGGTGGGAGAGGTGGGGGCCTTTTATAAGTGGAGAGGAGGGGCACTTTTGGAAAGATTGAAATGTTACATTATTTCACAATGATTTTCGGATTCTAAAGGTCCCACACTTATATAATTCGAGGCTAAGGTGATAAGGGTTCGAAATCTCCTCATCCAATTGGCTTTGGACAAGTGTAAGCCTTGGACTTTGCATTATCTTCCCATTTTATTTAAATCGTTAAATAATGAGGTCATCACTACATCATCATGATGTCATAAATAATTTAATTTATTTAATGTCTACAAATTATAAAAAAAATACTATGATGTAGGAAATCTTTTTATCTTTCTAATTAGTATTTAGAATCAAAATTTGGACTTGTGTAACCCCACTTAAAAACTGTTTTAGTAAAACAACTAATGTTTGTGTCAATTTAATTTCAACATTAAATAAATATATATTAATGTCATTTTCCAACTAAAGTGGCTCCATGGGGTCCCCAAGTTGACCCATGGGTTGTCTTGATCGGCCATGACTCATCCAATAGGAGTAGGACAAGTGTAAAGCTCATATCATATTAATAAAACATTGTTTTTACCTTAAACTACACTAATTACCTCTAATCGCGATTAAGAACATAAAAGTTACTTTTCACCAAAAAATTATTTTGATCTCATTGAACCATATTTTACTTCTTAATGACAACCATGTATGTCGGATTTTTGAAAATCAAATCACAGAAGTGGTAATATTTCATTTAAACGAAAAATCAGTTATTTAACTACCACTTAGTGGTTTCACTATTCATCAAAAATTGATGTTTTTCAGAATAAGGCCAAAATTTCACCCTAAGCTATAATTGATATTACGAATTCAAAAATGATGTCTATTTTACAAAATTCCAAACATATTAGTTGCATTAATTAATTTTATAATTAATTCCCGCTGTCACAACAAATAGCGTGTTTTTAAGAAACAATTTATATCAAAAGATTGGCAATTGTTTATGTCCAATTTCAATGTTAAATTAATTCTAATGACCACCATTGGATAAAATGGTAAAAATATATTCTAATTATACTCTAAAACCCCTCAATAGTATAATTTATCACTATGAATTATTTTGATTAAAAAATTTGTTTTAAGTATTTTTCACTATTCATAAAAATTTTGAAGTTCTCAGAAAATTACAAAAAATTCAACATAGGCTACTTTCAATATTAGGAATACAAAAATGAAGTCCATTTTGAAATATAAAATTTAAATAATTTTAAAAAGTGGTTATTACTATTCATAACGGCTACTTTGATTTGTCGCGATGTTTTAGAACTCGAAGTTGCGTACAATGCAAGCTATTGTATTATTGAATGAGAAGCGTATCGTGGAAGCTCGGGGTGTTACATTCTCCCCTCCTTCAATAAATTGCGTCCTCGCAATTTGATATTTTTCTTTAAAAATAAGAGGTTGAAAATAGAATATACCTTTGTGGAAAACCCACATCGGAAATAAGGTTAATAAAATTTAGCCTTAATAAGAGGGAAAATGGAAATAAGAAAGTCACCACCAAATTATGATCTCGATAAGGAGAACATTGGTGGCAATTAAAGACATATAATTGGAGGAAAAACGTAAATATTTGTAGGGAGTGATTGAGGTCGTCAATCACAATCAACTGTCAAATTGAGGGCCTCAAAGCCTTCAATCTATGTTGATTTAAAATATCATCAGTTCAACAAGACATAAGGTATTAGGATAACACATTTTTTGTTTTAATATCCCTTTACTAAAGTTTAAGAATTAATTTATTCATTGAATAAGAGATAGGTATATATATATTTATGCTTGACAATTAGTGTTTCAACCTTCAACTCATCTTTCACTCAAAAAGATAATAGAACTCAAAAATATTATTATTATCCTAATTGTATAAGGTTCCAAATGTTAACACATACCATTTAGATTAGTAAAATTATATTGTAATAACCAGGGAATTCCTGTAGGCTAGTGGTAGGAAATAAAGGCCTATCGTACTATGATTGTGGGTTCGATTCCTCCAGCTTTGTCCGACGCGACGGGTTATTCCCCACCCTGCAGGTTGTCCTTTTCCTAAAAATATAGTACTATACTATTCCAAAAATAATCTTCATAAATGTTTTAACCTTAAACAATACTATCCAAAGTTCAACTTAATCCATTCCAACCTTAATAGTTATCCAAAATACTTCTGTCCAACTCACAGTCCAAATTTTATAAGGAAGGTAAACATAATGAAGATCCTTTATCCCACGTAACAACATGTGAACACCTTCATCATGTATTCTTTTTAAACTTACTGAATTACCATGATCCCTTATTCCTTATAGAATACTAGATATACTCCTTCTATCCAAAAATGTATACAAAACATCAATCAGTTTCAAGGATGATAAGTATATCCAATATAATTTATCCAAATCAATCACGTCTTATTCCAAAATCACAATCTCAGTATCAAAACCATATTATGGTTTATCTTTCTCTCAACCATATATTTTCCAAAAATTTAACCTACTGTGGAGTCACTTTTCTTGGTTCCACACAATCTCAAGTCCTTGATGAAATAGTACTGCAGTACAATCCTTATATACTCCATAATTATTATAACCAGTACATCATTGATACAACACTCAAATTAAAAAAAAATCTTTAATAACAACATAAGAACTCTAATCATTACTCCTCATCTGTGGTAGTATCATAACTTGATTATTATCCAATAACATCATTTGGGGCATGCTCTGATGATTTGGACATTGGTTTGCGTAGTGTCCCCAATCCTTGCAGAAGAAACATTGTACATTTGAAACCATTTTCTTACCCTTGCAGTCACGCACTTTGTGTCCTTTTTCTCTACACTTATAACAAACTCCCATTCCCTTTAGGCAAGTTCCATGATGTTTCTTCCCACAATTACCACATATTGGAAAATTATTCTTTCCCCTCATCCCTTTATCCATCATTCTCTCTTCCATCCCTTTCGTCTCTTGCTTCGCTTCAAAGCCATAGGACTCAGAGAATTCTTTACTTATCCTATTAACACATGATACTATTTCTTCATATGTTGAGAACACATGGGAGACTATTTCCCTTCGAAATGTTGGCTTAATACCGTGAAAGATACTATCCTTCTTACTCTTTGGATCAAACGTACTGCTGGAGTTCACATTCCTTCTACTGGGCGCCATTTCTAAATAATGGCATAAACTAGATTAGTTCATGAATCGAAATACATAAATCCATACTTGTAAAACACTTAACATAAATTGAACTAATTATGGATATAATCCATAATTATAAAAATGTTTTCTTTGAGAAAGTATATACTCATAACCCTTCATAGTGGTTTGTAAATAAAATGAGAATTATCCTAAGCATATCCCCCGGGAGTGTCGGAACCAAGAGTGCAGCAAGGCCCGTTGTCGTGCACCAGTTCCCGTTCGAGTCTAGCTCAAAGCGGTGTTTTTGGGTTTTACCCCTAGGTACATCTGTGCCAGAGCCGCCTCTACCTGCTCGTATCCAGACAGGGATGTATTGCTCGGAAAACTCACAAAATCTCTTACAATAACAAAATTCTAGGAAACTCTTCTATACTAATCCTCAAAGTTTATCTTTGGTCTATGTGCTCTAATCAGAGTTTATCTAAATCTAGCTTCCAAGGTTAGTACTAAACTACCTCTGATACCAACTGTAACGCCCCGACCCCAGCTACCCAGAGTCGGTGCATTACTTCGTAACATTGGCATGATCACAAAAGATCAAGTCTCGAAAGACCGATTAGTTTAGTAGCCTTGGAAACACTAGATACATTTGTAAACGTTACATTACATCATAAAGTAAACCAAAACAACAACAACATATTGTCTTCATATCCCCTCAGACTATCCCTGCAGGTCATTCATAATATACTTCTTCAAATCCTGGAAAACATTAAAACATTGAAAGGGGTGAGCTCAGATTCTCAGTAAGGATAACAATATTGCGGAAGCTTTCATAAATAAACAATAACATTTAAGGCAATGTATAACTAAAACAGAAGCCTTTTAAACTTGAACTTCAACATAATATGGCAAAAGTAAAATGAGATAATGCCATTCACTTCTTCACATGGATATTCTACTGGCCGAATAATCACATGCAATATCAATAACCACTTTCATAATGAGGGAATGTATAATGCCGGACATTCTGAAACATTTTGTCAAGGCCTCGGCCAAGACATCTAAAATGATTAAGGCCTCGGCCAAAACCATAAATCAAATTGGGAAAGGGCCTCGGCCAATTCCACGTCTAGTTGTCTCATGAGACCTATCGATGCATCGAGGAGCTATAGCGGGCTCCACCCGTCACATATTAAGTCCAATACATTCCTCATATGAATAGGTTTAAACATATCATAAACCATAACATAATCGTATCACATAAAACATGCATAAAGGAAACATAAAATTTCCACATTTCAATCACAAGATATCAATACAACACATTGATATAATAAAAACGCTTTCAAAACCATTTTCAATACCAAAATAAAAGAATGTTAAAACTTTGTATTTATTTTTCATTAAAAAAGAAAATGATGGCTTGTAGAGGAAGCCGAAACTCAAATAATGGTCACGGCGGCGGAGAAGTCGTTGTCGCCGCATAAGTACGGAAAGAAAAACATTCCCTTTTGTCGTTTAGCAAAACGCTTCGTATAAAAAAGATTCCTTTTGAATAAACGTAAATGTCAAAGGGGTTTATACATCGTATAAAAGAAGGTTGTGTATAAAACCAAATATGCCTCAATGAAAGGAGATTGAGACGAAGTCCTTAAAAAGATCATTTTTAAAATAAAATAGATCTATTATGTGTATTCACTATAGGTACACATAAAGAAAGTAAAAATACAAAATAGGTCATAATAACATCATGACATAATTTGAAAGTAGGAGATTAACCCAAAGAATGGAAGTTGGGTTAAGAAATTCCCTTACCTCGTGTCTGACTTGACTCAACCGTTCTTTAACCTCCTGAATAATAAACTAGAGTTAATATATACCTTATTAAGAACCATTTTTAATTTCATTATCCTTATTATATCACTTATTACAATGATATGAACATTATTTAATTATTTAAGTTAATAACGGTCGTTTTGTCGATCTTTGGTACTTGAGTCAACAATAAGCTTCTTTTAATTACAAGTTGTTTATGTGGTGAAATATCCATTATATCCAGAATTATATTCATGATTTAGATGTCATATATATCTTATATATCCATTATATACATTCATTTATAATATTACATAACATTTAGAGGTAAGAAATGAAATGCACCGTTCATGGAGACGGTAAGCCGTACGTACGCATGAACGCTACTTTCATTTCAATTTCATATTTAATGGAACTAAATAATAATGATATAAATGTATAATATAATTCCAGTATAATATAGTGTATAATACCATTTACTCCATCCTTTATACATCCCACATATGGCATTAACGATTCAAATCACTTTGAGGGGGTGGTAGTCCGCACTTCCTAAAATGAAATTATCACGTTTTACCCATAATGGAAATCATAAAGTAAGCCATAAATGAGAAATACAGAAGCATAAGTAAAACCTAAACACATTATATATCATATATAAATATAGTGACATCTTAATGGCCACCTTTTAAGGTTTTATATGAGTGTTGAACAATCATCGTTTCGTGAGGCAGAAATTCGCCATCCACAGAAACCGTATGTTCTTTAACCATTAGATGTAGGTGTGTGTAAGTGTAGCTCGAATCCTTCTTATAACAACATCCTAGTATATTGAGGATACTGGTGTTGTTACAAAAGAAATGAATAAAAAGAGTTTAGGGGGTTGGAGAAGAAAAATAAAACAAAACAACATTAGAAAATACATTACCTCAAAATCGGGTAACTCTTTTTGATTTGAGCCAAAGGCTTCCTTGGGAAGCGTTCTGCCCAAAGTGAGGATTCTAGGAGTAAGAGGGGGAAGTTGGGAGAGTATTTGGGCAGAGGTTGGCCGAGCCAAATGGCTTGAAAGTGTAAATGAGGTGGGAGAGGTGGGGGCCTTTTATAAGTGGAGAGGAGGGGCACTTTTGGAAAGATTGAAATGTTACATTATTTCACAATGCTTTTCGGATTCTAAAGGTCCCACACTTATATAATTCGAGGCTAAGGTGATAAGGGTTCTAAATATCCTCATCCAATTGGCTTTGGACAAGTGTAAGCCTTGGATTTTGCATTATCTTCCCATTTTATTTAAATCGTTAAATAATGAGGTCATCACTACATCATCATGATGTCATAAATAATTTAATTTATTTAATGTCTACAAATTATAAAAAAAATACTATGATTTAGGAAATCTTTTTAGCTTTCTAATGAATATTTATAATCAAAATTTGGACTTGTGTAACCCCAATGAAAAACTGTTTTAGTAAAACAACTCATGTTTGTGTCAATTTAATTTCAACATTAAATAAATATATATTAATGTCATTTTCCAACTAAAGTGGCTCCATGGGGTCCCCAAGTTGACCCATGGGTTGTCTTGGTCGGCCATGACTCATACAATAGGAGTAGGACAAGTGTCAAGCTCATATCATATTAATAAAACATTGTTTTTACCTTAAACTACACTAATTACCTCTAATCGCGATTAAGAACTTAAAAGTTACTTTTCACCAAAAAATTATTTTGATCTCATTGAACCACATTTTACTTCTTAATGACAACCATGTATGTCGGATTTTTGAAAATCAAATCACAGAAGTGGTAATATTTCATTTAAACGAAAAATCAGTTATTTAACTACCACTTAGTGGTTTCACTATTAATCAAAAATTGAAGTTTTTCAGAATAAGGCCAAAATTTCACCCTAAGCTATAATTGATATTACGAATTCAAAAATGATGTCTATTTTAAAAAATTCCAAACATATTAGTTGCATTAATTAATTTTATAATTAATTCCCGCTGTCACAACAAATAGCGTGTTTTTAAGAAATAATTTATATCAAAAGATTGGCAATTGTTTATGTCCAATTTCAATGTTAAATTAATTCTAATGACCACCATTGGATAAAATGGTAAAAATATATTCTAATTATACTCTAAAACCCCTCAATAGTATAATTTATCACTATGAATTATTTTGATTAAAAAAGTTGTTTTAAGTATTTTTCACTATTCATAAAAATTTTGAAGTTCTCAGAAAATTACAAAAAATTCAACATAGGCTAATTTCAATATTAGGAATACAAAAATGAAGTGCATTTTGAAATATAAAATTTAAATAATTTTAAAAAGTGGTTATTACTATTCATAACGGCTACTTTGATTTGTCGCGATGTTTTAGAACTCGAAGTTGCGTACAATGCAAGCTATTGTATTATTGAATGAGAAGCGTATCGTGGAAGCTCGGGGTGTTACATGGTGGGATGGAGATTGAATTAGATGATGTTGAGACTCAAGGTACGTAAGTCCTATCATAGGAACTGGTTTTATAAATACCCATGTAAGAAGAAACTATTCTTGAGACACAAGTAATGTGTGGGAGTACAAGAGATGTTAGAGAACCAGAATGGTATGGTTTTCTAATCAAAAAGGATAGTGACTAATTATTAGTTTGTAATAATGATCCTATAACATAAAAAGAAGCAGTAAGTGGCATAAATGTTGCAAAGTGAAAATAATCCATCTATTCTAAAATGGATTTCATCTACCAAAATCAAGTCTATATTTTGGTAGATCCTACAATGGATGTAAAACCCATTGGTTTCTAGTGGGTATTCAATAATAAACTAAACATTGAAGGAAAAGTCAGTACCTATAAGGTATGAATATTTATAAATGGATTTTAATAACATCAAGAAATTAACTGAGATAAAACCATTTCACCAGTTGTAATGTTGAGATCCATCAGAATTATACATGGCATTGAGGCTTACCGTGACTATGATATTTTAGAAATGGATGTCAAAACTTCCTTACTTAATGGGATCCATCAGGAAGATGTTGATATAAAACAACCTAAAGGTTTTGTGACTCTAAATTATGAGAATTTATACAAATTGAAAAATAATCCATTTATGGATTAAATCAAGTATCTTGGATATGGAACATTCATTTTGATGAATCTATAAAAGAATTTAGTTTCATAAATAATTAGTGTGATCCTTGTGTCTACAAACAATTTAGTGGGATTTCATTCATTTTCTTAATAGTATATGTTGATGAAATATTACTTATAGGAAATCAAATACTAGTCTTACAGTTTTTTAAGATGTGGTTGAATAAATGCTTCTCTATGAAGGACTTGGGTGAGACATCATATATATTTTAAATCATGATCTATCAGGATAGATCCAAGATGTTGCTCAGCCTAAGTCAATGTAAATAAATTTATAAGATACATAAGAGATTTGGAATGGAAAAATCCAAGAGGGGATTTTTTCCAATGTCACATGGAATTCATCCTTCCAGAAAAACGTTTCCTCAGATACATAGGGAAATAAATAGAATGTAAAGGATTTCATATGCATCATTGATTTGGTCATTCATGTATATTATGATATTTACTAGGATAGATGTTTCCTATGCATCAAGTGTAGTAAGAAGTTATCGAGATGATCCGGATGACCTCTATTTTATGGAAGTCAAGAGTAAATTTAATTATTTGAGGTGTACTGAGGATATGTAACTAGTTTATGGAGGATATGGGGAAATATTTATCAAAAGATATGAATATTATTTCTTTAAAACTTAATAAGATGACATGAAGTCACAAACGAGATACATATTCACTTTGAGTGGAGGTATTGTGAGCTAGAAGAGCTCAAAAAAGGCTATGGTCATAGAGTTTACAGTAGAGTCCAAGTATATTGTGACTTCTGAGGTAGCTAAATAAGCATTATGGATGAAAAAAAATCATCCAAGTTCTTTAATTGGTATATAATAGTAAATATCCTATTACACTCTGTTGTGATAATATTGTAGTGAGGTCTCTCGTAAAAGTTCCAAGTACACATCAATAGATGAAGCATGTACTTTGGAAGTATCATCTCTTGAGGGATTTTTTTAAGAGAGGTGAGGTTTTAGTGAGAAGTATTTCCAAAGATGAAAATATATCATACCCCATGTCTAAAATCTTGACTCACCATAAATATGATTTTTAAGTGAGTTCAAATGGACTGAATGTTGTAGGTAGTTGGATCTAGTCCTCATGGGAGATCCTGTAAGTTGGTGTCCTAGGATTAGCTATTTGAAATTTAATTACAAGTATATTCGATATATTGAATATTAATAAAACATATTATTACATATTTTCCATTGTTCTATAAGACTCTAATGTAATAATGTCCTAGAGTATATGTCACATTGATAAGGTCATAGAAATTCTCTGTTATATTGAGAACCATGAAGTGTTATGATGATATTCTTAAAGAATGTTCTTCTCTTGGATAATGTACTATAATGGGACACATAGTTCGTAGACTCTTAAGTGATAGAACTAATAAGATGATGAGTCTTAGTATCATGATGTTCTCACACGGTAATCACCAATACGAGAGATTATGAGAAAGAATCACTTGTTGGAATTCCACATGTTTTGGAGTTACTAGATATTCTTATATACGAGCATGTGTAATGGTACATGTACATTAAAATTATCATTAATGAATTTTATAGATCATGCACTTAGATTTTATGATTAAAACCATGATGACATATATTCATGGTATGTTTGGTTACATTGTTCTTGTCCTGACTCCCATGTCATTAATGAATAAGATAAAGAAGGATTTATCCCTTCCATATTTATGGAAGCTGATATCTCATCCATTTGATTGAAATAGAACCATTGCATTAAATTCAATGTACATGGTGTAAATATGTGTTTATTTTAGATATTTAAAGAAAGATGTACCAAGAAATTATGGTGGTGACATAGATGTGAACCCTATTTGATGAGATATTATGATAAATGGATTATATTATATAGTGAGTGTTCATTTTTAGTTTTCATCATTTCAAAATTATGTTATTTCTCTTGGGTGACTTGACTCATTTCTAGATAGTAATTTTGGACTTTAGGCAATCTCTCTTGATTTCAATTAGAAATAATCCTAGAGGTTCAAACACTCAGTGTTTCTGATGATAATGATTAAATACAATTTGAATTTAATTAATTGAATAAATACTATTATCAAGAATAAGGTTTAATTTTATTTATGTTTTATTGATCACAAATATATATTGATTAATGAAATATTTAAATTAAATAATTATTTAGGTGTTTAATAAATAAAAGAAGAGTTTAAATAGACCAAGACCATGTCTAATAAATAATATTACTTAAAAAAATGGTTAGATAATATTTTTCGAAGATCAAGTGGGATCGCACCATATAATAATTATAAGAATATTATTATTATATTGTATGAGGTTTATTAAAGGTTTTAGTATTTTTTAAAGGCTAGATTGCAATAAAAAAATATCCTAACCTAAAATATACCTAAAAAAATACCCTTTTATGTCTATAGTGAAGGTAATTGAAAATAGATAATTATTTCAAATAAAGAATTTTCTTTTAACTCCTCTATCTCTCTCCCTCTCAAGAAAATTAAATGTTTGAGAGATTTATTCAAGATTAAAGAATGAGTGATCAAGAATGAACAAAGAAAGACATTTTATTCCCCCCAGTAGCACATAGAGATCGTTTAACATTTATTGGATAGAAATGGAGCATGTGTGGATTTTCCCTAGAAGGATTCTATTCTTGGATCCTTATAGCACAATGAAGGAAATTTGAAAGGGACTTTTCATATGATTAACACCATTAATAAATAAATATTCTTAAGATAAGGTAATCATTTTTTATGACATTAAATAAATTTATTAAAAATTTGATGTTCAAGGTCCTCACTCTTGGTTTTGAGCATATAAAAATTAAAAGAAATTTTAATATATTTCCCAAAACCAAATGCTTCCACTACTCCCAGAACCATCATAAGGTGCCACTTTTCAAGATCCTTTGGCAGTATGGATAGATCCTAGAGGAGATGTGGGATCAGAAGCCTAATGTTCAAGCTAGGTGGATGTCGAGTACTACGTACACACAATTCCAAGAAGTATGCTCACTAGTCTCAGGGCCATATCTTGATTAATTTAGATATATTGAATTTCCATTCAACATGGAGTTGATGCAAGTATAGTCGGGGGTTATAGTAGCTTGGTTAATGCACAACCACTGGTTATGTGATTTTAGATTTTATGATTTCTTTTTCAATAATTATTATAACTTAATACACCAGTTAAACATGCTCACACTTGTTAAGGATGAATTAGTGATGTCCTACTGAGTTTTATTACTTACAACTTGCATAAAAATATCGATGCACATTCAGACATTAAGTTTAGGGATTTGGATAAGGAAAAGGGACCAGTGGCTGATGGATGAGCAAATGAGAATGGAGATGGTAGTATATCGAGATGGACTCCGAAGGACCCTGATGTTTTATTTATTTATTTATCTGCTGATTATTACTCTTATTTGGATTTCCACTTTAGAAGCCCATTTATTATTGTATGAAATGTGTCTCATCATTAAGGTTTGACGTAATTAATCTAATTTCTATTATATTTTTTATTATATATTATTTGTATTATGACATGATACTATGGGTATAGTATCCCCACTATGGGACTTAGACCCTCACTGCTAGTCAGAAACCTCTTGTGTGCGGGGAGCCATACATGAGGTCTTGTAGCACTCTGGTTCAAACCCGACATTTCAGGTGAAGGCATTACAAAAACCATTAAAAAAAGACTCCATACTACAACAAATACCGTTCTTTGTTGTGGTTTTTTCTTCTAGTGGAAGTAGTTTAAACCTTTTCCTATTTATTTAGTGGCGGTTACTAAAGTCACCATGTATTACATGTTCTCTAGTCATTTCCCAGTAGTTTGATTCATTTAGCGGTGGATTTTTATTTGATTTTTTTAATAATTGAGCAATGCTTTTCATTTTATTTAAAGGCGATTTATTAAAAAGAAACTTTAAAAAAAATAGATAAGACGAACCTAACAACTATTAAATATTTCAGTGGATGTTAGGTTTTTTGGTAGTTTATATTAACCACTATTAATTATGATTCAAATTCATTTTTTAACATTGGTTCTTAAAAATCACTTCTCAATATTTTTAAAAAAATATACTTTTTAAAAAAATTTAATAAAAAAATATAAATATAAAAAACTTTGACATGTAATAAACTAAAACATAAATGCCCAATAAACCCATAATATATACATCATACAAGATACATCCATAGTTATAAACATATAAATTCATATTCATCATAACCTCAGTAAACCGATTTCCTCAATCAACCCATACCTCAATTATCAATATACACATATAAAATATGTCCAACAACAACCCATGCCCAATATATTCCAACCCCATGACCAATGTTTCATCCTTATACCTCCACATAATCTCATCAATTGAAACATACCACATAATCTCATAAATTGTAATAAAAATTGAAATTAAAACTAATCATAATAAATCGGAATTACAATAGAATCATTGATAAAATTTAAACATACCAAAGAAACTGAGAACCATCACCACTACCTTATAAATAATGTCTTGAATCGAATGTTAAACCTCTTTCCTTTGGTTAACATCTATCTCCTACAATAAAAACAGTAACATTTAAGAAAAGAAATGCAAAAAGTGAAAAGTAATGGAATATATTTATAATGTTGCACCTAAAATTTGTTATTTTGTTAATAAAAAAGAAGACATTTTAACATAACAAATTAATATACCATCAAAAACACTTTTAAAACATTAATTTTACGATTTAAAATATGATTCAACACTTGAAACAAAAAAGGGATAAGTATATAAAATTATAATAGATTTTTAAATCGATCTGCAATGTGCTCAAATTTTACTTACTATTTTGTAAAGAATTTGATATAAAAGCATATACTATATTTAAAAACTAAATCAATGGCGGTTGTTCCATGGTTTCATGTCAATATAAGGGTTTTCTCTATGGGTTTTACCATTACACGCATGTTTTAGTGTTTTAAAACACTAAAAATGTGTTTTTGGTAATCCTAGGAAAACCATAAATCTGAATGATGTGTTGTTCATTCATACATTTCAAAAACCATTATATAGTCATTATCCTATAATTTTATTGCAATCTGATGATGTTTTCCATGTCTTAACCCCCGATGCAAGCTTTTAAAGGCATCAATACCTTTAAAAAATATTTACTGAACCATTGTGACCATACTGCATGTCAAATTGATGGGTTTTCTACAGTTAAAAATAAAAAATAACACAATAGTGTTTTCCCTTGATTTCACATAAATTTGAGGTTGTTTTCTATGGTTTTGATTGTTACCTACACGTTTATGTGTTTCAAAACACTAAAAACCCATTTACATGCATCTTATGAAAAACTTAACTTTAAATGACATTACTTCGATTACTAAATTTCAAAAATAAATATATTGTCATTTTCCTCTGATTTAATGGAAATCTGATGATGTTTACCTAGTTTTGACCCCCCCAATACACATTTTTAAAGGCTTCAATACATTTAAAAACAATTTATTGTTCCATTTTGACAACAAAACACACCGGATAGGCATGTTTTCTACATTTACATGTACAAAATAACTTAACGGTGGTTTTACCAGGATTTCACATCAATCTGTAGTCTTTTTCTATGGTTTTGACTATTACACACGTATTTTAGTTTTTTAAAACACTAAAAACATGTTATAGGAATCACATGAAAACTGTAAGTAAAAATAATGTGTCATCAATTATTAAATTTAAAAAATAAATATTTTTTCATTTTATTACGATTTCATAGAAATTAGATGATGTTTTCTTGGTTTTGACCCCCTGATGCATGTTTTTAAAGGCTTCAATACCTTTAAAAACTATTTACCTATACATTCTAATCCCATTACATGTTATATTGATGTTTATTCTATGTGTAAACATAAAAAATAACTAAAATATAGATGTACCATGTTTTCTTGTCAATTTAAGGTTTTTTTTCTTTGGTTTTGACCATTACATGCATGTTTTAGTGTTTAAAAACACAAAAATGTGTTTACAGCTATCCAAGGAAAACTGCAACGTGAAATGATGTGTCGTTAGTTCTTACATTTCAAAAATAAATATATAGTTGTTTTACTTTGATTTCATCGTAATTCGATGACTTTTCCTAGTTTTGACCCTCCATCACATGTTTTTAACAGCTTCGATACCTTTAAAAAACTATTTATTAATCCATTCTGACAACATCACATGTAATCTTGACATGTTGTCAATGTGTATACATCACAAATAACTCAACCGTGGTTTTCACATGATTTCATGTAAATATGGATTAATTTTCTCTGGTTTTTTCCATTACATGCACATTTATGTGTTTTAAAACACTAAAAATCCATTTAAAGACATCCTAGGAAAACTGTAACTTAATACAATGTTATGTCCATTCCCACATTTCAAAAATAAATATATAGAAATTTTTCTATGATTTCATGGAAATATGACAACATTTTTCTAGTTTTGACCCCCCGAAGCATGTTTGTAAAGGCTTTAGTACCATTAAAAACTATTTACCAAGCCATTTTGACAACACATCATATCAGATTGAAATTACGCATACACTTCAAAAATAAGACAATAGTGGTTGTCCCATGATTTGACATAAATCTGATGTTTTTTTCTATGGCTTTGACTGTTGCATGTTTTAGTGTTTTAAAATATTAAAAATGAATTTATGGGAATCCTAATAAAACCGTAACTCAAAATGAAATATCATCTATTAATAGATTTAAAAAATCCACCTATGGTTATTGAATTATGATTTCATGGAAATCGAATGAATTTGTCCTTATTTTAAACCCCCACCACATGATTTTAGAGGCTTTGTTAACTTTAAAAATTGTTTACTGAGCCATTCCAACTACATCACACAACATATTGATGTGTTATTAGTGAGTACATGTCAAAAATAACTAATTGGTATATTTACCCAAATTTCACATTAATATGAGGAAATTTTCCCTTTTTTTGAATGTTACACACACATTTTAGTGTTTTAAAACACAAAAGACACATTTAAGGGCATCCTACAAAAATAATAACTTAGAATGATGTTCTGTTGGTTCAAACATTTCAAAAATAAATCTATGGTTGTTTTACTTTTATTTCATAGAAATATACTGATGTTTTCTGGTTTTGACCCGCATATACATGTTTTTAAAGGCTTCAATATATTTAAAAATCATTTACCATGTTATTCCAACCACACCACATGTTAGATTGATGTGTTTTATTTTCATAAATGTCAAAAATAACTCAATAGGTAGTTTAGCATGATTTGACGTCAATATGAATTATTTTTCTATGGTTTTCAGCATTATATTATAGTTTTACTCTTTTAAAACACTAAAAATGTGTTTATAGGCATCCCTGGAAAACCATAAGTCATAATGACATTTTATCAGTTCCTACATTTCAAAAATTAATTTATAGTCATTTTTATAAAATTTCATGGGAATTTGATAATGTTTTCCTGGTTTTGACCTTCAAACACACATTTTTAAAGGCATTCGAACCTTTAAAAATAGTTTACCATCCATTCCGACCACACAACATTTTAGATTGATGTGTTATCTATGAATTCACATCTGAAATAACTAAATAATGGTTTCTTTATGACTTCATGTCAATTTGAGGTCTTTTTCTATTGTTTTGATTGTTACATGCAAGTGTATGTGGTTTAAAACACTAAAAACCTGCTAACAAACATTCCAAAAAATTTGTAACACATAATGACATATCGTCGAGTCCTACATTAAAAAAATCAATAAACAATTTTCTTCTTATCTGGTTTTATGGAGATATGATGAAATTTTCCTAGTTGTGACACCCCGACACACTTTTTAAAGGCTTTAATGCCTTCAAAATTTATTTACAAATTCATTCCAACCACACTGCACATCAGAATTATTTTTTGTCTATGATTACATGTCAAAAATATTTAAATGAGGGTTTTACTATGATTTAAAGTCAATATGAGGTTTTTTTCTTTGGTTTGGAGTATTATACACATGTTTTAGTAGTTTAAAACACTAAAAATGCATTTACAGAAATCCCTGGAAAACTGTAACTTGGAAAAACATGTTGTTGGTTCCTACATTTCAAAAAATATCCATGGTTATTTTCCTCTAAATTTATGGAAATACAACATCATTTTCCTAATTTTGACCCCCTAACATGCATTTTTGAAGGATTTAGTACCTTTAAAAACTATTTACTGAGGCATTTTGACTGCACCGCAAGTCTAATTGATATTCTTTGTATGAGTACAAGTCATAAATAATTCAATGGTGGTTTTCTCATGATTTTACGTCAATATGATATCGTTTTATATGGTTTGAACCATTACACACATGTTTTAGAGTTTTAAAACACTAAAAATACATTTACATGCATCTCAGGTAAACTATAACTCGAAATGATGCGTCATATATTCTTATATTTCAAAAATCAATCCACAATCATTTTCCTCTAGTTTTATGTTTATATGGAATCTAATTCCTATTTTGACCCTCTCCCCCACACACAAATTATTTTAAAGGCTTTGGTACCATTAAAAACTATTTACTATGTCAAAACTGAGAAAATGAGCTTGAATTATTTTCAAACATAAGGATAACAATATATAATTTATTTTTTATGTGTAGGAATCAAACACACGTCAATTCGGTGCAAGATGTTGTCGGTGTGACTCGAAGTTCATGTTTTCAATATAAAAGCCCATTTTTGTTTTATTTAAGGATGTTGTATGTGTTCTTTGAAAATGTGTGAATGATCTATGAAATTTAGAATTTACCTTGATAGGATAAGCTATAAGGCTAGAAATTTCCTTGGGTATCATTCTAGTAATCCATTGAAATATAAAAACTAAATCATTTTCCATTTTCTCTCACCATTGATCCTATGTTTTCCTATAAGAGTATTGTTCTATCACATTTCCATTCAACCTTGAAAATCATCTTTTTGATTCCCTATCAATAGCGCGACTCGAATCCCCACTAGGTGTATTAGTAACTGATGAAGACTCCCTACCAAAGACAACTGATGGAGTAGGTCCAGAACCCATCCAATGTACATGTCTGGGATTCTCCTTCCCTAAAACAATTGGAACTTCATCGTTCTGGGAAACTGATGATGATTTTGTGAAACAGCCCGAGATTTTATGAGAATTATTATTTTTAATTGATGTCTTGTGTTGTACGCTACACCAAGATTATCTTGCACTATACGCAACACCTTATTAGCTTGCAGTATATGCAACACTGTTCTTGGCTCATGTTACACACAATTTCAAGTTGGTTTTGTAGAAATTATTCTATGTAACATTAAATATAGACTTTGTTTAATGTATAAATGAAATATGGTTGTATTTTGTTATACGCAACAACAAAGGAGTCTTGAACTACACGCCACCCTGACATGGCTTGCATTACACACAATCACGACCTTCCTCGATAGCGTGTGCAGTTCATAATACCGGGTTTCACTAAACAACGATATATTGTTATAATATTATTATGGACTAGACGTTATGAATAGTATTAAATAAATTAATTTTATAACCTTATTATTCATCTTACATATATTCTAGAAAATGGTATGAGAATAAAATAAATTTTTCAGGTAAAATAAGTATTTTTCAAAAAATGTACTTTTGCCACCTTTTGATGGCCACCCACTTTAAATCTAGTTTTTGACATGATTATAAGTTATATTTGAAAAAATAAAATTATTCCTTGGAATAAGGATATAATATTTAATTTGGATAAATTTTTATATTATTATGATAGCTTTCATATTATTATGAATTGTAAAAACACGATATATTTTAATTAAAAACAAATTTTTTCATCGTAGTAATTTATACGGGTAGATTATCTTTTTAATATGTTTTAAAGTGTAGTTAGAATATATTTTTACCATTTAATCCAATGTTGGTCATTGGAATTAATTTTACTTTGAAATTGAATATAAACAAATGCCGATCTTTTGATAGTTATTGTTTCTTAAAAACACGTTATTTGTTTTGATAAAGGGAAATGATTTTAAAATTAATTAATTCCACTTTTATGTTTTTAATTTTCAAAAATGGACATCATTTTTTAATTTTGAATATCAAATATATCTTAGGCTGAATTTTTGGTATTTTTCTGAACAACTTCACTTTTTGATGAATAGTGAAAACACTTTGTTTTTTGGTTAAAACTGACTTTTTATTTAAATAATAATTTATATGATTTAAAATTTTTTAGGTCAAAATAGATACATAATTCTTATATATGTTAAATGAAATTAATTGAAATAATTTTATAATAATTTTAGATTTATAAAAAATTATATTGAACTTTTCACCATCTTTTACCAACTCCTAGGAGTTTTTGCAATTGTTCATAAAACATAATTTTACCACTTTTGTGAGTTGAATTTCGAAATTCCGAGAGTCACAGTTAATGTCAAAGAGTAAAATGTGGTTCAATTAGATAAAAATAATTTTTTTGGTGAATAGTACCTTTCTCAATTTTATTTACGACGGTTAAAAGTAAATAGGGTAATTCAAGGTCAAAAGAATATTATAACAATTCAAAATTACCATAACACTTGTCCAAAACTTATTGGATGAGTAATGGCAGACCATGGGAATCCTTGGGTCGATTTTGGGACCCCATGGAGCCACTTATGAATGACAATATCACATTAGATTAATTAATTTAATGTAAAGTAAAAATTGGCATTAACAAAAATACTTTAGTAATTTATTTTTATAAGGGGATATATAAATTATCATTTCGAATATAAATATTCATTGGAAAACTAAAACTATTTCCTACATGTTGGTATTTTTATATAATTTTTAGACATCATATAAATTAAATTATTTATGACACAATAATGTTGTGGTATTTACCTCATTAATAAATGATTTAAATAAATAAGAATATAATGATTAAAATACTATCCAAAAAATGTCCAATTCTGATGGGATGATTTTATTTCTACCATGAGTCATCTTATCTTCATCTTTAATTATTTTGGGACCTTTTGAAACCGATGATAAGTTTATAATAAAATAATATTTCCACACTTTCCAAAAGAGCCCCTCCTCCCCCTTATAAAAGGAGACCACTTCAATGGAATTCCTCACACCTCTCATGCCTTTTGGATCATCCAAAATATACCAAAATAATCTCCCTGTATCCATATCCGCCCCCTAGAAGCCTTACATTATGCATAAGGAACTTCAAGAAGTCCTTTTTGGTTCAATCCAAAGGAAGTTACCCAAATTAAAGGTAATAGTTTCTCTTAAAATGTTTTCTTTTATTCTACTTCTCCAACCCCAAAACTCTTTTTAATCCTTTCTATTGTAAAAAAACCAGTATCTCAAATATACTAGGATGTTGTTATGAGAATTATTCGAACTACACTTACACACACCTCTATTTAATGGATGAAGAACATAATGTTTCAGTGATGGAAGACTAACACCTCACGAAACGATGATTGTTCGATTTTCTCCTACCGCCTCTCACGGTGGCCATTATGATGGCACTGTATTTTTATATGATATATATTATGTTTATTATTTCCATTGGCTTATTTACTTCCCAATTATATCAATTCTTTATGTTTTCCATAGTGTGTAAATACGATGATCTCATTTGAGTAAGTGTGGAATACTGCCCCCTCAAAGTGATATGATTCGTTAATGATTTATGTGGGATGTATAAAGGATGGAATTAATGATATTATATATGATATTATACTGGAATTATAATATATATATTCCATTAAAATAATTAATTGAAATGAATGTAGCGTTCATGTGTACGTACGGCTTACCGTCTCCATTAATGGTGCATTTCATTTCTTACCTCCATATGTTATGTACTATTATAAATACATGTATATTCTGGATATATAATAAATATATATGATATATAAATCATGATTTACATTATAGACGTAAGTAAATCATGATATAAGTAATAATTACATCATGAACAACAAGTCCAAACACGTACGATAAAAAAGATGATTTTACCCAAAACGTTGCTTTAACATGGGATTTACAAAAGAACGGGAAATATAAAGTCATAAGTGAACCATATATGATATCATAACAATGAATACGATTCATTAAAAATTCAATGTCATTATTTAAATCATTATACTGGAGGTTCAGATACATATGAAGCATATCAGACCTAAGGTAAGGGATAACCTTTCCAATCTCGTTCTTATCCGAGATTGTTTATTCGTAAGTATTTGCTAGGGTTATTGTTATCATCCAATTCCATGTTTTCTAAAAGTGTTTTTATTTATGTTTTATTTCCTTTTTACCAATTTTGAGTATTCCTACATGTTATTTAAGGAATCATTTTTTTGTTTAAGTTATGAGGTACTTTTTGACTTTTCCGAAAAAAGTACGAGGAGAATGTTTTTTAACTTATACGGCAGAAAAGATCATTATGGTTTTATAAAGCCTTATTTTCATGGAGCTTATTCCAAAATATTTCATGACTATTTTCAAAAAAATATATTTCTTTTAAAATTTCATGATTTTTTGTGAAAAGAAATTTATTTTGAATAAGGAAGAATATTTTCCTCAAGAAATCATTTCAAGTGTTTTATCAATACCATTTTTTCATCTAAGATGAAATTACTTCATATGTGTATTTTTCAAGTATAATGTCTCTATGATTTTCATGGATTCACTTTTATTATGATGAAATGATATCCATTTCTTTTATATGGATTATATTATGATGATATGATGTTTATGAGACCCATTTTATTCCTTGTGTTATGATGAATGATTTATGTTTATGTTGTGGAACACGAAAGAATGATTTCATTATGAGATGTGTGGGACCTATATCTCCCTCCAATGAATTGGGTAAAGATTTATATCTCATGAGATAGACATGGCTGGAATGGAAAGTAAATCCAGTTCAGTAATACAGGGCTGGAACGATAAGTAAACCCGGTTCAGTAAGGGACTTTGTCCACTAAGATGGTCTTGGCAGTAATGACTTGGCTACTATGGAAATCATTACATGTGCTTAATGGATTCCACAATTACATGTTTTATTCCCATTATATTTTATCATGATTAATGTTCCTTTATGATCTATACCTTATGTACTTCCATGTTTAATGTCATTGCCCAATATTTTGATGTTTAAACATTATGTTCATGTTTTTATGTTCAAATGTATATGATTTGTTTTATTTTATCCATTCTTACCCTTTCTGAGCATTTGAGCTCACCCTTTATATATTTTATTTTCCCTAGGATATAAATATATGTTTTTGGTAATAAAAAAATGTGAAGATCATTATGGGAGATGTTGAAGATCTTTCACCATGATTAGAAGATTATATTCCGAGTTTCCAAACACACTAAACTATTACGGTCCTTGTGTATCTGTTTTTGTTATGTATTAAGTACTACAAAAAAGTAATGTAATGTCCATGTACGTCAAGCATTTGTGTCTCAACATTTGGAAGGGTTCACATCCCATAGTTCTTGAATTTGAACCGTTAAATACAAAAATAATAACATTTATTTTTTAAAATATTTGAACTTCATAATATTATCTAATTAATAAAATTTTTATTACTATGTATTGTTATTTCATTACTATAAAATAAAAATATTGAAAAATAAATTATAACAAAAAATAATCCATGAACCCAATTAATTGGGTTTGGATATATATATCAAACGGTGCTAAATTGGCATCATTTTATTCATGTATCCAGCCCCATTTAGTTGGGTTTAAGGATTTTTTTGTTATAATATATTTTTCGTTATTATTTTTTTATAGTAATGAAATAAGATGAAATGATAATGAAAAATACTTACTCTAACATCTTTGGTAGGGTCATTTACAAAACTAACATCAGATTCCCTATGCACTTTAATCCACATCTATGTATGGCCAACAGAGTAAACTCTTTCATTATCCATTATAAAAAATATAAACAAGTTAGAAAAAATTTGACTTATAATAAAATTCTTTAAATAATAATGAATAAAATACAAACAAAAATATTCTTTTTCTAAAAAACACTAAGAAACAATGATATTAATAATGAATTATTTATCATTATTCACAGTATTGTTTTAAATAATTCCTACAAAAAATAGAAACATTAATAAAAATTATAATTTTGTTTTTTTATGTTATTACGATACTCTAAAATATTCAATTACCTCATGAAATGCATCTATGTTAATATTGACAAACGAATTCCATTTCACATTGAGAAATTAATTCACACACATTCTCATACATCTATCATGTGCTAAAAGTTATTTCATTAAACTCATGTCATAATATTCATTTAAAATCTCACCATTTCATTCCTAATTTTTTCATTGTGCCTGGGCGTGAAATAGAGTCGGGGACATCCAAATGAAAAAACATCTACAAATAAAAAAAATAACACTATACAAGTATATTACAAAATTTAATTCATGTCAGGTAAATTATATATCAAGGAATATTAAATTGAATTACCTTTATTTAAGTATCAAAAACCTCATTTTTCCAAGATGTAGGAATATGCCTCCAATATTTATAATTAATGGGAATGCTCCTTGTATCACAAATAAGCTTCTTAAAAACCTACCCATAGATTCTGGAATCATCATCAGTAGGTACCCCAAACTCATCAAATGGAATGATAATATTGAATTCCTTCAGTTCTCATATATCTGTCATGTTCAAATTTATATATCTTCTATTGGTATTTTTATCAATTTGAAAAATGAATTAAACAATTAATAAAATATATAGTTTTTTACAATGAAATACATACCAGTAATATTAACTCACCGATATCCACTAGATGAAGGGATGTCCAACTTCTCCATAGCTGGAGGTGAATTGGATGGTGGGATACTAAAAACATCTAGGGAATGGCTGGCTCGCTGGTAGTCTCAAGTACAACTGAATCACTCAGATCCACTGAAGCCGACGGTAGTTGTGGTGTGCTCCGAGATGATCACCAGCTAGGATTTTGAAATTTATTTGTTCTCATAATTCATGCAATACAATTGGTTCAGATATATTAAATGTATAGAAAATTAAAAACTAATATTTTTTTACAAAAATAAAAAATAAAAAATAGAACAATGTATATATGTATGAACCACTTATCAATGAGAAATTGTAATATATTTTCATTACCAATTTCTAAATTCAATTATTTTCATCTTCAATATCTTCAATATTATAGACCTCCATTGTGACGAGCGCATCATTTTCACCCTATCTTGCATGTTCTATTGTTTCCATATTGTCAGCAAAAAATTATTCAATGTTTTGTGGTTGATTAGGTTCACTGTCACAAAGTACCAATTGATCTTCATTACTCATATCATATAAGTCTCTCTACTTTAAGTGTAAAAAAAATATGACCTTCATGTATTTCATCATCCACATAATAAAATATCTTTACTTAAGAAGCCGAGATAAATGGATCATTCTCTACATGATAATTAGTATGGATAAATCGAGAGAAGTTGATAGAATTAAAATGTAATGAATCATTCATTATACCCTTATCAATATTAACCCAGTTTCATTTGAATTAGACAGCCATAAACTAACCATGATAGTTTAATTAAATTATATCATCCAAATTTCCATAATATCCCACATTTGTAAGTGTAAATACACCACTATTTTGAGTTTTTAAGTCTTCTTCCTGATAAATGGAATGAAACCTAAAGCCATGAATATTGTAGGAATCGAATATCTAAGACTTTATTAGAGGACCTCAACCCAAAAAAAATAAAAGCATTTGATATTTCAGCTTGATTTTCAACATTCATTACATAGCAAAAATATATAATGGTTTAGTTTTATCATAGACAAAATAACTACATGTCAATAATATTAATATGTGTATATAGTTACCCGATGGGTGATCCATTTGACAATATCCTTATTAACATATTTTTTGAATTCCATCTCATTTCATGATCTACCCCTTAATCACTTATTTGTTTGACATCACAATTCTTCAATAAATGGCACTGAAATAAGACTACTGAGCATTATATATCTATGTGCTTATGGAAACATCAATTCATTCAGTGTTTAATTTGATCCCTATTCAAGTGGTTATCCAAAAATTGGAAATATTGATAACATGTTTTCAAAATGATAATTAGTGGAGATATGATCAAAACCTTAAACACGATTGAATCTAGCCTCAATCCCATCCAAATACCTTTAATACAAGGTCAATCGCTATTTTGATATGTAACCATTAGCAATATAGCCTTTTGGTTGATATTTATTCATCATATATGATTTCAAATGACCGATGTACCTGATGAAAAAAATAAGAAACATATAAAAAAATTTATGCAATAATTTAATAAAATTAAAATTCACTAATGAAAATTAAAATAATATCATTGTACCTCTCAATTGGAAACATCAATTGATAATGTTATGGTCTGCCATGTTTAGCTTCTTCAACCAAATGAACAATCAAATGAATCATCACAGTGAATAATGAAGGGGGAAATAACATCTACAAATAAAAAAGTTTTAGAACAATTCTTTCCTGATGTTTATCATGCTCAGTTGGATTTATATTTTTTCAACAATGCTCTTTGAAAAAGGTAAAATATTTTATTTTTCAGTTAACATATTACAAAATGCCAATGAAAATAGTTGTTCTATCAAAATACATGAGTTGTGACTTTTCGATCCATGTAACTTTCAGTTTTTTAGTCAATGCACCTTGAAATATTACATGAATATCCATCTTCCACTTTTAAATTCATTAATGTTTGAAGGAATACGCCTTTCTCTTGATTTTTCTTTCTAAAAATAGTCAAAGGATACTTTCCATTATCATTTTCCCAAAAATAATGTTTTATATTCATTGACTCCAAATTCTTATGAGCATTAAAGTGATCCTTTGATTTACCTTTCTCATTATGAAATTTGAAAATTACATTGCCAGAGAATTATTTCTCAATATTCATTATGTCAAGATTATAAAATATCTAATTAAACTCCTAATAAGGAATTTTGAAAAATATAGCCACTATTTTCTTGTTCTAGATTCTTCAAATATTGTACCTTTAACCCTTTTCCCCTTCTGTAAAAAGATTATATATTCCAAATTCTTCAATGACACTCATTAATTTTCCCATGAATTCTGAACCTAATAACACTTTTAGTGGATTTCTCAGTTTAATATCTTCATTGAATCGTGTCTTGTTAAACCTATATTTATGAGAAGAAAAAAAGAAATCAATGATGATACATAAAACATCATTTTCTTATATAAGGTAATAGTTGATGAAAAAAATTACAAACTAGACAAGAAAAACTAGTATGAGTGTTTCAATCAGATAAATTTCCTAATCCAAAAATGTTAGTAATTGTCTATATTAAATTAGCAAGTATTTTTAAGTGGTTTCGTATTGAAGGGTCATATGTTTCCATTCCATCATCTCATAATCCTCGCAATTATTTGATTAGAGGTTGAGGGTATACATCAATTCCATTTCTTGGAATTTTATTTCTAGAAATAATCATCAAAATAAAAAAATAATATTTATTTATACACATCTATGGAGGAAGATTATAAGAAATCAAAACAACTGGCCAAATACTATAATTAGTACCTAAAGTGCAAAAGGGGTTAAAACCATCAGAATCCAATCCCAAATGTGAATTCTTAAGATTTGAAGAAAAATATTGATATAATGAATCAAAAATATTTTATGATATTGAATCTTTTGGATGTCTCATCAAGCCATCATTACTATCTTGATCAAGTCACTTCATTTCCTATATAGTCATAGATGCCATGAATAATTTTTTCAAGCATCATATCAAAGGAAAGTAATGAAATAATGTTGAAGGAGTTTTCTTATTTTTTTTCTTCTTGGGGTTGCATTGATATATACTCTCATTGTTGTTCATTGACATTCATCTAATTTTATTAAATCTTATGAATTATCCTTTTTCGGACTCTTCTCCCTAGTAAAGAATGAAATCATTAAGGAATTGTTATATATTTATATAATACAGTCCAAGTTTATTTATGTCTTTATTAATCTCATAGAATGATGCAAGGATCATAGCTTCACTAAATGCATCATGGCGATACTCTAAAATCATGTACATTTATTTTTCAATAATCTCACAGAGGCAGTTTATATGATACAACATAAGTAGAAAATAAAACTTTGAATACTTACCTCACCCTTCATACAGTATTTGTTGCACGTCTTCAACTAATTCATAAGGATCATTTTTTGGTCATTGAACATATTATAAGGATTAAAATTATGAGGTTCAACTGAAGGTTTTTTTGATCTATTGAAATATGGGACATTATATCCTGCAAAGAAAAATGTTTCATTTATCAAATTTCAAACTAAATTCCCCTCTAGAGGGTCACATTGTGCTTCCTTGATAGGATCATATTTTTTTTGAATTTCCATAACAATATATTTACCATGCCAAATCCTACATATATATTGAGCAGAAAATTGTTTATATATAAAATCATCATATACATCATTTTTATTTAACCATCACTTGAATTTTCAATCAGGACATACACATTTTATTCTACCATCCACTGATCAGTTTTTAATTACATAATTTTTTTTTCAAACTCTTATCATAACGAGGTGCGTTTCGAGGTAATGTAATCCAAATTTTATACATAGGTATTGGATTTTCACTCTTCTCCCTGTATATTCAGATATAAAGATATAAATGCTTAATCATACAAGTACAATTAAATGTAAACATCAATTAACTTCGTTAATATTGGCCACCTAATTTATTCTAAAATTCTATAAATATAGTATTTAATATCACAGTGAACATACATGTACACTCAGTAAGTTATTACTTTGAAAGTCTCATGCTAGTGTGGAATAAGCATACTAAATATTTAGTGAATAATTAATAAAAACAAATGGTTTACTATCCTCTAATCAACCATTATCCAAAACTCACCAAGGCTTACTCACCAGGAATTCATGAGGGATAAATGATTCATGCAGTTACAGACTATTTATAACCCAACAGACAAACAAGCATTCGTAATATAAATGATTCATGATCCCTATTTATAATAGGCATTAATGATAGTTATGCGTATAGGATTTCTATGTGATAAAATTTATCATTTGATTGTACAATATGATATACTACATAGGGATATATCAAAACAATCATATAATATGAAAAAAAATTACACATTACGATTGGGGATTGCACTCTCTATGAAATGGGGGAGAGGGGTCACCATTGGGATCACCATCAAGGAGCAGGGGGTCATTGTGGGGTCATCATCAGGTAGCAAGTGGGGTTGGGGTCACGAGGATCATATGTGAGAGTGGAAAAAGGGGTGGTCACCATCGAGGATGAGGAGTAATCCATCGGGGGGAATTGGGGGAAGGCGGGAGAGGTATGTTGTCAAATATAAGGGGGTTAGTGTTGGGGAGATGTGGGGTCGTGGGTGAGGGGCGGTCACCTACATTGGGGAGAGGTTCGACCAAGGGGGAGGGGTGGTAGCCGGTGTTGGGGATAGGTTGGGTAGAGGGGGGGGGGGGGGTAATCATTGGCGATAGGGAGAGGCATGATCGTGAGTGAGGGGCAACCGCTGGAATTGGGGAGAGGCGGGATCGAGGGAGAGGTGCGGTCACCGATGTTGGGGGAGGGGCAGGGTCGATGGGGAGGGGTGGTCATCAATGTCAGGGAGAGGTGGGGCTGAGGGATCGGTGGGGGGTAGGGGGAGGGAGGGAGTCACTAGCACATGGGAGAGTCATGATCGATGTGGGGATGGTCACCAGTGTTGTGTATAGGTGAGGCCGAGAGGGAGGGGTGATTGCCGACGTCGATGAGAGGTGCCCCCAAGGGGGAGGGGCAGTCCCCAGCATCAGGGAGAGGCACGACCAAAGGGGTGAGGGGGTTAGGGCATCAGGTGGAGGGGTTGGGGTCAGTTAATTTTTTAAAATATTAGTATCGGTTTCATTGAAACCACCCCTATATTTAAAATATATATAATAATATTTTTTTAGTAGTGATTTTTAGAACTGCCACTAATAAAATTTCACCAAGACCACACTTTTTGTAGTGCTAGATAACATAATTTGACTGAATGTTACCCTAAAAGTGACATATAAAATTTTATTATCGATTCTAAATATATTAAAGTAACCAATAAATACCATCTCTCTAACCTCTCAAACAATTGGATTTCTCTCACTAGAATTTTTTCTCACTTTATGAATTTTCTCACCGATAGTATTTTTTATTAGTTTATGGAATGTATCTCACGAAAAGAAGTATCACCCAAAGGAATTTATTTTTTACATTAAGGAATTTCATTCACACCTAGATGTGATATAGTATGTACATGAACAACATTATATTATTTCTTCATATGAATTCAATGAATTTTGAAATAAAATCATTGAATCATTGTACACATGTAACATACCAAAATCGGATGTCACTCAGCTGTGCCCCAACCCTAGTTGGCTACATGGCCTTAAACACATCATTCCAAATGCCAGAGGCTTATGACTAGTAGTTAGGGACTAGGTGAGTCATTTGGGAGACTATACCCCGATTACCATAATTTATCACAACAGAAGTCAATCACATTAAATAGTGAAAGCAGATACAATAAGCAGCCAATAGAGAAAATAGACAAGCAGGAGAAGAATATGTAACAAGCCTGAAGTGTCACATATACCATGATGTAGATGATACATGTATCTAGAAAATATCCAAAATAGTTATATAAAAATATAATAAAATACAAGTATCTAAAATCCAAAATGACAAAAAAGTGCCCTCGTAGCATCGAAAGACTCATCTTAGTCATATGTTCCCATGTTCTAAAACAATGATCGACAAATAGTTTTAGGGAGCATTCTCCTAATATCACCTATAATTATATCATTTGTTTGGGTCACCAAGGAGGCCCAAATAGGATGCGAGTTAAACATCCCAATAGGTTTCCACCTAAATATCTATACAGTTCTAAGAATTACTTCAAAATATGATAAAAATGTTATAATAAGTAGTAATGTAATTGTGAAAGCCCAAAGAATATAACTACTGTAAACAATTAATACTAAACATCCACTTATGGCTCCCCACAACAAGTTTCGGCTCCTAACATGGAATCTAAAAGAAATATAAACAAACTACACAACCTTTCCACATAACCATCCATATCATGTCCACACATCCTTACCGTATAAAGAAAACTATATAAGAACCCCACAGCCTTGTCGTACAACCACAATCATATATCCCACAGTCATTCCATATAATGACGTGTAGATCACGAAGGGCTGGATCTATGGTGCTGAAGACTAAGGCATCCTCTTCAAGTATCAGGAGAATCTTGATGGAAACATGGCATAGGAACTGGTTGGAATCCTAGGAGCATGTGTACCAACATGTCCTACATGAGTCCAAGATAACTAGATCCAGGGGGTAGAAAAGCCTAAGGCATCTCATGGAATAAATACCAAAGGTGCATAATCAGCCAAGGTGTCTACTACCGCATTCCAGAACCATGGAGATCCATTCATGGAATCTATGTAAATAATCAATCATTCTATGACTTTAACAATTTCAAACCATATGAGACTACCCACTCATATAAACAATTACATTAAAAAAATCAATGAGGATACCCACTCATTTAAACCATTACATCTCAGGAGTATACTCACTCATGTACTCCACTTTCATTTAATCATGTCACATGGATATACCCACCCACTTATCAACAATTTCCATATAACACATCAAATGGGTATTCCAACCCATTAATCACAATTGCCAACAAATCAATTTAAGCAATCTAAAAATAGCCAACGAGTATACCCACTCATTTAAAAAGTTCCATTTAATTATTTAATCAAGTTAGGCATGGAATATTATAATAACACAAGGTAAGGAGGCATGATATCTCCAATTTATGTAATTCCGGCTCATTTAAGTACAATTGAGCTTCCTTAAACTAGGAAAACTCGAGGTCACACCCCATGGGTAGTTCATCAATGGTAAAAACCAAAGTAAATGAATGGTGCACCCCATGGGTTTCCTTGGGTTGGGTCAGCTACCAAAAACATATCTCAAAGAACCTAAGCGAGTCCCAAATAGGTCTTACCTCATCTATTTCAGATTATCACTTTAAAATTGGGTTCGTGCTAAAAAGTACAGTGGGCAGAAAAAAGGTCAATAGCTATATAAAGAATCAAAATCCAAATGAAAAGTATAGACCACCAAATTTATCTCATTAGTGGATTTCTTATCTAGTATCAAGTCCTAATTCATCCTGGTTGGGAATAAATTTAAAGAACATATTAAGAACAAGAAATCATGGCATAAAAGCCTAAATCCAAACAAAGCAACTATTGTTATAAAGAATCAATAATGGCTAAAAAGGAATCAATATCTTACCATTGTGGTTCCAAAAAAATGGAAGGGAATGAAATGGAATCCAAATGGGTGCTAGATCTTAAAAACTGGATAAGAATGTTTTTAGGCTTCAAAAGAGAGAAAAAAGGCTTCTATCCAAAAAAAAATAGAGGTCCCTACCTCTATTTTTAATATAGTCAGAAAATTAAATGACAAGTAATTTCCTTATATGGTGTGTAATGATCGGTTTTCCTTTAATGGGGTAAAACCCTTACACATCTTGAATGTTCCTAGACAAACCATTACATGTTATGAAATTGGATTACACAGTGTGTAATCAAATTACACATCATGTAATTGGACAGCAACCGGTACACAACCTTCTTGCCTATTATTTCCCAAAAACTACCCAACCAGCCCATGAACCAGCTTAGGGTCTATGCCAAAAAAAAATTAAATGATTCATACCTCATGAAAAACCTAGGATCTTACAATCTTATCCCCTTAATGCAATTCTTCCCCAAATTTCCCTCTCATGGGTAGTCATGGTCCATTTGAAAAAACTCATATCACTGAGCACGTATGTCAGCCTCCCACTCCTAAGTATCATCTTGTGAACAGTCTTGCTTCCGTAGAACCTATACTAGAGGAATTGACTAACCTTGTATAACCTTCATGGTCCTATAAAAAATACAAATTAATGCTCCTTGAAGGATGCATCAAATTGTAGCTCAAACTCCTTGGGTTGAAAAGCATGTGATGAGTCCGAATTATAATGGCCTAGTTGTGATAAGTGGAAGATTTCATGCATGGCTCAATACATCAAAGGTAACTAAAACTAATAGTATAATTATTTGAATCTCTCAAGAATCTCGAATGGACCAACATATAGTGGTGAAATCTTACCCCGTATCATGATCCTTCTATGTCCCAACCTTTGTGAAACACATAAAAAGACATAATCCTTGGCCTCAAACTCTAGAGGTCATATATGGTGATGAACATAATATTTCGATCAATATCCTGCAGTAAGAATCTGCTTCTAAATCAACTAGATCTACTCAAAATTCTCTTACATGAGACAAGGTCCCAGTAAAGCTACCTCACATACCTCTAGCCATCACAAGGGTGATTTGCAGAGCCTAATGTACAAACCCTCGTAAGGATACATCTGTATCGTTTCCTGATAATTGTTATTATAGGAGAAGTCATCTAGTGGAATGTTTCTCTCCCATGTTCCCCCAAAATATTGGACACATTCAATCATCATGTTCTCTAGTACTTGTATCACACAATTTGATTGGACATCCGTCTGAGGGTGGTGGAATGTGCTCAAAAGCACCTATGTTCCCAGTTCCCTCTGAAAACTCTATAAGAAACGAGACGTAAAGTTGGAATCCCTATTTGAAATTATTGTACGTGAGAACACGGGAAGTTGTATTATCTCATGGATATACATCCTTCTAAGAACATTAACATCGATGGTATCCTTGATCGGTAATAAATGATCAACATTTTTGATCCCGTCAACAACAACCAACACAACATCGTTACATCAAGGCGACTGTAGTAATCGAGTAATTAAATCCATTATGAAATCATCTCATTTCCACTTTAGAATAAGTAAATGCTATAAAATCATGGATGGTCATTGATGTTCCTACTTCACATGCTGACAGGTGTAACACCTCGTATCAAAACTAGCTATCTCACTTTTCATACATGGCCATTAGTATTGATGATGCAACTCATGGTACATCTTGCTGACTCCAGGATGTAGTGCCCAATATTAAGTAGGAAACTCTTGCATCATATCCCAATGTATATCCACTAGAACCCAAACACATCCACTGATTTGTAGGATCTCATCAAGACGTATGGTCCAACCAGGAGGAGGGTCCTCACCTTCTACACTGTCCCATAGGACTAGACCCTCTGAATTCGATAACTGCCTCATCCTTAATTTATCTAATAGGGTAGATGTCACAAGTATGAATGTTAGATATGCCTATCCCTAACTTTTGTGCACCTCCATACAGATCTTAGAGAATAACGCCATAAGTTGCCACTCGCTACTTGCCTGCTGCACTGTCTGTATCTGAGTCCACGTGCTCAGTGAATCGAACATTACATTACCTTTACTAGTAATGTATTCATGCTTGAAGTCAAAAGATTGTAGGTACTCCACCCACCATTTTTGCCTCATATTCAAATATTACTCTGTAATTATATACTTCAGGATTTTGTAGTCTGTATACACCAATAAATGATCTCCCAATAAATAATGTCTCCAATAGTGAAAAACATGAACAACAACATCTAAATCATGATCATGCATATGGTAATTCTTCTCATCTAGCCTTATAATCTCAGACTCATATTACCAAACTATATCCTCCTACATCAGCAGTACTCCCAGCCCAATACTTGATGTGTCACAATTAATGATGGAACACTTGGTTCATCAGCACCATGAAAACTACTATCGTGTTTGTGAGTCTGAATGGCATTACCAAATACTCATATAGACCATACCTACTATGAAATGTTGTACGAGGTATGTCTGTGGGTCAAATATGTACCTAGTGATATCCTAAACATAGTTCAATTTTCAAGAATACTTGGGATCCTATAATCTTATCAAAAATTTCATCTATTTTTGGAAAGGGATATCAGTTTCTAACAATTAGCTGATTCGAATTATGATAATCCCCAAATATCCTAAGAGTTATATCCACATTTTTTTGAAAAAAGAACTGGAAAACCCCATAGAGAAGTATTAGGTCAGATAATCCCCTTTTCCTCCAAATACTCTAGCTTCCACTTAATTTCTTACAACTCCATTGTAGCCACCTAGTAAGTAGAAATGGATACTAGTGCATCTCATAACACCAGTTCAATGGAGAACTCAACCTATCTCTCGAGAGGTAAACTAGAAAATCCATCTGGGAACATGTCCCTGAAACAATCCACCATTAGAGGAAAGTCCACCTGACTCACTCCGTGGTCATCCAAAATACAAAATAGCAATCTAGGTTTTCATTTTCCCAACTCATGATGATCTAGTCCATATCAACTCACCTGGACACCCCATTCACCCTTGTGAGTAAACACTGCTTCCTCTGGTGATGTGAATGATACCCATAGTTGATAGTAGACAACGTAAGATCGATAATATACTAAACAGTCCATCCCAAGAATGACGTCAAACCCTATCATCTCAAAGATATAATTATCTCAAATGAAGTGACACCCACTAACCTCAGCAGGGTACTCAATGCACTGGAGCACATCATCCATTTTGCTTCCCAATAGTATTTGTAACATTAAAACTCTTTCAAAATACCACACAACAAGTCCAAGGATTTTCACCATAGGTGCGGATATAAAACTATGAGATACACCTGTATCAAAAAGAGAAGATCCAATAATAGAGGCTATTATGATCATTCCTCTCGCTATAGACAGTATGAAACCTTTCTCCTCAAGGGTAGGTTGTACATAATATAATTGACATATACCACGACACTGTGGAACAACCTCACTGCTCAGAATAGGTCCCCCTCGATCAATAGGAGTAATTGGTTTATGGCTACCTCAGTAAAGACCACTATTTATGCATCCTGATCAGCCTACATTGCTCTAGCTCCCTGCTTGACATAGATCATAGAAACCTACTCCTGAACCTGACATCA
The DNA here is from genome assembly GCA_963277665.1 of Viscum album. Lineage (NCBI taxonomy): Eukaryota > Viridiplantae > Streptophyta > Magnoliopsida > Santalales > Viscaceae > Viscum > Viscum album. The sequence continues at coordinate 956,290,402 of OY728148.1, read as the reverse complement.
GAGATAACCCCCTCCCACTCACAACTGAAGGGAAGGTCCTGCAAAATCATTGCATGCATCCCATCCCTCCATATGCTTGTCACATGACTGGGTTGCAGTCACGCTGATTCATCATCTGTCCTCTCCTACCACACTAGTGAGAAAACAACGAGCTACTGGAACTCATATCCAAACTGATGCTTATCTCATGGGAAAAATCAAAACAATGCTTCCTTCATGAAGATGTATAACCACTAGGTTGAGAAGAAACAATTCCCTAATCTATATCCTCAAATTTCCTTAGGATCCACTCTATAATCAGTGCCTGATTCACAATATTAGTGATAGAGGTCAACCTGAACATGTTGACCTGGAATTTGATAGTATGTTGGAGTCCTTCCTCAAAGCATCTCACTCTCAACAACTCATCAGTAAGGTACATCTGTGCAAAACTATGAAACTCTGTAAAGTATGTTGAGTACTCTATAACTGTCATGGTGCCCTGCTCTTGATGCATGAACTCACTAGATCACTCTACCCATAGTGTTGTGGGGAAAAATTAGTCAAGGAAGTAGGTCTAGAAATTAGTCCAACCCATTTCTCGTAGCCTTTTAATCTGGTTCAGAACATCCCACCACTACATTACTACTCCATTTATCATATAAGGGGTGAGCTTGACCCTCCTCTCAGGAGGTGTCTCTAGATTCTCAATGATAGCTAGTGTGGTCTCAAGACACAACTCAGAAGCTTGTGGACCATTTACCCCTCAAAACGTGAAAGGATGTTGCTGCTAGAACACCCATGTCAGCTCGGCCATAGTCATGGTAGGCTATGGTGCTCCTTGAAATGTTTGTATATAGAAAAATAACCGCTCATGGAACTATGCCTCAGCACCTATCTCTGAAATAGTATATTGTACCACAATAATCACTAAAAGAGGATACACTAGTATCTCATGGTCCACCACCTTCAAAGCATGGTCATCACCACCCTCTTGGCATACCATTGGAGGTCTCTATGGTGACATGCATTTACAATGCCAAACACTCACCTCCGAAAGGGATGATATCAACGTCGCATCTCAAAAGTGTAGGACTAGTCAAAACCCTCCTAAAAATAAGTCATAACACACAACCTTATCCCAAATCCATGAATGTATAAAGAAAAACAACAACACAACTAGAAACACTACCTCTCACCCAATCACAATCCGGGTGTAGGTCAAGTCTCTATTTTCCATTTATTCTCATTTAACAGTTATTATTTGACATGATTTAACCAATGGTCCACCATTTTCATATCCTTGAGGACCCATAACACCTCATGAAACAAAATTTGATTCCCATATAATCCATACACATCAAATTTACTTTAAAATTTTTATTTAAAAGGTACTTCATTTTCTATTTCATAAGGGCCCATAAAACTTATAAATTGAAGGATGATGTCACTTCTCTATCCTCTGCACAATGTCTATCATAAAATCAGGAACAACTATTAGAGAACCTTTCACAATAGCATACATCAAATAATTTATCTTAAATGGCATGAAATAATGCATCATATGTGATTTCTAACAAGCGACTATATGTTGCATGAGATGGAATAACCTCATCTCATCAGGTTGTAAAAAAATAGAACCCACAATTGCATCAATAGTATAATCATAAATCATGTGTGTCACCTAATGGTGAAATCAAATGAACTGTAAAAGTCAAAACCAAGAAATAGAAATTTCATTTAGGGTAATTTCAGTTTTTCTTATACACGGGTTAGCTATGATCAAGAATAGCTCATTAAAAAATTCCATTTTTATTCATATCCCTATCTATTTTCTCAAATAGTAAATCAAACAAGAAAATAAAATGTCTCTGTTACCACTTTATAATGTCCTGAACTCGGATGCCACTCAATAGTGCCCCAATCCCGGTTGGATACATGGCCTCAAGCACACTCCTCAAATTCCAGATGCTTCCAACTAGTGGTGAGGGCCTTGTTGAGTTATTGGGGAGACTATTCCTTCATTACCAGAGTATTTCCTAGTGGAAGTCAATAAAATTCAATAGCAGCGGTAAATACAATAAGTAGACAATAGTTAAAATTGATGAGCAGTACATGAATATATAAAAAGCCATAAGTGTATCATATACCATGATGCAGATGATACATGTATCTAGAAAACAACCAAAAAATATATGTGGAAATAGTGTACAATACAAGTATCCAAAATTCAAAATGATCAAAAGTGTCACAGTAGCATCGCAAGCCTCAGCTGGGTCTCATGCTCCCATGCTCTAAAGAAATGATCAACAACAAGTGTTAGGGCGATTTCCCCTACTATCACCTGAAACCATATAATTTGTTTGGGTCCCTAAGGAGGCCCAAATAGGGTGTGAGATAAACATCCCAGTAAGTTTCCACCCAAATATCTATACAATTCTAAGCTGCACAATGAAATATGTGAAACAAGTACAAGTAAGTAGTAATGTAAATGTGAAAGCCGAAGGCATATAACCAACGCAAACAAGTTATACCAAACAACCTCTTCTGGCTCCCTACAACAAGTGTAGGCTCCTAACAAGGAACCTATAGGCATTATAAACAAACCACATAGCCTTGTCGTAAAACAATCCATATCTTGTCCACACATCCTTACTCAATAAAGAAAACCATATCAAAAACCCATGACCTTTTCGTACAACCACAGTCATATATCCCCCAATCGTGCCATATAATTAAGTGTAGACCATGAAGTGCTGAATCCAATGTATTGAAGACCAAGGCATCATCATCAAGTTGTTGTATCATCTCGATAGAAACATTGTATAGGCACTAGATGGAGTCCTAGGAGCATGTGTACTAGAATTTCCTATGTGAGTCCAATCAAGCCAAATATAATGGAAAACAATGCCCGAGACATCCCACAGAATCAAGACGTAATGTGAATACTCAACCTAGGTGTCCACTACTGCATTCCAAATCCATAGAGACTCGTCCTTGGAATCTATGTAAATCATCAAACATTCCATAAATTTAACAATTTCCAACCATATGAGTCTACCCACTCATATAAAAAATTACATTCAAAACAATTAAATTAATATACCTACTCATTTAAAGCATTACATCTCATGATTATATCCACACATGTACTACACTTCCATTTAATCATCTCACATGGTTATACCCACCGACTTATCACCAATTTCCATTTAACACATCACATGGATATACCCACCCATTATTCATAATTACCAAAAAACCATTTATGAAATCTAAAAACATCTAAAAAGTATACCCACACGTTTAACACGTTCCATTTATGCATTTAATCAATTTAGACATGACATATTATGATAACACAAGATAAGGTGGCATAACATCCTTCACAAAGAAACTTCATGGGCATATTTTTTTTATCAAATTATGATGATTTTTTAAATTTTTTTAATGATAAAATCCCTGTATTTCAATGTTTTATTAAAATAATTGGTAATTTGAATTTTAGAATGAATATTAGAAAAACTGAGAATAGTGCATAATTTTTTATGTTTGAAAGATTTTTACCACAAGGGTATTTTTGTCATTTGTTAAAAAATATAATTCAAAAATTATTGATTATTTTTTTTATAATACTGATTTAATTTCCTTAAACTTTATCTTTATGACCTAGAGCTGATTCGAAGATCTATTAGTCCAAAAAAATCATTGAATTTTGAATCTTTTCCGGGCGAACAGCGTGGACCACACCACCGTAACAGATGCACAAATCAGTCTCGTCACCTCTAATTTATGTTATTCTACTTGTGATATCACTAGGACACATAGGATTGACTCTAAAACAATTTTGGGTGTGTTTTTATGTCATTAAGGTTTCATTGATCATTATACATTTGAAGGAAGCTTCCTGGAAATTTCAGCCATAAAAAAGCTTATTCAATGAAAATTCCATACCTCCTTAATATGATGTCTAAATTATTTGAAATTTGTAGGTTGAACGAAAAACGAATTTAGGAACAAATTTTATGAATTATTCCATGAGTTAATCGACCATTTATTATGCCAACAATGCACAAAATTTTATGGGATAGAATTCTACTTATAAAAGGAGGCTCTCGTCTCCTTCCCAAATCATAAGCTCGACACCAACATCCATGGAGTGTTCTCAACGGGGCATGGGATTATGCTACACCTCCTTCCTTCCACATTTCTTCATTTCATTTTAATTTTAGTTTGGTATTATTTTTCAATTGTAATTGTATTTTTAGTTTTATCAATCCATTCCTTTGTGTTTCTCCATCCACTTATCTTCATTTCTATCCATATCTATCTCTTCTCTTCCACCCACTCCACCAAGTAATTTATTACTCTCGGAAATGAGAGGAAAACCCCAAGACTTGGACAAAGGGGAGGTGAAGGTGATCATGAATTTTCTTTAATGTTTAATTTTATGTTTGTAGATATATTTGAGTAGCATGCACGGATAAGTCGAATGTCCCTGATGTTGTGACCACCACTTATAACATGCAACTCATGCTATCCATGTTATTTTATTTAAAAATTTTCCATCTCTCAATTGTTTAGTTCATCATACATTGGAGTCGAGATAATCAATGGATGAAACAGCTCCAATTGAACCGGGTCCTCGAAGATGACACATTCTTGACAATATCGTGTCACCAACTTGGATTAAAGGAGGAGGTGGAATTGAGGGTTCTCAAACATTAAATGATATTCCAAAATTTATAAATAAAGAATAGTAGTTCAAACATGATATTTTGTGTTTTGATTATCAAACTGAAATAAAACATATAAATGAGATTAATGATTGAATATTATACCATCCCCAAAACCAAGTTCTTTATTATTAATTTATTCTATTTATACTTGAATCATAGTATACATTTATAAATCTTGCTTCACATGTCATTATTTTAAATAATAAAAAACCCAAAAAGTGATAAATTTTGTGAATAAAATAAATTAATTGTACTACATTGAGAAGGATCTTCAAGAGAGATAACCCTGGTGAGCCACTGTTCTACAATAGGAATAATATAATTATTTTTGTCCACACCCCACAATAGACGTTCGTCAAAACTAAAACTGTTTCTAAGGATCCCATCATTAGTTCATTTACATTTTATATTTTTAAATATTAGTTATATATCATTTTATTTCAATAAAATAAAAAAAATACTTCCATGATGTATTCAAATTCAGAATATTATGCATGGAAAAATTACTCATAGGTGCAGCAACAAAAAAAAGAAGAAGATGAATATTTTAAAAGAGATTAGATTCATGAACATAGGAAAATAGTGAAAAACTAACCAGAAAGGATAATAGATATTTTGATTATTTCACACATTAATAGAGTAACCCAACCCTAATCTAGAGGAAGAACATGAGAATGTGGTGGAATAAATTTCACCACTTATATTTGAAATTGGAGAACCTGAGGAAACAAGGGAGGAAGACGTATCTACTGAGCTACAAATGGGATATCAATAATGTTTGGATGAATTCTTGATTAAATATGGGTAACAACCTAATTTCCCCATAAAATACAAAGAATTAGATCAGCACCACCGAACGAATAAACCACCCATGTGGTGGAATTTGAAGTCAAGATGGAGGAGCCTGACTACCTACCTCCATCCTTAGAGAGTATACTCCAAGAGGAACCTACCACTAAGGAAGTGATTGAAGTTGAACCGACTTAGGGAGTTGAAACATTCATTGACTCTGTCCCTTCTAATTTTATTGAATATGAATTCTACATCACTCTATTTGGTTTTGATTATACAGAATTAGACAACCTCATCTCTACCTTGGAGGACGAAGAAGAACCTCGATGTGCACATGTTGAGAAACATATGGAGCTCCCTAGACACATTGAAGATTTATTGAAGGATGTTCATAGAGAGATGATATTGTATTTCCCTATGTAAACCATGACAAAAGATGCTTTGATGGTGAAGAATTTGATCTTGATACATTATGTTTTAATATTATTCAAATTGAATTACACTCTGACATTCCCATTGACTGTTATTTTGATGAAGCATACCTCAAGTAACTAATAGACAGAGAAGAAGAGGTTGCACAAGTACCAGCAAAGAAAAGGGATGGTGCATACATCATTCAACCCCCATCGTGCAAGATATAACTCATTGTTAAGGGGTATATGGTTTACTCGACCCCAGAAGGATGAAGCAAAAGCTAGGAAAAGCCACATGTGGTCATTCAAATCAAAGAAGCTTTATCCTCCATCAGAATTTGGATAACAGCAGGTACTTCCCCCTAGAGGCAGTCAAAATTTAAGGCCCGCTTGGGGGATAATACCAAGATATATCTTTACATTCTTTCTAGGAATTTATATTTCAATTTATTTTCATTGAAATAATTTAGCATGTGGCCCCCACCCTCTTTTATTTTGAGATTAAATGAAATGATCAATGTGATTAATTGATTAGTTTTATTTTGAAGGATCATGAGGGTAGAAGGAATCCCCAGACACTAAAGGGGAAGGGCCAAGTTTCATGGTAAAAGGGTGTTATATTTTAGTGTGTTATATTTTAAACTCTCCACATTTTTGTCCACAACATGTTTTTATCTTAAAAGATAAAATTGCATTCCCAAACTTGAATTCATGTTTTACTCGACTTATCAAAGAGACATGAGTTTCTTAGGAATCCTGTGATTCCATGTTTTATATTTCAATGTTGATATGATTCTATTATTGAAATGAATTATTGAATTTTTAAAATGAAGCATGGATATTGAAGTAATGACTCATGATTTGAAGGAATTAATTGATTCATGTAAATGAAAATTCTCTACAATCCTTCATCCAATGAATTTCTAATATTCATGTGAATTGTTTTATTAGTCATGCCATGAGTGATTTTCCAATGTTATATATTACATCCCAAGAGGATTTATAGACCATTCACTTCCAATTTATTCTTGAGAATATTTCGTGGATGATCCTAGGACATGTAACCGACATGAACTTGTATTGAAACTTATCAAAGCTATGACTATGAAAAAACAGATTTAAAACGATTACGAAATCATTTGGAAAACCAATTTTCCTTAAAATACCACCTTTACATCAATCATTATTTTATCCCAAGGAGACCATGAATAAACATTATAGGAATGATCCATGTTTCAAGCCATTTTTATCATTCCCACACTCCATTGAGTATTTTCATGATATTTCAAAGTTGAAGTGTGGTGTTAAAGGGAATCAAGGTGGACATGAAATATAAATTGTAAGGAAGAAGTGTGGGGGTATTATTGTGGTAATTTTAAAAGTTCATGGAATTATTCATTATACACTATTTTTTACATCTTGAATTAAAAAATAACAAAAATAACAAAAGTAACCAACAAAAAGAGAAAAAAAATGGGTTGTGATTTGGGATGACCAAAAATCACCATTTTCTAGACCAATGATCATATGATAGTATGTGGTTAGATGATGGGTGTGAGATTTGATATAATCATATCTTTTGAAAAAATAATAAAAAGTAAAAAATAAAAGAAATCAAGAGGGTGGAAAAATCATTCATTTTTCATACTGGATCATAACCTTTTCTTTGATATTTGTGTATTAGGTGTTGTTACTTTGATGGGGATAATTTCATTATATTTTTACTTTTGATATCATGCATAATACTTAAGAGATTAACCTCCTTCATGAGCCTTAATTTTTAAAGCATCAAAACCTACTAACCTTAAACCTCAGAGACAATAGAACCTTAATTGAAAGTCCTCATGATATTATGTGCATTTTTTATTCACAAAGTGGACAAAGTATTTCATTTACAATCCTATGGATAAGGATCACGTTCTCATGATATGAGAATAACACTACTTGAATTGTATCATGAGTGATGAGAAAAAACAATCAAAAGTGAGGTAAATCACGACTTTTCATGTTTAATAATAATTAATTATGGATCTTGAATGAATGAAAGGATATGTTCCATTAATTTTCAAAGGGTAAAAGTAAAATATGTGAATTATTTGTTTCTTTGAAAAATGGGAAATTAAATTGATATTTTATGCAGATTTTTGAATGTTTGATTTCACATTGATATTTTTTTTTATTTTATTACCTTGGAATTTAATTATTGGTAATATTGGTGTCCTTTGATTTCCATTTTGAGATTTTATACATGGGGACAAGCATTGTTTAAGTGTGGGGGTATTTGACAGAGCTAATTTAAGTGTATATTTTTTATCAAATAATGACGATTTTTAGTTTTTTTCCATGATAAAATCGATGTGTTTCAATGTTTTATTAAAATAATGGGTAATTTTAATTTTATAATGATTATGAGAAAAATTGATAAAAGTGCATAATTTTGGATTTTTGAAATATTTTTACCACAAGGGTGTTTTTTTCATTTTGAAAAAATATAAATACTAAATTTGGGATTTTCATAGAATCCTGATATTATTTCATTCAAATTTCTCTTCAGGTCCTAGAGTTGATTCAAATATCTATTATTCCAGAAAAAATTGTTGAAGTTGGAAACTTTTCTGGGCGGAAAGTGTGGACCCCACCACCATAACAGATGCAAAAATCAGTCTCATCACCTCCCATTTAGGTTATTACACTAGGGATAGAACTAGTACACATCGAAAAAACTCTAAAACAAATTTGGGGGTGTTTTTAAGTCATTATGGTTTCCATTGATCATTATACATTTGAAGGAATCTTCTTGGAAATTTCTGCCAAAAAAATTTCATTCAATGAAAATTCCATAACTCCTTAATCCTATGGATAAATGAGATGAAGGATTGAGGGTGAATGGAAAAAATATTTATGAAAAAATTTTATGAAGGGGTCTACGTGTGAATCGACCATTTAATGGGCCAACAACATGAAAAATTTCAGAGGATAGAATTCGGCCTACAAAAGGAGGCCCTTGACTCGTTCCCAAATCATCAGCTCAACACCCACAACTAAGGTGTGATCCCATCAAGGCCCAGGACGATGCTACTCCTCTTTCCCCCCTTATTTATTAATTTAATTTTATTTTAATTTTATTTTTTAGTAGTGTTAAATTGTAATTCAAATTTTAGTTTTATTAATCCATGTCTTTGTGTTTCTCCATCCACTTTTGTTTATTTCTTTACCTCTATCTCTCTTCTCTTCCGCCCACTCCACCATGTAATATATTACTGTACGAAATTAGAGGTTGACTCTGAGACTTGGCCTGGGGGGAGGTGAAGGTGATCATAAATTTTTTTTAATGTTTAATTTTATGTTTGTAGATAGATTTGAGTAGCACGCATGGGTAAGGCGAATGTCCCCGATGTTGTGACAGCCTCTAATGACATGCAACTCAACCTATCCTTATTCTTTTATTTAATCATTTCCCCTATCCCTACTGTTTATTTCTTCACACGTTGGAGTTGATCTAATCAATGGATGAAACGACTTCGATTGAATCAGGTCTTAGAAGATGACACATTCGAGACAATGGTTTGTCACCAACGTGGATTATAGGAGGAGGTGGAATTGAGACTTCTCAAACATTCCATGATATTCCAAAATTTATAAATAAAGAATAGTAGTTAAAATATGAGATTTAATGTTTGTATTATCAAACTGAAATTAATCATATAAAGGATAATAATGATTGAACATTTAACCAACCCCCAAAACCAAATTCTTTCATATTAATTCACTTCTGGAAGGGGAACTTTTCCCAATGTCTGTACAGTACTTTTACCAACGGTTTAAGGAAACAGTTGGTAAAAGCTGGTTAAATCATCTTTTCCCAATAGTTTTTCAAAACCATTGGAAATATTATACTCTATACCAACTGTTTTCTTAAACCATTGGTATAGAGAGGTTTAAATAATCCTTTACCAATGGTTTTGACAAACCGTTGGGAAATTTTTTACCAAAATTGAAAGACACTCAAACTCTCCCTTTCTGCGCAATTGCAACCCTAAACAGAAGGGAGAATTCATATTTTCCTTCCCCTATGACCAAAATCCTTCCATCTTTAAGATTTATGAGTTATTCACTTGTATTATGTAAGTTATACTACATATACTATTTTGGTTTTATGTTTTCATTTGGGTGAAGTGGAGAAGCGGGATTCTATTTACCCTACTGCGAAAATTCTTCATTCCGATCCATTTTCAAAATATCTTAGTTCTATACTTCTAATGTGTAAGTGATACTTTAATTTTAATGTTCTATATCTATTGTTTTGGTTTTCTATATTGATTTGGGTGTGTATGACTTTTGTTTTCGGTTTGATTTGGGTGTGTGTGTTGGGATTTGACAGTGAATCAAATTTGATTCAAAATGAATTATGTGTTAATATCATCCATAAATTTTCAGTTCGTTGATGTTTTGGTATTGCTGGGAATTTTGTGTTAATATCATCCATATTCCACATTATTCACATCATGGTAAGAATGTGTGATATTGTTGTTATGATCAGAGAAAAATCTCATACACTCTAGGTTGTTTAAATTGGCGTGGTTAATCATCAGTGGTAATTGGATTCCTAAGATGATCGTACTAATATAACATTAGGGTCAACTAAATATGGTTCTCACTGTATGTTGTATATTATGTCTGTTTCTTGGCCAATACTCACTTTTATGATGGTGGGGGTGCTTTTCACTAGCCATGTTGGAATGTGTATACATCCATAACAATGTTAGATAAGTCAGAAGTTAAATTCAGTAATCTTGTTATCATTGACATACATTATTATTATTCTCAAATTTAAAAATAAATGTTTTTGTATATACTTTATGAAATTAATCATTTTTTACAAGCCATAAACATCCTATTAGTGTAGAAGCCTAATTATCCAACCATGGGGTGCACTTGACTTGAGGAAGTAATTGGGTAATGAAAGGTATGACTATAGAGGTGCCAAGAATGATTTATTAAACATGAGTGAATGATTTGGGATGCCTGTAACACATAATAGAGCCAAAGGCATGTGCCTCTATTTGTGATGCCTATAAAGGGGCCTTGAAGTCCTCTTTTACCAACGGTTTTGTGAAACCATTGGTAAAACTCTTCCCTTTACCGATGGTTTGATTCAATGACGATGCAATGCACCTTTATTGATGATTGTGAATTTCGATTTATCGACATGACTCGCTCTCCTTCCATCGATGAACCAGATGATTGGGTTTTAGCTCAAGAAGCTAGGTTGAATTTTAGAATTTATTGAGCCTCTTGTATAGTACAACTTCATAATATTTGTAACTATGTTTTTCTTATTGATACATGACATACATTACCATCATTCGGTTTATGAATCTGTTATTAGTTGGTATTACTGATTTGGTTATTTTCATCCATTTGTAATAATTTCCTAGTGTTATCTTTCTTCCACTTTTTAACTGATAATATTAAAATTGTGCAACTTATGTAATGAAGGAATAATCTCCCTCAGACACAGCATAGGCTCTCACTATTAGTCAATAACATTTTGAATTTTGGTAGATGTGCTCGAGGCCAAGTGGCCATCTTGGTTTGGGTCACTAATGAGTGGCTTCTTGGTTTGGGATGTCAAAATTCCTGGATATCCTTTTTATAGGTGTTTCTAATAAAATCCATACCTATAACTATTTAAGGTCCCTCTCCAAAATCAATTGGGACATGATTCAATGAATACACCCACATCATTCAGAGTGTGTATCCTAGTACTTACCTTCAAACCACCATAAATCATTAGTTTCTTTATGTTTTTTTATCAGAATGGATTTTCTATATTATTTTTTTTGGGTTACGCATTATTTTTTTGTTTCTAATTACTTCCATATTTGTTTTCATTTTAGGAAATGACACCCATTGAAGAGATGTGGTGGAAACGGATGACCAAAAATAATCGTCGCATGACACATATGGGCATTCCTCCACTCATCCATGTTGTGAGTATTTTATTACATATATATATATATTTCAATAACTTATAATATCTTGTGTTTACTTTTGTGTTATTTTTTTTAAGATCGACCCCCTAGATGAGAGATATTTGACGAGGAGCTTGATATTGCTCCCAGTACAGAGGCTGGTGTTAGGAGGGGGGGTGGTGTCAGAGTTAGATGATCATCCAGTGATTCTGGTAATGAGGCCGGTGGTATGAGGGCTTGTGGTGTGAGAGATAGACGATCCACTGGTCATACCTGATTGGACTATGCCCCTACCACAGATGTATCTTCTACGCCCGATTTTGATCCTGGAGTGTCTTTAGGGACATATTGGATATTTCTGCCTCTGATGTTTACACTACCAGTTGGCCAGACGTATGTGCTATCATCTTTAGCTTCTGGTTCATTATCTCCGAGCTATTATTTTCCACCTTCTGTGAATCCTGCTCCAACACAGTATGTGGCTGAGGAGCGTACAATGAGGGACACTCCACCTGTACTGGATATTCCTTTAGCTACTACACATCTAGTGATTCCCATTGATCTGAATACCACATGTATATTTATATAACTCTAACAAATTTTTATACCAAAATTTATTTTTATTATAACTTGTACAGATATTTTTTTCTTTAAAAATCGATTCATCTACTAATATGAAGCGTGGGAGGGGGCATACTCGCTTGCGTGCAGCATGGAACCTCCATACATAGTTGATGGTTGAATACAATGATGGATGACAAATGATTGATAAATCTGGGCAGGAATGTCGGGTTTTTTTAGCAACGCTAGCCATATACATCGACATCATTTCGTTCAGCCCTCTCTCATGGAGTCATCTGCCACACGAAGTCAAGGATAATGCGTGGGCACAAATATGGGTAAAAATCCATTGGATTTAATGTAGTATTTTTTTTGTATTTATATGAATTAATCTATTAGATTTCAGCTTCAGTTTATCTTCCCTGATGGCGAAGGTGCACGACCAGCAGGTTCAAAGGAGCTAGGAGAGCATTGGAGAGGTTATAAGCATGTGCTGTATGTTGGATGGTGTTATAGAGTGCGCACGAATATGGAGACAGTACCTATCATGGATGACTGCCAGATAGAGAAATTTCGCCAAATGATTACCCATTGGGTGACTGCAAAATTTAAGGTATTAATCCCATTTGAGGTATTTAAATGATAGTTTTCATATTTTACATTCATATTATCTTATTTATTATTAAACATTTTTTAGGAATCTTCTGAAAAAAAACAAAAAAAAACCATTGATTCAAAGCAATACCTCCACACTTTTGGGTGCACTACTATGTCAGATCATGAGAGGCAGCTGGTACGATAGAGTCGTTTATAATTATTCATTAGGACTTTCCCTTTTTGTTGTTTTCTACTTAAATTATGTGATTTATTGAATATTAAATATATGATTATACTTGAACTTTATATTGTTTCAATGTCATTACAGAAGAAAAAAATGAACATTGAAGGACGTCTCCCTCGAGAAAAATTGTTTTCCTCGAGTAGAAGGAAAAAAGATGGAATTGCGGTTAATGAACCGACGCAAGAAGAGATTTTAAGTTTTAATTAATTTATTTAAAAGTTTAATATTTATTTTGAAATTTAATAATCTATTAATAGTTTTAATAGTCTGATTTAGAAGCCCTTGATGCCCAGGAACCTGACAATTTAGGGCCACACAATCATTTATATCAGGTTTTGGGAGATAAGCACACTGGTCGATTTACGCTGCCGACCTGGTAAGAATATAGTCCCGACAAGGAATTGGTCCTCTCCATGTATCCACTCTAGTACCACCGAGTTGGTACAAGTCAAGGAGCATGCAATACAGTCTGATAAAAGGGTCACAAAGTTGGAAGAACAGGTTCAAATGAGGGAGAAAGAATTTATGAAACTGAACAAAGATTTATCTTCATCACTTCCACCAAAGGCCAATGCGGCTTGTCATACATATATGTCGCTGATGGGTGCATTATCCTATGCCCTAGGTGGAAGTTCTAGTGGTGGTCGAGATGACGACATTCCTGGTGATGACGAGGATGCTGAAGAGGAGAGGGCGACGATGAGGATGAGGACGAGGGTGAAGATGGGGCCGAGGGAGAAGATGGGGCCAAGGATGAGTATGGGGACGATGACGAGGATGACTACATAGACAAAGATGGGGGTGAGGATGAGGCTGATGATGACAGTAGTCATGGTGATGGTGATCAGGGGCAGATTGATCCATTACATTTTTGAATTATGTATAACTCTTTATTTTTTAACTTGAGTTTTCACTCCGGTATTGATTTTTTTTCAATTCATTACAAATCTTTATTTTTGACCAAATATGGAAGCCTAATGATGTTATAATGGTTTGTGGGGCTTCTGGGGCTTGTTCGGAGCTCAGAACCCTGCTCGGCGTAAAAAACACTATGTCTCACAGTTAGTAAAAAATTTAAGTCCATCCCACAGGGTATCTACCAACCATATAGGGATATATATTAGAATAAATGTGCATGATTTTCACTAACCATGCACCCGGGGATGCACATCATTCACAATGTCTATAGTTTTAGTATAAGATATTATCAGTGTTTTTGCACGATTTTCCTAACTCGCATACAAAAAACCGACCAAACAGATTCGGATTATGTTGATACTTTTGGAAAACTATCCTTGAGTCATATGTAACATGTACGAGTTAACCTCGACTCAATCTGAGGCATGGTGTGTCTGGTATCACTCAAAGTGTCTCTCTTTTGTTTAAAATGGACTCCATTTTAAATAAAAACAACTGGCATACCAAAAACTGACCAAACATATTTGGATTGTGTTGATACTTTAGGAAAATGATCCATGGGTCATATGTGATGTGTATGACTCAATCCCACCTCCATCCAAGGCACATTGTGGCCGGTACCACTCAAAGTGTCTCACTTTTATTTGAAATGGACAACATTTTAAGTGAAAACAAAAACTTAAATATGGAAAATGGACCAAATGTATTCAGATTCTGTAGATACATTAGCACAATGATCCATGAGACATTTTTGATGTGTAGGAGTCAATCCCACATCTATCCGATGCACGGTGTGGCCGGTACCACTCAAAGTGTCTCACTTTTATTTGAAATGGACCAGATTTTAAGTGAAAACAACAACTGAAAACTGATCAAACGCATTCAGAATGTGTTGATACTTTAGGAAAAATGATACATTGGTCATTTGTGATGGGTATAAGTGAACTCTTCCTTATCCAGAGGTTTCGTGTGACCGCAATGTCCGAAAAAGCACTCTGCGTGTCGTAAATGGCTAAAACACACGTTTAACGGTCAAATGAATGCCGAAAGACAACAGAATGAATTGAAATCACATGAAAACATCCTAATTATTATTCGTGAGGTGTACGAGGAGACAGAATGTCATTAAAACATGTGGTTTGTGCAACACGACTGAATATGTGTTTTTTTGGTGTTTGGAGTGCTAGAAAAGCGTGCATGGGGTGGTCAAAACCAGCCGAATGACCTCAGAATGCCATGAAATCAAACAAAAAAAGGGTGGGAGAATTGTGAAATGGTCGGCTATATGACACATCAATCGGAGGTTTCATGTGAACGCGCTGGCCGAAAACGCACTCTGTGTGTCGTAAAGGGCCAAACCATGTGTTTAACGGTCAAATGAATGCCTAAAGACATCAGAATGACTTGAAATGAAACAAAAACACCCTAATTAAAAATTTTTAGGTGTACGAGGAGATGTAACACCATTCTGACATGCGGTTTGCATGGAACGGCTGAATATTTGTTTTTTAGGTGTTTGGCGCGCTTGAAAAGCGTGCGTGGGGTGGTCAAAACCAGATGAACGATCTCGGAATTCCATGAAATCAGACCAAAACAAAGGGTGGGTGAATTGTAAAATGGTCATCTTGAAGACACATCAATCGGAGGTGTCGTGTGACTGCAATGGCTGAAAACGCACTCTGCATGTTGTAAATGGCCAAAACATGTGTTTAACGGTCAAATGAATGCCAAACGACAACTAAATGACTTGAAATCACACGAAAACAGCCTAATTTTTATTCGTGAGACGTACAAGGAGACGACAAGTTAGTCGGACGCATGGTTTGCGCAACCTGGCAGAATATGTGTTCTTAGGTGTTTGGCGCGCTTGAAAAGCGTGCATGGGGTGGTCAAAACCAGCCAAACGACCTCTGAATTCCATAAAAATTGATGAAAACAAAGAGTGGGTGAATATTGAAATGATCGGCCAGAAAACACATCAATCTGAGGCGTCGTGTGATCGCGCTGGACGAAAACGCACTCTGCATGTCGTAAATGGCCAAAACATGTGTTTAACTGTCAAATACATGACAAACAACATCATTATGAATTAAAATCACATGAAAACACCCTAATTATTATTATTGAGGTGTAAAAGGAGACGACACATCATTCAGATTCATGGTTTGCATGGAACATCTGAATATTTATTTTTTAGGTGTTTGACGCGCTTGAAAAGCATTCGTGGGGTGGTCAAAACCAGCCGAATGACCTCGGAATGCCATGAAAGCAAACAAAAAAAAAGGGTGGTTGAATAGTAAAATTGTCGGTGAGACGACACATAAATCGGAGGTGTCGTGTGACGACTCTAGCCAAAAATGCACTCCACGTGTTGTAAATGGCCAAAACATTTGTTTAACTGTCAAATGCTTGAAGAATGACATCATAATGACTTGAAATCAAACAAAAACATGGTAATTATTATTCTTGAAGTGTATTAGAGAATGAAACATCATTCAGATGCATGGTTTGCACGGAACGACTGAATATGTGTTTTTTAGGTGTTTGGTGCGCTTGAAAAGCATGCGTGGGGTGTTCAAAACTGGCTGAACGACTTCGGAATACCATGAAATCAGACGACAAAAAATGGTGGAGGAATTGGGAAATGTTCAGCCAGACGACACGTCAATCAGAGGTGTTGTGTAACCGCGATGGCCGAAAATGCACTCCACGTGTCGTAAATGGCCAAAACATTTGTTTAACGGTCAAATGCATTCCAAACAACATTGAAATGACTTAAAATTAGACGAAAACATCCTAATTATTATTTGTGAGGTGTATGAGTAGACGACACGTCATTTGGACATGCTTTTTTTATGACATAACTAAATATGTGTTTTTTAGGTGTTTGGCGCGCTTGAAAAGCATGCATGGGGTGGTCAAAACCGGCCGAACGACCTCAGAATGCCATGAAATAGGACAACAACAGGTGGGTGAATTGTGAAATGGTTGTCTAGATAGCATATCAATCAGAGGTGATGGGTGACCGTGGTGGCTGAAAATTCACTTTGCGTGTCGTAAATGGCCAAACATGTGTTTTACGGTCAAATACATACCGAACGATATCGGAATGACTTGAAATCACATGAAAACACCCTAGTTTTTATTCTTGAGGTACAGGAAATGAAAGAATGTCATTCGGACCCGCGGTTTGTGCGGAACGGCAGAATATGTGTTTTTTAGGTGTTTGACGGGCTTGAAAAGCTTGCGTAGGGTGGTCAAAACCAGCTGAACGACCTCAGAATGTCATGAAATCAGACAACAATATAGGGTGGGTGAATTGTTTATTGGTTGGCCAGACCGCACATCAATCAGAAGTGTTGTGTGACCGTGATGGCCGAAAATGTACTATGTGTGTCGTAAATGGCCAAAACATGCGTTTAACGGTCAAATGCATAACGAACAACATCAGAATGACTTTAAATCACAAGAAAACACCCTAATTATTATTTATGAAGTGTAGAGGAGAAAAAACATCATTCAAATGCTTAGTTTGCGCGTCAAGACTGAATATGTGTTTTTAGGTGTATGGTGCTCTTGAAAAGCATGCGTGGGGTAGTCAAAATGGACTGAATAACCTCGTAATTCCATGAAATAGGAAGACAACAAAGGGTGGGTGAATTGTAAATTTTTTTGCTAGAATCCATTCCAATCGGAGGTGTCGTGTGACCACGGTGGCTAAAAACTCACTCCGCATGTCGTAAATTGCAAAAAACATGTGTTTTATGGTCAAATACAAACCGAACGACATCGGAATGACTTGAAATCACACGAAAACACCCTAATTTTTTTTCTTCAGGTCTAAAAAAATACAAAACATAATTTGGATGTGCGGTTTGTAGGACACTGTAGAATATGTGTTTTTTAGGTGTTTGGTGCGCTTGAAAAACGTGTGTGGGGTGGTCGAAACCAGCCTAATGACCTCGGAATACAATGAAAAAGGATGATAATAAAGAGTGGTTTAATTGTAAAATGGATGGCTAGATAACACGTCAATCGGTGGTGTTGTGTGACCGTGGTGGCCGAAAACGCACTCCGGACAGCCCCCCTGATAGCCCCCCCCCACCACTGAAGTGTCTCCTGCACCCCTCAGACATCCCCCCACCCCGGATAGCCCCCACCCACCGGACAACCCCCCCTGAACAAACAACTCATCCAACGATCCATGGATCATTTGTGACAGGTACGGGTCAACTCCACCTCAATCTGAGGCACGGTGTGACCGGTATCACTCAAAGTGTGTCACTTTTGTTTAAAATGGACAACATTTTAAGTGAAAACAACAACTGACATATGGAAAGTCTTCACAAGGATACACATAGATTCTTGAAATAAAGGGATAAAAAATAAAATATGGTCTATTGGTTTTACGTTATTAGAATAAAATATTCACAAGGAATAGATTGAAACATAATGGGTCATAGTATATATAGAAAAACATGAATTATATTATGAATGAGTCTTGACATCCCATCATGAACATGCACCAACACTAATGTTATAATTCTCAATCACGGGTCATTCATTCTATACAATAACAAATAAAAATAAATATCATATAGTGATTTCATATGAAACATATGAACACTCAAGCATACCATATAATAAATTGGTCAACAAGGATACACATAGATTCTTGAAAAATAAGTTTTAAAGACTCATAAAAATACCCCAATGGTGAGGAATACATATGGTGACACCATAGCCCCATGGATCACTTCAATCCCATCCTCAAACAGTGGGTTCTGGGACCAAACCAAAGTCCCTTTGGGAACCCAATACCAATGACTTAATTGAATATTCAGACCCACTACCCAAGATGGGGATTCATCTCACATCACACCTAGGAGAGAAAATTAAAATTAGCCACATACCCCTTTATTCTAATTGAATAGTCTATGAAAAACATATAGGCTATTACGGTAACCCATATCATATGTCGAGATTGGCCAATGTTTCCAACTAACACATCAGGAACCATTTATACATTGATACATAATCATTATAGGAATATAAACATCCCATGTGCTTCTTATAACTCATCCTAGTTCTAAGAACATGACCACTACAACTTTATATCTTATGGGTTTCATGATCCTTTCTACTATACCCAATTTTTTCTATGGGTTTTATGATACTCCACCAAAGACCATGACTAAACATCCCATGTTCTTCCTGTAAAATGTAGGTTTTTCTCTTATGTGTATTGGTGTTGTGGTTTGAGTGAGGAATGAATTATAAATTTTGAATACACTTATGTGTGTTGGTGTTGTGGTCTGAGTGAGGAATGAATTCTAAATTTGGAATACTCTCATGGGTGTTATTTCATATCATATAACATGTAGGCCTTTCCACTTATGGGTGTTATTGCATTTGAATTTCTAAATATCTAAATTTCTAAATTATGGAATGAATTATTAATTTTGAATACTTTGGATGGGGATTTTTTTATTGGTGTTGTTGTAGGTATAGAGAGGGGTTGTTGTGTTGTTGAAGGTCTAGAGAGGGGAGAGGGCCTTGCTGTAGTGGAGCTGAGCAATTGTATACCAATGGTTTGAAATCCATTGGTATATATACTATAATATAACTATACCAATAGTTTGTTATAATCGTTGTTATAGGTTTATTCCAATGGTTATAACGAAACCGTTGGTATAGCCTTATGGCTTTCCACATCCCCTCTATACCAACGGTTTATAACCATTGGTATAAGTGAAACACACATATACCAATGGTTTACTAACCTTTGGTATATGTTATACTTTAACACACATATACCAACTATTTGTAGCAAACCATTTGTATACCTTCTATTTTGACACCTATAACAATGGTTTTTACAGAACCGTTGGTATAGGCCTATTGTCATGCCTTACTTCGCCATGGATGAGGGAAACATTGATATACACTATACCAACAGTTTCCAGGCCTTTACCAATTATTTACAACCATTGGTAATGTGTAAAATTCTAGTAGTAATTCATTCTATTTAGACATGCATCTTAGTATAAATTTAGAATTCTTTCTTCACATGTCATTATTTGAAATGATAAAAAACGCAAAAAGATTTCAATCACTATCATGTAAAAAACCACAAAAAGGATAAAATAGGTGAATTAGATAAAGAAAGTGAACTACATTGTGAAGGATCATCATGAGAGATGACCATGGCCAACCACTGTGCTGAACTAGGAAAAATGTAATTATTTTTGTCCACACCCCACGACAAGTGTGCGTCAAAACTGAAGCTGTTTTCAGGGATCCAATCATTAGTTCATTTTCATTTTCTATTTTCACATCTTATTTAGATTTCATTTCATTTAAAAACTAAAAAAGACTTCTAGTATGTATTCAAAATCTGAATATTATGCATAGAAAAATTACTCACAAGTCCAGCAACAACAAGAAGAAGAATATGAATATTTTAGAGGAGCTCAAGTGCATGAACATAGAAAAAGCATTTAACAACAAACCAGAAAGCCTGATAGAAATTTTGATTATATTTGTGCATTAATGGAGCAACCCAAACCTAACCTGGAGAAAGAAGCTGAGAAAGTGGTGTAAGAAATTTCACCACTTATATTTGAAATTGATGAACCTAAGGACGCAAGGGAGGAAGACACACCTAATGAGCTACATGTGGGTGACCAAAAAATTTTGGATTAATTATTGATTAAATGTGAGGAACTACCTAAACTCCCCATAAAAAACATAGAAGAAGATTCATCACCACAAAAGGAAGAAACCACCCACGTGGTTGAATTTGAAGTCATGATGGTGGAGCCCAACTACCTGCCTTCATCCTCAATGATTATACACCAAGAGGCACTTTCCACTGAGGCAGATATTGAAGCTGAACCAAATTAGGGAGTTGAAACATTCATTGACTATATCCTTTCAAATTTTATGGTATCTGAATTCTACATTACTCCTTGTGGTTTTGATTATACAGAATCAGACAATCTCAGCTATGCCTTTGAGGATGAAGAATAACCTAGATGTGCACATGCTAAGGAACATATAGATCACCCTGGAAATGTTTAATATTTATTGATGGAAGTTCATGAAGAGATTCTAGTGGATTTCCCTAAGGAAACCATGACAACATCTGCTTACTTTTATGGGGAATGTTTTGATCTTGATACATCATGTTTTAATATTATTCAAATAGAATTACACTCTAACATTCCCATTGACTATTATTTTGATGAAGCCTGCCTCAAAGAACCAATGTACAGAGAATAAGAGGATTTACAAGTAGAAAAAAATAAGGAGGATGATTCATATATCATCCTACCCCTACCATGCAAGATATACCTCATTGTTAAGGGGGTGGGGATTTGGTGTACTCTATCCCTAGATCGTTACTCACCCAGAAGGATGAAGAAAAATCTAGGAAAAGCCACATGTAGTGGTTCAAATCAAAGAAGCTTTATCCTCCATCATACTTTGGATAATATCCAGTACTGCCCTCTAGAGGTAGTCAAAATTCAGGGCCGACATAGGGGATAATACCATGATTTTTCTTTACTTGCTTCTTAGGAATTCAGATGATAATTTATTATCTTTGAAATAATTTAGCATGTGGCCCCCTCCTACTTTCCATTTTGAGCTTAAATGAAATGATCATTATGATTAATTGAGTAATTTCATTTTGTAGGATCATAATGGTAGAAGGAAGCCCCAGACAGTGAACGAGAAAGACCAAGTTTCATGGGAAAAGGGTGTTCAATTTTAGTGTTTTTTCTTTAAAACTCTCCACTTTTTTGTCCAAAACATGTTTTGAGCTTTAAAGATAAAATTGCATGCTCAAACTTGAATTCATATTTTACTCGGATTATCTTGGAGACATGAGTTTATTATGAATCATGTGATTCCATTTTTTAGATTTCAATTTATATATGATTAAATGATTGAAATTAATAATTGAAATTTTTAAATGAAGGATGGATATTGAAGTAATGACTCATGATTTGAAGGAATTAATTGATTCCTTTAAATGTAATTTCCCTACCATCCTTCATGAGTTTAATTTCTGATGTTCATGTGAATTGATTAATTAGACATGTCATGAGTGATTTTACAATGTTATATTTCCCATTCCCTAGAAGATTTTTTGACCAAGTACTTCCTATTTATTCTTGAGTATATTTTTTGAGTAATATTGGGAATTGTAACCAACCATAACTTTTATTCAAACTTTTCAAATCTATAACTATGAAAAAACACATTTAAAATGATTGAGGCATCCTTTGAAATGATAATTTTCGTTAAAATACTACCATTACATCAATCTTTCTTTTAGCACATAGAGACCGTGAATGAAATTTATAGGAATGAGTCATGTTTCAAGCCATTTTTATCCATTCTTACCCTCCTATGAGTCTTTTCATGATATTTTAATGTTGAAGTGTGGGGTTAAAGGGAATCATGGTGGACAGGATAATATACATTGTAAGGAAGAAGTGTGGGAGTATTATTGTAGTAATTATAAAAGGTTGTGGAATCGTTCATTATACTCTATTTTCAACTCTTGAATTAAAAAAATAACAAAAATGACAAAAATAACCAACAAAAAGAAAAAAATGGGTTGTGATTTGGGAAAACCCAAAATCACCATTTTCTAGACCGACGATCTTATGAGCGTATATGGATAAGTGATTGATGTGAGGTCTAATATAATCATAACTTTCAAAAAAAGAAAATAAAGTACAAAATAAAAAAAATTCACGAGGGTGCACAAATCATTCATTATGCTTACTTGATCATAACATTTTAATTGAGTTTTTGGAAGTGTGTGTTGATACTATCAAGGGGATAATTTCATTATATTTTTACTTTTGATATCATGCATAGTACTTAATATATTAGCCTCATCCTTGAGCCTTAATTTTTAAAGCATAAAATCCTACCAACCATAACCCTCAGAGTCAATAACACCTTAATTTCATGTCCTCAGGATTTTATGTTGATTTTGTATTTACAAAGTGGAGAATGTAGTTTATTTACAAGCCTATGGATAAAGAGTATGTTCTCAAGATATGAGCTTAACTCTACATGAATTATATAATTTTTAATGAGAGAAAATAATCAAAAGTGAGGTAAATAATGACTTTGAATGTTTAATAATAATGAATCAAGGAGCTATAATGAATGATAGGAGAATTTCCATCAATTTTCAAATTGTAAAAGTAAAATATGTGAGTTATTTGTTTCTTTGAAAAATGGGAAAATTAATTGATATTTTTGAAACTATTTAAATGTTTTATTTCACATTGATTTTTTTTTGATTAAATTGAATTGGAATTTGAATATTTATAACATTCGTGTCCTCTAATTTCTATGTTGTGATTTTATGCTTCTGGACAAGCATGGTTTAAGTGTGGGGGTATTTGAGAGAGAAACTCTATGTGTATATTTTTGATCAAATAATGAGTATTTTTTAATTTTATTCAATGATAAAACCCATGCATTTCAATGTTTTATTAAAATAATGGGTAATTTGAATTTTAGAATGATTATGAGCAAAATTAAGAAAAGTGCATAATTTTGTATTTTTGACAAATTTTTACTACAAATGTATTTTTGTCATTTTTTTAAAAAATTAATTCCAAAATTAATGATTATTTTTCTTAGAATCCTGATTTTATTTAATTCAACTTTATCTTAAGGACATAGAGTTGATTCAAATATCTATTAGCCCAAAAATTTCATTGAAGTTGGAAATTTTTCTAGGAAAATAGAATGGAACCCACAACAATAACGGATGAAAACATCAGTCTCCTCACATAATATTTTCGTGATTCTACCTAGGATAGCACTAGGACACATAGGAATGACTTTAAAACAAATTTTGGGGGATTTTTAAGTCATTAATGTTTCCATTTATCATTATAAATTTGCAGACGACTTCCTGGAAATTTGGTCCATAAAAAGTCTTATTCAATGAAAATTTCATAACTCTTCAATCCTGTCGCTAAATGAGCTGAAATTTGGAAGGTGAATATAATACCATTATAGAATAAATTTTATGAATGTTTACACACATTAATATAGCATTTAATAGGCTAAAAATGTGCAATATTTCAGAGGAATGAATTCTTCTTATAAAAGGAGGCCCTCACCTTCTTCCCAAACCATCACCTCGACACCAATAGCTAAGGAGGGATCCCACTAGGGCACGGGCCACTTATTCTCCTCTTTCCCCCCTAATTTATTCTTTATATTTTATTTTAATTTTATTTTTGTATTATTTTTCAATTATAATTCAAATTTTAGTTTTGTTAATCCATGCCTTTGTGTTTCTCCAC
Organism: Viscum album; assembly: GCA_963277665.1. NCBI lineage: Eukaryota > Viridiplantae > Streptophyta > Magnoliopsida > Santalales > Viscaceae > Viscum > Viscum album. Next base: position 956,265,835 of record OY728148.1, on the reverse strand, counting down.
CCACTTTTCTTTATTTCTTTCCCTCTCTCTTTCTTCTCTTCCACCCACTCCACTGAGTAATATCTTAATCTAATAAATGAGAGGCTGACATCGAGACTTGTCCTGGGGGTAGGTTAAGGTGATCATTAATTTTCTTTAATGTTTAATTTTACTTTTGTAGATAGATTTGAGTAGCATGAACAGGTAAGGGGAATGTCTCTAATGTTGTGACTAACTCAAATGACATGCAACTAAACATATCCCTATTCTTTTTTTAATCATTTTTCCTCTCTCCAGTGGTTAGTTCTTCACATTTTGGATTTGACCTAATCAATGTATGAAACAAATTTCATAGAATTCTGTCTGAGAAGATGACACATTCTAGACAAAAGTGTGTCACCAACTTGGATTAAAGGAGGAGGTGGAATTGAGAGTGCTCAAACATTCAATGATATTCCAGAATTTATAATTAAATAATAGTAGTTCAAACACCAGATTTCATGTTTGGATTATCAAACAAAAATAAAACATATAAAGTATCATAATGATTGAACATTTAACCAACCCCCAAAACCAAGTTCTTTCTTATTAATTAATTCTGTTTAGACTTGAAACTTATTATAAATTTATAATTCTTGATTCACATGTCATTATTTTAAATAATAAAAAAACCAAAATGATTTTAATCACATTCATTTAATAAACAAAACAAAAAAAAAGAGATATAATAGGTGGATTAGATAAAGTAAGTGAACTACATTGAGAAGGCTCTTCAAGATAGACGACTCTAGTCAGCCACTATGTTGCACTAGAAAAATATTATTATTTTTTTCCACGCCCCGTGACAGGCGTGCATCAAAACTAATGTTGTTTCCAAAGATACAATCATTAGTTTATTTACTTTTTCTATTTTCACATATTATTTATATTTCATTTCGTTTAAAAAAACTAATAAAAAGGCTTCCATTATGTATTCAAATTCAGAATATTATGCATGGAAAAATTACTCACAGGTGCATCAACAACAAGAATAAGATAAATATTTTAGAAGAGCATAGGTACATGAACTTAGAGAAAGAATTGAAAAATTAACCAGAAAGGCTGATAGAGATTTTGATTATGTTCGTTCATTAATGGAGTAACCCAAACCTAAGCCAAAGGAATAACCTGAGAAAGAGGTGGAAGAAATTTCACCACTTATATTTGAAATTGAAGAACCTGAGGAGTCAAGGGAGGAAGACTTACCTGATGAGCTAAAAGTGGGAGATCAAAAATGTTTGGATGAATTTTTGATTAAATGTGAGGAACTACCTGACCTCCAAATACAATGAATAGAATAAGATTAATCACAATTGAAGGAAGAAACCACCCATGTGGTGGAATTTGAATTCAAGATGGAGGAGCCCAACTACCTGCCTCCATCCTCATAGAATATACTCCAAGAGGCAGTTACCACTGAGGAAGATATTAATGTTGAACCAACTCAAGGATTTGAACCATTCATTGAATCTATCCCTTCTAATTTTATTGAATCTGAATTCTACATCACTCCTTGTGGTTTTGCGTATACAAAATAAAACAATCTCAGCTATTCCTTGGAGGATGAAGAAGAACCAAGATGTGAACATGTTGAAGAACGTATGGAGATCACTGGACATGTTGATGATTTATTATAGGAAGTTCCTGAAGATATTCTCGTGGATTTCCCAAAGGAAATAATGATAAAATATTCTTACTTTTATGGGGAAGAATTTGATCTTGATACTTCATGTTTTAATATTATTCAAATTTAATTACACTCTGACATTCCTATTGACTATTCTTTTGATAATGCATGCCTTGAGGAACCAATGGACAGAGATGAATAGGTTGCACAAGTAGCAACCTAGAAGGAAGATGATTCATACATCATCCTACCCCACCATGTAACTATACCTCATTGTGAAGGGGGGGGATATGGTGTACTCTATCCATGGATCATTACTCACCCAGAATAATGAAGAACAAGTTGAGAAAATACACATGTGGTGGTTCCTATCAAAGAAGCTTCATCCTCCACCAGAATTTGGATAATAGTTGGTAATGCCATTTGGAAGTATTCAAATTTCCGGGCCCACTTTGGGGATAATAACATGATTTATCTTTACTTGATTTCTAGGAATTTTGATCTAAATTACTTTTCCTAGAAATAATTTAGCATGCTTCTACCTCCCACTTTTCATTTTAAGCTTAAATGAAATGATAAATGTGATTAATTGAGTAATTTTCTTTTGTAGGATCATGACGGTAGAAGGAATCCCTAGACATTGAAGGGGAAGGACCACGTTTCATGGGAAAATGGAGTTCAATTTTAGTGTTTTATCTTTTAAACATTTCACATTTTTCCACAAAATTTTTTGAGCTTTAAAGATGAAATTGCATGCCCACACTTAAATTCATTTTTTACTTGACTTATCTAGGAGACATGAGTATCATAGGAATCCTGAGATTCCATGTTTTAGATTTAATTGTTGAAATGATTAAATTATTGAAATTAATAATTAAATTTTTAAAATGAATCATGGATATTTAAGTAATGAATCATGATTTGAAGGAATTAATTGAATCATGTAAATGAAATTTCCCAACCATCTTTCATGCTTTGAAATTCTGAAGTTCATGTGAATTGTTTTATTAATCATTCCATGACTGATTTTCCAATGTTATATTTCCCATTCCTTAGAGGATTTCTAGACCAAGTACTTGTTATTTATTCTTGAGAATATTTTTTGAGTGAACATGGGACATGTAACCGACATGAACTTATATTGAAACTTTTCATGTCTATGACTATGAAAAAACAGATTTAAAATGATTGAGGAATCCCTTAAAAAATTAATTATCCTTAAAATACCACCTTTACATCAATAATTCTTTTAGACCATAGAGACCATGAATGACTTTTATAGGAATGAGCCATATTTCAGTCCATTTTTATCCAGTCCTACCCTCCTATGAGTATTTTCATAATATTTTAAAGTTGAAGTGTGGGGGTAAATGGAATCATGGTGGATGGGATGATATACATTATAAGTAAGAAGTGTGGGGGTATTATTTCGGTAATTGTAAAATGTTGTGGAATCATTCATTATACTCTATTTTTTTCCACACTTGAATTAAAAAAAATGACAAAATGATATAAATAACCAATAGAAAGAGAAAAAAATGGGTTGTGATATGTGAAAAAAAATTCACCATTTTTCAGAACGATGATCTTATGATCCTATGTGGATATGAGATGGATGTGAGGTTTTATATTATGACAAATTTCAAAAAAAAAATTACAAAAATAAAAAATAAAAAAAATGCAATAGGGTGCACAAATCATTCATTATGATTACTTGATCATAACCTTTTCTTTGAGTTTTGGGAAGTGGGTGTTGCTACTTTGAAGGTGATAATTTCATTATATTTTTACTTTTGATATCATGCATAGTACTTAAGATATTATCCTCCTCGTTGAGACTTAATTTTTAATGCATCAAATCCTACAACCTTAAACCTCAATGTCATTAGAACCATAATTGAATGTCCTCGTGATTTTATGTGTGGTTTATCTTTACAAAGTGGAGAAAGTATTTCATTTACAAGCCTATGGATAAGGAGCATGTTTTTAATAATATAAGCATAAATGTACTTGAATTGTATCATGAGTGATGAGAGAAAAGAATAACAAGTTCGGTAAATCATAACTTAGCATGTTTAATAATAATAAATGAAGGAGCCTGAATGAATGAAATGAGAAGTTCCATTAATTTTCAATGGCTAAAAATAAAATATTTGAATTATTTGTTTCGTCGAAAAATGAAAAATTAAATTGGTATTTTATGAAATTTTTTGAATGTTTTATTTCACATTTATTTTTTTTTTTGATTTTTTTTTCATTGGATTTTGAATTTTGGTAACATTGATGTTCTCTGATTTCCATGTGGAGATTTTATGCTTGAGGACAAGCACGGTTTAAGTGTGGGGATATTTGACAGAGAAACTTTTTATGCATATTTTTTATCAAATAATGATGATTTTTAATTTATTTCAATGATAAACTCATTTATTTCAAAGTTTTATTAAAATAATGGGTATTTTGAATTTTAGAACGATTATGTGAAAAATTGAGAAAAGTGCATAATTTTGGTTTTTTGATCGATTTTTACTAAAAATGTATTTTTATCATTTTGTAAAACATATAATTCCAAAATTGGTGATTATTATTTTTTAGAATCCTGATTTTATTTCATTGAACTCTCTCTTTTGGACCTAGATCTGATTTGATGATCTATTAGTTCCAAAAATTCATTGACGTTGGAAACTTTTTCGGGCGGACAATGTAGACCCCACCACCATAACATATGAAAAAATCGGTTCCCTCACCTCCAATTTAGGTAATTTTACTTGGGATACCACTATGACACATAGGACCGACTCTACAACAAATTTGGGGGAGTTTTGAAGTCTTTATGGTTTCCAATGATCGTTACACATCTGAAAGAGGCTTCTTGGAAATTTCAGCCATAAAAAAGTCTTATTCAATGAAAAATACATAACTCCTCAAACCAGTGGGTAAATGATTTTAAATTTGATGTATGAATAGAAAACAAATTTATGAACAACTTTAATGAAGGGGTTGACACGTGAATTTACCATTTAATAGTCCAACAACATGCAATATTATAGTGGATAGAATTCTTCCTATAAAAGGAGGCCCTCGACTCCTTCCCAAATCATCAGCTCGACACCCACAACTAAGGAGGGATCCAATTGAGGGATGGGCTGCTGATTCTCCTCTCTTCCCCCCTCATTTCTTATTTTTTTTTATTTTTTTTTTAGTTTTTTATTAGTTTTCAATTGTAATTTAAATTTTAGCTTTATTAATCCATGCCTTTGTAATTCAAATTTTAGTATTATTAATCAGTCACTACAGACAAAAACTTTCTTATAGAGAAAATTATATACTCTTCGAATGAACAGTCATCATCAGTGACAGATCACATCAACACTGTCAATGCCTTAATCACTCAACTCATGACACTAGGCTACAAAATTAAGGATACTGAATGTGCTGGTATTCTACTCTAAATATTTACAAATCCATATGATCAGTTGATCATCAACCTTACCAACAATTTCATGATGGAAATGTTTATGCTCAACAATGATGTAGCTCTAGTTCCGGAATAAAAATGTCATTGCAAGAGAAAATTGATAGACAAAAAACATTGTACCAATCGAAGACTTTGTCAACAGAGAGAGGAAGGACGATGGAGCACGGTTCTAAGAGGGAGCAAAAATCATGGAAGGTCTAAATCAAGAAGAATAACAACAACACATGTAACGGTTGTGGAAAGTATGGGCATGCCAAAAAGAATAGATGGAACAATAAGAGTGATAGAAACAACTCTCAATGAAATATGATGAGTACTTACAAAAATGGTGACATACTAGTCAGTGAAACATCAATGATGGATGGTGGTAGACATCATCTCAACAACACATGGATAATTGATTCAATAGAAACATGGATCAAAGGGAATGGTTTGATCAGTATGAAAATATCTCGATAGGACTTATTTACATGGGGAACAATCACACCTTGAAGATCATTGGAGTCAATACCAACAAACTGAAGATGCATTATGGTATAATTCAAACCACCTAAGGAGTACGTCAAGAAATGATCCTGAATATTAACATATTTTCTTTGGGTGGATTTGATGACATCAAGGGTACGACTCTCACTAACAAAGTAGTGGGGAAGATTGTGAATGGTGTGCTTGTGGAGATGAATACCGAGAAGATCTCAAAGAATATGTTCATTCTTTATGGTGAAGCATACAAGGAGGTGGAGAATGATGTCACGACCTATCCCTCGGGGCCCATTTCGTGACTACCCCAAACCCATCCTCCATAGGCCAGAGGCTAACAACTAGCACCAAAAAGGCATGTCCCTTAAACGAGGAGACATTGCTTTTTAACCTTTAGAGACACACAGTCCATGAACAAAACGAGATGCAACCACATAGACTAGAACACAATAAGATGCAACCACAAAGTAAACTGTTGTAGTAAAAGAGTGCTGAAAGTAAAATGGGGCAAGAATACAAGCCCAACTGTAAACGTACAAGTACGACTGGTAGTACAATACAATCGAAAGAAAACAGAATACAGCTACTGGGTCGTCCTCCAAGTTTCCTACCTGTAGGGTAGGTACAGATCAGCTCCTCAGCACTCCACGTTCGTGAGTCTCCTTCCTTTAATGATTTCAACTTTATTTAGCTCTAGATCATCCATTTATGTCTCCGTTATCTTCTCTTAGATAGATGGTTGGGAAATAATTTGGGAGAGGTAGGATGTATTCCATATCATTATTATTTCAAGATATATCCTTTTCATATACAAGAAGATAAGGTCTCTCTCAATTTTCATCATAGATAAAGTAGCATGATTTTTTCTATTAAGAGCATCATCTACCTTATTCTTCATTCTGAGATTGTAGTGAATAGAGAAATCATAGTCCCTGATCAGATCAAACCATTTTCATTGATACATATTGATATACTTCTATGAGAATATATAATTTATACTCTTATGATCGATATATTTTTCATACTTCTCACCATAAATATAGTGTGACAAATATTTAGAGTAAAGATCATATCTTCTAACTCGAGATCATGTGCCAGGTAGTTCATCTCATGGATCATTAACAATCATGTGGAATAGGATATCACTTTATCATTGTGCTTGACTACACAACCCCAGACTTTCTTTAAATCATCACTATATATCACAAAACCTTCTCAAATTATTGGTAGTTTGAAAACATGTTAAGACCCGGATGATAAGGATGACTATCATATTTAGGTATTATTTTTTATTGTCAAGGATGTTTAAGAAGAAAATAAATCACCTCACTTTTTATTTGGTAAAAATAAAACTGACCATCGTATTCAAGAAAAGAAGACTCACAATGGTTAAGAAAGTCCATTGTATTGCGAATATGTTTTCGGGATGAAGATGATAATTATACTCACCCTAAGTCTGGAATGAATGGTTTAATTGTAATGGGGAAAAATCAGAAAATTCCGGACTTCAATGAAAATGTAATTATGATTTTATGATCTTGGAGTTCTCATAAATCATTAGTAAGTTATAAAACTAGTGATGAATGATTGATGAAATAAAGAGAAGAATAAGATACTACCAATCATATTCAATTTGATCATAATCATACCAATCGTATTCAAGTTGAGAAAGAAAGAAAGATGTTGGTAAAATATATGTAAGTAGAAACACATTACATGGTAGGATATATGATGATGAAGTTGATATTCAACATAATCAAAGTCATGATGGAATTAAGGGTACTTTCGCAAAGTTTACGAAAGAATAAATTTGATAAATTTGAATCATTCCAGTCTTAAGATCATCATAAAGATAATTCTGGATGAATAATTGTTTAATGACAAAGTAGGATGATCGTAATGAAGGTGCTAGTTTTTAGTTAAACTAAATGCAAAAAATATTTAAATCCTAAAAGAAAGTAGTTAGCGAGCATCATATTAAAAAAAGAAATAATATCTTAATGTTTATGCATTGGATTTAGTATGTCATCATATTCATCAAAGGTTGAATATTTTGTGATAAAAATTGACCGGTATCATATTTAGAAGAGAAAGAAGTTGTTGAAGTTGAAGCTGCTAATACCGGTCCATCAGACTCGGTATGCCATCATAATCATCAGAGGAAGAATTGTTTGAAAATGATGACTGTAAAGAAAATGAAAAGTATGTGGTGGCCAATATGAAGAATAAATTCAGAGATTTATCAATAATGTAGTCCACCATTTAAAATAGGTTTAATTACTTTGTTTATCATTCATGTGGGTCAAGAGAAGAGATAATGAAGTATATATTATTTTACATTTGTCTTCATCATAATGAGGCAGATCATAGTGAAAAATTATAATGGGAAATTAGTATCAAACTAATGTTTTTAAAGAAAGTATAAAGTATAGGTAAATCTATTTGAATATTCATGATGGTTGGAGAAGTGTTGAGAAGGGTTTATGAAGGAAAGATGAACATGAAATTCTAAGGAACATATAGATTCGTAAATTGTAATTGAGAGAAAAATAATTTAGGAATCCCATCCAAACCATTTTTGGGGTGAGTATAAAAGATAAATTACTTTGTAATTTATGATAGATGTACTATTCATGATGAATAAGAGACAAGGAATAGATTTAGAGAGAATAAGAGGTTTCCTGATTAAATTTTGTTGAAGAAGTAATTCATATAGAATTGGCATAAGAGGAGAGAAAAGATTTTATTCAACTGGTCATTGTACTTGGATGAATCATTAGACTAGAAAAATTGTATTTGTATTTCTATATTGAAGAATAAATGGTTCAGAATTTTCTCAAATATATTCTACAAATGTCATATATTTTTCTTATTGATCAAATAGACTAGTAGAATCAGATTGAGTTTTATAATAAAGTCGATAAAAGGTCCTACCAACTTCTAGGTAGTAACATAAATATTTATTATAAAAAAGAACACATTTTTGACAGTTGACAAAGAAGCATCATAACTTTTTTTGTCACAAAAATTTGTATTACATCATTTGTCCTGGAAGGATAATATGCACTATTCAATTGTTTACATAGTGACACACATGTGAAAGGGAATATCCAAATCAATGTATTCCACACAAAATGATTGTATTCTAGAGGATTTTGTGGTATTATATCATTTTCATACAATACCAAGAATGCAGATATTCTTGTTGAATAATAAACCTTGTAAATTATTATGTTCTTATAGATGTGGGTTTTAATTATTTTCAATGGGAAAAGACATATATAACAGGAGGAAAATGTTTTATAATAAGTAAGGAAATAAAAGTGAAAAATATATCACTAATTCACCCCTCCCCCTCTTAGTGATACAATTATTTTGACAGGGTAATTACAATTAGTATCAGAGACAGGTTCCCTTCAATTATTCTTTGTTGATGTTTTGAACAGAAGTTGATGGATAATTTGAATTGTGTCAACAATAAAGTAATCCTGGTTTTTTATGGTAAGAATTATCATATCTGGAAAGATATAATGTTTCCCCATCTTATGTATATTAGATATGATTTTCTTGAAGATTCAACAGATGTATTTCCTCCTATTGATGATAAAGGTCATCTTAATCTATTGATAAGAATAATTTTGAGAGTGATGGAAGGGACAAGAATTATTTACTATCATAACATTCTAAAATTTTATTTTTATGGGTGAAGGGTGTTTCCATAGCTAATAATATAAGCTGAAAAACATATATGAAGGTATTACAAAATTGAAGAAGAAAAATTACGAATCTAGAGGCTGAAGTATGAAGTATTGAAAATGGGTGGGTATGAATTTATTAGGGACATATTTACCAGGTTAAATAACATCATAAACACTATCAGATGTCTTATTTAAAATTTTGAGTATTAATAATTATTGAAAATATATTAAGAATTATTCTCTATAAGTTTGATGCTAAAGTTTATTAATTAGAAGATAGATATCATAAAAAATTATCTATAGATTATTTTCATAGAACTCTCATCACTTCTAATATAATAAGGTATAATGATATGAAAATAAAAATAAAAATAGATATAGAGATTTTTTTCAAGACTGTGAAGAAAGAGAATTCAAATAAGATTATTATTAAAGAATAATGTGGTTATTTTGATTATGAAAATGAGGTATGTAAAAATCTTGATGATATTTTATCCTTTTTTTAATGTGAGAATATATACATGTAAATATAATGGTAAAATTCATGTTAAATGTTTTGAATATTGATTCATTATGCACATTACAAAAAAAATTGCCACAATTAAAGAAAGAAAAAGATTGTGATTAAGAAAAAATAAGGCCAAGAAAGTCATGGATGAAATAGGGTGGAAAGGAAACTTTTATTCCATAGGGAAGGGTAAAAAATTCTCAAAATATAAAAGGTGTATTTTCCTATCTAAAGATAAAGAATAAGAAGATAGTAAAGATAAACCCAAAAATTCTACTGAGAATGTTGGTGAGAATATGTTTAGTGTTACAATTAATGATGAAGAATTCAGAATCAGTAGTTCTGATTAAGAAGAAACTCAACTTAAATTTCTTTTAAAATAAGATTTGTAATATATTTTAGAAATATAGTAAGTATTGAAAAAAAACAAGAACATGGAAGATGAACGTTCCTCATAAAAAATCATGAAATTTTTTTAGATGAGAAGAAAAAGATATAACCAGATATTAGTGATTTGAAAAAATATCATAAGGAAGAAAAGAATCGTAAAGAACATCTATAATTAATGTTAAAGGCATAAAAATAATTGTTATAACATGTCTAGTAAAAACATTGTAAAGATGAAAGTAAAATTATAATTTCCAAAAATTCTACAGATGATGTTTGTGAAAGTTTTCATAACGAAAAACCTGATAAGGATAAAAAAGTAACCATCAAAAGTTTATAGGAATGATAGAATTATTTTTAGAAATAATAATGATTAGAAAATTATGTATGTGGCTAAGATTAAAAAAGTTGAGAATTCATATGTTTTTGAAAAACCTGAGTCTAAAAATGTTTCTAAAAATTATGAATATTTAAATGTTTCTATTATTTCTAGTTATGACAAGGATAAATGGAGAAATATGTTAAAAAGAAGATTCTGATTGATAACAGAAAGGTTTGCGGTCAACAAAATTCAGATAAAAAGGTTGCTAAGAGAAATATTCATAACTCCAGTCAGTATGGAAGCTATAGAGAAAAATATTATTTCTATGTTTACTATTGGTATTGTTATGGAATCATAAATAAAACAAATATGTGTTGGTTAAACCAAAAGCATTACTATTATTCTATAAGTTGTGCAATTCATAGGTTTATGGGGATTCAATCTTCTCAAAAGAATAAGTATAAAAAAGAAGTTATGAAGAAACCTGACAATGATGTTGTAAAAAGTAAAAATAGTTTCCAACCCCAAGAAACTATTAGACATACTTCTTTGTATTCAAAAATTTGGCCGAATGATGTGAAATAAGATTTTGAGTGTCTAGAATCGGTTCCGTCCATGAATGAAGAGTCAAACCAGATAGAAAAGAATGATTTATAGGAACTTGTACCTAATCCAGATAAAAAAAATGTTTTTGGTACAAAGTGGGTTTCCCAGAACAAAAAGAATGAATAAGTTGAAGTGATAAAAGACATGGAAATATTATTATGTAATGGTTACTATAAAATTGAAGGTGTTGATTTTGATGAAACTTTTTCTCTGGTGGAAAGAATAGAAACAATCATAATTATTCTTGTTATTTCTACACAATGGAGTTACAAATTTTTTCAAATGGATTTAAAGTCTGCAATTATAAATGTTGATCTTAATGAGGAAGATTACATTGAACAGCCTTGTGGATTTGGTGTTGGGAAAAAGGAATGTTATATGTGCATATTTAACAAATCCTTGTATGAACTAAACAAATCTATGAGGGCATAGATTTCTAAACACGATACTTTCTTGAGGAATATTAGTTTTAAGAAAGGAATAGTTGATCAAAATCTTTACATCAAAGAAATTCAATAGTTTTCCTTCATTATAATTGTTTATATTTATGAAATTATATTTATTAGGAATAATGAAATATCTTGTGAAACGTTTTCTAAATAAATGAAAGAGTAGATTGATATTTCCATGTTGGGTGAAATGAAATACTTTATTGGGTTACAAATTTTATAAAAGAAGAAAGACATTTTTCTTTCTCAAACAAAATTATTGTAAAGAAATTCTTAAAAAAATTTCCATAGAAAATTCAAAACTATTTTACACCTCAATATCAGTGGGAACCAAGTTGAGTAAATATAGAGAAGATAATAAAGTTGATCAGAAATATTATCCAAAGTTGATTGGAATTTTTTTATATTTTACTACCCTAAGACCCGATATTTTTTATTATGTTACCTTATGTGAATGATTTTATAGTGATCCTATATAATAAAATTTACTTTCTAGAAAAAGAATCCTCAAATACAATAAAGGCCAAATTTTTTTTGAAATTAGGTATGATAGCATAGTATGTATTGATTTTTTTGGGTATTGAGATGCTGATTTGGAAGTAAATGTTGATGATAGAAGATCCACATCTGGTGGAGTTTTATTTCTAGGTAAAAGTTATGTTTTTTGGTATATAATGAAATAGAATTCAGTAACTCTCATTACAACTGAATCTGAATATTTTTTTACTACACAATCTGCTACCAAACTTATGTGGATGAAGAATCAGTTAGAATACTAACTTGTTTATTTGAAGTTACCCTTTATCTTGGGTTGCGATAATCAAAGTGAAATCAACCTTTCCATGACTCCGACAAAACATTATCATTCAAAATAAATTTATATCAACACTTATTTCATCAAATATCATGTGTAGAATAATTAATTGAAGTTGGAGTATATTCCTAAATCAGAACAATCTTCTAACAATTTCACAAAACCGTTACCCAAGGAATCATTCTCTAAATTGAGCTTAAACAAGGTCATATAACCTCTTTCTCATCAAGGATGAGGTATGTGTTTCTGTTCCCTCTCTCATCATATCATTGAAAAGTGTATTTAATGGGGGTAATTGTTTTATAAATCTATCATTATGGAAGCATTTAAATAGAGAGAGTTGTGGTTAAATTGTGAATTCATCATTGTAAGTGTGTGAACTATTCTAACTGTTTATTGGAGTGGTTTTTAGAAACAGTTTTTTGTGTATTCTATGGAGGTTTAAAATTCTAGGAAGAAAAGATGAGGAAATTTTTCATAATCACTACTTTTGGACAACATTAATTTTATGTCAATAATTCTTGTTTCCTACAATGATTTAGCACACATAGTCTTATAATTATTGATAAGTAAGACATATCTTGAGGATAAAAAGTTTAGTGATTTATGAACCTTGGATGACAAAAAAAATCCAATGTGGGATATTGTTAGGACCAAGATGATAAACATGAATATCATATTCATGTATTTTCATTTGTTTTCAGTGGAGTTTAAAAATAAAATAAATCACCTCACTTTGTAATTGATAAAAAAATGGACTGACCAACATATTCAATAAAATTAGACTCACAAGGGTTAAGAAATTACATCACATTAAGAATATGTTTTCTGGATGAAGAGGACCATTGAACTCATCCAAAGTTTGGAATGAAATTTTTGATCATAATGGGGAAAAATTTGAGTTTTCCTAAATTTGATGAAAATGTGATGTTTTTTTCTAATCTTTGAGTTCTCATAAATCATAAGTATGTTGTAAAACTTGTGATGAAATCTTGATGAAGGAAATGGGAGAAAAATATTATTCCAACCATATTCAATCTGATTGTAATAATGCCAATCATATTCAAGATGATTAGGAAGTAAATATGTTTATGAATGATCGAGAAGTTGCAACACTTTACTTGGTAAGTGGGATGATGCTAAATTTGATCTTCAAAGTAATAAAATTCATAAAGAAAGAAATGATACTTTTTAAAAGATTATGAAAGAATAATGTTAATGTATTTTATTTATTCTGGTGTAAAGATCATCATAATGGTATTTCAGGATACATATTTGTTTAAAGGCAGGGTTTGATAGTCATAATAAAGGTTATAGTTTTCGGTCAGACCAAAATCTAGAAGACTTAAATCCTTTAAGAAATAAGTTTTTGAGAATAGTATTAAAATAATAAATAGGTTACTAATGTTGATTCATAAAATTCATTATGTCATCATATTAATTAGAGGAAGAATTGTTTGTTATAAAAAGATATTGGTATCATATTCAGAAGAGAACTAATTTGTTGATGTTCTAGATGGTGATACTGGTCCATACTAGGTATGCCATAATAATCATTAGAGGGATGATTTTTTGGAACTGATGAATGAAAAGAAAAGAAAAATTATGTAGTGGCCAATATGAAGAAGAAATTAATAGCTATATCAATAATTTAGTTAACCTTTTAACTTAGTTTGAATTTCATTGTTTATAATTCATGTGGGTTAAGAGAAGAGGTGAAGAATAATATATTGTTTTAAATTTGTATTCAGCATAATGAAGTAGGTCATAAGAACATATTGAAATGGGAAATCAGAATTAGAATGATGTTTATAGAAATTCTTATGTCGAGTTGAAGTTTTGAGAAGATTTCATAATGTTAAATAAGTGTTTAGAAGATATTATGAAGTCAATATGAACCTAAAAATCAAAAGAACATGTAGATTTATAAAATTTGATTGAGTGGGAAGTTTTTTAAGAATCGCACCCAAACCATTTTTTGGGTGAGTATAAAAGGTAAAGTACATTGTACTTTTGACATATTTTCTATTCAAAGAAAATAATAGATAAGACAATGATCTAGAGATAAGAAGAGGTTTCCATATTTTGTTTTGTTGTATTCAACAGGTCATCGTATTTGGCTGAATCATCGGAATAGGAAAATCATATTGGGATTTTTGGATTGAAGAAGAATTTGTTCAGAATATACTCAACCGTATTCTGAAAATGTCATATATTTTTCATATTGAGAAAAAAAACTGGGATAATCGGACAGGGGGAATTGGATTGGGAAATCAGACTGAGTTTTGTAACAAAATTTAGAAAAGATCTTACCAACTTCTAGGTATGAATTTGATGAATTTTTTAAAAAATAATATATTTTTGAATGTTAATAAAGAATTACCCAATCATCTGATGTTACAAAACTTTGTATTTCATCATTTGTTATAGAAGGATCAAATTCACTATTGAATTGTTTATATAGAGCTACATGAGTGATATAGAATATCCTACTCATTGTATTCCACACAAAAGGATTATTTTCTAATAGATTGTGTGGTATTAGATAATTTCAAAATCAGAGAAAGGATGTAGATATTCTGGTTGAATAATGATACTCATAATTTTATGTGTTCCTATAGAAGTGTGTTTTAATTGTTTTCAATAGGGAAAGAAATATTTAATATGATTCTAGGGTTATTACATAATTAAGGAAATATAAACGAAATATATATAACTGATTCACCCTCTCCCCCTCTCAGTGATACAATTATATTGACTGGGGAATTATAGTACAATAATAATGATAAGACTCTTCTTGATCTCCTTAATGCTTTCCTCAAATCATTTATCCATAATTAATTTACCCCATTTTCTGGTAAATTAGTAATTTGGCTAAAAAATAATGATAAATTTATCAAAAAATGTAAATAGTAACCATCTAATCCATAAAACTATAGATTTCTATGACACTAGTGAGTCTATGTTATTCCTTAGTTGCCTTTGTCTTTGAAGGTTCCGCCTAAATTCCATCACTTGTGATCATTTTCCCCAATAATGTGACTTCTTGAATCCAAAAGTCACACTTTTTGAACATTGAATACTTTTTCCCCTTCCTTAATATCACCAACACAATCATTAGATTCTCTTCATGTTCCTACTTAATCTTAGAATAAATGCGAATATAATCGATAAACACTAACAAAAATTTGTTGAGGTGGCCTCTAAATAATATATTCATCAAATACAAAAAGATTGTAGGAAAATTATTAAGTCTGAAGGGAATTACTATGAACTCATAGTGACCATACCTAGTATGGAAAGAAGTCTTTTGAATATCTTCCTTCTTCAACTTTAGTTGATGAAATCCATAAAAATGTAACACCTTTGAAAAGTAATTCACTCTTAGTAGTTGATTGAATAAATCATCAATCCTTGGTTGAGGATAATTTTTATTTATGGTGATCGTGTTGATTTATTGGAAATTTATATACACCTGTTTTGATCTATCTTTCTTCTTGACAAAGTGCATTGGTGCACCCCTAGGTGATGTACTAGGGCGTATGAACCATTTTCCCAAATGCTATTGTAGATACTTCTTTAACTCTTCCATTTCAATCAAGGTCATCATATATTGGAATTTTGATATTGGTGTGACTCTGGGTATGAGATCTATTTAGAACTCTACCTCATGATTAGGTTATTACATGTAAATCTTTGAGAAATTCATCAATGTATTCCCTAACAATGGACATTTCCTCCACGTTAACACCTTCCTTTGACTCAACCATTTTGGCAAGGTATGCTTCTCTACAGGGTATCAACACCCACACTATTGATGGATTTTCCAAAAAAGATTCATGATCTTCCAAGAATTTTTTGAGGATCCTGGGATGGTTCAGAATATAAAAATATATTTTTTCCAATAGTTGATTTCTTCTATATAGAATGAAAGCCAATACATGTCCAATATAGCATCAAATTTAAACAAGGGAAATATAATAAGATTTTCAAGAAGAATCATCCCAAATATGATTATAGGAGAAGAGTATAACACTTGGGTTGTAATGATTACACCAATATGTTTTTTATGGATTTCTCCACTTAAAGGTATCGGGGCTTCAATTCAATAGTTCTAGAAAACATGTAGCATGTAAATGAATAAGTAGAACCTGAAAAAAATAATACTTTTTCTATTATTGAATGAATAGGAATCATACTTTTTATGAATTCATTTTCAAACTCAACGTCATTAGAAGTGATGATATAAGCTTTCCCTTTCTCCTTTGACTTTGGTGATTGCTGACACTGGTTTCCCTCAAGGACATGTGCTTTAGTGCACTTTCTTGCATAACACCCTTGGCCCCTATAGTTGAAGAATTGAACCATGTGTTGTGACTTAGGATGTTCCTTCCTTTCCTCTATCATGTTGGTCAACTTCTTCATGTATCTTCAATATTCATTAGCTTGCTGTCTTTCTCTCCCATACTTGAAGAATTTCCCCATCCCTATGAGGTAATTAGCATGATGCTTCTTCGGAAGTTTTTGACATGTGGGTAGTAGGATCCTATTTCCTCATTTTTCATTTGACCCACAATCTTGAAACCCCATTCTTATATTACTATATACATAACCAGGGGACCATTATTTGAACTCCATATCTACTTTAAGATCACATTTAACCACATCTTCGAAACTCTGAAATTCTTATATTTCTTGATCGTTTCGAAGGTGTATTTGTAAAACAATAAAGAAAATATCTATTTTTCTATAATTATTGATAAAAAACCCAAGGAATATATTTAAAACCTTATGAATTTATCATCATAAGTTGTGAAAACTTCACCTTCCTTTTTCTTTAGCTATATGAATTCTCTTTCAATATTTTTTTGAAGAGTTCAAGGGAAATCATTTGTAATAAATATTTTCTTAAATTCTTCCCACTCTATCTCTTCCATTTAATCCATTGGATTTTTATTCTTTATCAATTACTTCTATTTAATATATTATCCATATAAATGATAAATTTCAAGAGTCACCATCTCCTTATTAGAGAAATGGATCATAGAAAAGATCTTCTTTATTGAGTTAACCCACTATTCCACTTCAAGTGGATATAAAGTTCCACTAAACATCGATGATCATTTTTGAATTAAGTACTCAATAGATAATTGATAATTATTGGGTGAATATAGATATTCAACATAGTTCATGTTATTATTGATATCTTTATACAACTAGGTAATCATTTCTATAATGATTTGAACTCAACCTCCCATGGATTTGGAGATCTCATTTGGATAATTGTTTCAATGTCACTCACACAGGTTTTAGGCCTAGTTTCTCCGGGTTCCTACCATTTTCTAGAATAAAAGATATTAGAACAAAACATAAGTCAATAAATCATTAGTAATTTATTCTTTTATTAAATTAACACTAAAATAATATCTTATGGGATCCCTATGTCTATACTTTTCTAAAAATAGTCTTCTAGGATGTTTTACCTATACATAGACTTATACTAATAATTTTTACTCTTGTTTTCTAATCATAATTCCCTATATAACTAAATCATTCTTAGATACCAACTATAGTGAACATAATTTTTCATACATAACTATTACATCATTTTAAAGATAAACAACATAATAGAGTTACAAATCTAGGATTCAAAGGTTTATGTCTTAGAAAAATTAGGCTCATAAATAACTTTTAAAAAATAAAAAATAATTTTTTTTTAAATCCTTCTTATTTATCATTATAAAATCTCACATTATCCTTAGTACAAGAAATTTCCTAAGGATATACATCAATGAAAGAGGTAAGGTAAAAGCCCTATAAGATGATGAATAAAGAACGTGAATCAATATAACATGGGTGAGCATAATCATCAAATCATAAGCCTAGGATCATTATCAATATCATGAGTTAATAATGTGATAAATTCATCAAATGTGGAAATGAATAAAAATGAAACATCATTTTATAGTGGTGAAATGCCACATATAGTTGGGAATAAAGCAAAATTCAGGTTAACACATAACATATGTGAATAATCCTATCATCATAACTGTAAAAAAATCTAGCATCATATTCACATATAATAGACATTGTCTCCTGAGATACAACACATTATCCATTTCATTGGAGGGATATATAATTTTGGTCTATTAATCACATCATAATATTTACATAATCATGCATGTCACATAGAATGTGTAATAATCATTTCATGAAATAACCCATGGAATGGAATGGGTTTCATGAGGATTTCAAAAATTATGATTCCATAAATAAACTTCGGGTTCCAAAATGAAAAATGGAAAAAAAATATTTTCTACAAGAATCATCATTCTTTAATTAAGAATAAGCAACTCTAGAGGAGTCAAATAAATGTTTTGGATAGAAGAGTTAATTTGTAAAATAATTTTATTTTCCATAAAATCAAATAAAAAACATGTATATCCCAAAACATATAAGGGATGATTAATGAAATTATATTTAAGGAACATTATAGGACTATTTATTCCAAATATTTCATGAAATATGGATAACCCAATGAAAAATAGTTTCTCTGAAGAATCCCCATACCTCAATTCCTTCTTTATTTTGTCACTTTTTCCCCTCTGGAATAATAAACTTATATTTATTAAAAAACTAATAAGTATGTTAGTTATATCAATTTATACAATTATTTATGAAATTATAATCATTTTATTATATTTATTAATTTCTATTGATGAAATTGAAGTGTTTTGATATCATGACTTTCTTAAAAATTTATTATTTCACTTTGATTTCTCAATTTTCATTCAAATTCATTTATTGAAAAGTATGATTAACTCCAGTATATTATAATAAATGTAATTAATTATTTATATATTATATATAATTAATAATATCCATATATGAAGGTGGTTATAATAATTGTCTTAGAAATGTCTCCGTAGGTGGTTAATCAACCTTTAACGGGACGTTGTTAAAAGAGAGGGAAAGAGAAGTATTGCATATATTTTTGTCATAAATATGACAATTACATCATGTTAACATAAATAATATAATTTTAAATTATTGAATAATTAGTTTTATAGTATATGGTTTTTAAATTAATTGGTTAAAATAAGAAAGAGAATAAGAAAAAAGGGAAATGTTAATAGAGACTTACTCTCTCCTCAATGTTGCTTCTCTTGTAAGATGCTATAACACCCTTGGTGATTAGAGTTGGATTGATCCAAAATGTCCCTAAGTAATGTAAGGGGGTTTAGATGGAGTATTTGGGAAGATATTTTACTTTGTAATGTTAGAGAGGATTGTGTTTCCAAGGGAAGGGAGAGGGATTATTTATACTTTAAGAGAGGGGTATTTTTATAATAAAATCTTTAATAAAGTAATATATCAAAGGAAAAACATGTAATAGTGCAATTTTGAAAAAATAAATTATATATAAATATAATATAATGGGTTTAAGACTTTAAATCCTCTTTATAATTCTAATTCATTAACTTATTAAAAATAAAAGTGAATAAAAAAAGATATTGATATTTTAAGGAATCATTTTTGAATTTAGGTTTTGGAAAGTGATTTTTAGGTTTGAAAATTAATTTTATTGTATTTTAATGACTCATTTATGAAATTAAATATATAATGGCCGATAATAAATTTCTATAATGTATTATGTCATTATTACATCATGAATGATGTAACTTACAAAACATTGATTATGTGAAAAACTATATTTTTACTATTCACCAAAAAATTGAAGTATTTCAGAAAATTACCAAAAACTCCCTCAAGGAAAATTTTAACATGATCATTTCAAAAATTATATTAATTTAATAAAAATAAATATCTAAAATTGGTAAAATATAATTTTTAATAGGAAAATAATGATTTTTACAAAATAATTTAAAATACAATTTATTAAAAATATGCTTTATTTTCTTTGAGGTTTTTAATCATGATATTTATTTTATTGAATTATAATATTTTTATTTACATAAATTAATCATGATAAATGTTATTTATAACATAATTTTTTATTTTTTGGTAAAATCACTCTTCACATGGTCAGGTTACTATTCCCAAAGATCCGGTTACTATTCCAATGGTCATATTACTATTCCAACAGTCACATTACCATATATATATATATACCACTCAATTATTTCATTCAATATTCAAATAAATTCCTCTCAAGGTTCTATATTTCCATTTTAAATAATTTTTATTGGTTTACTATAATTTTGATTCTTTTATATAGTGTTGGTAGTGGGGCCAATAATTCTAGTAGATGAGTTCGATCCATATTTTCTAATTTTAGCTTTTCTATTTTATACATTTTGTCCAGTTGTAATTTTTGGAAATTTAATGGATTCATTGCTGATTAATGTAAAAATATTTATTAATATTGTTTTTACTGGTTTCTCTATATTTTTTATGTGTATAATATATAATATAATACAACACACATTTATTCAAGAAACAAATTTTACTAATAAACATTATGTCATTACAATGGGGTACCATATCCCTCACCTCAACCTAAACATACTATAGAACTATAGCTACCTATCTGATGAGGAGTAGTTGAGTCCTTCCTAGACTCGAGTACCTATCTTTCTCCCCTACCACTAATATACATTGAGAAGTTCTAAAAAAACTTATGAAGATGGCCCATCCTACCTCAAACATGGAACTCCAATGTGGTGTATAAAAACAACGGTTTCTTGTATTTTTACTTTCTACACTAATGCACTACAATGGAATATGATCCTATGATGGATTCCCACTACCCTAACTAGTCTTCATGTCATTTCCTAGGAATAAACTATCATAGAATCACTTCTTTCCACCAAAATAAGTGATCCTTGTTTTCCCTGTGGAAATAGCCAGGATACCTCTTAGGTCCTCTCTCAGATTCTTTGTTGTGATAAGTTCATGATTCATCAAATCTAAAAAGCTATTCAGTGTAAAAACATTCACCTATTACTTAACCTCATAGTGAATACTATCCTGAAATTGTTTGTCCCTAGAGATCTCATCAATAGCTAAATATGGAACAAAGCATTGATGGTTGGGGAAATGTTCAACAATGTCCATCACTGATATTATATCCTATATCCTAAGAATGAAGTAATGATTCTTCTCATCCCTCAGAATCTATGGATAGAAGTGGCTCAATAAATTCACCTTGAATTCCTTCCAAGATAACTCCTCCTCCTTCCCATCTTGCTCTAGAATTTCCCACCAATGTTTGGTAGGTCCACTGAGTATATACACAACGAGACTCTCCCTCCTATCTTTGGGTGTCTCAAGATGCTTGAATATTGTATAGATTGACTCAATATAGAACTCAGCTACCTAGGATCCTCACTCCCCGGTGAACATAGGTGGATTTTGTAGCTGAATCTCTGTCATCAACTCATACATCAAAGGCACGATGAAAATAGTCTCTTTTTCCATGGATTGCATGACCCTTAAGAAGTTGTTTTGATTATGAACATACATTTGATCCTCAAGGGATAAAGGAAGATCTAGTTCATCTACATTAGGATATAACTTATTTCCACACTCTTAGAACTCAACTCGATGAAGATGAGGAGTCAATTTATCTACAAGAAAAACACACTCCTATAAACATTGGCTAAAAATAAAGTCAACCTCAAGATGGAATGAGAGTAGAGAACCATTAATTTGGGTCTCTCTAACCATGGATTATAAGTGTTTTATGATGAAATAATAGTTTATTTCATTCCATTTATCAAATATAATAGATATATTATTTCACAATTCATATTGGAATGTATATAACACAAGCAATAAACATGTCCCTATTATGAACAATGAATGTCAATATATATATATATATCCTTATGTGCCTATCATGATGCATGCATACTCATATCTCACCATACTGGTCCATGAGTGCAAATATCAATAAACAATGAAATCACAAACTAATAACATCACAAAACATGTAAATCAACCAAGGTGAAATAAAATCAATTGTAATAAGAGAACAACATATAAAATAATCCAATCCCTAGAACTCAAATTTTTCTCCTTACATGGGTTAGCTACTCCAATGAATAATATGACTACCAAGTCCCAATTGATCCTAGTCTACTTTCCACTTTTTCTAAAAAAATAAAGAAATATAAAATAATAAGTTGATCCCCTAATACCAATTTGTAATGTACCCTGGTCTGGTACATTCTCACATGGTCAAAATAATTCCGTTATTAGACGTCATGCATGCATCCCCATATGCTAGAGGCTATGGACAAATAGAGAGGCTGTGATACTAACAGTGGGGAGACTATACCCCTGGTAAAACATAGTGGAACTAAACCATAGTAATAAATATTAGAGTAACAGAAAAATAGTGTAAATAATATATCATACAGATAGGGATTCTATATATAATAATTTAAACACTACTAGGATCCCTATATATAATCATTTCATCAACAACTCAACATATCATAATAGTATGGTTATCATAATATCACATCATAAATCTCAATGGTTAATTAGGAAAATTACGGTTTTTCTTTCAAATAAACATTCGCTTATCTCTCAAACGATCAACAGTCATATCAATAATCAGTAATAGATTACCTAGGGATTCTATATCAAGCAATCACCTAGGGTATCATGTCATACTCACTATGCCTTAAATCATTAGCCATGTTCTTTTTACTCAAATGTTTTCTCACCCAACAGGTATCCATAATCCATGTTGCATCAACAATTGAATCTAAAGGAATCCAATCCATGATTTATTATAAATCAACTTATTAATTATAGTGCACATTACATGGTCATAATCAAAATATTTCATATAATTCCCAATTAAATATACCAGAGGGTTAGGTTTAGTCTCCATACCTTTATCATGTGATTAACACAACGCTTCTAATGAAAAAATCCATTAAAGAAGAAGTCACAATAGATAGCAATAATAACCTATATTAACACAAAACCAGATAAACTCCCAAAACAAAACCCATGTTCAAAAGATATACACTACAATGAAAATTAATGACGGGTGAGAAGAGGGAAACCAAAGTGAATAAACTCACCAAGGATCGAATGTCACAATGGGACATCTGGAAGGGGGGAAGATAATTCAAAAATTTCTTAGAGTTCACCCTAGGAGCGAGAGAGGAGAGGATATAATAAAAAATAATGAGAGTCATAAGTACACGACACACTTAAAACTACTAGGTATGAGGAATACATGATGTGTAATACTTTCATGTCATGTATTTCTTCATTTTTAAGGTATGCTGGAAAAAGCTTTTTCCCTGGGTTAATATTTATTTTGATCAAAATTTACACAATTAGAATCAGGTCCACGACATGTAACCACATCACATCATAAACTAGTTCATGAAATGCATCTAGAAATAGTTAAATGTCATGGAACTTGTACACAACATATAATCTTTCATTGAATATCTTTTATACTAGCTTTTATAAAAGTGACCAAACCACCTATGACCCTTATAAACTCATAGAAAACCATAATAATCCCATATAACATATTTATACATGGAATCAATTAATTTAAATAAACATAAATCCCTAAAATTAAGGTTATTTTATCCAAAAAAGGCTCTCTGTCATCAAATAAGACTTAGTCACTAAGGCTTAATTACAAAGGAAATCCCAATAAAATATGTTCATTGAAAACCTTATAGTGGGACGTACCTAGAAAAATATGAGATCTTATAATGATATTGGTTTTGAAAGGTTGTTATTGTGTTTCATCCATTAAAAAACCATTATTTATATATCTAAACTTGATATAGATGGATTTATTTTAATATTTGTAAATGAATGTTGATTCTTTTATAAAAATAACATTTGTTATGGTAAGGTTAATTTAAATAACAAAATTTTTATATTGTATTACACAAACCATTTAATAGAAATTGATAATGAAACTACATCACATAACTCAAGCCACACCAAATTGTGGCATCAATGGCTTGGTCGTTTAAATGAAAAACACTTGACTAAGTTATACCAAAATGGATATTTAGATTCATTTGAACTAAAACAAATTGGTATGTGTCACACTTATTTATATGGTAAAATGAATAAAGCCCCATTTAGTAGAAAATGTGAAAGGTCTATAGAGATTATTGAATTAGTTCAAACATATGTGTTTGGACCATTTCTTATTGAGGCATTGGTGGGTTCTCATACTTCATAAATTTTACCGATGATTTTAGTAGAAATGAATATGTCTACTTAATGAGGTGTAAGTCAGGATATTTTGATAAATTCAAGAAATAAAATAATGAATATGGGAACCAAATTGCTAATATTATTAAGAAAGTCCTCTTGAACTTGGTGGTAAATATCTTAATCAAGAATTCATTGATTACTTATAGGAGTTTCGGATCATATATTAACTCACTCCTCCTTATACACATCAGTGGAATGATGTAACTGAAAGGAGAAACCACGTCTTGTTGGACATGGTGAGATCAATGACGATTCATGAGAGTATTTTGTAATTCTTTTAGGGATTTTAATTACAATAAAGTAGCACAAATATTAAAAAATGTTTCAAATAAAGTGATAAGTAGTATTTGAAGTTCCAAAGGATTGAATAATATCTCTAAAGTGGGGTTGAATTAGTTGTTCACTTTTATAAGTTTCAATAATTTTGAAAATATTAAACCCTGAAACTTGTTAAAGTTTATATCCTTCTAATATTATAGTAAATACTAATATATGAGAAATTAGTAAAAAAATTAATGAACATGATATTTACAAGGTTTGACCTCAGTGTGAGAACCTATATTATTCTCATTGACACTCCTCTGGGTCTACAGAAATTCACTAAAATGAATAAGTGAATACAACTTGTGCCAAATCCCATTAGACACATTATAAATCATAATTGTAATTATTATACTGACTCCTATTGGTTTATAAATTTTTCATACAAAATATTGAGATAATACAAAAGAAAAATACTTTTTTCAAACTACACCACAAATTCTCAGCTCTGAATCCTCATTTTGATGTGGTTGGGTCTGATTCTCTCCATCTGATAGGGCTGGGTCCGATGGACTCAATCTGATGAAATCAGTCTGATGGACTCAGTCTGATGAATCCATTCTCAATATGCATTACTCAAACTCTGCTCAAATTCTTAGTCCGATCTTACTCAGTCTAATAAACAAAAATTTCATATTTCCAAGCTTATAATGATATTTCAATATGGAAATATATATTTTATATTAATTCTGTAGTTCTCTTCTTTTTTCCAATCACATAAAAAACTAGAAAAGTATGAATATACATTTCATCAATTTATAGGAATCCCAAAAAGACAAATTTAAGAAACTAAAAAACGTTTCCCACTTACTCAAATTAAAAATAATTAATATCTATACATATTTTAATTTCATGTTTGACCAATGAAACTCATCACAAATATTATGAAATCTTCTTATGTTTTCTTTATAATAATTCTTCTCAGTCTTCCTAACTTTTATTCATTATAATAGAAATTACTCAACTCATTATGATGAAACTTCCTCATCTCATTATGATGAAACTTCTTCATCTTATTCTAAATTGAATTTCCTCATAAGTGTTAGTTTAAATAACTTTCTTTCCCAGATTCAGTGTGATTGACATTCCTTCTCAGAGTCAGTATTGAATGAATTTCATTCTCAGAGTTAGTTTGATTGAATTTCTTTCTCAGTGTAAGTTCAATTAACTTTCCTCCTCATATTCTACCTCATAGAACTTCCTCATCCTCAATCCAATGGAATCCTCATAATGATGGAATTATCACATTGATGGAATTTTATTTACAATGGAAACTCCTATCTACCACTTTGAAATACTTCAAACCACATCAATTATAACTCATTAAGACTTCTGAAAACATATATGCTCAGTACTTCTGGATCTGATGAAAACGTTTTTCTGGATTTCTAGATTCAATACAATCTTTATGATTCCTCTATTTCTTAAAAATCATTTATCATTATAGTTCTCCGAATTTATGAGAACTTCAATATTATCAAAGTACTATATGACATATATAGGAAATTATTACAACTTTTTTTACTTTCAACACCTTCTTTATTTCCAACCAAAACTCAATATGATTGGTTGCACCTATTCTCCCCTTTTTCTTCATAAGGATCACATCACAAGTGATACAAACAACTTATGATATTTGAGAGGTAAAAACTAGAAAGGAAATATATGACTGAAGGTTGGAATGTTAATGAAATTTCTAACTCCTGACATCACTTTCTTCATTAAACCTCTTCAGCAACATTCTAACTTTCTAATCAAAATTTAGCCCAATGAAACATGAACTTCATGTCAACAGATCTGAGACTGATGGTGTGTCTGATAAAAAACTATAAATTTTTGATGAATTCTATGATCGGTGGTGATCAGTTCGATACTTTTCATCTGGTGTTTCTCAGTTCAATCCGATGTGTCTATAAAAAAACTTTCTAAAAAAAACATTTCTCCCCCCTTTATGTTTGGGTTAGAATATTCTGAAACATTCACGTGTATTTCAAATACAATCTTTTATAAACGATTATTTATCAACAAATACAAAAATTTATTAAAAAACATCACAAATATTCTTCAATCTCCCCATTCGGATTTTTTAACAACATTCAATAATAACTTTTTTCACTCTCAGAAAATCTTCACAATTCAAATTTTGTAACCAACTCATGTTTTTTTAATTTTACCATAACACAACCTTTATTAAAAGACTGTTAAGACACCAAACTAATAGATAAGGTATTTTTTTTGAAAAAAATCCATCCCTTGATGAGAAGAAAATTGTATGGCCATGCTATTATAAAATCTCCTAACTTTTATATTTTTTCACTTTTATTTTTCTATAAATTTTATTTTCCTCTCCCCAAGTATCTGTTAAACACAACTTCGTATTAATAAAATAAAGATAATTAAAAACTTCTTACATAGTACAAAGTTGTTTCTTTTTCTACCCCTTTGTCAATATATTCCAAATCATGGTAGGGGACTTCCTTATGAGTTTTAGGAAGTAATTATAGGAGGATGAACATAAATTTTCAACCTCAACTCATCAAACCTTTATTTAGGAATTGAATTTGTGACGATATCAATAATTTGATACTTCGTTGAGATATATACCAAAAAACATCTCTAGCAGCAACTTTCTCGTTTATAAAGTGAAACTTTATATATATATGTGTTTTGATCTTGAACGTTGGACATGATTTTTAGAAAGATCAATTGTAATCTGATTGACATAATGTTTCTTCAGTAGGTTACAAACCTTTATATTCAAATCATCCAAAATGAACTTTCACCCACAATATCTGATTACATACTTGAATAGTCACAACATAATCTAATTCCACTTTTCTCAAGGTTACTGAACTTGGTTTCTTACTATTAAAATTTACCCGACATTCACCGGAGAAAAATGTTTCTCCTAATGTTTATTTTATATCATTACAATCTCCTTCCCAATCAATATTAGTATAACCATGAAACTTTATCTCATAATTTATTTTTTGTAATAATCCATGTGAATGTTTTCCTTTTACGAATCTCAGAACTATCCATACTGCCAACATATTTGACTCTTTCATATTACTTAGATAACTAGCACACAAATTTATAGCATAAACAATATATGGCTTGAGGTTATAAGGTAAAGTATAATTCCTATCATCTTACACATGTCTTTTTAATTCACAATTTTTCCAGACTCATCTTTACTCATCTTCATCCTCACTAAGATAGGAGTAAAAACTTCTTTATGTTATACAATTCCAAATTTTGGTAACAATTCCCTTGCATACTTTTCTTACGAAAAGAAAATTTATTTCTCCTTATATTGAAATTATAAGACACGAAAGAAAGTTAATTCTCTAAACATTGATATTTAAAAATTCATTCGCATTTGCTCAGAAAATTATTTAAAATTAGAGTTCCAAAGTCAAAATCTTTCATTTATAATTTTCTTTCATATTTTACTTTTGAAAAAAAATCACTCTCAAAAAAAATTCAATCTTAAAATACCATGAATGTGGTTCTTTTTTTCATATAAATCTTTCTTCAATCTAAAAACTTTTTTTTCATCCTTATCATGTAGGAACCCACAAGGTTTCTCATTGTAAACATCTTCTTCAATTTATCCAAATTTCTATCTATCTGATACACTTTGTAATTTTGATGATCAACCACTACTCAAAACATTATAATAGTTTATAACCTTGAAATAGGGGAAAAGGTTTTAAATTATCTAACTTAAAAAATATTTCCACTAGTTCTTTCTCCTTTTGTGATAACTTTTCAATATTTCACACTTCTGATAATAGTTGAATATTTTCTGAAAATCACTTCTTTTCCATCATAACAAAGTTGACTTACACTATTTAAATTATGTTTTAGCACATCAATAAATTAAAATTCCTAATATTTCAACTTTTCTTCTTTAATCTCAGTCATTCTAATTCCTATGATTTTTAAAGAACTATTATTCCCAAAGGTAATAAAACCCCTTCACGATTTTCAACAGGTTTCAAGATTTTTAAATCACCTATCATGCATGATGAACAACCACTATCAAGTATCCCTGGTTTGTTCATTTTTACTATCTTTTAAGGGAGTCTCAATAATAAATTATTTCCACAACTTTCTTCATCCTAGATTACTTTTCTTTATATCCCATAAGAAACATGTTCTAGAAGGAGTTTCATACATCATTCGACATGATGAAAATCCAAATCACATCATCCATAAACCTATTGTAGACATTTAAATTGATTTATTTGGAATGTTTCTATCTTCTTGTGATTTTTATTTTCTAACATCCTATGTATTTGGAAAGTTATTCATTATAATTTCACTATATCTTACACTCTATTCAAATATTATTTTAAGAAGTGATATGTTATGCCAAAAATTGTAATTCATGTGCCCATATATTCTATAGCACCAATATAATCAATCAAATATTAATTTTTTATTGAAGTATGATCTTTCTCTGTAAAGTTTTTTTGATGTTGATAAATACTTCCTACCCTAACATACTCTGGCTGTATACCATATTTCCTTCTAAGTGAGTTTTAAATTTTGTATATGTGGTAGTTTTATCACATTCTTTCTCCACCCAAGCATTCCTATTAATTTTATTATCACTTGAAATGTTTGAAAAATCAGATGAAACATTATTTTTGGTGTTTGAGGAATTCACCTAATTCTTTATTTGAGATTTCTCATCAAATTTATAAGTCTTATATTTAACTACTAAATCTTTGTTAAAGTTTTCATTCATCTTTATCAAGGTATTTATAGAATCAAGAAGTTTATATTGAATCTTATTGACTTCTTTTTTCTTTATATTCTAAATTCTTATTAAGATCTTCAACCATCCTTTCATTTTTAGTGATTATTAGTTTGTAACTTAAGAACTCTTGAATGTATTCTTCCTCAAACGTGATGAATTAATTTCCTACTTTAGAAAATTCTTCAAAATATTTCTTCATTACTCTAATTTCATACTTGAGATTTCTGTTTTTCTCAATACATAATAAATTTGTTTTGAGTTGATACTATCTATATGATTCTTCACCACCTGGTTCACTATCTAAGGAATCTTTTATTTTCTCAAATTTTGAAATGTAGGTTATCATTTTTTTAACTTTAATATTTTCAAGGATTGTTATCAGTTGAGTATGATTCAACTTTATTACTTATCATATTTATTTTGTTTCTTGTAACCTTATTCTTGTGTTTTTTGGATGAATTTTCTTATTCATAACTATTGTTTCACTTCTTTCATCAAGGTGTTTCAATAGAATATTCTCGATACTCACCAGCATTATTCTTAGGTAAAATCATAGTAAAGTGTCTAATTCCACCATAATCAAAACATTAAAGAGTATGTTTACTACCATAATTTCATCTTCCTCTATTATATTTCTTAGATATAAGATACATTATTTTTTAATTCAAGAGATAAATCATCTTTATCTTATAAATAGAAAATTTTAGAGTCAAACCTATCTAGAAAGATTCACTTGATTTTCATCACAATTATTGAATTTTACAAGACATCTCTAAAAATTCTAATTTCGAAAATTGTAACATCTCGGACTAGGTTCCACACAGCAGTGCCTCCAAACTGTCAGTCACATGATCTCAGGTATGCCTCCTCATATGTCAGAGCATGTTGATTAGAAGTGAGGGTCTGATATATTGAACATGGGGAGACTTTACCCTCTTTTATAAGAGTAAATACACCATCAAAAAATAATAAACAATATACTAATAACATGTAATCATAACCTAAAAGAACCAGTATCAAAATATAGCAAAAAATAAAAATACAATATCAAAAACTAAAGAAGAAAATATATCATGCCAATGTACATGTCAAGTGTCTAAAATGAAACCCAAAATAAAGACATCGACGACTCCCCCAAGAAGGTCCCGAATAGTGTCTGGTTCCCTTATCCATGCTCCATCCCATATCAATGATCTAACACAATGTATTTTCCATTAACCTCTTTAGAAAGAACAAAATCTATTCAGGTACCGATCAGGTATCCCATGTAGGGTGTGAGTACAACTCAGTTGGTGTCATGCCCCCTCTTAGAGGGGCCCATGTCGTGACTCTCGAATCCCACCTCAAATAGGTTAGGGGCTAGTTACTAGCACTGAGAAGGTGAATCACTGACATGAGAGGCCTTAGCTTAAGTACCTGTACAGAAACACACATCTTCAAGCCTATAAAATAATGAAATATAAAAACAACTGAAAACCCATGCATTCATACATCTAAATTGCATAACCAGAGTGTTAAAGGAAGTAATATAAGGTAATTAGGGCCAAATAAAATCCCACCACAATGAGTTTGAAAAAAAATACAACCTAAAAGTAAGTATTGGGACTGCTTTCAGAAAGTTGTAGGAACACACATTGGTTTATCTGGTATAACTACGCACCATATGGTCCTGGTTCTCCAAAGACTCTATCAAAATTTCAATCTTCTACACAAGACATGA
Source organism: Viscum album (assembly GCA_963277665.1). NCBI lineage: Eukaryota > Viridiplantae > Streptophyta > Magnoliopsida > Santalales > Viscaceae > Viscum > Viscum album. Next base: position 956,234,402 of record OY728148.1, on the reverse strand, counting down.
CACATTAAGGAAAACCCCATGTATAGGTGTGTATAACAATACTCAGTAGGACACCCCGAAACCAAAACATATACTGATAAAACTAATATTTTCCGCATTTTTTATTTGAATTTCAATTGTTTTAACCCTCTTAATTTATCAATTTGAGCTTATATGGATCAATTTTGGATTTATGGTGTGTTTGGAGCTAAAATTTGAAATGTGCATAAATTCTAGATTTTTGATAGATTTTTACATCAAGGGTATTTTGGTCATTTATAAAAAAATATAATTCCAAATTGAATGATTATTTTTTATAGAATACTTATTTTAATTCCTTTAACTTTTTCTTCTAGACTAGAGGCTTATTCGAATATCTAAAGGCCCAAAAAATTCATTGTTGTTTGGAAATTTTCTGGGCTAACAGCATGGACCCCACCTCCGTAACGGATGTACAAATCTGGATACACAACTACAATGGAGTTGAATAGAGATGGATATAAAGTAGGACACATATATGCACTACCTAGATAAATTTCATGGTGTTTTCCTCCCTTTATGGTGGTAAAGAGAAGTTATACACAGACGGAAGCTTCCTTGAAAATTCATCTTGAAAAAAATACATTGTCAATAAAAAATACATAAATACTTCGGGGGAGGTATGTGTCAATTTCATTTATTCTACGGTAAAATAATTATGTTTAATTACGTTTTTGATGAGAATGAGTGACGTGCATGGGTGTGGAGATAACCCACCAGGAAACTAAAATCAAAGTCATTTCTATTATTTTATAAAATGTGTTCCTTCCCTTATACTGAATATAAGCTTTTAATACGATGGATTTGAGCCAATCAGTGGTTGAAATGGCATACGATTGAGTCAGGTCTTAGAAGATGTCACACTTACGAATGAGTTATTCCATCAACCTTGATTAATGTAGGAGGGGGAAGTAATGCTTGCAAAATGCATTGAATATTTCACACCAATTAATAAAATAATAGTAATTCAAGAATGAGATCTCAAAATTGAATTATCAAAATTTATTTAAACAACAACAAAGAGAATGATGGAGCCCACAAACCTGCCCATAAATTCCATGTTCATTATTCACTAAATAGTTTTTTTCATTGCATTGTAGTTTAATATTTTCTTTAATTTAAATTTCATAACCTTCCTAAATTAAAAAAAAATAATTTAAAAGAATTAGTTTAGGTGAATTAGATTAAGTGAGTGAACATATGAGAAAGTTCCTCAAGTGAGACGAACCTGGTCACCCATTAAACAACACTAGGAAAATTAAATTTCTTTTTAAATTCCCTATGATAGGCTCACATCACATAAAAAAAGGAAATACATTCATCTCCACACATGAATATTTCTACAACACATATAACAATAATATCCAGATATACTCAACAAAGACACACATTCTAGAATTAAGTCACAACTATATTATACTAGTCTATGATTATATATAGAATATTCTACAAGGTACTCACCCAAGAAAACACACTCCTGAATCTGATAGAATTGATGATGTCCGTCCAATAGGTACTTCTTATCGGGTCTCTTCATGAGAAAGAGCATGATAATAGTTTGAATAGAATACAATACACAGATGAGGATCACTGTCAAGGCCATGGGGTGAAACCAACAAATCAATCTAGATTCACCCACCAAGTAGAGGATTGATCCCATGCAGTGTTGGTCACGTCGATACCAATAACTCCACCTAGGACATGAATATGAATATACGATCTCACTCTGGGCCTCTCAGAGGGATTCCAACAACTCTATCTAGGAATTAATGCTGAAGGGATCATTTTCCCGGGAGTGAAAATTATTGCATACTGAACCTCATGGAAAAGAAAACGATAACAAAACCTAACAAAAAATTTTCAAGATATAGGGTACAAGGGCTCCAAGACATGTATAAAAGAGTACACAGTGTGTAGTAGGGGTCACACTCCATGTCCCGTGAACCTGGTTCTTGCCCGTGTAAATGGCTCATCTCATCAAACTATTCCCATGTAGTAGTACACATCATGTATGTATCCCATTTACTCTAACAATTTGCTAGTACACGTCACCGTCCTATGCATGTATTCTCCTGTACCAGTACAAAACATAGCCTTCGAACATCTTCACATGTAAACAACTCATGTAATTTTTGAGTACATGCCGACTGACCCAGATGATACCACATGCTATGTGAAAGGGGTCACATTCCATGTGATATTTAACTTCCTTTGGAAACCCTAATCGCAGATCATGTGGACCCATACAATGTATAGATGTAGATTAAACATTGTGTTGTTCAGGATTTTTTAGAATCCCACATCTACTCCAGCATTTGATCCAATGCCACCATATTTTGATCTAGTCATCGTTTCACCATGAGAATGAAGATCCCAACTCATCCAATCCTTTTTGTTTATGAAGAATGCATTACGCCATCAAATCTACATAAAAAATGAATAAATTTTTCATTCTTTGTTGTGTGTTGAAGAATGGTAAATTGGGTATCATCTTTCATCTAAATTGCTTTATCTCAATCACGACACCTCTATAAGGATATTCCAATCATAGATCGGCGATATCGGATCATTGAACCAAGAAATAGGTGCACAAAGATTGATTGAGAATTCTCATGATGAATGATGTATAGGGGGAGAAAAGAACAAGAACATATTTGAGTAACAATGCTTGATCGATGTTCATGTTTATCTTAATCCATCATTATTAGAATGAAAATATGAATAATAAAATTAAAAATATAATATCCCATCAAAACCTCATTAAATAAACTCATCCCACATAATTATCAAACCACATGTCAATATTTTCATTGATTGATTTATGTTCATTGTATAAATCAAGAACATGAAAGAATAAAATAAAAAAACAATCCCTTCCTTGATTCAAATCGATCACTAATGAAGAATGGGGTCGTGTCTTGTTTTTTGGTGAGATCCTTTGATTCTTTTTTGCATCAATCATTGATCGAATATCCTATCGTCATTCGTCTGAGAGGATTCACTAAGGCTATCTCCAATGGCTCCCCAATGGTTCTTGGGTTGTACAAATAACCCTAGTATTTCTCCATAATAGTCTATATAATTTCCATCAATCACTGCATCAACAAAAATGAAATAAAATTATTTATTAAATTATATTTTTCATTTCCACGCCTGTGATGACTTTTCAACAAATGACCCACACCGACTAATGTTATGTCATTCCTAGGGTAAACCTCACATTCTGAACTCAACGGTACCATCATATATCTGATCAGGGGACCCGTTTTGAATTTATTACACTTTTTCATGAAAACTATGCATGCATGATATTTAATATATTTCAAACATTTATTTTAGGAACAACGGCCTCAGAATTGCAGAGTGTCTCAGTGACTGGTCTCACAAATAATCTATATAGTATCCAAAAAAATTGTGCTTGGAAACTATAAGGCGTTATAGTTTTCCACCACTAATGACAACTAAAACAATATCTATTCAATAGCAAGTGTATGCAGTTGTATAAAGAAGTAATTACAATGTATAAGTAAACAATCTATTGGACCACCTTTCCTACACTAGAAGCCTCTTCAGGTTACCCATGTCTATGGGATTCTTATCAACCACCTCAGTAAAGTCCTTTAACTGAAAATGGTTAACTTGGGACTTAATCTCACATTTAATCTCATCCTTAAAATGTCTCGCTATAGTTATCACATCCACTGCCAATGCTGGAGAAAAGTATTGCAAATGTGTAAAGTTTATAACATTGTCTATCACATAAATACTACCCCAAGTCAACCTCATGAACTCAGCTACTCTCTCCTACCTCATTATCTCCAGATAGAAGTTCACTAAAAAATTATCCAAGAGTTCCTTCCATAACATACCATTAGCCTATATAGTCCATGCCTAAACATACCACCATTGATTCACTGATCCTCGTATCATGTAAGCAACCATCATGACCATCCTCTCTATAGGAGTCTCAAAGTGGTCAATTATAGTCTCAAGGGACTCAACCCAGAAATCGTCTCTCTCAGGTCCACCCTCTCCAATAAAAGTAGGAGGGTGTTGAATTTGTAACTCCATTTTTAGATTAAACATACTCTTCACAACCCACCCTGGGTCTCTTCCCATGAATTTCATGAAGTGGGAAATGTTCTCTTGGAACTACTCCCTGAATACCTCACCTGACACAATAGGTGTGTTAGTTCCTACTACTAGTAGATCATCTCTAGCCATATCCTCATGATATCCTCTTAATAAGTTCCTTCATAGAGAAATATCTATACCATTACAAATAGGTACCTTAGGACACCTTTTACAAAATTAACACATTGAATGTAAAATTCAATATTCCACAACTAGTCATTTCCCAAAACCCTACCACATAGTCAAAACTAGGGTGTTATCACTGCCCTTAATAATCTTACTCCTTGGTCCTTGATAACCATGGTAAACATGTTCTAATTATTCATGTTTCTCATTTATACACCCTTTATTCTCATTTTACATCATTCCACATCCTTTCTCAATTTCATGTTAGGTGCCATTTTCCTTTCAATTTCACATGCATGGAAAAATAGTTCAAGATCAATAACTTACCGATAACCAATTTTTCTATGTGTTCCTAAAATGATGCAGGTCACAATAACCCTAAGTTCCTAGAATGATTCATGTAACTCAAATCTTGTTCCATACTGGTCTATGAGTCAAAACTAAATAAAAAATTAACATCAATAATCACAACAACAAACAAGTGTGTCACCCAAGTTGAAATAATATTCAACTGTAACATAAAATAGAAATAACTACAGTCCCACCCTGGGTACTTGGGTTCTCCCCCATACATGGGTTAGCTACTCCAATGCATGATATTATAACAAAGGCCCGAATCTTTCTAGTTTCATGTCTACCTTTACCAAATAGTAATACAAAATAAAAAATAAAAGAAAAATGGACTATGATACCACTTTGTAATGTCCTGACCCAGGTGCCACACATCGGTGCCTCGAGTCGGTCAGTCACATGACCCTAGGTGTGCCTCCCCGTATGCTAGAGGACATCGAATAGCAGTAAAATTTTATCACAATATCAATTAATCATTATTTAAAAACATAAACCCTTGAACTCTCATAGACACTCATACCTTAATGATTGCTTTGGCTCATTCTGAAGCTTGATGTATGTCTAATGGATTTAATATCTCATAATTCCATTTTTATCATTCAATAGCTACACTGTCTCATACTGAGTCCAGAAGTATGTCCAATGAAAATCTTGTCTCGTAATTTCATTGATACCATTATTTAATTCATACTTTAATTCCCATGTTACCATTCATACATCACACAATAGAATTACCATGTTCCCATTATTTAATTCACAGCTAAATTACCATGTTTCCATTCATACCTTACACATTATAATGATCATGTTTGAATTCTTTATTTCACTACTAAATAACCATGTTACAATTCATAACTTACACATTATAATGAACATGTTCCCATTATTTAATTCTAAACTAAATTTCCATGTTAACAATCATAACACATAATTAATTCAACATTTAAACATCTAAATAAAATCCATTACTAATTCAACAATTATTTAAACACAAATATTCTATTATTTAATTCAATAATTAACTAATCACATAAATAACATTAATTAATTCAAAAATTATTTAACCACATCATGTAAATTAATTAATTCTACAATTAAATAATAACTTAAATTATATTAGTCAATTGAACAATTACCAAACCCCAAAAATTTTATTACTAATTAAAATATTATTTAACACATAAATACCCTTAATTAATTCCCCGATTAATTGAGTACATCAATCACACTAATTAATTCTTTAATTAATAAATCAATATCCAAAAACTCAAAATTCCATAATTAATTCCACAACTAATTATGTCAATCACAAGATCAATATATCATAATTAATCACAAAATTAAATATTTCAATCCTCAAATCTCAATATCTCACAATTAATTCTATAATTAATTATCTCAATCTATAATTTCCAAAATCACCAATTTCACATTTCCTTAATTAATTAATTCACCAAATTAATTAATTTAGTGAATAACACAATTTCTAAAAATATAATAGAAATTATAAAATAACATATACATAATTTAAATAAAGACTCTGGGATTTGGATTATAGAACAACTAACTCGATTCATTGACAAGCGGTCGTCCAACAAAAATCCCCAAAATTTGAGCAGCAAAACGTCATATAACAAGATCTGAATCTAAAACCCTAAATCAAGATTGAAAAAATAAAGATCTATTAAATCTATATATATATATATCTACAATAATATATCTAGATAAAAAACATGGTATATATCCAATCAAAATAAGAATAACAAACCCTATCTAAAATAGGAGAAGAAAGGAGAAGGAACGAGAAACCAAGTGAGATGAGATCCTCTTACTAATAAGGGTGCATATAATTGATATTGTCTTTGAGTCACAAATAATAGAGGTCAAGAAGTTGTTTAATCCATCTAGGAGGCTCCAAAATCATGAAATATAATCTAGGGTCGAATAGGGGTCGAATAAAAGTTAAAATGGCAGTTTGAGTGATTAAAATATAATTTTTTTGGATTATTTACAAAGTTGTGCATGGTTAGTTGGGAAGGGGTGCATGGTTTACCCTAACTATGAGCCTAACCATTTGCCACTATTATGGGGGTACACAGTTTCTCCTAAGAGTGTACATGGTTTTAAAAACTATGCGCTAATTGTGAAATTCCTCTGTCCAGTGTTGCACAGTTTGATGGGTTGGGGCACATGGTTAGGGATAACCATGCGCCAAAAATGATTTTCTCTTCTCCATTCAATGTTTCTCAAATTTTATCCCAAACACACCCCAAGGTAAAACCCAACCTAATTATTCTCAAACATGAAGAAAATAAATACCTGAAATTAATCTTGAGTCATTTTTAGGAATGGTCGGGATCTTACACAAACAATTTCATTTACTCTCATGAAGTATTCATCAATAGATTCTTCATCTCCCATTCATATGTCTTAATAATTACTATTCCAAATTTATATCTTTTCTTCCTTCACTTTATTATTTCCATAGAATATACTTTCCAGCATATCCCACATACTCTTTGTAGTTTTGAAACCCATCACCTTCAAATAAGCATTTTCTGATAAGGACATAAGAATAGAATTTCTAGCCTTTCCATCAACTTCTATGTTTTTTTTATTATTAAAAAACATAGGATAATATTTATTAATAGGTGTAAAACCAATTGTAGTAGAATAAACAACTTCTAGGCCAAAATATAGGAGATGAAGATTCATCTAATTTTTTCATCCATAATAATTTTTTCCATCGAATGTAGGAATTACTCTACTATTGATAGAATTGATATTATCCATGATGAGGATTAAATAAGGGAACCTTCCCTATAATACCAATTAATGTTTCAAAGGATTAAAAAACATATCCCTTGAAACCAGTTAAAGTTTATATCCTTATTTTCTTTTAGTAAATACTCATGCATGAAAATGTATGAAATAAAGAAAATCATGTAAGATTTAATAGGTTTTTCCTCGGTGTGAGAACCTACATCCTATACATAGACACTCCTTTGGGTCTATATAAATTATCTATAATGATTAAGTGAATACAACTCATGCCAAATCTCTCTAGATAGCTTCTATGTCTCAGTAGAAATTATTATACTAACTCCCATCACCTTAAAATTTTTATTACAAAAAAATTGATCCATAATAATATAATAAATACTTTAATTAATCTTCTCCACAAATTATCTACCTGGAATCCTCACTCTGATCTGTCAAGGGCTGATTCCCTCATTCTGATGGGGATGGGTTCAATGGACGTAGTCCAATGAATTTAGTTTAATGGAAACATTACGATGAAATCATTCTCAATATATATGACTCAAACTCTTCTCAAATTCTCAGTCAGATATTCCTTAGTCCGGTAAACAAAACATTAATATGTCCAACCTTATAATGAGGTCTTAGTCCAAAAAGATAACGTTGACATGAATTGTACATTACCCCACCATTTCCAGTCACATAAAAAAGATGTAATGTACGAATATATTGTGCTTATATTAATAGGAATCCTAGAAAGACAAAGGCAGGAAACTGGATAACATTTCAAAATTAATTAAATTCAAAAACTTCAAGATCTACGCATATTTGAATTTGAATTTTAACCACTTAAACTCTTCACAAATCTGTTGAAATCTTATTGAGTCTTATTTGTAATTATTATTATAAAACATCCTAAATTTTCTTCGGTATGATGAAACTTAATTAGCTCATTATGATGCAACTTAGAGAGCTCATTAGGATGGAACATCCTTAACTCATTATGATGGAACATCCTCATCTCATTCTGAATTGACTTTACTCATCTGAGTTAGTCTGGTTGATTTTTTTCTTAGAGTTAGTCTAATTGACATTTGTCCTCAATGTCAATCTTGATTGAATTTCCTTCTCAAGGTCATTAGGATTGACTTTCCTCTTTAGAGTTAGTATTATTGAATTTCCTCCTCATACTTAGTCTGATGGAACATCCTTAGCATTATTATAATAGAATCCTCATATCGACAGAATTCTCATTACGATGGAAACTGCATTCTGCAACTTTGAAATTCTTCAAACCTCACTAGCCATAACTCATTCATACTTCTAAAAACTTCTATTCTCGGTACTTCTGGATATGATGCAATATTTTTCTTGATTTGTTTAACTAAGAAAATCTTTATGATTCCTCCCTTTCTTCAAAATCATTTATCATGATAGTTTTTATGATCTATGATAACTTCAAGATTGGAAAAGAACCTTCTGACTTACATAGGAAATTATTATGACTACTATTACTTTCAAAACCTTATTTAATTTCAACAAAAACACAATATTAATTGTTTCACCTATTCTCCCCCTTTTCATCATAAGTATTGTATCATAATTTTTATAGACAATTTATGATATTTGAATATTACAAACTAGAAAATTATCATCTGACAGACAGTTAGAAAGTTTAAAACTTTCTAACTCCTAAAATCACTATCTTCATTCTAACTCTTAAACAACATTCTGACATTATAACCAACACTGAGTCGAATAAAACTTGGACTTCATGCTAATGGATATAAGACTAATGATGTGTCTGATCAACAACTATGTTATTATAACATCTTATCCAACTGGTGCTACACAGATTGATACTTTGTGTTTGGTACTGCTTAGTATGATCATCTATATCCAAAAAACAACTTTATCTAAAACAAAACTTTTCTCCCTATTTATGTTTAGGTTTGGAAATTTAGAAACATTCACCAGTTTTTCAAAAAACATTATTTTTCAAAATATTAGTTTTGTACAAATACAAAAAAAATTTAAAAAACATCACCATGGTTATTTAGTATACCATACCATTTATGAATTGGAAAGAAACCTATGTTTTCATACATGAATTTTTTTGTTTGGGAAGCTTTTTTAAGGCCTATTTTGGGAAGAAACTTTATCCTTGAGGTGTAGAATGTGACTTTATATGATAACTCAAAGAAACAATGGGATATTACCAATAAGAACCCTTAAAAAATTAATAGTGGAAAGACATTCCATATACCTTGAGAGGGAAAACATCTCTAAAAGTGATGGTGGGATGGAGATAGAATTAGATGAAGTTGAGAATCAAGGTACATAAGTCTTGTCATGGGAAAAGGTTCTATAAATCCCCATGTAAGAAGAAACTATTCTGGATACACAAGTAATGTGTGGGAGTACAAGAGAGGTTAGAGAACCAGAAAGGTATGGTTTTCTTGTCAACAAGGATGGTGACTAATTATTAGTTTATAATAATGATCATACAACCTAAAAGGAAGCAGTAAGTGGCACATATGATTCCATGTGAAAATAATCCATCAATTCTAAAATGGATTCCATCTACAGAAATCATGTCTATATTTTGGTAGATCCTACAATGGATGTAAAACCCATTGGTTTCAAGTGGGTATTCAATAAGAAACTATATATTGAAGGAAAATTCAGTACCTATAAGGTATGAATAGTTTTAAAGGTATTGAAATAGAATCAAGAAATTAACTGAGATAAAACCATTTCACCAGTTGTAATGTTGACATCTATCAGAATTATACTAGAAAATGAGTCTTACCTTTACTATGAGATTTGACAAATGGATGTCAAAACTACCTTAAATAATAGGAACTGTCCGGAAGATGTTGATATAAAGCAACCTGAAGGGTTTGTGACTCCAAAGGATGAAAATATATACAAATTGAAAAATTATCCATTTATGGATTAAATCAAGTATATAGGATATGGAACAATCATTTTTGATGAATCTATAATAGAATGTGGTTTCCTAAAGAATGAGTGTGATCCTTGTGTCTACAATGAATTTAGTGGGATTACATTCATTTTCTTAATAGTATATGTTGATGAAATATTACTTATAGTAAATCAAAAACCAGTCTTACTGTTTTTTATGATTTGGTTGAATAAATGGTTATCTATGAAGGACATGGGTGACACATCATATATATTTAGAATCAAGATCTATCATGATAAATCCAAGAAGATCCCCAGCCTATGTCAAAGTATATACATTGTTAAGATACGTAAGATATTTGGTATGGAAAAATCCAAGAGGGAATTGTTTCCAATGACACATGGAATTCATCCTTCCAGAAAAATGTTTCCTCAGATACATGGTGAAATAAATAGAATGGTAAGGTTTTCATATGCATAAGTGATTGGGTCATTCATGTATATTATGATATGTACTAGTATAGATGTTTCCTATGCATCAAGTGTAGTATGAAGATATCAAGATGATCCAATTGACCTCTATTAGATGGCAGTCAAGAGTATCATTAATTATTTGAGGTGTACTGAGGATATGTTCCTAGTTTATGGAGGATATGGGGAACCAGTCATCAATAGATATAAAGATTATAGTCTTCAAACATATCAAGATGGCATGAAGTCACAAACGAGATACATATTCACTTTGAATGGAGGTATTGTGAGCTGGAAGAGCTCAAAAAAGGCTATGGTCTTAGATTTTACAGTAGAGTCCAAGTATATTGTGACTTCTATGGTAGATAAATAAGCATTATGGATGCAAAAAATCAGCCAAGATCCTGAATTGGTATATAATAGAAAATATCCTATTACACTATATTGTGATAATATTGTAGTGCTGTCTCTCATAAAAGATCCAAGTACACATCAACGGACGAAGAAGGTACTTTGGAAGTATCATCTCTTGAGGGATTTTTTTAAATGATGTGAGGTTTTAGTGAGGATAATTTACAAAGAAGAAAATATATCATACCCCTTGACTAAAATCATGAATCACCATAAATATAATTATTATGTGAGTTTAATTGGACTGAACGTTGTAGGTAGTTGGATCTAGTCCTCATGGGAGTTTCTTAGAGTTGGTGTCCTAGGATTAGCTATTTGTGCTTTAATTACAAGTATGTTCGATATATTGAATATTAATAAAACATATTATTAGATATTTTCCATTGTTCTATAAGACACTAATGTAATAATGTCCTAGAGTATATGTCACATTGATAAGGTCATAGCAGTTCTCTGTTATATTGAGATCCTTGAAGTGTTATGATGACATTCTTAAAGAATGTTCTTCTCTTGGATAATGTACTATGATGGGACACATAATTCAAAGACTGTTAAGTGAGGGAACTCATATGAGGATTAGTCTTAGTATCTTGAAGTTATCACTTTGTAATCCAGAATATGGGAGATTATGAGAAAGAATCACTGATAAAAATTCCACATGTTTTCATGTCATCAGATATTCCTATTTGCAATCATGTGTAATGGTACTTGGACTTTAAAATTATCATTAATGAATTTTATAACTCATGAACTTGTATTTTATTATGAAAACAATGATTAAATATATTCATGGTATGTTAGGATACATTGTTCTTGTCATGACTCACATGTCATTAATGAATAAGTTAAAGAAGGTGTTATCCCTTCTATATTTGTAGAAGCTGATATCTCATCTATTTGATTTAAATAGAACCATTACATTAAATTTCATGTACATGGTGTAACAATGTGTTTATTTTAGATATTTAACGAAATATGTACCAAGAAAATAGGTTGGTGACATAGATGTGAAACCTGCTTGATGAGATATTATGATAAAGGGATTATATTATATAGTGAGTGTTTATTTTTGGTTTTCAACATTTCAAAATTACGTTATTTCGCTTTGATTCCATGACTCATTTCTATATAGTAATTTTGGACTTTAGGCATACTATCTTGATTTAAATTAGAAAGAATCCAGGAGGGTCAAACACTAAGTGTTTCTGATGATCTTGATTAAATCCAATTTGAATTTAATTAATTGAATAAATAATATTCTCAAGACTGAGGTATAATTTTATTCATGTTTTATTGATCACAAATATATATATATTAATGAAATATTTAAATTAAATATTTATTTAGATGTTTAGTAAATAAAAGAAGAGCTTGAATAGACCAAGACCATGTCTAATAAATAATATTAATTAAAAAGATTGTTAGATTATATTTTTCGATGCTCAAGTTGGAGAGCACCATAGAATAATAATAAGAATATTATTATTATATGGAATGAGGTTTATTAAAATTTTCAGTATTTTTAATAGCTAAAATGCACTAAAAAAATATCGTAACATAAAATCTACTGCAATAAATTGCCTGTTATGGCTATTTTGAAGGTAATTGAAAATAGATAATTGTTTCAAATAATGAATTTTCTTTTAACTCCTCTATCTCTCTCCCTCTCAAGAAAACTAAATGTTTGATAGATTTAGTCAAGATTAAATAATGAGTGATCAAGAATTAACAATGCAATACATTTTATTCCCCACACTAGCACATAGAGATCGTTTAACATTAATTGGATATCAACGAAGCATGTGTGGATTTTTCGTGACATAGATGTTCAACCTGTTTGATAAGATATAATGATAAAGGGATTATATTATATAGTGAGTGTTCTTTTTTGGTTTTCATCATTTCAAAATTAAGTTATTTTTCATGGGTGTCTTGACTCATTTCTAGATAGTAATTTTGGACTTTAGTCAAGCTCTCTTGATGTCAATTGGAATAGATCCTAGAGGTTCAAACACTAAGTGTTTATGATAATCTTGATTAAATTCAATTTGAGTTTAATTAATTGAATAAATATTATTCTCAAGACTGAGGTATAATTTTATTCATGTTTTATTGATCAGAAATATATATTGATTAAGGAAATATTTAAATTAAATATTTATTTAGGTGTCTAATAAATAAAAGAATAGTTTGAATAGACCATGTCCATGTTTAATAAATAATATTAATTAAAAAGATGGTTAGATAATAATTTTTGATGCTCAAGTTGGAGCGCACCATAAAACAATAATAAGAATATTATTATTATATGGAATGAGTCTTATTAAGGGTTTTAGTATTTTTTAAGGCCTATAATGCCATAAAAAAATATCCTAACAAAAAATATACCCCAATAAATAGCCTGTTATAGTTATTGTGAAGGTAATTGAAAATAGATAATTATTTCAAATAATGAATTTTCTTTTAACTCCTCTATCTCTCTCCCTCTTAAGAAAAATAAATGTTTGAGTGATTTATTCAAGATTAAAGATTGGGTGATCCAAAATGAACAACATAAGACATTGTATTCCCCACAATAGCACATAATGATCGTTTAACATTTATCGGATATCAATGGAGCATGTGTGGATTTTCACTAGAGGGATTCTATTCTTCGATCCTCATAGCGCAATAAAGGCAATTTGCGAGGGTCTTTTCATATGATTAACATCCTTAATGAAGAAATATTCCTAAGAGAAGGTAATAATTTTTTATGGCATTAAATAAATTAATTAAAAATTTGATGTTGAAGCTCCTCACTCTTGGTTTTGAACATATAGACATTAATAGAAATTTTAATATATTTCCCACCACCACATGCTTCCACTACTCACGGAACCATCATAAAGTGCCTCTTTTCTTGATCCTTTGGCAGTATGGATATATCCAAGAGGAGATTTGGGAGCGGAAGTCCAATGTTTGATCTCAGTGGTTGTCGAGTAGTACGTACACACAACTCCAAGAAGTATGAACTCTAGTCTCATGGCCATATCTTGATTACATTCAATATATTGACTTTCTATTCAACATGGAGTTGAAGAAAGTACAGTCAGGGGTTGTAGCAGCTTGGTTAATGCACAACCACTCGTTATATGATTTTAGATTTTATGATTTATTTTTCATTTATTATTATCACCGAATACACTAGTTAATCATGTTCACACTTTTTAAGGATGAATTAGTGATGCCCTAATGAATTTTATTACTCACACCTTGCATAAAGATATTGATACACATTCAGACATCATGTTTATGGATTTGGATAAAGAAAATGGACCTTTGGCTGATGGGTGAGAAAATGAGAATGGAGATGGTAGTATATCGAGATGAACTCCGGAGGACCCTGATGGTTTATATATTTATTTATCTACCTATTAATACTCTAGTTTTGATTTCCACTTTAGAATCCCATTTATTATTGTATGAAATGGGTCTCATCTTTATGTTTCAACATAATTACTCTAGTTTCTATTATATTATTTATTATGTATTATTTTTATTATGACATGATACTATGGGTATAGTCTCCCCACTGATGGACTTAGACCTTCACTGCTAGTCAAAAACCTCTTGTGTGTGGGGAGGCATACAAGAGGTCTTGTAGCACTCCAGTTCGAACCTGACATTTCAGGTGAAGGCATTACAAAAACCATTAAAAAAAGACTCCATACTATAAAAAATAACGTTCTTAGTAGTTGTTTTTTCTTCTAGTGGAAGTAGTTTAAACCTTTGCCTTATTATTTAGCATTGGTTACTAAAATCTCCATGCATTTCATGTTTTCTAGTCATTTCAAAGTAGTTTGATTTATTTAGTGCAGGTTTTTTATGTGAATTTTTTTTTGAGAATTTAGCAATGATTTTCATTTTATTTAACGTTGATTTTTATAAAAAATCTTGAAAATAAAATAGATAAGATGGACCTAAAAACAGATAAATATGTCAGTGGATGTTAGGTTTATTGGTAATTAATATTAACAACTATTAATTTTGATTCAAATTAATTTTTTTAACAGGGGTGCATAAAAATCACCTCTCAATATTTTTTAAAAAATATACATTTTAAAAGTATTTAATAAAAATATATAAATAAAAAAACTTTCACATGTAATTAACTATAACATAAATGCCCAATAAAACCATCATACATACATCATACAAGATACAGCCATAATTATATACATATACAATCATAGTCATCATAACCTCAGTCAACCGATTACCTCAATCAACCCATACCTCAATTATCAATATATACATATAAAATATGTCTAACAAAAACCCATGCCCAATATATTCCGACCCCATGACCTATGTTTCATCATTCTACATCCACAACATCCCATCAATTGAA
Organism: Viscum album; assembly: GCA_963277665.1. Lineage (NCBI taxonomy): Eukaryota > Viridiplantae > Streptophyta > Magnoliopsida > Santalales > Viscaceae > Viscum > Viscum album. Next base: position 956,218,813 of record OY728148.1, on the reverse strand, counting down.
AGATACCACATAATTTCATCAATTGTAATGAAAAAGGAAGAAATTAAAACTAAACATAATAAAACAGAATTATAATAGAATCATTGATAAAATTTAAACATTCAAAAGATAGTAAAAACTACTACCACTGCCTTATAAATAATGTCTTGAATCGAATGGTCGACCTCTTTCCTTTAGTTAACATGTATCACCTACAATAAAAACCATAACATTTAAGAAAAGAAATGCAAAAGAGAAAAGAAATGGAATATATTTATAATGTTGCACATAAAATTTTTTATTTTGTTAATCAAACATAATACATTTTAACATAAAACAAATAATATACCATGAAAAATCCTTTTTAAAATACGATTCAATACTTGAAACTAAAAAGGGATAAGTATTTAAAATTCTAATTGATTTTTAAATCGATCTGCAATGTGCTTAAATTTTACATAATATTTTTTAAAATAATTTGTTATAAAAGAATATAATCTATTTAAAAACTAAATAAATTGTGGTTGTTCCATGATTTCATGTCAATATGGGGGTTTTTTCTATGGTTTCTACCATTACACACATGTTTTAGTGTTTTAAAATACTAAAAATGTGTTTATGGGAATCCGAGGAAAGCCATAAATCTGAATGATGTGTTGTTAATTCATACATTTCAAAAACCATTCTATAGTCATTGTCCTCTAATTTCATTGCAATTTGATGATGTTTTTCAAGTCTTAACCCCCCGATGCAACCTTATAAAGGCTTCAATACCTTTAAAAACTATTTATTGAGCCATTGTGACCACACTACATGTCACATTGATGTGTTTTCTACACTTAAAAATCAAAAATAACACAATGATTTTCCCCTTGATTTCACATCAATTTGAGGTTGTTTTCTATGGTTTTTATTATTACCTACACGTTTATGTGTTTTAAAACACTAAAAACCTATCTACGGGCATCCTAGAAAAAACCTAACTTCAAATGACATTACTTAGAGTCCTAAATTTAAAAAATAAATATATGGTCATTTTCCTCTGATTTTATGGTAATCTGAAGATGTTTACCCAATTCCCCCCCCCCAATACACATTTTTAAAGGCTTCGATACATTTAAAAACTATTTATCAATCCATTTTGACCACAAAACACACCGGATTGACATCGTTTCTACAATTACATGTCCAAAATAACTAAACAATGGTTTTACCATGATTTCACATCAATCTATAGTCTTTTTCTATGGTTTTGACTATTACATGCATATTTTTGTTTTTTAAAACACTAAAAACATGTTATAGGAATCATAGGAAAACCGTATGTAAAAATGATGTCTCATCAACTATTAAATTTAAAAAATAATTATTTTCTCATTTTACTACGATTTCATAGAAATTAGATGATGTTTTCTTGGTTTTGACCCCCTGATGCATGTTTTTAAAGGCTTTAGTACCTTTGAAAACTATTTACCAATCCATTCCGATCACACTACACGTTATATTGATGTTTTTTCGATGTGTAAACATAAAAAATAACTAAAATATAGATCCACCATGATTTTATGTCAATTTGAGGTCATTTTCTATGGTTTTGACAATTACATGAATGTTTTAGTGTTTTAAAACACAAAAAAATTGTGTTTATAGGTATCCTAGGAAAACTGTAACTTGAAATGATGTGTCGTAGTTATTACATTTCAAAAATCAATATATAGTTGTTTTACATTTATTTCATGGTAATTAAATGATCATTTCCTAGTTTCGACACTCCATCAAATATTTTTAAAGGCTTCGATACCTTTAAAAACTATTTATTTAGCCATTCTGACCACACCACTTATCAGATTGACATGTTGTCAATGTGTATACAACAAAAATAACCCAACAGTGGTTTTCCCATGATTTCATGTAAATATGGAATAATTTTACATGGTTTTTACCATTACACACACATTTATGTGTTTTAAAACACTTAAAATCCATTTAAAGACATCCCTGGAAAACCAGAATATAAAATGATGTTATGTTAGTTCGTACATTTCAATAATAAATCTATGGTAATTTTTCTATGATTTCATAGAAATATGACAACATTTTTCTGGTTTGGCCCCCCGAAACATGTTTTTAAATGCTTTAACTCCATTAAAAACTATTTATCAAGCCATTTTGACCACACTTTACATCAGATTGACATTACACATACACTTCAAAAATAAAACAATGGTGGTTGTCCCATGATTTGATATAAATCTGATGTTTTTTCTATGGCTTTGACTGTTTCATGTTTTAGTGTTTTAAAATACTAAAAATGAATTTATGTGAATCCTAATAAAACTGTAGATCAAAATTACATCTCATCTATTAATAGATTTAAATAATCCACCTATGATTATTGAATTATTATTTCATGGAAAGCGAATGATTTTTTCCTGGTTTTGAACCCACGCCACATGTTTTTAAAGGCTTTGTTACCTTTAAAAACAGTTTACCGAGCCATTCCAACTACATCACACATCATATTGATTTGTTGTTAGTGAGTACATGTCAAAAATATCTAATTGGTATATTTACACTGATTTCACATTAATATGAGGTCATTTTATCTTTTTTTTTTGAATGTTACACACACATTTTAGTGTTTTAAAACACAACAAACACATTTACAGTCATCCTGGGAAAATATTAACTCAGAATGATGTTCTATTGGTTCCAATATTTCAAAAATAAATCTATGGTTATTTTACTTTAATTTCATAGAAATATACTGATGTTTCCTGGTTTTTGATCCCCATATACTTGTTTTTTAAGGATTCAACATCTTTAAAAATTGTTTACTGAGTCATTCCAACCACACCACATGTTAGAGTGATGTGTTGTCTATGCATAAATGTCAAAAATAACTCAATAGATAATTTAGCAAGATTTGACATCAATATATGTTATTTTTATATGGTTTCACAATAATATTCTTGTTTTACTCTTTTAAAACACTATAAAAGTGTTTACAAGAATCACAGGAAAACCGTAAATCATAATGACATGTTATCAGTTCCTACATTTCAAAAATTAATCTATAGTCATTTTTATATAATTTTATGGGAATCAAACAATGTTTTCTAGGTTTTGACCCTCTGACACACATTTGTAAAGGATTTAGGACCCTTAAAAACAATTTACCATCCATTCCGACCACACTGCATATCATATTGATGTGTTATCTATTAATACACCTCAAAAATAACTAAAAAACGGTTTTTTCATGACTTCATGTCAATCTAAGGTCTTTTTCTATTGTTTTGATTAGTACATGCATGTTTATGTGGTTTAAAACACTAAAAAACACTTATGAACATTCCAAAACATTTGTAACACATAATGACATATTGTCGGATCCTACATTTAAAAAATCAGTAAACAATTTTATTTCCTATCTTGTTTTATGGAAATATGATGAAATTTTCCTAGTTTTGACACCCCGACACACATTTTTAAAGGCTTTGATGCCTTTAAAATTTATTTACTAAGTCATTCCAACCACACCGCATGCCGGAATGATTTTTTTCTATGATTATGTGTCAAAAATAATTTAATGGTGGTTTTTGTATGATTTCAAGTCAATCTGAGGTTTTTTTATTTGGTTTGGAATATTATACACATGTTCAAGTAGTTTAAAACACTAAAAATTCATTTACAGGAATCCTTGGAAAACTGTAACTTGGAATAACATGTTGTTGGTTCCTTCATCTCAAAAAATAATCCATGGTTATTTTCCTCTAAATTCATGGAAATCCAACAACATTTTTCTATTTTTGACCCCCTATCATGGATTTTTAAAGGATTTAGTACCTTTAAAAACTATTTACTAAGGCATTTTGACTGCACCGCAAGTCTAATTGATATTTTTTATATGAGTACATGTCAAAAATAATTCAATTGTGGTTTTCTCTTGATTTCATGTCAATATGATATCATTTCTATGGTTTGAACCATTACAAACATGTTTTGATGTTTTAAGACACTAAAAATACATTTACAAGCATCTCAGGTAAACTATAATTTGAAATGATGTGTCATCTATTCCTACATTTCAAAAATAAAACCAAAACCATTTTCCTCTAATTTTATGTTAATATGGAATCTTATTTCTATTTTTGACCCCCTCCCCCACACACACATGTTTTTAATGTCTTTGGTACCATTACAAACTATTTATTGTGTCAAAACTGAGAAAATGAGGTTTAATTATTTTCAAATATAAGGATAACAATATATAATTCATTTTTTACGTGTAGGAATCATACACACGTCAATCTGGTGCAAGATGTTATCGTTATGACTCGATGTTATTGTTTTCAATATAAAAGTGTCATTTTAGTTTTATTTAAGGAAGTTGTATGTGTTCTTTAAAAATATATGAATGATCTATGAAATTTACAATTTACCTTGATAGGATAAGTTGTAAAGCTAGAAATTTCCTTGGGCATAGTTCTAGTAATCCATTGAAATATGCCAACTAAATCATTATCCATTTTCTCTCACCATTTATCCTATGTTTTCATATAAGAGTCATATTATTGCACTATTCCTTTCAACCTTGCAATTTATCTTTGTGATTCCCTATCAATAACGCTACTCGAACCCCCACTAGGTGTAGTAGTAACTGATGATGACTCCCTACCAAATATAACTAAGGTAGTAGGTCCAGAACTCAACCCCTATACATGTATGGGATTCTCCTTACCTAAAACAACTGGAACCTCATCGTTCAAGGAAACTGATGATGATTTTGAAGGGTTCACATCCCATATTTCTTGAATTTGAACCTGCTAATACAAAAATATTAACATTTATTTTTTAAATTATTTTAACTTTATAATTTTTTCTAATTAATAATTTTTTGATTAATATGTATTTTTATTTCGTTACTATAAAAAAATAATATGGAAAAATAAATTATAACAACAAATAAGCCTTAAACCTAATTAATTAGGGTTGGCTAGATGTATCAAATTGTGCTAAATTGGCATCATTTTATCCATGTATCCATCCCCATTTAATTGGGTTTAAGGATTTTTTTTATAAAATATTTTTCGTTATTATTTTTTATAGTAATGAAATAACATGAAATGATAATGAAAAATACTTACTCTAACATCATTGTTAGGGGAATTTACAAAACCGACATCAGATTCCCCATGCACTTTAAACCACATCTATGTATGGCCAACAGATTAACCTAATTCATTAGACTTTATAAAAAATATAAATAAGTTAGAAAAAATTATACTTATAAAAAAATTATATTAATAATAATGAAAATCATACAAACCAAAATTATTATTTTTCTCAAAAACTCAAAAAAACTGATATGAACAATGAATTATTTATCATGATTGATAGTATTTTTTCAATAAATGTTACAAAAAATAGAATCATTAATAAAAATTATAATTTTATTTTGATTATGTTATTATAATACTCTAAATTATGCAATTACCTCATGAGATGCATCTCTATCAATATTGAAAAACGAATTCCATTTCTCATGTGAAATTCATTCACACACTTTCTCATACATCTATTATGAGCTCAATGATATTTCATTAAACTCATGTCATAATATTCATTTAAAATCTCACCGTTTCTTTCCTAATTTTTTCATAGTGCATGGACGTGAAATTGAGCCCGGGATATCCAAATGAAAAAACATCTAGAAATAAAAACATAACAATGTATAAGTAAATTAAAATATTTTATTCATGTCATGTAAATTAGTTATAAAAGAATATTAAATTAAATTACCTTTAATTAAGTATAAAAAACCTCATTTTTTCTAAGTTGTTGGAATATGCCTCCAATATTTATAATTAATGGGAATGATCATTGTATCACAAATAAGCTTCCTAATAATCATTCCATAGATTCTGGAAACATCATCAGTAGGCACCCCAAACTCATCAAATGGAATGATAATATTGAATTCCTTCAGGTCTGATACATCTTTCATGTTCGTATTTATAAATCATCTATTTTTATTTTTATCCATTTGAAAAATGAATTAAATAATTAATAAAATATATTGTTTTTTTACAATGACATACATACCAGTAATAGTAACTCACTGATATCCACTTGATGAAGGGATGACTAGATGATCCATATCTCAAGGTGAATTGGATGGTGGGATAATAAAAACATACGGGCAATGGATAGCATATTGGTTGTCTAAAGAACTACCGAATCACTCAGATCCACTGAAGCTGATGGTAGTTGTGGTGTTCTCTGAGATGATAACCAACTAGGGTTTCGAAATTTATTTGTATTCAGCATTATTGAAATTCAATTGGTTCAAATATATTAAATGTATATAAAATTTAAAACTATTAAATTTTTACAAAAAGAAAAAAGAAAAACTAGAACAATGTATATATATTTGATCCACTTATCAATGAGAAATTTTAATATATATTCATTGCCATTTTATACATTCAATTTTCTTCATCTTCATTATCTTCTTTATTATAAACCTCCATTGTGATGAGGGCTTCATTTTCACCCGCTATTGCATGTTCTGTTATATCCATATTGTCACAAAGTACCAATTGATCTTCATCACTAATATCATATAAGTCTCTCTACATTAAGTGTAAAAAAACTATAACCTTCATGTATTTCATCATCCAGATAATAAACAATCTTCACTTAGGAAGCCAAGATAAATGGATCATTCTCTACATGCTCATTGGTATGGATAAATCGAGAGAAGTTGATATAATTAAAATTTAATGAATCATTCATTATACCCATATCAATATTAATGCACTTTTATTTGAATAAGAAAACCAAATACAAACCATAATAGTTTAATTCAATTATATCATCCAAATTTCCATAACATCCCACCTCTGTAAGTGTAAATACACCACTATTTTGAGTTTTTAAGTCTTCTACCTGATAAATTGTATGAAATGTAATCCGTGAATATTGTAGGCATCATATATCTTATACTTTTTTAGAGGACCTCGAGCCAAAAAAAACATCATTTTATATTTCAGCTTGATTTTCAACATTCATTATATAGAAAAATATATATAATGATTTAGTTTTAACATAGACAAAATAACTACATTTCAATAATATTAATATGAGTATATACTTACCTGATGGGTGATCCATTTGACAATCTCCTTATTAACATATTTTTTTAATTCCATCTCATTTCAAGATCTACCCATTAATCCCTTATTTGTTTGACATCAGAATTCTTCAATAAATGGATCTATAATAAGACTATTGAGCAGTATATATATATGTGCTTATAGAAACTCCAATTCATTCAATGTAAAATTTGACCCCTTTCCAATTGGTTATCCAATAACTAGAAATATTGATAACTAGTTTTCAAATTGATAATTAGTGGAGATATCATCAAAACATTAAACATTATTGAATCTAGTCTCAATCCCATCCAAATACCTTGAATACAAGGTCATTCACTCTTTGGATATGTAACCTTTAGCAATAGAGCCTTTTGGTTGATATTTAATCACCATATATGATTTAAAATTACCTATGTACCAAATGAAAAAAATAAGAAACATATAAAAAATTATGCAATAATTTAATAAAATCAAATTCACTAATTAAAATAAAAATAATATCATTGTACCTCTCAATTGGATACATCAATTGATAATGTTCTGGTCAACCAATTTTAGATTCTTCAACTAAATGAACAATCAAATGAATCACCACAATGAATAATTAAGGGGGAAATAACATCTACAAATAATAATTTGTCAAAATAATTCTTTCATGAAGTTTATCAAGCTCAATTGGATTTAGATTTTTTCTAAAAAGATATTTCAAAAAGGTACAATAGTATATTTATCAGTTAAAATATTAAAATATTCCAATGAAAACAACTATTACATAAAAATACATGAGTTGTGACTTTTCAATCCATGTAACTTTCAATTTTTTTATGCAATGCACCTTGATATATTACTTGAATATCCAACTTCCACTTGTAAATTCATTAATGTTTGAAGGAATGAGCATATCTCTCTATTTTTCATTGTAAAAATAGTCTAAGGATACTTTCCATTCTCATTTTCCCAAAAATCAAGGTTTATATTCATTAACTCCAAAATATTAAGAGCATTAAGGCGATCCTTTGATTTACCCTTCTCATTATGCATTGTGAAAATTACATTGCCACAGAATGTTTTCTCAATATTCATTATGTCAAGATTATAACATATCAAATTAAACTCCTAATGAGGAATTTGAAAAATATACCCTTTATTTTTGTGTTCTAGATGCTTCATATATTGTACCTTTTACCCTTTTCCCCTTCTTTAAAATGATTATATTTTCCAAATTCATCAATGACACTCATTAATTGTCCCATGATTTCTGAACCTAATAACAATTTTAGTGGATTTCTCAGTTTAATATCTTCATTTAATTGTGTCTTGTTAAACCTATATTTATGAGAAGAAATAAAGAAATCAATGATGATGCATAAAACATCATTTTATTCTATGAGGTATTCGTTGATGAACTAAATTACAAACTAGACAAGAAAAACTATTATTAGTGTTCCAATCAGATAAATTTCCTAATCCAAGAATGTTAGTAATTGTCTATATTAAATTAGAAAGTATTTTTAATAGTTTTCTCATTGAAGCGTCATATTTTATTATTCCGTCCTCTCATAATTCTCGCAATTATTTGATTAGAGGTTGAAGATATACATCAATTCCATTTCTAGGCATTTTATTTCTAGAAATAATTATCAAAATAAAAAATAATATTTATTCTTACACATCAATAGATGTATATTATAAGGGATCAAAACAACTGGACAAATACTATAATTACAAACTAAAGTCCAAAATGGGTTAAAAACATCATAATCGAATCCCAAACGTGAATTCTTATGATTTGAATAAAAATATAGATATAATGAATCAAAAAATTTCTATGATGATGAATATTTTGGATGTCTCATCAAGCCATCATTACAATCTTGATCGTGTCACTTCATTTTGTATGTAGTCTTAGATGCCATGAATAATCTATTCAAGCATCATATCATAGGAAAGTAATGAAATAATGTTGATGGAGTTTTATTAATTTTTTTCTTCTTGGGGTGGCATTGATTTATACTCTCATTGTTCTTCGTTGACTTTCATCTACTTTCATGAAATCTTCCAAATTCTTCATTTTCGGACTCTTCTCCCTAGTAAAGCATGCAATAATTAAGGAATTCATGTATCTTTGTATAATACAGTCCACGTTTATTTATGAATTTATTAATCTCATCGAAGGACGTAAGGATCATATCTTTAGTAAATGAATCATGAAGAAACTCTAAAATCATGTACATTTCATTATCAATAATTTCACAGAGACAGTTTACATGATACAACTTAAGTATAAAAGAAAACATTGAATAATTATCACACCCGTCATACAGTTCTTGTTGCACATCTTCAAGTAATTCACAAAGATCATTTTTTGGTCATTGAACTTATTAGAAGGATTAAAATCCTTAGGGTCAATTGAAGGTTTTTTTGATCTATTGAATCCTTGGACATTATATCCTGCAAAGACAAATGTTTCATTTATCAGATTTCAAACTGAATTCCCCTCTGGAGGGTCCCTTTGTGTTTCATTGATAGGATTATCTTTGTTTTGAATTTCCATAACAATATATTCACCATTCCAAATCCTACATACATATTGAGTAGAAAATTGTTTCTATATAAAATTATCATACAATTAATTTCTATTTAACCATCACTTGAATTTTCAATCAGGGCATACACATTATATTCTAAAATCCACTTATCAGTTTTTAATTACATAATATTTTTTTCAAACTCTTTTCATAACGAGGTGTGTTTTGTGTTAATGTAATACAACTTTTATCCATAGGTATTTTATTTTCACTATTCACCCTTTATATTCTAATATAAAGATATAAATGGTTAATAAAACATGTACAATTAAATGTAAAAATCAATTAACTTCATTAATCTTGGTCACCTAATTTATCCAATAAATATATAAATATAGTAAATAAAATCATGGTGAACATACATGTACACTCAGTATGTTCTTACATAGAAAGTCTCATGCCAGTGTGGAAGAAGCATACAAAAACATTAGTGAAAAATAAATAAAACAAAATGGTTTCTTATCCTATAATCAACCATTATCCAAAACTCACTAAGGCTTACTCACCAAGAAATCGTGAGGGATAAATGAGCCATGCAGTTACAGACTATTTATAACCCCACATACAATCAAGCATTCATCATATAAATGATTCATGATCCCTATCTATAATAGGAATTAATGATAGTTATGTGTATATGATTACTAAGTGATAAAATTTATCATTTTATTGTACAATATGATATACTACATAATGATATAGAAAACCAATCATACAATATTAAAAAATTACACCTTACGATTGGGGATTTCGCTCTCCGATAAATGGGGGAGAGGGGTCGTCTTGGGGATCGCCATCAAGGAGAAGGGGGGTCATTATGGGCTCATCATCAGGTAGCAAGTGGGGTTGGGGTCACGAGGATCATATGTGAGAGTGGGAAAAGGGGTGGTCACCATCGAGGATGAGGGGTGAACCATCTGGGCTAAGTGGGGGGAGGGGGAGAGGTATGTTGTTGGAGAGAAGGGAGGTGAGTGTCAGGGAGATGTGGGGTCAAGGGTGAGGGGCAGTCACCTACATTGGGGAGAGGTGTGACCAAGGGGGAGGGGCAGTCACCGGTGTCGGGGATAGGTTGGGTAGATGGGGGGTAATCACTGGCGCTAGGGAGTGGCATGATCGAGAGTGAGGGAAAGTTTCTGGAATTGGGGAGAGGTGCGATCGGGGAGGAGCGGCAGTCACCTATGTTGGGGGAGTGGCATGGTCGAGGGGGAGGGGTGGTCATCAACGTCAGGGAGAGGTGGGGTTCAGGGATTGGTGGGGGTAGTGGGAGGGAGGGAGTCACTAGCATGGGGAGTGTCATGATCGAGGTGGGGGTGTTCACTAGTGTTGGGGGGAGGCGAGGCCGAGAGTGAGGGGTGATTACCGACGTTGAGGAGAGGCACTACCAAGGGGGAGGGGCATTCGCCAGCATCTAGGAGAGGCACAACCCAGGGTGTGAGGGGGTTATGCCATCGGGTGGAGGGGGGGGGGGGTCAGTTAAGTTTTAAAAATATTAGCAGTGGTTTCATTGAAACTGCCACTATATTTATAATATATTTAATAATGTTTTTTTAGTAGTGATTATTAGAACTACCACTAATAAAATTTTACTAAGACCTCTCTTTTTTGTAGTGCTACATAACATAGTTTGACTAAATCTTACCCTAAAAGTGACATATATAATTTTATTATCGATTCTAAAGCTATAAAAGTCACCAATAAATACCATCTCTCGAACCTCTCAAAAAATTGGATTTATTTCACTAAATTTTTTTCCCACTTTAGGAATTTTCTCACCCATAGTATTTTTTATTAGTTTAAGGAATTTATCTCACTACATGAATTATCATGCAAAAGAATTTATTTTTTACATTAAGGAATTTTATTCACACCTCGATGTGATGTAGTATGTACATAAACAAAATCAGATTATATCTTCATATGAAATCAATGAATTTTGAAATGAAATCATTGAATCATTGTACAAATGTAACATCCCGAACCCGGATGTCACTCAACTGTGCCACAATCCCGGTTGGCTACATGGCCTCAAGCACATCTTCCCAAATTCCAGATGATTATGACTAGCAGTTAGGGACTAGGTGAGTCATTTGGGAGACTATTCCCCCATTACCATAATTTATCACAATGGAAGTCAATCACATTAAATAGTGGAAGCAGATACAATAAGCAAACAATAGATAAAATAGACAAGTAAGACAAGAATATGTAACAATCCTGAAGTGTTTCATATAATATGATGCAGATGATACATATTTCTAGAAAATATCTAAAATAGTTACTTATAAATATAATAAAATACAATTATCTAATATTTAAAACGACAGAAAAGTGCCCCATATCATTGCAATCCCCATCTTAGTCATAATCTCCCATTCTCTAAAACAATGAACAAGAAATAGTTTTAGGGAGCTTTCCCCTACTATCACCTGTAACTATATAATATATTTGGGTCCCCAAGGAGGCCCAAATAGGATGTGAGATAAATATCACAGTAGGTTTCAATATAAATATCTATACAGTTCTAAGAAGTACTATGAAATATTCTACACAAGTGAATGTAAGTATTAATGTAAGTGTGAAAAACGAAGGCATATAGATACTGCAAAAATGTAATACTAAACAACCTCTTGTGGCTCCATGCAACATGTTTTGGCTCCTAACAAGGCATCTAAATGTAATATAAACAAACAACACAACCATTCCACCTAACCACCAATACCATGTCCACATGTCCTTACCGTATAAAGAAAACTATATCAAAAACCCACGACCTTGTCGTACAACCACAATCATATATCCCACACTCATGTTGTATAATGATGTGTATATCACGAAGGGCCAGATCTATGGTGCTGAAGACCAAGGAATCCTCTTCGAGTCTTAGGAGAATCTCGATGGAAACATGTCATAGGCACTGGTTGGAATCCTAGGAGCATGTGTACCAACATGTCCTACGTGAGTCCAAGATAGCTGGATCTAAGGGGTAGCAAAGCCTAAGGCATCTCATGGAATAAATACCAAAGGTGCATAATCAGCCATGGTGTCCACTACCACATTCCAGATACATGGATATCCATTTATGAAATCTATTTAAATCATCAATCATTCCATGCCTTTAACAATTTCAAACCATATGAGTCTACCCACTCATATGAAGAATTACATTCAAAACAATTCAATGAGTATACCCACTCATTTAAACCATTACATCTCATGAGTATACCCACTCATGTACTCCACTTTCATTTAATCATGTCACATAGATATAACCACCCACTTATCACCAATTTCCATTTAACACATTACATGGGTATACCCACCCATTAATCACAACTACCAACAAAACTATTTAAGCAATCGAAAAATAGCCAATGAGTATACACACTCATTTGAAAAGTTCCATTTAAGTATTTAATCCAGTTAGGCCTGGAATATTATAATAACACAAGGTAATGGGGCCAGATATCTCTTATGTATGTAATTCATCCTCATTTAAGTACAACCGAGCTTCCTTAAACTAGGAAAACTCGAGGTCACAACCCATGGGTAGTTCATCAACGATAAAAACCAAAGTAAAGGCATGGTTTGCCCCATGGGTGTCCTTGGGATAGGTCAGAAACCACAAACGTATCTCAAAGAACCTTAGGTAGTCCCAAATGGGTCCTACCTTGTCTATTTTAGATTAAGACTTTAAAATCGAGCTCATGCTAAAAAGTCTGGCGGGTAGAAAAAAGGTTAATATCTCTATAAAGCATCAAAAGTCGAGAGAAAATTATAGACCACCTACCTTATCTCATTAGTGGAGTTCTCATATAGTATCAAGTCCTAATTCATCCTGGTTGGGAATAAATCTAAATAACATATGAAGAACAAGTAATTAGGGTATAAAAGCCTAAATGCAAACAATGAAACTGTTGTTTAGAAGAATCAAGAATGGCTAAAAAGGAATCAATATCTTACCATTGTGGTTCCAACCAAAATGACAGGGAACGAAATGGAATCCAAATGGTTGCTAGATATGAAAATATAGATTAGAATGTTTTTAGTCTTTAAAAGAGAGAAAAAAGACTTCTGTCCAAAAAATAGAGGTCCCTCTTCTATTTTTAAAAAACATAGTTGGGCAATTACATGACAAGTAATTTTTATACATGGTGTGTAATGCACAGTTTTCCATTAATGGGGTAAAAAACCTTAAACATCATGTATGGTCCTATACAAACCATTACATGTTATAAAATCAGATTACACAGTGTGTAATCCAATTACACATTGTGTAATTGGCCTGCAACCGGTACACAACCTTCTTGCCTATTATTTCCCAAAAATAACCCAACCAGCCCACGGACTAGCTGCGGGTCTAAGACAAAAAAGAATGTAAATGATTCATACCTCAAGAAAAACCTAGGGTCTTATAATCTTCTTCCATTAATTCAATTATTCCCCGAATTTCCCTCTCAATGGTAGTCAAGATCTATTTGAAAAAACTCTTATCACTGAACATGTATGTCGGCATTATTCTCCTATGTATCGTCTTGTGAACAGTCTTTCTTTCATAGAACCTGTACTAGAGGAACTGACTAGCCTTGTATAACCATCATGCTCCTATCAACAATATGAATTAGATCCTCCTTGAAGGATTCATCAAATTGTAGATCAACCTCCTTGGGTTGAAAAGCGTGAGATGGGTCCGAATTATAATGGCATAGTTGTGATATGTGGAAGACGTCATGCTTGGATCAGTACCTCTGAGGTTACTAAAAAAAATAGTATAGTGATCTGACACTCTCAAGAATCTCGAATGGACCAACATATATTTGTGTAGCTTACCTCGTATCATGATCCTTCTATGTCCCATCCATAGTGAAACACATATAAAGACTTGACCCCTGACCTAAAACTCCAGAGGTCATATATGGTGATCAACATAAGATTTCTATCAAGATTGTGTAGTAGCCATCTGCATCTGAATCAACTAGATCTACTCTGAATTATCTTTCATGAGACAAGGTCCTAGTAAAGCTACCTCACCTGCCTCTAGCCATCACAAGGGTGAATAACATAGCCTACCGTAAAAATCCTCGTAAGGAGACATCTGTATTGTTTCCTGATAATTGTTATTATAGGATAACTCATATAGATGAATGTGTCTCTCCCAAGATCCCCCAAAATCTTGGACACATTCTCTCATCATGTTCTCTAGCACTTGTATCATACACTCTGATTGGCCATCAGTCTAAGGGTGGTGGACTGTGCTTAGAAGCACCTATGTACCCAGTGCCCTCTGAAAACTCTATCCAAAATGAGTTGTAAAGTGGGAATACCTATTTGAAATGATAGTGAGTGAGAACCTGTGAAGTTTTATTATCTCATGGATATACAACCTTCCAAGAACATTAACATCGAAGGTATCCCTGATCGGTAATAAATGATCAACCTTTTTTGTCCCACCAACAAAAATCCACGCAACATCGTTACCTCAAGGAAACCTCAGTAAACCATTTATGGAATACATTATGAAATCATCTCATTTCGACTTTGGAATAAGTAACTTCTATAACATCATGGCAGGTCGTTGATGTTCCTCCTTCACATGTTGATAGGTGTAACACCACATAACAAAACTAGCTACCTCACTTTTCATACTTGGACATTAGTATTGATGATGCAAGTCACACTACATCTTGCTGACTCCAGGTTGTAGTACCCAATATGAAGCATGAAACTCCCAAATCATATCCCCACACATATCCACTAGAACACAAACACATCCATGAATATTTAAGATCTCATCAACACCAACGGTCCAACTAGGAGGAGGGTCTTCACCTTCCACACTCTCCCATATGAATAGACCCTCTGAATTCTATAAATGCCTCATCCGTACGTTATCCAATAGGGTATAAGTCACAACTATGGATGTTAGGTATGTCTATCCCTAACTATTGTGCACCTCCATATAGATCTTAGAGAATAATGAAATAAGTTTCCATTCGCAACTTGCCTGATGCACTATCTGTATCTGAGTCCACGTGCATAGTGCATCGAACATTACATTACATTTACCAGTCATGTATTCAAGATTGAACTCAAAAGACGGTTGGTACTCCACCAACCTTTTTTTCCTCATATTAAAATAATAATAAGTAAATATATACATGAGGATTTTGTATTCTGTATACACCCAAAAATGATCTCCCAATAAATAATGCCTCTAATAATGAAAAGCATGACCAACTGCATCGAGCTCAGGATCATGCATAGGGTAATTCCTCTCACGTGGAAATAAAAATTGAGACTCATATGCCAAAACTCTATTCGCCTAGACCAGCACTACTCCCATCCCAATACTTGATGTGTCACAATTAAGGATGGAACGCTCGGTTCATCAGCACCATGAAAACTACTATTGGGTTTGTGAGACTGAATGGCATAACTAGATACTCATATCGACCATACCTACTATGAAAGGTTGTACGAGGTATGTCTGTGGGTCAAATATGTACCTGGTTATATCCTTACTATAGATCAATTTTCAGGAATACTCGGGATCCTAGAATCTTATCAAACATTTCATCTATTTTTGAAAAGGGATATTAGTTTTTAACCATTATCTAATTCAAATTATGATAATCCCGAAATATCCTAAGAGTTATATCCACATTTTTTGAAAAAAGAACTGGAAAACCCCACATAGATGTATTAGGTCGGATAAACACCTTTTCCTCCAAATACTCTAGCATCCAATTAATTTCTTACAACTCCATTATAGCCACCTAGTAAGTAGAAATGGATGCTGGTGAAACTCATAAAACTAGTTCAATGGAGAACTCAACCTATCTCTTGAGAAGTAAACTAGAAAATTCATCTGAGAACATGTCCCTGAAAAAATCCACCATTAGAGGAAAGTCTACCTGAATCAATCCCTGATCATCTGAAATACAAAATAGCAATCTAGGTTGTCATTCTGCCCAACTCATGATGGTCTACTCCATCTCAACTCGCCTGGACACCCCATTCACCCTTGTGAGTAAACACTGCATCCTCTAGTGATGTGAATGTTACCCTTCGGCGATAGTAGACAATGTAAGATTGATAATATACTAAACAATCCATCCCAAGAATGACTTCATACCCTACCATCTCAAAGACATAAATATCTCAAATGAAGTGACACCCACCATCATTAAGGGGGTACTCCCTACACTTGAGAACATCAGCCATTCTGATTCCCAACAGTATTTCTAGCATTATAATTCTTTCAAAATACCACACAACAAGACCAATGATTTTCACCATAGGTGTGGATATGAAACAATTAGATACACCTGTATTAAAAAGACCACATGTAATAGTAGATGCTACTAAGATCATTCCTCTCACTATAGACAGTATGAAACCTTGATCCTCAGGTGTAGGTTGTGCATAATATAATTGACCTATACCATGATGTTGTGAAACAACTTTACTGCTCAGAGTAGGTCCGCTTTGATGTACAAGAGTAATTTTTGTATGGATACCTCAGCAAAGACCACTATTTCTGTAGCATGATCGATCTGCATTTCTCTAGCTCACTGCTTAACACAGATCTTAGAAACCTACTCCTGAACCTGACATCAGAGATGACCCCCTACCGCTCACAACTGGAGGGAAGGTCCTGCAAAAACATTGCATGTGGCCCATCCTTCAATAAGCTCGGCACTCGACTGGGTCGCAGTCACACTGATTCTTTATGTGTCCTCTCCTTCCACACTAGTGACAAAATATCGAGCTACTAGCACTCAAAGCCTAACTGATGGTCATATCATGGGAAGCATCAAAATGGTGCTTCCTGCCTGAATATGTAGAACTGCTAGGTTGAGAAGAAACATTTACCTACTCTATATCCTCAAATTCCCTCAACTTCCACTCTATAATATGTGTCTGATTCACAATCTCAGTGATAGTGGTCAACCTGAACACGTTGACCTAGGATTTGATAGTATGTCAGGGGCCTTCCTCAAAGAATCTTGCTCTTGACAGCTCATCAGTAAGGTACATCAGTGCAAAACTATGCAACTCTTTAAATAATTTTGAGTTCTTTATAACTGTCATGGTGCCCTGCTCTAGACGCAAGAACTCACTAGCTAACTCTACCCATATTGTCTTGGGGTAAATGTAGTCAAGGAAGTAGGTTTGGAAATCAGTCCAACCTATATCTCGTAGCCTTTCAGCCTTGTTCAGAACCTCCCACCAGTACTTTACTACTCCATGTATACTATAAGGGGTGAGCTTGACCCTCCTCACAAGAGGTGTCTCCAGATTCTTAAAGATAGTTAGTGTGGCCTCTAGCCACAACTCAGAAGCTAGTGGACCATAATCCCCCAAAAACATGAAAGGATGTTGTTTTTAGAACACTCATTTCATCTCAGCCATAGTCATGGTAGGCCACGGTTCTCCTTGAATAGTTTGCATATATCCAAATAACCCCATGTGGAACTATACCACAACACATATGTCTGAAATAGTCTACTGTACCACAAAAATCACCAAAAGAGGATCCACTAGTATCTCGTGGACCACCACCTTCAAAGAAAGGTCATCACCACCCTCTTGGCATACCTTTGGACTTCTTCATGGTGACATGCCTCTACAATGACAAACACTCACCTCAGAAAGGATTGATATCAAAGTCGCATCTCAAAAGCATAGGACAGGTCAAAACCCTCCTAAAAACAAGTCATATCACAAAACCTAATCATAAATCCATGACTGTATAAAGAACAACCACAACATAACTAGAAACAATACCTCTCACCCACTCAAAATCCGGGTGTAGGTCAAGTCTCTATTTTCCAATTATTTTCATTTAACTACACTTATTTGACATGATTTAACCAATGGTCCACCATGTTCTGATCCTTGAGGACCCATAACACCTCATGAACAAAAATTTGATGCCCATATAATCCATACACATAAAATTCACTTTAAAATTTTAAATTAAACGGTACGTCATTTTCTATTTCATAAGGGCCCAAACACCTTATGAATTGATAGATGATGTCACTTCTCTATCCTCTACAAAAAGTCTATCACAAAATCAGGAACAACTATTAGAGAACCTATCACAATAGCATGCGTCAAATAATTCGTCTTAAATGGCATGACATAATGCATGATATGTGATTTATAACAAGCGACTATATGATGCATGAGATGGAATACCCTCATCTCATCGGGTTACAAAAAAATAGAACCCACAATTGCATAAATAGTATTATCATAAATCATGTGTGTCACCTAATGGTGAAATCAAATGAACTGTAATAGTCAAAACCAGAAAATAACAATTTCATTTAGGGTAATTTGGATTTTTCTTGTACACAGGTTAGCAATGCTCAAGAATAGCTCATTAACAAATTCCATTTTCCTTCATTTCCCTATCAATTGTCTCTAAATAGTAAATCTAACCAGAAACAAAATTATCTGTGATACCACATTGTAACGTCATGAACTCGGATTCCACTCAATAGTGCCCCAAGCTCGAGTGGCTACGTGGCCTCAAGCGCACTCCTAAAATGCCAGAAGCTTCCGACTAGTGGTGAGGGACTTGTTGAGTTATTGGGGAGACTATTCCCTCATTAACAGAGTAAATCTTAGTGGAAGTCAATCAAATTCAATATCAGAAGTAAATAAAATAAGTAGAAAATAGGTAAAATAGATAAGCAAGAGAGGAATATATACCATGCCATAAGTGTCTCATATACCATGATGCAGATGATAAATGTATCTTGAAAACAACCAAAAAATACACATGGAAATAAAGTACAATACATGTATCCAAAATCCAAAAGGATCAAAAAGTGTAACAGTAGCATCTCATGCCTCGGATGGGTCTCGTTCTCCCATGCTCTAAAGAAATGATCAAAAACTAGTGTTAGGGCACTTTCCCCTACTATCACCTGAAACCATATAAATTTTTTGGGTCCCCTAGGAGGCCCAAACATGGTTTGAGATAAACATCCCAGTAGGTTTCCACCCAAATATCTATACAATTCTAAGATACACTATGAAATATGTTAAACAAGTACAAGTAAGTAGTAATGTAAGTGTGAAAGCCCAAGGCATATAACCAACACAAAAAACATTTACCAAACAGCCTTTTGTGGCTCCCTACAACAAGTGGTATCTCATAACAAGGAACCTATAGGCAATATAAACAAACAATACATCCTTGTCCTAAAAAAATCTATATCTTGTCCAAATAGACTTGCTCTATAAAGAAAACCAAATAAAAAACCCATGACCTTGTCATACAACCACAATAATATATCCCACGATCATGCCATATAATGATGTGTATACCATGAAGGTCTAAATCCAATGTATTGAAGCCCCAGGCAGCATCATCAAGTCCTAGTATCATCTCGATAGAAACTCAGTATAGGCACTGGTTGGAGTCCTTGGATCATGTATACCAGCATGTCCTACATGAGTCCAATCAAGCCGGATCTAATGGAAAACAAATCCCAAGACATACCATAGAATCAAGACCCAAAGTGAATACTCAACCAAGGTTTCCACTACTGTGTTCCAAATCCATGGATATTTGTAGTTGGAATATATGTAAATCATCAACCATTCAATACATTTATCTATTTCTAACCATATGAGTCTACCCACTCATTTAAAAAATTACATTCAAAACCATTCAACGAGTATACCTACTCATTTAAACCTTTACATCTCATGGGTATATCCACTCATGTACTCCACTTCCATTTAATCATGTCACATGGTTATACCCACCCACTTATCACCAATTTCCATTTAACACATCACATAGATATACCCACCCATTAATAATAATTTCCAAAAAACCATTTAAGAAACTAAAAAAACGAATATGTATACCCACTCATTTAACAAGTTCCTTTTATGCATTTAATCAATTTAGGCATGGCATATTACGATAACACAAGACAAGGAGGCATGACATCTCTGACAAAGAATCTTTATGTGCATATTTTTTATCAAAAAATGAGGATTTTTTATTTTTTTTAATGATAAAACCCATGTATTTCAATGTTTTATTTAAATAATGGTTAATTTTAATTTTAGAATGATTATGAGTAAAATTGAGAAAAGTGCATAATTTATGATTTTTGACATATTTTTACCACAAGGGTATTTTTTTCATTTATTTAAAAATAGAAGTAAAAGATTACTGATTTTTTTTTATAATAATGATTTTATTTTTTTCAGCTTTATCTTTATGTCCTAGATCTGATTCGAAGATCTTTTAGGCCAAAAAATTCATTGAAATTGGAAAACTTTTCGAGCGGACAGCATGGACCTCACCATCGTAAAAGATGCAGAAATCGGTCTCCTCATCTCTAATTTTTGTCATTATACCTAGGATATCACTAGGACACATATTAATGACTCTAAAACAATTTTGGGGAAGTTTTTATGCCATTAAGGTTTCCATTGATCGTTATACTTTTGAAGGAAGCTTCCTAGAAATTTCATCCATAAAAAGTGTTATTCAATGAAAATTCCATAACTCCTTAATAAAATGTCTAAATGTGCTGAATTTTCTAGGTTGAACGGAAAAGAAATTTAGGAAAAACTTTTATGAAAGAGTCCATGTGTTAAGAAACCATTTATTGTGCCAAAAATGGGAAATCTTTTAGTGGATAGAATAATCCCTATAAAAGGAGGCTCTTGCCTCCTTCCCAAATCATCTCCTCGACACCAAACACCAAGGAGGGTTCCCAACAGGGCATGGGATGATGATACACCTCTATTCCCACCCCATTTCTACATTTTATTTTATTTTAATTTTAGTTTGGTATTATTTTTCAATTGTAATTCAAATTTTATTTTTATCAATCCATACCTTTCTATTTCTCCATCCACTTTTCTTCATTTCCTTCCTTATCTCTCTCTTCTATTCCACCCAATCCACCATGTAATCTATTACTCGTGGAAATGAGTGGATGAACCCAAGACTTGCCCAAAGGGGATGTAAAGGTGATCATGAATTTTCTTTAATGTTTAATTTTAGGTTTGTATATATATTTGAGTACCATGGAAGGGTAAGTAGAATGTCTCTAATGTTGTGACTACCACTGATAACATGAAACTCCACCTATCCATATTATTTTATTTAATAATTTTTCACTGTCTCAATTGATTAGTTCTTCACACATTGGGTTTGAGATAATCAAAGGATGATACAGCTTCAATTGAACCAGGTCCTAGAAGATGACACATTCTAGACCAAGGTGTGTCACCAACTAGGATTAAAGGAGGAGGTGGAATTGAGAGTGCTCAAACAGTCAATGATATTCCACAATTTATAAATAAATAATAGCAGTTCAAACATGAGATTTCATGTTTGGATTATCAAACTAAAATGAAACATATAAAGGAGAATAATGATTGAATATTTAACCAACCCAAAAACCATGTTCTTTCTTATTAATTCATTCTATTTAGACTTGAATATTAGTATAAATTTAGAATTAATTCTTTACATGTCATTAATTTAAATAATAATAAATACAAAAATATATTAATCACTTTCATCTAACAAAAAAACCGCAAAATGATATAGAATAGGTGAATTAAATAAATTAAGTGTGTTACATTGAGAACGATCTTCAAGGGTGATTACCCTAGTCAACCACTATTCTGCACTAGAAAAAATATAATTATTTTAGTCTACACCCCACAACAGATGTGCGTCAAAACTGGCGCTGTTTCCGGTGATCCAATCTTTAGTTCATTTACTTTTTATATTTTCACATATTAGTTATATATAATTTTATTTAAAAAAACATAAAAAAGACTTCCATGATGTATTCACATTTAGAATAATATGCATGGAAAAATTACTCACAGGTGCAACAACAAAAACAAGAAGAAGATGAATATTTTAGAAGAGATCAGATGTATGAACATAGAGAAAGCATTGAACAACTAACCAGAAAGGCTAATAGAACTTTTGATTATGTTCATGAATTAATAGAGAAACTGAACCCTAATCCAGACGAAGAAAATGAGAAAGTGGTGGAATAAATTTCACCACTTATATTTGAAATTGAATAACAAGAGGAAGCAAGCGAGGAAGTTGTCTCTACTGAGCTACAAGTGGGAGATAAACAAAGTTTGGATGAATTATTGATTATATATGAGGAACTATCTAACTTTACCATACAATAAAAAGAATAATATTAATCACCACTAAAGGAAAAAACCACACAAGTGGTGGAATTTGAAGTCAAGATGGAGGATCCTGACTAACTACATCCATCCTCAAAGAGTATACTCCAAGAGGAACTTACCACTAAGGTAGAGATTGAAGCTGAACTAACTAAGGGATTTGACCGATTAATTGACTCCATCCCTTCTATTTTTATTGAATATTAATTCTTTATTATTCCATGTGGTTTTGATTATACATAATTAGACAACCTCAACTCTTTCTTGGAGGAAGAAGAAGAATCTCTATCTGAACATGCTGAGGAACATATGGGGCTCCCTAGACACATTGAATATTTATTGAAGGAAGTTCATGAAGAGATGGTAGTGTATTTCCCTAAGGAAACCATGACAAAAGATTATTTGATGGTGAAGAATTTGATCTTGATACTTCATGTTTAAATATTATTCAAATTGAATTACACTCTGACATTCCCATTGACTATTATTTTGATGAAGCATACCTCATGTAACTAATGGAGAGAGAAGAGGAGGCTTCACAAGTATCAGTAAAGAAAGAGGATGAATCATAATTCATCCTACCAATACTATGCAAGCTATAACTCATTATAAAGGGGGGATATGGTGTACTCTGTCCCAGAAGGATGGATAAAAAGCTGGGAAATGCCACATGTGGTCGTTCAAATCAAAGAAGATTTATCCTCAATCAGAATTTGGATAACAGCAGGTACTGCCCTCTAGAGGCAGTCAAAATTTAGGGCCCACTTGGGGGATAATACCAAGATTTATCTTTACTTGGTTTCTAGGAATTTATATTTCAATTTATTTAAATTGATATAATTTAGCATGTGGACCCCTCCCTCTTTAATTTTTAGATTAAACGAAATTATCATTGTGGTTAATTGAGTAATTTTCTTTTGTAGGATCATGATGGTAGAAAGAAGCCCCAAATCTTAAAGGGGAAGGACCAAGTTTCATGGAAAATGTGTGTTCAATTTTAGTGTATTATCTTTTAAACTCTCACATTTTTGTCGACAACATGTTTTTATCTTTAAAGATAAAATTGCATGCCCACACTTGAATTCATGTTTTAATAAAATTATCAAAGAGACATGAGTTTCATAGGAATCATGTGATTCCATGTTTTTGATTTCAATGTTGATATGATTAAATGATTGAAATGAATAAATGAATTTTTTAAATGAAGCATGGATATTGAAGTAATGACTAATGATTTGATGGAATTAATTGATTAATGTAAATGAAATTTCTCTACCATCCTTCATGCATTGAATTTCTGAAGTTCATGTGAATTTATTTATTATTCATTCCATGTGTGAGTGCCCAATGTTATATTTTCCATTACCAAGAGGATTTATAGACCATGTACCTCCTATTTATTCTTGAGTATATTTCATGGATGATCTTGGGACATGTAACTGAAAACAACTTGTATTGAAACCTATCAAAGCTATGACTATGAAAAAACACATTTAAAATTATTGAGGCATCTATTGGAAAGACAATTTTTCGTAAAATACCACATTTACATCAATCCATATTTTATCCCATAGAGACCATGAATGACCTTTATAGAAATGACCCATGTTTCAAGCCATTTTTATTCATTCCTACCCTCCTTTGAGTATTTGCATGACATTTCAATATTGATGTGTGGGGTTAAAGGTAATCATGGTGGATGTGATAATATACATTGTAAGGAAGAAGTGTGGGGGTATTATTGTGGTAATTGTAAAAGGTTGTGGAATCATTCATTATACTCTATTTTTCTCCACTTGAATTAAAAAAAATAAAAAAATGACAAAAAGAACCAACAAAAAGAGAAAAAATGGGTTGTTATTTGGGAAAACAAAAAATCACCATTTTCTAGACCGATGATCTTATGATCGTATGTGGTTACATGATGGATGTGATATTTGATATAATCATTACTTTCAAAAAAAGAATAAAAACTAAAATCTAAAAAAAATCAAGAGGGTGAACAAATCATTCATTATGATTACTTGATCATAACCTATTCTTTGAGTTTTGGAATTAGGTGTTGCTACTTTTAAGGGGATAATTTCATTATATTTTTACATTTGATATCAAGCATAGTACTTAAGAGATTATAATCCTTCTTATGCATTAATTTTTAAAGAATCAAATCCTACCAACCTTAAACTTCAGAGTCAATAGAACCTTAATTGAAAGTTCTCATGATTTTATGTGCATTTTGTCTTTACAAAGTGGAGAAATTAGTTCTTTTACAAGCCTATGGCTAAGGAGCATGTTCTTGTGATATGAGAATAACTCTACATGAATTGTATCATGAGTGATGAGAGAAAAGAATCAAAAGTGAGGTAAATCATGACCTATCGTGTTTAATAATAATTAATCAAGGATCTTGATTGAATGAAAGGATCAGTTCCATCAATTTTCCAAGGGTAAAAGTAAAATATGTGAATTATTTGTTTATTTGAAAAATGGGAAATTAAATTGATATTTTATGCAGACTTTTAAATGTTTTATTTCACATTGAATTTTTTTTGATTTTATTACCTTGGAATTTAAATATTGGTAATATTGGTGTCCTATTATTTTAATTTTGAGATTTTATACTTGGGGACAAGCATGTTTTATGTGTAGGAGTATTTGACAGAGCAAATTTATGTGCAAATTTTTGATCAAATAATGAGTATTTTTAATTTATTTTTCAATGATAAAACTCATGTATTTCAATCTTTTATTAAAATAATGCGTAATTTGAATTTTAGAATGATTATGAGAAAAATTGATAAAAGTGCATGATTTTGGATTTTTGAAAGATTTTTACCACAAGGGTATTTTTTTCATTTCATAGAAAATATAATTCCAAAATTTGTTATTTTTTAGAATCCTGATTTTATTTCATTCAAATTTCTCTTTAGGTCCTAGAGTTGATTCAAATATATATTAGTACAAAAAAATCATTGAAGTTGGAATCTTTTCCGAGCAGACAACATGGACCCCACCACCGTAACAGATGCACAAATTTGTCTGCTCACCTCCCATTTAGGTTATTACACTAGGGATATCACTAGTACACATATTAAAACTCTAAAACAAATTTGGTGGAGTTTTTAAGTCATTATTGTTTCCATTGATCATTTTACATTTGAAGGAATCTTCTTGGAAATTTCAGACATAAAAATCCTTATTCAATGGAAATTCCATAACTCCTTAATCCTATAGATAAATGAGATGATGGTTGGAGGGTGAATGGAAAACATATTTATGAACAAATTTTATGAAGGGGTCCACGTGTTAATCGACCATTTAATGGGCCAACAACACGCAAAATTTCAGAGGACTGAATTATGCCTATAAAAGGAGGCCCTAGACTCCTTCCCAAATCATCCCCTCGACACCCACAAATAAGAAGGGATCCCATCAGGTTACGGGTAGATGCTTCTCCTCTTTCCCCCCCTTATTTCTTATTTTAATTTTATTTTTATTTTAATTTTTTATTAGTTTTCAATTGTAATTCAAATTTTAGTTTTATTAATCCATTTATTTATGTTTATCCATCCACTTTTCTTCTTTTATTTACCTATCTCCCTCTGTTCTCTTCCACCCACTTCACCAAGTAATATATTACTCTCAGGAATGAAAGGATGACCCTGAGACTTTCTTGGGGGGAGGTGAAGGTGATCATTAATTTCATTTAATGATTAATATTATGTTTGTAGATAGATTTGAGTAGCATGCATGGGTAAGGAGAATGTCCTCGATGTTGTAACTACCTATGATGACATGGAACTCAAACTATCCCTATTATTTTATTTAATCATTATTCCTTGTCTCTATTGTATAGTTCTTCACACGTTGGAGTTCATCTAATAAATGGATGAAATGGATTCGATTGAATCGGGTCATGGAAGATGACACAATCAAGAGAAGGGTGTGTCACCAACATGGATTAAAGGAGGAGGTGGAATTGAGAGTACTAAAACATTTAATGATATTCCACAATTTATAAATAAAGAATAGTAGTTAAAACATGAGATTTAATGTTAGTATTATCATAATGAAATAAAACATATAAAGGATAATAATGATTGAACATTTAACCAATCTTGAAAACCAAATTCATTCATTTTAATTCACTTATGTAAAGGGAGGTTTTCCCAGTGCACGTAGAGTACTTTTACCAATGGTTTAAGGAAACCGTTGGTAAAATCTAGGTAAATCATATTTTCCAAATATTTTTTCAAAACCATTGGGAAACGTATACTATATAACAATGTTTTTATTGAATCATTGGTATAGAGAGATTTAAATCATCCTTTACCAATGGTTTTTAAAAACCGTTGGGAAAGTTTTTCCCCAAATTCACAAAATCTATAACTCCCCCATTCCGCGTGACTACAACCCTAAACAGAAGGGAGAATTCATATTTTCCTTCCCCTACGGCCAAAATCCTTCCATATTTAAGTTTTATCAGTTCTTCAATTGTATTATATAAGTTATATTGCATCTACTCTTTTGGTTTTATGTTTTCATTTGGGTGAAGTGGAGAAGAGGGATTCTGTTTAACCTAGTGCGGAAATTCTTCGTTCAGATCCATTTTCAAAATTTCATAGTACTACACTTATAATTTGTAAGTAATAATTTCATTTTAATGTTCTACATTTACTATTTTGGTTTTCTAGTTTTATTTTTATGTGTATGACTTTTGTTTTCTATTTGATTTGGGTGTGTGTGTTGGGATTTGACAGTGAATCAAATTTGATTCAAAATGAATTATGTGTTATTATCATCCATAAATTTTCAATTCATAGAAGGCTTGGTATTTCTGGGAATTTGGTGTTAACATATTTTACGTGATTCACATCATGGTTAGAATGTGTGATGATGTTGTTAATAT
The DNA here is from genome assembly GCA_963277665.1 of Viscum album. Lineage (NCBI taxonomy): Eukaryota > Viridiplantae > Streptophyta > Magnoliopsida > Santalales > Viscaceae > Viscum > Viscum album. The sequence goes on along the minus strand of OY728148.1, from coordinate 956,190,965 downwards.
CAGAGAGAATACTCATACACTCCAGGTTGGTTATAGAGGCATGGATAGTCATGAGTGATAATTGGCTTCCTAAGATGAATGTACTAATATAACTTTAGGGCGAATTATATATGTTTGTCATTGTACGTTGTATATTATGTCTCTTAATTGGTAAATACTCACTTTTATGATGGTGGGGTGCTTTTCACTAGCCATGCTGGAATGTGTATATGTCCATAACAATATTAGGTAAGTCACAAGTTTGATTCAGTAATCTTGTTATCATTGACATACATTATTAATAATCTCATATTTAAAAATAAATGTTTCTGTCTATACTTTATGAAATTAAACCTTTTTACAAGCCTTGAACAACCTATTAGTGTAGCAGCCTAAACATTATCCACCCATGGGGTGCGCTTGACTTGAGGAACTAAATGGGTAATGATAGGTATGCCGATAGAGCTTCCAAGAATGATTTATTGAACCTGAGTGAATGATTTGGGATGCATGTAACACATAATGGAGCTTAAGGAATGTGCCTATATTTGGGATGCCTATAAAGGGGACTTGAAGTCCTCTTTTACCAATGGTTGTGTGAAACCATGGGTAAAACTCTTCCCATTACCAATGATTTGATACAATGACGTGGCAATGCACCTTTATTGATGATTGTGGATTTTGAGTTAATTACATGACACACACTCTTTCCAGTGATGAACCAGATTATTGGGTTGTAGCTCAAGAAGCTAGTTCAAATTTTAGTATTTATTGAGCCTCTTGTATTGTAATACTTCATAATAGTGTTAACTATTTTTTTATTCATGATACATGACATACATTACCATCATTCTATTTATGATTATGTTATTAGTCGGAATTACTGATTTGGTTATTTTCATCCATTTCCAGTATTTTCCCATTGTTATCTTTCTTCCACTTTTTAACTGATAATATTAAAATTGTGCCACTTAGGTAATGAGGGAATAGTCTCCCCCAGACACAGTAAAGGCTCTCACTATTAGTCAATAACATTTGGAATTTTGGTCGATGTGCTAGAGGTCATGTGGCCATCTGGGTTTGGGTCACTAACGAGTGGCATCCTACTTTGGGACGTCACAATTCCTAGATATCCTTTTTATAGGTGTTTCTAATCAAATACATACCTATAACTATTTAAGGATCCTCTCAAAAATCAATTGGGATATGATTCAATGAATACAACAACATCATTCAGAGTGTGTATCCTAGTACTTACATTAATACCACCATAAATCTTCTGTTTCATTATGTTTTTTTATCAAAATGGATTTTATATATTATGTATTTTGGGTTACACCTTAGTTATTTGTTTCTAATTACTTCCATATTTGTTTTCTTGCAGGAAATGACACCCATTGAAGAGATGTAGTGGAAAAAGATGATAGAAAATAATCATCACATGACAGAGATGGGAGTTCCTCCACTCATCCATGTTTTGAGTATTTTATTTCAAATATAAATATTTCAATAAATTATAATATCATGTGTTTACTTTTTTGTTAAACTTTTTTTCAGGATCAACCCCCAAGAGGAGAGATATCCGATTAGGAGCCTGATATTGCTCCCAATACAGAGGCTGGTGGTAAGGGGGGTGTCAGAGTTAGACGATGTTCTGGTGATCCTGGTACTGAGGCCGGTGGTAAGAGGGATTATGGTGCGAGAGTTAGATGATCCACTGGTCATAACTGAATGGACTATGCCCCAACCACAGACGTATCTTCTATGACCCATTTTTATCCTAGTGTGTCTTTAGGGACACATGAGATATTTAGGCCTCCTATGTTTATACTACTATTTGGGAAGACGTCTATGCCATCATCTTTTGATTCTGGTTCATTATATTCGATCTATTGTATTCCACCTTCTTCGACTCCTACTCTCACATAGTATGTGGTTGAGGAGTGTACACTAAGGGACACTCCACCTGAATAGGATATTCCTTCTGCTTCTACACATCAAATGAGGGAGAATGAATTTATGAAACTGATCAAAAAATTATCTTCATCACTTCCACTAGAGGCTAGCACAGCTTGTTAGACATATATGTCGCCAATGGGTGCATTATCCAATGCACTAGGCAGAATTTCTAGTGGTAGTCAAGATGATGAAGTTCCTGGTGATGACGAGGATGCTGATGAAGCCGAGGGCGAGGATGAGGATGAGGACGAGGGTGAGGATTGGGACGAGGGAGAGGATGGGGCTGAGGATGAGCACGGGGAAGATGAGGAGGATGATAACGAGGACAAAGATGGAGGCGAAGATGTGGCTGATGGTGATGGTGATCAGGGGCAAATTGATCCATTGGATTTTTGAATTCTATATAACACTTTATTTTTTAACCTGGTTTTCCACTCTGGTATTGATATTTTTTAATTTAGTATAACTCTATATTTTTTTAAAAATATGGAATCCTAATGGTGTTTTAATAGTTTATGGGACTTCTGGGGATTGTTCGGAACTTGGAGCCCCGGTCGGCGTAAAAAACACTATGCCTCACGGTTAGTAAAAAAATTATGTCCATCCCACATGGTCTCTACCAACCATATAGGGATATATATTAAAGGCAATGTGCATGATTTTCCCAAACCATTCACTAGGGGATGCACATCATGCACAATGTCTATAGTATTAGTATAATATATTATCACTGTTGTTGCACGATTTTCCAAACAGGCATACGGAAAACCAACCAAATGCATTTGGATTGTGTTTATACTATAGGAAAATGATCCATGAGTCATATGTGACATGTACGTGTCAACCCTGCCTCAATATGAGGCACAACATGGCTGGTATCATTCAAATTGTCACTCTTTTGTTTAAAATGGACTCCCTTTTATGTAAAAACAACTGGCATATGAAAAACAGACCAAACGTATTTGGATTGTGTTGATACATTATGAAAAGGACCCATGGGTCATATGTGACATGTATGAGTAAATCCCGCCTCAATCTGAGGCACAGTGTGGCTGGTACAACTCGAAGTGTATCACTTTTATTTGAAAAGGACAACATTTTTAGTGAAAACAAAATCTAACATATGGAAAATGGACCAAAATTATTTGGATTCTATTGATACTTTACCACAACGATCCATGGGACATATTTGACGTGTTAGAGTCAACCCTACATCAATCTGATGCATAGTATGGCCAGTACCACTCAAAGTGTCTCACTTTTATTTAAAATGGAAAAAATTTTAAGTGAAAACAACAATTGAAATACGAAAAACCTATCAAACTCATTCTGATTGTGTTGATACATTAATACAATGATAAATTGGTCATTTTTTATGAGTAAAAGTCAACTGCGACTCAACCAAAGGTGTCGTGTGACTGTGATGGCCGAAAATGCACTTTGCATGTCGTAAATGGCCAAAACATGCGTTTAACAGTCAAATGAATTCTGAAAGACATCATATAGACTTGAAATCCCACGAAAACACCCTAATTAATATTAGAGAGGAGTACGGGGAGACAAAAATCATTCTGATATGCGGTTTTCACGGCACGACTGAATATGTGTTTTTAGGTGATTGGGGTGCTCGAAAGTGTGCATGGGGTGGTCGAAACCAGCCGAACGACCTTAGAATTTCATGAAATCGGATGACAAAAAGGGTGGGTGAATTGTGAAATGGTCGCCTAGATGGAACGCCAATTAGAGGTGTCATGTGACCGAGCTGGCTGAAAACGCACTCTACATGTCGTAAATGGCCAAAACATGCGTTTAATAGTCATATGCATTCCTAATGACATCATAATGACTAGAAATCACACAAAAACACCCTAATAATTATTTTTGAGGTGTGCGATGAGACACCAAGCCGTTAGGATGATCAATTTGCATGAAACGACAGAATATGTGTTGTTTAGGTGTTTGGTGTCCTTGAAAAGCGTGCCTGGGGTGGTCAAAACCGGCCGAACGACCTCGAAATTCCCTGAAATCAGTCTACAACAAAGGGTGGGTGAATTTTGAAGTGGTCATCTAGATGACACATCAATCGGAGGTGTCGTGTGACCGTGGTAGCCAAAAACGCACTCTGTGTGTCGTAAATGGCCAACACATGTGTTTAATGGACAAATGCATGCCGAACGACATCAGAATTACTTGAAATCAAACTAACACACCCAAATTATTATTCATGAGGTGTAAGAGGAGACGACATGACATTTGGACACGCTGTTTGCACGACACAGCTGAATATGTGTTTTTTAGGTGTTTGGTGCACTTGAAAAGCGCGCATGGGGTGGTAGAAACTGGCCGAAAGACCTCAAAATACGATGAAATCGGACGACAACAAAGGGTGGGTGATTTGTGAAATGATCGTCTAGACAGCACATCAATCAGAGGTGTTGTGTGACCACGCTGGCCGAAATCACACTCTGTGTGTCGTAAATCGCCAAAACAGCGGTTTAATAGTCAAATGCATGCCGAACAACATCTAAATGACTTAAAATCACACGAAAACTCCATAATTTTTATTCGTGAGGTGTACAATGAGACGACACATCATTCAGATGTGCGGTTTGTGTGACACTGCTGAATATGTGTTTTTTAGGTGTTGGCACGCTTGAAAAGCATTCGTGGGGTGGTCAAAATTAGACGAACGACATCAGAATGCCATGAAATTGGACGACAACAAATGGTGGGTGAATTTTGAAATGGTCGGACAAAAGCCACATTAATCAGAGATGTCGTGTGACTGCTTAGCCAAAAACGCACTCTGTGTGTCATAAACTGCCAAAACATGCCTTTAATTGTCAAATGCAAGCCGAATGACATCAAAATGACTTGAAATCAGATGAAAACACAGTAATTATTATTCATGAGGTGTTTGAGGAGACGGAACGTCATTTCGAAGCGTGGTTTGTGCGGAACGACTGAATATGTGTTTTTTAGGTGTTTGGTGCACTTCAAAAGTGTGTGTGGGGTGGTCAAAACCAGCCAAATGTCCTCAGAATGCCATGAAATCAGACAACAACAAAGGGTGGGTGAATTTTGAAATTTTCGGTTAGATGGAACATCAATCAAAGGTGTTGTGTGACCGCGGTGGCCGAAAACGCACTCCACGTATCTTAAATTGACAAAACATTCTTTTAATGGTCAAATGCATGACAAACGACATCGAAATGACTTGAAATCACAAGAAAACACCGTAATTATTATTCCTGAGGTGTATGGGGAGATGAAACGTTATTTGGACTCATGTTTGGCACGAAACGACTGAATATGTGTTTCTTAGGTGTTTGGCGCGCTTCAAAAGCGTGCGTGGGGTGGTCAAAACCAGCTGAACGACCTCATAATGCCATGAAATCAGATGACAATAAAGGTTGGGTGAATTTTAAAATGTTCGGCCAGACAACACATCAATAAGAGGTGTCATGTGATCATAGTGGCTGAAAACACACTTTGCGTGTCGTAAATGGCCAAAACATGTGTTTTACGGTCAAATACATATCGAATGATATCAGAATGACATGAAATCACACAAAAAATCCTAATTATTATTCTTGAAGTGTACGAAAAGGTGGCACATCATTCGGACCCGAGGTTTGCGCGGCACAGAAGAATATGTGTTTTTAGGTGTTGGTGAGCTTGAAAAGTGTGCGTATGGTGGGAAAAATCCGTCGAACGACTTCAGAATACCATGAAATCAGACAAAAAAATGGTGGGTTAATTGTGAAATGGTGGGCCAGACAGAACATCAATCACAGGTGTCATGTGACCGCAGTGGCCGAAAACGTACTCTGCATGTTGTAAATGTCCAAAACATGCATTTAATGGTCAAATGCATACCGAATGACATCGGAATGACTTTAAATAAAACGAAAACCCCCTAATTATTATTTGTGAGGTGTATGAGGAGACAACATGTCATTCAGATGTGCGGTTTGTGCGGTATAGCTGAATATGTGTTCTTTAGGTGTTTGGGGCACTTGAATAGCATGTGTGGGGTAGTCAAAATCGACTGAATTGCCTCGGAATTCCATGAAATCAGACAACAAAAAAGGGTGGGGGAATTGGGAAATGGTTGGTCAGACGAAATGCCAATCGGAGGTGTCGTGTGACCACGGTGGTCGAAATTGCACTCTACGTGTCGTAAATGGCCAAAACATGTGTTTTATGGTCAAATACATATCGAACAACATCAGAATGTCTTGAAATCACACGAAAACGCCCACATTATTATTCATGAGGTGTAAAAAATGACGACGAATCATTCAGATGAACGGTTTGCATGGAATGGTAGAATATGTGTTTTTTAGGTGTTTGGTGTTCTTGAAAAATGTGTGTGGGGTGGTCGAAACTAGTCTAACGACCTCAGAATACCATGAAATCAGACGACAACAAGGAGTGGGTTAATTGTGAAGTGGTCAACTAGACGACATGTCAATTGGAGGTGTTGTGTGACCGTGGTGGCTGAAAAAGTACTCCTGACAGCCCCCCCCAGACAGCCCCCACCCCTGGATAGCCCCCTGCACCCCTCGGATATCCCCCCCCACCCTGGACAGCCCCCACATACTGGACAACCACCCCCCTCCCCGAACAACCCCCACCCCGGACAACCCCCCCACCCAATGCTCCATGGATCATTTGTGATGCGTACGAGTCAACCCCACCTCAATCCGAGGCACGGTGTGACTGATATCACTCAAAGTGTGTCAAATTTTTTTGAAATGGACAACATTTTAAGTGAAAACAACAACTGGCATACGGAAAATCTTCACAAGGCTAAACATATACTCTTGAAATTAAGGGATAAAAAAATAAAATATGGTCTATTGGTCATACGTTATTAGAAGAAAATATTCCCAAGGTATAGATTGAAACCCAATGGGACATAGTATATATATAAAACATGAATTATATTAGGAATGAGTCTCAACATCCCATCATGAACATGCACCAACACTCATGTTCTAATTCTCAATCACGAGTTGTTCATTCTATAAAATAACATAAAAAAAATATCATAAAGTAATTTCATAAGAAACCTTTGAACACTCAAGCATACCATATAACAAATTGGTCAACAATTCTACACATAGATTCTTGAAAAAATAGTTTCAATGTCTCATAAAAATATCCCAATGGTGAGGAATACATATGGAGACACCATATCCCCATGGATCACCCCAATCCCATCCTCAAACAGTGGGTTCTAGGACCAGACCAAAGTCCTTTTAATAACCCAATACCAAAGACTTAATTGAATATGTATAGCCACTACCCAAGATGGGGATTCATATCACATCAAACCCCAGAGAGAAAATTACAATTAGGCACATACCCCCATATTCTAATTGAAAATTCTATGAAAAACATGTAGGCTATTCTGGTAACCCATCTCATATGTTGAGGTTGGCCAATGATTTCCACTAACACATCAGGAACCATTTATACATGGATACCAAATCATTAAAGGAATATAAACATCCCATGTGCTTCCTAAAACTCATCCTAGGTCTAAGAACATGACCACTACCATTGTCTATCTTATGGGTGTCATGATATTTGACACTCTACCCATGTTTTTCTATTGGTTTTAAGATACTCAACCCAATACCATGACTAAACATCCCATGTTCGTCCTATAACTTGTAGGTTTTTTCTCTTTTGTGTATTGGTGTTGTGGTTCGAGTAAAGAATGAATTCTATATTTTGAATACTCTTATGTGTGTTGGTGTTGTGGTTTGAGTGAGAAATGAATTATAAATTTGGAATACTCTTATGGGTGTTATTGCATTTCCTATAACATGTATGCTTTTTCTCTTATGGGTGTTATTGCATTTTAATTTCTAAATTTCTAAATTTCTAAATTTTGGAATGAATTCTAAATTTTGAAAAATTTGGATGGGGATTTTTTTATTGGTGTTGTTGTAGGTCTAGAGAGGGGTTGTTGTGTTGTTGTAGGTCTGGAGAGGGGAGAGGGGCTTGCTTCTGTAGTGCTGAGCAATTGTATACCAACAGTTTCAAAACCATTGATATAGATACTATAATATAACTATACCAACGAGTTGTTATAACCATTGGTATAGCCTTATGGATTTCAATATCCCCTCTATACCAATAGTTTATAACTGTTGGTATAAGTGTAACACACATATACCAACAGTTTGTAGAAAACCATTGGTATACCTTTAAATCTGACACCTATACAAACGAATTTCACAGAACCGTTGGTATAAGCCTATTTTCATGCCTTACTTGGCCATAATTGAGGGAGTCGTTGATATACTATATACCAATGGTTTCTAGGCCTTTACCAACGGTTTACAACCGTTGGGAATGTGTATAATTCTAGTAGTGATTCATTCTATCTGGACATGTATCTTAGTATAAATTTACAATTCTTTCTTCACATGTCATTATTTTTAATAATAAAAAATCCAAAAAGATTTTAATCACCATCATTTAATAAAAATACCACAAAAAGAGATATAATAGGTGAATTAGATAACGAAAGTGAACTACATTGAGAAGGATCTTCAAGAGAGACGACCATGGTCTGCCACTGTACTACACTAGGAAAAATATAATTATTTTTGTCCACACCCCACGATAGGCATGCATCAATACTGAAGCTATTTTCGAGGATCCAATTATTAGTTCATTTTCTTTTTCTATTTTCATAACTTATTTATATTTCATTTCATTTAAAAAACTAAAAATAACTTCCAAGATATATTCAAAGTCAGAATATTACGCATGGAAAAATTACTCACAGGTGAAACAACAACAACAAGGAGAAGATGAATATTTTATAAGATCTCAGGTATATGAACTTAGAAAAAACATTGAACAACTAACCAGAAAGGCTGATTGATATTTTGATTATGTTTGTACATTAATGGAGAAACCTAGCCCTAAGCTGGAGAAGGAACCTGAGAATGTGGTGTAAGAAATTTCACCACATATATTTGAAATTGAAGAGCCTAAGGAGGAAAGGGACAAAAACGTACCTACAAAGATACAAGTGGGAGTTCAAAAAAGTTTGTATTTATTATTGATTAAATGTGTGGAACTACCAAAACTACCCATACAATACAAAGAAGAAGATTCAACATCACAAAAGGAAGAAACCACCCAAGTGGTGGAATTTAAAGTCAAGATGGTGGAGCCTGACTACTTGCCTCCATCCTCCGAGAGTCTACACCAAGAGGCACTTACCACAGAGGCATAGATTTAAGCTAAACCAACTCAGGGAGTTGAACCATTCATTGATTCTATCAATTCTAATTTTGTTGAATATTAATTCTACATCCCTCTTTGTGGTTTTGATTATACAGAATCAGACAATCTCAGCTATTCCTTGGAGTATGAAGAAGAACCTAGATGTGCACATGCTGAGTAACATATGGATCTCCCTGGATATATTGACTATTTATTGAAGGAACTTCATGAAGAGATTCTAGTGGATTTCCCTAAAGAAACCATGAAAAAATCTTCTTACTTTGATGGGGTTGAATTTGATCTTGATACTTCACATTTTAATATTATTCAAATAGAATTACACTCTAACATTCAAATTGACTATTCTTTTGATGAAGCATTCCTCGAGAAACAAATGGACAGAGAATAAGAGGTTTCACAAGTAGCAACCAACAAGGATAATGATTCATACTTCATCCTACCCCCACCATGAGAGATATAACCCATTGTTAAGGGGGATGGGGATATGGTGTACTCTATCCCTGGATCATTACTCACCCATAAGGATGAAATACAAGCTGGGAAAAGCCACATGTAGTGGTTCAAATCAATGAAGCTTCATCCTCCATCAAACTTTGGATAACAGTCGGTTTTTCCCTCTTGAGGTAGTCAAAATTCAGGGCCGACATAGGGGATAATACCAAGATTTATCTTTACTTCCATTCTAGGAATTCACATGTCAATTAATTTTCTTTGAAATAATTTAGCATATGTCCCCCTCCATATTTTCATTTTCAGCTTAAATGAAATAATCTTTGTCATTAATTGAGTAATTTTATTTTTTAAGATCATAACCGTAGAAGGAAGCCACAGATAGTGAATAGGAAGGACCAAGATTCCTTGAAAAAGGGTGTTCAATATTTTTTTTTATAATCTAAACTCTCCACATTTTTTCCACAACATGTTTTGAGATTTAAAGATAAAATTACATGCCCAAACTTGAATTCATGTTATATTCAACTTATCTAAGAGACATGAGTTTCATAGGAATCCCATGATACCATGTTTTAGATTTCAATGATGATATGATTAAATGATTGAAAATAATAATTGAATTTTTAAAATGAAGCATGGATATTGAAGTATTCAATCATGATTTGAATGAATTAATTGATTCATTTAAATGAAATTTCCCTACCATCCTTCATGCTTTGAATTTCTGAAGCTCATGTGAATTGATTTTTTAGTCATGCCATGAGTGATTGTCTAATGTTATATTTCCCATTCCCGAGAAGACTTCTAGAACATATACTACCTATTTATTCTTGAGAATATTTCTTGAGTAGTCTTGGGACATGTAACCAACCATAACTTATATTGAAACTTTTCAAATCTATGACTGTGCAAAAACACATTTAAAATGATTGAGGTATTCTTTGAAAAGATAATTTTCTATAAAAGACTACATTTACATAAATCCTTCTTTTAGCACATAGAGACCATGAATTACCATTATAGGAATGCGTCATGTTTCAAGCCATTTTTATCCATTCCTACCCTCCTCTGAGTATTTTCATGATATTTTAAAGTTGAATTGTGCGGGTAAAGAGAATCACGGTGGACGAGATGGTATACATTGTAAGGAATAAGTGTAGGGGTTTTATTGTGGTAATTGTAAAAGGTTGTCTAATCACTCATTACAATATATTTTTTCCCCTCTTGAATTAAAAAAATGAAAAAAATGTCAAAAATAACCAACAAAAAGAGAAAAAAATGGGTTATGATTTGGGAAAACCCAAAATCACCATTTTCTAGACTGATGATCATATGAGCGTGTATGGTTAGGTGATTGATGTGAGGTTTGATATAATCATAACATTTGAAAAAAGAAAATAAAGTACAAAATAAAAAAAAATAATCAAGAGGGTGCACAAATCATTCATTATGCTTACTTGATCAAAACATTTTCATTGTGTTTTGGGAAGTGGGTATTGCTACTATGAAGGGGATAATTTCATTATATTTTTACTTTTGATATCATGCATAGTACTTAATATATTATCCTCCTCCTTGAGCCTTAATTTTTAAAGCATAAAATCATACCAACCTTAAACCTCAGAGTAAATAGAACCTTAATTTCATGTCCTCGTGATTTTATGTGAATTTTGTCTTTACAAAGTGGAGAAAGTAGTTTATTTAAAATCCTATGGATAAGGAGAATGTTCTCCTGATATGAGCATAACTCTACTTGAATTGTATAATGTGTAATGAGATAAAATAATCAAAAGTGAGGTAAATCATGACTTGGCATGTTTAATAATAATGAATCAAGGAGCTTGAATGAATGAAAGGAGAAGTTCCATCAATTTTCAAATGGGAAAAGTAAAATATGAGAATTATTTGTTTCTTTGAGAAATGGGAAATTAAATTGATATTTTTGTAAATTTTTGAATGTTTGATTTCACATTGAAAATTGTTTGATTTAATTAAATTGGAATTTTAATATTGGTAACATTGGTGTCCTCTATTTTCTATGTTGATATTTTAGGCTTGAGGACAAGCATGATTTATGTGTGGGGGTATTTGAGAGAGAAAATTTATGTGCATATTTTTTATCAATGAATGATTATTTTTTAATTTTATTCAATGATGAAACCAATGTATTTCAATGTTTTATTAAAATAATTCTTAATTTGAATTTTAGAATGATTATGAGAAAAATTGAGAAAAGTGCATAATTTTGGATTTTGATAGATTTTTACAATAATGGTATTTTTGTCATTTTTAAAAAAATATAATTCCAAAATTCATGATTATTTTTCTTAGAATCGTGATTTTATTTCATTAAAATTTATCTTATGGACATAGAGTTGATTCAAAGATCTATTAGTCCAAAAAATTCAGTGAAGTTGGAAATCATTCTAGGAAAATAGAATGGACCCCACTACTATAACAGATGAAAAAATCTATCTCCTCACCTCATATTTAGATGATTTCCACTAGGATAGCACTAGGACACATTTGACTAACTTTACAACATATTTTGGGGGATTTTGAAGTCATTAAGGTTTCTATTGATCGTTATAAATTTGAAGATGGCTTCCGGTAAATTTCGGCCATAAAAAGTCTTATTCAATGATAATTCCATAACTCTGTAATCATGTGGCTAAATGAGCTGAAATTTTGAGGGTGAATGGAAACCACATTATTGAATAACTTTTATGAAGATTTACACACATTAATCTCACATTTAATAGGCCAAAAATGTGAATATTTTTGAGGAATGAATTCTTCCTATAAAAGGAGGCCCTCGCCTTCTTCCCAAATCATCAGCTCGACACCCTCAGATAAAGAGGGATCCCACCAAGGTAGGGGCCACTTCTTCACATCTTTCCCCCATAATGTATTCTTTATATTTTATTTTAATTTTATTTTTGTATTGTTTTTAAATTTTAATTCAAATTTATGTTTTATTAATCCATGCCTTTGTGTTTCTCCATTGACTTTTCTTCATTTCTCTCCCTCTCTCTCCCTCTTCTCTTCCACCCACTCCACTGAGTAATATCATACTCTCAGAAATGGGAGGCTGACCTCAAGATATTTCCTGGGGGGATGTGAAGGTTATCATGAATTTTCTTTAATGTTTAATTTTGTGTTTGTAGATAGATTTGAGTAGTATGCACAGGTAAGGAGAATGTCTCTGATGTTGTGACTGACTCCAATGACATGAAACTAAACCAATCCATATTCATTTATTTAATCATTTTCCATCTCTCCAATGGTTAGTTCTTCACAAATTGGATTTTGGCTAGTCAATGTGTGAAAAAGATTCGATTGAACTGGGTCTTGGAAGATGACACATTCTAGACAAAGGTTTATCACCAACATGGATTAAACGAGGAGGTGGAATTGAGAGTGCTCAAACATTCAATGATATTTCACAATTTATAATTAAATAATAGTAGTTCAAACATGAGATTTCAGTTTTGGATTATCAAACTAAAATAAAACATATAAAGGATCATAATGATTGAACATTTATGCATCCCCCAAAACCATGTTCTTTCTTATTAATTTATTCTGTTTAGACTTGAATATTAGTATAAATTTATAATTCTTGATTCACAAGTCATTATTTTAAATAATTAAAAACACAAAAAATATTTTCATCACTTTCATTTAATAAAAAAACCACAAAAAGATATATAATAGGTGAATTAGATAAAGTTAACTACATTGAGAAGGCTCTTCAAGAGTGACGACTCTGGTCAGTAACTATGTTGCACTAGTAAAAATATAATTATTTTTGTCCACGCCCTACGATAGGTGTGTGTCAAAACTAACGTTGTTTCCAAGGAGACAATCATTAGTTTATTTACTTTTTCTATTTTCACATCCTAGTCAGATTTCATTTCATTTAAAAAAAATTTAAAAAAAAGTCTTCCATGATGTATTCAAATTCAGAATATTATGCATGAAAAAATTACTCACAGGTGAAGCAACAACAACAAGAAGAAGATAAATATTTTAGAAGAGCTTAGGTGCATGAACATAGAGAAATCATTGAAAAATTAACCGAAAAGGATGATAGAGCGTTGGATTATGTTCATGCATTAATGGAGTAACCCAAACCTAAGCCAAAGGAATAACCTGAGAAGGTGGTGGAAGAAATTTCACCACATATATTTGAAATTGAAGAACCTAATGAGTAAATGGAGGAAGACTTACCTGGTGAGATAAAAGTTGGAGATCAAAAAAGTTTGAATGAATTATTGATTAAATGTGAGGAACTTCCTAACCACACCATATAATAAAAAGAAGAATATTCATCACCGCTGAAGGAATAAATCACCCAAGTGGTTGAATTTGAAGTCAAGATAGAGGATCCTGACTACCTGCCTCCATCCTCAGAGAGTCTACTCCAAGAGGCACTTACCACTGAGGAAGAGATTGAAGATGAAACAACTCAGAGAGTTGAACCATTCATTGACTCTATCCCTTATAATTTTATTGAATCTGAATTCTAAATCACCCCTTGTGGTTTTGATTATACATAATATGACAATATCAACTATGGCTTGGAGGAGGAAGAAGAACCAGGATGTGCACATGTTGAGGAACATATGTATCTCCCTCGAATCGTTGATATTTATTGAAGAATGTTCATTAAGATATTCTAGAGGATTTCCCTAAGGTAATCATGATAAATGATTCTTACTTTGATGGGGAATAATTTTATCTTGATACTTCATGTTTTAATATTATTCAAATAGAATTACACTCTGACATTCCTATTGACTATTCTTTTGAGAAAGAGTACCTTTAGGAACCAAAGGACAGAGAGGAAGAGGTTCCACAAGTAGCAACCTAGAAGAAGGATGATTCATACTCCATCCTACCATACCATACAAGATATACCTCATTGTGAATGGGGGATATGGTGTACTCTATCCATGGATCATTACTCACCCAGAAGAATGAAGCACAAGTTGAGAAAATCCACATGTGGTGGTTCCAATCAAAGAATCTTCATCCTACATCAGACTTTGTATAACAGTTGTTACTACACTTTGGAGGCATTCAAAATTCAGGACCCACATGGGGGATAATACCAAGATTTATCTTTACATTCTTTCTAGGAATTTATACGTAAATATCTTTTCTTTGAAATAATTTAGCATGCGACCCCCTCCCTCTTTCCATTTTAAGCTTAAATCAAATGATCAGTGTGATTAATTGAGTAATTTTCTTTTGTTGGATCTTGATGGTAAAAGGAATCCCCATACAGAGAAGGGGAAGTACCAAGTTTCATGGGAAAAGGTTGTTCAATTTTATTGTTTTATCTTTTAAACTTTCCACATTTTTTCAACAACATGTTTTGAGCTTTAAAGATAAAATTGCATGCCCACAATTAAATTCATGTTTTACTCGACTTATCTAGGATACATGAGTTTTTTTAGAATCTTGCGATGCCACATTTTTTATTTCAATGTTGAAATGATTAAATTATTGAAATTAAATATTGAATTTTTAAAAGAAGAATAGATATTTAAGTAATGACTCATGATTTGAAGGAATTAATTGATTCATGTAAATGAAATTTCCCTACCATCCTTCATGCTTTGAATTTATGAAGTTCATGTGAATTGATTTATTAGTCATGACATGAGTGATTGACCAATGTTATATTTCCCATTCCTATGAGGATTTCTAGACCAAGTACTTCCTATTTATTCTTGAGCATATTTTTTGAGTAATCTTGGTACATGTAACCGACCGGAACTTGTATACAAACTCGTCAAGTCTGTGACTGTGTAAAAACACAATTACAATTATTGAGGTATCCTTTAAAATGAAAATTTTCTGTAAAAGACCACCTTTAAATCAATCCATCTTTTTAGCCCATAGAGACCATGAATGACCTTTATAGGAATGAGCCATATTTAAATCCATTTTTATCCATTCCTACCCTCCTCTGAGTATTTGCATAATATTTTATAGTTGAAGAGTGAGGGTAAAGGGAATCATGGTTGATGGGATGTTATACATTATAAGGGAGAAGTGTGGGGGTATTATTGTGGTAATTGTAAGAGGTTGTAAAACCATTCATTAAAATCTATTTTTTCCCAACTTGAATTAAAAACAATGACAATAATGACATAAAGAACCAACAAAAAGAGAAAAAATGGTTTTTGATTTGTGAAAACCAAAAATTATCTTTTTCAGACTGATGATCTTATGATCCTATGTGGTTATGTGATGGATGTGAGGTTTGATATATTCATAATTTTCAAAAAAAAGAAAAAAAAATATTCAAGGGGGTGCACAAATCATTCATTATTCTTACTTGATCGTAAACATTTTTTTTTGTTTTGGGAAGTGGGTGTTGCTACTCTGAAGGGGATAATTTCCTTATATTTTTACTTATGATATCATTCATAGTACATAAGATATTAGACTCCTCCTTGAGCCTTAATTTTTTATACATCAAATCCTACCAACTGTAAACCTCAAAGCCAATAGAACCTTAATTGCAAGTCCTCATGCTTTTATGTTTGTTTTTTCTTTACAAAGTGGAGAAAGTAGTTCATTTACATTCCCATGGATAAAGAGAATGTTTCACATGATATAAGAATAACTCTACTTGAATTTTATCACGAATGATGATAGAAAAGAATCTAAAGTGAGGTAAATCCTGACATGGCAAGTTTAATAATAATAAATAAAAGAGATTGATATATGAAATGAGAAGTTCCATCAATTTTCAAAGGGTAAAAGTAAAATTTGTGAATTATTTTTTTCTTTGAAAATGAATACTTATATTTATAATTTATGCAGATTTAGAAATTTTGATTTAACATGGAATTTTTTTTGATTTTATTGCATTGAAATTTGAATTTTGGTAACATTGGTGTTCTCTGGTTTCCATGTTGAGATTTTATGCTTGAGGACAAGCATGGTTTAAGTGTGGTTGTATTTGATAGAAAAAATTTTTATGCATATTTTTTTATCAAAGTATGAGGATTTTTTAATTTTTTTCAATTATAAAACTCATTTATTTCAAATTTTTATCAAAATGATCTGTAGTTTGAATTTTAGAATGATTATGAGAAAAATTGATAAAAGTGCATAATTTTGGATTTTTGACTAATTTTTACTACACATATATTTTTATCATTTCATAAAACATATACTTCCAAAATTCGTGATTAGTTTTTTTAGAATCCTGATTTTATTTCATTCAACTCTCTCTTTTGGACCTAGAACTGATTTGATGATCTATTAGTTTAAAAAATTCATTGAAGTTGGAAACTTTTTCGGGCGGACAACATAGACCCCACCACCATAACGGATGTACAAATCGGTTCCCTCGCCTCCAATTTAGGTAATTTTACTTGGGGTTCCACTAGAAAACAACAGAACGACTCTATAACAATTTTGGGGGAGTTTTTAAGTCATTAAGGTTTCCATTGATTGTTACACATTTGAAGGAAGCTTCCTAGAAATTTCGGCCATAAAAAAAGTCTGATTCAATGAAACTTACATAACTCCTTAACCTAGTGGATAAATGAGATGCAATTTGGAGGATGAACGGAAAACACATTTATGAACAACTTTTATGAAGGGGTCGAAGCCTTAATAGACCATTTATTGGTCCACCAACATGCAATCTTATAGTGGACAGAATTTTGCCTATAAAATGAGGCCCTCGACTCCTTCCCAAATCATCAGCTCGACACCCACAACAGAGGGATCTCATTAGGGAACGGGCCGGAATGGAGTGGTTCTTCATGATTCCACCATAGGAGAAGCATATGGTGAAGAGGAGCTTCAGGGAACACCAAGGATACGCCGACGGAATCACCGACAGGTTCGTGATGCAGTTTCTGTTGAAAGAGATGTTGTCCTTCCACTTCACCGAAGCCGCTGCCGGTAGCATGGAGAAGAACTTTGTGCAGACCTTGGGCATGAATTTTGAAGATTTTGGGTAATGTTTTGAGAATCAAATGAGAAAAATTCCTGAAATTTCAACATTGTGATGACTAGAAGTCGGAAAAGGTCCACATATTCCATGATCCTTTTGTGTCGGGGGCAGGAAGGAGTGAGAGGAGTATAGAGAGGCCATGAGCGGTCTGTCGGAGGTGATCATGGGGGTTATGGGCATCAGCCTTGGGGTGGGACATAGCTACCTTTGTTATTTCTTCATTGGAAACGAATTTAATGTGGGTCTAAATTACTACACTCATTCCTGGCGATCAGAGGTGACACTAGGGATGAGACCCCACTTCGATCCCACTTCCATTACCATCTTCCACCAGGACGACGTGGGTGGCCTCCATGTTTCATATGACGGTAGATGGCATTCTGTCGCCCCCACTCCAGCCATGTTCATTGTTATTATTAGAGACACTTTTATGGTATACGTGTCTGCATTCACCACTAATCCATTTAACACTTCTTATTTTCATAGTCATAATGAAAGGGAAAATAACAAGCTCTGATGAATGGGATATACAAGAGTTGCGTACACAAGGCGGTGGTGAATGAGTGGAGGGTGAGGAAGTCAATAAGATTTTTTCTTGGTCCGATGAGGGACAGGGTGGTGAGTCCCCCGCCGGTGTTTTTGGCTGGCGGGATCCCCCGTAGGGCGTACCAAGACTTTGAATGGCCCACCTTCACTAACTTCATCCGAAAACACTACCACGTGGACACCCGCACCCTCAAGGCTTCCTCCGATTGGTTTGTGACATCAAAATAAATCTTTGTTGGTGATTCGATATGTTAAATAAAGTGATGGTCAATCAAGTATGTTATGGAGTACTATGTTATGGTACAAATTTGACATCTCTAAATGAAATGGAGTACTGTTTATCATTTTGATAAAAACACACTTCGATTGTGGTAGTCTGGTATACCCAGCCTAGTGAAGTTCATTTTTTAGGTATTAATAATTCTAAAAAATGATGATGCAAGCGATGATGTGGAAGGCCAATTTCCAACTTGTGATCCACAAAATACTGGTGGGTCTAGCAGAGGAGAAATGGGACGACATGTATATGAATGTTATTGCCAACATCCCATTTGCTTTGGTGCACATGTTCCTATCAAGAATTGCAGAGAAAAATACAATGAATGAAAATTATGATGCTCTACGAAACATTATAAGACCATGTCACTGCACACCAAAATTTTCATAAAGAGAAATTTTTATACTCTTCCAATGAAGAGTCATCATCAGTGACTGATCACAACAACACTGTCAATGCCCTATTAGCTCAACTCATGACACTGGGCTACAAAATTAAGGATACTGAATGTGCTGGTATTCTGCTCTAAATATTAAAAAATCCATATGATTAGTTGATCATCAACCTTACCAACAATATCTTGATGGAAATTTTTATGCTCAACAACATTGCAACTACGGTTCTTGATGAAAAAAGTTAGTGCAAGAGAAAAGTGATAGACAAAAAACATTTCCCCAATCGAAGACTTTGTCAATAGAGAGAGGAAGGACAAATGGAGCATGATTCTAAGTGGGAGAAAAAATCATGGAAGGTCCAAAGAAAGATTAATAACAACATCAAATGTTACGGTTGTAGAAAGTTGGGGCACACCAAAAAGAATAGTTGAAACAATAAGATTGGTGAAAACAAATCTCAATGAAATATGACGAGTACTTACAAAAATGGAGACATACTAGTCAACAAAACATCAGTGATGGATGGAGGTAGACATCATCTCTACAACGCATGGATAATTGATTCAATAGAAACATGGCCCAAAGGGAATTGTTTGATCAGTATGATCATATCTCGAATGTGCTTGTTTAAATGGGGAACAGTCACACCTTGAAGAACATTGGAGTCAATACAACAAACTGAAGATGCATTATGGTATAATCAAACCACCTAAGGAGTACGCCATGCGATGATCCTGAATATTAACATATTTTATTTGGGTAGATTTGATGACATCATATGTAAGACTTACACTAATAATGGAATGGGGAAGACTGTGAAGGTTGTGCTTGTGGTGATGAAGACAGAGAAGATCTCAAAGAATCTATGTGTTCTTTATGGTGTAGCATAAAAGGAGGTATTGATAGTTGTCATGACCCGTCCTTCAGGGCCCATGTCGTGACTACACCAAACCAATATTCCATAGGCGAGAGGCTGACAACTAGCACCGGAAAGGTGTGTCTCTTAAATGGGACCAAATTGCTTTTATAACCTGTATAGATACACACTCCAAGAACAAAATAAGATGCAACCACACAGACTAGAACACAAAAAGATGCATACACAAAGAAAATTGTTGTTGTAAAAGAGTGATGAAAGTAAAAAAGGAGCTGGAATACAGGCCCAACTGTGAAAGTACAAGTGCGACTGGTAGTAAAATACAACTGAAAGAAAATAGAATACAACACAAAGGTAGAAGTACCACATAGGTAACACCACAAAGATAAAACCATGAAGGTAGAAGTACCATGCAAGTAACACCACAAAGATAGAAATACCACACATGTAACACCACAAAGACAATACCACAAAGGTAGAAGTACCACACAGGTAACACCACAAAGTAAGAAGTAGAAAACAGGAAAAATACTCAGCTCCCAATAAGGTATAACTTAAGTACAAAAGTACAAATAATTAGTCATAAACTATATAATCTTATTTTATTAAGAATCACTACTGCTGACCTACACAGGATCGATAGATAACTAACCCCCGCTGACCCACATAGGATCTGACCCACATAGGATCAAAATGTGCTGACCCACACAGGATCACTGAGCACTGACCCACATAGGATCTGACCGACACCGGATCGATAGATGTTGACCATCATAGGATCGATGTTCTTTCTTCACGTTGCAACCCACCACATGTTTCCTTGCACCCAGTACGCTCATGTTCTGTAGAATCTACCCCTCGAGATATCGGTCATAACTCAGCTACCACTAAGATCCACAAGAGAATAACTCAAATGACTGTCATGTCGTACGGGTTCTAATGCGATAGACGACGCGTCAATCAGACGCTCGATCTGTGAGTTATAAGCATTTCAGCTTCGGGGGCCCGGTTGGATTCGGGTTCGATCCAACCCGGCCATACTCCAACAACCTAAAAATCCCAATTGGAGAATACCAAAAGGACCATCTCGATCCAAGGATCCCAACACTATAGAAAATTCGTCAAACAGACATCTGGTTCTCAAGATATCCTCCTTTAAGTGTTCCAGGGTCCGGTTTGGCCTGGGTCTGGTCTGACCTGGTTGGACCGACACGACCCGACTTTCTATGGGCTGAGCTGGGGTGGACACTGCCTGATGGGCCGGGGTGGACTCGGCCCGAGGGGCTGGTTTTTGGTCTGACCCACAAGAGGGGCGGCCCGTAAGGGCTGCCCCACGCGGCCCGCAGGGGGGCACCCACAAGGGGGTGGAATTCAAAGGTGACCCGACCAGAATAGGGTGGCCCGCAAATGGGAAGCCCGAATTTCATTGGGAGGAGACCCATTCCAGGGAGGCAGCCTGCTTCGAGTGCAGCAACCCAGTCTGTGGGTGGCGGCCTGGTGTGAGGGCATCGGCCCGCTCCAAGGGAGGGGGCCCGGTGTGAGGGTGGGGGCCCGGTGCGAGGGCGGCGACCCGCTCTGAGGGAGGCAGTCACGTCAGAGGGCGGTGGCCCGACTTGAGGGCGGCAGCCTAGTCCGAGGGCGGGACCCGGTCTAAGGGCGGTGGCCCGGTGTGATGGAGGCACCCCGACTCGAAGGTAGTGACCCACTACGAGGGATGCAGCCTTGTTTAGTCTGATAGGGGGGTGTAACCCCCTGGTCACCCAGATTTCCAAAAGGCCCAGAGTACATTCGGTTTGTGAGGCGGCTGTACTGTGTTGATGTCGCGGAACCCTCCAGAGGTGGGTTCGGCCTCCGCCGCAACTTCCATTCCTCGACAGTGCGATGGTCATGTCACCTTCCTTCACGCGGCCGACAATCGTGTTGGCCGCCTCCTCCGTTCGCCGCAGCTGACGAGCTGTGACCCTCCTCTTACGGCATGTGTCGACTTTTTCGTGGTCTTCCGAGGCAGTGCAAGGAAATCAAGATAGCGGAGGGTTCAGGCCAGGTTTTTTAGTCCCGAACCCTCCACGTTAGCTCGCAATATGAAGGATATTAAGGGAGTTCAATAACGAGTTGTGTTGAACACACGATTAACCCCGCAATATTCCCCGCAATAACCTCCCACATAGACAGATGAATCACATGTCAACCCAGTTGTTGGTTGTATCACGTTCTTCGTATAATTTAAAGAATGTGGAAGAGGGAAACAAAAACACACAAACAAAAATAACCCCCTACCTGGAAGAGACATCCCCTAACAATGGTAGAATAAACCTTATTTATTGTTGTCATCAGTTCATGACTCGGTGGCGCTCGTCACTGCTCGTTGGAACCCGTCTCGTCCTCCTGGTGGTTGGTGAAGCGGTACATTGCCAGAGCTTCATCGTTTTGTGAATTCGTGCCAACACCCCTCCCCGAGCTCCAAATAAATAGGAGAGGAGAAGGATTGTATAATGCTCGGGGAATTAATGAGGTTCATTTAATTAATAAACCTCCTGAATTTTCAATGGTGTGGTGACATGAAAAGAAGAGTTAATCCATTTGTTGGCATGACACATCGCATGTCCCGCCAGCGTCGTTCGTCCGTTGGAGGAAAGAAGGAAATTAAAATAACAAAACATGTTATTTTATTAATCTTTAAAACGTCCACAAAGATAAATTTTTCACCCAGCCAACTATGTTCAAATTTAAACCCCTCTTAAGTGAATACTAGTGCTGCGGGTTCAACGATGCCCCCAAATTTTTAAGCCGAACAACCATTCAAAATTTAGAAAACACCACTCACACGTTTACTGAACATACCCAAAAAAACGTTCGTAAAATTATTTACCATCACCCTCAACCTGCGCTGATTGAGGTTAATATTTACCTAAATAGAACACACCCCAACGAACCCAGCGGAACTCTTGGATTTCCAATCCGAGTTACCATTTAAAAGGTAGTGATTTTACAATAAAATAAATGTTACCTAATTATTTTATTTAAAAACATAAACTAATATTCACTGGTGGCCCGCACTGACCAATGTTAGTATCTTCCTAAAGAGAGGATACCCTCACCAGCTCAACAGTGGTCTCTGTTTTTTAATTTGAGTTACCATTCGTGAGTTATAAGCATTTGAAAAATAGAGTAATTTTATTTAATTATTTTATTTTCGGTTATTCCATTTTCAGGTTTTCTCACAGGAGACCCGCACCAACTAAAAATAATCCGTGACTAGGGTAAACCCACCATTCTAAGGGCAACAATGCCCTCAGATATCTAATTTGAGTAACTGTTTAATAATTATTCCATTTTTTCAGGAAAACTGCTTACGTGCGCTAATTAAAGCATAAATAACTTCGACGGATAATTCTAGGCACCCTGGGCCTTAGAATCATGCACTTTCAGATTTTGCAGTCTCAAAATAATTCTATATAATTAAAAAATATATATGGAATTTCCAAGACATTACAATAGTTGTCCTGTTAACTCCCTCAACAAACGCATTGAGGAAGTCATGGTATCAAAAGCTTGGTCTTATGTTCGAATAAAGCTTTAAGATTCTTACTGAACATATGTTTCTTCCTATATTACAATGTTATCTTTTCCATTTTGGGAGCATTCTAATTTTTCAACCATCATTGGTTGAATTTTGTGATGTCAGCAGTGATGAGCAAGGATATCATAGATTTGATCCATTCCAATATTTGGAAAGCACTATTTATATCCATGGGAAGAGAAAGGTGCTTTGTAGAATTCATTTATGATTATTCCATGAGATGTTAGGTGTACCTAATCAAGATGAAATCAATTATTTTTAAAGTCTTTAAAACATTCAAATCTTGTATGAAGATGGAATCTTGAATGAAGATCAAGAGTTTGAGGATTGACAGCGGTGGAAAATATTCAAGTGATGATTTTGATACTTTTTTTTGAATGAGAAGGCATCAAGATAAAATTCATGGTGTCATACAGTCCTCAACAAAATGGAGTGGTAAAGTGGGAGAAATAACCTTGTTGGATAGAACAAGGGAGATATTGAAGACTGTTGGAATTTTCAAGAAGTTATGGGATACAGTAATGAAGAGAACATGTTATGTGATCAATTGATTTACTATTGTGATGATGGATATGAAAACACTAATGAATATGTGGAGTGGTAAACCTACTGACTATTCTTGGTTACATACTTATAGTGGTCATGCATCTGTATTGATTAATGATTATGAAATATTGAAGTTGGATTTGAGATCCAATGAATGTATATTCTTAGGATACGTTGATGGTGTGAAGGGGTATTGTATGTGGGACCCCACTACCCATAGACTTATCATCAGCATGGATGTCATATGTCTAGAAGATAAGGTGCAAGTGATGATTAATGGGGACTTGAATAAAGAGAACACATATACTATAATAGTTGGGGTGGAGGATGAATCCATAGAAGAACCAATTTGAGGAGCATGATGGTGAAGTTATTATTGATTTTGGACAATGATGATCAACTCAAGAAAAAAGAGAACCAATATGGAACTCAGAATTTATCACTGTGAGAAATATTATGTACTAATTATTGATGGAAGATGATAATCTATATTATTTTTTTGGAGGTGATGTGGAGTTCAGAACTATCCACATGGATGGAAGAAATTTAGAAGAAACTTGATGCCCTTCACATGAACAATACTTGAGATATTGATCCATTACCTCATAGAAGGAAGACAATTGGTAAAAATAGATTCTTTAAGATCAATTGGGATGAAATGGAATAATTTTAAAGATACAATGCAAGACTGGTGGTCAAAGGATATGCATAGAGATAAGTTATTCATTTCAAGGAAATATTTTTTCCAATTTTTTGAATAACGAAAGGTCAGATAGTTATGGGGATGTGTGCAATATATAGTTTAACTCTAGAGTATCTAGATGTGAAGAGATATTTCATACATGGTGATCTTGATAAATAAATATTTATTATCTAATCGGAATGTTTTTCAAAATAAGAAAATGTGAACTTGGTTTTTAGGTTGAGAAAAACATTTTATGGTATTAAGCAGGCACCAAGGTGTTGGTACAAGAGATTTTATACCTATATCCTTAGTATTGGGCACAAAATTCATCATTTAGATACTTGTGCATATTTCATGGGTTGAGATGGTAATGAGTTTGTCATTCTTCTATTGTATGTGGGTGTCATGTTGACAGTTTTCATGGGAGTATGATATGAAAGAATTAGGACCAAAAAATAATATCTTGGGATACAAATTTAATGAAATAGAAGTAAGGGTATGCTTTAGCTATAAAAAAAGAATTTGTTGAGGAATATCTTGAAATACTTCCACATGAGACATTGTAAGCCTATATTTACCACACCTACTATTAATTTTATGTTATCCTCTATGATGAATCCTAACAGTGATAAGAATGAATTATAGAGGATGGATATGTCTCAATTACCTTATGCACTAGCCGTGGGTAGTATGATAATATCTATGGTTTACGTGAGACCAGAAATTTCACCTGTAGTGGGAGAAGTTAGTTGGTATGTGGAGAATTAAATACTGGAATATTTGAACATATTAAAGAAGACCCTTGGATACATCAAGGAGATCTCATATGCTGTATTATGTTATTGAGGATCACACTTCACTATTAGAGCCTACACAGATTCAAATTTCATTGGTGATTATGACCAACAAAAATACACTTTGGGTTATGTGTTTAATTTTATAGGATGAGTTGTGATCGGGAATTTAAAGTTGTAGTATGTTATATATTTATCCATGACTAAGGTAGATTACATGAAAACTATATAGGCTTTCAAATAGGTGAATTAGATGTGAAGGTTTCTAGAGGATCCCGAACAATGAAAGAATTATATCCAATTGTTTTGGGACAATCATAGCACCTTGAAAATTAAATGGAATCTATCTTTTCCTTCCAAGATAAAGAGCATTATGGTAAAATATCACATTGTTTGAGATGTGGCGGAGTAAGGAAGAGTGGATATGCAATACATTTATATTGATGAAAATTAGGTTAATTTTATGATGAATTTTATTATCTTTGTAATGTTAATATAGTAAAAATCCTGAATCGTAATCATAGATATAAGAGTAACATGTTTTGAAGATCGAAAATATTTGTGGAAATATTATTGGTTCCCAATCAGATATCCATGTGTGATATATATATTGGTATTTTATTTCTCACAAACTGTTTTTCCCCATTGATTTTTCAAAGGGGGATAGTGTGGTTAGTGGGATGGGTGGAAAAACTACCCCATGGAGTTAAATAGTGGATGAAGATCAAGTAAGGGACTTGCCTATAAAAGACAAAATTCTTTGACAGTTTTATTATCATCACCTCAAGTATTGAGCTTCCTACTTCAACATTTTGAGTGTTGTATTGTGTGAGGTGCATTATACATTACTCAATAGAGTTAATTACATAGATATTTTCCGTATAATAGAAAGAGAGTGTGTTTAACCTCTTTTACCATAGTGATATCATTCTATTTTTCTATGGTTTTTTACCCCTCTTTATTTGTGGGGTTTTCAATGTTACATCTATTGTTCATTTTTATTCATTATTAATTTACTTTTATCTCACAAGTATCACATAATGAAGGGGAAAATAATATTTTATCCCAAATGTAGTCTTACAAAATATTTTTTTATCAGATTCTTTAAAAAAACTGTGGCTTGTGCTATGAGGTAGCCTACTTTTAATGGAGTAATGGAGTTTTATGGGTATAATATTTTTTCTCAAAATTATAGAAAAAAAATTTAACATGTTTATAATTATATAAATAGTAGGAAGAATCATGAAAACACGAATAATACAAATCATGTAATGATTTATCATAATCTGAATTGTAACATGTTGATTCTAACAAACCATAAACAAAGAACGAGAGATTAAAAAGTACTGATTCATGTAAACATTTACAATAGATAACATGTTAATGAGAATATATATAACTGGTTTGATATTAATACTAATAAGTACCATGACCTAATATAGATAAAAGACTCACAGATAAGCAAGATGATCAATATAAACGATTGGCATAAAGTAGTAATCAAATAATAAAGATGACCATAGGTTTTTGACATTATTTAACTATTTGGCCTATATGCATGTTGCACGGGTACCAAGATTCCACTATGAAAAAATGGGATTATAAAAGATATGTGATAAATAGGGAAACACAACCATATAAAAAAAGGAACATGAGGAAAATATCCAATGTTCAGGTTCTTGAAATTCCAGGACTCACAGTAGAACCAAGTTGGGGATTCATCATAATTGTGCACCTTGGAAAAACTCAAACAACATATGCAACAAAGAACCAAAGAATAATCAATTACAATTCATAAAAAACCGATAGAAAAGAAGAAGAATACCATACTAAGGCCCCTTACTAGGGATAAATCACTCCTATGTGTTTTCATAGAGCCTCTATGTAATTAGGTCTTGTTGTTAGGGTCATCGAGATGGTACTCCAATATAATCGTCATCTCCATCTTGGTAAAAGGAACACCATGGAACATAAGGACCTCATCAGAGCTCCTCACCAAGAATAGCTGAAGATGATCAAAACTTATCAAGATCACTATTTCTTCTTTGGTAAGTCAAGGAATCCCACCGGTTCTACTTCATCTTCTCTTCTACCTCGAGGAAAACTAGAGCTCCGAAAACCATGGATATTTTTTCCCATCTAAATCTCCCACAAGTGGAGAAGTAGATTCAAAATCTTGGAGTCATTCTTGTAGGGGTAGAGGAATACTAGATCATATTACTAAGGATATGAAAAATCTAGATAAGTGTCCCAACATAACCACTTTGACAACAAAATAAGGACATATGACATCAAAGGATAAACTATCAAGGGTCACCCATAGATCAAGACAATCCATTTCACGAAGAATGCAAAATGGGAGGAATAGAAAACCAAAGGATCATAAGGATCAATGGATCAACATCATGTATGAGGATGACATATATCAAATGGGAAAGTGGACCAAGGCTAATGGCATATGCCCAATGTATAAATTGAACAAAAGGCATACATGAACTAATAAAAGAAGCTCAAGCTCAATAATACATAAATACAACATATAAAAATACCAAAAATTAAATGAAAATGAATATTGTGACAAGTAAAAAAAATATGTAACACCCCGAATTTTTGGTATCATATAATGATGATATTATGCATTTACATTTGTTAAATCCATTTTAACCAAATAATAATAATTAAAGGCAAAATATATGGCTCTTTATTTAAATAAGAACACCGTAGTGTCTACAATACACAGAGATCAAAAGAGTAATCATGCTAACCAAATATACCTATTAAAAATCCTATCAGAACTAATGGAAGACCCACAATCACCATTATGAGGCCCAGTATGTAAAGGAGATCCTTCGAGTCAACTAAAATAAAAAATATCACCACTGTGATCATAAATGCCATGTTGAGCATCAACGGAATGGGAAGCACCATCTTCTTCCTTTTGAGTTTTAGGACATCATATGGTTTGGTTTTATAGGACACTTTTTCAACCATTTCTCTAGTGACCA
The DNA here is from genome assembly GCA_963277665.1 of Viscum album. NCBI lineage: Eukaryota > Viridiplantae > Streptophyta > Magnoliopsida > Santalales > Viscaceae > Viscum > Viscum album. The sequence continues at coordinate 956,162,601 of OY728148.1, read as the reverse complement.
TTGGATGCTTACAATTATACAAAAATAGTCGCTGGACCTTTTTAGGATAAGTGAACTTATTTAAATATTAATTAGTTTCCAAATAATGAAGTTATGATTAAGGTTATAATTAAACCATAATTTATGAACTCTAAAAGGATATGGTGTAAAACTTCATTTCACCCTTAAGTGATTTTGAAAATAATTAATGAATTCAAAACACTTTTCGAATTTTTCAAATACAATGTAGCGATTTTCATTTCTTAAATAATGTTATAAACTATGATTATGTTTTTCAAATTAAATTATGTTTTGATTGAACTATGTTTTCGAGGATTCTAGTATATAAATTATAATGTAGTTTTATAAAAATTTCCTTTTTGTAACTTTTTGAGTTAAAAAAGGGGTTTAGTATTTTTAATTTTAGAAATAATTATAACTAAAACAAGTTTAATTTGTATTCATTAATGTTTAAGAATATGAAATTATTTATAGTTTTAATAAATGGATTGTTTCATCTTCTTAAAATGATTTTTTAGTGTAGATTTTTATAAAACAATTGGCTCACTAGGGCTAGCCCTTTTTGTCTATGTCCGAGGGAGGCAGCTCACATGAAGTGGCTGAGCCTGACCCTCATCCCCAAGCCAAGGCCAGCCCGGGCTTTGGCAGAGGTTCTCCGAAGGGTGCTCGGGAGTGAGCAGGAGTCCATAAGCACACAAGTGTTGGTGTGAGCTCGCGACGAGGTTTAGGTAGGCCAAGGCCAACGGGCAGGAGCCCATGTATAGGCCCCCCTTCGTTGGTGTTGTGTGATTTCTGAGCACTATTTGGGAGGCCCGGGGTTATAAGGGACGTTAAAACCGCTCTCTGTTTTGATGTGGGAGCAGTTTTTTGGGAGAAATGTGATCTGGACCATTGGATCCTGTCACATGTGATCTGGGCTGTTGTTTTCGATCCCACGATCGACCCTCAGCGAACGCGTCTCTCTCCGCGGTTTTTGTCAACCGTTCGATCTTGCGTGATCTAATCATGGTCTTTTGAGATTTTTAAATTTCCATGTCGAACTTAGACCATCCGATGAAACTTAGATCTAATATAAGCCGCTCAATTCTTTTAAAACAATAGATGCATTTCTACCCTTGGATCGATGTTGGGATCGATCTGGACCGTCCATTTTTCCCCAGTATTTCCCCTAGCTATGTCTTCTTCTTCCTCCACGCATGGGTTACACCTGTAACCCTACCCTATGGGACACCCCACATTTTGTTCACCTATGACTACCGGGGACCACCATGTCTCCCCGTTTTCTTCATGCACGACACCCCCATTGAATGTAACACAATTTGGTACATTTTTTCGTGCAAGGTGGTGTGTGAGATTTTGTATATAAATAACTGAGTCCTCTCAGTTCTTCTCTGCCATTCAAGTCTCCAGCAAGCCTGACCAACCCCCCTGAAGTCCTCATTTCCCTGGTTTGTAATGTAAGAGTTTTTATTTTTTCCTTGTTTTACTTCTTTCAGAATATATACACTTATATATTCAGAAAAAAAATATATTTTTTACCTTACGGTTCTGTCCAAACTTTCTTAAATGTAGAACCTAGGCCTTCCGGTTCTCTTGCATTCAAATAGGTTGATGAATGTAAGGATTATACCTGGCCTAATTTTTTTTGTTTTGAAAATACATATATACTTTATTTTATATGTCTATACGTCGGTTATATGCAGGAATGGGCATGACCTTTCTATTTCGATTATATGTATGAAGATTGTGTATAATTTTTCACGCACTACACATATTCACATACACTTAATTTTAAATTTAAATAAAAAAATAAATTTTTAAATTGTTATATATATTATTGGGTTTTTATAAATTTATTTTTTTGTAGGTTTTCATAAATAAATTTTAAGACCAAGGGCATGACCTTCCATATTCAAAACTTTGTTAAACTAATATTCATAGGGGATTAACACAAATGGTTGTGCCAATTTTTCAGTTTGCATTTGGGTACATACATATATTTTATAAGTTGCATGAACCCTGATTTTAGTTGTTAAGGACCTTACACATTAACCATTGAGTTTAGGTGGAGTTTTTAAAACATAAGAAATAGGTTGTTTAACAAAACGTATATCCACATTTAAGAGTAACTTATATGTTTTTTCTATCTTTTAAATGATGTATCTTATGGTGAAGAGTCATGATTTCTATCATGAAAATTATTCAGTATTATGAAAAGGCTTAACAATATTGAATGTTTTATCATGTGAAAGCTCAAAACCGTACCTGGGATTTTTGGTTCACCTTGTAATTAATCGGATGATAAAATTATAGAATTTCAAGAAAAAACATACATATGATAAATTATAGTTTTTTGTTCTTTCAGTACCTTCAGTGTCAATGTATGTGACATAACCTGCCTTTCTTCTTTCCTTTTAATAACGGTCATATGATTGTTAGCTTGGTTTTTAATCATCTAGAAGCATGTCTCACTTATAAGATATGTAAATTCAACTACTATGACCAACTATGAATGAACTACTCAAGGTGGTATGGAACATCTTGAATATACAACCCCATTTAAGTAAAGTATTGATTTATGTGGATCACATAAAAGTAAATACATATTAAGGGTGCACCCTGATAGCACTCCAATGCATTGGGTAAAGAATTAATCTCAAGTGATTACAAGCTTCACGATACCCTAGTGAATAACCTCGGTAATTTTTCTTTATTTACACCTTGGGGATGGAACTCAGTGATATGTTCATTAATGTCTAAATGAAATGTTGAAGCCACATATTCAAGTCATGTTATATGTTCTTTTCAAGATGATATGCCTATTCTTTCACTACTCTTGCCCTTATATTTTTATCAATTTCACGTTGATTTCACAAGCAAATGTTTGGGGCATGATTCGTATAAAATAGTAACAAAAATATGAAATTGATGATTTTTTCCCTCACACTCAACTCTTATTAATTATTACTCTTAATGGATTAATTTGTGCGTAAACATTCATACGTCATTCTTGTTTAGGATATCTTTTACTACCCCTTTTTGAAAATGTCCTAATTGATTCATGTATTCCTTAAAAATATTATTTGAGAACTTTTATGTTATGTAACATGTGTTGCCGTTTTCTATAAGATAATGTTCTTTGAAAAAGTTTTTAAAAATTTATTTCAAAAGTTTCATTGGTTTATTTTAAACCGGTTTCTAGGGATTCTTATGCTCATCCTATGGTTTGAATTTTAAATTTTCATGTAATAGCTTTTATCAGATGGAACATTTCTGATGTTACTGGTTTCGCAGAGCCCGAACCGAACTCAATCCTCTATATGGGATGTGGTGTGTGTTTATCAGTGCATGTTCTTGTTTTAAAATGACACATCATGTTCAGAAGGCACCGACTCCTGGTTTTTCTGGGGTCAGGTCTTCACCGTTGGTATCAGAGGATTCAGTTTGGTAACTCTGGAAATCTAGAACCGAAACAAAGATAAATATACATCAGAATTACTAAAAATGAGTTTTCTTAATTTTTAGATGGAAAACAAAGGTACGAATATTTTGTCTCTTCCCAATGAGGCCTTAAAAACCATAATTTCCACATCCATCCATGAAGATTTTATAAACTATTCCCATATCCATATGTCGTGAAAACATCTCTATGATGTGTCCAACTCTCCCAGAGTACTTCAACTCCATCTAAGATCAGGTCTAGATTACATCTTTATGATGCAAGCACAGTTTCCATATTACACACGACGGGGGAAGTACTAAAAGGGACTTTTTAGATGCTTCACCACAGCAGAAGGCGTCTTGTCCCTCACAGCTTTCCAAGAGGCTCCTTCATAGGGATATTTTCACGCTGCATACATGTGTCATGTCTTGTACTGTGGCCATTTTGGTTAAATGATGGACTTTCTCATCCTTGAATACAAAGCCTCTCGTTCTGTGTACAAACAACCAGTTCATATGGATGTGTCACAGTTGTACACCCCACATGTCAGACAATGGAGATACCATAAGTGCTCCCATGGTATCGAACCTGATTTCTTAGGTTGCATATAGTTTAGGGAGATAGAGAGTTTCGAGTTTGTATTGGGAATTCATGTGTTAGGGAACTAGGGAAACCCTTAGACCCGTTTTATGTTGTGCACTAGTAGTTATATAAAGAAAATATTTTGTTATCTCTTCTTTCTTATGTATTTACTTTTTTTATACTTATAGATGGATTTGATGTGATTGAACTCTCATCTTAAACTTTCATATGGGAGGAAAAACCCACATGTAATCTCTTCCTACTGAGATACTGGATATTATTGCAATCAATACCTCTGAAGATGAGTATCGTCCCTTTGCGAACCTTCGAAAAATGTGAAAGGAATTGTTTGAGGGGACAAACGGTCCGAGTATTCTCTATACCTGTCAAAGGGATGCTCCCATCTAATACCGTATAGGCTTAGCACAATTGGCCGAGCATAAGCGGAGAGGAAAATACCACGAAGGGCTCTTCCTGTGTATCACCCTAGGCCGGAACTACACGCCCAAAGTAAAATTTCAAGAAGGTGATTTGGAGGGAATCATTTATGCGACCTACATGTACCAACTCCTCAGCGTTAGCCTGTATGACAATGTCTATAACTTAGATGTTCTCGATCGAGACATAATTCAGTATGTTCTTCGTATGTTGGACCATATGGACACTTCCAAACCTTGTACCATTCGAGCCTCCCTCTAGAAGCCCGAGTGTTCGGTGCATGAGTTCAACCCCTTCTACTCGAAGTGTATCTGGATCAGAGAACTAGAGGAGTTGATCATCAATTTGGGTGTTCCACTAAATGCACCTGAGGATCCTCTACGATGGGGGATATAATAGGAACAACTAAGAGCTTCCTCTTAGCATGTTTGTATGAAATGAATTGCAGAGACACAATTCTTTGATGGGGGGAGTAATGTAACACCCCAAATATTGGTTATCATATAATGATGATATTATGAATTCACTTTTGTTAAATCCCTTTTAATAGAAAAAGAATTTAAAGGATAAACATAAGGCTCTTTATTTAAATAAGAACAACATAGTCTCTACAATACACCAAGATCAAAAGAGTAATCATGCTAACCAAATATACCTATTAAAAACCATATCAAAAGTACAGGAACACCTCCAATCACGACAACGAGGGCTAATATGTAAAGGAAAACCTTTGAGTCAAATAAAAAAAACATCACCACTGTGAACATAAAAACCATGCTGAGCATAAGCGGAATGGGAAGAACCATCTTCTTCCTTTTGAGTTTTTGGACACTGTAAGGTTTGGTTTCATAGGACACTTTTTTCGACCATTTCTCTAGTGACGGTTGGAAGCTAATAGTGATAAAAAAATAGTCGTTTAACCCTGTTAGGATAAGTGAACTTATTTAAATAATAATTAGTTTCCAAATAATTGAGTTATGATTAAGGTTATAATTAAACCATCATTTATGAACTTTAAAAGGATATGGTGTAAAACTCCATTTCACCCTTAAGTGATTTTGAAAATAATTACGGAATTCAAAACACATTGCGAATTTTTCAAATAAAATGTAATGATTTTAATTTCATAAACAATGTTATAAAGTATGTTTAAGTATTTCAAATTAAATTATGTCTTGATTGAACTATGTTTTTGTGAATACTATTATATAAATTATAATGCAGGTTTGTTAAAATTTCTTTTTCATAACTTTTTGAGATAAAAAATGGGTTTAGTATTGTTAATTTTGGAAATACTTAATACTAAATCAACTTTAATTTGTATTCATTAATGTTTAATAATATAAAATTCTATATAGTTTTAATAAATGGATGGTTTCCTCTTCATAAAACATTTTTAGTGTAGTTTTTTCATAAAAAAATTGGCCCACTAGGGCCATCACTTTTTGGCTTGGGCCGAGGGAGGCCACTCACATGAAGAGGCGGAGCTTGACTCTCAGCCCCAAGCCAAGTCCAGCCCAAAATCAGGCATAGGTTCCTCAAAGGGTGCTCGGGAGTGACCGAGAGCGCATAGGCGCACCAGTGCAGGCGTGAGGTCATAGTGGGGTCTGGGTAGGCCAAGGCCTGTAGGCGGGAGCCTGTGTATTGATCCCCCTTCAGGGGTGTTTTGTGATTTCTGAGCACTCATTTGGAGGCCTGGGGTTATAAGGGTGGTGAAAATCGCACTCTGTTTCGATGTGGGAAGAAATTTTGTGGGCGAAACACGATCTGGGCCATTAGATCTCATAGCGCGCGATCTGGGCCGTTGTTTCTGATCCCGCACTCGACCCTCAGCGACCGCGTCTCCCTCTGCAATTTTTGTCAACCGTTCAATCCGAAAAAATCTAATCGTGGTCATTCGTGGTTTTGAAATTATCGGGTCGAACATAGACCATCCGATGAAACTTAGATCTAATCTAAGCTGCTCAATTATTTTAAAATAGCAGACGCATCTCATCCCTTGGATTGACGTTGGGATCGATCTGGACTGTCCATTTCCCCCCTTAATTTCCCCTAGTCGCGTCTTCTTCTTCTTCCATGCATGGGTTACACCAGTAACCCTACCCTACGACACACCCCTCATTTTCTTCACCTCTGATCATCAGGGACCCCCATGTATCCTCGTTCTCTTCAAGAATGACACCCCCCATTGAATGCAATGCAAGTGGGTATATTTTTGCATGGAAGGTGGTGTGTGAGATTTTGTATATAAATAATCGAGACCTCTTAGTTATTCTCTCCAGTTCAAGTCTACAGCTAGCCCGACCATCCCTCCCTAAAGTCCTCCTTTCCTTGGTTTTTAAAGTAAGGGTTTTTAGTTTTTCCTTGTTTTGCTTCTCTAAGAATACATACACTTATATATTAAAAAAAAATAACCATACGGTTCAGTCCAAACGTTCTTAAATGTTGAACCAAGGCCTTTGGATTCTCTTGCATTCAAATAGATTAAAGAATGTAATGATTATACCTGGCCTCATTTTGTTGTTTTGAAAATAAATATATACTTTTGGTTATATGTATATACGTCAGTTATATATAGGAATGAGCATGACCTTTCTACTTCGGTTATATGTATGAAGTTTGTGTATAATTGTTCATGCACAACACATATTCCCGTACACTTAATTTCATATTTAAAGAATAAATAAAATTTGAAAATTATATATATATGATTGGGTTTTTATAAATTTTTTTTTTTCAGTTTTCATAAACAAATTTTTATGACTAAGGGCATTACCTTCCCTATTAAAAATGTTGCTAAACTAATATTCATAGGGGATTAACACACATAGGTGTGCCAATATATTAGTTTGAGTTTGTGTACATACATATATTTTATATGTTGCGTGAACCTTGATTTCAGTTGTTAAGGTCCTTACACATTAAGTCTCGAGTTTATGTGGATTTTTAAAAACATAAGAAATAGGGTGTTAAACAAAACATATATCCACATTTAAGAGTAACTTATTTGTTTTCCGTAGATTTTAAATGATGTTTCTTATGGTGAAGATTCATGATTTTTATCAGGGATATTATTTAGTACTTTGCAAAGGCTTAACAATATTGAATGTTTTAGCATGTGCAAGCTCAAAACCCTACTTGAGATTTTTGGTTCACCTTGTAATCAATTGGATGACAATATTTTGAAATTTCAAGAACAAACTTCCATGTGATAAATTCTAGTTTTTTATTCTTTTAGTACCTTAGATGTCAATGAATGTTCCATAACCTGCCTTTCTTCTTTCCTTTTAATAACGGTCATATTATTGTTATCTTGGTTTTTAATCATCTAGATTAATTTCTCACTTATAAGATATGTAAAATTAACCACTATCACAAACTATCAATGATCTATTCAAGTTGGTATGTGACATCTTTAATATACTTCCCCATTTAAGTAAAGTATTGATTTGCGTGGCTCACATGAATGTAAAGACATATTAAGGGTGTGCCATGATAGAACTCCAATGCATGGGATAAAGAATTAATCTCTAGAGATGACAGGCTTCACGACCTCCTGGTGAATAACCTCAGTAATGTTTCTTTATTGACACCTTGGGGATGAACCTCGGTGATATGTTCCAGAATTTCTAAATGAAATGTTGAATCCACATATTAAAGTCATGTTACAAGTTCTTTTCAAGATGATATGACTATTATTTCACAACTATTTCCCTTATGTTGTTATCATGTTCTTATTGATATCATAAGTAAATGTTTGGGGCATGATTTCTGTAAAATAGTAACCAACATATGAAATTGATGTTTTTTCCTTCACGCGCAACTCTGATTATGTATTAATATTAATAATTTAATTTGTGCTTAAACATTCATATGTCACACTTGTTCAGGATATCTTTTAATACCCCTTTTTGAAAATTTCCTAATTGATTCATGTATTCCTTGAAAATCATAGATGAGAACTTTTATGTTATGTTATATGTGTTACAGTTTTCTATAATAGAATTTTCATTGGATAAGTATTTCAAAAATGCTTTTAAAAGTTTCATTTCTTTATTTTAAACCCATTACTGGGAATTCTTATTCTCACATTACGTTTTGAATATTAAATTTTCAGGTAACAACTTTTATGAGATGAAACATTTTTGAAGTTACCGGTTTCCCAGAGCCTGAACCGAACTCGATCCTCTACATGGGAAGAGATGTGTGTTTATTAGTGCATGTTTTTCTTTTAAAACGACACATCATGTTCAGAAGGCACTGACTCCTGGTTTTTCTGGGGTCGGGTCTTCACATAATGGATGGAATTAAAATCATTTAATTTATAATATTGAGTGAATAATGTTAAATAATCTCCACCTTGTAGATGAAATGCATTAACATAAACACATGATGTCCCTACATCACCTATAACACCCCAAGATTTTACATTATGTAACTTCTTAAATAATTTTATATTCTTTGATATATTACTTTGTATTCAATACCAAAATATGTTTATGCTACACGCAACAATTAGTTGGCTTGCGTTACATGAAAGAACAGGTTTTACCAAAGAACAATATATTTTTAAAATATTATTATCTAATATAATTAGATATAACCTAGCCATTAAATTAGGGGTTATGATTAGTATTAACTAACTTATGAAATTATATGTCTGAATTAATTGTTTCTAAATTAATTAAAAATGAATATAGTAACCAACTGAATATATATGAGATGTTTTTTAAAGAACTATTTTTATGCTCACAAAGTCATTTTATTCTAATAAACTAAATTAATTACTACTATAGAATGATATTAATGAAATATATATTTTATATATTAAATAAAATATTTTCGATATTCATATAATATATTTGAGAGGTATAAGATAATAACAAACCCAATATTACACATAAAACCAATTTTTTTATAAAAACCGTTTTATCGTCTTTTAATGGAGAACATATTTTGAATCCAATTTTTTACAATTTTATGGATTCTATTGGAAAAAATAAACACAATCATTTGATGATAAATATAATATTTTACTTTAGATATATTTTTGGTATTTTTTTGATAAGTTTCATGTTTTGATTAATAATGAAAAATACTAAATTTTAATTGAAAAAATCATTTTCATCAAAATAATTTATAGTGTAAAATTATATTATTGAATATTTTTGAAGTATAAATTTATTAATTTTATCATTTAATACAATTTAGGTTATTTTAATAAATTTTACAATGAATTTAGATATAAAAATGTTACAATCTTTTGTAGGTATAAACTTTAATAACTCATTTTATCACGCCGTCAACAAGATTAATTTTAAATTAATTACTACAAATTCAATGTTTTGAATTATGAAAAATGTATTATATATTTATAATTAGTGGGTCCAAATTATGTAAATAGGGATCTTTTATTTCTGGTCACATGAATAGTAATATTTAGTAGTATTTTACTTACCACAGTTAAGGGCAAATTAGGTAATTATAGATATAAATGATATTATAACATTACCCCAACACTTGTCCTAATTTCATTTAATGAGTGTTTTTCTACCAAAATCATCATTAAGACGAAATTATAATCTTTTTAAACCACTTGGATGAGAATAATACATTGATTATATTTTATTTAATGATAAGTTAAAAATGTCATACTTATGTTTTTAATAATTATTACAATTTTAATACATGGTTATAGAAAACATAAATTAGACTATACATATTCATTTTAATGATAATAAATTTAACTTCATCATGATAATTTATTTAAAATTTTTAGAGAAAAAATAATTTAATTAAAAGCTTTCATAATAATGACGTAGTAATTTTTTTATTAATGGAAATAAAAATATAAATCACATTAAAAACATTAAAATAATAAAGTTTGACATAATTAATTACATCTATGAATTTTATAGATAATTTATAAATGTTAGTTATATATTATAAGTTTTGGTTCGATGTTATCATGATGTTAGGATATTTTTTAAAAAGACAAATATTGAATAGTATCAAAAATGAAAAAAATGATACTTTAAATTAAATAATATTTTATTAAATGATATAAATATCATAAAAACATAAATTCGTCCACATAACTACAATAAGGATAATGTGTCATCAATGATCCATTTGGGGTTCGTTTATAATTTTATAGTAACTATATTATCCCTAAAGAGTAAAAAAATTTGTCATGGTAAGAGTTAAAGGGTTTAACTAAGGGTTAAAAACAAATGATAAGGTTAACATTGTGACCTAAACCTATCTAAAAATTATTTTTTGAGAGGATTTAGATGCATACTCATCTAGGGTTTTATATAACTCAATTTTATGAAATTTTTAATTAATAAATAATATATACTAATTTAATTTTTTGGGAGTTTCCTAAAATACCCACCTAATTTATAAAAGGTAACTTTCTCCATCACTAAATTAAACCAATTTGAACCTTCTAGATTGACCAAACCCTACCAATTTATCTTCTTAACTTTTATATACACATATTAGAGGTTTTGGGCTTCTCAAAAGACTAACCCTAGTGTCTCTAAGAGGAGATCCGTAGAGACCCAACCCTAGAAGTCCCAAAGTTGGTGTCTTATACTATTTCATTGACAAGACTATAGGGAATTAAATCCCAAATGACTGAGAGTCTAGTAGTCTCGATAAAATAGATATATAGAAGAGAAATTAATAAACTAATTACTATATATTTTTCTTCTTCTTTCTAAATAAATAGCTTTGAGGATAACTCTAATCTAGTTAGTAAATCCCTATATATCTTTTATAGTATGTATCTTGGATTCCTAGGTAAATAAATATAATAAAGGTGAGATAAAATGATTAGTAAGGTCAAAATATAGTGGATGAAATAACGAATCAATGATAATAATAATTATGAAATGGTGAATAACTGAATTCTCATGCCATATAATCAATAATCTGAGAAAGAGGTGCATAAACAACATGACAAGGTAATAAATGAAAACACGTGACATTAAAATAACTAGATAAGAAAAAAGAAATATGGTATGGTAAGAAACTAAAACACATACTATCTAAATAATTAAAAATGAAATGTATCCATAGATATGTACACACAAAATCTCATCGATGAATAATAAATGAAACTAAATTAGGTAAATGATTTCTTAATGGACATCATGTCTAAGGCACTTGAAAACCTATACCGTCAAGACCTTTAACATGACAGTTTAAAATATTCCGATTTGCACAAATAATTTGTCTCATAAGAACCTATCAATGAATTTATGATCTATATAATGTTTAGTCTCCACCCATCATTTATTTTCCAAATTATTCCTCAAATTTAATAATAAAAATAAATAATATGCCTTATCAAATATCTGTATTGAATAAAGAAGAAGAAATTATCAATATTTTCCAAAGTAATACAATAAATGTAAAAGTAGACATCATTTGTAAAATGCCATCTTGTTTAGGAAATAGTAACATTCATGAAGATTGAAATGGATAATTAGGGGTAAATTCAATGTTCAATGATCAAAGGATATTGAATATTTCAGGGGAAATAAAAAATAATTCAAGGAAGTGAATGTGAATAATATCCATAGAAAAATCAATAATAAACCATTCAAAATAAGAACACAGATGAAATCAATAAAAAAAAATCTTAAGTTGTGTAAAAATAAAAGGTTCACTACTACAAAATAGGCCTTTAAAAGTGGTAGAATAGTCCTTTATCAATTCTAATAAAACACTAACAATATGAGTGTGGTTAAATGTTCAAAACTTTATTAGCGCTAAAAAGCACTGTTAAAGTCACCCTTTAACAATAGTAAAAAAACATTGTTAAAAGGGTCCGTTAACAACACTTTTTAGTGATGTAAAAGGGGGGGCTTTAATAACACTTTTTTAGTGATGATAAAGGCATCACTGTTAATGGGGGTAAAATTATATTTTTTTGGACACTTATGAGCCTGACCCCCTTTATCACCACTTCCACGAACCCTTTAATAGCGCTCTACACCCCTTTATTTTTGCTTTTCAATCCACAACCTTTTATAATCACTTTCTGAATTTCTATCCTATTGTGCATCTTCATGGATTCAAACCCTACACCTCTCCTTCAAAGATGGAACACCTTTACCACTACACTCTGTTGTAATGATGTCAATTTAATGATATTTTTGTTTATATATTTATATATGTACATATATTTATATAATTATTTTAAATAACATTTATATAATATATATATATGTGTGTGTGTGTGATATATATATACTTATATTTATTTAAATATATTATATATTATATTCATTTAAATATAACAGAATAGAATATAAATATATATCTCTTTATTAATAAACACATATGTATATGTTTATATAATGTAAAAATGGCTAGATATTATTTTAAATACATCTTTAGAATATGTATTTATTTACATATATTAGAATATACATTTTTACATAAATATGATGATATATGTATTTATATGAGTGATTTATTATAAGTAAACATAAGAAACGTGCATATATTTAACTATAAATAACATTCAATTATACAAAATGATAATGTTTTAAAACCATAATATCAATATAAATGTAATACCTTGGAATAAAATTAGTCACCAACAAAAAAGGTAATAAGACCCCCTTATAATTGGTTGAAAATCCATCGAATGTTAAAAATTCAGGGTACCCTGACTAAAAACTCTTTTTTTGATATCTTATGATATTTTATGGATTTTAAACATGTGATAGAGGTTTACCATTGTCACTGAGTTTGTATATCTCATCAAAAAAATTTATTTGATATGTGGTAGAGCATTAATGGACACCCAGATCAAAAGTTATCATTGTATGAAGTTTGAGTTATGTTTTCAAATTATTTTAGATATTTTATTAATTTTTTTTGTTTTTTATCTCCACAAAATAATATTAAATGGCTATTAATCAGAAATAATTAGAAAATTATTAATTAGAATGATTTTTTTTATTTTGTAATCCATTTTCACAAAATTTCTTATATATTTAGTGTAAAATTCTATATACCTTATCTAAAATATATTTTAAAAAAATATTTATTATATTTATATCAATCTAAATATATTTATATATTAATATATTATTCAGAATGAATTTTTTTAAGTATACCTTCATTAGTACTACAAATTTTTTTTTGATAAAGAGGTTTCTTTATCAGTGGTTCTAAAAAAGCGCTGATAAGGACCCCCATTTAATAGTGTTTTTTTATAAGTGCTGTTAAAAGATACCATTTATCAGTGCTTTTTTAAAAGTGCTGATAAAGGTCCCCCTTTAACAATGTTTTTTATCATCATTAAATACCTCTTTAATAATGTTTTTTTAGGACTAACAAATGTGGTCTTTAGCATCATTTTTAGCTAGCGCTGTTAAAACCCTAGTATTGGATAAACCTAGTTTTGTAGTAGTTTCGGTTGGAATTAATGAATATAAATACTATAAAATGATACTTAAAAAATTGGGGAAAATATCCTATGATTTTGAAAACCTTTTGGAAAAAAAATTTCTATCAAAGTCACCTTTGAAAAAAATTTCTTTATAAAGTATCTTTTTAGTCATGAAAGGGAAGCTTCAAAGAAATGACAATAGGTAAATCCGTACTTGTCGTGTGAGGTAAAATATCATTCTATATTCATGGTTAAAGTTTATAATAATACATTGTTTTAAAGAGAAAAGAATACACCTTTGAAAACAATGGTAAAAGAAAAAAATGATAATTTTTTTTTTCCAAATCATTTTAAAAATATTTTTGAAAACATTTTATTAAAACATGATTCATAAAAGAAAATAGGTTCTCTAACTAAAGAGATAAATAAAGGTGGGATTTCTTAAAAAAATTCTAAAACATTTTCAGTACCAAATAGTGCAAAAATTGTACTGATACTTGAAAATATTCATGAATAACTAGATAATAATAAAAGGTTTTGTTGAAAAGTTTTTATACAATTTCCTCTAATGGAAGTTCCACTGGAAGATCATTAGTACTATTCTTGAGGAAAATAATCTTTAAACATCCCAAGGTGTCCCATACAACTTTGAAAATTTTTAAATCATATGCCTCCTGAAGGAATAATATTGAATGGAATTTTCAAATACAACGATGATAAATTAATTCATGATATTATATATCAGAATGGGTAGTATATACACAACAAAAAATAATCAATTTTTGAGTATGAAATTTATCTCAATGATGTAAAAAGTGAGATAAGAATCCATTACCTTGAGTTTCCTTTTGGGTGAACATCATTTAACTTCTTGTATAATAAAATTATTTTAATTTTCTAATTAATTGAGAAAATTTTCCAAGTTTATAAATAATTTTATTTCATGTTTTACTATGTTTTATACAACTAGTTGAAAAAATCTATTTACGTTTGGTGTTTAAAACAAATTCGGGTTATGTGTCAAAAACAACATTGGTAGGTCAACTATGGTTAAAGGGGTTATTATATAAAATCTCAAAAATAATAATCATGAAATAATTATCATATATTTTCATTAATTATGAATTTAAAATAAATCATTAAATATGGTTATGAAAAACGAATCAACGTTACAATCACAGAGATGGTAGGTTGTACGTACACATGAGTAATGCTCTTATTTTTCAATGATTTTTATAGAGAGAAGGAAAGTAACACCATATCATTCCAAAATAATCATTATATCATTAATAACGTATTATTAAATCATATATACTTTTATATATAATTATTCTGATTTAAAATAAATCACAGTGTGTTGAGGAGTCGGTAGTCCACATGTCTACGAACGACGTTATCTCTTTTTAAGTGGGTGAAAGGGTAATAAATAAAATGATATATATATATATATACAGTATATATCCATAAAGGTAACTATTTCATTAATATCATATAATGTTTTTTTATGTCTCATATTTTTAATTATAATCATCATTTATACATTCCATGGATCCTGTGAACAAATCACATCACTTTGAGGGGGCAGTAATCCACATTCCTCAAACAAAGTTATTGTATAAAATAAATGGAAATTATTTAAGGTATTTGTTATAACAAATTTAAATAATTATAAAGAAATAATAAATATCATATATATCATATATAAAAATAGTTTCCATAATAATTTCCATCCATGAATGTTGGTAAATGAAAATAAACAATCATCATTTCGTGAGGCAGTAGTTTGTCGCACATAGAAACATTATGTTTATTACCCATTAGATGGAAGTGTGTGTAAGTGTAGGTATAAAAATTATCATAAAAAATACTATTATATTAAGGATAATTGTGTTGTCATATAATAATATAATAAGAATTTATTAGGTGTTGGAGAAAGGAAATAAAACTAGAAAGATTGAGAGAAGACACTACCTCTTAATCGGGTAACTACTTTTGGTTTCTACCAAAAGGATTCCTTAGAAGGATTTATACTAAAATGGAGGCTTAAAGTTCTAGTAGAGGGATGTTTGAATGTTATGTGGTAATATATTTTTCATATAAAAGTGTTTTGAGATGTGTTAAGAATGGGGAGAGGTGAAGACCTTTTATAAGGGAGGAAAATGACTCACTTGTTCTTTTGAAATAAAGATAGGTGTACCCATGTTTTAACCAAAAAAAGGTCATAAAAAACCAAAAAAACATAATAATGGAAGTTTAATGTCCTAATTATGTCCATAAAAGGGGTATTGGAGAAGTTTCTAGGTCATTTGACCCCTTACGTTAAAGGTTGTGTCCTCTATTAAGCTTAATTTTACCTTAAAAATTGTAAATAATTTTAATTACATTCACAAATATTATTATAAAAGACAATTTTGGTCTTATTAGAAATAATAAATTATTTTTATTCCAAATATTGAATACATTTTCCAAATTAAAATCAAAAAAGTCGAAGAAATTAATTTAAATTAAATCCCAAAGATGGGACGACAATGCATGTTTTTAAGCTAAAAAGGTATGAAAGTTTGCTATTTTTTATAATCAATTTAAAATTAAAATTTATTCCAATGACATAAATTGTATTAATTTATAAAAATATTATCTAATTAAACATTAAAATCAATTAAAAATAAAATTTAACCTTATAAATAAATTAGATAAAAAGAAGTTTGGAACTAAAATTCAGTATTTTAAAATATTCATTAAATATAAAATGTTTCAGAAAAATATCAAAACATCACCCTAAAATAATTATTATATTTATATTTCCAAGATTAAGTTTATTTTTAGATGTCAAATCAAGTAAAGTATCAAAATTCTAATTAAAAATGGGTTCCCTATTAAATGGTGTTAAAATTGCCTTTATAAAAATATAGGTTTTATATGTAAAATAGAGTTTATTCTTATCTTATGCATATAAAACATAATGAATTAATATAAAAAATATTATATTTAATATATAACATATATATTTAATTAAAATCATTAATTAATTTTAATTAACTATTTTTATTAAGACAAAACTCATTTGGATGTATATAAAAAATAATATTTATTTTTTATATCCAATTTGTTCTTATTTTAATTTATTATTAGTTAGTAACCAATGAATTCATTTTATATTTATCTAAACAATAAATTTTTATAAGTTAGTTAATACTATTTATAACTTCTAACATAACGACTAGGTTATATCATATTATATTAAATAAGAATATTTTAATAATACATTATTATTTGGTAAAATCAGTATTGTGTGTAATGGAAGCTATCAGGGAAGGTCATTTTTGCATGTAACACAAGCTATCGGGGAAGGCCACTCTTCCATGTAACATAATCTGTCAAGGAAGGCCTCTCTTGCATGAAACACAAGCTAACTCGGTGTTGCATGTATTGAAATACATAGAATCTATTTTAAATAGTAAATATTTTTTAATGTATCTAGATATTATATTACCTTACGTGTTAGGTGACACATGGCATACACACTATCGAATAAAAGTTTATTACTTTAGATTTTCAGTTCATCACATTCTCCCCACCTTATTTAAATTTCATTCTCACAATTTAAACTCGATCATGGTTATAGATTGTTTGATACATCCTATGATTGAAATCCCACATAATGATATGGGTTTATAAGTCATCCTCTATAAAAGAGAGAACCCAAAGTACATAGGTCACATGGACTACCATGTAACTAGGTCTCTAAGTAGGAGAACATCAGTGTAAATTAGAGATACGTACTTGCATGAAAATGTAAATATTTATAAAGAGTGAATGGGGCCATCAATCACAAACAAGTGAATGATCAATGGAATGTTAAGGACCTCAAAGCCATATTTCCTTGATGATTTAAAAGACCACATATTCAACAGAAATTAAGAAATTAGGAAAAAAATTTATTTTTAACACATTTTCCTAATGATGGGTAATTATTTTTCTGCATAAAAATATAATGAAATATTTTTACCTGATAGGATTCAATTTCATATTAAATATCGTAAATTTAGGTTGTGATTTGATCAAATTATAATTCATTCCTTTACTCCTATAAATTAATTACCAATAATGATTTTTTATGCCCGAATCACTAAAAGAAACATTTAAAGGATCATGATGCTTATAAAAGAGTTAAAATTCTAACTATTTTCCTTAACTATCTTAGAAAACCAATATGGTAAATAGATTAATATATAATCCTCAAAAGTGAAACTGAAGGTTTATCATTAATATTTATTCATCAAATTGTGTAACTAAAAACAATGAATATTTTACCAGGAAATTTCATAGGTTAGTGGTTGGAAAGAAACCATTATCATCCTTTGGTCATGGGTTTAAGACCCACAACCTTGTCAGATTTGATTAGTTATCACCCATCTTATAGGTATTCCTCTCCTAAAACTAAATTAATATAATTCAGAAAATAAATATCTTGGAAATCCTTTAAATTAGGTTAATAACAAAATAGGATTTTAACTAAAGTTTTCAAAACAACCCTAATACATAAATACTTCATCCACTTATTTCCACATAGATATTTCCTTAGTCTAGAGTCTATCCATAATATCATTTATAGGATTTTTAAATCATGACACACTATTTTCACTCTTAACACCCTAGTATTAACCTAGGGTATTCGTTTTCAAAATCCTTTATGGTGGGTTTTAAAGAAAATTTTAATTATCTAAAACATATCCCCTAGGAGTGTCAAAGCAGTTGTGTAGTAAGGCCTGTTGTTGTATACCGGGTTACCCCAAGTTAGGCTCAAAATACATTGTCATAGTTATTAATCCTAGCTAAATATGCATCAAAACAACATAAACATGTATTATCCACACATGGATGTATTGCTATAATGAACCAAATAATCTATACCTTAACAAAATTCTAGGATTTTATTATATACTTATCCCCAAATTATACATTAGGTCTATGTTCTCTAACCTATGTTTTCCTAAATCTAGTTTCCAAGGATGATACTAAACATACTCTAATACAAATAGTAGTAACCTGACCCTAGATGGCCTAGAGTCGGTGTCTAAAACTATTACATTGGAAATATTACAGGGATTTAAATCCCAAAGGATCGAGAGTTTAGTATTCTTGGTAATCGAGATACACACATGAGAAAAGAATACACTAATTAAAACATAATTTTTTATTCTTTTAAATTAAATAGCTTCAACGATAAATCTAATCCCTCTAGTAAATCCCTATATATCATTAAAAGTATTCTTCTTGGATTCCAAGAGAAATAAACATAAAAAGGGTGAGCTCAAATTCTCATTAAGGGAAAAATATTGCAGAAGTAATAATGAATCAATTAGTATAATAATTATGACATGGTGAATAACTGAACTCACAGTCCATATAATCAATAAACTGAGAAGTAATTTCACTATATAATCAATAAATTGAGAAGGAAGTTCATAAATATTATGGATGGTAATAAATGAAAACAAATTCCATTGAAATAACTATATAAGGAAAAATAAATATGGAAAGGTAAGAAACTGATATAAATTCTATCTAAATAACTGATAATGAAATGTATCAGTAGATATGTCAATGTAAAAATATCATGGATGAATGATAACTAAAACTAAACAAGGTCAATGATTTCTTAATAGACATCATGTTTGAGGCACATGAAAACCTGTACTATCAATACCTTTCACAAGAGGGTTCAAACAATTCTTATTTGTGAAACTAATTTTTTCTCATGAGAACTCATTGATTCATTAAGAACCTATGTAAATTTCGGGATCCACCTGTCATTGCCTGTCCAAATCATTCCTCATATCGAATATTCAAAATAAATAATATTCCTAGTCAAATATCTGTATTGAATAAAGGATTTGAAATTATCAATATTTTCCCAAATAATAAAATAACAATCAAAGTAGACACTGTATATAAAATGGTATAGGGTTTAGGTAATAGTAACAAACATGATGAATGAAATGGATAATTAGGGGGAAATTAAATGTTAAATGATCATAGAAGATTGAATATTTCAACTTGAATAACAAATGATTCAAAGAAGTGAATTTGAATACAATCCTTGGAAAAATCAATAGTAAGCCACCCAGATGAATAGTAATAATGGTATCTATAAAGAAATCTCAAGTGGAGTAAAAATAAATGGTTATTTTTGATGATGAATAGAAATACTATAAAATGATATTTTAAAAAAATCCTTGAGGAAAATATCCTTTTATTATGAAGAATCTTTTGGATTTTTTTCTTTGAAAATCACTTTTAAAAACATTTTCATTAAAAATTAACCTTTTATACATGAAAAGGAAGCTTCAAATAAATGATAGTGGGTAAATCTGTACATGTCATATTAGGTAAAAAAATATTATTTTTTCATTGTTAAAGGTTAAAAAAATGAATTGTTCATATAGTGATTAGTAGATTCATTTGAAAACAATGGTAAAAGAAAAAAATTGTAAACATTTCTTTACAAAATCATTTTAAAAACTTTTTTGTTTTTTTTATTAAAACATGGGTTTTTGAAGAAAACAGGTTCTCTGACTAAAGTGAAAAATAAAGTTTTGTTTTCTTAAAAACACATTCTAAAACAATTTGAGTACCAATGAGTGGAATAAATAGTACTAATACTTGAAAATTGTCATGAATAACTAAATAATAATGAAATTTTTTATTTAAAAATGGATATATAATATTCTAGAATGGAAATTCCATTGAAATAACATTAGTAATTGTCATAAGGAAAATAATCATTAAACATCCCAAAGTGTCCCATACCACTCTAAAAAAATTTAATTCATAAGACTGATGAAGGAATAATATTGAATGAATATTTTAAATACAATAAAAATAACATAATTAATTATATAATATATCATAAGGGTTAGTAGATACACCACAAAAAATAATTAAATGTTGAACATGACATTATCTCATAGATGTAAAAAGTGTGATGTAAATACCTTACATTGAGTTTCATTTTGGGTGAACATCCATTGACTTCCTGTATAATAAACTTATGTTAATTTTCAAATTTCTTGAGAAATTATTTCATGTTTAACATTACATATATTTAACTTTATACTATTTTTTATACAATTACTTAAACAATTCTGTTTACATCGTCTGTTTAAACCAAATTCAAATTATGTGTCAAAAACAACATTGGTAGGCCAACTATTGTCAAAAGGGTGATTATATGACATCTAAAAAATAATAATCATGAAATAATTATCATATTACTTCATTAATTATACCATAAAAATAAATTATTAAATATGGTTATGAAAAATGAACCAACATTACAATCATGGTGATGGTAGGTCGTACATACGCATGAGTGGCGTTCTTATTTTTCAATGACCATTATAGAAAGAAGGTAAGTAACAACAAATATTTCTAGAATTACCAATATAACATAAATAATATATTATTTAATCATATATTCTTTTATATATAATTATTGTGGTGTAAAACGAATAAAATCGTGTAGAAGAGGCAGTAGTCCACACATCTATGAACGACTTTATCACTTTATAAGTGTGTGAATGGGTAATAAAGAAATTGATATATATAAATTATATTTTTAAAAATGTAATTATTTTATTTATATCATATAAAGTCTTTTTATTTCACATCTTTTTAATTATAATCATTCTTTATACATTCCATGGATCTTGTGAATGAATCACATCGTTTTGAGGGGGAGGTAGTCCACACTTCCTGGAACGATGTTATCGTATTAATGATAAATGGAAATTAGTAAAGGTGTGTATTATAAAAGAATTAAATTAGAATAAAGAATTAATAAATATCATTTATATCATATAAAAGTATATTATCCATCACAATGGCCAACTGTGAATGTTGGTAATGTAAAATGAACAATCGTCGTTTTGTGAGGTAGTATTTCACTATACATAGACACAATATGTTCACTACCCATTAAATGTAAGTATGTGTATGTGCAGATATGACCGTTAGAGTAAAACATACTATTATATTGATGATATGATTTCTTATACAAGAATCAACTAATAAGATATGAGGGGTTGGATAATGGAAAAAAAACTAGAAAACTTGAGAGAAGATGTTACCTCTTAATCGGGTAACTACTTTTGGTTTGTACCAAAAGGATTCCTTATAATGATTTTTATCCAATGGGAGGATTCATGGTCTATGGGAAGGATTTTGGGAATCTATATGGGCAGATATTGGTTTAAACTAATTGGTTTGAGAGGTGTGAGGAATGAGGAGAAGTTGTGACTTTTTATAAGGGAGGAAAAGGACCCACTAGGTATTTTGAAAACAAGTTTGGTTTACCCACATTTTTACCTAACAAAAAGACATAAAAAACCAACCAAACACAATAATGGAAAGATAATGGCCAGCTTATTTCCATAAAATTGGTTTTGGAAAAATCATGAACTTGAGCCATATTTTGTGGAAATGAAAGTTGATATGTCTCTAATCCTATGCGATCAAGGATCCCTAAGGGGTCAATATTCCTTGGGCTAAAAAATCCCTTTCTTTACAATGTGTATGACTCTTCCATGGTTATATTGAAAGGAAAACTTTTTCTCTAAAATCAAAATTAGAGTCCCTTCGATAGTAGTCAGTATAGTTCTTTTACCGACTCTGGGTAGATTTTATATGTTTTTGTTTGGATTGAATCTTCTTTTTCATCAATTTCACAGGATTAGGTCCATGTATATTTCATTACAAACCTTCATCCTAAATAATTTATAGTTCTACATTTTTTACATTCAAAGATTCATATAGATCCATTTAAATACTCGAGTGGATGTTGTTTTTACATGACAACTTAACCAATGGGATATGTTAATCAGAACCTCCATTAAATTCCATAATGTGTGATCTTAGCATGTCCTCAAGTGTTTGAATAGTCCTTTTAGATTTTCTCTTAGTTTGTGGGTGATAGGTCATGCTAAAATTTAATTTAGTACAAAATTCTTATTGAATGCTTCTATAGAATTTAGAGGTGAACCTTAGAACACAATCAAATATGATCGAATGTGGAAACCCATGAAACCTCACCATTTCCTTCACATATATCTTGGAAATTTGTTCAAGTGAGAAATCTTCCCAAATAGTGATAAAGTGGTCAGTCTTGGTGAGTCGATCCACCACAAACCTTATCATATTTTTTTCTTTGGATGTTTTTGGAGAGACTAGTGATAAAGTCCATGGTGATATTCCCCCATTTTCACATGGTTATAAGAAATGGTTTCATCATCCCATTGGAATTTTTTCACAGTAATTTAATATTATGTCATACAAAACACCTTGATATATACTCTGTAATCTCCATCTTCATGTTGTCCCATCAAAAGTGTCCTCGAAGATGATGGTACGTATTGGTACTTCTGGGGTGGTGTAGAATGATAGGATATGTACATTATACAATAGCATGGTCTTTATCTATGCTGATGAAGGAACAAAAAGCCTCATTAAAAACTAAATTACACCATCATCATCAATTTGGGACTCATGTAACTCCCCTTCCATTATTGATTTCAACTTTTGTTAGCTTCTGATCATCCCTTTATGTCTCCTTGATCATCTCTTAAATAAATGGTAGGGAAATCATTTGGGAGAGGTAGGATGTATTTTATAGCGTTATGATTTCAAGATATAACCTTTTCATATTAAATAAGATAAGGTCTCTCTCATTTTGAATCTCGTATATAGTAGCATGTTTTTTTCTACTAAGAGAATCATCTACCTTATTCTCCCTTCTCGGATGGTAGTGAATAGAGAAATCATAGTCCATGATTAGATAAAACCATTATATTTGATGCATATTGATATACCTCCATGTGAATATATACTTCAGACTCTTATGATCGGTATAAAATCCAAGACTTTCATGAGGAATAGGATATCACTTTATCATTCTACATGAGTACACAACCCGATAATTTCTTTGAATCATAACTATATATAACAAAACCTTTTCCACTTATTGGTAGTGTGAGTATATGTTAAGACCAACATGATAAAGATGACTATCATATTTAGGTATTATTATTTTTTTTAAGGATATTTAAGAAGAAAATAAATCACCTCACATTTTATTTGGTGAAAATCTGACTGACCATCATATTCAAGAAAATAAGACTCACAATGGTTAAGAAAGTCCATTGTATTGGGAATATGTTTTCGGGTTGAAGAGGATCATTATACTCACCCTAAGTCTGCAATGACAATTTTAATAAAATGGGGAAAAGAAGAGTCTTCCAGTCATTAATGAAAATGAAATGATGCCTTGCTGATCTTGGAGTTCTCATAAATCATTAGTAAATTATAAAAATATTGATGAAATATTGATGAAATAAATAGAAGAAAAAAATTCTACCAATCATATTCACTTTGATCATAATCATACCAATTGTATTCAGGTTTAGATGGAAAGAAAGATGTTGATAAAATATAGGTATGTGGAAACACTTTGCTTAGTAGGTTATAAGATGGTGAAGCTGACATTCAACATAATAAAAGTCATGAAGGAATTAAGGGTACTTACTAAAAGTTTATGAAAGAATAAATTTGATGAATTTGAATCATTCCAGTCTCAAGATCATCATAATGATATTTCTGGATGAATAAATGTTTAATGACAAAGGAGGATGATCGTAATGAAGGTGCTAGTTTTTAGTTAAACTAAATTCCAAAAATGTTTAAATCCTCAATGAAATAAGTTAGCAAGAATCATATTCAAAAAATAAATATTCTTTTAATGTTGATCCATTGGATTTAGTATGTCATCATATTCATCAAAGGTTGAATTTTTTTGTGATAAAAATTGACCGGTATCATATTTAGAAGAGAAAGAAGTTGTTGAAGTTGAAGCTACTGATACCGGTCCATCAGACTCCATATGCCATCATAATGATTAGAGGAAGAATTGTTTGAAACTGATGAATGTAAAGAAAATGATAAGTAGGTGGTGGCCAGTATGAAGAATAAATTTAGAGATTTATCAATAATGTAGTCAAACATTTAAAATAGATTTAATTACATTGTTTATAATTCATGTGGGTCAAGAGAAGACACAAAGAATAATATATTATTTTACATTTCTCATCATCTTAATGAGGCGGATCATAATGAAAAATCATAATGGGAAATTAAGATCAAACTAATGTTTTTAAAGAAAGTATAAAGAATAGATAAATATATTTAAAAATTCATGATAGATAGAGAAGTTTTGAGAAGAGTTTATGAAGGCATGATGCAACTAAAATTCAAGGAACATATAGATTTGTAAAATGTAATTGAGAGGAAAAATTTCCAGGAATCCCACCCAAACCATTTTTGGGGTGAGTATAAAAGAGAAATTACATTATAATTTTTGATAGATGTACAATTCATGGTGAGTAAGAGACAAGGTAGAGATTTATAGATAATAATAGGTTTCCTGGTTGAATATTATTGAAGAAGTATTTCGGATAGAAGCATATGAGGAGAGACAAGATTGTATTCAACTGGTCATCATATTGGGCTGAATCATCAGACTGCAAAGATTGTATTTCGATTTCTATATTGAAGACGAAATGTTTCATAATTTTCTCAAATATATTCTAACAATGTCATATATTTTTTTATTTATCAATTAGACTAGGAGAATCAGACTGAGTTTTATAACAATGTCCATAAAAGGTCTTACCAACATCTATGTAAGAAAGTAAATATTTTTTTTTAGAAAAGAACACATTTGTGAATGTTGATAAAGAAGCATCATAACTTGTTTTGTTATAAAAATTTTTATTTCATCATTTTTTCTAGAAGGATAATATGCACTATTGAATTGTTTACATAGGGACACACAAGTGAAAGGGCATATCCTACTCAGTGTGTTCCACACAAAATGATTGTATTCTGGTGGATTGTGTGATATTAGAACATTTTCAAACAATACCAAGGATGTATATATTCTTGTTGAATAATAAACCTTGTAAATTCTTGTGTTCTTATAGATGTGGGTTTTAATTATTTTCAATAGGAAAAGAAATATTTAATAGGAGAATTTTTTTTAATAAGTAATGAAATATAAATGAAACATATAGCACTAATTCACCCCTCCCCATGTCAGTGATATAATTATCTTGACTGGCTAATTAAAATTAGTATTAGAGATGGGTCCCTTTATTTATTATTTGTTGAAGTTTTGAAGAGAAGTTGAGGGATAATTTGAATTGTGTCAAAAAGAAAGGAATCCTAGTTTTTGATTGTATGAATTATCATATCTGGAAAGATATAATGTTTCCCCATCTTAAGTCTATTAGATATGATTTTAATGAAGATGTAATAGATGTATTTCATCCTATTTATGATAAAGACCATATTAAACTATTGATAAAATAATCTTGAGAGTGACTGAAGGGTAAAGAATTATTTAATATCCTCACTTTCTAAAAGTGAATTTTTAAGGGTTTTGTGTGTTTCCAGAGGTAAAGGTATATGGGATAAAGAGAAAAACATATATGAAGGCAGTACAAAAGTGAAGAAGAAAAATTACAAATCTAGAGGTTGAAGTATGAGGACTTGAAAATGGGTGGGTATGAATCTATTAGGGCCTTATTTACCAAGTTAAATAGAATCATCAACACTATCAGATGTCTTAGTTAAGATTTCGAGGATTCTATAGTTATTGAAATGATATTAAGAATTATTCCTGACAAGTTTGATGTTAGTGTTTATTAATTAGAAGATAGATATCATAAAAAATTAAATATAGATGATTTTCATAGAACTATCATCACATATAAAATAATAAGGTATAAAGGTATGAAAATAAAAATAAAATTTGATAGAGAAATTTCGGTCATGACTGTGAAGAAAGAGAATTCAAAGATGATTATTATTGAAGAAGAAGGCAGTTATTTTGATTCTTGAAATGAGGTATGTAAAAATCTTGATGATATTTTAACATTTTTTTATAAAAATATGTGAAGAGGTATAGGTAAATATAAAGGAAATTTTCCCTTGAAATGCTTTGAATATGGATTCATTGGCCACATTACAAAAAATATTTCCAAAAAGAAAGAAATAAAAAGATGGTGATGAAGAAGAAATAAGGCCAAGAAGGTCATGGATGAAATAGGGTGGAAAGGAAAATTTTATTCTATAGGGAAGGGTAAAAATTTATAAAAATCTAAAAGGATTCTTTTCTTATCTAAAGATAAAGAATAAGAATATAGTAAAGCTAAATCCAAAAATTCTACTGAGCATGTTGGTGAGAATACATTTATTGTAACAATTATTGATGAAGAATTCATAATTAACAGTTCTGATTAATAAGAAACTCAACTTAAATATCATTTAAAATAATATTTAAAATATATTTGAGAAATATTAGAAGTATTGAAAAACAAAACAAGAATTTGTAAGATTAATGTTCCTTATAAAAAATTCATGAAATATTTTTAGATGTGGAGAAAAAGATGCAACTGGATACTAGGGATTTGAAAAAATATCTTAAGGAAGAAAAAAATTATAATGAACATCTGGAATTGAATTTAAAGGCATAAAAATAATAGTTAGAACTTGTCTAGTAAAAACTTTGTAAAGATGAAAATAAAATTATATTTTCCAAAAATTCTATATATGAAGTTGGTGACAGTTTTCCTAAGGAAAAACCGGATAAGGATAAAAAAAGTAACCATCAAAAGTTGAGAGGAATGACAGAATTATTTCTGGAAATAAGAAATATTAGAAAATTATGTATGTGGATAAGATTAACGACGTTGAGAATTCATAAGTTTTTGAAAAACCTGAGTCTAAAAATGTTTCTAAAAATTATTAGTATGTAAAATTTTCTATTTTTTCTAGTTATTACAAGGATAAAAATAGAAATAATCTAAAAAAGAAGATTCTGATTGATAACATAAAGGTTGGTGGTCAACAAAATCCAGATAAGAAGGTTTCTAAAAAACATTTTCATAACTCCAGTCAGTATGGAAGCTATAGAGGAAAATATTCTTTCTATAGTTACTACTGGTATTGTGATGGAATTACAAATAAAACAAATATGTTTTGGTTTAACCAACAACATTACTATTATTCTATAGGTTATGAAAGTCATAGGATTAGGGGGAGTCAATCTTCTCAAAATAATATGTATGAAAACAATGTTAAAAGGAAACCTAATAATGATGGTGAAAAAATTAAAAATATGTTCCAACCCTAAGAAACTATTTGTGAAAGATGTGAACAACTAGGTAATCTTGCTAAGGGTTTTATTTTTTGGTTACCGACACAATATAATTTTCTTATCTTTTCTCATAAGTTGGAGGTGAAGAAAGAAGAATCTCTTATTGTTATAACAACCCTCAAATCATTTAAAGGTGAACGACCTTGGATTCTTGATAGTGGGTGTTCCTCATACATGAAAGAAGATTTAAATTTTTTAAATAATTTAAAAGACTTCAAAAAGGTAACTACGACGTTCAAAAAGAAAGAAACAATAATAATCAAATGTGTTGGATCAACTATCCTTAGGAAAGAAAAGTTTAAATCTAAGAAATATTTATATATTAATGAGTTGAAACATAACTTGTTGAGTGTTTCACAATTATGTGATGAAGGTTCCAAAGTTACCTTCGGGAAAGATGTATTTTTGTAAAAATTGATAAGGATGAGAAGACAGTTACAAGAGGCCAACATACAAAGGGAAACATATTTCAAGTTTGTGAGGTAAAAACTCTTGTTAGTTGTGTATAGTAGAAAAAAATTAATTATAGTATAAAAGGATGGGAAACATGTGTCAAATAAAAAAGTGTACGTTATGAAAGCGATATGTTGTTTAATATATTCTTCATTTTCAATGAATAAGATATTTTTGTTTCACTATTTTTCATAAGGGAAAAATTACAAAGTCTGTGTATAAGAATGTTGAGATTTGTTCAAAACAACCCTTGGAACTTATTCATTCCCTCATCTATGGACCAATTAGAAAACAATCAAAAAATGATCATAATTACATCATCACGTTCATTGATGAATTTAATCACATTAACTGTGTTATGAATATGAAACATAAATCATATGCTCTGAGAATGTTTAAAGGTTTTAGGAGAAAAGATAAGAAGAAAAGTGAGTATTCAGTGAAAAAGTTGAAAACTAATAATGGTGATGAGTATAAGAATTATGGATTTGAAATTTATCCTGAGAAGAATGAAATTTTGCATGATTATATTTCCCGATACACACCTCAACAAAATTGGGTTGATGAATGGAAGAATATAAGTTTGGTGGAAATGCGGAGAACTATGTTACTTGACCAAGGTCTTTCTCATTCGTATTGGAGGCAACCCATGAGTACTGTGGTTTATATTCAAAACCGATGTTTCTATAGGCCATGTTTTTATTTGACTCCATACAAATTGTTATATTGAAAAACTACAATTTTGAAACACTTAAGAGTTTTAAGTAGTCCATTCATTATAAAGAAGAAAGGGGGAAATCTGGGAAAGTTTGAGCAGAAATGTGAAGATGGAATTTTTCTTAGTTATGCTCTAGAAGGAAGAGGATATAGATGTTTCAACAAATAAATAGGAAGAATTTTTTATTCTAATAATTTGAAAGTTATTGAAAATTATATTAAGGATAAATATAATCAAACAAAATCGAAGTGGAGTAGGATTAATAAATTTTTGTCAACATTTCTGATAAGGATACATCCAATTGTTATCATACTCAAAAACAAGAATTAGACTCAGCTATTTCAAGTGATGAAGAAGAATATCTAAAATCTCATCCCATGGTTTGGAAGCTAGTGGAAACTATGAACATTATTGGTGATGAACCTAAAAAGGATCAAACAATAAGAACAAATTCTATTACACGTACTTCTTTGTATTCAAAAATTGGGGTGAATGTCGTGAAATAATATTTTGAGTATCTAGAATGGGTTCAGTCCATGAATTAAGAGTTAGACCAGATAGAAAAGAATGACTCATAGAAACTCTTACCTAATCCAGAGAACAAAAATGTTATTTTTACAAAGTGGGTTTCCCAGAACAAAATGAATGAATAAGGTGAAGTGATAACAAACAAGGAAGGATTAGTATGTATAGGTTACTCTAAAATTTAAGATGTTGATTTTGATGAAACATTTTCTCTAGTGGAAATGTTAGAAACAATCATAATTTTTCTTGTTATTTCTACAGAATAGAGTTACAAATTTTTTCATATGGTTGTAATATCTTCAATTATAAATGTTGATCTTAATGAGGAAGTATACATTGAACAGCCATGTGGATTTGTTGTTGGGAAAGAAGAAAGTTATATGTGCATATTTAACAAATACTTGTATGCCCTAATGAAGTCTATGAGGGCATAGTAATCCAAAATGGATAAATTCTTAAGGTATATGAGTTTTTAGAAAGTAAGGGTTGATAAAAATATTTACATCAAATAAATTCAAGAGTTTTCCTTCATTATAATTATTTATATTAATGAGATTATCTTTACTATGAATAATGAAAGATCATGTGAAAATTTTTCTAATTAAATGAAAAAGTTGTTTGAGATACTGATGTTGGTAGAAATGAAATTCTTTATTGGGTTAAAAGTTTTATAAAAGAAGATACACATTTTTCTTTCTCAAGAATAGTATTCTAAAGAAATTCATAAAAATTTCGGTATAGAAAATTGAAAACTAGTTTACACCTCAATATATGTGGGAACCAAGTTAAGTAAATATGGAGAAGACAAGAAAGTTGATCAGAAAGAGTTTCCAAAGTTTATTGGAATTTTTTAATATTTTACTACCTTAGGACCCAATATTGTTTATTATGATACCTTATGTGAAATATTTTATAGGGATTCTAAATAATCAAATTTACTTTCTAGACAAATAATCCTCAAATACATCAAAGGCCCAAAAAATTTAGAAATCAGGTATGATAGAATAGAAATTATTGATTTTTTTTGGGTATTTAGAAGCTGATTGGGAAGTAAATGTTGATGATAGAAGATCCACATCAGGTGGAGTTTTATTTCTGGGTAAAAGATATGTTTTTTGGAATATAAAGAAATAGAATTCAGTAACTCTCATTACAATTGAATCTGAATATTTTTCTACTACACAATCTACTACCCAACTTATGTGGATGAAGAATCAGTTAGAATACTAACTTGTTGAATTGAAGTTAAACATTATCTTGGGTTGTGATAATTAAAGTGAAATCAAACATTCCAAGAATCTGGTAAAACATTATCATTGAAAACATATTGATATCAAAAATTATTTCATCAAATATCATGTGTAGAATAATGAGTTGAAGTTTGAGTTTTTTTCCTAAATTGGAACTAGCTACTGACATTTTCACAAAACCTTTACCCAGGGAAGCATTCTCTAAATTGATCCTGAACAAGGTCATCAAACTTCTTTTTCATCAAGGATGAGGTATGTGTTTTTGTTCCCTCTCTTATCTTATCTTTGGAATGTGATTTTATGTGGGGAATTGTTTTATAAATCTATCATTATAGAAGCATGTAAATAGAGAGAGTTGTGGGTAAATTTTGAATTCATCATTGTAAGTGTGTGAACTATTATAACTATTTGTTTGAGTGGTGATTGGAAACACTTTTTTTATATTCTATAGAGGTTTAAAATTTGAAGATGAAAAGTTGAGGAAATTTTTCATAGTCACTAATTTTGGATATCATGAATTTTATGTCAATAATTTTTGTTTCTTACAACGATTTAGCACATGTAGTCTTATAATTATTGATAAGTAATACATAGCTTGAGGATAAATAGTTTTGTGATTTATGAACCTTGGTTGACAAAAAAAATCCAAAGTGGGAGATTGTTAGGACTAAGATGATAAAGATTAATATCATATTCAGGTATTTTCATTTGTTATCAATGGAGTTTAAGAATAAAATAAATCACCTCACTTTGTAATTGATAAAAATTGGACTTACCATTATATTCAATAAAATCAGACTCATAATAGTTAAGAAATTCAATCACATTGGGAATATGTTTTCTGGATGAAGAGGATCATCGAACTCAGCCAATGTTTGGAATGAAATGTTTGATCATAATGGGGAATAATTTGAGTATGCCTAACTTTGATGAAAATGTGATATTTCTTTTCTAATCTTGGAGTTCTCCTATATCATAAGTAAGTTGTAAAACCTGTGATGAAAGCATGCCGAAATAAATGGGAGAAAATTTTTATTCCAATCATATTCAGTCTGATTGTAATCATGCCAATCGTATTCAAGATGAGTAGGAAATAAATATTTTTATGAATGATAGGGAAGTTTCAATAGTTTACTTGGAAAGTGAGACGATGCTAAAGTTGATCTTGAAAGTAATTAAAGTCATAAATAAATTCATGATACTTGTAAAAAGTTTATTAATGAAGAATGATTTTGTATATTAATAATTCTGGTCTAATGATCATCGTAATGATATTTTTGGATATATTTTTTAAGGCATGGTATGATAGTCATAATAAAGGTTCTAGTTTTCAGTCAGACCAAAATCTAGATGATTTAAATCCTTGAAGAAAGATGTTTCTGAGAATCATATTCAAAAAATAAATAATTTACTAATGTTGATCCATAATATTTAGTATGTAATCATATTAATTAGAGGTAGAATTGTTTGTTAAAAAAATTGATTGGTATCATATTCATAAGAGAACTAATTTGTTGATGTTGAAGCTGGTGAAAGCAGTCCATACTCGGCATGCCATAAAAATCATCGGAGGAATAATTTTTTGGAAATGATGGAAGAAGAGAAAAAGAAAATTATGTGGTGGCAAATATGAAGAAGGAATTAATAGCTATATAAATAATTTAGTTGACCATTTAAAATAGTATGAATTACTTTGTTTATAATTCAAGTGGGTCAAGAGAAGAGATGAATAATAATATATTGTTTTGAATTTGTATTCATCATCCTAAAGAAGGTCTCAAGAACAAATTGAAATGGGAAATCAGAATTAGAATGATGTTTATAGAAATTCAAAAGCAGATTTGAAGTTGTGAGAAGATTTGAGAAAGTTAAATAAGTGTTGAGAAGAGATTATGAAGTTAATATGAACCCAAAATTAAAAGGAATGTGTAGATTTAGAAAATTCGATTGTGTGGGATTTTTTTATGAATCCCACCCAAACCATTTTTTGGGTGAGTATAAAAGGGAAAGTACATTGTACTTTTGATATATGTACTATTCAATGAGAAGAATAGAGAGGACATATCTCTAAAGAGAAGAAGAGGTTACCATATTTTGTTTTTTTTGTATTCCACTGGTCATCTTATTGGGCTGAATCATCGAATTGGGAAAATGATATTGGGATTTTTGGATTGAAGAATAAGTGGTTCATAATTTTCTCAACTGTATTATGAAAATGAAATATATTTTTCATTTTGAGAAATAATACTGGGATAATCAGACTGGGAGAATTGGATTGGGAAATCACACTGAGTTTTGTAACAAAATTTAGAAAATTTCTTACCAACTTCTAGGTATGAAATTGAAGAATTTTTTTAAAAATAATACATCTGTGAAAGTTGATAAATAATCACCATATCATGTGTTGTCACAAAACTTTGTATTTAATCATTTGTTATAGAAGAATCACATTCACTATTGAATTGTTTATATAGAGCTACATTAGTGAAATGGAATATCCTACTCATTGTTTTCCACACAAAAGGATTATTTTTTAACAGATTGTGTGGTATAAGATCATTTCAAAATCATTGAAAGCATGTAGCTAATCTTGTGGAATAATGATACTTATAAATTCATATGTTCTTATAGATGTGTGTTTTAATTTTTTTCAATAGGGAATGAAATATTTAATAGGATTCTAAGGTTATTACATAATTAATGGAATATAAAAGATAAATATATCACTGATTCACTCTCTCCCACTCTCAGTGATACAATTATCATGACTACAAAATTACAGTACAAGAACAATGATTAGACACTTCTTGATCTCCTTAAAGCTTTCCTCATATCTTGCATCCAAAAATAATTTACCCCATTTTGTTGTAAATTCGTTTGTTGGCTAGAAAATAATGATAAATTTATCACAAAATGTAAATAGTAACCAACTAATCTATAAAACTATTGATTTCGATGACACTAGTGGGTCTAGGTTATTCTTCAATTGCCTTTGTCTTTAAAGGGTCCACATAAATTCCACCACATGTGATCACATTCCCTAATAATGTGACTTCTTGCATCCAAAAGGCACACTTTTTTAAATAAGATTACTTTTTCTCTTTCCTTAATATCACCAACACAATAATTAGATTATCATCATGTTCCTACTTAATCATGGCATAAATGATAATATAATCGATAAACACTAAAAAAAATTAGGTGGTCTCTAAAGAATATATTCATCAAATCCATAAATATTATAGGAAAATTAGAAAGTCTGATGGGAATTAACATGACCTCATAGTGCCCATACCTTGTAAGGAAAATAGTCTTTGGAATATCTTCTTTCTTTAACTTTAGTTGATGATATCCATAAAAAAGATACACCTTTGAGAATTATTTCACACCATGTAGTTGATTATACATGTCATCAATCCTTGGTTGAAGATAAATTTTATTTATGTTGAACTTTTTGATATCTTGGTAATTGATATACACCTTTTTTATCTATCTTTCTTATTGACAAAGAGCATTGGTGCACCCCAAGGTGATGTACTAGGGAGCATGAACCATTTTTTCAAATGCTACTGTAGATACTTCTTTAACTCCTCCATTTCAATCAAGGACATCCTATATACGAATCTTGAGATAGGAGTGGCTCTAGGTATGAGATCTATTGAGAACTCTACCTCATGATCATGGGATTCCAAGTAACTCTTTGAGAAATACATCAATGTATGCCCTAACAATGGACATTTCCTCCAGGTTAATACCTTCCTTTGACTCAACCATTTGGGAAAGTTATGCTTCTCTATAGGGTATCAACACCCACACTGTTGATGGATTTTCCAAAGAAGATTCATGATCTTCCTTGAACTTTTAGCGGATCATGGGATGGTTCAAGAATATAAAAATAGATTTTTTTTTCAATAGTTGATTTATTCTATATATAATGAAATCCAATACATGCCTAATATAGCATCAAATTTCAACAAGGAAAATATAATAATATTTTCAAGAAGAAACATCCCAAGTATGATTATAGGATAAGAGTACAACACTTGTGTTGTAAGGATTACACCACTATGTTTTTTATGGAAATCTCCACTTAAAGGTATCAGGGCTTCAATTTAATAGTTCTATAAACTTTTAGGATATAAATTAATACTTAGATCCAGAATCAAAAAATACACTTTCTATTATTTAGTGAATAGGAATCATACCTTGTATGAATTCATTTTCACACTACACATCATTAGTATTGATGATATAAGATTTCCATTTCCCCTTTGACATTGGTGATTGCGGACACCGGTTTCCCTCAATGATATATGGTTTAGTGTACTTTCGTGCATAAAAACATTGGTCCCTATATTTGAAGCATTGAACCATTGGTGGTGCATTAAGATGTTCCTTCCCTTCCAATATCATGATTGTCAGCTTCATCATGTATGTTCAATATTCATTATCTCGGTGTCCTTCTCTCCCACACTTGAAGAATTTCCCCATCCCATTGAGGAAATTAACATGATGCTTCTTCCCACATTTTTGATATGTGGGTAGTTGGATCATATTTCCCCATTTGTCATTTTACCCACATTCTTGAAACCCCATTATTCTCTTATTATATCCATAACCATGGGACCATTCATTGAACTCCATATCTACTTTAAGAGCACATTTAACCGCATATTCAAAACTCCCAAATTATTATATTTCTAGATCGTTTTGAATGTGTCGTTTAAAAAAAATAACATATCTATTTTTCTATCATTATTGATAAAAAACACAAGGAATACATTTAAAATCTTTTGACGTTTTCATCATAAGTCGTGAAAACTTCAACTTACTTTTTCTTTAGCTCTATGAATTCTCTTTCAATCTTTTTTTTGAAGAGTTCAACGGAAATGATTTGTAAGAAATATTTTCCTAAATTCTTCCCACTCCATATCTTCCATTTAATCCTTTGGATTTTTTTTCTTTATTAATTCCTGCTATTGAATAGATTCTCCATATAAATGATAAATTGTAAGAGTCACCATCTCATTATTAAAGAAATGGATCATAGAAAATATCTTCTTTATTGAGTTAACCCACGATTCCACCTCAAGTGGATTGGAAGTTCCACTAAATATCGATGGTCATTTTTACATTAAGGACTAAATGGATAATGGATAATTATTGGGTGAATATGGACATTCCATATTGTTCATGTTATTATTCATATCTCGAGACAACTAGGTAATCATTTCCACAATGTTTTGAGCTCAACCTCCCATGGAATTGGGTATCTCGTTTGTATAATTGTTTCATTGTCACTAACAAAGGTTTTAGGCCCAGTTTCTCTTGATTCCTACAATTTTCTAGAATAGAAAAGGTTAGAACAAAACATAAGTCAATAAATAATGAGTAATTTATTATTTTATGAAATTAACACTAAAGGAATATCTTATGGGATCCCTATGTCTATACTTTTCTAAAAATAGTCTTCTAGGATGTTTTACCTATACATAGACTTATACTAATCGTTTTTACTCTTGTTTTCTAATCATAATTCCCAAATTAACTAAACCATTATTAAATACAAACTATAGTGACCCTACTTTTTCATACATAACTATTACATCATTTTGAAGATAAACAACATAATAGAGTTACAAATCTAGGATCCAAAGGATTACATCTAAGAAAAATTTGGCTCATAATTAAATTTTACATAATAAAACATAAAAATTTATTTAATTCCTTCTTCTTTATCCTTTTAAAATATCACATTAACCTCAGTACATGCAATTACCTAAGGATATACATCAGTGAAAGGGGTAAGATAAAATCCCTGTAAGAGGATGAATAAAAAACATGATTCAATATAACATGGGTGAGCATAATCATCATATCATAATACTAAGATCATTATAAATATCATGAGGTAAAAATGTGATTAATTCATTGAATGTTGAAATGCATAAAAACGAAACATCATGTTATAGTGGTCAAATGTCACATATAGTTGTGAATAATGCTAGAATCATGTTAACACATAATATATTTGAATAATCATAACATAATCACTGTAAAAAAATATAACATCATGTTCATATATAATAAACTTTATCTCATGAGATAAAACCGATTACCCAATGAATTGGAGGGATATATAATTTTGGTCTAGTCATCACATTATAATATTTACATAATCTTGCATGTCACATAGAATGTGTAACAATAATTTCATGAAATAACCCATGGAAAAGAATGGGTTGCATGAGGATTTCAAAAATTATGATTTCATAAATAAACATCAGGTTCCAAAATGGAAAATGGAAAAAAAATATTTTATATAAGAATCATCATTCTTTAGTTAAGAATAAACAACTCAAGAGGAGTCAAATATGTGTTTTAGAAAAAAGAGTTATTTTGGAAAATCATTGTATTTTCCATAAAATAAAATAAAAAACATGTATATACAAAAAAAGAAGATGGATGAATAATGAAATTATATTTAAGGAACATTAGAGGACTATTTATTCCAAATATGTCATGAAATATGGATAACCCAATGAAAAAGTGTTGGGTTCATGAATCCCCTTACCTTAATTCCTTCTTTAATTTGTAACTTTTGCGCCTCTTGAATAATAAACATATATTTATTAAATAACTAATAAATATGTTAATTATATCCATTTATAAAAGTATTTATCAATTATAATAATTTTATTATATTTATTAATTTCTATTGATGATATTGAAGTGTTTTGATATCATTATTTTCCTAAAAAATTCTTGTTTCACTTTGATTTCTCAATTTTTATTGAGAGTCATTTATAGAAAAGTATGATTAAATCAAGTATATTATAATAAATGTAATTAATTGTTTTTATATTATATATAACTAATAATATCCACACATAAAGGTGGTTATAATAATTGTCTTACAAATGTCTCTGTAGGTGGTTAATCAACCTTTAACAGGATGCTGTTAAAAAAGGGGGAAAGAGAAGTATTACTTTTATTTTTCTCATTAATATGACAATTAAATCATGTTAACATTAATAATAGAGTTTTAAACTATTGAATAATTAGTTTTATAGCATATGATTTTTAAATTAATGGTTAAAAATAATAAATAAAATAAGAAAAAAGGGAAAAGTTAATAGAGACTTACTCTCTCATCAATGTAGATTCCCTTGTAAGATGCTATAACACCCTTCGTGATTTGAGTTGGATTGCTCCAAAATTTACCTATGTAATGTAAGGGGATTTATATGAAGTATTTGGGATGATATTTTACTTTGTAATGTTTGAGAAGAGTGTGTTTCCAAGGGAAGGGAGAGGGGTATTTTTAGAATAAAATATTTAATAAAATAATATACCAAATGAAAAACATGTAATAGTGATTTTTTTGACATAATAAATTATATATAAATATAATATAATTTGTTTAATACTTTAAATCCTCTTTATAATTCTAACTCATTATAATATTAAAAATAAAAGTGATGAAAAAAATAAAATGATATTTTAAGGAATCAGTTTTGAATTTAGGTTTTGGAAAGTGATTTTTAGGTTTGAAAATTAATTTTATTTTATTTTATTGACTCATTTGTGAAATTAAATATATAATGGCCGAAAATAAATTTCTATAAAATATTATTTAATTATTACATTATTAATGATGTAACATAAGATACATCGATTATGTGAAAAACTATATTTTTACTATTCACCTAAAAATTGAAGTATTTTAGAAAATTACCAAAAACACACCCAAAGAAAATTTTAGCATGATCATTTCAAAAATGATATTAATTTAATAAAAATAAATATCTAAAATGGGTAAAATATTATTTTTAACAGGAAAATAATGATTTTTACAAAATACTTTAAAATACAGTTTATTAAAAATATGCTTTATTTTCTTTGAGGTTTTTAATCATGATATTTATTTTATTGAATTATAATATATTTTATCCATAAATTTATCATGATAAATGTTATTTGTATCATAATTTATTATATTTTGGTAAAATCACTCTTCTAATGGCCAGGTTACTATTCCCAACGATCAGGTTACTATTCAAAGGGTCACCTTACTATTCCAATAGTCACATTACCTTACATATATACCACTGAATTATTTAATTCATGATTCATATAAATTCCTCTCATGGTTATATATTTCCATTTTAAATAATTTTCATTGGTTT
The DNA here is from genome assembly GCA_963277665.1 of Viscum album. Taxonomy (NCBI): domain Eukaryota; kingdom Viridiplantae; phylum Streptophyta; class Magnoliopsida; order Santalales; family Viscaceae; genus Viscum; species Viscum album. The sequence continues at coordinate 956,123,317 of OY728148.1, read as the reverse complement.
ACTGTAATTTTTTTCTTTTATATAGTGTTGGTAGTGGCTCCAATAATTCTAGTAGACGAGGTCAATCCATATTTTCTCGTTTTAGCTTTTCTATTTTATACTTTTTGTCCAATTGTATTGTTTGGAAATTTAGTTGGTTTCATTGTTGATTAATGTAATAATATTTATTAATATATTTGTTTAATGGTTTCTCTATATTTTTTTATGTGTATAATATATAATATAATACGACACACATTTATTCAGGAATTTTTTTTACTAATTAACATTACGTCATTACAATGAGGGAACACATCTCCCACATCAACCTAAACATACTATAGAACTCTAGCTACCTATTTTATTTGTATTAGTTGAGTCCTTTCTAGAATCTAGTACCTATCTTACTCCCCTACCACTACTATACTTTGAGAAGTTCTAAAAAAACTTCTGAAGATGGCTCATCCTGCCGCCAATATGGCACTCCAAAGTGGTGTATGAAAACTATGGTTTCTTGTGGTTTAACATTCTAAACTGATTCACTACAATGGAATAAGATCCTAATATGGATTCTCACTACCTTAACTAGTCTTCATGTCATTTCCTTGGATAAAACTGTCATATAATCACTTCTTGCCACCCAAATAAGTGATCCTAGTTTACCCTATGGAAATAGCATGGCTACCTCCAGGGTCCTCTCTCAGATTATTTTCTATGATGAGTACATGATTCATCAAATATAAAAAGCTACTCAGAATAAAAACATTCACCTATAACCTAACGTCATAGTGAATACCATCCTAAAAATGTTTCTCCCAAGTGATCTCATAAATAGCTAAATGTGGCACAAGGGATTGAAGGTTGGTGAAATGTTCAACATAGTCCATCACTGATATTATATCCTATATCAGATGCATGAACTAAAGATCCTTCTCATCCCTCAGCATCTATGGATAGAAGTGGCTCATTAAATTCACCTAGAATTCCTTCCATGATTACTCCTCCTTCTTCCCATCCTGGTCAAGAATATCCCACCAATGTTTGGTAGGTCCACTGAGCATATACACAACATCATTCTCCCTCCTATCTGTTGGTGTCTCAAGATGCTTGAAGATTGTATAGATTGACTCAATTTATAACTCAGCTACCTTGGAGCCTCCTTCCCCAGTGAATGTAGGTGGATGTTATAGAAGAATCTCTCTCATTAACTCATACATCAAAGACACGATGAAAATAGTCTCCTTTTCCATGGAGTGCATGACCCTTAAGAAGTTGTTGTGATGATGAACATCCAATTGATCCTCAAGAGAAACAGGAAGCTCTTGTTCATCTACGTTAGGAGATTACTGATTTCCACACTCTTAAAACTCAACTTGAAGATAACGAGGAGTCATTCTATCTACAAGAAAAACACACTCCAATAACTTAGGCTAAAAATAATGTCAAATGTAAGAGGTGATAACAGTAGAGAACCATTACTCTGTGTCTCTCTAACCATGTATTATAAGTGTTTTATTATTAAATAATAGTTTATTTTATTCCATTTATCGAATATAATAGATATGTTATTTCACAATTCATATTGGAAAGTATATAACACATGCAATAAACATGTCCCTATCATGAACAATGCATGTCAATATTTATATATACATATATATATCCCTATGTGCTTATCATGATGCATGCATACTCATATCTCACCATACTAGTCCACGAGTGTAAACATCAATAAACAATAACATCACAAAATAATAACATCACAAAACATATAAATCAATGAAGGTGAAATAACATCAATTGTAACAAGAGAACAACATAAACAATAATCCCATCCCTGGAACTCAAATTTTCCCCCTTACATGGGTTAGCTACTCCAATGAATAAGCTCATTACCAAGTCTAAATAGATCCTCGTCTCCTTTTTTTTTAAAAAAAAAATAAAGTAATAAAAAATAAAAAGCTAATCCTCTGATTCCACTTTGTAATGTCCCCTGATCTGGTACTCTCTCACATGGTAAAAATTATTTGGTTATTAGACGTCATGAATGCATCCCCATATGCTAGAGGCTATTGACTAGTAGTGAGGCTGTGATACTTATAGTTGGGAGACTATACCCCCTAGTAAAACACAGTGGAACTAAACCATAGTAATAAAAATTAGAGTAACAGAGAAATAGTGGAAATGGTATATCATACAGCTAGGAATATAAAAGGAGGAACCTATAATGATGAATAATGTAATGACAAGATAAGATGTATCTAAAAGTGAAACTGAAACCAATGAAAATAGAATAATCTATTCACATTAAATAAACCCAAAAGGCTATGGTCCCGATCCCCATGTCAGACCCGTCTCCAAAATCCATCCCATCCAGCAAGAAACAAAAGAATCAACAATAATGTCCTTTTCCCTTATCCAATCATGCATCCATGTAATCTGCTCGAGTACCAAACGGTTCCCAAATAGGCACTAAATAAAACTCAGTAGGTCGACACCACCATCCCTAAACACAACTAGTCTGATAAAAATTATATGCAATAAAGTGATAAATAGACATATTAATTATCTTATTAATTTAATATATCAATTAACCTATTTCAAAACCGTGATGAAATGTCTTTGAGAAATAACACAACCATTCCATTTATATCCATATACCATTGAAAAATCAATCAACCAGGTATCTCTCTTTGTATAATAATTTCATCCTCCAATAATCACGCTATATAAATGCATTTCAGCATGTGTCCCTGGGTGTAACCTAGTATATAAGCATTTCATAAAGTATCATTGGGAATTTCCTACTATATAATCATTTCATCCTCCAAGAAAATCCCTATATATACGAATTTTGGCATGTGTCACTGGGAAAAACCTACTATATAATAAATTAAACACTACTAGGATATCCCTATATATAATCATTTCATCACAAACTCAACAAGTCATAATAGTATGGATATCATAATATCACATAATAAATCTCAATGGTTAATTTTGAAAATTACCATTTATCTTTCAAATAAAATTTTATTTATCTATCAAATGATCAACAATCATATCAATAATCAATAATATATTACCTAGGGATTATATATAAAGAAATCACCTAATGTATCATTTCATACTCACCATTATTTAAACCATTACCCAAGTTCTTTTTACTCAAATGTTTTCTCACCCAACAGGTACCCATAATCCAAGATGCATCAACCATTGAATCTAAAGGAATCTAATCCCTGATTTACTATAAATAAACTAATTAACTATATATCACATTACATGTTCATAATCAAAATATTTCATATAATTCATAATTAAACATTAAATAGGGTTATGTTTAGTATCCATACCTTTAACATGTGATAAACACAATGCTTTTAATGAAAAAATAAATTAAATAAGAAGTCATAGAAGATCACAAGAATAACCTAGATTGACCCAAAACAAGATCAAATCCAAAAACTAAACCCAGGTTCAATATATGTAAACTATAATGAAAAGTAATGATGGGTGAGAAGGGGGAAACCTAAGTGAATAAACTCACCAAGGATCGAATGTGAAAATGGGACATCTGGAAGGGGGGAAGATAATTTAAAATTTCCTAAAGATCACCCAAAGAGCGAGAGAGGAGAGGATATAAGAAAACATATTGAGAGTTATAAGTACACGAAACACTTAAAACTACTAGGTATGTGTAATACATGATGTGTAATCCTTTCATGTCATGTATTTCCTCATTTTTAAGTTATGCTGGAAAAGCCTTTTTCCCCGGGTTAATATTTATTTTTATCAACATTTACACAATGTGAATCAGCTTCATGACATGTAACCACATCACATCATAAACTAGTTCATGAAATGCATCTATAAATAGTTACATCTCATGTAACATGTACACAACATATAATGTTTCATTGAATAGTTTTTATATTATCTTTTATAAAAGTGACCAAACCACATATGATCCTTCTAAACTCATATAAAATACTAGTAATCCCATTTAACATATTTATACATGGAATCCATTAATTTAAATAGACACACATGCCTAAAATTAATGTTATTTTCTTCAAAAAAGTATCTCTGTCATCAAATAAGACTAAGTCACTAAGGCTTAATTACAGAGGAAACCCCAACAAAATATTTTCAATGAAAACCGCAGAGTGAGACTTACCTAGAAAAATATGGGATCTTATAATGATCATGGTTTTGAAAGGTTGTTATTATGTTTCATCTATTACAATAAAAATTATTTATATATCTAAACTTTATATAGATGGATTAATTTGAATATTTTTAAATGAATGTTGCTTCTTTTATAAAAATAACATTTTTTATGGTAAGGTTAATTTAAATAACAAATTTTCTTTATCATATTACACAAACTAAGTAATGGAAATTGATAATGAAACTACTCCGCATAACTCATGCCACACCTCATTATGGCATCATTGTCTAGGTCATGTAAATCAAAAATGATTGACTATGTTATACCAAAATGGATATTTAGATTCTTTTGAACTAAAACAAATTGGTATGTGTCACACTTATTTATATGGTAAAATGAGTAAATCTTTATTTAATAGAAAAGGTGAAAGGTCTAAAGAGATTATTGAATTAGTTCATACCTATATATGTGGATCATTTCCTATTGAGGTAGTGGTGGGTTCTCTTAATTCATAAATTTTACCGATGAATTTAGTTGGAATGAATATGTCTACTTAATGAGTTATAAGTCTAGTTATTTTAATAAATTCAAGAAAAAAATGAATGTAAATGGGAACCAAATTGGTAATATGATTAAGAAAATCCTCTTAGAACTCGGTGGAGAATATCTCAATCAAGAATTCCTTGATTACTCATAAGATTTTGTGATCCTATATTAACTCACTCCTCCTTATAAACACCAGTAGAATGATGTAAGTGAGAGGAGTAACCACATCTTGTTGGACATGGTGAGATAAATGATGAGTCATAAGAGTATTACATTATTTTGTTAGGGAATTTAATTACAAAAAATTAGCAAAAATATTAAAACAAAATTTCAAATAAAGTGATAAACAGTATATGAAGTTCCAAAGGATTGAATAATAACTAAAAAGTGGGGTTGAATTAGTTGTTCACTTTTATAAGTTTCAATAATTCTGAAAATATTAAACCCTGAAACATGTTAAGGTTTATATCGTTATCATCATTTTGTAAATAATAATGTTTGAAAAATTAGTAAAGAAATTAAATAACATGATATTTACAAGGTTCGACCTCAGTGTGAGAACCTATATTATTTTTATAGACACTCTTACGAGTCTATAGAAATTCACTAAAATGAATAAGTGAATACAACTTGTGAAAACTCCCATTAGACACATTATATTTCCTAATTGTAATTATTATACTGAATCTTATTGGTTTATAAATTTTTTTAAAAAAATTGAGAAAATCCAAAAGAAAAATACTTTTTCAATCTACCCCACAAATTCTCAGCTCAGAATCCTCATTATGAGGTGGTTGGGTCTGATTCTCTCCATCTGATAGGGCTGGGTCCGATGGACTCAATCTGACGAATTTAGTCCGATGGACTCTATCTGATTAATCCATTCTCAATATCCATTACTGAAACTCTTCTCAAATGCTCAGTCTGATCTTACTTAGCCCAATAAACAAAAAATTTAGATGTTCAAACTTCTAATGAGATTTATATGTGGAATGATAACTCAGAAATGAATTATGTAGTGCTCTTATTTTTCCACTCACATAAAAAGTTGAAAAGTATGAATATACATTTCTTCTATTTATAGGCATCCCAAAAATACAAATTTATGAATCTAAAAAACTTTTCCCACTTACTCAAATTAAAAATATCCAATATCTATACATATTTTAATTTCATGTTTGACCACTTAAACTATTCACAAATATTATGAAATCTTCTTATGTATTCTTTATTACAATTATTTTAAGACTTCCTAACTTTCATTCAGTAAAATAAAAATTATTCAACTCATTATGATGGAACTTCCTCAACTCCATACGATGAATATTCTTCATCTCATTCTAAATTAAATTTCCTCATTAGAGTTAGTCTAATTAACTTTCTTTCTAAGATTCAGTGTGATTTAATTTCCTTCAAAGATTTGGTCTTGATTGAATTTCTTTCTGAGAGTTAGTTTGATTGAATTTCTTCCTTAGAGTCAGTTTAATTATCTTTCCTCCTCATATTCTTCCTCATAGAACTTCCTCAGCTTCAATCCAATGGAATCTTTATAATGAAAGAATTATCACTGTGATGGAATTATATACACAATTGAAACTCTATTATACCACTTTGATATACTTTAAACCTCATCAACTATAACTCATTCAGACTTCTGAAAACATCTATGCTCAGTACTACTGGATCCAATGAAATTTTTTTTCTTGATTCCTAGAATCAATAAAATCATTATGATTCCTCTATTTCTTAAAAATATTATATCATTATAGTTTTCTTGATTTATGATAACTTCAATATTATCAAAGTACTATATGATTTATATAGTAAATTATTACAACTTCTCTTACTTTTAACACCTTATTTATTTCAAACCAATTCTCAATATGATTGGTTTCACATATTATCTACATTTTCTTCATAAGGATCGCATCAAAAGTGTTACAGAAAACTTATGATATTTGAGAATTAAAAACTAGAAATGAAATATTTTACTGAAGGGTAGAAGGTTTAAGAAATTTCTATCTCCTGACATCACTTTCTTCATTCAACCTCTTTATCAACATTATAACTTTCTAACCATCATTGAGTCTAATGAAACATGAACTTCATGTTAATGGATCTGAGACTAAAGTTGTTTCTGATAAAAAACTATAACTTTTTGACAAATTCTATGACCGGTGGTTATTAGTTATAAACTTTTCATCTGGTGTTTCTCAGTTCAATAATCTGTGTCTATAAAACAACTTTCTCAAAAACAAAACGTTTATCCCCCTTTATGTTTGTGTTTGATCATTCAGAAACATTCACTTACTTTTCAAAAATCTTATTTTATAAAAGATTAGTCATCATCAAATACAATAATTTATCAAAAAAAGCATCACACAGGTTCTTCAATCTCCCCATTCGGATTTTTAAAAACACTCATTAATAACTTTTTCAACTCTCAGAAAATTTTCATAATTCCACTTTTGTAAACAACTCAAGTGTTTTTAATTTTACCAAAACACATCCATTATTAAAAGAGTGTTTAGATACCACACTAATAGATAAGGTATTTTTTTTTGAAAAAAAATCCATCCCTTGGTGAGAAGAAAATTGTATGGCCATGCTAAGATAATATCCCCCTAAATTTTATATTTTATCACTTTTATTTTTATATAAATTTTATTTTCCTCTCCCCCATTATCTGATAAACACAAATTCATTTTCATAAAATAAAGATAATTAAAAACTTCTTACATAGTACAAAGTTGTTACTTTTTCTCTCACTTTGTCAATATAATCTGAAGCATGGTAGGGGACTTCATTATGAGTTTTATGAAGTCATTATAGGAGGATGAACATGAAGTTTCATCTGTAGACGCCGGAAAAGTCTGTTACTCCTCAAACGAAGTTCCGGATGAGGAAAGCGAGGTCATATTTGGAGTCAGAAGCATGTTTCGGAAGGCCCGAAGGCCTTGTGAGAAATATCGGAGGCCCGCGTGCAATATTGGCTAGGCGCGCGTAATCCTTCCGGGATTCGCACAATGGGATGAGTCGGTGCGTAATTTTCCGCGCCCGACGTCCCTGCACGACCCTATTGTGCGCTGGGCCCTTATTTCGCGCTGGCGCCGAATTGTGCGCCTGCGAGCCGAATTGCGCGCCCGGGGTTGCCTATAAATACAAGGCGACCCCCAACGTTTTGAAGGTTGCCAGAATTCGAAGAGTCGCTCGTGCGCACAATCCCACCCCTTCTGTGCGCAATTCCGATCATCAGGTAACCTCCTTTATTTCGCGCAAGCAAGCCCCGGGGTTCGCCTTCGCGCGCAACCCCTTTGGCTCCTTTACTTTGAACAACTCCTCACCCAAAGGACTTCGCGCGCAAAAGAAGCCTCTTGCGCGCAATTGCCTCTCGGGTGCGCGCAATCCAGCCCGATTGCGCGCACCCCCCCCCTTACTAAGTGGACATTCGTTAAAGAATGGGCTGTTTCCCCCGCGCGCTATCAGAGGCCCGGTGCGTGCAATCTCCATCTTTCGCGCGCAATGCGCTGGCCCAATTGAGCGCCAGCCCGTCCAATTGTGCGCCGACCTGCGGTATTGCGCGCCAAGCTCCTCTTTTGCGCGCAAACCGCCAGGGTCGCCCCCTTTGACCCCCTGAGGGTACCCGCCTGCGTGGCGCCCGATGATCTTCATCCCAGGTGCCCGCACCGTGCGTTGTCTTCCCGTGCGTCCCTCCAGGCTCGCGCGAAGTGACACGGACCCATCGGCGGCAACCATACGTCTGTGCTGCAAGACGTTAAACTGCCAAGCATCTTCGTCCAACATGACCTTAAACTGTACCACGTCCGAGCTACAAGACGTTAAACTGTTCAGCATTCGTCCGCGCTGCAAGACGTTAAACCTCCAAGCATCTTCGTCCAACATGACGTTAAACTGTACCACGTCCGAGCTACAAGACGTTAAACAGTTCAACATTCGTCCGCGCTACAGGACGGTAAACTGCCAAGCATCTTCATCCTCAACACACAACGTTAAACTGTACTTTGTCCGGCAAGACGTTAAACCATCCGCTTCGTCCTCAACACACGACGTTAAACTGTACTTCGTCCGGCAAGACGTTAAACCGTCCTCTTCATCCGATCATGTGCCACGCACGCAGGGTCCCCCCGGTTCGGATGTGTCCCCCACCCGCTCGTCTCTGCAGGGATGTCGGGATTGCCCCTCTTTAGGGACGATTTATTGGAGTGGCCATCGCCCACGGGGGTAGGTTATTACAAACCCCTAGTTTCTTGTGGGGGACTACACATGTGTATCTCTATTGTGCTTCCCCACTACCGAAGCCAGTAGAGGGCGTGACAGGGAGCGAGGTCTCTCACCTTCGGCCCAAGTCCCTCTCCAACTGAGCTTTGCCGCACTCAGGTTGCCTCTGTGCGTAAGTCCTGACAGAATGAACTACGTGGACTTTGATCCCTGTCTCTTAAACAGGGTACGTAGGAAGCCTCCCTGAGGTTCAAGCCCACCACCTGGTCGTCCCGGTCGTATTCACGTCGGTTCGTCCATCAGTGGACCCCTCCCGGGTTCACATTCGCGTCGATTCACCTATGAATCCGCCCTTGTGGGGGACTGCACATGTGTATCTCCATTGTGCATCCCCACTGCCAAAGCCAGTAGATGTCATGACAGGGATCGAGGTCTCTCACCTTCGGCCCAAGTCCCTCTCCAACTGAGCTTTGCCGCATATGGGCCTCCTTAGAGTGTAAGCCCCAAACACCAGCGTCCATCATGACGTGAAACTGTGATACACCCGGCCGTTCCATCCCCTTCTGTGTGAGGTGGTTCAGTTCAATCCTCCGCCCGGAAGCCTCGACCTCCTCGTGAGTCAGCTTACCATCGTCCATCATGACGTTAAACTGTATATCCGAACTACGCTGACTTTTATCCGCGCTAACGCGTGGTACGTAGGAATCCACTACGGGGTCCAAACTCTTCACTCCATCATCCATCCAGATCCTTACCCGGGCCGCCACATCCCGGTGGGGTCATGCCACTTCATTCCACTCCACATCATTCGAGAAGCCGACCATGTGCTGGCCCAAGCATCGGAGGTTCCCCGCAAGGGGTTATGTAATCTGATCCACTCCCCAGGTTGATCAGTCCGGTGTCGTCCCCGCTGGATGTTAAACTCGCGGCATACCCCGTGTTAAACATGGGAAGCTGAGGAAAACCTCAGGTAACGCAGTTCCCCGCACCCAGCGTGGGATGCCTCAGGCCATCACACCTTCGAGAAGCCCTATTAGGGACGGAAGGCAGACATGCAGAGCCGCAGTGTTAAGACACGCCCCCAACACCCAGAGCTACCCGGTCTCCTCACCGCGGGTTGCTGCCCCGACCAGACTCCTTGGAGCGTCTGGGCGGAAGCAGCGTAATTAAACGGTGTCCATGAAGATATGGCACCAGGAACGAGATTCACGAACATTCTTAAATCTATGAGGGAGATCCGGATTAGGCGACGAGTTCCGAGGAGACGTCCATCGAAGGAGGAGCCGACATCCCATCATCCCAGTTTTGATCAAGGAGCAGACGTCCCTGAATAAGGGACGGATGCCGCCCGCCTTTGGAAAGCGGGACTGCGGGGCCACAAGCCGCGCTCCCATCCCCTCGGGTCGATGGGCGCACGCGCGAACGCGTCCTGACGGAACAGCGTCGGAACAGAAACCCGATGCACATCCGCACCGAAACGTAAAATGGTGAACCCGACGTGAATCTCTTCTGCTCAATACGAAGACCGATAGCTTTCGGAGGTGTTGGAATATTAGCATGTTGCCTGGCCGAGCATTCAGCACCGGGGCACGGAACCCGCCAGGGGCTGGGGAAGGGAAATCGGGCACTCCGTCTCACAACGTCGATGGCCTCGGTTCCCCCCACGGAAGGCGTCATGGAACTAATGATTGGTTGTTGATTCCTTTTCATGTCAGTATTAATGGGTTCTTCTCCCTGCTTTCAGGAATCAGTTCGCCCAATCCAGTGCCCGATCGCCACCCGCCCACTGGTGCAGGGGTAGGGGAAACACCGTCGCGGCTACTCCGCGCGGTCCCGCCCGTTCCACAGCCGTCCTAGCAGCCGCAACTGCGGGGAAACCACGCCCTCTCTCCCCCTTGGAGGTCATCCAGAGAAGGGTGATCAACAACTTGGTGCGGAGATATGAGGAAGAGGGAGTCATCCCCACCAGGGACATGGCCCGCCTAGACCTCGAGGAAGCTGCACCCCGCCACCAACGCCGCCCCCGAGGGCCGCGCAGGGAGGCACCGCTGCCTACCTCGACGTCCAACCACTTCGGGAGTTTATCCCCGGAACGCTCCGACAACTCCCTCCCCTATGCGGATGAGGTGGAGGATGTCCGGGACCACCCTATCCGAGATTCTCTCCAGGGATCCGTGATAAGGGCTCCTGCCAGGCCACGTCGACACCGCCGCCAGGATTCTCAAGTCGAAGAACGGACTCTCCACCTGCCTGCGCATCTAATCTCGACTCGTCTATCCCGACGCCAACGTCGGGCACGAGCGGAAGAGGATGCCCACCTTGGGGCCCTAGCAACAGCGGCCGCGTTGGCCCAAGCCACTGCTGGCTCCAGTCACCAGGCCCCTGTGCATCCTGAGCAGGGGTACTTCTATGCCCGACCTGGATCGAGGCCCCGACGGCCCCAAAGGCAGGTTAGGTTGACTCTCCCGGTTGCTGGTACATGCAATAGCCACCGTGGACCACCTCGCGGTAGCGCTATTCACCAGCAGGGTCTACTCCGTGTGGTCGATCCAAGAGGCATGGGTGATCCCACCTTTCGATCCCGGCCCGGAGGCCTGCCCGGAATCATCTCTCCCTGCGTCCCCTTTGATATATGTCCCGGTGCTCCTCGCACCTTGGTTTCCAGTCCTCTTGGCCCCAGCACCGGTGCGGCCAGAGGACGCCAGGACAGAGATCAGCCATGCCCCGAAGAACCACCCAGGGGCAGGTAGGCGAGGCGTCGACGTAGAGGGAGGAATGTTAGGGAATTCCGGACAGAGATCCGACCGGTTCGTTTCTCTGATACGGAGGCAGAGTATGATTCGGCGACAGAGCCCTCCCCCCGATCCCGCCAGTCAAGGGCAGGGGTTGGAATGCGGCACGTCAGCCTCGGACTCCCCGAGAGCGAGATCGATGTAATCCCCGCTTCTCTCCGAAGGTATATCCGGAGTAGCGAGGGCCTGGTAGACCCCCAAGGATCAAGCTTGTGGTTGGTACCGGCCCCTCCGGAAGCACCTTCTGCCTCGATCGGAGAAGTCGGAGACCTTTTCTGGGGACCAACGGTCGAGCCACGATCTAGTGCACCCTCGGTGAGCACCGACGCTACGGCAGGATGTTCGCTCGCCGGCCCGTCTTATCGAGATGTGGTAGCTGGGGCACCACAACCCTCAGAGGCCAGCCCGGGATATGGAGGCCGATCAGCCTGCTCGCCGTATTCACCGCCGGCCAGCCCACCGGCCCAACGGCCTGCCTCGACACCATTGTCGGTTCCCCGTCCATTCCCAGTCGCTGAAGGGGACCAAGAACACCTGGGTCCCGAGTTTGAGTCGTGGAGCTTCTGGACCGTCCTTGCAGAGGGCCACTTCCCTGAGAAGTTTTGGCCAGTCGCAGGACCGGACTTTGATGCACCAGAATCGCTCACCCCGGATGAGTTCGAATGATTCCGAAGAACTCTCCGAGAGACTCACTCCCGTCTTCAACGCCTACAAATTCCATATCCCGGGAGTCAAGCACACCTGGAAGATATTGGTGAGTAGTGCCGTCAGATTGACCTGGCCACGCTCCCCGCGGTTCGGCACCCCGGGTCATTTGGGAACCACGAGGCCCTCCAACAACGATGCGTTGAGTGTTTTCAAGTACTCTGCAAGGTTATCGAGGAAGCCACCCCCCACGTGTATATCTGTGGATGGGGGCAGAACGCTGCCTTACGCTTCAGTGCAATTCGCCAAAAGCCCGACTCGCTGGGTGGCCCTGAGGGTACATCCCCAGGGACGGAAATGTTCCATAAGGGTGGCCTGTTGGGAGAGGGGGACAGCTTGGAACTTCTCGACGGGGGCTCTTCCCCCAAAGAAAATATGTATATGGATCCATCGGTGAGAGTTACTCATCACCAGAGGAGCCTCCTGGGTCTCCCCGCACCCACTGAAGCACTGACGTTGAGCCGAAACGTCAGCAAAGTTAAAGAGCACGACGGGGCTATAAAGCCCGCCGACCCATCTGCCTCCATTCAGAGGGTAGGGGAGGATCCAGAAAAGGCCACGCTACGTCAACAGCTTGCCGAGCATAAGAAGCTAGTTGACCAGCTCCTCGCCGAGCGCGCTACAGAGCGGCGGCCTGACTACGATGATCCTAGGCCAGGACAGCAGGGACAGGAACAACCACTCCTCGACGAGACTCTCCCGGGAAACTATGATTATGCCGTGTTTGCCGACAGGGGAGAGGCCATTGCCTATGGCAAGAGGGCTCGGTATGTTTCACCACACCCTCTCGAGCGGCGTGACTACCTGAGAGACCCCTCTCGGATTCGTCCCGCTGCGCCAAGGGCCGCTCCGCCCGCCATCCCACGAGCTTCCGAGTTCGACGACCCGGTCCACGACCCGATTGAAGAGCCATGCAATGCGCTCATGGTTAGAGATCCTCGCCAGGACTGGAACCCATGTCCGGACGATCTGATGGCGGCACTCATCACCCGCTTGGAAGCCTTGGAGACTCGGCAGGTGGCGATCCCACCGGACGGCAAGCCATACCCAGCATGGGTGGATGACATGCCGGAACCTCTGGGATTCGGGAACCCCACTTTCGCCCCCTTCAACGGGACTGGAGATCCGCCAAAGCATTTGGCCCATTTCAACTCGAGGTGCGGGCCTATGTTGGGAACTCCGATGCAGCAGGAGGCTGCTAAGCTTCGCTGCTTTGTCCAGACACTAGAAGGGCCAGCATTTGTCTGGTACAGCCAGCTCCCCGTCGGGTCGATAACTAGCTGGGAGGACCTTCATAGATAGTTCCTCTACCAGTTTAGTTCCACGACCCGGATGATGAGTATCGCAGACCTCTTCAAGTGCAAGCAATGGCCTGATGAGCGAGTTGCGGATTTCATCGCCCGATGGAAGGGTCTCACGTATTCCATTGACATGCCATTGACTCAGGAGCAGTTGCTGACAATGTGCATCGGGAACGTCAAGACCGATCTGGTCCCTTCCTTGATCACTCAGAATTACCCCGGAGGGTTTAGGGACTTCTCAGACAAAGCTTAACGTCTTGAGGAAGCCCTGCAACAGGCCAGTCAGGCACACCAGCTGCCTCCTATGATCCCTGCAAGGAGAGTCAGCAGGGCTGAGCCCGCTGCTGTTGCCCAGATAGAGGCCCCCAGGCAGTTGGAGCTGCTGCCGGTGAGGCCAGCTCCATAGCCTCACAGGAATCCGCCTCCACGGGCTCAGTTCCCGGCCCAGCAGTGGCAACCCCAGAACCGGCCGGCCCCTCCGCGTAATGTACCGCCACAACCCAGGCGAGATAATCAGGGTCCACCTCCTCGGCGAGCCCCTCCAGCCCCTCGCCAAGACCACGCTCCCAGGGCCCCGCGATACCTGACTTACTCATTTCACGATGATCAGGTCCCTAGTTATTTCCGGAGCGCCCTGGAGCAGAGGACTGTGCGACTGCCTGAGTGTTGGAGGCCAGAGAAGGCACATCTCACAGATAACCCCCGCTATTGACCTTACCATCGGGCCCTGGGGCACACCATCCGGCGATAATACTTGTTTAAGGTCTGGCTGCAAAACCAGATTAACAACAATGTAATCAGGTTGGGCCCACCTCCAGCACAAGTGGCGGGTGTGTTCGTGGGATCAGATGACGATAGTGGCGACGAGGACGAATGGAAGCTGGTCTACGACCGCGGATCCCAGAAGTATAATAACTGGACGGCCCGCAAGAAGATCATTCGCGCCCATGGAATCATCCGTGCGTGCTTGAATCAGCCTGAGCCCCCAGAATCTGCGGGTGCTGCTTCGGCATCGTCGTCCCCACCTGCCTCTTCCGAGAAGAGAAAACGGTGGCGGCGCAAGAAGGAAGAGCGTGCACCGCCAGTTCCGCCACTATCCTGCACTCTCGGTGATCTCATGCCCCCGGAGATAGGGGTCCCTCCTCGGATCCTCCTGGTGATGAATGATTCGTCCGATGACAATGTTGGGTATGCTTCGGTTAATACCGTCGAGCTGGTAAATCCCTTTTCGGTTCCCGACGTTGAAGAACACCAGGTGGACCTCCCTAGTGTCCCCAGTCGTCGCCACCGTCGGAGGAACCGCAACAACAGGAGTCGCTGGGGCACGACAGTTGGTACCTCCAGCCAGGCCGTGCACGCCACTGAGACTAGGAAGCGGGCTCAAAACCGAGCTAAGCGCGCGCAGCCCCCCCATCCGGGGATGACGGATTCGCCTCCGCCACTGTTTGTGGTATGGGACCAGGCAGAACCGCCTCAGCCGCGTCGCGACCAGCTCCGTCCTGCCAAGAGGCCATCCCGACCTCCTGGCCCCAGTATAGTGACTACTTCCCGGGCTTCAACCAGGGAACATCGAGATGCGCCAAGCACCAGTCGGCCGCTGGTCCAACCGGCAAGGCCCATCATGCCTCCAACCGCAGAGCAACCTCCTGCAACCAGGGGCTCGCGCTTGGCAAAAAAGTATGATGTCCTGAAGCACTTGGCCGACATCCCAGCAAGGCTCTCCATCCATGAGGCTTTGCGCCTGTCACCTGAGATGCGCGAGGCGCTCGATGAAGCCCTGAAGAGCCCCCTCCAGTTTGAGACGGAGGTTGTGGCTGTAGAGGCCTTTCACGCCGAAGCGATTGAGAACGCCGAATGTCAGGCAGTTATCTCGTTCTCTGGTAAGGATGAAGACCCTCTTATACAGGGGCACATTCGTCCGCTGTATGTTATTGGCCAGTTCAATGGCCTTGAGGTCCGGCGCTGTCTTGTCGACACGGGGTCCGGGATTAATCTGATTCCAACTCGGACGCTCCGGAGATTGGGGTTGTCTGAGGATGACTTGATTCCCTCCGACCTCAGGATCCAGGGGTACGACCGCACCGAGAAAACTCTGGTCGGCAAGATACGTTTGAAGACCCAGTTCGGTGACTTGGTTGCCAACACCAAATTCATGGTGGTATCTCAGGACACTGCGTATAACACATTGACAGGCATGCCATGGCTCCACCTTCATGCGGCAGTTCCCTCGTCATACCACCAATGCCTTAAATACTCCCTTAATGGTCGAGTAGGCGTGCTTCAGGGAGATGCCTCTCCTTTTGCCTCATGTGAAGCCCGCTATCTGGACGTGGACTATTACAAGAGGAACGATAAGCAGATCCTGACGGGTGAGGATGAGCCTGTCACTGTTGCAAGTGATCCCTGGGCATGTTTGGATGACACTTACGTCCTCCCGATCCATCGGTTGGACGTATCCATGGTCTCGACGGCCTGTGAGTCTCCTGATGAGATGACCGCGACTGCCCATGCCAGCACCAGCGGCCCAACAGAATCTGGTAGCCCCAATGCAGTTTCCAACGCAGTCTCTCCCGTGGACGATCCCTCCCCGAGTGGAGAGGACATGGAAGATGCACCCCCAGCCTTTGAGGAGGGCGTCTCCACCACGGTCGATGAGTTAGTACAGGTGAACCTTGGTAACGAGGCAGATCCAAGACCCACATTGGTCAGTGCCGCCATGCCCTCTGAGGAGAGGCAGCAGTACGTGGACTTCCTCAGACAGCACCGTGATGTGTTCTCTTGGGGCTATGATGAGATGCCGGGGCTAGATCCTCAGGTAGCCATCCACCGCCTTGGTATATTGGCGAACCATCGCGGGTTCAAGCAGCCTCCCATGAAGATGCACCCATTCCACGGTGCCATGGTTGAGGCCGAAGTTGACAAGATTATCAAAGCCAACTTCGTGAGGGAAGTTCAGTACCCCAGATGGCTGGCCAACATTGTGCCGGTCAGGAAGAAGAATGGGCAGATCAGAGTCTGTATCGACTTCCGCGATTTCAACTGCCACTGTCCGAAGGATGACTTTCCCCTTCCGGTGACAGAGCTGTTGATTGACGCCACAGTAGGGTTCCAAGCCCTCTCCTTCATGGATGGATACTCTGGATACAACCAAATCCGGATGGCCCCTAAGGATGAGGAGTTCACTGCCTTCAGGGCCCCCCAAGGTATCTTTTGTTACAGGGTCATGCCCTTCGGCCTGAAGAATGCAGGTGCCACCTATCAACGGGCGATGCACCGCATATTCAAGCCAATCCTCGGCACACTGGTGGAATGCTACGTCGACAACTTTGTGGTCAAATCGCGCCAGCGTTAGGACCATCTCAAAGATCTTGAGAAAGTGTTTGGCTTCCTCCGGTCTCGCTACCTGAAGATGAACCCGTTGAAGTGTGCCTTCGGGGTCACCTCCGGGAAGTTTCTTGGCTTTGTGGTAAGATACCGGGGTATTGAGATCAACCCAAAGAAGATCAGGGCGATTAGCCAGATGCCTCCCCCAGGTAACATCCAGGAACTGCAAGGGTTCCAAGGCCACTCAGCCTATATACGATGATTCATCGCGAATCTGGTCGGCAAGTGTAAGCTCTTTTCTCGGCTCATGAAGAAAGGTGCCACCTATGAATGGGATAAGGAGTGTCAGACCGCTTTCGAGTAAATTAAGCAGTACCTGCTTCAACCTTCGGTTCTGATGCGGCCTGTATCCGGGAAGCCGCTGGTCCTCTATGTGACTGCCCTGGAATGGTACCATGGTGCCCTTCTCGCCCAGAAGAACAACGAGGGAACAGAGAATAGCCTCTATTACCTCAGTCACATGCTCCTCGATGCGGATGTTAGGTATTCCCCCATCGAGAAGAGCTGCCTGGCGCTCGTATTTGCCGTACAGAAATTACGGCACTACTTGCAGCACCACGAGGTACAGTTGGTTTCTCGGGTAGACCCGTTGAAATATATCATGAGCCGGCCTATGTTGACTGGCCATCTAGCGCGGTGGGCTGTGATTCTCTAGCAGTTCGACATCAGGTATGTGTCTCAGAAGGCCATCAAAGGGCAAGCATTGTTAGACTTTCTGGCTGCTCACCCGACCTCCGTGGATCAGCCGCTGGATCTAGGATTTCCTGATGAGGTCGTTCTCTCGGTCGATCGTGTCGATCCATGCTGGCAGATGCACTTTGACGGTGCCTCCCGGAGCCCCATCGGTAGAAGACTCGATAATCCTTAGCTCAACAGAGTGGGCTTGGGTATCGTCTTCATTACCCCAGAGCAAGACGTGCTGCCATACTCTTTTCTGTTGTCAGAGGGTTGTACCAACAATGAGGCGGAATACCATGCCCTCATCACTGGCCTCGAGTTCGCTCTCGAGATCGACGTGCCCCATCTGTGTGTGAAAGTGGAATCCGAGCTGGTCGTTAGGCAGATCAATGGCGACTATGTTGTCAGGAAGCCGGAACTTGTGCCATTGCTGGAGTGCACCCTCCTCCTGATGGCCCAGTTCCCTTCTCGGCCAGAAATTGTCCATATTCCCCGGTCGCAGAACGGTCGAGCAGATGCTTTGGCTAGCCTTGCTGCGTCACTCGCAGAGCCTGAACAGGGCAACCTGATCATCCGCGTAACGCGCCGCAGGCTCATCGCTCCCGTTATCCCGGAGGGAGATCGCGGCCCGTCGGTAAGTAATCTCACCATGTTTTCCCTTGTGCCTGGAGGCCCGAGTACCATAGATATGGCAGTCGAATCAGCCCATGATTGGAGGACGCCCTTGGTTGAGTTCCTCCAACATGGCATTCTCCCATCGGATCGGGCCGAGCGCGAGCGAGTTCGACGCCGCGCATCGCAGTTTGTCCTCCAGAGCAGTCCCGACCTGGAGCAGATCCTCTATAGACGCGGATTTGATGGTGTTCTCCTCCGTTGCCTTCAGGGAGTTGAGATCCCACGAGTCATGCAAGAGTTTCATGCTGGTTCATTTGGTGCCCAATAGACTGGGCCGAAGCTGTGCCACCAGATTCGGAGTTTGGGATACTTCTGGCCCTCCATGATCCATGACTGCATCGAGTATGCCAGGAAGTTCCATGCGTGCCAGGTTCATGCGAACATTGTTCATCGGCTGCCGGAGCCTCTCCATACCATCAGGTATTCTTGGCCCTTTGCAGTCTGGGGGCTGGACGTTGTGGGACCTTACCTGCCAGTGACGGTTCGCCAGTGCCGGTTCATTCTGACCGCCACGGACTTCTTCTCCAAATGGGCAGAGGCGATTCCGCTCAGAGAGGTCAAAACCTGTTCTATCGCTGACTTCGTGACCTCCAATATCATTTATCGATTTGGAGTTCCTCACGCTATCCTCACGGATAACGAAGACAATTTCAGAGCATCCGAGTTGAAGAAGTTGTACGCCAAGTACAACATTCGCTCGAAGCATACATCTCGCTATCATGCGCAGGCGAATGGACAGATTGAGGAGTTTAACAAGACCCTCTCTAACATACTGCAAAAGATGGTTGGTCAGAACAAGAAGAGTTGGCCGGACAAGCTCCCCAACGCCCTCTGGTCTTATCGGACGACGACTCACAATTCCACTCAGATGACCCCTTATTCACTGGTGTATGGAGCTGAGGCCGTCCTGCCCATCTAGATCCAGTTACCGTCCTTGCGCACTGCAGACTACGACCAGCAAGCGCCGGACAGAGCTGCTGAAGCCCGTCTAGTCGAGTTGGAAGCACTGGATGAGAATAGGCTTCGCGCTTTGCACAACTTGGAGAGGCATCAAAGCAGAATGGCTCGAGCATTCAATAAGAAGGTTCACCTCCGCTCCTTCCTGCAGGGTGACCTAGTACTGGCCCTAAGAGCACTAATGATCCCCGGAAGGAAGCCACCCAAGTTGGAGCCCAAGTGGGAGGGACCTTTTGTCGTCCACAAGGTCTACCCCAATGGCGCGTACTCTTTAGCGACCATGGATGGTGAGCGTGTCACTCCTCCCACCAATGCTAGGTTCCTCAAGAAGTACTTTTCATGAGTGTCCATCGTCCCGCATGATGTGAAACTCCACTCCGTCCTGCATGACGTTAAACTGCACTCACTACTCCCACCAACGCTAGGTTCCTCAAGCAGTACTTTGCCTGAGTGTCCATCATCCCGCATGACGTTAAACTGCACTCCGTCCTGCATGACGCTAAACTGCACCACGTCCGAGCTACAAGACGTTAAACTGTTCAGCATTCATCGCACACGACGTTAAACTGCATTTTTCTGCGCTGCAAGACGTTAAACTGCCAAGCGTCCATCGTCCCGCACGACGTTAAACTGCATTTGACCACGCTGCAGGACGTTAAACTGCATGCTCCATCGTCCTGCATGACGTTAAACTGCACTTCGTCCCGCAAGACGTTAAACTGCCTCTCAAGAACTACGTGTTTCTTGATTCCCATCCTTATGGGATACGTAGGACCGCCTGGACGCTTGTGTTCCAGGTCCATCCCCGTCTCTTGGTTGATCACATGGATCTGCCTTCCTTTGGTTGCTCTCAAGGTGAGTCCTCCTACCCTTTCTGGTGATCTGTTATCATGTTTTGGGGTACTCCGGTCTATGACCTGCAGTGTCGGATTCAATCCCGAAAAGTCCTGTGTTACTTGTCGGGCCTCGCGCTTCCTCTTGTTTGGGCCTTCCTGGGCAGCAAATCGATATGAATCCAGCGCTTGAGCGGTTGATGCTCATCTGCTTGCCTCATCCTAGGCTGACATGATCGGATGTTGTGTTGCGAATATGGTCAGCAACGTTCTTGATCGCCATGTCAACTCTTTCAGGCTCTGAACATTGGTTGCGCAGTCCTTATCACACTCCGCCTCAGTGCGTTGTAGTGGAAACTCGACACTCTCTCTTCATACTGACCCTCAGTACACCTCCACACGTTAGGCAGGCCAACTAGGGTAATGGTGCCATTCGAGGCTCCCACGATATGAGCACCAATGATATATGCTGATGTCCTCCCTAAGGGCCATGTGTAGCTAGACCCTCGTCCCCATGAGGAGGAAGGAGTCGCCCGAACAATCGCGTTCTGGGCCCAGTATAGCTGGACTCTAGCATCTCTGCCCCTCGGTTGATAGACATATGCAGGCCCCTATCCCAAGATCCTTCTCCTGGAATTGTGCGTGACCGCAGGGATGGGATGTGTCCCCACCTCCGCTAGGTCCTCCGTATCGCAATAAGCGGATTCCTCCATGGTCCGGGCCACACGAACTTAAACTGTGTTGCCTGGTCTTACCACACGACCGTAAATTGTGATCGTCTTGGCCGCCCGACGAGAAACGGAACTGCATCGTGATGTTCTCTTCAGGGGACACTCACGTTGGGCGCTGGTTAATAACCATGCCATTTATCAATGCCTTTCATGGCTTGATTATTGTGGTGACGCTAGGGATTTCTTAATCACAGGCATGTCGCTGCACAAAGAAAACCCATCCACCTTTAAGGACAAACAAGAAATATCAAATACCGCTCCTTTTGGGTACGAGGGCCAGACCCACACCCCTCCCCGCACTGGTACCCGATTGTGTTGCGCCGCGCTTCAAGAACTATGTGTGGCTTGATTCCAATCCTTATGGGATATGTAGGAACGACCGGATGTTTGAAACTTCGGGTCGAGCCCCCCACCTCTTAAAAGATCCCCCCTTCTCTTGGGAATCCGCCGCCTTCGGGTCACCCTCAAGGCGTGTCCCTTGACCCCTTGCATTGGCCCACCGGTGACAAGAGCACTCTGGTCTATTGACAGGAGGGTCAGGTTCAGCTTGGTCAGGTTCCTTCCAATTTTCAGGCTTCATGCTCCCCTTCATTCGGACCCATCGCCTACGCCCTGGGTGAAACCCCCATGAGCGGTCTGGATACAATGCCTCAGTGCTCTCCCACCGATTCGGGCTGGTTCCCCCACGGGCCTCGGGCAGAAAATTGATATGAATCCTGCGCTTGAGCGGTTGATGCTCGTTTGCTACCTCATTCCATCAACGGTCAGTGCGATATTGATGCTGCTTTTCCGCCACGATCGGCAGTACTCCCATATCGTTACGCCGGTGCCCCCAGTCCTTGAGTGAATGGCCGCATGATTAATATTACGTTTTCCACCTCCCATTCTGACCAGGGAAAATCTTGGCACTCTTGACATTGTCCCTCAGTGCATCTTCGCATATACAGGGGATAGGACCACGATGTGGCGTACTTTGAGGTTCTTATGGTCTGAGATCTAAGACCTTAAACTAAGATCTACCCCTATGGTCCGAGCTCTACGACATTAAACTAAGATCTCCCTAATCGGGGTTCTACGTCCCGCATGATGTTAAAACTGCACTCTCAGAACTACGTGTGGCTTGATCTCCAGCCTGATGGAGTACGTAGGAACGCCCAGGCATCTAGACTCGGGTCCAGCCTCAGGGATCGCTAAGTCCCGCCCCCTCCTCGTCGCAGGTCATCTGGCCTGGCTTCTGGTAGAGTGGTTCGGTTGTGATATTCTCCCTGATTCAGCTCGGGATGCCCCATTTCAATGATGGGAAGCGACAATTTCCTCATCAAAGAGGTTCTGTCTGAGAATTGGGGTGATTCACGGCCAGATTGGTGCATCCGCCTAATACGTTTTCCCCATGGTGGCGCAATTTTGGGAGTGTTAGATTCTGTCCGAACAAATCATCACTTCGCCCCACGCTTCGCATGCCCTTTTGATCCGGATTTCCTCCCTTGTGTCTGAAGGAACCCCCAAAGCGGTATTGATGATGACATGTGATCCGCCTCCTACAACATGAATGATGACCTTCGGTCCGTCTATTGCAGTAGTATGGTCGATTGATCCATTGTCCGCTTGCCGTCTTGGGCATTTCCTGGAAGGCTGACCGTCGTGGATTTCTGAATTTGGGACACGCGATTCACCCTTTCTCATTTTGCTATGTTTGGATAAAATCTCAACGCCCCTAGCGTTGTCCCGCTCGTGTGTCGGAACAAGTTGGGGGGATGGTACATTGATTAGGTCTGAGGTCTCCTGTCCTAGGAATGACCTCCCTCTTTTCCTTAGAAATCCAAGCACAATTGTGGATGCCTGAAGCTTGGTTAACGCTCCCGCAAGACAATGAATTGTGGTTGAGCACGTTAAGCCAAAAGATGCAAATAAATATGTTGATTCGAACAAATGGATTGAAGTATTGAGTAGCAGAAGAAAAAGGTTCCGGGAATGGCGAAAAAAAAGCCCTTAGGGATTAGTGTGCTGAATGGATCTTTCCAACGCCGCTACCCTTTGGCTGGCGGCCTCCAGAGCTGCTTCTCGCTCTCTTCATGCCCTCTCTTCGTCGGCGGTCGCAGCGCGCAGCTCGCCGATCCTGGCCTGTGCACGCTCCCGCCCAGGACTACGACATTCCGGCGTCTCCCTCGGAACCCGATCGTTGCGACCTCTCGCCGATCAGATTCCGAGGGGGGCTTTTGTAGACGCCGGAAAAGTCCGTTACTCCTCAAACGAAGTTCTGGATGAGGAAATCGAGGTCGTATTTGGAGTCAGAAGCATGTTTCGGAAGGCCCGAAGGCCTTGCGTGAAATATCGGAGGCCCGCGTGCAATATTGGCTAGGCATGCGCAATCCTTCCGGGATTCGCGCAATGGGACGAGTCGGCACGTAATTTTCCGCGCCCGACGTCCCGGCGCGACCCTATTGCGCGTCGGGCCCCTATTTCGCGCCGGAGCCGAATTGCGCGCCCGCGAGCCGAATTGCGCTCCCGGGGATGCCAATAAATACAAGGTGACCCCCAATGTTTTGAAGGTTGCCAGAATTCGAAGAGTCGCTCGTGCACGCAATCCCACCCCCTCCGCGCGCAATGCCGATCTTCAGGTAACCTCCTTTATTTCGCGCAAGTAAGCCCCAAGGTTCACCTTCGCACGCAACCCCTTTGGCACCTTTCCTTTGACCAACTCTTCACCCAAAGGACTTCGCGCGCAAAAGAAGCCTATTGCGCGCAATTGCCCCCCCCGGGTGCGCGCAATCCAGCCCAATTGCGCGCACCCCCCCCCCCTACTAAGTGGCCATTCGTTAAAGAATGGGTCATTGCCCCCGCGCGCTAACAGAGGCCCGGTGCGCGCAATCTCCATCTTCCACGCGCAAAGCGCTGGCCAAATTGCGTGCTAGCCCGTCCAATTGCGCGCCGACCCGTGGTATTGCGCGCCAAGCTCCTATTTTGCATGCAAACTGCCAGGGTCGCCCCCTTTGACCCCCTGAGGGTACCCGCCTGCGTGGCGCCTGATGATCTTCATCCCGGGTGCCCGCACCGTGCGTTTTCTTCCCGTGCGGCCCTCCAGGCTCACGCGAAGTGACACAGACCCATCGGCGGCAACCATACGTCCGTGCTACAAGACGTTAAACTGTGAATCATCTTCGTCCAACATGACGTTAAACTGTACCACGTCCGAGCTACAAGATGTTAAACTGTTCAGCATTCGTCCGCGCTGCAAGACGTTAAACCGCCAAGAATCATCGTCCAACATGACGTTAAATTGTACCACGTCCGAGCTACAAGACGTTAAACTGTTCAGCATTCGCCCGCGCTGCAGGACGGTAAACTGCCAAACATCTTCGTCCTCAGCACATAACGTTAAACTGTACTTCGTCCGGCAAGACATTAAACCGTCCGCTTCATCCTCAACACACGACGTTAAACTGTACTTCGTCCGGCAAGACGTTAAACCGTCCGCTTCATCCAATCTCGTGCCACGCACGCAGGGTCCCCCCCCGGTTCGGATGTGGCCCCCACCCACTCGTCTCTGCAGGGATGTCGGGATTGCCCCTCTTTAGGGACGATTTATTAGAGTGGCCTTTGCCCACAGGGGTAGGGTATTACAAACCCTTGGTTTCTTGTGGGGGACTACACATGTGTATCTCCATTGTGCTTCCCCACTGCCGAAGCCAGTAGAGGGCGTGACAAGGAGCGAGGTCTCTCATCTTCGGCCCAAGTCCCTCTCCAACTGAGCTTTGTCGCACTCAGGTTGCCTCAGTGCGTAAGTCCTGAAAGAATGAACTACGTGGACTTTGATCCCTATCTCCTAAATAGGGTACGTAGGAAGTCTCCCCGAGGTTCAAGCCCACCACCTGGTCGTCCCAGTCGTATTCACGTCGGTTCGTCCATCAGTGGACCCCTCCCGGGTTCACATTCGTGTCGATTCACCTATGAATCCTCCCTTATGGGGGACTGCACATGTGTATCTCCATTGTGCTTCCCCACTGCCGAATCCAGTAGAGGGAGTGACAGGGATCGAGGTCTCTCACCTTCGGCCCAAGTCCCTCTCCAACTGAGCTTTGCCGCATATGGGCCTCCTTAGAGTGTAAGCCCCAAACACCAGCGTCCAGCATGACGTGAAACTGTGATCCACCCGGCCGTTCCATCCCCCTCTGTGTGAGGTGGTTCGGTTCAATCCTCCGCCCGGCAGCCTCGACCTCCTCGTGAGTCGGCTTTCCATCATCCAGCATGACGTTAAACTGTATATCCATACTACGTTGAGTTTGATCCGCGCTAACGCGTGGTATGTAGGAAGCCTCTATGGGGTCCAAGCTCTTCACCCCATCATCCATCCTGATCCTTAACCGGGCCGCCACATCCCGGTGGGGTCATGCCACTTCATTCCACTCCACTTCACTCGGGAAGCCGCCCATGTGCTGGCCCCGGCATCGGAGGTTCCCCACAAGGGGTTCTGTCATCTGATCCACTCCTCGTGTTGATCAGTCCGATGCCGTCCCCGCTGGACGTTAAACTCGCGGCATACCCCGTGTTAAACATGGGAATCTGAGGAAAACCTCAGGTAACGCAGTTCCCCGCACCCAGCGCGGGATGCCTCAGGCCATCACGCCTTCGAGAAGCCCTATTAGGGACGGAAGGCAGACATGCAGAGCCACAGTGTTAAGACACACCCCCAACACCCAGAGCTACCCGGTCTCCTCACCGCGGGTTGCTACCCCGACCAGACTCCTTGGAGCGTCTGGGTGGAAGCAGCGTAATTAATCGGTGTCCATGAAGATATGGCGCCGGGAACGAGATTCACGAACATTCTTAAATCTATGAGGGAGACCCGGATTAGGCGACGAGTTCTGAGGAGACATCCACGGAAGAAGGAGCCGACATCCCATTATCCCGGTTTCGATCAAGGAGCAGACGTCCCTGAATAAGGGACGGATGCCTCCAGCCTTTTGAAAGCGGGACTGCGGGGCCACAAACCGCGCTCCCATCCCCTCGGGTCGACGGGCGCACGCGCGAACGCGTCCTGGCGGAACAGCATCGGAATAGAAACCTGACGCACATCTGCACCGAAACATCATCCACAACTCATCAAACCATTATTTTGGAATGCTATTTGTGAATATATCAATAATTTGATGCTTCGTTGAGATATATTCCAACAAAACATCTCTAACATCAACTTTCTCTTTTATAAAGTGAAACATTATATTTATGTATTTCGATCTTGAATGCGGGACATGATTTTTAGAAAGATAAATTTCAATCTGATTGTCATAAATTGTCTTCAATAGTTTAGAAATCATTATATTCAAATCCTCTAATTGAACTTTCATCCACAATATCGGAGTACATACTTGAATAGTCACAACATATTCTAATTCGACTTTTCTCAAGGTTACTGAACATTGTTTTATACTATGAAAATTTACACAACATTCACCCAAGAAAAATATTTCTCCTAAGGTTGATTTTCTATCATTATAATCTCCCTCCCAATCAATATTAGTATAACCGTGAAACTTAATCTCATAATTAATTTTTTATAATAATCCATGTGAATTTGTTCATTTGACATATCTCAGAATTATCTTTGCTGCCAACATATTTGAATTTTTCAGATTACTTTGATAAATAGCACACAAATTTATAGCATAAAAAATATCAGGCTTGAGGTTATAAGGTAAAGTATACTTCCTATCATCTCCCAAAAGTCTTTCTAATTCACACTTTTTCTAGACTCATCATTACTCATCTTCATCCTCACTAAGATAGGAGTAGAAACTTCTTTATATTCTACAATTCCAAATTTTTTTAACAATTCCCTTGTATAAATTTCTTAAGATAAGAAAATTTATTTTCCTTATATTGAACTTTTAAGACAAGGAAGAAAGCTAATTCTTAAAATAATGATATTTCAGAATTCTTTTTCATTTCCTCAGAAAATTATTTACAAAAATATTCTTCATCCCCAGAAAAAATTATATTATGAACATGAACAATTAAAATTAGAGTTCCAATGTCAACATCTTTCATATATAAGTTTCTGTCAACTTTTCCTTTGAAAAAAAATCATCATTCTCAAATAATTTTCAATCATATAATACCATGAATGTGGATCTTGTTTTAGCCCATATAAATCATATTTCAATATAATATTTTTTCATTCTTATCAAGTAGAAACCCAAAAGGTCTATCATTGTAAACTTCTTCTTCAATTTATCCAAATTTATATCTATCTGATACACTTTGTAATTTTGATGAGAAGACACTACTCAAAACATTATAATAGTTTCTAACCATTAAATAGGGGAAAATGTTTCATCAAAATCTCCCCCTTCCACATGTTTATAGCCTTTATAAAAAATCCTAGATATGTTTCTTGAAACTTCTCCATATTTCTATAAAATATTTCTATAAACCCATTTTTTATGATAAAATTTTTATATTTCAGACATAAAACAAGTTCCTCTGTTTCATTTTTCTCAATTTTATCCAACTATTCATTCATAGAATTCACCCATTCTTTGTGTTGAATAGCTTATGAGGCTGATTCTGGTTCAAATTTTGATATGTGTGAAGTTTTATTTTCTAATCTCAACTTTCTTCTAGACTGAACTAGAGCCTTCTAATTACCAAAAAGATTTTTACACTCAATTTTTTTTAAAGTACGATATTTCAGAGTTCCTCTTCTTTCTTCATTGTCCTCGTCATATGATTCATCTGAATCTTCATGAAAATTACTTTTATCACTTTCATTATCATTGGAAAATATTAGTTTTTATTCCTCAAAATCCACATAAAATTTTGTTAAATAAGTTTTATTCTCAATAAGTTCCACATAATATGATTCCACCAACTTTTAAAAACATTTTTTCTAACATTTTATACTTCATCCATTGGGTGAATAATAAAAGTTCCTTCCTCATCTTTCTCATAAAACATTCCCTGATCCATATTTATTATTTTAAGAAACCATGTGATTCCAAAAACATTGATGTACTTCAATAAAGGTTTTTTCTCATAGAAAATTACATAAGAACTCATCTTGGTTTCCAAACATAATTTTTTTTCTTAACATTTAAAATAATACTAAAATATTCACCCTAGTATTACATTGAAAGTTTTTATTCTTCTCACATGATTCTTCCCATTTCCACCAAACCTATATTCTTCCTTTCTACTACTCCATTTTGTTGGGGGGTTTATAGTGAACAATACTAATGTTTAATACCATGATCTCCTAGATAATTTTCAAAAGTATTTATTGTAAACATAATACCATTATCCATTATCAATTTCTTTATAAAACCCCCATATCATTATCAACTTCTTTTTTGAAAAACCTTAACATTTCTATAGGCTCTGAGTTGTGGTTCAAAAACATGTTGTTTGTCATTTGAGTGAAATCACCATTAAAATTTATAAATTATAAATATCATCTTTTTATTGATGTCTCATTGACCCACATATAATAGAATAAATAAGTTAAAGAGGCCCGGTAGATGGAATCTCAACTTTCTTATGAATTTTATTAGTCATCTTCCCTTTCTAACAAGTGACAAAAAAATCTTCCTCTCTTCTTTTCAAATTTGGAAAAAAATTTACATAATAAACATTAATTTTTTTTCATTCTTTTCTTCTCAAGTTGGACAATTCTTTGTCACCCCAACTTATTCTAATCTTTGGAACGTAGATAATAAGAGTTTTTTAAATCTCGAACATGAAAAATATTTCCACCACTTATTTCTCCTTTTGTGATAAAATTTTAATGTCACACTAAGCACCATCTGGTCCTGCTCCTCCTAAGAATCTAACAAAATTTCAATCTTCTACACAAGACATGACACATGAAGGAAAACCCCATGTTTGGGTGAGTGTAACAATACTTAGTAGGACACCCCGAAACCAAAAAATATATTGATAAAACTAATATTTTCCACATTTTTATATGAATTTAAATTGTTTTGAACCTCCTAATTTATAAATTTGAGCATATATGGATCATTTTTGTATTTATGGTGTGTTTTGAGCAAAAATGTGAAATGATATTAAATTCTGGATTTTTGATAGATTTTTACGTCAAGGGTATTTTGTTCATTTATATAAAAATATAAATCCAAATTGAATGATTATTTTTATAGAATACTTATTTTAATTCCAATAACTTTTTATTCTTTACTAGAGGCTTATTCGAATATCTAAAGGCCTAAAACAAATATTTTTGTTTGCAAATTATTCGGGCAGGCAGCGTGCACCCCACCTTCATAACAGATGTATAAAAAAGGCTACACACAAACAATAAAGTTTATTAGAAATGGATATGAATTAGGACACATATATGAACTACCTAAATAAATTTCAGGGAGTTTTCCTCCCATTATCGTGGCAAAGAGATGTTATACATTGAAGGAATCTTCCTGGAAAATTCATCTTGAAAAAAATACATTGTCAATAAAAAATACATAAATCCCTCCTGAAGAGTCCAATCAATATGAAATTTTGAGGTTGAATGAAAAGGTAATTTATTAACAACTTTTATGAAGGATGAAATGTGTTAATCATCCATTTATATTGCCAAAAATGTGCAATCTTTAGGAGGAAAATTTCTTACCATAAACGGAGGGGAGCTCCCACCTCCAATGTCATCCCATTTTCCATCAGATTTATTCCACGAAACCAAGGGGACATCTCCACCGAGGAAGGAAGTTCAAAAATCATTCCCTTATAATATTATTAATTTTTTTGTTTTCTTTATTTTTTTAGATTTCATTTGCAATTTAGATTTTTAATAAATTCATGCATGGTTTTTATTTTTGTGTTTTCTTCCACCCAACCACCATCCTTTCTTCCCCATATTTTATCCTTCTTTTCTTATATTATTATTCTCATACTATCCACCATTTCCTATTACCCTAAAAAATGGTATACTTACTCGATCCTTGGCTCTGGGGAGGTATGGGTCAATTTCATTTATTCTACTATAAAATTATTTTGTTTTATTATTTTTTTGATGAGAAAGAGTGACGTGCACGGGTGTGGCGATAGCCCACCAAGAAACTAAAATCACACTCATTTATATTATTTTATTAAATTTGTTCCCTCCCATATACTGAATACAAGCTCTGAATATGACGGATTTGATCCATTATGTGGTTGAAATGGAATACGATAGATCCTTGTGTTAGAAGTTGTCACACTGACGATTGAGTTGTTCCATCAGCCATGATTAAAGTAGGAGGGGAAGTTATGATTGCTATATGCATTCAATATTTCACACAAATTAATATAATAATAGTAATTTAAGAATGAGATCTCAAAATTAAATTATCAATCTTTATTTAAACACCAACAAGGAGAATGATGGAACCCTCAAACCAACCCATAAAATCAAAGTTATATATTCACTAATTAATTTTTTTCATTGCATGTTAGTTTAATATTTTCATTAATTTAAATTTCATAACCTTCCCTAATTAATAAAAATTAAAAATAATTAGTCTAGGTGAATTAAATTAAGTGAGTGAACATAAGAGAAAGTTCATCAAGTGAGACGAACCTGGTCATCCATTATACTACACTAGGAAAATTAAATTTCTTTTTACAATCCATATTATAGGCATACGTCACATGAAACGAAGGAAATACATTCATCTCTACACAGGTATATTTCTACAACACATATAACAAGAATATCCAGATATACTCAAAAAAGTCACACATTCTAGTGGTAAGTCACAACCATATTATAATAGTTTATGATTCCATAGAGAATGTTCCACAAAGCAATCACCTGAGAGAACACACTCCGGAATCTAATAGAATTGATGATGTCTGTCCAATAGGTACTTCTTATTGGGTATCTTCATGAGAAAGAGCGTGCTAATAGTTTGAATAAAATACAATACACAGATGAGGATCATTGGCAAGGCCATGGGGTGATACCAACAAATCAATCTGGATTAACCTGCTATGTAGAGGAATGTCTCCCCTGTAATGTTTGTCACGTCGAAACTAGGAACTCCACCTAGGACATGAATATGAATAGAGGATCTCACTCTGGGCCTCTTAGAGGAATTCCAACAACTCTATCTAGGAATTACTGCTGAAGGGATCATAGTCCTGGGAGTAAAAAATGATTGCATACTAACCCTCAAGGAAAAGATAAAGGTTACAAACCCCTACAAAATGTTTCCATGATATAGAGTAAATGTGCTCCAATACATGTATAAAAGAGTACAACGTGTGTAGTAAGGGACACACTCCATGTCCCTTGAACCCGGGTCTTGCCCATGTAAATGGCTCGTCTCATCAAACTGTGTCCATGTAGTAGTACACACCATGTACATATCCAATTTACTCTAATCATGTTCTAGTACACGTCACCATCCTATGAATTTCTTCTCAATTAGCAGTACACAGCTTAGCCTATGAACATCTTCCCATGAAAACATCCTGTGTGATTCCTGAGTATATGCTGAGTGACCCAGGTGATAGCACATGCTATGTGAAAGGGGTCACATTCCATGTGATATTTAACTTCCTATAGATACTCTAATCGCAGTTAATGTGGTGCCACATAACCTATAGATCTAGATTAATCATTGTGTTGTTCAGGGTT
Organism: Viscum album; assembly: GCA_963277665.1. NCBI lineage: Eukaryota > Viridiplantae > Streptophyta > Magnoliopsida > Santalales > Viscaceae > Viscum > Viscum album. Next base: position 956,091,693 of record OY728148.1, on the reverse strand, counting down.
TTTTAGAATCCCATATCTACTCCAGCATTTGATCCAATGCCTCCAAGTTTTGATCTGGTGATCGTTTCACCATGATATTGAAGATCCCAACTCATCCAATCCTTTTTGTCGATGAAGAATGCATTATACCATCAAATCTACTAAATAATGAATAAATTTTCATTCATTGTTTGATGATGATGAATGGTAAATTGGGTATCCTCTGTCATCTAAATTGCTTTATCTCCATTATCACACCTCTGCTAGGCTATTCCAATCTTAGATATGCGATATCAGATCGTTGCAGCAAGAAATGGGTCCGCAATGATCGATTGATCGAGAATACTCATGAAGAATGATGAATGGGGGGAGAAAATAACAAGAACATATTGGTGTAACAATCCTTGATCAATGTTCATGTTTATCTTGATCCATCATTATTAGAATGAAAATCTGAATAATAAAATTAAAAATATATTCTCCCATCAAAACCTCATAAAATAAACTCATCCCACATAATAATCAAACCACAGATTAATATTTTAATTGATTGGTTCATGTTCATTGTATAAATCTAGAATGGGGAACAATAAAATAAAAATGCATTCCCTACCTTGATTCAAATCGATCACTAATGAAGAATGGGGTTGTGTCATGTTTTTTGGTGAGATCCTATGAATATTTTTTGCATCGATCATTGATCAAAGATCCTATCACCATTCATCTGCGAGGATTCACTGAAGCTATCTCCAAGGGCTGTCCAACGGTTCCAGTGTTGTACAGCTAACCCTAGTATTTCTCCATTATAGTTTATTTAAAGTCCATCAATCACTGCATCAACAAAACTGCAATAATATATTTGTTAAATTATTTTTTTCATTTCCATGCTTGTGATGACTTTTCTACAAATGACCCACACCGACTAATGTTAAGTCATTCCTAGGGTAAACCTCACATTTTGAACTCAACAGTACCATCATATTTCTGATAAGGGTACCCATTTAGATGTTATTACACTTTTTCATGAAAATTGTTCATGCATGCTATTTAATATATTTCAAACATTTATTTTAGGAACAAGGGCCGCAGAATCCAACAGCGTCTCAGTTAATGGTCTCATAAATAATCTATATAGTATCCAAAAAATAGTGCATGGAAAATATAAGGCATTATAGTATGCCACAACAATTGACAACAAAAACAATATCTAAACAATATCAAGTGTATGTAGTTGTATAAATAAATAATTACAACGCATAAGTAAATAGTTATCACATTATCAATTAATATTTATTTAACTATATAAACCTTTTGGTTCCTGTAGACACTCAGACCTCATTCCCCGCTTCAACTCATGTTAGAGGCTGAAGTATGTCTGAGGGATATCATATCTTATAATTCCATTGTTATCATTCAATACCTGCTCTGAAATATGCTGGAGCCTAAATTATGTCTGAGGAATATCATATCTTATAATTTCATTGATATCATTATTTAATTCATAATTTCATTCACATGTTACCATTCATACATCACACAATAGAATGTCTATGTTTCTATTCATTAATTCGAAACTAAATGACCATGTTACCATTCATACCTTACACATTAGCATAATCTTGTTCACATTCTCTATTTCACAAATAAATGGCCATGTTACCATTCATACCTTACACATTATAATGACCACGTTCCCATTATTTAATTTGCAACTAAATAAAAATGTTACCATTCTTAACACATAATTAATTCAACAATTAATTATCCACATTAATTATATTACTAGTTCCACAATTACTTAAACACAACAATTCTGTTAGATAATTCAAAATTTAACAAATAGCATAAATTACATTAATTAATTCAAAAAATAATTAATCACATAAAATACATTAATTAATTCTAAAATTAATTAACAACATAAATTCATATTAGTAATCTCTATAATTAATCAACCACACCAGTTTTATTACTAATTCAATAATTAGTTTATCACATAAATCCCCTTAATTAATTTTCTAATTAATTAAGTACGAAATCCCATTAATAAATTATACAATTAATTAATCAATATCCATAAACTAAAAATCACATAATTAATTCCATAATTAATTATATAAATCACAATCTCAATAGATCAAAATTATTTCCACAATTAAATATCTAAATCCTAAAATATTAATATTTCATGATTAATTCTACAATTAAGTATCTCAATCTATAATTCCAAAAATACCCAATTTCTGATCTCCTCAATTAATTAATTCATCAAATTAATTTATTCAATTAAGAACATAATTTCTAATCATATAATTGAAATTATATAATTACATACATGTAATTTAAATAAATAATTTGATATTTGAATTATAGACAACCTATCTCAATTCATTGATGAGCGATCACCCAAGGAAAATCCTCATAATTTTAGTAGCACAATTATATAGAATGAGATTCAAATTTAAAACCCTAGATCAAGATCAAATCAATCAAGATCACTTAAATATAAATATAGATCTACAATAATAGATCAAGATCAACAAAAACATATCTATATCCAATAAAAATAGGAATAATACCCCATTTTTAGAATAGGATAACAAAGGATAAGGACTATGAAACCAGGCAAGGTAAGATCCTCTGATAGGGAGGGGTGAAGATCTTCAATCCAGGCTTAAAATAACAAATTAAAAAGTTTGTTATGTGTTTTAATCCATAAAGTATTCTCCAAAATCATGAACTATTATCTTGGGTTAAATGAGGATCAAATAGTAGTTATATGGGGGTTTCAGTGATTAAAAATGTAATTTTTTATTGATTTAAAAATTCATGCACAGTTAGTTGGGAAAGGGAGCATGGTTTCTCCAAAATGTGTACCTAATTGTGAACCTATATTATGGGGGTTCATAGTTTCTCATAATAGGGTGTACAGTTTGACAAACCATGTGTCAACCATGTAATTCCTCTCGGTCCAAGTTTGCATGGTCTGCTGGACAGGGGTGCACGATTAGGGAAAACCGTGATCCAACTATGCACTACCCATCTCCCTTCAAATTTTCTCAATTTTTCACACAAACACACCCCAAGGTAAAACCCAACCCAACTACACTAAAACAATTTAAAAATAAATACCTGAAATTAAGACCAAGTCATCTTCAGTAAAGGTTGGGATATTACAATCTCACCACCTTATAACATCTTATCCTTGAGCTAAACTCCCAATAATCTCTAAGATTTTGAGTCAAAAAGATTAGGACAATGATCCCACATATCTTCTTTTCTTTCCCATGTCTCCTCCCACACATTTCCATGTTTCGACAATACACAAACTATAGACATGGTCTTTCCCCGCAACACTTTCTCACTGCGAATCAACACACGTATTATATGATCTTCAAATGAAAAATCTATCTCAATCTCAACATCATCCATATCGATCACATTATATGTTTTGGGGTTATACCAACCTAGTTTTGACACTTAGAAAACATCATAGATGGCACTGTATCTCTGTGGAAGACCCAATCGGTACGCCACTAGCTTGATTCTCTCCACCACCTCAAACGGTCCAAAAAACTTGGGTCCCCACATGCCATGTCTCTGTATTCTATAGTGATTGAATCTAGGAAACACCCAAATGAATACATCATCAACCTTTGTAAACTATAGGCATCATTTATTTCTATCAGGGCATGACTTCTATCTACATTGAGTCGTATCCATATATTTCTGAATCAACTATACATGCTCTAATGTGTCCTACATGCGACTCGATCCCAACAACTTATACTCACTTACCTCCATCCAGACTAGAGGTGGTCTTCATGGACTACTATAAAGAGCCTCACATGGTTCCATCTATATAGTTTCCCAATAATTATTGGTATGTGTGAACTCCACTAGTACTAGTTGATTCTCCCAAGACCTACTGATGTTTAGAACACAAGCTCACAACATATCCTCAAGCACTTGTATAGTATGCTCTGACAACCCATCTATCAGTGGGTGCAAATTCATACTCAATAAATCCTACATCCCAAGAACCTTCTACAATCCCTATAATAATCATGAAGTAAAACCCACATTTCAATCTGAAAAATTATTCTGTGGCACCTCGTGCAGACAGACTATCACCCAAACATACAAATATACCTACTAATCCACTGAGAAAGTATCCCATATATTCAGGAAATTCACTACCTTTTTCAGTCAATCCACAATAACCCAAATAGATTTATTCTTCAAAGGAATCCTCAGGAGATCCAACACAAAGTCCATAGTCACTTTGTTCCACTTCCAATCTATAATGGCCAACGACTGTAGTAAACCTATAGGTCATTAATGCCCAACCTTCACCTATTGATAGGTTTAGAATAGTGTCACAAACCTTACTATTTTCTTTTTCATTTCCAACCATCAAAACCATATATGTAGTTCACGGTTCATTTTGGTCACACCTGGATGTACCACCCCCTTCAAGGCATGAAACACACGCATCCTCTTGTCTTGCATTCTTTTAGGTATGACAACCTGATTCCTGACATAGATGACATCTTCCCCGTCTATGGTCCAATCAGAAGGTGACTCCCCACCTTCACGGTTTTCCCTCAAGGTAAAAAATTATAAATACACAAACATCCTATATTATATCTATCTCAAAAATGAATACTCCAATGAAACTATTATGAGAGTCATCTAATCCTAACTCTCTTTAATGACAATGTGTATCTCGTCCAATAAACCATCATCTTCCACTCAGCAGTAGACTCTTGAACCACCTGAGCTTGAGTCTTCCTACTCAAAGCATCATCATCAATGTTCCCCTTTCCAGGCATATATGATGGATTAAAATATAATAGCTGCATATACTCAACCCAGCTCTGTTATCAATTTATTCAATTCTCACTATAAAAATATGTACTTTATTATCTTGTGATCAATATACATAGTAAAAAATATCCCAATAGATAATGTCCCCAACACATTAAAACATAAAACATTATAGCCAACTTGAGGACATATGAAGGGTAGTTCAGTTCATGGGGCCTCAACTTCAAAGACCCATAAACCACAAATTGAACTCCTTGCATCAACACAACCCCAATTACAATCCCAGAAGTTTCACAATACACAGTGTACTTCTCACCTTGCTCAAGTAGGATCAATATTGGTACTCATGCCAAAATCATCTTCATCTCCTAGAAAGAATTATCACAATATTATGACCAATAAAACATTAACCCTTTTTTGGTCAAGCCTGTCAGTAATGTTTCCAATCGGTAAATGTCCTGAATGAACCTCTAATAATATTCAGAAAATCCTAGGAATATATGGATATCAAACATGCTCTTGTGATTCTCTCAGGAAAATACTATCTGAATCCTCTCTAGATTTACCAACCCATATTCCTCTAAGATGATACTACCCAAGAAGTGTACCTAATCGATCCAAAAATTGTACATAGATATCTTGATATATAGCCAATGGTATATTAGTTTACTTTGGATGATATAAATATGTTTTCATAATAATCATGTGTCTTGTAGTGCACCAAGATGTCTTCCAAAAAAACTAACACAAACTGATTTAGGTACATATTAAATATTTTGTTCATTAAGTCCATAAATATTACTGGCGTGTTCGTCAACCCAGAAATTGTATAATGAAATCATACAGTCCAAACCTGCTTCTAAATTCATACATTGGTATATAAGAAGTCTGAACTCTCAGTGTACGAAACCCCTATCATAAGTCAATATATGAGAACACACAAGCTCCTCTCAACTGTTCAAATAGGTCATCGATATGGGGGAGAGGATACATGTTCATCACCATCATCTGGTTTAACTTTCGGTACTCAACACATAAGCATAAACTTCTATCAGCCTTCTTTTCAAACAACAATAGTGAACCCAAAGGCAGAATACTGAGATAAATAAATACCTTATCCTCTATGTCCTCCAGCTGAGTCTTGTGCTCTTGAATATCTTCTGATTCCATTCTATATGGTGGAATAGAAATCATATCTTCCCCCGGTATATGCTCAATGCTAAATTCCACATATCTGTCAGGTGGAATACCATATAAATATTAAGTAAACACATCCTACAACCTATCCACTAAGTGTGGAAATATATCTCATTTTACACCTTAATCATCCATAAATAAACCTGAAACCTGGGTTGTGATCTCTCTTATTTGATGAGTAATTGGCCCTACTCGGAATGCCTTGATATTCGACACTCCACAGTGAATATATTTGTAACCCTTAGGAGATGTAATGGTTACTCTCTTATGGTAAAATCAATGTGGGGACAATATGATACTAAACATTCCATACCCATAATTAGTTCAAATCCTAACTTGTCTATGATATAAAGATCCCATAGAAATTGATACTACTCAACCTCAAGAGTACACCCTTGGACAAAAAAATGACTCTTGACCAAACACCCTGAGGTGTCTTTGTCGTCAACACCACACTCAAGAACTCCATCACGAGGCTTAAACCGTTAACAAGTTTTGTAGAAATAAAGGAATGATAGGCACCAATATCAAATAAGGGACTAGATATCATAGATGCTATAAAAATAGTACATCTCACTCTCCATGGTCCAACCTTGATATCCACAAGTGTCGGGTGAATAGAATGCAACGGTCTTACCCCACTTCCCTGTGATGCAGTCTAAGTACCATGTGCTGCACTACTCTACTAATATGGGTGATATTACCCTAAATCTCTACATACACTACCTTTACCACCTTGTATAGTAGAACACCAGATGAAAGATTGACATGGTGCAGAATATCCTCTTCCTACACTCTGATTCTGACTAGCTATACCCTTACTACACATCTATCGCTTGGTCCTGTAGATCTTTTGTAGATGTTCCATATTTCTGAAATACTGTAAATATAGTGGTGGTTGAGGTAACTATCTTCAATAGTTTCTTAATCTACCACACTGGTGATATATCCTTTGATCAAGGTCCTATGCAAATGATCCCTCATTTTAGGTACTCTATTTCCCACTGCCCTGGTCGATGTTTTCATAGAAATGATTCCTACTCTCAGAAGTCGTACCTTATAATCATCCAAATGGAAACACCTTTCCTACACTAGAAGCCTCTTTAGGTTACCCATATCAATGATATCCTTATCCACCACCTTAGCAAACTCCTTTAACTGAAAATGGTTAACTTGGGACTTAGTCTCACATTTAAGCCCATCCTAAAAATGTCTCGTAGTAGTTATCTCATCCACATCCAATGCTGGAGAAAATTGTTGCAAATTTGTAAAGTGTTCAACATATTCAATCACATAAATACTCCCCCAAGTCAACCTCATGAACTCAACTACTCTCTCCAACCTCAGTATCTTTGGATATAAGATCTCTAGAAACTTATCCAACAGTTCCTTCCATAACATACCATTGTCTTATACAGTCCAAGCCTGAACATACCACTAGTGATTCACTAATACTCATCTAATGTAAACAGCCAACATGAGCATCCTATCTACACGAGTGTCAATGTGGTCAATTATAGTCTAGATGGACTCACCCCAGAAATCATCTCTCTCAGGTCCACCCTCTCTAATAAAAGCAGGAGGATGTTGAATTTGTAACTCCATTTTTAGATCAAGCATACTCTTCATAACCCACCCTGGGTCTCTTCCCATGAATTTCATGAAGTTGGAAAAGTTCTCTTGGAACTGCTACCTGAATTCATCACATGAAACAATTGGTGCCTTAGTTCCTACTTCTGGTAGATCATCTCCAGCCATATCCTCATGTTATCCTCTTAATAAGTGCGGTCATAGAAAAATATCTATACCATTAAAAATAGGTACCTTAGGAAACATTTTACAAAATTAACACATTTAAGGTAAATTACAATATTCCACAATAAGTAATATCCCCAAACCCTACCACATAGTCAAAACAGAGGTGTTATCACTACCTTTAATAATCTTACTCCTTGGTCCATGATAACAAGGGTAAAAACTTTCTAATTATTCAAGTTTATCATTTTGACACCCATTTATTCTCATCTTACCTCATTCTAAAATATTTATCAATTTAATTTTAGGTTCCAATTTCATTTCAATTTCACTGCAAGGAAAAACAGTTCATGTTCAATAACTTACCTGTAACCAATTTTTTTATGTGTGCCTAAAATGATGCATGTCACAATAACCCTAAGTTCCTAAAATGATACATGTAACTCAAATATTATTCCATAATGGTCCACGAGTCAAAACTTCGAAAAAATTAACATAAATAATCACAATACACAACAAGTGTGTCACCCAAGTAGAAATAATATTCAACTGTAACAGAAAATAGGAATAACAACAATCCCACCATGGGTACTTGAGTTCTCCCCCATACATGGGTTAGCAACTACCATGCATGAGATCATAAACAAGGCCCGACTCTTTCCAGTTTCATGTCTACCTTTACCAAATAATAATAAAAAATAAAAGAAAAATGGACTTTGATACCACTTTGTAATGTCCTAACCTAGGTGCGACACAACGGTGCCTCGAGTCGGTCAGTCACATGAGTCCAGGTGTGCTTCCCTGTATGTTAGAGGATACCGAATAGCAGCGAGGGTATGAAATATCGATAATGGGGAGATTATAACTCCTTTTAATAGATTAAATACACTATAAAAAAATAACAAACAATAACTAATAACATGTAATGATAACCTGAAATAATTGTTATCACGAGATAGCTAAAAGTGGAAATACAATATCAAATCTAAAGAAGAAAATATTCCATGCCAATGAACGTTTCAATTATCTAAAATTAAACACAAAATAAATACACCGATGACACCCCTAATTGGGTCTCAAATCATTTCTAGTTCCCTCATCCATTCTCTATCCCATATCATCCGTATAACAATGAGATTTTTTCCTTAACTTATCCAGAAAACACAAAGTCTTTTGGGGTACTAATAAGGCAGCCCGAGTAGGGTGTGAGTACAGCCCACTAGGCCTCCAACAATGGTGTATAAAACAATATATAGTTAGTATAAAGTGTATCTAGTTGTATAAATACATAATTACAATTCATAAGTAAATAGTTATCACATTATCAATTAATCTTTATTTAACAACATAAACACCTGAACTCCAATAGACACTCATACCCTAATGATTTCTTTGGCTCATTCTGAAGCCTGAAGTATGCCTAATGGATTTCATATCTCATAATTCCATTTTTATCATTAAATACCTACTTTTTCTCATACCAGGTCCTGAAGTATATCCGATGAATATCTTATCTCATAATGTCATTGATACCATTATTTAATTCATACATGAATTACAATGTTACCATTCACACATCACCCAATAGAATGACCATGTTCCCATTATTTAATTCGTAGAAAAATGACCATGTTACCATTCAAACCTTACACACTATAATGATCTTGTTCCCATTCTTTATTTCACAACTAAATAACCATGTTACCATTTATAACAAACGCATTAGAATGAACATGTTCCCATTATTTAATTCTAAACTAAATTGCCATGTTAACATTCATAACTAATAATTAATTCAATAGTTAACCACCCAAATAAATTCCATTACTAATTCAACAATTATTTAAACACAAAGATTCCATTATTTAATTCAATAATTAAATAATCACATAAATAACATTAATTAATTCAAAAATTAATTAACCACATCATGTAAATTAATTAATTCTATAATTAATTAATAACTTAAATTATATTAGTTAATTAAACAATTATCTAACCACACAAATTTCATTACTAATTAAACTATTAGTTCATCACATAAATACCCTTAATTAATTCCCCAATTAATTGAGTATATCAATCACATTAATTAATTCTTCAATTAATTAATCAATATCCACAAAATCAAAATTCCATAATTAATTCGACAATTAATTATGTCAATCACAACCTCAATAGTTCATAATTAATCACAAAATTAAATATTACAATCCTCAAATCTCAATATCTCACAATTAATTCTACTATTAATTATAATTTCTGAAATCCCAAATTTCACATTTCCTAAATTAATTAATTCATCAAATTAATTAATTCAGTCAAGAACAGAATTTCCAAAAAAGCGAATAGAAATTATAAAATAACATATACATAATTTAAATAAAGACTTTGGGATTTGGATTATAGACCAACTAACTTGATTCATCAACAAATGACCATCCAATAGAAATCCCCAAAATTTGAGCAGCACAACGACATAGAACATGATCTGAATCTAAAACCCTAATTAAAGATTGATGAAATAAAGATAACCTAAATCTATAAATATATCTACAGTAATATATCTAGATAAAAAACAAGGTATATATCCAATCAAAATAAGAATAACAAACCCTATCTAAAATAGGAGAATAAGGTAGAAGGAATGAGAAACCAAGTAAGATGAGATCCTCTTACTAAAAAGGGTGGATACATTTTATATAGTTTTTGAATCACAAATAATGGAGGTCATGAAAACTTTTAATGCATCTCAGAGGCTCCAAAATCATGAAATAAAATCTTGGGTCGAATAGGGATCAAGTAAAACATAAAATGGGGGTTTGAGTGAGTAAAATATAATTTTTGGGTTATTTATAAGATAGTGCATGATTAGTTGGGATGGGGTGAATGGTTTCCCCTAACTGTGAGCCAAACTATGCACCACTATAACCAGGGTGCACTGTTTCTCCTAAGAGGGAGCATGGTTTTAAAAACCATGCGCTAACTATGAAATTCCTCTGTCCAGTGTTGCACGGTTTGATGGGTTGGGGCACCTGGTTAGGGAAAACCATGCCCCAAACATGAATTTATCATCTCCCTTCCAATTTTCTCCAATTTTATCCCAAAAACACCCCAATGTAAAACCCAACCCACATATTCTCAAACAATAAAAAATAAATACCTGAAATTAATCTTGAGTCATATTCATGAAAGTTCAAGATCTTACACAAATAATTTCATTTACTATCATTAAGTGATCATCAATGGAATCTTCATCTCTCATTCTTATGTCTTCATACTTACTATTTCAAACTTCTATCTTTTCTTCCTTCACTTTAGTATTCCCACTGAATATACTTTCCAGCTTATCCCACATACTCTTTGAAGTTTTGAAACCCATCACATTTACATAGCTATTTTCTGATAAGGACATAAGAATAGAATTTCTAGCCTTTCCATCAACTTCTATATTAATTTTATTTGTAAAAAACATAGTAGAATCATTCATAATAGGGGTAAAACCAATTGTAGTTCCATCACTACTTCTATGCCAAAATATAGGAGATAAAGACTCATCTAATTTTTCCATCCATAATAATTTTTTCCTTCAAATGTAGAAATTCCTCTACTATTTATAGAATTGATATTATCGATGATTAGGAAAAAATAAGGGAACCTTCCCTATGATACCAATTAAAGTTTCATAGGATTAAATGACAACTTAGAAGGGGGTTGAATTAGTTGGTAATTTTTATAAGTTTCAATACTTTTAAAAAACACAACTCTGGGAACACGTTAATGATTATATCCTTATTTTCTTTTAGTAAATACCCATGAATGAAAATGTAGGAAATCAAGTAAATCATGTAAGATATAAATGGTTTGTCCTCGGTGTGAGAACCTAAATCCTATACATAGCCACTCCTATGAGTCTATATAAATTATTTATAATGAATAAGTGAATACAACTCATACCAACTCCTTCTAGATAGCTTATATGTCTTAGTAGAAATTATTATTCTAACTCCCATCAAAGTAATAATTTAATTACAAACAATTGAGCAAAAATAAAATAATAAAAACTTTATTCAAACTTCTCCAATAATTCACTTTCTGGAATCCTCAATCCAATGTGGAAAGGCCAGATTCTCTCATTATGATGGGGATGGGTTCAATGGACTTAGTCCAATGAATTTAGTCTAATGGAAACATTACAATGAACTCATTATCAATATATATTACACAAACTCATCTCAAATTCTCAATTAGATATTCCTTAGTTCAGTAAACAAAACATTAAGATGTCCAACTTATAATGAGGTATCATTCCAAAAAGATAACATTGAAATGAATACTACAGTGCTCCACCATTTCCAATCACATAAAAAGAATGTAAAGTACGAATGTATTGTGCTTCTATTAATAGGAATCCTAGAAAGATAAAGGCAGGAAACTGGAAAACATTTCCTACATAATTAAATATAAAAACTTCAAGATCTACACATATTTGAATTTGAATTTTGACAACTTAAACTCTTAAAAAATCTGTTGAAATCTTATTGAGTCTTATTTGTAATTATTATTATTAGACTTTCTATATTTTCTTTGGTATGATGGAACTTCATTAGCTCATTATGATGTAACTTACTTAGCTCATTATGATAGAACATCCTCAACTCATTGTGACAGAACTTTATCATCACATTCTGAATTGACTTTCCTCATCAGAGGTAGTATGGTTGAATTTTTTCTTAGAGTTAGTCTAATTGACATTTGTTCTCAAAGGTAATCTTTATTGAATTTCCTTCTCAAAGTCATTATGATAAATTTCCTCCTCAGAGTCAGTCTAATTGAATTTCCTCCTCATAGTTAGACTGATAGAACATCTATTGCATTAGTCTGATAGAATCCTCATAACGAGGGAATTCTAATTCCGATGGAAAATGAATTCTGCAACTTTGGAATTCTTCAAACCTCACTATCTATAACTCATTCATACTTATAAAAACGTCTATTCTTGGTACTTCTGGATCCGATGGAATCTTTTTATTGATTCCTAGAACTAAGAAAATCTTTATGATTCCTCTATTTTTTCAAAATCTTTTATAATGATAGTTTTCATGATTTATGATAACTTCAATATTGGAAATGCTCTTACTAACTTACATAGAAAACTATTATGACTTTTATTACTTTCAAAACCATGTTTCATTTCATCCAAAAAAACAATATGAATGGTTTCACCCATTATCCCACTATTCTTTATAAGTATTGTAACACAATTGTTATTGACAATTTATGATATTTGAGAAATAAAAACAAGAAAATCATCGTCGTACTGATGGTTAGAATGTTTAAAACTTTCTAACACCTAACATCACTATCTTCATTCAAAATATTCGACAACATTATGAATTTATAACCAACACTGATTCGAATGAAACTTGAACATCATGCTAATGGATCTAAGACCAATGATGTGTCTGATCAAAAACATTCTTATTCTAACAAATTATCTTATCGGTGCTACACAATTTGATACTTTCTGTTTGGTGTTGCTCAGTCTGATCATCTGTATATAGAAAACAACTTTCTCTAAAACAAAACGTTTCTCTCTTTTTATGTTTAGGTTTCAATGTTTAGAAACCTTCACCAGTTTTTCAAAAACCCTTATTTTCCATAATATTTGTTTTCTAAAACTACATAACTTTAAAAAACCATCATGAAGGTTATTCAGTATACGATACCACTTATGAAATGGAAAGAAACCTATGTTGTCATACATGTATTTTTTGGTTTGGAAAGCATTTTTTAAGGCCTATTTTAGGAAGAAACATTATCCTTAAGGTGTAGAATATGACTTTATAGGATAACTCAAAGAAAGAATGGGATATTACCAATATGAACCCTAAAAAAAGTAATAGTGGAAAGACATTCAATATTCCGTGAGAGGGAAAACACCTATAAAAGTGATGGCAGGATGGAGATAGAAATAGATGAAGTTAAGAGTCAAGGTACATATGACTTGTCATAGGAATAGGTTCTATAAATCCCCATGTAATATAAAACTATTCTAGAGACACAAGTTATGTGTTGGAGTACAAGAGAGGTTAGAGAACCACAATGGTATGGTTTTCTTATCACTAATGATAGTGACTAATTATTAGTTTATAATAATGATCACATAACCTAAAAGGAAGTAGTAAGTGGCACAGATGTTGCCAAGTGAAAATAATCCATCAATTCTAAAACGGATTCCATCTACCAAAATCAAGTCTTTATTTTGGTAGATCCAACGATGGATGTAAAACCCATTGGTTGCAAGTGGGTATTCAATAAGAAACTAGACATTGAAGGAAAAGTCAGTACCAATAAGGTATGAATTGTTGTAAATGGATTGTAATAGAATCATGAAATTAAATGAGATAAATCCTTTTCACCAGTTGTAATGTTGAGATCCATCATAATTATACATGACATTGAGGGTTACCGTGACTATGAGACTTGAGAAATGGATGTCAAAACTGCCTTACATAATGGAAACCATCCGGAAGATGTTGATATAAAAAAACCTGAAGGGTTTGTGACTACAATGGATGAAAATATATACAAATTAAAAAATAATCCATTTATGGATTAAATCAACTATCTAGGATATGGAACATTCATATTTGATGAATCTATAATAGAATACGGTTTCAGAAAGAATGAGTATTATCTTTGTGTCTACAAACAATTTAGTGGGATTGCATTAATTTTCTTAATAGTATATGTTAATGACATATTACTTATTGGAAATCAAATACCAGTCTTACAGATTTTTATGATGCGGTTGAATAAATGGTTCTCTATGAAGGACTGGGGTGAGACATCATATATATTTCGAATCAAGATCAGTCATGATAGATCCAAGCTTTTTCTTAGCCTAAGTCAAATTACATACATTGATAAAATACATATGAGATTTGGAATGGAAAAATTCAAGAGGGGATTGTTTCCAATGTCACATGGCATTCATCCTTCCAGGAAAATGTTTCCTCAGATACATGGGGAAATAAATAGAATGGAAAAACTTTCATAAGAATTTGTGGTTGGTTCATTCATGTATATTATGATATGTACTGGGATAGATGTTTCTTATGCATCAAGTTCAGTAAGAAGATATCAAGATGATATCGTTGACCTCTATTAGATGGCAGTCAACAGAATCTTTAATTATTTGAGGTGTACTGAGGATATGTTCCTAGTTTATGGAGGATATGTGGAACCAATCATCAAAATATATGAAGATTATAGTTTTCAAACTTGTCAAGATGACATGAAGTCACAAACGAGATACATATTCACTTTGAATGGAGATATTGTGTGATGGAAGAGCTCAAAAAAGGCTATGGTCATAGATTTTACAGTAGAGTCCAAGTATATTGGGACTTCTGAGGTAGAATAGTAAGCAATATGGATGCAAAAAATAATCCAAGATCATGAATTGGAAATAATAGTAAATATACTCTTACACTCTATTATGATAATATTGTAGTGGTGTCTCTCGTAAAAGAGCCAAATACACATCAACGGACGAAGCATTTACTTTGGAAGTATCATCTCTTGAGGGTTTTTTTAATAGAGGCGATTTTATAGTGTGAAGTATTTCCATAGAAGAAAATATATCATACCCCTTGACTAAAATCTTGACTCACCATAAATATGACTATTATGTGAGTTCAATTAGACCGAATGTCATAGGTAGTTGGATCTAGTCCTCATGGGAGTTTCATAGAGTTTATGTCCTAGGATTAGCTATTTGTACCTTAATTACAAGTATGTTCGATATATTGAATATTAATAAAACATATTATTACATATTGCCCACTATTCTGTAAGACTCTTATGTAATAATGTCCTAGAGTATATGTCACATTGATAAGGTCATAGTAGTTCTCTGTTATATAGGGAACCTTGAATTGTTATGATGATATTATTAAAGAATGTTCTTTTCTTGGATAACATACAATGATGAGACACATAGTTCATAAACTGTTAAGTGAGATCACTCATAAGAGGATGGGTCTTAGTATCATGAAGTTCTCACTTGATAATCACTAATATGGGAGATTATGAAAAAGAATCACTGGTAGGAATTCCACATGTTTTGGTCTCATTAGATATTCCATTATGAGAGCATGTGTAATGGTACATGGACTTTAAAATTATCATTAATGAATTTTATAACTCATGCACTAAGATTTTATGATGAAAACCATGACGACATATATTCATGGTATGTTAGGTTATATGGTTCTTGTCCTGGCTTGCATGACATTAATGAATAAGTTAAAGAAGGATTATCCCTTCTATATTTATGAAAGCTGATATCTCATCCATTTGATTTAAATAAAACCATTGAATTAAATTCCAGGTAAATGGTGTAACGATGTGTTTATTTTAGATATTTATAGAATGTTGTACCAATAAAATAGGCTGGTGACATAGATGTGCAACCTTCTTAATGAGATATAATGATAAATGGATTATATTATATAGTGATTGTTCATTTTTGGTTTTCATTATTTCAAAATTAAGTTATTTCTCTTGGGTTCCTTGACTCATTTCTAGATAGTAATTTTGAATTTAGGCAATCTCTCTTGATGCCAGTTAGAAATAATCCAAGAGGGTCAAAAAATATGTGTTTTTGATGATCTTGATTAAATACAATTTGAATTTAAATAATTTAATAAATATTATTCTCAAGACTGAGGTATAATTTTATTTATGTTTTATTGATCAGCAATATATATTGATTAATGAAATATTTAAAATAAATATTTATTTAGGTGTTTAATAAATAAAAAAAGAGTTTGAGTAGACCAAGACCATGTCTAATAAATAATATTTATTAAAAAGATTGTTAGATAATATTTTTTGATGCTAAAGTTGGAGTGCACCATATAATAATAATATTATTATTATTTTTATATGGAATGAGGTTTATTAATGGTTTTAGAATTTTTTAAGGACTATAATGCAATAAAAAAATATCCTAACCTAAAATCTACCTCAATAAATAGCCGATTATGGATATTGTGAAGGTAACTGAAAATCGATAATTGTTTCAAATATTTAATTTTCTTTTAACTCCTCTATCTCTCTCCCTCTCAAGAAAAATAAATGTTTGAGAAATTTATTCATGATTAAAGAATGAGTGATCAAGAATGAACAACACAAGACATTTTATTCCCCACACTAGCACATAGAGTTCATTTAACCTTTATCGGATATAAATGGAGCATGTGTGGATTTTTCCTAGAGGGATTCTATTCATGGATTCTCATATCACAATGAAGGCAATTTGAAAGGTCCTTTTCATATTATTAACATCATTAATGAAAAAATATTCCTATGATAAGGTAATCATTTTTTATAACATTAAATAAATTAAATAAAATTTTGATGTTCAAGCTCCTCACTCTCGGTTTTGATAATATAAACATTAAAAGAAATTTTAATATATTTCCCACCACCACATGCTTCCACTACTCTTGGAACCATCATAAGGAGCAACTTTTCTAGATCCTTTTGCATTATGGATAGATCCAAGAAGAGATGCAGGAGTGGATGTCTGATGTTCGAGCTTAGTGGATGTTGAGTAGTACGTACACACAATTCCAAGAAGTGTGATCTCTAGTCTCATGTCCATATCTGGACTACTTCCTATATACTGAATTTACATTCAAAATGGAGTTGAAGCATGTATAGTCGGGGTTGTAGCGGCTTGGTTAACACACAACCACTCGTTATATGATTTTTGATTTTATGATTTATTTTTCATTTGTTATTACCACCGAATACACCAATTAAAAATTCTCACACTTATTAAGGATGAATTAGTGGTGCCTTAATGAAGTTTATTACTCACACCTTGAATAAAAATATCAATTCACATTCAGAATTTATGTTTAGGGATTTGGATAAGGAAAGGGACCTATGGTTGATGGCTGTGCAAATGAGAATAGATAGGGTAGTATATCGAGATAGACTCCAAAGGACCCTGATGTTTTATTTATTTATTTATCTTTATATTATTACTCTAGTTTAGATTTCCAATTTAGAACCCCATTTATTATTTTATGACGTGTGTCTCATATTTAAGTTTTCACATAATTACTCTAATTGATATTATATTATTTATTACGTCTTATTTGTATTATAACATGATACTATGGGTATTGTCTCCCCACTGATGGACTTAGACCGTCACTGCTAGTCAGAAACCTCTTGTGTGCGGGGAGGAATACATGAGGTCTGGTAGAACTACGGTTCGAACCCGACATTACAGGTGAATGCATTACAAAAACCATTAAAAAAAGACTCCATACTATAAAAAGACCGTTCTTAGTAGTGGTTTTTTCTTTTAATGGATGTAGTTTAAATAGATGCCTAATTATTTAGTAGTGGTTACTAAAATCTACCAGTATTTCATGTTCTATAGTCAATTCATAGTAGTTTGATTCATTTAGCACTTGTTTTTTATGTGATTTTTTTGAGAATTTAGCGATGATTTTCATTTTATTTAACGGTGATTTTTTAAAAAAACTTGAAAATAAAATAGATAAGATGAACATAACAACCAAAAAATATTTCAGTGGATGTTAGGTTTATTGGTAGTTAATATTAACCACTGTTAATTATGATTCAAATTCATTTTTTTATCAGTGGTTCTTAAAAATCACCTCTCAATAATTTAAATAAAAAATAAATTTAAAAAAAATTAATAAAAAAATATAAATATAAAAACATTGAAATGTAATAAACTAAAACATAAATGCACAATAAACACATCATACATACATCATACACGATAAATCCATAGTTATATAAATATACTTTCATAGTCATCATAACCTCAGTCAACTGATTACCTCAGTCAACCCATTCCTCAATTATCAATATATACATATAAAATATGCCCAAAAACAACCCATTCCCAATATATTATGACCCCATGACCTATGTTTCATCCTTATACCTCCATATCATCTCATTAATTGAAACATACCACATTATCTCATCAATTGTAATAAAAAAGATAGAAATTAAAACTAAGCATAATAAATCAGGATTACAACAGAATCATTGATAAAATTTAAACATACCAAAGAAACTAAGAACCATCACCACTACCTTATAAATAATGTCATGAATTGTATGGTCAACCTATTTCCTTCGGTTAACATCTATCACCTACAATAAAAACCATAACATTTAAGAAAAGAAATGAAAATGTGAAAAGAAATGGAATATATTTATAATGTCGCACATAAAATGTGTTATTTTGTCAATCAAACATAATACATTTTAACATAAAACAAATAATATACCATGAAAAACACTTTTAAAACATAAATTTTCCTATTTAAAATATGACAAAACACTTGAAACTAAACATGTAAAATTATATAAAATTCTAATTGATTTTTAAATCGATCTGCAATGTGCTTAAATTTTACATAATATTTTTTAGAGAATTTTATATAAAAGAATTTACTATATTTAAAAACTAAATCAATGGTGTTTATTCCATGGATTAACATCAATTTGTGGTTGTTTTCTATGTTTTTGATGGTTACCTACATGTTTATGTGTTTTAAATCACTAAAAACCTATTTACAGGCATCCTAAAAAAAACTAAACTTGAAATGACATTACATCGATTCATAAAGTTCAAAAATAAATATATGGTCATTTTCCTCTTATTTTATGGTAATATGATGGTGTTTACCTAGTTTTGACCCCCCCAATACACATTTTTAAAGGCTTCGATACGTTTAAAAACTATTTATTGATCCATTTTGAACACAAAACACACCAGATTGACATTTTTTCTACAACTACATGTCCAAAATAACATAACGGTGGTTTTACCATGATTTCACATCAATCTGTTGTCTTTTTCGATGGTTTTGACTATTACACGTGTATTTTAGTTTTTTAAAAAACAAAAAACGTGTTATAGGAATCATAGGAAAAACTTGATTAAAAATGATGTGTCATCAATTATTAAATTTTAAAAATAAATATCTGGTCATTATACTATGATTTCACTGAAATTAAATGATGTTTTCTTGGTTTTGACCCCCTGATGCATGTTTTTAAAGGAATTAGTACCTTTAAAAACTATTTATTGATCCATTCTGATCACACTACATGTTATATTGATGTTTTTTCTATGTTTAAACATCAAAAATAACTAAAATATAGATGTACCATGATTTCATGTCAATTTGATGTCTTTTTCTATGGTTTTGACCATTATATGCATGTTTTAGTTTTTTAAAACACTAAAAATGTGTTTACAGGTTTCCTAGGAAAACTGTAACTTGAAAAGATGTTTCGTTAGTTATTATATTTCAAAAATCAATATATAGTTGTTTTACTTTGATTTTGATTATAATTCAATGATTTTCTCCTAGTTTTGACCATCTATAAAAAGTTTTTAAAGGCTTTGATACCTTTAAAAAACTATTTATGAAGCCATTTTGACCACACCACTTGTCAAATTGACATGTTGTCAATGTATATACATCAAAAATAACTCAACGGTGATTTTCCCTTGATTTCATGTCAATATGGATTAATTTTCTATGGTTTTTACCATTACACCCACATTCATGTGTTTTAAAACTATAAAAATCCATTTAAAGATATCCCAGGAAAACCATAACTTAGAAATATGTTATGTTAGTTCCTACATTTCAAAAATAAATCTATGGTAAATTTTCTATGATTTCTTGGAAATATGACTACATTTTCCTGGTTCTGACCCCCTGGAACGTGTTTCTAATGGCTTTAGTACCTTTAAAAAATATTTACCAAGCCATTATGACCAAACTTCACATCATATTGACATTACACATACACTTCAAAAGTAAAACAATGGTGGTTCTCCCATGATTTGACATAAATCTGATTTTTTTCTATGGGTTTCACTGTTGCATGTTTTTGTGTTTTAAAATACTAAAAATGAATTTATGGGAATCCTAATAAAATCGTAACTCAAAATGACATCTCATCTATTAATAGATTTAAAAAACCACCTATGGTTATTGAATTTTTATTTCATGGCAATCAAATGATTTTTTCCTGGTTTTGAACCCCCACCACATGTTTTTAAAGGCATTGTTACCATTGAAAATAGTTTACTGAGCCATTAAAACTACCTCTCACATAATATTGATGAGTTGATAGTAGGTATATGTAAAAAATAACTAATTGGTATATTTACCTTGATTTCACATTAATATGTGGTCAATTTTTATTTTTTTGAATGTTACACACACATTTTAGTGTTTTAAAACACAAAAAACTCATTTATGGGCATACCAGGAAAATAATAACTCAGACTGATGTTCTGTTCGTTCCAACATTTCAAAAATAAATCTATGGTTGTTTTACATTTATTTCATAGAAATATACTGATATTTTCCTAGTTTTGACCGCTATATACATGTTTTTAAAGGCTTCTATATCTTTAAAAATCATTTACCAAGTCATTCCGACCACACCACATGTTAGATTGATGTCTTGACTATGCGTAAATTTCAAAAATAACTCAATAGATAATTTAGCATGATTTGACATCAATATTAGTTATTTTTCTATGGTTTTTACCATTATATTCTTGTTTTACTCCTTTAAAACACAAAAAATGTGTTTACAGGAATCCCAATAAAATGAAAAATCATAATGAAATTATATCAATTCCTACATTTCAAAAATTAATCTATAGTCGTTTTTATATAATTTCATGGGAATATAACAAGGTTTTCCTAGTTTTGACCCTCTAACACACATTTTTAAAGGCATTTGGACCTTTAAAAATAGTTTACTATCCATTATGACCCCACTGCATATCAGATTGATGTCTTATCTATGAATACACATTAGAAATAACTAAAAAATATTTTTTTCATGACTTACTATCAATCAGAGGCCTTTTTCTACTATTTTGATCGTTACATGCATGTTTATGTGGTTTAAAACACTAAAAATCCACTTGTGAACATTCGAAATTTTTTTAACACATAATGACATATCGTCAGGTCCTACATTTCAAAAAACAATTAAATATTTTTTTCCTATCTAGTTTTATGGATATATAATGATGTTTTCCTAGTTGTGAAACCCCGACACACATTTTTAAAGGATTTGATGCCTTTAAAATTTATTTACTAAGTCATTCCAACCACACCGCATAGCAGAATGATTTTTTGTCTATGATTACTTGTCAAAAAAAATTCAATGGTGGTTTTAATAAGATTTAAAGTCAATATGAGGTTCTTTTCTACGGTTTGGAATATTATACCCATGTTTTAGTAGTTTAAAACACTAAAAATGCATTTATAGGAATCCATGGAAAACTGTAACTTAGAAGAAAATGTTGTTGGTTCCTACCTTTCAAAAAATTAACATGGTTATTTTCCTCTAAATTCATTGAAATCCAACATCATTTTTCTATTTTTACCCCCTATCATGCGTTTTTAAAGGATTTATTAACATTAAAAACTATTTACTAAGGAATTTTGACTGCACTGCAAGTCTAATTGATATTTTTTATATGAGTACTTGTAAAAAATAATTCAATGGTGGGTTTATCACAATTTAATGGCAATATGATATCATTTTATATGGTTTGAACAATTACACACATGTTTTGGTGTTTTAAAACACTAAAAATACATTTACATGCATCTCAGGTAAACTATAACTCGAAATGATGTCTCATCTATTTCTACATTTCAAAAATTAATCAACAGCCATTTTCCTCTATTTTTATGTTGATATGGAATCTAATTCCTATTTTTGACCCCCACCCCCCCCCCCCCACACAGATTTTTAAAGGCTTTGGTACCGTTACAAACTATTTACTGTGTCAAAACTGAGAAAATGAGCTTGAATGATAATCAAACTTAAGGATAACAAAATATAATTTATTTTTTATGTGTAGGAATCAAACACACATCAATACGGTGCAAGATGTTGTTGGTATGAATCGAAGTGCATGTTTTCAATATACAAGTGTAATTTTAGTTTTATTTAGGGAACTTGTATGCGTTCTTTGAAAATGTGTGAATGATCTATGAAATTTATAATTTACCATGATAGGATAAGCTATAAGTCTAGAAATTTCATTGGGTATCATTCTAGTATTCCATTTAAATATAAAAACTAAATCATTTTCCATTTTCACTCACCATTGATCCTATGTTTTCCTATAAGAGTCTTGTTCTCTCACTTTTCCTTTCAACCTTGCAATTTATCTTTGTGATACACTATCAATAGCACTACTCAAACCCCCACAAGTTGTAATAGTAACTGATGATGACTCTCTACCAAAGACAACTGATGGTGTATGTCCAGAACCCATCCCCTGTACATTTCTGGGATTCTCCTTCCCTAAAACAATTGGAACATCATGGTTCTGGGAAGGTGATGATGATTTTTAAGGGCCCACATCCCATATTTATTGAATTTGAACCTGTTAATACAAAAATATTAACAATTATTTTTTAAAATATTTGAACTTCATAATATTATCTAATTTATAAATTTTTTATTACTATGCATTGTTATTTCATTACTATAAATACATAATATTGAAAAATAAATTATAACAAAAAATAAGCCTTAAACCCAATTAATTGGGGTTGGCTAGATGTATCAAACAGTGCTAAATTGGCATCATTTTATCTATGTATCCAGCCCCATTTAATTGGGTTTAAGGATTTTTTTGTTATAATATATGTTTCGTTATTTTTTATAGTAATGGAATAACATGAAATGATAATGAAAAATACTTAAACTAACATCTTTGGTTGGGTCATTTACAAAACTGGCATCAGATTCCCTATGCACATTAAACCATATCTATGTATGGCCAACAGTGTAACCTAATTCATTAGCATTTATAAAAAATATAAACAAGTTAGAAAAACTTTTACTTATAATAAAATTATATAAAAAATAATGAATTAAATACAAACCAACATTATTATTTTTTTATAAATCTCTAAGACATGCTGATATGAAGAATGAATTATTTCTCATGATTCATAGTATTTTTTTCAATAATTCCTACAAATAATAGCATCATTAATAAAAATTATAATTTTATTTTGTTTATGTTACTACGGTGCTCTAAAATATGCAATTACCTCATGAGACGCATCTCTGTTAATGTTGACAAATGAATTCCATTTCACATGAGAAATTCATTCACACACTTTCTCATATATCTATCATGACCTCAAAGATATTTCATTTAACTCATGTCATAATATTAATTTAAAATCTCACCATTTCTTTCCTAATTTTTTCATAGTGCGTGGGCATGAAATAGAGCCTAGGACATCCAAATGAAAAAACATCTAGAAATAAAAAACATAACACTCTATATGTATATTACAAAATTGTATTCATGTCATGTAAATTAATTATCAAGTAATATTAAATTAAATTACCTTTAATTAAGTATCAAAAACCTCATTTTTCCATGTTGCAGGAACATGCATCCAATATTAATAATTAATGGGAATTCTCATTTTATCAAAAATAGGATGCCTAATAATATGCCCATCGATTCTGGAAGCATCATCAGTAGGCACCCCAAAATCAACAAATGGAATAATAATATTGAATTCCTTCAGGTCTCATACATCATTCATGTTCATATTTATATATCTTTTATTGTTATTTTTATCCATTTGAAAAATGAATTATACAATTAATAAAATGTATAATTTTTTACAATGGCATATATATCTGTAATTGTAACTCAACGATATCCACTAGATTAAGGGATGACCAACTGCTCCATAGCTAGAGTTGAATTGGATGGAGGGATACTAAAAGAATCTGGGGAATGGATGGCTCACTGGTAGTATCAAGTACAACCTAATCACTCAGATCCACTGAAGCTGATGGTAGTTGTGGTGTGCTACGAGATGATAACCAGCCAGGATTCCGAAATATATTTGTTCTCAACATTCTTGAAATTCAATTGGTTCAGATATATTAAATGTATTAAAAATTAAAAACTAATAAATTTTTACAAAAAAAAAGAAAAACTAGAATAATGTATATATGTATGAACCACTAATCAATGAGAAATTTTAATATATTTTCATTAGAAATTTATACATTCAATTGTCTTCAATGTCATTATCTTCATTATTATAAACCTCCATTGTGATGAGTGCTTCATTTTCACCCTCTATTGCAAGTTATATTTTTTCCATATTGTCAGTAAAACATTATTCAATAATTTTTTGGTTGATTAAGTTCACTGTAACAAAGTACCAATTGATCTTCATCACTCAAATCTTATAAGTCTATCTACTTTAAGTGTAACAAAACTCTAACCGTCATGTATTTCATCATCCACATAATAAACTATCTTCACTTAGGAAGCCAAGATAAATGGATCATTCTCTACATGCTCATTGGTATGGATAAATTGAGAGAAGTTGATAGAATTAAAATGTAATAAATCATTCATTATTCCCATATCAATATTAACCCACTTTTATTTTAATAAGACACCCAAAAACTAACCATGATAGTTTAATTCAATTATATCAACCACATTTCCATAATATCCCACCTCTATAAGTGTAAATATACCACTATTTTGAGTTTTTAAGAGTTCTTCCTGATAAATTGTATGAAACCTAAATCCATGAATATTGTAGGCATCAAATATCTTAGACTTTCGTAGAGGTCCTCGAGAAAAAAAACATAAAAGCATTTGATATTTCAGCTTTATTTTCAACATTAGTTATCTAGAAAAATATATATAATGATTTAGTTTTAACATAGACAAAATAACTAGATGTCAATGATATTAATATGAGTATATACTTACCTGATGGGTGATCCATTTGACAATGTCCTTATTAACATCTTTTTTTAATTCCATTCCATTTCAAGATCTACCGCTTAATCACTTATTTGTTTGACATCACAATTATTTAATAAATGGACCTATAATAAGTCTACTAAGCTGTATATATCTATGTGCTTATGGAAACTCTAATTCATTCAGTGTAAAATTTGACCTCTTTCTAATTGGTTATCCAATAATTTGAAATATTGATAACTAGTTTTCAAAAAGTCAATTAGTAGAGATATCTTCAGAACCATAAACACGATTGAATCTAGTCTCAATCCCATCCAAATAACTTGAATAGAATGTCAATCACTCTTTGGATATGTATCCTTTAGAAATAGAGCCTTTTAGTTGATATTTATTCATCATATATTATTTCAAATGACTTTAGTACCTGATGAAAAAAATAATATTTATATAAAACAATTATGCAATAATTTAAGAAAAATAAATTCACTAATGAATATAAAAATTATATCATTGTACCTCTCAATTGGTTACATCAATTGATAATGTTCTGGTCAGCCATGTTTAGCTTCTTCAAACAAATGAACAATAAAAAGAATCATCATAGTGAATAATAAAGGGGGAAATTACATCTACAAATAAAAAAGATTCAAAACCATTCTTTCTTGAAGTTTATCAATCTCAATTGGATTAAGATTTTTTCTAAAAAGCTATTTGAAAAATGTAAAATAGTTTATTTTTTAGTTAACATATTACAAAATCCCAATGAAAACAAACATTCCATCAAAATACATGAGTTGTGAATTTTCAATCCATGTAAAGTTCAATTTTTTTAGTCAACGCACCTTGATATATTACCTGAACATCAATCATCCACTTTTAAATTCTTTAATGTTTCAAGGAATACATCTTTCTCTTGATTTATCATTGTAAAAATTCTTGAATGATACTTTCTATTCTCAATTTCCCAAAAATAAGGCTTTATATTCATTAACTCCAAATTCTTATGAGCATTAAGGTGATCCTTTGATTTACCCTTCTCATTAAGCAATGTGAAAATTACATTGCCACACAATGTTTTCTCAATATTCATTATTTTAAGATTATATCATATCAAATTAAACTCCTAATGAGGAATTTTGAAAAATATACCCTTTATTTCTGTGTTCCAGATGCTTCAAATATTGTTCCATGTACCATTTTCCCCTTCTTTAAAATGATTATATTTTCCAAATTCATCAATGACACTTATTAATTATCCCATGATTTCGGAACCTAATAACACTTTTAGTAGATTTTTCAGTTTAATATCTACATTGAATTATGTCTTGTTAATCCTAGATTTATGAGAATAAAGAAGGAAATCAATGATAACGCATAAAACTTCATTTTCTTCTATGAGGTAATTGCTGATGAAAAAAATTACAAAATAGAAAAGGAAAAATTGTATGAGTGTTTGAATCAGATAAATTTCCTAATCATGGAATGTTAGTAATTGTCTATATTAAATTAGAAAGTATTTTTAATAGTTTTCTCATTGAAGCGTCATATGTTTCAATTCCATCATCTCATAATTCTCACAATTATTTTATTAGAGGTTGATGGTATACATCAATTCCATTTCTAGGCATTTTATTTCTATAAATAATCTTATAAAAAAATTAATATTTATTCATACAAATCTATGAAGGTAGATTATAAGGGATCAAAACAATTGGCCAATTACTATAATTAGTACATAAATTACAAAAGGGGTTAAATCCATCAGAATCCAATCCCAAACGTGAATTCTTATGATTTGAGTAAAAATATAGATATAATGAATCAAACATTTTCTATGATGTTGAATCTTTTGGATTTCTCATCAAGCCATCATTACTACTTTGATCATGTCAATTCATTTTGTATGTAGTCTTAGATTCCATGAATAATATTTTAAAGCATCATATCAGAGGAAAGTAATGAAATAAAGTTGAAGGAGTTTTCAGTATTTTTTCTTCTTGGGGTTGCATTGATTTATACTCTCATTATTGTTCATTGACTTTCATCTACTTTTATAACTTCTTAAGAATTCTCCTTTTTCAGAATCTTCCCTCTATTAAAGATTTCAATCATTAAAGAATTCATGTGTCTTTATTTTATAGAGTCCATATTTATTTATGACATTATTAATCTCATAGAATGATGCAATGATCATATATTCACTAAATGCATTTTGACGAAACTCTAAAAGCATGTACATTTCATTGTCAATAATTTCACAGAGACAGTTTATATGATACAACATAAGTAGAAAAGAAAACATTGAATACTTATCACACCCTTCATACAGTTCTTGTTGGAGTCTTCAACTAATTCATAAAGCTCATTTTTTGGTCGTTGAACTTATTAGAAGGTTTAAAATTCTCAGGGTCAATTGACGGTTTTTTTGATTTATTGAAATCTTGGACATTATATCCTGCAAAGAAAAATGTTTCATTTATCAAATTTCAAACTGAATTCCCCTTTGGGGGGTCACTTTGTGTTTCGTTGATAGGATTATCTTTGTTTTGAATTTCCATAACAATATATTTACCATGCCAAATCCAACATACTTATTGAGTAGAAAATTGTTTCTATATAAAATGATCATATACTTCATTTCTATTTAACCATCACTTGAATTTTCAATCAGGACATACACATTTTATTCTAACATCCACTGGTCAGTTTTTAGTTACATAATATTTTTTTTCAAACTCTTGTCATAACGAGGTGTGTTTCAAGGTAATGTAATCCAACTTTTATCTATAGGTATTGGATTTTCTCTCTTATCCCTATATATTCAGATATAATGATATAAATGGTTAATCAGACAAGTACGATTAAAAGTAAAAATCAATTAACTTTGTTAAGCTTGGTCACCTAATTTATCCTATAATGCTATAGATATCGTATATAAAATCATGTTGAACATACATGTACACTCAGTATGTTCTTACTGAGGAAGTTTCATGCTAGTGTGGAAGAAGCAGAATAAAACTTTATTGAATAATCAATAAAACTAAATGGTTTCCTTTCCTCTAATCGACCATTGTCCAAAACTCACTAAGGCTTACTCACCAAGAATTCATGAGGGATAAATTAATCATTCAATTACAGACGATTTATAACCCCACATACAAACAATAATTCATCATATAAAAGATTCATGATCCCCATTTATAATAGGCATTAATGATAGTTATGTGTATAATATTTCTAAGTGATAAATGTTATCCTTTTATTGTACTATATGATATACAACCTAATGATATAGCATCCCAATCATACAATATTAAAAAATTACACCTTATGTTTGGGGATTTAACTCTCTGAGAAATGGGGGAGATGGGTCGTCGTTGGGGATCGCCATCAGGGAGGAAGGGGGCATTGTGGGGTCATCATCAGGTAGCAAGTGGGGTTGGGGTCACGAGGATCATATGTGAGAGTGGGAAAGGGGTGTTCACCATTGAGGATGAGTGGTGAGCCGTCAGGGGGAAGTGGGGGAAGTTGGGAGAGGTATGTTGTTGGAGAGAAGGGGGGTTAGTGTCAGGGAGATGTGGGGTCAAGGGTGTGGGGCGGTCACCTACATTGGGGAGAGGTGTGACCAAGGGGGAGGGGCGGTCGCCGATGTTAGTGATAAGTTTGGTAGAGGGGGGGTAATCATTGGTGTCAGGGAGAGGAATGATCAAGTGTGAGGGGCAGTCGCTGGAATTAGGGAGAGGAGCGATCGAGGGAGGGGTGGTCACTGATGTTGGGGGAGGGGAAGGGTCGAGGGGGATGGGTGGTCGTCAACGTTAGGGAGAGGTGGAGCTGAGGGATCGGTGTGGGGTAGGGGCGAGGGAGTCACTAAAACTAGGGAGAGTCGTGATTGATGTGGGGGTGGTCACCAGTGTTGAGGAGAGGAGAGGCCGAGAGGGAGGGGTGATTGCCGACATCGAGGAGAGGTGTCGCCAAGGGGGAGGGAAGTCGCGAGCATCGGGGAGAGCCATGACCAAATGAGTGAGGGGGTTAGGGCATCAGTTGGATTGGGCAAGGTTAGTTATTTTTTAAAAATATTAGCAGTGGTTTCATTGAATCCGCCACTATATTTAAAATATATTTAATAATGGTTTTATAGTTGTGATTATTAGAACAACCACTAATAAACTTTCACTAAGACCACTCTTTTTTGTAGTGCTAGATAACATAGTTTGACCGAATCTTACCCTAAAAGTGACATATATAATTTCATTATCGATTCTAATTCTATAAAAGTCACCATGAAATACCATCTCTTTAACCTCTCAAACAATTGGATTTCTCTCACTATAATTTTTTCCCACTTTATGAATTTTCTCACCCATTGTATTTTTTATTAGTTTAGGGAATTTATCTCACTACAAAAATTAACACCCAAAGGAATTAATTATTTACATTAAGGAATTTTATTCACACGTAGATGTGATATAGTATGTACATCTACATCATCAAATTATATCTTCATATTATATCAATGAATTTTGAAATGAAATCATTGAATCATTGTATAAATGTAACATCTCGAACCCGGATGTCACTCTACTGTGCCCCAAGCCCGGTTGGCTACATGGCCTCAAGTACATCTTCCCAAATTCCAGAGGCTTATGGCTAGAAGTTAGGGAATTGGTGAGTAATTTGGGAGACTATACACCAATTAACATAATTTATCACAATTGAAGTCAATCACATTAAATAGTTGTAGCAGATACAATAAGCAGACATCAGATAAAATAGACAATCAAGAAAAGAATATGTTACAAGCCAGAAGTGTCTCATATACCATGATGCATATGATACATGTATCTAGAAAATATCCAAAATAGGTTCTTAGAAATATAATAAAATACATGTATCTAAAATCCAGAACGACCGAAAAGTACCCCCGTAGCATCGCAAGCCTCATCTTAGTCCTATGCTCCCATGCTCTAAAACAGTGATCAACAAATAGTTTTAGGGTGATTTCCTATACTATAACCTGTATCTAAATAATCTTTTTGGGTCCCCAAGGGGACCCAAATAGGATGTCAGATAAACATCCCAGTAGGTTTCAACATAAATATCTATACAATTCTAAAAAGTACCATGAAATTTGCGAAACAAGTGAAAGTAGGTTGTGATGTAAGTGTGAAAGTCTAAGGAATATAAATAATACAAACAAGTAATACTAAAAACCTCTTGTGGATCCCTACAACAAGTTTCATATCTTAACAAGGCATCTACAAGAAATATAAACAAACAACACAACCTTTCCACATAACCATCCATATCATGTCCACGCGTCCTTACCGTATAAAAAACTATATCAAAAACCAACGGTCTTGTCGTACAGACACAATCATATATCCCACAATCATGCCGTATAATGAATTGTAGATCATGAAGGGCCGAATCTAGGGTGCTGAAGACCAAGGCATCCTCTTCGAGTCTCAAGAGAATCTCGATGGAAAATTGGAATAGGCACTGGTTTGAATCCTAGGAGCTTGTGTACAATCATGTCCTACGTGAGTCCAACATAGCTGGATCAAACGGGTAACAATGCCTACGGAATCTTAGGGAATAAAGACTAAATGTGCACAGTCAGCCATGGTGTCCACTATTTCATTACATATCCATGGAGGCCCATTCATGAAATCTATGTAAATCATCAATCATTCCATGCCTATAACAATTTCAAACCATATGATTCTACCCACTCATATAAAAAATTACATTAAAAACAATTCAATGATTATACCCACTCATATAAACCATTACATCTCATGAGTATACCTACTCATGTAATCCACTTTCAATTAATCATGTCACATGGATATACCCACCCACTTATCACAAATTTCCATTTAACACATCACATGGGTATACTCACCCATTAATCACAATTACCAACAAAACTATTTAAGCAATCTAAAAATAGCCAATGAGTATACCCAGTCATTTAAAAAGTTCAATTTAAGTATTTGATCATGTTAGGAATGGAATATTATAATAACACAAGGTAAGGAGGCAAGATATCTCCTATGTCTGTAATTCGGCCTCATTTATGTACAACCGAGATTCCTTAAACTAGGAAAACTCGAGGTCACACCCCATGGATAGTTCATCAATGGTAAAAACCAATGTAAAGGCATGGTGCACCCCATTGGTGTTCTGGGGATAGGTCAGCAACCAAAAAAGTATCTCAAAGATCCTAAGGGGGTCCCAAACAGGTCCTACCTCATTTATTTCAGATTAACACATTAAAATCTGGCTCGTGCTAAAATGTCTAGTGGGCAGAAAAAAGGTTAATAGCTCTATAAAGCATCAAAAGCCGAATGAAAAGTATAGAACACCTACCTTATCTCATTAGTTAAGTTCTCATCTAGTATCAAGTCCTAATTCATCCTGGTTGGGAATAAATCTAAAGAACATATGAAGAACAAGAAA
Source organism: Viscum album (assembly GCA_963277665.1). Taxonomy (NCBI): domain Eukaryota; kingdom Viridiplantae; phylum Streptophyta; class Magnoliopsida; order Santalales; family Viscaceae; genus Viscum; species Viscum album. Next base: position 956,059,577 of record OY728148.1, on the reverse strand, counting down.
TTAGGGCATAAAAGCCTAAATCCAAACAATGCAACTATTGTTATGAAGAATCAAGAATGGATAAAAAGGAATCAATATCTTACTATCATGGTTCCAACAAAATTTACACGGAATGAAATGGAATCCAAATGGGCGCTAGATCTGAAAAGCTAGATAAGAATGTTTTTAGGCTTCAAAAGAGAGAAAAAAGGCTTCTGTCCAAAAAATCGAGGTCCATGCCTCTATTTTTAGAAAACATAGTTGGAAAATTAAATGACAAGTCATTTCATTACATGGTTTGTAATAATAAATTTTACTTTAATTGGGGAAAACCCTTACACATCATGAAAGGTCCAAGACAAACCATTACATGTTATGAAAGCGAATTACACAGTGTGTAATCCAATTACACATCATGTAATTGGCCTGCAACCTGTATACAACCTTCTTGCCTATTATTTCCCAAAAACAACCCAACCAGCCCATGGCCCAACTTAGGGTCTATGCCAAAAAATATTGTAAAAGATTCATACCTCATGAAAAACCTAGGATCTTAAAATCTTCCCACCGTAAATCAATTTTTCCCCGAATTTCCCTCTCATGGGTTGTCATGATCAATTTGAAAAAACTCCTGTCACTGAGCACGTATGTCGGCCTCCTGCCCCTAAGTATCATCTTGTGAATGGTCTTTCTTCCAAAGAACCTTTACTAGAGGAACTAACGAGCATTGTTTAACCTCCATTCTCCTATCAACAATACAAATTAGATGCACCTTGAAGGATGCATCAAATTGTAGCTCAACCTCCTCTTGTTGACAAGCGTGAGATGGGTCCAAATTATAGTGGCGTAGTTGTGATACGTGTCATGTGTGGATCAATACCTTTGAGGTAATTAAAACTAATAGTCTACTGATCTTACTCTCTCAGGAATCTCGAATGGACCAATATATAATGGTGAAATCTTACCCCGTATCATGATCCTTCTATGTCCCAACCTTAGTTAAACACATAAAAAGACTTGATCCCTCACCTCAAACTCAAGAGGTCATATACAGTGACTGACATAGGATTTCTATCATGATTGTGCAGTATCCATCTGCTTCTGAATCAACTAGATCTACCCAGAATTCTCTTGCACGGGATAAGGTCCCAGTAAAGCTACCTCACCTGCCTCTAGCCATCACAAGGGTGATTCACATAGCCTACTGTACAAAGCATCGTAAGGAGATATCTGTATCATTGCCTAATAATTGTTATTATAGGGTAACTCATCTAGATGAATGTGTCTCTCCCAATATCCCCCAAAATCTGGGACACATTCACTCATCATGTTCTCTAACACTTGTATCATACACTCTGATTAGCCATCAGTCTAAGGGTGGTGGACTGTGCTCATAAGAACCTATGCACCCAGTGCCTTCTGAAAACACTATAAGAAATGAAATTTAAAGTGAGAATCCCTATTTGAATTTATAGAATGTGAGAACCTGTGAAGTTGTATTATCTCATGGATATACAACCTTCCAAGAACATTTACATCGAAGGTATCCTTGATCAGCAATAAATGATCAATATTTTTGATCCCATCAACAAAAACCCACCCAACATCATTACCTTAAGGAAACCTTAGTAAACCAGTCATGAAATACATTATTACATAATCTCATTTCCAGTTTTGAATAAGTAACTGGTATAAAATCATGGAAGGTCGTTGATGTTCCTCCATCACATGCTGACAGGTGTAACACATCGTAACAAAACTAGCTACCTCACTTTTCATGCATGGCCATTAGTATTGATGATGGAAGTCATTGTACATCGTGATGCCTCCGGGATGTAGTGCCCAAGATGAAGCATGAAAATCGCACATCATATCACCATTTATATCCATTGGAACCCAAACACATCCATGGATATGGAATATCTCATCAACACATGTGGTCGAACCAGGAGGAGGGACCTGACCTTCCACACTCTCCCATATGACTAGACCCTATGAATTTGATTACTGCCTCATCCTTACATTATCCAATAGAGTAGAGGTCACAAATATTAATGTTAGATATGTCTATCCCTAACTTGTGTGCACCACCATATAGATCTTAGAGAATAACGCCATAAGTTTCCACTAGCTACTTGCATGTTGCACTGTTTGTATCTGAGCCCACGTGCTCAGTGCATCGAACATTACATTACCTTTACCAGTCATGTATTCAATCTTTAAGTCAAAAGACTGTAGGTACTCCACCCACCTTTTTCCACAAATTCAAATAATACAGAGTAAATATATACATGAGGGTTTTTTAGTCTGTATAGAGCAAAAAATGATCTCCCAATAAATAATGTCTCAAATAGTGAAAAGCATGAACAACTACATCTAGCTCAAGATCATGCATAGGGTAATTACTTTCACGTGGCCTTAGAAACTGAGACTCATATGCCAAAAATCTATCCCCCTACATCAGCACTACTCCCACCCCAATACGTGATATGTCACAATTAAGGATGGAAAACTCGGTTCATCAGCACCATGAAAACAACTATCGTGTTTGTGAGACTGAATGGTATAAACAAGTACTCATACAGACCATACCTACTCTGAAAGTTTGTATGAGGTATGTCTGTTGGTCAAATATGTACCCGGTGATATCCTAACCTTAGTTCAATTTTCAAGAATACTCGGGTTCCTAGAATATTATCAATCATTTCATCTATTTGTAGAAAGAGATATCAGTTTTAAGCATTAGCTGATTCAAATTACGATAATCCCCAAATAGCCTTAGAGTTATATCCACATATTTTGAAAAAAGAACTAGAATACCCCACATAAAATTTTTAGGTCAGATAAACCCCTTTTCCATCAAATACTCTAGCTTCCACTTAATTTCTTACAACACCATCGTAGCCACCTAGTATGTATAAATGGATACTGGTACAGCTCATAACACTAGTTCATTGGAGAACTCAACATATCTCTCGAAAGGTAGACTTGAAAATTCATCTGGGAACATGTCCCTGAAACGATCCACCATTAGAAGAATGTCTATCGGACTAACTCCCTGATCATCCAAAATACAAAATAGCAATCTAGGCAGTTATTCTTCCCAACTCATGATAATCTGGTACATTTCAACTCTCCTGGACACCCCATTCACCCTTGTGAGTAAACCCTGCATCCTATGGTGATGTGAAGGTTACCCTTAGGCGATTGTAGACAATTTAAGATTAATAGGATACAAAACAGTCCATCCCAAGAATGACGTCAAACCTTATCATCTCAAAGACATAAATATATCAAATGATGTGACACCCACCAACCTCAAGGGTGTACTCCCAGCACTAGAGAACATCATCCATTCTGATTCCCAATAGTATTTCTAGCATTAAAACACTTTCAAAATACCACACAACAAGCCCAAGGATTTTAACCATAGGTGCTGATATGAAACTATGAGATACACCTGTATCAAAAAGAGAAGATGAAATAGTATAGGCTACTAAGATCATTCCTCTCACCATAGACAGTATAAAACCTATCTCCTCAGAGTTAGGTTGTACATAATAAAATTGACCTATACCATGACCCTGTGAAAAAACCTCACTGCTAAGAGTAGGTCCCCTTCGATGTATAAGAGTAATTGGTGTATGACTACCTCAGGAAAGACCACTATTTCTGCAGCCCGATCGGCCTGCATTGCTCTAGCTCCCATCTTGACACAGATCTTAGAAACCTACTTCCGAACCTAACATCAAAGCTGACCCCCTACCACTCACAACTGGAGGTATGGTCCTGCAGAACCATTGCATGTGGCCCATCCCTCCATAAGCTCGGCACTTGACTAGGTCACAGTCACACTGATTCTTCATGTGTCCTTTCCTGCCACACTAGTGACAAAACACCGAACTACTAGAACTTACAGCCTAACTGATGCTAATCTCATGGGAAGCATCAAAATGGTGCTTCCTTCCTGAAGATATAGAACCACTATGTTGAGAAGAAACATTTTCGTGCTCTATATCCTCAAATTCCCTCAGGTTCCACTCTTTAATCAGTGCCTGATTCACAATCTCAGTGATAGATGTCAACCTGAACATGTTGAGCTAGGATTTGATAGTATGTCAAAGGCCTTCCTCAAAGCATCTCGATCTCGACAGCTCATCAGTAATGTACATCAGTACAATACTATTCAACTCTGTAATGTATGTTGAGTAATCTATAACCGTCATGGTGCCCTGCTCTAGAAGCATGAACTCACTAGATCACTCTTCCCATAGTGTCTTGGGGTATAAGTATTAAAGGAAGTAGGTCATGAAATCTGTCCAACCAATATCTCGTAGCCCTTCAGCCTGGTTCAGAACATCCCACCAGTACTTTACTACTCCATGAATCATATAAGGGGTGAGCTTGACCCTCCACTAAATAGGTGTCTTCAGAAGCTCGAAGATAGTTAGTGTGGTCTCAAGCCACAACTCAGAAGCTTCTGGACTATCATCCCCCAAAAACATGAAAGGATGTTGCTGCTAGAACACCCATGTTAGCTCGGCCCTAGACATGGTAGGCTACGGTGCTCCTTGAAAAGTATGCATATAGAAAAATAACCCCACGTGGAGCTATGCCTCATCACCAATGTCTGAAATTCTCTATTATACCACCAAAAACACTAAAAGAGGACCCACTAGTGTCTCATGGCCCACCACCTTTGAAGCATGGTCATCACCACCCTCTTGGTATACCATTAGAGGTCTTCATGGTGACATGCCTCTATAATGACAAACACTCGCCTCCGAAAGGAATGATATCAAAGTCGCATCTCAAAAGCATAGGACAGGTCAAAAACCTCCTAAAAACATTTCATAACACATAACCTAATCCTAAATCCATGACTGTATAAAAAACAACCACAACACAACTAGAAACACTACCTATCACCCACTCAAAATCCGGGTGTAGGTCAAGTCTTTATTTTTCATTTATTTTCATTTAAAAGTCATTATTTGACATTATTTAACCAATGGTCCAACAATTTTTGATCGTTGAGGACCCATAACACCTCATGAAAAAAAATTTGATTCCCATATCATCCATACAAATAAAATTCACTTCAAAATTTAAATTTAAAAGGTAATTCATTTTCTATTTCATAAGGGCCCACACACCTTATGAATTGAAAGATGATGTCACTTCTCTATCCTCTGCACAAAGTCTATCACAAAATCACGATCAACTATTACAGCACCTATCACAAGAGCATGCGTCAAATAATTCATCTTCAATGGCATGATATAATGAATGATATGTGATTTCTAACAAGAGACTATATGATGCATGAGATGTAATACCCTCATATCATCGGGTTGAAAAAAATAGAAACCACAATTGAATCAATATTATCAGCATAAATCTTTTGTATCCCCAAATGGTGAATTCAAATCAACTGTAATAGTCAAAACCAAAAAATATTAATTTTATTTAGGGTAATTTGGATTTTTCTTGTACATGGGTTTGATACACTCGAGCATAGCTCAATAACAAATTCCATTTTCCTTCATATCCATGTATATTGTCTCCAAACAGTAAACCAAACCATAAAAGAAATTGACTCTGATACCACTTTGTAACGTCCTGAACATGGATTCCACTCAATAGTGACCAAGCCTGGTTGGCTACATGGCCTCAAGCGCACTCCTCAAATGCCAGATTCATCCGACTAGTGGTGAGGGCCTAGTTGAGTTATTGGGGATACTATTCCCTCATTACCAGAGTATATCATAGTTGAATTAAATCAAATTCAATTGCATAAGTAATTTCAATAACTGGACAATAGGTAAAATAGATAAGCAAGACAGGAATATATAACAAGCCATAAGTGTCTTATATACCATGATGCAGATGATACATGTACCTAGAAAACAACCAAAAATATATCGGGAAATAAAGTACAATACACGTATCCAAAAACCAAAAAGACCAAAAAGTGTAACAGTAGCATCACAAGCCTGTGCTGGGTCTCATGATCCCATGTTCTAAAGAAATGATCAACAACTAGTGTAAGGGAGCTTGCCCCTACTATCACCTGAAACCATATAATTTGTTTGGGTCCCCTAGGAGTCCCAAACATGGTGTGAGATAAACATCCCAGTAGGTTTCGTCCCAATGATCTATACAATTATAAGCTTCACTATAAAATATGTGAAACAAGTACAAGTAAGTAGTAATGTATGTGTGAAATCCCAAGGTATATAACCAATGAAAAAAAGTTATACCGAACAACCTCTTGCGGCTCCCTGCAATAAGTGGCAGCTCCAAACAAGGAACCTATAGGCAATATAAATAAAAAACATAGCCTTGTCATAAAACAATACATATCTTGTCCACACAACCGTACTCTATAATGAAAACCATATAAAAACCCCACAACCTTGTCGTACAACCCCATTCATATATCCCACAATTGTTTCATATAATGAAGTGTAGACGATGAAGGGCTGAATCCAATGTATTGAAGACCAAGGCATCATCATCAAGTCCTAGTATCATCTCGATAGAAACTCAGTATAGGCACAGGTTGGAGTCCTAGGGGAATGTGTACTAGCATGTCCTATGTGAGTCCAACAAAGATGTATTTAATGGAAAAAAAGACTGAGACATCCCACAGAATCAAGACCCAAAGTGAATACTCAACCAAGGTGTCCACTACTGCGTTCCAAATCCATGGAGATTCTTCCTTGGAATCTATGTAAATCATCAACCATTCCATACATTTAAAAATTTCTAAACATATGAGTGTACCCACTCATATAAACAATTACATTCATAATCATTCAATGAGTATACCTACTCATTTAAACCAGCATATCTCATGAGTATATCCACTCATGTACTCCACTTCCATCTAATCATGTCGCATGGTTATACCCACCCACTTATCACCAATTTCCATTTAACACATCACATGGATATACCCACCCATTAATCATAATTACCAAAAAACCATTTAAGCAATCTAAAAAAAACATGAAAGTACACCCACTCATTTAACAAGTTCCATTTAAGCATTTAATCAATTTATGCATGACATATTATTATAACACAAGACAAGGAGGCAGGACATCACTGACAAAAAAAACATTATGTGCATATTTTTTTATCAAATAATGAGGATTTATTTTAATTATAAAACCCATGAATTTCAATGTTTTATTAAAATAATGGGTAATTTTAATTTTAGAAAGATTATGAACAATATTGTGAAAAGTGCATAATTTTACAATTTTGACAGATTTTTACCAAAAGGGTATTTTTGTCATTTATTAAAATATATAAGTCAAAAATTACTGATTAATTTTTTTCATAATACTAATTTTATTTTCTTCAACTTTATCTTTATGACCTAGAACTGATTTGAAGATCTATTAGTCCAAAAAATTTATTGAATTTGAATCTTTTCTAGGTGGACAACGTGGACCTCACCACCGTAACGGATGCACAAACCGATCACCTCGCCTCTAATTTAGGTTTTTTTTACTTGGGATATCACTAGGACACATAGGAATGACTCTTAAACAATTTTGGGGTAGTTTTGATGTCATTAATTTTTCCATTGATCGTTATACATTTGAAGGAAGCTTCCTAGAAATTTCGGCCATAAAAAGTCATATTCAAGGAAAATTCCATTCCTCCTTAATAAAATGTCTAAATGAGCTTAAATGAGGAGGTTGAACAGAAAACACATTTAAGATCAACTTTTATGAAAAATTCCATGTGTTAATCTAACATTTATTGTGCCAAAAATGCACAAACTTTTAGGGGATAGAATTCTTCCTATAAAAGGGGGCTCTCGCCTCCTTCCCAAATCAGCAGCTCGACACCAACAGCCAAAGAGGGTTCCCAACGGGGCCTCATACAATGATAGTCCTTTCTTAAAACCCCATTTCATCATTTTATTATATTTTAATTTTAGTTTGGTTTTATTTTTCAATTATATTTCATATTTTATTTTTATCAATCCATGCCTTTGTGTTTCTCCATCTACATTTCTTCATTTCATTCCATATCTCTCTCTTCTCTTCCACCCACCCCACCAAGTAATCTATTACTCTCAGAAAGTATAGGATAACCCCATGGCTTGGCCAAAGGGGAGGTGAAGGTGATCATGAATTTTATTTAATGTTTAATTTTATGTTTGTAGATATATTTGTGTAGCATGCATGAGTTTGTCGAATGTCCCTGATGTTGTGACTACCACAGATATCATGAAACTCAACCTATACATATTATTTTATTTAATAATTTTTCCTCTCACAATTGGTTAGTTCTTCAAACATTGGAGTTGAGATAATCAATGGATGAAACAACTTCAATTGAACCGGGTCTTGGATGATGACATAATCTAGAGAAAGGCGTGTCCCCGACTTGGATTAAAGGAGGAGGTGGAATTGAGAGTGCTCAAACATTCAATGATATTCCACAATTTATAAGTAACGAATAGTAATTCAAACATGAGATTTTGTGTTTGGTTTATCAAACTGAAATAAAAAATATAAAGCAGAATAATGATTAAATATTAAACCAACCCCGAAAAACCAAGTTCTTTCTTACTAATTCATTCAATTTAGACTTGAATCATAGTAAAAAAATTTAATTATTGCTTCACATATCATTATTTTAAATAATAAAAAACCCAAAAATATTTTAATCACTTTCATCTAATAAACAAAACCAAAAAATGGATAGAATAGGTGAATTAAATAAATTAAGTGTACTAAATTAAGAAATATCTTAAAGAGAGATGACCCTGGTCTACCACTATTCTGCACTAGGAAAAATATAATTATTTTTGTCCACACCCCACAACAGATGTGCGTCAAAAATGACGATGTTTCTGGGGATCTAATCATTAGTTCATTTACTTTATCTATTTTGACATATTTTTTATATATCATTTTATTTAAAAAACTAAAAAAATACTTCCTTTATGTATTCAAATTCAGAATATAATGCATGGAAAAATTACTCATAGGTGCGACAACATAAACAAGAAGAAGATGAAAATTTTAGTAGAGATCAGAAACATGGACATAGATAAAGAATTGAACAACTAACCAGAAAGGCTAATAGAGATTTTGATTATGTTAATGCATTAATAGAGAAAATCAACCCTAATGTAGATTAAGAACATGAGAAAGTGGTGGAATAAATGTCACCACTTATATTTGAAATTGAATAACATGAGGAAGCAAGGGAGGAAGATATATCTGTTGAGCTACAAGTGGGAGATCAACACTGATTTGATGAATTCTTGATTAAATATGAGGAACTACCTAACTTCCCCATACAATAAAAAGAATAAGAATCAGAACCACTGAAGGAAGAAACCACCTAAGTAGTGGAATTTGAAGTCAAGATGGTGGTTCCTGACTACCCACCTTTAGACTCAGAGAGTATACTCCAAGAGGCACTTACCACTAAGGCAGAGATTAAAGCTGAACCGACTCAGGGAGTTGAACCATTCATTGACTCTGTCCCTTCTAATTTTATTGATATGAATTCTACATCACCCCATGTGGTTTTGATTATACAGAATTAGACAACCTCAACTCTGCCTTGGAGGACGAAGAAGAACCTCGATGTGCACATGCTGAGGAACATACGGAGTTCCCCAGACACATTGAATATTTATTGAAGGACGTTCATGAAGATATTGTAGTGTATTTCCCTATGGAAACGATGACAAAAGATTCCTTTATGGTGAATAATTTGATCTTGATACTTCATGTTGTAATATTATTCAAATTGAATTACACTCTGACATTCCCATTGACTATTATTTTGATGAATCCTACATCAAGTAACTAATGGACAGAGAATAATAAGTTGCACAAGTATCAACAAAGAAAGAGGATGATTCATACTTCATCCTACCCCAACCATACATGTTATAACTAATTGTAAAGGGGGGGATATAGTACACTCTTTCCCAGAAGGATAAAGAAAAAGATGGGAAACGCCACATGTGGTCGTTCAAATCAAAGAATTATTATCCTCCATCAGAATTTGGATAATAGTAGATACTACACTATTGAGGCAGTCAGAATTCATGGCCCACATGGGGGATAATACCAAGATTTATCTTTAAATGCTTTCTAGGAATTTATATTTCAATTTATATTAACTGAAATAATTTAGCATGTGGTCACCTCCCTCCTTTATTTTGAGATTAACAAAATGATCATTGTGATTAATTGAGTAATTTTATTTTGTAGGATCATGACGGTAGAAGGAATCCCCAAACATTAAAGGGAATGACCAAGTTTCATGGGAAAAGGGTGTTAAATTTTATTGTTTTATCTTTTTAACACTCCACATTTTTTTCTACAACATGTTTTTGTCTTTAAAGATAAAATTTCATGCCCACATTTGAATTCATGTTTTACTCGACTTATTAAAGAGGCATGAGTTTCTTAGGAATCCTGTGATTCTATGTTTTAGATTTCAATATTGATATGATTAAATGATTGAAAAGAATTATTGAATTTTTAAAATGAATCATTGATATTGAAGTAATGACTCATGATTTGAAGGAATTAATTGATTCATGTAAATGAAATTTCTCTACCATCCTTCATGCAATGAATTTCTAATGTTCATGTGAATTGAATTATTAGTCAAACCTTGAGGGATTGTCCAATGTTATATTTTCCATTTCGAAGAGGATTTATAGACCATGTACTTCCTATTTATTCTTGAGTATATTTCTTTGATGATCTTGGGACATGTAACTGAGAAGAACTAGTATTCAAACTTATCAAAGCTATGACTATGAAAAACACATAAAAAAATGATTGAGGCATATTTTTGAAATCCAATTTTCCTTAAAAGACAACCTTTACATCAATCCTTATTTTATCCCGTAGAGACAATGATTGACATTTATAGGAATGAGTCATGTTTCAAGCCACTTTTATCCATTCATACAATCCATTAAGTATTTTCATGATTTTTCAATATTGAAGTGTGGGGTTAAAGGGAATCATGGTGGACGGGATAATATACATTTTAAGGAATAAGTGTGGGGGTATTATTATGGTAATTGTAAAAGGTTGTGGAATCACTAATTATACTCTATTTTTTCACCTCTTGAATTAAAAAAATAACAAAAATGACAAAAACAACCAACAAAAAGAGAAAAAAATTGGGTTGTGATTTGGGAAAACCAAAAATCACTATTTTCTAGACCGATGTTCTTATGATCGTATGTGGTTAGATGTTGGATGTGAGATTTGATACAATCATAACTTTCAAAAAAAATAAAAAGTAAAAAATAAAAAAATCAAGTGGGTGCACAAATCATCCACTATTATTACTTGATCACAACCTTTTCATTGAGTTTGGAGAATTATCTACTGCTACTTTGAAGGGGATAATTTCGTTATATTTTTTCTTTTGATATAATGCATAATAATTAAGAGTTTAGACTCCTTCTTGAGCCTTAATTTTTAAAGAATGAAATCATACCAACCTTAAAACTTAGAGTCAATAAAACCTTAATTGAAATTCCTCATGATTTTATTTGAGTTTTGTCTTTACAATGTAGAGAAAGTAGTTTATTTACATGACAATGGCTAATGAGCATGTTCTCATGATATGAGAATAACTCTACGTGAATTGTATAATGAGTGATGAGATAAAATAATAAAAAGTGAGGTAAATCATGAATTTTCATGTTTAATAATAATTAATCAAGGATCTTGAATGAATTAAAGTATAAGTTCCATCAATTTTCAAAGATTAAAAGTAAAATATGTGAATTATTTGTTTCATTGAAAAATAGGAAATTAAATTGATATTTTATGAAGATTTTTGAAATTTTGATTTCACATTGATTTTTTTTTGATTTTATTACCTTGGAATTTAAATATTGGTAATATTGGTGTCCTTTGATTTCCATTTTGAGATTTTATACTTGGGGAAAAGCATGGTTTAAGTGTGGGGGTATTTGACAGAGAAAATTAATGTGCATATTTTTGATCAATATTGATGATTTTTAATGTTTTTCAATGATAAAACCCATGTATTTCATTGTTTTATTAAAATAATGGGTAATTTGAATTTTAGAATGATTATGAGAAAAATTGATAAAAGTTCTTAATTTTGGAATTTTGAAAGACTTTTACCACAAGGGTATTTTTTCATTTCATAAAAAATATAATTCCAAAATTCATGATTTTTTTTAGAATCCTGATTTTATTTTATTCAAATTTCTCTTCAGGTCCCATTGTTGATTCGAATGTCTATTAGTCCAAAAAAATCATTGATGTTGGAAACTTTTCTGGGTGGACAGCATGGACCCCAACACTGTAATAGATGCACAAATCTGTCTCCTCACCTCCCATTTATGTTATTACACTAGGGATAACACTAGAACACATCAGAACAACTCTAAAACAATTTTGGTTGAGTTTATAAGTCAATAAGGTTTCTATTGATCATTATACATTTGAAGGAATCTTATTAAAAATTTTGGCTATAAAAATCATTATTCAATGAGAATTCCATAACTGTGTAATACAATAGATAAATGAGATGAATGGTGGGGGGTGAATGGAAAAAATGTTTGTGAACAAATTTTATGAAGGGTTCCATGTGTGAATCGACAATTTAATGGGCCAACAACATGCAAAATTTCAGAAGACAGAATTCTTCCTATAAAAGGAGGCCCTCGACTCATTCCCAAATCATCAGCTCAACACCCACAACTAAGGAGGGATCCTATCAGGGCACGGGCCGATTCTTCTCCTCTTGCCGCCCCTTATTTCTTATTTTAATTTTATTTTAATTTTATTTATTATGAGTTTTCAATTGTAATTAAATTTTAGTTTTATTAATCCATGTCTTTGTGTTTCTCAATCCACTTTTCATCATTTCTTTACCCATCTCTCTCTCCACTTCCACCCACTCCACCAAGTAATATATTACTCTCGGAAATGAGAGGTTGACGCTGAGACTTGGGCTAGGGGGAGGTGAATTTTATCTTGAATTTTATTTAATGTATAATTTTATGTTTGTAGATAGATTTGATTAGCATGCGTGGGTAAGGAGAATGTCCCCGATGTTGTGACTGCTTCCGATGACATGCAACTCAACCTATCCCTATTCTTTTATTTAATCATTTTTCCATGTCTCTATTGTTTATTTCTTCACACGTTGGATTTGATCTATTTAATGGATAAAATAGATTCAATTGAATTGGGTCTTGGAAGATGACATATTCTAGACAAAGGTGTGTCACCAGCCTGGATTAAAGGAGGAGGTGGAATTGAGAGTTATCAAACATTCACGGATATTCCACAATTTATAAATAGAGAATAGTATTTAAAACTTGAGATTTAATGTTTGTATTATCAAAGTGAAATAAAAGATATAAAGGATAATAATTATTGATCATTTAACCAACCCCCAAAACCAAATTCTTTCTTTTTAATTCACTTATAGAAAGGGGGGTTTCCCAATGCCTGTAGAGTAATTTTACCAACGGTTTGAAGAAACCATTGGTAAAAGCTGGTTAAATCATATTTTCCCAACTTTTTTTCAAAACTGTTGGGAAATTTATAATATATTCATATTGTTTTCTTAAACTGTTGCTATAGAAAGGTTTAAATCATCCTTTACCAACGGTTTTTACAAACTGTTGGGAATGTTTTTGCCAAATTTCACAAATGCTCGAACTCCTCCATTCCACGCGACTACAACCCTAAACAAAAGGGATAATTGTGATTTTCCATCCCTTATGGCTGAATTCCTTCCATATTTATGATTTATTAGTTCTTCCCTTGTATATATAAGTGATACTGCATCTACTATTTGGGATTTATGTTTTCATTTGGGTGAAGTGGAGAAGCGGGATTTAGTTTACCCTACTGCGGAAATTCTTCGTTCTGATCCATTTTCAAAATTTCTTAGTACTACACTTCTAATTTGTAAGCGATACATTCATTTTAATGTTCTACATCTACACTTTTGGTTTTCTATTTTGATTTGGGTGTGTATGACTTTTGTTTTCTGTTTGATTTGGGTGGTTGTGTTAGGATTTGACAGTGAATCAAATTCGATTCAAAATGAATTATGTTTTAATATCATCCATAAATTTTTAATTCTTATAAGGCTTGGTATTTTTGGGAATTTTGTGTTAATATCATTCATATTCCACATGATTCACATCATGGTAAGAATGTGTGATGATGTTGTTAAGATCAGAGAGAAAACTCATACTCTCCAGGCTATTTATTGAGGCATGGTTAGTCATGAGTGATAATTGACTTCCTAATATGGCTATACTAATATAACTTTAGGGTGAATTAAATATGGTCCTCACTGTACGTTGTATATTATGTTTCTTTCTTGGACAATACCCAATTTAATGATGGTTGGGTGCTTTTCACTAGCCATTCTCGCATGTGTATTCATCCATAACAATGTTATATAAGTCACATGTTTAATTCAATAATATTATTATCATTGGCATAAATTATTATTAAACTCAAATTTAAAAATAAAAGTTTTTGTCTATACATTATGAAATTAACCCGTTTTACAATCCATGAACAACCTATTAGTGTATAAGCATAAACTTTATCCACACATGGGGTGTGATTTACTTGAGGAACTAATTAGATAATTAAGGGTATGACCATAGAGGTTCCAAGAATGATTTATTGAACAGTAATGAATGTTTTGGGATGCATGTAACACATAATCGGGTCTGAGGCATGTGCCTCAATTTGGGATGCCTACAAAGGGGACTTGAAGTCTTATTTTACCAATGGTTGTGTGCAACCATTGGTAAAACTCTTCCCTTTACCAATGGTTTGATTCAATGACAAGGCAATTCACCTTTATTAATGATTTTAGATTTAGAGTTATTAACATGACTCACACTCTTTCCACCAATGAACCAGATGACTGTGTTTTAGCTCAAGAAGGTAGGTCGGATTTTAGAATTTATTGAGCCTCTTGTATAATACTACTTCCTATAGTTGTAACTATGTTTTTCTTCTTGATACATGACATATATTACCATCATTCAGTATATGATTCTGTTATTAGTTTGTATTACTGATTTGGTTATTTTCATCCATTTCCAATATTTTCCCATTTTTATCTTTATTACACTTTTTAACTGATAATGTTAAAACTTTGAAACTT
Organism: Viscum album; assembly: GCA_963277665.1. Classification (NCBI taxonomy): domain Eukaryota; kingdom Viridiplantae; phylum Streptophyta; class Magnoliopsida; order Santalales; family Viscaceae; genus Viscum; species Viscum album. Next base: position 956,044,397 of record OY728148.1, on the reverse strand, counting down.
AGGTAATGAGGGAATATTCTCCCCCATACACAGCAAAGGCTCTCACTACATGTCAACAACATTTTTAATTTTGGTAGATGTGCTTGAGGCCATGTGGCTATCTGGGTTTGGGTCACTAATGAGTGGCATCCTGGTTTGGGAAGTCAGAATTCCTAGATATCCTTTTTATAGGTGTTTCTAACCAAATCCAACCCTATAACTATTGAATTCCCCTTTCCAAAATCAATTGGGACATGATTCAATTAATACACCTACATTATTCAGAGTTTGTATCCTAGTACATACATTCAAATGACCATAAATCTTCATCTTCTTTATGTTTTTTTATCGGAATGGATTTTCTATGTTATGTTTTTTAGGTTACACATTAGTTATTTGTTTCTAATTACTTCCATATTTGTTTTCATTATAGGAAATGAAACCCATTGAAGAGATGCGGTGGAAAAAGATGACAAAAAATTATCATCGCATGACACAGATGGGTGTTCCTCCACTCATCCATGTTGTGAGTATTTTATTTCAAATATATATATTTCAATAACTTATAATTTCAGGTGTTTACTTTTGTGTTAAACTTGTTTTCAGGATCTACCCCCTGGATAAGAGATATCTGATTAGGAGCCTGCTATTGCTCCCAGTATAGAGGCTGGTGGAAGGAGGGGGGTGGTGTCAGAGTTAGACAATCATCTGGTGATCCTGGTATTAAGGCTAGTGGTACGAGGGGGAGGAGGGGGCATAATCGCTTGTGTGGGATGCAGGGGAGGGGGCGTACTCGCTTGCGTGCGGTATGGAACTGCCAGACAAAGTTGATGGTTCAATACAATGATGAATGACAAATGATTGATAAATCTGGGTAGGAATGTCGCAGTTTTTTGGCGACGATAGCTAAATAATCCGACATTATTCCGGTCAGCCCTCTCTCTTGGAGAAATCTGCAACACGAAGTCAAGGTTAATGTGTGGGCACAAATATGGGTAAAAAACTATTGGATTTAATTTAGTATTTTCTTATATTTATAATAATTAATCTATTAGGTGTCAGCATCAGTTTAACTTCCCTGATGGCGAAGGTGCATAACCATCAATTTTAAAGGATCTAGGAGATCTTTGGAGAGGTTATAAGCATGAGTAGTATGTTGGATGGTGTGATAGAGTGGGAACAGAGTTGGAGACAATACCTATCATGGATGGATACCCAATAGAGCAACATCATCAAATGATTACCCATCGGGAGACTGCCAAATTTAAGGTATTAATCACATTTGAAGTATTTAAATATCGGTTTTCATATTTTGAATTAATATGAGATTATTTATTATTAATCATTATTTAGGAATCTTACGAAAAAAAATTGATTCAAAGAAATACCTCCACAATTTGGGGTGCACTACTACGTCAGATCATGAGAGGTAGCTGGTACGATATTGTTGTTTATAATTTTGCTTTAGGACTTTCCCTTTTTATTGTTTCCGACATAAATTATGTGATTTATTGAATATAGTATATATCATTATACTTTCACTTTATATTATTTAAATATCATTACTGAAGAAAAAATTGAAGGTTGAATGATGTCTAACTCGAGAAAAATTGTTTTGCTCGTGTAGAAGGAAAAAATATGAAACTGTGGTTAATGAACTGATGCAAGAAAAGATTGTAAGTTTTAATTTGTTTATTTAAAAGTTTAATATATATTTTGAGATTTAATAATCTATTAATATTTTTAATAGGCTGATATAGAGGCCCTTGATGCCCTGGAGCCTGACAATTTAGTGCCACATGATCATTTATATCAGGTTTTGGGAGATGAGCACTATGGTCGATTATGCTTCCGACCTGGTTAGAATATAGTCCCAACAAGGTATTGGTCCTCTCTAGGTATCCATTCTAGTACCACAGAGATCAAACAAGTCAAAAAAACATGCAAGATAGTCTGATAAAAGGGACATAGAGATGGAAGAACTGGTTCAAATGTGGGAGGAAGAATTTATGAAACAGATCAAAGATTTATCTTCATCAAATCCACCAGAGGCCAGAGTGGATTGTCAGACATATATGTCGCTGATGTGTGCATTATCTTATGCACCATGCATCAGTTCTATTGGTGGTCGAGATGATGACGTTCCTGGTGATGACGAGAATACTGAAGAGGACGAGGGTGAGGATGAGGATGAGAACGAGGGAGAGGATGGGGCCGATGGCGAGGATGGGGCTGAGGATGAGCACAGGGATGATGATGAGGATGATAACGAGGACAAATATGGTGGTGAGGATGAGGCTGATGATGACAGTGGAGTTGGTGATGGTGATCAGGGGAAGATTGATCCATTACATTTTTGAATTCTGTATAACTCTTTATTTTTTAACATTGTTTTTCACTCTGGTATTTATATTTATTAATTAAGTACAACTATTTATTTTTTACCAAATATGGAAGCCTATTGATGTTATAATGGTTTATGGGGCTTCTGGGGCTTGTTCGGAACTCGGAACCCCGATCGACGTAAAAAACACTATGCCTCACAGTTAGTAAAAAATTTAATTCCATCCCATAGGGTGTCTAACAACCATATAGGGATATATAGTAAAAGAAATTTGCATGATTTTCCCTAACCATGCACCAGGGGATGCACATAATGCACAATGTCTATAGTTTTAGTAAAAGATATTATCACTATTGTTCCACGATTTGCCTAACTGGAATACAGAAAATCAACCAAATGCATTTAGATTGTGTTGATACTTTAGGAAAACGATACATGATTCATATGTGACATGTACGGGTCAACTCTGCCTCAATATAAGGCACGGTGTGGCTGGTATCACTCAAAGTGTCTCTCTTTTATTTAAAATGGACACCCTTTTACTTAAAAACAACTGGCATACAGAAAACTAACCAAACGTATCTGGAATATGTTGATACTTTAGGAAATTGATCCATGGGTCATATGTGATGTGTACGACTCAATCCCAACTCAATCTGAGGCATAGTGTGGCCTATACCACTCAAGGTGTCTCACTATTATTTGAAATGGATAACATTTTAAGTAAAAACAAAAACTGTCATACGGAAAATGGACCAAACGTATTCAGATTATATTGATACATTAGAAAAACAATCCATGGTACATTTTTTATGTGTAGAAGTCAACCCCGCATCAATCTGATGCACGGTGTGGCCGGTACCACTCAAAGTGTCTCACTTTTATTTGAAATGGACCAGATTTTTAGTGAAAACAACAACTGACATACGGAAAACTGATCAAACACATTCGTATTGGGTTGATACATTAGGACAATGATACATTGGTCATTTGTGATGGGTACAAGTCAACCCCACCTCAACCAGAGGTCTCGTGTGACTGCGATGGCCGAAAACACACTCCACATGTTGTAAATGGACAAAACATGCGTTTAACAGTCAAATGAAAGCCGAAAGACATCGCAATGACATTAAATCACAATAAAACTCCCTAATTATTATTCATAATGTGTACGAGGATACATAACGTTATTCAGACTCGTGTTTGCGCGAGATAACTAAATATGTGTTTTTTGTTTTTTAGGTGTTTGGCATGCTTGAAAAGCATGCGTGTGGTGGTGAAAACCGGCCGAATGATCTTTATATGCCATGAAAGCAGACGAAAAAAGGGTGAGTGAATTTTGAAGTGTTCAAATAGATGGCACGTTAATCAGAGGTGTCGTGTGACCGCGCTGGCTGAAAAACACATTCTGCGTGTTGTAAATGGCCAAAACTTGTGTTTAACGGTCAAATACATGTCTAACGACATCATAATGACTTGAAATCACACAAAAACAACCTAATTATTATTCATGAGGTGTAATAGGAGAAAAAAATCTATTCGGACATGTGGTTTGTACTGAACGGCTGAATATGTGTTATTTAGGTGTTTGGAGCATTTGAAAAGCGTGCGTGGGGTGGTCAAAAGCAGCCGAATGACCTCGGAATTCCATGAAATCAGATGACAGCAAAGGGTGGGTGAATTGTGAAATGGTCGGCTAGACAACACATCAATCAGAGGTGTCGTGTGATCGTTGTGGCTGAAAACACACTCCCCATGTCGTAAATGGCCAAAACATGTGTTTAACGTTCAAATGCATGTGGAATGACATTGTAATGACGTGAAATCACACGAAAAAACCTTAATTATTATTCGTGAGGTGTAAGAGGAGACAACATGTCATTCGTATGCGCGGTTTGTGCGACACGGCTGGATATGCATTTTTTAGGTATTTGGCGCGCTTGAAAAGCATGCAAGGGGTCGTCAAAATCGGCCGAACGACCTCGAAATTCCATGAAATCGGACAAAAACAAAGGGTGGGTGAATTTTGAAAAGATCGGCCAGATAGCACATCAATCGGAGATGTCGTGTGACCGCGCTGGCCGAAAACGCACTCTGCATGTCATAAATGGCCCAAACATGTGTTTAACGGTCAAATCCATGTCGAATGACATTGGAATGACTTCAAATCAAATGAAAACACCCTAATTATTATTCTTGAGGTGTACGAGACGACAACACATCATTTGGATGCGCGGTTTGTGTGTCACAGTTGAATATTTTTTTATAGGTGTTTGGCACGCTTGAAAAACATACGTGGGGTGGTCAAAATTGGCCGAACGACCTTAGAATGCCCTGAAATTAGACAACAACAAATGGTGGGTGACTTTTCAATTGGTCTCCCAAATGACACATTACTCAGAGGTGCCGTGTGATCGTGCTAGCCAAAAACACACCCCACGTGTCGTAAATTGCCCAAACATGCGTTTAACTGTCAAATGCAAGCCAAATGACATCATAATGAATTGAAATCATATTGAAACACTCTAATTATTATTTTTGAGATTAATGAGTAGACATAACTTCATTTGGATGAACGGTTTGCATGGAATAGCTAAATATGTGTTTTTTAGGAGTTTGGAACGCTTGAAAAGGGTGTGTGGGGTGGTCAAAACCAGCCGAACAACCTCAGAATGTCATGAAATTAGACGACAACAAAGGGTGGGTGAATTGTGAAATTTTCAGCCAAATGGTATGCCAATCAGATGTGTCATGTGACCGAAGTGGCCGAAAATGCACTCCACGTGTTGTAAATGGCCAAAACATGCATTTAACTGTCAAATGCATTCTGAACAACATTTAAATGACTTGAAATTAGATGAAAACACCCTAATTATTATTCGTGAGGAGTATGAGGAGACTAAATGTCATTTGAATGTGCGTTTTTCACGACATGACTGAATATTTGTTTTTTAGGTGTTTGGCGTGCTTGAAAAATGTGTGTAGGGTGGTCAAAACCAACCGAACGACTTTAGAATTCCATGAAATCAGAATACAACAAAGGTTGGGTGAATTTTGAAATGGTAGGACAGACGACACATCAATCAGAGGTTTCATGTGATTGCGGTGGCCGAAAACACACTTTGCATGTCATAAATGGACATTGCATGTGTTCTACAGTCAAATACATACCAAACAATATCAGAATGACTTGAAATCACATAAAAAACCCTAATTATTATTCTTAAAGTGTAAAAAAATAAAAAACGTCATTCGGACCCACAGTTTGTATGGCACAGTAGAATATGTGTTTTTAGGTGTTGTCGCGCTTGAAAAGCATGCGTAGGGTGGTAAAAACAAGCCGAACGACCTCAGAATGCCATGAAATCAGACGAAAACAAAGGTTGGGTGAATTCTGAAATGGTCGGCTAGATGTAACATCAATCAAAGGTGTCGTTTGACCGCAGTGGCCGAAAACATACTCCGCGTGTCGAAAATGGCCAAAACATGTGTTTAACGGTCAAATGCATATAGGACGACATCATAATGACTTGAAATCACACAAAAACACCCTATTTATTATTTTTGAGGTGTATGAGGGGAAAACACGTCATTTAGATTCACGGTTTGCATGGCATGTCTGAATATGTGTTTTTTTGTGTTTGGTGGGCTTGAAAAGTGTGTGTGGGGTAGTCAAAATTGGTTGAACGTCTTCAAAATGCCATGAAATTGGATGACAACAAAGAGTCTGTGAATTATGAAATGGTCAGCTAGACACCATTCCAATCAAAGGTTTCATGTGAGCACGGTGGCCGAAAACGCATTCTGTGTGTCGTGAATGGCCAAAACATGTCTTTTACGGTCAAATACATACCGAACGTAATCGAAATGACTTAAAATCACACAAAAACACCCTAGTTATTATTCGTGTGGTGTAAAAAAAGACGAAACATCATTCTGAAACAGAGTTTGCACGGCACAATAGATTATTTGTATTTTAGGTGTTTGGTGCACTTGAAAAACTTGTGTGGGGTGGTCGAAACTAGCCGAACGACCTCAGAATACCATGAAATTAGATGAAAACAAAGAGTGAGTTAATTTTGAAATGGTCAGCTAGACGACATGTCAATCCGAGGTGTTGTGTGACCGCAATGGCTGAAAATGCACATCGGACAGCCCCACAGACAACCCCCCACACCCCTGGATAGCCCCCCACACCCCTCGGATAGCCCCCACCCCGGCCAGCCCCCCACCCACCGGACAACCCCCCCTGAATAGCCACCCACCACCCAAACATCCCCCCCACCCAACGATCCATGGATCATTTGTTACGGGTACGAGTCAAACTCACCACAATTCGAGGCACGGTGTGACTGGTATCACTCAAAGTGTGTCACTTTTGTTTGAAATAGACAACATTTTAAGTGAAAACAACAACTGACATACGACAAATCTTCACAACGCTACACATATATTCTTGAAATTAATGGTTAAAAAATAAAATATGGTATATTGTTCATACGTTACTAAAAGAAAATATTCACAAGTCATAGATTGAAACACAATGGGTCAAAGTATATATAGACAAACATGAATTATAATAGGAATGAGTCTCGACATCCCATCACGAACATGCACCAACACTTATGTTCTAATTCTCAATCATGGGCCGTTCATTCTATATAATAACATACAAGAAATAAATATCATATAGTGATTTCATATTAATCCTATGAACACTCAATCATACCATATAACAAATTGGTCATCAAGGCTACACATAGATTCTTGAAAAATAAGTTTCAACGTCTCATAAAAATACCCCAATGGTGAGGAATGCATATAGTGACACCATAGCCCCATGGATCACCTCAATCCCATCCTCAAACAATGGGTTCTAGGACCAAACAAATGTCCCTTTGGGAACCCAATACCAAAGACATAATTTAATATTCATACCCCCTACCCATGATGGGGATTCATCTCACATAAGACCTAGGAGAGAAAATTACAATTAGCCACATACCCCCTTATTCTAATTGAAAAGTCTATGAAAAACATGTAGGCTATTCCGGTAACCCATCTCATATGTCGAGATTGGACAATTCTTTCCACTAACACATCAGGAACCATTTATACATGGATACATAATCATTAGAGGAATATAAACATCCCACGTGCTTCCTATAACTCATCCTAGGTCAAAGCAGATGACCACTACCATTGTCTATCGTATGGGTTTCATGATCCTTGCCACTCTACCCAAGTTTTTCTGTTGGTTTTAAGATACTTAACCCATGATCATGACTAAACATCCCATGTTCTTCCTAAAACATGTAGGTTTTTTCTCTTTTGTGTATTGGTGTTGTGGTTTGATGTGGGAATTAATTCTAAATTTTGAATACTATTATTTTTGTTGGATTGTGGTTTGAGTGAGGAATGAATTCTAAATTTGGAATACTCTTATGGGTGTTTTTTGTATTTTCTATAACATGTAGTCCTTTTCTCTTATGGGTGTTATTTCATTTGAATTTCTAAATTAAAAAATTTCTAAATTCTGGAATGAATTCTAAATTTTGAATACTTTGGATGGGGATTTTTTTATTGGTGTTGTTGCAGGTCTGGGGAGGGGTTGCTATGTTGTTGCAGGTCTGGAGAGGGGAGATGGGCCTGTTGCTATGGAGCTGAGCAATAGGATACCAACATTTTCAAAACCATTGGTATAGATACTATAATATAATTATTCCAATGGTTTGTTTAAACCATTGGTATAGTTTTATACGAACGGTTATAACAAAACCTTTTGTATAGCCTTATGGATTTCTATATCCCCTTTATACCAAAGGTTTTAACCATTGGTATAATTGTAACACACATATACCAACGGTTTACAAACCTTTGGTATATGTTATACTTTAACACACATATACTGACAATTTGTAGCAAACCGTTGGTATACATTCTATTTTGACACATATACCAATGGTTTTCACAGAACCGTTGGTATAGGCCTATTTTCACGCCTTACTTGGACACGGTTGAGGGAACCGTTGATATACTATATACCAATGGTTTCTAGGCCTTTACCAAGGGTTTACAACAATTTCTAAAGTGTAAAATTCCAGTAGTGATTCATTCTATCAAGACTTGCATCTTAGTATAAATTTATAATTCTTGCTTCACATGTCATTATTTTTAATAATAAAAAAACAAAAAAGATTTTAATCACTATCATTTAATAAATAAAACCAAGAAAAGAGATAGAAAAGGTGAATTAGATAATGAAAGTGAACTACATTGAGAAAGATCCTCAATAGAGATGACCATGGTCTTCCACTGTGTTGCACTAGGAAAAATATAATTATTTTTTTCCACACCCCACGGTAGGCGTGCATCAAAACTGAATCTGTTTTCAGGGAGCCAATAATTTGTTCATTTTATTTTTCAATTTTCACAACTAATATAGATTAAATTTCATTTAAAAAACTAAAAAATACTGCGAAGATGTATTAAAATAATAATATTATGCATGGAAAAATTACTCATAGGTGCAGCAACAACAACAAGAAGAATATTAGTATTTTAGAAGAGCTTAGGTGCATGAACTTAGAAAAAGCATTGAACTACTATCCAGAAAGGCTGATAGAGATTTTGATTATGTACATGCATTAATGGACCAACCCAACCCTATGCTAGAGAAAGAACCTGAGAAAATGGTGTAAGAAATTTCACCAATTATATTTGAAATTGAAGAACCTAAGGAGGCAAGGGAGTAAGACGTACCTACTGAGCTACAAGTGAGTGATAAAAAATATTGGATTAATTATTGATTAAATATGAGGAACTACCTGACCTCTCCATACAATACAAAAAAGATGATTCAACACCACAAAAGGAAGAAACCACCCATGTTGTGGATTTTGAATTCAAGATGGTGGAACCCGACTACCTGCCTCCATCCTCATAGAGTCTACACCAAGAGGATCTTACCACTAAGGCATAGATTGAAGGTGAACCCACTCAGGGAGTTGAACCATTCATTTACTCTATCACTTATAATTTTATTGAATCCTATTTCTTCACCACTCTTTGTGGTTTTGATTATACAGAATCAGAAAATCTCAGCTATGACGTGGAGGATGAAAAAAACCTAGATGTGAAAATTCCGAGGAACATATAGATCTCCCTAGATATGTTGAATATTTATTGAAGGATGTTCATGAAGACATACTAGTGGATTTTCGTAAGGAAACCATGATAAAATCTGCTTACATTGATGGGGAATAAGTTGATCTTGATACTTCATGTTTTAATATTATTCAAATAGAATTACACTCTGACGTTCCTATTGACTATTCTTTTGATGAAGCATTCCTAGAGGAACCAATGGACAGAGAATAAGAGGTTTCACAAGTAGCGACCAAGAAGGAGGATGATTCATACTTTATCCTACCCCCACCATGAAAGATATACATCATTTTTAAGAGGGTGGGGATATGGTGTACTCTATCCCTGGATAATTACTAACCCTGAAGGATGAAGTACAAGCTAGTAAAAGCCACATGTAGTGGTTTAAATTATTGAAGCATCATCCTCCATCAAACATTGGATAACCGCTGGTATTTCCCTCTAGAGGTAGTCAAAATTCAGGGCCAACTTAGGGGATAATACCAAGATTTATCTTTACTTGCTTTCTAGGAATTCAGATGTCAATTCATTTTCTTTGAAATAATTTAGCATGTGGCCCCTCTATATTTTTTTAGCTTAAATGAAAGGATCATTGTGATTAATCGTGTAATTTTCTTTTGTAGGATCATAATGATAGAAGGAAGCCCCAGGCAGTGAATGGGAAGGGCCAAGTTTCATGGGAAAAGGGTGTTCAATTTTAGTGTTTTATCTTTTATACTCTCCACATTTTTTTCAAAAACATTCATTGATCTTTAAAGATTAAATTTCATTCGCAAACTTGAATTAATGTTTTACTAGACATATCTAAGAGACATGAGTTTCATAGGAATCTTGTGATGCCATGTTTTTGATTTCAATGTTGATATGACTAAATGATTGAAATTAATAATTGAATTTTTAAAATGAAGCATGGATATTGAAGTAATGACTCATGAATTGAAGGAATTAATTGATTCATTTAAATGGAATTTCCCAACCATCCTTCAGGATTTGAATTTATGAAGTTCATGTGAATTGATTTATTATTCATGACATGTGTGATTGTCTAATGTTATATTTTCCTTTCCCAAGAAGATTTCTAGACCAAGTACTTCCTATTTATTCATGAGCATATTTCTTGACTAATCTTGGGACATGTAACCATCCATAACTTATATTGAACCTTTTCAAATCTATTACTGTGAAAAAACACATTTAAAATGATTAAGGCATCCTTTGAAAAGATAATTTTCCTTAAAAGACTACCTTTACATCAATCCTTCTTTTAGTACTTAGAGACCATGAATGAACTTTATAGGAAATAGTAATGTTTCAAGCCATTTTTATCCATTCCTACCCTCCTCTGAGTATTTTTATAATATTTTAAAGTTGAAGTGTGTGGGTAAAGAGAATCATGTTGTATGGGATGATATATATTGTAATGAAGAAGTGTAGGGGTTTTATAGTCGTAATTGTAAAAGGTTGTGGAATCACTCATTATACTCTATTTTTTCCCATCTTGAATTAAAAAAATGAAAAAATGACAAAAAGAACCAAGAAAAAGGAAAACAATGGGTTATGATTTGGGAAAACCCAAAATCACCATTTTATAGACCGATAATATTATTAGCATATATGATTAGATGATTGATGTGAGGTCTGATATAATCATAACTTTCAAAAAAAGAAAAAAAAGTATAAAATTAAAAAAAAATCAAGAGGTTTCCCAAATCATTCATTATGCTTACTTGATCATAACATTTTCATTGAGTTTTGCGAAGTGGGTGTTTCTACTATAAAGGGGATAATTTCAATATATTTTTACTTTTTATATCATGCATAGTACTTAATATATTAGCCTCCTCCTTGAGCCTTAATTTTTAAAGAATCAAATCCAACCAACCTTAAACCAAAGAGTCAATAGAACCTTAATTTCATGTCTTTGTGATTTTATGTGCATATTGTCTTTACACTGTAGAGAAATTAGTTTATTTACAAGACTATGGATAAGGAGCATGTTCTCATGATTTGAGAATAACTCTACATGAATTGTATAATGAGTAATGAGAGAAAATAATCAAAAGTGGGGTAAATCATGACATGTCATGTTTAATAATAATGAATCAAGGATATTTAATGATTGAAAAGAGATGTTCCATCAATTTTCAAATTGTAAAAGTAAAATATGTGAATTATTTGTTTCATTGTAAAATGGGAAATTAAATTGATATTTTTGAAATTTTTTAAAATTTTGATTTCACATTGAATTTTTTTTATTTAATTGAATTGGAATTGGAATATTTGTAACATTGGTGTCCTCTAATTTCTATGTTGAGATTTTATGCTTGAGGACAATCATGGTTTAAGTGTGGGGGTATTTGAGAGAGCAAATTTATGTGAATATTTTGGATCAAATAATGAGTATTTTTTAATTTTATTCAATGATAAAACCCATGTATTTATATGTTTTATTAAAATAATGGGTAGTTTGAATTTTAGAATGATTATGAGCAAAATTGAGAAAAGTGCATAATTTTGGATTTTTGGCAGAATTTTACTACAAATGCCTTTTTTTCATTTAAAAAAAATAATTCCAAAATTCATGATTCTTTTTCATAAAATCATGATTTTATTTCATTCTTCTTTGTCATAAAGACATAGAGTTGATTCAATGATCTATTAGTCCAAAAAATCTATTGAAGTTGGAAATTTTTCTAGGAAAATATAATGGACCCCACCACTATAAAAGATGAAAAAGTTTGTCTCCTCACATCATATTTAGGTGATTCCAACTAGGATAGCACTAGGACACATAGGACCGAATTTAAAACAAATTTGAGGATATTTTGATGTCATTAAGATTTTCATTGATCTTTATAAATTTGAGGACAACTTCTTGGAAATTTTGGCCATAACAAGTCTTATTCAATGAAAATTCCATAACTCATTAATTCTAGTGGCTAAATGAGCTGAAATTTGGAGGCAGAATGGAAACCACATTATTTAATAACTTTTATGAAGGGTTCCACACATTAATCTAACATTTAATAGGCCAACAATGTGAAAAAATTTAGAGGAATGAATTCTGCCTATAAAAGGAGGCCCTCGCCTTCTTCCAAAAACATCAGCTCGACACCCACATCTAAGGAGGGATCCCACCAGGGAACGGGCCACTTCTTCTCCTCTTTCCCCATAATTTATTCCTTATATTTTATTTTAATTTTTTTTGTATTATTTTTAAATTTTAATTCAAATTTTAGTTTTATTAATCCATGCCTTTGTGTTTCTCCATCCACTTTTCATTATTTCATTCCCTCTCTATCTCTTCTCTTCCACCCACTCCACTAAGTAATATCTTACTCTAAAAAATGAGAGGCTGACCCTGGGACTTGGCCTGGGGGGAGGTGAAGGTGATCATTAATTTTCTTTAATGTTTAAATTTTTTTTGTAGATTGATTTGACTGGCATGAACAGGTAAGGATAATGTCCCCGATGTTGGGACTGCCTCTAATGAAATGCAACTCGACCTATCCATATTAATTTATTTAATCAATTCTTCCTCTCTCTATTGGTTAGTTCTTCACAATTTGGATTTGATCTAACCAATATATGAAATAGATTCGATTGAACTGGGTCCTGGAAGATGGAACATTCTAGAAAAAGGTGTGTCACCAACATAGATTAATGGAGGTGTTGGAATTGAGAGTGCTCAATCATTATGTTATATTTCACAATTTATTATTAAATAATAGTAGTTAAAACATGAGATATCATGTTTGTATTATGAAAATAAAATAAAAATTATAATGGATCATAATGATTGAACATTTAACAAACCCCCAAAACCAAGTTATTTCTTATTAATTTATTCTTTTTAGGCTTTCATCCCAGTATAAATTTAGAATTCTTGATTCACATGTCATTATTTTAAATAATAAAAACCCAAAAGAAATTTTATCACTTTAATTTAATAAACAAAACCAAAAAATAGATATAATAGGTGAATTAGATAATGTATGTCAACTACATTGAGAAGGCTCTTCACGATAGATTACCCTGGTCAGCCACTATGTTGAACTAAGAAAAATATAATTATTTTTTTCCACGCCCTGCAACAGGCGTGCCTCAAAACTGACATTTTTTCCAATGGGAAAATCATTAGTTTATTTACTTTTTCTATTTTTACATCTTAGTGAGATTTCATTTAATTTAAAAAAAAACTAAAAAAGACTCCCATGAGGTATTCAAATTCAGAATATTATGCATGGAAAAATTACTCATAGGTGGAGTAACAACAATAAGAAGAAGATGAGTATTTTAGAAGAGCTTAGGTGCATGAACTTAGAGAAATCATTGAACAATAACCAGAAAGGATGATGGGGAATTTGATTATGATATTTCATTAATGGAGTAACCCATCCATAAAGAGAAGGAAGAACCTGAGAACGTGGTGGAAGAAATTGTACCACTTATATTTGAAATTGAAGAACCTGAGGAGTCAAGGGAGGAAGACCTAACTGGTGAGCTACAATGGGAGATCAAAAAAGATTGGATGAATTCTTGATTAAATGTGAGGAACTAACTGAAATCCCCATAAATTTAAAAGATGGATATTTATCAACACTGAAGGAAGAAACCACCAAAGTGGTGGAATTTGAAGTCGAGATGAAGGAGCCCGAATACCTGCCTCCATCCTCAGAGAATATACTCCAAGAGGAACTTACCATTGAGGCAGGGATTGATGCTAAACCGACTCAGGGAGCTAAACCATTCATTGACTCAATCCCTTCAAATTTTATTGAATCTGAATTCTAAATCACTCCTTATGGTTTTGATTATACAGAATTTGATAGTCTCAGCTATTCCAGGGAGGACGAAGAAGAACTGGGTTGTACACATGTTGAGTAACATATGGAGCTCCCTAGACACGTTGGATATTGAATGAAGGAAGTTCATGAAGATATTCTTGTGGATTTCCCTAAGGAAACCGTGATAAAAGCTGCTTACTTTGATGTGGAAGAATTTGATCTTGATACTGCATGTTTTAATATTATTCAAATAGAATTACACATTGAATTTCCTATTGACTATTATTTTGATAAAACATACCTTGAGGAACCAATGGACAGGGAAGAAGAGGTTGCACAAGTAGCAAACTAGAAGGAAGATTATTCCTATGTCATCCTACCCCACCATGAAAGCTATACCTCATTGTGAAGGGGGGGATATGGTGTACTCTATCCCTGGATCATTACTCACACAGAATAATGAAGCAAAAGTTGAGAAAATCCACATGTGGTGGTTACAATAAAAAAATCTTCATCCACTCTCAGACATTGGATAACAGCTGGTACTGCCCTCTAGAGGCAGTCAAAATTCAGGGCCCACTTGGTATATAATTCCAAGGTTTACCATTACTTGATTTCTAAGAATTTATATGTAAATTTCGTAGGACAAGAGGTGGCATTCTGTCGCCCCCGCTCCAGCCCCGTTCATTGTTCTCATCGGTGACACATTTATGGTCTACGCATCTGCATTCACCTCATCTGATTTTCATAATCATAATGAAAGGGAAAATCACAGGCTCTGATGAAGGGGATGTACAAGAGCTGCGTACACAGGGTGGTGGTGAATGAGTGTAGGGAGAGGATGTCGATAAGCTTATTTCATTGCCTGGCGAGGGACAGGGTGGTGAGTCCCCCGCCGTATATTTTGGCCGGTGGGAACCCCAGGAGGGCGTACCCAGACATCCAATGGCCAACCTTCCATGAATTTATCCGAAAACACTACCACATGGACACCCACACCCTCCAGGCTTTCTCTGATTGGTTTGTGACATCAAAATGAATCTTTGTTTGTGATTCCAAATGAAAAATAAAGTGATGGTCAATCAAGTATGTTATGAAGTACTATGTTATGGTACAAATTTGATTTCTCTAAATGCTATAGAGTACTATTTACCATTTTGATAAAAACACACTTCGATTGTGGTGGTCTGCTGAAGATCGTTTTTTAGGTATTAATAATTCTCATAAATTTTATTATGTTCTGTGATTTCAAATGCGATTAAATTCATGGTTGTGAAACATAGGAGGTTCTATACCGATAGAATGCCCTGATGGTGGAAATATTCGAGATCGATAAATTCAAAACAAATAATTTTATATTGAGGAAAATTAGGATGCAAGCAATGATGTGGTAGAACAATTGCCTACTAGTGATCCACAAAATACCAGTGTGTCAAGAAGAGGAGAAATGGGACAACATGGATATGAATGTTATTTTCAACATCCCTTTTGCTTTGGTGGTCATGGTCCACTCAAGCATTTCAGAGAAAAAGACAATGAAATAAAATTATGATGTTCTAAAAAACATTATATGACCATGTCACTGCACACCAAAATTTTCTGAAAAAGAATTTTATACACTCCTCGAATGAAGAGTCATCATTAGTGACTGCTCACATCTAACACTGTCAATACCCTATTCGCTCAACTCATGACACTTGGATACAAAATTAGGGATACTAAATGTGCTGGTATTCTACTCTAATGTTTTTCAAATCCATATGATCAGTTGATAATCAACCTTACCAACAATATCAGGATGGACATGTTAATGCTCAACAACGTTGCAGCTGTGGTTCCTGAAGAAAAAAGTCAACTCATGAGCAAAGTGACAGACAAAAAACATTGCACTAATTTAAGACTTTGTCAATAGATAGAGGAAGGATGATGGACCATGATTCTATGTGGGAGCCAAAATCATGGAAGGTCCAAATCAAGAAGAATAACAACATCACATGTTACGGTTGTGGAATGTAGGGGCACGCCAAAAATAATAGTTGGAACAGTAAGAGTGGTGGAAACAACTCTCAATGAAATATGATAACTACTTACAGAAATGGAGAGATACTAGTCAGTGAAACATCAATGATGGATGAAGGTAGAAATCATCTCAACAATGCATGGATAATTGATTCAATAGAAACATGGCTCAATGGAAATGGTTTGATCAGTATGAACATATCTTGAAATGACTTGTTTACATGGGGAACAATCACACCATGAATATATTTGGACTCAATACCAACAAAGTAAAGATTCATGATGGTATAATTCAAACAACCTAAGGAGTATGCCATGCGAAGATCCTAAAGATTAAAATATTTTCTTTGGGTGGATTTCATGACATCAGGTGTAAGACTCACACTAACAATGGAGTGGGAAAGATTGTGATGGGTGTGCTTGTGGTGATAATGATAGAGAAGATCTCAATGGATCTGTGAGTTCTTTATTGTGAAGCATACAAGGAGGTGGATATAGTTTTCACAACCCATACCTCAGGTCCCACATCGTGACTACCTTAAACCCGTCTTCCATAGGCCAGAGGATAACAACTAGCACCAGAAAGGTGTGTCCCTTAAATGGTAACAAATTGATTTTTTAACCTGTACAGACACACAGTCGAAGAACAAAACATGATGCAACAACAAAGACTAGAACACAATAAGATGAAACCACAAAGTAAACTGCTGTAGTAAAAGAGTGCTGAAAGTAAAAAGGGGCTGCAATACAAGCCCAACTGTTAATATACAACTATGACTGCTAGTACAATACAACTGAAAGAACACGAAATAAAGAACAAAGGTAGATGTACCGCACAGGTAACACCACGAATATAAAACCACAAAGGTAACTCCATGAAGTTAGAAGTACCACACAAGTATCACCATAAATATGGAAATACCACACATGTAACACCACAAAGATAGTACCACAAAGGTATAAGTACCACACAAGTAACACCACAAAGTAAGAAGTACAACACATGAAAAAGACTCAGCTCACAATCAGGTATAACTTAGGTACAAAAGTATAGATGATTACTCATAAACTATATCATATTATTCTATTAAGAAGCACTACTGCTGACCCACACTTGATCGATATGTTTTGACCCACATAGGATCACTTAGCCCTGACCCACATAGGATCTGACCCACACACGATCAATAGATGCTGACCCACATAGGATCTATGTTCTTTCTTCATGTTTCAGCCTGCCACAGGTTTCCTGGCACCCACACTACTAAAAAAATTTGCAAGGGAAGCGCCACCTTATATTAGTGCTAGGAAAAAACCGTAGATAAAGAAACCCTGTATCAGCGCTAGAAAAGCGCTGAGAAATAATCCCTTTATTGGTGCTAAAAAATCACTGATAAAAAGACCCTTTATCAGCGCTAGAAAAGTGATGATAAAGAAACCTTGTATCAGCGCTATAATGTTACCGCTGATACAGTAAGGATTTATCATCCCTTTTTTAGTGCTGATAAACGTAGTCTTTATCAGCGCTTTGATAGCACTGATAAAACCGTAGTCCATTTCTTTATAAAGTCGATTGCACAGTGCCCTCGTGTTATTACAACCTAAAGCTCTCGCGGTACTGGAAACCTACGACTCCCCTCCGCCACCCGCTAAGTTCACGTTGTCGGACCTCTGCCGCACTCGAGCTTATTGTTTCCGCTCCTCCTCCACCCTCGAGATTCACTTTTCCGGACCATCGCCGCCCTCATGCTTCGCTTTTCTGAACCTCCACTGCCCACTGAGCTTTTCTTTGCTGGACCTCCTCCGCCCGTAACGCCCTCGAGCTTTGCGTTGCCAAACCTCCGCCGCCCTGTGAGCTTCACCATTCCAGACATCCCTTTAAGGCATGATTTCGATGTAATTTTATAATATTTTTCTCCTCTCCCATCACACATAACCATATATTTATTGGCCAGACCTCCCTTTTCTTCTTCATGTTTGTCTCTAGGGTAATTCCCCCTACCAAAGCTCGAGTTTCGTCCAACTTCTTCTAATGGTTCTAGAACTATTATTCTATAAATCATATCATACTATTTAAACATTTTTAATTGGAATTTTGGGATGTGAGGCTTGGCCATCAATGGTGTTATAGTGGATTTTGTGTTGAATTATTCATTCCCTAGGTTTCATTTCCTTCTGGTGGTGAGTATTCTGCTTCATCGTAGATTCATGAGTGTTCTTCCTACATATTGTTATGGGGTTCTTGGGGGTAATCATTCAATATATTTCTATTACTCCTAGGGTATCACCATTTTTCTAATGACTATGGTGGGTTTTTAGGTGATTTGGTATTTGTTTATTCTAGATCCTAGAAACCATTCAATTTGATGTTCGTATGGCTGGATATGTTATATAAATTCTTCCAACAATATCCTTTATGAGAAGTTGTGGTTTGAATTATAGAATATATATGCTTTGATTTAATTATATTATTAGGTTATGTTGCGTTGTAAATGGTTGATGAGGTTCCTAAGGTGATGAATTCTAGTTTTTTATCTTGTTAGTGAAGTTGTGGATGACGATGTTGATCAGGCGCATCACGGTGCAGGTATCAATGCATGAGTAATATCATGATTTGAGGCATGATTCAATATCATATTTTTGTTTGAAATTTGAATTTAGTGGTGTTTTATGGTGTATTTTTTATAATTTCACATTCTATCTGAACATATGTGGCTATGACATATTTATTTTTTCTTTTATCAATACTTCATTATTCTATGATTTTCTATTAGTATAGTTTTTTTACTATAAATTATAATGTGTAATCTTTGGGGAAAGTTTGACATGGGTTGATTTTCTTTAAAAGGGATGAATTATTCATCTAAAATATCACTAGATTCCACCTATGTATCATCGATTCCCTTAAATCCAACACCATGTCACCATAAAGTAAGGAATTAAGGACAACCTTTTTCTTTAAGGACAACACCACCTGGTTCTGATGCATTTCTAGGTCATCCAATGCTTGAATCCTATTTTCTTCGAGGGGTTCCCCCCTTCTTTCCTTCAATATATCTATGTGACTTTGTCTAGCAGTGCACTTGTATGGCATGATGCCCAGACCACCAAGCTTTCTAGCCTTGCCACCCCTACCACCATCTATGTCCTTCTACCTTGCTGAGGTTACTGACTACTTCTCTGTAGTGGCTAGGCCCCTTCCTATCAGTGCTTGTTCTTGTCTCCCATGGCTCTGATCCTTTCATCCAGCTACAAATACTTAGTGATCTAGAGAGAACTCCCTCACCAGCCCCCAAGTTTTATTACCCATCCTTCCCCTTCCCCTTTGTATCGTTATCTCCCACTCATATGAATCTTACCAACCAAAAGGGATTATGAACATGTTCAAAATCAAGGGACCACAATGAGAGATCATCCTCCCACTTCAATAAGGCTACTTGGTCTAGATCCAATGCCAGATCCATGTCCTACCCATCATTTTTGTCTTCATATATAATGCTCATGGTCTTAGTGCCCATGTTAAATTGGACTTCCTCACCATAGATATCCAAAATTATAATGTCACTGTTGTTGTTGTCAAATAACACAAAAAACAATATAATAATCATAGAATTCTCTTGGATGATTAAGTTTCATGGATTTATAAACTATGACCCCTCCAACAAACACAAATGGGTATTTTGGCACAATAAATATGTTGTTGAGACTGTTCAAGATTGCTATCAATTCATCACTACCATGGTGTCCAACGGTGACACCTCCTTCCTTTCCTTTGGGTTAAAAATGACTCTAAAGTCACCCCAACAAAGGAAGTCCATCATAGAGTTTGTTTAGTTCATGGTTGGGAAGGGCCTCATTGTTCTCAGCTTCTCAGGTGATAGTTTCACTTAGTGCAACAACTGCAGGGGCCATCACCGCTTCGGTAGTCTATTGGGTATGTGTCTAGCCAACATGAAATCCAATAACCTATTCTAAAATACCATGTTTTTTAATCTTTCTTGAGGTATTTTGAACCACTCACCCTTCTTGGTTTCCATTTCATCTTTTCATGATCATCAGGAACGGTTTCAATTCCACCAGCAATGGGTTAACATCATAGGGTACCAAGACATGGTTTGTGAAATATGTAAGGAACCCTTGTAAGAGTGTCAGGACAACATCAACCTCAGTGACCTAACCTCGAACCCCGATAGGTGTGTTTTTCCCCTTCCTCCTCAGGAACCTTCACCACTTGGGACTACCGTCACATATGTGCTTCAGAGTATTCTGATAAATAGAATGATACCTTGGGTTTATTAGATTATTAACAGAAGTTTGAGATTTATGTGTGACTATATACTTATTATATTTTCTTATTATTTCTTACACACCACCACTTGAGTCGAGTGACCTAATTGAAATCCATATTGGTACTTTGGTTCTAATGTGGATATGGTTTTTATGTTTTTGTGACTTGTACATGTGTGGATATATGGGTATTTAGGCATGATGATATTTAATGTAGGGAAGATCCCTATGAGTGGTAGATGTATCATTCTTGGTTATTCTTGTGATTTCTCTGGGGTGATTTGAGGAAACTATAAATAATCTAAAGTAATTATATTTAATGGAGATGAATAAGTACTAATGGTTATGCTCTATTAATCTTTATTTTTATAAGGAAGTGGTTCTCTTCTACTGTATTTGGAAGTACTTTTTTGTGTACATGAATCATAAATATTAATATTTGAGATTCAAATAGGATGAGGATGAATAAAGATTGGATGGATGCTAATCATTTGACAATAGAGTACGAGAATCGAGTGAAAGAGTTCATCAAATTTGCCATGGATCACGTAAAGGGTCCTTCTCAAATCCCTTTTTCGTGTTTACGTTGTTGTTATTCTAGACTACATACTCCAAAGGAGTTGGAATAACAATTGATATGTCACGGAATAGATCAGAGTTATAAATGATGGAATAAACATGGAGAAAACGTGAATGTAGCTACTAGATGCGATAAAACTGTGTTTTATGGATCATCCGATGTGACTACAAATATTGATAATTAAGAAGACTGTATGGAGTATATGATTACATATGTCAATGATGATTAAGATTGTATTGAGGAAATGACAATGACAATTGAAGATGAACTCCGTGATTTCCCAAAATTGTTTGAGATGTTAAAGAGTTCTGCAAAGACACCATTGTATGCTGGTTGCACCAAGTATACAACAATGTCAGCTGTACTGAATTTGTATAAATTGAATGCAGGCAACAAATGGAGTGATGTCAGTTTTATGGAAGTACTTTCCCTCTTGAATGACATGCTCCCTAAAGATTATGAGCTCCCAATCCAGACATATGAAGCTAAAAAAATGGTACAGTCGATGGGTAAGATTTCTGGAAGAATACATGTCTGCCCGAAAGACTCTATATTTTTTCTCAAGGAGAACAAATCACTTACAAAATTCCCAAAGTGTGGTGCTGCTCGATACAAGAATGATGAATCCAATCCTATGAAAGTTGTATGGTACTTTCCAATCATTCCATGGTTTAGGCATCTATATGGAATTAAAGAAACTGCAAGACCATTGTCATGGCATGTAGATAAAATAAATAATGATGGGAAATTACGTCATCCAACCGACTCTCCTCAATAGAAGAAAATTGATCATGAGTATCCTGAATTTGGAAAAGAGCTGGGAAACCTTCTTCTTGCGTTCTCTACAAATAGAGTAAATACTTTTGGTTTTCAAACCAACACTCATAGTACATGGCCTATTATGTTGGTAAATTATAACATGCCACACTGGTTATGCATGAAGTGGAAATTCATTATGTTATATATGCTTATATCTGGACCAAAACAACCAGGTAATGATATTGATGTTTCATTGGCTCATTTGATCGAGGATTTGAAGTTATTGTGGGATTCGGGTGTTATTTTGTATGATGCTTATAAAAGTGAATACTTCATATTGTGAGATATGTTGTATGGGATAATAAATGAATTCACTGCTTATGGAAATTTTTCAGGCTATTGAATTGATGGAACTGAAGGGTGTCCCATGTGAGAAGAAGATACAGAATCAATTAGGTTGAAACATTCATCGGAATATGTGTTTCTTGGACATCATAAATTTCTTCCTCATCGACATATGTATCAATCATGGACGACATTATTCAAAAGAAGTTCAGAACAATGCGGAACACCATATACACTAATAGCTGATCAGCTGTTTTAGAAAGTAAAATATCTGAACACTGTTTTTGGTAAACCATTTTCGAAAAACCTTATAAAAATCTGTTGGAAAAAGAGTTTAGTTTTTTTTTTCTGAATTACCATACTGGAATTGTTTATATTTTAGACATTTTATTAATGTGATGCATGTGGAAAAAAATGCATATGATAGTGTTATCAGAATATTGCAAAATGCCACTGAAAAAACAAAGGATGGAATTAAGGCAAGGTTGGATGTGGTTGACATGGGAATACGAGAAGAGTTGTCTCCCATGAAGGGTGTAAATTGAATGTTTCTTCCTCCATATTCTTATTCTCTTTCTTGGGAGGAGAGATAGTAGTTTCGAAACATCTTCAATGATGTAAAGGTTCCATAGGGGTATTCATCAAATATCTAGAACATTGTGTCAATGAATGATTTGAAGTTAAAAGGTTTGAAATCACATGACTACCATGTTTTAATGAAAGATATAATTCCTATAGATTTACGTTGCATTATTTCCAATAATGTTCATCATACGTTAAGAAAACATTATTTCTTTTTCAAAGCTATATGTAGTAAAGTTTTAGACCCCGCGAAATTGCTAGCTATGGAAAAAGAAATTGTCATCATATTATGTGAATTATAAATGTTCATCCCGCTAAAATTCATTGATCTGATGGTTCATTTGATGGATCAATTGGTGCGAGAGATTCGATTTTGTGGTCCTGTGAACTATAGATGGATGTATCATGTTGAACGGTATATGAACATTTTGAAAGGGTATGCCAAAAATCGAAGTCGGCCAAAGGGTTGTATAGTGGAGAGATATATTGTTGAGGAAGCCGTTGAATTTTTTTACCGAATACCTATCGGATGTAGAAAACATTGGTCTCCCAAAATCTCATCACACTAGACGCATTGAGGGTGAGGGAATTTTTGGAAAAGATGTTGTGACAAGCATCATTACAGATCGGGAGTAGGCCCACCTTTATGTTTTTCATAATAGTTGGGAGGTTTCTCCATATATTGAAACTCAAAAAGAAATTATTAGGCAGTTGAATCCATCATGGGATGAAAAATGGTTATCAAATACACATAATCACCAGTTTATATGTTGTTTTTGGGACCATATTTTTAAGCAGTTGGATGAAAGTCTGAATTCAATTTCAAAATGACTTCGATGGCTAGCCGCTGGACCAAGTGTGTATGTATTATATTACGGTGGTTATGTAATTAATGGTTATACATTCTATACAAATTAACATGATGATGATAGTACCATGAAAGATAGTTGAGTTACACTAGGGGAAAAAGCGATTCATGTTTCTGGTAGTAAGGACAGAAATCCATTTTATGAAAATATGTCATACTTTGGCATTATCAAACTAACATGGAAGTTTTATTATACGACATTCCAATTGTCGATTTTTCAATGCAAATGGGTTGATAATAACAGTGGTGTTAAAATTGATGAATGGGGATTTGTGAAAGTTGATTTTAGTAAAGAAGGGTATAAATAGGAATAGTTTATAAAGGAATCACAAGCGGTAAAAGTTTTTTATGTTCCAGATCTCGCAAACTGAAAGTTGTTGATTGTTCTGTTAGCGTCAAAAACTACTGAAGGTTTCGATGAAATTTCAGTTGAGGATGATACTTTCAGAGGTACGTCACAATCATTTCAGAGCGGTACCAATGTAGATGGTGTTTTTTATGTTATAAGAGACCACAATGAAGGTATTTGGATAATCGATAGAGGTGTCAAATCCCTTTAGCCTTTGAAAAAAATAAAGAGAGTTCAATAAACAGGTTATATATTTTTTGTAATATAAAACTTGTTATCTCATTATTTATTATATTATCATTACAAAATTTATGTAATCAAAATTAACTGTTCAACCACTATTTAAGATAATGACTTCTTCACATTTTGGTGCTTCTATCCTTGAGGCTGAACATGTCTCTCAAGCTGCTGCTATGGCTGCTGCGGCGGCTGCTACTCCTGCTACTGCTCCTGCTGCTCCTACTGCTGCTCCTGCTGCTCCTGCTGTTGCGTCACCTACAGCTCCTGCTTCTCCAAGTGTTAAGGTCCACCGACCATCATCACATGCCGTTTATACCATTTCAGATGAACATGTAGATGATGATGATATTGATGGAATGGTCAGGAATGAAGGATCGACATCACAGAAAACACATGTGCGTCGTAGTTTGACGGTGCTAGCCAAAGTTATTAAGGTGAAAAGAAAAGGCATCAAATTTGATGTAGGATGGAATACATGAGGCCAACATGTGAATACATTCAAGGCTATGTTTAGTAGTTACATTGGAGTTGTCACTCGACAATGTGTGCTGATTGACATAGATTCATGGCACCATGTTGTGTCCGGGCTGAAATCTATGATCTAGGAAGAAATTACGGTAACATTATGAATTTATTTATTTAATTTACTAGGAAATAAAATAATGAAAAAATGTATTACTCTTCTAAATATCTTATAGAATACATTTATAGTAGACGATTCACACAAGGATTATGTACTAAGGCTTGTAGGAATGATTCATCGTGGTTTTCACACAATATTAACAAGATGTCACCAGAAAGATTCCAAAGGAAAAATAAACCCACACCCACCCATTGTCTATGCTCACTTGATATCCCAAGAAGCATGGGATGCATTTATTGGCTGTCGTGGGGATGAGAAGTTTTAGGTACATTGTGGGTGATAATACGTTGTTTGAGGATATGTGTATTCATCACATTGATTGTCAATATTTCATTTATGAAACAAAAACATTGTAAAGAAAATAAGGAACATGAATCAAAACCAATATCCCCTATCGTAAAGCAAGGATGGGGTACGCTTCACTAGAAAAAATGGTACATATTTTAAATTTACAGTAATATTTTTAGGTTCCAACAAACAACATCATTAATATATTTCTATGTTTATATGTAGATTGATGACTCTAAAACCAAATACACTTCCATCCCACATCATGTGCTTTGGAAGGAGGCACATGTTAATAAGGAAGGGAAGCTAGTGGAAGATAACACACAAAAAGTGTGGGAAATTTTTGTATGTATGAAACGAAGATAAAAAGATTTGTTTTAAATTTCTATTACATAAAAATAATTAGTTATTTTCCTATATCTGACAGTCACAGGAATTAGCTACTCCTATAGTCGATGCAGACCTATTATCAATGGATTTTAAGCATCCAAAAAAATAATGTCGTGTCAGGGGTGCAGGGTTTGGCGTGACACCCCAAGAATATTTTGAGAAGAAAAAAATAGATGATAGTGATGAAACATTGAAAAAATGAGAAAAAAACTAGAAACCCTTGAATAATGATTGCAATGGCATGGAGAGTTGATAGAAACTTTTATGGGTGGGATGAAAGGAGAAGACACAACTCAGGAACAACCAGCGCGTGAAGACCCCGCCCCACCCCCTACCAGATTTGAGGTGAGCCATTCCCCTCAAAGAGCTATCTTAGCCGTGTTAATCAATATTCTAATAATTGATCCCATGAAATGTGAATCAGAAAAACACAGATACTTTTCCTGTACTGATATTCTATAGGGTGATAATGATTGTGATTTATATCTGTCAACACCCACATATCACCTTGTAGCGAGATCTATAATGTTCAACATCCCATATGACACGCTGCATAATAGACCACTTTTGAAAGATCATCTAAATGTGATGATTACTGTCGCTCATGAGACAAATGTAGAGCTATCTATTCCACTTGATGATGATGATATTCAAATGGTCGAAAAGGCTATTGGGACATTCATTGCATGGCCGTCACAATTTGTAAGAGTACATGCGGCCAAAGATGTATTTATTTTCTTTTTTTCAAGTTAAAACTTTAACAATTAATGAAAAAAGGGTCTAAACCAATGAACGTTATTATAGACGGAGGAAGGGGAAGGGGTGGCAAACCTCGACTCAAAACTATCTAAAGGATCGACCAACCGATCCCAAGGAGTTGTTGAAAGCATAATAACACCACTTGTTCTCTATCCACATTTACTAGAATTAAAGAATCATGTGGATATGAAGCTAAGGGGTGGTAGTAGTCATATAGTGGATTTCGAAGAGAATATATACAGTGTGGAAAGTCAAGATTTTATTGCTGCTGAATATGTAAACGAGATCCTTGAAAATGGTTGGATAGGCATCACAGTTGTAAATGTATATATGACTTACGTTTCCGTGAATTGATATTCTAAAAGCTGATCCATTGTGAATATTATTACTAAATGAATTTTTTATTGTTGAGAGACGTATATATGAATTATAGTTGAAGGAATTTTCACATCAGACATGATTTGGACTCGTTAGTCCTCATCCCACATCATCACATCTGACGAAAATAGATCCATCAAAAAAGAATGAAATACTGAACGGATTGCTCAAAACATTTGAAAGAAAGATTACAGATAACACACTCTTATTAATACCAACCATGAAGGGGTAAAAATCTACGATTAAATCATATCAATTATATTTTGACTTCTTTTATTCCTTATACTTTTTTGTGTTTTTAGGCAACAGTCGATGCTAATTGCAGTGAATTTGGATACTCCAAAGATTTATTTTCTATATTGAAAGCAAGGATATCCATCAAACTGACCACACATGATGGAGTTTGTAAATCTGTAAGACACTACATCCTATGTTTTTGGTCTAAACATCAAGTAATATAATTTATATTATATTTTACTAGGGATTCCGTTACGATAGGGAATTGTATTATCATCTAAAAAGGAATAAGGACAGGGGCTAAGCATAAGGAGGCGAGCAAGTACTATGTCTGGACAAATATAAGGGTATATATAATAAAATTTCACTATCCAAACACATCTCAACAGAAGTTGCATATTCTTATAATGATCAATTTTTTTGCAGTGGCCAAAACAAACAAACGATAATGATTACAGTTATTATGTTTGTAAATTTATGAAGGAGAACATTTTTCATCAAGAAACAAGCATCCCTATATAGGTATTTTAAAAAAATGACTAGTTCATTTAATTTATTTATTAATACATTATTTTCATATTTTTCAGTACTACTCTGACTGAAGAAAATCCTCATACTCACATAACAATATATATATGTTTACAAATGAGTGGTCCACATACCTGATGACAAATTTTACAGAAATAAGATGATGGTATGACTTGGGGAAGTGTACAATTGGCGGTAATTTTTTAGAGGGGTTTGGGGGATCAAAAGATGAAGAATTATTGTATGTAAATTTTTGTTGGAATATTTTAATTGTAATTAATTAAAACTTCCTTTCTCTAATGAGTCAATTTCCAATTTTAATAGATGATATACACCAACAACATGCAAGAATGATGAACCCCCCAAAAGGCCTTTCTTTTGTTTAAAATGGACAGATTTTTAAGTAAAAACAACAATTGAACTACAGAACTATGACAAAAAACATTTGAATTGTCTTGATCATTTAAGAGAACTATTCACGGGTGCATTGGGGACCTTCACGAGTCATCCCCTCCTCAATCTGAGGCACAATGTGGCTGATACCACTCAATGGGTCTCTCTTCTGTTTAAATTGGACAAATATTTAAGTGAAAACAAAATCCGACATTCAAAAATCTGACCAAACACATTCCGATTGTGTTGATCCTTTAAGAGAACAATCCATGGGTGCATTGGGGATGTGAGCGAGTCATCACTGCCCCAATCAGAGGCACGGTGTGGCCGGTATCACTCAAAGGATCTCACTTTTGATTAAAATGGACATATTTTTAAGTGAAAACAACAACCGACCTACGAAAATTTGACCAAATGAATTAGGATTTTCTTGATCATTTAGGATAAAAATCCACAAGTCCTATGTGAGGTACATGAGTCATCCCCACCTCAAAATGTGGAATGGTGTGGTCAGTACCACTAAAGGGTCTCTTTTTTGTTTGAAATGGACACAATTTTTATTGAAAACAACAACTGACCTATGGAAAATCGACCAAAAACATTCATATTGACTTGATCCTTTAAGATAACAATACATGGGTGTGTTAGGGACGTGCATGAGTCATCCCTGCCTCAATCCGAGCCATGGTGTGGCCGGTACCACTCAAAGGATCTCTCTTCGGTTTAAAATGGACAGATTTTTAAGTGAAAACAACATCTGACCTACGAAAATATGACCAAACACATTCATATTGTCTTGATCCTTTATGAGAATGATCCAATGGTCCTTTTTGATGTGCACGAGTCACCCCCGCCTCAATCTGAGGCACGGTGTGGCTGGTACCACTCAAATGGTCTCTTTTTTTTTGAAATGGACCCAATTTTAATTGAATACAATAACTAACCTACGGAAATCCAACCAAGCGCATTTGGATTAACTTGATCCTTTAAGAGAACAATACACGGGTTTGTTGGGGATGTTAAAGAGTCATCGCACTCCCCCCTCAATCTGAGGCA
This sequence comes from Viscum album, assembly GCA_963277665.1. Lineage (NCBI taxonomy): Eukaryota > Viridiplantae > Streptophyta > Magnoliopsida > Santalales > Viscaceae > Viscum > Viscum album. The sequence continues at coordinate 956,015,419 of OY728148.1, read as the reverse complement.
TGATGTGGCCGGTACCACTCCAAGGGTCTCTCTTCTGTTTAAATTTGACAGATTTTTAAGTGAAAACAACAACTGACCTATGGAAATCCAACCAAAAACATTCAGATTGTGTTGATCCCTAAAGAGAAAGATCCAAGGGTGAATTTGTGATGTGAATGAGTCATCATAACCTCAATCCAAGGCACAGTGTGGCTGGTACCACTTAAATGATCTCACTTGTGTTTAAATTGGACTTATTTTTAAGTGAAAACAACAAATGACCAACAGAAATCTGAACAAATTAATTCGTATTGTGTTGATACTTTAAGATAACTATCCATGGGTACATTGGGACATGCACGAGTCATCCCAGCCTCAATCTGAGGGACAGTGTGGCCGTTACCACTCAAAGGGTCTCCCTTTTGTTTAAAATAGACAAATTGTTATGTGAAAACAACAACTGACCTACGAAAATTAGACCAAACACATTAGAATTGTATTTATATTTTAGGAGAATGATCCACATGTCCTTTTTGATGTGAACGATTCATACTTTCCTTAATCTGAGGCACAGTGTGGCCGATACCACTCAAAGGGTCTCTCTTCTGTTTAAATTGGACACAATTTTAAGTGAAAAAAAAACTGACCCACAGATTCTAAACCAAATGATTTATAATTGTTTTGATATTTTAGGAGTACAATCCAAGGGTTCTTTTTGATGTGTAAGAGTCATACCCACCTCAATATGAGGCACGATGCTGCCGGTACCACTCAAAGGGTATCTCTTCTGTTTAAATTGGACATAATTTTAAGTGAAAACAACAACTGACCTACGAAAATCTGACCAAGCACATTCATATTGTCTTGGTACATTATAAGAAAGATCTATGGATCCTTTGTGATGTGTAAAAGTCAACCCCACATAAATCTGAGGCACGGTGTGGCGGATACCACTCAAAGGGTCTCTCTTCTGTTTAAAATGAACAAATTTTTAAGTGAAAACAACAACTGACCTACAGAAATCTGACCAAACACATTAGGATTGTCTTGATCCTTTATGATAAAAATAAAATGGTCCTTTTTGATGTTAATGAGTCATCCCTGCATCAATCCGAGCTTCATTTTGACCGGTACCACTCAAAGGGCCATTATTTTGTTTAAAATGGACACAATTTTAAGTGAAAACAACAACTGACCTATGGAAATCCGACCAAAAACATCCATATTGTCTTGATCCTTTATGGGAATGATCCAAAGATCATTTTTGACATGAAATTGTCATCCCCGCATCAATCTGAGTCATGGTGCGGTCGGTACCACTCAAAGGATCTCTCTTTTCTTTAAAATGGACACATTTTTTAGTTAAAACAACAACTGACCAACGGAAATCTGACCAAACACATTAGGATTGTCTTGATCCTTTAATAAAATGATCCATGGGTGTGTTGGGGATGTTCAAGAGTCATCCATGCCTCAATCCGAGGCATGGTGTGGCCGGTACCACTAAAAAGGTCTCTATTCTGTTTAAATTGTACTGATTTTTAAGTGAAAACAACAACTGACCTATGGAAATCTGAACAAACGCATTCGGATTGTGTTGATACTTTAATATAATGATCCACGAGTGAATTGGGGACGTTCAAGAGTCTTATCCTTCTCAATCCTAGCCATGGTGTGGCCGGTACCACTCAAAGGATCTCACTTTTGTTTAAAATGAACATATTTTTAAGTGAAAACAACAACTGACCTATGGAAATTCGACCAAACACATTATAATTCTCTTAATATTTTATTATAACAATCCAAGGGACCTTTAAGACGTGCAAGAGTCATCCCTGCCTCAATCCGAGGCACGGTGTGGCTAGTACTACTCAAAGGGTCTCACTTTTGTTTGAAATGGACAAATTTTTAAGTGGAAACAACTACTAACCTACGGAAATTCAACCAAAAACATTCGGATTGTCTTTATACTTTAAGATAACGATCAATGGGTGTGTTGGGGATGTACACGAGTCATTATAGCGTCCATCTGAGGCATGGTGTGGCCGGTACCACTCAAAGGGTCTCACTTTTGTTTGAAATGGACAAATTTTTAAGTGAAAACAACAACTAAACTACGGAAATTCAACGAAACACATTATGATTGTCTTGATATTTCAGGAGAATTATCCAAGGTTCCTTTGTGACTTGTAAGATTCTTCCCCGTCTCAATCCGAGGCACGGTGTGGCTAGTACCACTCAAAGGGTCTCTCTTCTGTTTAAATTGTACCCAATTTTAAGTGAAAACAACAACTGACCTATGAAAATCCAACCAAACACATTCATATTGTCTTGATATTTTATGAAAACGATCCATGTGACATTTTTGATCTGTAATCGTAAACTGTAACTCAATCTGAGGCACGGTGTAGCTGGTACCACTCAAAGGGTCTCTCTTTTGTTTAAAATGGAAATATTTTTAAGTGAAAAAAACAACTGACCTACAGAATTATGACCAAACGCATTTGAATTGTCTTGTTCCATTATGAGAACAATCCACGGGTCCTTTGTGATGTGCACGAGTCATCCCCGCCTCAATCCGAGGAACAATGTGGCCGGTACGACTCAAAGGGTCTCTCTTTTGTTTGAAATAGACAAATTTTTAAGTGAAAACATCAACTGACATATCGAAATCAAATCAAATTCCATCGGATTGTCTTGATCTTTTAAGATAATGATCCATGGTTGCATTGGGGATGTTCATGAGTCATCCCCTTCTCAATATGAGGCACAGTGTTGCTGGTACCTCTCAAAGAGACTATCTCCTGTTTAAATTGGACCGATTTTTAAGTTAAAACAACAACTGACCTATGGAAATATAACAAAAAGAAATTTAGATTATGTTGATCCTTAATGATAACGATCCAAATGTGTGTTGGGGATGTGCACGAGTCATCCCTGCCTCAATCGGAGGCACGGTGTGGCCGGTACCACTCAAAGGATCACACTTTTTTAAAAAATGGACATATTTTTTAGTGAAAAAAACAACTGATTTACGAAAATTCGACCAAACACATTATGATTGTCTTGATCCTTTAGGATAATGATCTATGAGTCCTTTTTTATGTGCATGAGTTATCCCTACCTCAATCTGAGGCACGGTGTGTCCAGTAGCTCTCAAAGGGTATCACTTTTGTTTGAAATGGACACATTTTTAAGTGAAAACAACAACTGACCTACGGAAATTCGACCAAACGCATTCGAATTGTCTTGATATTTTAGGAGAATGATCCAATGTTCCTCTGTGACATGTACAAGTCATCCCCACCTCAATATGAGGCCTGGTGTGGCCGATACCACTCAAAGGTTCTTTCATATGTTTAAATTGAAAACAATTTTAAGTGAAAACAACAACTGACCTATGAAAATCCGACCAAACGCATTCGGATTGTCTTGATCCTTTTTGAGAATGATCCATGGGTCCTTTGTGACATGTAAGAGTCAACCCCACCAACTCCATGGAACGCCCCCCACTCCCTAGACACCAACCCACCCCCTGGACACCCCACCCCTCTGGACACCCCCACCCCTGGAAAGCCCCTCAACACCCTTGAAATCCCCCTCAAACCCCTGGACACCCTACCCTCCATGGACACGCCCATGGACAGCCCCCCCCCACCTCGGACAGCCCCCCTCAACCCCCAGAAACCCCCACTCCCTGGACAACCACCACCCCCTGGACGACATCCCACCCTCCTTGACAACACCTTACCACCTACGTACAGACAACCCCCATGGACACCCCCACCCATGGAAGACGGCCTCCACCATCCCAAACACCATCCCACCACCCTTGGACAGCCCCACCAACACCATGGACCCCCCTAAGACATCCCCCCACCCCCTAGAAAGCCCCCCGACATCGTGGAAACTAGCCCGCCCCTATGAACACCCAATAGACAGCCCCCCCCCCCCACCTGAACACCCCCTCCTTGGAAACCAACCCACCCCCCATGGACAGCCCTACCAACACCCTAGACTGCCCCCACTCCCGTGGACACGCTGATCCCCCTGGACTCCCCCATCCCACCCTCCTAGACACCACCCCACTCCCCTTGGATAGCCCCACCAACCCCCTGGACCGCTCCCACCCCCGAACACCCCACCCACCTACTAGAAATCCCCCCAAACTCCCTGGACACTAGCCCACCCTTGGAAGCCCCCCCCCCCCTCACATGGACACCCCGCCTCCTGGACACCACCCAACCACCTAGACACCCCACCCCCTGGACACCAACAGCCTCCTTGCACATCCCCCAACCTCCTGGACTACCCCACCCCCTTGGACACCCCCATCCCCCCATACACCCCATACCCCCCATGGACAACCACCCGAAACCCCCGAACAACCACCCCAACCCCATGAATTCTGAAAAGAACTCCTTATGTATTTAATTAACTTATGAATTATGTGTTAATTGTGTATGGGTATACTTGGTGTAATTATCATATGATTTATGTGTTAATTTTTTATAGGTATGATTATTGAGATGCTGAATTATTTGCAGGTGCTGTTTGGGTGTGCTGCTGCTGATAATTTTTTTGGAGTAGACATGGTTTTATCAGCACTTTTATAGTGCTTATATAAGATGCCTTTATCAGTGCTAAAAAAGTGCAGATAAAATAATCATTTATCAGCGATTTTTTACACTGATAAAATCTACCTTTACTAGTGGTAAAAAAGCGCTGATAAAGGGGACACCCAATATCAGCACAGAGTTATACAATGCTTTTTTAGCACAGATAAAGCATGTTTTGAGTGCTGATAAATCCCATTTTTGTAGTTGTGATGGTACGCCCAAGTTCTGAAGAATCTGCCCCTCGAGATATCGGTCATACCTCATCCACCACTAAGCTCCACAAAGGAATAATTCAAAGGAATTCCATGTCGTAAGGGTTCCAACGCGATAGACGGCGCGCCAATCAGATGCCCGATCTGTGGCTTATAAGCATTTTAGATTCGAGGGCCCGGTTGGATTAGGGTTCGATTAAACCCATCCATACTTCAAATATCTAAAAAACTCAATTGGAGAATACTAAAAGGACTGTCTTGATCCAAGGATCCCAACGCTATAGACAGTTCATCAAATAGACGTCCGGTTCTCAGGATATGATCCTTTAAGTGTTCCAGCGTCCGGTCTGACCTGGTCGGACCGACCTAGCCCGACTTTCTCTGGGCTAGGTCGGGGTGGACTAGGCCTGATGGGACAATGTATGTACTAACCCGCAAGGGTGGCAGCCCGACCAGAATACGGAGGCCCCCTTTGGGGATGCCCGAAAAGGGACAACCCGACCCACATGGGGTGGCGACCTATTCCGAGGAGGCAGCCCATTTCAAGGGTGGCAACCTGGTTTGAGGGCGTCGGCCAGCTCTGATGGCAGGGGATTTGTGCGAGGGTGGGGGCCCGGTGTGAGGGCAGTGGCCCGCTACAAGGGAGGAAGATCGGTCAGAGGGAAGTGGCCCAACTTGTGGACGACAGTCCGGTCTGAGGGCGGTGACCCGGATTGAGGGTGGCCCCCCGACTCGAGGGCGGCGGCCCGCTCCGAGGGTTGCATCCTAGTTCAGTCCGATGCAGGGGGGGGTGTAACCCTCCGGTCACCCGGATTCCCGAAAGACCCGAAGGCCGTTCGGTTGGTGAGGTGGTGTCACTGTGTGGGCGCCGCGGAACCCTCCGGAGGTGGGTTCGGCCTCCGCCACAGCTTCCATTCGTTGGTGGCACAGCGGTCGCATCGCCTTCCTTCCGGTGGTCGGTCGTCGTGCTAGCTGCCTCCTCCTTTCGTTGTATCAGATGATCCATGACCCTCCTCTTTCGGCGTACGTCGACGAGTTCGCGACCTCCCGAGGCGGTGCAATGAAATCAAGATATCGGAAGGTTCGGGCCGGGTTTTTTAGGCCCGCACCCTCCGTGTTATCTCTTAATATGAAGGATATTAAGGGAGTTCCATAAAAATTTGTATTAAACACAAGATTAATCCCACATGATTCCCAGCAATAACCTTCCGCAAAGGCAGATGAATCGCGGGTCCACTCGTTAGTCGGTTGACCGGTGTTCTTGTATAATATCAAGAATGTGGAAGAGGGAAACCAAAACGCACAAACAAAAATAACCTTCAACCTTTAAGAGACATCCGCTGACGATGATCGATGGAACCTCCTTTATCGTTGCCATCGGTTCGTGACTCGGTGGCACTCGTCACTACTTTTTGGAACCAGTCTCGTCCTCCCGGTGGTTGGTGTCGCGGTACATTGCCAGAGCTTCATCATTTTGTGAATCTGTGCCAGTACCCCTCCCCATGCTCCATATAAATAGGAGAGGAGATGGAGTGTATAACGCTCGGGGAATTAATGAGGATCATTTAATTAATGAACCTCCCGAATTTCCAACGGTGTGGTTACAATAAAAAAGGAGTTAAGACATTTTTTGGCTTCACACATCATAGGTCCCGCCAGCATCGTTCGTCCGTTGGTGGAAAGATGGAAAATAAAATAACAAAACATGTTATTTTATTAATCTTTCAAAAGTCCACAAAAATAAAATTTTCACCCGACCTACTACAATCAAGGTTATCACTCTCTTAAGAGAATCTCGGCGCTGCGGGTTCAATGATGCCCTCATATTTTTAAACCGAAAAACAGTTCAAAAGTTAGAAAATGCCACTCACACGTTTACTGAACATACCCAAAAATTTTTTGGAAAATTATCAACAGTCACCCTCAACCAGCGCCAGTTGAGGTTTGGATCTACGTAATTGAAACACACCCCAAAGAACCCAACGTTACTCTTAGATTTCCAATCCAAGTTACCATTTAAAAGTTATGGATTTTACAATAAAATAATTGTCACATAATTATTTTATTTACAGCCAAAATTTAACTTTAACTGGTGGCCCGCGCCATCCAAAGTTACTATCTTCCTAAAGATAGCATTCCCTCACAAGTTCAGTGGTGGTATTAGATTTTGAAGCTGAGTTACCATTCGTGAGTTATAAGGATTTGAAAAATAAAATAATTTTATTTAATTATTTTATTTTCGGTTCTGCCATTTTTAGGTTTTCTCACAGGTGGCCTGCACCGACTAAACATAAGTCGTTCCTAGGGTAAACACGCCATTCTGAGCACAACAATTCCCTCATATTTTTAATTCGAGTAACTGTTTAAGAGTTATTCCAATTTTTCAGGAAAACTGCTTACATGTTCTAATTAAAGCTTAACAAACCTTCGACGGATCATTCTGGGCACCATAGGCCTCAGAATCGCACGCCGTTAGATTTTTCTGTGTTGAAATAATTCCATATAATTAAAGAAAATTATATGGAATTTCTGAGACATTACAATAGTTTTTCTATTAACTACCACAACAAAAGAATTGAGGAAGTCATGGGATCAAAATCGTGGTCTTATGTTCGAATGAAGATTAATGATTCTTACTGAACATAAGTTTATTCATAAATTACAAAGGTATCCATTCCATTATGGGAGCATTATCATTTTTTCAACCAACATTGGTTGAATTTTGTTATGCCGACAATGAGGATTAAGGATATCTTAGAGTTGATCCATTCTAATATTTGGAATACACTATTTATATCCCTGTGAAGAAAAATTTGCTTTGTAAAATTCCTTGATGATTATTTCATTAGATGTTACGTGTACCCAATCAAGATGAAATCAACTATTTTTAATGTTTTAAAAAAATAAAAAGCATGGATGAAGATGGGATCTTGAAATAAGTTCAAGTGTTTGAGGATTGATAGTGGTGGAAACCATTCAAGTGTGTATTTTGATTCTTTTTATTCAATGAGAAGGAATTAAGAGACAATTCATGGTTTCATACACTCGTCAACAAAATGGAGTGGCAATGTGGGAGAACACAACCTTGTTGGATAGAACAAGGGATATATTGAAGACTGTAGGAATTTTCAAGATGTTATGGGATAAATTAATGAAGATAAAATGTTATGTGATCAATCTATTAACTTTTGTGACGATTGATATGAAAACACTAATGAATATGTGGAGTGTTAAACCTACTGACTATGCTAGGTTACATACTTATGGAGGTCATGTATCTGTATTGTTTAATGATCAGGAAAGAATGATGTTGGATTCGAGATCCAATGAATGTATATTATTAGGATAGGTTGATGGTGTGAAGGGGCATCGTATGTGGGACCCCACAACCCATAGACTTATCATCATCATGGATGTTATATTTCTAGAAGATAAGGTTCATGTGATGATTAATGGGGACGTGAAGAAAGAGGACACAAACAGTATAACAGTTGGGGTGGAGGAAGAATCCCTAGAAGATCCAATTTCCTTTGAGGGGCATGATGATCAAGTTATGATTGATTTTGAACTATAACGATCAACTCATGATTAAAGAGAACCAATATGGCACATAGAATTTATCACTGAGAGAAATATTGTGAACTACTTATTGATGGAGGATGGTAATACTTATTATTTTTTTGGAGGTGCTGTGGAGTTCAGAAATATCCACATGGATGGAAGCAATTCAGGAGATACTTGATGCCATTTACAAGAACAAGAATTGAGATATTGATCCATTACCTCATAGAAGGAAGACTATCAGTAAAAACAGGTTTATTAAGATCAATTGGGATGAAATGTAATAATTGTAAAGATTTCATGCAAGACTGATGGTCAATGGATATTCATAGAGAGAAGTTATTGATTTCAAGGAAATATTTTCTCCCACTGTTAGAATAACGACTGTTCAAATTGTTATGGGGATGTGTGCAATATATTGTTTAACTCAATAGTATCTAGATGTGAAGAGAAATGTTATACATGGTGATCTTTATAGATAAATATATATTCTATAATCGGATTGTTTTTCAAAATAATGAAAAGTGAACTTGGTGTTTCGGTTGAGAAAAACTTTCTATGGTATTAAGTAGGAACCAAGGTGTCAGTACAAGAGATTTTATTTCAATATCATGATTATTGTACACAAAATACTTCATTCAGATACTTGTGCATATTTCATGGGTTCATGTGGTAATGATTTTATCATTCTTCTATTGTATGTGGTTGACATGTTGATAGTTTTCATGGGAGTATGATATGAAGGAATTAGGACAAAAAAATAATATATTGGGATACGGATTTAATGAGATAGAAATAGGGGTATGATATAGCTATCAAAAAATAATTTCTTGAGGAATATCTTGAAATTCTTTCACATGTGACATTATAAGCCTGTATTTACCCCACTTGCTATTAATTTTATGTAATCCACTATGATGAATCCTAACAGTGATAATAGTGAAGTATAGAGGATGGAGATGTCTCAATTACCTTATGCACCAGCAGTGGGTAGTATGATATTATCTATGGTTTATATCAGACTAGAAATTTCACATGTAGTGGGAGAAGCTAGTTGGTATGTGGAGAATTAAATACGGGAGCATTGGAACATATTAAGGAAAACCCTTAGATACATCAAGGAGATCTTATATGTTGTATTATGTTATTAAGAATCAAATTTCACTATTAGAGCCTACACAGATTCATATTTTGTAGGTGATTATGACCAATGAAAATACACATTGGGTTATGTGTTTAATTTTATAGGATGAGTTGTGAGTTGGAATTCAAAGTTTTAGTTTGTTATATATTTATCCACGAATAAGGTAGAGTACATGAAAACTATATAGGTTTGCAAAGAATTGATTTAGATGTGAATGTTTCCAGAGGATCCCGGACAATGACAGAAGTATACCCAATTGTTTTGTGACAATCATAGCACCTTGAAAATTAAAAGAAATTTAACTTTTCATTCCATGATAAAGAACATTATGGTACAATATCACTTTGTTCTAGATGTGGTGGAGGAAGGAAAAGTGGATATGCAGAAAATTTATATTGAAGATGATTAGGTTTATTTTAGGATGAAGTTTATTAACTTTCTTAAGTTAATATACTAAAAAACCTCAATCGCAATCCTAGATATAAGAGAAACATGGTTGGAAGATAGAAACGATATGTGGAAATATTATTGGTTACCAATCAGATATCCAAGTGTGATTTATATTGGCATTTGTTTCTCACAAAAAGTTTCACCCCCTAAATATTTCAAAGGGGGATAGTGTGGTTAGTGGGATGGATGGAAAAAATAACCCCTGGAGTTAAATAGATGTGGAAGATCAAGAAATGGTGTTGCATATAAAAGGCAAAGCGATTTAACTGTTTTAGCATCATCACCTCAAGTATTGAGCTTCCAATTTCAACATTTTGAGTGTTGTATTTTGTGAGGTGAATTATACATTACTCAAGAGAGTTAATTACATGGATATTTTCCTTATAATAGAAATAGAGTGTATTTAACCTCTTTTACCATAGTGATATCATTCAATTTTTCTATGGTTTTTACACCTTATATTTGTGGGGTTTTCTATGTTACATCTATTGTTAATTTTTTATTCACTTTTACATTACTTTTATGTCACAATTATCACATCATGAAAGGGCCTATAATATTTGATCCCAATAGAAGCCTTACTAAATATTTTTTTATCTGATTCTATAAAAAATTGTGGGTTGTGCTATGAGGTAGCCCACTTTCAATAGAGTAATTGAGTTGTATGGGTATAGTTTTGATTCTCAAAATTACAAATCAAAAATTTAACATGTTTATAATTATATAAATAGTAGGAAGAATAATTAAAACATGAATAATACAAATCTTGTAATGATTTCTCATAATCGGAAGTGTAACATGCTGATTCTAACAAACCATAAACAAAGAACGAGAGAATAAAAAGTACCAAATCATGTAAACATTTACAATAGATAACATACTGATGAGAATATATATAACCAGTTTGATATTAATACTGATAAGTACCAAGAACTATTAGAGATAATAGACTCAAACATAAGCGAGATGATCAATAGAAATGATTGACATAAAGTAGTAATCAAATCATAAAGAGGACCATAGGTTTTTGACATTATTTATCTATTTGGCCTATATGCATGGTGGAGGTGTACCAAGATTCCACTATGAAAAAATGGGATTATAAAAGATATTATATAAATAGTGAAACATAACCATATAAGAAAAAGGCACATGAGAAAAATATCCAAAGTTCAGGTTACTGAAATTATAGGACTCACAGTAGAACCAAGTTGGGGAATCATCATATACTACGCACCTTGGAAAAATTCAAACAACACACACATCATAGAACCAAATAATAATCAAATACAAGGCATAAATAACTAATAGAAAAGAAGAAAAATACCATACTAAGGCCCCTTAATAGGGATAAATCTCTCATATGTGTTTTCATAGAGCCTCTATGTAATTCGGTCTTGTTGTTAGGGTCATCGAGATTGTACTCCTATATAATCATCATTTCCATCTAGGTAAAATGAACACCAAGGAACAATAGAACATCATTAGAGCTCCTCACCAAGCATAGATGAATATTATAAAAACTAATATAGATCACTATTTCTTCTTTGGTAAGTCAAGGAATCCCACCAGTGCTCCTTCATCCACTCTTCTCCCTCAAGGAAAACTAGAGCTCCCAAAACCATGGAGATTTTTTGCCCAACTAAATCTACCTGAATTGGATAGTTAGATTCTAAATAGAGGAGTCATTCTAGTAGGGGTAGAGGAAGGCTAGATCATATAACCAAGAATATGAAAAATCTAGATAAGTGTTGCAACATAACCACTTAAACAACAACATAATGACATATGACATCAGAGGATAAGCTATAAAGGGTTACACATAGATCAAGCCAATTCGTTTCATGAAGAATGAAAAAAAAGGGAGGAATAGAAAACCATAGGATCATAAGGATCAATGGATCAACATCAGGTATGAGGATGACATAGATCAAATGGGAATGTGGACCAAGGCTAATGGAACATACCGAATGTATAAACCGAACAAAAGGCCCAAATGAACTAATAAAAGAAGCTCAACCTCAATAATTAATAAATCCAACATATAAAAAAACAAAAAATTAAATGAAAATGAATATTATGGTAGGTAAAAAAACAATGTGTAACACCTCAAATTTTGGGATTCATATAAGGATGATATTATACATTTAATTTTGTTAAATCCCTTTTAACCAAACAAAAATTTAAAGGATAAACATAAGGATCTTTATTTAAATAAGAACACCATAGTGTCTTAAATATACAGTGATAAAAAGAGTAATCAAGCTAACCAGATATACATATTAAAAACCCTATCAGAACTACTGGAAGACCCTCAATCACCACAATGAGGCCCAGTAAGTAAAGGAGATCCTTCGAGTAAACCAAATCAAAAATCGTCACCACAGCGATCATAAAAACCATGATGAGAATCAATAGAATGGGAAGCAACATATTCTAGATTTTGTGTTTTAGGAAACCGTATGGTTTGGTTTTATAAGACATTTTTTCGACCATTGCTATAGTGACCATCAGAATCTAACAGTTAAAAAAATAGTCGGTGGACCTTGTTAGGATAAGTGAACTTATTTAAATATTAATTAGTTTCCAAATAAATGAGTTATGATTATGGTTATAATTAAACCATATTTTATGAACTCTAATAGGATATGTTGTAAAACTTCATTTCACCCTTAAGTGATTTTGAAAAGAATTAAGGAAATCAAAACACTTTGAAAATTTTTCAAATATAATGTAACAATTTTCATTTCTTAAATAATTTTGTAAACTATGTTTAGGTTTTTCAAATTAAATTGTGTTTTTACTGAACTATATTATTGAGGATACTAGTATATAAATTATAATGTAGGTTTATTAAAATTTACTTTTTGTAACTTTTATAGTTAAAAAAGGGGTTTAATATTTTTAATTATAGAAATAATTATAAATAAAACAAGTTTAATTTGTATTCATTAATGTTTAAGAATATAAAATTTTATATAGTTTTAATAAATGGATTTTTTCCCTCTTCCGAAAATGTCTTTTAGTGTAGATTCTTCAAAAGAAATCGTCCCACTAGGGCCATCCCTTTTTTGCTAGGGCCGAGGGAGGAACCTCATATGAAGTGGCTGAGCCTGGCCCTCATCCCCAAGCCAAGGCCGGCCCGAGCTCGAGAAAAGGTTCCTCAAAGGGTGTCCGAGAGCGAGCCAGAGTGCATATGCGCACCATTGTGAGCATGAGGCCACAATGGGGTCTTGGTAGGCCAAGGCTTGCGGGTGGGAGCTCATTTATAGGGCCCCCTTCATGTGTGCTGTGTGATTTATGAGCACTCGTTGTGAGGGCCAGGGTTATGAGGGAGGCGAAAAACACTCTCTGTTTCAATATGGGTAGCAGTTTTTTAGGGAAAAACATGATCTAAACCGTTGGATCGTGTCGCACGTGATCTAGGCCATTGTTTCCAATCCCACACTCGACCCACAGCGACCGTGTCTCTCTCCATGGCCTTTGTCAACTGTTCGATCTGACATGATCTAATCCTGGTCATTCGAGGTTTTTAAATTTCCACATCAATCTTAGACCGTCCGATGAAACTAAGATCTAATCTAAGCTGCTCAATTCTTTTAAAAAAACGGACGCATCTCATCCCATGGATCGATGTTGGGATTGATTTGGACCATCCATTTTTTCATGGAATTTCCCCTAGCTGCGTCTTCTTTTTCCTCCATGAATGGGTTACACCAGTAACCCTACCCTATGGCACCACCCTCGTTTTCTTCACCTCTGACCGCCGGGTACCCCCGTGTCTCCTCGTTTTCTTCAAGAACAACACCCCCCATTAAATGCAATTAATGTGGGTACGTTTTTGCGTGAAAGGTGGTGTGTGATCTTTTGTATATAAATAACTGAGACCTCTTGATTCTTCTCTCCTGTTCAAGTCTCCAGGGAGCCCGACCAACCCTCCCTGAAGTCCTCATTTCCCTGGTTTTAAAATTAAGGGTTTTTATTTTTTCCTTGTTTTGATTCTTTGAGAATATATACTCTTATATACTAGAATATATATATATATATATATATATATATACAACCTTACGGTTCAGTCCAAACGTACTTAAATGTTGAACCTAGGCCTTCGAGTTCTCTTGCATTCAAACAGCTTACTGCTTGTAAAGATTATACCTGGCCTCATTTTGTTGTTTTGAAAATACATATATACTTTTTGTTATATGTATATATGTCGGTTATATGCAGGAATGGGCGTGACCTTTCTACAGCGATTATATGTGCAAAGTTTGTGTATAATTGTTCAGGCAATGCACATATTCACATACACTTAATTTAATATGTAAATAATAAATAAATTTTGAAAATGTTATATATATGATTGGGTTTTTATAAAATAATTTTTTGGTAGGTTTTGATAAACAAATTTTTATGACTAAGGGCATGACCTGCCCAATTCAAGACGTTGTTGAAGTAATATTCATTGGGGATTAACAAAAATGGGTGCGCCAATCTTTCAGTTTGAGTTCAGGTACATACACATATTTTTTTGTTGCATGAACCTTGATTTCAGTTGTTAAGGTCCTAACACATTAAGTCTTATGTTTAGGTGGAGTTTTAAAAACATAAGAAATATGGTGATAAACAAAAGTTATATCCACATTTATGAATAACTTATTTGTTTTCCCAATCTTTTAAATGATGTTGCTTACGGTAAATATTCATGATTTCTATCATGGAAATTATTCAGTATTATGCAAAAGCTTAACAATATTGAATGTTTTAGCATGTGCAATCTCAAAACCCTACATGAGATTTTTGGTTCACCTAGTTATTAACTGGATGATAAAATATTAGAATTTCAAGAATAGACTTGCATGTGATAAATTCTAGTTTTTTGTTCTTTCAGTACCTTTGATGTCAATGTATGTTCCATAATCTTCCTTTTTTATTTTCTTTTAATAATGATCATATGATTGTTAGCTTAGTTTTTGATCATCTAGATGCATGTCTCACTTATAAGATATGTAAATTCAACTACTATGACCAACTATGAATGAACTATTCAAGGTGCTATGGGAAATCTTGAATATACAGCCCCGTTTAAGTAAAGTATTGATTTGTGTGTCTCACATAAATTTAAATACATATTAAGGGTGCACCCTGGTAGCGCTCCAATGCATTGGGTAATGAATTAATCTCTATAGATCACAGGCTTCAAGATACCCTTGTGAATAACCTCGGTAATTTTGCTCTATTGACTGCTTGTGGATGGACCTCAGTGATATGATCATGAATTTCTAAATGAAATGTTGAAGCCACATATTCAAGTCATGTTACAAGTTCTTTTCAAGATGATATGCCTATTATTTCACTACTCTTGCCCTTATGTTTTTATCAAGTTCATATTGATGTCACAAGTAAACGTTTGTGGCATGATTCATGTAATATAGTAACCAACATATGAAATTGAAGTTTTTTCTATCACACAAAAATATGATTAAGTATTACTCATAACGGTTTAATTTGTGCTTAAACATTCATACGTCATACTTTTTCAGGATATATTTTACTACCCCTTTTTGAAAATGTCCTAATTGATTCATGTATTCTGTGAAAATATTAGATGAGCACTTTTATGTAATGTCACATGTCTTAGAGTTTTCTACAAGAGAATGTTCTTTGGAACAGTTTTTAAAAAATTCTTTCAAAATTTTCATTGGGTTTTTAATCCCCTAACTAGGAATTCTTTTGCTCACCCTACGTTTTGTATTTTAAATTTTCATGTAACAACTTTTATCAGATGAAACATTTCTGAAGTTACTGGTTTCCCAGAGCCCAAACCGAACTCGATCCTATGTATGGGACGTGATGTGTGTTTATCAGTGCATGTTTCTATTTTAAAATGGCACATCATGTTCAGAAGGCACTCACTCCTGGTTTTTTTGGGGTCGGGTCTTCAGAGATGGTATCAGAGAATTAGATTTGGATAACATTGAAATTCCAGAACAGAAACAAAGGAAAATATAATTTAGCATTACTAAAAATAACTTTTCTTAATTTTCAGATGGAAAACGATGGTACTAATCTTTTTTCTCTTCCCAATGAGTCCTTAGAAACCATAATTTTCATAGCCATCCATGAAGATTTTATAAACTATGACCATATCCTTATGCGTGCAAACATCTCTATGATGTGTCCAACTCTCCCTGAGTACTTCAACTCCACCTAAGAGCGGGCCTGGATTACATCATTATGATGCATGCCCAGTTTCCATCTTACACTTGATGGGGTATGTACTATGAGGGACTTTTAAGATGCTTCACTGCAGCAGAATGTGTCTTGTCCCTCACGACTTTCCAAGAGGCTGCTGCAGAGGGAGATCTCCAACATCATACATGTGTCATGTCTTTTCCTATGGCTATTTTGGTCAAATGATAGACTTTGGAATCCTTTAATACAAAGCCTCTCGTTCTGTGTACAGAAAACAAGTAAATAGGGATGTCTCACAGTTTTACACCCCACATGTTAGACTATGGAGAAACCATAAGTGATCCCATGACATCGAACCTGATTGCTCGGGTTGCACATTGTTTAGGGAGATAGAGAGTTTCGAGCTTGTCTTGGGAATTCATGTGTTAGGGAACTAGGGAAACCATTAGCCCCATTTTACATTGTGCACCAGTAGTCATATAATGAAAATATTTTATTATCTCTTCATTCTTATTTCTTTACATTGTTTATACTTTTGGATGGATTTCACGTTATTGAACTCTCGTCTTAATCTTTTAGATGATAGGACAAACCCACATGTTATCTCATCCTACTGAGATACTGTATATTATTGCAATCAAAACCTCTGAATATGAGTATCGTCCCTTCAGAAACCTATTAGGAATGTGCAAGAAATTGTTTGAGGTGACAAACAGTCTGAGGATTCTCCGCGCCTGTCAAGGGAATGCCCCCATAGACTACCTCATAGGCTCAGCACAATTGGTCGAGCATAAGCATAGGGGAAAATACCACGAATGGATCTTTCTGTGTTTCACCCTAGGCCGGAACTACATGGCCAATGTAAAATTTCAAGAGGCTGCATTAGAGGGAAACGTTTATATGACCTACAACTTCCAAATCCTTAGAATTAGCCGTATGAAAACATCTATAACATAGATTTTATCGATCGAGACATAATTCAGAAAGTTCTTTGTACGTTGGTCCAAATGGACATTTCCATTCTTTGCACCATTCGAGCTTCCCTCTGGAAACCCCAGTGTTCGGTGCATGAGTTCAACCCCTTCTACCCGAAGTGTATCTGGATCAGAGAAATAGAGGAGTTGATCATCAATTTGGGTGTTCCACTAAATTCACCTAAGGATACTCTACGAGGTGGGATATGGTCGGAACAACTAAGAGCTTCCTCTTAGCAATTTTGTATTAAAGGAATTGCGGGGACATAATTCTTTGATGGGGGGAGTAATATAAGACCCCGAATTTTGGGTATCATTTAATGATGATATTATGTATTTAATTTTGTTAAATATCTTTTAACAGAATAACAATTTAAAGGATAAACATAAGGCTCTTTATTTAAATAAGAACACCATAGTGTCTACAATACACCGAGATCAAAAGAGTAATCATTCTAAGCAAATATACCTATTATAAACCTTATCAGAACTACTGGAAGACCACCAATAACCACAATGAGTCCCAGTAAGTAAAAGAAATCCTTCAAGTCAAATAAAGAGAAAAACATCACCACTATGATCATAAAAACCGTGCTGAGCATCAGCAGAATGGGAAGCACCATCTTTTTATTTTTTTAGTTTTAGGACACTGTAATGTTTGGTTTTATCGGACATTGTTTTAGACCGTTACTCTAGTGACTGTTGGAAGATCATGGTTATAAAAAAATAGTCATTGGACATTTTTTGGATAAGTGAACTTCTTTAAATATTAATTAGTTTCTAAATAATTGAGTTATGATAAAGGTTATAATTAAACCATCATTTATGAACTCTAAAAGGATATTGTGTTAAACTTCATTTCACCATTAGGTGATTTTGAAAAGAATTATGGAATTCATAACACTTTGCGAAATTTTCAAGTATAATGTAAAAATTTTCATTTTGTAAATAATGTTAAAAAATATGTTTATGTTTTTCATATTAAAGTATGGTTTGATTGAACTATGTTTTCGTGGATACTTGTATATAAATTATAATTTATGTTTTTTAAAAATTCCTTTTCGTAACTTTTGGAGTTAAAAAAATAGGTTTAGTATTTTTAATTTTAGAAATACGTCTAACTAAAACAAGTTTAATTTGTATTAATTAATGTCTGAAAATATAAAATTCTATATAGTTTTAATAACTCGATTATTTCCGCTTCTTAAAAGGTTTTTTAGTGTAGCATTTCCAAAAAAAGATGGCCCACTTGGGCCAGCCCTCTATGGCTAGGGTCGAGGGAGGCCACTCACATTAAGTGGCTGAGCTTGACCCTCATCCCCAAGCCATGGCCAGCCTAAACTCAAGTAGAGGTTCCCCAAATGGTGCTCGAAAGCGAGAAAGAGCGCATAGGCACACCATTGCGGGCATGAGGTCGTGGTGGGGTCTAGTTAGGCCAAGGCATGCGGGCCGGAGCCCGTGTATAGGGCCCCATTCTTGGGTGTTGTGTGATTTCTGAGCACTCGTTGGGAGGACCAGGGTTTTAAAGGAGGTTTAAACCGCTCTCTGTTTCGATGTAGGAAGTAGTTTTTTGGGCAAAATGCGATCTGGACCGTTGGATCGCGTCGCGCGTGATCTGGGCTGTTGTTTCCGATCCCGCGCTTGACCCTCAGCGACCACGTCTCACTCTATGGTTTTTGTCAACCGTTCATTCAGGCATGATTTAATTATGGCAATTCAAGGTTTTTAAATTATTGCATCGAATGTAGACCATCCTATGAAACATAGATCTAATCTAATCTGCTCAATTATTTTAAACAGCTGATGCATCTCATCTCTTGGATCGATGTTGGGATTGATCTGGACCGTCCATTTTTCCTTGGCATTTCCCCTAGCCTCATCGTCTTCTTCCTCCATGCATGGGTTACACCAATAACCCTACCCTATGGCACACCCCTCGTTTTCTTCACCTCTGACTGTCGATGACCACAATGTCTCCTCATTTTCATCAAGCACAACACCCCCATTGAATGCAATGCAAGTGGGTATGTTTTTTATGTGGAAGGTGGTGTGTGAGCTTTTGTATATAAATAACTAAGTCCTCTCAGTTCTTCTCTCCCGTTCAAGTCTCTAGTGAGCCCAAAAAACCCTCCCTACAGTCCTCCTTTCATTGGTTTTTAAAGTAAGGGTTTTCAGTTTTGGACTGTTTTTCTTCTTTGAGAATATATACCTTTATATATTCGAAAAAATATTTTTTTAACCTTACGGTTCAGTCCAAACATTATTAAATGTTGATACAAGGCCTTTGAGTTCTCTTGCATTCAAATAGCTTAATGAATGTATGGATTATACCTGACCTCATTTTGTTGTTTTGAAAATACATGTGTACTATTGGTTATATGTGTATACCTCAGTTATATACAGGAATGGGCATGACCATTGTACTTCGGTTATATGTATGATGTTTGTGTATAATTTTTCATGCAGTGCAAATATTCACATACACTTAATTTCATATTTAAATAATAAATAAATTTTGAAAATGTTTTATATATGATCAGGTTTTTCTAAAATTATTTTTTTTAGGTTTTCATAAACAAATTTTTAGGACTAAGGGCATGACCAGCCCTATACAAAATGTTGTTGAACTAATATTCATATGGGATTAACAAACATGGGTGTGCCAATATTTAATTTTAGTTCGGGTACAATCATATATTTTATATGTTGCATGAACCTTGATTTCAGTTGTTATGGTCCTTACACATTAAGTCTCGAGTTTAGGAGGAGTTTTAAAAACATAAGAAATATGGTGTTAAAAAAACTTATATCCACATTTAAGAGTAACTTATTTTTTCCATATGTTTTAAATGATGTTGCTTATGGTAAAGATTTATGCTTTCTATCATGGACATTATTCAGTATTATGAAAAGGAATAACAATATTGAATGTTTTAGCATGTGAAAGCTCAAAACCCTATTTATATTTTTGGTTCACCTTGTAATCAATTGGATGATAAGATTTTAGAATTTCTAGAACAAACTTGCATGTGATAAATTCTAGTTTTATGTTCATTCAGTACCGTAGATGTCAATGTCTGTTGCATAATCTGCATTTCTTTGTTCCTTTTAATAACAGTCATATGATTATTATCTTGGGTTTTAATCATCTAGATGCCTTTATCACTCATAAGATATGTAAATTAAACTACTATGACCAACTATGAATGAACTATTCAAGGTGGTATAGGACATCTTGAATATAAAACCCCGTTTATGTAAAGTGTTGATTTATGTGGCTCACATGAATGTAAATACATATTAATGGTGCGCCCTGATATTGCTACAATGCATTGGGTAAAGAATTAATCTCTAGAGATGAAAAGCTTCATAATAACCAGGTGAATAACCTCTATAATTTTTCATTACTGAGACCTTGGGGATGAACCTCGACGATATGTTCATGAATGTATAATTGAAATGTTGAAGCCACATATTCAGGTCATGTTACAGGTTCTTTTCAATATTATATTCCTATTCTTTCACTACTCTTGACCTTATATTTTTTTTCATGTTCTTATTGATGTCAAAAGTAAAATTTTGGGGCATGATTCGTGTAAAATAGTAACCAACAAATGAAATTGATGTTTTTCCTTCACGCACAACTCTGATTATATATTACTCTTAACGGTTAAATTTTTTAAAACATTCCTACGTTATACGTGTTCCGGATATCTTTTACTACCCCTTTTTGAAAATTTCCTAATTGATTCCTGTATTCATTGAAAATCTTAGTTTAGCACTTTTATGTTATGTTACATGTGTTACAGTTTTCTATAAGAGAATGTTCGTTGGATATGTTTTTAAAAAATTCTTTCAAAATCTTCATTGGTTTATTTTGAACCGCTTACTGGGCATTCTTATTCTCACTCTATGTTTTGAATTTTATGTTTTCAGGTAACAACTTTTATCAGATGAAACATTTCTGAGGTTTCCGGTTTCCTAAAGCTCGAACCGAACTCGGTCCTCTCTATGGGATGTGATGTGTGTTTATCAGTGCATGTTTTTGTTTTAAAATGACACATCATGTTCAGAAGGCGCCGAATCCAGGTTTTTTGGGGTCGGGTCTTCACATGATTCATGGAATTAAAATTATTTAATTTACAATATTGAGTGAATAATGTTCAAAAATCTCCACCTTGTAGATGAAATGCATTACCATAAACACCTGATGTCCCTACATCACCTGTAACACCCCAATATTTTACAGTATTTCACTTCTTAAATAAATTCATTTTATTTGATAGATTATGTTTTATTCAATACAAAAATATGTTTATGCTACACACAACAATGAGGTGGCTTACGTTACATGCAAGTCTGAGTTTTACCAAACAACAATATATTATTAAAATATTAGTATTTAATATAATTAGATATAACCTAGCCATTAAGTTAGTGGTTCGGAATAGTATTAACTAACTTATGAAAATATATGGCTGAATTTATTGGTTTTAAATTAACTAAAAATGAATATAGTAACCAATGAAAAATATATGAGAAGTTTTTTAAGGAACAATTTTTATGCTCCCAAAGTCATTTTATTCTAATAAATTAAAATAATTACTATTATAGGAAAATATTAATGAAATATATATTTTATAAATTAAAAAAAAATATTTTTTATATTCATATAATATATTTGAGAGGTATAAGATAATAACAAACCCAATATTACACATATAACCTATTTTTTATAAAAACAGTTTTAGAGTCTTTTAATGGAGAACCTATTTTTAATCCAATTTTCGAAAATTTTATGAATTCTATTTGATAAAATAAACTTCATATTTTAAATATAATTATAAAATTTTTCTTTTGTTAAATGTTTGGTATTATTCTGATAAGTTTCATATTTTGATGAATAGTGAAAAATACTAAATTTTAATTGAAAACAACTTTTCTTCATCAAAATAATTTTATAGTGTTAAATTATATTATTTAATGTTTTTAATGTATAAATAGATTATTTTTGTCATTTAATACAATTTAGGTTATTTTAATCGATTTTAAATTGAATTTAGATATAAAAATGTTTCAATCTTTTGCAGGTTTAAACTTTAAAAACTCGTTTTCTCACGCCGTGAACAAGAATAATTTTAAATTAATTACTACAAATTCTATTTTTTGAATTATGAAAAATGGATTCTATATTTGGAATTAGTGGGTCGAAATTATTTAATTAGGTTTCTTTTATTTTTGGTCATATGAATAGTAAAATTTAGTAATATTTTAATTACCATAGTTAAGGGTAAATTATGTAATTATATATATAAATGATTTTATAAAATTAACCCAACACTTATCCTAATTTAATTTAATGAGGGGTTTTCTACCAAAATCATCATTAGGCCGAAATTATACTATTTTTAAGCCACTTGGATTTGAATAATTCTTTTATAATATTTTATTTAAAGATAATTTAAAAATGTCATACTCATGTTTTTAATAAGTATTACATTTTTAATACATGGTTATAGAAAAGATAAATTATACTATACATATTTATTTTAAAGATAGTAAATTTATCTTCATCATGATAATTTATTTAAAAAATTTAGAGAAGAAATAATTTAAATAAATGCTTTAATAATAATGATGTAGTAATTGTTCAATTAATGGAAATAAAAAGTAAATGATATTAAAAACATTTAAATATATATAATTTGACCTAATTAATGACATCCATGAATTTTATAGATAATTTATAAATTTTAGTGATATATTATAAGTTTTTTTTCGAAGTTATCATTATGTTAGGATATTTTTTAAAAAGACAAATATTGAATAGTATCAAAAAATGAAAAAAATGATACTTTAAAAAAAAAATTTGTTAAATGATATAAAATTCATTAAAATATAAATTTGAACAAATAACTACAATACGGTTAAATATGTCATGAATGATCCGTTTGGGGTTCGATTATCATTTTATAGTAACTATATTATCCCTAAAGTGTAAAAACAAATTTGTCATGGTTAGAGTTAAAGGGTTTAACTAAGGGTTCAAGACAAATGATAAGGTTAACATTGTGACCTAAACAAGTCTAAAAATTATTTTTTGAAAGGATTTAGACCCATAATCATCTTAGGGTTTGAAAAACATAATTTTAACACATTTTTAATTAAAAAATAATATATATTAATTTAATATTTTGGGAGTTTCCTAAAATGCCCCACCTAAATTATAAAAGGGAAATTTCTCCCTCACTTCCTTACACCAATTCGAACATTATAGATCAACCAAACCCTACCCATTTATCTTCGTAACTTCCATATACACATATTAGAGGTTCTGGTCTTCTCAAAAGACAAACCCTAGAATCTCTAAGAGGAGATCTGTAGAGACCCAACTCCAGAAGGCCCAAAGCTGGTGTCTAATACTATTGCATTGACATGATTACAAGGAATTAAATCCCAAAGGACTGAGAATTTAGTAGTCTTGACAAAATAGATATATACATGAGAAAATAGTAAACTAATTACTACATATTTTTCTTCTTCTTTCTAAATAAATAGCTTCGAGGATAACTCTAATCAAATTAGTAAATACCTACATATCTTTCATAGTACGTTTCTTGGATTACTAGGTAAATAAATATAATTAGGGTGAGATAAAATGATTAGTAATGTCAAAATATAGTGGAATAAATAACGAATCAATGAGAATAATAATTATGGAATGGTGAATAACTGAATTCACATGCCATATAATCAATAAACTGAGAAAGAGGTGCATAAACAACATGACATGGTAATAAATGAAAACACATGACATTAAAATAACTAGATAAGAAAAAATAAATATGGCAAGGTAAGAAAATAAAACACATACTATCTAAATAATTAAAAATTAAATATATACATATATATCTTGACACAAAATCTCATGGATGAATAATAAATGAAACTAAATTAGGTAAATTCTTTCTTAATGGGAGTCATGTCTAAGGAACATGAATACCTTTCCCGTCAAGACCTTCCACATGACAGTTTAAAATATTCTGATTCGCACAAATTATCTGTCTAATAAGAACCTATCAATGCATTTAGGACCTAGAGAATGTTTAGTCTCCTACCATCATTTATTTTCCAAATTATTCCTCAAATTGAATAATCAAAATAAATAAAATGCCTTATCAAAAATCTGTATTGAATAAAGTAAACGAAATTATAAATATTTTCTGAAATAATAAAATAATTATCCAAGTAGGCATCATATGTAAAATGGTATCTGGTTTATCAATTCTAATAAAACACTAACAAATATGAGCATGGTTTAAAGTTCAAAACATAGTCACTGCTAAAAAGAACGGTTAAAGTCTCCCTTTAACAATGATAAAAAAACATTGTTAAAAGGGTCCTTAAACAACACTTTTTTAGTGATGTTAATGGGGGCCATTAATAAAACATTTTTAGTGATTATAAAGGCATCACTATTAATGGGGTAAAATTATATTTTTTTGGACACCTAAGAGCATGACCCCCTTTATCTGTGCTACCACAAACCCTTTAATAGTGATCCACCCCCCTATCAGTGCTTTTCAACCTGCCAACTTTTATCATCACTTTGTGAATTTCTATAATTATGCACATCTTCATGGATTCAAACCATAAAACTCTCCTTCGAAGATGGATGACCTTTAACACTACACTATGTTGTTTGGATTTATATTTAATGATATTTATGTTTATATATATATATACACTTATATTTATATAATTATTTTAAAATACATTAATACAATATATATATGTGTGTGTGATATATATATACTTATATTTATTTAAATATGTTATATATTATATTCATTTATATATAAGAGAATATAATATAAATATATATCTCTTTATTAAAACACACATATGTATATGTATATATAATGTAAAAATGGATAGATATTATTTTAAATACATCTTTAGAATATGTATTTATTTACATATATTATAATATACATTTTTACATAAATATGTTGATATATGTATTTATATGAGTGATTTATTATAAGTAAAAATAAGAAAAATGGATATATTTATTTATAAGTAACATTAAATTATGAAAAATGATAATATTTCAAAACCATAATATCAATATAAATTTAATACCTATGAATAAAATTATTCAGCACCAAAAAAGGCAATAAGACCTTGTTAAGATAGGTTGAAAATCCATCGAATGTCAAACAATCAGGGTACCATGACTAAAAACTCTATTTTTGAGATCATATGAGATTTTTTGGCCTTTAAATATGTGATAGAGGTTTACCATTGTCACTAAGGGTGTATATCTCATCAAAAAAT
This sequence comes from Viscum album, assembly GCA_963277665.1. Lineage (NCBI taxonomy): Eukaryota > Viridiplantae > Streptophyta > Magnoliopsida > Santalales > Viscaceae > Viscum > Viscum album. The sequence goes on along the minus strand of OY728148.1, from coordinate 955,989,948 downwards.
TTGATTTGATATGTGGTAGAGCATAAATGGACACCTAGATCAAAAGATAGCACTGTTTGAAGTTTGAGTTACGTTTTCAACTTATTTTCGATATTTTATTATTGTTTTTTGATTTACTATCTTCAAATTGATATTAAATGTTTATTAATCAGAAATAATGAGAAAATATTAATTAAAAATATTTAATTTTTTTTAATCCATTTTCCCAAAATATCTTATATATTAAGTGTAAAATTCTATTTACCTTATCTAAAACATATTTTTAAAAATATATAATATATTTATATCAATATAAATATATTTATTTATTAATATATTATTCTTAATAATTTTTTAAGTATACCTTTATCAGTGCAGCTAAAAAATTTTTGATAAAGAGGCCCCGTTATCAGCGCTTCTAAAAAAGCACTGATAAGGACCCCCCTTTAACAGTATCATTTTACAAGTGTTGTTAAAAGATTCCATTTAGTAGTGCTTTTTTAAAATTGATGATAAAGGTCCCCCTTTAACATTGATTTTTTTTCATTATTAAAGACATCCTTTATTAATTTCATTTATCACTGACAAAGGGGGTCTTTAACATCATTTTTAACTAGCACTGTTAATTTCCTTGTATTGGATAAACCTAGTTTTGTAGTAGTTTCTGTTGATGTTGATGAATATGAATACTATAAAACGATCTTTTAAAAAATTGGGGAAAATATCCTATGATTATGAAAACCATTTTGGAATAAATTTTCTTTGAAAATCAATTTTGAAAAAAATTTCTTTATAATGTAACCTTTTATACATGAAAGGGAAGCTTCAAAGAAATAATGATTGGTAAATCTGTACTTGTTGTGCGAGGTAAAAAAAATTCTATTTTCACGGTTAATGGTTTGAAAAATACATTGTTTGAAAAGAGAAATTAATATTCCTTTGAAAACAATCGAAAAAGGAAAAAAGGATAAAAATTTCATTACCAAATCATTTTAAAAATATTTTTGAAAACATTTTATTAAAATTATTTTTTTTAATAAGAAACAGTTTCTCTAACTAAAGAGATAAATAAGGTTGGGTTATCTTAAAAAAACTCTAAAACATTTTAAGTAACAAAGTGTGTAAAAATGGAACTAATTCTTAAAAATATTCATGAATAACTAGATAATAATGAAAGTGTTTGTTGCAAAATTGTTATACAATTTCCTCTAATGGAAGTTCCATTGCAATATCATTAGTACTATTCTTGGGGAAAATAATCTTTAACATCCAAAGGTGTCCCATACAACATTGAAATTTTTTAAATCATAAGCCTCATGAAGGAATAATATTGAATGGAATTTTTAAATACACTGATGATAAAATAATTCATGATATTATATATCAAAATGTGTAGTATATAAACCACACAAAATAATCAAATTTTGAATTTGACATTTATCTCACATATGTAAATAGTAAGATGAGAATCCATTACCTTGAGTTTTATTTTTGGGTGAACACCCTTTCAATTCTTGTATAATAAAAATATTTTAATTTTCTAATTTATTGAGAAAATTTTTCAAGTTTATGATTAATTTTATTTCAAATTTTACTTTGTTTTATACAACTACTTGAAAAATTATGTTTACGTTTGGTGTTTAGAACAAAATTGGATTATGTGTCAAAAACAAAATTGTTAGTTAAACTATGTTTAAAGGGGACATTATATAACATATCCAAAATAATAACCATGAAATAATTATCATATTTTTTCATTAATTATTCATTTAAAATAAATCATTAAATATGGTTATGAAAAACAATCCAATGTTTCAGTCATGGAGATGGTAGGTTGTACATACGCATGAGTAATGCTCTTATTTTTCAATGATTGTTATGGAGAGAAGTTGAGTAACAACATATCTTTCCAAAATGATCATTATATAATAAATAACATATTATTAAATCATATATACTTTTATATGGAATTATTGTGATGTAAAATGAATCACATAGTGTTGAGGAGACAGTAGTCCACATGTCCATGAAAGACGTTATCACTTTTTAAGTGTGTGAATGGGTAATAAAGAAAATAATATATATATAGTATATGTAAATAAATATAAATATTTAATTAATATAATGTAATGTTTTTTATGTCACATATTTTTACTTATAGTCATCATTTATACATTCCATTGATCGTGTGAACAAATCACATCGATTTGAGGGGGCAGTAATCCACACTTCCTCAAACAAAGTTATCGTATTAAAAAAATGGAAAGTATTAAAGGTATGAGTTATAAAAAAATTAAATAAGTCTAACGAAATAATAAATATCATATATATAATATATAAACATAATTTCAATCATAATTTCCAACCATGAAAGTTGGTAATGGAAAATGAACAATCATTATTTCGTGAGGCAGTAGTTTGTCGTACATAGAAATAATATGTTCGTTACCCAATAGATGGAAGTGTGTGTAAGTTTTCGTATAACCTTTATCATAACAAAATACTAGTATATTAAGTATAATTGTTTTTTTATATAAAAATATAATAAGATTATACGAGGGGTTGGAGAATGGAAATAAACTAGAAAGCTTGAGAGAAGACATTAACTCTTAATCGGGTAACTACTTTTTGTTTCTACCAAAAGGATTACGTGGAAGGATTTATACTAAAATGGAGGCTTAATTTTCTAGTGGAGGGATGTTGAGAGTCTATATGGGAAGTTATTTTTCAAATCTATGTGATTTGAGATGTGTCAAGAATGGGGAGCGGTGGCAGCCTTTTATAAGGGCGGAAAATGACTCACTTGGTATTTTGAAACCAAGTTAGGTGTACCCATGTTTTAACCAAAAAATGTCATAAAAACCCAACCAAACTCAATAATGTAATGTTAATGTGGTAATTATGTCCATAAAAGGGGTTTTGGTGAAGTTTCTAGGTCATTTTCCCCTTAAGTTAAAGGTTTAGTCATTTATTAAGCTTAATTTTACCTTAATAATTGTAAATAATTTTAATTACTTTCACAAATATTTTTATAAAAAACAAAATCAGTCTTATTAGAAATTATAAATTATTTCTATTCGAAATATGGAATCTATTTTTTATATTCAAATCACAGAAGTGGTAGAAATTAATTTCAATTTAATCCTGAAGATGGGACGACAATGCATGTTTTTAATGTAAAAATGTATGAAAGTTTTCTATTTTTTATAATTAATTTAAAATTAAAATTTATTCCAATGACATAAATTGTATTAATTTATAAAAATATTATCTATTTAAACTTTAAAACCAACAAAAAATATAACGTATCCTAATAAATAAATTAGATAAAAAAGCAGTTTTGAACTAAAATTCAGTATTTCTAACTATTCATTAAATATGAAATGTTTCAGAAAAATATAAAAAATTTACCCTAAAATAATTATTATATTTTTATTTCCAATATTAAGTTTATTTTTACATATTAAATCAATTAATGTGTCAAAATTCTAATTTAAAATGGGTTCTCTATTAAAAGGTGGTAAAATTGCCTTTATAAAAATATATGTTTTATATGTAAAATAGGGTTTATTGTTATCTTATGCATATCAAACATAATGGATTAATATAAAAAATATTTTATTTAATATATAACATATATATTTCTTTAAAATCATTCATTAATTTTAAATAACTATGTTTATTAAGACAAAACTCCTTTGGATGTATATAAATAATAATATTTCTTTTCTATATCCAATTGGTTCTTATTTTCATTTATCATTATTTGGTAACCATTGAATTCATTTTATATTTATATAAACCATAAATTTTTATAAGTTAGTTAATACTATTTACAACTTCTAACATAACGGCTAGGTTATATTGTATTATATTAAATAATAATATTTTAATAATACATTATTATTTGGTGAAAATCGGTCATGTGTGTAATGGAAACTATCAAGGAAGGTCATTTTTGCATGTAACACAAGATATCGAGGAAGGACACTCATTCATGTAAAATAATCTATCAAGGAAGTCCTCTCTTGCATGCAACACAGGCTAACTCGGTGTTGCATTTATTGAAATACATAGATTCTATTTTAAATAGTAAATATTTTATAAAGTATCTAGATATTATATTACATTACATGTTCAGTGTCACGTGGCATGCACTATATCAAATAAAAGGTTCATAATTTAGATTTTTAGTTCATCACATTCTCCCCACCTTATTTAAATTACATCCTCACAATTTAAACTTGGTCATGGTGATAGATTGTTTGATACTTCCTAAGTTTGAAATCCCACATAATAATAAGGGTTTTTAAGTAATCCTCTATAAAATAGAGAATAGAATGTACATAGGTCACATGGACTACCATGTAACTAGGTTTATAAGTAAGATAACTTCATTGTAAATTAGAGATACGTAATTGTAGGAAAAATGTAAATATTTATAAGGAGTTAATGGGGTCATCAATCAAAAACAAGTGAATGATCAATAAAAAGTTGAGGACTTCAAAGCCATAATTCTTAGATGATTTAGAAGACCACATATTCAATAAAAATTAAGATATTGGGGAAATTTTTATTTTTTAAGACATTTTCCTAATGTTGGGTAATTATTTTACTAATTAGGAAATATTGAAATATTCTTACATGAAAGATTTCAATTTTATATGAAAAATCCAAAATTTTGGTTGTACATTGATCAAATTATGATTCATTCTTTTATCCTAATAATTAATTACAAATAATGATTTTTATGCCTGAAGCACTAAACGAAACATTTAATGGATCATGAGGCCTATAAAATAGTAAAAATTCTAACTATTTTCTTTAACTATATTCCAAAACTAATAATGTTAATTGATTAATATCTAATCCTCATAAGTGAAACTACTGGTTTATCATTAAGATTTTTTCATCAAATTGTTTAACTAAAAAAATGAAAAATTAACCAGGAAATTTCATAGGTTAGTGGTTGGTAAGAAACCATTATCATCATTTGGTCATGGGTTTAAGAACCACAGCCTTGCTAGATTTGAATGGTTATCACCCAGCTTATAGGTCATCCTTTTCTAAAACAAAATTAATATAATTCCTAAAGTAAATATGATGAAAATCCTTTAAATTAGGTTAATCACAAAATATACTTTTAACTATATTTTTCAATAAAACCCTAATACATAAATACTTTATCCACTTATTTCCACATAGATCATTCCTTAGTCTAGAGTTTATCCATAATATCATTTATAGGATTTTTAAATCATGATACCCTATTTTCAATCTAAACAACCTAGTTTTATCCTAGGTTCTTCATTGTCAAAATCATTCATGGTGGTTTTTAAAGAAAATGTAAATTATCCTAAACATATCCCCCAGAAGTTTCAAAGTAGTTTTGCAGTAAGGTCTGTTTTTGTATACCAGGTTACCCAAAGTTAGGCTCAAAATACCTTATCATAGTTATTAATCCTAGCTACACATGTATCTAAACCATATACACTTACTGTATCCATACATGGATGTATTTCTAGAAAGAACATCATAATTTCTACCTTACCAAAATTATAGGATTTTATTCTATACTTATCCTCAAATACCACCTTAGGTATATGTTCTCAAAACTATTTTTTCTTAAATATAGTTCCCAAGGATGATACTAAACTTCCTCTGATACCAACAATAGTAACCTGACCCCAGAAGGCCCCGAGTCGGTGTCTACTACTATTACATTGGAAATATTACAAGGAATTAAATCATGAAGGATCGAGAGTTTAGTATTTTTACTGAATGAGATACATACATGAGAAAAGAATACACTAATTAAAACATATTTTTTTTATTCTTTATAAATAAATAGCTTCAAGGATAAATCTAATCCATATATTAAATCCGTATATATCTTTCAAAGTACGCTTCTTGGATTCCTAGGGAAATAAACATAATAAGGGTGAGCTCAAATTCTTAGTAAGGGAAAAATATAGCAGAAGTAATTATGAATCAATGAGAATAATAATTATGACGTGGTGAATAACTGGACTCACATTCCATATAATCACTAAAATGAGAATGAAGTTCACTATATAATCAATATACTAAGAAGGAAGTTCATAAATTTTATGGAATGGTAATAACTGAAAAAACATTCCATTAAAATAACTTGATAAGGAAAAATAAATATGACAAGGTAAGAAAGTGAAACACATTATATCTAAATAAATGAAAATAAAATATATCCATAGATATTTCGATGTAAAATATCATGGATGAATAATAACTAAAACTTAATGAGGGAAATTATTTCTAAATAGACATCAGGTTTGAGGCACATGAAAACCTATACCATTAATACCTTTTAGAAGACGGTTTAAACAATTCTAATTTGTGAAACTAATTTTTCTCATGAGAACATATCGATTCATTGAGGACCTATTTAAATTTTAGGCTCCACCCATTATTGCCTATCTAGAACATTCCCCATATCGAATAATCAAAATAAATAATATTCCTTATCAAATATCTATATTGAATAGAAGATATGAAATTATCAATATTTTCCAAAATAATAAAATAACTATCAACATAGACACTGCATGGAAAATGGTATTGGGTTTAGGTAATAGTATTATACATGATGAATGAAATTTATAATTGGGGGGAAAATCAATGTTCAATGATCATAGGAGATTGAATATTTCTAGGGGAATAATAAATGATTCATAGAAGTGAATGTGACTACTATCCTTGGAAAAATCAATAATAAGCCACCCAGAGGAAGAATAAGGATGGTATCAATAAAGAAATCTCAAGTTGAGTAAAGATAAATAGTTATTATTGATGATTAATATAAGTACTATAAAATGATATTTAAAAAAATCTTTGAGTAAAATATCATTTTATTATGAAAAAACATTTGGAAATATTTTTCTTTGAAAGTCACTTTTAAAAACATTTTCATTAAAAATTACCCTTTTATACATGAAAAGGAAGCTTCAAATAAATGATGGTGGGTAAATCTGTACTTTTCAAATGAGGTAAAAGAACATTCTTTTTTCATTGTTAAAGGTAAAAAAATGAATTGTTCATAAAGTGATAAGAAGATTCCTTTGAAAACAGTGGTAAAAAAGGGTAAAAATTTCTTTTCCATATAATTCTAAAAACATTTTTACTTTTTTATATTAAAACATGGGTTTTAGAAGAAAATAGGTTCTTTGACTAAAGATATAAATAATGTTTAGTTTTGTTAAAATCATTTTCTAAAACATTTTGAGTGCCAACAAGTGGAAAAAAATAGTACTAATACTTGAAGATGGCCATGAATAACCAGATAATAATGAATGGTCTTATTGAAAAATGGATATATAATATCCTAGAATAGAAATTCCATTGAAAGATCATTAGTACTAGTCATAAGGAAAATAATCTTTAAACATACCAATGTGTCCCATACCACTCTAAAACAATTTAAATCATAAGTCTAATGAAGTAATAATATTGAATGAATATTTTAAATATCATAATGATAAAATAATTAATGATATAATATATCAAAATGTGTAGTAGATACACTACACAAAATAATTAAATGTTGACCATGACATTTATCTCATAGATGTAAAAAGTGAGATGTAAATACCTTACCTTGAGTTTCATTTTGGGTGAACATCGTTTGAATTCTTGTATAATAAACTTATGATAATTTTCTAATTTCTTGAGAAAATTTTTCATGTTTAACATTACTTTTATTTTACTTTATACTATGTTATATACAACTACCTAATCAATTCTGTTTACATCGGATGTTTACACCCAATTTAGATTATGTGTCAAAAAAAACTTTGGTAGGTCAACTATTGTCAAAGGGGTCATTATATGACATCTACAGAATAAAAATCATGAAATAATTATCATATTCACTCATTATTTATACCTTTAAAATAAATTTTTAAATATGGTTATGAAAAATGAACCAACATTACAATCATGGTGACGGTAGGCCGTACGTACACAAGAGTGACTTTCTTAATTTTCAATGATCGATATGGAAAGAAGGTAAGTAGCACAAAATATTTTCAGAATGACCAATATAACATAAATACTATATTATTTAATCATATATACTTATATATATAATTATTGCGGTGTAAAACGAATCAAATCATGTTGAGGAGGCAGTAGTCCACACATCTATGAACGATGTTATCACTTTTTAAGTGTGTGACAGGGTAATAAAGAAATTGATATATATATATATATAGTATATTTACAAAATGTAAATTATTTTATTTATATCATATAGTTGTTTATATTTCACATATATCTAATTATAATCATTCTTTATACATTCCATGGATCTTGTGAATGAATCACAACTGTTTGAGGGGGCCATAGTCTACACTTCCTCAAAGGATGTAATCGTATTAATGAAAATAGAAATTATTAAAGGTGTGTATTATAAAATGATTAAATTAGAATAATGAATCGATATATATCATTTATATCATATAAAAATATATTTTCCATCATAATGGACAACTATGAAATTTGGTAAAGTAAAATGAACAATTGTCATTTTGTGAGGCTGTATTTCACTATACACGGACAAAATATATTTATTACCTATTAAATGTAATTATGTGTAAGTATAGGTATAACACATAGAATAAAAAATAATATTATAATTAGGATATGTGTTTTTTATAAATGATTCAAATAATAAGTTATGAGGGGTTGGATAATGGAAATAAAACTAAAAATATTGAGAGAAGATGTTACCTCTTAATCGGGTAACTATTGTTAGTTGGAACAAAAAGGATTCCTTGATTGGATTTCTAACCAAAGGTAGGATTCAAGGACTAGGTGAGGGATTTTTTGAATCTATATGGGAAACAATTGGTTGAAACTAATTGGTTTCATAGGTGTGAGGAATGAGGAGATGTTGTGATTTTTATAAGGGAGGAAAAGGACTCACATTGTATTTTGAAAACATGTTAGGTTTACCCACATTTTTACCTAGAAAAAAGTCATAAAAAACCAACCAAATTCAATAATGGAAGATTAATGGCCTAATTAGTTCCATAAAATTTGTTTTGGACAAATCATGAACTTGATCCATACTATATAGAAATGAAAGTTTATATGTCACTAATCCTATGCGAGCTAGGATATCAAAGGGGTCAATATTCCTCGAGCTAATACTTCCATTTCTTTACAAAGTGTATGAATCTATTCCATGGTTATATTCAAAGTAAAACTATTTCTCTAACATCAAAATTACATTCCATTCGGTAGTAGTCAGTATAGCTCTTTTACCGACTCTAGGTAGGTTTTATTTGTTTTTGTATAGATGGAAACTTCTTTTTCATCACATTCACAAGATTGGGTCTAGGTATATTTCATTCCATAACTTCATCCCAAAAATTTTTGAGTTTTACATCACTTTACATTCAATGATTCATATAGATCCATTTAAATACTCGAGTGGAGGTTGTTTTTATTTGATAACTCGACAAAGGGATATGTTGATCACATCATCCATTAAATTCCATCAAGCATGATCTTAGAATGTCCTCAAGTGTTTGAATAGTAAATTTATATTTTCTATCAGTTCGGGGGTGATAGGTCAGGCTAAAATTTAATTTAGTACTAAAATATTATTGAATGCTTCTATAGAATTTAGAGCTTAACCTTGTATCACAATCAAATATGATCAAAAGTGGGACCCCATAAAACCTCACCATTTCCTTCACATATATCTTGGAAATTTATTCAATTGAGAAATCTTACCAAATAGTGATAAAGTGGTCACTCTTGGTGAGTCTATCCACCACAAACCATATCATATTTTTTCTGTGGATGTTTTTGGGAGACTGGTGATAAAGTCCATGGTGATATTCACCGATTTCCACATGGTTATAAGAAATGGTTTCATCATCCCTTTGAAATATGTTCACTCTACTTTTACTTGATGGAATACCAAACACCTTGATATATACTCTGTAATCTCCTTCTTCATGTTGTCCCATCAAAAGTGTTCTCAAATATAATGGTATATATTGGTACTTCTAGGGTGGTGTAGAAAGATAGGCTATGTGCATTATACAATAGCATGGTCTTTATCTCAGGTGATGAAGGAACACAAATCCTCATTCAAAACTAAATTACACCATCATGATCAATTTGTAACTCATGTAGCTCCCCTTCCTTTGTTGATTTCTACTTTTTTTGCTCCAAATCATCCCTTTATATCTCCTTGATCTTCTCATAGATAGATGTTTGGGAACTCATTTGGGAGAGGTAGGATGTATTCCATATTTTTATGATTTCAAGATATATCTTTTTCATATACAAGAAGATAAGATCTCTCTCAATTTTCATCATGGATATAGTAGCATGTTTTTTTCTATTAAGAGCATCATCTACTTTATTCTCATTTTTCGGATTGTAGTGAATAGAGAAATCATACTCCATGATTAGATCAAACCATTTTCTTTGATTCATATTGATATACTTATATGTGAATATATAATTTAGACTCTTATGATCAGTATATATGTAAAAATTCTCACCATAAAGATAGTGCGACCAAATATTTAGAGCAAAGATCATATCATCTAACTCTAAATCATGCTCCAGGTAGTTCTTCTCATGGGTATTTGACTATCATGAGGAATATGATATCACTTTATCATAATACTTGAGTATAAAACATAAGACAATCTTCAAATCATCACTATATATCACAAAATAGTCTCCACTTATTGGTAGTGTGAGTACATGTTATGACCAAGATGATAAGGATCACTATCATATTTAGGTATTCGTTTTTGCTTTCAAGGAAGTTTAAGAAGAAAATAAATCACCTCATTTTATATTTGGTGAAAATCAGACTGACCATTGTAGTCATGAAAATAAGACTCATAATGGTAATGAAAGTCCATTGTATTGGGAATATGTTTTCAGGATGAAGAGGATCATTATACTCACCCTAAGTCTGGAATGAAAGGTTTAATTGTAATGGGGAAAAATCAGAGTCTTCCTGACTTTGATAAAAATGTCATGATGCTTTGCTGATCTTGGAGTTATCATAAATTAGTAGCAAGTTATAAAACTAGTGATGAATGATTGATGAAATAAAGAGAATAAAAAGAGTCTACCAATCATATTCATTTTGATCATAATCATACCAACTGTATTCAGGTTGAGAAGGAAAGAATGGTGTTGATAAAATATAGGTAAGTAGAAACACTTTACTTGGTAGGTTATATGATGATGAAGCTGATATTCAACATAATCGACGTCATGAAGGAATTATGGGTACTTGTTGAAAGTTTACGAAAGAATAAATTTGTTGAATTTGAATCATTCCAGTCTCAAGATCATCATAATGATATTTGTGGATGAATAATTGTTTAATGACCAAGGAGGATGATCATAATGAAGGTGCTAGTTTTTAGTTAAACTAAATGCCAAAAATATTTAAATCCTCAACGAAAGAAGTTAGCAAGCATCATATTCAAAAAAGAAATAAGCCCTTAATGTTTATCCAATGGATTCAGTATGTCATCATATTCATCAAAGGTTTTAAATTTTTTTTATAAAAATTGACCAGTATCATATTTAGAATAGGAAGTTTTTGAAGTTGAATCTGCTAATACCGGTCCATCGGACTCGGTATGCCATCATAATCATCTGAGGAAGAATTTTTTAAAACTGATGAATGTAAAGAAAATGAAAATTATGTAGTGGCCAATATGAAGAATAAATTCATAGATTTATTAATAATGTAGTCATCCATTTACAATAGGTTTATGTACATTGTTTTTTATTCAAGTGGGTTAAGAGAAGAGATAAAGAATAATATATTATTTTACATTTTTCTTCATCGTAATGAGGCGAATAATAATGGCAAATCAGAATGGGAAATTAAAATCAGACTAATGATTTTAGAGAAAGTATAAAGTATTGATAAATCTATTTGAAGATTCCTGATGGATCGAGAAGTGTTGAGAAGATTTTTTGAAGGCAAGATGTACCTTAAATTCAAATGAACATATAGATTTGTAAAATGTAATTGAGAGGAAAAATTTAAGGAATCCCATCCAAACCATTTTTAGGGTGAGTATAAAATAGAAATTACATAGTAATTTATGATAGATGTACTATTCATGGTGAATAAGAGACAAGGCAGAGCTTTAGAGATAATAAGAGGTTTTCTGATTGAATTTCGTTGAAGAAGTATTTAGGATAGAAAAAGCATATGAGGAGAGACAAGATTGTATTCAACTAGTCATTGTATTGGGATGAATCATCAGACTGGAAAAATTGTACTGGGATTTCTAGTTTGAAGAAGAAATGGTTCTGAATTTTCTCAAATATATTCTAACAAAGTCATATTTTTTTCTTATTGATCAATTCGACTAGGAGAATCAGACTGAGTTTTATAACAAAGTCCAAAAAGTTCTTACAAATTTCTAGGTAAGAAAGTAAATATTTTTTATAAAAAATAACACATTTGTGAACGTTGATAAACAATCATCATAACTTGTTTTGTTACAAAAAGTTATATTACATAATTTGTTCTAGAAGGTTAATATGTACTTTTGAATTGTTTATATAGTGACACACAAGTGAAAGGGAATATCCTACTCAATGTATTCCACACAAAATGATTGTATTCTAGTGGATTGTGTGGTATTAGATCATTTTCAAACAATACCAAGGATGTAGATATTCTTGTTGAATAATAAACCTTGTAAATTCTTATGTTCTTATAGATATGGGTTTTAATTATTTTCAATAGGAAAAGAAAGATTTAACAGGAGGAAAATGTTTTTTAATAAGTAAGGAAATATAAAAGTAAAATATATCACTATTTCACCCCTCCACCTCTCAGTGAAACAATTATCTTGACTGGCCAATTACAATTAGTATTAGAGACAGGTTCCCTTCATTTATTCTTTGTCGAAGTTTTGAAGAGAAGTTGATAGATAATATAAATTGTGTCAACAATAAAGGAATTCTAGTTTTCGTTGGTAAGAATTACCATATCTAGAATGATGTAATGTTTCCCCATCTTAGGTCTATTAGATATGATTTTCTTGAAGATTCAAATGATGTATTTCCTCATATTGATGATAATGTTAATCTTAATCTATTAATAAGAATAATCTTGAGAGTGATGGAAGGGACAAGAATTATTTACTATCATCACATTAGAAAACTGAATTTTTAAGGGTGAAGGGTGTTTCCATAGCTAATGGTATATGGGATAAGCTGAAAAACATATATGAAGTCAATACAAAAGTGAAGAAGAAAAATTAAAAATCTAGAGGCTGAAGTATAAAGACGTGAAAATGAGTGGATATGAATAAATTAGTGACTTATTTACCAGGTCAAATAACATCATTAACACTATCATATGCCTTAGTTAAAAGTTCTAGGATTATATAGTTGTTGAAAAGATATTAAGAGTTATTCCCAAAAATTTTGATACTAAAGTTTATTAATTAGAGGATACATATCAAAAAATATTATCTATAGATGATTTTCATATAACTCTAATCACATATAAAATAATAATGTATAAATATATGAAAATAAAAATAAAATTTTATAGAGAAATTTAATTCAAGACTTTGAAGAAAGAGATTTAAAAAAAGATTAGTATTGAAGAAGAAGGTGGTTATTTTGATTCTGAAAATGAGGTATGTAAAAATCAAGATGATATTTTATCCCTTTTTTCTAAAAATGTGAGAAGAGGTATAGGTAAATATAAAGGGAATTTTCCCTTGAAATGTTTTTAATATGGATTCATTGGGAACTTTACAAAAAAAAACAACAATGAATGAATGAAAAACATGTTACTGAATAAGAAATAAGGCCAAGATGGTCATGGTGGAAATAGTGTGGAAAATAAAATTTTAATCTATAGGGATGGGTAAAAAATTCTGAAAATCTAAAAGGTGTATTTTCTTATATGAAGCTAAAGAATAAAGAAGATGGTAAAGATAAATCCAAAAATTCTACTGAGCATGTTGGTCAGAATACTTTTAGTGTAACAATTAATGATGATGATTTCAGAATCACCAGTTCTGATTAAGAAGAAAATCAACATAAATGTCATTTAAATTAAGATTTGAAATATATTTGAGAAATATTAGAAGTGTTGAAAAACAAAACAAGAAGTTGGAAGATGAATGTTACTCATAAAAAATTCATGAATTTGTTTTAGATAATATGAAAAAAATGCAACTGGATATTAGTGATTTTCAAAAATATCTTATGGAAAAAAAGAATCATAATAAACATCTAGAAATGAAGTTAAAGGCATAAAAATAGTAGTTAGAACTTATCTAGTAAATACATTGTAATGATGAAAACAAAATTATATTTTCCAAGAAATCTATATATGAATTTGCTGAAAGATTTCATAAGGAAAATATGGATAAGGATAAAAAAAGTAACCATCAAATGTTGATAAAAAAGATAGAATTATTTCTAGAAATAAGAAATCTTAGAAAATATTGTATGTGGATAAGATTAAAAATGTTGATAATTCATAAGTTTTTGAAAAACCTGATTCTAAAAATGTTTCTAAAAATTAATAATATGTAAATGTTTCAATTATTTCTAGTTATGACAAGTATAAAATGAGAAATAAGCTAAAAAGAAGATTCGGATTGATAACAGAAAGGTTGGTGGTCAACAAAATTCAGATAAGAATGTTTCTAAGAATCATATTCATAACTCCAGTCAATATGGATGCTATAGAGGAAAACATTCTTTCTATGGTTACTAATTGTATTGTGATAGAATCATAAATAAAAAAAATATGTGTTGGTTCAACCAACAAAATTACTTCTATTCCAAAGGTTATTAAAGTTATAGGTTTAGGGGGATTCAATCATCTCAAAATAAGAAGTATGAAAAAGAATTTTTAAATAAAACTGATAATGATGGTGTAAAAATTAAAAATAGGTTCCAACCCCAAGAATCTATTTGTAAAAGATGTGAACAACCATGTAATCTTGCTAAGGGTTTTATTTTTTTGTTACAGGAAAAATATAATTTTCTTAAAATTTCTCATAAGACGGAGGTGAATAAAGAAAAATCTCTTGTTGTTAAAACTACCCTAAAATCATTTAAATGTGGATGACAATGTATTCATGATAGCAGGTGTTCCTCGCACATGAAATGAGATTTAATTTTATTTTTAATAATTTAAATGACTTTAAAGAGGTAATTATGACATTCAACAAGGATGAAACAATAATAATCAAAGGTGTTGGATCAACTATCATTGGGAAAGAAAAGTTTAAATCTAAGAAACATTTAAATATTTATGAGTTGAAACAAAACATGTTGAGTGTTTTATAATTGTGTGATGAAGGTATGAAATTTACATTCGGGAATGATGTATTTTTTTTGTGAAAACTGATAATGATGAAAAGATAGTTACAAGAGGCCAAAATACAATGGGAAACATTTATGAAGTTGGTGTGGTACAAAACACTTGTTACTTGGGTATGGTAGAATAAAATTAATTATGGCTTTAAAGGATGGGAAACATCTGTCAAATAAAAAATAGGAAGTTATGAAAGCAATATTGTGTTCAATATATTCTTGATTTTCAATGAATAAGAGATTTTTTTTGCACAATTTTTCATAAGGGAAACATTACAAATTCTGTGTAAAATAAAGTTGAGATTTGTTCAAAATAACCGTTGAATCATATTTATTTTGAAATCTATGGACAAATGAGAGAACAACCAAAACATTATGATAATTACTTTATCACTTCTATTGATTAATTTAATCACATTATTTTTGTTATGAATATGAAACATAAATCATATTATCTGAGAATTTTTAAAGGTTTTAGGAGAAAAGCTAAGAAGAAAAGTAAGTATTCAGTGAAAAAGTTGAAAACTAATAATTGTGATGAGTATAAGAATGAAGAATTTGAAAGATATCCTAATAATAATGGAATTTTTAATGAGTATAGTTCTTCAAACACACCTCAAACAAATGGGGTTGATGAATGGAAGAATAGAAGTTTGGTGAAAATGGGGAGAACTATGTTACATGAACAAGGTGTTTCTCATTCTTATTGGAGGCAACCCATGAGTACTGTTGTTTATATTCAAAAATAATTTTTCTATAGGACTCATTTTTAAATGACTCCATAAATAAATTCATATAAAAACTACATGTTTGAAACACTTAAGAGTTTTAATGAGTCTATGCATTATAAAGAAGAATGGTGGAAATCGGGGAAAGTTTGAGCAGAAAGGTGAAGATAGAAATTTTCTTGGTTATGCTCTAGAAGGAATAGGATATAGATGTTTCAACAAAGAAATAGCAATAATTTTTTTTATAATAATTTGAATGTTATTGAAAAATATATTATGGATAAATATAATAAAACAGATAATGAAGTTGAGCATGATTTAGAAAGTTTTGTCAACATTTTTGATAAGGATACATCCAGTTGTAATCCTACTAAAAAACAAGAATCAAACTCAACTATTTCAAGTGAATAAGGAGAATCTCTAAAATCCCATCTCAAGATGAGGAATCTAGTGGAAACTTTGAACATTATTGGTGATCAACATAAAAATGTTTAAACAATAAGAACAAAAAATTCTATTACACATACTTCTTTGTATTCAAAAACTGGGCAGAATGATGTGAAATAAGATTTTCAGTATCTTGAATGGGTTCAGTCCATGAATGAAGATTTTGACCGGATAGAAAATAATGATTCATAGAAAATCATACCTAATCTAGATAAAAAAATGTTAGTGGAACACGGTGGGTTTCTCTGGTGGAAAGGTTAGAAACAATCATAATTTTTCTTTTTATTTCTACACAATGGAGTTAATTTTTTTTTCAAATGGATGTAATGTCTTCAATTTTAAATGTTGATCTTAATGAGGATGTTTAAATTGAATAGCCATGTGGATTTGTTGTTGGGAAAGAGGAAAGTTATATGTGCATATTTTTCAAATCCCTGTATGCACTAATGAAATATATGAGGGCATATTATTCCAAACTGGATACTTTCTTAAGGAATATGATTTTAATAAAGGAAGAGTTACATCAATGAAATTCAATAGTTTTCCTTCATTATGATTTTTTATATTAATGACAATATCTTTACTATGAATAATGAACGATCTTGTGAAATGTTATCTAAATAAATGAAAATGTTGTTTGAGATTTCCATGTTGGGAGAAATAAAATACTTTATTGGGTTACAAATTTTATAAAAGAAGAAACAAATTTTTATTTATAAAGAAAAGTATGCTAATGAAATTCTTAAAAAGTTTGATATAGAAAATTTGAAACTAGTTTACACCTTAATAAGAGTGGTAACCAAGTTTAGTAAAGATGTAGAAGACTATAAAGTTGATCAGAAAGAGTTCCAAAGTTGATTGGATTTTTATTTTTTGACTACCTTAGGACCCAATATTGTTTATTATGTTACCTTATGTGACGATTTTATAGTGATCCTAAATAATCAAATTTACATTCTAGAAAAAGAATACTCAAATAAATCAAAGGCCCAAAAAATTTCGAAATCAGGTATGATATCTTAGAAAGTATTGATTTTTTTTGGGTATTCAGATGCTGACTAGGCAGTAAATGTTGATGATAGAAGATCCACATCAGGTGGAGTTATATTTCTAGGTAAAAGTTATATTTTTTGAAGTATAAAGAAATAAAATTCAGTAACTCTCATTACAACTAAATCTAAATATATTTCTACTACACAATCTTCTACCCAACTTATTTGTATAAAGAATCAGTTAGAATAATAACATATTGAATTGATGTTACCCTTTATCTTGGGTTTTGATAATCAAAGTGAAATCAACCTTCCCAAGAATCTGGTAAAACATTATCATTCAAAACATATTGATATAAACAATTATTTCCTAAAATATCGTGTGTAGAAAAATGAGTTGATGTTGGAGTATGTTCTTAAATCAGAACAAGCTACCGTCATTTTCACAAAACCATTACCCAAGGAAGCATTCTCTAAACTGAGCTTGAACGAGGCCATCTAACCTCTTCCTCGTCAAGTTTGAGGTATGTTTTTTTTTCGTTCCCTCTCTTATCTTATCTCTGGAAAGTGTTTTCAAGGGTGGGAATTGTTTTATAAATCTATCATTATTGAAGCATGTAAATAGAGATAGGTGTGGGTAAATTGTGAATTCATTATTGTAAGTGTGTGAACTATTCTAACTATTTGTTTGAGTGGTTGTTGGAAACAATTTTATTTGTGTATTCTATGGAGGTTTAAATTTTGAGGAAGAAAAGGTGAGGAAAATTTTCATAATCACTACTTTTGGAAATCATGAATTTTATGTCAATAATTCTTGTTTCGTACAATGATTTAGAACATGTAGTCTTATACTTATTGATAAGTAATACATATCTTGAGGATAAAAAGTTCAGTGAGTTATGAACCTTGGATGACAAAAAGATCCAAAGTGGGAGATTGTTAGGACCATGATGATTATGATGAATATCATATTCAAGTATTTTCATTTGTTGTCAATTGAGTTTATGAATAAAATAAATCACCTCACTTTGTTATTGATAAAAATTGGACTGACCATCACATTCAATAAAATCAGACTCACAATGGTTATGAAATTCTATCACATTGGGATTATGTTTTATGTATAACGAGGATCATCAAACACTTCAAATGTTTGTAAAAAAATGTTTGATCATAATGGGGAATAATTTGAGTCTTCCTAACTTTGATGAAATGTGATGTTTTTTTTCTGATCTTGGAGTTCTCATAAATCATAAGTAAGTTGTAAAACATGTGATGAAAGGTTGATGAAAGAAATGGGAGATAAATATTATTCCAATCATATTCAGTCTGTTTATAATCATGCCAATCGTATTCAATATGAGTAGGAAATAAATATGCTTATAAATGATAGGGAAGTTTCAACACTTTACATGGTAAGTGAGATGATGTTAAAGTTTATCTTCAAAGTAATAAAAGTCATAAAGAATGTCATGATACTTGTTAAAGGTTTATGAGACAAGAAAGTTTATGTATTTTAATTGTTCTGGTCTAAATATCATCATAATGATATTTCTGGATATACATTTGTTTAAAGGTATGGTAGGATAGTCATAATAAATGTTCTAGTTTTCGGTTAGACTAAAATTTAGAAGATTTCAATCCTTGAAGAACGAAGTTTTTGAGAATCATATTAAAAAAATAAATAAGTTACTAATGTTGACCCATTGAATTCAGTATGTCATCATGTTAATTAGAGGTAGAAATGTTTGTTATAAATATTTATTGGTATCATATTAAGAAGAGAACTAATTTTTTGATTTTGAAACTGGTGATACCGGTCCATACACGGTATGCCATAATAATCATCAGAGGAATAATTTTTTGGAACTGATAAATGAAAAGAAAAGGAAAATTATGTTGTGGCCAATATGAAGAAGAAATTAATAGCTATATCAATAATTTAGTTAATAATTTAAAATAGTTTGAATTACATTGTTTATAATTCAAGTGGGTCAAGAGAATAGATTAATAATAATATATTTTTTTTAATTTGTATTTATCATAATGTAGCAGGTCGTAAGAACTAATTTAAATGGGAAATCAGAATTATAATGATGTTTACAAAAATTATAAAGTAGATTTGATGTTTTGAGAAGATTTGAGAATGTTAAATAAGTGTTTACAAGAGATTATAAAGTTAATATGAACCCAACATTCAACGAAAAGTGTAGATTATGAAAATTTTATTGAGTGGGAAATTTTTTAGGAATCCCACCAAAACAATTTTTTGGGTGAGTATAAAAGGAAAAGTAATTTGTACTTTTGATATTTACTATTCATAGAGAAGAATATAGAAGGCATAGCTCTAGAGAGAAGAATATTTTTCCATTTATTTGTTGTATTCAACTGGTAATCCTATTGGGATGAATCATCGAATTGGGAAAATCATATTGGGATTTTTGGATTGAAGAACAAGTTGTTCAGAATTTTCACAATCGTATTATAAAAAAGTCATATATTTTTCATATTCAGAAATAAAACTGGGATAATCAGACTGGGAGAATTAGATTGGTAAATTAGACCGAGTTTTTTAAGAAAATTTACAGAAGTTCTTACCAACTTCTAGGTAAGAAATTGAATTTTTTTTAAAATAATACAGTTTTGAATGTTGATAAAGATTCACCATATCATGTGTTGTTACAAAAAATTGTATTTCATCATTTGTTACAGAAGGATCACATTCACTATTTAATTGTTTATATAGAGATTCATGAGTTAAATGGAATATCCTACTCATTGTATTCCCCACAGAAAGATTATTTTCTAATAGATTGTGTGGTATTAGATCATTACAAAATCATAGAAAGGATGTAGCTATTCTGGTTGAATAGTGATACTAATAAATTCATGTGTTCATATAGATGTGTGTTTTAATTTTTTTCAATAGAGAGTTAAATATTTAATAGGATTCTAAGGTTATTACATAATTAAGAAAATATAAAAGAAAAATATATCACTGATTCACTCTCTCCCCCTCTCAGTGATACAATAATATTGACTGGGAAATTACAGTACAAGAACAGTTATTATCATTTTCTTGATATCCTTATAACATTCATCATATCTTTCATCCATAAATAATTTACCCCATTTTGTGGTAAATTAGTTAGTTGGCTAAAAAATAATGATAAATTTATCACAAAATGTAAATATTAACAAGATAATCTATAAAACTATAGATTTCTATGACACTAGTGGGTTTAGGTTATTCTTCAATTGCCTTTGTCTTTGAAGGTTCCACATAAATTTCATCACTTGTGATCACGTTCCCCAATAATGTGACTTATTTCATCCAAATGTCACTATTTTTGAACTTAGAATACATTTTCTCCTTCCTTAATATCACCAACACAATAATTAGATTCTCTTCATGTCCCTACATAATCTTGGAATAAATGATAATATAATTGATAAAAACTACCAAAAATTTGTTGAGGTGGTCTCTAAAGAATATATTCATCTAATCCATAAAGATTGTAAGAGAATTACTAAGTCTTAAGGGAATTACAATGAACTCATATTGCCCATACCTTGTAAGGAAAGAAGTCTTTTGAATATCTTCCTTCTTCAACTTTAGTTTACGATATCCATAAAAAAGATACACCTTTGAGAATTATTTAACTCCTAGTAGTTGATTGAACAAGTCATCAATCTTTGGTTGAGGATAATTTTTATTTATAGTGATCTTGTTGATATCTTGGTAACTGATATACACCTGTTTTAGTCTATCTTTCTTCTTGACAAAGAGCATTGGTGCACCCCTAGGTGATGTACTAGTGCGTAAGAACCATTTATCCAAATTCACTTATAGATACTTATTTAACTCCTCCATTTCAATCAAGGCCATCTTATGGGAATTTTGAGATTGAAGTGGCTCTGGGTATGAGATCTTTTGAGATCTCTACCTCACGATCAACGGATTCCAAGTAACTCTTTGAGAAATACATCAACGTATTTCCTAAAAATGGTCATTTTGTTGAGGTTAATACCTACCTTTGACTCAACCATTTTGGCAAGGAATGCTTCTCTATAGGGTATCAACACCCACACTGTTGATGGATTTTCCAAAGAATATTCATGATCTTCCTTGCATTTTTAGAGGATCATGGGATGGTTCAGAATATAAAAATAGATTTTTTTTCAATAGTGGATTTCTTCTATATATAATGAATGCCAATACATGCCCAATATAGGATCAAATTTCATCAAGGGAAATATAATATTATTTTCAAGAAGAATCATCCCAAATTTGATTATAGGAGAAGAGTCAAAAACTTGGGTTGTAATGAATACACCACTATGTTTTTATGGATATCTCCACATAAAGGTATCAGGGCTTAAATTCAATAGTTCTAGAAAAATTTTAGAATATAAATGAATAATCAGAACTATAATCAAATAATACATTTTCTATTATTTAGTGAATAGGAACCATACCTTGAATGAATTCATTTTCACACTCCACTTCATTAGTAGTGATGAAATAAGATTTCCCTTTCTCCTTTTACTTTGGAGATTTCTGACACGGGTTTCCCTCAAGGACATGTGGTTCAGTGCACTTGCTTGCATGCACCCCTGGTCCCTATAGATGAAGAATTGAACCATGGGTGGTGCATTTGGATGTTCCTTCCTTTCCTCTATCATCTTGGTCAGCTTATTCATGTATCTTCAATATTC
This sequence comes from Viscum album, assembly GCA_963277665.1. NCBI lineage: Eukaryota > Viridiplantae > Streptophyta > Magnoliopsida > Santalales > Viscaceae > Viscum > Viscum album. The sequence continues at coordinate 955,967,687 of OY728148.1, read as the reverse complement.
ATTATCTTGGTGTCCTTCTCTCCCACACTTGAAGAATTTCCCTATCCCATTGAGACAATTAACATGATTCTTATTCCCAAATTTTTGACAAGTGGGTAGTTGGATCCTATTTCCTCATTTGTCATTTGACCCACAATCTTGAAACCACATCGTTCTTTTATTATCTCCAAAACCATGGGACCATTCTTGGAACACTATATCTACATTAAGAATACATTTAACCACATCTTAAAAACACCCAAATTCTTATATTTCTAGATCGTTTCAAAGGTTTATATTTAAAGCACTGAAGAAAATATCTATTTTTCTATCATTATTGACAAAAAATCCAAGGAATACATTTAAAACATTATGATGTTTTCATCATAAGCTGTGAAAACATCACCTTCCTTTTTCTTTAGCTATATGAATTCTCTTTCAATCATTTTTTGATGAGTTCAATGGAAATGCTTTGTAAGAAATATTTTCTTAAATTCTTCCCACTCAATCTCTTCCAATTAATCTTTTTGATTTTTTTTCATTATCAATTCTTGCTATTGAATAGCTTCTCCATATAAATGACAAATTGCAAGAGTCACCATCTTTTTATTTGAGAAATGGATTATAGAAAATATCTTCTTTATTGAGTTAACCCACTATTCCACATCATGTGGATTGGAAGTTCTATTAAACATCGACGGTCATTTTTGCAATAAGGACTCAATGGATAATTGATCCTTCTTGGGTGAATATGGACATTCCACATATTTCATGTTATTATTCATATCTCGAGACAACTAGGTAATCATTTCCACAATGTTTTGAACTCAACCTCCCTTGGAACTGGGGATCTTATTTGGATAATTTTTTTATTGTCACTCAGATAGGTTTTAGACCTAATTTCTCCGAGTTTCTACCATTTTCCAGAATATAAAATGTTAGAAGAAAAAATAAGTCAATAGATCATGAGTAATTTATTATTTTTTGAAATTAACACTAAAGGGATATCTTATGGGATCCCTATATCTATACTTTTCTAAAAATAGTCTTCATGGATGTTTTACCTATATATAGACTTATACTAATCGTTTTTACTCGTGTTTTCTAATCATACTTCCCAAAATAACTAAACCATTCTTAGATACCAACTATAGGGACCCTAATTTTTCATACATAAATATTAAATCATTTTAAAGATAAAAAACTTCATAGAGTTACAAATCTATGATACATAGGTTTATGTCTTAGAAAAATTAGGCTCATAAATAACTTGTACATAATAAAACATAATAATTTATTTAAATCCTTCTTCTTTATCCTTATAAAATCTCACATTATCCTTAGTACATGCAATTACCTAAGAATATACATCAATGAAAGGGGTTAGATAAAAGCCCTATTAGAGGATGAATAAAGATCTTGAATCAATATAACATAGGTTAGCATAATCATCATATAATAAGACTAGGATCATTATCAATATCATGAGGTAAAAATGTGATAAATTCATAGAATGTGGAAATGCATAAAAATAAAACATCATGTTATAGTGGTCAAATTCCACATATAGTTGGGAATAAAGCTAGCATCATGTTAACACATAACACATGTGAATAATCATAACATCATAACTATAAAAAAATCTAGCATCATGTTCACATATAATAAACATTATCTCATGAGATAAAAATCATTACCCAAGCCATTGTAGGGATATAAAATTTTGGTCTAGTCATCACATCATAATATTTACATAATCATGCATGTCACATAGAATGTGTAAAAATCATTTCATGAAATAACCCATGGAAAGGAATGGGTTTCATGAGGATTTCAAAAATTATGATTTCCTAAATAAACATAGGGTTCTAAAATGAAAAATTGAAAAACATATTTTCTATAAGAATCATCACTCTTTAGTTAAGAATAAACTACTCAAAAGGAGTCAAAGATGTGTTTTGGAATGAAGACTTATTTTGAAAAATCATTGTATTTTCCAGAAAATCAAATAAGAAACATTTATATCCAAAAAATGAAGAGGGAGGAATAATGAAATTATATTTAAGGAACATTAGTGGACTATTTACGAAAATATGTCATGAAATATGGATAACCAATTGAAAAAGATTTGGGTTCAATGATCCCATGCATTAATTCCATCTTTATTTCATCACTTTTGAACCTCCTAAATAATAAACATATATTTATTAAAAAACTTATAAATATGTTAATTATATCAATTTATAGAATTATTTATCAATTATAATCATTTTATTATATTTATTAATTTCTATTGATGAAATTGAAGTGTTTTGATATCATGATTTTCCTAAAAATTTCTTGTTTCACGTTGATTTCTCAATTTTCATTCAGAGTCATTTATAGAAAAGTATGAATAACTCCGGTAGATAATAATAAATGTAATTAAATATTTATATATTATATATAATTAATAATATCCATCCATGAATGTGGTTATAATAATTTTCTTAGAAATGTCTCTGTAGGTGGTTAATCAACCTTTAATGGGACGTTGTTAAAAAAGAGGGAAAGAGAAGTATTGCATTTATTTTTGTTATAAATATGAAAATTACATCATGTTAACATAAATAATATAATTTTAATTTAATGAATAATTTGTTTTATAGTATATGGGTTTTAAATTAATTGGTAAAAATAAGTAAGAGAATAAGAAAAAAGCTAAAAGTTAGTAGAGACTTACTCTCTCCTCAATGTAGCTTCTCCTGTAAGACTCCATAAGTAATGTAACGAGATTTAGAGGGAGTATTTGTGAAGATATTTTACGTTGGAATGTTTGAGAGGAGTGTGTTTCGAAGGGAAGGGAGATGGATTGTTAATACATTAAGAGAGAGGTATTTTTAGAATAAAATATTTAATAAAATAATATATCAAAGGAAAAACATGTAATAGTGAATTTTTGAAAAAATAAATTTTATATAATTATAATATAACGGTTTTAAGTCTTTAAATCCTCTTTATAATTCTAATTAATTAACTTATTAAAAATAAAAGTGATGAAAAAAATAAATTGATATTTTAAGGAATCACTTTTGAATTTATGTTTTGGAATGTGATTTTTAGGTTTGAAAATTAATTTTATTGTATTTTAATGACTCATTTATGAAATTAAAAATATAATGGCCGAAAATAAATTTCTATAAAGGATTATTCCATTATTACATCATGTATGATGTAACTTAAGATACATCGATTATGTGAAAAACTATATTTTTACTATGCACATAAAAACAGAAGTATTTCAGAAAATTACCAAAAACTCACCCAAGTAAAATTTAAACATAATCATTTTAAAAATGATATTAATTTAATAAAAATAAAAATATAAAATAGATAAAATATAATTTTTAACAGGAAAATAATGATTTTTATAAAATACTTTAAAATATAGTTTATTAAAAATATGCTTTATTTTCATTGAGTTTTTTAATATTGATATTTATTTTATTGAATTATAATATTTTCATTTGCATAAATTAATAATGATAAATGTTATTTATATAATAATTTATTATTTTTTGGTAAAATCACTCTTCCAATGGTCAAGTTACTATTTCAAATGATCTAGTTACTATTCCAATGGCCTCATTACTATTCCAACAGTCACATTACCTTATATATATAACAATCAATTATTTCATTCAATATTCAAATCAATTCCTATAAAGGTTCTATATTTCCATTTTAAATAATTTTTATTGGTTAACTATAATTTTCTTTCTTTTATATAGTGTTGGTAGTGGGGCCAATAATTATAGTAGATGAGTTCGATCCATATTTTCTCATTTTAGAATTTCTATTTTATTATTTTTGTCCAGTTATAACGATTGGAAATTTAATTGGTTTCTTTGCTGATTAATGTAACAATATTTATTAATATAGTTTTTATTGGTTTTCTATATATTTTTATGGGTTTACTATATAATATAATACACCACACATTCATTCAGGAAACAAATTTTACTACTAAACATTATGCCATTACAATGGGGTACCATATATCCCACCTAAACCTAAACGTACTATATAAATCTAGCTACCAATATGATGAGGAGTATTTGAGTCCTTCCTAGACTCTAGTACCTATCTTACTCCCCTTCCACTACTATACTATGAGATGTTATAAAATAAATAATAAAGATGGTCCATCCTGCCGCAAACATGGCACTCCAAAGTGGTGTATTAAAACTAAGGTTTCTTGTGGTTTAACTTTCTACACTAATGCACTACAGTGGAATATGATCATAAGACGGATTTCCACTACACTAACTGGTCTTCATGTTATTTCCTTCGAAAAAACTGTCATAGAATAACTTCTTTCCTCCAAAATAAGTGATCCTAGATTACCCTGTGGAAATAGTCTGGCTACCTCTTATGTCATCTCTCAGATTCTTTGCTGTGATGAGTTCATGATTCATCAAATCTACAAAGCTAATATGAATAAAAACATTCACCTATTAACTAAAATCATAGTGAATACCATCATGAAAATGTATCTCCCTAGAGATCTCATCAATAGATAAATATGGCACAAAGCATTGAAGGTTGGTGAAATGTTCAACATATTCCCTCGCTAATATTCTATCATTTATCAGATGCATGAACTAATGATCCTACTCATCCCTCAGCATCTATGGATTGAAGTGGCTCAATAAATTCACCTCGAATTCCTTCCAAGATAACTCCTCCTCCTTCCCATCCTGCTCTAGAATATCCCACCAATGTTTGGTAGGTCCACTGAGTTTATACACAAAAATATTCTCCCTCCTATCTATGGGTGTCTCAAGATTCTTGGTGACTGTATAGATTAACTCAATCTAGAACTCAACTACCTGGGAGCCTCCCTCCCCAGTTAACATAGCTGGATGTTGTAGCTGAATCTCTCTCATTAACTCATACATCAATGGAACGATGAACATGTTCTCCTATTCCATGGATTGTAAGACCCTTAAGAAGTTATTGTGACGATGAACAGCCATTTGATCCTCAAGAGCTACATGAAGCTCCAGTTCCTCTACATTAGGAGATAATTGATTTCTACTCTCTTAGAACTCAACTTGAAGATGATTAGGAGTCATTTTATCTACAAGAAAAATGCACTCCTATAAACTTTGGCTAAAAATAAAGTCAACCTCAAGAGTTGATGACAGTAGAGAACCATTATTCTAGGTCTCTCTAACCATGGATTATAAGTGTTTTATAATGAAATAAAAGATTATTTCATTCCATTTATCAAATATAGTAGATATATTATTTCCCAATTCATATTGGAAAGTATATAACACATGCAATAAACATGTCCATATCCTGAAAAATGCATGTATATATATATATATATATATATATATTATCCCTATGTGCCTATCATGATTCATGCATACACATATCTCACCATACTGGTCCATGAGTGTAAATATCAATAAACAATAACATCACAAAATAATAACATCACACAACTTGTAAATCAACCAAGGTGAAATAACATCAATTGTAATAAAAGAAGATCATAAAAATTAATCACATCCCTGGATCACAAATTTTCCCCCTTACATGGCTTAACTACTCCAATGAACAAGCTCATTACTAAGTCCAAATAGATCTGAGTATCCTTTATTCCTTTTCCAAAAAATAAAGCAATAGAAAATATCATGTTGATCCTGTAATACCACTTTGTAATGTCCCCCACTCTGATACTCTCTCACATGGTCAAAATGATTATGTTATTATACGTCAAGCATGCATCCTCATATTCTAGAGGCTATTGACTAGTAGCGAGGCTATGATATTTATAATGGGGAGACTGTACCCCCTGGTAAAACGTAGTGGAACTAATCCATAATAATTTAAATTAGAGTTACAAAGAAATAGTGGAAATAGTATATCATACAGCTAGGAAAATAAAAGGAGAAACCTATACTAATGAAAAATGAAATAATAAGATAAGATGTTTCTAAAAGTAAAACTGAAACCAATACAAAAAATATATTTTACTCACATTAAATAATCCTAAAAGGCTCTGGTCATGATCCCCATGACAGAGCCATCTCCAAAATTCATCCCATCTGGAAAGAAACAATAGAATCAACAATAATGGCCATTTCCCTTGTCCAAACCCGCATCCATGTAATCTGCTCAAGTACCAAACAGTTCACAAATAGGGTGTGAATAAAACTTAGTAGGTCGACACCACCATCCCTAAACACAACCAGTCTGATAATAATTATAAGAAATAATGTGATAAATAGATGAATTAATTAACTAATTAATATAATATATCAATTAAGCTATTTCAAAACGATGATGAAATGTCTCTGAGCATGTAACACAACCATTCCATCTATATCCATATACCATGGAAAAATCAAACAATCAGGTAGCTATCTTTGTATAATAATTTCGTCCTTCAATTATCACACTATATAAATTCATTTCAGCATGTGTCCCTTGGTGTAGCCTGGTATATATGCATTTCAGCAAGTATCACTGGGAATTGCATACTATATAAGCATTTCATCCTCCATGAAATTCCCTATATATAAGAATTTTAGCATGTATCACTGGGCCAAGACCACTATATAATAATTTAAACATTACTAGGATATCACTATTTATAATAATTTCATCACCAACTCAACAAGTCATAATATTATGGATATCATAATATCACATCATAAATCTCAATGGTTAAATATGAAAATTACCATTTTTCTTTCAAATAAACTTTAATTTATCTCTCAAATGCTCAACAGTCATATAAGTAATCAATAATAGATTACCTAGGGATTATATATCAAGAAATCACCTAAGGTATTATGTCATACTCACCATGCGTTAAACCAATAGAAAATTTCTTTTTACCCAAATGTTTTGTCACCCAATAGGTATCCATAATCAAGGTTGCAACAACCATTGAATCTAAATAAATCCAATCCATGATTTACTATAAATAAACTGATTAATTATGGTACATATTACAGGTTCATAATCAAAATATTTCATGTAATTCACATTTAAATATACCATAGTGTTAGGTTTAGTCTCCATACCATTAACATGTGATTAACACAACGCTTCTAATGAAAAAATCCATTAAAGAAGAAGTCACAAAAGATCACAAGAAGAACCTAGATTAACCCAAAACAAGATCAACTCCAAAAACAAAACCCATGTTTAGAATATGTACACTACAATGAAAAGTAATGACAGGTGAGAATAGGGAAACCAAAGTGAATGAACTCACCAAGGATCGAATGTGAAAATGGGACATCTGGAAGGGGGGATGATAATTCAAAATTTCCTAGAGTTCACCCTAGGAGAGAGAGAGAAGAGGCTATAATAAACAATAATGAGTGTTATAAGTACACGACACACTTAAAACTACTAGGTATGAGGAATACATGATGTGTAATCCTTTCATGTCATGTATTTCCCCATTTTTAAGTTATGCTGGAAAAACCTTTTTCCCCGAGTTAATATATATTTTGATCAACACTTACATGATGTGAATTAGTTTCACGACATGTAACCACATCACATCATAAACTAGTTCATGAAATGCATCTAAAAATAGTTACATGTCTTGCAACATGTACAAAACATATAATTTTTCACTGAATATTTTTTATACTAGCTTCTATAAAAGTGACCAAACCACCTATGATCCTTCTAAACTTATAGAAAACCCTATTAATCCCATTTAACATATTTATACATGGAATCAATTTATTTAAATTGACATACATGCCTAAAATTATTGTTATTTTCTCTAAAAATGGCTCTCTATCCTAAAATAAGACTTAGTCACTAATTCTTAATTACAAAGGAAAACCCAAATAAATATGTTCAATGAAAACCTCAGAGTGGGACGTACCTAGAAAAATATGGGATCTTATAATGCTCTTGGTTTTGAAAGGTTTTTATTATGTTTCATCCATTAAAAAACATTATTTATATATATATACATGATATAGATGGATTTATTTTAGTATTTGTAAATGAATGTTTCTTCTTTTATAAAAATAACATTCTTTATGGTAAGGTGAATTTAAATAACAATTTTTTTATCGTATTATACAAACCATGTAATGGAAATTGATAATGAAACTACTTCACATAACTCGTCACACACCCAATTATGGAATCATTGTCTATGTCATGTAAATGAAAAACTATTGACTAAGTTATACCAAAATGGATATTTAGATTCTTTTGAACTAAAACCAATTGGTATGTGTCACACTTATTTATATGGTCTAATAAATAAATCCCCATTACTAGAAAAGGTTGTAGGTCTAAAGAGATTCTTGAATTAGTTCATACATATGTGTGTGGACCATTTACTATTGAGGCAGGGGTGGGTTCTCTTACTTCATAAATTTTACCGATTATTTTAGTAGAAATGAATATGTCTACTTAATGAGGAATCAGTCAGGTTATTTTGATAAATTCAAGAAATACAATAATGAATATGGGAACCAAATTGGTAATATGATTAAGAAAATCCTCTAATAACATAGTGGAGAATATCTCAATAAATAATTCATTGATTACTTATAGGAATTTGGGATCCAATATTAACTCACTCCTCCTTATACACATCAGTGTAATGATGTAAGTGAAAGGAGGAACCACGTCTTGTTGGACATGGTGAGATAAATGATGAGTCATGGGAGTATTCAATTATTCATTTAGGAATTTTAATTACAAAAAAGTAGCAAGAATATTAAAAAAAAGTTTTAAATAAAGTGATAAATAGTATATGATGTTCCAAAGGATCGAATAATAACTCAGAAGTGGGGTAGAATTAGATGTTCACTTTTATAAGTTTAAATAATTTTGTAAATATTAAACCCTGAAACTTGTTAAAGTTTACATCCTTATCATCTTTTAGTAAATACTAATGTATTAAAAAATAGTAAAAAAAGTATTGAACATGATATTACAATGGTTCGACATCAGTGTGAGAACCGATATCATTTTCATTGACACTCAGATGGGTTTATAGAAATTCACTAAAATGAATAAGTGAATAAAACTTGTGCCAACACCCATTAGACACAATATATATATATTCTTATTGTAATGATTATAAAGACTCATATTGGTTAATAAATTTTTCTTACAAAAAAATGAGACAATAAAAAAGAAAAATAATTTGTTTAAACTACACCACAAATTCTCAGCTCAGAATCCTCATTATGATGTGGTTGGGTCTGATTCACTCAATCCGATAGGGCTGGGTCCGATGGACTCAATCCTATGAATTCAGTTTGATGGACTTATTCTGATGAATCCATTCTCAATATTCATTACTCAAACTCTTCTCAAATGATCAGTCTGATCCTACTCAGTCCAATAAACAAAAATTTTAGACGTTTAAACTTCTAATGAGATTTAAATATGGAAAGATAACTTTTACATGAATTCTATAGTGCTCTTCTTTTTCCAGTAACATTAAAAAGTTGAAAAGTATGAATATACATTTCATCTATTTAAAGGCATCCCTAAATGAAAAATTTTAGTAACTAAAAAAAATTCCCACTTACTCAAATTAAAAAAATCCAATATCTATACATATTTTAATTTCAAGTGTGCCCACTTAAACTCTTCAGAAATATAATTAAATCTTCTTATGTATTCTTTATAATAATTATTCTCAGACATCCTAACATTTATTCAGTATAATAAAAATTACTCAACTCATTATGATGCAACTTCCTCATCTCATTATGTTGAAACTTCTTCATATCATTCTAAATTGAATTTCCTCATAAGAGTTAGTCTAATTAACTTTATTTCTCAGATTCAGTGTGATTGACATTCCTTCTCAGTGTCAGTCTTGATTGAATTTCCTTCTTAGAGTTATATTGATTGAATTTCTTCCTCAGAGTCAGTTTAATTATCATTCCTCCTCAGATTCTACCTCATAGAACATCCTCAGCTTCAATCCAATGGAATCCTCATAATGATGGAAATATTACTATGATGGAATTTTATTTGTGATGGAAACTCCAATATACAACTTTGATATACTTCAACCCTCATCAACTATAACTCATTCAAACTTCTGAAAACTTCTATGCTTAGTACTTCTAAATGTGATGAAAACTTTTTTCTTGATTCATAGAATAAATACAATCATTATGATTCCTCAATTTCTTAAAAATATATTATCCTTATAGTTTTCCTGAATTATGAGAACCTCAATATTATCAATGTACTATATGACTTATAAAAGAAAGTATTATGACTTCCCTTACTTTCAACACCTTCTTTATTTCCAACCAAAACACAATATGATTGGTTGCACGTATTCTCCCCCTTTTCTTTATAAAGATCACATCACATGTGTTACAGAAAACTTATGATATTTGAGAATTAAAAATTAGAATAGAAATATTTTACTGAAGGTTATAAAGATTAAGAAATTTCTAAATCCTAGAATCACATTCTTTATTCTACCTCTTCAGCAACATTCTAACTTTCTAACCAACATTGAGTATAATGAAACTTGAACATCATGTCAATGGATCTTAGACTGATGGTGTGTCTGATAAAAATCTATAACTTTTTGATGAATTCTCTGACCGGTGGTGATCTGTTTGATACTTTTCATCTGGTGTTTCTAAATTCAATCCTTATGTCTATAAAACAACTTTCTGAAAAACAAAACATTCTCCCCCTTTATATCTGGGTTCGATCATTCAGATACGTTCACTTATTTTTCAAAAACATTCTTTTATAAAAGACTAATTATCAACAAATACAAAAATTTATTAAAAAAATCACAATGGTTCTTCAATCTCCCCATTTGGATTTTTTAAAAACACTCACTAATAACTTTTACAACTCTCAGATAATTTTCACAATTCAAATTTGGTAAACAACTCATGTTTTTTGAGTTTTACCAAAACACATCCTTTATTAAAGAAATTTTTAGACACCACACTAATAGAAAAGGTAATTTTTTTGAAACAAATCCATCCATTGGTGAGAAGAAAATTGTATGGCCATGTTAAGATAAAATACCCCTAACTTTTATATTTTCTCACTTTTATTTTTCTATAAATTTTATTTTCTTCTCGCCCATTATCTGATAAACACAACTTAATATTCATAAGATAATTATAATTAAAAACTTTTTAAATTTGTAACATCTTCCATTGTGTGAATAATAAAAGTTCCTTACTTAGCTTTATCATCAAACTTTCCCCGATCCAAATTTATTATTTTAAGTAAACATGGGATTCCAAAAACATTGATGTATTTTAATAATGGATTTTTCTTATATAAAATTTCATAAGAACTCATGTTCGTTTCCAAAATTAATTTTTTTTTCATAACATGTAAAATAATACTAACAACTTCACTCTAGTAGAACTTTGAATGTTATTATTCTTCTCACATGATAATTCCCATTTCCACCAAACCTATATTCTTCATTTCTACTACTCCATTTTGTTGTGGGGTATATAAAGAACTATAATAATATTTAATACCATTATCTCTAAGATAAATGTTGAAAGTAATTATTGTAAACTCAATACAATTATCCATTCTCAATTTCATTATATAATCACCCATCTCTTTCTCAACTTCCTTTTTGAAAAACCTAAATATTTCTATAGGGTATGAGTACTGTTCAAAAACATGATGTTTGTCATTTGAGTGAAATAACCATTAAAATTGATAAATTATAAATATAATTTTTATATTGATGTCTCACTGACCCACATAAATTGGAATGAATAAGTTAAAGAGGCCCAGTAGATGGAATCTCAACATTCTTATGACTTTTATTAGTCATCTTCCCTTTCTAACCAGTAACACAAAAATATTCCTCTCTTGTTTTCAATTTAGGAAAATTTTGTACATAATAAACATTATAATGTTATTTTCATTATTTTATTCCCATGTTGGAAAAGTATTTGGCACCAAAACTTATTCTCATCTTTGGCACTTAGATAACATGTGTTTTTGAATTCTCTAATGTGAAAATGATTTCTAATAGTTCTTTCTCCTTTTGTGATAACTGTTCAATGTCTCACACTTCTGATAACACATGAATATTTTTTGAAAATCACTTCTTTTCCATCATCAAAAAGATGACTTACACTAAGTAAATTATGTTTTAGCACATCAATAAATAAAAATTCCTACGATTTCAACTTTTCTTATTTAATCTCAGTCATTTTGATACCAATGATTTTTAAAGAACAGTTATTCCCTAAGGTAATAGAACCTCCTTCATTATTTTCAACATGTTTCAAGATTTTTAAATCACATATCATGCATGAAGAACAACCACTATCAAGTATCCATGGTTTTCTCTTTTTTACTTTCATTCAAGGCAGTCTCAACAAAACAATATTTCCTCAACATTCTTCATCAAAGATTCCTTTTCATTATCTCCCATAAGAAACTTGTTCTATAAGGAGTTTCATACATCTTTTTACATGATGAAAAGCCATATCACATTTTCCATAAAATTCTTCCAGAAATTTAAATTTATATTTTTTGGAAGGTTACTAACTTCTTGTGATTTTTCTTTTATAGTTTCCTATGTATTAAGAATGTTATTCATTCTAATTTCACTATTTCTTCCACTCTATTCAAATATTATTTTGGGAAGTGATATGTTATGCCAAAAATTAAAATTCATGTGCCCATATATTCTATAGAACCATTATAACCCACAAAATATAAATTTTTTTATTGTAGTATGATCTTTCTTTGTAAAATTTATTTGAGGTTTATAAATCCTTCCTACCATAACATACTCTGGGTGTATACCATATTTCCTTCTAAGTGAGTTTTAAATTGTCTTATATGTGATAGGTTTATCACATTATTTCTCCACCCAAACTTTCCTATTAATTTTCTTATCACTTGAAATGATAGAAAAATTAAATGAAACATTATTTTTGGTGTGTGAGGAAATCACCTAATTCTTTATTTGAGATTTGTCATCAAATTTATAAGTCTTATATTTTACTACAAAATCTTTGATAATGTTTTCATTCATCTTTCTCAAGGTATTTATAGAATCAAGAAGTTTATACTGAAACTTATTGACTTCTTTTTCCTTATATTTCAATTTCTTATTGAGATCTTCATCCATCCTTCCATGTTCAGTGATTATTAGTTTGTAACTTAAGAACTCTTGAATGTTTTCTTCCTCACACATTATGACATAATTTCTTACTTTAGAAACTTCTTCAAAATATTTATTCATTACTCTAATTTCATAATTTAGATTTCTGCTTTTCTCAATACATAATATATGTTATGTTTTGAGTTTATACTCTCTATATTATTCTTCACCACCTTGTTCACTATCTACGAAATCTTTTATTTTCTAAAATTTTGCAATGAAGTTTATATTTTTTTTAACATTCATATTTTGAAGAATTGTTTTCAGTTGAGTACGATTCAACTTTATTACTCATCATATTTATTTTGTTTCTAGTAGACTTATTATTGTGTTTGTTGGATGAATTTTCTTCTTCATAACTTTTGTTTCACTACTTTCATCAAGGAGTTTCATCAAAATATTATCGTTACTCACCATCATTATTCATAGGTAAATTTATAGTAAAGTGTCCAATTCCACCACAATCAAAACATTTAAGATTATTTTTACCACCATAATTTTATATTCCTCTACTATAGTTCTTAGATATAAGAGACATGATTTTTTCATTCAACTTATCATCATATTTTTCTTCAATGTAGCAAGGATCATCATATCCAACATCATGAATTATCATCATTATCATTGATTCAAAATCTATTTCATCTTTCATATTTTTTTTACTTTAGAGATTTTCTCATTTCATAAGTAATAAGAAATTTAAGACATTTGTCAAAAGATAAATCATCTTTATCTTATAAAGAGAAAATTTTAGAATCAAACCTATCTGGAAAGTTTCACATGATTTTCTTTACAATTGTAGAATCTTACAAGACATCTCCAAAGGATCTAATGTTGAAAACTGTAACATCTCGGACCAGGTTCCACACACCGGTGCCTCCAATCGGTCAGTCACATGACCTCTGGCATGCCTCCCCATATGTTAGAGGTTGTTGATTTGTAGTGAGGGTCTGATATATTGATCATGGGGAGACATTTCCCTCTTTTATCAGGGTAAATAACCCATGAAAAAATAATAAACAATATATTAATAACATGTAATCATAACAAAAAAACCAGTATGACATGATAGCCAAAAATTAAAATACAATATAAAAAATTAAAGAAGATAATATGTCATGGTAATGTACATTTCAAGTGTCTAAAATGAAACCCAAAATAAAGACATTGATGACTCCCCTATGCAGGTCCCGAATAGTGTCTGGTTCCCTCACCCATGCTCCATACCATATCAATGATCAAACACAAGGTATTTCCCTTTAACCACTATAGAAAGAACAAAATCTATTAAGGTACTGATCGGGCAGCCCAAGTAGGGTGAGTGTACAAATCAGTAGGTGTAATGCCCCCTCTTAGAGGGGCCCATGCTGCGACCCCCGAATCCCACCTCAAATAGGCTAAGGGCTAGTGACTAGCACTGAGAAGGTGTATCACCAACATGAGAGGCCTTAGCTTATGTACCTATAAATAAAAACACATCTCCAAGCCTATAAAATAATGAAATGTAAAAACTACAGATAGCCCATACATTTATACATCTAAATTGCATAAGAAGAGTATAAAAGGAAGTAATATAAAGTAATTAGGGAAAAATACAAGCCCACAAAAAAGAGTTTGAAAACAAAAGTACATCCTAAAAGTAAGTATTGGGACTACTTTCAGAAAGCTGTAGGAACACACCTCGGTTTTTCTGGTCTCACTAACAACCGTCTGGTCCTAGTCCTCCTAAGACTCCTTCAAAATTTCAATCTTCTACACAAGACATGACACATGAAGGAAAATTCCATGTCTGGGTGAGTATAACAATACTTAGTAGGACTCCCTGAAACTAAAAAATATATTGATAAAGCAAATATTTTCCACAAATTTTATATGCATTTTAATAGTTTTAACCCTCCTAATTTATCAATTTGAGCTTATATGGATCAATTTTGGATTTATGGTGTGTTTTGAGCTAAAATGTGAAATGTGCTTAAATTCTTGATTTTTGACAAAATTTTACATCAAGGGTATTTTGGTCATTTATATAAAAATATAATTCCAAATTGAATGATTATTTTTTTTAGAATTCTTATTTTAATTCCTTTAACTTTTTCTTCTAGACTAGAGGCTTATTCGAATATCTAAATGCCTGAAAAAATCATTGATGTTTGGAAATTGTCCGGGCTGACGGCATGGACCCAACATCCCTAACGGATGAATAAATCAGGCTACAAAACTACAATGGAGTTGATTAGAAATGGATATGTAATAGGACACATATATGCACTACCTAAATAAATTTCATAGAGTTTTCCTCCCATTATGGTGGCAAAATGATGTTATACATTGAATGAAACTTCCTCAAAAATTCTCTTAGAAAAAATTACATTGTCAATAAAAAATACATAAACCCCTCTAGATGAGTCCAATCAGTATGAAATATTGATGTTGAATGAAAAAGTCAAATATTAACAACTTTTATGAAGGATGGAATGTGTTAATCATCCATTTATATTCCCAAAAAATGTGCAAACTTGAGGAAGAAAATTTCTTCCTATAAAAGGAGGGGAGCTCCCACATTTCATCTCATCCCATTTTCCATCACATTTATTCCAAAGAACCAAAGGGAGATCTCCACTGAGGGAGGACATTCAAAAATCCTACCCTTATCATATTATTAATTTGTTTATTTTATTTATTTTTTTATATTTCAATTGTAATTTAGATTTTTAATAAATTCATGCATGGTTTTTACTTTTGTGCTTTCTTCCACCCAACCACCCTCCTTTCTTCTCCATATTTTATCCTTACTTTTTTCTTATTCTCATTCTATCCACCATTAACTCTTACCATAATAAATGATGTACTTACTCAATCCTTGGCTCCGGGGAGGTATCTTTCAACTATATTTATTCTACGGTAAAATTCTTAAGTTTTATAATGTTTTTTTTGATAAAGAGTGATGTGCACGGCTGTGGCGATATCACACCAGGAAACTAAACTAAAACTCATTTCTATTATTTTATTAAATCTGTTCCCTCCCTTATAATAAATACAAACTCTTAATACGATGGATTTGAGCCATTCAGTGGTTGAAATGGCATATGATAGAGACATGTCTTGGAAGTTGTCAAACTCATGATTGGGTTGTTCCATCAACATTGATTAAAGTAGGGTGGGATGTTAAGATTGATAAATAATTCAATATTTCACACCAATTAATAAAAGAATATTAATTCAAGAATGAGATCTCAAAATTGAATTATCTATCTTTATTTAAACACTAATAAAGAGAATGATGGAACCCACAAACCAACCCATAAATTCCAAGTTCTTTATTCACTAATTAAACATTTTTCATTGCATGTTAGTTTAATATTTTCATTAATTTAAATTTCATAACCTTCTTAAATTAAAAAAAACAATAAAAAATAATTATATTAGGTGAATTAAATTATGTGAGTGAACATATGAGAAAGTTACTCAAGTGAGACGAACCTTGTCATCCATTATACTACACTAGGAAAATTTAATTTCTTTTTTACATGCCCTATGATAGGCGTGCATCACATAAAACAAAGGAAATACATTCATCTATACACATGTATATTTCTACAACACATATAACAAGAATATCTAGATATACTCAATAAAGACACGCATTCTAGAGGTAAGTCACAGCCATATTATACTAGTATATGATTTCATATAGAATATTTCACAAATCACTCACTTGAGAGAACACACTCTTGAATCTGACAGCATCGACGATGTCTGTCCAATAGGTACTTCTTATCGGGACTCTTCATGAGAAAGAGAATGTTAATAGATTGAATAGAATACAATATGCAGATTAGGATCACTATACCAACAAATCAATCTGGATTAACCTGCTAAGTAGAGTATTGACTCGCACAAAGTGTTGGTCACATAAATACCAAGAACTCCACCTAAGACATGAATATGAATAGAGGATCTCACTCTGGGTATCTAAGAGGGATTCCAACAACTCTATCTTGGAATTACTGCGGAAGGGATCGTGGTCTCAGGAGTAAAAAATGATTGCATATTAACCCCCATGGAAAAGATAAAGGTATAAAAATCTAACAAAATTTTCCAGGATAGAGAGTACAAGGGCTCCAAGAAATGTATAAATGAGTACACAATATATAGTAGGGGTCACACTCTCTATCCCTTGAACCTGGGTCTTGCTCTTGAAAATAGATCATCTCATCAAATTGTGTCTATGTAGTAGTACACACCATGTGCGTATCCCATTTACTCTAACCATGTGCTAGTACATGTCACCATCCTATGCATATAATCTCACGTACCAGTACACAACATAGCCTATGAACATCTTCCCATGTAAAAAACCCGTGTAATTCCTGATTATATGTCGTGTGACCCAGGTGATAACACATGCAATGTGAAAGGGGTAACATTCCATGTGATATTTAACTTCCTATGGAAACCCTAATCATAGATCATGTGGCCCCACAGAACGTATAGATCCAGATTAAACATTATGATGTTCAGGATTTTTCAGAAACCCATATCTACTCCAACATTTGATCACATGCCTCCAAATTTTGATCTGGTGATCATTTTACCCTAATATTGAAGATCTCAAATCATCAAATCCTTTTTGTCGACGAAGAATGCATTACGCCATCAAATCTACTCAAAAAATGAATCTAGTTGTCATTCATTGTTGTGTGCTGAAGAATTGTAAATTTGGCATCCTCTGTCATATAAATTTCTTTATCTCCATCATCACACCTCTGTCAGGCTATTCCAATCTTAGATCTGCGATATTGGATCATTGCACTAAGAAATGGGTATGCAATGATCGATTGATCGAGAATCCTCGTGATTAATGATCAATGGGGGGAGAAAAGAACAAAATCATGTTGGAGTAACAAACTGTGATCGATGTTCATGTTTATCTTGACCCATCATTATTAGAATGAAAATCTGAATAATAAAATAAAAAATATATTCTCCCATCAAACCCTCATAAAATAAACTCATCCTGCATACTGATCATACCACAGATCGTTATTTTTATTGGTTGATTCATGTTAATTTTATAAATAATGAATGGGGAAAAATAAAATAAAAATAAATACCCTACCTTGATTCAAATTCATCACTAACAAAGAATGGGGTTGTGTCGTGTTTTTTGGTGAGATCCATTGAATATTTTTTCCATCGATCATTGATCGAAGATCCTATCACCATTCGTCTTAGAGGATTCACTGAAGCTGTCTACAATTGCTCTCCAATGGTTCCAGTGTTTTAAAGCTAACCCTAGTATTTCTCCATAATAGTCTATTTAATGTCCATCAATCACTGCATCAACAAAAATAAAATAAAAGTATTTATTAAATTATTTTTTCATTTACACGCATGTGATGGCTTTTCTACAAATGACCCACACTGACTAATGTTAAGTCATTCCTAGGGTAAACCTCACATTCTGAACTCAACGGTACCATCATATTTCTGATCAGGGTACCCGTTTAGAAGTTATTACACTTTATCATGAAAATTGTGCATGCATGCTATTTAATATATTTCAAACATTTATTTTTGGAACAACGGTCTCAGAATCCCACATCGTCTCAGTGCCTGGTCTCACAAATAATTTATATAGTTTTCAAAAAAGTAGTGCATGGAAAATCTAAGGCATTATAGTATGCCATCACTAATGACAACTAAAATAATATCTAATAAATATAAAGTGTATGTAGTTGTATAAATAAATAATTACAATGCATAAGTAAACAGTTATCACATTATCAATGAATCTTTATTTAATTGTATAAACCATTGGGTTCCCGTAGACACTAATACCTCAGTCCTCGTTTCAACTCTTGTCAGAGGCTGAAGTATGTCTGAGGGATATCATATCTTATAATTCCATTGTTATCATTCAATGCCTACTCTGAATTATGTTGGAGCCCAAAGTATGTCGGAGGAATATCATATCTCATAATTCAATTGATATCATTATTTAATTCATATTTTAATTCACATGTTACCATTCATATACCAAACAATAGAATGTCCATGTTTCTATTCTGGAATTCACAACTAAATGACCATGTGACCATTTATACCTTACACATTATAATAATCTTGTTCACATTCTCTATTTCTCAACTAAATGGCCATGTCACCATTCATACCTTACACATTATAATAACCACGTTCCCATTATTTAATTCACAAATAAATGACCATGTTACCATTATTAACACATAATTAATTCAACAATTAATTATCCACATCAATTCCATTACTAATTCCACAATTAGTTAAACATAACAATTCCATTAGTTAATTCAAAATTTAACTAATCACATAAATAACATAATTAATTCGAAAAATAATTATTCACATAAAATGAATTAATTAATTCTAAAATTAATTAATCACATAAATTTTATTAGTAAATTCAATAATTAATCAACCAAGATAATTGTATTACTAATTCAATAAATAGTTTATCACATAAATCACCTTAATTAATTGTCTTATTAATTGAGTACGTAAATACCATTAATTAATTATTCAATTAATTAATCAATATCCACAAACTAAAAATCACATAATTAATTCCATAATTAATTATCTCAATCAAAATCTCAATAGATCATAATTATTTCCACAATTACATATCTCAATCCTAAAATCTTAATATCTCATAATTAATTATACAATTAATTATCTCAATCTATAATTCCCAAAATCCCCAATTTCTGATCTCCTCAATTAATTAATTAAATTAAGAACATAATTTCAAAACATCAAATAGAAATTATAAAATTACATACATGTAATTTAAATAAATACATTGATATTTTAATTATAGACAACCTACCTCAATTCGTTGACATGTGGTCACCCAACGAAAATCCTCATAATTTGAGCAGCACAATTATATTGAATGAGATTCAAATTTAAAACCATGAATCAAGAAAAAATCAAACAAGATCTCTTAAATATAGATATAGTTCTTCAATACTAGATCCAGATCCACAAAAACATGTCTATATCCAATCAAAATAAGAAGAAACCCCCCTTTTTAGAATTGGATAATATAGGATAAGGAATTGGAAACCAAGCAAGGTAAGATCCTCGTATAGGGAGGTGTTAAGATCTTCAATCTAGGCTTAAAATAAAAAATAAAAAATGTTGTTAAGTTTTTTAATTCATATAAGATTATCCAAGATCATGAAATATTATCTAGGGTTAAATGGGGATCAAATAGGAGTTAAATAAGGGTTTTGGTGATTAACAATCTATTTTTTGGTGATTTAAAATTTCATGCATAGTTAGTACGGCAGTGGAGCATGGTTTCTCCTAAATGTGTACATAAATGTGAACCTCTAATATGGGGGATCATAATTTCTCATAACAGGGTGTGCAGATTGACAAACCATGTGTCAACCATGTAATTTCTCTATGTCCAAGGTTGCATGGTCTGCTGGGCAGGGGCGCACGATTAGGGAAAACCATGAGCCAACTATGCACTACCCTTTTCCCTTTAAATTTTCTTAAATTATCACCCAAACAAACCCCAAGGTAAAACCCAACCCAATTACACTAAATCAAGGCAAAAATAAATACCTGAAATTAAGACAAAGTCGTCTTCAGGAAAGGTCGGGATCTTACAATCTCACGACCTTATAACATCTTATCCTTGAGATGTACTCCTAATAATCTCTAAGATTCTGAGTCAAAAAGAATAGCACAATGATCCACATATCTTCTTTCCTTTCCCATGTCTCTTCGCACAAATTTCCATGTTTCCACAATACACAAACTATAGGCATCATCTTTCCCCGCTACACATTCTCACTACGATTCAACACACATATTAGATGCTATTTAATGGAAAAATCTATCTCAATCTCAATATCATCCATATCGATCACATTAGAATGGTTGGGGTGATGCCAACCTAGTTTTGACACTTAGAAAACATCATACATAGCAGTGTATATCTGTGGAAGAGCTAATCGGTACACCACCTGCCGGATTCTCTCCACCACCTCAAATGGTCCAACAAACATGGGTGCCCACTTCTCGTGTCTCTATATTCTATAGTTATTGAATCTAGGAAACACCCAAATGAATACATGATCAACCTCTGTAAACACTAGGTGTCATTTATTTCTATCAACATAGGACTTCTATCTACTTTGGGTCATATCCATATATTTCTGAATCAACTATACATGCTCTAATGTGTCCTACACGAGACTCGGTCCCAACAACTTAGACTCACTTACCTCCATCCAGACTAGAGGTGGTCTTCATGACCTTCTATAAAGAGCTTCATATGGTTCCATCTATATTGATTCCCAATAAATATTGGTATGGGTGAACTCCACTAGTTCTTGGTGATTCTCCCAAGACCCACTGAAGTTTAGAACACAAGATCACAACATATCCTCAAGCACTTGTATAGTATGCCCTGACCACCCATCTGTCAGTGGCTGGAAATTCATACTCAATAAAACCTACATACCATGAACATTCTGCAATACCTATAATAATCGTGAAGTAAAACAAAACATTCTATCTGAAACAATATTCTGTGGCACCTCGTGCAGACAGGTGTAGCATCGTGTCACAAACATTACTATTTTCAGTCTATCAACAATAACCCAAATTAAATTATTCTTATAATGAATCCTTGGGAGAACCACCACAAATTCCATGGTCACTCTGTCCCACTTCTATTCTATAATGTCCAACGACTGTAGTAAACCTATAGGTCATTAATGCTCAGCCTTCACCTACTGATTGGTGTAGCATCGTGTCACAAGAATTACTATTTTCTTTTTCATTTCCAACCATCAAAACTATCTTTGTAGTTCATTGTGCATTTTGGTCACACCTGGATGTGCCACCCACTTCGAGGCATGAAACTCACACATCAGCTTGTATCACATGCTTTTAGGTACGACAACCTGATTCCTGACATAGATGACCTCATCCTCATCTATGCTCCAATAATAAGGTGACTCCCAACCATCAAGGTTTTCCCTCAAGGAAAAAAATTATAAATCCACATACTTCCTATCTTAGATCTATCTCAAAAATGTATACTCCAATGAAACTATTACGAGATTCATCTAATCCTAACTCTCCTAAACCACAATGTGTTTCTCATCCAGTAAATACATCATATTCTACTCAAAATCTAGACTCATAATCCACCTGAGATTGAGTCTTCCTACTCAAAGCATCAATATCAATGATCCCCTTTCCAGGCATATATGCTGGCTCATAATTGAATGGCTTCATATACTCAACCCTTCTATATTATCGAAGATTCATGTCTCACTATGAAAATAAGTACTTTAATCTCTTCTGATCAATATAAATAGTAAAATAATTTCCCAATAGATAATGTCCCCAACACATTAAAACATAAACCATTATAGCCAACTTCAGGTCATATGTGGGGTAGTTCGGTTCATGGGGACTCAAATTCAAAGACCCATAAACCACAAATTGATCTCCTTGCATCAATATAACTACAATTACAATCCATTAAGTGTCACAATACACTATGTACTTCTCACCTTTCTCAGGTAGGATCAATATTGGTACTGATTCCAAAATCATCTTCATCTCCTAGAAAGAATTTTCACAATATTATGATGAATAAATCATTATCCATTTTTGGTCAATCTTGTCGGCAATGCTTCCAATCGGTAAATTTCCTGAATGAACATCTAATAATATTTAGAAAATACTAGAAATAGATAGATATCAAACATGCTCTGGGGATTCTCTCATGAAACCACTATCTAGACCTTCTCTAGATTTACCAACACACTTTCCTCTGAGATGATGTTACCCAAGAAGTGTACCTGATCAATCCAAAATATTGTACTTAGATATCTTGATGTATAGACAATTCAATCTTAGTGAACATAGGATGATATCAAGATGTTGGTCATAATAATCATGTGTCTTGGAGTGCACCAATATGTCTTCCACAAACACTACCCCAAACTGATCTAGGTATAGATTAAATATTTTGTTCATTATGAGCATAAATATTACTGGTGTGTTTGTCAACCAGAGAAATATTATGATGAAATCATATAGTCCATACCTGCTTCTAAATTCATGCCTTTGTATATCATAATTTTGAACTCTCAGTTTTAGATACCATAATCTCAAGTCAGTCTTTGAGAACACACAAGCTCCTCTCAACTGGTCAAATAGGTCATCGATATGGGGGAGAGGATACTGGTTCTTCACAGTCATCTCGTTCAAATTTCGGTAATCAGCTCATAAGCATAAACTCCTATCATCATTATTTAAAAACAACACTAGCGAACCCCAAGGTGACATACTCTGATAAATAAATACCTTATCCTCTAACTCCTCCAACCGAGTCTCAAAATCTTGAATATCTTTCGGTGCCATTCTATATGGTGGAATAGAAATAATATCCTCCTCCGGTATGAGCTCAATGATAAATTATACATCTCTCTCAGGTGGATTCCATGAGAAATATTAAATAAACACATTCTAAAACTTATCCACTAAGTGTGGAAAGACATCTCATTTTACACCTCCATCCTGCAGAAATATACTAGAAACCTGGTTTGTGATCTCTCCTATTTGATGAGTAATTGGCCCTACTCGGAACGCCTCGATATCCCACTTTCCACAGTGAATATATTTGTAACCCATAAGAGATGTAATGGACACTCTCTTATGGTAAAAAACAATGTGGGGATAACATGATACTAACTAGTCCATACCCATTATTAGTTGAAATCCAGACATGTCTATGATATAAATATCACATATAAATCGATACTACTCAACCTCAAGAGGACACCCCTTGCAAAAAAATGTCTCTTGACCGAACTCCATGAGGTGTGTTTGTCGTCAACACCCCACTCACAAACTCCATCACTAGGATCAAACCATTAACATGTTTTGTAGAAATAAAGGAATGATAGGTACCGATATCAAATAAGGCACTAGATATCATAGAATCTATAAAAATAGTACCTATCACTGTCAATGGTCTAGGCTTGATATCCACAAGTGTAGGGTGAATAGAATGCAACGGTCTTACCCCACTTCCCCGTGAGGCAGTCTAAGTCCCCCGTGCTACACTACTCTACTAATTTGAGCACTCTTACCGTGAAGCTCCACATACACTACCTTTACAACCTTGTCCAGTAGAACTCCACATTCAAGTATGATATGGTGTATAATATCCTCTTCCTGCACTCTGATTATGACTAACTATACCCTTACTACTCATCTATCACTGGGTCCTGTAGAACTTTTGTAGATGTCCCATATCTCTGCAAGACTATAACTATATTGGTGGTTTAAGTAACTATCATCAAACGTTTCCCAATCTACCACACTGGTGATAGATCATTCAATTAAGGTCATATGCAACTAATAGCTCTTTTTATGTACTCTGTTTCCCACTGCCCTGGTTGAGGTTTTCACAGCAATGCTTCCTACTCTCAAAAGTCTTAACATCTAATGTTCCAAACGGGACCCCATTTCCTACACTGGAAGCCTCTGTAGTTTACCAATATCAATGAGATCCCTATCCACCACCTCAGCAAACTCCATTAACAGAAAATGGTTTACTTGGGACTTAATCTCACATTTAAGCCCATCCAAAAAATGTCTTGCTGTAGTTATCTCATCCATTTCCAATGCTAGAGAAAAGTGTTGCAAATGTGTAAAGTGTCCAACATAGTCTATCACATAAATACTCTCCCTTGTAAACCTCATGAACTCAGCTACTCTCTTATACCTCATTATCTCTAGATAGAAGTTATCTAGAAACTTATCCAACAATTCCTTCCATAACATACCATTAGCTTATACAGTCCACGCCTGGACATACCACCAATGATTCACTTATCCTCATATCATGTAATCAGACAACAAGACCATCCTCTATAAAGGAGTCTCAAAGTGGTCAATTATAGTCTTGAAGGACTCAACCCAGAAATCATCTCTCTCATGTCCACCCTCTAAAATAAAAGTAGGAGGGTGTTGAATTTTTAACTCCATTTTTAGATCAAACATACTCTTCACTACCCACCATGGGTCTCCTCACATGAATTTCATGATGTGGGAAATGTTTTCTTGGAGCTGCTCCATGAATTCCTCACATGACACAATTGATGCCTTAGTTCCTACTACTGGTAGATCATATCTGGTCATATCCTCATGTTATACTCTTAATAAGTGTCTTCATAGATAAATATCTATACCATTACAAATAGGTACCTTAATACACCTTTTACAAAATTAATACATTTAAGGTAAAATACAAGATTCCATAACAAGTCATTTCCCCAAACCCTACCACATAGTCAATACTGAGTTGTTTTCACTACCCTTAATGATCTTACTACTTTGTCCTAGATTACAAGGGTAAACACATTCTAATTATTCATGTTTCTCATTAAGACACCCATTTATTCTCATCGTACATCATTCTAAAATCTATCTCAATTTCAGGTTAGGTGCCATTTTCATTTCAATTTCACAAGCAAGGAAAAACAGTTCAAGTTTAATAACTTACCCATAACCCATTTTTCTAAGTGTGCCTAAAATTATGCATGTCACAATAACCCTATGTTCCTATAATGATTCATGTAACACAAATATTGTGTCATACTGGTCCACGAGTCAAAAATCAAAAAAAATTAACATCAACAATCAGAACACACCACAAGTGTGTCTCCCATGTTCAAATAATATTCAACTGTAACAGCAAATAAGAATATCAATAATCCCACCATAGGTACTTGGGTTCTCCCCTATACATGGGTTAGCTACTCCCATGCATGAGATCACAACCAACGCCCGACTCATTCAAGTTTCATGTCTACCATTACAAAATAATAATACAAAATAAAAATGAAATTAAAAATGGACTCTGATACCACTTTTTAATGTCATGACCCAGGTGCCACACATCGGTGCCTCGAGTCGGTTAGTCACATGACCCCAGGTGTGCCTCCCCATATGCTAGATGGTACCAAATAGAAGTGAGGGTCTGAAATATCGATAATAGGGAGACTATACCCCCTTTTATTAGATTAAATATACTCGAAGAAAATAAGAAACACGAACTAAATAACATGTATTTATAACCTGAAATAACCAGTATCATGAGATGGCTAAAAGTTGAAATACAATATCAAAACTAAAGAAGAAAATATGCCATTCCAATGTACGTGTCACTTGTCTAAAATTAAACACAAAATAAATTCACTGATGACACCCCTAATAGGGTCTTGAATCATTTCTAGTTCCCTCATCCATGATCAATCCCATATCGTCCATATAGTAATGAGATTATTCCCTTAACATATCAAGAAAACAAAAAGTCTATTTGGGTACCAATAGGGGATCTCTAGTAGGGTATGAGTACAGCTCAGTAGGCCACAACCAATGGTGTATAAAATAACATATAGTTAATAGAAAGTGTATGTAGTTGTGTAAATACATAATTACAATTCATAAGTAAATAGTTATCACATTATCAATTATTCTTTATTTAACAACATAAACCCCCGAACTCTCATAAACACTCATACCTTAATGCTTTCTTTGGCTCATTCTGAAGCCTGATGTATGTCTAATGGATTTCATATATCATAATTAAATTTTTACCATTCAATACCTACTTTGACTCATATCGGGTCCTGATGTATGTCTAAGGAATAACTTATATCATAATTTCATTGATACCATTATTTAATTCATACCGGAATTCCCATGTTACCATTCATACATCACACAATAGAATAACCATGTTCCCATTATTTAATTCATAGCTAAATTAGAATGTTACCATTCATACCTTACACATTATAATGATCATGTTCCTATTATTTATTTCACAACTAAATAACCATGTTACCATTCACAACTTACACATTAGAATGAACATGTTCCCATTATTAAATTCAAAATTAAATTTCCATGTTAGCATCCATAACACATAATTAATTCAATAGTTAAACATCCAAATAAATTCCATTACTAATTCAACAATTATTTAAACACAAATATTCCATTATTTAATTCAATAACTAACTAATCACATAAATAACATTAATTAATTCAAAAATTAATTAAACAGATCATTTATATTAATTAATTTTAAAATTAATTAATAACATAAATTAAATTAGTCAATTAAACAATTAACTAACCCCACAAATTTCATTAATAATTAAACTATTAGTTTATGACATAAATAACCTTAATTAATTCCCCAATTAATTGAGTATATCAATCACATAAATTAATTCTTCAGTTAATTAAGCAATATCCACAAACTCAGAATTCCATTATTAATTCCACAATTAATTATGTCTATCACAACCTCAATAGATCATAATTAATCACAAAATTAAATATTTCAATCCTCAAATCTCAATATCTCACAATTAATTCTATAATTAATTATAATTTCTGAAATCCCCAATTTCACATTTCCTTAATTAATTAATTTACCAAATTAATTAATTCAGCCAAGAACACAACTTCCAAAAATCTAATAGATATTATAAAATAATATATACAAAATTTAAATAAAGACTTTGGGATTTGGATTATAGACCAACTAACTCGATTCATTGACAAGCGGTCGTCCAATAGAAATCCCCAAAATTGGAGCAACACCACAACAAAGAACAAGATCTGAATATAAAACCCTAATTCATGATTGAACAAATAAAGATATCTTAAATAAATATATATTATCTACAATAATATATCTAGATCAAAAAAACAATCTATCTATCGAATCAAAATAAGAATAACAAACCCTATCTAATATAGGAGAAGAAGGAAGAAAGAACGAGAAACTAAGTGAGATGAGATCCTCTTACTATGAAGGGTTAAAATATTTGATATAGTCTTTGAATCATAAATAATGGAGGTCATGAAGTCTTTTATTCCATCTCAGAGGATCCAAAATGATGAAATATAATCTTGTGTCGAATAAGGATCAAATACAAGTTAAAATGGGGGATTGAGTGATTAAAAATATAATTTTTGGGTTATTTATAAGGTAGTGCATGATTAGTTGGGAAGGGGTGAATGATTTACCCTAACTATGAGCCTAACCATGCGCCTCTATTTTGGGGGTGCACAGTTTCTCCGAATAGGGTGCATGGTTTTAAAAGTCGTGCGCTAACCATGAAATTCCTCTGTCCAGTGTAGCACAGTTTGATGGGTTGGGGCACCTGGTTAGGGAAAACCATGCCCCAAACATGAATTTATCTTCTCCCTTACAATTTTCTAAAATTTTCACCCAAACACACCCCAAGTTAAAACCCAACCCAAGTATTCTCAAAAAAGAAAAAAATAAATACATAAAATTAATCTCTAGTCATCTTCAGGAAAGTTCAGGATCTTACAAAAACAATTTCATTTACTCTCATAAAGTATTCATCAATAGATTCTTCATCTCTCATTGTTATGTCTTCATACTTACTATAACTAATTTCTATTTTTTCTTCCTTCACTTTAGTATTCCCATTGAATATAATTTCCATCTTATCCCACGTACTCTTTGATGTTTTGAAACCCATCACCTTCCTATAACAATTTTCTGATAAGGACAAAAGAATAGAATTTTTTGCTTTTCCATAAACTCCAATATATATTTTATTAGTAAAAAAATTAGATAATATTTATTAATATGTGTAAAACCAATTTTAGTAGCAACAAAAACTTCTAGGACAAAATATAAGAGAAAAATAATCATCTAATTTTTCCATCCATAATAATTTTGTCCATCAAATGTCCTCTACTATTTATAGAATTTATATTATCCATGGTAATGATTAAATGTGGGATCCTTCCGAATGAAACCAATTAAAGTTTCAATGAATTAAATAAAAAATTAGAAGGGGTTGAGTCAGTTGGTCACTTTTATAAGTTGTAATACTTTTAAAAAACATAACCCCTGAAACCTGTTGAAGTTTATATCATTATTTTATTTTAGTAAATACCCATGCATGTAAATTTAGGAAATCAAGTAAATCACGTAATATTTAAATTTTTTTTACATGGTGTGAGAACCTACATCCTTTAAATAGCCACTACTATGGGTCTATATAAATTCTCTATAATGAATAAGTGAATACAACTCGTGCCAACTCATGCTAGATAGCTTCAATGTCTATGTAGAAATTATTATACTAACTCCCATCACCTTACAAATTTCATTGCAAACAATTGAGCCAAAATAAAATAATAAAGACTTTATTGAAACTTCTCTACAAATTCTCTATCTGGAAACCTTAGTCCATTGTGGCAAGGCTTGATTCTCTCATTCCGATGGGGATGGGTTCAATTGACTTAGTCCAATGAATTTAGTATAATGGAAACATTACGATGAACTCATTATCAATATATATTACTCAATATCTTCTAAAATTGTTAGTCCGATATTCCTTAGTTTGGTAAACAAAACATTATGATGTCCATCCTTATTATGAGGTCTCGGTCCAAAATGACAACATTGAAATGAATTCTATAGTGCTCCACCTTTTCCAATCACATTAAAAAGATGTAAAGTATGAATGTATTGTGATTCTATTAATAGGAATCCTCGAAAGAAAAAGGCAGGAAATTGGAAAACTTTTCCTACTTAATTAAATTCAAAAACATTAAGATCTATGCATATTTGAATTTGAATTTTGACCACCTAAACTCTTTACAAATCTGTTGAAATATTATTGAGTCTTATTTGTAATTATTATTATCAGACTTCCTGAATTTTCTTTGGTATGATGGAACTTAATTAGCTCATTATGATGTAACTTACATAGCTCATTAGGATGGAACATCCTCAACTCATTATGACGGAACGTCCTCATCACATTCTGAATTAACTATCCTCGTCAGAGTTAGTCTCGTTGAATTTTTTCTTAGAGTTAGTCAAATTGACATTTGTTCTCAAAGGAAATCTTGATTTAATTTCCTTCTCAAAGTCATTATGATTGAATTTCCACCTCAAAGTCATTCTAATTGAATTTTCCCCTCATAGTTACTCTGATGGAACATCCTTAGCTTTAGTATGATAGAATCCTCATAACGATGGAATTCTCATTACGATGGAAACTCAATTTTTCAACTTTGAAATTATTCAAACCTCACTATCAATAACTCATTCATACTTCTAAATACTTCTTTTCTCAGTACATCTGGATCCGATGAAAACATTTTATTGATTCCTATAACTTAGAAAATCATTATGATTCCTCCATTTCATCAAAATCTTTTATCATGATAGTTTTCATGATTTATGATAACTTCAATATTGGAAAAGAACCGTCTGACTTACATAGAAAATTATAATTAATTATATTACTTTCAAAACCTTGTTTCATTTCAACCAAAACACAATATGAATGGTTTCACCTATTCTCCCCCTTTTCTTCATAATTATTGTATCACAATTGTTATAGACAATTTATGATATTTGAGAATAAAAAACTAGAAAATCGTCGTTAGACAAAAGGTTAAAAAGTTTAAAACTTTCTAACTCCTAACATCACTATCTTCCTTCAAACTCTTCAACAACATTATGGCTTTATAACCAACACTGAGTCGAATGGAACTTGAACTTCATGCTAATGGATCTAATACCAATGATGTGTCTGATCAACAACTTTATTATTCTAACAACTTATCTAATCAGTGATACACAGTTTGATACATTGTGCTTAGTGCTAATCAGTTTGATCATCTGTATATTGAAAACAACTTTCTCTAAAAATAACTTTTATTTTTATTTATTTTTTGGTTTGAAAATTTAGAAACATTCACCAGTTTTTCAAAAACCATTATTTTTCAAAAGATTGGTTTTTTACAAATACAAAACTTTAATAAAAAACATCACAAAGGTTATTCAGTATATCATACCATTTATGAAATGGAATGAAACCTATTTTGTCATTATTTCATTTTTTGGTTTGGAATCTGTTTTTAAGGCCTATTTTATAAAGAAACTTTAACCACGATTTGTAGAATGTGACTTTATAGGATAAATCAAAGAAATAATGGGATATTCCCAATATGAAACCTTAAAAAAAGTAATAGTGTAAAGAAATTCCAGATTCCTTGAGAGGGAAAACATCTTTAAAGTGATAATGGGATGGAGATAGATTTAGATGAAGTTGAGACTCAAGTTACATAAGACCTGTCATAGGAACAGGTTCTATAAATCCCCATTTAAGAAGAAACTATTCTAGAGACAAAAGTAATGTGTGGGAGTACAAGAGATGTTAGAGAACCAGAATGGTATGGTTTTCTTCTCACCAAGGATGGTGACTAATTATTAGTTTATAATAATGATACTATAACCTAAAAGGAAGAAGTAAGTGGCATAGATGTTGCCAAGTGAAAATAATCCATCAATTCTCAAATGGATTCCATCTACCAAAATCAAGTCTGTATTTTGGTAGATCCTACAATGGATTTATTACCCATTGGTTGAAAGTGGGTATTCAAAAAGAAACTAGACACTGAAGGAAAATTCAGTACCTGTAAGGTATGAATAGTTGTAAATGGATTGAAATAGAATCAAGAAATTAACTGAGATAAAACCTTTACATCAGTTGTAATGTTGAGATCCATCAGAATTATACTTGACGTTGAGGCTTACCGTGACTATGAGAATTGAGAAATAGATGTCAAAATCGCATTACTTAATGGGAACCATCAGGAATATGTTGATATAAAACAACCTGAAGGGTTTGTGACTCAAAGGATTAAAATATATAGAAAATAAAAAATAATCCATTTTCCGATTAAATCAAGTATCTAGGATATAGAACATTCATTTTTATGAATCTATAATAGAATATATTTTCATAAATAACGAGTGTGATACATGTGTCTACAGAAAATTTAGTGGGATAACATTCATTTTCATAATAGTATATGTTGATGACATATTACTTATAGGAAATCAAATACCAGTCTTATAGTTTTTTAAGATGTGGCTGAATAAATGCTTCTCTATGAAGGACATGGGTGAGTCATCATATATATTTCAAATCAAGATCTATCATGATATATCCAAGAAGTTTCTCAGCATAATTCAAAGTACATAAATTGATAAGAAACTTATGATATTTTGTATGGAAAAATCCAAGAGGGGATTGTTTCCAATGTCACATGGCATTCATCCTTCCAGAAAATTATTTCCTCAGATTCATGGGGAAATAAATAGAATGGAAAGGATTTCAAATGCCTCAATGATTGGGTCATTCAAGTATATTATTATATGTAATAGGATAGATTCTTCCTATGCATCATGTGCAGTTATAAGATATCAAGATGATCCATTTGACCTCTATTATATGGCAGTCAAGAGTATCTTTAATTATTTGATGTGTACTGAGGATATGATCATAGTTTATGGAGGATATGGGGAACCAGTCATCAAAATATATAGAGATTATAGTTTTCATACTTATCATGATGACACGAAGTCACAAACGAGATACATATTCACTTTGAATGGTGGTATTGAGAGCTAGAAGATCTCAAAAATGCTATGGTCATAGATTTTACAGTAGAGTCCATGTATATTGTGACATCAGAGGTAGCTAAATAAGCATTATGGATGAAAAAAATCATCCAAGATCGTGAATTGGTATATAATAGTAAATATCCTATTACACTCTATTTTAATAATATTGTAGTGGTGTCTCTCATAAAAGAGCCAATTACACATCAACATATGAAGCATGTACTTTGGAAGTATCATCTATTGAGGGATTATTTAAGAGAGGTGAGGTTTTAGTGAGCAGTATTTCCAAAGAAGAAAATATATCATACCCCTTGACAAAAATCTTGACTCACCATAAATATGATTATTATGTGAGTTCAATTGGACTATAAGTTGTAGATAGTTGGATCTAGTCCTCATGAGAGTTTCTTGGAGATGGTGTCCTAGGATTAGCTATTTGTACTTTAATTAAAAGTATGTTTGATATATTGAATATTAAAAAAAACATATTATTAAATATTTTCTATTGTTCTGTAAGACTCTAATGTAATAATGTTGAAAAGTATATGTCACATTGATAAGGTCATAGAAATTCTCTTTTATATTGAGAACCTTGAAGTGTTATGATGATATTCTTAAAAAATGATCTACTCTTGGATAACGTGCTATGATGGGACATATTGTTCATCAAATATTCCTATATGCGAGCATGTGTAATTGAACTTGGACTTTAAAATTATCATTAATGAATTTTATAACTCATGAAATTAGATTTTATGATGAAAACAATGACGAAATATATTCATGGTATGTTAGGTTACATTGTTCTTGTCATGAATCGCATGTCATTAATGAATATGTTAATGAAATATTTATCCATTCTATTTTTATGGAAGCTGATATCTCATCCATTTTATTGAAATAGAACCATTGCATTAAATTCCATGTACATGGTGTAACAATGTGTTTATTTTAGCTATTTAACGAATGATCTACCATGAAAATAGGTTGGTGATATGGATGTGCAATCATCTTGATGAGATATTATGATAAAGGGATTATATTATATATTGAGTGTTCATTTTTGGTGTTCATCAATTCAAAATTAATTTATTTCTTTTGGGTTCCTTGACTCATTGCTAGATAGTAATTTTGGACATTAGGCAAGCTTTCTTGATTCCAATTAGAAAGAATCCTAGAGGGTCAAACACTAAGTGTTTCTAATGATCATGATTAAATAAAAATTGAATTTAATTAATTGAATAAATATTATTCTCAAGACTGAGGTATAATTTTATTCATGTTTTATTGATCAAAAATATATACTAATTAATGAATATTTAAATTAAATATATATTTAGGTGTTTAATAAATAAAAGAAGAGTTTGAATATACCAAGACCATGTCTAATAAAAAATATTATTTAAAAAGATGGTTAGATAATATTTTTCGATGCTCAAGTTGGAGCGCTCCATAGAATAATAATAATATTATTATTATTATATGGAGTGAGGTTTATTAAAGGTTTTAGTATTTATTAAGGGCTAGAATGCAATAAAAAAATATCCTAACCTATAATCTAACTCAATAAATAGCATGTTATTGTTATTATAAAGGTAATTAAAAATATGTAATTGTTTCAAATAATGAATTATCTTTCAACTCCTCTATTTCTCTCCCTCGCAAGAAAAATAAAAGTTTGAGAGATTTATTCATGAATAAAGAATGAGTGATCAAGAATGAACAACGCAATACATTTTATTCAACACACTAGCACATAGAGATCATTTAGCATTTATTGAATATCAACAGAGCATGTGTGGATTTTCGCTAGAGGGATTCTATTATTGGATCCTCATAGCACAATGAAGGAAATTTGAAAGGGAAATTTCATATGATTAACATTATTAATGAATAAATATTCCTAAGATAAGGTAATCATTTTTTTGACATTAAATAAATTAATTAAAAATTTTATGTTCATGCTCCTCACTCATGGTTTTGAGCATATAAACATTAAAAGAAATTTTAATATATTTCCCACCACCACTTGATTCCACTACTCCTGGAACAATCATAAGGTCCCACTTTTCTAGATCCTTTGGCAGTATGGATAGATCCAAGAGAAGATGTGGGAGCAGAAGTCTAATGTTCGAGTTCAGTGGATGTCGAGTAGTACGTACAACAATTACAAGAAGTATGATCACTAATCTCATGGACATATCTTGATTACATTCAATATATTGACTTTCCATTAAACATGGAGTTAAAGAAAGTACAGTCAGGGGTTGTAGCGGCTTCGTTAACGCACAACCACTCATTATGTTATTTTAGATATTATTATTTATTTTCCATTTATTATTATCAGCGAATACACCATTTAATCATGCTGACACTTGTTAAGGATGAATTAGTGGTGTCCTACTTATTTTTATTACTCACACCTTGCATAAAAATATTGATGCACATTCAGACTTTATATTTAGGGATTTTGATAAGGAAAAGGGACATGTGGCAGATGGCTGAGCAAATGAGAATGTAGATGGTAGTATATTGAGATGGACTCGGGAGGACCCTGATGTTTTATTTATTTATTTATCTGCCTATTATAACTCTAGTTTGTATTTCCACTTCAGAAGCCCATTTATTATTGTATGACATGTGTCTCATATTTATGTTTCCACATAATTACTCTAGTTGCTATTATATTGTTTATTATTTATTATTTGTATTATGACATGATACTATGGGTATAGTCTCACCACTAATGGACTTAGACCCTCACTTCTAGTCAGAAACCTCTTGTGTGCGGGGAGGCATACATGAGGTCTTATATAACTCCGGTTCGAACCCAACATTTCAGTTGAAGGCATTAGAAAAACCATTAAAAAAAGACACCATACTACCAAAAATATCGTTCTTTGTAGTGGTTTTTTGTTCTAATGGAAGTAGGTTAAAACTTTGCCTAATTATTTAGCTTTGTTTACTAAAATCTCCCAGCATTGCATGTTCTCTAGTCATTTCACAGTAGTTTTATTCATTTAGCAGTGCTTTTTATGTGATTTTTTTGAGAATTTAGCAGTGACTTTCATTTTATTTAATGGTGATTTTTTTAAAAAAACTGAAAATAAAATAGATAAGATGAACCTAACAAACGATAAATATATCACTGGATGTTAGGTTTATTGGTAGTTATTATTTACCCCTGTTAATTATGATTCAAATTCATTTTTTTAAAAGTTGTTCTTAAAAATCACCTCTCAATATTTTTAAAAAATATACTTTTTAAAAATATTTAATAGAAAAATATTAATATAAAAACTTTGACATGTAATAAACTAAA
The DNA here is from genome assembly GCA_963277665.1 of Viscum album. Classification (NCBI taxonomy): domain Eukaryota; kingdom Viridiplantae; phylum Streptophyta; class Magnoliopsida; order Santalales; family Viscaceae; genus Viscum; species Viscum album. The sequence goes on along the minus strand of OY728148.1, from coordinate 955,931,618 downwards.
ACATAAATGCACGATAAACCCATCATACATATATCATACAAGATACCTCCCTAGTTATATACATATACATTCATAATAATCATAGCCTCAGTCAACTGATTACCTCAGTCAACCCATACCTTAATTATCAATATATACATATAAAATATGTCCAAAAATAACCCATTCCAAATATATTTCAACCCCATGACCTATGTTTCATCCTTATACCTCCACATAATCTCATCAATTGAAATATACCACATAATCTCATCAATTGTAATAAAACAGAAAGAAATTAAAACTAAACATAATAAATAAGAATACAATAGAATCAATGATAAAATTTAACCATACCAAAGAAACTAAGAATCATCACGACTTCCTTATAAATAATGTATTGAATCGAATGGTCGACCTCTTTCCTTCAGTTAACATATATCACCTACAATAAATACCATAAAATTTAAGAAAAGAAATGAAAAAGTGAATGGAAATGGAATATATTTATAATGTTGCACCTAAAAGTTGGTACTTTTCTTATCATACATAAGAAATTTTAACAGAAAACAAATAATATACCATGAAAAACACTTTTATAACATAATTGTTACTATTTAAAATATGATTCAACATGTGAAACTAATAAGGGATAAGTATATACAATTACAATTTTTTTTAAATCTATGTGTAATGAGCTTAAATTTTACTTAATATTTTTTTTAAAGAATTTGATATAAATTCATATACTATATTTAAAAACTAAATTAATGGTGGTTGTTCCGTGGTTTCATGTCTATATGAGAGTTTTTTCTAGGGTTTTTACCATTACATGCAAGTTTTAGTGTTTTAAAACACTAAAAATGTATTTATGGGAATCCTAGGAAAACCATAAATCTGATTAATGTGTTGTTAATTCATAAATTTCAAAAACCATTCTATAGTCATTATACACTAATTTCATTGAAATCCGATGATGTTTTCCAAGTCTTAACCCCCTGATGCATGATTTTAAAGGCTTCAATACATTTAAAAACTATTTCCTGAGCCATTGTGACGGCACTGCATGTCAAATTTATGTGCTTTCTACACATAAAAAAAAAAAATAACACAATGGTGTTTTTCTATTGATTTCACGTCAATTTGAGGTTGTTTTCTATGATTTTTTAAGGTAACCAACACCTATTTGTGTTTTAAAGCACTAAAAAAATATTTGTGGGCATCATAGAAAGAAACTAACTTGAAATGACGTTACTTTGATTCCAAAATTTCAAAAATAAATATATGGCCATTTTCTTCTGATTTTATGTTTATCTGAGGTTGTGTACCTAGTTTTGACCCCCCCAATAAATGTTTTTAAAGGCTTCGATACATTTAAAAACTATTTATTGATCCATTTTGACCACAAAACTCACCGAATTGACATGTTTTCCACAATTACAGGTCCAAAATAACTTAATGGTGGTTTAACCATGATTTCAAATTAATATGTAGTCATTTTCTATGGTTTTGACTATTACATACGAATTTAGTTTTTTAAAACAATAAAAACATGTTATAGGAATCATAGGAAAACCATAAATAAAAATGATGTGTCATCAATTATTAAATTTAAAAAATAAATATTTTGTCATTTTACTATGATTTCATAGAAATTATATGATTTTTTCTTGGTTTTGACCCCCTAATGCATGTTTTTAAAGGCTTCGGTTCCTTTAAAATCTATTTACCGATCCATTCTGATCACACTACCCGTTATATTGATGTTTTTCTATGTGTAAACATCAAAAATAACTAAAATATAGATGTACCATGATTTAATGTCAATATTCGGTCGTTTTCTATGGTTTTGACCATTACATGCATGTTTTCATGTTTTAAAACACAAAAAACGTGTTTACAGGTATCCTAGGAAAACTGTAACTTGAAATGATGTGTCGTCAGATTTTTGATTTCAAAAATCAATATATAGTTGTTTTACTTTTATTTCATTGTAATTGGAAGATTTTTACTTGTTTTGACCCTCCATCACATGTTTATAAAGGCTTCGATGCCTTTAAAAACTATTTATTAAACCATTTTGACCACACCACTTGTTGGATTGACATGTTGTCAATGTGTATACATCACAAATAACTCAACAGTGGTTTCCCCATGATTTAAAGTCAATATGGATAAATTTTCTATGGTTTTTACCATTACACACGCATTTATGTGTTTTAAAAACCTAAAAATCCATATAAAGACATCCCAGAAAAAACGTATCTTAAAATGATGTTATGTCCGTTCCTATATTTCAAAAATGAATATATGGAAAATTTTCTATGATTTCATGTAAATATGACAACATTTTCCTTGTTTTGACCCCCCAAAACATGTTTTTAAAGGCTTTAGTACATTTAAAAACTAATTATCAAGCCATTCTGACCACACTTCACATCAGATTGACATTACGCATACACTTAAAAAATAACACAATGGTGGTTGTCCCATGATTTGACATAAATCTGATGTTTATTTCTATGGCATTGACTGTTTCATGTTTTAGTGTTTTAAAATACTAAAAATGAATTTATGGGAATCCTAATACAACAGTAACCCAAAATTACATCTCATCTATTAATAGATTTAAAAAAATCCACCTATGATTATTGAATTATGATTTCATGGCAATCGAATGATTTTTTCCTAGTTTTGAACCCCCACCACATGTTTTTAAAGGCTTTGTTACCTTTAAAAATAGTTTACTAAGCCATTCCAACTACATCGTAGATCATATTGATGTTTTGTTAGTGAGTACATGTCAAAAATATCTAATTCATAACTTTACCCTGATTTCATGTTAATATGATGTCATTTTCTCTTTTTCTGAATGTTACACACACATTTTAGTGTTTTAAAACACAAAAAACACATTTAAAGGCATCCTGGAAAAATAATAACTCAGAATGATGTTTTTTTGGTTCCATCATTATAAAAATAAATCTATGGTTGTTTTAATTTTATTTCCTAGAAATATACTGATGTTTTCCTAGTTTTGACCCCCATATACATGTTTTTAAAGGCTTCAATATCTTTACAAATTGTTTACCAAGTCATTCCGACCACTCCACTTGTTAGATTGAAGTGTTTTCTATGCATAAATGTCAAAAATAACTCAATAGTTAATTTAGCATTAATTTACATCAATATGATTTATTTTTCTATGGTTTTCACCATTATATTCTTCTTTTACTCTTTTAAAACACTAAAAATGTGTTTATAGGCATCCTAGGAAAACCATAAATCATAATCACATTTTATTAATTCCTACATTTCAAAAATTAATCTATAGTTATTTTTATATAATTTCATGGGAATTTGACAATGTTTTCCTGGTTTTGACCCTCTGACAGACATTTTTAAAGGCATTGGGACCTTTAAAAACAGTTTACCATCCATTTCGACCACACTACATATCAGATTGATGTGTTATCTATGAATAATCATGAGAAATAACTAAACAATGGTTTTTTCATGACTTCATGTCAATCTGAGGTTTTTTCTAGTGTTTTTATTGTTACATGCATGTTTATGTGGTTTAAAACACTAAAAATCCACTTATGAACATTCCAAAAAATTTGTAACACATAATGACATATCATCGGTTACTACAATTCAAAAATCAATAAACAATTTTTTCCTATCTAGTTTTATGGAAATATGATGAAATTTTCCTAGTTGTTACACCCCGACACACATTTTTAAAGGCTTTTATCCTTTAAAAATTATTTACTAAGTCATTCCAACCACACCGCAAGTCGTAATTTTTCTTTGTCTATGATTCTGTGCAAAAAATAATTCAATGGTGGTTTTCTTATGATTTCAAGTCTATCTAAGGTTTTTTTCATTGGTTTGGAATATTATACACATGTTTTAGTTGTTTGAAACACTAAAATTGCATTTACATGAATCCCTGGAAAACTGCAACATGGAATAAAATGTTGTTAGTTCCTACATTTCATAAAATATACATGGTTATTTTCCTCTAAATTTATGTAAATTCAACTTCATTTCTCTTATTTGTCCCCCTATCTTGCGTTTTTAAAAGATTGAGTACCTTTAAAAACTATTTACTAAGGAATTTTGAATGCACCGTGAGTCTAATTGATATTTTTTATATGAGTACATGTAAAAAATAATTCAATGGTGGTTTTCTCATGATTTCATGTCAATATGATATCGTTTTAGGTGGTTTGAACCATTACACATATTTTTTGGCGTTTTAAAAGACTAAAAATACATTTACATGCATCTCAGGTAAACTATAACTCGAAATGATGTGTTGTTTATTCCTACATTTCCAAAAATATCCATGGTTATTTTCCTCTAAATTCAGGGAAATCCAACATCATTTTTCTAATTTTTACCCACTTTCATGTGTTTTTAAAAGATTTATTACTTTAAAAATTATTTACTGAGGCATTTTGACATAACTACCAGTCTAATTGATATTTTTCATATGAGTACATGTCAAAAATAATTCAATGGTGGTTTTCTCATGATTTCATGTCAATATGATATCATTTTTTATTGTTTGAACCATTACACACATGTTTTGGTGTTTTAAAACACTAAAAATACATTTACACGCATCTCAGGTAAACAATACCTCGAAATGATGTGTCATCTATTCCTACATTTAAAAAATCAATCCACAGTCATTTTCCTCTCGTTTTATGTTGATATAGAAGCTAATTCATATTTTTTACACCCTCCCCCCCACACACATGTTTTTAAGGCTTTGATACTGTTACAAACTATTTACTATGTCAAAACTAAGAAAATGATATTGAATTATTTTCAAACTTAAATATTACAATATATAATTTATTTTTTTTTCTGTAGGAATCAAACGCATGTCAATCTGGAGCAAGATGTTGTCGGTATGACTCGAAGTGTATGTTTTCAATATAAAAGTTTCATTTTAGTTTTATTTAAGGAAGTTGTATGTGTTCTTTGAAAATGTGTGAATGATCTATGAAATTTAGAATTTACCATGATAGGTTAAGCTATAAGGCTAGAAATTTCCTTGGGTATCATTCTAGTAATCCATTGAAAAATAAAAACTAAATCATTTTCCATTTTCTCTCAACATTGATCATATGTTTTCCTATAAGAGTCCTATTATCGGACTTTTCCTTTCAACCTTGCAAATTATCTTTGTGATTCCCTATCAATATCGATACTCACACCCCCACAACGTGTAGTTGTAACTGATGATGAATCCCTACCAAAGACAACTGATGGATTAGGTACAGAACCCATCTCTTGTACATGTCTGGGATTCTTCTTCCCTAAAAAAATTAGAACTTCATCGTTCTAGGAAAATTTTGATGATATTGAAGGGTTCACATCCCATATTTCTTGAATTTGAACCTGTTAATAAAAAAATATTAACTGTTATTTTTTAAAATATTTGAACCTCATTATATTATCTAATTAATAAATTTTTTATTACTATGTATTGTTATTTTATTACTATAAAAACATAATATTGAAAAATAAATTATAACAACATATAAGTCTTAAACCCAATTAATTGGGGTTGGATTGATGTATCAAATTGTGATAAATTTCCATCATTTTATTCACGTATCCAACCCCATTTAATTGGGTTTAATGATTTTTTTTTTATAATATATTTTTCATTAATACTTTATTATAGTAATAAAATATCATGAAATGATAATGAAAATTACTTTCTCATACATCTTTGGTAGGGTCCTTTACAAAACTGACATCAGATTCCCTATGCACTTTAAACCACATCTATGTATGGCCAACATAGAATCCTAATTAATTAGCCTTTATAAAAAATATAAACAAGTTATAAAAAACTTAACTTATAATAAAATGATATAAATAATAATTAATAAAATACAAACTAAAATTATTATTTTTCTAAAAAAACACTAAGACACGCAGATGTAAAAAATGAATTATTTCTCATGATTCATAGTTTTTTATCAATATTTCATACAAAAAATAGCAACATTAACATAAATTATAATTTTATTTTGTTTATGTTATTACGATACTCTAAAATATGCAATTACCTTATGAGATGCATCTCTCTTAATATCAACAAATGGATTAAATTTCACATGAGAAATTCATTCACACACTTTCTCATATATCTATCATGATCTCAAAGATATTTCATTAAACTCATGTCATAATAATCATTTAAAATATCACCATTTCTTTACTAATTTTTTCATAGTGCATGGGCGTGAAATAGATACTAGAACATCCAAATGAAAAAACATCTAGAAATATAAAACATAACACTGTATACGTATATTACAAAATTTTATTCATGTCATGTAAATTATTTATCAATGAATATTAAATTAAATTCCTTTAATTATGTATCAAAAACCTCATTTTTACAAGTCGTAGAAATATGCCTCCAATATTTATAATTAATGAGAATGCTCATTGTATGAAAAATAAGTTGCCTAATAATCTGCCCATAGATTCTGGAAAAATCATTAGTAGGGACCCCAAACTCATCACATGGAATGATAATATTGAATTCCATCAGGTCTCATACATCTTTCATGATCCTATTTATATATCTTCTATTTTTATTTTTATCCATTTGAAAAATTAATAAAATAATTAATAAAATATATTTTTTACAATGACATACATACCACTCTTAGCAACTCACTGATATCCACTAGATGAAGGGATGAACAACTACTCCATAACTAGAGGTGAATTGGATGGTTGGATACTAAAAATATCTGAGGAATGGCTGGCTCTCTGGGAGTCTCAAGTACACCCAAATCACTCAGATCCACTAAAGCTGACGGTAGTTGTAGTGTGCTCCGAGATGATAGCGAGCTATGATTTTGAAATTTATTTTTTCTCATCATTTATGCAATTCAAATTGTTTAGATATATTTAATTTATAGAAAATTAAAAACTAATAAATTTTTACAAAAAGAAAAAAGAAAAACTAAACAATGTATATATGTATGAAACAATTATCAATGATAAATTTTAATATATTTTCATTACCAATTTACACATTCAATTATCTTAATCTTCATTATCTTCATTATTATAAACCTCCATTGTGACAAGTGCTTTATTTTCACCCTCTATTGCATGTTCTATTTTTTCCAGATTTTCATTAAAAATTTATTTAATGTTTTTTGGTCGATTAAGTTCACTATCACAAACTACCAATTGATCTTCATCACTCATATAATATAGGTATCTCTAATTTAAGTGTAAAAAAAACTCTAAACTTTATTTATTTCATCATCCACATAATAAACTATCTTCACTAAGGAAGCCAAGATAAATGGACCATTCATTACATGCTAATTGGTATGGATAAATAGAGAGAAGTTGATAGAATTAAAATGTAATGAGTCAATCATTATACCCATATCAATATTAACCCACTTATATTTGAATAAGACAACCAAAAACTAACCATGATAGATTATTTCAATTATATCATCCAAATTTCAATAATATTCCTCCTCTCTAAGTGTAAATACACCACTATATTGTGTTTTTAAGTCTTCATCCGGATAAATTCTATGAAACCTAAATCCATGAATATTGTAGGCATCGAATATCTTTGACTTTCTTAAAGGACATCGAGACAAAAAAACATAAATGAATTTGATATTTCAGCTTTATTTTCGACATTAATTATCTAGAAAAATATATATAAAGATTTTGTTTTAGAATAAACAAAATAACTACATGTCAATAATACTAATATGAGTATATACTTACCAAATGGCTGATCCATTTGACAATCTACTTATTAACATATTTTTTTAATTCCATCTCATTTAAAGATCTAACCATTAATCACTTATTTGTGTGACATCACAATTCTTCAATAAATGGATCTGTAATAAGACTACTAAGCAGTATATATCTATGTGCTTATAGAAACTCCAATTCATTTAGTGTAAAATTTTACCCCTTTCCAATTGGTTATCCAATAATTGGAAATATTGATAACTAGTTTTCAAAATGAAAAATAGTGGTGATATCATCAAAACATTAAACATGGTTGAATCTACTTTCAACCCCATCTAAATACCCTGAATACAAGGTCAATCACTCTTTGGATATGTAACCATTAGCAATAGAGCCTTTTGGTTGATATTTATTCATCATATATGATTTCAAATGACCTATGTACCTGATGAAATGAATAAGAAACATATAAAAAAATTATGCAATAATTTAATAAAATTAAATTCAGTAAAGAAAATAAAATTAATATCATTGTACCTCTGAATTGGATACATCAATTAATAATGTTCTGGTCTACCATGTTTTGCTTCTTCAACCAAATGAACAATAAAATTAATCATCACATTGAATAATGAAGGGGGAAATAACATCTACAAATAAAAAGTTTAAAAATAATTCTTTCTTGAAGTTTATCAAGATCAATTCGAATTAGATTTTTTCTACAAAGCTCTTTGAAAAATGCACAATAGTTTTTTTTCATTTAACATATTACAAAACTGCAATGAAAACAATTTTTCCATCAAAATACTTGAGTTGTGACTTTTCAATCCATGTAACTTTCAATTTATTTAGTCAATTCACCTTGATATATTACAAGAATATTCATATTCCACATTTAAATTCTTTAATGTTTGAAGGAATACGTCTTTCTCTTGATTTTTCATTGTAAAAATAGTCGAAGGATACTTTCCATTCTAATTTTCCAAAAAATCATGGCTTATATTCATTAACTCCAAATTCTTATGATCATTAAGGTGATCCTTTGATTTCCCATCTCTTTAATCAATGTGAAAATTACATTGCCACGAAATGTTTTCTCAATATTCATTATATCATGATTATAAAATATCAAATTAAACTCCTAATGATGAATTTTGAAAAATATACCCTTTATTTTTCTATTTCAGATGCTTCAAATATTGTACCTTGTAACCTTTTCCCCTTCTTTAAAATGATTATATTTTCTATATTCTTCAATGACACTCAACAATTTTCCCATGACATCTGAATCTAATAACACTTTTAGTGGATTTCTCATTTTAATATCTTCATTGAATTGTGTATTGTTAAACCTAGACTTATGAGAAGAAACAATGAAATCAATGATGATGCATAAAAAATAATTTTCATATATAAGGTAACTGTTGATGAACAAAATTACAAACTAGACAAGACAAACAAGTATGAGTGTTCCAATCAGATAAATTGTGTAATCCATGAATGTTAGTAATTGTCTATATAAAATTAGAAAGTATATTTAATAGTTTTCTCATTGAAGCATCATACATTTCCATTCCATCATCTCATAATTCTTGAAATTATTTGATTAGAGGTTGAAGGTATGCATCAATTCCATTTATAGGAATTTAATTTCATTAAATAATCATCAAAATTATAAAATAATATTTATCCATACACATCTATGGAGGTATATTATAATGGATTAAAATAACTATCCAAATACAATAATTAGTACCTAAAGTACAAAAGGGGTTTAAACCATCATAACACATTCCGAAATGTGAATTATTAAGATTTTAAGAAAAATATAGATATAATGAATCAAACATTTTCAATGACATTTAATCTTTTGGATGTCTCATCAAGACATCATTATTATCTTGATCATGTCACTTCATTTCGTATGTAGCCTTAGATACCATGGATAATCTTTTCAAGCATCATATCAGAGGAAAGTAATGAAATATAGTTGAAGGAGTTTTCATATTTTTCTTCTTCTTGGGGATCCATTGATTTATACTCTCATTGATGTTATTTGACATTCATCTACTTTTATGACATCTTATGAATTCTTCTTTGTCGAACTCTTCTACCTAGTAAAGCATGCAATCATTAAGGAATTCATGTATCTTTGTATAATACATTCCATGTTAATTTATGACATTATTAATCTCATAAAATGATTCAATGATCATAGATTCACTAAATACATCATGACAAAACTCTAAAATCATGTACATTTCATTGTCAATATTTCTCAGAGACTGTTTATATGATACAACTTAAGTAGAAAAAAAACTGTGAATAATTATCACACCCTTCATATAGTTCTTGTTTCACATCTTCAACTAATTCATAAAGCTCATTTTTTTGGTCATGGAACTTATTAGAAGGATTAAAATTATATGGGTCAATTGAAGGTTTTTTTGGTCTATTGAAATCATGTACATTATATTCTGCAAAGAAAAATGTTTCATTTATCAAATTTTAAACTGATTTTCCCTTTGGAGGGTCACTTTGTGTTTCGTTGATAGGATTATATATGTTTTGAATTTCCATAACAATATATTCACCATGCCAAATCCTACATACATATTGAGCCGAAAATTGTTTCTATATAAAATGATCACATACTTCATTTCTATTTAACCATCAATTGAATTTTCAATCAGGAATACACATTTTATTCTACCAACCACTGATTAGTTTTTAATTACATAATATATTTTTTCAAACTCTTGTCATAATGAGGTGTGTTTTGAGGTAAAGTAATCCACCTTTTATCCATAGGTATTTTATTTTCACTCTTCTCTCTATATATTCAGATATAAAGATATAATGGTTAATCAAACAAGTACAATTAAATTTAAACACCAATTAACTTCTTTACGCTTGGTCACCTAATTTATCCTCTAATTCTATAAATATAGTATATAAAATCATGATAAACAAACATGTAAACTCAGTATGTTCTTACTTATAAAGTCTCATTCCAATGTGAAGAAGCGTACTAAAACATTTGTGAATAATCAATAAAACCAAATGGTTTCCTATCCACTAATAAACCATTATCAAAAACTCACTAAGGCTTACTCACCAAGAATTCATGAAGGATAAATGAATCATGCAGTTACAGACTATTTATAACCCCATAGACAAACAAGTATTCATCATATAAATGATTCATGATCCCCATTTATAATAGGCATTAATGAGTGTTATGTGTATAGGATTCCTAAGTGATAAAATTTATCATTTGATTGTACAATATGATATATTACATAATGATATAGCAAACCAATCATACAATATTAAAAAATTACACCTTGCGATTGGGGATTTCACTCTTCGAGAAATGGGGGAGAGGGGTAATTGTTGGGGATTGCTATCAAGGAGAAGGGGGTCATTGTGGGGTCGTCATCATTTAGCAAGTTGGTTTGGGGTCATGAGGACCATATGTGAGAGTTGAAAAAGTGGTGTTCACCACCTAGGATGAGGGGTGAGCCATCAGGGGTAAGTGGGGGAAGGGTGAGAGGTATGTTGTTGGAGAGAAGGGGGGTCAGTGTTGGGGAGACGTCGGGTCAAGGGTGAGGGGAAGTCACCTACATTGGGAGGAGGTGCAACCAAGGGGGTGGGGTGGTCACCGGTTTCGAAGATAGGTTGGGTAGATGGGGGGTAATCACTAGCGCCAGGGAGAGGCATGATCCAGAGTGCGGGGCAGTTGCTGGAATTGTGGAGAGGTGTGATCTAGGGAGAGGGGCAGTCACCGATGTCGGGGGAGGGGCAGGGTCGAGGGGGAGGGGTGGTCATCAACGTCAGGGAGAGGAGGGGCTGAGGGATCGGTGGGGGGGTAGGGGGAGGGAGGGAGTCACTAGCACAGGGGAGAGTCTTGATCGAGGTGGGGGTGGTCACCAGTGTTTGGGAGAGGTGAGGCTGAGTTGGAGGGGTGATTTTCGACGTCGAGGAGAGGTGCCGCCAAGGGAGAAGGGCAGTCATCAACATCGTGGAGAGGCATAACCAAGGGAGGGAGGGGGTTAGGGCATTGGGTGGAGGAGGTGCGGTCAGATAATTTTTAAAAATATTAGCAGCGGTTTCATGGAAACTGCCACTATATTTAAAATATATTTAATAATGTTTCTTTAGTAGTGATTATTAGAACTTCCACTAATAAACATTCACAACGACCAATCTTTTTTGTAGTGCTAGATAACATAGTTTGACCGAATATTACCTTAAAAGTGACATATATAATTTTATTATCAATTCCAATGCTATAAAAGTAATCAAGAAATACCATCTCTCTAACCTCTCAAACAACTGGATTTCTCTCAACAGAATTTTTTCCCCACTTTATGAATTTTCTCACCCATAATAATTTTTATTAGTTTAAGGAATTTATCTCACTATAAGAATTATCATCCAAATGAATTTATTTTTCACATTAAGGAATTTTATTCACACCTAGATGTGATATAATACATACATGAACAACATCATATTATATCTTCATATGAAATCAATGAATTTTGAAATGAAATCATTGAATCATTGTACAAATGTAACATCCCGAACCCGTATGTCACTCAACTGTGCCCCAAGATCGGTTGGCTATGTGGCCTCAAGCACATATTCCCAAATTCCAGAGTCTTATGAGTATCAGTTAGGGACTAGGTGACTCATTGGGGAGACTATACCCCCATTTCCATAATCTATCACAATGGAAATCAATCACATTAAATAGTGTAAGCAGATACAATAAGCAGACAATAGATAAAATAGAAAAGCAAGAAAAGAATATGTAACAAGCCAGAAGTGTCTCGTATACCATGATGCAAATGATACATGTATCTAGAAAATATCCAAAATAGGTACTTAGAAATATAATAAAATACAAGTATCTAGAATCCAAAATGATATAAAAGTTCCCCCAGAGCATCGCATGACTCATCTTAGTCCTATACTCCCATGCTCTAATACAATGATCAATAAATAGTTTTAGGGAGCTTTCCCCTACTATCACCTATAACTATATAATCTGTTTGGGTCCCTAAGGAGGCTCTAATAGGACATGAGATAATCTTCGTCGTAGGTTTCCACCTAAATATCTATACAGTTCTGAGAAGTACTGTTAAATATTCTAAACAATTGAAAGTAAGTAGTAATGTGATTGTGAAAGCCGAAGGCATATAACTACTGCAAACAAGAAATACTAAACAAACCCTTCTGGTTCCCTGCAACAATTTTCGGCTCCTACCAAGGAATCTACAAGCAATATAAACAAACAACATAGACATTACACATAACCATCTATATCATGTCCACATGTCCTTGCCGTATAAAAAAACTATATCAAAAACCCATGACCTTATCGTACAACCACAATCATATATCCCACAGTCATGCCGTATAATGATGTATAGATCACGAAGGGCTGGATCATTGGTGCTGAAGACCAAGGCATCCTCTTCGAGTCTCAAGAGAATCTCGATGGAAACATGGCATAGGAACTAGTTGGAATCCTAGGATCATGTGTACCAACATGTCCTACATGAGTCCAAGATAGCTGGATTCGAGGGGTAGCAAAGCCTAAACCATCTCATGGTATAAAGACCAATGGTTCATAATCATCCAAGGTGTCCAATACTGCATTCTAGATCCATGGAGATCCATTCATGGAATCTATGTTAATCATTAATCAGTCCATGCCTTTAACAATTTCAAACCATATGAGTCTACCCACACATATAAACAATTACATTCAAACCAATTCAATGAGTATACCCACTCATTTAAACCATTACATCTCATGAGTATACCCACTCATGTACTCCCCTTTCATTTAATCATGTCACATGGATATACCCACCCACTTATCACCAATTTCCATTTAACACATCACATGGGTATACCCACCAATTAATCACAATTACCAACAAAACTATTTCAGCAATCTAAAAATAGCCAACGTGTATGCCCACTCATTTGAAAAGTTCCATCTAAGTATTTAATCATGTTAGTAATGTAATATTATAATAACACAAGGTAAAGAGGCAAGATATCTCCTATGTATGTAATTTGGCCACATTATGTACAACTGAGCTTCCTTAAACTAGGAAAACTCGAGGTCACGCCCCATGGGTAGTTCATCAATGGTAAAAACCAACGTAAATGTATGGTGCACCCCATGGGTGTCCTTGGGCTGGGTCAGCAACCATAAAGTATCAATAGCAGAAAGAAAAGTATAGACAACTTACCTTATCTAATTAGTGGATTTCTCATCTAGTATAAAGTCCTAATTCATCCTGGTTGGGAATAAATCTAAATAACATATGAAGAACAAGAAATTAGGGAATAAAAGCCTAAATCCAAACAATGCAACTGTTGCTCTGATGAATCACGAATGGCTAAAAAGGAATCAATATCTTACCGCCGTGGTTCCAATCAAAATGAAAAGGAAAGAAATGGAATCCAAATGGGCGGTAGATTTGAAAAGCTAGATAAGAAAGTCTTTAAGCTTCAAAATATAGAAAAAAGGCTTCTGTCCAAAAAATAGAGGTCTCTACCTCTATTTTTAGAAAACATAGTCGGGAAATTACATGACAAGTAATTTTCATACATGGTGTGTAATGCTCGGTTTTCCATTAATGGGTTAAAACCCATACACATCATTAAATGTCCTAGAAAAACTATTACATGTTATTAAATCAGATTACATAGTGTGTAATCCAATTACACATCGTGTAATTGGCCTGTAATAGGTAAACAACCTTCTTGCCTATTATTTCCCAAAAACAACCCAACCAGCCCATGGCCCAGCGTACGGTCTAAGCCAAAAAAGAATGAAAAATATTCATACCTCAAAAAAAAACCTAGGATCTTACAATCTTCCCCCCTTAATGCAATTCTTCCCCAAATTTCCCTCTCAAGGATATTAAAGATCCATTTGAAAAAACTCTTGTCGCTGAGCACGTATGTTGGCCTGCCGCTCCTAAGTGTCACCATGTGAATAGTCTTGCTTCCATTGAACCTATACAATAGGAATTGAATAGCCTTGTATAACCTTAATAATCCTATCATGAATACTAATTAGATGCTCCTTGTAGGATGCATCAAATTGCAGCTCAACCTCCTCTTGTTGAAAAGCATGAGATGGTTCCAAATTATAATGGCATAGTTGTGATAGGTGGAAGACATCATACATGGAACAATACCTATGAGGTAACTAAAACTAATAGTCTAATGATCTTACTCTATCAATAATGTCGAATGGAATAACCTATAGTGATGAAAGCTTACCCCGTATCATGATCCTTCTATGTCCCAACCATAGTGAAACACATAAAAAGACATGATCCCTGACCTCAAACTCTAGAGATCATATATGGTAATAGAGATAAGATTTCTATAAAGATTGTGCAGTATCCATCTGCTTCTAAATCAATTTGATCTACTGAAAATTCTATTGCATGAGACAAGGTTCCAGTAAAGCGACCTCACATTCCTCTAGCCATCACAAGGGTGATTGGAATATCCTATTGTACAAATCATCGTAAAGAGACATTTGTATCGTTGCCTGATAATTTTTATTATAGGAGAACTCATCTAGTTGAATGTGTGTCTCCCATGATCCCCCAAAATCTAGTACACATTCTCTCATCATGTTCTCTAGAACTTGTATCATACAATCTGATTGGACATCAGTCTAAGGGTGGTGGAATGTGCTCAGAAGCACCTATGTACCCAGTGCCCTCTGAAAACTCTATAAGATCCAAGATGTAAAGTGGTAATCCATATTTGAAATTATAGTGTGTGAGAACCCGTGAAGTTGTATTATCTCATTGATATAAAACCTTCAAAGTACATTAACATCAAAGTTATCCTTCATCGGTAACAAATGGTCAACCTTTTTGATCCCATAAACAAAAACCCAGGCAACATCGTTACCTCAAGGAGACCATAGTAAACTAGTCATGAAATCCATTATGACATCATCTCATTTCCACTTTGGAATAAGTAAATGCTATAAAATCATGGCAGGTCATTGATGTTCCACTTTCACATGCTGACTGGTGTAACACCTTGTAACAAAACTAGCTACCTCAATTTTTATACATGGCCATTAGTTTTTATAATGCAAGTCACTGTACATCTTGTTGACTCCGGGATGTAGTGCCTAAGATGAAGCATGAAACACCTACATCATATCCCCACGTATATCCACTAGAACCCAAACACATCCATGGATATGTAAGATCTCATAAACACCTACGGTCCAACCAGGAAGTGGGTCTTCATCTTCCACACTCTCCCATAGGAATAGACCCTCTGAATTCGATAAATGCCACATCCTTACTTTAACAATAGGGTATAGTTCACAACTATGGATGTTAGATATGTCTATCCCTAACTGTTGTCCACCAACATATAGATCATAGAGAATAACACCATAAGTTGCCACTCCCTACTTACCTGTTGCACTGTATGTATCTGAGTCCACGTGCTGAGTGCATCAAACATTACATTACATTTACTAGTCATGTATTCAAGCTTGAAGTCAAAAGACTGTAGGTACTCCACCCACCATTTTTTCCTCATATTCAAATAATACTGAGTAAATATATACTTGAGGATTTTGTATTCTGTATACACCAAAAAATGATCTCTCAAAAAATAGTGTCTACAATAGTGAAAACCATAAACAACTGCTTCAAGCTCAAGATCATGCATAGGGTAATTCCTCTCACATGGCCTTGGAAACTGAGACTCATATGCCAATACTCTATCCCCCTACATCCGCACTACTCCCAGCCCAATACATGATGTGTCACGATTAAGGATGGAACACTCAGTTCATCAGCGCCATGAAAACTACTACCGTGTTTGTGAGACTGAATGGCATAACCAAATACTCATATAAACCATACCTACTATGAAAGGTTGTACGAGGTATGTTTGTGGGTCAAATATGTACCTGGTGATATCCTAACCTTAGTTCAATTTTCAAGAATACTCGAGATCCTAGAATCTTATCAATCATTTCATCTATTTGAGGAAAGGGATATCGGCTTTTAACCATTATCTGATTCAAATTACGATAATCCCCAAATAGACTAAGAGTAATATCCACATTAAAAAAAACAAACTGGAAAACCCCATAGAGAAGTATTAGGTCCAATAAACCCCTTTTCCTCTAAATACTCTAGCTTCCACTTAATTTTTTACAACTCCATCGTAGCCACCTAGTAAGTAGAAATTGATACTGGTGCAGCTCATAACACTAGTTCAATTGTGAAATTAACCTATCTCTCGAGAGGTAAACTAGAAAATTCATCTTGGAACATGCCCTTGAAACGATCCACCATTAGAGGAAAGTCAACCTGACTCACTCCCTGATCATCCAAAATACAAAATAGCAATCTAGGCTATCATTTGTCCCAACTCATGATGATCTATTCCATCTCAGCTCACCTGGACACTCTATTCACCATTGTGAGTAAACCCCGCATCCTATGGTGATGTGAAAGTTACCCTTACATGATTTTAGACAATTTTATATCAATAATATACTAAACAGTCCATCCCAGGAATGACATCAAACCCAATCATCTCAAAGACATAAATATCTCAAATGAAGTGACACTGACCAACCTCAAGGTGGCACTCCCTGCACTAGAGCACATCATCCATTCTGATTCCCAAAAGTAATTATAGAATTAAAATTCTTTCAAAATACCACACAACAAGCCCAAGGATTTTCACCAAAGGTGAAGATATGAATCTATGAGATACACATGTATCAAAAAGAGTAGATGAAATAGTAGCGGCTACTAAAATCATTCCTCTCACTGTAGATAGTATGAAACCTTGCTCCTTAGGGGAAGGTTGTACATAATATAATTGACATATACAAGGACCCTGTGAAACAACCTCACTGATCAGAGTAGGTCCCCTTCAATGTATACGAGTAATTGGTGTATAGCAACCTCAGCAAAGACATCTATTTCTGCAGCATGATCGGCCTGCATTGCTCTATCTCCATTCTTGACATAGATCTTAGAAACCTACTCCTAAAACTAACATCGAAGCTGACCCCATTCCACTCACAATTGGAGGGATGGTCCTGCAAAACCATTGTGTGTGGCCCATACCACCATAAGATCAGCACTCGACTGGGTTGCAGTTATGCTGATTCTTCATGTGTCCTCTCCTTCCACACTAGTGACAAAACACTGAGCTACTATCACTCATAGCCTAACTGATGCTCATCTCAGGGGAAGCATCAAAATAGTGATTTCTACATGATGATGTTGAACTACTAGGTTGAGAAGAAACATTTCCCTGCTCTATATCGTCAAATTCCCTCAGGTTCCACTCTATAATCAGTTCTTGATTCACATTCATAGTTATTTAGGTCAACCTGAACACATTGACCTGGGATTTGATAGTATGTCACATGCCTTCCTCAAAGCATCTCACTCTCGACGGCTCATTAGTAAGGTTCATCAGTGCAAAACTATGCTACTCTGTAAAGTATGTTGAGTACTCTATAACTGTCATGGTGCCCTGCTCTAGACGCATGAACTCACTATCTCACTCTTCCAATAGTGTCTTGGTTAAAAGTAGTCAAGGAAGTAGGTATGGAAATCATTCCAACCCATATATCGTAGCCTTTCAGCCTGGTTCAGAACATACCACCAGTACATTACTACTCCATGTATCATATAAGTGGTGAGATTGACCCTCCTCTCAAGAGTTTTCTCCAGATGCTCGAAGATAGCTAATGAGGTCTCATGACACAACTCAGAAGCTTGTGGACCAACATCCCCCAAAAACGTGAAAGGATATTGCTACTATAACACCCATGTTAGCCCGGCCATAGTCATGGTAGGCTACAGTGCTCCTTGAAAATTCTTCATATAGCAAAATAACCCCTCGTGGAACAATGCCTTAGCACCTATGTCTGAAATAGTCTATTGTACCACAGAAAGCACTAAAATAGGATCCACTAGTATCTCATGGCCCACCAACATCAACGCATGGTCATCACCACCCTCTCGGAATACCATTGGAGGTCATCATGGTGACATGCCTCTATAATTCCAAAAACTCACCTCGGAAAGGAATGATATCAATGTTGAATCTCAAAATTGTAGGACATGCCAAAACCCTCCTAAAAACAATTCATAACACAAAACTTTTTCCTAAATCCATGACTGTATAACGATCATCCACAACACAACAAGCTGTACTACCTATCTCCCTCCCCAAATCCGGGTGTAGGTCAAGTCTCTATTTTCCATTTATTTTCATTTAACAGTCATTATTTGGAATGATTTAACCAATGGTCCACCATGTTCTTATCCTTGAGGACCCATAACACCTCATAAACCAAAATTTGATTCCCATATAATCCATACACATAAAATTCACTTCAAAATTTTAATTTAAATGGTATGTAATTTTCTATTTCATAAGGGACCATACACCATATGATTTGAAAGATGATGCCACTTCTCTATCCTCTGCACAAATTCTATCACAAAATCAAGAACAACTATTAGAGAACGGATCATAATAGAATGCGTCAAATAATTCATCTTAACAGGAATGAAATAATGCATGCAATGTGATTTCTAACAAGTGACTATATGATGCATGAGATGGAATACCATCATCTCATCGGGTTGTAAAAAATAGATCCCAGAATTGCATCAATACTATCATCATAAATCGTGTGTGTCGCCTAATGGGGAAATCAAATCAACTGTAATAGTCAAAACTAGAAAATAGCAATTTCATTTAGGGTAATTTGGATTTTTCTTGTACATGGGTTAGCTACGCTTGAGCATAGCTCATTAAAAAATTCCATTTTTCTTCATATCCCTATCTATTGTCTCCAAACAGTAAATTAAACCAGAAAAGAAATTGTCTCTAATACCACTTTGTAACTTCCTGAACTCGGATGCCACTCAATAGTGCCCCAAGCCCGATGGGCTACATGGCCTCAAGTGCACTACTCAAATGCAAGAAGGTTCCGACTAGTGGTGGGGGCCTAGTTGAGTTATTGGGGAGACTATTCACTAATTACTCGAGTATATCATAGTGGAAGTCAATCAAATTCAATAGAAGAAGCAAATACAATAACCGGACAATAGGTAAAATAGATAAGCAAGATAGGAATATATAACAAGCCATAATTGTCTCATATACCATGATGTAGATGATACATGTATATAGAAAACACCCAAAAAATATACATGGAAATAAAGTACAATACAAGTATCCAAAATCCAAAAATATCAAAAAGAGTCATAGTATCATCAAAAGCCTCAGCTGAGTATCATGTTCCCATGCTCTAATGAAATGACAACAACTAGTGTTAAGGCGCTTTCCCCTACTATCACCTGAAACCATATAATTTGTTTGGGTCCCCAAGGAGGCCCAAACAAGGTGTGAGATAAACATCCCAGTAGGTTTCTTCCCAAAGATCTATAGAATTCTAAGTTGCAGTATGAAATTTACGAAACCAGTACAAGTAAGCAGTAATGTATGTGTGAAAACCCAAGGCATATAACCAACAAAAACAAGTTATACCGAACAGCCTCTTGTGGCTCCCTTCAACAAGTGGAAACTCTTAACAAGGAACCTATAGTCAATATAAATAGACAACACATCCTTATTGTAAAACAATCCATATCCTATCCAGACATCCTTACTCTACAAAGAAAACCATATAAAACACCCATGACCTTGTCATACAACCACATTCATATATCCCACGATTGTTTCATATAATGAAGTGTAGATGATGAAGGGATGAATCCAATTTATTGAAGACCAAGGCATCATCATCAAGTCCTAGTATCATCTCGATTGAATCTCAGTATAGGCACTAGTTGGAGTCCTAGGAGAATGTGTACCAGCATGTCCTATGTGAGTCCAATGAAGCCAGATCTAATGGAAAACAAAGCCCAAGAAATCCCACAAACTCAATACCCAAAGTGAATACTCAACCAAGGTGTCCACTACTGCGTTCCAAATCCAAGGAGATCCATCCTTGGAATTTATATAAATCATCAACCATTCCATAAATTTAACAATTTCCAACCATATGAGTCTACCCACTCATAAAATCAATTACATTCAAAACCATTCAACTAGTATACCAGCTCATATAAACCATTACATCTCATGAATATATCCACTCATGTACTCCACTTCCATTTAATCATACCACATGGTTATACCCACCCACTTATCACCAATTTATATTTAACACATCACATGGATATACCCACCCATTAATCATAATTACCAAAAAAATCATTTATGCAATCTAAAAACAACTAACAAGTATACCCACTCATTTAACAAGTTCCAATTATGAATTTAATCAATTTAGGCATGACATATTATGATAACACAAGACAAGGAGGCATGGCATCTCTTAGAAAGAAACAATATGTGAATATTTTTTTATCAAATATTGAGGATTTATTATTTCTCTAATGATAAAACTGATGTATTTTAATGTTTTATTAATAAAATAGGGAAATTTGAGTTTTAGAATGATTATGAGAAAAATTGAGAAAAGTGCATAATTATGGATTTTTAACATATTTTTACCACAAGGGTATTTTTTTCATTTATTAAAAAATAGAAATAAAAAATTACTTATTAATTTTTTGTTATAATAGTGATTTTATTTTCATCATATTTATCTTTATGAAATAGAGCTGATTCGAAGATATTTTACTCCAAAAAAATCATTGAATTTGGAATCTTTTCTGGGCGGACAACATGGACCTCACCACCAAATGGATGAAAAAATCATTTTCTTGGCCTTTAATTTTGGTTATTATACCTGAGATATCACCAGGACACATAGGAATGACTCTAAAACCATTTCGGGGGAGTTTTGAAGTCATTAAGGTCTCCATTGATCATTATACATTTAAAGGATGCTTCCTGGAAATTTCGGCCATAAAAAGTCTTATTCAAAGAAAATTCCATACCTCCTTAATACGATGTCTCAGTGAGCTAAAATGTGGAGGTTGAACGGAAAATACATATAGTAACAACTATTATGAAGGATTCCATGTGTTAATCGACCATTTATTGTGCCAACAATGTGCAATAGTTTAGGGGATATAATTCTGCCTATAAAACGAGGCTCTGGCCTCCTTCCCAAATAATCAGCTCAACACCAACACCCAAGGAGGGTTCCCAACGGGGCATGGGATGATGCTACACCTCTCTTCCCACCGATGTTCTTTATTTTCTTTTATTTTAATTTTAGTATGATATTATTTGTCAATTTTAATTCAAATTTAATTTTTATCAATCCATGAATTTGTGTTTCTCAATCCACTTTTCTTCATTTCTTTCCCTATATCTCTCTTCTCTTCCACCCACTCCACCCACTCCACCAAGTAATCTATTACTCTCGAAAATGAGAGTATAACCCCAATACATGGCCAAAGGGGAGGTGAAGGGGATCATGAATTTTATTTATTTTTTATTTTTAATTTTGTAGATATATTTGAGTAGGATGCATGGGTAAGTCAAATGTCCCTAATGTTGTGACTACCACATATAACATGCAACTCAACCTATCCATATTATTTTATTTATTAATTTTTCCCTCTCCCAATCGGTTAGTTCTTCACACATTGGAGTTGAGATAATCTATGGATGAAACAACTTCAATTGAATTGGGTCATGGAAGATGACACATTCTAGACAATGGTGTGTCACCAACCTAGATTAAAGGAGGACATGGAATTGAGAGTGCTCAAACATTCAATGATATTCCCCAATTTATAAATAAAGAATAGTAGTTCAAACATGAGATTTCGTGTTTATATTATAAAACTGAAATAAAACATATAAAGGAGAATAATGATTTAATATTTAACCAACCCCCAAAACCAAGTTATTTCTTATTAATTCATTCAATTTTTAATTGAATCTTAGTATAAATTTAGAATTCTTACTTCACATGTCATTATGTTAAATAATAAAAAACCCAAAAAGATTTTAATCGCATTCATTTAATACAAAAACCACAAAAGAAGATATAATTGGTGAATTAAATAAATTAAGTGTACTACATTGAGAAGGATCTTCAAGAGATATGACCGTAGTCAACAACGATTCTGCACTAGGAAAAATATAATTATTTTTGTCCACACCCCACAACAGACGTGCATCAAAACTGACGCTATTTCCAGGGATCCAAACATTAGTTAATTTATTTTTCTATTTTCACATATTAGTTATATAACATTTTATTAAAAAAAACTAAAAAAATACTTCCATGATGTATTCAAATTCAGAATATTATGCATGGAAAAATTACTCACAGGTGCAGCAACAAAAACAAGAAGAAGATGGATATTTTAGAAGAGATCAGATGCATGAACTTAGAGAAAGCATTGAACAACTAACCAAAAAGGCTAATAGAGATTTTGATTATGTTCATGTATTAATAGAGCCACCCATCCCTAATCCAGAGGAAGAACATGAGAATGTGGTGGAAGAAATTTCACAACATATATTTCAAATTGAAGAACCTGAGGAAGCAAGGGAGGAAGACATATCTACTGAGCAATAATTGGGATATCAACAACGTTTTGATGAAATATTGATTAAATATGAGGAACTACCGAACTTCCCCATATAATACAAAGAATATGATTCAGGACCACTGAAGGAATAAACCACCCAACTGGTGGAATTTGATGTCAAGATGGAGGAGCCTGACTATCTACCTCCATCCTCAGAGAGTATATTCCAAGAGGCACATACCACTAAGGCAGAGATTGAGGTTGAACTGACTCAGGGAGTTGAACCATTCATTGACTCTATCCCTTCTAATTTTACTTTATATTAATTCTACATCACTCTATGTGGTTTTGATTATACATAATTAGACAACCTGAACTCTTCCTTGGAGGAAGAATAAGAACCTCAATGTGCACATGCTAAGGAACATATGGATCTCCCTAGAACAAATGAATATTTATTGAAGGAAGTTCATGAAGAGACTATAGTGTATTTCCCTAAGGAAACCATGACAAAAGATGCTTTGATGGTCAATAATTTGTTCTTGATACTTCATATTTTAATATTATTCATTTTGAATTACACTCTGACATTCCCAATGAATAATATTTTGATTAAGCATACCTCAAGTTACTAATGGAAAGAGAATAAGAGGTTTCAAAAGTATCAGCAAAGAAGGAGGATCATTCATACTTCATCTTACCTTCACCATGTTAGATATAACTTATTGTAAAGGGGGGATATGGTGTACTATGTCCCAGAAGGATGAAGAAATAGCTGGGAAAAGCCACATGTGGTCATTCAAATCAAAGAATCTTTATCCACCATTAGAATTTGGATTACAGTAGGTACTTCCCTCTAGAGGCAGTAAAAATTCAGGGCCCACTTGGGGGATAATACCAAGATTTATCTTTACATGATTTCTAGGAATTTATATTTAAATTTATTTTCATTTAAATAATTTAGCATGTGGTCCCATCCGTCTTTTATTTTGAGATTAAACAATATGATCATTGTTATTAATTGAGTAATTTTTTTTGTAGGATCATGAAAGTAGAAGGAAGCCCCAAACAGTAAATGTGAAGGACCAAGATTTATTGAAAAAGGGTGTTCAATTTTAGTGTTTTATATTTTAAACTCTCCACATTTTTTTCCACAACATGTTTTTATCTTTGAAGATAAAATTTCATTCCCAAACTTGAATTCATGTTTTACTTGACTTATCAAAGAGACATGAGTTTCTTAGGAATGCTATGATTCCATGTTTTAGATTTCAATGTGTATATGATTAAATGATTGAAATGAATAATTGACTTTTTAAAATGAAGCATGGATATTGAAGTAATGAATCATTATTTGAACAAATTAATTGATTCATGTAAATGAAATTTCCCTACAATCCTTCATGCATTGAATTTCTGATGTTCATGTGAATTTATTTATTAATCATTCCATGAGTGATTGTCCAATGTTATATTTTCCATTATCAAGAGGATTTCAAGACCATGTTCTTACTATTTATTCTTGAGCAAATTTCTTGGATGATCTTGGGACATGTAACTGACAAGAACTTCTTTTGAAACTTATCAAAGATATGACTATGCAAAAACACATTTAAAATGATTGAGGCATCATTTGGAAAGAAACTTTTCCTTAAAAGACCACCATTACATCAATCCTTCTTTATCCCAAAGAGACCATGAATGACCTTTATAGGAATGAGCCATGTTTCAAGCCATTTTTATCCATTTATACCCTCCTTTGAGTATTTTCCAGATATTTCAAAGTTGATGTGTGGGGTTAAAGGGAATCATGGTGGACATGATAATACACATTGTAAGGAAAAAGTGTTGGGGTATTATTGTGTTAATTGTAAAAGGTTGTAGAATCATTCATTATACTCTATTTTTCCCCTCTTGAATTAAAAAAATAAAAAAAATGACAAAAAGAACAAACAAAAAGAGAAAAAAATGGGTTGTGATTTGGGAAAACCAAAAATCACCATTTTCTAGACTGATGATCTTATAATCGTATGTGGTTAGATAATGGATGTGAGATTTGATATAATCATAACTTTTGAAAAAAGAATAAAAAGTAAAAAAAAGAGGGTGTACAAATCATTAATTATGCTTAATTTATCATAACATTTTCTTGTAGTTTTGGGAATTAGGTGTTGCTACGTTGAAGGGGATAATTTCATTATATTTTTACTTTTGATATCATGTATAGTACTTAAGAGATTATCCTCCTACTTGAGCCTTAATTTTTAAATCATCAAATCCTACCAACCATAAACCTCAGAGTCAATATAACCTTAATTGAAAGTCCTCATGATTTTATGTGCGTTTTTTCTTTACAAAGTGGAGAAAGTAGTTCATTTACAAGCCTATGGATAAGGAGCATGTTCTCGTGATATGAGAATAAATCTACTTGAATTGTATCATGAGTGATGATAGAAAAGAATCAAAAGTGAGGTAAATCATAAATTGTCATGTTCAATAATAATTAATCAAGGATCATGAATGAATGAAAGGAGAAGTTCCATCAATTTTCAAAGGGTAAAAGTAAAATATGTGAATTATTTGTTTCTTTGTAAAATGGGAAATTATATTGATATTTTATGGAGACTTTTGAAAGTTTGATTTCACATTGATTTTTTTTGAATTTATTACCTTGTCATTTGAATATTGGTAATATTGGTGTCCTCTGATTTCCATTTTGAGACTTTATACTTGGGGAGAAGCATGGTTTATGTGGGAGGGTATTTGATGGAGCAAATTTATGTGTGAATTTTTTATCAAATAATGAGGATTTATAATGTTTTTCAATGATAAAACACATTTATTTCAATGTTTTATTAAAATAATGGGTAATTTGAATTTTATAATGGTTATTATAAAAATTGATAAAAGTGCATAATTTTAGATTTTAGAATGATTTTTACCACAAGGGTATTTCTGTCATTTCGTAAAAAAAATAATTCCAAAATTCGTGTTTTTTTATAATCCTATTTTTATTTTATTCAAATTTCTTTTCAGGTCCTAGATTTGATTCAAATATGTATTAGTCCAAAAAATCATTGAAGTTGGAAACTTTTCCGGGCGGACAGCGCAGACCCCACCACCGTAACAGATGCACAAATCAGTCACCTCACTAACCATTTAGGTTATTACAATAGGGATAGCACTAGTACACATCATAACAACTCAAAAAAATTATTTGGGGGATTATTTATGTCATTAAGGTTTCCATTGATCGTTATACATTTGAATGAATCTTCTTGGAAATTTCGGACATAAAACTCCTTATTTAATGAAAATTCAAAACTCCATAATCATAAGGATAAATGAGATGAAGGTTGAAGGGTGAATGGAAAACATATTTATGAAAAAAAATTATGAAGGGGTCCATGTGTGAATTGACCATTTAATGGGCCAACAACACGCAAAATTTCTGAGTATAGAATTCTGCCTATAAATGGAGGCCCTCGACACATTCCCAAATAATCATCTCGACACCCAAAAATAAGGAGAGATCCCATCATGGTATGGGCTGATGCTTCTCCTCTTTTCCCCCTTATTTATTATTTTAATTTTATATTGATTTTATTTTTTTACTAGTTCTTCACTTGTATTATGTAAGTGATACTACATCTACTATTTTTGTTTTATGTTTTCATTTGGATGAAGTGGAGAAGCAGGATTCTTTTTACCCAACTATGGAAATTCTTCATTCCGATCCATCTTAAAAATTTATTAGTTCTACACCAATAATTTATAAGTGATACTTTCATTTTAATGTTCTACATCTACTATTTTGGTTTTATATTTTGATTAGCGTGTGTATGACTTTTGTTTTCTATTTTATTTGGGTGTGTGTGTTTGGCTTTGAAAGTGAATAAAATTTGATTCAAAATAAATTATGTGTTAATATCATCCATAAATTTTCATTTCTTATATGTCTTGGTATTTCTAGTAATTTTTTGTTAATATCATCCATATTCCACATTATTCACATCATGGTAAGAATGTGTGATGATGTTGTTAAGATCAGAGAGAAAACTCATACAGTCCAGGTGGTTTATACTAGCATGGTTAGTCATGAGTGATAATTGGATTCCTAAGATGACTATACCAATATAACTTTAGGGTCAATTAAATATGGTTCTCATTTTACATTGTATATTTTGTCTCTTTCTTGGCCAATACTCACTTTTATGATGGTGGGGTGGTTTTCACTAGCCATGCTGGCATGTGTATACATCCCTAACAATGTTAGACAAGTGACAAGTTTAATTCAATAATATCGTTATCATTGACATACATTATTATTAATATCAAATTAAAAATAAATGTTTTTGTCTATACTTTATAAAATTAAACGTTTTTACAAGACATGAACAACCTATTAGTGTAGAATCCTAAACTTTATCCACCCATGGGGTGTGCTTGACTTGAGAAACTAATTGGGTAATGAAAGGTATGACCATAGAGGTGCCAATAATTATTTATTAAACATGAGTGAATGATTTGGTATGCATGTAACACATAATGGGGCCTGAGGCATGTGACTCTATATGGGATGCCTATAAAGGGGCCTTGAAGACCACTTTTACCGACTGTAGTGTGCAACCGTTGGTAAAAATATTCCCTTTAAAAATGGTTTGATTCAATGACGAGGTAATGCACCATTATTTGGGATTGTGGATTTCGAGTTATTGACATGACTCACACTCTTTCCACCGATGAACCAGATGATCGGGTTGTATCTCAAGAAGGTTGGTCTAATTTAAATTTGATTTTGCATCTTGTATAGTACTACCTCCTAATAGTTGTAAATATGTTTTTCTTCTTGATACATGACATACATTACTATCATTCAGTTTATGATTTTGTTATTAGTTGGTATTATTGGTTTGGTTATTTTCATCCATTTCTAATATTTTCCCATTCTTTTATTTCTTCCACTTTTAAATGATAATATTATAATTGTGCGACTTAGGTAATGAGGGAATAGTCTCCCCAGACACAGTAAAATCTCTCACTATTAGTCAAAAACATTTGGAATTTTGGTAGATGCGCTTGAGGCCATGTGGCCATCTGGGTTTAGATCACTAATGAGTGGCATTCTGGTTTGGGGCGTCACAATTCCTGGATATCCTTTTTATAGGTGTTTCTAATAAAATCCATACTTATAACTATTGAAGGCCCCTCTCCAAAATCAATTGGGACATGATTCAATGAATACACCTAAATCATTCAGAGTGTGTATCCTTGTACTTACCTTCAAACTACCATAAATCTTCTATTTCTTTATGTTTTTTTATCATAATGGATATTCTATATTATGTTTTTTGGGTTACACATTAGTTATTTGTTTCTAATTAATTCCATATTTGTTTTCATTGTAGGAAATGACACCCATTGAAGAGATGTAGTGGGAAAAGAAGATAGAAAATAATTGTCTCATGACACAGATGGGAGTTCATCCACTCATCTATGTTGTGAGATTTTTATTTCAAATATATATATTTCAATAACATATAATATCATGTGTTTACTTTTGGGCTAAACTTTTTTTTTCAGGATCAACCACTAGAGGAGAGTTATCTGACGAAGAGCTTGATATTACTCCTAGTATAGAGACTGGTGGTAGGAGTGGGGTGGTGTCAGAGTTAGACGATCATATGGTGATCTCGGTACTAAGGATGGTGGTACGAGGGCTTGTGGTGCGAGAGTTATACGATCTACTGGTCATACCCGATTGGACTATGCTCTTACTACAGACGTATCTTCTACACCCCATTTTGATCCTAATGTGTCTTTAGGGACACA
The DNA here is from genome assembly GCA_963277665.1 of Viscum album. Taxonomy (NCBI): domain Eukaryota; kingdom Viridiplantae; phylum Streptophyta; class Magnoliopsida; order Santalales; family Viscaceae; genus Viscum; species Viscum album. The sequence goes on along the minus strand of OY728148.1, from coordinate 955,902,438 downwards.
CGTGATAATAGGGCCTCTGAAGTTTACACTACCAGTTGGACTAACTTCTGTGCCATTATCTTTTGCTTCTGGTTCATTATCTTCGAGCTATTATATTCCACCTTCTTCAACTCCTGCTCCAACATAGTTTGTGGGTGAGGATTATACACTGAGGGACACTCCACCTATATAGGATATTCTTTTAGCTTCTGCACATCCTGTGACACCCATTTATCTGACTACCACAAGTATATTTATATAGCTATAACAAATTTTTATACCAAAATTTATTTTTATTATAACATGTACTGATATTTTTTTCCTTAAAAACAGATTCATCTACTAATAGGAGGTGGGGGAGAGGGCGTACTCGGTTGCGTGTGGTATGGAACCCCCTGACACAGTTGATGGTTGAATACAATGATGAATGAAAAATGATTGATAAATATGGGAAGGAATGTTGGGGTTTTTTGGTGATGCTTGCCAGATACTCTGACATCAATCCAGTCAGCCCTCTCTCTTGGAGACATCTACCACATGAAATCAAGGATATTGTGTGGGAACAAATATGGGTAAAAAAATATATTGGATTTAATATAGTATTTTTTTGTATTTATATGAATTAATCTATTGGGTGTCAGCTTCAGTTTAACTTCCCTGATGGAGAAGGTGCACGACCAGCACGTTTAAAATATCTAAGAGAGATTTGGAGAGGTTATATTCATGAGCTGTATGTTGGATGGTGTGATAGAGTGGGCACTGAGTTGGAGACAATACCTATCTTGGATGACTACCCAATAGAGCAATATCATCAAATGATTACTCATTGGGAGACTGCCAAATTTAAGGAATTATTCCAATTTGAGGTATTTAAATGAAAATTTTCATCTTTTTCATTAATATTATCTTATTTACTATTAAACATTATTTATTAATCTTCAGAAAAAAAACATTGATTCCAAGAAATACCTCCACACATTGGGGTGCACTACAACGTCAGATTGTGAGAGAGAGCTGGTATGATATAGTTGTTTATAATTTTTCTTTAGGACATTCCCTTTTTATTGTTTCTTACTTAAATTAAGTTATTCATTGAATATTGAATATATGATTATACTTGAACTTTATATTGTTTCAATGTCATTACAGAAAAAAAATTGAATATTGAAGAACGTCTCCCTAGAGAGAAATTGTTTTTCTCGAGTAGAAGGAAAGAGATGGAACTGTGGTTAATGAATTGACAAAATAAAAGAATATAAGTTTTAATTTGTTTATTTAAAAGTTTAACATATATTTTGAAATTTAATATTCTATTAATATTTTTAATAGGCTGATTTAGAGGCCCTTGATGTCCACGATCTTGACAATTTTGGGCCACTTGATCATTTATATCAGGTTTTGGGAGATGAGCACTCTGGTCTATTACGCTACCGACCTGGTAAGAATATAGCCCCGATGAGGAATTAGTCCTCTCCCAGTATCCATTATAGTACCACCTAGTTGGAACAGGTAAAGGCGTAGGCAAGATAGTCTGATAAAAGGTTCACAAAGTTGGAAGAACATTTTCAAACAAGGGAGAATGAATTTATGAAACTAATCAAAGCTTTATCTTCATCACTTCCACCTGAGGCCAGCGTGTATTGTCAGACATACATATCGTCAATGGGTGCATGAGATGATGGAATTCCGGGTGATGATGAGGATGCTGAAGAGGACGAGGGTGAGGATGAGGATGAGGATGAGGTTGAGGATGGTGTCGTGGGCGAGGATGGGGTCGAGGATGAGCATGGGGACGATGTCGACGAGGACAAAGATGGCGGATTGGATGAGGCTGATGATGACAGTGTTGATGGTGATGGTGATCAAGGGTAGATTGATCCGTTACATTTTTGAATTTTGTAGAACTCTTTATTTTTCTATCCTGGTTTTTCACTCTGGTATTGATATTTTTGAATTCAGTATAACTCTTTATTTTTTACCAAATATGGAAGCCTAATGATGTTATAATGGTTTATGGGTCTTCTGGGGCTTGTTCGGAGCTCGGAACCCCGGTCGGCGTAAAAAAACACTATACCTCATGGTTAGTTAAAAATTTAAGTCCATCCCACAGGGTATCTACCAACAATATAGGGATATATATTAGAATAAATTTGCATGATTTACCCTAACCATGACCAAGGGGATGCACTTAATGCACAATGTCTATTGTTTTAGTATAAGATATTATCACTATTTTTGCACGATTTTCCTAACTGACATACATAAAACTGACCAAACGCATCGGATTGTGTTGATACTTTAGGAAAACAATCCATGAGTCATATGTGACATTAAAAGTCAACCCCGCCTCAATCTAAGGAACGGTGTCTCTAGTATCACTCAAAGTGTCTCCCTTTTGTTTAAAATTGACACCCTTTTATGTAAAAACAACTGGTATACGGAAAACTGAACAAACTTACTTGGATTGTGTTTATACTTTAGGAAAATGATCCATGGGTCATATGTGACATGTAAAACTCAATACCGCCTCAATATGAGGCACGGTGTGGTCGGTACCACTCAAAGTGTCTCACTTTTATTTGAAATGGACAACATTTTAAGTGAAAACAAAAACTGACATATAGAAAATGCACCAAACGTTTTTGGATTCTATTGATACTTTAGAAAAATGACCCATGGGACATTGTTTATGTGTAGGAATCAACCCTACATAATTCTGATCCACACTGTGGCCGATACCACTCAAATTTTCTCACTTTTATTTGAAATGGACTAGATTTTAAATGAAAACAACAACTGACATACGAAAAAGTGATCAAACGCATTCGGATTCTGTTGATACTTTAGGAAAATGATACATTGGTCTTTTTTGATGGGTACAAGTCAACTCCACCTCAACCAGAGGTGTCTTGTTACCGTGATGTCCAAAAACGCACTATGTATGTCATAAATGGCCAAAACATGCGTTTAACGGTCAAATGCATGCTGAAAGACATCATAATGACTTGAAATCACACAGAAACACCCAAATTATTATTTTGGAGGTGTAAGAGGAGACATAACATCATTAAGACGCGTATTGTGCGAGGCACGACTGAATATGTATTTTTAGGTGTTTTGTATGCTTGAAAAGCATGTGTGGGGTGGTAAAAACTGGCCGAACGACCTCAAAATGACATGAAATCAGATGAAAAAATGGTTGGGTTAATTATGAATTGTTCAGCTTGACGGAACATCAATCGGAGGTATTGTGTGACCGCGCTGGCCGAAAACGCACTCAGCGTGTCGTAAATGGCCAAAACTTTTGTTTAACGGTCAAATGCATGACTAACGACATAATAATGACTTGAAATCACACGGAAACACCCTAATTATTATTTATGAGGTGTACGAGGAGACAGAATTCCATTCGGACGTGTGGTTTACACGGAACGACTGAATATGTGTTTTTTGGTGTTTGGTGCACTTGAAAAGCATGCATGGGGATGTCAAAACTGGCTGAGCGACCTCCGAATTCCATGAAATCAGACAACAACAAATGACTGGTGAATTGTGAAATGGTTGGCTAGACGGCCTATCAATCAGAGGTGTCATGTGTCCGCGGTGGCTGAAAACGCACTCGGCGTGTCGTAAATGGCCAAAACATGTGTTTAACGGTAAAATTCATGCCGAACGACATCAGAATGACATGAAATCACATGAAAACATCCTAATTATTATTCAAGAGGTGTACTAGGAGAAAATATGTCATTAAGATGCGCAGTTTGTGCGACACTACTGAATATGTGTTTTTTAGGAGTTTGGCGCGCTTGAAAAGCATGCATGGGGTGGTCAAAATCAGCCGAATGACCTCATAATTCCATGAAATCGAACGACAATAAATGGTGGGTGAATTGTGAAATGATCAGCCAGACAACATGTCAATCGGAGGCGTCCTATGACTGCACTGTCCAAAAATGCACTCCACATGTCGTAAATGGCCAAAACATGTGTTTAACGATCAAATATATGACGAACGACATCAGAATTACCTTAAATCTTATGAATAAACCATTATTATTATTTTTTGATGTGTATGAGGATACGACACATCATTCAGATGCGTTGTTTGCATGACACGACAGAATATGTTTTTTATGTGTTTGGCGCGCTTGAAAAGCGTGCATGGGGTGGTCAAAATTGGGTGAACGACTTCAAAATTCAATTAAATCGGATGACAACAAAGTGTGGGTGAATTTTGAAATGGTCGACCAAATGACACATTAATCAGAGGTTTTGTGTGACCTCCCGAGCAAAAAACGCACTCTGCGTGTTGTAAATGGCCAAAAAATGTGTTTAACAGTCAAATTCTTGTCAAATGATATCAGAATGACTTGAAATCATATAAAAACACCCTAATTATTATTAATGAGGTGTATGAGGAGACGACACATCATTCGGTTGTGTGGTTTGTGTGGAACGGCTAAATATGTGTTTTTTAGGTCTTTGCCGCTCCTGAAAAGGGTGTGTGGGGTGGTCAAAACCGACCGAAAGACCTTAGACTGCCATGAAATCATATGACAACAAAGGGTGGGTGAATTGTGAAAATTTTGACTAGATGTCACATCAATCAGAGGTTTTGTCTGACCACGGTAGCTGAAAACGAACTCCACTTGTCGTAAATGGACAAAACACGCGTTTAGCGGTCAAATTCATGGCGAATGACATCGAAATTACCTTAAATCACACAAAACACCCTAATTATTATTCATGAGTTGTATGAGGAGACGACACATCATTCAGATGCGTGTTTTGTGTGACATGAATGAATATGAGTTTTTTCGGTGTTTGGCGCGCTTGAAAAGCGTGTGTGGGGTTGTCCAAACAGGCTGAACGACTTCGGAATGCCATGAAATTGGGCGAAAAAAATGGTTGCATGAATTGTAAAATGGTTGGCCAGATGACACATTAATATAAGTTGTCGTGTTACCGCGGTGGCCAAAAACACACTTTGCGTGTTGTGAATGGCCAAAACATGTGTTTATAGGTAAAATACATACCGAACGATATCAGAATGACTTGAAATCACACAAAAACACCCTAATTATTATTCTTGAGGTGTATGAAAAGATGGCACGTCATTCGGACCTGCAGTTTGCACGACATGGAAGAATATGTGTTTTTTAGGTGTTGGTGCGCTTGAAAAGAATGTGTAGGGTGGTCAAAACCATCCGAACAACCTTAGAATGACATGAAATTAGATGACAAAAAGTGTGGGTAATTTGTGAAATGGTACGATAGAAATCACGTCAATCAGAGGTGTCGTGTGATCTCAGTGGCCGAAAACGTACTTCGCATGTCGTAAATGGCCAAAACATGTGTTCAACGGTCAAATGCATACTGAACGGCATCAGAATGACTTGAAATCACAAAAAAACACCCTAATTATTATTTTTGAGGCATGTGGGGAGACAACATGTCATTCAGATGTGTGGTTTGTGTGGAACAACTGAATATTTTTTTTAGGTTTTTGGTGCTCCTGAAAAGCATGTGTGGGGTAGTCAAAATTGGCTGAATGACCTCGGAATGCCATGAAATAAGACGACAACAAAGGGTTGGTGAATTGTAAAATTGTCGGCTAGAAGACATGCCAATTGGAGGTGTCGTGTGGCCACAATGGCTGAAAAAATTCTTTGCATGTCGTAAATGGTGAAAACACGTGTTTTACGGTCAAATACATACCGAACGAGATCAAAATGACTTGAAATCACCTGAAAAAACCCTTATTATTATTCATGAAGTGTAAAAAAAGACGACACATCATTCAGACTCACAGTTTTTGTGACACGGTAGAATATGTGTTTTTAGGTGTTTGGCGTGGTTGAAAAATGTGCATGGGGTGGTCAAAACATGGTCGAATGACCTCAGAATACCATGAAATAGGACGACAACAAAAAGTTTGTTAATTTTGAAATGGTCAGCTAGAAAACACATCAATCAGAGGTGTTTTGTGACCACGGTGGTCGAAAACGCACTCCCGACAGCCCCCCCCCCCCCCCCCCGGACATCCCCCCTCACCCCCAGATAGCCCCCCGCACCCCTCTGACAGCCCCCACCCAATAATCCATGGATCATTTTTGATGGTTACGAGTCAACCCCACCTCAATCAAAGGCACTGTGTGACTGGTATCACTCAATGTGTGTCACTTTTGTTCGGAATGGACAACATTTTAAGTGAAAAGAACAACTGACATATGGAAAATCTTCACAAGGATACAAATATATTCTTAAAATTAAGGGTTAAAAAATAAAATATGTTATATTGGTCATACATTTTTAGATGAAAATATTCACAAAGCATAGACTGAAACACAATGGGTCATAGTATATATAGAAAAACATGAATAATATTAGGAATGAGTCTTGACATCCCATCATGAAAATGCACCAACCCTCATGTTCTAATTCTCAATCACGGGTCGTTCATTCAATACAATAACATACAACAAATAAATATCATATAGATATTTCATATGAAACCTATGAACACTCAAGCATACCATATAACAAATTTGTCAACAGGGCCACACATAGATCCTTGAAAAATATGTTTCAAAGTCTCATAAAAATTCCCCAATGGTGAGGAATGCATATGGTGACACCATAGCCCCATGGATCACCTCAATACCATCCTCAAATAGTGGGTTCTAGGACCAAAACAATGTCCCTTTGGGAACCTAATACCAAAGACAAATATGAATATTCATACCCACTACCCAAGATAGGGATTCATCTCACATCACACCCAGGAGAGAAAATTTCAATTAGCAACATACCCCATTATTCTAATTGAAATGTCTATGAAAGACATGTAGGCTATTCCGGTAACCCATCTCATATGTCGACATTGGCCAATGTTTCCCACTAACATATCAGGAACCATTTATACATGGATACATAATCAATAGAGGAATATAAACATCCCATGTTCTTCCTATAAATCATCCTAGGTCTAAGAACATGACCACTACCATTGTCTATCTTATGGGTGTCATGATCCTTGCCACTCTACCCATGTTTTTCTGTTGGTTTTAAGATACTCAACACAAGACCATGACTAAACATCCCATGTTCTTCCTATAACATGTAGGTTTTTTCTCTTGTGTGTATTGGTGTTGTGGTTTGAGTGAGGAAGGAATTCTAAATTTCAAATACTCTTATGTTTGTTGGTGTTGTGGTTTAAGTTAGGAATGAATTATAAATTTGGAATACTCTTATGGGTGTTATTGCATTTCCTATAACATGTAGGCGTTTTCTCTTATGGGTTTTATTGCATTGGAATTTCTAAATTTCTAAATTTCTAAATTCTGGAATGAATTCTAAAATTTGAATACTTTGGATGGGGATTTTTCTATTGGTTTTGTTGCAGGTCTGGAGAGGGGTCGTTGTGTTGTTGCAGGTCTGGATAGGGGAGAGGGGCATGCTGCTGTAGAGCTAAGCAATAGTATACCAATGGTTTCAAAACTGTTGGTGTAGATACTATAATATAACTATACCAATGGTTTGTTATAACCATTGGTATAAGATTATACCATTGGTTATAACAAAACTGTTGGTATAGCCTTATGGCTTGCCATATCCCCTTTATACCAACAGTTTATAACCGTTGGTATAAGTGTAACACAAATATACCAACGGTTTAAAAAAACTTCGTATATATTATACTTTAACACACATATACCAACAGTTTGTAGCAAACCGTTGGTATACCTTCTATTTTGACACCTATACCAACGATTTTCATAGAACTATTGGTATATTCCTATTGTCAGGCCATACTTGTCTACAGTTGAGGGAACTTTTGATATACTACATATTAATGGTTTCCAGGCCTTTACCTTTGGTTTACAACCATTAGTAAATTGTAAAATTTGAGTAGTGATTCATTCTATCTAGACTTGCATCATAGTATAAATTTAGAATTATTGTTTCACATGTCATTATTTTTAATAATAAAAACCCCAAAAAGATTTTAATCACTATCATTTAATAAATAAAACCACAAAAAGATATAGAATATGTCAATTAGATAAATAAAGTGAACTACATTGAGAAGGATCCTCAATAGAGATGACCATGGTCCCCCACTTTGTTGCACTAGGAAAAATATAATTATTTTTGTCCACACCCCAATATAGTCGTGCGTCAAAACTGATGCTATTTTTGAGGATCAAATCATTAGTTCATTTTCTTTTTCTACTTTCACGTCTTATTTAGATTTCATTTCATTAAAAAAATTCCATGATGTATTCAAAATTAGAATTTTATTCACGATAAAATTACGCACAGGTTTAGCAAAAACAAGAAGAAGATGATGAATATTTTAGAAGAGCTCAAGTTCATGAACTTAAAAAAAGCATTGAACAACTAACCAGAAAGGATGATAGAGATTTTTATTATGTTCGTGCATTAATAGAGCAAACCAACCCTAAGCTGGAGAAAGAACCTGGGAAAGTGGTGTAAGGAATTTCACCACTTATATTTGAAATTGAAGAACCTACGTAGGCAAAGGAGGAAGAAGTACCTACTGAGCTAGAATTGGGAGATCAAGAAAGTTTGGATTAATTATTGATTAAATATAAGGAACTACCTAACCTCCCTATACAATACAATGAAGAAGATTCAACACCACAAAAGGAAGAAACCACCCAAGTGGTGGAATTTGAAGTCAAGATGGTGGAACCCGACTACCTGCCTCCATCCTCAGAGAGTCTACACCAATAGGCACTTACCACTGAGGCATAGATTGAAGATAAACCAACTCAAAGAGTTGAACCATTCATTGACTCTATCCCTTATAATTTTAAGGAATCTGAAGTCTACAAAACTCCTTGTGGTTTTGATTATACAAGATTAGAAAATCTTAGCTATTCCTTTGGAGGATGAAGAAGAACCTTGATGTGAACATGTTGAGGAACATATGGATCTCCCCATATATGTTGAATATTTATTGAAGGAAGTTCATGAAGAAATACTAGTGTTTTTTTCTAGGGAAACCATGACAAAATATGATTACATTGATGGGGAGGAATTTGATCTTGATACTTCATGTTTTAATATTATTCAAATAGAATTACACTTTGACATTCCCATTGACTATTCATTTGATGAAGCATGCCTCAAGGAACCAATGGACAAAGATCAAGAGGTTTCACAAGTAGTAACCAAGAAGGTGGATGATTCATACTTCATCCTACCCCCACCATGCAAGATGTACATCATTTTAATGGGGGTGGGGATAGGGTGTACTCTATACCTGGATCATTACTCACCCATAAGGATAAAGAACAAGCTGGGAAAATACACATGTAGTGGTTCAAATCAAAGAATCTTCATCCCCCATCAAACTTTGGATAACAACTGGTACTTCCCTCTAGAGGTAGTCAAAATTCAACGCTGAATTAGGGGATAAAACCAAGATTTATGATTACTTGGTTTCATGGAATCCAGATGTCAATTTATTTTCTTTGAAATAATTTAGCATGTGGCCACCTCCCTCTTTTCATTTTGAGCTTAAATGAAATTATCATTGTGATTAATAGAGTAATTTTTTTTAAGATCATAATGGTAGAAGGAATCCCCAGACATTGAACATGAATGACGGAGTTTCATAGACAAAGTGTGTTCAATTTTAGTGTTTAATCTTTTAAACTCTCCACATATTTGTCCACAACATGTTTTGAGCATTAAAGATAAAATTTTATGCCCAAACATGAATTCAGGTTTTACTTGACTTATTTAGGAGACATGAGTTTCTTAGGAATCCTAGGATTCTATGTTTTAGATTTCAATGTTTATATGATTAAATGATTGAAATTTATAATTGAATTTTTTAATTGAATCGTGGATATTGACTTAATGACATATGGTTTGAAGGAATTAATTGATTCATTTAAATGAAATTTCCCTACCATCCTTCAGGATTTGAATTTCTAATGTTCATGTCAATTGATTTATTAGTCATTCCATGAGTGATTGTATAATGGTATATTTCCCTTTCCTGAGAACATTTCTAGACCAAGTACATCCTTTTTATTATTGAGCATATTTCTTGAGTAATCTTGGGACATGTAACCAACCATAACATGTATTGAAACTTGTCAAATCTATGACTGTGCAAAAACACATTTAAAATGATCGAGTCATCCTTTGAAAAGATAATATTCCTTAAAATATTACCTTTACATCAATCATTATTTTAGAACATAGAGACTATGACTTACCTTTATAGGAATGAGTCATGTTTCAAGCCATTTTTATTCATTCCTACCCTCCTCTGAGTATTTTCATGATAGTTTAAAGTTGATGTGTGCGGGTAAATAGAATCATGGTGGACGGGATGATATAACTTGTAAGGAAGAAGTGTAGGGGTTTTATTGTGGTAATTGTAAAATATTGTGGAATCACTCACTATACTCTATTTCTTCTCTCTTGAATTAAAAAAATTGAAAAAATGACAAAGAGAACATACAAAAAGAGAAAAAAATTGGTTATTATTTGGGAAAACCCAAAATAACCATTTTCTAGACCGACGAACTTATGGGAGTATATGGTTAGGTGATTGATGTGAGGTATGATAAAATAATAACTTTTGATAAAAGAAAATAAAGTACAAAATAAAAAAACATTCAAGAGGGTGCACAAATCATTCATTTTTGTAACTTGATCATAACATTTTCATTGAGTGTTGGGAAGTGGGTGTTGCTTCTATGAAGGTGATAATTTAATTATATTTTTACTTTTGATATCATGCATAGTACTTAATATATTAGCCTCCTCCTTGAGAATTAATTTTTAAATAATCAAATCCTACCAACCTTAATCCTTAGAGTCAATAGAACCTTAATTTCAAGTCCTCGTGATTTTATTTGCATTTTGTCTTTACAAAGTGTAGAATGAAGTTTATTTTCATGCCTATGGATTAAGAGCATGTTTTCATGATACGAGAAATACTCTACTTGAATTGTATAGTTAGTAATGAGATAAAATAATCAAAAGTGAGGTAAATCATGACATTTAATGTTTTATAATAATGATTCCCGGAGATAGAATGAATGAAAGGAGAAGTTCCAACAATATTCAAATGGTAAAAGTAAAATATGTGAATTATTTGTTTCTTTGAAAAATGGGAAATTATATTGATATCTTTGAAATTTTTTGACAGTTTGATTTCACATTGAAAATTGTTTGATTTAATTGAATTGGAATTTTAATATTGGTAACATTGGCGTCCTGTAATTTCTATGTTGAGATTTTATACTTGAGGACAAGCATGGTTTAAGTGTGGGGGTAATTGAGAGATCAAATTTATGTGCATATTTTTTATCAAATAATGATAATTTTTTCATTTTATTCAATGAAAAAACAAATTTATTTCAATGTTTTATTAAAATAATGGGTAATTTTAATTTTAGAATGATTTTGAGAAAAATTGAGAAAAGTGCATAATTTTGGATTTTTGAAAGATTTTTAGTACAAAGGTATTTTTATGAATTTTAGAAAAATATAATTCCAAAATTCATGATTCTTTTTCTTAGAATCATTATTTTATATCATTTAACATTATATTACGTACATATAGTTGATTCAAAGATCTATTAGTCCAAAAAATTCATTAAACTGGGAAATTTTTCTAGGCAAATAGAATCGACCCCACCACTATAACGAATGAAAAAATCAGTCTCCTGGCCTCATATATAGGTGAATCCTCCTAGGATAGCACTAGAACACATAATACCAACATTAAAACAAATTTTGCGGGATTTTAATTTCATTAAGGTTTTGATTTATTGTTATAAATTTGAAGACAACTTCTTGGAAATTTCAGCCATAATAAGTCTTATTCAATGAAAATTCAATAACTCTATATTCTTATTGCTAAATGAGACGAAATTTGGAGGGTGATTGGAAAAAACAATATTTAATAACATTTATAAAGGGTTGCACATATTAATCTGACATTTAATAGGCCAACAATTTGAAAACATTCAGAGGAATGAATTTTGCCTATAAAAGGAGGCCCTCCCCTTCTTCCCAAATCATCTACTGGACACCCACAGCTAAGGAGGGATCCCACCAGGGAATGGTCCAATTATTCTCCTATTTACCCCATAATTAATTCATTATATTATATTTTAATTTTAATTTTGAATTTTTTTCAATTGTAATTCAAATTTTAGTTTTATTAATCCAGGTCTTTGTGTTTCTCCATCCACTTTAATTCATTTCATTCCCTCTCTCTCTCTTCTGTTCCAACCAATCCACTGAGTAATATCATAATCTCAAAAATGATAGGATTAACCTGAGACTGGGCCCGGGGCTTGGTGAAGGTGATCATGAATTTTCTTTAATCTTTAATTTTAATTTTGTAGATAGATTTGAGTAGCATGAAGAGGTAAGGCGAATGTCTTTGATGTTGTGACCGACTCCATTGACATGCAACTAAACCAATACCTATTCATTTATTTAATAATTTTTACCTCTTTCCATTGGTTAGTTCTTCACACATTGGATTTGAGATAATAAATGTATGAAAGGGCTTTGATTGAATTGGGTCTGGGAAGATGACATAATCTGGACAAAGGTGTGTCATCAATATGGATTAAAGGAGGAGGTGGAACTGAGAGTGCTCAAACATTCAATGATATTCCAGCATTTATTATTAAATAATAGTAGTTCAAACATGATATTGCAAGTTTGGATTATCAAACAAAAATAAAACATATAAGGGATCATAATGATTGAACATTTAACCAACCCCCAAAACCATGTTCTTTATTATTTTTTCTTTCTATTTAGACTTGCATCTTACTATAAATTTTGAATTCTTGATTCACATGTCATTATTTTAAATAATGAAAAACCTAAAAATATTTTCATCACGGTCATTTTATAGAAAAAACCAAAAAGAGATATAATAGGTGAATTAGATAAAGTAAGTGAACTACATTGAGAAGTCTTTTCAAGAGAGACGACTCTGGTCAGCCACTATGTTGCACTATGAAAAATATAATTTTTTTCCACGCCCCGCGACAGGCATGCATCAAAACTAACGTTGTTTCTATGGGTACAATCATTAGTTTATTTACTTTATCTATTTTCACATCTTTGTTAGATTTAATTTCATTTAAAAAAACTAATAAAAGACTTCAATGGTGTATTAAAATTCTGATATATTATGCATGGAAAAATTACTCACAGGTGGAGCAGCAACAAAAAGAAGAAGATAAATATTTTAGAAGATCTTAGGTGCATGAAATTAGAGAAAGCAATGAACAATTAACTAGAAAGGTTGATAGATATGATTATTATGTTCGCGCATTAGTAGTGATACCCAAACCTAATGCAAAGGAATAACCTGAGAAAGTGGTGGAAGAAATTACAGTACTTATATTTGAAATTGAAGAACCTGAGGAGTCAAGGTAGGAAGACTTACCTGGTGAACTAAAGGTGGGAGTTCAAAAATGTTTGGATGAATTCGTGATTAAATGTGAGGAACTACCTGAACTCCCCATACAATAAAAAGAAGAAGATTCATCACCACTGAAAGAAGAAACAACCCAAGTGGTTGAATTTGAAGTCAAGATGGTGGAGCCCGACTACCTGCCTCCATCCCCAGAGAGTCTACTCTAAGAGGCACTTACCACTGAGGTAGATATTGAAGCTGAACCGACTCAGGTAGTTGAACCATTCATTGACTCTATCCCTTCTAATTTTAATGAATCTGAATTCTATATCACTCCTTGTGGGTTTGATTTTATAGAATTTTACAATCTCATCTATGCCTTGGAGGATGAAGAAGAACCAGGATGTTCACATATTGAGGAACATTTGGAGCTCCCTTGACATGTTGAATATTTATTAAAGGAAGTTCCTGAAGAGATTATAGTGGATTTCCCTATGTAAATCATGATAAAAGAATCTTACTTTTATGGGGAATAATTTGATCTTGATTAATCATGTTTTAATATTATTCAAAATGAATTACACTCTGACATTCATATTGACTATTTTTTTGATAAAGCATACCTTGAGGAACCAATGGACAGATAAGAAGAGGTTGCACAAGTAGCAACCTAGAAGGAGGATGACTCATACTTTATCCTACCCCACCATGCAAGCTATACATCATTGTTAAGGGGGGGATATGGTGTACTCTATAAAAGTAGGCCCTCAACTCCTTCCCAAATCATCTACTCAACACCCACAGCTAAGGAGGGTTCCCATCGGGGCACGGACTGCTGCTTATCCTCTCTTTCCCCCTCATTTCATATTTTAATTTTATTTTAATTTTTATTTTTTATTAGTTTTCAATTGTAATTCAAATTTCAGTTTTATTAATCCATTCCGTTGTGTTTCTCCATCCACTTTTCTTCATTTCACTCTCTCTCTCTCTTTACCTCCACTCACTCAGCCAAGTAATATCTTACTCTCGAAAATTAGAGGATGACGCCAGGATTTGGCCCAAGGGGAGGTGAATGTTATCATGAATTTTCTTTAATGTTTAATTTTATGTTTTTAGATATATTTGAGTAGCATGCATGAGTAAGGCGAATGTCCCCAATCTGGTGACTCTCTCCAATGTCATGCAACTCAACCTACCCTTATTCATTAATTTAATCATTTTTACCTCTCTCTATTGGTTAGTTCTTCACATGTTTCAGGTTATATAATCAATGGATGAAACTACTTCAATTGAACCAGGTCCTAGAAGACGACACATTCTATAAAAAGGTGTGTCACCAACATGGATTAAAGGAGGACGTGGAATTGAGAGTTCTCACACATTCTATGATATTCCACAATTTATAAATAAAGAATAGTAGTTCAAAAATGAGATTTCATGATTGGATTATCAAACTGAAATAAAACATATAAAGGAGAATAATGATTTAATATTTAACCAACCCCCAAAACCATGTTCTTTCTTATTAATTTATTATATTTCGACATGCATCTTAGTATAAATTAAGAATTCTTGCTTCACATTTCATTATTTTTAATAATAATAATCCCAAAAATATTTTCATCACATTCATTTAATAATAAAAACCACAAAAAGAGAAAGAATAGGTGAATTAGATAAAGTATGTCGACTACACAGGGAAGGATCCTTAAGAGAGATGACCCTGATTAGCCATTGTGCTGCAGTAGGAAAATTTTAATTATTTTCGTCCATGCCCTATGATAGGCATGCGTTAATCTCCGGTGTAAGTAATTCAGCCTCATTTAGGTACAACTGAGATTCCTAAAACTAAGAAAACATAAGGTCACACCCCTTTGGTAGTTCGTCAATGGTCAAGATCATTGCAAAAGCATGACGCGTTCCATGGGTGGCCATGGGTTGGGGAAACAACAACCAACATATCTCAAAGAACCTTCTATCATCCATAACAGGCCCTACCACATCTATTTTAGATTAACACTTTCAAATCGGGCCCACGCCAAAAGGTCTGGCGGGCAGAAAAAAGGTCGATAGCTCCATAAAGCATCAAAATTCGAATGAAGATTCATCATTAGTGACTGATCACATCAACAATGTCAATACCATATTACGTCAACTCATGAAACTGGGCTAAAAATTTAGGGATACTGAATGTGCTAGTATTTTTCTCTAAAGATTTACAAATCCATATGGTTAGTTAATCATCAACCTTACAAAAAATATCATGATGGACATGTTTATACTCAACAATGTTGCAGTTGTGGTTCCTGAAGAAAAAATTCAATGCAAGAGAAATGTGACAGACAAAAAACATTGCACCAGTCGAAGACTTTTTCAATAGAGAGAGGAAGGATGATGGAGCATGATTCTATGTAGGACCCAAAATCATGGAAGGTCCAAATCAAGAAGAATAACAAAATCACATGTTACGGTTTTGGAATGTAGGGGCACACAAAAAATAATAGTTGGAACAATAAGAGTGTTGGAAACAACACTCAATGAAATATAACATGTACTTACGGAAATGGAGACATACTAGTCAGCGAAACATCAATGATAGATGGAGGTAGACATCATCTCAACAACGCATGGATAATTGATTCAATAGAAAAATGGCTCAAAGGTAATGGTTTGATCAGTATGAACATATCTCGAAAGGACTTGTTTACATGGGGAACAATTACACCTTGAAGATCTTTGGACTCAATACCAACAAACTGAAGATGCATGATGTTATAATTCAAACCACCTTAGGAGTACGCAATGTGAAGATGCTGAAGATTAACATATTTTCTTTGGGTGGATTTGATGACATCAGGTGTAAGACTCACACTAACAATGGAGTGGGGAAGATTGTGAAGGTTGTGCTTTTGGTGATGAATATAGAGAAGATCTCAAAGAATCTATGTGTTCTTTACGGTGAAGCATACAAGGAGGTGGAGATAGTTGTCATGACCCGTCCCTCAGGGACCATGTGATGACTACCCCAAACCAGTCTTCCATAGGCCAGAGGTTGACAACTAGCACCAGAAATGTGTGTCCCTTAAACGGGAACACATTTCTTTTTTAACCTATATAGACACACATTCCATGAACAAAACTAGATGCAACCACACAGACTAGAACACAATATGATTCAACCACAAAGTAAACTGCTGTCGTAAAAGAGTGCTAAAAGTAAAAAGGGGCTGGAATACAAGCCTAACTGTAAAAGTAAAAGTATTTCTGGTAGTATAATACAACATAAAGTAAACAGAATACATCATGAAGGTAGAATTACCACACATGTAACACCAAAAAGATAAAACCACGAAGGTAACTCAACGAAGGTAGAAGTATCACGCAAGTAACACCACAAAGAGAGAAATACCATGCATGTAACACAAAAAAGACAATACCACAAAGGTATAAGTACCACACAAGTAACACCAAAAAGAAAGAAGGACCACATGAGAAAAATAATCATCTCACAATCAGGTATAACTTAAGTACAGAAGTATAGATGATTAGTCATAAAATATAGAATCTTATTATATTAAGAATCACTAATACTGACCCACACAAGATCGATAGGTAGCTAACCCCTACAGAACCACACAGAATTTGACCCACATAGGATCGATATGCATTGACCCACAAAGAATTGATGAGTACTGACCCACATAGGATCTGACCCACATAGGATCGAGGTTCTTTTTTCACGTTGCAGTCTGCCACAGGTTTCCTTGCACTCGGTATGCTCAAGTTCCATAGAATCATCCCCTTGAGATATTAGTCATACCATGACCGCCACTAATCTCCAAAGTGGAATAACTCAAATAACTTCCATGTCGTAACAGTTTACAACACGATAGAAGACGGGTCAATCAGACGCCCAGTCTCTGAGTTATAAGCATTTTAGCTTCGGGGGACCAGTTGGATTCGGTTTCGATCCAACTTGGCCTTACTCCAATTATCTAAAAAAATCAATTGGACAATACCAAAAGGATATTATAAATCCATGGATCCCAACAATGTAGACGGTTCGTCAAACAGACGTCCATCTCTCATGATATGCTCCTTTAATTGTTCAAGGGTCTGGTTGGCCCTGGGTCCGGTCTGACCTGGTCAGATGGATCTGGCCCGACTCGCTCTGGGCTGGGCTGGGGTGGACTCATCCCGATCGGCCGATTTTTGTTCTGAGCCTCAAGAGGGGTGGTCTGCAAGGGCATCCCACCGTAGCCCGTAAGGGCGGCCCGACCATAATAAAGGGGCCAGCAAGGGGGGCATCCCCTCTATGGGGTGGTCCGAAATGGGGCAGCCCGATCCACGTCGGGAGGAGACTCGGTCCAGGGAGGTGGTCCTCTTTGAGTGCGGCGGCCCGAGGGGGGCGGCTGGGTGTGAGGGCTCTGGCTCGATCCAAGGTCGGGGGCCTGGTGTGAGGGCGGGGGCCCGGTGTGAGGGCGGTGGCCCACTTTGACGGAGGCAGTCCAGTCCGAGGGCGGCCGCCCAACCCGTGGGTGGTGGCCCAATCCGAGTGCGGCGACCTGGTCTGAGGGTGATGGCCCGGTGTGGGGGCAGCACCCCGACTCGAGGGTCGCGGCCCGCTCTGACGGATGTGTCCCAGTTCAGTCCGATGCAGGGGGGGGATGTAACCCCCGGGACACCTAGATTCCCAAAAGGCCTAGAGGCCGTTCAGTTGGTGAGGCGGCATCGTCGTGTGGGCGGTGCAGAATCCTACGTAGGTGGGTTTGACCTCCATCGTAGCTTCCATTCATTAGAGGCATGGCAGTCGTGTCACCTTCCATCCCGCGGTTGGTTGTCGTGCCGACCGCCCCCTCCGTTCACCGCGGATAACAAGTCGTGACTCTCCTCTTGCGGCGTGCGTCAACGTGTTCACGGTCTTCTGAGGCGATGCATGGAAAATCAAGATATTGGAGGGTTCAAGCCAGATTTTTAGGCCCTCACCCTCCACATTAGACCACAATATGAATAATATTAAGTGACATCAATAAACAGTTTTATTGAACACAAGATTAACCCCACAAGATTCCCTGCAATATCCTCTCGCAAAGACGGATGAATCACGGGTCAACACGTTAGTCAGTTGACCCGCATTCATTGTATAATTTCAAGAATGTGGAAGAGGGAAACCAAAACTCACAAATGAACATAAACACCTACCTTGAAGAGACTTCCACTGACAACGGTTGACGAAACCTCCTATATCATTGTCGTCGGTTCGTGACTCGGTGGTGCTCGTCACCAACCGTTGGAACTAGTCTCGTCCTCCTAGTGGTTGGCATCACGGTACATTTCCAGAGCTTTGTCATTTTTTAGAACACATACCAACACCCCTCCCTGAGCTCCAAATAAATAGGAGAGGAGAGGGAGTGTATAACGCTCAGGGAATTAATGCGGTTCATTTTATTTATGAACCTCCCGAATTTCGAATGGTGTGGTTACATGAAAAGAACAGTCATGCCATTTGTTGGCTTGAGACATCATCAGTTTTGCCAGAATCATTCATCCATTGGAGGAAAGAAGGAAAATAAAATAACAAAACATGTTATTTTATTAATATTTCAAAAGTCCACAAAAATAACTTTTTCACTCGACCTACTGCGGTCAAAGTTATGCATCTTTTATGCGAATCCGGGTGCTATGGGTTCAACGATGCCCTTAGATTTGAAGCCGAACAATAGTTCAATAGTTAGAAAATGTCGCTCCTGTGTTTACTGAACATACCCAAAAAAAGTTCGGAAAATTTTTAACACCCACACTCAACCCATGCCGGTTGAGGTTATGATCTTCCTAAATGAAACACTCCCCAACAAACCCAATCGTACTCTTGGATTTCCAATCCGAGTTACTGTTTGAATGTTATGGATTTTAAAATAAAATAATTGTCACTTAATTATTTTATTTATGGACAATAAATAACATTCACTGGTGGCTTGCATTGGAAAAAGTTAGTATCTTCCTAAAGAGAGCATACCCCCACAAGCTCAGTGGTGGTCTCAGATATTTAATCTGAGTTACCATTCATGAGTTATAAGCAATTGAGAAATAAAACTATTTTATTTTATTATTTTATTTATGGTTATTCCATTTTCAGGTTATCTCATAGGAGGCCCGCACTGACTAAACATAAGATGTGGCTAGGGTAAACCCGCCATTATGAGCGCAATAATGCCCTCATATTTTTAATTCAAGTAACTGTTTAATAATTATTCCACTTTTTTAGGTAAACTACTTACGTGCACTAATTAAAGCATAAAAAACTTCGAAGGATCATTCTGGTCACCCTGGGCCACAGAATTGCACACCATCAAATTTTGTGGTCTTGAAATAATTCCATATAATTAAAAAATATTATATGGAATTTATGAGTCACTAAAATAGTTGTCCTATTAACTACCTAAACAAAAGCATTGAGGAAGTCATGGTATCAAAAGCTTGATCTTATGTTTGAATGAATCTTGATGATTCTTACTGAACATAAGTTTCTTCGTAGATTACAAAGGTATCCTTTCCATTTTGGGAGCATTATGATTTTTTCAACCAACATTGGGTGAATTTTTTGATGCCGACAATGAAGAGCAAGGATATCCTAGATTTGATCCATTCCAATATTTGGTAAGCTCTGTTTATATCCCTGGGAAGAGAAAGGTGCTTTGTATAATTCATTGATGATTATTCCATGTGATGTTAGGTGTACCAAATCAAGATAAAATCAAGTGTTTTGAATGTCTTCAAAACATTCAAAGCCTGGATGAGGATGGAATCATGAAAGAAGACCAAGTGTTTGAGGATTAAGAGTGGTGGAAAATATTCAAGTGAGTATTTTGATACTTTTTTTCAATGAGAAGGCATCAAGAGACAATTCATGGTGTCATACACTCCTCAACAAAATGGAGTGCAAAAGTGGGTGAACATAACATTTTTTGATAGAATAATGGAGATATTGAAGACAGTAGGAATTTTTAAGAAGTTATGGGATAATGTAATGAAGAGAACCTTTTATGTGATCAATCGATTTACTTTTGTGATGATTGATATAAAAACACTAATGAATATGTGGAGTGTTAAACCTACTGACTATGCTTGGATAAATACTTATAAAGGACATGTATCAGTATTGTTTAATTATCAGGAAATATTGAAGTTAGATTCGAGATCCAATGAATGTATATTCATAGGATACATTGATGGTGTGAAGGGGTATTGTATGAGGGACCCCACTACCCATAGACATATCATCAGCATGGATGTTATACGTCTATAACATAAGGTGCAAATGATGATTAATGGGGAATTGAAGAAATAGAACACATATAATATAATAGTTGGGGTGGAGGAAGAATCCATAGAAGAACCCATTTCCTTTTAGGAGCATGATGATCATGTTATGATTGACTTTGGACTATGAAGATCATCTAAAGTTAATAGAGAACCAATATGTAACTTAGAATTTATCATTAAGAGAATTATTTTGTACTACTAATTGATGGAGTATGGTGATCCATTTTATTTTTTTGTAGATGATGTAGAGTATAGAAAAATACACTTGGATGGAAGCAATTCAGGAGAAACTTGATTCCCTTCATAATAAAAAGACTTGAGATATTGATCCATTACCTCATGGAAGGAAGACTATCAGTAAAAATAGGTTCTTTAAGATCAATTGGGATAAAAAGGAATAATTGTAAAGATACCATGCAAGACTGGTGGTCAAAGGATATGCATTGGGATAAGTTATTGATTTCAAGGACATATTTTATCCCATTTTTAGAATAACAACTGTTTAGATAGTTATGGGGTTGTGTGCAAAATATAGTTTTACTCTAGAGTATCTAGATGTGAAGAAAACTTTTCTACATGGTGATTTTTGATAAATAAATATATATTTTCTAATCGAAATGTTTTTCAAAATAAGGAAAAGTGATCCTGGTTTTTAGGTTGAGAAAAACATTTAATGGTTTTATGCAGGCACCATGGCATTGGTACAATAGATTTTATTGCTATATCATGAGTATTGGACACAAAATACTTCATTCAGATACTTGGGCATATTTCCTGGGTTCAGATGGTAATGATTTTATCATTCTCCTATTGTATGTGGATGATATGTTGATAGTTTTCGTGGGAGTATTATATGAAGGAATTAGGACCAAAAAATAATATCTTGGGATAAAAATTTAATGATATTGAAATAAGGGTATGATTTTGCTATCAAAAAAGAATTTCTTGAGGAATATCTTGAAATACTTCCACATGGGACATTATAAGCCTATATTTACCCCACTTAATATTAATTTTATGTTTTCCTCAATGATGAATACTAACAGTGATAACAGTGAAGTATAGAGGATGGAGATGTCTCAATTACCTTATGCACCAGCAGTGGGTAGTATGATATTATCTATGGTTTATATGAGACCATAAATTTCACATGTAGTGGGAAAAGGTAGTTGGCATGTGGATAATTAACTTCGGGAGCATTGGAATATATTGAAGAAGACCCTTAGATATATCAAAGAGATATCATATGTTGTATTACGTTATTGAGAATCAAATTTCACTATTATAGCCTATGCAGATTCAGATTTTGTAGGTGATTATGTCCAACAAAAATAGACTATGGGTTATGTGTTTAATTTTACAGGATGAGTTGTGAGATGGAATTTAAAGTTGTAGTCTATTATATATTTATCCACAACTAAGGTAGATTCCATGAAAACTAAATTGGCTTCTAAAGAAGTGATTTAGACATGAATGTTTCCAGAGGATCCTAGACAATGACAGAAGTATATCCAATTGTTTTGTGACAATCATAGCACCATGAAAGTAAAAAAGGAATCTATATTTTTATTCCATGATAAATCACATTATAGTACAATATCACTTTGTTTGAGATGTGGTGGAGTAAGGAAGAGTGGATATGAAAAAATTTATATTGAAGAAAATTATGTTAATTCTATAATGAAGTTTATTAACTTCGTTAAGTTAATATAGTAAAAATCACTAATTGTAATAATAGATATAAGAGAAACATGGTTGGAAGATAGAAAAGATTTGTGGAAATATTAATGGTTCCCAATCAGCTCTCCAAGTGTGATATATATTGGCATTTGTTTCTCACAAACAGTTTCTCCCGCTTGATTTTTCAAAGGGGGATAGTGTGGTTTGTGGGATGGGTGGAAAAACTAACCCATGGAGTAAAATAAAGGAGGAAAATCAAGTAAGGGCCTTTCCTATAAAAGTCAAAGCAATTTGACGGTTTTAGCATCATCACTTCAAGTATTGAGCTTCCTATTTCAACATTTTGAGTGTTTTATTTTGTGAGGTGCATTATACTTTAATAAAGAGAGTTAATTATATGGATATTTTCCTTATAATAGAAAGAGAGTGTGTTTAACCTCTTTTACCATAGTGATATCATTCTATTATTCTTTGGTTTTTTACCCCTATTTATTTTTGGGGTTTTCTATGTTACATCTGTTGTTAAGTTTTTATTCATTTTTACATTACATTTATCTCACAATTATTACATATTGAAAGGGCCAATAATATTTGATCCCAATAGCAGCCTTAATAAATATTATTTTATCAGATTCTATAATAAAAATTGTGGGTTGTGCTATGAGGTAGCCCACTTTCAATAGAGTAATTGAGTTGTATGGGTATATTTTTTTTCTCAAAATTACAAAACCAAAATTTATCATGTTTATAATTATATAAATAGTAGGAATAATCAAGAAAACAATAATAATAAAAATCTTGTAATGAATTCTCAAAATCGGAAGTGTAACATGATGATTCTAACAAACCATACACAAAGAACGAGAGAATAAAAAGTACCAATTAATGTAAACATTTACAATAGATAACTTGCTAATGAGAATATATATAACCAGTTTGATATTAATACTAATAATTACAAAGAACTATTAGAGATAATGGACTCAAACATAAGCGAGATGGTCAATATAAATGATTGACATAAAGTAGTAATCAAATCATAAAGAGGACCACATTTTTTTACATTATATATGCATGGTTCATGGGTACAAATATTCCACTATGAAAAAATGGGATTATAAAAGATATTTTATAAATAGTGAAACATAACCATAAAAGAAAAAGGCACATGAGGAAAATATACAAAGTTCAAGTTCTTGAAATGCTCGGACTCACAGTAGAACCAAGTTGGGGATTCATCAGATACTGTGCACCTTTGAAAAACTCAAACAACACAAGAAACATAGAACCAAAGAATAATCAAATACAAGGCATAGATAACTGATAGAAAAGAAGACGAATACCATAATATGTCCCCTTACTAGGGATAAATCTCTCCTCTGTGTTTTCATACTTCCTCTATGTAATTAGGTGTTGTTGTTAGGGTCATCAAGATTGTACTGCTATATAATCATCATTTCCATATTGGTAAAAGGAACACCAATGAAAACTAGGACCTCATTAGAGCTCCTCACCAAGCATAGATTAAGATGATCAAAACGTATCCAGATCACTATTTTTTCTTTGGTAAGTCAATGAATCCCACTAGTGCTCCTTCATCTACTATTCTCCCTCGAGGAAAACTAGAGCTCCCAAAACCATGGATATTTTTCGCCCAACTAAATCTTCCAAAAGTGGAGAGGTAGATTCCAAATCAAGGAGTCATTCTAGTAGGGGTAGAGTAATACTAGAGCATATAACCAAGGATATGAAAAATCTAGATAAGTGTCCCAAAAATACAACTTAAACAACAAAATAAGGACATATGAAATCATAGGATAAGCTATCATGGGTCACCCATAGATCAAGCTAATCTGTTTCACGAAGAATGAAAAAAATGGAGGAATATAAAACCATAATATCAAAAGGATCAATGGATCAACATCAGGTATGAGGATGACATAGATCAAACGGGAAAGAAGACCAAGGCTAATGGCACATTCCCAATGTATAATCCGAAAAAAGGCCCACGTGAACTAATAAAAGAAGCTCAAGCTCTATAATACATAAATCGAACATATAAAAATACCAAAAATTATATGAAAATGAATTTTATGACAAGTAAAAAAACTTTGTTTAACAGCCCAAATTTTGGGTATCATATAGTGATGATGTTAGAAATTTACTTTTGTTAAATCCCTTTTAACCAAAAAAATTTAAAAGGATAAACATAAGGCTCTTTATTTAAATAAGAACATCGTAGTGTCTAAAATACGCCGATATCAAAAGAGTAATCATGCTAACCAAATATACGTATTAAAAACCCTACCAGAACTACTGGAAGACCCCTAATCACCACAATGAGGCCTAGTAAGTAAAGGAGATCCTTCGAGTCAACTGAAGAAAAAAACATCCCCACCACGATCATAAAAACCATGCTGAGAATTAGAAGAATGGTAATCATCATCTTCTTCCTTTTGAGTTTTAGAATGCCGTAATGTTTGGCTTTACAAAACATTTTTTTGACCATTTCTCTAGTGACCATTGGAAGCTAACAGTTATAAAAAATAGTAGTTGGACCTTTTTAGTATAAGTGAACATATTTAAATATTAATTAGTTTCAAAATAATTGAGTTATGATTAAGGTTATAATTAAACCATCATTTATGAACTATAAAAGGATATGGTGTAAAACATCGTTTCACCCTTAAGTTATTTTGAAAATAATTAAGGAATTAAAAATAGTTTGCGAATTTTTCAAATACAATGTAATGATTTTCATTTCATAAATAATGTAATAAACTATGTTTAAGTTTTTCAAATTAAATTTTGTTTTGATTGAACTATGTTTACGTGGATACTAGTACATAAATTATAATGTAAGTTTATTAAAATTACCTTTTCGTAACTTTTTGATATAAAAAAAGGGGTTTAGTATTTTTAATTTTAGAAATACTTCTAACTAAAACAAGTATAATTTGTCCTCATTAATGTTTAAGAATATAAAAATCTATATAGTTTTAATAAATGGATTGTTCCTTCTTCTTAAAGCGTTTTTTAAGTGTACATTGTTTAAAAAAAATTGGCCCACTCAGGCCAGCCCTTTTTGCCTAGGACCAAGGGAGGCAGCTCACATGAAGTGGTTGAGCCTCACCCTCAACCACAAGCCAAGGCCAGCCTGAGATCAGGCACAGGTTCCCCAAACGGCCCTCGGGAGCGAGCAGAAGCGCATAGGCGCACCAGTGTGGGCGTGAGGCCGCGGCGGGGTCTGGGTAGGCCAAGGCCTGTGGGCGGGAGCCCGTGTATAGGGCCATATTCGTGGGTAATTTTTGATTTCTAAGCACTCTATGGGAGGCCCTGGGTTATAAGGGAGGAAAAACCACACTCCGTTTTGATGTGGGTAGTAGTTATTTAGGAAAAATGCGATCTAGACCATTGGATTGCGTCGCGCATGATCTGGGCAGTTGTTTCCGATCCCACACTCGACCCTCAGCGACCGCGTCTCTCTCTGTAGTTTTTTTCAACCATTCGATCCAGCATGATCTAATAATGGTCATTCAATGTTTTTAAATTTCCACGTCGAACATAGACCGACCAATGAAACTTAGATCCAATCCAATCCACTCAATTATTTTCAAACAATAGATTCATCTCATCCCTTGGATCGATGTTAGGATCGATCTAGACCATCCGTTTTTCCCCATAATTTCCCCTAGCCACGTCTTCTTCTTCATCCGCACATGGGTTACACCAGTAACACTACCCTATGGCACACCAATCATTTTCTTCACCTCTGACCACCGGGGAACCCCATGTCTCCTCGTTTTCTTCAAGCACAACACCCCCATTGAATGCAATGCAAGTGGGTACGTGTTTGCGTGGAAGGTGGTGTTCAATCATTTGTATATAAATAACTAAGACATCTCAGTTCGTCTCTCCCATTAAAGTCTCTAGCGAGCGTGACCAACCCTTCCTGATGTCTTCATTTCCCTTGTTTTTAAAGTCTGGTTTTCTATTTTGTCCTTGTTTTGCTTCGTTGATAATATATACACTTATATATTTGATATATATATATATACATATATTTCAAATTTATGGTTCAGTCCAAAAGTTCGTAAATGTTGAACCTTGGCCATCGTGTTCTCTGGCATTGAAATAGCTTAATGAATATAAGTATTATACCTGGCCTCATTTTTTTGTTTTGAAAATACATATATACTTTTGGTTATATGTTTATACGCCGGTTATATGCAGGAATGGGCAGGACCTTTCTACTTCGATTATATGTATGAAGTTTGTGTATAATTGTTCATGCACTGCACAAATACATATACACTTAATTTCATATTTAAATAATAAATTAATTTTGAAAATGTTATATATATGATCAGGTTTTTATAAAATTATTTTTTGTAGGTTTTAATAAACAATTTTTTTTACTAAGGGCATGAACTGCCCTATTCAAAATGTTGTTGAACTAATATTCATAGGGGATTAACACAAATGGGTGTGCTAATCTTTCAGTTTGAGTTCGGGTACATAAATATATTTTATATATTGCATGAAGCTTGATTTCAGTTGTTAAGGTCCTTACACATTATGTATTGAGTTTAGGTGGAGTTTTAAAAACATAAGAAATAGGATGTTAAACAAAACTTATATCCACATTTAAGAGTAACTTATTTGTTTTCCCTATCTTTTAAATGATGTTTCTTATGGGGAAGATTCATTCTTTCCATCATGAGAATTATTCAATATTATGCAAAGGCATAACAATATTGAATATTTTAGCATGTGCAAGTCCAAAACCCTATTTGAGATTTTTGGTTCACCTTGTAAGTAATTGGATGATAAAATTTTAGAATTTGAGGAATAAACATGCATGTGATAAATTCTAGTTTTCTATTGTTTCATTACCTTAGAGGAAAATGTATATTCCATAATATACATTTCTTCTTTCATTTTAATAATGGTCATATGATTGTTAGCTTGGTTTTTAATCATCTAGATGCATGTATCACTTATAAGATATGTAAATTCAACTACTATGACTAACTATGAATGAACTATTCAAGGCGGTATGGGACATCAAGAATATACAACCCCGTTTAGGTAAAGTATTGATTTATGTGGCTCACATGAATGTAAAGACGTATTAAGGGTGTGCCCTGATAGCGCTCTAATGCATTGGGTAAATAATTAATCTCTAGAGATTACGAGCTTCCTGATACCCTGGTGAATAACCTCGTTAATTTTTCCTTATTGTCACCCCGGGGATGGACCTCAGTGATATGTTCATGAATGTCTAAATGAAATGTTTAAGCCACAAATTCATGTCATGTTACAAGTTCTGTTCAAGATGATATGCCTATTATTTCACAACTCTTGCCCTTATGTTATAGTTTTCTATAAGATAATGTTATTTGGATAAGTTTTTAAACAATTCTTTCAAAAGTTTGTTAGGAATATTTTAAGCCATTTACTGTGCATTCTTATGTTCACCCTATGTTTTGAATTTTAAATTTTTAGTTAACAACTTTTATCAGATGAAACATTTCTAAAGTTACTGGTTTCCCAGATCCCAAACCGAACTCAATCCTCTATATAGGATGTGATGTGTGTTAATCAGCGCATGTTTCTATTTTAAAATGACACATCATGCTCATAATGCACTGAATCCTAGTTTTTCTGGGGTCGGGTCTTCACAGTTGGTATCAGTGGATTCTGTTTGGATAACTGTGGAACGCCAGAACTGAAACAATGAAAAATATACTTCAGCATTACTAAAAATGAGTTTTCATAATATTCAGATGGAAAATGAAGGTACTAAACTTTTTTCTTTTCCTAATGAGGCCTTATAAATCTTAATTTCCATACCCATCCATGAACCTTTAATAAACTATTCCCATATCTGTATGTCGTGCAGACGTCTCTATGATGTGTCCAACTCTCCCCGGGTACATCAACTCCACCGAAGAGAAGGTCTGGATTAAATATTTATGATGCAAGCCCTAGTTTCCATCGTACACACGATGGGGGAAGCACTACGAGGGACTTTTTAGATGCTTCACCATTGCGGAAGGTGTCTGGTCCCTGAAGACTTTCTAGGAGGCTGCTGCAGAGGGAGATCTCCACATAGCATACATGTGTCAAGTCTTTTCCTATGGCCATTTTGGTCAAATGATGGACGTTGGAATCCTTGAATACAAAGCCTCTCATTTTGTGTATAGACATCATGTAAATAGGGATGTCTCATAGTTGTACACCCCAAATGTCATAATATGGAGATACCATAAGTGCTCCCTTGTCATCGAACCGGATTTCTCGGGTTGCATATAGTTTAGGGAGATATAATGTTTCAAGCTTGTCATTCGAATTCAGGTTTTAGGGAACTGAGGAAACCATTATCCTCGTTTTACGTTGTGCACCAGTAGTTATATAAAGATCATATTTTGTTATCTCTTATATCTTATATCCTTACATTGTTTATACATTTGGATGGATTTCAAGTGATTTAACTCTCATTTTAAACTTTCAGATGGAAGGACAAACCCACATGTTATCTCTTCCTACTGAGATACTGGATATAATTGCATTTAAAACCTCTGAAGATGAGTATCATCCCTTCACAAACCTACAAGGAACGTGTAAGCAATTGATTGAGGTGACAAACGGCCCAGGGATTCTCTACACCAGTCAAGGTAATTCCCCCATCTACTACTGAATAGGCTCATCACAATTGGCCGAGCATAAGTGGGGAGGAAAATATCACGAAGGGCTCAACCTGTGTTTCAGCCTAGGCCATAACTACACAGCCAGAGTAAAATTTCAAGAGGGTGCTTTAGAGGGAAACGTTTATGTGACCTACATGTACCATCTCCTCATCATTATCCTGTACGAAAATGTATATAACGTAGATGTTCTCGATTGAGACATAATTCAGCAAGTTCTTCATACATTGGTCCATATGGAAATTTCCAAACATTGTACCATTCGAGCCTCCCTCTGAAAGCCCAAGTGTGAGGTTCATGAGTTCAACTCCTTTTTCCTGAAGTGTATCTGGATTAGAGAACTACAGGATTTCAGCATCAATTTGGGTGTTCCACTAAATTCACCCGAGGATCCTCTATGATGGGGGATATGGTAGGAACAACTGAGAGCTTCCTCATAGAAAGTTTGTATGAAAGGAATTGTGGCGACACAATTCTTTGATGGGAGGAGTAATGCAACACCCCATATTTTTCATATCATATAATGATGATATTATGCATTTAATTTTGTTAAATCCCTTTTAACAGAACAAAAATTTAATGGAAAAACATAAGGCTCATTATTTAAATAAGAACATCGTAGTGTCTACATTACACCGAGATCAAAAGTTTAATCAAGCTAACCAAATATACCTATTAAAAACCCTATCAAAACTAGAGGAAGACCCCCAATCACCACAACGAGGCCCAATATGTAAAGGACATCCTTCGAGTCCAATAAAGAAAAAATCATAACCACTATTATCATAAAAACCTTGCTGAGTATCAGTAGAATGTGAATCACAATCTTCTTCATTTTTTGTTTTAGGACACCGTAAGGTTTGGTTTTATTGGACACTTTTTTCGACCGTAGCTCTTGTGACCGTTAGAAGCTAACAATTATAAAAAAATAGTCATTGGACCTTGTTAGGATAAGTGGACTTATTTAAATATTAATTAGTTTCCAAATATTTGACGTATGATTATTGTTATAATTAAACCATCATTTATAATCTCTAAAAGGATATAATGTTAAACTTCATTTCACCCTTAAGTGATTTTGAAAAAAAATTAGGAATTAAAAACACTTTGTGAAAATTGATTATTTTTTATCATTTAATATAATTTAGGTTATTGTAATCAATTTTACAATGAATTTAGATATTAAAATGTATCAATCTTTTGTTGGTTTAAACATTAATAACTCGTTTTCTCAAGCCGTCAAGAAGATTAATTTTAAATTAATTACTAAAAATTCTATGTTTTGAATTATGAAAAAAGGATTATATATTTGGAATTAGTGGGTCCAAATTATTTAAATAGGTTTCTTTTATTTCTGGTCATATGAAAAGTAATATTTAGTAATATTTTAATTACCACATTTATAGGTAAATTAGGTAATTATGGATATAAATGATATTATAAAATTACCCCAACACTTGTCCAAGTATCATTTAATGCGTGGTTTTCTAGAAAAATGATCATTAGGCCTAAATTATACTCTTTTTATGCAACTTTGATGAGAATAAGACATTTATAATATTAGACTATACATATTCATTTGAAAGATAATAAATTTATATTCATCGGGATAATTTATTTAAAATTTTTAGAGAAGAAATAATTTAATTAAATTCTTTCATAATAATGACATAGTAATTGTTTAATTAATGGAAATAAAAAATAAATGATATTAAAAACATTAAAATAAATAAAATTTTACATAATTAATGACATCCATGAATTTTATAGATAATTTAGAAATGTTAGCGTCATATTATAAGTTTTGGTTTGATGTTATCATGAATTTAGGATATTTTTTAAAAAGAAAAATATTGAATAGTATTAAAATGAAAAAAATTATACTTTGAAATAAATAATATTTTATTAAATGATATAAAATTCATAAAAATATAAATTCAGCCAAATAACTAAATTAAGGTTAAATATGTCATCAATTATCCATTTGAGGTTCGTTTGTCATTTTATAGTAACTATATTATCCCTAAAGAGTAAAAAGAAATTCATGTTAAGAGTTAAAGGGTTTAACTAAGGGTTAAAGAAAAATGATAAGGTTAACATTATGCCCTAAACATGTCTAAATTTTTTTTGAGAGGATTTGGACCCATAATCATCTTAGGTTTTAAATAACTCACTTTTAATACATTTTAAATTAATAAATAACAGATATTAATTTAATATTTTCAGAGATTCCTAAAATGCCCCACCTAAATTATAAAAGAGAACTTTCTACCTCACTTCCTTACACCAATTTGAACCTTCTAGATCAACCAAAACCTACCCATATATATTCATAACTTCCATATACACACATTAGATGTTCTGGTCTTCTCAAAAGACTAACCCAAGAGTCTCTAAGAGGTTATCTGTAGAGACCCCACCCCATAAGGACCAAAGCTGGTGTCTACTACTATTGCATTGACATGATTACAAGGAATTAAATCCCAAAGGAATAAGAGTTTACTAGTCTTGATAAAATATATATATACACATGAGAAAATAATAATCTAATTACTACATAATTTTCGTCTTCTTTCTAAATAAATATCTTTGAGGATAACTCTATTCTAGTTAGTAAATCCCTACATATATTTCATAGTATGTTTATTGGATTCCTAGGTAAATAAATATAATAAGGGTGAGGTAAAATGATTAGTAAGGTCAAAATATAGTGGAATAAATAATGAATCAATGATAATAATAATTATGAAATAGTGAATAACTGAAAAGTAAATTTTGAATGAAATGGCCTTCCCAAAGAATGCACCCCACGTGCTCGCGGTTTTTTGAATCATTTCCAACAGTTGCTTCTTCCAACCCCAGACCTTCGGTAGCCTTGGCTCGGGCGATCGATTTGGGCTCGGGCCCTCTCGAAGAAATCTCCTCCCCTTCCCCCCCAGGGTTCCCTAGGATCTTTTCCTCGTCAGCGGCACACGGTGGTGTCCTTCAAGAGGCTCTATGTGGGGAGGCCTCTAGCGCTGCTCTCCATTGTTTCCAGGATATTGATCATTTTTCCCATTCGTTGTTGAGGGAGGGTTCTCACCTGTCATTGGTCACCCATGCCTTTGCGTTCACTGCTGCATTAGTTGGTTTGAAATTGACTCTTGTGGCGAGGTTTGGTGCGTGGATTCCTCCCCTCTTTAATTTCAAGAGGTTCATGGACTATTGGGGTTTACAAGCGGCGACTCGCATCTCGATGATTCATTAAAAGTCGATCTATTTGGTTCTCGCCTCTGAGGCGAATTTCATAGAGGATTGGTGAAAATCCCCTCGGGTGATGGGTCGATGGAATTCCAATCTTTCGCACTGGTCTGTGGAGGTGCATAGAGGGAAAGAAAGCTCACAGGTTACGATTTGGATCAGCCTTCTAGGGATCCTTCTTCCTTTCTAGAATGGAACCTCCCTCAGGGACATTGGTGATTCTTTGGGGGGTTTTCTCTATGCGGATGAGAACAACCACCGCAGGGAGGAATCTTTGGTGCCTCAGATCTTCATTGATCTTGATCTATCTCTGCCGATCCAGGAGAATCTCTATCTGATGGTGCAGGATTTTGCAGACTGGTCCCAGGACATTGTTTACCCAGTGTTTACCAGGTTCTGCTCGTTGTGTCTCCTCCATGGTCATTCAACCCCGATCTGCATGAAACATCACCTCAGTCTCCCCCTCTTTCATTCCAGTGGCTCAATGCCTGGCACTCTACTCCCTCAGCATTGTGTGGGGTTTGATTCTTCCTCGGTTCATCCCACTCCCTCAAATGTCTCGTTTTCTCCTGTTTCACCCTCCTACTACATTCCCTCTCCCGCATGAATGGCGTCTGGCTCTCCTTCCCTCGCCCTAGTGGAATGTCCTCTACTACATACCATTTCTCCATCCCCTGTCTTGGAGGTGCTCGCTTTTCTAGATCTGGTTTCCCCCAAAACAAGTGGCAAGTGGTTGAGTTCTTTGGTGACTCTTGAGTGGTCGTGGGCTTCTTCTCTATTGCTTCTCGTAGGGGCATTGCTGGAATTCTTCTTATGGTCCTCCTTGAGGGACCGACTACTTATTTCTAGCCCATTTCCTTGTCATCTCTAGCTTCTCATCATGCGTTACGGGCCAAGGTTGATGGGGTTCATGGAGTCAGCCTCTTTTCTGTGGATTCTTACCATAGTCCCAGGAGGGGACCATGCAGAGCTCGCAAAGCCTTCGGTGACCGATCTCTCACAAAGTCAGCTTCCTTGGTTCCTAGTGCCAGTTATTCTTCCTCTGTTACGTATGGCACTCATGTGCCAGTGGATCTGGGTCCCCAGGCAGGGTTTCCACCCTGCGAGGTGAGGTGAAAATCCCACAATTCCTCTTCTAGGTTCAACTTAAAATCCTCAAATCTCTCTGATATGAGTCTGGGGGTGCGTACAAGGTTGATGTTAAAGAATATGTTGGATAGGGAATGTCCTTCATTCCTCTTGGAAGAGACCACAGTGCATGGGGCCAAAGTCAGGCCTCTCTTGTTTCAATGATTCCAATTCTCATCAGGAATGCCTGAGTTGTTGGAGAAAGGGTGAAAATATATTTCATATCCTCAAAATATAAAAGACACAAAGCCAATAATGGCATTGATCCTCGAACACAAACATGCCCCTACCAAGATTTCCGAGTTCACTCGTAAGGTTAAAATGCATGCTTACATGCATGCAAACCTGATCAAAAAACCTATATTCCCTTTCTGGCATGAGGAAGTTACTTTGGAAAAGGTCCTTGCGGGAGTCCAATATATCACTACGAAAATTAAATTTGGCAGGGACTCTCTTTTGTCCCCCTTTATCTATGGAAGCTACGATGCTCAGAGAAGGGAAGTTTTGTGGTTCGAGCTGAATGCTTTCGATCCTGGAGAGCAGCCCTGGGTGGTGGGGGGGGGGATTTTAACGTTGTTTCCCTCCTAGATGAGAAGAAGGGTGGAGGGTAATTTCCAAGAAGGTTTATCATGTCCTTATCTCAATTCATGTCTCAAAAAGGGTGGTCAAACTTAGGCTATTCAGGAGACCCCTTTACTTGGTGCAACAACCGCAAGGGTGATAGTCAAAGATAGAGTAGACTCTACCATTGTATCACTAATGTCCATGCCATTTACTTGTATCAAAATAAAAATGTGGCCAAATTGACTCATAGAATCTCTGATCACTCCCTGCTCTTGTTATCCTTGTGCATGAGGGTGGTTTTGAAGGAGAGGTTCCACTTCTCTAGCTAGTGGTCGAGTTTCCCTAGCTATCATTGGCTGGTTAGGAACATATAGGCCGAACCATCTCAGGCCCACTCCGGGATGGCTATTCATTCCAAGTTAAGGCACCTCAAGCAGGAACATCAAATCTAGGCCCAGTCCCTTCCTTCATTTGATCAGGAGTTGGATGTGCTCAAGCATAAAGTCGATCGGCTTGAGGCTAGCCTTGAATAGCTCTAGGATGACACTGTTTTTGGAGAAATTGTGGAGAAAAGGAAAAACATGGTGGTCATGGTTCCCTCATAGGAGAAAAAGGAATGGGAAATCTCACGGGTCAAATGGCTCAAGGAAGGGGATAGGAATAATGCTTTTTTCCATGCGTGCATTCGGGAGAGGAGTCGTGCTATCAAACCGAACCCGGCATTGGTGGATGGATATTTCATAGATGAAAGAGAGGTGGTTGGGGGATTGACTCTTTCTCATTTTAAGGATCTTCTTGATAGTCCATCTGAGTTCATGGCCCAAGGGTATCCCTCTGGGGAAGACTTGTTATGGGAGGGGATTCCAAAACTCGTGTCTGCCCAGGACAATAGCCTGTAGGATAGTATTCCTACGGAGGAGGAGATTCATGAGGACATGCTGAGCCTGGATCCAGAGAGTGCAGTAGGTCCCGATGGGTTCCCTGGATCCTTTTACAGGGGCTATTGGGCGGTTGTTAGGAGTGATATCATACACTCTATCCAGGACTTCTTCCATGGGTGTGGCCTTCCTTGGATCTCCTCAGCTACGACTCTCGTGCTTCTCCCAAAGATCAAATATCCTTCCTCTCTCCACCATTATCATCTTATAATCATGTGAAATTTTTCTTACAAAATCTTTCCATCTGTTCTCAATAGATAGTTTTCCAGACTTCTTCCCAGGTGGATTTCTATAGAGAAACATGGGTTTGTGGAGGAACTATCCATTGAGGGTGCGATGGCACTGGCGTAAGAAATGCTAAAAGATCTTAAATTCAAATATTGAGGTTCCAACACGGTCATTAAGTTGGACATGAGCATGGAGTATGATATGATGGAGTGGGGTTTTATCAATAGGGTACATACAATGATGGGTTTTTCTTCTTGAGCCTTTGACCTCATCTTTAGATGAGTTAGCTCTTCATGGATGGTTGTTTCTTTCATGGGGCGTACTCACGGCTTTTTCAAGGCTATCTGAGGTATATGGTAAGGTGACCCTATATCTTCGAGTGTCTTTAATCTCATGCAAGATAACCTTTGTAGGTTGATCAACAAGGGTATTTCTGATGGGGTCATCTTTCCCTTTCGTATGAATTTTAGGCTCCATTCTAAATCACACTTGATGTTTGCTGAAGATACAGTTATCTTCATGAATGCAATAAAGAGCTCTGTCCAAATAATTAAAAAATTATTAGAGGAATATTTCTCTTGGAATGGCTAGATCATCAACAGAGAGAAGATCAACTTCTATGTTTCTGATTCATGCTATGAAAGAAGAGTACGTGATCTGAGTATTAGTTTGAACATGATGTGTGGAGTCTTCCCCATGAAGTACCTCATCACCCCTATGTCTCGAGGCAGAATCTGTATCAGGGACATTGACAAAGTGATGCACAAAATCACAGGCCATATTCTCAACTGGAAAAATCACTTCCTATCCTTTGGCGTCCGCATCTCGCTTGTCAACAACGTTCTTTCGACAATTCCAGTGCATGCTATTACCGCCTCTACTATGATGAAAGGTGTCATACAATCCATTTATAGGATCTTTGATCATTTCATCTAGGATTCCCATTCATAGGAGAAGAGACACTGGGTTTCATGGAGGAAGATGGTGAGGCCAGTTTGCGAGGGAGGGATCAGTGTCAATATATTGGTGGTCACAATCTAGTTCATGCATGTGAGGCTCACCTAGGAGATTATCGAGGAGCGTACCTTGTGGGGGAAACTTATGTCCCAAAAGCATTCGACATGTTCTTCTTCTCCTTCAACACATGTGTTGTCCTTATGGTCCTCTGTGTAGATTATCATTTCTAACCTCCTTCCTCATTCGAAATGGATCATTAGTGAAGGAAACATACTTTACTGGTTTCATAACTGGCCAGGTAACATGATTTCCTTTCCCAGGTGTCCTGCTCCTATGATCTACTTCAAGGAATTGATCCACTATCCAGCGTTTTTTAGATCAGTTTTGAATACATCTCAGAAGTAACTGTTTGACTCCATTCTCATTACCTCGGAGTAGGATAAGGGTTTTTTTACTCCATCTATATCAGGGAAATTTAACTCAAAGGACTATCGTAGGATGACAGTCTCCCAAGATCTGTATAATAGATGGAATGAGATCATCTAGTGAAGAAAAATCCCCACTAAACTCAACTTTCTATCATAGAGAATTCAGATCAATGTTGTAGCTTCTGATTCCAACGTCAAATGCCTAAGTATCTCAATGGCCTCCTGTTGTCAGTGTTGTTTGGACAGAAAAGAAGAGAACACGAGCCATATTTTTTTTGAAGGGTTTTGGGAGCGCATGTTTTGGAGTACCTTTGGGGTGTTTGCATATTACTCTCCGCAGGTTTCTAGCATTGATGTCTTCCTGGAGCACTGATTTCAGGGGTTTGAGTGTTCAGAGGTGGGAAAGATGGCCTACTCCTTAATCATTAACATGGGATGCTGGTGCTTATAGCAATCCAGGAACCAAGCTAGGTTCGAGGGGATTAGTTCCACTGGTAGGTCCATCATGGGAAGAGTTTAGTGCATAATGGTTGATCTTATTTTCCATTCTGGTAACTGGAAGGAGGCTTCGTCCATTCGCTTGTTGGGTGTCCTTGTGGCTGCAGATCTTCCCTTTATTTCCAAGGGACTTTGGGTTCGATGAGTTCCTCCTGAGTTCAACCTCAAGCTCAACACGGATGGGTCATGTGTCCCGGGGGACATGCATGGCAGTGGGGTGGTTTTTGATGCTAGGGGAAGTGTCTTCCAGGAATTCAATGCTCACTTTGGTAGTGGCAATTCTGTTTGAGCGGAGTCAATAGCTGTTCTCTCAGGTCTGTCCATCTGCAGGGAATGTGAAACATTTATTTCCCAGGTGGAGACTAATTATATGATTATCCATGATTCTTTACTTGGTAAAGGATCTATCCCCTGTTCAATATCTTACATCATTCAGAAAGGTATGTCCCTCCTAAGTGAAAACATTTTGGTCACCCACACTTGGGGGGAGGGGAACAAAGTGGCAGACTATTTGGCCTCCCTGGCTGCTCCTGGTACCCTGTTTAGTTTCCTTTCTGATTCATTCTTACTTAAAACTGATGGGGGTAAATTTGATTTAGGCTAGTTCCCTTGGCATACATTACTTTCGGCCTCCATTGGTCATGGTTGTTCTCTTTTCTTGTAGCCTTTTGGACTAATAATAAAATTATAATGGTGATGATGGTGGTGAATAACGGAATTCACATGCTATTTAATCAATAAACTGAGAAAGAGGTGCATAAACAACATGACAATGTAATAAATGAAAACAAATGAAATTAAAATAACTAGAAAAGAAAAAGGAAATATGGTAATGTAAGAAACTAAAACACATACTATCTAAATAATTAAAAATGAAATGTATCCATAGATATGTTGACACAAAATCTCATGGATGCATAATAAATGAAACTAAATAAGGTATATTCTTTCTCAACAGACGTCATGTCAAAGGCACATGAAAACATATATTATTAAGACATTCACATGACGGTTTAAAATATTTTGACTTGCACAAATAATTTGTGCCCTATGAACCTATCGATGCATTTAGGAACTATATAATGTTTAGTCTCCTCCCATCATTTATTTTCCAAATTATTCCTTAAATTGAATAATCAAAATAAATAATATCCCTTATCAAATATCTGTATTGAATAAAGAAAATGAAATTATCAATATTTTCTTAAATAATAAAATAATTATCAAAGTATACATCATATGTAAAATGGTATCTGGTTTAGGAAATAGTAACATCCCAGATGAATGAAATTGATAATTAGGGGTAAATTCAATGTTCAATGATCAAATGAGATTGAATATTTCAAGGGGAATAACAAATAATTCATGTAAGAGAATGTGAATACTATCCTTAAATAATCAATAATAAACCATTCAATGGAAGAATACAGATGATATCAATACAAAAAAAATGGTAAGTAGAGTAAAAATAAAGGGTTCACTACTACAAAATAGTCCTTTAAATGAGATATAATAGTCCTTTATCAATTATAACAAAACAATGACAATATGAACGTGCTTAAAAGTTCAAAACATTATTAGTGTTAAAAAAGCACTGTTAAAGTCCCCCTATAACAATGATAAAAAACACTATTAAAAGGGTCCTTTAACAACACTTTTTTAGTGATGTTAAAGGTGGACTTTAATAACACTTTTTTAGTGACGATAAAGGCAGCACTCTTAAAGGGGGTAAAATTAATTTTTTTTGGACACCTATGAGATTTACCCCATTTATCAGTGCTTCCATGAACCCTTTAATAGTGATCAACCCCCCTTTATCAATGCTTTTCACCCCGCAACCTTTTATCATCAGTTTTTGAATTTCTATCCTTATGCGCATCTTCATGGATTCACACCCTACACCTCTCCTTTGAAGATGGAACACCTTTACCACTACACTATAGTTTTGATTTCTATTGAATGATATTTATGTTTATATATATATATATATATTTAAATATATTTATATAATTATTTTAAAATACATTTATCCAATATAAGTGTGTATTTGTGTATGGTATATATATACTTATATTTATTTAAATATATTATATATTACATTCATTTATATATATTAGAATATAATAAAAATATATATCTCTTTATTAATACACACATATGTATATGTATATATAATGTAAAAATGGATAGATATTATTTTAAATACATCTTTACAATATGTATTTATTTATATATATCAGAATATATAGTTTTACATAAATATGTTTATATATGTATTTATATGAGTGATTTATTATAAGTAAACATAAGAAACATGCATATATTGAATTATAACTAACATTAAATTATGAAAAATGATAACATTTCAAAACCATAATATAAATATAAATGTAATACCTTAGAATAAAATTAGTCACCACCAAAAAATGCAATAAGACCCCCTTAAAATAGGTTGAAAATACATCAAATGTTAAAAAATCAGGGTACCCTGACTAAAAACTCCATTTTTTAGATCATATGAGATTTTTTGGCCTTAAAACATGTGATAGAGGTTTACCATTGTCACTAAGGGTGTAGATCTCATCAAAGAATTCGATTTGATATGTGGTAGAGCATAAATGGACACCAAGATCAAAAGTTATCACTGTTTGACGTTTGAGTTACATTTTTAACTTATATTAGATTTTTTTTTGATTTTCTATCTTCAAATTGATATTAAATGACTATTAATCAGAAATAAGAAGAAAATTATTAATTAAAAATATTTTTTTATTTATTTTGTAATCCATTTTCACAAAATATCTTATATATTAAGTGGAAATTTCTATATACATTATCTAAAACATATTTTATAAAATATATATTAAATTTATATCAATATAAATATATTTAAATATTAATATTTTCTTCTTAATGAATTTTCTAAGTATACATTTATCAGTGCTACTGAAAAAGCATTGATAAAGAGGGTTCATTATCAGTGCTTCTAAAAAATCACTGATAAGGACCCCCCTTTAACAGTGTTTTTTTACAAGTGCTGTTAAAATATCCCATTTATCAGTTCTTTTTTAAAAGTGCTGATAAAGGTCCCCATTTAACAATATTTTTTTATCATTATTAAAGACCTCATTTAATAGTGTATTTATCACTAAAAAATTGGGTCTTTAAAATCATTTTTAGAAAGTTCTATTAAAGCCCTAGTATTGGATAATCCTAGTATTGTAGTTATTTTTTTGATGCTGTTGAATAGAAATACTATAAAACGATATTTAAAACAAATGGTGAAAATATCCTATGATTAGGAAAAACTTTTGGAAAACATTTTCTTTGAAAATAACTTTTGAAAAAAATTTCATTATAAAGTATCCTTTTAGACATGAAGGGGTAGCTTCAAAGAAATAACGATAGGTAAATCGATACATGTCGTGCGAGGTAAAAGAACATTTTATTTGAAGGGTTAAAATTTAGAAAAATAAAATATTTTAAAATAGAAAAGAATATTCCATTGAAAACAAATGTAAAAGAAAAAAAGGATAAAAATTTATTTACCAAATCATTTTAAAAATATTTGTGAAAACATTTTATTAAAACATGATTTTAAATGAAAATATGTTCTCTAACTAAAGAGATAAATAATGTTGGGTTTTCTTAAATAAAATATAAAAAATTTTCAGTACCAAAGAGTATAAAACTGGTACTAATACATGAAAATACTCATGAATAACTAGATAATAATGAAAGGTTTTGTTGAGATTTTTTTATACAATTTCCTCTAATGGAATTTCCATTACAAGATCATTATTACTATTATTGAGGAAAATAATATTTAAACATCCCAAGGTGTCCCATTCAAACTTTGAAAATTTTGAAATCATAATCCTCATGAAGGAATAATATTGAATGTAATTTTCAAATATAATGATGATAAAACAATTCATGATATTATATATCAAAGTGGGTCGTATATACACCACACAAAGTAATCAAATTTTTTATATGACATTTATCTCACAGATGTAAAAAGTGAGATGAGAATCCATTACCTTGAGTTTCCTTTTGGGTGAACATCTTTTCACTTCTTGAATAATAAACCTATTTAAATTTTCTAATTTATTGAGAATGTTTTTCATGTTTATAATAAATTTTATTTCACTTTTTACTATGTTTTATACAACTACTTGAAAAACTCTTTTTACGTTGGGTGTTTAGAACAAATTCGGATTATGTGTCAAAAAAAAAATTGGTACGAAAACTATGGTTAAAGGGATCATTATATAACATATAAAAAATAATTATCATGAAATAATTATCATATTTTTTTTATTAATCATTCATTTAAAATAAATCATTAAATATGGTTATGAAAAATGAACCAACGTTACAATCATGGAGATGGTAGGTTGTACGTACGCATGATTAATGCTCTTATTTTTCAATGATTTGTATGGAGAGACGGTAAGTAACACCATATATTTCCAAAATGATCATTATATCATAAATAACATATTAGTAAAACATATATAATTTTATATAGAATTATTGTGATGTAAAATGAATCACATCATGTTGAGGAGATGGTTGTCTAATGTCCACGAACGACATTATCACTTTTTAAGTGTGTGAAAGGGTAATAAAGAAAATGATATATATATATAGTATATATATAGAAAATTAATTATTTAATTATTATAATATGATGTTTTTTATGTCACATATTTTTAAT
This sequence comes from Viscum album, assembly GCA_963277665.1. Lineage (NCBI taxonomy): Eukaryota > Viridiplantae > Streptophyta > Magnoliopsida > Santalales > Viscaceae > Viscum > Viscum album. Next base: position 955,860,598 of record OY728148.1, on the reverse strand, counting down.
TATAATCATCAATTATACATTCCCTGGATCGTGTGAACAAATCACATCGCTTTGAGGGGGAAATAATCCACACTCCTCAAACAAAGTTATCCGATTAAAAAATGGAACGTATTAAATGTATGTTTTATAAAAAAATTAAATAAGTAAAATGTAATAAGAAATTTCATAAATATCATATATAAACAGAGTGTCCCTCATAACTTCGAACCATGAAAGTTGGTAAAGTAAAATGAAACAATATGTTCGTTGGCCATTAGATGGAAGCGTGTGTAAGTGTAGGTATAACCTTTACCATAACAAAAATCCAGTATATTAAGGATAAGTGTGTTGTTATATAATAATATAATAAGAATATATGAGGGGTTGGACAATGGAAATAAAACTAGAAAGCTTGAGAGAATACATTACCTCTTAATTGGGAAACTACTTTTGGTTTCTACCAAAAGGATTCCTGGGAAGGATTTATACTAAAATGGAGGCTTAGAGTTATAGTGGAGTGATTTTGGGAATCTATATGGGAAGATATTCTTCATATATAAGTGTTTTGAGATTTTTCATGAATGGGGAGATGTGGCGGCCTTTTATAATGGAGGAAAAGGACTCACTTGATCTTTTGAAATCAAGTTAGGTGTAAACATGTTTTAACCAAAAAAATGTCATAAAAAACCAACCAAATTCAATAATGGAAGGATAATGTCTTAATTAATTCCATAAAAGGGTTTTTGGAGAATATTCTAGGTCATTTTGCCCCTTTAGTTAAAGGTTTAGTCCTTTATTATGCTAAATTTTACCATAATAATTGTAATTAATTTTAATTACATTCACTAATATTTTTATAAAAAACAAATTCCATCTTATTATAAATTAGAAATTATTTTTATTCCAAATATGGTATCCATTTTTAAAAATTCAAATTACATAATTGGTAGTAGTTAATTTAAATTTAATCCTGAAGATGGGACGACAATGCATGTTTTTACGGTAAAATGGTATGAAAGTTTTCTATTTTTTATAATCAATTAAAAATTAAAATTTATTCCAATGAATTAAATTGTATTAATTTATAAAAATGTTATCTAATTAATCTTTAAACAATATTAAAAATATAATTTAACCTTATAAATAAATTAGATAAAAAAGATGTTTTATACCAAAATTCTGTATTTTTAACTATTCATTAAATATGAAATGTTTCAGAAAAATATCAAAAATTCAGCCTAAAATAATGATTATATTAATATTTCCATGATTAAGTTTAGTTTTACGTATTAAATAAATTAATGTGTCAAAATTTTAATTTAAAATGGGTTCTCTATTAAAAGGTGCTAAAATTGTCGTTATAAAAATATATGTTTTATATGTAAAATAGAATTTATTCTTATCTTATTCATATCAAACATAATGTATTAATATAAAAATTATTTTATTTAATATATAACATATATATTTCATTAAGATCATTAATTAATTTTAATTAACTATGTTTATTAAGACAAAACTCCTTGGATGTATATAAATAATAATATTTCTTTTTTTAACCAATTGGTTCTTATTTTCATTTATCATTAGTTGGTAACCAATGAATTCATTTTTTATTTAGATAAACCATAAATTTTCATAATATAGTTAATACTAATTATAACTGGTACCATAACGGCTAGGTTATATCATATTAAATTAAATAATAATATTTTAATAATACATTATTATTTAGTGAAAATCGGTCTTACGTGTAATAGAAGCTATCAAGGAAGGTCATTTTTTCATGTAACACAAGATACCAAGGAAGGACACTCTTGCATGTAACATAATCTGTCAAGGAAGGCCTTTATTTAATGAAACATAAGCTAACTAAGTGTTTCATGTATTGAAATACATAGAATCTATTTTAATTAGTAAATATTTTATAAAGTATCAAGATATTATATTACCTTACGTGTTCGATGTCCCATGTCATACATGTTATCGAATAAAAGGTTCTTAATTTAGATTTTTAATTCATCAAATTCTCCCCACCTTATTTAAATTACATCCTTGCAATTTAAACTCGATCATGGTGATAGATTTTTTGATACTTCCTATGTTTGAAATCCCACATCCTGAGAAGGGTTTATAAGTCATCCTCTATTAAATAAAGTGTAATAAGTATATAGGCCACATGTACTACCATGTAACTGGGTCTCTAATAAGATAACATTAGTGTAAAGTAGAGATACATACTTAAAGGAAAAATGTAAATATTTATAATAAGTGAATGGGGTCATTAATCACAAACAACTGAATGATCAATGGAAAGTTGTGGACCTCAAAGACATAAATCTGTAATGATTTAGTAGACCATAGATTCAATAGAAATTAAGATATTGGGAAAACATTTTATTTTTAATACATTTTCCTAATGATGGGTAATTATTTTACTTCTTAAGAATATAATGAAATATTATTACATGATAGGTTTCAATTTCATATGAAATTTCCTAAATTTTGGTTTTCCATTGATCAAATTATAATTTATTCCTTTACTCCAAGAAATTAATTACCAATAATGTTTTTAATGACCGAAGCACTAAAAGACATATTTAAAGGATCTTGAGGCCTATAAAACAGTGATAATTCTAACTATTTTCTTTAACGATCTTCCAAAACCAATCTGGTATATAGATTAATATATAATCCTCAAAAGTGAAACTACTAGATTATCATTAACATTTATTCATCAAATTGTTTAACTAAAAAATTGAAAAAATAACCATGAAATTTCATAGGTTAGTGGTTGGAAAGAAACCCTTATCATCCTTTGGCCATGGGTTTAAGACCCACAGCCTTTCCAGATTTGATTGGCTATCACCCAACTTATAGGTCATCCTTTTATAAAACAAATTTAATATAATTCCTAAATTAAACTTTATGGAAATCCTTTAAATTAGGTTATTCACAAAATAGACTTTTTACTAAATATTTCAATAAAAACCTAATATATAAATACTTCATCCACTTATTTCCTCATAGTTATTTCCTTAGTCTAGATTTTTTCCATAATATCATTTATAGGATTTTTAAATCATGATACCCTATTTTCAATATAAACACCCTTGTTTTAACCTAGGTAATTCATTGTCAAAATCCATCATGGTGGTTTTTAAAGAAAATATAAATTATTCTAAACATATCCCCTAGGAATGTCAAAGCAGTTGTGCAGTAAGGCCCATTGTTGTATACCAGGTTACCCCAAGTTAGGCTCAAAATACCTTGTAATAGTAATTAATCCTAGCTACATATGTATCAAAACCACATACACTTGAATTATCCAGACATGGATGTATTTCTAGAAATAACCACATAATCTCTACCTTAACAAAATTCTAGGATTTTATTCTATTCTTGTCCTCAGATTCTACCTTAGGTCTATGTTCTCTAACCAATGTTTCCCTAAATATAGTTCTGAAGGATGATACTAAACTTCCACTGATACCAACAATAGTAACCTGACCCAAGAAAGACCAGAGTCAATGTCTACTACTATTACATTGGAAATATTACATGGAATTAAATCCCGAAGGATCGAGAGTTTAGTATTCTTGGTAAATGAGATACATACATGAGAAAAGAATACAATAATTCAAAGATAATTTTTTATTCTTTCTAAATAAATAGCTTCAAGGATAAATCTAATACATCTATTAAATCCATGTATATCTTTCAATCTATGCTTCTTGGATTACTAGAGAAATAAACATAAAAATGGTGAGCTCAAATTCTATGTAAGGGAAAAATGATGCAGAAGTACTAATGAATCAATGAGAATAATAATTATGACATGGTCAATAAATGAACTCACATTCCATATAACCAATAAACAATGTAAGTTCACTATATAATCAATAGAATGATAAGGAATATCATAAATATTACAGAAAGGTAATAACTAAAAACACATTCCATTGAAATAACTAGATAAGGTAAAATAAATATGGAAAGGTAAGAAACTGAAACACATTCTATCTAAATAACTGAAAATGAAATGTATCCATAGATATGTCGATGTAAAATATCATCGATGGATAATAACTAAAACTAAATGAGGGAAATTATTTCTTAATAGACATCATGTTTGAGGCACATGTAAAACTATAGCATCAATAACATTCACAATATAGTTTAAAAAACTCTAATATGCTAAACTAATTTTTCTCATGAGAACCTATCGATTCATTGAGGACCTATATAAATTTCAGGCTCCTCCCGCCATTTCCTGTCCATATAATTACACATATCAAATAATCAAAATAATTAATAGGCCTTATCAAATATCTTTATTGAATAAAGGATATGAAATTATCAATATTTTCCCAAATAATAAAATAATTATCAAATTATACATTATATGTAAAATGGTATATGGTTTAGGTAATAGTAATATACATGATGAATGAAATGGATAATTAGCGGGAAATTAAATGTTCAATGATCATAGAATATTGAATATTTCAAGGGGAATAACAAATGATTCAAATAAGTGAATTTGAATACTAGCCTTAGAAATATCTATAATAAGCCACCTAGAGAATGAATAAGGATGGTTTCAATAAATAAATCTCAAGTGGAGTAAAAATAAATGGTTATTGTTGATGATTAATATAAATACTATAAAATTATATTAAAAAAAATCCTTGAGGAAAATATCCTTTTATTATGAAAAACCTTTTTGAAATTTTTTTTTTAAAATAAATTTTAAAAACATTTTCATTAAAAAATAAACTTTTACACATGAAAAGGAAACTACAAATAAATGATGGTGGGTAAATATATACTTGTCCTATGAGGTAAAAGAACATTCTTTTTTCATTGTTAATGGTTAAAAATGAATTGTTAAAAAATTGATAAGAAGATATCATTGAAAACAATTATAAAAGAAAAAAGTGTAAAAATTCCTTTACCAAATCATTTTAAAAACATTTTTCTATTTTTTTTAAAAAAATGGGTTTTAGAAGAAAAATGGTTCTCTGACTAAAGAGAGAAATAAAGTTGAGTTTTCTTAAAAACATTTTCTAAAAAGTTTTGAGTACCAAATAGATGAAAAAATAGTACTAATACATGAAAATGGACATTAATAACCAGATAATAATGAATGGTTTTATTGAAAAATGGATATATAATATCCTAGAATGGAAATTCCATTGAAAGTTCATTAGTACTAGTCATAAGGAAAATAATCTTTTTACATCCCAAAGTGTCCCATTACACTCTAAAACAATTTAAATCATAATCCTAATGATGGAATAATATTGAATGAGGATTTTAAATACCATAAAGTTAAAATAATTCATGATATAAAATATCGAAATGGGTAGTATATACACCAAACAAAATAATTAAATGGTGAACATGACATTTATCTCATAGATGTTAAAAGATAGATGTAAATACCATACCTTGAGTTTCATTTTGGGAGAACGTCCTTTGACATCCTATATAATAAACTTATTTTAATTTTATAATTTCTTTAGAAAATTTTTCATGCTAAACATTACATTTATTTCACTTTATACTATGTAGTATACAACTACTTAAACAATTCTGTTTAAATCGGCTATTTACACCAAATTCGGATTATCTGTCAAAAACAACATTGGTAGGTCAACTATTCTCAATGGGGTCATTATATGACATCTAATGAATAATAATCATGAAATAATTATCATATTCATTCATTAATTATACCTTTAAAATAAATTATTAAATATGGTTAAGAAAGATGAACCAACATTACACTCATGGTGAAGGTAGGTCGTACGCACGCATGAGTGACGTTATTATTTTTCAATGATCATTATGGAAAGAAGGTAAGTAACACCAAATATTTCCAGAATGACCAATATGAAATAAATAATATATTATTTAATCATATATAATTATATATATAATTATTGTGGTGTAAAATGAATCACATCGTGTCGAGGAGGCAGTAGTCCACACATCTATGAATGAAGTTGTCACTTTTTATGTGTGTGAAGGGGTAATAAAAAAATTGGTATAGATATATAAAGTAAATTTCCAAAAAATTTAATTATTTTATTTATATCATATAGAGGTTGTTTATTTCACGTATTTTTAATTATAATCATTCTTTATTCATTACATGGACCGTGTGAATGAATCACATTGCTTTGAGGGGGAGGTAGTCCACACTTCCTCAAACGATGTTATTATATTAATGAAAAATGGAATGTATTAATGGTTTGTATTATAAACAGATTAAATTAGAATAAAGAATTAATAAATATCATTTATATCATATGAAAATATATTTTCCATCATAATGTCCAACTATGAAAGTTTGTAATGTAAAATGAACAATCATCGTTTTTTGTGAGGCAGTATTTCACTATACACTGACACAATATGTTCATTACCCATTAAATGTATGTATATTTATGTATAGGTATTACCATTAGAATAAAACATACTATTATATTGAAGATATCGTTTTTTATACATGAATCAAATAATAATATATGAGGGTTTGGATAATGGAAATAATAATAAAAATCTTAAGAGAAGATCTAACCTCTTAATCCGGTAACTACTTTTGGTTTATACCAAATGGATTTCTTGTAAGGATTTCTATCCAAAGGGATGAATCAAGGTCTATGGTAGGGATTTTTGGAATCTATATGGGCAAATATTGGTTGAAACTAATTTGTTTGAGAGGTGTGAGGAATTAGGAGAGGTTATGACTTTTTATAAGGGAGGAAAATGATTCACTTTGTATTTTGAAAAAATGTTAGGTTTACCCACAATTATACCTAACAAAAAGTTATAAAAAACCAACCAAACTCAATAATGGAAGGTTAATTGCCTAATTATTTCAATAAAATTATTTTTGGAGAAATCATGAACTTGATCCATACTTTTTGGAAAATAAAGTTGATATGTCACTAATCCTATGTGATCAAGGATCTCAAAGGGGCCAATATTCCTCGGGCTAAAACATCTCTTTCTTTAAAAATTGTATGAATCTCTTCCATGGTTATATTCAAAAGAAAACTTTTTCCTTAACATCAAAATTAAAGTCCATTTAGTAGAAGTCAGTATAGCTCTTTTACCGACTCTAGGTAGCTTTTATATGTTTTTGTATTGATTGAATCTTTTTTTCCATCACTTTAACATGATTAGGTCCATGTATCTTTCATTCCACAACTTCATCCCAAAATATTTTGAGTTCTACAATGCTTTACATTCAAAGATTCATATATAACCATTTAAATAATCGAGTGGAAGCTTTTTTATATGAGAACTCAACCAATGGGATAAGTTTATCACATCCTCATTTAAATTCCATCAAGTGTGATCTTAGCATGTCCTCAAGTGTTTGAATAGTCCCTTTAGATTTTCTATCAGTTTGGGGGTGACAGGTCAAGATAAAAATTAATTTAGTACTAAAATATTATTGAATGCTTCTATAGAATTTAGAGATCAACCTTGGATCACAATCAAATAAGATCAAAAGTGGAACCCCATGAAACCTCACCATTTCCTTGACATATATCATGGAAATTTTATCAAGTGAAAAATCTTCCCAAATAGTGATAAAGTGGTCAATCTTGGTGAGTCAATCCACCACAAACCATATCATATTTTTTCTAAGGATGTTTTTGGGAGACTGGTGATAAGGTCTATAGTGATATACACCCATTTCAACATGGTTATAAGAAATGGATTCATCATCCCTTTGTAATTTTTTCCCACTACATTAACATGATGGAACAATGAACACCTTGATAAATACTCTGTAATATCCTTCTTCATGTAGTCCCATAAAAAGTGTTCTTAAAGATCATGGAACATATTAGTACTTCTGGGGTGGTGTAGAAAGATAGGATATGTGAATTATACAATAGCATAGTTATTATCTCAGGTGATGAAGGAACAAAAAGCCTCATTAAAAACTAAATTACATCATCCTCATCAATATGGAACTCATGTAGATCAAATTCCTTTATTTATTTCAACATTTTTAGCTATAGATCATCCCATTATATCTCTTTTGTCTTCTCTTAGATAGATGGCTGGGAAATCATTTGAAAGAGGTGAGATGTATTCCATATCATTAAGATTTCAAGACATATCCTTTTCATATACATGATGATAATGTCTCTCTCTATTTGCATCATGGATATAGTAGCATGTTTTTTTCTGTTAAGAGCATCATCGAACTAATTCTCCTTTCTCGGATTGTAGTGAATAGAGAAACCGTAGTCCATTATTAGATCGAAACATTTTCTTGGATGCATATTGATATACTTCTATGTGACTATATACTTTAGACTCTTATAATCGGTATATATGTCAAACTTCATACCATAAAGATAGTGTGCACAACTATTTAGAGTAAAGATCATATCATCTAACTCTAGATCATGCACCAGGTATTTCTTCTCAGGGATCTTTAAATATCATGAGGAATAGGTTATCACTTTGTCATTCTGCATGAGTACACAACCCAATACATTCTTTGAATCATTACTATATATCAGAAAACTTTTTCCACATATTGGTAGTGTGACTACATGTTAAGACCAAGATGATAAGGATGACTATCATATTTATGTATTATTTTTTGTTGTCAAGGACATTTAAGAGGAAAATAAATCACCTCACTTTTTATTTGGTGAAAATCATACTGAACATCATATTTAAGAAAATAATACTCACAATGGTTAAAAAATTCCATTATAATGGGAATATGTTTTCGGGATGAAGAGTATCATTTTACTCACCCTAAATCTAGAATGAATGTTTTAATTGTAAAGGGGAAAATCAGTGTCTTCTTGACTTCAGTGAAAATTTAATGATTCTTTGCTGATATTGGAGTTCTAATAAATCATTAGTATATTTTAAATATAGTGATGAATTATTTATGAAATAACTGGGAGAAAAAGATTCTACCAATCATATTCAGTTTGATCATAATCATAAAAATTGTATTCAGGTTGAGAAGGAAAGAAAGATGTTGATAAAATATAGGTAAGTAGAAACACTTTACTTGGTAGATTATATGATGATGAAGCTGATATTCAACATAATCAATGTCATGAAGGAATTAAGGGTACTTGTTGAAAGTTTAAGAAAGAATATAATTGATGAATTTGAATGATTATAGTCTCAATATCATCATAATTATATTACTAGATGAATAATTGTTTAATGGAGAAGGAGGATGATCATAATGAAGGTGCTAGTTTTTAGATAAACTGAATGCCAAAAATATTTAAATCCTAAAATAAAGAAGATAGCGAGAATCATATTCAAAAAAGAACTAAGCTCTTAATGTTGATCCATTGGATTTAGCATGTCATCATATTCATCAAAGGTTGAATTTTTTGTGATAAAAATTGACCGGTATCATATTTAGAAGGGAATGAAGTTGTTAAAGTTTGTACTGTTGATACCGGTCCATCAGACTCAGTATGCCATCACAATCATTAGAGGAAGAATTTTTTGAAACTGATGAATGTAAAGAAAATAAAAAGTATGTGGTGGGAAATATGAATAATAAATTCCAAATTTTACAATAAGTTAGTTAACCATTTAAAATAGGTTTAATTACGTTTTTTATCATTCAAGTGGGTCATGAAAATAGATAAAGAAGAATATATTATTTTACATTTGTCTTCATCGTAATGAGGCGGATCATAATGAAAAATCAGAATGGGAAATAAGAATCAGACAAATGTTTTTAAAGAAGTCATAAATTATATATAAATCTATTTGAAGATTCATGATGGTTCGAGAAGTGTTGAGAAGCTTATATGAAGGAAAGATGAACCTGAAATTCAAAGGAACATATAGATTTGTAAAATGTGATTGAGAGGAAATATTTTCAGGAATCCCACCCAAACAAAATTTGGGGTGAGTATAAAAGGTAAATTACTTTGTAATTTATGATAGATGTAATATTCATGGTGAATAAGAGACAAGACATAGATTTAGTGAGAATGAGAGGTTTCCAGATTGAATTTTGTTGAAGAAGTATTTCATATAGAAGAAGCATATGAGAAGAGACAAGATTGTATTCAACTAATCATTGTATTGGGATGAATCATCAAATTGGAAAAATTGTATTGGGATTTCTAGATTGAAGATGAAATGGTTTAGAATTTTCTCAAATATATTTTAACAAGGTCATATATTTATCTTATTGATAAATTAGACTGGGAGAATCAAACTGAGTTTTATAACAAAGCCCATAAAAGATATTACCATCTTCTAGGTAATAAATTACATATTTTTTATAAAAAAGTACACATTTGTGATAGTTGATAAATAATAATAAAAATTATTTTTTTCTAAAATTTGTATTAAATAATTTGTTTTGGAAGGATAATATACACTATTGAATTGTTTACATAGTGACACACAAGTGAAAGGTCATATCTTACTCAATGTATTCCAAACAAAATGATTGTACTCTTGTGGATTGTGTGGTATTAGATCATTTTCTAATAATACCAAGGAAGTAGATATTCTTGTTGAATAATAAACCTTGTAAATTATTGTGTTCTTATTGATGTGGGTTTTAATTATTTTCAATAAGAAAAGAAATATTTAACATGAGAAAAATGTTTTTTAATAAGTAAGGAAATATAAAAGAAAAATATATCACTAAGTCACCCCTCCCCCTCTTAGTGATACAATTATCTTGGCTGGGCAATTGAAATTAGAATCAGAGGTAGGTTCCCTTAATTTATTCATTGTTGATGTTTTGAAGAGCAGTTGATGGATAATTTGAATTGTGTCAACAATAAAGGAATCCTTATTTTCTATGGTAATAATTATCATATCTATAATGATATAATGTTTCCCCATCTTTTGTCTATTAGATATGATTTTCTTGAAGAAGCAATAGATGTATTTCCTCCTATTGATGAAAAATTTCATCTTAATCTATTGATAAGAATAATCATGAGAGTGATGGAAGGGACAAGAATTATTTACGATCATAACTTTCTAAAAGTGAATTTTTAAAGGTGAAGGGTGTTTCCATAGCTAAAGGTATATGGGATAAGCTGAAAAACATATATGAATGCAACACAAAAGGGAAGAAGAAAAATTACCAATCTAGATGATGACGTATGAAGACTTGAAAATGGGTGGTAATGAATCTATTGGGGACTTATTTACCTGGTTAAAAACATCGACAACACTATCAGATGTCTTAGTTAAAATTTTGAGGATTCTATAGTTATTGAAAAGATATTAAGAATTATTACTGACAAGTTTTATGCTAATGTTTGTTAATTAGAAGATAGAAATCATAATAAATTATCTATAGATGACTTTCATATAACTCTCATCACTTATAAAAAAATTAGGTATAAAGATATGAAAATAAAAATAAAATTTGATAGAGAAATTTCGTTCAATACTGCGAAGAATGTGAATTCAATGAAGATTATTATTGAAGAAGAAGGTGGTTATTTTGATTCTGAAAATTAGGTATGTAAAAATCATGATGATATTTATCCCTTTATTCTAAAAATGTGAGAAGTGGTATAGGTAAATATAAAAGAAAATTTTCCATTGAAATGTTTTCAATATGGATTCATTGGGTACTTTACAAAAAAATATTCACAAAGAAAGAAAGAAAAAGTTGGTGACGAAGAAGAAATAAGGCCAAGAAGATCATGGAAGAAATAGGATGTAATGGAAAATTTTCTTATATAGGGAAGGTTAAAAAAAATTCTCAAAATCTAATAGGTGTATTTTCTTATCTAAAGATACAGAATTAGAAGATAGTAAAGCTAAATCAAAAATTCTACTGAGCATGTTGGTAAGAATACGTTTAGTGTAATAATTAATGATGAATAATTCATAATCAGTAGTTTTGATTAAGAAGAAACTCAACATAAATTTATTTTAAAATAAGATTTGAAATATATTTGAGAAATATTATAAGTCTTGAAAATCAAAACAAGAAGTTGGAAGATGAAATTTCCTCATAAAAAATTCATGATATTTTTTTAGATGGGAAAAAAAGATGCAATTGGATATTAGTGATTTGAAAATAGATCTTAAGGAAGAAAGGAATTGTAATGACCATCTAGAATTGAAGTTAAAGGAATAAAAATAAAATTTAGAACTTGTCCAGTAAAAACTTTGTAAAGATGAAAATAAAATTATATTTCCATATATTCTATATATGAAGTTTGTGAAAGTTTTCATAAGGAAAAAACTGAAAAGGATAAAAAAGTAACCATCAAAAGTTGATAGGAAAGATAGAATTATTTCTGGAAATACGAAAGCTTAGAAATTTATGCCTGTGGTTAAGATTAACAATGTTGATAATTCATAAGTTTTTTGAAAAACCTGAGTCTAAAAATGTTTCTATAAATTATGAATATGTAAATGTTTATACTATTTCTAGTTATGACAAGGATAAAAGGAGAAATAAGATAAAAAAGAATATTCTGATTGATAACAGAAAGCTTGGTGGTCAACAAAATTCAGATAAGAAGGTTGCTAAGAAACATATTCATAACTCCAGTCAGTACGGAAGCTATAGAGGAAAATATTATTTCTATGGTTACTACAGGTATTGTGATGGAATCATAAATAAATTAAATATTTGTTGGTTCAAACAACAACATTACTACTATTCCATAGGTTATGAATGTCATAAGATTAAGGGGAGTCAATCTTCTCAAAAGAATAAGTATGAAAATGAAGTCAAAAGAAACTAGATAAAGATGGTGTAAAAATTAAAAATAGGTTCCAACCCCAAGAAACTATTTTTGAGAGATGTGTACTACCAGGTTGTCTTTATAAGGGTTTTATTTTTTTGTTACCGGAACAATATAATTTTCTTAACATTTCTCATAAGCTAAAGGTGAGGAAAGAAAATTCTATTGTTTTTCAAACTACCCTCAAATCATTTAAAGGTGAACACCCTTGGATTCTTGATAGCGGGTTTTCCTCACACATGAAAGGATATTAAATTTTTTTGAATAATTCAAAATACTTCAAAGTGTTAACTATGAAATTTAACAAGGATGGAACAATAATAATCAAAGGTGTTGGATCAACTATCATTGGGAAAGAAAAGTTGAAATCTAAGAAATATTTATATATTGATGAGTGGAAACATAACTTGTTGAGTGTTTCATAATTGTGTGATGAAGGTAACAATGTTACCTTCGGGAAAGTTGTATTTTTTATGAAAATTGATAAGGATAAAATGGTTGTTACAAGAGGCCAACATACAAAGGGAAACATATTTCAAGTTATTGAGGTACAATACTCTTGTTACTTGGGTATGGTAGAAGAAAATTAATTATGGAATAAAAGGATGGGAAACATGTTTCAAATAAAAAATAGTATGTTATGGAAGGGATATTGTGTTCAAGATATTATTGATTTTCAATGAATAAGAGATTTTTGTTTCACTATATTTCATAATGGAAGATTTACAATGTCTGTGTATAAGAATGTTGATATTTGTTCAAAAAACCCTTGGAACTTATTCATTTCGACATCTATGAACCAATGACAGAACAATAAAAAAATGATGATATTTACTTCATCACTCTCATTGATTAATTTAATCACATTACTTGTGTTATTAATATGAAACATAAATCATATTCTCTAAGAATGTTTAAAGGTTTTAGGAGAAAATCTAAGAATAAATGTGACTATTCAGTGAAAAAGATGAAAACTAATTATGGTGATGAGTATAAGAAGGAATAATTTGAAATTTATCCTTAGATGAATGGAATTTTTCATGAGTATAGTTCCTTATACACACCTCATCAAAATGGGGTTGATGAATGGAAGAATATATGTTTGGTGGAAATGGGGAGAACTATGTTACTAGAACAAGGTCTTTCTTATTCGTATTGGAGGCAACCCATGAGTATTTTTGTTTATATTCAAAACTAATGTTTCTATAGTCCATGTTTGTATATGATACTATGATCACTTTTTTATTGAAAAACTACATGTTTGAAACACTTAAGAGTTTTTAGGAGTCCATGCATTATAAAGAATAAAGGTGTAAATCTTGGAAAGTTTGAGCAGAAAGGTGAAGATGGAATTTTTCTTGGTTATTCTCTAGAAGGAAGAGGATATAGATGTTTCAACAAAGAAATAGAAAGAATTTTTTATTCTAATAAATCTAAAGGTTTTGAAAAATATATTAAGGATAAATATAATCAAACAGATAATGAAGTTGATCAGGATTAAGAAAGTTTTGTCAACATTTTTGATAAGGACACATCTAATTGTAATCCTTCTCAAAAACAAGAATCATACTCAGCTATTTCAAGTGATGAAGAAGAATCTCTAAAATCACATCCCAAGATGAGGAATTCAGTGGAAAATTAAAACATTATTGTTGTTCAACATAAAAAGGTTCAAAAAATAAGAAAAACAAATTCTATTACATGTACTTATTTGTATTCAAATATTGGGCCAAATGATGTGAAAAAAGATTTTGAGTATCTAAAATGGGTTCGGTCCATGAATGGAGAGTTAGACCAGATAGAAAAGAATTATTCATAAGAACTCGTACCTAATCCTGATAACAAAAATGGTATTGGTACAAAGTGGGTTTCCCAAAACAAAATGAATGAATAAGGTGAAGTGATAACAAACAAGGAAATATTAGTATGTATATGTTACTCTAAAATAGAAGGTGTTGATTTTTCTGAAACATTTTCTCTGGTGGGAAGGTTATAAACAATCATCATTTTTCTTGTTATTTCTACACTATGAAGTTACAAAATTTTTCAAAAATAATATCTTTCTGAAAGTTGATAATGAAATGTTCTTACCAAATTCTAGGTAAGAAATTGGATTGGGAAATCATACTGAGTTTTGTAACAATATTTAGAAAAGTTCTTACCAACTTCTAGGTAAGAAATTGAAGAATTTTTTTAAAAATAATACATTTGTGAAAGTTGATAATGAATCACCATATCATGTATTGTTACAAAACATTGAATTTCATCATTTGTTATAGAAGGATCAGATTCACTAGTGTGTTCTTTATATAGAGTTACATGAGTGAAATGGAATATCCTACTCATTGTATTCCACACAAAAGGATTATCTTCTAACAGATCGTGTGGTATTAGAACATTTCAAAATCATAGATAGGATGTATCTATTCTTATTGAATAGTGATAGTTATAAATTCATGTTCTCCAATAGATGTGTGCTTTAATTGTTTTCAATAGGGAAGGAAATATTTAATAGGATTCTAAGTATATTACATAATTAAGGAAATATAAAAGAAAAATATATCACTGATTCACTCTCTCCCCCTCTCAGTGAAACAATTATCTTGGCTGTGAAATTATAGTACAAGAACAATGATTAGCCTATTCTTGATCTCCTTAAAACATTCTCATATCTTCATCCATAAATAATTTACCCCATCTTGTGGTAAATAAGTTAGTTGGATAAAAAATAATGATAAAATTATCACAAAATTTAAATAGTAACGATAAAATCTATAAAAATATAGATTTCTATGACACTAGTGGGTCTAGGTTATTCTTAAATTGCCTTTGTCTTTGAAGTGTCCACATAAATTCCATAAATTGTGATCATGTTCCCCAATAATGTGACTTCGTGCATCCAAATGTCACACTTTTTGAACATAGAATACTTTTTCTCCTTCCATTATATCACCATCACAATCATTAGATTCTCTTCATGTTCCTACTTAATATTGGAATAAATGAGAATATAATTGATAAACAGTACCAAATATTTGTTGAGGTGGTCTCTAAAAAATATATTCATCAAATCCATAAAGATTTTAGGAAAATTAGTAAGTCTTAAGGTAATTACTATAAACTCATAGTTTCCATACCTTGTATGAAAATTAGTCTTATTAATATGTTCTGTCTTCAACATTAGTTGATGATATCCATAAAATAGATACACGTTTGGGAATTCTTTCACTCCTCTTAGTTGATTGACAACGTCATAAATCCTTGGTTGAGGAAATTTTTAATTTATAGTAATCTTTTTAATATCTTGGTAATTAATATACACCTATTTTGATCTATCTTTCTTCTTGTCAAAGAGCATTGGTGCCCCCCTAGGTGATGTACTTGGTCTTATGAAACATTTTCCCAAATTCTCTTGTTGATACTTCTTTAACTCCTCCATTTCAATCAAGGCCATCCTATATGGGAATTTCGAGATAGGAGTGGCTCTGAGTATGAAATCTATTGAGAACTCTACCTCACGATCATGGGATTCTAAGTAACTTTTTGAGAAATACATCAATGTATTCCCTAACAATGGACATTTCCTCCAAGTTAATACCTTCCGTTGACTCAACCATTTGGGCATGTTATGCTTCTCTACAGGGTATCAACACCCACACTGTTGATGGATTTTCCAAATAATATTCATGATATTCCTTGAATTTTTAGAGGATCATGAGATGGTTCAGAATATAATGATATATTTTTTCCAATAGTTTATTTTTTCTTTATATAATGAAAGCCAATACATGTCCAATATAGCATCAAATATCAACAAGGGAAATATAATAAGATTTGAAACAAGAATAATCCCAAATAAGATTATTGTTGAAGAGTCCAACACTTTGGTTGTATTGATTACACCACAATGATTTGTATGGATATTTCCACTTAAAGGTATCAGGGCTTCAATTCAATAGTTCTAGAAAACTAATATGATATAAATGAATATGTAGAACCAGAATCAAATAATACTTTCTCTATTATTTAGTGAATAGGAATCATACCTTGTATGAATTCATTTTTACACTCCACTTCATTAGTAGTGATAATATAAGGTTTCATTTACTCCTTTGAAATTGGTGATTGCCGACACTGGTTGCCCTCAAGGACATGTGGTTTAGTGCACTTTCTTTAATAACACCCTTGGTCCCTATAGTTGAAGCATTGAACCATGGGTGGTGCATTAGGATGTTCCTTCCTTTCCTCTATCATGTTTGTCATATTCTTCATGTATCTTCAATATTTATTAGCTTGGTGTCCTTCTTTCCCTCACTTGAAAAATTTCCCCACCCCTTTGAGGTAATTAACATGATTCTTCTTCCCAAATTTTTGACATGTGGGTAGTTGGATCCTATTTCCTTATTTGTCATTTGACCCACAATGATGAAACCCTATTCTTCTCTTATTATCTCCATAACCATGGGACCATTATTTGAAATCCATATCTACTTTAAGGGAACATTTAACCACATCTTCAAAATTCCCAAATTCCTATATTTCTAGATCGTTTTGATGGTTTATTTTTAAAACAATAAAGAACATATCTATTTTTCTATCAGTATTGATAAAAAACCCAAGGAATACATTTAAAACCTTATGAAGATTTCATAATAAGATGTGACAACTTCACCTTCCTTTTTCTTTAGCTATATGAATTCTCTTTGAATTTTTATTAATAGTTCAAGGGAAATGCTTTGTATGAAATATTTTCTTAAATTATTCCCACTCGATCTCTTCCATTTAATAATTTGTATTTTTTTTCTGTATCAATTACTTCTATTGAATAGCTTTTACATATAAATTATAAATTGCAAGAGTCACCATCTCCTTATTAGAGAAATAGATCATAGAAATTGTCTTCTTTATTGAGTTAACCCACTATTCCACATCATGTAGATTGGATGTTCCACTAAACACCGATGGTCATTTTTTCATTATGGACTCAATGGATAATTGATCCTTCTTTTGTGAATATGTACATTCCACATTGTTCATGTTATTATTAATATCTCGAGACAACTAGGTAATAATTTCTACAATGTTTTGAACTCAACCTCCCATGGAATTGAGGATCTCATTTTGATAATTGTTTATTGTCACTCACACAAGTTTTAGGCCTAGTTTCTCCTGGTTCCTACAATTTTCTAGAATAGAAAATGTTAGAAAAAAAACATAAGTCAATAAATCATGAGTAATTTATTCTTTCATGAAATTAACACTAATGAAATATCTTATGGGATCCCTATGTCTATAATTTTCTAAACATAGTTTTCTAGGATGTTTTACCTATACATAGACTTATACTAATGGTTTTTACTCCTTTTTTCTAATCATAATTCCAAAATTAACTAAACCATTATTATATACCAACTATAGTGGCCCTAATTTTTTATACATAAATATTACATCATTTTAAATATAAACAACATTATAGAGTTACAAATCTAGGATCTAATTGTTTATTTCTTAGAAAAATTAGGCTGTTAAATAACTTGTACATAAAAAACATAATTTTTTTAAAATACTTCTTCATTATCCTTATAAAATATCATAGTATCCTTAGTACACGCAATTACCTAAGGATATACATCAATGAAAGGGGTAAGACAAAAGACATGTAAGAGGATGAATAAGGAACATGAATCAATATCACATTGGTGTGAATAATCATCATATCATAAGCCTAGGATCATTATCAATATCATGAGGTAAAAATGTGATAAATTCATTGAATGCGGAAATGCATAAATATGAAACATCATGTCATAGTGGTCAAATTCCACATGTAGTTGTGAATAAAGCTAGCATCATGTTAACACATAACATATGTGAATAATCATAAAATCATCACTGTAAAACAATCTAGCATCATATTCACATATAATAAAAATTATCTCATGATATACAACACATTACCCAATGCATATATAATTTTGGCCTAGTCATCACATCATAATATTTACATAATCATCCATGTCACATAGAATGTGTAACAATCCTTTCATGAAATAACCCATGGAAAGGAATGGTTTTCATGAGGATTTCAAAAATTATGATTTTATAAATAAACATCAGGTTCCAAAATGAAAAATGGGGAAAAAAAATTTTCTATAAGAATCATAATTCCTTAGTTAATAATAAACAACTCAAGAGGAGTCAATGATGTGTTTTGGAAAGAAGTGTTATTTTGGAAAATCATTGTATTTTCCATAAAATCAAATAAAAAACATTTATATCCCAAAAAAGAAGATGGAAGAATAAGGAAATTATATTTAAGGAACATTAGAGGACTATTTATTCCAAATATGTAATGAAATATGGATAACCCAATGAAAAAGAGTTGGGTTCATGAATCCCCTTACCTTAATTCCTTTATTATTTTTTCACTTTTCCACCTCTTGAATAATAAACAAATATTTATTAAAAAACTAATAAATATGTTAATTATATCCATTTATACAATTATTTATCAATTATAATCATTTCATTTTATTTATTAATTTCTATTGATGAAATTGACGTGTTTTGATATTATGATTTTCCTAAAAATTTCATGTTTCACTTTGATTTCTCAATTTTCATCAAGAGTCATTTATAGAAAAGTATGATTAACTCTAGTAGATTATAATAAATGTAATTATTTATTTATATATTATATATAATTAATAATATCCATCCATGAATGTGGTTATAATAATTGTCTTAGAAATGTCTCTGCAGGTGGTCAATCAACCTTTAACGGGACGTTGTTAAAAGAGGGGAAAGAGAAGTATTGCATTTATATTTGTCATAAATATTAAAATTACATCATTTTAACATAAATAAAATAATTTTAAATTATTGAATAATTATTTTTATAGTATATGGTTTTTAAATGAATTGTTAAAAATAAGAAAGAGAATAAGAAAAAAGGGAAAAGTTATTAGAGACTTAATCTATCCTCAATGTAGCTTCTCTTGTAAGAGGCTATAACACCCTTAGTGATTAGAGTTGGATTGCTAAAAAATGTCCCTAAGTAATGTAATGGGATTTAGAGGGAGTATTTGGGATGATATTTTACTTTGGAATGTTTGAGAGGAGTGTGTTTCCAAGGGAAGGGAGAGGGGTTATTTATACATTAAGAGAGGTGTATTTTTAGAATAAAATATTTAATAAAATAATATATCAAAGAGTAAACATATAATAGTGAATTTTAAAAAAAATACATTATATATAAATATAATATAATGGTCTTAAGACTTTAAATCCACTTTATAATTCTAATTCATTCTCTTATTGAAAAGAAAATTGATGAAAAAAAGAAATTGATATTTTAAGGAATCACTTTTGAATTTTGGTTTTGGAAAGTGATTTTTAGGTTTGAAAATTAATTTTATTGTATTTTAATGACTCATTTATGAAATTAAATATATAATTTCTTAAAATAAATTTCTATAAAGTATTATGTCATTATTAAATCATGAATGATGTAACTTAAGATACATCGATTATGTGAAAAACTATATTTTTACTATTCACCTAAAAATTAATGTACTTAAGAAAATTACCAAAAACTCACCCAAGGAAAATTTTAACATGATCATTAAAAAAATGATACTAATTTAATAAAAATAAATATCTAAATTAGGTAAAATATAATTTTTAATAGGAAAATAATGATTTTTACAAAATACATTAAAATACAGTTTTTAAAAAATATGCTTTATTTTCATTGAGGTTTTTAATAATGATATTAATTTTATTGAATTATAATATTTTTATTTATCTAAATTAATCATGATAAATGTTATTAATATCATAATTTATTATTTTTTGGTAAAATCACTCTTCCAATGGTCGTGTTACTATTCCCAACGATCAGGTTACTATTCCAACGGTCACATTACTATTACAACAGTCACATTACCTTATATATTTACCACTAAATTCTTTCATTAAATATTCAAATCAATTCCTCTCAAGGTTATATATTTCTATTTTAAATAATTTTTATTGGTTTACCATAATTTTGTTTCTTTTATATAGTGTTGGTAGTGGGGCCAATAATTCTAGTATATGAGGTCGATCTATATTTTCTCATTTTATATTTTTATATTTTATACTTTTTGTCCAGTTGTAATGTTTGGAAATTTAATTAGTTTCACAGCTAATTAATGTAAAAATATTTTTTAATATAGTTTTTTATTGGTTTCTCTATATTTTTTTATGTGTATTATATATAATATAATAGAACACACATTTATTCAGGAAACAAATTTTACTAATCAACATTATGTCATTACAATGGGGCAACACATCTCCCGCCTCAACCT
This sequence comes from Viscum album, assembly GCA_963277665.1. Taxonomy (NCBI): domain Eukaryota; kingdom Viridiplantae; phylum Streptophyta; class Magnoliopsida; order Santalales; family Viscaceae; genus Viscum; species Viscum album. Next base: position 955,839,501 of record OY728148.1, on the reverse strand, counting down.
AAATGTTCAATATAACTCTAGATACCTATCTGATGAGGAGTAGTTGAGTCCTCCCTAGACTCTAGTACCTATCTTACTCCCCAACCACTACTATACTATGATAAGTTCTAAAAAAACTTATGATGATGGCCCATTCTTCCTCAAACATGGTACTCCATAGTGGTGTATAAAGAGTACGGTTTATTGTGGTTTAACTTTCTACACTGATGTACTATAATGGAATATAATCCTATGCTGGATTCCAACTACCCTAACTGGTCTTCATGCCATTTCCTTGGAAAAAACTATCATAGAATCACTTCTTGCCACTAAAATAAGTGATCCAATTTTACCCTCTAGAAATAGCCTGGCTAACTCTTGGTTCCTCTCTCATATTATTTGATGTGATGAGTTCATGATTCATCAAATCTAAAAAGCTACTCAGAATAAAAACATTCAATTATGACCTGACCTCATAGTGAATACCATCTTGAAAGTGATTCTCCCAAGAGATCTCATCAATAGCTAAATATGGCCCAAAGCATTGAAGGTTGGTGAAATGTTCAACATAGTCCATCGCTGATATTATATCCTATATCATATGCATGAACTAATGATCCTTCTCATACCTCATCATCTATGGATATATGTGGCTCAATAAATTCAGCTTGAATTCCTTCCAAAATAACTCCTCCTTCTTCCAATCCTGCTCTAGAATATCCCACTAATGTTTGGTAGGTCCACTGTGCATATACACAACAAGATTCTCCCTCCTATATGTGGGTGTCTGAAGATGATTTAAGATTGTATATATTGACTTCATCTAGAACTCAGCTACCTTGGAGCCTCCCTCCCCAGTGAACATAGGTGGATGTTGTATCAGAATCTCTCTCATCAACTCATACATCAAAGGCACGATGAAAATAGTCTCCTTTCCAATGGATTGCATGACCCTTAAGAAGTTTCGGTGATGAATAACATATATTTGATCCTCAAGAGCTACAGGAAGCTCTAGTTCATCAACGTTAGAAGATAACTGATTTCCACTCACTTAGAACTCATCTCGAAGATGATGAGGAGTCATTTTATCTACAGGAAAAACACACTCATATAAGCTTTGGAAAAAAATAAAGTCAGCCTTAAAAGGTGATATCAGTAGAGAACCATTACTCTATGTCTCTCTAACCTTGTATTATAAGTGTTTTGTGATTAAATAATTGTTTATTTCATTCCATTTTTCAATTATAATAGATATATTATTTCATAATTCATATTGGAAAGTATATAACACATTCAATAAACATGTCCCGTCATGAAAAATGCATGTCAATATATATATATATATATAACCCTATGTGCCTATCAGGATGCATGCATACTCATATCTCACCATACTAGTCCATGAGTGTAAATATCATTAAACAATAACATCACAAAATAATAACATCACACAACACAAAAATCAACCAAGGTGAAATAACATCAACAGTAACAAGAGAACAACATAAAAAATAATCCCATCCCTGGAACAAAATTTTCCCCCCTTACATAGGTTAGCTACTCCAATGAATAAGCTCACTACCAAGTTCCAATAGATCCTAGTATCCTTTATACTTTTTCCAAAAAAAATAAATCAATAGAAAATAACAAGACGGTCCTCTAATACCACTATGTAATGTACCCTGATCTAGTACTCTCTCACATAGTTAAAATGATTTGGTAATTAGACATCAATAATGCATCCCCATGTTCTAGAGGCTATTGACAAGTAGCGAGGCTGTGATATTTATAGTGGGGAGACTATACCCCCTGGTAAAACATAGTGAAACTAATCCATAGTAATAAAAGTAAGAGTAACTAAGAAATAGTGGAAATAGTATATCACACAGCAAGGAAAATAAAAGGAGGAACCTATAATGATGAATAATGACAAGCTAAGATGTATCTAAAAGTAAAACTGAAACCAATACAAACAAAATAATCCAATCACATTAAATAGTCCCAAAAGGCTCTGTTCTCGATCCCCATGTCATACCCATCTCCAAAATATTTCCCATCCAGCAAGAAACAAAAGAATCCACAATAATGTCCCTTTCCCTGGCCCAAACATGCATCCATGTAAACTGCTCGAGTACTAAACGGTTCCCAAATAGGGTGTAAATAAAACTCAGTAGGTCAACACCACATCCCTAAACACAACTATTATGATAATTATTATATGCAATAAAGTGTAAAATAGATTTATTAATTAACTAATTAATATAATATTTCAATTAACCTTTTTCAGACCCATGATGAAATGTCTTTGAGCATGTAACACAACCATTCCATATATATCTATATACCATGGAAAAATCAGACTATCAGGTATCTCTCATTGTATAATAATTTCATCCTCCGATCATCACCCTATATAAATGCATTTCAGCTTGTGTCCCTGTGAGTAGCCTGATATATAAGCATTTCAGTAAGTATCACTGGGAATTCCCTACAATATAAGCATTTAATCCTCCAAGAAAATCCCTATATATAAGAATTTTAGCATGTATCACTGGGCCAAGCCTATGATATAATAATTTAAACACCACTAGTATATCCCTATATAAAATCATTTCATCACCAACTCAACAAGTCATAATAGTATGGATATCATAATATGACATCATAAATCTCAATGGTTAATTATGAAAATTACAGTATTTATTTCAAATAAACATTCATTTATCTCTAAAATGATCAACAGTCATATCAATAATCAGTAATATAATACCTAGGAATTATAAATCAAGAAATCACCTAAGGTATCATGTCATACTCACCATGATTTAAACAATTATCCTAGTTCTTTTCACTCAAATGTTTTCTCACACAACATGTATCCATAATCCAAGTTGCATCATCCATTGAATCTAAAGGAATCCAATCCATGAATTACTATAAATCAACTAATTAATTATAGTTCAAATTGCATTGTCATAATCAAAATATTTCATATAATTCCCAATTAAATATACCATAGGGTTAGGTTTAGTCTCCATACCATTAACATGTGATTAACACAACGCTTCTAATGACAAAATCAATTAAATATGAAGTCATAGAAGATCACAAGAAGAACCTAGATTAACGCAAAACAAGATCAACTCCCAAAACAAAATCCATTTTCAAAAGATGTACACTACAATGAAAAGTAATGATGGTTGAGAAGAGGGAAACAGAAGTGAATAAACTCGCCAAGGTTCGAATGAAAAAATGGGACATCTGGAAGTGGGGAAGATAATTAAAATTACATAGAGTTCACCCTAGGAGAGAGAGAGGAGAGGCTATAATAAAAAATAATGAGATTCATAAGTACACGACACACTTAAAACTACTAGGTATGAGGAATACGTGATGTGTAATCCTTTCATGTCATGTATTTCCTCATTTTTTAAGTTATGCTGGAAAAACCTTTTGCCCCAGGTTAATATTTATTTTGGTCATCATTTACACGATGTGAATTTGGTTCACGACATGTAACCACATCACATCATAAACTAGATCATTAAATGCATCTATAAATAGTTACATGTCATTTAACATGTACACAACATATAATTTTTCATTGAATATTTTTTTTACTAGCTTCTATAAAAGTTGCCAAACCACCTATGATACTTCTAAACTCATAGAAAACCCTAGTAATCCCATTTAACTTTTTTATACATGGAATCCATTAATTTAAATAGACATACATGCCTAAAATTAAGGTTATTATCTCCAAAAAAGGCTCTCGGTCATCAAATAAGACTTAGTCTCTAAGGATTTATTACAAAGGAAACCCCCACAAAATATGTTTAATAAAAACCACAGAGTGGGATGTACCAAGAAAAATATGTGATCTTATAATGATCATGGTTTTGAAAGGTTGTTATTATGTTTCATCCATTAAAAAAAATTATTTATATATCTAATCATGATATAGATGGATTTATTTTAATATTTGTAAATGAATGTTGCTTGTTTTATAAAAATAACATTTGTTATGGTAAGGTGAATTTAAATAACCATTTTTTTATCATATTACACAAACCAAGTAATGGAAATTGATAATGAAACTACTTCACATAACTCGTGACACACCCAATTATGGCATCATTGGATTGTTCATGTAAATGAAAAATGCTTGACTATGTGATTCCAAAATGGATATATAGATTCTTATGAACTAAAACCAATTGGTATGGGTCACACTTATTTATATGGTAATTTGAATAAATCACCATTTAGTTGAAAATGTGAAATGTCTAAAGAGATTCTTTAATTAGTTCATACATATGTGTGTGTACCATTTCCTATTGAGGCAGGGGTGGGTTCTCATACTACATAAATTTTACAGATGATTTTAGTAGAAATGAATATGTCTAATTAATGAGGTTTAAGTCAGGTTATTTTGATAAATTCAAGAAAAAAAGATTGAAAATGGGAACCAAATTGTGAATATGATTAAGAAAATCCTCTTAGAACATGGTGGATAATATCTCAATCAAGAATTCATTGATTACTTATAGGATTTTGGGATCCTATATTAACACTCTCCTCCTTATACACATTAGTGGAATGATGTATGTGAATGGAGGAACCACATGTTGTTGGACATGGTGAGATCAATGATGATTCATGACAGTATTACATTATTAATTTTGGGATTTTAATTACAAAAAAGTAGAAAAAATATTAAAAAAAAGATTCAAGTAAAATGATAAATAGTATATCAATTTCCAAAGGATCGAATAATAACTCAAAAGTGGGGTTTAATTAGTTGTTCACTTTTATAAGTTTCAATAATTTTGGAAATGTTAAACCCTGAAACATGTTAAAGTTTATATCCTTATCATCTTTTAGTAAATACTAATGTATTAAAAATTAGTAAAAAAAGTAAATAACATGATATTTAAAGGGTTCGACCTCAGTGTGAGAACCTATATCATTTTAAAGACACTCCTATGGGTATATAAAAATTAACTAAAATTAATAAGTGAATACAACTTGTAAAAACTCTCATTAGACACATTATATATCCTAACTGTAATGATTATACTGAATCCTATTTGTTTATAAATTTTTCTTACAAAAAATTCAGATAAAACAAAAAAAAATACATTATTCAAACTACACCATAAATTCTCAGCTCAGAATCCTCATTATGATGTGGTTGGTTCTGATTCTCTCCATCCGATAGGGCTGGGTCTGATGGACTCAATTCGATGAATTCAGTCTGATGGACTCAGTCTGATGAATCCATTCTCAATATTAATTACTCAAACTCATCTCAAATTCTCAATATGATATTACTCAGTCCAATAAAAAAATTAGATGTCCAAACTTCTAATGAGATTTAAATGTGGAATGATAACATTGACATTAATTCTGTAGTGCTCTTCTTTTTCCACTCACATAAAAAAGTTGAAAAGTATGAATATACATTTCATCTATTTATAGGAATCCCAAAAAGACAAATTCATGAAACTGAAAAACTTTTCCCATTTTATCATATTTAAAAAAATCCAACATCTATACATATTTTAATTTCAAGTTTCACCACTTAAACTCTTCCCAAATATTTTGACATCTTCTTGTGTCTTCTATATAATAATTCTTCTCAGACTTCCTAAATTTTATTCAGTATAATAGAAATTACCCAACTCATTATGATGGAACTTCCTCATCTCATTAAAATAGAAATTACTCAACTCATTATGATGGAACATCCTCGTCTCATTATGATGAATAGTATGAATATACATTTCTTCTTATTCATTCAATGTCTTTAGCAACATTCTAACATTCTAAGCAACATTGAGTCCATTGAATCTTGAACTTCATGTCAATGGATCTAAGACTGATGGTGTGCCTAATAAAAAACTCTAACATTTTTATGAATTCTATGACTGGTGGTGATCATTTTGATACTTTTCATCTGGTGTTTCTCAGTTCAATCCTCTGTGTCTATAAAACAACTTTCTCAAAAAACAAAACTTTTCTCCCCCATTATGTTTGGATTCGAACATTTAGAAACATTCACTTGTTTTTCAAAAACATTATTTTATAAAAGATTAGTTATCAACAAATAAAATAAATTATTAAAAAAACATCACAAAGGTTCTTCAATCTCCCCATTCATATTTTTTAACAACAGTCATTAATAAATTTTTCAACTATCAGAAAATTTTCACAATTCAACATTTGTAAACAACTCATGTTTTTTGAATTTTACCAAAGACATCCTTTATTAAAAGAGTGTTTAGACACCACACTAATAGATAAGGTATTTTTTTTTTGACAAAAATCCATCCCTTGGTGAGATGAAAATTGTATGGCCATGCTACGATAAAATCCCCCTAACATTTATATTTTATCAGTTTTATTTTTCTATAAATTTTATTTTCCTCTCCCCCATTATCTGATTAACACAACTTTATATTCATAAAATAAATATAATTAAGAACTCCCTACATAGTACAAAGTTGTTACTCTTTCTCCTCCTTTTCCATTATAATCCAAAGCATGGTAGGGGACTTATATATGAGTTTTTGGAAGTCATTATAGGAGGATGAACATGAATTTTCAACGTCAACTAATTAAACCTTTCTTTTGGAATTGACTTTGTGAAGATATCAATGATTTGATACTTCATTGAGATATATTCCAACAAAACATATCTAGCAGCAACATTCTCTTTTATAAAGTGAAAATTTATATTTATGTGTTTTGATCATGAATGTTGGACATGATTTTTAGAAATTTCCATTGCAATCTGATTGTCATAAAGTGTCTTCAATAGTTTAGAAACCTTTATATTCAAATCTTCCAATTCAACTTTCATCCACAATATCTAAGTACATACTTGAATAGTCACAACATATTATAATTCCACTTTTCTCAAGGTTACTGATCTATGTTTCTTACAATGAAAATTTACACAACATTCACCTATGAAAAATGTTTCTCGTGAGGTTGATTTCCTTTCATTACAATCTCCCACCCAATCAATATTATTATAACCATGAAACATCATCTCATAATTTATTTTTTATAATAATCCTTATAAATTTGTTAGTTTGACATGTCTCAGAATTATCCTTACTGCAACATATTTGACTCTTTCAGATTACTTTGATAACTAGCACAAAAATTTATAGCACAAAAACAATCAGGCGTAATGATATAAGGTAATGTATAATTCTTATCATCTTCCAAAAGTATTTCTAATTCACACTTTTTCCAGAATCATCTTTACTCATCTTCATCCTCACTGAGATAGGAGTAGAAACATATTTATATTCTACAATTTCAAATTTTTTGTAACAATTACCTTTCATAGTTTTCTTAAGATATGAAAATGTATTTTTCCTTATATTGAACTTGTAAGACAAGGAAGAAAGTTAATTCTAACAAAATTGATATTTCAAATTTCTTTTTCATTTCCTAAGAAAATTATTTACAAAAATTTTCTTCATCCCCATAAAAAATTATATTATCCACACAAACAATTATAATTAGAGTTCCAAGGTCAACATCTTTCATATATAAGTTTTTGTCTACTTTTCCTTTTGAAAATATCATCATTTTCAAATAATTATCAATCTTATAATACCATGAATGTGGATCTTGTTTTAGCCCATATAAATCTCTCTTCAATTTAAAAACATTGTTTTCATCCTTATCAAGTAGAAACCCAAAATGTTACTCATTGTAAACTTCTTATTCAATTTATCAAAATTTATATCTATTTGAGACACTATGTAATTTTTATGAGAAGGAACTACTCAAAACATTATAATGGTTTCTAAACATTAAATAGGTGAAAATGTTTCATCAAAATCTCTTCCATCAACCTGTGCATACCCTTTATAAAAAATCCAAGATTTATTTCTTGAAACTTCTCCGTATTCCTTCAAAATATTTCTATAAACCCATTTTTTATGATAAAATTTTTATATTTAAGACATCAAACATGTTAATATGTTTCATTTTTCTCAATTTCATCCAACTCTTCATTCATATAATTCACCGATTCTTTTTGTTGAATAGCTTATGATACTGATTCTGGTTCATATTTTGAGATAAGTGAGGTTTTATTTTCTAATATCAGCATTCTTCTAGCATGAACTAGATGATTATAATTCCCCAAAATATTTTTAGTCTATTTTTTTAAGTAGGAAATTTCATATTTCCTCTTACTTCACCGCATTCCTCATCATACGATTCATCTGAATTTTCATGAACATTACTTTTATCACATTCATTTTCATTGAAAAATTTCAGTTTTTATTCCTCAAAATCCCCATAAAAAATTGTTAAATAAGAATGATTATCAATAACTTCAACATAATATGATTCCACCAAATTTTATAAACATTTTTTCCAATATTTTTAACTTCTTCCAATAGGTGAATAATAAAATTTCCTTCCTCATCTTTCTCGTCAAACTTTCCCTAATCCAAATTTTTTATTTTAAGAAAACATGGGATTCCGAAAACATTGATGTACTTCAATAAAGGATTTTTTTTCCTAGAAAATTTCATAATAACTCATGATGGTTTCCAAACATAATTTTTTTCTAAACATGTTAAATAATACTAAAAACTTCACTGTAGTATAATATTGAATGTTTTTATTCTTCTCACATGATTCTTCCCATTTCCACCAAACCTATATTCTTCCTTTATACTAGTCCAATTTGTTGCGGGGGTATATAGGGAACTATACTAATGTTTAATACCATGATCTACAAGATAATTTTTGAAATTGTTTCTCATAAACTCAATACCATTATCCATTATCAATTTATTTATATAAACCCCCATCTATTTATCAACTTCTATTTTGAAAAACCTTAACATTTCTATAGGCTCTATGTTGTGTTTCAAAAATATAATGTTTGTCATTTGAGTGAAATCACAATTAAATTAATAAATTACAAATATCCTTTTTTATTGATGTCACATTGACCCACATAAATTGCAATGAATAAGTTAAAGAGGCCCAGTAGATGAAATCTCAACTTTATTATGACTTTTATTAGTCATCTTCACTTTCTAACAAGTAACAGAAAAATCTTCCTCTCTTCTTTTCAATTTTGGAAAACATTGTACGTAATAAATATTAAAACGTTTTTTCCTTCTTTTCTTCCCAAGTTGGATAATTCTTTGGCACCACAAATTATTCTCATCATTGACGCTTAGATAACAAGAGTTTTTATATTCTATAACATGTAAATGATTTCCACTAGTTCTTTCTCCTTTTGTGATAATTTTTTAATGTCTCACTAAGCACTGTCTGATCCTGGTCGTCCTAAGACTCAATAAAAATATTAATCTTCTACACAAGACACGACAGATGAAGGAAAACCCCATGTATGGGTGAGTATAACAATACTTAGTTGGATACCACAAAAAAATATACTGATAAAACTAATATTTTCCACATTTTTTCTATGTATTTCAATTGTTTTACCCCTCTTAATTTATAAATTTGAGCTTATATGGATCAATTTTGGTTTTATGGTGTGTTTGGAGCTAAAATGTGAAATGTGATTTAATTCTGGATTTTTGACAGATTTTTGCATTAAGGGTATTTTGGTCATTAATATAAAAATATAATTCCAAATTGAATGACTATTTTTATTGAATACTTATTTTAATTCCTTTAACTTTTTCTTCTAGACTAGAGGCTTATTCGAATATCTAAAGGCCCAAAAATATCATTGACGTTTGGAAATTATCTCGGCTGACAGGGTGGACCCCACCTCCGCAACGAATGTATAAATCAGGCAACACACCTACAATCGAGTTGATTAGAAGTGGATATGATGTAGGACACATATATTCACTACCTAAATAAATACCATGGAGTTTCTCCCCCATTATGGTGGCAAAGAGATTTTATACATTGAAGGAAGCTTCCTGGAAAATTCATCTAGAAAAAAATACATTATCAATAAAAAATACATAAATTCCTCTAGAAGTGTCCAATAAATATGAAAGTTTGAGGTTGAATTAAAAATTAATTTATTAACAACTTTTATGAAGGATGTAATGTGTTAATCATCCATTTAGATTTCCAAAAATGTGCAAACTTGAGGAGGACAATTTCTTCCCATAAAATAGGGGGATCCCCCAGCTCTCATCTCATCCCATTTTCCATCACATTTATTCCAAGGAACCAAGGGGAGATCTCCACTGATGGAGGATTTTCAAAAATCTTTCCCTTATAATATTATTAATTTTTTTATTTTTTTTTATATTTCAATTTTAATTTAGACTTTTAATAAATTCATGCATGGTTTTTATTTTTGTGTTTTCTTCCACCCAACAACCCTCCATTATTCTCCATCTTTTATCCTTATTTTATTTTTTTATTCTCATACTATCCACCATTACCTCTTACCCTAAAAAAAATAATATACTTACTCAATCCTTGACTTGAGGGAGATATGTGTCAATTTAATTTATTCTACTGTAAAATTCTTAAGTTTTATTAATTTTTTGATAAGAAAGAGTGACGTGCACAGGTGTGGCGATAGCCCACCAGGAAACTAAAATCAAACTCATTTCTATTATTTTATTAAATCGTTTGCCTCACTTATACTGAATACAGGCTCTTAATACAATGGATTTGAGCCATTCACTTGTTGAAATGGCATACGATAGAGCCACGTCTTGGAAGTTGTCACACTCGAGATTGAGTTGTTACATCAACCTTGATTAAAGTAGGAGGGGAAGTTAATATTGCTAAAAAGATTCAATATTTCACACCAATTAATATAATAAGAGTAATTCAAGAATGAGATCTCAAAATTGAATTATCAGAGATTATTTAAATACCAACAAGGAGAATGATGGAACCCAAAAACCAACACATAAATTCAAAGTTCTTTTTTCACTAATTGATTTTTTTCAATATATGTTAGTTTAATATTTTCATTAATTAAAATTTTATAACCTTCTTAAATTAAAAAAACAATTAAAAATAATTAGTTTAAGTGAATTAAATTAAGTGACTGAAAAAATGAGAAACTTCCTCAAGTGAGATGAATTTGGTGATCCATTATACTACACTAGGAAAATTAAATTTCTTTTTACATGCCCTATAATAGGCTTGCTTCACATAAAACAATAGAAATACATTCATCTCTACACAGGAATATTTCAAAAACACATATAACAAGAATATCAAGATATACTCAACAAAGACACACATTCTATATGTAAGTCCCAACAATATTATACTAGTATATAACTCCATATAGAATATTCCACAAATCACTCACCTGAGAGAACACACTACTGAATCTGATATCATTTATGATGTCTGTCCAATAGGTACTTCTTATGGGGTCTCTTCATGAGAAAGATCATGCTAATAGTTTGAATAGAATTCAACACACAAATGAGGATCAATGGAAAGGCCATGGGGTGATACCAACAAATCAATCTGGATGAACTTGCTATGTAGAGGATTGACTCCCATGTTGTGTTGGTCAGGTCGATACCAAGAACTCCACCTAGAACAAGAATATTAATAGAGGATATTACTCTAGGCCTCTTAGAGGGATTCCAACAACTCTATCTAAGAATTACTGCTGAAGGGATCACTGTCTTGGGAGTAAAAAATGATTTCATACTAACCCTCATGGAAAAGATAAAGGCAAAAACCCTCACAAAAAATTTCCCAGATATGTTGTACAAGGGCTCCAAGACAAGTATAAAAGAGTACACAGTGTGTAGTAGGGGTCACAGTCCATGTCCCTTGAACTTGGGTCATTCCCGTGTAAATATCTCATCTCATCAAACTATGTCCACGTAGTAGTACACACCAAGTATGTATCCCATTTACACTAACCATGTTCCAGTAAACGTCACCATCCTATGCATGTATTCTCAAGTACAAGTTCATAGCCTAGCCTGTGAACATGTTCCCATGTAAAAAATCCGTGTGATTTCTGAGTACATGCCGAGTGACCCAGGAGATACCACATGCTATGTGAAAGGTGTCACATTCCATGTGATTTTTAACTACCTATGGAAACCCTTATCCCAGCTCATGTGGCCCCACACAACGTATAGATTGGGTTGTTCAGAATTTTTCGGAATCCCATATCTACTCCCGCATTTGATCCAGTGCCTCTAGATTTAGATCTGGTGATCATTTCACCATGATACTGAGGATCCCAACTCATCCGATCCTTTTTGTCAATGAAGAATGAATTACACCATCAAATATACTCCAAAAATGAATCAAATTTTCATTCTTTTTTGTGAGTTGAAGAATGGTAAATTGTGTATCCTATGTCATCTAAATTGCTTTATCTCCATCATGAAACCTCTCTCAGGCTATTCAAATCTTAGATCTGCGATATCAGATCGTTGTACCAAGAAATGGGTGTGCAATGATTGATTGATCGAGAATGCTCATGACGAATGATGAATGGGGGGAGAAAAGAACATGAACATATTGGAGTAAAAGACCTTGATCGATGTTCATTATTATCTTCATCCATCATTATTAGAATGAAAATCTGAATAACAAAATAATAAATATATTCTACCATCAAAACCTCATAAAATAAACTCATCCTACATAATGATTAAACCAGAGATCAATATTTTTATTGATTGATTCATGTTCACTGTGTAAATCAAGAATGGGGAAGAATAAAAAAAATTCATACCCTACCTTGATTCAAATCTATCACTAATGAAGAATGGGGATGTATCATGTTATTTGGTGAGATCCTTTGAATCATTTTTGGATCGATCACTGATCGAAGATCCTATGGCCATTCATCTGATAGGATTCACTGATGCTATCTCCAATGGCTCTCCAATGGTTCCAGGGTGGTACAACTAACCATAGTATTTCTCTATAATATTCTATTTAAAGTCCATCAATCAGTGCATCAACAAAAATGAAATAAAATAACTTATTAAATTATTTTTTTCATTTCCATTCCAGTAATGACTTTTCTACAAATGACCCATACCGACTAATGTTAAGTCATTCCTATGGTAAACCTCGCATTCTAAACTCAACGGTACCATCATATTTTTTATTAGGGTATCCATTTAGAAGTTATTACACTTTTTAATGAAAAATGTCCAAGCATAATATTTAATATATTTCAAACATTTATTTTAGGAACGACAGCCTCAGAATCGCACAACGTCTCAATGTCTGGTCTCACAACTAATCTATATAGTATCCAAAAAACAATGCATGGAAAATCTAATGCATTATAGTATTCCACCACTAATGACAACTAAAACAATATCTAATCAATAGAAAGTGTATGTAGTTGTATAAAGAAATAATTACAATGCATAAGTAAATAGTTGTCACATTATCAATTAATCTTTATTTAACTATATAATCTTTTGGGTTCCTGTAGACACTCATACCTCAATCCCTGCTTCAACTCATGTCAGAGGATGAAGTATGTCTGTGGGATATCATATCTTATAATTCCATTGTTATCATTCAATACCTACTCTGAAATATGTGGGAGCCTAAAGTATGTCTTAGGAATATCATATCTCATAATTCCATTGATATCATTATTTAATTCATATTTTAATTCACATGTTACCATTCATACATCACACAATAGAATGTCTATGTTTCTATCCTTTAATTCACAACTAAATGACCATGTTACCATTCATACATTACACATTAGAATAATCTTGTTCACATTCCCTATCTCACAACTAAATGGCCATGTTACCATTCATACCATACACATTATAATGACCACGTTCTCGATATTTAATTCACTACTAATTGACCATGTTACCATTATTAACACATAATTAATTCAAAAAATAATTATCCACATCAATTCCATTACTAATTCCACACGTAGTTAAACATAATAATATTATTAGTTAATTAAAAATTTAATTAATCGCATAAATAACATTAATTAATTCAAAAAATAATTAATCACATATAATACATTAATTAATTATAAAATTAATTAATCTCTTAAATTCTATTAGTAAATTCAATAATTAATCAACCACACCAAGTTTATAACTAATTCAATAATTAGTTTATCACATAAATCTCGTTAATTAATTTTCTAATTAATTGAGTACCTAAATCCCATTAATTAATTATTCAATTAATTAATCAATATCCACAAACTAAAAAACACATAATTAATTCCATAATTAATTATCTCAATCAAAATCTCAATAGATGATAATTATTTCCACCATTAAATATCTAAATCATAAAATCTTAGTATCTCATAATTAATTCTTCAATTATGTATCTCAATCTATAATTCCCAAGATCACCAATTTCTGATCTCCTAAATTAATTAATTCAACAAACTAATTAAATAAATAAAGAACATAATTACTAAACATCTAAGAGAAATTATACAATTACATACATGTAATTTAAATAAATACTTTGAGATTTGAATTATGGACAACCTACCTCAATTCGTTGATTAGTGATCACACAATGAAAATCCTCATAATTTGAGCAGCACAATTATATAGAGTGAGATTCAAATTTAAAACCCTTAATCAAGATCAAATCAACCAAGATCTATTAAATATAGATATATGTATACAATACTAGATCTATATGAACAAAAAAATGTCTATATCCAATCAAAATAGGAAGAAAACCCCCTTTCTAGAATAGGATAATAAAGGATAAGGAATAGGAAACCAAGCAAAGTAAGATCGTATAACAGGGAGGGGTGAAGATATTCATTCCAGGCTTAGAATAACAAATTACAAAGGTTGTGAAGTCTTTTAATCCATAAAGGATTCTCCAAAATCATGAAATATTATCTTGGGTTAAATGGGGATCAAATAGGAGTTAAATGGGGGTTTTGGTGATTAAAAAACTAATTTTTTGGTGATTTAAAAATTCATGCATGGTTAGTTGGGTTGGGGAGCACGATTTCTCCTAAATGTGAACCTAAATGTGAACCTCTATTATGGGGGTTCATAGTTTCTCATAATAGGGTGTACATATTGACAAACCATGTGTCAACAATGTAATTCCTCTCTGTACAAGGATGTATGGTTTGCTGGGCAGGGGTGCACGATTAGGGAAAACAGTGAGCCAACAATACACTTCACTTGTCCCTTCAACATTTCTCAATTTTTCACCCAAACACACCCCAAGGTATAACCCAACACAAGTATACAAAAAAAAGGCAAAAATAAATAACTGAAATTAAGACCAAGTCATCTTAAGTAAAGGTCGGGATCATACAATCTCACCACCTTATAACATCTTATCCTTGAACTGCACTTCCAAGAATCTCTTAGTTCTGAGTCAAAAAGATTAGGAAAATGATCCCACATATCTTATTTCCTTTCCCTTGTCTCCTCCCACACATTCCCATGTTAGAACAATACACAAACTATAGGCATGGTCTTTCCCCGCAACATTTTTTCACTACAATTCAACACATGTATTAGATGATCATCAAAGGAAAAATCTATCTCAATCTCAACATCATCCATATCTATCACATTAGAAGGTTTGGGGAGATACCTACCTATTTTTGACACTTAAAAAACATCATACATAGCACTGTATCTCAGTGGAAGGGCCAATCGGTATTCCATTAGCTTGGTTGTCTCCACCACTTCAAACCGTCCAACAAACTTGGGTGCCCACTTCCCTTGTCTCTATATTCTATAGTGATTGAATCTAGGAAACACCAAAATTAATACATCATCAACTTCTATAAACTCCAGGTGTCATTTATTTCCATTAGTATATGACTTATATATACTTTGGGTCGTATCCATATATTTCTGAATCAACTGTACATGCTCTAATGTGTCCTACACGCGACACTGTCCCAACAACTTAGACTCACTTACCACCATCCAAACTAAAGGTGGTCTTAATTGCCAACTATAAAGAGCCTCACATGGTTCCATCTATATAGTTTCCCAATAATTATTGGTATGGGTGGACTCCACGAGTGCTAAGTGATTCTCCCAATACCTACTGAAGTTTAGAACACAAGATCACAACTTATCCTCAAGCTATTGTATAGTATTTTATGACCACCCATGTGTAAGTGGGTGGAAATTCATACTCAATAAAACCTACATACCAAGAACCTTCTGCAATCCCTCTAATAATCATGAAGTAAAACACAATTTCAGTCTGAAACAATATTTTGTGGTGCCTCATGCATACAGTCTATCACCCAAACATACAAATATCCCAACTGCTCCACTGAGAAAGTCTCCCATGTATTCAAGAAATTCAATACCTTTTTCATTCTATCCATAATAACCCAAATAGAATTATTCTTCTAAGGAATCCTAAGGAGATCCACCACAATGTCCATGGTAACATTGTTCCACTTCCATTCTATAATGGCCAATAACTATATTAAACCTATAGGTCATTAACGCTCGGCCTTCACCTACTGAATGGTTTAGTATCGTGTCACAAACCTTAATTTTTTTTTTCATTTACCACCATCAAAACTAACTTTGTAGTTCATGGTGCATTTTTGTCACACATGGATGTACCACCCTCCTCAGGGCATGAAACTCACACATCAGCTTGTCTAACATTATTTTAGGAATGACAACCAAATTCCTGTCGTAGATGACCTCATCCACATCTATGCTCCAATTAGAAGGTGACTGCCTGCCTTCAAGGTTTTACCTTAAGGTAAAACATTATAAATCCACATACTTCCTATCTTAGATCTATCTATAAAATGTATACTCTAATGAAACTATTACGAGATTCATCTAATCCTGGCTCTCCTATACCACAATGTGTATCTCGTCCAGTAAATCCATAATCTTCCACTGAGCACTAGAATCCTGAACCACCAGAGATTGAGTCTTCCTGCTCAATGAATCATCATCAATGTTACACTTTCTAGGCGTATATGTTGGCTCAAAATTGAATGGCCACATAAACTCAACCCATCTCGGTAATCAAAGATTCAAGTATCACTGTGAAAATATGTACATTAATCACTTGTGACTAATATACATAGTAATATAATTTCCTAATAGATAATGTCCCCAACACATTAGAACATGAACCATTATAGCAAACTTGAGGTCATATGTAGGGTAGTTCGTTTAATGGGGCCTCAACTTCAAAGACCCATAAAACAAAAATTGATCTCCCTACATCAAAAGAACTCCAATTACAATCCCAAAAGTGTCACAATACACTATGTACTTCTAACCTTGATCAGGTAGGATCAATATTAGTACTAATGCTAAAATATTCTTAATCTCCTAGAATGAATTTTCACAGTCTTATGACCAATAAAACTTTATTCTTTTTTTGGACAAGCCCGTCAGCAATGTTTGCAATCGGTAAATGTCCTGAATGAACCTCTACTGTAACACCCGAGACTTTTATGAGAAATATTTTTTGTTTTTATAAATCATAATAGGAATCTTTCACTACACACAACACTAGCTTGTCATGCTTTACATGCAATCGTGACCTTCCTTGATAGCTTGCATCATACGCAATACCTAGTTTCACTAAACAATGATATGCTATTAAAATATTATTAAAACAAGTTTTTATGAATAGTAATGACAACTTTTTGTAATTTTATAAATTTTATTTTTCAAAATGGACTTCATTTTTGGATTCAGAATATCGAAATTAGCCTAGGGTGAAATTTTGGTATTTTTCTGAAAACTTTTAATTTTTGATGAATAGTAAAACCACTAAGTGGTAGTTAAAAAACTGAATTTTTCATAAAACATAGTTTTACCGCTTCTGTGAGTGGAATTTCAAAAATACGAGAGAAACGGTTGATGTCAGTAAGTAAAATGTGGTTCAATGAGATAAAAATAATTTTTGGTGAATAGTATCTTTTTACTTTTATTTACCACGGTTAAAAGTAAATAGCGTAATTCAGGGTAAAAATGATATTATTATGACCCTAACAGATGTCCTAATTCTATTGGCTACGTTTAATTCGACCAAAAACAAACTTAGGAATAAAATATGACCATTTAGGCCCACTTGGATTAAATTAGGACATTTATTATTAATTTTTTTAAAGAAGGGTTAAAATAATTAAAATCAATGTTTTATAACTAAATCATTTTTAATATAGGGTTATACATAATATAAATTAGACTATATATATTCATCAGAAATATAAAAGGATTTACTACATAATGGTATTTTATTTGTAATTTTTAGACATTAAATAATTTAATTTATTTATGACACAAAGATGATGCAGTAATTATCTTATTAATGAAATATTGACATAGTTGATGTTATAAAAACGAAAATAAATGTAATTTGAGACTTTTTATGAATTCCAATAATTTTCTAGGTCAATATGACATGTTATTATTTATTTAATTAAATTTTCTAGAACTAATCATTCTGTTATGATTTTCACAAAAATCAATTACTAAATAGTGTCAAAATTGACATAAAATAGTTTTTAAAACAAATATTATATTATTAATTGTTATTTTATTCCAAAAAACTAAGGTTCAGAAAAAAGAATTAGATAAGGTTATATATATTAATAATAAACAACTTGGGGTTCGTTTGGCTGATTATAGTATGTTTTTTAACCCTATAGTATAAGAACACAAGAAGACACAGTAAAAGTAAATTTTTTTAACTTAATGATAAATCTAAATGATAAGGTTAAAATAGGAACCTAAACTGGTCTAAATGCTATTTTATGATAGTATATCGTCCCATAACCTCCTTAGCTTCTAAAAATATCAATTTGGAGCTATTAAAAACCGAATTTGACTTTATAATAAAATAATAGTTTTAGTTATTCCAAAGGTGCCCCTCTCCTCCATTATAAAAGGGAACCTCCTCCCTCTCCTCCTCACACCAATTTGAGCATTCAAGATCGGACATCCCCTGACACTTTCTCCTCTACACTTCCCTAGAAACATCCTAGAGGTCATGGTATTCTTCAAATACCAATTTTAGTGCCAAAAAAGGAGGTCTAAAAGAAGCACTTCAAAGAAGAGGTAATGTCTATTACCGATTCTTTCATCTTTATTTCTTCTTCCACTTCTTCTTCTTTAGTTGTTTCATTATGAAGTAATAACATCAGTATCACTAATATACTAATATGTTATTATAATTATGAAACAACCCTATTTCACCATCTATCCATCCTACAGAAAGTGAAATCATCGCGCGTGCGTACGTACGGAATACCGTCTCCACGCCGTGGTGTAATCTATTTTCCACCACCACCTTACTTGGATGGGTATAATGGTGTAAATAATTACTATATATGATTATTTTAAAGTTATATTGATTCTTAAATATTATACATACACTCCAATACAATTCCATGATCATGGGAATGATATCATCGCTCGTGCGTACGTACGGAATACCGTCTCCACTATGTGATGCGACTCGTTCTAAATGATCTTCATTGTCTAATGATTATATAAATGAATTGAATGAATGAATATGATATATATTACACTAATAACATTCTTTAAATGAGTTATTTATAACCTAAAGATAAGAATAAGAATTTATTCGACAAAACACACATAAAAACAAAATGTAATAAACACCCGAATAACAAGTTGTAATGAAATATTACTAATAAGAAGCTAAGAATATGACCATATGTGTTATCATAACAATGATTATGATTCTGGAATAAGTATGTAACATTATTTAAATCATTATACAGGAGGTTCGGACACGTACAAAGCATATCAGACCAAAGGTAAGGCAAATATCACAATCTCATTTTTATCCGAGATTGTTTATACTTTAGTATTTACTGGGGTGTATTTTATCATCCAAAAGCATGTTTCCTCGATATGTAATATTATTTCAATCCACCTACAATTGTTTAAATCCAATTTTACCCTTCAATGAATTTTTAGTAAAGGATACGAAAGGAATCTTTTGTCGTTTTTCGTACAAGTTACTTTGTGACTTTTCCGACAAAAGTACGAAGAATGTTTTTTTAACTTATACGGAATGAATGGATTTTTAAAACATTATTTCCAAGAAGCTTCCTTTACAAGTTTTCAAGTTTATTTTTAATCAACTTCTTTTAGTTTAGAATTTTATGACATGTTAAGAAAGGAAAAGTGTTTTTGATGCAGAAAGGATATTTTCCTCAAGAATGCAGTTCAAAAGTTTTATCAAAATTATTTTCCATCTAAGATAATATAAGGTTCTGTTTCTATCCCTATTATTACATTGATTTGATTATGTTGTGATGAAATTATTTTTATGAATTCTTTTATCTTATATGAATTGTTTAAAGATGTCATGTTGTTTAAGAATCCCATTTTTATTACATGGGTTATGCAATGATGTATGATTTATGATTTTGTGGCACACATAAGAATGGTATCATTATGAGATGGGTGGGACCTATATCTCCTTCGCATGCATTGGGTAAAGATTTTATATCTCATGAGATAGACATGGCTGGAACGGCATGTTAAACTGGTTTAGTGAAACAGGACTGGAATGAGGAGTGAACTCGGTTCAGAAATGGACTTTGTCCACTTAGATAGACTTGGCAATGAGCCTTGACTAATAATAAATGATTCTCTATGATTATGTGTGTATGACACAAAGTTTCCTGTTTTATGTTATGAGTATTGGGATTACATTTCACTACTATTATTTATCCCATGTTATGAAATTATGATTTCTTTTGCAGGTTATGATTTCCAAAAGTTATGTTCTTATGTATATGATGTGATTGATATTTCTTTTGTTTACCCTTACTGAGAATTTGAGATCACCCTTTTGTATGTTTTATTTCCCCAGGTCAGGAAGAAGGTTATTAAGTAGGATATGCCAAAAAGGGACTCTAGATATTATGAAATAAATGGGAGTCAAAGTAGACGCTTTATGAACCAGTTGTTTGTGTTTCCCAGTTTCTAATGACATTATACCTATACGGTCCTTTCCTGGTTTTTGTTATATGTTGTAATAAGTTTGCTTCAATTCTAAAGTAATAACCATGTATGTAAAGTATGTGTCATTATAGTTGGTATCATAGGAAAGGTATATTCAACCATTGGAAACTAGGATGTGAAAGCCTGAGTAAGAACACTATGGATAATTCTAAGCATAGAACACAATATTAGTGTTTTAGAAATGACCATGAATAACCTAGGATAGTACTTTAAGTGGGAAATATTATTCTTGATTGTGTGATTTTTCATATATAATTAGTGTTTCTCACACTATTCTTCTAGGTTTTAGTCAATGGCTGGAACCCGAAGGAACCGTGTTAATGCAGAATGCGACGGGAAATGCAATTATTGTCCCCCGGAGCAACCAAACGTTATGGGAGTTGGAATGAAAAATCTTGTAGCCATGCTCACACAACTTTCTCAAGCTATGAATCATGCAAGAATTCCAAAAGAGAAAAGGAAGGAGAAACATTATGTTGAATCCTTCATGAGACAGCGTCCACCTTCATTCAACGGGTCTACTGATCCATTTGTTGCTGAAAAATGGATTAGTACTAGAGACAAGATATTTTCAGTTCTTCAATGTTCTAAACATGATAATGCCATCTTAGCAGTTTACCGTTTGGAAGGTGATGTTGATCACTAGTGGAATCTTATTAAGAATATGAGGCAAAGGGATGAAATTGAGTCCATGGAATGGGACGAGTTCAAGAACTTATTTTTCAATATGTACTTACCTCGTATTCTCCGAACAAAGATGGAGAAGGAGTTTCTTGAACTAAAGCAAAAGGATGATGAATCTGTTGGTACCTATGAAGAAAACTTTACAAGACTTTCAAGGTACACTTCTGGTAATATTATCCAACCTGAGAGTAAGATCGATCGATTCATTAGTGGCTTAAAACCAAGTCTTCGAAGGGCGTTAGCCATAAGGGACTTCAATAGCTATGAGGAAATCATTCGATGTGCTCTCAAAGTTGAGATGGAGATTGGAGTAACCCATCAGTCATATGGGTTTGATAAGAAGAGGAAAATGGAATTTAAAGGAAAATCCAAAGACCACACTGAAAAGAAGATGAGATTTCCCTTATGCTCAAAGTGTGGAAAGAAACATAGAGGGAGTTGTATTAAAGGGACAAGTAAATGTTTCAAATGTGGAAAGGAAGGTCATAGTGCATTTGAATGCCGCAATGACGGGAAGAAGATGTCTAATGATGCAAACAAAGGAAGGTATACACAGAATGACCCCACTACACTTCAATGTTTCAAGTGCAAGGAGATGGGGAGTTATGCCAATCAATGCCCAAATCCAAGGTTTGATGATGATGGTCGACGTCAACAAACTCTTAAGGCTAAAGATAAAGGAATGTAACTTGCAATTTCTATCAGCGATGTGGAGTACGATAACGATGTGGTGAAAGGTACACGTACCATCCACTCTAAAGTATCTAATGTTTTCTTTCATTCTGGATCCACCCACTCTTTTATTTGTGAAGAATTTTCTAAGGATATCACCTTATTACCTCAACAGTTAGATGTTGAGTTAGCTGTGACAACCTCTAATGGCACAACAGTCGCATCAAAAGATTATAATTCTTCTCCGATTGATGTTTGTGGGAAAGTGCTTCCTGCAAATCTTGTGATCCTTCCTATAGTGAAATTTGATGTGATTCTTGGCATGGATTGGATTTCTTTATATGGAGCTCATATCAATGGCCAAATAAGGGAAGTCACATTTCATATTCCAGATCAATCTATGATCTTCAATCAATGCAATGATGAACATGACCTTCCAGTGGAAATTTCTTCCATCTTATGGGTCTTGATTCCACTAAATAAAGGTTATTTATCTCAAATGGTTGGTGAGAAACTCACAATTAAGAATATTCACATTGTATGGGAGTTTGATGATGAATTTCTAAAGGAATTACCTAGTCTTCCACCAAATCGTGAAGTTGAGTTTTCAATAGAACTCGTACAGGGTGATTTGCCTATTTCAAAGTCACCTTATAGAATGGCCCCAATTGAGTTGCTGGAATTGAATATGAAACCCCAAGAGAATATTGATAAGGGGTTCATACTCCCTAGTGCGTCACCTTGGGGAGAACCTTTTCTGTTTGTTAAGAAGAATGATGGATAAATGAGGCTCTGCATTGATTATCGAGAACATAACTAGATCACTCTCAAGAACAAATATCCTCTTCCACACATTGATGACTTATTTGACCAAATACGCGGAGAACAATACTTTTCCAAGATTGATCTTCGTTCAGGGTATCGTCAATTAACGGTCAAAAGGGAGGATATACCAAAGTCGTCTTTCCGTATAAG
Organism: Viscum album; assembly: GCA_963277665.1. Lineage (NCBI taxonomy): Eukaryota > Viridiplantae > Streptophyta > Magnoliopsida > Santalales > Viscaceae > Viscum > Viscum album. The sequence continues at coordinate 955,816,207 of OY728148.1, read as the reverse complement.
GTATGGACACTATGAATTTATAGTGATGCCATTTGGTCTTACTAATGCCCCTGCAATCTTCATGGATTTGATGAATAGAGTCTTTAGAGACTATCTTGATCAGTTTTTGGTAGACTTTATAGACGATATTCTTGTCTATTCAAAGAGCAAGGAAGAACATGATGATCACTTGAGAATTTTATTAAAGACCCTGAGAAAGGAGATGCCTTATGCCAAATTTACCAAGTGTGAATTTTGGTTTCAAAAAGTTTCATTTTTGGGTCACATAATCTCAAAAGAGGGGATATCTGTGGATCCAACAAAAACAGAGGTTATCGAAAGATGGTCGAGACTAACAACAGTGACTGAGATCCGAAGTTTTCTTGGTTTGGCTGGATATTATCGACATTTTGTGAAATATTTTTCACGATTATATAATCCACTCAACAAGTTGACTCGGAAAGGAGTTATGTTTGATTGGATGGAAAAATGTGAAGAGAATTTCAAGGAGTTGAAAATAAGGTTATCTAGTGCACCTGTACTCACACTTCCTTATAGTGAAGAAAGGTTTGTGATCTATAGTGATGCATCCAAGAAGGGACTGGGATGTGTTCTCATGAAAAATGATATGGTGATAGCTTATGCCTCACGACAGTTGAAAATACATGAGCAAAATTACTCAACTCATGATTTGGAGTTAGCTGTGATAATCTTTGCATTTATGATGTGGATGCATTATCTTTATGGAGAAAGGTGTGACATTTTTACTGATCATAAAAGTTTAAAGTATATTTTCACACAAAAGGAGCTGAATATGCGCCAAAGTAGATGGTTGGAGCTAATTAAGGATTACGACTGCTCAATCCATTACCAACCTGGGAAAGCAAACAATGTGGCAGATGCATTAAGTCGACAAGACCATGCCAGTTTATCCATGATAAGGATCACAAAAGATCCAATATTTATGGTTTTACAAAGGATGGATCTTGGAATTATAATGGAAGGGGGAAAATTGTATCTTTCTCATATGAATGTTCAACCATATATACATGTGAAGATTAAAGTGGCATAGAAATAAGATGTCGATTTACAAAAGAAGGTGAGAAATGTTCCTGAATTCAACCTTGATTGCGATGGAGAATAAATTTTAGGAATCAGGTTTGTGTTCCTACCATCCCCGAATTAAAGAAGGAGCTGCTGGATGAGGCTCATAGTTCTTCATTCTCTATTCATCCTGGAAGCACAAAGATGTATAGGGACCTCAAAGAGTACTTCTGGTGGGATGGCATGAAATGAGATGTTGCTGAATATGTCTCCCGATGCTTGGTTTGTCAACATGTTAAGGCTGAGAGACAGAAGTCTAAGGGGATGTTACAACCATTACCCATACCCGAATGGAAATTGGAAAACATCACTATGGACTTTGTCACAGGACTTCCTAAAACATCCAAAGGCAATAATTCTATCTTCGTCATTGTTGAGCATCTTACAAAGACTGCACACTTCATTGCTATTAGAGAGGATTTCTCTCTAGATCAGCTTGCCAGGATATATGTAAAGGAAGTGGAACGATTGCATGGAGTACCACTTTCTATTATATCTAATCGGGATCCGAGATTTACCTCGATGTTCTAGCGAAGTTTTCAGCATACTATGGATACAGAGTTGAGTTTCAGCACTTCTTATCATCCTCAGACAAACGGTCAGTCTGAGAGAACAATTCAAACTCTAGAAGATATGTTGAGAGATTGCTCTATAAATTTCAAAGGTGGTTGGGATCAACACCTACCTTTGGTGGAATTTTTTTATAATAACAGCTTTCACTCCAGTATTCAGATGGATCCTTATGAAGCTCTCTATGGAAGGAAATGCAGGACTCCAACTTGCTGGTATGAAGTTGGGGAAAGAATTATATTAGGACCTGATCTCATTGATGAAATGGCAGAAAAGGTCAGATCTATTCAACAACACATAAGATCATCTCAGAGTCGATAGAAAAGTTATGCCAACAACCGAAGAAAATAACTAGAGTTTGCAGTGGGAGATAAAGTGTTCTTACGAATTTTTCCTTGGAAGAGGGTCATGGGATTTGGAAAAAAGGGGAAGTTGAGCCCTAGATATATTGGTCCTTTCGAAATACTAGATCGGGTTGGGAAGGTAGCATACCGATTGAAGCTTCCACCGAATATCTCTCAAGTTCATGATGTGTTCCATGTATCTCTCCTGAGAAAGTACATACATGATCCTTCACATGTACTCAGCTCTGAAGTTGTACCACTGGAGCACGATCTTTCTTATGAAGAACAGCCGAAAGAGATTCTGGATAATAGCGAAAAAGTCCAACGAAACAAGACCACTCGATTGGTGAAAGTTTTATGTAAGAACCACCAATTAGAAGAAGCTACATGGGAGCTTGAGGATATGATGAGGAAGAGGTATCCTCATCTGTTTGTTACAAAGTGATGAATTTCGAGGGCGAAATTCATTTTAAGTGGGGTAGAATGTAACACCCGAGACTTTTATAAGAAATATTTTTTGTTTTTATAAATCATAAAAGGAATATTTCACTACACACAACACTATATTGTCTTGCTTTACACGCAATCGTGACCTTCCTCGATATCTTGCATCGTACGCAATACTGAGTTTTACTAAACAATGATATTCTATTAAAATATAAATAAAATTAACCGTTATGAATAGTAATAACCACTTTATGAAATTTTATAAATTTTATTTTTCAAAATGGACTTCATTTTTTGATTCGGAGTATAGAAATTTGCCTAGGGTGAAATGTTGGTATTATTATAAAAACTTTCAATTTTTGATGAATAGTGAAACCACTAAGTGGTAGTTAAAAAACTGAATTTTTCATAAAACATAATTTTACCTCTTCTATGAGTGGAATTTCAACAATCCGAGAGACACGGTTGATGTCAGTAAGTGAAATGTGGTTCAATGAGATGAAAATAATTTTTTGTGAATAATAACTTTTTACTTTTATTTACCACGGTTAAAAGTAAATAGGGTAATTCAGGGTAAAAATGATATTATTATGACCCTAAAACATGTCCTAATTATATTGGATAAGTGTAATTCGTCCAAAAACAAACTTAGGAATAAAATATGACAATTTAGGCCCACTTGGATAAGAATAGGACATTAATTATTAATTTATTTAAAGAAGGGTTAAAATAGTTAAAATCAATGTTTTATAACTAAATCATTTTTAATATAGGGTTATACATAATATCAATTAGACTATATATATTCATAAGAAGGATAAAATGATTTCCTACATAATGGTATTTTATTTGTAATTTTTAGACATTAAATAATTTAATTTATTTATGACACAAAGATGATGCATTAATTATCTTATTAATGAAATATTGACATAGTTGATGTTATAAATACCAAAATAAATGTAATTTGAGACTTTTGATGAATTACAATAATTTTCTAGGTCAATATGACATGTTAGAATTGATTTAATTAACTTTTTTAGAACTAATCATTATGTTATGATTTTCACAAAAATAAATTACTAAATAGTGTCAAAATTGACATAAAATTGTTTTTAAAACAAATATTATATTATTAATTGTTATTTTATTCATAAAAACATATGGTTCGGAAAAATGACTTAGATAAGGTTATATATATTAATAATAAACAACTTGGGGTTAGTTTGGCTGATTATAGTAAGTTTTTTAACCTTATATTTTAAGAACACAAGAAGACACGGTAAAAGTAAAATTGTTTAACTTAATGATAAATCTAAATGATAAGGTTAAAATAGGAACCTAAACTTTTCTAAATTATATTTTATGAGAGTATTTAGACCCATACCCACCTTAGCTTCAAAATATATCAATTTGGAGCTATTAATAACCGAATTTTACTTTATAATAAAATAATAGTTTTAGTTATTCCGAAGGTGCCCCTCTCCTCTCTTATAAAAGGGAACCTCCTCCCTCTCCTCCTAACACCAATTTGAGCATTCAAGATTGGCCAAAACCTGACTCATTCTCATCTACACTTCCATAGAAACATCCTAGAGGTCCTGGTATTCTTCAATGACCAATTTTTGTGCCCTAAAAGGAGGTCTCAAAGAAGCACTTCAAAGAAGAGGTAATGTCTGTTACCGGTTCTTTCCTCTTTATTTCTTCTTCAACTTTTTCTTCATTAGTTGTTTCATTATGAAGTAATAACATCAGTATCACTCATATACTGATATGTTATTATAAGTATGAAACAACCCTATTTCACAGTCTATCCATCCTACGAAAAATGAAATCACCGCGCGTGCGTACGTACGAAATACTGTCTCCACGCCGTGGTGTAATCTATTATCCACCACCACATTACATGGATGGGTATAATGGTGTAAATAATGACTATATATGATTATTGTAAAGTTATATTGATTCTGAAATAGTATACATACACTCCAATACAATTCCATGATCATGGGAACGATATCATCGCTTGTGCGTACGTACAGAATACCATCTCCATGATGTGATGCGACTCGTTCTACATGATCTTCACTGCAAAATGATTATATAAAGGAATTGAATTAATTAATATGATATATATTACACTAATAACATTCTTTAAATGGGGTATCTATAACCTAAAGAGAATAATAATAATGTATTCGACAAAACACGCATAAGAACAAAAAGTAATAAACACCCGAATAACAAGTTGTAATGAAATATTACTAATAAGAAGCTTAGAATATGACCATATGTGATATCATAACAATGAGTACGAATCTGGAAAAAGTCAGTAACATGATTTAAATCATTATACAGGAGGTTCAGACACGTATAATGCATATCAGGCCTAAGGTAAGGGAAATAACACAATCTCATTTTTATCCGAGATTGTTTATACTTTAGTATTTACTAGGGTGTATTTTATCATCCAAGCCCATGTTTCCTCAATATGTAATATTATTTCCATCCAACTACAATTGTTTAAATCCAATTTTACCCTTCGGTTAATTTTTAGTAACGGATATGAAAGGAATCTTTTGTCATTTTTCGTACGAGGTACTTTTTGACTTTTCTGACAAAAGTACGAAGAATGTTTTTTAACTTATAAGGCGTGAATGGATTTTTAAAAAATTATTTCCAAGAAGCTTCATTTACAAGTTTTCATGTTTATTTTTAATCAAATAATTTTAGTTTAGAATAGTACGACTTGTTAAGAATCGAAAAGTGTTTTTGAAGGAGAAAGGGTATTTTCCTCAAGAATGGAGTTCAAGTGTTTTATTAAAATTATTTTCCATATAAGATAATATAGGGTTCTGTTTCTATCCCTATTATTACATTGATTTGGTAATGTTGTGATGGACTTATTTTTATGAATTCCTTTGTCTTATATGAATTGTTTTATGATGTCATGTTGTTTAAGAATCCCATTTTTATTACATGGGGTATGCAATGATGTATGATTTATGATTTTGTGGCACACATTAGAATGGTATCACTATGAGATGGGTGGGACCTATATCTCCCTAAAATTAATTGGGTAAAGATTTTATATCTCATGAGATAGACATGGCTGGAACGGCAAGTTAAACCGGTTCAGTGAAACTGGACTGAAACGAGGAGTGAACTCGGTTCAGAAATGGACTTTGTCCACTAAGATATTCTTGGCAATGATACTTGACTAATAAGAAATGATTCTCTATGATTATGTGTGTATTCCACAATGTTTCATGTTTTAAGTTATGATTATTGGAATTACATTTCACTACTATGATTTATCCCATGTTATGAAATTATGATTTCTTTAGCAGGTTAAGATTTCCAAAAGTTATGTTCTTATGTATATGATGTGATTTATATTTCTTTTGTTTACCCTTACTGATCATTTTATCTCACCCTTTTGTATGTTTTATTTCCCCAGGTCAGGAAGTAGGTTATTAAGTAGGATATTCCAAAAAGGGACTCTGGATATAATGAAATAAATGGGAGGCAAAGTAGATGCTTTATGAACCAGTTGAATATGTTTCCCAGTTTCTAAAGACACTATACCTATACGGTCCTTTCCTGGTTTTTGTTATATGTTGTAATAAGTGTGCTTCAATTCTGATGTAATAATAATTTATGTAAAGTATGGGTGGTTATATCTATTAATATTCATAAAATCCAAGAAATCTATAGATATCAATCATTATCTTGGGATGATCTCAAGAAACCATGATCTGATCCTTCTCTAGATTTACCAACAGACATTCCTCTGAGATGATGCTACCCAAGAAGTGTACCTGATCGATCCAAAAAATTGTACATAGTTATCTTGATGTATAGCCAATGCTATTTTAGTGTACTTAGGATGATATCAAGATGTTGGTCATAATGATCATGTGTCTTCGAGTGCACCAAGATGTCTTCCACAAACACTACCACAAACAGATCTAGGTACGGATTAAAGATTTTGTTCATTAAGTCCATAATCATTACTGGTGTGTTCGTCAACCCAAGCAATATTATGATGAAATCATAATGTCCATACCTGCTTCTAAATTCATCCCTTGGTATATCAGATGTTTGAACTCTTAGTTCAGGATACCCTAATCGTAAGTCAATCTTTGAGAAGACACAAGCTCCTCTCAACTGGTCAAATATGTCATCGATATGAGGGAGATGATACTGGTCCTTCACAGTTATCTGGTTTATCATTCGGTAATCAACACAAAATCATAAACTCCTATCGGCCTTCTTTTGAAACAACACTAGTGAACCCCAAGGTGACATAGATAAATAAATACCTTATCCTCTAAGTCCTCCAGTCGGGTCTTGAGTACATGAATATCTTCTGATTCCATTCTATATGGTGGAATAGAAATCATCTCTTCCCTCTGTATGAGCTCAATGAAAAATTCCTCATCTCTCTCAGGTGGAATACCTGAGAAATATTAATTAAACACATCTTAAAACATATCCACTATGTGTGGAAATACATCTCATTTTACACCTCCATCATCCATAAATAAACTAGAAAACTGGGTTGTGATATCTCCAATTTGATGAGTAATTGACCCAACTTGGAATGCCTCGATATCCCACTCTCCACATTGAATATATTTGTAACCCGTAGGAGATGTAATTGTCACTCTCTTATGGTAAAAATCAATGTGGGTAAAATATGATACTAACGAGTCCATACCCATAGTTAGTTCAATGCCTTCCATGTCTATGATATAAAGTTCCCATAGAAATTGATACTAATCGACCACAAGAGTACAGCCCTTGTAGAAAAAAATGTCTCTTGACTGAACTCCATGAGGTGTGTTTGTCGTCAAAACCCCACTCACGAACTCCATCACGAAGCTCAAATCATTAATAGGTTTTGTACAAATAAAGGAATGATCGACACCGATATCAAATAAGGCACTAGATATCATAGAATATTTAAAAATATACCTCTCATGGCCAATGGTCTAGCCTTGATATCCACAAGTTTAGGGTGAATATAATGCAACTATCTTACCCCACACCCCCATGATGAAGTCTAAGTCCCATGTGCTTCACTACTCTACTAATATGAGTTATCTTACCCTAAATATCCACATAAACTACCTTTACCACCTTTTCTAGTAGAGCTCCAGATGCAAGACTGATATGGTGCAAAATATCCTCTTCCTACACACTGATTCTGACTAGCTATATCCTTACTACTCTTCTATCACTGGGTCCTGTAGAACTTTTATAGATGTTCCATATTTCTAAAATACTGTAACTATATTGGTGGTTGATGTAACTATCTTCAATTTTTTTCTAATCTAGCACGCTGGTGATAGATCAGTCGATTAATGTCCTACGCAACTGATCCCTCTTTATAGGTACTATGTTTCCCACTACCCTGGTTGATGTTTTAATAACAATGCTTCCTAAACTCAAAAGTCATAACATCTAATCATCCAAATGGAAACACTATTCCTACCCTGGAATCCTCTTTAGGTTACCAATATCTATGAGATCCTTATCCACCACCTCAGCAAACTCCTTTAACTGAAAATGGTTAACTTGGGACTTAATCTCACATTTAAGCCCGTCCTAAAAATGTCTCGATGTAGTTATCTCATCCACTGCCAATGCAGAAGAAAAGTGTTTATAATGACCCATAAATTACATACATTGTTATTAAATCATAATTGATGCTCACATATTACAACATATAACAAAACCATGAATGTACCTTATAGGTATAATGTCTTTAGAAACTAGGAAACATAACAACTAGTTCATAAATCATCTACGTTGTCTCCCATTTATTTCATCATATCTAGAGTCCCTTTTGACATATTCTACTTAGTACCCTTCATCCTGACTTGGAGAAATAAAATATTCAAAAGGGTGATCTCAAATGCTTAGTAAGGGTGAACAAAAGAAATATCAATTACATCATATTCATAAGAACATAACATTTTGGTAAACATAACCTGCAAAAGAGATCATAATATCATAACATGGGATAAATCATAGTGGTGAAATGTAATCCCAAATAATCATAACATAAAACATGAAACATTGTGTCATACACACATAATCATAGAGAATCGTTTATTATTAGTCAAGACTCATTGCCAAGACTATCTTAGTGGACAAAGTCCATTTCGGAACTGAGTTCACTCCTCGTTTTAGTCATGTATCACTGAACCGGTTTAACCTGCCATTCTAGCCATATATATCTCATGAGATATAAATCTTTACCTAATGCATTTTAGGGAGATATAGGTCCCACCCATATCATAATGACACCATTCATATGTGGTCCATAAGATCATAAATCATACATCATAACATAACCCATGTAATAAAAAAGGGATTCTTAATCATCATGCCATCATAACACAATCCATATAATATAAAAGGACATCATAAAAATTATTCCATCATAACATAATCAAAAAAATCTTAATATATGGATAGAAACAGAACCCTATATTATCTTAGAAGGAAAATAATTTTGATAGAACACAAGAACTCCATTCTTGAGGAAAATATCCTTTCTACTACAAAAACATTTTCCTTTCTTAACAAGTCATATAATTTTAAACAAAAATAAGATGATTAAAAATAAACTTAAAAACTTGTAAAGGAATCTTGATGGAAATAAGTTTCTAAAAATTCATTCATTCTGTATAAGTTAAAAAAAATTCTTCTAGTACATTGGTCGAAAAAGTCCACACGTACCTCATACTAAAAACTACAAAAGATTCATTTCATATCCTTTACTAAAAATTCACCAACAAGTAATGTTGGATTGAAACAAATTTAGGAGGATAGAAATAATATTACATATTGATGAAACATGGATTTGGATGATAAATATTCCCCAGTAAATTTTGAAGTAAAAACAATCTCGGATAAAAATTGAGATTGTGATATTTTCCCTTACCTTAGGTCGGATTTTCATCGTACGTGTCTGAACCTCCTGTATAATTATTTAAATAAATTTATTGACTTATTCCATAATTTTACTCATTTTTATGATATCATATATGGTCCTATTCTTACCTTCGTATTCATAATATTTCATTGCTATTTGTTATTCGGGTGTTTATTGCTTTGTTTGTTCTTATGTGTGTTTTGTCGAATAAATTCCTATTCTTATTTTTATGTTATAGAAACCTAATTTACATAATTGTATTAGTGTAATATATATCATATTGAATCATTATATTCATTTATATAATTATTATACAATGAATATCATGTAGAATGAGTCGCATCAGATCGTGGAGACGGTAGGTCGTACGTACCAACAAGCGATGATATCATTCCCATCATCGTGGAATTGTACTGAAGTGTTTGTATAATATTTAAGAATCAATATCACTTTAAAATAATAATTTATACTTATTATTTACACCATTATACCCATCCATGTACGGTGGTGGTGGAAAACAGATTACACCACGACGTAGAGACGATATTCCGTACGTACACAGCACGGTGAATTGATTTTCCATAGGATGGATAGAAGGTGAAATAGTGTTGTTTCATATTTATAATAACATATCAGTATATGATCAATACTGATGTTATTACTTCATAATGGAACAAAAAAGTAATAAGAAGTTGAAAAAGAATGAAATTGGAAAGGATCGGTAATGGATATTATCTCTTCTTTGACGCGCCTCTTCTTAACCTCCAATTAGGGCACTAGGGATGGCATTTTAAGAAGACCAAAAGCTCTAGGATGTTTTTAGGGAAGTGTAGAAGGTAATTTTTTAGGGTTTGGCAGAGGTTTATGGCTCAATTTCGTGTGAGGAGGAGAGGGAGGATGTGCCTTTTTTATAAGGGAGGAGGGGGGCACCATTGGAAGAACAAAAAATATTATTTTATTATAATGTCATATTCGGGTTTTAATAGCTCCAAATTGATTTATTTCGAAGCTAATGTGGGGATGGGTCGAAATCCTATCATCCAATAGAACTTAGACAAGTTTAGGTTTCTATTTTAACCTTATCATTTAGATTTAACTTTAAGTTAGATAATTTAACTTTTACCATGTCTTCTCGTTTGCTTACACTATAAGGTTAATGAACATACTATAACAAGCCAAAAGAATCCCAAGTTGTTTATTTTTAATATATATAACTTTATATAAGTCTTTTGGCCAATCATTAGATTTTTAGTAATAAAATAACAATTAATAATATAATATTTGTTTTAAAAACTTTTTTTTGTCAATTTTGACACTATTTGGTAATTGATTTTTGTGAAAATCATAACAGAATGATTAGTTATAAAAAATATAATTAAATCAATACCTACTTGTCATAATAACCTATAAAATTAGTGGATTTCATAAAAAGTCTCAAATTACATTTATTTGAGTATTTATAACACCAATTATGTTAATATTTCATTAATAAGATAATTACTCCAACACCATTATGTCATAAATAAATTAAATTATTGAAGGTCTAAAAATTATAAATAAAATACCATTATGTAGGAAATATTTTTATATTTCTAATGAATATTTATAGTCGAATTTATCTTATGTATAACCATATATTAAAAAAATTAGTTATTAAACATTGATTTTAACTATTTTAACTATTCTTTAGATAAAATAATATTAATGCCCTAATATAATCCAAGTGGAAGTAAAGGGTAATATTTTATCCCTAATGTTGGTTTTGGTCGAATTACACTTATCCAATAGAATTAGGATATTTTTTAGGGTAATAATAATATCATTTTTACCCTTAATTACCCTAATTACTTTTAACCGTGGTAAATAAAAGTAAAAAGTTAGTATTCACAAAATATTATTTTCATCTCATTGAACCACATTTTTCTTACTTACATTAACTGTGTATCTCAGATTTTTTAAATTCCAATCACAAAAGAGTCAAAATTAAGCTTTATGTAAATTTGCAAATTCTCATAGGGGGTGGGTAAAAGACGGTAAAAAGTTCAATAAAATTCTTATATATCTAAAATTACTATAAAATGACTCCAATGAATTAAATTGATCTTATATAGGTATTATGTATCAATTTTGATCTAAAATAAATTTAAATAAAATAAATTATAATTTTAATAAAAAGTCGGGTTTTAAATAGTCACCTAGTGTTTTTACTATTCATCAAAAATTGAAAGTTTTCAGAAAAATACCAAAATTTCACCCTAGGCTAATTTCGATATTCCGAATCCAAAAATGAAGTCCATTTTGAAAAATAAAATTTATAAAATTTCAAAAATAGGTTATAACTATTCATAACAGTTAGTTTTAATAATATTTTAACATGATATCGTTGTTTAGTGTAACTCGGTATTGTGTGCAATGCAAGCTATTGAGGAAGGCCACGATTGCATGTAAAGAAATCCAAGATAGTGTTGTGTGTAGTGAAATATTACTTTTATGATGTATAAAAACAAAATATTTCTCATAGAAAACATGGGTGTAACATTCTACCCCCCTTAAAAATAATTTCGCCCTTGAAATTCTTCACATCGTGACAAACAGATGAGGATACCTCTCCCTCATCATATCCTCAAGCTCCCATGTAGCTTCTGCTAATTGGTGGTTCATCCCTAAAACATTCACCAAGCGAGTGGTCTTGTTTTGTAGATCTTTTTTCGCTACGATCCTGAATCTCTATCGGTTGTTCTTCATAAAAAGATCTTGCACCACCTGTACAACTTCTGAGCTGAGTACATGTGAAGGATCAGGTTTGTACTTTCTCAGGAGCGATACATGGATAACATCATGAACTTGAGAGAGATTCGGTGGAAGCACCAATCGGTAAGCTACATTCCCAACACAATCCAGTATTTCGAAAGGACCGATATACCTAGGGCTCAACTTTCCCTTCTTTCCAAATCTCATTACTATCTTCCAAGGAGATATTCATAAGAACACTTTATCACCCACTTCAAACTCTAGGTATTTTCTTCGGTTATCGGTGTAACTTTTTTTTCGACTCTAGATGCTCTTATGTGTTGTTGAATAGATCGGACTTTTTCTGCCATCTCATCAACAAGATCAGGTCCTAATAGCTTTCATTCCACAAAGTCATCCCAGCAAGTTGGAGTTCGGCATTTCATTCCATAGAGAGCTTCATAAGGAGCCATCTGAATACTAGAGTGAAAGCTATTATTAAAAGAAAATTCCAACAAAGGTAGGTGTTGATCCTAACAACCTTTGAAGTCCATAGAGAAATCCCTTAACATGTCTTCTAGAGTTTGAATTGTTCTCTCTGATAGACTGACTGTCTGAAGATGATAAGCAGTGCTGAAGATCAACTCTATGTCCAGAGTATGCTGAAGACTTCGCCAAAACTTCAAGGTAAACCTAGCATCCCGATCAGAAATAATGGAAAGTGGTACTCCATGAAATCTTACCACTTCCTTGACATATATCATGTCAATCTGATCAAGAGAGAAATCCTCTCTTATAGCAATGAGGTGTGCCGACTTCGTAAGATGATCAACAATAACCTAGATAGCATTATTGCCTTCGGATGTTTTAGGAAGTCCAGTAACAATGTCCATAGTGATGTTTTCCCCTTTCCATTCGGGTATGGGTAATGGTTGTAGCATCCCCTTAGACTTCTGTCTCTCAGCTTTAACATGATGACAAACCAAGCATCGAGATACATATTCAGCAACATCTCTTCTCTTTCCATCCCACCAGAATTACTCTTTCAGGTCCCTATACATCTTCATGCTTCCAGGATGAATTGAGAATGAAGAACTATAAGCCTCATCCAGTAGATGCTTCTTTAATTCTGGGATGGGAGGAAGACAAACCCGATTCCTAAACCTTATTATCCCATCACAATCATGGTTGAATTCAGGAAAATTTCTCACCTTCTTTTGTAAATCTACATATTCTTTGTATTCCTTTTTAATCATCATATGTATATATGGTTGAACATTCATTTGATAATGATAAGATTTTCCCCTTCCATTATAATTCCAAGATCCATACTTTGTAAATCCATAAATATTGGATCTTTTGTGATCCTCATCACGGATAAGCTAGCATGGCCTTGTCGACTTAATACAACTGCCACCTTGTCTGCTTTCCCAGGGTGGTAATGAATTGAGCAGTCGTAATCCTTAATCATCTCCAACCATCTTCTTTAATGTATATTCAGATCCTTTTGTTTGAAAATATACTTTAAACTTTTATGATCAGTATAAATATCACACATTTTCACCAAAAAGATAATGCCTCCAAATATTTAATGCAAAGATTACCGCAGCTAACTCCAAATCATGAGTTGGGTAATTTTTCTCATGGATTTTCAACTATCATGTGGCATAAGCTATCACCATATCATTTTGCATAAGAACACACCCAGCACCTTCTTGGATGCATCACTGTAGATCACAAACCATTCTCCACTACAAGGAAGTGTGAGTACAGGTGCACTAGATTACCTTCTTTTCAAATCTATGAAATTCTCTTCACATTCCTCCGTCCACACGAACATAACTCCTTTTCGAGTCAACCTGGTGAGTGCATTACATAATCGTGAAAAATCTTTCACTAAATGTTGATAATATCCATCCAAACCGAGAAAAATTCAGACCTCAGTTACTGTTGTTGGTCTCGACCATCTTTCTATAACATCTGTTATTGCTGGATCCATAGGTATCCCCTCTTTTAAGATTATGTGACCCAAAAATGAAACTTTTTGAAGCCAAAATTCACACTTGGTAAATTTGGAATAAAGCTTCTCCTTTCTCAGGGTCTTCAATACAATTCTCAAGTGACTTTATGTTCTTCTTTTCTGTTTGAATAGAAAAGAATATTGTCTATAAAGACAACCATAGACAGATCAAGATAGTCTCTAAAGACTCTATTCATCAGATCCATGAAGATAGTAGGGGCATTAGTAAGACCAAATGGCCTCACTACAAATTCATAGTGACCATACCTTGTACATAAATCCTTCTTCGGTATATAATACCTTTTGACCCTTAATTGATGATACCATGAATGGAGATAAATCTTGGAGAAGTATTGAGCTCCACGTAGTTGATCAAATAAGTCATCAATTCATGGGAGATGATATTTGTTCTTGATAGTGATCTAGTTAAGTTCTTGATAATCAATGCAGAGTCTTAGTGATCCATCTTTCTTCTTAACAAACCAAACAGGGGCTCACCAAGGTGACACACTAGGGCATATGAATCCCTTATCAAGATTCTCTTGGAGTTTCTTCTTCTATTCCAACAACTCAATTGGGGATATTCTATAAGGTGACTTTAAAATAGGTAAAGCACCAAGTATGAGTTCTATTGAAAACTCAACTTCACGATTTGGTGGAAGACCCAAAAATTCCTTTGGAAAGACATCATCAAACACTCGTACAATGGGCATATTATTATTCATGAGTTTATCACCAACCATTTGAGATAAATTACCTTCATTTTGTGGAATGAAGACCCATAAGATGGAAAAAATTTCCACTGGATGGTTATGTTCATCCTTGCATCGATAGATGATCATAGACTGATCTGGAGTATGAAATGTGACTTACATTCTTTGGAAATTGATATGAGTTCCATATAAATAAATCTAATCCATGCCAACAATCACATCAAATTCCACTATATGAAGGATCACAAGATTTTCAGGAAGCACTTTCCCACAAACTTCAATCGGATAATAATTATAAACTTTTGATGCAATTGTGGTGCCATTAGGGGTTGTCAAAGGTAACTCAACATCAAATGGTTGAGGTAATACGCCGATACCCATAGAAAATTATTATGAAATAAAAGAGTGGGTAGATCCAGAATCAAATAAAACATTTCTAGTTTAGAGTGGATGGTAAGTGTACCTTTCACCACTTTGTTATCGTTCTCCACATCGCTGATAGAAATTGAATGTGACATTCCTTTCTCTTTAGCCTTAAGAGTTTGTTGGCGTAGATCATCATCAACAACCCTTGGATTAGGGCACTGATTAGGATAATTTCCCATTTACTTGCACTTGGAACATTGAAGTGTAGGAGGTTCACTCTGTGTGGCCTTTTCATTGTTCACATAACTAGACATCTTCTTCCCACCATTGCAGCATTCAAATGCCCGATGACCTTCTTTTCCACATTTGAAACATTTACATGTCCCTTTAAGACAACTCCATCCATGTTTCTTTCCACGCTTTGAGCATAAGGTAAAACTCATCTTTTTTTTTCAGTGTGGTCTTTATATTTTCCTTTGAATTCCATTTTCCTCTTCTTATCAAATGCATTTTAATGATGGGTTACTCCAATCTCCATCTCAACTTTGAGAGCACATCGAACGATTTCCTCGTAGCTATTGAAGTCCCTTATGGCTAACACCCTTCGAAGACTTGGTTTTAAGCCACTAAAGAATCGATAAATCTTACTCTCATGTTGGATAATAATCCCAAAAGCGTACCTTGCAAGTCATGTAATATTTGCTTCGTAGGTACCAACAGATTCATCATCCTTTTTCTTTAGTTCAAGAAACTCATTCCTCATCTTTGTTCGAAGAATACGAGGGAAGTACTAATTGAAAAATTAGTTCTTGAACTCATCCAATTCCATGGATTCAATTTCATCCCTTTGCCTCGTATTCTTGATAAGATTCCACCATCGATCAGCTTCACCTTCCAAACGATATACTGCTAAGATGGCATTAACATTCTCAGAACATTGAAGAACTGAAAATATATTTTCAGTAGTACTCATCCATTGTTCATCAACTAATGGGTCAGTAGACCCACTGAATGAAGGTGGATGCTGCCTCATGAAGGATTCCACAAAATTATGCTCCTTCCTTTGCTCATTTGGATGTCTTGCATGATTCATAGCTTGAGAAAGTTATGTGAGCATGGCTACAAGATTTTTCATTCCAGCTCCCATAATTTTTGGTTTCTCAGGGAGAAAATTATTTCATTGCACGGCACATTCCGCATTAACACGGTTCCTTCAGGTTCCAGCCATTGACTAAAACCTAGAAGAATAGTGTGAGCAACACTAATTATAATAGGAAAACCACATAATAAAGAATAAAATTTTACACTTAAGTTCTTATCGTAGGTTATTCATGGCCATTTATAAAACACTATGATTTTTTTCTATGCTTATACTTATCCTTAGGGTTCTTACTAAGGCTTTCACATCCTAGTTTCCAAAGGATGATTATACCTTTCCTCTAATACCAACTATAACAGCCCATACATTACATACATTATTATTACTTAATAATTAAAGCATAGTTATTACAACTTATAACAAAACCATGAAAAGACCATATAGGTATAGTGTCTTTAGAAAATGGGAAACATAACTACTGGTTCATAAATCAACTATGGTGTCTCCCATTTCTTTCATCATATCTAGTGTCCCTTTTGGCATATTCTACTTCGTACCCTTCTTCCTGACCAGGGGAAATAAAACATACAAAAGGGTAACCTCAAATTCTCAGTAAGGGTAAGAAAAAGAAATATCAATCACATCATATTTATAAGAACATAACATTTTTGAAAACATAACCTGCAAAAGAGATCATAATATCATATCATGGGATAAATCATAGTTTTGAAATGTAATCCAAAATAATCCTAACATAAAACAAGAAACTTTGTGTCATACACACATAATCATAGAGAATCATTTCTTATTAGTCATGACTCATTTCCAAGACTACTATAGCGGACAAAGTCCATTTCAGAACCGAGTTCACTCATCATTTCAGTCCTGTATCACTGAACCGGTTTAACCTTCCATTCCAGCCATGTCTATCTCATAAGATATAAATATTTACCCAATAAATTGGAGGGAGATATAGGTCCACCCATCTCATAATGATACTATTCTTATGTGTTCCACAAGATCATAAATCATACATCAAAACAAAACCCGTGTAATAAAAATGGGATTATTAATCATCATGTCATCATAACACAATCCATATAAGATAAAAGGACATCGTAAAAATAATTCCATCATAACATAATTAAAACAATTTAAAAATAGGGATAGAAGCAGAACCCTATATTATCTTAGAGGGAAAATAATTTTGATAGAACACTTGAACTCCATTATTGCGGAAAATATCCTTTCTACTTGAAAAACATTTTCCTTTAATAACATGTCATATACTTTTAAACTAAAATAAGTTGATTAAAAATAAACGTGAAAACTTTTAAAGTAATCTTCATGTAAATATTGTTCTAAAAATCCATTCATGCCGTATAAGTTAAAAAAAACATTTCCCTCGTACTTTGGCCAAAAAAGTCAAAATGTACCTTGTACTAAAAACGAAAAAAGATTTCTTTATGTCTTTTACTAAAAACTCACCAACAAGTAATATTGAATTTAGAAAATTGTAGGAGGATATAAATAATATTAAATATTGAGGAAACATGGATATAGATGATAAATATTCCCCAGTAAATTCTGAAGTAAAAACAATCTCGGATAAAAATTGAGATTGTGATATTTTTCCTTACCTTAGGTCCGATTTGCTTCGTACGTATCTGAACCTCCTGTATAATGATTTAAATAATGTAATTGACTTATTCCATAATTTTACACATTGTTCTGATATCATATATGGTCATATTCTTAGCTTCGTATTGGTAATATTTCATTGCAACTTGTTATTAGGGTGTTTATTGCATTTTTTGTTCTTATGCGTGTTTTGTCGAATAAATTGTTATTATTCTTTTAAGGATATAGATAAATAATTTCCAGAATGGTATTAGTGAAATATATATCATATTTATTCATTAAATTCATCTATATAATCATTATGCAATGAAGATCATGTATAAAGAGTCACATCACATCTTGGAGATGGTAGGTCGTACGTGCGCACGAGCGATGATATTGTTCCCATGATCGTGGAATTGTATTGAAGTGTAAGTATACTATTTCAGAATCAATATAACTTTAAAATAATCATGTATACTTATTATTTACACCATTATACCCATCCAGGTAAGGTGGTGGTGGAAAACAGATTACACAACAGCGTGGAGACGGTATTCCGTACGTATGCACGCGCGATGATTCCATTTTCCATAGGATGGTTAGAATGTGAAATAGTGTTGTTTCATATTTATAATAAAATATCATTATATGATTGATATTGATGTTATTACTTCATAATTAATCAACTAATTAAGAAGATTTTGAAGAAGAAATAAATTGGAATGGATCGGTAATGGATATTACCTCTTCTTTGACGCGCCTCTTCTTATCCTCCTTTTAGGGCACTAGTGATGTTCTTTTAAGAAGACTAGTTCCTCTAGAATGTTTCTAGGGAAGTGTAGAAGAGAATTCCACAGGGTTTGGATGAGATTTATGGCTCAAAGTGGTGTGAGGGGGAGAGGGAGGAGGTGCCCTTTTATAAAGGAGGAGAAAGCACCTTTGGAAAAACAAAAAATATTATTTTATTATAAAGTTATATTCGGTATTTAATAGCTCCAAATTGATTTATTTAGAAGATAAGTAGGGCATGGGTAGAAATCCTCAAATCCAATAGAATTTAGACAGGTTTTGGTTTCAATTTTAACCTTATCATTTAGATTTATCTTTAAGTTAGATAATTTATCTTTTACCGTGTCTTCTTGTTTTCTTACACTATAATGTTAATAAACGTACTATAACAAGCGAATAGAACCCCTAGTTGATTATTATTAACATATATAACCTTATATTAGTCAATTGGACAATAAATAGATTTTAATGAATAAAATAACAATTAATAATATAATATTTGTTTTAAAAACTATTTTATGTCAATTTTGACACTATTTGGTAATAGATTTTGTGAAAATAATAATAGGATGATTAGTTAGAAAAAAGTTAATTAAATCAATACTAACATGTAATATTAAAATATTGAATTAGTTTAATTCATATAAAGTCTCAAATTACTTTTATTTGAGTATTTATAACGTCAATTATGTTAATATTTCATTAATAAGATAATTACTACATCACCATTGTGTCATATATATATTAAATTTTTTAATCTCTAAAAATTATAAATAAAATACCATTATGTAGGAAATATGTTTATCTTTCTAATGAATATTGATAGTCGAATTTATCTTATGTATAACCCTATATTAAAAATGTATTATTTATTAAACATTTATTTTAACTATTTAACTATTTTTAAAATAAAATAATATTAAATGTCCTAATCTAATCCAAGTGGACCTAAAGGGTAATATTTTATCCCTAATGTTGTTTTTGGTCGAATTACACTTATCCAATAGAATCAGGAAATGTTTTAGGGTAATAATTATATCATTTTTACCCTTAATTACCGTATTTACTTTTAATCGTGGTAAATTAAAGTAAAAAGTTACTATTCACCAAAAATTATTTTCATCTCATTGAACCACATTTTACATACTGACATCAACCGTGCCTCTCAAATTTTTGAAATTTCATTCAAAAAAGCGGTAAAATTTTGTTTTATGTAAATTTGCAAATTTCCGAGGAGGTGGGTAAAAGACAGCCAACATTCAATAAAATATTTATATATCTAAAATTATTATAAAATGACTCCAATGAATTACATTTATCTTATATGGGTATTATGTATCAATTATGACCTAAAATAAATTTAAATAAAATAAAGAATTATTTAAATAAAAAGTTTGTTTTTAAATATTAACCAAGTGTTTTCACTATTCATCAAAAATTGATAGTTTTCAGAAAAATACCAAAATTTCACCCTAGACTAATTTCGATATTCCGTATCGAAAAATGAATTTCATTTGAAAAATAAAATTTATAAAATTTAAAAAAGTGGTTATTACTAATCATAATGGCTAGTTTTAATAATATTTTAATAGCATATCGTTGTTCAGTGAAACTCGGTATTGCGTACAACGTAGGCTATCGAGGAAGGCCGCCATTGCATGTAAAGAAAGCCAATATAGTGGTTTGTGTAGTGAAATATTCCTTTGATGATGTATAAATATAAAGTATTTCTCATAAAAATCTCGGGTGTTAGAGTGTTGCCAATGTGTAAAGTGTCCAACATAGTCTATCACATAAATACTCCCCCAAGTCAACCTCATGATCTCAGATACTCTCTCCTACCTCAGTATCTCTGGATAGAAGTTCTTTAGAAACTTATCCAAGAGTTCCTTCTATAACATACCATTTTACTATACAGTCTACGCCTGAACATACCACCAATGATTCACTGATCCTCATATCTTGTAAACAGCCAACATGAGCATCATCTCTACAGGAGTCTCAAAGTGGTCAATTATAGTCTCGATGGACTCATCCCAGAAATCATCTCTCTCAAGTCCACCATCTCCAACAAAATCATGAGGGTGTTGAATTTGTAACTCCATTTTTAGATCAAACCTACTCTTCACAACCCACCTTGGGTCTCTTCCCATGAATTTCATGAAGTGGGAAATGTTCTATTGGAACTGCTCCCTAAATTCCTCACCTGACACAATTGGTGCCTTAGTTCCTACTAGTGGTAGATCATCTCTAGCCATATCCTCATGTTATCCTCTTAATAGGAACCGTCATAGATAAATTTATATACCATTACAAATAGGTACCTTAGGACACCTTTTATAAAATTAACACATTTAAGGTAAAATACAATATTCCACAACAAGTCATTTCCCCAAACCCTACAACATATACAAAACTAAGGAGTTATCACTACCCTTAATAATATTAATCCTTAGTCCTAGACAACAAGGGTAAACACATTATAATTATTCAAGTTTTTCATTTAGACACCCATTTATTTTCATCTTACATCATTCTAAAATCTTTATCAATATCATGTTAGGTGCCATTTTCTTTTCAATTTCACAGGCATGGAAAAAAAATTCAAGTTCAATAACATAACCATAACACATTTTTCCATGTGCGCCTAAAATAATGCATGTCACAATAACCCTATGTTCCTAGAATGATGCATGTAACTCAAATATTGTGCCATACTGGTCCATGAGTCAAAACATAGAAAAAATTAACATCAATAATCACAACAGACAACAACTGTGTGACCCAAGAAGAAATAAAATTCAACTGTAATGGAAAATAGGAATAACAACAATCCCACAACGTGTACATGGGTTCTCCCCCATACATGGGTTAGCTACTACCATGCATGAGATCATAACCAAGGAACGAATCTTTCTAGTTTCATGTCTACCTTTACTAAATAGTAATACAAAATAAAAAAGAAAAGAAAAATGGACTCTGATACCACTTAGTAATGTCCTGACCCAGGTGCCACACATTGGTGCCTCGAGTCGGTCAGTCACATGACTCCAGGTGTGCCTCCTCGTATGCTTGAGGATACCGAATAGCAATGAGGGTCTGAAATATCGATAATTTGGACACTATACACCCTTTTATCAGATTAAATACACTAGAAAAAAAATTAGAAACAATAACTAACTAACATGTAATCATAACCCGAAATAACAAGTATCATGAGATTTCTAAATGTGGAAATACAATATCAAAACTAAAGAAGAAAATATGCAATTCCAATGTACGTGTCATGTGTCTAAAATTAAACACAAAATAAATACACAGATGAAACCCCTAATTGGGTCCTGAATCATTTCTAGTTCCCTCATTCATGCTCTATCCCATATCATCTATATAACAATGAGATTTTTCCCTTAACGTATCCTGAAAACCCAATGTCTATTCGGGTACAAATAAGGCAGCCCGAGTAGGGTGTGAGTACAGCTCAGTAGGCCACCACCAATGGTGTATAAAACAATATATAGTTAATAGAATGTGTATGCATTTGTATAAATACATAATTACAATTCATAAGTAAATACTTATCACATTATCATTTAATCTTTATTTAACAACATAAACCCACGAACTGTCAAAGACACTCGTACCATATTGCTTGCTTTGGATCATTTTGAAGCCTAATGTATGTTTAATGGATTTCATATCTCATAATTCCATTTCTACCATTCAATACCTACTTTGTCTCGTACCGATTCTGAAAGTATGTACGATGAATATCTTATCTCATAATGTCATTGATTCCATTATTTAATTCATATTTGAAATCCCGTGTTACTATTCATACATCACCCAATAGAATGTCCATGTTCCCATTATTTAATCCATAGCTAAATGACCATGTTACCATTCGTACCTTATATATTATAATGATCATGTTACCATTATTTATTTCACAACTAAATAACAATGTTACCATTCATAACTTACACATTAGATGGAACATTTTCCTATTATTTAATTCTAAACTAAATTGTCATGTTAGCATTCATAACACATAATTAATTCAATAGGTAAACATCCAAATAGATTCCATTACTAATTCAACAATTATTTAAACACAAATATTCCATTATTTAATTCAATAATTATCTAATCACATAAATAACATTAATTAATTAAAAAATTAATTGACCACATCATGTTAATTAATTAATTGTACAATTAATTAATAACATAAATTATATTAGTCAATTAAACAATTAACTAAACCCACAAATTTCATAACTAATTCAACTATTATTTTATCACATAAATAACCTTAATTAATTATCTAATTAATGGATTATAACAATCACAATAATTAATTCATCAATTAATTAATCTATATCCACAAACTCAAAATTCCATAATAAATTCCACAATTAATTATGTCAATCAAAACCTCAATAGATCATAATTAATCACAAAATTAAATATTTGAATCCTCAAATCTCAATATCTCGCAATTAATTCTACAATTAATCATCTCATTCAATAATTTCCGAAATCCCCAATTTCAAATTTCATAAATTAATTAATTCACCAAATTAATTAATTTAGTCTAGAACACAATTTCCAAAAATCTAATAGAAACAATAAAATAACATATACATAATTCAAATAAAGACTTCAGGATTTGGATTATAGACCAACTAACTCGATTCATTGACAAGCGGTCGTCCAACAAGAATCCCCAAAATTTGAGCAGCACAACAACATAGAACATGATCTAAATCTAAAACCATAAATCATGATTGAACAAATAAAGTAATCTTAAATCTATATATATATCTAAAACAATATATCTAGATCAAAAAAAACAAGCTATATATCCAATCAAAATAAGAATAACAAACCCTATCTAAAATAGGAGAATAAGGTAAAAGGAATGAGAAACTTAGTGAGATGAGATCCTCTTACTAAGAAGGGTGAATATATTTGATATAGTATTTGAATAACAAATAATGGAGGCCATGAAGACTTTTAATCCATCTAGGAGGCTCCAAAATCATGAAATATAATCTAGGGTTGAATAGAGGTCAAATAAAAAAATTAAAATGGGGGTTTGAGTGATTAAAAATATTATTTTTGGGTTATTTACAAGGTAGGGCATGATTAGTTGGGAAGGGGTGAATGGTTTCCCCTAACTGTGAGCCTAACCATGAACCTATATTATGGGGGTGCACAATTTCTCTTAAGAGGGTGCATGGTTTTAAAAACAGTGCTCTAACCGTGAAATTCCTCTATCCAGTGTTGCACAGTTTGATGGGTTGGGGCACATGGTTAGGGAAAACCATGTCCCAACCATGAATTTATCTTCTCCCTTCCAATTTTCTCAAATTATATCCCAAACACACCCCAACCTAAAACCCAACCCATGTATTCTCAAACAAGAAAAAAATAAATACCTGAAATTAATCTCGAGGCATCTTCAAGAAAGGTCAGGATCTTACACAAACAATTTCATTTACTCTCATGAAATATTCATCAATGGATTCTCCATCTCTCATTCTTATGTCTTCATACTTAATATCCCAAATTTCTATCTTTTCTTCCTTCACTTTAGTATTCCAAATGAATATACTTTCCAGCTTATCCCACAAACTATTTGAGGTTTTGATACCCGTCACCTTCATATAACCATTTTCTGATAAGGACATAAGAATATAATTTCTATCCTTTACATCAACTTCTATATTTATTTTATTAGAAAACAACATATGTTAATCTTTCATAATAGGTGTAAAACCAATTCTAGTAGCATCAATAACTATTAGGTCAAAATATATGAGATAAAGAATAATCTAATTTTTTCATCCATAATAATTTTTCCCATCAAATGTAGCAATTCCTCTACTATTGATAGAATTGATATTATCCATGATAAGGATTAAATAAGGGAACCTTCTCTATGACCCCAATTAATGATTCTAAGGATCAAATAACAACATAGAAGGGGGTTGAATTAATTGTTCACTTTTATAAGTATCGGTACTTTTAAAAAACATCACCCTTGAAACAAGTTAAAGTTTATATCCTTATTTTTTTGTAAATACACATGCATGAAAATATACGAAATCAAGTAAATAATGTATGATTTAAAAGGTTTTTACTCAGTGTGAGAACCTACATCCTTTACATAGCCACTCATATGGGTCTATATAAATTCCCTATAATGAATAAGTGAATACAACTCATGCCAACTCCCGCTAGATAGCTACTATGTCTCAGTAGAAATTATTATACTAACTCACATACCCTTAAAATTTTCATTGCAAAAAATTGAGCCAAAATAAAATAATAAATACTTTCTTGAAACTTCTCCACAAATTCTCTATCTGGAATCCTCAGTCCAATGTGGCAAGGCCTGATTCTCTCATTCCGATGGGGATGGGGTCAATGGACATAGTCCAATGAATTTAGTCTAATGGAAACATTACGATTAACCCATTCTCAATATATATTACTCAAACTCTTATCAAATTCTTAGTCAGATATTCCTTAGTTCGGTACACAAAACATTACGACGTCCAACCTTATAATGAGGTCTCAGTCCAAAAAGATAACATTGACATGAATTCTACAGTGATCCACCTTTTCCAATCACATAAAAAAGATGTAAGGTATGAATGTATTATTATTCTATTAATAAGAAACCCAGAAAGACAAAGGTAAGAAACTGGAAAACTTTTCCTACTTACTTAAATTAAAAAACATCATGATCTACACATATTTGAATTTGAATTTTGACCACTTAAACTCTCCAGAAAACTGTTGAAATCTTATTGAGCCTTATTTTTAATTATTACTATGATACATCCTAATTTTTCTTCGGTATGATGGAACATCATTAGCTCATTATGATGTAAATTACATAGCTCATTAGGATGGAACTTCCTCTACTCATTAGGACAGAACATCCTTATCTCTTTCTGAATTGACTTTCCTCATCAGAGTTAGTCTGGTTGAATTTTTTCTTAGAGTTAGTCTAATTGACATTTGTTCTCAAAGTCAATCTTGATTGAATTTTCTTCTCAAAGTCATTATGATTGGATTTCTTCCTCAGAGTTAGTCTTAATGAAATTACTCCTCATAGTTAGTCTGATGGAAAATCCTTAGCTTTAGTCCGATAGAATCTTCAAAACGATAGAATTCTCATTACGATGGAAACTGCTTTCTGAAACATTTTAATTCTTCTAACCTCACCAGCTATAACTCATTTGTACATCTAAAAACATTTGTGCTCGTTACTTTTGGATCCTTTGAATACTTTTTCTTGATTCCTATAACTATGAAAATCATTATGATTCCCCATTTATTCAAAAGCATTTATCATGAGAGTTTTCATGAGTTATGATAACTTCAAGATTGGAAAAGAACCTTCTGACTTACAGAAGAAATTATTATGACTTCTATTACTTTCAAAACCTTTTTTCTTTTCAACCAAAACACAATATGAATGGTTTCACCTATTTTTCCCCTTTTATTAATAAGTATTGTATCACTATTATTATGGACAATTTTTGATATTTGAGAATTAAAAACTAGAAAATCATTATCTGGCTGAAGGTTAGAATGTTTAAAACTTTCTAACTCCTAACATCACTATCTTCATCAAAACTCTTCAACAACATTTTGAACTTATAACCAACATTGAATCCAATGAAACCGTAACTTCATGCTAATTTATCTTAGACCAATGATGTGTTTGATCAAAAACATTATTATTCTAACAACTTATCCGATTGGTGCTACAGAGTTTGATACATTGAGTTTGGTGCTTCTCAGTCTGATCATCTTTATCCAGAAAACAAATTTCTCTAAAACAAAACTTTTCTCCCTATTTATTTTTAGCTTTGAAAATTTAGAAACATAGACACGTTTTCCAAAAAAGAATTATTTTAAAAAAGATTAGTTTTCTACAAATACAAAACGTTTTAAAAAAACATCATGAAGGTTATTCAGTATACCATACCATATATGAAATGGAAAGAAACCAATGTTGTCATACTTGCATATTTTGGTTTGGAATGTGTTTTTTTAAGGCCTATTTTAGGAAGAAACTTTAACCTTGAGGTTTAGAATGTGAATTTATAGGATAACTCAATGAAACAATGGTATATTACAAATATGAAGCCTTAGAAAAAATGTAATAGTGGAAAGACATTCCATATTCCTTGAGAGGGAAAACATGTCTAAAAGTGACTATTGGATGGAGATAGAATTAGATGAAGTTGATACTCAAGGTACATAAGACGTTTCATAGGAACAGGTTCTATAAATCCACATGTAAGAAGAAACTATTCTAGAGACACAAGTAATTTGTGGGAGCACAAGAGAGGTTAGAGAACCAGAATGGTATTGTTTTCTTATCACGAAGTATGGTGACTAATTATTAGTTTATAATAATTATCCTATAAACTAAAAGGAAGCAGCAAGTGGCACAGATGTTTCCATGTGAAAATAATCCATCAAATCTAAAATGGATTCCTTCTACCAAAATCAAGTCTGTATTTTGGTAGATCGTATAATGGATGTAAAATCCTTGGGTTGCAAGTGGGTATTCAATAAGAAACTAGACATTGAAGGAAAATTAAGTACCTATAAGGTATGAATATTAGTAAATGGATTGAAATAGCATCATGAAATTAACTGAGATTAAACATTTTCACCAGTTGTAAAGTTGAGATCCATCAGAATTATACTTGACATTGAGGCTTACCGTGACTATGAGATTTGAGAAATGGATGTCAAAACTGCCTTACATAATGGGAACCACCAGGAAGATGTTTATATAAAACAACCTGAAGGGTTTTTGACTACAAAGGATGAAAATATACACAAATTGAAAAATAATCCATTTATGGATTAAATCAAGTATCAAGGATATGGAACATTCATTTTGATGAATCTATAATAGAATTTGGTTTCATAAAGAATGAGTGTGATCCTTGTGTCTACAAACAATTTAGTGGGATTGCATTCATTTTATTAATATTATATGTTAATGACATATTACTTATAGGAAATCAAATACCAGTCTTACAGTTTTTTAAGATTTGGTTAAAAGAATGCTTCTCTATGAGGGACATGTGAGAGACATCATATATATTTTGAATCAAGATCTATCATTATAGATCCAAGAAGTTGATCAGTCTAAGTCAAAGTACATACATTGATAAGATACTTAAGAGATTGGGTATGGAAAAATCCAAGAGGGGATTCTTTCCAATGTCACATGTCATTCATCCTTTTAGGAAAATGTTTTCTCAGACACATGGGGAAATAAATAGAATGGAAGTATTTCATATGAATCATTGGTTGGGTCATTCATGTATATTATGATATGTACTAGGATAGATGTTTCCTATGAATCAAGTGTAGTAAGAAGATATCAAGACGAACCAGTTGACCTTTATTAGATGGCAGTCAAGTTTATCTCTAATTATTTGAGCTGTATTGAGGATATGTTCTTAGTTTATGGATGATATGGGGAACCCATCACCAAAAGTTATGAAGATTATAGTTTTCAAACTTATCAAGATGACATGAAGTCACAAATGAGATACATATTCACTTTGAGTGGAGGTATTGTGAGCTAGAAGAGCTCTAAAAAGATTACAGTCATAGATTTTACAGTAGAGTCCTAGTATATTGTGACTTATGAGGTAGCTAATTAAGCATTATGGATGCAAAAAATCATCCATGATCTTGAATTGGTTTATAATACTAAATATCTCATTACACCTTATTGTGATAATATTGTAGTGGTGTCTATCGTAAAAGATCCACGTACACATCAACGGACGAAGAATGTAATTTGGAAGTATCATCTATTGAGGGGTTTTTTTAAGAGAGGTGAGGTTTTAGTGCGAAGTATA
This sequence comes from Viscum album, assembly GCA_963277665.1. Taxonomy (NCBI): domain Eukaryota; kingdom Viridiplantae; phylum Streptophyta; class Magnoliopsida; order Santalales; family Viscaceae; genus Viscum; species Viscum album. The sequence goes on along the minus strand of OY728148.1, from coordinate 955,787,557 downwards.
TCCAAAGAAGAAAATATATCATACCCCTTTTCTATAATCTTGACTCACCATAAATATGATTATTAAGTGAGTTAAATTGGACTGAATGTTGTAGGTAGTTGGATCTAGTCCTCATGGGAGTTTCATGGAGTTGGTGTCCTAGGATTAGCTATTTGTACTTTAATTACAAGTATGTTCGATATATTTAATATTAATAAAACATATTATAACATATTTTTCATTGTTTTGTAAGACTCTAATGTAATAATTTCCTAGAGTATATGTCCCATTGATAAGGTCATAGCAGTTCTCTGTTATATTAAGAACATTGAAGTTTTATAATGATGTTCATAAAGAATGTTCTTCTCTTGGATAATGTATTATGATGGGACACATAGTTCATAGACTGTTAAGTGAGAGAACTCATAAAAGGATGAGTCTTAGAATCATGAAGTTCTGACTTGGTAATCACCGATATGGGAGATTATGAGAAAGAATCAATGGCAAAAATTCCACATGTTTTGGTGTCATCAGATATTCCTATATACGAGCATGTGTAATGGTACTTGGACTATAAAATTATCATTAATAAATTTTATAACTCATGCAATTAGATTTTATGATGAAAACCATGAAGACATATATTCATGGTATGTTAGGTTACATTTTTCTTGTCATGACTCACAAGTCATTAATGAATAAGTTAAAGAAGGATTTATCACTTATATATTTATGGAAGCCGATATCTCATCTATTTGATTGAAATAGAACCATTGCATTAAATTCCATTTACATGGTGTAAGATTTGTTTATTTTAGATATTTAAAGAAAGATTTTACAAGAAAATAAGTTGGTGACATATATGTGCAACCTTCTTGACGAGATATTATGATAAAGGGATTATATTAGATAGTGAGTGTTCATTTTTGGTTTTCATCATTTCAAAATTAAGTTATTCTCTTGGGTTCCTTGAATCATTTATAGATAGTAATTTTGGACATTAGGCAAGCTCTCTTGACGCCAGTTAGAATAAATCCTAGAGGGTCAAACAGTAATTGTTTCTGATGATCTAGATTAAATACTATTTGAATTTAATTAATTGAATAAATCTTATTCTCAGGACTGAGGTATACTTTTATTCTTGTTTTATTGATAACAAATATATATTGATTAATGAAATATTTAAATTAAATATTTAGTTAGGTGTTTAATAAATAAAATAAGAGTTTGAGTAGGCCAAGACCATGAATAATAAATAATATTAATTAAAAATATGGTTAGATAATATTTTTCGATTCTCAAGTTGGAGCGCACCATCGAATAATAACAAGATTATTATTATTATTATATGAAATGAGGTTTATTAAAGGTTTTAGTATTTTTTAAAGGCTATAATGAAATAGAAAAATTCCAAACCTAAAATCAACCTCAATAAATAGCCTGCTATGGCTATTGTGAAGGTAATTGAAAATAGATAATAATTTCATATAATGAATTTTCTATTAACTCCTATATCTCTCTCCCTCTCAAGAAAAATAAATGTTTTAGAGATTTATTAAAGATTAAAGAATGAGTGATCAAGAATGAACAATGCAAGACATTTTATTCCCCACACTAGCACATAGAGATCGTTTAACATTTATCAGATATCAGTGGAGCATGTGTGGATTTTCACAAGAGGGATTCTATTCTTCTATTCTCATAGCGCAATGAAGGAAATTTGAAAGGGTCTTTTCATATTATTAACATCATTAATGATGAAATATTCCTAAGATAAGGTAATCATTTTTATGACATTGAATAGATTAATTAAAAATTTGATGTTCCAGCTCCTCGCTCTTCATTTTGAGAATATAAACATTAAAATAAATTTTAATATATTTCCCACAACCACATGCTTCCACTACTCCCGGAACCATTATAAGGTGCTGCTTTTCTAGATCCTTTGGCAGTATGGATAGATCCAAGAGGAGATGTGGGAGAAGAAGTCTAATGTTTGAGCTTAGTGGATATCGAGTAGTACGTACACACAATTCCAAGAAGTATGATCACTAGTCTCATGGAAATATCTTTATTACATTAAATATATTAAATTTCCATTCAACGTGGAGTTAAAGAAAGTACATTCAGGAGATTAGCTGATTGGTTAACGCACAACCACTCGTTATGTGATTTTTTATTTTATGATTAATTTTTCATTTATTATTATCACTGGATACACCAGTTAAACATGATCACACTTCTTAAGGATGAATTAGTGGTGTCCTAATGAATTTTATTACTCACACCTAACATAAAAATATCAATGCACATTCAGACATTATGTTTAGAGATTTGGATAAGGAAAAGGGACCTATGGTTGATGGCTGATCAAATGAAAATGGAGATGGTAGTATATCGAGATGGAATCCGGTGCACCCTGATGTTTTATTTATTTATTTATCTGCATATTATTACTCATGTTTAGATTTCCTCTTTATAACCCCATTTATTATTGTATGACATGTGTCTCGTCTTTATGTTTTCACATAATTACTCTAGTTTCTATTGTATTATTTATTATGTATTATTTGTATTATGACATGATACTATGGGGATAGTCACCCCACTGATGGACATAGACCCTTACTGCTAGTCAGAAACCTCTTGTGATCAGGGAGGCATACATTAGTTCTTGTAGTACTCCGGTTCGAACCCGACAATTCAGGTGAAGGCATTACAAAAACCATTAAAAAAGACTGTATACTACAAAAAATACTGTTCTTAGTAGTGGTTTTTTTAGTGGAAGTATTTTAAACCTTTGCCTAATTATTTAGTGGTGGTTACTAAAATTTCCTTGTATTGTATGTTCACTAGTCATTTCACAGTAGATTGATTCATTTAGTGCTGGTTTTTTATATGATTTGTTTTGAGAATTTAGCAATGATTGTAATTTTATTTAACGATTATTTTTTACAAAAACATGAAAATAAAATAGATAAGACAAACCTAACAACTGATAAATATGTCAATGGATATTAGGATTATTGGTAGTTAATATTAACAACTATTAATTATGATTCAAATTCCTTTTTTTACATTGGTTCTTAAAAATCACCTCTCAATATTTTTAAAAAAATATACTTTTTAAAAATATTTAATAAAAAAATATAAATATAAAAACTTTTACATGTAATAAACTAAAACATAAATGCACAATAAACCCATCATACATACATCATACATGATACATCCATATTTATATACACATACATTCATATTCATCATAACCTCAGTCAACTAATTACCTCAGTCAACCCATAACTCAATTATCAATATATACATATAAAATATTTCCAAAATAACCCATGCCCAAAATATTCCGACCCCAAGACCTATGTTTCATCCTTATACCTCCACATAATCTCATCAATTGAAACATACCACATAATCTCATCAATTGTAAAAAAAAAGATAGAAATTAAAACTAAATATAACAAATCAGAATTACAATAGAATTATTGATAAAATATAGACATACCAAAGAAACTATGAACCATCACCACTAACTTATAAATAATGTCTTCAATCAAATGTTCAACCTCTTTCCTTCGGTTAACATCTATCACCTACAATAAAAACCATAACATTTAACAAAAGGAATACAAAAGTGAAAAGAAATGGAATATATTTATAATGTTGCACATAAAATGTGTTATTTTGTTAATCAAACAAAATACATTTTAACATAAAAAAAATAATATTACATGAAAAACACATTTAATACATAGATTTTCCTATTTTATATTTGATTCAACACTTGAAACTAAACATGGATAAGTTTATAAAATTCTAATAGATTTTTAAATCAATCTGCAATGTGCTTAAATGTTACTTAATTTTTTTTTAAATAATTTTACATAAAAGAATTTAATATATTTAAAAACTAAATCAATGATGGTTTTTCTATGGTTTCACATCAATTTGAGGTTGTTTTCTATGGTTTTGATTGTTACCTACACGTTTATGTGTTTTAAAACACTAAAAACCAATTTACTGGCATCCTAGGAAAAGCATAACTTGAAATGAAATTACTTTGATTCCTAAATTTCAAAAATAAATATATGGTCATTCTCCTCTGATTTTATGGTAATCTGATGATGTTTACCTAGTTTTGACCCCCCCCCCCCCCCCAATACACGTTTTTAAAGGCTTCGATACATTTAGGAACTATTTATCGATCCATTTTGAACACAACACACTCTGGATGGAAACGTTTTCTACAATTACATGTCAAAAATAACATAACGGTGGTTTGACCATGATTTCTCATCAATCTGTAGTCCTTTTCTATGGTTTTGAATATTACACGTGTATTTTAGTTTTTTAAAACACTAAAAACATGTTATTGGAATCATAGGTGAACCGTATATAAAAATGATGTGTCATCAATTATTAAATTTAAAAAATAAATATTTGGTCAATTTACTATGGTTTCATAGAAATTAGATGATGTTTTCATGGTTTTGACCCCTTGATGCATGTTTTTAAAGGCTTCAGTACCTTTAAAAACTATTTACTGATCCATTCTAATCACACTACACACTATATTGATGTTTTTTCTATGTGTAAACATAAAAAATAACTAAAATATATATGTACCATAATTTCAAGTCAATTTGAGGTCTTTTTCTATGGTTTTGACCATTACATGCACGTTTTACTGTTTTAAAACACTATAAACGTGTTTATAGGTATCCTTGGAAAACTGTAACATGAAATGATGTGTAGTTAGTTCTTATATTTCAAAAATCAATATATAGTTGTTTTACATTGATTTCAAGGTAATTCGACGATTATTTCCTAGTTTGGACCCTCTATCAAATGTTTTTAAAGGCTTTGATACCTTTAAAAACTATTTATTAAGCCATTCTGACAACACCACTTATCAGATTGACATGTTGTCAATGTGTATACATCACAAATAACTCAACAGTGGGTTTCCCATGATTTCATGTCAATATGGACTAATTTTCTATGGTTTTTACCATTACACACATATTTATGTGTTTTAAAACAATAAAAATACATTTAAAGAAATCTGAGGAAAACCGTAACTTAAAATGATGTTATCATGGTTCCAAAATTTGAAAAATAAATCTATGGTAATTTTTCTACGATTTCATGAAAATATGAAAACATTTTCCTAGTTTTGACCCCCCCCCCCGAAACAAGTTTCTAAATGCTTCAGTACCGTAAAAAACTATTTACCAAGACATTCTGGCCACACTTCACATCATATTGACATTACGAATACACTTGATAAATAAAAAAATGATGGTTGTCCCTTGATTTGACATAAATCTGATGTTTTTTTCTATGGATTTGGTTGTTGAATGTTTTAGTGTTTTAAAATAATAAAAATGAATTTATGGGAATCCTAATAAAACCGTAACTCAAAATGACATCTCATCTACTAATAGATTAAAAAAATCCACCTATGTTTATTGAATTATGATTTCATGGAAATCGAATTATTTTTTCCTAGTTTTTTACCCCCACCACATGTTTTTAAAGGCTTTATTACCTTTAAAAACAGTTTGCTGAGCCATTCCAACTACATCGCACATCATATTGATGTGTTGTTAGTGAGTACATGTAAAAAATAACTAATTGGTATATTTACCCTAATTTCACATTAATATGAGGTCATTTTCTGTTTTTTTAGAATGTTACACACACATTTTAGTGTTTTAAAACACAAAAAACACATTTATGGGAATCCGAGGAAAATAATAACTCAGAATGAGGTTCCGTTCGTTCCAAAATTTCAAAAATAAATCTATTGTTGTTTTAGTGTTATTTCATAGAAGTATACTAATGTTTTCCTAGTTTTGACCCCTATATACATGTTTTTAAAGGCTTCCATATCGTTAAAAATCATTTACCGAGTCATTCTGACCACCCCACATGTTAGATTGATCTCTTGTCTATGAGTAAATGTCAAAAAGAAGTCAATAGTTAATTTAGAATAATTTGAAATCAATATAAGTTATTTTTCTATGGTTTTCAACATTATATTCTTGTTTTACACTTTTAAAACACTACAAATGTGTATATAGGCATCCAAATAAAACCATACATCATAATCGCATGTTATCAGTTCCTACATTTCAAAAATTAATCTATAGACATTTTTATATAATTTCATTGTAATCAGAAAGTGTTTTCATGGTTTTGACCCTCTGACACTCGTTTTTAATGGCTTTGGTACCTTTAAAATTAGTTTACCATCCATTCTGACCACACTGCATAACAAATTGATGTGTTCACTATGAATACACATTATAAATAACTAAACAATGGTTTCTTCATGACTTTCGGTCAATCAGAGGTCTTTTTATATTTTTTTTATTGTTACATGCATGTTTATGTGGATTAAACACTAAAAACCCACTTATAAACATTCCAAAAAATTTGTGACGCATAATAACATAACGTTGGGACCTACATTTCGAAAATCATTAAATTTTTTTTTCCAATCTGGTTTTAGGGAAAAATGATGAAATTTTCCTGGTTGTGACACCCAACACACATTTTTTAAGGCTTTAATGCCTTTAAAATTTATTTACTAATTCATTCCAACCACACTGCACGTCGGAATGATTTTTTGTCTCTGATTATGTGTGAAAATTAATTCAATGGTGGTTTTCATAGGATTTTAAGTCAATATGATGTTTTTTCTTTGGTTTGGAATTTTATACACATGTTTTAGTAGTTTAAAACAATAAAAATGCATTTACATGAATCCATGGAAAACTGTAACTTGGAATAACATGTTATTGGTTCCTACATTTCAAAAAATAACCACGGTAATTTACCTCGAAATTCATGGAAATCCAACATCATTTTTCTAATTTTGATCCCATATCATGCGTTTTTAACGGATTTAGTACCTTTAAAAACTATTTACTAAGGAATTTTGACTGCACTACAAGTATAATTGATATTGTTTATATGAGTACATGTCAAAAATAATTCAATGCTGGTTTTCTCATGATTTCATGTCAATATGATATCGTTTTCTATTGTTTGAACCGTTACACACATGATTTGGTGTTCTAATACACTAAAAATATATTTACACGCATCTCAGGTAAACTATAACTCGAAATGATGTTTCATCTATTCATACATTTCAAAAATCAATCCACAGCCATTTTCATTTGATTGTATGTTGATATGGAATCTAATTCCTATTTTTTGACCCCCCCCTCCCCCCACACACACATGTTTTTAAAGGATTTGGTACCGTTACTAACTATTTACTGTGTTAAAACTGAGAAAATGAGCTTGAATTATTTTCAAACATAATGATGACAATATATAATTTATTTATTATGTGTAGGAATCAAACTATCTTCAATCTGGTGTAAGATGTTGTGAGTATGTCTCGAATTGCATGTTTTCAATATAAAAGTGACATTTTATTTTTAATTAAGGAAGTTGTATGTGTTCATTGAAAATGTGTGAATGATCTATTGAATGTAGAATTTACCTTGATAGGATAAGCAATAAGGCTAGAAATTTCCTTGGGTATCATTCATTTAATCCATTGAAATATAATAACTAAATCTTTTTCCATTTTCTCTCACCATTGATCCTATGTTTTCCTATAAGAGTCATGTTCTCGCACTTTTCCTTTCAACCTTCTAATTTCTCTTTGTGATTCCCTATCAATAGCGCTACTCGATCCCCCAGTATGTGTAGTAGTAACTGATGATGGATCCCTACCAAATACAACTGATGGTGTTTTTCCAAGACCCATCCCCTGTACATGTCTCGGATTATCCTTCCCTAAAATAATTGTAACATCATCGTTCTTGGAAACTGATGATGATTTTTAATGGTTCACATCCCATATTTATTGAATTTGAACCGGTTAATACCAAAATATTTACAATTATGTTTTAAAATTTTTGAACTTTAAAATATTTTCTAATTAATAAATTTTTTATTACTATGTATTGTTATTTCATTACTATAAAAACATAATACTGAAAAATAAATTATAACAACAAATATACCTTAATCCCAATTAATTGGGGTTGGATAGATGTATCAAATGGTGCTAAATTGGCATCATTTTATTCATGTATCCAGCCCCATTTAATTGGGTTTAAGTGTTTTCTTTGTCACAATATATTTTTCATTATTATTTTTTTATAGTAATGAAAAAACATGAAATGATAATAAAAAATACATACTCTAACATATTTGGTAGGGCCATTTACTAAACGGACATCAGATTCCCTATGCACTTTAAACCACATCTATGTATGGCCAATAGAGTAACATAATTAATTTTCCTTTATAAAAAATATAAACAAGTTAGAAAAAATGTGACTTATAATAGAATGATATAAATATTAATGAATAAAATACAAACCAAAATTATTCTTTTTCTAAATAAACTCTAAGACACACTGATATGAAGAATGAATTATTTCTCATGATTCAATGTATTTTTTTTAAATAATTCCTATACAAAATATCAACATTAATAAAAATTATAATTTTATTTTGTTTATGTTATTACGATACTCTAAAATATTCAATTACCTCATGAGATTAATCTCTTTAATATCGACAAACAAATTCCATTTCACATGAAAAATTAATTCACACACTTTCTCATACATCTATCATGAGCTCAAAGATATTTCCTTAAACTCATTTCATAATATTCATTTAAACTATCACCATTTCTTTCCTAATTTTTTAATAGTGCATGGGTGTGAAATAGTGCCTGGGACATCCAAATGAAAAAACATCTAGAAATAAAAAACATAACACTGTATAAGTATATTACAAAATTTTATTCATGTCATGTAAATTAGTTATCAATGAATATTAATTTAAATTACCTTTAATTAAGTATCAAAAACCGCATTTCTCCATGTTGTAGAAATATTCCACCAATATTTATAATTAATGGGAATGCTCATTTTTTCACAAATAAGCTGCCAAATTATCTGGCCATAGATTCTGGAAACATCATCAGTAAGCATCCCAAAATCCTCAAATGGAATGATAATATTGAATTCCTTCAGGTCTCATATATCTTTCATGTTCATATTTATATATCTTCTGTTGTTACTTTTATCCATTTGAAAAATTAATTAAAAAATTCATAAAATATATAGTTTTTTAAAATGACATACATACCAAAAATAGTAACTCACTGATAGTCTCAAGTACAACCGATTCACTTAGATCTACTGAAGCTAATGGTAGATGTGGTTTGCTCCGAGATGACAACCAGCTAAGATTTTGAAATTTATTTGTTCTCATCATTATTTCAATTCAATTGGTTCAGATATATTAAATGTGTAGAAAATTAAAAACGAATAAATTTTTAAAAAAAGAAAAAAAACTAGAACAATGTATATATATATAAACCACTTATTAAGGATAAATTGTAATATATTTTCATTATCAATTTATACAGTAAATTATCTTTATCTTCATTATCTACATTATTAAAAACCTCTATTGTGATGAGTGATTCATTTTTACCCTCTATTGCAAGTTCTATTGTTTCCATATTGTCATTAAAAAATTATTCAATGTTTTGTGGTTGATTAGGTTCACTGTCACAAAGTACCAATTGATCTTCATCACTCATATCATATAATTCTCTATACCTTAAGTGTAAAAAAACACTATCCTTCATGTATTCCATCATACACATAATAAACTATCTTAACATAGGAATCCAAGATAAGTGGATCATTCTCTACATGCTCATTGGTATGGATAAATCGACAGAAGTTGATATAATTAAAATGTAATAAAAAATTCATTATACACATAGCAATATTATCCCACTATCATTTGAATAAGACAACCAAAATCTAACCATGATAGTTTAATTCAATTATATAAACCAAATTTTCATAATATCCCACCTCTGTAATTGTAAATACACCACTATTTTGAGTATTTAAGTCTTCTTCCTGATAAATTGTATGAAACCTAAATCCATTAATATTGTAGGCATCAAATATCTTATACTATCTTAGAGGACCTCGAGCCGAAAAAAACATAAAATCATCTGATATTTCATCTTGATTTTCAACATTAATTATCTAGAAAAATATATATAATGTTTTAGTTTTAACATAGACAAAATAACTACATGATAATAATATTTATATGAGTATATACATACCTGATGGGTGATCCATTTGAGAATCTCCTTATTAACATATTTTTTAATTCCATCTCATTTCAAGATATATCCCTTAATCACTTATTTATTTGACATCACAATTCTTCATATAATGGATCTGTAATAAGACTACTGAGCAGTATATATCTATGTCCTTATAAAAACTGCAATTCATTCAGTGTAGAATTTTACCCCTTTCTAATTGGTTATCCAATAATTGGAAATATTGACAAGTAGTTTTCAAAATGATAATTAGTGGAGATATCATCAAAACATTAAACACTATTGAATCTAGTCTCAATCCCATCCAAATTCCTTCAATACATGGTCAATCACTCTTTGGATATGTAACCTTTAGCAATAGAGCATTTTGGTTGATATTTATTCATCATATATGATTTCAAATGACCTATGTACCTGATGAAAAAAATAGGAAACATATAAAAAAATTATGCAATAATTTAATAAAATTAAATTCACTAATGAAAATAAAAATTATATCATTGTACCTCTCAATTGGATACAACAATTGATAGTGTTCTGGTCAGCCAAGTTTAGGTTCTTCAACCAAACGAACAATCAAATGAATCAACATAGTGAATAATGAAGGGGGAAATAACATCTACAAATAAAAAAGTGTCAAAACAATTATTTCCTGAATTTTATCAAGCTCAATTAGATTTATATTTTTTTCTACAAAGATAATTGAAAATGGTAAAATAGTTTATTTTTCAGTTAACATATTAAAAAATTCCAATGAAAACAACTATTCCATTAAAATACATGAGTTGTGACATTTCAATCCATGTAACATTCAAATTTTTTAGTCAATGCACCTTGATATATTACTTGAATATCTATCTTCCACATTTAAATTCATTAATTTTTGATGGAATACGTCTTTCTCTTGATATTTCATTGTAAAAATAGTTGTAGGATACTTTCTATTCTCATTTTCCCTAAAATCATGCTTTATATACATTAAATCCACATTCTTATGAGCATTAAGGTGATCCTTCGATTTAACCTTCTCATTAAGCAATGTGAAAATTACATTGCCAAAGATTTTTTTCTCAATATTCATTATTTCAAGATTATCACATATCAAATTAAACTACTAATGGGGAATTTTGAAAAAGATACCCTTAATTTTTGTGTTCCAGATGCTTCAAATATTTTACCTTGTACCCTTTTCCCCTTCTTTAAAATGATTATATTTTCCAAATTCTTCAATGACACTCATTAATTGTCCCATGATTTCTGAACCTAATAACACTTTTTGTGGATTTCTCAGTTTAATATCTTCATTGAATTGTGTCTTGTTAAACCAATATATATGAGAAGAAATAAGGAAATCAATGATGATGCGTAAAACATCATTTTCTTCTTTGAGGTAATTGTTGATGAACAAAATTACAAACTAGAATGATTGTTCCAATAAGATAAATTTCTTAATCCTTGAATGTTAGTAATTGACTATATTAAATTAAAAAGTACATTTAAAAGTTTTCTCATTGAGGCATCATAGGTTTCCATTCCATCATCTCATAATTCTCGAAATTATTTTATTAGAGGATGAAGGTATACATCAACTCCATATCTATGCATTATTTTTAGAAATAATCATTGAAATAAAAAAATAATATTTATTCATACACATCTATATAGGTAGATTATAAGGGATCAAAACAACTGGCCAAATACTATAATTAGTACCTAAAGTACAAAAAGAGTTAAAACCATCAAAATCCAATCCTAAACATGAATTATTAAGATTCGAGGAAAAATATAGATATATTGAATCCTACATTTTCTATGATGTTGAATCTTTTTGATGTCTCATCAAGACATCATTACTATCTTGATCATGTCACTTCATTTCGTATGTAGTCTTAAATGCCATGAATAATCATTTCAAGCATCAAATCAGAGGAATGTAATGAAATAAAGATGAAGGAGTTTTCTTATTTTTTTCTTCAGGGGGTTGCATTGATTTGTACTCTCATTTTTGTTCATTGAATTTCATCTACTTTTATGATATCTTATGAATTCTACTTTTTCAGACACTTCTCCATATTAAAGCATGCAATCATTAAGGAATTCATGCATCTTTGTATAATACAGTCCAAGTATATTTATGACTTTTTAAATCTCATAGAATGATGCAATGATCATATCGTCACTAATTGCATCATGACAAAACTCTAAAATCATGTACATTTCTTTTTCAATAATTTCACAGAGATAGTTTATATGATACAACTTAAGTGGAAAAGAAAAATTTGAATATTTATCACACCCTTCATACAGTTATTGCTGCACATCTTCAAATAATTCATTATGATCATTTTTTTTTGTTGCTGAACTTATTAGAAGGATTAAAATTCTCAGGGTCAATTTTATGATTTTTTGGATCTATTGAAATCTTGGACATTATATCCTGCAACGAAAAATGTTTTATTTATCAAATTTCAAACTAAATTCCCCTCTGGAGGGTCTCTTTGTGTTTCGTTGATAAGATTATCTTTGTTTTAAATTTCCATAACAATATATTCACCATTCCAAATCCTACATAAATATTGAGCAGAAAATTGTTTCTATATAAAATGATCATATACATCATTTCTATTTAACCATCACTTGAATTTTCAATCAGGACATATACATTTTATTCTACCATCCACTGGTTAGTTTTTAATTACATAATATTTTTTTTCAAACTCTAGTCATGACGAGGTGTGTTTTGAGGTAATGTAATCCAACATTTATCCATAGGTATTGGATTTTCACTCTTCTCCCTGTATATTCAAATATAAAGATATAAATGGTTAATCAAACAAGTACAATTAAAAGTAAACATCAATTAACTTCCTTAAGCTAGGTCACCTAATTTATCCTATAAATCTAAAAATATAGTATATAAAATCATGGTGAACATACATGTACACTCTGTATGTTCTTACATAGAATGTATCATTCCAGTGTGAAAGATGCATTGTAAAACTTTAGTGAATAATCAATAAAACCAAATGGTTTCCTAGCCTATAATCAACTATTTTCCAAAACTCACTAAGGCTTAATCACCAGTAATACATGAGGCATAAATGAATCATGCAATTACAGACTATTTATAACACCACAGAAAAACAAGAATTCATCATATAAATGATTCATGATCCCAATTTATAATAGGAATTAATGATATTTATGTGTTTAGGATTCCTAAGTGATAAAATTTATCATTTTATTGCACAATATGATATACTACATAATTATATATAAAATCAATCATTCAATATTAAAAAATTACACCTTACAATTAGGGATTTCACTCTCCGAGAAATGGGGGAGAGGGGTCGCCGTTGGGGATCACCATCAAGGAGCAGCGGGGTAATTGTGGGGTCATCATCAGGTAACAAGTGGGGTTGGGGTCACGAGGATCATATGTGAGAGTAGGAAAAGGTGTGGTCACCATTGAAGATGAGGGGTAAGCGGTCAGGGGGATGTGGGGGAAGGGGGGAGAAGTATGTTGTTGGAGAGAAGGGGGGTCTGTGTCGGGGAGATGTGGGGTCAAGGGTGAAGGGTGGCCATCGACATTGGGGAGAGGTGCGACCACGTTGGAGGGGCATTCTCCGATGTTGGGGAAAGTATGGGTAGAGGGGGTAATCACTGGTACTGGGGAGAGGCATGATTGAGAGTGAGGGATAGTCGCTGGAATTCGGGAGAGGCATGATCGAGGGAGAGGGGAGGTCACCGATGTTGGGGGATGGGTGGTCTTCAACGCCAGGGAGAGGTGGGGATGAGGGATCGGTGTGAGGTAGTGGGATAGAGGCTTTCCCTAGCACCGGGGAGAGTCGTGATCAAGGTGGGGTGGTCACTAGTGATGGGGAGAGGCGAGGCTGAGAGGGAGGTGTGATTTCCGACGTCGAGGAGAGGCACCACCATGGGGGAGGGGCAGTCGCTAGCATCGGGGAGAGGAAAAACCAAGGGAGCTAGGGGGTTAGGGAATCAAGTGTACATGGTGGGGTCAGTTATTTTTTAAAATATTAGCAGTGGTTTCATTGAAGCTGCCACAATATTTAAAATATATTTAACAATATTTTTTTAGTAGTGATTATTAGAACTACCACTAATAAACTATCACTAAGACCACAGTTTTTTGTTGTGCTAGATAACATAGTTTGACTGAATATTACACTAAAAGTGACATATATAATGTTATTATTGATTCTAAATATATAAAAGTCACCACAAGATACCATCTCTATAACCTCTCAAATAATTGGATTTCTCTCACTAGAATTGTTTTCCCACTTTATGAATTTTCTCACCCATAATATTTTATATTAGTTTAAGGAATTTATCTCACTACAAGAATTATCACCCGAAGCATTTTTTTTCATTAAGGAATTTTATTCACACCTAGATGTGATATAGTATGTACATGCACAACATCATATTATTTCTTCATATTACATCAATGAATTTTGAAATGAAATCATTGAATCATTGTACAAATGTAATATCCCTAACCTGGATGTCACTCAACTGTGCCCCAAGCCCGGTTGGCTACATGACCTCAAGCACATCTTCCCAAATGCCAGAGGCTTATGAATTGAAGTTAGGGACTAGGTGAGTCATTTGGGAGACTATACCCCCATTACATTATTTATCACAATGGAAGTCGATCACATTAAATAGTGGAATCTAATACAATAAGCAGACAATAGATAAAATAGACAATCAAGACAAGAATATGTAACAAGCCAGAAGTGTCTCATATACCATGATGTATATGATACATGTATCTAGAAAATATCCAAAATAGGTACAATGAAATATAATAAAATACAAGTATCTAAAATACAAAACGACCGAAAAGTGCCCCCGTAGCATCGCAAGCCTCATCTTAGTCATATGCTCCCATGCTCTAAAAGAATGATCAACATATAGTTTTAGGGATATTTCCAATACTATCACCTGTAACTATATAATATGTTTGGGTCCCCAAGGAGTCCCAAATTGGATGTGAGATAAACATCCCAATAGGTTTCCAGCTAAATATCTATACAGTTCTAATATGTACTATGAAATATTCTAAACAAGTGAAAGTAAGTAGTAACGTAAGTGTGAAAGTCCAAGGCAGATAACTACTACAAACAAGTAATACTAAACAGCCTCTTGTGGCTCCCTGCAACATGTTTCAGCTCTTAACAGGGAATCTACAAGCAATATAAACAAACAACACAACCTTTCCACATAACCATCCATATCATGTCCACTTGTCCTTACCATATAAAGAAAACTATATAAAAAACCCACAACCTTTTCATACAACCACAGTCATATATCCCATAGTCATGTCGTATAATGAAGTGTAGATCATGAAATGCCGAATCTATGGAGAAGAAGACCACGACATCCTCTTCGAGTCTCAAGAGAATCTCGAGGGAAACATGGCAATGGCACTGGTTGGAATCCTAGGAGCATGTGTACAAACATGTCCTACGTGAGTCCATGATAGCTCGATCCCTGGGGTAGCAAGGCCATAGGCATCTCATAGAATAAAGACCAAAGGTGCATAATCAGCCAAGGTGTCCACTACATCATTCAATATCCATGGAGGTCCATTCATGAAATCTATGTAAATCATCAAACCTTCCATGCCTTTATCAAATTCAAACCATATGATTCTACCCACTCATATAAACAATTACATTCAAAACAATTCAATGAATATACCGACTCATTTAAACCATTACATCTCATGAGTATAACTACTCATGTAATACACTTTAATTTAATCATTTCACATGGATATACCCACCCAGTTATCACCAATTTCCATTTAACACATCACATGGGTATACCCATCCCTTAATCACAATTACCAACCAAACTATTTAAGCAATCTAAAAACAACCAACGAGTATACTGACTCAATTGAAAAGTTACATTTAAGTATTTAATCAAGTTAGGCATCGAATATTATAATACCACAAGGTATGGAGGCAAGATATCTTATATGTATGTAATTTGGCCTCATTTCAGTACAACCGAGCTTCGTTAAACTATGAAAACTTGAGGTCACACCCGATGGGTAGTTCATCAATGGTAAAAACCAATGTAAAGGCTTGGTGCTCCCCATGGGTGTCCTTGGGCTGGGTCAACAACCAAAAACGCATCTCAAAGAACCTAAGGGAGTCCCAAACAGGTCTTACCTAATCCTATTTCAGATTAACACATTAAAATCTGGCTCGCACTAAAAAGTCCAGCGGGCAGAAAAAATGCCAATAGCTCTATAAAGCATCAAAAGCTGAAAGAAAATTATAGACCAAATACCTTATCTCATTAGTGTATTTCTCATCTAGTATCAAGTCCTAATTCTTCCTGGTTTGGAATAAAGCTATAGAACATATGAAGAACAAGAAATTAGGGTATAAAAGGCTAAATCCAAACAATGCAACTGTTGTTATGAAGAATCATGAATGGCTAAAAAGGAATCAATATCTTACCCTCATAGTTCCAACAAAAATAACAGGGAATGAAATGGAATCCAAATGGGTGCTAGATCTGAAAAGTTTGATAAGAAAATTTTTAGTCTTCAAAAGAGTGAAAAAGGCTTCTGTCCAAAAACTTGAGGTCCATGCCTCTATTTTTAAAAAACATAGTCTGGAAATTACAAGACAGGTAATTTCCTTACATGGTGTGTAATGCTCGGTTTTACTTTAATGGGGAAAAAACCTTACACATGGTGAAAGGTCCTAGAAAAACCACTACAGGTTATGAATCCAGATTACATAGTGTGTAATCCAATTACACATCATGTAATTAGCCTACAATTGGTATACAACATTCTTCCCTATTATTTCCCAAAAAAAACCCAACCAGCCCATGGCCCAACATAGGGTCTAAGCCAAAAAAGAATGTAATATATTCATACCTCAAGAAAAACCTAGTATCTTACAATATTACCCCCTTAATGCAATTCTTCCACAAATTTCCCTCTCATGGGTTGTCAAGACCCATTTGAAAAAACGCATGTCACTGAGCACGTATTTCGGCCTCCCGCTCCTTAGTATTGTCTTCTGAATAGTCTTGCTTCCATAGAACATGTACTCAAGGAACTAACTACCCTTGTATAACCTTCATTATCATATCAACAAAATTAATTGGATGCTCCTTGAAGGATGCATCAAATTTTAGCTGAACCCCCACTGTTTGAAAAGTGTGAGATGGTTCTGAATTATAATGGCATAGTTGTGATACGTGGAAGACAGCATGCATGGCTCAATACCTCTGAGGTAACTAAAACAAATATTCTACTAATATGACTCTCTCATGAATCTCTAATGGCCCAATATATTTTGGTGAAATCTTACCCTGTATCATGATCTTTCTATGTCCCAACCTTAGTGAAACACATAAAAAGACCTGATCCCTGACCAAAAACTCTAGAGGTCATATATAGTGATCAACATAAGATTTCAATCAAGATTGTGCAGTAGCCAAATGCTTCTGAACCAACTGGATCTACTCAGAATTCTCTTGTTTGAGACAAGGTCCCAGTAATGCTACCTCGCCTGCCTCTAGCCATCACAAGGGTGATTGGCATAGCCTACCATTCAAAACATCGTAAGGAGACATCTGTATCATTGCCTGATAATTGTTATTATAGGAGAACTCATCTAGATGAATGTGTCTCCTCCAAGATCCGCCAAAATCTGGGACACATTCTTTGATCATGTTCTCTAGAACTTGTATCATACACTCTGATTGGCCATCAGTCTATGGGTGGTGGACTATGCTCAGAAGCACCTTTGTACCCAGTGCCCTCTGAAAACTCTATAAGAAATGAGATGTAAAGTGGGAATACCTATTTGAAATGATAAAGCATGAGAACCCATGATGTTTTATTATATCATGGATATACAACCTTACAAGAACATTTACATTAAAGGTATCCATTATCGGCAATAAATGATCAACCTTTTTGATCCCATCAACAACAACCCACGCAGCATCGTTACCTCAAGGCGACCTTAGTAAACCAGTCCTGAAATCCGTTATGAAATCATCTCATTTCCACTTTGGAATAAGTAACTTCTATAAAATCATGTCTGGTCGTTGATGTTCCCCCTTCACATGATGACAGGTGTAACACCTCGTAACAAAACTAGCTACCTCACTTTTCATACATGGCCATTAGTATTGATGATGTAAGTAACAGTACATCTTGTTGACTCCGGGATGTAGTTCCCAAGATGAAGCCTGAAACTCCAACATCATATCTCCATGTATATCCATTGGAACCCAAACACATCCATGGATATGTTAGATCTCATCAACAACTACGGTCCAACCAGGAGGAGGGTACTCACCTTCCACACTCTCCCATAGGACTAGACCCACTGAATTTGATAACATCCTAATCCTTACTTTATCCAAAAGGGTATAGTTCACAGCTATGGATGTTAGATATGTCTATCCCTAACTGTTGTTCACCTCCATATAGATCTTAGAGAATAACGCCATATGATTCCACTTGCTACTTGCCTGTTTCACTGTCTGTATCTGAGTCCATGTGCTTAGTGCATCGAACATTACATTACCTTTACCAGTCATGTTTTCAACCTTGAAGTCAAAAGACTGTAGGTACTCCACCCACATTTTTTTCCTCATATTCAAATAATACTGAGTAAATATATACTTGAGGATTTTTTAGTCTGTATACACCAAAAAATGATCTCCCAATAAATGATTTCTCCAATAGTTAAAAGATTGAACAACTGCATCTAGATCAAGATCATGCATTGGGTAATTCCTCTCATGTGGCCGTAGAAACTGACACTCATATGCCAAAACTCTATCCCCCTACATCAAAACTACTCCCATCCCAATACTTGATATGAAAAATTAAGGATGGAACACTCGGTTTATCAGCACCATGAAAACTACTATCGTGTTTGTGAGACTTAATGGTATAAATAGATACTCATATAGACCATACCTACTATGAAAGGTTGTATGAGGTATGTCTGTGGGTCAAATATGTACCTGGTGATATCCTAACCTAAGTTCAATTTTCAAGAATACTCGGGATGCTATAATCTTATCGAACATTTCATATATTTGTGGAAAGGGATATCTGTTTTTAACTATTAGATTATTCAAATTACGATAATCCCCAAATATCGTAAGAGTTATATACATATTTTTTGAAAAAATAACTGGAAAACCCCACAGAGAAGTAATAGGACAGATAAACCCATTTCCCTCCAAATACGCTAGCTTCCACTTAATTTCTTACAACTTTATCGTAGCCACCTAGTAAGTAGAAATGGATACTGGTGCAGCTCATAACACTAGTTCAATGGAGAACTCAACCTATCTCTAGAGAGGTAAACTAGAAAATTCATCTGCGAACATGTCCCTGAAACGATCCACCATTGGAGGAAAGTCGACCGGACTCACTCACTGCTCATCAAAAATAGAAAATAGAAATATAGGCTATCATTCTGTCCAACTCACGATAATCTATTCAATCTCAACTCGCCTAGACACCCCATCCACCATTGTGAGTAAACACTGCATCCTCTGGTGATGTGAAAGTTACCCTTAGGTGATAGTAGACAATTAAAGATCAATAATATACTAACCAATAAATCCCAAGAATGATGTCAAACCCTATCATCTCAAAGTCATAAATATCTCAAATGAACTGACACCCACCAACCTCAAGGGGGTACTCCCTACACTAGATCACATCATCCATTCTGATTCCCAATAGTATTTCTACCATTAAAACGCTTTCAAAATACCACACAACAAGCCCAAGTATTCTCACCATAGGTGCAGATATTAAACTATGAGATACACCTGTTTCAAAAAGAGCATATGCAATAGTAGACGCTACTAAGATCATTCCTGTAACTATAGAAGTATGAAACCTTGCTCCTCAGGGGTAGGTTGTACATAATATAATTGACCTATACCACGACCCTATAAAACAACCTCATGCTTAGAGTAGGTCCCCTTCGATGTATAGGAGTAATTGGTGTATGGCTACCTCAGCAAAGAACACTATTTCTGCAGCCTGATCGGTCTGCATTTCTCTAGCTCCCTACTTGACACAGATCTTAGAAACCTACTCATGAACCCAACATCGAAGCTGACCCCCTACCTCTCACAACTGGAGGGAAGGTCCTGCAAAACCTTTGCATGTGGCCCATCACTCGATAAGCTCTACAATCGACTGGGTCGCAGTCACACTGATTCTTAATGTGTCCTCTCCTACCACACTAGTGAAAAAACACCGAACTACTAGAACTCATAGCTTAACTGATGCTCATCTCATGGAAAGCATCAAAATGGTGCTTCCTGGGTGAAGATGTAGAACCACTAGGTTGAGAAGAAACATTTCCTTGCTCTATATCCTCAAATTCCCTCAGGTTCCACTCTATAATCAGTGCCTGATTCACAATCTCAATGATAGATGTCAACCATAACACATTGACCTAGGATTTGACAGTATGCTATAGGCCTTCCTCAAAGAATCTCGATCTCGACAGCTCCTCATTGAGGTACATCAGTACAAAACTATGCAACTCTATAATATAAGGTGAGTACTCTATAACCGTCATGGTTCCCTACTCTAAATGCATGAACTCACTAGATCACTCTTCCCATAGTGTCATGTTGTAAATTTACTAAAGGAAGTAGGTCTGGAAATCTATCCAACCCATATCTTGTAGCCTTTAAGCCTGGTTTAGAACATCCCACCAGTACATTACTACTCCATGTATCATATAAGGGGTGAGCTTGACCTTCCACTCAAGAGGTGTCTTCAGATGATCGAAGATAGCTTGTGTGGTCTCGAGACACAACTCAAAAGCTTGTGGACCATCATCCCCCAAAAACATGAAAGGATGTTGCTGCTAGAACACCCATGTCAGCTCGGCCATACTCATGGTAGGCTACGGTGCTCCGTGAAAAGTCTGCATATAGAAAAATAACCCCTCGTGGAACTATGCCTCAACACCTATGTCTTAAATATTCTATTGTACCACAAAATGCACTAAAAGGGGATACACTATTATCTCATGGCCCACCACCTTCGAAGCATGGTCCTCGCCACCCTCTTGGCATACTATTGGAGATCGTCATGGTGAAATGCCTCTAAAATGCCAAACACTCGCCTCAAAAAGGAATGATATCAATGTCGCATCTCAAAAGCATAGGATAGGTCAAAACCCTCCTAAAAACAAGTCATAACACAAAACCTAATCATATGTCCATGATTGTACAAAGAACAACCACAACAGAACTAGAAACACTACCTCTCACCCATTCAAAATATGGGTGTAGGTCTTGTCTCTATTTTTCATTTATTTTCATTTAATAGTCATTATTTGACATGATTTAACCAATGGTCCACCAAGTTCTGATCCTTCAGGACCCATAACACCTCATGTACCAAACGTTTATGCCCATATAATCCATACACATCAAATTCACATTAAAATTTTAATTTAAAATATACATCATTTTTTTTCATAAGTTCCCAAACACATTATGAATTGAAAGATGATGTCACTTCTCTATCCTCTGCACAAAGTCTATCTCAAAATTAGGAACAACTATTAGATCACCTATCACAATATCATACATCAAATAATTCATCTTAAATGGCATGATATAAATCATGACATGTGATTTCTAACAAGAGACTATATGATGCATGAGACAGAATACCCTCATCTCATCGGGTTGTAAAAAAATAGAACCCACAAATGCATATATAGTATCAGAATAAATCATGTGTGATGCATAATGGTGAAATAAAATCAACTATAATAGTCAAAACCAGAAAATAGCAATTTCATTGAGGGTAATTTTGATTTTTCTTGTACACGGGTTAGCTACACTCGAGCACAACTCATTAACAAATTCCATTTTCCTTCATATCCATGTCTATTGTCTCCAAATAGTAAATCAAACTAGAAAAGACATTGTCTCTGATACCACTTTGTAACATCCTGAACTCAGATTCCACTCAATAGTTCCCCAAGCACGGTTGGCTACATGGCCTCAAGCGCACTCCTCAAATGCCAGATGCTTCCGACTAGTGGTGAGGACCTAGTTGTGTAATTGGGGGGAATATTCCAACATTAACAGAGTATATCATTGTGTAAGTCAATCAAATTCAATAGTAGAAGTAAATACAATAAGCATAAAATAGGTAAAATATATAAGCAAGACAAGAATATATAACAATCCATAAGTGTCTCATATACCATGATATAAAAGATACATGTATCTAGAAAACAACCAAAAAATATACATGGAAATAAGGTACAATACAAGTATCCAAAATCCAAAAAGATCAAAAAGTGTCACAATAGCATCGCAAGCCTCAGTTGGGTCTCATTCTCCCATGCTCTAAAGAAATGATCAACAACTACTGTTAGGGAGCTTTCCCCCACTATCACCTCAAACCATAGAATTTGTTTGGGTCCCCAAGGAGGCCCAAACAAGGTGTGAGATAAACATCCTAGTAGGGTTCCACCAAAAGATCTATACAATTCTAAGTTGCACTATGAAATATGAGAAACAAGTAGAAGTAGGTAGTAATGTATGTGTGAAACCCCAATGCATATAACCAACGCAAAAAAGTTTTACCGGACAACCTATTGTGGCTCCATGCAATAATTGGAAACTCATAACAAGGAACCTACATGCAATAAAAACAAATAACATAGCCTTGTCATAAAAAAATCCATATCCTGTCCACACAGCCTTACTCTATAAAGAACACTATATCAAAAACCCACGACCTTGTCGTACAACCACAATCATATATCCCACGATCGTGCCATATAATTAAATATAGAACATGAAGGGAGGAATCCAATGTATTGAAGACCAAGGAATCATCATTAAGTCCTAGTATCATATCGATAGAAACTCAGTATAGGTATTGGTTGGAGTCCTTGGAGTATGTGTACCAGCATGTCCTACATGAGTCAAATCAAGCCAGATCTAATGTAAAACAAAGCCCGATACATCAAACAGAATCAAGACCCAAAGTGAATAATCCACCAAGGTGTCCACTACTGCATTCCAGATCCATGGAGATTCTTCCTTGGAATCTATGTAAATCATCAACCATTCCATATATTTAACAATTTATAACCATATGAGTCTACCCACTCATATAAACGATTACATTCAAAACCATTCAATGATCATACCTACTAATTTAAACTATTATATCTCATGAGTATATCCACTCATGTACTCCTCTTCCATTTAATCATGTCACATGGTTATACCCACCCACTTATCACCAATTTCCATTTAACACATCACATGGATATACCCACCCTTTAATCAAAATTACTAAAAAAACATTTAAGAAATCTAAAAACAACTAACAAGTATACTATCTCGTTTAACAAGTTCCATTTAAGCATTTAATCAATTTAGGCATGACATATTATGATAACAGAAGACAAGGAGACATGACATCTCTGAAAAAAAACATTATGTTCATATTTTTTATCAAATAATGAGGATTTTTTTATTTTTTTAATGATAAAACCCATGTATTTCAATGTTTTTTTTAAAATAATGGGTAATTTGAGTTTTAGAATGAATATGAGCAAAAATGAGAAAAGTGCATAATTTTGGATTTTTGGCATTTTTTTACCAAAACGGTATTTTTGTCATTTATTAAAAAATATAAGTCAAATATTACTGATTAATTTTTTGTAATACTGATTTTATTTTCTTGAACTTCATATTTATGAGCTAGAGCTGACTTGAAGATCTATTAGTCCAAAAAAATCATTGAATTTGGAAACTTTTCCGGTCGGACAACATGGACCTCACCACCGTAACAGATGCACAAATCAGTCTCCTCACCTCTAATATAGGTTATTCTACCTGGGATATCACTAGGACACATAGTATTGACTCTAAAACAATTTTTGGGGAGTTTTTAATTCATTACAGCTTCCGTTGATCGCTATACATTTGAAGGAAGCTTCCTGGAAATTTCGGCCATAAAAAGTCTTATTCAATGAAAATTCCATACCTCCTTAATACGATGTCTAAATGATCTGAAATGTGGCGGTTGAACGGAAAACACATTTAGGAACAACTTGTATGAAGGATTACATGTGTTAATTGACCATTTATTGTTCAAAAAATGCACAATCTTTTAGGTGATAGGATTCTGCCTATAAAAGGAGGCTCTCCCATCCTTCCCAAATCATCAGATCAACACAAGCATCCAAGGAGGGTTCCTAACCGGGCATGAGATGATTATAAACCTCTCTTGGCTCCCCATTTCATCATTTTATTTTATTTTAATTTTAGTTTGGTATTATTTTTCAATTGTAATTCAAATTTTATTTTTATCAATCCATGCCTATGTATTTCTCCATCCACTTTTCATCATTTCATTCCCTATCTCTCTCTTCTCTTCCACCCACACCACCAAGTAATATATTACTATCAGAAATGAGAGGATAACCCCAAGACTTGGCCAAAGGGGCGGTGAAGGTGATTATGAATTTTCTTTAATGTTTAATTTTATGTTTGTAGATATATTTGAGTAGCATGCATAGGTAAGTTGAATGTCCCTGATGTTGTTACTACCACCGATAACATGCAACTCAATCTATCCATATTATTTTATTTAATAATTTTCCCTCCCTCAATTGGTTAGTTCTTCACACATTGGAGTTGATATAATCAATGGATGAAACAACTTCAATTGAACCGGGTCCTGTAAGATGACACATTCTATACAAAGGGGTGTCTCAAACATGGATTAATGGAGGAGGTGGAAATGGGAGAGCTCAAACATTCAATGATATTCCACAATTTATAAAAAAAGAATAGCAGTTAAAACATGAGATTTTGTGTTTGGATTATCAAACTGAAATAAGAAATATAAATGAGTATAATGATTGAATATTTAACCAACCCCAAAACCAAGTTCTTTCTTATTAATTAATTCTATTTAGCCTTGAATCATAGTATAAATTTAGATTTCTTCCTTCATCTATCATTATTTTAAATAATAAAAAACACTGAAATATTTTAATCACTTTCATCTAATAAACAAAACCACAAAAAGAGATAGAATATGTGAATTAAAAAAATTAATTGTACTACATTTTGAAGGATATTCAAGAGAGATGACCATGGTCATCCACTGTTCTGTACTAGGAATAATATAATTATATTTGTCCACACCCCACAATAGATGTGCGTCAAAACTGACGCCGTTTCCGAGGATCCAATCATTAGTTCATTTACTTTTTCTATTTTCACATATTTTTTATATATCATTTTATTTAAAAAATGAAAAAAATAATTGCATGAGGTATTAAAATTCAGAATATTATGCATTGAAAAATTACTCACAGGTGTAGCTACAAAAACAAGAAGAAGACGAATATTTTAGAAGAGATCAGATGCATGAAGAACCTGAGGAAGCAAGGGAGGAAGAAGTAACTACTGAGCTACAAGTGGGAGATCAACAATGTTTGGATGAATTATTGATTAAATTTGAGGAACTACATAAATTCCCCATAAAATACAAAGAATAATATTCATCACCACTGAAGGATGAAACCACCCAAGTGGTGGAATTTGAAGTCAAGATGGAGGAGCCTGACTAGCTACCTTTATCCTCAAAGAGTATACTCCAAGAGGCACTTACCACTAAGGTGGATATTAAAGATGAACCGACTGAGGGAGTTTACCCATTCATTGACTTTATCCCTTTTAATTTTATTGATTATGAATTCTACATCACTCCATGTGGTTTTGATTATACAGAATTAGACAACCTCAACTCTGCCTTGGAGGACGAAGAAGAACCTCAATGTGCATATACTGAGGAACATAGGGAGCTCCCTAGATAAATGGAATATTTATTCAAGGAAGTTCATGAAGAGATTCTAGTGTATTTCCATAAGGAAACCATGAAAAAATATGTTATGATGGTGAAGAATTTGATCTCGATACTTCATGTTTTAATATTATTCAAATTGAATTACACTCTTACATTCCAATTGACTATTATTTTGATGATGCCTACCTCAAGTAACTAATGGACAGAGAAGAAGAGGTTGCACAAGTGTCAGCAAAGAAGGAGGAAGATTCATACGTCATCCTACCCCCACCATGCATGTTATAACGCATTTTAAAGGGGGGATATAGTGTACTCATTCCCAGAAGGATGAAGAAAAATTTGGGAAAATCAACATGTGGTCGTTCAAATCAAAGAATCATTATCCTCCATCAGAATGTGGATAACAGTAGGTACTACCCTCTAGAGGTAGTCAAAATTCATGGCCCACTTGGGGGGGTAATACCATGATTTATCATTATTTGTTTCTATGAATTTATATTTCAATTTATTTTCATTGAAATAATTTAGCATGTGGTCCCCTGCCTCTTTTATTTTGAGATTAAATGAAATCATCATTGTGATTAATTGATTAATTTAATTTTGTAGGATCATGATGGTAGAAGTAAGCCCCATACAATAAAGGGGATGGACTAAGTTTCATAGAGAAATGGTGTTCAATTTTATTGTTTTATCTTTTAAATTCTCCACATTTTTTTCTACAACATTTTTTTATCTTTAAATATAAAATTTCATTCCCACACTTGAATTCATGTTTTACTCGACTTATCAATGATACATGATTTTCTTAGGAATACTATGATTCCATGTTTTAGATTTAAATGTTGATATGATTAAATTATTGAAATTAATAATTGAATTTATAAAATGAAGCATGGATATTGAAGTAATGACTCATGATTTGAAGGAATTAATTGATTCATGTAAATGAAATTTCTCTACCATCCTTCATTCATTGAATTTATGAAGTTCATGTGAGTTGATTTATTAGTCGTGCCATGAGTGATTGTCCAATTTTATATTTTCCATTCCCAAGAGGATTTATAGACCATGTAATTCCAATTTATTCTTGAGCATATTTCTTGGATGATCTTGGGACATGTAACCAACAAGATCTTGTATTGAAACTTATCAAAGTTATGACTATGCAAAAATACATTTAAAATGATTGAGGCATCCATTGGAAACCCAATTCTCCATAAAAGACCACCTTTAATCAATCCTTATTTTATCCCACAGATACAATGAATGACCATTATAGGAATGAGTCATGTTTTAAACCATTTTTATCCATTCCTACCCTCCTTCGAGTATTTTCATGATTTTTGAAAGTTGAAGTTTGGTGTCAAAGGGAATAATGGTGGACGGGATACTATACATTGTTAGGAAGACGTGTGAGGGAGTTATTATGGTAATAGTAAAAGTTTGTGGAATTATTTATTATACTCTATTTTTCCCCTCTTGAATTAAAAAAATGACAAAAATGAAAAAAAGAACCGACAAAAAGAGAATAAAATGGGCTGTGATTTGGGAAAACAAAAAATCACCTTTTTCTAGACCGATGATCTTATGATCGTTTGTTGTTAGATGATAGAATTGAGATTTGATATAATAATAACTTTCAGAAAAATAATTAACAGTAAAAAATAAACAAAAATCAAGAGGGTGCACAAATCATTGATTATTCTTACTTGATCCTAACCTTTTCATTGAGTTTTGGGAATTAGGTGTTGCTACTTTGTAGGGAATAATTTCGTTATTTGTTTTCTTTTGATATCATGCATAGTATTTAAGAGATTAGCCTCCTACTTGAGCCTTAATTTTTAAAGCGTCAAATCCTACCAACCATAAACCTTGGAGTCAATAAAACCTTAATTGAAAGTCCTCATGATTTTATGTGCATTTTTCCTCTACAAAGTGGAGAAAGTAGTTCATTTACAAGACTATGGCTATGGAGAATGTTCTCGTGATATGAGAATAACTCTACTTAAATTGTATCACGAGTGATGAGAAAAAAGAATCAAAAGTGAGGTAAATCATGACTTTTCATTTTAATAATAATTAATCAAGGATCTTGAATGAATGAAATGATAAGATTCATTAATTTTCAAAGGGTAAATGTAAAATATGTGAATTATTTTTTTCTTTGAAAAATGGGAAATTAAATTTATATTTTATACAGATTTTTGAATGTTTGATTTCACATTTTTTTATTACCTAAGAATTTAAATATTGGTAGTATTGGTGTCCTCTAATTTCCATTATGAGATTTTATACTTGGGGACAAGCATGGTTTAAGTGTGGGGGTATTTGACAGATCAAATTTATGTGCATATTTTTTATCAAATAATGAGGATTTTTAAGGTTTTTCAATGATAAAACCCATGTATTTCAATGTTTTATTAAAATAATGGGTAATTTTAATTTAAGAATGATTATGAGAAAATTTGATAAAAGTGCATAATTTTGGATTTTTCAAAGATATTTACCAAAAGGGTATTTTTGTCACTTCTTAAAAAATATAATTCCAAAATTCATGATTTTTTTAGAATCCTGATTTTATTTCATTCAAATTTCTCTTCAGGTCCTAGAGATGATTCGAATATCTATTAGTCCAAAAAAATCATTGAAGTTGGAAACGTTTCGGGGCGGACAGCGTGGACCCCACCACCATAACAGATGCACAAATCAGTCTCATCACCTCCCATTTAGGTTATTACAGTTGGGATAGCACTAGTATACATCAGAACTACTCTAAAATAATTTCGGTTGAATTTTTAAGTCATTAAGGTTTCCATTGATCATTATACATTTGAAGGAATCTTCTTAGAAATTTTGGCCATAAAAATCATTATTCAGTGAAAATTCCATAACTCCTTAATACTATAGATATATGAGATGATGATTGGAGGGTGAATGGAAAACATATTTATGAATAAATTTTATGAAGGGGTCCACGTGTGAACCGACCATTTAATGGGCCAACAACATGCAAAATTTCAGAAGACATAATTCTTCCTATAAAAGGAGGCCCTCGACTCCTTACCAAATCATCAGCTCGACACCCAAAACTAAGGAGGGATCCCATCAGGGCACGAGCCAATTCTTCTCTTCTCTCTCCACCTTATTTCTTATTTTATTTTTATTTTATTTTTATTTTTTTATTAGTTTTCAGTTGTAATTCAAATTTTAATTTTATTAATCCATGTATTTGTGGTTCTCCATCCACTTTTCTTCATTTCATTACATCTCTCTCTCTCTCCACTTCCACCCACTGCGCTAAGTAAAATATTATTCTCGGAAATGAGAGGTTGACCCTAAGACTTGGCCTGGGGGGAGGTTAAGGTGATCATGAATTTTCATTAATGTTTAATTTTAAGTTTGTAGAAAAATTTGATTAGAATGCATGGGTATGAAGAATGTCCCCAATGTTGTGACCGCTTCCGAGGACAAGCAACTCAACCTATCCGTATTCTTTTATATAATCATTTTTCCTTGTCTCTATTGTTTAGTTCTTCACATGTTGGAGTTGATCTAGTCAATGGATGAAACGGTTTCGATTGAATCATGTCTTGGAAGATGACACATTCTAGACAAATGTGTGTCACAAACTTTTAGTAAAGGAGGAGGTGGAATTGGTCGTTATCAAACAATCAATAATATTCCACAATTTATAAATAAAGAATAGTAGTTAAAACATGAGATTTAATGTTTGTATTATCAAACTAAAATAAATCATATAATGGATAATAATTATTGAACATTTAACCAACCCCCAAAATCAAATTCTTTCATATTAATTCACTTCTAGAAAGGGAGGTTTTCCCAAGGACTGTAGAGTACTTTTACCCACTGTTTAAGGAAACCGTTGGTAATAGCTGGTTAAATCATCTTTTCCCAACTGTTTTTCAAATCCGTTTGGAAATTTATACTCTATACCAATGGTTTTCAAAAACCATTGGTATAGAGTGGTTTAAATCATCCTTTTCCAACAGGTTTTACAAACCGTTGGGAAAGTTTCCCCCAAATTCACAAACTGTCGAACTCTCCCATTCTGCGTGACTGTAGCCCTAAACAGAAGGGTGAATTGGGATTTTCCTTCCCTTATGGCTGAAATCCTTCCATCCTTAAAATTTATCAGTCCTTCACATGTATTATATAAGTGATATTTCATCTACTATTTTGGTTTTATTTTTTCATTTGGGTGAAGTGGAGAGTGGGATTCTGTTTACCCTACTGCGGAAATTCTTCATTCTGATCCATTTTCAAAATTTCTTAGTACTACACTTCTAATTTGTAAGGGATAATTTCATTTTAATGTTCTAACTATACTGTTTTGGGTTTCTATTTTGATTTGGGTGTGTATGAATTTTGTTTTCTGTTTTATTTGGGTGTTTGTGTTGGGCTTTGACAATGAATCAAATTTGATTCAAAATGAATTATTTGTTAATATCATCCATAAATTTTCAATTCATAGAAAGCTTGGTATTGCTGGGAATTTTGTGTTAATATCATCCATATTCCACATGATTCACATCATGGTAAGAATATTTGATGATGTTGTTAAGATCATAGAGAAAACTCATACACTCCAGGTTGTTTATAGTGGCATGGTTAGTCATGAGTGATATTCGGCTTCTAAGATGACTGTACTAATATAACTTTAGGGTCAATTAAATATGTTTCTCACTATACGTTGTATATTATGTCTCTTTCTTGGCCAATACTAACTTTTATGATGGTACGGTGCTTTTCACTAGCCATGCTGGCATGTGTATACATCCATAACAATGTTAGATAAGTCACAAGATTAATTCAGTAATCTTGTTATCATTGACATACATTATTATTAATCTCAAATTTGAAAATAATGGATTTTGTCTATACATTATGAAATTAAACCTTTTTACAAGCCATGAACAACCTATTCGTGTAGAAGCCTAAACATTATCCACCCATGGGGTGTGATTGACTTGAGGAACTAATTGGGTAATGAAAGGTATGACCCTAGAGGTGCCAATAATGATTTATTGAACATGAGTGAATGATTTCGGATTCCTGTAACACATAATTGGGACTGAGGCATGTGCCTCTATTTTGGATGCCTATAAAGGGGCCTTGAAGTCCTCTTTTACCAACATTTGTGTGCAACCATTGTTAAAACAGTTCCTTTTACCAATGGTCTAATTCAACGATGAGGAAATGCACCTTTAATGATAATTGTGGATTTCGAGTTATTGACATGACTCACACTCTATCCATCGATAAACTAGATGATTGAATTTTAGCTCAAGAAGCTAGGTCGAATTTTTTAATTTATTGAGCCTCTTGTATAGTACTACTTCCTGATAGTTATAACTATGTTTTTCTTCTGGATACATGACATACATTACCATCATTCAGTTTATGATTCTGTCATTAGTTGGTAATACTGATTTGGTTATTTTCATCCATTTCCAATATTTTCCCATTGTTATCTCTCTTCCACTTTTAGCTGATAATATTGAAATTATGCAACTTAGGTAATGAGGAAATAGTCTCCCCCAGACAAAACAAATTCTCTCACTAATAGTTAACAACATTTGGAATTTTGGTAGATGTGCATGAGGCCATGTGGCCATCTGGGTTTGGGTCACTAATGAGTGGAATCCTAGTTTGGGACGTCACAATTCCTAGATATCTTTTTTATAGGTGTTTCTAATGAAATCCATAACTATAACTATTGAAGGCCCCTCTCCAAAATCAATTAAGACATGATTCAATGAATACACCTACATCATTCAGAGTGTGTATCCTAGTACTTACATTCAAACCACCATAAATCTTCTTTTTCTTTATGATTTTTTATCGGAATGGATTTTCTATATTATGTTCATTGGGTTACAAATTAGTAATTAGTTTCTAATTACTTACATATTTGTTTTCATTGTAGGAAATGACACCTATTGAAGAGATGCGTTCAAAAAAGATGATGGAAAATAATCATTGCTTGACACAGATGGGAATTCCTGCACTCATCCATTTTGTGAGTGTTTTATTTCAAATATATATATTTCAATAACATATAATATCATGTTTTTACTTTTTTGTTAATCTTTTTTCCATGATCGACCCCTTAAATGAGAGATATCTGATGTGGAGCTGGATATTGCTCCCAGTACAGAGGCTGGTGGTAGGAGGGATGGTGTCAGAGTTAGACAATCATCTGGTGAACCTGGTATTGAGGCCGGTGGTACGAGGGGGCGGTGGGGGCATACTCTCTTGCGTGGGATGTAGGGGAGGGGGTGTACTTGCTTGTGTGAGGTATAGAACTGCCACACACAGTTTATGGTTGAATACAACGATGAATGACAAATGATTGATAAATCTGGGCAGGAATGTTGGGATTTTTTTTTGTGACAGAAGCCAAATAATCTGACATCATTCCGTTCAGCCCTCTCTCATGGAGACATCAACTACATGAATTCAAGGTTAATGCGTGGGAACAAATATGGTTAAAAAATCTATTGGATTTAATGTAGTATTTTTTTATATTTATATGAATTAATATATTGGGTGTCAGCTTCGGTTTAACTTCCTGTATTGTGAAGGTCTATGACGAGCACATTTAACTGAGGTAGGAGATATTTGGAGAGGTTATAAGAATGAGCAGTATGTTGGATGGTGTGATAGAGTGGGAATAGAGTTGGATACAGTACCTATCATGGATGACTGTCCGATAGAGCAATATCGCCAAATGATTACCCATTGGGTGACTGCCAAATTTATGTTATTAATCCCATTTAACGTATTTAAATGACAGTTTTCATATTTTGCATTAAAATTATCTTATTTATTATAAAATATTATTTAGTAATATTATGAAAAAAAATCATTGATTCAAAGCAAGACCTCCACACTTTAGGGTGCACTACTACGTCAGATCATGGGAGGCAGCTGGTTTGATATAGTTGTTTATAAATTTTAATTCAGACGTTCCCTTTTTATTGTTTCCTATTTAAATTATGTGATTTAATGAATATTGAATATATTATTATACTTTCACTTTATATTGTTTCAATGTCATTACTGAAGAAAAAAATTTAATATTGAAGGATGTCTCCCTCAAAGAAAATTGTTTTGCTCGAGTAGAAGGAAAAAAGAAGGAATTGCGGTTAATGAACCGACACATGAAATGATTTTAAGATTTATTTTTTTTTATTTAAAAGTTTAAAATATATTTTGAAATTTAATAATCTATTAATATTTTTATCAGGCTGATTAAGAGGCCCTTAATGCCCTAATGCCTGAAAATTTAGGGCCACATGATCATTTATATCAGGTTTTGGAAGATGAGCACTCTGGTCGATTACACTGCTGACCTGATAAGAATAGAGTCTAAACAAGGTATTGGTCCTCTCTAGGTATCCATTATATTACCACCGAGTTGGAACAGGCCAACGAGCATGGAAGACAGTCTGATAAAAGGGTTATAGAGTTGGATGAACTGGTTCATATGAGGGAGAAAGAGTTTATGAAACTGATCAAATACTAATCTTCATCACTTCCACCAGAGGCTAGCGTGACTTGTCTGAAATATATGTCGTTGATGGGTGCATTATCCTATGCACCATGTAGTAGTTCTAGTGGCGGTCGAGATGATGACGTTCCTGGTGATGACAAGGATGCTGAAGAGGACGAGGGAGAGGATAAGGATGAGAACGAGGGAGATGATGGGGCTGAGGGAGAGGATGGGGCTGAGAATGATCATGGGGAAAATGATGAGGATGACACTGAGGAAAATTATGGTGGTGAGGATGAGGCTGATGAGGACAGCGGTGATGATCATGATGATCAGGGGCAGATTGATCCATTACATTTTTGAATTTTGTATAACTCTTTATTTTTTAACCTGGTTTTTCACTCTGGTATTGATAGGTTTGAATTTTGCATAACTCATTATTTTTGACCTAATATGGACTTATAATGATGTTATAATGGTTTATGGGGCTTCTGGGGCATGTTCAGTGCTCGGAACCCCAGTCAGGATAAAAAAAACTATGCCTCACGGTTAGTAAAAAATTTAAATCCATCCCACAGGGTATCTAACAACCATATAGGGATATATATTAGATGGAATGAGCATGATTTTCCCTAACCATGCACGAGGGGATGTACATCATGCACAATGTCTATAGTTTTAGTATAATATATTATCATTGTTGTTGCACGATTTTCCTAACTGGCATATGAAAAACTGACCAAACGCATTCAGATTGTGTTGTTACTTTAGGAAAACAATCCATGATTCATATGTCTCTTTCTTGGAACATACTCACTTTTATGATGGTGGGGTTCTTTTCAAAAGCCATGTTGGCATGTCTATACATCCAAAACAATGTTAGATAAGTCACAAGTTTAGTTTAGTAATCTTGTTTTCATTGACATACATTATTATTATTCTCAAATTTAAAAATAAATTTTTTTCTCTATACTTTATGAAATTAAACCTTTTTACAAGCCATGAACAATCTATTAGTGTAGAAACCTAATCTTTAGCCATCCATGGGGTGCGCTTGACGTGAAGAACTAATTTGTTAATGAAAGTTATGACCATAGAGGTGCCAAGAATGATTTATTGAACATGATTGAATGATTTGGGATTCTTGTAACACATAATGGGGCCTGAGGCATGTGCCTCAATTTGGGATGCCTATAAAGGGTCCTTGAAGTCCTCTTTCACGAACCGTTGTGTGAAACAATTGGTAAAAATCTTCCCTTTACCAAATGGATTGATTCAATGATGAAGCAATGCACCTTTAATGGTGATTATGGATTTTGTGTTATTGACATGATTCGCACACTTTCCACCGATGAACCAGATGATTGTGTTGTAGATCAAGAAGCTAGGTAAAATTTTAGAATTTATTGAGCCTCTTGTATAGTACTAATTCCTAAAAGTTGTAACTATGGTTTTCTTCTTGATACATGAAATACATTACCATCATTCGGTTTAGTATTTTTTTTATTAGTTGGTATTATTAGTTTGGTTATTTTCATCCATTTCCAATATTTTCACATTGTTATATTTCTTCTACTTTTAACTGATAATATTAAAATTGTGCAACTTAGGTAATGAGGGAATAGTCTCCCCCAAACACAGTAAAGGCTCTCAGTAATATTCAATAACATTTGGAAATTTTGTAGATGCGCTTGAGGCCATGTGGCCATCTGGGTTTGGGTCACTAATGAGTGGCATCCTAGTTTGGGACATTACAATTCCAGGATATCCTTTTTATAGGTGTTTCTAAACAAATTCATACCTATAACTATTGAAGGCCCCTCTCCAAAATCAATTGGGACATGATTCAATGAATACACCTACATCATTAAGAGTGTGTATCCTAGTACATACCTTCAAAATACCATAAATATTATTTTTCATTATGTTTTTTTATCAGAATGGATTTTCTAAATTAGTTTTTTTGGGTTACAAATTAGTTATTTGTTTCTAATTACTTCCACATGTTTTTTCATTACTGGAAATGAAACCCATTGAAGAGATGCAGTGGAAAAAGACGATAGAAAATAATTGTCACATGACACAGATGGGAGTTCTTCCACTCATCCATGCTGTGAGTTATTTTTCAGATATTTATATTTCAAAAACTTATAATATAATATGTTTACTTTTGTGTTAAATTTTTTTTCAGGATCGACCCCCTTGATGATAGATATCCGATGAGGAGCCTGATATTACTCCCAGTACAATGGATGGTGGTAGGAGTGGGGTGGTGTCAGAGTTAGACGATCATATGCTGATCCTGGTACTAAGGCCGGTGGTACGAGGGCTTGTTGTGTGATAGTTATATGATCCACTGGTAATACCCGATTGGACTATTCCCTTACCATATACGTATCTTCTACACCCCATTTTGATCCTAGTGTGTCTTTAGGGACACATGAGATATTTAGGCCTACTTTGTTTACACTACGAGTTGGACTGACGTCTACGCCATCATCTTTTTCTTATGGTTCATTATCTTCGAGCTATTATATTCCACATTCTTCAACTCCTGCTCCGACATAGTATGTGGCTGAGGAGCATACACTGAGGGAAAATCCACCCGTACAGGATATTCCTTCATCTTCTGCACATCTAGTGACGCCCATTGATCTGACAACCACAGGTATATTTATATAACTCTAACAAATTTTTATAACAAAAATTAATTTTATTATAACTTGTACTGATATTTTTTTCTTTAAAAACGTATTCATCTACTGATAGGAGGTGGGGAAGGGGGCGTACTCGCTTGCGTGCAGTATGGAACCGCCAGACATAGTTGATGGTTTAATAAAATGGTGAATGACAAGTGATTGATAAATCGGTGCAGGAATGTTGGGGTTTTTTGCTGACCCTGGCAAAATAATCCGACATCATTCCGGCAAGCCCTCTCTCTTGGAGACATCCTCCACACGAAGTCAAGGATAATGCATGGGCATAAATATGGGTAAAAAATATATTGGATTTAATGTAGTATTTTTATTTGTATTTATGTGAATTAATCTATTGGGTGTCAAGTTCAGTTTAACTTTCCTAATGGCGAGGTGCATGACCAACTCGTTTGAAGGATCTAGGAGAGCTTTGGAGAGGTTACAAGCATGATCTATATGTTGGATGGTGTGATAGAGTTGGAACAGAGTTGGAGACATTACCTATCATGGATGAATTCATGATAAGCAATATCGTCAAAGGATTACCCATTGGGCGACTAACAAATTTAATGTATTAATCCCATTTGAGGTATTTAAATGACAATTTTCATATTTTTCATACATATTATCTTATTTATTATTAAACAATATTTCGTAATCTTCTGAAAAAAAACTATTCAAAGAAATACCACCACACTTTAGGGTGCAGTACTAAGTCAGATCATGAGAGAGAGATGGTATGATATAGTTGTTTATAATAATTCTTTAGAACATTCCCTTTTTATTGTTTCCTACTTAAATAATGTGATTTATTGAATATTGAATATATGATTATACTTGCAAAATATATTGTAACAATGTCATTATAGAAGCAAAAATTGAATATTTAACGACATCTCCCATGAGAAAAATTGTTTTGCTCGAGTAGAAGGAAAAAATATGGAACTGCAGTTAACAAACTGACACATGAAAAGATTGTAATTTTTAATTTGTTTATTTAAAAGTTTAATATATATTTTAAAATTAAATAATCTCGTAATATTTTTAACAGGTTGATTTTTAGGCCCCTGATGCCCAGGAGCCTGACAATTTAGGGCCACATGATCATTTATATCAGGTTTTGGGAGATGAGCACTCTAATCGATTATGTTGCCGACCTGGAAAGAATATAGTCCCGACGAGGTATTGGACCTCTCCAGCTATCCATTCTAGTACCATCGAGTTGGAACAGGTCAAGGATCATGCATGAATGTATGATAAAAGGGTCACATAGTTGGATGAATTCGTTCAAATGAGGGAGAAATAATTTATGAAATTGATCAAAGAATTATATTCATCACCTCCACTAGAGGCGAGCATGGCTTGTCTGACATATATGTCGAAGATGAGTGCATTATCCTATAAACCACACGGTAGTTCTAGTGGTGGTCGAGATGATGACATTTCTGGTGATGATGAGGATGATGAATAGGACGAGAGAGAGGATGAGGATGAGGACGAGGGTGAGGATGGGGCCGAGGGGAGGATGGGGCCAAGGATGAGCAATGGGACGATGAAGAGGAGTACAAAGATGGCAGAGAGGATGGGGCTTATGATGAAAGTGGTGATGGTGATGGGGGTCAGTGGTAGATTGATCCATTGCATTTTTTAATTTTGTATAACTCTTTATTTTTTAACCTAGTTTTTCACTCTGGTATTGATATTTTTGAATTTAGTAAAACTCATTATTTTTTACCATATATGGAAGCATAATGATGTTATAATGGTTCATAGGGCTTATGGGGCTTGTTCGAAGCTCGGAACCCCTATTGGCATAAAAAAACACTATGCCTCACAGTTTGTAATAAATTTAAGTCCCTCCCACAAGGTATCTACCAACAATATAGGGATATATATTAGAAGAAATGTGCATGATTTTCCCTAACCATGCACCAATGGATGCACATCATGCACAATGTCTATAGTTTTAG
Source organism: Viscum album (assembly GCA_963277665.1). Lineage (NCBI taxonomy): Eukaryota > Viridiplantae > Streptophyta > Magnoliopsida > Santalales > Viscaceae > Viscum > Viscum album. The sequence continues at coordinate 955,749,249 of OY728148.1, read as the reverse complement.
TATAATATATAATCACTTTTGTTGCACGATCATCCTAACTAACATACAGAAAACTAACCAAACGCATTCAGATTGTGTTGATACTTTAGGAAAAAAAATCCTTGAGACATATGTGACATGTACGAGTCAACTCCGCCCAAATATGAGGCACGGTGTGGCTAGTATCACTCAAAGTGTCTCTCTTTTGTTTAAAATGGACACCCATTTAAGTAAAAACAACGGGCATACAGAAAACTGAACAACAATATTTGGATTGTGTTGATACTTTAGGAAAATGATCCATGGGTCATATGTGAGGTGTACGACTCAATCCCACCACAATCCGAGGCACGGTGTGTCTTGGACCACTTATAGTGTATCACTTTTATTTGAAATGGATAACATTTTAAGTGAAAACAAAAACTGAGATATGGAATATGGACAAAACATATTTGTATTATGTTGACACTTTAGAAAAACGATCCCTAGGATATTTTTGATGTGCAGGAGTCATCCCCGCATCAATATGAGGAACGATGTGGCCGGTACCACTCAAAGTGTCATACTTTTATTTGAAATGGACCAGATTTTAAGTGAAAACAACAACTGACATATGGAAAACCGATCAAACACCTTCGGATTCTGTTGATACTTTAGTAAAATGATACATTGGTCATTTTTTATGGGTACAAGTCAACTCCACCTAAACCAGAGGTGTCGTGTGACCGTGATGGCCAAAAACGCACTTCACGTGTTGTAAATGTCCAAAACATGCGTTTAACGGTCAAATTCATGCCGAAATACATCATAATTACATGAAATCACATGAAAACATCATAATTTTTATTTTGGAGGTGTAAGAGGAGACAGAACGTCATTCGGACGCATAGTTTTCATGGCACAACTAAATATGTGTTTTTTATGTGATTGGCTTGCTTCAAAAGCATGTGTGGGGTGGTCAAAACCGGACGAACGGTATTAGAATTATATGTAATCAGATGACAAAAATGGGTGGGTGGATTATGAAATGTTAAGATATATGGAACATTAATTGAAGGTATCATGTGACCGCGCTGGCTGAAAACGCACTTTGCATGTCGTAAATGGCCAAAACATGCGTTTAACGGTCAAATACAAGGCTAATGACATCATAATGACTTGAAATCACACGAAAAAACCCTAATTATTATTCGTGAGGTGTAAAAGGGGACATAATGACATTCGGACACATGGTTTGCACGGAACGACTAAATATTGTGTTTTTAGGTGTTTGGTGCATTTGAAAACCGTGCGTGGGGTTGTCAAAACTGGCTGAACGCCCATGGAATGCCATGAAACAAAACGACAACAAAGGGTGGGTGAATTGGGAAATGGTCGGCAAGATGGAACATTAGTCAGAGGTGTCGTGTGACCGCAGTGGCCAAAAATGCACTCTGTGTGTCTTAAATGGCCAAAACATGTGTTTAATGGTCAAATTCATGTCGAATGACATCAGAATGACTTGAAATCACACAAAACAGTCGAGTTATTATTCTTCAGGTGTATGAAGAGATAGCATGTCGTTTGGATGTGCGGTTTGCGTGACATGACTGAATATATGTTTTTTAGGTGTTACGTGCGCTTGAAAAGCGTGCATGGGGTGGTCAAAACCGGCCGAACGACCACAAAGATCCATGAAATCAGACGACAATAAGTGGTGGATGAATTTTAAAATGGAAGGCTAGACAACACGTCAATCAGAGGTGTCGTGTGACAGTGCAGGCCGAAAACACACTCTGCATGTCTTAAATGTCCAAAACATGTGTTTAACAGTCAAATGTATGTTGAACGACATCGTAATGACTTAAAATCATACAAAAACTCCCTAATTATTTTTTTTGATGTGTATGAGAAGATGACATATCATTTAGTTGTGTGGATTGCACGGCACGACAGAATATTTGTTTTTTAGGTGTTTGGCTCGCTTGAAAAGCATGCCTGGGGTGGTCAAAATTGGCTGAACGACCTCAGAATTCCATTACATTGGATGACTACAAAGGTTGGGTGAATTTTAAAATGGTCGTCCAAATGGCACATTAATCAGAGGTGCAGTGTGACCACGCTAGCCAAAAACACACTCCACGTGTCGTAAATGGCCAAAACATGCGTGTAATAGTCAAATTCATGTAAAATGATATCAGCATGACTTGAAATCATAAAAAAACACCCTAATCATTATTCTTGAGGTGTATGAGTAGACGACACATCATTCGGATGTGTGGTTTGCACGGAACGGCTAAATAAGTGTTTTTTAGGTGTTTGGCGTGCTTGAAAAGGGTGTGTGGGGTGGTCAAAACCAGCCGAACAACCTTGAAATTCCATGGAATCAGATGATAACAAAGGGTGGGTGAATTGTGAAATTTTCGGCTAGATTGCACATCAATCAGTTGTTTTGTGTGACCACAGTGGCCGAAAACGCACTCCACGTGTCGTAAATGGCCAAAACATGCGTTTAGCGGTCAAATGCATGCCGAATCACATCGAAATGACTTGAAATCACATTAAAACACCCTAATTATTATTCATGAGTTGTATGAGGATACATAACGTCATTCAGATGCACGTTTTGCATGACATTACTGAATATGTGTTTTTTAGGTGTTTGGCGCGCTTGAAAAGCGTCCGTGGGGTGGTCAAAACCGGCCGAACGACCTTAGAATGCCATGAAATTGGACGACAACAAAGGGTGGGTGAATTATAAAATGGTTGTCTAGACGACACATCAATCGGAGGTTTCGTGTGGCCGCGGTGGCTGAAAACGAACATTGCGTGTTGTAAATGGCCAAATCAAGTGTTTTAAGGTCAAATACATACCAAATGATATCATAATGACTTGGGATCACATGAAAACACCCTAAATATTATTATGTAGGTGCAAAAAAAGACAACACATCATTCAGACCTACGGTTTGCATGACATAACAGGATATGTGTTTTTTAGGTGATGGCGCGCTTGAAAAACATGCGTAGGGTGGTAAAAACCAGTCAAACAACCTCAGAATTCCATAAAATAAGACGACAACAAAGGGTAGGTGAATTGTAAAATGGTAGGCCAGACGGCACATCAATTGGAGGTGTCGTGTCACTACGGTGGCCGAAAACGTACTCTGCGTGTCGTAAATGGCCAAAACATGCATTTAACGGTCAAATGCATACGAACGAAATCAGAATCAATTGAAATCACACGAAAACACCCTAATTATTATTCATTAGGTTTATGAGGAGAGAACATGTCATTTGGATGCACGGTTTTCACAGAACGGTTGAATATGTGTTTTTTATGTATTCGGCGCGCGTGAAAAGCGTGCATGCGGTAGTCAAAATCGGCTGAACGACCTTGGAGTGACATTAAATCGGACGACAACAAAGGGTGGGTGAATTGTAAAATGGTCGAATAGACAACATTCCAATTGGAGTTGTCGTGTGACCATGGTGGCCGAAAAGACACTCTGCAAGTCTTAAATGGTGAAAACATGTGTTGTACGGTCAAATACATACCGAACAACATCAGAATGACTTAAAATCACACGAAAACACCCTAATTATTATTCGTGAGGTGTAAAAAAGACAAAACTTCATTCGTACGCGCGGTTTGCACGACACGGTAGAAAATGCGTATTTTAGGTGTTTAGCGCGCTTGAAAAACGTGTGTGTGGTGGTCAAAACCAGCCGAAAATGCACTCCGGAATGCCCCCCTCACCCCCAGATAGCCCCCCACACCCCTCAGACTGCCCCCCACCCAATGATCCATGGATCATTTGTGATGTGTACGAGTCAACCCTCCTCAATCTGAGGAATGGTGTGACTAGTATCACTCAATGTGTGTCACTTTTGTTTGAAATGGACAACATTATAAGTGAAAACAACAACTGACATACGGAAAATCGTCACAAGGCTACAAATATATTATTGAAATTAAGGGATAAAAAATAATATATGGTCTATTGGTCATATGTTGTTAGAAGAAAATATTCTCAAGGCATAGATTGAAACAAAATGGGTCATAGTATATATAAAAAAACATGAATTATATTAGGAATGAGTCTCGACATCCCATCATGAACATGCACCAACACTCATGTTCTAATTCTCAATCACGGGTCGTTCATTCTATAAAATAACAAAAAACAAATAAATATCATATAGTGATTTCATATGAAGCCTATGAACACTCAAGCATACAATACAACAAATTGTTCAACAAGGCTACACATAGATTCTTGAAAAATAAGTTTCAAAGTCTCATAAAAATACCCCAATGGTGAGGAATACGTATGGTGACACCATAGCCCCATGGATCGCCTCAATCCCATCCTCAAACAGTGGGTTCTAGTACCAACCCAAAGTCCCTTTGGGAACCCAATACTGAAGACTTAGTTGAATATGCATACCCACTTCCCAAGATGGGGATTCATCTCACATCACACACATGAGAGAAAATTACAATTAGCCACATACCCCCTTATTCTAATTGAAAAATCTATGAAAAACTTGTAGGCTATTCCGGTAACCCATCTCATATGTCGAGATTGGCCAATGTTTCCCACTAACACATCAGTAACCATTTATACATGGATACATAATTATTAGAGTAATATAAACATCACATGTGCTTCCAATAACTCATCCTTGGTCTAAGCACATGACCACTACCTTTTTCTATCTTATGGGTTTCATGATCCTTACCACTATACCCATGTTTTTTTGATGGTTTTATGATACTCCACCCAAGACCATGACTATACATCCCATGTTGTTCCTATAACATGTAGTTTTTTTCTCTTGTGTGTATTGGTGTTTTTGGTTGATTGAGGAATGAATTCTTAATTTTGAATACTCTTATGTGTGTTGGCGTTATTGTATGAGTGAGGAATGAATTCTAAAATTGGAATACTGTTATGGGTGTTATTTCATTTCCTATAACATGTAGGCTTTTTCTCTTATGGGTGTTATTGCATTTGTCTTTCTAAATTTCTAAAATTCTAAATTCTGGAATGAATTCTAAATTTTGGAGACTTTGGATGGGGATTTATTTATTGGTGTTTGTAGACCCCGGAAAATGCGTTCCTGAAATTTTCCGAATGCTTCCATACATGAACCAAGATCGTAGAACTTTTCTTAATCTTCAATTTGGTAGGTCGCAGGGACCGAACGGAGCTACGGAATATGAGTTATGGTCATTTGAAGTTGGGCTGGAAATCTGGTTTGCGAAGCCCATTCGTGAAGCCCCCTCCGTGATCGCGGAGCGCCACCGCGAAGTAATGAAGCGAGAGTCTCCACGAACCCGTTTGACGTTCGTGATGCACCGTGAAGACCCCTCGCGATGCACCGATGCAAAGCACCTGAGCATCGCAGTCCCGCGAAGCTCCGGAGGTGGTAACTCTCCGTGAACGCATTCGACGTTCGTGAGCCCGCCGCGAAGCTCCGGAGGCGGTTCCTCTCCGCGAACGAATTTGACGTTCACGAGCACGCCGCGATGCACCTGAGGCAGCTCGGGATTTCTGCTTCGCGGCGCCCTTGCCTATAAATACCCAGCTCACCCCCCTTCTCCAGGAGGACGACCACAGCCACTTCTCCCCTTGGGCGGCCGAGCGGAGCTCTGCATTGTGGCTTCGCGAAGCCATGCACCGCGAGAAGCTTCTTTCGCGTTGCTGCTCTGCGAGCGGAGGATCCGTGAGCCTGTGCTCTGCGATGCTGCTCCGCGATGCTGCTCCACGAGACCGATCTTCGCGAGAGCCCATGCTCTGTGATGCTTCTCCGTGAGACCATGCTCCGCCAGACCCATTTTGTCACGAACCAAATCTGGTCGCCGCCAAAATCGACACCAAACCCAGCCCGTGACAAGGCCCGAAGGGCGTTCCCGATCCCCACGGGCTGGCACAAGTGCCCGGGTATCATATCATGATGATTGGGAACGATTTACCCGATTTTATAAACATTAAACAACAAACAAACTCAATAGAACAAATCTGGATTTTTTTACTAAAACCGTCTTTTACAAAATTTCAGAACTGAAATACATAAGATAAAACTATGTTTAAAGAATATTACAATGGTACATAACAAAATAAAGACAGCCCAAGAACCTCCACAAGGAAAGAGGCACCACCCTCAAGCTATCTCCACGACACTGTATCCCAATGGACAACTAAAAACCTGAATCAATGGCATAAATCCTGTACCCAAACCTGTGACATAAAAGAAGCAAATCTACTTACACCCAAAGGTGTATGTAGGGTGTGAGCGAAAGCCCAGTAGGATACCACCACTAATAGATTCCATGTGATAAACATTTAATGGCGAAAAGCATGCAAGTTTTCAAAGACATGAGATGCTAGTTAAAATTTCTAAAAGATGCAACATTAAATAAAAACAGTTTTCAGGTGGGCTAATTTAAAGAATAAAAAAACATTTAAAATAAATACCATATCTACTGAATTTTCCAGCCTCTCATACCGTATACCGACGGTAAGAACAAAGTATCCAGTGAGCACAAGCAATGGGAAATAACCCCTAGGCACTAGCTAGCTGTGGGTCCCAGGTACCTCGTATCTCGGTGAGAGTAACCATCACAAATATCCATTCTCGTGCACGAGCCACTAGTAGGGAACATACCCATAACCTAGTGGTCCCCAATCATCATCATCATAGTTTAGTTAGAGTTGTAAGCGTCAATCTTGCTAAGTGAAACTGAGGCCAAACCCCACGGATTCACTAGCATACTAGTACACGTCCACCCACCTAGATACCCGGGTTTTCCCTTTGTGCTCAAACAAGTTCAGCAATCCAAGAAGTATGGTTTTCACATGAAAATATCACTTCCACATCACAAATTAACCAAACAGCCCCATGTACATCACGCAAGTCAAAATTTCCACTTTTCATTCAAATGCATTTTGAAATCAAACTCACTCCAAATTGCCTACAACACTTTTCAAATTTCTTTAACACTTCCACAAATCTATTAAACAATTTTATAAAACCATTACAAGATATTCAACTCACATAACAGACCACACACATGTCACACAATACCCTTCTCAGCTTCACAATTCATTTTATAAATAAACTCACATGAAATATCCCACACCCGTGTTTCGCACACAAAACACAATTTAGTAAAACATTTCGACAATTTATAAAAAAATTATAAAAATGTTTAACATCTCAAATCACCACTTTACCATTCAAAAACCCACATTAGGTGAACACACTCACCCAAACAGTACATATACACCCTTTCCCAACTTTGGTTAACCAAATAAAACATTGGCAATTTTTATAAAACAAACCCAAGAGGTATAACCATTGTTTGCACACTAAACCCATTTCAAAACCCTCTTTTAAAAGCAAAATCATACCAATACCAATCCAAAACAGAATTTTTCATCCCTAAAACAATTATTAAACCACCCCCAAATCTTATAAAAATACATCAAATAATACCACAAAGATACACATGAAAAACACACGTTTTCATAAATCACCTTGAAGAAGTACGACATGTTTTTACTCCTTAAACTCATTAAAAAAAACCTAATTTCAAGGCCAACATGAAAATAAGGAATTAACAAACCAGAATTGGCATCCCCTTTCAAGACTAATAAATCACTTTCATATGTTATAAACTAAACCCAAACATTACCCCAAGAGTCACACATGAAAAGTGCCCAATTTCAAGCTATAATGCAACTAAAAATTAAATGTTCAACCAAATCCATCAAAACTGTTTTAACAGCACATAAAACAGATTATAAACATGCTAAATTAATTATCCATGCAAGCTAACTCATCATAAAATGGCTACACATGGAATCACCTACCCTTTTGAGTCGAAACCCTCAAAACTTGGTGCGAAACCTTAAGCGCACCACCGTTGCACCAAAAGGAATATAAATCCTGACCTAAACCACAATAATTTACCCAAAAGACACAAAATCAGACATTAGGATCGAACCCCAACTTCTGGACATGAGGAACTTTAAGAAAAAGGGAATAAAACTAAAAGAGAATGGAAGGAACCAAGAAGGAATTCCCTTACTTGAAATATCTTGAAGGAATCGGCCCCAATCCACCAAATAATGAATCACCAAGTACCCAAAACTGGCATGGAGGTTCGAAGGATTCATATTAGGTCATGTGGGGACTGAAATGGGGGAAAAAGGATGCAAAATGAAGGAGTTATGAAATGATCAATTTACCTCTCCAAATCTGCTCGATTTTAGAAACCCTAATATGTTCAGTACTAAATCGCGATGAAGAAGAGCTCCAAAGAGGGTAGAGAGAGCTTGGTCGCGCGGCTGGGTTCAAGGGGCGCATTTGAGGCTTTGAATCACCGAAAAAGACATAAAAATGAATAAGTTATTAATTAATCAAATTTTATTTTTAAAACTGGAATTGGGCTTTCGGGCAGGCCCAATCCCTTAAATAAAAACCAACATAAACCTTGGTTATGGATTTCCAAAGGCTCCAAATTTTAATGGAGGTGTTAATATATCAGGGGATGACATTTAGGAGTTGGAATGAGGGAAAAATATTACAAAATGAAAAAGTTATAAAAGAAATAAAATTTATTTTTAAATCTGGAATTGGGCTCACGGTTTGGCCCAATTCTTGAAAACTCACATATTCTCCATAAAACCTTTGGAAACCCCCAAAACAAATCATGAATGGAAAATAAATTAAAAATAACTTTAAAATAAGTTATGTATGTGACAATTCTCCCCACCTTGAAAACTTTCCGCCCCGGAAAGTCATAGCAAGGTCAAAGCAACAACCAAACCCAACTGAGAAACCAATAGGTACACCCTTGCCAGGTTTCACCTCCAAAGGTCAAAACACATCCAGTGATCAATGATGGAAGGAATACTCTCACAAACCAAACTTACACCACTTTCCTGAAACAATCAAGTACATTCAGGCTATATCCCAAATGAAAACTCCTCAAACACAATCTGAACAATACTCAATCAATTTACCCAAAAAAACAACAACAACATTGAACAAGGTTACACTTCCCTACTATAAATAAATCATTGGAAACTCTCCAATATCAATGTTTACCCAATGAATATGTAGGTAGTTATATATCTTCAAATGATAATACCTACTTCCCAGACAAGTCCAAGGAAAAAAAATATGAGTTACTCGTATGAAGAGACCCAAATGGGCTCCCCACCATAAGAGACAACTTAAATTGTTTTCCCGAGACAGAACCAAGACACTAATAGTGGGAGGACCAAACATACTCTCTATTACAAGGGATATACTTCCATTAAATGTTTATGAAGGAACATTCATGAGAATCATAGTGGGTCTCCCCACCATAAGAACTGACCATCTTAACCGACCAGCATGGGCCGACCCAGAAAGACCCAAAAAGAAATTAAAGATTTAGGAAGGGCGCACGATTAGTCTGCATGGTTTGGGAAACTGTGCACTAACTATGAATATAATTATTTCTACATGGCTTCCTAGCACACGGCCACTACTAAACGTGCACAAACTATGTGCTCAACCATGATGAAACCAGAGGTTTGAACTATTCCCATCTTTCATACTAAGGATAGGACTTTGTACAAGGGTTTAAATGGCCCTAGGATTTCCCCTGACTACGAGCCAGCTTCTCTCCGAGACCTATGGCTGGAGCTCAAATGATTGAAGCATCTTCGGCCTCGTAGTTAATGTTTGGAAACCCACTGAATGAGAATTCTTCTTTTCGGTGCCACCAAAAACTACACTGCAGTCCCAAATAAGTTTTCTAGACATAACACATTCCAAACTCACTTTACCTTATCCCGATATTTCACTGAAACATGGGCTAAGAAGATACACACACATCACAACTAGTTTCTTCAGGTGAGAAACAATAGAAGTAAAGAACACCTACACTCACATTCCTATAAAATAGATGATTTTGATGTTTTTTTTTTCCAAGTGATACATTCACCCAACACAACAGGGACTCTCAGAGGATTTCACGACTTTCACCTATATGGTCAATCGAGCACATGACATCATAAGGCATCACCGAACATGGCCATTGTTACTGATGTAAACAATGCATGGAGAGGGACCTTATACAACATCCCCAAACAACACACAATTCTAGAAAGTGGTCATAATATCCTATCGTGACCATATTTCTCAAATTGGTGGTTTAACATGAACTCATGCTTCAAAGAAACTTTGAAGAACCCCAAAGGCCCTCTTAGACACCATCAAGACACTCATCCAAAATAACAACCCTAGACCACATCCACCTTCGACGAATTAGGAAACATAAGAAACTATGGTCTCCTTCACCCATCCACAAGCACTCTCCCATTACAAGAGGATCTAAAAAATCAAAGAAAGGAATGGGTGTAGACTCAATCTAAAAATCTCAAGAAAAAAAAAATTCCTTATATTGATCAACTGGAGGGTCTTCAAACGGCGAAACAATCCGGGTTGCACTTCAGTTGTGCACTAACCATTAATGGGGGTGTACCTTATCCAGCGATTAAACCCAAGGACCCAACCAAGATGGTCTATTAGTCAAGATATACCACAAACCAGATCTAAACACATGAAGGGAACCATCATAAATGCGTCCCAAAACATTTTTCAAAAGAGACCACTAACTGTCCCTATAACACAACTTACTGACCAAACCCAAACCCAAAACACAGTTCAAACAGGAGGGGTTCTTGGACTCAAAACATCCCACAACATCAACATTTTCCAAAAATACATAATATAAAACATTCCAAAAAATTCATCAAGTCTTCATATTTCTCTTTAAAAACATTTCTTTGAATACAAATGGTTCAGCGGTTAGCGCATCCACCAATGGTACCCCATGGGCCTTACACATGCATGTTTCAGTGCCACACCGGGCACCCTCCTCATATCCATCTCGACACTCATTGAGTCATGTCATCAACCATCCATATTCCCATATAACCCCATGCATGTGGTTGCTCACGAAAATACCAAAGGTTAAAACAAAAATTTGTTCCACTTTTCAAAACCAAAACGGTCAACCAACACATCCTTTTTTCTCAAAACCGCTAACCACGAGATCAAAATCCCAAATCACATCTTAAAAAAAAAAAATTCAGAAAGTCACAACCATTTAGAAAATAACTCACTTTCAAGATATTCACATCAATTTCAAAACATCTCATCCCATTAAAACACACTCTGATTGTTTAGAAAACTCTATTGGAAACACTTTTCAAAACCAACTTCAATATAGTTCCTGCTTTCAAAGAGGTGTAAGCACGCCATTTTATATTTCAAAACAATTCTGAAAATTCAGTTCTATTATTTCATAAACCCAACCATTCCCTCTTTATTTGAAAATCATTTCATAAAAACTTTACGCTTCTTAAAACCAAGTCACCTTAAAACCAAAATGCCAAGATTTCAAAACTAATGAAAACCAGACAATGCGAGAGGAAACTAGTTTCAGTGGGTGACTTGGACATATGGTTGGCGGCCATATTCCAATCACTTCACTGTCACAGAGAGTTTTCTAGGTAATATCCCTGGCTCCACATGGCTTGCCAGACCCTGCGAGCTCATTGAGACCATTAACCCAACTCTCTTTTCATTTCCCCTAATCATCATCAAACCAAGAAAACCCAAAGACATAGACAAATCCCAACTTCCCCTGGCGACTTGAATCCTGAAATGAGGTGTGGTGATCAAGCACACTACCCATAACCAGAATTCCATGTCCCAATAATCATAACTCTAGACTATCCTGACTATTTCCCAAATAACATGACTCAAATGGAGCGAACCTCCTTTGATACCATTTTGTCACGAACCAAATCTGGTCGCCGCCAAAATCGACACCAAACCCAGCCCGTGACAAGGCCCGAAGGGCGTTCCCGATCCCCACGGGCTGGCACAAGTGCCCGGGTATCATATCATGATGATTGGGAACGATTTACCCGATTTTATAAACATTAAACAACAAACAAACTCAATAGAACAAATCTGGATTTTTTTACTAAAACCGTCTTTTACAAAATTTCAGAACTGAAATACATAAGATAAAACTATGTTTAAAGAATATTACAATGGTACATAACAAAATAAAGACAGCCCAAGAACCTCCACAAGGAAAGAGGCACCACCCTCAAGCTATCTCCACGACACTGTATCCCAATGGACAACTAAAAACCTGAATCAATGGCATAAATCCTGTACCCAAACCTGTGACATAAAAGAAGCAAATCTACTTACACCCAAAGGTGTAAGTAGGGTGTGAGCGAAAGCCCAGTAGGATACCACCACTAATAGATTCCATGTGATAAACATTTAATGGCGAAAAGCATGCAAGTTTTCAAAGACATGAGATGCTAGTTAAAATTTCTAAAAGATGCAACATTAAATAAAAACAGTTTTCAGGTGGGCTAATTTAAAGAATAAAAAAACATTTAAAATAAATACCATATCTACTGAATTTTCCAGCCTCTCATACCGTATACCGACGGTAAGAACAAAGTATCCAGTGAGCACAAGCAATGGGAAATAACCCCTAGGCACTAGCTAGCTGTGGGTCCCAGGTACCTCGTATCTCGGTGAGAGTAACCATCACAAATATCCATTCTCGTGCACGAGCCACTAGTAGGGAACATACCCATAACCTAGTGGTCCCCAATCATCATCATCATAGTTTAGTTAGAGTTGTAAGCGTCAATCTTGCTAAGTGAAACTGAGGCCAAACCCCACGGATTCACTAGCATACTAGTACACGTCCACCCACCTAGATACCCGGGTTTTCCCTTTGTGCTCAAACAAGTTCAGCAATCCAAGAAGTATGGTTTTCACATGAAAATATCACTTCCACATCACAAATTAACCAAACAGCCCCATGTACATCACGCAAGTCAAAATTTCCACTTTTCATTCAAATGCATTTTGAAATCAAACTCACTCCAAATTGCCTACAACACTTTTCAAATTTCTTTAACACTTCCACAAATCTATTAAACAATTTTATAAAACCATTACAAGATATTCAACTCACATAACAGACCACACACATGTCACACAATACCCTTCTCAGCTTCACAATTCATTTTATAAATAAACTCACATGAAATATCCCACACCCGTGTTTCGCACACAAAACACAATTTAGTAAAACATTTCGACAATTTATAAAAAAATTATAAAAATGTTTAACATCTCAAATCACAACTTTACCATTCAAAAACCCACATTAGGTGAACACACTCACCCAAACAGTACATATACACCCTTTCCCAACTTTGGTTAACCAAATAAAACATTGGCAATTTTTATAAAACAAACCCAAGAGGTATAACCATTGTTTGCACACTAAACCCATTTCAAAACCCTCTTTTAAAAGCAAAATCATACCAATACCAATCCAAAACAGAATTTTTCATCCCTAAAACAATTATTAAACCACCCCCAAATCTTATAAAAATACATCAAATAATACCACAAAGATACACATGAAAAACACACGTTTTCATAAATCACCTTGAAGAAGTACGACATGTTTTTACTCCTTAAACTCATTAAAAAAAACCTAATTTCAAGGCCAACATGAAAATAAGGAATTAACAAACCAGAATTGGCATCCCCTTTCAAGACTAATAAATCACTTTCACATGTTATAAACTAAACCCAAACATTACCCCAAGAGTCACACATGAAAAGTGCCCAATTTCAAGCTATAATGCAACTAAAAATTAAATGTTCAACCAAATCCATCAAAACTGTTTTAACAGCACATAAAACAGATTATAATCATGCTAAATTAATTATCCATGCAAGCTAACTCATCATAAAATGGCTACACATGGAATCACCTACCCTTTTGAGTCGAAACCCTCAAAACTTGGTGCGAAACCTTAAGCGCACCACCGTTGCACCAAAAGGAATATAAATCCTGACCTAAACCACAATAATTTACCCAAAAGACACAAAATCAGACATTAGGATCGAACCCCAACTTCTGGACATGAGGAACTTTAAGAAAAAGGGAATAAAACTAAAAGAGAATGGAAGGAACCAAGAAGGAATCCCCTTACTTGAAATATCTTGAAGGAATCGGCCCCAATCCACCAAATAATGAATCACCAAGTACCCAAAACTGGCATGGAGGTTCGAAGGATTCATATTAGGTCATGTGGGGACTGAAATGGGGGAAAAAGGATGCAAAATGAAGGAGTTATGAAATGATCAATTTACCTCTCCAAATCTGCTCGATTTTAGAAACCCTAATATGTTCAGTACTAAATCGCGATGAAGAAGAGCTCCAAAGAGGGTAGAGAGAGCTTGGTCGCGCGGCTGGGTTCAAGGGGCGCATTTGAGGCTTTGAATAACCGAAAAAGACATAAAAATGAATAAGTTATTAATTAATCAAATTTTATTTTTAAAACTGGAATTGGGCTTTCGGGCAGGCCCAATCCCTTAAATAAAAACCAACATAAACCTTGGTTATGGATTTCCAAAGGCTCCAAATTTTAATGGAGGTGTTAATATATCAGGGGATGACATTTAGGAGTTGGAATGAGGGAAAAATATTACAAAATGAAAAAGTTATAAAAGAAATAAAATTTATTTTTAAATCTGGAATTGGGCTCACGGTTTGGCCCAATTCTTGAAAACTCACATATTCTCCATAAAACCTTTGGAAACCCCCAAAACAAATCATGAATGGAAAATAAATTAAAAATAACTTTAAAATAAGTTATGTATGTGACACATTTTCTCTGCGAGACCCCTTTGCTCCGCGAGACCCATTTTCTCCGCGAGACCCCTTTGCTCCGCGAGAGATCATTGCTTCGCGAGGCCATGCTCAGTGAAGCTACTTCACGAAGACCTATCCTTCGCGAGGATCCTACCTTCGTTCCCACCGGTCCATACCGCGGGGGCTGCGCCCCCACACCCCCGCTCGGGGTCACTGCCGCGCTGGGGTCCCGGCCCTCCGGGCCGGTCCATTCGCAACCCTCACATACCCCCATGAAAAATGGACAGGCGCACCGCGAACTATTCGGGCCGCGATCCCGGCCTTTTCCATTGCACCCTTATGTCCTCCCACCTTCAACCTATGGAATACCATGATTTGATACATTCCTCCACACACCATGAAACACCTTGAGTTGATGTATTCCTCTTGGTTTGTTTCCTATGTCGTGAGTTGAGGTTCTCATCATCAGTTCCACGAGTAACTAGAGTCGAGCCATTCCTCAGGAAACTACTCCAAACCCAATCACTAGGCTCCTATGATAGGTTGAACCAGAAAGGGCCGCCCTTGCGTAAGTCCCAACACCAACCATTTATAGGCACCTTCTGCCTAGTAGTCCTATCTACAAGACTATAAACTGTAGTACTCCATGTGTTCCTAACATAGGATGCCTCTTTCTCCAAACGAGAGATGCCTTATGCTCCAAGCATGAGATGATAATAGTCCTATATACATGACTATAAACTGTAGTATTATTCCAATGATCCACACATAGGATGCCTCTTTCCCTATACGAGAGATGCCTTATGCTTCAATTATGAGATGCCAATAGTCCTATCTACATGACTATAAACTGTAGTACACCCTATCTAACAAATGATAGGATGCCTCTTTCCCTATACGAGAGATTCCTTATGCTCCTAGCATGAGATGCCAACAGTCCTACCTACAAGACTATAAACTGTAGTATTCTCCCTATGTTCCTAACATAGAATTCCTCTTGTTCCAAACATGAGATGCATTATGCTCCAAGCGTAAGATGCTCAATGCCATGACTACAGTGGCATGATTCCAATGCCCCTTGGCGTTATCCCTCTTGTGCACCAGTGCATAGGTGAAGGCCTCAATTCATCAGTGAGTTGGGATGCCCTCATGGCCAGACATGAGGACGACATCTGGGATGCTCCTTTCATAAGCCCCATCCACCATTGCGCTCCATAGCGGCACCCGGGCAGCTTCCTAGTATAAGCCCCATTCACCATTGCCTCTCCATGGCTACACCAGGGCGGCTCCTTGCATAAGCCCCATTCGCCTTTGCCGCTCCATAGGGGCACCCGAGCAACTTCCTAGCATAAGCCACATTCACCATTGCCGCTCCATGGACGCACCCGTTCAGCTTCCTAGCAAATGCCCCATTCACCATTGTCGCTCCCTGGCCGCACCCGGGTAGCTTCCTAGCATAAGCCCCATTCACCATTGCTGCTCCATGGCCGCACCAGGGCAGCTCCTTGCATAAGCCCCATTCACCTTTGCTGCTCCATAGCGGCACCCAGACAACTTCCTAGCATAAGCCCCATTCAACATTGCCGCTCCATGGCCGCACCCGGGCAGCTCCTTGCATAAGCCCCATTCGCCTTTGCTGCTCCATAGCGGCACTCGGGCAGCTTCCTAGAATAAGCCCCATTCACCATTGCCGCTCCATGGCCGCACCCGGGAAGCTCCTTGCATAAGCCCCATTCTCCTTTGCCACTCAATGGGAAGCTTCCTAGAATAAGCCCCATTCCCCACTGCCGCTCCATAGCGGCATCTGGGCAGCTTCCTAGCATAAGCCCCATTCACCATTGCCGCTCCATGGCCGCACCCGGGCAGCTTCCTAGCATTAGCCCCATTCACCATTGCCGCTCCATGGCCGCACCCGGGCAGCTTCCTAGCATAAGCCCCATTCACCATTGCCGCTCCATGGCCGCACCTGGGCAGCTCCTTGCATAAGCCCCATTCGCCTTTGCCGCTCCATAGCGGCACCTGAGCAGCTTCCTAGCATAAACCGCATTCAAAATTGCCGCTCCATGGCCGCACCCGGGCAGCTCCTTGCATAAGCCTCATTCGCCTTTGCTGCTCCATAGAGGTACCCGAGAAGCTTCCTAACATAAGCCCCATTCACCATTGTGGCTCTATGGCCACACATAGGCAGCTCCTTGCATAAGCCCCATTCGCCATTGCCGCTCCATAGTGGCATCTGGGAAGCTTCATCGCGTAAGCCCCATCCTCTGTTGTGATCCCAATCAGCGGTAAACCGTTGTGACCCTATGCAGCGGTAAGCCGTTTAAATCCTTATTCAGCGGTAAGCTGTTGATATCCTCATTCAGTGGTAAGCCGTTGATATCCTCATCCAGTGGTAAGCCGCTACGACCCCATTTAGCGATAAGCCGTTCTAGGCCTCTATCCTGGAGTAAGTCCCAACACCATGGGCCGCCTAATGCATAATCCCCTCTTCACTTCTCACGGACGCATCCTTCATGACGTGATCATCATGTCCTTGCAACCTCTTGTTTCTCACACCGAGCATGACTCATGTGGGCTTAGAGTGAGCACCGACCCTGACCCCCACCCATAGAGAACTACGAGGACTTTGATCCATGTCATGGCATGGTACGTAGGAAGCCTCCATGAGGTTCAAGCCACATTGCTCGGTCGTTCATTCACGTCGAGTTTCGCCGTCGTCCAGCATGATGTTAAACTGTATGCCCCTCCCTTTGTCCTGCATGAAATTAAACTCCACACCAATTACCACCTGAACTACGAGGTCTTTGATCCATGTCAAGGCATGTTACGTAGGAAGCCTTCCAGAGGTTCAAGACCACCACTCATTAGACCAAGGTCCACTTTCACGTCAGTTCACAGACAAAGCCCCATTTGAACTATGAGGCCTTTGATCCATGTCAAGGCGTGGTACGTAGGAAGCCTCCACGAGGTTCAAGCCCACCCATAATCCATCTCATGTCGAGTTCTACCTACGTCCATCATGACGTTAAACTACAATTCCAGTCCGACGGCAAGCCGTTGTGACCAACCCGAACTACGAGGTCTTTGATCCATGTCAAGTCATGTTACGTAGGAAGCCTCTACGAGGTTCAAACCCACCATCCGGTCGTTCCGACCTCATTCACGTCAGTTCACCCCCATCCAGCATGACGTTAAACTGTATTCCCCAATCCGAACTACGAGGTCTTTGATCCATGTCAAGGCATGGTACATAGGAAGCCTCCCTAATGTTCAAGCCCAACAATCATTGGCCCAAACCGTCTCCTAGTCGGTGTGCAGGCCCCCATTTTCATGATCGTTTCCCATTGGACCAAGGTCCCTCATTTACGTCGGTTCACCGACACCCAATGCCCGTCGTTTATTCACGTCGGGGTTCACTATCGTCCTGCATGACGTTAAACTGTATTCCATCAACCCTTTGAACTACGAGGACTTTGATCCATGTCAAGGCATGGTACATAGGAAACCTTCCCAAGGTTCAAGCCCATCTCTCATCATACCAAGGTTCACCTTCACGCCGGTTCACTGACGATGTCCTTCGGACCAAGGTCTACCTTCACGTCGGTTCACTGACGATGCCCATCGGACCAAGGTCCACCATCACGTCGGTTCACTGACGATGTCCATCGGACCAAGGTCCACCTTCACGTCAGTTGACTGACGATTCCCATCGGACGAAGGTCCACCTTCATGTCGGTTCACTGACGATGTCCATCGGACAATGATCCACCTTCACGTCCATTCGCTGAGGATGCCCATCGGACCATGGTCCACCTTCACGTCGGTTCACTGACAACATCCATCGGACCACGGTCCACCTTCACGTTGGTCCACCGGCACCATCCCGAACTACGCCGACTTTGATTCCCTACCACAGGGATACGTAGGAGGTCTCTTCAAGGCTCAAGCCCAACTTCACCGTCACCCCTACGATGGTCCCATTTCATCCCCCCTCCACTTCATTTATCAATCCATCACCCATCCTGATTCTCACCCGGTCCGCCACATCCCGGTGGGATCATTCCATCCACCTCCTCGCTGCTCCTAGCGGCGCATGGGCCGCTTTCCATGTGTAAGCCTCGTCGTCTCTCCGGGTCGTTGTCCGCTGTGTACATCCCGATTCATCACCATTTTCCCATCTAGAAAGTGCACCACCTCGGATCCATCCTCATTGGGAGTTTTGATCCATCCATATTCCCGGTGTTCTCCCTTTGGGATATACCAATATGATCCATCTTTATGGGATGTTCTGATCACCCTCACTCTGTCTCCGCAAGATGCTAAACTTGTGGCCTACCTCGTGATAAACATGAGATGCCTGAGGAAAACCTCGGATGACACGCCTTTGGTGTAACCATCACTGCAAGACGTTAATATTGCAACATACCCTGTGTTAAACACATGATGATGAGGAAAACCTCAGATACATTCCTCGGGTTCTGCACCCTAGAGATGCCCTCTTATGAAGAAGAATACATGTTCCCCTATGTCCACACACCCAGAGATGCCCCGACATGCCTGATGATGACATCTACTCTGACCGAAGGTCACTACCATGTCAAGACCCTATGGAATGTCTTGACGGAAGTAGTGTAATTAACAGGCGTCCATGAAGATATGGAACTGGGAAGAGTTTCAAAAACTACATATTAAATCTATGAGGGAGACCCGTACTAGGTGACGAGTTCTGAGGAGGAATCCACGGAAGGAAGAACCGACATCCCATCATCCCGTTTCGATCAAGGAGAAGATGTCCTTGAATAAGGAGCGAATGCTGCCCACCTTTGGATAGCGGGAATGTGGGGCAACAGCTACGCGTCCCCCACGGACGGATGCGCGCGCCCCGGCAGAAGCATCGGAAACAGTGTTGTTGCAGGTCTGGAGAGGGGTTGTTGTGTTGTTGTAGGTCTGGAGAGGGGAGAGGGGCATGCTGCTGTGGAGTTGAGCAATTTTATACCAACGGTTTCAAAACCGTTGGTATAGATACTATAATATAACAATACCAATAGTTTGTTATGACCATTGGTATAGGTTTATACCAATGGTTATAACAAAACCGTTGGTATTGCCTTATGGCTTTCCATATCCCCTTTATACCAATAGTTTCTAACCGTTGGTAAAAGTGTAACACACATTCACCAACGGTTTACAAACATTTGGCCTATGTTATAATTTAACACAAATATTCCAAAAGTTTGTAGCAAAGTGTTGGTATACCTTTTATTTTGAAACCTATACCAACGGTTTTCACAGAACTATGGTATAGGCCAATTGTCACGCATTACGTGGCCATGGTTGAGGGAACCGTTGATATACTATATACGAATGGTTTACAAGCCTTTACCAATGGTATACAACCATTGGTAATGTGTAAAATTCCAGTAGTGATTAATTCTATCTATACTTGCATCTTAGTATAAATTTATAATTCTTGCTTCAAATGCCATTATTTTTAATAATAAAAACCCCCAAAAGATTTTAATCACTATCAGTTAATAAAAAAACCACAAAATGATATAGAATATGTGAATTAGATAAATAAAGTGAACTGAATTGAGAAGGATCCTCAAGAGAGACGACCATGGTCTGCCACT
Source organism: Viscum album (assembly GCA_963277665.1). Classification (NCBI taxonomy): domain Eukaryota; kingdom Viridiplantae; phylum Streptophyta; class Magnoliopsida; order Santalales; family Viscaceae; genus Viscum; species Viscum album. The sequence goes on along the minus strand of OY728148.1, from coordinate 955,728,876 downwards.
ATGCTGTACTTGGAAAAATATAATTATTTTTGTCCACACCCCAAGACATGTGTGTGTCAAAACTGAAGCTGTTTTCGGGGATCCAATAATTAGTTCATTTTCCTTTTCTATTTTCACAACTTATTTAGTTTTCATTTTATTTTAAAAAAAAATCCATGATGTATTCAAAATCCGGATATTATGCATGGAAAAATTACTCACAGATGCGGCAAAAACAAGAAGAAGAAGTTGAATATTTTATAAGATCTCATGTGCATGAACATAGAAAAAGCATTGAACAACTAACCAGGATGGAAAAGAGAGATTTTGATCATGTTCGTGCATTAATGGAGCAACCCAACCCTATGCTGGAGAACGAACCTGATAAAGTGTGTGTACGAAATTTGACCACTTTTATTTGAAATTGAAGAACGAAAGGAGGAAAGGGAGAAAGACGTACCCTCTGGGCTATAAGTGGGAGATCAAAAAATATTGGATTAATTATTGATTAAATTTGAGTAACTACCTGACCTCCCCATACAATAAAAAAAATAAGATTCAACACCACAAAAGGAAGAAACCACCCAAGTGGCAGAATTTGAAGTCATGATGGTGGAGCCCGACTACCTGCCTCCATCCCCAGAGATTCTATACCAAGAGGAACCTACCACTGAGGAAAATATTGATGCTGAACCAACTCATGGAGTAGAACCATTCATTGACTATATCCCTTCTATTTTTATTGAATCTGAATTCTACATCACTCATTGTGGTTTTGATTATACAGAATCAAACAATCTCATCTATTCCTTGGAGGATGAAGAAGAACCTAGATGTGCACATGCTGAGCAACATATGGATCTCCCTGGATATGTTGAATATTTGTTGAAGGAAGTTCATGAAGAGATACTAGTGTATTTCCCTGAGGAAACCATGACATAATCTTATTAATTTGATGGGGAAGAATTTTATCTTAATACTTCATGTTTTAATATTATTCAAATAGAATTACACTTTGAATTTCCCATTGACAATTCTTTTGACGAAGCATGCCTCAAGGAACCAATGGACAGAGAATAAGAGGTTTCACAAGTAGTAACCAAGAAGGAGGATGATTCATAATTCATCCTAGCCCCACAATGAAAGATATACCTCATTGTAATGGGGGTTGGGATATTGTGTACTCTATCCCTATATCATTACTCACCCAGAAGGAGGAAGCACATGCTGGGAAAAACCACATGTAGTGGTTCAAATCAAAGAAGCTTCATCCTCCATCACACTTTGGATAACAGCCGGTACTGGCCTCTAGAGGTAATCAAAATTCAGGGCCAACATAGGGGATAATACCAAGATTTATGTTTACTATCTAGGAATTCAGATGTCATTTTATTTTATTTGAAATAATTTAGCATGTGGTCCCATCTCTCCTTTCATTTTGTGATTAAATGAAATGATCCTTGTGATTAATTGAGTAATTTTCTTTTGTAGGATCATAATGGTAGATGGAAGCCCCAAACAGTGAAAGATAAGGACCAAGTTTCATGAAAAAGGGAGTTAATTTTTAGTGTTTAATCTTTTATACTCTCCACATTTTTTTCCAAAACATATTTTGAGCTTTAAAGAAAAATTGTTTGCCCAAACTTGAATTCATGTTTTACATGACTTATTTAAGAGACATGAGTTTCTTAGGAATCCTATGATGCCATGTTTTAGATTTCAATGTTGATATGATTAAATAATTGAAATTAATAATTGAATTTTTAAAATGAATCATGGATATTGAAGTAATGACTCATGATTTGAAGGAATTAATTGATACATTTAAATGAAATTTACCTACCATCCTTCATGCTTTGAATTTATGAAGTTAATGTGAATTGATTTATTAGTCATGCCATGAGTGATTGTCTAATGTTATATTTCCCATTCCCGAGAAGATTTCTTGACCAAGTACTTCATTTTTATTCTTGAGCATATTTCTTGAGTAATCTTGGGACATGTAACCAACCATAACTTGTATTGAAACTTTTCAAATCTATGACTGTGAAAAAACACATTTAAAATGATTGTGGGAACCTTTGAAAAGCTAATTTTCCTTAAAATACTACCTTTACATCAATCCTTCTTTTAGCACATAGAGACCATGAATGACCTTTATAGGAATGAGTCATGTTTCAAGCCATTTTTACCCATTCCTACCATCCTCTGAGTATTTTCATGATAGTTTAATGTTGAAGTGTGTGGGGAAAGAGAATCCTCGTGGACGAGATGATATACATTGTATGGAATAAGTGCAGGGGTTTTGTTGTGGTAATTGTAAAATTTTGTGGAATCACTCATTATTCTCTATTTTTTCCCTCCTGAATTAAAAAAAATTAAAAAATGACAAAAAGAATAAACAAAAAGAGAACAAAATGGGTTATTATTTGGGAAAACTCAAAATCACCATTTTCTAGACTGGTGATCTTATGAGCATATATGGTTTGGTGATTGATGTGAGGTATGATATAATAATAACTTTATAAAAAAGAAAATAAAGTAAAAAATAAAAAAAATCAAGAGGGTGCACAAATCATTCATTTTGCTTACTTGATCATAACATTTTCTTTGAGTTTTGGGAAGTTGGTGTTGCTACTATGGTGGGGATTATTTCATTATATTTTTACTTTTGATTTCATGCATACTGCTTAATATATTAGCCTCCTCCTTGAGCCTTAATTTTTAAAGAATCAAATCCTACAAACAATAGACCTCATAGTCAATAGCACCTTAATTTAGTGTCCTCGTGATTTTATGGGCATTTTGTCTTTACAAACCGGTGAAAGCAGTTTATTTACAGGCCTATGGATAAAGAGAATGTTCTCATGATATGATCAAAACTCTACTTGAATTGTATAACGAGTAATGAGAGAAAATAATCAAAAGTTAGGTAAATCATGACTTGGAATGTTTAATAACAATGATTCAAGGAGCTTGAATGAATGAAAGGAGATGTTCCAACAACTTTCAAATGGTAAAAGTAAACTATGTGAATTATTTGTATCTGTGAAACATGGGAAATGAAATTGATATTTTTGAATTTTTTTGAATGTTTGATTTCACAATGAAATTTTTTTTTGATTTAATTTAATTGGAATTTTAATATTGGTAACATTGGTGTCCTCTATTTTCTATGTTGAGATTTTATACTTGAGGACAAGCATGGTTTAAGTGTGTGGGTAATCGAGAGAGCAAATTGACGTGCAAATTTTTGATCAAATAATGAGGATTTTTTAATTTTATTCAATGATAAAACAAATTTATTTAAATTTTTGATTAATATAATGGGTAATTATAATTTTAGAATGATTATGAGAAAAATTGAAAAAAGTGCATATTTTTGGATTTTTTACAGATTTTTACTACAATGGTATTTTTCTCATTTAAAAAAATATATAATTCCAAAATTCATGATTCTTTTTCTTATAATCCGGATTTTATTTCATTAAAATTTATCTTAAGGACATAAAGATGATTCAAAGATCTATTAGTCCAAAAAATTCATTGAAGTTGGAAATTTTTCTAGGAAAATAGAATAGACCCCACAACTATAACGAATGAAAAAATCGGTCTCCTCACCTCATATTTAGGTGACCCCACCTAGGATAGCACTAGAACACATAAGAAAAACTTTAAAATAAATATGGGGGGATTTTGAAGTCATTAAGGTTTCCAATTATTGTTATAAATTTGAATACAACTTCCTGGAAATTTCAGCCATAAAAAGACTTATTCAATGAAAATTTCATAACACTTTAATCTTATTTCTAAATGAGCTGAAATTTGGAGGGTGAATGGAAACCACATTATTGAATAACTTTTATGATGGGTTCCACACACTAATCTGACATTTAATTGGCCAACAATGTTCAATCATTCAGAGGAATGAATTATTCCTATAAAAGGAGGCCCTCACCTTCTTCCCAAATCATCATCTCGACACCCACAGCTAAGGAGGGATCCCACCAGGGAATTGCACACTTCATCTCATAATTCCACCCTAATTTATTCTTTATATTTTATTTTAATTTTATTTTTCAATTATTTTTCATTTTTAATTCAAATTTTAGTTTTATTAATCCATGCCTTTGGGTTTCTCCATCCACTTTTCTTCATTTCATTCCCTCTCTCTCTCTTATGTTCCACCCAATACACTGAGTAATATCTTACTCTCAGAAATGAGAGGCTAACCCCGAGACTTGTCCCTGGGGGAGGTGAAGGTGATCTTTAATTTTCTTTAGTGTTTAATTTTAAGTTTGTAGATAGAATTGAGTAGCATGCACAGGTGAGGCGAATGTCTCTGATGTTGTGACTGACTCCAATGACATGCAACTAAACCTATCCTTATTCTTTTATTTAATCATTTTTCCTATCTCTGTTGGTTAGTTCTTCACAGATTCTATTTGAGATAATAAATATATGAAAGTGCTTCGATTGAACTGGGTCCCGGAAGATGACACATTCTAGAAAAAGGTGTGTCACCATCATGGATTAAAGGAGGATGTTGAATTGAGAGTGCTCAAACATTCAATGATATTCCACAATTTATAATTAAATAATAGTAGTTCAAAAATTAGATTCCATGTTTGGATTATCAAACTAAAATAAAAAATATAAAGGATCATAATGACTAAACTTTCATCCAACCCCCAAATCCAAGTTCTTACTTATTAATTCATTCTGTTTAGACTTGCATCTTAGTATAAATTTAAAATTATTGATTGAAATGTCATTATTTTAAATAATAAAAAACCCAAAAATATTTTCATCACATTCATTTAATAGAAAAAAACAGAGATATAATAGGTGGAATAGTTAAAGTAAGTGAACTACATTGAGAAGGCTCTTCAAGAGAGATGACTATGGTCAGCCACTATCTTGCACTAGGAAAAATATAATTATTTTTTGTCCATGCCCCACGAAAAGCATGCATGAAAACTAAAATTGTTTCTAAGGAGACAATAATTAGTTTATTTATTTTTTCTATTTTCACATCCTAGTTAGATTTCATTTCATTTAAAAAACTAAAAAATGTACTTCCATGATGTTTTCAAATTCAGAATATTATGCATGTAAAAATTACTAATAGTTACAGAAACAACAACAAGAAGAAGATAAATATTTTAGAAGACCATACGTGCATGAACTTAGAGAAAGCATTGAACAATTAACCAGAAAGGCTGATAGAGATTTTGATTATGTTCATGCATTAATGGAGTAACCAAAACCTAATCCAAAGGAATAACCTGAGAATCTGGTGGAAGAAATTTCACCACTTATATTTGAAATTGAAGAACCTAAGGAGTCAAGGTAGGAAGACTTACCTGGTGAACTAAAAGTGTGAGATCATAAAAGTTTGGATGAATTCTTGATTAAATGTGAGAAAATACCTGACCTCCCCATACAATAAAAAGAAGAAGATTCATCACCACTAAAGGAAGAAACCACCCAAGTGGTGGAATTTGAAGTCAAGATCGAGGAGCCCGACAACCTGCCTCCAACCTCAAAGAATCTACTCTAAGAGGCACTTACCCATGAGGCATTGATTGAAGCTGAACTGACTCAGGTAGTTGAACCATTCAATGACTCTATCCCTTCTACGTTTATTGAATCTTAATTATACATCCCTCTTTGTGGTTTTGATTATACAGATTCTGAGAATCTCAGCTATTCCTTGGATGATGATGAAGAACCCGGATGTGCACATGTTGAGGAACATATGGAGCTCCCTGGACACGTTGAATATTTATTGAAGGAAGTTCATGGAGAGATTATAGTTGATTTAACTAAGGAAATTATGATAAAAGATTCTTACATTAATGGGGATGAATTTAATCATGACACTTCATGTTTTAATATTATTCAAATATAATTACACTCTGACTTTCCTATTGACTATTATGATGATAAAGCATACATTGGGGAACCAATGGACAATGAAGAAGAGGTTGCACAAGTATCAACCTAGAAGGGGGATGATTCATACCTCATCTTGCCCCACCATGCAAGCTATACCTCATTATGAAGGTGGGGGGGATATGATCTACTCTATAAAAGGAGGCCCTCGACTCCTTCCCAATTCATCAGCTCGACACCCACAGCTAAGGAGCGATCCCATCCGGGCACGAGCCTCTGCTTCTCCTCTCCTCCCCCCTCATTTATTTTTTTTGTATTAGTTTTTAATTTTAATTCAAATTATAATTTTCTTAATCCATGCATTTGTGTTTCTCCATCCACTTTTCTTCATTTCTTTTTCTCTCTCTCTCTATTTTCTTCCACTTAATCTGCCAAGTGATTTCTTGCTCTCGGAAATTAAAGGATGACCCTGGGACTTGGCCCGAGGGGAGGTGAAGGTGATAATGAATTTTCTTTAATGTTTAATTTTATGTTTGTATATAGATTTGAGTAGCACGCACGGGTAAGGCGAATGTCCCTGATCTTTTGACTCTCTCTGATGGAATGAAACTCCACCTATCCTTATTCATTTATTTAATCATTTTAGCTCTCTCCATTGGAAAGTTCTTCACATGTTTCAGTTGATCCAATCAATGGATAAAACGGATTTTATAGAACCTGGTCCTGCAAGATGACACATTCTAGAAAAAGGTTTGTCACCAACTTGGATTAAAGGAGGACTTGGAATCGAGAGTGCTCAAACATTCAATGATATTCCACAATTTATAAATAAATAACAGTAGTTAAAAAATGAGATTTCATGTTTGGATTATCAAACTGGAATAAAACATATAAAGGAGAATAATGATTGAACATTTAACCAACCCCCAAAACCATGTTCTTTCTTGTTAATTTATTATTTTTAGAATTTCATCTTAGTATAAATTTAGAATTCATGCTTCACATGTTATTATTTTAAATAATAAAAAACCCAAAAATATTTTCATCACTTTAATTAAAAAAACAAAACCACAAAAGGAGATAGAATAGGTGAATTAGATAAAGTATGTGGACTACGTTGAGAAGTCACCTTAAGAGAGACGACCCTTATTATCCATTGTGCTGCACTAGGAAAAAATTAATTGTTTTTTTCCATGCCTTGCGATAGGCGTGCGTTAATCTCATGTGCAAGTAATTCAGCCTCATTTTGGTACAACAGGGATTCCATAAACTAAGAAAACTTGAGGTCACACCCCTTGGGTAGTTCTTCAATGGTCATGATCATAATAAAAGCACGGTGCATTCCATTGGTGGCCTTGGGTTGGGGTAACAACAACCAACATATCTCAATGAACCTAATGTCATACCTAACAGGTCATACCACATATATTTTTGATTAACACTTTAATATCGGGAACACGCCGAAATGTCTGGTGGGCGGAAAAAAGGACGATAGCTCTATAAAGCATCGAAATTCGAATGAAGTGTCATCATCAGTGACTGATCACATCAACACTGTCAATACCCTATTCTAACAACTCCTGAACCTAGGCTACAAAATTAGGGATACTGAATGTGATGGTGTTCTGCTATATAGATTTACAAATCCATATGATCAGTTGATCATCAACCTTACCAAAAATATCATGATGAACATGTTTATGCTCAACAACATTGAAGCTATGGTTCCTGAAGAACAAATTCAATGAAAGAGCAAAGTGACTGACAAAAAACATCGCATAAATCGATGACTTTGTCAATAGAGAGAGGAAGGACGATGGGGCATGATTCTATGTGTGACCCAAAATCATGGAAGGTCCAAATCAAGATGAATTACAAAATCACATGTTACAGTTGTGGAAAGTAGGGGCACACCAAAAAGAATATTTAGAACGATAAGAGTGGTGGAAACAACTCTCAATGAAATATGATGAGTAATTATTGAAATGGAGACATACAAGACAGCGAAACATCAATGATGGATGGAGGTAGACATCATCTCAACAACGAATGGATAATTGGTTCAATAGAAACATGGCTCAAAGGGAATGGTTTGATCCATACGAACATATCTCGAAAGGAATTGTTTACATGGGGAACAATCACACCTTGAAGATATTTGGAGTCAATACCTTCAAATTGAATATTCATGATGGTATAACTCAAACCACCTAAGGAGTACGCCATGCGAAGATCCTGGAGATTAAAATATTTTCATTGGGTGGATTTCATGACATCAGGTGTAAGACTCACACTAACAATAGAGTGGGGAAGATTGTGAAGGGTGTGATTTTGGTGATGAAGATATAGAAGATCTCAAAGAATCTATGCATTCTTTATGGTGAGGCATATAAGGAGGTGGAGATAGTTTTCATGACCTGTCCCTCAGGGCCCATGTCAGGACTACCCCAAACCCATCTTCCATAGGACAAAGGCTGACAACTAGCACTGGAAACGTGTGACCCTTAAATGGTAACACATTACTTTTTAAACCTGTACAGACACACAGTCCAAGAACAAAACAAGATGCAACCACACAGACTAGAACACAATAAGATGCAACCAAAAAGTAAACTGTTGTCGTAAAAGAGTGATGAAAGTAAAAAGGGGCCGAAATACAATCCCAACTATAAAAGTACAAGTACGAATGATAGTAAAATACAACTAAAAGAAAACGGAATACAACACGATGGTAGAAGTACCACACATGTAACACCATGAAGATAAAACCACGAAGATAACTCCACGAAGGTAGAAGTACCATGCAAGTAACACCACAAATAGAGAAATACCACGCATGTATCACAACAAAGACAATGCCAAAAAGGTATAAGTACCACACAAGTAACACCAAAATTCAAGAAGTACCACACAGAAAAAATAATCATCTCACAATCAGGTGTACCTTAAGTACAAATGTATAGATGATTAGTCATAAAATATAACATCTTATTCTATTAAGAAGCACTACTGATGACCCACACAAGATCGATAGGTAACTAACCCCCGCTGACCCACACAGGATCTATATGCGTTGACCCACACAGAATTGCTGAGCAATGACCCACACAGGATCTGACCCACATAGGATCTATGTTATTTCTTCACATTACAGCCTGCCACAGGTTTCCTTGCACTCGGTATGCTCATGTTCCGTAGAATCTTCCCCTTGAGATATCAGTCATATATCAACGGCCACTAATATCCACAAAGGAATAACTCAAAGGACCACTATGTCATAAGGGTTCCAACCCGATAGAAGACGCGTCAATCAGACGCCCGGTCTGTGAGTTATAAGTGTTTTAGCTTCGGGGGCCTGGTTAGATTTGGGTTCGATCCAACTCGGCCATACTCCAATTATCTAAAAAACTCAATTGGAGAATACTAAAAGGACCTTCTAAATCCAAGAATATGAACACTATAAACGGTTCTTCAAACAGATGTCCAGTTCTCAAGATATGCTCCTTTATGTGTTCTAGGGTCTCGTGGGGCCTGGGTCCGGTCTGACCTGGTCAGACCTACCCAGCCTGACTCGCTCTGGGTTGGGCTAGGGGGGCTCAGCCCATAAGTCCGATGTTTGGTCTAAGTCTCACGAGGGGCGGTCTGCAAGGGCAGCACACCGTGGCCCATAAGGGCAGCTCGACTATAATAGGGTGGCTCGCAAGGGAGGCCGCCCACAAGGGGGAGACCCGACCCGTGTGGGGTGGCGACCCCGTCCAAGGAGGTGATCCGCTTTGAGGGAGGAGGCCCAGTCTGAGGGCACCAGCCCAGTCTGAGGGCGTCGTCCCGGTGAGAGGGAGGCGGCCCACTCTGAGGGAGGTAGTCCGGTCGGAGGGCGACGACCCGACCTGAGGGTGGTGGCCCAATCCGAGGGTGGTGGCCTGGTTCGAGGGCGGCAACCCGGTGTGAGGGAAGCTATAGCGAACCAACCTTTTCTTACATTACTATTACATCATTTCAAAGATAAACAACATAATAATATTACACATGGAGGATCCAGAGGTTTAGTGTCTTGGGAAAACTAGGAAAATACATAAAAAGTACAACATCAAGCATAAAAATTCATTTAATCTCTTCTTCTATAGCTTCTTAGTAGCACTTGTCCTCCCCTTAGTACATGTAGCCACCTGAGGATATACATCAAAAGGGGTGAGCTAAAAGCCCAGTAAGAGGATAGATAAGAACAATATAGCATGGGGTGAGCCTAATCATGAAGAAGATCTTGAACATGAGAGGAGCATAAACAATAAACATGAAATGTGGAAAAGTATAAAAATGAAACATCATGTCTTAGTGGTTAACTACCACACATACTTTTGAACAAAGCTAGTATAATTTTCACGCATCATTTGACATTTAATCATTAGATTCATCACTTTACCAAATTCATTGGGGAGCTATATAATTCTGGGCACACCTGTCACATTTAAACATTCATATTAGGCTATATAATTCCGGGCGCACCCGTCACATCATAACATTATCATTATCATGCGTGCCACATAGACCACATATCAAACATGTACATAAATAACCCATGTAAAGGAATGGGTTTCATCTCATAATAAAACATTCATAATCTTTGGGTTCCCAAAAGAAAGAGGTAACAACATACTTGATATTAAAACCATCAACCTTGAATGAGAGGTAAAAGGTGAGATCTTGAAAGAAGAGTTCTTTTGGAAAACATTTTAATGGACATAAAAACCAGTGAAAAACATGTATATCCTAGAAATGTAAAGGAAATGATGAAAAAAAGACCTTTGAGGAGTAACCGTATCAAAAATGGAGTGAAAGAGGGAGAACCCGAAGGAAGAAAATTGGGTTCGAGATTTCCCCTTACCTTGTACTTGAATGCCTCCTTCTCTTTAATGCCCTGTATAATGATATTATATTAATTAATTAGAAATTCCAGAACCATTTATACATTAATATGCTTCATTCTGGTTTCATTATTTCATATTATGTTCCTTTTTAAGACTTATAGAGTTTAAAAACATTGATCGGGGATGTTTGTTTTTATGGTTTTCTTGAGCGGTCCACTTGTATTCTTAAATTGATGCTTGGGTAGATCATGGGTAAACATCCATAACTGATATTACATGTTATTAATGATATTACAGAATATTTAATGATTTTATAATGAGTTATATTAGATCCAAGTGGATGAATCATTAGATAAAATTTTAATGATGGTTATTTGGGTTAATTTGAGCGGTTTTTGGATCACAACGATCTTTTTTTATGATTTATCATAGTAATAAGGCCATAGGTTATTTACAGAACTTAAAATAGAACATAATACATATAAAATATTCTGGTTCAACCATAAAAATGGTTTCATGACCAGATTGAAGGTAGAAATGGAAGAAAAGAGCATGTTGTTTTTGAAGGTGATAAATTATCACCACATGAACAACGTTCTCTTTAATAAAATAAAAGGAAGAGGGAAAGGGTGTGGGGTGATATAATATACCATTAGAATCATAAGATTATAGTATATAAATAATAATGGATTTAAAGAATAATTTGGACGAAGATAAGTAGGGAGAGATCATGAACAGAACTTGAACTTGAAAGGAAATTAAAGGAGAAGAGAGAGAGAAATTACCTTTAGAATCCTTCTCTTGAGAACCTCCTTAAAGAAGTTAGGATTGTTCTTTTGATGAGACCAGAAGATTTTTAACGTGGGGGATGAGCTAGGGAAGGTGTTTGGGCAGAATTTAGAGAAGGATTGGAGCTTGAGAGGTGTAAGGAAAAGAGGGAGTGAAGGGTGAATTTTATAGTGGAGGGGAGAGGGGTTTCCTTAATATAAAATTGATTAGTTTATTAATTCCACCAAAGACAAGGAATAGTGAGTCTTGGATGACCAATAATAGTAATTTTATAATGTAATCCTTATCCAAGTGGGCTTACATCAGCAGAACATCAGCAATGACTCAATTAATACATTATTTAGCTTTTATTGTGAATTATCGGATGCCACTATTCATCAAAAATTAAAGTACCTCAGAAAAATCCAAAAAATTTACCCCAACAATTTTTCGACGTGTAGAATACAAAAATGAAGTCCATTTTTCAAAAATAATTTTCTAAGTATTATTAATTTAATATTTAAATAAAATCATAATTTACTTAAAAAACAGTTTCTATGATTAAAACTGATTTTGCAATTCTTTCAAAAATTACTTAGGGTCTTATAAAACTATCTAAAAACTATTGATTCAATAATTTATGAATATATTTCAGGAAAATAAGTATTATTTTACATTAATTAATTAATTATAATTAATTATTTATGACTTATAAAATACCAAAAAAGTATACTAAGGTCAAATTATCACTTTCTATGCTGTCTAATTTTTTTTATTCATAGGTAATGTTACTCATATTTACTATTCATAAGGGTCATATTACTATTCATAAGGGCAGGTTACTATTCATAAGGGTAGGTTACTATTCATAAGGGTAGGTTACTATTCACCAAAAATTATTTTTGTTTTAATTGGACTCCAAAAACTATCTTGAACACAACTGAGAATGTTGGATTTTTAAAATTACAAACATTGGGGTGACAAAATTATGTTTAAAGGTCACTTATCACTTAGTAGTTCATTATTTTTTGTTTTTATGACATAGATATAAGAAGGTAATTTTCCATTGAAAAACATTGGGTCATTATATTCTTCCCCCTTAAGAAATTTCTCCCTCGAAATTTCACTTTACACAAACAGGTGAGGGTACATCTCCTTCATTGCCTCTTCTGGTTCCCAAGTTTCTTCCTCAATCTTTTGGTTCCTCCACAACACTTTGACAAGGCGGGTTGTCTTGTCGCGTAGAACCTTATCACTTCGGTCCATAATTTTTACCGACTACTCCTCATATGAGAGATCATCTTCCAACTGTACCACCTTTGAGTTTAGTACATGTGAGGGGTCTCGAATGTACTTCCTCAGTAGTGATATGTGAAACACATCATGAACTTGATCCATATTCGGTGGAAGTGTCAGACGATAGGCCACAGCTCCTATACGATCAAGGATCTCAAAGGGGCCAATGTACCTTGGGCTTAAATTCCCTTTCTTCCCGAATCGCATGACTCCCTTCCATGGAGATATTCGAAGGAAGACTTTATCTCCAACGTCGAACTCCAAGTCCCTTCGACAATTGTCAGCATAGCTCTTTTTCCGACTTTGAGCAGCTTTGATATGTTTCTGGATGACTTGAACCTTCTCTGTCATCTCTTGAACAAGATCAGGACCAAGTATTTTTCGTTTTCCAACTTCATCCCAACAGGTTGGAGTTCTACATCGCTTCCCATAAAGAGCTTCATACGGAGCCATCTGAATACTCGAGTGGAAGCTATTGTTTTATGAGAACTCAACCAATGGGAGATGCTGATCCCAACCACCTTTGAATTTAAGAGAGCATGATCTTATCATATCTTCAAGTGTCTGAATAGTCCTTTCAGACTAGCCATCAGTTTGGGGGTGATAGGTCGTGCTGAAATTTAATTCAGTACTGAAAGCATGTTGAAGGCTCCTCCAGAATTTAGAAGTGAACCTTGGATCACGGTCAGAGACAATCGAGAGCGGAACACCGTGAAATCTCACTACTTCATTCACATATATCCTTGCATGTTGTTCAATTGAGAGTTAATCTTGAATAGTGATAAAATGGGCAGTCGTGGTGAGTCGGTCAACCACAACCCATATCGCATTATTTCGTCTTGACGTTTTTGGGAGACCCATGACAAAGTCCATACTAACATTTTCCCATTTCCACATGGGTATAGGCAACGGCTGCATCATACCTTTGTACTTTTTCCACTCAACATTAACTTGATGACATACCAAGCACCTTGATATATATTCTGCAACCTCCTTCTTCATGTTATCCCACCAGAAGTGTTCTCGGAGATCACGATACATCATGGTACTTCCAGGATGAATAGTGAAAGTTGAGCTATGTGCATTATCCAATAGATCCTTCTTTATTCTAGGTGATGAAGGCACACAAAGCCGCGTTCCAAACCGAATCACACCATCATCATCGATATGGAACTCTTGCAGCTTCCCTTCCTTTACTGCATTCACCCTCTTTTGTATCTCCACATCATCCCTTTGTACTTCCTTAATCTTCTGTTAGATGGATGATTGCGCAATCATTTGGGCAAGGTAGGATGTATCCCCTGCCCTTACGATTTCCAAATCCATCCTTTATATATCCAAGAAGATAGGGTCTTTCTCAATCCTCAACATGGATAGAGTAGCAGGTTCTTTCCTGCTTAGAGCATCAGCTACCTTTTTCGCCTTTCCAGGATGATAGTGAATAGAGCAATCGTAATCCTCGATTAGCTCTAACCATCTCCTTTGACGCATGTTGAGCTCCTTTTGTGTGAATATATACTTTAGGCTCTTGTGGTCAGTGTATATGTCACACTTCTCACCATAAAGGTAGTGCCACCAGATTTTCATGGCAAAAATCATGGCTGCCAGCTCTAGATCATGCGTTGGGTAGTTCTGCTCATGGATCTTCAACTGTCGTGAGGCGTAGGCTATCACATTATCATTTTGCATGAGTACACAACCCAAGCCTTTCTTTGAAGCATCATTATATATCACAAAACTTTCTCTACTTTTCGGTAGTGTGAGCACAGGTGCAGTGATCAGCCTTCTCATTACATCCTCGAAGCTTCCCTCACATTCTTCCGTCCATACATACCTTACCCCTTTCCTTGTTAACTTAGTTAGCGAGATTGACAATCGTGATATTTTTCTCACAAAACATCGGTAGTACCCATTTAATACAAGAAAACTACGGATTTCTGTGACACTAGAGGGCCTGGGCCATTCTTTAATCGCCTTTGTCTTTGAAGGGTCCCATGAAATTCCCTCGCTTGTGATCACATGTCCCATGAACATGACTTGATTCATCCAAAAGTCACACTTCCTGAACTTGGCGTACAACTTCTCCTTTATCAATGTCCCAAACACATGTCTTAGATGTTCTTCATGTTCCTCCTTGCTCTTGGAGTAGATGAGAATATCATAGATAAACACTACCACAAATTTGTCGAGGTAATGTCTAATGACTCTATTCATTAAATCCATGAAGATTGAAGGGGCATTAGTATGTCCGAAGGGCATCTCCAAAAACTCATAGTGACCATACCTTGTACGAAAGGAAGTCTTTTGAATATCTTCCTTCTTTACCTTTACTTGATGATATCCAGAATGAAGATCCACCTTTGAGAAGTATTGATCTCCTATTAACTAATCGAACAAGTCATCAATCCTTGGGATATGATACTTGTTATTTATGGTGATCTTGTTGAGTTCCCGATAATCGATACACAGCCGCATGGTTCCATCCTTCTTCTTCACAAAGAGCACTGGCGCACCCCAAGGTGATGCAGTAGGGCGTATGAACCCTCTGTCCAAATGCTCTTGCAGCTGCTTCTTTAACACCTTCAGTTCGATAGGAGCCATCCTATAGGGGCACTTCGAGATAGGAGTAGCTCCGGGTATGAGTTCAATTGAGAACTCTACCTCATGATCCGATGGAATTCCGGGTAACTCTTCGGGAAATACATCATTGTATTCCCTTACGATGAGCATTTCCTCAAGGTTGGAACTTTCCTTCGACTCAAACATTTGGGCGAGGTATGCTTCTTCATAGTGAATCATCACCCACACCATTGAAGGATTTATCAAAGGAGATTCATGATCTTCCTTGCATTTGTAGAGGATCATGGGATGGTTCGGAATATGAAAATATATTTCCTTTTCCCGACAGTTGATATGTGCTCTATATAACGAGAGCCAATCCATTCCCATTATAGCATCGAGTTCCACCAAGGGAAGTATTACGAGATTTGCCGGATGAATCTTCCCACATACGTCAACAGGAGAAGAATCAAACACTTGGGTTGTAAGGATTACACCACTTTGTGTTTTTATAGATATCTCTACTTCAAGGTTTCGGGGCTTCGATTCTATAGTTCTAGCAAACTTGCAAGATATAAAGGAATGCGTAGAACCAGAATCAAATAAGACTTTTGCAATTCTTGAGTGAATAGGAAGTGTACCTTGTACGACTTCATTATCATGTTCCACCTCCGCAGTAGTGATGGCATAAGCCTTCCCTTGTTCCATTGGATTTTGTGGTTTTTGGCGCTGATTACCCTCGAAAGCTCGAGGTTTAGTGAACTGGTTTGAATAGTGACCTAGCTCCTTACAGTTGTAGCGTTGAACCACGAGTGGTTCTATCCTTTCATCGGCTACATTATCCTTCCTTGTCATGTCTCTAGGACACTCGTGAGCTAGTTGTCCTTCTTTCCCACACTTGAAGCATTTCCCGATCCTTTTGAGGCAGTTCCCATTGTGCAACTTCCCACATTTTTGGCAAGTGGGTCGTTCTGTTTTCTTCCCATCTTTATCACTAGATCCACCAGCTTGAAACTCCATCATTCTTTTCTTATCACCATAGTCATGGGACCATTCACAAAACTCCATCTCCACTTTGGGAGCACACCGAACAACTTCTTCATAACTCCCAAAGTCTCGAATTGCAAGAGCTTTTTGAAGATGTGGTTTTAATCCACTATAAAATCTATCAATTTTGCTATCATTGTTGATAAAAAAACCCCGAAGCATACCATGCGAGCCTTGTGAAATTTGCTTCATAGGTTGTGACAGATTCTCCTTCTTTTTTCTTGAGCACTATGAATTCTCTCACCATCTTCGTGCGAAGAGTTCGTGGGAAGTACTTATTAAGAAACATTATATTAAAGTCTTCCCATTCCATCTCTTCAATTTCATCCCTTGGCTTGGTGTTCTTAATCAAATCCCACCATTGATCAGATTCTCCATTTAGACGATAAACGGCTTGAGTCACCTTCTCTGTCTTGGAACAGTGAAGAACAGAAAAGATCTTCTCCATGGAGTTGACCCACTATTCCACAACTAGTGGATTAGAAGATCCACAAAACGTCGGTGGTTGTTGCCGCATAAAACTTTTGATACCTAGTTGATCCCTATTTGTTGAAGGAGGAAGTTCCCCATTATTATGGTTATTATTCATAACCCGAGATAATTGGGTAAGCACTGCCATTATGTTTTGAACTCCACCTCCAAAATCATTGGGGATGTCGTTCGGGCAATCGTTGCATTGTCCTTCGCAAGAGTTGTTGGCTTGATTTCTCCTGGATCCCACCATTTTCTAAAATAGAAAAGGTTAGAACAAAACATAAGTAAACAAGTCATGAATAACTTATCCTTTTAAACAATTATACCAAAAACATAACATATGGGATCCCTAGGTAAATATCATAGTGTGCATATTTGTACTTAGTCTCATGCTAGATGTTTTCTTTAGGGTTCACTAATCCTAATTCCCAAATTAACTGAACCTTTCCTCTTATACCAACTATAGCGACCCGACCTTTCCTTACATTACTATTAAATCATTTCAAAGATAAACAACATAATAGTATTACACATGGAGGATCCAGAGGTTTAGTTTCATGGGAAATCTAGGATAATACATAACAAGTACAACATCAAGCATAAAAATTCATTTAATCTCTTCTTCTATAGCTTCTTAGTAGCAGTTGTCCTCCCCTTAGTACATGTAGCCACCTGAGGATATACATCAAAAGGGATGAGCTAAAATCCCAGTAAGAGGATAGATAAGAACAATATAGCATGGGGTGAGAATAATCATGAAGAAGATCTTGAACATTAGAGGAGCATAAACAATAAACTTGAAATGTGGCAAAGCATAAAAATGAAACATCATGTCTTAGTGGTTAACTACCACAAATACTTCTGAACATAGATAGAATCATGTTCATGCATCATTTCACATTTACTCATGAGATTCATCACTTTACCCAATGCATTGAAGCGCTATATAATTCCGGGCGCACCCGTCACATTTAAACATTCATATTGCGCTATATAATTCCTGGCGCACCCGTCACATCATAACATTATCATTATCATGCTTGCCACATATAAAACATATCAAACATGTACATAAATAACCCATGTAATGGAATGGGTTTTATATCATAATAACACATTCATAAGCTTTGGGTTCCCAAAAGAAAGAGGTAACAACATACTTGATATAAAAACCATCAACCTTGAATGAGAGGTAAAAGGTGAGATCTTGAAAGAAGCGTTCTTTTGGAAAACATTTTAATAGACTTAAAACCCTATGAAAAACATGTATATCAAAGAAATTTAAATGAAATGATGAAAAAAAGACCTTTGAGGAGTAACCATATCAAAAATGGAGTGAAAGAGGGAGAACCCGAAGGAAGAAAATTGGGTTCGAGATTTCCCCTTACCTTGTACTCGAATGCCTCATTCTCTTTAATGTCCTGTATAATGACATTATATTCATTAATTAGAAATTCCAGAACCATTTATACATTAATAGGTTTCATTATGGTTTCATTATTTCATATTATGTTCCTTTGGATGACTTATAGAGTATAAAAACATTGATCGGGGATGTTCGTTTTTATGGTTTTCTTGAGCGGTCCACTTGTATTCTTAAATTGATGCTTGGGTAGATCATTGGTAAACATCCAGAACTTATATTACATGTAATTAATGATATTACATAAGCTTTCATGATTTTATAATGAGTTATATTATATCCAAGTGGACAAATCATTAGATAAAAATTTAATGATGGTTATTTGGGTTAATTTGAGCGGTTTTTGGATCACAATGATCTTGTTTTAACATTTATCTTAGTAATAAGGCCATAGGTTATTTCCAGAACTTAAAATAGAACATAATACATATAAAATATTCTGTTTCAACCATAAAAATGGTTTCATGACCAGATTGAAGGTAGAAATGGAAGAAGAGAGCATGCTGTTTTTGAAGGTGATAAATTATCACCACATGAACAACGTTCTCTTTAATAAAATAAAAGGAAGAGGGAAAGGGTGTGGGGTGATATAATATACCATTAGAATAATAATATTACATTATATATATAATAATGTATTTACAGAATAATTTGGATGAAGATAAGTTGGGAGAGATCAAGAAAGGTACTTGAACTTGAAAGGAAATTAAAGGAGAATAGAGAGAGAAATTACCTTTAGAATCCTTCTCTTGAGAACCTCCTTAAGGAAGTTAGGATTGGTCTTTTGATGATACTAGAAGCTTTTGAACGTGGGGGATGAGCTAGGGAAGGTGTTTGGGTAGAATTTAGAGAAGGATTGGAGCTTGAGAGGTGTGAGGAAAAGAGGGAGTGAAGGGTGGCTTTTATAGTGGAGGGGAGAGGGGTTTCCTTAATATAAAATTGATTAGTTTATTAATTCCTCCAAAGACAAGGAATAATGAGTCTTGGATGACCAATAATAGTAATTTTATAATGTAATCCCGAATTAAGTGGGATTACATCATCAGAACATTAGAAATGACTCAATTAATACATTACTTAGCTTTTATTGTGAATTATCGGATTCCACTATTCATCAAAAATTCAAGTACCTCAGAAAAATCCCAAAAATTTATCCCAACCATTTATCGACGTGTAGAATTCTAAAAATGAAGTCCATTTTGCAAAAATAATTTTCTAATTATTATTATTTTAATATTTAAATAAAATCATAATTTACTTAAAAAACAGTTTTTAAGATTAAAACTGATTTTGCAATTCTTTCAAAAATTACTTAGGGTCTTATAAAATTATCTAAAAACTATTGATTCAATAATTTATGAATATATTTCAGGAAAATAAGTATTCTTTTAAATTAATTAATTAATTATAATTAATTATTTATGACTTATAAAATACCAAAAAAATTTACTAAGGTCAAATTATCACTTTCTATGCTGTCTAAATTTTATTTTATTATTCATAGGTAATGTTACTCATATTTACTATTCTGAAGGGTCATATTACTATTCAGAAGGTCAGGTTACTATTCATAAGGTTAGGTTACTATTCACCAAAAATTATTTTTGTTTCATTGGACTCCAAAAACTATCTTGAACACAACCGTGAATGTTGGATTTTTAAAATTCCAAACATTGGGGTGACAAAATTATGTTTAAAGGTAACTTATCACTTAGTAGTTCATTATTTTGTGTATTTATGACATAGATATAAGAAGGGAATTTTCCATTGAAAAACTTTGGGTCGTTACAGAAGCGCCCCGAATCAAGGGTGGCGACCCGCTCTAAGGGATGCGGCCCAGTTCAGTCCGATGTGGGGGGGGGGTGTAACCCCCCGGTCACCCAGATTCCCCAACGGCCCGGAGGTCGTTCGGTTGGTGAGGTGGCAGCGCCGTGTGGGCTCTACGGAACCCTCCGGATGTGGGTTCGATCTTCGCCAAAACTTCCATTCATCGGTGGCGCAGAGGTTGTGTCACCTTCCTTCCCGCGGTTGCCCGTCGTGTCACCCGCCTCCTCCTTTCGCCGTAGCTAATGAGTCGTGACTCTCATCTTGCAGGGTGTGTCAACGTGTTCATGATCTTATGTGGTGGTGCAAGGAATAGAAAGATAGTGAAGGGTTCAGGCAGGGTTTTTTAGGCCCGCACACTCCGCGTTAGCTCGCAATATGAAGGATATTAAGGGAATTCAATAAAAAGTTGTATTGAACACAAGATTAACCCCACAAGACTCCCCGAAATAACCTCCCACAAAGATGGATGAATCATAGGTCAACACGTTAGTCAGTTGACCCGCATTATTCATATAATTTCAAGAATGGGGAAGAGGAAAAAAAATTCCCAAATGAAAATAACCCCCTACTTGTAATAGATGTCCACTAACGATGGTCGACGAAACCTTCTTTATCATTGTCGTCGGTTCATGACTTGGTGGCACTCGTCACCGCTCGTTGGGACCATTCTCGTTCTCCTGGTGGTTGGCGTCGCGGTACCTTGCCAAACCTTCGTCATTTTGTGAAGTTGTTCCAACACCCCACCTCGAGATCCATATAGATATGAGAGGAGAAGGAGTGTATAATGCTCGGGGAATTAAGGAGGTTCATTTAATTAATGAACCTCCCAAATTTCCAACATTGTGGTTACATGAAAAGAAGAGTTAAGGCATTTGTTGGCTTGACACATTGTCGGTCCAGCCAGTTTCGTTCGTCTGTTGGAGGAAAGAAGGAAAATAAAAAAACAAAACATGTTATTTTATTAATCTTTCAAAAGTACACAGAAATAAATTTTTCCCCTGACCTACTACGGACGATGTTATGCCTCTTTTAAGAAAATCCCAGCGTTGCGAGTTCAACGATGTTCTTAGATTTTTAAGCCAAGCAACAGTTGAAACGTTAGAGAACTCCGCTCATGCGTTTACTGAACATACCCAAAAAAAGGTTTGGAAAATTATTAACAGTCACCCTCTACCCACGCCTGTTGAGGTTAGGATCTACCTAATTGAAACACGCCCCAATGAACCCAACGGTACTCTCGGATTTTGAATCTGAGTTACCGTTTAAAAGTTTTGGAATTTAAAATAATATAATTTTCACTTAAATATTTTATTTACGGACAAAAAATAACATTCACTTGTGGCCCGCACCGGCCAACATTAGTATCTTCCTAAAGAGAGCATACCTTCACAAGCTCAGCAGTGGTCTCAGATTTTTAATCCAAGTTACCGTTCGTGAGTTATAAGCATTTGAAACATAAAATTATTTAATTTAATTATATTATTTACGGTTATTCCATTTTCGGGTTTTCTCCCAGGAGGCCCGCACTGACTAAACATAAGTCATGGATAGGGTAAACCCACATTCTGAGTGAAACAATGCCCTCATATTCTTAATTCGAGTAACCATTTAATAATTTTTCCACTTTTTTATGAAATCTGCTTACATGCACTAATTAAAGCTTAACAAAACATCGAAGGATCATTCTAGGCACCCTGGGCCTCTGAATCGCATGCCGTCCAATTTTGAGATCTCCAAATAATTCCATATAATTAATAAAAATTATATGGAATTTATGAGACATTACAATAGTTGTCCTGTTAACTACCTCAACAAATGCATTGAAAATTTCATGGTTTCAAAAGCTTGGACTTATGTTTGAATGAAGCTTGAAGATTATTACTGAACATAAGATTCTACCAAGATTACAAATGTATCCTATCCATTTTTGGAGAATTATGATTTTTATAACCAACATTGGTTGAATTTTGTGATATCAGCAATGAGGAGTAAGGATATCTTAGAGTTGATCCATTCCAATATTTGGAATGCACTGTTTTATATCCCTGGGAAGAGAATGGTGCTTTGTATAATTCATAGATGATTATTCCATGTGATGTTAGGTGTACCCAATCAAGATGAAATCAACTGTTTTTAAAGTCTTCAAAACATTCAAAGCCAGGATGAATATTGAATCTTGAAAGAAGATCAACTGTTTGAGGATTGACAGAGGTGGAAAATATTCAAGTGTGGATTTTGATACTGTTTTTACAATAAGAAGGAATCAAGAGACAATTAATGGTGTCGTACACTCCTCAATAAAATGGAGTGGAAAAGTGGGTGAACATAAACTTCTTGGATAGAACAAGGGAGATATTGCAGAGTGTAGGAATTTTCAAGAAGTTATGGGATAAAGTAATGAAGTGCACATGTTATGTGATCAATCGATTTACATTTGTGATGATTGATATGAAAACACTAATGAATATGTTGAGTGTTAAACCTACTGACTATGTTTGGTTACATACTTATGGAGGTCAAGTATCTGTATTGTTTAATGATCAGAAAAGATTGAAGTTGGAATCGATATCCAATGAATGTATATTCTTAGGATACATTGATGGTGTGAAGAGGTATCGTATGTGGGGCCCCACTACCCATAGACTTATCATCAGCATGGATGTTATATGTCTAGAAGATAAGGTTCAAGTGATGATTAATGGGGACTTGAAGAAGGAGAACACATATACAATAATAGTTGGGGTGGAGGAAGAATCCATAGAAGAACCAATTTCCTTTTAGGAGCATGATGATCAAGTTATGATTGATTTTTTACTATGACGATCAACTCAAGATAAAAGACAGCCAATATGGCACTCAGAATTTATCACTGAGAGAAATAATTTGTACTACTTATTGAAGGAGGACGTTGATCTATGTTATTTTTTTGGAGGTGATGTGGAGTTCAGAAATATCCACATGGATGGAAGTAATTCAAGGGAAACTTGATGCCCTTCATAATAACAAGACATGAGATATTGATCCATCACCTCATGGAAGTAAAACTATAAGTAAAAATAGGTTCGTTAAGATCAATTGGGGTGAAAAGGAATAATAGTAATGATATCATGCAAGACTAGTGGTCAGAGGATATGCATTGGGAGAAGTTATTGATTTCAAGGATATATTTTCTCCCATTGATAGAATAATGATAGTTCTGATAGTTATGGGGATGTGTGCAATATATAGATTAACTCTAGAGTATCTATATGTGAAGAGAACTTTTCTACATGGTGATCTTTCTAAATAAATATATATTTTCGAATCGGAATGTTTTTTATAATAAGGAAAAATGAACTTGGTTTTTAGGTTGAGAAAAACATTTAATGGTATTAAGTAGGCACCAAGGTGTTGGTACAAGAGATTTTATTCCTATATCATGAGTATTGGACACAAAATACTTTATTCAAATACTTGTGCATATTTCATGGGTTCCGATGGTAATGATTTTATTATTCTTCTACTGTATGTGGATGGCATGTTGATAGTTTTCATGAGAGTATGATATGAAGGAATTATGACCAAAAATTAATATCTTGGGATATAGATTTAATGAGATAGAAATAAAGGTATGAATTAGCAATCAAAAATGAATTTCTAGAGGAATATCTTGAAATACTTCCACATGCGACACTATAAGCCAATATTTACCCCACTTTCTATTAATTTTATGTTTACTCTATGATAAATCCTAATAGTGATAACAATGAAGTATAGAAGATGGAGATGTCTCAATTACCTTATACACCAGCACTGGGTTGTATGATATTATCTACGGTATATATGAGACCATAAATTGCACATGTAGTGGGAGAAGTTAGTTGGTATGTGGATACATAAATACAGGAGCATTGGATCATATCATAGAAGACCCTTAGATACATCAAATAGATCTCATATGCTATATTATGTCATTGAGAATCTAATTTCACTATTAGAGCCTATGTAGATTCAGATTTTGTAGGTGATTATGACCAACGAAAATACACATTGGGTTATGTGTTTAATTTTATAGGATGATTTGTGAGATGGAATTCAATGTTGTAGTCTGTTATATATTTATCCATGACTAAGGTAGAGTACATGAAAACTACATTGTCTTGCAAAGAAGTGATTTGGATGAGAGGGTTTCCAAGAGATCCCAAACAATGACAGAAGTATATCCAATTGTTTTGTGACAATCATAGCACCTTGAAAATTAAAATGAATCTATCATTTCATTCTAAGATGAAGCACATTATGGTACAATATCACTTTGTTAGAGATGTGGTGGAGGAAGGAAGAGTGGATATGCAGAAAATATATATTGAAGAAAATTATGTTCATTTTATGATGAAGTTTATTAACTTTTTTAAGTTAATGTTGAAAAAAATATCAATCGTAATCATAGATATAAGAGAAACATTCTTGAAGATAGAAAATATTTGTGGAAATATTATTGGTTCCCAATCAGATCTCCAAGTGTGATATATATTGGCATTTGTTTCTCACAAACAGTTTATCCCCTGGATTTTCCAAAGGGGGATAGTGTTGTTAGTGGGATGGGTGGAAAAACTAACCCTTGGAGTTAAATAGAGGAGGAAGATCAAGTAAGGGCCTTGCCTATAAAAGGTAGAGTGCTTTCACGGTTTTAGCATCATCACCTCAAGTATTGAGATTCCTATTTCATCATTTTGAGTGTTGTATTTTGTGAGGTGCATTATACATTAATCAAGAGAGTTAATTACATGGATATTTTCCTTATAATAGAAAGAGAGTGTGTTTAACCTCTTTTACCATGGTGATATCATTCTATTTTTCTATTGTTTTTTACCCCTCTTTATTTTTGGGGTTTTCTATGTTACATCTATTGTTCAATTTTTATTCATTTGAACTTTACTTTTATCTCACAATTATCGCATCCTGAAAGGGCCAATAATATTTGAACCCAAAAGCAGCCTTACTAAATATTTTTTTTATCAGATTCTAAAAAAAATTGTGTGTTGTGCTATGACGTAGCCCACATTCAATGGAGTAATTGAGTTGTATGGCTATAATTTTGTTTCTAAAAATTACATAACAAATATTTAACATGTTTATAATTATATTAATAGTAGGAAGAATCAAGAAAACATGAATAATAAAAATCTTGTAATGAATTCTAATAATTGGAAGTGTAACATGATGATTCTAACAAACCATAAACAAACAACGAGTGAATAAAAAGTATTGATTCATGTAAACATTTACAATAGATATCATGCTAATGAGAATATATATAACCAGTTTGAATTTAATACTAATAAGTACCAAGAACAATTAGTGATAAGAGAATCAAACATAAGCGAGATGATCAATAGAAATGATTGACGTAAAGTATTAATCAAATCATAAAGAGGACCATAGGTTTTTGACATTATTTATATATTTTTCCTATATACATGGTGCAGGGGTACCAATATTCCACTATGAAAAAATGGGATTATAAAATATATTTTATTAGTAGTGAAACATAAACATATATGAAAAAGGCACAAGAGGATAATATAAAAAGTTCAGGTTCTTGAAATGCCAGGACTCACAGTAGAACCAAGTTGGGGATTAATCATATATTTTGCACCTTGGAAAAACTCAAACAACACACGCAACATAGAACCAAAAAATAATCAAATACAAGGAGTCATTTCTATAATAGGTAAAAGGAACACCAAGGAACATTAGGACCTCGTCAGTGCTCCTCACTAAGCATAGATGAAGATTATCAAAACTTATCTAGATCACTATTTCTTCTTTGGTAAGTCATGGAAACCCACCAATGCTCCTTCATCTACTCTTCTCCCTCGAGGAAAACAAGAGCTCCCAAAACCATGGAGATTTTTTGCCCAACTAAATCTCCCAAAAGCGGAGAGGTAGATTCCAAATCAAGGAGTCATTCTAGTAGGGGTAGAGGAATACTAGATAATATAACCAAGGATATGAAAAATCTAAATAAGTGTCCCAACATAACCACTTAAACAACAAAATAATGATATATGGCATCATTGGACAAGCTATCAAGGGTCACCCATTGATCTAGCAAATCTGTTTCACGAAGAATGAAAAAAAGGATGAATAGAAAACCACAGGATCTTAAGGATCAATGGATCAACATCAGGTATGAGGATGACATATAACAAATGGGAAAGCAGACCTAGGCTAATGACACATTCCCAACGAATAAACCGAACAAAAGGCCCAAATGGACTAATAAAAGAATCTCAAGCTCAATAATACTAAAATACAACATATATAAATACCAAAATTTATATAAAAATGAATATCAGGACATGTAATAAAAATAATGTGTAACACCCCAAATTTTGGGTATCATATAATTATGAAATTATAAATTTACTTTTGTTAAATCCCATTTAACCAAACAAAAATTCAAAGGATAAACATAAGGACCTTTATTTAAATAAGAACACCTTAGTGCTACAATACATAGAGATCAAAAGAGTAATCATGCTAACCAAATATACCTATTAAGAACCCTATCATAACTACTGGAAGATCCCCAATCACCACAATGAGGCCCAGTAAGTAAAGGGGATCATTCAAGTCAACTAAAGAAAAAACCATCACCACTGTGATCATAAAAACCATGTAACGCCCCGACCCTATTTTCCCAGAGTCGGTGCATTATTACATAACATTGGCATGATCACAAGAATGATCAAATCTCGAAAGACTGATTGGGTTAGTAGCCATGGAAACACTAGATATATTCACAATGTTTTACACTACATCATAAAGTGAAAAACTACTACAACAACGTAATGTATCCATAGTCCACACTATTATCTCCTCATAAAATCCCGGCAGGTCATTCAAAACATACTTCTTCACATCCTGGGAAAAATAAAACATATAAAAGCGGTGAGATCAAATGCCCAGTAAGGATAACAATATAGCGGAAACATTCAAAAATAAGCATAAACATTTAAGGCAATGTATAACTAAATCAAAAGCCTTTTAAACTTGAACTTCAACATAGTATGGAAAAAGTAAAATGAAATAATTCCATTTACTTATTCACATTGATATTCTACTAATTGAATAATCACATGAAATATCAATAACCACTTTCATAAAGATGGAATGCATAATTCCAGACTATCATAACCACATAGCCATGGACTCATGCCAAGACTACAAATAAGATTTTTTCCAAGGCCTTGTGCCAAGACACTAGTTTGTCTCATGAGACCTACTGATGCATTGAGGAGCTATAGCAGGCTCCACCAGTCATATATTTAGTCCAATGCATTCCCATATGACAAGGTTTAAACATAACATAAACATTTTTATTAAAACTAGCATACGAAATGTCAATACATTCACCATAAACTATGAATGGTATAAAAATAGCACATCCAAAGTCAAACATATCACAAAACCCTCAATACAATGTAGAAGTTTTGTATCATAATAAATCAACATCAAATAAGCTTAAAATCCATCAAAGGATGTTGACATAGATGAAATCAAAAATATTTGAGAGAAATATCTCTTTTCTTGAAATCATTGAAAAGTCACACATTTATAAAGGAAGTAATTTAAAAGAGATTTTTTAATCAAAGTGTCCCATACCACGTTGAAAATTTTGAAAAAAATATAATTTCAAAGACTTCATGTCCATATAAATCCTTAAAATCATTTTGAAGACAAGGATATTAATTGAAAAGATTTATAAAGATAAATATTTAAAAAATTTAAAATTATGATCTTGATAAAGAGTACCTTTCATAAATTATTAAAATATTCATTTTGAAATCATTTAAAAGTCACATAATTATAAAATAAAATATTTAAATTGAAAATATTCTTATAATCTTTTAAGGTAAGATTTGACGATTTTATAACGGCGGTAAATAGCCGCACCCGCCGTATAAGTTAAAAAAACATTCTTACCTAAATCTTGTCGAAAAGGTTAAAAAGTTCACCTTGTATGGAAAATGACGGAATGATTCCTTTATAAAACTATTATAAAAAGTCAAACTAGGGTATAAATTACTTTAGCCCATATTCTTGTAAATTTTGAAAATGTTTTGATATACATTTTGAAGAAACATGAATGTGTATGATAAAGAAATCCCAGTAGATTATTACGTATAAACGACCTTGGATAATGAAGAGATTGTGAAATAACCCTTACCTTGTACTTTTCCTTGGTTGAGGGCAGGTTAACCTAATGTATAATGGTGAAATAATTGTTATTAAATTATTCAAGAATCATATATATTAATATGATATCATATATGATCTTTTAACATTTCCTTGTTAATAATATCATAGTATTATCGTCGTTTCGGGTGTTAACTTACTCGTTTTATTTTATATGTTTTGTTACGTAAGCCATGTTTGTTATGAATAGGTTGTATTTTATTCAAATCCAGAATGATATCAAGTCCTTAAACATTATTTTTAAATCATCAAATGATAATTATACTTGAATGGATACGATGGTGAATGAATCTCATCGTGTTCGTGGAGACGGTAGTCCGTACGTACGCACGAGCGACAATATCATTCTTTTTATATTAAAATAATATATAAATGGATGGTATATCATATATACAGAATAATTAACATGTTATATTTATAATTTACAAGAGTTACACAAAATTATTATACCTATCCAAATAGTAATATATTGAATAACAATTACACCACGGCGTGGAGACGGTAAGCCGTACGTACGCACGTTTGGTGACATGTTATTCAAAAGGTGGATAAAATACTGAATATGGTTGTACCATATTTATAGTAACATAAAAGTATATATATGATAATAGAATTATTATTTTATAATGGTAAAAACAATGGAAGAAGAAGTCGAAGAAGAAAGGAACTTGGAAAAGGGTGGTGAAATCATTACCTCTTCTTCGGGTTCTTCCTTTTGATTTGATCAAAAGGGCTCCTTAGGTTGTCTTTATGATCAAACTAAGGCCTCTAGGTTGTAGTGTGGGAATTTGGGAGACTATTTGGGAATAGTTTGGCTGAACCAAAAGGCTTTTATGGTGTGAAGAAATGAGAAGGAGGAGTGCCCTTTTATATGAAGGGTGACGAGCACCTTTGGAAAAGCTAGAAATATAAATTTATAATAAATTCATATTCGGTTTCTAATGGCTCCAAAGTGGATTATTTAAATGTTAAGGTGGGTATGGGTCTAAAACCACTCAACTAATATAATTTAGATAGGTTTGGGTACTTATATTAACCTTATCTTTATGTATTAACTCTAAGTTAATTAGTTTCACTTTTACAATGTCTCTTTGTATTTTTATATTATATGGTTAATAAACATAACATATACATCCAAGAGACCCCCAAGTTATCCATTGATGATACACCTATCATGATATAAGTCTATTGGAAGAACATTAGATTTTTAGGAATTTAATATCAATTAATAATATAATATATTTTTAAAAAACTCTTTTATGTCAATTTTGACACTATTCAACAGTTTATTTTTGTGAAACTCCTAACAGAATGATTACTTCGAAAAAATTTAATTAACCCATTCATAACATGTCATATTAACTCATAAAATTAGTTTATGTCATAAAAAGTCTCAAATTATAATTATTTGGGTATTTATAATGTCATTTATTTTCAATTTTCACTATTATGGTAATTACTGCATCATCAATGTGTCATAACTAAATTAAATTATGTAATCAATAAAAATTATAAATAAAATATCATTATGTAGGAAATCTTTTTAGAGTTATAATGAATATTTATAGTCTAAAATACAACATATATAACCTTATGTAAAAATTGTTTTTCTAAAATATATATGCTTGTGTCATTTTTGTATTCATTTTAACTTAATCAAAATAAAGTGTCCCTATCACCTACAAGTGGCTCCATGGGGTCCCAAAATCAACCCATAGATGCCTATGATCGAACATGTATCAACAAATAAGTTTAGGACCCGTTTTAATGTAATTTAGTATTATTATAATATTATTTTTTAACCCTTATTTACAGGATTTACCCTTAACCATGGTAAATAAAATATTTACCGCAGTAATTATTCAAAATGTCTAAAAATAAAAGTTATCTATTCACATAATATTAACATCTTGATTCCAAATACGGAATCCATTTTTCCAAATTCAAAACACAGAAGTGGCAGAAATTAATTTAAAAATAATTCTCGTTGTTAAAACAAAAAGCGTGTTTTTAGGATATAATAACTATCAAAAGATTGATCTTTGTTTATGTTCGTTTTAATTGTGAAATTATGTCCAATGACCAACATTGTATTAAATGGTAATAATATATTCTAAATATGCTTTAAAACAACTAAAATTAATTTTTTATCACTTTTAACTATTTTGGTTAAAAATGTTGTTTTTAATTAAAATTTAGTAATTTTCACTATTCATCAAATTATTAAACTTATCCGAAAAGTACAAAATTTCACCTTAGGCTAAATTTGATATTCTGAATCCAAAAATAAAGTCTATTTTGAGAGATAAAATTTCAAAAAGTAGGTATTACTATTCATAACGGCTAGTTTGATCGGTTGTGGTGTTTGTTAAAACTCGAAGTTGTGTACAACACACACTACTTTATTATTCAAAGGAAAGCATACCGTGGAAGCTTGGGATGTTTCATTTTAAATTTTTGATGTCCCCATTTAGTCAAAAAAATTTAAATATTGTATTTAAAAAGGGTACACTATTATAAGTTGATAAAAGTGAAATACTGAAAATGAATTTGTTCTTGCATTATGTCTAAGAAACTCATAATATGGATTCTAAAATTATAAGGATATATTAGTTTAAAATTTAGTTAATACTATTCATAACCTCTTTTGAATGTCTTGTTTGGTAAGTCATGGTGCGGTTGAACTCGGTGTTGCGTGTAGTGCAAGTTATAGAATTATTTTGAAGAAATAACACACTATGAAATCTTGGGGTGTTACAAACCCAATTGAGCATCAACTGAATGGGAAGCACCATATTCTTCCATTTTAGTTTTAGAGCACCGTAAGGTTTGGCTTTATAAGACACTTTTTCAACCATTTCTCTAGTGACCATTGGAAGAAAACCATTATAAAAATAGTTATTGGACCTTTTTAGGATAAGTGATCTTATTTAAATATTATTTAGTTTCAAAATAATTGAGTTATGATTAAGTTTATAATTAAAACATCATTTATTAACTCTAAAAGTATATGGTGTAAAAATTTGTTTCACCCTTATGTGATTTTGAAAATAATTAATGAATTTAAAACACTTTGTGAATTTTTCAAATACAATGTAATGATTTTATTTTCTTAAATAATGTAATAAACTATGTTTAAGTTTTTGAAATTAAATTATGTTTTGATTGAACTATGTTTTTGAGGATACTAGTATATAAATTATAATGTAGGTTTATTAAAATTTCCTTTTCGTAATTTTTTGTGATAAAAAAAAGGGGTTTAGTATTTTTAATTTTAGAAATACTTCTAACAAAAACAAGTTTAATTTGTATTCATTAATGTTTAAGAATATAAAATTAAATATAGTTTTAATAAATGGATTTTTTCCTCTTCTTAAAATTTTTTTGTGTTTCTTTTTCCAAAAAAAATTGGCCCACTAGGGCCAGCCCTTTTTGGCTAAGGCTGAGGGGGTATCTCACACGAAGTGGCTGAGCCTGACCCTCATCCCTAAGCCAAGGCCGGCCTATGCTTGGGTAGAGGTTCCCCAAAGGGCACTCGGGAGCGAGAAAAAGCTCATATGCACACAAGTGGGGGCATGAGGCCACGACGGGGTCTGGGTAGGCCAAGGCCTGTGGGCAGAAGCACGTGTATGGGGCCCCATTCGTGGGTGATGTGTGATTCTTGAGAATTCTTTGGGAGGCCCTGGGTTATAAGGGGGGCGAAAACTGCTCTCTGTTTCGATGTGGGAAGCAGTTTTTCAAGAAAAATGCAATCTGGACCATTAGATCGTGTCACGTGTGATCTGGGCCATTGCTTTTGATCCCACGCTCAACCCTCAGCGACCGCGTCTCTCTCCATGGTTTTTGTCAACTGTTCGATCCAGCATGATCTAATCATGATATTTCGATGTTTTTGAATTTCCACATTGAACATAGACCGTCCAATGAAACATAGATCTAATCCAATCCACTCAATTCTTTTAAAACAGCAGACGCATCTCATCCCTTGTATCGATGTTTGGATCGATCTGGACCATCCTTTTTCCCCAGAATTTCCCTAGCCACGTCTACTTCTTCCTCCATGCATGGGATACACCAGTAACCCTACCCTATGGCACAACCCTTTTTCTTCTTCACCTCTGACCGCCGGGGACCCCCAGGTCTCCTCGTTTTCTTCAAGAACGGCACCCCCATTTAATGCAATGCAAGTGGGTAGGTTTTTGTGCGGAAAGTGGTGTGTGTGATTTTGTATATAAATAAATGAGACCTCACGGTTCTTCTCTAAGTTCAAGTCTCTAGCGAGCCCGGTCAACCCTCCCTGAAGTCCCCATTTCCCTGTTTTTTAAAGTATGGTTATTTATTTTTGTCTTTTTTTGCTTCTTTGAGAATATATACACTTATATATTTGATATATATATATATTAACATTACAGTTCAGTACAAACGTTCTTAAATTTTCAAACTAGGCCTTCGGGTTCTCTTGAATTCAAATTGCTTAAAGAATTTAAGGATTATACCTAGCCTCACTTTTTTGTTTTGAAAATACATATATTCTTTTGGTTATATGTATATACGCCAGTTATATGCAAGAATGGGCATGTACTTTCTACTTCAATTATATGTATGATGTTTGTGTATAATTGTTCATGCAATGCACATATTCACATACACTTAATTTCATATTTAAATAATAAATAAATTTTGAAAATGTTATTTATATGATCAGGTTTTTATAAAAAAAATGTTTGTAGGTTTTAATAAACAAATATTTATGACTAAGGGCATGACATGATCTATTCAAAACGTTGTTGAACTCATATTCATAGGGGATTAACACAAATTGGCGTGCTAATCTTTCAGTTTGAGTTTGGGAACATACATATATTTTATATGTTGCATGAACCTTGATTTCAGTTGTTAAGGTCCTTACACATTAGGTCTTGAGTTTTGGTGGAGTTTTAAAAACATAAGAAATAGGGTGTTACACTAAACTTATATCCACATTTAAGAGTAACTTCTTTGTTTTCCATATCATTTAAATGATGTTTCTTATTGTAAAGATTCATCCATTCTATCTTGGACATTATTTAGTATTATGAAAAGGCTTAACAATATTGGATGTTTTAGCATGTGCAAGCTCAAAACCCTACTTGAGATTTTTGGTTCACCTTGTAATTAAATGGATAATAAAATTTTAGAATTTCAAGAACAAACATGCAGGTGATAAATTCTAGTTTTCTGTTCTTTCAGTACCATATATGTCATTGTATGTTCCACAATCAGCCTTTCTTCATTCCTTTTAATAATTTCTATATGATTGGTAGCTTGGTTTTTAATCATCTAGATTCGTTTCTCACTTATAAGATATGTAAATTCAACTACTATGACCAACTATGAATGAACTATTCAAGCTGGTATGGGACATATTGAGTATACAACCATGTTTTAGTAAAGTATTGATTTATGTGGCTCACATGAAATTAAATACATATTAAGGGTGCACCCTGATAGCTCTCTAATGCATTGGGTAATGAATTTATCTCAAGAGATTAAAAGCTTCATGATACCCTGGTGAATAACCTCGGTAATTTTTCTTTATTGACACCTTGGGGATGAACCTCAGTGATATGTTCATGAATGTCTAAATGAAATGTTGAAGCCACATATTCATGTCATGTTACAGGTTATTTTCTAGATGATATGCCTATTATTTCACTACTCTTGCCCTTATGTTTTTATCATGTTCATATTGATGTCACAAGTAAATGATTGGGGCATGATTCATGTAAAATAGTAACCAACATATGAAATTGAGGTTTTTTTCCTTCACGCACAACTCTGAATAAGTATTACTCTTAATTGTTTAATTTGTTCTTAAACATTCATATGTCATACTTGTTCAGGATATATTTTACTACCCCCTTTTTAAAATGTCCTAATTTATTCATGAATTCCTTGAAAATATAATTTGAGAACTTTTATGTTATGTTACATGTGTTATAGTTTTCTATAAGAGAATTTTCTTGGGATAAGTTTTAATGAAATTCTTTAAAAAGTTTAATTGGTTTATTTTAAACCCCTTACTGGGCATTCTTATGCTCACCCTAATTTTTGAATTATAAATTTTCAAGTAACAACTTTTATCAGATGAAAAATTTCTGATGTTACTGGTTTCCCAGAGCTCGAACTGAACTCAATCCTCTGTATGGGACGTGATGTGTATTTATCAGTGCATGTTTCTATTTTAAATTGACACATCATGATCAGAAGGCACTGACTCCTAGTTTTTCTCGGGTCGGGTCTTCACAGTTGGTATCAGACGATTCAGTTTGGATAACTCTAGAAAGACAGAACTAAAAACAATGAAAAATATACTTCATCATTACTAAAAATGTGTTTTCCTAATTTTCAGATGAAAAACGAAGGTACTAATCTTTTGACTTTTCCCAATGAGGCCTTAGAAATCATAATTTCCATAGCCATCCATGAACATTTTATAAACTACGCCCATATCTGTATGTCTTGCAGACATCTCTATGATGTGTCCAACTCTCCCTGAGTACTTCAACTCCACTGAAGAGCGGGTCTGGATTACATATTTATGATGCAAGACTAGTTTCCATATTACACGCGATGGGGGAAGTACTACGAGGGACTTCTTAGATGCTTCACCACAGCGGAAGGTGTTTCTTCCCACACGGATTTCCAAGAGGCTACTGTAGAGGGAGATCTCCACGCATCATACATGTGTCATGTCTTTTCCTATATCCATTTTGGTCAAATGATGGAATTTGGTATCCTTGAATAAAAAGCCTCTTATTTTGTGTATAGAAAACAAGTACATAGGGATTTCTTATAGTTGTACATCCCACATGTCAGACTATGGAGATACCATAAGTGCTCCCATGACATCAAACTCGATTGCTCGGGTTTCATATAGTTTAGGGAGATAGAGAGATTCGAGCTTGTCTTTCTAATTCGTGTGTTAGGGAACTGAGGAAACCATTATCCTTGTTTTACGTTGTGCACTAGTAGTTATATAAAGATCATATTTTGTTATCTCTTATTTATTATGTCTTTACTTTGTTTATACTTTTGGACGGATTTCAAGTGATTGAACTCTCATTTTAAACTTTCAGATGGAAGGAAAAACCCACATGTTATCTCTTCCTATCGAGATACTGGATATTATTACAATCAAAACATCTAAATATGAGTATTGTCCCTTTGCAAACCTGCAAGGAACGTTCAAGGAATTGTTTGAGGTGACAAACAGTCCGAGGATTCTCTGCACATGTCAAGGGAATGCTCTCATCTACTACCGCATAAGCTCATCACAATTGGACGAGCATAAGTGGGGAGGAAAATACCACAAAGGGCTCTTCTTGTGTTTCACCCTAGGCTGGAACTACACGGCCAGAGTAAAATTTCAAGATGGTGCTTTAGAGGGAAATGTTTATGTGACCTACATGTTCCAACTCCTTATCTTTAGCACGTATGACCATGTATATAACATAGATGTTCTCAATCGAGACATAATTTGGAAATTTCTTCGTACGTTGGTCCATAGGGACATTTCCAATCTTTGTACCATTTGAGCCTCCCTCTGGAAGCCCAAATGTGCGGTGCATGAGTTCAACCCCTTTTGCCCGAAGTGTATCTAGATCATAGAACTAGAGGAGATGAGCATCAATTTGGTTGTTCCAAGGAATGCAGCTGAGGATCCTCTACGATTGGGGATATGGTAGGAACAACTAAGAGCTTCCTCGTAGAATGTTTTTAATGAAAGGAATTTTAGGGACACAATTCTTTGATGGGGGGAGTAATGTAACACCCTGAAATTTGGGTATCATATAATGATTATATTATGCATTTACGTTTGTTAAATCCCTTTTAACTGAACAAAAATTTAAAGGATAAACATAAGGCTCTTTATTTTAATAAGAACACCGTAGTTTCTACAATACACCGAGATCAAAAGATTAATCATGCAAACCAAATATACCAATTATAAACCCAATCATAACTACTGGAAGACCCCCAATCACCACAACGAGGCCCAGTATGTAAAGGAGATCCTTCGAGTCAAATAAAGAAAAAAACGTCACCACTGTGATCATAAAAACCATGTTGAGCATCAGTGGAATTGCAATCACCATCTTATTCCTTTGGAGTTTTAGGACACTGTGAGGTTTGGTTTTATTGGACACTTTTTTCTACCATTTCTCTAGTTACCATTGGAAGCTAACGACTATAAAAAAATAGTCATTGGACCTTGTTAGGATAAGTGAACATATTTAAATATTAATTCGTTTCTAAATAATTTAGTTGCGATTAAA
Organism: Viscum album; assembly: GCA_963277665.1. Taxonomy (NCBI): domain Eukaryota; kingdom Viridiplantae; phylum Streptophyta; class Magnoliopsida; order Santalales; family Viscaceae; genus Viscum; species Viscum album. The sequence goes on along the minus strand of OY728148.1, from coordinate 955,692,178 downwards.
GTTATAATTAAACCATCATTTATAAACACTAAAAGGATATGGTGTAAAACTTCATTTCCCCCTTAAGTGATTTTGAAAAGAATTAAGGAATTCAAAACACTTTTCTAATTTTTCTAATACAATTTAACGATTTTCATTAATTAAATAATGTTATAAACTATGTTTAAGTTTTTCAAATTTAATTATGTTTTGATTGAACTATGTTTTCATGGATACTATTATATAAATTATAATGTAGGTTTAATAAAATTTCCTTTTCATAACTTTTTGAGTTAAAAATGGGTTTAGTGTTATTAATTTTAGAAATAATTATAACTAAAATAAGTTTAATTTGTATTCATTAATGTTTAAGTATATAAAATTATATATAGTTTAAATAAATGGAATGTTTCCTCTTATTAAACCTTTTTTAGTGTAGTTTTTTCAAAAAAAATTGGCCCACTAGGGCCATCCCTTTTTCACTAGGGTCGAGGGATGCATCTCAAATGAAGTGGCGGAGCATGATCCTCAGTCCCAATCCATGGCCGACCTGAGCTCAGGTAGAGGTTCCTCGATGGGCGCTCAAGAGTGAGCAAGAGCGCATAGGTGGAGTAGTGCGGGCGTGAGGCTATGGCGGGGTCTGGGTAGTCCAAGGCATGCGGGCAGGAGCCCATGTATAGGGCCCCCTTCGTGGGTGTTGTGTGATTTCTGAGCACTTTTTGGGAGGCTCGGGGTTATAAGGGAGGTGAAAACCACACTTTGTTTCGATGTGGGAAGCAGTTTTTTGGAAAAAACATGATTTGGACCGTTGGATCGTGTCGCGCACGATCTGTGCCGTTGTTTCTGATCCCGCGCTTTACCCTCAGTGAATGCGTCTCTCTCGGTGGTTTTTTTTCAACCGTTCGATCCGAAACGATCTAATTATGGTCGTTTGAGGTTTTTAAATTGTCGCGTCGAACTTAGATCATCCGATGAAACATAGATCTAATCTAAGCCGCTCAATAACTATAAAATAGCGGATGCATCTCAGCACTTGGATCGACGTTGGGATCGATCTGGACCATCTGTTTTCCCCGGAATTTCCACTAGCTATGTCTTACTCTTCCTCCACACATGGGTTACACTAGTAACCCTTCCCTAAGGCACAACAATTGTTTTCCTCACCTCTATCCACCGAGAACCCCAATGTCTCCTCATTTTCTTCAAGCACGACACCCCCCATTGAATGAAATGCAAGTGGGTACGTTTTTGAATGGAAGTTGGTGTCTGAGATTTTGTATATAAATAATCGACACCTCTCCATTCTTCTGTTCCGTTCAAGACTCCAGCAAACCCGGCCAAACCTCTCTGAAGTCCTCCTTTCCATGGTTTTTAAATTAAGGGTTTTTAGTTTTGCATTGTTTTTCTTATTTGAGAATATATACACTTATATATTCGAAAAATATATATATATTATTTAACCTTACGGTTCAGTCCAAACATTCTTAAATGATGAACCAAGGCCTTCGGGTTCTCTTTCATTCAAATAGCTTAAAGAATGTAAGGATTATACCTATCCTGGTTTTTTTGTTTTGATAATACATATATACTTTTGGTTATATTTACATACGTCGGTTATATGCAGGAATGGGAACGACATTTCTACTTCGGTTATATGTATGAAGTTTTTGTATAATTGTTCAAGCACTACACATATACACATACAAATAATTTATTATTTAAATAATTAAACAAATTTGAAAATTATATATATATGATCAAGTTTTTTTAAAATTATTTTTTTTGTAGGTTCTCATAAACAAATTTTTATAACTAAGGGAATGACATGCCCTATTCAAAATGTTGTTGAAATACTGTTCATAGGGGATTGACACACATGGGTGTGCCAGTATTTCAGTTTGATATCGGGTACATGCATATATTTTATATGTTGCTTGAACCATGATTTCAGTTGTTATGGTCCTTACACATTATGTATCGAGTTTAGGTGGAGTTTTAAAAACATAAGAAATAGGGTGTTAAACAAAACTTATATCCACATTTAAGAGTAACTTGTTTGTTTTCTGTATGTTTTAAATGATGTTGCTTATGGTGAAGATTCATGCTTTCTATCATAGACATTACTCAGTGTTATGGAAAGGCTTAACAATATTGAATGTTTTAGCTTGTGAAAGCTCAAAACAGTACTTGAGATTCTTGGTTCACCTTGTAATCAATTGGATGGTAATATTTTAGAATATCAAGAACAATCATGCATGTGATAAATTCTTGTTTTCTGTTCATTCAGAGCCTTAGATGTCAATGTATGTGCCATAATCATGCTTTCATCTTTCCTTTTAAAAATGGCCAGATGATTGTTATCTAGGTTTTTAATCATCTAGATGCATTTCTCACTTATTAGATATGTAAATTCAACTACTATGACCAACTATCAATGAACTATTCAAGGTGGTATGGGACATCTTGAAAATAAAACCCCGTTTATGTAAAGTATTGATTTATGTGGCTCACATGAATGTAAAGACATATAAAGGGTGCACCCTGATAGCACTCCAATGCATTGGGTAATGAATTTATCTCTAGAGATTACATGCTTCACGATACCCTGGTGAATAACCTCAATAATTTTTCTTTATTGACACCTTGGGGATGAACCTCGTTGATATGTTTATGAATATCTAAATAAAATTTTGAAGACACATATTCATGTCATGTTACATGTTCTTTTCAAGATGATATGCCTATTATTTCACTACTCTTACCCTTATGTTTTTATCATGTTCTTATTGATGTAGCAACTAAATGTTTGGGGCATGATTCATGTAAAATAGTATCCAACATATGAAATTGAAGCTTTTACTTCACGCGCTACCCTGATTTAGTATTAATCTTAATGGTTAAATTTGTGCTTAAACAATCATACATAATACATGTTCAGGATATCTTTTACTATCCCTTTTTTGAAAATGTCATAATTTATTCATGTATTCCATGAAAAACTTTGTTGAGAACTTTTATGTTATGTTACATGTGTTACAGTTTTCTATAAGAGAATGTTATTTGGTTAAGTTTTTAAAAAATGCTTTCAAAAGTTTAATTGGTTTATTTTAAACCCCTTCATAGGCATTCTTATTCTCACTCTATGTTTTGAATTTTATATTTTCAGGTAACAACTTTTATCATATGAAACATTTCTGAAGTTACCAGTTTCCCAGAGCCCGAACTGAACTCGATCCTCTATATGGGACATGATGTGTGTTTTTCAGTGCATGTTTTTGTTTTAAAATGACACATCATGTTTAGAAGGCACCAACTCTTGGTTTTTCTAGGTTCGGGTCTTCACATAATACATGGAATTAAAATCATTTAATTTACAATATTTAGTGAATAAAGTTCAAAAATCTCCACTTTGTAGATTAAATGCATTAACATAAACACCCGATGTCCCTACATCACATATAACACCCCAATATTTTAGAGTATGTTACTTCTTAAATAAATTCATTTTTTTGATAGCTTATATTTTATTCAATACCAAAATATGTTTATGCTACACACAACAATGAGTTGGCTTGTGTTACATTCAAGACCGAGTTTTACCAAACAACAATATAAGATTAAAATGTTATTATTTAATATAATTAAATATAACCTAGCCATTCAGTATGTGGTTATGAATAGTATTAACTAACTTACGAAAATATATGGCTGAATTCATTGGTTCTAAATTAATTAAAAATGAATATAGTAACCAACTTAATATATAAGAGATGTTTTTTTAGAGAACCATTTTTATGCTCACAAAGTCATATTATTCTAATAAATTAAACTAATTACTATTATAGAATGATATTAATTAAATATATATTATATATTAAATAAAATATTTTTGATATTCATATAATATATTGGAGAGGTATATGATAATAACAAACCCAATATTACACATAAAACATATTTTTTTTATAAAAACAGTTTTATATTCTTTTAATGGAGAACCTATTTTAAATCCAATTTTTTACAATTTAATGAGTTCTATTTGAAAAAATAAACTTCATATTTTAAATATAAATACAAAATTTTTCTTTAGTTAAATTTTTTGTATTTTTCTGATAAGTTTCATTTTTTGATTAACAGTGAAAAAATACTAAATTTTAATTGAATTTTTTTTCATCAAAATAATTTATAGTGATAAATTATATTATTTAATGTTTTTAAAGTATAAATAGATTATTTTGATCATTTAATACAATTTAGTTTATTTTAATCAATTTTACAATGAATTTAGATATAAAAATGTTTCAATCTTTTGTAGGTTTAAACTTTAATAACTCATTTTCTCACGTCGTCAACACGATTAATTTTAAATTAATTAATACAAATTATATGTTTTCAATTATGAAAAATGGATTCATCGCACATCATGCCTCCATTGGTCGCAAATCCCTCTCTCGCCGTGCTTCATCGCACATCATGCCTCCATCCTGGAATAAGTACCAGCACCACGGGCCGCCTAACGCTTAATCCCCTCTTCGCATCTCACGGACGCACCCTTCGCGACGAGATCGTCAGGTCCTTGCTACCTCTTGTTTCTCACACCGAGCATGACTCACGTGGCCTTAGAGAAAGCATCGACCATGGCAATGCCCCCGTCCAGCATGACGTTAAACTGTATGTCATCCAGCATGATGTTAAACAGTATGCCCCTGTCCTGCATGACTTTAAACTGCACATCCATTTGAACTACGATGTCTTTGATCCATGTCAAGGCATGGTACGTAGGAATCCTCTATGAGGTTCAAGCCCACCAGTCTTTATTTCACGTTGAGTTCCACCTTCGTCTCGCATGACATTAAACTGCATTCTAGTCTGACGACAAGCCATTGTGACCAACCCAAACTACGAGGACTTTGATCCATGTCAAGGCATGGTACGTAGATAGCCTTCACGAGGTTCAATCCCACCACTAGTGGACCCCTGGGTCTACTTTCACATTGGTTCACCGATGAAACCCCTTTGAACTACGAGGTCTTTGATCTATGTCAAGGCATGATAAGTAGGAAGCCTCTTTTAGGTTCAAGCCCATCTCCCATCGGACCAAGGTCCTTTCCTAATGTCGGTTCTCCGACATCCGCACCATTTTGAACTACGTGGTCTTTGATCCATGTCAAGACATGGTAGGTAGGAAGCTTCCACGAGGTTCAAGCCCACCGCCCGTCGTTTATTCATGTCAGCGTTCACTCTCGTCCAGCATGACGTTAAGTTGTACACCCTCGTCTATCGTGAATTTAAACTGTATTACAGACCGATAGAAAGCCTTTGTTACCACCCTAACTACATGTACATTGATCCATGTCAAGGCATTGTACGTAGGAAGCCTCCCTGAGGTACAATCCCATCACCCATCAGACCAAGGTCAACCTTCATGTCGGTTCGCCGATGAAGTCCCCTTTGAACTACAAGGACATTGATCCATGTCGAGGAATGGTACGTAGGAAGCCTCCTAGAGGTTCAAGCCCACCACCCGTTGGACATCCCATCCTTCTTCGCATCAGTTCATCAACACTCGGGCAACCTAGTGTGTAAGCCCCACACCATCTGGACAAAGGTCCTCACTCGCGTCGGTTCGCCGACACACCACCTGAACTATGTGGTCTTTGATCCTTGTCAAGGAATGCTACATAAAAAGCATCACCCGGTCGTTCCGACCTCACCCACGTCGGTTCACCCCGTCCCGCATGACTTTAAACAGCATTCCAGTCTAACGGCAAGCCGTTTTGACCACCAGAACTACGAGGACTTTGATCCATGTCAAGGCATGGTACGTAGGAAGCCTCCCTGAGGTTCAAGCCCACCACCAGTGGACCCCCCGAGTTCACCATCACGTAGGTTCGCTGACGGTTCCCATCAACGAAGGTCCACCTTCACGTCAGTTCACTGACAACATCCTTCAGACCAAGGTCCATCTTCACATTTGTTCGCCGACACCATCCCGAACTATGTGGACATTGATTCCCTGCAACAGAGATATGTAGGAGGTCTCTTCGAGCCTCAACCCAAACTTCACCATCACCCCTACGATGGTCCCATTTCATTCACCTTCCGCTTTGTTCATCCATCCATCATCCACCCTGATTCTCACTCGGACCGTCATATCCCGGCGAAATCACGTCGTTCTACTGGACGTTAAACTTGCGACCTACCTCATGATAAACATGAGATGCCTGAGGAAAACCTCGTATGGCATGCCTTGGGCATAACCATCTCTACTGGATGTTAAACCTGCGACATACCCTGTGTTGAACATAGGAAGCTGTGAAAAACCAAAGATATATGTCTATGGCATATAATTCCATGTGCTCGATGTGGGATGCCTCAGGCTTCCACGCCCTCGAGACGCCCCATGACAAGGGAAAAAAGACAGACATTCCAGTTCCCCAGAATCCAGACATGCTTTTGATGCCTCTACGTGACTACTCCACCGACTGAAGGTTGCTTCCCTAACCAGACCCTTTGGAATGTCCGGATAGAATCAGTGTTATTAACCGGTGTCCATGGAAACATGGAACTGGGAAGAGTTTCACGAACAACGTATTAAATCTATGAGGGAGACCCGGATTAGGTGATGAGCTCCGAGGAGGAATCCACGAAAGGAAGAATCGACATCCAATCATCCTAGTTTCAATCAATGAGAAGACGTCCCTGAATAAAGAGAAAATTATGCCCGCCTTTGGAAAGCGGGAATGCGGGGCAACGTGAATGTCTTCTCCAAAATATGGAGAATAGTAGCGTTCGAGACAACAGTAGATCGACGTTTCACCGGATCCGTTGTGCAGCGTGTTGGCGTGGATCTTTCTTACAGACATGGAGAATGGAATGACGATGGGGCACTGGTTGTCAACCCTTTTCCTCGCAGTGCTGATGAGTTGATCTCTCAGTTTCCCAGGAACCATGTCACTGCTACAGAGACGGATCACCGCCCGCTCACCTACGCAGGGGCAAGGGAAATACCGGCACAGGTGCCCCACATGGCTCTGCTACCACCACGAAGGCCACTACATCTGTGAATACGGGGCGTGCACGTCCCCTATCCCCATAAGAGATCATCCAGCGGAGGGTGATCAACAACCTTGTATGCAGGTACGAGGAGGAAGGGGTCATCCTGACTCGGGATATAGCCCACATGAACCTGGAGGCATCCAGGCCCCGCCGTCAACGCCGCCCTAACAGGCCGCGCAGGGAACCCCTGCTCCCCACCCCAACGATCAATCGTTTCGGGAGCCTGTCCCCTGAACGCCTCGATGACTCCTCGCCTTATACTGATGAGACGGGTGATGTCCGGCTCGGCCCGCTCAGAGTCCTGATCCAATTTCTCCAAGAAGGGGCTCCCACTCGGTCGCGTCAACGCTGCCATCCGGCTTCGTAGGAAGATCAGGCAGGCTATGCCCCTGCACCACTTGCGCCAGCTCGTCTAACCCAACCTCAGCGCCGGACCCGAGCCGAGGAAGCTTGCCAAGATGCGTCGACGTCAACGACTGCTGTGGCCCAAGACACCATTGACGTACATAATGGAGTTCCTGCATACACTGGGCAGGGGCACTCCTTCACCCTACCAGGATCGAGGCCTCAGCCGCACCACGGGCAGGGTGGGTTGAATCTCGGGGTCGCAAGCCCGAGCAATGATTCCCGCAAACCTATCCGCGGTAACGTCACTCCATACAAAGGACCTCTCCATATCACTGTCCCGCAGAGCGTGGTATTTTCCCACTCCGATGCTCGTCACAGAGGTATGCCCCGTGCTACCCCCGTCTCGAAGAATGAACCGCCCCGCGGTGGTGACGCTCGGCGCGGAAACCTCTCCCGCGCCCACTATACAGGGTAAGGAGTCCCTCCTCCTACCCTGACCGCTGATCTGAAGGTGCTATCCATCCGGTCCTTCTCCAACGTGAGGGTCCTCCCTACGTCCTCTCTACATTGGGCGAAGGTCCTCCACGTCCTAATAACTCGAGGAGTGAAGGTCAGCCTCGCTCCGGCCGCATCGACCATGGAGGTCCTCCCCAAGATCCTGCCGATTCCAACAGAGGCTCCACCCTCATGGGTCCTCCCCATGTACCCTTCGTCATTTTCCCTGGTGCCCCTTGCACCTCGGTCACCTCGAGCAGGATCCCTCTCTGCAACGGTTCCAGTGCCGCCCTAAGAATACATATTGGGAATCAACCCTGTCCCGAGGAGTCGCCCCGGGGTAGAAGAGCGGGTTGTCGCCGCCACCAGAAGAGTCCTGGGAAGGCCCGGGTGGAGATCAGACCTGCCTGTTTCTCAGACTCTGAAGCGTAATGTGACTCAGCGATGGAACCTTCTCCCCAGTCCTCCATGTCAAGAACTGGGGCAGGGACTAGGCGCATCAGCCTAATTCTCCCAGAATGCGAGGACCAATGGATTCCTACCACCCTGCCCAGGTACATCCCGGAGGAAGAAATCGTGGAAATTCCAAAGGTCCCTACCATTCAATCACCACCATTTTCACCAGAAGCACCCTCTACCTCTACTAGAGATCACGGGGAGCTGTTTTGGGGACCAACGACCATAGTGCAAACGTGTAACCCATCACCGGTGACTGTGACTCCTGCGCCTGAAGCTATGGCTATCAGCCCATCGTATCATGATATCATGGTCAGGTAACCTCACTCATTAGAGGATGGCCTGGAATTTGGCGGCCAGTTAGCTCGTTCGTTGGTTTCTCTGCTTCCAAGTTTACTATCCCAGCGGTCCGCCTCGGTACTGCTACCGGTCGCTGAGCCGCCCCCGGTTGACTAGTGGGGAAATACAGGGCCAGACCCCGAATTAGAACCCAGGAGCTTCTGGAGCATTCTTGCAGCGGATCACTTCCTGGAGGAATTCTTGCCAACGGCGGCGCTGAACATTCATGCACCAGATTACCTTACCCCAGAAGAAGTGGGGTGCTTTTGCCGACCCCTATGAGCGACACAATTACGCTTTTGTTAAGAGTGGGTGATGTACCCCATAAGTCGAGATCACTTTGAATAAATCAGCGGGAAATGCTGCCTGGTCGATTTGGCCGCACTCCCTGTGGTCCAACACCCCGAGTCCCTATGCTCTCAGAGCACCCTTCAATGGAAATGTGTTCAGAGTTTCAAAGTACTATGCAGTGTCATCAGGGAAGCTACCCCCATGTGAAAGTTTGGGATGCGGACACTATGTCGCACTCCTCCTAAGCCCTATCTGACGGCAGCCCGATTCCTTATGCGACATTGAGGACATGCCGTCGAGAGGGGCCGCGGTCCACATGGCTGACGTAGTGGACAAGGGAGACGAGCTTGAATTTCTCGATGGAGACTTACCCTCCGAGGGCGTACCGCCACTGCTAGACACAGCAGAGAGGGTTACCCATAATCAGAGGAACCTTTTAGGCCTCCCTGTACCCACCGAGTCTATGGTACTCAGTTGAAATGCCAGTAAGGGTAAGGAGCACATCGGAACTGTCGAGAACTCTAACCCATCCCCCTCTATACAAAAGACGGACGAAGATAACGAGAATGCCATGTTACGCCAACAACTTGCTGAGCAGAAGAGGCTGGTTGACAGACTCTTGGCCGAGCGCACTGCAGAGTGGTGACCCGACTATGGTAATCCAAAGACAGGGAAGTAGGGGCGAGAATAATTTCCCCCCGGTGAGACACCTCCAGGAAACCCCGATTAGGCTGCTCCCGCTGACTGGGAAGAATCCATAACTTACGGCAAGAGGGTGCGATACGTCTCGCCAAACCCTCCTGAATGACGGGGCAATCTGCAGAATCCATTACGGGTTCCCCCAGTCGCCCCACATGCCATTCCGCCGATCACTCCACGAGTCGCCGAAGCCATCTACTGTGTCGAGGAACCTGGAAACACACTTGTAATTAGGGATCCCCGTCAAGACAGGGACCCCCACCCGGATGATCTTATAGCGGGACTCATCGCCCGCCTCGAAGCGTTGGAAACGTGGCAAGTGGCGGTCCCACAGGATGGCAAGCCATATCCAGCGTGGGTGGAGGTTATGACCGCACCCCTGGGTTTTTGGGAATCCCACATCCCCTACATTAAATGAGAAAGGGGACCCGCAACAGCATTTGACACACTTTTCTTCCAGGTGTGGCCCCATGTTGGGGACTCCAGCCCAGAAAGAAGCCCCCAACATCCGATGTTTCAGGCAGACATTGGAAGGTCCTGCATTCGTCTGGTACATCCAGCTCCCCATCAGATCAGTGACCGGTTGGGAGGTTCTCCGCCGGCAGTTCATATACCACTTCAGATCCACCACATAGAAGATTAGCAATCCATACCTCTTCAAGTGCAAGCAAAGGCCTGATGAGTGAGTCACAGATTTTATCGCCCTGTGGAAGGGACTCACATACTCTCTCGATATGCCACTGACTCAGGAGAAATTACTGATGATGTGTGCAGGGAATGTTAAAACGAAGATGGTACCTTCCCTGATTACCTAGAACTACGCTGGAGGGTTTCAGGATATCTCAGATACGTCTCAGTGCCTTTAGGAGGCTCTACAACAGGCTAGTTAGGCACGTTTGTTTCCCCCTCTGATCCCAGCAAGGAGGACTGCCAGAGGAGAACCCGCCGCGGTGGCCCAAATAGAAGCCCCAAGGTAGATGGAATTACTACCAGCGGCACCAGCCCTGCAACCCTGCAGAGGTCCTCCACCTCAAGCGCAGGCTCCTGCCCAGCAGCGACCGCCTGAGAATCGACAGGTTCTCCCATGCAATGTGCCACACCCACCTAGGCGAGACGATCATGCGCCTTCTCCTCAGTAGGCCCCTTCGGCCCCACATCAGGTCCCGGCCCCTAGGGCACCCTATTTGGAAAGAAGGCACCAGACATATTAGTTCAACGAAAATCAGGTCCCTGGCTACATCCGAAGTGCTCTAGAGAAAGTGATTGTGCGCCTACCAGAGTCCAGATGGCCGGCAGAGGCGAATCTCAACGATCACCCCAATTGCTATCCTTATCATCATATTCTGTGCACACCCTCATGAAATGCTATGTGTTCAAATACTGGCTTCAAGACCAGGTCAACAACAACATAGTCAGGTTTGGTCCGACACCAAAAAAAAGTAGCAGGTGCCTTTGCAGGGTCAGAGATTGGTAGCAACAGTGAATGCAAGTGGCAGCAGGTCCCCAACTATGGGTCCCAGAAATACGACTATTGGACCGCTCTAAAAACCATCTACCGTGCCCATGGTATCATCCGGGCTTGCCTGAAGCAGCCGGGACCTTCAGAAGAAGTATCCAGTACCTTTGCATCGCCTCCACAGTCGACCTATTCTCAAAAGGTCAAGCTGTGACGACATAAGAAGAAACATTGTACGCTGCCAGTGTCATCGTCATCCCAAACTCTTGGCGACTTTATGCCCCCTGAAATGGGGATTCCTCCCAGAATCCGCCTGGTAGTGGATGACTCGTCGAGCGATAGCTAGGGGTACGCTTCAGTTAACACCATGGAGCTGGGAAAGCCCTATATAACCCCCGACGAGGGGGAACGTTAGGCGAACCCCCCCATCATTTTCATTCAACGTCAACGTCGGCGGAACCACCACCAAACTGGTCATCGAGGCGCATCAGTGGACACTTTCAATCAGGTTTTACACGCGATTGAAACCAGAAAGCAGGCTCAGCATAGAGCTCAGAATGAACAGTCCCACCTGACGTCCTCAGCTCCACCTCCACCGCCGTTTGTGCTACTTGATCAGGCTGGGCTGCCTCATCCGCACAACAGTCAGTCTTGCCCAGCAAAGGGCCAGTCTCCGTTGTCCGGTCCTGGTCCGACAACTACTCTCTAGGCTTCAACTAGTAGGCAACGAGATATTCCCATCACTAGCGAACCAATGGTTCAACCGACATGACCCGCTATGCCTCCAACAACAGAACGACCCCATGTAAGTAGAGGATCGCGTTTGGCACAGATGTATAATATCTTGAAGCACCTGGGCGACATTATAGTAAGGCTTTCTATCCTCGAGGCCCTTTAACTATCGTCTAAAATGTGTGAAGCACATTCCAAGGCCCTAAGGATATCCCTCTAGTTTGAGACGGAGGTGGGGTCCGCAAAAGCCTTCCATGCTGAGGAAATTGAGAACGCTGAATGTCAGGCGGGTATCTCGTTCTCTAGTGAAGATGAGGACCCTCCTATACATGGGCTTATTATACTACTGTACATCACTAGCCACTTCAATGGTGTGGAAGTCCACTGCTGCCTCGTTGACACGGGTTCCAAAATCAACCTAATCCCGACTCGGACACTGCGAAAGCTGGGTCTGTCTGAAGATGATTTAACTCCTTCTAACCTCAGAATTCAGGGATACGACAGGACCGAGAAAACCCCAGTCGGCAAGATCCTCCAGAAGACTCAGTTCGGTGGATTAATTTTTTGCACTGAGTTCATGGTCGTCTCTCAGGACACCACCTACAACGTATTGATGGGTAAGTCATGGCTCCATCTGCATGCAGCAATCCCTTCATCATATCACCAGTTCCTCAAATACTCCCCCAATGGTCGAGTATGTGTGCTCCAAGGAGATGTGTCTTCTTTCGCCTCTTGTGAGGCCCGCTATCTGGATGCTGATTATTACAAGAGTAAGGATAAGAAAATCCTAGTAACTGAGGATGAACCATCCCCGATCACAAGTGATCCCTGGGAAAGCATGGATGACACCTACATCCTCCCGATCCACTGATTGGAGGCCATGACCCCCGACATGGGGCATTGTTTTGTTATTTCAAGTATGAAAGGAAGTCAAGTTCACATGTCCAAGCGACGGCGGAAAATCAACATGTACTCCTACACCAACCAGGCTCAGGTGATCCCAGAGCCTTTTACCCCTATGCGGTACCAGGATGTCAAGCTTATGATAATGGCAGTACGTCATATGTGCCTATTCCGCCGGGCTGGAATCAACCGAATCAGGCCGACGCGTCACCACTGCTTTGATATCATCAAACGTGGCCCCTTAGGCCGAAGTCCAAATGGGATAGGGTCGACTGCCTTCATTGCTAGGGTCTCAATGGTGAGTGAGCCTCCTGATATGATGACCACTACTGCCAATCCCGACACCAGCTTCCCATCAGGGTGTGATAGCCCAGAGGTATCTCCCTTTGTGGGGAACCCCTTCACGGGTGGAGAAGAAGACCTGGAGGATGCCCCCCCTCCTTTGAGGAAGGTGTCTCTACAACAGTTGATGAACTGGTACATGTGATCCTTGGTAGCGAGTTAGATCTGAGACCCACGTTGATCAGTGCAGCCATGTCCCCCGAGGAGCAGCAGCAGTACATGGACTTTCTCAAACAACCCCGTGACGTGTTTGCCTAGAGTTACGATGAGATGTCAGGACTAGATCCTCAAGTACCTGTTCACCGTCTGGGCCTCCCGGCGAACCATCATGGGTTTAAGCAACCTCCCAGGAAGATGCACCCTTCTCATGGTGCTATGGTTGAGGCCGAAGTTGACAATTTTATCAAATCCAACTTCGTTAAGGAAGTCCAGTACCCCTAGTGGCTTGCTAACATTGTGCCGGTCAGGAAGAAGAATGGGAATATCAGAGTCTGCATCGACTTTCGCGACCTTAATCGCCACTGCCCAAAGGATGAATTCCCCCTCCCGGTAACTTAGTTATTGATTGACACCATGGCCGGGTTGCAAGCTCTCTCTTTCATGGATGGGTATTCCGGGTACAACCAGATCCGGATGGCCCCCGAGGACAAGGAGTCCACTGCCTTTAGGGCTCCCCAAGGTACCTTTTGCTACCAGGTTATGCCCTTCGGCTTGAAAAATGCAGGTGCCACTTATCAGAGGGCCATGCATTGCATATTCATGACAATTCTCGGGATGCTGGTGGAATGCTACGTAGACGACCTAGTGGTCAAATCATGCAAGTGCCAGTACCATTTCAAAGACCTTGAGAAATTTTTCAGTTTCCTCTGTTCCCTTCACCTGAAGATGAACCCATTGAAGTGTGACTTCGGGGTCACCTCTGGGAAGTTTCATGGCATTATTGTTAGATACCGAGGCACTGAAATCGACCCAGAGAAGATCAAGGCAATCAGCCAAATGCCTCCCCCGTGCAATATTCGGGAACTTCGAGGACTCCAAGGCCACATAGCCAATATACGCCGATTCATCGTGAATCTGGCTGGAAAGTGTAAGCCCTTTTCCTGACTCATGAATAATGGCACCGCATAAGAATGGGATGAGAAGTGTCAGACCGCCTTCAGGGAAATCAAGAAGTATCTGCTACATCCTCCGGTTTTGATGCCACCTGTTTCCGGAAAGCCACGGGTCCTTTACGTGACCACCCTAGAATGGTCCCTCGGCGCACTTCTCACCCAGAAGAATAATAAGGGTACTGAGAACAGTCTCTACTATCTCAGTCACATGCTTCTCGATACGGAGGTAAGATACTCCCCTATCGAAAAGAGTTTCCTTGCGCTCGTCTCTTCCGTAAAGAAGTTGCGGCATTACCTACAACACCATGAGGTACAATTGGTCTCTCGGGTAGACCCACTGAAGTACATCCTAAACCGCCCCATGTTGATCGGCCTACTAGCGTGGTGGGAAGTGATTCTACACTAGTTTGATATCAGTATCGTACCTCAGAAGGCCATTAAGGGACATGCGTTGGCAGAATTTTTAGCTTCACACCCAACCTCCGCGGATCAGTCCTCGAACCTAGATTTTACTGATGAGGCGATCCTCTTAGTTGATAATTCCATCCCAGGTTGGAAAATGCACTTCGACGGTGCCTCCCAGAGCCCCACTAGTAGGAGGCTCAACGATCCTAAGCTCAACAGAGTGGGCCTGGGTATCATCTTCATTACCCCGGTAGAAGTCGTCTACCATACTCGTTCCTGTTGTCAGAAGGCTGTACCAACAACGAGGCAGAGTACCAGTATCTCATCACTGGTCTCGAGTTGGTTCTTGAGATCGAAGTTCCCCATCTAAATGTGAAAGGAGATTACGAGTTGTTAATCATGCAGCTCAATGGCGATTATGTCATTAGGAAGCTGGAGCTTGTACCATTGTTGTAGTGTACCCTCCACCTAATGGCCAAGTTCCCCTCTCGGCCAGAGGTCACCCATGTCCCTCGGTCACAAGAACGGTTGAGCTAACGCTTTGGCCGGCATAGCTGCGTCACTCGCGGAACCCAAGGAAAATGATTTGATCATACATGTGGAACACTGGAGAGCCATCGCCCCCATCACCCAAGAGGACAATGATGGAATACGGGTAAGTCAGCTCACCGCCGGGCTGTCTATATCTGGGCTCTCGGGTTCGTCAAATGCAGTGGATGAAGTCGCTCCCGACTGGAGGGCACCTTTTGAAGAGTATTACCAAAATGTTTGCCTCCCAAATGATCAGGCCGAGCACGAGTGAATATGACCTCGCGCGCTGCAATTTACCCTCCAGAGTGGTCCCAGTCTTGAGCAGATCCTTTATAAGTGGATCTTCGATGATGTTCTCCACCATTTCATTCAAGGAGTATAGATTCCTCAAGTCATGTAGGAGGTCCACGCTGGTTCCTGGGGTGCCCATCAAGCTGGGCTGAAGTTGTCCCATCAAATTCGGTGGTTGGGGTACTTCTGGCCCTCTATGACAACGATTGTATCAGGTATGCCATGAGATGCCACTCGTGCCAAGTTCATGCCAACTTCCTGCATCTGCCGTCAGAGCTTCTCCACCCCACAAAGTACTCTTGGCCATTTACGGTATGGGGACTTGATGTAGTGGGAGCACATCAACCGGCAACAGCTCACCAGTGTTGGTTCATCCTGACTGCTACAAATTTCTTTTCCAAAAGGGAAGAGACAGTTCCACTCAAAGAGGTCAAGGCTCGTTCCATCGTCGAATTTGTGATATCCAATATTATCCACCGGTCCGGGGTCCCTCACGCCATCCTCACCAATTAAGGCACCAACTTCTGAGCGGCTGAGATGAAGAAATTATACGCCAAGTACGACATACGTTCAAACCATACCCCTAGCTATCACGCGTAGGTGAATGGAAAGATCGAGGCATTCAAAAAAACCCTCTCTAACATTCTACAGAAGATGGTTGGACAGAACAAGGAATGTTGGGCGGACAAGCTCCCCAATGCCCTCTGGGCTTATTGGACGATGACTCGCAACTCTACCCAGGTGACACCATATTCCCTGGTGTATGGGGCTGAGGCCTTCCTACCCATTGAGATCCAGCGGCCATCGTTACGCACTGTAGTCTACGACCAATAGGCGCCAGATGAGGTGACTGAAATCCATCTAGCTGAATTAGAAGCACTGGACAAGAACCGGATTCGTGCCCTGCATATTCTGGAAAGGCGTCCGGATAAGATAGCGAGGGCCATCAAAAAGAAGGTTAACCTCCGTTCTTTTCTACAGGGCGACAGAGTGCTGGCCCTTCGAGCGCCAATGATCACTGGTAGGAAACCGCCCATGCTGGAAACGAAATGGGAAGGGCCTTATATCATCCATAAGGTTTATCCCAACGGGGCGTACTCCTTGGTGACCACAGATGGTGAGCGCGTAACTCCTACCACCAATGCCAGGTTCCTCAAGCAGTACATTGCCGAATCCTTTTTCAAGGTCCTACATGACCTTAAACTGTATGGTCCTGCACGACCTTAAACTGCATCGTCGTCCCGCAGGACGATAAACTGCAAAATGGCACGAGCTCTATGACCTTAAACTAAGATCTCCCATCGTCCTTACTGCAAGACGTTAAACTGAAAGCAGGTCAGGATTTCCTGACCGAGGATCAGCCTCAAGCCCCTTGTCCTTTGTTGACTCAGACTCTCTTATGGGATTGTACAGTGTGGTGTGGGATTACATCCTCATTCATGTCGGGTTACCCGCCGTACCGTACATTTACCCAGTTGAGACACATTTCTCGTCCAGAACAACGTTAAACTACATTGCCTTCAAAAACTACGTATGGCTTGATTCCTATCCTAATGGGATACATAGGAACGCCAAGACATTTCATACATTGGGAAAGCCCAAAAGCCAAAATCTTCCCCTTTGGGTCAAGACATATGATAGGGTGCACACTTTTTCCCCAACTCACATCGAGAAAGTCTCAACCCGGCTGCACGTCCCCCTGGAGATGTTTTCCTCTTTAGTGGAGGGATACCGTTATGCTTCACCCACTCCTTGACTGGGATTCAATCATTTTTCACACCCGGAGGGACACCGAAGAACTGTCTGGATAAAACGCCCAAGGGCTCTCCTACAGATACAGGCCAACGCCCTTGAGGGTTTCTGAGCAACAAGCTGATACAAGTCTCGTGTTGCGAATTTGTTTAATGGTCAATGCTCATTTGTTACTCCCATATTAGGTCACCATAGGAACATTGTGTTTCGAACATGGTCAACAGTGTTCTGGATCCTCGGGTCCACCCCGAGATGGCCCAAACATCGAGTGCGGTAACTCGTTCTGCCCCGTCCTGAAGCGAAAAACTTCCCTCCGGGTGGTGCCAGCGGTCGGGCCCACGGCCCCGATTCTCTTATAGGTGTGTATGGTGTGGTGTAGGATTACGTCCTCTTTCATATCAGGTTACTTGCCATTCCGTAAACATCCTCAGACGAGATACAGTTATCTCTTTCCACATCCTTGCGGCAAGAC
This sequence comes from Viscum album, assembly GCA_963277665.1. NCBI lineage: Eukaryota > Viridiplantae > Streptophyta > Magnoliopsida > Santalales > Viscaceae > Viscum > Viscum album. Next base: position 955,674,516 of record OY728148.1, on the reverse strand, counting down.
GTTAAACTGCAAGTTAGTTAGGCCGTCCTGACCGAGGCCCAGCCTCATGCCTCCCTCACCGAGGCCCAGCCTCAGGCCCCTTGGCCCCCATGGGCCCCTGGACCTCATCCTTACTACAAGACGTTAAACTGAAAGTAGGTTAGGCTTTCCTGACTGATGCCTAACCATCATGCCCCTTGGCCTTTTCGGGCCCTCGGCCTAGGTCTTCTTTTATAGGAGTGTCGGGTGTGGTGTGGGATTATGTCCTCATTCACATCGGTTTATTTTCTGTACCATACACCTCCCTTATTTGGGGGTATATTACTCCCCTCTTCATCCCACATGACGTTAAAATGAATCTAGAGAACTTTGTGTGGCTTGATTCCCATCTTCATGGGATACGTAGGATCACCTGAATGTTTTGGATTCAGGTCCAGCCCCATCTCTCGGAAATCTCCATCCCATCTTGGCTCCTTGGCCTACCCTTCCTCCATGAGGAGATTATGTGGTGTGATGTGGGATTATGTCCTCGTTCACGTTAGTCTTGTAATGACCATGCCATGTACCACTCCCTCCCGAGCTGTTCCGTCGACCGTTTTCAGCGGTTCAACAATGTGCCAAAGGGTACTCCGGTTTATTACCTGGAATGCCAGAATTTACTCGGACACATCCTCACCCGCCTTCTAGGATTTGTGTATCCCTTCATCATGGCTTCCATCATCTTTCACACCCGGAGGGACCCCCATGAACAGTCTGGATACAATGCCCATGGGCTCTCCTACCGTTACGGGACAACGCCTCCAAAGGTTTCAGGCAACAAATTGATAAAATCCCACGTTGCGAATATGGTCAGCAGTCGATGCTCATTTGTTGTTCCCACCTTAGGATAATGCGATATAGAAACTGTTTTTTCTACCACAGTTAACAGTTTTCCTCTATGGCCAGGCCAACCCCATTAAGCCCAAAATTTGGTAACATGATTCACATCCTTCTCCATTCTCATCATGTCCAAGTAGAATCTCGGAACTCTTGGTACTATTCCACCATGCATGTCTGCACATTGGGGGAACAAGCCACGTAAAAGGTGTCTTTCGGGGCTCTCTTCCGACTCCCCTTTGATGGGAGCCCCAAGTATTTTGATAAGGATACCCCCCTCCTTGTTTCCCACACCATGTTCAACTCACGTGGGCTTAGGGATCAGGTTGACATATGCGCTTACTCAGGATGTTGTCACCATTCATGGTCCGAGCTCTAAGACCATAAACTAAGATCCATTTAGAACTATGTTATGCTTGATTCCCATCCTCATGGGATAAGTAGGAACGCCCAGACACCTTGTCTTCGGGTTCATCTCATTTGAGAGCTAATCTTTACCCCTTCACCTCTCACCACTATGTGGGCCCCTCAGCCGGAGGTTCCTCTCTCAGGACTGTGTATGGTGTGATGAGGGATCATGTCCCCATCCACGTTGGTTATGTCGTACGACACCATACACATTCCCTGCCTAACATCGTCTCTACTACATCTACGCTGCATGACGTTAAAATGCATGCTTGGTCTTATCACACGACCCTAAACTGTGACATTATCGTCCTGTCCGCATGATGAAAAACGGCACTGCATTGTGGTGACCTCTTTGTAGAGGAAATCACATAGGGTATTGGTCACATGCCATGCCATTTGTCAAAGCCTATCACAGCATGATTCTTGTGACGACACAGGGGTTTGCTACCCTAGGCCTGTCGCTTCACAAAATAACACTCATCTTAAAGGACAAACATGATTTATCAAATTCTGCTTCTTTTAGTGCAAGGGCCACACCCGCACTCCCCTTTTTTTCCCTGGCACTGGTACCTTACCATGAAACTTTCAAGAACTATGTGAGGCTCGATTATCATCCTTATGAGATATGTAAGAACGCCCAGGAACTTCCCTGCAGGCCCGGCCTAACCTTCGTGTTCGGTCCCACGACACGAGCATTTCCCCAGAGAACACATGGTAAGTAGGTCTTAGGTCCTCATTCATGTCAGGTTTTGTAACTGCCTTACCATGTGTCCCTTTATCCCCTTACCCATTCACGGTCCAAGCTCTAAGACCAATAAATAAGATGCTTTCAAGAACTACGTGAGGCTCGATTCTCATCCTTATGAGATATGTATGAATGCCCAGGCACTTCCCCGCGGGCCCAACCTAACCTTCTCATTCGGTCCCTTGACCTAAAACCTCTCCCAAGGGGGTCGTGTGGTGTGATATGGGATTATGTCCTCATTCATTTCGGGTAGTTCACCGCACCATACACACCCCCTATTCCCATTCACGCCAGGTGTTTGAGTTACACCACCATGTGCCTAATATGTTTCCTCCCATCCAAGATCCGAATTATACGACCATAAACTAAGATCTCCCTATGGGAAAGGACTCTTCTCCCCCTATCTAATACGTCTTGTTGTCGTATTCATATATTTTTCAACAAAGAGCCAGAAGTGTGGGATTTTCATATGGACATTCCCCTCATCCCATGACAAAGCTTCATGAGCTCGCTATTTGGATCCTCATCCTCTTCCACATCCAAAAGGACCCTCAGACAACATGGATACTAGGCTTAAGGGATCTCCATGGATGCGGGACCTAAGGGCCCTCCAATCATTTCAGTCCAACGTCCCTACGGATCTCTGAAAACATTTGTGACATGGTCCCGTGTTTCGAACAAGGTCAATGGCTGACCCTCTTTTGTTTGTCCCCATTCTAGGCTAATGCGATATGGATGCTGTGTTTCCACCACGGTCAACAGCTATCCTCAATCATCACACCACCATCATCGTGATCTAAATCTCGAGCGCCATGATTCACACATTTCCACTTCACATGTTCAAGTGGAATTCCATCATACTCGGCTCTTTCTCTTCGCGCATCTAGGTGCGCCACAAGATCGTGTTAGTGTCTTTGGGCCGGTATTCACTGAGCGTCCCTTTGCCCTAACCTGCCCCTTTCTGTGTCGGGAAAGTCCCACTACTACTTCTTGTTTCCCACACCGAGCACGACTCACATGGGCTTAGTAGTTTTGGAAGGATGTGTACCAACACAGCGGGGCTTCTCATCATCCCGCAGGACGTTAAATAGCGCTTCCAGAACTACGTTTGGCTTGATTCCCATCCACATGGGATACATAGAGACACCCAGGCATTTCACCTAGGGTCCAGCCCCAGGAATCGCAAAATCCTGTTCCTCCCCATTTCCGGCCCTCTGGCCTGACCCCTCGGGGTGGGGACTGTGTAGCTGCAATTTTGCCATGGACAATTTCAGGATGCCCCCAAATCCCATTGGGAAGCGACAAATCCCCTCACCAGAGAGGCCATGTCCTAAAGAAGAAATGATCCATGATCAAACCAATGCACCCATATGGCGTTCTCCCACAGCGGTAGTGTAATTACGTGATTATTGGATTCTGTTCGGATAAACCATCACTCCAAATTCAACGCTTTGCGTGCCCCTTATTCGGACCCTTGTCCCCTTTCATGTCTGAAGGGACCCCCCTAACAGCCTGTTATCATGCCGCATCGGCTCACCTACCGTCCTGGGCCAACGTCCCGGACGACTGGTCATGTTTGGACAAATCCCCTAACAGTATGGATGCTCGACCCAGGGTCCGCCTACAGTCCTGGGCCAACGTCCCGAAAGATTAACCGAAAAATTTTGAGACATGGTCCTGTGTTTCGAACATGGTCAACGGTCGACCCTCATTTTTTGTCCCAATTTCAGGATAATGTAGTAAGGATACCACTTCTCCTCCATGGTTAACGGCTGCCCTTTATTGTTACTCCATACCCACAGTGCTGCGAATCTTGGGCAACATAATTCACGCTTCCCATTTCCGTCTATTCGGACCGATTTCAGTTCCCCTGGCGTTACACCATTCGTGCATAAGAGCACGCTGAAGAAACGGTAATTCGGCTGTTGTTAGGAATTTCTTCTCCGTCCAAGCTTCTCCCATCTTTCAGAAATCTGGACTGTTAATCCAAATCCCAGATGCCCGGAGCTTGGTCTCCACTCCTATGTTAGGTGGGACGAGAAGGCAACTATATCCTGTTTCTCACATCGGGCTTGACCCACGTGAGCTTGGGGAATTATCAACGAACATCCCGCAGACATTGTAGGGATGTAACGAACCAATTCAAACAGTGGAAATCGTGCATGCTACGGCATTCAATACAAAGGAGGAAGAAATTGAAGCACAAAAGTACCAATAAATGGTTTTTTAGTTTGTTACAGTACCCGGGGGTCAACTCCCCCCATGGATGGGTTGACCCCATCAAAATAGCGATGCGGCTCCACCAACCTTCGGCTTGTGGCCCCCAAGACTTGTTGCTGCTGACTCAGCTCCTACTCCTCCTCAGCAGCGGCATGGCATAGTTCTTCAGCCTTGACTCTCGACCTCTCTACCCCAACCTGAATGGAAGCCATCATTCTAGAAGCATGCCTCATATGCTCCTCTACCTCTTCCACCTGGGCCTTCATCCATGAGATCAGCTCAGATTGTGCATTAAGAGAGGCTGAGTGCTCATCTGCCTGGGTCTGCACCTGTTGAACCTCGCTTTCAGCCTCCTTGAACTTCTTGATGTTTGTCGCCTTCCTCCCCTGCCAGCCCACGCTGAGTCCACGATCATGCATTCAGATCTTCTCAGCCATAAGATCTCGGACGAGTGCATGAGGACGTTGGCAATACACTCCCCCCGAGCAGAGTTCGCGTAGCCACGAGCGAAGTCTGTCCATTTTGTCCAGTCATAGCGCTTGGGGGGTGTCCTTGATGAAGCCTGTGATCAGCTTCCATGATCGGCGACATGATATGCTGATGTCTTCCTCATCAGAGGTCGTTTCGTCCTAGTCTGCGGGATTGGCAGGCTCGTACGCAGGATACACCCGCAGGAAGTCCTTTGCAGGATTTGCATCTGGCATTGAATCTGGTGCGACATCTAGCGCCGAAGCTGGCGCGATAGGACTAGGACCGACCTGTCGATCCTCTTCATCAAAGTCCACCTCAATGACCACAGGCACAACCCTGCTGGTGGCTCTTCCAGTGATGATGCATGTTGCAGCTCGAGGAGATGGGGGGACTATCCCCACCATCACCAACATTCCCCTAGGAGGGACGCCGCCAGACATCCTGACTAGTCTTTCCGCAACATCCCACGCCAGTCGGAGAACTGTATGACAGAGAGAGACATAAACGTTATTTGGCGTAATCTACATATGACGACAAGGAAACTGTTAGAGGAAACTTACAGAGATCGACCTCCCGGTGCTTCTCTGGAGCCGATACTTACAGGGCCCCGAGGTGAGGCCCTCCGTATAATATTGGAAGGTCTGGAGATCCTGGAGAAGCCACCTCGGGTGCTCTGGTCCCACCAAACCTGGAACTGGACGCAGCCATAGGTGCGGGTTCTGAAGGTCCTGCATGATCACACGCCGAGGGGCAAAAATGAGGCATGAAAAAAAGTTCCTCCTGCATGACTCAAACAACAGTGAGAAATCCATTATGGCCCAAGAACGGAGCATTAGGAAAGAAGTTCGAAATGCTACCTCGAGAGCCTCCGCGAAGTCGTCGGAATCTGAGCCTTGATCCCCGGACTTGCCCTCCTCCAACGGGCTCCCTCCTCCAACCTCATCCTCCAGAGAGGAGTCATCTGATTCATCCAGTAGATGGAAGCGCTCCCTCAGATATGCAGCTGACAACTATGGGGGGACCATTCGATCCAGTAGTACCCTCACCCAATCTGTCATCGGGTGCGGGACACCACTGGAACGAACATAGTCCTCCATCTCGTCCAATTATTGTTCTGCCTCTTCCAGAGACGCCATGAAACCATACCGGACAGGGCCTATTCCCGGTAACTAAATCCTGAGGTGATTCAAGTGCGCCCATATCTCGGGTGGACTAAAGAATTTCCAGTTGACACCCCAAATGTCCTAGGCCTCCGGGAAGATGGCATCCTCTGCCATGTCGATATGACACAGCCACTTCCCTAGAGCCTGAGTGGATATCCTATGAAATCCCCTCGGTGGCAGCCCATTCAGATGGCCCTGATCTTCCAGAATCACCGGGTCCTCTGCTGCTACCACACACTCGGCTGGGGCGGGTCTTGCCGCCACGGCAGCCCCGCCACCACGAGAAGCCCTTGCTGCCCTCCGACCCCGACCTCGGGATATAGGAGGTCCACCATCACCAACACGAATAGTTGGCTACTTCATCATCTCTCCCAGGTAGGTATCCTCCCAGCTAGTTTCATACTCCCTCACCAATCCGAAAGCGGTGGTGGATGGAGGTAATGTGATTCTCATTTTTTCATCTTCCCGCGTGAACATGATCCACAGCTGCATCATCACACACGGGTTCTCCTCGTGACACACCTCCCAGTAGACCTCCAGGGTCAGCCGCTGGAGGCACCTGAACTACCACGCAAACTGATGTGGCGTGTACGGTTCGCAGAGCGTCTCACGGTCCACTTGTGCCACCAAAACTCCACCTCGAATGGCCAGGAGGTAAGCCCAGTACTCTTCTGTTCCCCGCCCATTGTCAGTGAGTATCTCCTTCGGCAATGGGAAGGGGTGGAAATTAAACTCATCCGCCCTCCACACCCAGTTCATCACCATCGACACGGTTAGTTTGAACGGGACGCTCCTGACCACATTCTGGATGGAGTGGCAGAAGTTTGATCCCTTTGGAGAGATAGGGTTGGGATATTCATAAATCCCCCTGATGTGCGCCGCAACCCACCCATACAGGAGGTGGAAGGGGCCGCATATCTTTGGCAGCTTCATTCCCTCGCTAATGTGCCGCAACATTCTGTACAGCTTGGCAAGCATGGGAATCCCCAGATCGACCCACTTCCCCATGGCCAACATGGACACCATGATAAACGAGTTGGGCCACACCCCTATGTTGGTATCCCTCACCAGTAGGATGCAACCACAGATGAGAACTGCAATGAATGCCGCCAGCCTGACTATCGGCTATTGTTCATTGCTGAAACTAAAACCCCAAGTCTTCCATTGGATTTCCTCCAAGACCTGCCAATACAAGTTCTCCTTACCCTGTTGGGCTGCCCTCGGACAAGTTCGAGGCCTCGGAGGGAACACTCGATTTTGCGAGAAATTCAGGAAGCTGTTGAACCACTTATTAAAGTGGACATCCCTCACTTCCTCCTTGTCCTCTCAATGGACGAGTGCCATCAGTGCCGACGCCAGTCGCAGAATTTTCTCCGTATCCTCCCACGTGCTCATAATGGGGAGGAACTCATCAGACATGGCCCCCATGATCGGAACCCCCGAGATATGGTGGACATCCCACAGGATGATGCCAACCTCCCCGTAGTGCAGGTGAAATGTATGGGTCCCAGACGACCATCTGCTCCGCAATTCAGGCATCAATTGTTTCGGTTGGTAAATGTGGAATTGGGAGGCCCATGCCGCCTCATATAAACCCACTCTTCTCATCTTGACCCCAAACTCCTCGCATGAGGTTACTACCCTTTAGGCCCACACCCAGTCATCAGTAAAGTTGCCGCCCTGACGCAGGTCCCACTCATCGGACCACCCCTTCTTCAGATCCTACAACACTGCCTTCAGCATGGTATGGTATAGAGGACGGGATATCTACAGTTGCAGTGGCATCCCGTCAATATTGTTTACATGGTTGTAGAGACATTTGGTGGTAACGGGTGTTATGTCCTCCCGCGCATGACCATCGTCCGCCCGTAACCATTTGTGTTGACATGCCATTCTCCTAAACCAGTAAGCTTGTTCATCCCTACTCGCCTCAGGGATGAAGACATCATCCCTCAAACCGAAGCCGTACAATGGTATCTTCTTGCACAATGGATAATTCTTATGACCCTCCGATAATAGCTCTGTCAAAGAGGTATGGCCTGAGTGGCTTCAGACTATCTCCCCAAGGCCCAAACAGTTGGCCATCTCATCCCTCCAGACGACGTCTGCAAACACCCCCAACATAGCTTCCCGATGGGCCATTTCGGTCCAGACACTCAGAAAATAATTTTTCCAAAAGGATCGTGAAGCTGGGTTACGATGTCGGCTCGCGAATATCTTTCGCGAAACCAAGCCACGGAGTCTGACCTAGGCCGGCATATAAGAGTTTTCTTGGAGCGGTCACAGAGTCGGAGACCCGTGGTTCGCCGCGAAGCTCGATTCGCGGAGTGCAGGTGTGGAGTACGCAGAGATTCGTGAGATTGAGAGCGCAAAAAAGACAAGAAAATTGAGTGAAGACAAACGAGGTCGGCCCCCTATTTAAAGGCAGCAACCCCCGGAGCTTCGCGGCGCGCCCAGCTCGTAAGGAGCATCGCAGTGCGTCTGGAACTCATGGCTGCGGTCAGCACTTCGGGACCCCTCTGTGAAGTCACATCGTGAATCGCCGACAATTTTTGAGATTTTCCCTTAGACATCGACCTTTTATCCCTCCGCATCTCCATGTCTGAGGGGGACATTTTTTGGCGCCAAAATATTGCACGAAATAAAGGAGAAAAAATGAAGCCATGCACGCTGCCTCGCGAAGCACCGACGCGAAGCACCCCCGAGCATCGCGGCCCATAGAGAAGCACTGGAGGCAGTACCTCTCCGCGAACGGCCTGACGTTTGTGATCCCACCACGAAGCACCGGAGGCGGTACCTCTCCGTGAATGGCTTGACGTTCGCGAGCCCGCCGCGAAGCACCGGAGGCGGTACCTCTCCGCGAACGGCCTGATGTTCGCGAGCCCGCCGTGAAGCACTCGAGGAAGTACCACTCCGTGAATGGCCTGACGTTCTCAAGCACGCCGTGAAGCACCCTAGGTGGTACCTCTCCGCGAACGACCTGACGTTCGCAAGCCCGCTGCGAAGCACCCGCCGCCCCTTCACGCCGCCTGAGTTCTGCTTCGCGGCGGCCCTCGCCTATAAATTCTGGGTTCCCCATGAGCCCAAAAGATGGATAATCCAACCTTTCGACTTCTCAGCTGTCGAATCGCGAAGCACCCTTCACCCCGAGAATCACGAGCTCCACGAGGTACTTCTACTTTGCGTGATGCCTTTTCCTTGTCTCGTTTTGAGCCCCTCTTCCGAGGGGGATGCCATTCACGAAGCTCAAGGGAATTCGCGAAGGAGGGGGATTTCCAAGGGAACCCGGGCAGCCGCAGAGCATTTATGATTTGCGAAACACCCATCCTGGACTAGTGATCCCCATGCTAAGGCAGGATCACTACGTATCGCGAAGCAGACAGCCTCGCAGCACCTTGCCTTGCGAGGCATCACTGCTTCGCGAGGTAGTTCTCCGCGAATACTGTTCCACTTCGTGAAGCACCCCGCATCCACACCTCTACCCCATACTATGGCCAAGGCACTGGACTTCGCGAAGCACACTCATATGCTTGGAAATTCCACTTCCCATGCGACCCTCTAGGGTTGCACGATGTGATTTCAAAGTCCCATGGGCAACATCACCCGTAGAGTTGCTTCACCTAATGCTTCTTCGCATAGGCATGCTAACGGCTATTGCTTCTTCGCATAGCCATGCTAACGTGGACCCCTTGATGGTTCGCTCTATGACCCCCCTTGACCACGACCTTATTGGTACCTTGCCTCCCCCAAGGAGAAAAGGGTGTCGGTCATGTAAGTCCTTGGGGTGCGGAGTAAACCCACTTCTTCCGATCTGTAGGACGTTAAAATGCCAAGCACCTCGTCCTCAACACATGATGTTAAACTGTGACCTGACCCCATGCTTTACACACAGGGTCCCCCTAGCTCAGACATTCTTTACGCCACTCGTCACCACGAGAATGGAATCACCCCCCCCCACAAGGGATGATATCCGCCTTCTTGGGGTAGCGTATGTCCATGGGAGAAGGGAAACCACCTTGGTGTAAGCCCCCTAGCCCCTCGTGCGGGAGGTAGCACCCAAGAACCTATGTATTTCCCCACTTCCATGGTTGGTGGAGGGTGAAATAGGGAACGAGGCACCTCTCATCATTGGTTCCAAATCCCTCCCTCACCGCTCTTCGCCGCACTTCAGGCCTCCATCCTGGAATAAGTCCCAGCACCACGGGCAGCCTAACGCGTAAGCCCCTATTCAATTCTCAAGGATTCACCCTTCGCGACGTGATCGTCAGGTCCATGCGACCTCTTGTTTGTCACACCGAGCATGAATCACGTGGGCTTAGGGCAAGCATCATCCATGGCAATGCCCCCGTCCAGCATGACGTTACACTGTATGTCGTCCCGCATAACGTTAAACTATATGCCCTTGTCCTGCATGACATTAAACTACACATTCATTTGAACTACGAGGACTTTGATCCATGTCAAGGCACGGTATCTAGGAATCCTCCACGACGTTCAATCCCACCCGTCATTATTTCAAATCGAGTTCCACCTTCGTCCTGCATGACTTTAAACTACATTCTAGTCTGACGACAATCCGTTGTGACCAACCCGAACTACGAGGACTTTTATCCATGTCAAGTCATGGTACGTAGGAAGCCTTCACGAGGTTCAATCCCACCACTAGTGGACCCCTATGTCTACATTCATGTCAGTTCACCGATGAAACACCTTTTAACTATGAGTTCATTGAACTATGTCAAGGCACGGTACGTAGGAATCCTCCTTGAGGTTCAAGCACATCTCCCATCGGACCAAGGTCATTTCCTCATGTTGGTTCGCCGAAATCTGCACCATTTTGAACAACTTGGTCTTTGATCCATGTCATTACATGTTATGTAGGAAGCCTCTATGAGGTTCAAGCCCACCGCCCGTCGTTTATTCGCGTCAGGGTTCACTCTTGTCCAGTATGATGTTAAACTGTACACCCTTGTCTAGCATGACGTTAAACTATATTACAGCCCTACGAAAAGCTGTTGTGACCACCCGAACTACGAGGAATTTGATCGATGTCAAGGCATGGTACGAAGGAAGCCTCCCTGAGGTTCAATCCCATCACCCATTGGACCACAGTCCACCATCAAGTCGGTTCGCCGACGAAGCCCCCTTTGAACTATAAGGACTTTGATCCATGTCAAGGCATGGTACGTTGGAAGCCTCCCAGAGGTTCAAGCCCACCACCCCTTGGTCATCCTGACATTCTTCACATCAGTTCATCAACACCCGGGCAGCCTAGTGTGTAAGCCCCACACCATCTGGACCAAGGTCCTCACTCACATCGGTTCGCCGACACACCACCTGAACTACGTGGTCTTTGATCCATGTCAAAGCATGGTACGTAGGAAGCATCACCCGGTCATTCCGACCTCACTCACGTCGGTTCATCACATCCCACATGACATTAAACTACATTCCAGTATGACGGCAAGCCATTGTGATCACCCGAACTACGAGGAATTTGATCCATGTCAAGTCATGGTACGTATGAACCTCCCTGAGGTTCAAGCCCACCACCAGTGGAACCGCCATGTTCACCTTCACGTCGGTTCGCTGAGGATTCCCATCGGACCAAGGTCCACCTTCAAGTCAGCTCACTGACAACATCCGTTGGACCATGGTCCATCTTCACATCGGTTCGTCGGCACCATCCCGAACTACGCAGACTTTGATTCCCTACCACGGGGATACATAGGATGTCTCTTCGAGGCTCAAGCCCAACTTCACCATCGCCCCTGCGATGGTCCCATTTCATTCCCCCTCAACTTCGTTCATCCATCCATCATCCACCCTAATTCTCACCCATACCGTCATATCCTGGCGAGATCACGTCGTTCCGCTGGACGTTAAACTTGCGACCTACCTCGTGATAAACATGAGATGCCGGAGGAAAACCTCGAATGGCACGTCTTTGGCATAACCATCTCCGCTGGACATTAAACCTGCTGCATACCCTATGTTGAACACATGAAGCTGAGGAAAACCTCATATATATATCTATGGAATATAATTCCCGACGCTCGATGTGGGATTCCTCGGGCGTCCACGCCCTCGAGAAGCCCCATGACAAGGGACAAAAGACAGACACGCCAGTTCCCCAGGATCCCAACTTGCTACTGATGCCTCGATGTGACTACTCCCCCAACTGACGGTTTCTGCCCGGACCGAACCCTTTGGAATGTCCTGACTGAATCATTGTAATTAACCGGCGTCCATGGAAACATGGCACTGGCAAGAGTTTCATGAAAAACGTGTTAAATCTATGAGGGAGACCCATACTAGGTGATGAGTTCCGAGGAGGAATCCACGGATGGAAGAACTGACATCCCATCATCCCAGTTTCGATCAAGGAGCAGACGTCCCTGAATAAGGAGCGAATGCTGCCCACCTTTGGAAATCGGGAATGCGGGGCAACAATGCCACATGTCCTCCTCCGCAGACGGACAGATATACGTGTGCGCCCCGACGAAAAGCATCAAAAACAATGTATTTATATGTCTGATTTATTATAAGTAAACATAAGAAACATGCATATATTTAATTATAAATAACATTTAATTATGAAAAAGGATAAAATATTAAAACCATAATATCAATATAAATTTAATACTTAGGAATAAAATTAGTCACCACCAAAAAAGGCAATAATACCCCCTTAAAATAGTTTGAAAATCCATCGAATGTCAAAAAATCATGGTACCCTGACTAAAAACTCTATTTTTGAGATCTTATGAGATTTTTTGGCATTTAAACATATGGTAGAGGTTTACCATTGTCACTAAGTGTGTAGATCTCATAAAAAAAATTGAATTGATATGTGGTAGGGCATAAATGGACACCCAGATCAAAAGTTATCACTCCTTGAAGTTTGAGATACGATTTCAAATTATTTTAGATATTTTATTATTATTTTGATTTTATATCGTCAAATTGATATTAAATGACTATGAATCGGAAATAATAAGAAAATTATTAATTAAAAATATTTTTTTTATTAATTTTGTAATCCATTTTCACATGATATCTTATATATTAAGTGTAAAATTCTATTTAGCTTATCTAAAACACATTTTAAAAAATATATATTATATTTATATCAATATAAATATATTTATATATTAATATATTATTCTTAATGAATTTTTCTTATGTAAATCTATATCAGTGCTAGTAAAAAAGTGTTGATAAAGAGGGGTCGTTATCAGTGCTTCTAAAAAATCCCTGATAAGGACCCCCCCTTTAACATTGTTTTTTTACAAGTGCTGTTAAACGATCCCATTTATCAGTGCTTTTTTAAAAGCGCTGAAAAAGGTCCCCCTTTAAATTTTTTTTTATCATTGTTAAAGACCTCCTTTAATAATGTTTTTTAGCACTAACAATGGGGGTCTTTAACATCATTTTTATCTAGGGCTGTTAAAGCCCTAGTATTGGATAAACCTAGTTTTGTAGTAGTTTCTGTTGATGCACATGAATAGAAATACTATAAAATGATCATTAAAAATATTTGGGGAAAATATCCTATGATTATGAAAACCTTTTGGAAAAAATTATCATTGAAAATCACTTTTGAAAAAAATTTCTTTATAAAGTAACCTTTTAGAGATTAATGGGAAGCTTCAAAGAAATGACGATAGGTAAATCCATACTTGTCGTGTGAGGTAAAAGAACATTCTATTTGCACGGTTAGAGGTTAGAAATATACATTGTTTTAAAAGGGAAAAGAATATTCCTTTGGAAACAATGGTAAAAGACAAAAAGGATAAATATTTCTTTACCAAATCATTTTAAAAATATTTTTGGTAACATTTTTTTAAAACATTATTTTTAAAATAGAACAGGTTCTCCAACTAAAGAGATAAATAAATTGGGTTTTCTTAAAAAAATTCTAAAACATTTTCAGTACCAAAGAGTGTATAAATGGTACTAATACATGAAAATAGTCATGAATAACAAGATAATAATGAAATGATTTGTTGACAAAATTTTATACAATTTCCTCTAATGGAAGTTCCATTGCAAGATCATTAGTACTATTATTGTGGAAATTACTCTGCAAACATCCCAAGGTGTCCCATACAACTTTGAAATTTTTTAAATCATAAGCCTCATGAAGAAATAATATTGAATGGATTTTTTAAATACAATGACGTTACATAATTCAGGATATTATATATCAAAATGGGTAGTATATACACCACACAAAATAATCAAAATTTTAATATGACATTTATGTCACAGATATAAAAAGTGAGATGTGAATCCATTACATTGAGTTTCCTTTTGGGTGAACATCCTTTCACTTATTCTATAATAAAATTATTTTAATTTTATAATTTATTGAGAATATTTTTCAAGTTTATAATTAATTTTATTTCACGTTTTACTATGTTTTATAAAACTGCATGAAAAATTCTGTTTATGTTGGGTGTTTAGAACAAATTCGGATTATGTGTCAAACACAACATTGTTAGGTCATGTATGGCTAAAGGGGTCATTATATAACATCTCAAAAATAATAATAATGAAATAATTATCTTATATTTTCATTAATTATGCATTTTAAATAAATCATTAAATTTGGTTATGAAAAATGAACCAATGTTACAGTCATGGAGATTGTTGGTTGTACGTACACATGAGTAATGCTCTTATTTTTCAATGATTGTTATGGAGAGAATATAAGTAACACCATATCTTTCCAAATTGATCATTATATCATAAATGACATATTATTAAATCATATATACTTTTATATGGAATTATTGTGATGTAAAATGAGTCACATCATGTTGAGGAGACTGTAGTCCACATGTCCACGAACGACATTATAACTTTTTAAGTGTGTGAAAGGGTAATAAAGAAAATGATATATATATATATATATCTCTATATATAATATATATACAGAAAGGTAATTATTTCATTAATATAATATAATGTTTTTTATGTCACATATTTTTAATTATAATCCTCATTTATACGTTCCATGGATCGTGCGAACAAATCACATCTCTTTGAGGGGGCGGTAATCCATACTTCCTCAAATAAAGTTATCATATTAAAAAAATTGAAATTATTAATGTTATGTGTTATAAAAAAATTAAACAAGTATAAATAAATAATAAATATCATAAATATCATATATAAACAGAGTTTCCATCATAATTTCAAACATGAAAGTTGGTAAACGAAAGTGAACAATCATCATTTCGTGAGGCAGTAGTTTGTCGTACATAGATACAATATGTTTGTTACCCATTAGATAGAAGCGTGTGTAAGTGTAGGTATAACCATTAGCATAAAAAAATACTAGAATATTAAGGATAAGTGTGTTTTTATATAATATTATAATAAAAATGTATTAGGACTTGTTGAATGGAAATAAAACTAGAAAGCTTGAGAGAAGGCATTAACTCTTAATTGGGAAACTACTTTTGGTTTCTACCGAAAGGATTCCTTGGAAGGATTTATACTAAAATGGAGGCTTAAAGTTTTATTTGAGGGATATTATGAAGCTATATGGGAAGATATTTTTCAAATCTAAGTGTTTTGAGATGTGTCAAGAATGGGGAGAGGTGGCGGCCTTTTATAAGGGAGGAAAAGGACTCACTTGGTCTTTTGAAATCAAGTTAGGTGTGCCCGTGTTTTAACCAAAAAAATATCATAAAAAATAAAAAAAATAAATAATGGATTTTTAATGTCCTAATTATTTCTATAAATTTTTTTTGGAGAAGTTTATAGGTCATTTTCCCCATAATTTAATGGTTTAGTCCTTTATTAAGCTTAATTTTACCTTAATAATTGTAATTAATTTTAATTACATTCACTAATATTTTTATAAAAAAACAAATTTGGTCTTATTAGAAATTATAAATTATTTTTATTCCAAATATAGAATCCATTTTTAAAAATTCAAATCACAGAAGTGGTATCAATCAATTTAAATTTAATCCCGAAGATGGGACGATAATGCAAGTTTTTAAGGTAAAAAGGTTTGAAAGTTTGCTATTTTTTATAATCAATTTAAAATTAAAATTTATTCAAATGACATAAGTTGTATTAATTTATAAATAAATTATCTAATTTAACTTTAAAACCAATTAAAAATATAATTTATCCTTACAAATAAATTAGATAAAAAATAAGTTTTAAACTAAAATTCAGTATTTTTAACTATTCATTAAATATGAAATGATTCAGAAAAATTTCAAAAAATCACCCTAAAATAATTATAACATTTATATTTCCATGATTATGTTTATTTATATATATTAAATAAATTAAAGAGTCAAAATTCAAATTCAAAATGGGTTCTCTATTAAAATGTGGTAGAATTGCCTTTATAAAAATATAGGTTTTATATGTAAAATAGGGTTTATTATTATATTATTCATATCAAACATAATGTATAAATAAAAAAATATTTTATTTAATATATAACATATATATTTCGTTAAAATCATTCATTAATTTTAATTAACTATGTTTATTAAGACAAAATGCCTTTGGATGTATATAAATAATAATATTTCTTTTTTTATCCAATTGGTTCTTATTTTCATTTATCATTAGTTGGTAACCAATGAATTCATTTTATATTTATATAAACCATAAATTTTCATAAGTTAGTTAATAATATTTATAACTGCTAACATAATGGCTAGGTTAAATTATATTATATTAAATAATAATATTTTAATAATACATTATTATTTGGTGAAAATCGGTCTGGCGTGTAATGGAAGCTATCAAGGAAGGTCATTTTTACTGGTAACACAAGATATCTAAGAAGGACACTCTTGCATGTAACATAATCTATCAAGGAAGGCCTCTCCTGCATGAAACACAAGCTAACTCAGTGTTGCATGTATTGAAATACATATAATCTATTTTAAATAGTAAATATTTTATAATGTATCAAGATATTTTATAACCTTACGTGTTCAGAGTCGCATGTCATACATGTTATAGAATAAAAGGTTCTTAATTTAGATTTTCAGTTCATCACATTCTCCCCACCTTATTTAAATTACATCCTCGTAATCTAAACTCGATCATGGTGATAGATTGTTTGATACTTCCTATGATTGAAATCCCACATACTGATAAGGGTTTAGAAGTCATCCTCTATAAAAGAGAGAATAAAAAGTATATAGGTCACATGTACTACCATGTAATTAGGTCTCTAATAGGAGAACATCAGTGTAATGTAGAGATTCATACTTGCAGTAAAAATGTAAATATTTATAAGGAGTGAATGGGGTCATCAATCACAAACAAGTGAATGATCAATGGAAAGTTGAGTACCTCAAAGCCATAAATCCGTGATGAGTTAGAAGACCAATGATTCAATAGAAATTATGATTTTAGGAAAACATTTTATTTTTAATACATTTTTCTAATGTTGGGTAATTATTTTACTACTTAAGAATATAATTAAATATTCTTATATGATAGGTTTCAATTTCATATGAAAAATCCTAAATTTTGGTTTTACTCCGATCAAATTCTAATTCATTCCTTTACTCCTAGAAATTAATTTCAAATAATGAATTTTTATTCTCTAATAACTAAAAGAAACATTTAAAGGATCTTGAGGCCTATAAAAGAGTGAAAATTCTATCTATTTTCTTTAACTATCTTCCAAAACCAATATGGTTAATAGATTAATATCTGATACTCAAAAGTGAAACTACTGGTTTATCATTAACATTTATTCATCAAATTGTTTAACTAAAAATATGTATAAATAACCCAGAAATTTCATAGGTTAGTGGTTTCAAAGAAACCCTTATCATCCTTTTTTCATGGGTTTAAGACACATAGCCTTGCCAGATTTGATTGGTTATCACCCAACTTATAGGTCATCCTTTTCTAAAAAAATTAAAATAATTACTAAATTAAATTTGATGTAAATCCTTTAAATTAGGTTAATCACAAGATAGACTTTTTACTAAATATTTCAATACAACCATAATACATAAATACTTCATCCACATATTTCTTTATAGATCATTCCTTAGTCCAGAGTTTATCAACAATATCATTTATAGGATTTTTAAATCATGATACCCTATTTTCAATCTAAACACTATAGTTTTAACCTAGGTTATTCATTGTCCAAATCCTTCATGGTGGTTTTTAAAGAAAATATAAATTATCCTAAACATATCCCCCATGAATGTCAAAGTAGTTGTGCAGTAAGGCCCATTGTTGTATACGAGGTTACCCCAAGTTAGGTTCAAAATACCTTGTCATAGTTATTAATCCTAGATACATATGTATCAAAACCAAATACACTTGTATTATCCAGACATGGATGTATTTCTAGAAAGAACCACATAATATCTACCTTACCAAAATTCAAGGATTTTCTTCCTTACTTATCATCAAATTCTACCTTAGGTCTATTTTCTCTAACCTATGTTTTCCTAAATCTAGTTCCCAAGGATGATACAAAACTTCCTCTGGTACCAACAGTAGTAACCTGACCCCATAAGGCACAGAGTCGGTGTCTACGACTATTACATTTGAAATATTACAAGGATTTAAATACTGAAGGATCGAGAGATTAGTATTCTTGATAAACAATATACAAACATGAGAAAAGAATACACTGATTCAAACATAATTTTTAATTCTTTCAAAGTAAATATCTTCTAGGATAAATCTAATCCATCTAATAAATCCCTGTATATCATTCAAAGTATGCTTCTTGGATGAGTAGGCAAATAAACATAAAAAAGGGAGAGATGAAATTGACAGTAAGGGAAAAATATAGTGGAAGTAATAAAGAATCAATGAGAATAATAGTTATGACATGGTGAATAACAGAACTCATATTCCATATAATCAATAAACTAAGAATGAAGTTCACAATATAATAAAGAAAATGAGAAGGAAGTTCATAAATATTATGGAAAGGTAATAACTGAAAACACATTCCATTGAAATAACTAGATAAGCAAAATAAATATGGAAAGGTAAGAAACTGAAACACATTCTATCTAAATATTGGAAAATGAAATGTATCCATAGATATGTCGATGTAAAATATCCTGAATGAATAATAAATAAAAATAAACG
This sequence comes from Viscum album, assembly GCA_963277665.1. Lineage (NCBI taxonomy): Eukaryota > Viridiplantae > Streptophyta > Magnoliopsida > Santalales > Viscaceae > Viscum > Viscum album. The sequence continues at coordinate 955,655,532 of OY728148.1, read as the reverse complement.
ATGGAAATTATTTCTTAATAGACATCATGTTTGAGGCACATGAAAACCTATACGATCAATAAATTTCACAAGACTGTTTAAACAATTCTAATTTGTGAAACTAATTTTTCTCAGGAGAACCAAACGATTCATTGAGGACCTATATAAATTTCGGGCTCCTCCCGTCATTGCCTATCCAAATCATTCCTCATATCGAATAATAAAAATAAATAACATGCCTTGTCAAATATCTGTATTGAATAAAGGATATGAAATTATCAAAATTTTCCCAAATAATAAAATAACTACCAAGTAGATATTGTATGTAAAATCATATATGTTTTAGGTAATATTAATATACATGATGAATGAAATGGATAATTAGGGGGAAATTAAATGTTCAATGATCATAGAAGATTGATTATATCAAGGGGAATAACAACTGATTCAAATAAGTGAATGTGAATAATATCCTTAGACAAATCAATAATATGCCACCCAGAGGAAGAATAAGGATGATATCAATAATAAAATCTCAAGTTGAGTAAAAATAATTTGTTATTGTTGATGATGAATAGAAATACTATAAAATGATATTTAAAAAAATCCTTGAGGAAAATATCCTTTTATTATGAAAAACCTTTTGGAAAATTTTTTCTTTGAAAATCAATTTTAGAAACATTTTCCTTAAAAATTATCCTTTTATACATGAAAATAATTATTCAAATAAATGATGGTGGGTAAATCTGTACTTGTCATATGAGGTAAAAGAACATTCTTTTTTCATTGTTATTGGTTAAAAAAAGAATTGTTCATTAAGTGATAAGAATATTCCATTGAAAACAATGGTAAAAGAAATAAGGGTAAAAATTCCTTTACCAAATCATTTTAAAAACATTTCTCAATTTTTTTTTTAAAAAATGGGTTTTAGAAGAAAACAGGTTCTCTGACTAAATAGAGAAATAAAGTTGACTTTTCTTAAAAACATTTTCTAAATAATTTTGAGTACCGAAGAGTGGAAACAAATAGTACTAATACTTGAAAATTGTCATGAAAACCCAGATAATAATGAATGGTTTTATTGAAAAATGGATATATAGTATCCTAGAATGGAAATTCCATTTAAAGATCATTAGTACTAGTCACAAGAAAAATAATCTTTAAACATCCCAAAGTGTCCCATAACACTCTAAAACAATTTATATCATAAGCCTGATAAAGGAATAATATTAAATGAATATTTTAAATACCATAAAGATAAAATAATTAATGATATAATATATCAAAATGGGTAGTATATACACCACACAAAATAACTAAATGGTGAACATGACATTTATCTCATATATGTAAAAAGATAGATGTAAATACCTTACCTTGAGTTTCATTTTGGGTGAATGTCCTTTGACTTCATATATAATAATCTTATGTTGATTTTCTAATTTCTTCCAAAAAATTTTCATGTTAAACATTACTTTTATTTCACTTTATACTATGTTGTATACAACTACTTAAACAATTCTGTTTAAATCGGCTGTTTACACCAAATTCGGATTATCAGTCAAAAACAACATTGGTAGGTCAACTATTGTCAAAGGGGTCATTATATGACATCTACAGAATAATAATCATGAAATAACTAACATATTAATTCATTAATTATATATTTAAAATAAATTATTAAATATTTTTATGAAAAGTGAACCAACATTACAATCATGGTGAAGGTAGGCCGTATGCACGCATGAGTGACGTTCTTATTTTTCAATGATCGTTATGGAATGAAGGTAAGTAACACCAAATATTTATGGAATGACCAATATAACATAAATACTATATTATTTAATCATATATACTTATATATATAATTATTTTGGTGTAAAATGAATCACAACATGTCGAGGAGGAAGTAGTCCACACATCTATGAACGACGTTGTCACTTTTTTAGTGTGTGAAACGGTAATAAAGAAATTGATATAGATATATATAGTATATTTGAAAAAAGGTATTTTTTTATTTATATCATATAGTGGTTTTTTATTTCACATATTTTTAATTATAATCACTCTTTATTCATTACATGTATCATGTGAATGAATCACTTTTCTTTGAGGGGGTGGTAGTCCACATATCCTCAAACGATGTAATCATATTAATGAAAAATGGAAAGTATTAAAGGTGTGTATTATAAAAGGATTAAATTAGAATAAAGAATTTATGAATATCATTTATATCATATAATAATATATTTTCCATCATAATGTCCTACTATGAATGTTTGAAAAGTAAAATGAACAATGGTCGTTTTGTGAGGTGGTATTTCACTATACACAGACACAATATGTTCATTACCCATTAAATGTAAGTATGTGTAAGTGTAGGTATTACCCTTAGAATTAAACATACTATTATATTGATGATGTGGTTTTTTATACAAGAATTTAATAATAAAATATGAGGGGTTGGATAATGTAAATAAAACAAAAAATCATGAGAGAAGATGGTACCTCTTAATCTGGTAACTACTTTTTGTTTGTACCAAAAGGATTCCTTGTAAGGATTTCTAACCAAAGGGTGGATTCATGGCCTAGGGTATGGATTTTGGGAATCTATATGGGCAGATATTGGTTGAAACTAATTGTTTTGAGAGGTGTCATGAATGAGGAGAGGTTTTGAATTTTTATATGGGTGGAAAAGGAATCACTTGGTATTTTGAAAACAAGGTAGGTTTACCCACATTTTAACCTAACAAAAAGTCATAAAACCCAACCAAACTCAATAATTGAAGGTTAATGGCCTAATTATTTCTATAAAATTGGTTTTGGACAAATCATGAACTTGAGCCATACATTGTGGAAATGTATGTTGATATGTCACTAATCTGATGCGATCAAGGATCTCAAAGGGGCCAATATTCCTCAGGATAAAACATCCCTTTCATTACAAAGTGTATGACTCTATTCAATGGTTATATTCAAAGGAATTTTTTTTCTATAACATCATAATGAATGTACCTTTAGTTGTAGTTAGTATAGCTCTTTTACTGACTCTAGGTAGCTTTTATATGTTTTTGTATGGATTGAAACTTCTTTTCCATCACTTTAACAAGATTAGGTCCATGTATCTTTCATTCCACAACTTCATCCCAAAAAAATTTGAGTTCTAAATTTCATTACATTCAAAGATTCATATAGATCCATTTAAATACTCTAGTGTAAGTTGTTTCTATATTAGAACTCAACCAATGGGATATGTTGATCACATACCCCTTTAAATTCAATCAAATGTGATCTTAGCATGTCCTCAAGTGTTTCAATTGTACCTTTAGATTTTATATCAGTTTGGGGGTGATAGGTCTTGCTAAAATTTAATTTAGTACAAAAATATTATTGAATGCTTCTATAGAATATAGAGGTGAACCTTGGATCACAATCAAATATGATCTAAAGTGGAACACCATGAATCCTCACCATTTCCTTCACATATATCATAGACAGTTTTCAATTGAGAAATATTCCCAAATAGTGATAAAGTGGTCAGTCTTGGTGAGTCAATCCACCACACTCCATATCGTATTTTTTTTGTGGAAGTTTTTAGGAGATTTTTGATAAGGTCCATGGTTATATTCACCCATTTCCACATGGTTATAAGAAATGGTTTCATAATCCCTTTCGATTTTTTCACTCTACATTAACGTGTTGGCATACCAAACACCTTTATATATACTCTGTAATCTCCTTCTTCATGTAGTCCAATCAAAAGTGTTCTTAAATATCATGGTACATATTAGTACTTTTGGGGAGGTGTAGAAAGATAGGCTATGTGCATTATACAATAGCATGGTCTTTTTCTTATGTGATGAATGAACCCAAATCATCATTAAAAACTAAATTACTCCATCCTCATAAATTCGGAACACATGTAAATCCCCTTCCTTTATTTATTTCAACTTTTTTTAGCTCCAGATCATCCCTTTATGTCTCCTTGATTTTATCTTATATAGATGGTTGGGAAATCATTTAGGAGAGGTAGGATTTATTCCATATAATTATGATTTCAAGATATATACTTTTCATTTGCAAGAAGATAAGGTCTCTCTCAATTTGCCACATGGATATAGTAGCATGTTTTTTTTGTTAAGAGCATCATCTACCTTATTCTCCTTTCTCAGATTGTAGTTAATCAGGAAATCGTAGTCCATGATTAGATCAAACCATTTTATTTGATGCATATTGATATAATTCTTTGTGAATAAATACTTTTGACTCTTATGATCGGTATATATGTCAAACTTCTCCCCATAAAGATAGTGTGACCAAATATTTACTGCTAAGATCATATCTTCCATCTCCAGATCATGCGCCATGTAGTTCTTCTAATGGATCATTAACTATCCTGAGGAATAGGATATCACTTTATCATTCTGCATGAGTACACAACCCAAGAATTTCTTTGAATCATCATTATATATCACAAAACCTTCTCCACATATTGGTAGTGTGAGTACATGTTAATACCAAGATGATAAGGATGAATATCATATTTAGGTATTATTTTTTGGTGTCAAGGAAGTTTAAGAAGAAAATAAATCACCTCACTTTTTATTTGGTGAAAATCTGACTGACCATCGTATTCAAAAAATTAATACTCACAATTGTTAAGAAAGTTCATTTTATTGGGAATATTTTTTTTAAATGAAGAGGATCATTATACTCACCCTAAATCTATAATTAAAGGTTTAATTGTAATGGGGAAAAATCAAAGTCTTCCGGACTTCGATGAAAATATAATGTTGATTTTCTAATCATGGAGTTCTCATAAATCATTAGTACGTTAGAAAACTAGTGATGAATAATTGATGAAATAAAGGGAAGAAAAAGATTCTACCAATCATATTGAGTTTGATCATAATCATACCAATCGTATTCTAGTTGAGAAGGAAAGAAAGATGTTGATAAAATATAGGTAAGTAGAAACACTTTACTTGGTAGGTTATATGATGATGAATATGATATTCCACATAATCAAAGTCATGAAGGAATTAATAGTACTTGATGCAAGTTTATGAAAGAATAAATTAGATGAATTTGAATCATTCTAGTATAAAAATAATTATAATGATATTTCTGGATGAATAATTGTTTAATGACCAAGGAGGATGATCATAATGAAGGTGCTAGTGTTTATTTAAACAAAATGCCAAATATATTTACATCCTAAAAGAAAGAAGTTAGCAAGCATCATATTCAAAAAATAAATAAGCTCTTAATGTTGATCCATTGGATTTAGTATGTAATCATATTCATCAAAGGTTGAAGTTTTTGTGATAAAAATTGACCGGTATCATATTTAGAAGAGAAAGAAGTTGATGAAGTTGAAGCTACTGATAACGGTCCATCAGACTCTGTATGCCATCACAATCATCAGAGGAAGAAATGTTTGAAACTGATGAATGTAACGAAAATAAAAAGTATGTGGTGGCGAATATGAAGAATTAATTGAGAGATTTATCAATAATTTAGTTAACCATTTAAAATAGGTTTGATTACTTTGATTATCATTCAAGTGGTTGAAGACAATAGTTAAAGAATAATATATTATTTTACATTTGTCTTCATTGTAATCAGGTGGACCATAATGACTAATCAGAATGGGAAATTAGAATCAGACTAGTGTTTTTAAAGAATGTATAAATTATAGATAAATCTATTTGAAGATTCATGATGGTTCGAGAAGTGTTGAGAAGAGTTTATGAAGGCAAGATGCACCTGAAATTCAAAGGAACATATAGATTCGTAAAATGTAATTGAGAGGAAAAATTTTCAGGAATCCCACCCAAACCATTTTTGGGGTGAGTATGAAAGAGAAATTACTTTGTAATTTACGATAGATGTACTATTCATGGTGAATAAGACAGAAGGAAAAGATTTAGAGAGAATAAGAGGTTTCCTGATTGTATATTGTTGAACAAGTATTTCATATAGAAGATGCATATGAGAAGATACAAGATTGTATACAACTGGTCATCCTATTGGACTGAATCATCAGACTGGTAAATTGTATTGGGATTTATAGATTAATGAAAATTGGTTCAAATTTTTTTCAAATATATTCTAACAATGTCATATATTTATCTTATTGATAAATTAGACCAGGAGAATCAGACTGAGTTTTATAAAAAATTCCATAAAAGTTCTTACCAACTTCTAGGTAAGAAAGTAAATATTTTTTATAAAAAATTACACATTTGTGAAAGTTGATAAAGAAGAATCATAACTCGTTTTGTTAAAAAACTTTGTATTACATCTTTTTTTCTGGAAGGATAATATGCACTAATGAATTGTTTACATAGTGACACACAAGTGAAAGGGAATATCCTAATCAATGTATTCTAAACAAAATGATTGTATTCTAGTGGACTGTGTGGTATTATATCATTTTCAGACAATAACATCGATTTTGATATTCTTGTTGATAAATAATCCTTGTAAATTCTTGTGTTCTTATAGATGTGGGTTTTAATTATTTTCCATAGGAAAAGAAATATTTAACAGGAGGAATTTTTTTTAATAAATAAGGAAATATAAAAGAAAAATATATCACTATGTCACTCTTCCCCATCTCAGTGATACAATTATCTTGACTGGGAAATTACCATTAGTATCAGAGATAGGTTCCCTTCATTTATTCTTTGTTCATGTTTTGAAGAAAATTTGATGGATAATTTGAATTGTGTCAACAATAAAGGAATCCTATTTTTAGATGGTAAGAATTATCATATCTGGAATATATAATGATTCCCCAACTTATGTCTATTAGATATGATTTTCTTGAAGAAGAAAATGATGTATTTCCTCCTATTGATGATATAGTTCATCTTAATCTATTGATATGAATAATATTGAGAGTGATGGAAAGGGCAAGAATTATTTACTATCATCACTTTCAAAAAGGTAATTTTCAAGGGTAAATGGTATTTCCTTTGATAAAGGTATATGTTATAAGCTTAAAAACATATATGAGGTCAATTCAAAAGTGAAGAAGAAAAATTAAAAATCTAGAGGCTGAAGTATGTAGCCTTGAAAATGGGTGGGTATGAATCTATTGGGGACTTATTTAGCAGGTTAAATAACATCAAAAACACTATCATATGAATTAGTTAAAAGTTCGAGGATTCTATAGTTATTGAAAAGATATTAAGAATTATTCCCAACTAGTTTTATGCTAAAGTTTATTAATTGGAAGATAGATATCATAAACAATTATCTATAAATGATTTTCATAGAACTGTCATCACTTATAAAATAATAATTTATAAATATATGAAAATAAAAATAAAACTTGATAGAGAAGTTTTGTTCAATACTGTGAAGAAAGAGAATTCAAAGAAGATTATTATTGAAGACGAAGGTGGTTATTTTGATTCTGAAAATGAGGTATGTAAAAATCTTGATGATATTTTATCCTTTTATTCTAAAAATTTGAGAAGAGGTATAGGTAATTATAAATGGAATTTTCCTTTGAAATGTTTTGAATATGCATTCATTGGGAACTTTACAAAAAAATATCCACAAAGAAAGAAATAAAAAGATGGCGATGAAGAAGAACTAAGGAAAGAAGGTCATGGAAGAAATATGGTGCAAAGGATGATTTTATTCAATAGGGAAGGGTAAAAAATTCTCAAAATCTAAAAGGTGTGTTTTCTTTTCTAAAGATAATGAATAAGAAGATAGTAAATATAAATCCAAAAATTCTACTAAGCATATTGGTAAGAATACTTTTAGTGTAATAATTAATGATGAAGAATTCAGAATCAGCAATTTTGATTAACAATAAACTCAACTTAAATTTATTTTAAAATATGATTGGAAATTTATTTGAGAAAAATTAGAAGTCTTGAAAAACAAAACAAGATGTTGGAAGATGAATGTTCCTCATAAAAAATTCATGAAATGTTTTTAGATGAGAAGAAAATGATGCAACTAGATATTAGTGATTTGAAAATATATCTTAAGGAAGAAAATAATCATAATGAACATCTAGAATTGATGTCAAAGGTATAAAAATAATAGTTAGAACATGTCCAGTAAAAACATTGTAAATATGAAAATAAAATTATATTTTCCATAAATTCGATATTTGAAGTTGGTGAAAGTTTTTATAAGGAATCCTGATAAGGATAAAAAAAATTAACCATCAAAAGTTGATAGGAATGATAGAATTATTTCTTGAAATTAGAATTCTTAGAAATTTATGTATGTGGCTAAGATTAACAATGTTTATAATTCACAAGTTTTTGAAAAACCTGAGTCTAAAAATGTTTCTAAAAATTATGAATATGTAAATGTTTCTATTATTTCTAGTTATGACAAGGATAGAAGGATAAATAATCTAAAAAAGAAGATTCTGATTGATAACAAAAAGGCTGGTGGTCAAAAAAATTCAGATAAGAAGGTTTCTAAGAAACATATTCATAACTCGAGTCAGTATAGAAGCTATAGAGGAAAATATTCTTTTCATGGTTACTATCGATATTGTGATGGAATCTAAAATAAATCAAATATGTATTGGTTCAACCAAAAACATTACTACTATTCCATAGTTTATGAAATTCATAGGTTTAGGGAAGTCAATCTTCTCAAAAGAATAAGTTTGAAAAAGTAGTTCTAAAGAAACCTGATAATGATGGTGTAAAAATTAAAAATAGATTCCAACCCCAAGAAACTATTTTTGAGAGATGTGAACAACCAGGTAATCTTTCTAAGGGTTTTATTTCTTTGTTACCGACACAATATAATTTTCCTAACATTTATCTTAAGCTGAAGATGAAGAATGAAAAATCTCTTGTTGTTAAAACTACCCTCAAATCATTTAAAGGTGAACAACCTTGGATTCTTGATAGCGGGTGTTCCTCACATATGAAAGGATTTTAATTTTTTTTGAATAATTTAAAAGACTTCAAAGAGGTATCTATGACATTCAACAAGCATGAACCAATAATAATCAAAGCGGTTGGATCAACTATCATTTGGAAAGAAAAGTTTAAATCTAAGAAATATTTATATATTGATGTGTTAAAACATAACTTGTTGAGTGTTTCATAATTGTGCGATGAAGGTAACAAAGTTACCTTTGAGAAAGATGTATTTTTTTGTGAAAATTGATAAGGAAGAAAAGATAGTTACAAGAGGCCAACATACAAAGGGAAACCTATTTAAAGTTGGTGAGGTACAAAACTCTTGTTACTTCGGTATGGTAGAAGAAAATTTATTATGGTATAAAAGAATGGGAAACCTGTGTAAAATAAAAAATAGTAAGTTTAGAATGAGATATTTTGTTCAAGATATTCATGATTTTCAATGAATAAGATATTTTTGTTGCACTATTTTTCATACAGGAAAAATTACAAAGTCTGTGTATAAGAAAGTTGATATTTGTTCAAAACAACCCTTGGAACGTATTCATTCCGACATCTATGGACCAATGTGAAAACAATAAAAAATGATGATATTTACTTAATCACTTTCATTGATGAATTTAATCACATTAGATGTGTAATTAATATGAAACACAAATTATATGCTCTGAGAATGTTTAAAGGTTTTAGGAGAAAAGATAAGAAGAAAACTGAGTATTCAGTGAAAAGGTTGAAAACTAATAATGGTGATGAGTATAAGAATAAATAATATGAAAGTTATCCTAAGAATAATGTAATTTTTCATGAGTATAGTTCCCTATACACACCTCAACAAAATGGGGTTGATGAATGGAAGAATAGACTTTTGGTGGAAATGGGGAGAACTATGTTACTTGAACAAGGTCTTTCTCATTCGTATTGGAGGCAACCCATGAGTATTGTTCTTTATATTCAAAACTGATGTTTCTATAGGAAACGTTTTTATATGAATCTATACAAAATCTTTTATAGAAAAACTAAATGTTTGAAAAACATAATAGTTTTCAGGAGTCCATGCATTATAAATAAGAAAGGTGGAAATCATGGAAAGTTTGAGCAGAAAGGTGAAGATGGAATTTTTCTTGGTTATGCTCTTGAAGGAAGAGGGTATAGATGTTTCAACAAATAAATAGAAAGAATTTTTTATTCTAATAATTTTAATGTTATTGAAAAATATATTAATGATAAATATAATCAAATAGATAAGGATGTTGAGAAGGATTAAGAATGTTTTGTCAATTGTTATGATAAGGACACATCCAATTGTAATCCTACTCAAAAACAAGAATTAGACCCAGCTATTTCATGTGATGAAGAAGAATCTCTAAAATCACTTCCCAAGATGAGGAAGCTAGTGGAAACTCAGAACATTGTTGGAGATCAACATAAAAATGTTCAAACAATAAGAATAACAAATTCTATTACACGTACGTATTTGTATTCAAAAATTGGTCCGAATGATGTGAAATAAGATTTTGAGTATCTAGAATGGGTTCAGTCCATGAATGAAGAGATAGACCAGATAGAAAAGAATGATTCATAGGAACTCTTACCTAATCCAGATAACAAAAATGTTATTGTTACAAAGTGGGTTTCCCGGAACAAAATGAATGAATAAGGTGAAGTGATAACAAACAAGGAAATATTAGTATGTAAAGGTTACTCTAAAATTGAAGGTGATGATTTTGAAGAGACTTTTTCTCTGGTGGAAATGTTATAAATAATAATAAATTTTCCTGTTATTTCTACACAATGTAGTTGAATTTTTTTTTCAAATGGATGTAATGTCTGAAATTAGAAATGATGATTTTAATGAGGAAGTTTACATTGACTAGCCTTGTGGATTTGTTGTTGGGAAAGAGGAAAGTTATATGTGCATATTTAATAAATCCTTTTATGTACTAATGAAATCTATGAGGTCATAATATTCCAAACTGGATACTTTATTAAATAATATGTGTTTTATGAAAGGAAGAGTTGATAACAATATTTAAATCAAAGAAATTCAATAGTTTTCCTTCATCATAATTGTTTATATTAATTACATTATCTTCACTAGGAAAAATGAAAGATCTTTTGAAAAGTTTTCTAAATAAATGAAATAGTTGTTTGATATTTCCATGTTGGGTGAAATGATATACTTCATTGGGTTACAAATTTTATAAAAGAAGAAACACATTTTTCATTCTAAAGAAAAGTATGCTAATGAAATTGTTAAAAAGTTCAGTATAGAAAATTAAAAACTAGTTTACACCTCAATATCAGTGGTAACAAAGTTGAGTAAAGCTGGAGAAGACAATAAAGTTGATCAGAAAGAGGTTCCAAAGTTTATGAGAATTTTTTTATATTTTACTACCTTAGGACCGAAAATTTTTTATTATGTTACCTTATGTGAAATATTTTATAGTGATACTAAATAATAAAATTTACTTCCAGAAAAAGAATCCTCAAATACATCAAAAACCCAAAAAATTTATAAATCAGGTATGATAGCTTAGAATGTATTTATTTTTTTGGTAATTCAGATGCTGATTGGGTAGTAAATGTTGATGATAGAATATCCACATCAGGTGGAGTTTTATTTCTTGGTAAAAGATATGTTTTTTGGAATATAAATAAATATAATTCAGTAACTCTAATTTAAACTGAATCTGAATATTTTTCTACTACACAATCTGCTACCCAACTTATGTGGATGAAGAATCCGTTAGAATAATAACTTTTTGAATTGAAGTTACCCATTATCATGGGTTGTGGCAATCAATTTGAAATCAACCTTTCCGAGAATCCAGTAAAACATTCTCATTCAAAACTTATTGATATCAACAATTATTTCATCAGATATCATGTATAGAGTAATGAGTTGATGTTGGAGTATGTTCCTAAATTGGAACAAGCTACTGAAATTTTCACAAAACCATTACCCAAGGATGTATTCTCTATATTGAGCTTGAAAAAGGTCATCTAACATTTTTCTCTTCAATGTTGAGTTATGTGTCTTTGTTACCTCTCTCATCTTGTCTTTGAAAAGTGTTTTCAAGGGGGGGGGAATTGTTTTATAAATATATCATTATGGAAGCATGTAAATAGAGAGAGTTGTGGTTAAATTGTGAATTCATCATTGTAAGTGTGTGAAATATTCTAACTGTTTGTTGGAGTGGTTGTTGGAAAAAATAATTTGTATTCTATGGAGTATTAAAATTTTAGGAAGAAAATATGAGGGAATTTTTTTATAATCACTACATTTTGACATCATGAATTTTATGTCAATAATTCTTGATTCCTACAATGATTTAGCACATGTAGTCTTATAATTATTGATAAGTATTACATATCGTGAGGATAAAAAGTTCAATGAATTATGAACCTTGGTTGACAAAAAAATCCAACGTGGGAGATACTTAGGACCCAGATGATAATGATTAATATCATAATCAGGTATTTTCATTTGTTGTCAATGGAGTTTAAGAGGAAAATAAATCACCTCACTTTGTAATTGATAAATATTGGACTAACCATAATATTCAATAAAAATAGACTCACAATGGTTAAGAAATTCCATCACATTGGTAATATGTTTTCTGGATGAAGAGGATCATCGAACTCAACCAAAGTTTGGAATGAAATGTGTGATCATAATGGGGAATAATTTTAGTCTTCCTAACAATGATAAAAATGTGATGTTTCCTTTCTGATCATCAAGTTCTCATAAATCATAAGTAATTTTTAAAACTTGTGAGGAAATCTTGATGAAAGAAATGAGAGAAAATTAATATTCCAATCATAATCAGTCTGATTGAAATCATGCCAATCATATTCAAGATGAGTAGGAAATAAATATGTTTATAAATGATAGGGAAGTCAGAACACATTAATTAGTAAGTGATATGGTGCTAAAGTTGATCTTCAAAGTAATAAAATCCATAAAGAAAGTCATGATACATTTTAAAAGTTTATGAAAGAAAAAAGTTTATGTATTTTAATTGTTCTATTCTAAAGATCATCGTAATGATATTTCTAGATACAGATTTTTTTAAAGGTAGGGTAAGATAGTCATAATGAAGGTTCTAGTTTTCGGTCAAACCAGAAAATAGAAGATTTAAATCCTTGAAGAAAGATGTTTATGAGAATCGTATTCAAAAAATAAATAAGTTAATAATGTTGATCCATTGAATTCACTCTGTCATCATATTAATTAGAGGCAGAATTGTTTGTTATATAAATTGATTGGTATCATATTCAGAAGAGAACTACTTTGTTGATGTTGTAGCTGGTGATACCGGTCCATACTCGGTATGCCATTATAATCATCGGAGGAATAATTTTTTGGAACTGATGAATGAAAAGAAAAGAAAAATTATGTGGTTTCCAATATGGAGAAGAAATTAATAGCAATATCAATAATTTAGTTAACCATTTAAAATAGTTTGAATTAATTTGTTTACAATTTAATTGGGTCAAGAGTAGAGATGATGAATAATATATTGTTTTAAATTTGTATTCATCATAATGAAGTAGGTCATAATAACAAATTGAATTAGGAAATTAGAATTAGAATGATGTTTATAGAAATTCTAAAGCGGAGTTGAAGTTGTGAGAAGATTTAAGAATGTTAAATAAGTGTTGAGAAGATATTATGAAGTTAATATGAACTCAAAATTCAAAGGAACGTGTAGATTTAGAAAATTCGATTGAGTGGGAAATTTTTTAGGAATCCCACCCAAACCATTTTTTGGGTGAGTATAAAAGGGAAAGTACTTTCTACTTTTGACAAATGTACTATTCATAGAGAAGAATAGAGAATACATAGCTCTAGAGAGAAGAAGAGGTTTCTATATTTTGTTTTGTTGTATTCAACTGGTCATCGTATTGGGCTGAATCATCGTACTGGGAAAATCATATTTGGATTTTTTGAATGAAGAAGAAGTGGTTCCGATTTTTCTCAACCGTATTCTGAAAAAGTCATATAATTTTTATATTGAGAAATAAAACTGGGATAATCAAACTGGAATAACTGGATTAGGAAATCATACTGAGTTTTGGAATAAAATCTAGAAAATTTCTTACCAACTTCTATTTATGAAATTGGAGATTTTTTTTAAAAATAATACATTTGTGAAAGTTGATAACGAATCATCATATCATGTGTTGTTACAAAACATTGTATTTCATAATTTGTTATAGAAGGATCACTTTTACTTTTGAGTTGTTTATATAGACCTACATGAGTGAAATGGAATATCCAACTCATTGTATTAAAAAAAGGATTATTTTCTAAAAGACTGTGTGGTATTAGAACACTACAAAATCCTAGAAAGGATGTAGCTATTCTTATTTAATAGCGAAACTTATAAATTCATGTGTTCCTATAGATGTGTGTTTTAATTTTTTTCAATAGGGAAGGAAATATTTAATAGGATTATTAGGTTATTACACAACTAAGGAAATATAAAAGAAAAATATATCACTGATTCACTCTCTCCCCCTCTCAGTGATACAATTATCTTGACTAGGAATTTAAAGTACAAGAACAATGATAATCCTCTTCTTGATCTCCTTAAATCGTTCTTCATATCTTTAATCCATAAATAATTAACCTCATTTTTTGGTAAATTAGTTAGTTGGCTAAAAATAATTATTAATTTATCACAAAATGTAAATAGTAACCAGCTAATCTATAAAACTATAGATTTCTATGACACTAGTGGGTCTAGGTTGCTCTCCAATTGCCTTTGTCTTTGAAGGGTCCACATAAATTCCATCACTTGTGATAATGTTCCCCAATAATGATACTTCTTGCATCCAAAAGTCACACTTTTTGAACCTTGAATACGTTTTCTCCTTCCTTAATATCACTAACACAATCATTAGATTCTCTTTATGTTCCTACTTAATCTTGTAATAAATGAGAATATAATTGATAAACACTTCCAAAAATTTGTTGAGGTTGTCTCTAAAAAATATATTCATCAAATCCATAATGATTTTAGTAAAATTAGTAAGTCTTAATGGACTTACTATAAACTCATAGTGCCCATACCTTGTAAGGAAAGTAGTCTTTTGAATATCTTCATTCTTCAACAGTAGTTGATGATATCCATAAAAAAGATACGCCTTTGAGAATTATTTCACTCCTCGTATTTGATTGAAAAAGTCATAAATCCTTGGTTGAGGACAATTTTTATTTATTGTGATCTTGTTGATATCTTGGTAATGGATATACACATATTTTGATCTATCTTTCTTCTTGTCAAAGAGCATTGGTGAACCCCTTGGTGATGTACTAGGGCGTATGATCCATATTTCCAAATTATCTTGTAGATACTTCTTTAACTCCTCCATTTTAATCAAGGCCATCCTATATGGGAATTTTGATATAGGAGTGCCTCTAGGTAGAAGATCTATTGATAACTCTACCTCATGATCATGGGATTCCAAGTAACTCTTTGAGAAATACGTCAATGTTTTCCCTAACAATGGACATTTCTTACAGGTTAGTACCTTCCTTTGACTCAACCATTTGGTCAAGGTATGCTTCCTTACAGGGTATCAACAGCCACACTATTGATGTATTTTCCAAAGAAGATTCATGATATTCCATTCATTTTTAGAGGATCATGGGATGGTTCAGAATGTAAAAATAGTTTATTTTTTCTATATATAATGTAACACAATACATGACCAATATATCATGAAATTTCAACAAGGGAAATATAATAAGATTTGAAAGAAGAATCACCCCAAATATTATTATTGGATAAGAGTCCAACACTTGGATTGTAATGATTACACCACTATGTTTTTATGGATATATCCACTTAAAGGTATTGGGGCTTCAATTCAATAGTTCTAGAAAACTAATTTTATATAAAAGAATAAGTAGAACCAAAATCAAATAATAATTTTTCTATTATTTAGTGAATATGACTCATACCTTGTATTAATTCATTTTTACACTCCACTTCATTAGTAGTGATGATATAATATTTACCTTACTCCTTTGAATTTGGTGATTGCTGACACCAGTTTCCCTCAAGGACATGTGGTTTAGTGCACTTTCTTGCATAACACCCTTGGTCCCTATAGTTGAATCATTGAACCATGGGTGGTGCATTAGGATGTTCCTTCCTTTCCTCTATCATGTTGGTCAGCTTCGTCATATATCTTCAATATTCATTATCTTGGTTTCCTTATCTCCCACACTTGAATAATTTCCCTATCCCTTTGAGGAAATTAACATGACTCTTCTTCCCACATATTTGACATGTGGGTAGTTGGATCCTATTTCCTCATTTTCCATTTGACCCACAATCATTAAACCCCATTAGTCTCTTATTATCTCCATAACCATGGGACCATTCTTTGAAATCCATATATACTTTAAGAGCACATTTAACCACATATTCAAAACTGAGGATTCTTATATTTCTAGGTCGTTTTGAAGGTGTATTTTTAAAACAATAAAGAACATATATATTTTTCTATCATTATTGTGAAAAAACCCAAGGAATACATTTAAAACCTTATGATGTTTTCATCATAAGAGGTGACAACATCACCTTCCTTTTTTAGCTATATGAATTCTTTTTGAATCTTTTTTTGATGAGTTCTTGGGAAATGATTTTTATGAAATATTTTCTTAAATTATTCCCACTCTATCTCTTACATTTAACCCTTTGGATTTTTTTTCTTTATCAATTACTTTTATTGAATAGCTTCTCCATATAAATGATATATTTCAAGAGTCACCATCTCCTGTTTAGAGAAATGGATCGTAGAAAATATCTTCTTTATTGAGTTAACCCACTATTCCACATCAAGTGGATTGGAAGTTCCACTAAACCTCAATGGTCATTTTTGCGTTAAGGACTCAATGGATAATTGATCATTCTTGGGTGAATATGGGAATTCCACATATTTCATGTTATTATTCATATCTGGAGACAACTAGGTAATAATTTCCACATTGTTTTGACTTAACCTCCCATAGAATTGGGGATCTCATTTGGATAATTGTTTCATTGTCACTCACATAGGATTTAGGCCTAGTTTCTCCTGGTTGCTACCATTTTCACGAATAGAAAATGTTAGAAAAAAACATAAGTCAATAAATCATGAGTAATTTATTATTTTATGAAATTAACACTAAAGGAATATCTTATGGGATCCCTATGTCTATACTTTTCTAAAAATAGTCTTCTATGATTATTTAACTATACATAGACTTATACTAATGGTTTATACTCTTGTTTTCTAATCATAATTCACACATTAACTAAACCATTCTTAGATACCAACTATAGTGACCATAATTTTTCATACATAACTATTACATCATTTTAAAGATAAACAATGTAATAGATTTACAAATCTAGGATCAAAAGGTTTATGTCTTAGAATAATTAGGCTCATAAATAACTTGTACATAATAAATCATAAAAATTTATATGAATCCTTCTTCATTATCCTTCTAAAATATCACGTTATCCTTAGTACATGCAATTACCTAAGGATATACATCAATGAAAGGGGTAATACAAAAGCCCTGTAAAAGGATGAATAAGGAACTTGAATCAGTATAACATGGGTGAGCATAATCATCATATCATAAGCCTAGGATCATTGTCAATATCATGAGGTAAAAATGTTATAAATTCATCGAATGTGGAAATCCATAAAAATGAAACATCATGTCATAGTGGTCAAATGCCACATATAGTTGTGAATAAAGCTAGCATCATGTCAACACATAACATATGTGAATAATCATAACATCATCACTTTAAAAAATTGTAGCTTCATGTTCTCATATAATAAAAATTATCTCATGAGATAAAACACATTACCCAATGCATTGGAGGGCCATATAATATTGTTCTAGTCATAAAATAATAATATTTACATAATCATTCATGTCACATAGAATGTGTATCAATCATTCCATGAAATAACCCACAGAAAGGAATGAGTTTCATAAGGATTTCAAAAATTAGGATTTCATAAATAAAAATTGGGGTCCAAAATGAAAAATGGAAAAAAAATATTTTCTATAAGAATAATCATTCTTTAGTTAATAATAAAAAAATCAAGAGGAGTCAAAGATGTGTTTTGAAAAGAAGATTTATTTTGGAAAATCATTGTATTTTCCAATAAATCAAATAAAAACATGTATATCCCAAAAAATAAGAGGGAGAAATAATGAAATTATATTTAAGGAAAATTAGAGGACTATTTAATTAAAATATTTCATGAAATATGGATAACCCAATGAAAAATAGTTGGGTTCAAGAATCGCCTCACCGTAATTCTTTCTTTATTTCACCACTTTTGTGCCTCTTGAATAATAAACATATATTTATTAAAAAACTAATAAATATGTTAATTATATCAATTTATACATTTTTTGTCAATTATAATCATGTTATTATATATATTAATTTTTATTGATGAAATTAATGTGTATTGATATCATGATTTTCCTAAAAATTTCATGTTTCACTTTGATTTCTCAATTTTAATTCAGATTCATTTATAGAAAAGTATGATTAAATCCAGTAGATTATAATAAATTAAATTAATTATTTATATATTATATATAATTAATAATAACCATCCATAAAGGTGGTTATAATAATTTTCTTAGAAATGTCTCCGTAGGTGGTTAATCAACCTTTAATATGAAGTTGTTAAAAGAGAGGGAAAAAGAAGTATTGCATTTATTTTTGTCATAAATATGACAATTACATCATGTTAACATAAATAATATAATTTTAAATTATTTAATAATTAGTTTTATAGTACATGGTTTTTAAATTAATTTGTAAAAATAAGAAAGGGAATAAGAAAAATGGGAAATGTTAATAGAGACTTACTCTCTCCTCAATGTAGCATCTCTTGTAAGATGGTATAACACCCTTCTTGATTAGAGTTGGAGTGCTTCAAAATATCCCTAAGTAATGTAAAGTGATTTAGAGTGAGTATTTGGGAAGATATTGTACTTTGGAATGTTTGAGAGGAGTGTGTTTCCAAGGGAAGGGAGAGGGGTTATTTATACTTTAAGAGATGGGAATTTTTAGAATAAAATATATAATAAAATAATATATCAAAGGAAAAACATGTAATAGTGAATTGTTTGACAAAATAAATCATATATAAATATAATTTAATGGGTTTAAGAATTTAAATCCACTTTATAATTCTAATTCATTAAATTATTAAAAAGAATAGCCAGACAAAAATAAATTGATAATTTAATGAATCACTTATGAATTTAGGTTTTAGAAAGTAATTTTTAAGTTTTAAAATAAATTTTATTGTATTTTAATGACTCATTAATGAAATTTAATATATAATGGCAGAAAATAAATTGCTATGAAGGATTATGTCATTATTTCATCATGAATTATGTAATTTAAGATACATCTATTATGTGAGAAACTATATTTTTACTATTCACCTAAAAATTGAAGTATTTTAGAAAATTGCCAAAAAATCACCGTAGGACAATTTTAAATTTTTTTTTCAATAATGATATTAATTTATTCAAAATACATTTTTAAATAGGTAAAATATAATTTTTAATACGAAAATAATGATTTTTACAAAATACAATAAAATACAGTTTATTAAAAATATGCTTTACATTATTTGCGGTTTTTAATCATGATATTTATTTTATTGAATTATATTATTTTTATTTACATAAATTAATCATGATAAATATTATTTATATCATAATTAATTATTTTTTGGTAAAATCACTATTCCAATGGTCAGGTTACTATTCCAATTGATCAGGATACTATTCCAACGGTCACATTACTATTCCAATAGTGACATTACCTTATATATATACTACTCAATTATTTAATTAAATATTCAAATCAATTCCTCTTATGGTTCTATATTTCCGTTTTAAATAATTTTTCTTGGTTTAATAATGTTTTGTTTCTTTTATACAGTGTTGTTAGTGGGGCCAATAATTCGAGTAGATTTGGTCAATCCATATTTTCTCATTTTAGCTTTTCTATTTTATACTTTTTGTCCAGTTGTAATGTTGGGGAATTTAATTAGTTTCATTGCTGATTAATGTAACAATATTTTTTAATATAGTTTTTATTCGTTTCTCTATATTTTTTATGTGTATAATATATAATATAATACAACACACATTTATTCAGGAAACAAATTTTACTAATAAACATTATGTCATTACAATGGGGTATGAAATCTCCAGCCTCATCCTAAACATACTATAAATCTCTAGGTACCTATCTGATGAGGATTAGTTGAGTCTTTCCTAGACTCTAGTACATATCTTACTCCCCTACCACTACTATACTATGAGAATCTCTAAAAAAAGTATGAAGATGGCCCATCCTCCCACAAATATGGAACTCCAAAGTGGTGTATGAAAACTATGGTTTCTTGTGGTTTAACTTTATACATTGTTGTACTATAATCGAACATGATCCAAATATGTATTTCCACTACCCTTACTAGTCTTCATGCCATTTTCTTGGAAAAAACTATCATGGAATCACTTCATGACACTAAAATAAGTGATCCTAGTTTACCCTGTGAAAATAGCATGGCTACCTCTTGGGTCCTCTCTCAGATTCTTTGCTATGTTGAGTTCATGATTCGTCAAATCTAAAAATCTACTCAGAATAAAAACATTCACCTATGACCTAACCTCAAAGTGAATACAATCCTTAAAATGATTCTCCCTAGAGATCTCATCAATAGCTAAATATGGCACAATGCATTGAAGGTTGGTGAAATGTTCGACATAGTCCATCCCTAATAATCTATCCTATATTAGATGCATGAAATAATGATCATTCTCATCCCTCAGCATATATGGATTGAAGTGGATCAATAAATTCACCTCAAATTCCTTCCAAGATAACTCTTCCTCCTTCCCATCCTACTCTAGAATATCCCACCAATGCTTATTAGGTCCACATAGAATATACACAACAAGATTCTCCCTCAAATCTGTGGGTGTCTCAAGATGCTTGATGATTTTACAGATTGACTCAATATAGAACTCAGCTACCTTGGAGCCTCCCTCCCCACTTAAAATAGGTGGATGTTGTAGTCAAATCTATCTCATCAACTCATACATCAAAGGCACGATGAAAATAGTCTCCTTTTCCATGGATTGCATGAACCTTAAGAAGTTGTTGTGATGATGAACATCCATTTGATCCTAAATATCTATAGGAAACTCCAGTTCATCTACGTTAGTAGATAACTGATATCCACTCTCTTAGAACTCAACTCTAAGATGATGAGGAGTCATATTATCTACATGAAAAACACACTCCTATAAACTTTGGCAAAAATAAGGTCAACCTCAACAGGTGATGACAGTAGAGAACCATTACTCCAGGTCTCTCTAACCATGGATTATAAGTGTTTTATGATGAAATAATAGTTTATTTCATTCCATTTATCAAATATAATAGATATATTATTTCACAATTAATATTGGAATGTATATAACACATTCAATACACATGTCCCTATCATGAACAATGCATGTCAATATATATATATATATATATATATATCCTTATGTGTCTACGATGATGCATGCATACTCATCTCTGACCATACTGGTCAATGAGTGTAAATATCAATAAACAATAACATCACAAAATAATAACATCACAAAACATGTAAATCAACCAAGGTGAAATAATATCAATTGTAACAAGAGAAAAACATAAACAATAATCCCATCCATGGAACTCAAATTTTCCTCCTTATAGGGGTTAGCTACTCTAATGAATAATCTCATTACCAAGTCCCAATATATCCTAGGCTCCTTTCTACTTTTTTTTTGAAAAATAAAGCAATTGAAAATAACAAGTTGATCATCTAATACCACTTGTAATGTCCCCCGATCTGGTACTCTCTCACATGGTCAAAATGATTTGGTTATTAGACGTAAAGAACGCATCCCTATATGCGAGAGGCTATTGAATAGTAGCGAGGTAGTGATATTTATAGTGGGGAGACTATACCCCCGGGTAAAACATAGTGGAACTAAACCATAGTAATAAAAATTAGTGTAATAGAGAAATAATGGAAATAGTATATCATACAACAATGAAAATAAAAGAAGGAACATATATTGAATAATAATGTAATGAAAAGCTAAGATGTATCTAAAAGTAAAACTGAAACCAATGAAAACAAAATAATTAACTCCAATTAAATAATCCCAAAAGGCTCTGGTCCCGATCCCCATGTCAGACCCTTCTCCAAAATCCATCCCATCCAGAAAGAAACAAAAGAATCAACAATAATGTCACTTTCCCTTGTCCAAACCCGCATCCATGTAATTTGCTCGAGTACCAAACGGTTCCCAAATCGGGTGTGAATAAAACTCAGTAGGTCGACACCACCATCCCTAAACACAACCAGTCTGATAATTATTATATGAAATAAAGTGATAAATATGTGTATTAATTAACTAATTAATATAATATATCAATTAACCTATTTCAAAACAATGTTGAAATGTCTCTGAGCATGTAACACAACCATTCCATATATATCCATATACCATGGAAAAATAAAACTATCAGGTAGCTCTCTTTGTATAATAATTTCATCCTTTGATCATCACCCTATATAAACACATTTCAGCATGTTTCCCTGGGTGTAGCCTGGTATATAAGAATTTCAGCAGGTATCATTGGGAATTACCTACTATATAAGCATTTCATCCTCCAAAAAAATCCCTATATATAAGAATTTTAGCATGTATCACTGGGCCAAGACTACTATATTATAATTTAAACACTACTAGGAGATCCATATATATAATCATTTCATCACCAACTCAACAAGTCATAATAGTATGGATATCATAATATCACATCATAAATCTCAATGGTTAATAATGAAAATTACCGTTTTTCTTTCTAATAAACATTCATTTATCTCTCAAATGGTCAACATTCATATCAATAATAAATAAAATATTACCTAGGGATTCTATATCAAGAAATCACCTAAGGTATCATGTCATACTCACCCTGATTTAAACCATTAGCCATGTTATTTTTCTCAAATGTTTTCTCACCCAACTAGTATCAATAATCCAGGTTGCATTAACCATTGAATCCAAAAGAATCCAATCCATGATTTTCTATAAATCAACTATTTAATTATAGTTCACATTACATGGTCATAATCAAAATATTTCATATAATTCACAATTAAATATACCATAGGGTTAGCTTTAGTCTCTATACCTTTAACATGTGATTAACACAATGCATTTAATGACAAAATCCATTAAAGAAGAAGTCACAGAAGATCACAAGAAGAACCTAGATTAACCAAAAACATGATCAACTCCCAAAACAAAACCCATTTTGAAATGTTTTACACTAAAATGAAAAGTAATAATGGGTGAGAAGAGGGAAACCAAAGTGAATAAACTCACCAAGGATCGAATGTGAAAATGGGACATCTGGAAGGGGGAAAGATAATTAAAAATTTCCTAGAGTTCACCCTAGGAGCGAGAGAGGAGAGGATATAATTTAAAATAATGAGATTCATAATTAGAAAACACACTTAAATCTAATGGTTATGAGGAATACATGATGTGTAATCCTTTCATGTCATTTATTTACTCATTTTTAAGTTATGATGGAAAAACCATTTGCCCCGGGTTAATATTTATTTTGATCAACATTTACTCGATTTGAATCGGGTTCACGACATGTAACCACATCACATCATAAACTAGTTCATGAAATTCATCTAGAAATAGTTACATTTCAGGGAACATCTACGCAACATATAATTTTTCATTGAATAGTTTTTATACTAGCTTCTATAAAAGTGACCAAACCACCTATAATCCTTTTATACTCATATAAAACCCTAGTAATCCCATTTAAATTATTTATACATGGAATATATTAATTTAAAAAAAACATACATGCCAAAAATAAGGATATTTTCTCCAAAAAAGGCTCTCTGACATCAAATAATACTTAGTTACTAAGGCTTAATTACAAAGGAAAAACCAACAAAATGTGTTCAATGAAAACCTCAGAGTGGGACGCACCCATAAAAATATGGTATCTTATAATGATCTTGGTTTTGAAAGGTTTTTATTATGTTTTCTCCATTACAAAAAACATTATTTATATATTTAAACTTGATATAGATGGATTTATTTTCATATTTGTAAATGAATGTTGCTTCATTAATAAAAATAACATTTGTTATGGTAAGGTGAATCTAAATAACAAATTTTTTTTTATCATATTACACAAACCATGTAATTGAAATTTACAATGAAACAACTTCACATAACTCATGCCACAACCAATTATAGCATCACTGGCTTGGTCATGTAAATGAAAAATGCTTGACTAAGTTATTCCAAAATGGATATTGAGATTCTTTAGAACTAAAACCAATTGTAATGTGTCACACTTGTTTATATGGTAAAATGAATAAAGCCCCATTTAGTAGAAAAAGTGAAAGGTATAAAGAGATTGTTGAATTAGTTCATACATATGTTTGTGGACCATTTCCTATTGAGGCAGGGGGTGGGTTCTTATACTTCATAAATTTTACTGAAGATTTTAGTAGAAATGAATATATCTACTTAATGAGGTATAAGTCAGGTTCTATTGATAAATTCAAGAAATAGAAGAATCGATATGGGAACCAAATTGGTAATATGATTAAGAAAATTCTCTTAGAACATGGTGGATAATATCTCAATCATGAATTCATTGATTACTTATAGGAGTTTGGGATCCTATATTAACTCACTCCTCCTTATACACATCAGTGGAATGATGTAAGTGAAAGGAGGAACCACATCTTGTTGGACATGGTGAGATCAATGATGAGTCATGAGAGTATTCCATTAATATTTTAGGGATTTTAATTACAAAAAGTAGCACAAATATAAAAAATAGTTTCAAATAAAGTGATAAATAGTATATAAAGTTCCAAAGGATTGAATAAAAACTCAGAAGTGGGGTTGAATTAGTCGTTCAATTTTATAAGTTTCAACAAATTTTGAAAATATTAAACCCTGAAACATGCTAAAGTTTAAATCCTTATCATCATCTAGTAAATACTAATGTGTGAAAAATTAGTAAAAAAAGTAATGAACATTATATTTATATTGTTCGACCTCAGTGTGAGAACCTATATCATTTTCATAGATACTCTTATGGGTCTATATAAATTCAGTAAAATGGATAAGTGAATATAACTTGAGTCAACTCCCATTATACAAATTATATATCCTAATTGTAATGATTATTTCGACTCTTATTGGTTTATAAATTTTTTCTTACAAAAAATTGAGATAAAAAAAAGAAAAATACATTGTTCAAACTACACAAGAAATTCTTAGCACAGAATCCTCGTTATGATGTGGTTGGGTCTGATTCTCTCCATATAATACGGCTGGGTCTGAAGGACTCAATCCGATGAATTCTATCTGATGGACTCATTCTGATGAATCCATTCTCAATATGCATTACTCAAACTCTTCTCAAATGCTCAGTCTGATCTTACTCAGTCCAATAAACAAAAATTTTAGATGTCCAAACTTCTAATGAGATTTCAATATGTAAAGATAACATTGAAATTAATTCTGTAGTGCTCTTCTTTTTCAACTCACATAAAAAAGTTGAAAAGTATGAATTTACATATTTTCTATTTATAGGAATCCCAAAAAGACAAATTTAATAATCTAAATTTTTTTTTCCACTCACTCAAATTAAAAAAAATCCAATATCTATACATATTTTAATTTCAAGTTTGTCCAATTAAACTCTTCACAAATATTATTAAATCTTCTTATGTCTTATTTATAATAATTCTTCTCAGAATTCTTAACTTTTATTCAGGATTATAGAAATTACTCAACTCATTCAGATTTAACTTCCTCATCTCATTATGATGAAACTTCTTCATCTCATTCTAAATTGTATTTCCTCATTAGGCTTAGTCTAAATAACTTTCATTCTCATATTCAGTGTGATTGACATTCGTTCTCAGAGTTGGTCTTGATTGAATTTCCTTCTCAGAGTTAGTTTGATTGAATTTCTTCCACAGAGTTAGTTTAATTAACATTCCTCCTCCGATTCTACCTTATAGAACTTCATCAGCTTTAATCTAATGGAATCGTCATAATAGTGGAATTATCAAAATGATGAAACTTTATTTATGATGGAAAATCCAATCTACCACATTGAAATACTTCAAACCTCATCAACTATAACTCATTCAGACTTCTAAACAATTCTATGCTCAGTACATCTGGATATGATGAAAACATTTTTCTTGATTCCCAGAATCAATACAATATTTATTATTCCTCTATTTCTTAAAAATATTTTATCATTATAGTTTTCCTGATTTATGAGAACTTCAATCTTATCAAAGTACTATATGACTTATATAGGAATGTTTTACGACTTCCCTTACATTAAGCACATTATTAATTTCTAACCAAAACTCAATGTGATTGGTTTCACCTATCCTCCCCCTTTTCTTCATAAGGATCACATCAAAACTGTTACATACAACTTATGATATTTGAGAATTAAAAACTAGAAAAGAAATATTTGACTGAAGGTTAGAAAGTGTAAGAAATTTCTAACTCCTGACATCACTTTCTTCATTCAACCTCTTCAGTAAAATTCTAACATTATAACCAACATTGAGTCTAATGAAACATGAACTTCATGTCAATGGATCTAAGACTGATGGTGTGTCTAATAAAAAACTCTATCTTTTTGATGAATTCTATGACCGATGGTGATCAGTTTGATACTTTTCTTCTGGTGTTTCTCAGTCCAATCCTATGTGTCTATAAAACAACATTTTCAAAAACAATACTTTTCTTCCCATTTATGTTTGGGTTCAAACATTCAGAAACATTCACTTTTTTTTCAAAAACATTCTTTTATAATATATTCGGTATCAACAAATAAAAAAATTTATTAAAAGAAAAACATAAAAAAGGTTCTTCAATATCCCCATTTGGATTTTTTAACAACACGCATTTATAACTTTTTCAACTCTAAGAAAATTTTCACAATTCAACTTTTTTAAACAACTCAAGTTTTATGAATTTTACCAAAACAAATCCTTTATTAATAGAGTTTTTAGACACCACACGAGTATATAAGGTATTTTTTTTGAAAAAACTCCATCCCTTGGTGGGAAGAAAATTGTATGTCCATGCTAAAATAAAATCCCCCTAACTTTTATATTTTATCACTTTTATTTTTCTATAAATGTTATTTTCCTCTCCCCCATTATCTGATAGTCAAAAATTCATATTCACAAAATAAAGATAATTAAAAACATCTTATATAGTACAAAAATGTTACTTTTTCTCCCCATTTTTTAATATAATCCAAATCATGGTTGGGGACTTCATTATGAGTTTTAGGAAGTCATTATAGGAGTATGAACATGAATTTCCAACCTCAACTCATCAAACCATTATTTTGGAATTTTCATTGTGAAGATATCAATAATTTAATACTTCTTGATATTTATTCCAAAAAAACATCTATACCATCAATATCCTATTTTATAAAGTGAAACTTTATAATTATGTGTTCTGATCATGAATATTGGACATGATTTTTAGTTTATCAATTGCAATCTGACTGTAATAAAGTGTCTTCAATAGTTTAGAAACCTTTATATTCAAATATTCCTATTGAACTTTCATCAGCTATATCTTAGTACAGACTTTAATAGTCACAACATATACTAATTCCACTTTTCTAAAGGTTATTGAACATTGTTTCTTACTATGAAAATTTACACAATATTCACCCAAGAAAAATGTATCTCCTTAGGTTGATTTTATATCATAACAATATCCAGCATAATCAATATTTGTATAACCATGAAACATCATCTCATAATTTATTTTTTATAATAATCCTTGTGAATTTGTACCTTTGACATATCTCAGAATTATCCTTGCTACCAACATATTTGACTCTTTCGGATTACTTTGATACTTAGAACACAAATATATAGCATAAAAAATACAAGGATGAGGTTATAAGGTAAAGTGTACTTCCTATCATCTTCCAAAAGTCTTTCTAATTCAGACTTTTTCCATACTCATCATTACTCAACTTCATCCTCACTCAGATAGGAGTAGAAACTTCTTTATATTCCACAATTCCAAATTTTTGTAACAATTACCTTGAATAGTTTTCTTAAGATAAGAAAGTTTATTTTTCCTTATATTGAACTTGTAAAACAAGAAAGAGAGTTAATTCTCACAACATTGATATTTCAAAATTATTTTGAATTTCCTCAAAAAATTATTTAAAAAAAGTTTCATAATCCTTGGAACAAATTATATTATCCACATGAACAAATATATTTAGAGTTCCAAAGTCATAATCTTTCATATATATGTTTCTGTCAACTTTTCCTTTTGAAAAAATCATCACACTCAAACAATTTTCAATCATAGAATACCATGAATGTGGATCTGGTTTTAGCCCATATAAATCTTTCTTCAATCTAAAAACTTTGTTTTCATCCTTATCATGTAGAAACCCAAAAGGTTTCTCATTGTAAAATTCTTATTCAATTTATCCAAAATTATATCTATCTGATACACTTTTTAATTTTTTTGAGAAGGTACTACTCAAAACATTATAATAGTTTCTCTCCATTAAATTGGGGAAAATGTTTCATCAAAATCTCCGCCTTCCTACTATGAATAGCATTTATAAAAATCCTAGATTTTTTTCTTGAAACATCTCCATATTCCTTCAAAATGTTTCTATAAACCCAGTTTTTTATAGATTTTTTATATTTTAGACTTAGAAAAAGTTCCTATGTTTCATTTTTCTCAATTTGATCCAACTCTTCATTCATAGAATTCACACGTTCTTTGTGTTGAATAGGTTATGAGACTGATTCTGTTTCAAATTTGGAGATGAGTGAAGTTTTATTTTCTAATCTCATATTTCTTATAGCCTGAACTAGAGCCTTATAATTCCCCAAAATATGTTTATTCTCATTTTTTTAATGTAGGAAATTTCAGAGATCCACTTCCTTATTCACTTTCCTCATCACACAATTCATCTGAATCTTCATGAACATTACTTTTGTCACTTACATTTTCATTGGAAAATTTCAGTTTTTCTTCCTCAAAATCCTGATAAAATTTTGTTAAATAAGTTTGATTCTCAATAACATCCACTTAATATGATTCCACCAACTTTTATAAACATTTTTTCCATCATTTGTAAGTTATTCCATTGGGTGAATAATAAATGTTCCTTCCTCAGCATTCTCATAAAACATACCCCGATCCAAATTTATTATTATAGGCAAACATGCGATTCAAAAAACATTGATGTACGTCAATAAAGGGTTTTTATCATATAAAATTTCATAAGAACGCATTTTGGTTTCCAAACGTAATTTTTTTTCTAAACATGTAAAATAATACCATCAACTTCACTCTAGTAGAACATTGAATGGTTTTATTCTTCTCACATGATTATTCCCATTTTCACCAAACCTATATTATTTCGTTCTACTACTCCATTTTTTTGTTTGGTATATAGATAAATATACTAATGTTTAATACCATAATCTCTAAGATAAGTTTCGAATGTATTTATTGTAAACTCAATACCATTATCCACTCTCAATTTATTTATATAAACCCCCATCTCTTTCTCAATATCTTTTTTGAAAAACCTAAACAATTCTATAGGCTCTGAGTTGTTTTTCAAAAACATGATGTTTGTCATTTTAGTTAAATCACCATTAAAATTGACATATTATAAATATCCTTTTTTTATTGATGTCTCATTGACCCACAGAAATTGGAATTAATAAGTTTAAGAGGACCGGTAGATGGAATCTCAACATTCTTATGGCTTTTATTATTCATCTTCACTTTCTAACAAGTAAAACAAAAATCTTCCTCTCTTTTTATCAATTTTGAAATTTTTTTAACATAATAAACTTTAGAAAGTTTTTTCATTATTTTCATCCCATTTGTGACAAGTCTTTGGCACCACAACTTAATCTAGTCTTTGTCACTTAGATAACATGAGTTTTTAAATACTCTAACTTGAAAAATATTTACACTAGTTATTTCTCCTTTTGTGATAACTTTTCAATGTTTCACAATTCTGATTACACATGAGTATTTTCTCAAATTCACTTATTTTCCATCATCACAAAGTTGACATACACTATGTAAATTATTTTTTAGCACATCAATAAATAAAAATTCATAAGATTTCAACCTTTCTTCTTTAATCTCTATCATTATGATTCCTATGATTTTTAAATAACTATTATTCCCAAAGGTAAAAGAACCTCCTTCATGATTTACAACATGTTTAAATATTTTTAAATCATGTATCATGCATGAAGAACAACCACTATCAATTATTCATTGTTTTTTCTTTTTTAGTTTCTTTCAAGGAAGTCTAACCAAAAAAATATTTCCTCAAATTTCTTCATCCTAGCATCATTTTCTTTATCTCCCATAAGAAACTTGTTCTAGAAGGAGTTTCATACATCTTTAGACCTGATGAAAAGCCAAATCACATATTCCATAATCTTATTCCAGGCATTTAAATTGATATTTTTGGAAAGTTTCTAACTTCTTGTGACATTTCTTTTCTAAATTCTTATGTGTTAGGAATGTTATTCATTCTAATTTCACTATTTCATTCACACTATTCAAATATTATTTTGGGAAGTGATATGTTATGCCAAAAATTATAAGTCATGTGCCCTTATATTCTATAGTACCAATAGAATCAATCAAATCTTAATTTTTTATTAATGTATGACCTTTCTCTGTAAAAAACATTGAGGTTGATAAATCCTTCTTACCCTAACATACTCTAGGTGTATTCCATAATTACTTCTAAGTGAGTTTTGATGTTTTGTATACGTGATAGGGTTATGACATTCTTTCTCCACCCAAATTTTCATAGTAATTTTCTTATCACTTGTAATGTTAGAAAAATTAGATGAAACATTATTTTTGGTTATTGAAGAATTCACATAATTCTTTATTTTAGATTTATCATCAAATTTATAAGTCTTATATTTTACTACAAAAGCTTTGTTAAATTTTTCATTCATCTTTCACAAGGTATTTATAGAATAAATAAGTTTATATTGAAACTTATTGAATTATTTTTCCTTATATTCCAATTTCTTATTGATATCTTCAACCCTTCTTCAATGTTTAGTGATTTTTTGTTTGTAAATTAAGAAATCTTAAATGTATTCTTCCTCATACTTGATGACATAATTTCTTAATTTATAAACTTCTTCAAAATATTTCTTCATTACTCTAATTTCTTACTTGATATTTCTATTTTTCTCAATACATAATATAATTAATTCTTTGATTTGATAATCTCTATATGATTCTTTACCACCTTGTTCACTATCTAAGGAATATTTTATTTTCTAAAATTTTACAATGAAGGTTATAAATTTTTTTCACTTTCATATTTTGAATATTTGCTTTTAGTTGAGTATGAACAAACATTATTACTTATCATGTTTATTTTGTTTCTAGTAGACTTATTCTTGTGTTTGTTGGATGAATTTTCTTCTTCATAACTTTTGTTTCACTTCTTTCATCATGGTGTTTCATCAGAATATTCTCGATACTCACCAAATTTCTTCTTAGGTAAATTCATTGTAAAGTGTCCAATTCCACTCAATTAAAACATTTATGTGTAAGTTATCCACCATAATTTAATCTTCCTCTACTATAGTTCTTAGATATAAGAGACGTGTTTTTTTCGTTCAACATATCATCCTTTTTACCTTCAATGTAGCAAGGATCAACATGTGCAACATTTTGAATTATCATCTTTCTCATTGATTCAAAATATATTTCATGTTTCATATTTTTTTTAACATTGGATATTTTATCCTTTGATAATTAATAAAAAATTTAAGCAATTCATCAAGAGATAAATCATCTTTATCTTATAAATGGAAAATTTTAGAATCAAACCTATCTGGAAAGTTTCACATGATTTTCATCACAATTGTAGAATCATACAAGACATCTCCAAAACCTCTAATGTTGAAAACTGTAAAATATCAGACCAGGTTCCACACACCAGTGCCTTCAATCAGTCAGTCGCATGACCTCGAGCATGCCTCCCCATATGTCAGAGGCTATTGATTAGTATTAAGGGTATGATATATTGATCATGGGGAGACTTTACCATCTTTTATCAGAGTAAATACCCTATCAAAAAATAATCATCATTATATTAATAACATGTAATCATAACCTAAAAGAACCAATGTCAAAAGATTACCAAAAATGAAAATACAATATCAAAAACTAAAGAAGAAAATATGTCATTCCAATGTACATGTCAACTATGTAAAATGAAACCCAAAATAAAGACATTGACGACTCCCCCAAGCAGGTCCCAAATAGTTTCTGGTTCCCTCATCCATGCTCCAACCCATATCAATGATCTAACACAAGATATTTTCCCTTAACCTCTCTAGAAAGCACAAACTCTATTTAGCTACCGATCATGCAGCCCAAGTAGGGTGTGAGTATAAATCAGTTTTTCATGCCCCCTCCCAGAGGGGCCCATGCTGCTACTCCCAAATCCCACCTCAAATAGGATAGGGTCTAGTGACTCGCACTGAGAAGGTGTATCACTGACATGATAGGCCTTAGCTTAAGTACGTGTACATAATCACACATCTCCAAGCCAATAAAATGATGAAATATTAAAACTATTGAAATCCCATGCATTCATACATCTAAATTTCATAACCAGAGTATAAAAGTAAGTAGTATAAAGTAAGTAGGGAAAAATACAAGCCCACCACAAAGAGTTTCAAAACAAAAGTACAACCTAAAAGTATGTTTTGGGACTGCTTTCAGAAAGCTGTAGGAACACACCTCAGTTTTTCTAGTCTCACTAAGCACCATCTGATCATCGTCCTCCTAAGAATCTATCAAAATTTCAATCTTCTACACAAGACATGATATATGAAGGAAAACCCCATGTATGGGTGAGTATAACAATACTTAGTAGGACACCCTGGAACCAAAAATTATACTTGTAAAACTAATATTTTAAAAAAAATTTATATGCATTTCAATTATTTAACCCTGATAATTTATCAATTTGAGATTATATGGATCAATTTTGGATTTATAGTGTGTTTTGAGCTAAAATGTGAAATGTGCTTAAATTCTGGAATTTGGATAGATTTTTACATCAAGGGTATTTCAGTCATTTAAATAAAAATATAATTCCAAATTAAATGATAATTTTATTAGAATACATATTTTAATTCTTTTAACTTTTTTTTCTATATTGGAGACTTATTCGAATATCTAATGTCCATAAAAAATCATTGAGGTTTTGAAATTGTCTGGGCTGACAGTGTAAACCCCACCTCAGTAACTGATGTATAAATCAGGCTACACACCTAAAATGGAGTTGATTATAAATGTATATTATGTAGAACTCATATATTCACTACCTAAATATATTTCATTTAGTCTGTCTCCCATTATGGTGGCAAATAGATGTTATACATTGAAGGAAGCTTCCAGGGAAATTCATCTAGAAAAAATAAATTGTTAATAAAAAATACATAAATCCCTCTAGAAGAGTCCAATAAATATGAAATTTTTAAGTCGAACGGAAAATTCATTTATCAATAACTTTTATGAAGGATGTAACGTGTTAATCATCCATTTATATTGCAAAAAATGTGAAAACCTGAGGAGGACAATTTCTACAAATTTAAGGAGGGGAACTCCCACCTCTCATCTCATCCCATTTTCCATCACATTTATTCCAAGGAACCAAGGAGAGATCTCGACCAAGGGAGGAATTTCAAAAATCATTCCCTTATCATATTATTAATTTGTTTATTTTTTTTATTTTCTTAGATTTCAATTATAATTTAGATTTTTAATAAATTCATGTATGGTTTTTATTTTCTGTGTTTTCTTCCACCCAACCACCATCCATTCTTCTCTATATTTTATCCTTATTTTATTCTTTTCTTATTCTCATACTATCCACCATTACCTATTACAATTAAAAATGATATACTTACTCAATCCGTGGATCGAGGGAGGTATGTTTCAATTTCATTTATTCTACGGTAATATTCTTATTTTTTATAATGTTTTTGAAGCGAAAGAGTGACGTGCATGGGTGTGGTGATAGCCCACCAGGAAACTAAACTCAAACTCATTTCTATTATTTTATTAAATATGTTCCCACACATATACTGAATACAAGCTCTTAATATGATGGATTTGAGCCATTCAGTGGTTGAAATGGCATACGCTAGAGCCAGATCTTGAAAGTTGTAACACTCACGATTGAGTTGTTCCATCAACCATGATTAAAGTAGGAGGGGGAGTTAAGATTTCTAAATACATTCAACATTTCTCACCAATTAATAAAAGAATAGTAATTCAATAATGAGATCTCAAATTTGAATTATCAAACTTTTTTAAACACCCACTACTACAAAAATTGGCCTTATCAGCGCTCAAAATAGCCATTATCAGTGCTAAAAAAAGCGTTGTAAAGCTTAGTGCTGATAAAGGGGTCCCCTTTATCAACGATAAAAAGCATTGATAAAGGAAGCCTTTATCAGTGATCTTTTAGCACTAATAAATGTAAATTTTATCAGAGATAAGAGAGTGCTGATAAATTTTTATTTTATCAACTCTTTTTTAGCGCTGATAAAGGCTTCTTTTATCAGCGCTAAAAAAGCACTGATAAAATCCATGTCTGCTAAAAAAAAAATCTGCAGCCGCACAGCCAAACAGCACCTGCAAATAATTCATCATGTATACCCATAAAAAATTAACACCTAAATCATAAGATAATCACACCAAGTATACCCATACACAGTTAACACATAATTCATAAGTTAATTAAATACATAAAGAATTTTATTCAGAATTTAATGTGTTGGGGAGGTTGTTCAGGGGTTTCGAGTGGATGTCGAAGGGGGGTAGGGGGTGTCTGGGGGGATGGGGTGTCCAAGGGGTGTGGGGCGGTCCAGGAGGTTGGGGGCTGTCCAAGGAGGGTGGTGGTGTCTGGGGGGGTGGGGGTGTCTAGGTGGTGGGGTGGTGTCTATGAGGGGGGTTCCTAGGTGGGGGGGGGGGGTATCCAGGGGTGGTCTAGTGTCCAGGGTGTCGGGGGGGGGGGGGGGGGGAATATCCAAGAGGTGGGTTGGGTGTTTGGGGGGTGGGGTAGTCCAGGGGGTTGGTGGGGCTGTCCAATGGGGCTGAGGTGGTGTCCAAGAGGGTGGGATGGGGGAGTCCAGAGGGATCAGGGTTTCTGGGGTGTGGGGGGTGTCCAGGGGGTGGGGGCATTCCAGGGTGTTTGTAGGGATATCCAAGGGGGTGGGATGGTGTAAAAGGAGGGGGGTGTCTAGATGGGGGGGCTATATAAGTGGAGTCCATGGTGGTGGGCTATTGTCCAGGGTGTCCGGGGGGATTTCTAAGGGGTGGGGGATCTCTGGGGTTCCACGGGGTTTGTGGGGATATCCAAGGGGGTGGGATGGTCTCTGGGTGGGTGGGGGTTTCCGTCCATGGGTGGGGGTGTCCAGGGGGGTTGGGGTATTCAAGTGGTAAAGTGATGTCAGGGAGGGGTGGGGGTGTCGTCCAGGGGGTCGGTGGTTGTCCATGGGTGGGGGGTGTTTGTGGGGGGGGGGGGGGTTGGGGGGATATCCGAGATGGGTGGGGGATGTCCATGGGCATGTCCAGGGGTGAGGGTGTCCAGGGGGTGAGGGGGCTTTCTAGGGGGTGCAGGGTGTCCAGAGGGGTGGGGGTGTCCAGAGGGTGGGTTGGTTTCCAGGGGGTGGGGCAGTCTAGGGGGTTGGTGGGGTTGACTCTTACACGTCAAAAAGGACCCATGGATCGTTTTCATAATGGATCAAGACAATCAGAATGTGTTTGGTCACATTTACGTAGGTCAGTTGTTTTCACTTACAATTGTGTCCAATTTTAAATGAAGAGAGACAATTTGAGTGGTACTGGCCACAACATGCCTCATATTGAGATGGGGATTACTCTTACATGTCACAAAGGACTCGTGGATTGTTCTCCTAAAAGATCAAGACAATATGAATGTGTTTGGTCAAATTTCTGTAGGTCAGTTGTTGTTCTCACTTAAAATTTGTCCATTTTAGACAAATGTGAGACTCTTTGAGTGGTACCGTCCACACCATGCCACAGATTGAGGTGGGGATGACTCTTTCACATCAAAAAGATCTTTTTTATTGTTATCCTATATTATCAAGACAATCTGAATGCATTTGGTTGAATTTCTGTAGGTTAGTTGTTGTTTTCACTTAAAAATATGTCCATTTTAAACAAAAGTGAGACCCTTTGAGTGGTACCGGCCACACCGTGCCTCGGATTGTGGAGGGTATGACTCATTTACTTCCCCATTTCACACATGGATCATTCTATTAAAGTTTAGATACAATACAAATGAATTTGGTCAAATTTCCGTAGGTCAGTTGTTGTTTTAAATTAATAGCTATCCAATTTAAATAGAAGAGAGACCCTTTGAGTGGTACCGGCCACACCGTGCCTCGGTTTGAGGCATGGATTACTCGTACACATCCCCAATGCACCCAAGGATCATTCTATAAAATTATCAAGACAATCAAAATGTGTTTGGTCGGATTTCCATAGGTCAGTAGTTGTTTTCATTTAAAATTTTGTCCATTTTAAAGAAAAGAGAGACCCTTTGAGTGGTACCAGCCACACCGTGCCTCAGATTAAGGCGGGGATGACTCGTGCATGTCAAAAAGTACCCATTTATCATTATTATAAAGGACCAAGTCAATATGAATGCGTTTAGTTGGATTTTGTTGGCCAGTTGTTGTTTTCAATTAAAAATTTGTCCATTTTAAACAAAAGAGAGACACTTTGAGTGGTACCAGCCTCAGCGTTCCTTGAATTGAGGCAGGGTTGACTCTTTCATGTCACAAAAGACCCATGGATGACTCAAATATAGGATCAATACAATCCGAATGCGTTTGGTTGGATTTTCGTAGGTCTGTTGTAGTTTTCACTTAAAATTGTGTCCAATTTAAACAGAAGAGAGACCCTTTGAGTGGTACCAGTCACACCATTCCTTGGATTGAGGTGGGGATGACTCTTGCACGTCCCAGAGGACCTGTGGATCTCTCTCCTAAATTTTCAAGATAATATTATTGCATTTGGTCGAATTTCCTTAAGTTAGTTTTTGTTTTCACTTAAAAATTTGTACATTTTAAACAGAAGATAGAACCTTTGAGTGGTACCAGCCACACCGTTCCACAGATTGAGGTGGGGATGACTCATGCATGTCCCCAATACACCTGTGATTCATTATCTTAATGGACCAACCAAATCTGAATGTGTTTGGTCGGATTTCCGTATGTCAGTTGTTGTTTTCATTTAAAAATATGTCCAATTTAAACAGAAGAGAGACCCTTTGAGTGGAACCCATGATACAGTGCCTGATATTGAGGCAGGTATTACTCATACACATCCCCTATGCACCCTGGGATCATTATCATAAAGGATAAAGACAATATGAATGTGTTAGTTTGGATTTCTGTAGGTCACTTGTTGTTTTCACTTAAAATTGTGTCCATTTTAAAGAAAAGAGAGATCCTTTGAGTGGTACCGTCCACACCAGGACTTGGATTGAGGAAGATATTACTCTTTTACATCAAAAAGGACCCTTGGATTGTTATCATAAAGGACCAAGTCAATCTAAATGTTTTTTGTCAGAGTTCTGTAGGTCAGTTGTTGTTTTCACTTAAAAATCTATCGATTTTAAACAAAAGATAGACCCTTTGAGTTGTACCGAACACATCGTGCCTTGTATTGAGGCATGGTTGACACTTACATTTCACAAAGTACCCATATATCATTTTCATAATGGATCAAGATGATCCGAATGCATTTGGTATGATTTTCATAGTTCAGTTGTTGTTTTCACTTAAAATTGTGTCCAATTTAAATAGAAGAGAGACCCTTTGAGTGGTACCAGCCACACTATGCCACAGATTGAGGCGGGTATGACTTGTACATGTCACAAAGGACCATTTTATAATTATATAAAAGATCAATACAATACAAATGAGTTTGGTCTAATTTCGGTTGGTCAGTTGTTGTTTTCACTTAAAAGTTTTACCATTTTAAAAAAAAGTGGGACCCTTTGAGTGGTACCGGCCACACCGTGCCTCATATTTAGTTGGGTATGACTCATGCACATCCCCAACGCACCCATGGATCATTATCTGAAAGGATAAACACAATCCGAATGCATTTGGTCAGATTTCCGTAGGTCAGTTATTGATTTCACTTAAAAATATGTCCAATTTAAATAGAAGACAGACCCTTTGTGGGGTATCGGCCTCAAAGTGCCTCAGATTGATGCAGGGATGACTCGTGCATGTCCCCAACACACCTTTGGATTATTCTCTTAAAGGATCAACACAATCCTAATGTGTTTTGTAGGATTTTTGTAGGTCAATTGTTGTTTTTACTTAAAAATCTGTCCAATTTAAACAGAAGATAGACCCTTTGAGTGGTACCGACCACACCGCGCCTTGGATTGAGGAGGGGATTACTCGTACACATCCCCAACATACCCATGGATTGTTCTCCTAAATAATAAAGATTATCCGAATCATTTTGGTCGAATTTTCGTAGGTCAGTTGTTGTTTTCCCTTAAAAATAGGTCCATTTTAATCAAAGTGTGACCCTTTTAGTGGTACCGGCCACAACATGCCTCATATTGAGGTGGGGATGACTCATGCATGTCCCCAATGCACCTGTGGATCATTCTCATAAAGGATCGACACAATCCGAATGTGTTTGGTAAGATTTCCGTAGGTCAGTTGTTGTTTTCACTTAAAAAGTAGTCCAATTTAAACAGAAGAGAGACCCTTTGAGTGGTACTGGCAACACCGTACCTCGGATAGAGGTGGGGATTACTCATACACATCCACAACACACCCTTGGATTGTTCTATTAAAGGATCAAGACAATATTAATGAGTTTGGTTGGATTTATGTTGGTCAGTTGTTGTTTTCCCTTAAAATTGTGTCCATTTTAAAGAAAAGAGAGACCCTTTGAATGGAACCGTCCACACCGTGCTTCATATTATAGTAGATATGACTCAAGCACGTCACAAAGGACATGTGAATCATTATCATAAAGCATAAAGACAATACGAATTCATTTGGTTGGATTTCCGTAGGTCATTTGTTGTTTTCACATAAAAATCGGTCCATTTTAAACAAAAGAGAGACCCTTTGAGTGGTACCGGCCACACCGTGCCTTGGATTGAGGCGGGGATAACACTTACACGTCACAAAGGACCCATGGATCATTCTCATAATGTATCAAGACAATCCTAATGTGTTTGGTTGGATTTCCATAGGTCAGTTGTTGTTTTCACTAAATAATCTGGCCATTTTAAACAAAAGAAAGGTCCTTTGAGTGGTTCATCATTATTGCATGTTGTTGGTGTTTATCATCTTTTAAAATGTGGAATTTACCCATTGGAGAAAGGATGTTTTGTTTAATAACATTTACAATATTCTAATTAACATTTACATATAACAATGTGTCATCATTTGATCCCCTAAACCCCTATCAAAAAAGACCGCCAATTGTACACGTCCTGAAGTCAGATATTCAGGTTATTTTTGGACAATCTGTCATCAGGTATGTGGCCCACTAATTTCTAAACATATCTATATCGTCTTGTGAGTATGAGGCTTTTCAGCAGTTAAAGTAGTGCTGTAAAATATAAACATAAATAATTAATAAATAAATTAAGTGAACTAGTAGTTGTTTTTGAAAATACATCTTTAGTGAAGCTTGTTTCTTGATGAAAAAATGATCTCCTTCATAAATTTACAATCATAATAACTGCAATCATTATAGTTTTGTTTTTTTTGGACACTGTAAATAAATTGATCATTAGGAGAATAAGTAACTTGTGTTGAGATGTGTTTGGATAGTGAAATTTTATTATATATACCCTGATAATTTTCCAGACGTAGTACTTTCTCGCCGCCCTAGGCTTAGCCCCAGTCCTCATTACATTTTTAGATGATAATTATAAACTACCCTATCATAAAATAATCCTCAGGAAAATATAATATAAATTATATTACTTGATGTTTAGACCTAAAATGTAGGATGTAATTTCTTACAGATTCACAAACTCCATCATGTGTTGTCGGTTTGATGGATATCCTTGCTTTGAATCCAGAAAATAAATCTTTGGAGTATCCAAGTTCACCACAATTAGCATCAAATG
Source organism: Viscum album (assembly GCA_963277665.1). Classification (NCBI taxonomy): domain Eukaryota; kingdom Viridiplantae; phylum Streptophyta; class Magnoliopsida; order Santalales; family Viscaceae; genus Viscum; species Viscum album. Next base: position 955,615,196 of record OY728148.1, on the reverse strand, counting down.
ATGCCTAAAACACAAAAGAGAATAAGTAATAAAAGAAGTCAAAATATAATTTATATTATTTAATCGTAGAGTTTTACCCCTGCATGGTTGGTTTAAAAAGATTATGTCATCTGTAATCTTTCTTTCAAATGTTTTCATCAATCCATTGACTATTTCATTCTATTTTGATGGATCTATTTCCGTCTTATGTGATGTTGTGGTATGAGGACTAACGAGTCCAAATCTTGGCTCGTGTAAAAATTCCTTCAACTGTTTTTCATATATACATCTTTCACCTATATAAAATGAATTTAGTCATAATTTGCACATTAGATTAGCTTTTAAAAAATCAATTCATGGAAACGTACCACATATAAATACTTACAATTGGGATGCCTAGCCAACCATTTTCAAGGATCTCATTTACATATCTAGAAGAAACGAAATCTTGACTATCCACACCAAATATACTCTCTTGGAAAATCACTATATGAATACTGCCACCTCTTAGCTTCTTATCCACATGAGTCTTCAATGTTAGAAAATGTGGATAGAGAACATGTGGTGTTATTGTGCTTTCAGTAGCTCCTTGGGATCAATTAGTCGATACATTAAATGGTTTTGAGCTGACTTTTGTCACCCCCTTCCCATTCTCTGTCTATAATAACATTAATTGGTTTAGACACTTTTTTCAATAATTGATAAATGTTTAGCTTGAAAAAAAGGAAATAAATACCTCTTTGGCCACATGTACTCTTACAAGTTGTGACGACCATGCAATGAATGACCCAATAGCCTTTTCTACCGTATGAATATCATCGTCATCAAGTGGAATAGGTAGCTATGCATTTGCCTCATGAGCTATAGTAATCATCACTTTCAGATGATCTTTCATAAGTGGTCTATTATGTTGCGTGTCATCTGGGATGTTGAACATGGTATCCCTCGTTACAAGGTGATAGGTGGGTGTTGACAAATATAAATCACAATGATTATCACCCTGTAGAGGATTAGTACAGGAAAAGTATCAGTGCTTGTCTAATTCACATTTCATGGGAATAATTATTAGAATATTGATTACCACAGCTAAGAAAACTCTTTTAGGGGAATGTCTTTCCTCAAAGTTGGTGGGGGTGGGGCGGGATCTTCATGTGCTGGTTGTTCCTGAGTTGTGTCTTCTCCTTACCACCAATAAAAGTTGCTCTCAACTCTCCCTGCCATTGCAATCATTCTTCAAGGGTTGCTAGTTTTTCTCTCTTTTATTTCAATGTTTTATCTCTATCAACTGTTTTTTCTTCTTCACAAAATATACTCGGGGTGTCACCCTATATCCCACACCCCTCACACAACCGTATTTTTCTGGCTTCTTCAAAACCGTCGACAATAGACCTGCATACACTATAAGAGTAGCTAATTCCTATGACTGTCGGATAGAGATAAATAACTAATTATTTTTAGGTAATAGAAATTTAAAACCAATCTTTTTATCATCATGTCATACTTAAACAAATTTCCAATAATTTTTGTGCGTTCACACCTACTAGCTTCCCTTCCTTATTCACACGTACCTCCTTCCAAAGAACATGACGTGGGATGGAAGTATATTTGGTTTTAGACTCTTCAATCAACATATAAACATAGAAAGATAATTATGATGTTTTTTGTTGGAACCTAACAAAATTGCTGTATATTTAAAATATGTACCATTTTATTTTCTTGTGAAGCGTACCCCATCCTTGCTATACGATATGGGTATGTTGGTTTTGATGCACATTCCTTATTTTCATTACAATGTTTCTGTTTTATAAATGAAATATTGACAATAAAAGTGATGAATACACGTATCCTCAAACAATGTAATATCACACACAATATACCCGAATCTTCTCATCCCCACGGCGGCCAATAAATTCATACCATTCTTCAAGGGATATCAGGTGAGCGTAGACAACGGGTGGGTGTGGGTTTATTTTAGCTTTGGAATATTTCATGTGACATCTTGTTAAAATAGTGCGAAAACCTCGTTGAATCCTTCCTGCAAGCCTTAGTACATAATCCTTGTGTGAATCGTCTACTATAAATGTATTCTATAAGAGATTGAGAAGAGTAAGACATTTTTTAATTATTTTATTTGGTAATAAATTAAAGAAATAAATTCATAATGTCACCGTAATTTCTTCCCAAATCACAGCCTTCAGCCTGGACACAACATGCTGCCATGAATCTATGTCAATCGACACACATTGACAAGTGACAAATCCAATGTAAACAATAAACAAAGACTTTTTTGGATTCACATGTTGGCCTCGTGCATTCCATCCGTCGTCAAATTTGATGCCTTTTCTTTTCTCATTATGAACATTGGCTAACACCATCAAACCACGACCCACCTATGTTTTCTGCATCATCAATCCTTCATTCCTGACCATTTCATCGATATCAACATCATATATATGTTCATCTTAAATGGTATAAACAGAATGTGCTGATGGTTGTTGGACCTCAACACTAGGAGCAGTAGGAGCCACTAGTGCCGCAGTAGCAGGAGCATCAGGAGGAGCAGGAGCAGCATAAGCAGCAGCAGGAGCAGCAGCAGGAGTAGCAGCAGCCGCAACAGCAGCCACAACAGCCATAGTAGTTTCTTGAGGGACTTGTTTAGCCTCAAGGTTAGGAGAACCAGAATGTGCAGAATTCATTATCTACAAAAGTGGTCGAACATTTAATTTTGATTATATAAATTTAGTAGTGATTATATAATAACATGAGATAACAAGTTCTATATTACAAACAAAATATAACGTGTTTATTGAACTCTCCATCTTTTTTTCAAATGCTAAAGGGATTTGACACCTCTATCGATTATCCATATCCCATATTTTTTGTCTCCTCTAACATACAAAACATAATCTACATTTGGACCACTTTTAAATGATTACGACGTACCACTAAAAGGATCGTCCTCAGCTGAATTTTTTTCAGAACCTTCAGTAGTTTTAGATGCTAACAGAACAATCGACCACTTTTGGTTTGTGGGATATGGAACATAAAAAACATGTACCACATGTGATGCCATAATAAACTATTCATCTGTGTACCCTTCTTTACTAAAATCAACATTCCCAGATCCCCATTCATCTATTTTAACACCATTGTTGTTATCAACCCATTTTCATAGAAAAATCAGCAATTGGAATGTTATATAATCAAACATCCATATTTGTTTGATAATGCCAAAGTATGACATAATTGCATAAATTGGATTTCTATCCTTACAACTAGAAACATGAATTGCTTCAACAACTAGTGTAACTCAACTATTGATCATGGTACTATCTTCATCATGTTCATTTTTATAGAATGTATAACCATTAATTACATAACCACTGTATGATAATACATAAAAACTTGTTCCTGCGGCTAGCCATCGAAGTCGTTCTGAAATTGAATTTGAATTTTCATCCAACTGCAAAAAAATATTGTCTCAAAACCGTCCTATAAATTGGTGATTATGTGTATTTGATAACCATTTTCATCCATTCATAGATTCAACTGCCTAAGAATTTCATTATGAGGTTCAATATATGGAGAAACCTTCCAACTGTTATGAAAAACATAAAGGTGGGCCTGCTCCCGATCTGTAATACTGATTTTCACAAAAACACTTCTAGATTTTCCCTCACCCTCAATGCATCCAATGTGACGAGATTTTGGGATACCAATGATTTCCACATCATATAGGAATTTGGTACAAAATTCAACGGCTTCCTCAACAATATATCACTCCACTATATAACCATCCGGTCGACTTTGATTTCTGACATACCCTATCAAAATATTCAAATACCGTTTAATAGGATACATCTATTTATAGTGAACATGACCACAAAGTCGAATCTCTCTCACCAAGTGAATCATCAAATGAACCATCTTATCAATGAATTACGGTGGGAAGAAACTTTATAATTCACATAATATGATGAAAATTTATTTTTCCATAGCTGGTAATTTCGCCGGGACTAAAACTTTTCTACATATAGCTTTGAAAAAGAAACAATGTCTGCTTAACGTATGACAAACATTCTTGGGAAAAATGCATAGTAATGTTATATAAATTAGATCTTACATCAAAACATGGCATTCATGTGATTTCAAACTTTTTAACTTCAAATCATTCATTGACACAATGTTCTTGATATTGGATGAATACCCCTCTGGAACCTTTACATCATTGAAAAAGTTGCAAAACTGGTATCTCTCCTCCCTAGAAAGAGTATAAGCAGCTGGAGGAAGAAACATTTGATTTTCACCCTTCACGAGAGCCAGCTCTTCTCATATTCCCATGTCAACCATGTCAAACCTTGCTTTAATTCCATCCTTTGTTTTGACAGGGGCATTTACCAACGTTCCGATAACACTATCACATACATTTTTTTCCACATTCATCACATTTAGAAAATGTCTGATGTACAAACAATCCTAGTATGGTAATTCAAAAAAATGATCTCTTTTTCCAACCGATTTTTGTAATGTTTTTTGAAAATGGTTTACCAAAAATAGTGTTCACATATTTTACTTTCTCAAACAGCTGATCAACTATTAGTGGTGACGATGCTACACGTTGTTCTGAACTTCCATTGAATGATATCGTCTAAGATCGGTACATATGCTGACGAGGTAGAAATCTACGATGTCTTAAAAACACAGATTTCGATGAATGTTTCAACCTAATTGATTCTTTAACCACTTCACACACGAGACACCCTTGAGTTCCTTTAATCATATAGCCTGAAAAATTTCCATTGGCAGGGAAATAATTTATTGTCTCATACAACATCCCTCTCAATGTGAAGTATTCACTTTTATAAGCATCATACAACATAACACCTGAATCCCAAAATAACTTCAATTCCTCAATTAAAGTAGCCAAATAAATATAAATATCGTTACCTAGTTTTTTTAGTCCTAATATAAGCATAGATAACATGATAAATTTCAGCTTCATGCATAACCAGGGTGGTAAGTTATAATTTACCAACATAACAGGCCATGTACTATGAGTGCTGGTTTGAAAACCAAAAGGATATACTCCATCTGTAGATAATGCCAGACGAAGGTTTGTCAGCTCTTTTCCAAATTTAGTATACTCATGATCAATTTTTTCCATTGAGGAGAGTCGGACAGATGACGTAATTTCCCATATTTATTTCTTTTATCTGCATGCCACGACAATTGTCTTGCAGTTTCTTCACTTCCATATAGACGCCTAAACCATTGAATGATCTGAAAGTACCATAAAACATTAGTATGGTTGGATTTATCTTTATTTTATTGAGAAGCACCACACTTTTGGCATTCTATAAGTGATTTTTTCTCCTTGCGAAACAATATACAGTCTTTCGAGAAGTCATGTATTCTTTCAGAAGTCATACCCACCGAGCGTAGCCTTCGTTTAGCTTCATATATCTAGATTGAGAGCTCATAATATTTAGGGAGCATGTCATTCAAGAGAGAAAGTGGTTCTGTAAAACTAACATCACTCCATCCATTTCTTTCTTTCAATTTATAAATGTTTTGTACAACTGACAATGTTGTATACTTGGTGCAACCAGCATACAATGACGTCTTTGCACAACTCTTTAACTTCTCAATCAATTTTGGACAATCATGAAGTTCATCTTAAATTGTATTTGTCATTTCCACATTATTATATTCATCATCATTGACATCTGTATTATCATCCTTCATATGGTCTTCTTCATTATCCATATTTGTATTCATATCTGATTATCCATAAAATAAAATTTTATCCCATCTAGTAGCTACATTCGCTTTTTCATTATGTTTATTCCAACATTTATAACTCTGATCTATTCTATGACATGTAAAATGTTCATCCAAGTCCTCTAGAGTAAGTATTCTAGAATAACAATAACGAAAACACGGACAAAGGATTTGAGAAGGATCCTTTGCGTGATCCTTTGAAAATTTGATGAACTCTTTCATTCCATTATCGTACTCTATTGTCAAACAAATAGCTTCCATCCAATATTTAATCATCTCCATCCTATTTGAATCTCAAATATTATTATTTATGGTTCAAGTACACAAAACAGGACTTCCAAATAGAGTAGAAGAGAACCAATTCCTTATAAAAATAGATATTAATAGAGCATAACCATTAGTATTTATTCATATTCATTAAATATAATTACTTTAGATTCACTATAGTTTTCTCAAATCACCCCAGACCAAACACAAGAATAATCAAGAATGATACATCTACCACTCCTAGGTCTCTGCCCTACATTCAATATCATCATGCCTAAGTACCCATATATCCACACATACACATGTCACAAACACATAAAAAACCATATCCACATCAGAACCAAAGTACCAATATGCATTTCAATCAAGATACTCGACTCATGTGGTGGTGTGTAATAAATAATAAGAAAATATAATAAGTATATAGTCACACATAAACCTCAAACAGGTTTTAATAATCCAATAAACACAAGGTATCATTCCATCTATCAGAATACTCTGAAGGAGCCCATATGAGACAGTAGTCCCATGTGGTTAAGGTTCCTGAGGAGGAAGGTGAACACGCACCTATCGAGGTTTGAGGCCAGGTAACTGAGGTTGAAGGTGGCCCGATACTCCTACAAGGGTTCATTCCATATTTCAAAAACCATGTACTGGTACACTAGGATGTTAGCCCTCTGCCGGTGGAAGTGAAAACGTTCCTGATGATCATGCCAAGAAGAAATGGAAACCAAGAGGGGGGGGGGGGGGTGGTGGTTCAAAATATCTCATCCAAGAAGGAAAAACATGATATTTCAAAATAGGTTAGTGGAATTCATGCTAGCTACAAACCTATCCAATAAACTCCACAAGTGGTGATGGCCCCTGCAGTTGTTGCACCAGGTGAAACTGTCACCTGAGAAGCTGAGATCAATGAGGCCCTTCCCATCCATGAACTAAACAAACACCATGATAGCCATCCTCTGGAATGGGCTTCTACCTTTCCTTTCCATTTAGTTGGAAAAGAAATTAAAGTCACCCCCAACAAAAAATGGATGGTGGCCATGATCGAAGGTATTTTTTGTCACCCTATATAGATTCCCCTTGAAAATAGTCATAGCTTCCAAAAACAAATGTCATAATGAAGGAGGTGTCACCATTGGACACATTGGTAGTGAATAATTGATTGCAATCTTGAACAGTCTCAATAACATATTTATTGTGCCAAAATACCCATTTATCTCTGATGGTGGGGTCGTAGTGTAGAAATCCATGCAAATTAATCTTCTAGGAGAATTATATGATTATTATAGGGGTTTTTGTGTTATTTGAAAACAACAACAATGACATTATTCTTTTTGATTTCTATGGTGAGGAAGTATGATTTAACATGGGAACTAAGACCATGAGCATTACATATGATGATAATAATGATGGATAGGATAGGGCTCTGGCATTGGATCTAGAGCTAGTAGCCTTATTGAAGTGGGAGGATGATCTCTCATTGAGGTCCCTTGATTTTGAACATGTTCATAATCCCTTCTCGTTGGTAAGATTCATATGAGTGGGAGATGAGGATCCAAAGGGGAAGGGGAAGGATGGGTAATGAAACATGGGGGATGGTGAGGGAGTTCTCTCTGGATCAGTAAGTATTTGAAGCTTGATGACAGGGTCAGAGCCAAGGGAGATAGAACAAACACTGATAAGAAAGGGCCTAGCCACTACAGAGAAGTAGTCAGTAACCTCAAAGAGGGAGGATAGAGATGGAGGTAGGGGTGGACAGGCTATAAAGCATGGTGGTCTGGGCATCATTCCATACATGTGCACTGCCAGACAAAGTCACATAGATAGCATTAAGGGAATAATGGGTAACCCCTCAAAGAAAATAGAGTTCAAGCATTGGATGACCTAGAAATGCATCAGAACTGGGTGGTGTTTTCCTTAAAGAAAAATGTTATCCTTCATTTCATACATTATGGTGACATGGTGTTAGATCTAAGGGAATTGATGATACCTATGAGAAATCTAGTGAAACTAGAATCCAAGTGGGAAGGACCTTAAATTTTTCATAAACTTCACTCTGATAGTGTAAACTCTTTGATCGACATTGATGATGAGCATATTAATCTTTCCACCAATACAGGGTTTCTCAAGAGATATTTTACAAGAATAACCCATCCCTTTTAATGAAAATCAACCCATGCCAAACATTCCCCAATGATTCCACATTTTTATTTACAGTAAAAAAAATTTACTAATAGAAAATCCTAGAATAATGGAGTAATGATAAAAGAAACAATAAATATGTCATAGCCACATATGTTAAAATAGAATGTGAAATTATAAAAAATACCCAATAAATCACCACTAAATTCAAATTTCAAACAAAAATATGATATTGAATCATGCATCAAATCATGATGATACTCATCCCATGATACCTACACTGTGATGCTCCTGATCATCATCATCATCATGAACTCCACAAACAAGATAACAAACTAGAATTCATCACCTTAGTAACCTCATCACTGATTTCCAACCAAACATAACCTAATAATATAATAAAATCAAATCATATATATTCTATAATTCAAACAACACTTTCTCATAAAGCTGATTGTTGGAAGAATTTATATAACATATCCAGCCATACCACCATCAAATTGAATGGTTTCTAGGATATAGAATAACAAAATACCTAATCACCTAAAAACCCTCCGAAGTAATTAGAAAAATGGTGATACCATAGGAGTAATAGAAATATATTGGATGATCACCCCCAAGAACCCCATCACAATATGTAGTAAGAACACTAACGAATCAAAGATGAAGTAGAATCATCACCACTAGAGGAAATGAATCCTACGGATGAAATAATTCAACACAAAATCCACTAGAACACCATCGGTGGAAAAACCTCACATCCGAACACTCTGATTAACAATTTTTTAATATATTGATATGATTTATAGAATAATAGATTGAGAACCATTAGATGAAGATGGGCCAAACTCAGGCTTCGACATGCGGCATTACCGTAGAATCAAACATGAAGAAGAAAAGGATGAATCATGTAGCCTACAACCATCACAATATCAAATATCCATTAAATATATCATGCCAAATCAACATATGGTTATATGTGATGGGAGAGGAGAACAATATTAATGAAATGATTTGGAAAACATGCCTTAATGGGAGGTTTGGAAAGGCGGAGCTCAGCATGAGGGGGAGGTCCGAAAATACGAATCTCAAGGGAGTTTCTGGCAGCGGAGGTCCGGAAAAGCGAAGCTCGAGGGCGGCGGAGGTACGACAACATGAAGCTCAGTGGGCGGTGGAGGTTCGGCAATGGGAAGCTCAAGGGTGGCGGAGGTCCGACAACGTGAACTCAGTGGGCAGCAGAGGGGAGTCGTAGGGTTCCAGTACCGCGAGAGCTTTAGGTCGCGATAAAACGAGGGAACTGTGTGACCGAATTTATAAAAAAATGGACTAAGGTTTTATCAGTTCTAAGAAATCTCTGATAAAGACTACCTTTATCAGCGCTAAAATTTTAGCGCGGATAAAGGTATCCTTTATTAGCTGTTTTGTTAGCACTGATAATAGTCCTCTTTATCAGCACTAAAAAAGCACTGATAAATCCTTCCTATATTAGAGATAACATTTTTTCACTGATACACAGATTCTTTATAAGAGATTTTCTTGTGCTGATAAAGACTCCCTCTATCAGCGCTAGAAAAGCACTAATAAAGAATCCCGTTATCAGTGCTAAAATTTTACCACTGATACATGGTTTCTTTGTCAGTGGTTTTTTCTTAGGGCAGATATAAGGTGGCGCTTCCCTTTCCCATTTTTGTAGTAGTGACCAACAAGGAGAATTTTGGAACCCACAAACCAACCCATAAATTCCAAGTTCATTATTCAGTAATTAAATTTTTTCATTGCATGTTAGTTTAATATTTTCATTAATTTAAATTTCATAACCTTCCTAAATTAAAAAAACAATTAAAAAGAATTAGTTTTGGTGAATTAAATTATGTGAGTGATCATATGAGAAAGTTCCTCAAGTGAGATGAACCTGGTCCTCCATTATACTACACTAGAAAATTAAATTGGTCTTTACATTCCCTATGATAGGCGTGTATCACATAAAACAAAGGAAATACATTCATCTCTACATAGGTATATTTCTACAACACATATAAAAAAAATATCCAGATATACTCAACAAAGACACACATTCTAGAGGTAAGTCAAAACCATATTATACTAGTCTATGATTCCATATAGAATATTCCTCAAAGCACTCACCCAAGAGAACACACTCCGGAATCTGATAGAATTAATGAAGTCCATCCAATAGGTACTTCTTATCAGGTTTCTTCCTGAGAAAGAGCATGCTAATATTTTGAATAGAATACAATACACATATGAGGATCACTGACAAGGCCATGGGGTGATACCAACAAATTAATCTAGATTAACCCGCTATGTAGTGGATTGACTCCCATTTAGGGTTGGTCATGTCGATACTAAGAACTCCACCTAGGACTTGAATATGAATAGAGGATCTCACTCTGGGCCTCTCAGAGGGATTCCAAAAACACTATCTAGGAATTACTGTTGAAGGAATCATTGTCCCAAGAGTAAAAATGATTTCATACTAACCCTCATAGAAAAGATAAAGGTAACAAAACCTAACAAATTTTTCCAAGATATAGAGTACAAGGGCTCCAAGACATGTATAAAAGAGTACACAGTGTGTAGTAGGGTTCACACTCCATGTCCCTTGAACTCGGGTCTTGCCCATGTAAATGGATCCTCTCATCAAACTGTGTCCATGTAGTAGTACACACCATGTATGTATCCCATTTATTCTATCCATGTGCCAGTACACTTCACCATCATATGCATGTATTCTCAAGTACCAGTACACATCTTAGCCTATGAACATCTTCCCATGTAAACAACCCATGTGATTCCTGAGTACATGTCGTGTGACCCAGGTGATACCACATGATATGTGAAAGGGGTCACATTCCATGTGATATTTTACTTCCTATGGAAACCCTAATCGCAACTCATGAGGCCCCACATAACGTATAGATCCAGATTAAACAGTGTGTTGTTCATGATTTTTCACAATCCCATATCTACTCCCTCATTTGATCCAATGCCTCCAGATTTCAATCTGGGGATAGTTTAACCATGATATTGAAGATCCCAACTCTTCCAATCGTTTTTGTTGATGAAGAATGCATTACGCCATCAAATCTACTCAAAATATGAATCAAATTTCCCTTCTTTGTTGTCTGTGGAAGAATGGTAAATTGGGTATCCTCTGTTATCTAAATTGCTTTATCTCCATCATCAAACATCTGTTAGGCTATTCCAATCATAGATCTGTGATATTGGATCGTTGCACCATGAATTGGGTGCGCAATGATCGATTGATCGAGAATGCTCATGACAAACGATGAATGGGGGGAGAAAAGAAAAGGAAGATATTGGAGTAACAAACATTGATAAATGTTCATGTTTCTCTTGATCCATCATTAATAGAATGAAAATCAGAATAAGAAAATTACATATATATTCCCCCATCAAAACCTCATAATATAAACTCATCCCACATAATGATCAAACCACAAATCAATATTTTCAATGATTGATTCATGTTCATTGTATAAATCATGAATGGGGACGAATAAAATAAAAACACATGCCCTACCACGATTCAAATCGATCATTAATGAAAAATGGGGTTGTGTCATGTTTTTTGGTGAGATCCATTGAATCTTATTTGCATTGATCATTGATCGAAGATCCTATCACCATTCGTATGAGAGGATTAACTGATGATATCTCCAACGGCTCTCCAACGGTTCCAGGGTTGTACAGATAACCCTAGTATTTCTCCATAATAGTCTATGTAAAGTCCATCAATCCGCGCCTCAACAAAAATGAAATAAAATTAGTTATTAAATTATTTTTTTCATTTCCATTCCTGTGATGACTTTTCTACAAATGACCCACACCCACTAATGTTAAGTCACTCCTAGGGTAAACCTCACATTCTGAACATAACGGTACCATCATATTTTTGATCTAGGTATCCGTTTAGATGTTATTACACTTTTTCATGAAAACAGTGCATGCATGCTATTTAATATATTTCAAACATTTATTTTAGGTTCAACGGCCTCAGAATCGCACAACGTCTCTGTGCCTGGTCTCACAAATAATCTATATAGTATCCAAAAAAAATTTTCTTGGAAAATATAAGGAATTATAGTATGCCACCACTAATGACAACTAAAAAAATATCTAATCAATAGCAAGTGTATGCAGTTGTATAAAGAAATAATTACAATGCATATGTAATCAATTATCACATTATCAATTAATCATAATTTAACTATATAAACCTTTGGGTTCTCGTAGACACCCATACCTCAATCCCCACTTCAACTCATGTCAGAGGCTGAAGTATGTCTGAGGGATATCAGATCATATAATTCCACGTTTATCATTCAATACTTACTAAGAAATATTTTGGATCCTAAAGTATGTATGATGAATATCATATCTCAAAATTCCATTGATATCATTATTTAGTTCATATTTTAATTCACATGTTACCATTTGTACATCACACAATAGTATGTCCATGTTTCTATTCTTTAATTCACAACTAAATGACCATGTTACCATTCATACCTCACACATTAGAATAATATTGTTCACACTCTCTATTTCACAACTAAATGGCCATGTTACCATTCATACCCTACACATTATAATGATCAGTTTCCCGTTATTTAATTCACAACTAAATGACCATGTTACTATTTTAACACATAATTAATTCAACAATTAATTATACACATCAATTCCATTACAAATTATAAAATTATTTAAATATAAAAATTCCATTAGTTAATTCAAAATTTAACTAATCACATATGTAACATTAATTAATTCAAAAAATAATCAATCACATAAAATACATTAATTAATTTTTAAATTAATTAATCACTTAAATTTTATTAGAAAATACAATAATTAATCAAACACAACAATTTTATTACTATATGAATAATTAGTTTATAACATAAATCCCCTTAATTAATTTTCTAATTAATTTAGTACGTAAATCCCATTAATTAATTATTCAATTAATTAATCAATATCCACAAACTAAAATTCACATAATTAACTATGTAATTAATTATCTCAATCTCAATCTCAACAGATCATAATTTTTTCCACAATTAAATATATCAATCCTAAAATCTTATTATCTCAAAATTATTTCTACAATTAATTATCTCAATCTATAATTCCCAAAATCCCCTATTTCTGATCTCCCCAATTAATTAATTCACCAAAATAATTAATTATATTAATAACATAATTTCTAAACATCTAAAAGAAATTATACAATTAAATTCATGTTATTTAAATAAATACTTTGAGATTTGAATTATAGACAACCTACCTCAATTTGTTGATGAGCGATCACCCAACGATAATCCTCATAATTTGAGCAGCACAATTATATAGAATGAGATTCAAATATAAAACACTAAAAAAGATCAAATCAATCATGATCTATTAAATATAGATATAGATCTTCAATACTAGATCCAAATCCACAAAAACATGTCTATATCCAATCTAAATAGGAAGAAAACCCCCTTTCTAGAATAAGATAATAAATGATAAGGAATAGGAAACCAAGCGAGGTAAGATCCTCTTATAGGATGGGGTAAAGATCTTCAATCTAGACTTAAAATAACAAATTAAAACGGTTTTTATGTATTTTTATACATATAATATTCTCCAAAATCATTAAATATTATCTAGGGTTAAATGGGGATCGAATAGGTGTTAAATGGGAGTTTTGGTGATTAAAAATCTATTTTTTTTGGTGATTTAAAAATTCATGCATGGTTAGCAGGGTAGGGGAGCATGGTTTCTACTAAATGTGTACCTAAATGTGAACCTCTGTTATGGGGGTTCATAGTTTCTCATAATAGGGTGTACATATTGACAAACCATGTGTCAACCATGTAATTCCTCTTTGTCCAAGGTTGCATGGTTTGCTAGGAAGGGGCGCATGGTTAGGGAAAAAGGTGAGCCAACTATGCACTACCCTTCTACCTTCAGATTTTTAAAATTTTTCACCCAAACACACCCCAAGGTAAAACCCAACCCAAGTACACTAAAACAAGGAAAAAATAAATAACTGAAATTAAGACCAAGTCATCTTTAGGAAAGGTCGGGATCTTACAATCTCACCACATTATAAAATCTTATCCTTGAGCTGCACCCCCATGAATCTCTAAGATTCTTAGTCAAAAAGATTAGTAAAATCATCCCACATATCTTCGTTCCTTTCCCTTGTCTCCTCCCACACATTCCAATGTTTCCACAATACACAAACTATAGGCATGGGCTTTCCGCACAACAGTTTTTGACTATGATTCAACACACATATTAGTTTCCCTTCAAAGGAAAAATCTATCTCAATCTCAACATCATCCATATCGATCACATTATAATGGTAGGGGTGATACCAACCTTGTTTTGACAATTAGAAAACATCATACATAGCGATGTATCCCTGTGGTAGAGCCAATTAGTACGCCACTAGCATGATTCCCTCCACCACCTGAAACGGTCCAACAAACACTGGTGCCCACTTGCCCTGTCTCTGTATTCTATAGCGATTGAATCCAGGAAACACCCAAATCGATACATGATCAGCCTTTGTGAAATCTAGGTGTCATTTATTTCTATCAGTATATGAGTTCTATCTACTTTGGGTCGTATCCATATATTTCTGAATCAACTGTACATGCCCTAATGTGTCCTACACGAGACTCGGTCCCAAAAACTTAGACTCACATACATCCATCTGGACTAGAGAAGGTCTTCAGGGCCTACTATAATTATACTCATATGGTTCCATATATATAGTTTCCCAATAACTATTTGCATGGGTGAACTCCACTAGTGATAGGTGATTCTCCCAAGACCCACCAAAGTTAGAAAACAACCTCACAATATATCCTCAAGCACTTTTATAGTATTCTCTGACCACCCATCTGTCAGTGGGTGGAAATTGATACTCAATAAAACCTACATACCAAGCACATTCTCCAATCCATATAATAATCATGATGTAAAACATAAGTTTTAGTCTGAAACATTATTCTGTGGCATGTCGTGAAGACAGACTATCACCCAAACATACTAATATCCCAACTGCTCCACTGAGAGAGTCTCTTATATATTCAAGAAATTCACTACCTTTTTCAGCCTATCCACAATAACCCAAATAGAAATAATCTTATGTAGCATCCTTGGAAGAACCAACACAATGTTCATGGTCATTTTGTTCCACTTACACTCTATAATGTCCAACAAATGTAGTAATCCTATAGGTAATTAATGCTTGGCCTTCACCTACTGATAGGTGTAGGTAGCATCGTGTCACAAACCTTACTATTTTTATTTTCATTTCCAACCATAAAAACAATCTTTCTAGTTCACGATGCATTTTGGTCCCACCTGTATGTACCACCCACTTCGAGGCATGAAACTCACACATCATCTTGTCTCACATTCTTATAGGTACGACAACATGATTCCTAACATTCATGACCTCATCCTCATCTATGCTCCAATAAGAAGGTAACTCCCCACCATCAATGTTTTCCCTCGAGGAAAAACATTGTAAATACACATAATTTCTCTCTTAGGTCTATCTCAAAAATGTATAGTCCAATGAAACTATTACGAGAGTCATCTAATCCTAACTCTTTTAAACCAAAATCTGTATCTCGTCCAGTAAATCCATCATCTTCCACTCAGCACTAGACTCTTGAACCACCTGAGTTTGAGTCTTCCTACTCAAAGCATCATCATCAATGTTCCCCATTCTAGGCATATATTCTGGCTCAAAATTTAATGGTTTCATATACTCAACCAATCCCTCTTATCAAAGATTCATGTCTCACTGTGAAAATATGTACTTTAATCTCTTTTGATCAATATACACAGTAAAAAAATTTCCCAATAGATAAGGTCCCCAAATAATTAAAACATAAACTATTATAGCCAACTTCAGGTCATATTAAGGGTAGTTCAGTTCATGGGGCCTCAACTTCAGAGACCCATAAACCACAAATTGATCTCCTGGCATCAACACAACTCTAATTACAATCCCAGAAGTGTCACAATACACTGTGTACTTATCAACTTTCTCAGGTAGGATAAATATTTGTACTGATGCCAAAATTATCTTCATCTCCTAGAAATAATTATCATAATCTTATGACCAATAAAACCGTATCCCTTTTTTGGTCATGCCTATCAGCAATGTTTCCAATCGGTAAATTTCCTGAATGAACCTATAATAATATTCAGAAATTCCTCGAAATATATGGATATCAAACATGGTATTAGGTTTCTCTCAAGAAACCACTATCTAAACCTTCTCTAGATTTACCAACACACATTCCTCTAAGGTGATGCTACCCAATAAGCGTACTTGATCGATCCAAAAAATTGTACTTAGATATCTTGATTTACATCCAATTCTCTCTTAGTGTACTTAGGATGATATCAAGATGTTGGTCATAATAATCATGTGTCTTGGAGTGCACCAAGATGTATTCCAAAAACACCACCACAAACTGGTCTAGGTACATATTAATGATTTTTTTCATTAAGTCCAGAAACATTACAGGTGTGTTTGTTAACCCAAAAAATATTGTGATGAAATCATATAGTCCATACCTGTTTCTAAATTCATCCCTTGGTATATCAGAAGTCTAAACTCTATGTTTATGATACCCTAATCTCAAGACAATCTTTGAGAACACACAAGATCCTCTCAACTGGTTAAATAGGTCATCAATATAGGGGAGAGGATAATGGTTCTTCATAGTCATCTAGTTCAACTTTCGGTAATCAACAGCTAAGCATAAACTCTTATCAAACTTCTTTTCAAACAACAATAGTGATCCCCAATGCAGCATACTAAGATAAATAAACACCTTATCCCTTAACTCCTCCATCCAAATCGTGAGCTCTTGAATATCTTTCGGTTCCATTCTATATGGTGGAATAGAAATCAACTCTTCCCCCGGTATGAGCTCAATGCTAAATTCCACATCTCTCTCAGGTGGAAAACCTATGAAATATTATGTAAACATATCCTAAAACCTATCAACCAAGTGTGGAAAGACATATCATTTTACACCTCCATCATTCCGAAATAAACTAGAACCCTGAGTTGTGATCTCTCCTATTTGATGAGTAATTGTCCCTACTTGGAACGCCTCGATATCCCACTGTCCACATTGAATATATTTTTAACCCCTATGAGATGTAATGGTCACTCCCATATAGTAAAAATCAATGTGTGGACAATATGATACTAACCAGTCCATACCCATAATCAGTTCAATTCCTGACATGTCTATAATATAATGATACCATAGAAATCGATACTACTCGACCTCAAGAGAACACCCCTTTCCCAAAAAAATGAATCTTGACCAAACTCCATGAGAAGTGTTTGTCGTCAACACCCCACTCATGAACTCCATCACTAGGCTCAAACCATTAACAAGTTTTGTAGAAATAATGGAATGATAGGAACCGATATAAAATAAGGCACTAGATATCATAGAATCTATAAAAATAATACCTCTCATTGTCAATGGTCCAGTCTTGATATCCACAAGTATAGGGTGAAAAGAATGCAATAGTCTTTCCCCACTTCCTTGTGATGTAGTCTAAGTCCCATGTGCTTCTATACTCTACTAATATGAGCGCTCTTACCCTGAACCTCCACATACTCTACTGTTACCACCTTGTCTAATATAACTCCATATGCAAGACTAATATGGTGCATAATATCCTCTTCTTACACTCTGATTTTAACTAGCTATACCCTTACTACTCATATAGCACTGGTTCCTGTAGAACTTTTGTATATGTACCATATTTTTGCAAGACTTTAACTAATTTTTTGGCTGAGGGAACTATCTTCAAATGTTTCCTAATCTATCACACAAGTTATAGATCACTTGATTAAGGTCATATGCAACTGATCCCTGTTTTTAGGTACTCCATTTCCTACTTCCCTGGTTGATGATTTCATAGCAATGCTTTCTACTCTCAGAAGTCATACATTATAATCATCCAAATGGAACCACCATTCCAACACTGGAAGCTTATTCAGGTTACCCATATTTATGAGATCCTTATCCACCACCTCAGCAAACTCCTTTAACTGAAAATGTTTAACTTGGGACTTAAACTCACATTTAAGCCCATCCTAAAAATGCCTCTCTGTAGTTATCTCATCCACTGCCAATGCTAGAGAAAAGTGCGAAAAATGTGTAAAGTGTCCAACATAGTCTATCAAAATAATACTCCCCCCTAGTCAACCTCATGAACTCACCTACACTCTCCTACCTCATTATATCTGGATAGAAGTTCTCTAGAAAATATTCCAATAGTTCCTTCCATAACATACCAATAGCCTATGCAGTCCACACCTGACCATACCACCAGTGATCACTGATCCTCCTATAATGTAAGCAGCCAACATGACCATCCTCTCTACAGGAGGCTCAAATTGGTCAGATATAGTCTCTATGGACTCAACCCAGAAATCATCTCTCTCAGGTCCACCCTCTCCAATAAAAGCAAGAGGGTGTTGAATTTGTAACTCCATTTTTAGATCAAACATACTCTTCACAACCCACCCTAGGTCTCTTCCCATGAATTTCATGAAGTGGGAAAAGTTCTCTTGGAACTACTCCCCAAATTCCTCACCTAACACAATCTGTGCCTTAGTTCCTACTACTAGTAGATAATCTCTAGCCATATACTCATGTTATTCACATAATAAGTGTCATCAAAGAGAAATATCTATACCATTACAAATATGTACCATAGGACCCCTTTTACAAAACTAACACATTTAAGGTAAAATACAATATTCCATAATAAGTCATTTCCCCAAACCCTACGACATATTCAAAACAGAGTTGTTATCTCTACCATTAATAATAGTACACCTTTTTCCTAGAAAACAAGGGTAAACACATACTAATTATTCACGTATCTCATTTAGACACCCATTTATTCTCATCTTACATCATTCTATAATCTTCCTCAATTTCATGTTAGGTTCTATTTTCATTTCAATTTCACAAGCAAAGAAAAACAGTTCAAGTTCAATAACATACCCATAAAACATTTTTCTACGTGTTCCTAAAATGATGATTCCACAATAAACCTAAGTTCCTAGAATGATGAATGTAACTTAAATCATGTGTCATACTGTTCCACGATTCAAAACATAGAAAACATTAACATCAATAATCACGACACACAGCAAGTGTGTCACCCAAGCTGAAATAATATTCAACTGTAACAACAAACAGGAATAACAACAATCCCACCCTGGGTACTTGGGTTCTCCCCCATACATGGGTTAGCTACTCCCATTCATGAGATCATATCCAAGGCCCGACTATTTCTAGATTAATGTATACCTTTACCAAATAGTAATACAAAATAAAAAAGAAAAGAAAAATGGAATCTGATAACACTTTGTAATGTCCTGACCGAGGTGCCACACATCGGTGCCTCATGTCGGTCAGTCACATGACCCCAGGTGTGCCTCCCCGTATGCTAGAGGATACCAAATAGCAGTGAGGGTCTGAAATATCGATAATGGGAAGGCTATACCCTCTTTTATCATATTAAATACACTAGAATAAAATAAGAATCTATAACTGAATAACATGTAATCATAACCTGAAATAATCGGTATCACGAGATGGATAAAAGTGGAAATACAATATCAAAACTACAGAAGTAAATATTCCATGCCAACGTATGTGTCAAGTGTCTAAAATTAAACAGAAAATAAATACACTTATGACACCCCTAATTGGGTCCTGAATCATGTCTAGTTCGCTTATCCATGATCTATCCCATATCATCCATATAACAATGATCTTTTTCCCTTAACGTATCTAGAAAACACAAAGTCTATTTGGGTACAAAAAAGGTAGCCTGAGTAGGGTGTGAGTACAGCTCAGTTGGACATCACCAACGGTGTATAAAACAATATATACTTAATAGAAAGTGTATGCAGTTGTATAAATACATAATTACAATTCATAAGTGGTTATAACATTATCAATTAATCTTTATTTAACAACATAAACCCCTGAATTCACATAGACTCTCATACCTTAATTCTTTCTTTGGCTCATGCTGAAGCCTGAAGTATGTCTAACGGATTTCATATCTCATAATTCCATTTTTACCATTCAATAACTAATTTGTCTCATACTGGGTCCTGACTTATGTCTGATGAATATCTAATCTCATAATGTCATTGATACCATTATTTAATTCATACATGAATTTCCATGTTACCATTCATACATCACACAATAGAATGACCATGTTCCCTTTATTTAATTCATAGCTAAATGACAATGTTACCATTCATACCTTACACATTATAATGATCATGTTCTCATTCTTTATTTCACAACTAAATAACCATGTTACCATTCATAACATACACATTAGAATGAAAATGTTCCCATTATTCAATTCTAAACTAAATTGCCATGTTAGCATTCATAGCACTTAATTAATTCAACATTTAAACATCCAAATAAATTCCATTACTAATTCAATAATTATTTAAACACAAAGATTCCATTATGTAATTAAATAATTAACTCATCACATAAATAACATTAGTTAATTAAAAAATTAATTAACCACATCATGTAAATTAATTAATTCTACAATTAATAAATAAGATAAATTATATTATTCAATTAAAAAATTAAATAACCCCAAAAATTTTATTACTAATTAAAATATTAGTTTATCACATAAATACCCTTAGTTAATTCCCCAATTATTTTAGTACATCAACCACATTAATTAATTCTTCAATTAATTAATCAATATGCACAAACTCATAATTCCATAATTAATTCCACAATTAATTATATCAATAACAAGCTCAATAGATCATAATTAATCACAAAATTAAATATTTCAATCCTCAAATCTCAATATCTCACAATTAATTCTATAATTAATTATCTCAATCTATAATTTTCAAAATCCCCAATTTCACATTTCCTTAATTAATTAATTCACCAAATTAATTAATTCAGTCAAGAATAAAATTTCCAAAAATCTAATAGAAATTATAAAATAACATATACATAATTTAATTAATGACTTTGGGATTTTGATTATAGGCCAACTAACTCAATTCGTTGATAAGCGGCCGTCCATCAGAAATCCCCAAAATTTGAGTAGCACAATGACGTAGAAAAAGATATGTATCTAAAACCCAAAATCAAGATTGAACAAATAAAGATCTATTAAATCAATCTATATATCAACAATAATATATCTAGATAAAAAAACAAGGTATATATCCAATCAAAATAATAATAACAAACCCTATATTAAATAAGAGAAGAAAGGAGAAGGAATGACAAACCAAGTGAGATGACATCCTCTTACTTAGAAGGGTGCATATATTTGATATAGTCTTTAATCAGAAATAATTGAGGTCATAAAGACTTTTAATCCTTATAGGAGGCTGAAAAATCATGAAATATCATCTCTGGTGGAATAGGGGTCAAATAAAAGTAAAAATGGGGGTTTGAGTGATTAAAAATATAATTTTTGGGTCATTTAAAAGGTAGTGCATGGTTAGTTGGGAAGGGGTGAATGGTTTCCCATAACTATGAGCCTAACTATGAGCATCTGTTATGGGGGTTCACAGTTTCTCTTAAGAGGGTGTATGGTTTTAAAAACTGTGTGTTAACCATGAAATTCCTCTGTCCAGTGTTGCACAGTTTGATGGGTTGGGGCACATGGTTAGGGAAACCCATGTGCCAACCATGAATTTCTCTTCTAACTTCCTATTTTCTAAAATTTTCTCCCAAACACACCCCAAGGTAAAACCCAACCCAAGTATTCTCAAACTAGAAAAAAATAAATACCTGAAATTAATCTTGACTAATCTTCATGAATGGTCAGGATCTTACACAAAAAAATTCATTTACTCTCATGAAGCATTAATCAATGGATTATTCATCTCTCATTCTTATGTATTCATACATAAGATTCCATATTTCTATCTTTTCTTCCTTCACTTCAATATCCTCATTGAATATACTTTCCAGTTTATCCCACATACTCTTTAAAGTTTTGAAACCCATGACCTTCATATAATAATTTTCTTATAAGGACATAAGAATAGAATTTCGTGACTTTACATCAATATCTATATTTATTTTATTAGTAAACAGCATAGGATAATCTTTCCTAATAGGGGTAAAACCAATTCGCATACCATCAACAACTTCTAGGCCAAAATATAGCAGATAAAGAATCATCTAATTTTTTCATCCATAATAATTTTTTCCATGAAATCTAGGAAATTTTCTACTATTGATAGAATTGATATTATAAATGATAAGGATTAAATAATGGAACATTACCTATGATTCCAATTAATGTTTCAAATGATTAAATAACAACTTAGAAGGGGGTTGAATCAATTGGTCACTTTTATAAGTTGCAAAAAATTTAAAAAACATAACCCTTGAAACCGGTTAAAATTTATATCCTTATTTTCAATTAGTAAATACCCATGCATAAAAAATGTAGTAAATCTAGTAAATCGCATAATATTTAAAATGTTTCTACTCATTGTGATAACCTACATCCTTTACATAGCCACTCCTGTGGGTCTATATAAATTCTCTATAATGAATAAGTGAATACAACTTGTTCCCACTCCCGCTAGATAGCTTATATGTCTCAGTAGAAATTATTATACTCACTTACATAACATTACAAATTTCATTACAAACAATTGAGACAAAATAAAATAAGAAAGGTATTCATGAAACTACTACACAAATTCTCTATCTAGAATCCTCAGCCTGATGTGGGAAGCCCTGATTCTCTCATTCCGATGGGGTTGGGTTCAATGGACTTAGTCCAATGAATTTATTCTAATGAAAACATTACGATGAACTCATTCTAAATATATAATACTAAAAATCTTTCCAAATTTTCAGATAGATATTCCTTAGTACGGTAATAAAAACATTAAAATGTACAACCTTATAATGAGGTCTGACTCCAAAAAAGACAACTTTGACATGAATTCTACAGTGCTCCACCTTTTTAAATCACATAAAGAATATGTAAAGTGGAAATTTATTGTGCATATATTAATATGAATCCTAGATAGTGAAAGGCAGGAAACAGGAAAACTTTTCTGACTTAATTAAATTAAAAAACATCAATATCTACACATATTTTGAATTTGAATTTTGACAACTGAAACTCTTCACAAATCTGTTGAAATCATATTGAGCCTTATTTTTAATTACTATTACCAGACTTCCTAAATTTTCTTAGTTATTATGGAACATCATTAGTTCATTATGATGTAACATACATAGATCATTAGGATGTAACATCTTCAAATCATTATTATGGAACTTCCTCATCTCATTCTGAATTGACTTTCCTCATCAGAGTTAGTCTGGTTGAAATATTTCTTAGAGTTAGTATAATTGAAATTGGTTCTCAAAGTCAATCATGATTGAATTTCCTTCTCAAAGTCATTATGATTGACTTTCCTCCTTAGAGTCAGTTTTATTGAAATTACTCCTCATAGTTAGTCTAATGGAACATCCTTAGCTTTAGTCTAATAGAATTCTTATAACGATGGAATCATAATTACGATGGAAACTGCTTTCTGCAACTTTGAAATTCTTCTAACCTCACTAGCTATAACTCATTCGTACTTCTAAAAACATATGTGCTCGGTACTTTCGGATATGATGCAAACTTTTTCTTGATTCTTATAACAATGAAAATATTTATGATTCCCCCATTTATTCAAAAGCTTTTATCATGAGAGTTTTCATGATTTATGATAACTTCAATATTGGAAAATCACCTTCTGACTTACATAGGTAAATTATTATGACTTCTATTACTTTCAAAACCTTGTTTCTTTTCATCCAAAACACAATATGAATGGTTTCACCTATTCTCCCCCTTTTCTTCATAAGTATTGTATCACTATTTTTATATAAAATTTATGATATTTGAGAATTAAAAACTAGAAATTCATCGTCTTGATGAAGGTTAGAATGTTTTAAACTTTCTAACTCCTAACATCACTATCTTCATCCAAACTCTTCGACATAATTTTGAACTTATAACCAAAACTGAGTCAAATGAAACATGAACATCGTGGTAATGGATCTAATACCAATGATGTGATTGATCAACAACTTTATTATTCTAACAACTTATCTGATTGGTTCTACGGAGTTTGATACTTTGTGTTTGGTGCTGCTTTGTCAGATCCTCTTTATCCAAAAAACAACATTCTCTAAAACAAATCATTTCTCCCTATTTATGTTTTGCTTTGAAAATTTAGAAACATTCACCAGTTTTTCAAAAAGTATTGTTTTTCAAAAGATTAGTTCTCTAATAATAAAAAAGTTTTAAAAAAAACCACGAAAGTTATTCAATATACAATACCATTTATGAAATGGAAACAAACCTATGTTGTAATAATTTCATATTTTGGTTTGGAATGTGTTTTTAAGGCCTATTTTAGGAAGAAACATTAACCTTGAGGTTTATAATGTTACATTATAGTATAACTCAACGAAACAATGGGATATTACCAATATGAACCCTTAGAAAAAAAGTAATTGTGGAAAGAAATTACATATTCCTTGAGAGGGAAAACATCTCTAAAAGTGATAGTGGGATGGATATAGAATTAGATGATGTTTATACTCATGGTACATAAGATTGGTCATAGGAACAGGCTCTATAAATCCACATGTAAGAAGAAACTATTCTAGAGACACAAGTAATGTGTGGGAGCATAAGAGAGGTTAGAGAACCAGAATGGTATGGTTTTCTTCTCACCAAGGATAGTGAATAATTATTAGTATATAATAATGATCCTATAACCTAAAAGGAAGCAGTATGTGGAACAAATGTTTCCAAGTGAAAATAATCCATCAAATCTAAAAAGGATTCTTTCTACAAAAATCAAGTCTGTATTTTGATAGATCCTACAATAAATGTAAAACCCATTGGATGAAAGTGGGTATTAAATAAGAAACTAGACATTGAAGGAAAATTCAGTAGCTGTAAGGTATGAATATTTATAAATGCATTGAAATAGCATCATGAAATTAACTCAGATAAAATTTTTTCACTAGTTCTAATGTTGAGATCCATCAAAATTATACTTAACATTGAGTCTTACCATGACTATGAGATTAGAGAAATGGATGTCAAAACGGCCTTACTCAATGGGAACCATCAGGAAGATGTTGATATAAAACAACCTGAAGGGTTTGTGACTATAAAGGATGAAAATATACAAAAATTGTAAAATAATCCATTTATGGATTAAATCAAGTATCTAGGATATGGAACATTCATTTTGATGAATCTATAATAGAATGTGGTTTCATAAAGAATGATTGTGATACTTGTGTCTACAATCAATTTAGTGGGATTTCATTCATTTTCGTAATAGTATATGTTTATGACATATTACTTATAGGAAATCAAATACCAGTCTTACAGTTTTTTAAGATGTGGTTAAATAAATGCTTCTCTATGAAGGACTTGGGAGAGACATCATATATATTTTGAATCCAGATCTATCATGATAGAACCAAAACGTTTCTCAGTCTAAGTTAATGTACATACATTGATAAGATACTTAAGATATTTGGTATTGAAAAATCCAATATGGGATTGTTTCCAATGTCACGTGGCATTCATCCTTCCAGGAAAATGTTTTCTCAGATACATGGGGAAATAAATAGAATGGAAAGGATTTCATATGCATAAGTGATTGGGTCATTCATGTATATTATGATATGTACTAGGATAGATGTTTCTTATGCATCAAGTGGAGTAAAAAGATATCAAGATGATCCTGTTGACCTCTATTAGATGGCAGTCAAGATTATCTTTAATTATTAGAGGTGTACTGAGGATATGATCCTAGTTTATGGATGATATGGGGAACCCATCCCCAAAATTTATAAAGATTATAGTTTTCAAACATATCAAGATGACATGAAGTCACAAATGAGTTACATATTCACTTTGAGTAGAGGTATTGTGAGCTGGAAGAGCCCAAAAAAGGCTATTCTCATAGATTTTACAGTAGAGTCCAAGTATATTGTGACTTATGGGGTAGCTAAATAAGCATTATGGATGCAAAAAATCATCCATTATCTTGAATTGGAATATAATTGTAAATATCCCATTACACATTATTGTGATAATATTGTAGTGGTGTATCTCGTAAAAGAGCCAAGTACACATCAACAGAAGAAGCATGTAATTTGAAAGTATCATCTATTGAGGGATTTTTTTAAGAGATGTGAGGTTTTAGTGAGCTGTATTTACAAAGAAGAAAATATATCATACCCCATGACTAAAATCTTGACTCACCATAAATATTATTATCAAGTGAGTTCAATTGGACTAAAAGTTGTAGGATGTTGGATCTAGTCCTCATCAGAGTTTCATGGAGTTGGTGTCCTAGGATTATCTATTTTTAATTTAATTACAAGTATGTTGGATATATTTAATATTAATAAAACATATTATAACATATTTTCTATTGTACTGTAAGACTCTAATGTAATAATGTCCTAGAGTATATGTCACATTGATAAGTTCATAGCAGTTCTCTGTTATATTGAGAACCATGACGTTTTATGATGATATTCTTAAAGAATGTTCTTCTCTTGGATAACATACTATGATGGGAAACATAGTTCATAGACTGTTAAGTGAGAGAACTCATAAGAGGACGAGTCTTAGTATCATGAAGTTCTCAATTGGTAATCACTAATATGGGAGATTATGAGGAAGAATCACTGGTAGGAATTCCACATTTTTTGGTGTCATCAGATATTCCTATATGAGAGCAAGTGTAATGGTACCTGGAATTTCAAATTATCATTAGTGAATATTATAACTCATGCACATAGATTTTATGATGAAAACCATGATGATATATATTCATGGTAAGTTAGGCTAAATTGTTCTTAACATGACTCATATGTCATTAATGAATAAGATAAATAAGAATTTATCCCTTCTATATTTATCGAAGTTGATATCGCATCCATTTGATTAAAATGGAACCATAACATTAAATTCCATGTACATGGTGTAATGATGTGTTTATTTTAGATATTTAAAGAACGATGTACCATGAAAATAGGTTGGTGACATAGATGTGCAACCTGCTTGATGAGATATTATGATAAAGGGATTTTATTATATTGTTAGTATTCATTTTAGGTTTTCATCATTTCAAAATTAAGTTATTTATCTTGGGTGCCTTGACTCATTTCTAGATATTAATTTTTGACTATAGGAAAGCTCCCTTAATGCCAATTTTAAATAATCCTAGTGGGTCAAACACTATGTGTTTTTGATGATATTGGTTAAATATAATTTTAATTTAATTAATTGAATGTATATTATTCTCAAGAATGAGGTAAAATTGTATTCTTGTTTTATTTATCACAAATATATATTTATTAACGAAATATTTAAATTAAATATTTATTTAGGTGTTTAATAAATAAAAGAAGAATTTTAATAGACCAAGACCATGTCTAATAAATAATATTAATTAAAAAGATGGTTAGATAATATTTTTTGATGCTCAAGTTGGAGCGCACCATAGAATAATAATAAGTATATTATTAATATATGGAATGAGTTTTATTAAAGGTTTTAGTATTCTTTATGGGCTATAATGCAATAAAACAATTTCCTAACCTAAAATCTACATAAATAAATATACTGTTATGGCTATTGTGAAGGTATTGAAAATAGATAATTGTTTCAAATAATGAATTTTCTTTTAACTCCTATATCTCTCTCCCTCTCAATAAAAATAAATGTTTGAGAGATTTATTCAAGATTAAAGAATGAGTCATCAAGAATGAACAACGCAAGAAATTTTATTCCCCATACTAGCGAAAAGAGATTGTTTAACATTTATCGAATATCAATGGAGCATGTGTGTATTTTCTCTATAGGGATTCTATTATTGGATCCTCATAGCGTAATGATGGAAATTTGAAAGGGTCTTTTCATATGATTACCAACATTAATAAAGAAATATTACTAAGATAGGGTAATCATTTTTTATGAAATTAAATAAATTAATAAAAAAATTGATGTTCAAGCTTCTCACTCTTAGTATTGAGCATATAAACATTAAAAGAAATTTTAATATATTTCCCACCACCACATGCTTCCACTACTCCTGGAACCATAATAAGGTGCCAGTTTTCTTGATCCTTTGAAAATATGGATAGATCCAAGAGGAGATGTGGGAGTGGAAGTCTAATGTTCAAGCTCGGTGGATGTAGAGTAGTACATACACACAATTCTAAGAATTATTATCACTAGACTCATGGGAACATCTTGATTACTTTCGATATATTGACTTTCCAATCAATATGGAGTTGATGCAAGTACAGTCGGGGGTTGTAGCATCTTTGTTAACACACAACCACTCATTATGTGATTTTAAATTTTATGATTTATTTTTCATTTATTATTATCACCGAATACACTAGTTAAACATGACCACACTTTCTAAGGATGAATTAGTGGTGTCCTATAGAATTTTATTACTCACACCTTACATAAGAATATAGATTCACAATCAGACTTTATGTTTAGGGTTTTGGATTAGGAAAAGGGACCTATGGCTGATGGCTGGGCAAATGAGAATGGAGATGATATTATATCAAGATGGACTCTAGAGGACCCTGATGTTTTATTTATTTATTTATCTGCCTATTTTTACTCTAGTTTTGATTTCCGTATTAGAATCCCATTTATTATTTTATGGAATCTGTCTCATCATTAAGATTCCACATAATTACACTAGTTTCTATTATATTTTTTATTATGTATTATTTGAATTATGACATGATACTATGGGTATAGTCTCGCCACTGATGGAATTAGACCCTCACTGCTAGTCAGAAACCTCTTGTGTGTGGGGAGGCATACCTGAGGTCTTGTAGCACTTTGGTTCGAACCCGATATTTCAGGTGAGGGAATTACAAAAACCATTAAAAAAACTCCATACTACAAAAAATACCATTCATAGTAGTGGTTTTTTCTTCTAGTGTAAGTAGTTTAAACCTTTGTAAAATTATTTAGCGGTGGTTACTAAAATATGCCTGTTTTGCATGTTCCCTAGTCACTTCACAGTAGTTTGATTCATTTCGTGCTGGTTTTTATGTGAATTTTTTGAGAATTTAGCAATGATTTTCATTTTATTTAACGGTGATTTTTTAATAAAACATGAAAATAAAATAGATAAGATGAACCTAACAACCGATAAATATGTTAGTAGATGTTAGGATTATTGGTAGTTAATATTAACCACTGTTAATTATGATTCCAATTCATTTTTTAACAGTGGTTCTTAAAAATCACCTCTCAATATTTTTAAAAAATTATAGTTTTTAAACATATTTAATAACAAAATATAAATATAAAAACTTTAAAATGTAATAAACTAAAATATAAATGCACAATAAACTCATCATACATACATCATACAAGATACATCCATATTTATATAAATATACATTCATAGTCATCATAACCTCAGTCAACTGATTACCTCAGTCAACCCATACCTCAATTATCAATATATACATATAAATATGTCCAACAACAACCCATGCCCAATACATTCCGACCCCATGACCTATGTTTCAATATTCAAACTCCAAATCATCTCATCAATTGAAACATTCCACATAATCTCATCAATTGTAATAAAAAAGACAGATATTAAAACTAAACATAATAAATCAGAATTACAATAGAATCAGTGATAAAATTTAAACATACCAAAGAAACTAAAAACCATCACCACTGACTTATAAATAATTTATTGAATCGAATGGTCAACCTCTTTCCTTCGGTTAACATCTATCACCTACAATAAAAACCATAACATTTATGAAAATAAATTCAAATGAGGAAAGAAATTGAATATATTTATAATGTTGCACATAAAATTTTTTATTTTGTTAATCAAACAGAAGACATTTTAAAATAAAACAAATAATATACAATGAAAAACACATTAAAAACATAAAAAATCCTATTTGAAATATTATTCAACACATGAAACTAAAATGGGATATGTATATAAAATACTAATTGATTTTTGAATCGACGTGCAATGTGCTTAAATTTTACTTAGTATTTTTTTAATGAATTTGATATAAAATCATATACTATATTTAAAAACCAAATAAAAGGTGGTTGTTCCATGGTTTCATGTCAATATAAGGGTTTTTGTAATGGTTTTTACCATTAAAAAACATGTTTTAGTGTTATAAAACACAAAAAATGTGTTTATGGGAATCCTTGGAAAACCATAAATTTGAATGATGGGTTGTTATTTCATACATTTCAAAAAACCATTCTATAGTCATTATCCTATAATTTCATTGCAATCCGAAAATAAGTTTTCCAAGTCTTAACCCCCTGATGCACGCTTTTATATGCTTCAATACCTTTAAAAACTATTTAATGAGCCATTATGACCACACTGCATGTCAAATTGATGTGTTTTCTACACTAAAAACTCAAAATTAACACAATGGTGTTTTCCCTTGATTTCACATTAATTTGAAGAGGTTTTCTATGGTTTTGATTGTTACCTACACGTTTATGTTTTTTAAAACACTAAAAACCTATTTACGTGCATCCTAGAAAAAACCTAACTTGAAATGACATTACTTAGATTCCTAAATTTCAAAAATAAATATATGGTCATTTTACTCTGATTTTATGGTAATATGATGATGTTTACCTAGTTTTGACCCCCCCCCCCAAATACATGTTTTTAACGGCTTCAATACATTTAAAAACTATTTATAGATCCATTTTGACAACAAAACACAATGGATTGAAATGTTTTCTACAATTACACGTCCAAAATAACTTAACGGTGGTTTTACCGTGATTTCACATCAATCTGTAGCCTTTTTCTATGGTTTTGTCTATTACACGCGTATTTTAGTTTTTTAAAATGCTAAAAACATGTTATAATAATCATAGGAAAACCATAAGTAAAAATGTAGTTTCATCAATTATTAATTTTAAAAAATAATTATTTTGTCATTTTACAATGATTTCATAGAAATTAGATGATTTTTTCATGGTTTTGACCCCCTAATGCATGTTTTTAATGGCTTCTGTACCTTTAAAAACAATTTACTGATCCTTTCTGATCACACTACACATAATGTTGATGTTTTTCGTATGTGTAAACATAAAAAATAAATAAAATATAGATATACTATGATTTCATGTCAATTTGAGGTCTTTTTCTACGGTTTTGACCATTACATGCATGTTTTAGTGTTTTAAAACACTATAAACGTGTTTACAAGTATGCTAGGAAAACTATAACATGAAATGATGTGTTTTTTTCTATTAAATTTTAAAAATCAATATATAGTTGTTTTACTTTGATTTCATGGTAATTCAATTATTTTTTCCTAGTTTTCACCCTTCATCACATCTTTTTAAAGGCTTCGATACCTTTAAAAAACTATTTATTATGCCATAATGACCACACCACATGTCAGATTGACATGTTGTCAATGTGTATACATCAAAAATAACTCAACAGTGGTTTTCCCATGATTTCATGTCAATATGGATTAATTTTCTATGTTTTTTACATTTACACACACATTTAAGTGTTTTAAAACACTAAACATCCATTTAAAGACATCGTAGGAAAATATTAACTTAAAATTATGATATCCTGGTTCCTACATTTCAAAAATAAATCTATGCTAATTTTTCTATGATTTCATGGAAATATGACAACATTTTCTTGGTTTTGACCCCCCAAAACATGTTTTAAAGGATTCAGTACCTTTAAAAACTATTTACCAAGCCATTCTGACCACACTTCACAGCAGATTGACAATAAACATAAACTTCAAAAATAAAACAATGGTAGTTGTCCCATGATTTGACATAAATATGATGTTTTTTTTCTATGGCTTTGACTATTTCATCTTTTAGTGTTTTAAAATAATAAAAATTAATTAATTGGAATCCAAATAAAACCATAAATCAAAATAACATCTAATCTATTAATAGATTTATAAAATCCACATATGGTTATCGAATTATGATTTCATTGAAATCGAATGATTTCATCCTAGTTTTGTACCCCCAGCACATGTTTTTAACAGCTTTCTTACTTTTAAAAATTGTTTACTGAGCCATTCCAACTAAAGTTCACATCATATTGATGTGTTGTTTGTAAGTACATGTCAAAAATAACTAATTGGTATTTTTTCCCTGATTTCACATTAATATGAGGTCATTTTCACTTTTTTGAATGTTACACACACATTTTAGTGTTTGAAAACACAAAAAAACACATTTACGAGCATCCCAGGAAAATAATACTTCAGAATGATGTTCTGTTGGTTCTAATATTTCAAAAATAAATCTATGGTTGTTTTACTTATAATTTATAGAAATATGCAGATTTTTTCCAAGTTTTGACCCCCCATATACATGTTTTTAAAGGCTTTAATATATTTTAAAGTCGTTTATCGAGTCATTCTGACCACCCCACATGTTAGATTGATGTGTTTTCTATGCATAAATGTCAAAAATATCTCAGTAGTAAATTAACATGATTTGACTGCAGTATGAGTTATTATTCTATGGTTTTCACCATTATATTCTTGTTTTACTATTTTAAAACACTAAAAATGTGTTTACAGGAATCCCAGGAAAACCACAAATCACAATGACATGTTATCAGTTCCTACATATAAAAAATTAAGCTATAGTCATTTTTATATAATTTCATGGGAATCAGACAATTTTTTCCTGGTTTTGACCCTCTAACACACATTCATAAAGGCTTTGGGACCTTTAAAAATAGTTTACCATCCATTCCGAACAAACTGCATATTAGATTAATGTGTTATCTATGAATACACATCAGAAATAACTAAACAATGGGTTTTTCATGACTTCATGTCAATCTGAGGTCTGTTTCTATTGTTTTGATTGTTACATGCATGTTTATGTGGATTAAAACACTAAAAACACACTTATGAACATTCAAAAAAAATTTGTAACACATAATGACATATCATCAGGTCCTATATTTCAAAAATCAATATTTTTTTTTTCATATCTAGTTTTATGGAAATATGATGAAATTTTCCTAATTGTGACACCCCATCACACATTTTTAAAGGCATTTATGCCTTTATAATTTATTTACTAAGTCATTCCAACCACACCGCACGTTGAAATGAATTTTTTTCTTTACTTACGTGTCAAAAATAATTCAATGGTGGTTTTCATATTATTTCAAGTCAATATGAGGTTTTTTTCTTTGGTTTGGAATATTTTACACATCTTTTAGTAGTTTAAAACACTAAAAATGCATTTACAGGAATCCTTAGAAAACTCTCACCTAGACTAACATGTTGTTGGTTCCTACATTTCAAAAACTATCCACAATTATTTTCCTCTAAATTCATGGAAATCAAACGTCATTTTTCTAATTTTGACCCCCTATCATGCATTTTTAAAGGATTTAGTACCTTTAAAAACTATTTACTGAGGCATTTTGACTACACCGCAAGTCTAATTGATATTTTGTATATTAGTACATGTCAAAAATAATTCAATGGTGGTTTTCTCATGATTTAATGTCAATATGATATCGTTTTCTATGGTTCTAACCATTACACACATGTTTTGGTGTTTTAAAACACTAAAAAAATAGTTACACGCATCTCAGGTAAACTATAACTTGAAATTATGTTTCATCTAATCCTACATTTCAAAATCAATCCACAATAATTTTCCTCAGATTTTATGTTGATATGGAATCTAATTCCTATTTTTGACCCCCCCCTCCCCGTACACACACATGTTTTTAAAGGCTTTGGTACCTTTACAAATTCTTTACATTGTAAAAACTCAGAAAATGAGATTGAATTATTTTAAAACTTAAGGATAACAATATATAATTTATTTTTTATGTGTAGGAATCAAACACACATCAATCTGGTGCACACTGTTGTCGGTATGACTCGAAGTTCATGTTTTATAATATAAAAGTTTCATTTTAGTTTTATTTAAGGAAGTTGTATACATTCTTTGAAAATGTGTGAATGATCTATGAAATTTAGAATTTAAATTGATAGGATAATTTATAAGGCTAGAAATTTCCTTGGTTATCGTTCTAGTAATCCACTGAAATATAAAAACTAAATCATTTTCCATTTTCTCTCACCATTGATCCTATGTTTCCTATAAGAGTCTGGTTCTCACACTTTTCATTTCAACCTTCCAATTTATATTTGTGATTACCTATCAATAGAACTACTTGAACCCCACTAGGTTTATTAGTAACTGATGGAGTTGGTCCAGAACCCATCCCCTGTACATGTCTGGGATTCTCCTTCCTTAAAATAATTGGAAGTCCATCGTTCTGGGAAACTAATGATGATTTTAAATGGTTCACATCCCATATTTCATGAATTTGAACCTGTTAATAAAAAAATATTAAAAAATATTTTTTAAAATATTCGACCTTCATAATATTATTTAATTAATAATTTTTTGATTAATATGTATTTTTATTTCATTATGATAAAAACATAATATTGAAAAATAAATTATAACAACAAATAAGCCTTAAACCCAATTAATTGGGGTTGGATAGATGTATCAAACTGTGCTAAATTGGCATCATTTTATCAATGTATCCATCCCCATTTAATTGGGTTTAAGGATTTTTTTGTTATATATATATTTTTCATTGTTTTTTTATAGTAATGAAACAACATGAAATGATAATGAAAAATACTAAATAAAACTTCATTGGTAGTGTCATTTACAAAACTGACATCAGATTCCCTATGCACATTAATCCACATCTATGTATGGCCAATAGGGTAACCTAAATCATTATCCTTTATAAAAAATATTATCAAGTTAGAAAAAATTTGACTTATAATAAAATGATATAAATAATAATGAATACAATACAAACCAAAATTATTCTTTTTCTAAAAAAACACTAAGAGACACTGATATAAAGAATGAATTATTTCTCATGATTCATATTATTTTTTTCAATAATTCCTACAAAAAATAGAAACATTAAAAATTCAAATTTTATTTTTTTTATGTTATTACAATACTCTAAAATATGCAATTACCTCATGAGATGCATCTATGTTAATATTGATAAACGAATTCTTTTTCACATGAGAAATTCATTCACACACTTTCTCATACATCTAACATGAGCTCAAAGATGTTTCATTAAACCCATGTCATAATATTCATTTAAAATCTCACTATTTCTTTCCTAATTTTTTCATAGTGCATGGGCGTGAAATAAATCATGGGACATCCAAATGAAAAAACATCTAGAAATAAAAAACATAATACTTAATAAGTATGTCACAATATTTTATCATGTCGTGTAAATTAGTTATCAAGGAATATTAAATTAAATTAGCTTTAATTAAGTATCCAATACCTCATTTTTCCAAGTAGTAAGAATATGCCTCCAATATTTATAATTAATGGGAATGCTCATTCTATCACAAATAAGCTGCCTGATAATCTGCCCATTGATTCTAGAAACATCATCATTAGGCACCCCAAACTCATAAAATGGAATGATAATATTGAATTCCTTCAGGTCTCACACATATTTCATGTTCATATTTATATATCTTCTATTTTTATTTTTATCCATTTGAAAAATGAATTATACAATTAATAAAATATATTGTTGTTTTTTACAATGACATACATACTAGTAATTGTTACTCACTGATATCCACTAGATGAAGGGATGGCTAGCTACTCAATATCTGGAGGTGAATTGGATGGTGGGATACTAAAAATATCTGGGGGATGGCTCGCTAGTAGTCTCAATTATAACTGAATCACTCAGATCCACAGAAGCTGACGGTAGTTGTAGTGTGCTCCGAGATGATAACCAGCTAGGATTTTGAAATTTATTTGTTCTCAACATTCTTGGAATTCAAATGGTTCAGATATATTAAATGTATATAAAATTAAAAACATATAAATTTTTACAAAAAGAAAAAAGAAAAAATTGAAAAATTTATATATGTATGGACCACATATCAATGAGAAATTGTAATATATTTTCATTACAAATTTATACATTCAATTATCTTCATCTTCTTTATATTCATTATTATAAACCTCCATTGTGATGAGTGCTTCATTATCAACCTCTATTGAATGTTCTATTGTTTCCATATTGTCAGTAAAAAAATATTCTATGTTTTTTGGTTGATTAGGTTCACTGTCACAATGTACAAATTGATCTTCATCACTCATATCATATAAGTCTCTCTATTTTAAGTGTAACAAAACTCTAACCTTCATGTATTTCATCATCTACATTATAAACTATCTTCACATAGGAATCCAAGATAAATGGATCATTCTCAACATGCTCATTTGTATGGAAAAATCGAGAGAAGTTGATAAATTTAAAATCCAATGAATCATTCATTATACCCATATCAATATTAACCCACTTTCATTTGAATAAGACAACCAAAAATTAACCATGATAGTTTAATTTAATTATATCATCCAAATTTCCATAATATCCTACCTCTGTAAGGGTAAATATACAACTATTTTGAGTTTTCAATTCCTCTTCCTGATAAATTTTATGAAACCTAATGCTATGAATATTTTAGGCATCGAATATCTTAGACATTCTAAGAGGAACTCGAGCCAAAAAAACATAAAATCATGTGATATTTCAGCTTGATTTTCTACATTCATTATCTAGAAAAATAAATATAATGTTTTAGTTTTAACATAGAGAAAATAACTACATGTCAATAATATTAATATGAGTATATACTTAGCAGATGGGTGATCTATTTGACCATATCCTAATTAACATATTTTTTTAATTCCATCTCATTTCAAGATCTACCCCTTAATGACTTATTTGTTTGACATCACAATTCTTCAATAAATGGATCTATAATAAGACTACTGAGCAGTATATATCTATGTGCTTAAAGAAACTCCAATTCATTTAGTGTAAAATTTGACCCATTTCCAATTGGTTATCTAATAATTGGAAATATTGATAACAAGTTTTCAAAATAATAATTAGTGGAGATATCATCAAAACATTAAACACGGTTGAATCTAGTCACAATATGATCCAAATACATTGAATACAAGGTCAATCACTCTTTGGATATGTAACCTTTAGCAATAGAGACTTTTGGATGATATTTATTCATCATATAAGATTTCAAATGACCTATGTACCTGATGAATAAAATAAGAAACATATAAAAAAATTATACAATAATTTAATAAAATTAAATTTTCTAATGAAAACAAAAATAATATCATTGTACCTCTCAATTGGATACATTAATTGATAATGTTCTGGTCAGCCATGTTTAGCTTCTTCAACCAAATGAACAATCAAATGGATCGTCACTGTGAATAATGAAGGGGCAAATAACATCTACAAATAAAAAAGTGTCAAAGAAATTCTTTATTGAAGTTTATCATGCTCAATTGGATTTATATTTTTTCTACAAAGAACATTGAAAAAGGAATAATAGATTATTTTTCTGTTAACATATTACAAAATTACAATGAAAACAACTGTTCCATCAATATACTTGATTTGTGACTTTTTAATCCATGAAACATTCAATTTTTTTAGTCAATGCACCTTGATATATTACTTGAATATCCATATTCCACTTTTAAATTCGTTAAATTTTGAAGGAATATGTCATTATCTTGATTTTTCATTGTTAAAATAGTTTAAGGATACTTTCCATTCTCATTTTCCCAAAAATCATGCTTTATATTCATTAAATATAAATTCTTATGAGCATTAAAGCAATCCTCTGACATACCCTTCTCATTAAGCAATGTGAAAATTACATTGCAACATAATTTTTTCTCAATATTCCCTATAAGGAAATTTGAAAAATATACCCTTTATTTTTGTGTTCCAGATGCATCAAATATTGTACCTTTTACCATTTTCCCCTTCTTTAAAATGATTATATTTTCCAAATTCTTCAATGACACTCATTAATTGTCCCATGATTTCTAAACCTAATAACACATTTAGTGGATTTTTCAGTATAATATATTCATTGAATTGTGTCTTGTTAAATTTAGATTTATGAGTAGAAATAAAGAAATCAATGATGACAGATAAAACATCATTTTCTTCTATGAGGTAATCGTTGATGAACAAAATTAAAAACTAGATAAGACAAACTAGTATGAATGTTCCAATCAGATAAATTTCCCAATCCAGGAATGTTCGTAATTGTCTATATTAAATTAGCAATTATTTTTAATAGTTTTATCATTAAAGCATCATATGTTTCCATTCCATCTTCTCATAATTCTCACAATTATTTGATTAGAGGTTGAAGGTATACATCAATTCCATTTCTATGCATTTTATTTCTAGAAATAATCATCAAAATAAAAAATAATATTTATTCATACACATCTATAGAGGTAGATTATAAGGGATCAAAACAACTGTCCAAATACTATAATTAGTACCTAAAGTACAAAAGGGGTCAAAACCATTAGAACCCAATCCCAAACATGAGTTCTTAATATTTGAAGAAAAATATAAATATAATGAATAAAAAAGTTTCTATGATGTTGAATCTTTTGGATGTCTCTTCAACCCATCATTACTCTCTTGATCATGTGACTTCATTTCGTATGTAGTGTTAGATGCCCTAAATATTATTTTCATGCATCATATCAGAGGAATGTAA
The DNA here is from genome assembly GCA_963277665.1 of Viscum album. Taxonomy (NCBI): domain Eukaryota; kingdom Viridiplantae; phylum Streptophyta; class Magnoliopsida; order Santalales; family Viscaceae; genus Viscum; species Viscum album. Next base: position 955,576,110 of record OY728148.1, on the reverse strand, counting down.
TGAAATAAATTTGAAGGTGTTTTCTTATTTTTTTCTTGGGTTTGCATTGATTTATACTCTCATTGTTGTTCATTTAATTTCATCTACTTTTATAACATCTAATGAATTCTACTTTGTCGGACTCTTCTCTCTAGTAAAGCATGCAATCATTAAGGAATTCATGTTTCATTGTATAATACAGTCCATGTTTATTTTTGACTTTATTAATCTCATTAAATGATGCAAGGATTATAGCTTCACTAAATGCATCATGATGAAAATCTAAAATCTTGTACATTTCCCTATCAATAATTTCACGAGGACTGTTTATATGATACAACTTAAGTAGAAAATAAATCATTGAATACTTATCACACCCTTCAGACAGTTCTTGTGGCATGTCTTCTACTAATTCATAAAGCTCGTTTTTTGGTTGTTGAACCTATTAGAAGGATTAAAATTCTCAGGGTCAATTGAAGGTTTTTTTATCTATTAAAATCATGGACATTATATCTGGCAAAGAAAAATTTTTCATTTATCATATTTCAAACTAAATTCCCCTCTGGAGGGTCACTTTGTGTTTTGTTGATAGGATTATCTTTGTATTGAATTTCAATAACAATATATTCACCATGCCAAATCCTGCATACATATTGAGCAGGAAAGTTTTTCTATATAAAATGATCATATACTTTATTTCAATTTAACTATCACTTGAATTTTCAATCAGGACATACACATTTTATTCTACCATCCACTGATCATTTTTTAATTAAAAAATATATTTTTTTCAAACTCCTGTAATAACGAGGTGTGTTTCGATGTAATGTAATCCAATTTTTATCCAAATGTATTGGATTTTCACTCTTCTCCCTGTATATTCAGATATGAAGATATAAATGGTTAATCAAACAAGTACAATTAAAAGTAAACATTAATTAACATCGTTAAGCTTAGTCAACTAATTTATCTTATAATTATATAAATTTAGTATATAAAATCATGGTGAATATACATGTACACTCAGTATGTTCTTACTTAGAAAGTCTCAAGCCAATGTGGAAAAAGCTTACTAAAACTTTAGGGAATAATATATAAAACCAAATGGTTTCATATCCTATAATAAACCATTTTCCAAAACTCACTAAGGCTTACTAACCACTAATTCATGAGGGATAAATGAATCATGTAGTTACAGACTATTTATAACCCCACAGACAAACAAGCATTCATCATATAAATGATTCATGATCCCCATTTATAATAAGCATTAATGATAGTTATGTGTATAGGATTCTTAAGTGATAAAATTTATCATTTTATTGTCCAATATGATATACTACATAATGATATAGAAAACCAATCATACAATATAAAAAAATTGCACGTTATGATTGGGGATTTCACTCTCCGAGAAATGGGGGAGAGGGGTCGCTGTCGGGGATCTCCATCAAGGAGCAGGGGGTCATTGTGGGGTCATCATAAGGTAGCAAGTGGGGTTGGTGTCACAAAGATCATATGTTGGATTGGGAAAAGGTGTGGTCACCATCGAGGATGAGGGGTGAGCCGTCGGGGGGAAGTGGGGGAAATGGGGAGAGGTATGTTGACTGAGGGAAGGGGGGTCAGTGTCGGGGAGATGTGGGGTCGAGGGTGAGGGGCAGTCGCCTACATTGGGGAGAGGTGTGACCAAGGGGGAGGGGCGGTCACCAGTGTCAGGAATAGGTTGGGTAGAGGGGGGGGGGGTAATCACTGGCACTGAGGAGAGACATGATCGAGGGTGAGGGGAAGTCACTGGAATTGGGGAGAGGCGCAATCGAGGGAGAGGGTCGGTCACCGATGTTGGGGTAGGGGCAGGGTCGAGGGGGAGGGGTGGTCATCAACGTCAGGGAGAGGTGGGGTTGAGGGATCGGTGGGGGGTAGGGGGAGGGAGGGAGTCACTAGAGTCTGGGAGAGTCATGATCAAGGTGGGGGTGTTCACCAGTATTGGGGGGAGGCGAGGCCGAGAGGGAGGGGTGATTGCCGACGTCGAGGAGAGGTGCTGCCAAGGGGGAGGGGAAGTCTCCAACATCAAGGAGAGGCACGACCAAGGGAGTGTGGGGGTTAGGGAATTGGGTGGAGGGGGTGGGGTCAGTTATTCTTTAAAAATATTAGTCGTGGTTTCATTGAAACTGCCCCTATATTTCAAATATATTTAATAATGTTTTTAGTTGTGATTATTAGAACTGCCACAGATAAACATTCACAAAGACCACCCTTTTTTTAGTTCTAGATAACATAGTTTGACTGAATCATACCCTAAAAGTGACATATATAATTTTATTATCAATTCAAAAGCTATAAAAGTCACTATGAAATACCATCTCTCTAACCTATCAAACAATTGGATTTCTCTCACTAGAATTTTTTTCCCACTTTATGAATTTTCTCACCCATAGTATTTTTTATTAGTTTAAAGAATTTATCTCAATACAAGAATTATCACCCAAAGTAATTTATTTTTTACATTAAGGAATTTTATTCACACCAAGACGTGACATAGTAAGTACATGCACAACATCATATTATTTCATCATATGACATCAATGAATTTTGAAATGAAATCATTGAATCATTGTATAAATGTAACATCCTGAACCCAGATGTCACTCAACTGTGCCCCAAGCCCGGTTGGCTACATGGCCTAAAGCACATCTTCCAAAATTCTAGAGGCTTATGACTGCCAGTTAGGGATTATGTGAGTCATTTGGTAGACTATACACGAATTAGCATAATTTATCATTATGGAATTTAATCACATTAAATATTGTAAGAAGATACAATAAGTAGAAAATAGATAAAATAGACGATCAAGACAATAATATATAACAAGCTAGAAGTGTCTCATATACCATGATGTAGATAATACATGTATCTAGAAAATATCAAAAATAGGTACATACAAATATAATAAAATACAAGTATCTAAAATCCAAAATGACTGAAATGTGCCCCCATAGAATTCCAAGCCTCATCTTAGTCCTATGCTCCCATGCTCTAAAACAATGATCAACAAATATTTTTTGGAAGCTTTCCCCTACTATCACCTGTAACTATATAATCTGTTTGGGTCCCCAAGGAGGCCCGAATAGGATGTGAGATAAACATCCCAGTAGGTTTCCACCTAAATATCTATATAGTTCTAAGAAGTACTATGAAATATGCTAATAACGTGAAAGTAAGTACTAATGTAAATGTGAATGCCCAAGACATATAACGACTGCAAACAAGTAATACTAAACAGCCTCATGTGGATCCATGAAACATGTTTCATCTCCTAACAACGCATCTACAAGTAATATAAACAAACAACACAGCCTTTCCACATACACATCCATATCAAGTCCACATGTACTTACCATATAAAGAAAACTATATCAAAAACCCACAACCTTGTCATACAACAACAACCATATATCCCACAGTAATGGAATTTAATTTGTTGTATATCACGAAGGGCCGAATATATGGTGCTGAAGACCAAGGCATCCTCTTCGAGTCTCAGGATAATCTCGATGGAAACTTGGCATAGGCACTGGTTGGAACCTAGAATCATGTGTACCAACATGTCAGATGTGAGTCCAAGATATTTGGATCCAAGGGTGATTAGAAAATCCTAACATACAATGCCTCATAAGGATACATTTGTATCATTGCATGATAACTGTTATTATAGGAGAACTCATCTAGATGAATGTCTCTCCCAAGATCACCCAATATTTTCGACACATTCTCTCATCATTTTCTCTTGCACTTGTATCATAATCTCTGATTGGACATCAGTCTGAAGGTGGTGGACTGTACTCAGAAGCACCTATGTACCCAGTTCGTTCTGAAAACTCTATAAGAAACAACATGTAACGTAGGAATCCTTATTTGAAATGATAGTGTGTGAGAACCCGTGAAGTTGTATTGTCTTATTGATATACAACCTTCCAAGAACATTAACATCGAAGGTATCCTTGATCGATAATAAATGATCAACATCTATTATCCTGTTAACAACAACCCACACAACATCGTTACCTCAAGGCGACCTTGGAAAACTAGTCATGTAATATATTATGACATAATCTCATTTCCATATGGGAATAAGTTACTACTATAAAATCATGGCTGGTCGTTTATGTTCATCCTTCACATGCTGACAGGTGTAACACCTTGTAACAAAACTAGCTACCGAAATTTTCATACTTGGACATTAGTATTGATAATGCAAGTCATGGTACATCTTGTGACTCTGGGATGTAGTGCCCAATATGAATCACGAACCTCCGACATCATAACCCCACGTATATCCACTGGAACCCAAACACATCCATGGATATGTAAGATCTCATCAACACCTACGGTCCAACCAGGAGGAGGGTCCTCACCTTCCACACTCTCCCATAGGACTAGACCCTCTAAATTCGATAACTGCCTCTTGCTTAATTTATCCAATAGGGTAGGGGTCACAACTATTGATGTTAGATATGTCTATCCCTAACTGTGGTGAACCTCCATATAGATCTTAGAGATTAATGCCATAAGTTTCCACTTGCTACTTCCCTACTACACTATCTGTATCTGAGTCCATGAGCTCAATCCATCGAACATTACATTACATTTATCCGTCATTTATTCAAGATTGAACTCAAAATACTGAAGGTACTCCACCGACATTTTTCCCCCATATTCAAATAATACTGAGTAAATATATACTTGAGGATTTTGTAGTCTGTATACACCAAAAAATTATCTACCAATAAATAATGTCTCCAATAGTGAAAAGAATGAACAACTGCATCTAGCTCAAGATCATGCATAGGGTAATTACTCTCACATGGCTTTAGAAACAGAGACTCATATGCCAAAACTCTATACCCCTACATCAGCACTACTCCCAGCCCAATAATTGATGTATCAAGAATTAAGGATGGAACACTCGGTTCATCAGAACCATGAAAACTACTATCATGTTTGTGAGATTGAATGGAATAACCAGATACTCATATAGACCATACCTACTATGAAAGGTTGTACGAGGTATGTTTATGGGTCAAATATGCACCTGGTGATATCCTAACCTTAGTTCAATTTTCAAGAATACTCGGGATCCTAGAATCTTATCAAACATTTCATCTATTTGTGGAAAGGGATATCGGTTTTTTACCATTAACTGATTCAAATTACGATAATCCCCAAATAGCCTAAGAGTTATATCCACATTTTTTTTAAAAGAACTGGTGAACCCCGTAGAGAAGTATTAGGTCAGATAAACCCCTTTGCCTTCAAATTCTCTTGCTTCCACATAATTTCGTACAACTCCATCGTAGCCACCTAGTAAGTAAAAATGGATACTGGTGCATCTAATAACACTAGTTCAATGGAGAAATCAACCTATTTATCGAGAGTTAAACTAGTAAATTAATCTTGGAACATGTCCCTAAAACAATCCACCATTAGAGGAAAGTCTACCTGACTCACTCCATGATCATCCAAAATAAAAAATAGCAATCTAGGCTGTCATTCTGCGTAACACATGAGGATCTAGTCGATCTCATCTCACCTGGACACCCCATTCACCCATGTGAGTAAACACTGCATCCTCTGGTGATGTGAAAGTTACCCATAGGCGATAGTAGAAAATGTAAGATTGATAATATACTAAACAATCCATCCCAAGAATGACGTCAGACCCTATCACCTCAAAGACAAAAATATCTCAAATGATGTGACACCCACCAACCTCAAGGGCATACTCCATGAACTAGATCACATCATCCATTATAATTCCAAATAGTATTTCTAGCATTAAAATGCTTTCTAAATACCACAAACAAGCCCAAGGATATTCACCATAGGTGCGGATATGAAACTATGAGATAGACCTGTATCAAAAAGAGATCATTCAATAGTAGAGGCTACTAAAATCATTATTCTCACTGTAGAGAGTATGAAACATTTCTCCTTAGGGGTAGGATGTACATAATATAATTAACCTATACCACGACCCTGTGAAACAACCTCACTACTCAGAGTAGGTCCCCTTCGATGTATATGAGTAATTCGAGTATGGCTACCTCAGCAAGGACCACTATTTATGCAGCATGATTGGCTTGCATTGCTGTAGCTCCCTAATTGAAATAGATCATAGAAACCTACTCCTAAACCTAACATCGGAGCTGACCCCCTACCACTCACAACCAGAGGGAAGGTCCTACAAAACCATTGCATGTGGCACATCCCTCAATAAGCTCAGCACTCGACTGGGTTAGAGTCACACTGATTTTTCATGTGTCCTCTCCTGCCACACTAGTGAAAAAACACCAAGCTACTAGCACTCATAGACTAACTGATGCTTATCTCATGGGAAGCGTCAAAATGGTGCTTCCTACCTGAAAATATAGAACCACTAGGTTGAGAAGAAACATTTCCCTACTCTATATCCTCAAATTCCCTTAGGTTCTACTCTATAATCAGTTTCTGATTCACAATCATAGTGATAGAGGTCAACCTGAACACGTTGACCTGTGATTTGATAGTATGTCAGAGGCCTTCCTCAAAGCATCTCACTCTCGACAACTCATCAGTAGGGTACATCAGTGAAAAACTATGCAACTCTGTAAAGTATGTTGAGTACTCTATAACCTTCATGGTGCCCTGGTCTAGACGCATGAACTCACTACCTCACTCCGCCCATATTGTCTTGGGGTAAAATTAGTCAAGGAAGTAGGTCTAGAAATCATTCCAACCCATATCTTGTATCCATTCATCCTGGTTCAGAACATCCCACCAGCACTTTACTACTCCATGTATCATATAAGGAGTGAGGTTGACCCTCCTCTCATGAGGTGTCTCTAGATGCTCGAAGATAGCTTGTGTGGTCTCAAGCCACAACTCAGAATCTTATGGACCATCATACCCCAAAAACATGAAAGGATGTTTCTGCTAGAACACCCATGTCAGCTCGTCCATAGTCATGGTAGGCTATGGTGCTCCTTGAAAAGTCTGCATATAGCAAAATAACACCTCGTGGAACTATTCCTCATCACCTATGTCTGAACTAGTCTATTGTACCACAACAGCACTAAAAGAGGATCCACTAGTAACTCATGGATCACCACCTTCGAAGCATGGTCATTGCCACCCGCTTGGCATACCATTGGAGGTCTTCATGGTGGAATGCCTCTACAATGCCAAACACTCGCCTCAAAAAGGATTGACATCAAAGTCGCATCTCAAAAGCATAGGACAGGTCAAAACCCTCCTAAAAACAAGTCATAACACACAACCTAATCCTAAATACATGACTGTATAAAGAATAACCACAACACAACTAGAAACTCTACCTCTCACCCACTCAAAATATGGGTGTAGTGCAACTATCTATTTTCAATTTATTTTTATTTAACAGTCTTTATTTGACATGATTCAACCAATAGTCCACCAAGTTCTGATCCTTGAGGACCCATAACACCTCATGAACCAAAATTTTATAACCCTATAATCCATACACATCAAATTCACATTAAAATTTTAATTTAATAGGTACATCATTTTCTATTTCAAAAGGGCCCATACACCTTATGAATTGAATGATGTTGTCACTTCTCTATCCTCTGTACAAAGTCTACCACAAAATCAGGAACATCTATTAGAGAACCTATCACAATATCATGCATCAAATAATACATCTTAAATGGCATGACATAATGCATGATATGTGATTTCTAACAAGCAAATATATGATGCTTGAGATGGAATACCCTCATCTCATCAGGTTGAAAAAATAGAAGGCACAATTACATCAATAGTATTATCATAAATCATTTTTTTCTCCTAATGGTGAAATCAAATCAACTGTAATAGAAAAAACTAGAAAATAGAAATTTCGTTTACTGTAATTTGGATTTTTCTTGTACACGGGTTAGCTACGATCGATCATAGCTCATTAAAAATTTACATTTTCCTTCATATCCCTGTCTATTTTCTCCAAACAGTAAATCAAACTAGAATGGAAATTGTCTTTGATTCCACTTCGTAACATCTTGAACTCGGAAGCCATTCAATAGTTCCACAAGCCCTGTTGGCTACATGGCGTCAAGAGCAATCCTCAAATTCCTGATGCTTCCGAATAGTGGAGAGGGTCTAGATGAGTTATTGTGGAGAATATTCCATAATTACGAGAGTATATCATAGTGGAAGTCAATCTAATTCAATAGCAGAAGTAAATACAATAAGCAGACAATAGGTAAAATAGATAAGCAAGATAGGAATATATATCAAGACATAAGTGTCTCATATACCATGATGCAAATGATACATGTATCTAGATAACAACAAAAAAATATACATGGGAAAAAAGTACAATACATGTATCCAAAATCCAAAAAGATCAAAATGTGTCACAATATCACCGCAAGCCTCAGCTGGGTATCATGCTCCCATGCTCTAAAAAAATGATCAAAAACTAGTGTTAGGCCGCTTGACCCTACTATCACCTGAAACCATATAATTTGATTGGGTCCCCAAGGAGGCCCAAACAGGGTGTGAGATAAACATCCCAATAGGTTTTCACCCAATGATCTATTCAATTCTATGCTGCACTACAAAATAAGGTAAACAAGTACAAGTAAGAAGTAATGTAAGTGTGAATGCCCACGACATATAACCAATGCAAACAAGTTATACCAAACAACCTCTTGTGGCTTCCTGCAACAAGTGGAAGATCCTAACAGGGAACCTATAGGAAATATAAACAAAAAACACAACCTTATCATAAATCAATCTATATCCTATCCATTCAGCCTTACTCTATAAATAAAACCATATCAAAAACCCACGACATTATCATACAGACACAGTCATATATCCCACGATCGTGCCATATAATGAATTGTAAACCATGAAGGGCAGAATCCAATGTATTTGAGAAGAAGGCATCATCATCAAGTCATAGTATCGTCTCGATAGAATCTCAGTATAGGCACTGGTTGGAGTCCTAGGAGCATGTTTACCAGAATGTCCTACGTGAGTCCAATCAATCTGATTCTAATGGAAAATAATGCCCGAGTCATCCCACAGAATCAAGACCCAAAGTGAATACTCAACCAAGGTGTCCACTACTGCATTCAAAATCCATGGAGATTTGTCCTTGTAATCTATGTAAATCATCAACCATTCCATACATTTAACAATTTACAACCATATGAGTCTACCCACTCATATAAACAATTACATTCAAAACAATTCAACAAGTATACCTACTCATTTAAACCGTTATATCTCAAGAGTATATCCAATCATTTACTCCACTTCCATTTAATCATGTCACATGGTTATACCCACTCACTTATCACCAATTTCCATTTAACACATCACATGGATATTCCCACCTATTAATCATAATTACCAAAAAAAACCTTTTAATCAATCTAAAAACAACTAAAAAGTATACCCACTCATTTAATAAGTTCCATTTAATCATTTAATCAATTTAGGCATGCCATATTTTGATAACACAAGACAAGGAGGCAGGAAATCTCTGACAAACAAACTTTATGTGAATTTTTTATCAAATAATGAGGAATTTCTAATTTTTTGAAATGATAAAACCCCTGTATTTCAATGTTTTATTAAAATAATGGGTAATTTAAATTTTATAATTAGTATGAGAAAAATTGGAAAAAATGATTAATTTTGTATTTTTGAATGATTTTTACCACAAGGGTATTTTTGTCATTTACTAAAAAATATAAGTAATAAATTACTAATGAATTTTTTGTTATAATAATTATTTTATTTCCTTCAACTTTATCTTTATGACCTAGAGCAGATTCGAAGATCTATTAGTCCAAAAAATTCATTGAATTTGGAAACATTTCCGGGCGGACAGTGTGGACTCCACCACCGTAACAGATGCACAAATCGGTCTCCTTGCTTCTAATTTAGGTTATTGTACTCGGGATATCACTAGGATACATATGACTGACTCTAAAACAGTTTTGGTGGATTTTTGAAGTCATTAAGGTTTCCATTGATCGTTATACATTTGAAGGAAGCTTCTTGAAATTTCATCCATAAAAAGTCTGATTCAATGAAAATTCTATTCCTCCTTAATAAAATGTCAAAATGAGCTGAAATGTGGTGGTTGAATGGAAAACACATTTAGGAACAACTTTTATGAAGGATACCATTTGTTAATTGACAATTTATTGTTCCAACAATGCAAAAACTTTTAGGGGATAAAATTCTGCCTATTAAAGGAGGCTCTCGCCTCTTTCCCAAATCATCAGCTCGACACCAACAACCAAGGAGGGTTCCCAACGGAGAATGTGACAATGCTACACCTCTATTCCCACACCATTTCATCATTTTATTTTATTTTAATTTTAGTTTGGTATTATTTTTCAATTGTAATTCAAATTTTAGTATTATCAAACCATGCCTTGTTGTTTCTCCACACACTTTTCTTCATTTCTTTCCCTATCTCTCTCTTATCTTCCTCCCACTCCACCAAGTAATCTATTACTCTCAGAAATGTTAGGATAACCCCAATACTTGTCCAAATGGAAGGTGAAGGTGATCATGAATTTTCTTTAATGTTTAATTTTAAGTTTGTTGATATATTTTAGTATCATGCACCGGGAAGCCAAATGTCCCTAATGTTGTGACTACCACCGATAACATGCAACTCAACCTATTCGTATTATTTTATTTAATAATTTTACCTCTCTCAATTGGTTATTTCTTCACACATTTGAGTTGAGATAATCAATGGATGAAACAGATTCAATTGAACTGGGTCCTGGAAGATGAAACATTCTAGAAAAAGGTGTGTCCCCAACTTGGATTAAAGGAGGAGGTGGAATTGAGAGTGCACAAACATTCAATGATATTCCACAACTTATTAATAAATAATAGTAGTTGAAACATGAGATTTTGTGTTTGGATTATCAAAATGAAATAAAACATATAAAGGAGAAAAATTATTGAATATTTAACCGACCCCCAAAACCATGTTATTTCTTATTAATTCATTCGTTTTAGACTTGAATCTTAGTATAAATTTAGAATTCTTGCTTCACATGTCATTATTTTAAATAATAAAAATCCCAAAAAGATTTTAATCACTTTCATCTAATAAAAAAACCACAAAAAGAGATAGAATGTGTGAATTAAATAATTTTAGTGTACTACATTAAGAATAATCTTCAAGAGAGATGACCCTGGTCAGCCACTAATCTCCACTAGGAAAAATATAATTATTTTTTTCCACACCCCACAACAGACGTGCGTCAAAACTGATGATATTTCCGGGGATCCAATCATTAGTTCATTTAATTTTTCTATTTTCACATATTATTTATATATCATTTTATTAAAAAAAACTAAAAAAGGCTTCCATGATTGTAGACGCTGGAAAAGTCCGTTGTTCCCAAACGAGGCTCCGGATGCGGAAAGCGAGGTCATATTTGGAGTCGGAAGAATATTTTGGAGGGCCCGGAGGCCTTGCGCCGAATTTCAGAGGTCTGCGCGCAAAGATGATGATCCGCGCGCAAAACCCCCGGGATGCGCGCAACTCCCTTGCGCGCCGTGCCCGATTCCGCGCCCGCGAGGAGAATTCCACGCTCGCGCCTTGGATTCCGCGCCCGGGGTTGCCTATAAATACTAGGCGACCCCCAACGTTTCAAAGGTTGCTGGAAGTCGAACGGTCTCCCGCGCGCGCAATTCAACCCCTTCCGCGCGCAATGCCGATCTTCAGGTAACCTCCTTTCTTTCGCGCAATAGAGCCTTGGGGTCCGCCTTCGCGCGCAATCCCCTTGGCTCATTTCCTTTGAATAAATTTCAACCCGAAGGCCTTTGCGCGCAAAAGAAGCCTCTTGCGCGCAATTGCCCCCCGGGTGCGCGCAATCCAGCCCGATTGCGCGCACCCCCCATTTTCAAAGTGGCCATTCGTTAGAGAATGAGCCGTTGCCCCCGCGCGCTACCCGAAGCCCGGTGCGCGCAATCCCAATCATCCGCGCGCAAAGCGCTGGCCCAATTTCGCGCCAGCCCGCCATTTTGCGCGCCGACCCGCAGTTTTGCGCGCAAAGCTCCTCTTTTGCGCGCAATCTGCCAGGGTCGCCTCCCTTGACCCCCTGCGGGTACCCGCCTGCGTGGCGCCCGATGGTCTTCATCACAGGTGCCCGCACCGTGCGCTGTCTTCCCGTGCAGCCTTCCAGGCTCGTGCGAAGTGACACGGACCCGTCGGCGGCAATCATTCGTCCAGCATGACGTTAAACTGCATATTCGTCCAGCATGACGTTAAACTGCATATTCGTCCAGCATGACGTTAAACTGCATATTCGTCCAGCATGACGTTAAACTGCATATTCGTCCTGCATGACGTTAAACTACACATAGGTCCAGCATGACGTTAAACTGCATATACGTCCTGCATGACGTTAAACTGCTCATTCGTCCAGCATGACGTTAAACTGCCCATACGTCCAGCATGACATTAAACTGCACATTCGTCCAAGCTGCACGACGCTAAACTGCCTAGCCCCCCATCGTCCGCGCTGCAAGACGTTAAACTGCCAAGTGTTTCGTCCTCAACACACGACGTTAAACGGTACTTCGTCCGGCAAGACATTAAACCGTCCGCTTCGTCCTCAACACACGACGTTAAACTGTACTTCGTCCGGCAAGACGTTAAACCGTCCGCAACCTGATCCCGTGCCTCGCACGCAGGGTCCCCCCCGGTTTGGATGTGGCCCCCACCCGCTCGTCTCTGCAGGGATGTCAGGATTGTTCCCCTTTTGGGACGATTTATTGGGAGTGGCTTTTCCCTACGGGGGCAGGGTATTACAAACCCCTAGTTTCTCGTGGGAGGCTGCACATGTGTATATCCATTGCGCCTCCCCACTGCCGAAGCCAGTAGAGGGTGTGACTGGGATCGAGGTGTCTTCTGCTTTCGGTCCAAGTCCCTTCCAACTGAGTTTTGCCGCAGCCGGGCTGTCTCAAGTGCGTAAGTCCTGAAAGAATGAACTACGTGGACTTTGATCCCTGTCTTCTATACAGGGTACGTAGGAAGCCTCCCTGAGGTCCAAGCCCGCCACCTGGTCGTCCCGGTCGTATTTACGTCGGTTCGTCCATCAGTGGACCCCTCCAGGGTTCACGCTTGCGTCGATTCACCTATGAATCCGCCCCTGTGGGAGACTGCCCGTGTGTATCTCCACTGTGCCTCCCCACAGCCCCTTTTTCCATTTCTCTTTTTATCGTCCAGCATGACGTGAAACTGTGATCCACCCGGCCGTTCCATCCCCCTCTGTGCGAGGTGGTTCGGTTCAATCCTCCGCCCGGCGGCCTCGACCTCTTCGTGAGTCGGCTTGCCGACGTCCAGCATGACGTTAAATTGTATACCCGAACTACGTTGACTTTGATCCCTGTCTTCTATACAGGGTACGTAGGAAGCCCCTACGGGGTCCAAGCTCTTCACTCCATCATCCATCCTGATCCTTACCCGGGCCGCCACATCCCGGTGCGGTCATGCCACTTCACTCCACTACATATCATTTGGGAAGCCGCCCATGTGCTGGCCCCAGCGTCGGAGGTTCCCCGCAAGGGGTTCTTTCATCCGATCCACTTTTCGTGTTGATCGGTCCGATGCCGTCCCCGCTGGACGTTAAACTCGCGGCATACCCCGTGTTAAACATGGGAAGCTGAGGAAAACCTGAGGTGACACAGTTCCCCGCACCCAGTACGGGATGCCTCAGGCCATCATGCCTTCGAGAAGCCCTATTAGGGACGGAAGACCGACGTGCAGAGCCGCAGTGCTACGACACGCCCCTAGCACCCAGAGCCACCCGGCCTTCTCACCGCAGGTTGCTGCCCCGCCCAGACTCCTTGGAGCGTCCGGGCGGAAGCAGCGTAATTAACCGGTGTCCATGAAGATATGGCACCAGGAACGAGATTCACGAACATTCTTAAGTCTATGAGGGAGACCCGGATTAGGCGACAAGCTCCGAGGAGACGTCCAAAGAAGGAGGAGCCGACATCCCATCATCCCGGTTTCGATCAAGGAGCAGACGCCCCCGAATAAGGGACGAATGCCGCCCGCCCTTGGAAAGCGGGACTGCGGGACCACAAGCCGCGCGCCCATCCCCTCGGGTTGACGGGTGCACGCGCGAACGCGTCCTGGCGGAACAGCGTAACCCGACGCACATCCGCACCGAAACAATGATGTATTCAAATTCAGAATATTATGCACAGAAAAATTACTCACAGGTGCTGCAACAAAAAGAAGAATAAGATGAATATTTTAGAAGAGATCAGATGCATGAACTTAGAGAAAGCATTAAACTACTAACCAAAAAGGCCAATAGAGCTTTTGTTTATGATCATGCATTAATAGAGTAACCCAACCAGAATCTAGAGGAAGAACATGATAAAGTGGTAGAATAATTTTCACCACTTATATTTGAAATTAAATAACTTAAAGAAGCAAGGGAGGAAGACATATCTACTGAGCTATAAGTGGGAGATCAACAATGTTTGGATGAATTCTTGATTAAATATGTAGAACTACCTAACATAAACATAAAATAAAAATAATAAGATTTAGAAACACTGAAGGAAGAAACCACCCATGTGGTGGAATTTGAAGTCATGATGGAGGAGCCTGACTACCTACCTCCATCCTTAGAGAGTATACTCCAACAGACACTTACCACTAAAGAAGAGATTGAAACTGAACCGACTTAGGGAGTTAAACCATTCATTGATTATATCCCTTCTAATTTTATTTAATATGAATTCTACATCACTCCATGTGGTTTTGATTATACATAATTTGACAACCTTAACTCTGCCTTGGAAGATGAAGAAGAACCTCGATGTGCACATGATGAGGAACATATGGAGCTCCCTAGACACATTGAATATTTATTGATGGAAGTTTATGAAGAGAGGCTAGTGTATTTCCCTAAGGAAACCATGATAAAAAATGCTTTGATGGTGAAGAATTAGATCTTGATACATCATGTTTTAATATTATTCAAATTGAATTACAATCTGCCATTCCCATTGACTAATATTTTGATGAATCATACCTCAAGTAACTAATAGAGAGAGAAGAAGAGGTTGAACAAGTATAATAAAAGAAAAGGGATGATTCATTCTTCATCCTACCCCCACCATGCAATCTATAAATCATTTTAAATGGGGGATATGGTGTGCTCTATCCCAGAAGGATGAAGAAAAATTTAGTAAAGGCCACATGTGGTCGTTCAAATCAAATAAGGATTATCCTTCATCAGAATTTGGATAATAGCAGGTACTGACCTCTAGAGGCAGTCAAAATTCAGGGCCCACTTGGGGGATAATACCATGATTTATCTTTAATTGATTTCTATGAATTTATATATCATTTTATTTTCATTGAAATAATTTAGCACGTTCCCCCCTCCCTGTTTTATTTTGAGATTAAATGAAATGATCATTGTGATTAATTGAGTAATTTTCTTTTGTAGGATCATGAAGGTAGAAGGAATCCCCATATTGTAAATAGGAAGGACCAAGTTTCCTGGAAAAAAGGTGTTCAATTTTTGTGTTTTATCATTTAAAATCTCCACATTTTTGTCCACAACATGTTTTTATCTTTAATGTTAAAATTTCATTCCCACACATGAATTCATGTTTTAAACAACTTATCAAAGAGACATGAGTTTCTTGGGAATCCTAGGATTCCTTGTTTTAGATTTAAATTTTGATATGATTAAATGATTTAAATGAATAATTGAATTTTTAAAATGAAGCATGGATAATGATGTAATGACTCGTGTTTTGAAGGAATTAATTGATTCATTTAAATGAATATTCTATACCATCCTTCATGCATTGAATTTATGAAGTTCATGTGAATTGATTTATTAGTCATGCCATGAGTGATTTTTCAATGTTATATTTTCCACTCCCATGATGATTTATAGACATTGTACTTCCTATTTATTGTTGTACATATTTCATGGATGATCGTGGTAAATGTAACCGACAAGAACTTGTATTGAAACTTATCAAAGCTATGACTACTATAAAACACATTTAAAATGATTGAGGCATCATTCGGAAATCCAATTTTCCTTAAAAGACCACCTTTACATAAATATTTCTTTTAGCCCATAGAGACCATTAATGGCCTTTATAAGAATGAGCCAGGTTTCATGACATTTTTATCCATTCCTACCATCATTTGAGTATTTGCATGATATTTTTATGTTGAAGTGTGGGGTTAAAAAGAATAATGGTGGATTTGATAATATACATTGTAAGGAAGATGTGTGGGGTTATTATTGTGGTAATTGTAAAAGGTTGTGGAATCATTCATTATACTCTATTTTTCCCCTCTTGAATTGAAAAAATAACAAAAATGTCAAAAAGAACCAACAAAAAGAGAAACAAATGGGTTGTAATTTGGAAAAACCAAAAATCACCATTTTCTAGACCGATGATCTTATGATCATATGTGGTTAGATGATGGATGTGCGATTTGATATAATCATAACTTTCGAAAAAAGAATAAAAATAAAAAAAATAAAAAAATCAAGAGGGTGACCAAATCATTAATTATTCTTACTTGATTGTAACATTTTCTTTGAGTTTTGGGAATTAGGTGTTTCTACTTTGAAGGGGATAATTTCATTATATTTTTACTTTTGATATCATGCATAGTACTTAAGAGATTATCCTCCTGCTTAAGCCTTAATTTTTAAAGCATAAAATCCTACCAACCATAAACCTTAGAGTCAATAGAACCTTAATTGAAAGTCCCCATGATTTCATGTGCATTTTTTCTTTACAAAGTTGCGAAATTATTTCATTTACAATCCTATGGCTAAGGATCATGTTCTCATGATATGAGAATAACTCTACTTGAATTGTATCATGAGTGATGAGAGAAAAGAATTAAAAGTTAGGTAAATCATGACTTTTCATGTTTAATAATAATTAATCAAGTATCTTGAATGAATGAAAGGATAAGTTCCATCAATTTTCAAAGGGTAAAAGTAAAATATGTGAATTATTTGTTTCATTGAAAAATGTGAAATTAAATTGATATTTTATCCAGATTTTTGAAAGCTTGATTTCACAAGGAATTGTTTTTTTGATTTTATTACCCTGGAATTTAAATATTGGTAATATTGTTGTCCTCTGATTTCCATTTTGAGATTTTATACTTGGGGAAAGTCATGGTTTAAGTGTGGGTGTATTTGATAGGGAAAATTTATGTGCATATTTTTTATCAAATAACGAGGATTTTTAATATTTTTCAATGATAAAACCCATGTATTTCAATGTTTTATTTAAATAATGGGTAATTATAATTTTAGAATGATTATGAGAAAAATTTGGAAAAGTGCATAATTTTGGATTTTTGAAAGATTTACCAGAAGGGTATTTTTTTCATTTTGGAAAAAATATAATTCCAAAATTATTGGTTTTTTTAGAATCCAGATTTTATTTCATTGAAATTTCTCTTTAGGTTCTAGAGTTGATACAAAGATCTATTATTCCAAAAATATCATTGTAGTCAGAAACTTTTCCAGGCAAACACCATGGACCCCACCACCATAACAGATGCACAAATAAATCTCCTCACCTCCCATTTAGTTTATTACACTAGGAATAGAACTAGTACACATCATAAAAACTCTATGAAAAATTTGGGGGAGTTTTTAATTCATTAAGGTTTCCATTGATCGTTATACATTTGAAGGAATCTTCTTCGAAATTTAAGCCATAAAAATCCTTATTCAATTAAAATCCTATAACTCCTTAATCCCGTCGATAAATGAGATGAAGGTTGGAGGTTGAATGGAAATCATATTTATGAACAAATTTTAAGAAGGGGTCCACGTGTGAATCGACCATTTAATGGGACAACATCACGCAAAATTTTAGAGGATAGAATTCTTCCTATAAAAGGAGGCCCTATACTCCTTACCAAATCATCAGCTCAACACCCACAACTAAGGAGGGATCTCATCAGGGCATGGGCTGATGCTTCTCCTCTGTTACCCCCTTATTTATTATTTTTATTTTATTTTAATTTTATTTTTTTATTAGTTTTCAATTTTAATTTTAATTTTAATTTTATTAATCCATGTCTGTGTGTTCCTCCATCCACTTTTCTTCATTTATTTACCTCTCTCTATTATCTTCCACCCACTCCACCATGTAATATATTACTCTCGGAAATGAGAGGATGACCCTGAGACTTGGCCTGGGGGGAGGTGAAGGTGATCAGGAATTTTCTTTAATGTTTAATTTTATGTTTGTAGATAGATTTGAGTAGTATGTATGGGTAAGGAGAATGTCCCTGATGTTGTGACTACCTTCGATGACATTCAACTCAACCTATCCCTATTATTTTATTTAATCATTCTTCATTGTCTCTATTGCTTAGTTTGTCACACATTGGAGTTGATCTAATCAATGGATAAAATGGCTTGGATTGAATCAATTCTTGGATGATGACACATTCTGGACAACGGTGTGTCACCAACTTGGATTAAAGGAGGAGGTGGAATTGAGACTTCTCAAACATTCAATGATATTTCACAATTTTTAAATAAAGAATAGTAGTTAAAACATGAGATTTAATGTTTGTATTAACAAACTGAAATAAAACATATAAATTATAATAATTATTGAACATTTAACAATCCCCCAAAACCAAAATCATTCATATTAATTCACTTCTGGAAATGGAGGTTTCCCCAATCCCTGTAGTGTATTTTTACCAATGGTTTAAGGAAATTGTTGGTAAAAGTTGGTTAAATCATATTTTCTAAACAATTTTCCACTATCGTTGGGAAATGTATACTCTATACCAATGGTTTTCTTAAACCATTGGTATAGAGAGGTTTAAATCATACTTTACCAACGGTTTTTACAAACCATTGGGAAAGTTTTGCCCCAAATTCATAGATGCTCGAACTCCCCCATTCAATGCAACTGCAGCCCTAAACAGAAGGGGGAATTGGTATTTTCCTTCCCCTACGGCCGAAATCCATCATCTTTAAGATTCATCAATTCTTCACTTGTATTATGTAAGTGATACTACATCTACTATTTTGGTTTTATGTTTTCATTTGGGGAAGTGGAGAAGCGGGATTCTGTTTACCATACTACAGAAATTCTTCGTTTCGATCCATTGTAAAAATTTCTTAGTTCTACACTTCTAATTTGTAAGTGGTAATTTAATTTTAAAGTTCTACATCTACTGTTTGGGTTTTCTATTTTGATTTGGTTGTGTATGACTTTTGTTTTCTATTTTATTTCGGTGTGTGTGTTAGGATTTGACAGTGAATCAAATTTGATTCAAAATGAATTATGTGTTAATATCATCCATAAATTTTCAGCTCCTAGAAGGCTTGGTATTTCTGGAAATTTTGTCTTAATATCATTTATATTCCACATGATTCACATCATGGTATGAATGTGTGGTGGTGTTGTTAATATCAGAGAGAAATATCATACACTCTGGGTTGTTTATAGTGTCATGGTTAGTTATGAGTGATAATTGGATTCCTAAGATGACTGCACTAATATAACATTAGGGTTAATTAAATATGGTTCTCACAGTATGTTGTATATTGTGTCTCTTTCTTGTCCAATACTCACTTTTATGATGGTGGGGTTCTTTTCACTAGCCATGATGTCATGTGTATACATCCATAACAATGTTAGATAAGTCAAAAGTTTAATTCAGTAATCTTGTTATCATTGACAAACATTATTATTAATCTCAAATTTAAAAATAAATGTTCTTTTCTATATTTTATGAAATTAAACTTTTTTTCAATCCATGAACAACCTATTAGTGTAGAAGCCTAAACTTTATCCACCCATGGGGTGCACTTGACTTGAGGAACTAATTGGGTAATGGAAGGTATGACCATAGAGGTTAAAAGAATGATTTATTGATCATGAGTGACTGATTTGGGATTCTTCTAAAACATAATGGTGCCTGATGCATGTTCCTCTATTTGGGATGCCTTAAAAGGGGCCTTGAAGTCCTCTTTTACCAACAGTTGGGTGCAACCGTTGGTAAAACCTTTCCCTTTACCAATGGTTTGATTCAATGAAGAGGCAATAAAACTTTATTGATGATTGTGGATTTCATGTTATGTACATGAATCACACTCTTTCCACCAATGAACCAGATGATTGGGTTGTAGCTTAAGAAGCTAGGTCAAATTTTAGAATTTATTGAGCATCTTGTATAGTATTACTTCCTAATAGTTGTAACTATATTTTTCTTCTTGATACATAAAATACATTACCATCATTCTGTTTATGATTTTATTATTAGTTGGTATTACTGATTTGTTTATTTTCATCCATTTCCAATATTTTCCCATTGTTATCTTTTTTCCTTTTTTAACTGATAATATTAAAATTGTGCAACTTAGGAAATTAGGTAATAGTCTCCCCCATACAAAGCAAAGGCTCTCACTACTAGTCAATTTCATTTTGAATTTTGGTAGATGTTCTTGAGGCCATGTGGCCATCTAGGATTGGGTCACTAATGAGTGGAATCCTGGTTTAGGACATCACAATTCTATGATATCCTTTTATAGGTGTTTCTAATAAAATCCATACCTAAAACTATTGATGGTCCGTCTCCAAAATCAATTAGGACATGATTCAATGAATACACCTACATCATTCAGAGTGTGTATCATAGTACATACCTTCAAACCACCATAAATCGTCTATTTCTTTATGTTTTTTTATCAGAATGGAATTTCTATATTATGTTTTTTGGGTTACACATTAGTTATCTGTTTGTAATTACTTCCATATTTCTTTTCATTGGAGGAAATGACACCCATTGAAGAGATGTGGCGGAAAAAGATGACAGAAAATAATCATCGCATGAAACAGATGGGCGTTCCTCCACTCATCCATGTTGTGAGTATTTTATTTCAAATATATATATTTCAATAACTTAAAATATCATGTGTTTACTTTTGTGTGATAATTGTTTTCAGGATCGACCCCCTAAATGAGAGATATCCGACGAGGAGCCAGATATTGCTCCCAATATAGAGGATGGTGGTAGGAGGTGGTGGTTTAAGAGTTAGACGATCATCTGGTGATCCCAGTACAGTGGCCAGTGGTACGAGGGATTGTGGTGCAAGAGTTAGAAGATCCATTGGTCATACCCGATTGGACTATGCCCCTACCATAGACGTATCTTCAATGCCCCATTTTGATCCTGGTGTGTCTTTAGTGACACACAGAATATTTAGGCCTCTAATGTTTACAATACCAGTTGGCCAGACGTCTGTGCCATCATCTTTTCCATCTGGTTCATTATCTCCGAGCGATTATATTCCACCTTCGTCAACTCCTACTCTGACAAAGTATGTGGTTGAGGAGAGTACAGAGAGGGACACTCAACCTGTATAGGATATTCCTTCATTTTAATCACATCCAGTGATTCCCATTGACCTGACAACCACATGTATATTTATATAACTCTAATAAATTTTTATAATTTTTTTTTATAAGTTGTACTGAATATTTTTTTCTTTAAAAATAGATTCATCTACTGATAGGAGGTGAGGGAGGGGGTGTACTCACTTGCATGAAGTATGGAACAACCAAACACAGTTGATGGTTTAATACATTGATGAATGAAAAATGATTGATAAATCTGGGTAGGAATGTCAGGGATTTTTGGTGATGCTAGCCAAATACTCCGACATCATTCCGGTCAGCCCTCTCTCTTTGAGACATCTGCCAAACGAAGTCAAGGATAATGCGTGGGCAAAAATATGGGTAAAAAATATATTGTATTTAATCTAGTATTTTTTTATTTATATGAATTAATCTATTGTGTGTCAGCTTCGGTTTAACTTCCCTGATGGTGAAGGTGCACGACCAGCACGTTTAAAGGAGATAGGAGAGCATTGGAGTGGTTATAAGCATGAGATGTATGTTGGATGATGTGATATAGGGGGAACCGAGTTGGAGACAGTACCTATCATGTATGATTTCCCGATAGATAAATATTTCCAAATGATTACCCATTGGGAGACTACCAAATTTAAGGTATTAATCTCATTTGAGGTATTTAAATGACAGTTTTCATTTTTATCACTAATATTATCTTATTTATTATTAATCATCATTTAGGAATCTTCTAAAAAAACATTGATTTCAATCAATTCCTCCACACATTTGGGTGCACTACTACGTCAGATCATGAGAGGCAGCTAGTACGATATAGTTGTTTATAATTTTTCATTAGGAATTTCCCTTTTTATTTTTTTCTACTTAAATTACGTGATTTATTGAATATTGAATATATGATTATACTTGCACTTTATATTGTTTCATTTTCATTACAGAATAAAAAATTGAATATTCAAGGACGTCTCCCTCGAGTAAAATGGTTTTTCTCAAGTAGAAATAAAAATATGGAACTACGGTTAATGAAATGACAGAAGAAAAGATTGTAAGTTTTAATTTGTGTATTTAAAAGCTTAATATCTATTTTGAAATTTACTAATCTAGTAATATTTTCAAGAGGCTGATTTAGAGGCCCTTGATGCCCAAAATCCTGATAATTTAGGGCCACACGATTATTTATATCAGGTTTTGGGAGATGAGCAGTCTGGTCGATTACGCTGCCGACCTGGTAAGAATATAGTCTTGACAAGTTATTGGTCCTCCCAAGGTATCCATTCTAGTACAACAGAGTTGGAACAAGTCAAGGAGTATACAAGACAGTCTGATAAAAGGGTCATAGAGTCGGAAGAACGTGTTCAAATGATGGAGAAAGAATTTATAAAACTGATCAAAGAGATATCTTCATCACTTCCACTAGAGTCTAGTGCGGCTTTTCAAACATATATGTCGCCGATGGTTGTAATATCCTATGCACCAGGTGGCAGTTCTAGTGGCGGTCGAGATGATGACATTCCTGGTGATGATGAGGATGCTGAAGAGGACGAGGGCGAGGATGAGGATGAGGAAGATGGTGATGATGGGGCTGAGGGCGAGGATGGGGCCAAGGATGTGCATGGGGATGATGACAAGGAAGACGACGAGGACAATGATGGAGGTGGGGATGAGGCTGATGATGATAATGAGGATGGTGATGGTGATCAGGGGAAGATTGATCCATTACATTTTTTAATTACTTTTAACTCTTTATTTTTTAACCTGGTTTTTCACTCTGGTATTGATATTTTTGAATTCAGTATAACTCTTTATTTTTTACCATATATGGAATCCTAATGATATTATAATGGATTATGGGGCTTCTGGGGCTTGTTTGGAGCTCGAAACCCCGGTCGGCGTAAAAAACACAATGCCTCATGGTTAGTAAAAAATTTATGCCCATACCACAGGGTATCTACCAAACATATAGGGATATATATTAGAAGAAATGTTCATTATTTTCCCTAACCATGCACTCGAGGATGCACATCATGCACAATGTCAATAATTTTAGTATAAGATATTGTCACTATTGTTGCACGATTTGCCTAACTGGCATACGAAAAACCAACAAAACACATTTGTATTGGGTTGAAACTTTATGGAAAAGATCCATGAGTCATATGTGACATGTATGAGTCAACCCCACCTCAATCTGAGGCACGGTGTGGCTGGTATCACTCAAAGTGTCTCTCTTTTGTTTAAAATGGACACCCTTTTAAGTAAAAACAACTGGAATATGGAAAACTGACCAAACGTATTTGGATTGTGTTGATACATTAGGAAAACAATCCATGGGTCATATGTGATGTGTAAGACTCAATCCCACCTCAATCAATGGCACGGTGTGGCCAGTACCACTCAAAGTGTCTCACATTTATTTGAAATGGACAACATTTTTTTGTGAAAACAAAAAGTGACATACAAAAAATAGACCAAACATTTTCGGATTCTATTGATACATTATCACAACGATCCATGAGACATTTTTTATGTATAAGAGTCAACCTCACATCAATCTGATGCATGGTGTAACAGCCCAAGTTTTTCTAAAAATAAATTGAAAATGCTTGAAATTTTGTCTAAGGTATATATTTATAAGTATCCTTTAAACATAATTTTATTTCTTCTATGATTTGAATTTCAAGAAACTGTCATCTACAATTGGGTTCAGTATGTTTTTTAGAGTCTGATGAAACAAAATTATTTTTTTGGTGAATAATAACATGACCTTATGAATAGTAATATGAATATTAATATGAATAGTAATATGACCTCATGAATAGTAAATAATAATATTATTTTATTTTCCCATGGCAATAGGATAATGGGATCATAATTAATTTTCCAAAGTCACATAAAACTAATTGCACTTCAATATAGTTATTTTTCGAATTAACTGTGACGTTATTTAAAAATTAAATTAATAATATTTATAAAATTATTTTTCAACAATGGAGTTCATTTTTGAATTCTACACATCGAAAAATGGTTGGGTTAAATTTTTGGTATTTTTCTGAAACTCTTGAATTTTCGGTGAATAGTGAAATACGATAAAATACCGTATAATCAATTTATCAGTAAAAATGAACTATTTAGGACATCATAAGTGATGAAAGGCCACTTTCGATGATATCACATGAGATTATCACTATTTTGTGCCACTTGATTTTAGTTTATTCATAGTCTTGATAAAAATATTATAATAATGATTAAAATAATCTAAAAAACCACCCCTCCTCCACTATAAATATCACCCTCACTCCCCTCTTCCTATCACACCTCTCAAGCCTTGAGCATTGTCTAATTTTTTCCAAATTCCCTCCCCAATCTTCTTCCCCACGTCCTAGAGCTGCTGGTCTCACCAAAAGACCAAAATCAACACCCTTAAGAAGGATCTCAAGGAGAAGAGATCAAGAGGTAAACATCCTCTTTCATTTTCATTCTTTCCTTCCATTTTATGTTATTCTCTTACTTTATCTTTGTCTTTTGATGGAATATTTCATTAAATATTTCCCCTTACTGTCCAAATTTTGTATTAATGATGAGATATTCCATTCCTCTCATCAATCTTATTTTTATGAAATTTTAAGAGACGTCGTTAGGCGGCCGAATTTTTGTATGAAATTTCTCATGTTTTCTTCATTTCATGATTCCCTTCTCGTCGTTCTTCACCCCCTCTTATCCAAGAGGCATGAAATCTCCATAATCATGTATATTCTGGATGTTTTCATGTTTATGGAAAATTACAAATCATTATTCCTCTCCTCTCTCACTTATTTAAAGAATCAAAAAAACATTGTCCATTGTGTCGAATTACCGATATCGTGGACGATGTATTTTCAATATCCATTAATTCTTTCAAGTCTGGTCATGAAACCATTTATATGGTTGAACCAGGTTATAATATATGTTTTATGAATCATATAAGGTTCTGGAATTCTTTTGTACTCATGATTCAAATTTATAAGACTAAATGAAGTTGTAATTATCAAAGAACCACTTAAATTATCTAAACGAACATAATTAATGTTTTAACTTATAAATCATCATCATATAAAGAACCAAAGTTATAAATGGTATAATTTATGGTACTGTAATTATGTAAATACTACTCCATTCCAATTCTGGAGTTTCACTTCCAATCAACAAGAACGATTCATCATGAACAGATTGTGAAAATCACAAAAGAACTCACCCAAAATAATCCAAGGAACAAAATACTAACAATTAAGGGGTGAAATGAGGTTATGAAATGACCATATAAGATGTTATAAACATGAAACTTTTTCTATAAAATACTGATAACACTCTTTTAACCATTATACAGGAGGTTTAAACAATTTTGAAGTAAGGCAAGCCCAAGGTAAGGGAATTCTTAACCCGATTTCCATTCTTTGGGTTAACCTTCTACTTTATAATTTATGTGCTATTTGAATTGTTTGTGTGATGGGTTCTGTTTATATTAGGTTTAATTATGTGTATTTACATAGAATATACATATTCCATCCACTCAATTAAGTCTCACTTCAAGTATATGATGTTTATAAGGGACTTTTCTTCTAAAAATCCTCTTTTAAAAATTATGTTTTATAAGATTCAAAGGCAATGTTTTTATGCTATTGTTTATTTTGTATGATTATGTTTTTGTTATTGGGAATTGTTTATGATGAAGGGTGGGACCTATATTTCCCTCCAGTGCATTGGGTATGAGTAAGTTGGAGGTCGGTCGTATGGTTACTCCAAGTGTAACTGTGATGGTTACACAAAGTAAGGTAGCCGTGAGGGTTACAAATTTTAAGGTAGCCAAGATGGTTAAAAGATAATGTAAGTAATGCCCCAATATACCTCTATGATTATAATTATGTTTGTGTGGATCTTGTGTAAATCTCATGTTACGCTAAGTAAGATTTTATGGGTGGAAAGCATGTCTTTTGAAAATGTTTTCATACGTCATGCGTATTCAAGGAGTAATGTGATTCTTCCTTCTTTTTCATACCTTACTGAGCTTTTGTGCTCATCCAAAGTTTTTAAATGATTTTTCACAGGTTAATGATGCGTAATACAAGGAAGGAAGACATGTTAAATGTTGAAGAACTGTCAAGGAGTCTTGTTTTGTGTTTTAATTTTTTATATTCTGAGGAAAATGGAAACTGATTTTATGGTATCCACTATGTAACAGTGTGTAATGTTATGAATATTTTGTCTTAATTCTCTAATGATCTAAACATGAAAATATCCTCAATGTAAAATGAAGTGTTTCCTTGTTTAAATTCATGATTATGTATGAAATAAGTGTGGGTCCTTATAGTTGGTATCAGAGGATGGTTTAGATAACTTTAGGGGTTAAGGTGATGCTAATAGAATACCATAAATAATTCTCACCCGATGTTTAATTTTTTATAGAATTTAAAGATTACCATGATGCTTCATCTAAGAAATGTTTGTTAAGAATGGTTGCCCGCAGAAGGAACATGTATTCTGAAGAGGATAAGCACCGACAGAATGACATCCTTCCTGATCAACAGCCTAGAATGGTAGGGAATGGAACCGAGCAGTTTGTGACAGTAATGGCTCAGCTAACACGGGCAATAAATGGTGGTGGCATCCATGCAAGAGGACAAATATAAGTACCCCAACGGAACATGATAGTGGTGGAACATTTTATGAGAAAACTTCCTCCTGCATTCAATGGATCTTCTGACCCAGTGGTAGTAGAAGGATGGATTAAAGCCCTTGAAAAGATATTTGATGTTATGGGATGTTCGTAAAATCAAAAGGTAAGTCTTGCCATTTATCGTTTTGAAGGGGAAGCTGATCAGTGGTGGTCAATGGTAAGGAATATCATGGGTAGAGAAGATTTTTATTCCTTAGTGTGGGATGAATTTGAAAGTCTTTTTCTTGAAAAATATTTTCCCAAGGTGGTGCGACTTAGAATGGAGAAACAATTCCTTGAACTGAAACAAAAGGAGGAAGATTCAGTGGCTATGTATGAGGCGAACTTCACCCGACTGGCGAGGTATGCTCCAAATCTTATTCTGGATCTCGATAGCAAAATCATCTGCTTTTACTCAGGATTGAAGCCAAGGTATCTAAGGGTGTTTGCCTCCCGTGAATTCAAAAGTTACGAGAAACTTGTCTGATGTGCTGAGAGGGTAGAGATGGAGTTTGCTGACGATCACATGCAATTTGGAAACAAAGAGAGGAAGAGGTCCAATTGGAAAGCAATTGGTAAGAATCAACAAATGAAATCTGGTGGAAAGAAAATACAGTTTCCAGTTTGTGAAAAGTGTGGCAAGAAGCACCCTGGGAAATGTCCTATCAAAACTGGGAAGTGTTTCAAATGTGTTAAGTTTGGACATATGGACCTAGATTGCAATGAAAATGATCCATAGACTAATCCTGATAATCAAACTGTAAAGTGTTTTAAATGTGGTGAGATGGGTCACTATGCAAATGCATGTCCAAAGATGGATCCAAATGATGCAAAGAAGCCAGACTACAAAAAGAAAGGTGTAGTGAGATCCTTTGCGACTACGTCAGCAGATGTTGGGCCATCCAATGAAGTTGTATCAGGTACTTTGTTTGTTCACTCAGATTTTGCTAAAGTTTTGTTTGATACGGGGTCTACACATTCCTTCATCTCTGAGAAATTTTCTAGTGAATTGGAAATATCACCTCAACAAATGATACCTGAACTTGTTGTTAAAACACCAGGGGTAAATGTTATAGAAAATAGGAATTATAAGAATATTTCTATTGTGGTATGTGGAAATACTTTACCTGCAAACCTTGTTGTTTTACCCTTAGTCGAGTTTGAAGTTATTTTGGGGATGGACTGGCTTTCTGATTATCATGCTAAGATTGACTGTAGAGCTAAAGAAGTTGTTTTTCAGAAAGAGTTTCAGTTTGTATACAAGAATAAACCCATACAATTTATAACATATCAAGAAGCTGAGAAACTACTGAAAGATGGAAATGAATGTTATCTGGCTCATATTGTTGAAAACAAGGGAACTATTCAAATTAATGATGTACCAGTAATAAATGAATACCTTGATGTTTTTCCTGAGGAGTTACCCAGTTTCATACCTAAACGAGAAGTTGAATTCACAATTGACTTAGTTCCTGATGCTAAGCCAATTTCAAAACCCAATTATCGTATGGCTCCAATAGAACTTCTTGAATTGAAAAATCAGTTGCAGGATTTGCTTGTCAATGGCTTCATTCGTCCCAGTACTTCACTATGGGGGACCCCTGTTTTGTTTGTCAAAAAGAAAGATGGTTCCATGAGACTTTGCATTGATTATAGAGCTTTGAATAACATCACTGTTAAAAACAAGTATCCTTTGCCTCATATTGATGACTTGTTTGATCAGCTCCAGGGAGCTCAGTACTTTTCCAAGATTGACTTGAGATCCGGATACCATCAGTTGAAGGTGAAAGAGGATGACATCACGAAAACAGCCTTTCGTACTAGATATGGGCATTATGAATTTGTTGTTATTCCATTTGGGTTAACTAATGCACCTTCTGTATTCATGAATCTTATGAATACAGTATTTCATGAGTTCATGGATAAGATTGTGGTTGTATTTATTGATGACATTATAGTTTTTTCTAAAAATAAATAGGAGCATGAAAAACATCTAAGGGTTGTTTTGCAAACTTTAAAAGAAAAGAAACTATATGGAAAATTCAGCAAGTGTGATTTTTGGTTGCAACAGATTTCTTTTCTTGGGAACATTGTAAATAAGGATGGAATAACAGTTGATCCTGCCAAAACAAAAGTAGTTGATGAATGGCCAAGACCGACAAATGTTACAGAGATTCGCAGTTTTCTAGGCTTAGCAAGTTATTACCGACGCTTTGTTAAGAACATTGCACGGTTATCTAGCCCAATAACTAAGTTAACACGAAAAGGGGTTAAATTTGTTTGGACAGAAGAATGTGATGTTTGTTTTCAGGAACTAAAGAAGAGATTGGTGAATGATCCAGTTTTGGCCTTACCTTCCCGGAATGGTGAGTTTGTCATCTACAGTGATGCTTCTTTGAAGGGACTTGGTTGTGTTTTGATGCAGAATGATCAGGTGATTGCCTATGCTTCGAGACAACTTAAACCTCATGAGCTGAATTATCCCGCACATGATTTGGAATTGGCAGCTGTGGTTTTTGCTTTGAAAATATGGAGTCATCAGCTATTCGGAACCAAATGCCAAATATATACTGACCATAAATGTCTTAAGTATATATTCACTCAGAAGGAATTAAACATGAGGCAGAGAAGATGGCTAGAACTGATAAATGATTATGACTGCACGATTAATTACCATCCTGGAAAAGCAAACAAAGTAGCGGATGCCTTAAGTCGGAAAAATCATGCATCATTAACCATGCTACGTTTGGTACGTGATCCCTTGATTAATGATTTGATAAATTTTGGCTTAGAAGTTGTTGGTGCAGGGAATATATCTGTTTTGTTTCAGGTTTCAGTGCAGTCTTCGTTGTCAGACAGAATTATGAAAGCACAGAGGGAAGACCGTGAGCTACAGAAAAAGGTAGAATTGGTTAAAATGGGTAAGTTTCCAGAATTTTATGTTGATAAAGATTGTGTTTTAAGGTTTGGAAAAAGGTTGTGTGTGCCTTGTGATTCCCAGCTGAAGAAAGAATTGATGTGTGAAGCTCATAGTTCTCCATTTTCTGTTCATCCTGGAAGTACTAAGATGTACAGAGACCTTCAGGAGTATTGCTGGTGGAATGGGATGAAAAGAGATATTGCTGATTTTACAATGAAATAATTGACATGTCAGCAGGTTAAAGCAGAGCGACAGTTACCGAAGGGGATGCTTCAGCCTTTTCCAGTGCCAAAATGGAAATGGGAGAATATATCCATGGATTTTGTGGTGGGACTACCAAAGACTTCTCTAGGTAACAATGCGATATGGGTTATTGTTGATTGGCTAACAAAGTCTTCTCATTTTCTTTATATTCGAGATACAATGACATTAGATCAGCTTTCTCGATTGTACCTCAAAGAGATTGTCAGGTTACATGGAGTTCCTCTTTCCATTGTGTCTGACCGAGATCCCAGGTTCACTTCTAAATTTTGGAAGGGACTTCAGAAGTCTTTGGGCATAGAGTTGAATTTCAGTACATCTTTTCATCCTCAATCAGATGGGCAGTCAGAACGAACGATTCAAACTTTGGAGGATATGCTTCGAGTTTGTTCAATGGACTATCAGGGAAGTTGGGATCAACATCTTTCACTAGTTGAGTTTTCTTATAATAACAGATTCCATTCCAGTATTCAGATGGAACCTTTTGCGGCCTTGTATGGAAAGCGGTGTCAGAATCCTGCGTTTTGGGATGAAGTCGGTGAAATAAAGTTTATGGGGCCAGAATTAGTAGAAGAAGTGGCTGAGAAAGTGAGGATGATCCAGCAACACATGAGGACAGCTCAGAGCAGGCAGAAAAGTTATGTAGATAACAGAAGGAAAGACTTCTCTTTCAAGGAAGGTGACCATGTTTTCCTTAAAATATCTCCTTGGAAAAGCGTGATGCGTTTTTGTAAGAAAGGGAAACTAAGTCCACGGTTCATCGGTCCTTTTGAAATCTTGGATAAAGTTGGAACAGTTGCATACCGCGTAGCTTTGCCTCCGAGCTTATTTCAGGTACACGATGTTTTTCATGTTTCGATGTTGAGAAAGTATGTTCCAGATTCATCACATGTCTTGAGGCCAGAAGAAGTTCTGCTAGCAGAGAACCATTCTTATGAAGAAAAACCGGTTCAGATTCTTGATCGAAGAGAACAGGTATTGCAAAATAAGGTAATCCACCAGGTAAAGGTTTTGTGGAGAAACCACATGGTTGAAGAACCAACATGGGAGTCTGAAAATGCTAAGAGGGAAAAATACCCTCAGTTGATTAATAAGTAAATAAAATTGCGAGGATGCAATTTCAAGAAGGTGGGGATAATGTAACATCCCAAGGTTTTCTAAAAATAAATTGAAAATGCTTGAAATTTTGCTTAAGGTATATATTTATAAGTATCCTTTAAACATAATTTTATTTCTTCTATGATTTGAATTTCAAGAAACTGTCATCTACAATTGGGTTCAGTATGTTATTTACAGTCTGATGAAATAAACTTGTTTTTTTGTTGAATAGTAACATGCCCTTATGAATAGTAATATGAATAGTAATATGACCTCATGAATAGTAAATAATAATATTATTTTATTTTCCCATGGCAATAGGATAATGGGATCATAATTAATTTTTCAAAGTCACATAAAACTAATTGAACTTCAATATTGTTATTTTTCGAATTAACTGTGACCTTATTTAAAAATTAAATTAATAATATTTAGAAAATTATTTATGAAAAATGGAGTTCATTTTTGAATTCTACACATCGAAATATGGTTGGGGTAAAATTTTGGTATTTTTCTGAAACTCTTGATTTTTCGGTGAATAGTGAAATACGGTAAAATACTGTATAATCATTTTATCAGTAAAAATGCACTATTTATGACATCATAAGTGATGCAAGGCCACTTGCTTCGAAATCACATGATATTATCACTATTTAGGGCCACTTGATTTGAGTTTATTCATAGTCATGATAAAAAAATTATAATAATGATTAAAATAATCTAAAAACCTCCCCTCCTCCACTATAAATATCACCCTCACTCCCCTCTTCCTCTCAAACCTCTCAAGCCTTGAGCATTGTCTAATTTCTGCCAAATTCCCTCCCCAATCTTCTTCCCCACTTCCTAGAGCTTCTGGTCTCACCAGAAGACCAAAATCAAATCCCTTAAGAAGGATCTCAAGGAGAAGAGATCAAGAGGTAAACATCCTCTTTCATTTTCATTCTTTCCTTCCATTTTATGTTATTATCTTCCTTTCCATTTGTCTTTTGTTGGGATATTTCATTAAATATTTGACCGTACTGTCCAAATTTTCTATGAATGATGAGATATTCCATTCCTCTCATCAATCTTATTTTTATGAAATTTTAAGAGACGTCGTTAGGCTGCCGAATGTTTGTAAGAAATTTCTCATGTTTTCTTCATTTCAAGATTCCCTTATCTTCGTTCTTCACCCCCTCTTATCCATGAGGCATTAAATCTCCATAATAATGTATATTCTGGATGTTTTCATGTTTATGGAAAATTACAAATCATTATTCCTCTCGTCTCTCACTTATTTAAAGAATCAAAAAACATTGTCCATTTGTGTCGAATTACCGATATCGTGGATGATGTATTTTCAATCTCCATTAATTCTTTCAAGTCTGGTCATGAAACCATTTATATGGTTGAACCAGGTTATAATATATGTTTTATGAATCATATAAGGTTCTGGAATTATTTTGTACTCATGATTAAAATTTATAAGACTAAATGAAGTTGTAATTATCAAAGAACCACTTAAATTATCTAAACGAACATAATTAATGTTTTAACTTATAAATCATCATAATATAAAGAACCAATGTGATAAATGGTATAATTTATGGTACTGTAATTATGTAAATACTACTCCATTCCAATTCTGGAGTTTCACTTCCAATCAACAAGAACGATTCATCATGACCCGATTGTGAAAATCACAAAAGAACTCACCCAAAATAATGCAAGGAACAAAATACTAACAATTAAGGGGTGAAAAGAGGTTATTAAATGACCATATAAGATGTTATAAACATGAAAATTTTTCTATAAAATACTGATAACACTCTTTTAACAATTATACAGGAGGTTTAAACAATTTTGAAGTAAGGCAAGCCCAAGGTAAGGGAATTCTTAACCCGATTTCCATTCTTTGGGTTAACCTTCTACTTTATAATATATGTGCTATTTAAATTGTTTGTGTGATGGGTTCTTTTTATATTATGATTAATTATGTGTATTTACAGAGAATATACATATTCCATCCACTCAATTAAGTCTCACTTCAAGTATATGATGTTTATAAGGGACATTTCTTCTAAAAATCCCCTTTTAAAAATTCTGTTTTATAAGATTCAAAGGAAATGTTTTTATGCTATTGTTTATGTTGTATGATTATGTTTTTGTTATTGGTCATTGTTTATGATGAAGTGTGGGACCTATATTTCCCTCCAATGCATTGGGTATGAGTAAGTTGGAGGTCGGCCGTATGGTTACTCCAAGTGTAAATGTGATGGTTACACAAAGTAAGGTAGCCGTTTGGGTTACAAATTTTAAGGTAGCGAAGATGGTTACAAGATTATGTAAGTAATGCCCCAATATACCTCTATGATTATAATTATGTTTGTGTGGATCTTGTGTAAATATCATGTTACACTAAGTAAGATTTTATGGGTGGAAAGCGTGTCTTTGGAAAATGTTTTCATACGTCATGCGTATTCATGGACTAATGTGATTTTTCCTTCTTCTTCATACCTTACTGAGCTTTTGTGCTCATCCCAAGTTTTTAAATGATTTTTCACAGGTTAATGATGAGTACTACAAGGAAGGAAGACATGTTAAATGTTGAAGAATTGTCAAGGAGTCTTGTTTTATGTTTTAATGTTTTATATTCGGAGGAAAATGGAAACTGATTTTATGGTATCCACTATGTAATAGTGTGTAATGTTATGAATATTTTGTCTTAATTCTCTAAAGCTCTAAACTTGAAAATATCCTCAATGTAAGATGAAGTGTTTCATTGATTAAATTTAAGATTATGTATGAAATAAGTGCGGGTCCTTATACATGGTGTGGCTGGTACCAATCAATGTGTCTCACTTTTATTTGAAATGGACCATATTTTAAGTGAAAACAAAAATGGACATACAGAAAACTGATCAAACACATTTATATTGTGTTGATACATTAGGAAAACAATGCATTGGTCATTTGTGATGGGTACAAGTCAACTATACCTCAACCAGAGGGTTCGTGTGACTGTGATTGCCGAAAATGCACTCGGTGTGTCGTAAATGGCCAAAACATGCATTCAACGATCAAATGCATGACTAACGACATCAGAATGACTTGAAATCACACAAAAATACCCTAATTATTAATCTCGAGGTGTACGAGGAGACGACATGCCAATCAAATGCACGGTTTTCACAGCATGACTGAATATGTGTTTTTTAGGTGTTTGGCATGCTTGAAAAGCATGCGTGGGGTGGCCAAAACCGGCCAAACAACCTCAGAATTCCATGAAATCAGACAACAACAAAAGGTGGGTTAATTGTGAAATGGTCGGATAGACAGAACATCAATCGGAGGTGTTGTGTGATCGTGGTGGCCAAAAACGCACTCCATGTGTCGTAAATGGAAAAATAACGTGTTTAACGGTCAAATGAATATCGAACGACATCATAATGACTTGAAATCACACAAAACCACCCTAATTGTAATTCCTGAGGTTTAAGAGTATATTTTATGTCATTCGGACGTGCGGTTTTCATGATACAGTTGAATATGTGTTTTTTAGGTGTTTGGTGCTCTAGAAATGCTTACATGGGGGTGGTCAAAACCGGCCTAACAACCTCGGAATGCCATGTAATCGGACGACAACAAAGGGTGGGTGAATTGTGAAATGATCGTCCAGACAACACGTCAATCAGAGGTGTTGTGTGACCGCGTTGGCCGAAAACGCACTCTGCATGTCGTAAATGTACAAAAACATGTGTTTAAAGGTCAATTGAATGCCTAACGACATCAGAATGACTTAAAATGACACGAGAACTCCCTAATTAATATTATTGAGGTGTAAGAGGAGATGACACATCATTAGGACACGTCGTTTGTACAGTACCACAGAACATTTGTTTTTTAGGTGTTTGGTGCACTTGAAAAACATGCGTGGGGTGGTCAAAATTGGTCGAACGTCCTCAGAATAGCATAAACTCATACGAAAACCAAGGGTGGGTGAATTTTGAAATGGTCGGCCAAATGACACATCAATCTTAGGTGTCGTGTGATGGCGCTAGCCAAAAACGGACTCGGCGTGTCGTAAATGGCCAAAACATGCATTTAACAGTCAAATTTAGTCCAAATGTCATTATAATGACTTGAAATTCTTCAAAAACACCCTAATTATTATTCATGAAGTGTATGAGGAGACAACACGTCATTCGGACATGCGGTTTGCATGGAACGACTGGATATGTGTTTTTTATGTGTTTGGTGCGCTTGAAAAGCTTGCGTGGGGTGCTCAAAACTGGCCAAATGACCTCGGAATGCCATGAAATCCGACAACAACAATGGGTGGGTGAATTTTGAAATGTTTGGACAGACGGCGCATCAATCGGAGGTGTCTTGTGACTGCAGTGGCCGAAAATGCATTCCACATGTCATAAATGGCCAAAACACGCGTTTAAAGGTCAAATGCATGCCGAACGACATTGAAATGACATTAAATCACTAGAAAAAACCCTAATTATTATTCTTGAGGTGTATGAGTAGACTTCACATCATTCGGACATGCGTTTTGCGCGACACGACTCAATATGTGTTTTTTAGGTGTTTGGCGTGCTTGAAAAACGTGTGTGGGGTGGTCAAACCCGGTTGAATGACCTTAGAATCCCATAAAATAGAATAAAAACCAAGGGGGGTGTATTGTGAAATGGCCGGCCAGACGACACATCAATCAGAGGTGTCGTGTTACCGCGGTATCTGAAAACGCACTTTGCATGTCGTAAATGGCCAAAACATGTGTTTTACGGTCAAATACACACCGAATGATATCAAAATGACTTGAAATCACGCGAAAACACCCTAATTATTATTCTTGAGATGTACGAAAATCTAGCACATCATTTGGACCCGCGGTTTGCGTGGCACAACAGAATATGTGTTTTTTAGGTGTTTGGCGTGCTTGAAAAGCATGCATAGGGTGGTCAATACCAGCCGAACGACCTCAGAATGACATGAAATCAAACGAAAACAAAGGGTGGGTGAATTTTGAAATGGTAAATCATACGGAACATCAATCAGAGGTGTCATGTGACCGCGGTGGCCGAATATGTACTTCGTGTGTCGTAAATGGCCAAAACATATGTTTAACGGTCAAATGCATACCGAACGACATCAGAATGACTTGAAATCACAAAAACACACCCCAATTATTATTCTTGAGATGTATGAGGAGAAAAAAATGTCATTCGGATGCACGGTTCCCACAACACGGATGAATATGTGTATTTTAGGTGTTTGGTGAGCTTGAAAAGCATGCTTGGGGTAGTCAAAATGGGTTTAATGACCTCAGAATGCCATTAAATCGGACAAAAACAATGGGTGGGTGAATTTTGAAATTTTTTGCTAGACGTCATGCCAATCAGAGGTGTTGTGTGGCCACGGAGGCTGAAAACGAACTCTATGTGTCGTAAATGGCCAAAACATGTGTTTTACGGTCAAATACATATTGAACTCCATCGAAATGACTTTAAATCACACAAAAACACCCTAATAATTATTCTGGAGGTGTATGAAAGTACGACACATCATTTAGAAGCCTGGTTCACACAACACAATAGAATGTGTGTTTTTAGGTGTTTTCCGTGCTTGAAAAACGTGCGTGGGGTGGTCGAAACTAGTCGAATGAACTTGGATTACCGTGAAATCAGACGATTATAAAGAGTGGGTTAATTTTAAAATGGTCAGCTAGACGACACATCAATTGGATGTGTTGTGTGACCGCAATGGCTGAAAACACAACCCAGACCCCCACCCCACCCCGGACAGCCCCCCAACCCAACGATCCATGGATAATTTGTGACGGGTACGAGTCAACCCCACCTCAATCTGAGGCATGGTGTGACTGGTATCACTCAAAGTGTGTCACTTTTGTTTGAAATGGACAACATTTTATGTAAAAACAACAACTGACATATGGAAAATCTTCACAAGGATACACATAGATTCTTGAAATTAAGAGACAAAAAACAATAAATGTTCTATTGGTCATACGTTATTAGAAGAAAATATTCACAAGGCATAGATTGAAACACAATGGGTCATAGTATATATATATAAACATGAATTATATTAGGAATGAGTCTCAACATCCCATCATGAACATGTACCAACACTCATGTTCTAATTCTCAATCATGGGTCGTTTATTCTATACAATAACATACAACAAATAAATATCATATAGTGATTTCATATGAAACCTATGAACACTAAACAATACCATATAACAAATTTGTCAACAAGGCTACACATAGATTCTTGAAAAAAAAGATTCAATGTGTCATAAAAATACCACAATGGAGAGGAATATATATGGTTACACCATAGCCCCATGGATCACCTCAATCCCATCCTCAAATAGGGGGTTCTAGGACCAAACCAAATTCCCTTTGAGAACCCAATACAAAATACATCATTGAATATTCAAACCCACTACCCAAGATGGGGATTCATCTCACATCACACCCGGGAGATAAAATTACAATTAACCACATACCCTCTTATTCTAATTGAAAAGTTTTTGAAAAACATGTACGTTATTCCGATAACCCATCTCATATGTCGTGATTGGTCGATGTTTCCAACTAACACATCAATAACCATTTATACATGGATACATAATCATTAGAGGAATATAAACATACCATGTTCTTCCTATAACTCATCCTAGGTCTTAGAAAATGGCCACTAGCATTGTCTATCTTATGGGTGTCATGATCCTTGCCACTCTACCCTAGTTTTTCTGTTGGTTTTAAGATAATCAAACCAAGACCATGACTAAACATCCCATGTTCATCCTTTAACATGTAGGTTTTCTATCTTGTGTGTATTGGTGTTGTGGTTTGAGTGAAGAATGTATTCTAAATTTTGAATACTCTTATGTGTGTTGGTGTTGTGGTTTGAGTGGGGAATGAATTCTAAATTTGGAATACTCTTATGGGTGTTATTGCATTTCCTCTAACATGTAGGGTTTTTCTCTTATAGGTGTTATTGCATTTGAATTTCTGAATTTCTAAATTTCTAAATTCTGTAATGAATTCTAAATTTTGAATACTTTGGATGGGAATTTTTTATTGGCGTTGTTGCAGGTCTGGAGAGGGGAGAGGGGCCTCCTTCTGTGGATCTGAGCAATTGTATACCAACAGTTTCAAAACCGTTGTGATAGATACTATAATATAGCTATGCCAATGGTTTGTTATAACCGTTGGTATAGGTTTATACCAACGGTTATAACAAAACCATTGGTATAGCCTTATGGCTTTCCATATCCCCTCGATACCAATGGTTTATAACCATTGGTATAAGTGTAACACACATATACCAACGGTTTACAAACCTTTGGTATATGTTATACTTTAACACACATATACCAATAGTTTGTAGCAAACTATTGGTATACCCTCTATTTTGACACCTATACCAACGATTTTCACAGAACCATTTGTATATGACTATTGTCACGCCGTACTTGGCCACGATTGAGGGAAACGTTGATGTACTATATACCAACAGTTTCCAGGTCTTTACCAATGGTTTACAACAATGGGTAAAGTGTAATATTCCAGTAGTGATTCATTCTATCTAGAC
Source organism: Viscum album (assembly GCA_963277665.1). NCBI lineage: Eukaryota > Viridiplantae > Streptophyta > Magnoliopsida > Santalales > Viscaceae > Viscum > Viscum album. The sequence continues at coordinate 955,537,061 of OY728148.1, read as the reverse complement.
TTGCATCTAAGTATAAATTTAGAATTCTTTCTTCACATGTCATTATTTTTAATAATATAAAACCCAAAAAGATTTTAGTCACTATAATTTAATAAACAAAACCAAAAAAAGAGATAGAATATGTGAATTAGATAAAGAAAGTGAACTACATTTAGAAGGATCTTCAAGAGAGATGACCATGGTCCGCCACTGTGCTGAACTAGGAAAAATACAACTATTTTTTTCCACACCCCAAGAAATGTGTGCATCAAAGCTGAAGCTATTTTCTCGGAGCCAATAATTAGTTCATTTCCATTTTCTTTTTTGACATCCTATTAAGATTTCACTTCAATTAAAAAATAAAAAAAATACATCGAGGATGTATTCAAAATTAGAAAATTATGCGAGGAAAAATTACTCATAGGTGTGGCAACAACAACAAGAAGAAGATGAATATTTTAGAAGAGATCAGGTGCATGAACATAGAAAAAACATTGAACAACTAACCAGAAAGGCTGATAGAGATTTCAATTATGTTAGTGCATTAATGGATAAACCCAACACTAACCTGAAGAAATAACTTGAGAAAGTGGTGTAAGAAATTTCACAACTTATAATTGAAATTGAAGAACCAAAGGAGGAAAGGGAGGATGACGTACCTACTGAGTTACAAGTGGGAGATCAAAAAAGTTTGGATTAATTATTGATTAAATGTGAGGAACTACCTTACCTCCCCATACAATACAAAGAAGAAGATTCAACAAACCAAAAGGAAGAAACCACCCATGTTGTGGAATTTGATGTCTAGACTGTGGAGACTAACTACCTTCCTCCATCCTCAGAGAGTCTACACCAAGAGGCACTTACCACTGAGGCAAAGATTGAAGATGAACCAACTCAGGGAGACGAACCATTCATTGACTCTATCCATTATAATTTTATTGAATCTGAAATCTACATCACTCATTGTGGTTTTGATTATATATAATCAGACAATCTCAGCTATGCCTTGGAGGATGAAGAAGAACCTAGATGTGCAGATACTGGGGAACATATGGATCTCCCTAGATATTTTGACTATTTATTGATGGAAGTTCATGAAGAGAAACTAGTGTATTTCCTTAAGGGAACCATGACAAATCTGCTTACTTTTATGGGGAAGAATTTGATCTTGATGCATCATGTTTTAATATTATTCAAATGGAATTACACTCTGACATTCCCATTGACTATTATTTTGATGAAGCATGCCTCGAGGAACCAATGTACAGAGAATAAGTGGTTTCACAAGTAGAATCCAAGAAGGAGGATGATTCATACTTCATCCAACCCCCACAATACAAGATATACCTCATTGTTAAGGGGGTGGGGATATGGTTTACTCTATCCCTGGATCATTACTCCCCCAGAAGGATGAAGCAAAAGCTGGGAAAATCCACATGTAGTGGTTCAAATCAAAGAATCTTCATCCTCCATCCAACTTTGGATAATAGCCGGTACTTCCCTCTACACGTCGTCAAAATTTTGGGCCGACATAAGGGATAATACCAAGATTTATCTTTACTTTCTTTCTAGGAATTCAGATGTCAATTTATTTTATTTGAAATAATTTATCATGTGGCCCCTCCCCCTTTTAATTTTGAACTAAAATTAAATGATCATTGTGATTAATTGAGTAATTCTCTTTTGTAGGATCATAATGGTAGAGGGAATCCCCAGACAGTGAACGATAAGGACCAAGTTTCATGGAAAAAGGGTGTTCAATTTTAGTGTGTTTTCATTTAAACTCTCCACATTTTTTTACACAACATGTTTTGAGATTTAAAGATAAAATTACAAGCCCAAACTCGAATTCATGTTTTACTCGACTTATCTAGGAGACACAAGTTTCTTAGGAATCCTATGATTCCATGTTTTAGATTTTAATGTTTATATGATTAAATGATTGAAATTAATAATTGAATTTTTTAAACGAATCATGGATATTGAAGTAATGACTCATGATTTGAAGGAATTAATTTATTCATTTTAATTTAATTTCCCTACCATCCTTCAAGCTTTGAATTTTCGAAGTTCATGTGAATTGATTTATTAGTCATGCCATGAGTGATTGTCTAATGTTATATTTCCCATTCCTGAGAAAATTTCTAGACAATGTACTTCATATTTATTCTTGAGCATATTTCATGGGCAATCTTGGGATATGTATCCAACCATAACTTGTATTGAATCTTGTCCAATCTATGACAGTACAAAAACACATTTACATTGAATGAGGCATCCTTTGAAAAGATAATTTTTTTTAAAATACTACCTTTACATCAATCCTTCTTTTAGCACATAGAGACCATGAATGACCTTTATAGGAATGAGTCATGTTTCATGCCATTTTTATCCATTCCTACCCTCCTCTGAGGATTTTCATGATAATTTAATGTTAAAGTGTGCGGGTAAAGAAAATCATGGTGGACAGGATGATATACTGTGTAGGAAAGAAGTGTAGGGTTTTTATTGTGGTTATTGTAAAAGGTTGTGGAATCACTCATTATACTCTATTTTTCCCCTATTGAATTAAAAAATATGAAAAAATGACCAAAAGAACCAGAAAAAAGAGAAAAAAATGGGTTATGATTTGGGAAAACCCAAAATCACCATTTTCTAGACTGACGATCTTATGAGCGTATATGGTTAGGTGATTGGTGTGAGGTATGATACAATCATAACATTCATAAAATGAAAATAAAGTATAAAATAAAAAAAATATTCAAGAGGTTTCACAAATCATTCATTATGCTTACCTTATCATAACATTTTCTATTAGTTTTGGGAAGTGGGTGTTGCTACTATGAAGGGGATAATTTCATTATATTTTTACTTTTGATATCTGGCATAGTACTTAATATATTAGCCTCCTCCTTGAGCGTTAATTTTTAAAGAATCAAATCCTTCCCACTATAAACCTTAGAGTCAATAGAACCTTAATTTCATGTCCTCATGATATTATGTGCATTTTTTCATTACAATGTAGAGAAAGTAGTTTATTTAAAAGACTATGGATAAGGAGCATGTTCTCATGATATGAGCATAAATCTACTTGAATTGTATAATGAGTAATGAGTGAAAATAATCAAAATTGAGGTAAATAATGACTTGGTATGTTTAATAAAAATGAATCAAGGAGATTGAATGAATGAAAGGAAAAGTTCCATCAATTTTCAAATGGTAAAAGTAAAATACGTGAATTATTTGTTTCTTTGAAAAATGGGGAATTAAATTGATATTTTTGAAAATTTTTGAATGTTTGATTTCACATTGAAAATTGTTTGATTTAATTGAATTGGAATTTGAATATTGGTAACATTGGTGTCCTCTAATTTCAATTTTAAGATTTTATGCTCGAGGACAAGCATGGTTTAAGTGTGGGGGTATTTGAGTGAGCAAATTTATGTGTATATGTTTTATCAAATAATGATGACTATTATATTTTATTCACTGATAAAACACCTTTATTTCAAAGTAATATTAAAATAATGGGTAATTTGAATTTTATAATGATTATGAGCAAAATTGATAAAAGTGCAATTTTTTTGACAGATTTTTACTACAAAGGTATTTTTGTCATTTTTCAAAAATTATAATTCCAAAATTCATGATTCCATTTCTTATAATCATGATTTTATTTCATTCATATTTATCTTATGGATATATATTTGACTCAATGATCTATTAGTCCAAAATATTCATTGAAGTTGGAAATTTTTCTAGGCAAATAGAATCGACACCACCACTATAACGGATGAAACAATCAGTCTCCTCACCTCTTATTTATGTGATTCAAATTAGGATAGAACTAAGACACATAGGACCAACTTTAAAACAAATTTAGGGGGATTTTGAAGTCATTATGTTTTCCATTGATCGTTATAAATTAGAAGACAACTTCCTAGTAATTTTGGCCATAAAATTTCTTATTCAATGAAAATTCCATAACTCTATAATCTCGTGGCTAAATGAGTTGAAATTTGGATGGTGAATGGAAAAAACATTATTGAATAACTTTTTTGAAGGGTTCCATACATTAATCTAACATTTAATAGGCCAACAATATGCAATCATTCAGAGGAATGAATCCTACATATAAAAGGAGGCCCTCGCCTTCTTCCCAAATCATCAGCTCAACACCCACAGCTAAGAAGGGATCCCACTAGGGCACGTGACACTTATTCCCCTCTTTCCCCCCTAATTTATTCATTATATTATATTTTAATTATAATTTTGTATTATTTCTCAATGTTAATTCAAATTTTAGTTTTATAAATCCATTCCTTTGTGTTTCTCCATCCACTTTTCTATATTTCTTTCCCTCTCTCTCTTCTCTTCCACCCACTCCATTGAGTAATATCTTACTCTCAGAAATGTGAGGCTAACCCCGAGACTTGAACTGAGGGGAGGTGAAGGTGATCATGAATATTCTATAATGTTTAATTTTATGTTTGTAGATAGATTTGAGTAGCACGAACAGGTAAGGTGAATGTCTTCAATGGTGTGACTGACCCCATGACTTGCAACTAAACCTATCCCTATTCATTTATTTTATAATTTCCCTCTCTCTATTGGTTAGTTCTTCACATGTTGGATTTGAGCTAATCAATGTATGAAATGGCTTCGAACGAACTGGGTCCTGGAAGATTACACATTCTAGACAATGGTGTGTCACCAACTTTTATTAAAGGATGAGGTGGAATTGAGAGTGCTCAAACATTCAATGATATTCCAGAATTTATAATTAAATAATAGTAGTTCAAACATGATATTTCATGGTTGGATTATCAAACTAAACTAAAACATATAATGGATCATAATGATTGAACATTTAACCAACCCACAAAACCAAGTTCTTTCTTATTAATTCATTTTGTTTATACTTGAATCTTAGTATAAATTTAGAAATCATGATTCACATGTCATTATTTTAAATAATAAAAAACCCAAAAATATTTTCATCACATTCTTTTAATAAAAAAAAACTACAAAAAGAGATATAATTGGTGAATTAGATAATGTAAGTGAACTACATTGAGAAGGCTCTTCAAGAGAGACGACTCTGGTCAGCCACTATATTACACTAGGAAAAATATAATTATTTTTGTCGATGCCCTACGATAAGAGTGCGTCAAAACTAATGTTGTTTCCAAGGAGACAATAATTAGTTTATTTACGTTTTCTATTTTCAAGTCTTAGTTAGATTTCATTTCGTTTAAAAATACTAAAAAAAAAATTCCATTACGTATTCAAATTCAGAATATTATGCATGGAAAAATTACTCACATGTGCAGCAACAACAAAAAGAAGAAGATAAATATTTTAGAATAGCATAGGTGCATGGACATAGTGAAAGCATTGAAAAATTTACCAGAAAGTCTGATAGAGCTTTCGATTATGTTCGTGAATTAATGGAGTAACCCAAACCTAAACCAAAGGAATATCTTGAGAAAGTGGTGGAAGAAATTTCACCACTTATATTTCAAATTGAAGAACCTGAGGAGTCAAGGGAGGAAGACATACCTGGTGAGCTAAAAGCGGGATATCATAAAAGATTGGATGAATTTTTGATTAAATGTGAAGAACTACCTCACCTCCCCATATAATAAAAATAAGAACATTCATAACCACTGAAGGAAGAAACCACCCAAGTGGTGGAATTTGAAGTCAAGATGGAGAAGCCCGACTACCTTCCTCCATCCTCAGAGAGTCTACTCCAAGAGGCACTTACCATTGAGGAAGAGATCGATGCTAAACCGAATCAGGTATTTGAACCATTCAATGGCTCTATACCTTCTAATTTTATTGAATCTGAATTCTACATCACTCCTTGTGGATTTTATTATACAAAATCTTACAATAATTGTTATGCTGTGGAGGATGAAGAAGAACCAGGATGTGCACATGTTGAGGAACATATGGAGCTCCTTGGACACGTTGAATATTTATTGAATAAAGTTCATGAAGATATTATAGTGAATTTCCATAAGGAAATCATGGTAAAAGATTCTTAATTGGATGGGGAATAATTTGATATTGATAATTCATGTTTTAATATTATTCAAATATAATTACACTCTAACTCTCCTATTGACTATTATTTTGATAGAACATACCTTGAGGAACCAATGGATAGGGAAGAAGAGGTTGCACAAGTAGCAACATTGAAGGAGAATGATTCATACTTTATCCTACACCACTATGCAATATATACCTCATTGTGAAGGGGGGGGGGATATGGTGTAATCTATCCATGGATCATTACTCACCCAGAAGAATGAATCACAAGTTGAGAAATTCTACATGTGGTGGTTCCAATCAAAGAAGCTTCATCCTCTATCAGACATTGTATAATAGTAGGTACTGCCCTTTACGAGTAGTCAAAATTCAGGGCCCATTTAAGGGATAATACCATGATTTATATTTAATTGCTTTCTAGGAATTTAGATGTAAATTTCTTTTCATTGAAATAATTTAGCATGCCGACACCTCCCTCTATTCATTTTTTTCTTAAATGAAATGATCGGTGTGGTTAATTGAGTAATTTTATTTTGTAGGATCATGATGGTAGAAGGAAGCCCCAGGCAGAGAAGGGAAACAACCAATTTTCATGTGAAAAGGGTGTTCAATTTTTGTGTTTAATATTTTTAACATTCCACAATTGTTTCCACAACATGTTTTGAGCTTTAAAGATAAAATTGCATTCCCACACTTAAATTCATGTTTCACTCGGCTTATCTAGGAGACATGAGTTTCTTAGGAATCCAGAGATGCCATGTTTTAGATTTCAATGTTTAAATGATTAAATTATTGAAATTAATAATTGAATTTTTAAAATGAATCATGGATATTTAAGTAATGTCTCATTATATGAAGGAATTAATGGATTCATGTAAATGGAATTTCCCTACCATCCTTCATGATTTGAATTTCGGAAGTTCATGTTGATTAATTTATTAGTCATACCATTAGTGATTGCCCAATTTTATATTTCCCAATACTAAGAGGATTTATAGACCAAGTAATTCATATTTATTCTTGAACATATTTTTTGAGTGATCTTGGGACATGTAACTGACCGGAAATTGTATTGAATCTTGCCATGTCTATGACTGTGAAAAAACACATTTAAATTGATTGAGACATCCTTTAAAAAGATATTTTTCCTTAAAAAACCACCTTTACATAAATCCTTATATTAGCCCATATATACCATGAATGAAATTTATAGGAATGAGCCATATTTCAATCCATTTTTATCCATTCCTACCCTCTTCTGAGTATTTGCATAATATTTTAAAGTTGAAGTGTGGGGGTAAAGGGAGTAATGGTGGACATGATGATATACATTATAAGGAAGAAATGTGGGGGTATTATTGCAGTAATTGTAAAAGGTTGTGAAATAATTCATTATACTCCATTGTTTTCCACACTTGAATTAAAAAAAAGGTCAAAAAGGAAAAAAAGAACCAACAAAAACAGAAAAAAATGGGTTGTGATTTTGGAAATCCAAAAATAAACATTTTTCATATTGATGATCTTATGATCCTATGTGGTTATGTCATTTATGTGAGGTTTTATATAATGATAAATTTTGAAAAAAGAAAAAAAAATATTCAAGAGGTTAAACAAATCATTCATTATGCTTAATTGATCATAACCTTTTCTTTGAGTTTTGCGAAGTGGGTGTTCGTAAAATGAAGGGGATAATTTCATTATATTTTTAATTTTGATATCATGCATAGTTCTTAAGAGATTAGCCTCATCCTTGAGCATTAATATTTAATGCATCAAATCCTACCAACCTTAAATCTCAAAGTAAATAGAACCTTAATTGCAAGTCCTCGTGATTTAATGTGTTTTTTGTCTTTACAAAGTGGAGAAAGTAGTTCATTTACAGGATTATCGATATGGATCATGTTTCTCATGATATAAGAATAAATATACTTGAATTATATCATGACTGATGAGAGAAAATAATCAAAAGTTAGGTAAATCATGACTTCTCATGTTTAATAATAATAAATGAAGGAGATTGAATGAATGAAATGAGAAGTTGCATTAATTTTTGAAGGGAAAAAGTAAAATATTTGAATTATTTTTTTCTTTGAAAAATGAAAAATTAAATTGATATTTTATGAAGATATTTTAAAGTTTGATTTCACATTGATTTTTTTTTATTCTATTGCATTGGAATTTGAGTTTTGGTAACATTTGTGTTCTTTTATTTCCATGTGGATATTTTATGTTTGAGGAAAAGCATGGTTTAAGTGTTGTGATATTTGACAGAGAAAATTTGTAGGCATATTTTTTATCAAATTATGAGAGTTTTTTTATTTTTTTCAATGATAAAAATCATTTATTTCAATGTTTTATTAAAACAATGAGGATTGTTTTTTTAGTTTATTTTGGTCCGGAATCACTACGTGGACCCACAGCTCGTTGCATGAGCCCACGCCGGCATGGAGCGGTTCTTTAGCTTGCCACCGCAAGAGATGTAATGGGCGAAGAGGATATCCGGGGATCACCAAGGATATGACGACGACCTCACCGACAGGTTCACGACGTAGTTTATGTGGAAAGAGATGCAGTCCTTCCACTTCACTAAAGCCGCCGCTGGGAGTTTGGAGAAGTACTTCGTGCAGACATTGGGCATGGATTTTTGAGATTTCGGGTAATTTATTGAGAATTAAACGAGGAAAATGCCTGAAATTAAAACTTGGTGGTGATTAGAAGTCGGAAAAGGTCCATATATTCCATGATACTTTTATGTCGGGGGAAGGAAGGAGTGGGAGGAGTACAGCGAGGCCATGAGCGGTCTGTCGGTGGCGATCATGAAGGTGATGGGCGTCAGACTTGGGGTGGGACATAGCTACCTTCAATATTTCATCATTGGAAACGAATCTAATGTGTGTCTAAATTACTACAATCCTTGTCGGCAATCAGAGGTGATGCTGGGGATGGGACCACACTGCGATTCCACCTCTATTACTATCCTGCACGAGGAAAACGTGGGTGGCCTCCAAGTTTCGTACAAAGGGAGGTGGAATCCTTTCACCCCCGCTCCAGCCATGTTCGATGTTCTCATTAGCGAACCCTTTATGGTATACACATCCACATTCACCACTAATCCATTTAACACTTCTTATATTCATAGCCATAATGAAAGGGAAAATCGCAGGCTCTGATGAAGGGGATGTACAAGAGCTGCATACACAGGGCGGTGGTGAATGAGCGGAGGACGAGGAAGTTGATAAGCTTATTTTAGTGTCTGGTGAGGGATATGGTGGTGAGTCCCCCACCACAGTTGCTGGCCAGCGGGAACCCCCAGAGGGCATTCCCAGACTTCTAATGGCCCACCTTCCATGACGGGTAACACCACGAAGATAAAACCACGAAGGTAACTCCACGAAGGTAGAAGTACCACGCAAGTAACACAACAAAGATATAAATACAACAGAGGAAACACCACAAAGACCTTCCCTCAAAGGTTGAAGTGACACATAGGTAACACCACAAATCAAGAAGTACCACACATGAAAAAGACTCATCTCACAATCAGGTATAACTTAAGTACATAAGTATAGATGATTAGTCATAAACTATATCATCTTATTCTATTAAGAATAACTACTGCTGACCCACATAGGATCGATAGGTAACTAACCCCCACTGACCAACACAGAATCTTGCCCATATAGGATCGATATGTGTTGACCCACATAGGATCGCTGAGCACTGACCCACACAGGATCTGACCCACATAGGATCGATGTTCATTCTTCACGTTGCAGCCTGCCACAGTTTTCCTTAAACCTAAAACACTCAAGATTCGTAGAATCTTTCCCTCAAGATATCATTAATACCATTACCACCACTAATATCCACAGTAGAATAACTCAAAGGACCTCTATGTCGTAGGGGTTCTAACGCGATAGACGATGCGTCAATCGAATGCTCGATATGTGAGTTATAAGCATTTTAGCTTCGGGGGTCCAGTTGGAATTGTGTTCTATTTAACCCAGCCTTACTCCAACTGCCCAAAAACTCAATTGGAGAATACCAAAAAACCGTCTCAATCCAAGGATCCCAACTATGTTGACGGTTCATCAAACAGATGTCTGGTTCTCAAGATATGCTCCTTTAAGTGTTCCAGGGTCCGGTTGGGCCTGGGTCCGGTCTGACCTGGTCGGGCCGACCGGGCCCGACTCGCTCTAGGCTGGGTCGGGGTGGACTCGGCCTGATGGGTCGGGGTGGACTCAGCCTGATGGGTCGATGTTTGTTCTGACCCGCAAGAGGGGTGATCCGCAATGGCAGCCCACCGCAGCCCGCAAGGGGGGTGGCCCGCAAGGGTGGACCGACCAAAATAGGGTGGCCCGCAAGCGGGGTAACCCGTAAGGGGGGTAGCCCGCAAGGGGGCGGCCAGCAAAAGGGCGGCATGACCGGCCCGAGGGGGCTTCCCGGTCTGGGGAGGCGACCCGCTTTGAGGGTGGAAGCTCGGTCTGAGGGAGGCCGCCCGGTGTGAGGGCGCAGGCCCGCTCTGAGGGTGGGGGCACGATGCGAGGGCGGAATCTCGGTGCGAGGGAGATCGTCCGTTCTGAGGGCAGCAGCCCGGTCCAAGGGCGGTGGACCGTTCTGAGGGCTGCGGCCCGAGGCAAGGGCGGCACCCCGACATGAGGGTGGCGGCCCGCTCTGAGGGCTGAAACCCAGTTCTATTCGATGCGGGGGGGGGGGGTGTAACCCCCCGGTCACCCAGATTCCCCAAAATCCCGGAGCCAGTTCGGTTCGTGAGGCGGCTGAAGAGCAGTGACCCTCCTCTTGCGGAATGCGTCGACGTGTTCAATGTCTTCCAAGGCGGTGCAAGGAAAGCAATAAATCAGAGAGTTTGGGCCAGGTTTTTTTGGTCTGCACCGCCCGTGTTAGCTCGCAGTGTGAAGGATATTAAGGGACTTCAATAAAAAGTTTTATTGTACACAAGACTAACCCCACATGATTCCCCACAATAACCTCCCGTGAAGATGGATGAATCACGGGTAAACCCGTTAGACGGTTGAACCACGTTCTTCGTATAATTTCAAGAATGTGGAAGAGGGAAACAAAAACACACAAACAAAAATAACCCCCTACCTGGAAGAGACATCTGCTGACAACAATCGATAGAACCTCCTTTATCGTTGTCGTCGGTTCGTGACACGTTTGTGCCCATCACCACTCGTTGGAACTAGTCTCGTCCTCCTGGTGGTTGGTGTCGCGGTGCTTTGCCATAGCTTCATCATTTTGTGAAGTCATTCCAACACCCCTCCCCGAGAACCATATAAATAGGAGAGGAGACGGAGTATATAACGCTCGTGGAATTAATGAGGTTCATTTAATTAATGAACATCCTGAATTTCCAACAGTGCGGTTACAAGAAAAGAAGAGTTAAATCATTTATTGCCTTCACACATCGTCGGTCCTGCCAGCGTCGTTTGTTCGTTGGAGGAATGAAGGAAAATAAAAAAACAAAACATGCTATTTTATTAATCATTCCAAAGTAAAAAAAAAACTTTTTCACCCGACTTACTGCGGTTGATGTTATTCCTCTTTTAAGAGAATCCTGGCACTGCGGGTTCAACGATGCCCTCAGATTTTGAAGTCGAACAATAGTTCAAAAGATAGAAAATGTTGCTCACGCATTTTCTGAACGTACACAAAAAAAATTCAGAAAATTATTAACAGTCACACTTAACCCAAGCTGGGTGAGGGTAGGATTTTCCTAATTGAAAAATACCCCAACGAACCCAACGGTACTCTCATATTTCCAATCTGAGTTACCGATTAAAAGTTATGGATTTTACAATAAAATAATTGTCACTTAATTATTTTATTTATGGCCAAAAATTAACTATCAGTAGTGGCCCGTGCCGGCCAAAGTTAGTATCTTCCTAAAGAGAGCATACACTCACGAGCTTAGCGGTGGTCTCATATTTTTAATTCTACTTACCATTTTTGAGTTATAAGAATTTGAAAAATAAAATAATTTTATTTACGGTTATTCCATTTTCAGGTTATCTCACAGGAGGCCCACACCAACTAAACTTAAGTCGTGCTAAGGTTAAACCCGCCATTCTGAGTGTAGTAATGCCCTCAGATTTTTAATTCGAGTAATTGTTTAATAATTATTCCACTTTTTCAGGAAAACATCTTACATGCACTAATTAAAGCTTAACAAAACATTGACGGATCATTTTGGACACCATGGTCCTCAGAATCGCTTGCCATCAGATTTTTTGGTCTCAAAATAATTCCATATAATTAAAAAATATATATGGAATTTCTGAGAAATTACAATAGTTTTCATGTTAACTATCTCAACAAAAGCTTTGAGGAATTCATGGTATCAAAAGATTGGTCTAATGTTCAAATGAATCTTGACGATCATTACTGAATATAAGATTATTCCTCGATTAAAAAGGTATCCTTTCAATTTTGGAAGCATTTTGATTTTTTCAACCAACATTGGATGAATTTTGTGACATCGGCAATGAGGAGCAAGGATATCTTAGAGTTTATCCATTCAAAATATTTGGCACGCACTGTTTATTTCCCTAATAAGAGAATGGTTCTTTGTATAATCCATTGATGACTATTCCATAAGATGTTAGGTGTACCCAATGAAGATGAAATCAAGTGTTTTTAAAGTCATCAAAACATTCAAAGCCTGGATAAAGATGGAATATTGAAAGAAGATCATGTGATTGAGGATTGATAGTGGTGGAAAATATTCAAGTGATGATTTTGATACTTTTTTTTCATTGAGAAGGAAACAAGAGACAATTCATGGTGTCTTACAGTCCTCGAAAAAATGGAGTGGCAACGTGGGTGAACATAACCTTGTTGGATAGAAAAAGGGAGATATTGAAGTCTATTTGAATTTTCAAGAAGTTATGGGATAAGGTTATGAAGAGACCATGTTATGTGATCAATCGTTTTACTTTTGTGATGATTGATATGACAACACTAATGAAAATGTGGAGTGTTAAACCTACTGATTGTGCTTGGTTACATACTTTTGGAGGTCATGTATCTATATTGTTTAATGATCAGGAATGATTGATGTTGGATTCGAGATCCAATGAATGTATATTCATATGATACATTGATGGTGTGAAGGTGTATCATATTTGGGACCCCACTACCCATAGACTTATCATCAGCATGGATGTTATATGTCAAGAAGATAAGGTGAATGTGATGATTAATGGGGACTTAAAGAAAGGGAACACATATACTATAATAGTTGGGGTGGAGGAAGAATCCATAGAAGAACTAATTTCCTTTTAGGATAATGATGATCAAGTTATGATTGATTATGGACTATGATGGTAAAATCAAGATAAAAGAAAACCAATATGGCACTTAGAATTTATCACTAAGAGAAATATTGTTTACTAATTATTGATGGATGATGGTAATCCATATAATTTTTTTGGAGGTTATTGGAGTTCAAAAATATCCACATGGATAGAAGCAGTTCAAGATAAACTTGATGCCCTTCACAAGAACAAGACTTGAGATATTGATCCATTACCTCTTGGAAGGAAGACTATCTGGAAAAACATGTTCTTTAAGATCAATTGGGATGAAAATGAATAATTTCAAAGATATCATGAAAGACTGGTGGTCAACGGATATGCATAGAAAGAAGTAATTGATTTCAATGAAATATTTTCTCCCATTGTTAGAATAACGACTGTTCTGATAGTTATGGGGATGTGTGAAATATATAGTTTAACTCTAGAGTAGGTAGATGTGAAGATAACTTTTCTACATGCTGATCATGATAAATAAATATAACTTCTCTAATCGGAATAGTTTTCAAAATAAGGAATAGTGAACTTGGTTTTTAGGTTGATAAAAACTATTTATGGTATTAAGCAGGCACCAAGGTGTTGGTACAAGATATTTTATTCCTATATCATGAGTATTGGACACAAAATACTTCATTCAGATACTTGTACATATTTCATGTGATCAGATGGTAATTATTTTATCATTCTTCTATTGTATGTGGATGACATGTTGATAGTTTTCATGGGAGTAAGATATGAAGGAATTAGGACCAAAAAATAATATCTTGGGATACATATTTAATGAGATAGAAATAATGGTATGATTTAGCTTTCAAAAAAGAATTTCTTGAGGAATATCTTGAAATACTTCCACATGAGACATTATAAAACTCTATTTACCCCACTTACTATTAATTTTATGTAATCCTCTATAATGAACCATAACAGTGATAACATTGATGTATAGAGGATAGAGATGTCTCAATTACCTTATGCACCAGTAGTGGGTAGTATGATATTATCTATGGTTTATATGAGACCAGAAATTTCACATGAAGTGGGAGAAGTTAGTAGGTATCTAGAGAATTAAATACGGGAGCATAAGAACATATTAAAGAAGACCCTTAGACACATCAAGTAGATCTCATATGCTGTATTATGTTATTGAGGATAAAATTTCACTATTAGATATTACGCAGATTCAGATTTTGTAGGTTATTATGACCAATGAAAATACAGTTTGGGTTATGTGATTAATTTTATAAGATGAGTTGTGAGCTGGAATTCAAATTTGTAGTCTGTTATATATTTATCCACGACTAAGGTAGAGTACATGAAAACTACATAGGCTTGCAAAGAAGTGATTTAGATGTAAAGGTTTCCAGAGGATCCCATACAATGACACAAGTATATCCTATTGTTTTTGGATAATCATAGCACCTTTAAAATTAAAAGGAATCTATCTTTTCATTCCAAGAGAAGGCACATTATGGTATAATATCACTTTGTTCGAGATGTGTTAGAGGAAGGAAGAGTGGATATGCAAAAAAAAATTATTGAAGAAAATTAGGTTATTTTTATGATGAAGTTTATTAACTTTGTTATGTTAATAGTAAAAAACCTCAATCATAATCATAGATATAAGAGCAACAAGGTTGGATGATTGAAAATATTTGTGGAAATATTATTGGTTCCCAATCAGATATCCAACAGTGATATATATTGTCATTTGTTTCTCACAAACAATTTCACCCCCTTGATTTATCAAAGGGGGATAGTGTGGTTAGTGGGATGGGTGAAAAAAATGACCCATGTAGTTAAATAGTGGATGAAGATCAAGTAAGGGCCTTGAATATAAAAGGCAGAGCGCTTTGACAGTTTTAGCATCATCATCTCAAGTATTGAGCTTCCTATTTCAACATTTTGAGTGTTGTATTTTTTGAGATTCATTATAAATTACTCAATAGAGTTAATTACATGGATATTTTCCATATAATAGAAAGGGAGTGTGTTTAACCACATTTACAAAAGTGATATCATTCTATTTTTCTATGGTTTTTACCCCTCTTTATTTTTGCGGTTTTCTATGTTACATCTATTGTTATTTTTTATTTATTTTTACATTAATTTTATCTCACAATTATCGCATCATGAAAGTGCAAATAATATTTGATCCCAATAGCAGCCTTACTAAATATTTTTTTTTCAGATTCTATAAACAATTTGTGGGTTGTACTATGAGGTTCAATGGAGTAATTGAGTTGTATGGGTATAATTTTGTATCTCAAAATTATAGAAAATCATATAACATGTTTATAATTATATAAATAGTAAGAAGAATCATGAAAACATGAATAATACAAATCTTGTAATGAATTCTCATTATCGGAAGTGTATGATGCTAATTCTAACAAACCATAAACAAAGAACGAGAGAATAAAAAGTACCGATTCATGTAAACATTTACAATAGATAACATACTAATGAGAATATATATAACTAGTTTGATATTAATACTGATATGTACCAAGACATATTAAATATAACAGCCTCAAACATAAGAGCGATGTTCAATAGGAATGGTTGATATAATGTAGTAATCAAATCATAAAGAGGACCATAGGTTTTTGACATTATTTATCTATTTGGCAGATTTCCATGGTGCATGGGTACCACGATTCCACTATGAAAAAATGGGATTATAAAAGATATGTGACAAATAGTGAAACATAACCAGATAAGAAAAAGACACGTGAGGAAAATAACCAAAGTTCAGGTTCATGAAATGCCAGGACGCACAATAGAACCAAGTTGGGGATTCATCATATACTATGCACCTTTGAAAAACTCAAACAACACATGCCACATAGAACTAAAGAATAATCAAATACATGGAATAAATAACCAATATAATAGAAGAATAATACCATACTATGGCCCCTTACTAGGGATAAACCTCTCCTATGAGTTTTCATAAAGTCTCTATGTAATTAGGTCTTGTTGTTAGGGTCATCGAGATTGTACTCCTATATAATCGTCATTTCCATCTAGGTAAAAGGAACGCCAAGGAACACTAGGACCTCATCAGAGCTCCCCACCAAGCATAGATTAAGATGATCAAAACTTATCTAGATCACTATTTTTTCTTTGGTAAGTCAAGGAATCCCACCAATGATCCTTCATCTACTCTTCTCCCTCGAGGAAAACTAGAGGTCCCAAAACCATGGAGTTTTTTCGCCAAACCAAATCTCCCACAGGTGGAGAGGTAGATTCCAAATAGAGGAGTCATTCTAGTAGGGGTAGAGGAATACTAGAGCATATAACCAAGGATATGAAAAATCTAGATAAGTGTCCAAACATAACCACTTAAACAACAAAATAAAAAAATATGACATCAAGGGATAAGCTATCAAGGGTCACCCATAGACTAAGCCTATCCGTTTCATGAAGAATGAAAAAAGGGAGGAATAGAAAACCATAGCATCATAAGGATCAATGGATCAACATCAGGTATGAGGATGACATAGATCAATTGATAAAGCAAACCAAGGCTAATGGCACATTCCCAATGTATAAACCGAACAAAAGGCCCACATGAACTAATAAAAGAAGCTCAAGCTAAATAATACATAAATCCAACATATAAAAATAACAAAAATAAAATGAAAATGAATATTATGACAAGTAAAAAAAATGTGTAACACCTTGAATTTTGGGTATCATATAATGATGATATTATGCATTTACTTTTGATAAATCCCTTTTAACCAATGAAAAATTTAAAGGATAAACAAAAGGCCCTTTATTTAAATAAGAACATCGTAGTGTCTACAATACACCGAGATCAAATGATTAATCATGCTTACTAAATATACCTATTAAAAACCCTATCAGAACTAATGGAGGACCCCCAATCACCATAATGAGGCCCAATAAGTAAAGGAGATCCTTCGATTCAACTAAAGAAAAAAACATCACCACTACGATCATATTAACCATGCTGAGCATTAGTGTAATGGGAAGCACCATCTTCTTCCTTTTGAGTATTAGAGCACTGTAAGGTTTGGCTTTATAGGAAAAATTTTCGACTATTTCTCTAGTGACCATTGGAAGCTAACGGTTAAAAGAATAGACATTGGACCTTGTTAGGATAAGTGAACTTATTTTAATATTAATTAGTTTCCAAATTATTGATTTATGATTAAGGTTATAATTAAACCACCATTTGTGAACTCTAAAAGGATATGGTGTAAAAATTTGTTTCACTAATAAGTGATTTTGAAAAGAATTAATGAATTCAAAGCACATTGCGAATTTTTCAAATATAATGTAACGATACTCATTTCTTAGATAATGTTATAAACTATTTATAAGTTCTTCATATTAAATTATGTTTTGATTGAACTATGTTTATGAGGATACAAGTATATAAATTATAATGTAGGTTTATTAAAATTTCCTTTTTGTAAATTTTTGAGTTAAAAAAAGGAGTTTATTATTTTTAATTATAGAAATACTTATAACTAAAACAAGTTTAATTTGTATTAATTAATGTTTAACAGTATAAAATTCTATATGGTTTTAATAAATGGATTGTTTCCTCTTCTTAAAATTTTTTAGTGTAGCTTTTTAAAAACAAAATTGGCCCACTAGGGCTAGCCTTTTTGGCTAGGGACGAGGGAGGAACCTCACACAAAGTGGCAGAGCCTAACCCTCATCCCCAAGCTAAGGCTAGCCCGAGCTCGAGAAGAGGTTCCCCATAGGGCGCTTGGGAGAGAGCAGGAGCGCATAGGTGCACTAGTGTGGGCGTGAGGCCGCGACAGGGTCTTGGTAGGCCAAGGCCTGCTGCTGGGAGCCCATGTATAGGGCCCCGTTCGTGGGTGTTGTGTTATTTCTCAGCACGTGTTGGGAGGCCTGAGGTTATAAGGGAGGTGAAAATATCTCCCTTTTCGATGTGGGAAGCAATTATTCAGGTGAAACATGATCTGGACCGTTGGATCACGTCGTGCGCGATCTGGGCCATTGTTTCCGATCCCAAGCTTGACCCTCAACATCTGCGTCTCTCTCCTCATTTTTTGTTAACATTTAATCTGGCATGATCTAATCATGGCCATTTGAGGTTTTTAAATTTCTACGTCGAACTTAGACCATCCAATGAAACATAGATCTAATCTAAGCCGCTCAATTCTTTTAAAACAACGGACGCATCTCATCCCTTGGATGGATGATGGGATCGATCTGGACCGTCCTTTTTTCCCTGGCATTTCCCATAGCCTCGTCTTCTTCTTCCTCCATGCATGGGTTACACCAGTAACCCTACCCTATGGCACACCCCTCATTTTCTTCACCTCTGACCGTTGGGGATCCCCATGTCTCTTCATTTACTTCAAGCACGACACCCCCATTGAATGCAATGTATGTGGGTATGTTTTTATGTGGAAGGTTGTGTGTGGGATTTTTTATATAAATAACTATGACCTCTCAGTTCTTCTCTCCCTATAAAGCCTCTAGCGAGCCCTACCAACCCTCTCTGAAGTCCTCATTTCACTGGTTTTTAAAGGGTTTTCATTTTTTCCTTGTTTTGCTTTTATTAGAATATATACAAATATATATTCAATATATATATATATATATATATATATTAACCTTATAGTTCAGTCAAAACGTTCTTAAATGTTGAAACTAGGCATTCGAGTTCTCTTGCATTCAAATAGCTTAATGAATGTAAGGCCTATACCTATCCTCATTTTGTTGTTTTGAAAATACATATATACTTTTGGTTATAGTTATATACATCGGTTATATGTAAGAATGAGAATGACCTTTCTACTTTGAATATATGTTCGAAGATTGAGTATAATTGTACATGCACTTCACATATTCACATACACATAATTTCATATTTAAATAATAAATAAATTTCAAAAATGTTATAAATTTGATCGGGTTTTTATAAAATTGTTTTTTCTATGTTTTCATAAACAAATTTTTATGACTAAGGGCATGACCTTCCCTATTAAAAATGTTGTTGATCTAGTATTCATAGGGGATTAACACATATGGGTGTTCAAATATTTCAGTTTGATTTCAGGTATATAGAAATATTTTATATATTTCATGAACCTTGATTTCAGTAGTTAAGGTCCTTACACATTAAGTCTTGAGTTTAGGTGGAGTTTTAAAAACATAAGAAATAGGGTGTTAAACAAAACTTATATCCACATTTAAGAGTAACTTATTTTTTTCCATATCTTTTAGATGATTTTTATTATGGTGAAGATTCATGCTTTCTATCATGGACATTATTTAGTATTATGAAATTGCTTAAAAATATTGAATATTTTAGCATGTGAAAGCTCAAAACCCTACATTATATTTTTGGTACACCTTGTAATTAATTGGATGATAAAAGTTTAGAATTTCAAGAACAAACATGCATGTGATAAATTCTAGTTTTCTGTTCTTTTAGTATGTTAAATTTCAATGTATGTGCCAAAATATTCCTTTATTCTTTCCTTATAATAATGGTCATATGATTATAACCTTGGTTATTAATCATCTAGATGCCTGTCTCACTTATAAGATATGTAAATTCAACTACTATGACCAACTATGATTGAACTGTTCATGGTGGGATGGGACATCTAGAATATTCAACCCCATTTAAGTAATGTATTGATTTATGTGGCTCAAATGAAAGTAAAGACATATTAATGGTGTGCCCTGATAGGGCACCAATGCATTGGGTAAATAATTAATCTCTAGAGATTACAAGATTTACGATACCCTGGTGAATAACCTCATTAGTTCTTCTTTATTAACACCTTGGTGATGGACCATAGTGATATGTTCATGAATGTATAAATGATATGTTTAATCCACATATTCAAGTCATGTTACATGTTCTTTTCATGATGATATGCCTATTCTTTTACTACTATTGACCTAATGTTTTTATCTAGTTCATATTGATGTCACAAGTAACAGTTTGGGGCATGATTCGTGTAAAATAGTAACCAACATATGAAATTGAAGTTCTTTTCCTTCAAACACAACTCTAATTAAGTATTAATCTTAAGGGTTTAATTTTTGCTTAAACATTTATACATCACACTTGTTCAGGATATCATTTACAACCAGTTTTTTAAAATGTCCTAATTGATTCATTTATTCCTTGAAAATATTAGTTGAGCACTTTTATGTTAGGTTACATGTGATACAATTTTCTATAAGAGAATGTTATTTGGATAAGATTTTAAAAAATTCTTTCAAAAGTTTCATTGGTTTATTTTAAATCCCTTTCTGGGAATTCTTATGCTCACCCTATGTTTTGAATTTCAAATTTTTAGGTAACATCTTTTATCAGATGAAACATTTCTGAAGTTACTGGTTTGCCAAAGCCCGAACCGAACTCTGATCCTTAGTATGGGATGTGATGTGTGTTTATCAGTGCAAGTTTCTGTTTTAAAACAACACATCATTTTCAGAAGGAACCAACTCCTAGATTTTCTGGGGTCGTGTCTTCACAGTTGTTATCAGAGGATTCGGTTTGGATAACCCTAGAAAGCCAGAACTAAAACAAAGAAAAATATACTTCAGCATTACTAAAAATGAGTTTTAATAATTTTCAGATGGAAAACGTAGGTACTAATATTTTGTCCCTTCCCAATGAGGCCTTAGAAACCATAATTTCCATAGCCATCCAGGAAGATTTTATACACTATGCCCATATCCGTATGTCGTGAAAACATCTCTAAGATGTGTCCAACTCTCCCCAAGTACATCAACTCCACAGAAGAGCGGGTCTGGATTAAATCTTTATGATGAAACCCAGTTTCCATCTTACACACGATGGGGGAAGTACTATGAGGATCTTTTTAGATGCTTCAGCATAGTGGATGGTGTCACGTCCCTCACGGTTTTCCAAGAGGCTGCTTCATTGGGAGATCTCCACGCAACATACATGTGTTAAGTCTTGACCTATGGCCGTTTTTGGTCAAATGATAGACTTTGGAATCCTTGAATACAAATCCTCTCATTCTGTGTATAGAAAACAAGTACATAAGGATGTCCCACCGTTGTACACCCCACATGGTATACTATGGAGATACCATAAGTTCTCCCACGACATCGAACCAGATTGCTCAGGTTGCATATTGTTTAGGGAGATATAGAGTTTCGAGCTTGTCTTGGGAATTCGTGTGTTAGGGAACTGGGGAAACCATTAGCCCCATTTTATATTGTGCACCAGTAGTTATATAAAGAACTTATTTTGTTAGCTCTTCTTTCTTATTATTTACATTGTTTATACTTTTGGATGGTTTTCAAGTTATTGTACTCTCATCTTAAACTTTCAGAAGGAAGGAAAATCTCACATGTTATCTCTTCCTACTGAGATAATGGATATTATTGCAATCAAAACCCCTAATGATGAGTATTGTCCCTTCGCAAACCTGCAAATAATGTGCAAGCAATTGTTTGATGTGATAAAAGGTCCGGGGATTCTCTGCACCTGTCAAGGTAATTCTCCCATCTATTATTGCATAGGCTCAGCATAATTGGTCTGTCATAAGCGGTGAGGAAAATACCACGAAATGGATCCTCTTGTGTTTCACCCTAGGCCGGAACTACATGGAAAGAGTAAAATTTCAAGAGGGTGATTTAAAGAGAAACGTTTATGCGACCTACATGTACCAACTCCTCAGCGTTAGCCTGTACGAAAACATCTATAACTTATATTTTCTTGATCGAGAAATATTTTAGAATGTTCTTCGTATGTTGGTCCATATGGGCATTTCCAAACATTGTACCACTAGAGAATCCCTATGGAATCCCGAGTGTTCGGTGCATGAGTTCAACCCCTTATGCTTGAAGTGTATCTAGATCGGAGAACTAGAGGATTTGAGCATCAATTAGAGTGTTCGGCTGAATGCACCCAAGGATCTTCTACGATGGGGGATATGGTAGGAACAACTGAGATCTTCTTATTAGCAAATTTGTATGAAAGGAATTGCATGGATGCAACTCCTTGATAGGGGGAGTAATGTAACACCTCAAATTTTGGGTATCATATAATGATGATATCAGGCATTTACTTTTGTTAAAGACCTTTTAACAGAACAAAAATTTAAACGATAAATATAAGGCTCTTTATTTAAATAAGAACACCGTAGTGTCTACAATACACCGAGATCAAAAGTGTAATCATGCTAACCAAATATACCTATTAAAAACCCTATCAGAACTACTGGAAGACCCCCAATCACAATGAGTCCTAAAAAGTAAAGGAGATCCTTCAAGTGAACTAATGAAAAAAACATCACCACTGTGACCATAAATACCATGCTGAGCATTAGCGGAATAGGAAGCACCATCTTCTTCCATTTGAGTTTTAGGACACAGTAAGGTTTGGTTTTACATGACACTTATTTTGACTGTTGCTCTAGTGACCATTGGAAGTTAACAGTTATAAAAAATATTCATTGGACCTTGTTAGGAAAAGTGAACTAATTTAAATATTAATTCATTTCCAAATAATTTATTTATGATCAAGGTTATAATTAAACCATCATTTATGAACTCTTAAAGGATGTGGTGTTAAACTTCATTTCACCCTTAAGGGATTTTAAAAAGAAATAAGGAATTCATAACACTTTGCGAATTTTTCAAATAAAATATAACGATTTTAATTTCTTAAATAATGATATAAACTATGTTTAATTTTTTCAAATTAAATTGTGTTTTTATTGAACTAAGTTATCTTGGATACTAGTATATAAATTATAATGTAGGTTTATTAAAATTTCGTTTTCGTAAATTTTTGAGTTAAAAAAATGGGTTTAGTATTTTTAATTTTAGAAATACTTCTAACTAAAACAAGATCAATTTGTATTCATTATTGTTTAAGAACATAAAATTCTATATTGTTTTTATAAATGGATTGTTTTCTCTTCTTAAAAAATTTTTTAGTGTCGCTTTTTCAAAACAAATTGGCCCACTAGGGCCATCCCTTTTTGGCTAGGTCCGAGGGAGGCAGCTCAAACGATGTTGCTGAGCTTGTCCCTTAGCCCCAAGCCAAGGCCAGCCCGAGCTCAGGCAGAGGTTCCACGAAGGGCACTCGAGAGCGAGCAAGAGCTCATAGGCGCACCAGTGTGGGTATGAGGCTGCGAATGGGTCTGGGTAGGCCAAGGCCTGCGGGCGGGAGCCCATGTATAGGGCCCCCTTCGTGGGAGTTGTGTGATTTCTAAGCACTTATTGGGATGCCTAGGGTTATAAGGGAGGTGAAAACCGCTCTCTATTTTGATGTGGGAAGCATTTTTTTGGGCAAAACGTTATCTGGACCGTTGGATCTCGTCATACGCGATCGGGGCCATTTTTTCTGATCCCGTGCTCGACCCTCAACGACCACATCTCTCTCTGCGGTTTTTGTCAACTGTTCATTCTGGAACGATCTAATTGTGGTCGTTCGAGGTTTTTAAATTATCGCATTGAACATAGACAGTCTGATGAAACTTAGCTCTAATCTAAACCACTAAATTATTTTAAAACATTGGACACATCTCATCCCTTGGATCGAGGTTGGGATCGATCTGGACCGTCCATTTTTCCACGGCATTTCCCTTATCAACGTCGTCTTCTTCCTCCATGCATGGGTTACACCAGTAACCCTACCCTATGGATCACCCCTCGTTTATTCACCTCTGACTGCAGGGGACCCCCATGTCTCCTCATTTTCATCAAGCACAACACCCCCCATTGAATGCAATGCAAGTGGGTACGTTTTTATGTGGAAGGTGGTGTGTGAGATTTTGTATATAAATAATCGAGACCTCTCGGTTCGTCTCTCCCATTCAATTCTCCAGCGTTCCCAGCAAACCCTACCTAAATTCCTCATTTCCCTAGTTATTAACGTTATGGTTTTTAGTTTTTCCTTGTTTTGCTTCTTTGACAATATATTCACTTATATCTTCGAAAAAAATATAATTTTTTTAACCTTACGGATCAGTCCAAACATTCTTAAATGTTGAACCAAGGCCTTCGAGTTCTCTTCCATTCAAATAGCTTAAAGAATGTAATGATTTTACTCGGCCTTATTTTTATGTTTTGAAAATACATATATACTTTTGGTTATATGTATATACATCGGTTATATGCTAGAATGGGCATGACCTTTCTACTTCAGTTATATGTATGTTGTTTGTGTATAATTTTTCATGTACTTCACATATTCCCATAGACTTAATTTCATATTTAAATAATAAATAAATTTTGAAAATGTCATATATATGATCATGTTTTTCAAAAATTATTTTTTTGTAGGTTTTCATAAACAAATTTTTATGACTAAGGGCATGACCTTCCCTATTCACAATGTTGTTGAACTAATATTCATAGGAGATTAACACACATGGGTGTGAAATTATTTCAGTTTGAGTTCGGATACATACATATATTTTATATGTTGTGTGAACCTTGATTTTAGTTGTTAAGGTTATTATACATTATGTCTCGAGTATAGGTGGAGTTTTAAAAACATAATAATTAGGGTGTTAAACAAAACATAAATCCACATTTAAGAGTAACTTATTTGTTTTCCGTATGTTTTAAATGATGTTTCTTATGGTGAATATTCATGCTTTCTATAATGGACATTATTCAGTATTATGCGAAGGCATAACAATATTGAATGTTTTAGCATGTGCAAGCTCAAAACCGTACTTGATATTATTGGTTCACCTTGTAATCAGTTGGATGATAAAATTTTAGAATTTCAAGAACAAACTTTCATGTGATAAATTCTAGTTTTCTGTTCTTTAAATACCGTATATGTCAATGAATGTTCCATAATCAACCTTTCTTGTTTCCTTTTAATAATGGTCATAGGATTGTTAGCTTGGTTTTAAATCATATAGATGCCTTTACCACTTATAATAAATGTAAATTCAACTAATATGACCAACTATGAATGAACTATTCATGGTGGTTTGGGAAATCATGAATATATAACCCCATTTAAGTAAAGTAATGATTTATGTGGCTCACATGAAGTTAAAGATTTATTAAGGGTGCACCCTGAAAGAGCTCCAATGCATTGGGTAAAGAATTAATCTCTAGAGATGACAAGCTTCACGATACCCTGGTAAATAACCTCGGTAATTTTTCTTTGTTGACACCTTGGGGATGAACCTTGGTGATATGTTCAGGAATGCCTCAATGAAATATTAAAGCCACATATTCAAGTCATGTTACATGTTCTTTTCAAGATGATATGCCTATTCTTTCACTACTCTTGCCCTTATGTTTTTATCAAGTTCTTATTGATGTCACAAGTAAAAATTTGGGGCATGATTTGTGTAAAATAGTAACCAATATATGAAATTGCTGTTTGTTTCCTTCACATGCAACTCTAATTAAGTATTAATCTTAAGGGTTTATTTTGTACTTAAAAATTAATATGTCATACTTTTTTAGGATATCTTTTACTTCCCCCTTTTGAAAATTTCTTAATTGATCCATGTATTCCTTGAAAATCATAGTTGATCACTTTTATGTTATGTTACATGTGTTACAGTTTTTTATAAAAGAATGTTATTTCGATAAGTTTTTAAAAAATGCTTTCAAAAGTTTCACTGGTTTATTTTAAACACCTTACTCTACATTCTTATTCTCACCCTATGTTTTGAATTTTAAATTTTCAGGTAATAGCTTTTATCAGATGAAACATTTCTGAAGTTACTAGTCTCCCAGAACCTGAACCTAACTCAATCCTCTGTATGGGACGTGATGTGTGTTTATCAGTGCATGTTTTTGTTTTAAAATGACACATCATATTCAGAAAGCACCAAATCCTATTTTTTCTAGCGTCGGGTCTTCACATAATTCATGAAATTAAAATCATTCAATTTACAATATTGAGTAAATTATGTTAAAAATCTCCACCTTGTAGATGAAATGCATTAACATAAACACCTGATGTCCCTACATCACCTGTAACACCCCAAGATTTTACAGTATGTCACATCATAAATAAATTCATTTTATTTGATTGATTATGTTGTATTCAATGCCAAAATATGTTTATGCTACCCAAAACAATTTTTTGGTTGGCGATACATTCAAGACTGAGTTTTAACAAACAACAATATATTAGTAAAATATTATTATTTAATATAATTAGATATAACATATCCCTTAAGATAGTGGTTATGAATAGTATTAACTAACTTATGAAAATATATTCCTGAATTAATTGGTTCTAAATTAATTAAAAAATAATATAGTAACCAACTGAATATATATGAGATGTTTTTTAAAGAACTATTTTTATGCACACAAAGTCATTTTATTCAAATAAATTAAATTAATTACTATTATAGAATGATATTAATGAAATATATATTTTATATATTAAATAAAATATTTTTGATATTCATGTAATATATTTGAGAGATATAAGATAATAACTAACTTAATATTACACATAAAACCTATTTTTTTTCTTCTAAAAACAGTTTTATCTTCTTTTAAGGGAGAACTTATTTTAAATCCAATTTTTGACAATTTTATGAAATCTATTTGAAAACATAAACTTTATATATTAAATATGAATATAAAATTTTACTTTAGTTAAATTTTTGTTAATTTTCTGATAAGTTTATGTTTTAATCAATTTTACAATGAATTTAGTTATAATAATGTTTCAATCTTTTGCAGGTTTAACCTTTAATAACTCGTTTTCTCAGGCCATCAACAAGATTAATTTTAAAATAATTACTACAAATTTTATGTTTTAAATTATGAAAAATGGATTTTAAATTTAAAATTAGTGGGACCAAATTATGTAAATAGTTTTCTTTAATTTTTGGGCCTATGAATAGTAAAATTTAGTAATATTTTTATTACCACAGTTATGGGTAAATTAGGTAATTGTATTTATAAATGATATTATAAAATTACCCAAACACTTGTACTAATTTCATTTAATGAGTGGTTTTCTACCAAAATCATCATTAGGAAGAAATTATACTCTATTTAATCCACTTGGATGAGAATAAGACATTTATTATATTTTATTTAAAGATAAGTTAAAAATGTCGTACTCATGTTTTTATTATGTATTACATTTTTAATACATGGTTATAGAAAAGATTAATTACACTATACATATTCATTGGGAAGAAAATATATTTATCTTAATCATTGTAATTTATGTAAAATTTTTAGATAAGAAATAATTTAATCAATTTCTTTCATAATAATGATATAATAATTTTTTTAATTAATGGAAATAAAAAAATCATGATATTAAAAACATTAAAATAAATAAAATTTGACATAATTAATGAAACCCATGAATTTTATAGATAATTTAGAAATGTTAGTTATATATTATATTTTTTGGTTTGAAGTTATCATGAAGTTAGGATATTGTTTAAAAAGGCAAATATTGAATAGTATCAAAAATGATAAAAATTGATACTTTAAAATAAATAATATTTTTTTAAATGATATAAAATTCATAAAAATATAAATTCAGCCAAATAAATACAATAAGTTTAAATATTTAATCAATGATCGATTTGGGGTTTATTTATCATTTTATAATAACTATATTATCCCTAAAGAGTTTCAAAAAGTTTTCATGGTAAGAGTTAAAGGGTTTAACTAAGGGTTAAAGACAAATGATAAGGTTAACATTGTGACATAAACATGTCTAAAAATTATTTTTTGAGAGGATTTATACCCAAACTCATCTTAGGATTTAAATAACTCACTTTTAATACATTTTTAAATAAAAAAATAATATATATTAATTTAATATTTTGGGAGTTTTCTAAAATGCCCCAACTATATTATAAAAGGGAACATTCTCCCTCACTTCCATACACCAATTTGAACCTTCTAGATCAACCAAACCCTACCCATTTGTCTTCTTGACATCCATATACACATATTAGAGGTTCTGGTATTCTTAAAAGACTAAACCTAGCATCTCTAATAATAGAACTTTAGAGACCCAACCCCAGAAGGCCCAAAGCTGGTGTCTACTACTGTTGCATTGACTTGATTGCGAGGAATTAAATCCCAAAGGACTGAGAGTTTAGTAGTCCTAATAAAATAGATATATACATGATATAATAATAAACTAATTACTACATATTTTTCTTCTTATTTCTAAATAAATAGCTTTGAGGATAACACTAATCTAGTTAGTAAATCCCAACATATCCTTCATAGCATGTTTCTTGGATTCCTAGGTAAATAAATATAATATGGGTGAGATAAAATGATTATTAAGGTCAAAATATAGTGGATGAAATAACTAATCTATGAGAATAATAATTATGAAATGGTGAATAACTGAATTTACATGCCATATATTCAATAAACTGAGAAAGAGGTGCATAAACAACATGATAAGGTAATAAATGAAAACACATGACATTAAAATAACTAGATAAGAAAAAAGAAATATGGTAAGGTAAGATACTAAAACACATACTATCTAAATAATTAAAAATTAAATGTATCCACAGACATGTTGACAAAAAATATCATGGATGAATAATAAATGAAACTAAATTTGGTAAATGCTTTCTTAATGGAAATCATTTCTAAGGCACATGAAAACCTATACCGTAAAGACCTTTCACGTGACAGTTTAAAATATTCTTATTTTCACAAATAATATGTCTCATGAGAACCTGTCGAAGCATTTAGGATCTATATAATGTTTAGTATCCTCTCATCATTTATTTTCCCAATTATTCCTCAAATAGAATAATCAAAATATATAATATGCCTTATCAAATATTTGTATTGATTAAATAATATGAAATTATCAATATTTTCTGAAATAATATAATAACTTTCAAAGTAGACATCATATATAAAATTGTATCTAGTTTAGGAAATAGTAACATTCATGATGAATGAAATTGATATTTAGGGGTAAATTCAATGTTCAATGATCAAAGGATATTAAATATTTCAAGGGGAATAAAAAATAATTCCAGGATGTGAATGTGAATACTATCCTTAGAAAAATCGATAATAAACAATTAAAAGGAAGAATATAGATGATATCAATACAAATAAAATCTTAAGTGGAGTAAAAATAAAGGGTTCACTACTACAAAATAGGCCTTTAAAAGTGCTAGAATAGTCATTTATCAATTCTAATAAAACATTGAAAATATGAGCATGGTTAAAAGTTCAAAACATTATCAGTGCTAAAAAACACTGTTGAAGTCCCCCTTTAACAATGATAAAAAAAGATTGTTAAAAGGGTCCTTTAATAACACTTTTTTAGTGATGTTAAAGGGGGCCTTTAATAACACTTTTTTAGTGATGATAATGGTAGCACTATTAAAGGGGGTAAAATTATATTTTTTGGACACCTATGATCTTGACCCCCTTTATAAGCGCTTCCATGAACCCTTTAATAGCGCCCCACCCCCCCTTTATCAGTGATTTTCACCCCTCCACCTTTTATCATCACTTTGTGAATTTCTATCCTTATGCGCATCTTTATAGATTCAAACCCTACACCTCTCCTTCGAAGACGGAACACCTTTACCTCTACACTATGTTGTTTTGATATCTATTTAATGATATTTCTATTTATATATAAATATATATACACATATATTTATATAATTATTTTAAAATACATTTATACAATATATATGTGTGTGTGTGTGATATATATATACTTATATTTATTTAAATATATTATATATTATATTCTTTTGTATATAATAAATATAATATAAATATATATATCCTTATTAATACACACATAGGTATATGTATATATAATGTAAAAAGGGATATATATTATTTTAAATACATCTTTAGAATATGTATTTATTTAAATATATTAGAATATACATTTTTGCATAAATATGTTGATATATGTATTTATATGAGTGATTTATTATAAGTAAACATAAGAAAGAAGAATATATTTAATTATAAATAACATTAAATTATGAAAAATGATAAAATTTCAAAACCATAATATCAATATATATATAATACCTTGGAATAAAATTTGTCACCAACAAAAAAGGCAATAATACCCCCTTAAAATATGTTGAAAATACATCCAATGTCAAAAAATCAGGGTAACCTGACTAAAAACTCTATTTTGAGATCTTATGAGATTTTTTGGCTTTTAAACATGTGTTAGACGTTTACTATTGTCACTAATGGTGTATATCTCATCGAAATATTTGATTTGATATGTTGTAGAGCATAAATGGACACCAAGATCAAAAGTTATCACTGTTTGATGTTCGAGTTACGTTTTCAACTTATTTTAAATATTATAATTTTTTTTTATTTTCTATCTTCAAATTGAAATTAAATGACTATTTATCGAAAATAATAAGAAAATTATTAATTAAAAATATTTTATTTATTTATTTTGTAATCCATTTTCACAAAATATCTTATATATTAATTGTAAAATTCTATTTACCTTATCTAAAACATATTTTCAAAAATATATTTTATATTTATATCAATATAAATATATTTATATATTTATATATTATTTATAATGATTTTTTTAGTATACCTTTATTAGTTCTACTAAAAAAATGTTGATAAAGAGGGGTCTTTATCAGTGCTTCTAAAAAAGAGCTGATAAGGACCCCCATTAACCGTGTTTTTTTACAAGTGCTATTAAAAGATCCCATTTTTCAGTTCTTTTTTAAATGTGCTGATCATGGTACACATTTAACAATGTTTTTCTATCATTATTAAAGACCTCCTTTAATAATGTTTTTTAGCACTGACAAAGGGGGACTTTAACATCATTTTTTTGCTGGCACTGTTAAATCCCTAGTATTGGATAAACCTAGTCTTGTAGTAGTTTCTGTTGATGCTGAGGAATAGAAATACTATAAAACGATCGTTAATACAAATTTGGGAAAATACCCTATGATTATGAAAACATTTTGGAAAAAAGTTTCTTGGAAAATCACTTTTGAAAAAAATTTCTTTATAAATTAATCATTTACACATGAAAGGGGAGATTTAAAGAAATGACGATAGGTAAATCTGTACCTGTCGTATGAGGTAAAAGAACCTTCTATTTCCATGGTTAAAGGTTATAAAAATTCATTGTTTAAAAAGAGAAAAGAATATTCCTTTGAAAACAATGTTGAAAGACAAAAAGGATAAAAACTTCTTTACCAAATAATTTAAAAAAAAAATTGATTTTTTTTTATTAAAACATGATTTTTAAAACCAAACAGATTCTCCAACTAAATAGATAAATAAAGTTGGGATTTGTTTAAAAAAATTCTAAAAAAATTTCAGTACCAAATAGTGTAAAAATGGTACTACTACTTGAAAATAGTCATGAATAAATAGATAATAATGAAAGGTTTTATTGAAAAAAAAATTATACAATTTCCTCCAATGGAAGTTCCATTGCAAGATCATTAGTAGTATTCTTGAGGTAATAATCTTTAAACATCCCAAGGAGTCCCATACAACTTATAAAATTTTTAAATAATAAGCCTCATGAAGGAATAATATTGAATGGAATTTTCAAATAAAAAGACAATAAAAAAAATTCATGATATGATATTTCAAAATTGGTATTATTTACACCAAACAAAATAATCATATTTTGAATATGACATTTATCCCACAGATGTAAGAAGTGAGATGAAAATCAATTACCTTGAGTTTCCTTTTGGGTGAACATCCTTTCACTCTTTGTATAATAAACTTATTTTAATTTTATAAATTTTTTATAAACTTTTTCAAGTTTAAAATTAATTTTATTTCACTTTTTACTATGTTTTATACAACAACTTGAAAAATTCTCTTTATATTGGGTGTTTAGAACAAATTCGAATTATGTGTCAAAAACAACATTGGTAGGTCAACTATGATTAAACGGGTCATTATATAACATCTCAAAAATAATAATCATGAAATAATTATCATTTCCTTTCATTAATTATGCATTTAAAATAAATTATTAATTATGGTTATTAAAAACGAACCAGCGTTACAATCATGGAGATTGTAGGTTGTACGTACGCATGAGTAATGCTCTTATTTTTCAATGATTGTTATAGAGAGAAGGTAAGTAACACCATATCATTCCAAAATGATCATTATATCATAAATAACATATTATTAAATCATATATACTTTTATATAGAATTATTGTGATGTAAAATGAATCACTTCGTGTTGAGGAGACAGTAGTCCTCATATCCATGAACGATGTTATCACTTTTTAAGTGTGTGAAAGGGTAATAAAGAAAATGAAATATATATATATATATAGTATATATACAAAAAGTTATTTATATCATTAATATCATATAATGGTTGTTTATATAACATATTTTTAATTATAATCATCATTTATACATTCCATGGGTCGTGTGAACAAATCACATCACATTGAGGGGGCAATAATCCACACTTCTTCAAACAAAGTTATCGTATTATAAAAATAGAAAGTATAAAATGTATGTTTTATAAAAAAATTAAAGAAGTATAAAGAAATAATAAATATCATATATAAACATAGTTTCCATCAAAATTTCCAACCATGAAAGTTGGTAAAGGAAAATGATCAATCATCATTTCATGAGTCAGTAGTTTTTCATTCACAGAATCAATATGTTCGTTACCCATTAGATGGAAGTGTGTGTATGTGGAGGTACAAATATTAGAATAACAAAATACTATTATATTAATGGTAAGTGTGTTTTTATATAATAATATAATATCAATATATGAGGGTTTGGATAATGGAAATAAAACTAGAAAGCTTGAGAGAAGAGATTACCTCTTAATCGAGTAACAACTTTTGGTTTCTACAAAAATGATTCCTTGGAAGAGTTTATACTAAAATGGAGGATTAAAGTTCTAGTGGATGGATTTTGTGAAGCTATATGGGAAAATATTTTTCAAATCTATGTGGTTTGAGATAAGCCAAAAAATGGGAAGAGGTGGCAGCCTTTTATAAGGGAGGAAAAGGACTCACTTGGTCTTTTAAAATAATGTTAGGTGTACCCATGTTTTAACCAAAAAAAATGTCATCAAAATCCAACCAAAATCAATAATTGAAGGTTAATGTCATAATTATGTCCATGAAAGGGGTTTTGGAGAATTTTCTAGGTCATGTGGCCCCTTAAGTTAATGGTTTAGTCCTTTATTAAGCGTAATTTTACCTTAATAATTGTAATTAATTTTAATTACATTCAGTAAAATGTTTAAAAAAAAAATTGGGCTTATTATAAATTAGAAATTATTATTATTCAAAATGTGGAATTTTTCAAAATTCAAATCACAGAAGTGGTAAAAATAAATTTAAATTTAATCCCCAAGATGGGACGACAATGCATGTTTTTAAGGTAAAAAG
Organism: Viscum album; assembly: GCA_963277665.1. Classification (NCBI taxonomy): domain Eukaryota; kingdom Viridiplantae; phylum Streptophyta; class Magnoliopsida; order Santalales; family Viscaceae; genus Viscum; species Viscum album. The sequence goes on along the minus strand of OY728148.1, from coordinate 955,503,305 downwards.
GTTTGAAAGTTTGCTATTTTGTATTATCAATTTAAAATTAAAATTTATTCCATTGACATACATTGTATTAATTTATAAAAAATATTATCTAATTAAACTTTAAAACCAATTAAAAATATAATTTATTATTATAAATAAATTAGATAAAAAAGATGTCTTGAACTAAAATTCAGTATTTTTAACTATTCATTAAATATGAAATGTTTTAGAAAAATATCAAAAAATCACCCTACAATAATTGTTATATTTATATTTACAAGATTATGTTTATTATTACATAGTAAATCAATTAAAGTGTTATAATTCTAATTTAAAATGGGTTCTCTATTAAAAGGTGGTAAAATTGCCTTTATAAACATATAGGTTTTATATGTAAAATAGGGTTTATTTTTATCTTATGCATATCAAACATAATTGATTAATATAAAAAATATTTTATTTAATATAGAAAATATATTTCATTAAAATCATTCATTAATTTTAATTATCTTTTTTTATTAAGAAGAAACTCATTTGGATGTATAGAAATAAAAATATTTCTCTTTTATATCCAATTGGTTCTTATTTTCATTTATCATTAATTTGTAACCAATGAATTCGTTTTATATTTAAATAAACCATAAATTTTCATAAGTTAGTTAATACTCGTTATAACTGCTAACATAATGGCTAGGTTATATCATATTATATTAAAGAATAATATTTTAATAATACATTATTATTTGGTTCAAATCGGTCTTGCGTGTAATGGAAGCTATCAACGAAGGTCATTTTTGCCCATAACACAAGCTATCGAGGAAGTCCACTCTTTCATATAACATTATATATCAAGAATGACCTCTCTTGCATGCAACACAAGCTAACTTGTTGTTTCATGTATTGAAATACATAGAATCTATTTTAAATAGTAAATATTTTTTAATGTATCTAGATATTATTTTACCCTATGTGTTCGGGGTCGCATTTCATACACTCTATCGAATAAAATGTTCTTACTTTGGATTTTCAGTTCATTACATTCTCCCCACCTTATTTAAATTACACCCTCACAATTTAAACTCGATCATGGTGATAGATTGTTTGATACTTCCTATGTTTGAAATCCCACATCATGAGAAGGGTTTATAAGTCATCCTCTATAAATGAAAGAGTAGAAAGTATGTAGGTCACATGGACTACCATGTAACTAGGTCTCTATGTAAGAGAACATCAGTGTAAGTAGAGATGCATACTTACTGGGAAAATGTAAATATTTATAAGGAGTGAATGGGGTCATCAATCACAAACAAGTGAATGATCAATGTAAAGTTGAGGACCTCAAAGCCATAAATCTCTGATGATTTAGAAGACCACAGATTCAACAGAAATTATGATATTAGGAAGAAATTTTATTTTCAGCCATTTTCCTAATGTTGGGTAATTATTTTACTACTTAAAAATATAATGAAATATTATTACATGATATGTTTCAATTTCATATGAAAAATCCTAAATTTTGGTTGTGCTTTGATCAAATTCTAATTCATTCCTTTACTCCTAGAAATTAACTACCAATAGTGATTTTTATGCCCAAAGCACAAAAAGAATCATTTAAAGGATCATGAGGCCTATAAAAGAGTTAAAATTCTATCTATTTTCATTAACTATCTTCCAAAATATATTATTAATAGATTAATATCTAATCCTCAAAATTGAAACTACTGGTTTATCATTAACATTTATTCATCAAATTGTTTAACTAAAAATAATGAAAAATTAACTAGGAAATTTCATAGGTTAGTGGTTGGACAGAAACCCTTATCATCCTTTGGTCATGGGTTTAAGACCCACACCCTTGCCAGATTTAATTAGTTATCACCGAGTTTATAGGTCATCCTTTAATAAAAAAATTAATATAATTCTTAAAATAAATATGATGGAAATCAATTAAATTAGGTTAATCATAAAATAGACTTTTAACTAAATTTTTCAATATAATGCTAATACATAAATACTTCATCCACTTATTTCCACATAGATCTTTCCTTAGTCTAGATTTTATCCATAATATCATTTATAGGATTTTTAAATCATGATACCCTATTTTCAATGCAAACACCCTATTTTAAAACTAGGTTAATCATTGTCAAAATCCTTCATGATAGTTTTTAAAGAAAATGTAAATTATCCTAATCATATCCCCCTGGCGTCTCAAAGCAGTTGTGTAGTATGGTTAATGGCATAATTATTTCCATAAAATTGGTTTCGAAAAAATCATGAACTCGAGCCATTCTTTGTGGAAATGAAGTTGATATGTCACTAATCTGATGCGATCAAGAATCTCAAAGGGGACAATATTACTCTGGCTAAAACTTCCCTTTCTTTACAATGTGTATGAATATCTTCTATGGTTATATTCTATAGAAAATTTTTTCACTAACATCAGAATTAAATTCCCATAGGTAGTAGTCAGTATAGCTCTTTTACCGACTCTTGGTAGATTTTATATGTTTTTTATGGATTGAAAGTTCTTTGTCATAACTTTCACAAGATTAGGTCCATGTATCATTCATTCCACAACTTCATCCCAAAAAATTTTGAGTTCTACATTTCTTTACATTCAAAGATTCATATATATATATTTAAATAATCTAGTGGAAGTTGATTTTATATGGGAACTCAATTAATGGGATAAATTGATCACATACTCCTTTAAATTCCATCAAGTGTTATCTTAGTATGTCCTTAAGAGTTTTAATTGTCCTTTTAGATTTTCTATCAGTTTGGGGGTGATAGGTCATGCTAAAATTTAATTTAGTACTAATGTCTTATTGAATGCTTCTATAGAATTTAGAGGTGAACCATGGATCAGAATCAGATATGATTGAAAGTGGAACCCCATGAAACCTCCCCATTTCATTCACATATATCATGGAATTTTTTTCAAGTTAGAAATCTTCCCAAATAGTGATAAAGTGGTCAGTCTTGCTGAGTCGATCCACCACAAACCATATTGTATTTTTTGTGTGGATGTTTTTGGGAGACTCGTGATAAAGTCCATGGTGATATTCACCCATTTCCACATTGTTATAAGAAATGGTTTAATCATCCCTTTGGAATTTTGACACTCTACTTTAACTTGAAGGCATACCAAACACCTTCATATATACTCTGTAAGATCCTTCTTCATGTTGTCCCGTAAAAAGTGTTCTCAATGATCTTGGTACATATTGGTACTTCTAGGGTGGTGTAGAAAGATAGGATATGTTCATTATACAATGGCATGGTCTTTATATCAGGTGATGATGGAACATAACGCCTCATTAAAAAAATTACACCATTATCATTAATTTGGATCTCATGTAGCTCCCGTTCCTTTATTGATTTCATCTTTATTAGCTCTAGATTATTTGTTTATGTCTCATTGATCTTCTCTTAGATAGAAGGTTGGGAAATAATTTTGGAGAGGTAGGATGTATTCTATATCTTTATTATTTCAAGATATATCTTTTTCATATACAATAATATAAGGTCTCTCTCAATTTTCATCATGGATATAGTAGCATGTTTTTTTATTAAGAGTATCATCTACCTTATTCTCCATTCTCGGATAATAGTGAATAGAGAAATCGTAGTCCATGATTATATCAAACCATTTTCTATGATTCATATTGATATACTTCTATATGAATATATACTTTAGACTCTTATTATTGGTATATATGTCAAACTTTTCACCATAAAGATAGTGCGACCAAATATTTAGAGCAAAGATCATATCTTCTAACTCTAGATCATGCGCCAGGTAGTTCTTCTGATGGATCATTTACTATCCTATGGAATATGATATCACATTATCATTCTTCATGAGTACAGAACCAATGACTTTCTTTTGAATCATCACTATATATCACAAAACCTTCTCCACTTACTGGTAGTGTGAGTACATGTTAAGACCAAGATGATAAGGATGACTATCATATTTAGGTATTATTTTTTTCAAGGATGTTTAAGAAGAAACTAAATCTCCTAACTTTTTATTTGGTGAAAATCAGACTGACCATCATATTAAAAAAAACAAGACTCACAATGGTTCAGAATGTCCATTGTATAGGGAATATGTTTTTGGGATGAAGTGGATCATTATACTCACCCTAAGTCTGGAATGAAAGGTTTAATTATAATGGCGAAAAAATATTCTACCAATCGTATTCAGTTTGATCATAATTATACTAATCATATTTAGGTTGATATGGAAAGAAATATGTTGATAAAATATAGGTAAGTAGAAACACATTACTTTGTAGGTTATATGATGATGAAGCTGATATTCAATATAATCAATGTCCAGAAGTAATTAAGGGTACATTCTGAATGTCTATGAAAGATTAAATTTGATGAATTTGAATCATTCCAGTCTCAAGATCATCATAATAATATCTCTGGATGAATAATTGTTTAATGACAAAGGAGGATGATCGTAATGAATGTTCTAGTTTATAGTTAAACTAAATTCCAAAAAGATTTAAATCCTCAATGAAAAAAGTTAGCGAGAATCATATTCAAAAAATAAATAAGCTCTTAATTTTGATCCATTGGATTTAGTATGTCATAATATTAATCAAAGGTTGAATTTTTTGTGATAAAAATTGACCGGTATAATATTTAGAAGACAAAGAAGTTGATGATGTTGAAGTTGCTGATACCGGTCCATCAGACTCGATATGCCATCATAATCATCAGAATAAGAATTGTCTGAAACTAATGAATGTCAAGAAAATGAAAAGTAAGTAGTGGCCAATATGAAGAATAAATTCATAGATTTATCAATAATGTAGTCAACCATTTAATAACGGTTTAATTAGTTTGTTTATCATTCAAGTGGGTCAAAAGAAGAGATAAAGAAGAATATATTATTTTACATTTGTCTTCATCGTAATGAGGCTGATCATAATGAAATTCAGAATGGGAAATTATAATCATACTAATGTTTTTAAAGAAAGTATAATGTATAGATAAAGATATTTTAAGATTCATGATGGTTTGAGAAGTGTTGATAAGAGTTTATGAAGGCAGGACGCACCTGAAATTCAAAGGAACATATAGATTCGTAAAATGTAATTGAGAGGAAAAATATTCACGAATCCCACCCAAACCATTTTTGGGGTGAGTATAAAAGAGAAATTACATTGTAATTTATGATATGTGTACTTTTCATGGTGAATAAGAGACAAGTAAGAGATTTAGACCGAATAATAGGTTTCCTGATTGAATTTTGTTGTAGAAGTATTTCAGATAGAAGAAGCGTATGAAAAGTGACAAGATTATATTCCACTGGACATCGTGTTGGGTGAATCATCAGTCTAGAATTTTTTTTGGGATTTCTAGATTGAAGAAGAAATGGTTCAGAATTTTTTCAAATATATTCTAACAAAGTCATATATTTTTCTTATTGATCAATTATACTAGGAGAATCAGACTGGGTTTTATAACAATTTACATAAAAGTTCTTACCAACTTCTAGGTAAGAAAGTAAATATTTTTTATAAAAAGGAACACAGTTGTGAAAGTTGATAACGAAGCATCAGAACTTGTTTTGTTATAAAAATTTGTATTACATCATTTCTTCTAGAAGGATAATATGCACTACTGAATTGTTTACATAGTGACACACAAGTTAATGGGAATAACCTACTCAATGTATTCCACACCAAATGATTGTATTCTAGTAGATTTTTTGGTATTAGATCATTTTCAAACAATAAAAAGGACGTAGATATTCTTGTTGATTAATAATCCTTGTAAATTCGTGTGTTCATATAGATGTGGGTTTTAATTATTTTAAATAGGAAAAGAAATATATAAGATGTGGAAAATGTTTTTTAATATGTAAGGAAATATAAAAGTAAAATATATCACTCATTAACCCCTACCCCTCTCATTGATACAAATATCATGACTAGGAAATAACAATTAGTATCTGAGACAGGTTCCCTTTTTTTATTCTTTGTTGTAGTTTTCAAGAGAAGTTGATGGATTATTTGAATTGTGTCAAAAATAATGGAATCTAGGTTTTAGATGGAAAGAATTATCATATCTAGAAATATATAATGTTTCCCCATCATATGTATATTAGATATGATTTTATTGACGATGTAACAGATATATTTCCTCCTATTGATGATAAAGTTCATCTGAATCTATTGATAAGAATAATCTTGAGAGTGATGGAAGGGACAAGAATTATTTACTATAATCACTTTATAAAAGTGAATTTTTAAGGGTGAAGGGTGTTTCTATAGATAAAGGTATAAGGGTTATTTTGAAAAGCATATATGAAGGAATTACAAAATTGAATAAGAAAAATTACAAATCTTGAGACTGAAATATGAAGACTTGAAAATTGGTTGGTATGAATCTATTGGGGACTTATTTACCTAGTTAAATAACATCATCAACAATATCAGATGTCATTGTTAAATTATCAAAGAATATATAGTTATTGAAAAGATATTTAGAATTATTCCCGACAATTTTGATGCTAATGTTTATTAATTAGAAGACATATATCATAAAAAATTATCTATAGATGATTTTCAAAGAACTCTCATCACTTATAAAATAATAAGGTATAAAGAGAGGAAAATAAAAAAAATTGATTGGGAAATTTCCTTCAAGACTCTGAAGAAAGATAATTCAAATAATATTATTATTGAAAAATATAGTGGTTATTTTGATTCTGAAAATGAGGTATGTAAAAATATTGATGATATTTTATCATCTTTTTTCTAAAAATGTGAGAAGAGGTACAGGTAACTATAAAACGAATTTTACCTTGAAATGTTTTGAATATGTATTCATTGGTTACTTTAGAAAAGAATTTCCATAAATAAAGAAAGAAAAATACTGTGTTGAAGAAGAAATAAGGCCAAGAAGGTCATGGAAGAAATAGGATGGAAAGGAAAATTTTATTCCATAGGGAAGGGTTAAAACTTATCAAAATCTAAAAGGTGTATTTTGTTATCTAAATATAAATAATAAGAAGATATTAAAGCTCAATCCAAAAATTCTACTGAGCATGTTGGTGAGAATACTTTTAGTGTAATAATTAATGATGAAGAATTCAGACTCAATAGTTCTGATTAAGAAGAAACACAACATAAATTTCATTTAAAATAAGATCTGAAATATATTTGAGAAATATTAGAAGTCTTGAAAAACAAACCAAGAAGTTGGAAGATGAATGTTCCTCATAAAAAATTCATGATTTTTTTAGAATATAAGAAAAAGATGCAACTAGATATTAGTGATTTGAAAAAATATCATAAGAACGAAAAGAATCATAATGAACATCTGGAATTGATGTTACATGCATAAAAATAATAGTTAGAACTTTTCTGGTAAAAAATTTGTGAATATGAAAATAAAATTATATTTTCCAAAAATTCTATATATGAAGTTGGTGAAAGTTTTCTTATGGAAAAACCTGATAGGATAAAAAATTAACCATCAAATGTTGATAGGAAATATATAATTATTTATTGAAATAAGAAAGCTTAGAAATTAATGTATTTTGCTAAGATTAACAAAGTTGAGAATTCATAAGTTTTTAAAAAACCTCAGTCTAATAATGTTTCAAAAAATTATGAATATGTAAATTTTTCTATTATTTCTAGTTATGACAAGGATAAAAGGAGAAATAAGCTAAAAAAGAAGATTCAGATTTACAACAGAAAGGTTGGTGGTCAAAAAAATTCAAATATGAAGGTTTCTAAGAAACTTATTCATAACTCAAGTCAGTATGGAAGCTATAGAGGAAAATATTCTTTCTATGGCTACTACTGGTATTGTGATGGAATCATAAATAAAACAAATATGTGTTTGTTCAACCAATAACATTACTTCTATTTCATAGGTTATGAAATTCATTGGTTTAGGGGGAATCAATCTTCTAAAAAGAATAAGTATGATAAAGAAGTTCTAAAGAAACCTGATAATGATGGTGTAAAAATTATAAATAGGTTCCCACCCCAAGAAAATATTTGTAAAATATTTGAACAACTAGGTAATCTTACTAAGGGTTTTATTTTTTTGTTACCAGCACCATATAATTTTCTTATCATTTCTCATAATCTGGAGGTGAAAAATGAAAAATCTGTTGTTGTTAAAACTACCCTCAAATCATTTAAATGTGAATGACCTTTTATTCTTTAAAGCGGGTGTTCCACACACATTAAAGGAGATTTATAATTTTTGTAAAATTTAAAAGACGTCAAAGAGGTTACTATGACATTCAACAAGGATGAAAAAATAATAATCAAAGGTGTTGGATCAACTATCATTAGGAAATAAAAGATTAAATCTAAGAAATATTATATATTGATGAGTTGAAACATAACTTGTTGAGTGTTTCACAATTTTGTGATGAAGGTAACAAAGTTACCTTCGGGAAAGATGTATTTTTTGTGAAAATTGAGATGGATAAAATGATAGTTACAAGAGGCCAACATACAAAGGGAATCTTATTTCATGTTCGGGAGGTACAAAACTCTTGTTACTTGGGTATGGTAGAAGAAAATTAATTATTGCATAAAAGGATGGGAAACTTGTGTCAAATAAATAAGAGTAAGTTGTAAAAGTTATATTGTGTTACTGATATTCTTGATTTTCAATGAATATGAGATTTTTGTTGCACTATTTTTCATATGAGAGAAATTACAAAGTCTGTGTGTAAGAAAGTTGAGATTTTTTCAAAACAACCCTTGGAACATATTTATTTTGACATCTATTGACCAATGAGAAAAAAAATCAAAAAATGATGATAATAACTTCATCACATTCATTGATGAATTTAATCACATTACTTGTGTTATCAATATGAAATATAATTCATATGCTCTGAGAATTTATAAAGGTTTTAGGAGAAAATCTAAGAATAAAAGTGAGTATTCTGTGAAAAATTTGAAAACTAATAATGGTGATGGACATATGAATGAAGAATTTGAATTTTATCCAGATAAGAATGGAATTTTTCATGAATATAGTTCCCTATAAACACCTCAACAAAATGGGGTTGATGAATGGAAGAATAGATGTTTGGTGGAAATGGGGAGAACTATGTTACATTAATAAGGTATTTCTCATTCGTATTGGAGGAAACCCATGAGTACTATTGTTTATATTCAAAACCGATGTTTCTATATGCCATGTTTGTATATTACTCTATACAAATTTTTTTTATTGAAAAAATACATGTTTGAAACACTTAAGAGTTTTCAGGAGTCCATGAATTATAAAGAAGAAAGGTGGAAATCTAGGAATGTTTGAGCAGAAATGTGAAGATGGAATTTTTCATGGTTATTCCCTATAAGGAAGAGGATATAGATGTTTCATCAAATAAATAGAAATAATTTTGTATTCTAATAATTTTAAAGTTATTGAAAAATATATTAAGGATAAATATAATCAATCATATAAGGAAGTTGAGAAGGATTATGAATGTTTTATCAACATTTCTGATAAAGATACATCCAATTACAATCTTACTCAAAAACAAGAATTAGACTCATCTATTTCAAGTAATGAAGAATAATCTCTAAAATATCATCCCAAGATTAGGAAGCTAGTGGAAACTCAGAACATTATAGTTGATCAACATAAGAATGTTCAAACGACAAGGACAAAAAAATCAATTAAACGTACTTATTTGTATTCAAAAATTGGGCCCAATGATATGAAATAAGATATTGAGTATCTAGAATGGGTTCAGTCCATGAATGAAGAGTTAGACCAGATAAAAAGAATGATTCACAGGAACTCTTACCTAATCCAGATAACAAAAATTTTATTGGTACAAAGTAGGTTTCCCAGAACAAAATGAATGAATAAGGTGAAGTGATAACAAACAAGGAAAGATTGGTATGTAATGGTTACTCTAAAATTGAAGGAGTTGATTTTGATGAAACTTTTTCTCTTGTGGAATGGTTAGAAACAATAATAATTTTTCTTGTTATTTCTACACAATGGAGTTACAAAAATTTTAAAATGGATGTAAAGGCTGCAATTTTAAATGTTGATCTTAATGAGGATGTTTACATTGAATAGCCTTGTCGATTAGTTGTTGGGAAAGAGGAAAGTAATATGTGCATATTTAACAAATCCTTGTATGCAATAAAGAAATCTATGAGGGAATATTATTCCAAACTGGATACTTTCTTAAGGAATATGTGTTTTAAGAAAGCAATGGTTGATAACAATATTCACATCAAAAAAATTCAAGTGTTTTCCTTCATCATAATTGTTTTTATTAATGACATTATCTTTACTAGGAATAATGAAATATCTTGTGAAAAGTTTTCTAAATAAATGAAAATTTTGTTTGATATTTCCATGTTGGGAGAAATAAAATATATTATTGGGTTACATATTTTATAAAAGAAGAAACACAATTTTCTTTCTCAAGAAAAGTATGCTAAAGAAATTCTTAAAAAGTTCGGTATATAAAATTTGAAACTAGTTTACACCTCAATATCAGTGGGAAACTAGTTGAGTGAAGATGGAGAAGACAAGAAAGTTGATCAGGAATACTTTCCAATGTTGATTGGAATTTTGTTATATTTTACTTCTTAGGACCCAATATTTTTTGTTATGATACCTTATATGAATGATTTTATATTGATCCAAAATAATCAAATTTACTTTCTAGAAAAAGATTCCTCAAATACATCAAAGGCCCAAAAAATTTCATAATCAGGTATGATAGCTTAGAAAGTATTGATTTTTTTGGTTATTCAGATGTTGATTGGGTAGTAAATGTTGATGATAGAGGATCCACAACAGGTGGAGTTTTATTTCTAGGTAAAAGTTATTTTTTTTGGAATATAAAGAAATAGAATTCAGTAACACTCATTACAACTAAATCTGAATATTTTTCTACTACAAAATCTGCGACCCAACTTATGTGGATGAAGAATCAGTTAGAATACTAACTTTTTGTATTGAAGTTAACCTTTATCTTGTGTTTTGATAATCAAAGTGAAATCAACCTTTCTAAGAATCTGGTAAAACATTATCATTCAAAACATATTGATATCCACAATTATTTCATCAAATATAATGTGTAGAATAATGAGTTAATGTTATAGTATGTTCCAAAATCAGAACAAGCTGCTGAGATTTTCACAAAACCATTACCCAGGGAAGCATTTTCTAAATTGAGCTTGAACAAGGTCATCTTACCTCTTTCTCATCAAGGTTGAGGTATATGTTTTTGTTCCCAATCTCAACTTATCTTTGGAAAGTGTTTTCAAGGGGGGAACTGTTTTATAAATCTAACATTATAGAATCATGTTAATAGAGAGAGTTGTGGGTAAATTGTGAATTCATCATTGTAAGTGTGTGAACTATTCTAACTGTTTGTTGGAGTGGTTATTGGAAACAATTTTTTTTGTATTCTATGGAGGTTTAAAATTTGAGGAAGAACAGATGAATAAATTTTTCATAATCACTACTTTTGGACATCATGAATTTTATTTCAATAATTCTTGTTTCCTACAATGATTTACCACATGTAGTCTTATAATTATTGATAAGTAATAAATAGCTTGAGGATAAAAATTTCAGTGAATTATGAACCTTGTTTGACAAAAAAAATACAAAGTGGGAGATTGTTATGACCATGATGATAAAAATGAATATCATATACTGGTATTTTCATTTGTATTCAACAGAGTTTAAGAAGAAAATAAATCACCTCACATTGTATGTGATGAAAACTGGACATGCCATCATATTAAATAAAATCATACTCATAATGGATAAGAAATTCCATCACATTGGGAATATTTTTTCTAGATGAAGAGGGTCATCAATCTGAGGCAATTTTTGGAATGAAATGTTTGATCCTAATGGGGAATAATTTTTGTCTGCCTAAATTTGATGAAAATGTGATGTTTCTTTTCTGATCTTGGAGTTCTCATAAATCATAAGTATGTTATAAAACTTTTGATGAAATCTTGATGAATGAAATGGGAGAAAAATATTATTCCAATCATATTCAGGTTGATTGTAATCATGCCAATCGTATTCAAGACGATTAGGAAATAAATATGTTTATGAATGGTAGGGAAGTTGCAACACTTTACATGGTAAGTGAGATGATGCTAAAGATGATCTTCAAACTAATAAAAGTCATAATTAATGTCATGATACTTTTTAAAAGTTTATGAAAGAATAAATTTTATGTATTTTAATCATTCTGGTCTAAATATCATCATAATGATATTTCTGGATATAGAGTTGTTTAAAGGCAGGGTAGGATAGTCATAATAAAGGTTCTAGTTTTCGGTCAGACCAAAATCTAGAAGATTGAAATCCTTGAAGAAAGAAGTTTTTGATAATCGTATTCAAAAAATAAATAAGTTACTAATGTTGATCCATCGAATTCTGTATGTTATCATATTAATTAGAGGCATAATTTTTTATTATAAAAATTGATTGGTATCATATTCAGAAGAGGACTAATTTGTTGATGTTGAAGATGCTGATACCGGTCCATACTCGGTATTCCATAATAATCATCAGAGGAATAACATTTTGGAAGTGATGAATGAAATGAATAAGAAAATTATGTGGTGGCCAATATGAAGAACAAATTAATAACTATATCAATAATTTAGTTAACCATTTAAAATATTTTTAATTACATTGTTTATAATTCAAGTTGGTCAAGAGAGGATATAAAGAATAATATATTGTTTTAAATTTGTATTCATCATTATGAAGCAGGTCGTAAGAACAAATTAAAATGTGAAATAAAAATTAGTATGATGTTTACAAAAATTCTAAAGTATATTTGAAGTTGTGAGAAGATTTGAAAATGTTAAATGAGTGTTGAGAAGAGATTATGAAGTTAATATGAACCGAAAAATCAAAGGAACATGAGATTCAAAAAAATTGATTGACTGGGAAATTTTTTAGGAATCCCACCCAAACCATTTTTTGGGTGAGTATAAATGGGAAAGTAATTTGTACTTTTTACAAATCATTGAAGGTTGGTGACAATGTTTCTCCCTAGAGATCTCAACAATAGCTAAATAAGGCACAAATCATTGAAGGTTGGTGAAATGTTCAACATAATACACCACTAATATTCTATCACATATCAGATGAATGAACTAATGATCCTTATCATCCCTCAACATCTATGGATAGAAGTGGCTCAATAAATTTGCCTCAAATTCCTTCCAAGATAACTCCTCCTCCTTCCCATCCTACTCTAGAATATCCCACCAATTTTTGGTAGGTCCACTAAGCATATACACAATGTGATTATCCCTCCTATATGTGGGTGTCTCAAGATTCTTGAAGATTGTATAGATTGACTCAATCTAGAACTAATCTACCTGGGAGCCTCCCTCCCCAGTGATCATAGGTGGATGTTGTAGCTGAATCTCATTCATCAACTCATACATGAACGGCACGATGAAAATAGTCTCTTTTTCCATGCATTGCATGAACCTTAAGAAGTTATTGTGGTGATGAACATCCATTTGATCCTCAAGACCTACAGGAAGATCCAGTTCATAAACGTTTAGAGATAACATATTTCCACTCTATTAGAACTCAACTATAAGATGATGAGGTGTCATTTTATCTAAAAGAAAAACACAATCCTATAAACTTTGGCTAAAAATAAAGTAAACCTCAAGAGGCAATGGCAGTAGAGAACCATTAATTTGGGTCTCTCTAACCAAGGATTATAAGTGTTTTATGATAAAATAATAGATTATTTCATTACATTTATCAAATATAATAGATATATTATTTCACAATTCATATTGGAAAGTATATAACACATGAAATAAACATGTCCCTATCATGAAAAATTCATGTCAATATATATATATATATACCTATGTGTCTATCAGGATGCATTAAAAATCTTATCTCACTATACTGGTCCATGAGTGTATATATCAATAAATAGTAACATCACACAACATGAAAATCAACCAAGGTTAAATAAAATCAATTGTAACAAGAGAACAACATAAACAATAATCTCATCACTGGAACTCAAATTTTCCCCCTAACAAGTGTTAGATACTCCAATGAATAAGCTCATTACCAAGTCCCAATAGATCCTAGTCTCCTTTCTGCTTTTTATAAAAAATAAAGCAATATAAAATAACAAGCTAATCCTCTAATACCACTTTGTAATGTCCCCCGATCTAGTACTCTATCACTTGGTCAAAATGATTTGGTTATTAGACGTCAAGAATGCATCCCCATTTGCTAGAGGCAATTGACTAGTAACAAGGCTGTGATATTTATAGTGGGGATGCTATACCCCCTGGTAAAATATAGTGGAACTAAACCATAGTAATAAAATTTATAGTAACAGAGAAATAGTGTAAATAGTATATCATACAGCTAGGAAAATAAAATGAGGAACCTATAATGATGAATAATGTAATGAAAAGCTAAGATGTATCTAAAAGTAAAACTGAAACAAATACAAACAAAATAATCTAATCAAATTAAATAAGCCCAAAAGTATCTAGTCCTGATCCGCTTGTTAGACCCATCTCCAAAATCCATCCCATCCAGAAAGAAACAAAATAATCAACAGTTATGTACCTTTCCCTTGTCCAAACCAACATCCATGTAATCTGCTCGAGTACCAAATGCTTCCCAAATAGGGTATGAATAAAACCCAGTAGGTCGAAACCACCATCCCTTAACACAACTTGTCTGATAATAATTATATGCAATAAAGTGATAAATAGGAGTATTAATTAACTAATTAATATAATATCTAAATTAACCTATTTCAAAACTATGGTGAAAAGTATCTAAGCATGTAACACAACCATTCCATCAATATCAATATACCATGGAAAAATCCAACTATCTGGTAGCTCTCATTGTATAATAATTGCATCCTCTAATCATCACCCCATATAAATGAATTTCATCATGTGTCCCTGGGTGTAGCATGGTATATAAGCATTTCAGCATGTATCACTGGGAATTGCCTACTATATAAGCATTTCAACTTCCAATAAAATCCGTATATATAGAAATTTTAGCATGAATCACTGGGCCAAGACTACTATATAATAAATTAAACACTACTAGGATTTCCCTATATATAATCATTTCATCACCAACTCAACAAGTCATAATAGTATGGATATCATAATATCACATCAAAAATCTCAATGGTTAATTATGAATATTACCATTTTTATTTCAAATAAAATTTCATTTATCTCTCAAATGATCAACGGTCATATCAATATTAAATAATAGATTACCTAGGGATTCTATATCAATCAATCACCTAAGGTATCATGTCATACTCACAATGCTTTAAACCATTAACCAAGTTATTTTTACTCAAATTCTTTCTCACCCAACATGTATCCATAATCAAGGTTGCATCAACCATTGAATCTAAAAGAATACAATCCATGATTTACTATAAATCAACTGATTACTTATAGGGCACATTACATTGTCATAATCAAAATATTTCATATATTTCACAATTAAATATACCATAGGGTTAGGTTTAGTCTCCATACCTTTAACATGTGATTAACACAATGCTTCTAATGGCAAAATCCATTAAAGAAGAAGTCACAGAAGATCTCAAGAAGAACCTAGATTAACCCAAAACAAGATCAACTCCCAAAACAAAACTTTTTTTCGAAATATGTACACTTCAATGAAAAGTAATTATGGGTGAGAAGAAGAAAACCAAAGTGAATAAACTCACCAAGGATCGAATGTGAAAATGGGACATTTGGAAAGGGGGAAGATAATTCAAAATTTCCAAGAGTTCACCTTAGGAGTGAGAGAGGAGGGGCTATAATAAAAAAGAATGAGATTCATAAGAACACGACACACATAAAACTAAAGGGTACGAGAAATACATTATGTGTAATCCTTTAATGTCATGCAATTCCTCATTTTTAAGTTATGTTTGAAAAACCTTTTACCCTGGGTAAATATTTATTTTGATCAACATTTACACGAAGTGAATCAGGTTTAGGACGTGTAACCACATCACATCATAAACTAGTTCATGAAATTCATATATAAATAGTTACATGTCATGTAACATGTACACAACATTTAATTTTTCATTGAATAGTTTTTAAACTAGATTCTACAAAATTTACCAAACCACCTATGATCCTTCTAAACTCATAGAAAATCCTAGTAATCCCATTTAACATATTTATACATGGAATACATTAATTTAAATAGACATACATTCCTAAAATTAATGTTATTTTCTCCAAAAAAAAGACTCTCGTCAAATAAGACTTAGTCAGTAAGGCTTAATTTCAAAGGAAACCCCAAAAAAAATATGTTCAATGAAAACCTCGGAGTGGGAAGTACCTAGAAAAATACTGGATCTTATAATGATCTTGGTTTTGAATGGTTGTTATTTTGTTTCATCCATTAAAAAACATTATTTATATATCTAAACGTAAATAGATGGATTTCTTTTAATATTTGTAAATGAATGTTGCTTCTTTTATAAAAATTACATTTTTTATGATAAGGTTAATTTAAATAAATTTTTTTTATCATATTAAACAAACCAAGTAATGGAAATTGATAATGAAACTACATCACATAACTCGTGCCACACCTAATTATAGCATCATTGTCTTGGTCATGTAAATGAAAAATGCTTGACAAAGTTATACCAAAATGGATATTTAGATTCTTTTGAACTAAAACCAATTGGTATGTGTAACACTTATTTATATGGTAAAATGAATAAAGCCCCATTTAGTAGAAAAGGTGAATGTTCTAAATAGATTCTTGAATTAGTTCATACATACGTGTTTCGACCATTTCCTATTGAGGCAGAGGGTGGGTTCTCATACTTCATAAATTTTACCGATGATTTTAGTAGAAATGAATATGTCCACTTAATGAGGTATAAGTCAGGTTCTTTTGATAAATTCATGAAATACACGAATGAATATGGGACACAAATTGGAAATATGATTAAGAAATTCCTCTTATAACTTGGTGGAGAATATATCAATCAATAATTCATTGATTACTTATAGGAGTTAGGGATCCTATATTAACTCACTCCTCCATATACACATCAGTGGAATGATGTAAGTGAAAGGAGGAACCACATCTTGTTGGACATGGTGATATCAATGATGAGTCATGAGATTATTCCATTATTATTTAAGGGATTTTAATTACAAAAAAGTATCACAAATATTAAAAAAGATTCAAATAAAGTGATAAATAGTATATGAAGTTTCAAAGGATCGAATAATAACTCAGAAGTGGGGTTGAATTAGATGTTCACTTTTATAAGTTTTACTAATTTTGAAAATATTAAACCCTGAAACATGTTAATGTTTATATCCTTATCATATTTTAGTAAATACTAATGTATGAAAAATTAGTAAAAAAAGTAAATAACATGATATTTATACGGTTCGACCTCAGTGTGAGAACCTATATCATTTTCATAGACACTCTTATGGGTCTATAGAAATTCACTGAAATGAATAAGTGAATACAACATGTCCCAACTCCCATTAGACCCATTATATATCCTAATTGTAATGATTATACTGAATCCTATTGGTTTATAAATTTTTCTTACAAAAGATTGAGATTAAACAAAAGAAAAATACTTTGTTCAAACAACACCACAAATTCTCAGCTCAAAATCCTCATTATGGTGTGGTTGGGTCTGATTCTCTAAATATGATAGGGCTGGGTCTGATGGACTCAATCCGATGAATTCAGTCTAATAGACATAGACTGATGAATCCATTCTCAATGTGCATTACTCAAACTCTTCTCAAATGCTCAGCCCGATCATACTCAGTCCAACAAAAAAAATTATAGATATCCAAACTTCTAATGAGATTTCAATATAGAACGATAACATTGACATGAATTCTATAGTGATTTTCTTTTTCCACTCACATAAAAAAGTTGAAAAGTATGAATATACATTTCTTCTACTTATAGGCATCCCAAAAAGGCAAATTTAAGAAACTAATAATCTTTTCCCAATTACTAAAATTAAAAAAATCAAATATCTTTACATAATTTCATTTCAACTTTGACCTCTTAAACTCTTCAAAAAATATTATGAAATATTCTTATGTATTCTTTATAATAATTCTTCTCAGACTTCCAAACTTTTATTCAGTATAATAGAAATTACTCAACTCATTATGATGGAACTTCCACATCTCATTATGATGAAACTTCTTTATCTCATTCTATATTGAATTTCCTCATTAGAGTTAGTCTAGTTAAAATTCTTTCTCAGATTAAGTGTGATTGACTTTCCTTCTTAGAGTCGGTCTTGATTGAATTTCCTTCTTAGAGTTTGTTTGGTTGAATTTCTTCCTCATAGTCAGTTTAATTAACTTTCCTCTTCAAATTCTAACTTATAGAACATCCTCACCCTCTATCCAATGGAATCCTCATAATGATGGAATTATCACTATGATGGAATTTTATTTATTATGGAAAGTAAAATATACCACTTTGAAATACATAAAATCTCATCCACTATGACTCATTCAGACTTCTGAAAATTTGTATGCTCATTACTTCTGGATTTGATGAAAACTTTTTTCTTGATTCATATAATCAATACAATATTTATGATTCCTCTATTTGTTAAAAATATTTTATCATTATAGTTTTCCCAATTTATGAGTACTTCTATATTATCAAAGTATTATATGACTTATATAAGAAAGTATTATGACTTCCCTTACTTTCATCACCTTATTTATTTCCAACCAAAACTAAATATGATTGGTCGCACCTATTCTCCCCCTTTTATTCATAAGGACCACATCACAAGTGTTACTGAAAACTTATAATATTTTAGAATTAAAAACTAGAAAAGAAATATTTGACTCATTGTTAAAATGTATAAGAAATTTCTAACTCATGTCATAACTTTCTTCATTCAACCTCTTCAACAACATTCTAACTTCCTAACCAACATTTAGTACAATGAAACATGAACTTCATGTTAATGGTAATGAGACTAATGGTGTGTCTGATAAAAACCACTAACTTTTTGATGAATTTTATGACCAGTGGTGATCAGTTTAATACTTTTCCTCTGCTATTTGTAGTTCCATCCTCTTTGTCTATAAAAAAAATTTCTCAAAAACCAAAATTTTCTCCCCCTTTATGTTTGGGTTCGAACATTCAGAAACATTCACTTTTTTTTCAAAAATTTTCTTTTATAAAAGATTAGTTATAAATAAATACAAAAATTTATTAAAAACAAAACATCACAAAGGTTCTTCAATCTCCCCATTCGGATTTTTTTAACTACACTCATTAATAACCTTTTCAAGTCTATGAAAATTTTCACAATTAAACTTTTGTAGACAAATCATGTTTTTTGATTTTTACCAAAACACATATTTTATTAAAAGAGTGTTTAGAAACCACAGTAATAGATAAGGTATTTTTTTTTGAAAAAAATATATCCCTTGGTGAGAAGAAAATTGTATGTCCATGCTATGATAAAATCCCCCTAACTTTTATATTTTCTCACATTTATTTTTCTATACATTTTATTTTCCTCTCCCCCATTATCTGATAAACACAACTTCATATTCGTAAAATAATGATAATTAAAAACATCTTACATAGTACAAAGTTGTTACGTTTTCTACCCCTTTTTCAATATAATCCAAAGCATGGTAGGAGAATTCAATATTAGTTTTTGGAAGTCATTATATGTGGAAGAACATGAATTTTCAACCTCAACTCATCAAACCTCTATTTTGGAATTGACTTTGTGAAGATATCATTAATTTGATTCTTCGGTGAGATATATTTCAACAAAACATCTCTACCAGCAACTTTCTCTTTTATAAAGGGAAACTTTATATTTATGTGTTTTTTTATTGAATGTTGGACATGATTTTTAGAAATATAAATTGAAATATGATTGTAATAAAGTGTCTTCAATAGTTTAGAAACCTTTATATTCAAATATTCCAATTGAACATTCATCCACAATATCTGAGTACATACTTGAATAGACACAACATATTATAATTCCACTTTTCTCAAGGATACTGAACTTTGTTTCTTACTATGAAAATTTACACAATATTCACCCAAGAAAAATGTTTCTCATATGTTTGATTTTCAATCAATACAATCTCCAGCCCAATCAATGTTAGTATAACCATGAAAATTCATCTCATAATTTATTTTTTTATAATAATCCTTGTGAATTTGTTCCTTTGACATATCTCAGAATTATCCTTGCTGCCAACATATTTTACTCTTTAAGAATACATTGATACCTAGCACACGAATTTATAGCACAAACAATATCAGTCTTGATGTTATAAGGTAATGTATACTTCCTATCATCTTCCAAAAGACTTTATAATTCACAATTTTCTAGACTCATCTTTACTCATCTTCATCCTCACTACGATAGGAGTAGAAACATCTTTATATACTACAATTCCATATTTTTTAAAAATTCCCTTGCATACTTTTCTTAAGATAAGAACATTTATTTTTCCTTATATTGAACATGTAAGACAAAGAAGAAAGTTAATTCTCACAACATTGATATTTCAAAATTCTTTTGCATTACCTCAGAAAATTATTTACAAAAATTTTCTTCATCCCCGGAAAAAAATTATATTATCCACATGAACAAATACAATTAAGTTCCAATTTCAACATCTTTCATATATAAGTTTCTTTCAACATTTCCTTTTGAAAAAATCATCAATCTCAAACAATTTTAAAACTTAGAATAAAATGAATGTGGATCTTGTTTTAGCGCATATAAATATTTCTTCAATCTAAAAACTTTGTTTTCATCCTTATCAAGTAGAAACCCAAATTGTTTCTCATTGTGAACTTCTTCTTCAATTTAACCAAATTTATATTTATCAGATATGCCTTGTAATTTTGATGAGAAGTAACTACTAAAAACATTATAATAGTTTATAACCATTAAATAGGGGAAAATGATTCATCAAAATCTCCGCCTTCATCCTATGCACAACCATTATAAAAAATCATAGATTTTAATCTAGAATCTTCTCCATATTCCTTCAAAATGTTTCTATAAATCCATTTTTTATGATAAAGTTATTATATTTCAGACATAAAACAAGTTCATATGTTTCATTTTTCTCAATTTGATCTAACTCTTCATTCATAGAATTTACCCATTCTTTGTGTTGAATAGCTTATGAGACTGATTCTGGTTCAAATTTTGAGATGAGTGATGTTTTATTTTCTATTCGCAGCTTTCTTCTAGCCTGAACTAGAGCCTTATAATTCCTAGGAATATTTTTAGTATCATTTTTTTAAAGTAGGAAATATTATAGATCCTCTTCCTTCTTTACTTTCCTCATTATACAATTCGTCTGAGTCTTCATGAACATTACTTTTATCACTTTTATTTTCATTGGAAAATTTCATTTTTTATTCCTCAAAATTGCCATAAAATTTTGGTAAATATGTTTGATTATCAATAACTTCCACATAAAATGATTCCACCAACTTTTATAAACATTTTTTCCAACATTTGTATCTTCTTCCATTCGGTGAATAATAAAATTTCATTCCTCAACATTCTCATCAAACTTTCCCCAATCCAAATGTATTATTTTATGTAAATATGGGATTCCAAAAATATTGATGTACTTTAATAAATGTTTTTTATCATAGAAATTTTCCTAAGAACACATGTTGGTTTAAAAACCTAATTTTTTTTTCTAAACATGTGAAATAATACTAACAACATCACACTACTAGAACTTTAAATGTCTTTATTCTTCTCACATGATTCTTCCCATTTCCAAAAAAAATATATTCTTTTTTTCTACTACTCTATTTTTTTTTGGGGTATATAGAGAACTATAGTAATGTTTAATACCATGATCTCTAAGATATGTTTCCAAAGTATTTCTCGTAAACTCAATACCATTATCTGTCTCAATTTCTTTATATAAACCCCCATCTCTTTATCAACTTCTTTTTTGAAAAACCTTAACATTTCTATGGGCTCTGAGTTATGTTTCAAAAACATGTTGTTTTTCATTTGAGTGAAATCACCATTAAATGTGATAAATTATAAATATAATTTTTTTATTGATGTCTCATTGACCCACATAAATTGGAATGAACATGTTTAAGAGGCTCGGTAGATGGAGTCTCACCATTCTTATGACTTTTATTAGTCATCATCCCTTTCTATCAAGTAACAGAAAAATCATCCCCTCTTCTTTTCAATTTTGGAAAATTCGGTACATATGAAACTTTAAAATTCTTTTTAATTATTTTATTCCCATGATGGACTATTCATTGGAATGAAAACATATTCTCATCTTTTTCACTTAGATAACATGAGTTATTAAATTCTCTAACTTGAAAAAGATTTCCACTAGTTCTTTCTCCTTTTGTGATAACTTTTCAATGTTTCACACTTCTGATAACACATGAATATTCTCTAAAAATTACTTATGTTCCATCTTCACAATGTTGACTTAAAATATGTATATTTTTTTTAGAACCTCATAAAATAAAAATTCCAAATATTTTAACTTTTCTTCTTTAATCTCAGTCATTCTGATTCCTATGATTTTTAAAGAACTATTATCCTCAAAGGTAATAGATCCTCCTTCATGATTTTCAACATGTTTCATGATTTTTAAATCACTTATCAGGCATGAAGAACATCCACTATCAATTATCCATGGTTTGTTCTTTTTTACATTCTCTTAAGGCAGTCTCAAAAAAAAATATTTCCTCATCTTTCTTCATCCTAGCTTATTTTTCTTTATCTCCCATAAGAATAATTTTCTATAAGGAGTTTAATACATCTTTTGACATGATGGAAAGCCAAATCACATCTTCCCTAAACTTCTTCTATACATTTAAATTTATTTTTTTGGAAAGTTTCAAACTTCTTGTGTTTTTTCTTTTCTAACTTCCTATGTGTTAGGAAAGTTATTCATTCTAATTTCACTATTTCTTCTACTCTATTCAAATATTATTTTGGGAACTGTTATGTTATGCCAAATATTATAAGTCATATTCCAATATATTCTATAGCTCTAATAGAATCCATCAAATCTTAATTTTTTATTGAAGAATGATCTTTCTCTGTAAAAAAAATTTGAGGTTGATAAATCCTTCCTACCCTAACATACTATGGGTGTATACCATATTTACTTCTAAGTGTGTTTTAATATTTTGTATATGTGACAGGTTTATCACATTCTTTCTCCACCCAAACTTTCCTATTAATTTTCTTTTCACTTGAAATATTAGAAAAATCAGATGAAACTTTATTTTTTCTGTGTGAGGAATTCACCTAATTCTTTATTTGAGATTTCTCAACAAATTTATAAGTCTTATATTTTACTACTAAAGCTTTGTTTAAGTTTTCATTCATCTTTCTCAAGGTATTATAGAATCAAGAAGTTTATATTAAATCATATTGACTTCATTTTTCCTTATATTCCAATTTCTTATTTAGATCTTCAACCATCCTCCCATTTTTAGTGATTATTAGTTTGTAACTTAAAAACTCTTGAATATATTCTTCCTCAGACTTGATGACATAATTTCTTACTTTAAAAACATCTTCACAATATTTCTTCATTACTCTAATTTCTTACTTGAGATTTATATTTTTCCCAATACATAATATAAGTTATGTTTTGAGTTGATACTATCCATATGATTCTTCACCACCTTGATCACTACTTAAGGAATCATTTATTTTATATGATTTTTCAATGAAGGTTATAAATTTTTTTAACTTTCATATTTTAAAGAACTGTTTTCAGTTGAGTATGATTCAAAATTATTACAAGACATCCCCCAAACCACTAATATTGAAAACTGTAACATCTTGGACTAGGTTCCACACACCAGTGCCTCCAATTGGTCAGTCACATGACCTTAGGAATGCCTCCCCATATGTCAGAGGCTGTTGATTAGTAGTGAGGGTATGATATGTTGATCATGGGGAGGCATTATCCTCTTTTAACAGAGTAAATGAACCATCAAAAAATAATAGAAAATATATTAATAACATGTAATCATAACCTAAAAGAACCAGGATCACAAGATGACCAAAAATGAAAAAACAATATCAAAAAATAAAGAAGAAAATATATCATGCCAATGTACATGTCAAGTGTCTTAAATGAAACCCAAAATAAACACATTGACGAATCCCCCATGTAGGTCTCAAATAGTTTCTGGTTGCCTCATCCATGCTCCATCCCATATCAATGATCTAACACAATGTATTTTCCCTTAACCTCTCTAGAGAGCACAAATCTATTCAGGTACCGATCAGGCAACCCAAGTAGGGTGTGAGTACAAATCAGTAGGTGTCATGCCTCCTTCTAGAGGGTCCCATACCACGTCTCCTAAACCCAACCTCATATAGGCTAATGGTTAGTGACTAGCACTGATAAGGTGTATCACTAAAATCTGAGGCCATAGCTTAAGTACCTATACAGAAACACACATCTTCAAGCTTATAAAATGATAAAATGTAAAAACAACTGAAAACCCATGCATTCATACATCTAAATTTCATAAACAAAGTATAAAAGGAAGTAGTATAAAGTAAATAAGGCCAAATACAATCCCACCACAAAGAGTTTGACAACAAAAGTACAACCTAAAAGTATGTATTAGGACTTCTTTTAGAAAGCTATAGGAACACACCTCAGTTTTTCTGGTCTCACTATGAACCGTCTGTTCCCGGTCCTCCTAAGAATCTATCAAAATTTCAATCTTCTAAAAAAGACATGACACATGAAGGAGAAGCCCATGTATGGGTGAGTATAATAATACTTAGTAGGACACCCTGAAACCAAAAAAAATATACTGATAAAACTTATATTTTCCATATTTTTTATTTTCATTTAAATTTTTTTAAACCTCCCAATTCATCAATTTGAGCTTATATGGATCAATTTGGGATTTATGGTGTGTTTTGAGATAAAATGTGAAATGTGCATAAATTCTGGATTTTTTACTGATTTTTACATCAAGGGTATTTTGGTCATTTAAATAAAAATATAATTCCAAATTGAGTGATTATTTTTTAGAATACTTATTTTAATTCATTAACTTTTTCTTCTTGACTATAGTCTTATTCGAATATCTAAAGGCCCAAAAAATCATTGATGTTTGGAAATTGTCTGGGTTGATAGTGTGGACCCCACCTCCATAACAGATGTATAAATCAGGATACACAACTAAAATGGTGTTGATTAGAAATATATATGAAGTAGGACACAAATATGCACTACCTAAATAAATTTCCTAGAGTTTTTCTCCCATTGTAGTGGGAAAGAGATGTTATACATTGAAGGAATCTTCCTGGAACATTCATCTAGAAAAAAATATATTGTTAATAAAAAATACATAAATCTGTTTAGAACAGTCTAATCAGTATGAAATTTTTAGGTTGAATGAAAAAGGCATTTATTAACAACTTTTATGAAGGATGAAATGTGTCAATCATCCATTTTTGTTGCAAAAATGTGCAAACTTGATGAGGAAAATTTCTTCCTATAAAATGAGGGGAGCTCCCACCTCTCATCTCATCCCCTTGTCCCTGACATGTATTCCAAAAAACCAAGGGGAGATCTCCACCGAGGGAGGAAATTGACTAATATTTCCCTTATCATATTTTTAATTTGTTAATTTTATTTATTTTTTTAGATTTCAACTGTAATTTATATTTTTAATAAATTCATGCACGGTTTTTATTTTTGTATTTTCTTCTACCCAACCACCCTCCTTTATTCTCCATATTTTATCCTTATTTTTTTATTTTCATATTATAATAAAATCCACCATTACCTCTTACCCTAAAAAATTATATACATACTCAATCCTTGGCTCAGGAGAGGTGTGTGTCAATTTCAATTATTCTACGGTAAAATTATTACGTTTTATTTAGTTTTTGATGAGAAAGAGTGACGTGGACGAGTGTGGTGATAGCCCACCGTGAAAATAAACTCAAAATGATTTCTATTATTTTATTAAATATGTTCAGTCCATTATACTAAATACAAGACCTTAATACGATGGATTTGAGCCATTCAGTGGTTGAAATGGCATACGATCGATCCATGTCATGGAAGTTGTCACATTCATGATTGAGGTGTTCCATCAACCTTGATTAAGGAAGGATGGTAGTTATGATTGCTAAATACATTCAAGATTTCACACCAATTAATAAAAGAATAGTAATTCAATAATGAGATCTTAAAATTGAATTATAAAACTTTATGTAAACAACAACAATGAGAATGATGGAACCCACAAACCAGCTCATAAATTCCATGTTCTTTATTCACTAATTAAATTTTTTCGTTGCATGTTAGTTTAATATTTTAATTAATTTAAATTTCATAACCATCTTAAATTAAATAAACAATTAAAAATAATTAGTTTAGGTGAATTAAATTAAGTGAGTGAACATATAAGAAAGTTCCTCAAGTGATATGAACCTAGTCATCCATTATACTACACTAGGAAAATTAAATTGCTTTTTACATGCCCTATGATAGGTGTGCATCACATGAAACAAAATAAAATACATTCATCTCTACACGGGTATATTTCTACAACACATATAACAAGAATATCCAGATATAATCAACAAATACACACATTTTATAGGTAAGTCACACTCATATTATACTATTTTATGATTCCATAAAGAATATTCCACAAAGCACTCACCCGAGAGAACACACTCCTGAATATGATAGCATTGATGATGTCCTTCCAATAGGTACTTTTTATTGGGTCTCTTCATGAAAAAGAGCATGCTAATTGATTGAATAGAATAAAATACACATATGAGGATCACTGGAAAGGCCATGGGGTGATTCAAACAAATCAATGTAGATTAACCCGCTAAGTAGTGGATTGACTCCCATGTAGTGTTGGTCATGTCGATAACATGAACTCCACCTCGAACGTGAATATGAATAGTGGATCTCACTCTGGGCCTCTTAGAGGGATTCTAACAATTCTATCTATGAATTACTGCTGAAGGGATCGCTGCCCTGAGAGTAAAAAATGATTGCATACTGAACCTCACGGAAAAGATAAAGGTAACAAACCCTAATTTTTTTCCATGATATAGAGTACAAGGGCTCCATGACATGTATAAAAGAGTACACAATGTGTAGTAGGGGTCACACTCCATGTCCCTTGAACCCGGGTCTTGCCTGTGTAAATGGCTCATCTCATCAAACTGTGTCCATATAGTAATACACACCATGTACGTATCCCATTCACTCTAACAATGTTCTAGTACACGTCACCATCCTATGCGTGTCTTCCCCAGTACCAGTACACAACTTAGCTTGTGAAAATCATCCCATGTAAATAGCCCGTGTGATTGTTGAGTACATGCTGAGTGACCCAGGTTATACCACATGCTATGTGAAAGGGGTCACATTATATGTGATATTTAACTTCCAATGGAAAACCTAAAGGCAGCTCATGTGTCCCCACACAACATATAGATCCAGATTAAACATTGTGTTGTTCAGGATTTTTTAGAATCCCATATCTACTCCCGCATTTGATCCAATGCCTCCAGATATCGATATGGTGATCATTTCACCATGAGATTGAAGATACCAACTCTTCCAACCCTTTTTGTTGATGAATAATGCATTACGCCATCAAATCTAGTCAAAAAAGGAATCAAATTGTCATTTATTGTTGTGTGTTGATGAATGGTAAATTGGGTATCCTCTGGCATCTAAATTGCTTTATCTCCATCATCACACCTCTGTCAGGCTATTCCAATTTAGTTCTGTGATATCGAATCGTTTCACCATGAAATATGCTCACAATGATCAATTGATCGAGAATGCTCGTGAAGAACGATGAATGGGGGGAGAAAATAACAAGAACATATTCGAGTAACAAACCTTGATCGATGTTCATGTTTATCTTGATCGATCATTATTTGAATGAAAATCGGAATAATAAAATTAAAAATATATTCTCCCATCAAAACCTCATAAAATAATCCCATCTCGCATAATGATCAAACCACATATCAATATTTTCATTTATTGATTCATGTTCATTGTATAAATCAAGAATGGGGAAGAATAAAATAAAAATTCATGCCCTATCATGATTCAAATAGATCACTAATGAGTAATGGGGTTGTGTCCTGTTTTTTGGTGTGATCCTTTGAATATTTTTTGCATCGATCGTTTATTGAAGATCCTATCAACATTCGTCTGATAGGATTCACTAAATCTATCTCCAATGGCTCTCTAATGGTTCCACAGTTGTACAACTAACCCTAGTATATCTCAATAATAGTCTATTTAAATTCTATCAATCACTGCATCAATAAAAATGAAATAAAATTATTTATTAAATTATTTTTTTCATTTCCACGCGTGTGATGACTTTTTTACAAATGACCCACACCGACTAATGTTAAGTCATTCCTAGGGTAAACCTCATATTCGGAACTCAACAGTAACATCATATTTTTGATCAAGGTGCCCGTTTAGAAGTTATTAAACTTTTTCATGAAAACAATGCATGCATGCTATTTAATATATTTCAAACATTTATTTTAGGAACAACGACCTCAGAATCGCACATTATCTTAGTGCCTGGTCTCCCAAATAATCAATATAGTATCCAAAGAAATAGTGCATGGAAAATATAAGTCATTATAGTATGTCACCACTAATGACAACTAAAACAATATCTAATCAATACACAGTGTATGTAGTTGTATAATGAAATAATTACAATGCATAAGTAAATAGTTATCACATTATCAATTAAACATTGTTTGTCTATATAAACCTTTGAGTTCCTGTAGACACTCATACCTCAATCCCCGCTTCAACTCATGTCAGAGGTTGAAGTATGTTTTAGGGATATCATATCTTATAATTCCATTGTTATATGTCAATTCCTAATCTGAAATATGTTGGAGCCTAAAGTATGTCTGAGTAATATCATATCTCAAAATTCAATTGATTTCATTATTTAATTCATATTTTAATACACATGTTACCATTCATACATAACACAATAGAATGTCCATGTTTCTATTCTTTAATTCACAACTAAATGACCATGTTACCATTCATACCTTACACATTAGAATAATCTTGTTAGCATTCTCTATTTCACAACTAAATGGTCATGTTACCATTCATACCTTACACATTATAATGACCATGATCCCTATATTTAATTCACAACTAAATGAAAATGTTACTATTATTAACACATAATTAATTCAACAATTAATTGTCCAAATCCATTCCATTACTAATTCCACAATTAGATAAACATAACATTTCCATTAGTTAATTCAAAAATTAACTAATCACATAAATTACATTAATTAATTCAAAAAATAATTAATCACATAAAATACATTATTTAATTCAAAATTAATTAATCACTTAAATTATATTAGTATATTCAATAATTAATCAACCACACCAATTTTATTACTAAATCAATAATTTTTTTATCACATAAATCCCCTTAATTAATTTTCTAATTAATTGAGTCCGTAAATCCCATTAATTAATTATTCAATTAATTAATCAATATCCACAAACTAAAAAACACCTAATTAATTCCATAATTAATTATCTCAATATAAATCTCAGTAGATCATAATTATTTCAAAAATTAAATATCTCAATCCTAAAATATTTATATCTCATGATTAATTCTACAATTAATTATCTTAATATATAATTACCAAAATCCCTAATTTCTGATGTCCCCAATTAATTAAATCAACAAACTAATTAATTAATTTAAGAAGGTAATTTCTAATCAATTAATAGAAATTATACAATTAATACATGTAATTTAAATAAATACTTTGAGATTTTAATTATAGACAACCTACCTCAATTTGTTGATGAGCGATCACCCAATAAAAATCCTCATAATTTGAGCATCACAATTATATAGAATGAGATTAAAATTTAAAACCTTAAATCAAGATCAAATCAATAAAGATCACTTAAATATAGATATATATCTACAATACTTGATCCATATCCACAAAAACATGTCTATATCCAATCAAAATAGGAATAAAACCCCCTTTCTAGAATATGTTAATAAAGGATAAGGAATAGTAAATCTGGCGAGGTAAGATCCTCTTTCTGGGAGGGGTGAAGATCATCAATCCAGGCTATGTATAACAAATTAAAAAGCCTGTTAAGTCTTTTAATCCATACAGGGTTCTCCAAAATCATGAAATACTATCTAGGGTTAAATGGGGATCAAATAGGAGTTAATTGGGGGTTTTGGTGTTTAAAAATCAAATTTTTTGATGATTTAAAAATTCATTCATGGTGAACTTGGCAGGGGAGCACGGTTTCTCCTAAATGTGTACCTAAATGTGAACCTTTGTTATGGGGTTTCATAGTTTCTCATAATTGGGTGTACAGATTGAAAAACCATATGTCAACCATGTAATTCCTCTATGTCCAAGGTTTCTTGGTTTGCGGGGCATGGGCGCATTGTTAGGGAAACCTGTGAGCCAACTATGCACTACCCTTATCACTTCAAAGTTTCTCAATTTTTCACCCACACACACCCCATGGTAAAACCAAACCCAAGTACACTGAGACAATGAAAAAAAATACCTGAAATTAAGACCAAGTCATCTTCAGGAATGGTCAGGATCTTATAATTTCACCACCTTATAATATCTTATCCTTGTGCTTCACTCCCAAGAATATCTAATATTCTATGTTAAAAAGATTAGGACAATGATCCCTCATATCTTATTTCCTTTCCCATGTCTCCTCCCACACATTCCAATGTTTCCACATTACGCAAACTATAGGCATGGTCTTTCCTCGCAATACTTTCTCACTGTGATTCAACACACGTATTATATTTTATTCAACGGAAAAATCTATCTCAATCTCAACATCATCCATATCTATCACATTGGAAGGGTTGGGGTTATTCCAACCTAGTTTTGACACTTAGAAAACATCATACATAGAACTGTATCCTTGTGGAAGAGCCAATCATCATGCCACTAGACTGATTCTCTCCACCACCTCAAATGGTCTAACAAACATGGGTGCCCACATTCCCTGTCTTTGTATTCTATAGCGATTGATTCTAGGAAACACACAAATGAATACATGATCAACCTCTATAAACTCTAGGTGTCATTTATTTTTATCAGAAAATGACTTCTATCTTCTATGGGTCATATCCATATATTTCCAAATCAACAGTACATGCTCTAATGTGTCCTATACGAGACTCAGTCCCAATAACGTATACTCACTTAACTCTATCCAGATTAGAGGTGGAATTTATGGCCTAATATAAAGAGCCTCATGTGGTTCCATCTATATTGTTTCCCAATAACTATTGATATGGGCGAACTCCACTAATGTTATGTGATTCTCCCCAGACCCACCGAATTTTAGAACACAATCTCACAGCATATCCTCAAGCACATGTATAGTATAATCTGACCTCCCATCTATAAGTGGGTGGAAAATCATACTCTATAAAACCTACATACCAAGAACCTTCTGCAATCCCAACAATAATCGTGAAGTAAATCACAAGTTTTAGTCAGAATCAATATTCTGGGGCACCTTGTGCAGACAGAATATCACCCAAACATACAAATATCCCAACAGTTCCACTGAGAAATTATCCCATATATTCAAGAAATTCACTACCTTTATCAGTCTATCCACAATAACCCAAATAAAATTATTCTTCTAAGGCATCCTCGGGAGAAACACCGCAAAGTCCATGGTCACTTTTTTCCACATCCATTCTATAATGGCCAACGACTGTAGTAAACCTATAGGTCATTAATTCTTAGCATTCAACTACTGATAGGTGTAGCATCATGCCACAAACATTACTATTTTCTTTTTCATTTCCAACCATCAAAACTATCTTTGTAGTTCACGGTGCATTTTGGTCACACCTAGATGTACCACCCACTTCGATGCATGAAACTCACACATCATCTTGTCTCACATTCATTTAGGTACGACAACTTGTTTCCTATCATAGATTACCTCATCCTCATATATGCTCCAATCAGAAGGTGACTCCCCACCGTCAAGGTTTTCCCTCAAGGTAAAACATTTTAAATCCAGATACATTCTATCTTAGATCTATCTCAAAAATGTATACTCCAAAGAAACTATTATGATATTCATCTAATCCTAACTCTCCTAAACAACAATGTGTATCTCATCCAGTAAATCCATCATCTTCCATTCAGCACTAGACTCTTGAGCTACCTGAGTTTGAGTCTTCCTTCTCAAAGCATCATCATCAATGTTCCCCTTTCCAAGCGTATATGCTGGCTCAATATTAAATGGTTTCGTATACTCAACCCATCTTTTTTATCAAAGACTCAAGTCTCACTGTGAAAATATGTACATTAATATCTGGTGATCAATATACACAGTAAAAAAAGTACAATAGATAATTTCCACAAAACCTTAATATATAAACCATTATATCCAACTTTAGGTCATATGTAGGGTAGTTCAGTTCATGGGTCCTTAACTTCAAAGACCCATAAACCACAAATTGAACTCCTTACATTAACACAACTCGAATTACAATCCCTGAAGTGTCACAATACACTGGGTAATTCTCATCCTATTCAGGTAGGATCAATATTGGTACTGATGCCAAAATATTCTTCATCACATAGAAAGAATTATCACAATATTATGACCAATTAATCTTTATCCCTTTTTTGGTCAAGCCCGTCAGCAATGTTTCCAATCTGTAAATGTCTTTAATGAACCTATAATAATATTCAGAAAATCCTAGAAATATATGGATATCAAACATTCTATTGGGATGCTCTCAAGAAACCACTATCTGAACCTTATCATGATTTACCAACACACATTCTTCCAAGATGATGCTACCCAAGAAGTGTACATGATCGATCCAAAAATCGTACTTAGATATCTTGATGTATAGACAATGATATCTTTGTGTACATAGAATGATATAAATATGTTGGTCATAATAATTATTTGACTTGGAGTGCACCAAGATGTCTTCCACAAACACTACCACAAACTGGTCTAGGTACAGATTAATGATTTTGTTCATTATGTCCATAAACATTACTAGTGTGTTCGTCAACCCAAGAAATATTATGATGAAATCATATTGTCCATACCTGGTTCTATATTCATACCTTGGGTTATGAGAAGTCATAACTCTCCGTTTATGATAAAAAAATCTCAAGTAAATCATTGATAACACACAAGCACCTCTCAACTGTTCAAATAGATCATCGATATGGGGGAGATGATACTAGTTCTTCATAGTCATCTGGTTTAACATTCGGTAATCAACACATAAGCATAAACTCTTATCAGACATCTTTGAAAACATCACTAGTGACACCCAAGGCGACATACTCAGATAAATAAATACCTTATCCCCTAACTCATCCAGCTATGTCTTGAGCTGTTGAATATCTTTCAGTTCCATTCTATTTAGGGGAATAGAAATCATCTCGTCCACTGGTATGAGATCGATGATAAATTCCACATCTATATTAGGTAGAATACCTGAGAAATATTAAGTAAACACACCGTAAAACCTATCCACTATGTGTGGATATACATCTAATTTTACACCTCCATCATCTAGAAATAAACTAGAAACCTTGGTTGTGATCTCTCATATTTGATGAGTAATTGGCCCTACTCGGAATGCCTCGATATCCCACTCTCCACAGTGAATATATTTGTAACTGTTAGGAGATGTAATGGTCTCTCTCTTATGGTAAAAATCAATGTGGGTATAATATGATACTAACTAGTCCATACCCATAATTACTATAAAGCCTGACATGTATATGATATAAAGAACCCATAGAAATTGATAGTTCTCAACCTCAAGAGAACACCCCTTGCACAAAAAAATGTCTCTTGACTGAACTCCATGAGGTGTGTTTGTCGTCAACACCCCACTCACAAACTCCTTCACCAGGATCAAACCATTAACATGTTTTGTAGAAATAATGGAATGATAGGAACCAATATCAAATAAGGCACTAGATTTCATAGAAGCTATAAAATTAGTACCTCTCATTGTCAATGGTCCAGTCTTGATATCCACAAGTGTAGGGTGAATATAATGCAACGGTCTTACCCCAAATCCCCATGATGCAGTCTATGTCCCATGTGATGTAATACTCTACTAATATGAGCACTCATACCCCGATGCTCCACATACACTACCTTTACCACCTTGTCCAGTATAACTCCCAATGCAAGACTGATTTGGTGCAAAATATCCTCTTCCTCCACTCTAATTCTGACTAGTTATACCCTTACTACTCATTTATTGTTGGGTCCTATAGAACTTTTGTATATGTCCCATCATTCTGCAATACTATATCTATATTGGTGGTTGAGGATAAATATCTTCAAAAGATTCTTAATCGACCGCACTGGTGATATATCACTCGATTGAGGTCCTATGCAACTGATCACACTTTTAAGGTACTTTGTTTCCCACTGACCTTGTTGATATTTTCATATAAATTATTCCTACTCTTAGAAGTCATACCATCTAATCATCCAAATGGAACCACCTTTCCAACACTGGAAGCCTTTTCAGGTTACCCATATCTATGATATCCTTATCCACCACTTCAGCAAACACCTTTAACTGAAAATGGATAACTTGGGACTTAATCTCACATTTAAGCCCATCATAAAAACGTCTCCCTGTAGTTATCTCATCCAGTGCCAATGATGGAGAAAAGTGTTTAAAATTTGTAAAGTTTCCAACATAGTCTATCACATAAATACTCCCCCAACTCAACCTCATGATCTCAGCTACTCTCTCCTACCACAATATCTCTGTATAGAAGTTCACTAGAATCTTATCCAACAATTCCTTCCATAACATACCATTATCCTATACAGTCCATGCCTGAACATACCACCAGGGATTCACTGATCCTCGTATCATGTTAGCATCAAACATGAGCATCCTCTCTACAGGAGTCTCAAAGTGGTCAATTATAGTCTCGATGGACTAAACCCAGAAATCATCTCTCTCAGGTCTACCCTCTCGAATAAAAGTAGGAGGGTTTTGAATTGGTAACACCATTTTTAGATCAAAAATACTCTTCATAACCCACCCTGGGTCTCTTCCCATGAATTTCATGAAGTCAGAAATGTTCTCTTGGAAATGCTCCCTGAATTCCTCACCTAACACAATTGGGTCCTTAGTTCCTACTACTGGTAGATCATCTCTAGCCATATTCTCATGTTATCCTCTTAATAAGTATTGTCATAGAGAAATATTATTACAATTACAAATAGAAACCTTAGGAAACTTTTTACAAAATTAACACATTTAAGGTAAAATACAATATTCCACAACAAGTCATTTCCCCAAACCCCACCACATAGTCAAAACTGAGGTGTTATCACTACCCTTAATAATCATACACCTTGGTCCTAGATAACAAGGGTAAACACATTCTAATTATTCATGTTTCTCATTTTGACACCCATTTATTCTCATCTTACATCATTCTACAATCTTTCTCAATTTCATGTTAGCTGCCATTTTCATTTCAATTTAACAAACAAGGAAAAACAGTTCAAGTTCAATAACATACCCATAACCCATTTTCTATGTGTGCCTAAAAATATGCATGTCACAATAACCGAATGTTCCTAGAATTATCCATGTTACTGAAATCTTGTGCCATACTGGTCCACAAGTCAGAACTTAGAAAAATTTAACAACAATAATCACAACATACAATAAGTGTGTCACAAAAGTTTAAATAATATTAAACTATAATAGAAAATATGAATAACAACAATTCCACCCTGGGTACTTCTGTTTTCCCCCATACATGGGTTAGATACTCCCATGTAGGATATCATAACCAAGGCCCGACTCTTTCTAGTTTCATGTCTAACTTTACAAAATAGTAATAAAAAATAAAAAAGAATAGAGAAATTGACTCTGATACCACTTTATAATGTCCTGACCCAGGTGCCACACATCGGTTCCTCGAGTCGGTCAGTCACATTACCCCAGGTGTGCCTCCCTATATTCTAGAGGATACCGAATAGTAGTGAGGGTCAGAAATATCGATAATGGGGAGACTATACCCCCTTTTATCATATTTAATACACCGGAGGAAAATAAGAAACAATAACTAAATAACATGTAATCATAACCTAAAATAACTGGTATCACGGGATGGCTAAAAGTGTAAATACAATTTCAAAACTAAAAAAGATAATATTCCATGAAATGTACGTGTCAAGTGTCTAAAATTAAACCCAAAATAAATACACTAATGAAACCCGTATTTGGATCTCGAATCATTTCTAGTTCCCTCATCCATGCTTTATCCCATATCTTCCATATAACAATGAGATTTTTCCTGTAACATATCTAGAAAACAAAAAGTCTATTTGGGTACCAATAAGGCAACCCGATTAGGGTGTGAGTACAGCTCAGTAGGCCACCACCAATGGGGTATAAAATAATATATAGTTAATAGAAAGTGTATGTAGTTGTATAAATACATAATTAAAATTCATAAGTAAATAGTTATCACATTATCAATTAATCTTTATTTAACAACATAAACCCCCGAACTCTCACAGACACTTGTACCTTAATGATTTCTTTGGCTCATTCTGAAGCCTGATGTATGTTTAATGGATTCCTTATCTCATAATTCCATTTTTACAATTCAATACCTACTTTTTCTCATACCGGGTCCTGAAGTATGTCTGATGAATATCTTATCTCATAATGTCATTGATACCATTATTTAATTCATAATTGAATTCCCATGTTACCATTCATACATCACACAATAGAATGACCATGTTCCCATTATTTAATTCACATAACAATGACCATGTTACCATTCATACCTTACACATTATAATGACCATGTTCCCATTCTTTATTTCTACTAGGACCAATAGGTACCTATATACCCTGAGAGGGGGGTGAATCAGGATATGGATATTCTTTTGAAAATTTTTCCTGCCCCACTAGATGTTGACGACTTTATTACAAGGGTCACATTGTTTTAACTTTTATTTTTATTATGATCACTTATCTTTCTTCTTTTTATGATGATGATGATTTGAATGCAATGTAAGGAAGCAAGTAGGCAGACACATAGATTTTTACTTGGTTTACCCTCACTGGGTTACATCTAAGGAGCATACAACGACGATGTGCCACTCTACCAAATCCACAAAGGCTCACTACCAATAATTTTCATGCTAGATAACTTCTATGCCCATGATCACTACCTTTACAATGTTTAGGGTCAGCTCACTACTTTCCCAAGGGTCACTCCCTCTTTCTCTCAGTCTGGAACACTGCCGGTGGAGAGGATCATATTCTTCCTCTTCTTTTTCCCACTGCTCTGGAAAGGATCCACTCACAGTTTATAGACATATAGGTCTCTTCATTATAACTAATGAATACATTCTTAAATTTTGATAGATGCTCTGCTGACGTCCAAATTTCACCCACAGATGATTCTCACTTTGCACCGGGTGGACCGGACAACCCCATATTCAACGTGCAGCCCTTATGGCACCTTGCGCGTAATTCCTTTGCATTGTGTGAAATTCCCTTTTTGCACAACAACCCACTTTAATGCGCATCCTCACAATATTATGCACAACTTCTACAATGCCTTGCGTGCAATTCTCTTATTTTGTGCGAAATCCACTTTTCGTGCAAGACCACTTTACGTGCCAATACAAATTTTACCCGCAACCTTATCTTTTCATGCAACACCAGACTTTACACGCAAACTTAAAGTTTACGAGCAACTCCCTTGCTAACTTCAATTTTGCGCACTAGATATCAGGTATTTTCTATATCATGAACTCTTCAATGGAGGGGGTCACTTCATATTTATAGGAAAAATTGACCCCGCGTGAAAAACCCTCATTGAGCGCGTAATTAAATTCGAGCGCGAAAAAAAAATCTTCCACGCAACACCATATTTCGTACACTACTCCAAAAATTTTCACACATCAATCCTTTTTCAATTTTCTAGCTTTAGACCTCGAAAAATTTCTTATGCGAAATACCTCATCCCTCTATTTCACGCATCCCACTGTTTTTCCGTGCATCCCTCTGTTTTTTGCCTCCAGATCGTACATTCCTTTTTCGAGGTTCTTCAATCAATCATTGATTGCTGAAAGCATTCCTTGAGCCCTACAAATCACCATGTACACCCCCTTAGTCGACACACAAATACAACATGGTCTGCTTTCTCGACAAACACAACATGGAGGCCTTTTTCTTCAACAAACACAATCACCTCAAAAATGCTTCAATGATACCTTGAGGGATTTTTGACCAACAATTTCACAACTAAATAACCAAGTTACCATTCATAACATACACATTATAATGAAAAAGTTCCCATTATTTAATTTTAAACTAAATTTCCATGTTAGTATTCATAACACATAATTAATTCAACACATAAACATCCATATAAATTCCATTACTAATTCAATAATTATTTAACCATAGAGATTCCATTATTTAATTCAATAATTAACTAATCACATAAATATATTAATTATTTCAATAATGAATTAACAACATCATGTAAATTAATTAATTCTATAATTAATTAATAACATAAATTATATTAGTCAATTAAACAATTAAATATCTACGCAAATTTCACTACTAATTCAACTATTAGTTTATCACATAAATACCCTTAATTAATTACACAATTAATTAAGTACATCAATCACATTAATTTATTCTTCAATTAATTAATCAATATCCACAAACTGAAAATTCCATAATTAATTGCACAATTAATTATCTCATTCACAAGCTCAATATATCATAATTAATCACAAAATTAAAGATTTCAATCCTAAAATCTCAATATCTCACAATTAATTCTACAATTAATTATCTCAATCTATTATTTCCAAAATCCCCAACTTCACATTTCTTTAATTAATTAATTCACCAAATTAATTAATTCAGTCAAGAAATTTTTTTGCCAAATATCTAATAGAAATTATAAAATAACATATACATAATTTAAATCAAGACTTTGGGATTTGTATTATAGACCAACTGACTCGATTCGTTGACAAGGAGTCATCCAACAGAAATCCCCAAAATTTGAGCAGCACAACGACATAGAACAAGATGTGAATCTAAAACCATAAATCAATATTGAAAAAATAATTATCTCTTAAATATATATATATATATATATCTACAATAATATATATAGATAAAAAAACAAGTTATATATCCAATCAAAATAAGAATTACAAACCCTATCTAAAATAGGGGAAGAAAGGAGAAGGAATGAGAAACCAAGTGAGATGAGATTATCATACTAAGAAGGGTGCATATATTTGATATAGTCTTTGAATCACAAATAATAGAGGTCATAAAGACTTTTAATCCATCTAGGAGGCTCCAAAATCATGAAATATCTTCTAGGGTCGAATAGAGGTTGAATAAAAGTTAAAATGGGGGTTTGAGTGAATAAAAATATAATTTTTTGGTTATTTAAATGGTCGTGCAAGGTTAGTTGGGAAGGGGTCCATGGTTCCCCTAATGATGAGCCTAACCATGCACCTCTATTATGGGGGTGCACAGTTTTTCCTAAGAGGGTTCATGGTTTTAAAAACCGTGTGCTAACCGTGAAATTCCCATGTCCAGTGTTTCACGGTTTGATGGGCTGGGGCACATGGTTAGGGAAAACAATTCGCCAACCATGAATTTCTATTCTCCCTTCCAATTGTCTAATGTTTTCTCCCAAACACACCCCAAGGTAAAACCCAACCCAAGTATTGTCAAACAATAAAAAAATTAATACCTGATATTAATCTCAATTCAACTTCAGGAAAGGTCAGGATCTTACAAAAAAATCAATTACTCTCATGAAGTATTCATCAATGGATTTTTCATCTCTCATTCTTATGTCTTCATACTTACTATTCTAAATTTCTATCATTTATTCCTTCACTTTATTATTTCCATTGAGTATACATTCTATCTTATCCCACATAATCTATTAAGTTTTGAAACCCATCACCTTCATATAACCATTTTCTGATAAGGACATAAGAATAGAATTTCTATCCATTCCATCAACTTCTATATTTATTTTATTTGTAAACAACATAGGATAAGATTTCATAATAGGTGTAAATCCAATTTTAGTATCATCAATAACATCTAGGCCAAAATATAGGAGATAAGGTATCATCTAATTTTTCTAACCATAATAATTTTTTCCATAAAATGTAGGAATTCCTCTAATATTGATAGAATTGATATTATAATGATAAGGATTAAATAAGGGAACCTTCCCTATGATACCAATTAAAGTTTCAAAGTATTAAATTAAAACTTAGAAGTGGGTTGAATCAGATGGTCACTTTTATAAGTTGCAATACTTTTAAAAAACATAGCCCTTGAAACCTGTTAATGTTTATATCCTTATTTTTTTAGTAAATACCCATGCCTGAAAATGTTGGAAATCAAGTAAATCACATAAGATTTAAAAGGTTTTCCCTCAATGTGACAACCTACATCCTTTACATAGCCACTCCTATGGGTCTATATAAATTCTCTATAATGAATAAGTGAATAAAACTCGTTCCAAATCCCCCTAGATAGCTTCTATGTCTCAGTAGAAATTATTATACTAACATTCATCAACTTACAAATTTCATTACAAACAATTGAGCCAAAATAAAATAATAAATACTTTCTTGAAACAACTCCACAAATTCTTTATCTGGAATCCTCAGTCCGATGTGGAATGTCCGGATTCTCTCATTCCGATGGGGATGGGTTCAATGGATTTAGTCCAATGAATTTAGTATAATAGAAACATTACGACAAAATCATTATCAATATATATTACTCCAACTCTTCTCAAATTCTATGTCAGATATTACATAGTCCGGTAAACAAAACATTAAGATGTCTAACCTTATAATGAGATCTCAGTCCAAAAAGATATCTTTGACATGAATTCTATTGTGCTCCACCTTTTCCAATCACATAAAAAAGATGTAAAGTAAGAATGTATTATGCTTCTATTAGTAGGAATCCTAGAAATATAAAAGAGAAAAACTGGAAAACTTTTTCTACTTAATTAAATTAAAAAACGTCAAGATCTACGCATATTTGAATTTGAATTTTGACCACATAAACTCTTCACAAATCTGCTGAAATCTTATTGAGTCTTATTTGTAATTATTATTATTAGACTTCTAAAATTTTCTTTGGTATGATGGAACTTCATTAGATCATTATGATGTAACTTACTTAGCTCATTAACATGGAACTTCCTCAACTCATTATGACATAACTTCCTCATCTCATTCTGAATTGACTTTCCTCATCAGAGTTAGTCTGGTTGAATTTTTTCTTAGATTTATTCAAATTGAAATTTTTTCTCAAAGGAAATCTTGATTGAATTTCCATCTCAATGTCATTATGACTGAATTTCCTCCTCAGAGTCAGTCTGATTGAATTTCCTCCTCATATTTAGTCTAATGGGACATCCGTAGATTTAGTCTAATAGAATCCTCATAATGATGGAATTCTCATAATGATGGAAATTGCATTCTACAACATTGAAATTCTTCCAACCTCACTAGCTATAACTCATTCATACTTTTAAAAACATCTGTTCTCGGTAATTCTGGATCCGATGAATACTATTACATGATTTCTATACCTAAGAAAATCTTTATGATTCCTCTATTTCTTCAAAATCTTTTATCATGAGAGTTTTCATAATTTATGATAACTTCAAGATTGGAAAAGCACCTTCTGCCTTACATAGGAAATTATTATGACTTCTATTACTTTCAAAATATTGTTTCCTTTCAACCAAAACACAATACGAATAGTTTCACCTATTATCCCCCACTTCATCATAAGTGTTTTATCAAAATTATTATAGAAAATTTATGATATTTGAGACTTAAAAACTAGAAAACCATCATCTGACTGAATGTTAGAATGTTTAAAACTTTCTAACTCCTAACATCACCACCTTTATTCAAACTCTTCAACAACATTCTGAATTTATATCCAACACTGAGTCGAATAAAACGTGAACATCATGCGAATACATCAAAGACCAATGATGTGTCAGATCAACAACTTTATTATTCAAACAAGTTATCCAATCAGTGATACACGGTTTGATACTTGGTGTTTGGTTTTACTCAGTCTGATCATAGGTATCCTGAAAACAACTTTCTCTAAAAAACATTCTCCCTATTTATGATTAGTTTTGAAAATTTAGAAACATTCACCTATTTTTCAAAAATCATTATTTTTCAAAAGATTAGTTTTCTACAAATACATATCTTTTTACAAAAAAACATCACGATGGTTATTTAGTATACCATACCATTAATGAAATGGAAAGAAACATATGTTGTCATACTTGCATTTTTTGGTTTGGAAAGTGTTTTTTAAAGCCTATTTTAGGATGAAACTTTAACCTTGAGGTTTAGAATGTGACTTTATAGGATAACTCAAAGAAAAAATGGTATATTACTAATATGAACCATTAGAGAAAAAAGTAATAGTGGAAAGACATTCCATATTCCTTGAGAGGAAAAGCATATCTAAAAGTGATAGTGGGATTTAGATAGAATTAGATGAAGTTGATACTCAAGGTACATAAGACGTGTCATAGGAATAGGTTCTATAAATCCCCATGTAAGAAGAAACTATTCTAGAGACACATGTAATGTGTGTGAGTACAAGAGACGTTAGAGAACCAGAAGGGTATGGTTTTTTATCACCAAGGATGGTGACTAATTATTAGTTTATAATAATGATCCTATAACCTAAAAGGAAGAATTAACTGGCATAGAAGTTGCCAGGTGATAATAATGCATCAATTCTAAAATGGATTCCATCTACCAAAATCAGGTCTGTATTTTGGTAGATCCTACAATGGATGTAAAACCCATTGGTTGCAAGTGGGTATTCAATAAGGAACGAGACATTGAAGGAAAATTCAGTACCTATAAGGTATGAATGGTTGTAAATGGATTTAAATAACATTAAGAAATTAAATTAGATAAAACCTTTTCACCAGTTTTAATGTTGAGATCTATAAAAATTATACTTGACATTGAGGCTTATCGCGACAATGAGATTGGAGAAATGGATGTCAAAACTGCCTTACGTAATGGGAACCATCAGGAAGATGTTGATATAAAACAACCTGAAGGTTTTGTGACTCTAAAGTTTGAAAATATATATAAATTGAAAAAAAATCCATTTATGCATTAAATCTGGTATCTAGGATATGGAAAATTCATTTTGATGAATATATAATAGAATGTAGTTTCATAAAGAATGAATGTGATCCTTGTGTCTAAAAACATTTTAGTGGGATTTCATTCATTTTATTAATAGTATATATTGATGACAGATTACTTATAGGAAATCAAATACCAGTCTTACAGTTTTTTAAGATGTGGTTGAATAAACGCTTCTCTATGAAGTACTTGGTTGAGACATCATAAATATTTTGAATCAATATCTATCATGATAGATCCTAGAAGTTTATCATCCTAAGTCAAAGTACATACATTGATAAGATACTTAAGTTTTTTGGTATGGAAAAATCCAAGAGGGGACTGTTTCCAAGGTCACACGACATTCATCCTTCCAGGAAAATGTTTCCCCAGATACACGGGGAAACAAATATAATTTAAAGTATTTTCTATGCATAAGGGATTGGGTCATTCATGTATATTATGATATGTACTAGGATAGATGTTTCCTATTCATTATGTGCAATAAGAAGATATCAAGATGATCCAGCTGACCTCAATTAGATGGCAGTCAAGAGTATCATTAATTATTTGAGGTGTACTAAGGATATGTTCCTAGTTTATGGAGTATATGGGTAACCAGTCATCAAAAGATATGAATATTATAGTTTTAAAACTTTTCAAGATGACATAAAGTCACAAACGAGATACATATTCACTTTTAATGT
Organism: Viscum album; assembly: GCA_963277665.1. NCBI lineage: Eukaryota > Viridiplantae > Streptophyta > Magnoliopsida > Santalales > Viscaceae > Viscum > Viscum album. The sequence continues at coordinate 955,459,141 of OY728148.1, read as the reverse complement.
AGGTATGGTGAGCTGGAAGAGCTCAAAAAAGGCTATGATCATAGATTTTACAGGAGAGTCCAAGTATATTGTGACTTCTGATGTAGCTAAATAAGCATTATGGATGAAAAAAAGAATTCAAGATCCTGATTTGGTACATAATTTTAAATATCCTATTACACTGTATTTTTATAATATTGTAGTGGTGTATCTCATAAAAGAGCCAATTACACATCAATGGACGAAGCATGTACTTTGGATGTATCATCTCTTGAGGTATTTTTTGAAGAGAGGTGAGGTTTTAGTGAGAAGTATTTCTAAAGAAGAAAATATATCATTCCCCTTGACTAAATTCTTGACTCACCATAAATATGACAATTAAGTGAGTTTAATTGGACTGAAAGTTATAGTGAGTTGGATCTTGTCCTCATTGAAGTTTCATGAAGTTGGTGTTCTAGGATTATCTATTTGTAATTTAATTACAAGTATGTTCGATATATTGAATATTAATAAAAAACATTATTAAATGTTGTCCATTTTTATACAATACTCTAATATAATAATGTACTAGAGTATATGTCACATTGATAAGGTCATAACAGTTCTCCGTTATATTGAGAACCTTGAAGTGTTATGATTATATTCTTAAAGAATGTTCTTATCTTGGATAACATACTATGATGGGACACATAGTTCATAGACTGTTAAGTGAGATAAATCATAATAGGATGAGTCTTAGTATCATGATGTTCTCACTTGGTAATCACCAATATGGGAGATTATCAGAAATAATCACTGGTAGGAATTCCACATGTTTTGGTGTCATCAGATATTCCTATATGCGAGCATGTGTAATGGTACTTGGACTTTAAAATTATCATTAATGAATTTTATAACTCATGCACTTAGATTTTATGATTAAAACCATTATGACATATATTCATGGAATGTTAGGTTACATTGTTCTTGTCATGACTCACATGTCATTAATGAATAAGATAAAGAAGGATTTATCCCTTCTATATTTATGGATGCTAATATCTCATCCATTTGATTGAAATAGAACCATTTCATTAAATTCCACGAACATGGTGTAACAATGTGTTTATTTTAGATATTTAAAGAAATAAGTACTATGAAAATAGGTTGGTGACATAGATGTGCAACCTTATTGATGAGATATTATGATAAAGGGATTATATTATATAGGGATTGCTCATTTTTAGTTTCAATCATTTCAAAATTAATTTATTTCCCTTGGGTTCCTCGAATCATTTCTAGATAGTAATTTTGGACATTAGGAAATATCTCTTGATGCCAATTTGAAAGAATCCTAGAGGGTCAAATACTAAGTGTTTCTGATGATCTTGATTAAATACAATTTGAATTTAATTAATTGAATAAATATTATTCTCAAGACTGAGGTATAATTTTATGCATGTTTTATTGATCCAAAATATATATTGATTAATTAAATATTTAAATTAAATATTTATTTAGGTTTTTAATAAATTAAAGGAGAGTTTGAATATACCAAGGCCATTTCTAATAAATAATATTAATTAAAAATATGGTTAGATAATATTTTTTGAAGCTGAAGTCTGAGCGCACCATAGAATAATAATAAGAATATTATTATTATGTGGAATGAGGTTTATTAAAGGTCTTAGAATGTTTTTAGGTCTAGAATGCAATAAAAAAATATCCTATCCTAAAATCTACCTCAATAAATAGCTTGTTATTGCTATTGTGAAAGTAATTGAAAATAGATAATTGTTTCAAATAATGTATTTTCTTTTAACTCCTCTATCTCTCTCCCTTTCAAGAAAAACAAATGTTTGAGAGATTTATTCAAGATTAAAGAATGAGTGATCAATAATGAACAACACAAGACATTTTATTCCCCACACTAGCACATAGATATCATTTAACATTTATTGGATATCAATGGAGCATGTGTGTATGTTTTCTAGAGTGATTCTATTCTTGGATCCTCATAGCATAATGAAGGCAATTTGAAAGGGAATTTTCAGATGATTAACATCATTAATGATGAAATATTCTTAAGATAATGTAATCATTTTTTATGACATTAAATAAATTAATTAAAAATTTGATGTTCAAGTTCCTCACTCTTGGATTTGAGCATATAAACATTAAAAGAAATTTTATTATATTTCCCACCACAACATGATTCCACTACTCCTGAAACCATCATAAGGTTCCACTCTTCAAGTTCCTTTGGTAGTATGGATAGGTCCAATAGGAGATGTGGGAGCAGAAGACTAATGTTCAAGCTCAGTGGATGTCGAGTAGTACGTACACACAGTTCCAATAAGTATGATCACTAGTCTCATGGCCATATCTTGATTACTTTTGATATATTGACTTTCCATTCAATATTGAGTTGAAACAAATATAGTCGGGGTTGTAGCATCTTGGTTAACCCACAACCACTTGTTTTGTGATATTAGATTTTATGATTTATTTTTCATTTATTATTATCACTGAATACACTAGTTAAACATGATCACACTTGTTAAGGATGATTTAGTGGTGTCCTACTGAATTTTATTACTCACTACTTGCATAAAAATATAGATGCATATTCAAACATTATGTTTAGGGATTTGGATAAGGAAAAGGGACCTGTGGTTGATGGATGAGAAAATGAGAATGGAGATGGCAGTATATCGAGATGGACTCTGGAGGACCCTGAAGTTTTATTTATTTATTTATCTGCCTATTATTACTCTAGTTTGAATTTCCACTTTAGAAGCCCATTATGATTATATGACATGTGCCTCATCTTTAAGTTTCTACATAATTACTCTAGTTGCTATTATATTGTTTATTATGTATTATTTGTATTATGACATGATATTATGGGTATAGTCTCCCCACTAATGGACTTAGGCCCTCACTGCTAGTCAGAAACATCTTGTATTCGGGGAGGAATACATGAGGTCTTGTAGCACTCCGGTTTGAACCCTACATTTTAGGTGAACACATTACAAAAACCATTAAAAAAAGACTCCATACTAAACAAATACCATTTCATTAGAGGGTTTTTTTTTCTAGTGGAAGTATTTTAAACCTTTGCCTAATTATTTAGCGGTGGTTAATAAAATATCCCTATATTGCATGTTCTCTAGTCATTTCACAGTAGTTTGATTCATTTAGCATTGGGTTTTTATGTGATTTTTTTAGAATTTATCAATAATTTTCATTTTATTTAATGGAGATTTTAAAAAAACATGAAAATAAAATAGATAAAATGAACCTAGAAACTGATAAATATGTCAGTGGCTATTATATTTATTGGTAGTTAATATTATCCACTGTTAATTATGATTCAAAATCATTTTTTAACAGTGGTTCTTAAAAATCACCTCTTAATATTTAAAAAAAATATAATTTTAAAATAAAATATAATAAAAAAATATAAATATGAAAACTTTGAAATGAAATAAACTAAAACATAAATGCACAGTAAACCCATCATAAATACATCATACAACACTTAAAATGATGTTATGTCGGTTCCAACATTTCAAAAATAAACTATGGTAATTTTTCTATGATTTCATGGAAATGTGGAAACATTTTCCTGGTTTTGACCCCCCCCCCCCCGAAACATGTTTTTAAAGGCTTAAGTACCTTTTAAAACTATTTACCAAGCCATTTTGACAACACTTAATATCAGATTGACATTATTTATACACTACAAAAAAAAAGTTGTTGTCCCATGATTTGACATAAATCTGATGTTTTTTTCTATGGCTTTGAAAGTTGCATGTTTTAGGGTTTTAAAATACTAAAAATGAATTTATGGGAATCCTAATAAAACTGTAACTCAAAATGGCATCTCATCTATTAATATATTTGAAAAATCCACCTATGGTTATTGAATTATTATTGCATGGAAATCGAATGATTTTTTCCTGGTTTTGAACCCCAGCCACATGTTTTTAAAGGCTTTGTTACCTTTATAAATAGTTTACTAAGACATTAAAACTACATCACACATCATATTGATGTTTTGTTAGTGAGTACATGTCAAAAATAACTAATTGGTATATTTAGCCTGATTCCACATTAATATGAGGTCATTTTACTTTTTTTTGAAAATTTCACACATATTTTAGTGTTTTAAAACACAAAAAACACATTTACGGGTATCCATGGAAAATAATAACTTAGAATGATGTTCTGTTTTTTCCAACATTTCAAAAATAAATCTATTGTTGTTTTACTTTTATTTCATAGAAATCTACTGATGTTTTCCTGGTTTTGAACCCCATATACATGTTTTTAAAGGATTCAATATCTTTAAAAATTGTTTACCGAGTCATTCCGACCACACCACATGTTAGATTGATGTGTTGACTTTGTGTAAACGTCAAAGATAACTCAATAGTTAATTTAGCCTTATTTGACATCAATATGAGTTATTTTTCTATCGGTTTAACCATTATATTCTTGTTTTACTCTTTTAAAACACTAAAAATGTGTTTATAGGCATCCCAGGAAAATCATAAATCATAATGACATTTTATCTATTTCTACATTTCAAAAATTAATTTATACTCATTTTCAAAGGCATTCTAACCTTTAAAAATAGAATACCATCCATTCCGACCACATTTCATATCATATTGATGTAATCTATTAATACACATAAAAAAACTAAACAATGGTTTTTTCATGACTTCATGTCAATCTAAGGTCTTTTTATATTGTTTTGATTGTTACATGCATGTTTATGTGGTTTAAAACACTAAAAACCCACTTATGAACATTACAAAAATTTTGTAACACATAATGACATATCATCAGGTCCTACATTTAAAAAATCAATAAACAATTTTCTTTCTATCTGGTTTTATGGAAATATGATGAAATTTCCCTAGTTGTGACACCCCGACACACATTTTTAAATGCTTTGATGCCTTTAAAATTTATTTACTAATTCATTCCAACCACACTGCACGTCGGAATGATATTTTATATGATTACATGTCAAAAATAATTCGATGGTGGTTTTCTTATGATTTCATGTCAATATGAGGTTTTTTTCATTGGACTGAAATATTATACACATATTTTAGTAGTTTAAATCACTAAAAATGATTTTACAGGAATCCCTGGAAAACTTTAACTTGGAATAACATGTTGTTGGTCACTACATTTTAAAAAAAAATATCCATGGTTATTTTCCTCTAAATTTATGGAAATCCAACATCAGTTTTCTAATTTGGACCCACTATCATGCATTTTTAAGGGATTTAGTACCTTTAAAAACTATTTACTGGGGCATTTTGACTGTACTACATGTCAAATTGATAATTTTTATATGACTACATGTCAAAAATAATTCAATGGTGGTTTTCTCATGATTTTATGTCAATATGATATCGTTTTCTATGGTTTGAACCATTAAACAAATGTTTTAGTGTTTTAAAACACTAAAAATACATTTACATGCATCTTAGGTAAACTATAACTTGAAATGATGTGTCATCTATTCCCAAATTTCAAAAATCAATCCACAATAATTTTCCTATGATTTTATGTTGATATGGAATCTAATTCCTATTTTTGACTCCCCCTCCCCCCACACACAAATGTTTTTAAAGGCTTTGGTACCGATACAAACTATTTACTGTGTCAAAACTGTGAAAATGAGCTTGAATTATTTTCTAACTTAAGGATAACAATATATAATTTATTTTTTATGTGTAGGAATCAAACACACATCAATCTAGCACAAGATGTTGGTTTTATGACTCGAAGTGCATGTTTTCAATATAAAAGTGCCATTTTAGTTTTATTTAAGGAATTTGTATGTGTTCTTTGAAAATGTGAGAGTGGTCTATGAAATTTAGAATATACCTTGATATGATAAATAATAAGGCTTGAAATTTCATTGGGGATTGTTCTAGTATTCCATTGAAATTTAAAAACTAAATCATTTTCCATTTTCTCTCACCATTGATCCTATGTTTTATTATAAGAGTCATGTTCTCTCACTTTTCCATTCAACAATGAATTTTATATTTGTGATTCGCTATCAATTGAACTACTCGAACCCCCACTAGGTGTAGTAGTAACTGATGATGACTCCCTACTAAAGAATACAGATGGAGTAGGTCCAGAACCCATCCCCTATACATGTCTGGGATTCTCCTTCCCTAAAACAATTGGAACTTCATCGTTCTGGGAAACTGATGATGATTTTGAAGGGTTCACATCCCATATTTCTTTAATTTGAACTTGTTAATACAAAAATAAAAACATTTATTTTTAAAAATATTTGAACATCATAATATAATCTAATTAATACATTTTTTATTACTATGTATTATTATTTCATTACTATAAAAACATAATATTGAAAAATAATTTATAACAACAAATAATCCTTAAACCCAATTAATTAGTGTTGGCTAGATGTATCAAACGATGCTAAATTAGAATCATTTTATCCATGTATCCAGCCCCATTTAATTGGGTTTACGGATTTTTTTGTTATAATATATTTTTCATTATTTTTTTTAGAGTAATGAAATAAAATGAAATGATAATGAAAAATACTTACTCTAACATCATTGGTATGGTCATTTACAAAACTGACACCATATTTTCTATGCACTTTAAACCACATCTATGTATGGACAACAGAGTGAACTAATTCATTAGCATTTATAAAAAATATAACCATGTTAGAAAAAATTTTACATCTGATAAAATGATACAAATAATAATGAATAAAATACAAACCAACATTATTCTTTTTCTAAAAAAACTCTAAGACACACTGATATGAAGAATGAATTATTTCTCATGATTCATAGTATTGATTTCAATAATTCTTACAAAAATAGCAACACTAATAAAAATTATAGAATTTTTTTATGTTATTACGATACCCTAAAATATGAAATTACCTCATGAGATGCATCTATGTTAATATCGACAAACGAATTCCATTTCACATTGAGAAATACAATCACACACATCCTCATACATCTATCATGATCTCAAAGATATTTCATTAAACTCATGTCATAATATTCATTTAAAATCTAGCCCTTTATTTCCTAATTTTCCCATTGTGCATGGGCGTGAAATAGATCATGGGACAACCAAATGAAAAAACATCTAGAAATAAAAATCATAACAATGTATAAGTATATTACAAAATTTTATTCATGTCATGTAAATTAGTTATCAAGGAATATTAAATTAAATTAACTTTAATTAAGTATCAAAAACCTCATTTTTTCAGGTTGTAGGAATATGCCTCCAATATTTATACTTAATACGAATGATCATTGTATCACAAATAAGCTGCCTAATAATCTGCCCATAGATTCTGGACACATCATCAGTTGGCACCCCAAACTCATCTAATGGGTGGATAATATTGAATTCCTTTAGGTCTCATACATCTTTCATGTTAATATTTATATATCTTATATTGTTATTTTTATCCATTTGAAAAATGAATTAAACAATAAATAAAATATATAGTTTTTTACAATGGCATACATACCAGTAATAGTAACTCACTGATATCCACAAGATGAAGGGATGACCAACTGCTCCATAGCTGGATGTGAATTGGATGGTGGGATACTAAAAACATCTAGGGAATGGCTGGCTTTCTGGTAGTCTCAAGTACAACCAAAACACTCAAATACACTGAGGCTGATGGTAGTTGTGGTGTGCTCCGAGATGATAACTAGCTAGAATTTTAAAATTAATTTGTTCTGATAATTCTTTCAATACAATTGGTTCAGATATATTAAATGTATAGAAAATTAAAAACTAATAATTATTTACAAAAAGAAAAAAGAAAAACTAGAACAATGTATATATGTATGAACCACTTATCAATGAAGAATTGTTATATATTTTCAATACCAATTTATACATTCAATTATTATCATCTTCATTATCGTTATTATTATAAACCTCCGTTTTGATGAGTGCTTCATTTTCACCCTCTATTGCATGTTCTATTGTTTCCATATTGTTATAAAAAAATTATTCAATGTTTTGTGGTTGATTAGGTTCACTTTCACAAAGTACCAATTGATCTTCATCACTCATATCATATATGTATCTCAACATTAAGTGTAAAAAAACTCTAACTTTAATGTATTTCATTATCCACATAATAAACTATCTTCACTTAGGAAGGCAAGATAAATGGATCATTCTCTACATGCTCATTGGTATGGATAAATCGAGAGAAGTTGATAGAAGTAAAATTTAATGAATCATTCATTATTCACATATCAATATTAACCCACTTTCTTTTGAATAAGACAATAAAAACTAACCCTAATAGTTTAATTCAATTATATCATCCATATTTCCATAATATCTCACCTTTTTAAGTGTAAATACACCACTATTTTGAGTTTTTAAGTCTTCTTCCTGATAAATGGTACGAATCCTAAAGCCATGAATATTGTAGGCATCAAATATATTCGACATTCGTAGAGGAAATCAAGAAAAAAAACATAAAATAATATGATATTTTAGCATGATTTTCAAAATTCATTATATAGAAAAATATATATAAAGTTTTAGTTTTAACATAGAAAAAATATCTACATGTCAATAATATCAATATGAGAATATACTTACTTGATGGGTGATCCATTTGACAATATCCTTATTAACATATTTTTTTAATTCCATCTCATTTCAAGATCTACCCCATAATCACTAATTTGTTTGACATCACAGTTCTTCAATAAATTGATCTGTAATAAGACTACTGAGCATAATATATCTATGTTATTATAGAAACTCTAATTCATTTATTGTAAAACTTGACCCCTTTTTAATTTGTTATCCAATAATTAGAAATATTGATAATTATTTTTCAAAATGATAATTAGTGGAGATATCATCAAAACATTAAACACGATGGAATCTAGCCTTAATCCCATCCAAATACATTGAATACAAGGTCAATCACTCTTTGGATATGTATCCTTTAGAAATAAAGCCTTTTGGTTGATATGTATTCATCATTTATGATTTAATATGACCTTTATACATGATGAAAAAAATAAGAAACATATAAAAAAAATTATGCAATAATTTAATAAAATTAAATTCACTAATGAAAATAAAAATAATATCATTGTACCTCTCAATTGGATACATCAATTGATAATGTTCTGGTCAGCTAATTTTAGCTTCTTCAACCAAATGAACAATCAAATGAATCAACACAGTGAATAATGAAGGGGGAAAAACATCAACAAATAAAAAAGTGTCAAAAAAATTATTTCATGATGTTTATAAAGCTCAATTGGATTAATATTTTTTCTACAATGATCTTTGAAAATGGTACAATAGTTTATTTTTCAGTCAACATATTACAATATGCCAATGAAAAACATTGTTCCATAAAAATACATGAGTTGTGACATTTCAATCCATGTAACGTTCAATTTTTTTAGTTAATGCACCTTGATATATTACTTGAATATCCATATTCCACTTTTAAATTCTTTAATGATTGAAGGAATATGCCATTCTCTTGATTTTTCATTCTAGAAATAGTTGAAGGATAGTTTCCATTATCATTTTCCCAAAAATCGTGCTTTATATTCTTTAACTCCAAACTCTTATGATCATTAAAGAGATCCTTTGATTTACCCGTCTCATTATGAAATGTGAAAATTACATTACTACAGAATTTTTCCTCAATATTCATTATGTCATGATTATAACATATCAAATTAAACTCCTAATAAGGAATTTTGAATAATTACCCATTATTTTCTTATACCAGATGCTTCAAATATTGTACGGTGTACCCTTTTCCCCTTCATTAAAATGATTATATTTTCAAAATTCTTCAATGAAAATCATTAATTGTCCCATGATTTCTGAACCTAATAACACTTTTAGTGGATTTCTCATTTTAATATCTTCATTGAATTGTGTCTTGTTAAACCTTGATTTTTGAGATGAAATAAAGAAATCAATAATGATTCATAAAAAATCATTTTCTTCTATGAGTTAATTTTAGATGAACAAAATTACAAACTAGACAAGACAAACTAGTATGAGTGTTCCAATAAGATAAATTTCCTAATCCAGGAATGTTAGTAATTATATATATTAAATTAGCATGTATTTTTAATAGTTTTCTCATGGAAGTGTCATATGTTTCCATTCCATCATCTCATAATCCTCACAATTATTTGATTAGAGGTTAAAGGTTTACATCAATTCCATTTCTAGGAATTTTATTTCTAGAAATAATCATCGAAATAAAAAAATAATATTGATTCATACACATCTATGGGGGTAGATTATAAGGGATTAAAACAACTAGCCAAATACTATAATTAGAACCTAAAGTACAAAAGGGGTTAAAACCGTCAGAATCCAATCCCAAACATGAATTCATAATATTTGAAGAAAAATATAGATATAATGAATCAAACAATTTCTATGATGTTGAATCTTTTGGATGTCTCGTCAATCCATCATTATTATCTTGATCATGTCTCTTCATTTTGTATGTAGTCATAGATGCCATGAATAATCTTTTCAACCATCATATCAGAGGAAAGTAATGAAATAAAGTTGCAGGTGTTTTCTTTTTTTTCTTGGGGTTGCATTGATTTATACTCTCATTGTTGTTCATTGACTTTCATCTACTTTTATGACATCTTGTGAATTCTCCTTTGTCGGACTCTTCTCCCTAGTAAAGCATGCAATCATTAAGGAATTAATGTATCTTTGTATAATACAATCCAAATTTAATTATGAATTTATTAATCTCATAGAATGATGCAAGGACCATAGTTTCACTGAAAGCATCATGAAGAAACTCTAAAATCACGTACATTTTTATGTCAATAATTTCACAGAGACAGTTTATATGATACACCTTAGGTAGAAAACAAAACATTGAATATTTATCACACCCTTCTTACAGTTCTTGATGCACGTCCTTACCTAATTCATAAAGATAATTTTTTTGGTCGTTGAACATATTATAATTATTAATATTCTCAGGGTCAATTGAACGTTTTTTTGATCTATTGAAATATTGGACATTATATCATGCAAATAAAAATGTTTCATTTATCAAATTTCAAACTGAATTCCCCTCTGGAGGGTCACTTTGTGTTTCGTTGATAGGATTATATTTGTTTTGAATTTCCATAACAATATATTTACCATGCCAAATCCTATATAAATACTGAGTAGAATATTGTTTTTATATAAAATGATAATATACTTCGTTTCTATTTAACCATCACTTGAATTTTCAATCAGGACATACACATTTTATTCTACCATCCACTGGTCAGTTTTTTATGACATAATTTTTTTTTCAAAATCTTTTCATAATGAGGTGTGTTTCGAGGTAATGTAATCCATGTTTCATCCATAGGTTATGGATTTTAACTCTTCTCCCTGTATATTCAGATATAAAGATATAAATGGTTAATCAAACAAGTACAATTAAAAGTAAACATCAATTAACTTCATTAATGTTGGTCACCTAATTTTTCCTATAATTCTATAAATATAGTATATAAAATCATGGTTAATATACATGTACACTCAGTATGTTCTTACTTTGAATGTCTCATGCCTGTGTGGAAGAATCATACTAAAACATTAGTGAATAGTCAATAAAACGAAATAGTTTCCTATAATCTAATCAACCATTATCCAAAACTCACTAAGTCTAACTCACCAAGAATTCCGGAGGTATAAATGATTAATGTAGATGCACACTATTTATAACCCCACATACAGACAAGCATTCATCATATAAATGATTCATGATCCCCATTTATAATAGTCATTAATGATAGTTATGTGTATAGTATTCCTAAGTGATAAAATTTATCATTTGATTGTACAATATGATATACTAAATAATGATATATCAAACCAATCATGCAATATTAAAAAATTACACATTACGATTGCGTATTCAACTCTCCGAGAAATGGGGGAGAGGGGTCGCAATTGGGGATCTCTATCAAGGAGAAGGGGGGTCATTGTGGGGTCATCATCAGGTCTCAAGTGGGGTTGGGGTCACGATGATCATATGTGAGAGTGGAAAAAGGGGTGGTCACCATTAAGGATGAGGTGTTATCCATCGGGGGGAAGTGGGGGAGGGGGGAGAGGTATGTTGGCGGAGATAAGGGGGTTTAGTGTCGGGGAGATGTGGGGTCTAGGGTGAGGGGCAGTCACCTACATTGGGGAGAGGTGCGACTAAGGGGGAGGGGTGGTCGCTAGTGTCGATGATAGGTTGGGTAGAGGGGGGTAATCACTAGAGATGGGGAGAGTCATGATCGTGAGTGAGGGGAAATTGCTAGAATTGGGGAGAGGCGGGATTGAGGGATAGGGGCGGTCACTGATGTTGGTGGAGGCGCAGGGTCGAGGTGGAGGGGTGGTCATCAACGTTAGGTAAAGGTGGGGCTGAGGGATCGGTGGGGGGTTGGGGGGACAGAGGGAGTCACTAGCACTGGGGAGAGACGTGATCGAGGTGGGGGTGGTCACCAGTGTTGGGGAGAGGCGAGGCCGAGATGGAGGGGTGATTTCCGACGTCGAGGAGAGGCACCGCCAAGTGGGAGGGGATGTCGCCAGCATCGGGGAGAGGCACGACCAAGGGAGCGAGGGGGTTAGGGCATCAGGTGGAGGGGGTAGGGTCAGTTTTTTTTAAAAAATATTAGCATCGGTTTCATTGAAACCACCCATATATTTAGAATATATTTAATAATGTTTTTTTAGTAGTGATTATTAGAACTGTCACTAATAAACTTTCACTAAGACTACTCTTTTTTGTTGTGCTAGATAACATTGTTTGACTGAATCTTACCCTAAAAGTGACATATAAAATTTATTATCTATTCTAAAGCTATAAAAATCACCAAGAAATACCATCTCTCTAACCTCTCAAACAATTGTATTTCTCTCACTGAATTTTTTTTCTCACTTTATGAATTTTATCAACCATATAACTTCTATTAGTTTAAGGAATTTATCTCACTACAAAAATTATGACCCAAGGGAATTTATTTTTTACATTAATGAATTTTATTCACACCAAGATCTGATATAGTATATACATGCATAACATCATATTATATCTTCATATGACATCAATTAATTTTGAAATGAAATCATTGAATCATTGTACAAATGTAACATCCCAAACCCGGATGTCACTCAACTGTTCCCCAAGCCTGGTTGGCTACATGGCCTCAAGCACATATTCCCAAATGCTAGAGGATTATGACTAGAAGTTAGGGACTAGGTGAGTCATTTGGAAGACTATACTCCCATTACCATAATTTATCGCAATGGATGTCAATCACATTAAATAGTGGAAGCAGATACAATAAGCAGACAATAGATAAAATAGACAAGCAAGACAAGAATATGTAACAAGCCAGAAGTGTCTCATATACCATGATGCAGATGATACATGTTTCTAGAAAATATCCAAAATAGGTACATAGAAATATAATAAAATACAAGTATCTAAAATCCAAAATGACCGAAAAGGGCCCTCGTAGCATCACACGCCCCATCTTAATCTTATGATCACATGCTCTAAAACAATGATCAACAAATAATTTTAGGGAGCTTTCCCCTATTATCATCTGTAACTATATAATCTGTTTGGGTCCCCAAGGAGGCCCAAATAGGATGTGAGGAAAAAATCCCAATAGGTTTCCACATAAATATCTTTACAGTTCTAAGAATTACTATGAAATATGCTAAACATGTGAAAGTAAGTAGTAATGTAAGTGTCAAAGCCCAAGGAATATAACTACTGCAAACAAGTAATATTAAACAGCCTCTTGTGGCTCCCCGCAACATGTTTTGGCTCCTAACAGGGCATCTACAAGAAATATAAACAAATTACACAGCCATTCCACATAACCATCCATATCATGTCCACACGTCCTTACCGTATAAAGAAAACTATGTAAAAAACCCACAGCCTTATCGTACAACCACAATCACATATCCTATAGTCATGCCATATAATGAAGTGTTGATCACGCAGGGTCGGATCTAAGGTGCTGAAGACCAAGGCATCCTCTTCGAGTCTCAGGAGAATCTCGATGGAAACTTGGCATAGGCACTAGTTGGAATCCTAGGATCATGTGTACCAACTTGTCCTACGTGAGTCCAAGATAGCTGGATCCAAGCGGTAGAAAAGCCTAAGGCATCTCATGGAATAAATACCAAAGGTTCATAATCAGCCAAGGTGTCCACTACCGCATTCCAGATCCAGGGAGATCCATTCATGGAATCTATGTAAATCATCAATCATTCCATGCCTTTGACAATTTCAAACCCTGTGAGTCTACCCTCTTATATAAACAATTATATTCAAAATAATTCAATGAGTATACCCCACTCATATAAACCATTACATCTCATGAGTATACCCACTCATGTACTCCACATTCATTTAATCATGTCACATGGATATACCCACCCATATATCACCAATTTCCATTTAACACATCACATGGGTATGACCAACCATTAATCATAGTTACCAACAAAACTATTTAAGCAATTTATAAACAGCCAACAAGTATACCCACTCATTTGAAAAGTTCCATTTAAGTATTTAATCATGTTAGGCATGGAATATTATAATAACACAAGGTAAGGAGGCACGATATCTCCTATGTATGTAATTCAGCCTCATTTATGTACTATTGAGCTTCCTTAATCTTTGAAAACTCGAGGTTACACCGCATGGGTAGTTCATCAATGGTAAAAACCAATGTAAACGCATGGTGCACCCCATCGGTGTCCTTAGGTTGGGTCAGAAACCACAAATGTATCTCAAAGAACCTAAGGGATTCTCAAATAAGTCATACCTCATCTATTTCAGGTTAACAATTTAAAATCTGGCCCGCGTTAAAAAGTCCAGTGGGAAGAAAAAAGGTCAATAGCTCTATAAAGAATAAAAATCCTATAGAAAAGAATAGACCACCTACATTATCTCATTAGTGGATTTATCATCAAGTATCAAGTTCCAATTCATCCTAGTTGGGAATAAATTTTAAGAACATATGAAGAACAAGAAATTAGGGAATGAAAGCCCAAATCCAAACAATGCAACTATTGTTATGAAGAATCAAGAATGGCTAAAAAGGAATCAATATATTACCGTCATGGTTCCAACATAAATGATTGGGAAAGAAATGGAATCCAAATGGGTGCTATATCTAAAAATCTATATAAGAAAGTTTTTAGGCTTCAAAATAGAGAAAAAACGCTTCTGTCCAAAAAATAGAGGCCCCTGCCTCTATTTTTAAAAAACATAGTCGGGAAATTACATGACAAGTAATTTCCTTACATGGTGTGTAATGTTGGGTTTTCCTTTAATGGGGTAAAACCCTTAAACATCTTCAAAGTTCCCAGACAAACCATTACATGTTTTAAAGCGGATAACACAGTGTGTAATCCAATTACACAATGTCTAATTGGCCTCCAACTGCTATGCAACCTTCTTGCCTATTATTTCACAAAAACAACCCAACCGGCCCATGGACCAGCTTAGGGTCTATGCCAAAAAAGAATTTAAAACATTCATACCTCGAGAAAAACCTCGGATCATACAATCTTACCCCCTTAAAGCAATTATTCTTCAAATTTCCCTTTCAATGGTAGTGAAGGTCCATTTGAAAGAACTCATGTCACTGAGCACGTATGCCAGCCTCCCGCTCCTAAGTATCATCTTGTGAACTGTCTTGCTTCCATAGAACCTATACTAGAGAAATTGACTAACCTTGTATGACCTTCATTCTCATATCAATAATATGAATTAGATTCTCCTTTAAGGATGCATGAAATTGTAACTCAACCTCCCTGGGTTGAAAAGCATGAGATGGGTCCGAATTATAATGGCGTAGTTGTGATACATGGAAGAAGTCATGCATAGCTCAATACCTATGAAGTAACTAAAACTAATAGTATACTGATCTGAATCTCTCAAGAATCTCGAATGGACCAACATATAGTGGTGAAATCTTACCCCATATCAATATCCTTCTATGTCCCAACCTTAGTGAAACACATAAAAAGACCTGATCCTTGGCCTCAAACTCTAGAGGTCATATACGGTGATCGACATAAGATTTATATCAAGATTGTGTAGTAGCCATCTACTTATGAATAAGTTGGATCTAATCGTAATTCTCTTGCATGAGACAAGGTCTCAGGAAATCTACCTCAACTGCCTCTAGCCATCACAAGGGTGATGTGCCGAGCCTACCGTACAAATCCTCGTAAGGATACATCTGTATCATTTCCTGATAATTGTCATTATATGAGAACTATTCTAGTTGAATTTATCTCTCCCAAGATCCCCCAAAATCATGGACACATTCTGTCATCATGTTCTCTAGCACTTGTATCATACACTCTGATTTGCCATCAGCCTGAGGATGGTGGACTGTGCTCAGAAGCACCTATGTACCCAGTTCCCTTTGAAAACTCTATAAGAAATGAACTCTAAGGTGGGAATCCATATTTGAAATGATTGTGTGTGAGAACCCGGGATTATTTATTATATCATGGATATACAACCTTCCATGAACATTAACATCGAAGGTATCCTTGATCAGCAATAAATGATCAACCTTTTTAATCCCATCAACAACAACCCACATAGCATCGTTACCTCAAGGTGACCTCAGTAAACCAGTCATGAAATCCATTATAAAATAAACTCATTTCCACCTTGGAATCAGTAACTTCTATAAAATCATGTTTGGTCGTTGATGTTCCTCCTTCACTTGCTGACAAGTGTAACACCTCATAACAAAACTAGCCACCTCACTTTTCATACATGGCCATTAGTATTGATGATGCAAGTCACAGTACATCTTGCTGACTCAGGAATGTAGTGCCCAAGATGAAGCAGGAAAATCCCACATCATATCCCCATGTATATCCACTGGAACCCAAACACATCCATGGATATGTAAGATCTCATCAACACCTACGGTCCAAACAGGAGGAGGTTCCTCACATTCTACACTCTCCCATAGGACTAGAACCTATGAATTCGATAACTGACATATCCTTACTTTATCCAATAGGGTAGAGGTCACAACTATGGATGTTAGATATGTCTATCCCTAACTGTTGTGCACCTCCATATAGATCATAGAGAATAACGCCATATGTTTCCACTCTACTTGCCTGCTGCACTGTCTGTATCTGAGTCCACGTGCTCAGTGCATCAAACATTACAATACCTTTACCAGGCATGTATTAAATCTTGAAGTCAAAAGACTATAAGTAATCCACCCACATTTTTTTCCTCATATTCAAATAATACTACGTAAATATATACTTGAGGATTTTGCAGTCTGTATACAATAGACAATGATCTCCCAATAATTAATGTCTCTAATAGTAAAAAACATGAACCAATGCATCTAGATCAAGATCTTGCATAGGGTAATTCTTCTCACATGTCGTTAGAAACTGTGACTCATATGCTAAAACTATATCCCCCTACATCAGCACTACTCCCAACCCAATAATTGATGTGTCACAACTAAGGATAGAACACTCGGTTCATCAGCAGCATGAAAACTACTATCATGTTTGTGAGACTGAATGGCATAACCAGATACTCATATAGACCAAACCTACTATGAATGGTTTACAAGGTATGTCAGTGGGTCAAATATGTACATGGTGATATCCAAACCTTAGTTCAACTTTCAATAATACTCTGTATACTAGAATCTTATCAAACATTTCATATAATTTTGGAAAGGGATATCGGTTTTTAACCATTAGCTAATTCAAATTAAGATAATCCCAAAATAGCCTAAGAGTTATATCCACATTTTTGGAAAATAGAACTAGAAAAATCCACAGTGATGTATTAGGTCAGATAAACCCCTTTGCCTCGCAATACTCTAGCTTCCACTTATTTTCTTACAACTCCATCGTAGCCACCTAGTAAGTAGAAATAGATACTAGTGTAGCTCAAAACACTAGTTCAATGGAGAACTCAACCTATCTCTCAAAAGGTAAACTAGAAAATTCATCTGGGAACATGTCACTTAAATGATCCACCGTTAGAGGAAAGTCTACCAGACTCACTCTATGATCATCCAAAATACAAAATAGAAAACTAGGTTGTCATTATACCCAACTCATGATGATCTAGTCTATCTCAAAATTCCTAGATGCCCCATTCACCCTTGTGCATAAAAAATGCATCCTCTAGTGATGTGAATGTTACCCTCAGGTTATAGTAGACAATGTAAGATCGATAATATACTAAACCGTCCATCCCAAGAAGGACTTCAAACCCTTTCATCTCAAAGACATAAAGATCTCAAATGAAGTGACACCCACCACCCTCAAGGGGGTACTCCCTCCACTAGAGCACATCATCCATTCTTATTCCCAATATTATTTCTAGCATTAAAACTCATTCAAAATACCACACAACAAGCCCAGGGATTTTCACCATAGGTTCATATATGAAACTATGAGATACACTTGTATCAAAAAGAGAAGATGAAATAGTAGAGGATATTAAGATAATTCCTCTCACTGTAGACATTATTAAACCTTTCTCCCCAAGGGTAGATTGTAAATAATATAATTTACCTATACCAAGAAACTGTGAAATAACCTCACTTCTCAGAGTAGGTACCCTTCGATGTATATGAGTAATTGGTGTATGGCTACCTCAGCAAAGACCACTGTTTCTGTAGCCCGATCAGCCTGCATTGCTCTAGCACCCTGCTTGACACAGATCATAGAAACCTACTCCTGAACCTGACATCGGAGCTGTCCACGAACCACTCACAACTGGAGGGAAGGTCCTGCAAAACCATTGCATGTAGCTCATCCCTCCATAAGCTCGGCACTCGACTGGGTCGCAGTCATGCTGATTCTTCATGTGTCCTCTCCTGCCACACTAGTGAAAAAACACGGAGATACTAGCAGTCATATCATAACTAATGCTTATCTCATGGGAAGAAGCAAAATGGTGCTTCTTGCCTGAAGATGTAGAACCACTAGGTTGTGAAGAAACACTTTCCTACTCTATATCCTCAAATTCCCTTAGGTTCCACTCTATAATCAGTGCCTGATTCACAATATCAGTGATAGAGGTAAACCTGAACACGTTGGCCTAGGATTTGATAGTATGCCAGAGGCCTTCGTCAAAGCATCTCGCTCTCGAAATGTCATTATTAAGGTACATTAGTGAAAAACTATGCAACTATGTAATGTTTGTTGAGTACTCTACAACTTCCATGGTGCCATGCTCTAGACGCATGAACTCACTAGCTCACTCTGCCCATAGTGTATTGTGGTAAAAGTGGTCAAGGAAGTAGGCATGGAAATCTATCCAACCCATATCTTGTAGACTTTTATCCTGGTTCAGAACATCCCACCATTACCTTAGAACTCCCTGTATCATTTAAGGGGTGAGCTTGACCCTCCTCTCAAGAGGTGTCTCCAGATGCTCGAAGATAGCTAGTGTGGTCTCATGCCACAACTTAGAAGCTTGTGGACCATAATCCCCCAAATACAGGAAAGGATTTTGTTGCTAGAACACCCCCATCAACTTTTCCATAGTCATGGTAGGCTACGGTGCTCCTTGAAAAGTCTACATATAGAAAAATAACCCCTTATGGAACTATGCCTCAGCAACTATGTCTGAAATAGACTATTGTACCACAAAAACCACTAAAAGTGGATCCACAAGTACCTCATGGCCCACCACCTTCGAAGCATGGTCATTTCCACCCTCTTGGCATACCATTGGAGGTCTCCATGGTGACATGACTCTACAATGCCAAACACTCACCTCATAAAGGAATGATTTCAAAGTGCAATCTCAAAAGCGTAGGACGGGTCAAAACCCTCCTAAAAACTAGTCATGACACACAACCAAATCCTCAATCCATGACTGTATAAAGAACAACCACAACACAAATAGAAACACTACATCTCACCCACTCAATATTCGGGTGTAGTTCAAGTCTCTATTTTCCATTTATTTTCATTTAACAGTCATTATTTGATAGGATTTAACCAAGGGTACACCAAGTTCTGATCCTTGAGGATCCATAACACCTCATGAACCAAAACTTGATTCCCATATAATCCATACACATCAAATTCACATTAAAATTTAATTTTAAAGGTACTTTATTTTCTATTTCATAAGGTCCCATAGACCATATAAATTGAATGATGATGTCACTTCTCTCTCCTCTACACGATGTATATCACAAAATCAGGAAATACTATTAGAGCACCTATCATAATAGCATGTGTAAAGTAATTAATCTTAAATGGCATGGAATAATGCAGGATATGTGATTTCTAATAAGAGAATATATGATGCATTAGATTGAATACCCTCATCTCATCAGGTTGTAAAAAAATAGAACCCATAATTGCATCAATAGTCTCAGCATAAA
The DNA here is from genome assembly GCA_963277665.1 of Viscum album. Lineage (NCBI taxonomy): Eukaryota > Viridiplantae > Streptophyta > Magnoliopsida > Santalales > Viscaceae > Viscum > Viscum album. Next base: position 955,438,652 of record OY728148.1, on the reverse strand, counting down.
TCAGGTGTGTCACCTAATGGTGAAATCAAATCAACTGTAATAGTCAAAACCAAGAAACATAAATTTTATTTAGGGTATTTTGGATTTTTCTTATACACGGATTATCTACGCTCGAACATAGCTCATTAGTAAATTATATTTTCCTTCATAACCCTGTCTATTGCCTTCAAATAGTAAATCAAACCAGAAAATAAATTTTCTCTGATACCTATTTGTAATGTCCTGAACTCAGATGTCGCTCAATAGTGCCCCATGCCCGGTTGGCTACATGGCCTCAAGCGCACTCCTCAAATTACAGATGCTTCCGACTAGTGTTGAAGTCCTAGTTGAGTTATTGTGGATACAATTCCCTCATTACCAGAGTATATCATAGTGGAATCCAATCAAATTCAATTGGAGAAGTAAATACAATAAGTAGACAATAGATAAAATAAATAAGCAATACAGGAATATATAACAATCCATAAGTCTCTCATATACCATGATTCAGATGATACATGTATCTAGAAAACAAACAAAAAATATACATGGAAAAAAAGTAAAATACAAGTATCCAAAATCCAAAAAGATCAAAAAGGGTCATAGTAGCATCTCAAGCTTCAACTGTGTCTCATGCTCCCATGCTCTAAAGAAATGATCGACAACTAGTGTTAGAGCGCTTTCCCCTACTGTCACCTGAAACCATATAATTTGTTTGGGTCCCCAAGGAGGCTCCAACAGGGTGTGAGATAAACATCCCAGCAGGTTTCCACCCAAATATCTATACAATTCTAAGCTGCACTATGAAATATTTGAAACAAGTACAAGTAAGCAGTAATGTAAGTGTGAATGCCCAGGGCACATAACCAACACAAACAAGTTATACCGAACAGCCTCTTATGGATCCCGGGAACAAGTGGCAGCTCCTAACAAGTCACCTATAGACAATATAAACAAACAATATAGCCTTGTCGTAAAACAATCCATATCTTGTCCACACAGCCTTACTCTATATTGAAAACCATTTCAAAAACCCATGACCTTGTCGTACAACCACAGTCATATATCCCACGATCATGCCATACAATGAAGTGTAGGCCATGAAGGGATGAATCCAATGTATTGAAGACCAAGGCATCATCATCAAGTCCTAGTATCGTCTCGATAGAAACACATTATAGGTACTGGTTGGAGTCCTAAGAGCATGTGTACTAGCATATCCTACATGAGACCAATCAAACTGGATATAATGGAAAACAAAGCCCTAGACATCCCATAAAATCAACACCCGAAGTGAATACTCAACCAAGGTGTCCACTTCTGCGTTCCAAATCAATGGAATTTCATCCTTGGAATCTATGTAAATAATCAACCATTCCATAAATTTAACAATTTCCAACCATATGAGTCTACCCACTCACATAAAAAATTACATTCAAAACCATTCAATGAGTATACCTACACATTTAAACCATTACATCTCATGAGTATATCCACTCATGTACTCCACTTCCATTTAATCATGTCACATGGTTATACCCACCAACTTATCACCAATTGACATTTAACACATCAAATGGATATACCAACCCATTTATCATAATTAACAAAAATCCATTTAAGCAATCTAAAAACAACTAACAGGTATACCCACTAGTTTAACAAGTTCCATTTATGCATTTAATCAATTAAGGCATGACATATTATGATAACACAAGATAAGGAGGCAAGACATCTCTGACAAAGAATCTTCATGTGTATATTTTTTTTATAAAATAATGAGGAGTTTTTATTTTTTTAATGATAAAACCCCTTTATTTCAATGTTTTATTAATATAGTGGGTAATTTGAATTTTAGAATGATTATGATAAAAATTGAGAGAAGTGCATAATTTGGGATTTTTGACAGATTTTTACAACAAGGGTATTTTTGTGATCTATTCAAAAACATAATTCCAAAATTACTGATTAATTTTTTTATAATACTGATTTTATTTCCATTAACATTATTTTTATTACCTAGAGCTGACTCGAAGATCTATTAGTCCCAAAAATTCATTGAATTTGGAAACTTTTCCGGGTGGACAGCGTGGACCCCACAACTGTAACAGATGCACAAATCTGTCTCCTCGCCTCTAATATAGGTTATTCCACCTAGGATATCACTAGGACACATAGGAATGACTCTAAAACAATTTTGGAGGAGTTTTTAAGTCATTAAGGTTTCTATTGATCATTATACATTTGAAGGAAGCTTCCTGGAAATTTCATCCATAAAAAGTCTTATTCAATGAAAATTCCATAACTCCTTAATACATTTCTAAATGAGTTGAAATGTGTAGGTTGAATGGAAAACACATTTAGGAACAACTTTTATGAAGTTGTCCATGTGTTAATTGGCCATTTAGTATGCCAACATTGTGCAACCTTTTAGGGGATAGAATTATGCCTATAAAAGGAGGCTCTTGCCTCCATCCCAAATCATATGCTCGACACCAAAAGCCATGGAGAGCTCTCAAAGGGGCATGGGATGATGCTACACCTCTCTTACCACCCCATTTCTTGATTTTTTTATTTTAATTTTATTTTTTGTATTATTATTTAATTGTACTTCAAATATTAGTTTTATCAATCCATGCCATTGTGTTTGTCCATCCACTTTTATTCATTTCTTTCCCTGTCTATCTCATTTATTCCACCCACTACACCAAGTCATTTATTACTCTCGGAAATGAGATGATAACCCCACGACTTGGCCAAAGGGGAGGTGAATGTGATCACGAATTTTCATTAATGGTTAATTTTAAGTTATTAGATATATTTTAGTAGCATGCACAGGTATGTCGAATGTCCTTGATGTTGTGACTACCACCGATAACATGCAACTCAACCTATCCATATTATTTTATTTAATAATTTTTCCCTCTCTCAATTGTTTATTTATTCACACATTGGAGTTGAGATAATAAATGGATGAAATGGATTCAATTGAACCGGGTCCTGGAATATGACACATTCTAGAAAAAGGTGTGTCACCAACTTTGATTAAAGGAGGAGGTGGAATTGAGAGTTCTAAAACATTCAATGATATTCCACAATTTATAAATAAAGAATAGTAGTTCAAACATGATATTTTGTGTCTTGATTATAAAACTAAAATAAAACATATAATGGAGAATAATTATTGAATATTTAACCATCCCCCAAAACCAAGTTCTTTCTTATAAATTCATTCTATTTAGACATGAATCTTAGTATAAATTTAGAATTCTTGCTTCACATGTCATAATTTTAAATAATAAAAAACCCAAAAATATTTTAATAAATTTCATCTAATAAAAAAACCACAAAAAGTGATAGAATAGGTGAATAAATAAATTAGGTGTACTACTTTAAGAAGGATCTTCAAGAGAGATGACCCTAGTGAGCCACTGTTCTGCACTAGGAAAAAATATATTTATTTTTTTCCACACCCCAAAACAGACGTGCGTCAGAACTAACGTTGTTTCTGAGGTTCCAATCATTAGTTAATTTACGTATTCTATTTTCACATATTAGTTATATATCATTTTATTTCAAAAAATTAAAATAAGTCTTCTATGATGTATTAAAATTCATAATATTATGCATGGAAAAATTACTCATATGTGCATCAACAAAATCAAGAAGAAGATGAATATTTTAGAAGAGATTAGATGCCTGGACATAGAGAACGTAGTGCAAAACTAACCAGAAAGGATAATAGAGCTTTGGATTATGTTCATGCATTAATATAGAAACCCAACCCTAATCCAGAGGAAGAACATGAGAATGTGGTCGAATAAATTTCACCACTTATATTTTAAATTGAAGAACCCGAGGAAGCAAGGGAAGAAGTCGTATCTGCTATGAAACAAGTGGGAGATCAATAAAGTTTGGATGAATTCATGATTAAATATGGGTAACTACCTAACTTCCCCATAAAATACAAAGAATAAGATTCATCACCACTGAAAGAATAAACCACCCAAGTGGTGGAATTTGAAGTCAAGATGGAGGAGCTTGACTACCTACGTCCATCCTCAGAGAGTATACTCCAAGAGGCACTTACCACTATGGTAGTGATTGAAGCTGAACCGACTCAGGGAGTTGAACCATTCAATGACTCTATCCCTTCTAATTTTATTGAATATGAATTCTACATCAATCTATGTGGTTTTGATTATATAGAATTGTACAACCTCAATTATTCCTTGGAGGACGAAGAAGAACCGCGATGTGCACATGTTGAGGAGAATATAGAGATCCTGAGACACATTGAATATTTATTGAAGGAAGTTCATGAAGAGATACTAGTGTATTTCCCTATGGAAACCATGACAAACGATTCTTTTATGGTGAAGAATTTTATCTTGATACTTCATGTTTTAATATTATTCAAATTGAATTACACTCTGACATTCCCATTGACTATTATTTTGATGAAGCATACCTCAAGTAACTAATGGACAGAGAAGAAGAGGTTTCACAAGTATCAACAAAGATCGGGGATGATTTATACATCATTCTACCCCCACCATGCATGATATAACTCATTGTACATGGGGGATATGGTGTAATCAGTCCCAGAAGGATGAAGAAAAAGCTGGGAAAAGCCACATGTGGTCATTCAAATAAAAGAAGCTTTATCCTCCATTAGAATTTGGATAACAACAAGTACTACCCTCTAGAGGCAGTCAAAATTCAGGGCCCACATGGGGGATAATACCAAGATTTATCTTTACTATCTCCCTAGGAATTTATATTAAAATTTAGTTTCATTGAAATAATTTATCATGTGGCCCCCTCCCTCTTTTATTTTGAGATTAAATGAAATGATCATTTTGATTTATTCAGTAATTTTATTTTGTGGGATCATAATGGTAGAAGGAACCCCCAGACAGTAAAGGGGAAGGACCAAGTATCATAGGAAAAGGGAGTTCAATATTAGTGTTTTATCTTTTAAACTCTCCATATTTTTGTCCACAGTATTTTTTATCTTTAAAGTTAAAATTGCATTCCCCCACTTGAATTCATGTTTTCTCAAATTATAATGAGGCCTGAGTTTCATATGAATTTTGTGATTCCAGGTTTTAGATTTCTATGTTTATATGATTTAATTATTGAAATGAATAATTGAATTTTTAAAATTTATCATGGATATTGAAGTAATGACTAATAATTTGAAGGAATTAATTGATTCATGTAAATAAAATTTCTCGACCATCCTTCATCCATAGAATTTTTGATGTTCATGTGAATTGGTTCATCAGTCATGCCATGAGTGATTGTCTAATGTTGCTTTTTCCATTCCAAAGAGGATTTATAGACCAAGCACTTCCTATTTATTCTTGAGCATATTTCTTGGATGATCTTGGGACATGTAACTGACAAGAACTTGTATTGAAACATATCAAAGCTATGATTATGAAAATACACATTAAAAATGATTGCAGAATCTTTTGGAAAGCCAATTTTCTTTAGAATACCACCTTTACATCACTCCTTCTTTTATCCCATAGAGACCATGAATGACCTTCATACGAATGAGCCATGTTTCAAGCCATTTTTATCCATTCCTACCCTCCTTTGAGTATTTTCATGATATTTCAATGTTTAAGTGTGGGGTGAAAGGGAATCATGGTGTACTGGATAATATACATTGTAGGGAAGAAGTGTGGGTGTATTATTGTGGTAATTTTAAAAGGTTGTGGAATAATTAATTATACTCTATTTTTTCCCTCTTGAATTTATAAAATAACAAAAATGACAAAAAGAACAATCAAAATGAGAAAAAAAATTGGGTTGTGCTTTGGGATAACCAAAAGTCACCATTTTCTAGACGGATGATCTTATGATCGTATGTGATTAGATGACTGATGTGAGATTTGATATAATCATTACTTTCAAAAAAAGAACAAAAAGTAAAAAATAAAAAAACAATAGTGTGCACAAATCATTCATTTCGCATACTTGATCATAACATTTTTTATGAGTTTTGGGTATTAGGCGTAGCTTCTTTGAAGGGGATAATTTCATTATATTTTTATTATTGATATCATGCATAGCACTTAAGAGATTAGCCTCCTTCTTGAGCCTTAATTATTAAAGCATCAAATCCTACCATCCTTAAACCCCAGATTCAATAGAACCTTAATTGAATGTCCTCATGATTTTATATGTGTTTTTTCTTCACAAAGTGGAGAAAGTACTTTATTTACAAGCCTATGGCTAAGGAGCATGTTCTCATGATATGAGAATAACTCTACTTTAATTGTATCATGAGTGATGAGAGAAAAGAATAAAAAATGTTGTAAATCATGACTTTTCATGTTTAATAATAATTAATCAAGGATCTTGAATGAATGAAAGGATAAGTTCCATTAATTTTCAAAGGGTAAAAGTAAAATAAGTGAATTATTTTTTTCTTTGAAAAATGGGAAATTAAATTGATTTTTTATAAATATTTTTTAATGTTTGATTTCACATTGAACTTTTTGTGATTTTATTACCATGTAATTTAAATATTGGTAATATTGGTGTCCTTTGATTTCCATTTTGAGATTTTATACTTGGGGACAAGCATGGTTTATGTGTGGGGGTATTTGATAGAGCAAATTTATGTGCCTATTTTGATCAAATATTGAATATTTTTAATATTTTTTCAATGATAAAACCCATGTTTTTCAATGTTTAATTAAAATAATTGTTAATTTTAATTTTAGAAAAATTCTGATAAAAATTGATAAAAGTGCATAATTTTGCATTTTTGAAGTATTTTTACCACAACGGTATTTTTTCTATTTCATAAAAAAAATAATTCCAAAATTTGTGATTTTTTTAGAATCCTGGTTTTATTTCATACAAATTTCTCTCCAGGTGCTATAGTTGATTCAAAGATATGTTAGACCAAAAAATCATTGAAGATGGTAAATTTTCCGGGCAGATAGTGTGGACCCCACCACCATAACAGATGCACAAATCAATATCCTCACCTACCATTTAGGTTATTACACTACAGATAGCACTAATACACATTGGAACAACTCTAAAACAAATTTTGGGGAGTTTTTAATTCATTAAGTTTTCCATTGATCATTATACATTTGAAAGAATCTTCTTGGAAATTTTGGCCATAAAAATCATCATAAAATGAAAATTACATAGCTCTTTAATCCTATGGATAAATGAGATGAAGGTTGGAGGGTATATGGAAAACATATATATGATCAAATTTTATGAAGGGGTCCATGTGTGATTCGGCCATTTAATGGGCCAATAAAACGCAAAATTTCAGATGACAGAATTCGGCCTATTAAAGGAGGACATCGACTCCTTCCAAAATCATCAGCTTGACACCCACAACTAAGGAGGGATCCCATCAGGGCACGGGCCTATGCTTCTCCTCTTCCCCCCTATTTTTTATTTTAATTTTATTTTAATTTTATTTTTTTATTAGTTATCAATTGTAATTCAAATTTTATTTTCATTAATCCATGTCTTTGTGTTTCTCCATCCACTTTTCTTCATTTCATTACCTCTCTCTCTCTTCTCTTCCACCCAATCCACCAAGTAATATATTACTCTTTGAAATGAGAGGTTGACCCTGAGACTTGGACTGGGGAGAGGTGAAGGTGATCATGAATTTTCTTTAATGTTTAATTTTAAGTATGTAGATGGATTTGAGTAGCATGCATGGGTAAGGAGAATGTCCCCGATGTTGTGACTGCCACTGATAATATGCAACTCAAACTATCCCTATTCATTTATTTAATCATTTTCATTGTCCCTATTTTTTATTTCTTCACACTTTGGAGTTTATCTAATCAATGGATGAAACGACATCGATTGAATCGGGTCATGGAAGATGAACCATTCTAGACAAAAGTTTGTCACCAACTTGGATTATAGGAGGAGGTGGAATTGAGACTTCTCAAACATTCAATGATATTCCACAATTTATAAATAAAGAATAGTAGCTAAAACAAGAGATTTAATGTGTTTATTATCAAACTGAAATAAAACATATAAGGGATAATAATGATTGAACATTTAACCATCCCCCAAAACCAAATTCTTTCATATTAATTAACTTATGGAAAGGGAGTTTTTCCCAATGTCTGTAGAGTACTTTTACCAACAGTTTAAGGAAACTGTTGGAATAAGCTGGTTAAATCATCTTTTCCCAACAATTTTTCAAAACCATTGGGAAACTTATACTCTATAGCAACGGTTTTATTAAACAATTTTTATAGGGAAGTTTAAATCATCTTTCACCAATGGTTTTTACAACCCATTGGGAAACTTTTTCACCAAATTCAAAGACGCTTGAACTCGCCCATTCTGCACGACTACAACCCTAAACAGAAGGGAGAATTTGGATTTCCCTTCCCCTATGGAAAAAATCCTTTCATCTTTATGATATATCAGTTCATCACTTGTATTATGTAAGTGATACTACATCTACTATTTTGTTTTTATGCTTTCATTTGGGTGAAGTGGAGAAGCGAGATTCTATTTACCTTGCTACGGAAATTCTTCGTTCCAATCCATTTTCAAAATTTCTTAGTTTTACACTTCTAATGTGTAACTGATACTTTCAATTTAATGTTCTAAATCTATTTTTTTGGTTTTCTATTTTGATTTGGGTGTGTATGACTTTTTTTTTCTGTTTGATTTGGGTGTGTGTGTTGGGTTGTGCCAGTGAATCAAATTTGATTCAAAATGAGTTATGTGTTAATATCATCCATAAATTTTCAGTTCTTAGAAGGCTTGGTATTTCTGGGAATTTTGTTTTAATATCATCCATATTCCACATGATTCACATCATGGTAAGAATGTGTGATGTTGTGGATAATATCAGAGAGGCAACTCATACACTCCATGTTGTTTATAGTGGCATGGTTAGTCATGAGTGATAATTGGATTCCAAAGATGACTATACAAATATAACATTAGGTTAAATTAAATATGGTTCTCATTGTACATTGTATATTATGTCTCATTCCTGGCCAATACTCACATTTATGATGGTGGGGTGCTTTTCACTAGCCATGTTTGAATGTGTATACATCTATAAAAATGTTAGATAAGTCACAAGTTTAATTGAATAATCTTGTTATCATTGACATACATTATTATTATTCTCAAATTTAAAAATAAATGTTTTTGTATATACATTATGTAACTAAACCTTTTTACAAGCCATGAACAATCTATTAGTATAGAGGCCTAAACTTTATCCACCCTTGGGGTGCTCATGACTTGAGGAACTAGTTGTGTAATGAAAGGTATGACTATTGAGGTGCCAAGAATGATTTATTGAACAGGAGTGAATGATTTGGGATGCTTGTAACACATAATGGGGCCTGGGTCATGTGCATCTATTTGGAATGCCTATAAAGGGGCCTTGAATTCCTCTTTTACCAATGGTTGTGTGCAACCATTGGAAAAACTCTTCCCTTTACCAAAGGTTTGATTCAATGACGAGGCAATGCACCTTTATTGATGATTGTGAATTTCATGTTATTGACATGTCTCAAACTCTTTACATCGATGAACTAGTTGATTGTGTTGTAGCTCAAGAAGCTAGGTTGATTTTTAGAATTTATTGATCCTCTTGTATAATACTACCTAATAGTTGAAACTATGTTTTTCTTCTTGATACATGACATAAATTACCATCATTCGGTTTATGATTCTGTTATTAGTTGGTATTATTGATTTGGTTATTTTCATCCATTTCCAATATTTTCCCATTGTTATCATTCTTCCACTTTTTAAATGATAATATTAAAATTGTGCAACAAAGGTAATGAGGGAATAGTCTCCCATACACATAGCAAAGGTTCTCACTATTAGACAATAAAATTTTGAATTTCTGTAGCTGTGATTGAGGCCAAGTGTCCATCTGGGATTGTGTCACTAATGAGTGGCATCCTCGTTTGGGATGTCACAATTCCTGGATATCCTTTTTATAGGTGTTTATAATCAAATCCATACCTATAAATATTGAAGATCCCTCTCTAAAATCAATTGGGACATGATTTAATGAATACACCTACATCATTCAGAGTGTGTATCTTAGTACTTACCTTCAAGCCACCATAAATCTTCTGTTTCATTATGTTTTTTTATCAGAATGGATTTTCTATATTATGTTTTTTGGGTTACACATTAGTTATTTGTTTATAGTTACTTCCATATTTGTTTTCATTGTAGTAAATGACACCCATTGAAGAGATGCGACGAAAAAAGATGATTGAAAATAATCATCGCATGAGACAGATGGGCGTTCCTCCACTAATCCAGGTTGTGAGTATTTTATATGAAATATATATATTTCAATAACTTATAATATCATGTGTTTACTTTTCTGTTAATTTTTTTTAGGATCGACCCCCTAGACGAGAGATATCTGATGAAGTGCCTGAAATTGCTCCCAGTACAGAGGCTAGTGGTAGGAGGTGCAGTGGTGTCTGGGTTAGATGATCATCCGATGATTCTGGTACTGAGGTCGGTGGTACGAGGGCTTGTGGTGCGAGAGTTAGACAATCCACTGGTCATACGAGATTGTATTATGCCCCTACCACAGACGTATCTTCTCCGCCCCATTTTGATCATAGTGTGTCTTTAGGGACACATGGGATATTTATGCCACTGGTGTTCACACTACCAGTTGGCCAGACATCTGTGATATCATCTTTTACTTCTGGTTCACTTTCTCTGCCCTATTATTTTCCACCTTCTTTGACTCCTTCTCCAACACAGTATGTTGCTGAGCAGCGTACATTGAGGGAAACTCCACCTATATAGGATATTCCTTCTTCTTCTGCACATCCAGTGATTCCCATTGATCTGAATACCACAAGTATATTTATACAACTCTAACAGATTTTTATACTAAAATTTATTTTTATTATAACTTGTACTGATATTTTTTTTCTTTAAAAATAGATTCTTCTACTGATAAGAGGCAGTGGAGGAGGCGTACTCGCTTGCGTAATGTATGGAACTTCTAGACACAGTTTATGGTTGAATACAATGACGAATGACAAGTGATTGATAAATATGGGTAGGAATGTCGGGGGTTTTTGGTGACGCTAGCCAAATACTCTGACATCATTCCGATCAGCCCTCTCTCATGGATACATCTTCCACACGAAGTCAAGGATAATGCGTGGGCACAAATATCGATAAAAAATCTATTGTGTTTAATGTATTATTCTTTTTGTATTTATATTAATTAATCTTTTGGGTGTCTGCTTCGTTTTAACTTCCCTGATGGCGAAGGTGCAAGACCGGCACGTTTAAAGGATCTAGGAGAGATTTAGAGAGGCTATAACCATGAGCTATATATTGGATAGTGTGATACAGTGGTCACAGAGTTGGGGACAGTACCAATCATGGATGACTGCCCGATAGAGAAATATCACCAATTGATTACCCATTGGGTGACTGCCAAACTTAAGTTATTAATACCATTTGAGGTATTTAAATGATGGTTTTAATATTTTTCATTCATGTTATCTTATTTATTATTAAAAATTATTTAGGAATATTATGAATAAAACAAAAAGAACATTTATTCAAAGAAATACCTCCACACTTTGGGGTGCACTACTATGTCAGATCATGAGAGGCAGCTTGTACGATATAGTTGTTTTTAATTTTTCATTAGGAATTTCCCTTTTTATTATTTCCTACATAAATTATGTCATTCATTGAATATTGAATATATTATTATACTTTCACTTTATATTGTTTCAATGTCATTACAGAAGCAATAATTTAATATTGAAGGATTTCTCCATCGAGCAAAATTGTTTTGCTCGAGTATAAGGAAAAAATATGGAACTGCAGTTAATGAACTGACACAAGAAAAGATTTTAAGTTTTAATTTATTTATTAAAAATTGTAATATCTATTTTGAAATTTAATATACTATTAATATTTTTAATAGGCTGATTTAAAAGCCCTTGATTCCAAGGAGCCTGACAATTTAGGGCCACACGATCATTTATATCAGGTTTTGGGAGATGAGCACTTTGGTCAATTACGCTACCGACCTGGAAAGAATATAGTCCCGATGAGGTATTGGTCATCTCGAAGAATCCATTCTAGTACCACCGAGTTGGAACAAGACAAGGAGCATGCAATATAGCCTGATAAAATGGTCATAGAGTTGGAAGAACAGGTTCAAACGAGAGAGAAGGAATTTATGAAACTTATCAAAGCTTTATCTTTATCACTTCCACCAGAAGCCAATGTGGATTGTCAGACATATATGTCGTTGATGGGTGCATTGTCCTATGCCCCAGTTGGCAGTTCTAGTGATGGTCAAGATGATGACGTTCCTGGTGATGATGAGGTTGCTGAAGAGGATGAGGGAGAGGATGAAGTGGGGATTAGGGTGAGGATGGCCCTGAGGGAGAAGATGAGGCCAAGGATGAGTATGGGGACGATGACTAGGATTACGACACAGACAAATATGGTGATGAGGATGAAGCTGATGATAACTGTGGTGATGGTGATGGTGATCAGGGGCAGATTGATCCATTACATTTTTGAATTATGTATAACTATTTATTTTTTGACTTGGTATTTCACTCTGGTATTGATATTTTTGAATACAGTATAACTCTTTAATTTTAACCAAATATGGAAGCCTAATGATGTTATAATGGTTTGTGGGGCTTCTAGGGCTTGTTCGGTGCTCGGATCCCTGGTTGGCATAAAAAAACACTATGCCTCACAATTAGTAAAAAATATATGTCCATACCACATGGTTTCTACCAACCATATAGGGATATATATTAGAAGCAGTGTTCATGATTTTCCCTAACCATGCACCAGGGGGTACACTTCACGCACAATGTCTATAGTTTTAGTATAATAAAATATCATTGTTGTTGTATGATTTTCCTAACTGGCATACGGAAAACCGACCAAACGCATTCAGATTGTCTTGATACTTTAGGAAAACGATCCATGAGTCATATGTGAGATGTAAGTGTCAAACCCGCCTCAATCTGAGGCATGATGTGGCTGGTATCACTCAAAGTGTCTCTCGTTTGTTTAAAATGGACACCCGTTTAAGTAAAAACAACTGGCATATGGAAAACTGACCAAACATATTGGAATTGTGTTGATACTTTAGGAAAACAATCTATGGGTCATATGCGACGTGTAGGACTCAATCCCACCTCAATCCAAGGCACAGTTTGGCCAGTACCACTCAAAGTGTCTCACTTTTATTTGAAATAGACAACTTTTTAAGTGAAAAAAAATTGACGTACGGAAAATGGACCAAACATATTCGGATTATGTTGATACTTTAGCACAATGATCCATGGGACATTTCGTGATGTGTAGGAGTAAACCTCGCATCAATGTGATGCATGGTGTGTCTGGTACCACTCAATGTGTCACATTTTTATTTGAAATGGACCGGATTTTAATTGAAAACAAAAATTGACATACAAAAAACCGATCAAATGCATTAGGAATGTGTTGATACATTAGGACAATGATATATTGGTCATTTGTGATGGGTACAAGTCATCTCTGCCTCAACAAGAGGTGTCGTGTGACCGCGATGGCTGAAAATGCACTATGCGTGTCGTAAATGGCTGAAACATGCATTTAACAGTCAAATGCATGCCGAAAGACATCAGAATGACTTGAAATCACACTAAAAATCCCTAATTTTAATTCATGAGGTGTACAAGGATACATAACATCATAAAAATTCATGGTTTGCGTGGCACGGCTAAATATATGTTTTTTAGGTGTTTGGCGCGCTTGAAAAGCATGCGTGGGGTGGTCAAAATCGGCCGAATGACCTCGGAATGCCATGAAATTGAACGAAAAAAGGGTGGCTTAATTGTGAAATTGCCGGCTAGAAGACACATCAATCAGAGGTGTCGTGTGACCGCGCTGGCCGAAAATGCACTATGCATGTCGTAAATGGCCAAAACAAGCGTTTAATGGTCAAATGATTTCTTAATGACATTATAATGACTTGAAATCACAACAAAACACCCTAATTATTATTTTTGAGGTGTAAAAGGAGACTTAAAACCATTCATACACGCGGTTTTCCCGGCACAGCTGAATATGTGTTTTTTAGGTGTTTGGCGCCCTTGAAAAGCTTGCGTGGGGTGGTCAAAACCAGGAGAACGATCTCGAAATGCCGTGAAATCAGACAAAAACAAAGGGTGGGTGAATTTTGAAATGGAAAACTTGAGGGCACATCAATCGGAGGTGTCGTGTAACCGTAGTGGCCGAAAACTCACCCCGCGTGTCGAAAATGGCCAAAACATGTGTTCAACGGTAAAATGAGTGCTGAACGACAATTAAATGACTTGAAATCACAAGAAAACACCCTAATTATTATTCTTGAGATGTATGAGGAGATGACATGTCATTCGGATGCGCGGTTTGCGCAACACGGGTGAATATGTGTTTTTAGGTGTTTGGCGTGCATGAAAAGTGTGCATGGGGTGGTCAAACCCAATCGAACGACCTCAGAATGCCATAAAATTGGACGAAAACAAATATTGGGTGAATTTTCAAAAGATCGGCCAGACATCACGTCAATTGACGGCGTCCTGTGACCGTGCTGGACGAAAACGCACTCTGCATGTCATAAATGGCCAAAACATGTGCTTAACGGTCAAATGCATGTCGAACGACATTGGAATGACTTAAAATCACACGAAAAAACCCTATTTGTTATTCTTGTGGTTTACGAGGAGATGACACATCATTCAAATGCACGATTTGCACGGAACGGCTGAATATGTATTTTTTGGGTGTTTGGCGCTCTTGAAAAGCGTGGATGGGTGGTCAAAACCGTCCGAATGACCTCAGAATGCCATGAAATCAGACGAAAATAAAGGGTGGGTGAATTTTGAAATGGTCGGCAAGACGACACATAAATCGGAGGTGTCATGTGACAGAGCTTGCCAAAAACGCACTTCGCATGTCGTAAATGGCCAAAACATGTGTTTAACTATCAAATGCATGCCTAATGACATCAGAATGACTTGAAATCAAACAAAAACACACTAATTATTATTCTCGAGGTGTATGAGGAGAGGAAACATCATTCAGATGCATGGTTTGCGTGGAAAGACATAATATGCGTTTTTTAGGTGTTTGGTGCGCTTGAAAAGCGTGCGTGGGGTGGTCTAAACCGGTCAAACGACCTCGGAATGCCATGAAATCAGATGAAAACAAATGTTGGATGAATTGTGTAATGTTCAGCCATACAGAACATTAATCGGAGGTCTCGTGTGACCGCAGTGGCTGAAAATGAACTACACATGTCGCAAATGGCCAAAACAAGTGTTTAACGGTCAAATACATTCCGATCAGCATCGAATGACTTGAAATCACACGAAAACACCGAAATTATTATTTGTGATGTGTATGAGGAGAGGTCACATCATTCAGACACGTTTTTTGCACGACACGACTGAATATGTGTTTTTTAGGTGTTTGGCGTACTTGAAAAGCATGCGTGGGGTGGTCAAAACTGGCCGAACAACCTCAGAATACCATGAAATCGGACAACTACAAAGGGTGGGTGAATTGTGAAATTTTCGGCCAGAGGGAACGTCAATCAGAGGTGTTGTGTGACCGCGGTGGCCGAAAACCCACTTTGCATGTTGTAAATGGCCAAAACATGTGTTTTACGGTCAAATACATACCGAATGATATCATAATGTCTTAAAATCATGCGAAAACACCCTAATTATTATTCTTGAGGTGTATGAAATGACAGAATGTCATTCAGAGTCGTAGTTTGTGCGGCACGGAAGAATATGTGTTTTTAGGTGTTTGGCGTACTTGAAAAGCGTGCGTAGGGTGGTCAAAGCCAGTCGAACGACCTCAGAATGCCATTAAATCAGACAATAATAGAGGGTGGGTGAATTTTGAATTGGTTGGCCATACAAATCATTAATTGGAGGTGTCGTGTGTTAGTGGTGGCCAAAAACGTACTTTGTGTGTAGCAAATGGCCAAAACATGCGTTTAACAGTCAAATGCAGACCGAAAGACATCAAAATGACTTGAAATCACATGAAAACACCTTAATTATTATTATTTAGGTGTATGAGGAGACAAAACGTCATTTTCATGCACGGTTTTCATAGCAAGGCTGAATATGTGTTTTTTAGGTGTTTGGTGTGCTTGAAAAGCGTGCGTGGGGCAGTCAAAATTTGCTGAATGACCTCGGAATGCCATGAAATAGGACAAAAACAATGGGTGGATGAATTTTTAAATTGTCGGCTAGACAGCATGCCAATCGGAGGTGTCGTGTGACCACGGTGGCCAAAAACGCACTCTACGTGTTGTAAATGGCCAAAACATGTGTTTTACAGTCAAATACATACCAAACGGCATTGAAATGAATTGAAATCACAAAAAACACCCTAATTATTATTCTTGAGGTGTAGAAAAAGGCGAAACATCATTCAGACGCGTGGTTTTCCCGACACGGTAGAATATGTGTTTTTTAGGAGTTTGGTGCGCTTGAAAAATTTGTGTGGGGTGTTCGAAACCATCTTAATGACCTCGGAATACAATTAAATTGGACGACAACAAAGTGTGGGTAAATTTTGAAATGTTTGACTAGAAGACACGTCAATCAGAGGTGTTGTGTGACCGTGGTAGCTGAAAACTCACTCCGGACAACCCCCCCCCCCCCCCCCCACAGCCCCCCTCACCCCCGGAGAGCCCCCCACCACTCGGACAACCCCCCCCCCCGGTCAACCCCCTCACCAAAAGATCCATGGATCATTTTTGACATGTCCGGTCAACCCCACCTCAATACGAGGCACGGTGAGACTGGTATCACTCAAAGTGTGTCGCTTTTGTTTGAAATGGACAACATTTTAAGGGAAAACAACAACTGACATTTGGAAAATCTTCACAAGGCTACACATAGATTCTTGAAATTAAGGGATAAAAAACAAAATATGGTCTATTTGTCATACGTTATTAGAATAAAATATTCACAAGGCATAGATTGACACATAATGGGTCATAGTATATATTGAAAAAACATGGATTATATTAGGAATGAGTCTCGACATCCCATCATGAACATGCACCCACACTCATGTTATCATTCTCAATCATGGGTCGTTCATTCTATACAATAACATACAAAAAATAAATATTGTATAGTGATTTCATATGAAACCTATAAACACTCAAGCATACCATATAACAAATTGGCCAACAAGGCTACACATAGATTCATGAAAAATATGTTTCAAAGTCTCATAAAAATACCCCAATGGTGAGGAATACATATGGTGACACCATATCCCCATTGATCACCTCAATCCCATCCTCAAACAGTATGTTCTAGGACCAAACCAATGTCCCTTTGGGAACCCAATACCAAAGAATTAATTGAATATTCTTACCCACTACCCATGACGGGGATTCATCTCACATCACACCCAAGCGAGAAAATTACAATAAGCCACATACCCACTTATTCTAATTGAAAAGTCCATGAAAAACATTTAGGATATTCTGGAAACCCATCTCATATGTCGAGATTCGCCAATGATTCCCACTAACACATCTAGAACCATTTATACATGGATACATAATCATTATAGGAATATAAACATTTCACGTGCTTCCTATAACTCATCCAATGTCTAAGCACATTACCACTACCATTTTCTGTCTTATGGGTGTCCAGATCCTTGCCACTCTACCCAAGTTTTTTTTGGGTTTTATGATACTCAACCCGAGACCATGACTAAACATCCCATGTTCTTCTTATGACATGTAGGTTTTTTCTCATGTGTGTATTGGTGTTGTGGTTTGAGTGAGGAATTAATTCTAAATTTTTAATACACTTATGTGTGTCGGTGTTGTGGTTTGAGTGAGGAATGAATTATAAATTTTGAATAATATCATGGGTGTTATTTCATTTCATATAACATGTAGGCCTTTTATCTTATGGGTGTTATTGCATTTGAATTTATAAATTTATAAATTTCAAAATTCCAGAATGAATTCAAAATTTTGAATACTTTGGATGTGGATTTTTTTATTGGTGTAGTTGCAGGTCTGGAGAGGGGTTTTTGTGTTGTTTCAGGTCTGGAGAGGGGAGTGGGGCCTACTGCTGTGGAGCTGAGTAATTATATACCAACGGTACCAAAACCGTTGGTATAGATTCTATAATATAACTATACCAACGGTTTGTTATAACCATTGGTATAGGTTTATACCAACGGTTATAACGAAACCGTTGGTATATCCTTATGGCTGGCCATATCCCCTCTATACCAACGCATTTAACCATTGGTATAAGTGTAACACACATATACCATTGGTTTACAAACATTTGGTATATGTTATTCTATAACACACATATACCAACTGTTTGTAGAAAACCATTTTATAGCTTTTATTTTGAAACCTATACCAATATTTTTCATAGAACCATTGGTATAGGCCTATTGTCAAGCCTCACATGGCCATGGTTGAGGGATCCATTGATATACTATATACCAACAGTTTCCAGGCCATTACCAATGGTTTAAAACCGTTGTTAAAGGGTAAAATTCTAGTAGTAATTCAATTTATCTAGACTTGAAACTTAGTATAAATTTATAATTCTTGCTTCACATGTCATTATTTTTAATAATAGAAACCCAAAATGATTTCAATCACTATCATTTAATAAAAAAACCACAAAAAGATATAGAATAGGTGAATTAGATAAAGAAGCTGAACTACATTGAGAAGGATCCTCAAGAAAGATGACCACAGTCTGCCACTATGATGAACTAGGGAAAAATATAATTATTTTTGTCTACACCCCCTGACAGGCGTCCGTCAAAACTGAAGCTGTTTTCGGGGTGCCAATCATTTGTTCATTCTCTTTTTCTATTTTTATATCTTAGTTAGATATCATTTCATTTAAAAACTAAAAAAGGCTTATTGGATGTATTCTAAATCAGAATATTATGCATCGAAAATTACTCCCAGGTGAAGCAATAAGAAGAATAAGAAGATGAATATTTTAGAAGAGATCAGGTGCATGAACATAGATAAAGCATTAAACAACTAACTAGAAAGGCTGATAGAGATTTTGATTATATTTGTGCATTAATGGAGCAACCCAATCCTAAGTTGGAGAATGAACCTGAGAAAGTGGTGTATGAAATTTCACCACTTATATTTGAAATTGATGAACCTAAGGAGGCAAGGGAGGAAGGTATACCTACTGAGCTACATGTTGGAGATTAAAAAAATTTGGATTAATTGTTGATTAAATGTGAGGAAATACATGACCTCCCCAAACAATACAAAGATGAAGATTCAACACCACAAAAGGAACAAACCACCAAAGTGGTGGAATTTGAACTCAAGATGGTGGAGCCCAACTACCTGCCTCCATCCTTAGAGATTCTACACAAAGAGGCACTTACAAATGAGGCAGATATTGAAGCTGAACCAACTTAGGGTGTTGAACCATTCATTGACTCTAACCCTTATAATTTTATGGAATCATAATTCTACATAACTCCTTGTGGTTTTGATTATACAGAATCAAATAATCTCAGCTATGCCTTGGAGGATGAAGGAGAACCTAGATGTTCACATGCTGAAGAACATATCGATCTCCCTAGATATGTTAAATATTTATTGATGGAAGTTCACGAAGAGATACTAGTGGATTTCCCTAAGGAAACCATGACAAAATCTGCATACTTTGATGGGGAATAATTTGATCTTGATACTTCATGTTTTAATATTATTCAAATATAATTATTCTATGACTTTCCCATTGACTATTCTTTTGATGTATCATGCCTTGAGGAACCAATGTACAGAGAATAAGAGGTTTCACAAGTAGAAACCAGGAAGGAGGTTGATTCATATTTTTTCCTACCCCAACCATGAAAGATATACCTCATTGTTAAGGGGGTGGGGATATGGTGTACTCTATCCCTGGATCATTACTCACCCAGAAGGATAAAGCACAAGTTGGGAAAAGTTACATGTAGTGGTTGAAATCATAGAAGCTTCATCCTCCATCAGACTTGGAGGTAGTCAAAATATAGGGTCGACTTAGGGGATAATACCAAGATTTATCTTTACTTGCTTATAAGAATTCAGATGTCAATTTATTTTCTTTGAAATAATTTCGCATGTGGCCCCCTCCCTCTTTTTATTTTGAGATTAAATGAAATGATCAATGTGATTAATTGAGTAAATTTTTTTGTAGGATTATAACAGTAGAAGGATGCCCTAGACAGTGAATGAGAAGGACCATGTTTCATGAAAAAAGGGTGTTCAATTTTAGTTTTTTATCTTTTAAACTCTGCACATTTTTTTCCACAACATGTTTTGAGCTTTAAAGATAAAATTGCATGCCCAAAATTGAATTCAGTTTTTACTCGACTTATCAAGGAGAAATGAGTTTCTTAGGAATCATTTCATTCCATGTTTTATATTTTAATGTAGATATGATTAAATGATTGAAATTAATAATTCAATTTTTATAATGAATCATGGATATTGAAGTAACGAATCATGATCTGAAGGAATTAATTGATTCCTTTAAATGAAATTTCGCTACCATCCTTCAAGCATTGAATTTCTGAAGTTCATGTGAATTGATTTATTATAAATTTCATGAGTGATTGTATAATGTTATATTTCCCATTCCCTAGATTATTTCTAGACCAAGTACTTCCTATTTATTCTTGAGCATATTTCTTGAGAAATCTTGGGACATGTAACCAAGAATAACATGTAATGAATCTTGTCAAATCTATAACTGTGAAAAACACATTTAAAATGATTGAGGCTTCCTTTGAAAAGCTAATTTTCCTTAAAATACTACCTTTACATAAATCCTTCTTTTATCTCATAGAGACCATGAATGACCTTTATAGGAATGAGTCGTGTTTCAAGCCATTTTTATCCATTCCTACCCTCCTCTGAGTATTTTCATGATATTTTAATGTTTAAGTGTGCAGGTAAAGAGAATCATGGTGGACGGAATGATAACATTGTAAGGAAAAAGTGCAAGGGTTTTATTGTGGTAATTGTAAACGGTTATAGAATCACTCATTATAATCTATTTTTTTCCCTATTGAATTAAAAAATGACAAAATGACAAAAAGAACCAACACAAAGTTAAAAAAATGGGTTATTATTTTGGAAAACCCAAAATCACCATTTTCTAGACCGATGATCTTATGAGATAATATGGTTAGGTGATTGATGTGAGGTTTGATATAATCATAACATTCGAAAAAAGAAAATAAAGTACAAAATAAAAAAAATATTCAAGAGGGTGCAAAAATCATTCATTATGCTTACTTGATCATAAAATATTCATTGAGTTTTGGGAAGTGGGTGTTGCTACTATGAAGGGGATAATTTCATTATATTTTTACTTTTGATATCATGCATAGTACTTAATATACTAGCCTCCTCCTTGAGCCTTAATTTTTAAAGCATCAAATCCTACAAACCTTAAACCTCAGAGTCAATAGATCCTTAATTTCAAGTCCTCATGATTTTATGTCCATATTGTCATTACAAAGTGGAAAAGTAGTTTATTTACAAGCCTATGGATAAGGAGAAAGTTCTCATGATATGAGCATAACTCTACTTGAATTGTATAATGAGTAATGAGAGAAAATAATCAAAAGTGAGGTAAATCATGACATGGCATGTTTAATAATAATGAATCAAGGAGCTTGAATGAATGAAAGGAGATGTTCCATCAATTTTCAAATTGTAAAAGTAAAATATGTGAATTATTTGTTTCTTTGAAAAATGGGAAATTAAATCGATATTTTTGAAAATATTTGAAAGTTCGATTTCACATTAAAAATTGTTTGATTTAATTGAATTGTAATTTTAATATTGGTAAAATTGGTGTCCTCTAATTTCTATATTGGGATTTTATGTTTGAGGACAAGCATGGTTTATGTGTTGGGGTATTTGAGAGAGCATATTTATGTGCATGTTTTTGATCAAATAATGAGGATTTTTAAATTTTTTTTTCAACGATAAAATCCATGTATTTAAATGTTTTATTAAAATAATGGAAAATTTGAATTTTAGAATGATTATATGAAAAATTGAGAAAAGTGCATAATGTTGGATTTTTGACAGATTTTTACTACAAAGGTATTTTTGACATTTTTTAAAAAATATAATTCCAAAATTAAGGATTTTTTTTCATAGAATCATGCTTTTATTTCATTCAACTTTATCTTAAGGACAAATAGTTGATTCAAAGATCTATTAGTCCAAAAAATTCATTGAAGTTTGAAATTTTTCTAGGAAAATAGAATGGACCCACCACTATAACGGATGAAACAATCAGTATCCTCACCTCATATTTAGATGATACCACCTAGGATAGCACTATGACACATAGTACCGACTTTAAAACAATGTTGGGGGTATTTTGAAGTCATTAAGGTTTCTATTGATCGTTATAAATTTGAAGACAACTTCTTGGAAATTTCAGCCATAAAAAGTCTTATTCAATGAAAATTCCATAACTCTTTAATCCTATGGGTAAATGAGAGGAAATTTGGTGGGTTAATGGAAACCCCATTATTGAATAACTTTTATGAAGGTTTCCACACATTAATATAACATTTAATAGGCCAACAATGTGCAATCATTCAATGGATTGAA
Source organism: Viscum album (assembly GCA_963277665.1). NCBI lineage: Eukaryota > Viridiplantae > Streptophyta > Magnoliopsida > Santalales > Viscaceae > Viscum > Viscum album. The sequence goes on along the minus strand of OY728148.1, from coordinate 955,415,944 downwards.
TTTTTCCTATAAAAAGGAGGCCCTCACCTTCTTCCCAAATCATCAGTTCGACACCCGCAGCTAAGGAGGGATCCCACCAGGGCATGAGCCACTTCTTATCATATTTCCCCCATAATTTATTATTTATATTTTTTTTAATTTTATTTTTGTATTATTTTTCAAATTTAATTCAAAATTTAGTTTTATTAATCCATTCCTTGGTGTTTCTCCATTCACTTTTCCTTATTTCTCCCCCCCCTCTCTCTTCTCTTCCACCCACTTCACTGATTAATATCCTACTCTCAAAAATGAGAGGCCGACTCCGAGACATGGCCTGGGGGGAGTTGATGGTGATCATGAATTTCCTTTAATGATTAATTTTATGTTTGTAGATAGATCTGTGTACCATGAACAGGTAAGGCGAATGTCTCCGATGTTGTGACTGACTCCAATGACATGCAACTAAACCTATCCTTATTCTTTTACATATTCATTTTTCCCTCTCTCCATTGGTTATTTCGTCACACGCTGGATTTGAGCTAATCAATGTATGAAACAGATTTGATTGAACTCGGTCCTGGAAGATGACACATTCTAGACAAAGGTGTGTCAGAAACTTGGATTAAAGGTGGAGGTGGAATTTAGAGTGCTCAAACATTCAATTATATTCCACAATTTATAATTAAATAATAGTAGTTCAAACATGATATTTCATGTTTAGATTATCAAACTAAAATAAAACATTTAAATAATCATAATGATTTAACATTTAACCAACCCCCAAAACCATGTTCTTTCTTATTAATTAATTCTATTTAGACTTGCATCTTAGTATAAATTTAGAATTTTTGATTCACATGTCATTATTTTAAAAAATAAAAAACACAAAATGATTTCCATCACATTCATTTAATATGTAAACCACAAAAAGAGATATAATAGGTGAATTACATAATGTAAGTGAACTACATTGAGAAATCTCTTCAAGAGAGACGACTCTGGTCAGCCACTATGTTGCACTAGAAAAAATATAATTATTTTTGTCCACACCCCACGACATGTGTGCATCAAAACTATTGTTGTTTCCATGGAGACAATCATATATTTATTTAATTTTTCTATTTTCACATCTTAGTTATATTTCATTTTGTTTAAAAAAACTAAAAAAAATACATCCATGATGTATTCAAATTCAGAATATTATGCATGGAAAAATTACTCACAAGTGCAATAAAAACAACAAGAAGAAGATAAATACTTTAGAAGAGCATAGGTGCACGAACATAGATAATGAATTGAACAATTGACTAGATAGGCTGATATAACTTTTGATTATGTTCGTTAATTAATGGAGTAACCCAAACCTAAGCCAAAGGAATAACCTGAGAAAGTGGTGGAAGAAATTGCACCACTTATATTTGAAATTGATGAACCTGAGGAGTCAAGGAAGGAAGACTTAACTGGTGAGCTAAAACTGGGAGATCAAAAACGTTTGGATGAATTCACGATTAAATGTGAGGAACTACCTGACCTCCCTATTCAATAAAAAGAATAAGATTCATCACCAGTGATGGAAGAAACCACCCAAGTGGTGGAATTTAAAGTCATGATGGAGGACACCGACTAAATGCCTCCATCCTCAGAGAGTCTACTCCAAGTGGAACTTACCATTGAGGTATATAATAAAGCTGAACCTACTTAGGGATTTGAACCATTCATTGACTATATCCCTTATCATTTTATTGAATCTGATTTCTAGATCACTCCTTGTGGTTTTGATTATACAGAATATGACAATCTCAGTTATGCCACGGAGTATGAAGAAGAACCAAGATGTGCACATATTGAGGAACATATGGAGCTCGCTGGACACATTGAATATTTATTGTAGGAAGTTCATGAAGAGATTCTAGTGGATTTCCCTAACGAAATCATGATAAAAGATTCTTACTTTTATGGGGAAGAATTTGATCATGATACTTCATGTTTTAATATTATTCAAATAGAATTACACTCTGACTTTCCAATTGACTATTCTTTTGATAAAGCATTCCTTGGGGAACCAATGGATAGAGAAGAAGAGGTTTCACAAGTAGCAACCTAGAAGGAGGATTATTCATACTTCATACTACCCCACCATGCATGTTATACCTCATTGTGATGGGGGGGGGAGAATGGTGTACTCTATCCGTGGATTATTACTCACCCAGAAGAATGAATAACAAGTTGAGAAAATCCACATGAGGTGGTTCCAATCAAAAAAGAATCATCCTCCATCAGACATTGGATATAAGTGTGTACTTCCTTTTAGAGGTAGTCAAAATTCAGGGCCCACATGGGGGATAATACCAAGAAATATATTTACTTTCTTTCTAGGAATTTATATGTAAATTTATTTTCTTTGAAATAATTTAGCATGCGGCCACCTGCGTCTTTTCATTTTAAGCTTAAATGAAATGATCAGTGTGATTAATTGTGTATTTTTCTTTTGTAGGATCATGATAGTCGAAGGAAGCCCTAGACAGTGAATGGGAAGGATCATGTTTCATGGGAAAAGGGTGTTCAATTTTAGTGTTTTATCTTTTAAACTTTCCACATTTTTTCCACAACATGTTTTGAGATTTAAAGATAAAATTGCATTCCCACACATAAAATTTATGTTTTACTAGACTTATCTAGGAGACACGAGTTTCTTAGGAATCCTGATATGAAATGTTTTAGATTTAAATGTTGAAATGATTAAATTATTGAAATTAATAATTGAATTTTTAAAATGAAGAATGGATATTTAAGTAATGACTCATGATTTGAAGGAATTAATTGATTCATCTAAATGAAATTTCCCTACCATCCTTTATGATTTGAATTTCTGATGTTCATGTGAATTGATTTATTAATCATGCCATGAGTGATTGTCCAATGTTATATTTCCCATTCGTAAGAAGATTTCTATACCAAGTACTTCCTATTTATTCTTGAGCATATTTCTTGAGTGATCTTGGGACATGTAACCGAATATAACTTGTATTAAAACTTGTCAGGTCTATGACTATGAAAAAACAAATTTATAATGATTGAGGCATCCTTTAAAAATATAATTTTCCTTAAAAAACCCCCTTTACATCAATCCTTCTTTTTACCCATAGAGACCATGAATGACCTTTATAGGAATGAGCCATATTTCCATCCATTTTTATCCATTCCTACCCTCCTCTGAGTATTTGCATAATATTTTAAAGTTGAAGTGTGGGGGTAAAGGGAATCATGGTGGATGTGATGATATAAATTATAAGGAAGAAGTGTGAGGGTATTATTGTGGTAATTATAAATGGTGTTGGAATCCTTCATTATACTCTATTGTTTGCCACACATGAATTAAAAAATGACAAAAATGACAAAAATAACCAACAAAAAGAGAAAAAAATGGGTTGTGTTTTGGGAAAACCAAAAATCCCCATTTTTCAGACTGATGATCTTATGATCCTATGTGGATATGTGATGGATGTGAGGTTTTATATAATGATAAATTTCGAAAAAAGGAAGAAAAGTACAAGAGAAAAAAAATATTCAAGAGGGTGCACAAATCATTCCTTATGCTTACTTGATCATAACCTTTTCTTTGAGTTTTGTGAAGTGGGTGTTGCTACATTGAAGGGGATAATTTCATTATATTTTTTACTTTTGATATCATGCATAGTACTTAAGAGATTACCCTCCTCCTTGAGCATTAAATTTTTAATGCATCAAAACCTACCAACCATAAACTTCATAGTCAATAGAAACTTAATTGCAAGTCCTCATGATTTTATGTGTGTTTTATCTTTACAATGTGGAGAAAGTAGTTCATCTATAAGACTATGGATAAGGAGCATTTTTTCATGATATAAGAATAAATCTACTTGAATTGTTTCAAGAGTGATGAGAGAATAGAATAAAAAGTGAGATAAATCGTGACTTGGCATGTTTAATAATAATAAATGAAGGAAGATGAATGAATGAAATGAGAAGTTCCATTAATATTCATATGGTAAAAGTAAAATATGGGAATTATTTGTTTCTTTGAAAAATAAAATATTAAATTGATATTTTATGCAAATTTTTTAATGTTTAATTTCAAATTGACTTTTTTTTATTTTATTGCATTTGAATTTGAATTTTGATAACATTGGTGTTCTCTGATCTCCATGTGGAGATTTTATACTTGAGGACAAGCATGGTTTAAGTGTGGGGGTATTTGACAGAGAAAAGTTTTATGCATATTTTTTAACAAATAATGAGGATTTGTTAATTTTTTTCAATGATATACTCATTTATTTTATTGTTTTATTAAAATAATGGGTATTTTTAATTTTACAATGATTATGAGAAAAATTGAGAAAAGTTCATAATTTTGGATTTTTGACTAATTTTTACTACAAATGTATTTTTATCATTTCAAAAATCATATAATTCCAAAATTCCTAATTGGAATTTTTTAAAATCATAATTTTAATTCATTCAAATCTCTCTTTTGGACCTAGAGCTGATTCGATGATCTATTAGTTCAAAAAATTCAATGAAGTTGGAAACTTTTTCGGGCGGACAGCGTAGACCCCACCACCATAACAGATGCAAAAATCGGTTCCCGCACCTCCAATTTAGGTATTTTTACTTGGGATACCACTGGGACACATAGAACCAACTTTAAAACAAATTTGGGGGATTTTTTAAGTCATTATGGTTTCTATTGATCTTTACACATTTGAAGGAATCTTCCTAGAAATTTTGGCCATAAAAATTATTATTCAATGAAAATTACATATCTCCTTAACCCAGAGGCTAAATGAGCTGAAATTTGTAGGATGAACGGAAAGAAAATATATGAACAACTTTTTTGAAGTGGTCGATGCGTGGATCGACCATTTAATAGTCTAACAATGTGCACTCATATAGTCGACAAAATTCTTCCCATAAAAGGAGTCCCTCGACTCCTTCCCAAATCATCAGCTCGACACCCATATCTATGGAAGGATCACATCGTGGAACGGGCCACTACTTATCCTCTCTTCCTCCCTCACTTCTTATTTTATTTTTATTTTTATTTTACTTTTTTATTATTTTTCAATTGTAATTTAAATTTTAGTTTTATTAATCCATGCCTTCATAATTCAAATTTTAGTTTTATTAATCAGTCACTGCACACCAAAATTTTCCTAAAGAGAAAATTATACACTCTTCGAATGAAGAGTCATCATCAGGGACTGATCCCATCAACACTATCAATACCCTATTCTCTAAACTCAACAACGATGAAACTATGGTTCCTGATCAAAAAATTCAATTCATGACCAAAGTGACAGACAAAAAACATTGCACCAATCGAAGACTTTGCCAATAGAGAGTGGAAGGACGATGGATCATGATTCTAAGTGGGAGCCAAAATCATGGAAGGTCCAAATCAAGAAAAATAAGAAAATAACATGTTATGGTTTTGGAAAGTAGAGGTACACCAAAAGGAATAGTTGGAACAGTAAGAGTGGTGGAAACAACTCTCAATGAAATATGACGAGTACATACGAAAATGGAGACATACTAGTCAGCAAAACTTCAATGATGGATGGAGGTAAAAATCAACTCAACAACGCATTGATAATTAATTCAATAGAAACATGGATCAAAGGGAATAGTTTGATCAGTATGAAAATTTCTTGAAAGGACTTGTTTACATGGGGAACAATCACACCTTGATGATCTTTGGAGTTAATAACAACAAACTGAAGACGCATGATGGTATAATTCAAACCACCTAAGGAGTATGCCATGCGATGATCCAGAGGATTAACATATTTTCTTTGGGTGCATTTCATGACATAAAGTTCTCAAGATTTTCTCCTTTAAGTTTTCCAGGGTCCGGTTGGGTCTGGGTCCGGTGTGACCTGGTCAGACCGACCCGACCCGACTCGCTCTAGGCGAGGCTGGGGTGGACTCGGCCTAATGGGTAGGGGTGGACTCGGCCTGATGGTCCGATGTTTGGTCTGACCTGCAAGAGGGGTGGCCCGCAAGGTCATCCCACCACATATTGCAAGGGAGGCCTTACAAGAATAAGGCAGCCTGAATGGGGGCGGCCCGCAAAGGAGAATCCCGACCCACATGGGGCGGTGACCCATTCCGGGGAGGTGGATCGCTTCAAGGGTGGCAGACTGGTAAGAGGGATGTGGCCCATTGTGGGGTTATCGGCCCGCTCTGAGGGTGGGGGCCCAATGTGAGGGTGGGGGCCCGGTGTGAGGGCGACGACCCACCTCGAGGGCGGCGACCCGGACCGAGGGTGGCAGCCCGGTCAGAGAGCGGTGGCCAGGTGCGAGAACGGTGCCCTGTATGGGATGTGATATGTGTTTATCAGTGCATGTTTCTAGTTTAAAATGACACATCATGTTCAGAAGGCACCGACTCTTGGTCTTTCTGGGGTCGGGACTTCAGAGTATGTATCATAGGATTGGGTTTGGATAACTCTGGAAAGACAGAACTAAAACAAAGAAAAATATACTTCAGCATTACTAAAAATGAGTTTTCTTAATTTTTAGATGGAAAATGAAGGTAATAATCTTTTTTCTCTTCCCAATGAGGCCTTAGAAACCATAATTTCCATAGCTATCCGTGAATCTTTTATAAACTATGACCATATATGTTTGTCGTTCCAACATATCTATGATGTGTCCAACTCTCCCTGAGTAATTCAACTCCATTGAAGAGCGGGTTTGGATTACATCATTATGATGCAAGACCAGTTCCCATCTTACACTCTATGGGGGAAGTAATACCATGGAATTTTTTGATGCTTCACCGCAGCAGAAGGCGTCTCGTCCCACATGGATTTCCAAGAGGCTGCTGTAGAGGGAGATCTCCATGCATCATACATGTGTCAAGTCTTGTCCTATAGCCATTTTGGTCAAATGATGGTCTTTGGCAACCTTGAATAAAAAGAATCTCGTTCTATGTACAGACAACAAGTACATAGGGATGTCTCACAGTTGTACACCCCACATTTCAGACTATGGAGTTACCATAAGTGCTCCTACGACATCGAACCTGATTGCTCCGGTTGCATATAGTTTAGGGAGAGAGAGAGTTTTGAGCTTTTTTTGGGAATTCGTGTTTTAAGGAACCGGGGAAACCATTAGCCTCATTTTATGTTGTGCACCAGTAGTTATATAAACAACAAATTTTGTTATCTCTTCTTTCTTATGTCTTTAATTTGTTTACACTTTTGGATGGATTTCATGTGATTGAACTCTCATGATAAACTTTCAGATGGAAGGAAAAACCCACATGTTATCTCTTCCACTTGAGATACTAGATATTATTGAAATCAAAACCTCTTAAGATGAATATCATCCCTTCGCAAACCTTCGAGGAACGTGCAAGAAATTGTTTGAGGTGACAAATGGTTCGGGGATTCTCCACACATGTCAAGGAAATGCTCCCATCTACTACCATATAGGCTCAACACAATTGGTCAAGTGTAAGTGGAGCGGAAAATACCATGAATGGATCTTCCTGTGTCTCACCCTAGGTTGGAACTACACGGCTGGAGTAAAATTTCAAGAGGGTGTTTTAGAGGGAATCATTTGTGCCACCTACATGTACAAACTCCTCAGCGTTATCCTGTATGACAACATCTATAACATAAATGTTCTCGATCGATAAATAATTCGGAATGTTCTTTGTACGTTGGTCAATATAGACAGTTCCAAACTTTGTACCATTAGAACATCCCTCTGGAAGCCAGACTGTTCGGTGCATGAGTTCAACCCCTTCTTCCCGAAGTTAATCTGGATTAGAGAACTAGAGGAGTTGAGCATCAATTTGTGTCTTCTGCTAAATGCACTCGAGGATCCTCAACGATGGGGGATATGGTAGGAACAACAGAGAGCTTCCTCTTAGAAAGTTTGTATGAAAGGAATTGTGGGGACCCAATTATTTGATGGGGGGAGTAATGTGACACCCCGAATATTGGGTTTCATATAATAATGATATTATGCATTTACATTTGTTGAAGCCCTTTTAACATAACGAAAATTTAATGGATAAATATGAGGCTCTTTATTTAAATAAGAACACCGTAGTGTCTAAAATACACCAATATCTAAAGAGCAATCATGCTAACCAAATATACCTATTAAAAACCCTATAAAAAGTACTAGAAGACCCCCAATCACCACAACGAGTCCTAATAAGTAAAGGAGATCCATCGAGTCAAATAAAGAAAAACAATCACCACTGTGATCATACAAACCATGCTGATCATTAGAATAAATGGTAATCACCATATTCTTCCTGTTGAGTTTTAGGACACCGTAAGGTTTGGTTTTATAAGGCATTTTATTCAACTGTTTCTCTAGTTACCGATGGAAGCTAACAGTTATAAAAAAAATAGTCGTTGGACATTGTTAAGATAAGTGAACTTATTTAAATATTAATTAGTTTCCAAATAATTTGGTTATGATTAAGGATATAATTAAACAATCATTTATGAACTCTAAAAGGATATGGTGTAAAACATCATTTCAACCTTAAGTGATTTTGAAAAGAATTAAGTAATTCAAAACACATTGAGACTTTTTCAAATACAATGTAACGATTTTTATTTCTCAAATAATGTTATAAACTATGTTTAAGTTTTTCAAATTAAAAATTGTTTTGATTGAAATTTTTTTTCATGAATACTAGTATATAAATTACAATGTAGGATTATTAAAATTTCCTTTTTGTAAATTTTTGAGTTAAAAAAAAATCGGTTTAGTATTTTTAATTTTAGAAATTCTTCTAACTAAAACAAGTTTAATTTGTATTCATTAATGTTTATGAATATAAAATTCTATATAGTTTTAATAAATGTAATTTTTCCTCTTCTTAATTTTTTTAGTGTAGCTTTTTTCAAAAAAATTGGCCCACTAGGGCCAGCCATTTTTTGCTAGGGCCAAGGGAGGCAACTCACACAAAGTGGCTGAGATTGACCCTCATCCCCAAGCCATGGCCGGCCCGATCTCGAGAAGAGGTTACCCAAAGGTCGCTCGGGAGCAAGAAAGATAACATAGGCGTACCAGTGAGGGCATGAGGACACAGAGGGGTCTAGGTAGGCCATGTCTTTCGGGTGGGAGTCCGTGTATAGGTCCCCCTTCGTGGGTGTTGTGTGATTTCTGAACACTTGTTGGGAGGCCCGGGGTTATAAGGGAGGAAAAAACCGCTCTCCGTTTTGATATGGCCATCAGTTTTTTCTGGCGAAACGTGATTTGGACAATTGGATCACATCGCGCGCGATCTAGGACGTTGTTTCTGATCCCACGCTCGACCCTCACCGACTGCATCTCTCTCCGTAGTTTTTGCCAACCGTTCGATCTGGCATGATCTAATCATGGTCGTTCGAGGTTTATAAATTGTCACGTCAAATATTGACCGTCCGATGAAACATAGAGCTAATCTAAGCGGCACAATTATTTTAAAACATCAGACACATCTCATCCCTTGGATCGACGTTGGGATCTATCTGGACCATCAGTTTTTCACCGGCATTTCCCCTAGTCGTGTCGTCTTCTTCCTCCATGAATGGGTTACACCAGTAACCCTACCCTATTGAACACCCCTCATTATCTTCACCTCTAACCGCCAGGGACCCGCATGTCTCCCTGTTTTCATCAAGCATGACACCCCCATTAAATGCAATGCAAGTGGGTACGTTTTTGTGTGGATGGTGGTGTGTGATATTTTGTATATAAATAACCGAGATATCATGGTTCTTCCCTCCGATTCAAGTCTCTAGTGAGCCCGAACAACCCTCCCTGAAGTCCTCCTTTACCTGGTTTTTAATGTATGGTTTTTTTGTTTTTCCTTGTTTTCTTCTTTGAAAATATATACACTTATATATTCAAAAATATATATATTTTCTTTAACCTTGCGGTTCAGTCAAAACGTTCTTAAATGTTGAACCAAGGCCTTCAGGTTCTCTTGCAGTCAAATAACTTAAAGAATGTAATGATTATACCTATACTTGTTTTGTTGTTTTGAAAATACATATATACATTTGGTTATATGTATATATGTCGGTTAAATGCAGGAATGGGCATGACCTTTCTACTTCGGTTATATGTGTGAATTTTGTGTATAATTGTTCATGCACTGCACATATTCACATAAACTTAATTTCATATTTAAATAATAAATAAATTTTGAAAATTTTATATATATGATCCGGTTTTTATAAAATTATTTTTTTGTATGTTTTGATAAAAAAACTTTTTATTACTAAGGGCATGACCTGCCCTATTCAAAATGTTGTTGAACTATTATTCATAGGGGATTAACACACTTGGGTGTGCCAATATTTCAGTTTGTGTTCGAGTACATACATAGATTTTATATATTGCGTGAACCTTGATTTCAGTTGTTAAGGTCCTTACACATTAAGTCTCGAGTTTAGGTGGAGTTTTAAAAACACAAGAAATAGGGTGTTAAAAAAACTTATATACACATTTAAGAGTAACTTATTTGTTTTCCGTATGTTTTAAATAATGTTTATTATGTTGAAGATTCATGATTTATATCATGGACATTATTCAGTATTATGCAAAGGCTTAACAATATTTAATGTTTTAGTATATTCAAGCTAAAAACCCTACTTGTGACTTTTGGTTAACCTTGTAAACAATTGGATGATTAAATTTTTGAATTTCAAGAACAAACTTTCATGTGATAAATTCTAGTTTTCTGTTTTTTCAGTACCATAGATTTCAATGTATCTTCCATAATATTCCTTTCGTTTTTCCTTTTATTAATTGTCGTATGATTGTTAGCTTTGTTTTTAATCATCTGGATGCCTGTATCACTTATAAGATATGTAAATTCAAATACTATGACCAACTATGAATGAACTATTCATGGTGGTATGGTACATCTTGAATATACATCACCGTTTAAGTAATGTATTTATTTATATGGCTCACATAAATGTAAAGACATATTAAGGGTGTTCCCTAATAGCGCTACAATGCATTGGGTAAAGAAATAATCTCTAGAGATGACAAGCTTCACGATACCCGAGTGAATAACATTGGTAATTTTTCTTTATTGACTCCATGGGGATGAACCTCAGTGATTTGTTCATGAATGTCTAAATGAAATGTTGAAGCCACAAATTCAAGTCATGTTACAAGTTCTTTTCAAGATGATATGCCTATTCTTTCACTACTCTTTCCCTTATGTTTTTATCAAGTTCTTATTAATGTCACAAGTAAATGTTTGGGGAATGATTCGTGTAAAATAGCGACCAACATATGAAATTTAGGTTTTTTCATTTACACGCAACTCTGATTAAGTATTACTCACAGCAGTTTAATTTGAGATTAAACGATCATACATCGTACTTGTTCAGGATATCTTTTACTACCCCTTTTTGAAAATTTCTTAATTGATTCATGTATTCCTTGAAAATCTTGGTTGAGCACTTTTATGTTATGTTACATCTGTTACGGTTTTCTGTAAGAGAATGTTTTTTGGATAAGTTTTTTTTAAAATGCTTTCAAAAGGTTCATTGGATTATTTTAAACCCCTTATTTGGCATTCTTATTCTCACTGTGTGTTTTGAATTTTAAATTTTCAGGTAATATATTTTATCAGATGAAACATTTCTGAAGTTATCGGTTTCCCAGAACCCGAACCGACCTCGATCCTCTGTATGAGATGTGATGTGTGTTTATCAGTGCATATTTTTGTTTTAAAACGACACATCATGTTCAGATGGCACCAAATCCTGGATTTTCTAGGGTTGGGTCTTCACATAATGCATGGAATTAAAATCTTTTATTTTACAATATTGAGTGAATAAAGTTCAGAAACCTTCACCTTGTAGATGAAATGCATTAACCTAAACACACAATGTCCCTACATCACCTGTAACACCCCAGGATTTTACAGTATGCCACTTCTAAAATAAATTCATTTTCTTTGATAGATTATGTTGTATTTAATACTGAAATATGTTTATTCTACACACAACAATGAGTTGGCTTGCGTTACATGCAAGATCGAGTTTTACCAAACAACAATATATTATTAAAATTTCATTATTTAATATAAATAGCTATAACCGAGACATTTAGTTAGCAGTTGTGAATAGTATTAAATAACTTATGAAATTATATGGTTGAATTCATTGGTTATAAAATAATAAAAAATGAATATAGTAACCAACAGAATATATATGAGATGTTTTTTTATGAACTATTTTTATGCTCACAAAGTCATTTTATTCTAATAAATTAAATTAATCCCTAATACAGAACGATATTAATGAAATATACATTCAATATATTCAATAAAATATTTTTGATATTCATATAATATATTTGAGATTTATAAGATAATAACAAATCCAATATTACACATAAAACCTATTTTTTTATTAAAACAGTATTATCATCTTTTAATGGAGAACTTATTTTAAATCCTATTTTTGAAATTTTTTTGAATTCTATTTGAAATATAAACTTCATATTTTAAATATAAATATATACTTTTACTTTATTTAATTTTTTTTTATTTTTCTGATAAGTTTCATGTTTTGATGAATAGTGAAAAATACTAAATTTAAATTGAAAACAAATTTATATCAAAATAATTCAAAGTGTTAATTTATATTATTGAATGTTTTTAAAGTATAAATATATTATTTTTATCATTTAATAAAATTTCAGTTATTTTAATCAATTTTACAATGAATTGAAATATAAAAATGCTTTAATCTTTTGCAAGTTTAAACTTTAATAACTCATTTTCTCACGCCATCAACAAGAATAATTTTAAATTAATTAATACAAATTCTATGTTTTGAATTATGAAAAATGGATTCTATATTTGGAATTAGTGGGTCCAAATTATGTAAATAGGTTTCTTTTATTTTTGGTCATATGAATAGTAAAATTTAGTAATATTTTAATTACCACAGTTAAGGGTAAATTAGGTAATTATGGATATAAATTATATTATAAAATTACCCCAACACTTGTCCTAATTTCATTTAATGAGTTTTTTTCTACCAAAATCAACATTAGGTCTAAATTATACTCTTTTTAATCCAATTGGATGAGAATAAGACATTTATTATATTTTATTTAAAGATAAGTTAAAAATGTCATACTCGTGTTTTTAATAAGTATTACATTTTTAATACATGGTTATAGAAAAGATAAATTAGACTATACATATTCATTTGAAAGATAATAAATTTATATTCATCATGATAATTTATTTAAATTTTTTTTAGAACAAATAATTTAATTAAATTCTTTCATAATAATGATGTAGTAATTGTTTAATTAATGGAAATAAAAATAAATGATATTAAAAAAATTAAAATAAAAAAAATTTGATATAATTAATGAAATCCATGGACTTTATAGATAATTTAGAAATGTTATTGATATATTATAAGTTTTGGTTTGAAGTTATCATGATGTTAGGATATTTCTTAAAAAGACAAATATTGAATAGTATCAAAAATGAAAAAAATTATACATTAATATAAATAATATTTTATTAAATGATATATAATTCAGAAAAAAAAAATTGGCCAAATAACAACAATAAGGTTAAATATGTCATCAATGATGCATTTGGGGTTTGTTTATCATTTTATAGTAAATATATTATCCCTAAAGAGTAAAAAAAGTTGGCACGGAAATAGTTAAAGGGTTTAACTAAGCGTTAAAGGCAAATGATAAGGTTAACATTATGACCTAAACATGTCTAAAAATTATTTTTTTTGAGACAATTGAGACCCGTACTCATCTTAGGATTTAAATAACTCACTTTTAAGACCATTTTAATTAAAAAATAATATATATTAATATAATATTTTGGGAGTTTTCTAAAAATCACCACCTAAGTTATAAAAGGGAACTTTCTCCCTCACTTCCTTACACCAATTTTAACCTTCTAGATCGACCAAACCCTACCCATTTATCTTCATAACTTCCATATACACATATTATAGGTTCTGGTATTCTCAAATAAATAACCCTAGCATCTCTAAGAGGAGATCTGTAAAGACCCAACCCCAAAAGGCCCAAAGCTGGTGTCTACTACTATTGCATTGACATGATTACAAGGAATTAAATCCCAAAGGACTAAGAGTTTAATAGTCTTGATAAAATAGATATATACATGAGAAAATAATAAACTAATTAGTTAATATTTTTCTTCTTCTTTCTAAATAAATAGCTTTGAGGATAACTCTAATCTAGTTAGTAAATCCCTACATATCCTTCCTAGTATGTTTCTTGGATACCTAGGTAAATAAATATAATAAGGAAGACATAAAATGATTAGAAAGATCAAAATATAGTATAATTAATAACGAATCAATGAGAATAATAATTATGAAATGGTGAATAACTGAATTCACATGCCATATAATCAATAAACTGATAAATATGTGCATAAACAACATGAAAAGTTATTAAATGAAAACACATGACATTAAAACAACTAGATAAGAAAAAAGAAATATGATAGGGTAAGAAACTAAAATACATACTTTCTAAATAATTAAAAATGAAATGTATCCATAAATATGTTGAAACAAAATCTAATGGATGAATAATAAATGAAACTAAATTAGGTAAATGGTTTCTTAATGGACGTCAAGTCTAAGGCACATGAAAACCTATACCGTCAAGACCTTTCACATGGCGATTTAAAATATTCTGTTTTGCATAAATAATTTTTCTCATGAGAACCTATCGATGCATTTAGGGTCTATATAATGTTTAGTACCCTCCCATCATTTATTTTCAAAATTATTCCTCAAATTGAATATTCAAAATAAATAATATTCCCTGTCAAATATCTGTATTGAATAAAGAAGACAAAATTATCAATATTTTCTGAAATAATAAAATAACTGTCAAAGTAGACTTCATATGTAAAATGGTATCTAGTTTAGGAAATAGTAACAACCATGATGAATGAAATGGATAATTATGGGGAAATTCAATGTTCAATTACCAAAGGAGATTGAATATTTCAAGTTGAATAACAAATAATTCAACGAATTGAATGTGAATACTATCCTTAGAAAAATCAATAATAATCCATTCAAAGGAATAATACAGATGATATCATTACAAAACAAAATCTTATGTGGAGTAATAATAAAGGGTTAACTACTACAAAATAGTCATTTAAAAGTGGTAGAATAATCCTTTATCAATTCTAATAAAACACTAACAATTTGAGTGTGGATAAAAGTTCAAAACATTATCAGTGCTAAAAAAGAACAGTTAAAGTCCCCCTATAACAATGATAAAGACATATTGTTAAAAGATTACTTTAACAACACTTTTTTAGTGATGTTAAAGGGGGACTTTAATATCATTTTTTAGTGATGATAAAGGCAGCACTGTTAAAGGGGGTAAAATTATATTTTATTGGACACCTATGAGCGTGAACCCCATTATCAGCGCTTCCACGAACCCTTTAATAGCGCTCCATCACCCTTTATCAGTGTTTTTTAACCCGCCACCTTTTATCATAACTTTGTGAATTTCTATCCTTATATGCATCTTCATGGATTCAAACCCTACACCTCTCCTTAGAAGATGGAACACCTTTACCACTACACTATATTGTTTTGATATCTATTTAATGATATTTCTGTTTATATATATATATATATATATATTTACATATATTTATATAATTATTTTAAAATACATTTATACAATATATATGTGTGTGTGTGTGATATTTATATATACTTATATTTATTTAAATATATTATATGTTATATTTATTTATATATAATAGAATATAATATAAATATATTTCACTTTATTAATATGCACATTTGTATATGTATTTATAATGTAAAAATGGATAGATATTATTTTAAATACATCTTTAGAATATGTATTTATTTACATATATTAGAATATACAATTTTACATAAGTATGTTGATATATGTTTTTATATGAGTGATTTATTATAAGTAAACATAAGAAACATGTATATATTTAATTATAAATAACATTAAATTTTGAAAAATGAAAAAATTTCAAAACCTTAATATCAATATAAATGTAATACCTAGGAATAAAATTAGCCACCAACAAAAAAGGCAATAATACCCCCTTAAAATAGGTTGAAAATCCATCGAATGTCAAAAAATCCGGGTACCCTGACTAAAAACTCTATTTTGAGATATTATGAGATTTTCTGGCCTTTAAACATGTGATAGTGGTTCACCCTTGTCACTAAGGGTGTAGATCTCATCAAAAAATTTGATTTGATATATGGTAAAGCATAAATGGACACCCTGATCAAAAGTTATCACTATTTGATGTATGAGTTACATTTTCAACTTATTTTAGATATTTTATTATTATTTTGATTCACTATCTTCAAATTGATATTAAATGACTATTAATAGGAAATAATAATAAAATTATTAAATAATTTTTATTTATTTATTTTGTAATCCATTTTCACAAAATATCTTATATATTAAGTGTAAAATTCTATTTACCTTATCTAAAACATATTGAAAAATATATATATTATATTAATATTAATATAAATATATTTATATATTAATATATTATTCTTAATGAGTTTTTTTTAAGTATACCTATATCAGTGCTACTAAAAAAGAGTTGATAAAGAGGGGTCTTTATCAGCGCTTCTAAAAAAGCACTGATAAGGACACCCCTTTAACAGTGTTTTTTACAAGTACTGTTAAAAGATCTCATTTATCTGTGATTTTTTAAAAGTGCTGATAGAGGTCCCCCTTTAACAATTTTTTTATCATTATTAATGACCTCCTTTAATATTGTTTTTTTAGCACTGAAAAAGGGAGTCGTTAACATCATTTTTAGCTAGCACCGTTAAATCACTAATATTGGATAAGCCTTGTTATATAGTAGATTCTATTGATGCGGATGAATAGAAATACTATAAAATGATCTTTAAAAACAATTGGGGAAAATATCCTATGATTATGAAAACCTTTTGGAAAAAATTTTCTTTGAAAATCACTATTGAAAAAAATTTCATTATAAAGTAACCTTTTAGTCATGAAAGGGAAGCTTAAAAGAAATGACGATAGGTAAATCCGTACATTTCGTGCGAGGTAAAACAACATTCTATTTGCACGGTGAAAGGTTATAAAACATATTATTTGAAAAGAGAAAAGTATATTCATTTAAAAACAATGGTAAAAGGAAAAAAGGATAAAAATTTCATTACCAAATCATTTTAAAAATATTTTTGAAAACATTTTATTAAAACATGATTTTTTAAATAAAACAGGTTCTCCAACTAAAGAGATAAAAAAAGTTGGGTTTTCTTAAAAAAAATTCTAAATCATTTTCAGTAACAAAGAGTGTAAAAATGGTACTAATACTTGAAATTAGTCGTGATTAACTAGATAATAATGAAAGGGTTTATTGGAAAGTTTTTATATAATTTACTCTAATGGATGTTCCATTGCAAGTTTGTTAGTACTATTCTTAAGGAAAATAATCTTTAAACATCCCAAGGTGTCCCATATAACATTGAAACTTTTTAAATCATAAGCCTCATATTGGAAAAATATTTAATGGAATTTTCAAATACAATGATGATAAAATAATTCATGATATTATATATCAAAATTGGCAGTATATACACCAAACAAAATAATCAAATTTTGAATATGACATTTATCTCACAAATGTAAAAAGTGAGATGAGAATCCATTACCTTGAGTTTGCTTTAGGGTGAACATCCTTTCACTTCTTGTATAATAAAATTATTTTAATTTTATAATTTATTGTGAAAATTTTTCATGTTTATAATTAATTTTATTTCACTTTATACTATGTTTTGTACAACTACTTGAAAATTATGTTTACGTTGGGTGTTTAGAACAAATTCGGATTATGAGTCAAAAACAACATTGGTAGGTCAACAATGGTTAAAGGGTCATTATATAACATCTCAAAAATAATAATCATGAAATAATTATCATATTTTTTCATTAATTATGAATTTAAAATAAATCATTAAATATGGTTATGAAAAATGAACCAACGTTACAATCATGGAGATGGTAGGTGGTACGTACGCATGAGTAATGCTCTTATTTTTCAATGATTGTTATGGAGAGAAGGTGAGTAACACCATATCTATCGAAAATGATCATTATATCATAAATAACATATTATTAAATCATATATACTTTAATATAGAATTATTGTGATGTAAAATGAATCTAATCGTGTTGAGGAGACGGTAGGCCACGTGTCCACGAACGACGTTATCACTTTTTAAGTGTGTAAAAGGGTAATAAAGAAAATGATATATATATATAGTATATATACATAAAGGTAATTATTTCATTAATATCATATAATGTTTTTTATGTAAAATATTTTTAATTATAATCAACATTTATACATTCCATGGATCATGTGAACAAATCTCATCGCTTTGAAGGGGCAGTAGTCCACACTTCCCGAAACAAAGTTATCCTATTAAAAAATTGAAAGTATTAAAGGTATGTGTTATAAAAAAATTAAATAAGTATAAATAATTAATGAATATCATAAATATGATATATAAATAGAGTGTCCATCATAATTTCCAACCATGAACGTATGTTAAAAAATGAACAATCATCATTTATTGAGGAAGTAGTTTTTCAAACACAAAAACAATATGTTCGTTACCCATTAGATGGAAGTGTGTGTAAGTGTAGGTATAACCTTTAGGATAACAAAATAAAAGTATATTAAGGATAATTGTGTTGTTATATAATAATATAATAAGAATATATAAGGGGTTGGAGAATGGAAATAAAACTAGAAAGCTTGAGAGAATACATTACCTCTTAATCAGGTAACTACTTTTGGTTTCTACCAAAAGGATTCCATGGAAGTATTTATACTAAAATAGAGGCTTAAAGTTATAGTGGAAGGATTTTGGTAAGCTATATGGGATGATATTTTTCAAATCTATGTGGTTTGAGATGTGTCAAGAATGGGGAGAGGTGGTGACCTTTTTTAAGGGAGGAAAAGGACTCACTTGGCCTTTTGAAATCATGTTAGGTGTACACATGTTTTAACTGAAACAAATGTCCAAAAAAAAACAAACCAAATTAAATAATGGAAGGTTAATGTCCTAATTATTTCCATAAATGGTGTTTTGGAGAAGTTTCTAGGTCATTTGGCCCTTAAGATAAAGGTTTAGTCCTTTATAAAGCTTAGTTATTCCTTAATAGTTGTAATTAATTTTATTTACTTTCCCTAATATTTTTATAAAAAACAAATTTGGTATTATTATAAATTATAAATTATTTTTATTCCAAATAAGGAATCCATTTTTCCAAATTCAAATCACAGAAGTGGTAGAAATTAATTTAAATTTAATCCCGATGATGGGACGACAATGCATGTTTTTAAGGTAAAAAGGTATGAAAGTTTGATATTTTTTATAATCAGTTTAAAATTAAAATTTATTACAATGACATACACTATATTAATTTATAAAAATATTATCTAATTAAACTTTAAAGCCAATTAAAAATATAATTTAACTTTATAAATAAATTAGATAAATAATAAGGTTTGAACAAAAAATCAATATTTCTAAGTATTCATTAAATATGAAATGTTTCAAAAAATATCAAAAATTCACCCTAAAATAATTATTATATTTATATTTCCATGATTAAGTATATTTTTACATATTAAATCAATTAAAGTGTCAAAATTCTAATTTCAAATGGTTTCTCTATTAAAAGGTTGTAAAATTGCCTTTATAAAAATATAGGTTTTATATGTAAAATAGGGTTTATTCTTATCTTATGCATATGAAACATAATGGATTAATATAAAAAATATTTCATTTAATATAGAACATATATATTTCATTAAAATCATTCAATAATTATAAATAACTATGTTTATTAAGAAAAAACTTCTTTGGATGTATATAAATAAAATTATTTCCTTTTTATATCCAATTGGTTCTTATTTTCATTTATCATTAGTTGGTAACCAATGAATTAATTTTATATTTAAATAAACCATAAATTTTCATAAGTTAGTTATTAATATTTATAACTACTAACATAACAGCTAGGTTATATCATATTATATTGAATAATAATATTTTAATAATACATTATTATTTGGTGAAAATCGGTCTTGCGTGTAATAGAAGCTATAAAGGAAGTTCATTTTTTCATGTAACACAACATATCGAGGACAGACA
This sequence comes from Viscum album, assembly GCA_963277665.1. NCBI lineage: Eukaryota > Viridiplantae > Streptophyta > Magnoliopsida > Santalales > Viscaceae > Viscum > Viscum album. The sequence continues at coordinate 955,395,681 of OY728148.1, read as the reverse complement.
CTCTTTCATGTTACATAATCTATCAAAGAAGGCCTCTCTTGCATTCAACACAAGCAAACTCGGTGTTGCATGTATTGAAATACATAGAATCTATTTTAAATAGTAAATATTTTATAAAGTATCTAGATATTATTTTACCTTACATGTTCGGTGTCGCGTGTCATACACGCTATCGAATAAAAGGTTCTTAATTTAGATTTTCTATTCACTACATTCTCCCCACCATATTTAAATTACATCCTCACAATTTAAACTCAATCATGGTGATAGATTGTTCGATATTTCCTATGTTTGAAATCTAACATCATGAGAAGGGTTTATAAGTAATCCTCTATAAAATAGAGAATATAAAGTACATAGGTCACATGGAATACCATGTAATTGTGTCTCTAAGTAAGAGAACATCAATGTAATGTAGAGATACGTACTTGTAGGAAAAATGTAAATATTTATAAGGAATGAAAGTGGTCATCAATCACAAACAAGTGAATGATCAATAGAAAGTTGAGGACCTCAAATCCATAAATCATTGATGATTTAAGAGGCCACGGATTCAACAGAAATTAAGATATTAGGAAAACATTTTATTTTTAAGATAATTTCCTAATTGTGTGTAATTTACTAGGAAATTTCACAGTTTAATGGTTGGCAAGAAACCCTTATTGTCCTTTGGTCAGGGGTTTAAGACTCACAGCCTTGCTGGATTTGATTGGTTATCTCCCAGCATATAGGTCATCCTTTTCTAAGAAAAATTAATATAATTCCTAAATTAAATATGATAGAAATCCTTTAAATTAAGTTAATCACAAAATAGAATTTTAATTAAAATTTTCAATACATCTCTAATACATAAATACTTCATCCACTTTTTTCCACATAGATCATTCCATAGTCTAGAGTTTATCCATAATATCATTTATAGGTTTTTTAAATCATGATACCCTATTTTCAATCTAAACACCCTTGATTTATCCTAGGTTATTCATTGTTAAAATACATCATGGTGGTTTTTAAAGAAATTTAAATTATCTTAAACATACCCCCATGTGTTTCAAAGCAGTTGTGTAGTAAGGCTCGTTGTTGTATACCATTTTACCCCATGTTAGGCTCAAAATACCTTGTCATAGTTATTAATCCTACATACATATGTATCAAAACTAGATACACTTGTAGTATCTAGACATGGATGTATTTCTATAAAGAACCACATAATATCAACCTTACCAAAATTATTGTATTTTATTCTATATTTATCCTAAAATTCTACCTTAGGTCTATGTTATCTAACCTATGTTTTCCTAATTCTAGTTCCCAAGGATGATTCTAAACTTCATTTGATACTAACAGAAGTAACCTGACCCTAGAAGGACCAGAGTCGGTTTTTACTACTATTAAATTGGAAATAATACAATGAATTAAATCCCAAAGGATAAAGAGTTTAGTATTCTTGGTAAACGAGATACATACATGGGAAAAGAATACACTAATTAAAACCTAATTTTTTATTCTTTATAAATAAATTTCTTCAAGGATAAATCTAATCCATCTAGTAAATCCTTGTATATCTTTCAACGTACGCTTCTTGGATTCCTAGGTAAATAAACATAAAAATAGTGATCTCAAATTCTCAGTAAGGGAAAAATATAGCAGATGTAATAATGGATCAATGAGAATAATAATTATGATGTGGTGAATAACTGAACTCACATTCCATATAATCAATAAACTTAGAAGGAAGTTCACTATATAATCAATAAACTAAGAAGGAATTGCATAAATATTATGGAAAGGTAATAACTAAAAACACATTCCAATTAAATAACTAGATAAGGAAAAACAAATATGGCAATGTAAGAAACAGAAACACATTCTATCTAAATAACTGAAAATGAAATGTCTCCATTGATATGTCGATGTAAAATATCATGTATGAATAATAACTAAAACTAAACGATGGAAATTATTTCTTAATAGACATCATGTTTGAGGTAGATGAAAACCTATACCATCAATACCTTTCACAAGACAGTTTAAACAATTCTAATTTGTAAAACTAATTTTCCTCATGAGAACCTATCGATTCATTGAGGACCTATACAAATTTATGATCCTCCCATCAATGCCTGTCTAAATCATTCCTCATATCGAATAATAAAAATAAATAATATGCCTTTTCAAATTTTTTTATTGAATAAATAATATGAAATAATTAATATTTTCCCAAGTAATAAAATAACTATCAAAGTTGACATTGTATGTAAAATGGTATAGGGTTTAGGTAATAGTAATATACAAGATGAATGAAATGGATAATTAGGGGGAAATTGAATGTTCAATGATCATAGAATATTGAATATTCAAGGGGAATAACAAATGATACAAAGAAGTGAATGTGAATACTATCCTTGGAAAAATCAATAATAAGCCACCAAGAGGAAGAATAAGGATGTTATCAATAAAGAAATCTCAAGTGGAGTAAAAATAAATGGTAATTGATGATGATGAATATAAATACTATAAAATGATATTTTAATAAAATCCTTTTAGAAAACATCCTTTTATTATGAAAAAACCTTATGGAAATTTTTTTCTTTGAAAATCACTTTTAAAAACATTTTTTAAAAAAATTGACCGTTTATAAATGAAAAGGAAGCTTCAAATAAATGATGGTGGGTAAATCTGTACTTTTCATATGAGGTAAAAGAACATTCTTTTTTCATTGTTAAAGGTTAAAAAAAGGAATTGATAATAAAGTGATAAGAATATTTCTTTGAAAATAATGGTGAAAGAAAAAAATTGTAATAATATCATTACCAAATAATTTTAAAAACATTTTTGATTTTTTTTATTAAAACATGGGTTTTAGAAGAAAATAGGTTCTCTGTCTAAAGAGATAAATAATGTTTAGTTTTCATAAAAGCATTTTCTAAAACATTTTGAGTACTAAAGAGTGGAAACAATAGTACTAATAACTGAAAATTGTCATGAATAACAATATAATAATGAAAGGTTTTATTGAAAAATGGATATATAATATCTTAGAAGGGAAATTCCATTTAATGGTAATTTGAACAAGTTATAAGGAAAATAATCATTAAACATCCCGAAGTATCCCATACCACTCTAAAACAATTTAAATCATAAGCCTGATGAAGGAATAATATTGATTGAATATTTTAAATACCATAAAGATAATATAATTAATGATATAATATATCAAAATGGGTAGTAGATACACCACACAATAAAATAAAATGATGAACATGACATTTATCTCTTAGATGTAAAAAGTGAGAGGTATATACCTTATCTTGAGTTTTATTTTGGGTGGAAATCCTTTGACTTCTTGTATAATAAGCTAATGTTCATTTTCTAATTTCATTGAAAAATTTGTCATGTTTAACATTACTTTTATTTCACTTTATACTATTTTGTATAATACTACTTAAAAAATTCTATTTACATTGGGTGTTTACACCAAATTCGGATTATGTATCAAAAACAACATTGGTAGGTCAACTATTGACAAAGGGGTCATTATATGACATCTACAGAATAATCATCATGAAATAATTTTCATATTCATTCATTAAGTATACCTTTAAAATAAATTATTAAATATGGTTATGAAAAAGGAACCAACATTACAATCATGGTGATGGAGGCCGTACGTACGCATGAGTGACGTTCTTATTTTTCAATGATCATTAAGGAAAGAAGGTTAATAACAAAAAATACTTCCCGAATGACCAATATAACATTAATACATTATTATTTAATCATATATACTTATATAGATTTATATATATATATAATTATTGCGGTGTAAAACGAATTAAAATTTTGTCAAGGAGTCAGTAGTCCACACATCTATGAACGACGTTATCAATTTTTAAGTGTGTGAAAGGGTAATAATGAAATTAATATATATATATAGTATAATTCGAAAAAGGTAATTGTTTTATTTATATAATATATAGGTTTTCTATTTCAAATATTTTTATTTATAATCATTCTTTATACATTCCATGGATCGTGTGAATGAATCACATCTCTTTGAGGGGCGGTATTCCACACTTCCTCAAATGATGTTATCGTATTAGTGAAAAATTGAACGTATTAAAGGTGTGTATTATAAAAGGATTATATAAGAATAAAGAATTAATAAATATCATTTATATCATATAAAAATATATTTTCCGTCATAATGGCCAACTATGAATGTTGTTAAAGTAAAATGAACAATTGTCGTTTTGTGAGGCAGTGTTTCACTATACACAGACACAATATGTTCATTACACATTAAATGTGAGTATGTGTAAGAGTATGTCTAACCTATAGATTAAAACATACTATTGTATTATGGATATGGTTTATTTATACAAGAATCAAATAATAAGATATGAGGGGTTGAATAATGGAAATAAAACTAAAAATCTTGAGAAAAGATGTTACCTCTTAATCGGGTAACTATTTTTGGTTTGTACCAAAAAGATTCCTTGTAATGATTTCTAACAAAAGGGAGGATTCAATGTCTAGGGGGTGTATTTGGGGAATCTATATGGGATGATATTGGTTAAAACTAATTGGTTTGAGAGGTTTGAGGAATGAGGAGAGGTTGTGATTTTTTATAAGGGAGGAAAAGGACTCACTTGGTTTTTTGAAAACAAGTTAGGTTTACCCACATTTTTTCCTAACAAAAAGTCATAAAAACCAACCAAACTAAATAATGGAATCTTAATGGCCTAATTATTTCCATAAAATTGGTTTTGGAGAAATCATGAACTTTATCTATACTTTTTGGAAATGAAAGTTGATATGTCACTAATCCTATGCGATCAAGGATCTCAAAGGGGTCAATATTCCTTGGGCTAAAACTTCTATTTCTTTACAAAGTGTATGACACTCTTCCATGGCTATATTCAAAGGAAAATTTTTCTATAACATCAAAATTAAATTCCCTTCGGTAGTAGTCAGTATAGCTCTTTTATTGACTCTAGGTAGCTTTCATATGTTTCTATATGGATTGAAACTTCTTTGACATAACTTTGACAAGATTAGGTCCATTTATCTTTCATTCCACAACTTCATCCCAAAAAAATTTGAGTTGTACATTGATTTATATTCAAAGATTCATATAGATCCATTTAAATACTCAAGTGGAAGTTGTTTTTATATGAGAACTCAACCAATGTAAATGATGATCACATCCTCCATTAAATTCCATCAAGCGTGATCATAGCATGTCCTCAAGTGTTTGAATATTAAATTTATATTTTCTATCAGTTTGGGGGTGATAGGTCATGCTAAATTTTATTTTAGTACTAAAATATTATTTAATTATTCTATTGAATTTAGAGGTGAACCTTGGATCACAATCAAATATGATCGAATGTGGAACCACATGAAACCTCACCATTTCCTTCACATATATCATGGAAATTGTTTCAAATGAGAAATCATCCCAAATAGTGATAAAGTGGTCAGTCTTGGTGAGTCGATCCACCACAAACCATATCGTATTTTTTCTATGGATGTTTTTGGGAGACTGGTGATAAAGTCCATGGTGATATTCACCTACTTATACATGGTTATAAGAAATGGTTTCATCATCCCTTTGTAATTTTATCACTCTACTTTATCTTTATGTCACAACAAACACCTTGATATATACTCTGTAATATCCTTCATCATGTTGTCCCATCAAAAGTGTTCTTAAAGATCATGGTACATATTGGTACATTTGGGGTGGTTTAGAAAGATAGGATATATGAATTATACAATAGCATGGTCTTTTTCTCAGGTGATGAAGGAACATAAATCCTCATTAAAAACTAAATTACACCATCATCATCAATTTGGTACTCATGTAGCTCCCCTTCCATTATTTATTTCAAATTGTATTAGCTCCAGATCATCCGTTTATGTCTCCATGATCTTATCTTAGATATATGGTTGGGAAATCATTTGGGAGAGGTAGGATGTATTCCATATTGTTATTATTTCAAGATATATCCTTTTCGTATACAAGAAGATAAGGTCTCTCACAATTTGCATCATGGATATAGTAGCATGTTTTTTCTGTTAAGAGCATCCTCTACCTTATTCTCCTTTCATGGATTATAGTGAATAGAGAAATCATAGTCCATGATTAGATCAAACCATTTTCATTGATGCATTTTGATATACTTCTATGTGAATATATAATTTTGACTCTTATGAACAGTATATATGTCAAAATTCTCACCATTAATATAGTGAGACCAAATATTTAGAGAAACGATCATATCTTCTCACTCTAGATCATGTCCCAGGTAGTTCTTCTCATGGATCTTTAACTATCAGGAGGAATAGGATATCACTTTATCATTCTGCATGACTACACAACCCAAGAAATTCTTTGACTCATCACTATATATCACAAAACCTTCTCCACTTATTGGTAGTGTGAGTACATGTTAAGGCCAAGATGGTAAAGATGACTATCATATTTAGGTATTATTTTTTATTGTCAAGGAAGATTAAGAAGAAAATAAATCACCTCAATTTTTATTTGGTAAAAATCATACTTACCATTATATTCAAGATAATAAGACTCACAATGTTTAAGAAAGTCCATTGTATTGAGAATACGTTTTCGGGATGAAGAGGATCATTATACTCACCCTAAGTCTAGAATGAAAGGTTTAATTGTAATGTGGAAAAATCATAGTCTTCCTGACTTGGATGAAAATGTAATGATGCTTTGATGATCTTGGAGTTACCATAAATCATTAGTAAGTTATAAAACTAGTGATGAACGATTGATGAAATAAAGAGAAGAAAAAGATTCTACCAATCATATTCAATTTGATCAAAATCATACCAATCATATTTAGGTTGAGATGGAATGAAAGATGTTGATAAAATATAGGTAAGTAGAAACACTTTACATGTTAGGTTATATGATGATAAAACAATCATTCAATATAATCAAAATCATGAAGGAATTAATGGTATTATATGAATGTTTATTAAAGAATAAATTTAATAAATTTGAATCATTCTAGTCTCAAGATCATCATAATGATATTTCTGGATTAATAATGGTTTAATAACCAAGGAGGATGATCATAATGAAGGTGATAGTTTTTAGTTAAACTAAATGCACGAAAGATTTAAATCCTCAAAGAAAGAAGTTAGTGAGCATCATATTCAAAAAAGAAATAATCTATTAATGTTGATCCAAGGGATTTAGTATGTCATCATATTCATCAAAGGATTAATTGTTTGTGATAAAAATTCACCGGTATCATATTTAGAAGAGAAATAAGTTTTTGATTTTGAAGTTTCTAATACTGGTCCATTAGACTCGGTATACCATCATATTCATCAGAGGAAGAATTGTTTGAAACTGATGACTGTAAAGAAAATGAAAAGTATGTAGTGGCCAATATGAAGAATAAATTCATAGACTTATCAATAATGTAGTCAACAATTTAAAATAGGATTAATTACGTTGTTTATCATTCAAGTGGGTCAAGATAAGAGATAAAGAAGTATATATTATTTTACATTTGTCTTCATCGTAATGAGGTGGATCATAATGAAAAATTATAATGGGAAATTAGAATCAGACAAATGTTTTTAAAGAAAGTATAAAGTATAGATAAATATATTTGAATATTCATGATGGTTCGAGAAGTGTTGAGAAGAGTTTATGAAGGCAAGACGCACATAAAATTCAATGGAACATATAGATTCACAAAATGTAATTGAGAGGAAAAATTTCATGAATCCCACCCAAAACATTTTTGGGGTGTGTATTAAAGAGAAATTATTTGTAATTTATGATAGATGTATTGTTCATGGTGAATAATAGACAAGGAAGATCTTTAGAGAGAATAAGAGGTTTCCTGATTGAATTTTGTTGAAGAAGTATTTCAGATAGTAGAAGCATGAGAGGAGAGAGGAGATTGTATTCAATTGGTCATCGTATTGGGATGAATCATCAAACTCGAAAAATTGTATTGGTATTTCTAGATTGAAGAAGAAATGGTTTAGAATTTCTTCAAATATATTCTAACAAAGTCATATATTTTTCTTATTGATCAAATAGACTAGTAGATTCAAACTGAGTTTTATAATAAAGTCCTTAAAAGTTCTTACCAACTTCTAGGTAAGAAAGTAAATATTTTTTATAAAAAAGAACACATTTGTGAAAGTTGACAAATATGAATCATAACTTTTTTTGTTACAAATAATTTTATTACATCATTTGTTCTGGAAGGATAATATGCACTATTGAATTGTTTACATAGTGACACACAAGTGAAAGGGAATATCCTACTCAATGTATTCCACACAAAATTATTGTATTCTAGTGTATTGTGTGGTATTAGATCATTTTCAAACATGACCAAGGATTCATATATTCTTTTTTAACAATAAACCATGTAAATTCTTGTGTTCTTATAGATGTGGGTTTTAATTATTTTCAATAGGAAAATAAATATTTAATAGGAGGCAAATGTTTTTAAATAAGCAGGGAAATATAAAAGAAAAATATGTGACTAATTCACCCTCCCCCTCTCAGTGATACCATTATCTTGACTAGGAAATTAAAATTTGTATTAGAGACAGGTTCCATTCATTTATTCTTTATTGATGTTATGAAGAGAAGTTGATGGATAATTTGAATTGTGTCAACAATAAAGGAATCATTGTTTTTTTATGGTAATATTTATCACATCTGGAAAGATATAATGTTTCCCCATCTTATGTCTATTAGATATTATTTTCTTGATGATGCAACAGATGTATTTCCTCCTATTGATGATAAAGTTCATCTTAATCAGTTGATAAGAATAATATTGAGAGTGATGGAAGGGACAAGAATTATTTACTATCATCACTATTTAAAAGTAAATTTTTAATGTTGAAGGCTGTTTCCATAGCTAAAGGTATATGGGATAAGCATAAAAACATATATGAAGGCAATACGAAAGTGAAGAAGTAAAATTATAAATCTAGAGGCTGAAGTATGATGACTTGAAAATGGGTGGGTATGAATCTATTAGGGACTTATTTACCAGGTTAAATAACATCATAAACACTATCAGATGTCTTAGTTAAAAGTTTGAGGATTCTATAGTTATTGGAAATATATTAATAATTATTACCAATAAGTTTGATTCAAATATTATTAAATAGAAGATAGATATCATAAAAAAATTATCTATAGAGTTTTTTCATAGAACACTCATCACATATAAAATAATAATGTATAATGATATGAAAATAAAAATAAAATTTGATAGAGAAATTTTGTTCAAGACTAAAAATAAAGGGAATTCAAATAAGGTTATTATTGAAGAAGAAGGTGGTTATTTTGATTCTGAAAATGAGGAATGTAAAAATCTTGATAATATTTTATCCTTTTTTTCCAAAAATTTGAGAAGAGGTATAAGAAAATATATAGGGTATTTTCCCTTGAAATGTTATGAATATGGATTCATTGGGCACATTACAATAAAATCCACAAAGAAAGAAAGAAAAAGAAAGTGATGAAGAATAAATAAGTCCAAGAAGGTCATGGATGAAATAGGGTGGAAGGGAAAAATTTATTCCATAGGGAAGGGTAAAAAATTATCGAAATCTAAAAGGTGTATTTTCTTCTCTAAAGATAAAGAATAAGAAGATATGAAAGCTAAATACAAATATTCTACTGAGCATGTTGGTGAGAATACATTTAGTGTAACAATTAATAATGAAGAATTAAAAATCAACAGTTCTGATTAAGAAGAAAATCTACTTAAATTTCATTTAAAATAATATTCGAAATATATTTGAGAAATATTAGAAGTCTTGCAAAACAAAACAAGATTTTTGAAGAGGAATGTTCCTCATAAAAAATCATGAAATATTTTTAGATGAGAAGAAAAATATACAATAGGATATTAGAGATTTGAAAAAATATCTTAAGGGAGAAATGAATCGTAATGAACATCTGGAATTGAAGTTAAAGGCATAAAAATAATAGTTAGAACTTGTCTAGTAAAAACTTTGTAAATATGAAAATAAAATTATGTTTTCCAAAAATTCTATATATGATTTTGGTGAATGTTTTTATAAGTAAAAACCTGATAAGGATAAAAAAAGTGACCATCAAAAGTTGATAGGAACGATAGAATTATTTATAGAAATAAGAAAGATTGTAAAATTATCTATGTGGATAAGATTAAAAAAGTTGAGAATTCATAAGTTTTTGAAAAATCAGATAAGAAGGTTGATAAGAAACATATTCATAACTCATGTCAGTATGGAAGCTATAGAGGAAAATATTCTTTCTATAGTTAATACTGGTATTGTGATGGAATCATAAATAAAAAAATATGTGTTTGTTCAACCATCAACATTACTACTAATATAGGTTATGAAATTCATAGGTTTAGGGGGATTCAATCTTCTCAAAAGAATAAGTTTGAAAAATAAGTTCTAAAGAAACCTGATAATGATGGTGTAAAAATTAAAAATAGGTTCCAACCCCAAGAAACAATTAGACATACTTCTTTGTATTCAATAATTGGGCTGAATGATGTGAAATAAGATTTTGAGTGTCTTGAATGGGTTCAGTCCATGAATGAAGAGTTAGACCAGATAGAAAAGAATGATTCATAAGAACTCATACCTAATATAGATAACAAAAATGTTATTGGTACAAAGTGTATTTCCAGGAAAAAAATGAATGACTAAGGTGAATTGATAACAAAGAAGGAAATATTAGTATGTAAAGGTTACTCTAAAATTGAAGGTGTTGATTTTGAAGAAACTTTTTCTCTTGTGGAAAGGATAGAAACAATCATAATTTTTCTTGTTGTTTCTACATAATGGAGTTAATATGAACCCAAAATTCAAAGGAACGTGTAGATTTAGAAAATTTTATTGAGTGGGGAATTTATTAGGAATCCCACGGAAACCATTTTTTTGGGTGAGAATAAAAGGGAAAGTACTTTTTAATTTTGACAGATGTACTATTCACAGAAAAGAATAGAGAAGACATAACTCTAGAGAGAAGAAGAGGTTTCCTTAATTTTTTTTTTGTATTCAACTAGTCATCGTATTGGGTTGATTCATCGGACTGGGAAAATCATATTGGGATTTTTGGATTAAAGAAGATATGGTTCATAATTTTCTCAACCGTATTATGAAAATGTCATAAATTTTTGATATTGAGAAATAAAACTGGGATAATCAGACTGCGGGAATTGGATTGGGAAATCAGACTGAGTTTTGTAACAAAATTTGTAAAAGTTCATACCAACTCTTAGGTAAGAAATTGAAGAATTTTTTAAAAAATAATACATTTTTGAATGTTAATAAAGAATCACCATATCATATGTTGTTAAAAAACATTGTATTTCATAATTTGCTATAGAAGGATAATTTTCACTGTTGAGTTATATATATAACGCTACATGAGTGAAATGGAATATCCTACTAATTATATTCCACACAAAAATGATTATATACTAATAGATTGTGTGGTATTATATCATTTCAACATCATAGAAAGGATGTAGCTATTCTTGTTGAATAGTGATACTTATAATTTCATGTGTTCCTATAGATGTATGTTTTAATTGTTTTCAATAGGGAAAGAAATATTTAATAGGATTATAAGGTTATTACATTTTTTTTAAGGGGTGATGCTTTGGTCAAAGACCACAGAAGAATTTATTGATAAGCAAAAGAGGGATTACAAGAAGCGAAACGAAGGGATTTTTTTACAATCTCTATCCAAAAGATAAAATCAATCAGGAGGAATAGAGTCTAGCCAAGTCATGCTTTGATGGAAACATTTGTTGGCTAGAGCATCATCAAAGGCATTTGCTTCACGATAGGCATGAGTAGCTATAAAATCAATCCCACAGAGCAAATTAAGCCAGTTCATCCAACGAGTAGTGAGAGACCAGGCTAGATGGATGTTGCCATTCCAGATTGCATGTATGATAGTGGTTGAATCACTTTCAATCCAAAGTTTTCTCCAACCTCTTTGAAGAGGAAAATCAACAGCATGAAGAACTCCAAGCATTTTCGCCTCCATAGATGAAGAGTGACCACAACCAACAAAGAAACAGCCTTGACATTGACTAGTTGGGTCCCTGAAGATAACACCACAACTGGAAGGAACATGGTTTCCATTGGAAGCGCCGTCAACATTACCTTTGATCCATCCTGGCATCGGAGACTGCCAAAAAACATCAAAGAGGCATTTTGGATTTGGGAAGATGCCAGGTACATGAAAATGGAGAAGGACCATAAAGTCACCAACTGAGTTGTTGCAACAGTCTTTTTGAATTGAGACTACTTCATAAATCACAATGAGAATTCGGGAATTCCCTACATTAATATTGAATGAGTGATTATTGTGAATAAGATCACTTTAAATATAAAAGAGTTCATGCAGAAGTTCTGCCACTGCGGAAAAAAACGATTTTTAACAGGCAGAGAGGCATCATATCTAGTACAATTCTTTAAAAACAAGTAAATTGAATCGTTATTGGGATTTCTGCAATTAAAAAGTTCAAATATGTAATTCCAAAGGGCAGAGGTCGTCGCACAATATAGAAAAAGTTTATTGTCATCTTCCCTATGTTGGTTACACAGACGACATTTAGAACAAAGAGAAATGCCAAATGTTTGGAGACAAGTTTTCATGGGTAATCTGTTGTGCGCAATGCACCAAATAAGGGTATGTCTGGAAGGTTTAATCCTGGTTTTGTTAAATTGTTTCACCCAAGAATAATTAGAATCAGGGTCAGAGAAATTATTCTTATAATAGTTTTTAGAATCCAATATTCCATTGGGAGAGGGCTCCCAAATAAGGAAATCACCAGCAGAAGAAAAATAATATTTCTCAATAGATTGCATAATAATATTAGGGAAATCCCAGTCAGAGGATTTAATGACCTCCTTTATAGACTGATGGGTATCTTCAGGAAGATAATCAGGAGGTAACAAAGAGATTAGAGGGTTACCACACCATTTACCATACCAGAAATTAATGGAAGAGTCAGCACTGACAATCCATCTAGAATTTTGCATGATTTTATGAAAAGAATCCCGAATGTAAGGCCAAATAGAAGAGTTAATGAAGTTAAGATTACCTTTTGAAAGTTTTGAGAAAAACCTATGTTTTATAAAATTAGTAGCATTAGAAGTGGAGTTAATGATACGCCAAGTAAGGCAGGCCTGCAAAGCATCATTGAACAACTTTAAATTTTTAATGCCGATTCCACTATTAGCAATGGGTTTACAACAAGTAATCCATGGAATAGTAACAAGCATATTTTCAAAAATGCTTCCAGACCAGATGAAGTTTTTAATATAAGTGTTAATTTTTTTTAAAATACCAATGGGCCATTTATAGACTATAAGGGAATGGACCATTTTAGAAACAATGGTCGATTTAACCAAACAGATTCTCCCAGCAATGGAGAGAGACTTCCCTTTCCAATTAGCTAGATGATTTGTGATATGAGAAAGAATATTATAAAAATAGGTAGCTTTGGGACGACCCCAAAATAGAGGTGCAACTAGATAAGTGAAAGGTAAAAGACCATCCTTAATACCCAGGTAATTTATAATACCAGATTTCCTTCTGACAGGAAAATTCTTGCCAAAATAGATGTAAGATTTGTTCTAGGAAATAGCTTGACCTGAGACATCCTCATAGTGAGATATAGTTTGCTTGAGCGCATGAAGACTTCTTTGATGTAGCGCCCCGACCCCAGCAACCCAAAGTCGGTGCATTACTTCGTAACATTGGCATGATCACAAAAGATCAAGTCTCGAAAGACCGATTAGTTTAGTAGCCTTGGAAACACTAGATACATTAATAAACATTACATTACATCATTAAAATGAAAACTACAATAACATGGTCTCCCTAGTCCACACTCATATCCTCACTGAAAATTATTGCATGTCAGTCATAATACACTTCTTCACATCCAGGGAAAAATAAAACATTGAAAGGGGTGAGCTCAAATGCTCTGTAAGGATAACAATATAGCAGAAACTTTCATAAGAAAACATAATCATTTAAGGCAATGTATAACTAAAACAAAAGCCTTGTTAAACTTGAACTTCAAAATAATATGGAAAAAGTAAAATAAAATATTGCCATTACTTACTCACATGGATATTCTACTAGACGAATAATCACGTGAAATATCAATAACCACTTTCATAATGAGGGAATGTATAATGCCAGACATTCTGAATCATTTTGTCAAGGCCTCGGCCAAGACGTCTAAAATAATTAAGGCCTCGGCCAAAACCATAAATCAAATTGGGAAAGGGCCTCGGCCAATTCCATTTCAAGTTGTCTCATTAGACCAACTGATGCATCGAGGAGCTATAACGGGCTCCACCCATCACTTATTAAGTCCAATACATTCCTCATATGAATAGGTTTAAACATAACATAAATATTCGTATTAAAACTAGTATACGAAAATGTCAACAGTTTCTTCATAAAATATGGATGGTATAAAATAACACATCCACAGTCAAATGTTTCACAAAATGCTCAATGGAAGTTTTGTATCATAAATCAATTTCAAATAAACTTAAACCCATAAAAGGATGTTGACATGGATGAAATCAAAGCTATTTGAGAGAAATATCTCTCTTTTTTGAAATCATTTAAAAGTCCAATAATTATAAAATAATACATTTACTTTGAAAATATTATTATAAGCTTGTAAGGGAAGCTTCGACGAAGTTATAATGGCGGAAAATAGCCGCACCCGCCATATAAGTTAAAAAAACATTCTTACCTTAAATTTGTCAAAAAGGTCAAAAAGTACATTGTTTGGAAAACGACGGTAAGATTCCATTCAAAAACGTATAAGGGTATAAATGACTTTAACCCATTTTCCATTTAATAGTAAAAATGTTTTGAAAGACATTTTTAAGAATCATGGATGTGGATGATAACGATGTCCCAGTAGATAATTATGTATAAACAACCTTGGATAATGAAGAGGTTGTGAAGTAAACCCTTACCTTGTACTTTTCCTTGGTTGGGGTAGGTTAACCTCCTGTATAATGGTGAAATAATTTTTATTAAATTATACAAGAATCATATAAATTCATATGATATCATATATGATCTTTTAACATTGCTTTGTTAACAATATCTTAGATTTATTGTTGTTTCGGGTGTTAACTTACTTGTTTTCTTTTATATGATTTGTTACGTAAGTCATGTTTTTCATGGATAGGTTGTATCTTATTCATATCCAGAATTATATCATGTCCTTAAAAATTATTTTTAAATCATCAAATGATAATTATACTTGAATGGATATGACGGAGAATGAATCTCATCGCGTTCGTGGAGACGATAGTCCGTACGTACGCACGAGCGACAATATCATTATTTTGATATTAAAATAATATATAATTGGATAGTATATCATATATACAGAATCATTATAATGTTATATTTATTATTTGCATGAATTACATATCATTTTTATACCCATCTAAATAATAATAAATTGAATAACAATTACACCACGACGTGGAGACGGTAATCCGTACGTACGCACGTATGGTGACATGTCATTCAAATGATGGGTAGAATAATGAACATGGTTGTTCCATATTTATAATAACATCACAGTATATAGAAGATACTGGAGTTATAATTTTAGAATTGAAATAATAAAAAAAGAGGGAGTGGAAGAAGAAAGAAACTTGAAAGATGGTGATGAAAACATTACCTCTTCTTCGGGTTCTTCCTTTTGATTTGATCAAAAGGACTCCTTAGGATGACTTTCTGACTAAAGTAAAGCTTCTAGGATGAAGGAAGAGAAGTTGGGAGAGTATTTGGGCAGAGGTTTGCCGAACCAAAAGGCTTGAAAGTGTGAATAAGGTGGTAGAGGTGGGGGCATTTTATAAGAGGATAGGAGGGGCTCTTTTGGAATGATTGAAATGTTACATTATTATACAATGCTTTTCGGATTCTATATGTCCCAAACTTATATAATTAGTGGATAAGGTGATAAGGGTTCTAAATATACCCATCAAATAGTCTTTGGACAAGTGTAAGCCTTAGATTTTACATTATCTTTTCATTTTATTAAAATCGTTAAATAATGAGGTCATCGCTGCATCATAATGATGTCATATATAATGTAATTTATTTAATGTCTAAAAATTATAAAAAAAATAATATGATGTAGGAAATCTTTTTATCTTTATAATGAATGTTTATAGTCAAAATCTGGACTTGTGTAACCCCACTTAAAAATTGTTTTAGTAAAACACCTCATGTTTGTGTCAATTTAATTTTAACATTAAATAAATATATATTAATGTCATTTTCCAACCAAAGTGGCTCCATGGGGTCCCCAAGTTGACCCATGGGTTTTCTTGGTCGGCCATGACTCATCCAATAGGAGTAGGACAAGTGTCAAGCTCATATCATATAATTAAAACGTATTTTTACCTTAAACTACACTAATTACCTCTAATCGCGAGTAAGAACTTAAAAGTTACTATTCACCAAAAAATTATTTTAATCTCATTGAACCACATTTTAATTCTTAATGACAACCATGTATGTCAGATTTTTGAAAATCAAATCACAGAAGTGGTAATAATTCATTTTAACGAAAAATTTGTTTTTAACAACCACTTATTGGTTTCACTATTCATAAAAAATTGGAGTTTTTCAGAATAAGGCCAAAATATCACCCTAAGCTATAATTGATATTCCGAATTCAAAAATGATGTCTATTTTACAAAATTCCAAACATATAAGTTGCATTAATTAATTTTATAATTAATTCCCGATGTTACAACAAATAGCGTATTATTAAAAAACAATTTATATCAAAAGATTGGCAATTGTTTATGTCCAATTTCAATGTTAAATTAATTCTAATGACCACCATTGGATAAAATGGTAAAAATATATTCTAATTATACTTTAAAACCACTAAATAGTCTAATTTATCACTATAAATTATTTTTATTAAAAAAGTTGTTTTTATGTATTTTTCACTATTCATAAAAATTTTGAAGTTCTCAGAAAAATACCAAAAATTCAAAATAGGCTAATTTCGATATTCCAAATCCAAAAATGAAGTCCATTTTGATAAATAAAATTTATAAAATTTCAAAAATTAGGTATTACTATTCACAACGGCATGTTTAATTAGTTGTGGTGTGTGTTAGAGCTCGAGGTTGCATACAACACACGCTATTGCATTATTCGAAGGGAAACGTACCATGGAATCTTGGGGTGTTACATTCTCCCCTCCTTCAAATAATTGCGTCCTCGCAATATCTATGGTATTACTGCATAAAAAGCCTCGGGTGGTTCTTCATCATAAATTTCTCAGGTTCCCACGTTGCCTCTTCCATTTTATGATTTCTCCACAAAACCTTTACCAGACGAGTCGTCCAGTTTCTCAGCACCAGCTCCCTCACATCAAGAATTCTAATGGGATCTTCGCAATAAGATAGATCAGTTTCCAGTTCTAATTCCTCATAGGTAAGTACATGTGTTGGGTCAGGCATGTATTTTCTCAATAGCGATATGTGGAAAACATCGTGAACTTTGGAGAGATTTGGCGGCATCGCCAAACGATAAGCTACAGCCCCAATATGATCTAGAATTTCGAAAGGTCCGATGTACCTGGGACTTATCCTACCCTTATTACCAAAACATATAACTCCCTTCCATGGAGATACCTTTAAGAAAACATGATCTCCCACATGAAATTCCAAAACCTTTCTTCTGTTATCGGCATAGCTCTTCTGCCTACATTGAGCTGATTTGATGTGGTTTTGGATTACCTTCACCTTTTCTATTGTTTCTTCCACCAGTTCTGGTCCCACAAGTTTTCTTTCACCAACGTCATCCAAACAGGTTGGTGTACGGCATCTCTTTCCATATAACGCTTCATAAGGAGCCATCTGAATGCTTGAATGGAAGCTATTGTTATAGGAAACTTCTATCAGTGGTAAATATTGATCCCACATACCCTGAAAGTCAAGAGAGCATGATCTTAACATGTCTTCTAAGGTTTTAATAGTCCGTTCTGATTGTCCATCGGTTTGAGGGTGATAGGCAGTGCTCAAACAAAGTTCAGTATCCAAGGCCTTTTGAAGGCTTTTCCAGAATCTTGAAGTAAAACGAGGATCGCGATCAGAAACAATCGATAGGGGTACTCCATGAAGTCTTACAACTTCATTAATATATAGTTCTGCTAGAAGTTCAAGTGGTAGATCCTCCCGTATAGCCAGAAAATGTGCTGACTTAGTAAGTCGATCAACAATGACCCATATTGCATCATTTCTTCTGGGAGTCTTTGGTAGTCCCATGACAAATTCCATCGTAATATTATCCCATTTCCACTCAGGTATGGGAAGAGGTTGCAATACTCCACCAGGATGTTGCCTTACAGCTTTCACTTGTTGACAAACCATACACCTCGACACAAAATCAGCAATCTCCCTCTTCATATTGTCACACCAAAAATGTTCCTTCAAATCTCTATACATTTTGGTTCTCCCAGGGTGTATAGAGAAATTGGAACTATGAGCTTCATCCAGCAATTCCCTTTTTAGATCAGGTATATCGGGAACACAAAGTCTCTTCCCGAATTTCAAAATTCCATCCTTATACACAAAGTCCCTCAATCTTCCATCATTCACATATTTAATCTTCTTCTGAAATTCTTCATCATTGGTCTGAGAACTCTTAATCCTTTCTAGTAATGATGGTTTGGCAACCATTTGAAAAATCATTGATGTTTCACCTTCCCTAGTTATTCCCATGTCCATCTTTACTAGATCCATGAAAATGGGATCCCTTTCAATTCTCATCACATTCAAAAATCCATGGTCTTTTCTACTCAAAGCATCTTCCACCTTGTTTGCCTTCCCCGGGTGGTAATGTATCGTGCAATCATAATCCTTGACTAGTTCAAGCCATCGCCTTTGCCTCATGTTGAGTTCTTTTTGTGAAAAAATATACTTCAAACTCTTGTGATCAGTATAAATGTCACATTTTTTACCATAGAGGTAATGTCTCCATATCTTTAAAGCAAAGATCACAGCTGATAACTCAAGATCATGATTAGGACAGTTTTTTCTCATGAATTTTTATCTGTCGTGATGCATAGGCAATGACCTTATCATTCTGCATAAGGAAACAACCGAGTCCTTTCTTCGATGCATCACTATAAATAACAAACCCATCATTCCCCGATGGTAGAGTCAATACAGGGGAATTGACTAATCTTCTCTTTAGTTCTTCAAAACATTCTTCACACTCTTTTGTCCAGACAAATTTAATCCCTTTACGTGCGAGCTTTGTCAATGGGTTAGCCAATCTGGCAAAATTATGGATGAAACTTTGATAATAACCTGCTAAACCAATAAAACTGCGTACCTCAGTTATACTTGTCGGTGCTGGCCATTCTTGGATTGCCTTGGTTTTAGAAGGATCAACGGAAATTCCATCCTTAGATACAATATGGCCAAGAAAAGAAATCTCTTGAATCCAGAATTCACAGTTGCTAAATTTCCCATATAATTCATGTCTTCTAAGAGTCATCAGGATAATGCATAAGTGATTTTCCTGATCTTCGTGGCTTTTGGAGTATACCAAGATATCATCAATAAATACAACTAAAAAGTCGTCAAGATATTCCTTGAAAACTCTATTCATTAGATCCATTAAAACAGAGGGTGCATTAGTTAATCCAAAATGCATTACTGTAAACTCGTAATGCCCGTACCTTGTTCGAAATGCTGTCTTTGGAACGTCTTCCTTCATCACACACAACTGATGATATCCAGACCGAAGGTTAATCTTTGAAAAGTATTGAGCTCCATGAAATTGGTCAATCAAATCATCAATGCGAGGTAGGTGATACTTGTTCTTTATTGTTATAGCATTGATCTCCCTATAGTCGATGCACAACCTCATAGATCCATATTTCTTCTTAACAAAAAGAACAGGGGCTCCCCAAGGAGAAACACTAGGGCAAATAAATCCTGTATTACTGATTTCCTCTAGTTGTTTCTTTAGTTCAACTAATTCCACAGTGGCCATTCTATAAGGGGTCTTCGATATGGGCCTTGATCCAGGAATTAAATCAATGGAAAACTCAACTTCTCGTTCTGGAGGATATCCAGGTAAATCTTCCGGAAACACATCAACATATTCTCTCACAGTAGGTACATCCTCTATTTGAATATTCCTTTCCTCACCCTCAGTAATTTCCTTCTCTTCCTCCCCAATAATTTAATTTACTTGAGCTACTGGGGGTGGATCTAGATAAGAATTATGTGGCGACGATTCTTCTCTAAAGATAATGTGTTCATTATCATCATCATCAAGAATCGTAACCTCTTTCCTCTTACAATAAATTTTTGCATCATGGTCCTAAAGCAGATCCATACCGAGGATTATATCAAATTCAATCATGGGTATGACGATGAGATCAGCAGGTAAAGAACATTTAGGTGCTCTAATGGGAACTAATAGACAAAACTTTGTTGCAACAATACTTCCCTTATGGGTTTTGACCGAAAACTCCCTTGTTAAATCAAATTGGAAATATCTAATTTTCTTAGCAAACTGGGAAGATATGAAACAATGCGATGATCCAGAATCTAATAATGCATTTGCTAAACTTGAAGAAACCATTAAATTACCTGCCACCACGTCTTTTGGAGATTCCACCTCAGCAGTAGTGATAGCATAAGCCTGGCCCTGATCCCTTGGCCTCTTCTGAGGTACGTTCCCTTGACGCTTAGGACATTCATTTGCATAATGTCCCTTCTCTCTACAATTATAGCATTCCACGTTGACAGCTGCTTTCTTTCCCTTCCATTCATGAGATTGGTGGCCTTTTTCACCATACTTGTAACATACTCCTTTTCCATTTAGACAGGCAACAGGGTGCTTCCTAACACAATTATCACAGGGTGGAAATTCATTTCTACCCTTCTTCCATGTTTCATTATTTCCTTTGCCAGAGTTTTCAGCAGATCTCTTCTTATCTTGCTTTGATTTAAAGTCATAAGACATAGAGAATTCCTTTTCCGTCTTTATAGCGCACGAGACAATACCTTCGTATGAAGAGAAGGTTTGTGATACTAACGCTCGATGCAGAAATGGTTTTAACCCATCAAAGAAACGATCAGTCTTACTTCTTGGGTTACGTATGTAATCTACAACATACCTTGCTAACCTTGTAAAGTTAGCCTCATACTTTGCGACATTCTCATCCTCCTTATGCCTCAGACTCAGAAATTGCCTTTCCATATCCGCTCGATGGTCTCGAGGAATGTATTTTTCTAAGAACAGCTCTTTGAACTCCTGCCATTCCATGTTTGTTAATTCATCATCTTCCTTTGTGTTTTGAATTAGTGACCACCATTGATCGGCATATCCACTGAGGCGGTAAACAGCCATGACAACTTTCTCCCTTTCACTACTCCCCAAGGCATGGTATAATTTCTCTAAGGAATTTATCCATTGCTCAGCTACTATAGGATTTGTACTCCCATTGAAGGTTGGTGGTTATTGCCTCATGAAACGGTCTAGCATTGATCCTCCACGTTGCGGATCAGGGTGCTCCATAAGAGTAAGGTTGTTATTCATAACCTGCATGAGTTGTCCCAGTACGGTGAGAAGCTGATCAGCACCAGTTGTATCACTATCTCCACCATAATTATCTTGAGCATGAGGGCAATCCCTACATGGAGTGCGTGCATTGATACGGTTTCCATTCCTTCCACTAGGCTCCATTTTTAAATAATTGCATAAACTAGATTAGTTAATGAATCAAAATACATAATTCCATACTTGTAAAACACTTAACATAAATTGAACTAATTATGGATATAATCCATAATTATAAAAAAAAATTCATTGAGGAAGTATATACTCGTAACCCTTCATAGTGGTTTGTAAAGAAAATGGGAATTATCCTAAGCATATCCCCCAGGAGTGTCGTAACCAAGAGTGCAGCAAGGCCCATTGTCGTGCACCAGTTCCCGTTCGAGTCTAGCTCAAAGCGGTGTTTTCGGGTTTTACCCCTAGGTACATTTGTGCCAGAGCCGCCTCTACCTACTCGTATCCAGATATGGATGTATTGCTCGTAAAACTCACAACATCTCTACAATACCAAAATTCTAGGAAGTTATTCTATACTAATCCTCAAAGTCTATCTTCGGTCTATGTGCTCTAATCAGAGTTTATCTAAATATAGCTTCCAAGGTTAGTACTAAACTGCCTCTGATACCAACTGTAGCGCCCCTACCCCATCTACCCAGAGTCGGTGCATTACTTCGTAACATTGGCATGATCACAAAAGATCAAGTCTCGAAAGACCGATTAGTTTAGTAGCCTTGGAAACACTAGATACATTCATAAACATTACAGTACATTATAAAAATGAAAACTACAATAACATGGTCTCCCTAGTCCACACTCATATCCACACTGACTATTCTTACAAGTCAGTCATAATACACTTTTTCACATCCTGGGAAAAATAAAACATTGAATGGGTTGAGCTCAAATGCTCCGTAAGGATAACAATATAGCGGAAACTTTCATAAGAAAACATAAGCATTTAAGGCAATGTATAACTAAAACAAAAGCCTTATTGATCTTGAACTTCAGAATAATATGGAAAAAGTAAAATAAAATAATGACATTACTTACTCACATGGATATTCTACTAGACGAATAATCATGTGAAATATCAATAACCACTTTCATAATGAGGGAATGTATAATGCCAGACATTCTGAAACATTTTGTCAAGGCCTCGGCCAAGACGTCTAAAATGATTAAGGCCTCGGCCAAAACCATAAATCAAATTGGGAAAGGGCCTCGGCCAATTACATGTCTAGTTGTCTCATGAGACCTACCGATGCATCGAGGAGCTATAGCAGGCTCCACCCGTCACTTATTAAGTCCAATACATTCCTCATATGAATAGGTTTAAACATAACATAAATATTCGTATTAAAACTAGCATACGAAAATGTCAACAGTTTCTTCATAAACTATGGATGGTATAAAAATAACACATCTACTGAGAAATTTTTCACAAAATGCTCAATGTATGTTTTGTATCATAAATCAATTTCAAATAAACTTAAAACCCATCAAAAGATGTTGACATGGATGAAATCAAAGCTATTTGAGAGAAATATCTCTCTTTTTTGAAATCATTTAAAAGTCCCATAATCATAAAATAATACATTTACATTGAAAATATTATTATAATCTTGTAAGGGAAGCTTCGACGAAGTTATAATGGCTGAAAATAGCCGCACCCGCCGTATAAGTTAAAAAAAACATTCTTACCTTAAATTTGTCAAAAAGGTCAAAAAAGTACATTGTTTGGAAAACGACGGTAAGATTCCTATCAAAAACGTATAAGGGTATAAATGACTTTAACCCAATTTCCATTTAATAGTAAAAATGTTTTGAAAGACATTTTTATGAAACATGGATGTGGATGATAATGAGGTCCCAGTAGATATTTATGTATAAACAACCTTGGATAATGAAGAGGTTGTGAAGTAAACCCTTATTTTGTACTTTTCCTTGGTTGGGGTAGGTTAAATTCCGGTATAATGGTGAAATAAATGTTATTAAATTATACAAGAATCATATACATTCATATTATATCATATATGATATTTTAACATTGCTTTGTTAACAATATCTTAGATTTATCGTTCTTTCGGGTGTTAACTTCCTCGTTTTCTTTTATATGTTTTGTTATGTAAGACGTGTTTTTCATGGATAGGTTGTATCATATTCATATCCAGAATGATATCATGTCCTTAAGCATTATTTTTAAATCATCAAATGATAATTATACTTGAATGGATACGACGGAGAATGAATCTCATCGCGTTCGTGGAGACGGTAGTCCGTACGTACGCACGAGCGACAATATCATTATTTTGATATTAAAATATTATATAATTGGATAGTATATCATATATACAGAATCATTATCATGTTATATTTATTATTTACATGAATTACATATCATTTTTATACCTATCTAAATAATAATAAATTGAATAACAATTACACCACGACGTGGAGACGGTAAGCCGTACGTATGCACGTATGGTGACATGTCATTCAAATGATTGGTAGAATACTGAACATGGTTGTTCCATATTTATAATGACATCACAGTATATAGATGATACTGTAGTTATAATTTTATAATTGAAATAATAAACAAATAGGGAGTGGAAGAAGAAAGAAACTTGAAAGAGGGTGATGAAAATGTTACCTCTTCTTCGGGTTCTTCCTTTTGATTTGATCAAAAGGACTCTTTAGGATGACTTTCTGACAAAAGTAACGCTTCTAGGATGAAGGAAGAGAAGTTGGGAGAGTATTTGGGTAGAGGATTTCCGAACAAAAAGGCTTTAAAATGTGAATAAGGTGGTAGAGGTGGGGGCCTTTTATAATAGGAGAGGAGGGGCTCTTTTGGAAGGATTGAAATGTTACATTATTATACAATGCTTTTCGGATTCTAAAGGTCCCACACTTATATAATTCGTGTATAATGTGATAAGGGTTAGAAATATACCCATCCAATAGTCTTTGGACAAGTGTAAGCATTGGATTTTACATTATCTTTTCATTTTTTAAAATCGTTATATAATGAGGTCATCGCTGCATCCTAATGATGTCATAAATAATTTAATTTATTTAATGTATAAAAATTATAAAAAAAATACTATGATGTAGGAAATATTTTTATCTTTCTAATGAATATTTATAGTCAAAATTTGGACCTGTGTAACCCCACTTAAAAACTGTTTTAGTAAAACAACTCATGTTTGTGTCAATTTAATTTTAACATTAAATAAATATATATTAATGTCATTTTCCAACCAAAGTGGCTCCATGGGGTCCCCAAATTGACCCATGGGTTGTCTTTGTCGGCCATGACTCATCCAATAGTAGTAGGACAAGTGTCAAGCTCATATCATATTATTAAAACATTATTTTTACCTTAAACTACACTAATTACCTCTAATCGCGATTAAGAACTTAAAAGTTACTATTCACCAAAAAATTATTTTAATCTCATTGAACCACATTTTACTTCTTAATGACAACCATGTATGTCGGATTTTTGAAAATCAAATCACAGAAGTGGTAATATTTCATTTTAACGAAAAATCAGTTTTTAACAACCACTTAGTGGTTTCACTATTCATCAAAAATTGATGTTTTCCAGAATAATGCCAAAATATCACCCTAAGCTATAATTGATATTCCGAATTCAAAAATGATGTCTATTTTACAAAATTCCAAACATATAAGTTGAATTAATTAATTTTTTAATTAATTCCCGCTGTTACAACAAATAGCGTGTTTTTAAGAAACAATTTATATCAAAAGATTGGAAATTGTTTATGTCCAATTTCAATGTTAAATTAATTCTAATGACCACCATTGGATAAAATGGTAAAAATATATTCTAATTATACTTTAATACCACTAAATATTATAATTTATCAATATAAATTATTTTGATTAAAAAAGTTGTTTTTAAGTATTTTTCACTGTTCATAAAAATTTAGAAGTTCTCAGAAAAATACCAAAAATTCAACATAGGCTAATTTCGATATTCCGAATCCGAAAAATGATATCCATTTTGATAAATAAAATTTATAAAATTTCAAAAAGTAGGTATTACTATTCACAACGGCAAGTTTAATTAGTTGTGGTGTGTGTTAGAACTCGAGGTTGCATACAACACACGCTATTGCATTATTCGAAGGGAAACGTACCGTGGAAGTTTGGGGTGTTACATTTGATCCCCTTTTATGAATAAGATAATATCATCCGCATATAAGAGGTGGTTAGGGGCATTTATGTTTCTGGCTACCTGAATAGGTTTGATCAAATTATGTTCAACATGGTAGTTTATGAGTCTGCTAAGGGAATCTTCAGCAATAACAAAAAGAATGGAAGAGAGAGGATCCCCTTGTCTAACACCTTTAGTGCATTTGAAAAAGCCATGAGGGGTGCCATTAATCAAGATAGAGATATGAGCTGAGTGAAAGAGGGCCCTGATTCTACCAATGAAAAAAACATTAAAACCAATGTTTTTAAGATCATTGTAAATAAAAATCCAATAAATAGTGTCAAAGGACTGTCTAATATCCAGTTTGATGGCCACACAACCACCTATAGATTTTTTAGTTAAGGATTTCGTGCACTCAGATGCAAGACAAATGCAGTCCTGAATGGATCATCCCTTGATAAAACCAAATTGGTTCCAAGAGACAATTCTATTGCAGATAGGATCACGTCTATTTGCAATAGTTTTAGTGATGATTTTATAGATAGTGTTAATCAAAGCAATAGGTCCAAATTGATGGATATCAGCAGAATTCTCAACTTTAGGAATTAATTTTACAAATTGAGCATTGATTCCATGAGGTAAAGATTCTAAGGTTATTACATAATTATGGAAATATAAAAGAAATATATATCATTGATTCACTATCTCCCCCTCTCAGTGATACAATTATCTTGAATGGGAAATTGCTGTATAAGAACAGTGATTAGCCTCTTCTTGATCTCCTTAAAGCTTTCTTCAAATCATTCATCCATAAATAATTTACCCCATTTTGTGGTAAATTAGTTAGTTGGCTAAAAAATAATGATAAATTTATCACAAAATGTAAATAGTAACCAACTCTTCCATAAAATAATAGATTTCTATGACACTGGTGGTTCTAGGTTATTCTTCAATTGCCTTTGTCTTTGAAGGGTCCACATAAATTCCATCATTTGTGATCAAGTTCCCCAATAATGTGACTTCTTTAATCCAAAAGTTACACTTTTTGAACTTAGAATACTTTTTCTCCTTCCTTAACATCACCAACACAATCATTATATTCTCTTCATGTTCCTACTAAATCATGGAATAAATGAGAATATAATCGATAAACACTACCAAAAATTTGTTGAGGTGGTCTCTAAATAATATATTCATCAAATCTATAATGATTGTATGAAAATTAGTAATTATGAAAGGAATTACTATGAAATCATAGTGCCCATACCTTGTAAGGAATGCAGTATTTTGAATATCTTCCTTCTTCATCTATAGTTGATGATATCCATAAAAAAGATACACCATTGACAAGTATTTGACTCCACATAGTTGATTGAAAAAGACATCAATCCTTGGTTGAGTATAATTTTTTTTATGGTGATCTTGTAGATATCTTGGTAATTGATATACACCTATTTTGATCTATCATTCTTCTTGACAAATAGCATTGGCGAACCCCTAGGTGATGTACTTGGGTGTATGAACCATTTTTTCAAATTCTCTTGTAGATACTTATTTAACTCCTCCATTTTAATCAAGTCCATCCTATATGGGAATTTTGAGATAGGAGTGACACTATGTATGAGATTTATTGAGAACTCTACCTCATGATCTGGGTATTCCAAGTAACTCTTTGAGAAAAACATCACTGTATTCCCAAACAATGGACATTTCCTCCAGGTTAATAACTTCCTTTGACTCAATAATTTGGGAAAGGTATGCTTCTCTACAGGGTATCAACACCCACACTATTGATGGATTTTCCAAAGAAGATTCGTGATCTTCTAAAAATATTTAGAGGATCATGGTATGGTTCAAAATATAAAAATAGATTCTTTCCAATAGTTGATTTCTTCTATATATAATGAAATCCAATACATGTCCAATATAGCATCAAATTTTAACAAGGGAAATATAATAAGATATACAAGAAGAATCATCCTAAATATGATTATAAGAGAAGAGTCCAACACTTGGGTTGTAATTATTACACCACTATGTTTTTATGGATATCTCCACTTAAAGGTATCAGGGATTCAATTCAATGGTTATATAAAACTTTTAGGACATAAATGAATACGTAGAACCAAAATAAACTAATAATTTTTCTATTATTTAGTGAATAGGAATCATACATTGTTTAAATTTATTTTTACACTCCACTTCATTAGTAGTGATGATCTAAGCTTTCCCTTTATCCAATGACTTTGGTGTTTGCTGACACTGGATTCCCTCAAGGACATGTAGTTTAGTGAACTTGCTTTCATAACACCCTTGGTCCCTATAGTTGAATAATTGAACCATGGGTTGAGTATTAGAATGTTACTTCCTTTCCTCTATCATGTTGGTCAGCTTCATCACGTATCTTCAATATTCATTATATTGGTGTCCTTCTCTCCCATACATGAATAATTTCCCCATCCCTTTGAGGTAATTAACATGATTCTTCTTCCCACATTTTTGACATGTGGGTAGTTGGATCCTATTTCCTCATTTGTCATTTGACCAAGAATCTTGAAAACCCATTCTTCTCTTATTATCTCTACAACCATTGGACCATTCTTTGAACTCCATATCTACTTTAAGATCACATTTAACCACATCTTCAAAACTCTGAAATTCTTATATTTCTAGATCGTTTCGAAGGTGTATTTTTAAAACAATAATGAACATATCTATTTTTCAATCATTATTGATAAAAACCCAAGGAATAAATTTAAAACATTATGTAGTTTTCATCATACGTTGTGATAGATTCACCTTCCATTTTCTTTAGCTATATGAATTCCTTTTCAATCATTTCTTTGAAGAGTTCATGGGAAATCATATTAAAGAAATATTTTATTAAATTCTTCCCACTCCATCTCTTCCATTTATTCCTCTGAATTTTTATTCTTTATCAATCCCTGGTATTGAATAGCTTCTCCATATAAATGATAAATTGCAATAGTCACCATCTCCTTATTAGATAAATGGATCATAAAAAAGATCTTCTTTATTGAGTTAACCCACTATTCCACATCATGTGGATTGAAAGTTCCACTAAACATTGATGTTCATGTTTGAATTAAGGACTCAATGTATAATTGATCCTTCTTGGGTGAATATGGAATTTCCACATAGTTCATGATATTATTCAAATCTCGAGACAACTAGTTAATGATTTACACATTGTTTTGAACTCAAACTCCCATGGAATTGGGGATCTCATTTGGATAATTGTTTCATTGTCACTCACATAGGTTTTAGGCCTAGTTTCTCCTGGTTCCTACTATTTTCTAGAATAGAAAATGTTAGAACAAAAAAAAGTCAATAAATCATAAGTAATTTATTCTTTTATGAAATTAACACTAAAGGAATATCTTATGGGATACCTATGTCTATACTTTTCTAAACATAGTCTTATAGGATGTTTTACCTATATATAGACTTATACTAATGGTTTTTACTCTTGTTTTCTAATCATAATTACCAAATTAACTCAACCATTCTTAGATACCAACTATAGTGACCATAATTTTTCATACTTAACTATTACATCATTTTAATGATAAACAACATAATAGAGTTACAAATCTAGGATCCAAAGGTTTATGTATTAGAAAAATTAGGCTCATAAATAACTTGTACAAAATAAAACATAAAAATTTATTTAAATAATTCTTTTTATCCTTCTAAAATCTCACATTATCCTTAGTACATGCAATTACATAAGGATATACAACAATGAAAGGGGTAAGATAAAAGCGTTGTAAGAGGATGAATAAGGAACTTGAATCAATATAAAATGGGTGAACATAATCATCATATCATAAGCCTATGATAATCATCAATATCATGAGCTAAAAATTTGATAAATTCATCGAATGTGGAAATGAATAAAATTGAAACATCATGTTATAGTGGTAAAATGAATAATATAATTGGGAATAATGCTAGAATCATGTTAACACTTAACATATGTGAATAATCATAACATCATCACTGTAATCAAATCTAGCATCATGTTCACATATAATAAACATTATATCATGAGATATACCACATTACCCAATTCATTGGAGGGATATATAATTTTTTTATAGTCATGACAACATAATATTTACATAATCATGCATGTCATATAGAATATGTAATAATAATTTCATGAAATAACCCATGGAAAGGAATAGGTTTCATCAGGATTTCAAAAATTATGATTTTATAAATAAACTTTGGGTTCCAAAATGAAAAATGGAAAAAAAAAAATTTCTATAAGAATCATCATTCTTTAGTTATGAATAAACAACTTAAGAGGAGTCAAAGATGTGTTTTAGAAAGAAGAATTATTTTGGAAAATCATTGTATTTTCCATAAAATCAAATAAAAAAACATGTATATCCCCAAAAGAAGAGGGAGGAATAATGATATTATATTTAAGGAACATTATAAGACTATTTATTTCAAATATTTCCTAAAATATAGATAACGCAATGAAAAAGTGTTGGTTTCAATAATCCCCTTACTTTAATTCCTTCTTTATTTCATCACTTTTGCCCCTATTGAATAATAATCTTATATTTATTAAAAAACTAATAAATATGTTAATTATATCCATTTATACGATTATTTATCAATTATAATCATTTTATTATATTTATTAATTTCTATTGATGAAATTGAAGTGTTTTGATATCATGATTTTCCTAAATATTTCTTATTTCACTTTGATTTCTCAATTTTCATTCAGAGTCATTTATAGAAAAGTATGATTAACTCCAATAGATTATAATAAAATTAATTAATAATTTATATATTATTTATAATTAATAATATCCATCCATGAAGGTGGTTATAATATTTGTCTTAGAAATGTCTCCGTAGGTGGTTAATCAACCTTTAACGAGACATTGTTAAAAGAGAGGGAAAGAGAAGTATTGCATTTATTTTTGTCATAAATATGACAATTACCTCATGTTAACATAAATAATATAATTTTAAATTATTTAATAATTAGTTTTATATTATATGGTTTTTAAATTAATTGGTAAAAATAAGAAAGATAATAAGAAAAACGGAAAAGTTAATAGAGACTTACTCTCTCTTCAATGTAGCTTCTCTAGTAAGACGTTATAACACCCTTGGTGATTAGAGTTGGATTGCTCCAAAATGTCCCTAAGTAATGTAAGGGGATTTATAGGGAGTATTTGGGAAGATATTTTACTTTGGAATGTTTGAGAGGAGTGTTTTTCCAATGTAAGGGAGAGGGATTATTTATACTTTAAGAGAGGGGTATTTTTAGAATAAAATATTTAATAAAATAATATACCAAAGGAAATACATGTAATAATACATTTTTGACAAAATAAATTACATATAAATATACTATAATGGGTTTAAGACTTTAAATCAAGTTTATAATTCTAATCCATTAACATATTTAAAAGAAAAGTGAAGAAAAAAGATATTGATATTTTAAGGAATCACTTTTGAATTTAGGTTTTGGAAAGTGATTTTTAGGTTTGAAAAATAATTTTATTGTATTTTAATGACTCATTTATGAAATTAAATATATATTGGCCGAAAAAAATTTCTATAAAGTATCATTTCATTATTATATCATGAATTATGTAACTCAAGATACATCGATTATGTGAAAAACTATATTTTTATTATTCACCTAAAAATTGAAGTATTTCAGAAAATTACAAAAAACCCACTCAACGAAAATTTTAACATGATCATTCCTAAAATGATATTAATTTAGTAAAAATAAATATCTAAAATATGAAAAATAAAATTTTTAACATGAAAATAATGATTTTTACAGAATAATATAAAATACAGTTTATTAAAAATTTGCTTTATTTTCTTTGAGTTTTTTAATCATGATATTTACTTTATTGAATTGTATTATTTTTATTTACATAAATTTACCATGATAAATATTATTTATATCATAATTTATTATTTTTTGGTAAAATCACTCTTCCCATGGTCAGGTTACTACTCCAACGATCAGGTTACTATTCCAACGGTCACATTACTATTCCAACAGTCACATTACCTTATATATATACCATCTAATTATTTCATTCAATATTCAAATAAATTCCTTTCATGGTTCAATATTTCCATTTTAAATAAAAGTTATTGGTTTACTATAATTTATTTCTTTTATATAGTGTTGGTAGTGGGGCCAATAATTCTAATACATGATGTTGATCCATATTTTCTCATTTAGCTTTTCAATTTTAAACTTTTTGTCCAGTTGTAATGTTATGAAATTTAATAGGTTTCATTGACGATTAATGTAACAATATTTATTAATATTGTTTTTTATTGTTTTCTCTATATTTTTATGTGTATAATATATAATATAATACAACACACGTTTATTCATGAAACAAATTTTACTAATAAAAATTATGTCATTACAATGGGGTACCACATCGCTCGTCTCAACCTAAACGTACTATAGATCTCTAGCTACCTATCTAATAAGGAGTAGTTGAGTCCTTCATAGACTCTAGTACCTATATTTCTCCCCTATCACTACTATAATATGAGATGTTCTAAAAAACTTATGAAGATGGCCCATCCTGCCACAAACATGGCACTCCAAAGTGGTGTATCAAAACTGTGGTTTCTTGCAAATTAACATTCTACAGTGATGCACTACAATGGAATATGATCCTAAGATGGATTCCCCCTACCCTAACTGGTCTTTTTGTCATTTCCTTGGAAACAAATGTCTTAGAATAACTTCTTTCCACAAAAATAAGTGATCCTAGTTTACCATGTGGAAATAGCCTGGCTACCTCTTGGGTCCTCTCTCAGATTCATTGATGTGATGAGTTCATGATTAATCAAATCTAAAAAGCTACTCATAATAGAAACATTCACTTATGACTTAACCATATTGTGAATACCATCATGAAAATGTTTCTCCCTAGATATCTCATCAATATATAAATATGGCACAAAGCATTGAAGGTTGATGAATTGTTCAACATAGTCCATCACTGATATTCTAAACTATGTCATATGAATTAACTAATGATCCTTCTCATCCCCCAGCATCTATGGATAGAAGTGGCTCAATAAATTCACCTTGAATTCCTGCCAAGATAACTCCTCCTCCTTCCCATCCTGCTCTAGAATATCCCACCAATGTTTGGTAGGTCTACTGAGCATATACACAACGAGATTCTCCCTCCTATCTTTGGATGTCTCAAGATGCTTTATGATTATATAGATTGACTCAATCTAGAACTCAGCTACCTGGGAGCCTCACTCCCCTGTGAACAGAGGTGGATGTTGTAGCTGAATCTCTCTCATCAACTCATACATCAAAGGCACGATGAAAATAGTATCTTTTTCCTTGGATTTCATGACCCTTAAGACGTTTTTGTGATTATGAACATCCATTTGATCCTCAAGAGCTACAGTAAGCTCCAGTTCATCTACATTATGAGATAACCAATTTCCACCCTCTTAGAACTCAACTCAAAGATGATGAGGAGTCATTTTATCTACAAGAAAAACAAACTCCTATAATCTTTGGATAAAAATAAATTCATCCGCAAGAGGCAATGACAGAAGAGAACCATTACTCTGGGTCTCTCTAACCATGGATTATATGTGTTTTATGATAAAATAATAGTTTATTTCATTCCATTTATCAAATATAATAGATATGTTATTTCACGATTCATATTGGAAAGCTTATAACACATGCAGTAAACATGTCCCTGTCATGAAAAATGCATGTATATATATATATATATATATCTTTATGTGACTATCCTGATGCTTGCATACTCATATCTCACCATACTGGTCCATGAGTGTAAATATCAATAAACATTAACATCAAAAAATAATAACATCACACAACATGTAAATTAACCAAGGTGAAATAAGATCAATTGTATCAAGAGAACAACATAAAGAATAATATCATCCCTGGAACTCAAAATTCCCCCCTTACATGGGTTAGATACACCAATGAATACGCTCATTACCAAGTCCCAATAGATCCTAGTCTCCTTTCCCCTTTTTCCAAAAAACAAAGAAATAGAAAATAACAAGCTAATCCCCTAATACCATTTTGTAATGTACCCTGATCTGGTACTCTCTCACATGGTAAAAATGATTTGGTTATTAGACATCAAGCATGCATCCCCATATTCTAGAGGCTATTGACTAATAGTGAGGCTTGGATATTTATAGTGGGGAGACTATACCCCCTGGTAAAACAAAGTTTAACTAAACCATAGTAATAAAAATTAGAGTAATAGAGAAATAGTGGAAATAGTATATCATACAGATAGGGATTCTACATATAATAATTTAAACACTAATAGGATATCCCTATATATAATCATTTCATCACCAACTCAACAAGTCATAATAGCAGGATATCGTAATTTCACATCATAAATATCAGTGGTTAATTATGAAAATTACCTTTTTTCTTTCAAATAAGCTTTCATTTATCTCTCAAATGATCAAGAGTCATTTAAATAATCAATAATAGATCACCTAGGGATTATATATCAAGCAATAACCTAGGTTATCATGTCATACTCACTATGATTTAAACCATTAGCCAAGTTCTTTTTACTCAAATGTTTTCTCACCCAAAAGGTATCCATAATCCAGGTTGCATCAAACATTGAATCTAAAGGAATCCAATCCATGATTTACTATAAATAAACTGATTAATTATAGTGCACATTACATGGTCATAATCAAAATATTTCATATAATTCACAATTAAATATAAAATGGGGTTAGGTTTAGTCTCCATACCTTTAACATGTGATTAACCCAACGCTTCTAATGACAAAATCCATTAAAGAAAAAGTCACATAAGATCACAAGACGAACCTATATTAACCCAAAACAAGATCAACTCCCAAAACAAAACCCATGTTCAAAATATGTACACTACAAATAAAACTAATGATGGGTGAGAAGAGGGAAACCAAAGTGAATAAAGTCACCAAGGATTGAATGTGAAAATGGGACATCTAGAAGGGGGAAGATAATTCAAAATTTCATAGAGTTCACCCTAGGAGAGATAGAGGAGAGGATATAATAAAAAATAATGAGAGTCATAATTACACGACACACTTAAAACTACTGGGTATGAGGAATAAATGATGTGTAATCCTTCCATGTCATGTATTTCCTAATTTTTAAGTTATGCTTGAAAAACCTTTTTCCCTGGGTTAATATTTATTTTGATCAACATTTACACAATGTGAATTAGGTTCATGACATTTAACCACATCACATCATCAACAAGTTCATGAAATGCATCTATAAATAGTTACATGTCATGTAAAATGTACACAACATATAATTTTTCAATGAATAGTTTTTATTCTAGCTTCTATAATAGTGACCAAACCACCTATGATCAGTCAAAACTCATAGAAAACCCTTGTAATCCCTTTTATCATATTTATACCTGGATCCAATTAATTTAAATAGACATACATTACTAAAATTATGGTTATTTTCTCCAAAAAAGGCTCTCTGTCATCAAATAAGACTTAGTCACTAAGGCTTAATTACAATGGAAAACCCAAAAAAATATGTTCAATGAAAACCTTAGAGTGTGACTTACCAAGAAAAATATGGGATCTTATAATGATATTGGTTTTGAAAGGTTGTTATTATGTTTCATCCATTACAAAAAAACCTTATTTATATATCTAAACTTGATATAGATGGATTTATTTTAGTATTTGTAAATGAATGTTGCTTCTTTTTTAAAAATGACATTTTCTATGGTAAGGTGAATTTAAATAACAATTTTTTTATCTTGTAACACAAACCAAGTAATGGAAATTGATAATGAAACTACTTCACATAACTCATGCCACGCCAAATTATGGTATCATTGGCTTGGTAATGTAAATGAAAAACACTTGACTATGTTATACCAAAATGGATTTTTAGATTCTATTGAACTAAAACAAATTGGTATGTGTCACACTTATTTATACGGTAAAATGAATAAATCACCATTTAGTAAAAAAGGATAAAGGTCTAAAGAGATTCTTGAATTAGTTAATATATATGTTTGTGGACCATTTCCTATTGAGGCATGTGTAGGTTCTCATACTTCATAAATTTTACCAATGATTTTAGTAGAAATGAATATGTATACTTAATGTGGTATAAGTCAGGTTATTTTGATAAATTCAAGAAATAAAAGAATGAATATGGGAACCAAATTGGAAATATGATT
Organism: Viscum album; assembly: GCA_963277665.1. NCBI lineage: Eukaryota > Viridiplantae > Streptophyta > Magnoliopsida > Santalales > Viscaceae > Viscum > Viscum album. The sequence continues at coordinate 955,359,513 of OY728148.1, read as the reverse complement.
AAGAAAATCCTCTTATAACTTGTTTGAAAATATCTCAATCAAGAATTAATTGATTACTTATACGAGTTTGGGATCCTATATTAACTCACTCCTCCTTATACACATCAGTGGAATGATGTATGTGAAAGGAGGAACCACATATTGTTGGACATGGTGAGATCAATGATGATTCATGAGAGTATTCCATTATTCTTTTAGAGATTTTAATTACAATAAAGTAGCACAAATATTAAAAAATGTTTCAAATAAAGTGATAAACAATATATGAAGTTCCAAAGGATAGAATAATAACTCAGAAGTGGGGTTGAATTAGTTGTTCACTATTATAAGTTTCAATAATTTTGAAAATATTAATCCAAGAAACTTGTTAATGTTTATATCCTTATAATCTTTTAGTAAATAATAATGTATGGAAATTAGTAAAAAGATTAAAGAACATGATATTTACAAGGTTCTACCTCAGTGTGAGAAACTATATAATTTTCATAGACACTCTTATGGGTGTATAGAAATTAACTAAAATAAATAAGTGAATACAAATTATGGCAACACCCATTAGACACATTATATATCCTAATTGTAATGATTATAATGACTCATATTGGTTTATAAAATTTTATTACAAAAAATTGAGTTAAAACAAAAGAAAAATACATTGGTCAAACTAAACCACAAATTATCAACTCAGAATCCTCATTATGATGTGGTTGGGTCTGATTATCTCCATTTGATAGGGCTGGTTCCAATTGACTCAATCCGATGAATTTAGTCTGATGGACTCAGTCTGATGAATCCATTCTCAATTTGCATTACTCAAACGCTTCTCAGATGCTTAGTTCAATCTTACTCAGTCTAATAAACAAAAAATTTATATGTCCAAACTTCTAATTAGATTTCAATATGGAAAGATTAATTTGACATTAATTCTGTAGTTCTCTTCTTTTTCCACTCACATAAAAAAGTTCAAAATTATAAATAAACATTTATTCTATTTATAGGAATCCCAAAAAGACCAATTTAAGAAACTAAAAACCTTTTCCCACTTACTCAAATTAAAAAAAAATTAATATATATATATATATATATTAATTTTTAGTTTGACAACGTAAACACTTCAAAAATATTATGAAATCTTTTTATGTTTTCTTTATAATAATTCTTCTCAAACTTCCTAACATTTATTATGTATAATAGAAATTAGTCAATTCATTATGACGGAAATTCCTCGTCTCATTATGATGAAACATATTCATCTTATTCTTAATTGAATTTCCTCATTATAGTTATTATAATTAACATTCTTTTTTAGATTCTGTGTGATTGGCATTCCTTTTAAGAGTCAGTCTTGATTGAATTTCATTTTCAGAGTTAGTTTGATTGAATTTCTTCCTCAGAGCCATTTTAATTAACATTCCTCCTCAGATTCTACCTTATAGAACTTCCTCAGCTTCAATCCAATGGAATCCTCATAATTATGGAATTCTCACTATGATTGAATTTTATTTACGATGGAAACTCCAATATACCACTTTGAAATACTTCAAAACTCACCAAATATAACTCATTTAGACTTCTAAAAACATCTATGATCAATACATCTAGATCTGATGAATAATATTTTCTTGATTCCAAGAATCAATACAATCTTTATGATTCCTCTATTCAATAAATTTTTTTTACCATTACAGTTCTCCTAATTAATGAGAACTTCAATATTATCAAAGTACTATATGACATATATATCTACTTCCCTTAATTTCAACAACTTCTTTATTTCCAATAAAAACTCAATTTTATTGGTTTCAATTATTATACCCCTTTTCTTCATAATAATCACATCAAATGAGTTGCAGACATCTTATGATATTTGAGAATTAAAAACATGAAAAGAAATAATTGATTGAAGGTTATAAATATTAAGAAATTTTTAACTCCTGATATCACCTTCTTTATTCAACCTCTTCAGCAACATACTAACTTTCTAAAAAAAAATTGAGTCCAATGAAACATTAACTTCATGTCAATGGATCTGAGACTGACGTTGTGTCTGATAAAAAACTCTAACTTTTAGATGAATTCTATGATAGGTGGTTATCATTTAGATACTTTTCATCTAGTGTTTCTCAGTTCAATCCTCTGCGTCTATAAAACAACATTCTCAAAAGCAAAACTTTTCTCCATTTTATGTTTGGGTTAGAACGTTTAGAAACTTTCACTTGTTTTTCCAAATCATTATTTAATAAAATATTAGTTATGAAAAAATACAAAAATTTATTAAAAACATCACAAAGGTTCTTCAATCTCCCCATTTGGATTTTTTAACAACACTCATTAATATCATTTTTAACTCTCAAATTTTTTTCACAATTCAAATTTTTTTAACAAGTCGATTTTTTTGAATTTTACCAAAACACATCCTTTATTAAAAGATTGGTTAGACACCACACTAAAAGATAAGGTATTTTTTTTAAAAAAAATCCATCCCATGGTGAGAAAAAAATTAAATGGCCATGCTAAAATTAAATCCCTTAACTTTTATATTTTCTCACTTTTATTTTACTATAAATTTTATTTTCCTCGCCCCCATTATCTGATAATCACAAATTCATATTCATAAAATAAAGATAATTAAAAACATCTTACATAGTACAATGTTGTTATTTTTTTTCACCCTTTGTCAATATAATCCAAAGCAGGGTAGGGGACATCCTTATGAGTTTTAGGAATTCATTATAGGAGGATGAAAATAAATTTTCATCCTCAACTCATCAAACCATAATTTTAGAATTTACTTTGGGAAGTCATCAATAATTTGATACTTCGTTGAGATATATTCCAAAAAAACATCTCTAGTAGCAACTTTCTCTTTTATAAAGTGAATCTTTTTATTTATGTGTTTTTATCATGAATGTTGGACATTATTTTTAGAAAGATCAATTAAAATATGATTGTCATAAAGCATCTTCAATAGTTTCGAAACCTTTATATTCAAATATTCCAAATGAACATTCATCCACAATATCTGAGTACATACTTAAATAGTCACAACATATTCTAATTCCACTTTTATCAAGGTTACTGAACTTTTTTTCTTACAATGAAAATTTACAGAACATTCAACCATGAAAAATGTTTCTCCCAAGGTTGATTGTCTATCATTACAATCTCCTGCCCAATCAATATTAGTATAACCATGAAACATCATCTCATAATTTCTTTTTTATAATAAACCTTGTGAATTTGTTCCTTTGACATATCTTAGAATTATCCTTCTACCAACATATTTGACTCTTTCAAATTACTTTGATACCTAGCACACAAATTTATAGCATAAACAATATCAGGCTTGAGGTTATAAGGTAATGTATACTTCCTATCATCTTCCAAATGTCTTTCTAGTTCACACTTTTTCCGGACTCATCTTTACTCATCTTCATCCTCACTGAGATAGGAGTAAAAACTTCTTTATATTCTAAAATTCCAAATTTTTGTAACAATTCCCTTGCATAATTTTCTTAAGATAAGAATATTTATTTTTCCTTATATTGAACTTGTAAGACACAGAAGAAAGTTAATTCTCTCAACATTGATATTTCAAAATTCTTTTTCATTTGCTCAAAAAATTATGTACAAAAATTTTAATCATCCCTATAAAAAATTATATTATCCACATGAAAAATTACAATTAGAGTTATAATGTAAAAATCTTTCATATATAAGTTTCTGTAAAATATTTCTTTTGAAAAAATCATCATTCTCAAACAATTTTCAATCTTAAAATACCATGAATGTGGATCTTGTTTTTTCCCATATAATGCTTTCTTCAATCTAAAAACATTATTTTCATCCTTATCAAGTAGAAACACAAAAGGTTTCTCAATGTAAACTTCTTCTTCAATTTATACAAATTTATATCTATCTGGTACACTTTTTAATTTTAATGATCATACACTACTTAAATCATTATAATTGTTTCTAACCTTGAAATAGGGAAAAGGGTTTTAAATTCTCTAACTTGAAAAATATTTCCACGAGTTCTTTCTCCTTTTGTGATAACTTTTCAATGATTCACACTTCTGATAACACATGAATATTTTCTGAAAATCACTTTTTTTCCATCATTACAAAGTTGACTTTCACTAAGTAAATTATGTTTTAGCACATCAATAAATAAAAATTCCATGATTTCAACTTTTCTTCATTAATCTCAGTCATTCTGATTCCTAGGTTTTTTAAAGAACTATTATTCCCAAAGGTAATAGAACCTACTTTATGATTTTCAACATGTTTCAAGACTTTTAAATCACCTATCATTAATGAAGAACAACCACAATAAAGTATCCATGGTTTTATCTTTTTTAATTTCTTTCAAGGCAGTCTCAAAAAAATTTCCTCAACTTTCATCATCCTAGCTTCTCTTTCTTTATCTCCCATAAGAACATTGTTCTAAAAGGAGATTAATACATCTTTAGATATGATGAAAATCCAAATCACATCTTCCATAAACTTATTCTAAACATTTAAATTGATTTTTTTTAAAGTTTCTATCTTCTTGTGATTTTTCTTTTCTAACATCCTATGTGTTAGGAAAGTTATTCATTCTAATTTCACTATTTATTCCACTCTATTCAAATATTTTCTTTGGAAGTGATATGTTATGCCAAAAATTGTAAGTCATGTGCCCATATATTCTATAGCACCAATAGAATCCATCAAATATTAATTTTTATTGATGTATGATCTTTCTATGTATAAAAATTTGAGGTTGATAAAGACTTACTACCCTAACATACTCTGGGTGTATACCATATTTCCTTCTAAGTGAGTTTTAAATTTTGTATATGTGATAGGTTTATCATGTTATTTATCCACCCAAACATTCCTATTAATTTTATAATCACTTGAAATGTTAGAAAAATAAGATGAAACATTATTTTTGGTGTGTGAGGAATTCACATAATTCTTTATTTGAGATTTCTCAACAAATTTATAAGTCTTATATTTTACTAATAAATCATTGTTTAAGTTTTCATTCATATTTATCAAGGTATTTATAGAATCACGATGTTTATATTGAAACTTATTTACTTTTTTTTATATTCCAACTTATTATTGAGATCTCAACCATCCTTCAATGTTTAGTGATTATAAGTTTTTAACTTAAGAACTCTTGAAATTATTCTTCCTCAGACTTGATGACATAATTTCTTACTTTTGAAATTTTTTCACATTATTTATTCATTACTCTAATTTCTTACTTTAGATTTCTATTTTTCTCAATACATAATATAAGTTATGTTTTGAGTTGATACACTCTATATGATTCTTCACCACCTTGTTGGCTATCAAATGAATCTTTTATTTTCTAAAATATTAAAATGATGGTCATAATTTTTCTTTAACATTCATATTTTGAAGAATTTTTTTCAGTTGAGTATGATTCAACATTATTACTTATCATATTTATTTTGTTTCTAGTAGACTTATTCTTTTGTTTGTTTGAAGAATTTTCTTCTTCATAAATTTTGTTTTCCTTCTTTCATCAAGGTGTTTCATCAGAATATTCTTGATACTCACCAACATTCTTCTTAGGTAAATTCATAGTAAAGTGTCCCATTCCACCACAATAAATACATTTAAGTGTAAGTTTACCACCATAATTTCATCTTCCTCTACTATAATTCTTAGATATAAGAGACTAGATTTTTTTCATTCAACTTATCATCCTCTTTATTTTCAAAGTAGCAAGGATCATCATGTCCAACATCTTGAATTATCAGCCTTCTCATTGATTCAAAATCTATTTCATATTTAATATTTTTTTAGCATTGGATATTTTCTCATTTAATAAGTAATAATAAATTTAAGAAATTCATCAAGAGATAAATCAGCTTTATCTTATGAAGAGAAAATTTTAGAATCAAACCTTTCAGGAAAGTTTCACTTGATTTTATTCACAATTATTGAATATTAAAAGAAATCTCCAAAACATCTAATGATGAATACTGTAACATATCGGACCAGGTTCCACACACCAGTTCCTCCAATCGGTTAGTCACATGACCTCGGGTATGCCTCCCCATATGTCAGAGGTTGATGATTAGTAGTGATGGTCTGATATATTGATCAGGGAGAGACATTAACCTCTTTTATCAGAGTAGATACACCATCAATAAATAATATAAAATATATTAATGACAACTAATCATAACCTAAAAGAAACAGTATCATCATATGACCAAAAATGAAAATACAATATCAAAAACTAATGAAGAAAATATGTCATGCCAATGTATATGTCAAATGTCTAAAATGAAACCCAAAATAAAGACATTGACTACTCCCCCAAGAAGGTCCTGAATAGTGTCTGGTTCCCTCATCCATGCCCTATCCCATATCAATGATCTAACACAATGTATTTTCCCTTAAACTCTCTATAAAGCACACACTCTATTCATGTACCGATCAGGCATACCGAGTAGGGTGTGAGTACAACTCAGTAGGTGCCAGGCCCCCTCCTAGAGAGCCCCATGCCATGACTCCTGAATCCCACCTCAAAAGGCTAGGGGCTAGTGAATAGCACTGAGAAGGTGATTCACTGACATGAGAGGCCTTAGCTTATGTACCTATATAGAATCACACATATCGAAGCCTATAAAATTATGAAATATAAAAAAAACTGAAACCCCATGCATAAATACATCTAAATTGCATAGCCAGAGTATAATAGGAAGTAATATAAAGTAATTGGTGCCAAATATAAGCCCACCACAAAGAGTTTGAAAACCAAATTAAAACCTAAAAATATGTATTGTGACTGCTTTCAGAAAGTTTTAGGAACACACCTCGGTTTTTCTGGTCTCACTAAGCATCGTCTGGTCCTGGTCCTCCTAAGACTCTATCAAAATTTCATTCTTCTACACAAGACACGACACATAATGGAAAACCCCATGTATGGGTGAGTGTAACACAACATAGTAGGACACCCCGAAACAAAAAAATATACTGATAAAACTAATATTTTCCACATTTTTTATATGAATTTCAATTGTATTAAAACTTTTAATTTATCAATATCATATTATATTGATCAATTTTTGATTTATGGTGTGTTTTGAGCTAAAAAGTGAAATGTTCTTAAATTCTGGATTTTTTATAAATTTTTACATCAACGGTATTTTGGCCATTTAAATAGAAATATAATTCCAAATTGAATGATTATTTTCATAGAATACTAATTTTAATTCATTTAACTTATTCTTCTTGACTAGAGGCTTATTCGAATATCTAAAGGCCCAAAAAAATAATTTATGTTTTGAAATTTTTCGGGGTAATAGCGTGGACCCCAGCTCAGTAACGGGTGTATAAATAAGGCTACACACCTACAATAAAGTTTATCAGAAATGGATATGATGTATGACACATATATTCACTACCTAAATAAATTTCATGGAGGTTTTCTCCGATTATGGTGGGAATGAGATGTTATACATTGAAGGAAGATTCCTTGAAAATTCATCTAGAAAAAAATACATTGTCAATAAAAAATACATAAATCCCTCAGGGGGGGTATGTGTTAATTTCATTTATTGTACGTTAAAATTGTTATGTTTTATTATGTTTTTTATGAGAAAGAGTGATGTGCATGGCTGTGGCGATAGCCCACCAGGAAACTAAACTCAAACTCATTTCTATTATTTTATAAAATATGTTCCCTCCCTTATAATGAATATAAGCTCTTAATACGATTGATTTGAACCATTCATTGGTTGAAATGGCATATGACAGAGCCAGGTCTTGGAAGTTGTCACACTCATGATTGATTTATTCCATCAACCTTGATTAAAGTAGGAGGGGAAGTAAAGATTACTAAATTCATTCAAGATTTCACACCAATTAATAAAAGAATAGTAATTCATGAATGAGATCTCAAAATTGAATTATCAAAATTTATTTAAACACCAAAAAGGAGAATGATGGAACCCACAAAAAACCCCATAAATTCAATGTTTTTTATTCTCTAATTAAATTTTTTCATTGCATGTTAGATTAATATTTTCATTAATTTAAATTTCATCACCTTCCTAAATTAAAAAAACAATTAAAAAGAAATAGTTTAGGTGAATTAAATTAGGTGAGTGAACATATGATAATGTTCCTCTCGTAAGACGAACATGGTCATCCATTATAAAACACTACGAAAATTAAATTTCTTTTTATATTCCCTATGATAGGAATGTGTCACATAAAACAAAGGAAATACATTCATCTCCACACAGGTATATTTCTACAACACATATAACAAGAATATCCAGATATACTCAACAAAGACACACATTCTAGGGGTAAGTCTCAACCATATTATAATAGTATATGATTCCATATAGAATATTCCACAAAGAACTCACCCGAGAGAACACACTCCCGAATCTGCATTGATGATGTTCATCCAATAGTTACTTCATATCAGGTCTCTTCATGAGAAAGTGCATGATAAGAGTTTGAATAGAATACAATACACATATGAGGTTCACTGGCAAGGCCATGAGGTGAAACCAACAAATCAATCTGGATTAACCCACTAAGTATAGGATTTAATCCCATGTAGTGTTGGTCATGTCGATACAAAAAACTCCACCTAGGACATGAATATGAACAGAGGATCTCACTCTAGGCCTCTCAGAGGGATTCCAACAACTTTACCTAGGAATTACAGCTGAAGGGATCATTGTATCGGGAGTAAAAAATTATTGCATACTAACCCTCAGGGAAAATATAAAGGTAAAAAACCCCAACAAAACTTTTCCAAGAGATAGAGAATAAGGTCTCAAAGACATGTATAAAAAAGTACACAGTGTGTAGTAGGGGTCACACTCCTTGTCCCGTGAACCTGGGTCTTGCCCGTGTAAATGGCTCATCACATCAAACTGTGTCCATGTAGTAGTATACACCATGTATGTATCCCATTTACACTAACTATGTGCTAGAACACATCACCATCATATGCCTGTCTTCTTATGTACCAGTACATAGCTTAGCCTGTGAACATCTTCCCATGTAAACAACCCGTGTGATTCCTGAGTACATGTCGAGTGACCCAGGTGATACAACATGATATGTAAAAGGGGTCACATTCCATGTGATATTTAACTTCCTATGGAAAAACTAATCGTAGCTCATGTGGTCCCACACAACTTCTAGATCTAGATTGAACATTGTGTTGTTCAGGTTTTTTCAGAATCCCATATCTACTCTCGCTTTTGATCCAATACCTCAATATTTCGATCTGGTGATCGTTTCCCCATGAGATTGAAGATCCCAACTCATCCAATCATTTTTTCTCTGTGAATAATGCATTACACCATCAACTATACTCAAAAAATGATTCAAAATTTCATTCGTTGTTGGCTGTTGAGGAATATTAAATTGGGCATCCTCTGTTATCTAAATTGATTTATCTCTATCATCACACCTCTGTCAGGCTATTCCAATCATAGATCTGTGATATCGGATCGTTGCACCAAGAAGTAGGTGCGCAATGATCGATTGATCGAGAATGCTCATGATGAACGATGAATGGGGGGTGAAAAGAACAAGAACATATTGGAGTAACAAACCTTTATCAATGTTCATGTTTATCTTGATCCATCATTATTAGAATGAAAATATGAATAATAAATTTAAAAATATATTATCCCATCAAAACTGCATTAAATAAACTCAACCCACATAATGATCAAACCACATATCAATATTTTCATTGATTGATTCATGTTCATTGTATAAATCAAGATCGTGGAATAATAAAATAAAAATACATTCCCTGCCTTGACTCAAATTGATCAGTAATGAAGAATGGGGTTGTGTTGTGTTTCTTGGTGAGATACTTTGATTCTTTTTTTCATCGATCATTGATCGAATATCCTTTCATCATTCGTCTGAGAGGATTCACTGAAGCTATATCCAATGGCTCTCTAATGGTTCCAGGGTTGTACAGTTAACCCTAGTATTTCTCCATAATAGTCTATTTAAAGTCCATCAATCACTGCATTAACAAAAATGAAATAAAATTATTTATTAAACTATATTTTTCATTTGCACGCCTGTGATGACTTTTATACAAATGACCCACACCGACTACTGTTAAGTATTCCTAGGGTAAACCTCACATTTTGAACTCAACGGTACAATCATATTTCTGATCAGGGTACCCATTTAGAAATTACTACAATTTTTCATGAAAACTGTGCATGCACGCTATTTAATACATTTCGAACATTTATTTTAGTAACAATAGCCTCAAAATCACACAATGTCTCAGTGCCTGTTCTCACAAATAATCTATATAGTATCCAAAAAAATAGTGCATGGAAAATATAAGTCATTATAGAATACCACCACTAATGACAACTACAACAATATCTAATCAATAGCAAGCGTATGTAGTTGTATAAAGAAATAATTAAAATGAATAATTAAATAGTTATCACATTATCAATTAATCTTTATTTAACTATATAAACCTTTGGGTTCCCGCAGACACTCATACCTCAATCCCCGCTTCAACTCATTTCAGAGGCTGAAGTATGTCTGAGGGATATCATATCTTATAATTCCATTTTTATCATTCAATAACTATACTGAATTAATTTGGAGCCGAAAGTATGTCTGAGGAATATCATATCTCATCATTCCATTGATATCATTATTTAATTCATATATTTATTCACTTGTCACCATTCATACATCACAAAATATAATGTCCATGTTTCTATTCATTAATTCACAACTAAATAACCATGTTACCATTCATACCTTACACATTAGAAAAATCTTGTTCACGTTCTCTATTTCAAAACTAAATGTCCATGTTTCCATTCATACATTACACATTATAATGACCATGTTATTGTTATTTAATTCACAACTAAATGACCATGGTTATCATCAGTGAACCGACGTGAAGGTGGAACTTGGTCCAATGGTGGTGGGGTTGAACCTCATCGAGGCTTCATATGTACCATGCCTTAACATGGAACAAAGACCACGTAGTTCAAATGAGGTGTGGAATACAGTTTAACATCATGCGGGATGGGGGTGAACCGACATGAATGGGGTCGGAATGACTAGGTGATGGTCTTGAACCTCATGGAGGCTTCCTATATACCATGCCTTAACATGGATCAAAGACCTCGTAGTTCAGCTGGTTTTCATCAGTGAACCGACGTGAAGGTGAACCCATGGGTCCGCTGGTGGTGGGCTTGAACCTTAGGGATCCTTCTTACATACCATGCCTTGACATGGATCAAAGACCATGTAGTTAAGGAGAAAATGGTGGGTGTTGGTGAACCAACGTGAAGATAGGACCTTGGTCTGATGGGAGATGTGCTTGAACATTAGGGAGGCTTCCTAAGTACCGTGCCTTGACATGGATCAAAGTCCTCGTAATTCAGGTTGGTCACAACGGCTTGCCATTGGACTGGAATGCAGTTTAAAGTCATGCTGGATGAGGGTGGAACATGGCATGAATAAATGACAGGTGGGCTTGAACCTCATTGAGGCCTCCTACGTACCGTGCCTTGACCTGGATCGAAGACCTCGTAGTTCAGGTTGGATGCCGGAAGGCCGACGTGAAGAAGTGATGGGTGGGCTTGAACATCGTGGAGGCTTCCTACGTACCATGACTTGACATGGATCAAAGAAATCGTAGTTCAGGTTGATGTGTAGTTTAACATCATGTTGGATGGGGGACATATAGTTTAACGTCATGCTGGATGAGGGAATACAGTTTAACATCATGCTGGATGAGGTATTATCATGGCCATTGATTACTCTAAGCCCACGTGAGTCATTCTCGGTGTGAGAAACAAGAGGCAACAGAGACCTAACGATCATGTCGCGAAGGGTGCATCTGTGAGAAACAAAGAGGGGATTACACGTTAGGTGGCCCATTGTGCAGGGACTTACTCCTGGATGGAGGCCCGAAGTGTGGAATAGAGTAGCAGGAGAGGGATTTTGGACCAAAGATGGAAGGTGCCTCATTCCCTATCGCGCCTCCACTGGCATTGGTAGTGGGGAAGTACGGAGGTGCATGTGTGCTACCATCCGCAAGAGAGGGTTGGGGGGGGGGGCTTACACCAAGGTAGTTGGCCTTCTCCAGTGGACATACGCTACTCCGATAAGGGGGATATCATCACATGTGTAAGGGTGATCCCATTCTCGAAGAGATGAGTAGCGTAAATAATGTCTGAGCTGGGGGGACCCTGCGTGTGGCACCCTGGGTCAGATCACAGTTTAACGTCATGTGTTGATGACGAGCTGCTTGGCAGTTTAACGTCTTGCTGATCAGATGATGTGGGTTTACTCCACACCCCTAGGACTTACATGACCGGTACCCTCTTCTCCTTGGGGGATAGAAGGTACTGGTAAGGCAATGTTCAAGGGGGGTCACAAAGCGAACCATTGAGGGGTCCACGATAGCGTGGCTATGCGAAGAAGCAGTAGCCGTTAGCATGCTTATGCAAAGAATCATTAGGCAAAGTAACTCTACGAGTGGTGTTGTCCACGAGACTTTGAAATCACATCGTGCAAACCTGGAGGGTCCCATGGGAAGAGGAATTTCCAAGAAAAGGAATGTGCTTTGCGATGTGGGGTGCCTTGGCCTTAGCATGGGTAGGGGTGTGAATTGGAGGTGCTTCATGAAGTGGAATAGTATTCGCGGAGAACTGCCTCGTGAAGCAGAGGTGCCTCGCAAAACAAGGTGTTTTGAAGAAGAGTGCTTCAGGATGTGCATCGACCCTTCATTGTCATGTGGATCACTAGTACAGGATGGGTGTTTCACGAAGCATAAACAATTTGTGGCTGCTCGAGTTCCCTTGGGAATCCCCTTCCTTCGGGAATTCCCTTAAGCTCCGCGAAGGGCATCCCTATCGGAAGAGGGGCTCAAAACGAGACATGGGGAAGGCATCTCGCAATGAAAAAATACCTCGCAGAGCTCATGATTCCTGAGGTGAAGGGTGCTTCGTGATTCAGGGGTTGAGAAGCCGAAAATTCAAATTATCCTTCCCCTGGACTCAGGGGGAGCCCAATATTTATAGGAAAGGGTCGCCGCGAAGCAGCGCTCATGCGGTGCGAAGGGCCGATGGGTTCTCCATAGCGGTCTCGCGAACGTCAGGGCATTCGCAGAGCGGTACCGCCTCCTTTGCTTCGCGGCAGCCACGTTGCTGTAGTGAGCTATGTGTCAGAGCTTCACGAGGCAGTGCACATGCTTATATTTAAATCTTCCCTTTTCATTCAATATTTTGGCAAAAACAGAGAACCATTAATGGAATCTATTTAAATAATCAATCATTCCATGCCTTTAACAATTTCAAACCGTATGAATCTACCCACTCATATAAACAATTATATTTTAAGGAATTAAATGAGTATACCCACTCATTTAAACCATTACATATCATTATTATACACACTCATGTACACCACTTTTATTTAATCAGGTCATATAGATATAACCACCCACTTATCACCAATTTCCATTTAACACATCTCATGTGTATACCCACCCATTAATAACAATTACCAAAAAACTATTTAAGCAATCTAAAAAACACCTAACAAGTATACCCACTCATTTGAAAAGTTCCAATTAATTATTTAATAAAGTTAGGCATGGAATATTATAATAACACAAGGTAATGAGGCATGATATCTTCTATGTATGTAATTCGGCCACATTTAAGTACAACCGAGCTTCCTTAATCTAGGAAAACTCGAGGTCACACCACATGGGTAGTTCATCAATGGTAAAAACCAAAGTAAAGGCATGGTGCACCACATGGGTGTCCTTGGGCTGGGTCAGAAACCATAAATGTATCTCAAAGAACCTATGGGAGTCCCAAACAGGTCCAACCTCATCTATTTCATATTAACACTTTATAATCGGGCCTGCGCTAAAAAGTCCAGTGGGCAGAAAAAAGGTCAATTTCTCTATAAAGCATCAAAAGCCGAAATAAAAGTATAGACCACCTACCTTATCTCATTAGTGGATTTCTCATATAGTATCAAGTCATAATTAATCCTGGTTGGTAATAAATCTAATGAACATAAGAAGAACAAGAAATTAGGGCATAAAAACCTAAATCCAAACAATGAAACTGTAGTTCTGAAGAATCAAGAAAGGGTAAAAAGGAATCAATATCTTATGGTTGTGGTTCCAACAAAAATGACAGGGAAAGAAATGGAATCTAAATGGGCACTAGAACTGAAAATATAGATAATAATGTTTTTAGTTTTCAAAAGAGAGAAAAAAGGCATATGTCCAAAAAAATAGAGTTCCCTACATCTATTTTTAAAGAACATAGTCGAGCAATTACATGACAAGTAATTTTGTTACATGGTGTGTGATTCGTAGTTTTCCTTTAATGGGGTAAAACCCTTTACAGATCATGAAAGGTCCTAGACAAACCACTACATCTTATGAAATCAGATTACACAGTGTGTAATCCAATTATACATTGTATAATTGGCCTGCAACTGGTACACAACCTTCTTGCCTATTATTTCCCAATAATAAACCAACCAGCTCATTTTCCTGCTTAGGGTCTAATCCAAAAAAGAATGTAAAATATTCATACCTCAAGAAAAACCTAGGATCTTACAGTCTTCCCCCCTTAATGAAATTATTCCCCTAATTTCCCTCTCATGGGTAGTCAATATCCATTTGAAAAAACTCCTATCACTGAGAACATATGTCGGCCTCCCGCTCCTAAGTATCATCTTGTAAATGGTCTTGCTTCCATCGAACCTATACTAGAGGAACTGACTAGCCTTGTATAACCATCAGGCTCCTATCAACAAAAAATTTTGATGCTCCTTGAAGGATACATCAAATTGTAGTTCAACATCCTTGGGTTGAAAAGCGTGATATGGGTCCGAATTATAATGGTATAGTTTTGATACGTGGAAGACAGCATGCATGGAACAATACCTCTGATGTAACTAATACTAATAGTCTACCGATCTGACTCTCTCAAGAATCTTGAATGGCCCAACATATAGTGGTGAACGCTTACCATGTATCATGATCCTTCTATGTCCAAACCTTAGTGAAACACATAAAAAGACCTGGCCCCTGACCTCAAACACTAGAGGTCATATACGGTGATCGACATAAGATTTCTATCAAGATTGTGCAGTAACCATCTGCTTTTGAATCAACTGGATCTACTAAAAATTATCTTGCATGAGACAAGGTCCCAATAAAGCTACCTTACCTGCCTCTAGCCAACACAAGGGTGATTGACATAGCCTACCATACAAAGCCTCGTAAGGTGACATCTGTAACATTACCTAATAATTGTTATTATAGGATAACTCATCTAGATGAATGTTTCTCTCTCTAGATCCCCCAAAATCTAGGACACACTCCCTCATCATGTTCTCTAGCACCTGTATCATACACTCTGATTAGCCATCAGTCTAAGGGTGGTGGACTGTGCTCAGAAGCCCCTATATACCCAGTGCCCTCAAAAAACTCTATAAGAAATGTGTTTTCAATTGATAGTCCCTATTTTAAATAATAGTGTGTGAGAACCCATGAAGTTGTATTATCTCAGGAATATACATCCTTCGAAGAACTTTAACATCGAAGGTATCCTTGATCGGAAATAAATGTTCATCCTTTTTTATCCTGTCAACAACAACCCACGCAGCATCGTTACCTTAAGGCAGCCTTAGTAAACCAGTCATGAAATCCATTATGAAATCATCTCATTTCCACTTTGGAATAAGTAACTTCTATAAAATCATGGCTTTTCGTTGATGTTCCTGCTTCACATGCTGACAGGTGTAACACCTCGTAACAAAACTAGCGACCTCACTTTTCATACATGGACATTATTATTGATGATGCAAGTCACGGTACATCTTACTGACACTAGGATGTAGTTCCCATGACGAAGCATGAAACTCCCACATCATATCCCCACGTATATCCACTGGAACACAAACACATCCGTGGATATGTAAGGTCTCATAAACACCCACGGTCCAACTAGGAGGAGGGTCCTCAACTTCCACACTCTCCCATAAAACTAGACCCTATGAATTCTATAACCGCGTAATCCTTAATTTATCCAATAGGGTATAGGTCACAACTATGGATGTTATTTATGTCTATCCCTAACTATTGTGCACCTCCATATAGATCTTAGAGAGTAAAGCCATACGTTTCCACTCGCTACTTTCCTTTTGCACTGTCTGTATCTGAGACCACGTACTCAGTGCATCGAACATTACATTACCATTACTAGTCATGTATTCATGCTTGAAGTCAAAAGACTATAGGTACTCCACCCACCTTTTTTTACTCATAATCAAATAATACTGAATAAATATATACTTGATGATTTTGTAGTCTGTATACACCAAAAAATGATCTCCCAATAAATAATGCCACCAATAATGAAAACCATGAACAAATGCATCTAGCTCAAGATCATGCATAGGGTAATTCCTCTCATGTGGCCATAAAATTGAGACTTATATGCCAAACCTATGCCCCCCCAACATCATCACTACTCCCAAACCAATACATGATGTGTCACAATTATGGATGGAACACTCGGTTCATCAGAACCATGAAAACTACTATTGTGTTTGTGATACTGATTGGCATAACCAGATATTCATATAGACCATACCTACTATGAAAGGTTGTACGAGGTATGCATGTGGGTCAAATATGTACCTGGTGATATCCTAACCGTAGTTCAATTTTCAGGAATACTCATGATCCTAGAATCTTAGCAAACATTTAATCTATTTGTGAGAAGGGATTTAGGTTTTTAACCATTAGCTAATTCAAATTATGATAATCCCCAAATAGCCTAAGAGTTATACCCACATTTTTTTTAAAAATAACTGGAAAACCCCACAGAGAAGTATTAGGTCGTATAAATCCCTTTTCCTCCAATTACTCTATCTTCCAATTAATTTCTTACAACTCCATCATAGCCACATAGTAAGTAGAAATAGATGCTGGTGTAGCTCATAAAACTAGTTCAATGGAGAACTCAGCCTATCTCTTTTGAAGTAAACTAGAAAATTCATCTGGGAACATGCCCCTGAAGCAATCCACTATTAGAGGAAAGTCTACCTGACTCACACCCTGATCATCCAAAATACAAAATAGCAATCTAGGCTATCATTCTGCCCAACTCATGAGGATCTAGTCTATATCAACTCACCTGGACACCCCATTCACCCTTGTGTGTAAACACTGCATCCTATGGTGATGTTAAATTTACCCTTAGGCGATAGTAGACAATGTAAGATCGATAATATACTAAACAGTCCATCCTAATAATGATGTCAAACCCTATCATCTCAAAGACATAAATATCTCAAATTAAGTGACACCCACCAACCTCAAGGGGGTACTCCCTTCACTAGAGCACATCATACATTCTGATTCCCAATAGTATTTCAAGCATTAAAACACTTTAAAAATACCACACAACAAGCCCATGGATTTTCACCATTGGTGCGGATATGAAACAATGAGATACACCTGTATCAAAAAGAGTAAATGTAATAGTAGAGGCTACTAAGATCATTCCTATCACTGTAGACATTATGAAACCTTTCTCTTTAGTGTTAGGTTGTACATAATATAATTGACCTATACCATGACCCTGGGAAACAACCTCACTACTTAGAGTAGGCCCCCATCGAAGTGTAGGAGTAATTGGTTTATGGATACCTCAGAAAAGACCACTATTTCTGTAGACTGATCGGCCTACATTGCTCTAGCTCCCTGATTGACAACGATCGTAGAAACCAACTCCTGAACATGAATCGGAGCTGACCCCCTACCACTCACAACTGGAGGGAAGGTCCAGCAAAACCATTGCATGTGGCCTATACCTCTATAATCTCGGAACTCGACTGGGTCACCGTCACACTGATTCATCACGTGTCCTCTCCTGCCACACTAGTGAAAAAACAGCGAGTTACTAGCACTCATAGCCAAACTGATTCTCATCAGATGGGAAGCATCAAAATGGTTCTTCATGCCTGAAGATGTATAACCACTGGGTTGAGAAGAAACATTTCCTACTCTATATCCTCAAATTCCCGTAGGTTCCACTCTATAATCAGTTCCTGATTCAAAATCTCAGTAATAGAGGTCAACCTGAACATGTTGACCTGTGATTTGATAGTATGTGATAGGATTTCCTCAAAGCATCTTGCTCTCGACAACACATCATTAAGGTACATCAGTGAAAAACTATGCAACTCTATAATGTATGTTGAGTACTTTATAACTATCCTGGTGCCCTGCTCTAGATGCAGGAACTCACTAGCTCACTCTGCCCATAGTGTCTTGGGGTAAAAGTAGTCATGGAATTAGGTTTGGAAGTCAGTCCAACCCATATCTCGATGCCTTTCAGCCTTGTTAAAAACATCCAGCCAGTACTTTACTACTCCATATATCATATAAGGGGTGAGCTTGACCCTCCTCACAAAAGGTGTCTCCAGATGCTCGAAGATAGCTAGCGTGGTCTCAAGGAACAACAAAGAAGCTTGTGGACCATCATCCCCGCAAAATTTAAAAGTATGTTGCTGCTAGAACACCCATGTCAGCTCGGCCATAGTCATGGTAGGCTACGATTCTCCTTGAAAAGTATGAATGTAGAAAAATAACCCTTTGTGGAACTATAACTCAGCACCTATGTCTGGAATAGTCTATTGTACCACAAAAACTACTAAAAGAGGATCCACTAGTATCTCATGTCCCACCAACATTGAAGAATGATCATCGCCACGCTCATGGCATACTATTGGAGTTCTTTATGGTGACATGCCTCTTCAATTCCAAACACTCGCCTTAGAAAGGAATGATATTAAAGTCGCATCTCAAAAGCGTAGGACAGGTCAAAACCCTCCTAAAAAAAGTCATAAAACACAACCTAATCCTAAATCCATGACTGTATAAAGAACCACCACAACACAACTAGAAACACTACCTCTCACCCACTCAAAATCCGGGTATAGGTCAAGTCTCTATTTTCCATTTATTTTCATTTAACAGTCATTATTGGACATGATTTAACCAATGGTTCACCATGTTCTGATCCTTGAGGACCCATAACACCTCATGAACCAAAATTTTATTCCCATATAATCCATACACATCAAATTCAATTTAAAATTTTAATTTAAATGGTACGTCATTTTCTATTTCAAATGTTCCCATACACCTTATGAATTAAAAGATGATGTCACTTCTCTATCCTCTACACAATTTCTATCACAAAATCATGACAAACTATTAGAGAACCTATCGTAATAGCATGCGTAAAATAATTTATCTTAAATGGCATGATATAATGTGTGATATGTGATTTCTAACAAGAGACTATATGATGCATGAGATGGAATACCATCATCTCATCGGGTTAAAAAAAATAGAACCCACAATTGCATCAATAGTATTAGCATAAATCATTTGTGTCGCCTAATGGTAAAATCAGATCAACTATAATAGTTAAAACCAGAAAATAGAAATGTCATTTAGGGTAATTTGGATTTTTCTTGTACACAGGTTTGCTACGCTCTAGCGTAGCTCATTAGAAAATTCCATTTCCCTTCATATCCCAATCTATTGTCTCCAAACAGTAAATCAAAATCAAAAATAAATTGTCTCTGATACCACTTCGTAACATCCTTAATTTGGATGCCACTCAATAGTTCCCCATGCCTGGTTGGCTACAGGGCCTCAAGCGCACTCCTCAAATGCCAGATGCTTCCGACTAGTGGTGAGGGCCTAGTTGAGTTATTGGGGAGACTATTCCCTCGTTACCAGAGTATATCATAGTGGATGTCAATCAAATTCATTAGCATAAGTAAATAAAATAATCATACAATTGGTAAAACAAATAAGAAAGAGAGGAATATATAACAAGCCATAAATGTCTCATATACCATGATGCAGATACTAAATGTATCTAGAAGACAACCAAAAAATATACATGGAAATAAAGTACAATACAAGAATCCAAAATCCTAAAATATCAAAAAGTGTCATAGTAGCATTGCGAGCCTCGGATGGGTATCATGATCCCATGCTCTAAAGAAATAATCAACAACTAGTGATAAGAAGCTTTCCCATACTATCAACTAAAACCATATAATTTGTTTGGGTCCCCAAGGAGGCCCAAACAAGTTGTGAGATAAACATCCCAGTAGGTTTCCACAGAATGATCTATACAATTCTAAGATTCACTATGAAATATGTGAAACAAGTACAAGTAAGAAGTGATGTAAGTGTGAAAGCCCAAGGCATATAACCAATGCAAACAAGATATACCGAAAAGCCTTTTGTGGATCCCTACAACAAGTGGAAGATCCTAACAAGGAACCTTTAGGCAATATAAACAAATAACACAGCCTTGTACTAAAACAATCCAAATCTTGTCCACACATCCTTACTCTATAAAGAAAACCGCATAAAATACCCACGAAGTTGTCGTACAACCACAATCATATATCCCACGATCATTCCATATAATGAAGTGTAGACCATGAAGGTCTGAATCCAATGTATTGAAGACCAATGTATCATCATCAAGTCCTAGTATCATATCTATAGAAACTCAGTATAGGCACTGGTTGGAGTCCTTGGATCGTGTATACCATCATGTCCTATGCGAGTCCAATCAAGCCGGATCTAATGGAAAACAAAGCCTGAGACATCCCACAGAATGAAGACCCAAAGTGAATACTCAACCAAGGTGTCCACTACTGCATTCCAAATCCATGGAGATCCGTCCTTGGAATCTATGTAAAGCATCATCCATTCCATACATTTAACAATTTCTAACCATATGAGTCCACCAACTCATATAAACAATTACATTCAAAACCATTCAATGAGTATACCTACTCATTTAAACCATTACATCTCATGAGTATATCCACTCATGTACTCCACTTCAATTTAATCATCTCACATGGTTATACCCACCCATTAATCATAATTACCAAAAAACCATTTAAGAAATATAAAAAAACTAACATGTATACACACTCATTTAGAAAGTCACATTTAATCATTTAATGAATTTAGGCATGACATATTATGATAACACAAGACAAGGAGGCAGGAAATATCTGACAACGAAACTTTATGGGCATATTTTTTATCATACAATGATGGGTTTTTAATGATAAAACCCATGTATTTCAATGTTTTATTAAAATAATGGGTAATTTGAATTTTAAAATGATTGTGAGAAAAATTGAGAAAAGTTCATAATTTTGGATTTTTGACATATTTTTACCACAAGGATATTTTTTTCATTTACTAAAAAATATAAGTCAGAAAATACTGATTAATATTTTTTATAATACTGATTTTATTTTCTTCAACTTTATATTTATGGCCTAGAGCTGATTCAAAGGTCTATTTGTCCAAAAAAATCATTGAATGTGGAAACTTTCCGGGTGGAAAACCTGGACCTCACTACCGTAACGGATGCACAAATCAGTCTCCTCGTCTCTAATTTAGGTTATTCTACCTGGGTTATCACTAGGACACATAGGACAGACTCTAAAACAATTTTGGGGGATTATTTATGTCATTAAGGTTTCTATTGATCATTATAAATTTGAAAGAAGCTTCCTGGAAATTTCAGCCATAAAAAGTTTTATTCAATGAAAATTCCATACCTCCTTAATACGATGTCTAAATGAGATTAAATTTTGACGTTTAACGAAAGAAACATTTAGGAAAAACATTAATGAAGGATTCCATGTGTTAATCTACCATTTATAATTCCAAAAATGAACAATCTTTTTGGGGATAGAATTCTACCTATAAAAGGAGGCTCTCGCCTCCTTCCCAAATCATCAGCTTGACACCAAACGCCAAGGAGGGTTCCCAACAGTTCATGGGATGATGCTACATCTCTATTCCCAAACCATTTCTTAATTTTATTTTATTTTAATTTTATTTTAGTATTATTTTTCAATTGTAATTCAAATTTTATTTTTATCAATGCATGCCATTTTGTTTCTCCATTCACGTTTCTTCATTTCTTTCCCTATCTATCTCTTCTCTTCCACCCACTCCACCAAGTAATCAATTACTCTGGGAAATGTGTGGATAACCCCAAGACGTGGGAAAAGGGGAGGTGAAGGTGATCATGAATTTTCTTAAATGTTTAATTTTATGTTTGTAGATATATTTGAGTAGCATCCACGGGTAAGTCGAATGTCCCTAATGTTGTGACTACCACCGATAACATGCAACTCAACCTATCCATATTATTTTATTTAATAATTTTTCCATCTCTCAATTGGTTAGTTCTTCACACATTCAATTTGAGATAATCAATGGATGAAATAGATTCAATTGTACTGGGTCCTGGAAGATGACACATTCTAGACAAAGGTGTGTCACCAACTTGGATTAAAGGAAGAGGTGGAATTGAGAGTGCTCAAATATTCAATGATATTCCACAATTTATAAATAAAGAATAGTAGTTCAAACATGAGATTTTGTGTTTGGATTATAAAACTAAAATAAAACATATAAAGGAGAATAATGTTTGAATATTTAACCAACCCCCAAAACCATGGTCTTTCTTATTAATTCATTCTATTTAGACTTGAATCTTAGTATAAATTTAGAATTCTGGCTTCACATGTCATTATTTTAAATAATAAAAAACTCAAAAAGATTTTAATCACTTTCATCTAATAAACAAAACCAAAAAAAGAGATAGAATTGATGAATTAAATAATTTAAGTGTACTCTATTGAGAAGGATCTTCAAGGAAGATGACCCTGGTCAACCACTGTTCTGTACTAGGAAAATCTAATTATTTTTGTCCACACCCCACAACAGACGTGCATCAAAACTGATGCTGTTTCCAGGTATCCAATCATTAGTTAATTTACTTTTCCAATTTTCACATATTAGTTATATATCATTTTATTTAAAAAACATAAAAAATAAATCCATGATGTATTCAAATTTTGAATATTGTGCATGGAAAAATTACTCACATGTGGAGCAATAAAAAACAAGAAGATGAATATTTTAGAAGAGATCAGATGCATGATCTTAGAAAAAAAATTGAACAACTAACTAGAAAGGATAATATAGATTTTGATTATGTTCATGAATTAATAGTGAAACCCAACCCTAGTCCAGAGGATGAACATGAGAAAATGGGGGAATAAATTTCACCACATATATTTGAAATTGAAGAACCTGAGGAAGCAAGGGTGGAAGACGTATCTGCTGAGCTACAAGTGGGAGATAAACAAATTTAGGATGAATTCTTGATTAAATATGAGGAACTACCTAACTTTACTATACAATACAAATTATAAGATTCAGCACCACTGAAGGAAGAAACCACCAAAATGGTGGAATCTGAAGTCATGATGGAAGAGCCTGACTACTACCTCCATCCTCAGAGACTATACTCCAAGAGGCACTTACTAATAATGTAGATATTGAAGCGGAACCGACTCAGGGATTTGAACCATTCAATGACTCTATCCCTTTTAATTTTATTGAATATGAATTATATATCATTCCATGGGGTTTTGATTATACAGAATTAGACAACCTCAACTCTGCCTTGGAGGATGAAGAAAACCTCGATAAGCACATGTTGAGGAACATATGGGGCTCCATAGACACATTGAATATTTATTGAAAGAAGTTCATGAATAGATGCTAGTGTATTTCCCTAAGGAAACCATCGAAAAGTGTTCTTCCATGGTGAAGAATTTGATCTTGATACTTCATGTTTTAATATTAATAAAATTGAATTACACTCTTACATTCCCATTCACTATTATTTTGATGAAGCACGACTCATGTAACTAATGGACAGAGAAGAAGAGTTTCACATGTATCATTAAATAAGGATGATGATTCATACTTCATCCTACCCATACAATGAAAGTTATAACTCATGGTAAAGGGTGGTTATGGTGTACCATGTCACAAAAGGTTGAAGAAAAATCTGGGAAAAGCCACATGTGGTCGTTCAAATCAATGAATCTTTAACCTCCATTAGAATTTGGATAACAGCAGGTGCAACCCTCTAGTGGCAGTCAAAATTCAGGGCCCACTTGTGGGATAATACAAAGACTTATCTTTACTTTGTTTTTAGAAATTTATATTTCAATTTATTTTCATTGAAATAATTTAGAATGTGGTCCCCTCCCTCTTTAATTTTTAGATTAAATGAAATTATCATTATGATTAATTGAGTAATTTTCTTTTGTAGGATCATGATGGTAGAAGGAAGCCCCAAATAGTAAAGGGGAAGGACCAAGTTTCATGAAAAAAGGGTGTTCAATTTTAGTGTTTTATCTTTTAAACTCTCCACATTTTTTTCACCAATATGTTTTTATATTTAAAGATAAAATTGCATGCCCACACTTAAATTCATGTTTTACTCCACTTATCGAAGAGATATGAGTTTCTTAGGAGTCCTGTGATTCCATGTTTTAGATTCCAATGTTTACATGATTAAATGATTGAAATGAATAATTGAATTTTTAAAATGAAGCATGGATATTGATGTAATGACTCGGGATTTTAAGGAATTAATTGATTCATGTAAATAAAATTTCTCTACCAACCTTCATGCATTGAATTTCTGAAGTTCATGTGAATAGATTTATTAGTCATTCCATGATTGATTGTCCAATGTTATATTTTCCATTACAAAGAAGATTTATAGACCATGTACTTCCTATTTATTCTTGAGCATATTTCATGGATGATCTTGGGACATGTAACAGAAAAGAACTTTTATTGAAAGTCATCAAAGCTATGACTATGCAAAAACACATTTCAAATGTTTGAGGCATATTTTGGAAAGCCAATTTTCCTTAAAATACCACCTTTACATCAATACTTCTTTTATCCCATAGAGACCATTAATGTCCTTTATAGGAATAAGCCATGTTTCAATCCAGTTTTATCCATTCCTACCCTCTTTGGGTATATTCATGATATTTCAATGTTGAAGTGTGAGGTTAAAGGGAATCATGGTGGACGTGATAATATACATTGTATGGAAGAAGTGTGGGGGTATTATTGTTGTAATTTTAAAATTTTGTGGAATCATTCATTATACTCTATTTTTTCCCCTCCCGAATTAAAAAAATAACAAAAATGACAAAAAGAACCAACAAAAAGTGAAAAAAATGGGTTGTGATTTGGGAAAAACAAAAATCATCATTTTCTAGAGCGATGATCTTATGTTCGTATGTGGTTAGATGATAGATCTGAGATTTGATATAATCATAATTTTCAAAAAAGGAATAAAAATTAAAAAAAATAAAGAGGGTGCACAAATCATTCATTATGCTTACTTGATCATAACCTTTTTTTTTGAGTTTTAGGAATTAGGATTTGCTACTTCGAAGGGGATAATTTCATTATATTTTTACTTTTGATATCATGCATAGTACTTAAGATATTAGCCTTCTGCTCAAGACTTAATTTTTAAAGCATCAAATCCTACCAACCTTATACCTTAGAGTCAATAGAACCTTAATTGAATGTCCTCATGATTTTATGTTTGTTTTGTATTTACAAAGTGGAGAAATTAGTTCATTTACAAGCCTATGGCTAAGGAGCATGTTCTCGTGATGTGAGAATAACTATACTTGAATTGTATCATGAGTGATGAGAGAAAAGAATCAAAATTGAGGTAAATCAT
The DNA here is from genome assembly GCA_963277665.1 of Viscum album. Lineage (NCBI taxonomy): Eukaryota > Viridiplantae > Streptophyta > Magnoliopsida > Santalales > Viscaceae > Viscum > Viscum album. The sequence continues at coordinate 955,333,750 of OY728148.1, read as the reverse complement.
GACTTTTCATGTTTAATAATAATTAATCAAGGATATTGAATGAATAAAAGGATAAGTTCCATCAATTTTCAAAGGGTAAATGTAAAATATGTGAATTACTTGTTTCTTTGAAAAATGGGAAATTAAATTGATATTTTCTGCAGATTTTTGAAAGTTTGATTTCACATTGAAGTTTTTTTGATTTTATTACCTTGGAATTTAAATAATGGTAATATTGGTGTCCTTTGATGTTCATTTTGAGATTTTATACTTGGGGACGTGCATGGTTTAAGTGTGGGGGTATTTGGCAGAGCAGATTTATGTACATATTTTTGATAAAATAATGAGGATTTTTAATGTTTTTCAATGATAAAACCCATGTATTTTAATGTTTTATTAAAATAATGGGTAATTTGAATTTTAGAATTATTATAAGAAAAATTGATAAAAGTGCATAATTTTGGATTTTTGAAATATTTTTACCACAAGGGTATTTTTGTCATTTCGTAACACTATAATTCCAAAATTAGTAATTTTTTTAGAATCCTGATTTTATTTCATTCAAATTTTTCTTCAGGTCCTAGTGTAGATTCCAATATATATTAGTCCAAAAAAATCATTGAAGTTGGAAACTTTTCTAGGTGGACAGCATGGACCCCACCATCGTAACAGATGCACAAATCAGTCTCCTCACCTCCCATTTAGGTTATTACACTAGGGATAACACTAGTACACATCGGAAAAACAAAAAAAAAATTGGGTGAGTTTTTAAGTCATTAAGGTTTCAATTGATCGTTATACATTTGAAGGATTCTTCTTGGAAATTTCAGCCATAAAAATCCTTATTCAATGAAAATTACAAAACTCCTTAATCCTATGGATAAATGAGATGAAGTTTATAGGGTTAATGCAAAACATATTTATGAAAAAAATCTATGAAGGGGTCCCTGTGTGAATCGACCATTTAATGGGCCAACTACATGAAAAATTTTAGAGGAATGAATTCTGCCAATTAAAGGAGGCCCTAGACTCCTTCCCAAATCATCCGCTCGACTCCCACAACAAACGAGGGATCCCATCAGGGTACGGGACGATGATTCTCCCCTTTTCACACATTATTTCTTATTTTAATATTATTTTAATTTTTTTTATTTTCAATTGTAATTCAAATTTTATTTTTATTAATCCATGTCTTTGTGTTTGTCCATCCACTTTTCTTCATTTCTTTACCTCTCCCTCTCTTCTCTTCCACCCACTCCACTAAGTAATATATTACTCATGGAAATGAGAGGTTGACCCTGAGACTTGGCCTGGGGGGAGGTAAAGGTGATCATGAATATTATTTAATGTTTAATTTTATGTTTGAAGATAGATTTGAGTAGCATGCATGGGTAAGCAGAATTTCCTTGATGTTGTGATTGCTTCCAATGACATGCAACTCAACCTATCCCTATTTTTTCCCATTTTTCCTTTTCTCTATTGTTTAGTTCTTCACACGTTGGAGTTGATCTAATCAATGGTTGAAACAGATTCGATTGAATCGGGTCTTGGAAGATGGCACATTCTAGACAAAGGTGTGTCTCCAACTTTGATTAAAGGAGGAGGTGGAATTGAGAGTTCTAAAACATTCAATGATATTCCACAATTTATATATAATGAATAGTAGTTATAACATGATTTTATAATGTTTGTATTATCAAACTGAAATAAAACATATAAAGGATAATAATGATTGAACATTTAACCAACCCCCAAAACAAAATTCTTTCATATTAATTCACTTATGGAAAGGGATGTTTTCCCAACGCCTGTAGAGTACTTTTTCAAATGGTTTAAGGAAACTGTTTGTAAAAGCTGGTTAAATCATCTTTTCCAAATAGTTATTCAAAACCTTTTGGAAAATTATATTCTATACCAACGGTTTTATTAAATCATTGGTATAGAGAGATTTAAATCATTTTTTACCAATGTTTTTTACAAACCATTGGGAATGTTTTTCTCCAAATTCACAGAAGCTCGAACTCCCCCATTTAGCACGACTACAGCCCTAAATAGAAGGGAGAATTGCGATTTTCCTTCCATTATGGCCGAAATCCTTCCATCTTTATGATTTATCTGTTCTTCACTTGTATTATGTAAGTGATATTGCATCTACTATTTTGGTTTTATGTTTTCATTTGGGTGAAGTGGAGAAGAGGGATTCTATTTAACCTACTGTGGAAAATCTTCGTTCCGATCCATTTTCAGAATTTCTTTGTTCTACACTTCTAATTTGTAAGTGATACATTCATTTTACTATTTTATATCTACTGTTTTGGTTTTATATTTTGATTTGGGTGTTTCTGACTTTTGTTTTCTTTTTGATTTGGGTGTGTGTGTTGGTCTTTGACAGTGTATCAAATTTGATTCAAAATGAATTTTTTGTTAATATCATCCATTAATTTTCAGTTCTTATAAGGATTGGTATTGTTGGGAATTTTTTGTTAATGTCATCCATATTCCACTTGATTCACATCATGGTAAGAATGTTTGATGATGTTGTTAAGATTAGAGAGAAAACTCATACACTCCAGGTTGTTTATATTTGCAAGGACAGTCATGAGTGATAATTGGCTTCCTAATATGAATGTACTATTTTATCATTATGGTCAATTATATATGGTTATCACTGTATGTTGTATATTATGTTTCGTTCATGGCTAATACTCACTTTTATGATGGTGGGGTGCTTCTCACTAGCCATGCTGGCATGTTTATACATCCATAACAATATTAGATAAGTCACAAGTTTAATTCATAAATCTTGTTATCATTGACATACATTATTATTAATCTCAAATTTAAAAATAAATGTTTTTGTATATACTTTATGAAATTAAACCTTTTTTAAATCCATGAACAACCTATTACTGTATAAGCCTAAAATTTATCAACCCATGCGGTGTGCTTGACATGAGGAACTAATTAGGTAATGAATGGTACGACCATAGAGTTGCCAAAAATTATTTATTGAACATGAGTGAATGATTTGGGATGTTTGTAACACATAATGGAGCCTAAGGCATGTGCCTCTGTTTGGGATGCCTATAAAGGGCCCTTGAAGTCCTCTTTTAAAAATGGTTGTGTGAAACCATTGGTAATACTCTTCCCTTTACCAATGGTTTGATTCAATGATAAGGCAATGCACCTTTATTGATGATTGTGGATTTCGAGTTATTGACATGACAGTCACTCCTTCCACCGATGAACCAGATGATTGGGTTGTAGCTCAAGAAGCTAGGTCGAATTTTTTAATTTATTGAGCGTCTTTTATAATACTACTTCCTAATAGTTGTAACTATGTTTTTCTTCTTGATAGATGACATACATTGCCATCATTCAGTTTATGATTCTGTAATTAGTTGGTATTATTGATTTGGTTATTTATATCCATTTCCAATATTTTCCCTCTGTTATCTTTCTTCCACTTTTAACTGATAATATAAAAATTTTGGAACTTAGGTAACGAGGGAATAGTCTCCCCCAAACACAGCAAAGCCTCTCACAATTAGTCAGTAACATTTTTAATTTTTGGTAGATGTGCATGAGGCTATGTGGCCATCTGGGTTTGGGTCACTAATGAGTGGAATCATGGTTTGGGACATCACAATTCATGGATATCATTTTTATTGGTGTTTCTAATCAAATCTATACCTATAAATATTGAAGGCCCCTCTCAAAAATCAATTGGGATAGGATTCATTGAATACACCTACATCATTCGGAGTGTGTATCCTAGTACTTACCTTCAAACCCCCATAAATCTTATGTTTCTTTATTTATTTTTTTCAGAATAGATTTTCTATATTGTTTTTTTGGGTTACACATTAGTTATTTGTTTCTAATTACTTCTATATTTGTTTTCATTGCAAGAAATGATACTCATTGAAGAGATGTGGCGGAAAAAGATGACGGAAAATAATTGCCGCATGACAGAGATGGGCGTTCCTCCACTCATCCAGGTTGTGAGTATTTTATTTCAAATATATATATTTCAATATCTTATAATATCATGTGTTTACTTTTTTGTTAAACTTTTTATCTGGATCAACCCCCTAGATGAGAGATATCTTACTAGGACCCCGATATTGCTATCATTACAGAGGCTGGTGGTAGGAGGGGGGGTGGTGTCATAGTTAGACGATCATCTGGTGATCCTGGTACTCTGGTCGGTGGTATGAGGGCTTGTGGTGAGAGAGTTAGATGATCCATTGTTCGTACCCGATTGGACTATGCCCCTACCACAAATGTATCTTATACGCCCCATTTTGATCTTGGTGTGTCATTAGGGACGCACTAGATATTTAGGCCTCTAATGTTTACATTACCAGTTGGCCAGACGTCTATGGCTTCATCTTTTGATTCTGGTTCATTAACTTTGTGCTATTATATTCCACCTTATTCGACTCATGCTCTGACGCAGTATGTGGCTAAGGAGCATACACTGAGAGACACTCAACCTGTATAGGATATTCCTTCATCTTATGCACATCCAGTGATGTCCATTGATCTGACTACCACATGTATATTTATATAACTCTAATAGATTTTTATAACAACTTTTATTTTTATTATAACTTGTACAAATATTTTTTTTTCTTTAGAAACAGATTCATCTACTGATAGGAGGTGGGGGAGGGGGCATACTCACTTGCTTGCGGTATGGAACCACCAGACAGAGTTGATGGTTGAATACAATGATGAATGAAAAATGATTGATAAATCTGGGCAGGAATGTTGCGGTTTTTTGGTGACACTATCCAAATACTCTAACATCAGTCCGGTCAGCCCTCTCACTTGCAGACATCTCCCACATGAAGTCAAGGATAATCCGTGGGCACAAATATGGGTAAAAAATCTATTGAATTTAATGTAGTATTTTTTTTGGATTTATATGAATTAATCTATTGGGTGTCATCTTCGGTTTAACATCCCTGATGGTGAAGGTGCACGACCAACACCTTTAAAGGAGCTAGGAGAGCTTTGGAGAGATTATAAGCACGAGTTGTATATTGGATGGTTTGATAGAGTGGGCACATAGTTGGAGAAAGTTCCTATCATGGGTGACTGCCTGATAGAGCAATATCGCCAAATGATTACCCATTGGGCGACTGCCAAATTTAAGGTATTAATCCCATTTGAGGTATTTAAATGATAGTTTTCATATTTTTCATTAATATTATCATATTTATTATTAAACATTATTTAGGAATCTTCTGAAAAAATTAAAAAAAAGCATTGATTCAAATCAATACCTCCACACTTTGGGGTGCACTACTACGTCAGATCCTGAGAGGCAGCTGGTACGATATATTTGTTTATAATTTTTCATTTGGACTTTACCTTTTGATTGTTTCCTCCTTAAATTATGTGATTTATTGAATATTGAATATATTATTATGACTTGCACATTATATTGTTTCACTGTCATTATAGAAGAAAAATATTTAATAATGAAAGACGTCTCCCTCGAGCAAAATTGTTTTTCTCAAGTAGAAGGAAAAAAGATGGAACTGCGGTTATTGAACTGATCCATGAAAAGATTGTAAGTTTTAATTGGTTTATTTAAAAGTTTAATATATATTTTGACATTGAATATTCTATTAATATTTTTAACAGGATGATTTAGAGTCCCTTTATGCCCAGGTGCCTGGAAATATAGATTCACTCGATCATTTATATTAGGTTTTGGGAGATGAGCACTCTGGTTGATTATGTTGCCTGCCTGGGATGAATATAGTTCCAACGAGGTATTGGTCCTCTCTAGGTATCCATTCTAGTACCACCGAGTTGGAACACGTCAAGGAGAATGAAAGATAGTCTGATAAAAGGGTCACAGAGTTGGAAGAACATTATCAAATGAGGGAGAAATAATTTATGAAACTAATCATAACAGTATCTTCATCACTTCCACCAGAGGATTGCACATCTTTTTAGACATATATGTCATCAATGGGTTCATTATCCTATGCACCAGGTGGAATTTCTAGTGGCAGTCAAGATGATGAAGTTCCTAGTGATGACAAGGATGCTGAAGAGGACGAGGGCGAGGATGAGGATGAGGACGAGGGTGAGGATGGGGACTAGGGTTAGGATGGGGCTGAGGATGATCATGGGAATGATGACAAGGATGACGATGAGGAAAAAGATGGTGGCAAGGATGAGGCTGATGATGACAGTGGTGATGGTGATGGTGATCAGGGGAAGATTGATCCATTACTTTTTTGAATTCTGTATAACTCTTTATTTTTTAACCTGGTATTCACTCTGGTATTGATATTTTTTAATTCAGTATAACTCTGTAATTTTGACCAAATATGGAAGCCTAATGATGTTATAATAGTTTATGGGGCTTTTGGGGCTTGTTTGGAGCTCGGAACCCCGGTCGGCGTAAAAAAACACTATGCATCACGGTTAGTAAAAAATTTAAGTCCATCCCACAGGGCATCTACCAACCATATATGGATATATATTCGAAGAAATGTGCATGATTTTCCCAAACCTTTCACCTGGGGATGCACATCATGCACAATGTCTATAGTTTTAGAATGAGATATTATCACTGTTGTAGCCCGATTTGCCTAACTCGTATACAGAAAACTAACCAAATACATTCAGATTGTGTTGTCACTTTAGGAAAACAATAGATGAGTCATATGTGACATGTACGAGTCATCCTTGCTTCAATCTGAGGCCCGATGTGCCTGATATCACTAAAAATGTCTCTCTTTTGTTTAAAATGGACACCCTATTAAGTAGATACAACTGGCATGCAGAAAACTGACCAAACGTATTTGGATTGTGTTGATACATTAGGAAAACGATCCATGTTTCAAATGTGACATGTGTGAGTCAATACCACCTCAATCCGAGGCACGGTGTGGCTGCTACCACTCAAAGTCTTTCACTTTTATTTGAAATGGACAATATTTTTATTAAAAAAAACTAACATATGGAAAATGGAACAAACCTATTCAGATTCTGTTGATACTTTTGCACAACGATCCATGGGACATTTTTGATGTGTAGGAGTCAACCCTGCATGAATCTGATGCATGATGGGGCTGGTGCCACTCAAAGTGTCTCACTTTTATTTGAAATGCATCGGATTTTAAGTGAAAACAACAACCGACATAACGAAAACCGAACAAAGTCATTCATATTGTGTTTATACTTTAGGACAATGATACATTGGTCATTTGCGATGGGTACAAGTCATCTTCGCCTCAACCAGAGGTGTCGTGTGACCGCGATGTCCAAAGCGCACTTCGCGTGTCGTAAATTGCCAAAACATGCATTTAATGGTCAAATGCATTCCGAAAGACATCGTAATGACTTGAAATCACACGAAAACATCCTAATAATTATTAGTGAGGTTTATGGGGAGACAGAATGTGATTCAGAAATGCGGTTTGCATAGCATGACTACATATGTGTTTTTTAAGTGTTTGGCACGCTTGAAAGGTGCACGTGGGGTGGTCAAAACTAGCCGAATTACCTCAGAATGCCATGAAATCGGACGACAAAAAAGGATGGGTGAATTGTGAAATGGTCATCTTGATGGCACGTCAATCAGATGTGTCGTGTGACTGGGCTGGCCGAAAATGCACTATGTGTGTCGTAAATGGCCAAAACATGTGTTTAACAGTCAAATGCATGCCTAATGAAATCAGAATAACATGAAATCACAAAAAAACACCCTTATTATTATTCTGGAGGTGTATGAGGAGACGACACGCCATTCAGATGAGCAGTTTGCACAGTAGAACAAAATATGTGTTTTTTAGGTGTATGGTGTGCTTGAAAAGCGTGCGTGGGGTGGTCAAAACTGGCCGAACGACCTCTGAATGCCTTAAAATCAGACTACAACAAATTTTGGGTGAATTTTGAAGTGGTCTTCTAGACGAAACATCAATCGGAGGTGTCGTGTGACCGCGGTGGCCGAAAACGCACTCCACGTGTCGTAAATGGCCAAAACATGTGTTTAATGGTCGAATGCATGCCGAATGTCATCATAATAACTTGAAATAAAACAAAAACACCCTAATTATTATTCTTTAGGTGTAAAAGAAGACTAAAAGTCATTCGGACATGCGGTTTGTGTGACATAGCTGAATATGTGTTTTTTTGGTGTTTGGCGTGCTTGAAAAGCATGAATGGGGTGAACAAAACTGGTCGAATGACTTCAAAATGCCAAAAATCAGATGACAACCAAGGGTGGGTGAATTGTAAAATGATCGGCTAGACAGCACGTCAATCAGAGGTGTCGTGTGACCACGCTGGCCGAAAACACACTCTGCATGTCATAAATGGCCAAAACATGTGTTTAACGGTCTCATGAACGATGAACGACATCAGAATGACTTAAAATCACAATAAAACACCATTATTATTATTATTGAGGTGAACAAGGAGACAACACATCATTCAGACATGCGGATTGTGTGGCACAATTGAATATGTGTTTTTAGGTGTTTGGCGTGCTTGAAAAGCATGCTTGGGGTGGTCAAAATTGGATGAATGACCTCAGAATTCAATGAAATCGGACGACAACAAAGGGTGGGTGAATTTTGAAATGGTCGGCCAAACGGCACATTAATCAGAGGTGTCATGTGACTACGCTAGCCAAAAACACACTCCGTGTGTCATAAATGGCCAAAACATGCATTTAACTATCAAATGCATGCCGAATGACATCAGAATAACTTGAAATCATATGAAAACACCCTAATTATTATTCTTGAGGTGTATGAGGAGATGAAACATCATTCAGACGCGCGGTTTGTGCGGAACATCTGAATATGCGTTTTTAAGGTGTTTGGCACGCTTGTAAAGGGTGCGTGGGGTGGTCAAAACCGGCCAAACGACCTCGAAATTCCAGGAAATTAGACGACAACAAAGGGTGGGTAAATTTTGAAATGTTCGGCCAGATGACATGTCAATCAAAGGTGTCGTGTGACTGTGGTGTCTGAAAACACACTCCACATGTCGTAAATGGCCAAAACATGCATCTAACAGTCAAATGCCTGCCGAACGACATAGAAATGACTTGAAATCACACGAAAATACCTTAATTATTATTCGTGAGGTGTATGAGGAGATGGTACATCATTCAAACGTGTGTTTTGCATGACACGACTGACTATGCGTTTTTTAGGTGTTTGGTGCGCTTGAAAAGCGTGCATGGGGTGGTCAAAACAGGCCGAATGCCCTCAGAATGCCATAAAATTGGATGACAACAAAGGGTGGGTGAATTGTAAAATATTTGGCAAGACAACACATCAATCAGTGGTGTCATGTGATCGTCGTGGCCAAAAACGAACATTGCGTGTCGTAAATGACCAAAACATGTTTTTACGGTCAAATACATATCGATCGATATTGGAATGACTATAAATCACACGAAAACACCCTAATTATTATTCTTGAGGGTTAAAAAATGATGGCGCATCATTCGGACCGGCGGTTTGCACGGCACAACAGAATATGTGTTTTTTAGGTGGTGGTGCACTTGAAAAGCGTGCATAGGGTGGGAAAAATCAGTCGAAGGACTTCGGAATGCCATTAAATCAGATGACAACAAAGAGTTGGTGAATTTTGAAATGGTTGGCCAGACGACCCATCAATCAGAGGTGTCGTGTGACCGTGGTGGCCGAAAACGTACTATGTGTGTCGTAAATGGCCAAAACACGCGTTTAACGCTCAAATGCATACCGATCAACATCAGAATGACTTAAAATCAAACTAAAACACCCTAATTATTATTCGTGAGGATTATGAGGAGAAACCATGTCATTTGGATGCACGGTTTGTGCGGCACGGCTGAATATGTGTTTTTTAGGTGTTTGAGGTGCTTGAAAAGCACGTGTGGGGTAGTCAAAATAGGCTGAACGACCTCGGAATTATATGAAATCAGATGACAACAAAGGGTGGGTGAATGGAAAATTTTCAGCATGACTGAATGCCAATCGGAGGTTTCATGTGACCACGGTGGCCCAAAACGCACTCTGCGTGTTGGAAATGGCCAAAACATGGGTTTTACGGTCAAATACATACCGAACGACATCGGAATGACTTGAAATCACACGAAAACAACCTAATTATTATTCATGAGGTATAAAAAAGAATACACATCATTCGGACATTAGTTTTGCATTGAACTGTAAAATATGTGTTTTTTGGTGTTTGGCGTGCTTGAAAAACGTCCGTGGGGTAGTCGAAACTGGTCGAACGACCTCGGAATACCATGAAAATGGACGACAACAATGAGTGGGTTAATTTTAAAATGGTAATCTAGAAGATACGTCAATCAGAGGTGTTGTGTGAACATGGTGACCAAAAACACACTCTAAGCAGCCCCCGCCCCCCTGCCCGGACAACCCCCCTCACCCATGGATTGCCCCCTGCACCCCTCAGACAGCCCCCCACCCACAGGACATTCCCCCCCACCGAATAGCCCCCCACCCCCGAGAAGCCCCCCACCCATTGATCCATGGATTATTTGTGACGGGTACGAGTCAACCCCACCACAATTCAAGGCACGGTGTGACTGGTATCAGTCAAAGTGTGTCACTTTTGTTGGAAATGAACAAACTTTTATGTGAAAAAAACAACTAACATATGGAAAATCTTCACAAGGATACACATTTATTCATGAAATTAAGTGATAAAAAATAAAATATCATCTATTGGTCATACGTTATTAGAAGAAAATATTCACAAGGCATAGATTGAAACACAATGGGTCATAGTATATATAAAAAACATGAATTATATTCGGAATGAGTCTCGAAATCCCATCATGAACCAGAACCAACCCTGATGTTCTAATTCTCAATCATGGGTCGTTCTTTCTATACAATAACATACAAAAAATAAATATCATACAGTAATTTCATATGAAACCTATGAACACTCAAGCATACCATATAGAAAATTGGTCCACAAGGCTACACATAGATCTTGAAAAATTAGTTTCAAAGTCTCATAAAAATACACCAATGGTGAGAAATACATATAGTGACACCATAGCCCCATGGATCACCTCAATCCCATCCTCAAACTGTGGGTTCTAGGACCAAACCAAAGTCCCTTTGGGAACTCAATACCAAATACTTAATTGAATATTCATACCCACTACCCATGATGGGGATTCATCTAACATCAAACCCAGGAGAGAAATTTACAATTAGCCACATACAGCCTTATTCTAATTGAAAACTCTATGAAAAACATGTAGGCTATTCCGGTAACCCACCTCGTATGTCGAGGTTGGCCAATGATTCCCACTAACATATCAGGAACCATTTATACATGGATACATAATCATTAGAGGAATATAACCATCCAATGTGCTTCCAAAAACTCATCATAGGCCTAAGAACATGACCACTACCATTGTCTATATTATGGGTGTCATGATCCTTGCCACTCTACCCTTGTTTTTCTGTTGGTTTTGAGATACTCAACCCAAGACCATGACTAAACATCCCATGTTCTTCCTATAATATGTAGGTTTTTTCTCTTTTGTGTATTGGTGTTGTAGTTTGAGTGAGGAATGAATTCTAAATTTTGAATACTCTTATGTGTGATTGTGTTGTGGTTTGAGTAAGGAATGAATTCAAAATTTGGAATACTCTTATGGGTGTTATTGAATTTCATATAACATTTAAGCTTTTTATCCTATGGGTGTTATGGAATTTGAATTTCTAAATTTCTAAATTTCTAAATTTGGGAATGAATTCTAAATTTTGAATACATTTGATGGGGATTTTTTTATTAGTGTTGTTGCAGGTCTGGAGAAGTATTGTTGTGTTGTTGTAGGTCTGGAGAGGGGAGAGGGGCCTGCTTCTGTGGAGGTGAGCAATTGTATACCAACGGTTTCAAAACCATTGGTATAGATAATATAATATAACTATACCAACAGTTTGTTATAACCATTGGTATAGGGTTAAACCAACAGTTATAACAAAACCATTGGTATAGGCTTAGGGCTTTCCATATCCCCTATATACCAACAGTTTATAACCATTGGAATATTTGTAATACACATATACCAATGGTTTACAAAACATTGGTATATGTTATACTTTAACACACATATACCAATAGTTTGTAGCAAACCACTGGTATACCTTCTATTTTGACACCTATAACAATGATTTTCACATAATAGTTGGCATAGGACTATTGTCACACCTTACTTGGCCATGGATAAGGGAACTATTGATATACTATATACCAATGGTTTCCAGGCATTTTCCAACGGTTTACAACCATTGGTAAAGTGTAAAATTCTAGTTTTGATTCGTTCTATCTAGATGTGCATATGATGAGGAATATATGGATCTCCCTATATATGTTGAATATTTATTGAAGGAAGTTCATGAAGAGATACTAGTGGATTTCCCTAGGTAAACCATGAGAAAATCTGATTACTTTGTTGGGGATGAATTTGATCTTGATACTTCATGTTTTAATATTATTAAAATAGAATTTCACTCTGGCTTTCCCATTGACTATTCTTTTGATGAAGCATGCCTCGAGTAAAAAATGGACAGAGAATAAGAGGTTTCACAAGTAGAAACCACGAAGGAGGATGATTCATAAATCATCCTACCCCCACCATGCAAGATATACCTTATTGTTAAGGTGGTGGGGATATGGTGTACTCTATCCCTGGATCATTACTCACCTAGAAGGATGAATAACATGCTGGGAAAAGCTACATGTAGTGGTTCAAATAAAAGAAGCTTCAACCTCCATCAGACTTTGGATAACAGCCGGTATAGCCCTCTAGAGGTAGTCAAAATTTAGGTCCAACATAGGGGATAATACCAATATTTATATTTACTTTCTTTCAAGGAATTCAGATGTCAATTTATTTTCTTTGAAATAATTTAGGATGTGGCCCCTCCCTCTTTTAATTTTGATCTTAAATGAAATGATCATTATGATTAATTGAGTTATTTTCTTTTCTAGTATCATAATGGTAGAAGGAAGCCCCAGACGGTGAACGGGAAGGACCATGTTTCATGGAAAAAGAGTGTTCAATTTTCGTTTTTTATAATGTAATCTCTCCACATTTGTTTTCCACGACATGTTTTGAGCTTTAAAGATAAAATTGCATGCCCAAATTTGAATTCATGTTATACTAAACTTATATAGGATACATGAGTTTCTTAGGAAACTTGTGATGCCATGTTTTAGATTTCAATTTTGATATGAATAAATGATTCAAATTAATAATTTAATTTTTAAAATAAAGAATGGATATTAAAGTAATAACTCATGATTTGAAGGAATTAATTTATAAATTTAAATGATATTTCCATACCATCATTCATGCTTTGAATTTCTGAAGTTCATGTGAATTGATTTATTAGTCATGCCATGAGTGATTGCCTAATGTTATATTTCCCATTCCTGAGAAGATTTCTAGACCAAGTACTGCCTATTTATTCTTGAGAATATTTCTTGAGTAATCATGGGACATGTAACCAACCATAACTTGATTGAAACTTGTCAAATCTATGACTATGCAAAAAAACATTTAAAATTATTGAGGCATCCTTTGAAAAGATAATATTCCTTAAAAGACTACCTTTACATCAATCCTTAATTTAGAATATAGAGACCATGAATGTCCTTTATCAAAATGAGTCATGTTTCAGGCCATTTTTATCCATTCCTACAATCCTCTGAGTATTTTCATGATATGTTAAAGTTGAAGTGTTCGGGTAAAGATAATCATGGTGGATGGGATGGTATATATTATAAGGAAGAAGTGGAGGGGTTTTATTGTGGTAATTGTAAAAGGTTGTGGAATCACCCATTATACTCTATTTTTTCCCTCTTGAATTAAAAAAAATGACAAAATGACAAAAAGAACAGACAAGTAAGGAAAAAAATGGGTTATGATTTGGGAAAACCCTAAAATCACAATTTTTTAGGATGAAAATATTATGAGAGTATATGGTTTGGTGATTGATGTGAGGTCTGACATAATCATAACTTTCGAAAAAAGAAAATAAAGTACAAAATAAAAAATAAAGAGGGTTCACAAATCATTCATTATGGTTACATGATCATAACATTATCGTTGAGTTTTGGGAAGTGGGTGTTGCTACTATGAACGAGATTATTTCATTATATTTTGACTTTTGATATCTTGTATAGTAATTAATATATTAGCCTCCTCCTTGAGCCTTAATTTTTAAAGCATCAAATCCTAACAACCCTAAACCTCAGAGTCAATAGAACCTTAATTTGAAGTCCTCTTGATTTTATGTGCATTTTGACTTTACAAAGTGGAGAAAGTAGTTTATTTACAAGCTTACGGATAAAGAGAAAGTTCTCATGATATGAGCATAACTCTACATGAATTATATAATGATTAATGAGAGAAAATAATCAAAAGTGAGGTAAATCATGACTTGGAATGTTTAATAATAATGAATCAAGGATCTTGAATGAATGAAAGGAGAAGTTCCATCAATTTTCAAATGGTAAAAGTAAAATATCTGAATTATTTGTTTCTTTGAAAAATTAGAAATTAAATTGATATTTTTGAAAATTTTTGAAATATTTATTTCACATTGAATTTTTTTTGATTTAATTGAATTTGAATTTGATTATTGGTAACATTGGTGTCCTCTAATATCTATGTTGAGATTTTATGCTTGAGGACAAGCATGGTTTAAGTGTGGGGGTATTTGAGAGAGCACATTTATTTGCATATTTTTGATCAAATAATGATGTTTTTTAATTTTATTCAATGATAAAACCCATGTATTTCAATGTTTTAATAAAATAATGGGTAATGTAAATTTTTGAATGATTGTGAGAAAAATTTAGAAAAGTGCATAATTTTGGATTTTGACATATTTTTACTACAAAGGTATTTTTGTCATTTTTAAAAAAATATAATTCCAAAATTCAGGATTCTTTTTCTTAGAATCATGATTTTATTTCATTCAACTTTATCTTAAGGACATATAGTTGATTCAATGATCTATTAGTCCAAAAAAAATCATTGAAGTTGGAAAATTTTCTAGGCAAACAGAATGGACCCCACCACTATAACGGATGACAAAATCAGTCTCCTCACTTTATATTTAAGTGATTCCACCTAGGATAGCACTAGGACACATAGGAATGACTTTGAAAAAACATTGGCGGGATTTTTAAGTCATTATGGTTTCCATTTATCATTATATATTTGAATATGGCTTCCAGGAAATTTCGGCCATAAAAACTCTTATTCAAAGAAAATTCCATAACTCATTAATCCTGTCGCTAAATCAGCTGAAATAAGGAGGGTGAATGGAAAACACATTATTTAATAACTTTTATGAAGGGTAACACACATTACTCTAACATTTGATAGGCCAAAAATGTGAAAACTTTCAGAGGAATGAATTCTTACTATAAGAGGTGGCCCTCACCTTCTTCCCAAATCATCAGCTCGACACCCACAGTTAAGAAGGGATCCCACCAGGGCATGTGCCACTTCTTCTACTATTTAGCCCATAATTTATTCATTATACTTCATTTTAATTTTAATTTTTTATTATTTTTCAATTTTAATTCAACTTTAAGTTTTATTAATCCATAACATTGTGTTTCTCCATCAACATTTCTTCATTTCTTTCCCTCTCACTCTCTCTTCTCTTCCACCCACTAAATTGTGTAATATCATACTCTCAGAAATGAGAGGATGACCACGAGACTTTTCTAGGGGGAGGTGAAGGTGATCATGAATTTTCATTAATGTTTAATTTTATGTTTGTAGATAGATTTGAGTAGCATGCATAGGTAAGGAGAATGTCTCTAATGTTGTGACTGACTCGAATGACATGCAACTAAACCTATCCCTAATCGTTTTTTAATCATTTCCCTCTCTCCATTGGTTAGTTCTTGACACGTAGGATTTTATATAATCAATGTATGAAATGGCTTAGAATGAATTTGGTCCTGGAAATGACACATTCTAGACAAAGGTGTGTCACAAACATGGATTAAAGGAGGAGGTGGAATTGAGAGTGCTCAAACATTCAATGATATTCCACAATTTATAATTAAATAATAGTAGTTCAAACATGTGATTTCATTTCTGGATTATCATTCTAAAATAAAACATATAAAGGATCATAATGATTAAAAATTTAACCAACCCCCAAAACCAATTTCTTTTTTAATAATTCATTCTATTTAGACTTGTATCTTAGAATAAATTTAGAATTCTTGATTCACATGTCATTATTTTAAATAATAAAAACCACAAAAAATATTTTCATCACATTCATTAAATAAAAAAACCACAAAAAGAGATATTATAGTTGAATTAGATAAAGTGAACTACATTGAGAAGGCTCTTCAAGAGTGAAGTCATTGGTCACCCACTATGTTGCAGTAGAAAAATATAATTATTTTTGTCCATGCACCACGACAGGAGTGCATCAAAACTATCGTTGTTTCCAAGGAGACAATTGTTAGTTTATTTACTTTTTATATACTCACATCTTAGTCATATTTCATTTTGTTTAAAAAAACTAAAAAAATACTTCCATGATGTATTCAAATTAAGAATATTATTCATGGAAATATTACTCATAGGTGAAGCAACAACAATAACAAGAAGATATGTATTTTAGAAGAGCATAGGTGCATGAACATAGAGAAATCATTGAACAATTATCCAAAATGGATGATAGGGATTTTTATTATTTTCATGCATTAATGGAGTAACTCAAACCAAATACAATGGAATAACCAGAGAAAGTGGTGGAAGAAATTTGACCACTTATATTTGAAATTTAAGAACCTGATTTGTAAAGGGATGAAGACATACCTGGTGATCTAGAAGTTGGAGATCAAAAAAATTTGGATGAATTATTGATTAAATATGAGGAACTACCTGACCTCACTATATAATAAAAAAGAAGATTCATCACCACTAAAGGAATAAACCACCAAAGTGGTGGAATTTGAAGTCAAGATGGTGGAGCCCGACTACCTGCCTCCACCCTCAGAGAGTCTACTCAAAGAGGCACTTACCACTGAGGAAGCGATTGAAGCTGAACCAACTCAGGGAGTTGAACAATTTATTGACTCTATCACTTCTAATTTTATTAAATCTGAATTCTACATCACTCCTTGTGGTTTTGATTATATAGAATATGACAATCTCAGTTATTCCTTGCAAGAATAAAGAAGAACCAGGAGGTGCACATGTTGAGGAACATATGGAGCTCCCTGGACACGTTGAATATTTATTGAAGGAAGTTCATGATGTGATTCTAGTGGATTTCTCTAATGAAATAATGATAAAATATTCTTAATTTGATGGGGAATAATTTATCTTGATACTTCATGTTTTAATATTATTCAAATATAATTACACTCTCATTTTTTTGTTTACTATTATTTTGATAAAGAATTTCTGGAGGAACCAATGGATAGAGAAGAAGAGGTTGCACAAGTAGCAACCTAGAAGGAGGATGATTCATACTTCATCCTACCCCACCATGCAAGCTATACCTCATTGTGAGGGGGGGGGATATGGTGTACTGTATCCAAGGATCATTACTCACCCAAAATAATGAAGCACAAGTTGAGAAAATACACATGTGGTGGTTCCAATCAAAAAGCATCATCCTCCATCAGACTTTGGATAACAGTTGGTACTTCCATTTAGAGGCATTCAAAATTCATGTCCCATGTTGGGGATAATACCAAGATTTATCTTTACTTTATTTCTATGAATATAGATGTAAACTTCTTCTCTCTGAAATAATTTTTCATGTGACCCCCTCCCTCATTCCATTTTATGCTTAAATGAAATGATCAGTGTGATTAACTGAGTAATTTTCTTTTGTAGGATCATGATGTTAGAAGGAATCCCAAGATAGAGAAGGGTATGTTCCATGTTTCATGGGTAAAGGGTTTTCAATTTTAGTGTTTTATCTTTTAAACTTTCCACATTTTTTTCCAAAACATATTTTGAGCTTTAAAGATAAAATTTCATTCCCACACTTAAACTCATGTTTTACTCAACTTATCTAGGAGACATGAGTTTCTTAGGAATACTAAGATTCCATTTTTCAGATTTCAAGGTTTAAATGATTAAATTATTAAAATTAATAATTGAATTTTTAAAATGAATCATAGATATTTAAGTAATAACTCATGATTTGAAGTAATTAATTGATTCATGTAAATGAAATTTCCCTACCATCCATCATGCTTTGAATTTTGGAAGTTCATGTAAATTGATTTATTAGTCATGCCATGAGTGATTGACCAATGTTATATTTTCCATTCCTAAAAGGATTTCTATAGCATGTACTTCATATTTATTATTGAGCATATTTTTTGAGTGATCTGGGGACATCTAACCGACCAGAACTTTTATTGAAACTTTTCAAGTCTATGACTTTGCAATAACACATTTAAAATGATTGAGGCATACTTTAAAAAAATAATTTTCCTTAAAAGACCACCTTTACATCAATCCTTCTTTTATCCCATAGAGACCATGAATGACCATTATAGGAATTAGCCATATTTCAATCCATTTTTATCCATTTGTACCATCCTCTGAGTATTTGCATAATATTTTAATGTTGAAGTGTGGGGGTAATGGGAATCATGGTGGATGTGATGTTATACATTATAAGGAAGAAGTGTGGGGGTATTATTGTGGTAATTGTAAATTTTTTTTGAATCATTCATAATAATCTATTGTTTTCCCCACCTGAATTAAAAAAAAGATAAAAATGAAAAAAAGAACCAACAAAAAGAGTAACAAATGGGGTGTGATTTGGGAAAACAAAAAATCAGCATTTTTCAGACTGATGATATTATGATCCTATGTGGTTATGTGATGGATGTGAGGTTTGATATAATCATAAATTTAGAAAAAAGAAAAAATAAAAAAAAATATTCAAGAGGGTGAACAAATAATTCATTATTCAAACTTGATCATAAACTTTTCTTTGAGTTTTGGGAAGTGGGTGTTGCTACTTTGAAGGGGAAAATTTAATTATATTTTTACTTTTGATATCATTCATAGTACTTAAGAGATTAGACTCATCTTGTATCCTTAAATATTTATACATCAAATCCTATCAACCTTAAACCTCATAGTCAATAGAACCTTAATTGCAAGTCCTCATGATTTTATGTGTGTTTTTTCCTTACAAAGTAGAGAAAGTACTTCATTTACATGCCTATGTATAAGGAACAGGTTTCACATGATATAAGCATAAGTCTATATGAATTTTATAATGAGTGATGAGAGAAAAGAATCAAAAGTGAGGTAAATCAAGACTTGGCATGTTTAATAATAATAAATGAATTAGATTGAATGAATAAATGAGAAGTTCCATCAATTTTCAAAGGGTAAAAGTAAAATATGTGAATTAATTGTTTCTGTAAAAATGAAAAATTAAATTGATATATTATGAATATTTTTGAATGTTTGATTTCACATTGAATTTTATTTTATTTTATTACATTGTAATTTTAATTTTGGTAAAGTTTGTGTTCTCTGATTTCCATGTGGAGATTTTATGCTTGAGGACAAGCATGGTTTATGTGTGGGGGTATTTGATAGAGAAAACATTTATGCATATTTTTTATCAAATAATGATGATTTTTTAATTTTTTAAATGATAAAACTCATTTATTTCAATGTTTTATTAAAATGATGTGTAGTTTGAATTTTAGAATGATTATGTGAAAAATTGAGAAAAGTGCATAATTTTGGATTTTTGAATGATTTTTACTACAAATATATTTTTATCATTTCATAAAACATATAATTCCAAAATTCATGATTAGTATTTTTTTGAATCCTGATTTTATTTAATTCAACTCTCTCTTTTGTACCTAGAGCTGATTCGAAGATCTATTAGTTCAAAAAATTCATTGAAGTTGGAAACATTTTCTGGTGGACATCGTAGACCCCACCAACATAATGGATGCACAAATCTGTTCCCTCACCTCCATTTTAGGTAATTTTAATTTGGGTACCACTAGGACACATAGGAACGACTATACAACAAATATGGGGTGTTTTGAAGTCATTAAAGTTTCCATTGATCATTACACATTTGAAGGAAGCTTCCTGGAAATTGCGGCCAAAAAAAAGTCTTATTCAATGAAAATTACATAACTTCTTAACCCATTGGCTAAATGAGATGAAATCTGGGAGATGAACGGAAAACACATTTATGAACAATGTTTATGAAGGGGTAGATTCATTAATAGACCATTTAATGGTCCAACAATGTGCAATCATATAATGGACATAATTTTGCCTATAAAAGGAGGCCCTCGACTCCTTCCCAAATCATCAGCTTGACACCCACAGCTTAGAAGGGATCCCATCAGGGAACAGGCCGACATGGAACGGTTCTTCAACTTTCCACCACAGGAAAAGCATAGGGCGAATAGAAGATCTGTGGATCACCAAGGATACGCCGACGACCTCACTAACAGGTTCACGATACAGTTTCAGTGGAAGGAGATGTTGTCCTTCCACTTCACTGAAGATGCCGCCAGGAGCGTGGAGAAATACTTCGTGCAGACCTTGGGCATGGCTTTTCGAGATTTCGGGTAATTTTTTTGAGAATTAAATGAGAAAAATAACTTACATTTCAAATTGGTGGTGATTAGAAGTCAGAAAATTTCCATATATTCCATGATCATTTTGTGTCGGGGGAAGGAAGGAGTGGGAGGAGTATAGCGAGGCCATGAACGGTCTGTTAGTGGCAATCATGGAGGTGATGGGCATCGGCCTTGGGGTGGGATGCAGCTACCTTCGGGATTTCTTCATTGGAAATGAATAAAATGTGGGTCTAACTTACTAGCCTCCTTGCCGGTGATCAGATGTGACACTGGGGACAAGACCCCACTGCGAACCCACCTCCATTACAATCCTCCACCAGGACGATGTGGGTGGCCTCCATGTTTCGTACGATGGGAGGTGGAATTCTATCGCCCCTACTCCATCCACGTTCGTTGTTCTTGTCAGCAACACCTTTATGGTATACACATCTGCATTCACCACTAATCCATTTAACACTTCTGAATTTCATAGTCATAATGATAGGTAAAATCGCAGGCTATGGCGAATGGGATGTACAAGAGCTGCGTACACAGGGTGGTGGTGAATGAGAAGAGGGCGAGGAAGTCGATAAGATTTTTTTGTTGCTTGGTGCTGGAAAGGGTGGTGAGTCCCCCGATGTAGTTTTTGGCCGGCGGGAACCCCCGAAGGGCGTACCCAGACTTTGAATAGACCACCTTCCATGACTTCATCCAAAAACACTACCACGTGGACACCCGAACCCTCCATGATTTCTCCGATTGGTTTGTGACATTAAAATGAATATTTTATGGTGATTCGATATGTAAAATAAAGTGATGGTCAATCAAGTATGTTATGGAGAACTATGTTATGGTACAAATTTGATGTCTCTAAATGATATGGAGTAATATTTATCATTTTGATAAAAACACACTTCGATTGTGGTAGTCTGGTATACCCAGCCTAGTGAAGTTCGTTTTTTTCAGTATTAATAATTCTCATAAATGAAAATTCAAGGTTTGATGTGGAAGAACAATTGCCTACATGTGATCCACAAAATAATGGTGGGTCTAGCAGAGGAGAAATGTGACAACATCGATATGAATGTTATTTCCAACATCTCGTTAGCTTCGGTCGCCAAGGTCCTATCAAGAATTGCAGAGAAAAATACAATGAAAGAAAATTATGATGTTCTAATAAACATTATAATACCATGTCACTGCACACCAAAAATTTTTTAAGAGAAAATTATACACTCTTCGAATGAAGAGTCTTCATCAGTGATTGATCACATCAACACTGTCAATACCCTATTCTGTCAACTCCTGACACAGGGATACAAAATTAGGGATACTAAATGTGCTGGTATTCTGCTCTAAATATTTACAAATCCATATGATCAGTTGATCATCAACCTTACCAACAATATCATGATGGACATGTTTATGCTCAACAACGTTGCAACTGTGGTTCCTGAAGAAAAAAGTCAATGCAAGAGCAAAGTGACAGACAAAAAACATTGCACCAATCGAAGACTTTGTCAATAGAGAGAGTAAGGACGATGGATCATGATTCTAAGTGGGATCCAAAATCATGGAAGGTCCAAATAAGGAAGAATAACAACATCACATATTATAGTTGTGGATATTAGGGGCACGCCAAAAATAATAGTTTGAACAGTAAGAGTATTGGAAACAACTCTCAGTGAAATTTGATGAGTACTTACAAAAATAGACACATACAAGTCTGCAAAACATCAATGACGGATGGTGGTAGACATCATCTCAACAAAGTATGGATAATTTATTCAAGAGAAACATGGCTCAAAGGGAATGGTTTGACGAGTATGAACATTTCTTGAAAGGACTTATTTACATGGGGAACAATCACATCGTGAAGATCTTTGGATTCAATACCAACAAACTGAAGATGCATGGTGGTATAATTCAAACCACCAAAGGAGTACACCATGCGATGATCCAGAAGATTAACATATTTTATTTGGGTGGATTTGATGATATCAGGTGTAAGACTTGCACTAACAATGGAGTGGGGAAGATTGTGAAGTTTGTGCTTGTGGTGATGAAGACAGAGAATATCTCAAAGAATCTATGCGTTCTTTATAGGGAAGAATACAAGGAGGTAGAGATAGTTGTCATGAACCGTCCCTCAGGGCCCATGTCGTGACTACCCCACACCCGTCTTCCAGAGGCGAGTGGCTCACAACTAGCACCTGAAAGGTGTATCCCTTAAACGGGAACACATTGCATTTTTAACCGGTACAGACACACAATCCAAGAACAAAACAAGATGCAACCACATAGACTATAACACAATAATATGTAACCACAAAGTAAACCGTTGTAGTAAAAGAGTGATGAATGTAAAAAGGGGCCAGAATTCAAGACCAACTGTAAAAGTACAAGTTCTACTGGTAGAACAATACAACTGAAAGAAAACAAAATACAGCACGAAGGTAGAATTACAACACTAGTAACACCATGATGATAAAACCATGAAGGTTACTCCAAGAAGGTAGAAGAACCGTGAAAGTAACACCAAAAAGATAGAAATACCACACATGTAACACCACAAAGACAATACCACAAAGGTAGAAGTACCACACAGGTAACACCACAAAGCAAGAAGTACAACACATGAAAAAGACTCAGCTCACAATCAGGTATAACTTACGTACCAATGTACAGCTGATTATTCATAAACTATATCATCTTATTATATTAAGTAGCACTACTGCTAACCTACACATGATTGATACGTAAATAACCCCTGGTGACCCAAATAGGATCTGACCCACACAGGATCAATATGCGTTAACCCATACAGGATCGCTGAGCACTGACCCACACATGATCTAGCCCACATAGGATCGATAGATGTTGACCCACATAAGATCGATGTTCTTTCTTCATGTTGCTTCCTACCACAAGTTTCCTTGCACCCGATACACTCATGTTACATAGAATCCACCCCTTGAGATATTGGTCGTATATCACCTTCCACTAATCTCCTCAAGGGAATAACTCAAAGGACTGCCATGTCGTAAGGGTTCCAACGCGATAGACGACACATCAATCAGACGCCAGGTCTGTGAGTTAAAATCGTTTTAGCTTCGGGGGCCCGATTAGTTTCAGGTTCGATCCAACCCATCCATAATCCAACTTCTTAAAAAACTCAATTGGAGAATACAAAAAGTAACGTCTCGATCCAAGGATCCCAACACTATAGACAATCCGTTAAACAGACATCCGGTTCTCAAGATATGCTCCTTTAAGTGTTCCAGGGTCTTGTTGGGCATGGGTCCAGTCCGACCTGGTCAAACCGACCTAGCCCGACTCGCTTTGGTCTAGGCCAGGGTGGACTCGGCCTGATGGGCCAGGGTGGACTCGGCCCGATGGGCTGGTGTTTGGTCTGACCCGAAAGAGGGGCGGCCCGCAAGGGCAGCCCACCGCAGCCCGCAGGGGGGCGACCCGCAAAGGTGGCCCGACTAGAATAGGGCGGCCTGCAAGGGGGCAGCCAGACCTGCATGGGGTAGAGACCCGATCCGGGGAGGCGGCCCACTTCAAGGGCAGAGGCCCGGTGTGAGGGTGCCGGCCTGGTGCGAGGACGGGGGCCCGATGTGAGGGTGAGGGCCTGGTGCGAGTGTGGCGACCCGGTCCGAGGGAGGTCATCCGGTCTAAGGGCGGCGGCCTGGTCTGAGGGTGGCGGCCCAGTCTACGGGCGACGGGCCGGTGCGAGGGTGGCTCCCCGACTCGAGGGAAGTGGCCCACTATGAGGGATGTGGCCTAGTTCAGTCCGATACGGGGGGGGGGGGTGTAACCCCCTGGTCACCCGAACTTCCCAAAAGGCCCAGAGGACATTCAGTTGGTGAGGTGGGGGCACCGTGTTGGAACCACAGAACCCTCCAGAGGTGGGTTTGGCCTCTCCAGCAGCTTCCATTAATCGGCGGCGCGGCAGTCGTGTCGCCTTCCTTCCCGTAGTTGGTCGTCGTGTCAGCCTTCGCCTCCGTTCTCCGTGGTTTACGAGCCGTGACCCTCCTCTTACGGTGTGTGTCGACATGTTCGTGGTCTTCTGAGGGGGTTCAAGGAAAGCAAGATAGCGGAGGGTTGGGGCCAGGTTTGTTAATCCTGCACCCTCTGCATTATCCCCCAATATGAAGGATATTATGGGAGTTCAATAAATTGTTTTATTGAACACAATATTAATCCCACAAGATTCCCCGCAATAACCTCCTGTAAAGACTGATGAATCGCGAGTCAACCCGTTAGTCAGTTGACTCGCGTTCTTCTTATAATTTCAAGAATGTGGAAGAGGGAAACAAAAATGCACAAACAAAAATAACCCCCTACCTGGAAGAGACGTCCGCTAACAACGGTCGATGAAACCTCCTTTATCATTGTCATCAGTTCGTGACTCGGTGGCGCTCTTCACCGCTCGTTGGAACCAGTCTTGTCCTCTTGGTGGTTGGCTTTGCGGTACTTTTACATAGCTTCATCATTTTGTGAATTCGTGCCAACACCCCTCCCTGGGCACTATATAAATAGAAGAGGATAAGGAGTGTATAATGCTCTGGGAATTAATGAGGTTCATTTAATTAATGAACCTCCCAAATTTCCAGCGGTGTGGTTACAAGAAAAGAAGAGTTAAGCCATTTGTTGGATTGACACATCGCCGTTCCCGCCAGCGTCGTTCGTCCGTTGGAGGAACGAAGGAAAAAATAACAAAATATGTTATTTTATTAATCATTCAAAAGTCCATAGAAATAACCTTTTCACCTGACCTACTACGGTCGAAGTTATACCTCTATTAACCGAATCCCGACGCTGCGGGTACAATGATGCGTTATAATTTTTAAGCAGAACAACAGTTCAAAAGATAGAAAATTCCACTCACACGTTTACTGAATTTACCTAAAAAAAGTTCGGAAAATTATTAACAATCACCCTCTACCAGCGTCGGTTGAGGTTAGGATCTGACTAATTGAATTACACCCCAACGAACCCAACAGTACTCTTAGATTTCCATTCCGAGTTACCGTTTAAAAGTTATGGATTTTAAAATAAAATAATTGTCACTTAATTTTTTTATTTACGTCCAAAAACTAACATTCACTGGTGGCCTATGCCGACCAAAGTTAGTATCTTCCTAAAAACATCATACTCGCACAATCTCAACGATGGTCTCAGATTTTTAATCTGAGTTACCATTCGTGAGTTATAAGCATTTGAAAAAAAAGTTTTTTAATTATTTTATTTACGGTTATTCGATTTTTTGGTTTTCACACAGGAAGCTCGCACCGACTAAACTTAATCCATGACTAGAGTAAACCCTCAATTCTGAGCACAATAATGCCCTCAGATTTTTAATTCATGTAACCATTTAAGAATTATTCCACTTTTTTAGGAAAACTGCTTACAGGTGCTAATTAAAGATTAAAAAACTTCGATGGATCATTCTGGGCACCCTGGGCCTCAAAATCGTACGTTGTCAGATTTTACAGTCTTGAAATAATTCTATATAATTGAAAAAAAATATATGGAATTACCGAGACATTACAATAGTTGTCATGTTAACTACCTCAACAAAAGCATTGAGGAAGTATTGGTATCAAAAACTTTGTCTTATGTTCAAATGAAGATTTAAGATTCTGACTGAACATAAGTTTCTTCCTAGATTACAAAGGTATCCTTTCCATTTTAGGAGCATTATGATTTTTTCAACATGTATTGGTTTAATTTTTTGACGTTGGCAATGAGGAGCAAGGATATCATAGAGTTGATCCATTCCAATATTTGGCAAGCACTGTTTATATCCCTGGGAAGAGAATGGTGCTATGTAGAATTCATTTATGATTATTCCATGAGATGTTAGGTGTTCCCAATCCAGATGAAATCATGTTTTTTAAAGTATTCAAAACATTCAAATCATGGACGAAGATGGAATCTTGAAATAGGATCAACTGTTTGAGGATTTACAGTGGTGGAAAATATTCAAGTGAGGATATTGATTTGTTTTATTCAATGAGAAGGAATCAAGTGAAAATTCATGGTGTCATAAAGTCATCAAAAAATTGAGTGAAAAAGTGGGAGAACATAACCATGATGGATAGAACAAGGAATATATTGAGGACTGTAATAATTTTCAATAAGTTATGGGATAAAGTAATGAAGAGAACATGTTATGTGATCATTCGATTTACTTTTGAGATGATTGATATGAAAACACTAATGAATATGTGGAGTGTTAAATCTACTGACTATGATTGGTTACATACTTATAGAGGTCATGTATCTGTATTGTTTAATCATCAGGATATATTGAAGTGGGATTCGAGATCCAATGAATGTATATTCTTAGGATATGTTGTTGGTGTGAAGGGGTATCGTATGTGGGACCCCACTACCCATATACTTATCATCAGCATGGATGTTATATGTATAGAAGTTAAGGTGTAAGTGATGAATAATGGGGACTTGAAGAAAGAGAACACATATTCTATAATAGTTGGGGTGGAGGAAGAATCCATAGAAGAACCAATTTCCATTGAGGAGCATGATGATCATGTTATGATTAATTTTGGACTATGATGATCAACTCAATATAAAAGAGAACCAATATGGCACTCAAAATTTATCACTAAGAGAAATATTTATTACTACATATTGATGGAGGACTATAATCCATATTATTTTCTTTGGAGGTGATGTGGAGTTCAGTAATATCCACATGGATGGATGTAGTTCAGGAGAAACATTATGCCCTTCACAAGAACAAGAATTGAGATATTGATCCATTACCTCATGGAAGGAAGACTATCAATAAAAACATATTCTTTAAGATCAATTGGGTTGAAAAAGAATAATTGTAAAGATATCATGCACGACTTGTGGTCAAAAGTTATTCATAAAGAGAAGATATTGATTTCAATGAAATATTTTCTCCCATTGTTAGAATAATGACAGTTCAGATAGTTATGGGGATTTGTGCAATATATAGTTAAACTCTAGAGTAGATAGATGTGAAGAGAACATATCTACTTGGTGGCCTTGATAAATAAATAGATATTCTCTAATCGGAATGTTTTTCAAAATAAGAACAAGTGAAATTGTTTTTTAGGTTGAGAAAAACATTTAATGGTATTAATCAGGAACCAAGGTGTTGGTACAAGAGATTTTATTCCTATATCATGAGTATTGGGCACACAATACATCATTCAGATACTTGTTCATATTTCATGGGATTAGATGGTGGTGATTTTATCATTATTCTATTGCATGTGGATGACATGTTGATAGTTTTCATGGGAGTACGATATGATGAAATTAAGACCCAAAAATAATATCTTGGAATACAGATTTAATGAAATAGAAATAAGGGTATGATTTAGCTATCAAAAAAGAATTTCTTGATGAATATCTTGAAATACTTCCAGATGCGACATTATAATACAATATTTAACCCACCTACTATTAATTTTATGTTATCCTCTATGATGAATCCTAACAGTGATAATAGTGATGTATATAGGATGGAGATGTCTCAATTACCTTATGCACTAGTAGTGGGTAGTATGATAATATCTGTGGTTTATATGAGACTAGAAATTTCACCTATAGTGGGAGAAGTTAGTTGGTATATAGACAATTAATTACGGGAGCATTGGAACATATTAAAGAAGACCCTTAGATACATCAAGGATATCTCATATGCTGTATTATGTTATTGAGGATAAATTTCACTATTAGAGCCTATGCAGATTCAGATTTTGTAGGTGATTATGACCAACGAAAATACACATTGGGTTAGGTGTTTAATTTTATAGAATGGGTTGTGAGCTGGAATTCAATGTGGTAGTTTGTTATATATTTATCCACGACAAAGGTAGAGTACATGAAACCTACATAGGATTGTAAAAAGGTGATTTAGATGTGAAGGTTTCCAGAGGATCCCAAACAATGACAGAAGTATATCAAATTGTTTTGTGACAATAATAGTACCTTGAAAATGAAAAGGAAGATATCTTTTCATTCCCTGATAAATCACATTATGGTACAATATCACTTTGTTTGAGATGTGGTGGAGGAAGGAAGAGTGGATATGCAAAAAAATATATTAAAGAAATTTAGGTTATTTTTATGATGAAGTTTATTAACTTTGTTTAGTTTATATAGTAAAAATCCTAAATCGTAATAATAGATATAAGAGCAACATGGTTGGAAGATAGAAAATATTTGTGGAAATATTATTGGTTCTCAATCAGATATCCATGTGTGATATATATTTTCAAGTTTTTCTCACAAACAGTTTCGACCCCTTGATTTTTCAAAGGGGGTAGTGTGGTTAGTGGGATGGGTGGAAAAACTTACCCATGGAGTTAAATAGAGGAGGAAGATCAAGTAAAGGCCTTGCCTATAAAAGGAAGAATGCTTTGACGGTTTTAGCAACATCACCTCAAGTATTTTTCTTACTATTTCAACATTTTGAGTGTTGAATTTTTTGAGGTGCATTATACATTAATCAAGAGAGTTAATTACATGGATATTTTCCTTATAATAGAAAGAGAGTGTGTTTAACCGCTTTTACCATAATGATATCATTCTATTTTTCTATGGTTTTTTACCCCTCTTTATTTCTGGGGTTTTCTATGTTATATTAATTGTTCATTTTTAATTCATTTCCAATTTACTATTATCTCGCAATTATCACATCATGAATGGTCCAATAATATTTGATCCCAATAACAGCCTTACTAAATATTTTATTATCAGATTCTATAAAAAATTGTTGGTTGTTCTATGAGGTACCCACTTTCAATGGAGTAATTGAGTTGTATGGGAATAATTTTGTTTCTAAAAACTACATAACAAAAATTTAACATGTTTATAATTATATAAATAGTAGTAAGGATCAATAAAACACGAATAATACAAATCTTGTAATGATTTATCATAATCAGAAGTGTAACATGTTGATTATATCAAACCATAAACAAAGAACGAGATAATAAAAAGTACCAATTCATGTAAACATTTACAATAGATAACATGAAAATGAGAATATATATAACCAGTTTGATATTAATACTCATAAGTACCATGACCTATTCGAGATAACAGACTCAAACATAAGAGAGATGATCAATAGAAACGATTGACATAATGTAGTAATCAAATCATAAAGAGGACCATAAATTTTTGACATTATTTATCTATTTGGCCTATATTCATGGTGCTTGGGTACCAGGATTCCACTATGAAAAAATGGGATTATAAAAGATATGTGATAAATAGTGAAACATAACCATATAAAAAAAAGGCACATGAGAAAAATATCTAATGTTAACTTTCTTGAAATTCCCGGACTCACAGTAGAACCAAGTTGGGGATTCATCATATACTGTGCACCTTGGAAAAACTCAGAAAACACAAGCAACATTGAACCAAAGAATAATCAAATACAAGGCATACATAACTGATATAAAAGAATAAGAATACCATACTAAGGCCCCTTACTAGGGATAAATCTCTCCTATGTGTTCTTATAGAGCCTCTATGCAATTAGGCCTTGTTGTTAGGGTCATCGAGATTGTACTCCTATATAATCATCATTTCCATATAGGTAAAAAGAACACTAAGGAACACTAGGAACTCATCAGATCTCCACACCAAACATAGATAAAGATGATCAAAAATTATCTTGATCACAATTTCTTCTTTAGTAAGTCCTGGAATCCCACCGGTTCTCCTTCATCTACTCTTCTCCCTCAAGGAAAACTAGAGCTCCCAAAACCATGGAGATTTTTCACCCAACTAAATCTCACACAAGTGGAGTAGTATATTCCAAATTGAGGAGTCATTCTAGAAGGGGTAGAGGAATACTAGATCATATAACCAAGGATATGAAAAATCTAGATAAGTGTCCCAACATAACCACTTAAACAACAAAATAAGGACATATGACATCAGAGGATAATCTATCATGGGTCACCCATAGATCAACACAATCTATTTCATGAAGAATAAAAAAAGGGAGGAATAGAAAACCAAAGGATCATAAGGATCAATGGATCAACATCAGGTATGAGGATGACATAGATCAAATGGGAATGTGTACCAAGGGTAATGGCACATTCCCAATGTATAAACCAAACAAAAGGCTTACAGGAACTAATAAAATTAGCTCATGCTGAACAATACATAAATAAGACATATAAAAATACCAAAAATTAAATGGAAATTAATATTATGTCAAGTAAAAAACAATGTGTAACACCCCAAAGTTTGGGTATCATATAATGATGACATTATGCATTTACTTCTGTTAAATCCCTTTTAACCAAACATAAATTTAAAGGATAAACATAAGGCTCCTTATATAAATAAGAACATCGTAGTGTCTACAATACACTGAGATCAAATGAGTAATCATGCTAACCAAATATACCTATTAAAACCCCTATCAGAACTATTGGAAGATCCCCAATCACCACAATGAGGCCCAGTAAGTAATGGAGATCCTTCGAGTAAACTAAATCAAAAAACATCACCACTACGATCATAAAAGCCATGATGGGCATCAGTAGAATGGGATGAAGCATCTTCTTCCATTTGAGTTTTAGGACACCATAAGGTTTGGTTTTTTAGGAAACTTTTTCAACCATTTCTCTAGTGACCATTGGAAGCTAACAGTTATAAAAAATAGTCATTGGAACTTGTTAGGATAAGTGAACTTATTTAAATATTGATTAGTTTCCAAATAATTGTGTTATGATTATGGTTATAATTAAACCACAATTTTTGAACTCTAAAAGGATATGGTGTAAAACATCATTTCACCCTTAAGTGATTAGAAAAGAATTAAGGAATTCAAAACAGTAGGCGAATTTTTCAAATAAAATGTAATGATTTTCATTTCTTAAATAATGTTATAAACTATGTTTATGTTTTTCAAATTAAATTATGTTTTGATTGAACTATGTTTTCGAGGATACTAGTATATAAATTATAATGTAGGTTTATTAAAATTTTATTTTCGTAACTTTATGAGTTAAAAAAAAGGGGTTTAGTATTTTCTATTTTAGAAATAATTCTAACTAAAAAAAGTTTAATTTGTATTCATTAATGTCTAAGAAAAAAAAATTCATTATAGTTTTAATAAAAGGATGGTTTCCTCTTCTTAAAATTTTTTTACTGTAGCTTTTTCAAAAAACAATGTCCCACTAGGGCTAGCCCTTTTTGGCTAGGGTCGTGGAAGGCAACTCACATGAAGTGGCTAAGCCTGACCCTCAGCCCCATTCCAAGGCTGGCCCGAGATCGGGCAGAGGTTCCCCGAAGGGCTCTCGGGAGCGAGCATGAGCGCATAGGCACACCATTGTGTGCGTGAGGCTGCGATGGGTTCGGGGTAGGCCAAGGCATGCAGGAGGGATCCCATGTATAGGGCCTCCTTCATGGGTGTTTTGTGATTTCTAAGCACTCATTGGGAGGCCCATGTTTATAAGGGAGGTGAAAACCGCTCTCCGTTTCGATGTGGGAAGCAGTTTTTTGGGAGAAATGTGATTTGGACCGTTGGATCGCGTCGCGCGTGATCTGGGCTGTTGTTTCCGATCCCACGCTTGACCCTCAACGATCGCGTCTCACTCCATGGTTTTTGTCAACCGTTCAATCCCGCTTGATCTAATCATGGTCGTTCGAGGATTTTAAATTTACGCGTTGAACATAGACCATTCGATGAAACTTAGATCTAATCTAAGCCGCTCATTTCTTTTAAAACAACAGACACATCTCGTCCCATAGATCGATATTGGGATCGATCTGACCATCCATTTTTTACCGCAATTTCCCCAAGCTTTGTCTTCTTCTTCCGCCGCGCATGGGTTACACCAGTAACCCTACCCTATGGTACACCCCTCATTTTATGCACCTATGACTGCCGGGGACCCCCATGTCTCCCCGTATTCTTTAAGCACGACACCCGCCATTGAATGCAATTCAAGTGGGTATGTTTTTGTGTGGATGGTGGTCTGTGAGATTTTGTATAAAAATAAATGATACCTCTCATTTCTTATCTCCCATTCAAGTCTCCTGCATGCCCGACCAACCATCCATGAATTCCTCATTTCCATGGTTTTTAATGTATGGGTTTTCATTTTTTCCTTCTTTTGCTTCTTTGAGAACATATACACTTATATATTCAATATATATATATATATATATATATATATATTAACCTCACGGTTCAGTCCAAACGTTCTTAAATGTTGAACATAGGCCTTAAAGTTCTCTTGCATTCAAATAGATTAAATAATGTAAGGATTATACCTGGCCTTATTTTGTTGTTTTGAAAATACATATATACTTTTGGTTATATGTATATACGTCAGATATATGCAGGAATGCGCATGAAAATTCTATTTCGATTATATGTACAAAGTTTTTGTATAATTTTTCATGCACTGCACATATTCACACACAATTAATTTCATATTTAAATAATAAAGAAATTTTGATAAAGCTATATATGTGATCGGGTTTTTATAACATTATTTTTTTGAAGGTTTTCATAAACAAATTTTTATGACTAAGGGCATGACCTGCCCTATTCAAAATGTTGTTGAACTAATATTCATAGTGGATTAACACAAATTGGTGGGCCAATTTTTTAGTTTGAGTTTGGGTACATACTTATCTTTTATATGTTGCATGAACCTTGATTTCAGTTGTTAAGGTCCTTACACATTAACCCTTGAGTTTGGGTGGAGTTTTAAAAACAAAAGAAATAGGGTGTTAAACAAAACATTTATCCATATTTAAGAGTAACTTATTTTCTTTCCATATCATTTAAATGTTGCTGCTTATGGTGAAGATTCATTCATTCTATCATGGAAATTATTCAGTATTATGAAAAGGCTTAACAATATTAAATGTTTTAGCATGTGCAAGCTGAAAACTGTACTTGAGATTATTGGTTCACCTTGTAATTAATTGGATGATAAATTTTAGAATTTCAAGAACAAACTTACATGTGATAAATTATAGTTTCTTGTTCATTTTATACCTTAGATTTAAATGTATGTGCCATAATATTTCCTTATTATTTCCTTTTAATAACGGTCATATGATTGTTAACTTGGTTTTTAATCATCTAGATGCTTGTCCCACTTATAAGATATGTAAATTCAACTACTATGACCAACTATGAATGAACTATTCAAGGTGGTATAGGAAATATTGAATATACAACCCCGTTTAAGTAAAGTATTGATTTATGTGGATCACATGAAAGTAAAGACATATTAAGGGTGCGCCTTGAGAGATCTACAATGCATTTGGTAAAGAATCAATCTCTAGATATTACAAGCTTCATGATACCCTGGTGAATAACCTCGTTAAATTTTCTTTACTGACACCTTGGAGATGGACCTCGATGATATGTTCATGAATGTATAAATGAAATGTTGAAGCCACATATTCAAGTCATGTTACAAATTCTTTTCAAGATTATATGCCTATTCTTTCACTACATTTGCCCTTATGTTTTTATAATGTTCACATTGATGTCACAAGTAAAATTTTGGGGCACGATTCGTGTAAAATAGTAACAAAAATATAAAAATGAAGTTTTTTCCTTCATGAACAACTCTTATTAAGTATTAATCTTAATGGTTTAATTTGTGCTTAAAAATTCATATGTCGTACTTGTTTAGGATATCTTTTACTACCCTTTTTTGAAAATGTCCTAATTGATTCATGTATTCCGTAAAAATATGATTTGAGCACTTTTATGTAATTTTACATGTGTTATAGTTTTCTATAAGAAAATTTTATTTGGATAAGTTTTTTAAAAATTCATTCAAAAGTTTCATTGGTTTATTTTAAATCCGTTAATGGGAATTTTTATGCTCATCCTATGTTTTGAATTTTAAATTTTCAAGTAAAAACTTTTATCAGATGAAACATTTCTGAAGTTAGTAGTTTCCCAGAGCCCGAACCGAACTCAATCCTCTGTATGGGATGTGATGTGTGTTTATCAGTGCATGTTTCTGTTTTAAAACGACACATCATGTTCAGATGGAACCGAATCCTAGTTTTTCTGGGGTCGGGTCTACACAGTTGGTATCAGAGGATTCAGTTTAGATAACTCTGGAATGCCAGAACCGAAACAAAGAAAAATATACTTCATAATTTCTAAAATTGAGTTTTCTTAATTTTTAGATGGAAAATGAATGTAAGAATATTTTTTCTCTTCCCAATGAGGCCATAGAAACCATAATTTCAATATCCATACATGAAGCTTTTATAAACTACGCCCATATCGAAATGTCGTGAAAAAATCTCTATGATGTGTCCAACTCTCCCCGAGTACTTCAACTCCATCAGAGAGAGGGTCTGGATTACATCTTTATGATGCAAGCCCAGTTTCCATCTTACACATGACGAGGAATGTACTACGAGGGACTTTTTAGATGCTTCACTGCAGTGGAAGGCGTCTCCTCTCTCACAGATTTCCAAGAGGACACTGTAGAGGGAGATCTCCATGCAGTATACATGTGTCAAGTCTTGTCATACGATCATTTTGGTCAAATGATGGACTTTGGCATCCTTGAATACAAATCCTATCATTCTGTGTATAAGAAACAAGTACATAGGGATGTTTCACAGTTTTACACCCCACATGTCAGACTCTGGAGATACCATAAGTGCTCCCATGTCATCAAACCTGATTACTCATGTTGTATATAGTTTAGGGAGATAGAGAGTTTCGAGCTTCTCTTGGGAATTCATGTGTTATGGAACTAGGGAAACCATTAGACCAGTTTTACGTTGTGCACCAGTAGTTATATAAAGAACATATTTTGTTATCTCTTCTTTCTTATGTTAGTACTTTGTTTATACTTTTGGATGGATTTCAAGTGATTGAACTCTCATCTTAAACTTTCAGACAGAAGGAAAAAACCACATGTTACC
Organism: Viscum album; assembly: GCA_963277665.1. NCBI lineage: Eukaryota > Viridiplantae > Streptophyta > Magnoliopsida > Santalales > Viscaceae > Viscum > Viscum album. The sequence goes on along the minus strand of OY728148.1, from coordinate 955,298,155 downwards.
TCTTCCTTCTGAGATACTAGATATTATTGAAATCAAAACCTCTAAAGATGAGTATCGTCCCTTTGCAAACCTGCAAGGAACGTGCAAGGAATTATTTGAGGTGAAAATGGTCCGGGGATTCTCTACACCTATCAAGGGAATTCTCCCATCTACTACCACATAGGCTCATCACAATTGGCTGAGAATAATGAGAGAGGAAAATACCATGAAGGTATCTTCCTGTGTTTCACCCTAGGATATAACTACACGTCTAGAGAAAAATTTCAAGAGTGTTCTTTAGAGGGAAACATTTATGCGACCTTCATGTTCCAAATCCTCAACGTTAGCCTGTATGAAAATTTCTATAACTTATATGTTCTCGATCGAGACATAATTCAGAACGTTCTTCGTACGTTGGTCAATTTGGGCACTTCCAAACTTTGTACCATTCAAGCCTCCCTCTAGAAGCCCGAGTGTTCGGTACATGAGTTCAACCCCTTCTACCCAAAGTGTATCTAGATCAGAGAACTAGAGGAGTTGAGCATCAATTTGGGTGTTCCGCTGAATGCACCTAAGGATCCTCTACGATGGGGGATATGTTAGGAACAATTGAGAGCTTCCTCTTCGCATGTTTGTATGAAAGGAATTGCGGGCACACAATTCATTGATGGGGGTAGTAATGTAACACCCCGAATTTTGGGTATCATATAATGATGATATTATGCATTTATTTTTACTAAAGCCCTTTTAACAGAAAAAAAGTAAAGGATAAACATAAGTCTCTTTATTTAAATAAGAAAAACATAGTGTCTACAATACACCAATAACAAAACAGTAATCATGCAAACCAAATATACCTATTAAAAACCCTATTAGAACAACTGGAAGACCCCCAATCATGACAACGAGGCCCAGTAAGTAAAAGAGATCATTTGAGTCAACTGAAGAAAAAATATCAACACTATGATCATAAAAACCATGCTGAGAATTAGCGGAATGGGAAGCACCATCTTCTTCTGTTTGAGTTTTAGGACATTGTAAGGTTGGTTTTATAGGACACTTCTTTCGACCGTTTCTCTAGTGACAGTTGGAAGCTAACAGTTATAAAAAAATAGGCATCGGACCTTATTAGGATAAGTGAACTTATTAAAATATTAATTAGTTTCCAATTAATTGTGTTATAATTAAGGTTATAATTAAACCATCATTTATGAACTCCAAAAGGATATGGTGTAAAACTTCATTTCACCCTTAAGTGATTTTGAAAATAATTAAGGAATTCAAAATAATTTTCGAATTTTTTAAATAAAATTTAATGATTTTAATTTCTTAAATAATGTTATTAACTATGTTTATGTTTTTCAAATTAAATTATTTTTTTATTGAACTAATTTTTTGTTGATACTAGTATATAAATTATAATGCAGGTTAATTAAAAGATCTTTTTCATGACTTTATGAGTTAAAAAAGGGGTTTAGTATTTCTAATTTTAGAAAATCTTTTAACTAAAACATGTTCATTTTGTATTAATTAATTTTTAATAATATAAAATTCTATATAGTATTAATAAATGGATTGTTTCCTCTTCTTAAAACTTTTGTTACTGTAGTTTTTTCAAAAACAATTGGCCCACTAGGGCCAGCCCTTTTTTGATAGGGTCGAGGGAGGAAACTCACATGAAGTGGCTGAGCATGACCCTCATCCCCAAACTAATGTCAGCTCGGGCTCAGGCAGAGGTTCCCCAAAGGGTGCTCGAGAGAGAGCAAGAGCACATAGGTGCACCCATGTGAGTGTCAGGTCGCGGCGGGGTCTGGGTTGGCAAAGGCCTGCGGGCAGGAGCCTGTGTATAGGGCCCCCTTCATGGGTGTTGTGTGATTTATAACCACTCGTTGGGAGGCCTGAGGTTTTAAGGGAGGCAAAAACTGCTCTCCATTTCGATGTGGGAAGCAATTTTTGGGTGAAATGCGATCTGGACCATTTGATCGCATCACGCGCGATCTGGGCCTTTGTTTTTTATCCCACGCTCGACCCTCAGCAACTGCATATCTCACTGTGGTTATTGTCAACCATTCAATCCGGAACGATTTAGTCGTGGTTGTTCAAGGGTTTTAAATTGTTGCGTCGAACTTAGACCGTCCGATGTAACTTAGATCTAATCTAAGCCGCACAATTATTTTAAAACAGGAGATGCATCTCATCCCTTGGATTGACGTTGGGATCGATCTGGACAGTCTGTTTTCCCTCGACATTTCCCCTAGCCACATCTTTTTCTTCCTCCATTCATGGGTTACACAAGTAACCCTACCCTATGGCACACCCCTTGTTTTCTTCACCTCTGATGGTCAGGGACACCCATGTCTCCTCGTTTTCTTCAAGCACGACACCCCCCATTGAATGCAACGCAGGTTGGTACATTTTTGTGTGGAAGGTGGTGTATGAGCTTTTGTATATAAATAACTGAGACCTCTCAGTTCATCTCTATCGTTAAAGTCTCCAGCGAGCCTGACCAACCCTCCCAAAAGTCCTCCTTTCCCTAGTTTTTAAAGTAAGGGTTTTTAGTTTTACCTTGTTTTGCTTCTTTGAAAATACATAAACTTATATATTCAAAAAAATATATTTTTTTAACCTTACGGTTCAGTCCAAACATTCTTAATTGTTGAACCAATGTCTTCAGTTTCTCTTGCATTAAAATAGATTAATGAATGTAAGGATTATACCTGGACTTGTTTTGTTGTTTTGAAAATACATATATACTTTTGGTTAGATGTATATATGTCAGTTATATGCAGGAATGGGAATGACCTTTCTACTTTGGTAATATGTATGAAGTGTGTGTATAATTTTTCATGCACTGCACATATTCATATACACTTAATTTCATATTTATATAATAAATAAATTTTGAAAATGTTATATATATGATCGGTTTTTTATAAAAAAAAAATTTTGTAGGTTTTCATAAAAAAAAATTTATGACTAAGGGAATGACCTACCCTATTCAAAATGTTGTTGAACTAATATTCATAAGGGATTAGCACACATAGGTGTTCCAATATTTTAGTTTGAGTTCGGGTACATACATATATTTTATATGTTGCGTGGACATTGATTTCAGTTGTTATGGTCCATACAAATTAAGTCTCGGGTTTAGGTGGAGTTTTAAAAACATAAGAAATAGCGTGTGAAACAAAACTTATATCCACATTTAAGAGTAACTTATTTTTGTCCGTATGTTTTAAATGATGTTTATAATGGTGAAGATTCATGCTTTCTATCATGGACATTATTTAGTATTATGCAAAGGCATAGCAATATTGAATGTCTTATCATGTGCAAGCTCAAAACCCTACTTGAGATTTTTAGTACACCTTGTAATCAATTGGACGATAAAATTTTATAATTTCAAGAACAATCTTGCATGTGATAAATTCTAGTTTTCTATTCCTTCAGTACCTTAGATGTCAATGTATGTTCCATAATCTTCCTTTCTGGTTTCCTTCTAATAACGTTCATATTATTGTTATCTTGGTTTTAAATCATCTATAGGCCTTTCTCACTTATAAGATATGTAAATTCAACTACTATGACCAACTATGAATGAACTATTCAAGGTGGTATGGGACATCTTAAATATACAACCCCATTTATGTTAAGTATTGATATTTTTGGATCACTTGAAAGTAAAGACATATTAAGGTTGTGCCCTGATAGTGCTCCAATGCATGGGATAAAGAATTAATCTCTAGAGAAGTCTGGCTTTTTGACACCCTGGTGAATAACCTCGGTAATTTTTCTTTATTGACACCTTGGGGATGAACCTCAGTGATATGTTCATGAATGTATAAATGAAATGTTGAGTCCACATATTCAAGTCATGTTACAAGTTCTTTTCATGATGATATTCCTATTCATTCACTACTCTTTCCCATATGTTTTTATCAAGTTCTTAATGATGTCACAAGTAAAAGTTCGGGGCATGATTCGTGTAAAATAGTAACCAACATATGAAATTGAAGTTTCTTTCCTTCACGCGCAACTCTGATTAAGTATTACTCTTAACAGTTTAATTTGTGATTAAACATTCATACGTCATACTAATTCAGGATAAGTTTTACTACCCCTTTTTGAAAGTGTCCTAATCGATTCATGTATTCCTTGAAAATCTTAGTTGAGTACATTATATTATGTTACATGTGTTACAGTTATCTATAAGAGAATGTTCTTTGGATAAGTTTTTTAAAAATGCTTTCAAATGATTCATTGGTTTATTTTAAACCCCTTACTGGGAATTCTTATTATCACATTATGTTTTGAATTTTAAATTTTAAGGTAACAACTTGTATCAGATGAAACATTTCAGATGTTACTGGTTTCCCAGAGCCCAAACTGTACTCGATCACCTGTATGGGATGTGACGTGTGTTTATCAGTGCATGTTTTTGTTTTAAAATGACACATCATGTTCAGAAGGAACTGACTCCTAGTTTTTCTAGGGTCGGGTATTCACATAATGCATGGAGTTAAAATTATTTAATAAACAATATTGAGTGAATAATTTTCAAAAATCTCTACCCTGTAGATGAAATTCATTAACAAAAACACTTGATGTCCCTAGCTCACCTATAACACCCCAAGAAATTACAGTATGTTACTTCTTAAATAAATTCATTTTCTTTGGTAGATTATGTTTTATTCAATTCCAAAATAAGGTTATGCTACACACAACAATGACTTGGCTTGCGTTATATACAAGACCGGGTTTTACCAAACAATAATATATTATTAAAATATTATTATTTAATATAACTATATATAACATAGCCTTTAAGTTTGTGTTTATGAGTAGTATTATCTAATTTATTAAAATATATGGATGAATTCATTGGTTCTAAATTAATTAAAATTGAATATAGTAACCAACTGAATATATTTGAGATATTTTTTAAAGAACTATTTTTATGCTCACAAAGTCATTTTATTTTAATAAATTAAATTAAATACTATTATAGAATGATATTAATGAAATATATATTATATATATTAAATAAAATATTTTTGATATTCATATAATATATTTGAGAGGTATAAGATTATAACAAGCCCAATATTACACAGAAAATCTATTTTTTTTATAAAAAATGTTTTATCATTTTTAATGGAGAACCTTTTTTAAATCAAGTTTTTGACAATTTTATTAGGTCTATTTGATAAAATAAACTTCCTATTTTAAATATAAATATAAAATTTTAGTTTAGTTAATTTTTTTTTATTTTTCTGATAGGTTTCCTGTTTTGATGAATACTGAAAAATACTAAATTTTAAATGAAAAAAAAATTCATCAAAATAATTTATAGTGTTAAATTATATTAATGAATTTTTCTAAAGTATAAATTGATTGAATTTATCATTTAATAAAATTTAAGTTATTTTAATCAATTTTACAATGAATTTAGATATAAAAATGCTTCAATCTTTTGCAGGTTTAAACTTTAATAACTCATTTTCTCACGCCGTCAACAAGATAAATTTTAAATTAAATACTATAAATTCTATGTTTTGAATTATGAAAAATGGATTCTATAATTGGAATTAATGGGACCAATTTCTGTAAATAGGTTTCATTTTTTTCATATGAATAGTAAAATTTATTTATATTTTAATTACCATAGTTAAGCGTAAATTAGGTAATTATAGATATAAATGATATTATAAAATTACCCCAACACTTGTCCTAATTTCATTTAATGAGTGGTTTTCTACCAAAATCATCATTAGGCCGAATTTATACTCTTTTTAAGCCACTTGGATGAGAATAAGAGATTTATTATATTTTATTTAAATATAGGCTAAAAATGTCATACTCATGTTTTTAATAAGTATTACATTTTTAATACATGGTTATCGAAAAGATAAATTAGACTGTACATTTTCTTTTATAAGATAATAAATTTATATTTATCATGATAATTTATTTAAAAAATTTAGACAAGAAATAATTTAATTAAAAGCTTTCATAATAATGATGTAGTAATTGTTTAATTAACTGAAAAAAATATATGATATTGAAAACATTAAAATAAATAAAATTTGACATAATTAATTACATCTATGAATTTTATTGATAATTTATAAATTTTAGGGATATATTATAAGTTTTGGTTCGATGTGATCATGATGTTAGGATATTTTTTAAAAAGACATATATTGAATAGTATCAAAAATGTAAAAAATGATACTTTAAAATAAATAATATTTTGTTAAATGATATAAAATTCATAAAAATATAAATTCATCCAAATAACTAAAATAAGGTTTAATATGTCATCAATGATCCATTTGGGGTTCTTTTATCATATTATAGTAACTATATTATCCGTAAAGAGTAAAAAAAAACCATGGTAAGAGTTAAAGGGTTTAACTAAGGGTTAATGACAAATGATAAGGTTAACATTTGACCTAAACTTGTCTAAAAATTATTTTTTGAGAGGATTTAAAACCATAATCATCATAGGTTTTAAATAACAAAATTTTAAGACAATTTTAATTAAAAAATAATATATATTAATTTAATATTTTGAGATTTTCCTAAAATGCCCCACCTAAATTATAAAAGGGAACTTTCTGCCTCACTTACACCAATTTGAACCTTCTATATCTACCAAACCCTACCAATTTATCTTCTTAAATTCCATATAAAAATATTAGCGGTTCTCAGATTCTAAAAAGACTAACCTTAGCGTCTCTAAGAGGAGATTCGTAGAGACCCAACCCCAGAAGGCCCAAAGTTGGTGTCTTCTAGTATTTCATTGACATGATTACAGGGAATTAAATCCCAAATGAATGAGAGTTTAGTAGTCTCGATAAAATAGATATATACATGAGAAATTAATAAAGTAATTACTACATATTTTTCTTCTTCTTTCTAAATAAATAGATTTGAGGATAACTATAATCTAGTTAGTAAATCCATACATATCTTTCATAGTATGTTTCTTGGATTCTTGGGTAAATAAATATAAAAAGGGTGAGATAAAATCACTAGTAAGGTCAAAATATAGTGGAAGAAATAACGAATCAATGATAATAATAACTATGAAATGGTGAATAACTAAATTCACATACCATATAACCATTAAACTAAGAAAGAGGTGCATAAACAATATGACAAGGTAATAAATAAAAACACATGACATTAAAATAACTAGATAAGAAAAAATAAATATGGTCAGGTAAGAAAATGAAACACATACAATGTAAATAATTAAAAATGAAATGTATCCATAGATAAGTTGACACAAAATCTCATGGATTAATAATAAATGAAATAGAATTAGGTAAATACTTTCTTAATGGATGTAATGTCTAAGGAACGTGAAAACCTATACCGTCAAGACTTTTCACATGACGGTTTAAAATATTCTGATTTGCACAAATAATTTGTCTCATGTGAACCTATCAATGCATTTAGTATCTATATAATGATTAGTATCCCCCCATCATTTATTTTCCAAATTATTCCTCAAATTGAATAATCATTTTCTAAAATAATAAAATAACTGTCAAAGTAAACATCATATGTAAAATGGAATCTGCTTTAGGATATAGTAACATCCACGATGAATGAAATGGATAATTAAGGTTAAATTCAATGTTCAATGATCAAAAGAGATTGAATATTTCAAGGGGAATAACAAATAATTCAAGGAAATGAATGGGAATACTATCCTTAGAAAAATCAAGAATAATCCATTCAAAGGAAGAATACATATGACATCAATAAAAAAATCTTATGTGGAGTAAAAATAAATGGTTCACTACTACAAAATAGGCCTTTAAAAGTGCTAGAATAGTCCTTTATCAATTCTAATAAAATATTGACAATATGAGCGTGGTTAAAAGTTCAAAACATTATCAGTGCTAAAAATGAATTGTTAAACTCCCCCTTTAACAATGATACAAAACATTGTTAAAAGGGTCCTTTAACAACATTTTTTTAGTGATGTTAAAGGGGGCCTTTAATAACACTTTTTTTAGTGATTATAAAGGAAGAACTGTTAAAGGGGTAAAATTATATTTTTTTGGACACTTATGAGCTTGAATCCCTTTATCAGTGCTTCCACGAACCCTTTAATAGCGCTCCGCCTCCCCTTTATCCGTGATTTTCACCCCGCCGCCTTTTATCATCACTTTGTGAATTTTTATCCTTATGCACATGTTCATGGATTCAAACCCTACACCTCTCCTTCAAAGATGGAACACCTTTACCACTACACTATGTGGTTTTGATGTCTATTTAAGGATATTTCTGTTTATATATATATATATATATATATATTTATTTATTTTAAAATACATTTATACAATATATATTTGTGTGCCTGTGATATGTATATACTTATATTTATTTAAATATGTTATATATTATATTCATTTATATATAATATAATAGAATATATATATATATATCTTTATTAATACACACATATGTATATGTATATATAATGTAAAAATGGCTAGATATTATTTTAAATACATCTTTAGAATATGTATTTATTTACATATATTATAATATACATTTTTACATAAATATGTTGATAAATGTATTTATATGAGTGATTTATTATAAGTAAACATAAGAAACATGCATATATTTAACTATAAATTACATTAAATTATGAAAATTGATAATGTTTTAAAACCATAATATCAATATAAATGTAATACCTAGGAATTAAATTAGTCACAAACAAAAAAGGCAATAAGACCCCCCATAAAATAGGTTGAAAATCCATCGAATGTCAAACAATCAGGGTACCCGGACTAAAAACTCTATTTTTGAGATCTTATGAGATTTTTTGGCATTTAAACATGTGATAGTGGTTTACCATTGTCACTAAGGTTGTAGATCTCATCAAAAAATTTGATTTGATATGTGGTAGAGAATAAATGGACACCCAGATCAAAAGTTATCACTGTTTGAAGTTTGAGTTATGTTTTCAACTTATTTTAGATATTTTATTATTTTTTGGATTTTCTAACTTCAAATTGATATTAAATGACTGTTAATCAGAAATAATAAGAAAATTATTAATTAAAAATATTTTTTTATTTATTTTGTAATACATTTTCAGAAAATATCTTATATATTAAGTGTAAAATTCTATTTACGTTATCTAAAACATATTTTAAAAATTATATATTATATTTATATCAATATAAATATATTTATCTATTAATATATAATTCTTAATTATTATTTTTAAGTATATCATTATCAGTTCTACTAAAAAAGCGCTGATAAGGACCCCCCCATTAACAGTGTTTTTTTACAAGTGCTGTTAAAAAATCCCATTTAGCAGTGCTTTTTTCAAAGTGTAGATAAAGGTCCCCCATTAACAATTTTTTTATCATTATTAATGACCTCCTTTAATAATTTTTTTATCACTCACAAAGGGGGTCTTTAACATCATTTTTAGCTAAGACTGTTAAATCCCTAGTATTTGATAAACCTAGTTTTGTAGTAGTTTATGTTGATGCTGATGAATAGAAATACTATAAAATGATATTTTAAAAAAATCATGAAAATATACTATGATTATAAACACATTTTTCCAAATTGTTTTTTGAAAATCACTTTTGAAAAAGAAAATCTTTATAAAGTAACCTCTTAGATATGTAAGGGAAGCTTCAAAGAAATGAAAATAGGCAAATCTGTACTTGTTGTGTGAGGTAAAAGAACATTTTATTTGCACGGTTAAAGGTTAGAAAAATAAATTGTTTGAAATGAGAAAAGAATATTCCTTTCAAAACAATGATAAAAGAAAAAAATTATAAAAATTTATTTCCCAAATCATTTTCAAAATATTTTTGAAATCAATTTATTAAAACATGATATTTAAAAGAAAACAGGTTCTCTAACTAAAGAGATAAATAATGTTGGGATTTCGTAAAAAATATTCTAAAACATTTTCAGTACCAAAGATTGTAAAAATGGTATTGATACTTGAAAATAGTCATGAATAACTATATAATAATGAAAGGTTTTGTTGAAAAATTGTTATACAATTTCCGCTAATTGAAGATCCATTGAAAGATCATTAGTATTATTCTTGAGGAAAATAATCTTTAAACATCCCAAGGTGTCCTATACAACATTGAAAATTTTTAAATCTTAAGCCTCATGAAGGAATAATATTTAATGGAATTTTCAAATACAATGACCATAAAATAATTCATGATATTATATATCAAAATGGGTAGTATATACACCACACAAAATAATCAAATTTTTAATATGACATTTATCTCATAGATGTAAAAAGTGAGATGAGAGTCCATTACCTTGAGTTTCCTTTTGGGTGAAAATCCTTTCACTTAATGTATAATAAATTTATTTTAATTTTATAATTTATTGAGAAACGTTTTCAAGTTTATAATTAATTTTATTTCACTTTTTACTATGTTTTAAACAACTACATGAAAAATTCTATTTATGTTGGGTGTTTAAAACAAATTCGGATTATGTGTAGAAAAACAACATTGGTTAGTCAACTATGGTTAAAGGGGTTATTATATAAAATATCATAAATAATAATCATGAAATAATTATCATATTGTTTCATTAATTATGAATTTTAAAAAAATCATCAAATATGGTTATGAAAAACGAACCAACATTACAATCATGGAGACGGTATGTTGTACGTACACATGAGTAATGCTCTTATTTTTCAATGATTGTTATTGAGAGAATGTAAGTAACACCATATCATTCCAAAATGATCATTATATCATAAATAACAAATTATTAAATCATATCTACTTTTATATAGAATTAATTTGATGTAAAATGAATCACAATGTGTTGAGGAGTCGGTAGTCCACATGTCCACGAATGACGTTATCACTTTTTAAGTGTGTGAAAGGGTAATAAAAGAAAATGAAATATATATATATATATATATAGTTTATATACAGAAAGATAATCATTTCATTAATATCATATAATGTTTTTTTATGTCACATATTTTTATTTATATTCATCATTTATACATTCCATGGAATGTGTAAACAAATCACATCACTTTTAGGGGGCAGTAATCCACACTTCGTCAAATAAAGTTATCGTAATAAATAAATGGAAATTATTAAAGGTATGTATTATAAAAAAATTAAAGAAGTATAGAGAAATAATAGATATCATATATATCATATGTAAACATAGTTTAGATAATAATTTCCAACCATGAATGTTGGTAATGAAAAATAATCAATCATCATTTCGTGAGACTGTAGTTTGTCTTATACAGAAACAATATGTTCGTTACCCATTAGATGGATGTGTGTGTAAGTGTAGGTAAAATATTTAACATATAAAATTACTAGAAAGTTAAGGATATTTTTTTTGTTATATAATAATATAATAATAATATTTTAGGGGTTGGAGAATGGAAATAAAACTAGAATGCTTGAGAGAAGACATTACCTCTTAATCGGGAAACTACTTTTGGTTTCTACCAAAAGCATTATTTGGAAGGATTTATACTAAAATGGAGGATTAATGTTCTAGTTTAGGGATGTTTGGAAGATATATGGTAAGATATTTTTCAAATATAAATGGTTTGAGATGTGTCACGAACGGGGAGAGGTGGCGGCCTTTTATAAGGGAGGAAAAGGACTCACTTGGTCTTTTGAAATCAAGTTAGGTGTACCGATGTTTTTACCAAAAAAAATGTCATAAAAAACCAACCAAACTCAATAATGGACGGTTAATGTCCTAATTATATCCAGAAAAGGTATTTTGGAGATGTTTCTAGGTCATTTGTCCCCTTAAGTTAAAGGTTTAGTCCTTTAGTAAGCTTAATTTTACCATATTAATTGTAATTAATTTTTATTACTTTCACTAGTATTTTTATAAAAAACAAATTTTGCCTTATTAGAAATTATAAATTATTTTTATTCCAAATATGGAATTAATTTTCCTAATTCAAATCACATAAGTGGTAGAAATTAATTTAAATTTAATCTTGAAGATGGGATGACAATGCATGTTTTTACGGTAAAATTGTATGAAAGTTTGTTATTTTTTATAATAAATTTAAAATTAAAATTTATTCCAATGTCAGACATTGTATTAATTCATAAAAATATTATCTAATTAAACTTTAAATCCAATTAAAAATATAATTTAACCTTATAAATAAATAAGATAAAAAATAATTTTTGAACTAAAATTCTGTAATTTTAACTATTCATTAAATATGAAATGTTTCAGAAAAATATCAAAAATTCACCCTAAAATAATTATTATATTTATATTTCCACGATTAAGTTTAAATTTACATAATAAATCAATTAATGTGTCCAAATTATAATTTAAAATGTGTTATCTATTAAAATGTGGTAAAATTGCCTTTATAAAAATATAGGTTTTATATGTAAAATAGGGTTTATTCTTATCTTATGCATATCAAACATAATGTATTAATATAAAAAATATTATATTTAATATAAAACATATAAATTTATTTAAAATCATTCATTAATTTTAATTAACTATGTTTATTAAGAAAAAAAATCCTTTGGATGTATATAAATTATAATATTTATTTTTTATATCCAATTGGTTCTTATTTTCATTTTTTATTAGTTGGTAACCAATGAATTCATTTTATATTTATATAAACCATAAATTTTCATAAGTTAGTTAATACTATTTATAACTGCTAACATAACGGCTAGGTTATATCATATTATGTTAAATAAAAATATTTTAATAATACATTATTATTTGGTGAAAATCGGTCATGCGTGTAATGAAAGCTATCATGGACTATCATTTTTGCATGTAACACAAGCTATCGAGGAAGGCCACTCTTGCATGTAACATAATCTATCAAGGAAGTCCTCTCTTGCATGCAACACAAGCTAACTCGGTGTTGCATGTATTGAAATACATAGAATCTATTTTAAATAGTAAATATTTTATAAAGTATCAAGAAATTATATTACCTTACATGATCGGTGTCACGTGTCATACATGCTATCAAATAAAAGGATATTACTTTAGATCTTCAGTTCATCACATTCTCCCCACCTTATTTAAATTAAATCCTCATAATTTAAACTCGATCATGGTGATAGATTGTTTGATACTTCTTATGATTTAAATCCCACATCATGAGAAGGGTTTATAAGTAATCCTCTATAAAAGAGAGAATAGAATGTAAATAGGACAAATGGACTACCATGTAACTAGGTCTCTAAGTAAGAGAACATCAGTGAAAAGTAGCGATACCGACTTTCAAGAAAAATGTAAATATTTATAAGGAGTGAATGGGGTTAACAATCACATACAAGTGAATGATCAATGTAAAGTTGAGGAACTCAAGACATAATTCTGTGATTATTTAGAAGACCATAGATTCAATAGAAATTAAGATATTAAGAAATCATTTTATTTTTAAGACATTTTCCTAATTTTGGGTAATTATTTTAATACATAAGAATATAATGAAATATTCTTACATGATAGGTTTCAATTTCATACAATAAATCCTAAATTATTGTTGTCCTTTGATCAAATTCTAATTCATTCCTTTACTCCTAGAAATTAATTTCCAATAATGAGTTTTTTATGCCCGAAGCACTAAAAGAAACATTTAAAGGATCGTGAGGCTCATAAAAGAGTGAAAATTATAACTATTTTCTTTATCAATCTTTCAAAACCAATATAGTTAATATATTAATATCTAATACTCAAAAGTGAAACTACTAGTTTATTGTTAACATTTATTCTTCAAATTGATTAACTAAAAACAATGAAAAATTAACCAGGAAATTTCATAGCTTAGTGGTTGGAAAGAAACCCTTATCATCCTTTGGTCATGGGTTTAAGACCCAGAGCCTTACCTATTTTGATTAGTTATCACCCAGCTTATAGGTCATCCATTTCTAAAACAAAATTAAAATAATTCCTAAAATAAATATGATGGAAATCCTTTAAATTATTTTAATCACAAAATATACTTTTAACTAAATTTTTCAATACAACCCTAATACATAAATACTTCAACCACTTATTTCAACATAGATCATTCCTTAGTCTAGAGTTTATCCATAATATCTTTTATAGGATTTTTAAATCATGATACCCTATTTTCAATCTAAACAAACTTGTTTTAACCTTGGTTATTCATTGTCAAAATCCTTCATGGTGGTTTTTAATGAAAATGTAAATTATCCTAAACATATACCCCAGGAGTGTCAAAGCACATGTGAAGTATGACCCATTTTTTCTATACCAGGTTACCACAAGTTAGGCTCAAAATACCTAGTCATTGTTATTAATCCTAGCTACATATGTTTCAAAACCACATACACTTGTAGTATCCACATATGGTTGTATTGCTATAAAGAACCACATAATCTATACCTTATCAAAAATCTAGGATTTTATTCTATAGTTATCCTCAAATTCTACCTTAAGTATATGTTCACTAACCTATGTTTTCCTAAATCTAGTACCCAAGGATGATACTAAACTTACTCTGATACCAACAGTAGTAAACTGACCCCATAAGGCCCAGAATCGGTGTCTAAAACTATTAAATTGGAAATATTACAGGGAATTAAATCCTAATGGATTGAGAGTTTAGTATTGTTGGTAAAAGAGATACATACATGAGAATAGAAAACACTAATTAAAACATCATTTTTTATTCTTTCTAAATAAATATCATCAAGGATAAATGTAATCCATCTAGTAAATCCATGTATATATTTCAATGTATGCTTCTTGGATTCCTATGGAAATAAACATAAAAAGTGTGAGATCAAATTCTCAATAAGGGAAAATATAGCAGAAGTAATAATGAATCAATGTGAATAATAATTATGAAATGGTGAATAACAGAACTCACATTCCATATAATCAATAATCTGAGAAGAAATTTCAAAATATAATCAATAAACTGAGATGGAAGTTCATAAATATTATAGAAAGGTAATAACTAAAAACACATTCCATTGAAATAACTAGATAAGGAAAAATAAATATGGCAAGGAAAGAAACTGAAACACATTCTATCTAAATAACTATAAATGAAATGTATCAATAGATATTTCGATGTAAAATATCCTAGATGATTAACAACTAAAAATAAACAAGGGAAATTATTTTTTAATAGACACCATGTTTGAGGCACATGAAAACCTATACCATCAAAACATTTCACAAGATGGTTTAAACAATTCTAACTTGTGAAACTAATTTTTCTCATGAGAACCTATTGATTCATTGAGGAACTATATAAATTTTTGGCTCCTCCCATCATTTCTAGTCCAAATCATTCCTCATATTAAATAATCAAAATAAATAATATGCCTTAATAAATATCTGTATTGAATAAATGATATGAAATTATCAATATTTTCCCAAATAATAATATAACTATAAATGTAGACACTATATATAAAATTGTATAGGGTTTAGGTAATAGTAACATACATGATTAATAAAGTGGATAATTAGGAGGAAATTTAATGTTCAATGATCATAGAAGATTGAATATTTCAAGGGGAATACCAAATGATTCAAAGAAGTGAATGTGAATACTATCCTTGGAAAAATCAATAATAAGCCACCAAGATGAAGAATAAAGATGGTATCAATAAAGAAATATCAAGTGGAGTAAAAAATAAATGGTTATTTTTTATGATTAATAGAAATACTGTAAAATATTATATAAAATATTCCTTGAAGAAAATATCCTTTTATTAAGAAAAAACTTTTTTAATTTTTTTTCTTTGAAAATCACTTTTAAAAAAAATTTCTTCAAAATTTAACCTTTTATACAAGAAAACGATGCTTACAGTAAATGATGGTGGGTAACACTGTACTTTTCATATGAGGTAAACGAACATTGTTTTTTCATTGTCAAAGGTTAAAAAAATTAATTTTTTATAAAGTGATATGCAAATTCATTTGAAAACAATGGTAAAAGAAAAAAAGGGTAAAAATTTCTTTACAAAATTATTTTAAAAACATTTTTGAATTATTTTTATATTAAAACATGGGTTTTAGAAGAAAACAGGTTCTCTGACTAAGGATATAAATAATGATTAGTTTTCTTAAAAAATTCAAAAACATTTTGAGTGCCAAAGAGTTGAAGAAATAGTACTAATACATGAAAATGTTCATGAATAACCAGATAATAATAAAATGTATTATTTAAAAATGGATATATAATATCCTAGAATAGAAATTACATTGAAAGATCATTAGTACTAGTCATAAATAATAAAAATAATATAACATCCCAAAGCGTCCCATACCACTCTAAAACAATTTAAATTATAACCCTGATGAATGAATAATATTGAATGAATATTTTAAATACCATAAAGATAAAATAATTAGTTATGTAATATATCAAAATGGGAAGTAGATACACCACACAAAATAATTAAATGTTGAACATGACATTTATCTCATAGATGTAAAAAGTGAGATGTAAATACCATACCTTGGTTTTCATTTTGGGTGAACATCCTTTGACTTCATGTATATAAACTTATTTTAATTTTATAATTTCTTGAGAATATTTTTCATGTTTAAAATTACTTTTATATTACTTTATACTATGTTGTATACAACTACTTAAACAATTTTGTTTACATCGTCTGTTTACAAAAAATTCGGAATATTTGTCAAAAACAACATTGGTATGTCAACTATTGTCAAAGGGGTCATTATATGACATATACAGAATAATAATTATGAAATAATTATCATATTAGATAATTAATTATACCTCTAAAATAAATTATTAAATCTGGTTAAGAAAAATGAACCAACATAACATTCATGGTGACGGTAGGCCATATGTACACATGAGTGACGTTCTTATTTTTCAATGATCATTATGGAAAGAAGGTAAGTAACACCAAATATTTCCACAATGACCAATATAACATAAATTCAATATTATTTAATCATATATACTTATATATATATATATATAATTATTGTGGTGTAAAAAGAATCACATCGTGTCGAGGAGGCACTAGCCCACACATCTATGAATGACGTTATCACTTTTTTAGTGTTTGAAAGGGTAATAAAGAAATTGATATATATATTTTTTATATTTCCAGAAATTTAATTATTTATTTATATCAAATAGAGTTTGTTTATTTCACATATTTTTAATAATAATCATTCTTTATACATTCCATGGATCGTGTGAATGAATCACACCGGTTTGAGGGGGCATTAATCCACACTTCCTCAAACAATGTTTACGTCTTAATGAAAAATGGAAATTATTAAAGGTGTGTATTATGAAAGGATTAAATTAGAATAAATAATTAATAAATATGATTTATATCATATAAAAATATATTTTCCATGATAATGGCCAACTTTGAAAGTTGGTGAAGTAAATATAACAATCGTCATTTCGTGAGGCAGTATTTCACTATACATAGACACAATATGTTCATTACCCATTAAATGTAAGTATGTGTAAGTGTAGGTCTAACCCTTATAATAAAACATACTATTATATTGAGGATATCATTTTTTATACAAGAATCAAATAATAAGATATGAGGGGTTGGATAATGGAAATAAAACTAAAAATCCCGAGAGAAGATGTTACCTCTTAATCAGGTAACTACATTTGGTTTGTACCAAAAGGATTCCTTGTATGGCTTTCTAACCAGAGGGAAGATTCAAGGTCCAGGGGAGGGATTTTGGGAATATATATGGGCAGATATTGGTTGAAACTAATAGGTTTGAGAGGTGTGAGGAATGAGGAGAGGATGCGACTTTTCATAAGGGAGGAAAAGGACTCACTAGGTATATTGAAAAAAGTTAGGATTACCCACATTTTTACCTAAAAAATAGTATTAAAAAACAAGCAAAACTCAGTAATGGAAGGTTAATGGCCTAATTATTTCCATAAAATTTGTTTTGGAAAAATCATGAACTTGACCCATACATTGTGGAAATGAAAGTTGATATGTCACTAATCCTATGAGATCAAGGATCTCAAAGGGGTCAATATTCCTCAGGATAAAAATTCCCTTTATTTACAATGTGTATGACTCCCTTCCATAGTTATATTCAAAGGAAAACTTTTTCTCTAACATCAAAATTAATGTACCTTCGGTAGTAGTCAGAATAGATCTTTAACCGACTCTAGGCAGCTTTTATATGAATTTTGTTTTGATTGAATCTTATTTGTCATCACTTTCACAAGATTAGGTCCATGTATCTTTCATTCCACAACTTCATCTGAATATATTTTGATTTGTACATTACGTTACATTCAATGATTCATATAGATCCATTTAAATAGTCGAGTGGATGTTTTTTTTACATTAGAACACAACCAATGGGATATGTTGATCACATCCTCCTTTAAATTCCATCAAGTTTGATCTTGGCATGTCCTCAAGTGCTTGAATAGTCCTTTTAGATTTCCTATAAGTTTGGGGGTGATAGGTCATGCTAAAATTTAATTTAGTACTAAAATCTTATTGAATGGTTCTATAGAATTTAGAGATGAACCTTGGATCACAATCAAATATGATCAAAAGTGGAACCCCATAAAACCTCACCATTTCCTTCACATATATCATGGAAATTTTTTTGAGTGAGAAATCATCCCAAATAGTGATAAAGTGGTCAGTCTTGGTGAGTCGATCCACCACAAACCATATCATATTTTTTTATGTGGATGGTTTTGGGAGACTGGTGATAATGTCCATGGTGATATTCACCCATTTCCACATGGTTATAAAACATAATTTCATCATCCCTTTGGAATTTTGTCACTTTACTTTAACATGATGGAATACAAAATACCTTGATATATACTCCGTAATCTCCTTCTTCATGTTGTCTAGTCAAAAGTGTCCTCAAAGATAATGGTACATATTGGTACTTCTGGGGTTGTGTATAAAGATAGGCTATGTTCATTATACAATAGCATGGTCTTTATCTCAGGTGACGAAGGAACACAAAGCCTCATTAAAAACTAAGTTACACCATCATCATCAATTTAGAACTCATGTAACTCCCCTTCCTTTATTGATTTAATCTTTTTTGGCTCCAGATCATCTCTTTATGTCTCCATGATCTTCTCTTGGATAGATGTTTGGAAAATAATTTGGGACCGGTAGTATGTATTCCATATCATTATGATTTCATGATATATCCTTTTTCATATACAAAAAGATATGGTCTCTCTCAGTTGGCATCATGGATATAGTAGCATGTTTTTTATGTTAAGAGCATCATCTACCTTATTCTCCTTTATTGGATTTTAGTGAATAGAGAAATCATAGTCCATGATTAGATCAAACCATTTTCATTGAGGCATACTGATATACCTCTATGTGAATATATACTTTTGACTCGTATGATTGGTATATATGTCAAAATTCTCACCATAAAGATTGTGCAACAAAATATTTAGAGCAAAGATCATATCTTCTAACTCTAGATCTTGCGCCAGGTAGTTATTCTCATGGATCTTTAACTATCACGAGGAATAGGATATCACTTTATCATTCTACATGATTACACCACTCAAGAAGTTCTTTGAATCATCACTATATATCACAAAACCTTCTCCACTTTTTGGTATTGGGAGTACATGTTAATACCAAGATGATAAGGATGACTATTATATATAGGTATTGTTATTTTTTGTCAAGGATGTTTAAGAAGAAAACAAATCACCTCACTTTTTATTTGGTGAAAATAAGACTCACCATCATATTCATGAAAATAATACTCACAATGGTTATGAAAGTCCATTGTATTGGGAATAAGTTTTTGGGATGAAGAGGATCATTATACTCACCCTAAGTCTAGAATGAAAGGTTTAATTCTAATGGGGAAAATCAGAGACTTCCTGACTTTAATGAAAATGTAATGGTCCTTTGCTGATCTTGGGGTTCTCATAAATCATTAGTAAGTTATAAACTAGTGATGAATGTTTGATTAAATAAAGTGAAGAAAAAGATTCTACCAATCATATTCAGTTTGATCATAATCATACCAATTGTATTCAGGTTGAGAAGGAAAGAAAGATGTTGATAAAATATAGGTAAGTAGCAACACATTACTTGGTAGGTTATATGATGATGAAGCTGTCATTCAACATAATCAACGTCACGAAGGAATTAATGGTACTTTATGAAAGTTTATGAAAGAATAAATTTGATGAATTATAATCATTCCAGTCTCAAGATCATCATAATGATATTTCTGGATGAATAATTGTTTAATGAACAAGGAGGATGATCATAATGAAGGTGATAGTTTTTAGTTAAACTAAATCCCAAAAATATTTAAATCCTCAAAGAAATATGTTAGCGAGAATCATATTCAAAAAATAAATAAGCTATTAATGTTGATCAATTGGATATAGTATGTCATAATATTCATAAATGGTTGAATTTTTTTTTATAAAAATTAACCCATATCATATTTAGAAGAGAAAGAAGTTTTTGAAGTTGAAGCTGCTGATACCGGTCCATCAGACACAGTATTCTCCAATAATCATTATAGGAATAATTGTTTGAAACTGATGAATGTAATGAAAATGAAAAGTAGGTGGTGGCCAATATGAATAATAAATTCATAGATTTATCAATAATGTAGAAAACCATTTAAAATATGTTTAATTACTTTATTTATCATTCATGTGGGTCAAGAGAAGAGATAAAGAAGAATATATTATTTTACATTTGTCATCATCGTAATGAGGCAGATCATAATGACAAATCAGAATGGAAAATTAGAATCAGGCTAATGTTTTTAAAGAAAGTATAAAGTATAGATAAAGAAATTTGAAGATTCATGATGGTTCGATAAGTGTTGATAATAGTTTATGACGGCAATATGCCCCTAAAATTCAAAGGAACATATAGATTTGTAAAATGTAATTGAGAGGAAAAATTTCCAAGAATCCCTCACAATCCATTTTTGGGGTGAGTATAAAAGATAAATTACTTTCTAATTTATGATAGATGTACTATTCATGGGTGAATATGAGACAAGGAACATCATTACATAGAATAAGAGGTTTCCTGATTGAATTTTGTTGAAGAAGTATTTTAGATAGAAGCATATGAGGAGAGACATGATTTTATTCAACTGGTCATCATATTGGGATGAATCATCAGACTGGAAAGATTGTATTGGTGTTTCTATATTAGAGAATAATTGATTCAGAATTTTCTCAAATATATTCAAACACAGCCATATATTTTTCTTATTGATCAATTAGACTAGGATAATCAGACTGAGTATTATAACAAAGCATATAAAATTTCTTAACAGCTTCTAGGTAAGAAAGTTAATATTTTTTATAAAAAATAACACATTTTAGAAAGTTGATAAAGAAGCATCGTAACTTGTTTTGTTACAAAAATTTGTATTACATCATTTTTTCAAGAAGGATAATATGCACTATTGAATTGTTTACATAGTGACACAAAATTGAAAGGGCATATCCTAATCAATGTTTTCCACTCAAAATGATTGTATTCTTGTGGATTGTGTGGTATTATATCATTTTCAAACAATACGAAGGATGTATATGTTCTTGTTGAATAATAAAACATCTAAATTATTGTGTTCTTATATATGTGGGTTTTAATTATTTTCAGTAAGAAAAGAAATATTTAACAGGATAAAAATGTTTTTTAATATGTAAGGAAATATAAAAGAAAAATATATCACTAATTCACCCCTCCCCCTTTCAGTGATACTATTATCTTGACTGGGTAATTACAGTCAGTATTAGAGATAGTTTCCCTTAATTTATTCTTTGTTGATGTTTTGAAGAGAAGTTGATGGATAATTTGAATTGTATCAACAATAAAGGAATCCTGGTTTTTGATGGTAAGAATTATCATATCTGGAATGATATAATGTTTCCCCATCTTATATCATTTAGATATGATTTTCTAGAAGATGAAACAGAGGTATTTACTCTTATTTATGATAAAGTTCATCTTAATATATTGGTAAGATAATCTTGAGAGTGATGGAGGGACAAGAATTGTATACTATCATCACATTCTAAAAGTGAATTTTTAAGGGTGAAGGGTTTTTCCATAGCTAAATGTATATGGGATACGATGAAAAACATCTATGAAGGCAATACAAAAGTGGGGAAGAAAAATTACAAATCTAGATGCTGAATTATGAGGACTTGAATATGGGTGGGTTTGAATCTTTTAGGCACTTATTTACCAGGTTAAATAACATCATCAACACTATCAGATGTCTTAGTTAATAGTTAGAGGATTCTATAGTTATTGAAAAGATATTAATAATTATTCCCTATAAGTTTGATGCTAAATTATATTAATTAGAAGATAGATATCATAAAAAATTATATATAGATTATTTTTATAGAACTCTCATCACTTATAAAATAATATGGCATAAAGATATGAAAATAAAAATAAAATTTGATAGTGAAATTTTGTTCAAGACTGCGAAGAAAGATAATTCAATGTAGATTATTTTTGAAGAATAAGGTTGTTATTTCGATTCTACAAATGAGGTATGTAAAAGTCTTGATGATATTCTATCATTTTTTATAAAAATTTGAGAATAGGTATATGAAAAAATAAAGGGAATTTTCCCTCGAAATGTTTTGAATATGGATTTATTGGGAACTTTACAAACAAATTTCCACAAATAAAGAAATAAAAATATGGTGATGAAGAAGAAATAAGTCCAAGAAGGTCATGGAAGAAATAGGGTGGAAAGGAAAATTTTATTCTATAGGGAAGGGTAAAAAATTCTCAAAATCTAAAAGGTGTATTTTCTTATCTAAAGATAAAGAATAAAAACATAGTAAAGATAAATCCAAAAATTCTACTGAGCATGTTGGTGAGAATACTTTTAGTGTGACAATTAATGTTGAAGAATTCATAATTAGCAATTCTGATTAAGAAGAAACTCAACATAAATTTCATTTAAAATAAGATTTGAAATATAATTGAGAAATATTAGAAGTCTTGAAAAACAAAACAAGAAGTTGTATGATGAATGTTCCTCATAAATAATTCATGAAATCTTTTCATATGAGAAAAAGAGGATGCAACTGGATATTAGTGATTTGAAAAAATATCTTAAGGAAGAAAAGAATCATAATGAAAATCTGGAATTGATGTTAAAGGAATAAAAATAATAGTTAGAACTTGTCTAGTAAAAACTTTGTAAATATGAAAATAAAATTATATTTTCCGAAAATTATATATTTGAAGTTGGTGAAAGTTTTCATAAGGAAAAACCTGATAAGGATAAAAAAATTAACCATCAAAAGATGATTGGAAAGATTGAATTATTTATGGAAATAATAAATCATAGAAAACTATGTATGTTGCTAAGATTAACAAAGTTGATAATTCATATGTTTTTAAAAAACCTGAGTCTAAAAATGTTTCTATATTTTTTGAATATATAAAATTTTCTATTATTTTTAGTTATGACATGGATAAAAGTAGAAATAAGCTAAAAAAAATAATCTAATTGACAACAAAAAGGTTGGTGGTCAACAAGATTTATATAGAAGGTTTATAAGAAACATATTCATAACTCCAGTCAGTATGGAATCTATATATGAAAGAATTATTTCTCTAGTTACTACTGGTATTGTGATGGAATCATAAATAAAACAAAGATTTCTTGGTTCATCCAACAACATTACTAGTATTCTATACGTTATGAAAGACATAGGTTTAGGGGGAGTCTGTAACAGCCCAAGATTTTATAAAAAAATATTCTTTTTAATTTTATTAATGTCTTGTGTTGTACGCTACACCAAAAGGAGCTTGCACAACACACATCCTTGACTTGTCTTGCATTACACGCAATCGCGACCTTCCTCGATAGCGTGTGTAGTACGCAATACCGAGTTTCACTAAACAACGATATGCTATAAAAATATTATTAAAACTAGCCGTTATGAATAGTAATAACCACTTTTTGAAATCCAGTAAATCTTATTTTTTCAAAATGAACTTTATTTTTGGATTCGGAGTATCGAATTTAGCCTAAGGTGAAATTTTGGTACTTTTCGGATAACTTTCATATTCTGATGAATAGTGAAAATTACTAAATTATAATTAAAAACAACTTTTTTAATCGAAATAATTAATAGTGATAAATCATTAATTTGAGTGGTTTTAAAGTATATTTAGAATATATTTTTACAATTTAGTACAATGTTGGTCATTGGATGTAATTTCACATTTAAACTAGACATAAACAAGTGTCAATCTTTTGATAGATATTGTTTCTTAAAAACACGCTATTTGTTTTAACAGCGGGATTTAATTATAAAATTAATTAATGCAACTTCTATGTTATGAATTTGGTAAAATAGACTTCATTTTTGAATTCGGAATATGAAATATAGCTTAGGATGAAATTTTGGCATTGATCTGAAAAACATCAATTTTTGATGAATAGTGAAACTACTAAGTGGTAGGTTAAAAACTGAATTTTGCATAAAACTTAATTTTACCGCTTCTGTGAATGGAATTTCAAAAATCCGAGAGACACGGTTAATATCAAGGACTAAAATGTGGTTCAATGAGATGAAAATAATTTTTGGTGAATAGTAACTTTTTACTTTTTTTTACCGCGGTTAATAGTAAATAGGGTATCTAAGGGTAAATATGATATTAATATTACCCTAACACATGTCCTAATTCTATTGGACAAGTGGAATTCGACCAAAAACAAACTTAGGAATAAAATATGACCATTTAGGCCCACTTGGATTAGATTAGGACTTTTATTATTAATTTATTTAAAGAAGGGTTAAAATAGTTAAAATCAAAGTTTAATAAGTAAATCATTTTTAATATGGGGTTATACATAAGATAAATTCGACTATAAATATTAATTAGAAAGCTAAAAAGATTTCCTACATTATGGTATTTTATTTGTAATTTTTAGACATCAAATAATTTAATTTATTTATGACACAACGATGATGCAGTAATTATCTTATTAATGAAATATTGACATAATTGATGTTATAAACACCAAAATAAATGTAATTTGAGACTTTTTATGAATTCCACTAATTTTCTAGGTTACTATGATATATTAATGTTGATTTAATCAACTTGGTTCGAACATTTAATTCTGTTATGACTTTCACAAAAATCATATATCAAATAGTGTCAAAATTGACACAAAATAGTTTTTAAATCAAATATTATATTATTAATTGTTATTGTATTCCTAAAAAACTATGGTTCGGCCGAATGACTTAGATAAGGATATATATATTAATAATAAACAATTTGAGGTTCGTTTGGCATGTTATAGTAAGTGTATTAACCATATAGTGTAAGAAAACAAAAAGACACGGTAAAAGTTAAATTATTTAACTTATAGTTAAATCTAATTGATAAGGTTAAATTAATACCCTAAACTTGTCTAAATCCTATTGGTTGATAGGATTTCGACCAATACCCACTTTAGCTTCGAAATAAGACCCTTTGGAACCATTATAAACCGATTTTGACTTTAATATAAAATAATATTTTGAGATATTCCTAAGGTGCCCCTCTCCTCCCCTATAAAAGGACACCTCCTCCCCCTCCTCCTCACACCAATTTGAGCACTTAAGCTCGGCCAACCCCTGCCAAAATCTTTTCTCCACTTCCCTAGCAACATCCTAGAGGTTCTGGTCTTCCTCAAAGACCAATTTTAGTGCCCTAATAGGAGGTCTCAAAGAGGCACTTCAAAGAAGAGGTAATTACCGTTACCAATTCTTTCATCTTTATTTCTTCTTCCACTTCTTCTTCTTAGGGTGTTTCATTATTAAGTAATAACATCAGTATCACTCATATACTGATATGTTATTATAAGTATGAAACAACCCTATTTCACCATCTATCCATCCTACGGAAAAAGAAATCACCGCGCGTGCGTACGTACGGAATACCGTCTCCACGCCGTGGTGTAATCTATTTTCCACCACCACCTTACATGGATGGGTATAATGGTGTAAAGAATAACTATACATAGTTATTACAACATCATATTGATTCTGATATATTGTATAATCCACTCCAATTCAATTCAATATTTATAGAAATGATATCATCGCTCGTGCGTACGTACGGACTACCGTCTCCACGACGCGATGAGATTCATTCTCCATGTTAACCATTTAAGAATGATTATAAAGTATATATAATAAATAATAATGAAATATATGACATTATAAAGATACTGGATTTATGTATATATATACATATGTATGTCATCTACTTACTTCCATTTCAAGACAATAAGGAAAGGAAAACAGCGTTCATGCGTACGTACGGACTACCGTCTCCATGAACGGTGTTTTTCATTTTATTTATCTACCTATTATATATATATATACTGAATATATATGATATATAAATCATATTTTATATTCTGGAAGTAAGTAAATCATGATATAAGTAATAATGATGTCAAGAACAACAAGTCAAAACACCTACGATAAATGAAACGATTTTACCCAAAACGCTTCTTTAACATGGAATTTACAAAAGAACGGGTAATATAATGTCATAAGTGAACCATATATGATATCATAACAATTAATATGATTCTGTAATAATTCAATAACATGATTTAAATCATTATACAAGAGGTTCGGACACTTACAAAGCAAGTCGGACCTAAGGTAAGGGAAATATCACAATCTCATTTTTATCCGAGATTGTTTATTCGTAAGTATTTACTGGGGTGTATTTTATCATCCACATCCATGTTTCATCAATATGTAATATTATTTCCATCCACCTACAATTGTTTAAATCCATTTTTACCCTTCGGTGAGTTTTTAGTAAAAGAAATGAAAGGAATCTTTTGATGTTTTTCATACGAGGTACTTTTTGACTTTTCCGACAAAAGTACGAAGAATGTTTTTTTTAACTTATACGGCACGAACGGATTTTTACGGTTTTATAAAGCCTTATTTTCATGAACCTTCCTCCAAAATATTTCATTACTATTTTTAATAAAATCTCTTTCTTTTAAAATTGTATGATGTTTTGTGAAAAGAAATTGATTTTGAAGAAGAAAGGATATTTTCCTCAAGAATTCATTTCAAGTGTGTTATCAAAATTATTTTCCATCTAAGATAATAAAGGGTTCTGTTTCTATCCATATTTTTACATTGATTTGACTATGTTGTGATGGAATTATGTTTATGAATTCATTTATCTTATATGAATGGTTTTATGATGTCATGTTGTTTAAGAATCCCATTTTTATTACATGGGTTATGCAATGATGTATGATTTATGATTTTGTGGCACACATAAGAAAGGATTCATTAAGAGATGGGTGGGACCTATATCTCCCTCCAATGCATTGGGTAAAGATTTCATATCTCATGAGATAGACATGGATGGAATGGTAGGTTATACCGGTTCAGTGAAACAGGACTGAAACGAGGATTACTCGATTCAGAAAGGTACTTTGTCCACTAAGATAGTCTTGGCAATGAGTCTTGACTAACAAGAAATGATTCTCTATGATTATGTGTGTATGCCAAAATGAGTAATGTTTTATGTTATGATTTCATTTCACTACTATGATTTATCCCATGTTATGAAATTATGTTCTCTTTTGCAGGTTAAGATTTCCAAAAATGTTATGTTCTTATGAAAATTATGTGATTGATATTTCTTTTGTTTACCCTTACTGAGCATTTGAGCTCACCCTTTTATGTTTTCTTTTCCCCAGGATATAAAGAAAGGTTTTAGGTAAAAAAAAGGAAGATCTTTATGGGATATTTTGAAGATCTTTCACCACGATTAGAAGATTATAGTCCGAGTTTCCAAAGACACTAAACTATTACGGTCCTTGTGTGTGTGTTTTTTTTGTAATGTACTAAGTATTCCGCAAAAGTAATGTAATGTCCATGTACGATAAGCTACGGGTCTCTACAGTTGGTATCAGAGGAAAGGTTTAGTCAACCATTGGAAACTAGGATGCGAAAACGTTAGTGAGATCCCTAGAGATATTTCTAAGGTATGTCTAGGTATGTCTCTAAGGTTAAGTATACGTATAGGTTATAGTCCTAGAATTGCGCTAACGTTCTTCAAATTTAACCTAAGATGTTAGATATTGAGGGTACTAACCCTTTATTATGTTGTTTTCCCTAGCATGATTTTTGCCTCTCACACAATTCTTTTGGGGTTTTAGACGATGGCTGGAACCCGAAGGAACCGTGTTAATGCGGAATGTGATGGGCAATGCAATGATTGTACCCCTGAGCAACCAAACGATATGGGAGCTGGAATGCAAAATCTTGTAGCCATGCTCACACAACTTTCTCAAGCTATGAATCATGCAGGACATCCAAACGAGCAAAGGAAGGAGCAACATTCTGTTGAATCCTTCATGAGGCAGCGTCCACCTTCTTTCAGTGGGTCTACTGATCCATTAGTTGCTGAACAATGGATTAATACTACTGAAAAGATATTTTCAGTTCTTCAATGTTCTGAACATGATAAAGTCATCCTAGCAGTGTATCGTTTGGAAGGAGATGCTGATCAATGGTGGAATCTTATTAAGAATACAAGCAAAGGGATGAAATTGAGTCTATGGAATGGGACGAGTTCAAGAACATATTTTTCAATAAGTACTTCCCTCGTATTCTTCGAACAAAGATGGAGAAAGAGTTTCTTGAACTGAAGCAAAGGGACGATGAATCTGTTGGTACCTATGAAGCAAATTTTACAAGACTTGCAAGGTATGCTTCTGGAATTATCATCCAACCTGAAAGTAAAGTTGATCGATTTTTCAGTGGCTTAAAACCAAGTCTTCGAAGGGCATTAGCTATAAGAGACTTCAGTAGCTATGAAGAAATTGTGCGTTGTGCTAGAAATGGAAGTTGGTGTTATATATCCATCTCATGGTTTTGACAAGAAACGAAAGATGGAGTTCAAAGAGAAATCTCGGAATAATAGTGAAAAGAAGATGAATGTTTCCTTATGCACAAAGTGTGGAAAGAAGCATGGTGGAGATTGTCTAAAAGGGACTAGAAAATGTTTTAAGTGTGGAAAAGAATGTCATCGAGCAGCTGAGTGTCGAAGTAATGGAAAAAGGGTTTCTAATGATAAAGCAAACACTGCAGAGAACGCACCGCCAACACTTCAATGCTTCAAGTGCAAGGAAATGGGGCATTATGCTAATAATTGCCCTAATCCAAGGGTTAGTGATGATCAACATGAGCAACCACTGAAGGCAAAGGACAAAGTGAAATCACATGCGATCACTATTGGCAATGTTGAATATGACAACGATGTGGTGGAATGATTAAGTGTTTATGTAATGGGATTCCAAAATAATGTTGTATCATTGCGTATTGCAATATTTATTGATGTGGTATTCAAAGTGATTGATATATTTTTTGGAAATAATATGATATGCGCATAATGAAGATGAGAAAATGAAATGTTTAATAGTATTCATGAGCTCATGATTGATATAAGTACTAAGTGATATCATGGTTTGAGTATATAGAATTTTGAGGATTTTGGTATGTGGAAAGTGTTAACTTTTAACTGCACTCATGTTTTCACTAAGGTATTCAAGAGAATACACGATTAAGGACTTTGAATGTTTGGAATGTGACCAACAAGACATATCTTATGATATGTGGGGATCAACGACAGTATTAAATCTCTGGTAATCGATGTCACTATATTATGAGAGTGGACTGCAGTATTATGTACAAGCCTAAAGATTAGACTGGATTATGTTGGACATAAGTTAGTATTGTTTAAGGATAGAAGATTTTCGATATTATTGATGGGATGTTATAGTAACGTAGTTTTAGAAAAAGGGACAACCTACAGGACGGGCGACAGCCCATCGCTTCGGACAAGGCTGTAGGAATCGAACCCACAACCGAAGTGCGACTGGCCTTTATCGCCTACCACTAGCCTACAGGAAGTCCCTGTTTAGTAGAAACTAGTTTTATTATATTAAGCAGTATGATATATGAAGTATAAGTCCATATGTGATTAATCTCACTATAGATCGACTTATGTATATAGTTTTGCTAACCTTTTGTTTGAAACAGATGGAATGACCCGTCATTCTATCACATGATCTGCTAACACTTCACGAATAAAAAATTCAACTTCATTTATTTAAGAGATGAAGTGGAAATTGTTAAAGGCACGAACAACAGTGAGATTGTACCAAAATAAAGTAAGTGTTTATTCTAATTCAAATTCTTTAACATTAGGGAAATGATCTTGAAAACCAAAAATGTTGTCCTAGTTCTCTTATACCTGATGAATCAGATGGTACCTTATATCATCACAAATCTATGGATTTGTGATTACTGGCTTTTCCATAGCCATGTTCTCTACCACTCTCCATCAGAACATGATGCTTAGTTTTCTCTTCCATATACATATTTTCACCTATGTGGAAACCCAGTGATTAGTTTATTTGGGTAATCATTACATTTCATACTTTAGTTTTTAAAGCCAAGTTTTGGTATTCCCTTTTACTATGTGGGTTTCTATTAATGAAACTTTCAAATAGTAAACCATTTATAACCCCGACGAATTTCGAGGGCGAAATTCATTTTAAGGGGGGTAGAATGTAACAGCCCAAGATTTTATAAAAAAATATTCTTTTTAATTTTATTAATGTCTTGTGTTGTACGCTACACCAAAAGGAGCTTGCACAACACACATCCTTGACTTGTCTTGCATTACACGCAATCGCGACCTTCCTCGATAGCGTGTGTAGTACGCAATACCGAGTTTCACTAAACAACGATATGCTATAAAAATATTATTAAAACTAGCCGTTATGAATAGTAATAACCACTTTTTGAAATCCAGTAAATCTTATTTTTTCAAAATGAACTTTATTTTTGGATTCGGAGTATCGAATTTAGCCTAAGGTGAAATTTTGGTACTTTTCGGATAACTTTCATATTCTGATGAATAGTGAAAATTACTAAATTATAATTAAAAACAACTTTTTTAATCGAAATAATTAATAGTGATAAATCATTAATTTGAGTGGTTTTAAAGTATATTTAGAATATATTTTTACAATTTAGTACAATGTTGGTCATTGGATGTAATTTCACATTTAAACTAGACATAAACAAGTGTCAATCTTTTGATAGATATTGTTTCTTAAAAACACGCTATTTGTTTTAACAGCGGGATTTAATTATAAAATTAATTAATGCAACTTCTATGTTATGAATTTGGTAAAATAGACTTCATTTTTGAATTCGGAATATGAAATATAGCTTAGGATGAAATTTTGGCATTGATCTGAAAAACATCAATTTTTGATGAATAGTGAAACTACTAAGTGGTAGGTTAAAAACTGAATTTTGCATAAAACTTAATTTTACCGCTTCTGTGAATGGAATTTCAAAAATCCGAGAGACACGGTTAATATCAAGGACTAAAATGTGGTTCAATGAGATGAAAATAATTTTTGGTGAATAGTAACTTTTTACTTTTTTTTACCGCGGTTAATAGTAAATAGGGTATCTAAGGGTAAATATGATATTAATATTACCCTAACACATGTCCTAATTCTATTGGACAAGTGGAATTCGACCAAAAACAAACTTAGGAATAAAATATGACCATTTAGGCCCACTTGGATTAGATTAGGACTTTTATTATTAATTTATTTAAAGAAGGGTTAAAATAGTTAAAATCAAAGTTTAATAAGTAAATCATTTTTAATATGGGGTTATACATAAGATAAATTCGACTATAAATATTAATTAGAAAGCTAAAAAGATTTCCTACATTATGGTATTTTATTTGTAATTTTTAGACATCAAATAATTTAATTTATTTATGACACAACGATGATGCAGTAATTATCTTATTAATGAAATATTGACATAATTGATGTTATAAACACCAAAATAAATGTAATTTGAGACTTTTTATGAATTCCACTAATTTTCTAGGTTACTATGATATATTAATGTTGATTTAATCAACTTGGTTCGAACATTTAATTCTGTTATGACTTTCACAAAAATCATATATCAAATAGTGTCAAAATTGACACAAAATAGTTTTTAAATCAAATATTATATTATTAATTGTTATTGTATTCCTAAAAAACTATGGTTCGGCCGAATGACTTAGATAAGGATATATATATTAATAATAAACAATTTGAGGTTCGTTTGGCATGTTATAGTAAGTGTATTAACCATATAGTGTAAGAAAACAAAAAGACACGGTAAAAGTTAAATTATTTAACTTATAGTTAAATCTAATTGATAAGGTTAAATTAATACCCTAAACTTGTCTAAATCCTATTGGTTGATAGGATTTCGACCAATACCCACTTTAGCTTCGAAATAAGACCCTTTGGAACCATTATAAACCGATTTTGACTTTAATATAAAATAATATTTTGAGATATTCCTAAGGTGCCCCTCTCCTCCCCTATAAAAGGACACCTCCTCCCCCTCCTCCTCACACCAATTTGAGCACTTAAGCTCGGCCAACCCCTGCCAAAATCTTTTCTCCACTTCCCTAGCAACATCCTAGAGGTTCTGGTCTTCCTCAAAGACCAATTTTAGTGCCCTAATAGGAGGTCTCAAAGAGGCACTTCAAAGAAGAGGTAATTACCGTTACCAATTCTTTCATCTTTATTTCTTCTTCCACTTCTTCTTCTTAGGGTGTTTCATTATTAAGTAATAACATCAGTATCACTCATATACTGATATGTTATTATAAGTATGAAACAACCCTATTTCACCATCTATCCATCCTACGGAAAAAGAAATCACCGCGCGTGCGTACGTACGGAATACCGTCTCCACGCCGTGGTGTAATCTATTTTCCACCACCACCTTACATGGATGGGTATAATGGTGTAAAGAATAACTATACATAGTTATTACAACATCATATTGATTCTGATATATTGTATAATCCACTCCAATTCAATTCAATATTTATAGAAATGATATCATCGCTCGTGCGTACGTACGGACTACCGTCTCCACGACGCGATGAGATTCATTCTCCATGTTAACCATTTAAGAATGATTATAAAGTATATATAATAAATAATAATGAAATATATGACATTATAAAGATACTGGATTTATGTATATATATACATATGTATGTCATCTACTTACTTCCATTTCAAGACAATAAGGAAAGGAAAACAGCGTTCATGCGTACGTACGGACTACCGTCTCCATGAACGGTGTTTTTCATTTTATTTATCTACCTATTATATATATATATACTGAATATATATGATATATAAATCATATTTTATATTCTGGAAGTAAGTAAATCATGATATAAGTAATAATGATGTCAAGAACAACAAGTCAAAACACCTACGATAAATGAAACGATTTTACCCAAAACGCTTCTTTAACATGGAATTTACAAAAGAACGGGTAATATAATGTCATAAGTGAACCATATATGATATCATAACAATTAATATGATTCTGTAATAATTCAATAACATGATTTAAATCATTATACAAGAGGTTCGGACACTTACAAAGCAAGTCGGACCTAAGGTAAGGGAAATATCACAATCTCATTTTTATCCGAGATTGTTTATTCGTAAGTATTTACTGGGGTGTATTTTATCATCCACATCCATGTTTCATCAATATGTAATATTATTTCCATCCACCTACAATTGTTTAAATCCATTTTTACCCTTCGGTGAGTTTTTAGTAAAAGAAATGAAAGGAATCTTTTGATGTTTTTCATACGAGGTACTTTTTGACTTTTCCGACAAAAGTACGAAGAATGTTTTTTTTAACTTATACGGCACGAACGGATTTTTACGGTTTTATAAAGCCTTATTTTCATGAACCTTCCTCCAAAATATTTCATTACTATTTTTAATAAAATCTCTTTCTTTTAAAATTGTATGATGTTTTGTGAAAAGAAATTGATTTTGAAGAAGAAAGGATATTTTCCTCAAGAATTCATTTCAAGTGTGTTATCAAAATTATTTTCCATCTAAGATAATAAAGGGTTCTGTTTCTATCCATATTTTTACATTGATTTGACTATGTTGTGATGGAATTATGTTTATGAATTCATTTATCTTATATGAATGGTTTTATGATGTCATGTTGTTTAAGAATCCCATTTTTATTACATGGGTTATGCAATGATGTATGATTTATGATTTTGTGGCACACATAAGAAAGGATTCATTAAGAGATGGGTGGGACCTATATCTCCCTCCAATGCATTGGGTAAAGATTTCATATCTCATGAGATAGACATGGATGGAATGGTAGGTTATACCGGTTCAGTGAAACAGGACTGAAACGAGGATTACTCGATTCAGAAAGGTACTTTGTCCACTAAGATAGTCTTGGCAATGAGTCTTGACTAACAAGAAATGATTCTCTATGATTATGTGTGTATGCCAAAATGAGTAATGTTTTATGTTATGATTTCATTTCACTACTATGATTTATCCCATGTTATGAAATTATGTTCTCTTTTGCAGGTTAAGATTTCCAAAAATGTTATGTTCTTATGAAAATTATGTGATTGATATTTCTTTTGTTTACCCTTACTGAGCATTTGAGCTCACCCTTTTATGTTTTCTTTTCCCCAGGATATAAAGAAAGGTTTTAGGTAAAAAAAAGGAAGATCTTTATGGGATATTTTGAAGATCTTTCACCACGATTAGAAGATTATAGTCCGAGTTTCCAAAGACACTAAACTATTACGGTCCTTGTGTGTGTGTTTTTTTTGTAATGTACTAAGTATTCCGCAAAAGTAATGTAATGTCCATGTACGATAAGCTACGGGTCTCTACAGTTGGTATCAGAGGAAAGGTTTAGTCAACCATTGGAAACTAGGATGCGAAAACGTTAGTGAGATCCCTAGAGATATTTCTAAGGTATGTCTAGGTATGTCTCTAAGGTTAAGTATACGTATAGGTTATAGTCCTAGAATTGCGCTAACGTTCTTCAAATTTAACCTAAGATGTTAGATATTGAGGGTACTAACCCTTTATTATGTTGTTTTCCCTAGCATGATTTTTGCCTCTCACACAATTCTTTTGGGGTTTTAGACGATGGCTGGAACCCGAAGGAACCGTGTTAATGCGGAATGTGATGGGCAATGCAATGATTGTACCCCTGAGCAACCAAACGATATGGGAGCTGGAATGCAAAATCTTGTAGCCATGCTCACACAACTTTCTCAAGCTATGAATCATGCAGGACATCCAAACGAGCAAAGGAAGGAGCAACATTCTGTTGAATCCTTCATGAGGCAGCGTCCACCTTCTTTCAGTGGGTCTACTGATCCATTAGTTGCTGAACAATGGATTAATACTACTGAAAAGATATTTTCAGTTCTTCAATGTTCTGAACATGATAAAGTCATCCTAGCAGTGTATCGTTTGGAAGGAGATGCTGATCAATGGTGGAATCTTATTAAGAATACAAGCAAAGGGATGAAATTGAGTCTATGGAATGGGACGAGTTCAAGAACATATTTTTCAATAAGTACTTCCCTCGTATTCTTCGAACAAAGATGGAGAAAGAGTTTCTTGAACTGAAGCAAAGGGACGATGAATCTGTTGGTACCTATGAAGCAAATTTTACAAGACTTGCAAGGTATGCTTCTGGAATTATCATCCAACCTGAAAGTAAAGTTGATCGATTTTTCAGTGGCTTAAAACCAAGTCTTCGAAGGGCATTAGCTATAAGAGACTTCAGTAGCTATGAAGAAATTGTGCGTTGTGCTAGAAATGGAAGTTGGTGTTATATATCCATCTCATGGTTTTGACAAGAAACGAAAGATGGAGTTCAAAGAGAAATCTCGGAATAATAGTGAAAAGAAGATGAATGTTTCCTTATGCACAAAGTGTGGAAAGAAGCATGGTGGAGATTGTCTAAAAGGGACTAGAAAATGTTTTAAGTGTGGAAAAGAATGTCATCGAGCAGCTGAGTGTCGAAGTAATGGAAAAAGGGTTTCTAATGATAAAGCAAACACTGCAGAGAACGCACCGCCAACACTTCAATGCTTCAAGTGCAAGGAAATGGGGCATTATGCTAATAATTGCCCTAATCCAAGGGTTAGTGATGATCAACATGAGCAACCACTGAAGGCAAAGGACAAAGTGAAATCACATGCGATCACTATTGGCAATGTTGAATATGACAACGATGTGGTGGAATGATTAAGTGTTTATGTAATGGGATTCCAAAATAATGTTGTATCATTGCGTATTGCAATATTTATTGATGTGGTATTCAAAGTGATTGATATATTTTTTGGAAATAATATGATATGCGCATAATGAAGATGAGAAAATGAAATGTTTAATAGTATTCATGAGCTCATGATTGATATAAGTACTAAGTGATATCATGGTTTGAGTATATAGAATTTTGAGGATTTTGGTATGTGGAAAGTGTTAACTTTTAACTGCACTCATGTTTTCACTAAGGTATTCAAGAGAATACACGATTAAGGACTTTGAATGTTTGGAATGTGACCAACAAGACATATCTTATGATATGTGGGGATCAACGACAGTATTAAATCTCTGGTAATCGATGTCACTATATTATGAGAGTGGACTGCAGTATTATGTACAAGCCTAAAGATTAGACTGGATTATGTTGGACATAAGTTAGTATTGTTTAAGGATAGAAGATTTTCGATATTATTGATGGGATGTTATAGTAACGTAGTTTTAGAAAAAGGGACAACCTACAGGACGGGCGACAGCCCATCGCTTCGGACAAGGCTGTAGGAATCGAACCCACAACCGAAGTGCGACTGGCCTTTATCGCCTACCACTAGCCTACAGGAAGTCCCTGTTTAGTAGAAACTAGTTTTATTATATTAAGCAGTATGATATATGAAGTATAAGTCCATATGTGATTAATCTCACTATAGATCGACTTATGTATATAGTTTTGCTAACCTTTTGTTTGAAACAGATGGAATGACCCGTCATTCTATCACATGATCTGCTAACACTTCACGAATAAAAAATTCAACTTCATTTATTTAAGAGATGAAGTGGAAATTGTTAAAGGCACGAACAACAGTGAGATTGTACCAAAATAAAGTAAGTGTTTATTCTAATTCAAATTCTTTAACATTAGGGAAATGATCTTGAAAACCAAAAATGTTGTCCTAGTTCTCTTATACCTGATGAATCAGATGGTACCTTATATCATCACAAATCTATGGATTTGTGATTACTGGCTTTTCCATAGCCATGTTCTCTACCACTCTCCATCAGAACATGATGCTTAGTTTTCTCTTCCATATACATATTTTCACCTATGTGGAAACCCAGTGATTAGTTTATTTGGGTAATCATTACATTTCATACTTTAGTTTTTAAAGCCAAGTTTTGGTATTCCCTTTTACTATGTGGGTTTCTATTAATGAAACTTTCAAATAGTAAACCATTTATAACCCCGACGAATTTCGAGGGCGAAATTCATTTTAAGGGGGGTAGAATGTAACAGCCCAAGATTTTATAAAAAAATATTCTTTTTAATTTTATTAATGTCTTGTGTTGTACGCTACACCAAAAGGAGCTTGCACAACACACATCCTTGACTTGTCTTGCATTACACGCAATCGCGACCTTCCTCGATAGCGTGTGTAGTACGCAATACCGAGTTTCACTAAACAACGATATGCTATAAAAATATTATTAAAACTAGCCGTTATGAATAGTAATAACCACTTTTTGAAATCCAGTAAATCATATTTTTTCAAAATGAACTTTATTTTTGGATTCGGAGTATCGAATTTAGCCTAGGTGAAATTTTGGTACTTTTCGGATAACTTTCATATTCTGATGAATAGTGAAAATTACTAAATTATAATTAAAAACAACTTTTTTAATCGAAATAATTAATAGTGATAAATCATTAATTTGAGTGGTTTTAAAGTATATTTAGAATATATTTTTACAATTTAATACAATGTTGGTCATTGGATGTAATTTCACATTTAAACTAGACATAAACAAGTGTCAATCTTTTGATAGATATTGTTTCTTAAAAACACGCTATTTGTTTTAACAGCGGGATTTAATTAGAAAATTAATTAATGCAACTTCTAGGTTATGAATTTGGTAAAATAGACTTCATTTTTGAATTCGGAATATGAAATATAGCTTAGGATGAAATTTTGGCATTGATCTGAAAAACATCAATTTTTGATGAATAGTGAAACTACTAAGTGGTAGGTTAAAAACTGAATTTTGCATAAAACGTAATTTTACCGCTTCTGTGAATGGAATTTCAAAAATCCGAGAGACACGGTTAATATCAAGGACTAAAATGTGGTTCAATGAGATGAAAATAATTTTTGGTGAATAGTAACTTTTTACTTTTTTTTACCGCGGTTAATAGTAAATAGGGTATCTAAGGGTAAATATGATATTAATATTACCCTAACACATGTCCTAATTCTATTGGACAAGTGGAATTCGACCAAAAACAAACTTAGGAATAAAATATGACCATTTAGGCCCACTTGGATTAGATTAGGACTTTTATTATTAATTTATTTAAAGAAGGGTTAAAATAGTTAAAATCAAAGTTTAATAAGTAAATCATTTTTAATATGGGGTTATACATAAGATAAATTCGACTATAAATATTCATTAGAAAGCTAAAAATCTTTCCTACATTATGGTATTTTATTTGTAATTTTTAGACATCAAATAATTTAATTTATTTATGACACAACGATGATGCAGTAATTATGTTATTAATGAAATATTGACATAATTGATGTTATAAACACCAAAATAAATGTAATTTGAGACTTTTTATGAATTCCACTAATTTTCTAGGTTACTATGATATATTAATGTTGATTTAATCAACTTGGTTCGAACATTTAATTCTGTTATGACTTTCACAAAAATCATATATCAAATAGTGTCAAAATTGACACAAAATAGTTTTTAAATCAAATATTATAATATTAATTGTTATTGTATTCCTAAAAATCTATGGTTTGGCCAAATGACTTAGATAAGGATATATATATTAATAAAAAACAATTTGAGGTTCGTTTGGCATGTTATAGTAAGTGTATTAACCATATAGTGTAAGAAAACAAAAAGACACGGTAAAAGTTAAATTATTTAACTTATAGTTAAATCTAATTGATAAGGTTAAAATAATACCCTAAACTTGTCTAAATCCTATTGGTTGATAGGATTTCAACCCATCCCCACTTTAGCTTCGAAATAAGACCCTTTGGAACCATTATAAACCGATTTTGACTTTAATATAAAATAATATTTTGAGATATTCCTAAGGTGCCCCTCTCCTCCCCTATAAAAGAACACCTCCTCCCCCTCCTCCTCACACCAATTTGAGCACTTAAGCTCTGCCAACCCCTGCCAAAATCTCTTCTCCACTTCCCTAGCAACATCCTAGAGGTTCTGGTCTTCCTCAAAGACCAATTTTAGTGCCCTAAGAGGAGGTCTCAAAGAGGCACTTCAAAGAAGAGGTAATTACCGTTACCAATTCTTTCATCTTTATTTCTTCTTCCACTTCTTCTTCTTAGGTTGTTTCATTATGAAGTAATAACATCAGTATCACTCATATACTGATATGTTATTATAAGTATGAAACAACCCTATTTCACCATCTATCCATCCTACGGAAAAAGAAATCACCGCGCATGCGTACGTACGGAATACCGTCTCCACGCCGTGGTGTAATCTATTTTCCACCACCACCTTACATGGATGGGTATAATGGTGTAAAGAATAACTATACATAGTTATTACAAAATTATATTGATTCTGATATATTGTATAATCCACTCCAATTCAATTCAATATTTATAGAAATGATATCATCGCTCGGGCGTACGTACGGACTACCGTCTCCACGACGCGATAAGATTCATTCTCCATGTTAACCATTTAAGAATGATTATAAAGTATATATAAGAAATAATAATGAAATATATGACATTATAAAGCTACTGGATTTATGTATATATATACATATGTATCTCATCTACTTACTTCCATTTCAAGACAATAAGGAAAGGAAAACAGCGTTCATGCGTACGTACGGACTACCGTCTCCATGAACGGTGTTTTTCATTTTATTTATCTACCTATTATATATATATATACTGAATATATATGATATATAAATCATATTTTATATTCTGGAAGTAAGTAAATCATGATATAAGTAATAATGATGTCAAGAACAACAAGTCAAAACACCTACGATAAATGAAACGATTTTACCCAAAACGCTTCTTTAACATGGAATTTACAAAAGAACGGGTAATATAATGTCATAAGTGAACCATATATGATATCATAACAATGAATATGATTCTGTAATAAGTCAATAACATGATTTAAATCATTATACAGGAGGTTCGGACACTTACAAATCAAGTCGGACCTAAGGTAAGGGAAATATCACAATCTCATTTTTATCCGAGATTGTTTATTCGTAAGTATTTACTGGGGTGTATTTTATCATCCACATCCATGTTTCATCAATATGTAATATTATTTCCATCCACCTAAAATTGTTTAAATCCATTTTTACCCTTCGGTGAGTTTTTAGTAAAAGAAATGAAAGGAATCTTTTGATGTTTTTCGTACGAGGTACTTTTTGACTTTTCCGAAAAAAGTACGAAGAATGTTTTTTTTAACTTATACGGCACGAACGGATTTTTACGGTTTTATAAAGCCTTATTTTCATGAACCTTCCTCCAAAATATTTCATGACTATTTTTAATAAAATCTCTTTCTTTTAAAATTGTATGATGTTTTGTGAAAAGAAATTGATTTTGAAGAAGAAAGGATATTTTCCTCAAGAATTCATTTCAAGTGTGTTATCAAAATTATTTTCCATCTAAGATAATAAAGGGTTCTGTTTCTATCCATATTTTTACATTGATTTGACTATGTTGTGATGGAATTATGTTTATGAATTCCTTTATCTTATATGAATGGTTTTATGATGTCATGTTGTTTAAGAATCCCATTTTTATTACATGGGTTATGCAATGATGTATGATTTATGATTTTGTGGCACACATAAGAAAGGATTCATTAAGAGATGGGTGGGACATATATCTCCCTCCAATACATTGGGTAAAGATTTCATATCTCATGAGATAGACATGGCTGGAATGGTAGGTTATACCGGTTCAGTGAAACAGGACTGAAACGAGGATTACTCGATTCAGAAAGGGACTTTGTCCACTAAGATAGTCTTGGCAATGAGTCTTGACTAACAAGAAATGATTCTCTATGATTATGTGTGTATGCCACAATGAGTAATGTTTTATGTTATGATTTCATTTCACTACTATGATTTATCCCATGTTATGAAATTATGTTCTCTTTTGCAGGTTACGATTTCCAAAAATGTTATGTTCTTATGAAAATTATGTGATTGATATTTCTTTTGTTTACCCTTACTGAGCATTTGAGCTCACCCTTTTATGTTTTCTTTTCCCTAGGATATAAAGAAAGGTTTTAGGTAAAAAAAAGGAAGATCTTTATGGGAGATTTTGAAGATCTTTCACCACGATTAGAAGATTATAGTCCGAGTTTCCAAAGACACTAAACTATTACGGTCCTTGTGTGTGTGTTTTTTTTGTAATGTACTAAGTATTCCACAAAAGTAATGTAATGTCCATGTACGATAAGCTACAGATCTCTACAGAGTCAATCTTCTCAAAAGAAAAAGTATGAAAAAGAAGTTAAATGAAACCTGATAATGATGGTGTAAAAATTTAAAATAGGTTCCAATCCCAAAAAACAATTTTTGAAAGATGTGAACAACCAGGTAATCTCGCTAAGGGTTTTATTTTTTTGTTACCGGAATAATATAATTTTCTTAACATGACTCATAAGCTGGAGGTGAAGAATGAAAAATCTCTTGTTGCTATAACTACCCTCAAATCATTTAAAGGTGAATGACCTTGGATTCTTGATAGTGGGTGTTCCTCATACATGATAAAAGATTTAAAATTTATGAATAATTTAAAAGACTTAAAAGAGGTAACTTGACATTCAACAAGGATGAAACAATAACAATTAAAGGTGTTGGATCAATTATCATTGGGAAAGAAAAGTTTAAATCTAAGATATATTTACATATTGATGAGTTGAAACATAACTTGTTGAGTGTTTCACAATTATGTGATGAAGTTACAAAGTTACCTTCGGGAAAGATTTTTTGTGTGTGCAAATTGATATGGATAAAAAGATAGTTACAAGAGGCCAATATACAAAGGGAAACTTATTTCAAGTTATTGAGGTAAAAAACTCTTGTTACTTGGGTATGGTAGAAGAAAATTAATTATAGCATAAAAGGATAGGAAACATGTGTCAAATAAAAAAGGGTAAGTTATGAATGAAATATTTTGTTCAATATATTCTTGATTTTCAATGAATAAGAGATTTTTGTTGCACTATTTTACAGAAGGGAAAAATTACAAAGTCTGTGTATAAGAAAGTTGAGATTTTTTCAAAACAACCCTTGGAACTTATTCATTTCGATATCTATGGACCAATGAGAAAACAATCAAAAAATGATGATAATTACTTCATCAACTGAATTGATTAATTTAATCACATTACTTGTTTTATTAATATGAAACATAAATCATATGCTATGTGAATGTTTAAAGGTGTCAGGAGGAAAGCTAAGAAGAAAAGTTACTATTCAATGAAAAAGTTAAAAAATAATAATGGTGATTAGTATAAGAATGGAGAATTTGAATGTTATCCTGAGAAGAATGGAATTTTGCATGATTATAGTTCCCTATACATACCTCAACAAAATGGGGTTGATGAATGAAAGAAAACAAGTTTGGTGGAAATGGGGAGAACTATGTCACTTGAACAAGGTCTTTCTCATTTGTATTGGAGGCAACCCAAGAGTATTGTTGTTTATATTCATAACTAATGTTTCTATAGTCCATGTTTGTATATGACTCCATAATAATTTTTTTTATAGAAAAACTAGATGTTTCAAAACACTTAAGTGTTTTCAATTGTCAATGCATTATAAATAAGAAAGGTGGAAATCTGGGAATGTTTGAGTGAAAAGGTGAAGATGGAATTTTTCGTAGTTATTCTCTAGAAGGAAGAGGATATATATGTTTCAACAAAGAAATAGAAAGAATTTTTTATTATACTAATTTGAAAGTTTTTTGGAAAATATATTAAGGATAAATATAATCAAACAGATAAGGAAGTTGAGTAAGATTAAGAAATTTTCGTCGACATTTCTGATAAGGATACATCAAATTGCAATCCTACTCCAAAACAAGAATCAGAGTCAACTATTTGATGTGATGAAGAAAAATCTCTAAAATCTCATCCCATGATTAGGAAGCTAGTGGAAACTCATGACATTATTGGTGATCAATATAAAAAGGTTCAAACAATAAGAACAACAAATTCTATTACACATACTTCTTTGTATTCAAAAATTGGGCTGAATGCTGTGAAATAAGATTTTGAGTATCTAGAATGGGTTCAGTCCATGAATGAAGAGTTAGACTAGATACAAAAGAATGATTCATAAGAACTCTTACCTAATATAGATAAAAAAATGTTATTGGTAAAAAGTGGGTTTCCCAGAACAAAATCAATGAATGAGGTGAAGTGATAATAATCAAGGAATGATTATTACGTAAAAGTTACTCTAAAATTGAAGGTGTTGATTTTGATGAAATATTTTCTCTGGTGGAAAGGTTAGAAACAATCATAATTTTTCTTGTTATTAATACACAATGGATTTACAAATTTTTTCAAATGTATGTAAATTCTGCAATTATAAATGTTGTTCTTAATGAGGAATAATACATTGAACAACCTTGTCGATTTATTGTTGGGAAAGAGAAAAGTTATATGTGCATATTTAACAAATCCTTGTATTCACTACAGAAATCCATGAGGGCATAGTATTCCAAACTGGATAATTTTTTAAGGAATATGATTTTTAAGAAAGGAAGGGTTGATAACAATATTTACATCAAATAAATT
Source organism: Viscum album (assembly GCA_963277665.1). Lineage (NCBI taxonomy): Eukaryota > Viridiplantae > Streptophyta > Magnoliopsida > Santalales > Viscaceae > Viscum > Viscum album. The sequence goes on along the minus strand of OY728148.1, from coordinate 955,254,046 downwards.
CAAGATTTTTCCGTCATCACTCTTATTTATATTAATGGAATTATCTTTTCTAGGAATAATGAAATATCTTGTGAAATGTTTTCTAAATAAATGAAAAAGTTGTTTGAGATTTGCATTTTGGGAGAAATGAAATACTTTATTGTGTTACAAATTTTATATAAGATGAAAGACATTTTTCTTTCTCAAAAATATTATGCTAAAGAAGTTCATAAAAATTTCGGTATAGAAAATTCAAAACTAGTTTACACTTCAATATCAGTGGGAACCAAGTTGAGTAAATATGGAGAACACAAGAAAGTTGATCAGAAAGAGTTTCCAAAGTTGATTGGAATTTTTTTATATTTTACTACCTTAGGAACCAATATTTTTTATTATGTTACCTTATGTGAAAGATTTTATAGTGATCCGAAATAATCTAATTTAATTTCTAGAAAAATAATCCTCAAATACATCAAAGGCCCAAAAAATTTCGAAATCAGGTATGATAACTTAGAAAGTATTAATTTTTTTGGATATTTAAAAGCTGATTCGGCAGTAAATGTTGATGATAGAAGATCCACATCAGGTGGAGTTTAATTTCCAGGTAAAAGTTATGTTTTTTGGAATATAAAGAAATAAAATTCAGTAACTCTCATTGAAACTGAATCTGAATATTTTTCTACTACAAAATCTACTACCCAACTTATGTGGATGAAGAATCAGTTAGAATAATAACTTGTTGAATTGAAGTTAACCTTTATCTTGGGTTGTGATAATCAATGTGGAATCTAACATTCCAAGAATCCGTTAAAACATTATCATTCAAAACATATTGATATCAACAATTATTTCATCAAATATCATGTGTAGAATAATGAGTTGAAGTTGGAGTTTTTTCCCTAAATCGGAAAAAGCTACTGACATTTTCACAAAACCATTACCCAGGGAGGAATTCTCTAAATTGATCTTGAACAAGGTCATCTAACATCTTTCTCATCAAGGTTGAGGTATGTTTTTTTGTTCCCACCCTCATCTTATCTTCGGAATGTACATTCAAGGGGGGATTTGTTTTATAAATCTATCCTTATGGAAGCATGTAAATAGAGAGAGTAGGAAATAAGTACGTTTATGAATTAATGGGATGTTTCAACAATTTACTTGGTAAGTGAGATGATGCTAAAGTTGGTCTTCAAAGTAATAAAAGTCAAAAAGAAAGTCATGATACTTGTTAAAAGTTTATTAAAGAAGAATGTTTATGTATATTAATCATTATGGTCTAAAGATCATCATAATGATATTTTTGGATACTGATTTGTTAAAAGGAAGGGTAGGATAGTCATAATAAAGGTTCTATTTTTCGGTCAGACCAAAATATAGAAGATTTAAATCCTTGAAGAAAGAAGTTTTTGAGAATCAAATTCAAAAAATAAATAAGTTACTAATGTTGATCCATCGAATTCAGTATTTCATCATATTAATTAGAGGTAGAATTGTTTTTTATAAAAATTAATTTGTATCATATTCAGAAGAGGACAAATTTGTTGATGTTGAAGTTGGTGATATCGGTCCATACTCGGTATGCCATAATAATCATCAAAGGAATAATTTTTTGGAACTGATGAATGAAAAGAAACGGAAAATTATGTGGTGGCCAATATGAAGAAGGAATTAATAGCTATATCAATAATTTAGTTGACCATTTAAAATAGTTTGAATTACTTTTTTTATAATTCAAGTGGGTCAAGAGAAGAGATGAATAATAATATACTGTTTTAAATTTTTATTCATCATAATGAAGCAATTCATAAGAACAAATTGAAATTGGAAATCAGAATTAGAATGATGTTTATATAAATTCTAAAGAAGAGTTGAAGTTGTGAGAATATTTGAGAGAGTTAAATAAGTGCTTAGAAGAGATTATGAAGTTAATATGAACCCAAAATTCAAAAGAATGTGTAGATTCAGAAATTTTGATTGAGTGGGATATTTTTAATGAATCCCACCCATTCCATTTTTTGGGTGAGTATAAAATGGAAAGTACATTTTACTTTTGATAGATGTACTATTCATTGATAAGAATAGAGAAGAAATATCTCTAAATAGAATAAGAGGTTTCCAAATTTTGTTTTGTTGTATTCAACTGGTCATCGTATTGGGCTGAATCATCGGACTCAGAAAATAATTTTGGGGCTTTTGGATTGAAGAAGAAGTGGTTCAAAATTTTCTGAACTGTATTCTAAAAAGGTAATATATTTTTCATATAGAGAAATAAAACTGGGATAATTGTACTGGGAGAATTGGATTGGGAAATCAGACTTATTTTTGTGGCAAAATTTAGAATTGTTCTTACCAAATTCTTGGTAATAAAATGATTAATTTTTTTTAAAAAATATATTTGTGAAAGTTGATAATGAATCACAATTTCATGTGTTGTTAAAAAACTTTGTATTTCATCATTTGTTATAGAAGGATCACATTCACTATTGAATTGTTTATATATAGCTACATGAGTGAAATGGAATATCCTACTCATTGTATTCCACACAAAAGGTTTATTTTCTAACAGATTGTGTGGTATTAGATAATTTCAAAATCATAGATTGGATGTAGCTATTCATGTGGAATAGTGATACTTATAAACTCATGTGTTCTTATAGTTGTGTGTTTTAATTTGTTTCAATAGGGAAAGAAATATTTAATAGGATTGTAACATTATTACATAATTAAAGAAATATAAAAGAAAAATATATCACTGATTCACTCTCTCCCCCTCTCAATGATTCAATTAGCTTTACTGGGAAATTACCATACAAGAACAGTGATTAGCCTCTTCTTGATCTCCTTAAAACATTCCTCATATCATTCATCCATAAATAATTTACCCCATTTTTTGGTAAATTAGTTAGTTGGCTAAAAAATAATGATAAATTTATCACAAAATGTAAATAGTAACCAGCTAATCTATAAAACTATAGATTTATATGACACTAGTGGGTCTAGGTTATTCTTCAATTTCCTTTTTCATTGAACTATACATATAAATTCCATCACTTGTGATCAAGTTCCCTAATAATGTGACTTCTTTCATCCAAAAGTCACACTTTTTTAACATAGAATTCTTTTTCTCCTTTCTTAATATCACCAACACAATCATTATATTATCATCATGTTCCTACTTAATCTTGGAATAAATGAGAATATAATCGATAAACACTACCAAAAATTTGTTGAGGTGGTCTCTAAATAATATATTCATCAAATCCATAATGATTATAAGAAAATTATTAAGTATGAAGGGAATTACTATTATCTCATTGTGCCCTTACCTTTTATGGAAAATAGTCTTTTGAATATCTTCCTTCTTCAACATTAGTGGATGATATCCATAAAAAAGATAAACCTTTGAAAATTATTTCACTCCTTGTAGTTGATTGAATAAGTTATAAATCCTTGGTTGAGGATAATTTTTAATTATGGTGATCTTGTTGATATCTTGGTAATTGATATACACCTATTTTGATCTATCTTTCTTCTTGACAAAGAGAATTGGTGCACCCCTAGGTGATGTACTAGGGAGTATGAACCAGTTTTCCAAATTCTCTTGTTGATACTTCTTTAACTCCTCCATTTCAATCAAGGACATTCTATATGGTAATATTGAGATAGGAGTGCCTCTGGGTATGAGATCTATTGGGAACTTTACCTCATGATCAGGGGATTCCAAGTAACTCTTTGAGAAATACATCAATGTATTCCCTAACAATAGGCATTTCCTCCAGGTTAATACCTTTATTTGACTTAACCATTTGGGAAATGTATTATTATTTATTGGGCATCAACACCATCACTTTTGATGGATTTTCCGAAGAAGATTCATGATCTTCCTTGCATTTTAAGATGATCATGGAATGGTTAAAATATAAATCTAGATTTTTTTTCCAATAGTTGATTTCTTCAATATACAATAAAAGCCAATACATGTCCAATATAGAATTAAATTTCAACAAATAAAATATAATAAGATTTCCAAGAAGAATCATCCAAAATATGATTATAGGAGAAGAGTCCAACACTTGGGTTGTAATGGTTACACCACTCTATTTTTTATGGATATCTCCACATAAAGGTATCGGGGCTTCAATTAAATAGTACTAGAAAAATTTTAGGATATTAATGAATCAGTAGAACCAGAATACAATAATAATTTTTCTATTATTTAGTGAATAGGTTTCATACCTTGTATGAATTCATTTTCACACTCCACTTCATTATTAGTGATGATATAAGCTTTCTCTTTCTCCTTTGACTTTGGTGATTTCTGACACTGTTTTCCCTCAAGGACATGTGATTTAGTGCTCTTTCTTGCATAACACCCTCGGTCCCTATATTTGAAGCATTGAACCATGGGTGGTGCATTAGTATTTTCCTTCCTTTCCTCTGTCATGTTGGTCAACTTATTCATGTATATTCAATATTCATTAGCTTGGTGTCCTTCTCTCCCACACTTGAATAATTTCCCCATCCCTTTGAGGCAATTAACATGATGCTTCTTCCTATATTTTTGACACGTGGGTAGTTGGATCCTATTTCCCAATTTGTCATTTGACCCACAATCATGAAACCCCATTCTTCTCTTATTATCTCCATAACCATGAGACCATTCATTGAACTCCATATCTACATTAAGAGCACATTTAACCACATCTTCAAAACTCCCAAATTCTTATATTTCAAGATTGTTTAGAAGGTATATTTTTTTAAAAATAAATAACATATCTATTTTTCTATAATTGTTGATAAAAAACCCAAGGAATACATTTTAAATCTTATGATGATTTCATCATAAGTCATGACAACTTCAAATTCCTTTTTATTTAGCTATATGAATTCTCTTTCAATCTTTTTTTGAAGAGTTCAATGGAAATTATTTGTAAGAAATATTTTCTTAAATTCTTCCCACCCCATATATTCCATTTAATCCTTTTGGCTTTTTGTTCATTACCAATTCCTATTATTGAATACATTCTCTTAATAAATGATAAATTTCAAGAGTCACCATCTCTTTATTAGAGAAATGGATCATAGAAATTATCTTCTTCATTGAGTTAACCCACTTTTCCACATCAAGTGGATTTGAAGTTCCACTAAACATCGATGGTGATTTTTTCTTTAAGGAATTAATGGATAATTGATCCTTATTGGGTGAATATGGAAATTCCACATAGTTCATGTTCTTAGTCATATCTCGAGACAACTATGTAATAACTTCCACAAAGATTTGAACTCAACCTCCCATGGAATTGGGTATCTCATTTGGATAATTCTTTCATTGTCACTCACATAGGTATGAGGCCTAGTTTATTCTAATTCCTAACATTTTCTAGAATAGAAAATGTTAGAACAAAAAATAAGTCAATAAATCATGAGTAATTTATTCTTTTATGAAATTAACGCTAAAAGAATATCTTATTGGATCCCTATGTCTATACTTTTATAAAAATAGTATTCTAGGATGTTTTACCTATACATATACTTTTACTAATGGTTTTTACTGTTGTTTTCTAATCATAATTCCTAGATTAACTAAACCATTCTTAGATACAAACTATAGTGTCCCTAATTTTTCATACATAACTATTATATCATTTTAAAGATAAAAAACATAATAGAGTAACATATCTAGGATCCAAAGGTTTATTTCATAGAAAAATGTGGCTCATAAATAACTTGTACATAATAAAACATAAAAATTTATTTAAATCCTTCTTCTTTATCCATCTAAAATCTCACATTATCCTTAGTACTTGCAATTACCTAAGGATATACATCTATGAAAGGGGTAAGATAAAATACCTATAAGAGGATGAATAAAAACATGATTCAATATAACATGGGTGAGCATAATCATTTTATCATAAGCCTAGGATCATTATCAATATAATGAGGTAAAATTTGATAAATTCATTGAATGTGGAAATGCATAAAAATGAAACATCATGTTATAGCGGTCAAATGCCACATATAGTTGTGAATAAATCTAGCATCATATTAACACGTAACATATGTGAATAATCATAACATCATTACTGTAAACTAATCTAGCATCATGTTCACATATAATAAACATTATCAAATGAGATAAAACACATTACCCAATGCATTTGAGGGCTATATAATTTTGGTCTAGTCATCACATCGTAATGTTCACATAATCATGCATGTCACCTAGAATGTGTAACAATCATTTCATGAAATAATCCATGGAAAGGATTGGGTTTTATGAGGATTTCAAAAATTATAATTTCACAAATAATATTCGGGTTCCAAAATGAAAAATGGAAAAAAAATTCTATAAGAATCAACATTCTTTAGTTAAGAATAAACAACTCAATAGGAGTCAAAGATGTATTTTGGAAAGAAGTTTTATTTTGGAAAATGATTGTATATTCTATAAAATCAAATAAAAAACATGAATATCCTAAAAAATAAGAGGGAGGAATAATGAAATTATATTTACGGAACATTAGAGGAAAATTTCTTCCAAATATGTCATGAAATATGGATAACACAATGAAAAAGATTTGGGTTCATGAATCCACTTTCCTTAATTATTTCTTTATTTTTTCACTTTTGCACCTCTTGATTAATAAACATATATTCATTATAAAACTAATAAATATGTTAATTATATCCATTTATACAATTATTTTTCAATTATAATCATTTTATTACATTTATTAATTTATATTGATGAAATTAAAGTGTTTTGATATCATGATTTTCCTAAAAATTTCCTGTTTCACTTTGATTTCTCAATTTTCATTTAGAGACGTTTATAGAAAAGTATGATTAAATCCATTAGATTATAATAAATGTAATTAATTATTTATATATTATATATAATTAATAATATCCATCCATTATGGTGGTTATAAGAATTGTATTCGAAATGTCTCCATAGGTAGTTAATCAACCTTTAACAGGATGTTGTTAAAAGAGTGGGAAAGATAAGTATTGAATTTATTTTTATCATAAATATGACAATTATATCATGTTTATATAGGTAATATAATTTTAAATTCTATAATAATTAGTTTTATAATATATGGTTTTTAAATTAATTGGTAAAAATAAGAATGATAATAAGAAAAAAAGGAAAAGTTAATAGAGACTTACACTCTCCTCAATGTAGCTTCTCTTGTAAGATGCTATAACATCTTTGGTGATTATAGTTGGATTGCTCCAAAATGTACCTAAGTAATGTAATGGTGTTTAGAGGGAGTATTTGGGAAGATATTGTACTTTGGATTGTTTGAGAGGAGTGTGTTTCCAAGGGAAGGGAGAGGGGTTATTTATACTTTAAGAGAGGTGTATTTTTATAATAAAATATTTAATAAAATAATATATCAAAGGAAAAACATGTAATAGTGCATTTTTGACAAAATAATTTATATATAAATATACTATAATGGGTTTAGGTCTTTAAATCCTCTTTATAATTTTAATTCATTAACTTATTAAAAAGAAAAGTGAAGAAAAAAATTGATATTTTAAGGAATCACTTTTGATTTTAGGTTTTGGAAAGTGATTTTTAGGTATGAGAATTAATTTTATTGTTTTATAATGACTCATTTATGAAATAAAATATATAATGGCCGAAAATAAATTTCTATAAAGTATTATGTCATTATTACATCATGAATGATGTAACTTAAGACACATCGATTATGTGAAAAACTATATTTTTATTATTCACCTAAAAATTGAAGTATTTCAGAAAATTACCAATAACTCAACAAAGAAAAATTTTAACATGATCATTTCAAAAATGATATTAATTTAATAAAAATAAATATGTAAAATAGGTAAAATATAATTTTTAACAGGAAAATAATGATTTTTACAAAATACATTAAAATACAGTTTATTAAAAATATTCTTTATTTTCTTTGAGGTTTTTATTCATGTGATTTATTTTATTGAATTCAAATATTTTTATTTACATAAATTAATCATTATAAATTTTATTTAAATCATAATTTACTATATTTTGGTAATATAATTCTTCTAATGGTTAGGTTACTATTCCCAACGATTAGGTTACTATTCCCATTGTCACATTACTATTCCAACAGTCACATTACCTTATACATATACCACTCAATTATTTCATTCAATATTCAAATAAATTCCTCTCAAGGTTCTACATTTCTATTTTAAATAATTTTTATTGGTTTTATATAATTTTTTTCTTTTATATAGTGTTGGTAGTGGGGCCAATAATTCTAGTAGATGAGGTCGGTCCATATTTTCTCATTTTAGCATTTATATTTTATAATTTTGTCCAGTTGTAATGTTTGGAAATTTAATTGTTTTCATTGATGATTAATGTAACAATATTTATTAATATTGTTTTTTATTGGTTTCTCTATATTTTTTATGAGTATAATATATAATATAATACAACAGAAGTTTATTCAGGAAACAAATTTTAATAATAAACATTATGTCATTACAATGGGGTAACACATCTCCTGCCTCAACCTAAACATTCTATAAAACTCTAGATACCTATCTGATGAGAAGTAGTTGAGTCCTTCCTATACTCTAGTACATATCTTACTCCCCTACCACTACTATACTATGAGAAGTTCTAAAAAACCTTATGAAGATGGCCCATCCTGCCGCAAACATGGAACTCCAAAGTGGTGTATGAAAACAATATTTTATTATGGTCTAACTTTCTAAACTAATGTACTACAATGGAATATTATCCTAAGATGGATTACCACTACCATAACTAGTCTTCATGTCATTTCCTTCGAAAAAACTGTCATAGAATCACTTCTTGGCACCAAAGTAAGTGATCATAGTTTACCCTGTAGAAATAGCCTGGCTACCCCTAGGTTCCTCTCTCTGATTATTTGATGTGATGAGTTCATGATTCATCAAATCTAAAAATATACTCAGAATAAAAACATTCACTTATGACCTAACCTCATAGTGAATACCATCCAAAAAATGTTTCTCCCAAGAGATCTCATCATTAGTTAAATATGGAACAAATCATTGAAGGGTGGTGAAATTTTCAACAAAGCCCATCACTAATATTATATCCTATATCAGATGCATGAAATAATGATCCTTATCATCCCTCAGAATCTATGGATAGAAGTGGCACAATAAATTCACCTCAAATTCCTTCCAATAAAACTCCTCCTTCTTCCCATACTGCTCTAGAGTATCCCACCAATGTTTGGTAGGTCCACTGAGCATATACATAACAAGATTCTCCCTCCTATCTGTGGGTGTCTCAGGATGCTTGAAGATTGTATAGATTGAATCAATCTAGAACTCATCTACCTTGGAGCCTCCCTCCCTAGTGAACATAGGTGGATGTTTTAGTTGAATATATCTCATCAACTCATACATCAAAGGCACGATGAAAATTGCCAAATTTTCCATGGATTGCATGACCCTTAAGAAGTTGTTGTGATGATGAACATACATTTGATCCTCAAGAGATACAGGAAGTTCCAGTTCATCTATGTTATGAGGTAACTGATTTTAATTCTCTTATAACTCAACTCGAAGAGGATGAGGAGTCATTTTTTTACTAAAAAACACACTCCTATAAACTTTGTCTAAAAATAAATTCAACCTTAAGAGGAAATAATAGTAGAGAACCATTACTCTGTGTCTCTCTAACCATGTATTATAAGTGTTTTATGAATAAATAATAGTATAAATCATTCCATTTATCAAATATAATAGATATATTATTTTACAATTCATATTGGAAGGTATATAACACCTGCAATAAACATGTCCCAGTCATGAACAATGCATGTCAATATATATATATATATATATACCCCTGTGTGCATATCATGATGCATGTATACTCATATCTCACCATACTAGTCCATGAGTGTAAATATCAATAATCAATAACATCACAAAATAATAACATCAGACAACATATAAATAAACCAAGTTGAAATAACATCAATTGTAACAAGAGAACAACATAAACAATAATCCCTTCCCTGGAACTCAAAATTTCCCCCTTACATGGGTTATATACTCTAATAAATAAGCTCATTACCAAGTCCTAATAGATTCTGGTCTCCTTTCTACTTTTTCCAAAAAAATAAAATAATAGAAAATAACAAGCTGGTCCTCTAATACCACTGTGTAATGTCCCCTGATCTGGTACTCTCTCACATGGTCAAAATGATTTGGTTATTAGACATCAAGAATGCATCCCTATATGCTAGAGGCTATTAACTAGTAGCGAGGATGTGATATTTATAGTGTGGAGACTATACCCAGTTTTAAAACATAGTGGAACCAAACCATAGTTATAAAAATTTGAGTAACAAAGAAATAGTGGAAATAGTATATCATACAGCTAGGAAAGTAAAAGGAGGAACCTATAATGATGAATAGTGTAATGACAAGATAAGATGGGTCTAAAAGTAACACTAAAACCAATAGAAACAAAATAATCTACTAACATTAAATAGTCCCAAAAGGCTCTAGTACTGATCTCCATTTCAGACCCATCTCCAAAATCCATCCCATCCAGTAATAAAAAAAAGAATCAAAAATAATGTCCCTTTCCCTTGTCCAAACATGCATCCATGTAATCTGTTCGAGTACCAAATGGTTCCCAAATAGGGTGTGAATAAAACTCTGTAGGTCGACACCACCATCCCTAAATACAACCTGTCTGATAATAATTATATGCAATAAAATGATAAATAGATGTATTAATTAACTAATTAATATAATATATCAATTAACTTATTTCAAAACCATGGTGAAATTTATTTAAGCATGTAACACAACCATTCCATATATATCCATATACCATGGAAAAATCAAACAATCAGGTAGCTCCCTTTGTATAATAATTTCATCCTCTGATCATCACCCTACATAAATGCATTTCCGTATGTGTCCTTGGGTGTAGCCTGGTATATAAGAATTTCAGCAAGTATCACTGGGAATTTCCTACTATATAAGCATTTCATCCTCCAAGAAAATCCATATATATATGAATTTTAGCATGTATCACTGGGACAAGCCTACTATATAATAATATAAACACTACTAGGATATCCTGTATATATATTCATTTCATCAGCAACTCAACAAGTCATAATAATATGGATATCATAATATAACATCATAAATCTCATTGGTTAATTATTAAAATTAGCATTTTTCTTTCAAATAAATGTTCATTTATCTCTCAAATGATCAACAATCATATCAATAATCAATAATAGAATGCATAGGGATTCTATATCAATAAATCACCTATGGTATCATGTCATACACACCATGATTTGAACAATTATCCAAGTTCTTTTTACTCAAATGTTTTCTCACCTAATAGGTATCCATAATCCATGTTTCATCAACCATTGAATCTAATGGAATCCAATCCATGATTTACTATAAATCAACTAATTAATTATACATGGAATCAATTAATTTAAATAGACATACTTTTCTAGAATTATGGTAATTTTCTCCAAAAAAGGCACTTTGTCATCAAATAAGACTTAGTCACTAAGGCTTAATTACAAAGGAAATCCCAACAAAATATGTCCAATGAAAACCTCAGAGTGGGACATACCTAGAAAAATATGGGATCTTATAATGATATTTGTTTCGAAAGGTTGATATTATGTTTCATCCATAACAAAAAAATATCTATATATCTAAACTTGATATATATGGATTTATTTTAATATTTTTAAATGAATGTGGCTTCTCTTATAAAAATAACATTTTTTACGGTAAGGTGAATTTAAATAACAATTTTTTCATCATATTACACAAACCAAGTAATGGAAATTGATAATGAAACTACATCACATAACTCGTGCCACAACCAATTATGGAATCATTTGTTTGGTCATATAATTGAAAAATGATTGACTATGTTATACCAAAATGGATATTTATATTCTTTTGAACTAAAACCAATTGGTATGGGTCACAATTATTTATATGGTAAAATGAATAAATCCCCATTTAGTAGACAAGGTTAAAGGTCTAATGAGATTCTTGAATTAGTTCATACATATGTGTCTGGACCATTTCCTATTGAGTTAGGGGTGGGTTCTCATACTTCATAAATTTTTCCGATGATTTTATTAGAAATGAATATGTCTACTTAATGAGGTATAAGTAAGGTTATTTTGATAGATTCAAGAAAAACAAGAATGAATATGGGAACCAAATTGGTAATATGATTAAGAAAATCCACTTATAACTTAGTGGAGAATATCTCAATCAAGAATTCATTGATTAAATATCGGAGTTTGGGATCCTATATTAACTCACTCCTCCTTATACACATAAGTGGAATGATGTAAGTGAAAGGAGGAACCACATCTTTTCGGACATTGTGAGATCAATGATGAGTCAAGGGAGTATTACATTATTCTTATAGGTATTTTAATTATAAAAATGTTGAAAAAATGTTAACAAAAGTTTCAAATAAAGTGATAAATAGTATATTAAGTTCCAAAGGACTGAATAATAACTCAGAAGTGGGGTTGAATTAGTTGTTCACTTTTATATGTTTCAATAGTTTTGAAAATATTAAACCCTGAAAATTGTTAATGTTTATATACTTATCATCTTTTAATAAATACTAATGTATGAAAAATTAGTAAAAAAGTAAATAACAAGAGATTTACAAGTTTCAACCTCAGTGTGAGAACCTATATCATTTTTATAGACACTCCTACGGGTCTATAGAAATTCCCTAAAATGAATAAGTTCATACAACTTGTGAAAACTCCCATTAGACACATTATATTTACTAATTGTAATTATTATACTTAATCCTATTGGTATATAAATTTTTCTTACAAAAAATTGAGATAAAACTAAAAAAATACTTTGTTAAAACTACACCACATATTCTCAGATCAGAATCATCTTTATTATGATATTGCGTATGATTCTGTCCATCCAATTGGGCTGGGTCTGATGGACTCAATCCAATGAATTCAGTCTGATGAATCCATTCTCAATATGCATTACTCAAACTCTTCTCAAATGCTCAGTCTGGTCATACTCAGTCCATTAATCAAAAAAATTATATTTTCAATCTTCTAATGAGATTTAGATGTGGAATGAAAACTTTGACATGATATCTATAGTGCTCTTCTTTTTACAATCTCATAAAAAATTTGAAATGTATGAATATACATTTCTTCGATTTATTGGCATCCCAAAAAGACAAATTTATGAAACAAAAAAACTTTTCCCACTTACTCAAATTAAAAAAAATCCAATATCTATACATATTTTAATTTCAAGTTTGACCACCTAAACTCATCACAAATATGATGAAATCATCTTATGTCTTCTTAATAATAATTATTCTCAGACTTCTAACATTTATTCAGTATAATAGAAATTACTCAACTCATTATGATGGAACTTCCTCATCTCATTATGATGAAAATTCTTCATCTCATTCTAAATTTAATTTCCTCATTAGAGTTAGTCTAATTAACTTTCTTTATCAGATTCAGTGTGATTGACATTCCTTGTCAGAGTTGGTCTTGATTGAATTTCCATCTTAGAGTTTGGTTGATTGAATTTCTTCCTCAGAGTCAGTTTAATTATCTTTCCTACTCAGATTCTACCTCATAGAACTTCCTCAGCATCAATCCAATGGAATTCTCATAATGATAGAATTATCACTATGATGGAATTTTATTTACGCTGGAAACTCCAATCTACCACTTTGAAATACTTCAAACCTCATCAACTATAACTCATTCGGACTTCTAAAAACTTCTATGCTCAATACTTCTGGATCTGATGAAAACATTTTTCTTGATTCCTAGATTCAATAAAATCTTCATGATTCCTCTATTTCTTAAAAATCATTTATCATTATAGTTTTCTTGATTTATGAGAAGTTCAATATTATCATAGTACTATATGACTTATATAGGAAAGCTTTACGACTTCCCTTACATTCAACACCTACTTTATTTCTAACCAAACTCGATATGATTGGTTGCACATATTCTCCCCCTTTTCGTCAGAAGGATGACATCACAAGTTCTACAGACAACTTATGATATTTGAGAATTAAAACCTAGAAAAGAAATATTTGACTAAAGGATAGAAAGTTTAAGAAATTTCTAACTCCTGACATCACTTTCTTCATTCAACCTATTTAGCAACATTATAACTTTCTAACCAACATTGAGTCATATGAAACTTGAACTTCATGTCAATGGATCTGAGACTGATGGTGTTTCTGGTAAAAAACTCTATCTTTTTGATGATTTTTATGACCAGTGGTGATTAGTTTGATACTTTTCATTTGGTGTTTCTCAGTTCAATCCTCTGTGTCTATAAAACAACTTTCTCAAAAACAAAACATTTCTCCCCCTTTATGTTTGGGTTCGAACATTCCAAAAATTTCACTTTTTTTCAAAATCATTCTTTTATAAAATATTAGTTATCAATAAATAAAAAAATTTATTAAAAAAAATCATGAAGGTTCTTCAATCTCCCCATTCGTATTTTTTAACAACACTCATTAATAACTTTTTCAACTCTCAGAAGAGTTTCACAATTCAACTTTTGTAAACAACTCATGCTTTTTGAATTTTACCAAAACACATCCTTTATTAAAAGACTGTTTAGACACCACACTAATAGATAAGTTATTTTTTATGAAAAAAATCCATCCTTTGGTGAGAATAAAATTTTATGGCCATGCTTAGATAAAATCCCCCTAACATATCACTTTTATCACTTTTATTTTTTTATAAATTTTATTTTCCTCTCCCCCATTACCTGATAAACACAACTTCATATTCATAAAATAAATATAATTAAAAACTTATTAAATAGTACAAAGATTTTACTTTTTATCCGCCTTTGTCAATATAATCCAACGCATGGAAGGGGACTTCCTTATGTGTTTTCGAAAGTCAGTATAGGAAGATGAACATGAATTTTCTACGTCAACTCATTAAACCATTATTTTGGAATCGACTTTGTGATGATATCAATAATTTGATACATCGTTGAGATAAATTCCAACAAAACATCTATAGTAGAAACTTTTTATTTTATAAAGTGAAACATTATATTTATGTGTTTTGATCTTGAATGTTGGACAAGATTTTTAGAAAGATCAATTGAAATCTGATTGTCATAAAGTGTCTTCAATAGTTTAGAAACCTTTATATTCAAATCTTCCAACTGAACATTCATCCACAATATCTGAGTACATACTTGAATATTGACAACATATTTTAATTCCACTATTCTCAAGGTTACTGAACTTTGATTCTTATTATAAAAATTTACACAACATTCACCCAAGAAAAATGTATCTCTTAAGTTTGATTTTATATCATTACAATCTCCCACCCAATCAATATTAGTATAACCACAAAACATCATCTCATAATTTATTTTTTATAACAAACCTTATTAATTTGTTCCTTTTACATATCTCAGAATTATCCTTCCTACCAACATATTTGACTCATTCAGATTACTTTGATAACTAGCACACAAATTTATAGCATAAAAAATATCAGGCTTGAGGTTATAAGGTAAATTATACTTCCTACCATCTTTCAAAAGTCTTTCTAATTCACACTTTTTCCAGACTCATCTTTACTCATCTTTATCCTCACTGAGATAAGAGTATAAACGTCTTTATACTCTATAATTCCAAATTTTTGTAACAATACCCTTGCATACATTTCTTAAGATAGGAAAATTTATTTTTCCTTATATTGAACTTATAAGACAAAGAAGAAAGTTAATTCTCACAACATTGATATTTCAAAATTATTTTTCATTTCCTAAGAAAATTATTTACCAAAATTTTCTTCATCCCCAGAAAAAATTATATTATCCACATGAACAATTACAATTCGAGTTCTAAAGTCAAAATCTTTCATATATAAGTTTCTATCAACTTTTTTTTTCGAAAATATCATCATTCTCAAATAATTTTCAATCTTAGAATACCATGAATGTGGATCTTGTTTTATCCCATATAAATCATTCTTCAATCTAAAAACTATGTTTTCATCCTTATCAAGTAGAAACCCAAATGGTTACTCATTGTAAACTTCTTCTTCAATTTATCCAAATTTATATATATCTGATACACATTGTAATTTGATGAGTAGGCACTACTCAAAACATTATAATAGTTTCTAACCATTAAATAATGGAAAATGATTCATAAAAATCTCCACCTTCAACCTGTGCAAAGCCTTTATAAAAAATACTAGATTTTTTTCTTGAATCTTCTCCATATTCCTTCAAAATATTTCTATAAACCAATTTTTTATGATAAAATTTTTATATTTAAGACATAAAACAAGTTCCTATGTTTCATTTTTCACAATTTGATCTAACTCTTCATTCATATAATTAACCCATTCTTTGTGTTGAATTGCTTATGAGACTGATTTTGGTTCAAATTTTGAGATGAGCGAAGTTTTATTTTCTATTATAATATTTCTTCTATCCTGAACTAGAGACTTCTAATGCCCAAAATATTTTTAGTTTCAAAATTTTTTTATGTAGGAAAATTCAGAGTTCCTCTTCCTTCTTCACTTTCCTCATCATACGATTCGTCTGTATATTCATGAACATTACTTTTATCACTTTCATTTTCATTGTAAAATTTCAGTTTTAATTCCTCAAAATCCCCATAAAATTTTGTTAAATAAGTTTGATTCTCAATAACTTCCACATAATATGACACCAACAAATTGTATAAACATTTTTTCCAATATTTGTAACTTCTTACATTGGGTGAATAATTAAAGTTCCTACATCAGCTTTCTCATCAAACATTCCCTGATCCAAATTTATTATTTTAAGAAAACATGGGATTCCAAAAACATCGATGTACTTAAATAAAGGGTTTTTCTCATAGAAAATATCATAATAACTCATGTTGGTTTCCAAAATTAATTTTTTTTCTAAACATGTAAAATAATACAAACAACTTCACTCCAGTAGAACATTGAAAGTTTTTATTCTTCTCACATGATTCTTCCCATTTCCACCAAACCTATATTCTTCCTTTCTACTACTCCATTTTTTTTGGGGTATATAGGGAACTATACTAATGTTTAATACCATGATCTCCAACATAATGTTTGAAATTATTTCTGGTAATCTCAATACCATTATCCATTCTCAATTTCTTTATATAAACCCCCATCTCTTTATCAACTTATTTTTTGAAAAACATGAACATTTCTATAGGCTCTGAGTTGTGTTTCAAAAACATTATTTTTTTCATTTGAGTGAAATCACCATTAAAATTGAAATATTATAAATATCCTTTTTTTATTGATGTCTCATTGACCCACATAAATTGGCATGAATGAGTTAAAGAGGCATGGTGGATGTAATCTCAACTTTCTTATGACTTTTATTAGTCATCTTCCCTTTCTAAAAATTAACACATAAATTCTCCTCCCTTCTTTTCAATTTTGGAAAATTTTGTAGATAAAAAACATTAAAAACTTTTTTCATTCTTTTCTTCCCAAGTTGGACAATTATTTGGCACCTCAACTTATACTCATCTTTGGCACTTAGATAACAGGAGTTTTTAAATTCTCTAACTTGAAAAAGATTTACACTAGTTCTTTCTCCTTCCGTGATAACTTTTTAATGTCTCACTAACCACAATCTGGTCCTGGTCCTCCTAAGACTCTATAAAAATATCAAACTTCTACACAAGACATGCCACATGAAGGAAAACCCCATGTATGGGTGAGTATTACAATACGTAGTAGGACACCCCAAACCCAAAAAATATACTGATAAAACTAATATTTTTAACAATTTTTATATGCATTTAAATTGTATTAACCCTCCTAATTTATCAATTTGATCTTTTATGGATCAAATTTGGATTTTTGGTGTGTTTTGATCTAAAATATGAAATGTGATTAAATTCTGGGTTTTTTATAGATTTTTATGTCAAGGGTATTTTGGTTATTTAAAAAAAATCTAATTCCACATTGAATGATTATTTTTATAGAATAATTATTTTAATTCCTTTAACTTTTTATTCTATACTAGTGGCTTATTTGAATATCTAAAGGCCCGAAAAAATCATAGATGTTTGGAAATTTTGTGAGCTGACAGGGTGGACCCCACCTCCGTAACGGATGTATAAATCAGGCTACACACCTACAATGGAGTTTATTATAAATAGATATGAATTAGGAAACATATATGCACTACCTAAATAAATATCATAGAGTTTGTCTCATATTATGGTGGCAAAGAGATGTTATACATTGAAGGAAGCTTCATGGAAAATTAATCTAGAAAAAAATACATTGTCAATAAAAAATACATAAATCCGTCTATAAAAGTCTAATAAATATTAAATTTTTAGGATGAATGAAAAAGTAATATATGAACAACTTTTATGAAGGATGGAATTTGTTAATCATCCATTTATATTTCCAAAAATGTTCAAACATGAGGAAGACAATTTCTTCCCATAAAAGGAGGGGAGCTCCCACCTCTCATCTCATCCCATTTTCCATCACATTTATTCCATGTAGCAAAGGGGATATCTCCACCGAGGGAGGACGTTCACAAATATATCCCTTATCATATTATTAATTATTTTATTTAATTTATTTTTTTAGATCTCAATTGTAATTTAGATTTTTAATAAATTCTGGCAAGGTTTAATTTTTGTGTTTTCGTCCACCCAACCACCCTCCTTTCTTCTCAATATTTTATCCGTATTTTCTTCTTTTTTTATTCTCATAATATCCACCATTACCTCTTACCCTAAAAAATGATATACGTACTCAATCCTTGGCTTAAGGGAGTTATGTGCCAATTTCATTTATTCTATGGTAAAATTCATAAGTTTTATTATGTTTTTGATGAGAAAGAGTGATGTGTACGGGTGTGGCGATAGCCCACCAGGATAGTAAAATTAAACTAATTTCTATTATTTTATTAAATTTTTCCCTCCCATATACTGAATACAAGATCTTATTATGATGGATTTGATCCATTCAGTGGTTGAAATGGCATACGATAGAGCCAAGTCTTGGAAGTTGTCACACTCACGACTGAGTTGTTCCATCAACCTTGATTAAAGTAGGAGGGGAACTTAAGATTGAAAAATGTATTAATGATTTCACAAAAATTAATAAAATAATAGTAATTCAAGAAGGAGATCTCGAAATTGAATTATCAATCTTTATTTAAACACCAACAACGAGAATGTTTGAACCCACAAACCAACCCCTAAATTCCAAGTTCATTATTCACTAATTAATTTTTTTCATTACATGTTAGTTTAGTATTTTCATTAATTATAATATCATAACCTTATTAAATTAATAAAACAATTAAAAATAATTAGTTTAGGTGAATTAAATTATGTGAGTTTACATATGAGAATGTTCTTCAAGTGAGACGAACCTGGTCATCCATTATACTACACTAAGAAAATTAAATTGCTTCTTACATGCCCTATGATAGGCGTGAATCATATAAAACAAAGGAAATACATTCATCTCTAAATAGGTATATTTCTAAAACACATATAACAAGAATATCCAGATATACTCAACAAAGACACACATTCTAGAGGTAAATCACAACCATATTATACTAGTCTATGATTCCATGTAGAATATTCCACAAAGCACTCACCTGAGAGAACACACTCCTGAATCTGATTTCACTGATGATGTCCGTCCAATAGGTACTTTTTATTGGGTATCTTCATGAGAAAGATCATGATAATAGTTTGAATAGAATTCAATACACAGATGAGGATCACTGGAAAGGCCATGGGGTGATACCAACAAATCAATCTGGATTAACCTGCTAAGTAGAGGATTTACTCCCATGTAGTGCTGGTCACATCGATACAAATAACTCCACCTGGGACATGAACATGAATTGAGGATGAAACTCTAGGACTCTTATAGGGATTCCAACAACTCTTTCTAGGAATTACAGCTGAAGGGATCGTTGTCCCGGGAGCAAAAAATGATTGCATACTAACACTCATAGAAAAGATAAAGGTAAAAAACCCTAACAAAATTTTTCCAAGATATAGAGTACAAGGGCTCCAAGACATGTAAAAAAGAGTTCACAGTGTATAGAATGGGTCACACTCCATTTCTTTTGAACCTAGTTCTTTCCCATGTAAATGGCACATCTCATCAGACTGTGTCCATGTAGTAGTACACACCAAGTATGTATCCCATTTACTCTAACCATGTGCTAGTAAACGTCACCATCCTATGCATGTCATCTCAAGTACCAGTACAAAGATTATCCTTTGAACATCTTCCCATGTAAGCAGCCCGTGTGATTTTTGAGTACATGCCGAGTGTCCCAGGTGATACCACATGCTATGTTAAAGGGGTCACATTCCGTGTGATATTTATCTTCATATGGAAACCCTAATCGAAGCTCATGTGTCCCCACACAATATATAGATCTAGATTAAACATTGTGTTGTTCATGATTTTTCAGAATCCCATATCTAATCCCACATTTTATCCAATGCCTCTAGATTTTGATCTGGCGATCGTTTCACCATGATATTGAAAATCCCAACTCATCCAATCCTTTTTGTCTATGAAGAATGAATTATGCCATTAAATCTACTCAAAAAATGAATCAAATTGTCATTCTTTGTTGTGTGTTGAAGAATGGTAAATTGGGTATCCTCTGTCTTCTAAATTTCTTTATGTCCATCAACACACCACTATCAGGATATTCCAATCTTTGATATGTGATATCGGATCGTTGCACTAAGAAATGGGTGCGCAATGATTGATTGATCGAGAATGCTCGTTACGAATGATGAATGGGGGGAGAAAATAAAAAGAACATATTGGAGTAACAAAACTTGATCGATGTTCATGTTTAACTTGATCCATCATTATTAGAATGAAAATCTGAATACTAAAATTAAAAATATATTCTCCAATCAAAACCTCATAAAATAAACTCATCCCACTTAATGATCAAACCCAGATAAATATTTTCATTGATTGATTCATATTGATTGTATAAATCAAGAATGGGGAAGAATAAAATAAAAATATATGCCCTACCTTGATACAAATCGATCACTAATGAATAATGGGGTTGTGTCGTGTTTTTTTGGTTAGATCATTTGAACTCTGCATGCATGCTATTTATGTCATTCCTAGGGTAAACCTCGCATTCTGAAATCAGTGGTACCATCAAATTTCTGATCAGGGTACCCGTTTAGAAGTTATTACACTTTTCCATGAAAACTCTGCATGCATGCTATTTAATATATTTCAAACATTTATTTTAGGAACAATGGCATCAGAATCGCACAACGTCTCAGGGCCTGGTCTCACAACTAATCTATATATTATCCAAAAATAGGTGCATGGAAAATCCTAGGCATTATAGTATGCCACCACTAATGACAAATAAAACAATATCTAATCAATAGCAAGTGTATGTAGTTTTATAAAAAAATTACAATTCATAAGTATATAGTTATCACATTATCAATTAATATTTATTTAACTATATAAACCATTGGGTTCCTGTAGACACTCATACCTCAATCCCCACTTCAACTATGTCAGAGGTTGAAGTATGTCTGAGGGACATCGTATCTTATAATTCCATTTTTGTCATTCAATACCTACTCTGAAATATTTTGGAGCCTAAATTATGTCTTATGAATATCATATCTCATAATTCCATTGATATCATTATTTAATTCATATTTTAATTCCAATGTTACCATTTGTACATCACACAATAGAATGTCTATGTTTCTATTCTTTAATTCACAACTAAAAGACCATGTTACCATTCATACCTTACACATTAGAATAATCTTGTTCACATTATCTATTTCATAACTAAATGCCCATGTTACAATTCATACCTTACACATTATAATGACCACGTTCCCATTTTTTAATTCACAACTAAATGACCATGTTACCATTCATAACACACAATTAATTCAACAATTAATTATTCACATAAATTCCGTTACAAATTACATAATAAGTTAAACATTACAATTCCATTAGTAAATTTAAAATTTAACTAATCATATAAATAACATTAATTAATTAAAAAAATAATTAATGACATAAAATACATTAATTAATTCCAAAATTAATTAATCACTTAAATACTATTAGTAAATTCAATAATCAATCAACCAAACAAATTATATTTCTAATTCAATAATTAGTTTATCACATAAATCCCCTTAATTAATTTTCTAATTAATTTAGTATGTAAATCCCATTAATTAATTATTCAATTAATTAATCAATATCCTAAACTAAAAATCACATAATTAATTCCAAAATTAATTATCTCAATCACAATCTCAATAGATCATAATTATTTCCACAATTAAATATCTCATTCTTAAAATCTTAATATCTCATAATTGATTCTACAATTATGTATCTCAATCTATAATTCCCAAAATCCCCAATTTCTGATCTCCTCAATTAATTAATTCAACAAATTAATTAATTCAATTAAGAACATAATTTATAAACATCTTATAGAAATTATACATTTAAATACATGTAATTTAACTAAATACTTTGAGATTTGAATTATAGACAACCAACCTCAATTCATTGATGATCGATCACCTAATAAAAATCCTAATAATTTTAGAAGAACAATTATACAGAATGTGATTCAAATTTAAAACCCTAAATCAAGATAAAATCAATAAAGATCACTTAAATATTGATATAGATCTACAATACTAGATCCAGATCCATAAATACATGTCTATATCCAATCATAATAGGAATAAAACCCCCTTTCTAGAATAGGATAATAAAGGTTATGGAATAGGAAACCAAGTGAGGTAAGATCCTTTGACAGGGAGGGGTGATGATCTTCAACCCAGGCTTAAAATAACAAATTAAAAAGGTTGTTAAGTCTTTTAATCCATAAACTATTCTCCAAAATCGTGAAATATTATCTTGGGGTAAATGGGGATCAAATAGCAGTTAAATGGTGGTTTTGGTGATTAAAAATCTAATTTTAGGGTGATTTAAAAATTCATGCATGGTTTGTTGGGCTGGGGAGCACGGTTTCTCCTAAATGTGCACCTAAATGTGAACCTTTATTATGGGGGTTCATAGTTTCTCAGAATAGGGTGTACATATTGACAAACTGTG
Source organism: Viscum album (assembly GCA_963277665.1). Lineage (NCBI taxonomy): Eukaryota > Viridiplantae > Streptophyta > Magnoliopsida > Santalales > Viscaceae > Viscum > Viscum album. The sequence goes on along the minus strand of OY728148.1, from coordinate 955,230,812 downwards.
TGTCAACCATGTAATTCTTCTCTGTCGAATGTTGTATGGTTTGCTGGGCAGGGGTGGACGATTAGGGAAAACCGTGAGACAACTATGCAATACCTTTCTCCCTTAAATTTTTCTAAATTTTTCACTCAAACACACCCCAAGGTAAAACCCAACCAAAGAACACTGAAACAAGTCAAAAATAATTACCTGAAATTAAGACCAAGTCATCTTCACTAATGGTTTGGATCTTACAATCTCACCAACTTATAACATCTTATCTATGCGCTGCACTCCCAACAATCTCTAGGATTATGAGTCAAAAATATTTGGACAATAATCCCACATATCTTCCTTCCTTTCCCATGTCTCCTCCCACACTTTCCCATGTTTCCACAATTCACAAACTATAGGCATGTTATTTCCCTACAACACATTCTCACTGTGATTCAACACACGTATTAGATGTTATTCGATGAAAAAATCTATCTCAATCTCAACATCATCCATATTGATCACATTAGAAGGTTTGGGGTGATACTAACATAGTTTTGACACTTATAAAACATCATACATAGCATTGTATTCTTTGGAAGAGCCAATCGGTATACCACTAGCTTGATTCTCTACACCACTTCAAATGGTCCAACAAACTTGGGTGCCCACTTGCCCTGTCTCTATATTATATAGTGATTGAATCTGGGAAACACTGAAATAAATACAACATCAACCTCTGTAAACTCTATGTGTCATTTATTTCTATCTGTGTATAACTTCTATCTAGTTTGGGTCGTATCCAAATATTTCATAACCAACTGTACATGCTCTATTGTGTCATACACGCGACTTGGTCCCAAAAACATAGACTCACTTACCTCCTTCCATACTAGAGGTGGTATTCATGGCCTACTATAAAGAGCCTCACATGGTTACATCTATATAGTTTCCCAATAATTATTAGTATGGGTGTACTCCACTAGTTCTAGGTGATTCTCCCAAGACCTACTGATGTTTAGAACACATGCTCACAACATATCTTCAAGCTCATGTATAATATTCTCTGACCACCCATCTTTCAGTGGGTGGAAATTCTAACTCAATAAATCCTACATACCAAGCACCATCTGCAATCCCTATAATAATCATGAAGTAAAACACAAGTTTCAGTCTGAAAAAATATTTTGTGGCACCTTGAGCATACAAACTATCAAACAAACATACAAATATCCCAATTGCTCCACTGGGATGGTATCCCATATATTCATGAAATTTACTACCTTTTTCAGTCTATCCACAATAACCCAAATATAATTATTCTTCTAAGGAATCCTCTGGAGAGTCAACACAAAGTCCATGGTCACTTTGTTCCACTTCCATTCTATAATGAGCAATGAATATACTAAACCTATAGGTCATTAATTCTCGGCCTTCACCTACTGATAGGTTTAGAATCATGTCACAAACCTTATTATTTTATTTTTCATTTCCAACCATCAAAACTATCTATGTAGTTCAGGGTGCATTTTGGTCACACCTAGATGTACCACCCACTTCGAGGAAAGAAGCTCACACATTAGCTTGTGTCGCATTCTTTTAGGTATGGCAACCTGATTCCTGATATAGATGACCTCGTCCTCATCTATGCTCCAATCAAAAGGTTACTCCCCACCTTCAAGGTTTTCCCTCAAGGTAAAACATTATAAATCCACATAATTCCTATCTTAGATCTATCACAAAAATGTATACTCCAATGAAAATATTACGAGAGTCATCTAATCCTAACTCTCCTAAAAAACAATGTGTATCTCGTCCAGTAAATACATCATCTTCCACTCAACACTAGACTCCTGAACCACCTGAGATTGAGTCTTCCTGCTCAAAGCATCATCATCAATGCTCGCCTTTCCAGTCATATATGTTGGCTCAAAATTGAATGGCTGCAAATACTCAACCCATCTCTATTATCGAAGATTCAAGTCTCACTGTGAAAATATGTACTTTAATCTCTTGTGATCAATATACACAGCAAAACAATTTCACAATAGATAATGTCCCCAAAACATTAAAACATAAACCATTATAGCCATCGTGAGGTCATATGTAGGGTAGTTCGGTTCATGGGGCCTCAACTTCAAAGACACATAAACCACAAATTGATCTCCTTGCATCAAAAAAATCCAATTACAATCCCAGAAGTGTCACAATAAACTGTGTACTTCTCACCTTTCTCGGGTGGGATCAATATTGGTACTGATTCCAAAATCGTCTTCATCTCCTAGAATGAATTATCACAATCTTATGACAAATAAAACATTATCCCTTTTTTGGTCAAGACCGTCAGCAATGTTTCCAATCAGTAAATGTACTGAATGAACATCAAATAATATTCAAAAATTCCTAGAAATCTAGGGATATCAAACAGGCTCTTGGGATTCTCTCATGAATTGACTATCTGAACCTCCTCAAGATTTACATACACACATTACTCCGAGATGATGCTAACCATGAAGTGTGCATGATCGATCCAAAAAATTGTACATAGAAATCTTTATGTATAGACAATTCTATCTTAGTGTACTTAGGATGATATCAAGATGTTGGTCATAATAATCATGTTTCATAGAGTGCAACAGGATGTCTTCCACAAACACTACCACAAACTGATCTAGGTATAGATTAAAGATTTTCTTCATTAAGTCCATAAACATTACTGGTGTGTTCGTCATCCCAAGAAATATTATGATGAAATAATATAGTTCATACATGCTTCTAAATTCATCCCTTGGTATATCAAAAGACTAAACTCTCAATTTAGGATACCCTAATATTATGTCAATCTTTGAGAACACACATGCTCCTCTCAACTGGTAAAATAGGTCATCGATATGGGGGAGAGGATACTGGTTCTTCACAGTCATCTGGTTCAACATTCATTAATCAACACATAAGCATAAACTCCTATCATCCATCTTTTCAAACAACACTAGTGAAACCCAATGTGACATACTTAGACAAATAAATACCTTATCCTCTAAGTCCTCCAGCTGAGTCTTGTGCTCTTGAATATATTCTGATGCCATTCTATATGGTGGAATAGAAATCATCTCTTCCCCCGGTATGAACTCAATGCTAAATTCCACATATCTCTCAGGTGAAATCCTTGAGAAATATTAAGTAAACTCATCCTAAAACCTATCGACTAAGTGTGTAAATACATCTCATTTTACACCGCCATCATGCATAAATAAACTTGAAACATGGGTTGTGATCTCTCCAATTTGATGAGTAATTTGCCATACTCGAAACGCCTCAATATCCCACTCTCCATAGTGAATATATTTGTAATCCTTAGGAGATGTAATGGTCACTCTCTTATGGTAAAAATCAATGTGGGGGACAATATGATACTAACCAATCCATACCCATAATTAGTTCAATGCCTGACATGTATATGATATAAATATCCCATAGAAATAGATACTACTCAACCTCAAGAGTACACCCCTTGCACACACAAAAATGTCTCTTGGCCAAACTCGATGATGTCTGTTTATCATCAACACCCCACTCACAAACTCCATCATGAGGCTCAAACCATTAACAACATTTTTAGAAATAAATGAATGATAGGAACCGATATCAAATAAGACACTAGATATCATATAAGCTATAAAAATTTTACCTCTCACTATCAATGGTATATCCTTGATATCCACATGTGTAGGGTGAATAGAATGCAACGATCTTACCCCACTTCCCTGTGATTCAATCTAAGTCCCCTATGTCTCACTACTCTACTAATATGAGTGATATTACCCTAAAGCTCCACATACACTACCTTTACCACCTTGTCCAGTAGAACTCCCAATGCAAGACTGATATAGTGAATAATATCCTCTTCATGCACTCTGATTGTAACTTGCTATACCCTTAGTACTCATCTATCGCTGGGTCCTATAGAACTTTTGTAGATGTCCCATCATTCTGGAAGACTGTAACTATATTGGTGGTTGAGGTAACTATCTTCAATAGTTTCCTACTCTTCCACACTGGTGATAGATCACTTGATTAAGGTCCTATGCAACTTTTCCCTCTTTTTAGGTACTCTGTTTCCCACTGCCCTGGTTGATGTATTTATAGAAATGATTCTTACTCTCAGAAGTCATACCTTCTAATCATCCAAATGGAACCATATTTCCTACACTGGAAGCCTCTTCAAGTTACCAATATCTATGATATCCTTATCCACCACCTCAGTAAACTCCTTTAACTGAAAATGGTTAACTTGGGACTTAATCTCACATTTAAGCCCATCCCAAAAATGTCTCGCAGTTATTATCTCATCCACTACCAATGCTAGATAAAAGTGTTCCAAATGTGTAAAGTGTCTATCATAGTCTATCACATAAATACTCCCCCAAGTAAACCTCATGAACTCAGCTAGTCTCTCCTACCTCAGTATCTCTGGATAGAAGTACTCTAGAAACTTATCCAACAGTTCCCTCCATAACATACCATTAGCCTATACAGTCCACGCCTAAACATACCAAAAATGATTCAATTGTCCTCGTATCATGTAAGAAACCAACATGACCATCCTCTCTACAGGAGTCTCAAATTGGTCAATTATAGTCTCGATGGACTCAACCCAAAAATCATCTCTCTCAGGTCCAGCCTCTCCAATAAAAGAAGGAGGGTTTTGAATTTGTATCTCCATTTTTAGATCAAACATAATCTTCACAACCCACCCTGGGTCTCTTCCCACGAATTTCATGAAGTGGTAAATGTTCTCTTGGAACTTCTCCCTGAATTCATCACCTGACACAATTGGTGCCTTAGTTCCTACTACTGGTAGATCATCTCTAGCCATATCCTCATGTTATCCTCTTAATAAGCGCCGTCATAGAGAAATATCTACACCATTACAAATAGGTACCTTAGGGCACCTTTTACAAAATTAATACATTTAAGGTAAAATAAAATATTCCACAACAATTCATTTCCCAAAACCCGACCACATAGTCAAAACTGAGGTGTTATCACTGCCCTTAATAATCATAATCCTTAGTCCTAGAAAACAAGGGTAAACACATTCTAATTATTCATGTTTCTCATTTAGACACCCATTTATTCTCTTCTTACATCATTCTACAATCTTTATCAATTTCATGTTAGGTTCTATTTTCATTTCAATTTTACAAGCAAGGAAATACATTTCATGTTCAATAACATACCCATAACCGATTTTTCTATGTGTGCCTAAAATGATGCATGTCACAATTACCCTAAGTTCCTAGAATGATGCATGTAACTCAAATCTTGTGCCATACTGGTCCATGAGTCAAAACAGAGAAAAAATTAAAATCAATTATCACAACACACAATAAGTGTGTCACCTAAGTAGAAATAATATTCAACTGTAACAGCAAATTGGAATAACAACAATCCCACAATGGGTACTTGGGTTCTCCCCCATACATGAGTTTGCTACTCCCATGCATGAGATCATAACCAAGGCCCGCCTCTTTCTAGTTTCATGTCTACCTTTACCAAATAGTAATACAAAATAAAAAGGAAAAGAAAAATGGACTCTGATACCAATTTGTAATGTCCTGACCAAGGTCCCACATGTCGGTGCCTCGAGTCGGTCAGTCACATGACTCCAGGTGTGCCTCCCCGTATAGTAGAGGATACCGAATAGCAATTAGGGTCTCAAATGTCAATAATGGGGAGACTATACCCCCTTATATCAGATTAAATACAATAGAAATAAATAAGAAACAATAACTAAATAACATGTAATCATAACCTGAAATAACTGGTATCACGAGATGGATAAAAGTGTAAATACAATATAAAAACTAAAAAAGAAAATATGCCATGCCAATGTATGAGTCAAGTGTCTAAAATAAAACACAAAATAAATACACTGATGACACCCCTAATTGGGTCCCGAATCTCTTCTAGTTCCCTCATCTATGCTCTATCCCATGTCATCCATATACCAATGATATTTTTCCGTTAACGTATCTAGAAAACACAAATTCTATTGGGGTACTAATAAGGTAGCCCGAGTAGGGTGTGAGTACAGCTCAGTAGGCCACCACCAATGGTGTATAAAAAATATATAGTTAATAGAACGTGTATTCAGTTGTATAAATACATAATTACAATTCATAAGTAAATAGTTATCACATTATCAATTAATTTTTATTTAACAACAAAAACCCTCGAACTGTCATGGACACTCGTACCTTAATGCTTGCTTTGACTCATTCTGAAGCATGAAGCATGATGGGTTGGGGTACATGGTTAGGGAAAACCATAACCCACCCAGGAATTTATCTTCTCCCTTCCAATTTTATCTAATTTTCTCCCAAACACACCCCAAGGTAAAACCCAACCTGTAGTATTCTCAAACATGAAAAAAATAAATACTTGCAATTAATCTTTAGTCATCTTCAGGAAAGGTCGGGATCTTACACAAATAATTTAATTTACTCTCATGAAGTATGCATCAATGGATTCTTCATCTCTCATTCTTATGTCTTCATACTTACTATTACAAATTTCTATCTTTTCTTCCTTCACTTTAGTATTCCCATTGAATATACTTTCCATCTTATCCCACATACTCTTTGTCATTTTGAAACCCATCACCTTCATATAACCATTTTCTGAAAAGGACATAAGAATAGAATTTCTAGCTTTCCCATCAACTTATATATTTATTTTACTAATAAACAACATAAGATAATCTTTCTTAATAGGTTTAATACCAATTTTAGTAGCATCAATAACTTCTAGGCCAAAATATTGGAGATAGAGAATCATCTAATTTTTCCATCCATAATAATTTTTTCCATCAGATGTAGGAATTCCTCTACTATTGATAGAATTGATATTATCCATGATAAGGATTAAATAAGGGAACCTTCCCTATGATACCAATTAAATATTCAAAGGATTAAATATCAACTTAGAAGGGGGTTGAATTATTTGGTCACTTTTATAAGTTGCAATAATTTTAAAAAACATAACCCTTGAAACCTGTTAAAGTTTGTATACTTATTTTCTTTTAGTAAATACCCATGCATGAAAATTTATGAAATAATGTAATAACATGTATGATTTAAAATGTTTTTCCTTGGTGTGAGAACCTACATCATTTACATAGCCACTCTTGTGGGTCTATATAAATTTCCTATAATGAATAAGTGAATACAACTTGTGCCAACTCATGCTAGATAGCTTCTATATCTCAGTAGAAATTATTATACTAACTCCCATCACCTTAACTTTTTCATTACAAACAATTAAGCCAAAATAAAATAATAAAGGCTTTCTTCAAACCTCTCAACAAATTCTCTATCTGGAAACCTGAGTCCAATGTGGCAATCCATGATTCTATCATTTTGATGGGGATGGGTTCAATGGACTTAGTCCAATGAATTTAGTCTAATAGAAACAGTACAATGAACTCATTATCAATATATATTACTCAAAATCTTCTAAAATTTTTAGTCAGATATTCCTTAGTTCGGTAAACAAAACATTATGATGTCCAACCTTATAATTAGGTCTCAGTCCAAAAAGATAACATTGACATGAATTCTATAGTGCTCCACCTTTTCCAATCACATAAAAAAGATGTAATGTACGAATGTATTGTTCTTCTATTAATAGGAATCATATAAATACAAAAGAAAGAAACTAGAAAACTTTTCCTACATAATTAAATTCAAAAACATCATGATCTACACATATTTGAATTTGAATTTTGACCACTTAAACTCTTCACAAATCTGTTGAAATATTATTGAGTCTTATTTGTAATTATTATTATCAGACTACCTAAATTTTCTTTGGTATGATGGAACATCATTAGATCATTATGATGTAACTTACTTTGCTCATTAGTATGGAACTTCCTCAACTCATTATGACGGAACTTCCTCATCTCATTCTGAATTGACTTTCCTCATCAGAGTTACTATCGATGAATTTTTTCTTAGAGTTAGTCTAATTGACATTTGTTCTCAAAGGCAATCTTGATTTAATTTCCTTCTCAAAGTCATTATGATTTAATTTCTTCCTCAGAGTCAATCTAATTGAATTTCCTTCTCATATTTAGTCTGATGGAACATCCTTAGCTTTAGTCTGATAGAATCCTAATAACGATGGAATTCTCATTATGATGGAAACTGAATTCTGCAACATTGAAATTATTCAAACATCCCTATCTATAACTCATTCATACTTCTAAATAATTATTTTATATGTGCATCTAGATCCGATGAAAACTTTTTATTGATTCCTATAACTAAGAACATTTTATGATTCCTCCATTTCTTCAAAATCTTTTATCATGATAGTTTTGATGATTTATGATAACTTCAATATTGGAAAAGCACCCTCTGACTTACATAGAAAATTATTATGACGTATATTACTTTAAAAACCTTGTTTCATTTCAACCAAAACACAATATTAATGGTTTCACCTATTCTCCCCCTTTTCTTTATAAGTATTGTATCAAAATTTTTGTAGACAATTTATGATAATTGAGAATTAAAAACTAAAAAATCATCATCTTACTGAAGGTTAGAAAGATTAAAACTTTCTAACACCTAATATCACTATCTTCATTAAAACTCTTCAACAATATTCTAATATTATAACCAACACTAAGTCGAATGAAACTTGTACTTTGTGCTATTTGATCTAAGACCAATGATGTGTCTGATCAACAACATTATTATTCCAACAACTTATCTGATTGGTGGTACACAGTTTGATACTTTGTGTTTGGTGTTACTCATTCTGATTATCTGTATCCTGAAAACAACTTTCTCTAAAACAAAACATTCCTCCCTATTTTGTATAGGTTTTAAAATTTAGAAACATTTACCAGTTTTTCAAAAACCATTATTTGTCAAACGATTAGTTCTCTACAAATACAAAACGTTTTAAAAAAACATCACAATGGTTATTCAGTATACCATACCATTTATGAAATGGAATGTAACCTATGATTTCCTACTTTCATTTTTTGGTTTGGAAAGAGTTTTTTAAGGCCTATTTTAGGAAGAAACATTAACCATGAGGTTTAGATTTTGACTTTATAGGATAACTCAAAGAAACAATGGGATATTACCAATATGAACCCTTAGAAAAAAAGTAATATTGGAAAGACATTCCATATTCCATGAGAGGGAAAAAATCTCTAAAAGTGACGGTGGGATGGAGATAGAATAAGATGAAGTTGAGAGTCAAGGTACAAAAGACTTGTCATAGGAATAGGTTCTATAAATCCCCATGTATGAAGAAACTATTCTAGAGGCACAAGAAATGTGTGGGAGTATAAGAGATGTTAGAGAACCAGAATGGTATGGTTTTCTTGTCACCAAGGATAGTTACTAATTATTAGTTTATAATAATGATCCTATAACCTAAAAGGAAGCAGTAAGTTGCACAGATGGTGCCAAGTGATAATAATCCATCAATTCTAAAATGGATTCCATCTACCAAAATCAAGTCTATATTTTGGTAGATCCTACAATGGATGTAAAACCCGTTGGTTGCAAGTGGGTATTCAATAAGAAACTAGACATAGATGGAAAATTAAGTACCTTTAAGGTATGAATAGTTGTACATGGATTGAAATAGAATCAAAAAATTAAATGAGATAAAACTTTTACACCAGTTGTAATGTTGAGATCCATAAGAATTATACTTGACATTAAGGCTTGTCGTGACTATGAGATTTGAGAAATAGATGTCAAAACTGCCTTACATAATGGGAACCATCAAGAATATGTTGATATAAAACAACCTGAAGGGTCTGTGACTCCAAAGGATGAATATATATGCAAATTAAAAAATAGTCCATTTATGGATTAAATCAATTATCTAGGAAATGGAACATTCATTTTTGATGACTCAATAATAGAATGTCGTTTCATAAAGAATGAGTGTGATCATTGTGTCTACAAACAATTTTGTGGGATTGCATTCATTTTCGTAATAGTATATGTTAATGACATATTACTTATAGGAAATCAAATACCAGTCTTATAGTTTTTTAAGATGTGGTTGAATAAATTCATCTCTATAAAGGACTTGGGTGAGACATCATATATATTTGGAATGGGGCTTCATTAATAGAGTTCTCGAGAAGATGGGAGGATCAAACTGGGCATGTGATTTTATTATCAGGTGCATCTGCTAGCTATGGATGGTGGTGTCTTTTATGGGAAAATCACAGGTGTTCTTTAAAACCATTCTTGGCCTTCAGCAAGGCGATCCACTTTCCCCAAGTTTATTAATTATCATGAAAAACACTCTAAGTATGATGATCATCAAAGGCGTTCATGAAGGAGCCATAGGTCCATTCTGAAGGATGCTTGGTCTCCCCCAGGGTCTCATTTGATGTTTGTGGATGATTCTATAGTGTTTATGAATGTCGGGTGGAGGTCCCTTCAGACACTGAATCAGATTCTTGCGGATTACTGCGATTGGAGCGGACAACTCATAAACAGGGAGAAGAGAAAATTCTACACTCCGGCCTCTTGCAATCTGAGGAGGGGTGGATAGGATGGAGAAAATTATGGGAATGGGGAGAGGCTTTTTTCCCATGGATTATCTTGGCATCCCTATCACGGCAGGCCAGTTTCGAATCAGAGACTTCGACAAAGTGGTGAACAGAATTATGGATCGTATCCTGAATTTGAAAAATCACATTCTCCCCATCAGAGGACGTATCACCTTGGTTAATAGAATGCTTTTAGAAATCATGGTGCATGCCATGGCTTCCAAAAGTGTGCCGAAGTGGGTCATAAGTTCTATCGACAGGATTCTTGCGCGCTTCATCTGGGACGCGTCAGGTGAGGGAAAGCGACAGTGGGTGTCATGGGGAAAGTTGGCGTGGCCCATTTGTGAAGGGGGGATCAATGTCAGGAGCATGCCGGAGACTACTCACTTCCTACATGCAAAGATTTCATGGGAGTCCATTGAAGCTAAAACCTTCTGTGGGTGATACCAATCCCAGAGATATAAAGGCGATATGGTTTTCGGGTCAGCTAGGGGGTCTCCACTCTAGTCCTCTGTGTTTAACATCATTCTGACTCTCATTCCGCTCTCTCGTTGGATTGTCGGAGAAGGGAGTGTTTTGTTCTGGAAACAAAACTGGGTTAGGGAAGTCCTAGGATACCCGAGTTTCCTATCCCCCTTGATCTCCTTCCGAGAGGCAATCTTGTAACCCCTGTTTCACAGATCGGTCATGGACGCCTCCTAGAAAGTTGTTTTCGACTCTGTGGTTATGAGACCTGAGTAGGATAGATGTGTCTTCAGGCCTTCCATCTAAGGGGGGGGGGGGGGTGTTGGGGGTGGGGGTTCAATGCAAAAGACATTCGAAGATCGAATGGTACACATGGGCAAAGTGATGGGTGGAGTAGCATGGCATGGTGCCACAAGATCCTGGTGAAACTCAATTTCCTTTCCTGGAAGATACATAATAAATCTATCCCCTTAGGTGATCATATTAAATGCCTTGGAATCAGTCTCACCCCTTACTGCAAATGCTGTGATATCAAAACAGAATAAACCATGGATCACGTCTTTTTTTAAGGCGAATGGGCTCTGCATGTGTAGAGGATTTTTGGTGCCTGCTTAGGATAACATTCTCTTGGGGGTAATGTGGAGTTGGTAATGGAGAGCTAGTTCCAGGAAGCAACTGTGTCAGTGGATGAGTACAAGGTGTGAGATTCCATCTTCAATGCAATCTGCTGGAACCTATGGCAAGCCTGAAACATGGCGAAATATGATGGGAGAAGCACCACGGGTCGGTCTATGCTGGAAAGTACCCGGTGCTTGCTGATCGACGTGATCGACACTATGGGTTTCGGGAGAGAGTGGTCAGATGTGGGTACGCTGCAGGGGCCTCGGAAGAGCGTTACCCGGAATAGTGGGGCGGAACATGGTAGATGGATCCAGTGGATTCTCCCATCCAAATGCCTCAAGATTAATTTTGATGGCTCCTGTGTCTTGGGTGACATGAGAGGAGGTGGGGTTCTTCGTGACTCCAAAGGGAGTCTAGTGCTGGCCTTCTCATCTCATCCCAACAGTGGATCTTCACTACGGGCGAAAGAAATGGTGGCTCTTACATGCCTTTCTTTATGTAGACTCAAGGGTTTGCTTATTACCCAAATTTAAATGGACTCTATGTTGTTACATGACGCCCTTCTCGGCAGAGGCACAACTATGTGGTCTATCATCTACATGATTAGACGGGGTAAGTCCCTCCTCAGTGACGAAGTTAGCATTACACACACATGGAATGATGGGAACAAAGTGGAGGATTGTATGGCTTCTACTGCGGTTCCGGGTACGCGGGTGATGTGTTTTACCAATGTGTCTAGCTTGAAACCAGATGGGGTGAACCTTGCATGGGGCGATGCCCTTAGGCTCCATTATTTCCGACCTCCTTGATACAGGTTCTTTTGTATGTTGGCCCTTCACGGCCCTTTTCCCTCTCCCTTCATAAATAAAAATCTTAACGTTGGATGGATAGATCCAATAATTTTCTCAGACTAAGTCAAAGTACATACATTGATAATATACTTAAGAAATTTGGTATGGAAAAATCCAAGAGGGGATTATTTCCAATGTCACTTGGCATTCATCCTTCCAGGAAAATGTTTCCTCAGATATATGGGGAAATAAATAGAATGGAAAGGATTTCATAAGCATCAGTTATTGGGACATTCAGGTATATTATGATATGTAATAGGATATATGTTTCCTATACATCAAGTGCAGTAAGAAGATATCAAGATGATCCAGTTGACCTCTATTGTAAGTCATTCAATAGTATCTTTAATTATTTGAGGTGTAATGAGGATATTTTTCTAGATTATGGAGGATACGGGGAACCAGTCATCAAAAGATATGATGATTATAGTTTTCACACTTATCAAGATGACATGAAGTCACAAACGAGATACATATTAACTTTGAATGATGGTATTGTGAGCTGGAAGAGCTCCAAAAGGCTATGGTCATAGATTTTACAATAGAGTCCAAGTATATTGTGACTTCTGAGGTAGCTAAATATGCATTATGGATGCAAAAAGTAATCCAATATATTGAATTGTTATATAATAGTAAATATCCTATTACACTCTATTGTGATAATATTATAGTGGTGACTCTCGTAAAAGAGCCAAGTACACATCAATGGATGAAGCATGTACTTTGGAAGTATCATCTCTTGAAGGTTTTTTTAAGAGAGGTTAGGTTTTAGTGGGATGTATTTCCAAAGTCAAAAATATATAATACCCCTTGACTAAAATCATGACTCTCCATAAATATTATTATTAAGTGCGTTCAATTGGACTGAAAGTTGTAGGTTGTTTGATCTAGTCCTCATGGGAGTTTCTTGGAGTTGGTGTCCTAGGATTAGTTATTTATACTTTAATTACAAGTATGTTTGATATATTAAATATTAATAAAACATATTATTACATATTTTACATTTTTCAATAAGACTCTAATGTAATAATTTATTATAGTATATGTCACATTGATAAGGTCATAGCAGTTCTATGTTATATTGAAAACCTTGAAGTGTTATGATGATATGCATAAAGAATGTTCTTCTCTTGGATAACGTACTATGATGAGACACATAGTTCATAGACTGTTAAGTGAGTTCCCTCATAAGAGGATGATTCTTAGTATCATGACTTTCTCACTTGGTAATCACCAATATGGGAGATTATGAGAAAGAATCACTGGTAGGAATTCCACGTGTTTTGGTGTCATCGGATATTATTATATACGAGCATGTGTAATGGTACTTGGACTTTAAAATTTTCATTAATTAATTTTATAACTCATGCACTTATATTTTATGATGAAAACCATGATGACATTTTTTCATGGTAAGTTAGGTTACATTGTTCTTGTCATGACTCGCATGTGTAACACCCCCAAATGATAAAGGGTTAAATGACTAAATGATATGACTCATGTCAACAAGGTGCACCTTCCTTTTCGGGAGCATACCTGATTTGAACTCCACAGTTAAGCATGCTTGGCCTGGAGTAGTGATGATGGATGGGTGACCTCCTGGGAAGTTTCCCAGGGTGTGTGTGAGTGAGGACAAAGCACACTGGAAAGAACATTTCTTGGCTTGTGGAGACTGTCATTAGTCAGATGACGTATTCAGGCATATGGGTGGACCCAAAGGTGGGCCCCACATGACTCATGTCAACAAGGTGCACCTTCCTTTTAAGGAGCCTACCAGATTAGAACTCCATAGTTGAGCATTCTTGGCCTGGAGTAGTGATAAGGATGGTGACCTCCGGAGAAGTTTCTCAAGGTGTGTGTGAGTGAGGACAAAACACACTAGAAGGACATGTGTTGGCATGTGGGGAATGTCATTAGTCAGATAACTTGTTCGGGCATGTGGGTGAGACCTGGGGTGGGGCCCACGTGTTTCGGGGCAACTAGTGGGTGGGGCCCATTTCTTACATTTGGTATTAGAGGAGGAACCCAACCTTAAGTGTGGTGCACTGCCTGGGTTGAGATGTAGGGCCCACAATGAGGACGTTGTTCTCTAAAGGGGGGTGATTGTAACATCCCGAAATGATAAAGGGTTAAATGACTAAATGATATGACTCATGTCAACAAGGCGCACCTTCTTTTTCAGGAGCCTACCATATTAGAACTCCATAGTTAAGCATGATTGGCCTGGAGTAGTGATCAGGATGTGTGACCTCCTGGGAAGTTTCTCAGGGTGTGTGTGGGTGATGATAAAACACACTGCAAGGATATGTGTTGGCCTGTGGGGACTGTCATTAGTCAGATAACCCATTCGGGCAAGTGGGTGAGACCTAGGGTGGGGCCCACGTGTCTGCGGGGCAACTGGTGGGTGGCACCCAGTTGTTACATCATGTCATTAATGAATAAGTTAAAGAAGAATTTATCCCTTCTATATTTATGGAAGCTGATATCTCATCCATTTGATTGAAATAGAACTATTGCATTAAATTCCATGTACATGGTGTAACAATGTGTTTATTTTAGATATTTAAAGAAACATGTACCAAGAAAATAGGTTGGTGATATAGATGTGAATCCTTCTTGATGAAATCTTATGATAAAGGTATTATATTATATAGTGAGGGTTCATTTTTGGATTTCATCATTTCAAAATTATGTTATTTCTCTTGGGTGCCTTGACTCATTTCTAGATAGTAATTTTGGACTTTAGGAAAGCTCTCCTGATGCCAGTTAGAAAGAATCCTAGAGGGTCCAACAATAAGTGTTTTTGATGATCATGATTAAATACAATTTGAATTTAATTAATTGAATAAATATAATTCTCCAGAATGATGTATAATTTTATTCATGTTTTATTTATCACAAATATATATTGATTAATGAAATATTTAAATTAGATATTTATTTAGGTGTTTAATAAATAAAATAAGAGTTTGAGTTGACCAAGACCATGTCTAATAAATAATATTAATTAAAAATATGGTTAGATAACATTTTTCGATGCTCAAGTTGGAGCACAGCATAGAATAATAATAAACATATTATTATTATATGGAATGAGGTTTATTAATGTTTTTTATATTTTTTAAGGGCTAGAATGCAATAAAAAAAGTCCTCACTATAATCTACCTCAATAAATAGCATGTTATGTATATTGTGAATGTAATTGAAAATAGATAATTGTTTCAAATAATGAATTTTCTTTTAACTCCTCTATATCTCTCCCTCTCAAGAAAAATAAATGTTTGAGAGTTTTATTCAAGATTAAATAATGAGTGATCAAGAATGAAAAATGAAAGACATTTTATTCCCCACACTAGCTCATAGAGATCGTTTAACATTTATCGGATATCAATGGAGCATGTGTGGATTTTCTCCAGAGGGATTCTATTATTGTATTCTAAAAGGGCAATGAAGGAAATTTAAAAGGGTATTTTAATATGATTAACATCATTAATGAAGAAATATTCCTAAGATAAGGTAATCATTTTTTATGACATTAAATATATTAATTAAAAATTTGATGTTAAAGATCCTCAATCTTAGTTTTCAGAATATAATCATTAAAAGAAATTTTAATATATTTCCCACCACCACATGCTTCCACTACTCTCGAAACTATCATAAGGTGCCACTTTTCTAGATTTTTTAGCAGTATGGATAGACCCAAGAGGAGATGTGGGAGAGAAAGTCTAATGTTTGAGCTTAGTGGATGTCGAGTAGTACGTACACACAATTCCAAGAAGTATGATCACTAGTCTCATGGCCATATCTTGATTAATTTTGATATATTGACTTTGCATTCAATGTGGAGATTAAGCAAGTACAGTCAGGAGTTGTATCAGCTTGGTTAACGTACAACCACTCGTTATGTGATTTTTGATTTTATGATTTATTTTTCATTTATTATTATCACCGAATACACCAGTTAAAAATGATCACACTTGTTAAGGATGAATTAGTGGAGTCCTACTGAATTTTATTACTCACACCTTGCATAAAAATATTGACACACATTCAGACTTTATGTTTAGTGCTTTGGATAATGAAAAGGTACATATAGTTGATGGCTGAGCAAATGAGAATGGAGATGGTAGTATATCGAGACAGACTCCAGAGGACCCTGATGTTTTATTTATTTATTTATCTTCCTATTATTACTCTAGTTTAGATTTCTACTTTAGAACCCCATTTATTATTGTATGACATGTGTCTCATCTTTATGATTTCACGTAATTACTCAAGTTGCTATTATATTATTTATTATTTATTATTTGTATTATGACATGATATTATGTGTATAGTCTCCCCACTGATGGACTTAGACCCTAACTGCTTGTCAGAAACCTCTCATGTACACGGAGGCATACATGAGGTCTTGCAGCACTCAGGTTCGAACCCGACATATCCGGTGAAGGCATTACAAAGACCATTAAAAAAGACTCCATACTAAAAAAATACCGTTCATAGTGGTGGGTTTTTTTAGTGGAAGTATTTTAAACATTTGTCTAATTATTTAGCAGTGGTTACTAAAATCTATATGTATTGCATGTTCTCTTGACATTTCACAGTAGTCTGATTCATTTAGCACCGGTTTTTTATCTGTTTTATTTTGAGAATTTAGCAATGATTTTCATTTTATTTAACAGTGATTTTTATAGAAAACTTGATAATAAAATAGTTTAGATGAACATAACAACCGATAAATATGTCAGTGGATGTTGGGTTTATTGGTAGTTAATATTAACCACTATTAAATATGAATCAAATTAATTTTTTTAACAGTGGTTCTCAAAAATCACCTCTCAATATTTTAAAAAAAATATACATTTAAAAAATATTTAATAAAAAAATATAAATATAAAAACATTAAAATGTAATAAACTAAAACATAAATTCACAATAAACCCATCATACATACATCATACAAGATACATCCATAGTTATATACATATACATTCATAGTCATCATAACCTCAGTCAACCGATTACCTCAGTCAACCCATACCTCAATTATCAATATATACATATAAAATATGTCCAAAAACATCCCATGCCCAATATATTCCGACCCCATGACCTATGTTTCATCCTTCTACCTCCACATCATCTGGTCAATTGAAACATACCACATAATATCATCAATTTTAATAAAAAAGACAGAAATTAAAATTAAACATAATAAATCAGAATTACAATAGAATCATTGATAAAATTTAAACATACCAAAGAAACTAAGAACCATCACCACTACCTTATAAGTAATTTCTTGAATCGAATGGTCAACCTCTTTCCTTCGGTTAACATCTATCACCTACAATAAAAACCATAAAATTTAAGAAAAGAAATAATAACGTGAAAAGAAATGGAATATATTTATAATGTTGCACATAAAATTTGTTATTTTTTTAATCAAACAAAAGACATTTTACCATAAAACAAATAATATACCATGAAAAAAACTTTTAAAACAAAAATTTTCCTATTTAAAATATGATTCAACACTTGAAACTAAAATGGGATAAGTATATAAAATTCTAATTGATTTTTAAATCGATCTACAATGTGCTTAAATTTTAATTAATATTTTTTATAAAGTATTTGATATAAAATCATTTTAATATTTAAAAACTCAATAAATGGTGGTTGTTGCGTGGTTTCACATCTATTTGAGGTTGTTTTCTGTGGTTTTGATTGTTACCTACACGTTTATGTGTTTTAAAACACTAAAAACCTATTTATGGGAATCCTAGTAAAAACATTACTTGAAATGAAATTACATTGATTCCTAAATTTCAAAAATAAATACTTGGTCATTTTCCTCTGATTTTATGGTAATTTGATGATGTTTACTTAGTTTTGACCCCCCCCCCCCCCCAATACACGTTTTTAAAGGCTTCGATACATTTAAAAACTATTTATCGATCCATTATGACCACAAAACACTCTGGATTGACATGTTTTCTACAATTACATGTCCAAAATAACATAACGGTGGTTTTACCATGATTTCACATCAATTTGTAGTCTTTTTCTATGGTTTTGACTATTACATGCGTATTTTAGTTTTTTAAAACAGTAAAAACATGTTATAGGAATCATAGGCAAACCGTAAGTAAAAATGATGTGTCATCAATTATTAAATCTAAAAAATATATATTTGGTCATTTTACTATGATTTAATACAAATTAGATGATGTTTTCTTGGTTTTGACCCCCTGATGAATGTTTTTAAAGGCTTTAGTACCTTTAAAAACTATTTACCAATCCCTTCTGATCACACTACATGTTATATTGATATTTTTTCTATGTGTAAAAATAAAAAATAACTAAAATATAGATGTACCATGATTTCATGTCAATTTAGGGTCTTTTTCTATGTTTTTGACCATTACATGCATGTTTTAGTGTTTTAAAACAATAAAAACGTGATTATAGGTATCATAGGAAAACTATAACATGAAATGATGTGTCGTTAGTTCTTATATTTCAACAATCACTATATTGTTGTTTTACTTTGATTTCATGGTAATTCGATGATTTTTTACTAGTTTTGACCCTCTATCAAATGTTTTTAAAGGCTTTGATACCTTTAAAAAACTATTTATTAAGCCATTCTGACCACACCACTTATCGGATTGACATGTTGTCAATGTTTATACATCATAAATAACTCAACAGTTGTTTTCCGAAGATTTCTGGTCAATATGGATTAATTTTCTATGGTTTTTACCATTACACACACATTTATGTGTTTTAAATCACTAAAAATCCATTTAATGACATCCCAGGAAAACTGTAACTTAAAATGATGTTATGTCATTTCCTAAATATCAAAAATAAATCTATGGTAATTTTTCTATGATTTCATGGAAATATGACAACATTTTCCAGGTTTTACCCCCCGAAACATGTTTCTTAAGGATTCAGTACCTTTAAAAACTATTTACCAAGCCATTCTCACCACACTTCAAATCAGATTGACATTACGCATACACCTCAAATATAAAACAATGGTGGTAGTCCCATTATTTTACATATATATGATGTTTTTTTCTATGGCTTTAACTGTTGCATGTTTTAGTGTTTTAAAATACTAAAAATGAATTTATGGGAATCCTTATAAAACCGTAACTCAAAATGACATCTCATCTATCAATATATTTAAAAAATCCACCTATCATTATTGAATTACTATTTCATGTCAATCAAATGATTTTTCCTGGTTTTTAACCCCCACCACATGTCTTTAAAGGCTTTGTTACCTTTAAAAACAGTTTACTAAGCCATTCCAACTACATCGCACATCACGTTGATGTGTTGTTAGTGAGTACATGTAAAAAAAACTAATTGGTATATTTACCCTTATTTCACATTAATATGACGTCATTTTCTCTCTTTTTGAAGGTTACACACATATTTTAGTGTTTTAAAACACAAATAACACATTTACGGGTATGATGGGAAAATATTCACTCAGAATGATGTTCTGTTCGTTCAAACATTTCAAAAACTAATCTATGGTTGTTTTACTTCTATTTCATAGAAATATACTGATGTTTTCTTAGTTTTGACCCCTATATACAAAGTTTTTAAGGGCTTCAATATATTTAAAAATCATTTACCGAGTCATTCCGACCACACCACATGTTAGATTGATGTCTTCTATATGAATAAATGTCAAAAATAACTCAATAGTTAATTTAGCATGATTTGACATCAATATATCTTATTTTTCTATGGTTTTCACCATTATATTCTGGTTTTATACTTTTAAAACACTACAAATGTGTTTACATGCATCCCAAGAAAACCATAAATAATAATGAGATGTTATCAGTTCCTACATTTCAAAAATTAATCTATAGTCATTTTTATATAATTTCATGGGAATCTTACAATTTTTTCCTGGTTTTGACCCTCTGACATACATTTTTAAAGGCTTTAGTACCTTTAAAAACTATTTATCATCCATTCTGATCACACTTCATATCATATTGATGTGTTATCTATGAATACACATTAGAAATAACTAAACAATGGCTTTTTCATTTATTCATGTCAATCAGAGGACTTTTTCTATTGTTTTGACTGTTACATGCATGCTTGTGTGGTTTCAAACACTAAAAACCCACTTATGAACATTACAAAAAATTTGTAACACATAATGACATATCGTGGGGTCCTACATTTCAAAAATCAATAAACAATTTTTTTCCTATCTCGTTTTATGGAAAAAAGATGAAATATTCCTTGTTGTGACACCCCGACACACATTTTTAAAGGCTTTGATGCCTTTAAAATTTATTTACTAAGTCATTCCAACCACACCGTACGTCAGAATGATTTTGTGCCTAGGATTACGTGTCAAAAATAATTCAATTGTGGTTTTCTTAAGATTTAAATTCAATATGAGGTTTTTTTCATTGGTTTGGTATATTATACCCATGTTTTTGTAGTTTAAAACACTAAAAATGCATTTACAGGAATCCCTGGAAAACTATAACATCGAATAACATGTTGTCAGTTCCTACATTTCAAAAAATAACCATGGTAATTTTCCTCTAAATTCATGGAAATCCAACATAATTTTTCTAATTTTGACCCCTATCATGCGTTTTTAAAGGATTCAGTACCTTTAAAAACTATTTACTATGGAATTTTGACTACACAACAATTATAATTGATATTTATTATATGAGTAAATGTAAAAAATAATTCAATGGTGGGTTTCCCATGATTTCATGTCAATATGATATCGTTTTCTATGGTTTGAACCATTACACACATGTTTTTGTGTTTTAAAACACTAACGATATATTTATAAGCATCTTAGGTAAACTATAACTTGAAATGATGTGTCATCGATTCCTACATTTCAAAAATCAATCCACATTCATTTTCCTCTGATTTTACGTTGATATGGAATCTAATTCCTATTTTTGACCCTCCCACCTCCCCCACACAGACATGTTTTTAATGGATTTGGTACCGTTACAAACTATTTACTGTGTCAAAACTGAGAAAATGAGTTTGAATTATTTTCAAACATAAGGATAAAAATTTATAATTTATTTTTTATGTGTAGGAATAAAACACACATCAATCCGGTTCAAGATGTTGTCGGTATGACTCGAAGTGCATGCTTTCAATATTAAAGTGTCATTTTATTTTTACTTAAGGAATTTGTATGTGTTCTTTGAAAATGTGTAAATGGTCTATGAAATTTAGAATTTACATTGATAGGATAAGCTATAAGGCTAGAAATTTCCTTCGGTATCATTCTAGTAATCCATTGAAATATAAAAACTAAATCATTTTCCATTTTCTCTCACCATTGATCCTATATTTTTCTATAAGAGTCCTATTCTCGCACTTTTCCTTTCAACCTTACAATTTATCTTTGTGATTCCCTATCAATAGCGCTACTTGAACCCCCACTAGGTGTAGTAGTAACTGATGATGACTCCCTACCAAAGACAACTGATGGAGTATGTCTAGAATCCATCCCATGTATATGTCTGGGATTTTCAACCCCTAAAATAATTGGAACTTCATCGTTCTGGGAAACTGATGATGATTTTGAAGGGTTCACATCCCATATTTATTGAATTTGAACCTATTAATATAAAAATATTAACAATTAGTTTTTAAAATATATGAACTTCATAATATTTTCTAATTAATAAATTTTTTATTACTATGTATTGTTATTTAATTTCAATAAAATCATAATACTGAAAAATAAATTATAACAACAAATAAGTCTTAAACCCAATTAATTTTTTTTGGCTAAATGTATCAAACGGTGCTAAATTGGCATCATTTTATCCATGTATCCACCCCCATTTAAATGGGCTTAAGGATTTTTTTTGTTATAATATATTTTTCATTATTATTTTTTATAGTAATTAAATAAATAATGAAAAATACTTACTTTAACATCTTTGGTAGGGTCATTTACATAACTGACATCAGATTCCCTATGCAATTTAAACCACATCTATGTATGGCCAACATAGTAACCTAATACATTAGCCTTAAAAAAATATAAACATGATAGAAAAAAATTGACTTATAATAAAATTATGTAAATAATAATGAATAAAATACAAACCAAAATTATTCTTTTTCTAAAAAAACTCTAAGACACACTGATATGAAGAATGAATTATTTCTCATGATTCATTGAATTTTTTTCAAAAATTCCTACAAAAAATAGTAAAATTAATAAAAATTATAATTTTATTTTGATTATCTTATTACGATACTCTAAAATATACAATTACCTCATGAGATGCATCTCTGTTAATATAAACAAACCAATTCCATTTCACATGAGAAATTCATTCACACACTTTCTCATACATCTGTCATGAGCTCAACGATATTTCATTAAATTCATGTCATAATATTCATTTAAAATATCACCATTTCTATCCTAATTATTTCATAGTGCATGGGCGTGAAATAGAGCCTCGTGGATCCAAATGAAAAAACATCTAGAAATAAATAAACATAACACTGTATAAGTACATTACAAAATTTTATTCATGTCATGTAAATTATTTATCCAGTAATATTAAATTAAATTACCTTTAATGAATTATCAAAATCCTCATTTTTCCAAGTTGTAGGAATATGCCTCAAATATTTATAGTTAACGGGAATGCTCATTATATCACAAATAAGATGCCTAATAATCTACCCATAGATTCTAGAAACATCATCAGTAAGCACCCCAAAATCATCAAATGGAATGATAATATTGAATTCCTTCAGGTCTAATACATCTTTCTTGTTCATATTTATATATCTTCTATAGTTATTTTTATCCATTTGAAAAATGAATTAAACAATTAATAAAATATATAGTTTTTTTACAATTACTTACATACCAGTAATAGTAACTCAACGATATCCACTAGATGAAGGGATGAACAACTGCTCCATAGCTTGAGGTTAATTGGATGGTGGGATACTAGAAGCATCTTGGGAATGGCTGGCTCGCTGGTAGTCTCATGTACAACCGAATCACTCAGATCCACTAAAGCAGTTGTTAGTTGTGGTGTGCTCTGAGATGATAACCATATAGGATTTTAAAATTTATTTATTCTCATCAATCTTTCAATTCAATTGGTTCAGATATATTAAATGTATAAAAACCAAAAAACTAATAAATTTTTAAAAAAAAGAAAAATAAACTAGAACAATGTATATATGTATGTACCACTTATCAATGAGAAATTATATTATATTATCATTACCAATTTATACATTCAATTATCTTCATCTTCATTATCATTATTATTATAAACATCCATTGTGGTGAGTTCTTCATTTTCACCCTCTATTGCAAGTTCTATTGTTTCCATATTGTCAGTTAAAAATTATTCAATGTTTTGTGGTTGATTAGGTTCAATGTCACAAAGTACCAATTTATCTTCATCACTCATATCATATAAGTCTCTCAACTTTTAGTGTAAAAGAACTCTAACCTTCTTGTATTTCATCATCCACATAATAAACTATCTTCACTTAGGAATCCAAGATAAATGTATCATTCTCTACATGTTCATTGGTATGGATAAATCGAGAGAAGTTGATAGAATTAAAATGTAATAAATCAGTCATTATACCCATATCAATATTAACCCACTTTCATTTGAATAAGATAACCAAAAACTAACCATGATAGTTTAATTCAATTATATCAACCAAATTTCCATAATATCCCACCTCTGTAAGTGTATATACATCACTATTTTGAGTTCTTAAGTCTTTTTGCTGATAACTTGTATGAAACCTAAATCCATGAATATTGTTGGAATTGAATATCTTATACATTCTTAGAGGACCTCAAGCCAAAAAAAACTTAAAATCATTTTATATTTCAGCTTGATTTTCAACATTCATTATCAAGAAAAATATATATAATTTTTTAGTTTTATCATAGAAAAAATAAATACATGTCAATAATATTAATATGATTAAATACTTACCTGATTGGTGATACATTTGACAATCTCCTTATAAAAATCATTTTTTAATTCCATCACATTTCAAGATCTACCCCTTAATCACTTATTTGTTTGAAATCGCAATTCTTCAAAAATGGATCTGTAATAAGACTACTGAGCAATATATATCTATGTGCTTATAGAAACTCCAATTCATTCTGTGTAAAATTTGACCCCTTTCCAATTGTTTATCCAATAATTGGAAATATTGATAACTTGTTTTCAAAATTATAATTAGTGGAGATATCATCAAAACATTAAACATAATTGAATCTAGTCTCAATCATATCCAAATACCTTGAATACAAGTTCAATCACTCTTTGGATATTCAACCTTTAACAATAGAACCTTTTGGTTGATATTTATTCATCATATATGATTTCAAATGACATATGTACCTAATGAAAAAATAAGATACATATAAAAAAATATGAAATAATTTAATAAAATTTATTTCACTAATGAAAATAAAAATTATATCATTGTACCATTCAATTGGATACATCAATTGATAACGCTTTGGTCAGACAAGTTTAGCTTCTTTCAACCAAATGAATAATCAAATGAATCATCACAGTGAATAATGATGGGGGAAAGAAATTCTACAAATAAAAAAGTGTTAAAACAATTCTTTCTTGAAGTTTATCAAGCTCAATTGGATTTATATTTTTTCTACAAAGCTATTTGAAAAAGGTAAAATAGTTTATTTTCCATTTAACATATTAAAAAATTCCAATTATAACAACTTTTCCCTCAAAATACAGGAGTTATGACTTTTCAATCCATGTAACTTTCAAATTTTTTAGTTAATTCTCCTTGATATATTACTTGAATATCTATCTTCCACATTTAAAATCGTTAATGTTTGATGGAATACGTATATCTCTTTATTTTTCATTGTAAAAATATTTGAAGGATACATTCTATTCTCATTTTCCCAAAATTCATGCTTTATATTCATTAACTCAACATTCTTATGAGGATTTAGTTGATCCATTGATTTACCCTAATCATTAAGCAATGTGAAAAATACATTACCACAGAATTTTTTCTCAATATTCATTATGTCAAGATTATAACATATCAAATTAAACTCCTAATGAGGAATTTTGAAAATTATACCCTTTATTTCTGTGTTCCTTATGCTTTAAATATTGTACCTTTTACCCTTTTCCACTTCTTTAAAATGATTATATTTTCCAAATTCTTCAATGACACTCATTAATTGTCCCATGATTTCTGAACCTAATAACACTTTTAGTGGATTTCTCAGTTTAATATCTTCATTGAATTGTGTCTTGTTAAACATAGATTTATGAGAAGAAATAAGGAAATCAATGATGATGCATAAAACATCATTTTCTTCTATGAGGTAATTGTTGATGATCAAAATTACAAACTAACAAGAAAAACTAGAATGAGTGTTCCAGTCAGATAAATTTCCTAATCCAGGAATGTTAGTAATTGTCTATATTAAATTAGCAAGTATTTTTAATAGTTTTATCATTGAAGCGTCCTACGTTTCCATTCCATCATCTCATAATTCTCACAATTATTTCATTAGAGGTTGAAGGTACACATCAATTCCATTTCTAGCCATTTTATTTCTAGAAATAATTATCAAAATAAAAAATAATATTTATTCATACACATATATGGAGGAAGATTATAAAGGATCAAAACAACTGGCCAAATACTATAATTAGTACCTAAATTACAAAAGGGGTTAAAACCATCAGATTCCAATCCCAAACGTGAATTATTATGATTTGAGGAAAAATATAGATAAAATGAATCAAACATTTTCTATGATGTTGAATCATTTGGATGTCACATGAAGACATCATTACTATATTGATCATGTCACTTTATTTTGTATGTAGTCTTAGATTCCATGAATAATCTTTTCAATCATCATATCAGAGGAATGTAATTAAATAATGTTGAAGGTGTTTTCTTATTTTTTTTCTTCATGGGGTTGAATTGATTTATACTCTCATTGTTGTTCATTGACTTTCATCTACTTTTATTACATCTTATGAATTCTACTTTGTCGGACTCTTCTCCCTATTAAAGTATGAAATCATTAAGGAATTCATGTATCTTTTATAATATAGTCCAAGATTACTTATGACTTTATTAATCTCATAGAATTATGCAATGATCATATCTTCACTAAATGCATCATGAAGAAACTCTAAAATCATGTACATTTCATTGTCAATAATTTCACAGAGACATTTTATATGATACAACTTAAGTAGAAAAGAAAACATTGAATACTTATCACACCCTTCATAATGTTCTTGTTACACATCTTCAAATAATTAATAAAGCTCATTTTTTTGGTCATTGAACTTTTTAGAATGACTAAAATTCTCAGGGTCAATTGAAGGATTGTTTTGATCTATTGAAATCTTGGACATTATATCCTACAAAGAAAAATGATTCATTTAACAAATTTCAAAATGAATTCCCCTCTGGAGGGTCACTTTGTGTTTCATTGATAGGTTTATCTTTGTTTTTAATTTCCATAAAAATATATTCACCATGCCAAATCCTACATACATATTGAGCAGAAAATTTTTTCTGTATAAAATGATCATATACATCATTTCTATTTAACAATCACTTCAATTTTCAATCAGGACATACACATTTTATTCTACCATCCACATGTCAGTTTTTAATTACATAATATTTTTTTTCAAACTCTTGTCATAATGAGGTGTGTTTCGTGGTAAAGTAATCCAACATTTATACATAGGTATTGGATTTTCACTCTTCTCCCTATATATTCAGATATAAAGATATAAATGGTTAATCAAACAAGTACAATTAAAAGTAAACATCAATTAACTTCGTTAATCTTGGTCACCTAATTTATCTTATAAATAAATAAATATAGTATATAAAATCATGGAGAACATAGATGTACACTCAGTATGTTCTTACATATAAAGTCTCATGGAAGTGTGGAAGAAGAATACTAAAACATTATTTAATAATCAATAAAACTAAATAGTTTACTATCCTTCAATCAACCATTGTCCAAAACCCACTAAGGCTTACTCACCAATAATTCATGAGGCATAAATGAATCATGCAATTACAAAATATTTATAACCCCATAAACAAACAAGAATGCATCATATAAATGAATCATGATCCCCATTTATAATAAGCATTAATGACAGTTATGTTTATAGAATTCCTAAGTGATAAAATTTATCATTTGATTGTACAATATGATATACCACATAATGATAGAGCAAACCAATCATACAATATTAAAAAAATTACACCTTACGATTGGGGATTTCACTCTCCGAGAAATGGGGGAGTGGGGTCGTCGTTGGTGATCTCCATCAAGGAGCAGGGGGGGTCATTGTGGGGTCGTCATCAGGTAGCAAGTGGGGTTGGGGTCACGCAGATCATATGTGAGAGTAGGAAAAGAGGTGGTCACCATTGAAGATGAGGGGTGATCCGTCAGGGGGAAGTGGGGGGAAGGGGGAGAGGTAGGTTGTTGGAGAGAACGGGGGGTCGACATGGGGGAGATGTGGGGTCGAGGGTGAGGGGTGGTCACCTACATTTGGGAGAGGTGCGACCAAGGAGGAGGGGCAGTCGCCGGTGTCGGAGATATGTTGGATAGATGTGGGTAGTCACTGGCGTTGGGGAGAGGCTTTATTGAGAGTGAGGGGAAGTCGCTGGAATTGGGGAGAGGCGTGATCAAGGGAGAGGGGCGGTCACTGATGTTGGGGGGGGGGGGGGGCAGTGTCGAGGGGGACGGGTGGTCATCAACGTCAGGGAGAGGTGGGGATGAGGGATCGGTGTGGGGTAGGGGGGAGGAGGGAGTCACTAGCACCAGGGAGAGTCTGATCGAGGGGGGGGGGGTAAACAGTGTTTGGGATAGGAGAGTCCGAGAGGGAGGGGTGATTGCTGACGTCAAGGAGAGGCGCCGCCAAGGGGGAGGGGAAGTTTCCAGTATCGGGGAGAGGCACGACCAAGGGAGCGAGGGGGTTAGGGAATCAGGTGGACGGGTTGGGGTCAGTTATTTTTTAAAAAAAGTTAGCATCAGTTTCATTGAAGTTGCCACTATATTTAATACTGTTTTTTAGTAGTGAATATTAGAACTTCCACTAATAATCATTCACTAAGACCACTATTTTTTGTAGTTCTAGATCACATAGTTTGACTAAATCTTACCCTAAAAGTAACATATATAATTTTATTATCAATTATAAATCTAGAAAAGTCACCAAGAAATACCATCTCTCTAACCTCTCAAACAATTGAATTTCTCTCACTAGAATATTTTTCCCACTTTATGAATTTTCTCACCCATAGTATTTTTATTAGTTTAAGGTTTTTATCTCACTACAAGAATTATCACCCAAAGAGATTTTTTTTACATTAAGGAATTTTATTCAAACATCGATGTGATATAGTATGTACATGGAAAACATCATTTTATATCTTCATATTACATCAATGAATTTTGAAATGAAAGCATTTAATCATTGTAAAAATGTAACATCCTGAACCTGGATGTCACTCAACTGTGCCCCAAGCCCGTTTGGCTATATGGCCTCAAACACATCTTCCCAAATACCAGAGGCTTATGACTAGTAGTTAGGGACTAGGTGAGCCGTTTGGGAGACTATACCCACATTTCTATAATTTATCACAATGTAAGTCAATCCCATTAAATAGTGGAAGCAGATACAATAAGAATACAATAGATAAAATAGACAATCAAGACAAGAATATGTAACAAGCCAGAAGTGTCTCATATACCATGATGCAGATGATACATGTATCTAGAAAATATCCAAAATTGGAACATAAGAATAGAATAAAGTACAAGTATCTAAAATCCAAAAGAACCAACAATTTCCCCTGTAGCATCGCAAGCATCATCTTAGTCCTATTCTCCCATGCTCTAAAACAATGATCAAAAAATAATTGTAGGGGGATTTCCCCTACTATCACCTATAACTATATAATCTGTTTGGGTCCCCAAGGAGGCCTAAATAGGATGTGAGATAAACATCCCAGTCAGTTTCCACCTAAATATCTATACAATTCTATGAAGTACTATTAAATATGGTAAACAAGTGAAAGTAAGTAGTAATGTAAGTGTGAAATTCCAAGTCATATAACTACAACAAACAAGAAATACTAAATAGCCTCTTGTGGCTCCCAACAACAAGTTCCGGCTCCTAACAAGGTGTCTACACGCAATATAAAGAAACAACACAACCTTTCTACATAACCATACATATCATGTCTACACGTCCTTACAGTATAATGAAAACTATATCAAAAACCCACGACCATGTCGTATAACCACAATCATATATCCCATAGTCACGCCTTATAATGAAGTGTAGATCACGAAGGGCCGAATATATGGTGCTGAAGACCAAGGCATCCTCTTCGAGTCTCAGGAGAATCTCGATGGAAACTTCGAATAGGCACTGGTTGGAATCCTATGAGCATGTGTACCAACATGTCCTATGTGAGTCCAAGATAGCTGGATCCAAGGGGTTGCAATGCCTACGACATCTCATGGAATAAAGGCCAATGGTGCATAATCAGCCAAGGTGTCCACTACTGCATTCCAGATCCATGGAGGTCCATTCATGAAATCTATGTAAATCATCAATCATTCCATGCCTTTAACAATTTCAAACCATATGATTCTACCCACTCATATAAACAATTACATTCAAAACAATTCAATGAGTATTACCACTCATTTAAACCATTACATCTCATGAGTATACCTACTCACGTACTCCACATTCATTTATTCATGTCACATGGATATATCAACCCACTTATCACCAATTTCCATTTAACACATCACATGGGTATACCCATCCATTAATCACAATTACCAACAAAAATATTTATGCAATCTAAAAATAGCCAACGAGTATACCCACTCATTTGAAAAGTTCCATTTATGTATTTAATCAAGTTAGGCATGGAATATTATAATAACACAAGGTAAGGAGGCAGGATATCTCCTATGTATGTAATTCAGCCTCATTTAAGTAAAACCGTGCTTCCTTAAACTAGGAAAACTCAAGGTTACACCCCATGGGTAGTTCATCAATGGTAAAAACCAATGTAAAGGCATGATGCACCCCCTGGGTGTCCTTGGGCTGGGTCAGAACCAAAAACGTATCACAATGAACCTAAAGGAGTCCCAAACAGGTCCAACCTCATCTATTTCAGATTAACACTTTAAAATCACGCTCGTGCTAAAAAGTCTAGTGGGCAGAAAAAGGTCAATATCTCTATAAAGCATCAAAAGCCGAAAGAAATGTATAGACCACCTACCTTATATCATTAGTGGAGTTCTCATCTTGTATCAAGTCATGATTCATCCTGGTTGGGAATAAATCTAAAGAACATATGAAGAACAAGAAATTAGGGCATAAAAGCCTAAATCCAAACAATGCAACTATTCTTCTGAAGATCAAGAATGGCTAAAAAGGAATCAATATCTTACCTTCATGGTTCCAACAAAAATAACCAGGAAAGAAATGGAATCCAAATGGGTTCTAGATCTGGAATGATAGATAAGAATTTTTTTAGGCTTCAAATGATAGAAAAAAGGATTCTGTAAAATAATAGAGGTGCATACCTCTATTTTTAAAAAACGTAGTCAGGCAATTACATGACAAGTAATTTCCTTACATGATGTGTAATGATCGATTTTACTTTAATGGGGAAAAACCCTTACACATCATGAAAGGTCCTAGAAAAACCATTACATGTTATGAAATCAGATTACACAGTGCGTTATCCAATTACACATCGTGTAATTGGCCTGCAATTGGTATACAACCTTCTTGCCTATTATTTCCCAAAAACAACCCAACCATCCCATGTCCAAGCTTAGGGTCTAAGCCAAAAAAGAATGTAAAATATTCATACCTCAAGAAAAACCTAGGATCTTACAATCTTCCCCCCTTAAAACAATTCTTCCCCGAATTTCCCTCTCATGGGTAGTCAAGATCCATTTGAAAAAACACATGTAACAGATCACTTATGTCGGCCTCCTTCTCCTATGTTTCGTGTTGTGAATGGTATTTCTTCCATCGAAACTATACTAAAGGATCTATATATACTTCTATAACCTTCATTCTCTTATCAACTATATGAATTAGATGCTCCTTGAATGATGCATCAAATTGTAGCTCAACCTCCTCGGTATGAAAAGCATGAGAAGTGTCTGAATTATAATGGCGTAGCTGTGATATGTGGAAGACGTCATGCATGGCTCAATAACATTGAGTTAACTAAAACTAATAGACTACTGATATGACTCTCTCAAGAATCTCGAATGGTCCAATATATAGTGGTGAAAGCATACCACATATCGTGATCCTTCTATGTCCCAACCATAGTGAAACACATAAAAAGACTCGATCCCTGACCTCAAACTTTATAGGTTATATACGGTGATCGACATAATATTTCTATCAAGACTGTGCAGTAGCCATCTGCTTCTGAATCAACTGGATCTACTCAGAATTATCATGAATGAGACAAGGTCCCAGTAAAGCTACCTCACCTACCTCTAGCCATCCCAAGGGTGATTTCCATATCCAACCGTACAAAGCCTTGTAATGAGACATATGTATCGTTCCTTGATAATTGTTATTATAGGAGAAATCCTCTAGATGAATGTGTCTCTCACAAGATCCCCCATAATCTGGGACACATTCTCTCATAATGTTCTCTTGTACATGTATCATACACTCTGATTGGCCATCAGTCTAAGGGTGGTGGACTGTGCTCAGAAGCAACTATGTACCTAGTGCACTCTGAAAACTCTATAAGAAATGAGATTTAAAGTGGGAATCCCTATTTGAAATGATAGTGTGTGAGAACCTAGGAAGTTGTATTATCTCATGGATATACAACTTTCCAAGAACATTTACATTGAAGGTATCATTGATTGGAAATAAATG
Source organism: Viscum album (assembly GCA_963277665.1). Taxonomy (NCBI): domain Eukaryota; kingdom Viridiplantae; phylum Streptophyta; class Magnoliopsida; order Santalales; family Viscaceae; genus Viscum; species Viscum album. Next base: position 955,198,257 of record OY728148.1, on the reverse strand, counting down.
ATCAGCCTTTTTGATCCTGTCAACAACAACCCACGCAACATCATTACCTCAAGGCGACCTTAGTAAACCAGTCATGAAATATATTATGACATCATCTCATTTCCACTTTGGAATAATTATTTTCTATAAAATCATGGCTGCTCATTGATGTTCCTCCATCATATACTGATAGGTGTAAGACCTCGTAACAAAAGTTGATACCTCACTTTTCATACATGGCCATTAGTATTGATGATGCAAGTCATGGTACATCTTGTTGACTCTGGGATGTAGTGCCCAAGATGAAGCATGAAACTCTCACATCATATCCCCATGTATATCCACTGCAACCCAAACACATCCCTGGATATGTAAGACCTCATCAACACCTACGATCCAACCCGGAAGAGGATCCTCACCTTCCATACTCTCCCATAGGACCAGACCCGCTGAATTTGATAACTGCATCATCCTTACTTTATCCAATAGGGTAGAGGTCACAACTATGGATGTTAGATATGTCTATCCCTAACTGTTGTTCACCACCATATAGATCATAGAGAATAATGCCATAAGTTTCCACTCGCTACTTGCCTGCTGCACTGTTTGTATCTGAGTCCACGTGATCAGCACATCGAACATTACATTACCTTTACCAGTCATGTATTGAAGCGTGAAGTCAAAATATTGTAGGTAATCCACCAACCTTTTTTTCCTCATATTAAAATAACACTGAGTAAATATATACATGAGGATTGTTTAGTCTGTATACACCAAAAAATGATCTCCCAATAAAAAATGTCTCCAATAGTGAAAATCATGAACAACTGCATCTAGCTCAACATCATTCCTATGGTAATTCCTCTCATGTGGCCATATAAACTGAGACTCATATGCCAAAACTCTATACCCCTACATCATCACTACTCCCAGTCTAATACTTGATGTGTCGCAATTAAGGATCGAACACTCGGTTCATCCGAACCATGAAAACTACTGTCGTGTTTGTGAGACTGATTGGTATAAAAAGATATTCATATAGACCATACCTACTATGAATCGTTGTACGAGGCATTTCTGTGGATCAAATATGTACCTGTTGATATCTTAACCTTAGTTCTATTTTCAAGAATACTCGAGATCCTAGAATCTTATAAAACAATTCATCTATTTATGGAAAGGGATATCAGTTTTTAACCATTAGATGATTCAAATTACGATAATCCCCAAATATCTTAAGTGTTATATCCACATTTTTTGAAAAAAGAACTGAAAAACCCAACAAAGAAGTATTAGGTTGGATAAACCCTTTTTTTCCAAATACTCAAGCTTTCACTTAATTTCTAACAACTCCATCGTATCCACCTAGTAAGTAGAAATGTATACTGGTGAAGCTCATAACACTAGTTCAATTGAGAACTCAACCTATCTCTCGACAGGTAAACTTGAAAATTCATCTAGGAACATGTCCCTGAAATGATCCACCATTATAGGAAAGTCTACCGGACTCACTCCCTGACCATCCAAAATACAAAATAGAAATCTCGGATGTCATTCCACCCAACTCATGATAATATATTCCATCTCAACTCGCATGGACACCCCATTCACCATTGTGAGTAAACACTTCATCCTATGGTGATGTGAATGTTACCCTTAGGTGATAGTAGACAATGTAAAATCGATAATATACTAAACAGTCCATACCAAGAAGGACATCAAACCCTATCATCTCAAAGACATAAATATCTCTAATGAAGTGACACCCACCAACCTCAAGGGGGTACTCCATGCACTAGAGCACATCAACCATTCTGATTCCCAATAGTATTTCTAGCATTAAAATGCTTTCAAAATACCTCACAACAAGCCCAAGGATTTTCACTATAGGTGCAGATCTGAAACTATAAGATACACATGTATCAAAAAAGAGCAGATACAATAGTAGAGGCTACAAAGATCATTCCTCTCACTGTAGATACTATGAAACCTTACTCCTTAGGGGTAGGTTGTGCATAATATTACTGAATTATACCACAACCCTTTGAAACAACCTCAATGCTCATAGTAGGTCCCCTTCGATGTATAACAGTAATTGGTGTATGACTACCTCATCAAAACCACTATTTCTATAGCCTGATCGGCCTGCATTTCTCTAACTCCCTGATTGACACATATCTTAGAAACCTACTCCGGAACGTGACATAGAAGCTGACCCCCTACAACTCACAACTGGAGGGAAGGTCCTATAGAACCATTGTATGTGGCCCATCCCTCTATATGCTCGGCACTCGACTGGGTCACAGTCACGCTGATTCATCTTGTGTCCTCTCCAGCCACACTAGTGAAAAAACACCGAACTACAAGAACTCATAGACTAACTGATGCTCATCTCATGGGAAGAATCAAAATGGTTCTTCCTTCCTAAAGATGTAGAACCACTAGGTTGAGAAGAAAAATTTACCTATTCTATATCCTCAAATTCCAATAGGTTCCAATCTATAATAAGTTCCTAATTCAAAATCTTAGTGATTGATGTCAACCAGAACATGTTGACAAAGGATTTGATAGTATGTCTTTGGACTTCCTCTAAGCATCTCGATCTTGACAGCTCATCAGTAAGGTACATCAGTGAAAAACTATGAAACTCTGTAAAGTATGTTGAGTACTCTATAACTGTCTTGGTGCCCTGATCTAGATGCATGAACTCACTAGATCACTCTGTCCATAGTGTCTTGGGGTAAAAGTCATCAAGGAAGTAGGTCTGGAAATTAGTCCAACCCATATCTCGTAGCCTTTTAGCTTAGTTCAGAACATCCCACCAATACTATACTACTCCATGTATCATATAAGGGGTGAACATGACCCTCCACTCAGGTGGTGTCTTCAGAATCTCAATGATAGCATGTGGGGTCTCAAGCCACATCTCAGATTCTTGTGGACCATCATCCCCCAAAAACGTGATAGGATGTTGCTGCTAGAACACCCATGTCAGCTCGGCCATAGTCGTGGTAGGCTACTGTACTCCTTGAAAAGTATGCATATAGAAAAATAACCCCTCGTGGAACTATGCCTCAACACTTATGTCTGAAATAGTCTAGTATACCACAAAAACCACTAAAAGAGGATCCACTAGTATCTCACGGCCCACCACCTTTGAATCATGGTCATCGCCACCCTCTTGGAAGACCATTGGAGGTCTTCATGGTGACATGCCTCTACAATGCCAAACACTCACCTCATAAAAGAATGATATCAAAGTCGCATCTCAAAAGCATAGCATAGGTCAAAACCCTCCTAAAAACAAGTCATAACACACAACCTAATCCTAAATCCATAATTGTATAAAGAACAACCACAAAACAACTAGAAACACTACCTCTCACCTAGTAAAAATCCGGGTGTAGGTCTAGTCTCTATTTTCCATTTATTTTCAATTAACAGTCATTATTTGACATGATTTAACCAATGGTACACCAAGTTTCGAACCTTGACGACCCATAACACCTCATGCACCAAAATTTTATGCCTATATAATACATACACATCAAATTCACTTTAAAATTTAAATTTAAAAGGTACTTAATTTTCTATTTCATAAGGACCCATACACCTTATGAATTGAAAGATGATGTCAGTTCTCTATCCTCAGCACAAAGTCTATCACAAAATTAGGAACAACTATTAGAGCACCGATCACAATAGCATGCGTCAAATAATTCATCTTAAATGGAATGATATAATTCATGATATGTGATTTCTAACAAGTGACTATATGATGCATGAGATGGAATACCCTCATCTCACCGGGTTGCAAAAAAAATAGAACCCATAATTCCATCAATAGTATCAGCATAAATCATTTGTTTCTCTTAATGGTGAAATAAAATCAACTCTAATAGTCAAAACCATAAAATAACAATTTCATTTAGGGTAATTTGGATTTTTCTTGTACACGGTTTAGCTACACTCGAGCATATCTCATTAACAAATTCCATTTTCCATCATATCAATGTATATTGTCTCCAAACAGTAAATCAAACTAGAAAATAAATTGTATCTGATACCACTTTGTAACGTCCTGAACTCAGATGCCACTCAATAGTTCCCCAAGCCCAGTTGGCTACATGGCCTCAAGCGCACTCCTCAAATGCCAGATGCTTATGACTAGTGTTGAGGGCCTAGTTGAGTTATTGGGGAGACTATTCCCCCATTACCAGAGTATATCATAGTGGAAGTTAATCAAATTCAATAGAAAAAGTAAATACAATAAGCGCACAATAGGTAAAATAGATAATCAAGACCGGAATGTATAACATGCCATAACTGTCTCATATACCATGATTCAGATGATACATGTATTTAGAAAACAACCAAAAAATATACACGGAAACAAAGTAAATACAAGTATCCAAAATCGAAAAAGATAAAAAAGTGACACAGTAGCATCAAAAGCCTCAGCTGGGTCTCATGCTCCCATGCTCTAATGTAATGATCAACATCTAGTTTTAGGGAGCTTGCCCCTACTATCACCTGAAACCATATAATTTGTTTCGGTCCCTAAGGAGGCCCAAACATGGTGTGAGATAAATATCCCAGTAGGTTTCCACCCAAAGATCTATAAAATTCTAAGCTACACTATGAAATATGTGAAACAAGTAAAAGTAATCAGTAATGTATGTGTGAAATCCCAAGGCATATAACCAATGCAAACAAGTTATTCCGAACAACCTATTGTGGATCCCAGCAATAAGTGGAAGCTCCTAAAAATAAGCCTATAGGAAATATAAACAAATAACACAGCCTTGTCGTAAAACAATCCCTATCCTGTCCACACAACCTTACTCTATAAAGAACACCATATCAAAAACCCACGACCTTGTCATACAACCACAATCATATATCCCACGATTGTGCCATATAATGAAGTGTAGACCATGAAGGGCTGAATCCAATGTATTGAAGACCAAGGCATCATCATCGAGTCTTAGTATCATATCGATAGAAACTCAGTATAGGTATTGGATGGAGTCCTTGGAGAATGTGTACCAGCATGTCCTGCGTGAGTCCAATCAAGCCGGATCTAATGTAAAACAAAGCCCGAGACATCCCATAGAATGAAGACCCAAAGTGAATACTCAACCGAGGTATCCACTACTGCATTCCAAATCCATGGAGATCCTTCCTTAGAATCTATGTAAATCATCAACCATTCCTAACATTTAACAATTTCTATCCATATGAGTCTACCCACTAATATAAACAATTACATTCAAAACCATTCAACGAGTATACCTACTCATTTAAAACATTACATCTCATGAGTATATCCACTCATGTACTCCACTCCAATTTAATCATGTCACATGGTTATACCCACCTAATTATCACCAATTTCCATTTAACACATCACATTGATAAACCCACCCATTAATCATAATTACCAAAAAAAAATTAAGCATTCTAAAAACAACTAACAAGTATACCCACTCATTAAACAAGTTCAATTTAAGTATTTAATCAATTTAGGAATGACATATTATGATAACACAAGAGAAGGAGGCAGGATATCTCTGACAAAAAAAAAATTATGTGCATATTTGTTATCAAATAATGATGATTTTTTAATTTTTTTTAATGATTAAACCCATGTATTTCAATGTTTTATTAAAATAACGGAAAATTTGATTTTTAGAATGATTATGTGAAAAATTGAGAAAAGTGCATAATTATTTTGACAGATTTTTACCAAAAGGGAATTTTTCTCATTTATTAAAAAATATAAGTCAAAATTTACTGATTAATTTTTTTATAAGAATGATTTTATTTTCTTCAACAATATCTTTATGACCTAGAGCTGATTCAAAGATCTATTAGTCCAAAAAATTCATTGAATTTGGAATCTTTTCCAGGCGGGCAGCGTGGACCTCACCATAGTAACGGATGCACAAATCGGTCTCCTTGCCTCTAATTTAGGTTATTCTACCTGGGATATCACCAGGACACAAAGTACTGACTCTAAAACAATTTTGGGGGAGTTTTTAAGTCATTAAGGTTTCTATTGATCGTTATAAATTTGAAGGAAGCTTCCTGGAAATTTTGGTCATAAGAAGTCTCATTCAATTAAAATTCCATATCTCCTTAATACAATGTCTAAATGAGAAGAAAAGTGGAGGTTGAACGGAAAACACATTTAGGAACAACTTTTATAAAGGAGTCCATGTGTTAATCTACCATTTATTGTGCCAAAAATGCACTATCATTTAGGGGATAAAATTATTCCTTTAAAAGGAGGCTCTCGCCTCCTTCCCAAATCATCAGATCGACACCAAAAACCAAAGAGTGTTTCCAGTGGTGTATGGGATGATGCTACACATCTCTTCCAACCCCATTTCATCATTTTATTTTATTTTAAATTTATTTTTGTATTATTTTTCAATTTTAATTTTAATTTTATTTTTATCAATCCATGCCTTTGTGTTTCTCCATCTACTTTTCTTCATTTCATTCCCCATCTCTCTCTTCTCTTCCACACACTCCACCAAGTAATCTATTACTCTCGGAAATGGGAGGATAACCCCAATACTTGGCCAAATGGGAGGTGAATTTGATCATGAATTTTCTTTAGTATTTAATTTTAAGTTTGTAGTTATATTTGAGTAGCATGCATAGGTAAGTCGAATGTCCCTGATGTTGTGACTACCACCGATAACATGCAACTCAACCTATCCATATTATTTTATATAATAATCTCTCTCTCTCAATTGGTTAGTTCTTCACACATTTGAGATGAGATAATCAATGGATGAAATGAAATCAATTGAACTGGGTCCTGGAAGATGACACATTCCAGACAAAGGTGTGTCACCAACTTGGATTAAAGGAGGAGGTGGAATTGAGAGTGCTCAAACATTCAATGACATTCCACAATTTATAAATAAAGAATAGTAGTTCAAACATGAGATTTCGTGTTTGGATTATCAAACTGAAATAAAAAATATAAAGGAGAATAATGATTGAATATTTAACCAACCACCAAAACAAAGTTCTTTCTTATTAATTCATTCTATATATACTTGAATCATAGTATAAATTTATAATTCTTGCTTCACATTAAATTATTATAAATAATAAAAAACCCAAAAATATTTTAATCACTTTAATCTAATAAACAAACCCAAAAAAAGAGACAGAATAAGTGAATTAAATAAATTAACTGTACTACATTGAGAAGGATATTCAAGAGAGATGATCCTGGTAAGCCACTGTTCTGCATTAGAAAAAATATAATTATTTTTTTCCACACCCCACAACAGACGTGCGTCAAAACTGATTCTATTTTTGGGAATCCAATCATTAGTTCATTTACCTTTTATATTTTCACATATTTTATATATATCATTTTATTTAAAAAACTAAAAAAATACTTCCATGATGTATTCAAATTCAGAATACTATGCATGGAAAAATTACTCATAGGTGTAGCAACAAAAATAAGAAGAAGATGAATATTTAAAAGAGATCAGATGCATGAACTTAGAGAAAGCATTGAACAACTAACCAGAAAGGCTAATATATATTTTGATTATGTTCATGCACAAATAGAGAAACCCAACCCTAATCCAAAGTAATAACATGAGAAAGTGGTGGAATAAATTTCACCACTTATATTTGAAATTGATGAACCTGAGGAAGCAAGGGAGGAAGACATATCTGATGAGCTACAAGTGGGTGATCAACAAAGAATGGATGAATTATTGATTGAATATGAGGAACTACATAACTTCCCCATACAATACAAAGAATTATATTCATCACCACTGAAGGAAGAAACCACCCAAGTGGTGGAATTTGACGTCAAGATGGAGGAGCCTGACTACCTACCTTTATCCGCAAAGAGTATACTCCAAGAAGAACATACCACTATGGCACAGATTGATGCTAAACCGACTCAGGGAGTTGAACCATTCATTAAATCTATCCTTTCTAATTTTATTGAATATGAATACTACATCACTCCATGTGGTTTTTATTATACAAAATTAGACAACCTCAACTCTAAATTGGAGAAAGAAGAAGAACCTCGATGTGCACATGCTGAGGAACATATGGATCTCCCTAAATACATTGAATATTTATTGATGAAAGTTCATGAAGATATGATAGTGTATTTACCTAAGGAAACCATGAAAAATATGCTTTGATGGTGAATAATTTGATCCTGATTCATCATGTTTTAATATTATTCAAATTGAATTACACTCTGACATTCCCATTGACAATTATTTTTATGAATCATACCTAAAGTAACTAATGGACAGAGAAGAAGAGGTTGCACAATTATCAGAAAAGGAGGAGGATGATCCATACTTTATCTTACCCCCACCTTCGAAGTTATAACTCATTGTAAAGGGGTGATATAGTGTACTCTTTCCCAGAAGGATGAAGAAAAAGCTAGGAAAAGACACATGTGGTCATTCAAATCAATGAATCTTTATCCTCCATCAAAATTTGGATAACAGAAGGTACTACCCTCTAGAGGCAGTCAAAATTCACGGCCCACTTGGGGGATAATACCAAGATTTATCCTTACTTTCTTTCTAGGAATTTATATATCAATTTATTTTCATTGAAATAATTTAGCATTGGGTCCCCTCCCTATTTTATTTTGAGATTAAATGAATTGATAATTGTGATTAATTGAGTAATTTTCTTATGTAGGATCATGACAGTAGAAGGAATCCCCAAATAGTAAAGGGGAAGGACCAAGTTTCATGGAAAAATGGTGTTCAATTTTATTGTTTTACCTTTTAAACTGTCCACATTTTTTTCCACTGCATGTTTTTATCTTTAAAGATAAAATTCCATTCCCCCACTTGAAATCATGTTTTACTCGAATTATCAATGAGACATGAGTTTCTTAGGAATCCTGTGATTCCATGTTTTAGATTTCAATGTTGATATGATTAAATGACTGAATTGAATAATTTAATTTTTAAAATGAAGCATGGATATTGAAGTAATGACTCATTAATTGAAGGAATTAATCGATTCATGTAAATGAAATTTCTCTACCATCCTTCATGCATTGAATTTCTGAAGTTCATATGAATTGATTAATTAGTCATGCTATTAGTGATTTTCCAATGTTATATTTTCAATTACCTATAGGATTTATAGACCATATACTTCCTATTTATTATTGAGCATATATCTTGGATGATCTTTGGACATGTAACCAACAAGAACTTGTATTGAAACTTATCAAAGCTATGACTATGAAAACACACATTTAAAATAATTGAGTTATCTTATGGAAAGCCAATTTTCCTTAAAATACCACATTAACATCAATCCTTATTTTATCCCATAGATACAATGAATGATATTTATAGGAATGAGTCATGTTTCAATCCATTTTTATCCATTCCTACCTTCCTTTGAGTATTTTCATGATATTTCAATGTTGAAGTGTGGGGTTAAAGGGAATAATGGTGCATGGGATAATATACATTGTAAGTATGAAGTGTGGGGGTATTATTATAGTAATTGTAAAAGGTTATGGAATCATTCATTATACTCTTTTCCCCCTCTTCAATTAAAAAAATAATAAAAATGACAAAAACAACCAACAAAAAGAGAAAAAAATGTGTTCTGCTTTGGGAAAACCAAAAATCTCCATTTTTTATACTGATGATCTGATGATCATATTTGGTTAGATTATGGATGTGAGATTTGATATAATTATAACGTTCAAAAAAATAATAAAAATAAAAAAATAAGAAAAATCATGATGGTGCACAAATAATTCATTATGCTTACTTGATCATAACCTTTTCTTTGAGTTTTGGGAATTAGGTGCTGCTACTTTTTAGGGGATAATTTCATTATATTTTTACTTTTGATATCATGATTAGTACTTAAGAGATTAGCCTCCGTCTTGAGCCTTAATTTTTAAAGCATCAAATCATACCAAACTTAAACCTCAGAGTCAATATAACCTTAATTGAAATTCCTCATGATTTTATGTGCATTTTGTCTTTACAAAGTGGAGAAAGTAGTTCATTTACAAGACTATGGATAAGGAGCATGTTCTCGTGATATGAGAATATCTCTACCTGAATTGTATCATGAGTGATGAGAGAAAAGAATCAAAAGTGATGTAAATCATGACTTGTCATGTTTAAAAATATTTAATCAAGGATCTTGAATGAATTAAAGGATAAGTTCGATCAATTTTCAAAGGGTAAAAGTTAAATATTAGAATTATTTGTTTCTTTGAAAAATGGGAAATTAAATTGATTTTTTATGCAGATTTTTGAAAGTATGATTTTACATTGATTTTTTTTGAATTTATTACCTTGGAATTTAAATATTGGTAATATTAGTGTCCTCTAATTTCCATTTTGAGATTTTATACATGGGGACAAGCCTGGTTTATGTGTGGGGGTATTTGACAGAGAAAATTTATGTGCAAAGTTTTGATCTAATAATGAGGATTTTTAATGTTTTTCAATTATAACGGCCATGTATTTCAATGTTTTTTTAAAATAATGAGTAAATTTAATTTTAGAATGATTATGAGAAAATTTGATAAAATTGCATAATTTTGGATTTTTGACATATTTTTACCATAAGGGTATTTTTGTCATTTCATAAAAAATATAATTCCAAATTTTTTATTTTTTTAGAATCGTGATTTTATTTCATTCAAATTACTTTTCAGGTCCTAGAGTTGATTCGAATATCTATTAGTCCAAAAAAATCAATGAAGTTGGAAACTTTTCTGGGCGGACAGCATGGACCGCACCACCGTAATAGATTCCTAAATCAGTCTCCTCACCTTCCCTTTAGGTTATTACACTAGGGATAGCACATGTACACATCAGAACAACTCAAAAACAGCTTTGGATGAGTTTTTAAGTCATTAAGGTTTCTATTGATCGTTATACATTTGAACGAATATTCTTGGAAATTTTGGCCATAAAAATCCTTATTCAATGAAAATTACATAAATCCTTAATACTATGGATATATGAGATGACGGTTGGAGGGTGAATGGAAAACATATTTATGAACAAATTTTATGAAGGGGTCCATGTGTGAATCGACCATTTAATGGGCCAACAACACGCAAAACATCAGAAGACAAAATTATGCCTACATGAGGAGGTCCTCGACTCCTTCCCAAATCATCAGCTCAACACCCATAACTATGGAGGGATTCCATCAGGGCACAGGCCGATTATTCTCCCCCCCCCCTTATTTATTATTTCAATTTTATTTTATTTATATTTTTTATTAGTTTTCAATTTTAATTTTAATTTAATTTTTTTAATCCATGTCTTTGTGTTTCTCCATCCACTTTTCCTCATTTCATTACCTCTCTCTCTCCTCTTCCACCCACTCCACCAAGTAAAATATTACTCTCGAAAATGAGAGGTTGACCTTGAGACTTGTCCTGGGGGGAGGTTAAGGTGATCATGAATTTTCTTTAATGTTTAATTTTATGTTTGTATATAGATTTTAGTAGCATGCATGGGTAAGGAAAATGTCATTGATGTCGTGACTGCTTCCGATGACATGCAACTCAACTATCCCTATTCCTTTATTTAATTATTTTTCCTTGTCTCTATTGTTTAGTTCTTCACATGTTGGAGTTGATCTAATCAATTGATGAAACGACTTCGATTGAATCGGGTCTTGGAAGATGACACATTCTAGACAAAGGTGTGTCACCAACTTGGATTAAAGTAGGAGGTGGAATTGAGAGTTATCAAACATTCAATGATATTCCACAATTTATAAATAAATAATAGTAGTTAAAACATGAGATTTAATGTTTGTGTTATCAAACAGAAATAAAACATATAAAGGATAATAATTATTTTACATTTAACCAACCCCCAAAACCAAATTCTTTCATATTAATTCACTTCTAGAAAGGGAGGTTTTCCCAATTCCTGTAGAGTACTTTTACTAATGGTTTAAGGAAACCGTTTGTAAAATATGGTTAAATCATCTATTCCAAATAGTTTTTCAAAACTGTTGGGAAAAGTATACTCCATACCAATGGTTTTCTTAAACTGTTGGTATAGAGAGGTTAATATCATCCTTTACCAATGGTTTTTACAAACTGTTGGGAATGTTTTTCCCCAAATTCACAAACAGTCGAACTCCCCCATTCCGCGCGACTATAGCCCTAAACAGAAGAGAGAATTGGGATTTTCCTTCCCCTACGACTGAAATCCTTCCATCTTTATGATTTATCAATTCTTCACAAGTTTTATATAAGTTATACTTCATTTACTATTTTGGTTTTATGTTGTCATTTGGGTGAAGTGGAGAAGTGGGAATCTGTTTACCCTACTGTTAAATTCTTCGTTCCGATCCATTTTCAAAATTTCTTAGTACTAACATCCTAATTTGTAAGTTATAATTTCATTTTAATGTTCTACATCTACTATTTTGGTTTTCGATTTTGATTTGGGTGTGTATGACTTTTGTTTTCTATTTGATTTGGGTGTTTGTGTTGGGCACTGATAGTGAATCAAATTTGATTCAAAATGAATTATGTGTTAATATCATCCATAAATTTTCAATTCTTAGAAGGCTTGGTATTGCTAGGAATTTTGTGTTAATATCATCCATATTCCACATGATTCACTTCATGGTAAGAATGTGTGATGATGTTGTTAAGATCAGAGAGAAATCTCATACCCCCCAGGTTGTTTATAGAGGCATGGTTAGTCATGAGTGATAATTTTCTTCCTAAGATGAATATAATAATATAACTTTAGTGTCAATTAAATATGGTTCTCACTGTAAGTTGTATATTATGTCTCTTTCTTGGACAATACTCACTTTTATGATGGTGGGGTTCTTTCAACTAGCCATGATAGCATGTGTATACATCCATAACAATGCTAGAAAAGTCATAAGTTTAATTAAGTAATCTTGATATCATTTACATACCTTATTATTAATCTCAAATTTAAAAATAAATGTATTTGTCTTTACTTTATGAAATTAAACCTTTTTACAAGCCATGAACAACCTATTAGTGTAGAATCCTAGACTTTATCCACCCATGGGGTGTGATTGACTTGAGGAACTAATTGGGAAATTAAAGGTATGACCAAAGAGGTGCCAAGAATGATTTATTGAAAATGAGTGAATGATTTGGAATGCCTGTAACACGTAATGGGGCCTGAGGCATGTGCCTCTATTTAGGATGCCTATAAAGGGGCCTTGAAGTCCTCTTTTTCCAACATTTGTGTCCAACCATTGGTTTAAATCTTCCCTTTACCAATGGTTTGATTCAATGACGAGGCAATTCACCTTTATTGATGATTGTGGATTTCGATTTATTGACATGACTCACACTCTTTCCACCGATGAACTAGATGATTGGGTTTTATCTCAAGATGCTAGGTAAAATTTTTGAATTTATTGACCCTCTTGTATAGTACTACTTCCTGATAGTTGTAACTATTTTCTTCTTCTTGAAACATGACATACATTACCATCAATCAATTTATGATTCTATTATTAGTTGGTATTACTGATTTGGTTATTTTCGTCCATTTCCAATATTTTCCCATTGTTATCTTTATTCAACTTTTTAAATGATAATACTAAAATTGTGAAACTTAGGTAATGAGGGAATAGTCTCTCCCAGACACAGAAAAGGCTTTCACTATTAGTCAATAACATTTGGCATTTTGGTAGATGTGCTTGAGGCCATATGACCATCTGGGATTGGGTCACTAATGAGTGGAATCATGGTTTTGGATGTCACAATTCCTGGATAACCTTTTTATAGGTGTTTCTAATCAAATCCTTACCTATAACTATTGAATGCCCCTCTCCAAAATCAATTGAGACATGATCCAATGAATACACCTACATCATTCAGAGTCTGTTTCCTAGTACTTACCTTCAAACCCCCATTAATAATATGTTTCTTTATGGTTTTTTATCGGAATGGATATTCTATATTATGTTTTTGGGGCACACATTAGTTATTTATTTCTAATTACTTCCATATTTGTTTTCATGGCAGGAAATGACACCCATTGATGATATGCGGTGGAAAAAGATGACAAAAAATAATCATCGCATGACACAGATGGGTGTTCCTCCACTCATCGATATCGTGAGAATTTTATTTCAAATATATATATTTCAATAACTTATAATATCATGTGTTTACTTTTGTGTTAAACTTTTTTTCAAGATCTACCCCCTAGATGAGAGATATTCAATGACGAGCCTGATATTTCTCCCAGTACAAAGGTTGGTGGTAGGAGGGGGTGGTGTCAGAATTAGACAATCATCTTGTGAAGGCGGTACTGAGGTCGGTGGTACAAGGGGGAGGAGAGGGCATACTCGCTTGCGTGGGATGCGGGGGAGGGGAGTACTCATTTGTGTGTGGTATGGAACCTCCAGATACAGTTGATGGTTGAATACAATGATGAATGAAAAATGATTAATAAATCTGGGCAGGAATGTCGGGGTTTGTTTGAGACACAAGCCAAATACTCTGACATCATTCCGGTCAGCCCTCTCTCTTGGTGACATCTTCCACACGAAGTCAAGGTTAATACATGGGCACAAATATGGGTATAAAATCTATTTGATTTAATGTAGTATTTTTTTATATTTATATGAATTAATCTATAGGGTGTCATCTTGGTTTTAACTTTTCTTATGGAAAAGGTGCATGACCTGCATGTTTAAAGGAGGTAGGAGAGCTTTGAAGAGGTTATAAGCATGGGCGGTATGTTGGATGGTGTGATAGTGTGAGCCCATAGTTGGATACAGTACCTATCATGGATGACTGTCCGATAGAGCAATATCCCCAAATGATTACCCTTTGAGCGACTTCCAAATTTAAGGTATTTATCCCATTTGATGTATTTAAATGATAGTTTTCATATTTTTCATTAATATTATATTATTTATTATTCAACAATATATAGGAATCTTATGAAAAAATAAAAAAACATTGATTCCAAGTAATACCTCCACACATTGGGGTGCACTACTACGCCAGATCATGAGAGGCAGCTGGTACGATATAGTTGTTTATAATTTTTCTTTAGGACATTCACTTTTTATTATTTCCTACCTAAATTATGTGATTTATTGAATTTTGAATATATTATTATACTTTCACTTTATACTATTTCAATGTAATTTCTGATGAAAAAATTGAATATTGAAGGATGACTCCCTTGAGCAAAATTGTTTTTCTCGAGTAGATGAAAAAAAGATGGAAATGTGGTTAATGAACCAACACAAGAAAAGATTTCAATTTTTAATTTGTTTATTTAAAAGTTTAATATCTATTTTGAAATTTAATAATCTATTAATATTTATAACAGGATGATTTAGAGGCCCTTGATGCCCCAGAGCCTGACAATTTAGGCCCACATGATCATTTATATCAGGTTTTGGGAGATGAGCACTCTGGCCAATTACGCTGCCAACATGGTATGAATATATTCTCGATACGGTATTTGTCCTCTCCTGGTTTCCATTCTAGTACCACTGAGTTGGAACAGCTCAAGGGGCATGCAAGATAGTCTGATAAAAGGGTTACCGAGTTTGAAGAACTGGTTCAAATGAGGGAGAAAAAATTTATGAAACTGATCAAATCTTTATCACCATCACTTCCACTAGAGGCCAACGTGGCTTGTCAGACATATATATCGCTTATGGGTGCATCATCATATGCACCAGGCAGCAGTTCTAGTGGCGTTCGAGATGATGATGTTCCTAGTGATGACGAGGATGCTGAAGAGGATGAGGGAGAGGATGAGGATGAGAATGAGGGAGAGGATGTGGCCGACGGCTAGGATGGGGTCGAGGATGAGCATGGGGACGATGATGAGGATGAATAGGAGGTCAAAGATGGTGGTGAGGATAAGGCTGGTGATGACAGTGGTGATGGTGATGGTGATCAGGGGCAGATTGATCCATTATATTTTTGAATTCGGTATAACTCTTTATTTTCTAACCTAGTTTTTCACTCTGGTATTGATATTTTTGAATTCAATATAAATCTTTATTTTTGACCAAATATGGAAGCCTAATGATGTTATAATGGTTTATGGGGCTTCTGGGCATTGTTCGGAGCTCGGAACCCCAGTCGGTGTAAAAAAACACTATGCCTCACGGTTTGTAAAAAATTTAATTCCATCCCACAGGGTATCTACCAACTATATATGGATATATATTAGAATAAATGTGCAATATTTTCCTAACCATGCACCATGGGATTCTTGTCATGCACAATGTCTATAGTTTTAGTATAAGATATTATCACTATTGTTGCATGATTTGTCTACCTGGCATAAGAAAACCCGACCAAACGCATTCGAATTGTGTTGATACTTTAGGAAAACGATTCATGATTCATATGTGAAATGTACGAGTCAACTCCGCCTCAATATGAGGCACGATGTGGCTGGTATCACTCAAAGTGTCTTTCTTTTGTTTAAAATGGACACCCTTTTGAATAAAAACAACTGGCATATAGAAAACTAACCAAACATATTTGGATTGTGTTGATACTTTAAGAAAACGATCCATGGAAAATATGTGATGTGTACGACTCAATCTCACCTCAATACGAGGCATGGTGTGGCTGGTACCACTCAAAGTATCTCACATTTATTTGAAATGGACAACATTTTAAGTGAAAACAATAACTGACAAACCGAAAATAGACCTAACGTATTCGGATTCTACTGATACTTTAGAAAAATGATAAATGGGACATTTTTTATTTGTAAGAGTCAACCCCGCATCAATCCGATGCACGTTGTGGCCGGTACCACTCAAAGTGTCTCACTTTTATATGAAATGGACCAGATTTTAAGTGAAAATGAAAACTGACCTATGGAAAACTGATCAAATGCATTTGGATTGTGTTGATACTTTAGTAAAATGATACATTGGTCATTTTTTAAGAGTACTAGTCTTCTCCGCCTAAACTAGAGGTGTCGTGTGAACGTGAGGGCCGAAAACGTACTCCACGTGTCGTAAATGGCCAAAACATGAATTTATCGGTCAAATTCATGCCGAATGACATAGGGATGACTTGAAATCACACAAAAACACCATAATTATTATCCGTGAGGTGTACGAGGAGACATAATGTCATTCAGATGCACAGTTTTCATGGCCCGACTGAATATGTGATTTTTAGGTGGTTGGTGTGCTTGAAAAGCGTGCGTGGGGTGGAAAAAACCGGCCGAATGTCCTCACAATGCCATGAAACCAGAAGAAAAACAAGGTTGGGTGAATTGTGAAATGGTCAAAAAGATGGACCATCATTCGGAGGTGTCGTGTGACCGCACTGGCTGAAAAACGCACCATGCGTGTCGTAAATGGCCAAAACATGCGTTTAATAGTAAAATGCATGCCTAACGACATCAGAATGACCTGAAATCTCACAAAAACACCCTAATTATTATTCATTAGGTGTACGAGGAGAAAACATTTCATTCAGATATTCGGTTTGCACGGCACAACTGAATTTGGTTTTTAGGTGTTTGGAGTGCTTGAAATGCATGCGTGGGGTGGTCAAAACCAGTCGAATGGCCTCGGAATTCCATGAAATCAGACAAAAACAATGGCTGGGTGAATATTGAAATAGTCGGCTAGACGACACATCAATCGGAGGTTTCGTGTGACCGCGGTGGCAGAAAACTCACTCCCCATGTCGAAAATGGCCCAAACATGTGTTTAACGTTCAAATGCATGTCTAACAACATCGTAATGACTTAAAATCACATTAAAACTCCATAATTATAATTAATGAGGTGTACGAGGAGACGACATGGAATTCGTACATGCAGTTTGCACGACATGGCAGTATATGTGTTTTTTAGGTATTTGGCGCGGTTGAAAAGCATGCATGGGGTGGTCAAAACTGCCCGAACGACTTTGGAATGCCATGAAATCAGATGACAACAAAGGGTAGTTGAATTGTGAAATTATCGGTCAGACATCACATCAATTGGAGTTGTCGTGTGACCGCGCTGGCCAAAAACGCACTCTGCATGTCGTAAATGGCCAAAACATGTGTTTAACAGTCATATGCATGCCGAATGAAATCGGAATGACTTCAAATCACACTAAAATACCCTAATTATTATTCGTGAGGTGTACGAGGAGACGACCCATCATTTGGATGCGCGGTTTGTGCGGCATGACTGAATATCTATTTTTTAGGTGTTTGGCGCGCTTGAAAACCGTGTGTGGGGTGGTCAAAATTGTCCGACCGAATAAATGGCCAAAACATACATTTAACTATCAAATGCATGCTGAATGACATCATAATGACTACAAATCATATGTAAACACCCTAATTATTATTCTTCAGGTTTATGAGGAGACCAAACATCATTCGGACATGCGGTTTGCACAGAAGGGCTTAATATGTGTTTTTCGGTGTTTGGCGCGCTTGAAAAGGGTGCGTGGGGTGGTAAAAACTGGCCGAACGATCTCATAATGTCATGAAATCAGACGACAACATTGGGTGGGTGAATTGTGATATTTTCCACCAAATGGGATGTCAATCGGAGGTGTCGTGTGATCGTAGTGGCCGAAAACGCACTCCACGTGTCGTAAATGGCCAAATCATGCGTTTAATGGTCAAATACATGCTGAACGACATTGAAATGACTTGAAATCACCTGAAAACATCCTAATTATTAATTTTGAGGTGTATGGGGGAGACAAAATGTCATTCGGACACACATTTTGTGAGACACGACTGAATTTGTGTTTTCTAGGTGTTTGGAGCGCTTGAAAAACATGTATGGGGTGGCCAAAACTGACCGAACGACTTCAGAATTCCATGAAATCGGATGACAACAAAGGGTGGGTGAATTTTGAAATGGTCGTCAGGACGAAATATCAATCGGAGGTGTTGTGTGACAGCGGTGGCTGAAAACACACTTTGCGTGTCGTAAATAACCAAAACATGTGTTTTACGGTCAAATGCATACCAAACGATATCAGAATGAATTGAAATCACACAAAAGCACTTTAATTATTATTAATGATGTTTATGAAAAGATGGAACTTCATTCAGACCCATGGTTTGCGCAGCACGACAAAAAATGTGTTTTTTAGGTGATGACGTGGTTGAAAAGCGTGCGTAGGGTGGTCAAAACCAGCCGAACGACCTCAGAATGCCATGAAATCAGATTATGACAATGGTTGGGTGAATTGTGAAATGGTCGGCTAGACGTCACATCAATCGAAGGTGTCGTGTGACCGTGGTGGCCGAAAACATACTTCATGTGTTGTAAATGGCCAAAACATGTGTTTAATGGTCAAATGCATACCGAACGACATCGTAATGACATGAAGTCAAACGAAAACGCCCTAATTATTATTCTTGAGGTGTATGAGGAGACAACACGTCATTTAGATGCACGGTTTGCACGAAACGACTAAATATGTGTTTTTAGGTGTTTAGCGCGCTTGAAATGCGTGCGCGGGGTAGTTAAAATCATCTAAACGTACTTGGAATTCCATGAAATCGGACGGCAACAAAGGGCGGGTGAATAGTGAAATGTTCGGCTATACAACATGTCAATCGTAGGTGTCATGTGACCACTATAGAAAAAAAACACATTCTATGTGTCGTAAATGGCCTAAATATGTGTTTTACGGTCAAATACATACCGAACGACATTGGAATGACTTGAATTCACACGAAAACACCCTATTTATTATTCATCAGGAGTAAGAAAAGATGAAATGTCATTCAGACACGTAGTTTCTGTGGCATAGTAGAATATCTGTTTTTAGGTGTTTGGCGCGCTTGAAAAACGTGCGTGGGGTGGTCGAAACTGGCCAAACGACCTCAGAATACCATGAAATCGGACGACAACAAAGAGTGGATTAATTATGAAATGGTCAGCTAGACAACATGTCAATCAGAGGGGTTGTGAGACTGTGGTGGATGAAAACACACTTCGGACAACCCCCCTCACCCCCGGATAGGCCCCTACACCCCTCGGACAGCCCCCACCCCGGACATGCCCCCCCCATCCACCAGACACCCCCCACGAACATCCCCCCCACCCAACTATCCATGGATTATTTGTGACAGGTATGAGTCAACCCCACGTCAATTAGAGGCACGGTGTGACTGGTATCACTCAATGTGTGTCACTTTTGTTTGAAATGGAAACCATTTTAAGTAAAAACAACAACTGACGTACAGAAAATCTTCACAAGGCTACACATATATTTTGGAAATTAAGGGATAAAAAATAAAACATGGTCTACTGGTCATACATTATAAGAAGAAAATATTTACAAGGCATAGATTGAAACACAATGGGTAATAATATATATAGAAAAACATGAATTATATTAGGAATGAGTCTCAACATCCCATCATGAACATGCACCAACACTCATGTTCTAATTCTCAATCTCGGTTCATTCATACTATATAATAACATACAAGAAAAAAATATAATATAGTGATTTCATATGTAACCTATGAACACTCAAGAATACCATATAACAAATTGGTCAACAAGGATAGACATAGATTCTTGAAAAATATGTTTCAAAGTCTCATAAAAATTCCCCAATGATGGGGAATACATATGGTGACACCATAGCCCCACGGATCACCTCAATCTCATCCTCAAACAGTGGGTTCTAGGACCAAGCCAATATCCCTTTGGGAACCCAATACCAAAGACTTAATTGAATATTTATACCCACTACCCAAGATGGGGATTCATCTCACATCACACCCAGGAGAGCAAATTACAATTAGCCACATACCCCCTTATTCTAATTGAAATGTCTATGAAAAACATATAGGCTATTCTGGTAACCCATCTAATATGTCTAGATTGGCCAATGTTTCCCACTAACACATTAGGAACCATTTATACAAGGGTAAATAATCATTAGAGGAATATAAAAATCCCATGTGCTTCTTATAACTCATCCTAGGTCTAAGCACATGACCACTACCATTGTCTATCTTATGGGTGTCATGATCCTTTCCAGTCTACCCATGTTTTTGTGTTTGTTTTAAGATACTCAACCCAAGACCATGACTAAACATCCCATGTTCCTCCTATAACATGTATTTTTTTTCTCTTGTGTGTATTGGTGTTGTGGTTTAATTGAGGAATGAATTCTAAATTTTGAATACTCTTATGTGTGTTGGTGTTGTGGTTTGAGAGAGGAATGGATTCAAAAATTTTAATACTCCTATGGGTGTTATTTCATTTCTTATAACATATAGAATTTTCTATTATGGGTTTTATTGCATTTGAATTTCTAAATTGATAAATTTCTAAATTCTGGAATGAATTCTAAATTTTGAATACTTTGGATGGGGATTTTTTTATTGGTGTTGTTGCAGGTCTGGAGAGGGCTTGTTGTGTTGTTGTAGGTCTGGAGAGGGCAGAGGGGCCTCCTTTTGTGGTGCTGAGCAATTGTATACCATTGGTTTCAAATCCATTTGTATAGATACTATAATATAATTATACCAACGGTTTGTTATACCATTGGTATTGGTTTATACCAATGATTATAACAAAACCGTTGGTATAGCCTTATGGATTTCCATATCCCCTCTATATCAACAGTTTATAACCATTGGTATAAGTGTAACACACATATACCAACGGTTTAAAATCCTTTGGTATATGTTATACTTTAACACACATATACCTACACTTTATAGAAAACAGTTGGTATACCTTCTATTTTGACACCTATACTAATGTTTTTCACAGAACCATTGGTATAGGCCTATTGTCACGCCTTACATGGCCACGGTTGAGGGAACCGTTGATATACTATATACCAATGGTTTCCAGGCCTTTACCAATGGTTTACAACTGGGGGTAAAGTGTAAAATTTGAGTTGTGATTTATTCTATCTAGACATGAATCTTTGTATAAATTTAGAATTCTTGCTTCACATGTCATTATTTTTAATAATAATAACACCAAAAATATTTTAATCACTATCATTCAATAAAAAACCACAAACGGAGATAGAATAGGTGAATTAGATAATGAAAGTGAACTATATTGAAAAGGATCCTCAAGAGAGATGACCATGGTCTGCCACTATGCTGCACTAGGAAAAATACAATTATTTTTGTCCACAGCACATGATAGGCATGCGTCAAAACTGAAGCTATTTTCGGGGAGACAATCAATAGTTCTTTTTCTTTTTCTTTTTCACATCTTAATAGATTTCATTTCATGTAAAGAACTAAAAAATACGTCCAAGATGTATTCAAAATCAGATTATTATGCATGGAAAATTTACTCACAGGTGCAACTACAACAACAACAAGAAGATGAATATTTTAGAAGAGCTCATGTTCATGAACATAGAAAATGCATTGAACTACTAACCAGAAAGGCCGATTGATATTTTGATTATGTTCATGCACTAATGGACAAACCCAACCCTAAGTTGGAGAAAGAACATGAGAATGTGGTGTAAGAAATTTCACAAATTATATTTGAAATTGAAGAACCTAAGGAGGCAAGGGAGGAAGACGTACCTACTGAGCTACAAGTGGGAGATCAAAAAAGTTTGGATTAATTATTGATTAAATGTGAGGAACAACCTGACATCCCCCTACAATACAAAGATGAAGACTCAACACCACAAAAGGATGAAACCACCCAAATGGTGGAATTTGAAGTCAAGATGGTGGGGCCCGTCTACCTGCCTCCATCCTTAGAGAGTCTACACTAAGAGGCACATACCACTGAGGCAAAGATTGAAGCTGAACCAACTCAGGGAGTTGAACCATTCATTGACTCTATCCATTCTAATTTTATTCAATTTGAATTCTACATCACTCCTTCTGGTTTTGATTATACAGAATCATAAAATCTCAACTATGCCTTGGAGGATGAAAAAGAACCTAGATGTGCATATGCTGAGGAACATATGGATCTCCCTAGATATGTTGAATATTTATTGAAGGAACTGTATTAAGAGATACTAGTGGATTTCCCTAAGTAAATCATGATAAAATCTACTTACTTTGATGGGGAAGAATTTGATCTTGATACTTCATGTTTTAATATTATTCAAATAGAATTACACTATGACTTTCCCATTGAAAATTCTTTTGATGATGCATACCTCGAGGAACAAATGGACAGAGAATAAGAGGTCTCACAAGTATTAACCAAGAAGGAGGATGATTCATACTTCATCCTACCCCAACCATGCAAGATATACCTCATTTTTTAGGGGGTGGGGATATGGTGTACTCTATCCCTGGATCATTACTAACCCAGAAGGATGAAGCACAAGCTAGGAAAAGCCACATGTAGTGGTTCAAATCAAAGAAGCTTCACCCTACATCAGACTTTGGATAACATCCGGTATTTCCCTCTAGAGGTAGTCAAAATTCATGGCCGACATAGGGGATAATATTAAGATTTTTATTTTCTTTTTTTTAGGAATTCAGATGTCAATTTATTTTCTTTGAAATAATTTAGCATGTGGCCCCCTCCATCTTTTCATTTTTAGCTTAAATGAAATGATCATTTTGATTAATAGAGTAATTTTATTTTGTAGGATCATAACGATAGAAGGAAGCCCCGGATAGTGAACGGGAAGGACCAAGTTTCATTTGAAAAGGGTGTTCAATTTTAGTGTTTTACCTTTCAAACTCTCCATATTTTTTACCACAACATGTTTTGAGATTTAAATAAAAAATTGCACTCCCAAACATGAATTCATGTTTTTATCGACTTATCTAGGAGACATCAGTTTCTTATGAATCATGTGATGCCATGTTTTAGATTTCAATTTTGATATGATTAAATGATTGAAATTAATAATTGAATTTTCAAAATGAAGCATGGATATTGAAGTAATGACTCATGATTTGAAGGAATTAATTGATTCATTTAAATGAAATTTTCCTACCATCCTTCATGCTTTGAATTTCTGAAGTTCATGTGAATTTATTTATTACTCATGCCATGTGTGATTGTCTAATGTTTCCCATTCCCGATAAGATTTATAGACCAAGTACATCCTATTTATTCTTGAGAATATTTCTTGTGTAATATTGGGACATGTAACCAATCATAACTTGTATTTAAACTTGTCAAATCTATGACTATGCAAAAACACATTTAAAATGATTGATGCATCCTTTAAAAAGATAATTTTCCTTAAAAGTCTACCTTTACATCAATCCTCCTTTTAGAACATAGAGACCATGAATAAACTTTATTGGAATGAGTCATGATTCAATCCATTTTTATCCACTCCTACCCTCCTCTGAGTATTTTCATGATATTTTAATGTTGAAGCGTGCGGGTAAAGGGAATCATAGTGGAAGGGATGATATACATTGTATGGAAGAAGAGTAGGGGTTTTATTTTCGTAAATTGTAAAAGGTTTTGGAATCACTGATTATACTCTATTTCTTCCCATACTGTAAAAAAATGAAAAAAATGACAAATCGAATCAACAAAAAGAAAAAAAATGGCTTATGATTTGGGAAAACACAAAATCGCCCTTTTCTAGACCGACGATCTTATGAGCGTATACGGTTAGGTGATTGATGTGAGTTTTGACATGATCATAACATTCGAAAAAAGAAAATAAAGTATAAAATTAAAAAAAATAAAGTGGTTTCACAAATCAGTCATTATGCATACATGATCATAACATTTTCATTCAGTTTTGGGAAGTGGGTGTTGCTACTATAAAGAGGATAATTTCATTATATTTTTACTTTTGATATCATGCATAGTACTTAATATATTAACCTCCTCCTTGAGACTTAATTTTTAAAGCATCAAATCCTACCAAACTTAAACCATAGAGCCAATTGAACCTTAATTTCAAGTCTTTGTGATTTTATGTGCATTTTGTCTTTACAAAGTGGAGAAAGTATTTTATTTACAAGCCTATGGATAAGGAGCAGGTTCTCATTATATGAGAAAAACTCTACTTGAATTCTATAATGAGTAATGAGAAAAAATAATCAAAAGTGAGGTAAATCATGACTTGGCATGTATAATAATAATGAATAAAGGATCTTGAATGAATTAAAGGAGAAGTTACATCACTTTACAAACGGTAAAAGTAAAATATGTGAATTATTCGTTTCTTTGAAAAATGGGAAATTAAATTTATATTTTTTCAAATTTTCAAAAGTTTGATTTCACGTTGAATATTATTTTATTTTATTGAATTAGAATTTGAATATTAGTAACATTGGTGTCATCTAATTTCTATGTTGATATTTTATACTTCAGTACAGGCATGGTTTATGTGTGGGGGTATTTGAGGGGGCAAATTTATATACATATTTTTGATCAAATAATGATGATTTTTAATTTATTTCAATGATAAAAACATTTCATTTAAATGTTTTTTTAAAATAATGGGTAATTTGAATTTTAGAATGATTATGAGAAAAATTGAGAAAAGTGCATAATTTTGGATTTTTGACAGATTTTTACTACAAACGTATTTTTGGCATTTTAAAAAAACTATAATTCCAAAATTTGGGATTCATTTTCTTAAAATCATGATTTTATTTCATTAAACTTTATCTTAATTACATAGAGTTGATTCAAAGATATATTATTCCAAAATATTCATTGAAGTTGAGAATTTTTCTAGGAGAATAGACTGGACCCCACCACTATAACAGATGAAAAAATTAGTCTCATCACCTCATATTTAGGTGATTCCACCTAGAATAGCACAAGGACACATATTAACAACTTTAAAACAGGTTTGGTGGGATTTTAAATTCAATAAGGTTTCCATTGATCGTTATAAATATGAAGACAACTTCCTAGAAATTTTGTTCATAAAAAGTCTTATTAAATGAAAATTCCATAACTCATTAATCGTTGTGGCTAAATGAGCTGAAAATTTGAGGTGGAATGGAAAACACAATTTTTTAATAACTTTTATTAAGGGTTCTACAAATTAATCTAACATTTAATAGGCCAAAAATTTGAATAATTTCAGAGGAATGAATTCTGCCTATAAAAGGAGGCCCTTGCCTTCTTCCCAAATCATCAGCTCGTCACCCACAGCTAAGGAGGGATCCCACTAGGACATGGGCCACTTCTTCTCCTCTTTCCCCCCAAATTTATTCTTTATATTTTATTTTAATTTTATTATTGTATTATTTTTCAATTTTAATTCAAATTTTAGTTTTATTAATCCATGCCTTTGTGTTTCTCCATCAACTTTTCTTCATTTCTTTCCCTCGCTCTCTCTTCTCTTCCACCCACTCCGCTGAGTAATATATTACTCTCAGAAATGAGAGTATGACCTCGAGACTTGGCCCGAGGGGAGGTGAAGGTGATCATTAATTTTCATTAATGTTTAATTTTATGATTGTAGATAGATTTGAGTAGCATGCACAGGTAAGGCGAATGTCTCCGATGTTGTGACTGCCTCCAATGAAATCCAACTCAGCCTATCCCTATTCGTTTAATTAATCAATTTTTCCTAACTCCATTGGTTAGTTCTTCACACATTTGATTTGAGCTAATCAATGTATGAAATGGAGTCGATTGAACTGGGTCCTAGAAGATGACCCATTCTAGACAAAGGAGTGTCACCAACATTGATTAAAGGTGGAGGTGGAATTGAGAGTGCTCAAACATTAAATGATATTTCAGAATTTATAATTAAAGAATAGTAGTTCAAACATTAGATTTCATGTTTGGATTATCAAACTAAAATAAAACATATAATGAATCATAATGATTGAACATTTAACCAACCCCCAAAACCAAGTTATTTCTTATTAATTCATTCTGTTTAGACTTGTATCTTAGTATAAATTTAGAATTCTTTATTCACATGTCATTATTTTAAGTAATAAAAAACCCAAAAATATTTTCATAACTTTCATTTAATAAATAAAACCAATAAAATAGATATAATAGGTGAATTAGATAAAGTAAGTGAACTACATTGATAAGGATCTTCAAGATAGATTACCCTAGTCAGCCACTATGTTTCACTAGGAAAAATATAATTATTTTTGTCCACGCCCCGCGACAGGAATGCGTCAAAACTGACGTTATTTCCAAGGAGAAAATCATTAGTTTATTTACTTTTTCTATATTCACATCGTAGTTATATTTCATTTCATTAAAAAAACTAAATAAATATACTTCCATGATGTATTCATGTTCAGAATATTATCAATGGTAAAATTACTCACAGGTGGAGTAACAACAACAACAAGAAGATGAATACTTTAGAAGAGCTTAGGTGCATGAACTTCGAGTAAGAATTGATCAATTAACCAGAAAGGATGATAGAGCTTTTGATTGTGTTCGTGCATTAATGGAGTAACCCAACCCTAAGCTGAAGGAAGAACCTGAGAATGTGGTGGAATAAATTTCACCACTTATATTTGAAATTGAAGAAACTTAAAATTCAAGGGAGGAAGACCTACCTAGTGAGCTACAAGTGGGAGATCAAAAAAGTTTGGATGATTTCTGGATTAAATTTGAGGAACTAAATGACCTCCCCACACATTAAAAAGAAGATGATTTATCACCACTAAAGGAAGAAACCACCCATGTGGTGGAATTTGAAGTTAGGATGGAGGAGCTCGACTACTTGCCTCCATCTTCAGAGAGTCTACTCCATGAGGCACTTACCATTGAGGCAGACATTGAAGCTTAACTGACTCAGGGAGTTGATCTATTCAATAACTCTATCCCTTCTACTTTTATTGAATCTGAATTACAAATCACTCTTTTTTGTTTTCATTATACATAATATGATAGTCTCGTCTATGAAAAATTTGGGGGATACCACGAGGACACGTAGGAGCGGATGTACATCAAATTTGGGGGAGTTTTGAAGTCATTAAGGTTTCCAATGATTGTTACACATTTGAAGGAAGCTTCCTAGAAGTTCTTCCCATAAAAAAGTCTTATTCAATGAAAATTACATAACACATTAACCAATAGGCTAAATGAGCTGAGATTTGGAGTATGAATAGAAAAAAAATTTATGAACAACTATTATGAAGGGGTCGACGTGTGAATCCACCATTTATTGGTCCAACGATGGGCAACTTATGGTCCAACAACGTGCAATATTATAATTTCTCTATGATTTATATGGTTTCACATTTCTTAGGATGAAATATCCATTTGTTTTATTTTGATTTTGTGATGATGTGATGATGTTTATGAAACCCGTTTTATTCTTTGGGTTATGATTAATGTTTTAAATTTATTTTGTGGAACAAGTAAGGATGATTTTATTATGAGATGGGTGGGACCTATACCTCCCTCCAATTCATTGGGTAAAGATTTATATCTCATGAGATAGACATGGCTGGAACGGTAAGTTAATCCGTTTCAGTGATACAGGACTGGAATGAAGAGGGATCTCAATTCAAAAAGGGTCTTTGTCCAATAAGATGGTCTTGGAAGCAATGCCTTGGATACTATGGAAATCATAACAAGTGTTGAATGGTTTCCACAATTACATGATTTATTCCCATGCTATTTTATCATGATTGATGTTCCATTATGATATATGCATTACGTACTTCCAGGATTTATGTCTTTGCTTAGGATTTTGATGTTTAGATTTTATGTTCATGTTTTTGCAATCAAATGTTTATGGATTCTTTGATGTTCTCTATGTTTACCCTTACTGAGCATTTGAGCTCACCCTTTATATGTATTCTTTTCCCCAAGATATAAAGAAAGGTTTTAGGTAAGAATACCAAAAAGGGGAAGATCTTCATGGGAGATGTTGAAGATCTTTCACAATGATTAGAAGATTTTGTTCTGAGTTTCCAAAGACACTAAACTAATACGGTCTTTGGGAGTCAACTTTTTTCATGTTTTAAGTATTCTGCAAAAGTAATGTAATGTCCATGTACGTCAAGCTTTGTGTATCTATAGAAACCATGACAAAATTTGCTTAATTTGAGGGGGAAAATCTGAACATGATACTTCATGTTTTAATAGTATTCAAATAAAATTACACTCTGACTTTCCCATTGAATATTATTTTGATGAAGCATGCCTCAAGGAACCCATGGACAGAGAATAGGAGGGTTCACAAGTATAAACCAAGAAGGAGGATGATTCATGCTTCATCCTACCCCCACCATGCATGATATACCTCATTGTTAAGGGGGTGGGGATATGGTGTACTCTATTCCTGGATCATTACTAACCCTGAAGGATGAAGCACAAACTGGGAAAAGCCACATGCAGCGGTTCAAATCAAAGAAACATCATCCTCCATAATACTTTGGATAACAGCCGTTATTTACCTCTAGAGGTTGTCAAAATTCAGGGCTGACATAGGGGATAATACCAAGATTTATCTTTACCTGCTTTCGAAGAATTTAGATGTCAATTTATTTTCTTTGAAATAATTTAGCTTGTGGCCCCCTTCATCTTTTCATTTATTACTTAAATGAAATGATCACTGTGATTAATTGAGTAATTTTCTTTTATAGGAACATAACGGTAGAAGGAAGCCCCAGACAGTGAACGGGAAGGACCAGGTTTCGTGGGAAAAGTGTGTTCAATTTTAGTGTTTTATCTTTTAAACTCTCTATATTTTTTTCCACAACATGTTTTGAGCGTTAAATATAAAATTTCATCCCCAAACATGAATTCATGTTTTACTCGACTAATGAAACACCCCAAGTTTTATAGTGCGTTATTTTTTTTTAAAATAATTCAATAACTTGCACTATAGGCAACACCGTGTTCAAGTGCACCATGACTTACCAAACTAGCCGTTCAAAAGAAGTTATGAATAATATTAACTTAATTCTAAAATTTATATAATACATATAATTTTAGAATCCATGTTATGAGTTTCTTCATATTTTAAGAACGAATTCATTTTTTTCAGATAAATGAAATATTTTTAAAAAAATGCACTTTTACCGACTTTTAATGGTGAACACTTTTTAAAACATATATTTGAAAACATTTATATATTCAATTTGACAAAATGAATTTATTATATAGAATGGGGACATCAAAAATTTATAATGTAATACCCCAAGATTCCTCGGTATGCTTCTTTTTGAATAATACTGTAGCATGTGTTGTACGCAACTTCGAGTTCTAACACACACCACAACCAATCAAACTAGCCCTTATTAATAGTAATACCTAATTTTTGAAATTTAATACATTTTATCTATCAAAATGGACTTCATTTTTGGATTCGTAATAACAAAATTATCCTAGGATGAAATTTTGGTACATTCAGATAACTATTATATTTTGATTAATAGTGAAAATCACTAAATTTTTATTAAAAACAACTTTTTTAATAGAAATAATTAATTGTGATAAATTATGAATTTGAGTGGTTTTAATGTATATTTAGAATATATTTTTACCATTTAATACAATGTTAGTAATTGGACATAATTTTACATTTAAACATGACATAAACAAATGTCAATCTTTTGATAGTTATTATCTCTTAAAAACACGGTTTTTGTTTTGACAGCGGGAATGAATTTTAAATTAATTTCTACCACTTATGTGTTTTGAATTTGGAAAAATGGACTCCATATTTGTAATCAGGATTTAAAAATTGTGTAAATAGGTAACTTTTATTTTTATAAATTTTGAATAATTATTTCGGTAAATATTTTATTTACCATGGTTAAAGGGTTAATCCGGTAAATAAGGGTAAAACAATAATATTATAATAATAATAAATTACCCTAAAACGTGTCTTACCCCTATTTGTTGATACATGTACGACCTTGGTCATATTTGGGTTGATTTTGGGACCCCATGGATTCACTTGTAAGTGATAATGACACTTTATATTAATTAAGTTAAAATATATAAAAAATGACAAAAGCATATATCTTTTAGCAAAACCAATTTTACATACGGTTATATATGTTGGATTTTCTACTATAAATATTAATTAGAAAGATAAAAATATTTTATAAATAATGGTATTTTATTAATAAATTTTATATGTTTAATATGTAATATTATTTATGACACAATAATGATGCAATATTTTCTTTATTAATGAAAGTATCAAATAATTGGTATTATAAATGTTAAAATAAATATAATTTGAAATTTTTGATAACATAAACAAATTTTATTTGTTAATATGACATATTAGGATTTATTAAATGAATTTGTTTCGAATTAATAATGTTTTTAAGGCTTTAACAAAAATCAATTATTGAGTAGTTTCAAAATTGACATTAATGAGTTTTTAAAAAATATATTATATAATTAATTTATTTTCAATTCCAAAAAATCTAAGGGTCTGCCAATGGACTTATATAATTATTGGTGTATAATTAATGGACCACTTGGGGGTTTCTTGGATGTATATAATAAGTTTATAATCTATATATTATAAAATTACAATGTGACATGGTACGTGTTAAACTAATTATCCCAGAGTTAAAACTAAAAGATAATGTTAATATAATGACCCAAACATGTCATAAATATATTTGTTGAAAGTATTTAGACCCATAACCACCTTATAATTTTAATAATCTACTTTTTATCCATTATAAACTGAATATTATTTTATTATAAAATAATACTTTAAGTTTTCTCAAAAGAGCCCCTCACCCCTCTTATAAAAGGGCACTCCCCCTTCTCATTAATTCACACCTTAAAATCCATTTGGCTCGGCCAAACCCCGCCCACATATCCTCCCAACTTCTTTAAATTCATCTTAGAGGCCTTAGTTTGATTATAAACCCAACCAAAGGATCCATTTTGATCAAATCAAAAGGAAGAAGCCGAAGAAGAGGTAACGTCATCACCACCCTCTTTAAAGTTCCATTCTTCTTCATCTTCTTCTTTCCTTGTTATTTCCATTCTAAAATAATAACTCCAGTACCTTATATATACTGTGATGTTATTAAAATTATGGTACAAATAGATTCATTATTCTATCCATCCCTTTAATGACATGTCACCATACGTGCGTATGTATGGCATACCGTCTCCATGTTGTGGTGTAATTGTTATTCAATATACTATTATTTAGATGGGTATAATAATGATGTATAATTCATGTAAATAATAAATATAGAATGATAATTATTCTTTCTATATGATATACCATCCAATTATATATTATTTAAATATCAAAAGAATGATATTGTCTCTCGTGTGTACGTACAGATTACCGTCTCCACGAACGCGATGAGATTCATTTCCCATCGTATCCATTAATTGCTAAATTTTATTGGATGAATAAAAATAATATTTAAGGACTTAATATCATTCTAGATATGAGTATGATAAAAGCTATCCATAACAATCACGGCTTATATAAAATAAAATGAGTAAGTTAACACCCAAAATGACGATAATACTAAGATTTTATTTACAAAGAGATGTTAAAAGATCATATATGATATCATATTAATATATATGACTATTGAATAATTAAATAACAATTATTCAATTGTTCTAAAGGAGGTTAACCTACCATCAACCAAGGAAAAGTACAAGGTAAGGGGTTTTCATCTCACTCCTTATTCCGGTGAGATTCATGCCATATTGCTACTATTAACTTTTGAATGGTTTATTTACTGTCTATAATTGTATTCTTTTTGTAATACACATTAATTTATGTGTATTTACATATTCATTGTATGATACCTCTTTCATGTGGTATATGTTTCGTAAGTTACCAAATTGGTAAGGGTTAATTACACAATCTATTAATTATTCGATGTTGTTTTTACGTAAGTATCTACTAGGACATATTTATTATCCATGTCCATGATTTATGAAAGAGTTTTCAAAGGAATTATTTTTAGGGAATTTTTACTAAAACATCATTTCAAATGTTTTAAATATTTATTCTTCTAAATATTTCTCTTTAATGTCCATGTCTTTAAAATGGTTTTTAATGATTTATTTATATGGAAATGAATGTATTTAATATTTTAATTACGTTCTAAATATTCAAAGTGTTATGGGTAAATTTGACTCAAAAATGTCTTTAAATAACTTATTTTTTAAATTGTGTGGCTTGTAAAGTTTTTCATGAAAAAGGGGTATTTCTCTCAAAGAGTTTTAAAAATCATTTTCAACTATGTCAAAATTATTTAATGTATTTTAAAATTGTTTTGAAGATGATTTATCATGATACAAATCGTTCATATTGTGTTTAAGGTTTTGTGATATGTTTGACTTTGGATGTGTTATATTTATACCATTCATGGTTTATGGAGAAAGTATTGACATTTCGTATACTAGTTTTAATACGAATGATTGTGTTATCTTTAAACCTGTACATATGAGGAATGCATTGGACTTAATATGTGACGGGTGGATCCCTCTATAGCTCTCGATGCATTGGTAGGTCTATTGAGACAAACTAGTGTCTTGGCACGAGGAATTGACAAAATCTTATTTGTATTCTTGGTGGCTACGTGGTTATGATAGTCTGGCATTACGTATTTAATCATTATGAAAGTGGTTAGTGATATTGCATGTGATCATTCGACTAGTAGAATATCCATGTGAATAAGTAAATTGAATTATTTTATTTTTTCTATATTATGTTGAAGTTCAATTTTAAAAGGATTTTGTTTTAGTTATACATTTCCGTAAATGTTTATGATTATTTATTAAAGTTTCCACCATATTGTTATCCTTACTGAGCATCTGAGGTCACCCCTTTCTATGTTTTATTTTTTTCCTAGGATTCCAAGAAGTGTATTGTGATTGATATGCAAGGTTAATACAATGGAATAATGGCATTCATAAAGGACAATTTATGTAGTTTTTTATGTTATAATTTGTAATGTAACATTCATTTATGTAATCTATTTTCAAAGACAACTAAACTGGTCGGTCCTTCGGGACTTGATTCCTTGTGATCAGGCCAATGTTATGTAATAATGCACCGACTCTCAGTAACTGGGGTCGGGGAGTTACAGTTGGTATAAGAGAGAGGTTTAGTATGAACCTTAGAAACTATATTTAGATAAACCCTAATTAGAACACATAGCCCTAAGATATACATTGAGGATTAGAATAGAATAACTTTCTAGAATTTTGGTATTGTTGAGATTTTGTGAGTTTTCCGAGCAATATATCTCTGTCTGGATACGAGCAGGTAGAGGCGGCTCTGGTACAGATGTACCTAGGGGTAAAACCCAAAAACACCACTTTGAGCTAGACTCGAATGGGAATTGGTGCACAATAATGGGTCTTGCTGCACTCTTGGTTATGACACTCCTGGGGGATATGCTTAGGATAATTCTCATTTTCTTTACAAACAATTATAAAGGTTTTATGAGTGTATAATTCCTCAAAAAATACATTTTTATGATTATGGATTATATCTATAAACTTTTTATTTTATTTAGAGTGTTTTACAAGTTTGGGATAAGGTATTTCTATTTTCAAAATAATCTAGTGTATGCCATTTTTTTGGAAATGGAACCCAGTAGAAGGAATGAGAACTCCAACAATACGCATGATCCAAAGAGTAGGAAAGATCATATCTTTCATGGTATTAAGCCATCATTTAGAAGGGAAATAATATCCCATGTATTATCATCATATGAATAAATAGTATCATGTGTTGATAAGATAAGTAAAGAGTTCTCTGAGTCCTATCAATTTGAAGGGAAGCAAGAGAAGAAAAGTATGGAAGAGAGAAAGATGGATAAAGGGAAGAGGGAAAAGAATAATTTTTCTATATTTGATAACTATGGGAAGAAACACCATGGAACTTGTATGAAGCGAATGTGAGTTTGTTATAAGTGTGGAAAAAAGGACACCTTGTATGTGACTGCAAGGGTAAGAAAAATTTTACAAATGTACACTGCTTCATCTGAAAGGAGTTGGGACACTATGCAAACCAATGTCCAAATCATCAGAGTATGATCCAAATGATGCAATTGGATAATAATCAAGTTATGATACTACAACAAATGAGGGTGAATGATTAGAGTTCTTATATTGTTTTTAAAGAATTATGTCATTTGGGTGTTTCTACATTGAAAGGGATAATTTCATTATATCTTTTACTTTTGATATCATGCATAGTACTTAAGAGATTAGCCTCCTCCTTGGGCCTTAATTTTTATTGCATCAAATCCTACAAACCATAAAACTCAAAGTCAATAGAACCTTAATTGAAAGTCCTCATTATTTTATGTGTGTTTTGTCTTTACAAAGTGGAGAAAGAAGTTCATTTACAAACCTATGGATAAGGAGCATGATTCTCATGATATAAGCATAAATCAACTTGAATTGTATCATGATTGATGAGATGAAAGAATCCAAAGTGAGGTAAATCATGAATTGGCATGTTTAATAATAATAAATGAAGGAGAATTAATGACTGAAATGAGAAGTTCCATTAATTTTCAATGGGTAAAAGTAAAATATGTGAATCCTGATTATGAGAAAAATTGAGAAAAGGGCATAATTTTGGAATTTTGACCGATTTTGACTACAAAGGTATTTTTATCATTTCGTAAAACATATAATTCAAAAATTCATGATTAGTTTTTTTAATCTGGATTTTATTTCATTCAACTCTCTCTTTTGGACCTAGATCTGATTTGAAGATCTATTAGTTAAAAAAATTCATTGAAGATGGATACTTTTTCGGGCGGACAGCGTTTACCTCACCACCATAACAGATGCATAAATCGGTTCCCTCACCTCCAATTTAGGTAATTTTACTTGGGATAACACGAGGACACATAGGATAGACTCTAAAACAAATTTGGGGGAGTTTTTAAGTCGTTAAGGATTCCATTGATCGTTACACATTTGAAGGAATCTTCCTGGAAATTTCCGCCATAAAAAAGTCTTATTCAAGGAAAATTACGTAACTCCTTAACATAGTGGCTAAATGAGCTGTAATTTGGAGGGTGAACGGAAAACAAATTTATGAAAAACTTTTATGAAGGGGTCGACCCACGAATCGACCATATAATGGTCCATCAACACGCAATATTATACTATACTAAATTTCGCTTATAAAAGGAGGACCTCGACTCCTTCCAAAATCATCAGGTCGACACCCATAGCTAAGGAGGGATACCATCGGGGCATGGGCCGCTGCTTCTCCTCTTTTCCACCCTCATTTCTTTTTTTTATTTTATTTTAATTTTAGTTTTGTATTAGTTTTAAATTTTAATTCAAATTTTATTTTTATTAATCCATGACTTTGTAATTGAAATTTTAGTTTTATTAATCCATGACTTTGAGTATTCATACAATCTATTTCATGGGTGGCAACCCCCTTCCTCATATCTTGACTGACCAGGTATTGACAATCTCTTCTTCTCACTCCTTCATATATTCTTCTAATCTATCCTCCTTTTATCTCTCTCTCTATATATATATATTTATGGCACATCTTTCCAGGAGATATGTATTTATTTCCTATAAGATATACTATGTAGGGTATTATTTATACACACGCTACAAAGATAATCATGACTTCTTTGGTCTTAAAACAAAATATAATCCCTCATTTTTTTCAACGGATGATATTTCATAACAATATTTTTTTCCAGCAACTTGTCCGTTGTAAAGTGGTGGAGTTGTCTATTTGCAGGTGGAAAGGAGGAAGAATGTTTTAAAAGTAATGTGTGATGCATTTTAAAATTCATATTGAAAACCTGTAATAAATAAATAAATATTCAATTTCAAAATTTAACAGTTGGTCATAAAATGATTAGTTATTTGTTCATTCTCTGATAATAAATATTTTATATCCCCACAAAAAAATTGTGAGCTTTGGTTATATAAGAGAAAGTGAGTGGCCACATCCTCAGCATTTCCCCTCAGCCCCTAACTCTGTCTATGGCAATGCCAAATCCATACCTCTCCTCCAGTTCCCTCCTCTTTCTGATGATGACCCAGCACCATGTGCATCCGAACTGAATCTGGAGTTGCAGGCACCCATCTTTGACCTTTGCGGTACGCTGGTCAAATATGGAATGAACCCTTGTAAGAGTATCGGGCCACCTTCAACATTAGTGACCTGACCTCGAACCCCGATAGGTGCGTGTTCGCCCCTTCCTCCTCAGGAACCTTCACCACCTAGGACTATTATCACATATGGGATCCTTCAGAGTATTCTGATAGATGGAATGATACCTTGGGTTTATTTGATTGTTAACACTAGTTTGAGATTTATGTGCGACTATATACTTATTATATATATTTTTTATTTCTTACAAACCACCACTTGAATTGAGTAAGCTGATTGATATCCATATTGGTACTTTGTTTCTGATGTGGATATAGTTTTTTATGTGTTTGTGACATGTACATGTGTGGATATATGGGTATTTAGGCATGATGATATTTAATGTAGAGCAGAGACCTAGGAGTGGTAGATGTATCATTCTTGATTATTCTTTTGTTTGTTCTGGGGTGATTTGAGGAAACTATAATGAATCTAAAGTAATTATATTTAATGAAGATAAATAAATACTAATGGTTACGCTCTATTAATCTCTATTTTTTATAAGGAATTGGTTCTCTTCTACTGTATTTGGAAGTCATGTTTTGTGTACTTGAACCATAAATAATAATATTTGAGATTCAAATAGGATGAAGATGAATAAATATTGGATGGATGCTAATCGTTTGACAATAGAGTATGAGAGCGGAGTGAAAGAATTCATTAAATTTGCAAAGGATCAAGTAAATGATCCTTCTCAAATCCTTTGTTCATGTTTACGTTGTTGTTATTCTAGACTACATACTCCAGAAAAGTTGGAATAACATTTGATATGTCACTGAATATATCAGCGTTATAAATGTTGGAATAAACACGGAGAAAAAGAAAATGTAGCTACTGGCTGGGATAAGAATGCATTTTATGGATCATCATATATGAATAAAACTATGGATAATAAGTTAGAACATGTGGTGGTTGTGATTACAGATGTCATTGATGATGAAGATTGTGTTGAGGAAATGACAAAGACAATTGAAGATGAACTCAGTGATTTCCCAAAATTGTTTGAGAAGTTAAAGAGTTATGCAAAGACACAATTGTATGTTGGTTGCACCAAGTATACAACATTTTCAACTATACGAAAGTTGTATAAATTGAAATCAAGCAACAAATGGAGTGATGTCAGTTTTACAGAACTACTTTCTCTCTTGAATGACATACTCCCTGAAGATAATGAGCTCCCAAGACGGAAATATGAAGCTAAAAAATGCTACGCTCGATGGGTATGATTTATGAAAGAATACATGCATGCCCAAAAGACTGTATATTGGTTCTCAAGGGGAAACATCACTTACAGAATGCCCAAAGTGAGGTGCTTATCCATACAACAAAGATGAATCCAATCATACGAAAGTTGTATGGTACTTTCCAATCATTCGTAGCTTTAGCCGACTATATGGAATTGAAGAAACTGCAAAAAAATTGTCGTGGGATGCAGATAAAATAAATTAAGATGGGAAATTACATCATATGACCGACTCTCCTCAATGGAAAAAAATTGATCATGAGAATTCTGATTTTGGAAAAGAGCCTGGAAACCATATTCTTGTGTTATCTACTGATGGAGTAAATCCTTTTGGTTTTCAAACCAACACTCATAGTACATTGCCAGTTATGTTGGTAAATTATAACTTTCCACCCTAGTTATGTGTGAAGTAGAAATTCATCACGTTATCTATACTTATATCAGGACCAAAACAACCAGGTAATGATATTGATGTTTATTTGTCTCCTTTGATCGAGGATTTGAAGTTATTGTGGGATTCATGTGTTATGTTGTATGATGCTTATAGATGTGAATACTTCACATTGAGAGCGATGTTGTATGGGACAATAAATGATTTCCTTGCTTATGGATAATTTTCAAGCTATAGCATTAAAGAAACTCAAGGGTGTCCCATGTGAAAAGAAGATGCATAATCAATTAGGTTGAAACATTCATTGAAATATGTGTTTTTAGGACATCGTAGATTTCTACCTCGTCGGCATAAGTATCGATCATGGACAACATCATTCAATGGGAGACCATAACAACGCGCAACACCGTCTCCACTAACATGTGATCAGATGTTTGAGAATGTAATAGATATGAACATTGTTTTTGGAAAACCATTTTCAAAAAACCTTACGAAAATCGGTTGAAAAAAGGGATCAGTTTTTTTTGAATTACCTTACTAGAATTGTTTATACATTAGACATTTTCTTTATGTGATGTATGTGGAAAAAAATATTTGTGACAGTGTTTTTGGAACATTTCTAAATGCCACTGGAAAAAAAAGTATGGAATTAAGGCAAGGTTGGACATGGTTAACATGGGAATACAAGAAGAGTTGGATCCCATGAAGGCTGAAAATCGAATGTTTCTTCATCCAGCTGCTTATACTCTTTCTAGGGAGGAGAGATACCAGTTTTGCAACTTCTTCAATGATGTAAAGGTTTCAGAGGGGTATTCATCAAATATCAAGAGCATTATGTCAATGAATTATTGGAAGTTAAAAGGTTTGAAATCACATGACTTCCATGTTTTGATGCAAGATCTAATTCCTAGAGCTTTAAGTATCATTTTCCCCAAGAATGTTCATCATACGTTAAGAAAGCTTTGTTTCTTTTTCAATGCTTTATGTAGAATAGTTTTAGACCAGGCGAAATCGAAATCTATGTAAAAAAAATTCATCATTTTATGTGAATTAGAAATGTTCTTCCCGCCAACATTCTTTGATATGATGGTTCATTTGATGATTCACTTCCTGAGAGAGATTCGATTTTGTGGTCCTGTTCACTATAGATGGATGTATCCTGTTGAACAGTATATGAATATTTTGAAAGGGTATGTCAAAAATTGATGTTGGCGAGAGGGTTTTATATTGGAGAGATATATTGTTGAGGAATCCATTGAATTTTGTACCGAATACCTATCTGATTTGGAACGCTTTGGTCTCCCGAAATCTCATCACACTAGAAGCATTGAGGGTGAGGGAATTTATGGAAGAGGTGTTGTGACAATCACCATTACAGATCGGGAGCAGGCCCACCTTTATGTTTTTCAAAATATTTGTGAGGTTTCTACATATATTGAATCTCACAAAGAGATTCTTAGACAGTTGAATCCATCAAGGGATTGAAAATGGTTATCAAATACACATAATCACCAGTTTATAGGATGGTTTTGGGACCATATTTTTAAGCAGCTGGATGAAAATCCTAATTCAATTTCAGAACGAATTCAATGGCTAGTCTCTGGACTAAGTGTGAATGTATTATCTTACAGTGGTTATGTAATTAATGGTTATACATTCTATACAAATGATCATGATGAAGATAGTACAATGCAAATCAGTGAAGTTACAGTAGTGGCTGAAGCGATGCTTGTTTCTGGTAGTAAGGAATGAAATCAAATTTATGAAAATATATCATACTTTGGCATTATCAAACTAATATGGGAGTTGTATAATACAACATTCCAATTTCCGATTTTTCGATGCAAATAGGTTGATAACAACAGTGTTGTTAAAATAGATGAATGGGAAATTGTGAAAGTTGATTTTAGTAATGACGACTACAAGGATAAAAAGTTTATAATGGCATCCCAAGCAGTACATGTTTTATATGTTATAGATCCCGCAAACTGAAAGTGGTCGATTGTTCTGTTAGCATCCAAAACTACTGAAGGTCTCAATGAAAATTCAGTTGAGGATAATCCTTTCAGTGGTACGTCGCAATCATTTCGGAGTGGTCCCAATTTAGATGATGTTTTGTATGTTAGAGGATACCACAATGAAAGGAATAGGATCATCGATAGAGGTGTCAAATACCTTCAGCCTTTGAAAAAAAGAAAGAGAGTTCAATAAACATGTTATATTTTGTTTGTAATATAGATCTTGTTATCTCATGTTATTATATTATCATTACTGAATTTATGTAAACTAAATTAACTATTCAACCACTTTTTCATATAATGACTTCTGCACATTCTGGTGCTCCTAACCTTGAGGCTGAACATGTCTCTCAAGCTGCTGATGTGGCTATTGCTGCTACTCTTGCTGCTCCTACTGCTTCTCCTGCTGCTCCATCTGTTGCGGCTCCTATGGATCCTGCTTCTACTAGTGTTGAGGTCCAACAACCATCATCACATGACGTTAATACAATTTCATATGAACATATAGATGATATTGATATCGATGAAATGGTTGGGAATGAAGGATCGACGTCACAGAAAATACAGGTGCGTCGTTGATTGACGGTGTTAGCCAATGTTCTTAAGGCGAAATGAAAAGGCATCAAATTTGTCTTTGGATGGAATGTATGGGGAAAACATGTGAATAAAAAAAGGCTATGTTTATTAGTTACATTGGAGTTGTCACTCAGCAACACGTTCTGATTGACATAGATTCATGGCACCATGTTGTGTCTGGGTTGAAAGCTGTGATCTGCAAAGAAATTACGGTAACATTATGAATTTATTTCTTTAATTTACTAGAAAATAAAATAATGAAACAATGCCTTACTCTTCTCAATATCTTGCATAATACATTTCTAGTAGACAATTCACACAAGGATTATGTACTAAGGCTTGTAGGAAGGATTCATCGAGGTTTTTCCAATATTTTAACAAGATATCAACTAAATGATTCCAAAGGTAAAATAAACCCGGACCCACCCATTGTCTATGCTCACCTGATATCTCAAGAAGCATGGGATGAATTTATTGGCTGCTGTGGGGATGAGAAGTATCAGGTACAATGTGGGTGATAATACATTGTTTGAGGATACATGTATCCATCACATTGATTATCAATATTTCATTTATGAAACAGCAACTCTGTAAAAAAATAATTAACATGCATCAAAACCAACATACCCCTATCATAAAGCAAGGATGGGGTACGCTTCACTAGAAAAGAAAATGGTACATATTTTAAATTTACAGTAATATTGTTAGGTGCCAAAAAACAACATAATAATTATCTTCCTATGATTATATATATATTTATGAGACTAAAACCAAATTAACTTCCATCCCATGTCATGTGCATTGGATGGAGGCATGTGTGAATAAGGAAGGGAAGATAGTAGATGAGAACACACAAAAAGTGTGGGAAATTTGTGTAAGTATGAAACGACGGTAAAAATATTTTTTTTAAATTTCTATTACATTAAAATAATTAGTTATTTTCCTATATCTGACAGTCACGGGAATCAGCTACTCCTGTAGTCGATGTAGACCAATTATCGATGGCTTTGAAGCAGCCAGAAAAATATGGTCGTGTCAGGTGTGTGGGATTTGGGGTGACACCCCGAGTATAATTTGAGAAGAAAAAAAATAGATGAT
Source organism: Viscum album (assembly GCA_963277665.1). Lineage (NCBI taxonomy): Eukaryota > Viridiplantae > Streptophyta > Magnoliopsida > Santalales > Viscaceae > Viscum > Viscum album. The sequence goes on along the minus strand of OY728148.1, from coordinate 955,155,896 downwards.
GGAGATTAAACATTGAAACAAATGAGTGAAAAACTAGAAACCCTTGAAGAACAATTGAAAATGGAAGGGAGTGTTGATAGAAACTTTTATGGGTGGGAAGAAAGGAGAAGACACTACTCAGGAATAATCAGCGCGTAAAGATCCAGCCCCACCCCCAACCAGCTTTGAGGCGATCCATTCCCCTAAAAGAGATATCTTAGCCGTGGTAATCAATATTCTAATAAGTGTTCCCATGAAATGTGAATAAAAAAACACTGATACTTTTCCTATACTGATCTTCTAAATGGGGATAATGATTGTGATTTATATCTATCAACACCCACCTATCACCTTGTAGCGAGAGCTACAATGTTCAGAATCCCAGATGACAGGCTGTATAATAGAACACTTTCGAAAGATCATCTGAAAGTGACAATTACTATAGCTCATGAGACAAATGAAGAGCTATCTATTGCACTTGATGATGATTATATTCATACGATCAAAAAGGCTATTGGGACATTCATTTCATGGTCGTCACAACTTGTAAGAGTACATGCGGCCAAAGAGGTATTTATTTCCTTTATTTTCAAGATAAACCTTTAACAATTAATGAAAAAAGTGTCCGAACCAATTAATGTTATTATAGATAGTGAAAGGGAAAGGGGTGACAAACATCGGCTCAAAACCATCTAAAGGATCGACCAACCGATCCCAAGGAGCTATTGAAAGCATAATAAGACCACATGTTCTCTATCCACATTTACTAGCATTGAAGACTCATGTGGATACGAAGCTAGGAAGTGGTAGCAATCATATAGTGGTTTTCGAAGAGAATATATACAGTGTGGAAATTCAAGATTTCGTTGCTACTGAAAATGTAAACGAGATCCTTGAAAATGGTTGGCTAGGCATCACAGTTGTAAATGTATATACGAGCTACCTTTCCATGAATTGATTTTCTAAAATCTGATCTAATGTGAAAATTATGACTAAATGCATTTTATATTGTTGACAGACGTATATATGAAAAACAGTATAAGGAATTTTCACATGAGAAAATATTTGGACTCGTTAGTCCTCATACCACATCCTCACATCTGATGAATATAGAGCAATCAGAAAAGAATGAATTAGTGAATGGCGTGCTGAAAACAATTGAAAGCAAGATTACAGATGATAGACTCTTATTTGTACCAACCATGCAGGGGTAAACCTCTATGATTAAATCATATCAACTATATTTTGTCTTCTTTTATTACTTATTCATTTTTTTTGTTTTTAGGAAACATTGGATGCTAATTGCATTGAACATGGATGCTACAATAATTTATTTTCTGGATTCAAAGAAAGGATATCTATCAAACCAACCACACATTATGGAGTTTGTGAATCTGTAAGACACTACATCCTACGTTTTAGGTCTAAACATCAAGTAATATAATTAATATTATCTTTTATTGAGGATTCTGTTATGATAGTGCAGTGTATAATTATCGTCTAAAAAATGGAATGAGGACAGGGGCTAAGCATAAAGAGGCAGACAAGTACTACGTCTGGAAAAATATCAGGGTATATATAATAAAATTTCACTATCTAAACACATCTTAATAGAAGTTTCTTATTCTTCTAATGATCAATTTTATTGTAGTGCCCAAAACAACAAACGATAATGATTGCAGTTATTATGTTTGTAAATTTATGAAGGATATCATTTTTCATCAAGAAACAAGCATCCCTAAAGAGGTATTTTCAAAAGAAAACTACTAGTTCTTTTAATTTCTTTATTAATTCTTTATTTTTATATTTTGCAGTACTACTCTGACTACCAAAAAGCCTCATACTCACAAGACGATATAGATATGTTCATAAATTAGTGGTCTGCATACCTGATGACAAATTTTACCCAAATAACATGAATATATGACTTGGGGACGTGTACAATTGGTGATAATTTTTAGAGGGGTTTAGGGGATCAAAAGATGACACATTGTTGTATGTAAATGTTCGTTGGAATATTGTAATTGTTATAAAAAAATCCCACTCTAATGAGTCAATTTCTCATTTTAACAGATGATATACACCAACAACATGCAAGAATGACGAACCACTCAAAGGGCCTTTCTTTTGTTTAAAATGGACAGATTTTTAAGTGAAAACAACTACTGAACTTCATAAATCTGACAAAACACATTTGGATTGTCTTGATCCTTTAATAGAATGATCCATGGGTGCGTTGGGGATGTGCACGAGTCATCCCCACCTCAATCTGAGGCACGGTGTGCCCGGTACCACTCAATGGGTCTCTCTTCTATTAAAAATGAACTGATTTTTAAGTGGAAACAACAGATGACCTACAGAAATCCGACCAGATGCATTCGAATTGTGTTGAACCTTTAAGAGAAAATCCAAAGGTTCATTGGAGATATGTGTGAGTCATCCCTACCTCAATAAGAGGCATGGTGTGGCTGGTACCACTCAAAGGATCTCAGTTTTGTTTAAAATGCACATATTTTTAAGTGAAATCAACAACTGACCTACGAAAATTTTACCAAACACATTCGGACTGTTTTGATAATTTAGGAGAATAATCCACGAGTCCTATTTGACGTACATGAGTCATCTCCTCCTCAATTCGACGCATGTTGTGGTCGGTACCACTCAAAGGGTCTCTTTTTTGTTTGAAATGGACATAATTTTAAGTGAAAACAACAACTGACCTACAGAAATTTGACCAAACACATTCGTATTGTCTTGATCCTTTAAGAGAATGATACACGGGTGCGTTGGGGACATGCACGTGTCATCCTCACCTCAATCCAAGTCACGGTGTAGCCGATACAACCCAAAGGGTCACTCTTCGATTTAAAATGGAAAGATTTTTAAGTGAAAACATCATCTGACCTATGAAAATATGACAAAACGCATTCGGATTGTCTTTATCTTTTATAATAATGATACAAGGGTCCTTTTCGACATGAAAGAGTCATCCTCGCCTCAATCTGAGGCACGGTGAGGCTGGTAACCACTCAAATGGTCTCTTTTTTTGTTTGAAATGGACTTAATTTTAAGTAAAAACAACAACTAACCTACGGAAATCCTACATAACGCATTCGGATTGTCTTGATCAATTATGAGAACAATCCACAGGTTCGTTGGTGATGTGAAAGAGTCATCCCTTCCTCAATATGAGGCATGGTGTGGTTGGTTCCACTCAAAGGGTCTCTCTTCTGCTTAAATTAGACCGATTTTTAAGTGAAAACAACAACTGGCGTACAGAATTCTGAACAAACGCATTCGGAGTGTGATGATCCTTTAAGATAATGATCCACAGGTGCGTTGGTGATGTTCAACTGTCATTGATGCCTGAATTCGAGGCACGATGTGGCCGGTACCACTCAATGGATCTCACTTGTGTATAAATTGGACATATTTTTAATTGAAAACAACAACTGACCTACGGAAATCTGACCAAACACATTTAGATTTTGTTGATACGTTGAGAGAACAATCCAAGAGTGTCTTGGAGATGTTCAGGAGTCATCCTTGCCTCAATCCGAGGAACGGTGTGGCCGGTACCACTCAAAGGGTCTCACTTTTGTTTGAAATGGAAAAATGTTTAAGTGAAAACAACAACTGACCTACAGAAAGTTGACCAACCACATTCGGATTGTCTTGATATTTTAGGAGAATGATAAAAATGTCCTTTGTGAAATGTAAGAGTCATACCCACCTCAATCTGAGGCATGGTGTGGCCGGTACCACTCAAAGAGTCTCTCTTGTGTTTAAATTGGACACAATTTTAAGTGAAAACAACAACTGAACTACGGAAATTCAACCTAATGAATTTGGATTACCTTGATATTTTTGGATTATGATCCAAGGGAACTTTTTGATGTTTACGAATCATCCCCACATCAATATGATCATGGTGTGGCTAGTACTACTCATAGGGTATCTCTTCTATTTAAATTGGACAAAATTTTAAGTGAAAACAACAACTGACCATCGAAAATCTGACCAAACGCATTTTGATTTTCTTGATCCATTATGAGAAAGATCCATCGATCCTTTGAGATGTTTAAGAGTCAAAACTGCCTCAATTCGAGGCACGGTGTGGCCGGTACCACTCAAAGGGTCTCTCTTCTGTTTAAAATGGACATATTTTTAACTGAAAACAACAACTGACCTACAAAAATTTGTCCAAACGCATTAGTATAGTCTTGAAACATTATGAGAATGATACACGGGTCCTTTGTGATGTGAATGAGTCATACCCGCCTCAATAAAAGGCACATTGTGACTGGTACCACTCAAAGGGCCTTTCTTTTGTTTTAAATGAACAAAATTTTAAGTGAAGACAACAACTGACCAACGAAAATCTGACAAAACGCATTCATATTGTGTTGATCCTTTATGAGAATGATCCACGGGTCCTTTGTGACATGAAGGAGTCATCCCCGGCTCAATCTGAGGCATGGTATGGCCGGTACCACCCAAAGGGCCTCTCTTTTCTTTAAAATGGACACAATTTTAAGTGAAAACAACAACTGACCAATCAAAATCCTACCAAACGCATTCGGATTGTCTTGATCCTTTAAGAAAACGATCCATGTGTGCATTGGGGATGTGCACGAGTCATCTCCGCCTTAATAAGTGGAACGGTGTGGCCGATACCACTCAAAGGGTCTCTCTTGTGTTTAAATTGGACCGATTTATATGTGAAAACAACTGACCTACGGAAATCTAACAAAACACATTTGTATTGTGTTGATGCTTTAAGAGAAAATTCCACAGGTGCATTGGGGACATGCATGAGTCAGTTCGTCCTCAATCCTAGACACGGTGTGTCCGGTACCACTCAAAGGATCTCACTTTTGTTTAAAATGGACATATTTTAAATGAAAATGAAAATTGACCTACATAAATTTCATAAAACACATTCGGATTGTCTTGATCCTTTATTAAAATGATCCATGGGTCCTTTGGGATGTTCAAGATTCATCCCCACCTCAATATGAGGCACGGTGTGGCAAGTACCACTCAAAGGGTCTCACTTTTGTTTGAAATGGACAAATTTTTATGTGGAAACAACAACTGACCTATGGAAATTCAACCAAACCATTCGAATTGTCTTGATCCTTTAAGATAAAAATACACAGGTGCATTGCAGATGTGAAAGATTCATCCTCTCCTCAATCTGAGGCACGATGTGGCCGGTACCACTCAAAGGGTGTCACTTTTGTTTGAAATGGACAAATTTTTAGGTGAAAACAACAACTGACCTACGGAAAATCATCCAAACGCATTGGGATTGTCTTGATATTTTAGGATAATGATCCCCGGGTCCTTTGTGAAATACACGAGTCATACCCACCTAAATCAGAAGAACGGTGTGGCCGGTACCACTCAAAGGGTCTCTCTTCTATTTAAATTGGACACAATTTTAAGTGAAAACAACAACAAACCTTTGAATATCTGACCAAACACATTCAGAATGTCATTATACTTTATGAGAATGATACATGGGACCTTTATGATCTGTAAGTGTAAACCCTACCTCAATCTCAAGCACAGTGTGGCCAGTACCACTCAAAGGGTCTCTCTTTTGTTTAAAATGGACATATTTTTAAGTGAAAACAACAGCTGACCTATAGATATCTGACCAAACGCTTTCAGATTGTCGTGATACTTTATTATAATGATCCACAAGTCCTTTTTAACATGACAGAGTCATAACCGCCTCAATCTGAGGCACGGTGTGTCCGGTACCACTCAAAGGGTCTCTCTTTTGTTTGAAATGGACAAATTTTTAAGTGAAAACAACAACTGACCTACGGAAATCTGAGCAAAAGCCTTAGGATTGTCTTGATCCTTTAATAGAAAGATCCAAAGGTGCATTGGGGATGTTAACGAGTCATACCTGCCTCAATCTGAGGCATGGTGTGGCTGGTACCACTCAAAGGCTCTATCTTCTGTTTAAATTTGACCGATTTTTAAGTGAAAACAACAACTGTCCTATGGAAATCCGACAAAACACATTCAGATTATGTTGATCATTTAAGATAACGTCCACGGGTGAATTGGGGACTTGCACGATTCATCCCTACCTCAATACATGGCACGATGTGGCTGATACTACTCAGAGTATCTCACTTTTTTTTAAATAAAATTGGCATATTTTTAAGTATAAACAACAACTGACCTACGGAAATTCAACCAAACGCATTCAGATTGTCTTGATACTTTGGGAGAATTATTAGAGATTCCTTTTTGATGAGCATGAGTCATCCCCGCCTCAATCCGAGGCACATTGTGACCGGTTCCAATCAAAGGGTATGACTTTTGTTTGAAATGGACAAATTTTTATGTGAAAACAACAATCGACCTACGGAAATTCGACCATATGCATTCGAATTGTCTTGATCTTTAAGAAAACGACCCAAAGGTCCTTTTTAACCTATACGAGTCATCCACACATCAATCCGAGGCACAGTGTGGCGGATACCACTCAAAGGGTCTCTCTTCTGTTTAAAATGGACACAATTTTAAGTGAAAACAACAACTAACCTACAAAAATACGACCAAACACAATCGAATTGTATTGATTCTTTATAAGAACAATCCATGGATCATTCGTGACTTGTAAGAGTCAACCCCACCAACCCCCTAGACCGCCCACCCACCCCCTGGACACCAACCCACCCCCTGGACACCCCCCACCCCTCTGGACTCCCCCAACACCTGGAAAGCCCCCTCAACCCCCTTGAAAGCCCCCTCAACCCCCTGTACACCCCACCCTCCCTAGACACGCCCATGGACATACCCCCCCCCCCACCTCAGATATCCCCCAACCCCCCCCCCCCCCCGGACACCCCCCCTGGACAACCACCACCCCCCTGGACGACACCCCACCCTCCTTGACACCACCTTACCACCTACAAACCCCAACCCCCCTGGACACCCCCACCCATGGACGACAATCCCCACCCTCCCAGACACCATCCCACACCCCTTGGGAAGCACCACCAACCCCCTGGACCCCCCCCCTCGGACATCCCCCCTAGAAAGCCTCCCCCCCCAACACCCTGGACACCCCATATAAACCCCCGCCCCCACCACCTGAACACCCCCTCCTTGGAAACCACCCCACCCCCCATGTACAACCCTACCAACACCCTTGACTGTCCCCCTCCCCCTGGACACCCCCACCCCCTGGACACCCTGATCCCCTAGAATCCCCCATCCAACCCTCTTGGACACCACCCCACCCCCCTTGGACAGCCCCACCAACCCCCCAGACCACCCCACCCCTCGATCACCCCACCCACCTCCTATTAATCCCCCCCCCCCCCGCAACACCCTGGACACCAACCCACCCCCTGGACAACCCCCTCACCTGGAAACACCCCTCCTAGACACCACCCAACCCCCTAGACACCCCCACCCCCCTGTACACCACCACCCTCTTTGGACAGCCCCCCATCCTCATGGACTGCCCCCGCCCTCCTAGGACACCTCCTTGGACAGCCACACAAAACCCCCAAAAAACCTCCCCAACCCCTTGAATTATGAATAGAACTCTTTATGTATTTAATTAACTTATGATTTATGTTTTAATGGTGTATGATTATACTTTGTGTCATTATCTTATGATTTATGTGTTAATTTTGTTTGGGTATTCATATTGAGATGCTGAATTATTTGCAGGTGTTGTTTGGGTGTGATGCTGCATAAATGATTTTGCAGTAGACATGGCTTTTATCGGTGCATTTTGGTGCTGATAAAAGAAGCATTTATCAGTGCTAATAAAGCACAGTTAAAATAAACATTTATCAGCGCTAACAGAGTGCTAATAAAGTAAGACTTTATCAATGATCACATAGCAGTAATAAAATGTACATTTATCAATGATTTTTTTAGCACTGATGAAAGCTACCTTTATCAGTACTAAAAAAGCGCTGATAAATGGTACCCCCTATATCAGCGTCAAGCTTTAATGCACTTTTTTAGCACTGATAAAGCCCGTTTTGAGCACTGATAAATCACGTTTTTGTAGTAGTTCCGATACGATCAAGTTCCCTAGAATCTGCCCCTCGAGATATCAGTCATACCTCGGCCGCCACTAAGCTCCAAAAAGGAATAACTCAAAGGGCCGCCATGACTTAAGGGTTCCAATGCGAGAGACGGCACGTCAATTGGACGCTCGGTCTGTGACTTATAAGCGTTTTAGCTTCAAGGGCCCGGTTGGATTCGGGATCGATCCATCCCGTCCATACTTCTACTATCTAAAAAACTCCATAAGAGAATACAAGAACGTCTCTCTCGATTCAAGGATCTCAACGCTGTAGATGGTTCTTCAAACAGACGTCTAGTTTACAAGATATGCTCCTTTAAGTGTTCCAGGGTCCGGTGGGGCCTGGGTCCGGTCTGACCTGGTCAGACCGACCCGGCCCGACTCGCTCGGGGCTGGGTCAGGGTGGACTCGGCCCGATGGACCGATGTTTGGTCTGACCCGCAAGGGGGGGCTGCCTGCCAGAATAGGACAGCCCGCAAGGGGGAGACCTGCAAAGGGGTAACACGACCCGCATGGGGCGGCGACCCGTTCCGGGGAGGCAGCACACTTCAAGGGTTGTGGCCAAGTCTAAGGGTGGCAGTCCGGTGTGAGGGCGCCAGCCCGATCAGAGGACGGGGGCCTGGTGTGAGGGAGGGGTCCTGGTGCGAGGGCGGTGGCCCGCTTTGAGGGAGGCAGTTCGGTCTGAGGGTGACGACCCAACTCGAGGGTGGCATCCTGGTCCGAGGGCGGCGGCCCGGTTTGTGGGTGGCACCCCGTCTCGAGGGTGGTGGCCCACTCTGAGGGTTACGACCCTGTTCAGTCTGATGCGGGGGGGGGGGGGTGTAACCCCCCTGTGACCCAGATTCCCAAAAGGCCTGGAGGCCATTCAGTTGGTGAGGCGGCGGTGCCGTGTGGGCGCCGTGGAACCCTCCGGAGGTGGGTTCGGCCTCCGCCGCAGCTTCCATTCATCAGGGGTGCGGCGGTCACATCACCTTCCTTCCCAGGATCAGTTGTCTTGCCGGCTGCCTCCTCCCTTCGTCGTGGCTGACGAGCCATGACCCTCCTCTTGGGGCATGCGTCGACGTGTTCGTGGTCTTCCAATGCGGTGCAAGGAATGCAAGATAGAGGAGGGTTCGGGCCAGATTTGTTAGGCCCGCACCCTCCGCGTTAGCTCGGAATATGAAAGATAATAAGGGAGTTCAATAAATAGTTGTATTGAACACATGATTAACCCTACAAGATTCCCTGCAACAATCTCCCATAAATATGGATGAATCTCGGGTCAACACGCGAGTCGGTTGACTCGTGTTCTTCGTATAATTTCATGAAAGTAGAAGAGGGAAAAAAAGACACAAAAACAGAAATAACATCCTACTTGGAAGAGACATTTGCTGACGACAGTCGACAGAACCTCCTTTATCATTGTCATCAGTTCGTGACTCGGTGGCGCTCATCACCACTTGTTGGAACCAGTCTCGTCCTCCTGGTGGTTGGCGTCACGGTACATTTCCCGAGCTTCATCGTTTTGTGAAGCCGTTCCAACAACCCTCCCTAAGCTCCATATAAATAAGAGAGGAGAAGGAGTGTATAACGCGTGGGGAATTAATGAGGTTTATTTAATTAATAAACCTCCCGACATTCCAACAACATGGTAACAAGAAAATAAGAGTTTTACCATTTGTTGGCTTGACACATCATCGGTCCCTCCAACGTCGTTCATCCATTGGAGGAAAGAAGGAAAATAAAATAACAGAACATGTTATTTTATTAATCTTTCAAAAGTACACAAAAATAACTTTTTCACACAACCTACTGCAGTCGAATTTATACCTATTTTAAGAGAATCCCGGCGTTGCGGGTTCAACGATGCCCTCAGATTTTTAAGCCGAACAATATTTCGAAAGTTTGAAAATGCCTCTCACGCATTCATTGAACGTACCCCAAGAAAAAGTTTGGAAAATTATTAACAGTCACCCTCAACCCGCGCCGGTTGAGGACATGATTTGCCCAATTGGAACATTCCCCAATGAACCCAACATTACTCTCTTATTTCCAATCTGATTTACCATTTAAAAGTTATGGATTTTACAGTAAAATAATTTTAACTTAATTATTTTATATACGGACAAAAACTAACATTCACTGGTGGATCGTGTCGGCCAATGTTAATATCATACTAAAGAGAGAATACCTTCATGAGCTCAGTGGTGGTCTTAGATTTTTAATCTGATTTACCATTCATGAGTTATAAGCATTTGAAAAATAAAATAATTTTATTTAATTATTTTATTTACGGTTATACCATTGTTGTGTTTTCTCACAGGAGGCCCGCACTGAATAAACTTAAGTCGTGCCTAGGGTAAACCCTCCATTATGAGCACAAAAATGTCATCCTATTTTTAATTTGAGTAACCGTTTAAGAAATATTCCATTTTTTAAGGAAAACTACTTACAGGCGCTAATTAATGCTTAACAAAACTTCGACAGATCATTCTGGGCACCTTGGGCCTCAGAATCGCTCGCCGTTAGATTTTGCAGTCTCGAAATAATTCCATCTAAATAATAAAAATTATATTGAATTTCTGATACATTACAATAGTTTTCCTGTTAACTACCTCAACAAAAGAATTGAGGAAGTCATGGTATCAAAAGTTTGGTCTTATGTTTGATAGAAGCTCGAATATTCTTACTGAACATAAGTTTCTTCCTCAATTACAAAGTTATCCTTTCCATTTTGGGAGCATTATGATTTTTTCAACCCACATTGGTTGATTTTTTTGACGTCAAAAATGTGGAGAAAGGATATCTTAGAGTTGATCCACTCCAATATTTGGCAAACACTGTTTATATCCCTGGGAAGAGAAAGGTTCTTTGAATAATTCATTGTTGATTATTCCATGAGATGTTAGGTGTACCCAATAAAGATGAATTCAATTGTTTTTAATATCTTCAAAACATTCAATGCATGAATGAAGATGGAATCTTGAAAGACGATCAACTGTTTAAGGATTGACAGTGGTGGAAAATATTCAATTGAGGATTTTGATATATTTTTTTCAATGAGAAGGCATTAAGAGACAATTCATGGTGTCGTACACTCCTCAAAAAAATGGTGTGGAAAATTGGGTGAACATAACCTTGTTGGATAGAACAAGGGAGATATTTAAGACTGTAGAAATTTTCAAGAAGTTATGGGATAAAGTAATGAAGATAACATGTTATGTGATCAATCGATTTAGTTTTGTGACGATTGATATGAAAACACTAATGAATATGTGGAGTGTTAAACCTATTGACTATGCTTGCATACATATTTATGGAGGTCCTGTATCTGTATTGTTTAATGATCAGGAAATATTGAAGTTGGATTTGAGATCCAATGAATGTCTATTCTTAGTATACGTTGATGGTGTGAAGGTGTATCGTATGTGGCACCCCACTACCCATAGACTTATCATCAGCATGGATGTTATATTTCTAGAAGATAAGGTGCAAGGGATGATTAATGGGGAATTGAATAAAGATAACACATATACTATAATAGTTGGGGTGGAGGAAGAATCCATAGAAGAACCAATTTTCTTTTGAGGACCATGATGACCATGTTATGATTGATATTGGACTATGTCGATCAACCCAAGTTAAAAGAGAACCAATATTACACATAGAATTTATCACTGAGAGAAATATTGTGTTCTACTTATTGATGGAGGATGGTAATACATGATTTGGGAGGTGATGTGGAGTTCAGAAATATCCACATGGATGGAAGAAATTCAGGAGAAACTTGATGCCCTTCACAAGAACCACACTTGAGATATTGATCCATTACCTCATGGAAGGAAGACTATCAGTAAAAACGGGTTCTTTAAGATCAATTGGGATGAAAAGGAATAATTGTAATGATATCATGCAAGACTGGTGGTCAAAGGGTATCCATAGAGAGAAGTTATTGATTTCAAGGAAAAATTTTCTCCTACTATTAGTATAACGATTGTTAAAATATTTATGGGGATGTGTTCAATATATTGTTTAACTCTAGAGTAGCTAGATGTGAAGAGAACTTTTCTACATGGTGATCTTGACAAATAAATATATATTCTCTAATTGGAATGTTTTCCAAAATAAGGGAAAGTGAACTTGGTTTTTAGGTTGATAAAAAAATTTATGGTATTAAGCATGAACCAAGGTGTTGGTACAAGAGATTTTATTCATATATCATGAGTATTGTACACAAAATACTTTATTCAGATACTTGTGCATATTTCATGGGTTCAGATAGTAATGATTTTATCATTCTTCTATTCTATGTGGATGACATGATGATATTATTCATGGGAGTATGATATGAAGGAATTAGGACCAAGAAATAATATCTTGGGATACAGATTTAATGAGATAGAAATAATGGTATGATTTAACTATCAAAAAATAAATTATTGAGGAATACATTGAAATACTTCCACATGCGACATTATAAGCCTATATTTACCCCACATACTATTAATTTTATGTTATCCTCTCTAATGAATCCTAACAGTGATAACAGTGAATTATAGAGGATGGAGATGTCTTAATTACCTTATGCACCAGTAGTGGGTAGTATGATATTATCTATGGTTTATATGAGACCAGAAATTGCACATGTAGTGGGAGCAGTTAGTTTGTATGTGGAGAATTAAATATGAGAGCATTGGAACATATTAAATAATACCCTTAGATACATCAAAGATATCTCATATGTTGTATTATGTTATTAAAGATCAAATTTCACTACTAGATCCTACACAGATTCAGATTTTGTAGGTGATTATGACCAATTAAAATACACTTTGGGTTATCTGTTTATTTTTATAGGATGATTTGTATGCTGGAATTCAAAGTTGTAGTCTATTATATTTTTATCCACGACTACGGTAGAGTACATGAAAACTACATAGGCTTGCAAAGAAGTGATTTAGATGTGAAGGTTTCTAGAGGAACCTAGACAATGAAAAAAGTATATCCAATTGATTTGTGACAAACATAGCACCTTGAAAATTAAAAGGAATCTATCTCTTCATTCAATGATAAAGAACATTATAGTACAATATCACTTTGTTCCATATGTGGTGGAGGAAGGAAGAGTGGATATGCAGAAAATTTATATTGAAGAGAATTAGGTTAATTTTATGATGAATTTTATTAACATTGTTTAGTTAATATAATAAAAATCCTTAATCGTAATCATAGATATAAGAGAAACATGTTTGGAAGATAGAAAAGATTAGTGGAAATATTATTGGTTCCCAATCAGATATCCAAGTGTGACATATATTCGCATTTGTTTCTCACAAACAGTTTCACCCCCTTCATTTTTCAAAGGGGGATAGTGTGGTTAGTGGGATCGGTGGAAAAACTAACCCATGGATTTAAATAGATGAGGAAGTTCAAGTAAGGTCCTTACCTATAAAAGGCAAAGAACTTTAACAGTTTTAGCATCATCACCTCAAGTATTGAGCTTCCCATTTCAACATTTTGAGTGTTGTATTTTGTGAGGTGCCTTATACATTACTCAAGAGAGTTAATTAATGGATATTTTCCTTATAATAAAAAGAGAGCGTGTTTAACCTCTTTTACCATAGTGATATAATTATACTTTTCTATGGTTTTTACCCCTCTATATTTGTGGGGTTTTTTATGTTCCATATATTGTTCATTTTTTATTCATTTTTACTTTACTTTTATCTCACAATTATCACATCATGAAATTGCCAATAATATTTGATCCCAATAGTAGCCTTAATAAATATATTTTTGTCATATTCAATAAAAAAACTGTGGGATGTGCTATGAGGTATCCCACTTTCAATAGAGTAATTGAGTTGTATGGGTATAATTTTGTTTCTCAAAATTACAGAACAAAAATTTAACATGTTTATAATTATATAAATAATATGAAGAATCAAGAAAACATGAATAATACAAATCTTGTAATGATTTCTCATAATCGTAAGTGTAACATGCTGATTCTAAAAAACCATAAACAAAGAACAAGAGAATAAAAAGTACCAATTCATGAAACAATTAACAATAGATAACATGCTAATGAGAATATATATAACTATTTTGATATTAATACTAATAAGTACCAAGAACTATTAGAGATAAAAGACTCAAACATAGGTGAGATGATCAATAGAATTGATTGAAATAAAGTAGTAATAAAATCATAAAGAGGACCATAGGTTTTTGATATTATTTATCTATTTGTCATATATGCATGGTGGAGGGGTACCAAGATTCCACTATGAAAAAATGGGATTATAAAAGATATGTGTTAAATAGTGAAACATAACCATATAAGAAAAAGGCACATGAGGAAAATATCCAACGTTTAGGTTCTTGAAATGCCATGACTCACAGTAGAACCAAGTTGGGGATTCAGCATATACTGTACACCTTGGAAAAACTCAAACAACTCATGCAACATAGAACCAAAGAATAATAAAATACAAGGCATAAATAACCGATAGAAAAGAATAAGAATACAATACTAAGTCCCCTTAATAGGGATAAATCTCTCATATGTCATTTTATAGAACCTCTATGTAATTAGGTCTTGTTGTTAGGGTCATCATGATTATACTCCTATATAATCGTCATTTCCATCTTGGTAAAAGGAACACCAAGGAACACTAGGACCTCATCAGAGCTCCTCATCAAGCACAGATGAGGATTATCAAAACTTATCTAGAACAATATTTATTCTTTGGTAATTCAAGGAATCCCACCAGTGCTCCTTCATCTACTCTTCTCCCTCGAGGAAAACTAGGGCTCCCAAAACCATGGACATTTTTCGCCCAACTAAATCTCCCACAAGTAGAGAGGTAGATTCCAAATCGAGGAGTCATTCTAACAGGGGTAGAGGGATACTAGAGCATATAACCAGGGATATGAAAAATGTAGATAAGTGTCCCTACATAACCACTTAAATAACAAAATAAGGACATATGAAATCATAGGATAAGCTATCAGGGGTCACCCATAAATCAAGCCAATCTGTTTCATGAAGAATAAAAAAAAGGGAGGAATAGAAAACCATAGTATCATAAGGATCAATGGATCAACATTAGGTATGAGGATGACATATATCAAATGGGAAAGTGGACCAAGGCTAATGGCACATTCCCAATGCATAAACTGAACAAAAGTTACCCATGAACTAATAAATGAATCTATGGCTCAATAATACAAAAATCCAACATATAAAAATAACAAAAATTAAATGAAAATGAATATTATGAAATGTAAAAAACCAATGTGTAACACCCCGAATTTTGGGTATCATATAATGATGATATGATGCATTTCCTTTTGATAAATCCCTTATAACCAAAGAAAAATTTAAAGGATCAACTTAAGGCTCTTTATTTTAATAATAACACCATAGTGTCTACAAAACACTGAGATCAAAAGAGTAATCTTGCTAACAAAATATACCTATTAAAAACCCTATCAACACTATTGGAAGAACCCCAATCACCACAACGAGGCCTAGTAAATAAAGTAGATCTTTCGAGTCAACTAAATAAAAAAACATCACCACTGTGATCATAAAAACTATGATGAGCATCAGCGGAATGGGAAGCACCATCTTCTCCCTTTTGAGTTTTAGGACACCGTGAGGTTTGGTTTTATAAGACACTATTTTGACCATTTCTCTAGTGACTATTAGAAGCTAACAGTTATAAAAAATATCCATTGGACCTTGTTAGGATAAGTGAACTTATTTAAATATTAATTAGGATCTAAATAATTGAGTTATGATTAAGGTTATAATTAAAACATCATTTATGAACTCTAAAAGGATATGGTGTAAAACTTCCTTTCACCCTTATGTGATATTGAAAAGAATTAAGGAATTCAAAATACATTGTGAATTTTTCAAATAAAATGTAACGATATTCATTTCATAAATAATTTTATAAAGAATGTTTAATTTTTTCAAATTAAATTATTTTTTGATTGAAATATGTTTTTGAGGATACTAGTATATAAATTATAATGTAGGTTTTTTAAAATTTCCTTTTCATTACTTTTTTAGTTATAAAAAGGGGTTTAGTATTTTTAATTATAGAAATACTTTTAACTAAAACAAGTTTAATTTGTATTCAGTAATGTTTATGAATATAAAATTATATATAGTTTTAATAAATGGATTGTTTCCTCTTCCTAAAACGTTTTTTAGTGTAGCTTTTTCAAAAAAAAAATTGGCCAACTAGGGCCAGCCCATTTTGGCTAGGGTCGAGGATGGAAGCTCACATGAAGTGGCTGAGCCTGACCCTTAGCCCCAAGCCAAGGCTGATCTGATCTCAAGCAGATGGTCCCAGAAGGGTGCTCGAGAACGAGCAAGAGCGCATAGGAGCACCAGTGCGGGAGTGAGGCCACGGCGGGGTCTGGGTAGGCCAAGCCCTGTAGGTGGGAGCCCCTTTATAGGGACCCCTTCGTGGGTACTGTGTGATTTTTGAGCACTTGTTGTGAGGCCTGGGGTAATAAGGGAGGTGAAAACCACTCTCCGTTTCAATATGGGAAGCAGTTTTTCTGGCGAAACGTGATCTGGACGATTGGATCGCACTGCATGCGATCTGGGCCATTGTTTCTGATCCCATGCTCGACCCTCAGTGACCGCGTCTCTCTCCGCAGTCTTTGTCAACTGTTGGATCCGACATGATCTAATCCTAGTCGTTTGAGGATTTTAAATTTCTGCGTCGAACTTAGACCATCTCATGAAACATATGTCTAATCTAGGACGCTCAATTCGTTTAAAACAATGGATGCATATCATCCCTTAGATCGATGATGGGATCGATCTAGAATGTTTATTTTTCCACAGTATTTCCCCTAGCCACGTCTTCTTTTTCCTTAGTGCACAGGTTACACATGTAACCCTACACTATGTCACACCCCTTGTTTTCTTCAACTCAGACCGCTGGGGACCCCCATGTCTCCTCATTTTCCTCAAGCACGACACTCACCATTGAATGCAATTAAAGTGGGTACTTTTTTGTCGTGCAAAGTGGAGTGTGAGATTTTTTATATAATTAACTGATACCTCTCGGTTCTTCTCTCCCATTCAAGTCTCCAGCGAGCCCGGCCAACCCTCCCTGAAGTCCTCATTTCCCTAGTTTTTAAAGTATGTGTTTTTATTTTTCCCTTGTTTAGCTTCTTTGAGAATATATACACTTATATATTCAAATATATATATATATATATATATTTACCTTATGGTTCAGTCCAAACGTTCTTAAATTTTGAACCAAGGCCTTCGGGTTCTCCTGCATTCAAACAACGTAAAGAATGAAAGGATTATACCTGGCCTTGTTTTGTTGTTTTGAAAATACATATATACTTTTGGTTATATGTATATATATCAGTTATATGCAAGAATGGGCATGACCTTTGTACTTCGATTATATGTACAAAGTTTGTGTATAATTTTTCATGAACTGTACATATTCACATACACTTAATTTCATATTTAAATAATAAATAAATTTTTAAAATGTTATATATATGATCAGATTATTATAAAATTATTTTTCTTTTCGTTTTCACAAACAAATTTTTATGACTCAGGGAATGACCTGCCCTATTCAAAACGTTGTTGAACTAATATTCATAGGGGATTAACAAAAATGGGTGTCCCAATATTTTAGTTATAGTTTGGGTACATAAATATATTTTATATGTTGCATGAAACTTGATTTCAGTTGTTAAGGTCCTTACACATTATGTCTTGATTTTAGTTGGAGTTTTAAAAACATAAGAAATAGGGTGTTAAACAAAACTTATTTCCATATTTAAGAGTATCTTATTTGTTTTCCCTATCTTTTAAATGGTGATTCTTATGGATAAGAATCATTTTTTCTATCATGGACATTATTCAGTATTATGAAAACGCTTAACAATATTGAATGTTTTAGCATTTGCAAGCTCAAAACCCTACTTTAGATTTTTGGTTCACCTTGTAATTAATTGAATGATAAAATTTTAGAAATTCAAGAACAAACTTGCATGTGATAAATTGTAGTTTTCTGTTCTTTCAATACCTTATATGTCAATTTATGTTCCATAATCTATCTTTCTTGTTTCCTTTTAATAATGATCATATGATTGTTAGCTTAGTTTTTAATCATCTAGATGCATGTCTCGCTAATAAGATATTTAAATTCAACTACTATGACCAACTATTAATGAAATATTCAAGGTGGTATGGGAAATCTTGAATATATAACCCATTTCAAGTAATGTATTGATTTATGTTGCTCACATGAAAGTAAATACATATTACGGGTGTGCCCTGGTAGGGCTCTAATGCATTGTGTAAAGAATTAATCTCTAGAGATTACAAACATCACGATACCCTGGTGAATAACCTCAGTAATTGTTATTTATTGTAACTTTTGGGATGGACCTCAGTGATATGTTCATGAATGTCTAAATGAAATGTAGAATCCACATATTCAAGTAATGTTACAAGTTCATTTCAAGGTGATATGCCCATTCTTTCACTACTCTTGCCCTTATGTTTTTATCAAGTTCATATTGATGTCAGAAGTAAATGTTTGGGGCATGATTCATGTAAAATAGTAACCAACATATGAAAGTGATGTTTTTTCATTCACACGCAAATCTGATTATGTATTACTCTTAACAGTTTAATTTGTGCTTAAACAATCATACGTCATACTTGTTCAGGATATCTTTTACTACCCATTTTTAAAAATTTCCTAATTGATTCATGTATTCCTTGAAAATATTAGTTGAACACTTTTATGTTATGTTACATGTGTTAGAGTTTTCTATAAGATAATGTTCTTTGGAAACGTTTTTGAAAAATTCTTTCAAAAGTTTCATTAGTTTATTTGAAACCCCTTACTAGGAATTCTTCTACTCACCCTACGTTTTGAATTTTAAATTTTCAGATAACAACTTTTATCAGATGAAACATTTCTGAAGTTACTGGTTTCCCAGAGCCCATACCGAACTCGATCCTCTGTATGGGACTTGATGTGTGTTTATCAGTGCATGATTCTATTTTAAAATGACACATCATGTTCAGAAGGCACCGACTCCGGTTATTATTTTGGGGTCGGGTCTTTAGAGTTGGTATTAGAGGATTCAATTTGGATAACTCTAGAATGCTAGAACTGAAATAAAGAAAAATATACATCATCATTTCTAAAAATTATTTTTCTTAATTTTTAGATGGAAAACGAAGGTAATAATCTTTTTCCTCTTCCCCATGAGGCCTTAGAAACCATAATTTCAATAGCCATCCATGATGATTTTATAAACTATGCCCATATCCGTATGAGTGAAAACATCTTTTTGATGTGTCCAACTCTCCCCGTGTACTTCAACTCAACCAAAGAGCGGGTCTAGATTACATCTTTATGATGCATGCCCAGTTTCCCTCATACACATGATGTGGGAAGTACAATGAGGGACTTTTTAGATTCTTCACTGCAGTGGAAGGCATCTCGTCCCTCATGGATTTCCAAGAGGCTGCTACAGAGGGAGACCTCCATGCATCATACATGTGTCAAGTCTTGTCCTATGGCAATTTTGGTCAAATGATGGAATTTGTAATCCTTGAATACAAAGCCTCTCATTCTGTGTATAGACAACAAGTACATATGGTTGTCTCACAGTTGTACACCCCACATGTTAGACTATGGAGATACTATAAGAGCTCCCACGACATCGAACATGATTTCTTAGGTTGCATATAGTTTAGGGAGAAAGAGAGTTTCAAGCTTTTATTGGGTATTCATGTGTTAGGGAACTGGGGAAACCATTAGCCCCATTTTACATTGTGCAGCAATAGTTATATAAAGAACATATTTTTTTATCTCTTATTTCTTATATTTTTACTTTGTTTATACTTTTGGATGGATTTTAAGTGATTGAACTCCCATCTTAAACTTTTATATGGAAGGAAAAACGCCCATGTTATCTCTTCCTACTGAGATACTGGATATTATTCCAATCAAAACCTCTTAAGAGTAGTATCGTCCCTTCAAAAACATGCGAGGAATGTGCAAGAAATTTTTTTATGTGAAAAACAGTCTGGGGATTCTCCGCACCTGTCAAGGGAATTCTCCCATCTACTAACGCATAGGCTCAGCACAATTAGCCAAGCATAAGTAGAGATTAAAATACCATGAAGTGATCTTCCTCTGTTTTACACTAGGCCGAAACAACATGGACAAAGTAAAATTTCAAGATGCTGCTTTAGAGGGAAACGTTTATGCGAACTACATGTACCAACTCCTCAGCGTTATCCATACGACAATGTCTATAACTTAGATGTTCTCGGTTGAGACATAATTCGGCATGTTCTTCGTACGTTGGTCCAAATGGACATTTCCATACTTTGTACCATTTGAGCGTCTCTTTGGAAACCCAAGTTTTTAGTGCATGAGTTCAACCCCTTCTACCCTAAGTGTATCTGGATCAGAGAACTGGAGGAGTTGAGCATCAATTTGGGTGTTCTGTTGAATGCACGTGAGGATCCTCTATGATGGGGGATATGTTAGGAACAACTGAGAGCTTCCTCTTAGAATGTTTGTATGAAAGAAATTACGGGGACACAATTCTTTGATGGGGGGAGTAATGTAACACCCCGAATTTTGGGTATCAAATAATGATGATATTATGCATTTACTTTTGCTAAATCCCTTTTAACAGAACACAAATTTAAAGGATAAACATAGGGATCTTTATTTAAATAAGAACACCTTAGTGTCTACAATACACCAAGATCAAAAGTGTAATCATGCTAACCCAGTATACCTATTAAAAACCCTATCAGAACTACTGGAAGACCCCCAATCACCACAACGAGGCCCAGTATGTAAAGGAGATCCTTCGAGTCAATTAAAGAAAAAAACATCAACACTGTGATCATAAAAGCCTTGTTGTGCATCAGTAGAATGGTAAGCACCATCTTCTTCCTTTTGATTTTTAGGACACTATATGGTTTGGTTTTATAGGACACTTTTTTCGATCCTTTTTCTAGTGACTGTTGGAAGATAACGGTTATAAAAAAATAGTCATTGGACCGTGTTTGGATAAGTAAAATTATTTAAATATGAATTTGTTTCCAAATAATTGAGTTATGATATAGGTTATAATTAAACCATCATTTATGAACTCTAAAAGGATATGGTATAAAACTTCATTTCACCCTTATGTGATTTTTAAAAGAATTAAGGAATTTATATCACTTTGCAAATTTATGAAATACAATGTAACGATTTTCATTTCTTAAATAATGTTATAAAATATGTTTATGTTTTTGAAATTAAATTATGTTTTGATTGAAATAAGTTTTCGTGGATACTGGTATATAAATTAGAATGTAAGTTTATTAAAATTTCATTTTAATAACTTTATGAGTTAAAAAAAGGGTTTTAGTATTTTTAATTTTAGAAATAATTCTTTCTAAAACATGTTTAACTTGTATTAATTAATTTTTAAGAATATATAATTCTTTATAGTTGTAATAAATGGATTGTTTCATCTTCTTAAAACTTTTTTTAGTGTAGCTTTTTCAAAAAAAAATTCCCCACTAGGGCCAGCCATTTTTTGCTGGGGTCGAGGGAGGCAACTCACATGAAGTGGCTGAGCTTGACCCTCATCCCCAAGCCAGGGCTAGCCTCAGCTCGTGTAGAGTTTCCCCAAAGGGCGCATGGGAGCGAGCAAGAGTGCATAGGTGCACTAGTGTGGGCGTGATGTCGCGGCAGGGTCTGGGTAGGCCATGGACTACGGGCGGGAGCCCATGTATAGTTCTCCATTCGTGGGTGTTGTGTGATTTCTGAGCACTCGTTGGGAGGCCGAGGGTTATAAGGGAGGTGAAAAATGCTCTCTGTTTCGATGTGGGAAGTAGTTTTTTAGGCGAAACGTGATCTGGACCGTTGGATTATGTCGCACGCGATCTGGGCCATTATTTCTGATCCTGCGCTTGACCCTCAGCGACCGCGTCTCTCTCTAGGTTTTTTGACAACCGTTCAATATGGAATGATCTAATCATGTTCATTTGTAGTTTTTAATCTATTTAATCAAACATAGACCGTCCGATGAAACTTAGATCTAATCAAATCTGCTCAATTATTTTAAAACAGCGGACACATCTCATCCTTTGGATCGACATTAGGATTGATCTGGACCGTCAGTTTTTCAATGGCATTTCTCTTACCCTTATCGTATTTTTCCTCCACGGATGGGTTAAACCAGTAACCCTACCCTATGGCACACCCCTCGTTTTCTTCACCACTGACCGCCGATGACCCCCATGTCTCCGCATTTTCTTCAAGCACGACTCCCCCCATTGAATGCAATGTAAGTGGGTACGTTTTTTGGGTGGAAGGTGGTGTGTGAGCTTTTTTATATAAATAATTGAGGCCTCTCGGTTTTTCTCTCCTGTTACTCCAGCGAGGTCGGACTACCCTCCATAAAGCCCTCCTTTCCCGAGTTTTTAATGTAATGGTTTTATGTTTTGGTTTGTTTTTCTTCTTTGAGAATATATACACTTATATATTCGAACAAAATATATTTTTTTAACCTTACGGTTCAGTCCAAATGTTCTTAAATGTTGAACCAAGGCATTCGGGTTCTCTTGCATTCAAATAGCTTAATGATTGTAAGGATTATACCTAGCCTCATTTTGTTGTTTTGAAAATACATATATAGTTTTGGTTATATGTATATACATCGGTTATATATTGGGTTGGGCATGACCATTTTACTTCGGTTATATGTATGAAGTTTGTGTATAACTGTTCATGCACTTCACATATTCACATAAACTTAAATTCATATTAAAATAATAAATAAAATTTTATAATGTTATATATATGATCAGTTTTTATAAAAATATTTTTTTGTATGTTTTCATAAACAAATTTTTATGACTAAGGGCACGACCTGCCCTATTCAAAATGTTGTTGAACTAATATTCATAGGGGATTAACACACATGGTTGTACCAATATTTTAGTTTGAGTTTGGGTACATACATATATTTTATATGTTGCGTGAACCTTGATTTCAGTTGTTATGGTCCTTACACATTAAGTCTCGAGTTTAGGTGGTGTTTTAAAAACATAAGAAATCAGGTGTCAAACAAAACTTATATCCACATTTAAGAGTAACTTATTTGTTTTCCGTATGTTTTAAATGATGCTACTTATGTTGAAGATTCATCCTCTCTATCATGGACATTATTTAGTATTATGAAAAGGTATAACAATATTGAATGTTTTATCATGTGCAAGCTCAAAACACTACTTGATATTTTTGGTTCACCTTGTAATAATTGGATGATAAAATTTTAGAATTTCAAGAACAGTGTTCCATGTGATATATTCTAGATTTATGTTCTTTCAGTACCATATATTTCAATGTATGTGCCATAATTTTCCTTTCTTCTTTCTTTTTAATAGTGGTCGTATGATTCTTATATTCGTTTTTAATCATCTAGATGCCTTTTCCACTTATAAGATATGTAAATTCAACTACTATGACCAACTATGAATGAACTATTCAAGGTGGTATCAGAAATCTTGAATATACAACCCCGTTTAAGTAAAGATTCGATTTATGTGGCTCACATGAAATTAAAGATATATTAAGGGTGCGCCTTGATAGTGCTCCAATGCATTGGGTAAATAATTAATCTCTAGACATGACAAGCTTCACAATACCCTATTGAATAACCTCAGTAATTTTTCTTTATTGAGACCTTGGGGATGAACCTTGGTGATATGTTCATGAATGTATAAATGAAATGTTGAAGCCACATATTCAAGTCATGTTACAAGTTATTTTCAAGATGATATTCCTATTCATTCACTACTCTTTCCCTTATGTTTTTATCAAGTTCTTATTGATGTCAAAAGAAAATGTTTGGGGTATGATTTGTGTAAAATAGTAACCAACATATGAAACTGAAGTTTTTTTACTTCACACGCAACTCTGATTAATTATTACCCTTAACGGTCTAATTTTTGGTTAAACATTCATACGTCATACTTGTTTAGGATATCTTTTACTAACCCTTTTTGAAAATGTCCTAATTGATTAATGTATTCCATGAAAATATTAGTTGAGCAGTTTTATGTTATGTTACATGTGTTACTGTTTTCTATAAGAGAATGTTCTGTGGATTATTTTTTATAAAAGGCAATCATACGCTTCATTGGATTATTTTAAACCCCTTACTGGGCATTCTTATTCTCACATACGTTTTGATATTTAAATTTTCAGGTAACAGCTTTTATCAAATGAAATATTTCTGAAGTTACCGATTTCCCAGAGCCGGAACTGAACTCGATCCTCTATATTGGATGTGATGTGTGTTTATCAATGCATGTTTTTGTTTTAAAATGACAGATCATGTTCAGAAGTCACCGACTCCTGGTTTTTCCTGGGTTCGGTCTTCACATAATTCATGGAATTAAAAGCATGTAATTTACAATATTGAGTGAATAATTTTCAAAATTGTCCACCTTGTAGATTAAATGCATTAACATAAACACCTGATGTCCCAACATCACCTATGACACCCAAAGATTTTACAGTATGTGACTTCTTAAATAAATTCATTTTCTTTGATAGATTATGTTGTATTCAATACAAAAATATGGTTATGCTACACACAACAATGAGATGGCTTGGGTTACATGCAAGATTGAGTTTTACCAAACAACAATATATTATTAAAATATTATTATTTAATATAATTAGATATAACCTAGCCATTAAGTTAGTGTTTGTGGATAGTATTTACTAACTTATGAAAATATATGGCTGAATTCATTGGTTTTAAATTAATTAAAAATTAATATAGTAACCAACTAAATATATATGAGATGTTTTTTTAAAGAACTATTTTTATGCAAACAAAGTCATTTTATTCTAATAAATTTAATTATTTACTATTATAGAATGATATAAAAAAATATATATTTTATATATTGAATAAAATATTTTTGATTTTCATATTATATATTTGAGAGGTATAAGATAATAACAAACCCAATAACATACATAAAACCTATTTTTTTATATAAAAAGTTTTATCATCTTTTAATGGATAACCTATTTTAAATCCAATTTTTGACAATTTAATGAATTCTATTTGAAAAAATAAACTTCATATTTTAAATATAAATATAAAATTTTACTTTAGTTAAATTTTTTTTATTTTTCTGATAAGTTTCATGTTTTGATGAATAGTGAAAAATACTTAATTTTAATTGAAAACAACTTTTTTTCATCAAAATAATTTATAGTGTTAAATTATATTATTCAATGTTTTTAAAGTATAAATATATTATTTTTATCATTTAATACAATTTAGGTTATTTTAATGAATTTTACCATGAATTTAGAAATAAAAATGTTTCAATCATTTAAAGGTTTAAACTTTAATAACTCATTTTCTCACGACGTCAAGAAGATTAATTTTAAAATAATTACAATGAATTATATTTTTTGAATTATGAAAAATGAATTATATATTTGGAATTAGTGGGTCCAAATTTTGTACATAGGATTATTTTATTTTTGGTCATATAAATAGTAAAATTTAGTAATATTTTAATTACCACTGTTAAGGGTAAATTAGGTAATTATGGATATAAATTATATTATAAAATTACCCCAACACTTGTCCTAATTTAAATTAATGATTTTTTTCTACCAAAAAATCATTAGGCCGAAATTATACTCTTTTTAAGCCACTTGGATGAGAATAAGACATTTATTAAATTTTATTTAAAGATAAGTTAAAAACGTCATACTCATGTTTTTAATAAGTATTACATTTTTAATACATGCTTATAGAAAAGATAAATTATACTATACATATTCATTTGAAAGATAATAAATTTATCTTCATCATGACAATTTATTTGAAAATTTAAAGTATAGATAATTTAATTAAATTCTTTATTAATAATGATGTAGTAATTATTTAATTAATGGTAGTAAAAAATAAATGATATTTAAAACATCAAAATAAATAAAATATGACATAATTAATGACATACATGAATTTTATAAACAATTTAGAAATTTTAGTGATATATTATAAGTTTTGGTTTGATGTTATCATGATGTTAGGATATTTTTTAAAAGGACAAATATTGAATAGTATCAAAAATGAAAAAATGGTACTTTAAAATAAATAATATTTCATTAAATGATATAAAATTCATAAAAATATAAATTCATACAAATTACTACAATAAGGTTAAATATTTCATCAATGATCCATTTGGGATTCGTTTATCATTTTATAGTAACTATATTATCCCTAAAGAGTAAAAAAAGTTTTCATGGTAAGAGTTAAAGGGTTTAACTAAGCGATAAAGACAAATGATAAGGTTAACATTGTGACCTAAACTTGTTTAAAATTTATTTTTTGATTGTATTTAGACCCATACTCATCTTAGGTTTTAAATAACTCACTTTTAAGACATTTTTAATTAAGAAATAATATATATTAATTTAATATTTTTGGAGTTTCCTCAAATTCCCCACCTAAACTATAAAAGGGAACTTTTTCCCTCACTTCCTTACCCCAATTTGAACCTTCTAGATCGACCAAACCCTACCCATTTATCTTATTAACTTCTACATACACATATTAGAGGATCTAGTCTTCTCAAAAGACTAACCCTAGCGTCTCTATGAGTAGATCTGTAGAGACCCAATCCCAGAAGGCCCAAAGCTGGTGTTTGTTACTATTGCATTGACATGATTACAAGGAATTAAATCCCAAAGTACTGAGAGTTTAGTAGTCTTGATAAAATAGATATATACATGAGAAAATATTTAACTAATTACTATATATTTTTCTTCTTCTTTATAAATAAATATCATTGAAGATAACTCTAATCTAGTTAGTAAATCCCTACATATCTTTCATAGTATGTTTCTTGGATTCCTACGTAAAAAAATATGATAAGTGTGAGATAAAATGATTATTAAGGTCAAAATATAGTGGAAGAAATAATGAATCAATGAGAATAATAATTATTAAATGATGAATAACTGAATTCACATGCCATATAATCAACAAACTGAGAAAGATGTGCATAAACAACATGACAAGGTAATAAATGAAAACACATGACATTAAAATAACTAGATAAGAAAAAAGAAATATGGAAAGTTAATATACAAAAACACATACTATCTAAATAATTAAAAATGAAATATATACATAGATATGTCAAAACAAAATCGCATGGATGAATAATAAATGAAACTAAATTAGGTAAATGCTTTCTTAATGGACGTCATGTCTAAGGCACATGAAAACCTATAATGTTAAGACCTTTCACATGATGGTTTAAAATATTAATATTTGAACAAATAAGTTGTCTCATGAGAACCTATCGATGCATTTAGGATCTATATAATGTTTATTATCCTCTCATCATTTATTTTCAAAATAATTTCTCAAATTCAATAATAAAAATTAATAATATGCCTTATCAAATATCTGTATTGAATAAAGAAGACGAAATTATCAATATTTTCTAAAATAATAAAATAATTTTCAATGTATACATCTTATGTAAAACTGTATCTGGTTTATCAATTCTAAAAAAACACTGACAATATGAGAGTGGTTAAAAGTTCAAACCATTATCAGAGCTAAAAAATCACTATTAAAGTCCCCCTTTAACAATGATAAAAAAACATTGTTAAAAGGATCCTATAACAAAAAATTTTTAGTGATGTTAAAGGAGGCCTTTAATAACACTTTTTTAGTGATTATAATGGAAGAAATATTAAAGGGGGTAAAATTATATTTTTTTGGGCACCTATGAGCTTGACCCCCTTTATCAGCGCTTCCACGAACCCTTTAATAGCGCACCACCCCCTATCAGTGATTTTCACCCCACCACCTTTTATCATCACATTGTGAATTTCTACCCTTATGTGCATGTTCATGGACTCAAACCCTACACCTCTCTTTCAAATATGGAACACCTTTACCACTACACTATGTTGTTTTGATTTCTATTTAATGATATTTCTGTTTATATATATATATATACATATATTTATATAATTATTTTAAAATACATTTTTGAAATATATATGTGTGCGTGTGTGATATATATACATATATTTATTTAAATATATTATATATTATATTCATTTATATATAATTGAATATAATATAAATATATATCTCTTTATTAATACACACATATGCATATGTATATATAATGTAAAAATTGATATATATTATTTTAAATACATCTTTAGAATAAGTATTTATTTACAAATATTAGAATATACATTTTTACATATATATGTTGATATATGTATTCATATGATTGATTTATTATAAGTAAACATATGAAACATGCATATATTTAATTATAAATAACATTAAATTACGAAAAATGATAAAATTTCAAAACCATAATATCATTATAAATGTAATACCTAGGAATAAAATTATTCTCCACCAAAAAATGCAATAATCCCCCCTTATAATAGGTTGAAAATCCATCGAATGTCCAAAAATCAAGGTACCGTGACTAAAAACTCTACTTTTTAGATCTTATGAGTTTTTTTGGCCTTTAAAATTATGTTAGAGGTTTAACATTGTCACTAACAGTGTAGATCTTATCATAAAATTTGATTTGATATGTGGTAGAGCATAAATGGGCACCCATATCAAAATTTATCACTGTTTGAAGTTTGAGTTACGTTTACAACTTTTGTTAGATATTTTATTATTTTTTTGATTTCATATCTTCAAATTGATATTAAAGCATTATTAATAAAAAATAATAAGAAAATTATTAATTAAAAATATTTATTTATTTATTTTGTAATCCATTATAACAAAATATCTTTTATATTATGTGTAAAATTCTATTTACCTTATCTAAAACATATTTTAAAAAATATATATTATATTTATAGGAATATAAATATATTTATATATTAATATATTATTCTTAATGGATTTTTTTTGTATACCTTTATCAGTGATACTAAAAAATTGTTGATAAAGAGGAGTCGTTATGCGTGCTTCTAAAAAAATTGCTGATAAGGACCCCCTTTAAAAGAGTCTTTTACAAGTGATGTTAAAAGATGCCATTTATCAGTGCTTTTTTAAAAGAGCTGATAAAGATCCCCCTTTAACTATGTTTTTTAATCATTATTAAAAAAATCCTTTAATATATTTTTTTATCACTAACAAAGGGGGTCTGTAATATCATTTTTAGATAGCATTGTTAAAGCCCTAGTATTGGATAAACCGAGTTTTGTAGTAGTTTCTGTTGATGCTGATGAATAGAAATAATATAAAATGATCATTAAAAAAAATTGGGGAAAATATCTTATGATTACGAATACCTTTTGGAAAAAAATTTCTTTGAAAATATCTTTTGAAAAAAATTTATTGCTAATGTATCCTTTTAGACAAGATATGGAAGCTTCAAAGAAATAATGATAGGTAATTATGTACATGTCGTGTGAGGTAAAAGAACTTTCTATTTGCACGGTTAAAGGTTAGAAAAATAGATTGTTTGAAAAGAGAAAATAATATTCCATTGAATACAATGGTAAAATACAAAAAGGATAAAAATTTCTTTACCAGATCATTTAAAAAAAAAATTGAATTTTTTATATTAAAACATGAATTTTAAAAGAAAACAGGTTCTCCAACTAATGAGATAAATAATGTTTGGTTTTCTTAAAAAAATTCTAAACATTTTTAATACCAAAGTGTGTAAAAATGGTACTAATACTAGAAAATTGTCATGAATAAATACATAATAATGACAGGGTCTGTTGAAAAATTGTCATACAATTTCCTCTAATGTACGTTCCATTTCAATAACATTAGTACTATTCTTGAGGAAAATAATCTTTAAACATCCCAAGGTATCCCATTCAACTTTGAAATTTTTTAAATCATAAGCCTCATGAAGGAATAATATTGAATGGAATTTTAAAATACAATGAAGATAAAATAATTCATGTAATTATATATTAAAATGGGTAGTATATACCCCTCACAAAATAATCAAATTTTCAATATGAAATTTAACTCACATATGTAAAAAGTGAGATGAGAATACATTACCTTGAGTTTCCTTTTGGGGGAACATCCTTTCAATTCTTGTATAATAAAAATATATTTATTTTCTAATTTATTGAGAAATTTTTTCAATTTTATAATTAATTTTATTTCACTTTTGACTTTGTTTTATAAAACTACTTGAAAAATTTTGTTTACATTGGGTGTTTAGAACAGATTTGGATTATGTGTCAAAAACAACATTGGTAGGTCAACTATGGTTAAAGTGGTCATTATATAACATCTCAAAAATTATAATCACGAAATAATTGTCATATTTTTTTCATTAATTATACATTTTAAATAAATCATTAAATATGGTTATGAAAAACAAACCAACATTACAATCATGGAGATTGTAGTTTGTACGTACGCATGAGTAATGCTCTTATTTTTCAAGGATTTTTATGGAGAGAAGGTAAGTAACACCATATCTTTAAAAAATTATTATTTTATCATAAATAACATAATATTAAATCATATATACTTTTATATAGAATTATTGTGATGTAAAATGAATCACATCATGTTGAGGAGACGGTAGTCAACATTTCCATGAATGACGTTATCACTTTATAAGTGTGTGAAAGGGTAATAAAGAAAATGATATATATATATAGTATATATACAGAAAGGTAACTATTTAATTAATATCATATAATGTTTTTTTATGTTACATATTTTTAATTATAATCATCATTTATACATTCCATGGATTGTGTGAACAAATCACATCGCATTGAGGGGGCAGTAATCCACACTTCCTCAAACAAAGTTATCGTATTAAAAAATGGAAAGTATTAAAGGTATGTGTTATAAAAAATTTAAATAAGTATAAAGAAATAATTAATATCATATATATCATATATAAAAAGAGTTTCCATCATAATTTCCAACCATTAAAGTTGGTAAAGGAAAATGAACAATCATTATTTCGTGAGGCAGTAGTTTGTCGTACATAGAAATAATATGTTTGATACCCATTAGATGGAGGTCTGTGTATGTGTAGGTATAAAATTTAGCATAAAAAAATACTAGTATATTAATGATAAATTTATTTTTATATAATAAAATAATAAGAATATATTATGGGTTGGAGAATGGAAATAAAACTAGAAAACTTGAGAGAAGACATTACCTCTTAATCGGGTAACTAATTTTGGTTTCTAGAAAAAGGATTCCTAGGAAAGATTTATACTAAAATGGAGGCTAAAAGTTCTAGTGGAGGGATGTTGGGAAGATATATGGGAAGATATTTTACAAATATAAGTGGGTTGATATGTGTCAAGAATAGGGAGAGGTGGCGGCATTTTATAAGGGAGGAAAATGACTCACTTGGTCATTTGAAACCAAGTTAGGTGTACCCATGTATTAACCAAAACAATGTCATAAAAACAAAACAACCTCAATAATGGAAGGTTAATATTTTAATTATGTCCATTAAAGGGGTTTTGGTGAAGTTTCTAGGTCATTTGGCCCCTTACGTTAAAGATTTAGTCCTTTTTAAGCTTAATTTTACCTTAATAATGGTAATTAATTTTAATTACTTTCACTAATATTTTTATAAAAAAATAGGTCATATTATGAATTAGAAATTATTTTTTTCCAAATATGGAATCCATTTTTTCAAATTCAAATCACAGAAGTGGTAGAAATTAATTTAATTTTAATCCCAAAGATGGGACGACAATGCATGTTTTTTAGGTAAAAAGGTATGAAAGATTGCTTTTTTTTATAATGAATTTAAAATTAAAATTTATTCCAAGGACATAAATTGTATTAATTTGTAAAAATATTATTTAATTGAACTTGAAAATAAACTAAAAATATAATTCAACCTTATAAATAAATTAGATAAAAAAGAAGTTTTGAACTATAATTCAGTATTTTAAACTATTCATTAAATATGAAATGTTTCAGAAAAATATCAAAAAGTCACCCTAAAATAATTAATAAATTTATATTTCCAAGATTATATTTATTTTTACATATTAAATCAATTAACGTCTCAAATTTATAATTTTAAATGGGTTCTCTATTAAAATGTGGTAAAATTTCTTTTATAAAAATATAGGTTTTATATGTAAAATAGGGTTTATTATTATATTATGCACATCAAACAAAATGGCTTAATATAAAAAATATATTATTCAATATATAACATATATATTTCATTAAAATCACTCATTAATTTTAATTAACTATGTTTATTAAGACAAAACTCCTTTGGATGTATATAAATAATAATATTTCTTTTTTATATCCAATTGGTGCTTATTTTCATTTATCATTAGTTGGTAACCAATGAATTCATTTTATATTTATATAAACCATAAATTTTCCTAAGTTTTTTAATACAATTTATAACTACAAACATAACGTCTAGGTTATATCGTATTATATTAAATAATAATATTTTAATACTAAATTATTATTTGGTGAAAATTGGTCTTGCGTGTAATGGAAGCTATCAAGGAAGGTTATTTTTGCATGTAACACAAGCAATTGAGGAATAGAACTCTTGCATTTAAAATAATGAATCAAGGAAGGCCTTGCATTCATGCAACACAATCTAACTCGGTGTTGCATGTATTGAAATACATAGAATCTATTTTAAATAGTAAATATTTTATAAATTATATAGATATTATATTACCTTACGTGTTCGGTGTCGCGTGTCATACACACTGTCGAATAAATTATTCATACTTTAGATTTTCAGTTCATCACATTCTCCAAACCTTATTTAAATAACATCCTCGCATTTTAAACACGATCATGGTGATAGATTGTTTGATACTTCCTATGTTTGAAATCCCACATAATGAGAAGGGCTTATAAGTCATCCTCTATAAAAGAGAAAATAGAAAGTACATAGGTCACATGGACAACCATGTAACAAGGTCCCTATGTAGGAGAACATCAGTGTAATGTAGAGATACGTACTTGTAGGAAAAATGTAATTATTGATATGGAGTGAATGGGGTCATCAATCAAAAAGAATTGAATGATCAATGGAATGTTGAGGACCTCAAAGCCATAAATCATTGATGATTTAGAAGACCGCATATTCAATAGAAATTAAGATATTAGGAAAACATTTTATTTTTAAGACATTATCCTAATGTTGGGTAGTTATTTTACTACTTAAGAATATAATGAAATATTTTTACATGATAGGTTTCACTTTCATATGAAAAATTATATATTTTGGTTGTGTATTGATCAAATTATAATTCATTCCTTTACTCCTAGAAATTAATTACCAATTATGATTTTTTATGCCTGAAGCACTAAAAGAAACATTTAAAGGATCGTGAGGCCTATAAAGGAGTGAAAATTCTAACTATTTTCTTTAATTATCTACCAAAAACAATATGGTTAATGGATTAATTTATAATCCTCATAAGTGAAACTACTGGTTTATCATTAACATTTATTCATCAAATTGTTTAACTAAAAATAATGAAAATTTAACCAGGAAATTTCATAGATTAGTGGTTGGCAAGAAACACTTATAATCATTTGAGAATGGGTTTAAGACCCGCAGCCTTCCCAGATTTGATTGGTTGTCACCCAGATTATAGGTCATCCTTTTCTAAAACAAAATTAATATAATTCCTAAAATAAATATGACGGAAATCCTTTAAATTAGGTTAACCACAAAACAGAATTTTAACTAAATTTTTCAATTAAACCCTAATACATAAATACTTCAACCACTTATTTCCACATAGATCTTTCCTTAGTATAGAATTTATCCATAATATCATTTATAGGATTTTTAAATAATGATACCCTATTTTCAATCTAAACACCCTAGTTTTAACTTAGGTTATTCATTCTCAAAATCCTTCATGGTGGTTTTTAATGAAAATGTAAATTATCCTAAACATATCCCCCATGTGTTTCAAAGAAGTTGTGCAATAAGGTCAATTGTTGTATACCGGGTTACCCCAAGTTAGGCTCAAATTACCTTGTCATAGTTATTAATCCTTGATACAAATGTATCTAAACCACATGCACTTGTTGTATCCTTAAATGGATATATTTCTACAAATAACCGCATAATATCTACCTTAACAAAATTCTAGGATTTTATTCTATACTTATCCTCAAATTCTACCTTAGTTCTATGTTCTCAAACCTTTGTTTTCTTAAATCTAGTTTCCAAGGATGATACTAAACGTCCTATGATAACAAAAGAAGTAACGTGACCCCAGAACTCCCAGAGTCCGTGTCTACTACTATTAAATTGGAAATATTACAAGGAATTAAATCCCGAAGGATATAGAGTTTAGTATTATTGGTAAACAAGATACATACATGAGAAAAGAATACACTAATTAAAACATAATTTTTTATTCTTTCTAAATAAATAAATTCAAGGATAAATCTAATACATCTAGTAAATCACTGTATATCTTTCAATGTACACTTCTTGGATTCCTAGGAAAATAAACATAAAAAGGGAGAGCATAAATTCTCTGAAAGGGGTAAATATAGAAAAAGTAATAATGAATC
Organism: Viscum album; assembly: GCA_963277665.1. Lineage (NCBI taxonomy): Eukaryota > Viridiplantae > Streptophyta > Magnoliopsida > Santalales > Viscaceae > Viscum > Viscum album. Next base: position 955,121,170 of record OY728148.1, on the reverse strand, counting down.
AATGAGAATAATAATTATGACGTGGTGAATAACTAAACTCACATTCTATATAATCAATAAACTGAGAAGGAATTTCACTATATAATCAATAAACTAAGAATCGAGTTCATAAATATTATGGAAAGTTAATAACTGAAAACACATTCCATTGAAATAACTAGATAAAGAAAAAAAATATGGCATGGTAAGAAAGTGAAACATGTTCTATCTAAATAACTGAAAATGAAATGTATCCAAATATATGTCGATGTAAAATATGTTGGATAAATAATAACTAAAACTAAACAAGGGAAATGTTTTCTTAATAGACATCATGTTTGAGGAACATGAAAACCTGTACCATCAATACCTTTCACAAGACCGTTTAAACATTTATAATTTTTGAAAGTAATTTTTCCCAGGAGAACCTATCGATTCATTAAGGACCTATATAAATTTCGTGCTCCTCACGTCATTGCCTTTCCAAATCATTCCTCATATCGAATAATCAAAATAAATAATATGCCTTATCAAATATCTATATTGAATAAAGGATATGAAATTATCAATATTTTCCGAAATAATAAAGTAAATATCCATGTATACATTGTATGTAAAATGGTATAGGGTTTAGGTAATATTAATATACATGATGAATGAAATTGATAATTAGGGGTAAATTCAATGTTGAATGTTCATAGAAGATTGAATATTTCAAGGGGAATAAAAAATGATTCAAAGAAGTGAATGAGAATATTATCCTTGGATAAATCAATAATAAGCCACCAAGAGGAAGAATAATGATGGTATCAATAAATAAATCTCACGTGGGGTATAAATAAATGGTTATTGTTGATGATGAATAGAAATACTATAAAATTAAATTCAAAAAAATCCTTGAGGAAAATATCCTTTTATTATGAAAAACCTTTTGGAAATTTTTTTCTTTGAAAATCACTTTTAAAAAAAATTCATTGAAAATTAACCTTTTAAACATGAAAAGGGAGCTTCAAATAAATGATGGTGGGTAAATCTATACTCGTCATATGGGGTAAAAGAACATTCTTTTTTTCATTATTATAGGTTAAAAAAATGAGTTGTTCATAATGTGATAATAACATTCCTTTGAAAACAATGGTAAAAGAAAAAAGGGTTAATTTTTTTTTACCAAATCATTATAAAAATATTTTAATTTTTTTTAAAACATTGGTTTTTGAATAAAATAGGCTCTCTGACAAAAGAGAGAAATAAATTTTAGTTTTCTTAAAAAATATTTCTAAAACATTTTGAGTACCAAAGAGTGGAAATATAGTACTAATACTTGAAAATATTCCTGAATAACCAGATAATAATGAATTGTTTTATTAAAAAATGGATATATAATTTCCAATAATGGAAATTTCATTGAAATATCATTAGTACTAGTCATAAGGAAAATAATCTTTAAACATAGAAAAGTGTCGCATACCACTCTAAAACAATCTAAATAATATGCCTGATGAAGGAATAATATTGAATGAATATTTTAAATACCATAAACATAAAATAATGAAGGATATAATACATCAAAATGGGTAGTATATACACCACAAAAAATAATAAAATGTTGAACATGGCATTTATCTCATAGATGTAAAAAGTGAGATGTAAATACCTTACCTCGAGTTTCATTTTGGGTGAACGTCATTTGACTTCCTATATAATAAACATATATTAATTTTCATATTTATTGAGAAAATTTATCATGTTTAACAGTAATTTTATTTCACTTTATACTATGTTGTATACAACTACTTAAACAATTCTGTTTACATCGGCTGTTTACACCCAATTAGGATTATGTGTCAAAAATAACCTTACTTGGTAAACTATTGTCAAAGGGGTCATTATATGACATCTACAAAATAATAATCATTAAATAATAATCATATTCGCTCATTAATTATACCATTAAAATAAATTATTAAATATGGTTATGAAAAATGAAAAAATATTACAATCATGGTGATAGTAGGTTGTACGTATGCAAGAGTGACATTCTTATTTTTCTATGATCATTATGGATAGAAGGTAAGTAACACCAAATATTTTCAGAATCACCAATATAACATAAATACTATATTATTTAATCATATATACATATATATAATTATTGTGGTGTAAAATGAATCAAATCATGTCGAGGAGGTAGTAGTCCACACATCTATGAACGGCGTTATCACTTTTTAAGTGTGTGAAAGGGTAATAAAAAAAGAGATATATATATATATATAGTATATTTTTAAAATGGTGATTATTTTATTTATATTATATAGAGGTTGTTTATTTAACATATTTTTAATTATAATCATTCTTTATATATTCCATGGATAGTGTGAATGAATGGTATCACTTTGATGGGGAGGTAGTCCACACTTCCTCAAACGATGTTATAGTATTAATGAAAATTGGGAATTATTAAAGGTGTGTATTATAAAAGGATTAAATTAGAATAAAGAATTAATAAATATCATTTATATCCAATAAAAATAAATTTTCTATCATAATGGCCAACTATGAAAGTTGTTACTGAAAAATGAACAATCGTCGTTTTGTGAGGCAGTATTTCACTAAACACAGACAAAATATGTTCATTACCCCTTAAATGTATGTATGTGTAAGTTTAGGTCAAACCCTTAGAATAAAACATACTATTATATTGAGGATATGGTTTTTTATACAAGAATCAAATAAAGAGATATGAGGGGTTGGATAATGGAAATAAAACTAAAAATATTGAGAGAAGATGATACCTCTTAATTGGGTAACTTCTTTTGGTTTGTACCTAAAGGATTCCTTGTAAGTATTTCTAACCAAAGGGAGTATTCAAGGGGTAGGGGAGGGATTTTGGGAATCTATATGAGAAAATAATGGTTGAAACTAATTGGTTTGAGAGGTGTCAGGAACGAGGAGAGGTTATGACATTTTATAAGGGAGGAAAAGGACTCACTTGGTATTTTGAAAACAAGTTAGGTTTACCAACATTTTTACCTAAAAAAAGTATTAAAAAACCAACCAAACTCAATAATGAAAGGTTAATGGACTAATTATATCCATAAAATTGGTTTTGGACCTATCATGAACTTGAGCCATTCTTTGTGGAAATGAAAGTTGATATGTCAGTAATCTTATGTGATCATGGATCTCAAAGGGGTCAATATTCCTCAGGATAAAACTTCCCTTTCTTTACAAAGTGTATGAATCTCTTCCATGGTGATATTCAAAGTAAAACTTTTTCTCTAACATCAAATTTAATGTCTCTTTGGTAGTAGTTAGTATAGCTATTTTACCGACTCTAGGTAGCTTTTATTTGTATTTGTATGGATTGAAACTTCTTTGTAGTAACTTTCACAAGATTAGGTCCATGTATCTTTCATTACACAACTTCATCCCAAAAAATTTTTGGTTCTACATTTCTTTTCATTCAATGATTCATATAGATCCATTTAAATACTCGAGTGGAAGTTGTTTTTATATAATAAATCAACCAATGGGATATGTTGATCACATCATCCTTTAAATTCCATCAAGCATGAACTTAGCATGTCCTCAAGTGTTTTAATAGTCCTTTTAGATTTTCGATCAGTTTGGGGATGATAGGTCATGCTAAAATTTAATTTAGTACTAAAATCTTATTGAATTCTTCTATAGAAATTAGAGGCGAACCTTGGATCACAATCAAATATGATCGAAAGTGGAACCCCATGAAACCTCACCATTTCCTTCACATATATCATGGAAATTTTTTCAAGTGAGAAATCTTCCCAAATAGCTATAAAGTGGTCACTCTTGGTGAGTCGATCCACCACAATCCATATTGTATTTTTTTCTATGGATGTTTTCGGGAGACTGGTGGTAAATTCCATGGTGATATTCACCAATTTCCACATGGTTATAAGAAATGGTTTCATCATCCCTTTGGAATTTTGTCACTCTAATTTAATTTTACGGCATACCAAACACCTTTATATATACTCATTAATCTCATTCTTCATGTTGTCCCATCAGAAGTGTTCTCAAATATAATGGTACATATTGGTACTTTTGGGGTGGTGTAGAATGATAGGATATGTGCATTATACAGTAGCCTGATCATTATCTCATGTGATTAATGAACACAAAGCCTCATTAAAAACTAAAGTACACCATCATCATCAATTGGGAACTCATGTAGCTCTCCTTCCTTTATTGATTTCAACTTTTTTAGCTCTGGATCATCCCTTAATGTCTTCTTGATCTTCTCTTAGATATATGGTTGGGAAATCATTTGGGAGATGTAGGATGTATTCCATATCATTATGATTTCAAGATATATCCTTTTCATATACAAGAAGATAAGGTCTCTCTAAATTTGCAACATGGATATAGTAGCATGTATTTCTCTGTTAGGAGCATCATCTACCGTATTCTCTTTTCTCGGATTGTGGTGAATAGAGAAATCATACTCCTTGATTAGATCAAACCATTTTTTTTGATGCATATTGATATACTTCTATGTTAATAGATACTTTAGACTCTTATGATCAGTATATATGTCAAAATTCTCACCATAAAGATAGTGCGACCAAATATTTAGAGCAAAGATCATATCTTCTAACTCTAGATCATGCGCCAGGTAGTATTTCTCATGGATATTTAACAAACATGAGGAATAAGATCTCACTTTATCATTCTACATGAGTAAAAAAGACAAGAATTTTTTTGAATCATCACTATATATCACAAAACCTTGTCCACGTATTGGTAGTGTGAGTACATTATAAGACCAAGATGATAAGGATGTCGATTATATTTAGGTATTATTTTTTGTTTTCAAGGAAGTTTAAGAAGAAAATAAATCACCTCACTTTTTATTTGGTGAAAATCAGACTTACCATCATATTTAAGAAAATAAGACTCACAATGGTTATGAAAGTCCATTGTATTGGGAATATGTTTTCAGGATGAATAGGGTTATTATACTCATCCAAATTCTGGAATGAAATGTTTAATAATAATGGGGAAAAATCAGAGACTTCCTGACTTCGATGAAAATATAATGATGCTTTCCTGATCTTGGAGTTCTCATAAATCATTAGTAAGTTATAAAACTACTGATGAATGATTGATGAAATGATGAGAAAAAAAAATTCTACCAATAATATTCATTTAGATCATAATGATACCAATCATATTCAGGTTTATAAGGAAAGAAAGATATTGATAAAATATAGGTATGTAGCAACACTTTACTTGGTAGGTTATATGATGATGAAGCTGGTATTCAACATAATCAAATTAATGAAGGAATTAAGGGTACTTGCTGAAATTTTACGAAAGAATAAATTTGATTAATTTGAATCATTCCAGTCTCAAGATCATCATAATGATATTTCTGGATGAATAATTGTTTAATGACCAAGAAGGATGATCATAATGAAGGTTCTAGTTTTTAGTTAAACTAAATGCCAAAAAGATGTAGATCCTCAAATAATGAAGTTAGCAGGAATCATATTCAAAAAAGAAATAAGCTCTTAATTTTTATCCATTGGATTTAGTATGTCATAATATTCATCAAAGGTTGAATTTTTTGTGATAAAAATTGACTGGTATAATATTTAGAAGAGAAATGATTTTTTGTAGTTGAAGCTGCTGATACCGGTTCATCGGACTCGGTATGCCATCATAGTCATCAGAGGAAGAATTGTTTGAAACTAATGAATTTAATGAAAATGAAAAGTATGTGGTGGCCAATATGAAGAATAAATTTAGATAGATATTAATAATGTAGTCAACCATTTAAAATAGGTTTAACTACATTTTTTATCATTCAATTGGGTCAAGAGAAGAGATAATGAAGAATATATTATTTTACATTTATCTTTATCGTAATGAGGCAGATCATAATGAAAAATCAGAATGGGAAATTAGAATTAGAATAATATTTTTAAAGAAATTATAAATTATAGATAAATCTATTTGACGATTCATGATGGTTCGAGAAGTGTTGTGAAGAGTCTATAAAGGAATGATTCACCTAAAATTAAAAGGAACCTATAGATTTGTAAAATGTATGATAGATGTACTATTCATGGTGAATAAGATACAAGGCAGAGCTTTAGAGAGAATAAGAGGTTTCATGATTGAATTTTGTTGAAGAAGTATTTCGGATAGAAAAAGCATATGAGGAGAGACAATATTGTATTCCACTGGTCATCGTATTGGGATTAATCATCAGACTGGAAAAATTGTATTGGGATTTCTAGATTGATGAAGAAATGGTTTCGAATTTTGTCAAATATATTCAAACAAAGTCATATATTTTTCTTATTAATCAATTAGACAAGGAGAATTAGACTGAGATTTATAAAAAAGTCCATAAAAGTTCTTACAAACATCCAGGTAAGAATGTAAATATTTTTCATAAAAAAGAACACATTTGTGAAAGTTAATGAAGAAGCATCATAACTTGTTTTGTTACAAAAATTTGTATAACATCATTTTTTTGAAGGATAATATGCAATATTGAATTGTTTACAAAGTGACACACAAGTGAAAGGGCATATCCTACTCAATGTATTCCACACATAATGATTGTATTCTAGAGGATTGTGTGGTATTTGATCATTTTCAAACAATACCAAGGATGTAGATATTATTTTTGAATAATAAACCTTGTAAAATATTGTGTTCTTATAGATGTGGGTTTTATTTATATTTAATAGGAAATGAAATATTTAACATGAGGAAAAAAAATTTTAATAAGAAAGGAAATATAAAAGAAAAATAAATCACCAATTCACCCAGGCCCCTCTCAGTGATACAATTATCTTGACTGGGCTATTGTAATTAGTATTACAGACAGGTTCGCTTCATTTATTCTTTTTTAAAGTTTTTAATAGAAGTTGATGGATAATTTAAATTGTGTCAATAATAAAGGAATCCTAGTTTTAGATGGTAAGAATTATCATATCTTGAAATATATAATGTTTCCCCATAATATGTCTATTAGATATGATTTTCTTGAAGATGTAAAGGATGTATTTCCTCATATTGATGATAATGTTTATCTTAATCTGTTGATAAGAATAATCTTGAGAGTGATGGAAGGGACAAGAATTATTTACTATCATCAATTTCTAAAAGTGAATTTTTAAGGGTGAAGGGTGTTTCCATATCTAAAGGTATATGGGATAAGCTGAAAAACATATATGAAGGCAATACAAAAGTGATGAAGAAAAGTTACAAATCTAGAGGCTGAAATACAAAGACTTGAAAATGGGTGGGTATGAATCTATTAGGGAATTATTTACTAGGTTAAATAACATAATCAACACTATCAGATGTATTAGTTAAAAGTTTGAGGATCCTATAGTTATTGAAAAGATATTAAGAATTATTCACAACAAATTTGATTCTAAAGTTTATTAATTAGAAGATACATATCATAAAAAATAATCTATGGATGATTTTCATAGAACTCTCACCACTAATAAAATAATAATGTATAAAGATATGAAAATATAAATAAAATTTTATAGAGAAATGTCATTCAAGACTGGGAATAAAGAGAATTCAAAGAATATTATTATTGAAGAAGAGGGTGGTTAGATTAATTCTAAAAACAAGGTATGTAAAAATCTTGATGATATTTTATCCTTTTTTTCTAAAAATGTGAGAAGAGGTATAGGAAAATATAAAGGGAATTTTCCCTTGAATTTTTTTGAATATGGATTCATTGGAAACATTACAAAACAAATTCCACAAAGAAAGAAAGAAAAAGATGGTGATGAAGAAGAAATATGTCCAAGAAGGTCATAGAAGAAATAGGGTGGAAAAGAAAATTTTATTCCATAGGAAAGGGTAAAAAATTATCAAAACCTAAAAGGTGTATTTTCTTATCTAAAGATAAAGAATTAGAAGGTAGTAAAGATAAATCCAAAAATTCCACTGAGCATGTTGGTGAGAATACTTTTAGTATAACAATTAATGATAAAGAATTCAGAATCAACAGTTCTGATTAAGAAGAAACTCAACTTAAATTTCATTTAAAATAATATTTGAAATATATTTGAGATATATTAGAAGTCATGAAAAACAAAACAAGAAGATGGAAGATGAATGTTCCTCATAAAAAAATCATTAAATTTTTTTATATGAGAAGAAAAAGATTCAACTAGATATTAGTGATTTGAAAAAATATCTTAAGGAAGAAAAGAATCGTAATGTACATCTTCAATTGAAGTTAAAGGCATAAAAATAATAGTTAGAACATGTATAGTAAAAACATTGTAAATATGAAAATGAAATTATATTTTCAAAAAATTATATATATGATGTTGGTTAAAGTTTTCCTAAGGAAAAACCTGATAAGGATAAAAAAAGTAACCATCAAAAGTTTTTCGGAAAGATAGAATTATTTCTGGAAATAAGAATGTTAGAAAATTATATATGAGGCTAAGATTAACAATGTCTATAATTCATAAGTTTTTGAAAAACATGAGTCTAAAAATGTTTCTAAAAACTGTGAATATGTAAATGGTTCTATTATTTCTAGTTATGACAACGATAAAACGAGAAGTAAGCTAAAAAAGAGGATTCTGATTGATAATATAAAGGTTGGTGGTCAACAAAATTCAGATAAGAAGGTTTCTAAGAGACATATTCATAACACTAGTCAGTATGGAAGCTATAGAGGAAAATATTATTTCTATGATTACTACTAGTATTGTGTTGGAATCAGAAATAAAAAAAAATATGTGTTGGTTCAACCAACAATATTACTACTATTCCATAGGTTATGAAAGTCATTGGTTTATGGGGAGTCAATCGTCTCAAAAGAATAAGTATGAAAAAGATGATCTAAAGAAACTTGATAATGATGGTGTAAAAATTAAAAATAGGTTCCAATCCCAATAATTTATTTTTAAAAGATGTGAACAACCATGTAATCTTGCTAAGGGTTTTATTTTTTTGTTACTGGAAAAATATAAATTTCTGAACATTTCTTATAAGATGGAGGTGAAGAATGAAAAATCTCTTATTGTTAAAACAACCCTCAAATCATTTAAAGGTGAATGTACTTGTATTCTTGATAGCGGGTGTTCCTCACACATGAAAGGTGATTTAAATTTTTTGAATATTTTAAAAGACTTTAAAGAGGTTACTATGACATTCCACAAGGATGAATCAATAATAATCAAAGGTATTGGATCAACTATCATTGGGAAAGAAAAGTTTAAATATAAGAAATATTTATTTATTGATGAGTTGAAACTAAAATTGTTGAGTGTTTAACAATTGTGGGATGAATGTAATAAAGTTACCTTTGGGAAATTTTTATTTATTTGTGAAAATTGATAATGATGAAAAGATAGTTACAAGAGGCCAACATATGAAGGGAAACGTATTTCATGTTGGTAAAGTACAAAACTCTTTCAACTTTGGTATGGTAGAAGAAAATTAATTATGGCATAAAAGGATGAGAAACATGTGTCAAATAAAAAATAGGATGTTATTAAAGCGATATTGTGTTCAAGATATTCATGATTTTCAATGAATAAGAGATTTTTGTTTCACTATTAATCATAAGGGAAAAATTACAATGTCTGTGTATAAGAAAGTTGAGATTTTTTCAAAACAACCCTTGGAACTTATTCATTCCGACATCTATGGACCAACGATAAAACAATCAAAAAACGATGATAATTACATAATAACTTCCATTTATGAATTTAATCACATTACTTGTGTTATGAATATGAAACATAAATCATACTCTCTGAGAATGTTTAAAGGGTTTAGGAGAAAATATAATAAGAAAAGTTAGTATTCAGTGAGAAAGATGAAAACTAATAATGGTGATGAGTATAAGAATGAAGAATTTGAAATATATCATGAGAATAATTGAATTATGCATGAGTATAGGTCCCTATACACACCTCAACAAAATGGGATTTATGAATGGAAGAATAGAATTTTGGTGGAAATGGGGAGAACTATGTAATTGAACAAGGTCTTTCTCATTCTTATTGGAGTCAACCCATGAGTACTGTTGATTATATTCAAAACTGATGTTTCAATAGGCCGAGTTTTTATATTACTATATGAAAAAAATTTCATATTAAAACTACATTTTTGAAACACTTTAGAGTTTTCAGGAGTCCATGCATTATAAAGAAGAAAGGTGGAAATCTCATAAACATTGAGTCTAAAGGTGAAGATGGAAATTTTCATGGTTATGCTAAGGAAGGAAGAGGATATATATTTTTCCACAAAGAAATAGAACTAATTTTTTATTCTATCAATTTGAAAGTTATTTAAAAATATATTAATGAAAAATATAATCAAACAGATAATGAAGTTGAGCAGGATTAAGAATGTTTTGTCAACATTTTTGATTAGGATACAACCGATTGTAATCCTACTCAAAAACAAGAATCAGACTCAGCTATTTGAAGTGATGAAAAAGAATCTCTAAAATCTCATCCCAAGATGAGGAAGCTAGTGGAATCTCAGAACATTATTAGTGATCAACATAAAAAGGTTTGAACAATAAGAACAAAAAATTCTATTACACATACTTCTTTGTATTTAAAAATTAGGCCGAATGGTGTGAAATATGATTTTGAGAATCTAGAATGGGTTCATTCCATGAATTAATAGTTAGACCGGATAGAGAAGAATGATTTATAAGAAATCGTATCTAATCCAGATAACTAAAATATTATTGGTACAAAGTGGGTTCCCCAGAACAAAATGAAGGAATAAGGTGAAGTGATAATAAAAAATGAAAGATTAGTATGTAATGGATACTCTAAAATTGAAGGTGTTGATTTCGATGAAACTTTTTCTCTGGTGGAAAGATTAGAAACAATCATAAATTTTCTGGATATTTCAATACAATGGAGTTACAAATTTTTTCAAATGGTTGTAATGTCTGAAATTATAAATGTTTATATTAATGAGGATGTTTACATTGAACAACCTTGTGGATTTTTTTTTGGGAAAGAGGAAAGTTATATGTGCATATTTAACAAATCCTTGTATTCACTAAAGAAATATATGAGGGCATATTATTCCAAAATGGATACTTTCTTAAGGAATATGATTTTTAAGAAAGGAGGAGTTGATAACAATATTTACATTAAATAAATTCAAGAGTTTTACTTTATCATAATTTTTTATATAAATGACATTATCATTACTAGGAATAATAAAAGATCTTGTGAAATGTTTTCTAAATTAATGAAAAAGTTGTTGAGATTTCCATGTTGGGAGAAATAAAATACATTATTGGGTTACAAATTTTTTAAAATAAGAAACACAATTTTCTTTCTCAAGAAAAGTATTTGAAAGAAATTCTTATAAAGTTCAGTATAAAAAATTCGAAAATAGTTTACACCTCAATATCAGTGGGAACCAAGTTGAGTAAAGATGGAGAAGACAAGAAACTTGATCAGAAAGAGTTTCCAAAGTTGATTGGAATTTATTTATATTTTCCTACCTTAGGACCAAATATTGTTTATTATGTTACCTTATGTGAATGATTTTATATTGATCCTAGATAATGAAGTTTACTTTCTAGAAAAAGAATCCCCAAATACATCAAAGGCCCACAAAATTTCTAAATCAGGTATGATATCTTTGAAAGTATTTAATTTTTTGGGTATTTAGATGCTGATTGGGTAGTAAATATTGATGATAGAAGATCCACATCAGGTGGAGTTTTATTTCTAGGTAAAATTTATGTTTTTTGGAATATAAAGAAACAGAATTCAATAACTCTAATTACAACTGAATATGAATATTTTTCTACTACACAATCTTCTACAAAAATTATATGGATGAAGAATTAGTTAGAATAGTAACTTGTTGAATTGAGGTTACCATTTATCTTGGGTGTTGATAATCAAAGTGAAATCAACATTTCCAAGAATCAGGTAAAACATTATAATTCAAAACATATTAATATCAACAATTATTACATAAAATATCATGTGTAGAATAATGAGTTGAAGTTGGAGTATGTTCCTAAATCGGAACAAGCTGCCGACATTTTAACAAAACCATTACTCAAGGAAGCATTCTCTAAATTGAGCTTGAATAAGTTCATCTAACCTCCTTCTCATCAAGGTTAAGGTATGTGTTTTTGATCCCTCTATCATCTTATCTATGGAATGTGTTTTCAAGGGGTGGAATTGTTTTATAAATATATCATTATAGAATCATGTAAATAGAGAGAGTTGTGGGTAAATTGTGAATTCATCATTGTAATTGTGTGAACTATTCTAACCGTTTGTTCAAGTTGTTGTTGGAAAAAAATTGTGTATTCTATGGAGGTTTAAAGTTTGAGGAATAAAATATGAGGAAGTATTCATAATCACTACTTTTGGACATCATGAATTTTATGTCAATAATTATTGTTTCCTAAAATGATTTAGCACATGTAGTCTTATAATTATTGATAAGTAATACATTGCTTGAGGATAAAAAGTTCAGTGATTTATGAACCTCGGTTGACAAAAAAATCCAAAGTGAGATATTGTTAGGAACAATATGATAAAGATGAATATCATATTCAGGTATTTTCATTTGTTGTCAATAGATTTTAAGAAGAAAATAAATCACATCACTTTTTAATTGATAAAAATTGGACTGACCATCATATTCAATAAAATAATACTCACAATGGTTAAGAAATTCCATCACATTGGGAATATGTTTTCTAGATAAAGAGGATCAGGAAACACAGCCAAAGTTTGGAATGAAATAGTTGATCATAATGGGGAATAATTTGAGTCAACCCAACTTTGATGAAAATGTGATGTTTCTTTTCTAATCTTGGAGTTCTCATAAATCATAAGTAAGTTGTAAAACATGTGATGAATGTTTGATGAAAGAAATGGGATAAAAATATTATTCTAATCATATTCAGTCTGATTGTAATCATACCAATTGTATTCAAGATGAGTAGGAAGTAAATATGTTTAAAAATGATAGGGAAGTTTCAACACTTTACATGGTAAGTGAGATGATGCTAAAGTTTATCTTCAATGTAATAAAAGTCATAAAGAAAGTCATGATATTTGTTCAAAGTTTATTAAAGAAGAATGTTTATGTATTGTAATTGTTCTGGTCTAAAGATCATCATAATGATATTTCTGGATATAGATTTGTTTAAAGTCAGGGTAGGATAGTGATAATAAAGGTTCTAGTTTTCTGTCAGACCAAAATCTAGAAGATTTAAATCCTTGAAGAAATAAGTTTTTGAGAATCGTATTCAAAAAATAAATATGTTACTAATGATGATCCATCGAATTCAGTATGTCATCATATTAACTAGAGGCAGAATAGTTTGTCATAAAAATTTGTTGGTATCATATTCAGAAGAGAACTAATTTGCTGATGTTGAAGCTGGTGATACCGGTCCATACTCGGTATGCCATAATAATCATCGGATGAATAATTTTTTGGAACTGATGAATGAAAAGAAAAGGAAAATTATGTTGTGGCCAATATGAAGAAGAAATTAATAGCTATATTAGTAATTTAGTTAACCATTTATAATATTTTGAATTACTTTTTTATAATTAAGTTGGTCAAGAGAAGAGATCAAGAATAATATATTGTTTTAAATTTGTATTCATCATAATGAAGCAGGTCGTAAAAAAAATTGAAATGGGAAATCAGAATTAGAATGATATTTATATAAATTCTAAAGCATTTTTGACGTTTTGAGAATATATGAGAATGTTTATTAAGTGTTCAGAAGAGATTATGAAGTTAATATGACCCCAAAATTCAAAGGAACATGTAGATTCAGAAAATGTGATTGAGTGGGAAATTTTTTAGGAATCCCACCCAAACCATTTTTTGGGTGAGTATAAAAAGGAAAGTACTTCGTACTTTTTACAGATGTACTATTCACAGAGAAGGATAGAAAAGACATAGCTATAGAGAGAAGAAGATGTTTCCATATTTTGTTTTTTTGTATTCAACTGGTCATCGTATTGGTCTGAATCATCGAACAAGGAAAATCATATTGGGATTTTTGGATTGAGGGAGAAGTGGATCATAATTTTCTCAACTATATTATGAAAAAGTCATATATTTTTCATATTGAGAAATAAAACTGGGATAATTGAACTGGGAGAATTAGATTGTGATATCAGACTAAGTTTTGTAACAAAATTTAGAAAAGTTCTTACCAACATCCATGTAAGAAATTAAAGATTGTTTTTTAAAAATAATACATTTACGAATGATGATAAGGATTTACCTTATCATGTGTTGTTACAAAACAATGTATTTCATCATTTATTATAGAAGTATCACATTCTCTATTGAATTGTTTATATAGAGCTACATGAGTGAAATGGAATATCCTACTCATTGTATTCCACACAAAAGGATTATTTTATTAACAGATTGTGTGGTATTAGATCATTACAAAATCATAGAATGTATGTAGCAATTCTAATTGAATAGTGATATTTATAAATTCATGTGTTTCTATAGATGTGTGTTTTAATTGTTTTCAATAGAGAAAGAAATATTTTATAGGATTTTATGGTTATTACATAATTAAGGAAATAAAAAAGAAAAATATATCACTGATTCACTCTCTCCCCCTCTCAGTGATATAATTATCTTGACTGGGAAATTACATTACAAGAACAGTGATTAGCCTCTTCTTGATATCCTTAATGATTTCCTCATATATTTCATTCATAAATAATTTACCCCATTTTGTGTAAAATTATTTAGTTGGATAAAAAATAATGATAAATTTATCACAAAATGTAAATAGTAACCAGTTAATCTATAAAACTCTATATTTCTATGACACTAGTGGGTTTAGGTTATTTTTCAATTGCCTTTTTCTTTGAAGGTTCCACATAAATTCCACCACTTGTGATCACATTCCCCAATAATGTGACTTCTTGCATCCAAAAGTAAAACCTTTTGAACTTAGAATACCTCTTCTCCTTCCTTAATATCACCAACACATTAATTAGATTATCTTCATGTTCCTACCTAATCTTTGAATAAATGAGAATATAATCTATAAACACTAAGATAAATTTTTTGAGGTGGTCTCTAAAGAATATATTCATCAAATCCATAAATATTGTAAGATAATTAGTAAGTCTGAAGGTAATTACTATGAACTCATAGTGGCCATACCTTGTAAGGAAAGATGACTTTTGAATATCTTCCTTATTCAACTTTTGATTATGATATCTATTAAAAAATACACCTTTTATAATTATCTCACTCCTCAAAGTTGTTTGAACAAATTATCAATCCTTGGTTGAGGATAATTTTTAATTATGGTGATCTTGATGATATCATGGTAATTGATATAGACCTGTTTTGATCTATCTTTCTTCTTGACAAAGAGCATTGGTGCACCGCTAGGTGATGTACTATGGCGTATGTACCATTTTTCGAAATGCCCTTGTATATACTTCTTTAACTCAACCATTTCAATCAAGGCCATCCTATATGGGACTTTTGAGATAGGAGTGGCTCTGGGTATGAGATCTACTGAGAACTCTACCTCACAATCAAGGGATTCCAAGTAACTCTTTGAGAAATACGTCAATGTATTTCCTAACAATGGAAATTTCTTCCAGGTTAATACCTTCCTTTGACTCAACCATTTGGGAAAGGTATTCTTCAATACAGTGCATCAACACCCACTCTGTTGAGGTATTTTCCAAAGAAGATTCATGATCTTCGTTTAATTTTTAGAGGATCATGGGATGGTTCAGAATATAAAAATAGATTTTTTTCCAATAGTTGATTTCTTCTCTATATAATGAAAGACAATACATGTCCAATATAGCATAAAATGTCAACAAGGGAAATATAATAAGACTTACAAGTAGAATCATCCCAAATATGATTATAGGATAAGAGGACAACACTTGGGTTGTAATGATTACACTACTATGTTTTTTATAGATATCTCTAATTAAAGGTATCAGGGCTTCAATTGAATAGTTATAGAAAAATTTTAGGATATAAGTGAATAAGTAGAACTAGAATCAAATAATAATTTTTATATTATTTAATGAATAGGAATCGTACCTTGTATGATTTCATTTTCACACTCCGCTTCATTAGTAGTGATTATATAAGCTTTCCCTTGCTCCTTTGACTTTGGTGATTTCTGAAACTGGAATTCCTCAAGGACATGTGGTTTAATTCACTTGCCTTCATAACACCCTTGGTCCCTATAGTTGAAGCATTGAACCGTGGGTGGTGCATTAGGATGTTCCTTCCTTTCCTCTATCATGTTGGTTAGCTTTTTAATGTATCTTCAATATTCATTAGATTGGTGTCATTCTCTCCCACATAAAAAGAATTTCCCTATCCCTTTTAGGAAATTAACCTGATGCTTATTCCCACATTTTTGACATGTGTGTAGTTGGATCCTATTTCTTCATTTTTCATTTGATCCATAATCTTGAAACCCCATTCTTCTATTATTGTCTCCACAACCATGGGACCATTCTTTGAAATCCATATCTACTCTAAGAGAATATTTAACCACATATTCAAAACTCCCAAATTCTTATATTTATAGATCATTTTGAAGGTGTATTTTTAATGATATAAAGAACATATATATTTTTCTATCATTATTGAAAAAAACCCAAGGAATACTTTTAAAACATTAATAATTTTTCATCATAAGATATGCCAACTTCTCCTTCATTTTTCTTTAGCTATATGAATTCTCTTTCAAGCTATTTTTTGAAGAGTTCAACGGAAATGATTTGTAAGAAATATTGTCATAAATAATTCCCACTCCATATCTTCCATTTAATCCTTTAGATTTTTGTTATTTATCAATTCCTTCTATTGAATAGCTTCTCCATATAAATGATAAATTGCAAGAGTCGGCATCTTCTAATTAGAGAAATGGATCATAGAAATGATCTTCTTTTTTGAGTTAACCCACTATTCCACATCAAGTGGATCATAACTTCCACTAAACATCGATGGTCATTTTTGCATTAAGGACTAAATTGATAATTGATCCTTCTTGGGTGGATATGGACATTCCACGTAGTTCATGCCATTATTCATATCTCGAGACAACTAGGTAATAATTTCCACAATGTTTTTAACTCAACCTCACATGGAATTGGGGATCTTATTTGGATAATTGTTTCATTGTCATTTAGACAGGTTTTAGTCCAAGTCTCCGAGTTCCTATCATCTTCTAGAATAGAAAATTTTATAACAAAACATAAGTCAATAAATCATGAGTAATGTATTATTTTATAAAATTAACACTAAAGGAATATCTTATGGGATCCCTATGTCTATACTTTTCTAAAAATAGACTTCTAGTATGCTTTACCTATACATAGACTTATACTAACCATTTTTAAACTTGTTTTCTGATCATAATTCCCAAATTAACTAAACCATTCTTAGATACCAACTATAGTGACCGTAATTTTTCATACATAATTGTTACATAATTATAAAGATAAAAAACATAATAGAGTTACAAATCTAGGATCCAAGGGTTTATGTCTTAGAAAAATTAGGCTCATAAATAACATGTACAAAATAAAACATAAAAATTATTTTAAATACTTCTTCTTTATCCTTCTAAAATCTCACATTATCCTTAGTACATGAAATTACCTAAGGATATACATCAATGAAATGGGTATGATAAAATCCATGTAATAGGATGAATAAGGAACATGAATCAATATAACATGGGTGAGAATAATCATCATATCAAAAGACTCGAATCATTATCAATATCATGAGGTAAAAATGTGAAAAATTCATAGAATGTGGAAATGCATAAAAATGAAACATCATGTTATATTGTAAAATTAAACATATAGTTGTGAATAAAGCTAGCATCATGTTAACACATAACACATGTGAATAAGCATAAAATCATCACTATAAACAAATCTAGCATCATTTTCACTTATAATAAAAAGTATCTCATGAGATACAACACATTACCAAATGCATTGGAGGGATATATAATTTTTTTCTAGTCATCACATCATAATATTTACATAATAATACATGTCACATAGAATGTGTAACGATCATTTCATGAAATAACCCATGGAGGGGAATCAGTTTCATGATGATTTCAAAAATTATGATTTCATAAATAATCATCAGGATCTAAAATTAAAATTTGAAAAACATATTTTCTATAAGAATATTCATTCTTTAGTTAATAATAAACTATTCAAGAGGAGTCAAAGTTGTGTTTTGGAAGGAAGATTTATTTATGAAAATCATTTTATTTTCCATAAAATCAAATAAAAAACATGTATATCCAATAATAGAAGAAGGAGGAATAATGAAATTATATTTAAGGAATATTAGATTATTATTTATGAAAATATGTCATGAACTATGGATAACCCAATGAAAAAGAGTTGGGTTCAAGAATCCCCTTACCTTAATTCCTTCTTTATTTCATCACTTTTGCGCCTCTTGAATAATAAACATATATATATTAAAAAACTAATTAATATGTTAATTATATTAATTTATACAATTATTTATCAATTATAATCATTTTATTATATTTATTAATTTCAATTGATGAAATTGAAATGTGTTTATATCATGATATTCCTAAAAATTACTTGTTTCACTTTGATTTCACATCTTTTATTCAGAGTCATTTATAGAAAAGTATGATTAACTCCATTAGATTATAATAAATGCAATTAATTATTTAAATATTATATATAATTAATAATATCCATCCACGTAGGTGGTTATTATAATTGTCTTATAAATATCTCTGTAGGTGGTTAATCTAATATTAACGGGACGTTGTCAAACGATAGGGCAAGAGAAGTATTGCATTTATTTTTGTCATAAATATGAAAATTACATCATGTTGACATAAATAATATAATTTTAAATTTTTGAATAATTAATTTTATAGTATATGGTATTTAAAGTAATTGGTAAAAATAAGAATGAGAATAAGAAAAAAGGGAAAAGTTAATAGAGACCTACTCTCTCCCCAATGTAGCTTCTCTTGTAAGACTCTATAACACCCTTGGTGATTAGAGTTGGATTGCTCCAAAATGTCCTTATGTAATGTAAGGGGATTTAGAGGGAGTATTTGGGAAGATATTTTACATTGGAATGTTTGAGAGGAGTGTGTTTCCAAGGTAAGGGAGAGGGATTATTTATACATTAAGAGAGGGGTATTTTTAGAATAAAATATTTCATAAAATAATATATCAAAGGAAAAACATGTAATAGTGCATTTTTTAAAAAATAAATTATATATAAATATAATATAATGGGTTTAAGAATTTAAATACTATTTATAATTCTAATTCATTAACTTATTAAAAATAAAAGTGAAGAAAAAAAGAAATTGATATTTTAAGGAATCACATTTGAATTTAGGTTTTTGGAATGTGATTTTTAGGTTTGAAAATTAATTTTATTGTATTTTAATGACTCATTTATGAAATTAAATATAAAATAGCCGAAAATAAATTTCTATAAAGGATTATTCCATTATTACATCATGAATAATGTAACATAAGATACATCGATTATGTGAAAAACTATATTTTTACTATTCACCTAAAAATTGATGTATTTCATGAAATTACCAAAAAATTACCCAAGGAAAATTTTAACATGGTCATTTCAAAAATTATATTAATTTAATAATATTAAATATCTATAATATCTATAATATACTTTTTAATAGGAAAATAATAATTTTTACAAAATAATTTAAAATACAGTTTATTAAAAATATGCTTTATTTTCTTTCTAGTTTTTTATCTTGATATTTATTTCATTGAATTATAATATTTTTATTTACATAAATTAATCATGATAAATGTTATTTATATCATAATTTATTATTTTTTGGTAAAATCACTCTTCCAATGGCTAGGATACTATTTCCAATGATCTGGTTACTATTCCAACGGTCACATTACTATTCCAACAGTCACATTACCTTATATATATACCACTCAAATATTTCATTCAATATTCAAATAAATTTATCTAAAGGATATATATTTCCATTTTAAATAATTTTTATTAGTTTACTATAATTTTGTTTCTTTTATATAGTGTTGGTAGTGGGGCCAATAATTCTAGCAGATGAGGTTGATCCATATTTTCTCATTTTAGCTTTTCCATTTTATAATTTTTGTCCAGTTGTAATGTTTGGAAATTTAATTGGCTTAGTTGCTGATTAATGTAACTATATTTATTAATATTGTTTTTTATTAGTTTCTCTATATTTTTTCTGTGTATAATATATAATATAATACACCACACATTTATTGAAGAAATTTTTTTTAATAATAAACATTATGTCATTACAATGGGGTACCATATCTCCCGCCTCAACCTAAAAGTACTATATAACTCTAGATACCAATCTGATGAGGAGTAGTTGAGTCCTTCCTAGACTCTAGTACCTATCATACTCCCCTACCACTATTATACTATGAGAAGTTCTAAAAAAACTTATGAAGATGACCCATCCAACCTCAAACATGGCACTCCAAAGTGGTGTATGTAAACTACGGTTTCTTGAGGTTTAACTTTCAACAATAATGTACTACAATGGAATATGATGCTAAGATGGATTCCCACTACCCTAACTGGCCTTCATGTTATTTCCTTGGAAAAACTATCATAGAATCACTTCTTGCCACAAAAATAAGTGATCCTATTTTACCCTGTAGAAATAGCCTGGCTACCTATTGGGTCCTCTCTCAGATTCTTTGCTATGATAAGTTCATGATTCATCAAATCTAAAAAGATACTCAGAATAAAAACATTCACCTATGACCTAACCTCATAGTGAATACCATCCTGAAAATGATTCTCCCTAGAGATCTCATCAATAGCTAAATATGTCACAAAGCATTGAAGGTGGGTGAAGTGTTCCACATAGTCCCTCACTGATATTCTATCCTATATCAGATGCAAGAACTAATGATCCTTCTCATCCCTCAGCATCTATGAATAGATGTGTCTCAATAAATTCACCTCGAATTAATTCCAAGATAACTCCTCCTCATTCCCATCCTGCCCTAGAATATCCAACCAATGTTTGGTCGGTCCACTGAGCATATACACAAAAAAATTCTCCCTCCTATCTATGGGTGTCTCAAGATTCTTGATGATTGTATAGGTTGACTCAATCTAGAACTCAGCTACATGGGAGCCTCCCTCCCCAGTGAACATGGGTGGATGTTGTAGCTGAATAACTCTCATCAAATCATACATCAAAGGAATGATAAAAATTATCTCCTTTTCCATGGATTACATGACCCTTAAGAAGTTATTGTGATGATTAACATCCATTTGATCCTCAATAGCTACATGAAGCTCCAGTTCATCTACGTTAGGAGATAACTGATTTCCACTCTCTTAGAACTCAAAACGAATATGATGAGGAGTTATTTTATCTACAAGAAAAACACACTCCCTAAACTTTGGCTAAAAATAAATTGAACCACAAGAGGTGATTACAGTAGAGAACCATTACTATGGATCACTCTAACCATGGATTATCAGTGTTATATAGTGAAATAATAGTTTATTTTATTCCATTTATCAAATATAATAGATATATTATTTCACAATTCATATTGGAATGTATATAACACATGAAATAAACATGACCCTATCATGAACAATGCATGTACATATATATATATATTATCCCTATGTGCCTATCATGATTCATGCATACTCATATCTCAACATACTGTTCCATGAGTGTAAATATCAATAAACAATAACATCACAAAATAATAACAACAGACAACATTTAAATTAACCATGGTAAAATAACATCAATTGTAACAAGAGAACAACATAAACAATAATCCCATCCCTGGAACTCAAATTTTCCCCCTTACATGGCATATCTACTCCAATGAATAAGCTCATTACCAAGTCCAAATCGATCCTAGTCTCCTTTCTACTTTTTCCAAAAATATAAAGAAATAGAAAATAACAAGCTTGTCCTCTAATACCACTTTTTAATGTCCTCCAATCTGATACACTCTCAAATGGTCAAAGTGATTTGGTTATTATACGTCATGCATGCATCCCCATATGCTAGAGGCTGTTGACTAGTATAAAGGCTATGATATTTATAGTGGGGAGACTATACCCCTTGGTAAAACATAGTAGAACTAAACCATAGTTATAAAAATTAGAGTAACAGATAAATAGTAGAAATTTTATATCATACATCTAGGAAAATAAAAGGAGGAAACTATAATGATGAATAATGTAATGACAAGATAAGATGTATCTAAAAGTAAAACTTCAACCAATAAAAATGATATAATCTACTCAAATTAAATAATCCCAAAAGGCTCTGGTCCTGATCCCCATGTCAGACCCAACTCCAAAATCCATCCCATCTAGAAAGAAACAAAAGAATCAACAATAATGTCCCTTTCCCTTGTCCAATCATGTATCCATGTAATATACTCAAGTACCAAACAATTCCCAAATAGGGTGTGAATAAAACTCAGTAGGTCGACACCACCATACCTAAACACAACAAGCCTGATAATAATTATATGCAATAAATTGATAAATAGATGTATTAATTAACTAATTAATATAATATATCAATTAACCTATTTCGAAACCAAGATGAAATGTCTCTGAGCATGTACGACAATCATTCCATCTATATCCATATACCATGGAAAAATCAAACAATCAGGTAGCTCTCTTTGTATAATAATTTCATCCTCTGATCATTACCCTATATAAATGCATTTTAGCATGTGTCCTTAGGTGTATCCTAGTATATAAGCATTTCAGTACGTATCCCTGGGAATTGCCTACTATATAAGCATTTCATCCTCCAATAAAATCCCAATATATGAGAATTTTAGCATGTATCACTGGGACAAGCCTACAATATAATAATTTAAACATTACTAGGATTTCCCTATTTATAATCATTTCATCACCAACTCAACAAGTCATAATAGTATGGAACTCATAATATCACATTATAAATATCATTGGTTAATAATGAAAATTACCATTTTTATTTCAAATAAACTATAATTTATCTCTAAAATGATCAACATTCATATCAATAATCAATAAATGATTACCTAGGAATTCTATATCAAGAAATAACCTAAGGTATCATGTCATACTCACCATGATTTAAACCATTATCCAAGATCATTTTACTCAAATATTTTATCACCCAATAGGTATCCATAATACAAGTTTCATCAACCATTTAATCTAAAGGAATGTATTACGACTTCCCTTACTTCTTACACCTTCTTTATTTTCAACCAAAATTCAATATGATTGGTTGCACCTATTCTCCCCCTTTTCTTCATAAGGATCACATCAAAAGTGTTACAGACAACTTATGATATTTGAGAATTAAAAATTAGAATAGAAATATTTGACTGAATCTTAGAAAGTTTTAGAAATTTCTAACTCCTGACATCACTTTCTTCATTCAACCTCTTCAGCAACATTCTAACTTTCTAACCAACATTGAGTCCAATGAAACTTGAACTTCATGTCAATGGATCTAAGACTGATGGTGTGTCTGATAAAAAACACTAACTTTTTGATGAATTCTATGACCGATGGTGATCATTTTGATACTTCTAATATGGTGTTTCTCAGTTCAATCATCTGTTTCTATAAAACAACTTTCTCCAAAAAAAAACTTTGTCCCCCTTTGTTTTTGGGTTCGAACATTCAAAAACATTCACTTGTTTTTCAAAAACATTCTTTTATAAATGATTAGTTATCAACAAATACAAAAAATTATTAAAAAAACATCACAAAGGTTCTTCAATCTCCACATTCGGATTTTTTAACAACACTCACTAATAACATTTTCAACTCTCAGAAAATTTTCACAATTCAACTTTTGTATGCAACTCAAGTTTTTTGAATTTTACTAAAATTCACCATTTATTAAAGGAGTATTTAGAAACCACACTAATAGAAAAGTATTGTTATGAAAAAAATACATCCCTTGGTGAGAAGTAAATTTTATGGCCATGCAAAGATAAAATCCCCCTATGTTTTATATTTTCTAAATTTTATTTTTCTATAAATTCTTTTTCCTCTCACGCATTATCTGATAACCAAAACAACATATTCATAAAATAAATATAATTAAAAACTTCTTACATTTGTAACTTCATCCATTGGGTGAATAATAAAACTTCCTTCCTCATCATTCTCATGAAACTTTCCCCGATTCAAATTTAATATTTTAAGTAAACATGGGATTCCAAAAACATTGACGTACTTCAATAAATGTTTTTTCTCATAGAAAATTTCACAAGAACTCATGTTGGTTTCCAAACTTAATTTTTTTTCAAAACATGTAAATTAATACTAAAAACTTCATTTAGTAGAACTTTGAAAGTATTTTTTCTTCTCACATGATTCTTCCCATTTCCACCAAACCTATATTCTTCCTTTCTACTTCTCCATTTTGTTGTGGGGTATATAGAGAACTATACTAATGTTTAATACCATGATCTCTAAGATATGTTTCTAAAGAATTTCTTGTTAACTCAATACCATTATCCATTCACAATTTCTTTATATAAACACCCATCTCTTTCTCAACTTCCTTTTTGAAAATACTAATCATTTATATAGGCTCTAATTTGTGTTTCAAAAACATGATGTTTCTCATTTGAGTGAAGTCTCCATTAAAATTGATTAATTATAAATATCCTTTTTAATTGATGTCTCATTGACCCACATAAATTGGAATGAATAATTTTAACAGGCCCGGTAGATGGAATCTCAACATTATTATGACTTTTATTAGTTATCTTCCCTTTCTAAAAAGTAACACAAAAATCTTCCTCTCTTCTTTTCAATTTTGAAAAAAATTTACATAATAAACTTTAGAATGTTTTTTCATTATTTTATTCCCATGTTATAAAAGCCTTTGGAACCACAACTTATTCTCATCTTTGTCACATAGATTAGATGAGTTCTTAAATTCTATAACTTGGAAAAGATTTCCACTAGTTCTGTCTCCTTTTGTGATAGCTTTTCAATGTTTCACACTTCTTGATAACACATGAATATTTTCTGAAAATCACTTCTTTTCCATCATCACAAAGTTTACTTACACTAAGTAAATTATTTTTTAGAACATCAATAAATAAAAATTCCTATGATTTCAACTTTTCTTCTTTATTCTCAGTCCTTTTGATTCCTATGATTTTTAATGAACTATTATTCCCAAAGGTAATATAACCTCCTTCATGATTTTCAACATGTTTCATGATTTTTAAATCACCAATCATTCATGAAGAACAACCACTATCATTTAACCATGGTTTTTTCTTTTTTACATTCTTTCAAGGTAGTCTCAACAAAAAAATATTTCCTCAAATTTCTTCATCATAGATTCTGTTTCTTTATCTCCCATAAGAAACTTGTTCTAGAAGGAATTTAATACAACTTTCTACATGATGAAAATACAAATCACGTATTCCATAAACTTTTCCAGAAAATTAAATTGATTTTTATTGGAATTTTTCTAAATTTATATGATTATTCTTTTCTAATTCCTATTTGTTAGGAATGTTATTAATTCTAATTTCACTATTTTATCCACTCTATTTAAATAATATTTTGGGAAGTGATATGTTATACCAAAAATTAAATGTCATGTGCCAATATATTCTGTAGCACCAATAGAATCCATAAAATATTAATTTTATATTAAAGTATGATCTTTATTTGTAAAAACAATTCGATGTTTATAAATCCTTCATACTATAACATACTATGGGTGTATACCATATTTCATTCGAATTGAGTTTTAAATTTTTTCATAGGTGATAGCTTTATCACATTATTTCAACATCCAATCTTTCCTATTAATTTTCTTATCACTTGAAATGTTAGAAAATTAGATGAATCATTATTTTTGGTGTGTGAGGAATTTACCTAATTCTTTATTTGGGATTTCTCAACAAATTTATAAGTCTTATATTTTACTAATAAAGCTTTGTTAACGTTTTCATTCATCTTTGTCAAGGTATTTATAGAATCAAGAAGTTTATATTGAATCTTATTGACATATTTTTCATTATATTCCAATTTATTATTGAGATCATCAACCATCATTCCATGTTTAGTGATTATTAGTTTGTAAATTAAGAAATCATGAATGTATTCCTCCTCAAACATGATGACATAATTTCATACTTTAGAAACATCTTCACAATATTTATTAATTACTCTAATTTTTTACTTGAGATTTCTGTTTTTCTCAACACATAATATAAGTTATGTTTTGAGTTGATACTCTCTATATGATACTTCACCACCTTGTTAAATATCTAAGGAATATTTTATTTTCTAAAATTTTGCAATGAAGGTTAGAATTTTTTTTATCATTCATATCATGAAGAATTGGTTTCATTGGAGTATGATTCAACTTTATTACATATCATATTTATTTTGTTTATAGTAGACTTATTATTGTGTTTGTTGGATGAATGTTCTTCTTCATAACTTATGTTTCACTTCTTTCATCAAGGTGTTTAATCAGAATATTCTCGATACTCAGCAACATTCTTCTTAGTTAAATTCATAGTAAACATTCGAATTCCACCACAATAAAAACATTTAAGAGTACGTTTACCACTATAATTTTATATTCATCTACTATAGTTCTTAGATATAAGAGATGTTATATTTTTCATTCAAATTATCATCCTCTTTATCTTTAAAGTAGCAAGGATCATCATGTCCAACATATTGAATTATAATCTTTCTCATTGATTCAAAATCTATTTCATCTTTCATATTATTTTAACATTGGAGATTTTCTCATTTCATAAGTAATAAGAAATTTATAAAATTCATCAATAGATAAATCATCATTATCTTATAAAGAGATGATTTTAGAATCAAACCAATCTGGAAAGTTTCACATGATTTTCTTCACAATTATAGAATGTTACAAGACATCTCCAAAACCTCTAATGTTGAAAATTGTAACATCTCGGACCAGGTTCCACACACCAGTGCCTCAAATCTGTCAGTCACATGACCTCAGGCATGCCTCCCCATATGTTAGAGGTTGCTGATTATTAGTAAGGGCCTGATATATTGATCATGGGGAGACTTTACCATCTTTTATCATAGTAAATACACCATGAAAAAAAAATAAACAATATATTAATAACATGTAATAATAACCTAAAAGAACCAGTATGACAAGATGACCAAAAATGTAAATACAATATTAAAAATTAATGAAGAAAATATGTCATGCCAATGTACATTTCATGTGTCTAAAATGAAACCCAAAATAATGACATTGAAGACTCCCCCATATAGGTCCTGAATAGTGTATGGTTCCCTCATTGATGCTCCAGCCCATATCAATGATCTAACATAAGTTATTTTCCCTTAACCTCTCTAGAAAGCACATGCTCTATTCAGGTACTGATCAGACAGCCCAAGTACGGTGAGAGAACATCTCAGTAGGTGTCATGCCTCCTCCTAGAGGGGCCCATGTCGTGAATCCCATATCCCACCTCAAATAGGCTAGGGCCTAGTGACTAGCACTGAGAAGGTGTATCACTAACATGAGAGGCCTTAACTTAAGTACCTATGTAGAAACACACATCTCCAAGCCTATAAAATGATGAAATGTAAAAACAACTAAAAACCCATGCATTCATACATCTAAATTGCATAACCAGAGTATAAAAGAAAGTTATATAAATTAATTAGGGCCAAATACATGCCCAACAAAAAGGGTTCGAAAACAAAAGTACAACCTACAAGTAACTATTGGGACTGCTTTCAGAAAGTTGTAGGAACACACCTCAGTTTTTCTGGTCTCACTATGCATCGTCTAGTCCTGGTCCTCCTAAGACTCTATCAAAATTTCAATCTTCTACACAAGACATAACACACGATGGAAAACCCCATGCATGGGTGAGTATAACAATACTTAGTAGAACACCCCGAAACTCAAAAATATACTGATAAAACTAATATTTTCAAAAAAAATTATATGCATTTCAATTGGTTTAACCCTCCTAATTTATCAATTTGAGCTTATATGGATCAATTTTGGATTTATGGTGTGTTTTGAGCTAAAATGTGAAATGTGCTTAAATTCGTGATTTTTGAATGTTTTTTACATCAAGGGTATTTTGGACATTTACATAAAACTATAATTCCAAATTGAATGATTATTTTTTTGAATACTTATTTTAATTCCTTTAACTTTTTCTTCTACACAAGAGGCTTATTTGAATATCTAAAAACCTGAAAAAATCATTGATCTTTGGAAATTGTCAGGGCTGACAACGTGGACCCCAACTCCGTAACAGATGTATAAATCAAGATACACACCTACAATGGAGTTTCTTAGAAATTGATATGAAGTAGGATAATATATACACTTCCTAAATAAATATCATGGTGTTTTTCTGCCATTATGTTGTCAATGAGATGTTATACATTGAAGGAAACTTCCTGGAAAATTTATCTAGAAAAAAATACATTGTCAATAAAAAATACATAAATCCATCTAGAAAAGTCCAATAAATATAAAATTTTGAGGTTGAACGAAAAATTCATTTAATAACAACTTTTATGAAGGATGGAATGTGTTAATCATCCATTTATATTGCCAAAAAATGTGCAAACTTGAGGAGGAAGATTTCTTCCTAAAAAAGAAGGGGAGCTCCCACCTCTCATCTCATCGCATTTTCCATCACATTTATTACAAGGAACCAAGGGGAGATATCCACTGAGGGAGGACGTTCACATATCTTAACCTTATCATATTATTAATTTGTTTATTTTCTAAATTTATTTATATTTAAATTGTAATTTAGATTTTTAATAAATTCATGCACGGTTTTTATTTTTGTGTTTTCTTCCAGCCCACCACTCTCCTTTCATCTCCATATTTTATCCTTATTTTTTTCTTTTCTTATTCTCATACTATCCACCATTACCTATTACCCAAAAAAATTATGTACTTACTCAATCCTTGGCTCAAGGGAGGTATCTGTCAATTTCATTTATTCAACGGTAAAATTCTTATGTTTTATTATGTTTTTGATGTAAAAGAGTGACATGCACAGGTGTGGCGATTGCCCAATAGGAAAACAAACTAAAAATCATTTATATTACTTTATTAAATATATTACCTCCCTTATATTGAATATATGCTCTTAATACGATGGATTTGAGCCATTCTTTCATTGAAATGGCATACGATAGAGCCAGGTCTTAGAAGTTGTCACACTCACGATTGAGTTGTTCCATCAGCCTTGATTAAAGGAGGAGGGGAATTTAAGATTCCTAAATGCATTCAAGATTTCACACCAATTAATAAAAGAATATTAATTCAATAATGAGATCTCAAAATTGAATTATCAAACATTATTTAAACACCAACAAGGAGAATGATGGAACCCACAAACGAACCCATAAATTCCAAGTTCTTTATTCACTAATTAAATTTTTTCATTGCATGGTAGTTTATTATTTTCATTAATATAAATTTCATAACATTCTTAAATTAAAAAACAATTAAAAATAATTAGTTTAGGTGAATTAAATTAAGTGAGTGAACATATGAGAATTTTCCTCAAGTGAGATGAACCTGGTCATCCATTATACAACACTAGGAAAATTAAATTTCTCTTTTCATGCCCTACGATAGGTGTGCATCACATAAAACAAAGGAAATACATTCATCTCTACAAAGGTATATTTTGACAACACATATAACAATAATATCAAGACATGCTCTACAAAGACACACATTCTAGAGGTAAGTCACAACCATATTATACTAGTCTATGATTCCATATAGAATATTCCACAAAGCACTCACCTGAGTGAACTCACTCCTAAATCAGATAGCATCGATGATGTTCGTCCAATAAGTACTTCGTATCAGGTCTCTTCATGAGAAATAGCATGCTAATAGTTTGAATAGAATCCAATACACAGATGAAGATCACTATACCAAAAAATCAATCGGGATTAACCCGCTACGTAGAGGATTGACTCCCCTGTTGTGTTGGTAACATCAATACCAAGAACTCCACCTAGGACATGAATATTAATAGAGGATCTCACTCTGGGCCTCTCAGTGGATTCCAACAACTCTATCTAGGAATTACTACTAAAGGGATTGTTATCCCAGGAGTAAAAAATGATTTCATTCAAACCCTCATGGAAATGATAAAGGTAACAAAACCTAACAAATTTTTTCCAAGATATAGAGTACAAGGGCTCTGAGACATGTATAAATGAGTACATATTGTGTAGTAGGGGTCACACTCCATGTACCATGAACCGGGGTCTTGCCCGTGTAATGTGATCATCTCATCAAACTGTGTCTATGTAGTAGTACACACTATGTACGTATCCCATATAATCTAACCATGTGCTAGTACACTTCACCATCATATCCATGTCTTCTCAAGTACCAGTACACAGATTATCCTGTGAACATCTTCCCATGTAAAAATCCCGTTTGATTCCTGAGTACATTCCAAGTGACCGAGGTGATACCACATGCTATGTGAAAGGGGTCACATTCCATGTGATATTTATCTTCCTATGGAAACTCTAATCGCAGCTCATGTGTCCCCACAAAACTTATAGATCTAGATTAAACATTATGTTGGTCATGATTTTTTAGAATCCCATATCTACTCCTGAATTTGATCCAATGCCTCCAGATTTTGATCTGGTGATCGTTTCACAATGAGATTAATGTTCCCAACTCATCCAATCCTTTTTGTCGATGAAGAATGCATTATTTCATCAAATATACTAAAAAAATGAATCAAATTTTCATTCATTGTTGCGTGCTGAAGAATGGTAAATTGGGTATCCTCTGTCATCTAAATTTCTTTATCTCCATCATCACACCTCTGTCATGCTATTCCAATCTTAGATCTGTGATATCGGATCCTTGCACCATGAAATGGGTTCACAATGATCGATTGATAGAGAATGCTCATGCTGAATGATGAATGGGGAGTGAAAAGAACAAGAACATATTGGAGTAACAAACCATGATCGATGTTCATGTTTATCTTGACCTATCTTGATTAGAATGAAAATATGAATAATAAAATTAAAAATATATTCTCCCATCAAAACCTCATAAAATAAACTCTTCCTGGATACTGATCATACCACATATCAATATTTACATTGACCGATTCATTTTCATTGTATAAATCAAGAATGGGGAAGAATAAAATAAAAATACATCCCTAACTTGATTCAAATTGATAAGTAATGAATAATGGGGTTGTGTTGTGTTTTTTTGTGAGATCCACTGAATCTTTTTTGCATCGATCATTGATCGAAGATCTTATCACTATTTGTTTGAGAGGATTCATTGAATCTATCTCCAATGGCTCTCCAACGGTTCCAGGGTTGTACAACTAACCATAGTATTTCTCCATAATAGTCTATTTCATGTCCATCAATAACTGCATCAACAAAAATAAAATAAAATTAATTAATAAAATATTTTTTTCATTTCCACGCCTATGATGACTTTTCTAAAAAGGACCCACATTGACTAATGTTAAGTCATTCCTAGGGAAAAACTCGCATTCTGAACTCAATGGTACCATCATATTTCTGATCAGGGTTCCCATTTAGATGTTATTACACCTTCTAATGAAAAATGTGCATACATGCTATTTAATATATTTCAAACATTTATTTTAGGAACAACGGCCTCAGAATCGCGCATCGTTTCAGTGCCTGGTCTCACAAATAATCTATATAGAATCCAAGAAAATAGTGCATGGAAAATATAAGGAATTATACTATTCCACCACTAATGAAAACTAAAATAATATCTAATCAATAGCAAGTGTATGAAGTTGTATGAAGAAATAATTAAAATTTATAAGTAAACAGTTATCAAATTATCAATTAATCATTATTTAACTGTATAAAACTTTGGGTTCCTATAGACACTCATACCTCAATCCCCGCTTCAACTCATGTCAGAGGCTGAAGTATGTCTGAGGGATATCATATCTTATGATTCCATTGTTATCATTAAATAAATACTCTAAAATATATTGGATCCTAAATTATGTCTAAGGAATATAATATCTCATAATTCCATTGATATCATTATTCAATTCATATTTTAATTCACATGTTACCATTCATACACAACACAATAGAATGTCCATGTTTCTATTATGAAATTCACAACTAAATGGCCATGTTACCATTCATACCTTACACATTAGAATAATCTTCTTCACATTCTCTATTTATCAACTAAAGGGCCATGTTACCATTCATACCTTACACATTATAATGACAACGTTCCAATTATTTAATTCACAACTAAATGACCATGTTACCATTTTTAACACATAATTAATTCATCAATTAATTATCCACATCAATTCCATTACTAATTCGACAGTTAATTAAACACAACAATTCCATTAGTTAATTCAAAATTTAACTAATCACATAAATAACATTAATTAATTAAAAAAATAATTTATCACATAAAATACATTAATTAATTCTTAAATTAATTAATCACTTAAATTCTATTAGCAAATTCAATAATTAATCAACCACACCAATTTTATTACTAATTCAATAATTAGTTTATCACATTAATCCACTTAATAAATTTTCTAATTAATTGAGTACGTAAACCCAATTAATTAATTAGTCAATTAATTAATCAACATCCACAAACTATATATCACATAATTAATTCCATAATTAATTATCTCAATCACAATCTCAATATATCATAATTTTTTCCACAATTAAATATCTCAATCCTAAAATCATAATATCTCATTATTATTTCTAAAATTAATTATCTCAATCTATAATTCAAAAAATCCCCAATTTTTAATCACCTGAATTAATTAATTCAATTAAGAACATAATTTATAAACATCTAATAGAAATTATACAATTAAATACATATAATTTAAATAAATACATTGATATTTGAATAATTGACAACAGACCTCAATTCGTTGATGAGCGATCACCCAACGAAAATCCTCATAATTTGAGCTGCACAATTATATAGAATGAGATTCAAATTTAAAACCCTAAATCAAGATTAAATCAATAAAGATATTTTAAATATAGATATAGATCTACAATACTAGATCCAGATCCACAAAAACATGTTTATATCCAATCAAAATAGGTAGAAAACCCCCTTTCTAGAATATGATAATAAAGGATAAGGAATATGAAACCAAGCGAGGTAAGAACCTCTTACCGAGAGGGGTGAAGATCTTCAATAAAGGCTTAAAATAACTAATTAAAAAGGTTTTTAAGTCTTTTAATCCATATAGGATTATCCAAAATCATGAAATATTATCTAGGGTTAAATGGGGATCAAATACAAGTTAAATGGGGGTTTTGGTGATTAAAAATCTATTTTTTTGGTGATTTAAAAATTCATTCATGACTAGTAGGGCAGGGGAGCACAGTTTCTCCTAAATGTGTACCTAAATGTGAACCTTTTTTATGGGGGTTATTAGTTTCTCATAATTGGGTGTACTAATTGACAAAGAATGTGTTAACCATGTAATTCCTCTCTATCCAAAGTAGCATGGTTTGCTGGGAAGGGGTGCACGATTAGGGAAAACCATGAGCCAACTATACACTACCATTATCCTTTCAAATTTTCTCAAATTTTCACCCAAACACACCCCAAGGTAAAACCCACCCCATTTACACTGAAACAAGGTGAAAATAAATACCTGAAATTATGACCATGTCATCTTTAGGAAAGGTCTGAATCTTTCAATCTCACCACCATATAACATCTTATACTTGAGCTGCACTCCAAAGAATCTCTAAGATTCTGAGTCAAAAATATTAGGACAATGATCCCACATATCTTCTTTCCTTTCCCATGTCTCCTCCCACACATTCCCATGTTTCCACAATACACAAACTATAGGCATGGTCTTTCCCCGCAACACTTTCTCACTATGATTCAATACAAGTATTAGATGCTCTTCAAAGGAAAAACCTATCTCAATCACAACATCATCCATATTGATCAAATTAGAAGGGTTTGGGTGATACCAACCTAGTTTTGGCACTTAGAAAAAATCATACATAGCATTGTATCTCTGTGGAAGATCCAATCGGTACACTACTTGCCTGATTCTCTCCACTACCTCAAACGATCCAACAAACATTAGTGCCCACTTGACCTGTCTCTGTATTCTATAGTTAATGAATCTAGGAAACATCAAAATGAAAACATGATCAACCTCTGTAAACTCTCGGTGTCATTTATTTCTATCAACATATGAATTCTATCTAATTTGAGTCATATTCATATATTTTTGAATCAATTGTACATTCTCTAATGTGTTCTACATGAGACTCAGTCAGAACAACTTAGAATCACTTACCTCCATCCAGACTAGAGGTGGTATTCATGGCCTACTATAAGAAGCCTCATATGGTTCCATCTAAATTGTGTCCCAATAACTATTGGTATTGGTGAACTCCACTAGTTCTAGGTGATTCTCCCAAGAACCACCGAAGTTTAGAACACAAGATCACATCATATCCTCAAGCACTTGTATAGTATGCTCTGACCACCGATCTGTCAGTGGTTGGAAATTCATACTCAAAAAAACCTACATACCAAGAACCTTCTACAATCCTTATAATAATCATGAAGTAAAACACAACTTTTAGTCTGAAACAATATTCTGTAGAACCTCATGCAGAAAGACTATCACCCAAACATAAAAACATCCCAACTGCTCCACTGGGAATGTCTCCCATATATTCAATAAATTCACTACATTTTTCAGTCTATCCACAATAACCCAAATAGTATTATTCTTCTAAGGAATCCTTGGGAGAACCACCACAAATTCCATGGTCACTTTTTCCCACTTCCATTCTATAATGGCCAATGACTGTAGTAAACCTATAAGTCATTAATGGTCGACCATCACCTACTGATTGGTGTAGCATCCTGTCAAAAACATTACTATTTTCCTTTTCATTTCCAACCATCAAAACTATCTTTGTAGGTCACCGTTCATTTTGGTCACACCTGGATATACCACCCACTTCGAGGCATGAAACTGAAACATCAGCTTGTATCACATTATTTTAGGTACAAAAACCTGATTCCTGACATAGATGATCTCATCCTCATCTATGATCCAATCAGAAGGTGACTCCCCACCTTCAAGGTTTTCCCTTAAGGTAAAACATTATAAATCCACATACTTCCTATCTTAGATCTATCTCAAAAATTTACACTCCAATGAATCTATTACGAGAGTCATCTAATCCTAACTCTCCTAAACCATAATGTCTATCTCGTCTAGTAAATCCATCATCTTCCACTCAGCACTAGGCTCCTGAACCACACGAGTTTGAGTCTTCCTGCTCAAAGCATCGTCATCAATGTTCCCCTTTACAGGCATATATGCTGGCTCAAAATTGAATGGCTACATATAATCAACCCATCTCTATTATCGAATATTCAAGTCTCACTATAATAATATGTACTTTAATATCTTATGATCAATATTCACTGTAAAAAATTTCCCAATAGATAATGTCCCAAAACACTTTAAAACATAAACCATTATAGCCAACTTGAGGTCATATATAGGGTAGTTCGGTTCATGGGGTCTTAACTTCAAAGACCCATACACCACAAATTGATCTCATGGCATCAACACAACTCCAATTACAATCACAGAAGTGTCACAATACACTGTGTACTTCTAACCTTGCTTAGGTAGGATCAATATTGGTACTGATTCCAAAATCTTCTTCATATCCTAGAATGAATTATCACAATCTTATGACAAATAAATCTTTATCCCTTTTTGTTCAAGCCCATCAGTAATGTTTCCAATCGGTAAATGTCCTGAATGAACCTCTAATAATATTTAGAAAATCCTTGAAATCGATGGATATCAAACATGCTCTTGGGATGCTCTCAAGAAACCACTATCTGAACCTTCTCTATATTTACCAACACAGATTCCTTTGAGATGATTTTACCCAAGAAGGGTACCTGATCGATCCAAAAATTTGAACTTAGATATCTTGATATATAGCCAATGCTCTCTTAGTGTACTTAGGATGATATCAAGATGTTGGTCATAATAATCATGTGGCTTGGAATTCACCATGATGTCTTCCACAAACACTACCACAAACTGATCTAGGTACATATTAAAATTTTCGTCATTATGTCTATAAACATTACTGGTGTGTTTGTCAACCCAAGCAATATTATGATGAAATCATGTACTCCATACCTGGTTCTAAATTCATCCCTTGGTATATCAGAATTCTGAACTCTCAGTTTATGATACCCTAATCTCATGTCAATATTTGAGAACACACAAGCACCTCTCAACTAGTCAAATAGGTCATCGATACGGTGGAGAGGATACTCGTTCTTCACAGTCATCTGGTCAACTTTCGGTAATCAACACATAAGCATAAACTCCTATCAGCCTTCATGGAAAACAACACTAGAGAACCCCAATGCGACATACTCAGATAAATAAATACCTTATCCTCTAACTCCTCCAGCCAAGTATTGAGCTCTTGAATATCATTCGTTTCCATTCTATATGGTGAAATAGAAATCATATCTTCCCCTGATATGAGCTCAAGGCTAAATTCCACATCTCTCTCAGGTGGAATCCTTGATAAATATTAAGTAAACACATCCTAAAACCTATCCACTGTGTGTGGAAAGACATCTCATTTTACATTTCCATCATCTAGAAATAAACTACAAACCTTGGTTGTGATCTCTCCTATTTGATGAGTAATTGGCGCTATCTGGAATGCCTCGATATCCCACTCTCCACAGTGAATATATTTTTAAACCTTGGGAGATGTAATGGTCACTCTCTTATGGTAAAAATCAACATGGGGATAGTATGATACTAACTAGTCTATACCCATTATTAGTTCAAAGCTTGACATGTCTATGATATAAAGATCCCATAGAAATCGATACTACTCGACCT
This sequence comes from Viscum album, assembly GCA_963277665.1. Lineage (NCBI taxonomy): Eukaryota > Viridiplantae > Streptophyta > Magnoliopsida > Santalales > Viscaceae > Viscum > Viscum album. Next base: position 955,084,049 of record OY728148.1, on the reverse strand, counting down.
CAAGAGAACACCCCTTGCACAAAAAAAATGTCTCTTGACCGAACTCCATGAGGTGTGTTTGTCATCCACACCCCACTCAGAGACTCCATCACTAGGCTCAAACCATTAAACAGTTTTGTAGAAATAAAGGAATGATATGCACTGATATCAAATAAGGCACTAGATATCATAGAAGTTATAAAAAATAGTACCTCTCACTGTCAATGGTCCAACCTTGATATCCACAAGTGTAGCGTGAATAGAATGCAACGGTCTTACCCTACTTCCCCTTGATGCAGTCTAAGTCCCATGTGCTACACTACTCTACTAATATGAGCACTCTTACCCAGAAGCTCCACATACACTACCTTTACCACCTTGTCTTGTAGAACTCCAGATCCAAGACTGATATGGTGCAGAATATCCTCTTCCTACACTCTGATTCTGACTAGCTATACCATTACTACTCATCTATCACTGGGTCTTGTAGAACTTTTGTAGATGTCCCATATTTCTTCAAGACTGTAACTATATTTGTGGTTGAGGTAACTATCGTCAAAAGTTTCCTAATCTACCACACTGGTTGTAGATTACTCGATTAAGGTCCTGTGCAATTGATCCCCCTTTTAAGTACTCTATTTCACAGTGCCCTGGTTGATGTTTTCATATCAATGCTTCCTACTCTCAGAATTTGTACCTTTTAATCTTCCAAATGGAACCACCTTTCCTACACTGGATTCCTCTTCAGGTTACCCATATCTATGAGATCGTTATCCACCACCTCCGTAAACTCATTTAACTGAAAATGGTTAACTTTGGACTTAATCTAACATTTAAGCCCAGCCTAAAAATGACTCACTATAGTTATCTTATCCACTTCCAATGCTAGAGAAAAGTGTTGCAAATGTGTAAAGTGTCCAACATAGTCAATCACATAAATAATCCACCAAGTAAACCTCATGAACTTAGCTACTCTCACCTACCTTTGTATCTCTAGATAGATGTTCTCTAGAAACTTATCCAACTATTCCTTCCATAACATACCATTAGCCTATACAGTCCAAGCCGAAACATACCACCAATGATTCACTAATCCTCGTATCATGTAAGCAGCCCACATGACTATCCTCTCTACAGGAGTCTCCAAGTGGTCAATTATAGTCTCGATGGACTCAACCCAGAAATCATCTCTCTCAGGTCCACCCTCTCTAATAAAAGATGGAGGGTGTTGAATTTGTAACTCCATTTTTAGATAAAATGTACTCTTCACAACCCACCCTGGGTCTCTTCCCTTGAATTTCATGAAGTGGGAAATGTTCTCTTGGAACATCTCCATGAATTCAACACATGACATAATTGATGCCTTAGTTCCTACTAATGGTAGATCATCTCTATCCATATCCTCATGTTATCCTCTTAATATGCTCCGTCATAGAGAAATATCTATACCATTACAAATAGGTACCTTAAGACACCTTTTACAAAATTAATGCATTTAAGGTAAAATACAATATTCCAAAACAAGTCATTTCTCCAATCCCTACCACATAGTCAAAACTGAGGTGTTATCACTACCCTTAAGAACCATACTCCTTGTTCCTAGATAAAAAGGGTAAACACATTCTAATTATTCATGTTTCTCATTTAGACACCCATTTATTCTCATATTACATAATTCTACAATCTTTCTCAATTTCATGTCTGGTGCCATTTTCATTTCAATTTCACAAACAAGGAAAAATAGTTTATGTTTAATAACTTACCCATAACCCATTTTTGTATGTGTGCCTAAAATTATGCATTTCACAATAACACTATGTTCCTATAATGATGCATGTAACTCAAATCCTGTGCCATTTGGGTCCATGAGTCAAAAATCATAAAAAATTAACATCAACAATCAGAACACACAACAAGTGTGTCACCCAATTTGAAATAACATTCAACTTTAACAAAAAAATACGAATAACAACAATCCCACCCTGGGTACTTGGGTTCTCCCCCATACATGGGTTAGCTACTCCAATGCATGAGATCATAACCAAGGCCTGAATATTTATAGTTTTATGTATACCTTTACCAAATAGTAATACAAAATAAAAAAGAAAAGAAAAATGGACTTTGATACCACTTTCGAATGTCCTGACCCAGGTTCCACACATCGGTGCTTTGAGTCGGTCAGTCACATGACCCCAGGTGTGCCTCCCCATATGCTAGAGGATACTGAATAGCAGTGAGGGTCTGAAATATTGATAATGGGGAGACTATACCCCCTTCTATTAGATTAAATACACTAGAATAAAATACGAAACAATAACTAAATAACATGTAATCATAACCTAAAATAAACGGTATCATGAGATTGATAAAAGTGGAAATACAATATCAAAACTAAAGAAGAAAATATGCCTTTCCAATGTATGTGTCACGTGTCTAAAATTAAACACAAAATAAATACACTGATGGAACCCCTAATTGGGTACCGAATCATTTCTAGTACCCTCATCCAAGTTCTATCCCATATAATCCATATAGAAATGATCTTTTTCCCTTAACGTATCTAGAAAACACAATGTATATTTTGGTATTAATAAGACAGCCCGAGTTGGGTGTGAGTACAACTTAGTAGGCCACCACCAATTGTGTATAAAATAATATATAGTTAATTTAATGTGTATGTTTTTGTATAAATATGTAATTACAATTCATAAGTAAACAATTATCACATTATCAATTATTCTATATTTAACCACATAAACCCCCGAAGTCTCATAGAAACTCATACTTTAATGCTTTTTTTGGCTCATTCTGAAGCCTGAAGTATGTCTAATGGATTTCATATATCATAATTACATTTTTACCCTTCAATACCTACTTTGTCTAATATTGGGTCCTGAAGTATGTCTGATGAATATCTTATCTCATAATGTCATTGATAGCATTATTTAATTCACACTTGAATTCCCATGTTACCATTCATACATCACACAATAGAATGACCATGTTCCCATTATATAATTCACAGCTAAATTACCATGTTACCATTCATACCTTACACATTATAATGATCATGTTCCCATTCTTTATTTCACAACTAAATAACCATGTTACCATTCATAACTTACACATTAGAATTAACATGTTCCCATTATTTAATTATAAACTAAATTGCCATTTTAGTATTCATAACTCATAATTAATTCAACAGGTAAACATCCAAATAAATTCCATTATTAATTCAACAATTATTTTAACACAAATATTCTATTATTTAATTCAATAATTAATTAATCACATAAATAAAATTAATTAGGTCAAAAATTAATTAACCACATCATGTAAATTAATTAATTCTACCATTAATTAATAACATAAATTATATTAGTCAATTAAACAATTAACTAACCCCACATATTATATTACTAATTCAACTATTAGTTTTTCAAATAAATACACTTAATTAATTCCCCAATTAATTGAGTATATCAATCACATTAATTAATTATTCAATTAATTATTCAATATCTAAATAATCAAAATTCCATAATTAATTCCTCAATTAATTATTTCAATGACAAGTTCAATAGATCATAATTAATCAAGAAACTAAATATTTAAATCCTCAAATCTCAATATCTCACAATTAATTCTACAATTAATTATCTCAATCTACAACTTCCAAAATCCCCAATTTCACATTTCCTTAATTAATTAATTCACTAAATTAATTAATTCAGTCAAGAACACAATTTCCAAAAATCTAATAGAAATTATAAAATACCATATACATAATTTAAATAAATACCATGGGATTTGGTTTATAGAACGACTAACTCGATTCGTTGACAAGAGTTCGTCCAACAGAAATTCCCAAAATTTGAGCAGCACAACGACATAGAACAAGATCTGAATCAGAAAGCCTAAATCAAGATTGATCTAATAACGATCTCTTAAATATATATATATGTCTACAATAATATTTCTAGACCAAAAAATAAGGTATATATCCAATCAAAATAAGAATAAAAAACCCTATCTAAAATTGGAGAAGAATGGAGAAGGAATGAGAAACCAAGTGAGATGAGGTCCTCTTACTAAGAAGGGTTCATATATTTTATATAGTCTTTGAATCAAAAATAATGGAGGTCATGAAGACTTTTAATACATTTAGGAGGCTCCAAAATCATGATATATCATCTAGGGTTGAATAGGGGATGAATAAAAGTTTAAATGGGGGTTTGAGTGATTAAAAATATAATTTTTGGGTTATTTAAAAGGTCATGCATGGTTAGTTGGGAAGGGGTGAATGGTTTCTCCTAACTATGATCCTAACCATGTGCCTCTATTATGGGGGTTCATATTTTCTCCTAAAAGGGTTCATGGTTTTAAAAACCATGCGGTAACCATGAAATTCTTCTGTCCAATGTTGCACAGTTTGAGGGGTTGGGGAATATGGTTAGGGAAAACCATGCACCAAACATTAATATCTCTTCTCCCTTTCAATATTCTAAAACATTCACCCAAAAACACTCCATGGTAAAACCCAACCCATGTATTATCAAACAAGAAAAAATATAAATACCTGAAATTAATCTCGGGTCATTCTCAGGAAAGGTCGGCATCTTACAAATAAAATTCATTTACTCCCATAATGTATTCATCAATGGATTATTCATCTCTGATTATTGTGTCTTCATACTTACTATACCAAATTTATATCTTTTCATCCTTCACTTTACTATTCCCATTTTATATACTTTCCATCTTATCCCACATACTCTTTGATGTTTTGAAACCCATCACCTTTATATAACCATTTTCTGAAAAGGACATAAGAATAGAATTTCTAGCCTTTCCATAAAATCCTATATTTATTTTATTAGTAAAAAACATAGTAGAATATTTCTTAACAGTTTTAAAACCAATTGTAGTTGCATAAATAACTTCTAGGAAAAAATAGAGGAGATAAAGAATCATTTAATTTTTGCATCCATAATAATTTATTCTATAAAATGTAGGAATTCCTCTACAATTTATAGAATTGAAATTATCCATGATAAGGATTAAATAAGGGAACCTTCACTATGATACCAATTAAAGTGTCAATGGATTAAATAACAACTTAGAAGGGGGTTGAATCAGTTCGTCACTTTTATATGTTGCAATACTTTTAAAAACCATAACCCTTGAAACCCGTTAATGTTTGTATCCTTATTTTCTTTTAGTAAATACCCATGCATGGAAATGTAGGAAATCAAGTAAATCACGTTGGATTTAGAGGGTTTCCCCTCGGTGTGAAAACCTACATCCATTACATAGTAACTCCTATGGGTCTATATAAATTCTATATAATGAATAAGTGAATACAACTTGTCCCAACTCCTGCTAGATAGCTTATATGTATCAGTAGAAATTATTATACTCACTCCCATCACCATAAAAATTTCATTACAAACAATTGAGCCAAAATAAAATAATAAATACTTTTTTGAAACTTCTCCACAAATTCTCTATTTAGAATCCTCAGTCTGATGTGGCAAGGCCTGATTCTCTCATTCTGATGGGGATGGGTTTAATGGACATACTCCAATGAATTTAGTATAATTGAACATTACGATGAACTAATTCTCAATATATATTACTCAAACACTTCTCAAATTCTCAGTCAGATATTCCTTAGTTCGGTAAAAAAACATTAAGATGTATAACATTATAAGGATGTCATAGTCCAAAAAGAGAACTTGGACATGAATTCTATAGTGCTCCACCATTTCCAATCACATAAAAAAGTTGAAAAGTACGAATGTATTTTTCTTCTGTTAATAGGAATCCCTGAAATACAAAGGCAGGAAACTGGAAAACTTTTCCTACTTAATTAAATTCAAAAACTTCAAGATCTACGCATATTTGAATTTGAATTTTGACAACATAAACTCTTCACAAATCTATTGAAATCTTATTGAGTCTTATTTGTAATTATTATTATTAGACTTCCTAAATTTTCTTCAGTATGATGGAACTACATTATCTCATTATGATGTAACATACTTAGCTCAGTAGGATGGAACTTCCTCAACTCATTATGATGGAACTTCATCATCTCATTCTGAATTGACTTTCCTCATCAGAGTTAGTCTGGTTGAATTTTTTCATAGAGTTAGTCTAATTAACATTTGTTCTCAAAGGAAATATTGATTGAATTTCCTTCTCCAAGTCATTATGATTGACTTTCCTCCTCAGAGTCAGTCTGAATGAATTTCCTCCTCATAGTTAGTCTGATAGAATCCTCATAATGATGGAATTCTCATTTCGATGGAAACTGCATTCTACAACACTGAAATTCTTCAATCCTCACTAATTATAACTCATTCATACTTCTAAAAACATCTGTGCTCGGTACTTCTGGATCTGATGAAAAAAATTAATTGATTCCTGTAACTAAGAAAGTCATTATGATTCCTCCATTTCTCCAAAAGATTTCATCATGATAATTTTCATGAATTATGATAACTTCATGATTAGAAGAGGACCTTCTGACTTACATAAGAAATTGTTATGACTTATATTACTTTAACAAAATTGTTTCTTTTCAATCAAAACACAATATGAGTGGTTTCACTTATTCTCCCCCTTTTGATCATAAGTATTGTATCACAATTTTTATAGAAAATTTATGATATTTGAGAATTAAAAACTATAAAATCAGCGTCTGACTGAAGGTTAGAAAGTTTAAAACTTTCTAACTCCTAACATGACCATCTTCGTTCAAACTCTTCAACAATATTATGACTTTATAACCAACACTGGGTCGAATGACACTTGACCTTCATGCTAATGGATCTAAGACCAATGATGTGTATGGTCAACAACTTTATTATTATAACAACTTATCTGATCGGTGCTATACAGTTTGATACTTTGTGTTTGGTTCTGCTCGGTCTGATCATCTGTATCCAAAAAACAAATTTCTCTAAAACAAAACATTTCTTCCTATTTATGTTTAGGTTTGAAAATTTAGAAACGTTCACCAGTTTTTCAAATATCATTATTTTTCAAGAGATCAGTTTTTTTACAAATACAAAACTTTTTAAAAAAAACATGAACAAGGTTATTCAGTATACCATACCATTTATGAAATGGAAAGAATATTATGTTATCATACTTGCATTTTTTTGGTTTGGAATGTGTTTTAAGGCCTATTTTTTGAAGAAACATTATCGTTGAGGTGTAGAATGTGACTTTATTGGATAACTCAAAGAAACAATGTGATATTACCAATATTAACCCTTAGAAAAAAAGTTATATTGGAAAGACATTCCTGATTCCTTGAGAGGGAAAACATCACTAAAAGTGATAGTGGGGTGGAGATAGAATTAGATGAAGTTGAGACTAAACGTACAGAAGACTTTTCATAGGAATAGGTTCTATAAATCCCCATGTAAGAAGAAATTATTCTAGAGACAAAAGTAATGTGTGGGAGTACAAGAGAGGTTAGAGAACCAGAATGGTATGGTTTTCTTATCACGAAATATGGTGACTAATTATTAGTTTATAATAATGATACTATAACCTAAAAGGAAGCAATAAGTGGCACATATGTTTGCAAGTGAAAATAATCCTTCAAATCTAAAATGTATTCCATCTACCAAAATCATGTATGTGTTTTGGTAGATACAACAATGGATGTAAAACCCATTGGTTGCAAGTGGGTATTCAATAAGAAACTATACATTGAAGGAATATTTAGAACCTATAAGGTATGAATTGTTGTAAATGGAATAAAATAGCATCAAGAAATTAACTGAGATAAAACATTTTCACCAGTTGTAATGTTGAGATCCATCAGAATTATACTTGACATTGAGGCATACCGTGACTATGAGATTTGAGAAATGGATGTCAAAAATTCCATACATAATGGGAACCATCAGGAAGATGTTGATATAAAACAACCTGAAGGGTTTTTGACTCTAATGGATGAAAATATATACAAATTAAAAAACAATCCATTTGTGGATTAAATCATGTATCTAGGATATGGAACATTAATTTTGATGAATATATAATAGAATGTGGTTTAATAAAGAATGAGTGTGATCCTTGTGTCTACCAACAATTTATTGGGATTTCCTTCATTTTATTAATAGTATATGTTGATGACGTATTACTTAGAGGAAATCAAATACCAGTCTTATAGTTTTTTAATATGTGGTTGAATAAATTCTTCTCTATGAAGGACTTGGGTGAGACATCATATATATTTCAAATCATGATTTATCATGATAAATCCAAGAAGTTTTTTAGACTAATTCAAAGTACATACATTGATAAGATACTTAAGAGATTTAGTATGGAAAAATCCAAGATGGGATTATTTCCAATGTCATAAGGAATTCATCCTTTCAGGAATATGTTTCCTCAGATACGTTGGGAAATAAATAGAATGGAATGGATTTCATATGCATCGGTGATTGGTTCATTCATGTATATTATGATATGTACTAGGATAGAAGATTCCTCTGCACCAAGTGCAATAATAAGATATCAAAATGATCCAGTTGACCTCTATTTGATGACAGTCAAGAGTATCTTTAATTATTTGAGGTGTACTGAGGATATATTCCAATTTTAGGGAGGATATGGGGAACTGGTCATCAAAATATATGAAGATTATAGTTTTAAAACTTATCAAGATGACATGAAGTCATAAAGAAGATACATATTCACTTTGAATGGAGGTATTGAGAGCTGGAAGAGCTCAAAAAAGGCTATGGTCATATATTTTACAATAGAGTCCAAGTATATTGTGACTTCTGAGGTAGCTAAATAAGCATTATGGATGCAAAAAATCATTCAAGATCTTGAATTGTTATATAATAGTAAATATCATATTACACTATATTGTGATTATATTGTAGTGGTGTCTCTCGTAAAAGAGCCAAGTACACATCAACGGACGAAGAATGTATTTTGGAAGTATCATCTCTTGAGGGATTTTTTTAAGAGAGGTGAGGTTTTACTGAGTAGTATTTCCAAAGAAGAAAATATATCATACACCGTGACTTAATATTGACTCATCATAAATATGATTACTATGTGAGTAAAATTGGACTGAAATTTGTAGGTAGTTGGATCTAGTCCTCATGGGATTTTCTTAGAGTTGGTGTCCTAGGATTAGCTATTTGTACTTTAATTACATGTATGTTCAATATATTTAATATTAATAAAACATATTTTCCATTGATATATAAGAATCTAATGTAATAGTGTCCTAGAGTATATGACACATTGATAAGGTCATAGCAGTTCTCTATTATATTGAGAACCATGAAGTGTTATGATGATATTCTTAAACAATGTTCTTCTCTTGGATAACGTACTGTGATGGGACACATAGTTCATAGACTGTTAAGTGAGAGCACTCATAAGAGGATGATTCTTAGTATCATGAAGTTCTCACTTGGTAATCATGAATACGGGAGATTATGAGAAAGAATCACTAGTAGGAATTCCACATGTTTTGGTGTCATCAGATATTCCTATAAGAGGGCATGTGTAATGGTACTTGGAAATTAAAATTATCTTCAATGAATTTTATAACTCATGTACATAGATTTTATAATGAAAACCAGGATGACATATATTCATGGTAAGTTAGGTTACATTGTTCTTGTCATGACTTTCATGTCATTAATGAATAATTTAAATAAGGATGTATCCCTTCTATATTTATGGATGCTCATATCTCATCCATTGGATTGAAATAGAACCATTTCATTACATTCCATGTACATGGTGTAATGATGTGTTTATTTTAGATATTTAAAGAATGATGTTCCATGAAAATAGGTTGGTGACATAGATGTGGAATCTTCTTACTGAGATATTAGGATTAGGGGATTATATTATATTGTGACTGTTCATTTTTGGTGTTCATCATTTCAAAATTAAGTTATTTCTCTTGGGTGCCTTGTCTCATTTCAAGATAGTAATTTTGGACATTAGGCAAGCTCTCTTGATTCCAATAGAAAGAATCATAGAGGGTCAAACACTAAGTGTTTCTAATGATCTTTATTAAATACAATTTGAATTTAATTAATGGAATAAATATTATTCTCAAGACTGAGGTATACTTTTATTCATGTTTTATTGATCAAAAATATATATTTATTAATGAAATATTTAAATTAAATATATATTTAGGTTTCTAATAAATAAAATGAAGAGTTTGAATAGAACATGACCGTGTCTAATAAATAATATTAATTTAAAAGATTGTTATATAATATTTTTCGATGCTCAAGTGGGAGCCCACCATAGAATAATAATATTATTATTATTATATGGAATGAGGTTTATTAGAGGATTTAGTATTTTTTATGGGATAGAGTGGAATAAAAAAAATATCCTAACCTAAAATATACCTCAATAAATACCCTGTTATGGCTATTGTGAAGGTAATTGAAAATATGTAATTGTTTCAAATAATGAATTTTCTTTTAACTCCTATATCTCTCTCCCTCTCAATAAAAATAAATTTTTGAGAGATTTATTCATGATTAAAGAATGAGTGATCAAGAATAAACAATGAAAGACATTTTATTCCCCACACTATCACATAGAGATCATTGAACATTTATCAAATATCAATGGAGAAAGTGTGGATTTTCGCTAGAGGGGTTCTATTCTTGGATCCTCATAGCACAATGAAGTCAATTTGAAAGTGTATTTTCATATGATTAACATCATTAATGAGAAATATTCCTACGATAAGGTAATTATTTTTTATTAAATTAAATAAATTAATTAAAAATTTGATATTCAAGCTCCTCACTCTTGGTTTTGAGTATATAAACATTAAAAGAAATTTTAATATATTCCCCACCACCACATGATTCCACTACTCCCGGATCCAACATAATGTGCTACTTTTCTATATCCTTTTGCAGTATGGATAGATCCAAGAGGAGATGTGGGAGTAGAATTTTGATGTTCAAGCTCAATGGATGTCGAGTAGTATGTAAACACAATTACAAGATGTATTTTCACCAGTCTCGTGGCCAAATCTTGATTACTTTTTTATATGTTGACATTCCATTCAACAAGGAGTTGAAGCAGGTACAGTCAGGGGTTGTAGAAGCTTGGTTAACGCACAACCACTCGTTATGTGATTTTAGATTTTATGATTTATTTTTAATTTATTATTATCACCGAATACACCAGTTAATCATGCTCACAGAAGTTAAGGACGAATTAGTGGTGTCCTTATGAATTTTATTACTCACACCTTGCATAAAAATATCGATGCACATTCAGACATTATGTTTAGGGATTTGGATAAGGAAAAGGGACCTATGGATGATGGCTGAGCAAAGGAGAATAATGATGGTAGTATATGGAGATGGACTACGAAGGACCCTGATGTTTTATTTATTTATTTATCTGCCTATTATTACTCTAGTTTGGATTTCCACTTTAGAAGCCCATTTATTATTTTATGTCATGTGTCTCATCTTTATGTTTCCACATAATTACTCTAGTTTATATTATATTTTGTATTATGTATTATTTGTATTATGACATGATACTATTGGTATAGTCTCCCCACTGATGAACTTAGACCCTCACTGATACTCAGAAACCTCTTGTGTGCGGGGAGGCATACATGAGGTCTTGTAGTACTCCGGTTCGAAAACGACATTTCAGGTGAAGGCATTACAAAAACCTTTAAAAAAAGACTCCATACTACAAAACATATCGTTCATAGTAGTGGTTTTTTCTTCTAGTAGATGTAGTTTAAACCTTTTCATAAATATTTAGTGTTGGTTACTAAAATATCCCTGCATTTCATGTTCTCTAGTCATTTCACAGTAGTTTGGTTCATTTAGAACTGGTTTTTATGTGATTTTTTGAGAATTTAGCAATGATTTTCATTTTATTTAATGGTGATTTTTTAAAAAAAACTTCAAAATAAAACAGATAAGATGAACCTAACCACCGATAAATAAGTCAGTGGATGTTAGGTTTATTGGTATTTAATATTAACAACTATTAATTATGATTCAAATTCATTTTTTTTAACAATGGTTCTTAAAAATCACCTCTCAATATTTTTAGAAAAATATACTTTTTATAAATATTTAATAAAAAAATATAAATATATAAACATTGACATGTAATAAACTAAAACATAAATGCACAATAAACCCATCATACATAAATCACAGAAGATACATCCATAGTTATATTCATATACATTCATAGTCATCATAACTTCAGTCAACCAATTACCTTAGTCAACCAATACCTCAATTATCAGTATATACATATAAAATATGTCCAACAATAACCCATGCCCAATATATTCTGACCCCATGACCTATGATTCATCCTTATACCTCCACATAATCTCATCAATTAAAACATACCGCAAAATCTCATCAATTGTAATAAAAAAGATAGAAATTAAAACTAAACATAATAAATAAGAATTACAATAGAATCATTGATAAAATTTAATCATACCAAAGAAACTAAGAACCATCACCAATGCCTTGTAAATAATGTCTTGAATCGAATGGTCAACCTCTCTCCTTCGGTTAACATCTATCACCTCCAATAAAAACCATAACATTTAAGAAAAGAAATGAAAAAGTGAAAAGAAATTGAATTTATTTATAATGTTGCACAAAAAATTTGTTATTTTTTTAATAAAATAGAATACATTTTAACATAAAACAAAGAATATAACATGAAGAACACTTTAAAAAAATAAATTTTACTATTTAAAATATTATTTAACACTTGAAACTAAAAATGGATATGTATATAAAATTCTAATTGATTTTTAAATCGATATGAAATGTGCTTAAAATTTACTTAAATTGTTTTAAAGAATTTGATATAAAAGAATATAACATATTTAAAAAATAAATCAATAGTGGTTGTTCCATGGTTTCATGTCAATATGAGGGTTTTTTCTGTGGATTTTACCATTACATGCATGTTTTAGTGTTTTAAAACACTAAATATGTGTTTATCGGAATCCTAGGAAAACCATAAATCTAAATAATGTGTTGTTAATTAAAAAATTTCAAAAACCATTATATAGTCATTATCCACTAATTTCATTGCAATCCGATGATGTTTTCCAAATCTTAACCCCCTCGATGCACGCTTTTAAAGGCTTCAATACCATTAAAACTGTTTACTGATCCATTGTGACCACATTGCATGTAAAGTTGATGTTTTTTCTAAACATAATAATTAAAAATATCAAAATATTGTTTTTCCCTTGATTTCATATCAAATTGAGGTTGTTTTCTGTGGTTTTGATGGTTTCCTATACTTTTATGTGTTTTAAAACACTAAAATCCTATTTGTCGGCATCATAGGAAAAACCTAACATTAAATGATATTACATCGATTCCTAAATTTAAAAAATAAATATATGGTCACTTTATTTTGATTTTATGGTAATCTGAGGATATTTTCCTAGTTTTTACCCCCCAATACACGTTTTTAAAGGCTTCGATACATTTAAAAACTATTTATCGAATCATTTTGACGACAAAACAAACCGGATTGACATATTTTCTACAATTACATGTCCAAAATAACATAATGGTGGTTTTACCATGATCTCACATCAATCTGTAGTCTTTTTCTATGGTTTTGTCTATTAGACACGTATTTTAGTTTTTTAAAACACTAAAAACATGTTATTGGAATCATAGGAAAAACAAAAGTAAAAATGATGTTTAATCAATTATTAAATTTTAAAATTTTTTTTCATTTTACTTTGATTTCATAGAAATTATTTTATTTTTTCTTGGTTTTGACCCCTTGATGCATGTTTTTAAAGGCTTCAGTACCTTTAAAAACTATTTACCAATGCATTCTGATCACACTACATGTTATATTGATTTTTTTCTATGTGTAAACATAAAAAATAACTAATATATATATATACCATGATTTCATGTCAATTTGAGGTCGTATTCTATGGTTTTGACAATTACATGCATGTTTTAGTGTTTTAAGACACTAAAAACATGTTTACAAGTATCCTAGAAAAATTGTAACTTGAAATGATGTGTCATTTGTACTTAAATTTCAAAAATCAATATATAGATGTTTTACTTCTATTTCATGGTAATTAAATGATTTTTCCTTGTTTTTAGCCTCCATCACATGTTTTTGAAGGCTTCGATACCATTAAAAAACTATTTATTAAGCCATTCTAACCACAACATTTGTCGGATTGACATGTTGTCAATTTGTATACATCAAAAATAACTCAATAGTTGTTTTCCCAGGATTTCATGTCAATATGGATTAATTTTCTATGGTTTTTACCATTACACACACATTTATGTGTTATAAAACACTAAAAATCCATTTAAAGACATCCCAGGAAAATCGTAACGTAAAATGATGTTATGTCGGTTCCCACATATCAAAAATAAATCTATGGTAATTTACCTATGATTTCATGGAAATACGACAACATTTTCTGGGTTTTTACCCCCCCCCCCCCCCCGAAACATGTTTTTAAAGGCATCAGTACCATTAAAAACTATTTACCAAGCCATTCTGATGACACTTCACATCAGAGTGACATTACACATACACTTAAAAAATAAAACAATGGAGTTTCTCCCCTGATTTGAAATAAATCCGATATAGTATGTACATGAAAAACATTATATTATATCTTCATATAACATCAATGAATTTTGAAATGAAACCATTGATTCATTGTAAAAATGTAACATCCCGAACCCGGATGTCACTCAACTATGCCCCAAGCATGGTTGGCTACATGGCCTCAAGTACATCTTCCCAAATTCCAGAGGCTTATGACTAGCAGTTAGGGAATATGAGAGTCATTTGGGAGACTATACCCACGTTACCAAAATTTATCACAATGGAAGTCAATCACATTAAATAGTGGAAGCAGATACAATAAGCAGACAATAGATAAAATATACAAGGAAGACAATAATATGTAACAAGCCAGAAGTGTCTCATATACCATTATGTAGATGATACAAGTATCTTGAAAATATCAAAAATAGCTACATAGAAATATAATAATATACAAGTATCTAAAATCCAAAATGACTGAAAAGTGCCCCTGTAGCATCGAATGCCTCATCTTAGTCCTATGCTCCCATGCTCTAATATAATAATCAACAAATTGTTTTAGGGAGCTTTCCCCAACTATCACCTATAACTATATAATCAGTTTGGGTCCCCAAGGAGGCCCAAATAGGATTTGAGATAAACGTCCCAGTAGGTTTCCACCTAAATATCTATACATTTCTAGGAAGTACTATGAAATATTCTAAACAAGTGAAAGTTAGTAGTAATGTAAGTGTGAAATCCCAAGTCATATATCTACTGCAAACAAGTAATTCTAAACAACCTCTTGTGGCTTCCGGCAACAAGTTTCATCTCCTAACATTGAATCTACAAGCAATATAAACAAGCAACACAACCTTTCCACATAACAATCCATATCATGCCCAAACATCCATACCGTATAAAAAATATATATCAAAAACCCACGACCTTGTCGTACAACCACAATCATATATCCCACAGTCATGTTGTATAAGGAATAGTAGATCACGAAGGGCCGAATCTTTGGTGCTGAAGACCAAGGAATCCTCTTTGAGTCTCAGGAGAATCTCGATGGAAACATGGCATAGGCACTAGTTGGAATCCTAGGAGCATGTGTACCAACATGTCCTATACGATTCCAAGATAGGTGGATCCAAGGGGTAGCAAAGCCGAAGGCATCTCATGGAATAATGACCAAAGGTGCATAATCAGCCAAGGTGTCCACTACCGTATCCCAAATCCTTGGAGATCCATTCATGGAATCTGTGTAAATCATTAATCATTCCATGCCTTTAACAATTTCAAACCATATGAGTCTACCCACTCATATAAACAATTACATTCAAAAAAATCAATGAGTATACCCACTCATTTATACCATTACAACTCATGAGTATACCCACTCATGTTCTCCACTTTCATTTAATCATGTAACATGTATATACCTACCCACTTATCACCCATTTCCATTTAACACATCACATGGGTATACCCACCCATTAATCACAATTACCAAAAATACTATTTAAGCAATCTAAAAAGAGCCAACGTTTATACCCACTCATTTGAAAAGTTCCATTTAAGTGTTTAATCAAGTTAGGCATGGAATATTATAATAACACAAGGTAAGGAGGCATGATATCACTTATTAATGTAATTCAGCCTCATTTAAGTACAACCAAGCTTCCTTAAACTAGGAAGACTCGAGGTCACACCCCATGGGTAGTTCATCAATGGTAAAAACAAAATTAAAGGCATGGTGGACCCCATGGGTGTCCTTGTGCTGGGTCAGCAACCACAAACGTATCTCAATGAACCTAAGGGAGTCCCAAACAGCTCCTACTTCATCTATTTCATATTAACACTTTAAAATCGGGCGCGTGCTAAAAAGTCCAGCGGGCAGAAAAAAGGTCAATAGCTCTATAAAGCATCAAAAGCCGAATGAAAAGTATAGACCACCTACCTTATCTCATTAGTGGAGTTCTCATCTAGTATCAAGTCCTAATATAATTCTATCATGGTTCCAAAAAAATGACAGCGAATGAAATGGAATCCAAATGGGAACTAGATCTAAAAAGCTATATGAGATAGTTTTTAGGCTTCAAAAGGGAGAAAAAAGGCTTCTGTCCAAAAAATTGAGGTCCCTACCTCTATTTTTAAAAAATGTAGTCGGGAAATTACATGACAAGTAATTTCCTTACATGGTGTGTAATTCTCGGTTTTCCTTTAATGGGGTAAAACCCTTACACATCATTGAAAGTTCCTAGAAAAACCATTACATGTTATGAAATCTGATTACACAGTGTGTAATCCAATTACACATCTTGTAATTGTCCTGCTACCAATACACAACATTCTTGCCTATTATTTCCCTGAAGCAACCCAACCAGCCCAAGGCCCAGCATAGGGTCTAAGCAAAAAATGAATGTAAAAGATTCATACCACCAGAAAAACCTAGGATATTACAATCTTCCCCCTTAATGCAATTCTTCCCCGAATATCACTATCAAGGGTATTCAAGATCCTTTTGAAAAAACTCCTGTCACTGAGCACGTATGTCGGCCTCCTGCTCTTAAGTATCGTCATGTGAATGGTCTTTCTTCCCTGGAAAATGTACTTAAGGAACTGAATAGCCTTGTATAAACTTAATGATTTTATCAACAATATGAATTAGATTCTCCTTGAAGGATGAATCAAATTGTAGCTCAACCTCCTCAGGATGAAAATCATGAGATGGATCCAAATTGTAATGGCATATTTGTGATACGTGGAAGACGTCATGCATGGATCAGAACCTCTGAGGTAACTAAAACTAATAGTCTACTGATCTTACTCTCTCATGAATATAGAATGGTCCAACATATAGTGGAGAAATCTTACCCCGTATCATGATCCTTCTATGTCCCAACCTTAGTGAAACACATAAAAAGACTTGATCCCTGACCTCAAACATTAGAAGTGATATACGGCAATCAACATAATATTTCTATCAAGATTGTCCAGTAGCTATCTTCTTCTGAATCAACTATATCTACTCTGAATTCTCTTTCAAGAGACAAGGTCCCAGTAAAGCTACCTCACCTGCCTCTAGCCATCACAAGGGTGATTGGCATATCCTACTGTATAAATCCTCGTAAGGAGACATCTGTATCGTTGCCTGACAATTATTTTTATAAGAGAAATCATCTAGATGAATGTGTCTCTCCAAAGATCCCCCATAATATAGGACACATTCTCTCATCATGTTCTCCAGAACTTGTATCATATGATATGATTGGACATCAGTCTAATGGTGGTGGACTATGCTCAGAAGCACCTATGTACCTAGTGCCCTCTGAAAACTCTATAAGAAACGAGGTGTAAATTGGGAATCCCTATTTTAAATGATAGTGCATGAGAACCCATGATGTTCTATTACCTCATGGATATAAAACCTTCCATGAAAACTAATATTCAAGGTATCTTTGATCGGTATCAAATGATTAACCTTTTTGATCCCGTCAACAAAAACCCACGCAACATCGTTACCTCACGGCGACCTTAGTAAACTAGTCATAAAATCCATTATGACATCATCTCATTTACACATTGGAATAAGTAAACGCTATAAAATCATGGATGTTCGTTGATGTTCCTCCTTCACATGCTGACAGGTGTAACACTTTATAACAAAACTAACTACCTCACTTTTCATACTTGGCCATTAGTATTGATGATGTAGGTCACGATACATCTTGCTGTCTCCGGGATGTAGTTCCCAAGATGAAGCATGAAACTAACACATAATATCCCCACGTATATCAATTGGAACCGAAACAAATCCATGGATATGTAAGATCTCATCAACACCTACGGTCCAACCAAGAGGAGGGTCCTCACCTTCCACACACTCCCATAGGAATAGACCCTCTGAATTCGATAACTGCCTCATCCTAACTTTATACAATAGGGTAGAGGTCACAACTATGGATGTTAGATATGTCTATCCCTAACTGTTGTGCACCTATATATAGATCTTAGAGAATAACGCCATAAGTTTCCACTCACTACATACCTGATGCAATGTCTGTATCTGAGTCCACGTGCTCAGTGCATCGAACATTACATTACCTTTACCAGTCATGTATTCAAGCATGAATTCAAAAGACTGTAGGTACTCCACCCACCATTTTCCTTATATTCAAATAATACTGAGTAAATATATACTTTAGGATTTTGTAGTTTGTATTCACCAAAATTGATCTCCCAATAAATAATGTGTCCAATAGTGAAAAGCATGAACAACTGCATCTAGCTCAAGATCATGCATAGGGTAATTCCTCTCAAGTGGCCTTAGAAACTGAGACTCATATGCCAAAACTCTATCCCCTACATTAGCAGTACTCTTAGACCAATACTTGATGTGTCACAATTAAGGATATAACACTCGGTTGATCAGCACCATGAAAACTACTATCGTGTTTGTGAGACTTAGTGGCATAACCAGATACTCATATAAACCATACCTACTATGAAAGGTTTTACGAGTTATCTTTATGGGTCAAATACGTATCTGGTTAAATCCTAACCATAGTTTAATTTTTTATAATACTCGAGAACCTATAATCTTTTCAAACATTTCATCTATTTGTGGAAAGGGATATCCATTTTTAACCATTAACTGATTCAAATTACGATAATACCCAAATAGCCTAAGAGTTATATCCACATTTTTTGAAAAAAGAACTGGAAGACCCCACAGTGAAGTATTAGGTCGGATAAACCCCTTTTCATCCAAATACTCTAGCTTCCACTTAATTTCTTAAAACTCCATCATAGACACCTAGTAAGTAGAAATGGATACTGGTGCAGCTCATAACACTAGTTCAATGGAGAACTCAAACTATCACTCGAGAGGTAAACTAGAAAATTCATCTTGGAACATGTCCCTGAAATGATCCACCATTAGAGGAAAGTCTACCGAACTCACTCCCAGATCATCCAAAATACAAAATAGCAATCTAGGCTGTCATTATGCCCAACACATGATGATCTAGTCCATCTCAACTCACCTAGACACCACATTCACCCTTGTGAGTAAACACTACATCCTCTAGTGAGGTGAAAGTTACCCTTAGGTGATAGTAGACAATGTATGATCGATAATATACTAAACAATCCATCCCAAGAATGACATCAAACTCTATCATCTCAAAGACATAAATTTCTCAAATGAAGTGACACCCACCAACCTCAAGGGGGTACTCCCTACACATGAGCACATCATCCATTCTGATTCACAATAGTATTTCTAGCATTAAAATGCTTTAAAAATACCACACAACAAGGCTAATGATTTTCAAAATAGGAGTAGATATGAAACTATGAGATACACCTTTATCAAAAAAGAGAAGATGCAATAGTAGAGGATACTAAGATCATTCCTCTCACTGTAGACTGTATGAATCCTTACTCCTCAGGGGTAGGTTGTACATAACATAATTAACCTATACCATAACCCTGGTAAACAACCTCACTGCTCAGATTAGGTCCCCTTCGATGTATAAGAGTAATTGGGGTATGGAAACCATATCAAGGACCACTATTTCTGCAACCTAATCAGCCTACATTGCTCTAGCTCCCTGCTTGAAATAGATCTTAGAAACCTACTACTAAACCTGACATCAGAGCTGACTCCAAACCACTCACAACTGGAGGGAAGGTCCTGCAAAACCATTGCGGGTGGCCCATCCCTCCACAAGCTCGACACTCGACAGGGTCGCAGTCACGCTGATTCTTCATGTGTCCTCTCCTACCACACTTGTGACAAAACACTGATCTACTAGAACTCATAGCCTAACTGATTCTCATATCAAGGGAAGCATCAAAAAAGTGATTTCATCCAGAAGATGTAGAACTACTAGGTTGAGAAGAAACATTTCCTCACTCTATATCCTCAAATTCCATTAGGTTCCACTCTATAATCAGGGCCTGATTCTTAATATTAGTGATAGAGGTCAACCTGAACCTGTTGGCCTAGGATTTGACAGTATGTCAGAGGCCTTCCTCAATGAATCTTTCTCTTGACAACTCATCAATAAGGTACATCAGTGAAAAAACATGAAACTCTAAAAATTATGTTGAGTACTCTATAACTGTCATGGTGCCTTACTCTAGACGCATGCACCCTCTAGCTCACTCTTCCCATAATGTCATGGGGTAAAAGTAGTCAAGGAAGTAGGTTTGGAAATCTGTCCAACCCATATCCCGTATCCTTTCATCCTGGTTCAGAGCATCCCACTAGTACTTTACTACTCCATGTATCATATAAAGCGAGATCTTGACCCTCCTCTTAAGAGGTGTCTCCAGATGCTTGAAGATAGCTAGTGTGGACTCAAGCCACAACTCAGAAGCTTTTGGACCATCATACCCAAAAAATGTGAAAGGATGTTGCTGCTAGAAAACCCATGTCAGCTTGGACATAGTCATGGTAGGCTACGATTATCCATGAAAAGTCTGCATATAGAAAAATAACACCTCGTGTAACTATGCCTCATCACCTATGTCTGAAATAGTCTATTGTACCACAAAAAGAACTAAAAGAGGATCCACTAGTATCCCATGGCCCACCACCTTTGAAGCATGGTCATCGCCACCCTCATGGCATGCTATTAGAGGTCTTCATGGTGACATGACTCTACAATGCAAAATAATCACCTCAGAAAGGAATGATATCAATGTCACATCTCAAAAGCGTAGGACATGTCAAAACCCTCCTAAAAACAAGTCATAACACACAAACTAATCCTAAATACTTGACTTCATAAAGAACAACCACAACAAAACTAGAAGCACTACCTCTCACTCACTCAAAATCTGGGTGTAGGTCAAGTCTCTATTTTCCATTTATTTTCATTTAACAGTCATTATTTGGCATGCTTTAACCAATGGTCCACCAATTTCTGATCCTTGAGGACCCGTAACACCTCATGACCCAAAATTTTGGGCCCATATAATCCATACACAATAATTTCACTTTAAAATTTTAATTTAAAAGGTATGTCATTTTCTATTTCATAAGGGCCCATTCACCTTATGAATTGAAAGATGATGTCACTTCTCTATCCTCTGCATAAAGTCTATCACAAAATCAGGAACAACTATTAGAGCACTTATCCTAATAGAATGCGTTAAATAATTCAACTTAAATGGAATGACATAATGCATGATATGTTATTTCTAACAAGCGACTATATGATTCATGAGATGGAATACCCTCATCTCATCGGGGTGAAAAAAATACACAATTGCATCAATAATATCAGCATAAAGCATGTGTGTCGCCTAATGGTGAAATCAAATCAACTGTAATAGTCAAAAAAATAGAATAGAAATTTCATTTAGGGTAATTTGGAATTTTCTTGAACACGAGTTAGCTACGCTCGAGCGTAGCTCATAAAAAAATTCCATTTTCCTTCATATCCCTGTATATTGACTCCAAACAGTAAATCAAACCAGAAAAGAAATTTTCTATGATACCACATTGTAACATCTTGAACTCTGATGCCACTCAATAGTGCCCCAAGCTTGGTTGGCTACATGGCCTCAAGCGCACTCCTCAAATGACAGATGCTTCTGACTAGTGGTGAGGGCCTAGTTGAGTTATTGGGGAGACTATTCCTTCATTACCAGAGTATATCATAGTGGAAGTCAATCAAATTCAATAGTAGAAGTAAATACAATAAGCAGACAACTGGTAAAATAGATATACAAGACAGGAATATATAACAAGCCATAAGTGTCTCATATACTATGATGCAGATGATACATGTATCTAGAAATCAACAAAAAAAATAAACATGGAAATAAATACAATACAAGTATCCAAAATCCAAAAATATCAAAAAGTGTCATAGTAGCATCCCAATCCTCAGCTAGGTATCATGCTCCCATGCTCTAAAGAAATTACAACAACTAGTGTTAGGGTGCTTTCCCCAACTATCACCTGAAACCATATAATTTGTTTGGGTCCCCAAGGAGGCCCAAAGAAGGTGTGAGATAAACATCCCAGTAGGTTTCCCCCCAAAGATCTATAAAATTATAAGATGCACTATGAAATATGTGAAACAAGTACAAGTAAGCAGTAATGTTAGTGTTAATGCCCAAGCCATATAACCAACGCAAACAAGTTATACGGAACAACCTCTTGTGGATCCCTGCAACAAGTGGCAGCTCCTAACAAGGAACCTAGAGGAAATATAAACAAACAACCTAGACCTATCATAAATCAATCCATATTCTATCCACACAACCATACTCTAAAAAGAAAACCATATCAAAAACCCATGACCTTGTCATAAAACCACATTCATATACCCCATGATCGTGCCATATAATGAAGTTTAGACCATGAAGAGATGAATCCAATGTATTTAAGACCAAGGCATCATCATCAAGTCATAGTATTATCTCGATAGAAACTCAGTATAGGCACGAGTTGGAGTCCAAGGAGCATGTGTACCAGCATGTCCAACGTGAGTCCAATCAAGCCTGATCTAATGGAAAACAAAGCCCAAGACATCACATAGAATCAAGTACCAATGTGAATACCCAATCAAGGTGTCCACTACTGCATTAAAAATCCATTGAGATCCGTCCTTGGAATCTATGAAAATCATCAACCATTCCTTACATTTAACAATTACCAGCCATATTAGTCTACCCACTCATATAAACCATTACATTCAAAACCATTCAACGAGTATACCTACTCATTTAAACCATTACATCTCATGAGTATATCCACTCATGTACTCCACCTCTATTTAATCGTGTCACATGGTTATATCCACCCACTTATCACCAATTTCTATTTAACACATCACATGGATATACCAACCCATTAATCATAATTACCAAAAAATATTTTAAGAAATCTAAAAACAACTAACAAGTATACCCACTCGTTTAACAAGTTCCATTTAAGCAGTTAATCAATTTAGGCATGACAAATTATGATAACACAAGACAACGAGGCATGACATCTCTGAAAAAGAAACTTTATGTGCATATTTTTTATCAAATAATGAGGATATTTTTAATTTTTTAATGATAAAACCCATGAATTTCAATGTTTTATTAAAATAATATGTAATTTGAGTTTTAGAATGATTATGAGAAAAATTGAGAAAAGTGAATAATTTTGGATTTTTGACAGATTTTTACCACAAGGGTATTTTTTCTATTAATTAAATAATATAAATAAAAATTACTAATTAATTTTTTTTTATAATACAGATATTATTTTCTTCAACTTTATCTTTATGACCTAGAGCTTATTCGAAGATCTATTAGTCCAAAAAATTCATTGAATTTGGAAACTTTTCCAGGCGGAGAGTCGGGACTTCACCACCATAACAGATGCACAAATCAGTCTCCTCAACTCTAATTTAGGTTACTATACCTGAGATATCACTAGGACACATAGGAATGACTCTAAAACAATTTCAGGGGAGTTTTGAAGTCATTAAGGTTTCCATTGATCGTTATACATTTAAAAGATGCTTCTTGGAAATTTTGGCCATATAAAGTCTTATTCAATGAAAATTACATAACTCTTTTATACAATGTCTAAATGAGCTGAAATGTGAGGGTTGAACGGATAATACATTAAGGAACAACTTTTATGAAGGAGTCCATGTGTTAATAGACAATTTATTGTTCCCAAAATGTGAAAACCTTTAAGGGATAGAATTCAACCTATAAAAGGAGGGTCTCACCTCCTTCCCAAATCATCAGCTCGACACCAACAGCCAAGGAGGGTTCCCAACGAGGCATGGGACGATGCGACACCTCTCTTACCACCCCATTTATTCATTTTATATTATTTTAATTTTAGTTTGTTATTATTTTTCAATTGTAATTCAAATTTTATTTTTGTCAATCCTTGCCTTTGTGTTTCTCCATCCACTTTTCATCATTTCTTTCACTATCACTCTCTTCTCTTCCACCCACTCCACCAAGTAATCTATTACCCTCAGAAATGAGAGGATAACCCCATGACTTGGCCAAATAGGAGGTGAAGGTGATCATGAATTTTCTATAATATTTAATTTTATGTTTGTTGATATATTTGAGTAGCATGAACGGGTAAATCGAATGTCCCTGATGTTGTGACTACCACCGATAACATGCACCTCAAACTATCCATATTATTTTATTTAATAATTTCCCCCCTCTTAATCAGTTAGTTCTTCAAACATTGGAGTCGAGATAATCAATGGATGAAACAACTTCAATTGAACATGGTCCTGGAAGATGAAACATTCTAGACAAAGGTGTGTCACCATCTTAGATTAAAGGAGGAGGTGGAATTGAGTGTTCTCAAACATTCAATGATATTCCACAATTTATAAATAAAGAATAGTGGTTCAAACATGATATTTTTTGTTTGGATTATCAAACTGAAATAAAACATATAATGGAGAATAATGATATAATAATTAACCATCCCCCAAAACAATGTTCATTCTTATTAATTCATTCAATTTAGACTTGAATCTTAGTATAAATTTAGAATTCTTTCTTCACATGTCATTATTTTAAATAATAAAACCCCAAAAAGATTTTAATCACATTTATTTAATAAAAAACCAAAAAAAGTGATATAAGAGGTGAATTATATAAATTATGTGTAATACATTGAGAACGATCTTCAAGATTGATGACCCTGGTCAGCCACTGTTCTACACTAGGGAAAATATAATTATTTTTGTCCACACCCCACAACAAACGTGCTTCAAAAATGATACTAATTTTAGGGATCCAATCATTAGTTATTTTACTTTTTCTATTTTCACATATTAGTTATATATCATTTTATTTAAAAAACTACAAAAATACTTCCATGATGTATACAAATTCAGAATATTATGCATGAAAAAGTTACTCATAGGTGCCGCAACAAAAACAAGAGGAAGATGAATATTTTATAAGAGATCAGATGCAAGAACATGGAGAAAGCATTGAACATCTAACCAGAAAGGCTAATAGAGTTTTTTATTATTTTCATGCATTAATAGAGAAACCCGAACCTAATACAGAGGAAGAACATGAGAAATTGGTGGAATAAATTTCACCACTTATATTTGAAATTGAAGAACCCGAGGAAGCAATGGAGGAAGACGTATCTACTGAGCTACAAGTGGGAGATCAACAATGTTTGGATGAAATCTTCATCAAATATGAGGAACTACCTAACATCCCCATATAATAAAAAGAATATGATTCAAAACCACTGAAGGAAGAAACTACCCAAGTGGTGGAATTTTACGTCAAGATGGATGAGCCTGACTACCTACATCCATCCTCAGAGAGTATGCTCCAAGAGGCACATACCACTAAGGCAGAGATTGAAGCTGAACTGACTAAAGGAGTTGAACCATTCATTGACTCTATCCCTTATAATTTTGTTGAATATGAATCCTACATCACTCCATGTGGTTTTGATTATACAGAATTAGAAAATCTCAACTCTGCCATGGAGGAAGAAGAAGAACCTCAATGTGCACATGATGAGGAGCATATGGAGATCCCTAGACAAATTGAGTATTTATTGAAGGAAGTTCATGACAATATGTTGGTGTATTTAACTAAGGAAACCATGAAAAAATATTCTTTGATGGTGATGAATTGGATCTTGATACTTCATATTTTAATATTATTCAAATTAAATTACACTCTAACATTCCCATTGACTATTATTTTGATGAAGCATGCCTCAAGTAACTAACGGAATGAGAAGAAGAAGTTTCACAAGTATCATCAAAGAAGGATGATGATTCATACGTCATACTACCCCCACAATGTAAGTTATAACTCATTGTAAAGGGGGGATATGGTGTACTCTGTCCCAGAACGATGAATAAAAAGCTAGGAAAAGTCGCATGTGGTTGTTCAAATCAAAGAATCTTTACATTCCATCGGAATTTGGATTACAGTAGGTAATGCCCTCCAGAGGCAGTCAAAATTCAGGGCCCACATGGGGGATAATACCAAGATTTATATTTACTTACTTTCTATGAATTTATATTTCAATTTATTTTCATTTAAATAATTTAGCATGTGGTCCCCTCCATCTTTTATTTTGAGATTAAACAAAATGATCATTGTGATTAATTGAGTAATTTTATTTTGTAGGATCATGATGGTAGAAGGAATCCCCAAATAGTAAAGGGGGAGGACCCAGTTTCATGGAAAAAGGGTGTTCAATTTTAGTGCTTTATCTTTTATACTCTCCACATTTTTGTCCACAACATTTGTTTATCTTTAAAGATAAAATTTCATGCCCACACTTGAATTCATGTTTTACTTGACATATCAAAGAGACACGAGTTTCTTAGGAATCCTATGATTACCTGTTTTAGATTTCAATGTTGATATGATTAAATGATTGAAATCAATAATTGAATTTTTAAAATGAAGCATGAATATTTAAGTAATGACTCATGATTTGAAGGACTTAATTGATTCATGTAAATTAAATGTCTATACCATCCTTCAAGCATTGAATTTCTGATGTTCATGTAAATTGATTTATTAGTCATTCCATGAGTGCTTGTACAATGTTATATTTTCCATTCCCATGATGATTTATACACCATGTACTTCCAATTTAATCATGAGCATATTTCTTGGATGATCATGGGAAATGTAACCGACAAGAACATATATTGAAACTTATCAAAGCTATAAATATGAAAAAACACATTTAAAATGATTGAGGAAACTTTTGGAAATCAAATTTAGTTTAAAATACCACCTTTACATCAATCCTTATTTTATCCCATGGAGATCATGAATGTCCTTTATAGGAATGAGCCATGTTTCAAGCCATTTTTATTTATTCCTACCCTCCTTTGAGTATTTGCCTGATATTTCAATGTTGAGGTGTCGGGTTAAAGGGAATCATGGTGGATGGGATAATATACATTGTATGGAAGAATTGTGGGGGTATTGTTGTGTTAATTGTAAAAGGTTGTGGAATCATTAATTATACTCTATTTTTTACTTCTTGAATTAAAAAAAATAACACAAAGAACCAATAAAAAGAGAGAAATAAATGGGATGGGATTTGGGAAAACCAAAAATCACAATTTTCTAGACCGATGATCTTATGATCGTATGTGGTTAGATGATGGATGATAGATTTGATATAATCATAACTTTCTAAAAAATAATAAAAAGTAAAAAAAACAAGAGGTCAAACAAATAATTCATTATGCATACTTGATCATAACATTTTCATTTAGTTTTAGGAATTATGTGTTTCAACTATGAAGGGGATAATTTCATTATATTTTTACTTTTGATGTCATGCATTGTACTTAAGAGATTATCCTCCTGCTTGAGACTTAATTTTTAAAACATAAAATCCTACCAACCTTAAACCTCAGTGTCAACAAAACCTTAATTGATAGTCCCCATGATTTTATGTGCATTTTTTCGTAACAAAGTCGAGAAATTAGTTCATTTATATGCCTACGGCTAAGGAGCATGTTCTCATGATATTAGAATAAATATACTTGAATTATATCATGAGTGATAAGAGAAAATAATCAAAAGTGAGGTAAATCATGAATTTTCATGTTTAATAATAATTAATCAAGGATCTTGAATTAATTAAAGGATAACTTCCATCAATTTTCAAAGGGTAAAATTAAAATATGTGAATTATTTGTTTCTTTGAAAAATGGAAAATTAAATTGATATTTTATGCATATTTTTGAAAGAATGATTTCACATTGAATTTTTTTTGATTTTATTACCTTGGAATTTAAATATTGCTAATATTGGTGTCCAATGATTTCCATTTTGAGATTTTATACTTTGGGACAAGAATGGTATAAGTGTGAGGGTATTTGAAAGAGCAAATTTATGTGCATATTTTTGATCAAATAATGAGGATTTTTAATGTTTTTCAATGATAAAACCCATATATTTCAATGTTTTATTAAAATAATGGGTAATTTGAATTTTAAAATTATTATGATAAATATTGATAAAAGAGCATAATTTTGGATTTTTGAAAGATTTTAACCAAAATGGTATTTTTTTCATTTCGTAAAAAATATAATTCCAAAATTCGTGATTTTTTTTAGAATCTTGATTTTATTTCATTCAACATTCTCTTCAGGTCCTAGAGTTGATTCGAATATCTATTAGTCCAAAAAAATCATTGATGTTGGAAGCTTTTCCGGGCAGACAGCATGGACCCCACCACATTAACAGAGGCACAAATCAGTCTCCTCACCTCCCATTTAGGTTATTACACTGGAGATAGCACTAGTACACATCAGAACAACTCTAAAACAAATTTGGGGGAGTGTTTAAGTCTTTAAGGTTTCCACTGATCATTATACATTTGAAGGAATCTTCTTTCAAATTTCGTCCATAAAAATCCTTATTCAATGAATATTACATAACTCCCTAATCCTATGGATAAATGAGATAATGGTTGGAGGGTTAATGGAAAACATTTTTATGAAAAATATTTATGAATGTGTCCACCTGTCAATCGACCATTTAATGGGCCAAAAACACGCAAAATTTATGAGGATAGAATTCTGCCTATAAAAGGAGGCCCTCGACTCCTTCCCAAATCACCAGATCGACACCCAGAACTAAGGAGGGATACCATCAGGGCACGGGCCAATGCTTCTCCTCTTTTCCCCACTTATTTCTTATTTTAATTTTATTCTAATTTTATTCTAATTTTATTTTTATTTTTATTTTTTATTAGTTTTCAATTGTAATTCAAATTTTAGTTTTATTAATCCAAGTCATTGTGTTTCTCCAGCCAATTTTCTTCATTTCTTTACATCTCTATCTCTCTCTTATCTTCCACCCACTCCACCATGTAATATATTACTATCGAAAATGATATGTTGGCCCCGAGACTTGGCCAGGGGTGAATGTGATCATGAACATTCTTTAATGTATAATTTTAGGTTTGTAGATATATTTGAGTATCATCCATGGGTAAGGTGAATGTACCTGATGTTGTGACTGCCTCTGATGACTTCCAACTCAACCTATACATATTCATTTATTTAATCATTTTCCATTGTCTCTATTGTTTAGTTCTTCACACATTGGATTTGATCTAATCAATGGATGAAATGGATTTGATTGAATCAGGTCATAGAAGATGACACATTCTGGGAAAAGGGGTGTCACCAACTTGGATTAAAGGAGGAGGTGTAATTGAGAGTTCTCAAACATTCAATGATATTCCACAATTTATAAATAAAGAATAGTTGTTAAAACATGAGATTTAATGTTTTTCTTATCAAACTGAAATAAAACATATAAAAGATAATAATTATTGAACATTTAACCAACCCCCAAAACCAAATTATTTCATATTAATTTACTTCTGGAAAGGGATGTTTTTCCAACGCCTGTAGAGTACTTTTACCAATGGTTTAAGTAAATCGTTGGTAAAAGCTGGTTAAATAATCATTTCCCCACAGTTTATAAAAACCGTTGGGAAAATTATACTCTATAGAAATCGTCTTTTTAAACTTTTGGCATAGAGATGTTTAAATCATCATTTACCAACGGTTTTTAAAAACTGTTGGGAAAGTTTTGCCCCAAATTCAGAGACGCTCGAACTCCCACATTCTGCGCGACTGCAGCCCTAAACAGAAGGGAGAATTGGGATTTTTCTTCCCCTAAGGTCAAAATCCTTCTATCATTATGATTCATCAGTTCTTCACTTTTATTATGTAAGTGATACTGCATCTACTGTTTTGGTTTTATGTTTTCATTTGGGTGAAGTGGAGAAGCCGGATTCTATTTACCCTACATTGTAAATTCTTCGTTCCGATCCATTTTAAAAATTTATTAGTTTTACACTTCTAATTTGTAAGTGATACTTTCATTTAAATTTTCTACATCTACTGTTTTGGTTTTCTATTTTGATTTGGGTGTGTATGAATTTTGTTTTCTGTTTGATTTGGGTGTGTGTGTTGGGCTTCGATAGTGAATCAAATTTGATTCAAAATGAATTATGTGTTAATATCATACATAAATTTTAAGTTCTTATAAGGCTTCGTATTGTCGGGAATTTTGTGTTAATATCATCCATATTCCATATGATTCACATTATGGTAAGAATGTGTGATGATGTTGTTAAGATCAGAGATTAAACTCACACACTATAGGTTGTTTATAGTGGCATGGTTAGTGATGAGTGATAATTGGATTCCTAAGATTACTGTACTAATATAACATTAAGGTCAATTAAATATGGTTCTCACTATACATTGTATATTATGTCTCTTTCTTGTCCAATACTCACTTTTATGATGGTGTGGTGCTTTTCAGTAGCCATGTTGGCATGTGTATACATCCATAACAATGTTAGATAAGTCACAAGATTAATTCAGTAATCTTTTTATCATTGACATACATTATTATTAATCTCAAATATAAAAATAAATTTTTTTGTCTATTTATTATGAAATTAAT
The DNA here is from genome assembly GCA_963277665.1 of Viscum album. NCBI lineage: Eukaryota > Viridiplantae > Streptophyta > Magnoliopsida > Santalales > Viscaceae > Viscum > Viscum album. The sequence continues at coordinate 955,052,930 of OY728148.1, read as the reverse complement.
CCTTTTTACAATCCATGAACAACCTATTAGTGTAGAAGCCTAAACTTTATCCACCCATGGGGTGCGCTTGACTTGAGGAACTAATTGGGTAATGAATGGTATGACGACAGAGGTTCCAAGAATGATTTATTGAACATGAGTGAATGATTTGGGATGCATGTAACACATAATAGGGCCTAAGGCATGTGCCTCTATTTGGGATGCTTATAAAGGGTCCTTCATGTCCTCTTTTACCAACAATTGTGTGCAACCATCGGTAAAACTTTTCCCTTTATTAATGGTTTGATTCAATGATGAGGCAATGCACCTTTACTGAGGATTGTGAATTTCAAGTTATTGACATAACTCGCACACTTTCCATCGATGAACCAGATGATTGGGTTATAGATCAATAACCAAGTTTTAATTTTAGAATTTATTGAGCCTCTTGTATAGTACTACTTCTTAATAATTGTAACTATGTTTCTCTTCTTGATACATGACATACATTACCATCGTTCGATTTATGATTATGTTATTAGTTGGTATTACTGATTTGGTTATTTTCATCCATTTCCAATATTTTCCCATTGTTATCATTCATCCACTTTTTAATAGATAATATTAAAATTGTGCAACTTAGGTAATGAGGGAATAGTCTCCCCCAGACACAGCAAAGGCTCTCACTATTAGTCAATAACATTTGAAATTTTGGTAGAGTTTCTTGAGGCAATGTGGCCATCTGAGTTTGGGTCACTAATTAGTGGCATCCTGGTTTGGGACCTCTCAAATTCTGGATATCCTTGTTATAGGTGTTTCTAATAAAATCCATACCTATACCTATTGAAGGTCCCTCTCCAAAATCAATTGGGAAGTGATTCAATGAATACACCTACATCATTCAGTGTGTGTATCCTAGTACATTCCTTCAAACCACCATTAATAATCTGTTTCTTTTTGTTTCTTTATTAGAATGGATTTTCTATATTATGTTTTTTGTGTTACACATTAGTTATTTATTTCTAATTACTTCCATATTTTTTTTCATTGCAGGAAATGAAACCCATTGAAGAGATGTGGCGGAAAAAGATGACTGAAAATAATCATCGCATGACATAGATGGGAATTCTTATACTCATCCATGTTTTGAGTTTTTTATTTCAAATATATATATTTAAATAACTTATAATATCATGTGTTTACTTATGTGTTAAACATTATTTCAGGATCAACCCCCTGGACATAAAATATCCGATGAGGAGCCTGATATTACTCCTAGAACAGTGGATGGTGGTAGGAGTGGGGTCGTGTCAGAGTTAGATGATCATTGGGTGATCCCGGTACTGAGGCTGGTGGTACGAGGGCTTGTGGTGTGAGAGTTATACGTTCTATTGGTCATACCCGATTAGGCTATTCCCTTACCACATAGGTATCTTCTACACCCCATTTTGATCCTGGTGTGTCTTTAGGGGCACACAATATATTTAGACCTCAATTGTTTACACTACTAGTTGTCCTGATGTCTGTGCCATCATCTTTTGCTTCTGGTTCATTATCTTTGAGCTATTATATTCCACCTTCTTCGACTCCTGCTCCGACACAGTATGTGGCTGAGGAGTGTACACTGAGGGACACTCCACCTGTACAAGATATTCCTTCAGCTAATGTACATCCAGTGATTCCCATTGATCCGACTGCCACATGTATATTTATATAACTCTAACAAATTTTTATACCAAAATTTATTTTTATTATAACTTGTACTGATGTTTTTTTTCTTTAAAAACAGATTCACCTACTGATAGGAGGCTGGGGAGGGGGAGTACTCGCTTGCATGCAGTATGGAACCCCCAGACACAGTTGATGGTTGAATACAATGATGATTGACAAATGATTGATAAATCTGGGCAGAAATGTCGGGGTTTTTTGGCGACCCTAGCCAAATACTCCGACATCATTTCGGTCAGACCTCTCTCTTGGAGACATCTGCCACACGAAGTCAAGGATAATGCGTGGGCACAAATATGGGTAAAAAATCAATTGGATTTAATGTAGTATTTTTTTGTATTTATATGAATTAATCTATTGGGTTTCAGCTTCGGTTTAACTTCCCTGATGGCGAAGGTGCACGAACAACACTTTTAAAGGAGTTAGGAGAGATTTGGATAGGTTATAAGCATGAGATGTATGTTGGATGGTGTGATAGAGTGGGTACAGAGTTTGAGACAATACCTATCATAGATTTCTGCCTGATAGTGCAATATCATCAAATGATCACCCATTGGGCAACTGCCAAATTTAAGGTATTATTCCCATTTGAGGTATTTAAATGACAATTTTCATATGTTTCATTAGTATTATCTTATTTATTATTAATCATTATTTAGTAATGTTCAGAAAAAAACAAAAAAACATTGATTCAAGGAAATACCTCCACACTTTGGGGTGCACTACTACGTAAGATCATGAGAGGTAGCTAGTACGATATAGTTGTTTACAATTTTTCTTTAGGACTATTCCTTTTTATCATTTCCAAAATAAATTATGTGATTTATTGAATATTGAATATATGATTATACTTGAACTTTATATTGTTTCAATGTCATTACAAAAGAAAAAATTGAATATTGAAGGACATCTCCCTCTATAAAAATTCTTTTGCTTGAGTAGAATGAAAAAAGATGGAACTGCGGTTAATGAACCGACACAAGAAAAGATTGTATGTTTTAATTTTTTAATTTAGAAGTTTAATATATATTTTTAAATTTAATAATCTATTAACATTTTTAATAAGATGATTTAGAGGCTATTGATTCCCAAGAGCCTAACAATTTAGGGCCACATGATCATTTATCTCAGGTTTTGGGAGATGAGCACTCTGGTCGATTATGCTGTCGACCTGGTAAGAATATAGTCCCAACGAGGTATTGGTCCTCTCCAGGTATACATTCTAGTACCACCGAGTTGGAACAGGTCAAGGACAATGCAAGATAGTCTGATTAAAGAGTCACAGAGTTGGAGGAACATGTTCAAACGAGGGAGAACGAATTTATGAAATTGATCAAAGATTTATCTTCATCACCTCCACCAGAGGCCAGCGTGGCTTGTCAGACATATATGCCGTCGATGGGTGGATTATCCTATACACCAGGCAGCAGTTCTAGTGGCTGTCAAGATGAAGACATTCCTGGTGATGATGAGGATGCTGAAGAGAATGAGGACGAGTATGAGGCGGAGGACGAGGGTGATGATGGGGCCAAGGGTGAGGATGGGGCAGAGGATGAGCATGGGGATGATGATGATGATGACAGAGACTGCAAAGAGGATGAGGCTGATGATGACAGTGGTGATGGTGATGGTGATCAGGGGAAGACTGATCCATTACATTTTTGAAGTTTGCATAACTACTTATTTTTAACCTGGTTTTCACTCTGGTATTGATATTTTTGAATTCAGTATAACTCTATATTTTTTACCAAATATGGAAGCATAATGATGTTATAATGGTTTATGGTGCTTCTGGGGCTTGTTCGGAGCTTGGAACCCCAGATGACGTAAAAAACACTATGCCTCCCGGTTAGTAAAAAATTTAAGTCCATCCAACATGGTATCTACCAACCATATCAGGATATATATTATAAGAAATGTGCATGATTTTCTTTAACCATGCACCAGGGGATGCACATCATGCACAATAACTATAGTTTTAGTATAAGATATTATCACTGTTGTTTCATGATTTTCCTAACTCACATACAGAAAACCGACCAAACGCATTCGGATTATGTTGATACATTAGGAAAATGATCCATGAGTCATATGTGTCATGTACGAGTCAACCAACCTCAATCTGAGGAACGATGTGGCTAGAATCACTAAAAGTGTCACTATTTTGTTTAAAATGGACACCCTTTTAAGTAAAAACAACTGGCATACAGAAAAATAAACAAATGTATTTGGATTGTGTTGATACATTAGGAAAATGATCCATGGGTCAAATGTGATGTGTACGACTCAATCCCACCTCAATCCGAGGCACGGTGTGGTCGGTACCACTCAAAGTGTCTCACTTTTATTTGAAATGGACAACATTTTATGTGAAAACATAAACAAAAATATGGAAAATGGACCAAACATATTTGGATTCTGGTGATACTTTAGAAAAATGATCCATGAGAAATTTTTGATGTGTAGGAGTCAACCACGCATCAATCTGATAAATGATGTGGACATTACCACTGAAAGTGTCTCACTTTTATTTGAAATGGACCAAATTTTAAGTGAAAACAACAACTAACATATGAAAACTAACCAAACACATTCAGATATTGTTAATACATTAGGACAATTATACATTGGTCATTTGTGACGGGTACAAGTCAACTCCACATCAACCATAGGTGTCCTGTGATGGTGATGGCCAAAAAACGCACTCCGTGTGTCGTAAATGGCCAAAACATGCGTTTAACAGTCAAATGCATGCTGAAAGACATCGGAATGACTTGAAATCACACGTAAACATCCTAATTATTATTTTGGAGGAGTAAGAGGTGACATAACGTCATTTGGACGTGGGGTTTACGTGGCATGACTGAATATGGGTTTTTTAGGTGTTTGGCGTGCTTGAAAAGCATGCGTGGGGTGGTCAAAACCGGCCGAACTACCTCCAAATTCCATGAAATCGGATGAAAAAAAAGGGTGGGTGAATTATGAAATGGTCATCTAGACAGCACGTCAATCGGAGGTGTCGTGTGACCGTGCTGGCCGAAAACGCACTCTGCGTGTCGTAATGGCCAAAACATGTGTTTAACGGTCAAATTCAAGACTAACGACATCAGAATGACTTGAAATCAGACAAAAACACCCTATTTATTATTCTTGAGGCGTACGAGGAGACATAATTCCATTCGAATGCATGGTTTGCACGACACGACTGAATATGTGTTTTTTAGGTGTTTGGTGCGCTTGAAAAGTGTGTGTGGCGTTGTCAAAACAGGTTGAACGTCCTTGGAATTCGATGAAATTAGATGACAACAAAGGGTGGGTGAATTGAGAAATGTTTGGATAGACGACACATCAATCAGAGGTGTCTTGTGACCATGGTGTCTAAAAATGCACTCTGCATGTCTTAAATGTCCAAAACATGTGTTTAACGGTCAAATTCATGTCGAACGACATCATAATGACTTCAAATCACACGAAAACACCCTAATTATTATTTGTGAGGTGTAATAAGAGACATCATGTCATTCGGATGTGCGGTTTGTGCGACACGACTGAATATGTGTTTATAGGTGTTTGGCATGCTTGAAAAGCGTGCACGAGGTGGTCAAAACCGGACGAATGACCTCATAATTCCATGAAATTGGAGGACAATAAATGGTGGGTGAATTGTGAAATGATCGGCCAGACAGCACGTCAATCAGAGGTGTCGTGTGACCGCGCTGACTGAAAATGCACTCTACATGTCGTAAATGGCCACAACATGTTTTTAATGGTCAAATGTATGCCAAACGACATCAGAATGAATTAAAATCATAAGAAAACACCCAAATTATTTTTTTATGTGTATGAGTAGACGACACATCATTCAGACGTGTGGCTTGCGCGGCACGATAGAATATGTGTTTTTTAGGTGTTTGGCGTGCTTGAAAAACATGTGTGGGGTGGTCAAAATGGGCTGAATGACCTCATAATACCATTAATCGGACGACAACAAAGGGTGGGTGAATTTTGATATGGTCAGCCAAACGACACATTAATCAGATGTGTCGTGTGACCGCGCTAGCCAAAAACGCACTCCGCATGTCGTAAATGGAATAAACAAGCGTTTAATAGTTAAATGCATGTCAAATGATATGAGAATGACTTGAAATATTACAAAACCATCCTAATTATTATTCTTGAGGTGTATGAGGAGACAAAACATCCTTCAGACATGTGGTTTGCACGGAACGACTGAATATGTGTTTTTTGGTGTTTGGCGCGCTTGAAATGTGTACGTGGGTTGGTCAAAACCAGACGAATGACCTCAGAATGCCATGAAATCAGACAAAAACAAAGGGTGGGTGAATTGTGAAATTTTCAGCCAGATGTCTCATCAATCCGAGGTTTTGTGTGACCACGGTGGCCGAAAACACACTCCACGTGTCGTAAATGGCCAAAACCTGCGTTTAGTCGTCAAATGCAGACCGAATGACATCGAAATGACATGAAATCACACTAAAACAACCTAATTCTTATTCATGAGTTGTATGAGGAGACGACGCGTCATTCAGATGCGCGTTTTGCATGACACGACTGAATATGTGTGTTTTAGGTGTTTGGCGCGCTTGAAAAGCATGCATGAGGTGGTCAAAACATTCTGAATGACCTCAGAATTCCATGAAATTGGAAAAAAACAAAGGGTGGGTGAATTGAAAAATGGTTGGCTAGAGAAAACATTAATCGAAGGTTTCATGTGACTGCGGTGGCCAAAAACGCAGTTTGCGTGCCGTAAATTGCCAAAACAAGTGTTTTACGGTCAAATACATAGAGAACGATATCAGAATGACTTGAAATCACACGAAAACACCCTTATTATTATTTTTGAGGTATAAGAAAATATTTCATGTCATTCAGACCTACGGTTTCGCGGCATGACTTAATATGTATTTTTAGGTGTTGATACACATGAAAAGCATGCGTAGGGTTGTAAAAACTACCCGAAAAACCTCGTAATTCCATGATATTAGACGAAAACAAAGGGTGGGTGAATTGTGAAATGGTAGGCTAGACGACACATCAATCGGAGGTGTCGTGTGACAGCGATGGCCGAAATCGTACTCTGCGTGTCGTAAATGGCCAAAACATGCATTTAACAGTCAAATGCATACCGAACGACATCAGAATGACTTGAAAACACACGAAACACCCTAATTATTATTATTGAGGAGTATGAGGAGACAACACATCATTCATATGTGTGGTTTGTGCAGTACGACTGAATATGTGTCTTTTAGGTGTTTGGCGCGCTTGAAAAGTGTGCGTGGGGTAGTCAAAATCTGCTGAACGACCTCAGAATGCCATGAAATCGGACAACAACTAATGCAGGGTCAATTGTAAAATGGACAGATAGAAGACACGCCAATCGGAGGTGTCGTGTGACCACGATAGCTGAAAAACACTCTGCATGTCTTAAATGGAAAAAAACATGTGTTTTACAGTCAAATACATACCGAATGACATCAGAATGACATGAAATCACAAAAAACTACCTAATTATTATTCGTGAGGTGTACAAAAAGATGACATGTCATTTGGACGTGTGGTTTGCGCGACACGGTAGAATATGCGTTTTTTAGGTGTTTCGTGCGCTTGAAAAACGTGCGTGGGGTGGTCAAAACCGGCCAAACGACCTCAGAATACCATGAAATCAAACGAAAACTAAGAGTGGGTTAATTTTGAAATGGTTAGCTAGACGACACATCAATCAACGGTTTTGTATGACCGTGGTGGTCGAAAACACACTCCGGACAACCCCCCTCACCCCCCGATAGCCCCCTGCACCACATAGACAGCCCCCCACCGAATGATCCATGGATCATTTGTGGTGGGTACGAGTCAACCCTACCTCAATATGAGGAACAGTGTGACTAGTATCACTCAAAGTGTGTCACTTTTGTTTGAAAAGGACAACATTTTAAGTGAAAACAACAATTGACATATGGAAAATCTTCACAAGGGTAGACATATATTCTTGAAATTATGGGATAAACAATAAAATATGGTCTATTGGTCATACGTTATTAGAAGAAAATAGTCACAAGGCATAGATTGAAACACAATGAGCCATAGTATATATAGAAATACATGAATTATATTAGTAATTAGTCTCGACATCCCATCATGAACATGCACCAACACTAATGTTCTAAATCTAAATCACGAGTCGTTTAGCTAGACGACATGCTAATCAGAGTTTCTGTGTGACCGAAGAGGCCAATAACGCACTCTGGACACCCCCCCCGGACAGCCCCCCTTACCCCCGGATATCCCCCCACACCCCTCGGACAGCCCCCCACCCCGGACAGCCCCCCACCCACCGGATAGCCCCCCCACCCAACAATCCATGGATCATTTGTGACGGGTACGAGTCAACCCCAACTCAATTCGAGGAACGTTGTGACTGGTATCACTCAACCTGTGTCACTTTTGTTTGAAATGGACAACATTTTATGTGAAAACATGAACTGACAAACGGAAAATCTTCACAAGGCTGCACATATATTCTTGAAATTAAGGGATAAAAAATCTAATAGGGTCTATTTGTCATATGTTATTGGACGAAAATAATCTCAAGGAATAGATTGATACACAATGGGTCATAGTATATATAGAAAAACATGAATTGTATTAGGAATGAGTCTCGACATCCCATCATGAACATTCACCAACACTCATGTTCTAATTCTCAATCACGGGTCATACATTCTATATAATAACATACAAGAAATAAATATCATATAGTGATTTCATATGAAACCTATGAACACTCAAGAAAACTATATAACAAATTGGTAAACAAGGCTACACATATATTCTTGAAAAATAAGTTTCAAAGTCTCATAATAATACCCCAAAGGTGAGGAATACATATGGTGACACTATAGCCCCATGGATCACCTCAATCCCATCCTCAAACAGTGGGTTCTAGGACCAAACCAAAGTCCCTTTGGGAACCCAATACCAAAGACTTATTTGAATTTTCATACCCACTACCCAAGATAAGGATTCATCTCACATCACACCCAGGAGAGAAAATTAAAATTAGCCACATACCCCCTTATTTTAATTGAAAAGTATATGAAAAACATGTAGGCTATTCTGGTAACCCATATCATATGTCAAGATTGGCCAATGTTTCCCACTAACACATCAGGAACCATTTATACATGGATACATATTCATTATAGGAATATAAACATCCCGTGTGCTTCCTATAACTCATCCTAGGTCTAAGAACATTACCACAACCATTGTCTATCTTATGGGTGTCATGATCCGTTCCACTATACCCATGTTTTTCTGTTGGTTTTAAGATACTCAACCCAATACCATGAATAAACATCCCATTTTCTTCCTATAACATGTAGGCTTTTTCTCTTGTGTGTATTGGTGTTTTGGAATGAGTGAGGAATGAATTCTAAATTTTGAATACTCTAATATGTGTTGGTGTTTTGGTTTGAGTGAGGAATGAATTATAAATTTTTAATACTCTTATGGGTGTTATTTAATTTCCTATAACATGTAGGCCTTTTGTCTTATGGGTGTTATTGCATTTGAATTTCTAAATTTCTAAATTTCTAAATTCTGGAATGAATTCTAAATTTTGAATACTTTGGATGACGATTTTTCTATTGGTGTTGTTGCAGGTCTAGAGAGGGGTTGCTATGTTGTTGCACGTCTGGAGAGGGAAGAGGGGCCTGCTACTGTGGATCTGGGTAATTGTATACCAATGGTTTCAAATCTGTTGGTATAGATACTATAATATAACTATACCAACTGTTTGTTATAACCGTTGGTATAGGTTTCTACCAATGGTTATAACAAAACTATTGGTATAGGCTTATGACTTGCTATATCCCCTTTATACCAACGGTTTATTACCATTGTTATAAGTGCAACACACATATACCAACAATTTACAAACCGTTGGTATATGTTATACTTTAACACACATATACCAACAGTTTGTAGCAAACCGTTGGTATACCTTCTATTTTGACACCTATACCAACGGTTTTCACATAACTATTGGTAAAGTCCTATTGTCACGCCAAACATGGTCACGGTTGAGGGAACCGTTGATATACTATATACGAATGGTTTCCAGGACTTTACCAGTGGTTTACAACCGTTGGTAACGTGTAAAATTCCAGTAGTGATTTGTTCTATCTAGACTTGTATCTTAGTATATATTTAGAATTATTGCTTCACATGTCATTACTTTTAATAATAAAAAACCCAAAAAGATTATAATCACTATCATTTAATAAAAAAATCCACAAAAAGAGATAGAATATGTGAATTAGATAAAGAAAGTGGACTACATTGAAAAGGATCCTCAAGAGAGATGACAATTGTCTGCCACTGTGCTGCACAAAGAAAAATATAATTTTTTTTCCACACCCCAAGACAAGCGTGTGCCAAAACTGAAGCTGTTTTCAGGGAGCAAAACATTAGTTCATCTTTTTTATACTTTCACATCTTATTTATATTTCATTTCATTTAAAAAACAAAAAAAAATATTTCCAAGATGTATTCCAAATAAAAATATTATGCATGGAAAAATTACTCATAGGGGCAGCAAAAACAACAAGAATAAGATGAATATTTTAGAAGTGATCAGGTTCATGATCTTAGAAAAAGTAATGACCAACTATCCAGAAAGGCTATTATAGATTTTGATTATGTTCGTGCATTAATAGGGCAACCCATCCCTATGATGGAGAATGAACCTAAGAATGTGGTGAAAGAAATTTCACCACATAGATTTGAAATTGAAGAACCTAAGGAGGCAAGGGAGGAAGATGTACCTACTGAGCTATTAGTGGGAGAATTAAAAAGTTGGGATTAATTATTGATTAAATGTGGGACTACCTAACCTCCCCATACAATACAAAGAAGAATATTCAACACCACAAAAAGAAGAAACCACCCAAGTGGTGGAATTTGAAGTCAAGATGGAGGAGCCCGACTACCTGCCTCTTTCCTCAGAGAGTCTACACCAAGAGGCACTTACCACTAAGGCAGATATTGAAGCTGAACCAACTCAGGGAGTTGAACCATTCATTGACTCTATCCTTTCTAATTTTATTGAATCTAAATTCAACATCACTCCTTGTGGTTTTGATTATAAAGAATGAGACAATCTCAACTATGGCTTGGAGGATGACCATGAACCTAGATGTGCACATGGTGAGTAACATATGGATCTCCCTGGATATGTTTAATATTTATTGAAGGATGTTCATGAAGAGGCACTAGTGGATTTCCATAAGTAAACCATGAAGAAATCTACTTACTTTGATGGGGAAAAATTTTATCTTGATACTTCATTTTTTTATATTATTCAAAAAGAATTACACTTTGACATTCCCATTGACTAATATTTTGATGAAGATTGCCTCAAGGAACCAATGGGAAGAGAATAAGAGGATTCACAAATAGTAACCAAGAAGGAGGATGATTCATACTTCATCATACCCCCACCATGAAAGATATACCTCATTGTTAAAGGGGTGGGGATATGATGTACTCTATCCCTGGAACATTACTCACCCAGAAGGATGAAGCACAAGCTGGGAAAATCCACATGTAGTGGTTCAAATCAAAGAAGATTCATCCACTATCAAACTTTGAATAACAACTGGTAATTCCCTCTAGATTTAGTCAAAATTCAGGGCTGACTTAGGGGATTATACCAAGATTTATGTTTACTTACATTCTAGGAATTCAGATGTCAATTTATTTTCTTTGAAATAATTTATCATGTGGCCCCCTCCCTCTTTTCATTTTGAGCTTAAATGAAATGATCATTGTCAATAATTGAGTAATTTTATTTTGTAGGATCATAATAGTATAAGGAATCCCCAGATAGTGAATGGGAAAGACCATGTTTTATGGAAATAGTGTGTTCAATTATAGTGTTTTATCTTTTAAACTCTCCACATTTTTGTCCACAACATGTTTTGAGCTTTAAAGATAAAATTGTATGCCCAAACTTGAATTCATGTTTTACTTGACTTATTTAAGAGACATGAGTTTCATAGGAATCCTATGATGCCATGTTTTAGATTTCAATGTTGATATGATTAAATGATTGAAATTAATAATTGAATTTTTAAAATGAATCATGGATATTGAAGTAATGACTAATGATTTGAAGGAATTAATTGATTCATTTAAATGAAATTTACCTACCATCCTTCATGATTTAAATTTCTGAAGTTCATGTGAATTGATTTATTAGTCATTCCATGAGTGATTGTATAATGTTATATTTCCCATTCTTGAGAAGATTTCTAGACCAAGTAATTCCTATTTATGATTGAGCATATTTATTGATTAATCTTGGGACATATAACCAACCATAACATGTATTGAAACCTGTCAAATCTATGACTATGCAAAAACACATTTAAAATTATTGAGGCATCCTTTGAAAAGCTAATTTTCCTTAAAAGACTACCTTTACATCAATCATTCTTTTAGCACATAGAGACCATGAATGACCTTTATAGTAATGAGTCATGTTTCAAGCAATTTATATCCATTCCTACCCTCCTCTAAGTATTTTCATGATAGTTTAATGTTGAAGTGTTTGGGTAAAGAGAATCATGGTGGACCTGATGATATACATTATAAGGAAGAAGTGTAGGGGTTTTTTTGTGGTAATTGAAAAATTTTGTGCAATCACTCATTATACTCTATTTTTCCCACTTGAATTAAGAAATGACAAAATGAAAAAAAGAACCAACAAAAAGAGAACAAAATGGGTCATGATTTGGGAAAACCCAAATTCCCCATTTCCTAGACCGATGATCTTATGAGCGTATCTGGTTTGGTGATTGAGGTGAGGTCTGATATTATCATAACATTTGAAGAAACAAAATAAAGTACAAAATAAAGTAAAATATTCAAGAGGGTGCACAAATAATTCATTTTTCTTAATTGATCATAACATTTTCTTTGAGTTTTGGGATGTGGGTTTTGCTTCTATGAAGGGGATAATTTCATTATATTTTTACTTTTGATATAATGAATAGTACTTAATATATTAGACTCCTCCTTAAGCCTTAATTTTTAATGAATAAAATCCTACCAACCTTAAACATATGAGTCAATAGAACCTTATTTTCAAGTCCTAGTGATTTTATGTGCATTTTGTCTTGTCAAAGTGGAGAAAGTAGTTTACTTATAAGCCTATGGATAAGGACCATGTTCTCATGATATGAGCATAAGTCTAATTGAATTTTAGAATGGGTAATGAGATAAAATAATCAAAAGTGAGGTAAATCATGACTTGGGATTTTTAATAATAATGAATCAAGGAGCTTGAATGAATGAAAGGAGAATTTCCAACAATTTTCAAATGTTAAAAGTAAAATATGTGAATTATTTGTTTCATTGAAAAATGGGAAATTAAATTTACATTTTTGAAATTTTTTGAATGTTTGATTTCACATTGGAAATTTATTGATTTAATTGAATTGGAATTTTAATATTGGTATCATTGGTGTCCTCTAATTTCAATGTTGAGATTTTATGCTTGAGGACAAGCATGGTTTATGTGTGGGGGTAATTGTGAGAGAAACTTTATGTGCATATTTTTGATCAAATAGTGAGGATTTTTTATTTTTTTCAATTATAAAACAAATCTATTTAAAAGTTTTATTAAAATAATGGTTAATTTGAATTTTATAATGATTATGAGGAAAATTGAGAAAAGTGCATAATTTTAGATTTTTGACAGATTTTTACTACAAAGGTATTTTTCTCATTTTTTAGAAAATATAACTCAAAAATTCATGATTCATTAATTAGATTCATGATTTTATTTTTTTCAAATTTATCTTATGGACATAGAGTTGATTCAAAAATCTATTAGTCCAAAAAAATCATTGAAGATGGAAATTTTTCTAGGCAAATAGAATGGACCCACCACTATAACAGATGAAAAAATCAGTCTCCTCACCTCATATTTAGATGAATCCACATAGGATAGAACTAGATCACATAAGACCGACTTTAAAACAAATTTGGGGGTATTTTGAATTCATTAAGGTTTCCACTGATTGTTATAAATTTGAAGACAAATTCCTGGAAATTTCATCCATAAAAAGTCTTATTTAATGAAAATTCCATAACACGTAAATCATGTCACTAAATAAGCTGAACTTTGGAGGGTTAATAGAAACCACATTATTGAATAACTTTTATGAAGGTTTCGACACATTAATCTAACATTTAATAGGCCAACAATGTGCAAACATTTAGAGGAATGAATTCTGCCTATAAAAGGAGGCCCTCGCCTTCTTCCCAAATCATTAGCTTGACACCCACAACCAAGGAGGGATCCCACCAGGTAATGGGACAATTCTTCTCCTCTTTCCGCCCTAATTTATTCTTTATATTTTATTTTAATTTTATTTTTGAATTATTTTTGAATTATGTTTTAATTATAATTCAATTTTTAGTATTATTAATCCATGCCTTTGTGTTTCTCCATCCACTTTTAATCATTTATTTCACTCACTCTCTCTCTTCTCTTCCCCCCACTCCACTGAGTAATATCTTACTCTCATAAAAGAGAGGCTGACTCGGATACTTGGCCCATGGGGAGGTGAAGGTGATCATGAATTTCTTTAACATTTAATTTTAAGTTTGTAGATAAATTTTAGTAGCATGCACAGGTAAGGAGAATGTCTCCGATGTTGTGACTGACTCCAATGACATGCAACTAAACTTATACCTATTATTTTATTTAATCATTTTACCTCTATACATTGGTTAGTTATTCACACATTGGATTTGAGCTATTCAATGTATGAAAGGGCATCAATTGAACTGGGTCCTGGAAGATGACACATTCTAGACAAAGGTGTGTCACCAACTTGGATTAAAGGAGGTGGTGGAATTGAGAGTGCTCAAACATTCAATGATATTTCACAGTTTATAATTAAATAATAGTTGTTCAAACATGAGATTTCATGTTTGGATAATCAAACTAAAATATAACATATAAAGGATCATAATGATTGATCTTTTAACTAACCCCCAAAACCATGTTCTTTCTTATTAATTCATTATGTTTAGACTTGCATCTTAGAATAAATGTAAAATTATTGATTCACATGTCATTATTTTAAATTATAAAAAAACCCAAAATGATCATCATTAATTTTATTTAATAGAAAAAACCAAAAAAGTGATATAATAGTTGAATTAGATAATGTAATTGAACTATATTGAGAAGGATCCTCAAGAGAGATGACTCTGGTCAGCCACTATGTTTCACTAGGAAAAATATAATTATTTATTGTCCATTCCCCACGAAAGGCATGTATAAAAAATAATGTCATTTATAAGGAGAAAATCATTAGTTTATTTACATTTTCAATTTTCACAACTTAGTTAGATTTAATTTCGTTTAAAAAAAACTAAAAAAAAGACTTCCATGATGAAGTCAAATTTAGAATATTATGCATGGAAAACTTACTCACATGTGCAACAACAACAACAAGAAGATGATAAATATTTTATAAGTTCTTAGCTGCATTAACATAGAGAAATCATTGAAAAATTAACCAGAAAGGCTAATAGGGAATTTGATAATGTTAGTGAATTATTGGAGTAACCCAGACTAAATCCAAAGGAATGCCCTAAGAAAGTGGTGGATGAAATTTCACCACATATATTTGAAATTAAAGAACCTGAGGAGTCAAGGGAGGAAGACATACCTGGTGTGCTAAAAGTGGGAGATCAAAAATGTTTGGATGAATTCTTGATTAAATGTGAGGATCAACCTGACCTCCATATATAATAAAAAAAGAAGATACATCACCACTGAAGGAAAAAACCACCCATGTTGTGGATTTTAAAGTCAAGATGGAGGAGCCCGACTACCTACCTCTATCTTCATAGATTCTTCTCCAAGAGGCACTTACCACTGAGGTAGATATTGAAGTTGAACCAAATAATGTAGTTGGACCATTCATTGACTCTATCCCTTCTAATTTTATTGAATCTTAATTCTACATCACTTCTTATGGTTTTGATTATATAGAATCTGACAATCTCATTTATGCCTTGGATGACGAAGAAGAACCAGGATGTGCACATGTAGAGGAACATATTGAGCTCCCTGGACACGTTGAATATTTATTGAAGGAAGTTCATCAAGATATTATAATGGATTTCCCTAAGGAAAAAATGATAAAAGATTCTTTATTTGATGGGGAAGAATTTGATCTTGATACTTCATGTTTAAATATTATTCAAATAGAATTACACTCTGACTTTCCTATTGACTATTATTTTGAAAAAACATACCTTGAGGAACCAATGGACAGAGAAGAAGAAGTTGCACAAGTAGAAACCTAGAAGGAGGATGATTCATACTTCATCCTACCCCACAATGAAAGCTATACCTCATTTTGAAGGGGGGGATATGGTGTACTCTATAAAATGAGGCCCTTAACTCCTTCCCAAATCATCAGCTCGACACCCACAGCTAAGGAGGGATCCCATCGGGGAACTGGCCGCTGCTTCTCCTCTATGCCCCCTTATTTATTATTTTTATTTTATTTTATCTTTAGTTTTGTATTAGTTTTCAATTGTAATTAAAATTTTAGTTTTATTGATCCATGCCTTTGTGTTTATCCATTCACTTTTCTTCATTTCTCTCTCTCTCTCTCTCTCTCTCTCTCTCTTTTCTTCCACTCACTCTTCCAAGTAATCTCTTACTCTCAGAAATTATAGGATGTCCTCGGGACTTGGCCCGATGGGAGGTGAATGTGATCATGAATTTTCTATAATGTTTAATTTTATGCTTGTAGATAGATTTGAGTAGCATGCAAGGGTAATGAAAATGTCCCCGATGTTGTGACTCTCTCTGATGACATGCAACTCAACCTATACTTATTAATTTATTTAATCTTTTTACCTCTCTCCATTGGTTAGTTCTTCACATGATTCAGTTGAGCTAATCAATGGATGAAATGAATTCAATTGAACCAGGTCTTAGAAGATGACACATTCTAGAAAAAGGTGTGTCACCAAATTGTATTAAATGAGGAGGTGGAATTGAGAGTGCTCAAAGATTCAATGATATTCCACAATTTATAAATAAATAATAGTAGTTCAAAAATGAGATTTCATGTTTGGATTATCAAACTGAAATAAATATATAAATGAGAATAATTATTGGACATTTAACCAACCCCCAAAACCAAGTTCTTTATTATTAATTTATTATTTTTACACTTGCATCTTATTATAAATTTAGTATTATTTCTTCATATGTAATTATTTTAAATAAAAAAACCCAAAAATATTTTCATCACATTAATTTAATAAACAATACCACAAAAAATATAGAATAGGTGAATAAGATAAAGTAAGTGGAATACATTGAGAAGTCTCTTTAAGAGAGACGACCCTGATTATCCATTGTGCTGCACTTGGAAAAATTTAATTGTTTTTTTCCACACCCTACGAAACGCATGCATTAATCTTCTGTGCAAGTATTTCACCCTCATTTAGGTACAACCGAGCTTCTTTAAATTAAGAAAACTTGAGGTCAAACCCCTTGGGTAGTTCTTCAATGGTCAAGATAATATATAAAGCACAGTGTGTTACATGGGTGGCCTTGGGTTGGGGAAACAACAAAGAATATATCTCAAAGAACCTAATGTCATCCCTAACAGGTCCTACCACATCTATTTTAGATTAACACATTAAAATTGGGCCCACACCGAAAAGCCTGGCGGGTGGAAAAACGGTCGATAGCTCTATAAAGCATCAAAATTCGAATGAAGAGTCATCATCAGTGACTGATGACATCAACACTGTCAATACCATATTCGCTCAACTCATGACACCGGGCTAAAATATTTGGGAAACTGAATGTGCTGCTATTCTGCTCTAAAGATTTACAAATCCATATGATCAGTTGATCATCATCCTTACCAACAATATCATGATGGAAATGTTTATGCTCAATAACGTTGCAGTTGTGGTTCCTGAAGAAAAAAGTCAATGCAAGAGAAAAGTCACGGGCAAAAAACATTACACCAATCAAAGACATTGTCAACAGATAGATGAAGGATGATGGATCATGATTCTAAGTGCGAGCCAAAATCATGGAAGGTCCAAATCAAGAAGAATAACAAAATCACATGTTACAGTTGTGGAAAGTAGGTGCACACCATAAAGAATAGTTGGAACAATAAGAGTGGTGGAAACAACTCTGAATGAAATATGACGATTACTTACGGAAATGGAGACATACTAGTCAGCAAAACTTCAATGTTGGATGGAGGTAGACATCATCTCAAAAACGCATGGACAATTGATTCAATAGAAACATGGCTCAACAGGAATGATTTGATCAGCATGAACATATCTCTAAAGGACTTGTTTACATGGGAAAAAATCACAAATTGAAGATCTTTGGAGTCAATACCAACAAACTGAAGATGCATGATGGTATAATTCAAACCACCTAAGGAGTATGCATGCGAAGATCCTGAAGATTAACATATTTTCTTTGGGTGGATTTGTTGACATTAGGTGTAAGACTCACACTAACAATGGAGTGGGAGTGATTGTGAAGGGTGTTCTTGTGGTTATGAAGACAAAGAAGATCTCAAAGAAACTATGTGTTCTTTATGGTGAAGCATACAAGGAGGTGGAGATAGTTGTCACAACCTGTCCGTCGAGGCCCATGTCGTGACTATCCAAACCTGTCTTCCATAGGCCAGAGGCTGACAACTAGCACAGGAAATGTGTGTCCCCTAAACATGAACACATTTCTTTTTTATCCTGTATAGACACACAATCCATGAACAAAAAAAGATACAACCACACAAACTAGAACACAATAAGATGCAACCACAAAGTAAACTGTTGTCGTAAAAGATAGCTGAAAGTAAAAAGGGGCCAGAATATAAGCCCAACTGTAAAAGTACATGTATGATTGTTAGTACATTACAACTGAAAGAAAACGGAATAAAATACGACGGTAGAATCACCACAGAGGTAACACTACATAGATAAAACCATGAAGGTAACTCCATGAAGGTAGAAGTACCACGTAAGTAACACCACAAAGAGAGAAATACCACGCATGTTACACCACAAAGACAATACAACAAAGGTATAATTACCACTCAAGTAACACCACAAAGAATGAAGTACCACACAATAAAAAGACTCATCTCACAATCCGATATAACTTAATTATAGAAGTATAAATGATTAGTCATAAAATATAGAATCTTATTCTATTAAGAAGCACTACTACTGACCCACACATGATCGATAGGTAACTAACCTCCACTGACCCACACAGGATCTGACCTACACATGATCGATCTGTGTTGACCCAAACAGAATCACTGAGCACTGACCCACACAAGATCTGACCCACATAGGATCGATGTTCCTTCATCACGTTGCAACCTGCCACATGTTTCCTTGCACCCGGTATGCTCAAGTTCCGTAGAATCTTCCCCTTTAGATATTGGTCGTACCTCTACCACCACTAAGATCCAAAAAGTAATAACTCAAAGGACCGCCATGTATTAAGGGTTCCAATGTGATAGAAGATGCGTCAATCGGATGCCCGGTCTGTGAGTTATAAGCGTTTTAGCTTCGGGGGCCCGGTTGGATTCGGGTTCGATACAACACGTCCTTACTCCGACTATCTAAAAAACTCGATCGGAGAATAACAAACGGATCTTCTAAAGCCAAGGATCCCAACATTGTAGATGGTTCATCCAACAGATGTCCAATTCTCAAGATATGCTAATTTAAGTGTTTCAGGGTCTGGTGGGGCCTGTGTCCGGTCTGACCTGGTCGGACCGACCAGGCCCGACTCGCTCTGGGATAGGCCGAGTATGACTCGGCCCGATGGGCTGATCTTTGGTCTGAGCCTCAAGAGGGGTGGTCCGCAAGGGCATCCCACTACGGCCCGCAAGGGTGGCCCGACCAGAATAGGGTTGCCCGCAAGGGGGGCAGCCCGTAAGGGGTGGCCCACAAAGGGGCGGCCCGACCCGCGTGGGACGGCACCCCATTCCATAGAGGTTGTCCGATTTGAGGGCGCCGGCCCGGTCTAAGGGCACCGGCCCGCTCCGAGGGCGGGGGCCCGGCGCGAGGGTGGCGGCCCTTGCAGAGGGATGTAGTCCAGTACGAGGGCAGCGGCCCGACCCGAGGGTGCCGGCTCGATCAGAGGGCGGTGCCCTGGTCCGAGGGAAACAACCTGGTGTGAGGCCAGTGCCCTAACTCGAGGGAGGTGGCCCGCTCTGAGGGTCGTGGCCCAGTTCAGTCTGATGTGGGGGGGTGGGGTGTAACCCCCCAGTCACCTGGATTCCCGAAAGGCCCGGAGGCCATTCGATTGGTGAGGCGGTAGCACTATGTGGGCACTGCGGAACCCTACATAGGTGGGTTCGGCCTCCACCGTAGCTTCCATTAATCTGTGGCATGGTGGGCGTGTCGACTTCCTTCCCAGGGTTTGTCATTGTGTCGGTCGCCTCCTCCGTTCACTGCGGCTGACGAGCCATGACTCTCCTCTTGTGGCGTGCATCGATGTGTTTGTGGTCTTCTGAGGTGGTGCAAGGAAAAGAAAGACAACAGAGGGTTTATACTGGGTTTTTTGGCCCACACCCTCCTCGTTAACTTTCAATATGAAGGATATTAAGGGAAATCAATAAATAGTTGTATTTCACAGATGATTAACCCCACCCGATTCCCCGCAATAACCTCCTACATAGACGGATAAATTGTGGGTCAACACATTAGTTGGATGACCCATGTTCTTCGTATAATTTCCAGAATGTGGAAGAGGGAAGAAAAAACGCACAAATGAAAATAACCCCCTACATAGAAGAGACGTCTGCTGAAGATAGTCGACAAAACCACCTTTATCATTGTCATCTGTTCGTGGCTCGGTGGTGCTCATCACCGATCATTGGAACCAGTTTCATCCTCCTGGTGGTTGGCGTCACGATACTTTGCCAGATCTTCGTCATTTTTTGAAGCCAAACGAAAACCCCTCCCCGAGCTCCATATAAATAAAAGAGGAGAAGGAGTTTATAACGTTCTGGGAATTAATGGGGTTCATTTAATTAATGAACCTCCCGAATTTTCAATGGTGTGGTTACAAGAAAAGAAGAGTTAAGCCATTTTTTGGCTTGACATATCATCGGTCTTACCCGCGCCGTTCATCTGTTGGAGGAAAGAAGGGAAATAAAATAAAAAAACATGTTATTTTATTAATCATTCAAAAGGTCACAAAAATTAATTTTTCACCCGACCTACTGCAGTCAAATTTATGCCTCTTTTAAGCGAATCCTGGCATTGCGGGTTCATCGATGCCCTCATATTTTTAAGCTGAACAATAGTTCAAAAGTTAGAAAATTCCACTCACGCGTTTACTAAACGTACCCAAAAGAATGTTCCGAAAATTATTAACAGTCACCCTCAACCCACGCCGGTTGAAGTTAGGATCTGCCTAATTGAAACATGCCCCAACGAACCCAACGGTACTCTCAGATTTCCAATATGAGTTACCATTTAAATGTTATGGATTTTCTAATAAAATAATTGTCACTTAATTATTTTATTTACGTGCAAAAATTAACATTCACTAGTGGAACGCACCAGCCAAAGTTAGTATATTTCTAAAGAGAGCATACCCTCCCAAGCTCAGTAGGGGTCTCATATTTTTAATCCGACTTACCGTTCGTGAGTTATAAGCATTTGAATAATAAAACAATTTTATTTAATTATATTATTTACCGTTATTCCATTTTCAGGTTTTCTTGCAGGAAGCCCGCATTGACTGAACATAAGTTGTGCCTACGGTAAACCCGCCATTATGAGCGCAACAATGCCCTAAGATTATTAGTTTGAGTAACTGTTTGATAATTATTCTACTTTTTTAGTAAAACTTCTTACATGTGCTAATTAAAGCTTAAAAAAATAAGAAGGATCATTCTAGGCACCCTGGGCCACAGAATCGCACGCTGTCAAATTTTACGGTCTCAAAATAATTCCATATAGTTAAAAAAAATATATGGAGTTTCTGATACCTTACAATAGTTTTCCTATTAACTACCTCAACAAAAGCATTGAGGAAGTCATGGTATCAAAAGCTTGGTCTTATGATCGAATGAATCTTGTAGATTCTTACTGAACATAAGTTTCTTCATAGATTACAAAGGAATCCTTTCCATTTTGGGAGCATTATTATTTTTGAAACCAACAGTGGTTGAATTTTGTGATGTCGGCAATGAGGAATAACGTTATCTTAGACTTGATCCATTCCAATATTTTGCCAACAATGTTTTTATCTATGGGTAGAGAAAGGTTCTTTGTATAATTCATTAATGATTATTCCATGAGATGTTAGGTGTACCCAATCAAGATGAAATAAAGTGTTTTTAATGTCTTTAAAACATTCAATGCCTGGATGAAGATGGAATCTTGAAACAAGATCAAGTGTTTGAGGATTGACAGTGGTGGAAAATATTCAAGTGAAGATTTTTATACTTTTTTTAAATGAGAAGTAATCAAGAGAAAATTCATGGTGTCGTACACTCCTCAACAAAATGGAGTGGAAAATTGGGTGAACATAACCTTTTTGGATAGAACATGGGAGATATTTAAGTCTGTATGAATTTTCAAGAAGTTTTGGGATAAAGTAATGAAGAAACATGTTATGTGATCAATAGATTTACTTTTGTGATGATTGATATGAAAACACTAATGAATATGTGGAGCTTTAATCCTACTGACTACGCTTGGTTACATACATATGGAGGTCATATATCTGTATTGTTTAATGATCAGGAAAGATTGAAGTTGGATTCGAGATCCAATGAATGTATATTCATAGGATACATTGATTGTGTGAATGGGTATCGTATGTGGGACCCCACAACCCATAGACTTATCATCACCATGGATGTTATATGTCTAGAAGATCAGGTGAAAGTGATGAATAATGGGGAATTGAAGAAATAGAACTCATATACTATAATAGTTGTGGTGGAGGAATATTCCATAGAAGAACCAATTTCCTTTTAGTAGTATGATGATCAAGTTATGATTGATTTTGGACTATGATGATCAGCTCAAGATAAAATAGAACCAATATGGAACTCAGAATTTATCACTAGGAGAAATCTTGTGTACTACTTATTGATTGCGGATGGTGATCCATATTCTTTTTTTGGAGGTGATGTGGAGTTCAGAAATATCCACATGGATGGAAGAAATTCCGGAGAAACTTGATTCCCTTCACAATAGAAAGGCTAGATATATTGATCCATTACCTCATTGAAGGAAGACTATCAGTAAAAATATGTTCTTTAATATCAATTAGGATAAAAAGGAATAATTGTAAAGATATCATGCATGACTGGTGGTCAAACGATATGCATTGGTAGAAATTATTGAATTCAAGGACATATTTTTTCCCATTGTTAGAATAATGATCATTCAGACAGTTATGGGGATGTTTACAATATATAGATAAACTCTAGAGTAGCTGGATGGGAAGAGAACTTTTCTACATGTTGATCATGATAAATAACTATATATTTTCTAATCGGAATGTTTTTCAAAATTAGGAAAAGTGAACATTGTTTTTAGGTTGGTAAATACTATTAATGGTATTAAGCCGGCACCAAGGTGTTGGTACATGAGATTTTATTCCTATATCATGAGATTTGGACACAAAATACTTCATTCAGATACTTGTGCATATTTCATGGGTTCAGATGGTAATGATTTTATCATTCTTCTATTGTATGTGGATGAAATGTTGAGAGTTTTCATGGGAGTATCATATGAAGGAATTAGGACCAAAAAATAATATTTTGGGATACAGATTTAATGAGATGG
Source organism: Viscum album (assembly GCA_963277665.1). Lineage (NCBI taxonomy): Eukaryota > Viridiplantae > Streptophyta > Magnoliopsida > Santalales > Viscaceae > Viscum > Viscum album. The sequence continues at coordinate 955,029,278 of OY728148.1, read as the reverse complement.
AAATAAGTAAATGATTTAGCTATCAAAAAAGAATTTCTGGAGGAATATTTTGAAATACTTCCACATGCGACATTGTAATCCTATATTTACCCCCACTTACTATTAATTTTATGTTATCCTCTATGATGAATCCTAACATTGATAACAATGATGTATAGAGGATTGAGATGTCTCAATTACCTTTTGCACCAGTAGTGGGTAGTATGATAATATCTATGGTTTATATGAGACCAGAAATTGCACATGTAGTGGGAGAAGTTAGTTGGTATGTGGAGAATTAAATACGGTAGCATCGGAACATATTAAAGAAGACCCTTAGATACATCAAGGAGATCTCATATGCTGTATTATGTTATTGAGAATCAAATTTCACTATTAGAGCCTACACAGATTCAGATTTTTTCGGTTATTATGACCAATGAAAATACACTTTGGTTTATGTGTTTAATTTTAAAAGATAAGTTGTGAGATGGAATTAAAAGTTTTAGTCTCTTATATATGTATCCATGACTAAGGTAGGGTACATGAAAACTACATAGGCTTGCAATGAAGTGATTTTGATGTGAAGGTTTCCAGAGGATCCCAGAAAATGACAGAATTATATCCAATTGTTTTGTAATAATCATAGCACCTTTAAAATTAAAAGGAATATATAATTTCATTCCAAGATAAAGCACATTATGGTACTATATCACTTTGTTTGAGATGTGGTGGAGGAAGGAAGAGTGGAAATTAAGAAAATTTATATTGAAGAAAATTAGGTTAATTTTATGATTATGTTTATTAACTTTGTTAAGTTAATATAGTAAAAATCCTCAATCGTAATCATAGATATAAGAGCAACATGGTTAGAAGATAGAAAAGATTTATGGAAAAATTATTTATCTATTTGGCCTATATGCATAGTGAAGGAGTACCAAGATTCCACTATGAAAAAAATGGGATTATAAAAGATATTTGATAAATAGTGAAACATAACCATATAAGAAAAAGGCACAAGAGGAAAATATTCAAAGTTCAGGTTCTTGAAATTTCAAGACTCACAGTAGAACCAAGTTGGGGATTCATCATATACTGTGCACCTTGGAAAAAATCAATCAACACACACAACATAGTACCAAAGAATAATCAAATACAAGGCATAGACCACAGATAGAAAATAAGAAGAATTCCATACTAAGGCCCCATACTAGGGATAAATCTCTCCTATGTGTTTTCATAGAACCTCTATGTAATTAGGTCTTATTTCTAGGGTCATCGAGAATGTACTCTTATACAATCGTCATTTCCAACTAGGTAAAAGGAACACCACGGAACACTAGGACCTCATCAGACCTCCTCACCAAGCATATATGAAAATGATAAAAACTTATCTAGATCACTATTTCTTCTTTGGTAATTCAAGGAATCCCACCAGTGCTCCTTCATCTACTCTTCTCCCTCGAGGATAACTAGAGCTCCCAAAACCATGAAGATTTTTTTCCCAACTAAATCTCCCAAAAGTGGAGAGGTAGATTCCAAATCGAGGAGACATTCTAGTAGGGGTAGAGGAATACTAGAGCATATAACCAAGGATATGAAAAATCTAGATAAGTGTCCCAACATAACCACTTAAACAACAAAATAAGGAAATGTGACATCATAGGATAAGCTATCAAGGGTCACCCATAGATCAAGCCAATCCATTTCACGAAGAATGAAAAAATGGAGGAATAGAAAACTATAGGATCATAAGGATTAATGGATCAACATCAGGTATGAGGATGACATAGATCAAATGGGAAAGCAGAAAAAGGCTAATGTCACATTCCCAATGTATAAACCGAAAAAAGTCCCACATGAACTAATAAAAGAAGCTCAATCTCAATAATAAATAAATACAACATATAAAAATACCAAAAATTATATGAAAATGAATATTATGACATGTAAAAAAAACAATGTGTAGCCCCCCAAATTTTGGGTATAATATTATGATGATATTAGAAATATACTTTTGTTGAATCCCCTTAAACCAAACAAAAATTTAAATGATAAACATAGGACACTTTATTTAAATAAGAACACCGTAGTGTCTACAATACACCGAGATCAAAATAATAATCATGCTAACCAAATATACCTATTAAAAATCCGATGAGAACTACTGTAAGACCCCCAATCACCAAAATGAGTCCTAGTAAGTAAAAAATGTCCTTCGAGTAATCTAAAGAAAAAAACATCACCACTGCGATCATAAAAACCATGATGAGCATTAGCAGAATGCAATGTACCATCTTTTTTTTGAGTTTTAGAACACTGTAAGGTTTGGCATTATAAGACAATTTTTCGATCATTTCTCTAGGGACCATTGGAAGCTAACGGTTATAAAAAAATAGATGTTGGACCTTTTTTAGGATAAGTGAACTTATTTAAATATTAGTTAGTTTCCTAATAATTGAGTTATTAGTGAATTCAAATCACTTTGCGAAAAGGACATGGTGTAAAACATTATTTCACCCTTAAGTGATTTTGAAAATAATTATTGAATTCAAATCACTTTGGTAATTTTTCAAATAAAATATAACGATATTCATTTATTAAAAAATGTAATGAACATTGCTTAAGATTATCAAATTAAATTATGTTTTGATTGAACTATGTTTTTGAGGATACTATTATATACATTATAATGTAGGTTTTTTAAAATTTCATTTTCGTAAATTTTTGAGATAAAAAAAGGGGTTTAGTATTTTTTATTTTATAAATACTTTTTACTAAAACAAGTTTAATTTGTATTCATTAATGTTTAATAATATAAAATTCTATATAGTTTATATAAATGGATTGTTTCCTCTTCTTAAAACATTTTTTAGTGTATCTTTTTCAAAAAAAAATTGGCCCACTAAGGCTAGCCCTTTTTGGCTTGGGCCAAGGGAGTCAGCTCACACGAAGTGGCTGAGCCTGACCCTCAGCCCCAAGCTAAGGCCGACCCGATCTCAGGAAGAGGTTCCCCAAAGGGTGCTCGGTAGCGAGCAGAAGTGCATAGGCGCACCTGTGTGGGCGTGATGCGGCGGCAGGGTCTGGGTAGGCCAAGGCCTGCAGGCGGGAGCCCGTGTATAGGGTCCCATTTGTGGGTGCTGTGTGATTTATCAGCACTCATTAGGAGGACCTGGGTTATAAGGGAGGCGAAAACTGTTTTCCATTTCGATGTGGGAAGCAGTTTTTCTGGCAAAACGTGATCTGGACCATTGGATCGCGTCGCGCGCGATCTGGGCCGTTGTTTCCGATCCCACGCTCGACCCTAAGCGACCACGTCTCTCTTCGTGGTTTTTGTCAACCGTTCGATCTGGAATGATCTAGTCATGGACTTTCAAGGTTTTTAAATTTCCACATCGAGATTAGACAATCCAATGAATCTTATATCTAAATCAAGCCGCTCAATTCTTTTAAATCAACAGATGCATATCATCCCTTGGATCGATGTTGGGAACGATCTGTTCCATCCGTTTTCCCCAGAATTTCCCCTAGCCACGTATTCTTCTTCCTCCATGCATGGGTTACACCAGTAACCCTACCCTATGGAACACCCCTTGTTTTCATCACCTCTGACCGTCGGGGACCCCCATGTCTCCTCGTTTTCCTCAAGCACGACACCCTCCATTGAATGTAATGCAAGTTGGTATGTTTTTGCGTAGAAGGTGGTGTGTGATCTTTTGTATGTAAATAACTGAGACCTCTCTCTTCTTCTCCCCTGTTCATGTCTCTAGGGATCCCAGCCAACCCTCCCTGATGTCCTCATTTCCCTAGTTTTTAAAGTATGTTTTTTTTAATTTTTTCCTTTTTTTGCTTCTTAGAGAATATATACACTTATATATTCGATATATATATATATATATATTAACATTACGGTTCAGTCCAAACGTTATTAAATGTTGAACCTAGGCCTTTGGGTTCTCTTTCATTCAAATAGCCTAAAGAATGTAAGGAGTATACCTTGCCTCGTTTTGTTGTTTTGAAAATACATATATACTTTTGGTTATATGTATATACGTCGGTTATATGCAGGAATGGGAATGACCTTTCTAATTCGATTATATGTTTGAAATTTGTGTATAATTTTTCATGCACAACACATATTCACATAAACTTAATTTCATATTTAAATAATAAATAAATTTTGAAAATGTTATATATATGATCAGGATTTTATAAAATTATTTTTTTTAGGTTTTAATAAACAAATTTTTATGACTATGGGCATGACCTGCCCTATCCAAAACGTTGTTGAACTAATATTCATAGGGGATTAACACAAATAGGTATGCTAATAATTCAATTTGAGTTCGGATACATAAATATATTTTATATGTTGCATGAACCATGATTTCAGTTGTTAAGGTCGTTACACATTAAGTCTTGAGTTTAGGTGTAGTTTTTAAAACATAAGAAATAGGGTGTTAAACAAAACTTATATCCACATTTAAGAGTAACTGATTTGTTTTCCCTATCTTTTAAATGATTGTGCTTATGGTGAAGATTCATTCTTTCTATCATGGATATTATTCCGTATTATGCAATGTCTAAACAATATTGAATGTTTTTGCATGTGCAAGCTCAAAACCCTACTTGAGATTTTTGGTTCACCTTGTAATTAATTAGATGATAAATTTTTTTAATTTCAAGAACAAACATGCATGTGATAGATTCTAGTTTTATGTTCTTTCAGTACCATAGATGTCAATGTATGTGCCATAATATTCCTTTCTTCATTCCTTTTAATAATGCTCATATGATTGTTAGTTTGGATTTTAATCATCTGTATGCCTGTCTCACTTATAAGATATGAAAATTCAAATAATATGACCAACTATGAATGAACTATTCAAGGTGGTATGGGACATCTTGAATATACATCCCCGTTTAAGTAAATTATTGATTTATTTGGCTAACATGAATGTAAAGACATATTAAGGGTACGCCCTAATAGCGCTCCAATGCATTGGGTAAAGAATTAATCTCTAAAGATTACAAGCTTCACGATACCCTGGTGAATATCCTCGGTAATTTTTCTTTATTGACACATTGGGGATAGACCTCGGTGATATGTTCATGAATGTATAAATTAAATTTGGAAGCCACATATTCAGGTCATGTTACAAGTTCTTTTCAAGATGATATGCCTATTATATCACTACCCTTGCCCTTATGTTTTTATCAAGTTCATAAAGATGTAACAAGTAAAATTTTGGGTCAGGATTCATGTAATATAGTAACCAACATATGAAACTGATGTTTTTTTCCTTCACATGCAACTATGATTAAGAATTACTCTTAATGGTTTAATTTGTGCTTAAACATTCATATGTCATACTTGTTCATGATATATTTTACTACCCCCTTTTGAAAATGTCCTAATTGATTCATGTATTATTTGAAAATATTTGTTGAGCACTTTTAGGTTTTGTTACATGTGTTATAGTTTTCTATAAGAGAATGTTATTTGGATATGTTTTTAAAAAATTCATTCAAAATTTTAATTGGTTTAATTTAAAACCCTTACTGGGAATTCTTATGCTCACCCTACATTTTGAATTTTAAATTTTCAGGTAACAACTTTTATCAGATGAAACATTTCTGAAGTTACCCGTTTCCCAGAGCCCGAACCGAACTCAATCCTCTGTATGGGACATGATGTGTGTTTATCAGTGCATGTTTCTATTTTAAAACGACACATCATGTTCAGAAGGCACCAAATCCTGGTTTTTATGGGGTCAGGTCTTCACAGTCGGTATCATAGGATTCAGTTTGCATAACTCTGGAAAGCCAGAACTAAAACAAAGAAAGATACACTTCAACATTACTAAAATTGAGTTTTCATAATTTTCATATGGAAAATTAAGGTACCAATGCTTTTTATTTTCCTAATGAGGCCTTAGAAATCACAATTTCCATAGCCATCCATAAATCTTTTATAAACTATACCCATATTCGTATGTCATGCAGAAATCTCTATGATGTGTCCAACCCTCCCTGAGTACTTTAACTCCACCGAATATCGGGTCTGGAATACATCTTTATGATGCAATCCATGTTTCCATCTTACACACGATGGGGGAATTACTACGAGGGACTTTTTAGATGCTTCACCTCAGCAGAAGGTGTATCATCCCTCACGGCTTTCCAAGAGGTTGTTGTAGAGGGATATCTCCACGCAGCATACATGTGTCAAGTCTTCTCCTATGGCCATTTTGGTCAAATGATGGACTTTGGAATCCTTGAATACAAAGCCTCTTATTCTGTGTATAGACAACAAGTACATAGGGATGTCTCACATTTGTACACCCCACAAGTCAGACTATGGAGATACCATAAGTGCTCCCACAACATAAAACCTGATTTCTCGGGTTGCATATAGTTTAGGGAGATAGATAGTTTCGATCTTGTCTTTCGAATTCATGTCTTAGGGAACTGAGGAAACCATTAACCGCGTTCTACGTTGTGCACTAGTAGTTATATAAAGAACATATTTTGGTATCTCTTCTTTCTTATGTATTTACATTGTTTATAATTTTGGATGGATTTCGAGTGATTGAACACTCATTTATAACTTTTAGATTGAAGGACAAACCCACATGTAATCTCTTCCTACTGAGATAATCATTATTATTGCAATCAAAACCTCTATATATGAGTATTGTCCCTTCGCAAACACACAAGGAACTTGCAAGCAATTGATTTAGGTGAAAAACGGTTCGGAGATTCTCTGCACCTGTCAATGGAATGCTCCCATCTACAACCACATAGGCTCAGCACAATTGGTTGAGCGTAATCGGGGTGGAAAATACCTCGAAGGGCTCTTCCTATGTTTCACCATAGGCTAGAACTACATGGCCAGAGTGAAATTTCAATAGGGTGCTTTAGAGGGAAACGTTTATGTGAACTACATGTACCAACTCTTCAGTGTTAGCCTGTACGAAAATGTTTATAACATAGATGTTCTCTATCGAGACATAATTCGGCATGTTCTTCGTACGTTGGTCCATATGAACATTTCCAAACATTGCACCATTCGAACCTCCCTCTGGATGCCCGAGTGTGCAGTGCATGAGTTCAACCCCTTCTACCCAAAGTGTATCTGGATTAGAGAACTAGAGGATTTTAGCATTAATTTGGGTGTTCCGCTGAACACACCTGAGGATCCTCTACGATGGGGGATATGGTCTGAACAACTGAGAGCTTCCTTGTAGAAAGTTTGTATGAAAGGAATTGCGGGAACACAATTCATTGATTGGGGGAGTAATGTAACACCCCGAATTTTGGGTATCATATAATGATGATATTATGCATTTACAGTTGTTAATGCCCATTTAACAGAAAAAATTTTAAAGGATAAACATAATGATCTTTATTTAAATAAGAACAATGTTGTCTCTACAATACACCGAGATCAAAAGAGTAATCATGCTAACCAGATGTACCTATTAAAAACCCTATCATAACTAATGGAAGACCCCCAATCACCACAACGAGGCCCAATAAGTAAAAGAGATACTTCGAGTAAAATAAATCAAAAAAAACATCACTACTTTGATAATAAAAACCATGTTGAGAATCATCATAATGAGAATCATCATAATGAGAATCACCATATTCTTCCTTTTGAGTTTTAGGACACCGTAAGGTTTGGTTTTATTGGACACTTTTTTCAACCATTTCTCTAGTGATCGTTGGAAGCTAACGATTATAAAAAATTAGTTGTTGAACTTTGTTAGGATAAATGAACTTAATTAAATATCAATTAGTTTTAAAATAATTGAGTTATGATTAAGGATATAATTAAACCATCATCTATAAACTCTAAAATGATATGGTGTAAAACTTAATTTCACCTTTAAGTGATTTTGAAAAGAATTAAGGAATTCAAAACACTTTGAGAATTTTTCAAATGCAACGTAACGATTTTCATTTCATAAATAATGATATAAACTATGTTTATGTTTTTCAAATTATATTATGTTTTGATAAAACTATGTTTTTGTGGATACTAGAATATAAATTATAATGTAGGTTTATTAAAATTTCATTTTCATAACTTTTTGAGTTAAAAAAATGGGTTTAGTATTTTTAATTTTAGAATTACATTTAACTAAAATTATTTTAATTTGTGTTAATTAAAGTTTAACAATATAAAATTATATATATTTTTAATAAATTGATTGTTTCCTCTTCATAATTTTTTTTAGTGTAATTTTTTTTTAAAAAAATTGGCCCACTTGGGCCAGCGCTTTTTGGCTAGGGCTGAGGGAGGCATCTCACACGACTTGGATGAGCATGACCCTCATCCCCAAGCCATGGCCGATCTGAGCTCGCGAAAAGGTTCCCCGAAGCGCACACATGAGTGAGCAAGAGCGCATAGGTGCACCAGTGCAGGTGTGAGGCTGTGGCGGGGTCTGGGTAGTCCAAGGCCTGCGGGCGGGAGCCCGTGTATAGGGCCCCCTTCGTGCATGTTGTGTGATTTATGAGCACTCGTTGGGAGGCCCGGGGTTATAAGGGTGGAGAAAACCACACTCTGTTTCGATGTGGGAAGAATTTTTCGGTTGAAACTTGATCTGGACTGTTGGATCGCTTCGCGCGAGATCTAGGCAAGTTGTTTCTGATCCCGCGCTCATCCCTCAGCGACCGCATCTCTCTCTGTGGTTTTTGTCAAACATTCGATCATGAACTAACTAATCGTGGTCATTCGAGGTTTTTAAATTATCGCATCAAACATAGACCGTCCGATGAAACTTAGATCTAATCTAAGACGATCAATTATTTGAAACAGCGGACGCATCTCATCCCTTGGATCGATGTTGGGATCGATCTGGATTGTCCGTTTTTCCCTGGAATTTCCCCTAGCTGTGTCGTCTTCTTCCTCCATGCATGGGTTACACCAGTAACCCTACCCTATGGCACACCCCTTGTTTTCTCCACCTCTAACCACCGGGGACCCCCATGTCTCCTCGTTTTCTTCAAGCACGACACCCCCTTTGAATGCAATTCATGTGGGTACATTTTTTCATGGAAGTTGGTGTGTGAGATTTGTATATAAATAATCAAGACCTCTCAATTCTTCTCTCCCATTTAAGTATCCAGCGAGCCCGACCAACCCTCCCTGAATTCCTCCTTTCCCTAGTATTTAAATTAAGGGTTTTTTTTTCCTTTATTTTTTTCTCTGGGAATATATACACATTTATATTCGAAAAAAATATATTTTTTAACCATTCAGTTCAGTCCAAATGTTCTTAAATGTTGAACCAAGGCCTTCGGGTTCTCTGTTAATGAAATAGCTTAAAGAATGTTAGGATTATACCTAGACTCATTTTTTTTGTTTTGAAAATACATATATAATTTTGGTTATATGTATATACATCGGTTATATGAAGGAATGAGCATAACTTATCTACTTCTGTTATATGTATGAAGGTTGTGTATAATTATTCATGCCCTGCACATATTCACATACACTTAATTTCATATTTAAATAAGAAATATATTTTTAAAATTGTAAATATATGATTGAGTTTTTAAAAAATTATTTTTTTGTAGGTTTTCATAAACAAATTTTTATGACTAAGGGAATGACCTTCCCTATTCAAAATATTGTTGAAATAATATTCATATGGGATTAACACACATGGGTGTGCCAATATTTCAGTTTGATTTTTGGTACATACATATATTTTATATGTTGAGTGAACCTTGATTTCAATTATTAAGGTCCTTACACATTAAGTCTTGAGTTTAGGTGGAGTTTTAAAAACATAAGAAATAGGGTGTTAAACAAAACAAATATCCACATTTAAGAGTAACTTATTTTTTTCTGTATGTTTTAAATGATGTTTCTTATGGTGAAGTTCAGGATTTCTATCATGGACATTATTCATTATTATGAAAAGGCTTAACAATATTGAATGCTTTAGCATGTGTAATCTCAAAACCCTACTTGAGATTTTTGTTTCACCTTGTAATCAATTGGATGATAAAATTTTAGAATTTCACGAACAGTCATTCATGTGATAAATTCTAGTTTTCTATTCTTTTAGTAACATAGATGTCAATGTATGTGACATAATATTCCTTTCTTCTTTCCTTTTAATAGCAACCAGATGATTGTTAGCTTTGTTTTCAATCATCTAGAAGCCTTTCTCACTTATAGGATATATAAATTCAACTACTATGACCAAAAATGAATGAAAAATTCAAGGTGGTATGGGTCATCTTGAATATAAAACCCTGTTTAAGTAAAGTATTAATTTATGTGGCTCACATGAAAGCAAATACATATTAAGGGTGCACCGTGATAGCGCTCCAATGCAATGGGTAAAGAATTAATAATTAGAGATTATAAGCTTCACGATACCCTGGTGAATAACCTCGATAATTTTTCTTTATTGACACTATGGGGATGAACCTCAATGATATGTTCATGAATTTATATATGAAATGTTGAAGCCACATATTCATGTCACATTACAAGTTATTTTCACGTTGATATGCCTATTCTTTCACTACTCTTGCAATTATGTTTTTATCATTTTCTTTTTGATGTCACAAGTAAAAGTGTGGTGCATTATTCGTGTAAAATAGTAACCAATATATGAAATTGAAGTTTTATCCTTCACGCACAACTCTGATAAAGTAATACTCTTAACAGTTTAATTTGTGCTTAAACATTCATACGTCATACTTGTTCAGGATATCATTTAATAGCCCTTTTTGAAAATGTCCTAATTGATTCATGTATTCATGAAAATCATAGTTGAGTAATTTTATGTTATGTTACTTGTGTGACAGTTTTCTATAAGAGAATGTTATTTGGACAATTATTTAAAAAATTCATTCAAAAAATTCATTGGTTTATTTTAACCCCCTTATTGGGAATTCTTATTCTCACCCAATATTTTGAATTTTAAATTTTCAGGTAACAGCTTTTATCAGATGAATCATTTCTGAAGTTACTGGTTTCCCAGAGCCCGAACCAAACTCGATTCTCTGTATGGGACATGATGTGTGTTTATCAGTGCATGTTTTTGTTTTAAAATGACACATCATGTTCAGAAGGCACTGAATTCTAGTTTTTCTGGGGTCGGGTCTTCATATAATGCATGGAATTAAAATCATTTTATTTACAATATTGATAGAATAAAGTTCAAAAATCTCCACCTTGTAGATAAAATTCATTAAGATAAACACCTGATGTCCCTACATCACCTATAACACCCCAAGATTTTATAGTATGCCACTTCTTAAATAAATTCATTTTCTTTGATAGATTAAGTTGTATTAAATGCCAAAATATGTTTATGCTACACACAAAAATGAGTTGGCCTGCGTTACATGCAAGACCGAGTTTTACCAAACAACAATATATTATTAAAATATTATTATTTAATATAATTAAATATGACCAAGACATTAAGTTAGTGGTTATGAATAGTATTAATGAACTTATGAAAATATATGGTATAATTCATTGGTTCTAAATTAATAAAATGAATATAGCAACTAACTGAATATATATGAGAAGTTTTTTTAAAGAACTATTTTTATGCTCACAAAGTCATTTTATTCTAATAAATTAAATTTATTACTATTATAGATTGATATTAATGAAATATATATATAATATATTAAATAAAATATTTTTGATATTAATATAATATATTGGAGAGGTATAAGATAATAACAAAACTAATATTACACATAAAACCTATTTTTTAATTAAAATAGTTTTATCATCTTTTAATGGAGAACCTATTTTAAATCCAATTTTTGACAATTTGATGAGTCCTATTTGAAAAAATAATCTTCATATTTTAAATATAAATATATAATTTTACATTAGTTAAATTTTTGGTTTTTTTATGATAAGTTTCATGTTTTGATGAATAGTGAGAAATACTAAATTTTAATTGAAAACAACATTTTTTCATCAAAATAATTTATAGTGTTAAATTATATTATTGAATGTTTTTAAAGTATAAATAGATTATTTTCACCATTTAATACAATTTAGGTTATTGAAATCAATTTTACAATGAATTTAGATATAAAAATGTATCAATATTTTGTAGGTTTAAACATTAATAACTCGTTTTCTCACGCCGTCAACAAGATTTATTTTAAATTAAATATTACAAATTCAATGTTTTGAATTATGAAAAATGGATTCTATATTTGTAATTAGTGGGTAAAAATTATGTAAAAAGGTTTCTTTTATTTTTGGTCATATAAATAGTAAAATTTAGTAATATTTTAATTACCACAGTTAAGGATAACTAGGTAATTATGGATATAAATGATATTATAAAATTACCCCAACACTTTTCCTAATTTCATTTAATGATTGGTTTTATACCAATATCATCATTAGGCCGAAATTATACTCTTTTTAAGCCACTTGGATGAGAATAAGACATTTATTATATTTTATTTAAAGATAAGTTAAAAATGTCATACTCATGTTTTTAATAAGTATTAAATTTTTAATACATGGTTATAGAAATGATAAATTAGACTATACATATTCATTTTAAAGATAATAAATTTATCTTCATCATGATAATGTATTTAAATTTTTTAGAGAAGAAATAATTTAATTAAATGCTTTCATAATAATGACGTAGTAATTAATAAATTAATGGAAATAAAAAATAAATGATATTAAAAACATTAAAATAAATAAAATTTGACATAATTAATGACATCCATGAATTTTATAGAAAATTTAGAAATTTTAGTGATATATTATTGGTGTTGGTATGAAGTTATCTTGAAGTTAGGATATTTTTTAAAAAGACAAATATTGAATAGTATCTAAAATGAAAAAACATATACATTGAAATAAATAATATTTTATTAAATGATATAAAATTCATAAAAATATAAATTCGGCCAAATAACTACAATAAGGTTAAATATATCATCAATTATTCATTTGGGGTTCATTTACCATTTTATCGTAACTATATTATCCCTAAAAAGTAAAATAATTTTTCATGGTAAGAGTTAAAGGGTTTAACTAAGGGTTATAGACAAATGATAAGGTATACATTATGAAAGAAACATGTATAAAAACTTTTTTTTTAGATGAAATAGTCCCATAATCATATTAGGTTTTAAATAACTCACATTTAATACAATTTTAATTTAAAATTAATATATATTAATTTAATATTTTGGGAGTTTCCTAAAATGCCCCACCTAAATTATAAAGGGGAACTTTCTACCTCACATCCTTACACCAATTTGAACCTTCTTTATCGACCAAACCCTAACCATTAATCTTCTTAACTTCCATATACACATATTAGAGGTCATGTTCTTCTCAAAAGACTAACCCAAGCGTCTCTAAGAGGAGATCTATAGAGACCCAACATTAGAAGGCCCAAAGCTGGGGTCTACTACTATTGCATTGACATGATTACAATGAATTAAATCCCAAAGGTCTGAGAGTTTAGCAGTTTCGGTAAAATAGATATATACATGAGAAAATAATAACCTAATTACTATATATTTTTCTTCTTATTTATAAATTAATTGCATTGAGGATAACTCTAATCTAGTTAGTAAATCCCTACATATCTTTCATAGTATGTTTCATGGATTCCTAGGTAAATAAATATAATAAAGGTGAGATAAAATGATTAGTAAGATCAAAATATAGTGGACGAAAAAGTGAATCAATGATAATAATAATTATGAAATGGTGAATAACTGAAAAGTGAATTTTGAAGGAAATGGCCTTCCCAAAGAACACACCCGACGTGCTCGCGGTTTTTGAATATTTTCTGACCGTTGCTTCTTCCGCCCCCGAACCTATGGTGGCCTTGGATCCGACGATCGATCCGGGCTCGGGGCCTCTGGAAGCAATCTCCTCCCCTTCCCCCCCATTGATCCCCATGATCTTTTCCTCATCAGCAGCGCCCTATAGTATCCTCCAAGGAGGCTCTGTGTGGGGAGTCCTCTAGAACTACTCTCCCTTGTTTCCAGAATATTGATCTGTTTTCTCATTCGGTGTTGACGGAGGGATCTCACCTGTCGCAGGACGCCCCTGCCTCATTCTTCACCGCTGCTTCGGTTGGTTTGAAATGGACCCTTGTGGCGAGGTTTGGTGCGGGGATTTCTCCCCTCTCAACTTTCAAGAAGTTCATGGCCTCCTAGGGTTTGCAAGCAGCGGCTCGCTTCTCGGTGATTCATCGGAAGTCATTCTGTCTGGTTCTTGCATCTGAGGTGGATTTCATTCAGGATTGGTGAAAAGCCCCTCGGGTGATGGGTAGATGGCATTTCAATCATTCACACTATTCTGTGGAGGTTCATAGAGGGAAAGAAAGCTTGTGGGCTGTGTTTTGGATTAGCCTTCTAGCGATCCCTCTTCCTTTCCAGAATGGAACCTTCCTCAGGGCCATTGGTGCTTCTTTTGGGGGTTTTCTCTCTATGGATGAGCGCACCTGCCGTAGGGAGGAAACTATGGTGTCTCAGATATGCATTGATCTTGATCTCTCTCTTCTGATCCTGGAGAAGATCTATTTGAAGTTTCAGGATTTCACAGACTGGTCCCAGGACATTTTTTACCCAGGGTTTCCTAGGTTCTTCTCATCATGTCTTCTCCAGGGTCATTTGGCCCTGTGCTGTGGGAAACATCACCTTAGTGGCCCCCTATTTCATTATAGTGGCTCAATGCATGGAACTCTTCTCCCTCAAAATTGTGAGGGGTCCGGTTCTACCCCGGTTCAGCCTGCTCCCCCAGATGTCTCCTTTTATCCGGTTTCTCCCTTTTGTTGCATGCCCTCTCCCACTTTCCTGGCATCTAGCACTCCTTCCCTCACCCCAGTGACATGTCCTCTGCTGTGGACCATTTCACCATCGCCTAGCTCGGAGGTGCTCAATTTTCTAGATCTGGTTTCCCCCAAGCCGAGTGGCAAGTGGCCAGGTTCTTTGGTGTCTCTTGAGCGGTCATGGTCTTCCTCTCAGTTGCTGCTCACAGGGGTGTTGCTAGAATTGTTCTTGCCGTCCCCCTTGAGGGCTTGACTGCTTATTTCTGGCTTATTTCCTTGTCATCTCTGGATTCTCGCCATGCGCTATGGGCCAAGGTTGATGGGGTTCAGGGAGTCGACCTCCTTTCATTGGATTATCACCCTTGTCCTAGTTGGAGACCAAGCAGAGCTCGGAAAGACTTCGGTGACTGGGGTCTCACCAAGTCAACTACCTTAGTTCCTAGTGCTAGTTCTTCATCCTCTATTACGTATGGCACTCATGTGCCAGTGGAACTGGGTCCCCAGGTTGGGTTTTCACCCTGTGAGGTAAGGTGAAAATCCCCTAATTCCTCTTCTAGGTTCTTCTCAAAATCATCAGATCTCTCCGATATGAGTCTGTGGGTGTGTACAAGGTATATGTGAACGAAGATGTTGGATAGGGAATTTCCTTCACTTTTCTTGGAAGAGACCACAGTGCCTGGGGCCAAATCCAGGCCTCTCTTGTTGAAATGATTCAAATTCTCATTTGGAACACCCGAGGTGTTGGGGAAAGGGTGAAAACGGATTTTATATCCTCAGAATTTAATAGAAACAAAGACAAAATGGCAGTGATCCTCGAACACAAATAGGACCCTACCAAGATTTCTGAGTTCACTCATAAGGTGAAAATGCATGCTTCCATGCATGTGAACCTGATTAAAAAACATATATTGATTTTCTGGCATTGGGAAGTTACTATGGACATGGTCCATATGGGAGTCCAATATATCACTATAAAAATTACGTTTGGCAGGACTCTCTTTTTGCCTCCTTTGACTATGGAAGCTGTGATTCTCAGAGAAGGGATGTTTTGTGGTCCGATCTGAATGCTTATGATCCTGGAGACCATCCCTAGGTGGTGGGGGGGATTTTAACATTATTTCCCTCTCAGATGAGATTAAGGGTTACAGGTACATTCCAAGAAGGGCTAGCATGTCCTTCTCTCAATTCATGGCTCACAAAGGGTAGTCAGACTTAGGCTATTCAAGAGACCCGTTTACTTGGTGAAACTAACACAAGGGTGACAGTCAAACCTAAAGTATACTCGACCATTGTATTGCGAACATCCATGCCATTTACTTTTTTCCAAATGAAAAGGTGGCCAAATTGACTCATAGAATCTCTAATCACTCCCCGCTCTTGTTATCCTTGTGCAGGAGGGAGGTTTTGCAAGAGATGTTCCACTTCTCTAGCTAGTGGTCGATTTTCCCGGGCTATCATTGGTTGGTTAGGAACATCTGGGCCGAACCGTCTCAGGGCCACTTCTGGATGGCTTTTCATTCCAATTTAAGGTGCCTCAAGAAGGAACTTCAAATCTGGGCTTGGTCCCTTCCTTATTTGGATCAGGTGTTGGATGCACTCATTCTTGAAGTCGATCGGCTTGAGGCTAGCCTTGAAGAGCTCTAGGAAGTCTCTGTTTTTGGAGATATTGTGGAGAAAAGAAAAAACATGGCAGTCATGGTTCTCTCGTAGGAGTGAAAGGAAAGGGAAGGCTTGCGGGTCAAATGGCTCAATGAAGGGGACAAGAATACCGTTTTTTCCATGTGTGCATTTAAGAGATGAGGTGTGTTATCAAACCAAACATGGCTCTGGTGGATGAATCTTTCACAGATGACAGATAGGTAGTCGGGGGATTGGATCATTCTCATTTTAAGGATCTTCTTACTGGTCCATCTGAGTTCATGGCCCAAGGGTATCCCTCTAGGGAAGCTTAGTTATGGGAGGGGATTCCATGACTCGTGTCTACCCAGGACAATAGCCTACTAGAAGGTATTCCCACGAAGGAGGTTATTGATGAGGCAATGCTGAGCCTGGATCTAGAGAGTGCATCAAGTCCCGATGGGTTCCCTGTATCCCTCTACAGGGGCTCTTGGGAGGTTTTTAGGAGTTATATCATCCGCACCATCCAGGACATCATCTGTGGGGGTGTCCTTCCTTGGATCGCCTTAGCTATGACCCGCGTTCTTCTCCCAAAGATCAAATATCCACTCTCCACCATTATCTTCCTATAATCATGGGCAATTTCCCTTACAATATCCTGTCATCTGTCCTCAACATGCAGTTTTCCAGAATTCTTCCCAGGTGGATTTCCATGGAGAAACATGGGTTTGTGAAGGAACATTCCATTTACGGTGTGGTGGTGCTGGTGCAATAAATGCTGAAAGATCTTAACTTCAAATATCGATGTTCCATCATGGTCATTATGCTAGACATGAGAAAGGAGTACAATATGATGGAGTGGGGTTTTATCAATAGGGTCCTTACAACGATGGGTTTTTTCATCTTGGGCCTCTGACCTCATCTTCAGATGAGTTAGCTCCTCATGGATGGCTGTTTCATTCATGGGGCTTACTCACAGCATTTTCAAGGCCATCCAAGGTCTAAAACAAGGTGACCCTCTATCTCAGAGTATCTTTATTCTCATTCAATATACCCTTAGTAGGTTGATCAACAAGGGTATTTCCGATGGGGTCATCATTCCCATTCGTATGAAGTTTAGGCTCCATTCCACGTCGCACTTGATGTTTGCTGATGATACAGTTATCTTCATGAATCTAGGGAAGAGATATATCCAAGTAATTAACAAATTATTAGAGGAATATTTCTCTTGGAGTGGACATATCATCAATAGAGAGAAGATAAACTTTTATGTTTCTGATTCATGCTATGAAAAAAGATTACGTGATCTGAGTATCAGTTTGAACATGTTGTGTGGAGTCTTCCCCATGTATTATCTCAGCACCCCTATGTATCCAGGTGGACTCTGTATTTGGGACTTCGACAATGTGATGCACAAAATCACCAGCTGTATTATAAACTTAAAAAAAACACTTCCTATCCTTCGGCAGCCACATCTCTCTTGTCAGCAGCGTTCTTTCAGCAATTCCAGTGCATGCTCTTGACGCCTCTACTGTGCCGAAGGGTGTCATACAATCCATTGATAGGATCCTTGATCATTTCATGTGGGATTCCCATTCATAGGGGAAGAGACATTGGGTCTCATGGAGGAAGATGGAAAGGCCAATTCGTGAGGGAGGGATCATTGTCAATGGCTTGGTGGTCACAATCCAGTTCATGCATGCGAGGATCCCCTAGGAGATTATCGAGGAGCGTACCTTGTGGGGGAATCATATGTCCCAAAAGCAATGAACCAGTTCTACTTCTCCTTCCACAAATGGGTTTTCCTTATGGTCCTCTTTGTGTAGTATCATTTCTAACATCCTTCCTCATTCACAATGGATCATTGGTGAAGGCAACATAATTTACTGGTTTCATAACTGGTCAGGTAACTTGCTTGCCTTTCCCAGGTGTCCTGCTCCTATGATCTCCTTCAAGGAATCGATCCACTATCCATCATTTTTAAGATCAGTTTTGAATACGTCTCCACATGAACTGTTGGACTCCATTCTCATTACCTCGGAGCAGGATATCTGTGTTTTTACCCCATCTATGTCAGGGAAATTTAACTCGAAGGACTATCGTAGGATGACTGTCTCCCAGGATCAGTATAATAGAAGGAATGAGATCATCTTGTGCAAAAAAATCCCTACTAAACTCAACTTTCTCACCTGGAGAATTCGAAACAATATTTTAGAGTCTAATTATAATGTCAAACGCCTAAGTATCTCCATGGCCTCCTTTTGTCAGTGTTGTTTGGATAGAAAAGAAGAGAACACGAGCCATATTCTTTCTTGAAGGGGTTTAGGAGAGCATGGTTTGGATTACCATTGGAGTTTTTACAAATTACTCTCCCCAGGTGTCCATCATTGATGTCTTCCTGGAGCACTGGTTTCAGGGGTCCGTGGGTTCTGAGGTGGAAAAGATGGCATAGTCCTTAATCTTTAACATGGGCTGGTGGTGCTTATGGCATGCCAGGAACTGAGCCAGGTTCGAGGGGATTAGTTCCACTGGTAGGTCCATCGTGGGTAGAGTTCGGTACATGATGGTTGAGTTGATTATCCATTCTGGTAAATGGATGGAGGCTCCATCCGTTCGCTTGTTGGGTGTCCCTGTGGCTGCAGTTCTTCCTTTTATTTCCAGGGGAATTTGGGTTCGATGAGTTCCTCCTGAGTTCAGTCTGAAGCTCAACACAGATGGGTCCTGTGTCCTGGGGGACATGCATGGTGGTGAGGTGGTTTGTGATGCTAGGGGAAGTGTTGTCCTGGCATTCACAGCTCACATTGGGAGTGGCAATTCTGTTCGAGTGGAGGCTAGAGCTGTTCTCTCAGGTCTGTCCATCTGCAGGGAACGTGACATATCTATTTCCCAGGTGGAGATTGATTATATGATTATCCATGATGCTTTACTTGGTAAAGGCTCCATCCCCTGGTCAATCTCTTACATCATTCAACAATGTAAGCCCCCCCCCCTAAGCGAAAAAATTTTGGTCACCCACACTTGGTGGGAGGGGAACAAAGTGGCAGACTATTTGGCCTCCCAGGCGACTCTTGATACCCTGTTTAGTTTCCTTTCTGATGCTTTCTTACATAAACATGAGGGGGTGAACTTGATTATGGCTGATGCCATTGGCTTGCATTACATTAGGCCTCCTTAGGTCATGGATGATCTCCTTTCTTGTGTCCTTTTGTCCTAATAATAAATTTATAATGGTGATGACTATGGTGAATAACTGAATTCACATGCCATATAATCAATAAAATAAGAAAGAGGTGCATAAACAACATGACATGGTAATAAATGAAAACACATGACATTAAAATAACTATACAAGAAAAAATAAATATGGTAAGGTAAGAAAATAAAACACATGCTATATAAATAATTAAAAATGAAATGTATCCATAGATATGTTGACACAAAATCTCATGGATGAATAATAAATGAAACTAAATCAGGTAAATGCTTTATTAATGAAAGTCATGTCTACAGCACATGAAAAACTATATCATCAAGACCTTTCACATGACGTTTAAAATATTCTGATTGGAAAAAATAATTTGTCTCATGAGAACCAATCGATGCATTTAGGATCTATATAATGTTCAGTCTCCTCCCATCATTTATTTTCAAAATTATTCCTTAAATTCAATAATCAAAATTAAAAATATGCCTTATCAAATATCTGCATTAAATAAAGAAGATGAAATTATCAATATTTTCTAAAATAATAAAATAACTATCGAAGTAGACATCATATGTAAAATTGTATCTGGTTTAAGAAATAGTAACATCCATGATGAAGGAAATTGATAATTATGGGTAAATTCAATGTTCAATGATCAAATGAGACTGAATATTTCAAGGGGAATGAAAAATAATTCAAGGAAGTGAATGTGAATACTATCCATAGAAAAATCAATAATAAACCATTCAAAGGAAGAGTACAGATGATATCAATAAAAAATGTTACGTGGAGTAAAAATAAAGGGTTCACTACTACAAAATATTCCTTTAAAAGTTCTAGAATAGTCCTTTATCAATTCTAATAAAACACTGACAATATGAGTGTGGTTAAAAGTTCAAAACTTTATCAGCGCTAAAAAATCCCTGTTAAAGTCCCCCTTTAACAATGATAAAAAAACAATATTAAAAGGGTCCTTTAACAACAATTTTTAGTGATGTTAAAGGGGGCCTTTAATAACACTTTTTTAGTGATGATAAAGGCAGCACTATTAAAGGGTGTAAAATTATATTTTTTTGGACACCTATGAGCTTGACCCCCTTTATCAGCGCTTCCATGAAGCCATTAATAGTGCTCCACCACCCCTTTATCAGCGCTTTTCACCCCGCCACCTTTAACATCACTTTGTAAATTTCAATCCTTATGCGCATCTTAATGGATTCAAACCATACACCTCTCCTTCGAAGACAGAACACCTTTACCACTACACTATGCTGTTTTGATGTCTATTTAAGGAAATTTCTGTTTATATACATATATTTATTTACATATATTTATATAATTATTTTAAAATACATTTATACAATATATATGTGTGTGTGTGCTATATATACTTTTATTTATTTAAATATATTATATATTATATTCTTTCATATATAATATAATATAATATAAATATAAATCTCTTTATTAATAAACACATATGTATATGTATATATAATAAAAAAATGGCTAGATATTATTTTAAAAACAAATTTAGAATATGTATTTATTTAAATATATTAGAATATACATTTTTTTTAAAATATGTTTATATATGTATTTATATCAGTGATTTATTATAATTAAACATAATAAACTTGCATATATTTAATTATAAATAACATTAAATTATTAAAAATGACAAATTTTCAAAACCATAATATCAATATATAGTCAATACCTAGGAATTAAATTAGTTACCACCAAAAAAGGCAATAAGACCCCCTTAAAATAGTTTGAAAATCCATCGAATGTCAAAAAATGAGGGTACCATGACAAAAAACTCTATTTTTTGATATCTTATTAGATTTTTTGCCTTTAAACCTGTGATAGAGGTTTACCATTGTCACTAAGGGTGTAGATCTCTTCAAAAAAATTATTTGATATGTGGTAGAGCATAAATTGACAGCCAGATCAAATGTTATGACTGTTTGAGGTTTGAGGTACGTTTTTAAATTATTTTATATACTTCATTATTTTGTTAATTTTGTTAATTTTGTATCATGAAATTGATATTTAATTACTATTAATCATAAATAATAAAGAAAATTATTAATTAAAAATATATTTTTTTATTTATTTTGTAATACATGTTCACAAAATATCTTATATATTAAGGGTAAAATTATATTCACCTTATCTAAAACATATTTTAAAAAATATATATTGTATTTATATAAATATAAATATATTTATATATTAATATATAATTCTTAATGATTTTTTTAAGTATAACTTTATCAGTGAAACTAAAAAAGTAGTGATATAGAGTGGTCTTTATCAGAACTTCGAAAAAAATGCTGATAAGGACCCCCCCTTTAATAGTGTTTTTCTACAAGTCCTGTTAAACGATCCCATTTATCAGTGCTTTTTTAAAAGTGCTGATAACGGTCCTCCTTTAAAAATGTTTTTTTATCATTATTAAAGACCTTCTTTAATAATGTTTTTTAGTGCTATCAAAGGGGTTCTTTAACATCATTTTTAGCTAGCGTAGTTATAGTCCTAGTATTGGATAAATCTAATTTTGTAGTAGTTTCTGTTGATGCTGATTAATAGAAATGCTATAAAACTATCATAAAAAAAAATTGGGTAAAATATCCTATGATTATGAAAACCTTTTGGAAAAAAATTTCTTTGAAAATCACTTTTGAAAAAAATTTCTTTATAAAGTAACCTTTTAGACATGAAAGGGAAGCTTCAATGAAATGATGATATGTAAATCCGTACTTATTGTGTGAGGTAAAAGATCATTCTATTTGCACGGTTAAAGGTTAGAAAAAAACATTATTTGAAAAGAGAAAAGAATATTCCTTTGAAAACAATGTTCAAAGACAAAAAGGATAAAAATTTCTTTACCAAATAATTTTAAAAATATTTTTGGAAACATTTTATTAAAACATGATTTTTAAAATAAAACAGGTTCTCCAACTAAAGAGATAAATAATGTGGGGTTTTCCTAAAAAAATTCTAAAACATTTTCAGTACCAAAGAGTGTAAAAATGGTAATAATACTTGAAGATAGTCATGAATTACTAGATAATAATGAAAAGGTTTGTTGAAAAATTGTTATAAAATTTAATCTAATGGAAGTTCCATTACAAGATCATTAGTACTATTATTAAGGAAAATAATCTTTAAATATCCCAAGGTGTCCTATAAAACTTAGAAATTTTTTAAATAATATGCCTCATGAAGGAATAATGTTGAATGGAATATTCAAATACAATGATGATAAAATAACTCGTGATATTATATATCAAAATGGGTAGTATATACACCGCACAAAATAATCAATTTTTGCGTATGACACTTATCTCATAGATGTAAAAAATGATATGAGAATCCATTAATTTGAGTTTCCTTTTGGGTGAACATCCTTTAAATTCTTGTATAATAAACTTATTTTAAATATAAAATTTATTGAGAAAATTTTTCAAGTTTATAATTAATTTTATTTCACTTTTTACTATGTTTTATACAACTACTTGAAAAATTTTGTTTACGTTGGTGGTTTAGAAAAATTTCGGATTATGTATCAAAAACAACATTGGTAGGTCAACTATGGTTAAAGGGGTCATTATATAACATATAAAAAATAATAATAATGAAATAAGTTTCATATTTTTTCATTAATTATTCATTTAAAATAAATAATTAAATATGGTTACGAAAAACAATCCAACGTTACCATCATGGAGATGGTAGGTTGTATGTAGGAATGAGTAATGCTCTTATTTTTCAATGATTGTTATGGGGAGAAGTTAATTAACACCATGTCTTTCCAAAATGATCATTATATCATAAATAAAATATTATTAAATCATATATACTTTTATATAAGATTATTGTGATGTAAAATGAATCACATCGTGTTGAGGAGATGGTAGTCCATATGTCCACGAAAGGCATTATAACTTTTTAAGTGTGTGAAAGGGTAATAAAGAAAATTTTATATATATAAATAGTATAAATAAAGAAAGGTAATTATTTCATTAATATAATATGAAGTTTTTTTATGTCACATATTTTTAATTATAATCATCATTTATACATTCCGTGGATCGTGTGAACAAATCACATCGCTTTGAGGGGGCAGTAATCCACACTTCCTCAAACAAAGTTATCGTATTAAAAAATTGTAAAGTATTACAGATATGTGTTATAAAATAATTAAATAAGTATAAAGAAATAATAAATATCATAAATATAAAATATAAACAGAGTGTCTATCATAATTTCCAACCATTAAAGTTGGTAAAGTATAATGGACAATCATCATTTCGTGAGGCAGTAGTTTGTCGTACACAAAAACAATATGTTTGTTACCGATTGGATGGAAGTGTCTGTAAGTGTAGGTATAACCTTTAGAATAACAAAATAATAGTATATTATGGATAAGTGTGTTGTTATATAATAATATAATAATAATATATGAGGGTTGGAGAATGGAAATAAAACTAGAAAGCTTGAGAGAAGACATTACCTCTTAATCGGGAAACTACTTTTGGTTTCTACCAAAAGGATTCCTTGGAAGTATTTTTACTAAAATGGTGGCTTAACGTTCTATTGGAGGGATTTTGGGAAGCTATATGGGATGATATTTATCAAATCTAAGTGTTTTGAAATGTGTCAAGAATGGGGAGAGGTGGCGGCCTTTTATAAGGGGGGAAAATGACTCACTTGGTCTTTTGAAATCAAGTTAGGTGTACCCATGTTTTAACAAAAACAATTTCTTAAAAAACCAACAAAATTCAATAATGGAAGTCTAATTTCCTCTCTATGTCCATAAAATTGGTCTTGGAGAAGTTTCTAGGTCATTTTACCCCTTAAGTAAAAGGTTTAGTCCATTATTAAGCTTAATTTTACCTTAATAATTGTAATTAATTTTAATCACTTTAAATAATATTTTTATAAAATCAAATTTGGACAAATTAGAAATTAGAAATTATTTTTCTTCCAAATATGGAATACATTTTTACAAATTCAAATCCCAGAAGTGGTAGTAATTAATTTAAATTTAATCCTGAACATGTGACGACAAGTCTTGTGTTTAAGGTAAAAAGGTATAAAAGTTTTATATTTTTCCTAATAAATTTAAAAATTAAAATTTATTCCAATGATATACATTTTATTAATTTATAAAAATATTATCTAATTAAACTTTAAAATCAATTAGAATTATAATTTAACCTTATAAATAAATTAGATAAAAAAGTAGTTTTAAACTAAAATTCATTATTTTTAACTATTCATTAAATATGAAATGTTTCAGAAAAATATCAAAAATTCACCCTAAAATAATTTATATATTTTTATTTCGAAGATTAAGTTTTTTTCACATATTAAATCAATTAAACTGTCAAAATTCTATTTTAAAATGGGTTCTCTATTAAAAGGTGGTAAAATTGCCTTTATAAAAATATAGGTTTTATTTGTAAAATAGGGTTTATTCTAATTTTATGCATATCACACATAATGTATTAATATAAAAAAATTGTTCAATATATATAGTATATATTTCATTAAAATAATTCATTAATTTTAATTAAATTTGTTTATTAAGACAAAACTCCTTTTGATGTATATAAATAACAATATTTCGTTTTTTATCCAATTGGTTCTTATTTTCATTTATCATTAGTTGGTAACCAATGAATTCATTTTATATTTATATAAATAAATCATTTTCATAAGTTAGTTAATACTATTTATGACTACTAACATAATGGCTAGGTTATATCATATTATATAAAATAATAATATTTTAATAATACATTATTATTTGGTGAAAATATGTCTTGTGTGTAATTGAAGCTATCAAGGAAGGTCATTTTTGCATGTAACACAAGAAATTGAGGATGTACACTCTTGCATGTAACATTATCTATCAAGGAAGGCATGTATTGCATGAAACACAAGCTAACACAATGTTTCATGTATTGAAATACATAGAATCTATTTTAAATAGTAAATATTTTATAAAGTATCAAGATATTATATTACCATAAATGTTAGGTGTCGTGTGTCATACATGCTATTGAATAAGAGGATCATACATTAGACTTTCAGGTCATAACATTCTCCCAACCTTATTTAAATTACATCCTCACAATTTAAACTCGATCATGGTGATAGACTGTTTGATACTTCCTATCTTTTAAATCCCACATCCTGAGAAGGGTTTATAAGTCATCCTCAATAAAAGAGAATAAAAATTATATAGGTCAGATGTACTACCATTTAACTAGGTCTCTAATAAGAGAACATCAGTGTAATGTAGAGATACGTACTTGCAGGAAAAATGTTAATATTTATAAGGAGTGAATGAGGTCATCAATTACAAACAAGTGAATGATCAATGGAAAGTTGAGGACCTCAAATCCATAAATCTGTGATGATTTAGAAGACCACAGATTCAATAGAAATTAATATATTAGGAAAAAAATTATTTTTAAGACATTTTCCTAATATTCGGTAATTATTTTACTACTTAAGAATATAATGTAATATTCTTACATGATAGGTTTCAATTTCATATGATAAAATATTAAATGTTGGATTATCTTTGATCAAATTCTAATTCATTCCTTTCCTCCTAGAAATTAATTACCAATAATGATTCTTTTTATGCCCGAAGCACTAAAAGAAACATTTAAAGGATCGAGAGGCCTATAAAAGAGTGAAAATTCTAACTATTTTCTTTAGCTACCTTCCAAAACCAATATGGTTAATAGATTAATATCTAATCCTAAAAAGTGAAACTACTGGTTTATCATTAACATTTATTCATAAAATTTTTTAACTAAAAACAATGAAAAAATAACCAGGAAATATCATATGTTAGAGGTCAGAAAGAAAAACCCTTATCATCATTTGGTCATGGGTTTAAGACCCGTAGCCTTGCCAGATTTGATTGGTTATCACCCAGCTTACAGGTCATTCGTTTCTTAAAAAAAATTATATATTTCCTATAATAAATATGATATAAATCCTTTAAATTAGGTTATTCTTAAAATATAATTTTAACTAAATATTTCAATACAACCCAAATACATAAATACTTCAACCACTTATTTCCTCATAGATATTTCCATAGACTAGAGATTATCCATAATATAATTTATTGGATTTTTAAATCATGATACCTTATTTTCAATCTAAACACCATAGTTTTATCCTAGGTTATTCATTGTCAAAATCCATCATGGTGGTTTTTAAAGAAAAAATATAAATTATCCTAAACATATCCCCCAGGAATGTCAATGTTGTGGTGCAGTAAGGCCCATTGTTGTATACCAGGTTACCCCAAGTTAGGCTCAAAATACCATGTCATAGTTATTAATCCTAGATACATATGTATCAAAACCACATACACTTGTATAATCCAGACATGGATGTATTTCTAGAAAGAACCACATAATCTCTACCTTACCAAAATTATAGGATTTTATTATATACTTAAACCTCAAGTTCTACCTTAGGTCTATGTTCTCTGACCTATGTTATCCTAAATCAAGTTCCCAAGGATGATACTAAACTTCCTCTGATACCAATAGTAGTAACCAGACCCCAGAAGGCCCAGAGTCAGTTTCTACTACTATTATATTGGAAATATTACAAGGAATTAAATCTCGAAGGATCGAGAGTTTAATATTCTTGGTAAACGAGATACATACATGAGAAAATAATACAATAATTAAAACATAATTTTTTATTCCTTATAAATAAATAGCTTCAAGGATAAATCTAATCAATCTAGTAAATCCATGTATATCTTTCAAATTATGCTTCTTGGATTCCAAGGGAAATAAACATAAAAACGAGGATCTTGAATTCTTAGTTTGGGAAACATATAGCGGAAATAATAATGAATCAATGAGAATAATAATTATGACATGGTGAATAAATGAAATCACATTCCATATAATCTATAAACTAAGAAGGAAGTTCACTATATAAACAATAAAATTAGAAGGAAGTTCATAAATATTATGGAAAGGTAATAACTGAAAACACATTCTATTGAAATAACTAGAAAAGGAAAAATAAATATGGAATGGTAAGAAACGAAACACATTCTATCTAAATAACTGAAAATGAAATGTATCCATAGATATGACGATGTAAAATATCATGGATGAATAATAACTAAAACTAAACGAGGGAAATGATTTCTTAATAGACATAATGTTTGAGGCACATGAAAACATATACCATCAATAACTTTCACAAGACAGTTTAAACAATTCTAATTTGTGAAAATAATTTTTCCCATGAGAACCTATCAATTCAATGAGGACCTATATAAATTCTGGGCTCCTCCCATCATTGCCTGTCCAAATGATTCCTCATATCGAATAATCAATATAAATAATATTCCTTATCAAATATCTATATTGAATAATGGATTTGAAATAGTCAATATTTTCGGAAATAATAAAATAACTATCACAGTAGACATTGTATGTAAAATGGTATAGGTTTTAGGTAATAATAATTTACACTATGAGTGAAATGGATAATTAAGGGGAAATTAAATGTTCAATGATCATTGAAGACTGAATATTTCAAGGGGAATAACAAATGATTCAAATAAGTCAATGTGAATATTATCCTTGGACAAATCAATAATAAGCCACCGAGAAGAATAATAAGTATGGTATCATTAAAGAAATCTCTAGTGGAGTAAAAATAAATGGTTATTGTTTATGAGGAATAGAAATACTATAAAATGTTATTTAAAAACAATCCTTGAAGAAAATATCCTTTAATTATGAAAAACCTTTTGGAAAATTTTTTCTCTAAAATTCAACTTTAAAAACAGTTTCCATTAAAATTGTCCTTTTATACATGAAAAGGAATCTTCAAATAAATTATGGGGGTTAAATCTGTACTTGTCATATGACGTAATAGAACATTCTTTTTTCTTTGTTAAAGGTTAAAAAAATTAATTACTCATAAAGTGATGAAAAGATTCCATTGAAAACAATGGTAAAAGAAAAAAAGGGTAAAAACTCCTTTACCAAATCATTTTAAAAACATTTTTGATTTTTATTTGTTAAAGAATGGGTTTTAGATGAAAACATTTTCTCTGACTAAAGAGTGAAATAAAGTTGAGTTCTCTTAAAATCATTTTCTAAAAAATTTTGAGTACTAAAGAGTGGAAAAAATAGTACTAATACATAAAAATGGTCATTAATAACCAGATAATTATGAAAGGATTTATTGAAAATTGGATATATAATATCCTAGAATAGAAATTCCATTGAAAGATCATTAGTACTAGTCATAAGGAAAATAATCATTAAACTTCCCAAAGTGACCCATAACACTCTAAAACAATTTAAATCATAATCCCGATGAAGGAATAATATTGAATGAATATTTTAAATACCATAAAGATAAAATAATAATTGATATAATATTTCAAAATGGGTAGTAGATACACCGCCAAAAATAATTAAATGGTGAACAAGACATTTATCTCATAGATGTAAAAAGATAGATGTAAATACCTTACCTTGAGTTTCATTTTGGGTGAACGTCCTTTTAATTCATATATATTTAAAATATGTTAATTTTCTAATTTCTTGAGAAATTTTTTCATTTTTTAAAATTACTTTTCTTTCACTTTATACTATGTTGTATATAACTACTTAAACAATTTTGTTTACATCAGCTGTTAACACGAAATTCGGATTATGCGTCAAAAACAACATTGGTAGGTCAACTATTGTCCAAAGGGGTCATTATATGACATCTATAGATAAATAATCAAGAAATAATTATCATATTCGTTCATTAATTATACCTTTAAAATAAATTATTAAATATGGTTATAAAAAATGAACCAACGTTACAATCATTGTGAAGGTAGGTCATACGCATGCATGAGTGACGTTCTTATTTTTCAATGATCAATATGGAAAGAAGGTAAGTAACAAAAAATATTTCTAGAATGACCAATATAACATTAATACTACATTATTTAATCATATATACTTATATATATATAATTATTGTGGTGTAAAACGAATCAAATCGTGTCGAGGAGGCAGTATCCCACACATCTATGACTGACGTTGTCACTTTTTAAGTGTGTGAAAGGTTAATAAAGAAATTGATATAGATATATATATTATATTTCAAAAAAGGTAATAATTTAATTTATATCATATAGGGGTTTTTTATTTTACATATTTTTAATTATAATCATTATTTATTCATTCCATGGATCGTGTGAATGAATCACATTGCTTTGAGGGTGCAGTAGTCCACACTTCCTCAAACGATGTTATCATATTAATGAAAAATGGAAAGTATTAAAGGTATGTATTTTAAAAGGATTATATTATAATAAATAATCAATAAATATCATTTACATCATATAAAAATATATTCTCCATCATAATGTCCAACTATGAAAGTTGGTAATGTGAAATGAACAATTGTCATTTTGTGAGGAAGTATTTCACTATACACAGACACAATATGATCAATACACATTAAATGTATGTATGTGTATGTGTAGGTATTACCCATAGAAAAAACATACTATTATATTGAGGATATGGTTTTTTATTCAATAATCAAATAATAAGAAATGAGGGGTTGGATAATTGATATAAAACTAAAAATCTTGAGAGAATATGTTACAACATAATCCAGTAACTACTTTTGGTTTGTACGAAAAGAATTCCTTGTAAGGATTTCTAACCAAAGAGTGGATTCAAGGTCTATGGTAGGGATTTTGGGAATCTTTATGGGTAGATATTTGTGGAAACTAATTTGTTTGAGAGGTGTGATGAATGATGAGAGGTTGTGACTTTTTATAAGGGAGGAAAAGTAATCACTTTGTACTTTGATAACAAGTTAGGTTTACCAACATTTTTACCTAAAAAAATTCATTAAAAACCAACCAAACTCAAAAATGGAAGGTTAATGGCCAAATTATTTCCATAAAAATGGTTTTGGACAAATCATTAACTTGAGCCATACTTTTTTGGAAATGGAAGATGATTTTTCACTAATCTTATGCAATCAAGGACCTCAAAGGGGCCAATATTCCTTGGGCTAAAACATCCCTTTATTTACAAAGTGTTTGACTCTCTTACTTCGTTATATTCAAAGGAAAACATTTTCTCGAACATCAAAATTAAAGTCACTTCGGTAGTAGTCAGTATAGCTCTTTTACCGAATCTAGGTAGTTTTTATATGTGTTTGTATGGATTGAATCTTCTTTGTCATCAATTTAACAAGATTAGGTCTATGTATCATTCATTCCACAACTTCATCCAAAAAATTTTGTGTTCTACATTTCTTTACATTCAATTATTCATATGGATCCATTTAAATACTCGAGTGGAAGTTATTTTTATATGAGAACACAACCAATGGGATATATTGATC
Source organism: Viscum album (assembly GCA_963277665.1). NCBI lineage: Eukaryota > Viridiplantae > Streptophyta > Magnoliopsida > Santalales > Viscaceae > Viscum > Viscum album. The sequence goes on along the minus strand of OY728148.1, from coordinate 954,998,207 downwards.
TCATCCTCCTTTAAATTACATCACGTGTGATCTTAGAATGTCCTCAAGTGTTTGAATAGTCACTTTAGATTTTCTATCAGTTTGGGGGTGATAGGTCATGCTAAAATTAAATTTAGTACAAAAATATTATTGAATGCTTCTATAGAATTTAGAGGTGAACCTTGGATCACAATCAAATATGATCGAATGTGGAACCCCATGAAACCTCACCATTTATTTCAAATATATCTTGGAAAATATTTCATGTGAGATTTCTTCCCAAATAGTGATAAAGTGGTCAGTCTTGGTGAGTACATCCACTACAAACCATATCGTATTTTTTCTATGGATGTTTTTGGGAGACTAGTGATAAGGTCCATGGTGATATTCACCCATTTCCACATGGTTATAAGAAATGGTTTCATCATCCCTTTAGAATTTTTTCACTCTACTTTAACGTGATGGCATACCGAACACCTTGATATATACTCCAAAATGTCCTTCCTCATGTAGTCCAATAAAAAGTGTTCTCAAAGATCATGGTACATATTGGTACATCTGGGGTGGTGTAGAAATATAAGCAATGTTCATTATACAATAACAAGGTTTTATCTCAGGTGATTAAGGAACACAAAGACTCATTAAAAACTAAATGACACCATCCTCATCAATTTGGAACTCATGTTGATCCCCTTCCTTTATTGATTTCAATTTATTTTTAGCACCAGATCATCCCATTATGTCTCCTTGATATTCTCTTAGATAGATGGTTGGGAAATCATTTGGGAGAGGTTGGATGTATTCCATATAGTTATGATTTCAAGATATATCGTTTTTATATACCTGAAGATAAGGTCTCTGTCAATTTTCATCATGGAGATAGTAGCATGTTTTTTTATTAAGAGCATCATCTACCTTATTCTCCTTTCTAGGATTGTAGTGAATATAGAAATCATAGTCTATGATTTGATCAAACCATTTTCTTTGATGCATATTGATAGAATTCTATGTGAAAATATAATTTAGACTCTTATGATTGGTATATATGTCAAACTTCTCACCATAAAGATAGTGTGACCAAATATGTACAGCAAAGCTCATATCTTCTAACTCTAGATCATGCGCCAGGTAGTTCATCTCATGGATATTTAACTATCTTGAGGAATATGATATCACTTTATCATTCTGCATGAGTACACAACCTAAGACTTTCTTTGAATCATCACTATATATCACAAAACCTTCTCTACTTATTTGTAGTGTGAGTACATGTTAATACCAAGATGATAAGGATGATTGTCATATTTAGGTATTATTTTTTATTGTCAAGGAAGTTTAATATGAAAATAAATAACCTCACTTTTTATTTGGTGAAAAACATACTGACCATCGTATTCCAGAAAATAAGACTCACAATGGTTAAGAATGTCCACTGTTTTGGGAATATGTTTTCTGGATGAAGAAGATAATTATACTCACCCTAAGTCTAGAATGAAAGGTCTAATTGTAATGGGGAAAAATCAGAGTCTTCCTGACTTTGATGAAAATATAATGATGATGTGCTAATCTTGGAGTTCTCATAAATCATTAGTAAGTTATAAAACTAGTGATGAATGATTGATGAAATAAAGAGAATAAAAAGATTCTACCAATCATATTCGGTTTGATCATAATCATAAAAATTGTATTCAGGTTGAGAAGGAAAGAATGATGTTGATAAAATATTGGTAAGTAGCAATACATTACTTGGTAGGTTATATGATGATGAAGCTGATATTATATATAATCAAAGTCATGAAGGAATTAAGGGTACTTGCTGAAAGTTTACGAAAGAATAAATTTGATGAATTGGAATCATTCCAGTCTCATGATCATCATAATGATATTTCTTTATGAATAATTTTTTAATGACCAAGGAGGATCATCATAATGAAGGTGCTAGTTTTTAGTTAATCTAAATGCCAAAAATATTTAAATCCTCAATGAAAGAAGTTAGCGAGCATCATATTCATCAGAGGAAGAATTGTTTGAAACTGATGAATGTAAAGAAAATGGAAAGTGTGTGGTGGCCAATATGGAAAATAAATTCAGAGATTTATCAATAATGTATTCAACCATTTAAAATAGGTTTAATTACATTATTTATCATTCATGTGGGTCAAGAGATGAGATAAAGAATAATATATTATTTTACATTTGTCATCATCGTAATGAGGTGGATCATAATGAAAAATCAGAATGGGAAATTAGAATCAGACTAATGTATTAAAAGAAAGTATAATGTATATATAATGCTATTTGATGATTCATGATGGTTCAAGAACTGTTCAAAAGAGTTTATGAAGGCAATATGCACCTAAAATTCAATGGAACATATAGATTTGTAAAATGTAATTGAGAGGAAATATTTCTATGAATCCCACCCAAACGATTTTTGGGGTGAGTATAAAAGAGAAAATACTTTGTAATTTATGATAGATGTACTATTCATGGTGAATAAGAGACAATGAATAGCTTTATAGAGAATAAGAGGTTTCCTGATTGAATTTTTTTGATGAAGTATTTCAGATAGAAGCATATGAGGAGAGACAAGATTGTATTCAACTGGTCATCGTATTGGGCTGAATCATCAGACTAGAAAGATCATATTGGGATTTCTAGATTGAAGAATAAATGGTTCATAATTTTCTCAAATATATTATATCGAAGTCATATATTTTTATTATTGATCAATTAGACTAGGAGAATCAGACTGAGTTTTATAACAAAGTCCATAAAAGTAATTACCAGCTTCTAGGTAAGAAAGTAAATATTTTTTATAAAAAAGAACACATTTGTGAAAGTTGATAAGAAAGAATCATAACTTGTTTTGTTACAAAAATTTGAATTACATCACTTGTTCTAGAAGTATAATATGCACTATATAATTGTATACATAGTGACACACAAGTGAAAGGGGATATCCTACTCAATGTATTCCACACAAAATGATTGTATTCTAATGGATTGTGTGGTATTAGATCAGTTTCAAACAATACCAAGGATGTATATATTCTTGTTGAATAATAACCCTTGTAAATTGTTGTGTTCTTATAGATGTGGGTTTTAATTATTTTCAATTGGAAAAGAAATATTTAATAAGAGAAAAATGTTTTTTAAAAAGGAAATCTAATTGAAAAATATATCACTAATTCACCCGTCCCCCTCTCAGTGATACAATTATCTTGGCTGGGAAATTATAATTAGTATTAGAGACAGGTTCCCATCATTTATTCTTTGTTGATGTTTTGAAGAGAAGTTGATAGATAATTTGAATTGTGTCAATTATAAAGGAATCCTAGTTTTCGATTTTAATAATTATCATATATGGAAGGATATAATGTTTCCCCATCTTATGTCTATTAGATATGATTTTTTTGAAGATTCAATAGATGTATTTACTCTTATCGATGATAAAGTTCATCTTAATCTATTGATAAGATAATATTGAGAGTGATGGAAGGGAAAAGAATTATTTACTATCATCACTTTCTAAACGTGAATTTTTAAGGGTGAAGGGTGTTTCCATAGCTAACGGTATATGGGATAAGTTGAAAAACATATATGAAGGAAATACAAAAGTGATTAAGGAAAATTACAAATCTAGAGGCTGAAGTACGAGGACTTGAAAATGGGTGGGTATGAATCTATTAGGGACTTATTTTCCAGGTTAAATAACATCATCAACACTATCATATGTCTTAGTTAATTGTTCGACGATTATATAGTTATTGAATAGATATTAAGAATTATTCCCAACAAGTTTGATGCTAATGTTTATTAATTAGAAGATAGATATCATAAAATATTATCTATAGATGAATTTCATAGAACTCTCATCACTTATAAAATAATATGGTATAAAGATATGAAAATAAAAAATAAAATATGATAGAGAAATTTAGTTCAAGTCTGTGAAGAAGGAGAATTCAAAGAAGATTATTTTTGAAGAATAAGGTGGTTATTTTGATTATGAAAATTAGTTATGTAAAAATCTTAAAGATATTTTATCCATTTGTTATAAAAATGTGAGAAGAGGTAGAGGTAAATATAAAGGGAATTTTCCCTTGAAATGTTTTGAATATGGATTCATTGGGAACTTTACTAAACAAATTCCACAAAGAAAGAAATAAAAAGATGTTTATGAAGAAGAAATAAGGCCAAGAAGGTCATGGAAAAAATAGGGTAGAAATAAAAATTTTATTCTATAGGGGAGGGAAAAAATTTCTAAAAATCAAAAAGGTGTATTTTCTTATCTAAAGATAAAGAATAAGAAGATGGTAAAGCTAAATCCAAAAATTCTACTTGGAATGTTGGTGAGAATAAATTTAGAGTAACAATTAATGATGAAGAATTCAGAAATAGCAGTTCTAATTAAGAAGAAACTCAACTTAAATTTCATTTTAAATGAGATTTGAAATATATTTGAGAAATATTATAATTATTGAAAAACGAAACAAGAAGTTTTAAGATTAATGGTCCTCATAAAAAATTCATGAAATTTTTTTAGATGAGAAGAAAAATATGCAACTGGATATTAGTGATTTGAAAAAATATTTTAAGGAAGAAACGAATTATAATGAAAATATGGAATTGAAGTTAAAGGAATAAAAATAATAGTTAGAACGTGTATTGTAAAAATATTGTAAATATGAAAATAAAATTATATTTTCCAAACATTCTATATATGAAGTTGGTGAAAGTTTTCATATGGAAAAATCTGATAAGGATAAAAAAGTAACCATCAAAAGTTGATAGGAAAGATAGAATTATTTCTATAAATAAGAAATCATAGAAAATTATGTATGTGGCTAAGATTAACAAAGTTGAGAATTCATAAGTTTTTGAAAAACCTGAGTCTAAAAATGTTTCTAAAAATTATGAATATGTAAATTTTTCTATTATTTCTAGTTATGACAAGGATAAAATGAGAAATATGATAAAAAAGAAGACTCAAATTGATAACAGAAAGGTTGGTGGTCAACAAAATTCATATTAGAAGGTTGCTAAGAAACATATTCACAACTCTAGTCGGTAAGGAAGCTATAGAGGAAAATATTCTTTCTATAGTTACTACTAGTATTGTGATGGAATCATAAATAAAAAAAATAAGTGTTGGTTCAACCAACAACATTAGTACTATTTTATAGGTTATGAATGTCATAGGTTTAGGGTAAGTCAATCTTCACAAAATAATAACTATGAAAAAGAAGTTCAAAAGAAAACTGATAATGATGGTTTAAAAATTAAAAATAGTTTCCAAACCCAAGAATCTATTTTTGAAATATGTGAACAACCAGTTTATCTTGCTAAGGGTTTTACTTTTTTGTTACTGGCACATTATAATTTTCATAGCATTTCCCATAAGCTGGAGGTGAATAAATAAAAATCTCTTGTTAAAACTACCCTCAAATCATTTAAAGGTGAACTACCTTGGATTCTTGATAGTGGGTGTTTTTCATACATGAAAGAAGATTTAATTTTTTTTAATAATTTAAGAGAATTCAAAGAGGTAACTATGACATTCAACAAAGATGAAACAATAATAATCAAAGGTGTTGGATCAACTGTCAATGGGAATGAAATGTTTAAATATAAGAAATATTTATATATTGATGAGTTGAAACATAACTTGTTGAGTGTTTCACAATTATGTGATGAAGCTAACAAAGATACCTTCAAGAAATATGTATTTTTTTTTTGAAAAATGATAAGGATGGAAATATAGTTACAGGAGGCCGACATACAAAGGGAAAATTATTTCAAGTTGGCGAGGTAAAAAATTCTTGTTACTTGGGTATGGTAGAAGAAAATTAATTATATCATAAAAGGATGGGAAACATGTGTCAGATAAAAAAGAGTAAGCTATGAAAGCGATATTTTGTTCAAGATATTCCTGATTTTCAATAAATAAGATATTTTTATCGCACTATATTTCAGATGGGAAAATTTATAAAGTCTATGTATAAGAAACTTGAGATTTTTTCAAAAAAACCCATGGAACTTATTCATTCCAAAATCTATGGACCAATGAGAAAACAATAAAAAAGTTATGATAATTACTTCATCACATTCATTGATGAATTTAATCACATTACTTGTGTTATGAATATGAAACATAAATCATATGCTCTGAGAATTATTAAAAGTTGTAGGAGAAAATCTAAGAGGAAAAGTGAGTATTCAGTGAAAAATTTGAAAAATAATAATGTTGATGAGTATAAGAATGAATTATTTCATAGTTATCCTGAGAAGAATGGAATTTTTCATGATTATAGATCCCTATACACACCTCAACAAAATGTGGTTGATGAATGGAAGAATAGAATTTTGGTGGAAATGGGGGGAACTATGTTACTTGAACAAGGTCTTCCTCATTCATATTGGAGGAAACCCATGAGTATTGTTGTTTATAATCAAAACTGATATTTCTATAGGCCATGTTTTTATATGAGTCCATACAAATTTTTTTATTGAAAAACTACATGTTTGAAACACTTAAGAGTATTCAGGAGTCCATGCATTATAAATAAGAAAGGTGGAAATCTAGGAAAGTTTGAGCAGAATGGTGAAGATGGAATTTTTCTTAGTTATGATATAGTAGGAAGAGGATATAGATGTTTCAACAAAGAAATAGAAAGAATTTTTTATTCTAATAATTTAAAAATTATAGAAAAATATATTAAGGATAAATATAATCAAACAGATAAGGATGTTAAGTATGATTAAGAATTTTTTGTCAACATTTCGGATAAAGATACATCCAATTGTAATCATACTCAAAAACAAGAATCAGACTCAGCTATTTCAAGTGATGAAGAAGAATCTCTAAAATCTCATCCCAAGATTAGGAAGCTAGTGGAAGCTCATAACATTATTAGTGATAAACATAAAAAGGTTCAAAAAATAAGAAAAAAAATTGTATTACACGTACTTCCATGTATTCAAAAATTGGGTTGAATACTGTGAAATAAGATTTTGAGTATCTAGAATGGGTTCAGTCCATGAATGAAGAGTTAGACCAGATAGAAAAGAATGATTCATAGGAACTCGTAACTAATCTAGATAAAAAATATGTTATTGGTACAAAGTGGGGTTCCCAGAACAAAATGAATGGATAAGGTGAAGTGATACTTAATAAGGAAAGATTAGTATGTAAAGGTTACTCTAAAATTGAAGGTGTTGATTTTGATGAAACATTTTCTCTGGTGGAATGGTTAGAAACAATCATAATTTTTCTTCTTACTTCTACACAGTGGAGTTACAAAATTTTTCAAATGGATGTAAGGGCTGCGATTATAAATGTTGATCTTAATGTGGATGTTTACATTGAATATCCTTGTCGATTTGTTGTTGGGAAAGAGGAAAGTAATAAGTGTATATTTAACAAATCCTTGTATGCACTAAAGAAATCTATGAGGGCATAGTATTCCAAACTAGATACTTTCTTAAGGAATATTAGTTTTAAGAAAGGAAGGGTTGATAACAATATTTACATCAAAGAAATTCAAGAGTTTTCCTTCATCATAATTATTTATATTAATGTCATTATCATTACTAGGAATAATGAAATATCTTTTGAAAAGTTATCTAAATAAATGGAAATTGTGTTTGATATTTCAATGTTGGGAGAAATGAAAAATGTTATTATGTTACAAATTTTATAAAAGAAGAAACACATTTTTCTTTCTCAAGAAACGTATGCTAATGAAATTCATAAAAATTTCAGTATAGAAAATTCACTACTAGTTTAACCTCAATATTAGTGGAAACCAATTTGAGTAAAGATGGAGAAGACAAGAACGTTGATCAGAAAGAGTATCCAAAGTTGATTGGAATTTTTTTATATTTTATTACCATAGGAACCAAAATTGTTTGTTATGTTACCTTATGTGAAACATTTTATAGTGATCCTAAATAATAAAATTTACTTTCTAGAAAATGAATCCTCAAATAAAAATTTTTTCAATCAGGTATGCTAGCTTAGAAAGTATTGATTTTTTGGGTATTCAGAGGCTGATTGGGCAGTAAATTTTGATGATAGAAGATCCACATAAGGTGGAGTTTTATTTATAGGTAAAAGTTCTGTTTTTTAGAATATAAGGAAATAGAATTCAGTAACTCTCATTACAACTGACTCTGAATATTTTTCTACTATACAATCTACTACCCAACTTATGTGGATGAAGAATCAGTTAGAATACTAACTTGTTGAATTGATGTTAACCTTTATCTTGGGTTGTGATAATCAAAGTGAAATCAACCTTACCATGATTCTGGTAAAACATTATCATTCAAAACATATTGATATCAACAATTATTTCATCAAATATCATGTGTAGAATAATGAGATGAAGTTGGAGTTTTTTTTCCTAAATTGTAACAAGCTAATGGAATTTTCCCAAAACCTTTACCCATGGAAGCATTCTCTAAACTGATATTGAACAAGGTCATCTAACCTCTTTTTCTTCAATGTGGAGGTATGTGTTTTTTGTTCCCTCACTCGTCTTATCATTGGAAGGTGCTTCGAAGGGGGGAATTGTTTTATAAATCTATCATTATGAAAGCATATAAATAGATAGAGTTGTGGGTAAATTGCGAATTCATCATTGTAAGTGTGTGATCTATTCTAACTATTTGTTTGAGTTGTTGTTGGAAACATTTTTTTTATTCTATAGAGGTTTAAAATTTGAGGAAGAAAAGATGATGTAATTTTTCATAATCACTACTTTTGGACATCATGAATTTTATGTCAATAATTATAATTTCCTACACTGATTTAGCACACGTATTCTTATAATTATTGATAGTTAATACATAGTTTGAGGATAAAAAGATTATTGATTTATGAACCTTGGTTGACAATAAAATCTAATGTGGGAGATTTTTAGGACCAAGATTATAAAGATTAATATCATATTCAGGTATTTTCATTTGTTGTCAAGGGAGTTTAAGAAGAAAATAAATCACATCACTTTGTAATTGATAAAAATTGGAATGACCATCATATTTAATAAAATAAAACTCATAATGGTTAAGAAATTCCATCACATTGGGAATATGTTTTCTGGATGAAGAGGATCATCGAACTCAACCAATGTTTTGAATGAAATGTTTGATCATAATGGGGAATAATTTGGTTCTGCCTAACTTTGATGAAAATGTGATGTTGGTTTTCTGATCTGGGAGTTCTCTTAAATCATATGTAAGTTGTAAAACTTGTGATGAAAGCTTGATGAAAGAAATGGGAGAAAATTTTTATTCCAATCATATTCTCTCTGATTTTAATCATGCCAATCGTATTCAAGATGAGTAGGAAATAAATATGTTTATGAATGGTAGGGATGTTTCAACACTTTACATGGTAAGTGAGATGATGCTAATGTTGATCTTCAAAGTAATAAATGTCATAAAGAAAGTCATGATACTTGTTAAAAGTTTATTAAAGAAGAATGTTTATGAATTTTAATCGTTCTGGTCTAAACATCATCGTAATGATATTTCGGGATACAGATATTTTTAAAGACAGGGTAGGATAGTCATAATAAAGGTTCTGGTTTTCAGTCAGACCAAAATCTAGAAGATTTAAGTCCTTGAAGAATGATGTTTTTGAGAATCATATTCAAAAAATAAATAAGTTACTAATGTTGATCCATCGAATTCATTATGTCATCATATTTATTAGAGGTAGAATTGTTTGTTATAAAAATTGATTGGTATCATATTCATAAGAGAACTAAAATGTTGATGTTGTAGCTGGTCATATCGGTCCATACTCAGTATACCATAATAATCATCAGAGGAATAATTTTTTGGAACTAATGAAAGAAAATAAAGGGAAAGTTATATGGTGGCCAATATGAGGAAGAAATTAATATCTATATCAATAATTTAGTTGACCATTTATAAGAACAAATTGAAATGGGAAATCAGAATTAGAATGATGTTTACAGAAATTCTAAAGCAGAGTTGAGGTTGTGAGAATATTTGAGAATGTTCAATAAGTGTTTAGAAGAGATTATGATGTTAATATATACCCAAAATTCAAAGGAACATGTAGATTCAGAAAATTTGATTGACTGGGAAATTTTTTACGAATCCCAACAAACACATTTTTTGGGTGAGTATAAAAGGGAAAGTACATTGTACTTTTGATAGATGTATTATTCAATGAGAAGAATAGAGAAGACAAAGCTCTAAAGGGAAGAAGAGGTTTCCAAATTTTGTTTTTTTGTATTCAACTGGTCATCATATTTGGCTGAATCATCGGACTAGGAAAATCATATTGGGGTTTTTGGATTGAAGAAGAAGTGGTTCAGAATTTTCTCAACCGTGTTCTAAAACAGTAATATATTTTTCATATTGAGAAATAAAACTAGGACAATCAGACTGGGAGAATTGGATTAGGAAATCAGACTGAGTTTTTTAACAAAATTTAGAAATGTTCTTACCAACTTCTTGGTATGAAATTGAATATTTTTTAAAAAAATAATACATTTGTGATAGTTTATAAAGAATCACCATATCATGTGTTGTTAGAAAACATTGTATTTCATCTTTTGTAATAGAAGGATCACATTCACTATATAATTGTTTATATAGAGCTACATGAGTGAAATGGAATATCATACTCATTGTATTCCTCACAAAAGGATTATTTTCTAACAGATTGTGTTGTATTAGACCATTTCAAAATCATAGAAAGGATGTATCTATTCGTGTGGAATAGTGATACTTCTAAATTCATGTGTTCCTATAGATGTGTGTTTTAATTGTTTTCAATATGGAAAGAAATATTTATTATGATTCTAAGGTTATTATAAGGACCCATACATTACATAAATTGTTATTAATTTAGAGTAGAAGCATAATTATTACATCATATATCTAAACCATGAAAGGACTCTATAGGTATAGTGTCTTTAGAAACTGGGAAACATAAATAACTGGTTCATAAAATCAACCACATTGTCTCCCGTTTATTTCATCATATCTAGAGTCCCTTTTGGGAAAATCCTACTTAATATCCTTCTTCCTAACTTGGGGAAATAAAAACCTACAAAAGGGTGAGCTCAAATGCTCAGTAAGGGTAAACAAAAGAAACATCAGTAATATCATATTCATAAGAACATAAAATTTTAAAAATCATAACATGAAAAAGAGGTCGTAATATCATGTCATGGGATAAATCAAAGTAATGAAAATTTATCCCAAATAATCATAAAATAAGACATGAAACATTGTGTCATACAAACATAATCATAGAAAATAATTTCATATTATTCAAGGCTCATTGCCAATACCATCATAGAGGACAATGTCCATTACTGAACCGAGTTCACTCCTCTTTCCAGTCCTATATCACTGAACTGTTTTAACTTGTCGTTCCAGCCATGTCTATCTCATGAGATATAAATCTTTTTCCAATTCATTGGACGAAGGTATAGGTCCCACCCATCTAATAATGAAACCATTCTTAGGTGTGCCACAAAATCAAAAATCATACATCATAGCATAACTCATGTAATTAAAATGGAAATTTTAAAAATCATGCCATCATAACATAACCCATATAAGATAAAAGGACATCATAAAATTAATTCCATCATAAACCAATAAAATAAATGTAAAAATAGGGATAGAACCAGAACCATATTTTATCTTAGATTGAAAATAATTTTGATAAAAAACTTGAACTGCATTCTTTAGGAAAATATCCTTTCTACTTGAAAAACATTTTTCCATTCTTAACATGTCATACAATTTTTATCTAAAATAAGTTAATTAAAAATAAAAAATGAAAACTTGTAAAGGAAGCTTCTTGGAAATATTCTTCTAAAAATCCATTCATGTCGTATAAGATTAAAAATCATCATTCTCGTACTTTGGCCTGAAAAGTCAAAAAGTACCTCGTATGAAAAATGAAAAAAGATTCCTTTCATATCTTTTACTAAAAACTCACCAAAGGATAAAATTGGATTTAAAAAATTGTAGGAGGACGGAAATAATATTAAATATTGAGGAAACATGGATGTGGATGATAAAATGAACCCTAGTAAATACCAAAGTACAAACAATCTTGGATAAAAATGAGATTGTGAGATTTTCCCTTACCTTAGGTCTAATATGCTTTGTATGAATCCAAACCTCATATAATAAGGTTTAAATATTTTTAATTGAATTTTTTTCAGAATCATATTCATTTTATGATATCATATATGGTCATATTTGTATCTTCTTTAGTAGTAATATTTCATTTCTACTTGTCATTCGGGTGTTTATTGCTTTATTTTCTTATGCGTGTATTGTTGAATAAATTCTTATTCCTATTTATAGGATATAGATACATCATTTATAGAATGGTATTAGTGTAATATATATCATATTCATTCATTCATTTCATTAATATAATCATTATTCAATGAAGATCATATAGAACGAGTCACATCACATCGTGGAGACAGTAGGTTGTACGTACGCACAAGCGATGATATCGTTCCCATGATTGTGGCATTGTATTGAAGTGTATGTATAGTATTTCAGAATCAATACCACTTTACTATAATCATATATAGTTATTTATTTACACCATTATACCCATCCAAGTAATGTGGTGGTGGAAAACATATTACACCATGGCGTGGAGACGGTATTCCGTATGTACGCACACGCAGTGATTTTGTTTACCATAGGATGGATAAGAGGTGAAATAGGTTCGTTTCATATTTATAATAACATATTAGTATATGAGGGATACGAATCTTATTACCTAATTATGAAACAACTAAATAAGAGGGAGTAGAAGAAGAATGGAATTTGAAGAAAATGGTAGAAGGTATTACCTCTTCTTCGATGTGCCTCCTTTAAACATTCTCTCAGGGCACTACAGTTGGACTTTTGAGAAGACCAGTACCTCTAATAGGTTTCTAAGTCTGTCGGGAAGTGAAATGGGCAGGGGTTGGCCGAGCATGAAGGCTCAAAGTGGTGTGAGGAGTAGAGGGAGGAGGTTCCCTTTTATAATGGAGAAGAGAGAACCTTTGGAAAGTGTTAAAATATTATTTTATTATAAACTTATCTTTAGTTTCAAAAGGTCCAGAAATCATTAAAAGTGAATATAAGATGACTCATGGTCGAAATAAAATCATCCAATCAGAATTGGACATGTTTTTGAAAATAGTTTAATCATTATAATCTTATTTATTTAAATCATTTATTAATGAGGTAAATACTGCATCATTATTGTGTCATATATAATTAAATTTATTTGATGTATAAAAATTTTAAAATGAATATCAACATGTAGGAAATATTTTTATCATTCCAATGAATATTTATAGTCAAAAAGATAATTTATATATCCCCTGATAAAAATTAATTAATAAATGATTTTTTGTTAAGTTCAATTTTGAATCGACCCAAGGATGCCCATGGTCGGCCATTACTCATCCAATAAGGTTTGAAAAGTGATAAGGTAATTTTGAGTTATTATAATTTTCTTTTAACCTTAAAATACCCTATTTACTTTTAACCGTGGTAAATAAAAGTAACAAGTTACTATTCACCAAAAATGTTTTTTATCTAATTGAACGACATTTTACTCCTTAATATTAATCATGTCTCTCAGATTTTCAAAATTCAACTCACAGAAGCGGTTAAATTAAGGTTTATGAACAATTGCAAAAGCTCCTATGAGATGGGTAAAAGAGAGTGAAAAGTTCAATAAATTTTTTTATAAATCAAAAATTATTATAAAATGATTCCAATGAATTTCATTGAACATATATAAGAATTATGTATCTACTTTTACTTAAAATAAAATTAAATGAAACAAATTATTATTTAAATAAAAAGTCGGTTTTAACCAAAAACTCAATGTTTTCACTATTCATCAAAAATTGAAGTTTTTCTGAAAAATGCAAAAAATTCATCCAAATCTATATTTGATATTCCAAATTAAAAAATGATGTCTATTTTTTCAAATTCAAAACATAGAAGTGGAATTAATTAATTTTAAATGTAATCCCCGTTATCAAAACAAATAGCGTGTTTTTAAGAAACTATAACTTTCAAAAGATCATCTCTTGTTTATCTCCAATTTCAATGTGAAATTAATTTCAATGACCAACATTGGAATAAATGGTAAAAATATATTCTAATTACACTTTAAAACCAATTAAAATGATAATCTAGGCATATAAATTATTGCGATGAAAAAAGTTGTTTTTAATTAAAATATAGCGTGTTTTTACTATTCATCAAAATATGGAAGTTACCAGAATAATATGAAAATTTTATCCAAAGTAAATTTTTATATCCTGATTCCAAAGAAGAATATTATTTTTTCAAATTGAACTTATAATCATGTCAAAAGCGATATTTAAAATGTGTTCTCAATCAAAAGGCGGTAAAACTGCATTTTTAAAAAAAATACTTCTTTTATCCGAAAAACTGATATTGTTTTCATACCTCATTCACGAAAATTTGTAAGATGATTTATAATGTTATAAAATTTAAAATTCAGTTAATACTATTCATAATGGCTAGTTTATAATGTTATAATAATATATCGTTGTTTAGTGAAACTTGGTATTGCGTACTACACACGCTATTGAGGAAGGTCGTGATTGCGTGTAACGCAAGCCAAGAAAGTGTTTTGTGTAGTGAAGGATTCATTTGCGTATAATATAATACAATATATATATATATACTTCTCATAAAATATAAGGGTTTTACATTCTACCCCCCTTGAAATGAATTTCTCCCTCGAAATTCGTCAAATCGTAATAAACAGATGAGGATACCTCTCCCTCATCATATCATCATGCTCCCATGTAGCTTCTTATAATTGGTGGTTCCTCCATAAAACATTCACCATGCAAGATGTCTTTTTCTGTAGAACTATTTCGCTACGATCCAGAATATCGATCGGTTGTTCTTCATAATAAATATCTTTCTCTAGCGGTACAACTTCTGAGCTTAGTACATGTGAAGGATCTAGTCTGTACATTATTAGGAGATATATGTGGAACACATAATGAACTTGAGAGAGATTCAGTTGAAGCTCCAATCGATAAGCTACCTTCCCAACACGATCCAGTACATCATATGGAACGATATACCTAGGGATCAACTTTCCCTTCTTCCCAAATCTCATTACTCTCTTCCAAGGAGATATTCGTAAGAACACTTTATCACCCACTTCAAACTCTAGGTCTTTTAATTGGTTGTCAGCATACCTTTTTTGTCGACTCTGAGCTTCTCTTATGTGTTGTTGAATAGATCTGACTTTTTCGGCAATCTCATCAACATGATCAGGTCCTAATAGCTTTATTTCCCCAACTTCATCCCAGCAAGATGGAGTTCTGCATTTCTTTCCACAGAGAGCTTCATAAGGAGCCATCTGAATACTGGAGTGGAAGCAATTATTATTTGAAAACTCCACCAAAGGTAGGTGTTGATCCCAACCACCTTTGAAATCCATAGAGAAAGATCTTAAATTGTCTTCTAGAGTTTGAATTGTCCTCTCAGACTGACCGTCTGTCTGAGGATGATTAGCAGTGCTAAAACTCAACTCTTTATCTAGAGTATACTGAAGAATTTTCTAGAACATAGAGGTAAACCTCAGATCCCAATTAGATATAATGGAATGTGGTACTCCATGTAATCTTACCACTTCCTTTATATATATCCTGGAAAGCTGATCCAGAACAAAATCTTCCCTTATAGAAATGATGTGTGCCGACTTCGTAAGATGATCAACTATAACCAAGATAGAATTATTGCTTTTGGATGTTTTAGGATGTCCTGTGACAAAGTCCATAGTGATGTTTTTTCATTTCCATTTGGGGTTTGGTAATGGTTATAACATCCCCAAAGACATATGTCTCTCGACTTTAACTTGCTGATAAACTAAGCAGCGAGAGACATATTCAGCAACATCTCTTTTCATGCCATCCCTCCATAAGTACTCTTTCAGTTCCCTATACATCTTCGTGCTTCCAGGATGAATAGTGAATGAAGAACTATGAGCTTTATCCCGTAACTCCTTCTTTAATTCAGGGATTGGAGGAACACAAACCCAATTGCTGAACCTTATTATCCCATCACAATCAAGATTGAATTCAGGAACATTTCTCACCTTCGTTTATAACTCTACATCTTCTTTTTTTCCTCTTTAATCTTCACATGTATAGATGGTTAAACATTCATTTGAGAAAGATAAGATTTTTCCCCATCCATTATAATTCCATGATCCATCCTTTGTAAATCCATAAATATCAGATCTTTTGTGATCCTCATCATGGATAAGCTAGCATGGTCTTGTCGACATAATGCGTCTCCCACCTTGTTTGCTCTCCCAGGGTGTTAATGAATTGAGTAGTCATAATCCTTAATCAGCTCCAACCATCTTCTTTGGATCGTATTAATCTCCTTTTGTGTGAAAACATCCATTAAATTTTGTGATCAGTATAAATATCGCACCTTTTAGCATAAAGATAATGCCTCCAAATCATTAAGGCAATTATTACTACAGCTAACTCCAAATCATGAGTTGGGTAATTTTGCTCATGGATTTTCAACTGTCGTGAGGCATAAGCTATCACCATATCTTTTTGCATGATAACACACCCCAATCCCTTCATGGATGTGTTTCTATAGATCACAAACCTTTCTCCAATACAAGGCAGTGTGAGCACTGGTGCACTGGATAACCTTCATTTCAATTCCTTGAAATTTTCTTCACACTCCTCCATCCACACGAACTTAACTCCTTTTCGAGTCAACCTGGTGAGTGGATTAGATAATCATGAAAAATATTTCACAAAACATCGATAATATCCTTCTAAACCAAGAAAAATTCAGATCTCAGTTATTGTTATTGGTCTTGACCATTTTTTGATAAGCTCTGTTTTTTATGGATCCACAGATATCGCCTTTTTTATATTATGTAACCCAAAAATGAAAAATTTTTAAGCCAAAATTCACACTTGGTAAATTTGGCATAAAGCTTCTCCTTTCTCAAGGTCTTCAATACAATTCTTAAGTGATTTTCATATTCTTCCTTGCTCATTGAATAGATAAGAATATCATCTATAAAGACTACCACAAACTGATCAAGATAGTCTCTAAAGACTCTATTCATCAAATCTATGAAGATAGAAGGGGCATTAGTAAGACCAAATGGAATCACTTTAAATTCATAGTGTCCATACCTTGTACAGAAATCCGTCTTTGGTGTATCCTCTCTTTTGTCCCTTAATTGATGATACCCTGAACAAAGATCAATCTTGGAAAATTATTGAGCTCCGCATAATTGGTCATATAAGTCATCAATGCGCAGGAGAGTATATTTGTTCCTGATCGTGATCTTGTTATGTTCTCGAAAATCAATGCAGTGTCTCATTGATCTTTCTTTCTTCTTAAAAATGGAACAGGTTCTCCCCATGGTGACGCACTAGGGTGTATGAATCCTTTATCAATATTCTCTTGGAGTTTCTTCTTCAATTCATGAAACTTAATTGGGGCCACTCTATAAGGTGTCTTTGAAATAGGCAAAGCACCCGGTACGAGTTCTTTTGAAAAATCAACTTCACGATTTGGTGGAAGACCCTAAAATTCATCCGGAAAGACATCATCAAAATCCCTTACAATGGGCATATTCTTAATCGTGAGTTTCTTTCCAACCATTTGAGATAAATAACCTTCATTTATTGGAATCAATACCCATAAGATGGAAGAAATTTACTCTGGAAGGATATATTCATCCTTGCATTGATAGACGATCATAGATTGATCTGGAATATTAAATGTGATTTCACTTCTTTGGAAATTTATATGAGCTCCGTATAAAGAAAGTCACTCCATTCCAAGAATCACATCAAATTCTACCATAGGAAGGATCACAAGATTTGCAGGAATTACTTTCCCACACACTTCAATCGGAGAAGAATTATAAACTTTTGATGCAACCCTTATGCCATTAGGATTTGTCACAACTAACTCAACATCTAATTGTTGAGGTAATACAACGATACCCTTTGAAAATTATTCAGAAATTAAAGAGTGGGTTGATCCCGAATCAAATAAAACATTTTTCTAATTTTGAGTGGATGGTAAGTGTACCTTTCACCACATTGTTATCGTACTCCACATCGCCGATAGTAATTTCATGTAATATTCCTTTTTCGTTGGACATAAGAGTATTTTGACGTCAATCATCATCAACAACACTTGGATTTGGGAATTGATTAGCATAATTCCCCATATCATTGCACATGAAACATTGAAGTGTAGGAGGTGCATTCTATGTATCCCTTTCTTTGTTCACATCAACAGACATCTTCTTCCCATTATTTCGACATTCAACTGCCCGATGACCTTCTTTTCCACACATAAATCATTTTCTTGTCCCTTTAAGACAATTCCCTCCATGTTTCTTTCCAAAATTTGAGCAAAAAGGAAAACTCATATTCTTTTTAGATTGGTCTTTAGATTTCCCTTTGAATTCCATTTTCCTCTTCTTATCAAACCCATATGATAGATGGGTTACTCAAATATCTGTCTCAACCTTGAGAGCACATTGAATAATTTCCTTGTAGCTA
Organism: Viscum album; assembly: GCA_963277665.1. Lineage (NCBI taxonomy): Eukaryota > Viridiplantae > Streptophyta > Magnoliopsida > Santalales > Viscaceae > Viscum > Viscum album. The sequence continues at coordinate 954,979,587 of OY728148.1, read as the reverse complement.
TTGATGTCCCTTATGACTAACACCATTCAAAGCCTTGGTTTTAAGCCACCAAAGAATCGATCGATTTTACTCTCAGGTTGGATAATAATTCTGAAAGCATACCTTGCATGCCTTTTAAAATTAGCTTCGTAGGTACCAACCGATTCATCATCCTTTGGATTCAGTTCAAGAAACTCCTTCTCCATCTTTGTTCGATTAATACAAGGGACTTATTGAAAAATATGTTCCTAAACTCATCCCATTCCCTGGAATCAATTTCATCTCTTTGCCTTGTATTCTTCATAAGATTCCACCATTGATCGGCATCAGCTTCCAAATGATACACTGCTAAAATGACTTTGTCATGTTTAGAACATTGTAGAACTAAAAATATCTTTTCAGTGGTACTAATCTGTTGTTCAGCTACTAATGGATCAGAAGTCCTGCTGAATGAAGGTGGACGCTGCCTCATGAAGGATTCAACAGAATGCTGCTCCTTCCTTTGCTGATTTGGAATTCCTGTATGCTTCATATCTTGAGAAAATTGTGTGAGCATGGCTACTAGATTTTTCATTCCATCTCCCATAACATTTGGTTGCTCAGGGGTACAATCATTGCATTGCCCGTCACATTCAGCATTAACACGGTTCCTTCAGGTTCCAACCATTGACTAAAACCAAGAAGCATAGTGTGAGCAACACAAATCATAATAGGAAAACCACAAAATCAAGAATAAAATTTCACACTTAAGGTCTTATCATAGGTTGTTCATGGCCATTTATAAAATACTAAGATTGTGTTCTATGCTTAGACTTATCCTTATGGTTCTTACTAACGCTTCCACATCCTACTTTCCAAAGGTGGACTATACCTTTCCTATGATACCAACTATAAGGACCCATACTTTACATACATTGTTATTACATCAGAGTTGAAGCATACTTATTACAACATTTAACAAAACCATGAAAGGACCATATAGGTATTGTGTCTTTAGAAACTGGGAAACATAAACAACTGGTTTATAAAACCAACTACATTGTATCCCGTTTATTTCATCATATCTAGAGTACCTTTTTGGCATATCCTACATAATATCATTCTTCTTGACCCGGGGAAAAGAAAACAAATAAAAGGGTGAGCTCAAATTCTCAATATGGGTAAAAAAAGAAATATCAGTCATATCATATTCATAAGAACATAACATTTTGAAAATCATAACCTACAAAACAGGTCATAATATCATGTCATGGGATAAATAATAGTAACGAAAAGTAATCCCAAATAATCATAACTTAAAACATGAAACTTTTTGGAAAACACACATAATCATAGAAAATCAGTTCATATTATTCAAGGCTCATTGCCAAGACCATCATAGAGGCCAATGTCCACTATTGAACCGAGTTCACTCCTCATTCCTGTCCTGTATCACTGAACCGGTTTAACTTGTTGTTCCAGCCATGTCTATCTCATGAGATATAAATATTTACCCAATGCATTGAAGGGAGATATAGGTCCCACCCATCTCATAATGAAACCATTCTTATGTGTGCCACAAAATCATTAATCACACATCATATCATAACCCATGTAATAAAAATGAGATTCTTAAACTTCATTTCATCATAACATAACCCATATAAGATAAAAGGGCATCATAAAATTAATTCCATCATAAAACAATTGAATCAATATAAAATAGGGATATAAATAGAACCATATTTTATCTTAGATGGAAAATAATTTTGATAAAACACTTGAACTCCATTCTTGAGGAAAATATCCTTTCTACTTCAAAAACATTTTTCCTTTCTTAACATGTCATAAAATTTTAAACTAAAAGAAGTTGATTAAAATTAAACTTGAAAACTTGTATAGAAATATTCTTGGAAACAATTTTCTAAAAATCCATTCAACCAGTATATGTTAAAAAAACATCCTTCTCGTACTTTGGCCGGAAATGTGAAAAAGTACCACGTACGAAAAACGACAAAAGATTCCTTTCATATATTTTACTAAAAACTCACCGAATGGTAAAATTGGATTTAAATAATTTTAGGAGGATGGAAATAATATTAAATATTAAGGAAACATGGATGTGGATGATAAAATACACCCAAGTAAATACCAAAGTACAAAAAATCTCGGATAAAAATGAGATTCTGAGATTTTCCTTTACCTTTGGTCTGATATGCTTCGTATGAATCTGAACCTACTGTAATATGGTTTAAATAATTTTAAATGATTTATTTTAAGAATCATATTCATTGTTATGATATCATATATGTTCATATTTTTATCTTCTTAGTAGTAATATTTCATTGCTACTTGTTATTCGGGTGTTTATTGCTTTATGTTCTTATGCGTGTTTTGTCGAATAAATTCTTATTCCTCATTATAGGATATAGATACATCATTTAAAGAATGGTTTTAGTGTAATATATATCATATTCATTCATTCATTTAATTTATATAATCAGTATTCAAGGAAGATCATATAGAACGAGTCGCATCAAATTGTTGAGACGGTAGGTCGAACGTACACACGAGCGATGATATCTTTCCAATGATTGTGGAATTGTATTGAAATGTATGTATAATATTTAATAATCAATAACAATTTTAAATGATCATATATAGTTATTTATTTACACCATTATACCCATCCAAGTATGTTGTGGTGGAACACATATTACATCACGGTGTGGAGACGATATTCCATACGTACGCTTGCGCCGTGATTTTGTTTACCATAGGATGGATAAGAGGTGAAATAGGGATGTTTCATATTTATAATAACATATCAGTATATGAGGGATACTGATTTTATTACATCATAATGAAACAACTAATGAAAAGGGAGTATAAGAAGAATGGAACTTGAAGAAAATGGTAGAGGGTATTACCTCTTCTTCAAAGTGCCTCCTTCCAACATGCTCTTAGGGCACTAGAGTTGGTATTTTGAGAAGACCAGTACCAATAATACGTTTCAAAGGAAGTGGGGTATTGAAATGAGCAGGGTTTGGCCGAGATTGAACGCTCAAAGTGGTGTGAGGAGGAGAGGGAGAAGGTGCCCTTTTGTAAGGGAGGAGAGGGGCACCTTTGGAAAGTGTGAAAATATTATTTTATTATAAACTTATCTTCAGTTTAAAGAGGTCCAAATAAAATTAAAGAGGAATATAAGATGACTCATGGTCGAAATAAAATCATCAAATCAGAATTGGACATGTTTTGGAAAATATTTTAATCATTATAATCTTATTTATTTAAATCATTTATTAATGAGGTAAATACGACATCATTATTGTGTCATAAATAATTTAATTTATTTGATGTCTAAAAATTACAAAAAAAATATCAACATGTAGGGAATCATTTTATATTTCCAATTAATATTTATAGTCGAAAAGATAATTTATATATCCCCTTAAAAAAATTAATTACTAAAGGATTTTTTGTTAATTCCAATTTTGTCTTTACATTAAATTAATTAATCTAATATGTAATTGCCTTTTATAAGTGGCTCCATGGGGACACAAAATCGTCCTGATGATGCCCATGGTCGGCCATTACTCATCCAATAAGGTTTGGAAAAGTGTTAAGGTAATGTTGAATATTTATAATTTTCTTTTAATCTTGAATTAACCTAGTTACTTTTAACCGTGGTAAATAAAAGTAAAAAGTTACTATTAACCAAAAATTATTTTTATCTAATTGAACCACATTTTACTCCTTTATATAAACCATGTCTCTTGGATTTTCAAAATTCAACTCACAGAAGTGGTAAAATTACGTTTTATGAACAATTGCAAAATCTCATAGGAGGTGGGTAAAAGAATGTGAAAAGTTCAATACAATTTTTTAGAAATCTAAAATTATTATAAAATTATTCCAATGAATTTCATTGAACTTTATAAGTATTATGTATCTATTTTGACCTAAAATATATTTAAATCAAATATATTATTATTTAAATAAAAATTCAGTTTTAACCAAAAACTAAGTGTTTTCACTATTGATCAAAAATTGAAATTTTTCAGAAAAATACCAAAAATTCATCCTAAGATATATTTTATATTCCGAATTCAAAAATGAAGTCTATTATTTCAAATTCAAAACTTAGAAGTGGAATTCATTAATTTTAAATGCAATTCCCGTTATCAAAACAAATAGCGTGTTTTTAAGAAACAATAACTATCAAAAGATCATCACTTGTTTATGTCCAATTTCAAAGTGAAATTAATTCAAATGACCAACATTAGATTAAATGGTAAAAATATATTCTAATTACACTTTAAATCCAATTAAAAAGATAATCTAGACATATAAATTATTGCGATGAAAAAAGATGTTTTTAATTAAAATATAGCATGTTTTTACTATTCATCAAAATATGAAAGTTACTGGAATAATATGAAAATTTTATCCAAAGTAAATTTTTATATCCTGATTCAAAATAATAATTTTATTCTGTCAGATTGAACTTTTAATCATGTCAAATACTAGATTTAAAATGTGTGCGCCATCAAAAGGTTGTAAAACTTCATTTTTTTAAAAATACTTCTGTTATCCAAAAAACTGATTTTGTTTTCATTCCTCATTCTAGAAAATGTTTAAGATTATTTATAATGATATAAAATTTAAAATTCAGATAATACTATTCATAACGCTAGTTCATAATATTATAATAATATATCGTTGGTTAGTGAAACTCGGTATTGTGTACTACACACAGTATCGAGGAAGGTCACGATTGCGTGTAACACAAGCCAAGCTAGTATTGTGTGCAGTGAAAGATTCCTTTGAGTATAACATAATACATAAAATATATATATATATACTTCTCATAAAATATCAGGGTGTTAAAGTTATTACATAATTAAGGAAATATAAAAGAAAAATATATCACTGATTCACTCTCTCCCCCTCTCAGTGATACAATTATCATGACTGGGAAATTATAGTACAGGAACAGTGATTAGCCTCTTCTTGATCTCCTTAATGCTTTCCTCATATCATTAATCCATAAATAATTTACCCCATTTTGTGGTAAATTAGTTTGTTAGCTAATAAATAATGATAAATTTATCACAAAATCTAAATAGTAACCAGCTAATCTATAAAACTATAGATTTCAATGACACTAGTGGGTCTAGGTTATTCTGCATTTTCCTTGTTCTTTGAAGAGTCCACATAAATTCCATCACTTGTGATCACGTTCCCAAATAATGTGACTTCTTGCATCCAATAGTCACACTTTTTGAACATAGAATACTTTTTCTCCTTCTATAATATCACTGACACAATCATTAGATTATCATAATGTTCCTACTTAATCATGGAATAAATGAAAATATGATCGATAAACACTACGATTTTTTTTTGTGGTGGTCTCTAAAGAATATATTCATGAAATCCATAAAGATTGTATGAAAAATAGTATGTCTGAAGGGAATTACTATGAACTCATAGTGCCCATACCTTGTAAGGAAACAATCTTTTGAATATATTCCTTCTTCAAATTTAGTTGATGATATCCATAAAAATGATACACCATTGAGAATTATTTCACTCCTTGTAGTTTATTGAACAAGTCATCAATCCTTGGTTAAGGATAATTTTTATTTATGGTGATCTTGTTGATATCTTGGTAATTGATATACACCTGTTTTGATCTATCATTCTTATTGAAAAAGAGCATATGTTAACCCCTTGGTGATGTACTAGAGAGTATGAAACATTTTTCCATATGATCTTTTAGATACTTCTTTAACTCATGCATTTAAATCAAGGACGTCATATATGGGAATCTTGAGATAGGAGTGGCTCTGGGAATTAGATCTATTGATAACTCTACCTCATGATCAGGGGATTCCAAGTATCTCTTTGAGAAATACATCAATGTATTCCCTAGCAATGGAAATTTCCTCCAGGTTAATATGTTCTATTGACTCAACCATTTGGTCATGTTATGCCTCTCTATAGGGTATCAACACCCACACTATTGAGGGATTTTCCAAAGATGCTTCATGATCTTCCTTGCATTTTTAGAGGATCGTGGGATGGTTTATAATATAACAATATATATTTTTCCAATAGTTTATTTCTTATATATATAATGAAAGCCAATACATGTCTAATATATCATCAAATTTCAACAAGGGAAATATAATAAGATATGCAAGACGAATCATCCCAAATATGATTATAGGAGAAGAGCCCAAAACTTGGGTTGTAATGATTACACCACTATGTTTTTATGGATATCTACACTTAAAGGTATCGGGGATTCAATTCAATAGTTCTATAAAACTTTTAGGATATAAATGAATAAGTTGAACTGGAATCAAATAATACATTTTCTATTATTTTGTTAATAGGAAGCATACCTTGTATGAATTAATTTTCACACTCCACTTCATTAGTAGTGATGATATAAGCTTTCCCTTGCTCTTTTGACTTTGTTGATCATTGACACTGGTTTCCCTGAAAGACATGTTGTTTAGTGCACTTGCTTGCATAACTCCCTTAGTCCCTATATTTGATGCATTGAACCATAGGTGGTGCATTAGTATGTTCCTTCCATTCCTCTATCATGTTGGTCAGATTCTTCATGTATTGTTTAATATTCATTAGATTGGTGTCCATATCTCCCACACTTGAATAATTTCCCATATCCCTTTGAGGCAAGTAACATGATACTTCTTCCCACATTTTTGACATGTGGGTAGTTGGATCCTATTTCACCATTTTTCATTTGACCCACAATATTGAAACCCCATTCTTATCTTATTATCTCCTTAACCATGGGACCATTCTTTGAACACTAAATCTACATTAAGATCACATTAACCACATCTCCGAAACTCGCAAATTCTTATATTTTTATGTCGTTTCGAAGGTGTATTTTTAAAAAAATAAATAACATATATATTTTATATCATTATTGATAAAAAAACCCAATGAATACATTTAAAGCCTTATGATGTTTTCATTATAAGTCGTGACAACTTCACCTTCCTTTTTCTTTAGCTATATGAATTATCATTCAATATTTTTTTTGAAGAGTTCAAGAGAAATTCATTTTAAGAAATATTATCATAAATTCTTCCCACTCCATATCTTCCATTTAATCCTTTGGATTTTTTTTATTTATCAATTCCTACTATTGAATAGCTTCTCCATATAAATAATAAATTTCCAAATTCACCATCTCCTTATTAGAGAAATGGATTATAGAAAATATCTTCTTTATTGAGTTAACCCACTATTCCACATCAAGTGGATTGGAAGTTCCACTAAACATCGATGGTCATTTTTTAAATTATGGACTAAATGGATAATTGATCCTTACTGGGTGAATATGGACATTCCACATATTTTATGTTATTATTCAAATATCGAGACAACTAGGTAATCATTTCTATATTGTTTTGAACTCAACCTCCAACGGAATTCAGTATCTCACTTGGATAATTCTTTCATTAACACTCACACAGGTTTTAGGCCTAGTTTCTCCTATTCCTAATATTTTATAGAATAGAAAATGTTAGAACAAAACATAATTCAATAAATCATGAGTAATTTATTCTTCTATGAAATTAACACTAATGGAATATCTTATGGGATCACTATGTCTATACTTTTCTAAAAATCGTCTTCTAGGATGTTTTACCTATACATAGACTTATAATAATTGTTTTTACTCTTATTTACTAATCATAATTCCCAAATTAACTAAACTATTCTTAGATCCCAACTATAGTGACCCTAATTTTTCATACATAGCTATTACAACATTTTAAAAATAAACAACATAATAGAGATACAAATATAGGATCCAAAGATTTATGTCTTAGAAAAATTAGGCTCATAAATAACTTGTACATAATAAAACATAAAAATTTATTTAAATCCTTCTTCTTTATCCTTCTAAAATATCACATTATCCATCATACATGAAATTACCTAAGGATATACATCAATTAAAGGGGTAAGATAAAAGCCCTGTAAGAGGATGAATAAAAAACATGAATCAATATAACATGGGTGAGAATAATCATCATATCATAAGCCTAGGAACATTATCAATATATTGAGGTAAAAATGTGATAAATTCATTGAATGTGGAAATGAATAAAAATAAAACATCATGTTATAGTGTTTAAATGCCACATATAGTTGTGAATAAATCTAGCATCACGTTAACCCATAAAATATGTGAATAATCATAACATCATCACTGTAAACAAAGAAAGCATCATGTTCACATATAATAAACATTATCTTGTGAGATAAAACACATTATCCAATGCATTGGAGCGCTATATAATTTTGTTCTAGTCATCATATCATAATATTTACATAATCATGCATGTCTCATAGAATGTGTAACAATCCTTTCATGAAATAACCAATGGAAAGGAATGGGTTTCATGAGTATTTCAAAAATTATGATTTCATAAATAAACTATGGGTTCCAAAATGAAAAATGTAGAAACATATTTTCTATAAGAATCAACATTATTTAGTTAAGAATAAACAACTCAAGAGGAGTCAAAGATGTGTTTTGGAAAAAAGAGTTATTTTGGAAAATCATTGTATTTTCTATAAAATAAAATAAAAAACATATATATCCAAAAAAATAAGATTGATGAATAATGAAATTATATTTAAGGAACATTAGAGGACTATTTATTCGAAATATTTCATTAAATATGGATAACCCAATGAAAAAGAGTTGGGTTCATGAATCCCCATACCTTAATTCCTTTTTTCGTCACTTTTGCACCTCTTGAATAATAAACTTACATTTATTAAAAAGCTAATAAATATGTTAATTATATCCATTTATACAATTATTTATCAATTATAATCATTTTATTATATTTATTAATTTCTATTGATGAAATTAATGTGTTTTGATATCTTGATTTTCCTAAAAATTTCTTGTTTCACTTTGATTTCTCAATTTTCATTGAGATTATTTTATAGAAAAGTATGATTAACATCAGTAGATTATAATAAGTGTAATTAATTATTTATATATTATATATAGTTAATAATATCCATCCATGAAGGTAGTTATAATAATTGTCTTAGAAATGTCTCTGTAGGTGGTTAATCAACCTTTAACGGGACGTTGTTAAAAGAGAGGGAATGAGAAGTATTGCATTTATTTTTGTCATAAATATGACAATAACATCATGTTAACATAAATAATATAATTTTAAATTATGGAATAATTAGTTATATAGTATATGGTTTATAAATTAATTGGTAAAAATAATAAAGAGAATAAGAAAAATTGGAAAAGTTAATAGAGACTTACTCTCTCCTCAATGTAGCTTCTCTTGTAAGATGTTATAACACCCTTGGTGATTAGAGTTGGATGGCTCCAAAATTTCCCTAAGTAATGTAAGGGGATTTATAGGGATTATTTGAGAAGATATTTTACTTTGGAATGTTTAAGAGGAGTTTTTTTCCAATGGAAGGGAGAGGGGTTATTAATATATTAAGATAGGGGTATTTTTAGAATAGAATATTTAATAAAATAATATATCAAAGGAAAAACATGTAATAGTGCATTTTTGACACAATAAATAATATATAAATATAATATAATGGGATTAAGACTTTAAATCCTCTTTATATATCTAATTAATTACCTCATTAAAAAGAAAAGTGAAGAAAAAAAAGAAAATGATATTTTAAGGAATCACTTTTGAATTAAGGTTTTGGAAATTTATTTTTAGGTTTGAAATTTTATTTTATTTTATTTTAATGACTCATTAATGAAATTAAATATATAATAGCCTAAAATAAATTTCTATAAATTATTATGTCATTATTACATGATGAATGATGTAACTTACGATACATTGATTATGTGAAAAAACTATATTTTTACTATTCACCAAAAAATTAAAGTATTTCAGAAAATTACCAAAAACTCACCGAAGGAAAATTTTAACACGATAATTTAAAAAATGAAATGAAATTAATAAAAATAAATATCTAAAATTGGGAAAATATAATTTTTAATAGAAAAATAACGATTTTTACAAAATACTTTAAAATACAGTTTATTAAAAATATGCTTTATTTTCTTTGAGGTTTTTAATCATGATATTTATTTTATTGAATTATAATATTTTTATTTATATAAATTAATCATGATAAATTTTATTTATATCATAATTTATTATTTCTTGGTAAAATCATCCTTTCAATGGTCAGGTTACTATTCCAAATGATCAGGTTACTATTCCAACAGTCACATTACTATTCCAATAGTCACATTACCTTATATATATACCACTCAATTATTTCATTCAATATTCAAATAAATTCATCTCAAGATTCTATATTTCCATTTTAAATAATATTTATTGGTTTACCATAATTTTTTTTATATTGTGTTGGTAGTGGGGCCAATAATTCTAGTAGATGAGGTCGATCTATATTTTCTGATTTTAGCTTTTATATTTTATAATTTTTGTCCAGTTGTAATGTTTGTAAATTTAATTAGTTTCATTTCTAATTAATGTTACAATATTTATTAATATAGTTTTTTATTGGTTTCTCTATATTTTTTATGTGTATAATATATAATGTGATACAATACAAATTTATTCAGGAAATAAATTTTGTTAATAATCATTATGTCATTATAATGGGGTAACACATCTCCGTTATCAACCTAAATGTACTATAGAACTCTAGCTACAAATCTGATGAGGTGTAGCTGAGTCCTTCCTAGACTCTAGTACCTATCTTACTCGCTTACCACAACTATACATTGAGAAGTTCTAAAAAATCATTTGAAGATGGCACATTCTTCTGCAAACATGGAACTCCAAAGTGGTGTATGAAAACTATGGTTTATTGTGGTTTAACATTCTACACTCATGTACTACAATGGAATATGATCCGAAGATGGATTCCAACTACCCTAACTGGTCTTCATATCATTTCCTTGGAAAAAACTGTCATAGATTCACTTCTTGCCACCAAAATAAGTGATCCTATTTTACCCTGTGGAAATAGCCTGGCTACCTCTTGGGTCATCTCTCAGATTATTAGTTGTGATGAGTTCATGATTCAAAAAATATAAAAAGATACTCAGAATAAAAACATTCACTTATGACCTGACCTCATAGTGAATACCATCCTGAAAATGTTTCTCCCTAGAGATCTCATCAATAGCTAAATATGGCACCAAGCATTGAAGGTTGGTGAAATGTTCAACATAGTCCATCATTGATATTATATCCTATATCATATGCATGAACTAATGATCCTTTTCATCCCTCAGCATCTATGGATAGAAGTGGCTCAAAAAATTCACCTCTAATTCCTTACAAGATAACTCCTCTTTCTTCTCATCCTGCTCTAGAATATCCCACCAATGTTTGGTAGGTCCACTGTGCATATACACAACAAGATTCTCCCTCCTATCTGTGGGTGTCTCAAGATACTTGAAGGTTGTATATATTGACTAAATCTAGAACTCACCTACCTTGGAGCCTCCCTCCCCAGTGATCATAGGTGGATGTTGTAGCAGAATCTCTATCATCAACTCATACATCAATTGAACGATGAAAATAGTCTACTTTTCCATGGATTGCACGACCCTTAAGAAGTTGTTGTGATGATGGACTTCCATTTGATCCTCAAGAGCTAGAGGAAGCTCCAGTTCATCTATGTTAGGAGATAACTGATTTCCAATCTCTTATAACTCAACTCAATGATTTTGAGGAGTCATTTTATCTACAATAATAACACACTTCTATAAACATTGGATAAAAATAAAGTCATCCTTAAAAGGTGATAACAGTAGAGAACCATTAATTTGTGTCTCTCTATCTTTGTATTATAAGTGTTTTATGATTAAATAATAGTTTATTTCATTCCAATTTTCCAATATAATAGATATAATATTTCACAATTCATATTGGAATGTATATAACACATGCAATAAACATGTCCCTGTCATGAACAATTCATGTCAATATATATATATATATATATATATATATCCCTATGTGCCTATCATGATGCATGCATACTCATATCTCACCATACTAGTCCATGAGTGTAAATTTCAATAAAAAATAACATCACAAAATAATAACATCACACAACACATAAATCAACCAAGGTTAAATAACATCAATAGTATCAATAGAACAACATAAACAATAATCCCATCCCTAGAACTCAAATTTTCCGCCTTACATGGGTTAGCTACTCTAATGAATAAGCTCACTAGCAAGTCCCAATAAATCCTAGTCTCCTTTCTACTTTTTCCAAAAAAAATAAAGCAATAGAAAATAACAAGATGATCCTCTAATACCGCTACGTAATGTCCCCCAATCTGGTACTCTCTCACATGGTCAAAATGATTTGGTTATTAGCAGTCAAGAATGCATCCCCATATTCTAGAGGCTATTGACTAGTAGAAAGGCTATGATATTTATAGTGGGGAGACTATACCCCCTGGTAAAACATAGTGGAACTAAACCATAGTAATAAAAATTACAGTAATTAAGAAATAGTGGAAATAATATATCATATAGCTAGGAAAATAAAAGGAGGAACCTATAATGATGAATAATGACAAGTTAAGATGTATCTAAAAGTATAATTGATACCAATACAAACAAAATAATATACTAACATTAAATAATCCCAAAAGGCACTGGTCCCGATCCCTATGTTAGAAACACCTCCAAAATCCATCCCATATAGCAAGAAACAAAAGAATCAACAATAATGCCTCTCTGCCTTGTCCAAACATTCATCCATGTAATCTGCTCGACTACCAAACGGTTCCCAAATAGGGTGTGAATAAAACTTAGTAGGTCGACACCACCATCCCTAAACACAACTAGTCTGATAATAATTATATCCAATAAAGTGATAAATAGATTTATTAATTAACTAATTAATAAAATATATAAATTAACCTATTTCAAACCCATGATGAAATGCCTTTGAGCATGTAACACAACCATTCCATATATATCCATATACCATGGAAAAATCAAATAATCAGGTAGCTCTCTTTGTATAATAATTTCATCCATTGATCATCACCCTATATAAATGCATTTTAGCATGTGTCCCTGGTAGTAGCCTAGTATATAAGCATTTCAAAAGTATCACTGGGAATTGCCTACAATATAAGCATTTCAACCTCCAAGAAAATCTCTATATATAAAATTTTTATCATGTATCAATGGGCCAAGCCTGCTATATAATAATTTAAACACTACTATGATATCCCTATATATAATCATTTCATCACCAACTCAACAAGTCATAATAGTATGGATATCATTATATAACATCATAAATCTTAGTGGTTAATTACGAAAATTACCATTTTCATTCAAATAAACATTCATTTATCTCTCAAATGATCAACATTCATATCAATAATCAATAATAGATTACCTAGTGATTATATATCAACCAATCACCTAAGGCATCATGTCATACTCACCATGCTTTGAACAATTATCCAAGTTCTTTTTACTCAAATGTTTTCTCACCCAAAAGGTATCCATAATCTAGGTTGCATCAACCATTGAATCTAAAGGAATCCAATCCATGATTTACTATAAATCAACTAATTAACTATAGTTCAAATTACATGGTCATAATAAAAATATTTCATATAATTAACAACTAAATATACCATAGGGTTAGGTTTAGTCTCTATACCTTTAACATGTGATTAACACAATTTTTCTAATGACAAAATCCATTAAAGAAGAAGTCATAGAAGATCACAAGAAGAACCTAGATTAAACCAAAACAAGATCAAATCCCAAAACAAAATCCATGTTTAAAAGATGTACACTACAATGAAAATTAATGATGGGTGATAAGAGGGAAACCAAAGTGAATAAAGACGCCAATGATTGAATGTGAAAGTGGGACATCTATAAGGGGGGAAGATAATTCAATATTTCCTAGAGTTCACCCTAGGAGCGAGAGAGGGGAGGCTCTAATAAAAAAACAATGAGAGTCATAAGTACACGACACACTTAAAAATACTAGGTATGAGGAATAGATGATGTGTAATCCTTTCATGTCATGTATTTCATCATTTTTATGTTATGATGGAAAAACCATTTTCCCCAGGTTAATATTTATTTTGATCAACATTTACACGATGTGAATCAGGTTCATGAAATGTAACCACATCACATCATAAACAAGTTGATTAAATGCATCTAGAAATAGTTACATGTCATGTAACATGTACACAACATATAATGTTTCATTTAATAGTTTTTATACTAGCTTCTATAAAAGTGACCAAACCATCTATGATCCTTCTAAACTCATAGAAAGCACTAGTAATCCCATTTAACATATTTATACATGGAATCCACTAATTTAAATAGACATACATGCCTAAAATTAAGGTTATTTTCTCTAAAATGGCTCTTTGTCATCAAATAAGACTTACTCACTAAGGCTTAATTAGAAAGGAAACCCCAACAAAATAAGTTCATTGAAAACCTCAGAGTGGGAGGTACCTAGAAAAATATGGGATCTTATAATGATCATGGTTTTGAAAGGTTGTTATTATGTTTCATCCGTTAAAAAGAAATTATTTATATATCTAAACTTGATATAGATGGATTTATTTTAATATTTATAAATTAATGTTGCCTGTTTTATAAAAATAACATTTGTTATGGTAAGGTGAATTTAAATAACAAATTTTTTTTTCATTTTACACAAACCCAGTAATGGAAATTGATAATGAAACTACTTCACATAACTCATTCCACACCCAATTATGGCATAATTGGTTTGTTTAGGTAAATTAAAAATGCTTGACTAAGTTATACCAAAATGTATATATAGATTCTTTTGAACTAAAACTAATTGGTATGTGTCATACTTATTTCTATGTTAAAATGAATAAATCCCAATTTAGTAGAAAAGGTGAAAGGTCTAAAGAGATTCTTGAATTAGTTCATATATATGTGTTTGGACCATTTATTATTGATTCAGTGGTGGGTTCTCATACTTCATAAATTTTAGCGATGATTTTAGTAGAAATGAATATGTCTACTTAATGAGGTATAAGTCAGGTTATTCTGAAAAATTCAAGAAAAACAAGAATGAATATGGGAACCAAATTGGTAATATGATTAAGAAAATCCTCTTAGAACATGGTGGAGAATATCACAATCAAGAATTTAATTATTACTTATAGGAGTTTTGGATTCTATATTAACTCACTCCTCCATATACACATCAGTGGAATGATGTAATTGAATGGAGGAACCACATCTTGTTGGACCTGGTGATATCAATGATGAGTCATTAGAGTATTAAATTATTCTTTTAGGGATATTAATTACAAAAAAAGTAGCAAAAATATTAAAAAAAGTTTCAAATAAAGTGATAAACATTATATGAAGTTCCAAAGATCGAATAATAACTCAGAAGTAGGGTTGAAATTGTTGTTCACTTTTATAAGTTTCAATAATTTTGAAAATATTAACCCCTGAAAATTGTTAATGTTTATGTCCTTATCATCATTTAGTAATTAATAATGTATTAAAAATTATAAAAAAAAAGTAAATAATATGATATTTCCTGGGTTCGACCTCATTGTGAGAACCTATATCATTTTTATAGACACTCCTATGGGTCTATAAAAAAATCACTAAAATGAATAAGTGAATACAACTTGTGAAAACTCCCATTAGACACATTATATATCCTAATTGTAATGATTTTACAGAATCCTATTGGTTTTTAAATTTTTCTTAAAAAATTGTGATAAAACAAAAAAAAAATACATTGTTCAAACTACACCATACATTCTCAGCTTAGAATCCTCATTATGATGTGGTTGGGTCTGATTATCTACATCCAATAGGGTTGGGTCTGATTGACTAAATCCGATGAATTCAGTCGGATGGACTCTGTCTGATGAATCCATTCTCAATATGCATTACTCAAACTCTTCTCAAATGCTCAATCTGATATTACTCACTCCAATAAATAAAAAAATTAGAAGTCCAAACTTCTAATGAGATTTAAATATGGAAATATAACTTTTACATGAATTCTGTAGTGCTCTAATTTTTCCACTCACATAAAAAAGATGAAAAGTATGAATATACATTTCGTCTATTTATAAGAATCCCAAAAAGACAAATTCATGAAACTAAAAAACTTTTCCCATTTACTCAAATTTTAAAAAATCCAACATCTATACATATTTTAATTTCAAGATTCACCACTTAAACTCTTCCCAAATATTATGAAATCTTCTTATGTCTTCTATATAATAATTCTTCTCAGACTTCCTAACTTTTATTCACTACAATAGAAATTACACAACTCATTATGATGGAACTTCCTCATCTCATTATGATGAAAATTCTTCATCTCATTCTAAATATAATTTCCTCATAAGTGTTAGTCTAATTAACATTAATTCTCAGATTCAGTGTGATTGACTTTCCATCCCAGATTCGGTCTTGATTGAATTTCCTTCACAGAGTTTGTTTGATTGAATTTCTTCCTCAGAGTCAGTTTAATTAACATTCCACCTAAAATTCTACCTCATAGATCTTCCTCAGCTTCAATCCAATGGAATCCTAGAAATGATAGAATTATAACTATGATGGAATTTTTTTTATGATGGAAACTCCAATCTACCACTTTGAAATACTTCAAAACACATCAACTATAACTCTATTAGACTTTTGAAAACATCTATGCTTAGTACTTCTGGATCTGATGAAAATCGTTTTCTTGATTCCAAGAATCAATACAATCTTAATGATTCCTCTATTTCTTGAAAACTTTTATCAATATAGTTTTATTGATTTATGTGAAGTTCAATATTATCAATGTACTATATGACTTATATATGAAATTATTACGTCTTCCCTTACATTAAACACCTTCTTTATTTCCATCCAAAAACTCAATATGATTGGTAGCACATAATCTCACCCTTTTATTCATAAGGATCACATCACAATTGTTATAGAGAACTTATGATATTTTAGAATTAAAAACTAGAAAATAAATATTTGACTAAAGGATAGAATGTTTAAGAAATTTCTAACTCCTGACATTACTTTTTTCATTCAACCTCTTTAGCAACATTCTAACATTCTAGGAAACATTGATTCCAATGAAACTTGAACTTCATGTCAATGGATCTGAGACTGATGGTGTGTCTAATAAAAAAACTCTAACTTTTTGATGAATTCTATAACCGGTGGTAATGGGTTTTATACTTTTCATTTGGTGTTTCTCATTTCAATCATCTGTGTCTATAAAACAACCTTCTCAAAAAAATACTTTTCTCCCGCTTTATATTTGGTTTCGAACATTCAGAAACGTTCACTTGTTTTTCAAAATCATTATTTTATAAAAGTCTAGTTATCATCAAATAAATAAATTTATTAAAAAAACATCACAAAGGCTATTCAAACTCTCCATTCAGATTTTTTAACAACACTCATTAATAACTTGTTCAACTCTATGAAAATTTTCACAATTACACTTTTGTAAACAACTCATGTTTTTTGAATTTTACCAAAACACATCATTTATTAAAAGTGTGTTCAGAAACAAAACTAATAGATAAGGTATTTTTTTGAAAAAAATCAATCCCTTGGCATGACGAAATTTATATGGCCATGCTAAGATAAAATCCCTCTAACTTTTATATTTTATCACTTTTATTTTTCTATAAATTTTATTATCCTCTCCCACATTATCTGATTAACACAAATTCATATTCATAAAATAATGATAATTAAAAACTTTTTAAATAGTACAAAGTTGTTTATTTTTCTCCCACTTTGTCAATATAATCCAATGCATGGTAGGGGACTTCCATATGAGTTTTCGGAAGTCATTATAGGAGGATGAACATGAATTTTCAACCTCAACTCATTAAACCTTTATTTTGGAATTGAATTTGTGATGATATCAATAATTTGATACATCATTGAGATATATTACAACAAAACATCTCTAGCAGGAACATTCTCTTTTATAAATTGAATCTTTATATTTATGTGTTTTGATCTTGAATGTTGGACATGATTTTTAGAAGGATCAATTGCAATATGATTGTCATAAAGTGTCTTCAATAGTTTAGAAAGCTTTATATTCAAATCATCCAATTGAACATTAATCCACAATACCTGAGTACATACTTGAATAGTCACAACATATTCTAATTACACTTTTCTCAAGGTTACTGAACATTGTTTCTTACAATGAAAATTTACACAACATTCACCCAAGAAAAATGTTTCTCTTAATGTTGATTTTCTATCATTACAATATGTCACCCAATAAATATTATTATAACAATGAAACTTTATCTCATATTTTATTTTTTATAATAATACTAATGAATTTGTTCCTTTGAGATATCTTAGAATTATCCTTGCTGCAAATATATTTGACTCTTTCAGATTACTTTGATACCTAGTACACACATTTATAGAATAAAAAATATCAGGCTTTAGGTTATAAGGTAATGTATACTTCCTATCATCTTCCAAAAGTCTTTCTAATTCACACATTTTCCAGACTCATCATTATTCATCTTCATCCTCACTAAGATAGGAGTAGAAACTTCTTTATATTCTACAATTCCAAATTTTTGTAACAATTCCCTTGAATAATTTTCTTAAGATAGGAAATTTTTTTCCTTACATTGAACTTGTAAGACAAGAAATAAATTTAATTCTCAAAACATTGATTTTTCAAAATTGTTTTGCATTTCTTAATAAAATTATTTAGAAATATTTTCTTCATCCCCATAAAAAATTATATTATCCACATGAACAATTACAATTAGAGTTTCAAAGTCAACATCTTTCATATATATGTTTCTGTCAACTTTTCCTTTTGAAAAAATCATCATTCTAAAATAATTTTCAATATTATAATACCATGAATTTGGATCATGTTTTAGCTCATATAAATCTTTCTTCAATCTAAAAACATTGTTTTCATCCTTATCAAGTAGAAACCCAAAAGGTTATTCATTTTAAACTTCATCTTCAATTTATCCAAATTTATATCTATCTGATACCCATTGTAATTTTTATGAGAAGGCACTACTCAAAAAATTATAATAGTTTCTAACTATTAAATAGGGGGAAATGTTTCATCAAAAAATCCGCCTTCAACCTGTGCATAGCCTTTATAAAAATTCCTAGATTTTTGTCTTCAAACATCTCCATATTCCTTCAAAATATTTCTATAAACCCATTTTTTATGATAAAATCTTTATATTTTAGACATAAAACAAGTTCCAATGTTTCAATTTTCTCAATTTGATACAACTCTTCATTCATAGAATTCACCCATTCTTTGGGTTGAATAGATTATGAGACTGATTCTGGTTCAAATTTTGAGATGAGTGATGTTTTATTTTCCAATCTCAGCTTTCTTCTAGCCTAAACTAGAGCCTTCTAATTCCCAAAAAGTTTTTTAGTCTCTATTTTTTTAAAGTAGTAAATTTTAGAGTTCCTCTTCCTTCTTCACTTTCCTCATCATACAATTCATCTGAATCTTCATGAACATTACTTTTATCAATTTCATTTTCATTGGAAAATTTCTGTTTTTATTCCTCAAAATCACCATAAAATTTTGTTAAATATGTTTATTTCTCAATAACTTCCACATAATATTATTCCACCAACTTTTATAAACATTTCTTCTAAAATTTGTAACTTCATCCATTGGGAGAATAATAAAAGTTCCTTCCTCAGCATTCTCATCAAACATTCCCTAATCCAAATTTATTATTTTAAGAAAACCTGGGATTCCAAAAACATTGATGTACTTCAATAAAGGTTTTTTCTCATAGATAATTTCATAAGAACTCATGTTGGTTTCCATACTTAATTTTTTTTTCTAAACATGTAAAATAATATTAACAACTTCACTCTAGTATAACATTGAATGCTTTTATTCTCCTCACATGATTCTTCCCATTTCCACTAAACCTATATTCTTCATTTATACTACTCCATTTTGTTGTGGGGTATATATAGAACTATAATAATGTTTAATACCATGATCTCCAAGATAATTTTCTAAATTATTTCTTGTAAACAAAATACCATTATCCATTCTCAATTTCTTTATATAAACCCCCATCTATCAACTTCTATTTTGAAAAACCTGAACATTTCTATAGGCTCTGAGTTGTGTTTCAAAAACATGATGTTGTTCATTTGAGTGAAATCACTATTAAAATTGATAAGTTATAAACATCCTTTTTTATTGATGTCACATTGACCCACATAAATTGGAATGAATAAGTTAAATAGGCCCAGTAGATGGAATCTCAACTTTCTTATGACTTTTATTTGCCATCTTCCCTTTCTAACAAGTAACACAAAAATCTTCCTCTCTTATTTTAAATTTTGGAAAAAAATTTACATAATAAACATTAAAATGTTTTTTCATTCCTTTCTTCCCAAGTTGGATAATTCATTGGCACAAAAACTTATTCTCATCTTTGGCACTTAGATAATAAGAGTTTTTACATTCTCTAACTTGAAAAATATTTCCACTAGTTCTTTATCCTTTTGTAATAACTTTTTAATGCCTCAATAAGAACCGTATGGTCATGGTCCTCCTAAGACTCTATCGAAATTTCAATCATCTACACAAGACACGACACATGAAGGAAAACCCCATGTATGGGTGAGTATAACAATACTTAGAAGGAAACCCCGAAACCAAAAAATATACTGATAAAACTAATATTTTCCACATTTTTTATATGCATTTCAATTGTTTTAACCCTCCTAATTTATCAATTAGAGCTTATATGGATCAATATTGGATTTATGGTGTGTTTTGAGCTAAAATGTGAAATGTGATTAAATGTTGGATTTTTTACGGATTTTTACGTCAAGGGTATTTTGGTAATTTATATAAAATTATAATTCCAAATTGAATGATTATTTTTATAGAATAATTTTTTTAATTCCATTAACATTTTCTTCTAGACTAGAGGCTTATTTGAATATCTAAAGGCCTGAAAAAATCACTGATGTTTGGAAATTGTCCCGGCTGACAACGTGGACCCCACCTCCATAACGGATGTATAAATCATGCTACACACCTATAATGGAGTTTATTAGAAATGGATATGAAGTAGGACACATATATACACTACCTAAATAAATATCATGCAGTTTGTCTCCCTTTATGGTGGAAAAGAGATGTTATACATTGAAGGAAGCTACCTGGAAAATTCATCTAGAAAAAAATAAATTATCAATAAAAAATACAAAAACCCCTCTAGAAGTGTCCAACCAATATGATATTTTGAGGTTAAATGAAAAATTAATTTATTAACAACTTTTATGAAGGATGGAATGTGTTAACCATCCATTTATATTTCCATAAATGTGCAAACTTGAGGAGGACAATATCTTCCCATAAAAGGAGGGGAGCTCCCACCTCTCATCTCATCCCATTTTACATCAGATTTATTCCAAGGAACCAAGTGGAGATCTTCATTGAGGGAGTACGTTCACAAATCTTTCCCTTATCATATTATTAATTTTTTTTATTTTTTTTATTTTTTTAGATTTCAATTGTAATTCTGACTTTTAATAAATTCATGCATGTTTTTTATTTTATTTTTTGTTTTCTTCCACCCAACCACCCATCTTTCTTCTCCATATTTTACCCTTATTTTATTCTTTTCTTATTCTCATACTATAAACCATTACCTATTACCCTAAAAATGATATAATTTCTCAATCCTTGACTTGAGGGAGGTATGTGACAATTTCATTTATTCTACGGGAAAATTATTATGTTCTATTATGTTTTTTATAAGAAAGAGTGACGTGCACGGGTGTGGAGATAGCCCACCAGGAAACTAAAATCAAACTCATTTCTATTATTTTATTAAATTTGTTTCCTCCCTTATAATGAATACAAGCGCTTAATACGATGGATTTGAGCCATTCAGTGGTTAAAATGGCATACAATAGAGCCACGTCTTGGATGTTGTCACAATCACGATTCAGTTGTTCCATCAACCTTGAATAAAGTAGTATGGTAAGTTAAGATTTCTAAATGCATTCAATATTTCACACCAATTAATATAATAATAGCAATTCAAGAATGAGATCTCAAAATTGAATTATCAAACATTATTTAAATACCAACAAGGAGACTGATGGAAAATACAAACCAACACATAAATTAAAAGTTCTTTATTTACTAATTAATTTTTTTCATTGCATGTTAGTTTAATATTTTCACTAATTAAAATTTTATAACCTTCATAAACTAAAAAAACAATTAAAAATAATTAGTTTAGGTGAATTAAATTATGTGAGTGAACAAATGAGAAAGTTCCTCAAGTGAGACGAACTTGGTGATCCATTATACTACACTAGGAAAATTAAATTGCTTTTTACATGCCCTATGATAGGTGTGCCTCACATAAAACAAAGGAAATACATTCATCTCTACACAAGTATATTTCAACAACACATATAACCAGAATATCCAGATATACTCAACAAAGACACACATTATAGAGGTAAGTCCCAACAATATTATAATGGTCTATGATTCCATATAGAATATTCCACAAAGCACTCACCTGAGAGAAAACACTATTGAATCTGATAGAATTGATGATGTCCATCCAATAGGTACTTTTTATTGGGTATCTTCATGAGAAAGAGCATGCTAATAATTTTAATATAATTCAGTACATAGATGAGGATCACTGGCAAGGCCATGGGGTGATACCAACAAATCAATCTGGATTAACCTGCTAAGTAGAGGATTGGCTCCCATGTAGTGTTGGTCATGTCGATATAATGAACTCCAACTAGTACATGAATATGAATATAGGATAACACTTTGTGCCTTTTAGATGGATTCCAACACCTCTATCTAGGAATTACTGCTGAAGGGATCGTTGTCCCGGGAGTAAAAAATGATTGCATAATAACCCTCATGGAAAAGATAAAGGTAGAAAACCCTAACAAACATTTTACATGATATAGTGTAAAGGGTCTCTAAGACATTAATAAAAGAGTACACATAGTGTAATAGTGGTCACACTCCATGTCCCTTCATCCTGGGTCCTACCTGTGTAAATGGATCGTCTCATAAAACTGTGTCCGTGTAGTAGTACACACCAAGTATGTAACCCATTTACTCTAACCATGTGCTAGTAAACGTCACCATCCTATGCATGTCTTCTCAAGTACTAGTACACAACCTATCATGTGAACATCTTCCCATGTAAACAGCCCGTGTGATTCCTGAGTACATGCCGAGTGACCCAGGTGATACCACATGCTATGTGAAAGGGGTCATATTCCATGAGATATTTAACTACATATGGAAACTATAATCACAACTCATGTGGCCCCACAAAACGTATAGATCCAGATTAAACATTTTGTTCTTCAGGATTTTTCAAAATCCCATATCTACTCCCGCATTTTATCCAGTGCCTCCAGATTTCGATCTAGTGATCGTTTCACCATGATATTGATGATCCCAACTCGTCTAATCCTTTTTGTCGATAGAGAATGCATTACGCCATAAAATCTACTCAAAAAATGAATCAAATTTTCATTCATTGTTGTGTGTTGAATAATGGTAAATTGGGTATCCTCTTTCATCTAAATTGCTTTATCTCCATCATCCAAACTCTGTGAGGCTATTCCAATCTTAGATCTGCGATATCGGTTCGTTGCACCAAGAAATGGGTGTGCAATGATGGATTGATCGAGAATGGTCATGAAAAACGATGAATGGGGGGAGAAAAGAATAAGAACATATTGGAGTAACAGACCTTGATCGATGATCATTCTTATATTGATCCATCATTATTATAATGAAAATATGAAAAAAAATATTCTCCCATCAAAACCTCATAAAATAAACTCATCCTCCATGATGATCAAACCACATATCAATATTTTAATTGATTGATTCATGTTTACTATATAAATCAAGAATGGGGAAGAATAAAATAAAAATTCATGTTATAACTTGATTCAAATCGATCACTAATGATGAATGGGGTTGTATCGTGTTCTTTGGTGAGATCCTTTGAATCTTTTTTGCATTGATCATTGATCAAAGATTCTATGGCCATTCATTTGATAGGATTCACTGAAGCTATCTTCAATGGATCTCCAACGCTTCCAGTGTTGTACATCAAACCCTAGTATTTATCCATAATATTCTATTCAAAGTCCATCAATCATTGCATCAACCACAATGAAATAAAATTATTTATTAAATTATTATTTTTCATTTCCACCCCTATGATGACTTTTCTACAAATGACCCATACCGACTAATGTTAAGTAATTCCTAGGGTAAACCTCAAATTCTGAAATCAATTGTACCATCATATTTCTTGATCAAGGTACCCATTTAAATGTTATTACACTTTTTCATGAAAACAATCCATGCATGCTATTTAATATATTTCAAACATTTATTTTAGTAACAATGGCCTCAGAATCGCATAGCGTCTCAGGGCCTGGTCTCACAACTAATCTATATAGTATCCAAAAAAGTAGTGCATGGAAAATCTAAGGCATTATAGTATACCACCACTAATGACAATTAAAACAATATCTAATCAATAGGAACTGTATGTAGTTGTGTAAAGAAATAATTACAATGGATAAGTAAATAGTTACCACATTATCAATTAATCTTTATTTAACTATATAAACTTTTGGGTTCCTGTAGACATGCATACCTCAATCCCTGCTTCAACTCATGTCAAAGGTTGATATATGGCTGAGGGATATCATATCTTATAATTCCATTGATACCATTCAATACCAACTCTGAAATATGTTGGAGCCTAAAGTATGTCAAAGGAATATCATATCTCATAATTCCATTGATATCATTATTTAATTCGTATTTTAATTCACATGTTACCATTCATACATCACACAATAGAATGTCTATGTTTCTATTTTTTAATTCACAACTAAATGTCCATGTTACCAGTCATACCTTACACATTAGAATATTCTAGTTCACATTCTCTATTTTACAACTGAATGGCCATGTTACCATTCATACCTTACACATTATAATGACCATGTTCCTGTTATTTAATTCACAACTAAATGACCATGTTACCATTCTTAACACATAATTAATTCAACAATTAATTATCGGCATCAATTCGATTAATAATTCCATAATTAGTTAAACCTAACAATTCCATTAGTTAATTCAAAAGTTAACTAATCATATAAATGACATTAATTATTTCAAAAAATAATTAATCACAAATAATACATTAATTAATTCTAAAAATAATTAATCAATTAAATTCTATTAGTACATTCAATAATTAATCAACCACACCAATTTTATAACTAATTAAATAATTATCTTATCAAATAAATCCACTTAATTAATTTTCTAATTAATTTATTACGTTAATCCCATTAATTAATTATTCAATTAATTAATCAATTTCCACAAACTAAAAATCACATAATTAATTCCATAATTAATTATCTCAATCATAATCTCGATAGATCATAATTATTTCCATAATTAAATATCTCAATCCTAAAATCCTAATATCTCATAATTAATTCTACAATTAAGTATCTCAATCTATAATTCCAAAAATCCACAATTTCTGATCTCCTCAATTAATTACTTCAACAAATTAATTAATTCAATAAAGAACATAATTTATAAACATCTAATATATATTATAAAATTACAAACATGTAATTTAAATAAATACATTTAGATTTTAATTATAGACAACCTACCTCAATTCGTTGATGAGCGATCACCCAATGAAAATCCTCATAATTTGAGCAGCACAATTATATAGAATGAGATTGAAATTTAAAACCCTAAATCAAGATCAAATCAATCAAGATCTCTTAAATATAGATATAGATCTACAATACTAGATCCAAGTCCACAAAAACATGTCTATATCTAATCAAAATAGGAAGAAAACCCCCTTTCTAGAATATCATAATAAATGATAACGAATAGGAAACCAATCCAGATAAGATCCTCTGACAGGGAGGGGGAAATATATTCATTCCATGCTTAAAATAACAAATTCAAATGGTTTTTAAGTCTTTTAATCCATAAAGGATTCTCTGAAATACTGACATAATATCTTGGGTTAAATGGGGATCAAATAGGAGTTAAACTGGGGTTTTGGTGACTAAAAATCTAATTTTTGGTGATTTAAATATTTATTTATGGTTAGTTGGGCTGGTGAGCATGGTTTCTCCTAAATGTGTGCCTAAATTTGAACCTCTATTATAGGGTTTCATAGTTTCTCATAATAGGGTGTACAGATTGACAAACCATGTGTCAACCATGTAATTCCTCTCTGTCCAAGGTTTCATGGTTTGCTGGGCAGGGGCGCACGATAAGGCAAAACCGTGAGCCCACTATGCACTACCCTTCTCCCTTCAAATTTTCTCAATTTTTCAACCAAACACACCCCAAGGTAAAA
The DNA here is from genome assembly GCA_963277665.1 of Viscum album. Lineage (NCBI taxonomy): Eukaryota > Viridiplantae > Streptophyta > Magnoliopsida > Santalales > Viscaceae > Viscum > Viscum album. Next base: position 954,953,045 of record OY728148.1, on the reverse strand, counting down.
CCAAACCCTAGTACACTAAAACAAGGCAAAAATAAATACCTGAAATTAAGACCAAGTCATCTTCTGTAAAGGTCATGATCTTACAATCTCACCACCTTATAAAATCATATCCTTGAGCTGCACTCCCATGAATCTCATAGATTCTGAGTCAAAAAGATTAGAAAAATGATCCCACATATCTTATTTCCTTTCCCATGTTTCCACCCACACATTCCAATGTTTCCACAATACGAAAACTATTGGAATGGTCTTTCCACGCAACACTTTCTCACTACGATTCAACAGAAGTATTAGATGCTCATCAAAGGAAAAGTCAATCTCAATCTCAACATCATTCGTATCGACCACATTAAAAGGATTGGGGTGATACCAACCTAGTTTTGACAGTTAGAAAACATCATAAATATCAGTGTATCTCTGTGGAAGAGCCAATATGTACACCACTATCTTGATTCTCTCCACCACCTCAAACAGTCCAACAAACGTGGGTGCCCACTTTCCCTGTCCTTGAATTCTATAGTGATTGAATCTAGGAAACACCAAAATGAATACATCATCAACCTCTGTAAACTCTAGGTTTCATTTATTTATATCAGTGTATGACTTCTATCGACTTTGGATCGTATCCATATATTTCTAAATCAATTGTACAAGATCTAATGTGTCCTAAATACGACTTGGTACCAACAACTTAGACTCACTTAGCTTCGTCCAGACTAGAGGTGGTATTCATGGCATACTATAAAGAGCCTCACATGGTTCCATCTATATAGTTTCCCAATAATTATTGGTATGGGAGAACTCTACTAGTTCTAGGTGATTCACCCAAGACCTACTATAAGTTTAGAACACAAGTTCACAATGTATCCTCAATCTCTTGTATAGTATGCTCTGACCACCCATCTATCAGTGGGTCAAAATTCATACTCAATAAAACCTACATACCAAGAACCTTCTGCAACCCCTCTAATAATAATGAAGTAAAACACATGTTTCAGTATGAGACAATATTCTGTGGCACCTCGTGCATACAGACTATCACCAAAACATACAAATATCCCAACTGCTCTACTAAGAAAGTCTCCCATATATTCAAGAGATTCACTACCTTTTTCAGTCTATCCACAATAACCCAAATAGAATTATTCTTCTAAGGAATCCTCGAGAGATCCACCACAAAGTCCATGGTCACTTTGTTCCACTTCTATTCTATAATGGCCAACAACTATAGTAAACCTATAGGTCGTTAATGCTCGGCCTTCACCTACCGATTGGTTTAAAATCATGTCACAAACCATACTATTTTCTTTTTTCATTTCCAACCATCAAATATTTCTTTGTAGTTCACGGTGCATTTTGGTCACACCTGGATGTACCACCCACTTAGGGGCATGAAACTCACACATCAGCTTGTCTCACATTATTTTAGGAATGAAAACCAGATTCCTGACATAGATGACCTCGTCCTTATCTTTTCTCCAAGCAGAAGGTGACTCCCCACCTTCATGGTTTTTCCTTATGTTAAAACATTATAAATCCACATACTTACTATCTTAGATCTATCTAAAAGATGTATACTCCAATGAAACTATTACAAGATTCATTTAATCCTAACTCTCCTAAACCACAATGTGTATCTCGTCCTGTAAATCCATCATCTTCTACTCAGCACTAGACTCCTGAACCACCTGAGATTAAGTCTTCCTGCTCAAAGCATCATCATCAATGTTCCCCTTTCTAGGAATATATGTTGGCCCAAAATTGAATGGCTGCATATACTCATCCCATCCCTGTTATCGAAGATTCTAGTCTCACAATTAAAATATGTACTTTAATCTCTTGAGATCAATATACATAGTAAAATAATTTCCCAAAAGATAATTTTCCCAACACTTTAAAACATAAACCATTATAGCCAACTTGAGGACATATGTAGGGTAGTTCGGTTAATGGAGCCTCAACTTCAATGACCCATAAACCACAAATTGATCTCCTTGCATCAACACAACTCCAATTACAATCCCAGAAGTGTCACAATACACTATGTACTTCTCACCGTGCTCAGGTAGGATCAATATTGGTACTGATGCCAAAATCTTCATCATCTCCTAAAAATAATTATCACATTCTTATGACCAATAAAACATTATCCTTTTTTGGTCAAGCCCGTCAGCAATGTTTCCAATCGGTAAATGTCCTGAATGAACCTCTAATAATATTCAGAAAATCCTAGAAATATATGGATATCAAACATGCTCTTGGGATTCTCTCAAGAAACCACTATCTGAAACTTCTCTAGATTTACCAACACACATTCCTCCGAGATGATGCTACCCAAGAAGTGTAACTGATCAATCCAAAAAAGTGTAATTAGATATCTTGATGTATATACAATGCTATCTTAGTGTGCTTAGGATGATATCAAGATGTTGGTCATAATAATCAAGTGTCTTGGAGTGCCCCAAGATGTCTTCCACAAACACTACCACAAACTGATCTAGGTACAGATTAAAGATTTTTTTTCCAGTAAGTCCTTAAACATTACTGGTGTGTTCGTCAACCCAAGAAATATTATGATGAAATCATAAAGTCCATACATGCTTCTATATTCATCCCTTGGTATATCAGAAGTCGGAACTCTATGTTTAGGATACCCTAATCTTAAGAAAATTTTTGAGAACACACAAGCTCCTCTCAACTGGTCAAATAGGTCATCGATATGGGGGAGAGGATACTGGTTCTTGATAGTCATCTGGTTCAACATTTGGTAATCAAAACATAAGAATAAAATCTTACCATCCTTCTTTTCAAACAACACTAGTGAACCCCAAGGCGACATACATATATAAATAAATATCTTATCTTCTATGTACTCCAGTCGAGTCTTGAGCTCTTGAATATATTCTGATGCCATTCTATATGGTGGAATAGAAATCATCTCTTCCTCCGGTATGAGCTCAATGCAAAATTCCACATCTCCCTCAGGTGGAATCCCAGAGAAATATTAAGTAATCACATCCTAAAACATATAAACTATGTGTGGAAATACATCTCACTTTACACCTCCATCATCCATAAATAAACTAGAAACCTGGGTTGTGATCTCACCTATTTGATGAGTAATTGGCCCTACTCAGAACGCCTCAATATCCCACTCTCCACATTGAATATATTTGTAACCCATATGAGATGTAATGGTCACTCTGTTATGATAAAAATCAATGTGGGGACAATATGATACTAACCAGTCCATACCCATAATTAGTTCAATGCCGGACATGTCTATGATATAAAGATCCCATATAAATTGATACAACTCGATCTCAAGAGTACACCCTTTTCACAAAAAAATTTCTCTTGACTGAACTCCATGAGGTGTGTTTGCCGTCAACACCCCACTCACGAACTCCATCTCGAGGCTCAAACCATTAACAAGTTTTGTTGAAATAAAGGAATGATAGGAACTGATATCAAATAAGTCACTAGATATCATAGAATCTATAAAAATCGTACCTCTCACGGTCAATGGTCCAGCTTTGATATCCACAAGTGTAGGGTGAATAGAATGAAACAGTCTTACCCCACTTCCCCATGATGCACTCTTAGTCCCCTATTGTGAACTACTCTACTAATATGAGTGATCTTACCCTAAAACTCCACATGCACTACCTTTACCACCTTGTCCAGTAGAACACCAGATGCAAGACTGAAATGGTGCAGAATATCCTCTTCCTACACTCTGATTCTGACTAGCTATACCCTTACTACTCATCTATCGCTGGGTCATATAAAACTTTTTTAGAAGTTCTATCTTCCTAAAACACTATAACTATATTGGTGGTTGAGTTAACTATCTTCAATAGTTTCCTAATCTACCACAATAGTGATAGTTCACTTGATTAAGGTCCTATGCAACTGATCCCGCTTTATAGGTACTTTGTTACCCACTGCCCTGGTGATGTTTTCATAGAAATTCTTCCTTCTCTCAGAAGTCATACCTTCTAATCATCCAAATGGAACTACCTATCCTACACTGGAAACCTCTTTATGTTACCCATATCTATGAGATCCTTATCCACCACCTCATCAAACTCCCTTAACTGAAAATGGTTAACATGGGGGACTTAATATCACATTTAAGCCTATCCTAAAAATGTCTTGCTGTAGTTATCTCTTCCACTGCCAATGCGGGAGAGATGTTTTTATAACGACCCATACTTTACATACATTTTTATTACTTCATAATTGAAGCACACTTATTACAACATATAACGAAACCTTGAAATGGCCGTATAGGTATAGTGTCTTTAGAAACTGGGAAACATATCAACCGGTTCATAAATCTTCTACGTTGTCTCCCATTTATTTCATCATATCTGGAGTCCCTTTTGGAATATTCTACTTAGTACCCTTCTTCCTGACCTGGGGAAATAAAACATACAAAAGGATGAGCTCAAATTCTCATTAAGCGTAATCAAAAGAAATATCCATCACGTCATATTCATAAGAACATAACATTTTGGAAAACTTAACCTGGAAAAGAGATCATAATATCATAACATGGGATAAATCATAGTGGTGAAGTGTATTCCCAAATAATCATAACTTAAAACATCAAACTTTGGGGCATACACACATAATCAAAGATAATCATTTCTTATTAGTCAACACTCATTTCCAAGACTATCTTAGCACACAAAGTCCATTTCTTAACCGAGTTCACTCCTCATTTCAATCCTATATCACTGAACCAATTTAACCTTCCATTTCAGCCATGTCAATCTCATGAGATATAAATATTTACCCTATGCGTTAGAGGGAGGTATAGGTCCCACCCATCTCATAAGGATACCATTCTTATGTGTGCCACAAGAACATAAATCATACATCATAACATTACCCATGTAATAAAAATGGGATTCTTAATCATCATGCCGTCATAACTCAATCCATATAAGATAAAAGGACCTCACAAAAATAATTTCATCATAACAAAATCAAAACAATGTAAAAATAGGGATAGAAATAGAACCCTATATTATCTTAGATGGAAAATAATTTTTATAGAACACTTGAACTCCATTCATGAGGAAAATATCCTTTCTACTTCAAAAACATTTTCCTTTCTCAACATGTCATATAATTTTAAACTAAAAAAGTTGATTAATAATAAAAATGAAAACTTGTAATGGAAGCTTCATGTAAATAATGTTCTAAAAATCCATTCATGTCATAAAATTTAAAAAACATTCTTCTCGTACTTTGGTCGAAAAAGACAAAATGTACCTCATACTAAAAACGAAGAAAGATTCATTTCATATCATTTACTAAAAACTCACCAACAAGTTATATTGGATTTAAAAAATTGTAGGAGGATAGAAATAATTTTTCATATTGACGAAACATGGATATTGATGATAAATATTCCCCTGTAAATTCTGAAGTAAAAACAATCTCGGATAAAAATTGAGATTGTGAGATTTTCCCTTACCATAGGTCCGATTTGCTTCATACGTGTCTGAACCTCCTGTATAATGACATAATAATTTTATTAACATATTCCAGAATTGTACACATATATATGATATCATATATGGTCATATTCTTATCTTCTTATTAGTAATATTTTATTGCTATTTGTTATTCAGGTGTTTATTGATTTTTTGGTTCTTATGCGTGTTTTGTCAAATAAATTATTATTATTATTTTTAGATTATAAATACCTCATTTACAGAATGGTATTATTGTAATATATATCATATTTATTCATTAAATTAATTTATATAATCATTATGCAATGAAGATCATGTAGAACGAGTCTCATCACATCGTGGAGAGGGTAGGTCGTACGTACGCACGAGCGATGATATTGTTCCTATGATCGTGGAATTGTATTGAAGTGTATCTATACTATTTTAGAATCAATATCACTTTAAAATAATCATGTATACTTACTCTTTACACTATTATACCCATCCAAGTAAGGTGGTGGTGGAAAACAGATTACACCACGGCGTAGAGACGGTATTGCGTACGTACGCACGCACGGTGATTTCATTTTCCATAGGATGGATAGAAGGTGAAATAGTGTTGTTTCATATTTATAATAACATATCATTATATGAGTGATAATGATGTTATTACATCATAATTAAACAACTATGGAAGAAGAAGTTGAAGAATAATGAAATTGGAAAGGATCGGTAATGGATATTACCTCTTCTTTGACGCGACTCTTCTTAACCTCCACTTAGGGCACTAGGGATGGTCTTTTAATAAGACCAGGACCTCTAGGATGATTCTAGGGAAGTGTAGAAGTGAATTTGGCAGAATTTGGCTAAGCTTTATGGAACAATGTGTGTGAGGGGGAGAGAGAGGAGGTGCCTTTTCATAAGGGAAGAGAGGGGCACCTTTGGAAAAACTAAAATTTTTATTTTATTATAAAGTCATATTCGGTTTTTAATAGCTCAAAATTGATTTATTTAGAAGATAAGGTGGGTATGGGTTGAAATCCTCCAATCCAATATAATTTAGACAAGTTTAGGTTTCTATTTTAACCTTATCATTTAGATTTAACTATAAGTTAGATAATTTAACTTTTACCATGTCTTCTTGTTTTCTTACACTATAAGGTTAATAAAAATACTATAATAAGACAATAGAACCCCAAGTTTTTAATTATTAATATATATAACCTAATCTAAGTCATTTGGCCTATCCTTATATTTTTAGGAATAAAATAACAATTAATCATATATTATTTGTATTAAAAACTATTTTATGTCATTTTTGACACTATTTGGTAATTGTTTTTTCTCAAAATCATAACAGAATGATTAGTTAGAATAAAGTTAATTAAATCAATACTAACATGTCATATTAACCAATAAAATTACTGTAATTCATAAAATGTTTCAAATTAAATTTATTTGAGTATTTATAACATCAATTATGTTAATATTTCATTAATAAGGTAATTACTACATCAGCACTGTGTCATAAATATATTACATTATTTAATGTCTAAAATTTATAAATAAATTACCATTATGTAGGAAATAGTTTTATCTTTCTAATGAATATTTGTAGTCCAATTTATCTTATGTATAATCCTATATTAACATTTTCTTAATTATTAAACATTGATTTTAACTATTTTAACTATTTTTTAAATAAAATAGTATTAAATGTCCTAATCTAATCCAAGTAGACCTAAAGGGTAATTTTTTATCCCTAATGTTATTTGTGATCGAATTACTCTTATCCAATAGAATTAGGAAATGTTTTAGGGTAATAATAATATCATTTTTATAATTAATTACCCTATTTACTTTTAATCGTGGTAAATAAAAGTAAATAGTTACTATTCACAAAAAAATTATTTTCATCTCATTGAACCACATATTATTTTCTAATATCAACCTTGTCTCTCAGATTTTTGAAATTCCATTCCCAAAAGTGGTAAAATTATGTTTTATGTAAATTTTCAAATTCTCCTAGGAGGTGGGTAAAAGACGGTCAAAAGTTCAATAAACTGTTTATATATCTAAAATTATTATAAAATGAAACCAATTAATTACATTGAACTTATATAGGTATTATGTATCAATTTCGACCTAAAAAAAATTTAAAGAATATAAATAATTAATTAAATAAAAAGTCTTTTTTCAAATAGAAACCCAGTGTTATCACTATTCATCAAAAATTGAAATTTTTTTGAAAAATACCAAAATTTCACCCTAGGATAATTTCGATATTCCGATTCCAAAAATGAAGTCCATTTTGAAAAATAAATTTTAGAAAATTTCAAAAATTGGTTATAATTAGTCATAATGGCTAGTTTTAATAATATTTTAATAGCATATCATTGTTTAGTAAAACTCGGTATTGCGTACAACGCAAGCTATTGAGGGAGACCGCGATTGCATGTAAAGAAATCCAAGATAGTGTTGTCTGTAGTGAAATAATCTTTTTATGATGTATAATAACAAAAGATTTCTCATAAAAATCTTGGGTGTTACATTCTACCCCCCTGAAAATGAATTTCATCCTCGAAATTCTTCACATCGTAACAAACAGATGAGGTTACCTCTCCCTCATCATATCCTCAAACTCCCATGTAGCTTCTTCTAATTGGTTGTTTCTCCATAAAACATTCACCAAGCGAGTGGTCTTGTTTTGTAGAACTATTTTTTCTACGATCCATAATCTCTATCGACTATTCTTCATAAGGAAGATCTTACTGTAGTGTTACAACGTCTGAGCTGAGTACATGTGAAGGATCGGGTATGTACTTTCTCAGGAGCGATACATGGAACACATCATGAACTTGAGAGAGATTTGGTGGAAGAAATAATCTGTAAGCTTCCTTCCCAACATGATCTAGTATTTCGAAAGGACCAACATACACAGGGCTCAGCTTTCCCTTCTTTCCAAATCTCATTACTCTCTTCCAAAGAGATATTCATAAGAACACTTTATCACCCACATCAAACTGTAGGTCTTTTCTTCGGTTATCGACGTAACTTTTTTGCCACCTATGAGCTGCTATTATGTGTTGTTGAATAAATCATACCTCTTCTGTCATCTCATCAACAAGATCCGGTCCTAATAGCTTTCTTTCCCCAACATCATCCCAGAAAGTTAGAGTTCCACATTTATTTCTATAAAGAGCTTCATAAGGAGCCATCTTAATACTGGAGTGAAAGCTATTATTATAAGAAAATTTAACAAAATGTAGGTGTTGATCCCAACCACCTTTGTAGTCCTTAGAGCAAGCCCTTAACATGTCTTCTAGAGTTTGAATTGTTCTCTCAGACCGACTGCCTGTCTCAGGATGATAAGCTGTGCTGAAGCTCAAATATGTGTCCAGAGTATGCTGAAGAATTCGCCAAAACATCGAGTTAAACCTCGGATCCCGATCAGATAAAATGGAAAGCGATACTCCATGCAATCTTACCACTTCCTTTACATATATCCTGGAAAGTTGATCAAGAGAGAAATCCTCTCCAATAGCAATGAAGTGTGCCGACATCGTATGATGATCAACTATCACCCAGATAGCATTATTGACATTAGATGTTTTCGGAAGTCCAGTGAAGAAGTCCATAGTGATATTTTCCCATTTCCATTCATGTATGGGTAATGGATGTAAAATCCCCTTAGACTTCTATCTCTCAGATTTAACTTGCTGACAAACCAATCATCGATAGACATATTCAGCAACAACTCTTTTCATGACATCCCACCAGAAGTACTCTTTCAGGTCCCTATACATCTTTGTGCTTCTATTTTGAATAAAGAATGAAGAACTATGAGCCTCATCCAGTAGATCCTTCTTTAATTATGGGATGGGAGGAAAAAAACCTGATTCTTGAACCTTATTATCCCATCACAATCAATGTTGAATTCAGGAACATTTCTCACCTTCTAATGTAACTCTACATCTTCTTTTTCTGCCTATTTAATCTTTACATGTATATATAGTTGGACATTCATTTGTGAAATATAATATTTGTTCCCCTTCCATTATAATTCCATGATCCATCCTTTTTAAATCGATAAATATTGGGACTTTTCTGATCCTCATCATGGATAAGCTAGAATGGCCTAGTCGACATAATGCAACTGCCACATTGTTTGCTTTCCTAGGGTGGTAATGAAATGAGCAGTCATAATCCTTAATCATCTCCAACCATCTTCTTTATCTCATATTCAGCTCCATCTATGTGAAAATATACTTTTAACTTTTATGATCAGTATAAATATCACACCGTTCACAATAAAGATAATGCCTCCAAATTGTTAATGCAAAAATTACCGCAGCTAACTCCAAATCATGAGTTGGGTAATTTTGCTCATGGATTTTCAACTATCCTGAGGCATAACCTATCACCATATCGTTTTGCATAAGAACACTCCCCAACCCCTTCTTGGATGAATCACTGTAGATCACAAATGTTTCTCCACTATAAGGAAGTGTGAGTACAAGTGCACTGGATAACCTTCTTTTCAACTCCTTGAAATTCTCTTCACATTCCTCTGTCCACATGAACATAACTCCTTTTCGAGTCAACCTGGTGAGTGGATTAGATAATCGTCATAAATCATTCACAAAACGTCGATAATATCCCACCAAACCAAGAAAACTTTGGATCTTAGTTACTGTTGTTGGTCTCGACCATCTTTCTATAACCTCTGTTTTTGCTGGATCCACATATTTCCCCTCTTTTGAGATTATGTGACCCAAAAATGTAACTTTTTGAAGCAAAAATTCACACTTGGTAAATTTGTCATAAAGATTCTCCTTTCTCAGGGTCTTCAATACAATTCTCAAGTGATCTTCATGTTCTTCCTTGATCTTTGAATAGACAAGAATATCGTCTATAAAGACTACCACAAACTGATCAAGTTAGTCTCTAAAGACTCTATTCATCAAATCGATGAAGATACCAGGGGCATTAGTAAGACCAAATGGAATCACTATAAATCCATAGTGTCCATACCTTGTATAGAAAGTCGTCTTTGGTATATCCCCCCTTTCGACCCTTAATTAATGATACCATGAACAGAGATCAATCATGGAAAAGTATTGAGCTCCACATAGTTGATCAAATAAGTCCTCAATGCATGGGAGAGGATATTTGTTCTTGATAGTGATCTTGTTAAGTTCTCGATAATCAATGTAGAGTCTCATTGATCGATCTTTCATCTTAACAAACCAAACAGTTTCTCCCTAAGGCGACGCACTAGGGCATATGAATCCCTTATCAAGAATATCTTGGAGTTGCTTCTTCAATTCCAGAAACTCAATCGGGTCCATTCTATAAGGTGTCTTTGAAATAGGTAAAGCACCCGGTACGAGTTCTATTGAAAACTCAACATCACGATTTGGTGGATGTCCTGGAAATTCCTCCAGAAAGACATCATCAAACTCTCATAAAATGGGAATATTATTAATAATGAGTTTCTCACCAACCATTTGAGATAAATAATCTATATTTATTGGAATCAAGACCCATAAGATGGAAGAAATTTCCACTGGAAGGTTATATTTATCATTGCATCGATAGACGATCATTGATTGATCTGGAATATGAAATGTGACATCCATTCTTTTCAAATTGATATGAGATCCAAAAAAAAGCCAATCCATGCCAAGAATCACATCAAATTCCACTATAGGAAGGATCACAGGATTTACAGGAAGCACTTTCCCAGAAACTTCAATCGGAGAAGAATTATAAACATTTGATGTAATTGTTATGCCATTAGGGGTTGTCACAACTAACTCAACATCTAATTTTTGAGGTAATATGGTGATACCATTGGATAATTATTCAGAAATAAAATAGTGGGTGGATCCAGAATCAAATAAAACATTTTCTACTTTAGAGTGGATAATAAGTGTACCTTTCACCACTTCGTTATCGTACTCCACATCGCTGATAGAAATTTCATGTGACATTGCTTTATCTTTATCCTTAAGAGTTTGTTGACGTCGATCATCATCAACAATCCTTGGATTTGGGCATTGATTAGTATAATGCACCATTTCCTTACACTTTTAACATTGAAGTGTAGGGGGTGCACTTGGTGTCGCCTTTTCTTTGTTTGCATCACTAGACATCTTCATCCCATTATTGTGGCATTCAAATGCCCGATTACCTTCCTTTACACATTTGAAACATTTACTTGTCCCTTTAAGACAACTCCCTCCGTTTTTCATTCTACACATTGAGCATATGGGAAAACTCATCTTCTTTTTAGTGTGGTCTTTAGATTTTCCTTTGAATTCCATTTTCTTTATCTTATCAAATGCATATGACTTATGGGTTACTCCAATCTCCATCTCAAATTTTAGAGCACATCGAACGATTTCCTCATAGCTATTGAAGTCCCTTAAGGATAATGCCCTTTGATGACTTGGTTTTAAACCACTAAAGAATTGATCAGTCTTACTCTCAGTTTGGATAATAATCCCAAAAGCGTACCTTGAATGTCATGTAAACCTTTCTTCGTAGGTACCAATAGATTCATCATCCTTTTGCTTTAGTTAAAGAAACTCCTTCTCCATCATTTTTCGAAGAATATGAGGGAAGTACTTATTGAAAAATAAGTTCTTGAACTCATCCCATTACTTGGATTCAATTTCATATATTTGACTCATATTCTTTATAAGATTCCACCATTGATCAGCATCACCTTCCAGATGATATACTTCTATGATGACTTTATCATGCTCAGAACACTGATGAAATAAAAATATCTTTTCAGTAGTACTGAGCCATTTTTTAGCAACTAATGGATCAATAGACCCACTGAAAGAAGGCGGACACTGCCTCATGAAGGATTCCATAGAATGTTGTTCCTTCCGTTGCTCATTTGAAAGTCTTGCATGATTCAGAGCTTGATAATGTTGTGTGATCATGGCTACAAGATTTTTAATTCTAGCTCCCATAGTGTTTGGTTGCTCAGGGGGACAATTATTGCATTGCCTGTCTCATTCTGCATTAAAACGGTTCCCTCGGGTTCCATCCATTGTCTAAAACCAAGAAGAATAGTGTGAGCAACACTAATTATAATAGGAAAACCACATAATCAAGAATAAAATTTTACACTTAAGGTCTTATCTTAGGTTATTCATGGACATTTATAAAACACAATGATTGTGTTCTATACTTAGACTTATCCTTAGCGTTCTTACTAAGTCTTTCACAATCTAGTTTCCAAAGGATGACTATACATTTCTTCTGATACCAACTATAATGACCCATAATTTTCATACAATGTTATTAATTCATTATTGAAGCAAACTTATTACAACATATAAAAAAACCATGAAAGGACCATAAAGGTATAGTGTCTTTAGAAACTGGGAAACATAACAACTGGTTTATATATCATCTACGTTGTCTCCCATTTATTTCATCATATATAGAGACCCTTTTGGAATATTCTACATAGTACCCTTCTTCCTGACCAGGGGAAATAAAAAAATACAAAAGGGTGAGCTCAAATTCTTAGTAAGGGTAAACAAAAGAAATATCAATCACATCACATTCCTAAGAACATAACATTTTGGAAAACATAACATACAAAAGAGATCATAATATCATAACATGGGATAAATCATAGTGGTGAAATGTAATCCCAAATAATCATATCATAAAACATGAAACATTGTGGCATACACACATAATCATAGGGAGTCATTTCTTATTAGTCAAAACTCATTTCCAAGCCTATCTTAGCGGACATAGTCTATTTCTGAACCGAGTTCACTCCTCGTTTCAGTCCTGTATCGCTGAACCTGTTTAACCTATCATTCCCGACATGTCTATCTCATGAGATATAAATCTTTACCCAATGCATTGGAGGAATATATAGGTCCCACCCATCTCATAATGATATCATTCTTATGTTTTCCAAAAGATCATAATTCATACATCATAAAATAACCCATGTAATAAAAATGGGATTCTTAATCATCATGCCATCATAACACAATACATATAACATAAAAAGACATCATAAAAATAATTACAACATAAAATGATCATAACAATGTAAAAATATATATATAAACAAAACCCTATATTATCTTAGATGGAAAATAATTTTGATAGAACACTTGAAATCCATTTTTGAGGAAAATATCCTTTCTACTTCAAAAACAGTTTCCTTTCATAACATGTCATATAATTTTAAACAAAAAGAAGTATATTAAAAATAAACATGAAAACTTGTAAAGTAAGGCTCATTGAAATAATGTTCTAAAAATCCATTTATGCCGTATAAGTTAAAAAAACATTATTCTCATACTTTGGCCAAAAAAGTCAAAAAGTACCTTGTACTAAAAACAAAAAAAGATTCCTTTCATATCTTTTTCTAAAAACACACCAACAAGTAATATTGGATTTAAAAAATTGTAGTAGGATAGAAATAATATTAAATATTGACTAAACTTGTATATGGATGATAAATATTCCCCATTAAATTCTGAAGTAAAAACAATCTCGGAGAAAAATTGAGATTGTGAGATTTTCCCTTACCTTAGGTCCGATTTGCTTCATACGTGTCCGAAACTATTGTATAAAGATTTAAATAATGTTATTTAATTATTACAGAGTTGTAATCATTTTTATGATATCATATATGGTCATATTATTTGCTTTGTATTAGTAATATTTCATTGCTACTTGTTATTCGAGAGTTTATGGATTTTTTTGTTCTTATGCGTGTTTTGTTGAATAAATTCATACTCTTCTTTTTAGGTTATAGATACCTAATTTTTAGAATTTTATTAGTGTAATATATATCATATTTATTCATTAAACTCATTTATATAATCATTATGCAATGAAGATCATGTAGAACGAGTCACATCACATCGTGGAGACGGTAGGATGTACGTATGCCCGAGCGATGATATCATTCCCATGATCGTGGAATGGTATTGAAGTGTATGTAAACTATTTAAGAATCAATATAACATTAAAATAATTATGTATAATTATTTATTACACAATTATACCCATCCAAGTAAGGTGGTGGTGGAAAACAGATTACACCACAGTGTGAAGACGGTATTCCGTATGTACGCACACACGGTGATTTCATTTTCCGTAGGATGGATAGAAGGTGAAATAGTGTTTTTTCATATTTATAATAAAATATAATTATATGATTGGTAATGATATTATTAGTTCATAATTAAACAACTAAGTAAGAAGATGTTGAAGAAGAATGAAATTGGAAAAGATCGGTAATGGATATTACCTCTTCTTTGACGCACCTCTTCTTAACCTCTTCTTAGGGCACTAGGGATAGTCTTTTAAGAAGACCAGGAACTCTAGGATGTTTCTTGGGAAGATTATAAGGGAATTTGGTAGGGTTTGGCCGAGCTTTATTTCTCAAAGTGGTGTGAGGAGGAGAGGGAGGAGGTGCCTTTTTATAAGGGAGGAGAGGGGAACCTTTGGAAAAACTAAAAATATTATTTTATTATAAAGTCTTATTCGGTTTTAATAGCTCCAAATTGATTTATTTCAAATATAATGTGGGTATGGGTATAAATCCTCTCATACAATAGAATTTATACAAGTTTAGGTTTCTATTTTATCCTTATCATTTAGATTTAACTTTAAGTTATATAATTTATCTTTTACCGTGTATTCTTGTTTTCTTACGCTATATGGTTGATAAACATACTTTAACAAGACAAACGAACCCCAAGTTGTTTCTTATTAATATATATAACCTTATCTAAGTCATTTTGCCGATCCTTAGATTTTTAGGATTAAAGTAACAATTAATAATATAATATTTTTTTAAAACTATTTTATGTCAATTATGACACTATTTGGTAATTGATTTTTGTGAAACACATAACAGAATGATTAGTAAGAAAAAAGTTAATTAAATCAATACTAACATGTCATATTAACCTATAAATTAGTTGAATTTTTAAAAAGTTTCATATTACATTTATTTGAGTATTTATAACATCAATTATGTTAATATTTCATTAATAAGATAATTACTGCATCACCATTGTGTCATAAATAAATTAAATTATTTAATGTCTAAAAATTATAAATAAAATACAATTATGTAAGAAATATTATTGTCTTTATAATGAATATTTATAGTCGAATTTATCTTATGTATAACCCTATATTAAAATTGTTTTATTTATTAAACATTGATTTTAACTATTTTAACTATTCTTTAAATAAAACAACATTAAATGTCCTAATCTAAACCATGTGGACCTTAAGGGTAATATTTTATCCCTAATGTTGTTTTTGGTCGAATTACACTTATCCAATATAATTAGGACATGTTTTGGGGTAATAATAATTTCATTTTTACACTTAATTAACCTATTTACTTTTAACCGTGGTAAATAAAAGTAAAAAGTTACTATTCACCAAAAATTATTTTCATCTCATTGAACCACATTTTACCTACTGACATCAACCGTGTCTCTCAGATTTTTGAAATTCCATTCACAAAATAGGTAAAATTATGTTCTATGTAAATTTGCAAATTCTCCTAGGAGGTGGGTAAAGACGGTCAAAAGTTCAATAAATTTTTATATATATAAAATTATTATAACTTGACTCCAATAAATTACATTGAACTTATATAGGTATTATGTATCAATTTTGACCTAAAATAATTTTAAATAAAATAAATAAATATTTAAATAAAAAGTCGGTTTTTAAATAGTAACCAAGTGTTTTCACTATTCATCAAAAATTGACAGTTTTTAGAAAAATACCAAAATTTTACCCTAGGCTAATTTCGATATTCTGATTCCAAAAATGAATTTAGTTTTGAAAAATAAAATTTATAAAATTTTAAAAAGTGGTTATTACTATTCATAATGGCTAGTTTTAATAATATTTTAATAGCATAACCTTGTTTACTGAAACTCGGTATTGTGTACAATGCAGGCTATCGAGGAAGGTTGTGATTGCTTGTAAATCAAGCCAAGCTAGTGTTGTGTGTAGTGAAAGGTTCCTTTGATGATGTATAAAAACAAAATATATCTCATTAAAATCTCAGGTGTTACAGTGTTGGAAATGTGTAAAGTGTCCAACATAGTCTATCAAATTAATACTCCCCCAAGTCAACCTCATGAACTCAACTACTCTCTCCTACCTCAGTATCCCTGGATAGAAGTTCTCTAGAAACTTATCCAATAGTTCCTTCCATAACATACCATTGACCTATACAGTCCACGCCTGAACATACCAACAGTGATTCACTGATCCTCATATCATGTAAACAACAAACATGAACATCCTTTATAAATGAGTCTCAAAGTGGTCAATTATAGTCATGATGGAATCAACCTATAAATCATCTCTCTCAGGTCCACCCTCTCCAATAAAAGCAGGAGGGTGTTGAATTTGTAAGTCCATTTTTAGATCAAAAATACTCTTCACAACCCACCCTGGGTCTCTTCCCATGAATTTCATGAAGTTGGAAATGTTCTCTTGAAACTGCTCCCTGAATTCCTCACCTGACACAATTGGTGCCTTAGTTCCCACTACTGGTAGATCATCTATAGCCATATCCTCATGTTATCCTCTTAACAAGTTCCATCATAGAGAAATATCTATACCATTAAAAATAGGTACCTTAGAAAGCCTTTTACAAAATTAACACATTTAAGGTAAAATACAATATTCCACAACAAGTCATTTCTCCAAACCCTACAACATAGTCAAAACTAAGGTGTTATCACTACCCTTAATAATCTTACTACTTGGTCCTAGATAACAAGAGTAAATTCATTCTAAATATTCAATTTTCTCATTTAGACACCCATTTATTCTCATCTTACATTATTCTACAATCTTTATCAATTTCATTTTTGGTGCCATTTTCATTTCAATTTCACAAGCAAGGAAAAACAGTTCATGTTCAGTAACTTACCCATAACCCATATTTCTATGTGCACCTAAAATTATGCGTGTCACAATTACCCTAAGTTCCTATAATGATGCATGCAACTCAGATATTGGGCCATACTGGTCCACGAGTCAAAACTTAGAAAAAGTTAACATCAATAATCACAACACACAACAAGTGTGTCACCCAAGTATAAATAATATTCCATTGTAACATCAAATAGGAATAACAACAATCCCACCATGGGTACATGGGTTCTCCCCCATACATGGGTTAGTTCCTCCCATGCATGAGATCATAACTAAGGCCTGACTCTTTGTAGTTTCATGTATACCTTTACCAAATAGTAATAAAAAATAAAAAAGAAAAGAAAAATGGACTCTGATACCAGTTGTAATGTCCTGACCCAGGAGCCACACATCGGTGCCTCGTGTCGGTCAGTCACATAACCCCAGGTGTGCCTCCCCTTATGATAGAGGATACTAAATAGCAATAAATTGTTATCAAATTATCAATTAATCATTATTTGACAACATAAACCTTCGATCTCTCATAGAAACTCGTACCTTAATTCTTGCTTTGGCTCATTCAGAAGCCTGAAATATGTCTAATGGATTTCATATCTCGTAATTCCATTTTTACGATTCAATACCTACTTTGTCTCATACCGGTTCCGGAAGTATGTCTGATGAATATCTTATCTCATAATGTCGTTGATACCATTACTTAATTCATATTATAATTCCCGTGTTACTATTCATACATCACCTAATAGAATGACCATGTTACCATTATTTAATTTACAGTTAATTGACCATGTTACCATTCATACCTTACACATTATAATGATCATGTTTCCATTCTTTATTTCACAACTAAATAACCATGTTACCATTCATAACTTACACATTAGAATGAACATGTTCCCATTATTTAATTCTAAACTAAATTTCCATTTTAGCATTCATAACAC
The DNA here is from genome assembly GCA_963277665.1 of Viscum album. Classification (NCBI taxonomy): domain Eukaryota; kingdom Viridiplantae; phylum Streptophyta; class Magnoliopsida; order Santalales; family Viscaceae; genus Viscum; species Viscum album. The sequence continues at coordinate 954,934,648 of OY728148.1, read as the reverse complement.
ATAACTAATTCAACAGTTAAATATCCAAATAAATTTCATTATTAATTAAACAATTATTTAAACACAAAGATTCCATTATTTAATTCAATAATTAACGAATCACATAAATAACATTAATTAATTCAAAAATTAATTAACCACAACGGGTAAATTAATTAATTCTAAAATTAATTAATAACTTAAATTATATTATTCAATAAAAAAATTTACTAACCCCACAAATTTCATAACTAATTCCACCGTTAGTTTATCACATAAATACCCTTAATTAATTCCCTAATTAATTTAGTATATCAATCACATTAATTAATTCTTCAATTAATTAATTAATATCCACAAACTCAAAATTAAATAATTAATTCCACAATTAATTATGTCAATCACAACCTCGGTAGATCATAATTAATCAAAAAATTAAATATTTCAATCCTCAAATCTCAATATATCACAATTAATTATACAAATAATTATCTCAATCTATAATTTCCGAAATCCCCAATTTCACATTTCCTTAATTAAATAATTCCCAAAATTATTTAATTCATTCAAGAACACAATTACCAATAATATAATAGAAATTATAAAATAACATATACATAATTTAGATAATGTCTTCAGGATTTGGATTATAGACCAACTAACTCAATTCATTGACAAGCGGTCGTCCAATAGAAATCCCCAAAATATGAGCAGCACAACGACATAGAACATGATCTAAATATAAAACCATAAATCAATATAGAACAAATAAAGATTTCTTAAATCTATATATATATCTAAAATAATATATCTAGATCAAAAAACCAAGGTATATATCCAATCAAAATAATAATAACAAACCCTATCTAAAATAGGAGAAGAAGGTAGAAGGAATGAGAAAACAAGTTAGATGAGATCCTATGACTAAGAAGGGTGAATATATTTGATATAGTATTTGAATCACAAATAATAGAGGTCATGAAAACTTTTAAACCATCAAGGAGGATCCTAAATCATGAAATATAATCTAGTGTCGGATAGGGGTCAAATATAATTTAAAATGGGGGTTTGAGTGATTAAAAATATAATTTTTTGGGTTATTCAAAAGGTAGGGCATGGTTAGTTGGGAAGGGGTGAATGGATTACCCTAATTGTGAGCCAAACCATGCACCTATATTTTTGGGGTGCATAGTCTCTCCTGAGAGGGTGCATGGTTTTAAAAATTGTGCGCTAACCATGAAATTCCTTTGTCTAGTGTTGCACTCTTTGATGGGTTGGGGCAAATGGTTAGGGAAAACCATGCCCCAACCATGAATTTATCTTCTCCCTTCCAATTTTCTCAAATTGTTTCCCAAACACACCTCAAGATAAAACCCAAGCCATGTATTCTCAAACAAGAAATAAATAAATACCTAAAATTAATCTCGAGTCATCTTCAGGAAAGGTTGGGATCTTACACAAACAATTTCTTTTACTCTCCTTAAGTATTCATCAATGGATTCTTCATCTCTAATTCGTATGTCTTCATTCTTAATAATCCTAATTTCTATCTTTTCTTCCTTCACTTTAGTATTCCCATTGAATATACTTTCCATCTTATCCCACATACTCTTTGAAGTTTTGAAACATGTCTCCTCCATATAACCATTTTCTGATAAGGACATAATAATAGAATTTCTAGCATTTCCATCAACTTATATAATTATTTTATTAGTAAAAAACATAGGATAATATTTCATAATAGGTTTAAATCCAATTGTAGTATCATCGACAACTTCTAGGCCAAAATATAGGACATAAAGAATCATCTAATTTTTCAATCCATAATAATTTTTCCATCATATTTAGGAATTCCTATACTATTTATAGAATTCTTATTATCCATGATAAAGATTAAATAAGGGAACCTTTCCTATGATACCAATTAATGTTTCTAATGATTAAATAACAACTTAAAAGGGGTTTGGATTAGTTGGTCACTTTTATAAGTTGCAATACATTTAAAAAACATAACCCTTGAAACATGTTAATGTTTATATCCTTATTTTCTTTTAGTAAATATCCATGCATGAAAATGTAGGAAATCAAGTAAATCATGTAAGATTTAAAAGGGTTGTCCTCGCTGTGAGAACCTACATCCTTTACGTAGCCACTCCTGTGGGTCTATATAAATTCTCTATAATGAATAATTGAATACAACTCATGCCAACCCCTGATAGATAGCTACTAAGTCTCAATAGAAATTATTATACTAAATCCCATCCACTTACAAATTTCATTACAAACAATTGAGCCAAAAAAACAATAAATACTTTCTTGAAACATCTCCACTAATTCCCTATATGGAATCCTCAGTCCAATGTGGCAAGGCCTGATTTTCTCATTCTAATGGGGATGGGTTCAATGGACTTAGTCCAATGAATTTAGTATAATGAAAACATTACGATTAACTCATTCTCAATATATATTACTCAAACTCTTCTCAAATTCTTAGTCATATATTCCATAGTTCGATACACAAGTCATTAAGATGTCCAACCTTATAATGGGGTCTCAGTCCAAAAAGATAACTTTGACATGAATTCTAAAGTTCTCCACATTTTCCAATCACATAAAAAAAATGTAAAGTATGAATTTATTGTGCTTCTATTAATAGGAATCCCAGAATGGCAAAGGCAGAAAACTGGAAAACTTTTCATAAATAATTAAATTCAATAACATCAAGATCTACACAAATTTGAATTTGAATTTTTACCACATAAACTCTTCACAAATATGTTGAAATATTATTGAGAATTTTTGGTAATTATTATTATCAGACTTCTTAAATTTTCTTTGGTATGATGGAACTTCATTAGCTCATTATGAGGTATCTTACTTAGCTCATTAGGATGTAACTTCCTCAACTCATTATGATGGAACTTCCCCGTCTCATTCTGAATTGAATTTCCTCATCAGAGTTAGTCTAGTTGAATTTTTTTTAGAGTTATTCTAATTGAAATTTGTTCTCAAATGAAATATTGATTGAATTTCATTCTCAAAGTCATAATGATTTAATTTCCTCCTCATAGTCAGTCTAATTAAATTTCCTCCTCATAGTTAGTCTGATGGAACATCTTTAGCCTAAGTATGATAGAATCTTCATAATGATGGAATTCACATTACGATGGAAACTGAATTCCGCAACATTGAAATTCTATAAACCTCACTATCTATAACGCATTCATACTTCTAAACACTTCTTTGATCAGTACTTCTAGATCCGATGCAAACTTTTTATTGACTCCTATAACTAATAAAATATTTATGATTCATCCATTTCTTCAAAATATTTTATAATGATAGTTTTCATGATTTATGATAACGTCAATATTGGAAAAGCACATTCTGACTTACATAGAAAATTATTATGACTTCTATTACTTTCAGAAACTTGTTTCATTTCAACCAAGACACAATATGAATTGTTTCAATTATTCTCCCCCATTTCATCATAAGTATTTTATCACAATTGTTATAGAAAATTTATGATATTTGAGAATTTAAAACTAGAAAATCATCGTCTAACTGAAAGATAGAAATTTTAAAACATTCTAACTCCTAACATCACTATCTTTATTAAAAATCTTCTACAAAATTATGAATTTATAACCAACATTGATTCGAATGAAACATGAACATAGTGCAAATGTATCTAAGACCAATGATGTTTATGATCAACAACTTTATTATTCTAACAACATATCTGATCGGTGCTACACAGTTTGATACTTTGTGTTTGGTGCTTCTCAGTCTGATCATCTGTATCTCAAAAACAACTTTCTCTTAAACAAAACATTTCTCCCTATTTATGTTTAGGTTTGAAAATTTATAAACATTCACCAGTTTTTCCCAAACCATTATTTTCCAAAGATTAGTTTTCTACAAATACAAAACTTTTAAAAAAAAACATCACGAAGGTTATTCCGTATACCATACCATTTATGAAATGGAATGAAACCTATGTTTTCATACTTGCATTTTTGGGTTCGGAAAGCATTTTGTAAGGCCTATATTAGGATGAAACTTTAACCTTGAGGTGTAGAATGTGACTTTATAGGATAACTCAAAGAAACAATGGGATATTACCAATGTGAACCCTTAGAAAAAAATTAATAGTGGAAAGACATTCAATATTCCTTGAGAGGGAAAACATCTCTAAAAGTGCTGGTGGGATGGAGATAGAATTATATGATGTAGAGATTCAAGGTACATAAGGCTTGTTATAGGAACAGGTTCTATAAATCCCCATTTAAGAAGAAATTATTCTAGAAACACAAGTAATGTGTGGGAGTACGAGAGAGGTTAGAGAACCAGAATGGTGTGGTTTTATTGTCACCAAGGATATTGACTAATTATTAGTTTATAATAATGATCCTATAACCTAAAAGGAAGAAGTAAGTGGAACAGATGTTGCCAAGTGAAAATAATCCATTAATTCTAAAATGGATTCCATCTACCAAAATGAAGTTTGTATTTTGGTAGATCCTATAATGTATATAAAACCTTGGATACAAGTGGGTATACAATAAGAAACTAGACATTGAAGTAAAAATCAGTACCTATAACGTATGAATAGTTGTAAATGGATGGAAATAGCATCAATAAATTAAATGAGATAAAACCATCTCACCAGTTGTAATGTTGAGATCCATCAGAATTATACTTGACATTAAGGCGTATCGTGACTGTGAGATTTGAGAAATGGATGTCAAAACTACCTTACTTAATGGGAACCATCAGGAAGATGTTGATATAAAACAACCAGAAGGGTTTGTGACTCCAAAGGATGAAAATATATACAAATTAAAAAATAATCAATCTATTGATTAAATCAAGTATGTAGGATTTGGAACATTCATTTTTAATGATTCTATAACAGAATGTGGTTTCATAAAGAATGGGTGTGAGCCTTGTGTCTGCAAACAATTTAGTGGGATTGCATTCATTTTCATAATAGTATATCTTGATGACAAATTACTTATAGGAAATCAAATACTAGTCTTACAGTTTTTTAAGATGTGAATGAATAAATGGTTCTCTATAAAGGACATGTGTGAGACATCATATTTATTCCGAATCAAGATCTATCATGATAGATCCAAGAATTTTCACATTCTAAGTCAATGTACAAACATTGATACGATTCTTATGAAATTTGGTGTTGAAAAATCCATGAGGGGATTATTTCCAATTTCACTTGGCATTCATCCTTCCAGGAAAATGTTTCCTCAGATACATTGGAAAATAAATAGAATGGAATTTTTTTCATAAACATCAGTGATTGGGTCATTCATGTATATTATGATATGTACTAGGATAGATGTTTCCTATGCATCAAGTTTAGTTAGAAGATATCAAGATGATCCAGTTGACCACTATTAGATGGTAGTCAATAGTATCTTTAATTATTTGAGGTGTACTAAGGAAATGTTCCAAGTTTATGTTGGATATGGGGAACCAGTCATCAAAAGATATGAAGATTATAGTTTCCAAACATATCAAGATGACATGAAGTCACAAACGACATGCATATTCACTTTGAATGGAGGTATTGTGAGCTGGAAGAGGAAAAAAAAGTATATGGTTATAGATTTTACAGAAGATTCCAAGTATATTGTGACTTCTGAGGTAGCTAAATAAGCATTATAGATTAAAAAATCATCCAATATCTTGAATTGGTATATAATAGTAAATGACCTATTACACTCTATTGTGAAAATTTTGTAGTGGTGTATCTCGTAAAAGAGAAAAGTACACATCAATGAACGAAGCATGTACTTTGGAAGTATCATCTCTTGATGGTTTTTTTGAGAGGTGAGGTTTTAGTGAGAAGTATTTCCAAATAAGAAAATATATCATACCCCTTGAATAAAATCATTACTCACTATAAATATGATTATTAAGTGAGTTCAATTGGACTGAAAGTTGTAGGTAGTTAGATCTAGTCCTCATGGGAGTTTCTTGGAGTTGGTGTCCTAGGATTAGCTATTTGTACATTAATTACAAGTATGTTTGATATATTGAATATTAATAAAACATATTATTACATATTGACTGTTGTTCTGTAAGACTCTAATGTAATAATTTCCTAGATTATATGTCACATTGATAAGGTCATAGCAGTTCTCTGTTATATAGAGAACATTGATTTTTTATGATGAAATTCTTAAAGAATGTTCTTCTCATGGATACCGTACTATGATGGGACACATAGATCATAGACTGTTAAGTGAGAGCACTCTCACTTGGTAATCGCGAATATGGGAGATTATGAGAAAGAGTCACTGGTAGGAATTCCACATGTTTTGGTGTCATCATGTATTCCAATATACGAGCATGTGTAATTGTACTTGGACTTTAAAAATATCATTAATTAATTTTATAATTCATGCAATTAAATTTTATGATGAAAACCATGACAATATATATTCATGGTATGTTAGGTTACATTGTTCTTGTCATGACTCCCATGTCATTAATGAATATGTTAAAGAAGGATGTATCCCTTCTATATTTATGGAAGCATATATCTCATTCATTTGATTGAAATAGAACCATTGCATTAAATTCCTGTTACATGGTGTAACGATGTGTTTATTTTAGATATTTAATGAAAGATGTACCAAGAAAATAGGTTGGTGACATAGATGTGAAACCTGCTTGATGAGATATTTTGATAAAGAGATTATATTATATAGTGAGTATTCATTTTTGGTTTTCATCATTTCAAAATTAAGTTATTTCTCTTGGGTTTCTTGACACATTTCTAAAGAGTAATTTTGGACTTTAAACATGTTCTCTTGATTCCAGTTAGAAAGAATCCTAGAGGGTCAAACAATAAATGTTTCTGATGATCATGATTAAATACAATTTGAATTTAATTAATTGAATAAATATTATTCTCAGGACTGAGGTATAATTTTATTCATGCTTTATTGATCAAAAATATATATTTATTAATGAAGTATTTAAATTTAATATTTATTTAAGTGTTTGATAAATAAAATAAGATTTTGAGTAGACCAAGACCATGTATAATAAATAATATTAATTAAAAAGATTGTTAGATAATATTTTTCAATGCTCAAGTTGGAGCTCACCATAGAATAATTATAATAATATTATTATTATATGGAATGAGGTTTATTAGAGGTTTTAGTGTTATTTAAGGGATAGAATGAAAAAAAACTCCTAACCTAAAATCTTCCTCAATAAATAGCATGTTATGGCTATTGTGATGATAATTGAAAATAGATAATTGTTTCAAATAACGAATTGTCATTTAACTCCTCTATCTCTCTCCCTATCAACAAAAATAAATGTTTGAGAGATTTATTCAAGATTAATGAATGAGTGATAAAGAATGAACAATTCAAGACATTTTATTCCCTACACTAGCATGTAGATATCATTTAACATTTATCGGATATCAATGGAGACTGTGTGGATTTTCACTAGAGGGATTCTATTATTGTATTCTCATAGCACAATGAAGGCAATATGAAAGGGTATTTTCATATGATTAACATCATTAAGGAAAAAATATTCCTAAGATAAGGTAATCATTTTTATGAAATTAATTAAATTAATTAAAAATTTGATGTTCTAGCTCCTCAATCATTGTTTTAATAATATAATCATTAAAAGAAATTTTAATATATTTCCCGCCACCACATGCTTCCAGTACTCCCAGAACCATCATAAGGTGCAACTTTTCTAGATCCTTTGGTAGTATGGATATATCCAAGAGGAGATGTGGGAGCAGAAGTCTAATGTTCGATCTCAGTGTCTATCGAGTAGTATGTACACACAATTCCAAGAAGTATGATCACTAGTCACATGGTCATATCTTGATTATATTCGATATATTGACTTTCCATTCAACATGGAGTTGAAGAAAGTATATTCAAGAGTTGTAGCGGCTTGGTTAACGCACAACCACTCGTTATGTGATTTTTGATTTTATGATTTAATTTTCATTTATTATTATCACTGAATACACTAGTTAAACATGATCACAATTTTTAAGGATGAATTAGTGGTGTCCTACTGAATTTTATTACTCACACCATGCATTAAAATATCGATGTACAATCAGACTTTATGTTTAGGGAATTGGATAAGGAAAAGGGACCTATGGTTGATGGCTGAGAAAATGAGAATGGAGATAGTAGTATATCGAGATGGACTCTGGTGGAACATGATTATTTATTTATTTATTTATCTTCCAATTATTACTCTGGTTTATATTTCCACTTTAGAACCCCATTTATTATTGTATGACATGTGTCTCATCTTTACGTTTTCACATAATTACTCTAGTTGCTATTCAATTATTTATTATGTATTATTTGTATTATGACATGATATTGTGGGTATAGTCTCCCCACCGATGGGCTTAGACCCTCACTACAAGTCAGAAACCTCTTGTGTGTAGGGAGGCATGCATGAGGTCTTGTAGCACTCTGGTTCAAACCCGTCATTTCAGGTGAAGGCATTACAAAAACCATTAAAAAAACTGCATACTACAATACATACTATTCTTAGTTGTGGGTTTTTCTTTTAGTGGATGTATTTTAATAATTTTCCTAATTATTTAGTGGTGGTTACTTAAATCTCATTGTATTGCATGTTTTCAAGTCATTTCACAGTAGTTAGATTCATTTAACGCTGGTTTTTTATCTGATTTTATTTTTGAATTTAGCAATGATTTTCATTTTATTTAATGATGATTTTTTTAAAAAAACATGAAAATAAAATTGATAAGATGAACCTAACAACTGATAAATATGTCAGGGGATGTTAGGTTTATTGGTAGTTAATATTAACCACTATTAAATATGAATCAAATTCCTTTTTTTAAAATTAGTTCATAAAAATCACCTCTCAATATTTTTAAAAAAATATACTGTTTAAAAATATTTAATAAAAATATATATACATAAAAACTTTGACATGTAATAAACTAAAACATAAATTCACAATAAAACCATCACACATACATCATACAAGATACATCCAAATTCATATACATATACATTCATAGTCATCATAACCTCAGTCAACCGATTACCTTAGTCAACCCATACCATAATTATCAATATATACATATCAAATATGTCCGAAAACAACCCATCCCCAATATATTCCAACCTAATGACCAGTGTTTCATCCTTATACCTCCACATAATCTCATCAATTGAAATATACCACATAATCTCATCAATTGTAATAAAAAAGAGAGAAATTAAAACTGAACAAAATAAATCAGAATTATAGTAGAATCATTGATAAAATTAAAACATACCAAAGAAACTAAGAACCATCACCACTACCTTATAAATAATGTCTTGAATCAAATGGTCAACCTATTTCCTTCGGTTAACATCTATCACCTATAATAAAAACCATAACATTTAATAAAATAAATAAAAAAGTGAAAAGAAATGGAATATATTTATAATGTTGCACATAAAATTTGTTATTTTGTATATCAAACAAAAGATATTTTAACATAAAAAAAATAATATACCATGAAAAAAACTTTTAAAACAGAAGTTTTCTTATTTAAAATATGATTCAACACTTGAAACTAAACAAGGATAAGTATATAAAATTCTAATTGATATTTAAATCGATCTGTAATGTGCTTAAATTTTACATAATTTTTTTTTAAGAATTTCACATAAAAGAATTTACTATATTTAAAAACCAAATCAATGGTGGTTGTTCCATGGTTTCAAATCAATTTGAGGCTATTTTCTATGGTTTTGATTGTTACCTACATGTTTATGTGTTTTAAAACACTAAAAACCTCTTTACGGGCATCCTAGGAAAAACCTAACTTGAAATGAAATTACTTCGATTCCTAAATTTAAAAAATAAATTCATGGTCATTTTTCTCTGATTTTATGGTAATATAATGATGTTTACCTAGTTTTGACCCCCCTATACACGTTTTTAAAGGCTTCGATACATTTATAAACTATTTATCCATCCATTTTGAACACAAAACACTCCGGATTGACATGTTTTCTACAATTACATGTCCAAAATAACTTAACGGTGGTTTTACCATGATTTCACATCAATTTGTAGTCCTTTTCTATGGTTTTGACTATTTCACGCCTATTTTAGTTTTTTAAAACACTAAAAACATGTTATAGGAATCATAGGTAAATCATAAGTAAAAATGATGTTTCCTAAATTATTAAATTTAAAAATTAAATATTTGGTCATTTTACTATGATTTCATTGAAATTAGAAGATGTTTTCTTGGTTTTGACCCCTTGATTTCATGTTTTTAAAGGCTTCAGTACCTTTAAAAACTATTTACCGATCCATTCTAATCACACTACACGTTATATTGATGTTTTTTCAATGTGTGAACATAAAAAATAACTAAAATATATATATGTGACATGATTTCATGTCAATTTGAGGTCTTTTTCTATGGTTTTGACCATTACATGCTTGTTTTAGTGTTTTAAAACACTAAAAACGTGTTTACATGTATCCTAGGAAAAGTGTAACTTGAAATGATGTGTATTTCGTTCTTATATATCAAAAATCAATATATAGTAGTTTTACTTTGATTTCATGGTAATTAGATGATTTTTTACTAGTTTTGACCCTTTATCAAATGTTTTTAAAGGCTTCGATACCTTTAAAAAACTATTTATTAAGCCATTCTGACCACACCACTTATCAGATTGACCTGTTGTCAATGTGTATACATCAAAAATTACTCAACAGTGGTTTTACCATGATTTCATGTCAATATGGATTAATTTTCTATGGTTTTTACCATCACACACACATTTATGTGTTTTAAAACACAAAAAATTCATTTAATGACATCCTAGGAAAACCATAACTTAAAATGATGTTATGTTAGTTCCTGAATTTCAAAAATAAATCTATGGTACTTTTTCTATGATTTTCCTGGTATTGATCCCCCCCCCCCTCGAATCATGTTTCTAAATGCTTCAGTGCCTTTGAAAACTATTTACCAAGACATTCTGACCACACATCACATCAGATTGACATTACGCATACACTTCAAAAATAAAACAATGGTGGTTGTCTCATGATTTGACATAAATGTAATGTTTTTTTATATGGCTTTGATTGTTGCATGTTTTTGTGTTTTAAAACACTAAAAATGAATTTATGGGAATCCTAATAAAATGGTAACTCAAAATGAAATATCATCTATTAATATATTTAAAAAATCAAAAAAAATATTGAATTAGGATTTCATGGATATCGAATGATTTTTCCTAGTTTTGAACCCCCACCACATGTTTTTAAAGTCTTTTTTACCTTTAAAAAATGATTACTGTGCCATTCCAACTTCATCGCACATCATATTGATGTGTTGTTAGTGAGTACATGAAAAAATAACTAATTGGTATATTTACCCTAATTTCACATTAATATGAGGTCATTTTATCTATTTTTGAATGTTACACAAATATTTTAGTGTTTTAAAACACAAAAAACACATTTTTGGGCATCCTGGGAAAATAATAACTCAGAATGATGTACTGTTAGTTCCAGAATTTAAAAAAAAATCTATGGTTGTTTTACTTTTATTTCATAGAAATATACTAATGTTTTCCTAGTTTTGACACCTATATACATGTTTTTAAAGGCTTCCATATCATTAAAAATCATTTACCGAGTCATTCTGACCACACCACATGTTAGATTGATGACTTGTCTTGGCGTAAATGTCAAAAATAACTCAATATTTAATTTAGAATGATTTGACATCAATATAAGGTATTTATCTACAGTTTTCAACATTATATTCTTGTTTTACACTTTCAAAACACTACAAATTTGTTTACAAGAATCCAAATAAAACCATAAATCATAATGACATGTTATCAGTTCCTACATTTCAATAATTAATCTATAGTCATTTTTATATAATTTCATGGGAATTTGACAATGTTTTCCTAGTTTTGACCCTCTGACACTCATTTTTAATGGCTTTAGTACCTTTAAAGACATTTTACCATCCATTCTGACCACACTGCATATCAGATTGATGTGTTATATATGAATACACATTAGAAATAACTAAACAATGGTTTTTTCATGACTTCATGTCAATCAGAGGTCTTTTTCTATTGTTTTTATTATTACATTCATGTTTTTGTGGTTTAAACACTAAAAACCCATTTATAAACATTCCAAAAAAACTTTAACACATAATAACATATCGTCACCACCTACATTTCAAAAATCAATAATCAGTTTTTTTCCAATCTAGTTTTATGGGAAAATGATGATATTTTCCTTGTTTTGACACCCCGACACACATTGTTAAAGGATTTAATGCCTTTTAAATTTATTTACTAATTCCTTCCAACCACACCACACATCAGAATGATTTTTTGTCTATGATTACATGTCAAATTAATACAGTGGTGGTTATCTTATGATTTGAATTTAATATGAGGTTTTTTTCTTTGGTTTGGAATATTATACACATGTTTTAGTGGTTTAAAACACTAAAAATGCATTTATAGGAATCCCAGGAAAACTATAACTTGGAATAACATGTAGTTGTTTCATACATTTAAAAAAATAACCATCGTTATTTTCCTCTAAATTCATGGAAATCCAACATCATTTTTCTAATTTTGACCCCCTATCATGGATTATTAATGGATTTAGTCCTTTAAAAACTATTTACTAAGGAATTTTGACTACACTTCATGTTTAATTGATATTTTTTATATGAGTACATGTAAAAAAAATTCAATGGTGGTTTTCTCATGATTTCATGTCAATATGATATCGTTTTCTATGGTTTTAACCATTACACACATGTTTTGGTGTTTTAAAACACTAAAAATAAATTTACACGCATCTCAGGTAAACTATAAATCGAAATGATGTTTCATCTATTCCTACATTTCAAAAATCAATCCACAATCATTCTCCACTTATTTTATGTTGATATGGAATCTAATTCCTAATTTTGACCCCCCCCACACACACACATGTTTTTAAAGGTTGCGGTACCATTACTAACTATTTACTGTTTCAAAACTAAGAAAGTGATCTTGAATTATTTTCAAACATAAAGACAACAATATACATATATTTTTTATGTGTAGGAATCAGACTAACATCAATCTGGCTAAATATGTTATCGGTATGACTCGAAGTATAAGTTTTCAATATAAAAGTGACATTTTATTTTTACTTAAGGAAGTTGTATGTGTTCTTTGAGAATGTGTGAATGATCAATGAAATTTAGAATTTACTACGATAGGAGAAGATATAAGTCTAGAAATTTCCTTGGGTATCATTCAAGTAATCCATTGAAATATAATAACTAAATCTTTTCCATTTTCTATTACCATTGATCCTATGTTTTCCTATAAGAGTCATGTTCTCGCACTTTTCCTTTCAACCTTGAAAATTATCTTTGTGGTTCCCTATCAATAGCACTACTCGAACCCCCAGTTGGTGTAGTAGTAACTGATGATGAATCCCTACCAAAGATAACTATTAGAGTATATCCAGAACCCATCCCCTATACATGTCTGGGATTCTCCTTCCCTAAAACAATTGGAACGTCATTTTTCTGGAAAACTGGTGATTATTTTGAAAGGTTCACATCCCATATTTATTGAATTTGAACCTGTTAATAAAAAAATATTAACAATTATGTTTTAAAATATTTGAACTTCATAATATTTTCTAATTAATAACTTTTTATTACTTTTTATTGTCATTTCATTACTATAAAAATATAATATTAAAAAATAAATTATAACAACAAATAATACTTAAATCCAATTAATTGGGGTTGGCTAAATGTATCAAACTGTGCTAAATTGGAATCATTTTATCCATGTATCCTGCCCCATTTTATTAGGTTGAAGGATGTTTTTTTCATAATATATTTTTCATTATTATTTTTTTATAGTAATGAAATCACATAAATGATAATGAAAAATACATAATCTAACATCTTTGGTAGGTCAGTTACAAAACTGTCATCAGATTCCTTATGCACTTTAAAACACATCTATGTATGGCCAATAGAGTAACCTAATTAATTATCATTTATAAAAAATATAAACAAGTTAGAAAAATTTTGACTTATAATAAAATTATATAAATAATAATGAATAAAATAAAACTAAAATTGTTCTTTTTCTAAAAAAACACTAAGACACACTGATATGAAGAATGAATTATTTCTCAGGATTTATAGTATTTTTTTAAATAATTCATACAAAAAATAGAAACATTAAAAAAAATTATAATTTTATTTTGTTTACGTTATTATGATACTCTAAAGAATGCAATTACCTCATGAGATGGATATCATTTAATATCGACAAACAAATTCCATTTCACATGAGAAATTCATTCACACAATTTCTCATACATATATCATGATCTAAAAGATATTTCATTAAACTCATGTCATAATTTTCATTTAAAATGTAACAATTTCTTTCCTAATTTTTTCATAGTGCATGGGCGTGAAATAGTGCATAGGACATCCAAATGAAAAAACATCTAGAAATAAAAAACATAACAATGTATAAGTATATTACAAAATTTTATTCATTCCATGTAAATTAGTTATCAAGGAATATTAAATTAAATTACCTTTACATATGTATCAAAAACCTCATTTTTCCATGTTGTATAAATATGCCTCCAATATTTATAATTAATGGGAATGCTCATTGTATCACAAATAAGCTGCCTAATTATCTGCCCATCGATTCTGGAAACATCATCAGTAAGCATCCCAAAATCATCAAATGAAATGATAATATTGAGTTCCTTAAGGTCTCATATATCATTCATGTTTATATTTATATATCTTCTATTGTTACTTTTATCAATTTGAAAAATGAATTAAACAATTAATAAAATATATTTTTTTTTTACAATGACATACATACCAGTAATAGTAACTCACCGATATCTACTAGATGAAGGGATGGACAACTTCTCCATAGCTAGAGGTTAATTGGATGGTGGGATACTAAAAGCATCTGGGGAATGGATGGCTCACTGGTAGTCTTAGGTACAACCGAATCACTTAGATCCACTGAAGCTGACGGTAGTTGTGGTGTGCTCCGAGATGATAACCAGTTGGGATTTTGAAATTTATTTGTTCTCATCATTCTTGCAATTAAATTGGATTAGATATATTAAATGTATAAAAAATTAAAAACTAATAAATTTTTACAAAAAGAAAAAAAAACTAGAACAATGTATATATGTATGAACCACTTATCAATGAGAAATTGTAATATATTTTCATTACCAATTTATACATTCAATTATCATCATATTCATTATCTTCATTATTATAAACCTCCATTGTGACGAGTGCTTCATTTTCACCCTCTATTGCAAGTTCTATTGTTTCCATATTGTCAGTAAAAAATTATTCAATGTTTTGTGGTTGATTAGGTTCACTGTCACAATGTACCAATTGATCTTCATCACTCATATCATATAAGTCTCTCTACATTAAGTGTAAAACAAACTCTAACCATCATGTATTTCATCATCCACATAATAAACTATCTTCACATAGGAATCCAAGATAAATGGATCATTATCTACATGCTCATTGGTATGGATAAATCGAGAGAAGTTGATAGAATTAAAATGTAATAAATCATCCATTTTACCCATATCAATATTATCCCACTTTAACATGAATAAGACAACCAAAAACTAGCCACGATATTTTAATTCAATTATATCATCCAAATTTCTATAATATCCGACCTCTGTAAGTGTAAATACACCACTATTTTGAATTTTTAAGTCTTCTTCCTGATAAATTGTATGAAACCTAAATCCATGAATATTATAGGCATCGAATATCTTAGACATTCTTAGAGGAACTCAATCCAAAAAAACATAAAATCATTTGATATTTTAGCTTGATTTTCAACATTCATTATCTAGAAAAATATATATAAAGTTTTAGTTTTAACATAGTCAAAATAACTACATGTCAATAATATTAATATGAGTATATACTTACTTGATGGGTGATCCATTTAAGAATCTCTTTATTAACATCTTTTTTTAATTCCATCTCATTTCAATATCTACCCCTTAATCACTTATTTATTTGACATCGCAATTCTTTATAAAATGGATCTGTAATAAGACTACAGAGCAGTATATATCAATGTTCTTATAGAAACTCCAATTAATTCAGTGTAAAATTTGACCCCTTTGCAATGCGTTATCCAATAATTGGAAATATTGAAATCTAGTTTTCAAAATGATAATTAGTGGAGATATCATCAAAATATTAAACACGATTGAATCTAGTATCAATCCCATTCAAATACCTTGAATACAATGTCAATCACTCTTTGGATATGTAACCATTAGAAATAGAGTCTTTTGGTTGATATTTATTCATCATATATGATTTCATATGACCTATGTACCTGGTGAAAAAAATAGGAAATATATATATAAAATTATGCAATAATTTAATAAAATTAAATTCACTAATGAAAAAAAATTATATCATTGTACCTCTCAATTGGATACATCAATTGATAATGTTCTGGTCAGCCATGTTTAGCTTCTTCAACCAAATTAACAATCAAATGAATCATCACATTGAATAATGAAGGGGGAAATAACATCTACAAATAAAAGTGTCAAAACAATTCTTTCCTGAATATTATCATGCTCAATTGGATTTATATTTTTTCTACAATGATATTTGAAAATGGTGAAATTGTTTATTTTTCAGTTAACATATTAAAAAATGCCAATGATGATATCTATTCCATCAAAATACATGAGTTGTGACTTTTCAATCCATGTAACGTTCGATTTTTTAGTTAATACACATTGATATATTATTTGGATATCTATCTTCCACTTTTAAATTCCATAATGTTTGAAGGAATACATATTTCACATGGTTTTTCATTGTAAAATAGTTAAAGGATACTTTCTATTCTCATTTTCCCAAAAAACAAGCTTTATATTCAATAACTCCACATTCTTATGAGCATTAAGGTGATCCTTTGATTTACCGTTCTCATTAAGCAATGTGAAAATTAAATTTCCATAGAATTTTTTCTCAATATTCATTATGTCAAGATAAAAATATATCAAATTAATCTGGTAATGACGAATTTTTAAAAATATACCCTTTATTTTTGTGTTCCATATGCTTCAAATATTGTACCTTGTACCCTTTTCCACTTCTTTAAAATGATTATATTTTCCAAATTCTTCAATGACACTCATTAATTTTCCCATGATTTCTGAACCTAATAACACTTTTAAAGGATTTATCAGTTTAATATCTTCATTGAATTGTGTCTTTTTAAACCTAGATTTATTAGAATAAATAAGGAACTCAATGATGACACATAAAACATCATTTGTTTCTATGAGGTAATTGTTGATGAACAAAATTACATACAAGATAGGACAAACTAGTATGAGTGTTCCAATAAGATAAGTTTCCTAATCCAGGAATGTTAGTAATTGTCTATATTAAATTAACAAGTATTTTTAATAGTTTTCTCATTAAAGCGTCATATGTTTCCATTCCATCATCTCATAATTCTCCCAATTATTTGATTAGAGGTTGATGGTAAACATCAATTCTATTTCTAGGCATTTTATTTCTTGAAATAAGCATTTAAATAAAATAATAATATTTATTCATACACAACTATAAAGGTAGATTATAAGGGATCAAAACAACTGGCCAAATACTATAATTAGTACCTAATGTACAAAAGGGGTTAAAACCATCAGAATCCAATCCCAAACGTGAATTACTAAGATTTGAGGAAAAATATAGATATAATGAATTCCACATTTTCTATGATGTTGAATCTTTTGGATGTCTCGTCATGCCATCATTACTATCTTGATCATGTCACTTCATTTCGTATGTACTCTTAGATTACATGAATAATAATTTTAATCATCATATCAGAGGAAAGTAATGAAATAATGTTGAAGGAGTTTTCTTATTTTTCTTTCTTCAGGGGGTTGCATTGATTTATACTCTCATTTCTGTTCATTTAATTTCATCATCTTTTATGACATCTTATGAATTATCCTTTATCAGTCTCTTCTCTCTATTAAAGCATTCAATCATTAAGGAATTCATGAATCTTTGTATAATACATTCCAAGTTTATTTATGACTTTATTAATCTCATAGAATGATGCAATGATCATATCTTCACTAAATGCATCATGACGAAACTCTAAAATCACGTACATTTCTTTGTCAATAATTTCATAGAGATAGTTTATATGATACAACATAAGTGGAAATGAAAACATTGAATACTTATCACACCCTTCATACAGTTCTTGTTTCACATCTTCAAATAATTCATTAATCTAATTTTTTTGTCGTTGAAATTATTAGAAGGATTAAAATTCTCAGGGAAAATTGAAGTATATTTTGGATCTGTTGAAATCTTGGACATTATATCCTACAAAGACAAATGTTTCATTTTTTAAATTTCAAACTGAATTCCCCTCTAGAGGGTCACTTTGTGATTCATTGATATGATTATCTTTGTTTTAAATTTCAATAACAATATATTCACTGTGAAAAATCCTACATAAATATTGAGATGAACATTGTTTATATATAAAATGATCATATACATCATTTCTATTTAACCATCACTTGAATTTTCAATCTGGACATACACATTTTATTCTACCATCCACTGGCCAGTTTTTAATTACATAATATTTTTTTTCAATCTCTTGTCATAACGACGTGTGTTTCGAGGTAATGTAATCCAACTTATATCCATAGGTATTGGGTTTTTACTCTTCTCCCTATATATTTAGATATAAAGATATAAATGGTTAATCAAACAAGTACAAATAAAAGTAAACATCAATTAACTTCTTTAATCTTGGTTACCTAATTTATCCTATAAGTCTATAAATATAGTATATAAAATCATGGTGAACATACATGTACACTCAGTATGTTCTTACTTAGAAAGTATCATTCTAGTGTGGAAGAATTATACTAAAACGTTAGTGAATAATCAATAAAACCAAATGGTTTCCTATCCTCTAATCAACCATTGTATATAACTCACTAAGGCTTACTCACCAAGAATAGATGAGGCATAAATGAAACATGCAATTACAGACTATTTATAACACCACAGACAAACAAGAATTCATCTTATAAATGATTCAAGATCCCCATTTATAATAGGTATTAATGATAGTTATGTGTATAGGATTCCTAAGTGATAAAATATATCATTTTATTGTACAATATTATATACTTCATAATGATATAGAAAACCAATCATACAATATTAAAAAATTAAACCTTATGATTGGGGATTTCACTCTCTGAGAAATGGTAGAGAGGGTTCACCATTGGGGATCGCCATCAAGGAGCATGGGGTCATTGTGGGGTCATCATATGGTAGCAAGTGGGGTTGGGGTCACGAGGATCATATGTGAGAGTAGAAAAAGGGGTGGTCACCATTTAGGATGAGTGGTGAGCCGTCAGGGGGAAGTGGGTGAAGGGGGGTATGTTGTTGGAGAGAAGGGTGGTCAATGTCGGGGTGATGTGGGGTCGAGGGTGAGGGGTGATAACCTACATTGTGGAGAGGTGCGACCAAGGGGGAGGGACAGTCATCAGTTTCGAGGACATGGTTGGTAGAGGGGGGTAATCACTAGAGCTGGGGAGAGGCATGATCAAGAGTGAGGGACAGTCGCCGGAATTGGTGAGAGGCGCAATCGAGGGAGAGGGGTGGTCACCGATGTTGGGGAAGGGGTGGTCACCAATTTCAGGGAGAGGTGGGGATGAGGGATCAATGTGGGGTAGGGGGACGGAGGGAGTCCCTATCACCGGAGAGAGTCGTAATTGAGGTGGGGGTGGTCACCAGTGTTGGGGAGAGGCGAGGCCGAGAGGGAGGAGTGATTGTCGACGTCGAGGAGAGGTGCCACCAAGGGGGAGGGGAAGTCGCCAACATCGGGGAGAGGCACGACCAAGGGAGCGAGGGGTTAGGGCATCAGGTGTATGGGGTGGGGTCAGTTATTTTTTAAAAATATTAGCAGTAGTTTCATTGAAGCCACCACTATATTTAAAATATAATTAATAATTTTTTAGTAGTGATTATTATAACTGCCACTAATAAACATTCACTAAGACCACTCTTTTTTGTAGTTCTAAATTACATAGTTTGACTGAATCATACCCTAAAAGAGACATATATAATTTTATTATCGATTCAAAATCTATAAAAGTCACCAAGATATACCATCTCTCTAACCTCTCAAACAATTGGATTTCTCTCACTATTACTTTTTTCCCACTTTATGAATTTTCTCACCCATAGTATTTTTTTATTAGTTTCAGGAATTTATCTCACTACAAGAATTATCAACCAAAGGATTTTTTTTTACATTAAGAAATTTTATTGACACATAGATGTGATATAGTATGTACATGAACAACATCATATTATAACTTCATATTACATCAAATAATTTTGGAAATGTAATCATTGAATCATTGTACAAATGTAACATCCCGAACCTGGATGTCACTCAACTGTGCCCCAAGCCCGGTTGGCTACATGGCCTCAAGCACATCTTCTCAAATTCTAGAGGCTTATGACTAGGAGTTAGGGACTAGTTGATTCATTTGGGAGACAATACCCCATTTACCATAATTTATCACAACAGAAGTCAATCACATTAAATAGTGGAAGCATATACAATAAGCATACAATAGATAAAATAAACAATCAAGATAAGAATATGTAACTAGCCAGAAGTGTCTCATATACCATGATGCAGTTGATACATGTATCTAAAAAATATCCGAAATGGGGACATAGAAATATAATAAAATACAAGTATCTAAAATCCAAAACAACCTAATAGTGCCCCCGTAGCATCGCAAGCCTCTTCTTAGTACTATGCTCCCATGGTCTAAAACAATGATCACCAAATTGTTTTAGGGAGATTTCCCCTACAATCACCAGTAACAATATAATATGTTTGGGTCCCCAAGGAGGCCAAAATATGATGTGAGATAAACATCCCAGTAGGTTTCCAGCTAAACATATATATAGTTCTAAGAAGTACCGTGAAATATGCTAAACAAGTGAATGTAAGTAGTAATGTAAGTGTGAAAGTCTAAGGCATATAACTACTACAAACAAGTAATACTAAACAGCCTCGTGTGGCTCCCTGAAACATGTTTTGGCTCCTAAAAAGGCATCTACAAGCAATATAAACAAACAACACAGGCTTTCCACATAACCATCCATATCATGTTCATGCGTCCTTACCTTATAAAGAAAACTATATCGAAAACCCACGACCATGTCGTACAGCCACAATCATATATCCCACAGTCATGCCGTATAATGAAGTGTAGATCACGAAGTGACGAATCTATGGTGCTGAAGACCAAGGAATCCTCTTCGAATTTCAGGAGAATCTTGATGTAAAATTGGAGATGGCACTGGTTGGAATCCTAGGAACATGTGTACCAGATGTCCTATGTGAGGCCAAGATAGCTGGATCCATGGGGTAGCAAGGCCTAAGGCATCTCATGGAATAAAGACCAAAGGTGAATAATTAGCCAAGGTGTCCACTACTGCATTCCAAATCCATGGAGGTCCATTCATGAAATCTATGTAAATCATCAATCATTCCATGCCGTTAACAATTTCAAACCATTTGATTCTACCAACTCATATAAACAATTACATTTAAAATAATTCAATGAGTATACCCACTCATTTAAACCATTACATCTCTTGAGTATACCTACTCATGTTCTCCACTTTCATTTAATCATGTCACATGGATATATCAACCCACTGATCACCAATTTCTATTTAAAAAATCACATTAGTATACCCATCCATTAATCACAATTACCAACCAAACTATTTAAGCATTCTAAAAACAGCAAACGAGTATACCCACTCATTTGAAATGTTCCATATAAGTATTTAATCAAGTTAGGTATGGAATATTATAATAACACAATGTAAGGAGGTAAGATATCTCCTATGTATGTAATTCGGCCTCATTTAAGTACAACCGAGCTTCCTTAAATTAGGAAACCTCGAGGTCACACCCCATGGGTAGTTCATCAATGGTAAAAACTAAAGTAAAGGCATGGTGCACCCCATGGGTGTCCTTGGGCTGGGTCAACAACCACAAACATATCTCAAAGAACCTAAGGGAGTCACAAATAGGTCCTACCTCATCTTTTTCAGATTAACACTTTAAAACCAGGCCCGTGCTAAAAAGTCCAACGGGCATAAAAATTTCCAATAGCTCTATAAAGCATCAAAAGCTGAAAGAAAAGTATAGAACACCTACCATATCTCATTAGTGGATTTATCATCTAGTATCAAGTCCTAATTCATACTGGTTGGGAATAAATCTAAAGAACATATAAAGAACAAGAAATTAGGGCACAAAAGGCTAAATCCAAACAATACAACTATTGTTCGAAAGAATCAAGAATGGCTAAAAAGGAATCAATATATTACCATCATAGTTCCAACAAAAATGACATGGAATGAAATGGAATCCAAATGGGTTCTAGATCTGAGAAGCTAGATAAGAATGTTTTTAGGCTTCAAAAAAGAGAAGAAAGTCTTTTGTCCAAAAAATTGAGGTCCATGACTCTATTTTTAGAAAACTTAGTCGGACAATTACAAGACAAGTAATTTCCTTACATGGTGTGTAATGCTCAGTTTTACATTAATGGGGATAACCCTTACACTTCGTGAAAGGTCCTAGAAAAACCATTACAGGTTATGAAATCATATTACACAGTGTGTAATCCAATTACACATCGTGTAATAGGCCTTGAATCCGTATACAACCTTCTTGCCTATTATTTCCCAAAAACAACCCAACCATCCCATGGCCCAACTTAGGGTCTATGACAAAAAAGAAGGTAAAATATTCATACATCAAGAAAACCCTAGGATCTTACAATATTACCACCTTAATGAAATTCTTCCATGAATTTCCCTCTCATGGGTAGTCAAGATCCATTTGAAAAAACTCCTGTCACTGAGCACGTATGTCGGCCTCCCGCTCCTAATTATCATCTTGTGAGCGGCCTTTCTTCCATAGAAACTGTACTCTAGGAAATAACTACCCTTGTATAACCTTCATTATCCTATAAACAATACTAATTAGATGCTCCTTGAATAATGAATCAAATTGTAGCTCAACCCCCACGGATTGAAAAGCCTGAGATGGGTCTGAATTATAATGACGTAGTTGTGATACGTGGAAGACATCATGCATGTATCAGTACATCTAAGGTAACTAAAACAAATAGTTTACCAATCTGACTCTGTCATGAATCTTGAATGGCCCAATATATAGTGGTGAAATCATACCCCGTATCATGATCCTTCTATGTCCCAACCTTAGTGAAACACATAAAAAGACCTGATCCCTGACCTCAAACACTAGATGTAATATACAGTGATCGACATAAGATTTCTATCAAGATTGTGCAGTAGCCATATGCTTCTGAATCAACTAGATCTACTCATAATTCTCTTTCTTGAGACAAGGACCCAATAAAGCTACCTCTCCTACCACTAGCCATCACAAGGGTGATTGGCATAGCCTACCGTACAAAGCCTTGTAAAGAGACATCTATATCGTTGCCTGATAATTGTTATTATAGGAGAACTCATCTAGATGAATGTGTCTTTCCCATGATCCCAAAATTATGGGACACATTCTCTCCTCATGTTCTCTAGAACCTGTACCATACACTCTGATTGGCCATCAGTCTAAGGGTGGTGGACTGTGCTTAGAAGCACCTATGAACCCTGTGCCCTCTGAGAACTCTATAAGAAATGAGATGTAAAGTGTGAATCCCTATTTGAAATGATATCGCATGAGAACCCATGAAGTTGTATTATCTCATGGATATACAACCTTCCAAGAACATTTACATTAAAGGTATCCTTTATCGGCAATAAATGATCAACCTTTTTGATCCCATCAACAACAACCCATGCAGCATCATCACCTCAAGGCGACCTTAGTAAACCAGTCATGAAGTCCATTATGACATCATCTCATTTCCACTTCAGAATAAGTAACTTCTATAAAATCACGGTTGGTCGTTGATGTTCCTCCTTCACATGCTGACATGTGTAACACCTCATAACAAAACTAGCTACCTCACTTTTCATACTTGGCCATTAGTATTGATGATGCATGTCACAGTACATCTTGTTGACTCCGGGATGTAGTGCCCAATATGAAGCATGAAACTCCACCATCATATCCCCATGTATATCCACTGGACCCCAAACACATCTATGGATATGTAAGATCTCATCATCCCCTACGGTCCAACTAGGAGGAGGGTCCTCACCTTCCACACTCTCTCATAGGACTAGATGCTTTGAATTTGATAACTGCCTCATCCTTACTTTATCTAATATGGTAGAATTCACAACTATGGATGTTGGATATGTTTATCCCTAACTGTTGTGCACCTCCATATAGATCTTAGAGAATAGCGCCATATGTTACCACATGCTACTTTCCTACTGCACTCTCTGTATCTGAGTCCACGTGCACAGTGCATCGAACAATACATTACCTCTACCAGTCATGTATTCAATCTTGAATTCAAAAGACTATAGGTACTCCACCCACCTTTTTTTCCTCATATTCAAAAAATACTGAGTAAATATATACTTGAGGATTTTTTAGTCGGTATACACCAAAAAGTGATCTCCTAATAAATAATGTCTCCATTAGTGAAAAGCATAAACAACTGCATCTAGCTCAAGATCAGGAATAGGGTAATTCTTCTCACGTGGCCTTAGAAACTGAAACTCATAGGACAAAACTCTGTCCGCCTACATCAGAACTACTCCCATCCCAATACATGATGTGAAAAATTAAGGATGGAACACTCGGTTCATCAGCACCATGAAAACTACTATCGTGTTTGTGAGACAGAATAGTATAAACAGATACTCATATAGACCATACCTACTATGAATGGTTGTACTAGGTACGTATGTGGGTCAAATATGTACCTGGTGATATCCTTACCTGAGTTCAATTTTCAAGAATACTCGGGATCCTATAATCTTATCAATCATTTCATCTATTTGTGGAATGGGATATCAGTTTTTGAAAATTAGCTGATTCAAATTACGATAATCCCAAAATATACTATGAGTTATATACACATTTTTTGAAAAAAGAACTGGAAAACCCACAGAGAAGTATTGGGTCAGATAAAGCCCTTTGCCTCCAAATACTCTAGTTTCAACTTAATTTCATACAACTCCACTGTATCCACCTAGTAATTAGAAATGGATACTGGTGCAGCTCATAAAACTTGTTCAATAGAGAACTCAACCTATCTCTCGAGTGGTAAACTAGAAAATTCATCTGGGAACATGTCTATAAACGATCCACCAGTAGAGGAAAGTCTACCAGACCCACTCACTGGTCATCCAAAATTCAAAATAGCAATCTAGGTTGTCATTATGCCCAACTCATGATAATCTAGTCCATCTCAACTTGCCTGGACACCCCATTCACCATTGTGAGTAATCCCTGCATCCTCGGGTGATGTGAAAGTTACCCTTAGGTGATAATAGACAATGTAAGATCGATAATATACTAATAGTCCATCCCAAGAATGACGTCAAACCCTATCATCTCAAAGACATAAATATCTCAAATTAAGTGACACCCACCAACCTCAAGGGGGTACTCCCTGCACTAGATCACATCAACCATTCTGATTCCTAATAGTATTTATAGAATTAAAACGCTTTCAAAATATCACACAACAAGCCCATGGATTTTCACCATTGGTTCGGATATGAAACTATGAGATAAAACTGTATCAAAAAGAGCAGATGCAATAGTATAGGCTACTAAGATCATTCCTCTAACTGTAGACAGAATAAAACCTAGCTCCTCAGGGGTAGGTTGTACATAATATAATTTACTTATACCACGAACTATGAAACAACAACATGCTCAGAGTAGGTCCCCTTCGATGTATAAGAGTAATTGCTGCATGGCTACCTCATCAAAGACCACTATTTCTACAGCCTGATCGGCCTGCATTGCTCTTGATTCCTAATTGACACAGATCTTAGAAACCTACTCCTGAAGCTGACATCGAAGCTGACCCATACTACCCACAAATGGAGGGAAGGTCCTGTAAAACCATTTCATGTGGCCCATCCATCCATAAGCTCAACACTTGACTGGGTCGCAGTCACGTTGATTCATCACGTGTCCTCTCCTACCACACTAGTGAAAAAATTCTGAACTACTAGAACTCATAGCCTAACTAATGCGCATCTCATGGTAAGCATCAAAATTGTGCTTATTTCCTAACGATGTAGAACCACTAGGTTGAGAAGAAACATTTCCTTGCTCTAGATCCTAAAATTACCTTAGGTTCCACTCTATAATCAGTTCCTGATTCACAATCTCAGTGATAGATGTCAACCTGAACACGTTGAACTAGGATTTGATAATATACCAGAGGCCTTCCTCAAAGAATCACGATCTCGACAACTCATCAGTAAGGTACATCAGTGCAAAACTATGATACTCTGTAAAGTATGTTGAGTACTCTATAACCGTCATGGTGCCCTGCTCTAGACGCATGAACACACTAGATCACTATGCCCATAGTGTATTGGGGTAAAATTAGTCAAGGAAGTAGGTCTGGAAATCAGTCCAACCCATATCTCGTAGCCTTTTAGCCTGGTTCAGAACATCCCACCAGTACTTTACTAATCCATGTATCATGTAAGTGGTGAGCTTTACCCTCCACTCAAGTTGTTTCTTCAGATGATTGAAGATAGATTGTGTGGTCTCAAGCCACAACTCAGAAGCTTGTGGACCATCATCCCCCAAAAACATTAAAGGATGTTTCTACTAGAACACACATGTCATCTCGGCCATACTCATGGTAGGCTACGGGGATCCTTGAAAAGTTTGCATATAGAAATATAACCCCTCGTTGAACTATGCCTCGACACCTATGTCTAAAATATTCTATTGTACCACAAAAATCACTAAAAAAGGATCCACTAGTATCTCATGGCCCACCACCTTCGAAGCATTGTCATCGCTACCCTCTTGGCATACCATTGGAGGTCTTCATGGTGACATTCCTCTACAATTCCAAACACTCGCCTCAGAAAGGAATGATATCAAAGTCGCATCTCAAAAGTGTAGGAGAGATCAATACCCTCCTAAAAACAAGTCATAACACACAAACTAATCCTAAATCCATGACTATATAAAGAACATACATAACACAACTAGAAAGGCTGCCCCTCACCCACTCAAAATCCTGGTGTAGGTCATGTCTCGATTTTCCATTTATTTTCATTTAATAGTCATTATTTGACATGATTTAACCATGGTCCACCATGTTCTGATCCTTGAGGACCCATAACAGCTCATGAAACAAAATTTGATACCCATATAATCCATACACATCAAATTCACTTTAAAATTTTAATTTAAAAGGTACTTCATTTTCTATTTCATAAGGGCCCATACACCTTATGAATTGAAATATGATGTCACTTCTCTATCCTCTGCACAATGTCTGTCAAAAAATTAGGAAAAACTATTAGAGAACCTATCACAATATCATGCATCAAATAATTCATCTTAAATGGAATGATATAATTCATGATATATGATTTCTAACAAGTGACTATATGATGCATGAGAAGAAATACCCTCATCTCATCAGGATGAAAAAAACTAGAACCCACAATTGCATCAATAATATCGGCATAAATCATGTGTGCCGCCTAATGGTGAAATCAAATCCACTGTAGTAGTCCAAACCAGAAAATAGAAATTTCATTTCGGGTAATTTGGATTTCTCAGGTACACGGGTTAGCTACACTTGAGCATAGCCGTAACGCCCCGACCCCAGCTACCCAGAGTCGGTGCATTACTTCGTAACATTGGCATGATCACAAAAGATCAAGTCTCGAAAGACCGATTAGTTTACTAGCCTTGGAAACACTAGATACATTTGTAAACGTTACATTACATCATAAAGTAAACCAATACAACAACAACATATTGTCTTCATATCCCCTCAGACTATCCCTGCAGGTCATTCATAATATACTTCTTCAAATCCTGGAAAACATTAAAACATTGAAAGGGGTGAGCTCAGATGCTCAGTAAGGATAACAATATTGCGGAAGCTTTCATAAATAAACATTAACATTTAAGGAAATGTATAACTAAAACAAAAGCCTTTTAAACTTGAACTTCAACATAATATGGCAAAAGTAAAATGAGATAATGGAATTCACTTCTTCACATGGATATTCTACTGGCCGAATAATCACATGCAATATCAATAACCACTTTCATAAAGAGGGAATGTATAATGCCGGACATTCTGAAACATTTTGTCAAGGCCTCGGCCAAGACATCTAAAATGATTAAGGCCTCGGCCAAAACCATAAATCAAATTGGGAAAGGGCCTCGGCCAATTCCATGTCTAGTTGTCTCATGAGACCTACCGATGCATCGAGGAGCTATAGCGGGCTCCACCCGTCACATATTAAGTCCAATACATTCCTCATATGAATAGGTTTAAATATATCATAAACCATAAGATAATCGTATCACATAAAACATGCATAAAGGAAACATAACATTTCCACATTTCAATCACAAGATATCAATACAACACATTGATATAATAAAAACGCTTTCAAAACCATTTTCAATACCAAAATAAAAGAATGTTAAAACTTTGTATTTATTTTTCATTAAAAAAGAAAATGATGGCTTGTAGAGGAAGCCGAAACTCAAATAATGGTCACGGCGGCGGAGAAGTCGTTGTCGCCGCATAAGTACGGAAAGAAAAATATTCCCTTTTGTCGTTTAGCAAAACGCTTCGTATAAAAAAGATTCCTTTTGAATAAACGTAAAAGTCAAAGGGGTTTATACATCGTATAAAAGAAGGTTGTGTATAAAACCAAATATGCCTCAATGAAAGGAGATTGAGACGAAGTCCTTAAAAAGATCATTTTTAAAATAAAATAGATCTATTATGTGTATTCACTATAGGTACACATAAAGAAAGTAAAAATACAAAATAGGACATAATAACATCATGACATAATTTGAAAGTAGGAGATTAACCCAAAGAATGGAAGTTGGGTTAAGAAATTCCCTTACCTTGTGTCCGACTTGACTCAACCGTTCTTTAACCTCCTGAATAATAAACTAGAGTTAATATCTACCTTATTAAGAACCATTTTCAATTTCATTATCCTTTTTATATCACTTATTACAATGTTATGAACATTATGTAATTATTTAAGTTAATAACGGTCGTTTTGTCGATCTTTGGTACTTGAGTCAAAAATAAACTTCTTATAATTACAAGTTGTTCATGTGGTGAAATATCCATTATATCCGGAATTATATTCATGATGTAGATATCATATATATCATATATACAGTATAAACATTCATTCATAATGTCACGTAACATTTAGAGGTAAGAAATGAAATGCACCGTTCATGGAGACGGTAAGTCGTACGTACACATGAACGCTACTTTCATTTCAATTTCATATTTAATGGAACTAAATCATAATGATATAAATGTATAATATAATTCCAGTATAATATAGTGTATAATACCATTTACTCCATCCTTTATACATCCCACATATGGCATTTACGATTCAAATCACTTTGAGGGGGCGGTAGTCCGCACTTCCTAAAATGAAATTATCGCGTTTTACCCATAATGGAAATCATAAAGTATGCCATAAATGAGAAATACAGAAGCATAAGTAAAACAAAAACATATTATATATCATATATAAAAATAGTGACATCTTAATGGCCACCTTTGAAGGCGTTATATGAGTGTTGAACAATCATCGCTTCGTGAGGCAGAAATTCGCCATCCACAGAAACCGTATGTTCTTTAACCATTTGATGTAGGTGTATGTAAGTGTAGCTCTAATCCTTCTTATAACAACATCATAGTATATTGAGGATACTGGTTTTGTTACAAAAGAAATGAATAAAAAGAGTTTATGGGGTTGGAGAAGAAAAACAAAACAAAACAACATTATAAAAGACATTACCTCAAAATCGGGTAACTCTTTTTGATTTGAGCCAAAGGCTTCCTTGTGAAGAGTTCTGACCAAAGTGAGGCTTCTAGGAGTAAGGGAGGAATGTTGGGAGAGTATTTGGGCAGAGGTTGGCCGAGCCAAATGTCTTGAAAGTGTAAATGAAGTGGGATAGGTGGGGGCCTTTTATAAGTGGAGAGGAGGGGCACTTTTGGAAAGATTGAAATGTTACATTATTTCAAAATGCTTTTCGGATTCTAAAGGTCCCACACTTATATAATTCGAGGCTAAGGTGATAAGGTTTCGAAATCTCCTCATCCAATAGGATTTGGACAAGTGTAAGCCTTGTATTTTGCATTATCTTCTCATTTTATTTAAATCGTTAAATAATGAGGTCATCGCCACATCATAATGATGTCATCAATAATTTAATTTATTTAATGTCTAAAAATTATAAAAAAAATACAATGATGTAGGAAATCTTTTTATCTTTCTAATGAATATTTATAGTCAAAATTTGGACTTGTGTAACCCTACTTAAAAATTGTTTTAGTAAAACAATTTATGTTAGTGTCATTTTCACTTTAACATTAAATAAAAAGTAATTTATGTTATTTCCCAAAAAAAGTGGATCCATGGGGTCCCCAAGTTAGGCCATGGCTTTTCTTGGTCGGCCATGACACAACCAATGAGGTTGGGACATGTGTCTTGTTCATTTAATATTATTAAATTATTATTTATACCTTAAACTACCCTAATTACCACTAATCGCGATTAAGAACTTAATAAGTTACTATTCACCCAAAAATTATTTTTACCCCATTGAACCACATTTTACATACTAATGACAACCATGTATGTCGGATTTTCAAAATTCAATACACATTAGTGGTAAACTTTTATTTAACTGAAAATCAGTTTGCTTGATTACCACTTAGTGGTTTCACTATTCATCAAAAATTGAAGTTTTTCAGAATAAGGCCAAAATTTCACCCTAAGCTATAATTGATATTCCGAATTCAAAAATGATGTCTATTTTACAAAATTACAAACATAAAAGTTGCATTAATTAATTTTACAATTAATTCCCGCTGTTACGACAAATAGCGTGTTTTTAAGAAACAATTTATATCAAAAGATTGGCAATTGTTTATGTCCATTTTCAATGTTAAATTAATTCTAATGACCACCATTGGATAAAATGGTAAAAAAATATTCTAATTATACTTTAAAACCACTAAATAGTATAATTTATGAAAATTAATTATTTTGATTAAAAAATTTGTTTTAAGTATTTTTCACTATTCATAAAAAATTGGAAGTTCTCAGAAAGTTACAAAAAATTCAACTTAGGATAATTTCGATATTACGAATACAAAAATGAAGTCCATTTTGAAATATAAAATTTCTATAATTTTAAAAGGTGGTTATTACTATTCATAACGGCTACTTTGATTAGGTGCGGTGTGTTAGAATTCGAACTTGCGTACAATGCAAGCTATTGCATTATTGAAAGAGAGGCGTATCGTAGAAGCTCGGGGTGTTACATTCTCCCCTCCTTCAATAAATTGAGTCCTCGCAATTTGAAATTTTTCTTGGAAAATAAAAGGTTGAAAAGAGAAAATACCTTTGAGGAAAACCCACATCGGAAATAAGGTTAATAAATATATAACATTAAAAGAAAGCAGGATAAGTACAAAGGTCACCCGATATAGCCCATTATAGGATTCTATTAAAATATGGATATGGAGGAGAAACAAACCATCAAGGTCTGATGGGGAGTTATAGAAAACAGGATTTGGAGAAAGTTTAACCACAAGAAAATCACAAACTTGTGATTGGTTAAACGGTCATTGAATCCCTAGTTGGAAAAGTTAACCGACAACATTTTTTTTTTAAGTTACCTTTTTAATGTTGAGGATTTTATTTAGGAGATTTACTAAGAACGTAAGGGAATATACATACTTTTTATGTATACTTTCATTCATTAATGAATTTTTACCACAAACCCATATTTTACTCCAAATGGTAACAGAACTCAAAAATATTCTATTTATCCTAATTGTATAAGGTACCAAAGGTTAACACATACCATTTAGATTAGTAAAATTATTTTGTAATAACCAGGGACTTCCTGTAGGCTAGTGGTAGGAAATAAAGGCCTGTCGCACTTTGATTGTGGGTTCGATTCCTACAGCTTTGTCCGACGCGACGGTTTATGCCCCACCCTGCAGGTTGTCCTTTTCCTAAAACTATAGTATTATAATACTCCAAAAATAATCTTCACAAATTTTTTAACCTTAAACCATACTATCCAAAAATAAACTTAATCCACTCCAACCTTTATAGTTATCCAAAATACCTCTGTCCAGACTTTCTCTAAAAGGTCTCTTAATTCCAAAATCAATTTATCAGATTCCCCAAACAAAGTAAAGTTTCTTTTATTGTCACATACTAAAAATATAATTACCTTCATCATATTAAAACCTTACTGAAACCAACAAGTACTGCAGTAAAATCCTTATATAGATCTCATTATTCTAATAACCAGAATATAATCCATGAGTCCAAAAGCACCAATACATTAGTTATTCTGCTTCAACTGTAGTAATAGCATAAGATTGTCCTTGATCCCTTGGCCTTTTCTGAGGTAAGTTTCCTTGACGCTTAGGACATTCATTTGCATAATGACCCATTTCTCTACAATTGTAGCATTCAACTTTGACAGCCTCTTTCTTTCCCTTGCAATCACGTGCCTGGTGACCTTTTTCTCCACATTTATAACAGACTCCCATTCCTTTTAGGCAAGTACCAGGGTGATTCTTCCCACAATTATCACATAATGGAAAATCCGTCTTTCCCTTTTTCCCTTTATCTGTCTCTTGTTCCACCGTTCTCTTCTTCTCTTGCTTTACTTTGTTGTCATATGACTTAGAGAATTCCTTTTCTGTCTTGATAGCACATGAGACTATATCCTCGTATGTTGAGAAAGATTGTGACACTAGAGCTCGACGGAGAAATGGTTTTAACCCATCAAAGAAATGATCAATCTTACTTCTTGGGTTACGTATATAATCTGCAGCATGCCTTGCTAACCTTGTAAAGTTATCCTCATACTTTGCGACATTCTCATCCTCCTTTTGTCTCAGACTCAAAAATTGCCTTTCCATATCCGCTCGATGGTCTCGAGGAAAGTATTATTCTAAGAACAGCTCTTTGAACTCCTTCCATTCCATGTTTGTTAATTCATCATCTTCCTTTGTGTTTTGAATTAGTGACCACCATTGATCGGCATCTCCAGTGAGGCGGTAAACTACCATGACAACATTCTCCCTTTCACTACTCCCCAGGGCATGGAATATTTTCTCTAAGGAATTTATCCATTGCTCAGCTACTATAGGATTTGTACTCCCATTGAAGGTTGGCGGTTGTTGCCTCATGAAACGGTCTAGCATTGATCCTCCACGTTGCGGATCAGGGTGCTCCATACGAGTAAGGTTGTTATTCATAACCTGCGTGAGTTGTCCCAGTACGGTGAGAAGCTGATCAGCACCAGTTGTATCACTAGCTCCACCATAATTATCCTGAGTAGGAGGGAAATTCCTACACGGAGTGCGTGCATTGATACGGTTTCCATTCCTTCCACTAGGCGCCATTTCTAAACAATGGCATAAACTAGATTAGTTTATGAATCAAAATACATAATTCCATACTTGTAAAACACTTAACATAAATTGAACTAATTATGGATATAATCCATAATTATAAAAAGGTTTTATTTGAGGAAGTATATACTCATAACCGTTCATAGTGGTTTGTAAAGAAAATGTGAATTATCCTAAGCATATCCCCCGGGAGTGTCGTAACCAAGAGTGCAGCAAGGCCCGTTGTCGTGCACCAGTTCCCGTTCGAGTCTAGCTCAAAGCGGTGTTTTCGGGTTTTACCCCTAGGTACATCTGTGCCAGAGCCGCCTCTACCTGCTCGTATCCAGACAGGGATGTATTGCTCGGAAAACTCATAACATCTCTATAATACCAAAATTCTAGGAAGTTCTTCTATACTAATCCTCAAAGTCTATCTTCGGGCTATGTGCTCTAATCAGAGTTTATCTAAATCTAGCTTCCAAGGTTAGTACTAAACTGCCTCTGATACCAACTGTAACACCCCGACCCCAGCTACCCAGAGTCGGTGCATTACTTCGTAACATTGGCATGATCACAAAAGATCAAGTCTCGAAAGACCGATTAGTTTAGTAGCCTTGGAAACACTAGATACATTTGTAAACGTTACATTACATCATAAAGTAAACCAAAACAACAACAACATATTGTCTTCATATCCCCTCAGACTATCCCTGCAGGTCATTCATAATATACTTCTTCAAATCCTGGAAAACATTAAAACATTGAAAGGGGTGAGCTCAGATGCTCAGTAAGGATAACAATATTGCGGAAGCTTTCATAAATAAACATTAACATTTAAGGCAATGTATAACTAAAACAAAAGCCTTTTAAACTTGAACTTCAACATAATATGGCAAAAGTAAAATGAGATAATGCCATTCACTTCTTCACATGGATATTCTACTGGCCGAATAATCACATGCAATATCAATAACCACTTTCATAATGAGAGAATGTATAATGCCGGACATTCTGAAACATTTTGTCAAGGCCTCGGACAAGACATCTAAAATGATTAAGGCCTCGGCCAAAACCATAAATCAAATTGGGAAAGGGCCTCGGCCAATTCCATGTCTAGTTGTCTCATGAGACCTACCGATGCATCGAGGAGCTATAGCGGGCTCCACCCGTCACATATTATGTCCAATACATTCCTCATATGAATAGGTTTAAACATATCATAAACCATAACATAATCGTATCACATAAAACATGCATAAAGGAAACATAACATTTCCACATTTCAATCACAAGATATCAATACAACACATTGATATAATAAAAACGCTTTCAAAACCATTTTCAATACCAAAATAAAAGAATGTTAAAACTTTGTATTTATTTTTCATTAAAAAAGAAAATGATGGCTTGTAGAGGAAGCCGAAACTCAAATAATGGTCACGGCGGCGGAGAAGTCGTTGTCGCCGCATAAGTACGGAAATAAAAATATTCCCTTTTGTCGTTTAGAAAAACGCTTCGTATAAAAAAGATACCTTTTGAATAAACGTAAAAGTCAAAGGGGTTTATACATCGTATAAAAGAAGGTTGTGTATAAAACCAAATATGCCTCAATGAAAGGAGATTGAGACGAAGTCCTTAAAAAGATCATTTTTAAAATAAAATAGATCTATTATGTGTATTCACTATAGGTACACATAAAGAAAGTAAAAATACATGATAGGACATAATAACATCATGACATAATTTGAAAGTAGGAGATTAACCCAAAGAATGGAAGTTGGGTTAAGAAATTCCCTTACCTTGTGTCCGACTTGACTCAACCGTTCTTTAACCTCCTGAATAATAAACTAGAGTTAATATCTACCTTATTAAGAACCATTTTCAATTTCATTATCCTTTTTATATCACTTATTACAATGTTATGAACATTATGTAATTATTTAAGTTAATAACGGTCGTTTTGTCGATCTTTGGTACTTGAGTCAAAAATAAACTTCTATAATTACAAGTTGTTCATGTGGTGAAATATCCATTATATCCGGAATTATATTCATGATGTAGATATCATATATATCATATATACAGTATATACATTCATTCATAATGTCACATAACATTTAGAGGTAAGAAATGAAATGCACCGTTCATGGAGACGGTAAGCCGTACGTACGCATGAACGCTACTTTCATTTCAATTTCATATTTAATGGAACTAAATCATAATGATATAAATGTATAATATAATTCCAGTATAATATAGTGTATAATACCATTTACTCCGTCCTTTATACATCCCACATATGGCATTTACGATTCAAATCACTTTGAGGGGGCGGTAGTCCGCACTTCCTAAAATGAAATTATCGCGTTTTACCCATAATGGAAATCATAAAGTATGCCATAAATGAGAAATACAGAAGCATAAGTAAAACAAAAACATATTATATATCATATATAAAAATAGTGACATCTTAATGGCCACCTTTGAAGGTGTTATATGAGTGTTGAACAATCATCGCTTCGTGAGGCAGAAATTCGCCATCCACAGAAACCGTATGTTCTTTAACCATTTGATGTAGGTGTGTGTAAGTGTAGCTCTAATACTTCTTATAAAAACATCCTAGTATATTGAGGATACTGGTTTTGTTACAAAAGAAATGAATAAAAAGAGTTTATGGGGTTGGAGAAGAAAAACAAAACAAAACAACATTATAAAAGACATTACCTCAAAATCGGGTAACTCTTTTTGATTTGAGCCAAAGGCTTCCTTGTGAAGAGTTCTGCCCAAAGTGAGGCTTCTAGGAGTAAGGGAGGAATGTTGGGAGAGTATTTGGGCAGAGTTTGGCCGAGCCAAATGGCTTGAAAGTGTAAATGAAGTGGGAGAGGTGGGGGCCTTTTATAAGTGGAGAGGAGGGGCACTTTTGGAAAGATTGAAATGTTACATTATTTCAAAATGCTTTTCGGATTCTAAAGGTCCCACACTTATATAATTAGAGGATAAGGTGATAAGGTTTCGAAATATCCTCATCCAATAGGATTTGGACAAGTGTAAGCCTTGTATTTTGCATTATCTTCTCATTTTATTTAAATCATTAAATAATGAGGTCATCGCCACATCATAATGATGTCATAAATAATTTAATTTATTTAAAGTCGAAAAATTATAAAACAAATACTATGATGTAGGAAATCTTTTTAGATTTCTAATGAATATTTATAGTCAAAATTTGGACTTGTGTAACCCTACTTAAAAATTGTTTTAGTAAAACAATTTATGTTAGGGTCATTTTCACTTTAACATTAAATAAAAAGTAATTTATGTTATTTCCCAACAATAGTGGATCCATGGGGTCCCCAAGATAGGCCATGGCTTGTCTTGGTCGGCCATGACACAACCAATGAGGTTGGGACATGTGTCTAGGTCATTTAATATTATTAAAGTATTATTTATACCTTAAACTACCCTAATTACCACTAATCGCGATTAAGAACTTAATAAGTTACTATTCACCCAAAAATTATTTTTACCCCATTGAACCACATTTTACATACTAATGACAACCATGTATGTCGGATTTTCAAAATTCAATACACATTAGTGGTAAACTTTTATTTAACTGAAAATCAGTTTGCTTGATTACCACTTAGTGGTTTCACTATTCATCAAAAATTGAAGTTTTTCAGAATAAGGCCAAAATTTCACCCTAAGCTATAATTGATATTCCGAATTCAAAAATGATGTCTATTTTACAAAATTCCAAACATAAAAGTTGCATTAATTAATTTTACAATTAATTCCCGCCGTTACGACAAATAGCGTGTTTTTAAGAAACAATTTATATCAAAAGATTGGCAATTGTTTATGTCCATTTTCAATGATAAATTAATTTTAATGACCACCATTGGATAAAATGGTAAAAATATATTCTAATTATACTTTAAAACCACTAAATAGTATAATTTATGACAATTAATTATTTTGATT
The DNA here is from genome assembly GCA_963277665.1 of Viscum album. NCBI lineage: Eukaryota > Viridiplantae > Streptophyta > Magnoliopsida > Santalales > Viscaceae > Viscum > Viscum album. Next base: position 954,896,806 of record OY728148.1, on the reverse strand, counting down.
AAAAAAGTTGTTTTAAGTATTTTTCACTATTCATAAAAAATTGGAAGTTCTCAGAAAGTTACAAAAAATTCAACTTAGGATAATTTCGATATTACGAATACAAAAATGAAGTCCATTTTGAAATATAAAATTTCTATAATTTTAAAAGGTGGTTATTACTATTCATAACAGCTACTTTGATTAGGTGCGGTGTGTTAGAATTCGAACTTGCGTACAATGCAAGCTATTGCATTATTGAAAGAGAGGCGTATCGTAGAAGCTCGGGGTGTTACAATAGCTCATTAACAAATTCCATTTTCCTTCATATCCATGTCTATTATCTCAAATAGTAAATCAAACTAGAAAATAAATCTTCTCTGATACCACTTTGTGACATCCTGAACTCAAATGCCACTCAATGGTGCCCCACTCGCGGTTGGGTACATGGCCTCAAGCACACTCCTCAAATGCCAGATGCTTCCGACTAGTGGTGAGGGACTAGTTGAGTTATTAGGGTGACTATTCCCTCATTACCAGAGTTTATCATAGTGGATGTCAATCAAATTCAATAGCAGAAGTAAATACAATAAGAAGACAATAGGTAAAATAGATATGAAAGATAAGAATATATAACAAGTGATAAGTGTCTCATATACCAGGATGCAGATGAAACATGTATCTAGAAAACAACCAAAAAATATACATGGAAATAAAGTACAATACAAGTATCCAAAATCCAAAAAGATCAAAAAGTGTCACATTATCATCGCAGGCCTCAGCTGGGTATCATGCTCCCATGCTCTAAATAAATGATCAACATCAAGGGTTAGGGAGATTTCCCCTACTATCACCTAAAACCATATAATTTGTTTGGGTCCCCATGGAGGCCCAAACAAGGTGTGAGATAAACATTCCAGTAGGTTTCCACCCAAAGATATATAAAATTCTATGTTGCACTATGAAATATGAGAAACAAGTAAAAGTAAGCAGTATTGTAAGTGTGAATGCCCAAGGCATATAACCAATGCAAACAAGTTATACCAGACAACCTCTTGTGGCTCTCGGCAATAAGTAGAAGCTCCTAATAAGGAACCTATAGGAAATATAAACAAATAACACAGCCTTGTCATAAAACAATCCATATCTTGTCCACACAGCCATACTCTATAAAGAACACCATATCAAAAACCCACGACCTTGTCATACAACCACAGTCATATATCCCATGATCATGGCATATAATGAAGTGTAGACAATGAAGGGCTGAATCTAATGTATTGAAGATCGAGGCATTATCATCAAGTCCTAGTATCATCTCGATAGAAACTCAGTATAGGTATTGGAAGGAGTCCTTGGAGCATGTGTACCAGCATGTCCTACATGAGTCCAATCAAGCTAGATATAATGTAAAACAAAGCCCGAGACATCCCACAGAATCAAGACCCAATGTGAATACTCAACCAAGGTGTCTACTACTGCATTCCAAATCCATGGAGATCCGTCCTTGGAATCTATGTAAATCATCAACCATTCCATACATTTAACAATTTATAACCATATGAGTCTACCCACTCATATAAACAATTACATTCAAAACCATTCAACGAGTATACCTACTCATTTAAACAATTACATCTCATGAGTATATCCACTCATGTACTCCACTTCCATTTAATCTTGTCACATGGTTATACCCACCCACTTATCACCAATTTCCATTCAACACATCACATGGATATATCCACCCATTAATCATAATTACCAAATTAACCATTTAATCAATCTAAAATCAACTAACAAGTATACCGACTCATTTAGCAAGTTCCATTTAAGCATTTAATCAAGTTATGCATGACATATTAAGATAACACAAGACAAGGTGGCGGGACATCCAAAACAGAAAACATTATGTGCATATTTGTTATCAAATAATGAGGATTTTATTATTATTTTTTAATCATAAAACCCATGTATTTCAATGTTTTATTAAAATAATTGGTAATTTGAGTTTTAGAATGATTATGAGCAAAATTGTGAAAATTGCATAATTTTGGATTTTTGACAGATATTTACCAAAAGGGTATTTTTGTCATTTATTAAAAAATATAATTCAAATATTACAGATTAATTTTTTGTTATAATACTGATTTTATTTTCTTTATCTTTATCTTTATGATCTAGAGTTGATTCAAAGATCTATTAGTCCAAAAAATTCATTGAATTTGGAAACTTTTTCGGGCAGACAGCGTGGACCCCACCACTGTAACAGATTCACAAATCAGTCTCCTCGCCTCCCATTCAGGTTATTACACTAGGGTCAACACTAGTACACATCGAAACAACACTAAAACAATTTTGGTAGTGTCTTTATGTCATTAAGGTTTCCATTGATCGTTATACATTTGAAGGAATATTCTTGGAAATTTCGGCCATAAAAATCCTTATTCAATGAAAATTCCATAACTCCTTAATACTATAGATAAATGACATTAAGGTTTGAGGGTGAATGGAAAGCATATTTATGAACAAATTTTATGAAGGGGTCCATGTGTTAATCGACCATTTAATGGGCCAACAACACGCAAAATTTCAGAAGATAGAATTCTTCCTATAAAAGGAGGCCCTCGACTCCTTCCCAAATCATCAGCTTGACACCCACAACTAAGGAGGGATCCCATCAGGACACGGGCCAATTCATCTCCTCCTCCCCCTCCCCTTATTTCTTATTTTAATATTATATTATTTTTATTTTTTTAATAGTTTTAAATTGTAATTAAAAATTTAGTTTTATTAATCCATGTCTTTGTATTTCTCTATCCACTTTTCTTCATTTCGTTACCTCTCTCCCTCTCCTCTTCCACCCACTGCACCATGTAAAATATTACTCTCATAAATGAGAGGTTAACCCTGAGACTTGGCCTGGGGGAGGTGAAGGTGATCATGAATTTTCTTTAATGTTTAATTTTATATTTGTAGATAGATTTGAGTAGAATGCATGGGTAAGGAGAATGTCCCTGATGTTGTGACTAATTCCGATGACATGTAACTCAACCTATCCCTATTCATTTACTTAATCATTTTACTTGTCTTTATTGCTTATTTCTTCACACGTTGGTGTTGATCTAATTAATGGATGAAACGGATTCGATTGAATTGGGTCTTGGAAGATGACACATTCTAGACAAAGGTGTGTCACCAACTTGGATTAAAGTAGGAGGTGGAATTGAGAGTTATCAAACATTAAATAATATTCCACGATTTATAAATAAAGAATAGTAGTTAAAACATGATATTTAATGTTTGTATTATCAAACTAAAATGAAACATATAATGGATAATAATTATTGAACATTTATCCAACCCCGCAAACCAAATTCTTTCATAATAATTTACTTATTGAAAGGGAGGTTTTCCCAACGCTTGTATAGTACTTTTACCAACAGTTTAAGGAAACTGTTGGTAAAAGCTGGTAAAATCATCTTTTCCCAATAGTTTTTCAAAACCGTTGGGAAAAGTATACTCTATACCAATGGTTTTCTTAAACTGTTTGTATAGAGAGGTTTAAATCATCCTTTATTAATGGTTTTTACAAACTGTTGGGAATTATTTTCCCCAAATTCAGAAATGCTTGAACTCCCCTATTCTGCGCGACTGTAGCCCTAAACAGAAGGGAGAATTGGGATTTTCCTTCCCCTATGGCTGAAATCCTACAATATTTAAAATTTATCAGTTCTTCACATGTATTATATAAGTGATAATGCATCTACTATTTTGGTTTTATGTTTTCATTTGGGTGACTTGGAGAAGTGGGATTCTGTTTACTCTACTATGAAAATTCTTCGTTCTCATCAATTTTCAAATTTTCTTAGTACTACACTTCTAATTTGTATGTGAAACATTCATTTTAATGTTCTACATCTACTATTTTAGTTTTCCCTTTTCATTTGGTTGTGTATGACTTTTGTTTTCTATTTGATTTGGGTGTTTGTGTTGGGCTTCGACAGCGAATCAAATTTGATTCAAAATGAATTATGTGTTATTATCATCCATAAATTTTCAATTCTTAGAAGGCTTGGTATTGATGGGAATTCTGTGTTAATATCATCCATATTCCACATGATTCACATCATGGTAAGAATGTGTGATGATGTTGTTAATATCAGAGTGAAAACTTATAAACTCCAGGTTGTTTATAGTGGCATGGTTAGTCATGAGTGATAATTAGCTTGTAAGATGACTGTGCTAATATAACTTTAGGGTCAATTAAATATGGTTCTCACTGTACATTGTATATTATGTATCTTTCTGGGCCAATACTCACTTTTATGATGGTGGGGTGCTTTTCACTAGCCATGCTGGCATGTGTATACATCCATAACAATATTAGATAAGTCACAAGATTAATTTAGTAATCTTGTTATCATGGACATACATTGTTATTAGTCACAAATTTAAAAATAAATGTTTTTGTCTATACATTATGAAATTAATCCTTTTTACAACCCATGATCAACCTATTAGGGTAGAAGCTTAAACTTTATCCACCCATGGGGTGTGATTGACTTGAGGAACTAATTAGGTAATGAAAGGTATGACCATAGAGGTGCCAAGAATGATTTATTGAACATGAGACAATGATTTGGGATGCCTGTAACACAGAATTAGGCATGATGCATGTGCCTCTATTTGGGATGCCTATAAAGGGGCCTTGAAGTCATCTTTTACCAATAGTTGTGTGAAACCATTCGTAAAACACTTCCTTTTACCAATGGTTTGATTCAATGACGAGGCAATGAACCTTTATTGATGATTGTGGATTTTGAGTTATTAACATGACTCACACTCTTTCCACCGATGAACCAGATGATTGGGTTTTAGCTCAAGAAGTTAGGTCGAATTTTTGAATTTATTGATCCTATTGTATAGTACTACTTCCTGATAGTTGTAACTATGTTTTTGTTCTTGATACATGACATACATTTCCATTATTCAGTTAATAATTCTGTTATTAGTTGGTATTACTGATATGCTTATTTTCATCCATTTCCAATATTTTCCCATTGTTATCATTCTTCCACTTTTTAACTAATAATATTAAAATTTTGCAACTTATATAATGAGGGAATAGTCTCCCCCAGACACAGCAATGGATCTCACTATTAGTCAAAAACATTTGGAATTTTGGTAGATGTGATTGAGGCCATGTGGCCATTTGGGTTTGGGTCACTAATGAGTGGAATCCTTGTTTGGGACGTCACAATTCCTGGATATCCTTTCTAACGGTGTTTCTAATCAAATCCATAACTATAACTATTGAACGCCCCTCTCCAAAATCAATTGAGACATGATTTAATGAATACACCTATATCATTTAGAGTGTGTATCCTAGTACATACCTTCAAACCACTATAAATCTTCTTTTTATTTATGATTTTTTATCGGAAAGGATTTTCTATATTCTGTTTTATGGGTTACACAATATTTATTTGTTTATAATTACTTCTATATTTGTTTTCATTGTAATAAATGACACCAGTTGAAGAGATGTGGTCGAAAAAGATGACAAAAAATAATCATCGCATGACACAGATGGGCATTCCTGCACTCATCCATCTTGTGAGTATTTTATTTCAAATACATGCATTTAAATAACTTATAATATCATGTGTTTACGTTTTTGTTGAATTTTTTTTTCAAGATCAACCCCCTAGATGAGAGATATCTTATAAGGAGCCTAATATTTCTCCCAGTACAGAGGCTGGTGGTAGGAGGGGTGTGGTGTCAGAGTTAGACAATCATCTGGTGAACCCGGTACTGATGCCGGTGGTACGAGGGGGAGGAGGGGGCACAGTCGCTTGCATGGGATGCGGGGGAGGGGGTGTACCCTCTTGTTTGCGGTATGGAACCGCCAGACACAGTTGATGGTTGAATACAATGATGAATTACAAATGATTGATAAATCTGGGTAGGAATGTCAGGGTCTTTTGGTGACACAAGCAAAATACTCCGACATCATTCCGGTCAGCCCTCTCTCTTGGAGACATCTGCCACACGAAGTCAAGGTTAACGTGTGGGAACAAATATGGGTAAAAAAATATATTGGATTTAATGTAGTATATATATATATATATATATATATATGAATAAATCTATTTGGTGTCAGCTTCAGTATAACTTCCCTGATGGCTAAGGTGAATGAACAACATGTTTAAAGGAGCTAGGAGATATTTGGAGAGGTTATAAGCATGAGTAGTATGTTGGATGGTGTGATAGAGTGAGCACAGAGTTGGGTATAGTACCTATCATGGATGACTGCTGGATAGAGCAATATTGCAAAATGATTTCCCATTAGGTGACAGCCAAATTTAAGGTATTAATCCCATTAGAGTTATTTAAATGACAGGTTTCATATTTTGCATTAATATTATCTTATTTATTATTAAACATTATTTAGTAATATTATGAAAAAAAACATTGATTCAAAGCAGTACCTCCACACATTAGGGTGCACTACTACGTCAGATCATGAGAGGCAGCTGGTACGATATAGTTGTTTATAATTTTTCTTTAGGACATTCCCTTTTTATTGTTTACTACTAAAATAATGTGATTTATTAAATATTGAATATATGATTATACATGCACTTTATATTATTTCAATGTCATTACTGAAGCAAAAAATTGAATATTGAAGGATGTCTCCCTCGAGCAAAATTTTTTTTTCTCAAGTAGAAGGAAAAAATATAGAACTTCTGTTAATGAACCTACAAAAGAAAAAATTTTATGTTTTACTTTGTTTATTTAAAATCATAATATATATTTTGAAATTTAATAATCTATTAATATTTTTAGCAGGCTGATTTAGAGGCCCTTGATGCCCGGAGCCTGACAATTTAGGGCCACACGTTCATTTATATCAGGTTTTGGAAGATGAGCACTCTGGTCGATTACGCTACCGACCTGGTAATAATATAGTATGGAAAAGGTATTGGTCCTATCCAGGTATCCATTATAGTACCACCGAGTTGGAACAGGTCATGGAGGATGCAATACATTCTGATAAAAGGGTTACAGAGTTGGAAGAACTGTTTCAAATGAGCGAGAAAGAATTTATGAAACTGATCAAAGAATTATCTTCATCACTTCCACCAGAGGCCAGAGTAGCTTGTCATACATATATGTCATCGATGGGTGCATTATCCTATGCACCAGACAGTAGTCCTAGTGGCAGTCGAGATGATGATGTTCATGGTGATTACTAGGATGCTGAAGAGGAAGAGTGCGAGGATGAGGATGAGAACGAGGGAGAGGATGGGGCCAAGGGCGATGATGGGGTTGATGATGTGCATGGGGACGATGATGAGGATGACGATGAGGACAAATATGGTGGTGAGGATGTGGCTGATGATGACAGTGGTGATGATGATGGTGATCAGAGACAGATTGATCCGTTACATTTTTGAATTATGTATAACTCTTTATTTTTTAACCTGGTTTTTAACTCTGGTAATGATAATTTTTAATTTAGTATAACTCATTATTTTTGACCTAATATGGAATCCTAATGATGTTATAATGCTTTATGGGGCTTCTGGGGCTTGTTCGGAGCACAGAACCCCGGTCGGCGTAAAAAAAACTATGCCTCACGGTTAGTAAATAATTTAAGTCGTTCCCACAGGGAATCTACCAACCATATAGGGATATGTATTAGAAGCAATGTACATAATTTTCCCTAACCATGCACCAGGGGATTCACATCATGCCAAATGTATATAGTTTTAGTATAAGATATTATCATTATTGTTGCACGATTTGCCTCACTGGCATACGGAAAACTGACCAAACTTATTCAGATTTTGTTGATACTTTAGGAAAACAATCCACGATTCATATGTCTCTTTCTTAGACAATATTCACTTTTATGATGGTGGGGTGATTTTCAATAGCCATGCTGGCATGTGGATACATCTATAACAATGTTAGATAAGTCACATGTTTAATTCAGTAATCTTGTTATCATGGACATACATTATTATTAATCTCAAATTTAAAAATAAATGTTTTTGTCGATACTTTATGAAATTAATACTTTTTACAAGACATGAACAACCTGTTAGTGTAGAATCCTAATCTTTATCCACCCATGTGTGCGCTTGACCTGAACTAATAATTGGGTAATGAATGGAATGACCATAGAGGTGCCAAGAATGATTTATTGAACATGAGTGAATGATTTGGGATTCATGTAACACATAATGGGGCTGGAGGCATGTGACTCTATTTGGGATGCCTATAAAGGGGCCTTTACATCCACTTTTACCAACAGTTGTGTGCAACCATTGGTAAAAATCTTCCCTTTACCAATGGATTTATTCAATGAAAAGGCAATGCACCTTTAATGGTGATTGGGGATTTCGAGTTATTGACATGACTCACACTCTTTCCACCGATGAACCAAATGATTGGGTTGTAGATCAAGAAGCTAAGTCATATTATAGAATTTATTGAGCCTCTTGTATAGTACTACTTTTTTATAGTCGTATCTATGTTTTTCTTCTTGATACATTACATACATTACTATCATTCAGTTTATGATTTTTTTATTGGTTGGTATTATTGGTTTGGTAATTTTCATCCATTTCCAATATTTTCCCATTGCTTTCATTCTTCCACTTTGAACTGATAATATTAAAATTGTGCAACTTAGGTAATGAGGGAATAGTCTCCCCCAGACACAGCAAAGGCTCTAACTATTTGTCAATAACATTTGGAATTTTGGTAGATGCGCTTGAGGCCACGTGGCCATATGGGCTTGGGTCACTAATGAGTGGAATCCTAGTTTGGGATGTCACAATTCCGGGATATAATTTTTATAGGTGTTTATAATCAAATCCATACCTATAACTATTGATGGCCGCTCTCCAAAATCAATTGGGTCATGATTCAATGAATACACCTACATCATTAAGAGTGTGTATGCTAGTACTTACCTTAAAACTACAATAAATCATCTTTTTCATTATGTTTTTTTATCAGAATAGATTTTCTATATAATGTTTTTTGGGTTACACATTAGTTATTTGTTTCTAATTACTTCCATATTTGTTTACATTGCAGGAAATGACACCCATTGAAGAGATGTGGCAGAAAAAGATGACAGAAAATAATTGTCACATGACACAGAGGGGAGTTCCTCCACTCATCCATGTTGTGAGTTTTTTTTCAAATATATATATTTCAATAACATAAAATATCATGTGCTTACTTTTGTGTTAACCTTTCTGTCAGGATCGTCCCCTTAGACGAGAGATATCTAACGAGGAGCCTGATATTACTGCCAGTACAGAGGCTGGTGGTAGGAGTGGGTGTGGTGTCAGAGTTAGACGATCATCTAGTGATCTCGGTACTGAGGCCGGTCGTACGAGGGCCTGTGGTGCGAGAGTGATACGATCCACTGGTCATACCCGATTAGAATATGCCCTTACCACAGACGTATCTTCTATGCCTCATTTTGATTCTGGTGTGTCTTTATGGAGACACGAGATATTTAGGCCTCCGATGATTACACTACCAGTTGGACTGACGTTTGTGCCATCATCTTTTTCTTCTGGTTCATTATCTTGGAGCTATTATATTCCACCTTCTTCAAATCCTGCTCCGACACTATATGTGGCTGAGTAGCATACACTGAGGGACACTACACCTGTACAGGATACTCCTTCATCTTCTGCACATCCAGTGATGCCCATTGATCCGACAACCACAGGTATATTTATATTACCCTAATAAATTTTTATACCAAAATTTATTTTTATTATAAATTGTACTGATATTTTTTTCTTTAAAAACATATTCACTTACTGATATGAGGTGGGGGAGGGGGCGTACTCGCTTACCTACAGAATGGAATAGCTAGACACAACTGATGGTTGAATACAATGATGAATGATAAATGATTGATAAATCTGGGTAGGAATGTCAAGGTTTTTTGGCGACACTGGCCAAATACTCAGATATCATTCCGGTCAGCCCTCTCTCTTGGAGACATCTGCCACACGAAGTCAAGGATAATGCGTGGGTACAAATATGGGTAAAAAATCAATTAGATTTAATGTAGTATTTTTTTATTTATGTGAATTATTCTATTGGGTGTCAGCTTCGGTTTATCTTTCCTGAGGGAGAAGGTGCACGACCACCACGTTTAAAAGAGCTAGGAGAGATTTGGAGAGGTCATAAGCATGATCTGTATGTTGGATGATGTGATAGAGAAGGCACAGAGTTGGAGACAGTACCTATCATGGATGACTTCCTGAGAGAGAAATATTGTCAAATGATTACCCATGGGGCGACTGCCAAATTTAAGGTACTAATCCCATTTGAGGTATTTAAATGACATTTTTCATATTTTTCATTAATATGATCTTATTTATTATTAAACATTATTTAGTAATCTTCTAAAAAAACAAAAAAAACATTGATTCAAAGCAATACCTCCACACTTTGGGGTGCACTACTATGTCAGTTCATGAGAGAGAGCTAGTACGGTATAGTTGTTTATAATTTTTCTTTAGGACATTCCCTTTTTATTGTTTCCAACATAAATTAAGTTATTTATTGAATATTAAATATATTATTATACTTTCACATTATATTGTTTCAATGTCAATACAGAAGCACAAATTGAATATTTAAGGACGTCTCTCTATAGAAAAATTGTTTTTCTCGAGTCATAGGAAAAAAATATGGAACTGCAGTTAATGAACTGACAAAAGAAAAGATTGTAAGTTTTAATTTGTTTATTTAAAAGTTTAATATCTATTTTTAAATTTACTAATCTATTAATATTTTTAACAGACTGATTTTGAGGCCCTTGATGCCCAGGATCCTAACAATTTAGGGCCACATGATCATTTATATCAGGTTTTGGGAGATGAGCACTCTGGTCGATTACGCTGTCGACCCGGTAAGAATATAGTCTCGACGAGGTATTGGTCCTCTCCAGGTATCCATTCTAGAACCACCGAGTTGGAACAAGTCAAGGATCATGCAGGAAAGTCTGATAAAAGGGTCACAGAGTTGGAAGAATAAGTTCAAACAAGGGAGAAAGAATTTATGAAACTAATTAAAGCATTATCTTCATCACTTCCACTAGAGGCCATCATGGCTTGTCCGACATATATGTCATCGATGGGTGCATTATCCTATTCACCAGGCGGTAGTTCTAGTGGCGGTCTATATGATGACATTCCTGGTGATGATGAGGATGCTGAAGAGGATGAGGGTGAGGATGAGGACGAGGACGAGGGTGAAGATGGGGCTGAGGTCGAGGATGGGGTCGGTGATGAGAAATGGGATGATGAATACGAGGACAAAGATGGCGGAGAGGATGAGGCTGATGATGATAGTGGTGATGGTGATGGTGATCAGGGGCAGATTGATCCATTACATTTTTGAATTTTGTTTTACCCTTTATTTTTTATCCTAGGTTTTCAATCTAGAATTGATATTTGTGAATTCAGTATAACACATTATTTTTTACCATATATGGAAGCCTAATTATGTTATAATGATTTATAAGGCTTCTGGGGCTTTTTCGGAGCTCGGAACCCTGGTCGGCGTAAAAAAACACTATGCATCACGGTTAGTAAAATATTTATGTCCATACCACATGGTATCTACCATCCATATATGGATACATATTAGAAACAATTTATATGATTTTACCTAACCATGCACCAGGGGATGCACATCATGCATAATGTCTATAGTTATGTATAAGATATTATCACTTTTGTTGCACTATTTTCGTAATTGACATACAGAAAACTGACCAAATGCATTTGGATTATGTTGATACTTTAGGAAAACGATCCATGAGTCATATAGGACATGTACAAGTAAACCCCACCTCAATCTGAGGCACAGTGTGGCTAGTATCACTGAAAGTGTCTCTCTTTTGTTTAAAATGGACACATTTTTAAGTAAAAACAACTAGCATATGGGAATCTGAACAAAAATATTTGGATTTTGTTAATACATTAGGAAAATGATCCATGGGTCATATGTGAGTTGTACGACTCAATCCCACCACAATTAGAGGAACGGTGCGGCCGATACCACTGAAAGTGTATCACTTTTATTTGAAATGGACAACATTTTAAGTGAAAACAAAAACTGACATACGGAAAATGGACCAACCGTATTTGGATTCTATTGATACGTTAGAAAAACGATCCCTGGGATATTTTTGATGTGTATGAGTCAACCTCGGATTAATCTGATGCACGATGTGGACAATACCACTCAAAGTGTCTCACTTTTATATGAAATGGAACATATTTTAAGTGAAAACAACAACTGACATATGGAAAACCAATCAAACGCAATCGGATTGTGTTGATACATTAGGGAAATGATACATTGGTCATTTTTTATGGGTACAAGTCAACTCCACCTCAACCAGAGGTGTCGTGTGACTGTGATGGCAAAAAACGCACTTCGCGTGTCGTAAATGGCCAAAACATGCGTTTAACAGTCAAATGCATGCCGAAAGACATTAGAATGACTTGAAATTACATGAAAACACCCTAATTATTTTTTTGGAGGTGTAAGAGGAGACAGAACGTCATTCAGACGTGCGTTTTGCGTGGCACTACTGAATATGTGTTTTTTAGGTGTTTGGCGTGCTTGAAAAGCGTGCGTGGGGTGGTCAAAATCGGCCGAACGACCTCAAGAATTCCATGAAATCAGATGAAAAAATGGTTGGTTGAAGTATGAAATGGTCAGCTAGATGGCATGTCAATCGAACGTACTGTGTGACTGCGCTGGCCGAAAACGTACTATGTGTGTCGTAAATGGCCAAATCATGCATTTAATGGTCAAATGCATGCCTAACGACATCTAAATGACTTGAAATCACAAGAAAACACCCTAGTTATTATTCGTGAGGTGTACGAGGAGACGGAATGCCATTCGGATGTGCGGTTTGCATAGAATGACTAAATATGAGTTTTTTAGGTGTTTGGTGCACTTGAAAAGCATGCATGGGGTTGTCAAAACTGGCTAAACGACCATGGAATGCCATGAAATCAGACGACAACAAAGGTTGGGTGAAATTTGAAATGGTCGGCTAGATGGCACATCAATCGGAGGTGTCGTGTGACCGTGGTGGCCGAAAACACACTCCGCCTGTCATAAATGGCCAATACATGTGTTTAACAGTCAAATTCATGCCGAACGACATCAGAATGGCTTAAAATCACATGAAAACACCCTACTTATTATTCTGGAGGAGTACGAGGAGACATTGTGTCATTCGGATGTGAAGTTTGCGCGACCCGACTGAATATGTGTTTTTTAGGTGTTTCTCGTGCTTGAAAAGCATGCATGGGGTGGTCAAAAATGCACGAACGACCTCATAATACCATGAAATCGGATGACAATAAATGGTGGTTGAATTGTGAAATAGATGGCCAGACAACACATCAATCGGAGGTGTCGTGTGACCACGGTTCCTAAAAATGCACTCCATATGTTGTAAATGTCCAAAACATGTGTTTAACGGTCAAATGTATGCCGAACGACATCAGAATGACATAAAATCATATGAAAACACCCAAGTTATTTTTTTTGATGCGTATGAGGAGACGTCACATCATTCAGATGCGTTTTTTGCATTGCACGACAGAATATTTGTTTTTTAGGTGTTAGGTGCGCTTGAAAATCGTGCATGGGGTTGTCAAAATTGGCCGAATGACCCCAGAATTCCATTAAATCAGACGACAGCAAAGGGTGGGTGAATTTTGAAATGGTCATCCAAACGAAACATGAATCAGAAGTTCAGTGTGACTACGCTAGCCAAAAACGCTCTCTGCGTGTCGTAAATGGCCAAAACATGCATTTAATAGTCAAATGCATGTCAAATGATATCAGCATGACTTGAAATCATAAACAACTCCCTAATTAATATTCATGAGTTTTATGAGTAGATTACATGTCATTTGGATGTGTGGTTTGCACGGAACTGCTGAATATGTGTTTTTTAGGTGTTTGGTGTGCTTGAAAAGGGTGTGTGGGGTTGTCAAAACCGGCCAAACGACCTTGGAATAACATGAAATCAGAAGAAAACAATGGGTGGGTGAATTGTGAAATTTTTGGCCATAGGTCACATCAATTGGTGGTTTTGTGTGACTGTAGAGGCCGAAAACGCACTCCACGGGTCGTAAATGGCCAAAACATGCATTTAGCGGTCAAATGCATGCCGAATGACATCGAAATGACTTGAAATCACACAAAAAGACCGTAATTATTATTCATCAGTTGTATAAGGATACAACACATCATTCAGATGCACCTTTTTCATGACACGACTGAATATGTGTTTTTTAGGTGTTTGGCGCGTTTGAAAAGCATGTGTGGGGTGGTCTAAACCAGCCGAACGACATCAGAATGCCATGAAATTGGACGACAACAAAGGGTGGGTGAATTGTAAAATGGTAGTCAAGACAACACATTAATCAGAAGTGTCGTGTGACCGCGGTGGCAGAAAATGCACTTAGCGTGTTGTAAATGGATGAAACATGTGTTTTAAGGTCAAATACATACCGAACGATATCAGAATTACTTAAAATCACAATAAAACACCCTAATTATTATTCCGGTGGTGTAAGAAAAGACGACACATCATTCGGACCTGCGGTTTGCACGGCATGACAGAATATATGTTTTTTAGGTGTTGACGTGCTTGAAATGCATGCATAGGGTGGTCAAAACCAGCCGAACAACCTTGGAATGCCATGAAATCAGACGAAAACAAAGGTTGGGTGAATTGTGAAATGGTAGGCCAGACGTCACATCAATCGGAGGTGTTGTGTGACCGCGGTGGCCAAAAACATACTCTGCGTGTTGTAAATGGCCAAAACTTGCATTTAACGGTCAAATGCATACCGAACGACATCATAATGACTTGAAATCACATGAAAACACCATAATTATTATTCGTGAGGATTATGAGGAGACAACACATCATTCAGATGTGCGGTTTGTGCAGAACAGTGGAATATGTGTTTTTTAGGTGTTTGGCACGCTTGAAAAGCGTGCGTGGGGTAGTCAAAATTGGTTGAACGACCTCGGAATTCCATGTAATCGGACCAAAACAAAGGTTGGGTGAATTGTAAAATGGTCCGATAGACGACATGGCAATCGGAGGTGTCGTGTGACCACAGTGGCCAAAAACAGACCATGCATGTCGTAAATGGAGAAAACATGTGTTTTATGGTCAAATACATACAAAACAACATCATAATGACATAAAAACACATGAAAACCCCCATAATTATTTTTCGTGAGGTGTAAAAAAAGACGAAACATCATTCAGACACGCGGTTTGCACGACACGGTAGAATATAAGTTTTTTAGGTGTTTGGCGCGCTTGAAAAATGTGTGTGGGTGGTCAAAACCGACCGAAAACGCACTCCGGACAGCCCCCCTCACCCCCTGATAGCCCCCCACACCCCTCGAACTGCCCCCCACCCAAAGATCGACGCATCATTTAAGATGGGTATGAGTCAACCCAACCTCAATCTGAGGCATGGTGTGACCAGTATCACTCAAAGCGTGTCACTTTTGTTTGAAATGGACAACATTTTAAGTGAAAAAAACAACTGACATACATAAAATCTTCACAAGGATGCACATATATTCTTGAAATTAAGGGATAAAAATTAAAATATGGTTTATTGGTCATACGTTATTAGAAGAAAATATTCACAAGGCATAGATTGAAACAAAATGGGTCATAGTATATATAGAAAACATGAATTATATTAGGAATGAGTCTTGATATACCATCATGAACATGCACCAACACTCATGTTCTCATTCTCAATCACATGTCGTTCATTATATACAATAACATACAACAAATTAATATCATATAGTGATTTCATATAAAACCTATGAACAATCTAGAATACCATATAACAAATTGGTCAACAAGGCTACACATAGATTCATGAAAAATAAGTTTCAAAGTCTCATAAAAATACCCCAATAGCGAGGAATACATATGGTGACACAATAGCCACATGGATCACCTCAATCCAATCCTCAAACAGTGGGTTTCAGGACCAAACCAAAGTCTCTTTGGGAACCCAATACCAAATACTTAATTGAATATTCATACCCACAACCCAAGATGGGGATTCATCTCACATCACACCCAGGAGAGAAAATTACAATTAGCTACATACCCCCTTGTTCTAATTGAAAAGTTTATGATTAATATATAGGCTATTCCGGTAACCCATCTCATATGTCGATATTGGCCAATGTTTCCCACTAACACACCAGGAACCATTTATACATGGATACAAAATCATTAGACTAATATAAACATCCCATGTGCTTCCTATAACTCCTCCTAGGTCTAAGCACATGACCACTACCATTTTCTATCTTATTGGTGTCACGATCCTTGCCACTCTACCCAAGTTTTTCTGTTGGTTTTAAGATACTCTACCCAAGACCATGACTAAACATCCCATGTTCTTCCTATAACAGGTAGTTTTTTTTCTCTTGTGTGTATTGGTGTTTTGGTTTGAGTGGGGAATGAATTCTAAATTTGGAATAATCATATGTGTGTTGGTGTTGTGGTTTGAGTGAGGAATGAATTCTAAATTTGGAATACTCTTATGGGTGTTATTTCATTTCCATTAACATGTACGCTTTTTCTCTAATGGGTGTTATTGTATTTGAATTTCTAAATTTCTAAATTTCTAAATTCTGGAATGAATTATAAATTTTGAATACTTTGGATGGGGATTTTTTTATTGCTGTTGTTGAAGGTCTGGAGAGGGGTTGTTGTGTTGTTGCAGGAATGAAGAGGGGAGTGGGGGCTGCTGCTGTGTAGATAAGCAACTGTATACCAACGGTTTCAAAACCATTGGTATAGATACTATAATATTACTGTACCAATAGTTTTTTATAACCGTTGGTATAGGTTTATACCATTTGTTATAACAAAACTATTGGTATAGCCTTATGGCATGCCATATCCCCTTTATACCAACAATTTATAACCTTTGGTATATGTGTAACACACATATACCAACGATTTACAAACCTTTGGTATATGTTATACTTTAACACACATATACAAACTGTTTGTAGCAAAGCGTTGGTATACCTTCTATTTTGACACTTATACCAACAGTTTTCACAGAACTATTGGTATAGGCCTATTGTCACGCCTTACATGGCCATGGCTGAGGGAACTGTTGATATACTATATATAAATGGTTTCCAGGCCTTTACCAATGGTTTACAATCATTGGTAAAGTGTAAAATTCCAGTAGTGATATATTCTATCTAGACTTTCATCATAGTATAAATTTTGAATTCTTTCTTCAAATGTCATTATTTTTAATAAAAAAAACCCAAAAAGATTTTAATCACTATAATTTAATAAACCAAACCAAAAAAAGATATAGAATATGTGAATTAGATAAATAAAGTGAACTACATTGAGAAGAATACTCAAGAGAGACGACCATGGTCTGGCACTGTGCTGCACTAGGAAAAATATAATTATTTTTGTCCACACCCCAAGATAGGCGTGCGTCAAAACTGAAGCTATTTTCAGGGAGCCAATCATTAGTTCATTTTCTTTTTCTATTTTAACATCTTATTTAGATTTCATTTCATATAATAAATAAAAAAATATTTCCAAGATGTATAGAAAATCTGAATATTATGCATGTAAAAATTACTCATAGGTGCAACAAAAAAAAGAATAAGAAGATGAATATTTTAGAAGAGATCATGTGCATGAACATAGAAAAATAATTGAACAACTAACAAGAAAGGCAGAGAGAGATTTAGATTATGTTCATGCATTAGTGGAGAAACCCAACCCTATGCTGGAGAAAGAACCTGAGAAAGTGGTATAAGAAATTTCACCACTTATATTTGAAATTTAAGAACCTAAGGTGGAAAGGGAGGAAGACGTACCTACTGAGCTATAAGTGGGAGATCAAAAAAGTTTGGATTAATTATTGATTATATGTGAGTAACTACCTCACCTCCTCATCGAACACAAAGAAGAATATTCAACACCACAAAATTAAGAAGCCACCCAAGTGGTGGAATTTGAAGTCAAGATGGTGGAGCCCAACTACCTGCCACCATCATCAGAGATTATACACCATGCACTTGCCACTGAGGTAGAGATTGAAGCTGAACCAACTCCGGGATTTGAACCATTAATTGACTATATCCCTTCTATTTTTATTGAATCTGAATTCTACATCACTCCTTGTGGTTTTTATTATACAGAATCAGACAATCTCAATTATGCCTTGGAGGATGAAAAAGAACCTAGATGTGCACATGTTGAGGAACATATGGATATCCATAGATATGTTGAATATTTATTGAAGGAAGTGTATGAAGAGATACAAGTGGATTCCCCTAAGTAAATCATGAAAAAATCTTCTTACATTGATGGGGAATAATTTAATATTAATACTTCATGTTTTAATATTATTCAAATAGAATTACACTTTGACTTTTACATTGAAAATTATTTTGATGAAGCATGCCTCAAAGAACCAATGGACATAGAATAAGCAGTTTCACCAATAGTAACCAAGAAGGAGGATGATACATACTTCATCATACTCCTACCATGCACGATATACCTCATTTTTAAGGGGGTGGGGATATGATGTACTCTATCCCTGGATCATTACTCACCCAGAAGGATGAAGCACATTCTAGGAAAATCCACATGTAGTGGTTCAAATCAAAGAAGCTTCATCCTCCATCACACTTTGGATAATAGCCGGTACTTCCCTCTAGAGGTATTCAAAATTCATGTCCAACATAGGGGATAATACCAAGATTTATGTTTACTTTTTTTCTAGGAATTCAGATGTCAATTTATTTTCTTTGAAATAATTTATCATGTGGCCCCCTCTCTCTTTTCATTTTGAGGTTAAATGAAATGATCATTGTGATTAATTGAGTAATTTTTTTGTAGGATCATAATCGTAGAAGGAAGCCCCAGACACTGAACGGGAAGGACCAAGTTTCATGGAAAAGGGTGTTCAATTTTAGTGTTTAATATTTTAAACTCTCCACATTTTTTTCCAAAATATATTTTGAGCTTTAAAGATAAAATTGCATGCCCAAACATGAATTCATGTTTTACTTGACTTATTTAGGAGACATGAGTTTCGTAGGAATCCTATGATTCCATGTTTTAGATTTCAATGTTGATATGATTAAATAATTGAAGTTAATAATTGAATTTTTTAAATGAATCATGGATATTGAAGTAATGACTCATGATTTGAAGGAATTTATTGATTCATTTAAATGAAATTTTCCTACCATCCTTCATGCTTTGAATTTCTGATGTTCATGTGAATTGATTTTTTTTGTCATTCCATGAGTGATTGTCTAATGTTATATTTCCCATTCCCAGGAAAATTTCTAGACCAAGTACTTCCTTTTTATTCTTGAGCATATTTCTTGAATAATCATGGGACATGTAACCAACAATAACATGAATTGAAACTTGTCAAATCTATGACTGTGAAAAAACACATTTAAAATGATTAAGGCATCCTTTGAAAAGCTAATTTTCCTTAAAAGTCTACCTTTACATCAATCCTTCTTTTAGCACATAGAGACCATGAATGACCTTTATAGGAATGAGTCATGTTTCAATCCATTTTTATCTATTCCTACCCTTCTCTGAGTATTTTCATGATAGTTTAATGTTGAAGTGTACGGGTAAAGAGAATAACGGTGGATGGAATGATATACATTGTAAGGAAGAAGTGTAGGTGTTTTATTGTGGTAATTGTAAAATATTGTGGAATCACTCATCATACTCTATTTTTTCCCTCTTGAATTAAAAAAAATATTAAAAAATGAAAAAAAGAACCAACAAAAAGAGAATAAATTGGGTTATTATTTTGGAAAACCCAAAATCACCATTTTCTAGACCGAAGATCTTATGAGTGTATATGGTTTGGTGATTGATGTGAGGTCTGATATAATAATAAAATTAAAAAAAAAGTATAAAATAAAAAAAATATTCAAGAGGGTGCACAAATCATTCATTTTTCTTACTTTATCGTAACATTTTCTTTGAGTTTTGGGAAGTGGGTGTTGCTACTATGAAGGGGATAATTTCATTATATTTTTACTTTTGATTTCATGCATAATAATAATATATTAGTCTCCTCCTTGAGACTTAATTTTTAATGAATAAAATCCTACAAACCTTAAACCTTAGAGTCAATAGAACCTTAATTGCAAGTCCTCGTCATTTTATGTGCATTTTGTCTTTACATAGTGGAGAAAGTAGTTTATTTACAAGCCTATGGATAAAGAGCATGTTCTAATGATATGAGAATAACTCTACTTGAATTGTATGATGACTAATGAGAGAAAATAATCAAAAGTGAGGTAAATCATGACTTTTCATGTTTAATAATAATCATTCAAGGAGCATGAATGAATGAACGGAGAAGTTCCAACAATTTTCAAATGGTAAAAGTAAAAGATGTGAATTTTTTGTTTCATTGAAAAATGGTAAATTAAATTGATATTTTTAAATTTTTTTGAAAGTTTGATTTCACATTGAATTTTTTTTGATATAATTTAATTGGAATTTGAATATTGGTAACATTGGTGTCCTCGAATTTTTATGTTGATATTTTATGCTTGAGGAGAAGCCTGGTTTAAGTGTGGGGGTAATTGAGAGAGCAAATTTATATGCAATTTTTTGATCAAATAATGAGGATTTTTTTATTTTATTCAATGATAAAACAAATTTATTTCAAGGTTTAATTAAAATAAAGGGTAATTTAAAATTTTGAAATTATTATGAGAAAAATTGAGAAAAGTGCATAATTTTTGGATTTTTAACAGATTTTTACTACAATGGTATTTTTCTCATTTTTTAAAAATTATAATTCCAAAACTCATGATTCTTTTTCTTAAAAGCATGATTTTATATCATTCAACTTTATCTTAAGGGCATAGAGTTGATTCAAAGATCTATTAGTCCAAAAAATTCATTTAAGTTGGAAATTTGTCTAGGCAAATAGAATGGACCCCACCACTATAATGAATGAAAAAATCAGTCTACTCACCTCATATTTAGGTGACTCTACCAAAGATAGCACAAAAACACATAATAACGACTTTAAAACAAATTTGGGGGGATTTTTATGTCATTAAGGTTTCCATTGATCGTTATAAATTTGAATACAACTTCCTTGAAATTTAAGCCATAAAAAGTTTTATTCAATGAAAATTCCATAACTCTTTAATCGTGTCGCTAAATGAGATGAAATTTGGAGGGTGAATGGAAAAAAAATATTGAATAAATTTTATGATGGGTTCCACACTTTAATCTAACATTTAATTGGCCAAAAATGTGCAATCTTTCAGAGGAATGATTTCTACCTATAAAAGGAGGCCCTCACCTTCTTCCCAAATCATCAGCTCGACACCCACATCTAAGGAGGGATCCCACCAAGGAACGTGACACTTCATCTCCTCTTTACCACCAAATTTATTCTTTATATTTTATTTTATTTTTATTTTTGATTTATTTTTCAATTTTAGTTTTATTAATCCATGCCTTTGTGTTTCTCCATCCACTTTTCTTCATTTATTTCCCTCACACTCTCTTCTTTTCCACCCACTCCACTAAGTAATATCTTACTCTCAGAAATTAGAGTCTGACCCCAAGACTTGGCCTGGGGGGAGGTGAAGGTGAATATGAATTTTCTTTAGTGTCTAATTTTATGTTTGTAGATAGATTTGAGTAGCATGCACAGGTAAGTCAAATGTCTCTGATGTTGTGACTGACTCCAATGACATGCAACTAATCTTATCCTTATTCTTTTATTTAATAATTTTTCCCTATCTCCATTGGTTAGTTCTTCACACATTGGATTTGAGCTAATAAATATATGAAAGGGCTTCGATTGTACTGGGTCCTGGATGATGACACATTCTAGACAAAGGTGTGTCACCAACTTGGATTAAAGGAGGAGGTGGAATTGAGAGTGCTCAAATATTCAATGATATTCCAAAATTTATAATTAAATAATATTTGTTCAAACATGAGATTCCATGTTTGTATTATCAAACTTAAATAATAAATATAAAGGATCATAATGATTGAAATTTTAACCAACCCCCAAAACCAAGTTCTTTCTTATTAATTCATTGTGTTTTGACATGTATCTTAGTATAAATTTAGAATTCTTGATTCACATGTCATTATTTTAAATAATAAAAACCCCAAAAATATTTTCATCACTTTCATTTAATAGACAAAACAAAAAAAGAGATATAAATGGTGAATTAGATAAAGTAAGTGAACTACATTGAGAAGTCTCTTCACGAGAGACGACTCTGGTCAGCAACTATGTTGCACTAGGAAATATATAATTATTTTTGTCCATTCCCCACGACAGGCATACAATAAAACTAACGTTGTTTCTAAGGATACAATCATTAGTTTATTAACTTTTCCTATTTTCACATCTTAGTTAGATTTCATTTCATTTAAAAAAACTAAAAGATAAAATACTTCCATGATGTATTTAAATTCAGAATATTATGCATGGAAGAATTACTCACAGGTGTAGTAACAACAACAAGAAGAAGATAAATATTTTAGAAGATCTTAGGTGCATGAACTTAGAGAAAGCGTTGAACAATTAACTAGAAAGGCTGATAGAGCTTATGATTATTTTCATGCATTAATGGAGTAACCCAAACCTAATCCAAAGGAATATCCTCTGAATGTGGTGGAAGAAATTTCACCACATATATTTGAAATTGAAGAACCCGATGAGTCAAGGTAGGAATACTTACCTGGTGAACTAAAAGGGGGATATCAAAAAATTTTGGACGAATTCTTGATTAAATGTGAGGAACAAACTAACCTCACCATACAATAAAAAGAAGAAGATTCAGCACCACTGAAGGAAGAAATCACCCAAGTGGTGGAATTTGACGTCAAGATGGAGGAGCCTGACTACCTGCCTCCATCCTCAAAGAGTCTACTCCAAGAGGCACTTACCACTAAGGCAGAGATGGAAGCTGACCCATCGGAGGTAGTTGAACCATTCATTGACTCTATCCCTTATAATTTTATTGAATATGAATTCTACATCACTCCTTGTGGTTTTGATTATACAGAATCTGACAATCTCAGCTATGCCTTGGAGGATGAAGAAGAACCAGGATGTGCACATGTTGAGGAACGTATGGAGCTCCCTGCAAACATTGAATATTTATTGAAGGAAGTTCATGAAGAGATTATAGTTTATTTCACTAAGGAAATCATGATAAAATATTCTTACATTGATGGGGAAGAATTTTATCTTGAAACATCATGTTTTAATATTATTCAAATAGAATTACATTTTAACTTTCCTATTGACTATTATTTTGATAAAGCATACATTGAGGACCCAATGGACAGAGAGGAAGAGGTTGCACAAGTAGAAACTTATAAGGATCATGAGTTATACTTCATCCTACCCCATCATGCATGCTATACCTCATTGTGAAGGGGGACATGGTCTACTCTATATAAGGAGGCCCTCGACTCCTTCCCAAATCATCATCTTGACACCCACAGCTAAGGAGCGATCCCATCAGGGCACGAGCCCCTGCTTCTCCTCTATTCCCCCCTCATTTCTTATTTTTATTTTATTTTAATTTTAGTTTTGTATTAGTTTTCAATTTTAATTTAAATTTTAGTTTTATTAATCCATGCCTTTGTGTTTCTCCATCCACTTTTCTTCTTTTCTCTCTCTCTCTCTCTTTTCTTCCACTCACTATTCCAAGTAATATCTTACTCTCGGAAATTAAATGATGACCCCGGGACTTGGCCCGAGGGGAGGTGAAGGTGATCATGAATTTTTTTAATGTTTAATTTTATGTTTGTAGATATAATTGAGTAGCATGCACGGGTAAGGAGAATGTCCCCGATCTTGTGACACTCTCTGATGGCATGAAACTCAACCTATATTTATTCCTTTATTTAATCTTTTTTACCTCTCTCGATTGGTTAGTTCTTCACATGTTTCAGTTGAGCTAATCAATGGATGAAATGGGTTCGATACAACCAGGTCCTACAAGACGACACATTCTAGAAAAAGGTGTGTAACCAACTTGGAATAAAGGAGGAGGTGGATGTGAGAGTGCTCAAACATTCAATGATATTCCACAATTTATAAATAAAGAATAGTAGTTCAAAAATGAGATTTCATGTTTGGATTATAAAACTGAAATTAAACATATAAAGGAGAATAATGATTGAACATTTAACCAACCCCCAAAACCATGTTCTTTTTTATTTATTTATTATTTTTAGACTTGCATCTTAGAAAAAATTTAGAATTCATGCATTACATGTCATTATTTTAAATAATAAAAAAACAAAAAATATTTTCATTACTTTCATTTAATAAAAAAACCACATAAAAGATAGAATATGTGAGTTAGATAAAGTATGTGGACTTCATTGAGAAGGCTCCTTACAAGAGATGGCCCTGATTAGCCATTGTGTTACATTAGGAAAAATTTAATTGTTTTTGTCCATACCCTGCGACAGGCGTGTGTTAATCTCCTATGAAAGTAATTCATCCTCATTTAGGTACAATAGAGCTTCCTTAAATAAAGAAAGCTTGAGGTCAAACCCCTTGTTTAGTTCTTCAATAGTCAAGATCATAGTAAAAGCATGGAGCGTTCCCTCGGTGGTCTTGGGTTGGGGAAACAACAACCAATGTATCTAAAAGAACCTAATGTCATCCCTAACAGGTCCAACCAAATCTATTTTAGAATAACACTATAAAATCAGGCCCAGGACGAAATGTCTGGTGGGCGGAAAAAAGTTCGATAGCTCTATAAAGCATCAAAATTCGAATGAAGAGTCATCATGAGTGACTGATAACATCAACACTGGAAATACCCTATTCGCACAACTCATGACCCTGGGCTACAAAATTAGGGATACTGAATGTGCTGGTATTCTGCTCTAATGATTTAAAAATCCATATGATCAGTTGATCATCAACCTTACCAAAAATATCATTATGGAAATGTTTATGCTCAACAATGTTGCAGCTGTGGTTCCTGAAGAAAAAAGTCAATGCATGAGAAAAGTGACAGACAAAAAACATTTCACCAATCGAAGACTTTGTCAATAGAGAGAGGAAGGATGATGAAGCATGATTCTATGTGGGAGCCAACATCATGTAAGGTCTAAATCAATAATAACAAAATCACATGTTACGGTTGTGGAATGTAGGGCACCCGAAAAAAGAATAGTTAGAACAATAAGAGTGGAAGAAAAAACTCTCAATGAAATATGACGTGTACTTACGGAAATGGAGACATACAAGTCAGTGAAACATTAATGATGGATGGAGGAAGACATCATCTCAACAATGCATGGATAATTGATTTAATATAAACATGGCTCAAAGGGAATGGTTTGATCAGAATGAACATATCTCGAAAGAACTTATTTACATGGGGAAAAATCACACCTTGAAGATATTTGGAGTCAATACAAACAAACTGAAGTTGCATGATGGTATAATTTAAACCACCTAAGGAGTACGCCATGCGAATATCATGAAGATTAACATATTTTCTTTGGGTGGATTTGATCACATCATGTGTAAGACTCACATTAACAATGGAGTTGGGAATACTGTGAAGGGTGTGCTTGTGGTGATGAAGATAGATAAGATCTCAAAGAATCTACGCATTCTTTATGGTGAAGCATTCAAGGAGGTGGAGATAGTTTCAACAACCCGTCCCTCAGGGCCCATGTCATGACTACCCCAAACCCGTATTCCATAGGCCAGATGATGAAAACTAGCACCAGAAATGTGTGTCCCTTAAACATGAACACATTGCTTTTTTAACCTGTACAGACACACAGTCCAAGGACAAAACAATATGTAACCAAACAGACTAGAATACAATAAGATGAAACCACAATGTAAACTGATGTCGTAAAAGAGTGTTGAAAGTAAGAAGGGGCCAGAAAACAAGACCAACTGTAAAAGTACATGTACGACTGGTAGTACAATACAACTGAAAGAAAATGGAATACAAAACGAAGGTAGAAGTACCACATGGGTAACACCACGAAGATAAAACCACGAAGGTAACTCCACAAAGGTAGAATTACCACGCATGTAACACCACAAAGAGATAAATACCATGCATGGAACACCACAAAGACAATACCACACAGGTATAAGTACCACAAAAGTAACACTACAAATCAAGAAGTACCACAAAGGAAAAAGACTCATCTCACAATTAGGTATAACTTAAGTACCGAAGTATAGATGATTAATCATAAAATATAGCATCTTATTCTATTATGAAGCACTACGGCTGACCCACACAGGATCGATAGGTAACTAACCCCCGCTGACCCACACAGGATCTGACCCACACAGGATCGATATGCGTTGACCCACAGAGAATTGGTGATCACTGACCAACATAGGATCTGACCCACATAGGATAAATTTTCGTTCTTCAAATTGCAGCCTCCCACAAGTATCCTTGCACCTAGCACACTCAAGTTCTGTAGAATCTTCCCCTTGAGATATCGGTCATACCTCAACAACCACTAAGATCCACAAAGGATTAACTCAAAGGACCGCCATGTCGTAAGGGTTCCAACGTGATAGAATATGTGTCATTCAGACACCTGGTCTATGAGTTATAAGTGTTTTAGCTTTGGGGACCTGGTTGGATTCGGGTTCGATCCAACTTGGCCTTACTCTAATTATCTAAAAAACTAAATTGAAGAATACTAAAAGGACCGTCTAAGTCCAACCATCCCAACACTATAGATGGTTTGTCAAACAGACATCCAGTTCTCATGATATGCTTATTTATGTGTTCTAGGGTCCGGTAGGGCCTAGGTCCGGTCTGACCTGGTTAGACCGACCCATCCCAACTCACTCTAGGCTGGGCTAGGGTGGGCGTGGCCCGATGGGCCGATGTTTTTTCTGAACCTCAAGAGGGGTGGTCCGCAAGGGTACCCCACCGCGGCCGTCAAGGGCGGCCCGACTAGAATAGGGTGGCCCACAAGGGGGGAAGCCCGCAAGGGGGCAGCCCGCAAAGGGAAGGCTCGACCCGCATGGGGCGGCGACCTGGTCTAGGGAGGTGGTCCGCATTGAGGGCGGAGGCCCGGTCTGAGGGTTCCGGACCAGTACGAGGGTGGAATCCCACTCTGAGGGAGGTAGTCTGGCCTGAGGGTGGTGGCCCGACCCGAGGTCGGCGGCCCAATCCGAGGGCGGCAGCCTGGTTCGAGGGCGGCTACCCGGTGTGAGGGCAGCACCCCGACTCGAGGGTGGAGGCCCGCACTGAGGGATGCGGCCCTGTTCAGTCTAATGTGGGGGGGGGGGTGTGTAACCCCACGGTCACCCAGATTCCCAAAAGGCCCGGAGGCCATTCGGTTTGTGAGGAGGCAACACTGTGTGGGTGTCGTGGAACCCTCCGGAGGTGGGTTCAGCCTCCGCCACAACTTCCATTCATCGGCGGCACATCGGTCGTGTCACCTTCCTTCCTGCGGTTGGCCATCGTGATGGCTACCTCCTCCATTCACTGCGACTAACGAGTCGTGAGTCTCCTCTTGTAGCGTGTGTTGACGTGTCCGTGGTCTTCTGAGGCGGTGTAAGGAAAGAAAGATAGCGGATTGTTCGGGCCATGTTTTTTAGGGCCGCACACTCTGCATTAGCTCGAAATATGAAGGATATTAAGGGACTTCAATAAACAGTAGTATTGAACACAATATTAACACCACAAGGTTCCCCAAAATAACCTCCCACAAAGTCGGATGAATCACGGATCAATATGTTAGTCAGTTGACCCACGTTCTTCATATAATTTCAAGAATGTGGAAGAGGGAAACAAAAACTCACAAATGAAAATAAAACCCTACCTGGAAGAGATGTCTGCTGACTATGGTCAATGAAACATCTTTTAGCATTGACATCGGTTCATGACTCGGTGGTGCTCGTTACCGCTCTTTGAAACCAGTCTCGTCCTCCTGGTGGTTGGCATCGCAGTACTTTTCGAGAGCTTCATCATTTTGTGAAGCCCTCCCAACACCCCTACCCAAGGACCATATAAATTGGGGAGGAGAAGGAGTGTATAACGCTTGGGGAATTAATGTGGTTCATTTAATTAATGAACCTCCTGAATTTCCATAGGTTAGGTTACATGAAAAGAAGAGTTAAGCCATTTGTTGGATTGACACATCGTCGGTCCTGCCAGCATCATTCTTTTGTTGAAGGAAAGAAGGAAAATAAAATAAAAAAACATGTTAATTTATTAATCTTTCAAAAGTCCACAAAAATAACTTTTTCACCTGACCTACTATGACCAAAGGTATACCTCTTTTAAGCGAATCCCGGTGCTGCGGGTTCAATGGTGCCCTTAGATTTTTAAGCCGAAAAATAGTTCAAATGTTAGAAAAAGGCACTCACGCATTTACTGAATATACCCAAGAAAAGTTCTGAATATTATTAACAGTCACCCTCAACCCACGCCGGTTGAGGTTAGGATCTGCCTAATTGAAACATGCCCCCAACGAACCCAATGGTACTCTCAGATTTCCAATCTGAGTTACCGTTAAAAAGATATAGATTTCACAATAAAATAATTGTCACATAATTATTTTATTTACGGCCCAAAACTAACTTTCACTGGTGGCCCGCATCGGCCAAATTTATATCTTCCTAAAGAGGGAATACACTCACAAGCTCAGTGGTGGTCTCAGATTTTTAATGTGAGTTACCGTTCGTGAGTTATGAGCATTTGAAAAATAAAATAATTTTATTTAATTATTTTATTTACGGTTATTCCATTTTCAGGATTTCTCACAGGAGGCCCGCACTGACAAAACATAAGTCGTGCCTTGGGTAAACTGACCATTCTGAGTGCAACAATGCCCTCATATTTTTAATTCGAGTAACCATTTAATTATTATTCCACTTTTTTAGGAAAACTACTTATGTGTGCTAATTAATGCTTAACAAAACATCGAAGGATCATTATAGGCACCCTAGGCCTCAGAATCGCACGCCATCCAATTTTTCAGTCTCGAAATAATTCCACATAATTAATAAATATTATATGGAATTTCCGAGATATTACAATAGTTGTCCTGTTAACTACCTCAATAAAAGCATTGAGGAATTCATGGTTTCAAAAGCTTGGCTTTATGTTTGAATGAAGCTTGAAGATTCATACTGAACTTAAATTTCTTCTTAGATTACAAAGATATCCTTTCCATTATGGTAGCATTATCATTTTTTCAACCAATATTGGTTGAATTTTGTGATGTCGGCAATCAGGAGCAAGGATATCTTAGAGTTAATCCATTCCAATATTTGGAAAGCACTATTTATATCTCTGGGAAGAAAAAGGTTCTTTGTATAATTCATAGATGATTATTCTATGAGATGTTAGGTTTACCCAATCAAGATGAAATCAAGTGTTTTTAAAGTCTTCAAAACATTCAAAGCTAGGATGAAGATGGAATCTTGAAAAAAAATCATGTGTTTGAGGATTCACAGAGGTGGAAAATATTCAAGTGAGGATTTTAATACTTTTTTTTCAATGAGAATGCATCAAGAGACAATTAATGGTGTCCTACACTCCTCGACAAAATGGAGTGGAAAAGTGGTTGAACATAATCATTTTGGATAGAAAAAGGGAGATATTGAAGACTGTAGGAATTTTCAAGAAGTTATTGGTTAAAGTAAGGAAGAGAACATGTTATGTGATCAATCGATTTACATTTTTGATGATTGATATGAAAACACTAATGAATATGTGGAGTGTTAAACCTACTGAGTATGCTTGGTTACATACTTATGGAGGTCATGTATCTGTATTGTTTAATGATCAGAAAATATTGAAGTTGGATTTGAGATCCAATGAATGTATATTCTTAGGATACATTGATGGTGTGAAGGGGTATCGTATGTGGGACCCCACTACCCATAGAATTATCATCAACATGGATGTTATATGTCTAGAGGATAAGGTTCAAGTGATGATTAATGGGGACTTGAAGAAAAAAAACACATATATTATAATAGTTGGGGTGGAAGAAGAATCCATAGATGAACCAATTTCATTTTAGGAGCATGATGATCAAGTTATGATTGATTTTGGACTATGATGATCAACTAACGATACAAGAGAACCAATATGGCACTCAGAATTTATCACTGAGAGAAATAATGTGTACTACTTATTGAAGGAGGATAGTGATCTATATTAATTTTTTGGAGGTGATGTGGAGTTTAGAAATATCTACATGGATGGAAGCAATTCAGGAGAAACATGATGCCCTTTACAATAATAAGACATGATATATTGATCCATTACCTAATGGAAGGAAGAATATCAGTAAAAATAGGTTCTTTAAGATGAATTGGGATGAAAAGGAATAATGTTAAAGATATCATGCAAGATTGGTGGTCAAAGGATATGCATTGGGAGAAGTTATTGATTTCAAGGACATATTTTCTCCCATTGTTAGAATAATGATTGTTCAGATAATTATGGGGATGTGTGCAATATATAGTTTAACTCTAGAGTAGCTAAATGTGAAGGGAACTTTTCTACATTGTGATCTTGATAAATAAATATATATTTTCTAATCGGAATGTTTTTCAAAATAAGGGAATGTGAACTTGGTTTTTAGGTTCAGAAAAACTATTAATGGTATTAAGAAGGAACAAAGTTGTTGGTACAAGAGATTTTATTACTATATCATGAGTATTGGACACAAAATACTTCACTCAGATACTCGTGCATATTTCATGGGTTCAGATGGTAATGATTTTATCATTATTTTATTGTCTGTGGATGACATGTTAAAATTTTTCATGGGAGTATGATATGAAATAATTATGACCAAAAATTAATATCTTGGTATACATATTTAATGGGATAGAAATAAGGGTATGATTTAGCAATCAAAAAATAATTTCTTGAGGAATATCATGAAATACTTCCACATGCGACATTATAAGCCTATATTTTCCCCACTTACTATTAATTTTATGTTATCCTCTATGATGAATCCTAACAGTGATAACAGTGAAGTGTAGAAGACAGAGATGTCTCAATTACCTTATGCACCAGCAGTGGGTAGTATGATATTATCTATGGTTTATATGAGACCATAAATTGCACATGTAGTGAGAGATGTTAGTTTGTATGTGGAGAATTAAATATGGGAGTATTGGAACATATCAAAGAAGACACTTAAATACATCAAAGAATTCTCATATGTTATATTATTTTATTGAGAATCAAATTTCACTATTAAAGACTACGTAGATTCAGATTTTGTATGTGATTATGACCTATGAAAATACACTTTGGGTTATGTGTTTAATTTTATAGGATGAGTTGTGAGATGGAATTCAATGTTGTAGTCTGTTATATATGTATCCACGACTAAGGTAGAGTACATGAAAACTACGTTGACTTGCAAAGATGTGATTTAGATGTGAAGGTTTCCAAGAGATCCCAAACAATGATAGAAGTATATCCAATTCTTTTGTGACAATCATATCACCTTAAAAATTAAAATGAATCTATCTTTTCCTTCCATGATAATGTACATTATGGTACAATATCACTTTGTTAGAGATGTGGTGGAGGAAGGAAGAGTGGATATGTAGAAGATTAATATTAAAGGAAATTATTTTAATTTTATGATGATGTTTATTAACTTTGTTAAGTTAAAATGGAAAAAATCCTCAATCGTAATCATAGATATAAGAGCAACATGGTTGGAAGATAGAAAAGATTTGTGGAAATATTATTGGTTCCTAATCAGATCTCCAAGTGTGAAATATTGGCATTTGTTTCTCAAAAACAGTTTCTCCCCCTTTATTTTTCAATGGGGGCTAGTTTGGATAGTGGGAAGGGTGGAAAAACTAACCCATGGAGATAAATATAGGATGAAGATCAAGTAAGGGCCTTGCCAATAAAAGGCAGAGCGCTTTGACGGTTTTAGCATCATCACCTCAAGTATTGAGATTCCTATTTCAACATTTTGAGTGTTGTATTTTATGAGGTGCAATATAAATTAATCAAGAGGCTTAATTAAATGGATATTTTCCTTATAATAGAAATAGTGTGTGTTTAACCTCTTTTACCCTAGTGATATCATTTTATTTTTTTATGGTTTTTTACCCCTCTTTATTTGTGGGGTTTTCTATGTGACATATATTGTTCAATTTTTATTCATTTTTACTTTACATTTATCTCACAATTTTCACATCATGATATGGCCATTAATATTTTATTCCAATAGTAGCCTTACTAAATTTTTTTTTATCATATTCTATAATAAAATTGTGGGTTGTGCTATGAGGTATCCCACTTTCAATGGAGTAATTGAGTTTTATGGTTATAATTTTGTTTCTCAAAATTACAGAAAAAAATTTAACATATTTATAATTATATAAATTGTAG
The DNA here is from genome assembly GCA_963277665.1 of Viscum album. Lineage (NCBI taxonomy): Eukaryota > Viridiplantae > Streptophyta > Magnoliopsida > Santalales > Viscaceae > Viscum > Viscum album. The sequence continues at coordinate 954,864,241 of OY728148.1, read as the reverse complement.
TGTGAATCAAAAAAACATGAATAATAAAAATATTGTAATGAATTCTCATAATCGGAAGTGTAACATGCTGATTCTAACAAACCATAAACAAAGAATGAGAGAATAAAAAGGACCAATTCATGTTAACATTTATAATATATAACAGGCTAATGAGAATATATATAACCAGTTTGATATTAATACTAATAAGTACCAAGAAAAATTATTGATAAGAGACTCAAACATAAGCGAGATGATCAACATAAACGATTGACGTAAAGTAGTAATCAAATCATAAAGAGGACCATAGGTTTTTGACATTATTTATCTATTTTTCCTATATGCATGGTGCAGGGGTACCAAGATTCCACTATGAAACATTTTGATTATAAAAGATATTTTATTAATAGTGAAATATAACCACATAAGAAAAAGGCACATAAAGAAAATATACAAAGTTCAGGTTCTGGAAATGCCAGGACTCACAGTAAAACCATGTTGGGGATTCATCATATACTGTGCACCTTGGAAAATGTCAAACAACACACGCAACATAGAAGCAAAGAATAATCAAATACAAGGGATAGATAACTGATAGAAAAGAAGAAGAATACCATACTAAGGCCCCTTACTAGGGATAAATCGCTCCTATGTGTATTAATAGAGCCTCTATGTAATTAGATCTTGTTGTTAGGGTCATCGAGATTGTACTCTTATATAATCATCATTTCCATCTAGGTAAAAGGAACACCAAGGAACCCTAGGACCTCATCATAGATCCTCACCAAGCATAAATGAAGATGATCAAAACTTATGTTGATCACTATTTCTTCTATGGTAAGTCAAGGAATCCCACCAATGCTCCTTCATCTACTCTTCTCCCTTGAGGAAAACTAGAGCTCCCAAAACCATGGAGATTTTTCGCCCAACGAAATATCCCAAAAGTTGAGAGGTAGATTCCAAATCAAGGATTTATCCTAGTAGGGGTAGAGGAATACTAGTTCATATAACCAAGAATATGAAAAATCTAGATAAGTGTCCCAACATAACCACTTAAACAACAAAATAAGGATATATGACATCATAGGATCAGCTATCAAGGGTCACCCATAGATCAATACAATCCGTTTCACGAAGAATGAAAAAAGGTAGGAATATAAAACCATAGGATTATAAGGATCAATGGATCAAAATCTGGTATGAGGATTACATAGAACAAATGGGAAAGTAGACCTAGTCTAATGGGACATTCCCAATGTATAAACCAAACACAAGGGCCACATGAACTAATAAAATAAGCTCAATCTCAATAATACATAAATCCAAAATTTATAAATACCAAATATTATATGAAAATTAAAATAATGACAAGTAAAAAAAACAATGTGTAACACCGCAAATTTTGGGTATCATATAATGATGATATTATAAATTTATTTTTGTTAAAGCCCTTTTAACAAAACAAAAATTTAAAGGATAAACATAAGGCGCTTTATTTAAATAAGAACACCGTAGTGTCTACAATACACCGAGATAAAAAGAGTAATTATGGTAACCATATATACCTATTATGAACCCTATCAAAACTACTGGAAGACCCCCAATCACCACAATGAGGCCCAGTAGGTAAAAGAGATCCATCGAGTGAACTAAATAAAAAAACATCACCATTGCGATCATAAAAACCCTACTGATCATCAGTCGAATGGGAAGCACCATCTTCCTCCATTTGAGTTCTAGAAAACCGTAAGGTTCGAATTTATAGAACACTTTTTTGACCATTTCTCTAATGACAATTGGATGCTAACAGTTATATAAAAATAGTTGTTGTACCTTTTTAAGATAAGTGAACATATTTAAATAATAATTAGCTTCAAAATAATTTAGTTATGATTATGTTTATAATTAAACCATCACTTATGAACTCTAAATGGATATGGTTTAAAACATCGTTTCACCCTTAAGTGATTTTGAAAAGAATTAAGGAATTCAAAACACTTTGCGAATTTTTCAAATAAAATGTAACGATTTTCATTTCATAAATAATGTAATAAACTATGTTTATGTTTTTGAAATTAAATTATTTTTTGATTGAACTATGTTTTTGAGGATACTATTATATAAATTATAATGTAGGTTTATTAAAATTTCCTTTTCGTACCATTTTGTGATAAAAAAGGGGTTTAGTATTTTTAATTTTAGAAATACTTATAACTAAAACAAGTTTAATTTGTATTCATTAATGTTTAATAATATAAAATTCAATATAGTTTTAATAAATGGATTGTTTCATCTTCTTAAAACGTTTTTTTGTGTATCTTTTTCAAAAACAATTGGCCCACTAGGGCCTGCCCTTTTTGGTAAGGGCCGAGGGAGGCAGCTCACCCGAAGTGGCTGAGCCTGACTGTCATCCCCAAGCCAAGGTCGGCCCATGCTCGAGCAGAGGTGGACGAAAGGGCACTTAGGAGCGAGCAGAAGCACATAGGTTCCCCAGTGGGGGCGTGAGGCCGCGGGGGGGTCTAGGTAGGCCAAGGCATGCGGGCCGGAGCCTGTCTATAGGGCCCCATTCGTGGGTGCTGTGTGATTTCTGAGCACTCATTGGGAAGCCCTGGGTTATAAAGGAGGTGAAAACCACTCTCTGTTTCGATGTGGGAAGCATATTTCTAAGAGAAATGAGATCTGGACCATTGGATCGTGTCAAGCATGATCTGGGCCATTGTTTCCTATCCCACTGTCGACCCTCAATGACCGAGTCTCTCAATGTGTTTTTTTTCAACCGTTCGATCCATCATGATCTAATCATGGCCTTTTGAGGTTTTTAAATTTCCACATCGAACATAGACTGTCCAATGAAACATATATCTAATCCAAGCAGCTAAATTATTTTAAAAAAAAGACGCATCATATCCCTTGGATTGATGTTTGGATCGATCTGGACCATCTGTTTTCCCCAGAATTTCCCCTAGCCGCGTCTTCCTCTTCCTCCGTGCATGCATTACACCAGTAACCCTACCCTATGGCACACCCCTTGTTTTCTTCACCTCTGACTTCCAGGGACCCCCCGAGTCTCCTCGTTTTCTTCAAGCACGATACCCCCATTTAATGCAATTCTAATGGGTATGTTTTTGTGTGGAAGGTGGTGTGTGAGATTTTTTATATAAATAACTGAGACCTCTCGGTTCTTCTCTCCCATTCAAGTCTCTAGAGAGCCCTGCCAACCCTCCATGATGTCCTCATTTCCCTATTTTTTAAAGTTATTTTTTTCCTTTTTTCTTCTTTGAGAGTATATACACATATATATTTGATATATATATATATATATTAACATAACGATTCAGTACAAACGTTCTTAAATGTTCAACCTAGGCCTTTGGGTTCCCTTGAATTCAAATAGCATAAAGAATGTAAGGATTATACATGGCCCCGTTTTGTTGTTTTGAAAATACCTATATACTTTTGGTTATATGTATATACGTCAGCTATATGCAGGAATGGGAATGACCTTTCTACTTTGATTATATGTATGATTTTTGTGTATAATTGTTCATGCGCTACACATATTCACATACACTTAATTTCATATTGAAATAAAAAATAAATTTTGAAAATGTTATATACATGATCAGGTTTTTATAAAATTATTTTTTTGTAGGTTTTAATAAACATATATTTATGACTAAGGGCATGACCTGCTCTATTCAAAACGTTGTTGAACTAATATTCATAGGGGATTAACACAAATGGGTGTGCTAATCTTTAAGTTTGAGTTTGGGAACATACATATATTTTATATGTTGCACGAACCTTGATTTCAGTTGTTATGGTCCTTACAAATTAAGTCTTGAGTTTAGGTGGAGTTTTAAAAACGTAATAAATAGGGTGTTAAACAAAACATATATCCACATTTAAGAGTAACTTATTTATTTTCCCTATCTTTTAAATGATGTTTCTTATGGTGAATATTCATTCATTCTTTCATGGTCATTATTCAGTATTATGCAAAGGCTTAACAATATTGATTGTTTTAGCATGTAAAATCTCAAAACCCTACTTGATATTTTTGGTTCACCTTGTAATTAATTGGATGAAAAAATTTTCGAATTTCAAGAACAAACTTGCATGTGATAAATTCTAGTTTTATGTACTTTCAGTACCTTAGATGTCAATGTATGTGACATAATCAGGCTTTCTTCTTACCTTTTAATAATGGTTATATGATTGTTAGCTTGTTTTTTAACCATATGGATGCCTATCTCGTTTATAAGATATGTAAATTCAACTACTATGACCAATGATGAATGAACTATTCACTGTGGTATGGGATATATTGAATATAAAACCCCTTTTAATAAAAGTATTGATTTATGTGGCTCACATGAATGTAAATACATATTACGGGTGCACCCTCATAGCACTCCAATGCATTGGGTAAATAATTAATCCTTAGAGATTACAAGCTTGATGATACCCCGGTGAATAACCTCGGTAATTTTTCTTTATTGAAACCTTGGGGATGGACCTCGGTGATATTTTCATGAATGTCTAAATGAAATGATGAAGACACATATTCAAGTAATGTTACAAGTATTTTTCAAGATTATATGCCTATTATTTCACTAATCTTGCCCTTATGTTTTTATCATGTTCAAATTGATGTCACAAGTAAATGTTTGGGGCATGATTCATGTAAAATAGTAACCAACATATGAAATTGAAGTTCATTTCCTTCACACGCAACTCTGATTAAGTATTACTCTTAATGGTTTAATTTGTGCTTAAACATTCATACATCCAACTTTTTCAGGATATATTTTACTAACCCCTTTTGAAAATGTCCTATTTTATTCATGTATTCCTTGAAAATATAAGTTTAGCACTTTTATGTTATGATACATGTGTTATAGTTTTCTATAAGAGAATGTTCTTGGGAAAAGTTTTTAAAAAATTCTTTCAAAAGTTTAATTGTTTTATTTTAAACCCCTTACTAGGCATTCTTATGCTCACCCTATGTTTTGAATTTTAAATTTTCAGGTAACAACTTTTATCAGATGAAACATTTCTGATGCTACTGGTTTCCCAGAGCCTGAACCGAACTCAATCCTCTGTATGGGACGTGATGTGTGTTTATTAGTGCGTGTTTCTATTTTAAATTGACACATCATGATCAGAAGGCACCGACTCCTGGTTTTTCTAGGGTCTGGTCTTCACAGTTGGTATCAGTGGATTTGGTTTGGATAACTCTAGAAAGCCAGAACTGAAACAAAGAAAAATATACATCAGCATTAATAAAATTTAGTTTTCGTAATTTTCATATGGAAAACAAAGGTACTAATCTTTTGACTTTTCCCAATGAGGCATTAGAAATCATAATTCCCATAGCCATCCATGAACCTTTTATAAACTACACCCATATCTGTATGTCATGGAGACATCTCTATGATGTGTCTAACTCTCCTCGAGTACTTCAACTCCACCGTAGAGAGGGTCTGGATTACATATTTATGATGCAAGCCTAATTTCCATCTTCAAGATGATGGGGGAAGTAATATGACAGAATTTTTAGATGCTTCACCGTAGCAGAAGGTGTCTCATCCCTCACGGCTTTCCAAGAGGAAGCTGTAGTTGGAGATCACCACGCAGAAAACATGTGTCATGTCTTTTCCTATGGCCATTTTGGTCAAATGATGGACTTTGGAATCCTTGAAAACAAATCCTCTTGTTTTGTGTATAGACAACAAGTACATAAAGATGTCTCATAGTTGTACACCGCACATGTCAGACTATAGAGATAGCATAAGTGCTCCCATGACATCGAACCTGATTGCTCGGGTTGTATATAGTTAACGGAGATAGAGAGTTTCGAGCTTGTCTTTATAATTCGTGTGTCAGGGAACTGAGGACACGATTATCCTTGTTTTTCGTTGTGCACCATTAGTTATATAAAGATCATATTTTGTTATCTCTTATTTCTTATGTCTTTACTTTGATTATACATTTGGATAGATTTCAAGTGATTAAACTATCATTTTAAACATTCAAATGGAAGGAAAAACCCACATGTTATCTCTTCCTACTGAGATACTCGATATTATTGCAATCAAAAACTCTGAATATGAGTATCGTCCCCTTGCAAACCTGTGAGGAACGTGCAAGCAATTGATTGAGGTGACAAACTGTCCAGCGATTCTCTGCACCTGTCAAGGGAATGCTCCCATCTACTACTGCATAGGCTTAGCACAATTGGCTGAGCATAAGTGGGGAGGAAAATACCACGAATGGATCTTCATATGTTTCACCCTAGGCCGGAACTACATGGCCAGAGTAAAATTTCAAGAAGTTTCTTTAGAGGGAAATGTTTATGTGACCTACATGTTCCAACTCCTCATCGTTATCATGTACGACAATGTATATAACATTTATGTTCTCAATTGAGACATAATTTGGAATGTTCTTCATACGTTGGTCCATATGGAGACTTCCAAACTTTGTACAATTCGAGCCTCCCTCTTGGAAGCCCAAGTGTGCGGTGCATGAGTTCAACCCCTTCTGCCTGAAGTGTATCTAGATCAGAGAACTAGAGGAGAGGAGCATCAATTTGGGTGTTCCACAGAACGCACCCGAGGATCCTCTATGATAGACGATATGGTAGGAACAACTGAGTGATTCCTCATAGAAAGTATGTATGAAAGGAATTGCGGGGATGTAATTCTTTGATGGGGGGAGTAATGTAACACCCCGAATTTTGGGTATCATATAATGATGATATTATGCATTTAGTTTTGTTAAATCACTTTTAACAGAACAAAAATTTAAAGGATAAACATAAGGCTCTTTATTTAAATAAGAACATCGTAGTTTCTACAATACAACGAGATCAATAGAGTAATCATTCTAACCAAATGTACCTATTAAAAACCATATCATAACTACTAGAAGACCCTAAATCACCACAACGAGGCCCAGTAAGTAAAGGAGATCCTTTGAGTCAAATAAAGCAAAAAAAACATCACCATTGTGATCATAAAAACCATGTTGATCATCTGTAGAATGGGAAACACCATCTTCTTTTTTTTGAGTTTTAGGACACCGTATGGTTTGGTATTATTGGTCACTTCTTTCGACCATTGCTCTAGTGACTGTTGTAAGCTAACGATTATAAAAAAATAGTCATTGGACCTTGTTAGGAAAAGTGATCTTATTTAAATATTAATTCGTTTCCAAATAATTGAGTTATGATGAAGGTTATAACTAAACCATCATTTATAAACTCTAAAAGGATATGGTGTAAAACTATATTTCACCCTTAAGTGATTTTGAAAAGAATTAAAGAATTCAAAACACTTTTCGAATTTTTCAAATAAAATGTAACGATTTTCATTTCTTGAATAATGTTATAAACTATGTTTATTTTTTTTGAAATTTAATTATGTTTTTATTGAACTATGTTTCTCTAGATACTATTATATAAATTATAACGTTGGTTTATTAAAATTTCCATTTCATAACTTTTTCATCTAAAAAAAGGGGTTTAGTATTTTTAATTTTACAAATACTTCTAAATAAAAAACGTTTAATTTGTATTCATTAATGTTTAAGAATATAAAGTTATATATATTTTTAATAAATGGATTTCTTCCTCTTCTTAAAACTTTTCTTTAGAGTAGCTTTTTCAATAAATATTGGCACACTAGGGCCATCCCTTTTTGGCTAGGTCCGATGGAGGAATCTCACACGAAGTGGCAGAGCTTGACCCTCATCCCCAAGCCATGGCCGACTCGAGCTCAGGTAGAGGTTCCCTGAAGGGCACTCAGGAGAGAGAAAGTGCGCATAGGCACACCAGTGCGGGCCTGAGGCTATGGTGGGGTCTGGTTAGGACAAGGCCTGCGGGCGGGTCACCATGTATAGGGACCCCTTTGTGGGTGTTGTGTGATTTCTGAGTACTCGTTGGGAGGCCAAGGTTATACACTTAAATATTTGAAAAAAATAATTTTTTTTAACCATACAGTTCAGTCCAAACGTTCTTAAATGTTTAAACAAGGCCTTCAGGTTCTCTTTTATTCAAATAGCTTAAAGAATGTAAGGATTATACCTAGCCTCGTTTTGTTGTTTTGAAAATACATATATAATTTTGGTTATATGTATATACGTCGGTTATATGCAGGAATGGGCAGAACCTTTCTACTTCGGTTATATGTAGTATGTTTTTCTATAATTGTTCATGCACTGCACATATTCACATACACTGATTTTCATATTTAAATAATAAATAAGTTTTAAAAATTAAATAAATATGATCGTGTTTTTATAAATTTTTTTTAGGCTTTCATAAACAAATTTTATGACTAAGGGAATGACCAGCCCTATTCAAAATGTTGTTGAACTACGATTCATAGGGGATTAACACACATGGGTGTGACAATATTTCAGTTTGAGTTCGAGTACATACATATATTTTATATGTTTTTTGAACCTTGATTTCCGTTGTTAAGGTCCTTAGACATTATGTCTCGAGTTTAGGTGGAGTTTTAAAAAAGTAAGAAATAGGTTGTTAAACAAAACTTATATCCACATTTAAGAGTAACTTATTTGTTTTCAATATGTTTTAGATTACGTTGCTTATGGTGAAGATTCATGCTTTCTATCATGGACATTATTCAGTATTATGCAAAGGATTAACAATATTTAATGTTTTATCATGTGAATGCTCAAAACCCTACTTGAGATTTTTGGTTCACCTTGTAATCAATTTGATTGTAATATTTTTGAATTTCAATAACAAACTTTCATGTGATAAATTCTAGTTTTTTTTCTTTCAGTACCTTAGATGTCAATCTATATGAAATAATTTTCCTTTGTTCATTCCTTTTAATAATGGCCAGATGATTGTTAGCTTGGTTTTTAATCATCTAGATGCCTTTCTCACTTATAAGATATGTAAATTCAACTACTGTGACCAACTATGAACGAACTATTCAAGGTGGTATGGGACATCTTGAATATAAAACCCTATTTAACTAAAGTATTGATTTATGTGGCTCACATGAATGTAATGACATATTAAGGGTGCACCCTGATAGAACTCCAATTCATTGGGTAATGAATTAATCTCTAGAGATTACAAGCTTTACGATACCCTAGGGAATAACCTATGTAATTTTACATTATTGACACCTTCTGGATGAACCTCCGTGATATGTTCATGAATTTATAAATAAAATGTTGAAGAGACATATTCATGTCATGTTACATGTTCTTTTCAAGATGATATGCCTATTCTTTCACTACTCTTGCCCTTATGTTTTTATCAAGTTCTTGTTGATGTCACAAGTAAAAGTTTGGGGCATGATTCGTGTAAAATAGCATCCAACATATGAAATTGATGTTTTTTCCTTCACGTGCAACTCTGATTAATTATTAATCTTAACGGTTTAATTTGTTCTTAAACATTAATACGTCATACATGTTCAGGATATCTTTTACTACCCCTTTTTAAAAATGACCAAATTGATTCATGTATTCCTTGAAAATCTTAGTTGATCACTTTTATGTTATGTTACATGTGCTACAGTTTTATATAAGAGAATGATATTCGGTTAAGTTTCTAAAAAATTCCTTCAAAAGCATTGGTTTATTTTAAACCCCTAACTGGGCATTCTTATTCTCACCCTACATTTTGAATTTAAAAATTTCTAGTAATAGCTTTTATCAGATGAAACATTTATGAAGTTACCGGTTTCCCAGAGCCCGAACCAAACTCGATCCTCTCTATGGGACATGATGTGTGTTTTTTAGTGCATGTTTTTGTTTTAAAATGACACATCATGTTCAGAAGGCACCAAATCCTGGTTTTTCTGGTGTCGGGTCTTCACATAATGCATGGAATTAAAATCATTTAATTTACAGTATTGAGTGAATAATGTTCAAAAATCTCCACCTTTTAGATGAAATGCATTAACATAAACACTTGATGTCCCTACATCACCTATAACACCGCATGATTTTACAGTATGTCCCTTCTTAAATAAATTCATTTTCTTTGATATATTATGTTGTATTCAATACCAAAATATGTTTATGCTACACATAAAAATGAGTTGGCTTGCGTTACATGCAAGACCAATTTTTACCAAACAATAATATATTATTAAAATATTATTATTTAATATAATTAAATATAAACTTGCAATTAAGTAAGTGTTTATGAATAGTATTAACTATCTTATGAAAATATATGGCTTAATTCATTGTTTCTAGAATAATTAAAAATGAATATAGTTACCAACTGAATATATATGAGGCGTTTTTTTAGAGAACTATTTTTATGCTCACAAAGTCATATTATTCGAATAAATTAAATTAATTACCATTAAAGAAGTATATTAATGAAATATATATATTATATATTAAATAAAATATTTTTTATAACCATATAATATATTGGAGAGGTTTAAGATAATAACAAACCAAATATTACACAGAAAACTGATTTTTTTATAAAAACAATTTTATCTTCTTTTAATGGAGAACCTATTTTAAATCCTATTTTTGACAATTTTATGAGTTATATTTGGAAAAATAAACTACATATTTTTAATATAAATATAAATCATTATTTAGTTAAATATTTTGTATTTTTCTGATAAGTTTAATGTTTTAATTAATTGTGAAAAATACTAAATTTTAATAGAAAAAAATTTTCTTTCATCAAAATAATTTATAGTGTTAAATTATATTATTGAATGTTTTTAAAGTAAAAATAGATTATTTTTCTCATCTAATACAATTTAGATTATTTCAATCAATTTTACAGTGAATATAGATATAAAAATGTTTCAATCTTTTCCAGGTTTAAACTTTAATAACTCGTTTTCTCACGCCGTCAACAAGATTAATTTTTAATTAATTCTTATAAATTATATGTTTTGAATTATGAAAAATGTATTCTATATTTGGAATTAGTGGTTCCAAATTATGTAAATAGGTTTCTTTTATTTTTTTTCATATGAATAGTAAAATTTAGCAATATTTTAGTTACCACAATTAAGGGTAAATTAGGTAATTATGAAAATAAATGATATTATAAAATTACCCCAACACTTGTCCTAATTTCATTTAATGAGTGTATTTCTACCGAAATCTTCATTAGGCCAAAATTATACTCTTTTTAAGCCACTCGGATGAGAATAATACATTTATTATAAATATATGTTAAAAATGTCATAATCATGTTTTTAATAAATATTACATTTTTAATACATGGTTATAGAAAAGATAAATTAGACTATACATATTCATTTGAAAGATTATACATTTACCTTCATCATGATAATTTATTTAAAATTTTAAGAGAAGAAAAAATTTAATTAAATTCTTTCATAATAATGAAGTAGTAATTATTTAATTATTGGAAATAAAAATTAAATGATATTAAAAACTTTAAAATAAAAAAATTGACCCAATTAATGACATCCCTGAATTTTATAGATAATTTAGAAATGTTAGTGATATATTATAAGTTATGGTTCGAAGTTATCCTGAAGTTAGGATATTTTTTAAAAAGACAAATATTGAATAATATCAAAAATAAAAAAAAATTATACATTAAAATAAATAATATTTCATTAAATGATACAAAATACATAAAAATATAAATTCAGACAAATAACTTCAATAAGGTTAAATATGTCATCAATTATCCATTTGGGGTTTGTTTATCATTTTATAGTAACTATATTATCCCTAAAGAATAAAAAAATTTTGTCATGGTAAGAGTTAAAGGGTTTAACTAAGGGTTAAAGACCAATGATAAGGTTAACATTGTGACCTAAACATGTCTAAAAACAGATTATTGAGAGTATTTAGACCCATAATCATATTAGTTTTCAAATAACTCACTTTTAATACATTTTTAATTTAAAAATATTATAAATTAATTTAATATTTCGGGATATTCCTAAAATGCCCCACCTAAATTATAAAAGGGAACTTTATACCTCACATCCTTACACAAAGTTTAACCTTCTAAATCAACCAAACCCTACCCATTTAACTTCTTAACTTCCATTTACACATATTATAAGTTATGGTCTTCTCAAAAGACTAACCCAAGCATCTCTAAGAGGAGATCTGTAGAGGCCCAACCCCTGAAGGCCCAAAGCTAGTGTCTACTACTATTGCATTGACATGATTACAGGGAATTAAATCCCAAAGGATTGAGAGTTTAGTAGTCTTGAAAAAATAGAAATATACATGAAAAAATAATAAACTAATTACTACATATTTTTATTCTTCTTTCTAATTAAATAGCTTTGAGGATAACTCTAATCTAGTTAGTAAATCCCTACATATCATTCATAGTATGTTTCTTGGATTCCAAGGTAAATAGATATAATAAGGGTGAGATAAAATTATTAGTATGATCAAAATATAGTGGACGAAATAATGAATCAATGAGAATAATAATTATGAAATGGTGAATAACTGAAAAGTGAATTTTGAAGTAATTGGCCTTCCCAAAGAATGTTCCCCACGTGCCCGCGGTTTTTGAAGCTTTTCCGACCGTTGCTTTTCCCGACCTCGGACCATCGGTGGCCTTGTCATCGGTGATTGATCTGGGCTCGGGGCACTGGTAGTAATCTCCTCCCCTTCCCCCCAGGGGTCCCTGAGATCTTTTCCTTGTCAGCGGTGCCTGGTGGTGTCCTTAAAGGAGGCTCTGTGTGTGGAGGCCTCTTGTGCTGCTCTCCCTTGTTTCCAGGATATTGATATGTTTTCTCATTTGGTGTTGAGGGAGGGTTCTCACCTTTTGTTGGTCACCCCTACCTCCTCTTTCACTATTGCTTCGGCTGGTTTGAAATGGACTCTTGTGGTGAGGTTTGGTGCGGGGATTCCTCCCCTCTTGACATTCAAGCAGTTCATGGCCTCCTGGGGTTTGCAAGTGGTGGATCGCATCTCTATGATTCATCAGAAGTCATTCTGTCTGGTTCTCGCCTCTAAGGAAGATTTCGTTCAGGCTTGGTTCAAAGTCCCTCGGGTGATGGGTTAATGGAATTTCAATCGTTCACACTGGTCTATGGAGGTGCATAGAGGGAAATAAAGCTATCGGGCTACGGTTTGGATAAGCCTTCCAGGGCTCTCTCTTCCTTTCTAGAATGGAACCTTCCTCAAGGCCATTGGTGATTCTTTGGGGTTGGTTTCTTTGTGCGGATGAGCATACCTACCACGGGGAGGAATCTCCGGTGGCTCTGATCTGTGTTGATCTTGATCTATCTCTGTCGATCCCAAATAAGTTCGATCTGAAGGTGTAGGATTTCACAGACTAGCCCAAAAATATTTTTTACCTAGTGTTTCCCATCTCCTGTTCATCGTGTCTCCTCCAGGGTCATTCGGCCCTGAGCTGTAGGAAACATCACCACGATGGCCCCCTCTTTCTTTCCAGTGGCTCAATGCCTAGTGCTCAGCTCCCTCAGCCTTGCGAGGGGTCCGTTTATACCTCCGTTCAGCCCTCTCCCTCAGATGTCTCCTTTTATCCTGTTTCTCCCTCCCACGGAATGCCCTCCCCCACTTGCCTGGTGTCTGGATCTCCTTACCTCACCCCAGTGGCATGTCCTCTGCTGCAGACTGTTTCTCCATCCCCTGTCTCAAAGGTGCTCCCTTGTCTGGATCTGGTTTCCCTCAAGCCGAGTGGCAAGTGGTCGAGTTCTTTGGTGTCTCTAGAGAGGTCGTGGGATTCTTCTCAATTGCTTCTCATAGGTGCATTGCTGGAATTCTTCTTTCAGTCCTCCTTGAGGGCCCTAACTACTTCTTTATGGCCAGTTTCCTTGTCATCTATGGCTTCTCACCATGCACTGCGGGACAAGGTTGATGGGGTTCAGGGAGTCTTCCTCCATTCTTTGGATTCTAGCCCTAGTCCCAGGAGGGGACCAAGAAAAACTCCCAAAGAATTCAGTGACCGGGAACTCAAAAAGTGTGATTCCTTGGTTCCTAGTTCCAGTTCTTCGTCCTCTATTATGTATGGCACTCGTGTTCCAGTGGAACTAGGTCCTGAGGCATGGTTTCCACCCTGCGAGGTGAGTGGGAAAATCCCCTAATTCCTCTTCTAGGTTCCTCTCAAAATCCTCAGATCTCTCCAATATGAGTCCGAGGGTGCATACAAGGTTTATGTTAAAGAATATGTTGGATAGGGAATGTCCTTAACTCATATTGAAAGAGAACACAGTTCTTGGGGCCAAAGTGGGGCCACTCTTGTTGCAATGATTCAAATTATCATCTTTAATTCCCAAGGTGTTGGGGAAAGGGAGAAAAAAGATTTCCAATCCTCAGAATATAAAATACACAAATCCAAAAAGGCATTGATCCTTGAACTCAAACATGCCCCTACCATGATTTCCAAGTTCACTTGTAATGTGAAAATTCATGCTTCCATTCATGCGAACCTGATCAACAAACATATATGGATTTTCTGGCATAGGGTAGTTACTCTGGACTTGGTCCTTTTAGAAGTCCAATATATCACTATGAATCTTATGTTTGGCCGGGACTCTTTTTTTCCTCCATTGTCTATGGATGATATGATACTCAGAGAAGGGAAGTTTTGTGGTCCGAGCTGAATGATTTCGATCCTAGAGACTAGCCCTGGGTGGTGGGCGGATTTTAATGTTGTTGCACTCCCAGATGAGAAGAAGGGTCTTTGGGATTTTCCAATAAGTTCTAGAATGTCCTTCCCTCAATTCATGTCTCACAAAGTGTTGTCAGACTTATGATATTCAGGAGACCCCTTTACTTAGTGAAAAAAATCACAAGGGTGACAGTTGGAGCTAGAGTTGACTCGACTGTTGTATCGCTAATGTCCACGCCATTTTATTGTTTACAAATGAAAAGGTGTCCCACTTGAATCGTAGCATCTCTATTCACTCCCTGCTATTGTTATCCTTGTGCAGGAGGGATGTTTTGCATGAGAGGTTCCACTTCTCTAACCAGTGGTCAAGGTTCCCTGGCTATCATCGGCTCGTTAGGAACAGCTGGGCCAAACCATCTCCGGGCCATTCCTGTCTGTCTTTTCATTCCATGTTAAGGTGCCTCAAGAGGGAACTTCAAATCTGGGCTCGGTACCTTCCTTCTTTGGATCGTGTGTTGGATGCGCTCAAGCTTGAAGTCGATTGGCATGAGGCTAGCATTGAGGAGCTTTGGGACGACTCTGTTTTTTGAGAACTTGTGGAGAAAAGTAAAAACATGGCGGTCAGGGTTCTCTCGATGGAGCGAAAGGCAAGGGAAAGCTTGCGGGTCAAATGGCTCAAGGAAGGGGACACGAATACCACTTTTTTTCATGCGTGCATTCGAGAGAGGTGGCGGGTTATCAAACCAAACCTGGCTCTGGTGGATGGATCTTTCACAGATGACAGAGAGGTGGTCTGGGGATTGGATCTTTCTCATTTTAAGGATCTTCTTGCTGGTCCATCTGAGTTCATGGCCCAAGGGTATCCCTCTAGGGAAGCCTCTTTATGGGAGGGGATGCCAAGACTCGTGTCTTCCCAAGACAACAACCTACTGGAAGGTATTCCCATGGTGGAGGAGATTCATGAGGCCATGTTGGGCCTGGATCCAGAGAGTGCAGTAGGTCCCGATGGGTTCCTCGGATCCTTCTATAGGGGTTGTTGGGAGGTTTTTAGGAGTGATATCATCCACACCATTCGGGACTTCTTCTGTGGGTGTGGCCTTCCTTGGTTGCCTTGTCTACGACCCTCATGCTTATCCCAAAGATCAAAAATACTTCCTCTCTCCACAATTATCATCCTATAAGCATTTGAAATTTCCCTTACAAAATCTCTTCATCTATCCTCAACAGGCGGTTGTCCAGACGTCGTCCCAGGTGGATTTCCATGGAGCAACATATGGTTCTGAAGGAACATTCCATTCAGGGTGCGATGGCGCTGGCACAAGAAATGCTAAAAGATCCTAACTTCCAATCTCAAGGTTCCAACATGGTCATTATGTTGGACATGAGAAAGGCGTATGATAGGATGGAGTGGGGTTTTATCAATAGGGACTTTACAAAGATGGGTTTTTCTTCTTGGGAATCTGACCTCATCTTCAGATGAGTTATATCCTCATGGATGGTTGTTTTGTTCATGGGGCGTACTCATGGATTTTTCAAGGTCGTCTAAGGTCTACGGAAAGATGACTCTCTTTCTCCGAGTATCATTATTCTCAGGCAAGATAACAATTGTAGGTTGATCAACAAGGGTATATCTGATGGGTTCATCTTTCCCTGTAGTAGAAAGTTTAGGCTCCATTCTACATCGCACATGATTTTTTCTGATGATACAGTTATCTTCATGAATGCAGGGAAGAGCTCTGGCTAAGGAATTAACAAATTATTAGAGGAATATTTCCCTTGGAGTGGCCAGATCATCAACAGAGAGAAGAGAAACTTTTATGTGTCTGATTCATGCTATGAATGAAATGTACGTGATCTGAGTATCAGTTTGAACGTGCAGTGTAGAGTCTTCCCCATGAAGTATCTCAGAACCCCTGTGTCTCCAGGCAGACCCTATATCAGGGACTTTGACAAAGTAATGACCAAAATCACCGGCCGTATTCTCAACTGGAAAAATAACTTCCAATCATTCAAAGACCGTATCTTTCTTTTCAACAACGTTCTTTTGGAAATTCCAGTACATGCTCTTGCCGCCTCTACTATGCTGAAGGGTTTCATACAATCCATTTATAGGATCCTTTATCATTTCATCTAGGATTCTTATTCAGAGGGGAAGAGACATTGGGTCTCAGGGAGGAAGATGGCGAGGCCAGTTCGTGAGGGAGGGATTAGTGTCAATAGCTTGGCGGTCACAATCCAGTTCATGCATGTGAGGCTCTCCTGGGAGATTATCGAGGAGCGTACCATGTGGGGGAAACTTATGTCCCAAAATCACTGAACCAGTTCTGCTTCTCTTTCCACAAATGGGTTGTTTTATGGTTCTATGTGTGTAGTATCATTTATAACATCCTTCCTCATTCGTAATGGATCATTGGTGAATGAAAAATAATTTACTAGTTTAACAACTGGTCTGGTAACATGTTTGCCTTTCCTGGGTGTCCTGCTCCTATGATCTCCTTCAAGGAATTGATCCACTATCCAACAATTTTTTGATCAGTTTTGAATACGTCTTAGCAGGAATTGTTTGACTCAATTCTCATTACCTCAGAGCAGGATATGTGTGTTTTTACTCTATCTGTCTCAGGGAAATTTAACACGAAGAACTATCGTAGGATGACCATCTCCCATGACCAGTATAATAGATGGAATGCGATCATCTGGTGCAAAAAAAATCCCTGCTAAACTCATATTTCTCTCCTACACAATTCATAACAATTTTTTATCATCTGATTCCAACTTCAAATGCCTATGTATCTCCATGTCCTCCCGTTGTCAGTGTTGTTTGGACAGAAAATAAGAGAACACGAGCCATAATTTTTTTGAAGTGTTTTGGGATTGCATGGTTTGGAGTACCTTGGGTGTGTTTACACTTTACTCACTACAGTTTTCCATAATTGATGACTTCATGGAGTGCTTATTTCAGGGGTTCAAAGGATCAGTGGTGGAAATTATGGCATGCTCCTTAATCATTAACATGGGCTGGTGGTGCTTATGGCAAGCCAGGAATCGAGCCAGGTTCGAGGGGATTAGTTCCACTGGTAGGTCCATCATGGGAAGTGTTCGGTGAATGATGGTTGAGATGATTTATCATTTTGGTAACTGGAAGGAGGCTTAGTCAATTCGGTTGTTTGATGTCCTTGTGGCTGCAGTTCTTCGATTTATTTCTAGGGGACTTTGGGTTCGATGAGTTCCTCCAGAGTTCAACCTCAATCTCAACACGGATGGGTCCTGTGTCCTAGGGGACATGCATGGCAGTGGGGTGGTTTGTGATGCTAGTGGAAGTGTTGTCATGGAATTCACAGGTCACTTTGGGAGTGGCAATTCTATTCGAGTGGAGGCTAGAACTATTCTCTCAGGTCTGTCCATCTGCAGGGAACATGACATTTGTATTTCCCAGGTATAGACTGATTCTATGATTATCCATGATGCTTTACATGGTAAAGGATCCATACCTTGGTCAATCTCCTACATCATTCAACAATGTAAGGCACTCCAAAGCGACAACATTTTGGTCACCCACACTTGGCGGGAGGGGAACAAAGTGGCAGATTATTTGGCCTCCCTGGCTGCTCCTGGTACCCTGTTATGTTTCCGTTCTGATGCTTTCTTACTTAAACTTGTTGGGGTGAACATTATTCAAGCTGATTCCCATGGATTTCATTACTTTTGGACTTCATAGGTCCTGTATGTTCTCTTTTCTTGTAGCATTTTGGCCAAATAATTAAAATATAATGGTCATGGTGGTGGTGAATAACTGAATTCACATCCCATATAATCAATAAACTGAGAAAGAGGTGTATAAACAACATGAAAAGGTAATAAATGAAAACACATTACATTATAATAACTAGAAAAGAATAAATAAATATGGTAAGGTAAGAAACTGAAACACATACAATCTAAATAATTAAAAATGAAATGTATCCATAGATATGTTGACACAAAATCTCATGGATGTATAATAAATGAAACTAAATTTGGTAAATGCTTTCTTAATGGACGTCATGTCTAAGGCACATGAAAACTTATATTGTCAAGACCTTTCACATGACAGTTGAAAATATTATAATTTGCACAAATAATTTGTCTCATGAGAACCTAACGATTAATTTAGGATCTATATAATGTTTAGTCTCCTCCCATAAATTATTTTACAATTTATTCCTTAAATTGAATAATCAAAATAAATAATATGCCTTATCAAATATCTATATTGAATAAAGAAGATGAAATTATCAATATTTTCTGAAATAACAAAATAACTGTCCAAGTAGACATCATCTGTAAAATTGTATCTGGTTTAGGAAATAGTAACATCCATGATGAATGAAATTGATAATTAGGGGTAAATTCAATGATCAATGATCAAAGGAGGTTGAATATTTAACGGGGAATAACAAATTATTCAAGGAAGGGAATATGAATACTATCCTTAGAAAAACCAAAAATAAACCATTCAAAGGAATAATACAGATGATATCAATACAAAAAAATATTGAGTGGAGTAAAAATAATGGGTTCACTACTACAAAATAGGACTTTAAAAGTTATATAATAGTACTTTATCAATTATAATAAAACACTGATAATATGAGCGGGGTTAAAAGTTCAAAACATTATCACTGTTAAAAAACACTGTTAAAATCCCCCTTTAACAATGATAAAAAACACTGTTAAAAGGGTCCTTTAACAACACTTTTTTAGTGATGTTAAAGGGGTCCTTTAATAACAGTTTTTAGTGATGATAAAGGCAACACTGTTAAAGGGGGTAAAATTATATTTTTTTGGACACCTATGAGCTTGACCCCCTTTATCAGCACTTCCTTGAACCCATTAATAGTGCTTCACCCCTCCCCCTTTATTAGTTCTTTTCGCCCTGCCTCCTTTTATCAACACTTTGTGAATTTCTATCCTTATGCGCATCTTCATGGATTCAAACCCTACACTTCTCCTTTGATGATGGAACACCTTTACCACTACACTATGTTTGTTTTGATGTCTATTTAATGATATTTCTGTTTATATATATATATATATATTTACATATATTTATATAATTATTTTAAAATGAATTTATACAATATATATGTGTGTGTGTGATATATATATAATAATATTTATTTAAATATATTATATATTACATTCATTTATATATAATAGAATAAAATATAAATATATCTCTCTTTATTAAAACACACATATTTATATGTATATATAATGTAAAAATGGGTAGATATTATTTTAAATACATCTTTAGAATATGTATTTATTTACATATATTAGAATATACAATTTTACATAAATATGTTGATATATGTATTTATATGAGTGATTTATTATAAGTAAACATAAGAAACATGCATATATTTAATTACCAGTAACATTAAATTATGAAAAATGATAAAATTTCAAAACCATAATATCAATATAAATTTAATACCTAGGAATAAAATTATTCACCACCAAAAAAATCAATATGACCTCATTAAAATAGGCTGAAAATCCATAAAATGTCAAATAATCAGGGTACCCTGACTAAACACTCTATTTTTTAGATCATATGAAATATTTTGGCCTTTGAAAATGTCATAGAGGTTTACCATTGTCACTAAGGGTGTAGATCTCATAATAAAATTTGATTTGATATGTGGTAGAGCATAAATGGACACCTAGATCAAAATTTAGAACTGTTTGAAGATTGAGTTACGTTTTCAACTTGTTTTAGATATTTTATTATTGTTTTTTGATTTTCTATCTTCAAATTTATATTAAATGAGTATTAATCTGAAATAATAAGAAAAATATTTATTAAAAATATTTATTTATTTTTTTTAATCCATTTTCACAAAATATCATATATATTAAGTGTAAAATTCTATTTACCTTATCTAAAACATATTTTAAAAAATATGTATTATATTAATATCAATATAAATATATTTATTTAGTAATATATTATTCATAATAATTTTTTATGTATACCTTTATCAGTGCTACTAAAAAAGTGTTGATAATGAGGGGCCTTTATCAGCGCTTCTAAAAAAGCACTAATATGGACCCCCCCTTTAACAGTTTTATTTTATAAGTGCTGTTAAAAGATTCCATTTATCAGTGCTTTTTTAAAAGTTCTGATAAAGGTCCCCCTTTAACAATGATTTTTATCATTATTAAATAACTCCTTTAATAATTTCATTTATCACTGACAAAGGGGGTCTTTAACATCAATTTTAACTAGTGCTGTTAAAGCCCTAGTATTGGATAAACCTAGTTTTGTACTAGTTTCTGTTGATGTTGATGAATTGAAATACTATAAAATGATATTTTAAAAAATTTGGGAAAATATCCTATGATTATGAAAACCTTTTTTGAAAAAATTTTCTTTGAAAATCAATTTTGAAAATATTTTCTTTATAATGTAACCTTTTATACATGAAAGGGAAGCTTTAAAGAAATAACGTTAGGTGAATCTGTACTTGTTGTGCGAGGTAAAATAACATTCTATTTGCACGGTTAAAGGTTAGAAAAATACATTGTTTGAAAATTGAAAATAATATTACTTTGAAAAAAATGGAAAAAGGCAAAAAGGATAAAAATTTCATTACCAAATCATTTTAAAAATATTTTTGAAAACATTTTATTAAAACTATTATTTTTAAAAGAAAACAGGTTCTCCAACTGAAGAGATAAATAACATTGGGTTTTCTTAAAAAAAAATCTAAACCATTTTATGTACCAAAGAGTGTAAAAATTGTACTAATACTTGAAAATAGTCATGAATAACTAGAAAATAATGAAAGGGTTTGTTGAAAAAAATTTCTACAATTTCTTCTCATGGAAGTTCCATTAGAATATCATTAGTACTATTCTTGAGGAAAATAATCTTTAAACATGCAAAGGTGTCCCATAGAACTTTGAAATTTTTTAAATCATAATCCTCATGAAGGAATAATATTGAATGGAATTTTCAAATACAATACTGATAAAATAATTCATGATATTATATATCAAAATGGGTAGTATATAAACCACACAAAATAATCAAATTTTGAATTTGACTTTTATCTCACATATGTAAAAAGTGAGATGAGAATCCATTACCTTGAGTTTTCTCTTTGGGTGAACATCCTTTAAATTCTTGTATAATAAACTTATTTTAATTTTCTAATTTATTGAGAATGTTTTTCATGTTTATATTTAATTTTAATTCACTTTTTACTTTGTTTTATACAACTACTTGAAAAAGTGTGTTTACATTTGGTGTTTAGAACAAATTTGGATTATGTGTCAAACAAAATTGTTAGTTAAACTATGTTTAAAGGGGTAATTATATAACATATCAAAAATAATAATCATGAAATAATTATCATATTTGATTCATTAATTATGCATTTAAAATAAATCATTAAATATGGTTATGGAAAATGATCGAATGTTTCAGTCATGGAGATGGTAGGTTGTACGTATGCATGAGTAATGCAATTATTTTTCAATGATTGTTATGGAGAGAAGTAAAGTAATACCATATCTTTCCAAAATGATCATTATATAATAAATAACATATTATTAAATCTTATATACTTTTATAGAGAATTATTGTGATGAAAAATGAATCACATGGTGTTGAGGAGACGGTAGTCCACATGTCCATGAAAGACGTTATCACTTTTTAAGTGTGTGAAAGGGTAATAAAGAAAATGATATATATATATAGTATATATAAAGAAATTTAAATATTTAATTAATATAATATAAATATTTTTATGTCACATATTTTTAATTATAGTCATCATTTATACATTCCATGGATCATGTGAACAAATCACATCGATTTGAGGGGGCAGTAATCCACACTTCCTCAAACAAAGTTATCTTATTGAAAAAATGGAAATTATTAAAGGTATGAGTTATAAAAAAATTAAACATGTATGAAAAAATAATAAATATCATATATATCATATATAAGCAGTGTGTCCATCATAATTTCCAACCATGAATGTTGGTAATGTAAAATGAACAATCATCATTTTGTGAGGCAGTAGTTTGTCGTACATAGAAATAATATGTTCGTTACCAATTAGATGGAAGTGTGTGTAAGTGTTCATATAACCTTTATCATAACAAAATACTAGTATATTAAGGATAATTTGGTTGTTATATAATAATATAATAAGAATATATGAGGGGTTGGAGAATGGAAATAATCTAGAAAGCTTGAGAGAAGACATTACCTCTTAATCGGGTAACTACTTTTGGTTTCTACCAAAAGGATTCCGTGGAAGGATTTATACTAAAATGGAGGCTTAATGTTCTAGTGGAGGGATGTTGGGATTCTATATGGGATGTTATTTTTCAAATCTAAGTGGTTTGAGATGTGTCAAGAATGGGGAGCGGTGGCGGCCTTTTATATGGGAGGAAAATGACTCACTTGGTATTTTGAAACCAAGTTAGGTGTACCCATGTTTTAACCAATAAAATTTCATAAAAACCCAACCAAACTAAATAATGTAAGGTTAATTTCGTATTTATATCCATAAAAGGGGTTTTCGAGAAGTCTCTAGGTCATTTTCCCCTTATGTTAAAGGTTTTGTCATTTATTAAGCTTAATTTTATCCTAATAATTGTAATTAATTTTAATTACATTCACTAATATTTTTATAAAAAACAAATTCAGTCTTATTAGAAATTATAAATTATTTTTATTCCAAATATGGAATCCATTTTTTATATTCAAATCACAGATGTGGTAGAAATTAATTTAAATTTAATCCCGAAGATGGGACGATAATGAATGTTTTTAATGTAAAAATGTATTAAAGTTTTCTTTTTTTTATAATTAATTTAAAATTAAAATTTATTCCAATGACATAAATTGTATTAATTTATTAAAATATTATCTAATTAAACTTTAAAACCAACTACAGATATAATTTAACCTAATAAATAAATTAGATAAAAAATATGATTTGAACTAAAATTCAGTATTTCTAACTATTCATTAAATATGAAATGTTTCAGAAAAATATCAAAAATTTACCCTAAAATAATTATTATATTTTTATTTCCAAGATTAATTTTATTTTTACATATTAAGTCAATTAATGTCTCAAAATTCTAATTTAAAATGGGTTCTCTATTTAAAGGTGGTTAAATTGCCTTTATAAAAATATAGGTTTTATATGTAAAATAGGGTTTATTCTTATCTTATTCATATCAAACATAATGGATTAATATAAAAAATATTTTATTTAATATGTAACATATATATTTCATTAAAATCATTCATTAATTTTAATTAACTATGTTTATTAAGAAAAAACTCCTTTGGATGTATATAAATAATAATATTTCTTTTTTATATCCAATTGGTTCTTATTTTAATTAATTATTAGATGGTAACCAATGAATTCATTTTATGTTTATATAGACCATAAATTTTTATAAGTTAGTTAATACTATTTACAACTGCTAACTTAATGGCTAGGTTATATTGTATTATATTAAATAATAATATTTTAATAATACATTATTATTTGATGAAAATCAGTCTTGCGTGTGATGGAAACTATCAAGGAAGGTCATTTTTGCTTGTAACACAAGATACCGAGGAAGGACACTCATTCATGTAAAATAATCATTCACAGAAGTCCTATCTTGCATGCAACACATGCTAACTCGGTGTTGCATGTATTCAAATACAAAGAATCTATTTTAAATAGTAAATATTTTATAAAGTATCTATATATTATATTACCTTACATGTTCGGTGTCGCGTGGCATGCACTATATCGAATAAAAGGTTCTTACTTTAGATTTTCAGTTCATCACATTCTCCCCACTTTATATAAATTATATCCTCAAAATTTAAACTTGGTCATGGTGATAGATTGTTTGATACTTCGTAGGTTTGAAATCGCACATAATAAGAATGGTTTATAAGTAATCCTCTATAAAATAGAGAATAGAATGTACATAGGTCACATGGACTACCATGTAACTAGGTCTCTAAGTAAGATAACATCATTGTAATGTAGAGATACATACTTGTACGAAAACTGTAAATATTTATAAGGAGTAAATGGGTCATCAATAAAAAACAAGTGAATGATCAATAAAAAGTTCAGGACCTCAAAGACATAATTCATAGATGATTTAGAAGACCACATATTCAATTAAAATTAAGATATTGGGAAATAATTTTATTTTTAAGACATTTTCCTAATGTTGGGTAATTATTTTACTATTTAATAATATATTGAAATATTCTTACATGATAGGTTTCAATTTCATATTAAAAATCTGTAATTTTGGTTGTACATTTATAAAATTCTAATTCATTCCTTTAATCCTAGAAATTAATAAAAAATAATGATTTTTATGACTGAAGCACTAAAAGAAACATTTAATGGATCATGAGGCCTATAAAAGAGTAAAAATTCTAACTATTTTCCTTAACTATATTCCAAAACCAATACGGGTAATAGATTAATATCTAATCCTCATAAGTGAAACTACTGGTTTATCATTAATATTTATTCATCAAATTGTTTAACTAAAAACAATGAAAAATGAACCAGGAAATTTCATAGGTTAGTGGTTGGAAAGAAACCCTTATCATCCTTTGGTCATGGGTTTAAGACCCGCAACCTTGCTAGATTTGATTGGTTATCATCCAACTTATAGGTCATCCTTTTCTAAAGCAAAATTAATATAATTCCTAAAGTAAATATGATGAAAATCCTTTAAATTAGGTTAATCACATAATATACTTTAAACTAAATGTTTTAATAAAACCCTAATACATAAATACTTCATCCACTTATTTCCACATAGATCTTTCCATAGTCTAGAGTTTATCCATAATATCATTTATAGTATTTTAAAATCATGGTACCCTATTTTCAATCTAAACACCCTAGTTTTTTCCTAGGTTCTTCATTGTCAAAATCCTTCATGGTGGTTTTTAAAGAAAATTAAAATTATCCTAAACATATCTTCAAGGAGTTTCAAAGAAGTTTTACAATAAGGTCTATTGTTGTATACCAGGTTACCCCAAGGTAGGATCAAAATACCGTATCATATCTATTAATCCTAGATACACATGTATGTAAACCACATACACTTGATATATCCATACATGTATGTATTGCTAGAAAGAACCGCATAATCTCTACCTTACCAAAATTATTGGACTTTATTATATATTATCCTCAAATTTTACCTTAGTTCTGTGTTCTCAAAACTATGTTTTCATAAATATAGTTCCCAAGGATGATACTAATCTTCCTCTGATACCAACAGTAGTAACCTGACCCTAGAAGGCCCAGAGTCGGTGTCTACTACTATTACATTGGAAATATTACATGGAATTAAATCCTGAAGGATCAAGAGATTAGTATTTTTACTGAATGAGATACAAACATGAGAAAAGGATACACTAATTAAAACATAATTTTTTATTCATTATAAATAAATAGCTTCAAGGATAAATCTAATCCATCTAGTAAATCTATATATATCTTTCAAAGTACGCTTCTTGGATTCCTAGGGAAATAAACATAAAAAGGGTGAGCTCAAATTCTTAGTAAGGAAAAAATATAGCAGAAGTAATTATGAATCAATGAGAATAATAATTATGACGTGGTGAATAACTAGACTCACATTCCATATAATCAGTAAAATGAGAAGGAAGTTCACTATATAATCAATAAACTGAGAAGGCAGTTCATAAATTTTATGGAATGGTAATAACTGAAAAAACATTCTATGGAAATAACATGATAAGGAAAAATAAATATGACAAGGTAAGAAAGTGAAACACATTATATATAAATAACTGAAAATGAAATGTATCCATAGATATGTCGATGTAAAATATCATGGATGAATAATAACTAAAACTAGACGAGGAAAATTATTTCTAAATAGACATCATGTTTAGGAACATGAAAACCTATACCATTAATACCTTTCAGAAGACGGTCTAAACAATTCTAATTTGTGAAACTAATTATTCTGATGAGAACCTATCGATTCATTGAAGAACTATATAAATTTCAGGATCATCCCATTATTGCATATCCAGAACATTCCCCATATCGAATAATCAAAATAAATAATATGCCTTATCAAATATCTTTATTGAATAAACGATATGAAATTATCAATATTTTCCAAAATAATAAAATAACTATCAACATAGACAATGTATGTAAAATGTTATTGGGTTTAGGTAATAGTAATATACATGATTAATGAAATTGATAATTAGGGGATATTCAATGTTCAATGATCATATAGGATTGAATATTTCAAGGGGAATAAAAAATGATTCAAAGAAGTGAATGTGAATACTATCCTTGGAAAAATCAATAATAAGCCACGCAGAGGAAGAATAAGGATGGTATCAATAAAGAAATCTCATGTGGAGTAAAGATAAATAGTTATTATTGATGATGAATAGAAGTACTATAAAATGATATTACAAAAAATCTTTGAGTAAAATATCATTTTATTATGAAAAACCATTTGAAAATTTTTTTCTTTGAAAATCACTTTTAAAAATATTTTCATAAAAAATTATCCTTTTATATATGAAAAGGAAGCTTCAAATAAATGATGGTGGGTAAATCTATACTTTTCATATGAGGTAAAAGAACATTCCTTTTTCATTGTTAAAGGTATAAAAATGAATTGTTCATAAAGTGATCAGAAGATTCCTTTGAAAACAGTTGTAAAAGAAAAAAATGGTAAAAATTTCTTTTCCAAATATTTCTAAAAACATTTTTAATATTTTTTTATTAAAACATGGGTTTTAGAAAAAAATAGGTTCTCGGACTAAAGAGAGAAATAATGTTTAGTTTTCTTAAAATCATTTTCTAAAACATTTTGAGTACCAACGAGTGGAAAAAATAGTACTAATACTTGAAAATGGTCATGAATAACCAGATAATAATGAATGGTTTTTTTGAAAAATGGATATATAATATCCTATAATAGAAATTCCATTAAAAGATCATTAGTACTATTCATAAGGAAAATAATCCTTCAACATCCCAATGTGTCCCATACCACTCTAAAACAATTTAAATCACAAGCCTAATGAAGGAATAATATTGAAGGAATATTTTAAATATCATAAAGATAAAATAATTAATCATTGAATATATCAAGATGGGTATTAGATACACTAAACCAAATAAATATATTTTGAACATGACATTTATCTCATAAATGTAAAAAGTGAGATGTAAATACCTTACCTTGAGTTTCATTTTGGGTGAACATCCTTTGAATTCTTGAATAATAAACTTATGTTAATTTTTTAATTTCTTGAGAAAATTTTTCATGTTTAACATTACTTTTATTTCACTTTATACTATGTTGTATACAACTACTTAAACAATTCGGTTTATATCGGATGTTTACAAACAATTTAGATTATGTGTCAAAAACAACATTGGTAGGTCAACTCTTGTCAAAGGGGTCATTATATGGCATCTACAGAATACAAATCATGAAATAATTATCATATTCATTCGTTAATTATACCTTTAAAATAAATTATTCAATATGGTTATGAAAAATGATCCAAAATTACAATCATGGTGACGGTAGGCCGTACGTACGCATGAGTGATGTTCTTATTTTTCAATGATCGATATGGAAAGAAGGTAAGTAGCACCAAATATTTTCAGAATGACCAATATAACAAAAATACAATATTATTTAATCATATATACTTATATATAAAATTATTGTGGTGTAAAAGGAATCACATCATGTCGAGGAGGCAGTAGTCCACACATCTATGAACGATGTTATCACTTTTTAAGTGTGTGAGTGGGTAATAAAGAAATCGATATATATATATATATTATTTACAAAAATTAAATTATTTATTTTATATCATATAGTGGTTTTTCTTTCACATATATTTATTTATAATCATTCTTTGTACATTCCATGGATCGTGTGAATGAATCACAATGGTTTGAGGGGGCGGTAGTCTACACTTCCTCAAAGGATGTTATCGTATTAATGAAAATAGATATTATTAAAGTTGTGTATTATAAAAGGATTAAATTAAAATAAAGAATTAATATATATCATTTATATCATATAAAAATATAGTTTCCATTATAATGGCCAACTATGAATGTTGGTAATGTAAAATGAACAATCCTCATTTTGTGAGGCTGTATTTCACTATACATAGACACAATATGTTCATTACCCATTAAATGTAAGTATGTGTAAGTGTAGGTCTAACACTTAGAATAAAACATACTATTTTATTTAGGATATGGTTTTTTTATAAAATAATCAAATAATAAGATATGAGTGGTTGGATAATGGAAATAAAACTAAAAATATTGAGAGAAGATGTTACCTCTTAATCGGGTAACTGTTGTTGGTTGGTAAAAAATGGATTCCTTGAATGGATTTATAACCAATGGGAGGATTCAAGGACTAGGTGAGGGATTTTTCGAAACTATATGGGAACAAATTGGTTGAAACTAATTTGTTTCATAGGTGTGAGGAATGAGGAGAGGTTGTGACATTTTATAAGGGAGGAAAAGGACTCACATTGAATTTTGAATACAACTTAGGTTTACCCACATTTTTACCTAGAAAAAAGTCATAAAAAACCAACCAAACTCAATAATGGAAGGTTAATGGCCTAATTATTTCCATAATTTTTTTTTGGACAAATCATGAACTTTATCAATACTATATGGAAATGAAAGTTGATATGTCACTAATCCTATGAGATCAAGGATCTCAAAGGGGTCAATATTCCGCGAGCTAAAAAATCAATTTCATTACAAAGTTTATGAATCTCTTCCATGGTTATATTCAAATTAAAACCTTTTCTCTAACATCAAAATTAAATTCCATTCGTTATTAGTCAGTATAGCTCTTTTACCGAATCTAGGTAGGTTTTATTTGTTTTTGAATGGATGGAAACTTCTTTTTCATCACTTTCACAAGATTGGGTCCATGTATCTTTCATTCCATAACTTCATCCCAAAAAATTTTGAGTTCTACATTGCTTTACATTCAAAGATTCATATAGATCCATTTAAATACTCGAGTGGAAGTTTTTTTTTATATGATAACTCAACAAAGGGATATGTTGATCACATCATCCATTAAATTCCATTAAGCGTGATATTAGCATATCCTCAAGTGTTTGAATAGTCCTTTTATATTTTCTATCAGTTTTGGGGTGATAGGTCAGGCTAAAATTTAATTTAGTACTAAAATCATATTGAATGCTTCTATATAATTTAGAGTTGAACCTTGTATCATAATCAAATATGATCGAAAGTGGAACCCCCTGAAACCTCCCCATTTCCTTCACATATATCTTGGAATTTTTTTCAAGTGAGAAATCTTCCCAAATAGTGATAAAGTGGTCAGTCTTGGTGAGTCGATCCAGCACAAACCATATCATATTTTTTTGTAGATGTTTTTGGGAGACTGGTGATAAAGTCCATGGTGATATTCACCCATTTCCACATGGTTATAAGAATTGGTTTCATCATCCCGTTGGAATATGTTCACTCTACATTTACTTGATGGCATACCAAAGACTATATATATACTCTGTAATCTCCTTCTTCATGTTTTCCAATCAAAAGTGTTCTCAAATATCAGGGTATATATTGGTACTTCTAGGGTTGTGTAGAAAGATAGGATATATGAATTATACAATAGCATGGTCTTTGTCTCAGGTGATGAAGGAACACAAAGCCTCATTAAAAACGAAATTACACCATCATAATCAATTTGGAACTCATGTAGCTCCCCTTCGTTTGTTGATTTCAACTTTTTTGTCTCCAGATCATCCCTTTATGTCTCCTTGATCTTCTCTTAGATAGATTTTTAGGAAATCATTTGGGAGAGGTAGGATGTATTCCATATTTTTATGATTTCAAGATATATCCTTTTCATATACAATAAGATAAGATCTCTCTCAATTTTCATCCTGGATATAGTAGCATGTTTTTTTCTGTTAAGAGCATCATCTACCTTATTCACATTTCGTGGATTGTAGTGAATATAGAAATCATACTCCATGATTAGATCAAACTATATTCTTTGATGCATATTGACATACTTGTATGTGAATATATACTTTATACTCTTATGATAAGTATATATGTAAAAATTCTCACCATAAAGATAGTGCGACCAAATATTTAGAGCAAAGATTATATCTTCTAACTCTATATCATGCTCTAGGTAGTTCTTCTCATGGGTCTTTGACTATCATGAGTAATATGATATTACTTTATCGTAATACTTGAGTACAAAACATAAGACTTTCTTCGAATCATGACTATATATCACAAAACAGTGTCCACTTATTGGTAGTGTGAGTACATGTTCAGACCAAGATGATAAGGATCACTATCATATTTAGGTATTTGTTTTTGTTTATAAGGAAGTTTAAGAATAAAATAAATCACCCCATTTTTTATTTGGTGAAAATCAGACTGACCATCTTATTCAATAATGTAAGGCTCATAATGGTTAAGAAATTCCATTGTATTGGGAATATGTTTTCAGGATGAAGAGGATCATTATACTCACCCTATGTCTTGAATTAAAGGTTAAATTGTAATGGGAAAAAATCAGATTCTTCCTGACTTCGATAAAAATGCAATGATTCTTTTCTGATCTTGGAGTTCTCATAAATTAGAAGCATGTTATAAAACTAGTGATGAATGATTGATGAAATAATAAGAATAAAAAGATTCTACCAATCATATTTATTTTGATCATAATCATACCAACTGTATTCCGGTTGAGAAGGAATGAAAGATGTTGATAAAATATAGGTAAGTTGAAACACATTACATGGTAGGTTATATGATGATGAAGATGATATTCAACATAATCGAAGTCATGAAATAATTTAGGGTACTTGTTGAATGTTTACGAAAGAATAAATTTGATGAATTTGAATCATTCCAGTATCAAGATCATCATAATGATATTTGTGGATGAATAATTTTTTAATGACCAAGGATGATGATCTTAATGAAGGTGCGAGTTTTTAATTAAACTAAATGCCCAAAAGATTTAAATCCTCAATTGAAGAAGTTAGCAAGCATCATATTCAAAAAAGAAATAATCCCTTACTGTTTATCCATTGGATTCAATATGTCATCATATTCATCAAAGGTTTTATTTTTTTGTGATAAAAATTTACTGGTATCATATTTAGAAGAGATAGAATTTTTTGAAGTTGAAGCTGCTAATACAGGTCCATCAGACTCGGTATGCCATCATAATCATCAGAGGAAGAATTGTTTAAAACTGATGAATGTAATGAAAATGAATAGTATGTAGTGGCCAATATGAAGAATAAATTCAGAGATTTATTAATAATGTAGTCAAGAATTTATAATAGGTTTAAGTACATTGTTTTTTATTCAAGTGGGTCAAGAGAAGATATAAAGAAGAATATATTATTTTACATTTTTCTTCATCGAAATGAGGCGAATCATAATGGAAATTCAGAATGGGAAATTTGAATCAGACTAATGATTTTAGAGAAAGTATAAAGTATAGATAAAGAAATTTGAAGATTCATGATGGTTCGAGAAGTGTTGAGAAGAGTTTATGAAGGCAAGATGTACCTGAAATTCAAAGGAACATATAGATTTGTAAAATGTAATTGAGAGGAAAAATTTTCAGGAATCCCAACCAAACCATTTTTAGGGTGAGTATAAAATATAAATTACATTGTAATTTATGATAGATGTCCTATTCATGGTGAATAAGAGACAATGCAGAGCATTAGAGATAATAAGAGGTTTCCTAATTGAATTTCGTTGAAGAAGTATTTAGGAATAAAAAAAAATATGAGGAGAGACAAGAATGTATTCAACTGGTCATCGTATTTGGATAAATCATCAGACTGGAAAAATTGTACTGGGATTTCTAGATTGAAGAATATATGGTTCAGAATTTTCTCAAATATATTCTAACAAAGTCATATATTTTTCTTATAGATCAATTAGGCTAGGAGAATCAGACTTTGTTTTATAAAAAAGTCCATAAAAGTTCATAAAAATTTATAGGTAAGAAAGTACATATTTTTTATAAAAAATAACACATTTTTGAACGTTGATAAACAAGCATCATAATTTGTTTTGTTACCAAAATTTATATTACATAATTTCTTCTAGAAGGATAATATGCACTTTTGAATTTTTTACATAGTTTCACACAAGTGAAATGGCATATCCTACTCATTGTATTCCACACAAAATGATTTTATTCTAGTGGATTGTGTGGTATTATGTCATTTTCAAACAATACCAAGGATGTAGATATTCTTGTTGAATAATAAACCTTGTAAATGCTTGTGTTCTTATAGATGTGGGTTTTAATTATTTTCAATAGGAAAAGAAAGATTTAAAAGGAGGAAAATGTTTTTTAATAAGTAAGGAAATATAAAAGATAAATATATCACTATTTAACCCCTCCCCCTCTCAGTGATACAATTATCTTGACTGGCGAATTACAATTTGTATAAGAGACAGGTTCCCTTCATTTATTCTTTATCGAAGTTTTCAAGAGAAGTTGATGGATAATTTAAATTGTGTCAACAATAAATGAATCCTGGTTTTCGTTGGTAAGAATTACCATATCTAGAATGATATAATTTTTCCCCATATTATGTCTATTAGATATGATTTTCTTGAAGATTCAAAAGATGTATTTCCTCATATGGATGAAAACGATCATCTTAATCTATTGATAAGAATAATCTTGAGAGTGATGGAAGGGAAAAAATTATTTACTATAATCACTTTCTAAAATTGAATTTTTAAGGGTGAAGGGGGTTTCCATAGCTAATGGTATATGGGATAAGCTGAAAAACATATATGAATGCAATAAAAAAGTGAAGAAGAAAAATTAAAAATCTAGATGCTGAAGTATAAAGACTTGAAAATGAGTGGGTATGATTCTATTAGGGTCTTATTTTCCAGGTCAAATATCATCAACAACACTATCATATTCCATAGTTAAAAGTTCGAGGATTATATAGTTATTGAAAAGATATTATGAATTATTCCCAAAAATTTTGATGCTAAAGTTTATTAATTAGAAGATACATATCATAAAAAATTATATATAGATGATTTTCATATAACTCTAATCACGTATAAAATAATAAGGTATAAATACACGAAAATAAAAATAATATTTTAGATAGAAATTTAATTCAAGACTTCGAAGAAAGAGATTTAAAAAAAGATTATTATTGAAGAAGAAGGTGGTTATTTTGATTCTGAAAATGAGGTATGTAAAAATCATGATGATATTTCATCCCTTTTTTTTAAATGTGAGAAGAGGTATAGGTAAATATAAAGGTAATTTTCCCTTGAAATGTTTTTAATATGGATTCATTGGGCCCTTTACAAAAAAAACCACAATGAAAGAAAGAAAAAGATGGTGGTGAATAAGAAATAAGGCCAAGAAGGTCATGGATGAAATAGTGTGGAAAAGAAAATTTTATTCTATAGGTAAGGGTAAGAAATTCTCAAAATCTAAAAGGTGTATTTTATTATCTAATGATAAAGAATAAGAATATGGTAAATCTAAATCCAAAATTTCTACTGAGCATGTTGGTGAGAATACTTTTAGTTT
The DNA here is from genome assembly GCA_963277665.1 of Viscum album. Lineage (NCBI taxonomy): Eukaryota > Viridiplantae > Streptophyta > Magnoliopsida > Santalales > Viscaceae > Viscum > Viscum album. The sequence continues at coordinate 954,829,938 of OY728148.1, read as the reverse complement.
AACAATTAATGATGAAGAATTCAGAATTAGCAGTTCTGATTAAGAAGAAAATAAACATAAATTTCCTTTAAAATAAGATTTGAAATATATTTGAGAAAAATTAGAAGTCTTGAAAAACAAATCAATAATTTGGAAGATGTATGTTCCTCATAAAAATTTATGAATTTTTTTTAGATAAGAATAAAAATATGCAACTGGATATTAGTGATTTGAAAAAATATCTTATGGAAGAAAAGAATCGTAATAAACATCTGGAAATGAAGTTAAAGGCATAAAAATAGTAGTTAGAACATGTCTAGTAAAAACATTGTAAAGATGAAAATAAAATTATATTTTCCAAAAATTATATATATAAATTTTCTGAAAGATTTCATAAGGAAAATCCTGATAAGTATAAAAAAAGTAACCATATAAAGTTGATAAGAAAGATAGAATTATTTTTGGAAATAAGAAAGCTTAGAAAATTATGTATATGGATAATATTAACAAAGTTGAGAATTAATATGTTTTTGAAAAACCCGATTCTTAAAATGTTTCTAAAAATTATTAATATGTAAATGTTTCTATTATTTCTAGTTATGATAAGGATAAAATGATAAATAAGTTAAAAAGAAGATTCTAATTGATAACAGAAAGGTTGGTGGTCCACAAAATTCAGATAAGAAGGTTTCTAAGAATCATATTCATAACACCAGTCATTATGGAAGCCATAGAGGAAAAAATTCCTTATATAGCTACTACTTGTATTGTGATAGAATTATAAATAAATCAAATATGTGTTGGTTCAACCAACAACATTACTACTATTCCAAAGGTTATAAAAGTTATAGGTTTAGTGGGATTCAATCATCTCAAAATAATAAGTATGAAAAACAATTTCTAAAGAAACCTGATAATGATGGTGTAAAAATTAAAAATATTTTCCAACCCCAAGAAACTTTTTGTAAAAGATGTGAACAACCATGTAATCTTGCTAAGGGTTTAATTTTTTTTGTTACAAAAAAAATATAATTTTCATAAAATTTCTCATAAGACAGAGGTGAATAAAGAAAAATCACTTGTTGTTAAAACTACCATCAAATCATTTAAATGTGAATGACAATGTATTCTTGATAGCTGGTGTTCCTCACACATGAAACGAGATTTAATTTTTTTTTAATAATTTAAAAGACTTTAAAGAGGTAACTATGACATTCAACAAGGATGAAACACTAATAATCAAAGGTGTTGGATAAACTATCATTGGGAAAGAAAAGTTTAAATCTAAGAAATATTTATATATTTATGAGTTGAAACAAAACATGTTGAGTGTTTTACAATTGTGTGATGAAGGTAACAAAGTTACCTTCGGGAATGACTTATTTTATTTTTGTGAAAACTGATAATGATGAAAAGATAGTTACAGGAGGCCAACATACGAAGGGAAACATTTATCAAGTAGGTGAGGTACAAAACTCTTGTTACTAGGGTATTGTAGAAGAAATTTAATTATGGCATAAAAGGATGGGAAACATGTTTAAAATAAAAATTAGGAAGTTATGAAAGCTATATTGTTTTCATGATATTCTTGATTTTCAATGAATAAGAGATATTTGTTGCACTATTTTTCATAAGGGAAACATTACAAATTCTGTGTATAAGAAAGTTGAGATTTGGTCCAAATAACCATTGGAAGATATTCATTCCGACATCTATGGACCAATGAGAAAACAATCAAAATATGATGATAATTACTTCATCACTTTCATTGATTAATTTAATCACATTATTTTTGTTATGAATATGAAACATAAATCATATTATCTGGTAATTTGTAATGGTTTTATGAGAAAAGCTAAGAAGAAAAGTCAGTATTCAGTGAAAATTTTGAAAACTAATAATTGTGATGAGTATAAGAATGAAGAATTTGAAAGATATCCTGTGAATAATGGAATTTTTCATGAGTATAGTTATTTATACACACCTCAACAAAATGGGGTTTATGAATGGAAGAATAGAAGTTTGGTGGAAATAGGAAGAACTATTTTACTTGAACAAGGTCTTTCTCATTCGTATTGGAGGAAACCCATGAGTACTGTTGTTTATAGTCAAAAATTATTTTTCTATAGGCCATGTTTTTATATGAATCCATAAAAAAATTCATATAAAAACTACATGTTTGAAACACTTAAGAGTTTTCAGGAGTCTATGCATTATAAAGCAGAAAGGTGGAAATCTGGGAATGTTTGAGCAGAAAGGTGAAGATGGAAATTTTCTTGGTTATGCTCTAGAAGGAATGGGATATAGATGTTTCAACAAAGAAATAGAAATAATTTTTTATTCTAATAATTTGAATGTTATTGAAAAATATATTACGGATAAATATAATCAAACATATAAGGATGTTGAGCATGATTTAGAATGATTTGTCAACATTTTTATAAGGATACATCCAGTTGTAATCCTACTCAAAAACAAGAATCAAAATCATCAATTTTAAGTGATTAAGAAGAATATCTCAAATCCCATATCAAGATGAGGAATCTAGTGGAAAATTATAACATTATTGGTGATCAACATAAGAAGGTTTAAAAAATAAGAACAACAAATTCTATTACACATACTTCTGTGTATTAAATAATTGGGCCGAATGCTGTGAAATAAGATTTTGAGTATCTTGAATACGTTCAGTCCTTAAATGAAGATTTTGACCGGATAGAAAAGAGTGATTCATAGGAACTCATACCTAATCTAAATAAAAAAAATTGTTATTCGAACAAAGTGGGTTTCCCATAACAAAATGAATGATTAAGGTGAAGTGATAACAAACAAGGAAATATTAGTATGTAAAGGATGCTCTAAAATTGAAGGTGTTGATTTTGATGAAAACTTTTCTCTGGTGGAATGGTTAGAAACACTCATAAATTTTATTTTTATTTTTACAAAATGGAGTTACAATTTTTTTCAAATGGATTTAATGTATTCAATTATAAATTTTGTTCTTAATGAGGAAGTTTACATTGAATATCCTTGGGGATTTTTGTTGAGAAAGGGTAAAGTTATATGTTCATATTTTTCAAATCCTTGTTTGCACTAAAGAAATATATGATGGCATATTATTCCAAACTGGATACTTTCTTAAGGATTATGATTTTAATAAAGTAATAGTTACATCAATGAAATTAAAGAGTTTTCCTTCATTATAATTTTTTATATTAATGACATTATCTTTACTAGGAATAATGAAAGATCTTGTGAAATGTTTTCTAAATAAATGAAAATGTTATTTGAGATTTCCATGTTGTGAGAAATAAAATACTTTGTTGGGTTACAAATTTTATAAAATAAGAAAAAATTTTGTATTTCTCAAGAAAAGTATGCTAAAGAAATTCTTAAAAAGTTCGGTATAGAAAATTTGAAACTAGTTTACACCTCAATAACAGTGGGAACCAAGTTTAGTAAAGATGGAGAAGACAAGAAAGTTGATCAGAAAGAGTTCCAAAGTTGGTTGGATTTTTTTTTATTTGACTACCTTAGGACCCAATATTGTTTATTATGTTACCTTATGTGAAGATTTTATAGTGATCCTAAATAATCAAATTTACATTCTAGAAAAAGAATACTCAAATACATGAAAGGCCCGAAAAATTTCGAAATCATGTATGATATCTTAGAAAGTATTTATTTTTTTGGGTATTCAGATGCTGATTGGGCAGTAAATGTTGATGATAGAAGATCCACATCAGGTGGAGTTATATTTCTAGGTAAAAGTTATATTTTTTGCAGTATAAATAAATAGAAATCAGTAACTATCATTACAACTGAATCTGAATATTTTTCTACTACACAATCTTCTACACAACTTATTTGGATAAAGAATCAGTTAGAATAATAACTTGTTGAATTGAAGTCTCCCTTTATATTGGGTTTTGATAATCAAAGTGAAATCAACCTTCCCAAGAATCTGGTAAAACATTATCATTCAAAACATATTGATATCAAAAATTATTTCATAAAATATCGTGTGTAGAATAATGAGTTTAAGTTGGAGTAATGCCTATATTTTTCAACGTTACAGTCATGGAGATGGTAGGTTCTACGTACGCATGAGTAATGCCCTTATTTTTAAATGATTGTTATAGAGATAATGTAAGTAACAACATATATTTCCAAATTTATCATTATATCATAAATAACATATTATTAAATCATATATACTATTATATTGAATTACTATGATGTAAAATGAATCACATCATATTGAGGAGATGGTAGTCAACATGTCCATGAACGACATTATCACTTTTTAAGTGTGTGAAAGGGTAATAATCAAAATGATATATATATATATATAGTATATATACAAAAAGGTAATTATTTCATTAATATAATATAACGTTTTTTTATGTTACATATGTTTAATTATAATCATCATTTATACATTCCATGGATCGTGTGAACAAATCACATCGCTTTGAGGGGGCAGTAATCCACACTTCCTCAAACAAAGTTATCATATTAAAAAATTGAAATTATTAAAGGTTTGTTCTATAAAAAAATAAGTATAAATAAATAATAAATATCCTAAATATCATATATAAATAGAGTGTCCATTATAATTTCCAACCATGAATGTTGGTAATGGAAAATGGACAATCATTATTTCATGAGACAATAGAATGTCGTACACAGAAACAAATTGTTCATTACCCATTAGATGGAAGTGTGTGTAAGTGTAGGTATAACCTTGAGCATAAAAAAAATACTAGTTTATTATGGATAAGTGTGTTTTTATATAATAACATAAATATAATATATTAGGGGTTGGAGAATGGAAATAAAACTAGAAATCTTGAGAGAAGACATTACCTCTTAATTGGGAAACTACTTTTGGTTTCTACCAAAAGGATTCCTTGGAAGGATTTATACTATTATGGAGGCATAAAGTTCTATTAGATAGATTTTGGGAAGCTATATGGGAATATATTTTTAAAATCTATGTGTTTTGAGATGTGTCATGAATGGGGAGAGGTGGCGGCCTTTTATAAGGGAGGAAAAGGACTCACTTGGTCTTTTGAAATCAAGTTAGGTGTACCCATGTTTTAACCAAAACAATGTCATAAAGTACCAACCAAAATCAATAATGGTAGGTTAATTTCCTAATTATTTCAATAAAAGGTGTTTTGGAGAATTTTCTAGGTCATTTGACCCCTTAAGTTAAAGGATTAGTCCTTTATTAAGCTTAATTTTACCTTAATAATTGTAATAAATTTTAATTACTTTCAATAATATTTTTATAAAAAACAAATTTGGTATTATTTGAAATTATAAATTATTTTTATTCCAATTATGGAATCCATTTTTACAAATTCAAATCACAGAAGTGGTAGTAATTAATTTAAATTTAATCCTGGAGATGGGACGATAATGCATGTTTTTATGGTAAAAAGGTTTGAAAGTTTTCTGTTTTTATAATCAAATTAAAATTAAAATTTATTCAAATGAAATACATTGTATTAATTTATAAAAATATTATCTAATTAATCTTTAAAAATAATTAAAAATATAATTTATCTTTATTAATAAATTAGATAAAAAAGAAGTTTGGAACTAAAATTCAGTATTTTTAACTATTAATTAAATATGAAATGATTCCGAAATATATCAAAAACTCACCCTAAAATAATTATTATATTTATATTTCCATGATTAAGTTTATTTTTACATATTAAATAAATTAATGTGTCCAAATTATAATTTAAAAAGGTTTCTCTATTAAAAGGAGGTAAAATTGCCTTTATAAAAATATAGGTTTTATATGTAAAATAGGGTTTATTCTTATTTTATGCATATCAAACATAATGTATTAATATAAAAAATATTTTATTTAATATATATAATATATATTTCATTAAAATCAATCATTAATTTTGATTAACTATGTTCGTTAAAAAAAACTCCTTTGGATGTATATAAATAATAATATTTCTTTTTTTATCCAATTGGTTCTTATTGTAATTTATCATTAGTTGGTAACCAATGAATTAATTTTATATTGATATAGACCATAAATTTTCATAAATTAGTGGATACTATTTATAACTTCTACCATAACGATAGGTTATATCATATCATATTAAATAATAATATTTTAATAATACATTATTATTTGGTATAAATCGGTCTTGCGTGTAATGAAAGCTATAAAGGAAGGTCATTTTTGCATGTAACACAAGCTATCGAAGAAGCCCACTCTTGCATGTAACATAATCTATCAAGGAAGGCCTCTCTTTCAAGAAACACAAGCTAACTCCATGTTGCATGTATTGAAATACATAAAATCTATTTTAAATAGTAAACATTTTATAAAGTAGCAAGATATTATATTACCTTACGTGGTCGGTGTCACGTGTCATAAATGTTATCGAATAAAAGGTTATTACTTTATATTATCAGTTCATCACATTCTCCCCACCTTATTTAAGTTGCATCCTCGCAATTTAAACTCGATCATGGTGATAGATTGTTTGATACTTCCTATGATTGAAATCACACATCCTGAGAAGGGTTTATAAGTCATCCTCTACAAAAGAGAGAATAAAAAGTATATAGGTCACAGGTACTAACATGTAACTAGGTCTCTAATAAGAGAACATCAGTGTAATGTAGAGATACGTACTTGCAAGAAAAATGTAAATATTTATAAGGAGTGAATGGGGTAATCAATCACAAACAAGTTAATGATCAATGGAATGTTGATGACCTCAAAGAAATAATTCTGTAATGATTTAGAAGACCACATATTCAATATAAATTAAGATATAGTGAACAAATTTTATTTTTAATAAATTTTTCTAATTCTTGGTAATTATTTTACTACTTCAGAATATAATGAAATATTCTTACATGAGAGGTTTCAATTTCATATGAAAAATCATAAATTTTGGTTTTTCTCTGATCAAATTCTAATTAAATCCTTTACTCAAAGAAATTAATTACCAATAATGATTTTTTATGCTCTAATCACTAAATGAAACATTTAAAGGATCACAAGGCCTATAAAAGAGAGAAAATTCTAAATATTTTCTTTAACTGTCTTCCAAAACCAATATGGTTAATAGATTAATATCTAATACTCAATAGTGAAACTACTGGTTTATCATTAACATTTATTCATCAAATTGTTTAACTAAAAAAATGAAAAAAGAACCAGGAAATTTCATAAGTTAGTGGTTGGAAAAAACCCTTATCATCCTTTTGTCATGGGTTTAAGACTAGCAACCTTGCCAGATTTGATTGGTTATCACCCATATTATAGGTCATCCTTTTTAAAAAATATTAATATAATTCCTAAAATAAATATGATGGAAATCCTTTAAAATAGGTTAATCACAAAATAGACTTTTAAATAAATATTTCAATACAACCCTAATACATAAATACTTCATCCACTTATTTCCTCATAGATAATTCCTTATTCTAGGGTTTATCGATAATATCATTTATAGAATTTTTAAAACATGATATCCTATTTTATTTCTAAACACCCTAGTTTTAACTTAGGATATTCACTGTCAAAATCCTTCATAGTGGTTTTTAAAGAAAATATAAATTATCCTAAACATAACCCCCAGGAATGTCAAAGCAGTTATGCAGTAAGTCCCGTTGTTGTATACCAGGTTACTACAAGTTAATCTCAAAATACATTGTTATAGTTATTAATCCTATCTATATATGTATCAAAACCACATACACTTTTATTATCCCGACATGGATGTATTGCTAGAAAGAGCCACATAATCTCTACCTTACCAAAATTTGAGGATTTTATTCTGTAATTATCCTCAAATTCTACCTTAGGTATATGTTCTCTAACCTATGTTTTCCTAAATCTAGTTCCCAAGGATGATACTAAACTTCCTCTGATACCATCAGTAGTAACCTGGCCCCAGAAGGCCCAGAGTCGGTGTCTACTACTATTACATTGGAAATATTACAAGGAATTAAATCCTGAAGGATCGAGAGATTAGTATTCTTGCTAAACGAGATACATACATGAGAAAAGAATACACTAATTCAAACACAATTTTTTATTCTTTATAAATAAATAGCTTCAAGGATAAATCTAATCCATCTAATAAATTCATGTATATCTTTCAAAGTATGCTTCTTGGATTACTAGGGAAATAAACAAAAAAAGGGTGAGCTCAAATTCTCAGTAAGGGAAAAATATAGTGGAAGTAATAATGAATCAATGAGAATAATAATTATGACATGGTGAATAACAGAACTCACATTCCATATAATCAATAAAATAAGAAGGAAGTTCACTATATAATCAATAAAATGAGAAAGAAGTTCATAAATATTTTCGAATGGTAATAACTGGAAACACATTCCATTGAAAAAACTAGATAAGGAAAAATAAATATATAAAGGTAAGAAACTGAAACACAATCTATCTAAATAACTGAAAATGAAATGTATCCATAGATATTTCAATGTAAAATATCATGGATGAATAATAACTAAAACAAAACAAGGGAAATTATTTCCTAATAGACATCATGTTTGATGCACATGAAAACCTATACCATCAATAACATTCACAAGATGGTTTAAACAATTCTAATTTGTGAAACTAATTTTTCTCATGAGAACCTATCGATTCATTGAGGACCTATATAAATTTCGGGCTCCCCTCATCATTACCTGTCCAAATCATCCCTCATATCGAATAATAAAAATAAATAATATTCCTTATCAAATATCTGTATTGAATAAAGGATATGAAATTATCAATATTTTCCCAAATAATAAAATAACTATCAAAGTAGATATTGTGTGTAAAATGGTATAGGGTTTAGGTAATAGTAATATACATGATGAAGGAAATAGATAATTAGGGGAAAATTAAATGTTCAATGATCATAAAAGATTGATTATTTCAAGGGGAATAACAAATGATTCAAATAAGTAAATGTGAATATTATCCTTAGACAAATAAATAATATGCCACCCATAGAAAGAATAAGGATGGTATCAATAAAAAAATCTCAAGTGGAGTAAAAATAAATGGTTATTGTTGATTATGAATAGAAATACTATAAAATGATATTTAAAAAAATCCTTGAGGGAAATATCCTTTTATTATGAAAATCCTTTTGGAAATTTTTTTCTTTTAAAATCAATTTTAAAAGCATTTTCTTTAAAAATTAAACTTTTATACATGAAAAGTAATCTTCAAATGAATGATTTTGGGTAAATTTGTACGTGCCATATGAGGTAAAAGAACAATCTTTTTTCATTGTTAAAGGTTAAAAAAATGAATTGTTCATAAAGTGATAAGAAGATTCCTTTTAAAACAATGGTAAAAGAAAAAAGTGTAAAAATTACCTTACCAAATCATTTTAAAAACATTTTTGAATTTTTTTATTAAAAATTGGCTTTAGAAGATAACAGGTTCTCTGACTAAACTGAGAAATAATGTTGAGTTTTTTTAAAAACATTATCTAAAATAATTTGAGTTCCAAAGAGTGGAAAAAATAGTAGTAATTCTTGGAAATGGTCATGAATAACCAGATAATAATGAATGGTTTTATTGAATAATGGATATATAATATCCTAGAATAGAAATTCCTTTTAAAGATCATTAGTACTATTCATAAGGAAAATAATCTTTAAACATCTCAAAGGGTCCCATAACACACTAAAACTATTTAAATCATAATCTTGATGAAGGAATAATATTGAATGAGTATTTTAAATACCATAAACATAAAATAATTAATGACATAATATATCAAAATAGGTAGTAGATACACCACAAAAAATAATTAAATAGTGAACATGACATTTATCTCATAGATGTAAAATGTTAGTTGTAAATACCTTACCTTGAGTTTCATTTTGGGTGAATGTCCATTGACATCCTATATAATAAACTTATGTTAATTTTATAATTTCTTCAAAAAAAAATTCATGTTTAACATTACTTTTATTTCACCTTATACTATTTTGTATACAAATACATAAACAATTCTGTTTACATCAGCTGTTTACACAAAATTCGGATTATCCATCAAAAACAATATTGGTAGGACAACTATTGTCAAAGGGGTCATTATATGACATCTTCAGAATAATAATCATGAAATAAATATCATATTCATTCATTAATTATACCTTTAAAATAAATTATTAAATATTTTTATGAAAAATGAACCAACATTACAATCATGGTGAAGGTAGGTCATACGCACGCATGAGTGACGTTCTTATTTTTCAATGATCCTTATGGAAAGAAGGTAAGTAACACCAAATATTTCCATAATGACCAATATAACATAAATACTATCTTATTTAATCATATATACTTATATAGATAATTATTGTCATTTAAAACCTATCACATCATGTCGTGGAGGTAGTAGTCCACACATCCATGAACGACGTTGTCACTTTTTAAGTGTGTGGAAAGGTAATAAAGAAATTGATATGGATATATATAGTATATTTTCAAAAAGGTAATTATTTTATTTATATCATATGGAGGTTTTTTATTTCACATATTTTTAATTATAATCACTCTTTATTCATTACATGTATCGTGTGAATGAATCACATTGCTTTGAGGGGGCGGTAGTCCACACTTCCTCAATTGATGTTATCATATTAATGAAAAATATAAAGTATTTAAGGTGTGTATTATAAAAGGATTTAATTAGAATAAAGAATTAATAAATATCATTTATATCATATAAAAATATATTTTCTATCATAATGGCCAACTATGAATGTTTGTAAAGTAAAATGAACAATCGTCGTTTTGTGAGGTAGTATTTCACTATACACAGACACAATATATTCATTACCCATTAAATGTAAGTATGTTTAAGTGTAGGTATTACCCTTACAATAAAAATACTATTATATTTAGGATATGGTTTTTTATACAATAATCAAATAATAAGATATGAAGGGTTGGATAATGGAAATAAAACAAAAAAAATCATGAGAGAAAATGTTACCTCTTAATCCGGTAACTACTTTTGGTTTGTACCAAAAGGATTCCTAGTTAGTAGTTCTAACCAATGGGAGGAATCAAGGTCTAGGGTAGGAATTTTCGGAATCTATATGGGAATATATTGTTTGAAACTAATTGGTTTGAGAGGTGTGATTAATGAGGAGATATTGTGACTTTTTATAAGGGAGGAAAAGGAATATCTTTGTATTTTGAAAACAAGTTAGGTTTACCCACAATTTTACCTATCAAAAAGTCATAAAAACCAAACCAAACTCAATAATGGAAGGTTAATGGACTAATTATTTCCATAAAATTGGTTTTGGAAAAATCATGAACATGAGCCATACATTGTGGAAATGAAAGTTTATATGTCACTAATCATATGCGATCAAGGATCTCAAAGGGGCCAATATTCCTCGGGCTAAAAATTCCCTTTCATTACAATGTGTATGAATCTATTCCATGGTTATATTCAATGGAAAACTTATTATCTATCATTAAATTAAAATTCTTTTCAGTAGTAGTTAATATAGCTCTTATACCAGCTTTAGGTAGATTTTATATGTTTTTGTATGGATTGAAACTTTTTTCCCACCACTTTAACAAGATTAGGTCCATGTATCATTCATTCCACAACTTTATCTCAAAAAATATTGAGTTCTACATTTCTTTACATTCAAATATTCATATAGATCCATTTAAATACTCGAGTGGAAGTTATTTTTATATGAGAACTCAACCAGTGGGATATGATGATCACATCCTCATTTAAATTCCATCAAGTGTGATCTTAGCATGTCCTCAAGTTTTTGAATATTCAATTTATATTTTCTATCATTTTTGGGTGATATGTCATGCTAAAATTTAATTTATTACTAAAATATTATTGATGGATTCTATAGAATTTAGAGGTGGACCTTGGATCACAATCAAATATGATTGAAAGTGGAACCCCATGAGACCTCACCATTTCCTTCATATATATCTTGAAAATTTTTCAATTGAGAAATCGTCTCAAATAGTGATAAAGTGGTCAGTCTTGGTGAGTCAATCCACAACAAACCATATCGTATTTTTTATGTGGATGTTCTTGGGAGACTGGTGAGAAGGTCCATGGTTATATTCACCCATTTCCACATGGTTATAAGAAATGGTTTCATCATCTATTTGGAATTTTTTCACTCTAATTTAACGTGATGGCATACAAAACACCTTTATATATACTCCATAATCTCCTTCTTCATGTAGTCCCATAAAAAGTGTTCTTAAATATCATGGTACATATTAGTACTTCTGGGGTGGTCTAGAAAGAAAGGATATGTGCATTATACCATAGCATGGTCTTTATCTCAAGTGATTAAGGAACACAAATCCTCATTAAAAACTAAATTACACCATCCTCATCAATTTTGAACACATGTAGATCCCCTTCATTTATTTATTTCCACTTTTTTTATCTCCAGATCATCCCTTTATGTCTCCTTAATTTTCTCTTAGATAGATGGTTGGGAAATAATTTGGGATAGGTAGGATGTATTCCATATCATTATGATTTCAGGATATACACTTTTCATATACAAGAAGATAACGCCTCTCACAATTTTCATCATGGATATAGTAGCATGTTTTTTTTCTATTAAGAGCATCATCTACCTTATTCTCCTTTCTTGGATTGTAGTGAATATAGAAACCATAGTCCATGATTAGATCAAACCATTTTCATTGATGCATATTTATATACTAATATGTGAATTTATTCTTTAGACTCTTATGATTGGTATATATTTAAAACTTCTCACGATAAGGATACTGCGACCAAATATTTAGAGCAAAGATCATATCTTCTAATAGTAGATCATGCACCTGGTAGTTCTTCTCATGGATCATTAACTATCATGGGCAATATGATATCAATTTATCATTCTACATTAGTACACAACACAAGACATTCATTGAATCTTTATTATATATCACAAAACCTTCTCCACTTATTTGTAGTGTGAGTACATGTTAATAAAAAGATGATAAAGATGAATATCATATTTAGGTATTATTTTTTGTTGTCAGGGATGTTTAAGAAGAAAATAAATCACCTCACTTTTTATTTGGTGAAAATCAGACTGACCATCGTACTCAAGAAAATAAGACACAGAATTGTTATGAAATTATGTTGTATTGGGAATATGTTTTCGAGATAAAGAGGATCATTATAATCACCCTAAATCTAGAATTAAAGGTTTAATTATAATGGGGAAAAATCGGACTCTTCCTGACTTCGATGAAAATATAATGTTGTCTTGCTGATTTTGGAGTTCTCATAAATCATTATTAAGTTATAAAACTACTGATGAATGATTGATGAAATAAAGAGAAGAAAAAGATTCTACCAATCATATTCAGTTTTATCGTAATCAAACCAATCTTATTCAATTTGAGAAGGAAAGAAATATGTTGATAAAATATATGTAAGTAGAAACTCTTTAATTGGGTGGTTATATGATGATGAAGCTGATATTCAACATAATCAAAGTCATGAAGGAATTAAGGGTACTTTCTGAAAGTTTACGAAAGAATAAATTAGATGAATTTGAATCATTCCAGTCTCAAGAACATAAAAATGATATTATTGGATGAATAATTGTTTCATGACCATGGATGATGATCATAATGAAGGTGCTAGTTTTTTGTAAAACAAAATGCCAAAAATATTTAAATCTTAAATGAATGAAGTTAGTGAGCATCATATTAAAAAACTAAATAATTTCTTAATTTTGATCCATTGGATTTAGTATGTCATCATATTCAGCAACGGTTGAATTATTTGTGATAAAAATTTACCGGTATCATATTTAGAAGAGAAAGAAGTTGTTGAAGTTGAAGTTGCTGATACCGGTCCCTCAGACTCGGTATGCCATCATAATCATCAGAGGAAGAATTTTTTGAAACTGATGAATGTAAAGAAAATAAAAATTATTTGGTGTCCAATATGAAGAATAAATTCAGAGATTTATCAATAATTTATTTAACCATTTAAAATATGTTTAATTACTTTTTTTATCATTCAAGTGGGTCCAAACAAGAGATAAAGAAGAATATATTATTTTACATTTGTCTTCATCATAATGAGGTGGATCATAATGACTAATGAGAATGGGAAATTAGAATTAGAGTAGTGTTTTTTAAGAACATATAAATTATTGATAAATCTTTTTGAAGATTCATGATGGTTCAAGAAGTGTTGAGAAGTGTTTATGAAGGAAAGATGCACCTAAAATTCAAAGGAACATATAGATTTGTAAAATGTAATTGAGAGGAAAAATTTTCAGGAATCCCACCCAAACCATTTTTGGGGTGAGTATAAAAGAGAAATTACTTTTAATTTATGATAGATTTACTATTCATGGTGAATAAGAGACAAGGCATAGATTTAGAGAGAATAAGAGGTTCCCTGATTGAATTTTTTTGAATAAGTATTTCGTATAGAAGATGCATATGAGAAGAGACATGATTTTTTTCAACTGGTCATCCTGTTGGGATGAATCATCAGACTGGAAAAATTGTGTTGGTATTTCTACATTGAAGAAGAAATGGTTCAGAATTTTCTCAAATATATTCTAATAAAGTCATATATTTATTTTATTGATAAATAAGACTAGGAGAATCGGAATGAATTTTATAACAATGTCCATAAAAGTTCATACCAACTTCTAGTTAAGAAAGTAAATATTTTTTATAAAAAATAACACATTTTTGAAAGTTGATAAAGAATAATCCTAACTCATTTTGTTACAAAATGTTGTATTACATCATTTGTTCTGGAAGGATAATTTGCACTACTAAATTGTTTACATAGTGACACACAAGTGAAAGGGCATATCCTACTCAATGTATTCCAAAAAAAATGATTGTATTCTAGTGGATTGTGTGGTATTAGATCATTTTCAAACAATACCAAGGATATAGATATTCTTGTTGAAAAATAAACCCCGTAAATTCTTGTGTTCTTATAGATGATGGTTTTAATTATTTTCAATAGGAAAAAAATAATTTATAGGAGGAAAATGTTTTTTAATAAATAATTAAATATAAAAGAAAAATATATCACTAAGTCACCCCTCCCCCTCTCAGTGATACAATTATCTTGACTGTGCAATTACAATTAGTATCAGATACAGGTTCCCTTCATTTATTCATTGATGATGTTTTGAAGAGAAGTTGATGGATAGATTTAATTGTGTCAACAATAAAGGAATCCTGGTTTTAGATGGTAATAATTATAATATCTGAAAATAGATAAGGATTCCCCATCTTATTTATATTAGATATGATTTTCTAGAAGAAGAAACAGATCTATTTCCTCCAATTTATGTTAATGTTCCACATAATCTATTGATAAGAATAATATTGAGAGTGATGGAAGGGACAAGAATAATAATTATCATCACATTCTTAATGTGAATTTTCAAGGGTAAACTGTGTTTCAATATCTAAATGTATATGGGATAAGCTAAAAAACATATATGAAGGCAATACAAAAGTGAAGAATAAAAATTACAAATCTAGAGGCTGAAGTATGTAGACTTGAAAATTGGTGGGTATGAATCTATTAGGGACTTATTTTCCAGTTTAAATAACATCAAAAACTCTATCAGATGTCTTAGTTAAAAGTTTGAAGATTCTATAGTTATTGAAAAGATATTCAGAATTATTCCCGACAAGTTTTATGCTAATGTTTATTAATTAGAAGATAGATATCATAAAAAATTATCTATAAATGATTTTCATATAACTCTCATCACATATAAAATAATAAGGTGTAAATATAAGAAAATAAAAATAAAATTTGATAGAGAAATTTCATTCAATACTGTGAAGAAACAGAATTAAAAGAAGATAATTATTGAAGAAGAAGGTTGTTATTTTGATTCTGAAAAAGAGGTATGTAAAAATCATAATGATATTTTATCCTTTTATTCTAAAAATGTGAGAAGAGGTATAGTTAAATATAAATGGAATCATCCCTTGAAATGTTTTGAATATAGATTCATTGGGCACTTTACAAAAAAAATCCATAATGAATGAAATAAAAAGATGGTGATGAAGAAGAAATAAGGCCAAGAATGTCATGAAAGAAATAGGGTGGAAAGGAAAATTTTATTCCATAGGGAAGGGTAAAAATTTCTCAAAATCTAAAAGATGTGTTTTCTTAAAATCTGAAAATCCATGAAATTTTTTGACATGACAAGAAAAAGATGCAACTGGATATTAGTGATTTGAAAAAATATCTTAAGGAATAAAAGAATCGTAAAGAACTTCTAGAATTGATGTTAAAGGAATAAAAATAATAGTTAGAACATATCCATTAAAAACATTGTAATGATGAAAATAAAATTATATTTTCCATAAATTATATATTTGAAGTTGGTGAATGTTTTCATAAGGATAAACCTAATAAGGATAAAAAAGTAACCATCAATAGTTGATAGGAAAGATAGAATTATTTTGGAGATAAGAAAGCTTAGAAATTTATGTATGTGGCTATGATTAACAATGTTGAGAATTCATATGTTTTTGATAAACATGAGTCTAAAAATGTATCTAAAAATTATTAATATGTAAATGTTTCTTTGATTTCTAGTTTTGACAAGGATAAAAGGAGAAATAAGCTAAAAAATGATTTTGATTGATAACATAAAGGTTGGTTGTCAATAAAATTCAGATAAGAAGGTTGCTAAAAACATATTCATAAATCAAGTCAGTATGGAATCTATAGAGGAAAATATTCATTCTATGGTTACTACTGGTATTGTTATGGAATCATAAATAAAACAAATATGTGTTGGTTCAACCAACAACATTACAATTATTCCATAGGTTATGAAAGTCATAGGTTTAGGGGGAGTCAATCTTCTCAAAAGAATATGTATGAAAATGAAGTTCTAAAGAATCCTGATAATGATGTTTTAAAAATTATAAATAGGTTCCAACCCAAAGAAACTATTTGTGAGAGATGTGAAAAATTAGGTAATCTTTATAAGGGTTTTCTTTTTTTTACCGACACAATATAATTTTCTTAACATTTCTCATAAGCTGAAGTTGAAGATAGAAAAATCTCATGTTGTTAAAACTACCCTCAAATCATTTAAAGGTGAACAACCTTGGATTATTGATAGCGAGTGTTCCTCACACATTAAAGGATATTTAAATTTTTTGAATAATTTAAAAGACTTCAAAGAGGTAACTATGACATTCAACACGAATGAAACAATAATAATCAAAGTTGTTGGATCAACTATCATTGGGAAAGAAAAGTTTAAATCTAAGAAATATTTATATATTTATGAGTTGAAACATAACTTGTTGGGAGTTTCAAAATTGTGTGATGAAGGTAACAAAGTTACCTTCAGGAAAGATAAATTTTTAGTGAAAATTGATAAGGATGAAAATATAGTTACAAGAGGCCAACATACAAAGGGAAACGTATTTCAAGTTGGTGAGGTACAAAACTCATGTTACTTGGGTATGGTAGAAGAAAATTAATTATGGCATAAAAGGATGGGAAACAAGTGTAAAATAAAAAAGTTTAAGTTATGAATGTGATATTGTGTTCAAGATATTCTTTATTTTCAATTAATAAGATATTTTTGTTGCACTATTTTTCATACGGGACAAATTACAATGTCTGTGTATAAGACAGTTGAGATTTGTTCAAAACAACACTTGGAACTTATTCATTCCGACATCTATAGACCAATGAGAAAAAAATAAAAAAAATTTGATATTTAATTCATCACTTTCATTGATGAATTTAATCACATTAATTGTGTTATTAATATGAAACATAAATCAAATAATCTGAGAATGTTTAATGGTTTTGGGAGAAAATCTAAGAAGAAAAGTGAGTATTCACTGAAAAGCTTGAAAAATAATAATTGTGATGAGTATAAGAATGAAAAATTTGTAAGTTATCCTAAGATGAATATAATTTTGAATGAGTTTAGTTCCCTATAAACACCTCAACAAAATTTGGTTGATGAATGGAAGAATAGAAGTATGGTGGAAATGGGGAGAACTATGTTACATGAACGAGGTCTTTCTCATTCATATAGGAGGCAACCCATGAGTACTCATGTTTATATTCAAAACTGATGATTCTATAGGCCATGTTTTTATATGACCCTATACAAAAAAATTATAGAAAAACTACATGTTTGAAACACTTAATATTTTTCAGGAGTCCATGCATTATAAAGAAGAAAGGTGGAAATCTTGGAATGTTTGAGCAGAAAGGTAAAGATGGAATTTTTCTTCGTCATGCTCTAGAAGGAAGAGGATATAGATGTTTCAACAAAGAAATAGAAAGAATTGTGTATTCTATTAATTTTAATGTTAATGAAAAATATATTAAGGATAAATATAATCAAACAGATAAGGAAGTTGAGCAGGATTAAGAATGTTTTGTCAACATTTATGATATGGACACATCCAATTGTAATATTACTCAAAAACATGAATCAGACTCACCTATTTCAACTGATGAAGAAGAATCTCTAAAATCTCATCTGAAGATGAGGAATCTAGTGGATACTCAGAGCATTATTGGTGATCAACAAAAAAAAATTTCAAACAATAAGAACAACAAATTCTATTACATGTACTTATATGTATTAAAAAATTGGGCCGGATGATGTGAAATAAGATTTTGAATATCTAGAATGGGATCAGTCCATGAATGAAGAGATAGACCAGATAGAAAAGAATGATTCATAGTAACTTGTACCAAATTCAGATAACAAAAATGTTATTGGTACAATGTGGGTTTCCCAGAACAAAATTAATGAATAAGGTGAAGTGATAACAAACAAGGAAAGATTAGTATGTAAAGGTTACTCTAAAATTGAAGGTGTTGATTTTGATAAAACTTTTTCTCAGGTGGAAATGTTAGAAATAATAATAATTTTTCTTCTTATTTCTACACAATGGAGTTATAATAAATTTCAAAAGGATGTAATGTCAACAATTATAAATTTTGATCATAATGAGGATGTTTACATTGAACATCCTTGTGGATTTGTTATTGGGAAGTAGTAAAGTTATATGTTCATATTTATTAAATCCTTGTATGTACTAAACAAATCTTTGAGGGTATATTATTCCTAACTGGATAATTTATTAAGGAATATGAGTTTTAAGAAAGGAAGAGTTGATAACTATATTTACATCAAAGAAATTCAATAGTTTTCCTTCATCATATTTGTTTATATTAATGATAGTATCTTTACTAGGAATAATGAAAGATCTTTTGAAAAGTTTTCTAAGTAAATTAAAAGGTTGTTTGAGATTTCCTTGTTGGGAGAAATGAAATACTTTATTGGGATACAAATTTTATAAAAGAATAAACACATTTTTCATTCTCAAGAAAGGTATGCTAATGAAATTGTTAAAAACTTCAGTATAGAAAATTCAAAACATGTTTACACCTCAATATCAGTGGGAACAAAGGTGAGTAATGATGGAGAAGACAAGAAATTTGATCAGAAAGGGTTTCTAAAGTTGATAGAAATTTTTTTATATTTTACTACCTTAGGACCCAATATTTATTATTATGTTACCTTATTTGAAATATTTTATAGTGATACTAAATAATCAAATTTACTTTCTAGAAAAAGAATCCTCAAATACATCAAAGGCCCAAAAACTTTCGAAATCAGGTATGACAGCTTAGAAAGTATTGATTTTTTTGGTTATTCAGATGTTGATTGGGTAGTATGTGTTGAATATAGAAGATCCACATCTGGTGGAGTTTTATTTCAATGTAAAAGTTTTGTTTTTTCAGAATATAAATAAATAGAATTCGGTAACTCTCCTTATAACTGAACCTGAATATTTTTCTACTATACAATCTTCTACCCATCTTATGTGGATGAAGAATCAGTTAGAATACTATCTTGTTGAATTGAAGTTACACTTTATCTGGGGTTGTGGTAATCAAAGTGAAATCAACCTTTCCAAGAATCTAGTAAAACATTCTCATTCAAAACATATTGATATCAACAATTATTTCATAAGACATCATGTGTAGAATAATTAGTTGTGGTCGGAGTATGTTCCTAAATCGTAACAAGCTGCTGACATTTTCACAAAACCTTTACCCAAGGAAGTATTCTCTATATTGAGCATAAACAAGGTTATCTAACCTCTTTCTCGTCAAGGTTGAGTTTTGTGTTTTTGTTACCCCTCACATCTTATCTTTAGAAAGTGCTTTCAAAGGGGGATTGTTTTATAAATCTATCATTATGGAAGCATGTAAATAGAGAGAGTTGTGGGTAAATTGTGAACTCATCATTTTATGTGTGTGAACTATTATAACTGTTTGTTGGAGTGGTTGTTGGAAACAATTTTTTTTTCTTTTATGTGGAGGTTTAAAATTCGGGGAAGAAAAGATGAGAATTTTTTTTATAATCACTACTTTTGGACATCATGAATTTTATGTCAATAATTCTTGTTTCCTACAATGATTTAGCACATGTAGTCTTATAATTATTGATAATTAATACATAGTTTGCGGATAAAAAGTTCAGTGATTTATGATCCTTGGTTGACAAAAAAATTCCAAACTGGGAGATACTTAGGACCAAGATGATAATGATTAATATCATATTCAAGGATTTTCATTTGTTGTCAATAGAGTTTACGATGAATAAAAATCACCTCACTTTGTAATTGATAAATATTGGACTGACCATCATATTCAATAAAATTAGACTCACAATAGTTATGAAATTCCATCACATTGGGAATATGTTTTCTGGATGAAGAGGATCATCGAACACAACCAAAGTTTGGAATGAAATGTTTGATCATAATGGGGAATAATTTGAGTCTTCCTAACTTTGATTAAAATGGGTTTTTTTTTTCTGATCATGGAGTTCTCATAAATCATAAGTAAGTTGTAAAACTAGGGATAAAATATTGATGAATGAAATGGGAGAAAAATATTATTACAATCATATTAAGTCTGATTTTAATCATGCCAATCATATTCAAGATGAGTAGGAAATAAATATGTTTATGAATGATAGGGAAATTGCAACACTTTACTTGGTAAGTGAGATGGTGCTAAAGATGATCTTCAAAGAAATAAAAGCCATAAATAATGTCATGATGCTTATTAAACGTTAATAAAAGAAGAAAGTTTATGTATTTTAATCGTTTTGGTCTAAAGATCAGCGTAATGATATTTCTGGATACATATTTGTTTAAAGGCAGGGTAGGATAGTCATAACGAAGGTTCTTGTTTTCGGTCAGACCAGAATCTAGAAGATTTAAATCCTTGAAGAAAGAAGTTTTTTAGAATCGTATTCAAAAAATGAATAAGTTACTGATGTTGATCCATCGAATTCAGTATGTCATCATATTAATTAGAGGAAGAATTGTTTGTTATAAAAATTAATTGGAATAATATTCAGAAGAGAACTAATTTGTTGATGTTGAAGCTGGTGATAATGGACTATACTCGATATTCCATAATAATCATCAGAAGAATAATTTTTTTGAACTGATG
Source organism: Viscum album (assembly GCA_963277665.1). Classification (NCBI taxonomy): domain Eukaryota; kingdom Viridiplantae; phylum Streptophyta; class Magnoliopsida; order Santalales; family Viscaceae; genus Viscum; species Viscum album. The sequence goes on along the minus strand of OY728148.1, from coordinate 954,808,369 downwards.
AATGAAAAGAAAAGGAAAATTATGTAGTGGCCAATATAAAGAAGAAATTAATAGCTATATCAATAATTTAGTTAACCATTTAAAATAGTTTGAATTACTTTGGTTACAATTCAATTCGGTCAAGAGAAGAGATGATGAATAATATATTCTTTTAAATTTGTATTCATCGTAATGAAGTCGGTTGTAAGAAAAAATTGAAATAGGAAATCAGAATTAGAATGATGTATAAAGAAATTATAAAGAAGAGTTGAAGTTGTGAGAAGATTTGAGAATGTTAAAAAAGTGTTGAGAATAGATTATGAAGTTAATATGAACACAATATTCAAAGGAACGTGTAGATTCAAGAAATTTGATTGAGTGGGAAAATTTTTAGGAATCCCACCGAAACCATTTTTTTAGAGAGTATAAAAGGGAAAGTACTTTGTACATTTGACAAATGTACTATTCACATAGAAGAATAGAGAACACCTAGCTCTAGAGAGAATAAGAGGTTTCTATATTTTGTTTTGTTGTATTCAACTGGTCATCATAATGGGCTGAATCAACGGACTGGGAAAATCATATTGGGATTTTTGGAATGAAGAAGAAGTGGTTCAGAATTTTCTCAACCGTATTCTAAAAAAGTCATATATTTTTCATATTGAGATATAAAACTGGGATAATCAGACTGGGATAATTGGATTAGGAAATCATACCGAGTTTTGTAACAAAATTTCGAAAAGTTCTTACCCACTTTTAGGTATGAAATTGAATAATTTTTTTTAAAAATAATATATTTGTGAAAGTTGATAAAGAATCGCCATATCATGTGTTGTTACAAAAATTTGTATTTCATCATTTGTTATAGAAGGATCACATTCACTATTGAGTTGTTTATATAGAGCTACATGAGTGAAAAGGAATATCCTACTCCTTTTATTCCACATAAAAGGATTATTTTCTAACAGATTGTGTGGTATTAGATCATTTCAATATCTTAGAAAGGATGTAGCTATTCTTATTGAATAGTGAAACTTTCAAATTCATGTGTTCCTATAGATGTGTGTATTAATTGTTTTCAATAGGGAATGAAATATTTAATAGGATTCTAATGTTATTACATAATCAAGGAAATATAAAAGAAAAATATATCACAGATTCACTCTCTCCCCCTCTCAGGGATACTATTATCTTGGTTGGGAAATTACAGTACAAGAACAGTGATTAGCCTCTTCTTGATATCCTTAAATCGTTCCTCATATCTTTCATCCATAAATAATTTACCCCATTTTGTAGTAAAATAGTTAGTTGGATAAAAAATAAATATTAATTTATCACAAAATGTAAATAGTAACCAGCTAATCTATAAAACTACATATTTCTATGAAACTAGTGGGTCTAGGTTATTGTTCAATTGGCTTTGTCTTTTAGGGGTCCACATAAATTCCATCACTTGTGATCATGTTCCCCAATAATGTGACTTCTTTCATCCAAAAGTCACACATTTTGAAATTATAATATGTTTTCTCCTTCCTTAATATCACCAACACAATCATTAGATTCTCTTCATGTTCCTTCATAATCTTGTAATAAATGAGAATATAGATGATAAACACTACCAAAAACTTGTTGAGATGGTCTCTAAAGAATATATTCATCAAATCCATAAAGATTGTAGTAATATTAGTATGTTTGAAGGGAATTACTATAAACTCATAGTGCCCATACTTTGTAAGGAAATTAGTCTTTCGAATATCTTCCTTCTTCAACTTTAGTTGATAATATGCATAACAAAGATACACCTTTGAGAATTATTTCACTCCTCGTAGTTGATTGAAAAATTTATCAATCCTTGGTTGTGGATAAATTTTATTTATGGTGATTTGTAGATATATTGGTATTTGATATACACCTGTTTTGATCTATCTTTCTTCTTGTCAAAGAGCATCGGTGAACCCCTAGGTGATGTACTGGGGCATATGAACCATTTTTTCAAATGCTCTTGTAGATACTTCTTTAACTCCTCCATTTCAATCAAGGCCATCCTATATGGGAATTTTGAGATAAGAGGGGCTATAGGTATGAGATCTATTGAGAACTCTACCTCACGATCAGGGGATTCCTAGTAACTCTTTGAGAAATACATCAATGTTTTCCCAAACAATGGACATTTCCTACAGGTTAATACCTTCCTTTGACTCAACCATTTAGTCAAGGTAAGCTTCTCTACAGGGTATCAACAGCCGCACTTTTGGTGGATATTCCAAAGAAGATTTATGATATTCCACGCATTTTTAGAGGATCATGGGATGGTTCCGAATATAAAAATAGATTTTTTCCAATAGTTTATTTTTACTATATATAATGAAAGACAATACATGTCCAATATAGCATCAAATTTCAACAAGGGAAATATAATAATATTTGAAATAAGAATCATCAAAAATATGATTATTGGAGAAGAGTCCAACACATGGGTTGGAATGATTACACCACTATGTTTTTTATGGATATCACCACATAAAGGTTTCAGGGCTTCAATTCAATAGTTCTAGAAAACTAATAAGATATAAATGAATAAGTAGAACCAGAATCAAATAATAATTTTTCTATTATTTATTGAATTGGAATCATACCTTGTATAAATTCATTTTTACACTCCACTTCATTAGTAGTGATGATATAAGATTTTCCTTACTCTGTTGAATTTGGTGATTGCTGACACTGTTTTCCCTCAAGGACAAGTGGTTTAGTGCACTTGCTTGCATAACACCCTTGGCCCCTATTGTTTAATCATTGCACCATGGGTGGTGCGTTAGGATGTTCCTTCTGTTCCTCTATCATGTTGGTCAACTTCATCATGTATCTTAAATATTCCTTAGCTTGGTGTCCTTATCTCCCACACTTGAAGAATTTCCCCATCCCTTTGAGGCAATTAACATGATGATTCTTCCCACATTTTTGACAAGTGGGTAGTTGGATCCTATTTCCTTATTTTTCATTTCAGCCATAGTCTTGAAACCCCATTCATCTCTTATTATCTCCATAACCATGGGACCATTCATTGAACTCCATATCTACTTTAAGATCACATTTAACCACATCTTCAAAACTCCCAATTCTTATATTTCTAAATCATTTTGAAGGTGTATTTTTTAAAACAATAATCAACATATCTATTTTTCTATTATTATTGATAAAACCCCAAGGAATACATTTAAAACCTTTTGAAGTTTTCATCATATGCGGTGACAACTTCACCTTCCTTTTTCGTTAGCTATATGAATTCTCTTTGAATCTTTTTTTGAAGAGTTCGAGGGAAATGCTTTGTAAGAAATATTTTCTTACATTATTCCCACTCCATCTCTTCCATTTAATCCTTTGGATTTTTTTATTTATCAATTCCTTCTATTGAATAGCTTCTCCACATAAATGATAAATTTCAAGAGTCACCATCTCCTAATTAGAGAAATGGATCATAGAAAATATCTTCTTTATTGAGTTAACCCACTATTCCACATCAAGTGGATTGGAAGTTCCACTAAACATCGATGGTTATTTTTTCATTAAGGACTCAATGGATAATTGATACTTCTTGGGTGAATATGGGCATTCCACATCATTCATGTTATTATTCATATCTCGAGACAACTAGGTAATCATTTCCACAATCTTTTGAACTCAACATCCAATGGAATTGGGGATCTCAATTGGATAATTGTTTCATTGTCACTAACACAGTTTTTAGGCCTAGTTTATCCTTGTTCTTACCATTTTCAATAATAGAAAATGTTAGAACAAAACATAAGTCAATAAATAATGAGTAATTTATTCTTTTATGAAATTTACACTAAAAGAATATCTTATGGGATCCCTATGTCTATACTTTTCTAAAAATAGTCTTCTAGGATGTTTTAACTATACATAGACTTCTACTAATGGTTTCTACTCTTGTTTTCTAATCATTATTCCCAAATTAACTAAACCATTATTAGATACCAAGTATAGTAACCCTGATTTTTCATACATAACTATTACATCATTTTAATGATAAACAACATAATAGAGTTACAAATCTAGGATCCAAAGGTTTATGTCTTAGAAACATTAGTCTCATAAATAACTTGTACATAACAAAACATAAAAATTTATTTAAATCCTTCATCATTATCCTTAAAAAATCTCATATCATCCTTAGTACATGAAATTACCCAAGGATATACACTAATGAAAGGGGTAAGACAAAACCCCTGTAAGTGGATGAATAAGGAACTTGAATCTATATAACATGGGTGAGCATAATAATCATATCATAATCCTAGGATCATTATCAATATCATGAGGTAAAAATTTGATAAATTCATCGAATGTGGAAATGCATAAAAATGAAACATCATGTCATAGTGGTCAAATGCCACATATAGTTGTGAATAAAGCTAGCATCATGTTAACACATAACATATGTGAATAATCATAACATCATCACTGTAAAAAAATATAGCATCATGTTCACATATAATAAAAATTATATCATGAGATACAACACATTACCCAATGCATTGGAGGTCTATATAATTTTTGTCTAGTCATCACATCAAAATATTTACATAATCATGCAAGTCACATAGATTGTGTATCAATAATTCAATGAAATTACCCATGGAAAGGAATGGGTTTCATGAGGATTTTAAAAATTATGATTTCATAAATAAACGTTGGGTTCCAAATTGAAAAATGGAAAAACATATTTCATATAAGAATCATAATTCTTTAATATTGAATAAACAACTCAAGAGGAGTCAATGATGTGTTTTGGAAAGAAGATTTATTTTGGGAAATCATTGTATTTTCAAAAAAAATCAAATAAAAAACATGTATATCCCAAAAATGAAGAGGGAGAAATAATGAAATTATATTTAAGTAACATTATAGGACTATTTATTCCAAATATATAATTAAATATGGATAACCCAATGAAAAAAAGTGGGGTTCAAGAATCCCCTTACCGTAATTCCTTCTTTATTTCGTCACTTTTGAGCCTCTAGAATAATAAACTTATATTTTTTTAAAAACTAATAAATATGTTAATTATATCCATTTATACAATTATTTATCAACTGTAATCATTTTATTATATTTATTAATTTTTATGATGAAATTGAAGTGTTTTGATATCATGATTTTCCTAAAAAATATTTGTTTCACTTTGATTTCTCTGTTTTCATTCAGAGTCATTTAAAGAAATGTATGAGTAAATCCAGTAGATTATAATAAATGTAATTTATTATTTATATATTATATATAATTAATAATAACCATTCATGAATGTGGTTATATTAATTGTCTTAGAAATGTCTCCGTACGTGGTTAATCAACCTTTAACGGGACGTTGTTAAAAGATAGGGAAAGAGAAGTATTGCTTTTATATTTGTCATAAATATGACAATTACATCATGCTAACATAAATTATATAATTTTAAATTATTTAATAATTAGTTTTATAGTACATGTTATTTAAATTAATAGGTAAAAATAAGATAGAGAATAAGAAAAAAGGGAAATGTTAATAGAGATTTACTCTCTCCTCAATGTAGCTTCTCTTGTAAGACACTATAACACCCTTTGTGATTAGAGTTGGATTGCTCCAAAAATGTCCCTAAGTAATGTAAGGGGATTAAGAGGGAGTATTTTGGAAGATATTGTACTTTGGAATGTTTGAGAGGAGTGTGTTTACAAAGGAATGGAGAGGGATTATTTATACTTTAATAGAGGGGTATTTTTAGAACAAAATATTTAATAAAATAATATATCAAAGGAAAAACTTGTAATATTGAATTTTTGACAAAATATATCATATATAAATATAATGTAATGGTTTTAAGACATTATATCGCCTTTATAATTCTAATTCATTAAATTATTAAAATGAAAAGTGAAGAAAAAAATCAAATTGATATTTTAATGAATCACTTTTGAATTTAGGTTTTAGAAAGTATTTTTTATGTTTTAAAAATATTTTTTTTTGTATTTTAATGACTCATTTATGAAATTTAATATATAATGGCGGAAAATAAAATTCTATAAAGGATGATTTCATTATTACATCATGAATTATTTAATTTAAGATTCATCTATTATGAGAAAAAATATATTTTTACTATTCACCTAAAAATTAAAGTATTTCAGCAAATTACCAAAAAATCACCCCAGTATAATTTTAAAATTATCATTTCAAAAATGATATTAATTTAATCAAAATAAATATCTAAAATAGGAAAAATATAATTTCTCATACCAAAATAATGATTTTTTCAAAATACAATATAGTACAGTTTATTAAAAATATTCCTTATTTTATTTGAGGTTTTTAATCATGATATTTATTTTATTGAAATATAATATATTTATTTATAGAAATTAATCATGATAAATGTTATTTATATCATAATTTATTATTTTTTGGTAAAATCTGTATTCTAATGGTCAAGTTACTATTCCAAATGATCAGGTTACTATTCCAACTGTCAGATTACTATTCCAACAGTCACATTACCTTATATATATACCACTCAATTATTTAATTCAATATTGAAATCAATTCCTCTTAAGGTTCTATATTTCCAATTTAAATAATTTTTCTTTTATTACTATTATTTTTTTTCTTTTATATGGTGTTGTTAGTGGGGCCAATATTTCTAATAGATTTGGTCGATCCATATTTTCTCATTTTAGATTTTCTATTTTATACTTTTTTCCAGTTGTAATGTTTGTAAATTTAATTGGATTCATTGGTGATTAATGTTAAAATAATTTTTAATATATTTTTTTATTGGTTTCTCTATATTTTTTATGTGTATAATATATAATAAAAAACAACACACATTTATTCAGGAAACAAATTTTACTAATAAACATTATGTCATAACAATGGGGTAAGAAATCTCTCGCCTCAACCTAAACGTACTATAGAACTTTATCTACCTATCTAATGAGGAGTAGTTGAGTCCTTCCTAGACTCTAGTACCTATCTTACTCCCCTACCACTAATATACTATGAGAAGTTCTAAAAAAACTTATGAAGATGTCCCATCCTTCCGCAAACATGGAACACCAAAGTGGTGAAAGAAAACTAAGATTTCTTGGGGTTTAACTTTTTAAATTGATGCACTACTATAGAATATGATCCAAAGATGTATTTCCACTACCCAAACTAGTCTTCATGTCATTTCCTTGGAAAAAACTGTCATAGAATCACTTCATTCCGCTAAAATAAGTGATCCTAGTTTACGCTGTGGAAATAGCCTGGCTACCTCTTGGGTCCTCTCTCAGATTATTTTCTTTGTTGAGTTCATGATTCATAAATTCTAAAAAGATAATCAGAATAAAAACATTCACCTATGACCTAACCTCATAGTGAATACCATCCTGAAAATGTTTATCCCGAGAGATCTCCTCAATAGCTAAATGTGGAACAAAGCATTGAAGGTTGGTGAAATGTTCAACGTAGTCCATCACTAATATTCAATCCTATATCAGATGCATGAACTAATGATACGTCTCACCCCTCAGCATATATGGATTTAAGTGGCTTAATAAATTCACCTCAAATTCCTTCCAAGATAACTCCTCCTCCTTCCCATCCTACTCTAGAATATCCCACCAATGTTTGGTAGGTCAACTTAGAATATACACAACAATATTCTCCCTCCTATCTGTGGGTGTCTCAAGATTCTTGAAGATTGTACAGATTGACTCAATCTATAACTCAACTACCTGGGAGCCTCACTCTCCAGTGAACATAGGTGGATGTTGTAGTTTAATCTCTCTTATCAACTCATACATCAAAGGCACGATGATAATAGTCTCATTTTCCATGGATTGGATGACCCTTAATAAGTATTTGTGATGATGAACATCCATTAGTTCCTAAGGATCTATAGGAAGCTCTATTTCATCTACATTAGGAGATAACTGATATCCACTCTCTTAGAACTCAACTCTAAGATGATGAGGACTCATTTTATCTACAAGAAAAACACACTCCTATAAAAATTGGCTAAAAATAAAGTCAACCTCAAGAGGCGATGCTAGTAGAGAACCATTACTCCGGGTCTTTCTAACCATGGATTATAAGTGTTTTATGATGAAATAATAGTTTATTTCATTCCATTTATCAAATATAATATATATATTATTTCACAATTCTTATTAAAATGTATATAACACATGCAATAAACATGTCCCTATCATGAACAATGCATGTCAATATATATATATATATATATATCCTTATGTGTCTATGATGATGCATGCATACTCATATCTCACCATAATGGTCCATGAGTGTATATATAAATAAACAATAACATCACAAAATAACAACATCACACAACATGTAAATCAAGCAATGTGAAATAACTTCAATTGTAACAAGAGACAAACAAAAACAATAATCCCATCCCTGGAACTCAAATTTTCCCCATAACAGGGGTTGGATACTCTAATGAATAAGATCATTAATAAGTCCCAATAGATCCTAGTCTCCTTTCTATTTTTTTTAAAAAAAAATCAATAGAAAATAACAAGTTGATCCTCTAATACCACTTTGTAATTTCCCCCAATCTGGTACTCTCTCACATGGTCAAAATGATTTGGTTATTAGACGTAAAGCATGCCTCCCCATATACCAGAGGCTATTGAATTATAGCGAGGCTGTGATATTTATAGTGGGGAGACTATACCCCCTTGTAAAACAAAGAGGAACTAAACCATAGTAATTAAAATTAGAGTAACAGAGAAATAGTGGAAATAATATATCATACAGCTTGGAAAATAAAAAAGGAACCTATAATGATGAATAATGTACTGAAAAGCTAAGATGTATCTAAAAGTAAAACTGAAACCAATATAAACAAAACAATCAAATCTAATTAAAAAATCCCAAAGGCTCTGGTCCCGATCCCCATGTCAAACCCATCTCCAAAATCCATCCCATTTAGTAAGAAACAAAAGAATCAACAATAATTTCCCTTTCCTTTGTCCAAACCTGCATCCATGTAATCTGCTCGAGTACCAAACGGTTCCCAAATAGGGTGTGAATAAAACTCAGTAGGTCGAAACCATAATTATATGAAATAATGTAATAAATAGGTGTATTAATTAACTAATTAATATAATATATCAATTAACCTTTTTCAAAACCATGATGAAATGTCTCTGAGCATGTAACACAACCATTCCATCCATATCCATATACCATGGAAAAATCAAACTATCAGGTAGATCTCTATGTATAATAATTTCATCCTCCGATCATCAACCTATATAAATGCATTTCAGCATGTGTCCTTGGGTGTAGCCTGGTATATAAGCATTTCAACAAGTATCACTGGGAATTGCCTACTTTATATGCATTTCATCCTCTAAGAAAATCCATATATATAACAATTTTAGCATGTATCACTGGTCGAAGCCTACTATATAACAATTTAAACACTACTAGGATATCTCTATATATAATCATTACATCACCAACTCAACAATCATAATAGAATGGATATCATAATATCACATCATAAATCTGAATGGTTAATTATGAAAATTACCATTTTTCATTCAAATAATATTTCATTTATCTATCAAATTGTCAGCCATCATATCAATAATCAATAATAGATTACCTATGGATTCTACATCAAGCAATCACCTAAGGTATCATGTCATACTCACCATGATTTAAACCATTAGCCAAGTTCTTTTTACTGAAATGTTTTCTCACCCAACTTGTATCCATAATACAGGTTGCATCAACCATTGAATCTAAATGAATCAAATCCACCATTTAATATAAATAAAATGATTATTTAAAGTTCACTTTTCATGGTCATAATCAAAATATTTCATATAATTCACAATTAAATATACCATAGGGTTAGGTTTAGTCTTCATACCATTAACATGTGATTAAATCAATGCTTTTAATGACAAAATCAATTAAAGAAGAAGTCACAGAAGATCACAAGAAGAACCTAGATTAACCCAAAACATGATCAACTCCCTAAACAAAACCCATGATCAAAAGATGTAAACTAAAATGAAAAGTAATTATGGGTGAGAAGAGGGAAACCAAGGTGAATAAACTCACCAATGTTCGAATGTGAAAATGGGACATCTGGAAGGGGGGAAGGTAATTCAAAATTTCCTAGAGTTCACCCAAGGAGCGAGAGAGGAGATGACATAATAAAAAATAATGAGATTCTTAAGTACACTACACACTTAAAACTAATGGTTATGAGAAATACATGATGTGTAATCCGTCCATGTCATTTATTTCCTCAGTTTTAAGTTATGTTGGAAAAACCGTTTTCCTCGGGTTAATATTTATTTTGATCAACATTTACAGGATGTGAATCGGGTTCACAACATGTAACCACATCACATCATAAACTAGTTCATGAAATTTTTCTAGAAATAGTCACATGTCATGTAACATCTACAAAACATATAATTTTTCATTGAATAGTTTTCATACTAGCTTCTATAAAAGTGACCAAACCACCTATAATCCATTTAAACTCATAGAAAACCCATGTAATCCCATTTAAAATATTTATACATGGAATCCATTAATTTAAATAAACATACATGCCTAAAATTAACGTTATTTTCTCCAAAAAAGGCTCTCTTTCATCAAATAAGACTTAGTCACTAAGGCTTAATTACAAAGGAAAACCCAACAAAATATGTTCAATGAAAACCTCAGAGTGTGACATACCTAGAAAAACATGGGATCTTATAATGATCTTTATTTTGAAAAGTTTTTATTATGTTTCATCCCTTATAGAAAAAATTATTTATATATAAAAACTTGATATAGAGTGATTTATTTTAATATTTTTAAATGAATGTTGCTTCTTTTATAAAATTAACATTTGTTAGGGTAAGGTGAATTTATATAAAAAAATTTTTTATCATATTACACAAACTATGTAATAGAAATTGATAATGAAACTAATTCACATAACTCATGCCACACCCAATTATGGCATCATTGGCTTGGTCATGTAAATGAAAAATGTGTAACTAAGTTATTCCAAAATGGATATTTAGATTCTTTTGAACAAAAACCAATTGGTATGTGTCACACTTGTTTATACGGTAAAATGAATAAAGCCCCATTTAGTAGAAAAAGTGAAAGGTCTAAAGAGATTCTTGAATTAGTTCATACATATGTTTGTGGAAAACTTCCTATTGAGGCAGGGGGTGGGTTCTTATACTTCATAAATTTTACCGATGATTTGAGTAGAAATGAATATGTCTACTTAATGAGGTATAAGTCTGGTTCTTTGGATAAATTAATGAAATAAAAGAATGAATATGGGAACCAAATTGGTAATATGATTAAGAAAATCCTCTTAGAACTTGGTGGAGAATATCTCAATCAACAATTAATTGATTACTTATATGAGTTTGGGATACTATATTAACTCACTCATCCGTATACACATTAGTGGAATGATGTAAGTGAAAGGAGGAACAACATCTTGTTGGACATGGTGAGATCAGTGATGTGTCATGAGAGTATTCGATTATTATTTTAGGGATTTTATTTACAATAAAGCACCACAAATATTAAAAAAAGTTTCAAATAAAGTGATAAATAGTATATAAAGTTCCAAAGGATCGAATAATAACTCAGAAGTGGGGTTGAATTAGTTTTTCACTTTTATAAGTTTCAATAATTATAAAAATATTAAACCCTAAAACTTTTTAAAGTTTATATCCTTATCATCTTCTTATAAATACTAATGTGTGAAAAATTAGTAAAAAAAGTAAAGAACATTATATTTATATGGTTCGACCTCCGTGTTAGAACCTATATCATTTTTATAGAGACTCCTATAGGTCTATAGAAATTCACTAAAATGAATAAGTGAATACAACTTGTGCCAACTCCCATTAGACACATTTTATTCCCTAATTGTAATGATTATACAGAATCCTATTGGTTTATAAATTATTTCTTACCAAAAATTGAGATAAAAAAAATAAAAATACTTTTTTCAAACAACACGATAAACTGTCAGCTCTGAATCCTCATTATGATGTGGTTGGGTCTGATTCTCTCCATCTGATAGGGCATTGTCCAAAGGACTCAATCTGATGAATTCTGTCTGATGGACTCAGTTTGATGAATCCATTATCAAAATGCATTACTCAAACTCATCTCAAATTCTCAGTCCGATCTTACTCAGTCCAATAAACAAAATTTTAGATGTCCAAACTTCTAATGAGATTTCAATATGTAAAGATAACATTGAAATGAATTTTGTAGTGCTCTTCTTTTTCCAATAACATAAAAAAGTTTAAAAGTATGAATATACATTTCTTCTATTTATAGCCATCCCAAAAAGGCAGATTTAAGAAACTAAAAATCTTTTCCCACTCACTCAAATAAAAAAAAAATCCAATATCTATACATATTTTAATTTCATGTTTGACCACTTAAACTCTTCACAAATAATATTAAATCTTCTTATGCCTTATTTATAATAATTCTTCTCAGACTTATTAACTTTTATTCAGTATAATGGAAATTACTCAACTCATTATGATGGAACTTCCTCTTCTCATTATGATGAAACTATTTCATCTCATTATAAATTGAATTTCCTCATTATATTTACTCTAATTAACTTTCATTCTCAGATTCAGTGTGATTGAATTTCCTTCTTAGAGTCAGTATTGATTGAATTTCCTTCTTAGAGTTAGTATGATTGAATTTCTTCCTCAGAGTCAGTTTAATTAACTTTCCTCCTCAGATTTTACATCATAGAAATTCCTCAGCTTCAATCCAATGGAATACTCATAATGATGGAATTATCACTATGATGGAATTTTATTTATTATGGAAAATCCAATCTACCACTTTGATATACATCAAAACTCATCAACTATAACTCATTCATACTTCTAAAAAATTCAATCCTCAGTACTTCTAGATCTGATGAATACTTTTTTCATTATTCCCAGAATCAATAAAATCGTTATGATTCCTCTATTTCTTAAAAATATTTTATCATTATAGTTTTCCCGATTTAAGAGAACTTCAATTTTATCAAAGTACTATATGACTTTTTTAGGAAAGTATTACGACTCCCCTTACTTTCAACACCTTCTTTATTTCCAACAAAAACTCAATATTATTGGTTGTACCTATTATCCCCCTTTTCTTCATAAGGATCACATCACAAGTGTTACAGACAACTTATGATATTTGAGAATTACAAACTAGAAAAGATATATTTTACTGAAGGTTAGAAAGTTTAAGAAATTTCTAACTCATGACATCAATTTCATCATTAAACCTCTTAAGAAACATTCTAACATTCTAACCAACATTGAGTCCAATGAAACATTAACTTCATGTCAATGGATCTAAGACTGATGGTGTGTCTAATAAGAAACTCTAACATTTTTATGAAATCTATGAATGGTGGTGATCATTTCGATACTTTTAATCGGGTGTTTCTTATTCCAATCCTCTGTGTCTATAAAACAACATTCTCAAAAACAATACTTTTCTCCCCCTTTATGTTTGGGTTCGAACATTCAGAAACATTAACTTTTTTGTCAAAAACATTTTTTTGTAAATTATTAGTTATCAAAAAATACAAAAATTTATTAAAAATAAAACATCACAAAGGTTCTTCAATCTCCCCATTCTGATTTTTTAACAACATGCATTAATAACCTTTTAAACTCTATGAAAATATTAACAATTCAACTTTTCTAAACAACTCAAGTTTTTTTAATTTTACCAAAACATGTCCTTTATTAAAAGAGTGTTTAGACACAACACAAATAGATAAAGTATTTTTTTTTGTAAAAAATCTGTCCCTTGGTGAGAAGAAAATTGTATGTACATAGTAAGATAAAATCCCCCTAACTTTTATATTTTCTCACTTTTATTTTTCTAAAAATTTTATTTTCCTCTCCTCCATTATCTGATAAACACAACATCATATTCACAAAATAAAGATCATAAAAACTTCTTATATAGTACAATGTTGTTACTTTTTCTCCCCCGTTTTTTAATATAATCCAAATCATGGTAGGGGACTTCTTTATTTGTTTTAGGAAGTCATTATAAGAGGATGAACATGAATTTTCAACCTCAACTCTTCAAACCATTATTTTGGAGTTGACTTTGTAAAGATATCAATAATTTTGTACTTCATCGAGAAATATTCCAAAAAAACATCTATAGCAATAACTTTTTCTTTTATAAAGCGAAAATTTATATTTATGTGTTGTGATCTTGAATGTTGGACCTGATTTTCAGAAATATCAATTGCAATATGATTGTTATAAAGTGTCTTTAAAAGTATATAAACCTTTATATTCAAATATTCAAATTGAAATTTAATTAAAAATATCTTAGTACATACTTGAATAGTCACAACATATTTTAATTCCACTTTTCTAAATGTTACTGAACTTTATTTCATACTATGAAAATATACATAAAATTCACCTAAGAAAAATGTTTCTTTTTAGGTTAATTTTATATCATAACAATCTCTAGCCTAATCAATATTATTATAACCATGAAACTTCATCTCATAATTTATTTTTTATAATAATCCTTTTGAATTTGTTCCTTTGACATATCTCAAAATTATCCTTTCTTCCATCATATTTGACTCATTCAGATTACTTTGATACCTAGCACACAAATTTATAGCATAAACAATATCACGATGAGGTTATAAGGTAATGTATACTTATTATCATCTTCCAAAAGCCTTTTCAATTCACACTTTTTCCAGACTCATCATTAATCATCTTCATCCTCACTGAGATAGGAGTAGAAACTTCTTTATATTGTACAATTCCAAATTTTTGTAACAATTACCTTGCATACTTTTCTTAAGATAAGAAAATTTATGTTTCATTATATTGAACTTGTAAGAAAAAGAAGAGAGTTAATTCTCACAACATTGATATTTCAAAATTCTTTTGCATTTCTTCCGAAAATTATTTACAAAAATTTTCATCATCCTTGTAAAAAATTATATTATCCACATGAACAAATAAAAGTAGAGTTCCAAAGTCATCATCTTTCATATATATGTTTCTGTCAACTTTTCCTTTTGAAAAAATCATCATTATCCAAAAATATTCAATATTAGAATTACATGAATGTGGATCTTGTTTTATCCCATATTAATCCTTCTTCAATATAAAAACTGTGTTTTCATCCTTATCATGTATAAACTCAAAAAGTTGCTCATTGTAAACTTCATCTTCAATTTATCCAAATTTATATCTATCTAATACGCTGTGTAATTTTGATGAGAAGGTACTACTCAAAACATTATAATAGTTTCTGACCATTAAATAGGTGAAAATGTTTCATCAAAATCTCCACCTTCCACCTGTTCATAGCCTTTATAAAAAATCCTAGTTTTGTTTCTTGAAACTTCTCCATATTCCTTAAAAATGTTTCTATAAACCCATTTTTTTGTTAACTTTTTCATATTTCAGAAATAAAAAAAGATCATGTGTTTCATTTTTCTCAATTTGATCTAACTCTTCATTTATAGAATTCACCCATTCTTTGTGTTGAATAGATTATGAGACTGTTTCTGTTTCAAATTTTGAGATGAGTGAAGTTTTATTTTCTAATCTCACCTTTCTTCTAGCCTGAACTAGTGCCTTATAATTCCCCAAAATATTTTTAGTCTCAAATTTTTTTTAATGTAGAAAATTTCAGAGTTCCTCTTCCATATTCACTTTCCTCATCACACGATTCATCCGAATCTTCATGAAAATTACTTTTATCACTTTCATTTTCATTGGAAAATTTCAGTTTTTCTTCCTCAAAATCCTCAAAAAAATTTGTTAAATACGTGTGATTCTCAATAACTTCCACATGATATGATTCCACCATATTTTATAAACATTTTTTCTAACATTTGTAACTTCTTCCACTGGGTGAATAATAAAAGTTCCTTCCTTATCTTTCTCATCAAACTTTCCCCGATCCAAATTTATTATTTTAAGTAAACATGGGATTCCAAAAACATTTATGTATATCTATAAATAAAATTTAATCATATAAAATTTCAGAAGAACTCATGTTGGTTTCCAAACATAATTTTTTTTTCAAACAAGTAAAATAATACTAACAACATCACTCTAGTAGAACTTTGAATGTTTTTATTCTTCTCACATGATTCTTCCCATTTCCTCCAAACCTATATTATTTCTTTCTACTACTCTATTTTGTTGTGGGGTATATAGAGAACTATACTAATGTTTAATACCATAATCTCTAAGATAAGTTTTGAATGTATTTATTGTAAACTCAATACCATTATCCATTCTCAATTTCTTTATATAAACCCCCATCTCTTTCTCAATATCGTTTTTAAAATACCTGAACATTTCTATAGGCTCTGAGTTGTGTTTCAAAAACATGATGTTTGTCATTTGAGCGAAATCACCATTAAAATAGATAAATTATAAATTTCATTTTTTTATTGATGTCTCAATGACCCACATAAATTGGAGTTAATAACCTTAAGAGGCCCGGTAGATGGAATCTCAACATTATTATGACTTTTATTAGTCATCATCCCTTTATATCAAGTAAAACATAAATATTCCTCTCTTTTTTCCAATTTTGGAAAATTTTGTACATAATAAACTTTAGAATTTTTTTTCACTATTTTCTTCCCATGTTGTAAAAGTCTTTGGAACCACAACTTATTCTCATATTTCTCATTTAGATAAAATGAGTTTTTAAATTCTCTAACTTGAAAAATATTTACACTAGTTCTTTCTCCTTTTGTAAAAAATTCTCAATGTTTCACACTTCTGATAACACATGACTTTTTTCTGAAAATCACTTATTTTCCATCATCACAGTGTTGACATACAGTAGGTAAATTATGTTTTAACACATTAATAAATAAAAATTCCTAAGATTTTAACTTTTATTCTTCAATCTCAATCATTATGATTCCTATGATTTTTAAAGAACGATTATTCTCAAAGGTAATATAACCTCCTTCATGATTTTCAACATGTTTAAAGATTTTAAAATCAAGTATCATGCATGAAAAACAACCACTATCAAGTATCCATGGTTTGTTATTTTTTACTTTCTTTCAAGGAAGTCTCAAAAAAAAATATTTCCTCAAATTTATTCATCCTAGCTTCATTTTCATTATCTCCTATAAGAAAATTATTCTAGAAGGAGTTTCACACATCGTTCAACATGATGAAAAGTCAAATTACATCTTCCATAAACTTATTCCAGAAATTTAAATTGATTTTTTTGGAATGTTTCTAACTTCTTGTGATTTTTCTTTTCTAACTTCTTGTGTGTTAGGAAAGTTATTCATTCTAATTTCACTATTTCTTTCACTCTATTCAAATATTTTTTTGGGAAGTGATATGATATGCCAAAAATTATAATTCATGTGCCCTTGTATTCTATATTACCAATAGAATCCATCAAATCTTAATTTTTTATTAATGTATGATCTTTCTTTGTAAAAAAATTATGAGGATGATAAATCCTTCATACTCCTAACATACTCTGGGTGTATACCATAATTCTTTCTATGTGAGTTTTAAAATTTTGTATATGTGACATGTTTATCACATTCTTTCTCCACCCAAACTTTCATATTAATTTTCTTATCACATGAAATGATAGAAAAATCAGATGAAACATTATTTTTGGTGTTTGATGAATTCACCTAATTCTTTATTTGAGATTTCTCATCAAATTTATAAGACTTATATTTTACTGTAAAATCTTTGATAAATTTTCATGCATCATTATCAAGTAATTTATAGAATAATTAAGTTTATACTGAAACTTATTGACTTCTTTTTCCTTATATTACACTTTCTTATTGAGATCTTAAACCATCCTTCAATGTTTAGTGATTATTAGTTTGTAAATTAAGAGCTCTTAAATGTATTCATCATCAAACTTGATGACATAATTTCATAATTTAGAAACTTCTTCACAATATTTCTTCATTACTCTAATTTCATCCTTGATATTTCTGTTCTTCTCAATACATAATATAAGTTATGTTTTGAGTTGATACTCTCTATATAATTCTTCACCACATTGTTCACTATCTATGGAATATTTTATTTTCTAAAATTTGGAAATGAAGGTTATAAATTTCTTTTCACTTTCATATTTTGAAGAATTTTTTTTAGTTGAGTATTATTCAACTTTATTACTTGTCATAATTATTTTGTTTCTAGTAGACTTATTCTTGTGTTTTTTGGATGAATTTTTATCTTCATAACTTTTGTTTCACTTCTTTCATCAAGCTGTTTCATCAGAATATTCTCGATACTCACTAAATTTCTTCTTAGGTAAATTCATAGTAAACTGTCCAATTACACCATAATTAAAAATTTTAAGAGTATGTTTACCACCATAATTTCATCTTCCTCTACTATAGTTTTTAGATATAAGAGGCGTGTTTTTTTTCGTTCAACATTTCACCCTCTTTATCTTCAATGTAGCGAGGATCATCATGTCAATCATTCTGAATTATCATATTTCTCATTGATTCAAAATCTATTTCATCTTTCATATTTTTTTATCATTGGATATTTTCTCCCTTCATAAGTAATAGTAAATTTAATCATTTCGTCAATAAATAAATCATCTTTAACTTATAAAGAGAAAATTTTAGAATCAAACCTATCTGGAAAGTTTCACATGATTTTCTTCACAATTGTAGAATCTTACAAGACATCTCCAAAACCTGTAATGTTGGAAACTGTAAAATCTCAGACCAGGTTTCACACACCAATGCCTCCAATCGGTCAGTCACACGACCTCGGTCATGCCTCTCCATATGTCTGAGGCTATATATTAGTAGTAAGGTTATGATATATTGATCAAGGGGAGACTTTACCCTCTTTTATCAGAGTAAATACACCATCAAAACAATAATAAACAATCTATTAATAACAAGTAATCATAACCTAAAAGAACCAGTATCACAAGATGACCAAAAATGAAAATACAATATCAAAAAATAAATAATAAAATATTTCATGCCAATGTACTTGTCAAGTGTCTAAAATGAAACCCAAAATAAAGTCATTGACAACTCCCACAAGCAGGTCCCGAATAGTGACTAGTTCCCTCATCCATGCTCCATCTAATATCAATGATGTAACACATGTTATTTTCCTTTAACCTCTATAGAATGCACAAACTCTATTTAGGTACCGATCAGGCAACCCAAGTAGTGTGTGAGTAAAACCAGTAAGTGTCAAGCCCCCTCCCAGAGGGGCACATGTCGTGACTCCCGAATCCCACCTCATATAGGATAGGGGCTAGTGACTCGCAATGAGAAGGTGTATCACTGAAATGAGAGGCCTTAGCTTAACTACATGTACAGAAACACACATCTCCAAGCCTATAAAATGATGAAATATAAAAGCAATTAAAAACCCATGCATTCATACATCTAAATTTTATAACCACAGTATATAAGAAAGTAGTATAAAGTAAGTAGGGCCAAATACATGCCCACCACAAAGAGTCTGAAAACAAAAGTACAACCTAAAAGTAAGTATTGGGACTGCTTTCAGAAAGGTGTAGGAACACACCTCAGTTTTTCTGGTCTCATTAAGCACCGTCTGGTCCTGGTCCTCTTAAGACTCTATCAAAATTTCAATCTTCTACACAAGACATGACATATGATGGAAAACACCATGTATGGGTGGGTATATCAATACTTAGTAGGACACCCCAAAAGCAAAAAATATACTTGTAAAACTAATATTTTACACATTTTTTATATGAATTTTAATTTTTTAACCCTCCTAATTTATCAATTTGAGCTTATATGGATCAATTTTGGATTTATAGTGTGTTTTGAGCTAAAATGTAAAATGTGCTTATATTCTGAATTTTTGATATATTTTTCCGTCAAGGGTTTTTTGGTCATTTAAATAAAACTATAATTCCAAATTGAATGATTATTTTTTTCGAATACTTATTTTAATTTCATTATCTTTTTCTTCTAGACTAGAGTCTTATTCGAATATCTAATGTCCAGAAAAAATCATTGTGGTTTTGAAATTGTATGGGCTAACAGTATGGACCCCACCTCAGTACCGGATGTATAAATCAGGATACACACCTAAAATGGAGTTGATTATAAATGTATATGATTTTGGAAACATATAAGAACTACCTAATAAAATTTCATGGATTTTTTCTCCCATTATAGTGGCAAAAAGATGTTATACATTGAAGGAAGCATCCTGGAAAATTCATCTAGAAAAAAATACATTGTCAATAAAAAATACATAAATCCCTCTATAAGAGTCCAATTAATATGAAATATTGAGGTCAAATAAAAAATTCATTTATTAATAACTTTTATGAAGGATGGAATATGATAATCATCAATTTATATTGCAAAAAATTTTCAAACTTGAGGAGGACAATTTCATCCTATTAAAGTAGGGGAGATCCCCCCTCTCATCTCATCCCATTTTCAATCACATTTATTCCAAGGAACCAAGGGGAGACCTCCACCAAGGGAGGTAGTTCACAAATCATTACCTAATTATATTATTAAATTTTTTATTTTCTTTATTTTTTTAGATTTCAATTTTAATTTAGATTTTTAATAAATTCATGCCTGGTTTTTATTTTTGTGTTTTCTTCCACCCAACCACCCACCTTTCTTCTCCATATTTTATCCTTATTTTCTTCTTTTTTATTCTCATACTATCAACCATTACCTCTTACCCTAAAAAATGATATACTTACTCAATCATTGTCTTGGGGGAGTTATGTGTCAATTTCATTTATTCTACAGCAAAATTCTTCTGTTTTATAATGTTTTTGAAGAAAAAGAGTGGCGTGCATGTGTGTGGTGAAAGACCACAAGGAAACTAAACTCAAACTCATTTCTGTTATTTTATTAAATTTTTTCCCCCCTTATACTGAATACAAGATCTTAATATGATGGATTTTAGCCATTCAGTGGTTGAAATGGCATACGATAGAGCCAGGTCATGGAAGTTGTCACACTCACGATTGAGTTGTTCCATCATCCTTGATTAAAGTAGGAGGGGGTTATGATTTCTAAATACAATCAAGATTTCTCACCAATTAATAAAAGAATACTAATTCAAGATGTATATCTGAAAATTGAGTTATCAAACATTATTTAAACACCCACTACTAAAAAAACGGGCCTTATCAGTGCTCAAAACAGGATTTATTAGCGCTAAAAAATCATGATAAAGCATAGCGCTGATAAAGGGTGGTACCCTTTATTAGTGCTAAAAATCCCTGATAAAGGAAGCCTTTATCAGCTCTCTTTTAGCACTGATAAATGTACATTTTATCAATGTTAAGAGAGTGTTGATAAATGTTTATTTTATCAACTCATTTTTACCGCTGATAAAGGCTTCTTTTATCAGCGCTAAAAAAGCACTGATAAAAGCCATGTCTGCTACAAAAAAAAATTCTACAGCCGCACACCCAAACAACACCTACAAATAATTCATCATGTATACCGATACAAAATTAACACCTAAATCATAAGACAATCACACCAGGTATACCCATACACCATTAACACATAATTCATAAGTTAATTAAATACATAACGAAATCTATTTAAAATTCAAGGGGTTTGGGAGGTTGTTCAGGGGTTTCGGGTGGCAGTCCAGGGGGGGGGGGGTAGGGGGTGTTCGGGTGGATGTGGGTGTCCAAGGGGGGTGGGGCGGTCCGAGAGGTTGGGGGTTGTCCAAGGAGGGTGGTGGTGTCTGGGAGGTGGGGGTGTCTAGGTGGTGGGGTGGTGTCTAGGTGGTAGGGTGGTGTCTAGGAGGGGGGTGTCTAGGTGGGGGGGGGGGGGGGGGTTGTCCATGGGTTGGCCTAGTGCCCAGGGTGTCGGGGGGGGGGGGATTTCCAGGAGGTGGGTGGGGTGTCTGGGGGGTCGCGGTAGTCTTGGTGAATGGTGGGGTTGTCCAAGGGGGCTGAGGTGGTGTCCAAAAGGGTGGGATTGGGGAGTCCAGGGGGATCGGGGTGTCCAGGGGGTGAGGCTATCCTGGGTTATGGTGGGCAGTCCAGGGTTTTGGTAGGGATGTCCAAGGGGGGTGGGTGGTGTACAAGGAGGGGGTGTCCAGATGGGGGGGGATGTCTATTGGGTGTCCATGGGGGTGGGCTGGTGTCCAGGGTGTCAGGGGGCTTTTTAGGGGTTGGGGTATGTCTGGGGGGGGGGGGTCCAGGGGGTTGGTGGGGCTATCCAAGGGGGTGGGATGGTGTCTGGGAGGGTGGGGGTATCCGTCCATGGGTGGGGTGTCCAGGGGGTTGGGGTATGCAAGTGGTAAGGTGGTGTCAAGGAGGGGTGGGGGTGTTACCCAGGGGTGGTGGTTGTCCAGGGGTGGGGGTGTTCGGGGGGATATCTGAGGTGGGTGGGGGGATGTTCATGGGAATGTCCATGGGGATGGGGGTGTCCAGGGGGTGGGTTGGCGTCCAGGGGGGTGGGGGCAGTCTAGGGGGTTGGTGGGGTTGACTCTTACATGTCAGAAAGGATCCATGGATCATTATCATAAAGGATCAAGATAATCTGAATGCATTTGGTCTCATTTTCGTAGGTCAGTTGTTGTTTTCACTTAAAATTGTGTCCAATTTAAACAGAATAGATACCCTTTGAGTGGTACTGGCCACACCATGCCTCATATTTATAATGGGATTACTTGTAAATTCCACAAAGGACCTGTGGATCGATCTCCTAAAATATCTAGTCAATCCAAATGTGTTTGGTCAAATTTCTGTAGGTCATTTGTTGTTTTCACTTAAAAATTTGTCCATTTTAAACAAATGTGAGACTCTTTGAGTGGTACCAGCCACACCATGCCTCAGATTGATGCGGGGATAACACTTTCACGTCAAAAAGGTCATGTGGATCATTCTCCTAAAGGATCAAGACAATCTGAATGCATTTGGTCGAATTTCAGTAGGTCAATTGTTGTTTTCACTTAAAAATATGTCCATTTTAAACAAAATCGAGACCCATTGAGTGGTAGCGGCCACACCGTGCCTCGGATTGTGGCGAGTATGACTTTAGCATGTCCCCAACACACCCATGGATCGTTCTTTTAAAGTATAAACACAATCCAAATGCGTCTTGTCGAATTTCCGTAGGTCAATTGTTGATTTCACTTAAAATTTGTCCAATTTAAACAGAAGAGAAAACTTTTGAGTTGTACCGGCCACACCGTACATCGTATTGAGGCGAGAATTACTCATACATGTCCCCAATGGAACTTTTGATCGTTCTCTTAAATGATCAAGACAATCATAATGCGTTTGGTCAGATTTTCGAAGGTCAGTTGTTGTTTTCACTTAAAATTTTGTCCATTTTAAAGAAAAGAGAGACCCTTTGAGTGGTACCAGCCACATCGTGCCTCAGATTGAGGTAGGGATGACTCTTTCATGTCACAAAGGACCTGTTTATCATTCTCATAAAATATCTTGTCAATATGAATGCGTTTGGTTGGATTTTTGTAGGTCAATTTTTGTTTTCACTTAAAAATCTGTCCATTTTAAACAAAAGAGAGACCATTTGAGTGGTACCGACAACAAAGTGACCTGAATTGTGGAGGGGCTGACTCTTACATGTCACAAAAGACCCATGTATAATTATAATAAGGGATCATGACAAACCAAATGCATTTGGTTTGATTCTCATAGGTCATTTATTGTTTTCACTTAAAATGTGTCCAATTTAAAAAAAAGAGATACCCTTTGAGTGGTACTGGCCACACCATTCCTCGGATTGAGGCAAGGATGACTCGTACATGTCCCAAAGGACCTATGTATCATTCTACAAAAAAATTTAGACAATCTGATTGCATTTGGTCAAATTTCCTTAAGTCGTTTTTTTCACTTAAAAATTTGTCCATTTTAAACAGAAGATAGATCCTTTGAGTGGTACCGGCCTCACCGTTCCTCAGATTGAGGTGTGGATGACTCATTCACATCCCCAATAAACTCTTGAATCGTTATCTTAAAGTATCTACAGAATCGGAATGTGTTTGGTTGGATTTCCGTAGGTCAGTTGTTTTTTTCATTTAAAAATATGTCAAATTTAAATAGAAGAGAGACCCTTTGAGTGGTACCAACGACACCGTGCCTCGGATTGAGGCGGGGATTACTCATAAATGTCCCCTACGCATCCATGGATCATTCTCTTAAAGGATCAAGACAATATGAGTCCATTTTGTTCGGATTTCTGTAGGTCAGTTGTTGTTTTCACTTAAAATTGTGTCTGTTTTAAAGAAAAGAGAGACCCTTTGAGTAGTACCGTCCACACCATGCCTTGGATTGAGGCAAAGATGACTATTGTATGTAAAAAAATGACCCTTATATCGTTCTCATAATGGATCAAGACAATCCGAATGCGTTTGGTCAGATTTCCTTAGGTCAGTTGTTGTTTTCACTTAAAAATATGTCCATTTTAAACAAAAGAGAGACCCTTTGAGTGGTACCGGCCACACTGTGCCTTGTATTGAGGCGTGGTTGACACATACATGACACAAAGGACCCATGTATCATTATCATAAATGATCTAGATGATACGAATGCTTTGGTCATATTTTCATAGGTCAGTTGTTCTTTTCACTTAAAAATGTGTCCAATTTAAACAAAAGAGAGCCCCTTTGAGTGGTACCATCCACATTGTGCCTCGGATTGATGTAGGTATGACTTGAACACATAAAAAATGACCCTATTTCGTTCTCTAAAATATCAAGACAATCCAAATGTGTTTGGTCAAATTTCGGTAGTTCAGTTCTTGTTTTCACTTAAAAAGTCTTCCATTTAAAAAAAAAAAGTGAGACCGTTTGAGTAGTACCGGCCACACTCTGCCTCGGATAGAGTTGGGGATGGCTCGTGCATATCCCCAATGCACCCATGGATAATTATCTAACAGTATAAAGACAATACTAATGCATTTGGTCAGATTTCCATAGGTCAGTTATTGATTTCACTTAAAAATTTGTCCAATTTAAATAGAAGACATACCCTTTGTGCGGTATCGGCCACACTGTGCCTCATATTGAGGCGGGGATGACTCTTGAATGTCCTAAAAAACCCATAGATCATTCTATTAAATGAATAACACAATAATAATGTGTTTGGTAGGATTTTTGTAGGTTAGTTGTTGTTTTCACTTAAAAATTTGTCCAATTTAAACAGAAGAGAGACCCTTTGAGTGGTACTCACCACACCGCACCTTGGATTGAGGCAGGGATTACATGTACACATCCCCAACGCACAAATGTATTGTTTTTCTAAATTATCAAGAAAATATGATTCATTTTGTTCTAATATTCGTAGGTCATTTGTTGTTTTCTCTTAAAAATATGTCCATTTTAAACAAATGTGTGACCCTTTGAGTGGTACTGGCCACACTGTGCCTCAGATTTAGGCAGGTATGACTCGTGCATGTCCCCAATGCACTAGTGGATCATTCTTTAAAAGGATCAAAACAATCAGAATTTTATTGGTCAGATTTTCATAGGTCAGTTGTTGTTTTCACTTAAAAATATGTCCAATTTAAACAGAAGAGAGACCCTTTGAGTGGTACCGGCCACACTCTGCCTCTGATTGAGGTGGGGATTACTCGTACACATCCCCAACACACCCTTGGATCATTCTCTTAAAGTATCAAGACAATATTAATACATTTGTTCGGATTTCCGAAGGTCATTTGTTGTTTTCACTTAAAATTGTGTCCATTTTAACGAAAATAGAGACCCTTTGAGTGGTACTGGCCACACCATGCCTTAGATTGATGCGGAGATTACTCATTCACGTCACAAAGGACCCGTGAATCGTTCTCATAAAGCATCAAGAAAATATGAATGTGTTTGGATGGATTTCTGTGGGTTAGTTGTTGTTTTCACTTAAAATATGTCCATTTTAAACAAAAGAGAGACCCTTTGAGTGGTACTGAACACACCGTGCCTTGGATTGATGCGGGGTTGACTCTTACACATAAAAAAGGACCGATGGATTGTTCTCATAAAGTATCAAGACAATCATAATGCGTTTGGTCGGATTTCCATAGGTCATTTGTTGTTTTCACTTAAAAATATGTCCATTTTAAACAAAAGATAGGCCCTTTGAGTGGTTCATCATTCATGCATGTTGTTAGTGTATATCATATGTTAAAATGGAGAATTGACCCAATGGAGAAAAGAAGGCTTTATTTAATAAAAATTTCAATATTCCAATGAACATTTACATACAACAATGTGTCATCTTTTGATCCCCTAAACCCCTCTCAAATATGACCGCCAATTATACACATCCCCAAGTCAGATCTTCAGGTTATTTTTGTACAATCTATCATCAGGTACGTGGCCCACTCATTTATGAACATATCTATATCATCTTGTGATTATGAGGCTTTTCAGCAGTCAGAGTGGTACTGAAAAATATAAAAGTAAATAATTAATAAATAAATAAATTTAACTCGTAGTTGTTTTTGAAAATACCTCTTTAGGGAAGCTTGTTTTTTGATGAAAAATTATCTCCTTCATAAATTTACAAACATAATAACTACAATAATTATATTCTGTTTATTTTGGAAAATGCAAAAAAAATGATCATTAGGAGAATAAGTAACTTGTGTTGATATGTGTTTGTATAGTGAAATTTTATTATATAAACCCTGATATTTTTCCAGACGTAGTACTTGCTCGCTGCCTTATGCTTAGCCCTTGTCCTCATTCCTTTTTTATATGATAATTATACATTACCCTATCATAACATAATCCTGAGGAAAAGATAATATAAATTATATTACTTGATGTTTAGACATAAAATGTAGGATATAATGTCTTACAGATTAACAAACTCCATCATGTGTGGTCGGTTTGATTGATATCCTTGCTTTGAATCCAGAAAATAAATCGTTGGAGTATCCATGTTCACCGCAATTAGCATCAAATGATGCCTAAAAACACAAAAAAGAATAAGTAATAAAATATGTCAAAATATAATTTATATGATTTAATCATAGAGTTTTACCCCTTCATGGTTGGTATTAAAAATATTCTGTCATCTATAATCTTGCTTTCAAATGTTTTCAGCAATCCGTTGACTATTTCATTCTTTTTTGATGGATCTATTTTTGTCAGATGTGATGATGTGGTATGAGGACTAACGAGTCCAAATCTTGGCTCGTGTTAAAATTCCTTCAATTTTTTTCATATATAAATCTGTCAACAATATAAAATGCATTAAGTCATAATTTTCACATTAGATCATCTTTTAGAAAATCAATTCACAGAAACGTACCTCATATATATATTTACAACTGTGATTCCTAGCCAACCATTTTCAAGGTTCTCATTTACATATTCAGTTACAATGAAATCTTGACGTTCCACGATGTATATATTCTCTTCGAAAATCACTATATGACTACTACCACATCTTAGCTTCATATCCACATGTGCCTTCAATTCTATAAAATGTTGACAGAGAACTTGTGGTGTTATTGTGCTTTGAGTAGTTCGTTGGGATCGGTTGGATGATACTTAAGATGGTTTTGAGCCAAAAATTGTAACCCCCTTCCATTTATCTGTCTATAAAAACCTTAATTGGTATAAACCCTTTTTTCATTAATTGCTAAAGGTTTAGTTTGATAAAAAAGGAAATAAATATCTTTTTTGTTGTATATACTCTTACAAGTTGTGACGACCATGCAATGAATTTCCCAACATCCTTTTCAACCATATGAATATCATCGTCATCAAGTGGAATAGGTAGCTCTGCATTTGGCTCATGATCTATAGTAATCGCCACTTTCAGATGATCTTTCAGAAGTGGTCTATTATGCAGCGTGTCATTTGGGACGTTGAACACTGTATCCCTCGCTACAAGGTGATAGGTGGGTGTTGACAGTTATAAATCACAATAATTATAACCCTGTATAATATCAGTAAAGGAAAATTATCAGTGTTTGTCTGATTCACATTTCATGGGTACAATTATTAGAATATTGATTACCACATCTAAGACAGCTCTTTGAGGGGAATGGCTCACCTCAAAGTTGGTGTGGGGTGGGGTGGGATCTTCACGCGCTGGTTATTCCTAAGTTGTGTCTTCTCCTAACTTACCACCAATAAAAGTTGCTATCAACTCTCCATTCCATTGCAATCATTCATCAAGGGTTGCTACCTTTTCCCTCTTTTGTTTCAATGTTTTATCTCTATCATCCATATTTTTCTTCTTCTCAAAATATACTCGGGGTGTCACCCCAAACCCTGTACCCCTCACATGACCATATTTTTCTAGCTGATTCAAATCCGTCGATAATAGGCATGCATCCACTACAGGGGTAGCTGATTCCTGTGACTGTTGGATATAGGAAAATAACTAACTAATTTTATGTAATAAAAATTTAAAACAAATATTTTTATCATCATTTCATACTTACACAAATTTCCCATAATTTTCATGTGTTCTCATCTACTAGCTTCCCTTCCTTATTCACACATACCTCCTTCCAAATAACATGACGTGGGATGGAAGTATATTTGGTTTTAGACTCATGAATCTACATATAAACATAGAAAGATAATTATGATGTTGTTTGTTGGTACCTAACAATATTTCTGTAAATTTAAAATACTTACCATTTTCTTTTCTAGTGAAGCATTCCCCATCCTTGCTTTACGATAGGTGTATGTTGGTTTTGATGCACATTCCTTATTTTCCTTACAGAGTTTCAATTTTATAAATGAAATATTGACAATCAAAGTGATAAATACACGTATCTTCATACAACATATTATCACCCACAATTTACCCGAAAATTCTCATCCCCATGGCGTCCAATAAATGCAACCCATGCTTCTTGGGATATTAGGTGAGCGTAGACAATGGGTGGTTGTGGGATTATTTTACCTTTGGAATTTTTCAGGTGACATCTTGTTAAAATAGTGCAAAAACCTCGATGACTCTTTCATGCAAGCCTTAGTACATAATCCTTGTGTGAATAGTCTACTATAAATTTATTCTGTAAGAGATTGAGAAGAGTAAGACATTGTTTAATTATTTTATTTTCTACTAAATTAAAGAAATAAATTCATAATGTTACCATAATTTCTTCCCAAATCACAGCCTTCAGCCCGGACACAATATAGTTCCATGAATCTATATCAACCGGCACGCATTGCCTAGTGCAAAATCCAATGTAAATAATAAACATAACCTTTTTGAGATTAAAATGTTGGCCTCATGCATTACATCTGACGTAAAATTTGATCCCTATGCTATTTTCCTTAAGAACATTGGCTAACACCGTCAAACTACGACACACCTATGTTTTCTGCTTCGTCGATCCTTCACTCCAGACCATTTCATCGATATCAATATCATCTATATGTTCATATGAAATGGTAGAAATGGAATGTGCTGATGGTTGTTGGACCTCAACACTAGGAGCAGCAGGAGCAGCAGTAGCAGGAGCATCAGGAGCAGCATGAGTAGCAGCAGCAGCAGCAGCCGCAACAGTCGTAATTGTATCTTGAGAGACTTGTTCAGCCTCATGGTTAAGAGAACCAGAATCTGAATATGTCATTATTTACAAAATTGGTCGAACAGTTAATTTAGATTACATAAATTCAGTAATGATAATATAATAACATGAGATAACAAGATCTATATTACAAACAAAATATAACTTGTTTATTGAACTCTCTTTCTTTTTTTCAAAGGTTAAATGGATTTGACACCTCTATCGATTATCCAAATCCAATAATTTCGGTCTCCTATAACATACAAAACATCATCTACATTGGGACCACTTTGAAATGATTATGACATACCACTGAAAGGATCGTCCTCAACTGAATTTTCATCGGAACGTTCAGTAGTTTTGGACGCTAATAGAACAATCGACCACTTTCGGTTTGTGGGATCTGGAACATAAAAAACTTATACTACTTTTGATTCCATTATAAACTATTTGTCTTTGTACCCGTATTTACTAAAATCAACATTCACAAATTCCCATTCATCTATTTTAACACCATTGTTGTTATCAACCCATTTTCATTGAAAATTAAGCAATAGGAATGTCATATAATCCAACTTCCATAGTAGTTTGATAATTCCAATGTATGAAATATTTGCATAAATTGGATTTCTATCCTTACTACTGGAAACACGCATAGCTTTAGCCACTAGTGTAACTCCAATATTTTTCATGGTACTATCTTCATCATGTTCATTTGTATAGAATGTATAACCGTTAATTACATAACCACTGTATTACAATACATACACACTTGGTCCAGCGGCTAGCCATCGAAGTCATTCTGAAATCGAATTTGAATTTTCATCCAACTGCGTAAAAATATGGTCTGGAAACCATCCAATAAACTGGTGATTATGTGTATTTGATAACAATTTTTCAGCCCTTGATGGATTCAACTGCCTAAGAATTTCATTGTGAGTTTCAATATATGGAGTATCCTCCCAACTGTTATTTAAAATATAAAGGTGGGCCTGCTCCCAATTGTAATGCTGATTGTCACAACAACTCTTCCAGAAATTCCCTCATCCTAAATGCATCCAGTGTGACAAGATTATGGTATTCCAATTCTTTCCACATCATATAGGTATTCGGTATAAAATTCAATGGCTTCCTCAACAATATATCACTCCACTATACAACCCTATGTCTGAATTCAATTTCTAACATACCCTATCAAAATCTTCATATACTATTCAATAGGATACATCCATCTATAGTGAACAAGACCACAAAGTCGAATCTCTCTCACCAAGTGAATCATCAAATGAACCATCATATGAAAGAATGTTTGCGGGAAGAAAATTTCTAATTCATATAATATGATGACAATTTCTTTTTCTATATCTGGAAATTTCATCGGGTCTAAAACATTGCTACATATAGCATTGAAAAAGAAACGATGTTTTCTTAACGTATGACGAACATTCTTGGAAAAAATGCAAAGTAAAGTTATATGAATTAGATCGTAAATCAAAACCGGCATTCATGTGATTTTAAACATTTTAACTTCAAATAATTCATTAAATTTGATGAATACCCCTCTAGAAACTTTACATCATTGAAAAAGTTTCAAAACTGGTATCTCTCCTCCCTAGAAAGAGTATAAGTAGGTGAAGGAAGAAACATTCGATTTTTACCCTTCACGGTAGCCAACTCTTCTCATATTCCCATGTCAATCATGTCCAACCTTGCTTTAATTCCATCCTTTGTTTTTTCAGGGGAATTAATCAACGTTCCGATAACACTATCACATACATTTTTTTCCACATGCATCACATTAAGAAAATGTCTGACGTACAAAAAATTCTAGTATGGTAATTCAAAAAAATGATCTCTTTTTCGAAACGATTTTCCTATGGTTTTTCAAAATTGGTTTACCAACAATAGTGTTCACATATTTTACTTTCTCAAACAGCTGATCACCTATTAGTGGAGATGGAGATGCATGTTGTTTTAAACTTCCATTGAATGATGTCGTCCAAGATCGGTACATATGCTGATGACGTAGAAATCTACGATGTCTTAAAAACGCAGATTTCAATGAATGATTCAACATAATTGATTCTGTAACTTCTCCACACATGGGACACCCTTGAGTTCCTTTAATTCTATATCCTGAAAAATTTCCATAAGCAGGGAAATAATTTATTGTCTCATACAAAATCTTTCTCAATGTGAAGTATTCACTTTTATAAGCATCATACAACATAACACCAAAATCCCAAAATAACGTCAAATCCTCAATCAAAGGATACAAATAAATATCAATATCGCTACCTATTTGTTTTGGTCCTGATATAATCATTGATAACATGATAAATTTCCACTTCATGCATAACCAGGGTGTTAAGTTATAATTTACCAACATAACAGGCCATGTACTACGAGTGCTGGTTTGAAAACCAAAAGGATTTACTCCATCTGTAGATAACGCAAGAAGAAGGTTTCTCAGTTCTTTTCCAAATTCAGGATACTCATGATCAATTTTCTCCATTGAGGATATTCAGTCGGATGATGTAATTTTCCATCTTTATTTGTTTTATCTGCATACCATGACGATTGTCTTGTAGTTTCATCACTTCCATATAGACGCCTAAACCTTGGAATGATTGGAAGGTACCATAAAACTATCGTAGGATTGGATTAATGTTTCTTGTATCGAAAAGCACCACACTATGGTCATTCTGTTAGTTATTTTTTCTCCTTGAGAAACAATATATTGTCTTTGGAGCAGTCATGTATTCTTTTAGAAATCATACCCATCAAGATTAACATTCGTATAGCTTTATATGTCTGGCTTGGGAGCTCATTATTTTCAGGGACCATGTCCTTCAAGAGATCAAGTAGTTCGGTAAAACCAACATCACTCCATCCATTGCCTAATTTCAATTTATACAACTTCAGTACAACTGACAATGTTGTATACTTGGTGCAACCAGTATACAATGGCATCTTTTCACAACTCTTTAACTTCTCAAGCAATATTGGGCAATCACGGAGTTCATCTTAAATTTTCTTTATCATTTCCTCAAATGATATTCATCATCATTGACATCTGTAATAAGATCCTTCATATGGTCTTCCTCATTATCCATATTTGTATTCATAGCTGATGATCCATAAAATGCAGTTTTATCCCAACCAGTAGCTACATTCGCTTTTTCTTCGTGTTTATTCCAACATTTATAAATCTGATATATTCTGTGACATATAAAATGTTATTCCAACTCCTCTAGAGTAATTATTCTAGAATAAAAACAACAAAAACACGAAAAAAGGATTTGAGAAGGATCCTTTGTGTGATCCTTTGCAAATTTTATCAACTCTTTCACTCTGTTCTCGTACTCTATTGTCAAACGATTAGCATCCATCTAATCTTTATTCATATTTATCCTCTTTTAATCTCAAATATTAGTATTTATGGTTCATGTACACAAAACAGGTCTCCCAAATACAGTATAAGAGAACCAATTCCTTATAAAAATTGAGATTAATAGAGCGTAACCATTAGTATTTATTCATCTTCATTAAATATAATAACTTTAGATTCATTATAGTTTCCTAAAATCACCTCAGACCAATCACATGAATAATCAAGAATGATACATCTACCACTCCTAGTTCTCTACCTTATATTCATTATCATCATACCTATATACCCATACATCCACACATACACAAGTCACAAACACTTAAAAAACCATACCCACATTAGAACCAAAGTACCAATATGCATTTCAATCAGATTACTCGACTCAAGTGGTGGTTTGTAAGAAATAACAAGAAAATATAATATGTATATAGTCACACAAAAATCTCAAACTGGTGTTAATAATCTAATAAACCCAAGGTATCATTCCATCTATCAGAATACTCTGAAGGAGCCCATATGTGACAATAGTCCCAGGTGGTGAAGGTTCCTGAGGTGGAAGGTGAACACACACCAATCGAGGTTCATGGTCAGGTAACTTAGGTTGAAGGTGCCCCAATACTCCTACAAGGGTTCATTCCATATTTCACAAACCGTGTACTGGTACCCTAGGATGTTAACCCACTGCTGGTGGAAGTGAAACAGTTCCTGACGATCATGCCAAGAAGAAATGGAATCCAAGAGGGGGGAGTGGTTCAAAATACCTCAAGCAAGATGGAAAAACATTGTATTTGAGAATAGGTTAGTGTATTTCATGTTGTCTAGACACCTATCCAACAGACTCCACAAGCAGTGATGGCCCCTGCATTTGTTAACCAAGGTGAAACTTTCACCTAAGAAGCTGAGATCAATGAGGCCCTTCCCATCCATGAACTAAACAAACTCCATGATGGCCTTCCACTAGAATGGGATTCTACCTTTTCTTTCCATTGGGATGGAAATGACATTAATTTCACCCCCAAAAAACAATGGATTGTTGTCGGGATCGATGTTATTTTGTTCACTCTATAGAGATTCCCCTTAAAGAGAGTCATAGATTCAAAAAAATAAAGTCATAAGGATGTAGGTGTCACCGTTGGACACCGTGGTAGTGATTAATTGATTGCAATCTTGAACAGTCTCAACAACATATTTATCGGGCCAAAATACCCATTTGTGTCTGTTGGGGGGTCATAGTGTAGAAATCGATGCAACTTAATCTTCTAGGAGAATTGTATTATTATTATAGGGTTTTTTTGTTATTTGACAACAACAACAATGACATTATGCTTTTTTATTTCTATAGTGAGGAAGTACGATTTAACATGGGAACTTATACCATGATAATTACATATGAAGATAATAATGATAGATAGGATAGGGCTCTGGCATTGGATCTAGTGCTAGTAGCCTTATTGAAGTGGGAGGATGATCTCTCATTGAGGTCCCTTGATTTTGAACATGTTCATAATACCTTCTCATTGTTAAGCTTCATATGAGTGGGAGATGAGGATCCAAAGGGGAAGGGGAAGGATGGGTAATGAAACATGGGGTCCGGGGAGGGAGTTCTCTCTGTGTCAATATGCATTTTGAGCTGGATGACAGGCTCTTGGCCAAGGGAGACAGAACAAACACTGCTAGGAAAGAGCCTGGGCACTACATAGAAGCAGTCAGTAACCTCACCGAGGGAGGATAGAGATGGAGGTAGGGGTGGCAAGGCTAAAAATCATGGTGGTCTCGACATCATTCCATGCAAGTGCAATGCCAGACAAAGTCACTTAGATAGCATTAAGGAAATAAGGGGGAACCCCTCGAAGAAAATATAGTTCAAGCATTGGATGACCTAGAAATGCATCAGAACCGGGTGGTGTTTTCCTTAAAGAAAAAGGTTATCCTTCATTCCTTAATTTATGGTGACATGGTGTTGGATCAAAGGGAATCGATGATACCTATGAGAAATCTAGTGAAACTAGAATCCAAGTCGGAAGGACCTTAAATTTTTCATAAACTTCACTCCGATAGTGTAAACTCATTGATCGCCATTAATGATGAGGATATCAATCTTTCCACCAATACAAGGTTTCTCATGTGATATTCTACATGAATAAACCATCCCTTTTAATGAAAATCAACCCATGTCAAACATTCCCCAAAGATTCAACATTTTTATATTTAGTAAATAAACTATACTAATAGAAAATCCTAGAATAATGGTGTAATGATAAAAGAGAAAATAAATATGACATAGCCACATATGTTCAAATATTATGTAAAATTATAAAAAATACCCCATAAAATACAACTAAATTCAAATTTCAGACAAAAATATGCTATTGAATCAAACCTCAAATCATGATGATACTCGTGCCACGATATCTGCACCGTGATATGCATGATCATCATCATCAACAACAACTTCACAAACAAGATAACAAACTAGAATTCATCACATTAGGAACCTCATTACTCATTTCCATCCCAACATAACCTAATAATATAATTAAATAAAATCATATATATTCTATAATTCAAACCACACATTCTCATAAAGGTGATTGTTGGAAGAATTTATATAACATATCCATCCATACCACCATCAAATTGAATCGTTTCTAGGATCTAGAATAAAAAAATACCAAATAACCTAAAAACCCTCCATAGTTATTAGAAAAAAATGTGATACATTAGGATTTATAGAAATATATTGGATTATCACCCCCAATAACCCCATCACAATATGTAGGAAGAACACTCATGAATCAACAATGAAGAAGAATAATCACCACCGGAGGAAATGAAACCTAGGGCTGAAATAATTCAACAAAAAATCCACTAGAACACCATTGATGAGAAAACCTCACATCCCAAAACTCCCATTAACAATGTTTTAATAGATTGATATGATTTATAGAATAATATTTCTAGAACCATTAGAAGAAGTTGGACCAAACTCAAGCTTTGACATGGGGCATTACCTTAGAGACAAACATGAAGAAGAAAATGATTAATCATGTAGTCTACAACCATCACAATCTCAAATATCCATTAAATCTATCATGTCAAATCAACATATGGTTATGTGTGATGGGAGAAGAGAACAATATTAAAAAATTATTTGGAAAACATGCCTTAATGGGTGGTTTGGCAAGGCGGAGCTCAGTAGGAGGTGGAGGTCTGAAGATGCGAAGCTTGAGGGCGTTGCAGGCAGTGAAGGTCCGGAAAAGAAATAATCGAGGGCGGCGTAGGTTCAACAACATGAAGCTCAGCAGGCAGTGGAGGTTCGGCAATGAGAAGCTCGAGGGTGAAGGTGGTTCGGCAATGCAAACATAGTGGGTGGCGGAGGGGAGTCGTAGGGTTCCAGTACTGCAAGACCTTTAGGTCGAGATATAACGATGTCACTGTGCGACCGACTTTAAAAAAATTCAACTAAGGTTTTATCAGTGCTAAGAAAGCTCTGATAAAGACTACCTTTATCAGCGCTAAAATTTTAGCGTTAATAAATACTACCTTTATCATCGATAAAATTTTAGCACTATTAAAGGTATCCTTTATCAGTGCTTTTGTTAGAACTGATAATAGTCCTCTTTATCAGCACTAAAAAAGCAATGATAAATCCTTCCTGTATTAGAGCTAATATTTTAGCATAGATACATGGATACTTTATCAGCACTTTTCTAGCACTGATAAAGACTCCCTCTATCAATTCTAGAATATCCCTGATAAAGAATCCCTTTATTAGCGATAATATTTTAGCGCTGATACATGGTTTCTTTATCAGTGGTTTTTTCTTAGCGCTGATATAAGGTGGCACTTCCCTTCCCAATTTTTGTAGTAGTGACCAAGAAGAATAATGATGGAACCCACAAACCACCCCATAAATTCCATGTTAATTATTCACTAATTAAAATTTTTCATTTCATATGAGTTTAATATTTACATTACTTTAAATTTCATAACCTTAATAAATTATAAAAATAATTAAAAAGAATTAGTTTAGGTGAATTAAATAAAGTGAGTGAACATATGAGAAAGTTCCTCAAGTGAGATGAACCAGGTCATCCATTATACTACACTAGGAAAATTAAATTGATTTTTACATGCCCTATGATATGTGTGAATAACATAAAACAAAGGAAATACATTCATCTCGACACATGTATATTTCTACAACACATATAACAAGAATATCCAGATATACTCAACAAATACACACATTCTTGTGGTAAGTCACAACCATATTATACTAGTCTATGATTCCATATAAAATATTCCACAAAGCACACGAACGAGAGAACACACTCCTGAATCTGATAGCATTAATGACGTCCATCCAATAAGTACTTCTTATCAGGTCTCTTCATGAGAAAGAGCATGCTAATAGTTTGAATAGAATATAATACACGGATGAGGATCATTGGCAAGGCCATGGGGTGATACCAACAAATCAATATTGATTAACCTACTAAGTAGAGGATTGAATCCCATTTACTGTTGGTCACGTCGATACCATGAACTCCACCTATGACATGAATATGAAAAGAGGATCTCACTCTGGGCCTCTTAGAGGGATTCCAAAACATTATCTAGGAATTATTGTTGAAGGAATCATTGTCCCAGGAGTAAAAAATGACTGCATACTAAACCTCATAGAAAAGATAAAGGTAACAAAACCTGAATATTTTTTTCCCAAGATACAGAGTACAAAGGCTCCAAGACATGTATAAAAGAGTACACATTGTGTAGTATGGTTCACACTCCATGTCCCTTGAACCCAGGTCTTGCCCGTGTAAATGGATCATCTCATCAAACTATGTCCATGTAGTAGTACACACCATGTATGTATCCCATTTACTCTAACCATGTGTTAGTACACGTCACCATCCTATGCATGTCTTCTCAAGTACTAGTACACAGCTTAGCCTGTGATAATCTTCCAATGTAAATAGCCCGTGTGATTCCTGAGTACAGGTCAAGTGACCCAGGTGATCCCACATGCTTTGTGAAAGGGGTCACATTCCATGTGATATTTAACTTCCTATGGAAACCCTAATTTCAGCTCATGTGTCCCCACACAACGTATAAATCCAGATTAAACATTGATTTGTTCATGATTTTTCAGAATCCCATGTCTTCCCCCTCATTTGATCCAATTCCTCCAAATTTCAATCTGAGGATCTATTCACCATGAGATTTAAGATCCCAACTCGTCCAATCCTTTTTGTTGATGAAGAATGCATTATTCCATTAATCTACTCAAAAAATGAATCAAATTTTCATTCTTTGTTGTGTGTGGAAGAATGGTAAACTGGGTATCCTCTGTTGTCTAAATTGCTTTAGCTCCATCATCACACATCTGTTAGGCTATTCCAATCGTAGATCTGCGATATTGGACCGCTGAACCAAAAAATGGGTGCACAATGATCGATTGATCGAGAATGATCATGGCAAATAATGAATGTGGGAGAAAAGAAAACGAACAAATTTGAGTAACAAACCATGATCGATGTTCATGTTTATCTTGATCTATCATTATTAGAATGAAAATCAAAATAATAAAATTAAAAATATATTCTCCCATCAAAACCTCATAAAATAAAATCATCCCACATAATGATCAAACCACAGATCAATATTTTCATTGATTGATTCATGTTCATTGTATAAATCAAGAACATGGAAGAATAAACTAAAAAAACATGCCCTACCATAATTCAAATTGATCACTAATGAAGAATGGGGTTGTGTCGTGATTTTTGGTGATATCCTTTGAATCTTTTTTGCATTAATCATTAATAGAAGATCATACAATCATTCGTCTGAGAGGATTCACTGAAGCTATCTCCAATAGCTCTCCAATGGTTCTGGGGTTGTACAGTTACCCTAGTATTACTCCATAATAGTCTATTTAAAGTCCATCAATCACTGTCTCAAAAAAATGAAATAAAATAATTTATTAAATTATTTTTTTTCATTTCCACGCCCGTGATGACTTTTCTACAAATGACCCACACCGACTAATGTTAAGTCACTCTTAGGGTAAACATCGCATTCTGAACTCAACGGTACCATCATATTTTTGATCAGGGTATCCGTTTAGAAGTTATTACACTTTTTCATGAAAATTGTGAATGCATGCTATTTAATATATTTTAAACATTTGTTTTAGGAACAATGGCCTCATAATCGCACAACGTCTCTGTGCCTGGTCTCACAAATAATCTATATAGTATCCAATAAAATAGTGCATGGAAAATCTAAGGAATTATATTATCCCACCACTAAGGACAACTAAAACAATATCTAATCAATAGAATGTGTATGCAGTTGTATAAATAAATAATTACAATGCATAAGTAAACAGTTATCACATTATCAATTAATCTTTCTTTAACTATATAAACCTTTAGGTTCCCGTAGACACTCATACATCAATCCCCACTTCAACTCAAGTTAGAGGCTGAAGTATGTCTCAGGGATATCATATCTTATAATTCCATTTTTATCATTCAATACCTACTCTAAAATGTGATAGATCCTAATGTATGTCTGAGGAATATCATATCTCAAAATTCCATTGATATCATTATTTAATTCATATTTTAATTCACATGTTACCATTCATACATCACATAATACAATGTCCATGTTTCAATTCATTAATTCACAACTAAATGACCATGTTACCATTTATAACTTACACATTAGAATAATCTTGTTCACATTCTATATTTTACTACTAAATGGCCACGTTACCATTCATACCTTACACATTATAATGACCAGTTTCCCATTATTTAATTGACAAGTCAGTGAACATGTTACCATTATTAACTCATAATTAATTCAACAATTAAATATCCACATCAATTCCATTACTAATTATACAATTAGTTAAACATAACAATTCCATTTTTTAATTAAAAATTTAACTAATAACATAAATAACATTAATTAATTCAAAAAATAATTAATCACATAAAATAAATTAATTAATTTTAAAATTAATTAATCACTTAAATTATATTAGTAAATCCAATAATTAATCAACCACACAAATTTTATTACTAATTCAATAATGAGTTTATCACATAAATCCCCTTAATTAATTTTCTAATTTATTGAGTGCATAAATACAATTAAGTAATTATTCAATTAATTAATCAATGTCCACAAACTAAAAATAACATAATTAATTCCATAATTAATTATCTCAATCAAAATCTCAATAGATCATAATTATTTCCACAACTAAATATCTCAATCCTATAATTTTATTATCTCATAATTAATTCTACAATTAATTATCTCAATCTATAATTCCCAAAATCCAAAATTTCTGATCTTGTCAACTAATTAATTCAACAAATTAATTACTTCAATTAAGAATGTAATTTCAAAAAATCTAATAGAAATTATACAATTATATTCATGCTATTTAAATAAATACTTTTATATTTTAATTATAGACAACTTAACTCAATTCATTGATGAGCGATCACCCAATGAAAATCCTCAAAATCTGACCAAGTCAATTATATAGAATGAGATTAAAATTTAAAACCCAAAAAAAGATCAAATAAATCATGATATCTTAAATATATAAATATATCTACAATACTAGATCCAAATCCACAAAAACATGTCTATATACAATCAAAATAGGAGTAAAACCCCTTTCTAGAATAGGATAATAAATGATAAGGAATAGAAAACCAAGCGAGGTAAGATACTCTTACAGGGAGGGGTGAAGATCTTCAATCCAAGATTAAAATAACAAATTAAAAATGTTTTTAAGTCTTTTTATTCATATTGGATTATCCAAAATCATGAAATATTATCTTGGGTTAAATGGGGATCAAATGGGAGTTAAATGGGGGTTTTGGTGATTAAAAATCTAATTTTTTGGTGATTTGAAAATTCATGTATGGTTAGCTAGGCAGGGGAACAAGGTTTCTCCTAAATGTGTACCTAAATGTGAACCGCTATTATGGGGGTTCATAGTTTATCATAATAGGGTGTACATATTGAAAAACCATGTGTTAACCATGTAATTCCTCTATGTCCAAGGTTGCATGGTTTGCTAGGCAGGGGCGCACGGTTAGGGAAAACCATGAGCCAACTTTGCACTACCCTTCTCCCTTCAAATTTTGTCAATTTTTCACCCAAACACACTCCATGGTAAAAAACCAACCCAAGTACACTGAAACAAGGCAAAAATAAATAACTTAAATTAATACCAAGTCATTTTCAGTAAAGGTCGGGATCTTACAATCTCACCACCTTATAACACCTTATCCTTGACCTGCACTCCCAAGAATCTCTAAGATTCTGAGTCAAAAAGATTGGTACAATGATCCCACATATCTTCGTTCCTTTCCCAGGACTCCTCCAACACATTCTCATGTTTCCACAATACACAAACTATAGTCTTGGTCTTTCCGCACAACACTTTATCACTACGATTCAACACACATATTAGATTCTCTTCAAAGGAAAAATCTTTCCCAATCTCAACATCATTCAGATCAACCACATTAGAATGGTTGGGGTGATACCAACCTAGTTTTGAAAATTATAAAACATCATATATAGCAATGTATCTCTGTGGAAGAGCCAATTAGTACGCCACTATCCTGATTCTCTCCACCACCTCAAACGGTCCAACAAACTTGGGTGCCCACTTGCTCTGTCCTTGTATTACATAGCGATTGAATGTAGGAAACACCCAAATGGATACATGATCAGCCTCTGTAAACTCTAGGTGTCATTTATTTCTATCAGCATATGACTTCAATCTAATTTGGGTCATATCCATATATTTCTGAATCAACTATACATGCTCTAATGTGTCCTACGCGAGACTCGGTCCCAACAACATAGACTCACTTACATCCATCCTGACTAGAGGTGGTATTTATGGCCTACAATAAAGAACATCCTATGGTTCTATATATATATTTTCTCAATAACTATTGTTATGGGTGAACTCCACTTATGATAGGTGATTCTCCCAAGACCCACC
Organism: Viscum album; assembly: GCA_963277665.1. Lineage (NCBI taxonomy): Eukaryota > Viridiplantae > Streptophyta > Magnoliopsida > Santalales > Viscaceae > Viscum > Viscum album. The sequence continues at coordinate 954,766,317 of OY728148.1, read as the reverse complement.
AATGTTTAGAACACATGCTCACAATATATCCTCAAGCACTTGTATAGTATGCTCTGACCACCCATCTTTCAGTGGGTGGAAATTCATACCCAATAAAACCTATTTACCAAGCACCTTCAGAAATCCATATAATAATCATGAAGTAATACACAAGTTTTATTTTGAAACAATATTATGTGGCCCCTCGTGCAGACAGAAAATCACCCAAACATACAAATATCCCAACTGCTCCACTGAGAAAGTCTCTAATATATTCAAGAAATTAACTACCTTTTTCAGTCCATCCACAAAAACCTAAATATAAATATTCTTCTAAGGAATCCTCGGGATGACCACCACGAAGTCTATGGTCACTTTGTTCCACTTCCACTCTATAATGGCCAACAAATGTAGTAAAACTATAGGTCATTAATGCTCGGCCATCACCTGCTGATAGGTGTAGCATCATGTCACAAACCTTACAATTTTCATTTTCATTTCCAACCATAAAATCTATCTTTTTTGTTCACGGTGCATTTTGGTCACACTAGGATGTACCACCCACATGGAGGCATGAAACTCACACATCATCTTGTCTCACATTCATTTAGGTATGACAACTTAATTTCTAACATAGATAGCATCGTCTTCATCTATGCTCAAATCAGAAGGCGACTCCCCACCTCCAAGGTTTTCCCTCAATGTAAAAAATTATAAATCCACATACTTTATATCTTAGATCTATCTCAAAAATGTATACTCCAATGAACTATTACGAGAGTAATCTAATCCTAACTCTCCTAAACCACAATGTGTATCTCATCCAGTAAATCCATTATCTTCCGCTCAGCACTAGACTCCTGAACTACCTGAGTTTGATTCTTCCTCCTCAAAGCATCATCATCAATGTTCCCCTTCCCAAGCTTATATTTTGGCTCAAAATTTAATGGTTGCATATACTCAGCCCATCTCTGTTATCAAAGATTCAAGTCTCACTATGAAAATATGTACTATAATCTCTTATGATCAATATACACAGTATAAAAATTTCCCAATAGATAATGTATCCAAAACTTTAAAACATAAACTATTATAGCCAACATGAGGTCATATGTAGGGTAGTTTGGTTCCTGGGGCCTCAACTTCAAATACCCATAAACCACAAATTGATCTCCATGCATCAACACAACACAAATTACAATACCAGATGTGTCACAATACACTATGTACTTATCACCTTGCTCGGGTAGGATCAATATTGGTACTGATGCCATAATCAACTTCATCTCCTAGAAATAATTATCATAATCTTATGACCAATAAAACTTTATCCCTTTTTTGGTCATCCCAATCAACAATGTTTCCAATCGGTAAATGTACCGAATGAACGTATAATAATATTCAAAAAATCCTTGATATCTGTGGATATCAAACATGCACTTAGAATGCTCTTAAGAAACCACTATCTTAACCTTATCTAGATTTACCAACACACATTCCACTGAGATGATACTACCCAAGAAGTGTACCTAATCGATCCAAAAAATTTTACATAGATATCTTGATGTATAACCAATTCTCTCTTAGTGTACTTATGATGATATCAAGATATTGGTCATAATAATCATTTGTCTTGGAGTGCACCAAGATGTCTTCCACAAACACTACCACAAACTGATCTAGGTACATATTGAATATTTTTTTCATTAAGTCCATAAACATTACAGATGTGTTCGTTAACCCAAGAAATATTTTGATGAAATTATATAGTCCATACCTGCTTCTAAATTCATCCCTTGGTATATCAGAAGTCAAAACTCTCAGTTTATGATACCCTAATCTCGTGTCAATATTTGAGAACACACAAGCTCCTCTCAACTGGTCAAATTGGTCCTCAATACAGGGGAGAGAATACTGGTTCTTCACAGTCATCTAGTTCAACATTCATTAATCAACACATAAGCGTAAACTCTTATCATCCTTCTTTGCAAACAACAGTAGTGAACCGCCAAGGCGATATACTCAGATAAATAAATAACTTATCCTCTAACTCCTCCAGCCGAGTCGTGAGCTCATGAATATCTTTCGGTTCCATTCCATATGGTGGAGTAGAAATCATCTCTTCCCCAGGTATGATCTCATTTCTAAATTCCACGTCTCTCTTAGGTGGAATCCCTGAGAAATATTAAGTAAACACATCCTAAAACCTATCAAATAAGTGTAGAAAGACATCTCATTTTACACCTCCATCATTCAGAAATATACTAGAAACCTGGGTTGTGATCTCTTTTATTTGATGAGTAATTGGCCTTACTCGAAATACCTTGATATCCCACTCTCCACATTGAATATATTTGTAACCCTTATGAGATGTAATGGTCACTCTCTTATGGTAAAAATCAATGTGGGGACAATATGATACTAACCAGTCCATACCCATAATAATTCAAAGCCTCACATTTCTATGATATAAAGATACCATAGAAATCGATACTTCTCGACCTCAACAGAACACCCCTTGCCCAAAAAAATGTCTCTTGAGCAAACTCCATGAGGTGTGTTTGTCGTCAACACCCCACTCATGAACTCCTTCACTAGGCTCAAACAATTAACAATTTTTTTAGAAATAAATGAATGATAGACACCGATATAAAATAAGTCACTAGATATCATAGAAGCTGTAACAATAGTAGCTCTCACTATCAATGGTCCAACCTTGATATCCACAAGTCTAGGGTGAATAGAATGAAATAGTCTTACCCCACTTCCTTGTGATTCAGTCTAAGTCCCATTTTCTACACTACTCTACTAATATGATCTCTCTTACCCTGAAGCTCCACATACACTACCTTTACCACCTGGTCCAGTAGATCTCCAGATGCAAGACTAATATGGTGCATAATATCGTCTTCCTACACTCTGATTCTGACTAGCTATACCCTTACTACTCATCTATCACTGGGTCCTGTAGAACTTTTGTAGATGTACCCTATTTCTGCAAGACAGTAACTATATTGGTGGTTGAGGGAACAATCTTCAAAAGTTTCCTAATCTATCACACTGGTGATAGATCACTCGATTAAGGTCCTATGAAACTGATCCATCTTTTTAGGTACTATGATTCCTACTACCCTGGTTGATGTTTTCATAGTAATGCTTCTTACTCTCAGAAGTCACACCTTCTAATCATCAAAATGGAACCACCTTTCCTAAACTGGAAGCCTCTTCAGGTACCCATATTTATGATATCCTTATCCACCACATCAGAAAACTCATTTAACTGAAAATGGTTAACTTGGGACTTAATCTCACATTTAAGCCCATCCTAAAAATGTATCGCTGTAGTAATCTCATCCACTGCCAATGCTAGAGAAAATTGTTACAAATGTGTAGAGTGTCCCACATAGTCTATCACATTAATACTCCCACAATTCAACCTCATTAACTCATCTACTCTCTCATACTTCAGTATCTCTGGATAGATGTTCTCTAGAAACTTATCCAACAGTTCCTTCCATAACATACCATTAGCCTATACAGTCCATGCCTGAACCTACCACAAGTGATTCCCTGATCCGCCTATCATGTAAGCAGCCAACATGACCATCCTCTCTACTGGAGTCTCAAAGTGGTCAGATATTGTCTCTATGGACTCAACCCCGAAATCATCACTCTCAGGTCCACCCTCTCCAATAAAATCAAGAGGGTGTTGAATTTGTAACTCCATTTTTAGATCAAACATAATCTTCACAACCCACCATGGGTCTATTCACATGAATTTCATAAAGTGGGAAAGGTTATCTTGGAAATACTCCCTAAATTCCTCACCTAACACAATTGGTTCCTTGGTTCCTACTACTGGTAGATAATCTCTAGCCATATCCTCATGTTATCCTCTTAATAAGTGTCGTCGTAGAGAAATATCTATACCATTACAAATAGGTACCATAGGACACCTTTTACCAAATAAACACATTTAATGTAAAATACAATACTCCACAATAAGTCATTTCCATAAAACCTACCACATAGTCAAAACAGACGTGTTATCTCTACCCTTAATAATATTACTCTTTGGTCCTAGCTAACAAGGGTAAACACATTCTAATTATTCATGTTTCTCATTTAGACACCCATTTATTCTCATCTTACATAATTCTAAAATCTTTCTCAATTTCATGTTAGGTTCCATTTTCATTTCAATTTCACGACCAAGGAAAAACAGTTGAAGTTCAATAACTTACCCATAAACCATTTTTCTATGTGTGCCCAAAATGATGCATGTCACAACAAACATATGTTCCTAGACTGATGTGTGTAACTCAATTGTTGTGCCATACTGGTCCATGAGTCAAAACATAGAAAAAATTAACATCAATAATCACAACAAACAACAAGTGTGTCACCCAAGTTGAAATAATATTCAACTGTAACAAAAAATAAGAATAACAACAATCCCACCCAGGGTACTTGGGTTCTCCCCCATACATGGGTTAGCTACTACCATGCATGAGATCATATCCAAGGCCCGGCCCTTTCTAGATTCATGTCTACCTTTACCAAATAGTAATACAAAATAAAAAAGAAAAGAAAAATGGACTCTTATAACACTTTGTAATGTTCTGACCCTGGGCCCACACATCGGTGCCTTGAGTCGGTCAGTCACATGACCCTAGGTGTGCCTCCACGTATGCTAGAGGATACCGAATAGCAGTGAGGGTCTGAAATATCGATAATAGGGAGACTATACCCACTTTTATCATATTAAATACACTAGAATAAAATAAGAAACTATAACTAAATAACATGTAATCATAACCTGAAATAATCGGTATCACGGGATGGCTAGAAGTGGAAATACAATATCAAAACTAAAGAAGAAAATATGCCATGCCAATGTATGTGTCAAGTGTCTAAAATTAAACATAATGTATATACACAGATGAAACCCCTAATTGGGTCCAGAATAATTTCTAGTTCCCTCATCCATGCTCTATCCCATATCATCTATATAACAATGAAATTTTTCCCTTTACGTATCTAGAAAACACAAAGTCTATTTGGGTACAACTAAGGCAGCCTGAGTAGGGTGTGAGTACAGCTCAGTAGGCCACCACCAATGGTGTATAAAACAATATATAGTTAATAGAAATTGTATGCAGTTGTATAAATACATAATTATAATTCATAAGTAAATAGTAATCATATTATCAATTAATCTTTATTTAACATCATAAACCCCTGAAATATCATAGACACTCGTACCTTAATACTTTCATTGGATCATTCTGAAGCCTAATGTATGTCTAATGGATTTCATATATCATAATTCCATTTTTACCATTCAATACCTACTTTTTCTCATACCGGGACCTAAAGTATATCCGATGAATATCTTATCTCATAATTTCATTGATACCATTATTTAATTAATACTTGAATTCCCATGTTACCGTTCATAGATCACACAATAGAATGACCATGTTCCAATTATTTAATTCCTATCTAAATGACCATTTTACCATTCATACCTTACACATTATAATGATCATGTTCTCATTCATTATTTCACAACTAAATAACCATGTTACCATTCATAACATACACATTAGAATGAAAATGTTCCCATTATTTAATTCTAATCTAAATTTCCATGTTAGCATTCATAACACTTAATTAATTCACCAGTTGAGCATCCAAATAAATTCCATTACAAATTCAATAATTATTTAAACACAAAGATTCCAATATTTAATTCAATAATTAACTAATAACATAAATAACATTAATTAATTCAAAAATTAATTAACCACATCATGTAAATAAATGAAGTCTACAATTAATTTTTAACTTAAATTATATTAGTAAATTGAATGATTAACTAACCCCAAAAATTTTATTACTAATTCAAATATTAGTGTATCACCTAAATACACTCAATTAATTCCCAATTAATTTAGTACATCAATCACATTAATTTATTCTTCAATTAGTTAATCAATATCCAAAAACTAAAAATTACATAATTAATTCCACAATTAATTATCTCAATAACAAGCTCAATAGATCATAATTAATCACAAAATTAAATATTTCAATCCTCAAATCTCAGTATCTCACAATTAATTCTACAATTAATTATCTCGATCTATAATTTTCAAAATCCCCAATTTCACATTTCCTTAATTTATTAATTCACCAAATTAATTAATTCAGTCCAGAATACAATTTCCAATAATCTAATAGAAATTATAAAATAACGTATACATAATTTAAATATAGACTTTGGGATTTGTATTATAGACCAACTAACTCGATTCGTTGACAAGCAGTCATCCAACAGAAATACCCAAAATTTGAGCAGCACAACGACATAGAACAAGATCTGAATCTAAAACCCAAAACAAAGATTGAACAAATAAATATCTCGTAAATCTGTATAAATATATACAATAATATATCTAGATTAAAAAAAGGTATATATCCAATCAAAAAAATAATAACAAACCCTATCTAAAATAGGAGAGGAATGGAGAAGGAATGACAAACCAAGTGAGATGAGATCCTCTTACATAGAAGGGTTCATATATTTGATATAGTCTTTGAATCACAAATAATGGAGGTCATGAATACTTTTAATCCATCAAAGAGGCTACAAAATCATGAAATATCATCTAGGGTCGAATAGGGGTCGAATAAAAGTTAAAATGGGGGTTTGAGTGATTAAAAATATAATTTTTGGGTTATTTAAAAGGTCGCACATGGTTAGTTGGGAAGGGGTGCATGTTTTCACCTAACTATGAGCCTAACCATGCGCCTCTATTATGGGGGTGCACAATTTCTCTTAAGATGGTGTATGGTTTTAAAAACTGTGTGCTAACCGTGAAATTCCTCTATCCAGTGTTGCACAGTTTGATGGGTTGGGGCACATGGTTTAGGAAAACCATGCTCCCACCATGAATTTCTCTTCTCCCTTCCAATTTTCTAAAATTTTCTCCCAAACACAACCCAAGGTAAATCCCAACCCAAATATTCTCAAAAAATAAAAAAATAAATACCTGAAATTAATCTCGAGTCATCTTCAGGAAAGGTCAAGAACTTACACAAACAATTTAATTTACTCTCATGAAGTATTCATCAAAGGATTATTTATCTCTCATTCTTATGAATTCATACTTACTATTACAAATTTCTATCTTTTCTTCCTTCACTTTAGTATTCCCATTGAATATACTTTCCAGCTTATCCCACTTACTCTTTGAAGTTTTGAAACCCATCACCTTAATATAACCATTTTCAAATAAGGACATAAAAATAGAATTTATAGCCTTGCCATCAACATCTATATTTATTTTATTAGTAAACAACATAGGATAATCTTTCATAATGGGGGTAAAACCAATTGTCGTAGAATCAACAACTTCTTGGCCAAAATATAGGAGATAAAGAATCATCTAATTTTTCCATTCATAATAATTTTTTCCATCAAATGTAGGAATTTTTCTACTATTGATTGAATTGATATTATACATGATAAGGATTAAATAATGGAAAATTACCTATGATACCAATTAAAGTTTCAAAGGATTAAATAACAACTTAAAAGGGGTTGAATCAGTTGGTCACTTTTATGAGTTGCAATAATTTTAAAAAACATAACCCTTGAAACCTTTTACAGTTTATATCCTTACATTAATTTAGTAAATACCCATGCATGATAATGAAGTAAATCAAGTAAATCACATAATATTTAAAAGGTTTCTCCTTGGTGTGATAACCTACATCCTTTACATAGCCACTCCTATGGGTCAATATAAATTCTCTATAATGAATAAGTGAAGACAACTCATGCCCACTCCCGCAAGATAGCTTCTATGTCTCAGTAGAAATTATTATACTCACTCCCATCACCTTAAAAATTTCATTACAAACAATTGAGCCAAAATAAAATAATAATGGATCTCTTGAAACTTCTCCACAAATTCTCTATCTAGAATCCTCAGTCTGATGTGGAAAGGCCTGATTCTCTCATTCTGATGGGGATGGGTTCAATGGACTTAGTCCAAAGAATTAAGTCTCATGAAAAAATTATGATGAACTCATTCTCAATATATATTACTCAAACTCTTCTCAAATTTTCAGTTAGATATTCCTTAGTCCGGTAAAAAAAACATTAAAATGTCCAACCTTATAATGAGGTCTGAGTCCAAAATGATAACATTGACATGAATTCTACAGTGCTCCACCTTTTCCAATCACTGAAAAAAGATGTAAAGTACAAATGTATTGTGATTATATTAATAGGAATACTAGAAAGAAAAAGGTAGGAAACTGTTAAACTGTTCCAACTTAATTAAATTAAAAATCATAAAGATCTACCCATATTTTAATTTGAATTTTGACAACTTAAACTCTTCAAAAATCTGTTGAAATCATATTGAGCCTTATTTTTAAATATTATTATTATACTTCCTAAATTTTCTTCGGTATGATGGTACTTCATTAGATCATTATGACGTAACTTACTTATCTCATTAGGATGGAACGTCCTCAACTCATTATGATGGAACTTACTCATCTCATTCTGAATTGACATTCCGCATCAGAGTTAGTCTGGTTTAATTTTTTCATAGAGTTAGTCTAATTGAAATTTTTCTCAAAGTCAATCTTGATTGAATTTCCTTCTCAAAGTCATTATGATTGACTTTCCTCCTCAGAGTCAGTCTGATTGAAATTACTCATTATAGTTAGTTTGATGGAACATCCTTAGCTTTAGTCTGATAGAATCCCCATAACGATGGAATTCTCATTACAATGGATCTTCTTTCTGCAACATTGAAATTCTTCTAACCTCACTAGCTATAACTCATTCGAACTTCTAAAAATTTTGTGCTCGGTACTTTTGGATCTGATGCAATATTTTTCTTGATTTCTATAACTATGAATATCTTTATTATTCCCTCATTTATTCAAAAGCTTTTATCATGAGAGTTTTCATGATTTATGAGAACATCAAGATTGGAAAAGCACCTTCTGACTTACGTAAGAAATTATTATGACTTCTATTACTTTCAAAACCTTGTTTCTTTTCAACCAAAACACAATATGAATGGTTTCACCTATTCTCCCCCTTTTCTTCATAAGTATTGTATCACTATTTTTATAGGCAATTTATGAGATTTGAGAATTAAAAACTTGAAAATCATCGTCTGGTTGATGGTTAGAAAGTTTAAAACTTTCTAACTCCTAACATCACTATCTTCATTCAAACTGTTCAACAACATTTTGAACATATAAGTAACACTGAGTAGAATGAAATGTGAACTTCGTGATAATTGATCTATGACCAATGGTGTGTCTGATCAACAAATTTATTATTCTAACAACTTATCTTCTTTGTGCTACTGAGTTTGATACTTTGTGTTTGGTGCTTCTCAATCTGATCATTTGTATCCAGAAAACAACTTTATATAAAACAAAACTTTTCTCCCTATTTATGTTTATCTTTGAAAATTTAGAAACATTCACCAGTTTTTCAAAAAGCATTATTTTTCAAAATATTATTTTTCTACAAATACAAAACTTTTTAAAAAAACATCATCATTGTTATTCAGTATACCATACCATTTATGAAATGGAAAGAAACATATGTTGTCATACATGCATATTTTGGTTTGGAAAGTGATTTTTTAAGGCCTATTATAGGAAAAAACATTAACCTTGAGGTTTAGAATATGACTTTATAGGATAACTCAAAGAAACAATGGGATATTACCAATATGAACCCTTAGAAAAAAAAAAGTAATAGTGGAAATACATTCCATATTCCTTGAGAGGGAAAACATCTCTAAAAGTGATAGAGAGATGAAGATAGAATTAGATAAAGTTGATACTCAAGGTACATAATATGTGTCATATGAACAAGTTCTATAAATCCCCATGTAAGAAGAAACTATTCTAGAGACACAAGTAATGTGTGGGAGCACAAGAGAGGTTAGAGAACCAGAATGGTATGGTTTTCTTGTCACCAAGGATTGTGACTAATTATTAGTTTATAATAATGATCCTATAACCTATAAGGAATCAGTAACTGTCACATATGATTCAAAGTGAAAATAATCCATCAAATCTAAAATGGATTCCTTCTACCAAAATCAAGTCAGTATTTTGGTAGATCCTACAATGGATTTAAAACCCATTGTTGCAAGTGGGTATTCAATAAGAAAATAGACATTGAAGGAAAATTCAGTACCTATATGGTATGAATAGTTTTACATGGATTGAAATAGAATCAAGAAATTAACTAAGATAAAACCTTTTCACTAGTTGTAATGTTGAGATCCATCAGAATTATACTTGACATTGAGGTTTACCTTGACTCTGAGATTTGAGAAATGCATGTCAAAACTTCCTTACTTAATCGAAACCATCCGGAAGATGTTCATATAAAACAACCTGAAGTGTTTGTGACTACAAAGGATGAAAATATACACAAATTGAAAGTAATACATTTATGGATTAAATCAAGTATCTAGGATATGGAACATTCATTTTGATGATTCTATAATAGAATGTGATTTCAGAAAGAATGAGTGTGATCTTTGGGTCTACCAACAAATTAGTGGGATTGCATTCATTTTCTAAACAGTATATGTTTGTGACATATTACTTATTGGAAATAAAATACCAGTCTTAGATTTTTTTAAGATGTGGTTAAATAAATGCTTCTCTATGAAGGACTTAGGAGAGAAATAATATATATTTTGAATCAAGATCTATCATGAAATATCCAAGAAGTTGCTCAGTCTAAGTCAATGTACATACATCGATAAGATACTTAAGAGATTTGGTATGGAAAAATCCAAGAGGGGATTCTTTCCAATGTAACATGGAATTCATCCTTCTAAAAAAATGTTTTATCAGATACATGGGAAAATTAATAGAATGGAAAGGATTTCATATGCATCTGTGATTGGGTCATTCATGTATATAATGATATGTACTAAGATAGATGTTTCCTATGCATCAAGTGCAGTAAGAAGATTTCAAGATGATTAAGTTGACCTCTATTAGATGGCAGTCAAGGTTATCTTTAATTATTTGAGGTGTACTGAGGATATGTTCCTAGTTTATGGAGGATATAGGGAACCCATCACAAAAAGATATTAATATTATAGTTTTCAAACTTATAATGATGACATGAAGTCACAAACGAGATACATATTAACTTTGAGTGGAGGTATTGTGAGCTGGAAGAGCTCAAAAAAGGCTATGGTCATAGATTTTACTGTAGATTCGACGTATATTGTGACTTATGAGGTAGATAAATAAGAATTATGGATGAAACAAATCATCCAAGATCTTGAATTGGTATATAATAGTAAATATCCCATTACACTCTATTGTTATAATATTTTAGTGGTGTCTCTCATAAAAGAGCCAAGTAGAGATCAACAGACGAAGCATGTAATTTAGAAGTATCATCTATTGTGGGATTTTTTTAAGAGAGGCGAGGTTTTAGTGAGAAGTATTTCCAAAGAAGAAAATATATCATACCCCTTGACTAAAATCTTGACTCACCACAAATATGATTATCAAGTGAGTTCAATTGGACTAAAAGTTGTAGGTAGTTGGATCTAGTCCTCATGGGAGTTTCTTGGAGTTGGTGTCCTAGGATTATCTATTTGTACTTTATTTACAAGTATGTTTGATATATTTAATATTAATAAAACATATTATTACATATTGTCTATTGTTCTGTAATACTCTAATGTAATAATGTCCTAGAGTATATGTCACATTGATAAGTTCATAGAATTTCTCTGTTATATCGAGAACCTTGAAGTGTTATGATGATATTCTTAAAGAATGTTCTTCTCTTGGATAACATACTATAATGGGACACATAGTTCATAGTCTGTTAAGTGAGAGCACTCATAAGAGGATGAGTCTTAGTATCATGATGTCCACACTTGGTAATCACCAATATGGGAGATTATGAGAATGAATCACTGGTAGTAATTCCACATGTTTTGAAGCCATCATATATTCCTATATGCGAGCATGTGTAATGGTACTTGGACATTAAAATTATCATTAATGAATTTTATAACTCATGCACATAGATTTTATGATGAAAATCATGATGACATATATTCATGGTAAGTTAGGTTACATTGTTCTTGTCATGACTCGCATGTCATTAAACAATAAGATAAAGAAGGATTTATCCCTTCTATAATTATAGAAGCTGGTATCTCATCCATTTGATTAATATATAACCATTACATTAAATTCCATGTACATGGTGTAATGGTGTGTTTATTTTAGATATTTAGAGAAAGATGTACCAAGAAAATAGGTTGGTGACATAGATGTGCAACCTGCATGATGAGATATTATGATAATGGGGTTATATTATATTGTGAGTGTTAATTTTAATTTTCATCATTTAAAAATTAAGTTATTTATCTTGGGTGCCTTGACTCATTTCTAGATATTAATTTTTGACTTTGGTCAAGCTCTCTTGATTCCAATTTTAAATAATCTTATAGGGTCAAACACTAAGTGTATCTGATGATCTTTATTAAATTCAATTTGAATTTAATTAATTGAATACATATTATTCTCAAGACTGAGGTATAATTTTATTCTCGTTTTATTGATCAAAAATATATATTTATTAATGAAATATTTAAATTAAATATTTATTTAGGTGTTTAATAAATAAAAGAAGAGTTTGAATAGACCAAGACCATGTCTAATAAATAATATTAATTTTAAAGATGGTTAGATAATATTTTTTGATGCTCAAGTTGGAGCGCACCATATAATAATAATAAGTATATTATTATTATATGGAATGAGGTTTATTAAAGGTTTTAGTATTTAGTAAGGGCTATAATGCAATAAAAAATATCCTAACCTAATGTCAACCTCAAAAAATATCCCGTTATGGCTATTGTGATGGTAATTGAAAATCGATATTTGTTTCAAATAATGATTTTTTTTTAACTCCTCTATCTCTCTCCCTCTCAAGAAAAATAAATGTTTGGGAGATTTATTCAAGATTAAAGAATGAGTGATCAAGAATGAACATCGCAAGAAATTTTATTCCCCACCCTAGTACAAAGAGATTGTTTAACAGTTATCAGATATCAACGGAGCATGTGTGGATTTTCATTAGAGGAATTCTATCCTTGGATTCCCATAGCGCAATGAATGCAATTAGAACGGGTCATTTCATATGATTAACAACATTAATGAAGAAATATTCCTAAGATAAGGTAATCATTTTTTATGAAATTAAATAAATTAATTAAAAATGCGATGTTCAAGCTCCTCACTCTTGGTTTTTGAGAATATAAACATTAAAAGAAATTTTAATATATTTCCCACCACCACATGCTTCCACTACTCCCGAAACCATCATAAGGTGCCACTTTTCTAGATCCTTTGGCAGTATGGAAATATCCAAGAGGAGATGTGGGAGAGGAAGTCTAATGTTCGAGCTCAATGGATGTCGAGTAGTACGTACACACAATTCCAAGAACAATGATCACTAATCTCATGGCCATATCTTGATTACATTCGATATATTGACATTACATTCAACATGGAGTTGAAGCAAGTACAGTCAGGGGTTGTAGCTTCTTGGTTAACACACAACCACTCATTATGTGATTTTAGATTTTATGATTTATTTTTCATTTATTATTATCACCGAATACACTAGTCAAACATGCTCACACATTCAAAGGATAAATTAGTGGTGTCCTATAGAATTTTATTACTCGCACATTTCATAAGAATATAGATGCACATTCAGACGTTATATTTAGGGATTTGGATAATGAAAAGGGACCTATGGCTGATGGCTGAGCAAATGAGAATGGAGATGATAGTATATCGAGATGGACTCTTGAGGACCTAGATGTTTTGTTTATTTTTTTATCTGCCAATTATTACTCTAGTTTTGATTTCCACTTTAGAATCCCATTTATTATTTAATGGAATGTATCTCATCTTTATGTTTCCACATAATTACCCTAGTTTCTATTATATTTTTTATTATGTATTATTTGAATTATGACATGATAATATGGGTATAGTCTCCCCACTGATGGAATTAGACCCTCACTGCTAGTCAGAAACCTCTTGTCTGTGGGGAGGCATACCTGAGGTCTTGTAGCACTCCGGTTCGAACCCGACATTTCAGGTGAAGGCATTACAAAAACCATTAAAAAAGACTCCATACTACAAATAATATCATTCTTAGTAGTGGTTTTTTCTTCATGTGGAAGTAGTTTAAACCTTTTCCAAATTATTTAGTGGTGGTTACTAAAATATCCCTGTATTGCATGTTCTCTAGTCATTTCACAATAGTTTTATTCATTTCACACTAGTTTTTTATGTTTCTTTTTTGAGAATTTAGCAATTATTTTCATTTTATTTAATGGTGATTTTTTCAAAAAACATGAGAATAATATAGATAATATGAACCTAACAACCGATAAATATTTTAGTGGATGTTAGGTTTATTGGTAGTTAATATTAACCACGGTTAATTTTGATTCAAATTCATTTTTTAATAGTGGTTCTTAAAAATCACCTCTCAATATTTTTTTAAAAATATTATATTTAAAAATATTTAATAAAAAAATATAAATATAAAATCTTTGACATGTATTAAATTAAAACATAAATACACAATAAACACATCATAAATACATCACACAAGATACATCCATAGTTATATACATATACATTCATAGTCATCGTAACCTCAGTCAACTGATTACCTCAATTATCCCATACCTCAATTATCAATATATACATATAAATATGTCCAACAACAACCCATGCCCAATATATTCTGACCCCATGATCTATGATTCAATCTTCTAACTCCATATTATCTCATCAATTGAAACATACCACATAATCTCATAATTTGTAATAAATAAGATAGAAATTAAAACTAAGCATAACAAATCAGAATTACAATAGAATCATTGATAAAATTTAAACATACCAAAAGATACTAAGAACCATCACCACTGTCTTATAAATAATTTCTTTAATCGAATGGTCAACCTATTTCCTTCGGTTATCATCTATCACCTACAATAAAAAACATATCATTTAAGAAAAAAATTGAAAATTCGAAAAGAAATAGAATATATTTATAATGTTGCACATGAAATTTGTTATTTTGTTAATCAATCAGAAGACATTTTAACATAAAACAAATAATATACCATGAAAAACACTTTTAAAACATAAATTTTCCTATTTAAAATATTATTCAACACATGAAACTAAAAATGGATAAGTATATATAATTCTAATTGATTTTGGAATTGATGTGCAATGTGCTTAAATTTTACGTAATATTTTTTTAAATAATTTGATATAAAATCATATACTATATATAAAAACTAAATCAATGGTGGTTGTTCCATGGTTTCATGTCAATATGAGGGTTTTTTCTTTGGTTTTTACCATACACACATGTTTTAGTGTTTTAAAACTCAAAAATGTGTTTATGGGAATCCTAGGAAACCATAAATATGAATGATGGGTTGTTAATTCATACATTTCAAAAACCATTATATAGTAATTATCCTCCAATTTCATTGCAATCCGATGATTTTTTCCAAGTCGTAACCCCCCGATGAACGCTTTTAAAGGCTTCAATACCTTTAAAAACTATTTACTGATCCATTGTGACCACACTTCATGTCAAATTGATGTGTTTTCTACAATTAAAAATCAAATATAACACAATGGTGTTTTCCTCTTGATTTCACATCAATTTACGGTTGTTTTCTATGGTTTTGATTGTTACCTACACGTTTATGATTTTTAAAACACTAAACACATATTTACGGTAATCCTAGAAAAAACATAACATTAAATGAAATTACTTCTATTCCTAAATTTCAAAAATATATATATGTTCTTTTTCCATTGATCTTATGGTAATATGATGATGTTTACCTAGTTTTGACCCCCCCCCCCCCAATACACATTATTAAAGGCTTCGATGCGTTTAAAAACTATTTATCGATCCATTTTGATCACAAAACATACTTGAATGACATGTTTTCTACAATTACATGTCCAAAATAACTTAATGGTTGTATTAACATGATTTCACATCAATCTCTAGTCTTTTCCTATGTTTTTTTCTATTACTTGCGTGTTTTAGTTTTTTAAAACACTAAAAACATGTTATAAGAATCATAGAAAAACCGTATGTAAAAATGATGTGTCATCAATTATTAAATATAAAAAATAAGTATTTGGTCATTTTACTATGATTTCATATAAATTAGATGATTTTTTCTTGGTTTCGACCCCCTAATGCATGTTTTTAAAGGCTTCAGTACCTTTAAAAACTATTTACTGATCCATTCTGATCACACTACACATTATGTTTATGTTTATCCTATTTTTAAACATAAAAAATAACTAAAATATATATATACAATGATTTCATGTCAATTTGAGGTCTTTTTTATGGGTTTGACCATTACATGCATGTTTTAGTGTTTTAAAACTCTAAAAACATGTTTACAGGTATCTTAAGAAAACACTAATTTCAAATGACGAGTCATTAGCTCTTAAATTTAAAAAATAAATATATAGTTGTTTTACTTTGATTTCATGATAATTCAATGATTTTTCCTAGTTTTGACCCTCCATCACATGTTTTTAAAGGCATCGATACCATTAAAAAACTTTTTATTAAGCCATTATGACCACACCACATGTCGGATTGACATGTTGTTAATGTGTATACTTAACAAATAACTCAATAGTGGTTTTCCCATGATTTCATGTAAATATGGATAAATTTTCTATGATTTTTACCATTACACACACATTTCTGTGTTTTAAAACACTAAAAATCCATTTAATGACATCCCAGGAAAATCGTAAATTAAATTGATGTTATGTCGGATCCTACATTTCAAAAATAAATCTATGGTAATTTTTCTATGATTTCATGGAAATATGACAACATTTTCCTAGTTTTGACCCCCCGAAACATGTTTTTAAAGGCTTCAGTTCCATTAAAAACTATTTACCAAGCCATTCTGACCACACTTTACATCAGATTGACATTACACATACACTTTAAAAATAAAAAAATGGTGGTTGTCCCATGATTTGACAAAAATATGATTTTTTTTTCTATGGCTTTTACTGTTGCATGTTTTAGTGTCTTAAAATACATAAAATACTAAAAATGAATTTATGTGAATCCTAATAAAACCGTAACTCAAAATGAAATCTCATCTATTAATAGATTTAAGAAATCCACCTATGGTTATTGAATTATGATTTCATTGAAATCGAATGATTTTTTCCTGGTTTTGAACCCCCAACCCATCTTTTTAAAGGCTTTGTTACCTTTAAAAACTATTTAATGCACCATTCCAACTACATTTCTCATCATATTGATGTGTTGTTTTTGATTACATGTCAAAAATAACTAATTGGCATTTTTACCATGATTTCACATTAATATGAGGTCATTTTCTCATTTTTTGCATGTTACACACACATTTTAGTGTTTGAAAACACAAAAAAACACATTTACGAGCATCCTAGGAAAATAATACCTCAGAATGATGTTTTTTTGGTTCCAATATTTCAAAAATAAGTCTATGGTTGTTTTACTTCTATTTCATAGAAATATGCTGATTTTTTCTTAGTTTTGACCCCCCATATACATGTTTTTAAAGGCTTCAATATCATTAAAAGTTGTTTACCGAGTCATTCCGACCACACCACATGTTAGATTGATGTGTTATCTATGCGTAAATGTCAACAATAACTCAATAGTTAATTTATCATGATTTGACATCAATATGAGTTATTTTTCTATGGTTTTCAACATTATATTCTTGTTTTACTCTTTTAAAAAATTAAAAATGTGTTTACATGCATCCCAGGAAAACCATAAATCATAATGACATGTTATCAGTTCCTACCTATCAAAAATTAATCTATAGTCATTTTTATATAATTTCATGGGAATCTAACAATTTTTTTCTGGTTTTGACCCTCTAACACACATTCTTAAAGGCCTTGAGACCTTTAAAAATAGTGTAGCAAACCTTTCGACCAAATTGCCTATCAGATTGTTGTGTTATATATGAATACACATCATAAATAACTAAAAAATGGGGTTTTCATGACTTCAAGTCAATCTGAGGTCTTTTTCTATTGTTTTGATTGTTACATGCATGTTTATGTGATTTAAAACACAAAAAACCCACTTATGAACATTCCAAAAAATTAGTTACACATAATGACATATCGTCGGGTACTACATTTCAAAAATCAATAAACAGTTTTTTTATCTGGTTTTATAGAAATATGATGTAATTTTCCTAGTTGTGACATCCCGACACACATTTTTAAAAGGCTTTTATGCCTTTAAAATTTATTTACTAAGTCATTCCAACCACACTGTAGACCCTGGGAAAAACGTCCCCAAAATTTTCTAAATACTTCCATTAACAATCCAAGATCGTAGAAATTTTCTCAAGATTTTATTTGGTAGGTCGCAGGGTCCGAACAGAGATACAGATTAGGAGTTATGGACATCTGAAGTTGGGCTGGAAATCTGGTTCGCGAAGCCCATTTGGGAAGCCCCCTCCGTGATCAAGGAGCGCCGCCGCGAAGTAATGAGGAGGGAGGCTCTGCGAACCCATATGACGTTCGCAACACACCGTGATGACCCGCCGCAAAGCAGAGGAGGCGATAATGCTCTATGAACGCCATGACGTTCACGAGCCCACCGCGAAGCCCAAGAGGCGGGAACGATCCGCGAACCAGGATGACCTTCCCGAC
This sequence comes from Viscum album, assembly GCA_963277665.1. NCBI lineage: Eukaryota > Viridiplantae > Streptophyta > Magnoliopsida > Santalales > Viscaceae > Viscum > Viscum album. The sequence goes on along the minus strand of OY728148.1, from coordinate 954,747,468 downwards.
CCACCGCGAAGCAACCGACGCCCCTTTGCGCCGCGTGAGATCTGCTTCGCGGCTCCCCTACCTATAAATACCCAGCTCACCCCCTCTCCCGAAAGACATCCACGACCACTTCTCCCCTTGGGTGGCCGGGCGATGCTCTGCATTGCGGCTCCGTGAGGCCACGCTCCGCGAGCAGCTTCCTTCGCATTGCTGCTCCCTGAGCCGAGGCTGCGTGAGTCCATGCTCCGCGAGGCCATTCTTCACGATGATGCTCTGCGAGCCCATCCTCCATGAGCCCATGCTCCGCGAGCTCCGCGATGCTTCTCCGCGAGACATTGCTCCGTGAGACTTTGCTCCGCGAGTCACCCTTGCTCCGCAAGAGGCCATTCTCCGCGATGCTGCTCCGCGAGACAAAGCTTTGAGAGAGCCCTTTACTCCACGAGATCCCTTTTCTCTGGGAGACCCCTTTGCTCTGCAAGACCCCTTTTCTCCGCGAGTCCCCTTTGCTCCACGAGAGACCATTGTTCCACGAGGCCATGCTCCGTGAAGCTACTTCGCGAAGACCTATGCTTCGTGAGGATCCTACCTTCACGTCCACCGGTCCATACTGTGGGGGCTGCTCCCCCGCACCCCCGCTCTTGAAATTTGGAGACTCACAACGCGAACTTCTCAGGCCGGGACGTCAGTACATTCCATTGTGCACCCACCTTCACCCTATGGAATACCATGATTGGAGACACTCCTCCACACACCATGAAACACCTTGAGTTTATGTATTCCTCTTGGTTTGTTTCATACGTGGTGAGTTGAGGTTCTCATCATTAATTCCCCAAGTAACTTGAGTTGAACCATTCCTCAAGAAACTCCTCCAAACCCTATCACATGGCTCATATGCCAGGTTGAACCAGAAAGGGACGCCCCTGCGTAAGTCCCGACACCAACCATTTCTAGGCACCTTCCGCCTAGCCGTCCTATCTATATGACTTTAAACTGTAGTACTCCAAATCTAACAAATAAGAGGATTCCTATTACTCCAAACAAGAGATCCCTTATGCTCCTAGCATGAGATGCCAACAGACCTATCTATATGACTATAAACTATAGTAATCCCTATCTAACAAAAGATAGGATCCCTCTTGCCCTATATGGGAGATACCTTATGCTACTAGCATGAGATGCCAACAGTCCTATCTACACGACTTTAAACTGTAGTAATCCATATGTTCCAAACATAGGATGCATCTTGCTCTAAGAAGAGATGCCTTATGCTACAAGCATAGGACACCTAATTCCATGATTACAGTGGAATAATTCCAACACCCCTTGGTGTTATCCCACTTGTGCACTAGCGCATAGGTGTAGAATCATAAACCGCAACCCACCAGTGAGTTGGGATGCCCTCATGGCCAGACATGAGGAAGGCATTACGGGCAACTTCCTATCGTGAGCCCCATTCACAAGTGCTTCTCAAAAGCGGCACCCGGGAAGCTTCTTAGCGTAATCCCTGTTCACCATTGCCGCTCCATAGTGGCACCCGGGCAGCTTCCTAGCTTAAGCCCCATCCACGATTGTCGCTCCTTAGCGGCGCCCAGGCAGTTTCCCTGCATAATCCCCATTCACCATTGCCGCTCCATAGCGGTACCCGGGCAGCTTCATAGCATAAGCCCCATCCACGATTGTTGGTCCTTAGCGGTGCCCAGGAAGCTTCCCTGCGTAAGCCCCATTCACCATTGTCGCTCCATAGCGGCACCCGGGAAGCTTCCTAGTGTATGTCCCATCCACGATTGTCACTCTTTAGCGGTGCCCGGGAAGCATCCTTGCATAAGCCCCATTCACCATTGTCCCTCCATAGCGGAACCCGGGAAACATCCTTGCATAAGCACCATTCACCATTGTCACTCCATAGTGGCACCCAGGAAGCTTCCATGAGTGAGCCCCATTCACCAGCACCTCTCCCTAGTGGAACCTAGGAAGCCTCCTTGCGTAGGCCCCATTCACCATTGCAGCTCCATAGCGGCACCCGGGCAGCTTCCTTGCGTAATCCCCACCCACTGTTGTGATCCCATCCAGTAGTAAGCCATTGCCACCACATGCAGCGGTAAGCCGCTGACATCCTTATATAGTGGTAAGCCATTGTCATCCTTATCCAGTGGTAATCCGTTGTGATCCTTATTCAGCAGTAAGCCGTTGCAACCCCATCCAGCAGCAAGCCGTAGACATCCTCATCCAGTGGTAAGCTGTTATGACCCAATCTAGCAGTAAGCCTTTGAAACCCCAATCGGCGGTAGGTCGTTTTCGGATGAACTACGTGGACTTTGATTCCCTGCCACGAGGATACATAGGAAGCCTCTTCAAGGCTCAATACCAAAACTATCGTCATCATTTTCTTCGGGCCTCCATCCTGGAGTATGTCCCAGCATCATGGGCCGCCTAACGCGTAATCCCCTATTCGTTTCTCACGGATGCACCCTTAACGACGTGATCGTCAGGTCTCTGTTGCCTCTTGTTTCTCAAACCCAGCATGACTCATGTGGTCTTAGAGTAAGCATTGGCCATGACAAAACTTCATCCATCATGACGTCAAACTGTATGCCCTCATCCAGCATGACGTTAAATTTTATGCTGCCCCGCATGACGTTAAACTACACACCCATCTGAACTACAGGGACTTTGATCCATGTCAATCCATGGTACGTAGGAAGCCTCCATGAGGTTCAAGCCCACCCATCATTTCTTCACGTCGAGTTTTACCTTTGTCCAGCATGACGTTAATCTGCATTCCAGTCCGACGACAAGCCGTTTTGACCACCCGAACTATGAGGACTTTGATCCATGTCAAGGCATGGTACGTAGGAAACCTACCTGAGGTTCAAGCCCATCCCCCATCAGACCAAGGTCCTTCATTCACATCGGTCCACCGACACCCACCATTGCCGCCCTAGCTATGAGGACTTTGATCCATGTCAAGGCATGGTACGTAGGAAGCCTCACGAGGTTCAATCCCACCACCAGTGGACCCCCGTGTTCACTACCATGTCGGTTCACCGACTAAGCCCCTTTGAACTACAAGGTATTTGATCCATGTCAAGGCATGGTACGTAGGAAGCCTCCCAGAGGGTCAATCCCACCACCAGTTGGTAACTCCAACCTTCTTCACATCAGGTCACCAGCACCTGGTTAGCCTAGTGTGTAATCCCCACACCCTTCGGACCAAGGTCCTCACTCGCATCAGTTTGCCGACACACCATTATGAACTACGTGGTCTTTGATCCATGTCAAGGCATGGTACGTAGGAAGCCTCTATAAGGTTCAAGCCCATCACCTGGTCATTCCGACCTCACTCACATTGGTTCACCCCTGTCCCGCATGATGTTAATTTGTATTCCACACCTCATTTGAGCTACGTTGTCTTTGATCTGTGTCAAGTCATGGTATGTAGGAAGCCTCACGAGGTTCATGCCCACCACCATTGGACCAAGGTCCACCTTCACGTCGGTTCGCTAACAACACCCATCGGACCAAGGTCCACCCTCACGTCAGTTTGCTGACGATGCCCATCGGACCAAGGTCCACCTTCACGTCGGTACACTGACGATCCCCATTGGACCAAGGTCCACCTTCACATCGGTTCGTTGACGATGCCCATCGAACCAAGTTCCACCTTCATGTCCGTTCGCTGATGACACCCATCGGACCAAGGTCCACATTCACGTCGGTCCCCTGGCACACCCACCCCAACTACGAGGACATTGATCCATGTCAAGGCATGGTACGTAGGAAACCTAATGAGGTTCAAGCCCAACATCCATTGGACCAAGTTCCATCTTCAAGTCGGTTCACTGGTACCTTCTTGAACTACACAGACTTTGATTCCCTTCCACAGGGATATGTAGGAAGTCTCTTCGAGGATCAAGCCCAACATTACAATCTCCCTTGCAATGGTCCCATTTATTTCCCCCTCTGCTACATACATCTCTCCACCATCCATAGTGATTCTCATCCGGGCTGCCACATCCTGGTGGGATCATGTTATCCACCCTCCCCGCTGCCCCAAGCAGCACCTGGGCCGCTATCCACACGTAAGCCCCAACATGTCTACGGGTCGTTGTCCTCTGTGTACACCCCAATTAATCATCCCTTTGAACTACACGGGTTTTGATCCCGGTCCTCTAGACCGGGCATGTAGGAAACCTCCAAGAGGATCAATCCTAGAAAATGGTAATCCATGGTGTCACCCATCTTGGGGAACACTTCCCCTGATCCACCCTGAGTGGTGTTCAGATTATCCATTACGGTGTGACATCTCCCCTCCTTGGAGTGCACCACCTCGGATCCATCCTCATTGGGCGTTATGATCCATCCATCTTCCAGGTGTTCTCTCCTTGGGATATAACAATTTTATCCTTCTCTATGAGACATTCTGATCACTATCATTCCGTCTCCGCAAGACGTTAAACTTAAAGCCTACCTTGTGATAAACATGAGATGCCTGAGGAAAACATCGGATGACAGGCCTTTAGCGTAACCGTCTCTGCTGGATGTTAATCTTGCAGCATACCCTATGTTAAACATGGGAAGCTGAGGAAAACCTCAGATGAATGCAAATGGAATATGATTCCCCGCATTCGACGTGGGATACCTCGTGTTATGCACCTTTTAGATAACCTCTTATGAGGAAGAATACATGTCCCCCAATGCCCACGCACCCAGAGATGCCTCGACATGCCTGATGTTGTCATCTACTCCCACTGATGGTCTCTACCATGTCATGACCCCATGGAATGTCTTGACGGAAGTAGTGTAATTAACCGGCGTCCATGAAGATATGGCACCGGGAATGAGATTCACGAACAACGTATTAAATCTATGATGGAGACCCGGACTAGGTGACGAGCTCTGAGGAAGAATCCATGGAAGGAAGAAACGACATCCCATCATCCCGGTTTCAATCAAGGAGCAGACATACCTGAACAAGGAAAGAATGCCGCCCGCCTTTGGAAAGTGGGAATGCGAGGCCACACCAGTGCGTCCTCCACAGACGGATGTGCGCGCCCCAGCGAAAGCGTCTGAAACACACACATCATGTTGGGATGATTTTTTGCCTATGATTACATGTCAAAAATAATTCAATGGTGGTTTTCTTATGATTTCAAGTCAATCTGAGGTTTTTTTATTTGGTTTGGAATATTTTACACATGTTTTAGTAGTTTAAAACACTAAAAATGCATTTACAGGAATCCCTAGAAATCTGTAACCTGGAATAACATGTTATTGGTTCCAACATTTAAAAAACTATCCATGTTTATTTTCCTCTAAATTCATGGAAATCGAACATCATTTTTCTAATTTTGACCCCCTATCATGCATTTTTGAAGGATTTAGTACCTTTAAAAACTATTTACTGAGGCTTTTTTGACTGCACCGCAAGTCTAATTGATATTTTTTATATCAGTACATGTCAAATATAATTCAATGGTAGTTTTATCATGATTTCAAGTCAATATGATATTGTTTTCTATGGTTTGAACCATTACACACATGTTTTGGTGTTTTAAAACACTAAAAAAACATTTACACGCAGATCAGGTAAACTGTAACTTGAAATGATGTGTCAATTTTTTCCTACAATTAAAAAATTAATCCACAATCATTTTCCTCGGATTTTATGTTGATATGGATTCTAATTAATATTTTTGACCCCCCCTCCCCCTGCACACACATGTTTTTAAAGGATTTGGTACCTTTACAAACTATTTACTGTGTCAAAACTCAGAAAAAGATTTTGAATTATTTTCAAACTTAAGGATAACAATATATAATTTATTTTTTATGTGTAGGAATCAAACACACATCAATGCGGTGAACGATGTTGTCGGTATGACACGATGTTCATGTTTTTAATATAAAAGTGTCATTTTAGTTTTATTTAAGGATGTGGTATGCATTCTTTGAAAATGTATGAATGATATATGAAATTTAGAATTTACCTTGATATGAAAAGCTATAAGGCTAGAAATTTCATTGGGTATCGTTCTAGTAATCCATTGAAATATAAAAACTAAATCATTTTCCATTTTCCCTCACCATTGATCCTATGTTTCCCTATAATAGTCTTGTTCTCGCACTTTTCCTTTCAACCTTACATATTTTCATTGTGATTCCCTATCAATAGGGCTACTCGAACCCCCACTAGGTGTAGTAGTAACTGATGATGACTCCCTACCAAACACAACAGATGGAGTAGGTCCAGAACCCATCCCCTGTACTTGTTTGGGATTCTCCTTCCCAAAAACAATTGGAATTTCATCGTTCTGGGAAACCGATGATGATTTTGAAAGGTTCACATCCCATATTTCATGAATTTTAACCTGTTAATACAAAAATACTAAAAATTATTTTTTAAAATATTTGAACTTCATAATATTATCTAATTAATTAATTTTTTATTACTATATATTGTTATTTCATTAATATAAAAACATAATATTGAAAAATAAATTATAACAACAAATATGCCTTAAACCCAATTAATTGTGCTGGGATAGATGTATCAAACGGTGAAAAATTGGCATCATTTTATCCATGTATCCAACCCCATTTAATTGGGTTTAAGTATTTTTTTAGTTATAATATATTTTTCATTATGTTTGTTATATTAATGAAATAATATGAAATGATAATGAAAAATAATTACTCAAATATCTTTGGTAGGGGCATTTACAAAACTGACATCAGATTCCCTATGCACATTAAACCACATCTATGTATGGCCAATAGAGTAACCTAATTCATTAGCCTTTATAAAAAATATAAACAATTTATAAAAAAGTTGACTTATAATAAAATGATATAAATAATAATGAATAAAATACAAACCAAAATTATTCTTTTTCAAAAAAAACTCTAAGACACACTGATATGAAGAATGAATTATTTCTCTTGATTCCTAGTATTTTTTTCAATAATTCCTAAAAAAATATCAATATTAATAAAAATTATAATTTTATTTTATTTTGTGTTATTACGATACTCTAAAATATGAAATTACCTCATGAGATGCATCTCTATTAATATCGACAAACGAATTCCATTTCACATGAGAAATTCATTCAAACACATTCTCAGACATTTATCATGAGCTCAAAGAGGCTTTATTAATCTCATAACATAATATTCATTTAAAATATCATAATTTCGTCCCTAATTTTTTTATAGTGCATGGGCATGAAATAGAGCCTGGGACATCCAAATGAAAAAAAACATCTAGAAATAAAAAACATAATATTGTATAAGTATAACACAATATTTTATCGTGTCATGTAAATTTGTTATCGAGGAATATTAAATTAAATTATCTTTAATTAAGTATCAAAAACCCCATTTTTCAAAGTTGTAATAATATGCCTCTAATATTTATAATTAATTGGAATGCACATTCTATCACAAATAAGCAGCCTAATAATCTTCCCATAGATTCAAGAAACATCATCAGTAGGCACCCCAAACTCATCAAATGGAATGATAATATTTAATTCCTTCAGGTCTCACACATATTTAATATAAGGACCCGAACTTATTTCATACATAATCTTGAATTTAATCAAGAAAACACTTCATTTTACATTGAGGACCTTTTCATGTTTAGAGCTTTAGAGAATTAAGACAAAACATTCATAACATTACACATTGTTACATAGCGGATACCATAAAATCAGTTTCCATTTTCCTCAGAATATAAAACATTAAAAAATAAAACAAGACTCCTTGACAATTCTTCAACATTTAACATGTCTTCATTCCTTGTATTACTCATCATAAACCTGTGAAAAATCATTTAAAAACTTTGGATGATCACAAAAGCTCAGTAATGTATGAAAAAGAAGGAAAAATCACACTAGTCCATGAATACACTTGACGTAAGAAAACATTTTCAAAAGACATGCTTTCCACCCATAAAATCTTACTTAGCATACCATGATATTTACACGAGATCCGCACAAACATTATTATAATCATAGAGGTATATTGTGGCATTACTTACATAATCTTGTAACCATCTTGGCTACCTTAAAATTTGTAACCCTCACGGCTACCTTACTTTGTTCAACCATCACAGTTACACATGGAGTAACCATACGGCCGACCTCCAACTTACTCTTACCCAATGCATTGGAGGGAAATATAGGTCCCACCCTTAATCATAAACAATTCCCAATAACCAAAACATAATCATACAACATAAACAATAGCATAAAAACATTTCCTTTGAATCTTATAAAACAGTTAAAAGAGGATTTTAGAAGAAAAGTCCCTTATAAACATCATATAATTGAAGTGAGGCTTAATAGAGTGGATGTAATATGTATATACTATGTAAATACACATAATGAAACATAATATAAACAAAAACCATCACACAAACAATTTAAATATCACATAAATTATAAAGTAGAATTTTAACCCAATGAATGGAAATCGGGTTAAGAATTACATTACCTTAGGCTTGTCTTACTTCAAAATTGTTTAAACCACCTGTATAATGGTTAAAATAGTGTTATTAGTATTTTACAGAAACATTTTCATGTTTATAACATCTTATATGGTCATTTCATAACCTCATTTCACCCCTTAATTGTTAGTATTTTGTTCCTTGCATTATTTTGGGTGAGTTCTTTTGTGATTTTCACGATCGATTCATGATGAATCGTTCTTGTTGATTGGAAGTGAAACTACAAAATTGGAATGGAGTAGTATTTACATATTTCCAATACCATAAATTATACAATTTATCACTTTGATTCTTTATATGATGATGATTTATAAGTTAAAACATTAATTATGTTTGTTTAGATAATTTAAGTGGTTCCTTGATAATTACAACCTCATTTAGTCTAATAAATATGAATCATGAGTACAAAAGAATTCCATAACCTTATATGAGTCATAAAACATATATTATAACCTGGTTCATACATAAAAATGGTTTCATGACCATACTTGAAATAATTAATGGAAATTGAAAATACATCGTCCACGATATCGGTAATTCAACACAAATGGACAGTGTTTTTTGATTCTTTAAATAAGTGAGAGAGGAGAGGAATAACGATTTGTAATTTTCCATAAACATGACAACGTCCAAAATATATATGATTCTGGAGATTTCATGCCTCTTGGATAAGAGGGGGTGAAGAAAGAAGAAGAAGGAATCATGAAATAAAGAAAACATGAGAAATTTCTTACAAAAAATTCGGCAGCCTAACAGCGCCTCTTAAAATTTCATAAAAACAAGAGTGATGAGAGGAATGGAATATCTCATCAATAATACAAAATTTGGACAGTAAGGGGAAATATTTAATTAAATATACCAACAAAATACAAAGGGAATGGAAGAGAATAACATAAAATTGAATAAAAGAATGAAAATGAAAGAGGATGTTTACCTCTTGATCTCTTATCTTTGAGATCCTTCTTAAGGGATTTGATTTTGGTCTTTTGGTGAGACCATCAGCTCTAGGACGTGGCGAAGAAGAATGGGGAGGGAATTTGGAAGAATTTAGACAATGTTCAAGGCTTGAGAGGTGTGGGAGGAAGAGGGGAGTGAGGGTGGTATTTATAGTGGAGGAGGGGAGGTATTGTAGATTATTTTAACTATTATTATAATATTTTTATCAAGACTATGAATAATCTCAAATAAAGTGGCCCTAAATAGTGATAATATCATGTGATTTCGAATAAAGTGGCCTTGCATCACTTATGATGTCATAGATAGTGCATTTTTACTGATAAATTGATTATACGGTATTTTACCGTATTTCACTATTCACCGAAAATTCAAGAGTTTCAGAAAAATACCAAAAATTTACCCCAACCATTTTTCGATGTGTAGAATTCAAAAATGAACTCCATTTTTCAAAAATAATTTTCTAAATATTATTAATTTAATTATCAAATAAGGTCACAGTTAATTCGAAAAATTACAATATTGAAGTGCAATTAGTTTTATGTGACATTGGAAAATTAATTAAGATCCCATTATCCTATTTCCATGGAAAAATAAAATAATATTATTATTTACTATTCATGAGGTCATATTACTATTCATATTACTATTCATAAGGGCATGTTACTATTCACCAAAAAAACAAGTTTGTTCCATTAGACTCTAAATAACATACTGAACACAATTGTAGATGACAGTTTCTTGAAATTCAAAACATAGATGAAATAAAAGTATGTTTTAAGGATACTTATAAATATATACCTTAAACAAAATTTCAAGTATTTTCAATTTATTTTTAGAAAACCCTGGGATGTTACATTATCCCCACCTTCTTGAAATTGCGTACTCGCAATTTTATTTACTTATTAAAAAACTGAGGGTATTTTTCCCTCATAGCATTTTCAGACTCCCATGTTGCTTCTTCAACCATGTGGTTTCTCCACAAAACCTTTACCTGGTGGATTACCTTATTCCGCAATACCTGTTCTCTTCGATCAAGAATCTGAACCGGTTTTTCTTCATAAGAAAGGTTCTCTGCCAGCTGAACTCCTTCCAGCCTCAAGATGTGTGATGAATCTGGACCATACTTTCTCAACATTGAAACATGAAAAACATTGTGTACCTCAAATAAGCTCGGAGGAAAAGCTATGCGGTATGAAACTGTTCCAACTTTATCCAAGATTTCAAAAGGACCGATGAACCGTGGACTTAGTTTCCCTTTCTTACCGAAACGCATCACACTGTTCCAAGGATATATTTTAAGGAAAACATGGTCACCTACCTTGAAAGAGAAGTCTTTCCTTCTGTTATCTGCATAACTTTTCTACCTGCTCTAAGGTGTCCTCATGTGTTGCTGGATCATCCTCAATTTCTCAGCCACTTCTTCTACTAATTCTGGCCCCATCAACTTTCTTTCACCGACTTCATCCCAAAACACAGGAGTCCGACACCGCTTTCCAAACAAGGCCTCAAAAGGTTCCACCTGAATACTGGAATGGAAACTGTTATTATAAGAAAACTCAACTAATGAAAGATGATGATCCCAACTTCCCGGATAGTCCATTGAACAAGCTCGAAGCATATCCTCCAAAGTTTGAATCGTTCGCTCAGACTGCCCATCTGATTGAGCATGAAAAGCTGCACTGAAATTCAACCCTATGCCCAAAGGCTTCTGAAGTCCCTTCCAAAATTTAGAAGTGAACCTGGGATCTCGGTCAGACACAATGGAAAGAGGAACTCCATGTAATCTGACAATCTCTTTGAGGTACAATCGAGAAATCTGATCTAATGTCATTGTATCTCGAATAGAAATAAAATGAGCAGACTTTGTTAGCCGATCAACAATAACCCATATCACATTGTTACCTCTAGAAGTATTTTGTAGTCCCACCACAAAATCCATGGATATATTCTCCCATTTCCATTCTGGCACTGGCAAAGGCTGATGCATCCCCTTCGGTAACTGTCGCTCTGCTTTAACCTGCTGACATGTCAAACTTTTCATTGTAAAATCAGCAATATCTCTTTTCATCCCATTCCACCAGTAATACTCCCGAAGGTCTCTGTACATCTTAGTACTTCCAGGATGAACAGAAAATGGAGAACTATGAGCTTCACACACCAATTCTTTCTTCAGCTGGGAATCACAAGGCACACACAACCTTTTTCCAAACATTAAAACACAATCTTTATCAGGATTAAATTAAGGAACCATACCCATTTTAACCAATTCTACCTTTTTCTGTAGCTCACAGTCTTCCCTCTGCGCTTTCATAATTCTGTCTGACAATGAAGACTGCATAGAAACCTGAAACAAAACAGATATATTCCCTGCACCAACAAATTCTAAGCCAAAATTTATCAAATCATTAATCAAGGGATCACGTTTCAAACGTAGCATGGTTAATGATGCATGATTTTTCCGACTTAAGGCATCTGCTACTTTGTATGCTTTTCCAGGATGGTAATTAATCGTGCAGTCATAATCCTTTATCAGTTCTAGCCATCTTCTATGCCTCATGTTTAATTCCTTCTGAGTGAATATATACTTAAGACTTTCATGGTTAGTATATATTTGGCATTTGGTTCCGTATAGATGATGCCTCCATATTTTCAAAGAAAAAACCACAGCTGCCAATTCCAAAACATGTGTGGGATAATTCATCTCATGAGGTTTATGTTGTCTCGAAGAATATGCAATTATGTGATCATTCTTCATCAAAACACAACAAAGTCCCTTCAAAGAAGTATCACTATAGATGACAAACTCACCATTCCGGGAAGGTAAGGCCAAAACTGGAGCATTCACCAATCTCATCTTTAGTTCCTGAAAACAAACATCACATTACTCTATCCAAATATATTTAACCTGTTTCTGTGTTAACATAGTTATTGGGCTATATAACCGTGAATAGTTCTTAAAAAAGCGTCGGTAATAACTTGATAACCCTAGAAAACTACGAATCTCTTTAACATTTGTGGGTCTTTGCCATTCATCAACTACTATTGTTTTGGCAGGATAAATTGTTATTCCATCCTTATTTATAATGTTCCCAAGAAACGAAATCTGTTGCAACCAAAAATCACAGTTGCTAAACTTTCCATATAGTTTCTTTTCTTTTAATGTTTGTAAAACAACCCTTAGATGTTTTTCATGCTCCTCTTTATTATTAGAAAAAACCAGAATGTCATCAATAAATACGACCACAAAATTATCCAAGAACTCATGAAATACTCTATTCATAAGATTCATGAATACAGCAGGTGCATTAGTTAACCCAAATGGGATAACAACAAATTCATAATGTGCATATCTAGTACGAAACACTTTTTTCGGGATGTCATCCTCCTTAACCTTCAGTTGATGGTATCCGGATCTCAAGTCAATCTTGGAAAAGTACCGAGCTCCCTGGAGCTGATCAAACAAGTCACCAATATGAGGGAAAGGATACTTGTTTTTAATAGTGATGTTATTCAATGCTCTATAATCAATGCAAAGTCTCATGGAACCATATTTCTTTTTAACAAAAAAAACAGGGGCTTTCCATGGTGAAGTACTGGGACGAATGAAGCCTTTGACAAGCAAATCTTGCAACTGATTTTTCAATTCAAGAAGTTCTATTGGAGCCATACGATATGGGGGTTTTGAAATTGGCTTAGCATCAGGAACTAAGTCAATTGTGAATTCAACTTCTCATTTAGGTATGACACTAGGTAACTCCTCAGGAAAAACATCAAGGTATTCATTTACCACTGGCACATCATTAATTTGAATAGTTCCCTTGTTTTCAACAATATGAGCCAGATAACTTCCATTTCCATCTTTTAATAGTTTCTCAGCTTCTTGATATGTTATCAATTGTATGGGTTCATTCTTGTATACAAACTGAAACTCTTTCTGAAAAACAACTTCTTTTTATCTACAGTCAATCATGGCATGATAATCAGAAAGCCAGTCCATCCCCAGAATAACATCAAACTCGACTAAGGGTAAAACAAAAAGGATTGCAGGTAAAGTCATTCCACATACCACAATAGAAATATTCTTATAATTCTTCTTTGCTATAACATTTCCCCATGGTGTTTTAACAACATGTTCGGGTATCATTTGTTGAGGTGATATTTCCAATTTACTAGAAAATTCCTCAGAGATGAAGGAATATGTAGACCCCGTATCAAACAAAAATTTAGCAAAATCTGAGTGAACAAACAATGTACCTGATACAACTTCATTGGATGGCCCAACATCTGCTGACATAGTCTCAAAGGATCTCACTACACCTTTCTTCTTTTAGTCTGGCTTCTTTGCATCATTTGGATCCCTCTTTGGACAGGCATTTGCATAGTGACCCATCTCACCACATTTAAAACACTTTACAGTTTGCTTATCAGGATTAGTCTTTGGATCATTTTCATTGCAATCTCGGGCCATATGTCCAAACTTACCACATTTAAAACACTTCCCAGTTTTGATAAGACATTCCCCAGGGTGCTTCTTTCCACACTTTTCACAAATTGGAAACTGTATTTTCTTACCATCAGATTTCATTGGTTGATTCTTACCCACTGCTTTCCAATTGGACCTCTTCTTCTCTTTGTTTCCAAATTGCATGTGATTGTCAGCAAACTCCATCTCTACCCTCTCAGCACATCGGACAAGTTTCTCATAACTTTTGAATTCACGGGAGGCCAACGCCCTTCGATACCTTGGCTTCAATCCAGAGTAAAAGTGGTTGATTTTTCTATCGAGATCCAGAATAAGATTTGGAGCATTCCTCGCCAGTCGGGTGAATTTCGCCTCATACATAGCCACTGAATCATCCTCCTTTTGTTTCAATTCAAGGAATTGTTTCTCCATTCTAAGTCGCACGACCTTAGGAAAATATTTTTCAAGAAAAATACTTTTAAATTCATCCCACACTAAGGAATCAAAATCCTCTCTACCCCTGAAATTCCTTACCATTGACCACCACTGATCAGCTTCCCCTTCAAAACGATAAATGTCAAGACTTACCATTTGATTGTCCGAACATCCCATAACATAAAATATCTTTTCAAGGGCTTTAATCCATCCTTCTGCTACCATTGGGTCAGAAGATCCATTGAATGCAGGAGGATGTTGTCTCATAAAATGTTCCACCACTTTCATGTTCCGTTGGGGTACCTCTATTTGTCCTCTTGCATGGATTCCACCACCATTTATTGTCTGCGTTAGCTGAGCCATTACTGTCACAAACTGCTCGGTTCCAATCCCTACCATTCCAGGCTGTTGATCAGGAAGGATGTCATTCTGTCGGTGCCTATCCTCTTCAGCATCCATGTTCCATCTGCGGACAACCATTCATAACAAACATTTCTTAGATGATGAAACATGGTAATCTTTAAATGCTATAAAAAATTAACCATAGATTGAAAATTATTTATGGTATTCTATTAGCATCACCTTAACCGCTAAATTTATCTAAACCATCCTTTGATACCAACTATAAGAACCCGAACTTATTTCATAAATAATCTTGAATTTAATCAAGAAAACACTTAATTTTACATTGAGGACCTTTTCAAGTTTAGAGATTTAGGGAATTAAGACAAAACATTCATAACATTACACATTGTTACATAGTGGATAACATAAAATCAGTTTCCATTTTCCTCAGAATATAAAACATTAAAACATAAAACAAGACTCCTTGCCAATTCTTCAACATTTAACATGTCTTCCTTCCTTTTATTACTCATCATTAACCTGTGAAAAATCAATTAAAAACTTGGGATGAGCACAAAAGCTCAGTAAGGTATGAAAAAGAAGGAAAAATCACACTACTCCATGAATACGCATGACGTATGAAAACATTTTCAAAAGACATGATTTCCACCCATAAAATCTTACTTAGCGTAACATGAGATTTACACAAGATCCACACAAACATAATTATAATCATAGAGGTATATTGGGGCATTACTTACATAATCTTTTAACCATCTTGGCTACCTTAAAATTTGTAACCCTCATGGCTACCTTACTTTGTGTAACCATCACAGTTACACTTGGAGTAACCATACGACAGACCTCCAACTTACTCTTACCCAATGCATTGGAGGGAAATATAGGTCCCTCCCTTCATCATACACAATTCCCAATAACCAAAACATAATCATACAACATAAACAATAGCATAAAAACATTGCTTTTGAATCTTATAAAACAGAATTTTAAAAGAGGATTTTAGAAGAAAAGTCCCTTATAAATATCATATACTTGAAGTGAGGCTTAATAGAGTGGATGTAATATGTATATACTCTGTAAATACACATAATTAAAAATAATATAAACAAAAGCCATCACAAAAACAATTTAAATAACACATAAATTATAAAGTAGAATGTTAACCCAATGAATGGAAATCGGGTTAGGAATTCCCTTACCTTAGGCTTGTCTTACTTCAAAATTGTTTAAACCTCCTGTATAATGGTTAAAAGATTGTTATTAGTATTTTAAAGAAACATGTTCATGTTTATAACATCTTATATGGTCATTTCATAACCTCATTTCACCCTTTAATTGTTAGTATGTTGTTCCTTGCATTATTTAGGGTGAGTTATTTTGTGATTTTCACGATCGGTTCATGATGAATCGTTCTTGTTGATTGGAAGTGAAACTAAATAATTGGAATGGAGTAGTATTTAAATATTTCCAATACCATAAATTATAACATTTATCACTTTGTTTCTTTATATGATGATGATTTATAAGTTAAAACATTAATTATGTTCGTTTAGATCATTTAAGTGGTTCCTTGATAATTACAACCTCATTTAGTCTAATAAATTTGAATCATGAGTACAAAAGAATTCCAGAACCTTATATGAGTCATAAAACATATATTATAACCTTATTCAACCATATAAATGGTTTCATGAACAGACTTGAAATAATTAATGGAAATTGAAAATATATCGTCCACGATATCGGTAATTCGACACAAATGGACAATGTTTTTTGATTCTTTAAATAAGTGAGAAAGGAGAGGAATAATGATTTGTAATTTTCCATAAACATGAAAACATCAAGAATATACATGATTCTGAAGATTTAATTCCTCTTGTATAAGAGGGGGTGAAGAAAGAAGAGGAAGGAATCATGAAATAAAGAAAAAATGAGAAATTTCTTACAAAAAATTCGGCAGCCTAATGGCGCCTCTTAAAATTTCATAAAAACAAGATTGATGAGAGGAATGTAATATCTCATCAATCATACAAAATTTGGACAGTAAGGGTAAATATTTAATTAAATATCCCAACAAAATACAAAGGGAAAGGAAGAGAATAACATAAAATGGATGAAAAGAATGAAAATGAAAGAGGATGTTTACCTCTTGATCTCTTATCCTTGAGATCCTTCTTAGGGGATTTGATTTTGGTCTTTTAGTGAGACCAGAAGCTCTAGGACGTGGGGAAGAAAATTAGGGAGGGAATTTGGCAGAATTTAGACAATGTTCAAGGCTTGAGAGGTGTGGGAGGAAGAGGGGAGTGAGGGTGGTATTTATAGTGGAGGATGGGAGGTATTTTAGATTATTTTAACTATTATTATAATATTTTTATCAAGACTATGAATAATATCAAATAAAGTGGCCCTAAATAGTGATAATATCATGTGATTTCGAATCAAGTGGCCTTTCATCACTTATGATGTCATAAATAGTGCATTTTTACTGATAAATTGATTATACGGTATTTTACCGTATTTCACTATTCACCGAAAATTCAAGAGTTTCAGAAAAATACCAAAAATTTACCCCAACCATTTTTCGATATGTAGAATTCCAAAATGAACTCCATTTTTCAAATATAATTTTCTAAATATTATTAATTTAATTTTTAAATAAGGTCACAGTTAATTCGAAAAATAACAATATTGAAGTGCAATTAGTTTTATGTGACATTGGAAAATTAATTAAGATCCCATTATCATATTTCCATGGGAAAATAAAATAATATTATTATTTACTATTCATGAGGTCATATTACTATTCATATTACTATTAATAAGGGCATGTTACTATTCACCAAAAAAACAAGTTTGTTCCATCAGACTCTAAATAACATACTGAACACAATTGTAGATGACACTTTCTTGAAATTAAAAACATAGAAGAAATAAAATTATGTTTAAAGGATACTTATAAATATATACCTTAAACAAAATTTCAAGAATTTTCAATTTATTTTTAGAAAACCATGGGATGTTACATTTAATGTTCATATTTATATGTCTTCTATTTTTATTTTTATCCATTTGATAAATGAATTAAACAATTAATAAAATATATCATTTTTTACAATGACATACATACTAGTAATAGTAACTCACAGATATCCACTAGATGAAGGGATGACCAACTGCTCCATAGCTGGAGATGAATTGGATGGTGGGATTCTAAAAACATTTGGGGAATTGTTGGCTTGCTGGTAGTCTCAGTTACAACTGAATCACTCCGATCCACTGAAGCTTACGGTAGTTGTGGTGTGCTCCGAGAAGATAACCATCTAGGATTTTGAAATTTATTTGTTCTCAACATTCTTGCAATTCAATTGGTTTATATATATTAAATGTATAAAAAATTTAAAACTAATAAATTTTTACAAAAAGAAAAATAATAACTAGAGCATTGTATATATGTATGGACCACTTATCTATGAGAAATTGTAATATATTTTCATTACCAATTTATACATTAAATTATCTTCATCTTCATTGTAATCATTATTATAAACCTCCATTGTGATGAGTGGTTCATTTTCAAACTCTATTGAAAGTTCTATTGTTTCCACATTGTCAGTAAAAAATTATTCAATGTATTGTGGTTGATTAGGTTAATTGTCACAAAGTACAAATTGATCTTCATCACTCGTATCATATAATTCTCTATACGTTAAGTGTAAAAAAACTCTAACCTTCATGTATTTCATCATCCACATTATAAACTATCTTCACTTAGGAATCCAAGATAAATGGATCCTTCTCTACATGCACATTGGTATGGATAAATCGAGGGAAGTTGATAGAATTCAAATGTAATGAATCATTCATTATACCCATATTAGTATTAACCCACATTCATTTGAACATGAAAACCAAAAACTAACCATGATAGTTTAATTCAATTATATCATCCAAATTTATATAATATCCCACCTCTATAAGGGTAAATACAGAACTATTTTGAGTTTTTAAGTCTTCTTCGTGATAAATTTAATGATACCTAAAGCCATGAATATTGTAGGCATCAAATATCATAGACTTTCTTAGAGGACATCGAGCCAAAATAACATAAAAGAATGTGATATTTCAGCTTGATTTTGAACATTCATTATCTAGAAAAATATATATAAAGCTTTAGTTTTAAGATAGACAAAATAACTACATGTCAATAATATTAATATGATTATATACTTACCTGATGGGTGATCCATTTTACAATCTCCTAATTAACATCTTTTTTAGTTCCATATCATTTCGAGAGCTACCCCATAATCACTTATTTGTTTGACATCATCATTATTCAATAAATGGATCTTTAATAAGACTACTGAGCAGTATATATCTATGTGCTTAAAGAAACTCCAATTCATTTAGTGAAAAATTTGACCTCATTCCAATTGGTTATCTAATAATTGGAAATATTGATAACTAGTTTTCAAAATGATAATTAGTGGAGATATCATCAAAAAATTAAACACGATTGAATCTAGTCTCAATCCTATCCAAATACCTTGAATACAAGGTCAATCACTCTTTGGATATGTAACCTTTAGAAATAGATCCTTTTGGTTGATATTTATTCATCATATATGATTTCAAATGACCTATGTACCTGATGAAAAAAATAAGATACATAAAAAAAATAGGCAATAATTTAATAAAATTAAATTCACTAATGAAAATAAAAATAATATCATTGTACCTCTCAATTGGATGCATCAATTGATAATGTTCTGGTTAGCCAAGTTTAGCTTCTTCAACCAAATGAACAATCAAATTGATCATCACAGTGAATAATGAAGGGGGAAATAACATCTACAAGTAAAAAAGTGTCAAAACAATTCTTTTTTTGAAGTTTATCATGCTCAATTCGATTTAGATTTTTTCTACAAAGCATTTTGAAAAAGGTATAATAGTCTATTTTTCATTTAACATATTAAAAAATTCCAATGAAAACAAATGTTCTATCAAAATACATGAGTTGTGACTTTTCAATCCATGTAACATTCAATTTTTTTAGTCAAGGCACCTTGATATATTACTTGAATATCCATATTCCACTTTTAAATTATTTAATGATTGAAGGAATACGTCTTTCTCTTGATTTTTCATTGTAAAAATAGTCGAAGGATACTTTCCATTCTCATTTTCCCAAAAATCATGCTTTATATTCATTAACTCCAAATTCTTATGAGCATTAAGGCGATCCTCTGATTTACCCTTCTCATTAAGCAATGCGAAAATTACATTGCCACAATTTTTTTCTCAATATTTATTATCTCATGATTATAACATATCAAATTAAACTCCTAATAAGGAATTTTTAAAAATATACCGTTTATTTTTGTGTTCCAGATGCTTCCAATATTGTCCCTTTTACCCTTTTCCCCTTCTTTAAAAATATTATATTTTCCAAATTCTTCAATGACACTATTTAATAGTCCCATGATTTCTGAACCTAATTACACTTTTATTGGATTTCTCAGTATAATATAATCATTGAATTGTGTCTTGTTAAACCTAGATTTATGAGAAGAAATAAAGCAATCAATGATTAAACCTAAAACATAATTTTCTTCTATGAGGTAATCGTTGATGAACAAAATTAAAAACTAGACAATTCAAACTAGTATGAGTGTTTCAATTAGATAAATTTCCTAATCCAGGACTGTTAGTAAATGTCTATATTAAATTAGCAAGTATTTTTAATAGTTTTCTCATTGAAGCGCCATATGTTTTCATTCCATCATATCATAATTCTCACAATTATTTGATTAGAGGATAAAGGTATACATCAATTCCATTTATAGGTATTTTATTTCTAGAAATAATCATCGAAATAAAAAAAATATTTATTCATACACATCTATGGAGGTAGATCATAAGGGATCAAAACAATTGTCCAAATACTATAATTAGTACATAAATTACAAAATGGGTCAAAACCATCAGAATCCAATCCCAAATGTGAATTCTTAAGATTTGAAGAAAAATATAGATATAATTAATCAATCATTTTCTATGATGTTGAATCTTTTGAATTTCTCATCATTCCATCATTACTATCTTGATCATGTCACTTCATTTTGTATGTAGTGTTAGATTCCATGAATAATATTTTCACGCATCATATCATAGGAAAGTAATGAAATAAAGTTGAAGGAGTTTTCTATTTTTTTCATGGGGTTTCATTGATTTATAATCTCATTTTTTTCATTAAATTTCATCTACTTTTATAACATCTTATGAATTATACTTTGTCGGACTCTTCTCCATAGTAAAGCATGAAATCATTAAGTAATTCATGTATAATTATATAATACATTCAAAGTTTATTTATGAATTTATTAATCTCATTTAATGATGAAAGGATCATAGATTCACTAAATGAATCATGACGAAACTCTAAAATCATGTACATTTCTCTGTCAATAATTTCATAGAGATTGTTTATATGAGACAACATAAGTAGAAAAGAAAACATTGAATACATATCACACCCTTTAAAATTATCTGCTCAACAGTGAATTTTCAATCAGGACATACACATTTTATTCTACCATCCACTGATCATTTTTTAATTACATAATAGTTTTTTTTCAAACTCTTGTCATAACTAGGTGTGTTTCGAGCTAAAGTAATCCAACTTTTATCCATAGGTATTGGATTTTCACTCTTCTCCCTGTATATTCAAATATAAAGACATAAATGGTTAATTAAACCAGTACAATTAAAAGTAATCATCAATTAACTTCGTTTTGCTTGGTCACTTAATTTATCTTATAATTACATAAATATAGTATATAAAATCATGGTGAACATACATGTACACTCAGTATGTTCTTTCATAGAACGTCTCATGCCAGTGTAGAAGAAGCTTACTAAAACTTTAGTGAATAATCAATAAAACCAAATGGTTACCTATCCTCTAATCAACCATTATCCAAAACTCACAAATTCTTACTCACCAATAATTCATGTGGGATAAATTAATCATGCAGTTATAGACTATTTATAACCCCACAGACAAACAAGAATTCATCGTATAAATGATTCATTATCCCCATTTATAATAGGTTCCTAAGTGACAAAATTTATCATTTTATTGTAAAATATGATATATTACATGATGATATAGAAAACCAATCATACAATATTAAAAAATTACACCATACGATTGGGGATTGCACTCTCCAAGAAATGGTGGAGAGGGGTCGCCATTGGGGATCAACATCAAGGAGCAGGGGGTCATTGTGGGGTCATCATCACGTAGCAAGTGGGGTTGGGGTCACGAGGAACATATGTGAGATTGGGAAAAGGGGTTGTCACCATCGAGGATGTGGGGTGAGTCGTCAGGGGGAAGTGGGGGAAGGGGGGATAGTTATGTTGTCGGAGAGAAGAGAAGTCAGTTTCAGGGATATGTGGGGTCGAGGGTGAGGGGTAGTCACCAACATTGGGGAGAGGTGTGACCAAGGGGGAGGGGCGGTCACCAGTGTCGGCGATAGGTCTGGTAGAGGGAGGGTAATCACTGGTGCTGAGGAGAGTTATGATCGAGAGTGAAGGGCAATCGCAGGAATTGGGGAGAGGCGCGATCGAGGGAGAGGGTCGGTCACCGATGTTGGGGGAGGGGCAGGGTCGAGGGGGAGGGGTGGTCATCAATGTTCGGGAGAGGTGGGGCTGAGGGATCAGTGGGGGATAGAGGGAGGGAGGGAGTCACTAGCATCGGGGAGAGTCATGATCGATGTGGGGGTGGTCACCAGTTTTGAGGAGAGGTGAGGGCGGGAGGGTGGGGTGATTTCCGACGTCGAGGGGAGGCACAACCAAGGGGGAGGGGAAGTCGCCAACATCAGGGAGAGGCACGACAAAGGGAGCGAGGGGGTTAGGGCATTGGGTGGAGGGGGTCGGGTCAGTTATTGTTCAAAAATAGAAGCAGTGGCTTCATTGAAACCGCCCTATATTTAAAATATATATAATAATTTTTTTAGTAGTGATTACTAGAACATCCACTAATAAACTTTCACTAAGACCACTCTTTTTTGTAGTGCTAGATTACATAGTTTTTCATAATCGTACCCTAAATGTAACATATATAATTTTATTATCAATTCTAAATCTATAAAAGTCACTTAGAAATACCATCTATTTACCCTCTCAAATAATTGGATTTCTCTCACTAGATTTTTTTCCCACTTTATGAATTTTCTCACCGATAGAAATTTTTATTAGTTTAAGGAATTTATATCACGACATGAATTATCATCCAAAGGAATTTACTTTTTACATTAAGGAATTTTATTCACACCGAGATGTGATATAGTATATACTTGCACAACATCATATTATATCTTCATATTACATCAATGAATATTGAAATGAAATCATTGAATCATTGTACAAATGTAACATCCCAAACCCGGATGTCACTCAACTGTGCCCCAAGCCCGGTTGGCTACATGGCCTCAAGCACGTCTTCCCAAATGCCATAGGCTTATGACTAGAAGTTAGGGACTAGGTGAGTCATTTTGGAGACTATACCCCAATTACAATAATTTATCATAAGGGAAGTCAATCACATTAAATAGTGGAAGCAGATAAAATAAGTAGATAATATATAAAATAGACGAGCAAGACAAGAATATGTAACAAGCCAGAAGTGTCTCATATACCATGATGCAGATGATACATGTATCTAGAAAATATCCAAAATAGGTACATAAAAATATAATAAAATACAAGTATCTAAAATCCAAAATGACCGAAGAGTTCCCCCATAGCATCGCAAGCCTCATCTTAGTCCTATGCTCCCATGCTATAAAATAATGATCAACAAATAGTTTTAGGGAGATTTCCCCTACTATCACCTATAACTATATAATCTCTTTGGGTCCCCAAGGAGGCCCAAATAGGATCTGAGATAAACATCCCAGTAGGTTTCCACCTAAATATATATACAGTTCTAAGAAGTACTATGAAATATTCTAAATAGGTGAAAGTAAGTAGTAATGTAAGTGTGAAAGCCCCAGCCATATAACTACTGCAAACAAGCAATACTAAATAGCCTCTTGTGGATCCCTGCAAAAAGTTTCGTCTCCTAACAAGTCATCTACAAGTAATATAATCAAACAACACAACCTTTCCACATAACCATCCATATCATGTCCACATGTCCTTACCGTATAAAGAAAACTATATCAAAAACCCACGACCTTGTCATACAACAACAATCATATATTCCGCATTCATGCCATATAATTATGTGTAGATCACGAAGGTCTGGATATATTGTGCTGAAGACCAAGGCATCCTCTTCGAGTCTCAGGAGAATCTCGATGGAAACATGGAATAGGCACTGGTTGGAATCCTAGGAGCATGTGTACCAACATGTCCTACGTGAGTCCAAGATATCTGGATCCAAGGGGTAGCAAAGCCTATGGAAACTGCCCAGAATTCCCTTGCATGAGACAATGTCCGAGTAAAGCTACCTCACCTGCCTCTAGCCATCAAAAGGGTGATTAGCATAGCCTACCATACAGAGCCTCATAAGGAGACATTTGTATCATTGCCTGATAATTGTTATTATAGGAGAACTCATCTAGATGAATGTGTCTCTCCCAAGATCCCCCAAAATTTTGGAAACATTCTCTCATCAGGTTCTCTAGCACTTGTATCATACACTCTTATTGGCCATCAGTCATAGGCTGGTGGTCTGTTCTCAGAAGCACCTATGTACACAGTTCCCTCTGAAAACACTATAAGAAACAAGATGTAAAGTGGGAATCCTTATTTTAAATGATAGTACGTGAGAACACTTGAAGTTGTATTATCTCATGGATATAAAACCTTCCATAAAAATTAAAATCGAAGGTATCCTTGATCAACAATAAATGATCAATATTTTTTATCCCGTCAACAACAACTCACACAACATCGTTACCTCAAGGCGACCTTAGTAAACCAGTCATGTAATCCATTATGACATCATCTCATTTCCACTTGGGAATAAGTAACTGCTATAAAATCATGGCTGGTCATTGATGTTACTCCTTCACATGATGACAGTTGTAACACCTCGTAACAAAACTAGCTACCTCACTTTTCATACTTGGCCATTAGTATTAATGATGCATGTCATGGTACATCTTGTGACTCTGGGAAGTACTACACAAGATGAATCATGAAACTACGGCATCATATCCCCATGTATATCAACTGGAACCCAAACACATCCATGGATATGTAAGATCTCATCAACACCTACAGTCCAACCAGGAGGACGGTCCTCACCTTCCATACTCTCCCATAGTACTAGACCCTCTGAATTTGATAACTTCCTCATGCTTAATTTATCCATTAGGGTGGAGGTAATAACTATGGATTTTATATATGTCTATCCATAACTGTTGTTCACCTCCATATAGATCTTAGAGAATAACGCCATAAGTTTCCAATCGCTACTTCCCTACTGCACTATTTGTATATGAGTCCACGTGCTCAGTGCATCAAACATTACATTACCATTACTGGTCATGTATTCAAGCTTGAAGTCAAAATATTTTAGGTACTCCACCCAACTTTTTTCCTCATATTCAAATATAACTGAGTAAATATATACTTGATGATTTTGTAGTTTGTATACACCAAAAAAAAGATCTCCCAATAAATAATGTCTCCAATAGTGAAAAGCAAGAACAGCTGCATCTAGCTCAAGATCATGAATCGGGTAATTCCTCTCACGTGGCCTTAGAAACTGAGACTCATTTTCCAAAACTCTATCCCCCTAAATAAGCACTACTCCCAACCCATTACTTGATGTGTCACAATTAAGGATGGAACACTTGGTTCATCAGCACCATGAAAATTACTATCTTGTTTGTGATACTGAATGGAATAACCAGATACTCATATTGACCATACCTACTATGAAATGTTGTACGATGTATGTATGTGGTTCAAATATTTACCGGGTGTTATCCTAACCTTAGTTCAATTTTCAAGAATACTTGGGATCCTTGAATCTTATCAAACATTTAATCTATTTGTGTAACGGGATATCGGTTTTTAACCATTAGCTGATTCAAATTACTGTAATCCACAAATAGCCTGAGAGTTATATCCACATTTTCTGAAAAAAGAACTGGAAAACCCCATAGAGAATTATTAGGTTAGATAAACCCATTTGCCTCCAAATACTCTTGCTTTCACTTAATTTCTTACAACTCCATCGTAGTCACCTAGTAAGTAAAAACTGATACTGGTGCATCTCATAACACTAGTTCAATGGAGAACTCAACCTATCTCTCGAGAGGTAAACTAGAAAATTCATCTGGGAACATGTCCCTAAAATGATCCACCATTAGAGGAATGTCTACACGACTCACTCCCTGATGGTCGAAAATAAAAAATAGAAATCTAGGCTGTCATTCTGCTTAACTCATGATGATCTAGTCCATCTAAGCTCGCCTAGACACCCCATTCTCCATTGTGAGTAAACGTTGCATCCTTTGGTGATGTGAAAGTTACCCTTAGGTGATAGTAGACAATGTAAGATCGATAATATTCTAAACATTCCATCCCAAGAATGACGTCAAACCCTATCACCTCAAAGACATAAATATCTCAAATGAAGGGACACCCACCAACATCAAGGGGGTATTACCTGCACTAGATCACAACATCCATTATAATTCATAATAGTATTTCTAGCATTAAAATGATTTCAAAATACCACAAAACAAGCCCAAGGATATTCACCATAGGTGCGGATATGAAACTATGAGATAGACCTATATCAAGAAGAGTTGATTCAATAGTAGAGGCTACTAAGATCATTCCTCTGACTGTAGACAGTATGAAACCTTTCTCCTCTGGGGCAGGTTGTACATAATATAATTGACCTATACCAAAACCCTGTGAAACATCCTCACTGCTCAGAATAGGTCCCCTTCGATGTATAGGAGTAATTGGTGAATGGATACCTCAGCAAGGACCATTATTTATGCATCCTGATTGGCCTACATTGCTCTAGCTCCCTAATTGACACAGATCATAGAAACCTACCCCTAAACGTGACATCAGAGCTAACCCCTTACCACTCACAACCGGAGGGAAGGTCCTGCAAAACCATTGCATGTGTCACATCCCTCTATAAGCTCGGCACTTGACTAGGTCGCAGTCACGCTGATTATTCATATGTCCTCTCCTGCCACACTAGTGAAAAAACACCGAGCTACTAGAACTCATAGCCTAACTTATGCTTATCTCACGGGAAGCATCAAAATGGTGCTTCCCTGCCTGAAGATATAGAACCACAAGGTTGAGATGAAACATTTCTATACTCTATATCCCCAAATTCCCTCAGGTTCCACTCTATAATCAGTTCCTGATACACAATCTCAGTGATAGAGGTCAACCTGAACACGTTGACCTGGGATTTGATAGTATGTCAGAGGCCTTCCTCAAAGCATGTCACTCTCGAT
Source organism: Viscum album (assembly GCA_963277665.1). Classification (NCBI taxonomy): domain Eukaryota; kingdom Viridiplantae; phylum Streptophyta; class Magnoliopsida; order Santalales; family Viscaceae; genus Viscum; species Viscum album. The sequence goes on along the minus strand of OY728148.1, from coordinate 954,720,248 downwards.
AGCTCATCAGTAAGGTACACGAGTGTAAAACTATGCAACTCTGTAAAGTATGTTGAGTACTCTATAACCATCATGGTGCCCTGCTCTAGACGCATGAACTCACTACCTGACTCTGCCCATAGTGTCTTGGGGTAAAAGTAGTCAAGGAAGTAGGTCTGGAAATCAGTCCAACCCATATCTTGTAGCCTTTCAACTAGGTTCAGATCATCCCACTAGTACTTTACTACTCCATGTATCATATAATGGTTGATCTTGACCCTCCACTCAAGAGGTCTCTCCAGACGCTCGAAGATAGTTAGTGTGGTCTCAAGCCACAACTCAGAAGCTTGTGGACCATAATCTCCCAAAAACATGAAAGGATTTTGTTGCTAGAACACCCATGTCAGCTAGGCCATAGTCATGGTAGGCTACAGTGCTCCTTGAAAAGTTTACATATATCAAAATAACCCCTCGTGGAACTATGACTCAGAACCTATGTCTGAAATAGTCTATTATACCATAAAAATCACTAAAAGAGGATCCGCTAGTATCTCATGGCCCACCACCTTCGAAGCATGGCCATCACCACCCTCTTGGCATACCATTGGAGGTCATCATGGTGACATGCCTCTACAATGCCAAACACTCACCTCAGAATGGATTGATATCAAAGTCGCATCTCAAAATCGTAGGAAATGTCAAAACCCTCCTAAAAACAAGTCATAACACACAACCTAATTCTAAATACATGACTGTATAAAGAACAACCACAACACAACTAGAAACACTGCCTCTCACACACTCAAAATCTGGGGGTAGGTCAAGTCTCTATATTCCATTTATTTTCATTTAATAGTCATTATTTGACGTGATTTAACCAATGGTCCACCAAGTTATGATCCTCAAGGACCCATAACACCTCATGAAGTAAAATTTGATACCCATATAATCCATAAAAATAAAATTCATTTTAAAATTTTAATTGAAAAGGTACGTCATTTTCTATTTCATAATGTCACATACACTTTCTGAATTGAAAGATGATGTCACTTCTTTATCCTCTGTACAAAGTCTACCACAAAATCTGGAACAAACATTAGAGCACCTATCACAATATCATGCATCAAATAATTCATCTAAAATGGCATTACATAATGCATGATATGTGATTTCTAACAAGGGAATATATGATGCATGAGATGGAATACCCTCATCTCATCAGGTTGAAAAAAAACAGAACCCACAATTGCATCAATAGTATCAGCATAAATCATGTGTGTCACCTAATGGTGAAATCAAATCAACTGTAATAGTTAAAACTAGAAAATAGGAATTTCATTTTGGGTAATTTGGATTTTTCTTATACACAGGTTAGCTATGCTCGAGCATAGCTCATTAATAAATTCCATTTTCCTTCATAACCTTATCTATTGTCTCCAAACAGTAAATCAAACTAGAAAAGAAATTGTCTTTGATACCACTTTATAACATCTTAAACATGGAAGCCACTCAACAGTTCCACAAGCCCGGTTGGCTACATGGCCTCAAGCGCTCTCCTCAAATTCCAGAAGCTTCCAACTAGTGTTGAGGGTCTAGTTGAGTTATTGGGGACACTATTCCATAATTACAAGAGTATATCATAGTGGAAGTCTATCAAATTCAATAGCAGAAGTAAATACAATAAGTAGACAATATGTAAAATAGATAAGAAATATGGGAATATATAACAAGCCATAAGCGTCTCAAATAACATGATGCAAATGAGACATGTATCTAGAAAACAACCAAAAAATATACATGGAAATAAAGTATAATACAATTATCCAAAATCCAAAAAGAACAAAACGTGTCACTGTATCATCACATGCCTCAGCTGGGTCTCACGCACCCATGATCTAAAGAAATGATCAACAACTACTGTTAGGCCGCTTTACCCTACTATCACCTGAAACCATATAATTTGTTTCGGTCCCCAAGGAGGCCCAAACAAGGTGTGAGATAAACATCCCAGTAGGTTTTCACCCAAATATCTATACAATTCTAAGCTGCACTATGAAATATGTGAAACAAGTACAAGTAAGAATTAATGTAAGTGTGAAAGCCCAAGGCATATCAACAATGCAAACAAGTTATACCGAACATTCTATTGTGGCTCCCTACAACAAGTGGTATACCATAACAAGGAACCTATATTCAATATAAACAAACAACACAGCCTTATCATAAAACAATCCATATCCTATCCATACAACCTTACTCTATAAAGAAAACCATATAAAAAACCCACGACCTTCTCGAACAAACACATTCATATATCCCATGATCGTTCCATATAATGAAGTGTAAACCATGAAGGGTTGAATCCAATGTATTGAAGAATAAGGCAACATCATCATGTCCTATTATCATCTCAATAGAATCTCAGTATAGGCACTGGTTGGAGTCCTAGGAGCATGCATACCAGAATGTCCTACGTGAGTCCAATCAATCTGATTCTAATGGAAACCAAAGCCCGGGGCATCCCATAGAATCAAGACCCAAAGTGAATACTCAACCATGGTTTCCACTACTATGTTCTAAATCCATGGAGATTCATCCTTGGAATCTATGTAAATCATCTACCATTCCATACATTTAACAATTTCCAACCATATGAGTCTACCCACTCATATAAACAATAACATTCAAAACCATTCAAAGAGTATACCTACTCATTTAAACCGTTACATCTCATGAGTATATCCACTCATATACACCACTTCCATTTAATATTTCACATGGTTAGACCAACCCACTTATCACCAATTTCCATTTAACACTTCACATGGATATACCCACTGATTAATCATAATTACCAAAAAACCATTTAAGAAGTCTAAAAACAAATAACAAGTATACCCACTCGTTTAATAAGTTTCATTTAAGAATTTAATCAATTTAGGCATGAAATATTATGATAACACAAGACAACGAGGCATGACATCTCGGAAAAAGAAACATTTTGTGCATTTTTTTATCAAATAATGAGGATTTTTTTATTTTTTGATATGATAAAACCCCAATATTTCAATGTTTTATTAAAATAATGGGTAATTTAAATTTTATAATGATTATGAGAAAAATTGAGAAAATTGCATAATTTTGGATTATTTACAGTTTTTTACCACAAGGGTATTTTTGTCATTTATTAAAAAATATAATTAAAAAATTACTGATTAATTTTTTTATAATACTGATTTTATTTCCTTCATCGTTATCTTTATGAACTAGATCTGATTAAAAGATATATTAGTCCAAAAACTTCATTGAATTTAGAAACTTTTCTGGGCGGACAGTGTGGACTCCACCACCGTAACAGATGCACAAATCGGTCTCCTCGCCTCTAATTTAGGTTATTCTACCTGGGATATCACTAGGACACATATGAATGACTCTAAAACAATTTTTGGGGATTTTTGAAGTCATTAAGTTTTCCATTGATCATTATACATTTGAAGGAAGTTTCCTGGAAATTTCACCCATAAAAATTCTTATTCAATGAAAATTTTATACCTCCTTAATATGATGTCAAAATGAACTGAAATGTGAAGGATGAATGGAAAACACAATTAGGAACAACTTTTATGAAGTAGTCTATGTGTTTTTTGACAATTTATTATTCCAACAATGCACAATATTATAGGGGATAGAATTCTGCCTATAAAAGGAGGGTCTCACCTCCTTCCCAAATCATCAGCTCGACACCAATAGCCAAGGAGTTTCCCAACGGGGAATGTGACGATTCTACACCACTATTCCCACCCAATTTCTTCATTTTATTTTATTTTAATTTTATTTTGGTATTATTTTTCAATTTTAATTCAAATTTTAGTATTATCAATCCATATCTTTGTGTTTCTCCACACACATTTCATTATTTCTTTCCCTATCTCTCTCTTCTATTCCACCCACTCCACCAAGTAATCTATTACTCTCAGAAATGATAGGATAACCCCAAGACTTTTCCAAAGGGAAGGTTAAGGTGATCATGAATTTTCTTTAATGTTTAATTTTTAAGTTGGTATATATATTTTAGTAGCATGCACGGGTAATCCAAATATCCCTGATGTTGTGACTACCACCGATAACATGCAACTCAACATATTCATATTATTTTATTTAATAATTTTCCCTCTCTCAATTGGTTATTTCTCCACAAAATGGAGTTGAGATAATCAATTGATGAAATGGATTCAATTGAACTGGGTCCTGGAAGATGACACATTCTAGACAAAGGTGTGTCACTAACTTGGATTAAAGGAGGAGGTGGAATTGAGATTGCACAAACATTCAATGATATTACAAAATTTATAAATAAATAATAATAGTTCAAACATGAGATTTTGTGTTTTGATTATCAAACTGAAATAAAAAATATAAAGGATAAAAATTATTGAATATTTAACCAACCCCCAAAACCATGTTCCTTCTTATTAATTCATTATATTTAGACTAGAATATTAGTATATATTTAGAATTATTGCTTCACATGTCATTATTTTAAATAATAAAGTACCAAAAACTATTTTAATCACTTTCATCTAGTAAAAAAACCACAAAAAGAGATAGAATAGGTGAATTAAATAAATTAAGTGTACTACATTAAAAAGGATCTTCAAGAGATATGACCCTGGTCAGCCACTGTTCTGCACTAGGAAAAATATAATTATTTTTGTCCACACCCCACAACAGACGTGCATCAAAACTATCGCTTTTTCTGAGGATCCAATCATTAGTTCATTTACGTTTTCTATTTTCACATATTAGTTATATATCATTTAATTTAAAAAAATAAAAAAGTATTCCATGATGTATTAAAATTCATAATATTATGCATGGAAAAATTATTCACAAGTGCAACAACAAAAATAAGAAGAAGATAAATATTTTAGAAGATATCAGATGCATGAACATAGAGAAAGAATTATACAACTAACCAGAAAGGCTAATAGAGATTTTGATTATGTTCATTAATTAATAGAGAAACCCAACCCTAATCTAGAAGAAGGACATGATAATTGGTCGAATAAATTTCACCACTTATATTTGAAATTGAAGAACCAGAGGAAGCAAGGGAGGAATACGTATCTACTGAGCTATAAGTGGGAGATCAAAAAATTTTGGATGAATTCATGATTATATATGCAGAACTACCTAACTTACCCATACAATACAAAGAATAATATTCAGCACCACTGAAGGAAGAAACCACCCAAGTGGTGGAATTTGAAGTCAAGATGGAGGAGCCTGACTACCTACCTCCATCCTTAGAGAGTATACTCTAAGAGGAACTTACCACTAAGGAAGAGATTGAAGCTGAACCAACTGAGGGAGTAAAACCATTCATTGCCTCTATCCCATATAATTTTATTTAATAAGAATTCTACATCACTCCATGTGTTTTTGATTATACATAATTTGAAAACCAAAACTCTTCCTTGGAGGACGAATAAGAACCTCGATGTGCACATGATGAGGAATATATGGAGCTCCCTAGACACATTGAATATTTATTGAAGGAAGTTCATAAAGAGATGCTAGTGTATTTTCCTAAGGAAAACTTGACAAATGATGATTTGATGGTGAAGAATTTGATATTTATACTTCATGTTTTAATAATATTCAAATTGAATTACAATCTGATATTCCCATTGACTATTATTTTGATGAAGCATACCTCAAGTAACTAATGGACAGAGAAGAAGAGGTTGCATATGTATCAACAAAGAAAGGGGATGATTCATACTTCATCTTACCCCCACCATGCAAGCTATAACTCATTTTTAATTGTGGATATGGTGTACTCTATCCCATAAGGATGATGAAAAAGCTGGGAAAGGCCACATGAGGTCGTTCAAATAAAATAAGCTTTATCATCCATCATAATTTGGATAACAGCGGGTACTGACCTCTAGAGGAAGTCAAAATTCAGGGCCCACTTGAGGGATAATACCATTATTTATCTTTACTTGCATTCTAGGAATTATTATTTCAATTTATTTTCATTGAAATAATTTACCATGTGGCCCCCTCCCTCTTTTATTTTGAGATTAAACGAAATGATCATTATGATTAATTGAGTAATTTTCTTTTGTAGGATCATGACGGTAGAAGGAATCCCCCAACATTAAATGGGAAGGACCAAGTTTTATGTAAAAAGGGTGTTCAATTTTAGTGTTTTATCTTTTAAACTCTCCACATTTTTGTTCACAACATGTTTTTATCTTTAATGATAAAATTGCATGCCCACACTTGAATTCATGTTTTACTCGACTTATCTAAGAGACATGAGTTTCTTGGGAATCATATTATTCCATTTTTTAGATTTAAATGTTGATATGATTAAATGATTTAATTGAATAATTCAATTTTTAAAATGAATCATGGATAATGAAGTAATGACTCATGTTTTAATGGAATTAATTGATTCATGTAAATGAAATTTCTCTACCATCATTCTTGCATTGAATTTCTGAAGTTCTTGTGAATTGATTTATTAGTCATGTCATGAATGATTTTTCAATGTTATTTTTTCCACTCCCAATATGATTTATAGACCATGTAATTCTTATTTATTCTTGTACATATTTCTTGGATGATCTTGGTACATGTAACCGAAAAGAACTTGTATTGAAACTTATCAAAGCTATGACTATTCGAAAACACATTTAAAATGATTGAGGCATCTTTTGGAAAGCCAATTTTCCTTAAAATACTACATTTGCATCAATCCTTCTTTATGCCCATAGAGACAATCAATGGACTTTATAGTAATGATCCATTTTTCAAGCCATTTTTATCCATTACTACCCTCATTTTAGTATTTTCGTGATATTTTAAAGTTGAAGTGTGGGGTTAAAGAGAATAATGGTGGATGGGATAAAATAAATTGTATGGAAGAAGTGTGGGGGTATTATTATTTTAATTGTAAAAGGTTGTGTAATCATTCATTATACTCTATTTTTACACTCTTGAATTAAAAAAATATAAAAAATGGCAAAAAGAACCAACAAAAAGAGGAAAAAAATGGGTTGTGATTTGGGAAAACCAAAAATCACCATTTTCTAGACCAGTGATCTTATGATCGTATGTGGTTAGATGATGGATGTGAGATTTGATATAATCAGAACTTTTCAAAAAAGAATAAAAATAAAAAAATAAAAAAAATCAATTGGGTGAACAAATAATTAATTATTCTTAATAGATCCTAACCTTTTCTTGGAGTTTTGGGAATTAGGTGTTGCTACATTGAAGGGGTTAATTTCATTATATTTTTATTTTTAATATCATGCGTAGTACTTAAAGGATTATCCTCCTGCTTAAGCCTTAATTTTTAAAGCATCAAATCCTACCAACCATAAACCTCAGAGTCAATAGAACCATTATCTAAAGTCCTCATGATATCATGTGCATTTTTTCTTTACAAAGTGGAGAAATTATTACATTTACAAGCCTATGGATAAGGAGCATGTTCTCATGATAGGAGAATAACTCTACTTGAATTATATCATGAGTGATGAGAGAAAAGAATCAAAAGTGAGGTAAATCATGACTTTTCATGTTTAATAATAATTAATCAAGGATCATGAATGATTGGAATGATAAGTTCTATAATTTTTCAAAGGGTAAAAGTAAAATATGTGAATTATTTGTTTCTTTGAAAAATGGGAAATTAAATTGATATTTTATCCATATTTTTTAATGTTTGATTACACATTGATTTTTTTTGATTTTATTACCTTGGAATTTAAATATTGGTAATATTAGTGTCCCCTGATTTCCATTTTGAGATTTTATACTTGGGGACAAGCATTGATTAAGTGTGGGGATATTTGACAGTGCAAATTTATGTGCATATTTTTTAACAAATAATGAGGATGTTTAATGTTTTTCAATGTTAAAACCCATGTATTTCAATGTTTTATTAAAATAATGGGTAATTTGAATTTAAGAATAATTTTGAGAAAAATTGGTAAGAGTGCATAATTTTGGATGTTTGAAAGATTTTTACCACAAGGGTATTTTTGTCATTTCGTAAAAAATATAATTCCTAAATTCGTGATTTTTTTAAAATCCTGATTTTATTTAATTCAAATTTCTCTTCAGGTTCTAGAGTTGATTTAAAGATCTATTAGTCCAAAAAAATTAATGAAGATGGATACTTTTCCAGGCAGACAGCATGGTCCCCACCACCATAACAGATGCACAAATCAATCTCCTCACCTCCCATTTAGGTTATTACACTAGGTATAGGACAAGTACACATAAAAAAACTCTAAAAAAAATTTGGGGGAGTTTTTAATTCATTAAGGTTTCCATTGATCGTTATACATTTGAAGGAATCTTCTTGGAAAAATCATCCATAAAAATCATTATTCAGTGAAAATTCCATAACTCCTCAATCCCATTTATAAATGCGATGAAGGTTGGAGGGTGAATATAAAAAATATTTATGAACAAATTTTATGAAGGGGTCCACATGTGAATCGACCATTTAATGGGCCAACAAAACATAAAATTTTAGGGGACAGAATTCAGCATATAAAAGGAGTGCTCGACTCCTTCCCAAATCATCAGCTAGACACCCACAACTAAGGAGGGATACCATCAGGGTATGGGATGATGATTCTCCTCTATTACCCCCTTATTTATTATTTTAATTTTATTTTAATTTTATTTTCTTATTAGTTTTCAATTTTAATTTTAATTTTAATTTTATTAATCCATGTCTTTGTGTTTCTCTATCCACTTATCATCATTTCTTTACCTCTATCTCAATTCTCTTCCACCCACTCCACCAAGTAATATATTAATCTTGGAAATGAGAGGTTGAACCTGATACTTGGCATGGGGAGAGGTTAAGGTGATCATGAATTTTCTTTTAAGATTAATTTTATGTTTGTAGATAGATTTGAGTAGCATGTATGGGTAAGGTGAATGTCCCTGATGTTGTGACTACCTCTGATGACATGAAACTCAACCTACCTCTATTATTTTATTTAATCATTCATTATTGTCTCTATTGCTTAGTCCATCACATGTTGGAGTTAATCTAATCAATGGATAAAATGGCTTGGATTTAATCGGGTCTTGGAAGATGACACATTCTAGACAAAGGTGTGTCACCAACATGGATTAAAGGAGGAGGTTTAATTGAGACTTCTCAAACATTCAATGATATTCCACAATTTATAAATATAGAATATTAGTGAAAACATGATATTTAATGTTTTTATTATCAAACTGAAATAAATCATATAAAGTATAATAATTATTGAACATTTAACAAACCCCCAAAACCAAATTCTTACATATTAATTAACTTCTAGAAATGGAGGTTTTTCCAACGCCTGTAGAGTACTTTTACCAATGGTTTAAGGAAACTATTGGTAAAAGTTTGTTAAATCATCTTTTCCCACCAGTTTTCCAAAACCGTTGGGAAATTTATACTCTATACCAATGGTTTTCTTAAACCATAGGTATAGAGAGGTTTAAATCATCCTTTACCAATAGTTTTTACAAACCGTTGGGAAAGTTTTTCCCCAAATTTATAGAAACTCGAACTCTCTAATTCCATGCGATTGTAGCCCTTAATAGAAGGGAGAATTGGTATTTTCCTTCCCCTATGGCCGAAATCCTTCAATCTTTAAGATTTATCAGTTCTACACTTATATTGTGTAAGTGATACAACATCTACTATTTTAGTTTTACATTTTCATTTGGGAAAGTAGAGAAGCGGGATTCGGTTTAAGCTACTGCATAAATTCTTCGTTCTGATCCATTTTCAAAATTTCTTAGTTCTACACATCTAATTTTTAAGTGATACATTCATTTTAATGTTCTATATCTACTATTTCCGATTTCTATTTTGATTTCGGTGTGTATGAATTTTGTTTTCTGTTTGATTTCGGTGTGTGAGTTGGGCTTTGACAGTGAGTCAAATTTGATTCAAAATGAATTATGTGTTAATATCATCCATAAATTTTCATTTCTTAGAAGGCGTGGTATTTCTGGTATTTTTGTGTTAATATCATCCATATTCCACATGATTCACATCATGGTAAGAATGTGTGATGATGTTATTAAGATTAGAGAAAAAACTCATACACTCTACGTTGTTTATAGTGGCATGGTTAGTCATGAGTGATAATTGGCTTCCTAAGATGACTGTACTAATATACATTTAGGGACAATTAAATATGTTTCTCACTGTACTTTGTATATTATGTCTTTTTCTTGGGCAATACTCACTTTAATGATGGTGGGGTGATTTTCACTAGCCATGTTGGCATGTGTATACATCCATAACAATGTTAGATATGTCACACGTTTAATTCAGTAATCCTGTTATCATTAAAAAACATTATTTTTAATCTCAAATTTAAAAAGAAATGTTTTTGTCTATATTTTATGAAATTAAACCTTTTTACAAGCCATGATCGACCTATTAGTGTAGAAGCCTAAACTTTATCCACACATGGGGTGCGCTTGACATGAGGAACTAATTGGGTAATGAAAGGTATGGACATAGAGGTGCCAAGAATGATTTATTGAACATGAGTGACTGATTTGGGATGCTTGTAACACATAATGGGGCCTGAGGCAAGTGACTCTATTTGGGATGCTTATAAAGGGGCCTTGAAGTCCTCTTTTACGAACAGTTGTGTGAATATGTTGGTAAAACACTTCCCTTTGCCAATGGTTTGATTCAATGATGAGGCAATGAAGCTTTATTGATGTTTGTGGATTTCGAGTTATTGACATGACTCGCACTCTTTCCACTGATGAACTAGATGATTGGGTTGTAGCTCAGGAAGCTAGGTCGAATTTTAGAATTTTTTTGAGCCTCTTGTATAGTTCTAATTCCTAATAGTTGTGACAATGTTTTTCTTCTTGATACATAAAATACATTAGCATCATTCTATTTATGATTCTGTAATTATTTGGTATTACTAATTTGGTTATTTTCATCCATTTCCAATAATTTCCAATTTTTATCTTTCTTCCACTTCATAACGGATAATATTAAAATTGTGAAACTTAGGTAATGAGGTAATAGTCTCCCCCATACATTACAAAGGCTCTCACTATTATTCAATAACATTTGGAATTTTGGTAGATGTGCTTGAGGCCATGTGGCCATCTGGGTTTGGGTCAACAAATAGTGGAATCCTGGTTTGGGACATCATAATTCCAAGATATCCTTTATATAGGTGTTTCTAATCAAATACATACCTATAACTATTGAAGGTACATCTTGAAAATCAATTGGGACATGATCTAATGGATACACATACATCATTCAGAGTATGTATCCTAGTACTTACCTTCAAACCACCATAAATCGTCTATTTAATTATGGTTTTTTTATCCGAATGTATTTTCTATATTATTTTTTTTGGTTACATATTAGTTATTTGTTTATAATTACTTCCATATTTTTTTCATTGCAGGAAATGACACCCATTAAAGAGATGCGGTGAAAAAAGACGACAGAAAATAATCGTCGCATGACACAGATGGGTGTTCCTCCACTCATCCATGTTGCAAGTATTTTATTTCAAATATATATATTTCAATAACTTAAAATATCATGTGTTTAGTTTTGTGTTAAACTTTTTTTCAGGATCGACCCCCTAAATGATAGATATCCGACGAGGAGCCTGATATTGCTCCCAGTACAGAGGATGGTGGTAAGAGGGGGGGTGGTGTAAGAGTTAGATGATCATCTGGTGATCCCGGTACTATGGACAATGGTACGAGGGCTTGTGGTGTGAGAGTTAGACAATCCACTGGTCATACCCGATTGGACTAGGCCCTACCACAGACGTATCTTCTATTCCCCATTTTGATCATGGTGTGTCTTTAGGGACACACGGGATATTTAGGCCTCCGATGTTTACAATACATGTTGGCCAAACGTCTATACCATCATATTTCCCTTCTGGTTTATTATTTGTGAGATATTATATTCCACCTTCATCAACTCCTACGCAGACAAAGTATGTGGTTGAGGAGCGTACACTGAGGGGAAATCCACCTATACAGGATATTCCTTCATATTTTGCACATCCAGTGACACCCATTGATCTGACTACCACAAGTATATTTATATAACTCTAACAAATTTATTACCAAATTTTTTTTATTATAACATGTACTGATATTTTTTTCTTTAAAAAGATATTCATCAACTGATAGGAGGCGGGGGAGGGGGTATACTCATTTGCGTGCAGTATGGAACTTCCAGATATAGTTGATGGTTGAATACAATGATGAATGACAAATGATTGATAAACCTGGGTAGGAATGTTAGGTTTTTTTGGCGATGCTAGCCAAATACTCCGATATCATTCTGGTCATCCCTCCTTCTTTGAGACTTCGGCCACACGAAGTCAAGGATAATGTGCGGGAAAAAATGTGGGTAAAAATATATTGGATTTAATGTAGTATTTTCTTGTATTTATATTAATTATTCTATTGGGTGTCAGCTTCGGATTAACTTCCCTGATGTTGAAGGTGAACAACCAGCATGTTAAAAGGATCTAGGAGATCTTTAGAGTGGTTATAAGCATGAGATGTATGTTGGATGGTGTGATATAGTGGTTATGAAGTTGGAGATAGTACATATCACTGATGATTGCCCAATAGAGAAATATTTCCAAATGATTACCCATTGGGTGACTACCAAATTTAAGGTATTAATCCCATTTGAGGTATTTAAATGATAGTTTTCATATTTTTCATTAATATTATCATCTTTATAATTAAACATTATTTAGGAATCCTCTGAAAAAAAAACATTGATTCAAATCAATACCTCCACACTTTGGGGTGCTCTACTATTTCAGATCATGAGTGGCAGCTGGTACAATATAGTTGTTTATAATTTTTCTTTAGGACTTTCCCTTTCTATTATTTCATAATTAAATTATGTGATTTGTTGAATATTGAATATATGATTATACTTGCACTTTATATTGTTTCATTGTCATTACAGAATAAAAAATTGAATATTGATGGATGTCTCCCTCGATCAAAATTGTTTTGCTCGAGTAAAAGGAAAAATATGGAATTACGGTTAATGATACGAAACAAGAAAAGATTGTAAGTTTTAAATTGTTTATTTAAAAGTTTAATATCTATTTTGAAATTTATTAATCTATTAATATTTTACGAGGATGATTTAGAGGCCCTTGATACCCAAAGGCCTGACAATTTAGGGCCACATGATCATTTATATCAGGTTTTGGGAGATGAGCACTCTGGTCGATTACGTTGCTGACTTGGTATGAATATAGTCCCAACAAGGTATTGGTCCTCTCATGGTATCCATTCTAGTACCACCGAGTTGGAATAGGTCAAGGAGTATGCAAGAAAGTCTAATAAAAGGGTCATAGAGTTGGAAGAACATGTTTAAACGAGGGAGAAAGAATTTATGAAACTGATCAAAGCGTTATCTTTATCACTTCCACCAGAGGCCAGCGTGGATTTTTAAACATATATTTCATCGATGGTTGTGTTATCCTATGCACCAGGCAGCAGTTCTAGTGGCGGTCAAGATGATGATGTTCCTGGTGATGACGAGGATGCTGAAGAGGACGAGGGCGAGGATGAGTATGAGGACGAGGGTGAGGATGGGGCTGAGGGTGAGGATGGGGCCAAGGTTGAGCAAGGGGACGATGGCAAGGATGATGACGAGGACAAAGATGGTGGTGAGGATGAGGCTGATGATGATAGTGTTGATGGTGATGGTGATCAGGGGAAGATTGTTCCATTACATTTTTAAATACTGTATAAATCATTAATTTTTAACATGGTTTTTCACTTTGGTATTGATAATTTTTACTACAGCATAATTCTTTAATTTTGACCAAATATGGACGCTTATTGATGTTATAATGGTTTATGGGGCTTCTGGGGCTTGTTTGGAGCTCAGAACCCCGGTCGGCGTAAAAAAACACTATGCCTCACGATTAGTAAAAAAGTTAAGTCCATCCCACATGGTATCTACCAAACATATAGGGATATATATTAGAAGCAATGTGCATGATTTTCCCTAACCATGACCCAGGGGATGCACATCAGGCATAATGTATATAGTTTTAGTATAAGATATTATCACTGTTGTTGCACGATTTACCTAACTGGCATACGAAAAACTGGAAAATCGCATTTGGATTGTGTTGATACTTTAGGAAAATGATCCATGAGTCATATGTGACATGTACGAGTCAACCCCGCCTCAATCTGAAGCATAGTGTGGCTGGTATCACACAAAGTGTCTCTCTTTTGTTTAAAATGGATACCCTTTTATGTAAAAACAACTGGCATTTGGAAAAATGACCAAACGTGTTTGGATTGTGTTGATACATTAGGAAAAAAATACATGGGTCATATGTAATGTGTATGACTCAATCCCACCTCAACCCAAGGGACGGTGTGGCCAGTACCACTCAAAGTGTCTCACTTTTATTTGAAATGGACAACATTTTCTGTGAAAACAAAAATTGACATACAGAAAATGGACCAAACATATTCGGATTCTATTGATACTTTACCACAACGATCCATGTGACATTTATGATGTGTAAGATTCAACCTCACATCAATCTGATGCATGGTGTGGCCGGGTACCACTCATAGTGTCTCACTTTTATTTGAAATGGACATGATTTTAAGTGAAAACAAAAAATGACATACAGAAAACCGATCAAACTCATTTAGATTGCGTTGATACATTAGGACAACAATACATTGGTCATTTATGATGGGTACAAGTCAACTCCGCCTCAACCAGAGGTGTCGTGTGACTGTGATTGCTGAAAATGAACTATGTGTGTCGTAAATGGCTAAAACATGCGTTCAACGGTCAAATACATGACTAACGACATATGAATGACTTTAAATCACACAAAACACCCTAATTATTAATCTTAAATTGTACTAGGAGATGACATGCCATTCGAATGCACGGTTTGCACGAAACGGCTGAATATGTGTTTTTTAGGTGTTTGGCGCGCTAGAAAAGCGTGTGTAGGGTGGAAAAAACTGGTCGAACGACCTCAGAATGCCATGAAATCAGACGACAACAAAGGGTGGGTGAATTGTGAAATGGTCAGCTCGACGGAACATCAATCAGAGGTGTCGTGTAACCACGGTGGCTGAAAAAGAACTTCGTGTGTAGTAAATGACCAAAACACATGATTAACTGTCAAATGAATGCCGAACGACATTAGAATGACTTGAAATAAGACAAAAACACCCTAATTGTTGTTCGTGGGGTTTACGAGGATACTTCATGTCATTCAGACGCGCGGTTTGCGCGATACAGCTAAATATGTATTTTTTATGTGTTTGGCATGCTTGAAAAGCATATATGGGGTGGTCAAAACCAGCCTAACAACCTCATAATTCCATGGAATCGGACGACAACAAATGGTGGGTGAATTGTTAAATAATCGGCCAGACAGCACGTCAATCAGAGGTGTCGTGTGACCGCGCTGGCCAAAAACGCACTCTGCATGTTGTAAATGTCCGAAACAAGTGATTAACGGTCAAATGCATGCCGAACGACATCAGAATGACTTAAAATCACACGAAAACACCCTAATTAATATTCTTGTGGTGTACGAGTAGATGTCACATCATTCGGATGCACAATTTGTACGGCATGACTGAATATTTGTTTTTTAGGTGTTTGGCGCGCTTGAAAAACGTGCGTGGGGTGGTCAAAATTGGCCGAACGACCTCAGAATGAAATACAATCGTACGAAAACAAAGGGTGGTGAATTTTGAAATGGTCGGCTAGACTACACATTAATCGGAGGTGTCGTGTAACTGCGCTAGCCAAAAACGCACTTGACGTGTCGTAAATGGCCAAAACATGCCTTTAACTATCAAATGCAACCCAAATGACATCATAATGACATGAAATTGTTCAAAAACACCCTAGTTGTTATTATTGAAGTGTATGAAGAGACTACACGTCATTCGGATGTGCGGTTTGCACGGAACTGCTGAATATGTGTTTTTAGGTGTTTGGTGTGCTTGAAAAGCATGCATGGGGTGGTCAAAACTGACTGAATGACCTCAGAATGCCATGAAATCTAACGACAAAAAAGGGTGGGTGTATTTTGAAATGTTCGGCTAGACGACATGTCAATTAAAGGTGTCTTGTGACCGCGGTGGCCGAAAATTCACTCCACATGTCGTAAATGGCCAAAACACGCGATTAACGGTCAAATGCAAGCCGAACAGCATCGAAAAGATTTGAAATCACAAGAAAACACCCTAAATTTTATTATTGAGGTTTATGAGAAGACTTCACATCATTTGGACGCACGATTTGCACGACATGACTGAATATGGGTTTTTTAGGTGTTTGGCACGCTTGAAAAGTGTGCGTGGGGTGGTCAAAACTGGCCGAACGACCTTAGAATCTCATGAAATCGAATGAAAACAAAGGGGGTGTATTTTGAAATGGTCGGCCAAATGGAACGTCAATCAGAGGTGTTGTGTTACCGTGGTGTCCGAAAACGCACTTTACATGGTGTAAATGGCCAAAAAATGTGTTTTACGGTCAAATACACACCGAATGATATCAGAATGACATGAAATCACATGAAAACACCCAAATTATTATTCATGAGGTGTAAAAAAAGATAGCACATCATTTGGAACCATGGTTTGCGTGGAACGACAGAATATGTGTTTATTAGGTGTTTGGTGCACTTGAAAATCAAGCGTAGGGTGGTCAACACCAGATGAACGACCTTAGAATGGCATGAAATCAGACGACAACAAAGGGTGGGTGAATCACGAAATGGTCAGTCAAAGAGCACATCAATCAGAGGTGGTGTGTGACTGCGGTGACCGAAAACATACTTCGCGTTTCGTAAATGGCCAAAACTTGTGTTAAACGGTCAAATGCATACCGAACGACATCAGAATGACTTTAAATCACACGAAAACACCCTAATTATTATTTTTGAGATGTATGAGGAGACAGAATGTCATTCGGATGCACGGTTCCCACAGCATAGCTGAATATGTGTTTTTTAGGTGTTTGGCATGCTTGAAAAGCATGCTGGGGTAGTCAAAATGAGTTTAATGACCTCAAAAATGCCATAAAATCGGTCGAAAACAAAGGTTGGGTGAATTTTGAAATGTTTGGATAGAAAGTATGCCAATCGGAGGTGTTGTGTGGCCACTATGGTTGAAAACACACTCTGTGTGTCGTAAATGGCCAAAACTTGTGGTTTATGGTCAAATACATACTGAACGACATCATAATGACTTTAAATCACACGAAAAAACCCTAATAATTATTCTTTAGGTTTACGAAAAGAAGACACATCATTCGGAAGCCTGGTTTGCACAGAACAATAGAATATGTGTTTTTTAGGTGTTTCGTGCGCTTGAAAAATGTGCGCGGGGTGGTCGAAATCGGCCGAACGACCTCAAAATACCATGAAATCAGACGATAATAATGAGTGGGTTAATTTTAAAATGGTAATCTAGAAGACACAACAATTTGAGGTGTTGTGTGACTGTGGTGGCTGAAAACACACTCCAGACCCCCCTGCCCCGGACAGCCCCCCAACCCAACGATCCATGGATAATTTGTGACGGGTACGAGTCAACCCCACCTCAATCCGAGGCATGGTGTGACCGGTATCACTCAATGTGTGTCACTTTTTTGAAATGGACAACATTTTAAGTGATAACAACAACTGACATATGGAAAATCTTCACAAGGCTACACATAGATTCTTGAAATTAAGGGATAAAAACCAAAATATGATCTATTCCTCAAACATTATTAGAAGAAAATATTCACAAGGAATAGATTGAAACACAATGGGTCATAGTATATATATAAAAACATGAATTATATTAGGAATGAGTCTCGACATCCCATCATGAACATGCACCAACACTCATGTTCTAATTCTCAATCACGAGTTGTTCATTCTATTCAATAGAATACAACAAATAAATATCATATAGTGATTTCATATGAAACCTATGAACACTCAAGCATACCATATAAAAAATTGGTCAACAAGGCTACACATAGATTATAGAAAAATAAGATTCAATGTTTTATAAAAATGACCCAATAGTGAGGAATACATATGGTGAAACCATATCCCCATGGATCTCCACAATCCCATCCTCAAACTGGGGGTTCTAGGACGAAGCCAAAGTCCCTTTGAGAACCCAATACTAAAGACTTAATTGAATATTCATACCCACTACCCAATATGGGGATTCATCTCACATCACACCCAGGATAGAAAATTACAATTAGCCACATACCCCCTTATTCTAATTGAATAGTATTTGAGAAACATGTAGGCTATTCTATTAACCCATCTCATATGTCGGGATTGGCCAATGTTTCCCACTAACACATCAAGAACCATTTATACATGGATACATAATCATTAGGGGAATATAAACATACGATGTGCTTCCTATAACTAATCCTATGTCTAAGAACATGACCACTACCATTGTCTATCTTATGGGTGTCATGATCCTTGCCACTCTACCAATGTTTTTCTGTTGGTTTTAAGATAATCAACCCAATAACATGACTAAACATCCCATGTTCTTCATTTAACATGTAGGTTTTTTCTCTTGTGTGTATTGGTGTTGTGGTTTGAGTGAGGAATGTATTCTAAATTTTCAATACTATTATGTGTGTTGGTGTTGTGGTTTGAGTGAGGAATGAATTTTTAATTTGGAATACTCATGGGTGTTATTGCATTTCCTATAACATGTATGATTTTTATCTTATGGGCGTTGTTGCATTTGAATTTATAAATTTCTAAATTTCTAAATTATGGAATGAATTCTAAATTTTTAATACCTTGGATGGGGATTTTTTATTAGTGTTGTTGCAGGTCTGGAGAGGGGAGAGGGGCCTCCTACTATGGATTTTAGAAATTGTATACCAACAGTTTCAAAACCATTGTTATAGATACTATAATATAACTATAACAAAATAGTTGGTATAGCCTCATGGCATGCCATATCCCCTCTATACCAATGGTTTGTAACAATTAGTATAAGTTTAACACACATATACCAATGGTTTACAAACCTTTGGTATATGTTATACTTTAACACACATATTCCAACAGTTTGTAGCAAACTGTTGGTATACCTTCTATTTTGACACTTATACCAACGGTTTTCACAGAACTGTTTGTATAGGCCTACTGTCACGCCTTACATGGCCACGATTGAGGGAACCGTTTATATACTATATACCAATGGTTTCCAGGACTTTACCAATGGTTTACAACAATTGGTAAAGTGTAAAATTCCAGTAGTGATTCATTCTCTCTAGACTTGCATCTTTGTATAAATTTAGAATTCTTTCTTTACATGTCATTATTTTTATTAATAAAACCCCAAAAAGATTTTAATCACTATAATTTAACAAAAAAACCACAAAAATAGATAGAATAGGTGAATTAGATAAAGAAAGTGAAATACATTGAGAATGATCCTCAAGAGAGATGACCATGGTCTGCCACTATGCTGAACTAGGAAAAATATAATTATTTTTTTCCACACCCCAAGAAAGGTGTGCATCAAAACTGAAGATGTTTTGCGGGGATCCAATAATTAGTTCATTTTATTTTTCAATTTTCACAAATTATTTAAATTTCATTTCATTTAAAAAACTAAAAAAGACTTCCATGATGTATTCGAAATCAGAATATTATGCATGGAAAAATTACTCATAGGTGCAGTAACAACAAGAAGAAGAAGATGGATATTTTAAAAGAGATCAGGTGCATGAACATAGAAAAAATGTTGACAACTAACTAGAAAGGCTAATAGAGATTTTTATTACGTTCATGCATTAATGGAGAAACCCAACCCTAAGCTGGAGAAATAACCTGAGAAAGTGGTGTATGAAATTTCACCACTTATATTTGAAATGGAAGAACCAAAGGAGGAAAGGGATGAAGACGTACCTACTGAGCTACAAGTGGGAGATCAAAAACGTTTGGATTAATTATTGATTTAATATAAGGAACTACCTGAACTCCCCATACAATACAAAGATGAATATTCAACACCAAAAGAGGAAGAAACCACCCAAGTGGTGGAATTTGATGTAACGATGGTGGAGCCCGACATCCTACCTCCATCCACAGAGAGTCTACACCAATAGGCACTTACCACTGAGGCATCGATTTAAGCTAAACCAACTCAGGTAGTTGAACCATTCACTGACTCTATCCCTTCTAATTTTATTGAATCTGAATTCTACATCACTCATTGTGGTTTTGATTATACAGAATTGGAAATCTCAGCTACGACTTGGAGGATGAAGAAGAACCTAGATGTGCAGATGATGAGGAACATATGGATCTCCCTGGATATTTTGAATATTTATTGATGGAAGTTCATGAAGAGATACTAGTGGATTTCCTTAAGGAAACCATGACAAAATCTGCATACTTTTATGGGGAAGAATTTGATCTTGATACTTCATGTTTAAATATTATTCAAATTGAATTACACTCTGACTTTCCTATTGAATATTCTTTTGATGAAGCATGCCTCATGGAACAAATATACAGAGAATAAGTGGTTTCACAAGTAGCAACCAAGAAGGAGGATGATTCATAATTCATCCTACCCTCACCATACAAGATATACCTCATGTTTAAGGGGGTGGGGATATAGTGTACTCTATCCTTGGATCATTACTCAACCATAAGGATCAATCACAACCTTGGAAAATCCACATGTAGTGGTTCGAATCAAAGAATCATCATCCTCCATCAGACTTTGGATAATACCTGGTTCTTCCCCCTAGAGGTAGTCAAAATTCTGGGCCAACATAGGGGATAATACCAAGATTTATCTTTACTTGGTTTCTAGGAATTCAGATGTCATTTTATTTTCTTTGAAATAATTTAGAATGTGGCCCCTCCCTCTTTTCATTTTGATCTTAAATGAAATGATCATTGTGATTAATTGAGTAATTTTTTTGAAGGATCATAACAGTATAAGGAATCCAAAGACAGTGAATTAGAATGACCAAGTTTCATTGAAAAAGGGTGTTCAATTTTAGTGTGTTATATTTTAAACTCTCCATATTTTTTTCCACAACATGTTTTGAGCTTTGAAGATAAAATTGCATGAACAAACTCAATTTTTTTTACTCGACTTATCTAAGAGACATGAGTTTCTTATGAATCCTCTGATGCCATGTTTTAGATTTCAATGTTGATATGATTAAATGATTGAAATTAATAATTGAATTTTTAAAATTAATCATGGATATTGAAGTAATGACTCATGATTTGAAGTAATTAATTGATTCATTTAAATTTAATTTCCCTACCATCCTTCAAGATTTGAATTTATGAAGTTCATGTGAATTGATTTATTAGTCATGCCATGAGTGATTGTCTAATGTTATATTTCCCATTCCCGAGAAGAATTCTAGACCAAGAACTTCTTATTTATTCTTGAGCATATTTCTTGAGTAATATAGGGACATTTAACCAACCATAACTTGTATTTAATCTTTCCAAATATATGAAAGTGCAATAACACATTTAAAATGATTGAGGCATCCTTTGAAAAGATAATTTTCCTTAAAAGACTACATTTACATCAATCCTACTTTTAGCACCTAGAGAACATGAATGACCTTTATAGCAATGAGTCATGTTTCAAGCCATTTTTATCCATTCATACCCTCCTCTGAGAATTTTCATGATATTTTAATGTTGAAGTGTGCGGGTAAAGAGAATCATGGTGGATGAGATGATATACAGTGTAAGGAAGAAGTGTAGGGGTTTTATTATGGTAATTGTAAAGGGTTGTGGAATCACTCATTATAATTTATTTTTCCTATCTTGAATTAAAAAAATGAAAAAATGATAAATAGAACCAAAAGAAGGGAAAAAATGGGTTATGATTTGGGAAAATCCAAAATCACCATTTTCTAGACTGAAGATCTTATGAGCGTATATGGTTAGGTGATTGGTGTGAGGTATTATATAATCATAACTTTCGAAAAAAAAATAATGTACAAAATAAAAAAAATATTCAAGAGGGTGAAAAAATCATTCATTATGCTTACTTTATCATAAAATTTTCTATGAGTTTTGGGAAGTGGGTTTTGCTACTATGAAGGTGATAATTTCATTTATGTTTACTTTTGATATCAGACATAATACTTAATATATTAGCCTCCTCCTTGAGCCTTAATTTTTAAAGCATAAAAGCCTACCAACCATAAACATCAGATTCAATAGAACCTTAATTTCATGTCCTCATGATTTTATGTGCATTTTTTCTTTACAAAGTGGAGAAAGTAGTTAATTTAATAGCCTATGGATAATGAGCATGTTCTCATGATATGAGCATAACTCTACTTGAATTGTATAATGATAATTGAGAGAAAATAATCCAAATTGAGGTAAATCATGACTTGGAATGTTTAATACTAATGAATCAAGGAGCTTGAATGAATGAAAGGATAAGTTCGATCAATTTTCAAATGGTAAAAGTAAAATATGTGAATTATTTGATTATTTGAAAAATGGGGAATTAAATTGATATTTTTGATAATATTTGAATGTTTGATTTCACATTTAATTTTTTTTTGATTTAATTGAATTGGAATTTTATTATTGGTAACATTGGTGTCCTCTAATTTCAATGTTATGATTTTATGCTCGAGGACAAGCATGGTTTATGTGTGGGGGTATTTGAGAGAGCAAATGTATGTGCATATTTTTTATCAAATAATAAGAATTTTTTTAATTTTATTCAATGATATAACCCATTTATTTGATATTTTGATTAAAATAATGGGTAGATTGAATTTTACATGGATTATGAGAAAAATTGAGAAAAGTGCAAAATTTTGGATTTTTGACAGATTTATACTACAGAGGTATTTTTGTCATTTTTTAAAAAATATAATTCCAAAATTCATGATTCATTCTCTTAGAATCATGATTTTATTTCATTGAAATTTATCTTAAGGACATAGATTTGACTCAATGATCGATTAGTCCAAAAAATTCAATGTAGTTGGAAATTTTTCTAGCCAAATAGAATGGACCCCACCACTATAATGGATGAAAAACTCAGTCTCCTCACCTCATATTTTGGTGATTCCACCTAGGATAGAACTAGGACACATAGTAACGTCTTTAAAAAAAATTGGGGGGGATTTTTAAGTCATTAAGGTTTCCATTGATCGTTATAAATTTGAAGAGAGCATCTGGAAATTTCGGCCATAATAAGTCTTATTCAATGAAAATTCCATAAATCTTTAATCCCATGGCTAAATGAGATGAAATTTGGATGGTGAATAGAAAATAAATTATTGAATAACTTTTTTGAAGGGTTCCAAACATTAATCTAACATTTAATAGGCCAAAAATTTGCAATCATTCAGAGGAATGAATTCTTCCTATAAAAGGAGGCCCTCAACTTATCTTCATTTCTTTCCCTCTCTCTCTTCTCTTCCACCCACTCCACTGAGTAATATCTTACTCTCAGAAATGAGAGGCTGACCCCGAGACTTTCCCCGAGGGGAGGTGAAGGTGATCATGAATTTTCTTTATTGTTTAATTTTATGTTTGTAGATAGATTTGAGTAGCATGCACAGGTATGGTGAATGTCTTCGATATTGTGACTGACTCCAATGACATGCAACTAAACCGATCCCTATTCTTTTATTTAATCATTTTTTCCTCTCTCTATTGTTTAGTTCATCACACGTTGGATTTGAGCTAATCAATTTTTGAAATGGAATCGACTGAACTGGGTCCTGGAAGATGACACATTCTAGAAAAAGGTGTGTCACCAACTTGTGTTAAAGGAGGAGGTGGAATTGAGAGTGATCAAACATTCAATGATATTATACAATTTATAATTAAATTATAGTAGTTCAAACATTATATTTCATAGTTGTATTATCAAACTAAAATAAAACATATAAATAATTATAATGATTGAACATTTAACCAACCCCCAAAACCAAGTTCTTTCTTATTAATTCATTTTGTTTAGACTTGCATCTTAGTATAAATTTAGAATTCTTGATTCACATGTCATTATTTTAAATAATAAAAAACCCAAATATATTTTCATCACATTCATTTAATAAATAAAACCACAAAAAATGATATAATAGGTGAATTATATAAAGTAAGTGAACTACATTGAGAAGGCTATTCAAGAGAGACGACTCTGGTCAGCCATTATATTGCCCTAGGAAAAATATAATAATTTTTGTCCATGACCTGTGACAGGCGTGCATCAAAAATAATGTTGTTTCCAAGGAGAAAATCATTAGTTTATTTACTTTTTATATTTTCACATATTAGTTAGATTTCATTTCGTTTAAAAAAACTAAAAAAAGACTTCCATGATGTATTCAAATTTAGAATATTATGCATAGAAAAATTACTCACAGGTGCAGAAACAACAACAAGAAGAAGATAAATATTTTAAATAAGCTTAAGTGCATAAACATAGAGAAAGCATATAACAATTAACCAGAATGTCCGATAGAGCTTTATATTATATTCGTGAATTAATGGAGTAACCCAAACCTAATAAAACGGAATAACCTGAGAAAGTGGTGGAAGAAATTTCACCACTTATATTTGAAACTGAAGAACCTAAGGACTCATGGGAGGAAGACTTACCTGGTGAGCTAAAAGTGGGAGATCAAAAAGGTTTGGATTAATTTTTTATTAAATGTGAGGAACTACCTGACCACCCCATACAATAAAAAGAAGAAGATTCATCAACACTGAAGGAAGAAAACACCCAAGTGGTGGAATTTGAAGTCAAGAGGGAGAAGCCCGACTACCTACCTCTATCCTCAAATAGTATACTCCAAGAGGGACTTACCACTGAAGCAGAAATTGAAGCTGAACCGACTCAGGGATTTGAACCATTCATTGAATCTATACCTTCTAATTTTATTGAATCTAAATTCTACATCACTTCTTGTGATTTTTATTAAACAAATTCTTACAATCTCAGCTATTCCATAGATGATGAAGAAGAACTAGGATGTGAACATGTTGAGGAACATATGGATCTCCATGGACACGTTGAATATTTATTGAATAATGTTCATGAAGATATTATAGTGGATTTCCATAAGGAAATCATGATAAAAAATTCTTACATTGATGGGGAATAATTTGATATTGATACTTCATGTTTTAATATTAATCAAATAGAATTACACTCTGACTCTCATATTGACTATTCTTTTGATAAAACATCACTAGAGGATCCAATGGACATTGAAGAAGAGGTTTCACAATTAGAAACATTTAAAGAGGATGATTCATACTTTATCATACCCCACCATGCAAGCTATACGTCATTGTGAAGGGGGGGATATGGTGTACTCTATCCATGGATCATTACTCACCCAGAAGAAGGAAGCAAAAGTTGAGAAATTCCACATGTGGTGGTTCCTATCAAAGAAGCTTCATCCTCCATTAGACTTTGTATAATAGTATGTACTGCCCTTTGGGGGTAGTCAAAATTCAGGGCCCACATAGAAGATAGTACCAAGATTTATATTTACTTTCTTTCTATGAATTTAGATGTAAATTTATTTTAATTGAAATAATTTAGCATGAGGACACCTCCCTCTTTTCGTTTTAAGCTTAAATGAAATGATCAGTGTTATTAATTGAGTAATTTTTTTGTAGGATCACGATGGTAGAATGATGCCCCAAATAGTGTAGGGAAGGACCATGTTTCATGGAAAGGGTGTTAAATTTTTTTGTATTATCTTTTAAACGTTCCACATTTTTTTCCACAACATGTTTTGAGCCTTAAAGATAAAATTGCATTCCCACACTTAAATTCATGTTTTACTCGGCTTATCTATGAGACATGAGTTTCTTTGGAATCCTGAGATGCCATGTTTTATATTTCAATGTTGAAATGATTAAATTATTGAAATTTATATTTGAATTTTTTAAAAGAAGCACAGATGTTTAAGTAAAATCTCATTATTTGAAGGAATTAATTGATTCATGTAAATGAAATTTCCCTACCATCTTTCATGCATTGAATTTCAGAAGTTCATGTGAATTGATTTATTAGTCATGCCACGAGTGAATGTCTGATTTTATATTTCCAATTCGTAAGAGGATTTCTAGACCCTGTAATTCCTATTTATTCTTGAGCATATTTTTTGAGTGATCTTGGGGCATGTAACTGACCGGAACTTGTATTGAAACATGTCAAGTCCATGACTGTGCAAAAACGCATTTAAAATGATTGAGACATCCTTTAAAAAGATAATTTTCCTTAAAATACCACCTTTACATCAATCCTTCTTTTAGCCCATAGAGACCATGAATGACCTTTATAGGAATGAGCCATATTTCAATCCATTTTTATCCATTCCTACCCTCTTTTGAGTATTTTCATACTATTTTAAAGTTGAAGTGTGGGGGTAAAGGGGGTCATGGTGGATAGGATAATATACATTATAAGGAAGAAATGTGGTGGTATTATTGTGGTAATTGTAAAAGGTTGTGAAATCATTCATTATAATCTATTCATTTCCACACTTGAATTAAAAAAAGGACAAAAAGGCCAAAAAGAAGTAACAAAAAGAGACAAAAATGGGTTGTGATTTGGGAAAACCAAAAATCACCATTTTTTAGACCGATGTTTTTATGGTCCTATGTGGTTATTTCATGGATGTGAGGTTTTATTTAATGATAAATTTCAAAAAAAAATATTAATGAGGTTGCAAAAATCATTCTTTATACTTACTTGATCATAACCTTTTAATTGTGTTTTGAGATGTGGGTGTTGGTACTTTAAAGGGGATAATTTCATTATATTTTTACTTTTGATATCTTCCATTGTACTTAAGAGATTGTCCTCCTCCTTAAACCTTAATTTTTAATGCATCAAATCCTACCAACCTTAAACCTCAAAGTCAACAGAACATTAATTGCATGTCCTCGTGATTTTATGTGTTTTTTGTCTTTACAAAGTGGAGAAAGTAGTTCATTTACAAGCTTATGGATAAGGAGCATGTTTCTCATGATATAAGCATAAATCTACTTGAATTGTTTCATGATGGATGAGAGAAAAGAATCAAAAGTGTGGTAAATCATGACTTGGAATGTTTAATAATAATTATTGAATGATATTGAATGAATGAAATGGGATGTTCCATTAATTTTCTATGGGAAAAAGTAAAATATTTGAATTATTTGTTTCTTCAAGAAATGAAAAATTAAATTGATATTTTATGCAGATATTTGAAAATTTAATTTCACATTGAATTTTTTTTTGATTATATTGCATTGAAATTTGAATTTTGGTAACATTGGTGTTCTTTGATTTCCATGTGGAGATTTTATACTTGAGGACAAGCATGGTTTATTTGTTGGGGTATTTGATAGAGAAAATTTTTGTGCATATTGTTTATCAAATAATGAGGAATTTTTAATTTTTTTCAATGATAAATCTCATTTATTTCAATGTTTTATTAAAATAATGAGGATTGTTTTTTTAGTTTTCTTTTGTCCGGAATCACAGCGTGGACCCGCAGCTCATTGCCCGAGCCCACGTCGGCATGGAGCAGTTCTTCAGATTTCCACCGTAGGAGAAGAAGAGGGTGAAGAGGATCTCTGGGGATCTCCAAGGATACGCTGATGGACTCACCGACATGTTCATGATGTAGTTTCTGTGGAAAGAGATGTTCTCCTTCCACTTCACTGAAGCCGCCATTGGGAGCATGGAGAAGTACTTCGTGTAGACCTTGGGCACAACTATTCAAGATTTCGGGTAATTATTTAGAATTAAACGTGAAAAATGCCTGACATTTCATCTTTGTGGTGATTAGAAGTCAGAAAAGGTCTATATATTCCATGATCCTTTTGTGTCAGGGGCAGGAAGGAGTGGGAGGAGTACAGTGAGGCCATCAGCCGTCAGTCGGTGGCGATCATGGAGGTGATGGTCATCGGCCTTGGGGTGGGACACAGCTACCTTCATGATTTCTTCATTGGAAACGAATTGAATGTGTTTCTAAATTACTACCCTCCTTGTCGGCGATCGGAGGTGACGCTGGGGACGGGACCCCACTGCGATAGCACCTCTATTACCATCCTCCACCAGGACGACGTGGGTGGCCTCCAAGTTTTGTACGAAGGGAGGTGGAATTTAGTCACCCCCGCTCTAGCCATGTTCGATGTTCTCATCGGTGACACCTTTATGGTATACGCGTCCATATTCACCACTAATCCATTTATCACTTCATATTTTTATAGTCATAATGAAAGTTAAAATCGCAGGCTCTGACGAATGGGATGTACAAGAGCTGCATACACAGGGCGTTGGTGAATGAGCGGAGGGTGAGGAAGTTGATAAGATTATTTCTGTGTCCGGTGAGGAATAGGGTGGTGAGTCCCGCACTGTAGTTGCTGGCCGGTGGGAAACCCCAGAGGGCGTACCCAGACTTCTAATGGCCCACCTTCCATGACAGGTAACACCACGAAGATAAAACCACGAAGGTAACTCCATGAAGGTAGAAGTACCATGAAAGTAACACCACAAAGATATAAATACTACATAGGTAACACCCCAAAGGCCATACCAGAAAGGTAGAAGTACCAAACAGGTGACACCACAAAACAAGAAGTACCACACAGGAAAAATTCTGAGCTCACAATCAGGTATAACATAAGTACAGAAGTACAGATGATTAGTCATAAACTCTATCATCTTATTCTATTAATAATAACTACTGCTGACCCACACAGGATCGATAGTTCACTAACCCCCATTGACCCACACAGGATCTGACCCACATTGGATCGATATGTGTTGACCCACATAGGTTCGCTATGCACTGACCCACATAGAATCTGACCCACATAGGATCGATGTTCTCTCTTCACGTTGTAGCCTGCCACAGGTTTCCTTGCACCCAGTATGCTCAAGTTCTATAGAATCTTCCCCTATAGATATTGGTCATACCTTGACCACCACTAAGATCCACAGAGGAATAACTCAAAGGATCTCCATGTCGTAAGGGTTCCAACGCGATAGACGATGCATCAATCGAACGCCCGGTCTGTGAGTTTTAAGCATTTTAGCTTCGGGGGCCCGGTTGGATTCGGGTTAGATCCAACCCAACCTTACTCTAACTGTCCAAAAAACTCAATTTTCGAATACCAAAAGGACCATCTCGATCTTAGGATTCCAACTCTGTGGACGATTTATCAAACAGACGTCTGGTTCTCAAGATATTCTCTTTTAAGTGTTCAAGGGTCCGGTCGGGCCTGGTTCCGGTCTGACCTGGTCGGACTGACCCGGACCAACTCCCTCTGGGCTGGGTTAGGGTGGAATCGGCCCGATGGACCAGGGTGGACTCAACCTGATGGGCAGATGTTTGCTCTAACATGCAAGAGGGGTGATTCGCAAGGGCAGCCCACCACGGCCCGCAAGGGGGGCAGCCCGCTAGGGCGGCCTGACCAGAATAGGGTGGCTCGCAAGGGGGATAGCCCGCAAGGGGGGTATCCCGCAAGGGAGTGAATCGCAAAGGGTCGTCCTAACCCACGAGGGATGGCTACCCAGTGCGGGGAGGCGACCCGCTTTGAGGGTGGTAGCTCGGTCTGAGGGCGGCGACCCGGTGTGAGGGAACAGACCCACTCTGAGGGTGGGGGCCCAGTGCGAGGGAGGCGACTCAGTGTGAGGGAGGTCGTCCAGTCTGAGGGCAGCAGCCCAAACTAAGGGTGGCTTCCGAGTCCAAGGGAGGAGGCCCGGTGTGAGGGAGGCAACCCGGTGTGAGGGCAGCGGCCCGACTCGTGGGCGGCGGCCCGCTATGAGGGTTGCTTCCCAGTTCAGTCCGATGAGGGGGGGGGGTGTAACCCCCAGTCACTAGGATTCCCAAAAATCCCAGAAATCATTCGGTTGATGAGGTGGCTGACGAGCTGTGACCCTCCTCTTGCGGTGTGCGTCGATGTGTTCGCAATCTTCTGAGGCGGTGCAAGGAAGCAAGATAGGGGAGGGTTCGGGCTGAGTTTGTTAGGCCTGCACCCCCCACGTTATCTCTCAATATGAAGGATATTAAGGGACTTCAATAAACAGTTGTATTGTATATAGGGAAAACCCCACATGATTCCTCACAATAACCTCCTGCAAAGACGGATGAATCGGGGGTCAACCCGTTAGTCGTTTGAACCGTGTTCTTCGTATAATTTCAATAATGTGGAAGAGGGAAACAAAAATGCACAAACCAAAATTACCCCCAACCTGGAAGAGATGTCCGCTGATGACGGTCGACAGAACTTCCTTTATTGTGGTCGTCTGTTCGTGACTCGGTGGTGCTCGTCACCGCTCGTTGGAACCAGTCTTGTCCTCCTGGTGGCAGGCGTCGCAGTGCTTTTCCAGAGCTTCGTCGTTTTGTGATTTCATTCCAACACCCCTCCCTGAGACCCATATAAATAGGATAGGAGAAGGAGTGTATAATTCTCGTGGAATTAATGAGGTTCATTTAATTAATGATCCTCTCGAATTTCCAACGGTGTGGTTACAAGAAAAGAAGAGTTAATCCATTTATTGGATTGACACATCATCGGTCCTAGAAGCGTCCTTCGTCTGTTGGAGGAAAGAAGGAAAATAAAACAACAAAACATGTTATTTTATTAATCATTCAAAAGTCAAAAATATAATAACTTTTTCACCTGACCTACTGTGGTCGATGTTATGCCTCTTTTAATAGAATCCAGATGATCTGGTTTCAACGATGTCCTCAGATTTTGAAGTCGAACAACAGTTCAAAAGTTAGAAAATGCCGCTCATGCGTTTACTGAATGTAACCAAAAAAAGTTCAGAAAATTATTAATAGTCACACTCAACCCGCGCTGGTTGAGGTTTGGATTTTCCTAATTGAAACATACCCCAACGAACCCAACGGTACTCTTGGATTTCCAATCCAAGATACCGTTTAAAAGTTATGCATTGTACAATAAAATAATTTTCACTCAATTATTTTATTTATGGCCAAAAAGTAACTGTCACTAGTGTCCTGTGCCGGCCAAAGTTGGTATCTTCCTAAAGAGAGAATACCCTCACAAGATTAGGGGTGGTTTCAGATTTTTAATTCTAGTTACCATTTCTGAGTTATAAGAATTTGAAAAATAAAATAATTTTATTTAATTATTTTATATACGATTATTCTATTTTCAGGTTTTCTCATAGGAGGCCCACACCAACTAAACATAAGTTGTTCCTAGGTTAAACCCACCATTCTGAGTGTAGAAATTCCCTCAGATTTTTAATTCGTGTAATCGTTTTATAATTATTCCTCTTTTTCATGGAAACTGCTTACATATGCTAATTAAAGCATAAAAAAACATTGACGGATCATTCCAGACACCCTGGGACTAAGAATCGCACACCATCATATTTTTCGGTCTCAAAATAATACCATATAAATAAAAAAATACGGAATTTCCAAGACATTACAATATTTTTCCTATTAACTACCTCAACAAAATCATTGACGAAGTCATGTTATCAAAATCTTGGTCTTATGTTCGAATGAAGCTTGAAGATCCATAGTGAAAATAAGTTTCATCCTAGATTAAAAAGGTATCATTTACATTTTGGGAGAATTATGATTTTTTCAACCAACATTGGTAGAATTTTGTGACATCGGCAATGAGGATCAAGGATATCTTAGAGTTGATCCATTCCAATATTTGGCAAGCACTGTTTATATCCCTAGGAAGAGAAAGGTTCGTTGTATAATTAATTGATGATTATTCCATGGGATGTTAGGTGTATCCAATCAAGATGAAATCAAGTGTTTTTAAAGTCTTCAAAACATTCAAAGCATGATCAAATATGGAATCTTGAAATAAGATCTAGTGTTTGAGGATTGATAGTGGTGGAAAATTTTCATGTGAGGATTTTGATATATTTTTTTCATTGAGAAGGAATAAAGAGACAATTCATGGTGTCCTACACTCCTCGACCAAAAAGGAGTGGCAAAGTGGGTGAACATAACCTTGTTGGATAGAACAAGAGAGATATTGAAGACTATATGAATTTTCAAGAAATTATGGGATAATGTAATGAAGAGATCATGTTATGTGATCAGTCGATTTACTTTTTTGATGATTGATATGAAAACACTAATGAATATGTGGAGTGTTAAACCTATGGATTGTGCTTTGTTACATACTTATGGAGGTCATGTATCTGTATTGTTTAATGATCAGGAAATATTGAAGATGAATTCGAGATGCAATGAACGTATATTCTTAGGATACGTTGATGGTGTGAAGGAGTATCATATGTGGGACCCCTCTACCCATAGACTTATCATCAGTATGGATGTTATATGTCTAGAAGATAAGGTGAAAGTGATGATTAATGGGTACTTGAAGAAAGAGAACACATAAACTATAATAGTTGGGGTGGAGGAAGAGTCCACAGAATAACCAATTTCCTTTGAGGAGCATGATGATCAAGTTATGATTGATTTTGGACAATGACGATCAAATCATGATAAAAGGGAACCAATATGTCACATAGAATTTAACACTGAGAGAAATATTGTTTACTAATTATTGATGGAGGAAGGTAATCATTATTTCATATTATGTTCCTTTGGATGACTTATCGAGTTTAAAAACGTTGATCGGGGATGTTCGTTTTTATGGTTTTCTTGAGTGGTCCACTTGTATTCTTAAATTGATTCTTGGGTAGATCATGGGTAAACATATAGAACTTATATTACAAGTTATTAATGATATTAAAGAAGCTTTAATGATTTTATAATGAGTTATATTAGATCCAAGTGGACGAATCATTAGATAAAAATTTAATGATGGTTATTTGGGTTAATTTTAGCGGTTTTTGGATCACAACGATCTTATTTTAACATTTATCTTAGTAATAAGGCCATAGGTAATTTCCAGAACTTAAAATTGAACATAATACATATAAAAGATTCTACTTCAACCATAAAAATAGTTTCATGACCCGATTTATGGTAGAATTGGAATAAGAGAGCATGTTGTTTTTGAAGGTGATAAATTATCACCACATGAACAACGTTCTCTTTAATAAAATAAAAGGAAGAGGAAAGGGTGTGGGGTGATATAATATAACATTAGAATCATAATATTACATTATATATAAAATACTGGATTTACAGAACAATTTTGATGAAGATAGATAGAGAGAGATCAAGAAAGGTACTTGAGCTTGAAAGGAAATTAAAGGAGAAGAGAGAGAGAAATTACCTTTAGAATCCTTCTATTGAGAACATCCTTAAGGAAGTTAGGATTGGTATTTTGATGAAACCAGAAGATTTTGAACGTGGGGGATGGGCTAGGGAAGGTATTTGGGCAGAATTTAGAGAAGTATTGGAGCTTGAGAGGTGTGAGGAAAAGAGGGAGTGTAGAGTAGCTTTTATAGTGGGGGGGATAGGGGTTTCCTTAATGTAAAATTGATTAGTTTATTAATTACACCAAAGACAAGGAATAGTGAGTATTGGATGACCAATAATAGTACTTTTATAATGTAATCCCAAACCAAGTGGGCTTACATCAGCAGAACATCATCAATGACTCAATTAATACATTATTTACCTTTTATTGTGAATTATCGGATTCCACTATTCATCAAAAATTCAAGTACCTCAGAAAAATCCCAAAAAATTACCCCAACCATTTTTCGACTTGTAGAATCCAAAAATGATGTCCATTTTTCAAAAAATAATTTTCTAAGTATTATTAATTTAATATTTAAATAAAATCATAATTTACTTAAAAAAACAGTTTTTAAGATTAAAACTGATTTTATAGTTCTTTCAAAAATTACGCAGGGTCTTATAAATTTATCTAAAACTATTAGACATTGATTCAATAATTTATGAATATATTTCAGGAAAATAAATATTCTTTTAAATTAATTAATTAATTATAATTATTTATTTATGACTTATAAAATACCAAAAACGTTTACTAAGGTCAAATTATCACTTTCTATGATGTCTAAATTTTATTTTATTATTCATAGGTAATTTTACTCTTATTTACTATTCATAAGGTTCATATTACTATTCATAAGGGTAGGTTACTATTCACCAAAAATTATTTTTGTTTCATTAGACTCCAAAAACTATCTTGAACACAACCATGTATGTTGGATTTTTAAAATTCCAAACATAGGGGTGACAAAATTATGTTTAAAGGTCACTTATCACTTAGTAGTTCATTATTTTGTGTTTTTATGACATAGATATAAGAAGGGAATTTTCCATTGACAAACATTGGGTCGTTACACTGATCTTGATAAATAAATATAAATTCTCTAATTGGAATGGTTTTCAAAATAAGGAATAGTGAACTTGGTTTTTAGGTGAGATAAACTTTTTTTGGTATTAAGACGGCACCAAGGTGTTTGTACAAGATATTTTATTCCTATATCATGAGTATTGGACACACAATACTTCATTTAGATACTTGTACATATTTCATGGGATCAGATGGTAATGATTTTACTGTTCTTCTATTGTATTTGGATGACATGTTGATAGTTTTCATGGGAGTATGATATGAAGGAATTAGGACCAAAAAATATTATCTTGGGATACATATTTAATGAGATTGAAATAAGGTTATGATTTATCTATCAAAAAATAATTTCTTGAGTAATATCTTGAAATACTTCCACATGTGACATTATAAGACTATATTTACCCCACTTACTATTAATTTTATGTAATCCTCTATGATGAATCCTAATAGTGATAACAATGAAGTATAGAAGATAGAGATGTCTCAATTACCTTATGCACCAGCAGTGGGTAGTATGATATCATCTATGGTTTATATAGGACCAGAAATTTCACATGTAGTGGGAGAAGTTAGTTGGTATGTTGAGAATTAAATACTGGATCATTGGAACATATTAAAGAGGACCCATAGATACTTCATGTAGATCTCATCTGCTGTATTATGTTATTGAGGATCAAATTTCACTATTAGAGCCTACGCAGATTCAGATTTTGTTGGTGATTATGACCAACCAAA
Organism: Viscum album; assembly: GCA_963277665.1. Lineage (NCBI taxonomy): Eukaryota > Viridiplantae > Streptophyta > Magnoliopsida > Santalales > Viscaceae > Viscum > Viscum album. The sequence continues at coordinate 954,685,113 of OY728148.1, read as the reverse complement.
ATACACTTTGGGTTATGGGTTTAATTTTATAGGATGTGTTGTGAGTTGGAATTCAAAGTTATAGTCTGTTATATATGTATCCGTGACTAAGGTAGAGTACATGAAAACTACATAGGCTTTCAAAGAAGTGATTTAGATGTGAAGGTTTCCAGAGGATCCTAGACAATGACAGAAGTATATCTAATTGGTTTGTAACAATCATAGCACCTTGAAAATTAAAAGGAATCTATCTTTTCATTCCAAGATAAAGCACATTATGGTACAATATCACTTTTTTCGAGATGTGGTGGAGGAAGGAAGAGTGGATATGCAAAAAATTTATATTTAAGAAAATTAGGATAATTTTATGATGAATTTTATTAACATTGTTAAGTTAATATAGTAAAAAACCTCAATCATAATCATATATATAAGATAAACATGGTTGTATGATAGAAAATATTTATGGAAATATTATTTTTTCCCAATCAGATATCCATGTGTGATATATATTTGCATTTTTTTCTCACAAACAATTTTGACCCCTTGATTTTTCAAAGGGGGCTTGTGTGGTTAGTGGGATGGGTGAAAAACTAACCCATGGAGTTAAATAGGGGTGGAAGATCAAGTAAGGGCCTTGCCTATAAAAGGCAGAGCACTTTGACGGTTTTAGCATCATCACCTCAAGTATTGAGTTTCATATTTCCACATTTGGAGTGTTGTATTTTTTGAGGTGCATTATACATTACCCAAGATAGTTATTTACATGGATATATTCCTTATAATAGAAAGAGAGTGTATTTATCCACATTTACTATAGTGATATCATTCAATTTTTCTATGGTTTCTTACCCGTCTTTATTTGTGGGGTTTTCTATGTTACATCTATTGATCCTTTTTTATTTATTTTTACGTTACTTTTATCTCACAATTATCACATCATTAAAGGGCCAATAATATTTGATCCCAATAGCATCCTTACTAAATATATTTTTATCATATTCTATAAAAAAATTGTGTGTTGTACTATGAGGTTCAATGGAGTAATTGAGTTGTATGTGTATAATTTTGTTTCTCAAAATTACAAAAAAAATAACATGTTTATAATTGTATAAATAGAAGGAATAATCAAGAAAGTAGGAATAATACAGATCATGTAATGAATTCTCATAATCGGAAGTGTAACATGCTGATTCTAACAAACCATAAACAATGAACGAGAGAATAAAAAGTACTGATTCATGTAAACATTTTCAATAGATAACATGCTAATTAGAATATATATAACTAGTTTGATATTAATACTGATAAGTACCAAGACCTATTAGAGATAAAAGTCTCAAACATAAGCGAGATTATCAATAGAAACGATTGACATAAAGTAATAATCAAATCATAAAGAGAACCATAGGTTTTTGACCTTATTTATCTATTTGGCTAATATGCATGGTGCAGGGGTACCAAGACTCCACTATGAAAAAATGGGATTTTAAAAGATATGTGACAAATAGTGAAACATAACCATATAATAAAAAGGCACGTGAGGAAAATATCTAAGGTTCAGGTTCTTGAAATGCCATGACTCACACTAGAACCAAGTTGGGGATTCATCGTACACTCTACACCTTGGAAAAACTCAAACAACAAAGGCAACATAGAACCAAAGAATAATCAAATAAAATTCATAAATAATCGATATAAAAGAAGAATAATACCATTCTAAGGCCCCTTACTAGGGATAAATTTCTCCTATGTGTTTTCATAGAGCCTCTATGTAATTAGGTCTTGTGGTTAGGGTCATCAAGATTGTACTCCTATATAATCGTCATTTCCATCTAGGTAAAAGGAACACCAAGGAACACTATGACCTCATCATAGCTCCTCACTAAGCATAGATAAAGATTATAAAAACATATCTAGATCACTATTTCTTCTTTGGTTAGTCAAGGAATCCCACCAGTGCTCCTTCATCTACTCTTCCCACTCGAGGAAAACTAGAGCTCCCAAAACCATGGAGTTTTTTCACCCAACTAAATCTCCCACAAGTGGAGTGGTAGATTCCAAATCGAGGAGTAATTCTAGTAGGGGTTGAGGAATCCTAGAGCATATAACCAAGGATTTGAAAAATCTTGATAAGTGTCCCAACATAATCACTTAAACAACAAAATATGGAAATATGACATTAGAGGATAATCTATCAATGGTCACCCATAGATCAATCCAATCCGTTTCACGAAGAATGAAAAAATGGGGGAATAGAAAACCATAGAATTATAAGGATAAATGGATCAACATCAGGTATGAGGATGACATAGATCAAATGGGAATGAAAACCAAGGCTAATGGCACATTTCCATTGTATAAACCGAACAAAAAGCCCCCATAAACTAATAAAAGCATATCAAGCAAAATAATACATAAATCCAAAATATAAAAATACCAAAAATTAAATGAAAATGAATATTATGACAAGTAAAAAAAACGTGTAACACCCCAAATTTTGGTTATCAAAAAATGATGATATTATGCATTAACTTTTGTTAAATCCCTTTTAACCAAACAAAAATTGAAAGGATAAACATAAGGCTCCTTATTTAAATAAGAACACCGTAGTGTCTACAATACACCGAGATCAAAAGAGTAATAATGCTTACCAAATATACCTATTAAAAACCCTATCAGAACTACTGGAAGACCCCCAATCACCATAATGAGGCCCAGTAAGTAAAGGAGATCATTTGAGTCAACTAAAGAAAAATACATCACCACTATGATCATAAAAACCATGATGAGCATCAGTGGAATGGGAAGCACCACATTCTTCCTTTTGAGTTTTAGAACACCGTAAGGTTTGGCTTTATAGGACACTTTTTTGACCATTTCTCTAGTGACCATTGGAAGCTAACAGTTATAAAGAAATAGATGTTGGACCTTGTTAAGATAAGTTAACTTATTTCAATATTAACTAGTATCCAAATTATTGAGTTATGATTAAGGTTATAATTAAACCATCATTTATGAACTCTAAAAGGATATGGTGTAAAACATTGTTTCACCCTTATGTGATTTTGAAAATAATTAAGGAAGTCGAAACACTTTTCAAATTTTTCAAATACAATGTAACAATTTTCATTTCTTAAATAATGTTATAAACTAGGTTTATGTTCTTCAAATTAAATTATGTTTTGATTGAACTATGTTTTCGAGGATACTAGTATATAAATTATAATGTAGGTTTATTAAAATTTCATTTTTATAACTTTTTGAGTTATAAAAAGGGGTTTAAAATTTTTAATTTTAGAAACACATATAACTAAAACATGTTTAATTTGTATTCATTAATGTTTAAGAATATAAAATTCTATATAGTTTTAATAAATGGATTATTTCCTCTTCTTAAAACATTTTTTTAGTGTAGCATTTTAAAAACAAAATTGGACTACTAGGGCCAGCCCTTTTTGGCTAGGGCCGAGGGAGGAAGCTTACACTAAGTGGTAGAGCCTGGCCCTCAGTCCCAAGCCAAGCCTGGCCCGAGCTCGGGAAGAGGATCCCCGTAGGGTGCTCGGGAGAGAGTAGGAGTGAAAAGGCGCACCAGTGTGGGCGTGAGTCCGCTACAGGGTCTTTGTAGGCCAAGGCCTGTAGGCGGGAGCCCATGTATAGGGCCCATTTCGTGGGTGTTGTGTTATTTCTAAGCACATTTTGGGAGGCCTGAGGTTATAAGGGACTCGAAAACTGTTATCTGTTTCGATGTGGGAAGCAATTTTTCGAGAGAAACGTGATCTGGACCGTTGGATCACATCGCGCATGATATGGGCCGTTGTTTCCAATCCCACACTCGACCCTTAGCGACTGCGTCTCTCTCCACAGTTTTTGTCAACGTTCTATCCGGCATGATCTAATCATGACCATTTGAGTTTTTTAAATTTCCAGATCGAACATAGACCAACCAATGAAACTTAGATCTAATCTAAGCCGCTCAATTATTTTAAATCAATGGACGCATCTAATCCATTGGATCAATGTTGGGATCGATCTAGACCATACGTTCTTCCCTTGAATTTCCCCTAGCCTCGTCTTATTCGTTCTCCATGCATGGGTTACACTAGTAACCCTACCATATGGAACACCCCTCGTTTTCTTCACCTCTGACCGTCGGGGACCCCCATATCTCCTTGTTTTCTTCAAGCACAACACCCCCATTGAATACAATTCAAGTGGGTGCGTTTTTGTGTGGAAGGTGGTGTGTGAGCTTTTGAATATAAATAACTGTGAAGTCTCGGTTCTTCTCTCCCATTCAAGTCTCTAGCGAGCCCAGCCAAACCTCCTTGAAGTCCTCATTTCCCTGGTTTTTAATGTAAGGGTTTTAATTTATTTCTTTGTTTTTCTTCTATGAGAATATATACAGTAATATATTCGATATATATATATATATATATATTAACCATACAGTTCAGTCCAAACGTTCTTAAATGTTGAACCTAGGCCTTCGAGTTCTCTTGCATTCGATTAGATTAAATAATGTAAGGATTATACCTGGCCTCATTTTTTTGTTTTGAAAAAACATATATTCATTTGGTTATATGTATATACGACGGTTATATGTAGGAATGTTCAGGTCCTTTCTACTTCGATTATATGTACGAAGGTTGTGTATAATTTATCATGCACTTCACATATTCACATACACTTAATTTCAAATTTAAATAATAAATAAATTTTGAAAATGTTATAAATATGATCGGGTTTTTATAAAAATATATTTTTGTAGGTTTTCATAAAAAAATTTATGACTAAGGGAATTACCTTCAATATTCATAATGTTGTTGAACTAGTATTCATAGGGTATTAACACAATTGGGTGTTCCAATTTTTCAGTTGTAGTTTGGGTACATACAAATATTTTATATGTTGCATGAACCTTGATTTCATTTGTTAAGGTCCTTACACATTAAATCTTGAGTTTAGGTGGAGTTTTAAAAAAATTATAAATAGGGTGTTAAACAAAACTTATATCCACATTAAAGAGTAAATTTTTTGTTTTCTCTATCTTTTAGATGATTTTCCTTATGGTGAAGATTCATGCTTTCTATCATGGACATTATTTAGTATTATGCAAAGGCATAACAATATTGAATGTTTTAGCATGTTCCAGCTCAAAACACTACTTGAGAATTTTGGTTCACCTTGTAATTAATTGGATGATAATATTTTATAATTTCATGAACAAAAATTCATGTCATAAATTCTAGTTTTATGTTCTTTTAGTACGTTAGATGAAAATGCATGTGCTATAATATTCTTTTCATCTTTCCTTTTAATGATGGGCATATGATTGTTAGGTTGGTTTTTAATCCTCTAGATGCCTGTCTCACTTATAATATTTGTAAATTCAACTACTATGACCAACTATGAATGAACTATTCAAGGTGGTATTGGACATCTTGAATATAAAACCCCATTTAAGTAATGTATTGATTTATGTGGCTCACATGAATGTAAAGACATGTTAATGGTGCACCCTGATAGCGAAACAATGCATTGGGTAAAGAATTAATCTCTATAGACTACAAAATTTACGATACCCTGGTGAATAACCTCGGTAATTTTTTTTATTGACACCTTGGGATGGACCTCAGTGATATGTTCATGAATGTATAAATGAAATTTTGAAACCACATATTCATGTCATGTTAAAAGTTCATTTCAAGATGATATGCCTATTCTTTCACTACTCTTGCCCTAATGTTTTTATCATGGTCATATTGATGTCACAAGTAAAAGTTTGGGGCATGATTCGAGTAAAAAAGTATCCCACGTATGAAATTGAAGTTCTTTTCCTTCACGCACAACTCTGATTAAGTATTTATCTTAAGGGTTTAATTTTTTCTTAAACATTCATACGTCATACTTGTTCAGGATATCTTTTACTTCCCTTTTTTGAAAATGTCCTAATTGATTCATGTATTCATTGAAAATATTGGATATGCACTTTTATGTTATGTTACATGGGTTATAGTTTTCAATAAGAGAATGTTTTTTGGATATGTTTTTAAAAAATTCTCTCAATAGTTTGATCGGTTTATTTTAAATCCCTTACTTGGCATTCTTATGCTCACCCTGCGTTTTGAATTTTAAATTTTCAGGTAACAGCTTTTATCAGATGAAACATTTCTGAAGTTACTGGTTACCCAGAGCCCGAACAGAACTTGATACTCTGTATGGGATGTGATGTGTGTTTATCAGTGCATGTTTCTGTTTTAAAACAACACTTCATTTTCATAAGACACCGACTACTGGTTTTTCTCTGGTCGGGTCTTCACAGTTGGTATCAGAGGATTCGGTTTGTATAACTTTGGAAAGCCAAAACTAAAACAAAGAAAAATATACTTCAGAATTACTAAAAATGATTTTTATTAATTTTCATATAGAAAACGATGTTACTAATATTTTGTCTCTTCCCAATGAGGCCTTATAAACCATAATATCCATAGCCATCCATGAAGCTTTTATAAACTATGCCAATATCCGTATGTCGTGAAAACATCTCTATGATGTGTCCAACTCTCCCTGTGTACTTCAACTCCACTGAAGAGCTGGTTTGGATTACATCTTTATGATGAACGCCTAGTTTCCATGTTACACGCAATTGGGGAATTAATAAGAGGGTCTTTTTAGATACATCACCATAGCGGAAGGTGTCTCGTCCCTCACAGCTCTCCAAGAGGCTGCTGTAGAGGGAGATCACTACACAACATACATGTGTCAAATCTTTTTCTATGGCGATTTTGGTCAAATGATGGACTTTGGCATCCTTGAATACAAAGCCTCTCATTCTATGTACATACAACAAGTACATATGTATGTCTCACAGTAGCACAACCCACATGTTAGACTATGGAAATACCATAAGTGATCCCATTACATCGAACCTGATTTCTTAGGTTGCATATAGTTTAGGGAGATAGAGAGTTTCGAGCATGTCTTGGTAATTCGTGTGTTAGGGAACTAGGGAAACCATTAGCTTCGTTTTATATTTTTCACCGTAGTTATATAAAGAACATATTTTTTAATCTCTTCTTTATTATGTCTTTACTTTATTTATACTTTTGGATGGATTTAAAGTGATTGAACTATCATCTTCAACATTCATATGGAAGGAAAAAACCACATGTTATCTCTTCCTACCGAGATAATGGATATTATTGCAATCAATACCTCTGGAGATGAGTATCATCCCTTCACAAACCTATGAGTAACGTGCAAGAAATTGTTTGAGGTGACAAATGGTCTGTGGATTCTCTGCACCTGTCAGGGGAATGCTCCCATCTACTATTACATAGACTCAACACAATTGGCTGAGCATAAGCGGAGAGAAAAATACCACAAATGGATCTTCCTGTTTTTCACCCTAGGAAGGAACTACATGTCAAGAGTAAAATTTCAAGAGGGTGATTTAGAGGGAAATGTTTATGTGACCTACATGTACCAACTCCTCAGCGTTAGCCTGTACAACAATGTCTATAACTTAGATGTTCTCGATTGAGACATATTTCGGAATGTTCTTCGTATATTGGTCGATATGGACATTTCCAAACTTTGTAACATTAGATCCTCCCACTGGAATCATGAGTGTTCGGTGCATGAGTTCAACCCCTTCTGCTTTAAGTGTATCTATATCAGAGAACTAGAGGAATTGAGCATCAATTTGGGTGTTCCGTTGAATGCACCTAAGGATCCTCTACGATAGGGGATATGGTAGGAACAACTGAGAGATTCCTATTAGCAAGTTTGTATGAATGTAATTGTGGGGACACAATTCCTTAATGGGGGGAGTAATGTAACACCTCGAATTTTGGGAATCATATAATGATGATATTCTGCATTTACATTTGTTAAAACCCTTTTAACAGAATAAAAATCCAAAGGATAAATATAAGGCTATTTATTTAAATAAGAACACTGTAGTGTCTACAATACATCAAGATCAATAGAGTAATCATGCTAACTAAATATACATATTAAAACCCTATCAGAACTACTGGAAGACCCCCATTCACAATGAGACCTAAAAAGTAAAGGATATCCTTCGAGTCAACTAAAGAAAAAAACATCACCATTGTGATCATAAAAACCATGATGAGCATCAGCAGAATGGGAAGCACAATCCTCTTCCTTTTGAGTTTTAGGTAACTGTATGGTTTGGTTTTATACGACACTTTTTTTGACTGTTTCTCTAGTGACCATTGGAAGTTAATGGTTGTAAAAAATAGTCATTGGACCTCATTAGGATATGTGAACTTATTTAAATATTAATTAGTTTCCAAATAATTGAGTTATGATTAATGTTATAAATAAACCATCATTTATGAACTCTAAAAGGATATGATGTTAACCATCATTTTAACCTTAAGTGATTTGAAAATAATTAAGGAATTCAAAACACTTTGCGAATTTTTCAAATACAATGTAACAATTTTAATTTCATAAATCATGTTATAAACTATGTTTAAGTTTTTCAAATTAAATTATGTTTTTATGGAACTAGCTTATCATGGATACTAGATTATAATTTATAATGTAGGTTTATTAATATTTCCTTTTCATAGATTTTTGAGTTAAAAAATAGAGTTTTAGTATTTTTAATTTTAGAAATACTTCTAAGTAAAACAAGTTTAATTTGTATTAATTAATGATTAAGAACATAAAATTCTACATAGTTTTTATAAATGGATTGTTTCCTCTTCTGAAATCTTTTTTTAGTGTAACTTTTTTTTAAAAAAATTGTCCCACTAGGGCCAGCCCTTTTTGGCTATGGCCGAGGGAGGAAGCTCACACAAAGTGGCTGAGCTTGACCCTTACCCCCAAGACAAGGTCAGCCCAAGCTCGGGAAGAGGTTCCCCGAAGGTCGCTCGGGAGCGAGCAAGAGCTCATAGGCGCACCAGTGTGGGCATGAGGCCATGACGGGGTCTAGGTAGGCCAAGGCATGCGGGGTGGGAGCCCGTGTATAGGGCCCCCTTCTTGGGTGTTGTGTGATTTCTAAGCACTTGTTGGGAGGCCTAGTGTTATAAGGGAGGTTGAAACCGCTCTCCATTTCTATGTGGGAAGCAGTTTTTCGGGCCAAATGTGATCTGGACCATAGGATCACATCGCGCGCGATCTGGGCCATTGTTTCTGATCCTGTGCTTGACACTCAGTGACCGTGTCTCTCTCCGTGGTTTTTGTCGACCGTTAGATCTGGAACGATCTAATCATGGCCGTTCGAGGTTTTTAAATTATCGCATCGAACATAGACCGTCTGATGAAACTTAGATCTAATCTAAACCACTCAATTATTTTAAAACAACGGACACATCTCATCACTTCGATCGACGTTGGGATCGATCTATATTGTCTGTTTTCCCCGGAATTTCACATATCTACGCCGTCTTCTTCTTCCATACATGGGTTACATCAGTAACCCTACCCTATGACACACCCCTCATTTTCTTCACCTATGACTATTGGGGACCCCCATGTCTCCCCATTTTCTTCAAGCACAACACCCCCAACATTGAATGCAATGCAAGTGGGTACATTTTTGCGTGGAAGGTGGTGTGTGAGATTTTGAATATAAATTACCGAGACCTCTCGGTTCTTCTCTCCCATTAGAGTCTATAGCGTTCCCGACCAACCATCCCTGAAGTCCTCCTTTCCAGGGTTATTAATGTAAAGGTTTTTAGTTTTTCCTTGTTTTTCTTCTTTGAAAATATATACACTTATATATTCGAAAATATATATATATTTTTTTAACCTTACGGTTCAGTCCAAACGTTCTTAAATGTTGAACCAAATCCTTCGAGTTCTCGGGCATTCAAATAGCTTAAAGAATGTAATGATTATACTCGGACTCATTTTGTTGTTTTTAAAATACATATATACTTTTGGTTATATGTATATACGTCGGTTATATGCTGGAATGAGAACGACCTTTCGACTTCAGTTATATGTATGAAGTTTGTGTATAATTGTTCATGCACTTCACATATTCACATACACATAATTTCATATTTAAATAATAAATAAATTTTTATAATGTTATATATATGATCGGGTTTTTATATATAAAAATTGTAGGTTTTCATAAACAAATTTTTATGACTAAGGGCATGACTTGCCCTATTCAAAATGTTGTTGAACAAATATTCATTGGGGATTAACACAGATGGGTGTGCAATTATTTCAGTTTCAGTTTGGGTACATATATATATTTTATATGTTGTGTGAACCTTGATTTCTGTTGTTAGGGTTCTTATACATTATGTCTCGAGTATAGGTGGAGTTTTAAAAACATAAGTAATAGGGTGTTAAAAAATACTTATATCCACATTTAAGAGTAACTTACTTGTTTTCCATATGTATTAAATGATGTTTCTTATGGTGAAGATTCATGCATTCTATCATGGTCATTATTTAGTATTATGATAAGGATTAACAATATTGAATGTTTTAGCATGTGAAATCTCAAAACCCTACTTGAGATTTTTGGATCACCTTGTAATCATTTGGATGATAAAATTTTAGAATTTCAAGAACAAACTTGCAAGTGATAAATTCTAGTTTTCTGTTCTTTTAGTAACATATATGTCAATGTATGTGCCATAATCTGCCTTTCTTCTTTCCTTTTAATAATGATCATATGATTGTTATCTTGGTTTCTAATCATCTAGATGCCTTTATCACTTATAAGATATGTAAATTCAACTAATATGACCAACTATGAATGAACTATTCAACGTGGATTGGGAAATCATGAATATATAACCCCGTTTAAGTGAAGTATTGATTTATGTGGCTCACATGAAATTAAAGACATATAAAGGGTGTGCCCTGATAGTGCTCCAATGCATTGGGTAAAGAATTAATCTTTAGATATAACAAGCTTCACGATACCCTAGTGAATAACCTCGATAATTTTTCTTTATTGACACCTTGGGGTTGAACCTTGGTAATATGTTCATGAATGTATCAATGATATTTTGAATCCACATATTCAAGTCATGTTACAAGTTCTTTTCAAGATGATAGGCCTATTCGTTCACTACTCTTGCCCATATGTTTTTATCAACTTCTTATTGATGTCACAAGTAATAGTTTGGGGAATGATTCGTGTAAAATAGTAACCAACATATGAAATTGATGTTTTTTTCCTTCACATGCAACTCTGATTAAGTATTAATCTTAATGGTTTAATTTGTGCTTAAACATTCATATGTCGTACGTGTTTAGGGTATCTTTTACTTCCCCTTTTTGAAAATTTCCTAATTGATTCATGTATTCCTTGAAAATCTTAGTTGAGAACTTTTTTGTTATGTTACATGTGTTACAGTTTTCTATAAGAGAATGTTATTTTGATAAGTTATTTTTAAAAAAAATTAAAAGTTTCATTGGTTTAATTTAAACCCCTTACTCAGCATTTTTATTCTCACCCTATGTTTTGAATTTTAAATTTTTAGGTAACAACTTTTATCAAATGAAACATTTCTGAAGTAACTGGTTTCCCAGAGCCCGAACCAAACTCGATCCTCTGTATGGGATGTGATGTGTGTTTATCAGTGCATGTTTTTGTTTTAAAATGAAACATCATGTTCAGAAGGCACCAACTCCTAGTTTTTCTGGCGTCTGGTCTTCACATAATACATCGAATTAAAATCATTTATTTTACAATATTGAGTGAATAATGTTCAAAAATCCCCACCTTGTAGATGAAATGGATTAACATAAACACCTGATGTTCCTACATCACCTGTAACACACCAAGATTTTATAGTATGTCACTCCTTAAATAATTTCATTTTATTTGATAGATTATGTTGTATTCAATACCAAAATATATTTATGCTACCCACAACAATGAGTTGGATAGCGTTACATGCAAGGCTAATTTTTTAACAAAAAATAATATATTATTAAAATATTATTATTTAATATAATTAGATATAACCTAGCCATTAAGATAGTGGTTATGAATAGTATTAACTAACTTATGAAAATATATGCCTGAATTCATTGGTTCTAAATGATTTAAAAATGAATATAGTAACCAACTGAATATATATGAGATGTTTTTTAAAGAACTATTTTTATGCACAAAAAGTCATTTTATTCTAATAAATTTAATTAATTACTATTATAGAATGGTATTAATGTAATATATATTTTATATATTTAATAAAATATTTTTGATATTCATATAATATATTTGATAGATATAAGATAATAACAAACCTAATATTACACATAAAATATATATTTTTCTTCTAAAAACGGTTTTATCTTCTTTTAATGGAGAACCAATTTTAAATCCAATTTTTTACAATTTTATGAATTATATTTGAAAAATTAAATTTCATATTGTAAATATAAATATAAAATTTTAATTTAGTTAAATTTTTGGTAATTTTTTGATAAGTTTCATGTTTTGATTAATAGTGAAAAATACTAAATTTTAATTGAAAACAATTTTTTTGATCAAAATAAATTATAGTGTTAAATTTAATTATTGATTGTTTTTAAAGTATAAATAGATAATTTTTATAATTTAATACATTTTAGGTTATTGTAATCAATTTTACAATGAATTTAGATATAAAAATGATTCAATCTTTTGCATGTTTAAACTTTAATAACTCGTTTTCTCAGGCCGTCAACAAGATTAATTTTAAATTAATTAATACAAATTATATGTTTTAAATTATGAAAAATGGATTCTATATTTGGAATTTAGTGGGTCCAAATTATTTAAATAGTTTTCTTTTATTTTTAGTCATATAAATAGTAAAATTTAGTAAAATTTGTATTACCACAGTTAAGGATAAATTAAGTAATTATGGATATAAATGATATTATTAAATTACCAAAACACTTGTCCTAATATCATTTAATGAGTGGTTTCTACCAAAATCATCATTAGGCCGAAATTATACTCTTTTTAAGCCACTTGGATGAGAATAAGACATTTATTATATTTTATTTAAAGATAAGTTAAAAATGGAATACTCATGTTTTTAATAAGTATTACATTTTTATTACATGGTTATAGAAAAGATAAATTAGACTATACATATTAATTTGGAAGAAAATAACGTTATCTTTATCATGATAATTTATTAAAAATTTTTAGAGAAGAAATAATTTAATCAAATGTTTTCATAATAATGATGTAGTAATTGTTTAATTAATGGAAATACAAAGTACATGATAATAAAAACAATAAAATAAATAAAATTTGACATAATTAATGGCATCCATGAATTTTAAAGATTATTTAGAAATTTTAGTGATATATTATAAGTTTTGGTTTGATTTTATCATGAAGTTAGGATATTTTTTAAAAAGAAAAATATTGAATAGTATCAAAAATTAAAAAAATGATACTTTAAACTAAATAATATTTTATTAAATGATATAAAATTCATAAAAATATAAATTCGGACAAATAACTACAATAAGGTTAAATATGTAATCAATGATCCATTTGGGGTTCGTTTATCATTTTATAATAGCTATATTATCCCTAATGAGTAAAAAAAAGTTATCATGGTAAGAGTTAAAGGGTTTAACTAAGGGTTAAAGACAGATGATAAGGTTATCATTGTGACCTAAACTTGTCTAATAAATATTTTTTGAGAGGATTTAGACCCATAATCATCTTAGGTTTTAAATAACTCAATTAAAAGACATTTTTAATTAAAAAATAATATATATTAATTTAATATTTTGGGAGTTTCCTAAAATGTTCCACCTAAATTATAAAAGGTAACTTTCTCCCTAACTTCCATACACCAATTTCAACCTTCTAGATCGACCAAACCCTACAAATTTATCTTATTAAAATCCATATACACATATTAGAGGCTCTGGTATTCTCAAAAGACTAACCCTAGCATCTCTAAGAGAAGATCTGTTGAGACCCAACCCCAGATGGCCCAAAGCTGGTGTCTACTACTATTGCATTGACATGATTATGAGGAATTAAATCCCAAAGGACTGAGAGTCTAGTAGTCCTGATAAAATAGATATATAAATGATAAAATAATAAGCTAATTACTACATATTTTTCTTCTACTTTGTAAATAAAAAGATTTGTGGATAACTCTAATCTAGTTAGTAAATTCAAACATATCTTTCATAGTATGTTTCTTTGATTCCTAAGTAAATAAATATAATATGGGTGAGATAAAATGATTATTAAGGTCAAAATATAGTGGAAGAAATAACTAATCAATTAGAATAATAATTATGTAATGGTGAATAACTGAATTCACATTCCATGTAATCAATAAACTGAGAAAGAGGTGTATAAACAATATGAAAAGGTAATAAAAGAAAACACGTGACATTAAAATAACTAGATAAGAAAAATGAAATATGGTAAGGTAAGAAACTAAAACACATACTATATAAATAATTAAAAATTTAATGTATCCATAGTCATGTTGACACCAAATCTGATGGATGAATAATAAATGAAACTAAATTAGGTAAATTATTTCTTAATGGACGTCATGTCTAAGGAACATGAAAACCTATACCATCATGACCTTTAAAATGACGGTTTAAAATATTCTGATTTGCATAGATAATTTATCTCATGAGAACCTATCGATGCATTTAGGATCTATATAATGTTTAGTCTCCTCCAATTATTTATTCACCCAATTATTCCTCAAATAGAATAATCAAAATATATAATATGCCCTATCAAATATCTGTATTGAATAAAGAAGACGAAATTATCATTATTTTCGGAAATAATAAAATAACATTCAAAGTAGAAATCATATGTAAAATGGTATCTTCTTTAGGAAATATTACCATCCATAATGAATGAAATTAATAATTAGGGGTAAATTCAATGTTCAATGATAAAAGGATATTTAATATTTCAAGGGGAATAACAAATAATTCAAGGAAGTGAATTTGAATACTGTCCTTAGAAAAAATCAATAATAAACAATTCAAAGGAATAATACAGATGATATCAATACAAAAAAATCTTAAATGGAGTAAAAATAAAGGGTTCACTACTACAAAATAGGCCTTTATAAGTGATAGAATATTCCTTTATCAATTCTAATAAAACACTGACAATATGAGCGTGGTTAAAAGTTCAAAAAATTATGAGTGCTAAAAAATCACTGTTAAAGTCCCCCTTTAACAATGATAAAAAAACATTGTTTAAAGGGTCATGTAACAACATAATTTTAGTGATGTTAAATGGGGCCTTTAATAACACTTTTTTAGTGTTGATAAAGGCAGCACTATTAAAGGGGGTAAACTTATATATTTTTAGACACCTATGAGCTTGACCCCCTTTATTAGCGCTTCCATGAAACCTTTAATAGCGCTCCACCCCCCCCCCTTATCAGTGCTTTTCAACCCGCCACCTTTTATCATCACTTTTTGAATTTTTATCCTTATGCGCATCTTTATGGATTCAAACCCTTCACCTCACCTTCGAAGATGTAACACCATTACCACTACACTGTGTTGTTTTGATGTCTATTTAATGATATTTCTGTTTATATATGTATATATATATACATATATTTATATAATTAATTTATAATACAATTATACAATATATATGTGTGTGTGTTATATATATATACTTATATTTATTTAAAAATATTATAAATTATATTCATTTATATATAATATAATAGAATATAAATATATATCTCTTTATTAATACACACATATGTATATGTATATATAATGTAAAAATGGATAGATATTATTTTAAATACTTCTTTAGAATATGTATTTATTTACATATATTATAATATACATTTTTACATAAATATGTTGATATACGTATTTATATGAGTGAATTATTATAAGTAAACATATGAAACATGCATATATTTAATTATAAATAATATTAAATTATGAAAAATTAGAAAATTTCAAAACCATAATATCAATATAAGTGTAATACCTTGGAATAAAATTAGTCACCACCAAAAAAGGCAATAATATCCCCTTAAAATAGGTTGAAAATCCATCCAATGTCAAAAAATCAGGGTACCCTGACTAAAAACTCTATTTTGAGATCTTATGAGATTATTTGGACTTTAAACATGTGATTGAGGATTACCATTGTCACTAAGGGTGTAGATCTCGTCAAAAAATTTGATTTGATATGTGGTAGAGCATAAATGGACACCCATATCAAAAGTTATCAATGTTTGATGTTTGAGTTACGTTTTCAACTTATTTTAGATATTTTATTATTTTTTTGATTTTCTATCTTCAAATTGATATTAAATGACTATTAATCGAAAATAATAAGAATATTATTAATTAAAAATATTTTATTTATATATTTTATAATCCATTTTCAGAAAATATATTATATATTAATTTTAAAATTTTATTTACCTTATCTAAAACATATTTTAAAAAATATATATTATATTTATATCAATATAAATATATTTATATATTAATATATTATTTTTTATGATTTTTTTAAGTATTCCTTTATCAGTGCTACTAAAAAATGTTGATAAAGAGGGTTCTTTATCAGTGCTTCTAAAAAAGTGCTGATAAGGACCGCCTTTAACCGTGTTTTTTTACAAGTGCTGTAAAAAGATCTCATTTATCAGTTCTTTTTTAAAAGTGATGATAAAGGTACCCCTTTAATAATGTTTTTTAGCACTGACTAAGGTGGTCTTTAACATCATTTTTATCTAGCGCTGTTAAATCCCTAGTATTGGATAACCATAGTTTTGTAGTAGTTTCTATTTATACTGAGGAAAAGAAATACTATAAAATGATCTATAAAAAAAATTGTGTAAAATATCCTATAATTATAAAAACATTTTCGAAAAAAGTTTCATCAAAAATCACTTTTGAAAAAAAATTATTTATAAAGTAACCTTTTAGACATGAAAGGGAAGCTTCAAAGAAATAACAATAGGTAAATCTGTAATTGTCGTGTGAGGTAAAAGAACATTCTATTTGCATGGTTAAAGGTCATAAAAATACATTGTTTGAAAAGAGAAAAGAATATTCCATTGAAAAAATTGTTAAAAATAAAAAAGGATAAAAACTTCTTTACCAAATCATTTTAAAAATATTTTTGGAAAAATTTATTAAAACATGATTTTTAAAAGAAAACATTTTCTCCAACTAAAGAGATAAATAAAGTTGGGTTTTCTTAAAAAGAATTCTAAAACCATTTCCGTACCAAAGAGGGTAAAAATGGTACTAATACTTGATAATAGTCCTAAATAACTAGATAATAATGAAAGGTTTTGTTGAAAAATTGTTATACAATTTCCTCTAATGGAATTTCCATTGCAAGATCATTAGTCCTATTCTTGAGGATAATAATTTTTAGACATCCCAAGGTGTCCCATACAACATTGAAATTTTTTAAATAATAAGCCTCATAAAGGAATAATATTGAATGGAATTTTGAAATACAATGACAACAAAAATATTCATGATATTATATATCAAAATTGGTAGTATATACACCACACAAAATAATCAAATTTTGAATATGACATTTATCCAATAGATGTAAAAAGTGAGATGAGAATCCATTACCTTGAGTTTCCTTTTTGGTGAACATATATACACTTCTTGTGTAATAAACTTATTTTAATATTATAATTTATTGAGAAAAATTTTAAAGTTTAAAATAAATTTTATTTCGCTTTTTACTTTGTTTTATACAACTACGTGAAAAAATCAGTTTACGTTGGGTGTTTAGAACAAATTCGGATTATGTGTCAAAAACAACATTGGTAGGTCAACTATGATTAAGTGGGTCATTATATAACATCTCAAAAATAATAATCATGAAATAATTATCATATTGTTTCATTAATTATGCATTTAAAATAAATTATTATATATGGTTATGAAAAACGAACCAGCGTTACAATCATGGAGATTGTAGGTTGTATGTACGCATGAGTAATGCTCTTCTTTTTTAATGAATTTATAGAGAGAAGGTATGTAACCCCATATCGTTCCAAAATGATCATTATATCATAAGTAACATATTATTAAATCATATATATGTTTATATAGAACTATTGTGATGTAAATTGAATCACATCGTGTTGAGGAGACGGTTGTCCACATGTCCCCGAACGACGTTACCACTTTTTAAGTGTGTTAAAGGGTAATAAAGAAAATCAAATATATATATATAGTATATATACAGAAAGATAATTATTTCATTAATATGATACAATGTTTTTTATGTCACATATTTTTAATTATAAACAACATTTATACATTCCATGGATCGTGTGAAGAAATCACATCGCATTGAGGGGGCAGTAATCCACACTTCCTCAAACAAAGTTATCATATTAAAAAAATGGAATGTATTAAAGGTATGTGTTATAGAAAAATTAAATAAGTATAAAGAAATAATAAATATCATATATATCATAAATAAACATAGTGTCAATCATAATTTCCAACCATGAAAGTTGGTAAAGAAAAATAAACAATCATCATTTTGTGAGGCAGTAGTTTTTCATTCACAGAAACAATATGTTCGTTACCAATTAGATGGAAGTGTGTGTAAGTGTATGTATAAACATTAGAATAAAAAAATACTAGTATATTAATGGTAAGTGTGTTTTTATATAATAATATAAAAATAATATATGAGGGGTTGGAGAATGGAAATAAAACTAGAAAGCTTGAGAGAAGACATTACATCTTAATCGGGTAACTACTTTTGGTTTCTCCCAAAATGATTCCTTAGAAGGATTTATACTAAAATGGAGGATTAAATTTCTAGTGGAGGGATGTTGGGAGGCTATATGGGGAGATATTTTTCAAATCTATGTGGTTTGAGATATGTAAAAAATGGGGAGAGGTGGCGGCCATTTATAATGGAGGAAAAGGACTCACTTTGTCTTTCGAAATCAAGTTAGGTATAACCTTGTTTTAACCAAAAACAATTTCATAAAAAGACAAACAAATTCAATAATGTAAGTTTAATGTATTAATTATGTCCATAAAACGGGTTTTGGAGAAGTTTCTAGGTCATTTGGCCCCTTAAGATAAAGGTTTAGTGCTTTATTAGGCTTAATTTTACCTTAATAATTGTAATTAATTTAAATTAAATTCACTAATATTTTTATAAAAAACAAATTTTGTCTTATTATAAATTATAAATTATTTTTATTCCAAATATGGAATCAATTTTTCTAAATTCAAATCACAGAAGTGATATAAATTAATTTAAATTTAATCCCCATGATGGGACGACAATGAATGTTTTTAAGGTAAAAAGGTATAAAAGATTGCTATTTTTTAGTATCATTTTAAAATTAAAATTTATTCCAATGACATACATTGTATTAATTTATAAAAATATTATCTAATTAAACTTTAAAACCAATTAAAAATCTAATTTTACCTTATAAATAAATTAGATAAAAAGAAGTTTTGAACTAAAATTCAATATTTTTAACTATTCATTAAATATGAAATGTTTCAGAAAAATATCAAAAAATCATCCTACAATAATTATTATATTTATATTTCCAAGATTAGGTTTATTTTTACATATTAAATCAATTAATGAGTTATAATTCTAATTTAAAATGTGTTCACTATTAAAAGGTGGTAAAAATTCCTTTATAAACATATAGGTTTTATATGTAAAATATGGTTTATTTTTATCTTATGCATATCAAATATAATGCATTAATATAAAAAATATTTTATTTAATATATAAAATATATTTCATTAAAATCATTCATTAATTTCAATTAATTATGTTTATTAAGACAAAACTCCTTTTGATGTATATAAATAATAATATTTTTTTATATCCAATTGGTTCTTATTTTCATTTATGATTAGATGGTAACCAATGAATTCATTTTATAATTATTTAAACGATAAATTTTCATATGTTAGATAATACTGTTTATAACTGCTAACATAACGGCTAGGTTATATCATATTATATTAAATAATAATATTTTAATAATACATTATTATTTGGTGAAAATCAGCCTTTCGTGTAATGGAAGCTATCAAGGAAGGTCATTTTTTCATGTAACCCAAGCTATCGAGGAAGGCCACTCTTGCATGTAACATAATCTATCAATAATGGCCTCTCTTGCATGCAACACAAGCTAACTCGGTGTTGTATGTATTGAAATACATAGAATCTATTTTAAATAGTAAATATTCTATAATGTATCTAGATATTATTTTACCTTATGTGTTTGGGGTCGCGTTTCATACAAGCTATCGAATAAAAGGTTATAACTTTAGATTTTCAGTTCATCACATTCCTCCCACCTTATTTAAATTACAGCCTCACAATTTAAACTCGATCATGGTGATAGATTGTTTGATACTTCCTATGTTTTAAATCCCACATCATGAGAAGGGTTTATACGTCATCCTCTATAAAAGAGAGAATATAAAGTACATAGGTCACATGGACTACCATGTAGCATGGTCTCTATGTAGGAGAACATCAGTGTAAAGTAGAGATACATAATTACTGGAAAAATGTAAATATTTATAAGGAGTGAATGGGGTCATCAATAAAAAACAAGTGAATGATCAATGGAAGGTTGGGGACCTCAAACCATAAATCTGTGATGATTTAGAAGACCACAGATTCAATAGAAATTTAGATATTAGAAAAACATTTTATTTTTAAGACTTTTTCCTAATATTGTGTAATTATTTTACTACTTACGAATATAATGAAATATTTTTACATGATATGTTTCAATTTCATATGAAAATTCCTAAATATTTCTTTTTAATCAAATTCTAATTCATTCCTTTACTCCTAGAAATTAATTACCAATAATGATTTTTATTCCCAAAGAACTAAAAGAAACATTTAAAGGATCGTGAGGCCTATAAAAGAGTGAAAATTCTAACTATTTCTTTAACTATCTTCCAAAACAAATATTTGTAATAGATTATTATCTAATCATTAAAACTAAAACTACTGGTTTATCATTAACATTTATTCATAAAATTGTTTAACTAAAAATAATGAAAAATTTACCATGAAATTTCATAGGTTAGTGGTTCGCAAGAAACCCTTATCATCCTTTGGTCATGGGATTAAGACCCACGCCCTTTCAAGATTTGATTGGTTATCACTGAGCTTATAGGTCATCATTTTCTAAAAACTTAATATAATTCCTAAAATAAATATGATGGATATCCATAAAATTAGGTTAATCACAAAATAGACTTTTAACTAAATTTTTCAATACAACGATAATACATAAATACTTCCTCTACTAATTTCCACATAGATCATTCCATAGTCTAGAGTTTATCCATAATATCATTTATAGGATTTTTAAATCATGATACCCTATTTTCAATGTAAACACACTAGTTTTAAACTAGGTTATTCATTTTCAAAATCCTTCATGGTGGTTTTTAAAGAAAATATAAATTATCCTAAACATATCCCCACGGCGCGTCAAAGTAGTTGTGTAGTAAGGTTAATGGCCTAATTATTTCCATAAACTTAGTTTTGGAAAAAACATGATCGTGTTCCATACTTTCTAGAAATAAAATTTGATATGTAACTAATCCTATGCGATCATGGATCTCAAAGGGGACAATATTACTCTGGCTAAAACTTCCTATTCTTTACAAAGTGTATGACTCTCTTCCATGGTTATATTCAATGGAAAACTTTTTCTCTAACATCAAAATTATATTCCCTTAGGTAGTAGTCAGTATAGCTCTTTTACCGACTCTAGGTAGATTCTATATGTTTTTGTATGGATTGAAACTTCTTTTTCATCACTTTCACAAGATTGGGTCCATGTGTCTTTCATTCCACAACTTCATCCCAATAAATTTTGAGTTCTACATTGCTTTACATTCAAAGATTCATATAGATCCATTTAAATACTCGAGTGGAAGTTTCTTTTATATGAGAACTAAATTAATGAGATATGTTTATCACATACTCATATAAATTCCATCAAGTGTTATCTTAGCATGTCCTCAAGTGTTTGAATTGTCCTTTTAGAATTTCTATCTGTTTGGGGGTGATAGGTCATGCTAAAATTTAATTTAGTACTAAAATCTTATTTAATTCTTCTATAGTATTTAGAGGTGAACCTTGGATCACAATCAAATATGATCTAAAGTGGAACCCCATGAAACCTCACTATTTCCTTCACATATATCATGGATATTTTTTCAAGTGACAAATCTTTCCAAATAGTTATAAAGTGGTCAGTCTTGGTGAGTCGATCCACCACAAACCATATCGTATTTTTGTGTGGATGTTTTTGGGAGACTGGTGATAAAGTCCATGGTGATATTCACCCATTTCCACATTGTTATAAGAAATAGTTTCATCATCCATTTGTATTTTTGTCACTCTACTTTCACTTGATTCCATACCAAACAACTTGATATATACTCCGTAAGATCCTTCTTCATGTTGTCCCATAAAAAGTGTTCTCAAAGATCATGGTACATATTGGTACTTCTAGGGTGGTGTAGAATGATAGGGTATGTGCATTATACAATAGCATGTTATTTATCTCAGGTGATGAAGGAATATAAATCCTTCTTAGAAACTAAATTACACCATCATCATGAATTTTGAAATCATGTATCTCCCCTTCCTTTGTTGATTTCAACTTTTTTAGCTCCAGATCATCCCTTTATGTCTCCTTGATCTTCTCTTAGATAGAATGTTGGGAAATCATTTGGGAGAGGTAGGATGTATTCCATATCGTTATGATTTCAAGATAAATCCTTTTCATATAAAAGAAGATTATTTATCTCTAAATTTTCATCATGGATATAGTAGCATGTTTTTTTCTGTTAAGAGCATCATCTACCTTATTCTCCTTCTTCGAATTGTAGTGAATAGATATATCGTAGTTCATGATTAGTTCAAACCATTTTCTTTAATGCATATTGATATAATTCTATGTGAATATATACATTAGACTCTTATGATATGTATATATGTCAAACTTCTAACCATAAAGATAGTGCGACCAAATATTTAGAGCAAAGATCATATCTTCTAACTCTAGATCATGCACCAGGTAGTTCTTCTCATAGATCATTAACTATCCTAAAGAATAGGATATCAATTTGTCATTCTGCATGAGTACACAACCCAAGACTTTCATTGAATCATCATTATATATCACAAAACCTTCTCTACTTATTGGTAGTGTGAGTACATGTTAAGACCAAGATGATAAGTATGTCTATCATATTTAGGTATTTTTTTTCAAGGAATTTTAAGAATAAAATAAATCACCTCACTTTTTATTTGGTGAAAATCATACTATCCATTATATTCAAGAAAATAAGACTCACAATGGTTAAAAAATTCCACTGTATTGGGAATATGTTTTTGGGATGAAGTGGATCATTATACTCACCCAATGTCTTGAAGGAAATGATTAATTATAATGGGGAAAAATATTCTACCAATCATATTCATTTTGATCATAATCATATCGATCATATTTAGGTTTAGAAGGAATGAAATATGTTGATAAAATATAGGTAAGTAGCAACACTTTACATGGTAGGTTATATGATGATGAAGCTGATATTCAACATAATCGAAGTCCTGAAGTAATTAAGGGTACTTTCTGAAAGTTTACGAAAGAATAAATTTGATGAATTTGAATCATTCCAGACTCAAGATCATCATAATGATATTTCTGGATGAATAATTGTTTATTGACCAAGGAGGATGATCGTAATGAAAGTGATAGTTTTTAGTTAAACTAAATGCCAAAAGATTTAAATCCTTACAGAAATAAGTTAGCGAGCATCATATTCAAAAAATAAATAAGCTCTTAATGTTGATCCATTGGATTTAGTATGTCCTCATATTCATCAAAGGTTGAATTTTTTGTGATAAAAATTGACTAGTATCAAATTTAAAAGTGAAAGATGTTTTTGAAGTTGAAGCTGCTGATACCGGTCCATCAGACACGGTATGCCATCATAAATATCAGAGTAAGAATTCTTTGAAACTGATGAATATAATGAAAATGAATAGTTAGTGGTGGCCTATATGAAGAATAAATTCATATATTAATCAAAAATGTAGTGAACCATGTAAAATCAGTTTCATTACTTTGTTTATCATTCAAGTGGGTCAAAAGAATAGATAAAGAAGAATATATTATTTTACATTTGTATTCATCATAATGAGGCTGATCATAATGGAAAATCAGAATGGGAAATTAGAATCATACAATTTTTTTTTAAAGAAAGTATAAAGTATAGATAAAGCTATATGAAGAGTCATGATGGTTTGAGAAGTGTTGAGAAGAGTTTATGAAGGCAAGATGCACCTGATATTCAAAAGAACATATATATATTCGTAAAATGTAATTGAGAGGAAAAATTTTTAGGAATCCCACCCAAACCATTTTTGGGGTGAGTATAAAATAGAAATTACATTGTAATTTATGATAGATTTACTTTTCATGGTGAATAAGAGACAAATAATATATTTAGAGAGAATAAGAGGTTTCTTGATTTAATTTCGATGAAGAGATATTTCGGATAGAAGAAGCGTATGAGAAGAGACAAGATTGTATTCAACTGGTCATCGTATTTGGCTGAATAATCAGAATAGAAAAATTGTATTTGTATTTTTAGATTGAAGATGAAATGGTTCAGAATTTTCCCAAATATATTCTAAAAAATTCATATATTTTTCTTAGTGATCAATTATACTAGGAGAATCAGACTGAGTTTTATAAAAATTTCCATAAAAGTTCTTACTAACTTCTACGTAAGAAAGTAAGTATTTTTTATAAAAAATA
This sequence comes from Viscum album, assembly GCA_963277665.1. Taxonomy (NCBI): domain Eukaryota; kingdom Viridiplantae; phylum Streptophyta; class Magnoliopsida; order Santalales; family Viscaceae; genus Viscum; species Viscum album. The sequence goes on along the minus strand of OY728148.1, from coordinate 954,660,288 downwards.
ACACATTTTTGAAAGTTGATAATGAAGCATCATAACTTGTTTTGTTACAAATATTTGTATTACATAATTTCTTCTGGAAGGATAATATGCACTATTGAATTATTTACATAGTGACACACTAGTTAAAGGGAATATCCTACTCAATGTATTCCACACAAAATGATTGTATTCTAGTGGATTGGGTGGTATTAGATAATTTTTAAATAGTACCAAGGATGTAGATATTCTTGTTGAATAATAAACCTTGTAAATTCTTGTGTTCATATAGATGTGGGTTTTAATTATTTTCATTAAAAAAGAAAAATTTAAGAGTTGTAATTTTTTTTAATATGTAGGGAAATAGAAAAGAAAAATATATCACTAATTCACCCCACCCCTCTCATTGATACAATTATCTTGACTAGGAAATTACAATTAGCATCAGAGACCAGTTCCCTTCATTTATTCTTTTTTGATGTTTTGAAGATAAATTGATGGATTATTTAAATTGTGTCAACAATAAAGGAATCCTAGTTTTTGATGGAATGAATTATCATATCTAGAAATATATAATGTTTCCCCATCTTATGTATATTATATATTATTTTCTTGAAGATACAATTGATGTATTTCTTCCTAGTGATGATAAAGTTCATCTTAATCTATTGGTAAGAATAATCTTGAGTGTGATGGAAGGGACAAGAATTAATTACTATCATCACTATATAAAAGTGAATTGCTAAGGGTAAAGGGTGTTTCCATAGATTAAGTTATATGGGATATGTTGAAAAACATAAATTAAGGCAATACAAAAGTGAATAAGAAAAATTACAAATCTAGAGGCCGATGTATGAAAACATGAAAATGGGTGGGTATGAATCTATTAGGGACAGATTTACCAAGTTAAATAACATCATCAACACTATCATATGTCTTAGATAAATTTTCAAGGATTATATAGTTATTGAAAATATATTAATAATTATTCTCGAAAATTTTGATGCTATATTTTATTAATTAGAAGACAGATATCATAAAAAATTATCTATAGATGATTTTCATAGAACTCTCATCACTTATAAAATAATAAGGTATAAAGAGATGAAAATAAAAATAATTGATATAGAGATTTCATTCAAGACTATGTAGAAAGATAATTCAAAGAATATTATTATTGAAGAAGAAGGTGGTTATTTTGATTCTGAAAATGAGGTATGTAAAAATAGTGATGATATTGTATCATTTTTTTCTAAAAATGTGAGAAGAGGTACATGTAAATATAAAGTTAATTTTCCCTTGAAATGTTTTGAATATGGATTCACTGGGTACTTTACAAAAAAATTTCCACAAGAAAAGAAAGAAAAAGATGGTGATGAAGACGAAATAAGGCCAAGAAGGTCATGGAAGAAATATAGTGGAAAGGAATATTTTATTCCATAGGGAAGGGTAAAAAATTTTCAAAATCTAAAAGTTGTATTTTATTATCTAAATATAAATAATAAGAAGATATTAAAGCTAAATCCAAAAATTCTACTAATCATGTTGGTGAGATTACTTTTAGTGTAATAATTAATGATGAAGAATTCGGAATCAGTAGTTTTGATTAAGAAGAAACTCAACATAAATATCATTTAAAATAAGATTTTAAATATATTTGAGAAATATTAGAATTCTTCAAAAACAAACCATGATGTTGAAAGATGAATGTTCCTCATAAAAAATTAATGACATTTTTTTATATGATAAGAAAAAGATTCAACTAGATATTACTGATTTGAAAAAATATCATAAAAAAAAGAATCGTAATGAACATCTAGATTTGATGTTAATGGAATAAAAATAATAGTCAGAACATGTCTGGTAAAAACGTGGTAAAGATGAAAAAAAATTATATTTTACAAAAATTCTATATATGAAGTTGGTGAAAGTTTCCATAAGGAAAAACCTGATAAGGATAAAAACATTAACCAAAAACATTTGATAGGAAAGATTAAATTATTTCTAGAAATAAGAAAGCTTAGAAATTTATGTATGTGGCTAAGATTAACAATGTGGAGAATTCATAAGTTTTTGAAAAACCTGAGTCTAAAAATGTTTCTAAAAATTATGAATATGTAAATCTTTCTATTATTTCTAGTTATGATAAGGTTAAAAGGAGAAATAAGTTAAAAATGAAGATTATGATTTACAACTGAATGGTTTGTGGTCAACAAAATTTAGATAAGAAGGTTGCTAAGAAACATATTCATAATGATGGTGTAAAAATTAAAAATAGGTTCCAACCCTAAGAAACTATTTGTAAAATATGTGAACAACCAGGTAATCTTGCTAAGGGTTTCAGTTTTTTGTTACCAGCACCATATAATTTTCTTATAATTTCTCATAAGCCGGAGGTGAAGAAAGAAAAGTCTCTTGTTGTTAAAACTACCCTCAAATCATTTAAAGGTGAACGACATTGGATTCTTGATAGCGGGTGTTTCTCACTCATGAAAGGAGATTTAAAATTTTTGAATAATTTAAAATACATCAAAGAGGTAACTATGACATTCAACATGGATGAAAAAATAATAATCAATGGTGTTGGATCAACTATCATTAGGAAAGAAAAGATTAAATCTACGAAATATTTATATATTGATGAGTTAGAACATAACTTGTTGAGTGTTTCACAATTGTGTGATTAATGTAACATAGTTACCTTCGGGAAAGATGTATTTTTTTGTGAAAAATGATAAGGACAAAAATATATTTACAAGAGGCCAACATAGAAAGGTAAACTTATTTCAAGTTGGAGAGGTACAAAAATATTGTTACTTGGGTATGGTAGATGAAAATTAATTATGGAATAAAAGGATGGGAAACATGTGTCAAATAAAAAAGAGTAAGTTATGGAAGTGATATTGCTTTCAAGATATTCTTTATTTTCAATGAATACGATATTTTTGTTGCACTATTTTTCATAAGGGATAAATTACTAAGTCTGTGTATAAGAAAGTTGAGATTTGTTCAAAACAACCCTTGGAACTTATTCATTTCAACATCTATGTACCAATGAGAAAATAATCAAAATAATATGATAATTACTTCATCACTTTCATTGATGAATTTAATCACATTACATATGTTATGAATATGAAATATAAATCATATTCTATGAGAATTTTTAATGGTTTTAGGAGAAAAGCTAAGAACAAAAGTGAGTATTCAGTGAAAAAGTTGAAAACTAATAATGGTAATTAGTATAAGAATGAATAATTTGAAAGTTATCCTGAGAATAAATGAATTTTTCATGAATATAGTACCCTATACACACCTCAAAAAAATGGGGTTGATGAAGGGAAGAATATAAGTTTGGTGTAAATGGGGAGAACTATGTTACTTTAACAAGGTCTTTCTTATTCATATTGGAGGAAACCCATGAGTACTGTTGTTTATATTCAAAACGGATGTTTCTATAGGCCAAGATTGTATATTACTCTATACAAATTTATTTATAGAAAACTACATGTTTAAAACACTTAAGAGTTTTCAGGAGTCCATGAATTATAAAGAAGAATGGTGGAAATCTGGGAATGTTTGAGCAGAAAGGTGAAGATGGAATTTATCATGGTTATGCTCTAGATGGAAGAGGAAATAGATGTTCCAACAAATAAATAGAAATAATTTTTTATTCTAATAATTTGAATGTTATTGAAAAATATTTTAAGGATAAATATAATCAAACGGATAAGGAAGTTGAGCAGGATTAATAATGTTATGTCAAAATTTCTGATAAAGGCACATCCAATTATAATCCTACTCAAAAACAAGAATCTGACTCAGCTGTTTCAATTGATGAAGAAGAATCTCTAAAATCTCATCCCAAGATGATGAAGCTAGTGGAAACTCATAACATTATTGGTGATCAACAAATAAAACTTCAAACAATAAGGACAACAAATTCTATTTAAAATAATTCTTTGTATTCAAAAATGGGGCCCAATGATATGAAATAAGATTTTGATTATCTAGAATGGGTTCAGTCCATGAATGAAGAGTTAGAACAGATAGAAAAGAATGATTCATAGGAACTCGTACCTAATCTAGATAAGAAAAATGTTATTGGTACAAAGTGGTATTCCTAGAAGAAAATTAATGAATAAGGTGAAGTGATAACAAAAAAGGAAAGATTAGTATGTAAATGTTACTTTAAAATTGAAGGTGTTGATTTTGATGAAACTTTTTTTCTCATGGAAAGGTTAGAAACAATCATAATTTTTCTTTTTATTTCTACACAATGGAGTTTCAAAAATTTTCAAATGGTTGTAATGTATGCAATTAGAAATATCGATCTTAATGAGTAAGTTTACATTGAACAACCTTGTGGATTTGTTTTTGGGAAAGAGGAAAGTTATATGTGCATATTTAATAAATCCTTGAATGCACTAAAGAAATCTATGAGGGCATAGTATACCAAAATTGATACTTTCTTAAGGAATATGAGTTTTATGAAAGGAAAAGTTGATAACAATGTTTACATCAAAAAAATTCAAGAGTTTTCATTCATCATAATTGTTTATATTAATGAAATTATCTTTACTAGGAATAATGAAAGATCTTGTAAAATGATTTCTAAATAAATGAAAATTTTGTTTGATATTTCAATGTTGGGAGAAATGAAATACTTTATTGGGTTACAAATTGTATAAAAGAAGAAACAAATTTTTCTTTCTCAAGAAAAGTATGCTAAAAAATTCATAAAAAGATTGGTATAGAATATTAGACACTACTTTACACATCAATATTAGTGGGAACCAAGTTGAGTAAAGATGGAAAAGACAATAAAGTTGATCAGAAAGAGTTTCCAAAGTTGATTGGAATTTTTTTATATTTTACTACCTTACGACCCAATATTTTTTATTATGTTACCTTATGTGAATGATTTTATAGTGATCCAAAATAATAAAATTTACTTTCTAGAAAAAGAATCCTCAAATACATCAAAGGCCCAAAAAATTTCAAAATCAGGTGTGATATCCTAGAAAGTATTGAATTTTTTGTTTATTCAGTTGCTTATTGGGTAGTAAATGTTGATGATATAATATCCACATCAGGTGGAGTTTTATTTCTAGGTAAAAGATATGTTTTTTGGAATATAAAGAAATAGAATTCAGTAACAGTCATTACAACTAAATATGAATATTTTTCTACTACACAATCTGCTACCCAACTTATGTGGATGAAGAATCAGTTAGAATAATAACTTGTTGAATTGATGTTACCCTTTATATTGGGTTTTGAAAATCAATGTGAAATCAACCTTTCTAAGAATCTGGTAAAACATTCTAATTCAAAACATATTGATATCAACAATTATTTCATCAAATATCATGTGTAGAATAATGAGTTAATGTTTGAGAATGTTCCTAAATCGGAACAAGCTGGTGAAATTTTCACAAAACCTATACCCAATGAATCATTTTCTAAATTGAGCTTGAACAAGGTCATCTAACCTCATTCTCGTCAAGGTTGAGGTATGTGTTTTTTCCCAATCTCGTCTTATCTTTGGAAAGTGTTTTCAAGGGGGAATTTTTTTATAAATCTATCATTATGGAAGCATGTAAATAGAAAGAGTAGTGGGTAAATTGTGAATTCATCATTGTAAGTGTGTGAAATATTCTAACTATTTGTTGGAGTGGTTGTTGGAAACAATTTTTTTGTATTCTATGGATGTTTAAAATTTGAGGAAGAAAAGATGAAGAAAATTTTCATAATCACTACATTTAGACATCATGAATTTTATTTCAATAATTCTGGTTTCCTACAATTATTTACCAAAATTAGCCTTATAATTATTGATAAGTAATACATAGAGTGAGGATAAAAAGTTCAGTGAATTATGAACCTTGGTTGACAAAAAATTCCAAAGTGGGAGATTGTTAGGACCCAGACGATAAAGATGAATATCAAATTCTGATATTTTCATTTTTTTTCAATAGAGTTTAAGAAGAAAATAAATCACCTCACTTTGTAAGTGATAAAAATTGGACTGACCATCATATTCAAAAAAATCATACTCAGAATGGTTAAGAAATTCCATCACATTGGGAATATGTTTTCTGGATGAAGAGGATCATCGAACCCAGCTACAGTTTGGAATGAAATGGTTGATCCTAATTGGGAATAATTTGAGTCTACCTAAATTTGATGAAAATGTGATGTTTCTTTTCTGATCATGGAGTTCTCATAAATCATAAGTAAGTTGTAAAACATGTGAGGAAATCTTGATGAATGAAATGGGAGAAAAATATTATTCCAATCATATTCAGTTTGATTGTAATCATGCCAATCGTATTCAAGATGAGTAGGAAATAAATATGTTTATGAATGGTAGGGAGGTTGCAACACTTAACTTGGTAAGTGAGATGATTCTAAAGTTTATCTTCAAAGTAATAAAAGTCATAAATAAAGTCATGATACTTGTTAAAAGTTTATGAAAGAAGAATGTTTATGTATTTTAATCATTTTAGAGTAAATATCATCATAATGATATTTCTGGATACAAATTTGTTTAATGTCAGGGTAGGATAGTCATAATAAAAGTTCTAGTTTTCGGTCAGACTAAAATCTAGAAGATAGAAATCCTTTATGAAAGAAGTTTTTGATAATCGTATTCAAAAAATAAATAAGTGACTAATGTTGATCCATATAATCCTATATTTCATCATATTAAATAGAGGTAGAATTTTTTTATTATAAAAAATTGATTGGTTTCATTTTAAAAAGAGAACTAATTTGTTGATGTTTAAGCTGGTGATACCGGTCCATACTCGGTATGCCATAATAATCATCGGAGGAATAATATTTCGGAACTGATGAATGAATAGAATAGTAAAATTATGTGGTGGCCAATATGAAGAAGAAATGAATAGCTATATACATAATTTAGTTAACCATTTACAAAATTTTGAATTACAATGTGTATAATTCAAGTGGGTCAAGAGAATATATGAAGAATAATATATTGTATTAAATTTTTATTCATCATAATGAAGAAGATTGTAAGAACTAATTAAAATGGGAAATCAGAATTAGAATTATGTTTACAGAAATTCTAAATAAGAGTTGAAGTTGTGAGAAAATTTGAAAATGTTAAATAAGTGTTGACAAGAGATTATGAAGTTAATATTAACCCAAAATTCAAAGGAATGTGTAGATTCAGAAAATTTGATTGAGTGGGAAATTTTTTAGGAATACCACCCAAACCATTTTTTGGGTGTGTATAAAAGGGAAAGTACATTGATCTTTTGAAAAATGTACTATTCAAAAAGAATAATAGAGAAGAAATGGCTCTAGATAGAAGAATAGGTTTCCATATTTTTTTTTGTATTCAACTGGTCATCGAATGGGGCTGAATCATCAGACTGGGAAAATAATATTGGGATTTTTGGATTGAAGAAGAAGTGGTTCAGAATTTTCTCAATTGTATTCTGAAAAATTCATATATTTTTCATATTGAGGAATAAAACTGGGATAACCAAACTGGGAGAATTGGATTGGGAAATTAGACTTAGTTTTGTAACAAAATATAAAAAATTTCTTACCAACTTATAGGTAATAAATTGATGAATTTTTTAACAATAATACATTTGTGAAAGTTGAAAAAGAATCACCATATCATGTGTTGTTACAAAACATTGTTTTTAATCATTTGTTACATAAGGATCACATTCACTATATAATTGTTTATATAGAGCTGTATGAGTAAAACAGAATATCCTACTCATTGTATTCCACAAAAAAGGATTATTTTCTAACAGATTGGATGGTATTAGATCATTTTAAAATCATAGAATGGATGTAGTTATTCTTGATTATTATTGATACTTATAAATTCATGTGTTCCAATAGATGTGTATTTTAATAATTTTTAGAAGGGAGTGAAATATTTAATAAGATTCTATGTTAATTACATAATTAAGGAAATATTAAAGAAAACTATATCACTATTTCACTCTCTCCCCCTGTCAGTGATACAATTATCTTGACTGGGAAATTATAGTACAAGAACAATGATTGGCCTCTTCATGATCTCCTTAATGATTTCCTTATATCATTCATCCTTAAATAATTTACCCCATTTTGTGTTAAATCATTTACTTGGCTAAACAATAATGATAAATTTATCACAAATTGTAAATAGTAACCAGTTAATATATAAAACTATAGATTTCTATGACACTAGTGGGTCTAGGTTATTCATCAATTTCATTTGTCTTTGAAGGGTCCACATAAATTCCACCACTTGTGATCACGTTCCCCAATAATGTGACCTCTTGCATCCAGAAGACACACTTTTTGAACATATAATACTTTTTCTCCTTCCTTAATATCACCAACACAATCATTAGATTTTCTTCATGTTCCTACTTAATCTTGAAATAAATGAGAATATAATCGATAAACACTACCAAACATATGTTGAGTTGGTCTCTAAAGAATATATTCATCAAATCCAAAAATATTGTAGGAACATTAGAATGTCTGAAGGGAATTACTGTGAACTCATAGTGCTCATACCATGTATGTAAAGAAGTCTATTGAATATCTTACTTCTTAAACTCTAGTTGATGATATCCATAAAAAAGATACACCTTTGAGAATTATTTCACTCCTCTTAGTTGATTGAACAATTCATCAATCCTTGGTGGAGGATAATTTTTATTTTTGGTGATCTTGTTGATATCATGGTAATTGAAACACACATGTTTTGATCTTTCTTTCTTTTTGACAAAGAGCATTGGAGCACCCTTAGGTTATGTACTAGGGTGTATGAAACATTTTTCCAAATTCTCTTGTAGATACTTATTTAACTCCCCCATTTCAATCAAGGCCATCCTATATGGGAATTTGGAGATAGGAGTGGCTCTGCGTATGAGATCTATTGAGAACGCTACCTCACGATCAGAGGATTACAAGTAACTATTTGTCAAATACATCAATGTATTCCCTAACAATGGACATTTCCTCCAGGTTAATACATTCCTTTAACTCAACCATTTGGGAAAGGTATGCTTGTCTACAGGGTATCAACACCCACACTTTTGAAGGATTTTCCAAATAACATTCCTGATCATCCTTGCATTTCTAGAGGATCATGGGATGGTTCAGAATATAAAAATAGATTTTTTCCAATTGTTTATTTCTTCTATATATAATGAAATCCAATACATGTCCAATATAGCATCAAATATCAACAAGGGAAATATAATAATATTTTCAAGAATAATCTTCCCAAATATGATTATAGGAGAAGAGTATAACACTTGGGTTGTAATGATTATACCACTATACATTTTATGGATATCACCACTTAAAGGTATCTGGCCACCAATTCAATAGTTATAGAAAACTTTTAGGATATAAATGAATAATTAGAATCAAAATCAGATAATACTTTTTCTATTATTTAGTGAATAGGAATCATACCTTGTACGAATTCATTTTCACACTCCACTTCATTATTAATGATGATATATGCTTTCCCTTGATCCTTTGACTTTGGTGATTGCTGACACCTGTTTCCCTAAAGGACATATGGTTTAGTTCACTTGCTTGCATAACACCCTTGGTCCCTGTAGTTGAAACATTGAACCATGGAAGGTGCATTAGGATGTTCCATCCTTTACCCTATCATGTTGGTTAGCTTCTTCATGTATCTTCAATATTTATTAGCTTGGTGTCCTTCTATCCCACACTTGAAAAATTTCCCCATCCCTATGTGGAAAGTAACATTATTATTCTTCCCACATTTTTGACATGTGGGTAGTTGGAACCTATTTCCTCATATGTCATTTGACCCACAATCTTGAAACCCCATTCTTCTCTTATTATCTCCATAACCATGGGACCATTCTTTGAACTCCATATCTACTTTAAGAGAACATTTAACCAAATCTTCAAAACTCCCAAATTCATATATTTCTTGATCATTTTGAAGGTGTATTTTTAAATCAATAAAGAACATATCTATTTTCTATCATTGTTGATAAAAAACTAAAGGAATACATTTAAAACCTTATAAAGTTTTCATCATAAGCTGTGACAACTTCAACTTCATTTTTCTTTAACTATATGAATTTTCATTCAATCTTTTTTTTTTGAAGAGTTCACGAGAAATGATTTGTAAGAAATATTTTCTTAAATTCTTCCCACTCCATCTCTTCCATTTAATACTTTGGATTTTTGTTTTTTATCAATTCCTGTTATTTAATAGATTCTCCATATAATTGATAAATTACAAGAGTCATCATCTCCTTATTAGAGAAATGGATTATAGAAAAGATCTTCTTCATTGAGTTTCCACCTATTCCACATCAAGTGGATTGGATGTTCCACTAAACATCAATGATCATTTTTTCATAAAGGACTCAATGGATAATTGTTGCTTCTTGGGGGAATATGGTCATTCCACACAGTTCATGTTATTATTCATATCTCGAGACAACTAGGTAATCATTTCCATAATGTTTTGAACTCAACCTCTCATGGAATTGGGGATCTCATTTTGATAATCGTTTCATTGTCACTCACATTGGTTTTAGGCCTTGTTTTTCCTGGTTCCTACCATTTTATAGAATAGAGAATGTTAGAACAAAACATAAGTCAGTAAATCATGAGTAATTTATTATTTTATGAAATTAACACTAAAGGAATATCTTATGGGATCCCTATGTCTATACTTTTCTAAAAATAGTCTTCTAGGATGTTTTACTTGTACATAGACTGATACTAATGGTTTTTACTCCTGTTTTCTAATCATAATTCCCAAATAAATTAAACTATTATTAGATACCATCTATAGTGAGCCTAATTTTTCATATATAACTATTACATCATTTTAAAGATAAACAACATAATAGAGTTACAAATATAGTATCCAAAGGTTTATGTCTTAGAAAAATTAGGCCCATAAATAACTTGTACATAATAAAACATAAAAATTTATTCGAATACTTCTTCATTATCCTTCAAAAATATCACATTATCCTTAGTACATGCAATTACCTAAGGATATACATCAACGAAAGTGGTAAGATAAAATCCCTATAAGAGGTTGAATAAGGAACTTGAATCAATATAACATGGGTGAGCACAATCATCATATCATAAGCCTAGGATCATTATCAATATCATGAGGTAGAAATGTGATAAATTCATCGAATGTGGAAATGCATAATAATGTAACAAAATGTCATAGTGGTCAAATGTCACATATAGTTGTGAATAAAGCTAGAATCATGTTAACACATAGCATATGATAATAATCATAACATCCTGAATTTAAAAAAATCTAGAATCATGTTCACATATAATAAACATTATCTCATGAGATACAACACATTACCCAATGTGTTTGGGGGCTATATAATTGTGGTCGAGTCATCACATCATAATATTTACATAATATTGCATGTCATATTGAATGTGTAACAATCATTTCATGAAATATCCCATGGAAGGGAATGGTTTTCATGAGGATTTCAAAAATTATGATTTCATAAATAAACATTGGGTTCCAAAATGAAAAAGGGAAAAACATATTTTCTATAAGAATCATCATCCTTTTGTTAAGAATAAACAACTCAAGAGGAGTCAAAGATGTGTTTTGGAAAGGATTGTTATTTTGGAAAATCATTTTATTTTCCATAAAATCAAATAAAAAACATATATATCCCAAAAAATAAGAGGGATGAATAATTAAATTATATTTAATTAACATTAGAGGACTATTTATTCCAAATATGTCATGAAATATTGATAACCCAATGAAAAAGAGTTGGGTTCAAGAATACCTTACCTTAATTCCATCTTTATTTCTTCACTTTTGCGCCTCATGAATAATAAACATATATTTATTAAAAATATAATAAATATGTTAACTATATCCATTTATACAATTATTTATCAATTATAATCATTTTATTATATTTATTAATTTCTATTAATGAAATTGAAGTGTTTTGATATCATGATTTTCCAAATAAAAATTCACTTTGATTTCTCAATTTTCTTTCAGAGTCATTTATAGAAAAATATGATTAAATCCATTAGATTACAATAAATGTAATTAATTATTTATATATTATATATAATTAATAATATCTATCCATGATGGTGGTTATAAGAATTGTCTTATAAATGTCTCTGTAGGTGGTTAATCAACCTTTAACGGGATGTTGTTAAAAGAGAGGGAAAGAGAAGTATTGCATTTATTTTTGTCATAAATATGACAATTACATCATGTTAAAATAAATAATATAATTTTAAATTATTGAAAAACTAGTTTTATAGTATAAGGTTTTTAAAATAATTGGTAAAAATAATAAATAGAATAAGAAAAAAGGGAAATATTAATAGAGACTTATTATCTCCTCAATGTAGCTTCTCTTGTAAAATGCTATAACACCCTTGATAATTAGAGTTGGATTTCTCCAAATTGTCCCTATGTAATTTAAGGGGATTTAGAGGGAGTATTTGGGAAGATATTTAGTTTGGAATTTTTGAGAAGAATGTGTTTCCAAATGAAGGGAGAGGGATTATTTATAATTTAAGAGAGGGGTATTTTTAGAATAAAATATTTAATAAAATAATATATCAATGTAAAAACATGTAATAAAGAATTTTTTTTAAAAATAAATTGTTTATAAATATAATATAATGGGTTTATGACTTTAAATCATCTTTATAATTCAAATTTATTAACTTATTAAAAAAAACTGAAGAAAAAAAGAAATTGATATTTTAAGGAATCACTTTTGAATTTATGTTTTGGAAAGTGATTTTTAGGTTTGAAAATCAATTTTATTGTATTTTAATGACTTTTTTATGAAATTAAATATATAATGGCCGAAAAAAAATTCTATAATGGATTATTTCATTATTACATCATGAATGATTTCACCTAAGAAACATCAATTATGTGAAAAACTATATTTTTATTATCCACCTAAAAATTGAAGTATATCAAAAAATAAGCAAAAACTCACCCAAGGAAAATTTTAACATGATAATTTCAAAAAATGATATTAATTTAATGAAAATAAATATCTAAAATAGGTAAAATATAATTTTTAAGAGAAAAATAATGATTTTTACAAATTACTTTAAAATACAGTTTATTAAAAATATGATTTATTTTCTTTGAGGTTTTTAATCATGATATTTATTTTATAGAATTATAATATTTTTATTTACATAAATTAACGATGATAAATGTTATTTATAACATAATTTTTTATTTTTTGGTAAAATCACTCTTCCAATAGTCAGGTTACTATTCCCACTGATCAGGTTACTATTCCAACGGTCACATTACTATTACAAAAGTCACATTACCTTATATATATATCACTCAATTATTTCATTCAATATTCAAATAAATTCCTCTCAAGGTTCTATATTTACATATTAAAATTTTATTATTGGCTTACTATACTTTTGTGTCTTTTATATATTGTTGGTAGTGGGGCCAATAATTCTAGTAGATGAGGTCGATCCATATTTTCTCATTTTAGCTTTTATATTTTATAATTTTTGTCTTGTTTTAATGTTTGGAAATTTAATTGATTTCATTTCTAATTAATATAAAATTATTTCTTAATATTTTTTTATTGGTTTCTCTATATTTTTTATGTGTATAATATATAATATAATAAAAGGAAACAAATTTTACTAATAAACATTATGTCATTACAATATGGTACCACATCTCCCTCCTCAACCTAAATTTACTGTGGAAATCTAGCTACCTGTCTGATGAGTAGTAGTTGAGTCCTTCCTAAACTCCAGTACCTATCTTACTCCCCTACCACTGTTATACTATGAGAAGTTCTAAAAAAAACTTATGATGATGGCCCATCCTACCGTAACCATGGCACTCCAATGCAGTGTATGAAAACTACGGTTTCTTGTGGTTTAACTTTCTACACTTATGAAATACAGTGGAATATGTTCTTATGATGGATTCCCACTACACTAACAGGTCTTCATGTCATTTCCTTGGAAAAAACATTCGTAGAATCACTTTTTCTCCCAAAAATAAGTGATCCTCGTTTACCCTGTGGAAATAGCTTGGCTACCTCTTGGGTCCTCTCTCAGATTCTTTGCGATGATGAGTTCATGATTCATCAAATATAAAAAGATACTCAAAATAAATACATTCACCTATGACCTAACCTCATATTGAATACTATCTTGAATGATTTTTCTCCCTAGAGATCTCATCAATAGGTAAATAAGGCACAAAGCATTGAAGGTTGGTGAAATGTTCAACATAGTCCATCACTAATATTCTATCCCATATCATATGCATTAACTAATGATACTTCTCATCCCTCAACACCTATGGATAGAAGTGGCTCAATAAATTCACCTCAAATTCCTTCCAATATAACTCCTCCTCCTTCCCATCATGCTCTAGAATATCCCACCAATGTTTGGTAGGTTCACTGAGCATATACACAACAAGATTCATCCTCCTATCTGTGGGTGTCTCAAGAAGCTTGAAGATTGTATAGATTGACTCAATCTAGAACTCATCTACCTGGGAGACTCCCTCCCCAGTGAACATAGGTGGATTTTGTAGCTGAATCTCTTTCATCTACTCATACATCAGACGTACGATGAAAATAGTCTCATTTTCCAGGGATTTCATGACCCTTAAGAAGTTTTTTTGATGATGAACATCCAGTTGATCCTCAAGAGCTACAGAAGCTCCAGTTCATCTACGTTAGGAGATAACTGATTTCCACTCTCTTATAACTCATCTCGAACATGATGAGGAGTCATTTATCTAAAAGAAAAACACACTCCTATAAACTTTGGCTAAAAATAAAGTCAACCTCAAGAGGCGGTGACAGTAGAAAACCATTACTCCGGGTCTCTCAAACCATGGATTATAAGTGTTTTATGATAAAATAATAGTTTATTTAATTCCATTTATCAAATATAATAGATATATTATTTCACAATTCATATTGGAAAGTATATAACACATGCAATAAACATGTCCCTATTATGAACAATGCATGTCAATATATATATATATATATCCCTATGTGTCTATCATGATGCAGTCATACTCATATCTCGCCATAATGGTCCATGAGTGTAAATATCTATAAAAAATAACATCACAAATTAATAACATCACACAACATGTAAATCAACTATGGTGAAATAACATTAATTGTAACAAGAGAACAACAAAAACAATAATCCCATCCATGGAAATCAAATTATCCCCCTTACAAGGTTTAGCTACTCCAATGAATAAGCACATTACCAAGTCCCAATAGATCCAAGTCTCCTTTCTACATTAAAAAAAATAAAGCAATAGAAAATAACAAGCTAATCCTCTAATACCACTTTGTAATGTCCCTCGATCTGGTACTCTATCACATGGCCAAAATGATTTGGATATTAGACGTCAAGAATGCATCACCATATGCTAGAGGCTATTGACTAGTAATGAGGCTGTGATATTTATAGTGGGGAGACTGTACCCCCTGGTAAAACATAGTGGAACTAAACCATACTAAAAAAATTAGAGTAACAGAGAAATAGTATAAATAGTATATCATACAGCTAGTAAAATAAAATGAGGAACCTATAATAATGAATAATGTAATGACAAGCTAATATGTATCTAAATGTAAAACTAAAACCAATACAAACAAAATAATCTACTCAAATTAAATAATCCAAAAAGGATATGGTCCCAATCCCCATGTCAGACCCATCTCCAAAATCCATCCCATCCAACAAGAAATAAAATAATCAACAGTAATGTCCCTTTCCCTCATCCAAACCAACATACATGTAATCTGCTCGAGTACCAAATGGTTCCCAAATATGGTTTGAATAAAACTCAGTAGGTCGACACCAGCATCCTTAAACACAACCAGTCTGATAATAATTATATGCAATAAAGTGATAAATGGGAGTATTAATTAACTAATTAATAAAATATATCAATTAACATATTTCAAAACCATGATGAAATGTCTCTGAGCATGTAACACAACCATTCCATCTATATCCATATACCATGGAATAATCAAACAATTAGGTTGCTCTCTTTGTATAATAACTTCGTCCCCCAATCATCACCCTATATAAATGCATTTCAGCATGTATCCCTGGGTGTAGCCTGGTATATAATCATTTCAGCAAGTATCACTGGGAATTGCCTAATATATAAGCATTTCATCCTCCAATAAAATCCCTATATATAATAATTTTAGCATGTATCACTGGTCCAAGCCTACTATATAATAATTTAAACACAACTAGGATATCCCTATATATAATCATTTCATCACCAACTCAACAAGTCATAATAGTATGGATATCATAATATCACATCATAAATCTCAATGGTTAATTATGAATTACCGTTTTTTTCAAATAAACATTCATTTATCTATCAAATGATCAACAGTCATATCAATAATCAATAATAGATTACCTAGGGATTCTATATCAATCAATCACCTAAGGTATCATGTCATACTCACCATGCTTTAAACCATTAGACAAGTTCTTTTTAATCAAATGTTTTCTCACCCAACAGGTATCCATAATCTAGGATGCATCAACCATTAAATCTAAAGGAATACAATCCATCATTTACTAGAAGTCAACTAATTAATTATAGTGCACATTACATGGTAATAATAAAAATATTTCATATAATTCACTATTAAATATACCATAGGTTTAGGTTTAGTCTCCATACCTATAACGTTTGATTAACACAATGCTTCTAATGACAAAATCCATTAAAGAAGAAGTCACAGAAGATCTCAAGAAGAATCATAATTAACCCAAAACAAGATCAACTACCAAAACAAAACTCGTGTTCAAAATATGTACACTACAATGAAAAGTGATGATGGGTGAGAAGAAGAAAACCAAAGTGAATAAACTCAGAAGGATCGAATGTGAAAATGGGACATCTGGAAGGGGGGAAGATAATTCAAAATTTCCTAAAGTTCACCCTAGGAGAGAGAGTGGAGAGGCTATAACAAAAAATAATGAGTTTTATAAGAACACGACACACTTAAAACAACTAGATATGAGCCGTACATGATGTGTAATCCTTTCATGTCATGTATTTCTTCATTTTTAAGTTATGTTAGAAAAACCTTTTTCCCCAGGTAAATATTTATTTTGATTGAAATTTACACAAAGTGAATTAAGTTCATGACATGTAACCACATCAAATCATAAACTAGTTTATGAAATTCATATACAAATAGTTACATGTCATGTAACATGTACACAACATATAATATTTCATTGAATAGTTTTTATAATAGCTTCTATAAAAGTTACCAAACCACCTATGATCCTTCTAAACTAATAAAAAACCCTAGTAATCCCTTTTAACATATTTATACAAGGAATCCATTAATTTAAATAGACATACATTCATAAAATTAATGATATTTTCTCTAAAAAAAAGTCTACCTGTCATCAAATAAGACTTAGTCACTATGGCTTAATTATAATGGAAAACCCAAAAAAATATTTTCAATGAAAACCTCAGAGTGGGACGTGCCTAGAAAAATACAGAATCATGTAATGATATTGGTTTTGAAAGGTTTTTATTATGCTTCATCCATTAAAAACATTATTTATATATCTAAACTTGATATAGATGGATTTATTTTAATATTTGTAAATGAATGTTGCTTCTTTTATAAAAATAAAATTTTGTATAGTAAGGGGAATTTATATGACAATTTTTTTTATCATATTACACAAAGCATGTAATGGAAATTTATAATGAAACTACATCACATTACTCATGCCACACCCAATTATGGCATCATTGTCTTGGTCATGTAAACGAAAACCGCTTGACTAAGTTATACCAAAATGGATATTTAGATTCTTTTGAACTAAAACCAATTGGTATGTGTCACACTTTTTTATATGGTAAAATGAATAAAGCCCCATTTAGTTGAAAAGGTGAAAGGTCTAAATAGATTCTCGAAATAGTTCATATATATGTGTGTGTACATTTTCCTATGGAGGCAGGGTGTGGGTTCTCATACTTCATATATTTTACAGATGATTTTAGTAGAAATGAATATGTCCCCTTAATGAGGTATAAGTCAGGTTGTTTTGATAAATTCAGGAAATATAGGAATAAATATGGGAACCAAATTCGTAATATGATTTAGAAAATCCTCTTCAAAATTGGTGGATAATATCTCAATCAATAATTCAGTGATCACTTATAGGAGTTTGGGATCCTATATTAACTCACTCCTCCTTATACACATCAGTGGAATGATGTATGTGAAAAGAGGAACCACATCTTTTTGGACATGGTGATATCAATGATGAGTCATGAGAGTATTCCATTATTCTTTTGGGATTTTAATTACAAAAAAGTATCACAAATATTAAAAAAAGTTTCAAATAAAGTGATAAATAGTATATGAAGTTTCAATGGATCGAATAATAACCCAGAAGTGGGGTTGAATTAGTTGTTCACTTTTAAAAGTTTTAATAATTTTGAAAATATTAAACCCTGAAACCTGTTAATGTTTATATCCTTATCATCTTTTAGTAGATACTAATGTATGAAAAATTAGTAAAAAAAGTAAATAACATGATATTTACAAGGTTTGACCTCAGTGTGAGAACCTATGCCATTATCAAAGACACTCTTATGGGTCTATAGAAATTCAATGAAATGAATAAGTGAATACAACTTGCGCTAAATCCCATTAGACACATTATATATCATAATTTAAATGATTAAACTGAATCCTATTGGTTTATAAATTTTTCTTACAGAAAATTGAGATAAAATAAAAGAAAAATACTTTGTTCAAACTACACCACAAATTATCATCTTAGAATCCTCATTATGATGTGGTTGGGTCTGATTCTCTCCATCTAATAGGGATGGGTCTGATGGACTCAATTAGTTGAATTAAGTCTGATGGACTCAGTCCGACGAATCCATTCTCAATATGCATTTCTCAAACACTTCTCAAATGGTCAGTCCGATCTTACTCAGTCCAACAGACAAAATTTTTTGATGTCCAACCTTCTAATGAGATTTCAATATGGAAAGATAACTTTGACATGAATTCTGTAGTTCTCTTCTTTCTACACTCAAATAAAAATGTTGAAAAGTATGAATATACATTTCTTATATTTATAGTCATCCCAAAAAGACAAATTTAAAAAACTAGAAAACTTTTCCCAATTACTCAAATTAAAAAAATCCTATATCATTACATATTTTCATTTCATGTTTGACCACTTAAACTATTCACAAATATTATGAAATATTCTTATGTGTTATTTATAATAACTCTTCTCAGACTTCCTACCTTTTATTTAGTATAATATAAATTACTCAACTCATTATTATGGATCTTCCTCATCTCATTATGATGAAACTTCTTCATCTCATTGTAAATCAAATTTCCTCATTATAGTTAGTCTAATTAACTTTCTTTCTCAGATTCAGTGTGATTGACTTTCCTTCTCAGATTCGTTTTGATTGAATTTCCTTCTCAGAGTTAGTTTGATTGATTTTCTTTCTCAGAGTCAATTTAATTAACTTTCCTCTTCAGATTCTACCTCATAGAACTTCCTCTACTTCAGTCCAATGGAATCCTTATAATGATGGAATTATCACTATGATAGAATTTTATTTATGATGGAAGCTCCAATCTAACACTTTGAAATACTTCAAAACTCATCAACTATGACTCATTCAGACTTCTGAAAACTTCTATGATCAGTACTTCTGGATCTGATGAAAACTTTTTTCTTGATTCCTAGAATCAATACAGTCTTTATGATTCCTCTATTTCTTAAATTTTTTTTATTATTATATTTTTCCTGATTTATGAGAACATAAATTTTATCAATGTACTATATGACTTATATGGGAAAGTATTACGACTTCCCTTACTTTCATAACCTTTTTTATTTCCAACCAAAACTCAATATGATTGGTTGCACCTATTCTACCACTTTTTTTCATAAGGATCACATCACAATTTTTGCAGACAACTTATGATATTTGAGAATTAAAAACTAGAAAAGAAATATTTTACTGAAGTTTATAAATTTTATGATATTTCTAACTCCTGACGTAACTTTCTTCATTAAACCTCTTCAGCAACATTCTAACTTTCTAACAAACATTGAGTCCAAATAAACATGAACTTCATGTCAATGGTAATGAGACTAATGATGTGTCTGATAAAAACCAATAACTTTTTTATGAATTCTGTGACCGGTGGTGATCAGTTCGATAGTTTTCATCTGGTGTTTCTTAGTTCAATCCTCTTTGTCTATAAAACAACTTTCTCAAAAAGAACATTTCTCCCCCTATATGTTTGGGTTCGAACATTCAAGAACATTCACTTTTTTTCAAAAATACTATTTTATAAAAGATTAGTTGTCAACAAATACAAAAATTTATTAAAAACAAATAATCACAAAGGTTCTTCAATATCCCCATTCGGATTTTGTAACAACACTCATTAATAACTTTTTCAAATCTAGGAATATTTTCACAATTCAACTTTTGTAATCAACTCATGTTTTTTGAATTTTACCAATACTCATCCATTATTAAAAGAGTGTTTAGACACCACACAAATAGATAAGGTATTTTTCTTTGAATAAAATCCATCCCTTGGTGAGAAGAAAATTGTATGTCCATGCTAAGATAAAATCCCCATAACTTTTATATTTTCTCACATTTATTTTTCTATAAATTTTATTTTCCTCTCCCCCATTATCTGATAAACAAAACTTCATATTCATAAAATAATGATAATTAAAAACTTCTTACATAGTACAAAGTTGTTACTTTTCTCCCCCTTTTTCAATATAATCCAAAGCATGGTAGGTGACTTCCTTATGAGTTTTAGGAAGTCATTATAGGAGGAAGAACATGAATTTTCAACCTCAACTCATAGAACCTCTATTTTGGAATTGAATTTGTGAATATATTAATAATTTGATACTTCGTTGAGATATATCACAACAAGACATCTTTAGAAGCAAATTTCTCTTTTATAAAGTGAAAGTTTATGTTAATGTGTTTTGATCTTGAATATTGGACACGATTTTTTAAAAGATGAATTTCAATCTAATTGTAATAAAGTGTCTTTCATAGTTTAGAAACATTTATATTAAAATCTTCCAATTGAACATTCATCCAAAATATCTGAGTACATACTTGAATAGTCACAACATATTCTAATTCCACTTTTCTCATGGTTACTGAACATTGTTTCTTACTATGAAAATTTACACAACATTCACCCAAGAAAAATGTTTCTCTTATGTTTGATTTTCTACAATACAATCTCCAGCCCAATCAATATTCGTATAACCATGAAACAACCACTCATAATTTATTTTTTTTAATAATTCTTGTGAATTTTTTCCTTTGACATATCTCAGAATTATCCTTGTTGCAACATATTTGACTCTTTCAGATTACTTTTAAACCAAGGACACAAATTTATAGCATAAAAAATATCAGGATTGAGGTTATAAGGTAAAGTATACTTCATATCATCTTCCAAAAGCCTTTAGAATTCACACTTTTTCCAGACTCAACATTACACATCTTCATCCTCACTGAGATTGGAGTAGAAACTTATTTATATTCTACAATTCCAAATTTTTATAACAATTTCGTTGCATACTTTTCTTAAGATAAGAAAATTTATTTTTCCTTATATTAAACATGTAAGACAAAGATGAAAGTTAATTCTCACAACATTGATATTTCAAAATTCTTTTGCCTTACCTTGGAAAATTATTTACAAAAATTTTCTTCATGCTGGAAAAAAATAATATTATCCACATTAACAAATACAATTAGTGTTCCAAAGTCAACATCTTTCATATATAAGTTTCTATCAACTTTTCCTTCTGAAAAAATCATCATTCTCAAACAATTTTCAATCTTAGAATACCATGAATGTGGATCTTGTTTTAGCCCAAATAAATCTTTCTTCAATCTAAAAACATTGTTTTCATCCTTATCAAGTAGAAACCCAAAAGGTTTCTCATTGTAAACATCTACTTCAATTCACCCAAAATTATATTTATCTGATACACTTTGTAATTTTGATGAGAAGGAACTACTCAACACATTATAATAGTTTCTAACCATTAAATATGGGAAAATGTTTCATCAAAATCTCCACCTTCCACCTGTGCACAGCCTTTATAATAAATCCTAGTTTTGATTCGTGAAGCTTCTCCATATTCCTTCAAAATGTTTCTATAAACCCATTTTTATGACAAAATTTGTATATTTCAGACATAAGACAAGTTCCTATGTTTTATTTTTCTCAATCTAATCCGACTCTCTATTCATAGAATTCACCAATTCTTTGTGTTGCATAGCTTATGGGACTGATTCTGGATCAAATTTTGAGATGAGTGAAGTTTTATTTTATAATCTCATCTGTCTTCTAGCCTGAACTAGAGCCTTCTATTTACCAAGAATATTTTTATTCTCAATATTTTTTTAATGTAGGAAATTTTTGAGATCCTCTTCCCTCTTTACTTTCCTCATCATACGATTCATCTGAGTCTTCATGAACATTACTTTTATCACTTTCATTTTCATTGGAAAATTTCAGTTTTTATTCCTCAAAATCCCCATAAAATATTGGTAATTAATTTCTATTCTCAATAACTTCCACTTAAAATGATTACACCTACTTTTATAAACATTTTTTCCAACATTTGTAACTTCTTCCTTTGGCAGAATAATAAATGTTCCTTCATCATCTTTCTCATCAAACTTTCCCCAATCCAAAATTATTATTTTAAGTAAATATGGGATTCCAAAAACATTGATGTACTTTAATAAAGGTTTTTTATCATAGATAATTTCATAAATACTCATGTTGGTTTACAAACATAATTTTTTTTTTCTAAACATGTAAAATAATACTAAAAACTTCACTATACTAGAACATTAAATGTTTTTATTCTTCTCACATGATTCTTCCCATTTCCATAAAACCTATATTCTTCATTTCTACTACTCTATTTTGTTGTGGGTTATATAGAGAACTATAATAATGTTTTATACCATGATCTCTAAGATAAGTTTCCAAAGTATTTCTTGTAAACTCAATACCATTATCAATTCTCAATTTCTTTATATAAATCCCCATCTCTTTATCATCTTATTTTTTGAAAAACCCGAACATTTCTAAGGGCTTTGAGTTGTGTTTCAAAAACATGATGTTTTTCATTTGAGTGAAATCACCATTAAAATTGATAAATTATAAATATACTTTTTTTATTGATGTCTCATTGACCCACATAAATTGGAATGAATAATTTTTAGAAGCTCGGTAGATGGAATCTAAACATTTTTAGGAATTTTATTAGTCATCTTCCCTTTCTAAAAAGCAACACAAAAATAATCCTCTCTTTTTTTTCAATTTTGGAAAATTATGTACATAATAAACTTTAAAATGTTTTTTCATTCTTTTCTTCCCAAGTTGGACTATTCATTGGCACCACAACTTATTCTCATCTTTGGCACTTGGATAACAAGAGTTTTTAAATTCTCTAACTTGAAAAATATTTCTACTAGTTATTTATCTTTTTGTGATAACTTTTCAATGTTTCACACTTCTCATAACACATGAATATTTTCTTAAAATTAATTCCTTTCCATCATCACAATGTTGACTTACACGAAGTAAATTATGTTTTAGCACATCAATAAATAAAAATTCCTAATATTTTATCTTTCCTTCTTTAATCTCAGTCATTTTGATTCCTATTATTTTTAAAGAACTATTTTCCTCAAAGGTAATAAAATCTCCTTCATGATTTTCAACATGTTTCAAGATTTTTAAATCACCTATCATGCATGAAGAACCACCACTATCAAGTATCCATGGTATGTTCTTTTTTACATTCTTTCAAGGTAGTCTCAACAAAAAATACTTCCTCAACTTTCTTTATCCCAGCTTCATTTTCTTTATATCCCATAAGAAACTTATTCTAGAAGGAGTTTAATACATCTTTCTAGATGATGAAAAACAAAATCACATCTTCGATAAACTTCTTCCAGACATTTAAATTGATTTTTTTGGAATGTTTCTAACATCCTTTAATTTTTCTTTTCGAACTTCCTATGTGTTAGGAAAGTTATTCATTCTAATTTCACTATTTCTTCCAATCTATTGAAATATTATTTTCGGAAGTGTTATGTTATGACAAAAATTATAAGTCATGTGCCCATATATTCTATAACACCAATATAATCCATCAAATATTAATTTTTTATTGAAGTATTGTCTTTCTCTGTAAAAAAATATGAGGTTGATAAATCCTCCCTAAACTAACATACTCTAGGTGTATACCATATTTCCATCTAAGTGAGTTTTAATATTTTGTATATGTGACAGGTTTATCACATTCATTATCCACCCAAACCTTCCTATTAATTTTCTTATCACTTGAAATGTTAGAAAAATCAGATGAAAAATTATTTTTTATGTGTGAGGAATTCACCTAATTGTTTATTTGAGATTTCTCAAGAAATTTTTAAGTATTATATTTTACTACTAATGCTTTGTTTAAGTTTTCATTCATCTTTCTCAACGTATTTATAGAATCACGAAGTTTATATTGAATCTTATTGACTTCATTTTCCTTATATTCCAATTTCTTATTGAGATCTTCAACCATCCTTCCCTGTTTAGTGATTATTAGTTTGTAACATAAGTACTCTTGAATGTATTCTTCCTCATACTTGATGATATATTTTCTTACTTTAGAAACATCTTCACAATATTTATTCATTACTCTAATTTCTTACTTGAGATTTTTGTTTTTCTCAATACATAATATAAATTAGATTTTGATTTGATACTCTTTATATGATTCTTCACCACCTTGTTCACTATCTATGGAATCTTTTATTTTAGAATATTTTTCAATGAAGGTTATAATTTTTTTTAACTTTAATATTTTGAAGAACAGTTTTCAGTTGAATATGATTCAAATTTATTATAAGAAATCTCCAAAACCACTAATGTTGAAAATTGTAATATCTCGGACCAGGTTCCACACACTAGTGCCTCCAATTGGTCAGTCACATGACCTCTGGCATGCCTCCCCATATGTCAGAGGTTGTTTAATAGAAGTGTGGGTATAATATATTGATCATGGTAATACATTACCCAATTTTATAAGAGTAAATACACCATCAAAAAATAATAAACAATATATTAAAAAAATGTAGTCATAACCTAAAAGAACCAGGATCACAAGATGACCAAAAATGAAAATACTATATCAAAAAATAAAGTAGAAAATATGTCATCCAATGTACATGTACAGTGTCTAAAATGAAACCCAAAATAAAGATGTTGAAGACTCCCCCATGCAAATCTGAAATAGTGTCTAGTTCCCTCATCCATGCTTCATCCCATATCAATGATTTAACACAAGGTATTTTCCCTTAACATCTATAGAGAGCACAAACTCTATTCAGGTACAGATCAGGCATCCCAAGTAGGGTGTGAGTACAACTCAGTATGTGTCATGCCCCCTCCCATAGGGGCGCATACCACATCTCCCAAATCCATCCTCAAATAGGCTAGCGGTTAGTGACTAGCACTGATAAGGTGTATCACTGACATGAGAGGCCTTAGCTTAAGTACCTGTACAGAAACACACATCTCTAAGCCAATAAAATGATGAAATGTAAAAACAACTGAAAACCCATGCATTCATACATCTAAATTGCATAACCAGATTATAAAAGGACGTAGTATAAAGTATGTAGGGAAAATACAAGCCCACCACAACGATTTTGACAAAAAAAGTTCAACCTAAAAGTAAGTATTGGGACTACTTTCAGAAAGCTGTAGGAACACACCTTGGTTTTTCTGGTCTCACTATGAACCATCTGGTCCTGGTCCTCCTAATACTCTATCAAAATTTCAATCTTCTACACAAGACATGACACATGAAGGAAAACACCATGTATTGGTGAGTAGAACAATACTTAGTAGGACACCCCAAAACCAAAAAATATACTAATAAAACTAATATTTTCCACATTTTTTATATGCATTTAAAATGTTTTAACCCTCCTAATTTATCAATTTGAGCCTATATGGATCAACTTGGGATTTAATGCGTTTTTCGAGCTAAAATGAGAAATTTGCTTATATTCTGAATTTTTGACAGATTTTTACATCATGGGTATTTTGGTCATTTATATAAAAATATAATTCCAAATTGACATATTATTTTCTTAGAATACTTATTTTAATTCCTTTAAATTTTTCTTCTAGACTAGAGTCTTTTTCGAATATCTAAAGGCCCAAAAAATCATTGATGTTGGGAAACTGTTCGGGCTGATAGTGTGGACCCCACCTCCATTACAGATGTATAAATCATGATACACACCTACAATGGTGTTGATTAGAAATTTATATGATGTAGGGAACAAATATTCACTACCAAAATAAATTTCATATAGTTTTTCTCCCATTGTGGTGGCAAGAATATTTTATACATTGATGGAAACTTCCTGGAAAATTCATCTAGAAAAAATACATTGTTAATAAAAAATACATAAATCCCTCTAGAAGAGTCCAATAAATATAAAATTTTGAGGTATAATGAAAAATTAATTTATTAACAACTTTTATGAAGGATGAAATGTTTTAATCATCCATTTATATTTCCAAAAATGTGCAATCTTGAGGAGGACAATTTCTTCCTATAAAACGAGGGGAGCTCCCACCTCTCATATGATCCCATTTTCCCTGACATTTATTCAATGGAACCCAGGGGAGATCTCCACCGAGGGAGGAAATTAAAAAATATTTCCCTTATCATATTATTAATTTGTTAATTTTCTTTAATTTTTTTGATTTCAATTGTAATTTATATTTTTCATAAATTCATGCATGGTTTTTATTTTTGTGTTTTCTTCCACCCGACCACCCTCCTTTCATCTCCATATTTTATCCTTATTTTCTTATTTTCTTATTCTAATAATATACACCATTACCTTTTAACCTAAAAAATGATATACTTACTCAATCCTCGGCTGATGGGAGGTATGTGTCAATTTTATTTATTCAATGGTAAAATTCTTAAGTTTTATTCAGTTTTTGATGAGAATGAGTGACGTGCACGAGTGTGGCGATATCCCACCAGGAAACTATACTCAAAATCATTTCTATTATTTTATTAAATCTATTCAATCCCTTATACTAAATACAATATCTTAATATGATGGATTTGAGCCATTCAGTGGTTGAAATGGTATACGATAGATCCATGTCTTGGATGTTGTCACACTCACGATTGAGTTATTCCATCATCCTTGATTAAAGTAGGAGGGGATGTTAAGATTTATAAATACAATGATGATTTCACACCAATTAATAAAAGAATATTAATTCATGAATGAGATCTTAAAATTGAATTATATAACTTTATTTAAACAAAAACAAGTAGAATGATGGAACCCACAAACCTACTCATAAATTCCAGGTTCTTTATTCACTAATTAAATTTTTTCATTGAATGTTAGTTTAATATTTTCATTAATTTAAATTTCATAACCTTCATAAATTAAAAACCAATTAAAAACAATTAGTTTTGGTGAATTAAATTAAGTGTGTGAACATATGAGAAATTTCCTCAAGTGAGATGAACCTGGTCATCCATTATACTACACTAGGAATATTAAATTGCTTTTTACATGCCCTATGATAGGCGTTCATCACATGAAACAAAGGAAATGAATTCATCTCAACATGGGTATATTTATACAACACATATAACAAGAATATCTGGATATAATAAAAAATACACACATTCTAGGGGTAAGTCACACTCATATTATACTATTTTATGATTCCATATAGAATATTCCACAATTCACTCACTCGAGAGAACACACTCCCGAATCTGGTAGCATTGATGATGTCCTTCCAATAGGTACTTCTTATTAGGTCTCTTAATGGGAAATAGCATGCTAATTGTTTGAATAGAATACAATACACAGATGAGGATGACTGGCAAGGCCATGGGGTGATACCAACAAATCAATCTAGATTAACTCACTAAGTAGAGGATTGACTCCCATGTAGTGTTGGTCATGTCGATAACATGAAGTCCACCTATGACGTGAATATGAATAGTGTATCTCACTCTGGGCCTCTTAGAGGGATTCCAACAATTCTATCTAGGAATTACTGCTGAAGGGATCGCTATCCCGGGAGTAAAAAATGATTGCATACTAACCCTCATAGAAAAGATAATGTTAACAAGCCCTAACAAAAATTTTCCATGATATAGAGTACAAGGGATCCAAGACATGTATAAAATAGTACACAATGTGTAGTAGGGGTCACACACCATGTCCCTTGAACCCAGGTCGTAACTGTGTAAATGGATTATCTCATCAAACTGTGTCCATGTAGTAGTACACACCATGTACGTATCCCATCTACTCTAACCATGTGCTAGTACACATCACTATCCTATGCATGTCTTCCCAAGTACTAGTACACAACTTAGCTTGTGAACATCTTCCCATATAAACAACCCGTGTGATTCCTGAGTACATGTCGAGTAACCCAGGTGATACCACATGCTATGTGAAAGGGGTCAAATTATATTTGATATTTAACTTCCTATGGAAACCCTAATCATAGCTCATGTAGCCCCACACAACATATAGTTCTAGATTAAACATTGTGTTGTTCAGGATTTTTCAGAATCCCATATCTACTCCTGCATTTGATACAATGCCTCTAGATTTTGATATGGTGATAATTTCAGCATGAGATTGAAGATCCCAACTCTTCCAATCTTTTTTGTTTATGAATAATGCATTACACCCTCATATATACTCAACAAATGAATCAAATTGTCATTATTTTTTGTGTGTTGAAGAATGGTAAATTGGGTATCCTCTGTCATCTAAATTTCATTATCTCTATCATCACACCTCTGTCAGGCTATTCCAATCTTAGATCTATGATATCAGATCATTGCACCAAAAATAGGCACACAATGATCAATTGATCGAGAATGCTCGTGAAGAACGATGGGTGGGTGGATAAAATAACAAGAACATATTGGAGTAACAAACCTTGATCGATGTTCATGTTTATCATGATCCCTCATTATTAGAATGAAATTCTGAATAATAAAATTAAAAATATATTCTCCCATCAAAACCTCATAAAATAAACTCATCTCACATAATGATCAAACCACGGATCCACATTATCATTTATTGATTCATGTTCATTGTGTAAATCAAGAATGGGGAAGAATAAAATAAAAATACATGACCTACCATGATTCAAATTGATCAATAATGAATAATGGGGTTGTGTCCTGTTTTTTGGTGTGGTCCTTTGAATCATTTTAGCATCGATCATTGATTGAAGATCCTATCACCATTCGTCTGAGAGGATTCACTAAAGATGTCTCCCATGGCTCTCTAACGGTTCTAGGGTTGCACAACGAACCCTAGTATTTCTCAATAATAGTCTATTTAAAGTCCATCAATCACTGCATCAACAAAAATGAAATAAAATAATTTATTAAATTATTTTTTTCATTTCCACGCCTGTGATGACTTTTCTACAAATGAACCACAGTGACTAATGTTAAGTCATTCCTCAGGTAAACCTCACATTCTGAACTCAACAGTAACATCATATTTCTGATCATTATACCCGTTTAGAAGTTGTTACACTTTTTCATGAAAACTATGCATGCATGCTATTTAATATATTTCAAACATTTATTTTAGGAACAACGGCCTCAGAATCTCACAACTTATCAGTTCCCGGTCTCACAAATAATCTATATAGTATCCAAAAAAATAGTGCATGGAAATTCTAAGTCATTATAGTATTCCACCACTAATGAAAACTAAAACAATATCAAATCAATAGAAATTGTATGCAGTTGTATAAATAAATAATTACAATGCATAAATAAACAGTTATCACATTATCAATTAAACTTTATTTAACTATATAAACCTTTCGGTTCCCATAGACACTCATACCTCAATACCCGCATTAACTCATGTCAGAGGTTGAAGTATGTCTGAAGGATTTCATATCTTATAATTCCATTGTTATCATATAATACCTACTCTGAAATATTTTGGAGCCTAATGTATGTCTGGGGAATATCATATTTCATAATTCCATTTATATCATTATTTAATTCATATATTAAATCACATGTTACCATTCATACATTACACAATAGAGTGTCTATGTTTCTATTCTTTAATTCACAACTAAATGATCATGTTACCATTCATACCTTAAACATTAGAATAATCTTGTTCACATTCTCTAATTCACAACTAAATTTCCATGTTAACATTCATACCTTACACATTATAATGACCATGTTCCCGTTATTTAATTCACAACTAAATGACCACGTTACTATACATAACACATAATTAATTTAACAATTAATTATACACATCAATTCCACTACTAATTCCACAATTAGTTAAACATAACAATTCCATTAGTTAATTAAAAATTTAACTAATCACATAAATTACATAAATTAATTCAAAACATAATTAATCACATAAAATACATTAATTAATTAAAAATTAATTAATCACTTAAATTATATTAGTAAATTCAATAAGTAATCAACCACACTAATTTTATTACAAATTCAATAATTAGTTATCACATAAATCCCCTTAATTAATTTTCTAATTAATTGAGTACGTAAATCCCATTAATTAATTATTCAATTAATTAATCAATATCCACAAACTAAAAAACACATAATTAATTCCATAATTAATTATCTCAATCAAAATCTCAATCGATCATAATTATTTCCACAATAAAATATCTCAGTCCTAAAATCTTAATATCTCATAATTAATTCTACAATTAATTTTCTCAATCTATAATTCCCAAAATCCCCAATTTCTGATCTCCTCAATTAATTAATTCAATAAATTAATTAATTAATTAATTTAATTAATTCAATTAAGAATGTAATTTATAAACCTCTAATAGAAATTATTCAATCAAATACATGTAATTTAAATAAATACTTTGATATTTGAATTATAAACAACCTACCGCAATTCGTTGATGAGCGATCACCCAACGAAAATCCTCGTAATTTGAGCAGCAAAATTATGAAGAATGAGATTCACATTTAAAAACATAAATCAAAATCAAATCAATCAAGATATCTTAAATATAGATATATATATACAATACTAGATCTAGATCCAAAAAAAACATGTCTATATTCAATCAAAATAAGAAGAAAATCCCCTTTATAGAAAAGGATAATAAACGATAATGAATAGGAAACCAAGCGACGTAAGATCCTCTTACAGGGAGGGGTGAAGATCATCAATCCAGGCTGAAAATAACAAATTAAAAAGGTTGTTATGTCTATTAATCCATATAGGATTCTCCAAAATCATGAAATATTATCTAGGATTAAATGGGGATCAAATAGGAGTTAAATGGGGGTTTTGGTGATTAAAAATCTATTGTTTGGGTGATTTAAAATTTCATGCATGGTTAACTAGGCAACGGAGAACGGTTTATTCTATATGTGTACCTAAATGTGAACCTCTGCTATGGGGGTTCATAGTTTCTCATAATTGGGTGTACAGATTGACAAACCGTATGTCAACCATTAAATTCCTCTCTTTCCAAGGTTGCTTGGTTTGCTGGGAAGGGGTGCACGGTTAGGAAAACCTGTGAGCCAACTATGCACTACCCTTAACCCTTCAAATTTTCTCAATTTTTCTCCCAAACACACCCCAAGGTAAAACCAAACCCAAGTACACCGAAACAACGGATAAATAAATACCTGAAATTAAGACCAAGTCATCTTTAGGAAAGGTTAGGATCTTACCATCTCACCACCTTATAAAAACCTATCCATATGCTACAATACCGAGAATCACTAAGATTCTATGTAAAAAAGATTAGGAAAATTATCCCTCATATCTTCTTTCTTTTCCCATGTCTCCTCCCACACATTCCAATGTTTCCACAATACATAAACTACAGGGATGTTCTTTCCTCGAAACACTTTCTCACTGTGATTCTTCACCCGTAATAGAAGCTCTTAAAAGGAAAAAATCTATCTCAATCTCAACATCATCCATATCGATCACATTTGAAGGTTTGGGGTTATACCAAACAAGTTTTGACACTTAGAAAACATCATACATAGAACTGTATCTCTGTGGAAGATCCAATCGGTACGCCACTAGCATGATTCTCTCCACCACCTCAAATGGTCCAACAAACTTGGGTTCCCACTTGCCCTGTCTTTGTATTATATAGTGATTGAATCTAGGAAACACCCAAATGAAAACATGATCAGCCCCTTTAAACTCTAGGTGTCGTTTATTTTTATCGGAATATGACTTCCATCTACATGGGTGAAATCCATATATTTCCAAATCAACTGTACATGCTATAATGTGTCCTACACGATACTCAGTCCCAACAACTTAGACTCACATAAATCCATCCAGATTAGAGGTGGTCTTCCTGGCCTGCAATAAAGAGACTCATATAGTTCCATCAATATAGTTTCCCAATAACTATTGGTATGGGTGAACTCCACAAATGTTAGGATATTCTCCCAAGAACCACCGAAGTTTAGAACACAAGCTCACAACATATCCTCATGCACTTTTATATTATGCTCTCACCACCCATCTATCAGTGGGTGTAAATTCATACTCAAAAAAACCTACAAACCAAGAACCTTCTTCAATCCCAATAATAATCGTGAAGTAAAACACAAGTTTCAGTCATAAAAAATATTCTGGGGCACCTCGTGCAGACAGACAATCACCCAAACATACAAATATCCCAACTGCTCCACTGAAAAGGTATCCCATATATTCAAGAAATTCACTGCCTTTTTCAGTCTGTCCAAAATATCCCAAATAGAATTATTCATCTAAGGCATCCTCGGGCGAACCATAGCAATTTCCATGGTTTCTTTTTTCCATTTACATTCTATAATGGCCAACGACTATAGTAAACTTATTTGTCATTAATTCTCGACCTTCACCTACTGATAGGTGTAGCATCGTGTCACAAACCATACTATTTTCTTTTTCATTTCTATCCATAAAAACTATCTTTGTAGTTCATGGTGCATTTTGGTCACACCTGGATGTACCTCCCACTTCGAGGCATGAAACTCACACATCATCTTGTCTCACATTTTGTTAGGTACGACAACCTAATTCATGACATAGATGACCTCATCCTCCTCTATGCTCTAATCAGAAGGTGACTCCCCACCTTCAAGGTTTTCCCTCAAGGTAAAACATTATAAATCCACATACATTCTATCTTAGATATATCTCAAAAATGTATACTCCAATGAAACAATTACGAGATTAATCTAATCCTAACCTTCTTAAACCACAATGGGTATCTTGTCCAGTAAATCCATCAACTTCCACTCCTCACTAGACTCTTGATCCACCTGAGTTTGAGTCTCCCTTCTCAAAGCATCATAATCAATGTTCCCCATTCCAGGCGTATATACTGGCTCAAAATTTAATGGTTTCATATACTCAACCCATCATTCTTATCGAATATTCATGTCTCACTGTGAAAATATGTACTTTAATATCATGTTATCAATATACATAGTAAAAAAAATTTACAATAGATAATGTCCCCAACACTTTAAAACATAAACCATTTTATCCAACTTGAGGTCAAATGTAGGGTAGTTCAGTTCATGGGGCCTCAACTTCAAAGACCCATAAACCACAAATTGATCACCTTGAATCAACACAACTCTGATTACAATCACAGAAGTGTCACAATACACTGTGTACTTCTCATCTTGCTCAGGTAGGATAAATATTGGTACTGATGCCAAAATCTTCATCATCACATAGAAAGATTTATCAAAATATTATGAGCAATTAAACATTATCCCTTTTTTGGTCAAGCCCGTCAGCAATGTTTCCAATCGGTAAATGTCCTGAATGAACCTATAATAATATTCATAAAATCCTAGAAATCTATGGATATCAAACATTCTCATGGGATACTCTCAACAATCCACTATATGAACCTTCTCTTGATTTACCAACACACATTCCTCTATGATGATGCTACCCAAGAAGTGTACCTGATCGATCCAAAAAATTTTACTTAGATATCTTGATGTATAGACAATGCTATCTATGTGTACTTAGAATGATATAGAGATGTTGGTCATAATAATCATGTGCCTTGGAGTGCACCAAGATGTCTTCCACAAACACTACCACAAACTGGTGTAGGTACAGATAAAATATTTTGTTCATTAAGTCGATAAACATTACTAGTGTGTTCGTCAACCCAAGAAATATTATGAAGAAATAATATAGTCCATATATGGTTCTAAATTCATCCCTTGGTATATCAAAAGGCTGAACTATCAGTTTATGATAACCTAATCTCAATTAAATCTTTGAGAACACACAAGCTCCTCTCAATGGGTCAAATAGAACATCGATACGGGGGAGAGGATAGTAGTTCTTCACAGTCATCTAGTTTAACTTTGGGTAATCAACACATAAGCATAAACTCCAATCAGACTTCTTTGCAAACAACACTAGTGAACCCCAAGGAGACATACTCAGATAAATAAATACCTTATCCTCTAACTCCCCTCACTGAGTTATGAGCTCTTGAATATCTTTCGGTGCCATTCTATATGGTGGAATAGAAATCATCTCTTACCCCAGTATGATCTCGATGCTAAAGTACACATCCATCTCATGTGGAATCCCTGGGAAATATTAAGTAAACACATCCTAAAACCTATTCACTAAGTGTGGAAAGACATATAATTTTACACCTCCATCATCCAGAAATAAACTAGAAACCTGGGTTGTGATCTCTTCTATTTGATGAGTAATTGGACCTACTCGGAACGCCTCAATATCCCACTCTCCACAGTGAATATATTTGTAACCCTTAAGAGATGTAATGGTCACTCTCTTATGATAAAAATTAATGTGGGGACAATATGATACTAACCAGTCCATACCCATAATTATTTTAAAGCCTGACATTTCTATGATATAAAGATTCCCTAGAAATTGATACTACTCGACCTCAAT
The DNA here is from genome assembly GCA_963277665.1 of Viscum album. NCBI lineage: Eukaryota > Viridiplantae > Streptophyta > Magnoliopsida > Santalales > Viscaceae > Viscum > Viscum album. The sequence continues at coordinate 954,625,067 of OY728148.1, read as the reverse complement.
AGAACACCCCTTGCACAAAAAAATGTCTCTTGACCAAACTCCATGATGTGTTTTTGTCGTCAACACCCCACTCACGAATTCCTTCCCCAGGCTAAGACCATTAACAAGTTTTGTGGAAATAAAGGAATGATAGGCACCGATATCAAATAAATAACTAGATTTCATAGAAGCTATAAAAATAGTACCTCTCACTTTCAATAGTCCAACCTTGATATCCACAAGTGTAGGGTGAATATAATGCAACGGTCTTACCCCACTTCCCTGTGATGCAGTCTAAGTCCCCTATGTTGCAATACTATAATAATATGAGAACTCATACCCAGAACCTCCACATACACTACCTTTACCACCTTGTTCAGTAGAACACCAGATGCAAGACTGGTATGGTGTAGAATATCCTCTTCGTACACTCTGATTCTGACTAGTTATACACATACTACTCATTTATCATTGGGTCTTGTAGAACTTTTATAGATGTCCCATCTTTCTGCAGGAATCTATCTATATTGTTGGTCGAGTTTAAATATCTTCAAAAGTTTCTTAATCTACAACACTGGTGATAGATCACTCGATTAATGTCATATGCAACTGATCACTCTTTTTTAGGTACTCTGTTTCCCACTGCCCTGGTTGATGTTTTCATAGCAATTCTTCCTACTCTCAGAAGTCATACATTCTAATCATCTAAATGGAACTACCTTTTCTACACTAGAATCCTCTTCAGGTTACCCATATCTATGAGATCCTTATCCACCATCTCAGCAAACTCCTTTAACTGAAAATGCATAACTTGGGACTTAATCTCACATTTAAGCACCTCCTAAAAATGTCTCGCTGTAGTTATCCCATCCACTGACAATGTTGGAGAAAAGTGTTACAAATGTGTAAAGTGTCCAACATAGTCTATCACATAAATACTCCCCTAAGTCATCCTCATGAACTCAGCTACTCTCTCCTACCTCAGTATCTCTGTATAGATGTTCTCCAGAAACTTATCCAACAATTCCTTCCATAACATACCATTAGCCTATACAGTCCATGCCTGAACATACCACCAGTGATTCACGGATCCTCATATCATGTAATCATCCAACCTAACCATCCTCTCTACAGGATTCTCAATGTGGTCAATTATAGTCTTTATGGACTCAACCCAGAAATCATCTCTCTCAGGTCCACCCTCTCCAATAAAAGTAGGAGGGTGTTGAATTTGTAACTCCATTTTTAGATCAAACATACTCTTCACAACCCACCATGGGTCTCTTCCGATGAATTTCATGAAGTGCGAAATGTTCTCTTGGAACTACTCCCTGAATTCCTCACCTGACACAATTGGGGCCTTAGTTTCTACTACTGGTAGATCATCTCTAGCCGTATCCTCATGTTATCCTATTAATAAGCACCTTCATATAGAAATATCTACACCATTACAAATATATACCTTACGTATCCTTTTACAAAATTAACACATTTAAGGTAAAATATAATATTCAACAACAAGTCATTTCCCCAAACCCTACCATATAGTCAAAACTGAGGTGTTATCACTACCCTTAATAATCATACTTTTTGGTCCTAGATAACAAGGGTAACCACATTCTAATTATTCAAGTTTCTCATTTAGACACCCATTTATTCTCATCATTCATCATTCTACAATCATTCTCAATTTCATGTTAGGTTCCATTTTCATGTCAATTTCACAAGAAAGGAAAAATAGTTTGTGTTCAATAACTTACCCATAAACCATTTTTCTATGTGTGCCTAAAATGATGCATGTCAAAATAACCCTAAGTTCCTAGAATGATGCATGTAACTCAAATCTTGTGCCATACTGGTCCACGAGTCAAAACTCATAAAAATTTAACATCAATAATCTCAACACACAATAACTGTGTCACCCAAGTTAAAATAATATTCAACTGTAATCGAAAATTAGAATAACAACAATCCCACCCTGGGTAGTTGGGTTCTCCCCCATACATGGGTTATCTAATCCCATGAAGGATATCATAACCAAGGCCAGAATCTTTCTTGTTTCATGTCTACCTTTACAAAATAGTAATGCAAAATAAAAAAGAAAAGAAAAATGGACTCTGATACCACTTTGTAATGTCCTAACCTAGGTTCCACACATTGGTGCCTTGAGTCGGTCAGTCACATGACTGTAGGTGTGCCTCCCTATATGCTAGAGGATACCGAATAGTATTGAGGGTCTGAAATATCAATAATGGGGAGACTATAACCCCTTTTATTAGATTTAATACACTGGAAGAAAATAAGAAACAATAACTAAATAACATGTAATCATAACCTGAAATTATCGGTATCATGAGATGGCTAAAAGTGGAAATACAATTATGAAACTAAAGAAGAAAATATGCCATGCCAATTTATGTTTCAAGTGTCTAAAATTAAACCCAAAATAAATACATTGATGACACCCCTATTTGGGTCTCGAATCATTTCTAGTTCCCTCATCCATGCTCTATTCCATGTCATCCATATAACAATGAGCTTTTTCCCTTAACGTATCTAGAAAACACAAAGTCTATTTTGGTACCCATAAGGCAGCCTGATTAGGGTGTGAGTACAGCTCAGTAGGTCACCACCAATGGTGTATAAAACAATATATAGTTAATAGAAAGTGTATGTAGTTGTATAAATACATAATTACAATTCATAAGTAAATAGTTATCACATTGTCAATTAATATTTATTTAACAACATAAACCCCCAAACTCTCATAGACTCTCATACCTTAATGCATTCTTTGGCTCATTCTGAAGCCTGAAGTATGTCTAATGGATTCCATATCTCATAATTCAATTTGTACAATTCAATACCTAATTTTTCTCATACCGGGTCCTGAAGTATGTCTGATGAATATCTTATCTCATAATGTCATTCATACCATAATTTATTTCATAATTGAATTCCCATGTTACCATTCAAACATCACACAATAGAATGACCATGTTCCCATTATTTAATTAACAGCTAAATGACCATGTTACCATTCATACCTTACACATTATAATGACCATTTTCCCATTATTTATTTCTTTTAGGACCAATAGAGACCTATATACCCTGAGAGGGGGGTGAATCAGGGTATGGATATTATTTTGAATATTCTTCCTGCACCCACTGGATCTTGACCACTTTATTACAAGGGTCAATTTATTTTCACTTTTGTTTTTATTATGATCACTTATATTTCTTCATTATATGATGATGATTTTTTGAATGTAATGAAAGGAAGCAAGCTGGAAGACACATAGATTTTTACTTGGTTCACCCTCACTGGGCTACGTCCAAGGAGCATGCAATGGCGATGTGCCGCTGTACCAAATCCACTAAGGCTCACTGCCAATAATGTTCATGCTAGATCACTTATATTCCCAGGATCACTGACTTTACAATGCTTAGGGTCAGCTCACATCTTTCCCAAGGGTCACTCGCTCATTCCCTCTCTCTGGCTCACTGCCGGTGGAGAGGATCACATTCTTCCTCTTCCTTTACCCACTGCTCTGGAAAGGATCCACTCACAACTTATAGACATATAGGTCTCTTCATAATCACAAATGAATAAATTTTTAACTATTGATAGATGCTCTGTTGACTTCCAAATTTCACCGGCAGATGAATCTCACTTTGCAACAGTTGGACCGGGCAACCCCATTTTTTACGTGCAGCCCTTACGACACCTTGCAGGTAATTCCTTTGCTTTGTTCGAAATTCACTTTCCGCACAACAACCCAATTGAATGAGCATCCTCCAAATTTAATGTGAAACCTCTACACTGCCTTGCGTGAAATTCTCTTCTTTTGCGCGAAATCCACTTTTTGTGTGAGACCACTTTATGAGCCAATACCAATTTTACGCGTAACCTTAGCTTTTCGCGCAACACCAGACATTACATGCAAACTTATTGTTTACAAGAAACTCTCTTGATAACTACAATTTCGCACACTAGAGCCATAGTTTTTTCTATGTCTTGAACTCTTAAATGGAGGGGGTCCCTTCATATTTATAGGCAAAATCAACCCCGCGTGAAAAACCCTCATTGAGTGCATAATTCAATTCGAGCGCGAAAAAGAAATATTCCACGCAACACCATTTCTCACACTACTCCAAAAATTTTCACACCTCATGCCTTTGATAATTTTCAAGCTTCAGACCTCGAAACATATCTTATACGAAATACCTCATCCCTCTATTTCACGCATCCTCTCTTTTTCCACGCATCCTACTATTTTCTGCATCCATATCGTACATTCCTTTTTCGAGATTCTTCAATCAATCATCAATTGCTGAAAGCATCGCTTGAGCCCAAAAAATTACCATGTACACCCCCTTTGTCGACACACTAATACAACATGGTCTGCTTTGTCGACAAACATAACATGGAGGTCAATTTTTTCAATAAACACAATCACCTCAAAAATGCTTCAATGATACTGTAGACGCCGGAAATGTCCGTTGTTCCCAAACGAAGCTCCGGATGCGGAAAGCAAGGTCATATTTGGAGTCAGAAGCACGTTTTGGAAGGCCCGAAAGCCTTGTGTGAAATATCGGAGGCCCGCGCGCAATATTGGCTAGGCGCGTGCAATCCTTCCGGGATTCGCACAATGGGGAAAGTCGGCGCGTAATTTTCCGCGCCCGACGTCCCTGCGCGACCGTATTGCGTGCCGGGCCCCTATTTCGCGCCCGTGCCGAATTGCGCGCCCGCGAACCGAATTGCGCGCCCGGGGTTGCCTATAAATACAAGGCGACCCCCAAATTTTTGAAGGTTGCCAGAATTCTAAGGGTCGCTCGTGCGCGCAATCCCGCACCCTTCGTGTGCAATGCCGATCTTCAGGTAACCTCTTTTATTTCGCGCAAGCAAGCCTCGGGGTTCGCCTTTGCGCGCAACCCCTTTGGCTTCTTTCCTTTGACCAATTCCTCACCCGAAGGCTTTCGCGCGCAAAAGAAGCCTCTTGCGCGCAATTTCCCCCTGGGTGCGCGCAATCCAGCCCGATTGTGCGCACCCCCCTTAATAAGTGGCCATTCGTTAAAGAATGGGTTGTTTTCCCCGCGCGCTATCAGAGGCTCGGGGCGCGCAATCTCCACCTTCCGCGCGCAAAGCGCTGGCCCAATTGCGCGCCAGCCCGCCCAATTGCGCGCCGACCCGCGGTATTGCGCGCCAAGCTCCTCTTTTGCTCGCAAACCGCCAGGGTCGCCCCCTTTGACCCCCTGAGGGTACCCGCCTGCGTGGCGCCCGATGATCTTCATCCCGGGTGCCCGCACCGTGTGTTGTCTTCCCGTGCGTCCCTCCAGGCTCGCGCGAAGTGACACGGACCCATCGGCGGCACTACTTCGTCCGCGCTGCAGGACTTTAAACTGACAAGCATCTTCGTCCAACATGACGTTAAATTGTACTACGTCCGTGCTGCAAGATGTTAAACTGCCAAGAATCTACGTCCGCGAGGCAAGACGTTAAAATTCCAAGCATCCATCGTCCTCAACACACGACGTTAAACTGTACTTCGTCCGACAAGACGTTAAACCGTCTGCTTCGTCCTCAACACACGATGTTAAACTGTACTTCGTCCGGCAAGACGTTAAACCGTCTGCTTCATCCAATCCCATGCCTCACACGCAGGGTCCCCCCTGGTTTGGATGTGGCCCCCACCCACTCATCTCTGCAGGGATGTCGGGGTTGCCCCTCTTTAGGGACGATTCATTGGAGTGGCCTTCGCCCACGGGGGTAGGGTATTACAAACCCCTAGTTTCTTGTGGGGGACTGCACATGTGTATCTCCATTGTGCTTCCCCACTGCCGAAGCTAGTGGAGGGCGTGACAGGGATCGAGGTGTCTCTTACCTTTGGCCCAAGTCCCTCTTCAACTGAGCTTTGCCGCACTCAGGTTGCCTCAGTGCTTAAGTCCTGACAGAATGAACTACGTGGACTTTGATCCCTGTCTCCTAAACAGGGTACGTAGGAAGCCTCCCTGAGGTTCAAGCCCACCACCTGGTCGTCCCGGTCGTATTCACGTCAGTTCGTCCATTAGTGGACCCCTCCCGGGTTCACATTCGCGTCGATTCACCTATGAATCCACCCTTGTGGGGGACTGCACATGTGTATCTCCATTGTGCTTCCCAACTGCTGAAGTCAGTAGAGGGCATGATAGGGATCGAGGTCTCTCACCTACTACCCAAGTCCCACTCCAACTGAGCTTTGCCGCATATGGGCCTCCTTAGAGTGTAAGCCCCAAACACCAGCGTCCATCATGACGTGAAACTGTGATCCACCCAGCCGTTCCATCCCCCTCTGTGCGAGGTGGTTCGGTTCAATCCTCGGCCTGGAAGCCTCAACCTCCTTGTGAGTCGGCTTGCCATCGTCCAACATGACGTTAAACTATATATCCGAACTACGCTGACTTTGATCCGCGCTAACACGCGGTACGTAGGAAGCCTCTACGGGGTCCAAGCTCTTCACTGCATCATCCACCCTGATCCTTACCCGGGCCGTCACATCCCGGTGGGGTCATGCCACTTCATTCCACTCCACTTCACTCGGGAAGCCGCCCATGTGATGGCCCCAGCATCGGAGGTTCCCCACAAGGGGTTCTGTCATCTGATCCACTCCTCGTGTTGATCAGTCCGATGTCGTCCCCGCTGGACGTTAAACTCGCGGAATACCCCGTGTTAAACATGGGAAGCTGAGGAAAACCTCAGGTAACGCAGTTCCCCGTACCCAGCGTGGGATGCCTCAGGCCATCATGCCTTCGAGAAGCCCTATTAGGGATGGAAGGCAGACATGCAGAGTCGCAGTGTTAAGACACACCCCCAACACCCAGAGCTACCCGGTCTCCCCACTGCAGGTTGCTGCCCCGACCAGACTCCTTGGAGTGTCTCGGCAGAAGCAGCGTAATTAACCGGTGTCCATGAAGATATGGCGCCGGGAACGACATTCACGAACATTCTTAAATCTATGAGGGAGACCCTGATTAGGCGACGAGTTCCGAGGAGACGTCCATGGAAGGAGGAGCTGACATCCCATCATCCCGGTTTCGATCAAGTAGCAGACGTCCCTGAATAAGGGACGGATGCCGCCCGCCTTTGGAAAGCGGGACTTCGGGGCCACAAGCCACGCTCCCATCCCCTCGGGTCGACGGGCGCACGCGCGAACGTGTCCTGGCGGAACAACGTCGGAACAGAAACCCGACGCACATCTGCACCGAAACAGAAAATGGTGAAACCGACGTGAATCTCTTCTCCTCAATACGAAGATCGATAGAATTCAGAGGTGTTGGAAGATTAGCATGTTGCCCGGCCGAGCATTCAGCACCGGGCACGGAACCCGCCAGGGGCTGGGGAAGGGAAATCGGGCACTCCGTCTCACGACGTCGATGGCCTGGGTTCCCCCCCCCCCACGGAAGGCGTCATGGCACTAATGGTTGGTTATCGATTCCTTTTCCTGTCAGTGTTAACGGGTTTTTCTCCCTGCTTTTAGGAATCAGGTCTCCCAATCCAGTGCCCGATCGCCGCCCGCCCACTGGCGCAGGGGTAGGGGAAACACCGATGCGACTCCTCCGCGCGGTCCCGCCCGTTCCACAACCGTCCCAGCAGCCGCAACTGTGGGGCATCCACTCCCTCTCTCCCCCTCGGAGGTCATCCAGAGAAGGGTGATCAACAACTTGGTGCGGAGATATGAGGAAGAGGGAGTCATCCCCACCATGGACATGGCTCGCCTAGACCTCGAGGAAGCTGCACCTCGCCGCCAACGCCGCCCCCGAGGGCCGCGCAGGGAGGCACCGCTGCCTACCTCGACGTCCAACCGCTTCGGGAGTTTATCCCCGGAACTCTCCGACATCTCCTTCCCCTATGCGGATGAGGTGGAGGATGTCCGGGACCGCCCTATCCGAGATTCGCTCCAGGGATCCGTGATAAGGGCTCCTGCCAGGCCACGTCGACACCGCCGCAAGGCTTCTCAAGTCGAAGAATAGGCTCTCCACCTACCTGCACCGGTAATCGTGACTCGTCTGTCCCGACGCCAACGTCGGGCGCGAGCGGAAGAGGATGCCCACATTGGGGCCCTAGCAACAGCGGCCGCGTTGGCCCAAGCCACTGCTGGCTCCAGTCACCAGGCCCCTGCGCATCCTGAGCAGGGGCACTTCTGTGCCCGACCTGGATCGAGGCCCCGACCGCCCCAAAGGCAGGTTGGGTTGACTCTCCCGGTTGCTGGTACAGGCAATAGCCACCGCGGACCACCTCGCGGTAGCGCTATTCACTAGCAGGGTCTACTTTGTGTGGCCGATCCAAGAGGCATGGGTCATCCCACCTTCCGATCCCGGCCCGGAGGCCTGCCCGGAATCATCTCTCCCCGCGTCCCCTTTGATATCTGTCCCGGTGCTCCTCGCACCTTGGTTTCCAGTCCTCTTGGCCCCAGCAACGGTGTGGCCAGAGGACGCCAGGATAGAGATCATCCACGCCCCGAAGAACCACCCAGGGGCAGGAAGGCGAGGCGTCAACGTCGAGGGAGGAATGTTAGGGAATTCTGGACAGAGATCCGACCGGTTCGTTTCTCTGATACAGTGGCAGAGTATGATTCGGCGACAGAGCCCTCCCCCCGATCCCGCCAGTTAGGGGCAGGGGTAGGAATGCGGCACGTCAGCCTCGTACTCCCCGAGAGAGATATAGAAGTGATCCCCGCTTCTCTCCAAAGGTATATCCGGAGTAGCGAGGGCCTGGTGGACCCCCAAGGATCAAGCTTGCGGTTGGTACCGGCCCCTCCGGAAGCGCCTTCTGCCTCGATCGGAGAAGCCGAAGACCTTTTCTGGGGACTGACGGTCGAACCACGATCTAGTGCACCCTCGGCGAGCACCGACGCTATGGCAGGATGTTCACTCGCCGGCCCGTCCTATCGAGATGTGGTAGCTGGGGCACCGCCACCCTCCGAGGGTGGCCCGGGATATGGAGGCCAATCGGCCTGCTCGCTGTATTCACTGCCGGCCAGCCCGTCGGCCTGGCGGCCCACCTCGGCACCACTGCCGGTTCCCCATCCATTCCCAGTCGTTGAAGGGGACCAAGAAGACCTGGGTCCCGAGTGTGAGTCGTGGAGCTTCTGGACCGTCCTTGCAGATGGCCACTTCCCTGAGAAGTTTTGGCCAGTCGCAGGACCGGACTTTGATGAACCAGAATCGCTCACCCCGGGTGAGTTCGAATGCTTCCGCCGAACTCTCCGGGAGACTCACTCCCGTCTTCACCGCCTACAAGTTCCATATACCGGGAGTGAAGCACACCTGGAGGATATTGGTGAGCAGTGCCGTCAGATTGACCTGGCCACGCTCCCCGCGGTTCGGCACCCCGGGTCATTTGGGCACCACGAGGCCCTCCAACAATGATGGGTTGAGTATTTTCAAGTACTCCGCAAGGTTATCGAGGAAGCCACCCCCCACGTGTATATCCGTGGATGGGGGCAGTACGCTGACCTACGCTTCAGTGTGATTTGCCGACAGCCCGATTCGCTGGGTGGCCCTGAGGGTACATCCCCAGGGACGGAAACTGTCAATATGGCCTACCTGTCGGGAGAGGGGAACGGCTTGGAACTTCTCGACGGGGGCTCTCCTCCCGATGACAAGCCGTTGTTGGATCCATCGGTGAGAGTTACTCGTCACCAAAGGAACCTCCTGGGTCTCCCCACACCCACTGAAGCACTGACGTTGAGCCGAAACGTCAGCAAAGGTAAAGAGCACGGCGGGGCTATAAAGCCCGCCGACCCATCTGCCTCCATGCAGAGGACAGAGGAGGGTCCCGAAAAGGCCACGCTACGTCAACAGCTCGCCGAGCAGACGAAGCTAGTTGACCAGCTCCTCGCCGAGCGCGCTGCAGAGCGGCGTCTGACTACGGTGATCGTAGGCCAGGACAGCAGGGACAGGAACAACCATTCCTCGACAAGACTCTCCCGTGCAACCGTGATGCCGTGTTTGCCGACAGGGGAGAGGCCATTGCCTATGGCAAGAGGGCGTGGTATGTATCACCACAACATCCCGAGCGGCGTGACTACCTGAGAGACCCCGCTCGGATTCCTCCCGCTACCCAAGGGCCGCTCCGCCCACCATCCAACGAGCTGCCGAGTTCGACGACGCGGTCGATGACCCGATTGAAGGGCCATGCAATGCGCTCGTGGTTAGAGATCCTCGCCAGGACTGGAACCCATGTCCGGACGATCCGATGATGGCACTCATCTCCCGCTTGGAAGCCTTGGAAACTCGGCAAGTGGCGATCCCACCGGACGGCAAGCCATACCCAGCATGGGTGGATGACATGCCGACACCTCCGGGATTCGGGAACCCCACTTTCGCCCCCTACAACGGGACTGGAGATCCTCCACAGCATTTGGCCCATTTCAACTCGAGGTTCGGGCCTATGTTGGGAACTCCGGCGCAGCAGGAGGCCGCTAAGCTTCGCTGCTTTGTCCAGACACTAGAAGGGCCAGCATTTGTCTGGTACAGCCATCTCCCCGTCGGGTCGATAACTAGCTGGGAGGACCTTCGTAGACAGTTCCTCTACAAGTTCAGTTCCACGACCCGGAAGACGAGTATCGCAGACCTCTTCAAGTGCAAGCAATGGCCTGATGAGCGAGTCACGGTTTTCGTCGCCCGATGGAAGGGTCTCACGTATTCCCTTGACATGCCATTGACTCAGGAGCAGTTGCTGACAATGTGCGTCGGGAACGTCAAGACCGAGATGGTCCCTTCCTTGATCACTCAGAATTACCCTGGAGGGTTCAGGGACTTCTCAGACAAAGCTCAACGTCTTGAGGAAGCCCTGCAACAGGACAGTCAGGCACACCAGCTGCCTCCTATGATCCCTACAAGGAGAGTCAGCAGGGCTGAGCCTGCTGTTGTTGCCCAGATAGAGGCCCCCAGGCCGTTGGAGCTGCTGCCGGTGAGGCCAGCTCCACAGCCTCACAGGAATCCGCCTCCACGGGCTCAGTTCCCGGCCCGGCAGCGGCAGCCCCAGAACCGGCTGACCCCTCCGCGTAATGTACCGCCACAACCCAGGTGAGATAATCAGGGTCCACCTCCTCGGCAGGCCCCTCCAGCCCCTCGTCAACACCACGCTCCCAGGGGCCCGCGATACCTGACTTACTCATTTCACGAGGATCAGGTCCCCAATTATTTCCGGAGCGCCCTGGAGCATAGGATTGTGCGACTGCCTGAGTGTTGGAGGCCAGAGGAGGCACATCTCACGAATGACCCCCGCTACTGCCCTTACCATCGGGCCCTGGGGCACACCATCCGGCGGTGCTATTTGTTTAAGGACTGGATCCAAGACCAGATTAACATCAATGTAATCTGGTTGGGCCCAGCTCCAGTACAAGTGGCGGGTGTGTTCGTGGGATCAGATGATGATAGTGACGACGAGGACGAATGGCAGCTGGTCTCCGACCGCGGATCCCAGAAGTATAATAACTGGATTGCCCGCAAGATGATCATTCGCGCCCATGGAATCATCCGTGCGCGCTTGAATCAGCCTGAGCCCCCAGAATCTGCGGGTGCTGCTTCGGCATCGTCGTCCCAGCCTGCCTATTCCGAGAAGAGCAAACGGCGGCGGCGCAAGAAGGAAGAGCGCACCCCGCCAGTTCCGCCGCTATCCCGCACTCTCGGCGATTTCATGCCCCCGGAGATGGGGGTCCCTCCTCGGATCCGCCCCGTGATGAATGATTCGTCCGATGATAGTGTTGGGTATGCTTCGGTTAATACCGTCGAGCTGGTAAATCCCTTTTCGGTTCCCGGCGTTGAAGAACACCAGGTGGAACTCCCTAGTGTCCCCGGTCGTCGCCACCGTCGGAGGAACCACAACAACAAGAGTCGCTGGGGCACAGCAGTTGGTACCTCCAGCCAGGCCGTGCACGCCACTGAGACTAGGAAGGAGGCTCAAAACCGAGCTCAGCGCACGCAGCCCCCCCATCCGGGGATGACGGATTCGCCTCCGCCACTGTTTGTGGTATGGGACCGGGCATAACCGCCTCAGCCGCGCCGCGACCAGCTCCGTCCTGCCATGAGTCCATCCCAGCCTCCTGGCCCCAGTACAGTGACCACTTCCCGGGCTTCAACCAGTGAACAGCGAGATGCGCCAAGCACCAGTCGGCCGCCGGTCCAACCGGAAAGGCCCGTCATGCATCCAACCGCAGAGCAACCTCCTGCAACCAGGGGCTCGCGCTTGGCAAGAAAGTATGATGTCCTGAAGCACTTGGCAGACATCCCAGCAAGGCTCTCCATCCTTGAGGCTCTGCGCCTGTCACCTGAGATGCGCGAGGCGCTCGCTGAAGCCCTAAAAATCCCCCTCCAGTTTGAGATGGAGGTTGCGGCTGCAGAGGCCTTTCACGCCGAAATGATTGAGGACGCCGAATGTCATGTAGTTATCTCGTTCTCTGGTGAGGATGAAGACCCTCTTATACAGGGGCACATTCGTCCGCTGTATGTTACTGGCCAGTTCGATGGTCTTGAAGTCCGGCGCTGTCTTGTCGACACGGGGTCCGGGATTAACCTGATTCCAACTCGGACTCTCCTGAGATTGGGGTTGTCTTAGGATCACTTGATTCCATCCGACCTCAGGATCCAGGGGTATGACCGTACCGAGAAATCTCCGGTCGGCAAGATACGTTTGAAGACCCAGTTCGGTGACCTGGTTGCCAACACCGAATTCATGGTAGTCTCTCATGACACTGCGTACAACGCATTGATGGGCAGGCCATGGCTCCACCTTCATGCGGCGGTTCCCTCATCATACCACCAATGCCTTAAATACTCCCTTAATGATCGAGTAGGCGTGATTCAGGGAGATGCCTCTCCTTTTGCCTCATGTGAAGCCCGCTATCTGGACGCGGACTATTAGAAGAGCAAGGATAAGCAGATCCTGACAGGTGAGGTTGAGCCTATCGCTGTTGCAAGTGATCTCTGGGAAAGTTTGGATGACGCTTACGTCCTCCCGATCCATCGGTTGGACGTATCCATGGTCTCGACGGCCTGTGAGTCTCCTGATGAGATGACCGTGACTGCCCATGCCAGCACCAGCGGCCCGGCAGGATCTGGTGGCCCCAATGCAGTTTCCAACGCAGTCTCTCCCATGGACGCTCCCTCCCCGAGTGGAGAGGACGTGGAAGATGCACCCCCAGCCTTTGAGGAGGGCGTCTCCGCCATGGTCGATGAGTTAGTACAGGTGAACCTTGGATCCAAGGCAGATCCAAAACCCACATTGGTCAGTGCTGCCATGCCCTCTGAGGAGCGGCAGCAGTACGTGGAGTTCCTCAGACAGCACCGTGACGTGTTCTCTTGGGGCTATGACAAGATGTCGGGGCTAGATCCTCAGGTAGCCGTCCATCGCCTTGGTCTCCCGGTGAACCATCGCGGGTTCAAGCAGCCTCCCATGAAGATGCACCCATTCCACGGTGCCATGGTTGAGGCCGAAGTTGACAAGCTTATCAAAGCCAACTTCGTGAGGGAAGTTTAGTACCCCAGATGGTTGCCAACATCGTGCCGGTCTGGATGAAGAACGGGCAGATCAGAGTCTGTATCGACTTCCGCGATCTCAACCGCCATTGTTCGAAGGATGACTTTCCCCTTCCGGTGACAGAGCTGTTGATTGACGCCACGGCAGGGTTCCAAGCCCTCTCTTTCATGGATGGATACTCCGGATACAACCAAATACGGATGGCCCCTGAGGATGAGGATTTCACTGCCTTCAGGGCCCCCCAAGGTATCTTTTGTTACCAGGTCATGCCCTTCGGCTTGAAGAATGCAGGTGCCACCTATCAATGGGCGATGCACCACATATTCAAGCCAATCCTCGGCACACTGGTGGAATTCTACGTCGACGACTTGGTGGGAAAATCGCGCCAGCGTCAGGACCATCTCAAAGATCTTGAGAAAGTGTTCGGCTTCCTCCGGTGTCGCTGCCTGAAGATGAACCCATTGAAGTGTGCCTTCGGGGTCACCTCCAGGAAGTTTCTTGGCTTTGTGGTAAGATACTAGGGTATTGAGATCGACCCAGAGAATATCAGGGCGATTAGCCAGATGCCTCCCCAAGGTAACATCCGGGAACTGCAAGGGTTCCAAGGCCACTTAGCCTATATACGCCGATTCATCGCGAATCTGGCCGGAAAGTGTAAGCCCTTTTCTCGGCTAATGAAGAAAGGTGCCACCTATGTATGGGATAAGGAGTGTCAGACTGCTTTCAAGGAAATCAAGCAGTACCTGCTTCAACCTCCGGTTCTGATGCCGCATGTATCCGGGAAGCCGCTGGTCCTTTATGTGACTGCCCTGGAACGGTCCCTTGGTGCCCTTATCGCCCAGAAGAACAACGAGGGAACAGAGAATAGCCTCTATTACCTCATTCGCATGCTCCTCGATGCGGAAGTTAGGTATTCCCCCATCGAGAAGAGATTCCTGGCGCTCGTATTTTCCGTACAGAAATTACGGCACTACTTGCAGCACCATGAGGTACAGTTGGTTTCTCGGGTAGACCTGTTGAAGTATATCCTGAGCCGGCCTATGTTGACTGGCCGTCTAGCACGGTGGGCTGTGATTCTCCAGCAGTTCGACATCAGGTATGTTTCTTAGAAGGCCATCAAAGGGAAAGCATTGGCAGACGTTCTGGCTGCTCACCCGACCTCCGCGGATCAGCTGCTGGATCTAGGCTTTCCTGATGTGGCCGTCCTCTCGGTCGACCGTGCCAATCCATGCTGGCAGATGCACTTTGACGGTGCCTCCCAGAGCCCCACCGGTAGAATACTCGATAATCCTAAGATCAACAGTGTGGTCTTGGGTATCGTCTTCATTACCCCGGAGCAAGCCGTGCTGCCATACTCTTTCCGGTTGTCATAGGGTTGTACCAACAATGAGGCGGAATACCACGCCCTCATCACTGGACTCGAGTTAGCTCTCGAGATCAACGTGCCCCATCTGTGTGTGAAAGGGGACTCCGAGCTGGTCGTTAGGCAGATCAATGGAGACTATGTTGTCAGGAAGCCGGAACTTGTTCCATTGCTGGAGTGCACCCTCCTTCTGAAGGCCCAGTTCCCTTCTCGGCCAGAAATTGTCCATATTCCCCGGTCGCAGAACGGTCGAGCAGATGCTTTGGCCAGCCTGGCTGCGTCACTCGCGGAGCCTGAACAGGACAACCTGATCATCCGCGTGACGCACCACAGGCTCATCGCTCCCGTTATCCCGGAGGGAGATCCCGGACCATCGGTAAGTAATCTCACCACGGTTGCCCATGTGCCCGGAGTCCCGAGTACCACATATATGGCAGTCGAACCAGCCCCTGATTGGAGGACGCCCCTGGTTGAGTACCTCCAACATGGAATTCTCTCGTCGGATCGGGCCGAGCGCGAGCGAGTTCGACGCCGCGCATCGTAGTTTGTTCTCCAGAGCAGTCCCAGCATGGAGAAGATCCTCTATAGACGTGGATTTGATGGTATTATCCTTCGTTGCCTTCAGGGAGTTGAGATCCCACGAGTCATGCAAGAGGTTCATGCTGGTTCATGTGGTGCCCACCAGACTGGGCCAGAGCTGTCCCACCAGATTCGGAGGTTGGGATACTTCTGGCCCTCCATGATCCATGACTGCATCGAGTATGCCAGGAAGTTCCATGCGTGCCAGGTTCATGCGATCTTTGTGCATCGGCCGTCGGAGCCTCTCCATACAACCAGGTATTCATGGCCCTTTGTAGTCTGGGGGCTAGACGTTGTGGGACCTTACCTGCCGGCGACGGCTCGCCAGTGCCGGTTCATTTTGACCGCCACAGACTTCTTCTCCAAATGGGCAGAGGCGATTCCGCTCAGAGAGGTCAAATTCTGTTCTATCGCTGACTTCGTGACCTCCATCATCATTTATCGATTTGGAGTGCCTCACGCTATCCTCACGGATAACGGAGCCAACTTCCGAGAAGCCGATATGAAGAAGTTGTACACCAAGTACAACATTAGCTCGAACCATACATCTCGCTATCATGCGCAGGAGAATGGACAGATTGAGTCGTTTAACAAAACCCTCTCTAACATTCTGCAAAAGATGGTTGGTCAGAACAAGAAGAGTTGGCCGGACAAGCTCCCCAACGCCCTCTGGGCTTATCGGACGACGACTCGCAATTCCACCCAGATGACCCCTTATTCCCTTGTGTATAGAGCTGAGGCCGTCCTACCCATCGAGATCCAGTTACCGTCCTTACGCACTGCGATCTAAGACCAGCAAGCGCCGGACAGAGCTACTGAAGCCCGTCTAGTCGAGTTGGAAGCACTGGATGAGAATAGGCTTCGCGCTTTGCACAACTTGGAGAGGCATCAATGCAGAATGGCTCGAGCATTCAATAAGAAGGTTCACCTCCGCTCCTTCCTGCAGGGTGACCTAGTACTGGCCCTAAGTGCACCAATGATCCCCGGCAGGAAGCCGCCCAAGTTGGAGCCCATGTGGGAGGGACCTTTTGTCATCCACACGGTCTATCCCAATGGCGCGTACTCCCTAGAGACTGTGGATGGTGAGCGTGTCACTCCTCCCACCAACGCTAGGTTCCTCAAGCAGTACTTTGCCTAAGCGTCCATCGTCCCGCATGACGTTAAACTGCACTCCGTCTTGCATGACGCTAAACTGCACCACGTCCGAGCTACAAGACGTTAAACGGTTCAGCATTCATCCCGCATGACGCTAAACTGCACCACGTCCGAGCTACAAGACGTTAAACTGTTCAGCATTTGTCATGCATGACGCTAAACTGCACCTCAAGAACTATGTGCGGCTTGATTCCCATCCTTATGGGATACTTAGGACCGCCTGAACATTCATGTTTCAGGCACAGCCCCATCTTTCGGGAATTTCCATCCCATATCGGGCCCTTGGCCCAAGTGCCTCTGGGTATGCGACGTATGTTGTGAACGCGGGGCTATGCCCTCATTCACGTCGGTTTGCTCGCCACGCTGTACGCCCCCCACGTTTAGGGATGCCTTCCGCTCCCCCCTTTCTTTTTTCGTCCTGCATGACGTTAAACTGCAATTCAAGAACTATGTGCGGCGTGATTCCCATCCTAATGGGATACGTAGGACCGCCTGAACATTCATGTTTCAGGCCCAGCCCCATTTCCCGGGAATCTTTATCCGGCGTTGGGCCTCTAGCCCAAGTTCCCCTCTTTTTTTGCGAGGCGTATGACGTGAGAGGGGGATTATGTCTTCATTCACGTTGGTCTACTAGCCGCACCGTACGCCTCCCCCTTGTGTGGGACTACCTCACACCCCTCATTGTCCCGCATGACGTTAAACTGCACTCCATCCTGCATGACGCTAAACTGCACCACGTCTGAGCTACAAGACGTTAAACTGTTCAGCATTCGTCCCGCACGATGTTAAACTGCATTCGTCCGCGCTACAAGATGTTAAACTACCAAGCATCCATCGTCCCGCACGACGTTAAACTGCATTCGTCGACGCTGCAGGACGTTAAACTGCATGCTCCATCATCCCGCATGACGTTAAACTGCACTTCGTCCCGTAAGACGTTAAACTGCCTCTCAAGAACTACATACGGCTTGATTCCCATCCTTATGGGATACGTAGGACCACCTGGACGCTTGTGTTCCAGGTCCAGCCCCATCTCTTGGTCGATCACGGGGATCTGTCGTCCTTTGGTTTCTCTCAAGGTGAGTCCTCCTACCCTTTTCGTTGATCTGTTAGCACGTTTTGGGGTACCCCGGTCTATGACCTGTAGTGTCGGATTCAATCCCGACATGTCCTGTGTTACTTGTCGGGCCTCGTGCTTCCTCTTGTTTGGGCCTTCCTGGGCAGCAAATCGATATGAATCCTGCGCTTGAGCGGTTGATGCTCATTTGCTTGCCTCATCCTAGGCTGATGCGATCGGATGTTGTGTTGCGAATATGGTCAGCAACGTTCTTGATCACCATGTCAACTCTTTCAGGCTCTGAACATTGGTTGCGCGGTCCTTATCACACTCCGCCTCAGTGCGTTGTAGTGGAAGCTCGACACTCTCTCTTCATAACTGACCCTCAGTACACCTCAACACGTTAGGCAGGCCAACCAGGGTAATGGTGCCATTCGAGGCTCCCACGATATGAGCACCAATGATAGATGCTGATGTACTCCCTAAAGGCCATGTGTAGCTAGACCCTCATCCCCATAAGGAGGAAGGAGTCGCCCGAATAATCGCGTTCTGGGCCCAGCATAGCTGGAGGGTAGCATCTCTGCCCCACGGTTGATAGACATATGCAGGCCCCTATCCCAGGATCCTTCTCCTGGAATTGTGTGTGACCGCAGGGCTGGGATGTGTCCCCACCTCCGCTGGGTCCGCCGTATCGCAATAACCGGATTCCTCCATGGGCCGAGCCACACGACCTTAAACTGTGTTGCCTGGTCTTACCACACGACCGTAAACTGTGATCGTCTTGGCCGCCCGATGAGAAACGACACTGCATCGTGATGTTCTCCTCAGGGGACACTCACGTTGGGCGCTGGTTAATAACCATGCCATTTATCAATGCCTTTCATGGCTTGATTATTGTGGCGACGCCAGGGATTTCATAATCACAAGCATGTCGCTGCACAAAGAAAAACCATCCACCTTAAGGACAAACAATAAATATCAAATATCGCTTCTTCTGGGTGCGAGGGCCAGACCCGCACCCCTCCCCACGCTGGTGCCCGATTTTGTTGCGTCGCGCTTCAAGAACTACGTATGGCTTGATTCCCATCCTTGTGGGATACGTAGGAACGCCCGAATGTTTGAAACTTCGGGTCCACCCCTACCTCTTAAAGATTCCCCCTTCTCTTGGGAATCCACCGCCTTAGGGTCACCCTCAAGGCGTGTCCCTAGACCCCTTGCGGTGGTCCACCGGTGTCAAGAGTACTCTGGTCTATTGCCAAGAGGGTCAGGTTCAGCTTGGTCAGGTTCCTTCCACTTTTCAGGCTTCATGATCCACTTCATTCGGACCCATCGCCTACGCCCTGGGTGGAACCCCCGTGAGCGGTCTGGATACAATGCCTCAGTGCTCTCCCACCGATCCGGGCTGGTGCCCCCAAGGGCCTTGGGCAGCAAATCGATATGAATCCTGCGCTTGAGCGGTTGATGCTTGTTTTCCACCTCATTCCATCAACGGTCAGTGCGATATTGATGCTGCTTTTCCGCCACAGTCGGCAATACTCCCATATCGTTACGCCGGTGCCCCCAGTCTTTGAATGAATGGATACATGATTCACATTACGTTTTCCACCCCCCATTCTGACCAGGAAAAATCTCGGCACTCTTGACACTATCCCTCAGTGCATCTTCGCATATCCAGGGGATAGGACCACGATGTGGCGTACTTTGAGGTTCTTATGGTCCAAGCTCTAAGACCTTAAACTAAGATCTGCCCCTATGGTCCGAGCTCTACGACCTTAAACTAAGATCTCCCTAATCGGGATTCTACGTCCCGCATGACGTTAAAACTGCACTCTCAGAACTACGTGTGGCTTGATCTCCAGCCTGATGGAGTACGTAGGAACGCCCGGGCATCTCGACTCGGGTCCAGCCTCAGGGATCGCTAAGTCACGCCCCTCCTCGTCGCCGTTCGTCTGGCCTGGCTTCTGGTAGAGTGGTGCGGTTGTGATATTCTCCCCGATTCAGCTCGGGATGCCCCATTGCAATGATGGGAAGCGACAGTTTCCTCGTCAAAGAGGTTCTGTCTGAGAATTGGGGTGATTCACAGCCAGATTAGTGCATCCACCTAATACGCTTTCCCCACGGTGGTGCAATTTTGGGAGTGTTAGATTCTGTCTGAACAAATCATCACTTCGCCCCACGCTTCGCATGCCCTTTTGATCCGGATTTCCACCCTTGTGTCTAAAGGAACCCCCAAAGTGGTATTGATGATGACATGTGATACGCCTCCTACAATATGAATGATGACCTTCGGTCCATCTATCGCAGTAGTATGGTCGATTGATCCATTGTAAGCTTGCCGTCTTGGGCATTTCCTGGAAGGCCGACCGTCATGGATTTCTGAATTCGGGACACGCGATTCACCCTTTCTCATTTCCATATGTTCGGATAAAATCTCAACGCCCCTAGCGTTGTCCTGCTCGTGTGTTGGAACAAGTTGGGGGGATGGTACATTGATTAGGTCTGAGGTCTCCTTTCCTAGGAATGACCTCACTCTTTTCTTTAGAAATCCAGGCCCAATTGTGGATGCCTGAAGCTTGGTTAACGCTCCCACAAGACAATGAATTGTGGTTGAGCACGTTAAGCCAAAAGATGCAGATAAATATGTTGATTCATACAAATGGATCGAAGTATTGAGTAGCAAAAGAAAAATGGCAAAAACAAAACCCCTAGGGATTAGCGTGCTGAATGAGTCATTCCAATGCAGCTACCCTTTGGCTGGCGGCCTCCAGAGCTGCTTCTCGCTCTCTGCATGCCCTCTCTTCGTCGGTGGTCGCAGCACGCAGCTCGCCGATCCTGGCCTATGCACGCTCCTGCTCGACTTGATGTGTGACCATCTGGTGGCCCGCCTCCGTCAGCTATACCTGGGCGTCTTCCAGCTAGGCCGTTAATTGCTCCACAAGCTCAGTGCACGCTACGACGAAGGCCTCCTTCTCTGCCGCCTGCCCTTCGAGGCGCCGGACTTCCTGCTCCGCCACGATGATCGCCCGCTTGTTCTCCGACATGTCCCGTCATTGTTCGACGTTAGCACGCCGGCGGATCTCGCGCATCTTTTCGGCCATGAAATCACGGACCGTCAGATGGAGGCGTCGAGCATCGGCTCCACTGGCACACAGGAAGCGCAGCTAGGTTTGAAGCGATCCCATTCGCCCCATCCACTCCGATGAGGGTCGCTTGAGGAAGCGCTGGATGCACTCCACCCCCTGCGGCGGGTTATCCGGCTCTCCTCGACTTCCTCCGTGTCCGAGTCGTCCATCTCCTCGTGGTCGGCAGGCCGGTAGGCAGGGAAGGCAGCCAGCAGGTCTGCAGCAGGGTCCGCCCCTGGGATGTCCTCACAGGGGATAGGTTCCCCAACATCTGGGCGACCTTCTTCTCTCGCCCCAGCGGCGTTGACACCATCGTCAGCCCCCGACCTCTCTCCGATGGTAGCACCGCCGGCGTCCGTTGTCCCCTGATCAGCAGTTGGTGGGGCCGGCTCGGTGTGAGAAGTCTGTTCCGGAGCAAGCGGCATGTCTTCCACTGGCCCACTCGTGGATGGCCCGGGTTCGGTAGCCCTACGAGCCTCCAGTATTGAGGTCACTGCGTAGGGCATGCCGTGGTTAGTCACGGATTGTCAACAGCACGCACCAACAGTAAAGTAGAGAGACTTACGGGAATCCAGAGCGTCATCTTCCATTGTCCCGGCTGCCGCAGGAGCAATTGCAGCAGGGGACCCTTCAGCGCTTGTCAATTCAATGATGGGTGTCTGGCCCCCGCCCTGTCCTGCTGGCGCCTCTCCTACTCCTACTGAGGATGCCGGAACAACATCTGTGCACTCCTGAGGAAGGTGAAGAAATGGGTTAGAAGCTTCACAAGAGAATGGATGAAGCAGGTTGAGTAGGGATAGAAGAGGACCTCGAGGAGCTCAGTGATATCAATATTTCCAGAGCCGGCCACCTCGCCGCTCTCCCGCGGGCTCCCCGGATGGGACCTTCCCTCAGAGCCTTCATCCTCCCCCGTCTCCTCCTCTTCCTCGGAGTCGTCGTTACTATCATCTTCCTCCGGCGGCATCTGTTCTAGAGCAGGCTCTAGACCGAGCATCACCTTCACCAGAAGGGATGACTCCGCACGCTGACCACGTTAGCGCGCGTACTCGTCCATGGCCGTCAGATATGTATATCGCCGGTGGAAGTTCACCCTGTCGGTGACCTGAAGGCGCCCGACCTCTAGCAGATGGATTCCTTCTCTGGTTATCTTCTGCCAGATGGTTTCGGTCCCCAGCGACTGTCGCAGGGTCATCCAGGCCGACCACAGCGCTGGGAAGACTACATCGTGGGAGGGTTCGAGCAGACGCCTTATCTGCTTCCCGGGCCGCTCCCCGACCACCGCATGTGACCTCACTCTGGGCGCTGAAGTCGTGGCAGCAGCATGCGATGTGCCCACCGCCGAAGTCCCTGCCCGCGCCGGCTCCGCTGCTTGGCGCGCCTCCGTTCTCCCCCGCGTAACGGTGCCTCACCTCCTTCCTTGACGCCCGGTCTCCGCACAGGTGACCTCGAGCCGCCGAACTGGCTTCCGTAGAAGCCCCTCGGGGTACGCGATGGCCCAGTGTTCGGCATACTCGGTTTCCAAGCCTGCGTCGACCCCGGTAGGAGGGAGAGTGATGACATCGCCAGAGCCGAAAGTGACGAACATTAACCACATCTGGGGAAGGACGCAAGGGTTCGTCTCCTCCCGGACAGCAGTGAATACCCTCTTCGACATCCGTTGAAGGCACCCGAACTGCCTGGCGAACTAGGTTGGCACGTAGGGCTCGCAGATCACCTTCCCGTCGATCCGAGCCACGAGCACCCCGCCCCGCATGCTCAGGAAGTATTCGTGCTGCTCCAGCGGACCCTGTCCGTTGTCGATCATCTGGCCAACGGGAGTGGGGAACGGGCTGAAGTTGAAATTGGCGTGATTTCCAATCCGAATCCTCACGCCCTCCTCATTTAGGGTCATTGGAGCGACCCCCGCGATGTTCAGCAGGGAGGGTCGCAGGCCGTTGCCGGGAGGAATGACGGCGTTTGGAAACGTGTACCCACCGAGGTGAGCAGCCACCCAGCCGTGGAAGAATTGAAAGGTCCCACAGACCCTTCGTGGCGACCCCCCCTCGCGAGATGCGTCCCAGGATGGCATACAGTTTAGCTAGCACTGGGACCCCGAGGTTGTATCTTTTGTTGGCGGCCATGGCGCCCGCCATCACCAGTGTCGCCGGGTGGACGTCCATCCTCGCGTCCTGCACTGGCAGGAGCCACCCACTCAGGAAGGCGGCCATGAACGCTGCGTACCGGACATTTGGGTCCCGGGCCTCGATGACGTGGTACCCCCATGAGCGGTAGTCTCCCGTCTCCAGGACCCGCCAGTACGACCCGTTCCGGCTCCTCTGAGCTGCGGTCGGGCACCGCTTCCCCCTACCTGGCATCTTGACCGCTGGGTCATGCTCCAAGAATTGGATGAACCACTCATTGTAGGTTATGTCCTTGTGGAAGTCGTTGACCCCGAGCCGCTCCGTAGCCAAGTCCAGTAGATGCCATGTCAGGATGGGAGTCCGTGACCTGTCGCCCCAGGTGTTCCTCGGAGGCAGGAACTCATCGTATTGGTAACCCTCCAGCGGGATACCTCCGATGTAGTGGATGTCCCAGAGACCGATGCTGACCTCCCCATGGTGATGATGGAAGGTGTTGGTATCCGGGGACCAGCGGGTGAACAGCTCCGGCCCCAGCTCGGGCTGCTGGTAGAAGTGGAACTGTGACGTCCAAACCGCCTCACACAGGCCGATGTACCACAGCTCCTCCGCGAAGTGATCGTAGGTGTGGCGTACCCAGAATGCCCAGGCCCACTCACTGGTGAAATTGCCCCCAGACCACAAGTCCCAGTCCTTCAGCCAGCCCTTGGTGTCGTTGGTGACACTCTGGCGATACGTGCTCGAGTAGAGGGCTGGAGAGTTCTCCGCAGTAGGCTCACTCCCGGTAATGGTTCGCGTCCTCGGGTTCAGGACATAGACATCTAAGTGCCTGGTCTCCCTGGAAGGATGCCCGTTGTTGGTGATGTTATAGCGGGGAAGCTTGTCCTCCCGAGTCTCCCAGGTCCGTGGTGCATCAACCTCAAACCCTGGCACCGGAACCTCATCCAGGATGCCGTAGTTCCAGAGTGGCAGGTTGTCCGACAGCGGATACGTCTTCTGGGCCGGCGTCAGCAAATCGAACAAGTATTGATTATTGGAAACAATCTCCTTGGCTCTGTAGACCTCCTCGTTCGCTGTCATCTCAGCTCTGCGAATTGCGGCATCCCCCTAATTCACTTGATTCGCGGCCATCTCAGAAGCTCCGGGAGTCGTGTGGGTTAAGGGATGAGGCGTGCGGAATCGGAAGAGGCTGGTAGAGAAGTTTGGGAGTTGGCGCGCAATCCTAGTGGACGGCGTGCAATTGGGAAGTCTGTCGCGTAAAATCCTGGGGGTTCGCGCAAAAAAAGGCCGAAATCCGGATGGGTTTGCGCGCTGAATGGGTGAATTTCGCGCCGTCAATGGCAATTTCGCGCACGAGAGCTTGGAAGCTTGTCGCGCGGAAAGCCTGTGTACGGTACGGGGGACCCAGGGCCCCTATTTATAGGCGAGGCCGGGTGTCCGCACTGTGCGGAAAGTGCTTTGCACGACCACGACAGCGAATTTCACGCCCGACGCCCTTTTTGCGCGCCACAGGCCCACACCACCCAGGGCTTCGGCATTCTGTCATCTCCCTCGGAACCCGATCGTTGCGACCTCTCACCGATCAGATTCCAAGGGGGGGATTTTGTAGACGCCAGAAAAGTCCGTTGTTCCCAAACGAAGCTCCAGATGCGGAAAGCGAGGTCATATTTGGAGTCAGAACCACGTTTCGGAAGGCCCGAAAGCCTTGCGCGAAATATCGGAGGCCCGCGCGCAATATTGGATAGGCGCGCGCAATCCTTCCGAGATTCGCGCAATGGGGCAAGTCGGTGCGTAATTTTCCGCGCCCGACGTCCCTGCGCGACCGTATTGCGCGCTGGGCCCCTATTTCTCGCCCGCGCTGAATTGCGCTCCCGCGAACCGAATTGCGCGCCCGGGGTTGCCTATAAATACAAGGCGACCCCCAACGTTTTGAAGGTTGCCATAATTCGAAGGGTCGCTCGTGCACGCAATCCCGCCCCCTCTACGCGCAATTCTGATCTTCAGGTAACCTCTTTTATTTCGTGCATGCAAGCCTCGGGGTTCGCCTTTGCGCGCAACCCCTTTGGCTTCATTCCTTTGACCAATTCCTCACCCGAAGGCTTTCGCGCGCAAAAGAAGCATCTTGCGCGCAATTGCCCCCCGGGTGCGCGCAATCCAGCCCGATTGCGTGCACCCCCCCCCCTTACTAAGTGGCCATTCGTTAAAGAATGGGTTGTTGCCCCCACGCGCTATTAGAGGACCGGTGCGCGCAATCTCCACCTTGCACGCGCAAAGCGCTGGCCCAATTGCGCGCCAGCCCGCCCAATTGCGCGCCGACCCGCGGTATTGCGCGCCAAGATCCTCTTTTGCGCGCAAACTGCCAGGGTCGCCCCCTTTGACCCCTTGAGGGTAGCCGCCTGCGTGGCGCCCGATGATCTTCATCCCGGGTGCCCGCACCGTGCATTGTCTTTCTGTGCGGCCCTCCAGGCTCGCACGAAGTGACACGGACCCATCAGCGGCACTACTTCATCCGCGCTGCAAGACGTTAAACTGACAAGCATCTTCGTCCAACATGACGTTAAATTGTACTTCGTCTGCACTGCAAGACTTTAAACTATCAAGCATCTACGTCCGCGTGGCAAGACGTTAAACTGCCAAGCATCCATCGTCCTCAACACAGGACGTTAAACTGTACTTCGTCTGACAAGCCGTTAAACCGTCCGCTTCGTCCTCAACACACGACGTTAAACTGTACTTCGTCCGGCAAGACGTTAAACCGTCCGCTTCATCTGATCCCGTGCCTCGCACACAGGGTCCCCCCCGGTTTGGATGTGGCCCCCACCCGCTCGTCTCTGCAGGGATGTCGGTATTTCTCCTCTTTAGGGACGATTCATTGGAGTGGCCTTCACCCACGGGGGTAGGGTATTACAAACCCCTGGTTTCTTGTGGGGGACTGAACATGTGTATCTCCATTGTGCTTCCCCACTGCCGAAGCCAGTGGAGGGCGTGACAGGGATCGAGGTGTCTCTTACCTTCAGCCCAAGTCCCTCTTCAACTGAGCTTTGCCGCACTCAGGTTTCCTTAGTGCGTAAGTCCTGACAGAATGAACTACGTGGACTTTGATCCATGTCTCCTAAACAGGGTACATAGGAAGCCTCCCTGAGGTTCATGCCCACCACCTGGTCGTCTCGGTCGTATTCACGTCGGTTTTTCCATCAGTGGACCCCTCCCGGGTTCACATTCGCGTCGATTCACCTATGAATCCGCCCTTGTGGGGGACTGCACATGTGTATCTCCATTGTGCTTCCCCACTGCCAAAGTCAGTAGAGGGCATCACCGGGATCGAGGTCTCTCACCTACGGCCCAAGTCCCTCTCCAACTGTGCTTTGCTGCATATGGGCCTCCATAGAGTGTAAGCCCCAAACTCCAGCGTCCAGCATGACGTGAAACTGTGATCCACCCTGCCGTTCCATCCACCTCTGTGCGAGGTGGTTCGGTTCAATCCTCCGCCCGGCAGCCTCGACCTCCTTGTGAGTCGGCTTGCCATCGTCCAGCATGATGTTAAACTGTATATCCGAACTACGCTGACTTTGATCCGCGCTAACGCGCGGTACGTAGGAAGCCTCTACGGGGTCCAAGCTCTTCATTGCATCATCCACCCTGAGCCTTACCTGGGCCGCCACATCCCGGTGGGGTCATGCCACTTCATTCCACTCCACTTCACTCGGGAAGCCTCCCATATACTGGCCCAACCATCGGAGGTTCCCCGCAAGGGGTTCTGTCATCTGATCCACTCCTCGTGTTGATCAGTCTGATGCCGTCCCCGCTGGCCGTTAAACTCGAGGCATACCCCGTGTTAAACATGGGAAGCTGAGGAAAACCTTAGGTAACGCAGTTCCCCGTACCCAGCGCGGTATGCCTCAGGCCATCACGCTTTCAAGAAGCCCTATTAGGGACGGAAGTCAGACATGCCGAGTCGCAGTGTTAAGACACGCCCCCAACACCCAGAGCTACCCGGTCTCCTCACCGCAGGTTGCTGCCCCGACCAGACTCCTTGGAGCGTCTGGGTGGAAGCAGCATAATTAACCGGTGTCCATGAAGATATGGCACCAGGAAAGAGATTCATGAACATTCTTAAATCTATGAGGGAGACCCGAATTAGGCGACGAGTTCCGAGAAGACGTCCACGGAAGGAGGAGCCGACATCCCATCATCCCAGTTTTGATCAAGGAGCAGACGTCCCTGAATAAGGGACGGATGCCGCCCTCCTTTGGAAAGCTGGACTGCGGGGCCACAAGCCGCGCTCCCATCCCCTCGGGTCGACGGGCGCACGCGCGAACGCGTCCTGGCGGAACAGCGTCGGAACAGAAACCCGACGCACATCCGCACCGAAACAGATACCTTGAGGGATTTTTGACCAACAATATCCCAACTAAATAACCATATTACCATTCATAACTTACACATTAGAATGAACAAGTTCCCATTATTTAATTCTAAACTAAATTTCCATGTTAGTATTCAAAACACATAATTAATTCAACAGTTAAACTTCAAATAAATTCCATTACTAATTCAAGAATTTTTTAAACTCGGAGATTCCATTATTTAATTCAATAATTAACTAATTATTTAAATAAATTTAATTAATTAAAAAATTAATTAACCACATCATGTAAATTAATTAATTCTATAATTAATTAATAACTTAAATTATATTAGTCAATTAAACAATTAACTAACCCCACAAATTTCACTACTAATTCAACTATTAGTTTATCTCAGAAATACCGTTAATTAATTCACCAATTAATTGAGTACATCGATCACATTAATTAATTTTTCAATTAATTAATCAATATCCACCATATCAAAATATCATAATTAATTCCAGAATTAATTATCTCAATAACAAGCTCAATAGATCATAATTAATCACAAAACTAAATATTTCAATCCTCAAAACTCAATATCTCACAATTAATACTACAATTAATTATCTAAATCTATAATTTCTAAAATCCCCAATTTCACATTTCCTTAATTAATTAATTCACAAAATTAATTAATTCAGTCAAGAACAAAATTTCCAAAAATATAATAGAAATAATAAAATAACATATACATAATTTAAATCAAGACTTTGGGAATTGGATTATAAACCAACTGACTCGATTCGTTGACAAGCAGTCATCCAACAGAAATCCCCAAAATTTTAGCTGCACAACGACAAAGAACAAGATATGAATCTAAAATCCTAAATCAAGATTGAACAAATAAAGATATCTTAAATCTATATATATATATATATATATATTATAATATATCTAGATAAAAAACAAGAATATATCCAATCAAAATAAGAATACCAAACCCTATCTAAAATAGGAGAAGAAATTAGAAGGAATGAGAAACCAAGTGAGATGAGATCCTCTTACTAAGAAGGGTGCATATATTTGATATAGTCTTTAAATCACAAATAATATAGGACATTAAGACTTTTAATTTTTCTGGGAGGCACCAAAAACATTAAATATAATCTAGGGTCGAATAGAGGTTGAATAAAAGTTAAAATGGGGTTTTGAGTGATTAAAAATAAAATTTCTTGGTTATTTAAAAGGTCATTAATGGTTAGTTGGGAAGGGATTCATGGTTTCCCCTAACTATGAGCCTAACCATGTGCCTCTATTATGGGGCTGCACAGTTTCTCCTAAGAGGTTTCATGGTTTTAAAAACCGTGTGCTAACCGTGAAATTCCTCTTTCCAGTGTTACACTGTTTGATGGGTTGGGGAACATGGTTAGGGAAAACCATGCGCCAACCATGAATTTCTCTTCTCCCTTCCAATTGTCTGAAATTTTCTCCCAAACACACTCCAAGGTATAACCCAACCTAGGTATTCTCAAAAAATAAAAAAATTAATAGCTAAAATTAATCTCAAGTCATCATCAGGAAAGGTCGGGATCTTACACAAACAATTTCAATTACTCTCATGATGTATTCATCAATGGATTATTCATCTCTCATTATTATGTCTTTATACTTACTATTCCAAATTTCTATCTTTTCATCCTTCACTTTAGTATTCCCATTGAATATACTTTCTAGCTTATCCCATATACTCTTTGAAGTTTTGAAACCCATCATATTCATATAACCATTTTCTGATAAGGGCATAAGAATATAATTTCTGTCCTTTCCATCAACTTATATATTAATTTTATTAGTAAACAAAATAGGATAATATTTAATAATAGGTGTAAAACCAATTTTAGTAGCATCAATAACCTCTTGTCCAAAATATAAGAGATAAAGAATCATCTAATTTTTCCATCCAAAATAATTTTTTCCATCAAATGTAGGAATTCCTCTACTATTGATAGAATTTATATTATCCATGATAAGGATTAAATAAGGGAACCTTCCCTATGATTCCAATTAATGTTTCAAAGGATTAAATAAAAACGTAGAAGGGGGTTGAATCAGTTGGTCACTTTTATAAGTTGCAATACTTTTAAAAAACATAACCCTTGAAACCTGTTAATTTTTATATCCTTATTTTCTTTTAGTAAATACACATGCATGAAAATGTAGGAAACCAAGAAAATCACGTAAGATTTAAAAGGTTTTTCCTCAGTGTGACAACCTACATCCTGTACATATCCACTCTTGTGGGTCTATATAAATTCTCTATAATGAATAAGTGAATACAAATTGTGCCAACTCCCACTAGATAGCATCTATGTCTCAGTATAAATTATTATACTAACTCCAATCACCATGAAAATTTCATTACAAACAATTGAGACAAAATAAAATAATAAAGACTTTCTTGAAACTTCTCCACAAATTCTCTATCTAGAATCCTCAGTCTAATGTGGCAAGGCCTGATTCTCTCATTCCGATGGGGATTGGTTCAATGGATTTAGTCCAATGAATTTAGTCTAATAGAAACATTACGACGAACACATTATCAATATATATTACTCAAACTCTTCTCAAATTCTAAGTCATATATTCCTTAGTCTGGTAAATAAAACATTAAGATAACTAACCCTATAAAGAGATATCATTCCAAAAAGATAACTTTGACATGAATTCTATAGTGATCCACCTTTTCCAATCACATAAAAAAGATGTAAAGTAAGAATTTATTATTCATATATTAATAAGAATCCAAGAAATAAAAAGGCAAAAAACTGGAAAACTTTTTCTACTTAATTAAATTTAAAAACTTCAAGATCTACGCATATTTGAATTTGAATTTCGATGACATAAACTCTTCACATAAACTCTTCACAAATCTATTAAATTTCTTGGATAAAATACTATAATGGGACACATAGTACATAGACTTTTAAGTGAGAGAACTCATAAGAGGATGAGTCTTAGTATCATGAATTTCTCACTTGGTAAATACCAATATGAAAGATTATGATAAAGAATCACTGGTAGGAATTCCACATGTTTTGGTGTCATCAGATATTCCTACATGCGATCATGTGTAATGGTACATGGACTTTAAAATTGTCATTAATGAATTTTATAACTCATGCACTTAGATTTTATGATTAAAACCACGACAACATATATTCATGGTATGTTAGGTAACATTGTTTTTGTCATGACTCACATGTCATTAATGAATAACATAAAGAAGGATTTATCCCTTCTATATTTATGGAAGTTGATATCTCATCCATTTGATTGAAATATAACCATTGCATTAAATTCCATGTACATGGTGTAACGATGTGTTTATTTTAGATATTTAAAGAATGATGTACCAAGAAAATAGGTTGGTGACATAGATGTGCAACCTGCTTGATAAGATATTATGATAAAGGGATTATATTATATAGTGAGTGTTCATTTTTTGTTTCAATCATTTCAAAATTATGTTATTTCTCTTGGGTTCCATAACTCATTTCTAGATAGTAATTTTGGAATTTAGGAAATCTCTCTTGATTCCAATTAGAAAGAATCCTAGAGGGTCAAATTCTAAGTGTTTCTGATGACCTTGATTAAATACAATTTGAATTTAATTAATTGAATTAATATTATTCTCAAGATTGAGGTATAATTTTATTCATGTTTTACTGATTACAAATATATATTGATTAATGAAATATTTAAATTAAATAATTATTTAGGTTTTTAATAAAGTAAAGAAGAGTTTCAATAGACCAAGACCATGTCTATTAAATAATATTAATTAAAAATATGGTTATATAATATTTTTCAATGCTCGCGTTGGAGAGCACCATAGAATAATAATAAGAATATTATTATTATATGGAATGAGGTTTATTACAGTTTTTAGTATTTTTTAAGGGCTAGAATGCAATAAAAAAATATCCTAACTTAAAATCTACCCCAATAAATAGCCCGTTATGGCTATTGTGAAGGTAATTGAAAATAGATAGTTGTTTCAAATAATGAATTTTCATTTAACTCCTCCATCTCTCTCCCTCTCAAGAAAAATAAATGTTTGAGAGATTTATTCATGATTAAATAATTGGTGATCAAGAATGAACAACACAAGAAATTTTATTCCCCACAGTAGCACATAGATATAATTTAACATTTATCGGATATTAATGCAGCATGTGTGGATTTCCACTAGAGGGATTCTATTCATGGATACTCATAGCGCAATAAAGGCAATTTGAAAGGGTATTTTCATATGATTAACATCATTAATGAAGAAATATTCTGAAGATAAAGTAATCATTTTTTATGACATTAAATAAATTTTTTAAAAATTTGTTGTTCAATTTCCTCACTCTTGGTTTTGATCATATAAACATTAAAAGAAATTTTAATATATTTCCCACCACCACATGCTTCAACAACTCCTCAAACCATCATAAGGTACCACTTTTCTAGATCCTTTAGCAGTATGGATAGATCCAGGAGGAGATGTGGGAGCAGAAGTCTAATGTTCGAGCTCAGTGGATGTCGAGTAGTATGTACACACAATTCCAAGAAGTATGATCACTAGTCTCATGGCCATATCTTGATTACTTTCGATATATTGACTTTACATTCAATATTGAGTTGAAGAAAGTACAGTCAGGGGTTGTAGCAGCTTGATTAATGCACAAACACTCATTTTGTGATTTTAGATTTTATTATTTATTTTTCATTTATTATTTTCACCGAATAAACCAGTTAAACATGCTCACACTTTTTAAGGATGAATTACTGGTGTCCTACTGAATTTTATTACTCACACCTTGAATAAAAATATTGATGCACATTCAGACTTTATGTTTAGTGATTTTGATAAGGAAAAGGGACATGTGGCTGATGGATGAGAAAATGAGAATGGAGATGGTAGTATATCGAGATGGACTCTAGAGGACCCTGATGTTTTATTTATTTATTTAACAGCCTATTCTTACTCTAGTTTGGATTTCTACTTTAGAAGCCCATTTATTATTGTATGACATGTGTCTCATCTTTATGTTTCCACATAATTACTCTAGTTTCTATTATATTGTTTATTGTGTATTATTTATATTATGACATGTTACTATGGGTATAGTCTCCCCACTAATGGACTTAGACCCTCACTGCTAGTCAAAAACCTCTTGTGTGTGGGGAGTTATACATGAGGTCTTGTAGCACTCTAGTTCGAACCCAACATTTCAGGTGAAGGCATTACAAAAACCATTAAAAAAGACTCCATACTAAAAAGAAATACCATTATTAGTAGTGGTTTTTTCTTCTAGTGGAAGTAGTTTAAACCTTTGCCTAATTATTTAGCGGTGGTTACTAAAATCTCCATATATTTAATGTTATCTATTAATTTAATATTTTTTTGATTAATTTATCATTGGTTTTTTATGTGATTTTTTTAGAATTTAGCAATGATTTTCATTTTATTTAATGGTGATTTTTTTAAAAAAACATGAAAATAAAATATATTAGAAGATCCTAACAACTGATAAATATGTCAGTGGATGTTAGATTTATTGGTAGTTAATATTAACCACTGATAATTATGATTCAAATTCATTTTTTTAACAGTGGTTCTAAAAAATCAACTCTTAATATTGTTTAAAAAAATATACTTTTTAAAAATAATTAATAAAAAAGATATAAATATGAAAACTTTTACATGTAATAAACTAAAACATAAGTTCACAATAAACCCATCATATATACATCATACAACACTTAAATTGATGTTATGTCGATTCCTACATTTCAAAAATAAATCTATGGTAATTTGTCTATGATTTCAGGGAAATATGACAACATTTTCCTAGTTTTGACCCCCCGAAACATGTTTTTAAAGGCTTCAATAACATTATAAACTATCTACCAAGCCATTTTGACCACACTTAATATTATATTGACATTACTCATACACATCAAAAATAAAACAGTTGTGGTTGTCCCATTATTTGACATAAATCTGATGTATTTTTCTACGGCATTGATTGTTGCATGTTTTAGGGTTTTAAAATACTAAAAATGAATTTATGGGAATCCTAATAAAACCAAAAATCTAAATGACATTTTATCTGTTAACAAATTTAAGAAATCCACCTATGGTTATTGAATTATGATTTCATGGAAATCGAATGTTTTTTCCCTGGTTTTGAACCCGCAGCACATGTTTTTGAAGGCTTTGTTACCTTTAAAAACAGTTTACTAATCCATTACGACTACATCACACATCATATTGATGTTTTTTTAGTGAGTACATTTCAAAAATAACTAATTGCTATATTTACACTGAATTCACATTAATATGAGGTCATTTTCTCTTTTTTTGAATGTTACACACAGATTTTAGTGTTTTAAAACACAAAAAAACACATTTACGGGCATCAAGGGAAAATAATAACTTTGAATGATGTTCTATTGGTTCAAACATTTCTAAAATAAATCTATGGTTGTTTTACTTTTATTTCATAGAAATATACTGATGTTTTCCTAGTTTTGACCCCCATATACATGTTTTTAAATGATTCAATATCTTTAAAAATCATTTACCGAGTCATTCCGACCACACCACATGTTAGATTGATGTGTTGACATTGCTTAAATGTCAAAAATAACTCAATAGTTAATTTAGCATGATTTTACATCAATATCGGTTATTTTTCTATGGTATTCACCAGTATATTCTTCTTTTACTCTTTTAAAAAATTAAAAAAGTGTTTGTAGGAATCCCAGGAAAATCATAAATCATAATGACATTTTACCAGTTCCTATATTCCAAAAATTAATTTATAGTCATTTTTATATAATTTCATGGGAATCTGACAATGTTTTCCTAGTTTTGACCCTCTGACACACATTTTTAATGGCTTTTGGACCATTAAAAATAGATTACCATCCATTATGACCACACTGCATATCAGATTGTTGTGTTATCTAAGAATACACATCAGAAAAAACTAAAAAATGGTTTTTTCATGACTTCATGTCA
Organism: Viscum album; assembly: GCA_963277665.1. Taxonomy (NCBI): domain Eukaryota; kingdom Viridiplantae; phylum Streptophyta; class Magnoliopsida; order Santalales; family Viscaceae; genus Viscum; species Viscum album. The sequence continues at coordinate 954,590,743 of OY728148.1, read as the reverse complement.
ATCTGAGGTCTTTTTCTATTGGTTTGATTGTTACATGCATGTTTATGTGGTTTAAAACACTAAAAGCCCACTTATGAACATTCAAAAAAATTTGTAACACATAATGTCATATCATCGGGTTCTACCTTTCAAAAATCAATAAACATTTTCATCATATATGGTTTTATGGAAATATGATTAAATTTTCCTAATTGTGACACCCCTACACACATTTTTAAAGGCTTTGATGCCTTTATAATTTATTTACTAAGTCATTCCAACCACACATCACGTCGGAATGATTTTTTGTCTATGATTACCTATCAAAAATAATTCAATGGTGGTTTTCTTATGATTTCATGTAAATATGAGGTTTTTTTCTTTGGTTTGAAATATTATACACATGTTTTAGTAGTTTAAACACTAAAAATTCAATTACAGGAATCCCAAGAAAACTGTAACTTGGAATAACAATTTGTTGGTTCTTACATTACAAAAATTATCCATGGTTATTTTCCTCTAAATTCATGGTAATCCAACATCAGTTTTCTAATTTGGACCCACTATCATGAATTTTTAAAGGATTTAGTACCTTTAAAAACTATTTACTGAGGAATTTTGACTATACTACAAGTCTAATTGATATTTTTTAGATGAGTACATTTCAAAAATAATTTAATTGTAGTTTTCTCATGATTTTATGTCAATATGATACCTTTTTCTATGGTTTAAACCATTACACACATGTTTTAGTGTTTTAAAACACTAAAAATTCATTTACATGCATCTCAGGAAAACTATAACTCGAAATGATGTGTCATACATTCCTACATTTCAAAAATCAATCCACAATCATTTTCCTCTGATTTTATATTGATATGGAATCTAATTACTATTTTTGACCCCCCCTCCCCCCCACACAAATGTTTTTAATGGCTTTGGTACCGTTATATGCTATTTACTGTGTCAAAACTGAGAAAATGAGCTCGAATTATTTTCAAACATAAGGATAACAATAAATAATTTATTTTTTATCTGTAGTAATCAAACACACATCAATCCGGTGCAAGATGTTGTCAGTATGACTCGAAGTGCATGTTTTAAATATAAAAATGACATTTTAGTTTTATTTGAGGAAGTTGTATGTGTTCTTTGAAAATGTGTGAATGGTCTATGAAATTTAGAATTTACCATGATAGGATAAGCTATAAGGAATGAAATTTCTTTGGGTATCGTTTTAGTATTCCATTGAAACATAAAAACTAAATCATTTTCCATTTTCTCTCACCATTGATCCTATGTTTTCCTATAAGAGTCATGTTATCTCACTTTTCCTTTCAACCTTTAAATTTATCTTTGTGATTGCCTATAAATAGTTCTACTCGAACCCCCACTACGTGTAGTAATAACTGTTGATGACTCCCTACCAAAGAAAATTGATGGAGTAGGTCCAGAACCCATCCCCTGTATATGTATGGGATTCTCCTTCCCTAAAACAATTGAAACGTCATCGTTCTAGGAAAATGGTGATGATTTTTAAGGATTCACATCTTATATTTCTTGAATTTGAACCTGTTAATACAAAAATAATAGCAATTATTTTTTAAAATATTTGAACACCATAATATTATCTAATTAATAAATTTTTTATTACTATGTATTGTTATTTCATTACTATAAATACATAATATTGAAAAATAAATTATAAAAACAAATAATCCTTAAACCCAATTAATTTGGGTTGGCTTGATGTATCAAACGGTGCTAAATTGGAATCATTTTATCCATTTATCCAGCACCATTTAATTGGGTTTAAGTATTTTTTTGTTATAATATATTTTTCATTAATATTATTTTAGAGTAATGAAATAACATGAAATGATAATAGAAAATAATTACTCTAACATCTTCGGTAGGGTCATTTACAAAACTGATATCAGATTCCCTAGGCACTTTAAACCACATCTATGTATGGCCAAAAAGGTAACCTAATTCATTATCCTTTATAAATATTATAAACATGTTAGAAAAATTTTGACTTATAATAAAATTATATAAATAATAATAAATAAAATACAATCCTAAATTATTATTTTTCTAAAAAAACTCTAAGACACACTGATATAAAGAATGAATTATTTATCATGATTCATTGTATTGTTTTCAATAATTCCAACAAAAATAAAAACATTAATGAAAATTATATTTTTTTTTATTTATGTTATTACAATACTTTAAAATATGCAATTACCTCATGAGATGCATCTCTGTTAATATCGACAAACGAATTCCATTTCACATTGAGAAATTCATTCACACACTTTCCCATACATCTATCATGAGCTCAAAGATATTTCATTAAATTCATATCATAATATTCATTTAAAATCTCACCATTTCTTTCCTAATTTTTCCACTGTGCAAGGGCATCAAATAGAGCATGGGACAACCAAATAAAAAAACATCTAGAAATTAAAAACATAACACTGTATAAGTTTAATACAAAATTTTATTCAGGTCATGTAAATTAGTTATCAAGGGATATCAAATTAAATTAACATTAATTAAGTATCAAAAACCTCATTTTTCCAAGTTGTATGAATATGCCTCTAATATTTATAATTAATGGGAATTCTCATTGTATCACAAATAAGCTGCCTAATAATCTGCCCAAAGATTCTGGAAACATCATCAGTTGGCACCCCAAACTCATCAAATGGAATGATAATATTGAATTCCTTCAGGTATCATACATCTTTCATGTTAATTTTTTTATATCTTCTATTTTTATTTTTATCCATTTTATAAATGAATTAAACAATTAATAAAATATATAGTTTTTTTACAATGACATACATACCAGTAATAGTAACTCATCGATATCCACTAGATGAAGGGATGACCAACTGCTCCATAGCTGGAGGTGAATTGGATGGTGGGATACTAAAAACATATGGGGAACGAATGGCTCGCTGGTAGTCTCAAGTACAACTAAATCACTCAAATCCACTGAAGCTGAAGGTAGTTGTGGTGTGCTCCGAGATGATAACCAGTTAGGATTTTGAAATTTATTTGTTCTCATCATGATTTCAATATAATTGGTTCATATATATAAAATGTATAGAAAATTAAAAATTAATAATTTTTCAGATAACGAAAAAAGAAAAACTAGAACAATGTATATATGTATGAACCACTTATCAATGAGAAATTGTAATATATTTTCATTACCAATTTATACATTTAATTATCTTCATATTCATTATCTTAGTTATTATAAACCTCTATTAGGATGAGTGTTGCATTTTCACCCTCTATTTCATGTTCTATTTTTTACATATTGTTAGTAAAAAATTATTCAATGTTTTGTGGTTTATTAGGTTCACTGTCACGAAGTAAAAATTGATCTTCATCACTCATATCGTATAAGTCTCTCTAATTTCAGTGTAAAAAAATTCTAACCATCATGTATTTCATCATCCACATAATAAACTATCTTCACTTAGGAAGCCACGATAAATAGATCATTCTCTACATTCTCATTGGTATGGATAAATCGAGAGATGTTGATAGAATTAAAATGTAATGAATCATTAATTATACCCATATCAATATTAACCCACTTTATTTTGAATAAGACCACAAAAACTAAACCTGATAGTTTAATTAAATTATATCATCCAAATTTCCATAATATCCCACCTCTATAAGTGTAAATACAACACTATTTATATTTTTTAATTCTTCTTCCTGATAAATGGTATGAAACCTAAATCCATGAATATTGTAGGCATCAAATATCATATACTATCTTAGAGTACCTCAAGCCAAAAAACCAGAAAATTATTTGATATTTCAGCATGATCTTCAACATTCATTATATAGAGAAAAATATATAAAGATTTAGTTTTATCATAGAAAAAATAACTACTTGTCAATAATATTAATATGAGAGTATACTTACCTTTTAGGTGATCCATTTAACAATATCCTTATTAACATATTTTTTTAAATTCCATCTCATTTAAAGATCTACCGCTTAATCACTTATTTGTTTGACATCACAATTCTTCAATAAATGGGTCTGTAATAAGACAACTGAGAAGTATATATCTATGTGCTTTTAGAAACTCCAATTCATTCAGTGTAAAATTTGACCCCTTTTCAATTGGTTATCCAATAATTGGAAACATTGATAACTAGTTTTAAGAATGATAATTAGTAGAGATATCACAAAAACGTTAAACACGATTGAATCTAGGCTCAATCCCATCCAAATACTTTGAATACAAGATCAATCACTCTTTGAATAAGTAACCTTCAGAAATAGAGCATTTTGGTTGATATTTATTCAACATATATGATCTAAAATGACCTATATACCTGATGAAAAAAATAAGAAACATTTAAAAAAATTATGCAATAATTTAATAAAATTAAATTCAATAATGAAAATAAAAATAATATCATTGTACCTCTCAATTGGATACATAAATTGACAATGTTCTGGTTAACCAAGTTTAGCTTCTTCAACCAAATGAATAATCAAATGAATCATCACAGTTAATAATGAAGGTGGAAATAACATCTACAAATAAAAAAGTGTCAAAACAATTCTTTCTTGAAGTTCATAAAGCTCAATTGGCTTTATATTTTTTCTACAAATCTCTTTGAAAAAGGTACAATAGTTTATTTTTCAGTTAACATATTACAAAATTCCAATAAAAACAACCGTTCCATAAAAATACATGAGTTGTGACTTTTAATTCATGTAACTTTAACTTTTTTAGTCAATGCACATTGAAATATTACTTGTATATCTGTCTTGCACTTTTAAATTCTTTAAAGTTTGAATGAATACGCCTTTCTCTTAATTTTTCATTCTAAAAATAGTTGAAGGATAGTTTTTATTCTCATTTTCCCATAAATCATGCTTTATATTCATTAACTCCAAACTCATATGAGCATTATGGTGATCCTTTGATTTACCCATCTCATTAAGAAATGTGAAAATTACCTCGCCACAAAATCTTTTCTCAATATTCATTATTTCAAGATTATAACATATCAAATTAAACTCCTAATAAGGAATTTGGAAAAATAGACCCATTATATTCTTATTCCAGATTCTTCAAATATTGTACCTTGTACCCTTTTCCCTTTCCTTAAAATGATTATATTTTCCAAATTCTTCAATGGCACTCATTAATTGTCCCATGATTTCTGATCCTAATAACACTTTTAGTGGATTTCTCAGTTTAATATCTTCATTGAATTGTGTCTTTTTAAACCTATATTTATGAGAAGGAATAAAGAAATCAATGATGATGCATAAAAATCCTTTTCTTCTATGAGGTAATCGTAGATGAACAAAATTACAAACTAGTATGAGTGTTACAACAAGATAAATTTCCTAATCCATGAATGTTAGTAATTTTTTATATTAAATTAGCAAGTATTTTTAATAGTTTTATCATGGAAGTGTCATATGTTTCCATTCCATCATCTCATACTCCTCGAAATTATTTTATTAGAGGTTGTAGGTTTACATCAGTTCCATTTCTAGGCATTTTCTTTCTAGAAATAATCATCGAAATAACAAATAATATTTATGCATACACATCTATGGAGGTAGATTATAAGGGATCAAAACAACAGGCCAAATACTATAATTAGTACCTAAAGTTTAAAAGGGGTTAAAACCATCAGAATCCCATCCCAAACATGAATTCCTAAGATTTGAAGAAAAAAATAGATATAATGAATCAATCAATTTCTATGATGTTGAATATTTTGGATGTCTCATCAAGCCATCATTAATATCTTGATCATGTCACTTCATTTTGTATGTAGTCTTATGTGCCATGAATAATCTTTTCAAGCATCATATTAGAGGAATGTAATGAAATAAAGCTGAAGGATTTTTCGTATTTTTTTTCTTCTTGGGGTTACATTGATTTATACTCTCATTGTTGTTCATTGAATTTCATCTACTTTTATGACATCTTATTAATTCTCCTTTTTCGGACTCTTCTCCTTAGTAAAGCATGCAATCATTAAGGAATTAATGCTTCTTTGTATAATATAGTCCATTATTATTTATGAATTTTTTAATCTCATATAATGATGCAAGGATCATAGATTCACTAAAAGCATCATGAAGAAACTCTAAAATCATGTACATTTCTATGTCAATAATTACACAGAGACAGTTTATATTATACAACTTTGGTAGAAAATAAAACATTGAATACTTATCACAACTTTGATACAGTTCTTGATGCACGTCTTCAACTAATTCATAAGGCCCATTTTCTGGTCATTGAACTTATTAGAAGGATTAAAATTATCATGGTCAATTGAATGTTTTTTTGATCTATTGAAATATTAGACATTATATCCAGCAAAGACAAATGTTTCATTTGTCAAATTTCAAACTGAATTCCCCACTGGAGGGTCACTTTGTGTTTCGTTGATAGGATTATATTTGTTTTGAATTTCTATAACAATATATTTACCATGACAAATCCTACATATTTATTGATCAGAAAATTGTTTTTATATAAAATGATCATATAATTCATTTCTATTTAACCGTCACTAGAATTTTCAATCAGGACATACACATTTTATTCTACCATCCACTGATCAGTTTTTAATTACATAATATTTTTTTTCAAACTCTTGTCATAACGAGGTGTGTTTCGAGGTAAATTTATCCAACTTTTATCCATTGGTATTGGATTTTCACTCTTCTCCCTGTATATTCAGATATAAAGATATAAATGGTTAATCAAACAAGTACAAATAAAAGTAAACATCAATTAACTTCGTTAATCTTGTTCACCTAATTTATCCTATAATTCAATAATTATAGTATACAAAATCATGGTGAACATACATGTACACTCAGTATGTTCTTACTTTGAAAGTCTCATGCCAGTGTGGAAGAAGAATACTAAAACATTAGTGAATAATCATTAAATCAAAATGGTTTCCTATCCTCTAATCATCCATTTTCCAAAACTCACTAAGGCTAACTCACCAAGAATTCTTGAGGGATAAATGATTCATGCAGTTACATACTATTTATAACCCCACATACAAACAAGAATTCAACATATAAATGATTCAAGATCCCCATTTATAATAGGCATTAATGATAGTTTTGTGTATAGGATTCCTAAGTGATAAAATTTATCATTTGATTGTACAATATGATATACTACATATTGATATATCAAACCAATAATACAATATTAAAAAATTACACATTACGATTGGGGATTCCACTCTCCGAGAAATGGGGGAGAGGGTTCACCATTGGGGATCACCATCAAGGAGAAGGGGGGTCATTGTGGGGTCATCATCAGGTAGAAAGTGGGGTTGGGGTCATGAGGATCAAATGTGAAAGTGGAAAACAGGGTGGTCACCATCAAGGATGAGGGGTCAGTAGTCGGGGAGAAGTGGGGGAAGGGGGGAGATGTATGTTGTCGGAGAGAAGGTGGGATAGTTTCGGGGAGATATGGGGTCGAGGGTGAGGGGTGATCACCTACATTGGGGAGAGGAGCGACCAAGGGGGAGGGGTGGCCGCCGGTGTCGGGGATAGGTTGGGTAGAGGGGGGTAATCACTGGATATGGGGAGTGGCATGATCGAGAGTGAGGGGATGTTGGTGGAATTGGGGAGAGGTGGGATCGATGGAGTGGGGCGTTCACTGATGTTGGCGGAGGGGTAGGGTCGAGGGGGAGGGGTGGTCATCAACATCAGGGAGAGGTGGGGATGAGTGATTGGTGGGGGGTTGGAGAGGGTGGGAGTCACTAGCACCGGGGAGATTATTGATCGAGGTGGGGGTGGTTACCAGTGTTGGGGAGAGGCGAGGTCAAGATAGAGGGGTGATTGCTGATTTCGAGGAGAGGCACCGCCAATGGGGAGGGGCTGTCGCCAGTATCGGGGAGAGGCATGACCAAGGGAGAAAGGGGGTTAGGGCATCGAGTAGAGGGGTGGGGTTAGTTATTTTTTAAAAATATTAGCAGTGGTTTCATTGAAACCACCACAATATTTAGAATATATTTAATAATGTGTTTTTAGTAGTGATTATTAGAACTGTCACTAATAAACATTCACTGAGACCACTTTTTTTGTAGTTCTAGATAACATTGATTGACTGAATCTTACCCTAAAAGTGACATATAAATTTTTATTATTGATTCTAAAGCTATACAAGTCTCCAAGAAATACCATCTATCTAACCACTCAAAAAATTATATTTCTCTCACTAATTTTTTTTCTCACTTTATGAAATTTATCAACCATAGTATTTTTTTATTAGTTTAAGGAATTTGTCTCACTACAAGAATTATCACCCAACGGAATTTATTATTTACACTAATGAATTTTATTCACACCAAGATGTGTTATAGTATATACAAGCACAACATCATATTATATCTTCATATGGCATCAATGAATTTTGAAATGAAATAATTGAATCATTGTACCAATGTAACATCCCAAACCCAGATGTCACTCAACTGTGCCCCAATCCTGGTTGGCTACATGGCCTCAAGCACATCTTCCCAAATGCCAGAGGCTTATGACTAGCAGTTAGGGACTATGTGACTCATTTGGGGGACTATACCCCCATTACCTGAATTTATCACAATGGAAGTCAATCAGACTAAATAGTGGAAGCAGATTCAATAAGAAGACAATAGATAAAATAGACAAGCAAGACAAGAATATGTAACAAGCCAGAAGTGTCTCATATACCATGATGCAGATGATACATGTATCTAGAAAATATCCAAAATAGGTGCATAGAAATATAATAAAATAAAACGATCTAAAATCCAAAATGACCAAAAAGTTCCCCCATAGCATCGCAATCCTCATCTTAACCCTATGCTCCCGTGCTCTAAAACAATGATCAACAAATAATTTTAAGGAGATTTCCCCTACTATCACCTGTAACTATATAATCTGTTTGGGACCCCAAGGAGGCCCAAATAGGATGTAAGATAAACATCCCAATAGGTTTCCACCTAAATATCTATACAGTTCTAAGAAGTGCTATGAAATATGCTAAACATGTGAAAGTAAGTAGTAATTTATGTGTGAAAGCCCAAGGCATATAACTACTGCAAATAGGTAATACTAAATAGCCTCTTGTGCCTCCCCACTACAAGTTTTGGCTCCTAACAACGCATCAACAAGAAATATAAACAAACTAGAAAACCATTCCACATAACCATCCATATCATTTCCACACGTCCTCACCGTTTAAAGAAAACTATATAAAAACCCATCGCCTTGTCGTATAACCACAATAATATATCCCATAGTCATGCCATATAATGAAGTGTATATTAAGAAGGGCCGGTTCTATGGTACTGATGACCAAGGAATCCTCTTAGAGTCTAAGGAGAATCTCGATGGAAACTTTTCATAGGAACTGGTTGGAATCCTAGGAGCATGTGTATCAACTTGTCCTACATGAGTCGAAGATAGCTGGATCCAAGGGGTAGAAAAGCCTAAGGTATCTCATGGAATAAATACCAAAGGTTCATAATCATCCATGGTGTCCACTACTGCATTCCAGAACCATGGAGATCCATTCATGGAATCTATGTAAATTATCAATCATTCCATGCCTTTTACAATTTCAAACCATATGAGTCTACCCTCTCTTATAAACAATTAAATTCAAAACAATTCAATGGGTACACCCCACTCATTTAAACCATTACATCTCATTACTATACCCACTCATGTACTCCACATTCATTTAATCGTGTCACGTGGATATACCCACCCACATATCACCAATTTCCATTTAACACATCACATGGGTATACCCAACCATTAATCACAATTACCATCAAAACAATTAAACAATCTAATAACAGCCAACGAGTATACCCACTCATTGGAAAAGTTACATTTAAGTATCTAATAATGTTAGGCATGGAATATTATAATAACACAAGGTAAGGAGGCAATATATCTCCTATGTTTGTAATTCATCCTCATTTAAGTACAACCGAGCTTACTTAAACTCAGAAAACTCGAGGTCACACCCCATGTGTAGTTCATCAATGGTAAAAACCAAAGTAAAGGCATGGTGCACCCCATCGGTGTCCTTGGGGTGGGTCAGCAACCACAAACGTATCTCAAATACCCTAAGGGAGTCCCAAATAGGTCCTACATCATCTATTTCAGATTGACACTTTAAAATTGGGTCCGTGCTAAAACGTCCAATGGGCAGAAAAAAGATCAATAGATCTATAAAGAATAAAAAGTCAAAAGAAAAGTATAGACCACCTACCTTATCTCATTAGTGTAGTTCCCATCTTGTATCAAGTTATAATTCATCCTGGTTGGGAATAAATTTTAAGAACATATGAAGAACAAGAAATTAGGGCATAAAATCCTAAATCCAAACAATGCAACAATTGTTCTAAAGAATCAAGAATGGATAAAAAGGAATCAATATCGTACCATCATGGTTCCAACAAAAATGACAGGGAAAAAAATGGAATCCAAATGGGATCTAGATCTAAAAATCATGATAAGAAAGTTTTTAGGCTTCAAAAGAGATAAAAAAAGGCTTCTGTCCAAAAAATTGAGGTCCCTATCTATGTTTTTAAAAAATGTAGTCAGGAAATTACTTGCCAGGTAATTTTCTTACATGGTGTGTAATGCTCAGTTTTCCTTTAATGGGGTAAAACCCTTACACATTGTGAAAGTTCTTAGAAAAACCATTACATGTTATGAAAGTGGATTACACAGTGTGTAATCCAATTACACATCGTGTAATTGTCCTGCAACCGGTACACAACCTTCATGCCTGTTATTTCCCAAAAACAACCCAACCAGTCCATGACCAAGCTTAGGGTCTATGCCAAAAAAGAATTTAAAAGATTCATACATCCAAAAAAAACCTAGGAACTTACAATCTTACCCCCTTAATGAAATTCTTCCCCTAATTTCCCTTTCAAGGGTAGTCAAGGTCCATTTAAAATAAATTGTATCACTAACCACGTATGTCAGCCCCCCGCTCCAAAGTATCATCTTGTGAACTATCTTGCTTCCATAGAACCTGTACTAGAGGAATTCACTAACCTTGTATAACCTTCATTCTCCTATCAACAATAAAAATTATATGATCCTTGAAGGATGAATCAAATTGTAGCTCAAGCTCCTCGGGTTGAAAAGCGTGATAAGTGTCCGAATTATAATTGCGTATTTGTGATACATGGAAGAATTCATGCATGGATCAATACCTTTGAGGTAACTAAAACTAATATAATACTGATCTGAATCTCTCAAGAATCTCGATGGACCAACATATAGTGGTGAAATCTTACCCCGTATTAAGATTCTTCTATGTCCCAACATTAGTGAAGCACATAAAAAGACCCAATCCTTGGCCTCAAACTCTAGAGGTCATATACGATGATCAACATAAGATTTCTATCAAGATTATGTAGTATCCATCTACATCTGAATCAACTGGATCTACTCATAACTCTCTTTCATGAGACAAGGTCCCAGTAAAGCTACCTCACTTGCCTCTAGCTATCACAAGGGTGTTTTGCAAAGGCTACCGTACAAAGCCTCGTAAGGAAACATCTATATCATTTCCTGATAATTGTTATTATAGGATTACTCATCTAGTTGAATGTGTCTCTCCCAAGATCCCCCAAAATCCTGGACACATTTTCTCATCATGTTCTCTAGCACTTGTATCATACACTCTGACTGGCCATCAGTCTGAGGGTGGTGGACTGTGCTCAGAAGCACCCATGTACCCAGTGCCCTCTGAAAACTCTATAAGAAATGAAATGTAAAGTGGGAATCCCTATTTGAAATTATAGTGCGTGAAACCCAGGAAGTATGATTATCTCATAGATATACAACCTTACAAGAACATTAACATCGAAGGTATCATTGATCGGCAAAAAATGATCAACATTTGTGATCCCGTCAACAACAACCCACATTGCATCGTTACCTCAAGGCGACCTTAGTAAACCAGTCATGAAATCCATTATGAAATAATTTAATTTCCACATTGGAATAAGTAACTTCTATAAAATCATGGTTGTTCATTTATGTTCCACCTTCACATGCTGACAGGTGTAACACCTCATAACAAAACTAGATACCTCACTTTTCATACATGGCCATTAGTATTGATGATGTAAGTCATGGTACATCTTACTGACTCCGGGATGTAGTGCCCAAGATGAAGTAGGAAACTCCCACATCATATCCCCATGTATATACACTGGAACCCAAACACATCCATGGATATGTAAAATCTCATCAACACCTATGGTCCAACTGGGAGGAGGGTCCTCAACTTCCACACTGTCCCATAGGACTAGAACCTCTGAATTCGATAACTACCTCATCCATACTTTATCCAATAGGGTAGAGGTCACAACTATGGATGTTAGATATGTCTATCCCTAACTATTGTGCACCTCTATATAGATCTTAGAGAATAACGCCATAAGTTGCCACTCACTACTTGCCTATTGCACTGTCTGTATCTGAGTCCACGTGCTCAGTGCATCAAATATTACAATACATTTACCAGTCATGTATTCAAGCATGAAGTCAAAAGACTGTAGGTACTCCACCCACCATTTCTTCCTCATATTCAAATAATACTAAGTAAATATATACTTGAGGATTTTGTAGTCTGTATACACCAAAAAAATTATCTCCCAATAAATAATGTCTCCAATAGTGAAAAACATGAACAACTCCATCTAGATCAAGATCATGCATAGGGTAATTCTTATCACATGGCCTTAGAAACTGGGACACATATACCAAAACTATATCCCCCTACATCAGCACTACTCCCAACCCAATACTTGATGTGTCACAATTAAGGATGATACACTCGGTTCATCAGCACCATGAAAACTACTATCATGTTTGTGAGACAAAATGGCATACCCAGATACACATATAGACCACACCTACTATGAATGGTTTACGAGGTATGTCTGTGGGTCAAATATGTACATGGTTATATCTTAACCATAGTTCAATTTTCAATATTACTCGGTATCCTAGAATCTTATCAAACATTTCGTCTATTTTTGAAAATGGATATCAGTTTTTAACCATTAGATAATTCAAATTACGATAATCCCAAAATAGTCTAAGAGTTATATCCACATTTTTTTAAAATAGAACTGGAAAACCCCACAGAGAAGTATTAGGTCAGATAAAACCCTTTGCCTCCAAATACTCTAGCTTCCACTTTATTTCTTACAACTCTGCCATAGCCACCAAGTAAGTAGAAATGGATACTGGTGCATCTCAAAACACTAGTTCAATGGAGAAAAAATCCTATCTCTTGAGAGGTAAACAAGAAAATTCATCTCGGAACATGTCCCTAAAATGATTCAACATTAGAGGAAAGTCTACCTAACTCACTCCGTGATCATCCAAAATACAAAATAGCAATCTAGGTTGTCATTCTGCCCAACTCATGATGATCTAGTCAATCTCAACTCGCCTTGACACCCCATTCACCCTTGTGAGTAAACATTGCATCCTATGGTGATGTGAATGTTACCCTTAGGTGATATTAGACAATGTAAGATCGATAATATACTAAACAGTCCATCCCAACAATGACGTCAAACCCTAACATCTCAAAGACATAAATATCTCAAATGAAGTGACACCCACCAACCTCAAGGGGGTACTCCCTGCACTAGAGCACATCATCCATTATGATTACAAATATTATTTCTAGCATTAAAACTCTTTCAAAATACCACACAACAAGAACAAGGATTTTCACTATAGGTGCGAATATGAAACTATGAGATACACCTATATCAAAAAGAGAAAATGCGATAGCAGAGGCTATTAAGATCATTCCTCTCACTATGGACAGTATGAAAACTTTCTCCCCAAGGGCAGATTGTTCATAATATAATAGACCTACACCACGACACTGTGAAACAACCTCACTACTTAGAGTAGGTCCCCTTCGATGTATAGGAGTAATTGGTGTATGGCTACCTCAGCAAAGACCACTATTTATCCAGCCTGATCAGTCTGCATTGCTCTAGCACCCTGCTTGACACAGATCATAGAAACCTACTCTTGAACATGACATTGGAGATGACCCCCTACCACTCAAAACTGGAGGGAAGTTCCTACAAAACCATTGCATATAGAACATCCCTCCATAATCTCGGCACTCGACTGGGTCGTAGTCACACAGATTCTTCATGTGTCCTCTCCTACCACAGTAGTGAGAAAACACCGAGCTACTAGCACTCATAGCCTAACTGAGGCTTATCTCATGGGAAGCATCAAAATGGTGCTTCATGTCTGAAGATGTAGAAACAGTAGGTTGAGAAGAAACATTTCCCTACTCTATATCCTCAAATTCCGTCAGGTTCCACTCTGTAATTAGTGCCTGATTCACAATCTCAATGATAGAGGTCAACATGAACACGTTGACCTGGGATTTGATAGTATGTCAGAGGCCTTCCTCAACGCATCTCGCTCTCGACAGCTCATCATTAAGGTACATCAGTGAGAAACTATGCAACTCTGTAAAGTATGTTGAGTACTCTATAACTGCCATGGTTCTCTCCTCTAGACGCATGAACTCACTATCTCACTCTGCCTATAGTGTCTTGGGGTAAAAGTAGTCAAGGAATTAGGTTTGGAAATCAGTCCAACCCATATCTTGTATACTTTTAGACTTGTTAAAAACATCTCAACAGTACTTTTCTACTCCATTTATCATTTAAGGGGTGATATTGGCCCTCCTCTCAATGGGTGTCACCAGATGCTCGAAGATAGCTAGTGTGGTCGCAGGCCACAACTCAGAAGCTTGTGGACCATTATACCCAAAAAACGTGAAAGGATGTTGCTTCTAGAACACCCATGTCAACTCTTCCATAGTCATGGTAGGCTACGGTGCTCCTTGAAAAGTATTCATATAGAAAAATAACCCCTCGTGGAACTATGCCTCAACAACTATGTCTGAAATAGTCTATTGTACCACAAAAACCACTAAAAGAGGATCCACTAGTATATCATTGACCACCACCTTCGAAGCATGGTCATCACCTCCCTCTTGGCATACCATTGGAGGTCTCTATGGTGACATGCCTCTACAATTGAAAACACATGCCACAGAAAGGAATGATATCAATGTTGCTTCTCAAAACGTAGGACAGGTCAAAACCCTCCTAAAAACAAGTCATGAAACACAACCTAATACTAAATCTGTGACTGTATAAAAAACAACCACAACACAACTAGATACAATACCTCTCACCCACTCAAAATCCGGGTGTAGGTAAAGTCTATATTTTCCATTTATTTTCATCTAACAGTAATTATTTGACATGGTTTAACCAATGGTCCACCAAGTTCTGATCCTTGAGGACCCATAACACCTCATGAACCAAAACTTGATGCCCATATAATCCATACACATCAAATTTACATTAAAATTTTAATTTAAAAGGAAATTAATTTTCTATCTCATAAGGGCTCATACAACTTATAAATTGAAAGCTGATGTCACTTATCTATCCTCTGCACAAATTCTATCACAAAATCAGGAACAACTATTAGAGCACCTGTCATAATAGCTTGTGTCAAATAATTCTTCTTAAATGGCATGTCATAATGCATGATATGTGATTTCTAACAAGAGACTATACGATGCATGAGATGGAATACCCTCATCTCATCAGGTTGCAAAAAAATAGAACCCACAATTGCATCAATAGTATCAGCATAAATCATGTGTGTCACCTAATGGTGAAATCAAACCAACTGTAATAGTCAAAACCAAGATATATAAATTTCATTTAGGGTAATTTGGATTTTTCTTGTACATGAGTTAGCTACGTTCGAGCATAGCTCATTAATAAATTCCATTTTCCTTCATATCCCTATCTATTGTCTCAAAATTTTAAATCAAACCAGAATAGAAATTGTCTCTGATACCACTTTGTAACGTCCTGAACTCAGATGCCACTCAATAGTGCCCCATGTCCGGTTGGCTACATTGCCACAAGGGCACTCCTCAAATTCAAGATGCTTCCGACTAGTGGTGAGGGCCTAGTTGAGTTATTGTGGAGACTATTCCCTCATTACCAGAGTATATCATAGTGGAAGCCAATCAAATTCAATAGCATAAGTAAATACAATAATCAGACAATAGGTAAAATAGATAGCAATACAGGGATATATAACAAGCCATAAGTGTCTCATATACCATGATGCATATGATACATGTGTCTAGAAAATAGCCAAAAAATATACATTGAAATAAATTACAATACAAGTATCCAAAATTCAAAAAGATCAAAATGTGTCACAGTAGCATCACAAGCCTCAGCTGGGTCTCATGCTCCCATGCTCTAAAGAAATGATCAACAACTAGTGTTAGGGCACTTTCCCCTACTATCACCTGAAACCATATACATTGTTTGGGTCCCCAAGGAGGCCCAAACAGGATGTGAGATAAAAATCCCAGTAGGTTTCCACCCAAAGATCTATATAATTCTATGTTTCACTATGAAATATTTGAAACAAGTACAAGTAAGTAGTAATGTAAGTGTGAAATCCCAAGGCATATAACAAACGCAAATAAGTTATACCGAACATCCTCTTATGGCTCCCTGCAACAAGTGGCAGCTCCTAACAAGGAACCTATAGGCAATATAAACAAACAACATAGTCTTGTCGTAAAACAATCCATATCTTATCCACACAACCTTACTCTACAAAGAAAACCATATCAAAAACCCACGACCTTGTCATACAACCACAGTCATATATCCCACGATCGTGCCATATAATGCAGTGTAGACCATGAAGGGCTGAATCCAATGTATTGAAGACTAAGGAATCATCATCAAGTCCTAGTATCATCTCGATAGAAACTCAGTATAGGAACTGGTTGGAGTCCTAGGGGCATGTTTACTAGCATGTTCTACGTGAGTCCAATCAAGCTGGATATAATGAAAAAAAACTCGAGACATCCCACACAATCAAGACCCAAAGTGAATACTCAACCAAGGTGTCCACTAATGCGTTCCAAATCCATGGAGATTATTCCTTGGAATCTATGTAAATCATCAACCATTCCAAAAATTTAATAATTTCCAAAAATATGAGTCTACTCACTCATATATAAAATTACATTCAAAACCATTCAATGAGTATACCTACTCATTTTAACCATTACATCTCATGATTATATCCACTCATGTACTCCACTTCCATTTAATCATGTCACATGGTTATACCCACCAACTTATCACTAATTTCCATTTAACACATCACATGGATATACCCACCCATTAATCATAATTACCAAAAAACAATTTAAGCAATCTAAAAACAAATAACAAGTATACCCACTCATTTAACAAGTTCCATTTAAGCATTTAATCAATTTAGGCATGACATATTATGATAACACAAGACAAGGAGGCAAGACATCTCTGACAAAGAAACTTCATAGGAATATTTTTTTATCAAATAATGAGGATTTTTTTATTTTTTTTAATGATAAAACCCATGTATTTCAATTTTTTATTAAAATAATGTGTAATTTGAATTTTATAATTATTATGATAAAATTGTGGAAAGTACATAATTTGGGATTTTTGATAGATTTTTACCACAAGGGTATTTTTTTCATTTATCAAAAAATATAATTCAAAAATTACTGTTTTTTTTATAATAATGATTTTATTTCCTTCAGCTTCATATTTATGACCTAGAGCTGGCTCGAAGATCTATTAGTCCAAAAAATTCATTGAATTTGGAAAATTTTCCGGGCAGATAGTGTGGACCCCACCACCGTAACAAATGCACAAATTGGTCTCCTCACCTCTAGTTTAGGTTATTCTACCTGGGATATCACTAGTGCACATAGGAATGACTCTAAAACAATTTTTGGGTAGTTTTTATGACATTAAGGTTTTCATTGATCATTATACATTTGAAGGAACCTTCCTGGAAATTTCTGCCATAAGAAGTCGAATTAAATTAAAATTTCATACCTCCTTAATACAATTTAAAAATGTTCTGAAACGTGTAAGTTAAACAGAAAACATATTTAGGAACAACATTCATGAAGGAGTCCATGTGTTAATCGACCACTTATTGTTCCAACAATGTGCAAACATTTAGGGGATAGAATTCTACGTATAAAAGGAGGCTCTCGATTCCTTCCCAAATCCTCTTCTCTACACCAACGGCCACAAAGGGTTCTCAACGGGGCATGGGATGATGCTACACCTCTCTTACCACCGTATTTCTTGATTTTTTTTAATTTTAGTTTGGTATTATTTTTAAATTGTAATTCAAATTCTAGTTTTATCAATCCTTGCCTTTGTGTTTCACCATCCACTTTTCTTCATTTCTTTCGATATTTATCGCTTCTCTTCCACCCACTCCACCAAGTAATTTATTACTCTCATAAATGAGAGGATAACCCCAAGACTTAGACAAAGGAGAGGTGAAGGTGATTGTGAATTTTCTTTAATGGTTAATTTTAAGTTAGTAGATATATTTGAGTAGCATGCACGGGTAAGTTGAATGTCCCTGATGTTGTTACTACCACTGATAACATGCAACTCAACCTATCCATATTATTTTATTTAGTAATTTTTTCCTCTCTCAATTTGTTATTTCTTCACACATTGGAGTTGAGATAATCAATGGATGAAACAAATTCAATTGAACTGGGTCCTAGAAGATGACACATTCTAGACAAAGGTGTGTCACCAACTTGGATTAATGGAGGTGGTGTAATTGAGAGTGCTCAAACATTAAATGATATTACACAAATTATAAATAATGAATAGTAGTTCAAACATGAGATTTCGTGTTTTGATTATCAAACAGAAATAAAACATATAATGTATAATAACGATTGAATAGTTAAACATTCCCCAAATCCATGTTATTTCTTATTAATTCATTCTATTTATACTTGAATCTTAGTATAAATTTAGAATTATTTCTTCACATTTTATTATTTTA
Source organism: Viscum album (assembly GCA_963277665.1). NCBI lineage: Eukaryota > Viridiplantae > Streptophyta > Magnoliopsida > Santalales > Viscaceae > Viscum > Viscum album. Next base: position 954,571,698 of record OY728148.1, on the reverse strand, counting down.
AATAATAAAAAACCCAAAAATATTTTAATCACGTTCATCTAATAAACAAAACCACAAAAAGAGTTAGAATAGGTGAATAAAATAAATTATGTGTACTACATTATGAAGGATCTTCAAGAGAGACGACCCTGGTGAGCCACTGTTCTGCAGTAGGAAAAATATATTTATTTTTGTCCACACCCCACAACAGATGTGTGTCAAAACTAACGTTGTTTCTAAGGACCCAATAATTAGTTCATTTACTTTTTCTATTTTCACATATTGGTTATGTATCATTTTATTTCAAAAAACTAAAAAAATACTTCCATGATGTATTCAAATTCAATATATTATGCCTGGAAAAATTACCCATATGTGCAGCAACAAAAACAAGAAGAAGGTGAATATTTTAGAAGAGATCAGATGCATGAACATAGATAAAGTAGAGAAAAACTAACTAGAAAGTCTAATAGAGCTTTTAATTATGTTCATGCATTAATAGAGAAACCCAACCCTAATCCAGAGGAAGAACATGAGAATGTGGTGGAATAAATTTCACCAATTATATTTGAAATTAAAGAACCTGAGGAAGCAAGGGAGGAAGACGTATCTGCTAAGCTACCAGTGGGAGATCAATAAAGATTGGATGAATTATTGGTTAAATATGGGGAACTACCTAACTTCCCAATTAAATAAAAAGAATAATATTCAGCACCACTGAAGGAATAAACCACCCAAGTGGTGGAATTTGAAGTCAAGATGGAGGAGGCTGACTACCTACCTCCATCCTCGGAGAGTATACTCCAAGAGGCACTTACCACTAAGGCAGAGATTGAAGTTGAACCGACTCAAGGAGTTGACCAATTCATTGACTCTATCTCTTCTAATTTTATTGAATATGAATTCTATATCACTCCATGTGGTTTTGATTATATAGAATTAGACAACCTCAACTATGCCTTGGAGGATGAAGAGGAACCTCAATGGGAACATGTTGAGGATCATATGGAGATCCCGATACACATTGAATATTTATTGAAGGAAGTTCATGAAGATATGATAGTGTATTTTCCTAAGGAAACAATGAAAAAATATTATTTGATGGTGAATAATTTTATCTTGATACTTCATGTTTTAATATTATTCAAATTGAATTACACTCTGTCATTCCCATTGACTATTATTTTGATGAAGCATACCTCATGTAACAAATTTAAAGAGAAGAAGAGGTTGCACAAGTATTAGAAAAGAAAGGGGATGATTAATACATCATTCTACCCCAATCATGCATGATATAACTCATTGTAAAGGGGGGATATGATGTACTCAGTCTTAGAAGGATGAAGAAAATGCTGGTAAAATCCACATGCGGTAATTCAAATCAAAGAAGCTTTATCCTCTATTAGAATTTGGATAAGCGCAGGTTCATCCCTCTAGAGGCAGTCAAAATTCAGGGCCCACTTGGGGGATAATACCAATAATTATCATTACTATCTTTCTAGGAATTTATATTTCTATTTAATTTCGTTGAAATAATTTAGCATGCTGCCCCCTCCCTCTTTTATTTTGAGATTAAAGGAAATGATCATTGTGATTAATTGAGTAATTTTCTTTTGTACGATCATAACGGTAGAAGGAAGCCCCAGACAGTAAATGGGAAGGACAAAGTTTCATGGGAAATGCTTGTTCAATTTTAGTGTTTTATCTTTTAATCTCTCCAAATTTTTTTCCACAACGTGTTTTTATCTTTATAGTTAAAATTGAATGCCCACACTTGAATTCATGTTTTACTTGACCTATCAAAGAGGCATGAGTTTCTTAGGAATCATTTGATTCCATGTTATAGATTTCAATGTTTATATGATTAAATTGTTGAAATTAATAATTGAATTTTTAAAATGAAGCATGGATATTGATGTAATGACTCGTGATTTGAAGGAATTAATTTATTCATGTAAATAAAATTTATCTTCCATCCTTCATCCATTGAATTTCTGATGTTCATGTGAATTGGTTTATTAGTCATGCCATGAGTGATTGTCTAATGTTATATTTTCCCTTCCCAAGAGGATTTATAGACCAAGAACTTCCTATTTATTGTTGAGAATATTTCTTGGATGATCTTGGGGCATGTAACCGACAATAACTTTTATTGAAACATATCAAAGCTATAACTATGAAAAAACACATTTAAAATGATTGCAAAATCTTTTGGAAAGCCAATTTTCTTTAAAATACCACCTTTACATCAATCCTTCTCTTATCCCATAGGGACCATGAATGACCTATATAGGAATGATCCATGTTTCAAGCCATTTTTATCCATTCCTACCCACCTTTGAGTATTTTCATGATATTTCAATGTTGTAGTGTGGGGTTAAAGGGAATCATGGTAGATGAGATATTATACATTGTAAGTAATAAGTGTGGGGATATTATTGTGGTAATTGTAAAAGGTTGTGGAATCATTCATTATAATCTATTTTTCCCCACTTGAGTTAAAATAAATAAATAAAAATGACAAAAAGAACTAACAAAAAGAGAAAAGAAATGGGTTGTGATTTGGGATAACAAAAAATCACCATTTTTTAGACCGATGATCTTATGATCGTATGTGGTTAATTGAAGGATGTGAGATTTGATATAATAATAACTTTTGAAAAAAGAATAAAAAGTAAAAAAATACAAGAGGGTGCACAAATCATTCATTTTGCACACTTGATCATAACATTTTCTTTGAGTTTTGGGAATTATGTGTTGCTATTTTGAAGGGGATAATTTCATTATATTTTTACTATTGATATCATGCATAGCACTTAAGATATTAGCCTCCTGCTTGAGCCTTAATTTTTAAAGCATCAAATCCTACCAACCATAACTCTCAGAGTCAATAAAACCTTAATTGAAAGTCCTCATGATTGTATGTGTGTTTTTCCTTCATAAAGTGGAGAAAGTATTTCATCTACAAGCCTATGGCTATAGAGCATGTTCTCATGATATGAGAATTACTCTAATTTAATTGTATCATGAGTTATGAGAGAAAAGAATCAAAAGTGAGGTAAATCATGACTTGTCATGTTTAATAATAATTATTCAAAGATCTTGAATGAATGAAAGGATAAGTTCCATCAAATTTCAAAGGGTAAAAGTAAAATATGTGAATTATTTGTTTCTGTGAAAAATGGGAAATTAAATAGATATTTTATGCAGATTTTTGAAGGATTGATTACACATTGAACTTTTTTTTAATTTTATTACCTTGGAATTTAAATATTTGTAATATTGGTGTCTTTTGTTTTCCATTTTGTGATTTTAAACATGGGGACAAGTGTGGTTTAAGTGTGGGGGTATTTGAAAGAGCAAATTTATGTGCATATTTTTGATCAAATAATGATGATTTTCAATGCTTTTTCAATGATAAAACCCATGTTTTTTAATGTTTTATTAAAATAATGGGTAATTTCAATTTTAGAATAATTTTTAGAAAAATTGATAAAAGTGCATAATTATGGATTTTTGAAATATTTTTACCACAAGGGTATTTTTTCCATTTTGTAAAAAATAAAATTCCAAAATTTCTGATTTTTTAGTATCCTGATTTTATTTCATACAAATTTCTCTTCAGGTCCTAGAGTTGATTCAACGATCTATTAGTCCAAAAAATTCATTGAAGTTGGAAACTTTTCCAGGCAGATAGCATGGACCCCACCACCATAATATATGCATAAATCAGTCTCCTCACCTACCATTTAGGGTATTATACTAGGTATAGAACTAGTACACATTGGAACAACTCTAAAACAAATTTGGGGGAGTTTTTAAGTCATTAAGGTTTCCATTGATCGTTATACATTTGAAGGATTCTTCTTGGAAATTTTGGCCACAAAAATCCTAATTCAATGAAAATTCCACAACCCCTTAATCCTATGGATAAATGAGATAAATGATGGAGGGTGGATGGAAAAAAGATATACGAACAAATTTTATGAAGGGGTCCATGTGTGAATCGACCATTTAATGGGCCAACAACACGCAGAATTTTAGCGGATAGAATTCGGCCTATAAAAGGAGGCCCTCGACTTCTTCCTAAATCATCAGATCGACACCCACAACTAAGGAGGGATCCCATCAGGGCATGGGCTGATGCTTCTCTTATATTCCCCCCTTATTTTTTATTTTAATTTTTATTAAATTTTAATTATTTATTATTTTTCAATTGTAATTCAAATTTTAGTTTTATTAATCCACGTCGTTCTGTTTCTCCATCCACTTTTCTTAATTTATTTACCTCTCTCTATCTTCTCTTCCACCCACTCCACCAAGTAATATATTACTCTAGGAAATGAGAGGTTGACCCTGTGACTTGGCCTGGGGGGAGGTGAAGGTGATCATGAATTTTCTTTAAGGTTTAATTTTAATTTTGTAGATAGATTTGAGTAGCATGCATTGGTAAGGAGAATTTCCCCGATGTTGTGACTGCCTCTGATAACATGCAGCTCAACCTATCCTTATTCTTTTATTTAATCATTTTCCTTGTCTCTATTGTATATTTATTCAAACTTTTGAGTTGATATAATCAATGGATGAAACAAATTCAATTGAATTGGGTCTTGGAAGATGACACATTCTAGACAAAGGTTTGTCACCAACTTGGATTATAGGAGGAGGTGGAATTGAGACTTCTCAAACATTAAATGTTATTCCAAAATTTATAAATAATGAATAGTAGTTAAAACATGAGATATAATGTGTATATTATCAAAATTAAATAACAAATATAAAGGATAATAATTATTTAACATTTAACCAACCCCCAAAACCAAATTCTTTCATATTAATTCTCTTCTGGAAAGGGAGGTTTTCCCAATATCTGTAGATTACTTTTACCAACGGTTTATGGAAACCGTTTGTAAAAGCAGGTTAAATCATCTTTTCCCAATAGTTTTTCAAATCCTTTGGGAAAATTATACTCTATACCAACGATATTCTTAAACCATTTGTATAGATAGGTTTAAATCATCCTTTACAAATGGTTTTTACAAACCATTGGGAAATTGTTTCCCCAAATTCAAAGACGCTTGAACTCCCCCATTCCATGCGACTACAAACCAAAATATAAGAGAGAATTGGAATTTTCCTTACCATATGGCCAAAATCCTTCCATCTTTAAGATTTATTAGTTCTTAACTTGTATTATGTAAGTGATACTACATCTACTATTTTGGTTTTATGTTTTCATTTGGGTGAAGTGGAGATGCAGGATTCTGTTTACCCTGCGGCAGAAATTCGTCGTTCTGATCCATTTTCAAAATTTCTTAGTTCTACACTTCTAATGTGTATGTGATACTTTCATTTTAATGTTCTATATCTATTGTTTTGGTTTTCTATTTTGATTTGGGTGTGTATGACTTTTGTTTTCTATTTGATATGGGTGTGTGTGTTGGGATTCGACAGTGAATCAAATTTGATTCAAAATGAATTATGTGTTAATATCATCCATAAATTTTCAGTTCTTAGAAGCCTTGGTATTAGTGGGAATTTGGTTTTAATATCATCCATATTCCACATGATTCACATCATGGTAAGAATTTGTGATATTGTTGATACGATCAGAGAGAAAACTCATACACTCCAGGTTGTTTATAGTGGCATGGTTCGTCATGAGTGATAATTGGATTCCTAAGATGACTATACTAATATAACATTAGGTTAAATTAAATATGGTTCTCACTATACGTTGTATATTATGTGTCTTTCTTGGACAATACTCACTTTTATGATGGTGGGGTGCTTTTCACTAGCCAGGTTGGAATGTGTATACATCCATAAAAATGTTAGATAAGTCACAAGTTTAATTTAATAATCTTGTTATCATTGACATACATTATTATTATTCTCAAATTTTAAAATAATGGTTTTTGTATATACTTTATGAAATTAAACCTTTTTACAAGCCATGAAAAACTTATTAGTGTAGAAGCCTAAACTTTATCCACCCATGGGGTGCACTTGACTTGAGGAACTAATTGGGTAAGGAAAGGTATGACTATATAGGTTCCAATAATGATTTATTGAACATGAGTGAATGATTGGGGATGCCTGTAACACATAATGGGGCCTGAGGCATGTGCCTCCATTTGGGATGCCAATAAAGGGGACTTGAAGTCCTCTTTTTCCAATGGTTGTGTGAAACCATTTGTAAAACTCTTCCCTTTACCAATGGTTTGATTCAATGACGAGGCAATGAACCTTTATTGATGATTGTGAATTTCAAGTTATTGACATGACTCGCACTCTTTCCATTGATGAACCAGATGATTGGGTTGTAGCTCAAGAAGCTATGTTGAATTTTAGAATTTAGTGAGCCTCTTATATAGTACTACTTTCTAATAGTTGTAAGTATGTTTTTCTTCTTGATACACGACATAAATTACCGTCATTCGGTTTATGATTCGGTTATTATTTGGTATTACTGATTTGGTTATTTTCATCCATTTCCAATATTTTCCCATTTTTATCATTCTTCCACTTTTTAACTGATAATATTAAAATTGTGTAACTTAGTCAATGGGGGAATAGTCTCCCTCTAACACAGCAAAGAATCTCACTATTAGACAATACCATTTGGAATTTTGGTAGATGTGCTTGAGGCCAAGTGTCCATCTGGGTTTGGGTCACTAATGAGTGGAATCCTGGTTTGGGACGTCACAATTCCTGGATATCCTTTTTATATGTGTTTCTAATAAAATCCATACCTATAAATATTGAAGGTCCCTCTCCAAAATCAATTGGGACATGATTCAAGGAATACACCTACATCTTTCAGAGAGTGTATCCTAGTACATACCCTCAAGCCACCATAAATCTTCTGTTTCTTTATGTTTTATTTATCAGAATGGATTTTATATATTATGTTTTTTTTGGGTTACAAATTAGTTATTTATTTCTAATTACATCCATATTTGTTTTCATTGCTGTAAATGACACCCATTAAAGAAATGCGGTGAAAAAAGATGACTGAAAATAATCTTCACATGACACAGATGGGTGTTCCTCCACTCATCCATGTTGGGAGTATTTTATTTAAAATATATATATTTCAATAACTTATAATATCATGTGTTTACTTTTGTGTTAATTTTTTTTCAGGATTGACCCCCTATACGAGAGATATCTGATGAAGAGCCTGATATTGCTCCCAGTACAGAGGCTGGTGGTACGAGGGCTTGTGGTGCGAGAGTTAGACGATCCACTGGTCGTACCCGATTGGAATATTCCCCAACCACAAACATATCTTCTATGCCACATTTTGATCCTAGTGTGTCATTAGGGAGACATGGGATATTTATGCCTCCGATGTTTACACTACCAGTTGGCCAGACATCTGTGCTATCATCTTTTACTTCTGGTTCATTTTCTCTCAGCTATTATTGTCCACCTTCTTTGACTCCTGCTGCAACACATTTTGTGGCTGAAGAGCGTACACTGAGGGACACTCCACCTATAACGGATATTCCTTCAGCTTCTGCACATCCAGTGACTTCAATTGATCTGAATACCACCAGTATATTTATATAACTCTAACGATTTTTTATACCAAAATTTATTTTTATTATAACTTGTTCTGATATTTTTTTCATTAAAAATAGATTCATCCACTGATAGGAGGAAGGGGAGGGGGAGTACTCGCTTTCGTGCAGTATGGATCCGCCAGACACAGTTGATGGTTGAATACAATGATGAATGACAAATGATTGATAAATCTGGGTAGGAATGTCGGGGTTTTTTGGCGATGCTAGCCAAATACTCCGACATCATTCTGGTCAGCCCTCTCTCTTGGATACATCTGCCACACCATGTCAAGGATAATGTGTGGGCACAAATATGGGTAAAAAATATATTAGGTTTAATGTAGTTTTTTTGTTTTTATATGAATTAATATATTGGGTGTCAGCTTCAGTTTAACTTCCCTGATGGCGAAGGTGCATGACTAGCAAGTTTAAAGGAGCTAGGAGAGCTTTGGAGAGGTTATAAGCATGAGTTTTATGTTGGATGGTGTGATATACTGGGGATGGAGTTGGAGACAGTACCTATGCTGGATGACTGCCTGATAGAGGAATATCACCAAATGATTACCCATTGGTAGACTGCCAAACTTAAGGTATTAATACCTTTTGAGGTATTTAAATGACAGTTTTCATATTTCGCATTCATATTATCTTATTTATTATTAAACATTATTTAAGAATATTCTGAAAAAAACATTGATTCAAAGCAATACCTCCACACTTTGGGGTGCACTACTGTGTCAGATCATGAGAGGCAACTGGTACGATATGGTTGATTATAATCTTTCTTTAGGAATTTTCCTTTTTGTTGATTCCTACTTAAATTATGTAATTTATTGAATATTGAATATATGATTATACTTGCACTTTATATTGTTTCAATTACATTACAGAAGAAAAAATTGAATATTGAAGGATGTCTCCATCCAGCAATTTTTTTTTGCTCGAGTAGAAGGAAAAAAGATGGAATTGTGGTTAATGAACCGAGACAAGAAAAGATTTTAGGTTTTAATTTATTTATTTAAATGTTTAATATATATTTTGAAATTTAATATTATATTAATATTTTTAATATGCTGATTTAGATGCCCTTGATGCCCAGGAGCCTGACAATTTAGGGCCACATGATCATTTATATCAGGTTTTGGGAGATGAGAACTCTGGTCGATTACACTGCCGACCTGGTAAGAATATAGTCCCAACGAGGTATTGGTCCTCTACAGGTATCCATCCTAGTACCACCGAGTTGGAACAAGTCAAGGATCATGCAATAAAGTCTGATAAAAGGGTCATAGTGTTGGAAGAAGAGGTTCAAACAAGGGATAAAGAATAATGAAACTGATCAAAGCTTTATCATAATCACTTCTACCAGAGGCTAGCGTGGCTTGTCAGACATATATGTCGCTGATGGGTGCATTATCCTATGCCTCAGTTGGCAGTTTTAGTGGCGGTCGAGATGATGATGTTCCTGGTGATGACGAGGATGCTGAAGAGGACGAGGGAAAGGATGAGGATGAGGATGAGGATGAGGGTGAAATGGGGCCGAGGGTGAAGATGGGGTCGAGTATGAGCATGGGGAAGATGTTGAGGATGATGATGAGGACAAAGATGGTGGCGAGGATGAGGTTGATGATGACAGTGGTGATGGGGATGGTGATCAGGGGCAGATTGATCCATTACATTTTTGAATTCTATATAACTATTTATTTTTTAACCTGGTTTTTCACTCTGGTATGATATTTTTGAATAAAACATAACTCTTTATTTTTTTACCAAATTTGGATGCCTAATAATTTTATAATGGTTTGTGGGGCTTCTGGGGTTTGTTCGGAGCTTAGAACCCCTTTTGGTGTAAAAAACACTATGTATCATAGTTAGTAAAACATTTAAATCCATACCACAAGGTATCTACCAACTATATAGGGATATATATTAGAAGCAATGTGCATGAGTTTCCCTAACCATGCACCAGGGGATTCACATCACGTACAATGTCTATAGTTTTAGTATAAGATAATATCACTATAGTTGCAGGATTTGCCCAACTGTCATACGGAAAACCGACTAAACACATTCGGATTGTGTTGATAATTTAGGAAAACAATCCATGAGTCATATGTGACATGTACGAGTCAACTACACATCAATCTAAGGCACATTGTGGCTGGTATCACTCAAAGTGTCTCTCTTTTTTTTAAATGGACACCCTTTTAAGAAAATACAAATGGCGTACAGAAAACTGACCAAACATATTTGGATTGTGTTGATACTTTAGGAAAATGATCCATGGGTCATATGTGATGTGTATGACTCAATCCCACCTCAATCCAAGGCATAGTGTGGTCAGTACCACTTAAAGTGTCTCACTTTTATTTGAAATGGACAACATTTTAAGTGAAAACAATAAATGACAAACGGAAAATGGACCAAACATATTTGGATTCTGTTGATAATTTAGAAAAATGATCCATGGGACAATTTTGATGTGTAAGAGTCAACCCCGCATCAATGCGATGCATGGTGTGTCTAGTACCACTCAAAGTGTCTCACTTTTATTTGAAATGGACCAGATTTTAATTGAAAACAACAACTGGCATACCGGAAACCGATCAAACGCATTTGGATTGTGTTGATACTTTAGGAAAATGAAACATTAGTAATTGTTTATGGGTACAAGTCAACTCCACCTCAACCAGAGGTGTCGTGTGACTGCAATGGCCAAAAACTCACTCCGAGTGTCATAAATGGCTAAAACATGCATTTTACTATCAAATGCATGCCGAAAGACATCGGAATGACTTGAAATCACACTAAAACACCCTAATTATTATTCATGATGTGTACAAGGAGACATAAAATCATTAAAATGTGTGGTTTGTATGGCACGACTGAATATGTGTTTTTTAGGTGTTTGGTGCGCTTGAAAAGCATGCGTGGGGTGGTCAAAACCACTTGAATGACCTCAGAATGCCATGAAATTGAATCAAAAAAATGGTAGGTTAATTGTGAAATGGTAATCTATACGACACATCAATTGGAGGTGTCATGTGATCGTGCTTGCTGAAAACGCACTATGCATGTCGTAAATGGCCAAAACATGCGTTTAATAATCAAATGTTTTCCTGAAGACATCAGAATGACTTGAAATGACACAGAAACACCCTAATTATTATTTTTGAGGTGTAAGAGGTGACTTCACACCATTCGGACATGCGGTTTGCATAGCACAACTGAATATGTGTTTTTTAGGTGTTTGGAGCGCTTGAAAAGCATGCGTGGGGTGGTCAAAACCAGCCGAACGATCTCGGAATTCCATGAAATCAGACAGAAACAAAGGTTGGGTGAATTGTGAACTGGTCAGCTTGAGGGCACATGAATCGGAGGTGTTGTGTGACCGCAGTGGCCGAAAACGCACTCTGTGTGTCAAAAATGGCCAAAAAAATGAGTTTAACGGTCAAATGAATGTTGAACGACAACGAAATGACTTGAAATCACACAAAAACATCCTAATTAGTATTCTTGAGATATATGAGGAGATGACATGTCATTCGGACGTGTGGTTTGCGCAACACGGCTGAATATGTTTTTTTTATGTGTTTGGCATGCTTGAAAACCGTGCATGGTGTGGTAAAACCCAGCCGAACGACCACAGAATGCCATAAAAATGGATGAAAACAAAGAGTGGGTGAATTTTGAAATGATCGGCCAGACAGCACGTCAATCGAAGGTGTCGTGTTACCACACTGGATGAAAACGCACTCTGCATGTCGTAAATGGCCAAAACATGTGTTTAACGGTCAAATGCATTCCGAACAACATTGGAATGACATAAAATGATGCGAAAAAACCCTTTTTATTATTCTTGAGGTGTATGAGGAGACGACACATCATTCGGATGCACGGTTTGCAAAAAACGGATGAATAAGTATTTTTTAGGTGTTTGGCGCACTTGAAAAGTATGCGTGGGGTGGTCAAAACCATTTGAATGACCTCATAATTCCACGAAATCAGACGACAATAAAGGGTGGGTGAATTTTGAAATGGTCGGTGAGATGGCACATAAATCGGAGGTGTCGTGTGACCGCGCTAGCCAAAAACGCACTCTGCGTGTCGTAAATGGCCAAACATGTATTTAACTATAAAATTCATGATTAATGACATCAGAATGACATGAAATAAAAAAACACACTAATTATTATTCTAGAGGTGTATAAGGAGATGACACATCATTCAAATGCTTGGTTTGCATGGAACGAAAAAATATTTGTTTTTTAGGTGTTTGGTGTGCTTGAAAAGTGTGTGTGGGGTGGTCCAAACTAGTCGAATGACCATAGAATTCCATGAAATCAGACGAAAACAAAGGGTTGATGAATTTTGAAATGGTTGGCTAGACGACACATCAATCGGCAGTGTCGTGTGATCATAGTAGCCAAAAATGCACTCCACCTGTCGTAAATGGCCAAAACATGCATTTTACGGTCAAATGCATGCCGAACGACATCGAAATGACTTAACATCACATGAAAACCCCCTAATTATTATTCATGAGGTGTATGAGGAGACGACACATCATTCGGACACGAGTTTTGTGCGACACGACTGAATACGTGTTTTTAGGTGTTTGGAGCGCTTGAAAAGCATGTGTGGGGTGGTCAAAACTATTTGAAAAACCTCAGAATTCCATGAAATCAGACAAGAACAAATGGTGAGTGATTTGTGAAATGGTCGTCCAGACGGCACATCAATTAGAGGTGTTGTGTGACCGCGGTGGATGAAACGAACTTTGCGTGTTGTAAATGGCCAAAACATGTGTTTTACGGTCACATACATGCCGAACGATATCAGAATGACTTCAAATCACACGAAAACACCCTAATTATTATTCTTGAGGTGTAAGAAATGACGGAACATCATTCGGACCCACAGTTTGCACGGCGCAGAAGAATATGTGTTTTTTAGTTGTTTGGCGCATTTGAAAAGCAAGCGTAGGGTGGTCAAAACCAGCTGAACGACCTCGGAATTCCATGAAATCAGACAACAACAGAGGTTGGGTGAATTTTGAAGTGGTTTGCCAGATAGCACATCTATTGGAGGTGTCGTGTGACAGCGGTGGCCGAAAACATACTTCGTGTGTCGTAAATGGACAAAACATACGTTTAACGGTCAAATGCATACCGAACGACATAGGAATGACTTGAAATCACATGAAAAGGCCCTAATTATTATTTGTCTTGTGTATGAGGAGACAAATCATCATTCAGATTAGCGGATTGCACGGCATGGTTCAATATGTGTTTTTTAGGGGTTTGGTGTTCTTGAAAAGCGAGCGTGGGGTCGTCAAAATGGGATGAATGACCTCAGAATGCCATGAAATCAGACGACAACAAAGGGTGGGTGAATTGGGAAATTGTCGGCTAGACGGCATTCCAATCGAAGGTTTTGTGTGACCACAGTTGCTGAAAACACACTCTGCGTGTCGTAAATGGAAAAAACATGTGTTTTACTGTCAAATACATACCGAATGACCTCGAAAAGACTTAAAATCACACAAAAACACCCTAATTATTATTCTTGAGGTGTACAAAAAGATGAAATGTCATGTGGACACACTGTTTGCACAGCATGGTAGAATATGTGTTTTTTAGGTGTTTGGCGCGCTTCAAAAATGTGTTTGGGGTGTTCAAAACCGACCTAATGGCCTCGAAATACCATTAAATTGGACAACAACAAAGAGTGGGTTATTTTTGAAATGGTTGGCTATAATACACATCAATATGTGGTGTTGTTTGACCGTGGTAGCCAAAAATGCACTTCGGACAACCCCCCCCCCCCCCCCCCCCCCGACAGCCCACACCCCGGACAGCCCCCTCACCCAATGATCCATGGATAATTTGTGACAGGTATGGTCAACCCCACCTCAATCTGAGGCATGGTGTGACTGGTATCACTCAAAATGTGTCGCTTTTGATTGAAATGGACAAAATTTTAAGTTAAAACAACTACTGACATATGGAAAATCTTCACAAGCCTACACATAGATTCTTTAAATTAAGGGATAAAAATTAAAATATGGTCTATTAGTCATACGTTATTAGAATAAAATATTCACAAGGCATAGATTGAAACAAAATGGTTCATAGTATATATTGAAAAACATGAATTATATTAGGAATGAGTCTCGACATCCCATCATGAACATGCACCAACACTCATGTTATAATTTTCAATCACGGGTCTTTCGTTCTATACAATAACATAAAAAAATTAATATCATATAGTGATTTCATATGAAATCTATGAACACTCAAGAATACCATATAACAAATTGTTCAATAACGCTACACATTGGTTCTTGAAAAATAAGTTTCAATGTCTCATAAAAATACCCCAATGGTGAGGAATACATATGGTGACACCATAGCCCCATGGATCACCTCAATCCCATCCTTAAACCGTGGGTTCTAGGACAAATCCAAAGTCCCTTTGGGATCCCAATACCAAATACTTAATTGATTATTCATACCCACTACCCAAGATGGGGATTCATCTCACATCACACCTAGGAGAGCAAATTTAAATTAGCCACATACCCCCTTATTCTAATTGAAAAGTCTATGAAAAACATGTAGGCTATTTTGGTAACCCATCTCATATGTCATGATTGGCCAATGTTTCCCAATAACACATCATGAACCATTTATACATGGATACATAATCATTATAGGAATATATACATCCCATGTGCTTTCTATAACTCATCTTAGGTCTAAGCACATAACCACTACCATTTTCTATCTTATGGGTGTCATGATCCTTGCCACTCTACCCATGTTTTTATATGGGTTTTAAGATACACAACTCAAGACCATGACTAAACATCCAATGTTCTTCCTATAAAATGTATTTTTTTTCTTCTGTGTGTATTGGTGTTGTGGTTTGAGTGAAGAATGAATTCTAAACTTGGAATTCTCTCATGGGTGTTATTTCATTTCATATAACATTTAGGCTTTTTCACTTATGGGTGTTATTGAATTTGAATTTCTAAATTTCTAAATTTCTAAATTCTGGAATGAATTCTAAATTTTGAATACTTTGGATGGGGATTTTTTATTGGTGTTGTTGCAGGTCTGGAGAGGGTTTGTTGTATTGTTTCAGGTCTGGAGAGGAGAGAGGGGCCAGCTACTGTGGAGCTGAGCAATTGTATACCAACGGTTTCAAAACCATTGGTATAGATACTATAATATAACTATACCAACGTTTTGTTATAACCGTTGGTATAGGTTTATACCAACGATTATAACCAACCCGTTGGTATAGCCTTATGGCTTGCCATATCCCCTCTATACCAATGGTTTTAACCATTGGTATAAGTGTAACACACATATACCAATGGTTTACAAACCTATGGTATTTGTTATACTTTAACACACATATACCAACTGTTTGTAGAAAACCGTTGCAATACCTTCTATTTTGACACCTATACCAACGGTTTTCACAGAACCATTTGTATAGGCTTATTGTCATGCCTCACTTCTCCACGGTTGAGGGAACCATTGAGATACTATATACCAGCGTTTTCTATACCTTTACAAACGGTTTAAAACCATTGGTAAAGTGTAAAATTCCAGTTGTATTTCATTCCATCTAGACTTGCATCTTAGAATAAATTTAGAATTCTTGCTTCACATGTCATTATTTTTAATAATAAAACCCCAAAAAGATTTCAATCACTATCATTTAATAAAAAAACGATAAAAAGAGATAGAATTTGTGAATTAGATAAAGAATGTGAACTACATTGAGAAGGATTCTCAAGAGAGATGACCATGGTCTGCCACCGTGATGAACTAGGAAAAATATAATTATTTTCATCCACAACCCATGACTATCGTGCATCAAAACTGAAGCTATTTTCGGGGATCCAATCATTAGTTCATTTTCCTTTTCTATTTTCACATCTTATTTAGATTTTATTTCATTTATAAACTAAAAAAGCTTCTAGGATGTATTCAAAATCAGAATATTATGCATCGAAAAATTACTCACAGGTGCAGCAACAATAACAAGACGAAGATGGATATTTTAGAAGAGCTCAGGTGCATAAAATTAGAAAAAGCATTGATCAACTAACCAGAAAGGCTGATAGAGATTTTGATTATATTTGTGCATTAATTGGGAAACCCAAACCAAACCTGGAGAACGAACATGAGAAAGTGGTGTAAAAAATTTGAAAACTTATATTTGAAATTGAAGAACCTAAGGAGGCAAGGGTGGAAGACGTACCTACTGAGCTACAAGTGGGAGATAAAAAAATATTCGATTAATTATTGATTAAATGTGAGGAACTACCTGACCTCCCCATACAATACAAAGAAGAATATTCAACACCACAAATGGAAGAAACCACCAATGTGGTGTAATTTGAATTCAAGATGGTGGAGCCCAACTACCTGCCTCCGTCCTCAGAGATTCTACACCAAGAGGCACATATCATTAAGGAAGATATTGAAGCTGAACCATCTTAGGGTGTTGAACTATTAATTGACTCTATCCCTTCTAATTTTATAGAATCTGAATTCTACATAACTCCTTGTTGTTTTGATTATACAGAATCAGACAATCTCAGCTATGCCTTGGAGGATGAAGAAGAACCTAGATGTGCTCATGCTGAGGAACATATCGATCTCCCTGAATATGTTGAATATTTATTGATGGATGATGATGAAGAGATACTAGTGGATTACCCTAAGCAAACAGTGACAAAATCTGCATAATTTGATGGGGAAGAATTTGATCTTGATACTTCATGTTTTAATATTATTCAAATACAATTACTCTCTGACTTTCCCATTGACTATTCTATTGATGAAGCATGCCTCGAGGAACCAATGTAGGGAGAATAAGAGGTTTCACAAGTAGAATCCAAGAAGGAGGATGATTCATATTTCATCCTACCCCCACCATGCAAGATATACCTCATTGTTAAGGGGGTGGGGATATGGTGTACTATATCCCTTGATCATTACTCACCTAGAAGGATGAAGCACAAGCTTGGAAAATCCACATGTAGTGGTTAAAGTCAAAAAAGCTTTATCCTCCATCAAACATTCGATAACAACCGGTACTGCCCTCTAGAGGAAGTCAAAATTCAGGGCCAGCATAGGGGATAATACCAAGATTTATCTTTACTTTCTTTATAGGAATTCATATGTCAATTTATTTTCTTTGAAATATTTTAGCATATGGGCCTTCCCTCTTTTCATTTTGAGCTTAAATTAAATGATCATTGTGATTAATTGAGTAATGTTTTTGGTAGGATCATAACCGTAGACGGAATCCCGAGACAGTGAACGCGAAGGACCAAGTTTCATGGAAAAAGGGTGATCAATTTTAGTTTTTTATCTTTTAAACTCTCCACATTTTTTTCCACCACTTGTTTTGAGCTTTAAAGATTAAATTTCATGCCCAAAATTGAATTCAGTTTTTACTCAACTTATCTAGGAGACATGAGTTTCTTAGGAATCCCGTGATGCCATGTTTTAGATTTCAATGTAGATATGATTAAATGATTGAAATTAATAATTGAATTTTTCAAATAAAGCCTGGATATTGAAGTAATGACTCATGATCTGAAGGAATTAATTTATTACTTTAAATGAAATTTCCCTACCATCCTTCATGCTTTGAATTTCTGAAGTTCATGTAAATTGATTTATTAGACATGCCATGAGTGATTGTATATTGTTATATTTCTCATTCCCTAGAATATTTCTAGACCTAGTACTTCCTATTTATTCTTGATCATATTTCTTGAGTAATCGTGGGACATGTAACCAACTATAACTGGTATTGAAACTTTTCAAATCTATAACTGTGCAAAAACACATTTAAAATGATTGAGGCATCCTTTGAAAAGCTAATTTTCCATAAAATACTACCTTTACATCAATCCTTCATTTAGCACACAGAGACCATGAATGACCTTTATAGGAATGAGTCGTGTTTCAAGCCATTTCTATCCATTCCTACCCTCCTCTGAGTATTTTCATGATATTTTAAAGTTGAAGTGTGCGGGTAAAGAGAATCATGGTGGACGAGATGATATACATTGTAAGGAAGAAGTGTATGGGTTTAATAGTGGTAATTGTAAAAGGTTGTGGAATCACTCATTATACTCTATTTTTTCCCCTATTGAATTAAAAAATGACAAAATGACAAAAAGAACCATCAAAAAGGGAGAAAATGGGTTATGATTTGGGAAAACCCAAAATCACCAATTTCTTGACCGACGATCTTATGAGCGTATATAGTTAGGTGATTGATGTGAGGTCTGATATAATCATAACTTTTGAAAAAAGAAAATAATGTAAAAAATAAAAAAAAATATTCAAGAGGGTGCACAAATCATTCATTTTTCTTACTTGATCATAACTTTTTCTTTGAGTTTTTGGAAGTGGGTGTTGCTACTATGAAGGGTATAATTTCATTATATTTTAACTTTTGATATCATGAATAGTACATAATATATTAGCCTCCTCCTTGAGCCTTAATTTTTAATGCATCAAATCCCACCAACCTTAAACTTCATAGTCAATAGAACTTTAATTTCAAGTCCTCATGATTTTATGTCCATTTTGTCTTTACAAAGTGGAGAATGTAGTTTATTTATAAGCTTATGGATAAGGAGAAAGTTCTCAGGATATGAGCATAACTCTACTTGAATTGTATAATGAGTAATGAGAGAAAATAATCAAAAGTGAGGTAAATCGTGAGTTGGCATGTTTAATAATAATGAATCAAGGAGCTTGAATGAATGAAAGGAGAATTTCCATCAATATTCCAATGGTAAAAGTAAAATCTGTGAATTATTTGTTTCTTTGAAAAATAGGAAATTAAATTGATATTTTTCAAATTATTTGAAAGTTTGATTTCACATTGAATTTTTTTTTAATTTAATAGGAATTTGAATATTTGTAACATCGGTGTCCTTTAATTTCTATGTTGAGATTATATTCTTGAGGACAAGCATGGTTTAAGTGTGGGGGTATTTGAGAATGAAAATTTATGTGCATATTTTCTATCAAATATTGAGGGTATTTTAATTTTATTCAATTATAAAACCCATGTATTTCAATGTTTTATTAAAATAATGGGTAATTTTAATTTTAGAATGATTGTGAGAAAAATTGAGAAAAATGCATAATGTTGGATTTTTGACCGATTTTTACTACAAAGGTATTTTTGTCATATTTTAAAAAATATAATTCCAAAATTCATGATTCTTTTTCTTATAATCAAGATTTTATTTCGTTCATCTTTATCTTAATGACATAGAGTTGATTCAAAGATCTATTAGTAAAAAAAATTCATTGAAGTTGGCAATTTTTCTAGGAAACTAGAATGGAGCCCACCACTATAACAGATGAAACAATCAGTATCCTCACCTCATATTTAGAAGCTTCCACATAGGATAGAACTATGACACAATGGTCCGACTTTAAGACAAATTTGGATGGATTTTGAAGTCATTAAGGTTTCCATTGATCGTTATAAATTTAAAGACAACTTCCTGGAAATTTCGGCCATAAAAAGTCTTATTCAATGAAAATTCCCTAACTCTTTAATCATATGGCTAAATGAGCTGAAATTTAGAGGGTTAATGGAAACCAAATTATTTAATAACATTTATGAAGGGTTCCACACATTAATCTAACATTTAATAGGCCAACAATGTGCAATTTTTCAGAGGATTGAATTCTGCCTATAAAAGGAGGCACTCACCTTCTTCCCAAATCATCAGCTCGACACCCATAGCTATGGAGGGATCCCACCAGGTCACGGCCCACTTCTTATGCTCTTTCCCCCCTAATGTATTATTAATATTTTATTTTAATTTTATTTTTCTATTATTTTTCAAATGTAATTCAAATTTTAGTTTTATTAATCCATTCCTTTTTGTTTCTCCATTCACTTTTCTTCATTTCTTTCCCTCTCTCTCTCTCTTCTCTTCCACCCACTCCACTGAGTAATATCTTACTCGTAAAAATGATAGGATGACCCCGAGACTTGTCCTGGGGGGAGTTTATGGTGATCATGAATTTTCATTAATGTTTAATTTTAAGTTTGTTGATAGATTTGAGTAGCATGTACATGTAAGGCGAATGTCACTAATGTTGTGACTGACTCCAATTACATGCAACTAAACATATACTTATTCTTTTATTTAATCATTTTCCCTCTCTCCATGTTTAGTTCTTCACACGTTGGATTTGAGCTAATCAATGTATGAAACAGATTTTATTGAACTCGGTCCTGGAAGATGACACATTCTAGACAATGGTGTGTCACCAACTTGGATTAAATGTGGAGGTGGAATTGAGAGTGCTCAGACATTCATTGATATTCCAAAATTTCTAAATAAATAATAGTAGTTCAAACATGAGATTTCATGTTTGTATTATCAAACTAAAATAAAACATATAAAGGATTATAATGATTTAACATTTAACCAACCCCCAAAACCAAGTTCTTTCTTATTAATTCATTATATTTAGACTTGAATCTTAGTATAAATTTAGAATTCTTCATACACATGTCATTATATTAAATAATAAAAAACCCAAAAATATTTTCATCACTTTCATTTAATAAATAAAACCACAAAAATTGATATAATAGGTGAACTAGATAATGTAAGTGAACTACATTGGGAAATATCTTCAAGAGAGACCACTCTAGTCAGCCACTATGTTGCACTAGCAAAAATATAATTATTTTTGTCCATACCCCGCGACAGGCGTGCATCAAAACTAACGTTGTTTCCAAGGAGATAATCATTAGTTTATTTACTTTTTATACATTCACATCTTAGTTATATGTCATTTTGTTTAAAAAAACTAAAAAAAGACTTCCATGATGTATTAAAATTCAGAATACTAAGCATGGAAAAATTACTCATAGGTGGAACAACAACAATAAGAAGAAGATAAATATTTTAAAAGAGCTTAGGTGCATGAACTTAGAGAAAACATTGATAAAATAACCATAAAGGCTGATAGAGATTTTGATTATGTTCGTTCATTAATGGAGTAACCCAAACCTAAACCAAAGGAATAACCTGAGAAAGTGGTGGAAGAAATTTCACCACATATATTTGAAATTGAATAACCTGAGGAGTCAAGGGAGGAAGACTTACCTGGTGAGCTAAAAGTGGGAGACCAAAAACGTTTGGATGAATTCTTGATTAAATGTGAGGAACTACCTTACCTCCCTATACAATAAAAAGAAGAATATTTATCACCACTGAAGGAAGAAACCACCCAAGTGGTGGAATTTTAAGTCACGATTGAGGAGACCGACTAAATGCCTCCATCCTCAGAGAGTCTACTCCAAGAGGAACTTACCACTAAGGCAGATATTAAAGCTGAATCAACTTAGGGATTTGAACCATTCATTGACTCTATCACTTCTAATTTTATTTAATCTGAATTCTACATCACTACTTGTGGTTTTGATTATACAGAATCTGACAATCTCAGCTATGCTATGGAGGATAAAGAATAACCATGATGTGCACATGTTGAGGAACATATATAGATCCATGGACACGTTGAATATTTATTGAAGGAAGTTCATGAAGAGATTATAGTTGATTTCCCTAAGGAAATCATGATAAAAGATTCTTACTTTTATGGGGAAGAATTTGATCTTGATACTTCATGTTTAAATATTATTCAAATATAATTACACTTTGACTTTCCTATTGACTATTCTTTTGATAAAGCGTGCCTTGAAGAACAAATGGACATAGAAGAAGAGGTTTCACAAGTAGCAACCTAGAAGGAGGATTATTCTTACTTCATCCTACCCCACCATGCATGTTATATGCCATTGTGAAGGGGGGGGGGATGGTGTACTCTATCCATGGTTCATTACTCACCCAGAAGAATGAAGAACAAGTTGAGAAAATACACATGTGGTGGTTCCAATCAAAGAAGTGTCATCCTCTATCAGACTTTGGATAACAGTTGGTACTGCCCTTTAGAGGTAGTCAAAATTCAAGGCCCACTTGGGGGATAATACCATGATTTATCTTTACATTATTTCTAGGAATTTAGATGTAAATTTCCTTTATTTGAAATAATTTATTATGCGGTCACCTCCCACTTTTCATTTAAAGCTTAAATGAAATGATCAGTGTGATTAATTGAATTATTTTTTTATAGGATCACGATAATAGAAGGAAGACCCAAAATGTGAAGGGGAAAGACCATGTTTCATGGGAGAAGGGTGTTCAATTTTAGTATTTTATCATTGAAACATTCCACATTTTTTTCCAGAACATGTTTTGAGATTTAAAGATAAAATTGCAGGCCCACACTTAAATTCATGTTTTACTCGACTTATCTAGGAGACATGAGTTTCATAGGAATCCTGAGGTACCATGTTTTAGATATCAATGTTGAAATGATTAAATTATTGAAATTAATAATTGAATTATTAAAATGAATCATGGATTTTTAAGTAATGACTCATGATTTTAAGGAATTAATTGATTCATGTAAATTAAATTCACCTACCATCCTTCATGATTTGAATTTTTGATGTTCATGTGAATTGATTTATTATTCATGCCATGAGTGATTGTCCAATGTTATATTTCCCACTCCTAAGAGGATTTATAGACCATTTACTTCCTATTTATTCTTGAGCATATTTCTTGAGTGATCATGGGACATGTAACCGACTGGAACTTGTATTGAAACTTTTCAAGTCTATGACTGTGCAAAAGCATATTTAAAATGATTGAGGTATCCTTTAAAAAGATAATTTTCCATTAAAATAACACCTTTACATACATCCTTCTTTTAACCCATAGATACCATGAATAACCATTATAGGAATGAGCCATATTTAAATCCATTTTTATCCATTCCTACCCTCCTCTGAGTATTTTCATAATATTTTAATGTTGAACTGTGAGGGTAACGGGAATCATGGTGGATGGGATGATATACATTATAAAGAAGAAGTGTGGGGGTATTATTGGGGTAATTATAAAAGGTTGTGGAATCGTTCATTATACTCTATTGTTTCCCAAACTTGAATTAAAAAATGTCAAAAATGACAAAAAGAAGAAAGAAAAAGAGAAAAAAATGGGTTGTGCTTTGGGAAAACCAAAAATAACCATTATTGAGACCGATGATCCTATAATCCTATGTGGATATATGATGGATGTGAGGTTTTATATAATGAAAAATTTCCAAAAAAGGAAAAAAAGTACAAAATAAAAAATATATTCGAGAGGGTGCACAAATGATTCATTATGATTACATGATCATAACCTTTTATTTGAGTTTTGGGAAGTGGGTGTTGCTACTTTGAAGGGGATATTTTCATTATATTTTTACTTTTGATATCATGCATTGTACTTAAGAGATTAACCTCCTCCTTGAGCCTTAATTTTTAATGCATCAAATCCTACCAACCATAAACCTCATAGTCAATAGAACCTTAATTACAAGTCCCTGTGATTTTATGTGTTTTTTATCATTACAAAGTGGAGAAAGTAGTTCATTTACAAGCCTATGGATAAGGAGCATTTTTCTCATGATATAAGGATAAATCTGCTTGAATTATATCATGAGTGATGAGAGAAAAGAATCAAAAGTGAGGTAAATCATGACTTGACATGTTTAATATTAATAAATTAAGGAACTTGAATGAATGAAATGAGAAGTTCCATTAATTTTTAAAGGGTAAAAGTAAAATATGTGAATTATTTGTTTCATCAAAAAATAAAATATTAAAATGATATTTTATGCAATTTTTTGAAAGTTTAATTTTACATTGATTTTTTTTTGATTTTATTGCATTGGAATTTGAATTTTGGTAACATTGGTGTTCTCTGATTTCTATGTGTAGATTTTATACTTGAGGACAAGTACGGTTTATGTGTTGGGGTATTTGGAAGAGAAACTTTTTATGCATATTTTTTTACCAAATAATGAGGATTTTTTAATTTTTTTCAATGATAAAATCAATTATTTCAATTTTATATTAAAATTATGGGTATTTTGAATTTTAGAATGATTATGAGAAAAATTTAGAAAAGTGCATAATTTTGGATTTTTGACCGATTTTTACTACAAATTTATTTTTATCGTTTTGTAAAACATATAATTCCAAAATTCTGGATTAGTGTTTTTTATAATCCTGATTTTATTTCATTCAACTCTCTCTTTTGGACCTAGAGCTGATTAGAAGATCTATTAGTTCAAAAAATTCATTGAAGTTGGAAACTTTTTCGGGCAGACAGTATAGACCCCACCACCATAACAGATGCAAAAATCGGTTCCCTCACCTTCAATTTATGTATTTTTTCTTAGGATACCACTAGGACACGTAGAACCGACTCTACAACAAATTTGGGGGAGTTTTGAAGTCATTAAGGTTTCCATTGATCGTTACACATTTGAAGAAAGCTTCCTGGAAATTTCGGACATAAAAAAGTCTTATTCAATGAAAATTACATAACTCCTTAACCCAGAGGCTAAATGAGCTGAAATATGTAGGATGAATGGAAAAAAATTATGAACAACTTTTATGAAGGGGTCGATGCGTGAATCAACCATTTAATAGTCGAACAATGTGCAATCATATAGTTGACAGAATTCTACCTATAAAAGGAGGCCCTCGACTCCTTCCCAAATCATTAGCTCGACACCCACAGCTAAGGAGGGATCCCATCAGGGAACGGGCCACTACTTCTCCTCTCTCCCCCCCTCATTTATAATTTTTATTTTATTTTAATTTTAGTTTTGTATTAGTTTTCAATTGTAATTTAAATTTTAGTTTTATTAATCGGTGCCTTTGTAATTCAAATTTTAGTTTTATTAATCAGTCACTGCACACCAAAATTTTCTTAAAGAGAAAATTATACACTCTTCGAATGAAGAGTCATCATCAGTGACTGATCACATCAACACTATCAATACCCTATTCGCTCAACTCATGACACTGGGATACAAAATTAGGGATACTGAATGTGCTGGTATTCTACTCTAAAGATTTACCAATCCATGTGATCAGTTGATCATCAACCTTACCAACAATATCATGATGGACATGTTTATGCTCAACAACGATGCAATTATGGTTCCTGAAGAAAAAATTCAATGCAGGAGGAAAGTGACAAACAAAAAACATTCCACCAATCGAAGACTTTGTCAATAGAGAGAGGAAGGAAGATGGATAATGATTCTAAGTGAGAGCCAAAATCATGGATGTTCCAAATCAAGAAGAATAACAACATCACTTGTTACAGTTCTGGAAATTATGGGCACACCAAAAAGAATAGTTGGAACACTAAGAGTGGTGGAAACAACTCTCAATGAAATATGATGAGTACTTACGGAAATGGAGACATAATAGTCTGTGAAACTTCAATGATGGATGGAGGTAGACATCATCTCAACAACACATGGATAATTGATTCAATAGAAACATGGATAAAAGGGAATGGTTTGATCAGTATGAACATATCTCAAAAGGACTTATTTACATGAGTAATAATTACTCCATGAAGATATTTGGAGTCAATACCAACAAACTGAAGATGAATGATGGTATAATTCAAACCACCTACGGAGTACTCCATGCGATGATCCTGAAGATTAACATATTCTCCTTGGGTGGATTTGATGACATCAGGTGTAAGACTCGAACTAACAATGGAGTGGGGAAGATTGTGAAGGGTGTGCTTATGGTGATGATGATAGAGAAGATCTCAAAGAATCTCTTCTTTCTTTATGGTGAAGCATACAAGGAGGTGGAGATAGTTGTCATGACCCATCCGTCGGGGCCCATGTCGTGACTACGCCAAACTCATCTTCCATTGGCCAGAGGCTATCAACTAGAACCAGAAAGGTGTGTCCATTAAATGGGAAGACATTTCTTTTTTAAACAGTACAGACACACAATCCAAGAACAAAACAAGATGAAACCACACAAACTTGAACACAATAAGATGCAACCACAAAGTAAACTGATGTAGTGAAAGAGTGGTGAAAGTAAAATGGGGCCAGAATACAATCCCAACTGTAAAAGTACAAGTACGACTGGTAGTACAATACAACTAAATGAAAATAGAATATATCTACCTGGTCTTCCTCCGAGGATCCTACCTGTAGGGTAGGTACAGATCACCTCCTCAGCACTCCACGTTTGTCTATCTCCACTGCGACACATCACGCCGAATGGTCCACCTCTGAGCATCGTCCAGTCCTAGCTCCCTTAGCCTCAATCAACGTTGCACGTCATCTACACAAGACACAACAAGGTGTGGTAAAATCCCATGATAGGGTGAGTATAATGATACCCATTAGGGACCCCAAGACCCCCATTGGTCTCCTAGAGTTCCTAAAAGGAAAAACATAAATGTAAGACATCAACTCTACTTAGGGATATGTCCATACATATACCTAAGTTATCAAGATATACTCATCTCATACATAAGGGATGGACACCACATAGGTAACACCACAAAGGTAGAAGTACCACATAGGTAACACCACTAATATAAAACCATGAAGGTAACTCCATGAAGATAGAAGTACCATGCAAGTAACACTACAAAGATAGAAATACCACACAGGTAACACCACAAAGACAATACCACAAAGCAAGAAGTACCACACAGGAAAAAGACTCATCTCAAAATCAGGTATAACTTAAGTATAGATGTACAGATGATTAGTCATAAACTATAGCATCTTATTCTACTAAGAAGCACTATTGTTGACCCACACAGGATCGATAGGTAACTAACCCCCACTGACCCACATAGGATCCGACCCACACAGGATCGATAGGCGCTTACCCACACAGGATCGTTGAGCACTGACCCACACAGGATCTGACCCACACAGGATCAATAGATGCTGACCCACATAGGATCGATGTTCTTTCTTCATGTTTCAGCCTGCCACAAATTTCCTTCCACCCGGTACACTCATGATCAATAGAATATTCCCCTCGAGATATCAGTTATACCACAACCACCACTAATCTCCAAAAAGTAAAAAATCTAAGGACCGCCATGTCATAAGGGTTCCAACGCAATAGACGGTGCGTCAATCGGACACTCATTCTGTGAGTTATATGTGTTTTAGCTTCGGGGGCACGGTTGGACACATCGTCGGTCCCTCCAGCATCGTTCATCGGTTGGAGGAAAGAAGGAATATAAAATAACAAAACAAGTTATTTTTTTAATCTTTCAAAAGTCCACAAAAATAACTTTTTCACTCGTCCTACTACGGTCGAAGTTATCCCCCTCTTAAGTCAATCCTGACACTGTCGGTTCAACGATGCCCTCATATTTTTAAGCCGAAAAAAAATTCAAAAATTAGAAAATGCCGCTCACGTGGTTACTGAACGTACCCAAAAAGATATATGAAAATTATAAATAGTCACCTTCAACCCGTGCCAATTGAGGTTAGGATCTGCCTAATTGAAACACGCCCCAATGAACCCAATGGTACTCTCGGATTTAAAATCCTAGTTACCATTTAAAGGATATGGATTTTACAATAAAATAATTTTCACTTAGTTATTTTATTTACGGCCAAAAACTAACTTTCACCGGTGGCCTGCACCGGCCAAAGTTAGAATCTTCTTAAAGAGATCATACCCTCACGATATCAATGGTGGTATTAGATTTTTAATCTGAGTTACCGTTAGTGAGTTATAAACATTTGAAAAATAAAATAATTTTACTTAATTATTTTATTTAGGGTTATTCCATTTTCATTTTTTCTCACAGGAGGTCTACACCGACTAAACTTAAGTCGTACCTAGTGTAAACCTGCCATTCTGAGTGCAACAATTCCCTCAGATTTTTAATTCGAGTAACCATTTATGAATTATTCCACTTTTTTAGGAAAACTGCTTCCGTGTGCTAATTAAAACTTAATAAAACTTTGACGGATCATTCTGGGTACCCTAGACCTTAGAATTGCGCGCTATCAAATTTTTTGGTCTAGAAATAATTCCAGATAATTTAAAAAATTATATGGAATTTTCGAGACATTACAATGGTTGTCATGTTAACTACCTCAACAAAAGCATTGATGAAGTCATGGTATCAAAATCTTGGTCTTATGTTCGAATGAAGCTTCATGATTCTTACTGAACATAAGTTTCTTCCTAGATTACAAATGTATCCTTTCCATTTTTGGAGCATTATGATTTTTGCAACCAACAATGGTTGAATTTTGTGACATCGACAAAGAGGAGCAACGATATATTAGATTTGATCCATTCCAATATTTGGAATGCACTGTTTATATCCTTGGGAAGAGAAAGGTGCTTTTCATAATTCATTGATGATTATTCCATGACATGTTATGTATACCAAATCAAGATGATATCAAGTGTTTCTAAATTCTTCAAAACATTCAATGAATGGATGAAGATGGAATCCTGAAAGAGGATCAAGTGTTTGAGGATTGACAGTAGTAGAAAATATTCAAGTGAGGATTTTGATACATTTTTTTCAATGAGAAGCAATCAAGAGACAATTCATGGTGTCATGCACTCCTCAAAAAAAATTAGTGGAAAAGTGGGTGAACATAACCTTGTTGGATAGAACAAGGGATATATTGAAGACTGTAGGAATTTTCAAGAAGTTATGGGATAAAGTAATGAAGTGAACATGTTATGTGATCAATCGATTTACTTTTGTGATGATTTATATGAAAACACTAATGAATATGTGGAGTGTTAAACCTACTGACTATGCTTGGTTACATACTTATGGAGGTCATGTATCTGTATTGTTTAATTATAAAGAATGATTGAAGTTGGACTCGAGAACCAATGAATTTATATTCTAAGGATACATTTATGCTGTGAAGGGGTATCTTATGTGGGACCCACCTACACATAGACTTATCATTAGCATGGATGTTATATGTCTAGAAGATAAGGTGAAAGTGATGATTAATGGGGACCTGAAGAAAGAGAACACATATACTATAATAGTTGGGGTGGAGGAAGAATCCATAGAAGAACCAATTTCCATTGAGGAGCATGATGATCAAGTTATGATTATTTTGGAATATGACGATCAACTCAAGATAAAGGAGAACCAATATGGCACTCTGAATTTATCACTGAGATAAATATTGTGTACTAATTATTGATGTAGGACGGTAATCCATATTCGTTTTTTGGAGGTGATGTGCAGTTCAGAAATATCCACACGGCTGGATGAAAATCAGGAGAAACATGATGACCTTCCAAAGAACAAGACATGAGATATTGATCCATTACCTCATGGAAGGAATAATATCAGTAAAAATAGGTACGTTAAGATCAATTGGG
The DNA here is from genome assembly GCA_963277665.1 of Viscum album. Classification (NCBI taxonomy): domain Eukaryota; kingdom Viridiplantae; phylum Streptophyta; class Magnoliopsida; order Santalales; family Viscaceae; genus Viscum; species Viscum album. Next base: position 954,542,764 of record OY728148.1, on the reverse strand, counting down.
ATGAAAAGGAATAATTGTAATGATATCATGCAAGACTGTTTGTCAAAGGACATGCATAGAGAGAAAATTATTTATTTCAAGGAAATATTTTCCCCCATTGTTAGAATAATGACTGTTCAGATAGTTATGGGAATGTGTGCAATATATAGTTTTTCTCTAGTGTAGCTAGATGTAAATAGAACTTTTCTAAATGGTGATCTTGATAAATAAATATATATTTTCTAATAGAAAAGTTTTTCAAAATAAGGAAAAGTGAACTTGGTTTTCAGGTTGAGAAACAAATTTATGGTATTAAGAAGGCACCAAGGTGTTGGCACAAGAGATTTTATTCCTATATCATGAGTATTGGACATAAAATACATCATTCAGATACTTGTGGATATTTCATGGGTTCATATGGTGATGATTTTATAATTCTTCTATTGTATGTGGATGACATGTTGATAATTTTCGTGGGAGTATGATATGAAGGAATTAGGACCCAAAAAAATATCTTGGGATACAGATTTAATGAGATAGAAATAAGGGTATGATTTAACTATCAAAAAAGAGTTTCTTGAGGAATATCTTGAAATAATTCCACACATGACATTATAATCCTATATTAACCCCACTTACGATTAATTTTATGTTATCCTCTATGATGAATCCTAACAGTGATAACAGTTAAGTGTAGAGGATGGAGATGTCTCAATTACCTTATGCACTAGCTGTGGGTAGTATGTTATTATCTATGGTTTATATGAGACCAGAAATTGCACATGTAGTGGGAGAAGTTAGTTTGTATGTGGAGAATTAAATACGAGGGCATTGAAACATATTAATGAAGACCCTTATATACATCAAGGAGATCTCATATGTTGTATTATGTTATTGAGGATCGAATTTCACTATTAGAGCCTACGGAGATTCAGATTTTGTAGGTGATTATGACCAACAAAAATACACTTTGGGTTATGTGTTTAATTTTATAGGATGAGTTGTGAGTTGGAATTCGAATTTTTATTCTATTAAATTTTTATCCATGACTAAGGTAGAGTACATGAAAACTACATAGGCTTGCAAAGAAGTGATTTTGATGTGATGGTTTCCAGAGGATTCAGGACAATGACAGATGTATATCTACTTGTTTTGGGAAAATCATAGCACCTTGAAAATGAAAGTAAATATATATTTTTATTCCATGATAAATCACATTATGGTACAATATCACTTTGTTCGAGATGTGGTGGAGGAAGGAAGAGTGGATATGCCGAAACTTTATGTTGAAGAAAATTAGGTTAATTTTATGATGAAGTTTATTAACTTTGATATGTTAATATATTAAAAATCTTCAATCATAACCATAGATATAAGGCCAACATGGTTGGAAGATAGAAATGATTTGTGGAAATATTATTTGTTCCCAATCAGATATCCTAGTGTGATATATATTGGAATTTTTTTCTCACAAATAGTTTCACCCCCTTGATTTATCAAAGTGGGCTAGTGTGGTTAGTGGGATGGTGGAAAAACTAACCCATGGAATTAAATATAGGAGGAAGATCACGTAAGGACCCTGCCTATAAAAGGCAGAGCGCTTTGACAGTTTTAGCATCATCAACTCAAGTATTGAGCTTCCTATTTAAACATTTTGAGTGTTGTATTTTGTGAGGTGCATTATAAATTACTCAAGAGAGTTAATTACGTGGATTTTTTCGTTATCATAGAAAGAGAGTGTGTTTAACCTCTTTTTCCATAGTGATATCATTCTATTTTTCTATGGTTTTTTACACCACTTTATTTTTTGGGTTTTCTATGTTACATATATTGTTCATTTTTTATTCATTTTTACTTTACTTTTATCTCCCAATTATCACATCATGAAAGGGAAAATAATATTTGATCCCAATAGCAGCCTTACTAAATATTGTTTTATCAGATTCTATAAAACAATTGTGGGTTGTGCTATGAGGTAGCCCACTTTCAATGGAGTAATTGAGTTGTATGGGTATAATTTTATTTCTCAAAATTAATGAAAAAAATTAACATGATTATAATTATTTAAATATTAGAAAGAATGAGGAAAACATGAATAATACAAATCTTGTAATGATTTCTCATAATCGGATGTGTAACATGTTGATTCTAACAAACCATAAAAATGAATGAGAGAATAAAAAGCACTGATTCATGTAAACATTTACAATAGATAACATTCTAATGAGAATATCTATAACCAGTTTGATATTAATATAGATAAGTACCAAGACCTATTAGAGATAACAGACTCAAACATACGCGAGATGATCAATAGAAAAGATTGACATAAAGTAGTAATCAAATCATAAAGAGGACCATAGGTTTTTGACATTATTTATCTATTTGGCCTATATTCATGGTGCATGGGTACCAAGATTCCACTTTGAAAAAATGGGATTATAAAAGATATGTGATAAGTAGTGAAACATAACCATATAAGAAAAAGTCACGTGAGGAAAATATCCAATGATTAGGTTCATGAAATTCCAGGACTCACAGTAGAACCAACTTGAAGATTCATCATATACTGTGCACCTTGGAAAAACTCAAACAACAAACGCAACATAGAACCAAATAATAATCAAATACAAGGCATAAATAACCGATAGAAAAGAAGAAGAATACCATATTAAGGCCCCTTACTAGGGATAAATCTCACCTATGTGTTTTCATAGAGCCTCTATGTAATTAGGTCTTGTTGTTAGGGTCATCGATATTGTACTCCTATATAATCATCATTTCCATCTAGGTAAAAGGAACACCAAGGAACACTAAGACCTCATCAGAGCTCCTCACCAAGAATATATAAAGATGATCAATACTTATATAGATCAATATTTCTTCTGTGGTAAGTCAAGGAATCCCACCAGTGCTCCTTCATCTACTCTTCTCCATCGAGGAAAACTAGAGCTCCCAAAATCAAAGAGATTTTTCACCCAACTAAATCTCCCACAAGTGGAGAGGTAGATTCCAAATCGAGGGGTCATTATAGTTGGTGTAGAGGAATACTAGAGAATATAACCAAGGATATGAAAAATCTGGATAAATGTCCTAACATAACCACTTAAACAACAAAATAAGGACATATGACATCAGAGGATAAGCTATCAAGGGTCACCCGTAGATCAAGCCAATCCGTTTCATGAAGAATGACAAAAGGGATGAATATAAAACCATAGGATCATAAGGATCAGTTGATCAACATTTGGTATGAGGATGACTTAGTTCAAATTGGAAAGCAGACCAAGGATAATGGCACATGACCAATGTATAAACTGAACAAAAGGCCCACATGAACTAATAAAATAAGCTCAAGCTCAATAATACATAAATCCAACATATAAAAATACCAAAAATTAAATGAAAATGAATATTATGACAAGTGAAAAACAATGTGCAACACCCCAATTTTTGGATATCATATAATGATGATATTATTCATTTACTTTTTTTAAATCCCTTTTAACAAAACAAAAATATAAAGGATAAACATAAGGCTCATTATTTAAATAAGAACATAGTAGTGTCTACAATACCCCGTTATCAAAATAGGAATCATGCTAACCAAATATATCTATTAAAAACCTTATCGGAACTACTGGAAGACCCCCAATCACCACAATGAGGCCTAGTAAGTAAAGGATATCCTTCGAGTCAACTAAATCAAAAAACATCACCACTATGATCATATAAACCATGTTGAGCATTAGAGGAATGGGAAGCACCATCTTCATCCTAATGAGTTTTAGGACACTGTAAGGTTTTGTATTATAGGACACTTTTACGACCATTGCTCTAGTGACTATTAGAATGTAACAGTTTTAAAAAAATAGTCATTGGACATTGTTAGTATAAGTGAAATTATTCAAAATTTAAATTTTTTCCAAATAATTGAGTTATGATTAAAGTTATAATTAAACCATCTTTTATGAACTCTAAAAGAATATGGTGTAAAACTTTGTTTCACTCTTAAGTGATTTTGAAAAAAGGAAGGAATTCAAAACACTTTGCGAATTTTTCAAATACAATGTAACAATTTTCATTTCTTAAATAATTTTATAAACTAGGATTAGGTTTTTCAAATTAAATTATGTTATGATTGAACTATGTTTTCAAGGATACTAGTATATAAATTATAATATATGTTTATTAAAAGTTCCTTTTAGCAACTTTATGAGTTAAAAAAAGGGGTTTAGTATTTTTAATTTTAGAAATACTTCTAACTAAAACATGTTTAATTTTTATTCATTAGTGTTTAGGAATATAAAATTATATATAGTTTTATTAAATGGATTGTTTCCTCTTCTTAAAACATTTATTAGTATAGTATTTTCAAAAAAAAATTGGCCTACTAGGGCCAGCCCTTTTTGGCTAGGGCCGAGGGAGGTAGCTCACACAATGTGGATGAGCCTGACCCTCATCCCCAAGCAAAGGCCGGCCTGAGCTCCGGCAGAGGTTCCCCGAAGGGGACTCGGGAGCAAGCAAGAGCGCATAGGCGCACCAGTGTGGGCGTGAGGCCATGGTGGGGTCTGGGTAGTCCAAGTCCTGTGGGGGGAGCCCGTGTATAGGGCCCCCATCGTGGGTGTTGTGTGATTTTTGAGCACTCATTGGGAGGCCTGGGGATATAAGGGATGCAAAAACTGCTATCTGTTTCGATGTGGGAAGCAGTTTTTCAGGTGAAACGCGATATGGACTGTTGGATCGCGTCGCGCGTGATCTAGGCCGTTGTTTCTAATCATACGCTCGACCCTCAGTGACCGTGTCTCCCTCATCAGTATTTGTCATTCGTACGATCCAGCATGATCTAATAATGTTCGTTCGAGGTTTTTAAATTTCCACATTGATCATAGACCGTCCGATGAAACTTAGATCTAATCTAAGCCGCTCAATTCTTTTAAAACAATGGACGCATCTCATCCCTTGGATCAATGTTGGGATCGATCTGGACCGTACATTTTTTCTAGGAATTTCCTCTAGCCGCGTATTCTTCTTCATCCGCACATGGGTTACACCAGTAACCCTACCCTATAGCACACCCCTCGTTTTCTTCACCTCTGACCACTATGGACCCCATGTCTCCTCATTTTCTTCAATCACAACACCCCCCATTGAATGCAATGCAAGTGGGTATGTTTTTGTGTGCAATTTGGTGTGTCAGATTTTGTATATAAATAACTGAGACCTCTCAGTTCTTCTCTCCCATTTAAGTCTCCAGTGAGCCTGGCAAACCCTCCCTGAAGTCCTCGTTTCCCTGGTTTTTAAAGTAAGGGTTTTATTTTTGTCTTGTTTTTCTTCATTTAGAATATATACACTTATATATTCGAATATATATATATATATATTAACATTACAGTTCAGTCCAAACGTTCTTAAATGTTGAACTTAGGCCTTCGGGTTCTCTTGTATTAAAATAGCTTAAAGAATGTAAGGATTATACCTGGCCTCATTTTGTTGTTATGAAAATAAATATATACTTTTGGTCATATGTATATACGTCAGTTATATGCAGGAATGGGCATGGCCTTTCTACTTCGCTTATATGTACGAAGTTTGTGTATAATTGTTCATGCACTACACATATTCACATACACTTAATTTCATATTTAAATAATAAATAAATTTTAAAATTGTAATATATATGATCATGTTTTTATAAAATTATTTTTTTATTGCTTTTAATAAAAAAATTTATGACTAAGGGCATGACCTGTCCTATTCAAAATGTTGTTGAACTAATATTCATAGGGGAATAACACAAATGGGTGTGCCAATCTTTCTATTATAGTTCGGGTACATACATATATTTTATATGTTGCATGAACCTTTATTTTAGTTGTTAAGGTCCTTACACATTATGTCTTGAGTATAGGTGGATTTTTAAAAACATAATAAATAGGGTGTTAAACTAAACTTATATCCACATTTAAGAGTACCTTATATGATTCCCCTATCTTTTAAATGATGTTTCTTATAGTGAAGATTCATGATTTCTATCAGGGAAATTATTTAGTATTATGGAAAGGCTTAACAGTATTGAATGTTTTAGCATGTGAAAGCTCAAAACCCTACTTGAGATTTTTTGGTTAACCTTGTAATTAAATGGATGATAATATTTTAGAATTTCAAGAAAAAACTTGCATGTGATAAATTCTAGTTTTTTGATCTTTCAGTACCATAGATGTCATTGTATGTGCCATAATATGAGTTTCTTCTTTCCTTTTAATATTGGTCATATGATTTTTAGCTTGGTTTTTAATCATCTATATGCATGTCTCACATATAAGATATGTAAATTCAACTACTATGACCAACTATGAATGAACTATTCAAGGTGGTATGGGACTTCTTGAATATACAACCCTGTTTAAGTAAATTATTGATTTATATGGCTCACATGAAAGTAAATACATATTAAGGGTGTGCCCTGATAGTGTTCCAATGCATTGGGTAAAGAAATAATCTCTAGAGATTACAACCTTCACGATACCCTGGTGAATAACCTCAATAATTTTTCTTTATTGACACCTTGGGGATGGACCTCAGTGATATGTTCATGAATTTCTAAATGAAATGTTGAAGCCACATATTCAAGTCATGTTACAAGTTCTTTTCAAGATGATATGCCTATTCTTTCACTACTCTTTCCCTTACGTTTTTATCATGTTCATATTGATGTCACAAGTAAAAGTTTTGGGCATGACTTGTGTAAAATAGTAACAAACATATGAAATTGAAGTTTTTTTACATCACTCACAACTCTGATTAAGTATTTCTCATAATGGTTTAATTTGTGCTTAAACATTCATACGTCATACTTGTTTAGGATATCTTTTACTACCCCTTTTTTAAAATGCTCTAATTGATTCATGTATTCCATGAAAATAATAGTTTAGCACTTTTATGTTCTGTTATATCTGTTATAGTTTTCTATAAAGGAATGTTATTTGGATAAGTTTTCAAAACATTCTTTTAAATGTTTCATTGGTTTATTTTTAACCCCTTACTAGGCATTCTTATGCTCACCCTACATTATGAAATTTAAATTTTCAGGTAACATCTTTTATCAGATTGAACTTTTCTGAAGTTACTGGTTTCCCAGAGACCGAACCGAAGTCAATCCTTTGTATGGGACGTGATGTGTGTTTATCAGTGCATGTTTCTGTTTTTAAATGACACATCATGTTCAAAAGGCACTGACTCTTGGTTTTTCTGGGGTCAGGTCTTCACAGTTTGTATCAGAGGATTCGGTTTGGATATCTCTGGAAAGTCAGAACTGAAACAATGAAAAATATACTTCAGCATTACTAAAAATGAGTTTTCTTAATTTTTGAGATGGAAAATGAACGTACTAATCTTTTGTCTCTTTCCAATGAGGCCTTAAAAACCATAATTTCCATATCCATCCATGAAGCTTTTATAAACTATGCCCATATCTGTTTTTCATGAAAACATCTCTATGATGTTTCCAACTCTCCCCAAATACTTCAACTCTACTGAAGAGTGGGTTTGGATTACTTCTCTATGATGAATGACCAGTTTCCATCTTACACACGATAGGGGATGTACTACGAGGGAATTTTTATATGATTCACCGCAGAAAAAGGCGTCTCGTCCCTCACAGCTTTCCAAGAGGCTGCTGTAGAGGGAGATCTCCATGCAACATACATGTGTCAAGTCTTGTCCTATGGCCATTTTGGTAAAATTATAGACTTTGGAATCCATGAATACAAAGCCTCTTGTTTTGTGTACATACAACAAGTACATAGGAATGTCTCATAGTTGTACACACCACATGCTAGTCTATGGAGATACCATACGTTCTCCCACGACATCAAAGATGATTGCTCATGTTGCATATAGTTTAGCGAGATAGAGAGTTTTGATCTTGTCTTGGGAATTCGTGTGTTAGGGAAATGGGGAAACCATTATCCCCATTTTATGTTATGCACCAGTAGTTATATAAATAACATATTTTGATATCTCTTCTTCCTTATCTGTTTACTTTGTTTATACTTTTGGATTGATTTCAAGTGATTGAAATCTCATGTTAAACTTTCAGATGGAAGGATAAACCCGCATGTTATCTCTTCTTATTGAGATACTGGATATTATTGCAATCAAAACCTCTGAAGATGAGTATCATCCCTTCACAAACCTGTGAGGAACGTGCAAGCAATTATTTGAGGTGACAAATGGTCTAGGGATTTTCCGCACCTGTCAAGGGAATTCACCTATCTACTACCGCATGGGCTCAACACAATTGGCCGAGTGTAAGTAGAGAAGAAAATTCCAAGAAGGGCTCTTCCTATGTTTCACCCTAGGTCGGAACTACACGGCCATAGTAAAATTTCAAGAGGGAGCTTTAGAGGTAAATGCTTATGCCACCTACATGTACAAACTCCTCAGCGTTAGCATGTACGACAAAGTCTATAACTTAAATGTTCTCGATCGATACATAATTCGAAATGCTCTTCATATGTTGGTCCATATGGATAGTTCCAAACTTTGTACCATTAGAGCCTCCCTCTGGAAACCCGAGTGTTTGGTGCATGAGTTCAACCCCTTCTGCCCGATGTTTATCTGGTTCAGATAACTAGAGGAGTTGAGTATCAATTTGGGTGTTCCACTAAATACACCTGAAGATCCTCTACGATGGGAGATATGGTAGGAACAACTGAGAGCTTCCTCTTAACAAATATGTATGAAAGTAATTTTGGGGAACCAATTTTTTGATGGGAGGAGTAATGTAACACCCCGAATTTTTGGTATCATATAATGAAGATATTATGCCTTTACTTTTGTTAAATCCCATTTAAAAGAACAAAAATTTAAAGGATAAACATAAGGCTCTTTATTTAAAAAATAACACGGTAGTGTCTATAATACACCAAGATCTAAAGAGTAATCGTGCTTACCAAATATACCTTTTAAAAACTATATCAGAAGTACTGGAAGACCCCCAATCACCACAATGAGTCCCAATAAGTAAAGGAGATCTATCGAGTCAAATAAAGCATAAAACATCACCACTGTGATCATAAAAACCATGCTGATCATTATCATAATGGGATGCACCATCTTCTTCCTTTTGAGTTTTTGGACACCGTAAGGTTTGGTTTTATAGGACACTATTTTCGACCGTTGCTCTAGTGACCGATGGAAGCTAACGGTTATAAAAAAATATTCACTGGACATTTTTAGGATAAGTGAACTTGTTTAAATATTAATTAGTTTTCAAATAATTGGTTTATGATTAAGGTTATAATTAAACCATCGTTTATGAACTCTAAAATGATATGGTGTAAAACATCATTTCACCCTTAGTGATTTTGAAAATAATTAAGGAATTCAAAACACTTTGTGAATTTTTCAAATATAATATAACAATTTTCATTTCATAAAAAATGTTATAAACTATGTTTAAGTTTTTAAAATTAAATTATGTTTTTATTGAAGTAAGTTTTCATGGATACTAGTATATAAATTTTAATGTATGTTTATTAAAATTTCTTTTTTGTAACTTTTTGAGTTAAAAAAGGGGGTTTAATAATTTTAATTTTAGAAATTCTTATAAGTAAAACAAGTTTAATTTGTATTCATTATTATTTAAGAATATAAAATTCTATATAGTTTTAATAAATGCAATTTTTCCTCTTCTCAATTTTTTTTGTAGCTTTTTCAAAAAAAAAATTGGCCCACTAGGGACAACCCTTTTTGGCTAGGGTCGAGGAAGGCAACTCACACGAAGTGGCTAATCTTGACCCTCAGCCCCAAGCCAAGGCTGGCCCGAGCTCTGGGAGAGGTTCCCCGAAGGGCGCTCGGGAGCAAGAAAGAGCACATAGGTGCACCGATGCAGGCGTGAGGATGCGGTGGGGTCTGGGTAGGCCATGTCCTGGGGGCGGGAGCCCGTGTATAGGGCCCCCTTCGTGGGTGTTTTTGTGATTTCTGGGCACTCGTTGGGAGGACCGGGTTTATAAGGGAGGGAAAAACCACTCTCAGTTTCAATTTGGGATGTAGTTCTCTAGGTGAAATGTGATTTGGACCATTGGATCGTGTCACACGCGATCTAGGCCGTTGTTTCTGATCCCACACTCAACCCTCACCGTCCACGTCTCTCTCCGTAGTTTTTGTCAACCGTTCGATCCGGAACGATCTAATCATGGTCGTTCGAGGTATTTAAATTGTCGCGTCGAACATAGACAGTCCGATGAATTTTAGAGCTAATCAATTCCACTCAATTATTTTAAAACAGTGGACGCATCTCATCCCTCGGATCGACGTTGGGATCGATCTGGACCATCTGATTTCCCCAACATTTCCCCTAGCCATGTCGTCTTCCTCCTTCATGCATGGGTTACACTAGTAACAATACCCTATGGAACACCCCTCATTTTCTTCACCTCTGATAGCTAGGGACCCCCATGTCTCCTCGTTTTCTTCAAGCATGACACCCCCATTGAATGCAATGCAAGTGGGTACGTTTTTGCGTGGAAGGCGGTGTGTGAGATTTAGTATACAAATAACTGAGATCTCTCGGTTCTTCTCTCCCATTCAAGTCTCCAGCGAGCCCAACCAACCCACCCTAAAGTCCTCCATTCCCTAGTTTTTAATGTAAGGGTTTTTAGTTTTTCCTTGTTTTTCTTCTTTGAGAATATATACACTTATATATTCGAAAATATATATATATATATTTTTAACCTTACGGTTTAGTCCAAACGTTCTTAAATGTTGAACCAAGGCCATCAGGTTCTCTTTCATTCAAATAGCTTAAAGAATGTAAGGATTATACCTGGACTCATTTTCTTGTTTTGAAAATACATATATACTTTTTGTTATATGTATAAATGTCGGTAATATGCAGGAATGGGCATGAACTTTCTACTTCGGTTATATGTGTGAATTTTGTGTATAATTGTTCATGCACTTCACATTTTCACATAAACATAATTTCATAGTTAAATAATAAATAAATTTTGAAAATGTAATATATATATTGAGGATTTTATAAAATAATTTTTTTGTAGGTTCTCATAATCAAATTTTAATGACTAAGGGCATGACCTACCCTATTCAAAATGTTGTTGAACTAATATTAATAGGGGAAAAACACACATGGGTGTGCCAATATTTCAGTTTGAGTTTGGGTAAATACATATATTTTATATATTGTGTGAACCTTGATTTCAGTTATTAAGGTCATTACACATTAATTCTCGAGTTTAGTTGGAGTTTTAAAAACATAAGAAATAGGGTTTAAAAAAACTTATATCCACATTTAAGAGTAACTTCTTTGTTTTCCGTAAGTTTTAAATGAGATTTCTTATGGTAATGATTCATCCTTTCTATCATGGACATGATTTAGTATTATACAAAGGCTTAACAATATTGAATGTTTTATCATGTGAAAGCTCAAAACCCTACTTGAGATTTTTGGTTAACCTTGTAATCAATTGAATGATAAAATTTTAGAATTTCAAGAACAAACTTTAATGTGATAAATTCGAGTTTTCTGTTCTTTCAGTACCTTAGATTTCAATGTATCTGCCATAATCTGCCTTTCTTCATTCCTTCTAATAGCGGTTGTATGATTGTTAGCATTGTTTTTAATCATCTAGTTGCCTTTATCACTTATAAGATATGTAAATTCAACTACTATGACCAACTATGAATGAACTATTCAAGGTGGTATGGGACATTTTGAATATACAACCTCGTTTAAGTAAAGTATTTATTTATATGGCCAACATGAAAGTAAAGACATATTAAGGGTGTGCCCTGATAGCGCGCCAATACATTGGGTAAAGAATTAATCTATAGAGATGACAAGCTTCACGATACCCTGGTGTATAACCTCGGTAATTTTTCTTTATTGACACCTTGGGGATGAACTTCAGTGATATGTTCATGAATTTCTAAATGAAATGTTGAAGCCACATATTCAGGTCATGTTACAAGTTCTTTTTAAGATGATATGTCTATTCTCTCACTACTCTTGCCCTTTTGTTTTTTTCAAGTTCTTATTGATGTCACAAGTAAAAGTTTGAGGCATGATTCGTGTAAAATCGTAACCTACATTCGAAATTGAAGTTTTTTTCCTTCACACGCAACTCTGATTAAGTATTACTCTTAATGGTTTAATTTTTGATTAAACATTCTTACATCATACTTGTTCAAGATATCTTTCACTACCCATTTATGAAATTGTCTTAATTGATTCATTTATTCCTTGAAAATTTTAGTTGAGCACTTTTATGTTATGTTACATGTGTTACAGTTTTCTATAAGAGAATGTTCTTTGGATAACTTTTTAAAAAAATTGCTTTCAAAAGTTTCATTGGTTTATTTTAAACCCCTTATTGGGCATTCATATTCTCACCATACATTTTGAAATTTAAATTTTCAGGTAATATCTTTATCAAATGAAACATTTCTGAAGTTACCGGTTTCCCAGAGCCTGAACCGACCTCGATCCTCTGTATGGGACGTGATGTGTTTATCAATTCATATTTTTGTTTTAAAATGACATATTCAGTTCAGAAGGCACCAACTCCTGGTTTTTCTAGGGTTGGGTCTTCACATAATGCATGGAATTAAAATCATTTAATTTACAATATTGAGTGAATAAAGTTCGAAAATATCCGCCATGTAGATGAAATGCATTAACATAAACACAGGATGTCCATACATCACCTGTAACACCATAAGATTTTATAGTACGTCACTTATTAAAAAAATTCATTTTCTCTGATAGATTATTTTTTATTCAAAAACTAAATATGTTTATGTTACACACAATAATTAGTTGAATTGCGTTACATGCATGACCGAGTTTTACCAAACAACAATATATTATTAGAATGTCATTATTTAATATAATTTTATATAACCTAGACATTATGTTAGCAGATATGAATATTATTAACTAACTTATGAAAATATATGGCTGAATTCATTGGTTTTAAATTAATTAATAATGAATATAGTAACCAACTGAATATATATGAGATGTTTTTTAAAGAACTATTTTTATGCACACAAAGTTATTTTATTCTAATAAATTAAATTAATTACTATTATAGAATTATATTAATGAAATATATATTTTATATATTAAATAAAATATTTTTGATATCCATAAAATTTATTTCAGAGGTATAAGATAATAACAAACCAACTATTAAACCTAAAACCTATTTTTTTATAAAAACAGTTTTACCATCTCCTAATGGAGAACCTATTTTAAATCCAATTTATGAAAAAAAAATTAATTATATGTAAAATAATAAACTTCATCTTTTAAATATAAATATAAAATTTTACTTTAGTTAAATGTTTGGTATTTTTCTGATAAGTTTCATTTTTTGATGAATAGTGAAAAATACTAAATTTTAATTGAAAACAAATTTTTTTTATTAAAATAATTTAAAGTGTTAAATTGTATTATTGATTTTTTTAAAGTATAAATAGATTATTATTATCATTTAATACAAATTTGGTTATTTTAATCAATTTTACAATGAATTTAGATATAAAAATGTTTCAATCTTTTGCAGGTTTAAACATTAATAACTCATCTTCTCACGCCATCAACAAGATTAATTTTAAATAAAATAATACAAATTATATGTCTTGAATTATGAAAAATGGATTCTATATTTGTAATTAGTGGGTCCAAATTATGTAAATAGGTTTCTTATATTTTTGGCTACATGAATAGTAAAATTTAGTAATATTTTAATTACCACAGTTAAGGGTAAATTAGGTAATTATGGATATAAATGATATTATAAAATTACCCCAACACTTATACTAATTTCATATAATGAGTGGTTTTATACCAAAATCAACATTAGGTCTAAATTATACTCTTTTTAAGCCACTTGGATGAGAATAAGACATTTATTATCTTTTATTTAAAGATAAGTTAAAAATGTCATACTCATGTTTTTAATAAGTATTACATTTTTAATACATGGTTATAGAAAAGATAAATTAGACTATACATATTCATTTGAAAGATAAAAAATTTATCTTCATCATGATAGTTTATTTAAAAAATTTAGAGAAGAAATAATTTAAGTAAATACTTTCATAATGATGACGTAGTGATTGTTTAATTAACGGAAATAAAAAATAAATGATATTAAAAACATTAAAATAAATACAATTTGACATAATTAATGACATACATGGATTTTATAGACAATTTAGAAATGTTAGTGATATATTATATGTTTTGGTTCGAAGTTATCATGATGTTAGGATATTTTTTAAAAATACAAATATTGAATATTATCAATAATGAAAAAAATGATACTTTAAAATAAATAATATTTTATTAAATGATATAAAATTAATAAAAAAATAAATTCAGAAAAATAACTATAATAAGGTTAAATATGTCATCAATGATCAATTTTGGGTTTATATATCATTTTATAGTAACTATATTATCCCTAAAGAGTAAAAACAAATTGGCATGGTAAGAGTTAAAGGGTTTAACTAAGGGTTAAGGACAGATGATAAGGTTAACATTGTGACCTAAACATGTCTAATAATTATTTTTTAAGATGATTTAGACCCATACTAATCTTAGGTGTTATAAAACTCACTTTTAATGACATTTTTAATTAAAAAATAATATATATTAATTTAATAATTTGGGAGTTTCCTAAAAATCCCCACCAAAATTATATAAGGGAAATTTTTCCCTCACTTCCTAACACACATTTTATCCTTCTAGATCGACCAATACCTACCCATTTATCTTATTAACTTCCATATACACATATTATAGGTTCTGTTCTTCTCAAAAAAATAACCCTAGTGTCTCTAAGAGGAGATCTGTAGAGACCCAACCCCAGAAGGCCCAAAGCAGGTGTCTACTAATATTGCATTGACATGATTACATGGAATTAAATCCCAAAGGACTGAGTGCTAAGTAGTCTTCATAAAATAGATATATACATGAGAAAATAATAAACTAATTACTCCATATTTTTCATATTCTTTCTAAATAAATAGCTTTCAGGATAACTCTAATCTAGTTAGTAAATCCCTGCATATCCTTCATAGTATGTTTCTTGGATTCCTAGGTAAATAAATATAATAAGGGTGAGATAAAATGATTAGTAATGTAAAAATATAGTATAAGAAATAACTAATCAATGAGAATAAAAATTATGAAATGGTGAATAACTTAATTCACATGCCATATAATCAATAAACTGAGAAATATGTGCATAAACAAAATGACAAGGTACTAAATGAAAACACATGACATTAAAATAACTAGATAAGAAAAAAGAAATATGGTATGGTAAGAAATTAAACACATACATTCTAAATAATTAAAAATGAAATGTATCCATAAATATGTTGAAACAAAATATCATGGATGAATAATAAATGAAACTAAATTAGGTAAATGATTTCTTAATGGACGTCATGTCTAAGGCACATGAAAACCTATACCGTCAAGACCTTTCACATAACGATTTAAAATATTCTGATTTGCATAAATAATTTGTCTCATGAGAACCTATCGACGCATTTAGGATCTAAATAATGTTTAGTATCCTCCCATCATTTATTTTCTAAATTATTCCTCAAATTGAATAATGAAAATAAATAATAATCCATATCAAATATCTGTATTGAATAAAGAAGACCAAATTATCAATATTTTCTGAAATAATAAAATAAATATCAAATTAGACAGCTTAGGTAAAATAGTATCTAGTTTAGGAAATAGTGACAACCCTGATGAGTGGGATGGATAATTAGGGGTAAATTCAGTGTTCAGTGACCAAAGGAGATTGTATATTTCAATGGAAATAACAAATAATTCAAGGAAGTGAATGTGAATATTATCCTTATAAAAATTAATAATAAACCATTCAAAGGAAGAATACTGATGATATCATTACAAAACAAAATCTTAAGTGGAGTAAAAATAAAGGGTTCACTACTACAAAATAGGCATTTAAAAGTGCTAGAATAGTCCTTTATAAATTTTAATAAAACACTAACAATATGAGCATGGTTTAAAGATCAAAACATTATTAGTGCTAAAAACCAATGTTAAATTCCCCCTTTAACAATGATAAAAACAATGTTAAAAGGGTCCTTTAACAACACTTTTTTAGTGATGTTAAAGGGGGACTTTAGTAACATTTTTTTAGGGATGATAAAGGCAGCACTGTTAAAGGGGGTAAAATTATATTTTTTTTGGACACCTATGAGCTTGACCCCCTTTATCAGCGCTTCCTCGAACCCTTTAATATTCCTCCACCGACCCTTTATCAGTGCTTTTCAACCCACCACCTTTTATCATCAATTTTTCAATTTCTATCCTTATACGCATCTTTATGGATTCAAACCCTACACCTCCCCTTTGAAGATGGAACACCTTTACCACTACACTATGTTGTTTGGATATCTATGTAATGATATATATATATATATATATATACATATACATATATTTATATAATTATTCTAAAATACATTTATAAAATATATATGTGTGTGTTTGTGATATATATATACTAATATTTATTTAAATATATTATATATTATATTAATTTATATATAATAGAATAGAATATAAATATATATCACTTTATTAATACACACATATGTATATGTATATATAATATAATAATGGATAGATATTGTTATAAATACATATTTAGAATATGTATTTATTTACATATATTAGAATATACATTTTTACATAACTATGTTGATATATGTATTTATATGAGTGATTTATTATAAGTAAACGTAAGAAACATGCATATATTTAATTATAAACAACATTAAATTATGAAAAATGATAAAATTTCAAAACCATAATATTAATATAAATTTAATACATAGGAATTAAATTAGTCACCACCAAAAAAGGAAATAATACCCCCTTAAAATAGGTTGAAAATCCATCAAATGCCAAAAAATCAGGGTACCCTGACTAAAAATTCTATTTTTGTGTTCTTATGAGATTTTCTGTCTTTCAAACACGTGATAGAGGATTACCATTGTCGCTAAGGGAGTAGATCTCATCAAAAAATATGATTTGATATGTGGTAGAGCATAAATGGACACCGAGATCAAAAGTTATCATTGTTTGAAGTTTGAGTTACGTTTTCAACTTATTTTAGATATTTTTTTATTTTTTAGATTTTCTACCTTCAAATTGATATTAAATGACTATTAATCAGAAATAATATGAAAATTATTAATTAAAAGTATATTTTTATTTATTTTGTAATCCATTTTCACAAAATATCATATATATTAGTGTAATATTCTATTTACCTTATCTAAAACATATTTTAAAAAATATATATTATATTTATATCATTATAAATATATTAATATATTAATATATTAATATATTAATATATTAATATATTATTCTTAATGTAATTTTTTTAAGTATTTTATTATAAGTGATACTAAAAAATAGTTGATAAAGAGGGGTCTTTATCAGTGCTTCTAAAAAAGCGCTGATAAGGACCCCCCTTTAACAGTGTTTTTTTACATGTACTGTTAAAAGATCTCATTTATCAGTGATTTTTTAAAAGTTCTGATAAAGGTCCCCCTTTAACAATTTTTTTTTATCATTATTAATGACCTCCTTTAATAATGTTTTTTAGAACTGAAAAAGGGATACTTTAACATCATTTTTTTCTAGCACTGTTAAATCCCTAGTATTGGATAAACCTAGTTTTGTATTAGTTTCTATTGATGCTGATGAATAGAAATACTATAAAATGATGTTTAAAAAAATTGGGGAAAATATCTTATGATTATGAAAACCTTTTAGAAAAAAATATTCTTTTAAATTTACTTTTGAAAAAAAAAATATCTTTATAAAGTAACCTTTTAGACATGAAAGGGAAGCTTCAAAGAAATGACGATAGGTAAATCCATTCTATTCATTCGAGGTAAAAGAACATTCTATTTGCACGGTGAAAGGTTATAAAAATACATTTTTTGAAAAGAGAAAAGAATATTCATTTTAAAACAATGGTAAATGACAAAAATGATAAAAATTTCTATACCAAATAATTTAGAAATATTTTTGAATACATTTTATTAAAACATGATTTTTAAAAGAAAACAAGTTCTCCAACTAAAGAGATAAATAATGTTGGGTTTTCTTAAAAAAAATTCTAAAACATTTTCAGTACCAAAGAGTGTAAAAATGGTACTAATACCTAAAAATAGTCATGAATGACTAGATAATAATGAAAGGGTTTGTTTAAATTTTTTTATACAATTTCCTCTATTCGAAGTTCCATTGCAAGATCATTAGTACTATTCTTGAGGAAAATATTCTTTAAAAATCCCATGTTGTCCCATACAACATTGAAAATTTTTAAATCATAATACTCAAGAAGGAATAATACTAAATTGAATTTTCTAATACAATGAAGATAAATAATTCATGATATTATATATCAAAATTGATACTATATACACCACATAAAATAGTCAAATTTTTAATACGGCATTTTTCTCATAGATGTAAAAAGTGAGATGAGAATCCATTACATTGAGTTTCCTTTTGGGTGAACAACCATTCACTTCTTTTATAATAAATTTATTTTAATTTTCTAATTTATTGAAACACTTTTTCAAGTTTATAATTAATTTTATTTCACTTTATAATATGTTTTATACAACTACTTGAAAATTTCTTTTTATGTTGGGTGTTTAGAAAAAATTCGGATTATGTGTCAAAAACAACATTGGTAGGTCAACTATGGTTAAATGGGTCCTTATATAACATCAAAAATATAATAATCATGAAATAATTGTCCTATGTTTTCATTAATTATGTATTTAAATTAATCATTATATATGGTTATAAAAATCGAACCAACGTTACAATCGTGGAGATGGTAGGTTGTACGTACGCATGAGTAATGCTCCTATATTTCAATGATTGTTATGGAGAGAAGGTATGTAACACCATATCTTTCCAAAATGATCATTATATCATAAATAAAATATTATTAAATCATATGTACTTTTATATAGAATTATTTTGATGTAAAATGAATCACATTGTGTTGAGGAGACTGTAGTCCGCATGTCCCCGAACAACGTTATCACTTTTTAAGTGTGTGAAAGGGTAATAAAGAAAATGATATATATATATATATAGTATATATACAGAAAGGTAATTATTTCATTAATATCATATAAAGTTTTTTAATGTCACATATTTTTAATTATAATCATCATTTATACATTCCATGGATCGTGTGAACAAATCACATCACTTTGAGGGGGCAATAATCCACACTTCCTCAAACAAAGTTATTGTATTAAAAAATTGAAAGTGTTAAAGGTATGTGTTATAAGAAAAATTGACGAAGTATAATTAAATAATAAATGTCATATGTATAACATATAAATAGAGTGTCTATCATAATTTCAAACCATGAAAGTAGGTAAAGGAAAATGAAAAATCACCATTTCGTGAGGCAGTGTTTTGTCGTAGACAAAAACAGTATGTTCTTTACCCATTAGATGGATGTGCGTGTTAGTCTAGGTATAACCATTAGGAAAACAAAATAACAGTATATTACGGATAATTTTTTTGTTATATAATAATATAATAAGAATATATGAGGGGTTGGATAATGTAAATAAAACTGGAAATCCTGAGAGAAGACATTACCTCTTAATCGGGTAACAACTTTTGGATTCTACCAAAAGGATTCCTTGAAAGGATTTATATTAAAATTGAGGCTTAAACATATAGAGGAGGGACATTGGGAAGCTATATGGGAATTTATTTTTCAAATCTAAGTGGTTTGAGATGTGTCAAGAATGGGGAGAGCTGGTGGCCTTTTATAAGGGAGGAAAAGGACTGACTTGGTCTTTTGAAATCAAGTTAGGTGTACACATGTTTTAACTGAAAAAAATGTCAGAAAAAAACCAACCAAACACAATAATGGAAGATTAATGTCCTAATTATGTACATAATAGGTGTTTTTGAGAAGATTATAGTCCATTTTCCCCTTAAGTTAAAGATTTAGTCCTTTATTAAGCATAATTATACCTTTATAATTGAAATTAATTTAAATTACTTTCACTAATATTTTTATAAAAAATTAATTTGGTATTATTAGAAATTAGAAATTATTTTTATTCCAAATATGGAATCCAGTTTTTCCGAATTCAAATCATTGAAGTGACAGAAATTAATTTAAATTTAATCCCGAAGATGGGACGATAATGCATGTTTTTAAGGTAAAAAGGTATGAAAGTTTGCTATTTTTTATAATCAATATAAAATTAAAATTTATTTAAATGACATAAATTGTATTAATTTATAAAAATATTTTCTAATTAAACTTTAAAAACAATTAAAAATATAATTTAACCTTATAAATAAATTAGATAAAAAATAAGTTTTGAACTAAAATTCAGTATTTTTAAATATTTATTAAATATGAAATGTTTCAAAAAAATATTAAAAATTCTCCCTAAACTAGTTATTATAATTAAATTTCCAAGATTAAGTTTATTTTTACATATTAAATCAATTAAAGTGTCAAAATTCTAATTTAAAATGTGTTCTCTATTAAAAGGTGGTGAAATTGCCTTTATAAAAATATAGGTTTTATATGTAAAATACGGTTTATTCTTATCTTATGCATATCAAACATAATGGATTAATATAAAAAATATTTTATTTAATATATAACATATATATTTCATTAAAATAATTCAATAATTATAATTAACTATGTTTATTAAGACAAAAATTCTTTTGGATATATATAAATAATAATATTTTATTTTATGGCCAATTGTTTCTTATTTTCATTTATCATTATTTGGTAACCAATGAATTTATTTTATATTTATATAAACCAGAAATTTTCATAAGTTGGTTAACACTATTTATAACTGCTAATATAACGGCTAGGTTTTATCTTATTATATTAAATAATAATATTTTAATAATACATTATTATTTGGTGAAAATTGGTCTTGTGTGTAATGGAAGCTATAAAGGAAGGTCATTTTTTCATGTAACGCAAGCTATCGAGGAAGGACACTCTTGCATGTAACATAATCTATCAATAAAGGCCTCTCTTTCATGCAACACAAGCTAACTCAGTGTTTCATGTATTGAAATATATAGAATCTATTTTAAATAGTAAATATTTTATAAAGTATCTAGATAATATATTACCTTACATGTTCGGTGTCGCGTGTTATACATGCTATCGAATAAAAGGTTATTACTTTAGATTTTCAGTTCATCACATTCTCCCCACCTTATTTAAATTACATCCTTGCAATTTGAACTCAATCATGGAGATAGATTGTTAGATACTTCCTATGTTTGAAATCTCACCTCATGAGAAGGGTTTATAAGTCATCCCCTATAAAAGAGAGAATAGAAAGTACATAGGTCACATGGAATACCATGTAAATAGGTCTCTAAGTAAGAGAACATTAGTGTAAAGTAGAGATACATACATGTAGGAAAAATGTAAATATTTATAAGGAATGAAAGGGGTCATCAATCACAAACAAGTGAATGATCAATTGAAAGTTGATGACCTCAAAGCCATAAATTTGTGATGATTTAGATGACCACAGATTCAACAGAAATTATGATATTAGGAAAAAAATTTATTTTTAAGACATTTTCCTAATGTTGGGTAATTATTTTACTACTTAAGAATATAATGAAATATTATTACATGATAGGTTTCAATTTCATATGAAAAAACCTAAATTTTGGTTGTGGTTTGATCAAATTTTAATTCATTCATGTACTCCTAGAAATTAATTACCAACCATGATTTTTTTTATGCCCGAGTCATTAAATGAAACATTTAAAGGATCGCGAGGACAATAAAAGAGTGAAAATTCTAACTATTTTCATTAACTATCATACAAAAGAAATATGGTTAATAGATTAATATCTAGTCCTCAAAAAGTGAAACTACTAGTTTATCATTAACATTTATTCATCAAATTGTTAAACTAAAAACAATAAAAATTTAACCAGGAAATTCCATAGGTTAGTGGTTGGCTATAAACCCTTGTTGTCCTTTGGTCATGGGTTTAAGACCCGCAGCCTTGCCAGATTTGATTGGTTATCACCCAGCTTGTAGGTTATCCTTTTCTAAAACAAAATTAATATAATTCCTAAAATAAATATGATGGAAATCCATTAAATTAGTTTAATCACAAAATATAATTTTAACTAAATTTCTCAATACAACCATGATACATAAATACTTCATCCACTTATATCCACATAGATCTTTCCTTGGTCTAGAGTTTATCCATAATATCATTTATAGGATTTTTAAATCATGATACCATATTTTCAATCTTACCACCCTAGTTTTTTCCTAGGTTATTCATTGTCAAAATGCTTCATGGTGGTATTTAATGAAATGTAAATTATTCTAAACATATCCCCCAGAAGTGTCAAAGCAGTTGTGTAGTAAGCTCGTTGTTGTATACCAGGTTACCCCAAGTTTGGCTCAAAATACATTGTCATAGTTATTAATCCTATATACATATGTATCAAAACCAGATGCACTTGTAGTATCCAGACATGGATGTATTGCTAGAAAGAACCACATAATCTCTACCTTACCAAAATTAAAGGATTGTATTCTATACTTATCCTCAAAATCTACCTTAGGTCTATGTCATCTGACCTATGTTTTCCTAAATCTAGTTCCTAAGGATGATACTAAACTTCCATTGATTCCAAAAGAAGTAACCTGACCCTAGAAGGCCCAGAGTTGGTGTCTACTACTATTAAATTGTAAATATTACAAGGAATTAAACCCCTAAGGATGAAGAGTTTAATATTCTTGGTAAACGAGATATATACATGAGAAAATAATACACTAATTAAAACATAATTTTTTTTCTTTATAAATAAATTGCTTCAAGGATAAATCTATTCCATCTAATAAATCCTTTTATATATTTCAAAGTACGCTTCATGGATTCCTAGGTAAAAAACATAAAAATGGTGAGCTCAAATTCTCAGTAAGGGAAAAATATAGTGGTATTAATAATGAATCAATCAGAATAATAATTATGACGTGGTGAATAACTGAACTCACATTCCATATAATCAATAAACTGAGAAGGAAGTTCACTATATAATCAATAAACTAATAAGGATGTTCATAAATATTATTGAACGGTAATAAATAAAAACACATTCCATTTAAATAACTAGATAATGCAAAATAAATATGTCAACGTAAGAAACTGAAACAAATTCTATCTAAATAAATGAAAATAAAATGTATCCATATATATGTCGATGTAAAATATCATGGATGAATAATAACTAAAACTAAAAGAGGGAAATGATTTCTTAATAGAAATCATGTTTGAGGTACATGAAAACCTATACCATCAATACGTTTCAAAAGACGGTTTAAATAATTCTAATTTCTTAAACTAATTTTTCTCATGAGAACCTATTGATTCATTGAGGACCTATATAAATTTTGGCTCCTCTCATCATTGCCTGTCCAAATCATTTCTCATATCGAATAATCAAAATAAATAATATGCATTATCAAATATCTGTATTGAATAAAGTATATGAAATAATAAATATTTTCCCAAATAATAAAATAACTATCAAAATAAACATTGTATATAAAATGGGGAAGGGTTTAGGTAATAGTAATATACATGATGAATTAAATGGATAATTTGGGGGAAATTGAATGTTCAATGGTCATAGAAGATTGAATATTTCAAGGGGAATAAAAAATGATTCAAAGAAGTGAATGTGAATACCATCCTTGGACAAATCAATAATAAGCCACCCAAAGAAAGAATAAGGATGGTATCAATAAATAAATCTCAAGTGGAGTAAATATAAATAGATATTGATGATGATTAATATAAATACTATAAAATAATATTTTAAAAAAAAATCTTTGAGGAAAATATCCTTTTATTATGAAAAACCTTTCGGAATTTTTTTCCTTTGAAAATCACTTTTAAAAACATTTTCATTAAAAATTATGCTTTTATAAATGAAAATGAAGCTTCAAATAAATGATGGTGGGTAAACATGTACTTGTCAAATGAGGTAAAAGAACATTCTTTTTTCATTGTTAAAGGTTAAAAAAATGAATTGATAATAAAGTGATAAGAATATTCTTTTGAAAACAATGGTTAAAGAAAAGAAGTGTAATAATTTCTTTACCAAATCATTTTAAAATTTTTTTTTAATTTTTTTATTAAAACATGGGTTTTAGAAGATAACAGGTTCTCTGACTAAAGAGAGAAATAAAGTTTAGTTTTCTTAAAAACATTTTATAAAATATTTTGAGTACCAAGGAGTGGAAAAATATTACTAATACTTGAAAATGGTCATGAATAACCAGATAATAATGAATGGTTTTATTGAAAAATGGACATATAATATCCTAGAATGGAAATTCCCTTGAATGATAATTAGTACAAGTCATAAGGAAAATAATCTTTAAACATCCCAAAGTGTCCCATACCACTCTAAAACAATTTAAATCATAAGCCTGATAAAGGAATAATATTGAATGAAAATTTTAAATACCATAACGATGAAATAATTAATGATATAATATATCAAAATGTGTAGTAGATACACCACACAAAATAATTAAATGGTGAACATGGTATTTATCTCATAGATGAAAAAAGTGAGATGTAAATACCTTACCTTGAGTTTTATTTTGGGTGAAAATCCTTTGACTTCCTGTATAATAAGCTTATTTTAATTTTCTAATTTCTTTGGAAATGTTTTCATGTTTAACATTAAATTTATTTCACTTTATACTATGTTGTATACAACTACTTAAAAAAGTTGTTTACATCGGCTTTTTACACCAAATTCAAACTATGTATCAAAAACAACATTTGTAAGTCAATTATTGTGAAAGGGGTCATTATATGACATCTACATAATAATAATCATGAAATAATTATCATATTCATTCATTAATTATACCTTTAAAATAGATTATTAAATATGGTTATGAAAAAGGAACCAACATTACAATCATGGTGATAGTAGGCAGTACATACGCATGAGTGACATTCTTATTTTTCAATAGTTGTTATTGAAAGAAGGTTAATAACACAAAATATTTCCAGAATGACCAATATAACATAAATACTGTGTTATTTAATCATATATACTTATATATATATAATTATTGTGCTGTAAAATGAATTACATCGTGTCAAGGAGTCATTAGTCTACACATCTATGAACGACGTTATCACTTTTTAAGTGTGTGAAAAGGTAATAATGAAGTTAAGATTTATATATAGTATATTTCCAAAAAGATAACTATTTTATTTATATCACATAGAGGTTTTTTATTTCAAATTTTTTTAATTATAATCATTCTTTATACATTCCATGGATCGTGTGAATGAATCACATCTCTTTGAGGGGTCGGGTATTCCACACTTCCTCAAATTATGTTATTGTATTAATGAAAAATGAAAAGTATTAAAGGTGTGTATTATAAAAGGATTAAATACGAATAAAGAATTAATAAATATCATATATATCATATAAAAATATATTTTCTATCATAATGGCCAACTATGAATGTTGTTAAAGTAAAATGAACAATTGTCGTTTTGTGAGGCAGTATTGGACTATACACAGACACAATATGTTCATTACCCATTAAATGTAATTATGTGTAAGTGTAGGTTTAACCCATAGAATAAAACATACTACTATATTGAGGATATGGTTTATTTATACAAGAATCAAAAAATAAGATATGAGGGTTGGATAATGGAAATAAAACTAAAAATCTTGAGAAAAGATGTTACCTCTTAATCGGGTAATTACTTTTGGTTTGTACCAAAAGGATTACTTGTAAGAATTTCTAACAAAAGGCAGGATTCAAGGTCTAGGTGAGGGATTTTGGGAATATATATGGGCAGATATTGGTTGAAACTAATTTGTTTGAGAGGTGTGAGGAATGAGGAGAGGTTGTGACTTTTTATAAGGGAGGAAAATGACTCACTTGGTATTTTGAAAACAAGGTAGGTTTACCCACATTTTTACCTAACAAAAAGTCATACAAAACCAACCAAACTCAATAATGGAAGGTGAATGGCCTAATTATTTCCATAAAATTGGTTTTATACAAATCATGAACTTTATCCATACTTTGTGGAAATGAAAGTTGATATGTCACAAACCCTATGCGATCAAGGATATCAAAGGGGCCAATATTACTCGGGCTAAAACATCCCTTTCTTTACAAAGTGTATGAATCTATTCCATGGTTATATTCAAAGTCAAAATTTTTCACTAACATAAATATTAAATTCTCTTCGAGAAGTGTTGAGAAGAGTTTATGAAGGCATGATGCACCTGAAATTCAAAGGAACATATAGATTTGTAAAATGTAATTAAGAGGAAATATTTTCAAGAATCCCACCGAAAACATTTTTTGGGTGAGTATAAAAGAGAAATTAATTTGTAATTTATGATAGATGTACTATTCATGGTGAATAAGAGACAAGGAAGATCTTTAGAGAGAATAAGAGGTTTCCTGATTGAATTTTGTTGAAGAAGTATTTCGGATAGAAGAAGCATATGGGGAGAGACAAGATTTTATTAAACATGTCATCGTATTGGGATGAATCATCATACTGGGAAAATTTTATTGGGATTTCTATATTGAAGAGGAAATGGTGCAAAATTTTATCAAATATATTCTAGCAAAGTCATATATTTTTCTTATTGATCAATTAGACAAGGATAATCAGACTGAGTTTTATAAAAAAGTCTATAAAAGTTCTTACCAACTTATTTGTAAGAATGTAAATATTTTTTATAAAAAAAAACACAATTTTGAATGTTGATAAACAAGCATCATAACTTTTTTTTGTTATAAAAATTTGTATTACATCAATTTTTCTAGAAGGATAATATGCACTATTGAATTGTTTACATAGTGACACACAAGTTAAAGGGCATATCCTACTTGAAGTATTCCACACAAAATGATTGTATTCTAGTGGATTGTGTTGTATTAGATCATTTTCAAACAATACCAAGGATGTAGATATTATTGTTGAATAATAAACCTTGTAAATTCTTGTGTTCTTATAGATGTGGGTTTTAATTATTTTCAATAGGAAAAGAAATATTTAACAAGAGGAAAATGTTTTTTAATAAGTAAGGAAATATAAAAGAAAAATATATCACTAATCCACCACTCCCCCTATCAGTGATACAATTATCTTGACTAGGCAATTACAATTAGTATCAGAGACAGGTTCCCTTCATCTATTCATTGTTTTTGTTTTGAAGAAAAGATGATGGATAATTTAAATTGTGTCAACGATAAAGGAATCATGGATTTTGATGATAAGAATTATCATATCTTGAATGATATAATGTTTCCCCATCTTATGTCTATTAGATATGATTTTCTTGAAGATGTAAAGGTTGTGTTTCCTCATATTGATGATAAAGTTCATCTTAGTCTATTGATAAGAATAATCATGAGAGTGATGGAAGGGAAAAGAATTATTTACTATCATCACTTTCTAAAAGTGAATTTTTATGGGTGATGGGTGTTTCCATAGCTAAAGGTATATGGGATAAGCAAACAAAACATATATGGAGGCAATAAAAAATTGAAGAAGAAATATAAAAAAACTAGAGGCCGAAGTATGAAGACTTGAAAATGGGTGGGTATGAATATATTAGGGACTTATTTACCATGTCAAATAACATCATCAACACTATCAGATGTCTTTGGTAAAAGTTCTAGGATTCTATAGTTATTGAAAAGATATTAAGAATTATTCCTGACAAGTTTGATGCTAAAGATTATTAATTAAAGATACATATCATAAAAAATTTTCTATAGATGATTTTCATAGAAATCTCATCATATATAAAATAATAAGGTATAAATATATGAAAATAAAAATAAAATTTTATAGAGAAATTTCATTCAAGACTGAAAATAAAGTGTTTTGAAATAAGATTATTATTGAAGAAGAAGCTGGTTATTTTGATTCCAAAAATGAGGTATGTAAAAATCATGATGATATTTTATCCTTTTTTTCTAAAAATGTGAGAAGTGGTATAGGTAAATATTAATGGAATTTTCCCATCAAATGTTTTGAATATGGATTCATTGGGCACTTTACAAAAAAATTACACAAAGGAAGAAAGAAAAAGACGGTGGTGAAGAAGAAATAAGACCAAGAAGGTCATGGAAGAAAAAGTGTGGAAAAGAATATTTTATTCCATAGGGAAGGGTAAAAAATTCTCAAAATATAAAAGGTGTATTTTCTTATCTCAAGATAAAGAATAAGAAGATAATAAAGATAAATCCAAAAATTCTACTATGCATGATGGTGAGTATACTTTTAGTGTAACAATTAATGATGAAGAATTCAGAATCAGCAGTTCTGATGAAGAAGAAAATCAACATAAATTTCATTTAAAATAAGATTTGAAATATATTTGAGAAATATTAGAAGTCTTGAAAAATAAAACACGGAGTTGGAAGATGAATGTTCCTCATAAAAAATTCATGAAAATTTTTTAGATGAGAAGAAAAAGATGCAACTGGGTATTGGTATTGAAAAAATATCTTAAGGAAGAAAAGAATCGTAATGAACATCTGGAATTGACGTTAAAGGCATAAATTTAATAGTTATAACTTGTCTAGAAAAACGTTGTAAATATGAAAATAAAATTATATTTTCCAAATATTCTATATATGAAGTTGGTGAATGATTTCATAAGGAAAAACCCTATAAGGATAAAAAAGTACCCATCAAAAGTGGATAAAAAAGATAGAATTATTTCTAGAAATAAGAAATATTAGAAAATTATATATGTGACTAAGATTAACAAAGTGAGAATTCATAAGTTTTTGAAAAACCTGAGTCTAAAAATGTTTCAAAAAATTATGAATATGTAAATGTTTCTATTATTTCTAGTTATGACAAGGATAAAAGGAGAAATAAGCTAAAAAGGCAGATTCTGATTGATAACAGAAAGGTTGGTGGTAAAAAAAATCAGATAAGAAGGTTGATAAGAAACAAATTCATAACTCCAGTCAGTATGGAATCTATAGAGGAAAATATTATTTCTATGGTTAATACTGGTATTGCGATGGAATCATAAATAAAACAAATATGTGTTGGTTCAACCAACAACATTACTACTATTCCATAGGTTATGAAATTCACAGGTTTAGGGGGAGTCAATCTTCTCAAAAGAATATGTATGAAAAAGAAGTTCTACAGAAACGTGGTAATGATGGTGAAAAAATTAAAAATAGGTTCCAACCCCAAGAAACTATTAGACGTACTTCTTTGTATTAAAAAATTGGGCCGAATGATGTGAAATAAGATTTTGAGTATCTAGAATGGGTTTAGTCCATGAATGAAGAGTCATACCAAAATTAATGAATAAGGTGAAGTGATAACAAAAAAGGAAATATTAGTATGTAAAGGTTACTCTAAAATTGAAGGTGTTTATTTTGATGAATCTTTTTCTTTGGTGGAAAGGTTAAAAACAATCATAATTTTTCTTGTTATTTCTACACAGTGGAGTTAATATGAACCCAAAATTCAAAGGAACATGTAGATTTAGAAAATTTGATTGAGTGGAAAATTTTTTAGGAATCCCACCCAAACCATTTTTTGGGTGAGTATAAAAGGGAAAGTACTTTGTACTTTTGACAGATGTACTATTCACAAAAAAGAATAGAGAAGACATAGCTCTAGAAAGAAGAAGAGGTTTCCATATTTTGTATTGTTGTATTCAACTGGTCATCGT
This sequence comes from Viscum album, assembly GCA_963277665.1. Taxonomy (NCBI): domain Eukaryota; kingdom Viridiplantae; phylum Streptophyta; class Magnoliopsida; order Santalales; family Viscaceae; genus Viscum; species Viscum album. The sequence continues at coordinate 954,512,880 of OY728148.1, read as the reverse complement.
ATTAGGATGAATCATCGGACTGGGAAAATCATATTGGGGTTTTTGGATTAAAGAAGAAGTGGTTCAGAATATTCTCAACCGTATTCTGAAAAAGTCATATATTTTTCGTATTGAGAAATAAAACTGGGGTAATCGGACTGGGGGAATTGGATTGGGAAATCAGAATGAGTTTTGTAACAAAATTTAGAAAAGTTCTTACAAACTTTTAGGTAAGAAATTGAATAATTTTTTAAAAAATAGTACATTTTTGAATGTTAATAAAGAATCACCAAATCATGTGTTGTTACAAAACATTGTATTTCATCATTTGTTTTAGATGGATCACATTCACTATTGAATTCTTTATATCGAGCTACATGAGTGAAATGGAGTTTCCTACTCATTGTATTCCAAACAAAAGGATTATTTTCTAATAGATTGTGTGGTTTTAGTTCATTTCAAAATCATAGAAAGGATGTAGCTATTCTTGTTGAATAGTGATACTTATAAATTCTTGTGTTCTTATAAATGTGTGTTTTAATTTTTTTCAATATGGAAAGAAATATTTAATTGGATTCTAAGGTTATTACATAATTATGGAAATATAAAAGAAATATATATCACTGATTCACTCTCTCCCCCTCTCAGTGATACAATTATCTTGACTGGGAAATTACTGTACAAGAACAGTGATTAGCCTCTTCTTGATCTCCTTAAAGCTTTCCTCAAATCTTTCATCCATAAATAATTTACCACATTTTGTGGTAAATTAGTTAGTTGGCTAAAACATAATGAAAAATTTATCATAAAATGTAAATAGTAACTAGGTAAACCATAAAACTATAGATTTCTATGACACTAGTGGTTCTAGGTTATTCTTCAATTGCCATTCTCTTTGAAGGGTCCACCTATATTCTCTTCATGTTCCTACTTAATATTGGAATAAACAAGAATAGGATCGATAAACACTACCAAATATTTGTTGATGTGGTCTCTAAAGAATATATTCATCAAATTCATAAAGATTGTAGGAAAATTAGTAAGTCTAAAAGGAATTACTTTGAACTCATAGTGCCCATACCCTGTAAGGAATGAAGTCTTTTGAATATATTCCTTCTTCAACTTTAGTTGATGATATACATAAAAAAGATACACCGTTGAGAATTATTTCACTCCTCATAGTTGATTGAAAAATACATCAATCCTTGGTTGATGATAATTTTTATTTATAGTGATCCAGTTGATGCCTTGGTAATTGATATACACCTATTTTGATCTATCTTTCTTCTTGACAAAGAGCATTGGTGCACCCCTTTGTGATGTACTAGGGCATATGAACCATTTTTTCAAATGCTCTTGTAGATAATTCTTTAACTCCTCTATTTCAATCAAGGCCATCCTATATGGGAATTTTGAGATAGGAGTGACTCTGGGCATGAGATCTATTGAGAAGTCTACCTCATGATCAGGGTATTCCAAGTAACTCTTTGAGAAAAACATCAATTTATTCCCTAACAATGCACATTTCCTCTAGGTTAATACCTTCCTTTGACTCAACCATTTGGTCAAGGAATGATTCTCTACAGGGTATCAACACCCACACTATTGAGGGATCTTCTAAAGAAGATTCGTGATATTCCAAGCATCTTTAGAAGATCATGGGATGGTTCATAATCTAAAAATAGTTTTTCCCAATAATTGATTTCTTATATATATAATGAAATCCAATACATGTCCAATATAGCATCAAATTTCAACAAGGGAAATATAATAATATTTTCAAGAAGAATCTTCCCAAATATGATTATAGGAGAAGAGTACAACAGTTGGGTTGTAATTATTAAAGCACTATGTTTTTTATGGATATCTCCACATAAAGGTATCAGTGCTTTAATTCAATAGTTCTATAAATCTAATAGGATATAAATGAATAAGTAGAACCAGAATAAAATAATACTTTTTCTATTATTTAGTAAATAGGAATCATACATTGTATGAATTCATTTTCACACTCCACTTCATTATTTGTGATGATATAATCTTTCCCATTATCCTTTGACTTTGGTGATTGCTGACACTAGTTTCTCTCAAGGTCATGTGGTTTAGTGCACTTTCATGCATAACACCCTTGGTCCCTATAGTTGAAGCATTGAACCATGGGTTGTGCATTAGGATGTTACTTCCTTTCCTCTATCATGTTGTTCAGCTTCTTCATGTATCTTCAATACTCATTAGCTTGGTGTATTTCTCTCCTATACTTGAAGAATTTCCCCATCCCATTGAGGTAATTAACATGATCCTTCTTCCCACATTTTTGACATGTGGGAAGTTGGATCCTATTTCCTCATTTTTCATTTGACCCACAATCTTGAAACCCCATTCTTCTCTTATTATCTCTATAACCATGGTACCATTCTTTGAACTCCATATCTACTTTAAGATCACATTTAACCACATCTTCAAAACTCTAAAATTCTTATATTTCTAGATCGTTTCGAAGGTGTATTTTTAAAAAAATAAAGAACATATCTAATTTTCTATCATTATTGATAAAAACCCCAAGGAATACATTTAAAACCTTATGAAGTTTTCATCATATGTTGTGACAGCTTCACATTCATTTTCTTTAGCTATATGAATTCTCTTTCAATCTTTTCTTTGAATATTTCAAGGGAAATTATTTCTAAGAAATATTTTCTTAAATTATTCCCACTCCATCTCTTCCATTTAATCCTTTGGATTTTTTTTCTTTATCAATTCCTGCTATTGAATAGATTCTCCATATAAATGATAAATTGCAAGATTCACCATCTCCTTATTAGAGAAATGGATCATAAAAAAGGTCTTTTTTATTGAGTTAACCCACTATTCCACATCATGTGGATTAGAAGTTCCACTAAACATCGATGATAATTTTTGAAATACGGACTCAATGGATAATTGATCATTCTTAGGTTAATATGGACATTACACATAGTTCATGTTATTATTCATATCTCGAGACAACTAGGTAATCATTTCCACAAAGTTTTGAACTCCACCTCCCATGGAATTGAGGATCTCATTTGGATAATTGTTTCATTGTCACTCACATAGGTTTTAGGCCTAGTTTCTCCTAGTTCCTACCATTTTCTAGAATAGAAATTTTTTTAACAAAACATAAGTCAATAAATCATGAGTAATTTATTCTTTTAGAAAATTAACACTAAAGGAATATCTGATGGGATCGCTATGTCTATACTTTTCTGAAAATAGTCTTCTTGGATGTTTTACCTATACATAGACTTATACTAATGGTTTTTAATCTTTTTTTCTAATCATAATTCCCAAAATATTTAACAATTCTTTGATACCAACTATAGTGACCCTAATTTTTCATACATAACTATTACATCATTTTAATGATAAACAGCGTAATAGAGTTATAAATCTAGGATCCAAAGGATTATGTTTTAGAAAAATAAGGCTCATAAATAACATGTACGTAATAAAACATGAAAATTTATTTAATTCCTTCTTCTTTATCCTTCTAAAATATCACATTATCCTTAGTACATGCAATTACCTAAGGATGTACATCAATGAAAGGGGTAAGATAAAAGCATTCTAAGAGGATGAATAAGGAACTTGAATCAATATAACATGGGTGAGAATAATCATTATATCATAATCCTATGATCATTATCTATATCATGAGCTAAAAATGTGATAAATTCATCGAATCTAGAAATTAATAAAAATGAAACATCATGTTATAGTGGTCAAATGCAACATACAGTTGAGAATAAATCTAGAATCATGTTAATACATAACATATGTGAATAATCATAACATCATCCCTGTAAACAAATCTAGCATCATGTTCACATATAATAAACATTATCTCATGAGATACAACACATTACCCAATGCATTGGAGGGATATATAATTTTTGTATAGTCATCACAACATAATATTTACATAATCATGCAAGTCACATAGAATGTGTAACAATAATTTCATGAAATAACCCATGGAAAGGAATGGGTTTCATTAGGATTTCAAAAATTATGATTTCATAAATAAACATTGGGTTCCAAAATGAAAAATGGTAAAAAAATATTTTCTATAAGAATATTCATTCTTTAGTTAAGAATAGACAACTCAAGAGGAGTCAAAGAAGTGTTTTGAAAAGAAGAGTTATTTTGGAAAATTATTTTATTTTCTATAAAACCAAATAAAAAACATGTATATCCCAAAAAAAGAGGGAGGAATAATGAAATTATATTTAAGGCACATTATAGGACTATTTATTTCAAATATGTCATGAAATATGGATAACACAAAGAAAAAGAGTTGGTTTCAAGAATCCCCTTACCGTAATTCCTTCTTTAATTTGTCACTTTTGCGCCTCTTGAATAATAAACTTATATTTATTAAAAAACTAATAAATATGTTAATTATATCCATTTATACAATTATTTATCAATTATAATCATTTTATTATATTTATTAATTTCTATTGATGAAATTGATGTGTTTTGATATCATGATTTTCCTAAATATTTCTTATTTCATTTTGATTTCTCAGTTATCATTTAGAGTCATTTATAGAAAAGTATGATTAACTCCAGTAGAATATATTAAATGTAATTAATTATTTATATATTATATATAATTAATAATATACATCCATGAAGGTGGTTATAAGAATTTTCTTAGAAATGTCTTCGTAGGTGGTTAATCAACCTTTAACGGGACGTTGTAAAAGACATGGAAAGAGAAGTATTGCATTTATTTTTGTCATAAATATGAAAATTACTTAATGTTAACATAAATAATATAATTTTAAATTATTGAATAATTAGTTTTATAGTATATGGTTTTTAAATTAATTGGTAAAAATAATAAAGAGAATAAGAAAAATGGGAAAAGTTAATAGAGACTTACTCTCTCCTCAATGTAGCTTCTCTTGTATGACGCTATAACACCCTTGGTGATTAGAGTTTGATTGGTCCAAAATGTCCATAAGTAATTTAAGGGGATTTAGGGGGAGTATTTGGGAAGATATTATACATTGGAATGTTTTAGAGGAGTGTGTTTCCAAGGGAAGGGAGAGGGATTATTTATACTTTAAGAGAGGGGTATTTTTAGAATAAAATATTTAATAAAATAATATATCAAAGGAAAAATATGTAATAGTGAATTTTTTACAATATAAATTATATATAAATATAATATATTGGGTTCAAGACTTTAAATCCTATTTATAATTATAATTCATTATCTTATTAAAAAGAAAAGTGACGAAAAACAGATATTGATATTTTAAGGAATCACTTTTGAATTTTGGTTTCGGAAAGTGATTTTTAGGGTTTTAAATTAATTTTATTGTATTTTAATGACTCATTTATTAAATTAAATATATAATGTCCAAAATTAAATTTCTATAAATTATTATGTCATTATTATATCATGAATGATGTAACTTAAGACACATTGATTATGTGAAAAACTATATTTTTACTATTCACCTAAAAATTGAAGTATTTCAGAAAAGTACAAAAAACTCACTCAAGGAAAATTTTAACATGATCATTTAAAAATGATATTAATTTATTAAAAATAAATATCTAAAATAGGTAAAATATAATTTTCCACAGGAAAATAATTATTTTTACAAAATACTTTAAAATACAGTTTATTAAAAATATGCTATATTTTCATTGAGGTTTTTAATCGTGATATTTATTTTATTGAATTATAATATTTTTATTTACATAAATTAATCATGATAAATGTTATTTATATAATAATTTATGATTTTTTGGTAAAATCACTCTTCACATGGATAGGTTACTATTCCAATGATTAGGTTACTATTCCAACGGTCACATTACTATTCCAATAGTCACATTACCGTATATATGTACCACCCAATTATATCATTCAATATTCAAATAAATCCCTCTAAAGGTTCAATAATTCCAAATTAAATAATTTTTATTGGTTTACTATAATTTTGTTTCATTTATATAGTTTTGGTAGTGGGGCCAATAATTCTAGTAGATCAAGTTGATCCATATTTTATCATTTTAAATTTTCTATTTTATACTTTTTGTCTAGTTTTAATGTTTGGAAATGTAATTGGTTTCATTGCTGATTAATGTAACAATATTTATTAATATATTTTTTTTGGTTTCTTTATATTTTTTATGTGTATAATATATAATATAATACAACACACATTTATTCAGGAAAAAAATTTTACTAATAAGAATTATGTCATTACAATGGGGCACCACATCTCTCGCCTCAGCCTAAACGTACTATAGAACTCTAGATACCTATCTGATGAGGAGTAGTTGAGTCCTTCCTAGACTCTAGTACATATCATTCTCCCCTATCACTACTATACTATGAAAAGTTATAAAAAAACACATGAGGATAGCCCATCCTGCCATAAACATGGCACTCCAAAAGGGGTTTATGAAAACTATGGTTTCTTGTAAATAAACATTCAACACAAATGTGCTACAATTGAATATGACCCTAATAAGTATTCCCACTACCCTCATTGGTCATTATGTTGTTTCCTTTGAAACAATTGTCATCAAATCACTTCTTTCCATCAAAATAAGTGATCCTAGTTTACAATATAGAAATAGCCTAGCTACCTCTTGGGACCTCTCTCAGATTCATTGTTGTGATGAGTTCATGATTCATCAAATTTAAAAATCTTCTCAGAATAAAAACATTCACCTAAGGCCTAACATCGTTGTGAATACCATCCTGAAAATGTTTCTCCCTAGAGATCTCATCAGTAGCTAAATATGGAACAAAGCATTGAAGGTTGGTGAAATGTTCAACATATTCCATCACTGATATTATATCCTATGTCATATGAATGAACTAATGATCCTTCTCATCCCTCAACATTTATGGATATAAGTGGCTCAATAAATTCACCATGAATTCCTTCCAAGATAACTCCTCCTTCTTCCCATCCTGCTCTAGAATATGTCACTAATGTTTGGTAGGTCCACTGAGCATATACACAACGATATTCTCCCTCCTATCTTTCGGTGTCTCAAGATTCTTGAAGATTTTATAGATTGAATCAATCTATAACTCAGCTACCTGGGAGCCTCACTCCCCAGTGAACATAGGTGGATGTTGTAGCTGAATCTCTCTCATCAACTCATACATCAAAGGCATGATGAAAATAGTCTCTTTTTCCATGGATTTCATGACCCTTAACAAGTTTTTGTGATGATGAACATCCACTTGATCCTCAAGAGCTACAGGAAGCTCAAGTTCATCTACATTAGGATATAACTGATTTCCACTCTCATAGAACACAACTCGAAGATGATGAGGATTCATTTTATCTACAAGAAAAACACACTCCTATAATCATTGGCTAAAAATAAATTCATCCTCAAGAGGAAATGAAAGTAGAGAACCATTACTCTGGGTCTCTCTATCCATGGATTATATGTGTTTTATGATGAAATAATAGTTTATTTCATTCCATTTATCAAATATAATAGATATATTATTTCACAATTCATATTGGAAAGTATATAACACATGTAATAAACATTTCCCTGTTATGAACAATGCATGTATATATATATATATCCTAATGTGCCTATCCAGATGCATGCATACTCATATCTCACCATACTGGTCCATGAGTGTAAATATTAATCGACAATAACATCACAAATTAATAACATCACATAACATGTAAATTAACCAAGGTGAAATAACATCAATTGTAACAAGAGAACAACATAAACAATAATCAAATCCCAGGAACTCAAATTTTCCCCCTTACATGGGTTAGCTAATCCAATGAATAATCTCATTACCAAGTCCCAATAGATCCTAGTCTCCTTTCCTCTTTTTACAAAAAATAAAGTAGTAGAAAATAACAAGCAGATCCTCTAATACCAGTTTGTAATGCACTCCGATCTGGTACTCTCTCACATTGTCAAAATGATTTGGTTATTAGACGTCAAGCATTCATCCCCATCTGATAGAGTCTATTGACTAGTATAGTGGCTGGGATATTTATAGTGGGGAGACTATACCCCCTGGTAAAACAGAGTGGAACTAAACCATAGTAATAAAAATATGAGTAATAGAGAAATAGTGGAAATAATATATCATATAGATAGGGATTCTATATATAATAATTTAAACACTACTACGATATCCCTATATATAATCATTTCATCACCAACTCAACAAGTCTAAATAGTATGGATATAATAATATCCCATCATAAATATCATTGGTTAATTATGAAAATTACCGTTTTTCTTTCAAATAAACTTTCATTTATCTCTCAAATGATCAAGAGTCATATCAATAATCAATAATAGATCACCTAGGTATTATATATCAAGAAATCACCTATGGTATCATTTCATACTCACTATTCTTTAAACCATTAGCCAAGTTCTTTTTACTCAAATGTTTTCTCACCCAACAAGTATCCATAATCCAGCATGCATAACCATTGAATCTAAAGGAATCCAATCCATGATTTACTATAAATCAACTGATTAATTATAGTGCACATTACATGGTCATAATAAAAATATTTCATATAATTCACAATTAAATATACCATGGGGTTAGGTTTAGTCTCCATACCATTAACGTGGGATTAACACAACACTTCTACTGACAAAATCAATTAAAGAAGAAGTCACAGAAGATGACAAGAAAAACCTATACTAACCAAAAACAAGATCAACTCCCAAAACAAAACCCATGTTAAAAATATGTACACTACAACAAAAAGTAATGACGGGTGAGAAGAGGGAAACCAAAGAGAATAAACTCACCAAGGATCGAATGTGAAAATGGGACATCTGGAAGGGGGAAGATAATTCAAAATTTCCTAGAGTTCACCCTAGGAGCGAGAGAGGAGAGTATATAAGAAAAAATAATGAGATTCATAAGTACACGACACACTTAAAACTTCTGGGTATGAGTAATACATGATGTGTAATCCTTTCATGTCATGTATTTCCTAATTTTTAAGTTATGCTAGAAAAACCTTTTTCCCTGGGTTAGTATTTAGTTTGATCAACATTTACACAATGTGAATCAGGTTCACGACATGTAACCACATCACATCATAAACTATTTTATGAAATGCATCTATAAATAGTTACATGTCATGTAACATGTACACAACATATAATTTTCCATTGAATAGTTTTTATACTATATTCTACAAAAGTGACCAAACCTTATATGATCATTCTAAACTCATAGAAAACCCTAGCAATACCATTTCACATATTTATACATGGATTAAATTAATTTAAATAGACATAAATGCCTTAAATTAAGGTTATTTTTTCCAAAAAAGGATCTCTGTCATCAAATAAGACTTAGTCACTAAGGCTTAATTACAAAGGAAAACCCAAAAAAATATGTTCAATGAAAACCTCAGAGTGGGACGTACCTAGAAAAATTTGGGATCTTATAGTGATATTGGTTTTGAAAGGTTTTTATTATGTTTCATCCATTACAAAATACATTATTATATATCTAAACTTGATATAGATGGATTTATTTTAATATTTGTAAATGAATGTTTCTTCTTTTATAAAAATAACATTTGTTATGGTAAGGTGAATTAAAATAACAATTTTTTTTATCGTGTAACAAAAACCAAGTAATGGAAATTGATAATGAAACCACTTCACATAACTTGTTCCACACAAAATTATGGCATCATTCGGTTGGTCATGTAAATGAAAAATGCTTGACTATGTTATACCAAAATGGATATTTAGATTCTTTTGAAATAAAACCAATGGGTATGTGTCACACCTATTTATACGATGAAATAAATAAAGACCCAATTTGTAGAAAAGGTGAAAGTTCTAAAGAGATTCTTGAATTAGTTCATACATATGTGTGTGGACCATTTCCGATTGAGGCAGGGGTGGGTTCTCATACTCTATAAATTTTACCGATGTTTTTAGTAGAAATGAATATGTCTACTTAATAAGGTATAAGTCAAGTTATTTTGATAAATTCAATAAATAAAGAAGTGAATATGGGAACCAAATTGTTATTATAATTAAGAAAATCCTCTTAGAACTTGGTGTAAAATTTATCAATCAAGAATTCATTGAATACTTATAGGAGTTTGGGATCCTATATTAACACACTCCTCCTTATACACATCACTGGAATGATGTATGTGAATGGAGGAACCACATCTTGTTGGACATGGTGATATCAATGATGATTCATGAGAGTATTCCATTATTCTTCTATGGATTTTTATTACAATAAAGTAGCACAAATATTAAAATAAGTTTCAAATAAAGTGATAAATCGTATATGAAGCTCCAAAGGAGTGAATAATAACTCAGAAGTGGGGTTGAATTAGTTGTTCACTTTTATAAGTTTCATTATTTTTGAAAATAGTAAACCCTAAATCTTTTTAATGTTTATATCATTATAATCTTTTAGTAAATACTAATGTATGAAAAATTAGTAAAAAAATGAAAGAACATGATATTTACAAGGTTCTACCTCAATGTGAGAACATATATAATTTTCATAGATGCTCCTATGGGTCTATAGAAATTCACTAAAATGAATAAGTGAATACAAATTGTGACAACACCCATTAGACACATTATATATCCAAATTGTAATGATTATACTGACACCTATTGGTTTATAAATGTTTCTTACGAAAAATTGAGATAAAAAAATAGAAAAATACTTTGTTCAAACTACACCACAAATTCTCAGCTCAGAATTCTCATTATGATGTGGTTGGGTCTGATTCTCTCCATCTAATAGGGCTGGTTCCGATGGACTCAATCCGATGAATTCAGTCTGATGGACTCAGTCTGATGAATCCATTCTCAATATGCGTTATTCAAACTCTTCTCAAATGCTCAGTTCAATCTTACTCAGTCCAATAAACAAAAATTTTATATGTCCAAACTTATAATGAGATTTCAATATGGAAAGATAAATTTGACATGAATTCTATAGTTCTCTTATTTTTTCACTTTGATAAAAAAGTTCAAAATTATGAATATACATTTCTTCTATTTATAGGAATCCCAAAAACAAAAATTTAAGAAACTAAAATTTTTTTCCCACTCACTCAAATTAAAAAAAAATTAATATCTATACATAATTTAATTTCAAGTTTGACCACTTAAACTCTTCACAAATATTATGAAATCTTCTTTTGTTTTCATTATAATAATTCTTCTTTGACTTCCTAACATTTATTCAGTATAATAGAAATTACTCAACTCATTATGATGGAACTTACTCGTCTCATTATGATGATACTTCTTCATCTTATTCTTAATTGAATTTCCTCATTAGAGTTAGTCTAATTAACTTTCGTTTTTAGATTCTATGTGATTTAATTTCCTTCTCAGAGTCAGTCTTGATTAAATTTCACTCTCAGTGTTAGTTTGATTGAATTTCTTCGTTTGATTCATTTTAATTAACTTTCCTCCTCAGATTCTACCTCATAGAACTTAATCAGGTTCAATCCAATGTAATCCTCATAATTATGGGTTTATCACTATGATGGAATTTTAATTATGATGGAAACTCCAATCTAACACTTTGAAATATGAAAAACTGAAAACCCATGCATTCATACATCTAAATTGCAATGCCAGAGTATAAAATGAAGTAATATAAAGTAATTAGGGCCAAATACAAGCCCACCACAAAGAGTTTGAAAACAAAATTACAACCTAAAGGTATGTATTGGGACTACTTTCCGAAAGCTGTAGGAACACACCTCGGTTTATCTAGTCTCACTAAGCACCATCTGGTCATGGTCCTCCTAACAATCTATCAAAATGTCAATCTTCTACACGAGACATGTCACAGGACGAAAAACCCCATGTATGGGTGATTATAACAATACTTAGTAGGAAACCCCGAAACCAAAAAATATACTGATAAAACTAATATTTTCAACATTTTTTATATGAATTTCAATTGTATTAACCCTCATAATTTATCAATTTGAGCAACAATTTTGGATTTATGGTGTGTTTTGAGCTAAAATTTGAAATGTGCTTAAATTGTGGATTTTTTATAGATTTTTACGTCAAGGGTATTTTGGTAATTTACATAAAAATATATTACCAAATTGAATGATTATTTTAATAGAATATTTATTTTAATTCCTTTAACTTTTTATTCTATCCCAGAGGCTTATTCGAATATCTAAAGGCCAAAAAAATCATTTATGCTTGGAAATTTTCTGGGCTAATAGTGTGGACCCCACCTCCGTAACAGATGTATAAATAAGGTTACACACTTAAAATGGAGTTGATTAGAAATGGATATGAATTAGGACACATATTTTCACAACCTAAATAAATTTCATGGATTTTGTCTCCAATTATGGTGGCAAAAAGATATTATACATTGAAGGAAGCTTCCAGGAAAATTCATCTAGAAAAAAATACATTGTCAATAAAAAATAAATAAATCCCTCGGGGGGGGGGGTATGTGTCAATTTAATTTATTCCAAGGTAAAACTCTTATGTTTCATTATGTTTTTTATGAGAAATAGTTATGTGCATGGGTGTGGCGATATCCCACAAGGAAACTAAACTCAAACTCATTTCTATTATTTTATAAAATATGTTCCCTCCCTTATACTAAATATAAGCTCTTAATACAATTGATTTGATCCATTCAGTGGTTGAATTGGAATACGATAGAGCCAGGTCATGGATGTTGTCACACTCATGATTGAGTTATTCCATCAACCTTGATTAAAGTAGGAGGGGAAGTAATGACTGCTAAATGCATTCAATATTTCACACTAATTAATAAAAGAATAGTAATTCAAGAATGAGATCTAAAAATTGAATTATAAAAATTTATTTAAACACCAACAAGGAGAATGATGGAACCCACAAACCAACCCATAAATTCCAAGTTCTTTATTAACTAATTAAATTTTATCATTTCCTGTTAGTTTTATATTTTCATTAATTTAAATTTCATAACCTTCATAAATTTAAAAAAACAATTAAAAGGAATTAGTTTAGGTGTATTAAATTAAGTGAGTGAACATATGAGAAAGTTCCTCAAGTGAGAAGAACCTTGTCATTCATTATAAAACACTAAGAAAATTGAATTGCTTTTTATATGCCCTATGATAGGCCTGCGTCACATAAAATAGGGGAAATACATTCCTCTCCACACAGGTATATTTCTACAACACATATAACACGAATATCTAGATATACTCACAAAGACACACATTCTAGAGGTAAGTTGCAACCATATTATAATAGTCTATGATTCCATATAGAATATTCCAAAATGTACTCACCTGAGAGAAAACACTCCTAAATCTGATAGCATTGATGATGTCCATCCAATAGGTACTTTTTATCGAGTCTCTTCTTGAGAAAGAGAATGCTAATAGTTTGAATAGAATACAATACACAGATGAGGATCACTGGCAAGGCCTTGGGGTGAAAGAAACAAATCAATCTAGATTAAACCACTAAGTAGAGGATTTAATCCCATGTAGTGTTGGTCACGTCGATACCAATAAATCCACCTAGGACATGAGTATGAACAGAGGATCTCACTCTAGGCCTCTCAGAGGGATTCCAACAACTCTATCTAGGAATTACTACTGAATGGATCATTGTTCCAAGAGTAAAAAATGATTTCATACTAACCCTCATGGAAAATATAAAGGTAACAAACCCTAACAAAAAATTTCCATGATATAGTGTACAAGGGCTCCAAGACATGTATAAAAGATTACACAGTTTGTAGTAGGGGTCACACTCCTTGTCCCTTGAACCTGGGTCTTGCCCATGTAAATGGATCATCTCATCAAACTGTGTCCATGTAGTAGTACATACCATGTATGTATCCCATTTACTCTAACCATGTGCTGGTACACATCACCATCCTATGCATGTCTTCTAAAGTACCTGTACATAGCTTAGCCTGTGAATATCTTCCCATGTAAACAACCCGTGTAATTCCTGAGTATATGTTGAGTAACCCAGGTGATACCACATGCTATGTGAAAGGGGTCACATTCCACATGATAATTAACTTCCTATGTAAACCCTAATCACATCTCATGTGGCCCCACACAACATATAGATCCAGATTAAACATTGTGTTGTTCAAGATTTTTCAGAATCCCATATCTACTCCCGTATTTGATCCAATGCCTCTAGATTTCTATCTGGTGAATGTTTCACCATGATATTGAAGATCCCAACTCAACCAATCCTTTTTGTCGATGAAGAATGCATTACGCCATCAAATGTACTCAAAAAATGAATCAAATTGTCATTCTTTGTTGTGTGATGACGAATTGTAAATTGGGTATCCTCTGTCATCTAAATTGCATTGTCTCCATCATCACACCTCTGTTAGACTATTCCAATCTCAGATCTGCGATATCGGATCGTTGCACCAAGAAATGGGTACGCAATGATCGATTGATCGAGAATGCTCATGACGACCATTGAATGGGGGAGAAAATAACAAGAACATATTGGATTAACAAACCTTGATCGATGTTCATGTTTATCTTGATCCATCATTATTAGAATGAAAATCTGATTTATAAAATTAAAAATATATTCTCCCATCAAAACCTCATAAAATAAACTAACCCCACATAATGATCAAACCAAAGATCAATATTTTCATTGATTCATTTATGTTCATTGTATAAATCAAGAATGGGGAATAATAAAATAAAAATACATGCCCTACCTTGATTCAAACTGATCACTAAGGAATAATGGGTTTGTGTCATGTTATTTGGTGAGATCCATTGAATCTTTTTTGCATCGATCATTGATCGAATATCCTATTTTCATTTGTCTGAGAGGATTCATAGAAGCTTTCTCAAATGGCTCTCCAATGGTTCCAGGGTTGTACAGCTAACCCTTGTATTTCTCCATAATAGTCTATTTAAAGTCCATCAATCAATGCATCAACAAAAATGAAATAAAATAATTTATTAAATTATTTTTTTCATTTCCACGCCTGTGATGACTTTTCTAAAAATGACCCACAACGACTAATGTTATGTCATTCCTAGGGTAAACCTCGCATTCTAAACTCAGCGGTCCCATCATATTTCTGATCAGGGTACCCGTTTTGATGTTATTACACTTTTTCATGAAAACTGTGGGTGCATGCTATTTAATATATTTCATACATTTATTTTAGGAACAACGGAAACAGAATCTCACAGTGTCTCAGTACATGGTCTCACAAATAATCTCTACAGTATCCAAAAAAATATTGCATGGAAAATCTATGGCATTATAGTATTCCACCACTAATGACAACTAAAACAATATCTAATCAATACCAAGTGTATATAGTTGTATAAAATAAATAATTACAATGCATAAGTAAACAGTTATCACATTTTCAATTAATATTTATTTAACTATATAAACCTTTGGGTTCTCATAGACACTCATACCTCAATCCCCACTTCAACTCATGTCAGAGGTTGGTGTATGTCTGATGGATATCATAACTTATAATTCCATTGTTATCATTCAATATCTACTCTGTAATAATTTGGAGCCTAAAGTATGTTTGAGGAATATCATTTCTCATAATTATATTGATATCATTATTTAATTCATATTTTTATTCACATGTTACCATTCATACATCACAAAATAGAATTTCAATGTTTTTATTCATTAATTCACAACTAAATGACCATATTACCATTCATACCATACACATTAGAATAATCTTGTTCACATTCTCTATTTCACAACTAAATGTCCATGTTACCATTCATACCTTACACATTATAATGACCATGTTCTCATTATTTAATTGACAACTAAATGACGATGTTACCATTCTTAACACATAATTAATTCAACAATTAATTATCCACATCAATTCCATTACTAATTCCACAATTATTTAATCATAACAATTCAATTAGTTAATTAAAAATTTAACTAATCACATAAATAACATTAATTAATTCAAGAAATAAAAAATCACATAAAATACATTAATAAATTATGCAATTAATTAATCACTTAAATTTTATTAGTAAATTCAATAATTAATCAATCACACCAATTTTATTACTAATTCAATAATTCTTTTATCACATAAATCCACTTAATTAATTTTCTAATTAATTGAGTACGTAAATCCCATTAATTAATTATTCAATTAATTAATCAATATCCACAAACTAAAAATATCATAATTAATTCCATAATTAATTATCTCAATCATAATATCAATAGGTCATAATTATATCCACAATTAAATACCTCAATACTAAAATCTTAATATCTCGTATTTAATTCTATAATTAATTATCTCAATCTATAATTCACAAAATCCCCAATTTGTGATCTCCACAATTAATTAATTTAAGAAATTAATTAATTCAATTAAGAACATAATTTATAAACATCTAATAGAAATTATACAATTACATACATTTAATTTAAATAAATACTTTGAGATTTGAATTATACACAACCTACCTCAATTCTTTGATGAGCTATCACCCAATGAAAATCCTCATAATTTGAGCATCACAGTTATATAGATTGAGATTCAAATTTAAAACCCTAAATCAAGATAAAATCATTCAAGATCTCTTAAATATAGATATAGATATAAAATACTAGATCCATATCCACAAAAACATATCTATATCCAATTAAAATAGGAATAAAACCCCCTTTCTAGAATAGGATAACAAAGGATAAGGAATAGGAAACCAAGCGAGTTAAGATCCTCCGACAGGGAGGGGTCAAGATCTTCAATCCATGCTTAAAATAACAAATTAAAAAGTTTGTTAAGGCTTTTAATCCATATAGGATTCTCCAAAATCATGAAATATTATGTAGGATTAATGGGGATCAAATAGAAGTTAAATGGGGGTTTTAGTGATTAAAAATCTAATTTTTTGGTGATTTAAAAATTCATGCATGGTTAGTTGGGTAGGCGAGCACGGTTTCTCCAAAATGTGTACCTAAAAGTGAACATTTATTGTTGGGGTTCATAGACTCTCATAATAGGGTGTACTTATTGGAAAACCATGTCTCAACCATGTAATTCCTCTCTATCCAAGGTTGCATGGTGTGCTGGGTAGGGGCGCACGATTAGGGAAAACCATGAGCCAACTATGCACTACCCTTCTCCCTTCAAATTTTCTCAAATTTTCACCCAAAAACACCCCAAGGTAAAACCCAACTGAAGTGCAGTAAAACAAGGAAAAAATAAACACCTGAAATTAAGACCCAGTCATTTCAGGAAAGGTCAGGATCTTACAATCACACAACCTAATAACATCTCATCCTTGAGCTTCACTCCCAAGAATCTCTAAGATTCTGAGTCAAAATGATTAGGAAAATGATCCCACATGTCTTCTTTCATTTCCCATGTCTCCTCCAACACATTCCCATGTTTCCACAATACACAAACTATAGGCATGGTCTTTCCCCGCAACACTTTCTCACTGTGATTCAGCACACGTATTAGACTCTCTTCAAAAGAACAAATATATCTCAATCTCAACATCATCCATATAAATCACATTATAAGGGTTGGGGTGATACCAACATAGTTTTGACACTTATAAAACATCATATATAGCATTGTATCTCTATGGAAGAGCCAATCGGTACGCTACTAGCCTGATTCTCTCCACCACCTCAAACGCTCCAACAAACTAGGTTGTCCACATTCTTTGTCTCTGTATTTAATAGTGATTGAATCTAGGAAACACCCAAATGAATATATAATCAGCCTCTATAAACTCTAGGTGTCATTTATTTCTATCACCTTATGACTTCTATATACTTTGGGTTGTATCCATATATTTATGAATCAACTGTACATGCTCTAATGTGTCCTACATGAGACGCGGTGCCAATAACTTAGACTCACTTACCTCCATCCAGACTACAGGTGGTCTTCATGGCCTACTATAAAGAGCCTCATATGGTTCCATCTATATGGTTTCCCAATAACTATTATTATGGGTGAACTCCACTAGTGCTAGGTGATTCTCCAAAGACCCACCGAAGTTTAGAACACAAGCACACAACATATCCTCAACAACTTGTATATAATACTCAAACCACCCATCTGTCAGTGGGTGGAAATTCATACTCAATAAAACCTGCATTCCAAGCACCTTATGCAATACCTTTAATAATTGTGAAGTAAAGCACTAGTTTCAGTCTTTACCAATATTCTGTGGCACCTCGTGCAGATAGACAATCACCCAAACATACAAATATCCCAACTGTTCCACTGAAAAACTCTCCCATATATTCAAGTAATTCACTACCTTTTTCTGTCTATACACAATAACCAAAAAAATTATTCTACTAAGGCATCATCAGGAGAACCACCAAAAATTCCATGGTCACTTTTTTCCACTTCCATTCTATAGTGGACAATGACTGTATTAAACCTATAGGTCATTAATGCTCGGCCTTCACCGACTGATAGGTGTATCATCGTGTCACAAACCATACTATTTTCTTTTTCATTTCCATCCATCAAAACTATCTTTGTAGTTCATTGTGCATTTTGGTCACACCTGGATGTACCACCCACTTCGAGACAAGAATCTCACACATCAGCTTGTCTGACATTCTTTTAGTAATGACAACCTGATTCCTGACATTGATAACCTCATCCTCATCTATACTCCAATCAGAAGGTGACTCCCCACCTTCAAGGTTTTCCCTCAAGGTAAAACATTATAATTCCACATACATTCTGTCTGAGATCTATCTCAAAATTGTATACTCCAATGAAACTATTATGAGAGTCATCTAATCCTAACTCTCCTAAACCACAATGTGTATCTCATCCAGTAAATCCATCATCTTCCACTCAGCACTAGACTCCTAAACCACCTGTGTTTGAGTCTTATTTCTCAAAGAATCATTAAAAGTGTTCCCCTTTCCAGGCGTATATGCTGGCTCAAAATTTAATGGTTGCATATACTCAACCCATCTCTATTATCGAAGATTCAAGTTTCACTGTGAAAATACGTACTTTAATCTCTTGTGATCAATATACACAGTAAAAAAATTTCCCAAAAGGTAATGTCCCCAACACATTAAAACATAAACCATTATAGCCAACTTGAGGTCATATATAGTATAATTTGGTTCATGGGGCCTCAACTTCAAAGACCCATAAACAAAAAAATTGATCTCCTTGCATCAACACAGCTCCAATTCCAATCCAAGAAGTGTCACATTACACTGTGTACTTATCACCATTCTTAGGTAGGATCAATATTGGTACTGATGCTAAAATCTTATTCAACTCCTAGAAATAATTATCACACTCTTATGACCAAAAAAACATTATCCCTTTTTTGGTCAAGCACGTCAGTAATGTTTACAATGGGTGATTTTCCTGAATGAAACACTAATAATATTCAAAAAATTCAAGAAATCTATGGATATAAAACATGCTCTTGGGATGCTCTCAAGAAACCACTATCTGAACCTTCTCTTGATTTACCAACACACATTCCTCTGAGATGATGCTACCCAAGAATTGTACCGGATCGATCCAAAAAATTGTACTTAGATATCTTGATGTATATCCAATGCTCTCTTAGTGTACATAGGATGATAACAAGATGTTGGTCATAATAATCATGTGTCTTGGAGTGCACCAAGATGTCTTCCAAAAACAATACCACAAACTGATCTAAGTACATATTAAATATTTTGTTCATTAAGTCCATAAACATTACTGGTGTGTTCTTCAACCCAAGAAATATTATGATGAAATCATATAGTCCATACCTGCTTCTAAATTCTTCCCTTATTATATCAGAAGTCTAAACTCTTAGTTTATGATACCCTAATCTCCACTCAATCTTTGAGAACACACAAGCTCCTCTCAACTGGACCAATATGTCATCATTACGGGGGAGAGGATACTAGTTCTTCACAGTCATTTGGTTCAACTTTTGGTAATCAACACATAAGAATAAACTCCTATCATCATTCTTTGCCAACAACACTAGTGAACCCCAAGGAAAAATACTCAGATAAATAAATACATTATCATCTAACTCCTCCAGATGATTCTTGTTCTCTTGAATATCTTTCGGTGCCATTCTATATGGTGGAAGAGAAATCATATATTCCCCCAGTATGAGCTCAATGCTAAATTCCACATCTCTCTCTGGTGGAATCCCTGAGAAATATTAAGTAAACACATCTGAAAACCTATACACTAAGTGTGGAAAGACATCTCATTTTACACCGCCATTATCTAGAAATAAACTAGAAACATGGGTTGTGATCTCTCTTATTTTATGAGTAATTGGTCATACTCGGAACACCTCGATATCCCACTCTCCACAGTGAATGTATTTGTAACCCTTAGAAGACGTAATGGTCACTCTATTATGGTAAAAATAAATGTGAGGAAAATATGATACTAACCAGTCCAAACCCATAATTCGTTCAAGGCCTGACATGTCTATGATATAAAGATCCCATATAAATCGATACTACTCGACTTCAAGAGAACACCCCTTGCACAAATAAATGTCTCTTGACCGAACTCCTTGAGGTGTGTTTGTCCTCAACACCCCACTCATGAACTCCATCACCAGGCTCAAACCATTAACATGTTTTGTAGAAATAATGGAATGATAGGCACTGATATCAAATATGGAACATGATATCATATAAGCTTTAAAAATAGTACCTCTCACTGCCAATGATCCACCCTTGATATCCACAAGTGTTGGGTGAATAGAATGCAACTGTCTTACCCCACTTCCCCGTGATGCAGTCTACGTCCCATGTGCTGCACTACTCTACTAATATGAGCGCACATAACCTAAAGCTTCATATACACTACCTTTACCACCTTTTCCAGTAGAACTCCAGATGCAAGACTGATATGGTGCAGAATATCCTCTTCCTACACTCTTATTCTGACTAGCTACACCCTTACTACTCATCTATCGCTGGGTCCTGTAGAACTTTTGTAGATGTCCCATCTTTCTGCATGACTTTAACTATATTGGTGTTTGAGGTAACTATATTCAAAAGTTTCTTAATCTACTACACTGGTGATAGATCACTCGATTAAGGTCCTATGCAAATGATCCATATTTTTAGGTACTATGTTTCCCACTTCCTTGGTTGATGTTTTCATAGCAATGCTTCCTACTCTCAGAAGTCATACCTTCTAATCATCTAAATGGAACCACTTTTCCTAAACTGGAAGCCTATTGAGGTTACCAATATCTATGAGATTCTTATCCACCACCTCATCAAACTCCTTTAACTGAAAATAGTTTATTGGGACTTAATCTCACATTTAATACCATCATAAAAATTTCTTGCTGTAGTTATCTCATTAACTTCCAATGCTGGAGAAAAGTGTTGCAAATGTGTAAAGTGTCCAACATAGTCTATCACATAAATACTCCCCCAAGTCAACCTCATGAACTCATCTACTCTCTCCTAACTTAGTATATCTGAATAGAAGTTCTCTAGAAACATATCCAATAGTTCCTTCCATAACATACCATTAGCCTATATAGTCCAATTCTAAACATACCACCAGTGATTCATTGATCCCCGCATCATGAAAGCATCCAACATGACCATCCTCTCTACAGGAGTCTCAAAGTGGTCAATTATAGTCTCGATGGACTCAACCCAGAATTCATCTCGCTCAGGTCCACCATCTCCAATAAGAGTAGGGGTGTTTAATTTGTAACTCTATTTTTAGATCAAACATACTCTTCACAACCCACCCAGGGTCTCTTCCCATGAATTTCATGATGTGGGAAATGTTCTCTTGGAACTGCTCCCTGAATTCCTCCCCTGATACAATTGGTGCCTTAGTTCCTACTACTATTATATAATCTCTAGCAATATTCTCATGTTATCCTCTTAATAAGCACAGTCATAGAGAAATATATATACCATTACAAATAGGTACCTTAGGACACCTTTTACAAAATTAACACATTTAAGGTAAAATACAATATTTCACAACTAGTCATTTCCCCAAACCCTACCACATAGTCAAAACTGAGGTTTTATCACTACCCTTAAAAATCTTACTCCTTGTTCCTAGATAAAAAGGGTAAACACATTATAATTATTCATGTTTCTCATTTAGACACCCATTTATTCTCATCTTACATCATTCTACAATCTTTCTCAATTTCATGTTAGGTGCCATTTTCATTTCAATTTCACAAGCAAGGAAAAACAGTTCAAGTTCAATAACTTACCCATAACCCATTTTTTCTATGTGTGCCTAAAATGATTCATGTCACAATAACCCTAAGTTCCTAGAATAATGCATGTAACTCAATTCTTGTGCTATACTGGTCCATGATTCAAAACACAAAAAATAATAATATCAATAATCACAACACACAATAAGTGTGTCAACCAAGTTGAAATAATATTCAACTATAACAGCAAATAAGAATAAAAACAATCTCACCTTGGGTACAGGGGTTCTCCCCCATACATGGGTTAGCTACTCCCATGCATGAGATCATAACAAAGTTCCAAATCATTCTAGTTTCATGTCTACATTTAAAATAGTAATACAAAATAAAAAAGAAATGAAAAATAGACATCGATACCACTTTGTAATGTCCTAACCTAGGTGCCACACATCGGTGCCTCGATTCGGTCAGTCACATGACCCCAGGTGTGCCTCCTCGTATGCTAGAGGAAACCGAATAGCAGTGAGGGTCTAAAATATTGATAATTGGGAGACTATACGCCCTTTTATCAGATTAAATATACTACAAGAAAATAAGAAACAATAACTAAATAACATGTAATCATAACCTAAAATAACTGGTATCACAATATAGCTAAAAGTGGAAATACAATGTCAAAACTAATGAAGAAAATATGTTATGCCAATGTACGGGTCAAGTGTCTAAAATTAAACAAATAATAAATACACTAATGACACCCCTAATTGGGTCCTGAATCATTTCTAGTTCCCTCATCCATGCCCTATCCCATATCATCCATATAACAATGAGCTTTTTCCCTTAAGGTATCTAGAAAACACAAAGTCTATTTGGGTACCAATAAGGCAGCCCGAGTAGGGTGTGAGTACAACTCAGTAGGCCACCACCAATGGTGTATAAAACAATATACAGGTAATAGAATGTGTATGTATCTATATAAATACATAATTACAATTCATAAGTAAATTGTTATCACATTATCAACTAATCTTTATTTAACAACATAAACCCCCGAACGCTCATAGACACTCATACCTTAATGCTTTCTTTGGCTCATTCTGAAGCCTGAAGTATGTCTAATGGATTTCATATCTCATAATTCCATTTTCATCATTCAATACCTACTTTATCTCATACCCGGTCCTAAAGTATTTCCAATGAATATCTTATCTCATAATGTCTTTGATACCACTATTTAATTCATACTTGATTTCCCATGTTACCATTCATACATCACACAAAAGAAGGACCATGTTAACATTATTTTATTCACAGTTAAATGAACATGTTACCATTCATACCTTACACATTATAATGATCATGTTCCCATTCTTAATTTCAAAACTAAATAATCATGATACCATTCATAATGTACACATTAGAATGAACTTTTTCCCATTATTTAATTCTAAACTAAATTTCCATGTTAGAATTCAGAACACATAATTAATTCAATAGTTAAACATCCAAATAAATTCCATTACCAATTCAACAATTATTTAAACACAAATATTCCATTATTTAATTCAATAATTAACTAATGACATAAATAACATTAATTAATCCAAAAATTAATTAACCACATCATGTAAATTAATTAATTCTACAATTATAGTACATATTTTCACATTGAGATTAAAGTACATATTTTCACAGTGAGACTTCAATCTTCGATAATAGAGATGGGTTGAGTATATGAAACCATTCAATTTTGAGCCAGCATATATGCTTGGAAAGGGGAACATTTTTAATGATGCTTTGAGCAAGAAGACTCAAACTCAGTTGGTTTAGGAGTCTAGTGCTGGGTGGATGATGATGGATTTACTGGATGAGATACACATTGTGGTTTAGGAGATTTAGGATTAGATGACACTCGTAATAGTTTCATTGGAGTATACAATTTTGAGATAGATCTAAGATAGAATGTATGTGGATTTATAATGTATTACCTTGAGGGAAAACCTTGAAGGTGGGGAGTCACCTTCTGATTGGATCATAGATGAGGATGAGGTCATCTATGTCAGGAATCAGGTTGTCATACCTAAAAGAATGTGAGACAAGAACATGTGTGAGTTTCTTGCCTCGAAGAGGGTGGTACATCCAGGTGTGACCAAAATGAACTGTGAACTACAATGATTGTTTTGATGGTTGGAAATGAAAAAGAAAATAGTATGGTTTGTGACACGATGCTACACATATCAGTCGGTGAAGGCCAGGCATTAATGGCCTATAGGTTTACTACAGTCATTGGCCAATATAGAATGGAGGTGGAACAAAGTGAACATGGAATTTTTGGTGGTTCTCCTGATGATGCCTTTGTAGAATAATTTTATTTGGGTTATTATGTATAGACAGAAAATGGTAGTGAATTTCTTTAATATATGGGAGACTTTATCAGTGGAGGAGTTGGGATATTTTTATGTTTGGGTGATAGTCTATCTGCACGTGGTGCCACCGAATATTGTTTATGACTGAAACTTGTGCTTTACATCACAATTATTATAGGTTTTGCATAAGGTGCCTGGTATGCATGTTTTATTGAGTATGAATTTCCACCCACTGACAGATGGGTGGTCCGAGAATACTATAAAAGTGCTTGAGGATATGTAGTGAGCTTGTGTTCTAAACTTCGGTGGGTCTTAAGAGAATCACCTAGCACTAGTGGAGTTCACCCATACCAATAGTTATTGGGAAACTATATAGATGAAACCATATGAGGCTCTTTATAGAAGGCCATGATGACCACCTCTAGTCTGGATGGAGGTAAGTGAGTCTATGTTATTAGGACCGTGTTTGTATAGGACACATTAGAGAATGTGCAGTTGATTCAGAAATATATGGATACAACCTAAAGTAGATAAAATTCATAAGCTGATAGAAATAAATGACACCTTGAGTTTATAGAGGCTGATTATTTATTCATTTGGGTGTTTACTAGATTCAATCACTATAGAATACAGAGACATGGCAAGTGGACACCCAAGTTTGTTGGACCGTTTGAGGTGGTGGTGAGAATCAGGCTAGTGGCGTACCGATTGGCTCTTCCATAGAGGTACAGTGTTATGTATGATGTTTTATAAGTGTCAAAACTAGGTTTGTATCACCCCAACCCTTCTAATGTGATTGATAAGGATGATGTTGAGATTGAGATAGATTTTTCCTTTGAAGAGAATCTAATATGTGTGTCGAATCGCAGTGAGAAACTATTGCAGGGAAAGACCATGCCTATAGTTTGTGTATTGTGGAAACATGGGAATGTGTGGGAGGATTCATGGGAAAGGAAAGAAGATATGTAGGATCATTTTCCTATTCTTTTTGACTCAGAATCTTAGAGATTCTTGGGAGTGCATCTCAAGGATATGATGTTATAAGGTGGTGTGATTGTAAGAACCCGACCTTTCCTGAAGATGACTCGGTCTCAATTTCTGGTATTTATTTTTTCCTTGTTTTAGTGTACTTGAGTTGGGTTTTACCTTGGGGTGTTTTTGGGTGAAAATTTGAGAAAATTTGAAAGGAGAAGGGTAGTGCATAGTGGGCTCATGGTTTTCCCTAATCGTGCGCCCCTACCCAGCAAACCATGTAACCTTGGATAGAGAGGAATTACATGGTTGACACATGGTTTGCCAATATGTACATCCTTTTATGAGAAAATATGAACCCCCATAATAGAGGTTCACATTTTGGTACACATTTTGGAGAAACCGTACTCCCCTACCCAGCTAACCATGCATGAATTTTTAAATCACCAAAAAAATTGAATTTTTAAATGGGTACGCCACTAGCCTCATTCTATCCACCACCTCAAACGGTCCAACAAACATGGGTGTCCACTTACCCTGTCTCTGTATTTTATAGTGATTGGATCTTGGAGGCACCCAAATGAAAACATAATCAGCCTCTATAAAATCTAGGTTTCATTTATTTCTATCAGCTTATGACTTCTATCTACTTTGGGTTGTATCCATATATTTCTGAATTAACTATACATGCTCTAATGTGTCCTACCCGAGATGAGGTCCCAATAACATAGAGTCACTTACCTCCATCCAGACTAGAGGTGGTCTTCATGTCCTACTATAAAGAGCCTCATATGGTTCCATCTATATAGTTTCCCAATAACTATTGGTATGGGTGAACTCCACTAGTGCTAGGTGATTCTCAAAAGACCCACTGAAATTTAGAACACAAGATCGCAACATTTCCTCTAGCACTTGTATAGTATGCTCGGACCACCCATCTGTTAGTGGGTGGAAATTCATACTCAATAAAACCTGCATACCAAGCACCTTATGCAATACCTATAATAATTGTGAAGTAAAGCACAAGTTTCAATCTTAATCAATATTCTATGGCACCTCATGGAGATAGACAATCACCCAAACATACAAATATCCCAACTGCTCCACTGATAAAGTCTCCCATATATTCAAGAAATTCACTACCTTTTTCTGTCTATACACAATAACCCAAATAAAATTATTCTACTAAGGCATCATCGGGAGAACCACCAAAAATTCCATGGTCACTTTGTTCCACTTCCATTCTATAGTGGCCAATGACTGTAGTAAACCTATAGGTCATTAATACTCGGCCTTCACCAACTGATAGGTGTAGCATCGTGTCACAAACCTTACTATTTTCTTTTTCATTTCCAACCATCAAAACTATCTTTGTAGTTTACAGTGCTTTTTGGTCACACCTGGATGTACCACCCACTTCGAGGCAAGAAACTCACACATCAGCTTGTATCACATTCTTTTAGGTATGACAACCTGATTCCTGACATAGATGGCCTCATTCTCATATATGCTTCAATCTGAAGGTGACTCCCCACATTCAAGGTCACCCCTTAAGGTAAAAAATAATAAATCCCCATACATTCTATCTTAGGTTTATCTCAAAATTTTATACTCCAATGAAACTATTACAAGAGTCATCTAATCTTAACTCTCATAAACGACAATGTGTATCTCATCCAGTAAATCCATCATCTTCCACTCAGCACTAGACTCCTAAACTACCTGAGTTTGAGTCTTCTTGCTCAAAGTATCATAAAAAATGTTCCCCTTTCCAGGCGTATATGCTGGCTCAAAATTGAATGGTTGCATACACTCAAACAATCTCTATTATCAAAGATTAAAGTCTCACTATGAAAATATGTACTTTAATCTCGTGTGATCAATATACATAGTAAAAAAATAATTACCTGAAATTAATATCGAGTCAACTTCAGGAAAGGTCGGGATCTTACACAAACAAATTCATTTACTCTCATCAAGTATTGATCAATGGATTCTTCATCTCTCATTCTTATGTCTTTATACTTACTATTCCAAATTTCTATATTTTCTTCCTTCACATTAGTATTCCCATTGAATATACATTCCATCTTATCCCACATAATCATTGAAGTTTTGAAACCCATCACCTTCATATTACCATTTTTTGATAAGGACATAATAATAGAATTTCTACCCTTTCCATCAACTTCTATATTTATTTTATTAGTAAAAAAAATTGGATAATATTTCATAATAGGTATAAAACCAATTGGAGTAGCATAAACAACTTCTAGGCCAAGATATAGGAGATAAAGAATCATCTAATGTTTTCATCCATAATAATTTTTTCCATCAAATGTAGGAATTCCTCTACAAATGATAGAATTGATATTATCCATGATAAGGATTAAATAAGGTAACCTTCTTTATGATACCAATTAAAGTTTCAAAGGATTAAATAACAACTTAAAATGGGGTTGAATGAGTTGGTCACTTTTATAAGTTGCAATACTTTTAATAAACATAACCCTTGAAACCTGATAAAGCTTATATCCTTATTTTCTTTTAGTAAATACCTATGCATGAAAATGTAGGAAATAAAGTAAATCACATAAGATTTAAAAGGTTTTTCCTCGGTGTGAGAACCTACATTCTTTACATAGCCATGCCAGTTGGTCTATATAAATTCTCTATAATGAATAATTGAATACAACTCATGCCAACTCCCACTAGATAGCTTCTATATCTAAGTAGAAATTTTTATACTAACTCCCATAACCTTATAAATTTTATTAGAAACAATTGAGCTAAAATAAAATAATAAAGACTTTCTTGAAATTTATCCACAAATTCTCTATCTGGAATCCGCAGTCCGATGTAGAAAGGCTTGATTGAATTTCCTTCTCAATGTCGTTATGATTGACATCACCCCCCAGAGATAGTCTGATTGAATTTCCTTTTCATAGTTAGTCTGATGGAACATGCTTAGCTTTAGTTTGATAGAATCCTCATAACAATGGAATTCTCATTGCGATGGAAACTGCATTCTGCAACTTTGTAATTATTCAAACCTCACTTGCTATAACTCTTTCATACTTCTAAATACTTCTATGCTCGGTACTGCTGGATCTGATGCAATCTTTTTCTTGATTCATATAAATTAGATAATATTTATGATTCCTCCATTTCATCGAAATATTTTATCATGAGATTTTTCATGATTTATCATAACATCTAGATTGGAAAATCACCTTTGACTTACATTGGAAATTATTATGACTTATATTACTTTCAAAACCATGTTTCTTTTCAACCAAAACACAATATGAATGGTTTCACCTATTCTCCCCCTTTTCCTCATAAGTACTGTATCACAATTGTTATAGACAATTTATGATATTTGAAAATTAAAAACTAGAAAACCATCATCTGACTGAAGAGTCATGTTCTCAAACTTTTCCTTTCAACCTTGCAATTTATATTTGTGATTCCCTATCAATAGCGCTACTCAAACCCCCACTAGGTGTAGTAGTAAATGATGATGACTCCTTACCAAAGACAACTGATGGAGTAGGTCCAGAACCTATCCCCTATACAAGTATGGGATTCTAATTTCCTAAAACAATTGGAACTTCATCGTTCTGGGAAAATGATGATTATTTTCTAGGGTTCAAATCCCATATTTCTTGAATTTGAACCTGTTAATGCAAAAATATTAACAATTATTTTTTAAAAATATTTGAACATCATAATATTATTTAATTAAAAAAAATTTATTACTTTGTATTATTATTTCATTACTATAAAAACATAATATTAAATAATAAATTATAACAACAAATAAGCCTTAAACCCAATTAATTGGGGTTGTCTAGATGTATCAAATGGAGCTAAATTGGAATCATTTTATCCATGTATCCAACCCCATTTAATTGGGTTTAAGGATTTTTTTTATGACATATTTTTCATTATTAATTTTTTATAGTAATGAAATAACATTAAATGATAATGAAAAATACTTACTCTAACATCTTTGGTAGGGCCATTTACAAAACTGACATCGGATTCCATATGCACTTTAAACCACATCTATGTATGGCCAACAGAGTAACCTAATTCATTAGACATTATAAAAAATATAAACAAGTTAGAGAAAATTTGACTTATAATAAAATGATATAAATAATAATAAATAACATACAAACCAAAATTATTCTTTTTCTAAAAAAACTCTATGACAAACAGGTATGAAGAATGAATTATTTCTCATGATTTATAGTATTTTTTTCAATAATTCCTACAAACAATATCAACATTAATAAAAATTATAATTTTATTTTGTTTATGTTATTATGATACTCTAAATTTTGCAATTACCTAATGAGATACATCTCTGTTAATATCGACAAATGAATTCCATTTCACATGAGAAATTCATTCACACACTTTCTCATACATCTATCATGAGCTCAATGATATTTCATTAAACTCATTTCATAATATTCATTTAAAATCTCACCATTTCTTTAATAAATTTTTCATAGTGCATGGGCATGAAATAGAGTCTGGGACATTCAAATGAAAAAACATCTAGTAATAAAAAACATAACACTGTATAAGTATATTACAAAATTTTATTCATGTCATGTAAATTAGTTATCAAGGAATATTAATTTAAATTACATTTAATTAAGTATCAAAAACATCATTTTTTCAAGTTATAGGAATATGCCTCCAATATTTATAATTAATGGTAATCCTCATTGTATCACAAAAAAGCTGCCTAATAATCTTCCCATAGATTCTAGAAACATCATCAGTAGGCACCCCAAACTCATCAATTGGAATGATAATATTGAATTCCTTCGGGTCTAATACATCTTTCAATTTCATATTTATATATCTTCTATTGTTATTTTTATCCATTTGAAAAATGAATTAAACAATTAATTAAATATATAGTTTTTTTACAATGACATACATGCCAGTAATTGTAACTCACTAATATCCACTAGATGAAGGGATGACCAAATGCTCCATAGCAGGAGGTGAATTGGACGGTGGGATACTAAAAATCTCTAGGGAATGGGTGGTTCGCTGGTAGTCTCATGTACAATTGAATCACTCAGATCCATTGAAGCTTATGGTAGTTTTGGTGTGCTCCGAGATGATAGCCATCTAGGATTTTGAAATTTATTTTTTTCAGCATTATTGATATTCATTTGGTTCAAATAAATTAATTTTATATAAAATTAAAAATTAATAAATTTTTACAAAAAGAAAAAAGAAAAACTAGAACAATGTATATATGTATGAACCACTTATCGAAGATCAATTTTAATATATTTTCATTACCATTTTATACATTCAATTATCTTCAACTTCATTATCTTCATTATTATAAAACTCCATTGTGACGAGTTCTTCATTTTCACCCTCTATTGCAGGTTCTATTATTTCCATATTGTCAGTATCAAATTATTAAATGTTTTGTGGTTGATTAGGTTCACTGTCACAAAGTGCATATCGATCTGCATCACTCATATCATATAAGTCTCTCTACTTAAAGTTTAAAAAAACTCTAACCTTCATGTATTTCATTATCCACATAATAAAATATCTTCACTTAGGAAGCCAAGATAAATGGATCATTCTCTATATGCTCATTGGTATGGATAAATCGAGAGAAGTTGATAGAATTAAAATGTTATTAATCATTCATTTTACCCAAATCAATATTAACCCACTTTCATTTGAATAAGACAACCAAAAACTAACCATGATAGTTTAATTCAATTATATCATCCAAATTTCCATAATATCTTACCTCTGTACGTGTAAATACACCACTATTTTGAGTTTTTAAGTCTTCTTCCTGATAAATTGAATGAAACCTAAATCCATGAATATTGTAGGCTTCGAATATCATAGACTATCTTAGAGGACCTCGAGCCAGAAAAAACATAACATCATTTTATATTTCTTCTTGATTTTCAACATTTATTATCTAGAAAAAAATATATAAAGTTTTAGTTTCAACATAGACAAAATAACTACTTGTCAATAATATTAATATGAATATATACTTACCTGATTGGTGATCCATTTGAAAATCACCCTATTAACATCTTTTTTTAATTCAATCTCATTTCAAGATCTACCCCTTAATCACTTATTTTTTTGACATTGCAATTCTTTAATAAATGGATCTGTAATAAGACTACTGAGAAGTTTATATCTATGTGCTTATAGAAACTCCAATTCATTATGTGTAAAATTTGACCCCTTTCCAATTGTTTATCCAATAATTGGAAATATTGATAACTATTTTTCCAAATGATAATTAGTGGAGATATCATCAAAACATTAAACTTGATTGAATATAGTCTCAATCCCATACAAATACCCTGAATACAAGGTCAATCACTCTTTGGATATGTATCCTTTTGAAATAGAGCCTTTCTATTGATATTTATTCATCATATATGATTTCAAATGACCTATGTACCTGATGAAAAAAATAAGAAACATATAAAAATATTATCCAATAATTTAATAAAATTAAATTCACTAATGAAAATAAAAATAATATCATTGTACCTCTCAATTGGATACATCAATTGATAACATTCTGGTCACCCAAGTTTAGCTTCTTCAACTAAATTAACAATCAAATGAATCATCAAAATGAATAATGAAGGGGGAAATAATATCTACAAATAAAAAATTCTCCAAATAATTATTTCTTGAAGTTTATCATGCTCAATTGGATTTAGATTTTTTCTACAAAGCTCATTGAAAAATGTAAAATAGTTTTTTTTTCAGTTAACATATTACAAAATTCCAATGAAAACAACTATTCCATCAAAATACATGAGTTGTGACTTTTCAATACATGTAACTTTCAATTTTTCTAGTCAATGCACCTTGATACATTACTTGAATATCCATCTTCCACTTGTAAATTATTTAAAGTATGATGGAATGCGTCTTTCTCTTGATTTTTATTTGTAAAAATAGTCGAAGGATACTTTCCATTCTCATTTTCCCAAAAAATCAAGCTTTATATTCATTAACTCTGAATTCTTAAGAGCATTAAGGTGATCCTTTGATATACCCTTCTCATTATGCAATGTGAAAATTACATTGCCACAGAATTTTTACTCAATATTCATTGTGTCAAGATTATAACATATCAGATTGAACACCTAATGAGGAATTTTGAAAATATACCCTTTATTTTTGTGTTCCAGAAGCTTCAAATATTATACCTTGTACCCTTTTCCCCTTCTTTAAAATGATTATATTTTCTAAATTCTTTAATGACACTCATTAATTGTCACATTATTTCTGAACCTAATAACACTTTTAGTGGATTTCTCAGTTTAATGTCTTAATTGAATTGTGTCTTGATAAACCTATATTTATGAGAAGAAATAAAGAAATCAATGATGACACATAAAACATTATTTTCTTCTATGAGGTAATCGTTGATCAAAAAAATTACAAACTGGACAATACAAACTAGTATGAGTGTTCCAATAAGATAAATTCTCTAATCCAGAAATGTTAGTAATTGTCTATATAAAATTAGTGAGTATTTTTAATAGTTTTCTCATTGAAGCGTCAGATGTTTCCATTCAATCATCTCATAATTCTCGCAATTATTTGATTATAGGTTGAAGGTATACATCAATACAATTTCTAGGCATTTTATTTCTAGAAATAATCATCAATATAAAAAAAATATTTATTCATACACATCTATGGAGGTAGATTATAAGGGATCAAAACAACTGGACAAATACTATAACTAGTACCTAAAGTCCAAAATGGGTTAAAACCATCAGAATCCAACCCCAAACGAGAATTCTTATGATTTGAAGAAAAATATAGATATAATGAATCAAACATTTTCGATGATGTTGAATATTTTGGATGTCTCATCAAGACATCATTACTATATTGATCATGTCACTTCATTTCGTATGTAGTCTTAGATGCCATGAATAATCTTTTGAAGCATCATATCATAGGAAAGTAATTAAATAAATTTGAAGGAGTTTTATTTTTTTCTTCTTCTGGGGGTTGCATTGATTTATACTCTCATTTTTGTTCTTTGACTTTCATCTACTTTTATGACATCTTATGAATTCTCCTTTGCCGGACTCTTCTCCCTAGTAAAGCATGAAATCATTAAGGGATTCATGAATCTTTGTATAATACTGTCCAAGTTTATTTATGACTTTATTAATCTCATATAATGATGCAAGGATCATAGCTTCACTAAATGCATCATGAAGAAACTCTAAAATCATGTACATTTCTTTGTCAATAATTTCACAGAGACAGTTTATATGATACACCTTAAGTAGAAAAGAAAACATTGAATACATATCACACCCTTCATATAGTTCTTGTTGAATATCTTCAACTAATTAATAAAGATCATTTTTTTTCATTGAATTTATTAGACGTATTAAAATTATCAGGGTCAATTGATGGTTTTTCTGATTTATTGAATTCTTGTACATTTTTTCCTGCAAAGACAAATGTTTCATTTATCAAATTTCAAACTGAATTCCCATCTAGAGGGTCACTTTGTGTTTCATTGATAGTATTATCTTTGTTTTAAATTTCCATAACAAAATATTCACCATGCCAAATATTGCATACATATTGAGTAGAAAATTGTTTCTATATAAAATGATCATATACTTCATTTATATTTAACCATCACTTGAATTTTCAATCAGGACATACACATTTTATTCTACAATGCAATGATCAGTTTTTAATTACATAAATATTTTTTTCAAACTCTTGTCATAACGAGGTGTGTTTCGAGGTAAAGAAATACATCTTTTATCCATTGGTATTTGATTTTCACACTTCTCCCTGTATATTCAGATATAATGATATAAATGATTAATCAAACAAGTACAATTAAAAGTAAACATCAATTAACTTCGTTATGCTTGGTCACTTAATTTATCATATAATTCTATAAATATAGTATATAATATCATGGTGAACATACATGTACACTTATTATGTTCTTACTTAGAAAGTTTCATTCCACTGTGGAAGAAGCATACTAAAAATTTAGTGAATAATCAATAAAACCAAATGGTTTCTTATCCTCTAATCAACCATTATCCAAAACCCACTAAGTCTTACTCACCAAGAATTCATGAGGGATAAATGAATCATGTAGTTATAGACTATTTATAACCCCACAGACAAACAAGAATTCATCATATAAATGATTCATGATCCCCATTTATAATAGGCATTAATGATAGATATGTGTATAGGATTCCTAAGTGATAAGATTTATCATTTGATTGTACAATATGATATACTACATGATGATATATCAAACCAATCATACAATATTAAAAAATTACACCTTATGATTGGGAATTTCACTCTCCGAGAAATGGGGGAGAGTTGTTGCTTTTGGGGATCACCATCAAGGAGAAGGTGGGTCATTGTGGGGTCATCATCAGGTAGCAACTGGGGTTGGGGTCACGAGGATCATATGTGAGAGTAGAAAAATGGGTGGTCACCATCGAGGATGAGGTGTGAGTCGTCGGGGGTAAGTTGGGGAAGGGGGGAGAGGTATGTTGTTGGGGAGAAGGGGGGGGGGGGGTGAGTGTCGGGGATATGTGGGGTCGAGGTTAAGGGGTGGTCACCCACATTGGGGAGAGGTGCGACCAAGTGGGAGTGGGGGTCGCCGGTGTCGGGGATAGGTTGGGTAGAGGGGGGTAGTCACTGGCGCCAAGGAGAGGAATGATCGAGAGTGAGGGGTAGTAGCTGTGATTGGGGAGAGGTGCGATCGAGGGAGAGGGGTTGTCACCGATGTTGGGGGAGTGGCAGGGTCTAGGGGGAGGGGTGGTCATCAACGTCAGGGAGAGGTGGGGCTGAGGGATTGGTGGGGGTAGGGGGAGGGAGGGAGTCACTAGCATAGGGAGAGTCATGATCAACCTGGGGGTGGTCACCAGTGTTGGGGAGTGGTGAGGCCGAGAGGGAGGGGTTATTGCCGACGTTGAGGAGAGGCGCCACCATGGGGGAGGGTTGTCACCAGCATCAGGGAGAGGCACAACCAAGGTAGAGAGGGGGTTAGGGCATCGGGTGGAGGGGGTGGGGTCAGTTATTTTTTAAAAATATTAGCAGCGGTTTCTTTGAAACGGCCACTATATTTAAAATATATTTAATAGTGTTTTTTTGTAGTGATTATTTGAACTGCCACTAATAAACTTTCACTAAGACCTCTCTTTTTTGTAGTGCTAGATTACATAGTTTGACAGAATCTTACCCTAAAAGTGACATATATAATTTTATTATCAATTCTAATGATATAAAAGTCACCAAGAAATACCATATCTCTAACCTCTCAAACAATTGGATTTATTTCACTAGAATTGTTTTCCCACATTATGAATTTTCTCACCCATAGTATTTTTTATTACATTAAGGAATTTATCTCACTACAAGAATTATCATGCAATGGAATTTATTTTTTACATTAAGATATATTATTCAAACCTAGATGTGATGTACTATGTACATGCACAAAATCATATTATATCATCATATGACATCAATGAATTTTGTAATGAAATCATTGAATCATTGTACAATTGTAACATCCCGAACCCGGATGTCACTCAACTGTGCCCCAAGCCTGGTTGGTTACATGGCCTCAAGCACATATTCCCAAATTCCAAAGGATTATGACTAGAAGTTCAGGACTAGGTGATTAATTTGGGAGATTATACCCCCATTACGATAATTTTTCAAAATAGAAGTCAATCACATTAAATAGTGGAATCAGATACAATAAGAAAACAATAGATAAAATAGACAAGTAAGACAAGAATATGTTACAAGCCAGAAGTTTCTCATATACCATGATGCAGATGAAACATGTATCTAGAAAATATACAAAATAGGTACATATAAATATAATAAAATACAAGTATCTAAAATCCAAAATTACCGAAAAGTTCCCCCATAGCATCGCAAGCCTCATCTTAGTCCTATGCTCCCACGCTCACAAACAATGATCAACAAATAGTTTTATGGAGATTTCCCATACTATCACCTATAATTATATAATCTATTTGGGTCCCAAAGGAGGCCCAAATAGTATGTGAGATAAGCGTCCCAGTAGGTTTCCAACTAAATATCTATACAGTTCTAAGAAGTACTATGAAATATTCCAAACAATTGAAAGTATGTAGTAATGTAGGTGTGAAATCCCAAGGCATATAACTACTGCAAACAGGTAATACTAAATAGCCACTTGTGGCTCCATGAAACATGTTTTGGCTCCTAACAAGGCATCTACAAGTAATATAAAAAAACAACACAGCCCTTCCACATAACCATCAATATCATGTCCACCCGTCCTTACCGTATAAAGAAAACTATATCAAAAACCCACGGCCTTGTCGTACAGCCACAATCATATATCCCACAGTCATGCCGTATAATGAAGTGTAGATCACGAAGGTCCAGATCTATGCTGCTGAAGACCAAGGCATCCTCTTCTAGTCTCATTAGAATCTCAATGGAATCTTGGCATATGCAGTGGTTGGAATCCTAGGAGCATCTTTACCAGCATGTCCTACATGAGTCCAAGATAGCTGGATCCAAGGGGTATCAAAGCCCAAGGCATCTCATGGAATAAATACCAAAGGTGCATAATCAGCCAAGGTGTCCACTACCACATTCTAGATCCATGGAGATCCAATCATGTAATCTATGTAAATCATCAATCATTCCATTCCTTTAACAATTTCAACCCATATGAGTCAACCCACTCATATAAACAATTACATTCAAAACAATTAAATGAGTATACCCACTCATTTAAACCATTACATCTAATGAGTATACCCACTCATGTACTCCACTTTTATTTAATCATGTCACATAGATATAACCACCCACTTATAACCAATTTCCATTTAACACATCACATGGGTATACCCACCCATTAATCACAATTACCAACAAAACTATTTAAGCAATCTAAAAAAAAGCCAACGAGTATACCCACTCATTTGAAAAGTTCCATTTATGTATTTAATCAAGTTAGGCATGGAATATTATAATAACACAAGGTAATGATGCATGATATCTCCTATTTAAGTAATTCAGCCACATTTAATTACAACCGAGCTTCCTTAAACTAGGAAAACTCGAGGTCACACCCCACGGGTAGTTCATCAATGGTAAAAACCAATGTAAAGGCATGGTGCACCCCATGGGTGTCCTTGGGCTGGGTCAAAAACCACAAACATATCTCAATGAACCTAAGGGAGTCCCAAATAGGTCCTACCTCATCTATTTCAGATTAACACTTTAAAATTGGTCATGCGCTAAAAAGTCCACTGGGTAGAAAAAAAGGTCAATTGCTCTATAAAGCATCAAAAGCCGAAAGAAAAGTATAGACAACCTTCCTTATATTAATAGTGGATTTATCATATAGTATCATGTCTTAATTCATCCTGGTTGGTAATAAATGTAAATAACATATGAATAATAAGAAATTAGGGCATAAAAGTCTAAATCAAAACAATGCAACTGTTGTTCTGAAGAATCCAGAATGGGTAAAAACGAATCAATATCTTATCGTTGTGGTTCCAACAAAAATGACAGGGAATGAAATGGAATACAAATGGGTGCTAGATTTCAAAATCTAGATAAGAAAGTTTTTAGTCTTCAAAAGAGAGAAAAAAGGTTTCTGTCCAAAAAATTGAGGTCCATACCTCTATTTTTTAAAAACATAGTCGAGCAATTACATGACAGGTAATTTATTTACATGGTTTGTAATTATTAGGTTTACTTTAATGGGGTAAAACCTTACACATCTTGAAAGATCCTAGACAAACCATTACATGTTATGAAATTAGATTACACAGTGTGTAATCCAATTACACATTGTGTAATTGTCATGAATCCGGTACACGACCTTCATGCCTTTTATTTCCCAAAAAAATCCCAACCAACCCATGGACCAGCTGAGGGTATAAGCCAAAAAAGAATGTAAAAGATTCATACCTCAAGAAAAACCTAGGATCTTACAATCTTCCCCCCTTAAAGAAATTATTTCCCGAATTTCCTTTTCATGGGTAGTGAAGATCCATTTGAAAAAACTCATATCACTGAGCATGTATATCGGCCTCCTGCTCCTAAGTATCATCTTGTGAATGGTCTTAATTCCATAGAACTTGTACTAGAGGAGCTTACTAGCCTTGTATAACCTTCATGCTCCTATCAAGAATATGAATTAGATGCTCCTTGAATGATGCATCAAATTGTAGCTCAACCTCCTTGGGTTGAAAAGCGTGAGATGGGTCCGAATTATAATGGCATAGTTGTGATATGTGGAAGACATCATGCATAGCTCAGTACCTCTGGGGTAACTAATACTAATATTCTACTGATCAGACACTCTCAAGAATCTCGAATGGCCCAACATATAGTAGTGAAATCTTACCCTGTATCATGATCCTTCTATGTCCCAACCTTAGTGAAACACATAAAAAGACCTGACCCCTGACCTTAAACTCTAGAGGTCATATACGGTGATCTACATAACATTCCTATCAAGATTGTACAGTATCCATCTACTTTGAATCAACTAGATGAACTCATAATTCTCATGCTTGAGACAAGTTCCCAGAAAAGCTACCTCGCCTGCCTCTAGCCATCACAAGGGTGATTGGCATAGTCTACCGTACAAAGCCTCGCAAGGTGACATCAGTATTATTGCCTGATAATTGTTATTATAGGAGAACTCATCTAGATGAATGTGTCTCTCCCAAGATCCCCCAAAATCTAGGACACATTCTATAATCATGTCCTCTAGTACTTGTATTATACACTCTGATTGGCCATCAGTCGAAGGGTGGTAGACTATGCTCAGAAGCACCTATGTACTCAGGGCCCTCTGAAAACTCTATAAGAAACGAGTTGTAAAGTGGGAATCCCTATTTGAAATGATAGTGTGTGAGAACCCATGAAGTTGTATTATCTCATGGATATAAAACCTTCCAAGAACATTAACATCGAAGGATGTAATGCCCCGACCCCAGTTACCTAGAGTCGGTGCATTATTACATAACATTGACATGATCACAAGAAAGATCAAATCTAAAAAGACCGATTGGTTTAGTAACCTTGGAAACACTAGATATATTTATAATGTTTTACATTACATCATAAAGTTAAAAACTACTACTACAACATAACGTATCCATAGTCCACACTATTACCCCCTCATAATATCCCTGCAGGTCATTCATAACTTACTTCTTCACATCATGGGAAAAATAAATCATAGAAAATGGGTGAGCTCAAATGCCCAGTAAGGATAACAATATAGCGGAAACTTTCAAAAATAATCACAAACATTTAAGGCAATGTATAACTAAAACAAAAGCCTTTTAATCATAAACTTCAACATAGTATAGAAAAAGTAAAATGAAACAATTCCATTTACTTATTCACATGGATATTCTACTAATCGAATAATCACATGCAATATCAATAACCACATTCATAATGATGGAATGCATAATGCCAGACTATAATAACCACATAGCCAAGGACACGTGCCAAGGCTACAAATAAGATTTTTTCAAGGCATTGTGAGAAGACACTAGTTTGTCTCATGAGACTACCGATGCATGGAGGAGCTATAGCGGGCTCACCCGTCACATATTAAGTCCAATGCATTCTCATATGAAAAGGTTTAAACATAACATAAACATTCGTATTAAAACTACCATACGAAATGTAAATACTTTCACCATAAACTATGAATGGTATAAAAATACCACATCTATTGTCAAACATATCACAAAACCTTCAATAAAATATAGAATTTTTGTATCATAATAAATAAACTTCAAATAAGCATAAAATCCATCAAATGATGTTGACATAGATGAAATCAAAACTCTTTTTAGAGAAATATCTCTTTCTATTTTTGAAATCATTTAAGATTAATATATTTATAAAATAAAACATTTTTCATTGAAAATATTCTTATAGGCTTGTAAGGGAAGCATAAACGATTTTATAATGGTGGAAAATAACTGCACCCGTAGTATAAGTTAAAAAAACATTCTTACCTTAATTCTGTTGAAAAGGTTAAAAACACCTTTTTTGGAAAACGACGGAAAGATTCCATTATAAAACTATTATAAAAGGTAAAACAAGGGTATAAATGACCTTAACCCATATTCTATTAAATATTAAAAAAAATTTGAAATACATTTTTAAAAAACAAGGATGTGGATGATAAAGAGATCCCAGTAGATTATTATGTATAAACAACCTCGGATAAAGAAGAGATTGTGAAATAACCCTTAACTTGTAATTTTCCTTGGTTGGGGTATGGTAACCTCCTGTATAATAGTGAAATAATTGTTATTAAATTATAATAGGATCATATACATTCATATGATATCATATATGATCTTTTAACATTTCTTTGTTAATAATATCTTAGTATTATCGTTGTTTCGGGTGTTAACTTACTTGTTTTA
Organism: Viscum album; assembly: GCA_963277665.1. Classification (NCBI taxonomy): domain Eukaryota; kingdom Viridiplantae; phylum Streptophyta; class Magnoliopsida; order Santalales; family Viscaceae; genus Viscum; species Viscum album. The sequence continues at coordinate 954,471,744 of OY728148.1, read as the reverse complement.
TTTTATATGTTTTGTTACGTAAGCTATGCTTGTAATGGATAGGTTGTATATTATTCATATTCAGAATTATATCAAATCCTTAAACATCATTTTTAAATCATCAAATGTTAATTATACTTGAATGGATATGATAGAGAATGAATCTCATCGCGTTCATGGAGACGGTAGTCTGTACGTACGCACGAGTGACAATATCATTCGTTTATATTAAAATAATATATAAATGGATGTTATATCATATATACAGAATCATTAACATGTTATATTTATTATTTACATGTGTTAAAAATCATTATTATACTCAACCAAATAAAAATATATTGAATAACAATTACACCACGACGTGGAGACGGTATGCATTCCGTACGCACGTATGGTGACATGTTATTCAAAGGGTGGATAGAATACTGAAAATGGATGTACCATATTTATAATAACATCAAAATATATATATGATACTGGAGTAATTGTTTTAGAATGGTGACAACAAAGAAAGAAGAATTGGAAGAAGAAAGGAACATAGAAAAGGGTGGTGAAATCATTACCTCTTTTTCGGGTTCTTCCTTTTGATTTGATCAAAAGAGATCCTTAGGTTGGCTTTCTGATCAATCTAAGGCCTCTAGGTTGTATTGAGGGATGTTGGGAGAGTATTGGGGAAGAGTTTGGCCGAACCAAAAGGCTATGATGGTGTGAATAAATGAGAAGGGGGAGTTCCCTTTTATAAGAGGGGTGAGGGGCACCTTTGGAAAAGCTAGAAATATTAATTTATAATAAATTAATATTCGGTTTCTAATGGATCCAAAGTTTATTATTTAAATTTTAAGGTGGTTATGGGTCAAAAACACTCATACAATATAATTTATATTGGTTTGGGTCATTATATTAACCTTATCATTATGTATTAACTCTTAGTTAATTAGTTTCACCTTTACAATGTCTCTTTGTATTTTTATATAATATGGTTAATAAACATAATATATACATCCAAGAGACCCCCATGTGGTCCATTAATGATAAACCTATTATTATATAAGTCTCTTGGCCGATCCTTATATTTTTAGGAATTTAATATCAATTAATAATATAATATTTGTTTTAAAAACTCTTTTATGTCAATTTTAACACTATTCAATAGTTGATTTTTGTGAAACTCATAACAGAATTATTACTTCTAAAAAAGTTAATTAAATGAATCCTAATTTGTCATATAATCCTAGAAAATTATTTTAATTCATTAAAAGTCTCAAATTATATTTATTTTGGTATTTATAATATCAATTATTTTAAATTTTCACTATTATGGTAATTGCTGCATCATCACTGTGTCATAAATAAATTAAATTATTTAATCTCTAAAAAATATAAATAAAATATAATTATGTAATAATTTCTTTTATATTTCTAATGAATATTTATAGTAGAAAATCCAACATATATAACCCTATTTAAAAATTGTTTTGCTAAAATCTATATGCTTGTGTCATTTTTGTATTCATTTTAACATAATTAAAATAAAGTGTCCCTATCACCTACAAGTGGCTCCATGTGGTCCCAAAATAGACCCAAAGATGGATATGGTCGAACATGTTTCAAAAAAGAAGTTTAGGACACGTTTTAGGGTAATTTAGTACTATTATAATATTATTTATTAACCCTTATTTACAGGATTTACCCTTAACCATGGTAAAAAAATATTTACCACAATAATTATTCAAAATGTCTAAAAATAAAAGTTACCAATTTAAACAATTTGAACATCCTGATTCCAAATATGGAATCCATTTTTCCAAATTCAAAACACAGAAGTGGAAGAAATTAATTTAAAATTAATTCATGTTGTTAAAACAAAAAACGTGTTTTTTAGAGATAATAACTATCAAAAGATTGACACTTGTTTATGTCAGGTTTAATTGTAAAATTATTTCCAATGACCAACATTGTATTAAATGGTAAAAATATATTCTAAATATACTTTAAAACCACTCAAATTTATAATTTATCACTATTAATTATTTTGATTAAAAAAGTTGTTTTTAATTAAAATTTAGTAATTTGCACTATTATTCAAAATATTAAAGTTATCCAAAAAGTACCAAAATTTCATCTTAGGATAAATTTAATATTAAGAATCCAAAAATGAAGTCCATTTTGAAATATAAAATATTTATAATTTCAAAAATTATATTACTATTCATAACGGCTAGTGTGATTGGTTATGGTGTGTTAGAACTCGGTGTTGCGAACAACACACGCTATCACATTATTCAAAGAGAAGAATACCGTAGAAGCTTGGGGTGTTACATTCTCCCCTCCTTCAAATAATTTCGTCCTCGAAATTTCTAGAATAATTATCACATGAAAAGACTCGGGTGGTTCATCATCATAAGTTCCTCGGGTTCCCACGCTGCCTCTTCCATCTTATGGTTTCTCCACAAAACTTTTACCAGATGCGTCATCCGGTTTCTCAGTACTTGTTCTCTCATATCAAGAATCCTGACGGGCTCTTCACAATAAGTTAGATCGGGTTCCAGTTCTAACTTCTCATAGGTGAGTACATGCGTTGGATCAGGCATGTATTTCCTCAACAGAGATACGTGGAACACATCATGAACTTTGAAGAGACTTGGCGGCATTGCCAATTGGTAAGCTACAGCCCCTATTCGTTCTAGAATTTCGAAAGGTCCGATGTACATGGGACTCAATTTACCTTTCTTACCAAAATGTACGACTCCCTTCCATGGAGATACCTTCAGGAAAACATGATCACTGACTTGAAATTCCAAATCCTTCCTTCGATTATCGGCATAGCTCTTCTGCCTACATTGAGCTGCTTTGATGTGATTTTGGATTACCTTCACCTTTTCCATCGTTTCCTCCACCAGTTCTGGGCCTACAAGTTTTCTTTCACCAACGTCATCCCAACATGTTGGTGTACGACATCTTTTTCCGTATAACGCTTCATATGGTGCCATCTGAATACTCGAATGGAATCTATTGTTATAGGAAAATTCTACCAGAGGTAAATATTGATACCACATACCCTGAATGTCAAGTGAGCAGGATCTCAACATGTCTTCTAAGGTTTGAATAGTTCTTTCTGATTGTCCATCTGTCTGAGGGTGGTAAGAAGTGCTCAAATGAAGTTCAGTATCCAAGGATTTCTGAATACTTTTCCAGAATATTGAAGTAAAACAGGGATCACGATAAAAAACAATCGATAGGGGTACTCCATGAAGTATCGAAACTTCATTAATATATAGTCTTGTTAGACGTTCTAGGGGTAGATCATCTCTTATATCAAGAAAATGTGCTGACTTGGTAAGACGATCAACAATAACCCATATTGAATCATTCCTTCTAAGAGTCTTTGGTATCCCCATGACAAAGTCCTTCGTAATATTGTCTCATTTCCACTCCGGTATGGCAAGAGGTTGCGTGACTACTCCAGGCTGTTTCCTTCGAGCTTTCACTTGATGACAAACCATAATTCTTGACACAAAATCAGAAATCTCACTCTTCATGTTGTCCCACCAAAAATGTTCCTTCAAATCTCTATACATTTTGGTGCTCCCATGGTGTATAGAGAAATTGGAACCATGAGAATCATCCAGCAATTCCCTTTTTAGTTCAGGTATATCGGGAACACAATGTCTCTTCCCAAATTTCAAAATTCCATCTTCATACACAAAGTCTCTCAATCTCCCATCATTCACAGCTTTAATCTTCTTTTGAAATTCTTCATCATCAGTCCGAGAACTCTTTATCCTTTCTAGTAAAGATGGTTTGGCAACCATTTGAAAAGGCATTTATTTTTCACCTTCCCTGGTTATTCCCATGTCCATCTTCACTAGATCCAAGAAAATTAGATCCCATTCAATTCACATATTGTTCAAAACTCCATGATCATTTCTGCTCAAAGCATCTTCCACCTTGTTTTCCTTCCCCGGGTGGTAGTGTATTGTACAATCATAATCCTTTAGAAATTAAAGCCATCACCTTTGCCCCATGTTGAGTTATTTTTGTGAGAAAATATACTTCAAACTCTTGTGATCAGTATAAATCTCACATTTTTCACCATAGAGGTAGTGCCTCTATCTCTTCAAAGCAAAGATCATAGTTGCTAACAGAGATCATGAGTAGGATAGTTTTGTTCATGAATTTTAAACTGTCGTGATGCATAGGCAATAACTCTATCATTCTGCATAAGGACACAACCAAGTCCTTTCTTCGATGCATCACTATAAATAATGAACCCATCATTCCCCGATGGTAGAGTCAATATTGGAGCATTGACAAATCTTCTCTTCAGTTCTTCGAAACATTCTTCACACTCTTTTGTCCAAACAAATTTATCCCCTTATGTGTGAGCTTCGTTAATGGGTTATCCAATCGGGAAAAATTCTGGACAAATCGTCAATAATAACCTGCCAAACAAATAAAACTACGTACCTCAGTTATACTCATAGGTGCTGGCCATTCTTGGATTGCCTTGGTCTTAGAAGGATCAATAGAGATTCCATATTTAGAGACAATATGGCCAAGAAACGAAATCTCTGGAAGCCAGAATTCACACTTGCTAAACGTCCCATATAATTCATGTCTTCTCATAAACATCAAGATAATGCGCAAGTGATTTTCATGATCTTCGTAGGTTTTGGAGTATACCAAGATATCATCAATAAATACCACCACAAATTCATCGATATACTCCTTGAAAACTCTACTCATTAGATCCATGAATACAGAGGGTGCATTAGTCAATCCAAAAGGCATTACAGTAAACTCATAATGCCCATACCTAGTTAGAAATACTGTCTTTGGAATGTCTTCCTTCTTCACACACAACTTATGTTATCCAAATCGAAGGTCAATCATTGAAAAGTTTTGAGCTCCATGCAGTTATTCAAATAAATCATCAATGCTTGGTAGGGGATACTTGTTCATTATTGTTATAGCATTGATCTCCCTATAGTCGACACATAACCTCATAGATCCATCTTTCTTTTTAACAAAAACAACAGGGGCTCCCCATGGAGAAACACTAGGGAAAATAAATCCTTTATTACTCCATTCCTATAGTTTTTTTATTAGTTCAACTAATTCTACTGTGGCCATTCTATAAGGGGTATTCGATATAGGCCTTGATCCAGGACTTAAATCAATGGAAAACTCAACTTCTCGTTCTGGAGGATGTCCAGGTAAATCTTCCGGAAATACATCTACAAATTCTTTCACAACAGGTACATCCTCTATTTGAACATTCCTTTCCTCACCCATAGTTATTTAATTCCCTTCCTCCCCAATAATTGAATTTAGTTGAGATACTGGGGGTGGATGTAAATAAGAATTAGGTGGTGACGATTCTGCTCTAAAGATAAGGCGTTCCGTATCATTATCATCAAGAATCGTAAACTCTTTCGTCATACTATAAATCTTCGCATCATAGTCTGAAAGCCAGTCCATACCGAGGATTATATCAAACTCAATCATAGGTATGATGATCATATCAGCAGATAATGAACATTTATGTGCTCTAATGGGGACTGATTCACAAAACTCTATTGCAATGATATTTCCCTTAAGAGTTTTAGCTGACAAATCCCTTGTTAAATAAAATTGGAAATATCTAATTTTCTTAGCAAACTGGGAAGATATGAAACAATTCTATGATCCAGAATCAAATAATGCATTTTATAAACTTGAGGAAACCATTAAATTACCTGCCTCCACGTCTTTTAGAGCTTCTACCTCAGTAGTAGTGAATACATAAGCTTGGCCTTGATCCCTTGGACTTTTCTGAGGTAAGTTCTCCTGACTCTTAGGACATTCATTTGCATAATGCCCCATCTCCCTGCAATTGTAGAATTGAACATTGGTGGCTTCCTTCTTCCCTTTGCAATCACGATCTTGGTGGCCTTTTTCACCACACTTGTAACAGACTCTCTTTCCCTTCAAGCATGTACCGAGGTGTTTCTTCCCACATTTACCACAGGATAGATATTCATCCTTTCTCTTATTACACTTATTTCCATTCCCAGATTGATCAGCAGGTCTCTTCTTCTCTTACTTTGCTTTAAAGTCATAAGACTTAGAGAATTCCTTATCGGTCTTGATGGCACATGAGACAATGTCTTCGTACTTTGAAAATGATTGTGAGACTAATGCTCGACAGAGAAATGGTTTTAACCCATCAAAGAAACGATCAATATTACTTCTTCGGTTACGTATATAATCTCCAGCATACCTTGATAACCTTGTAATGTTAACCTCATACATTGCGACATTCTCATCCTCCTTCAGTCTCAGACTCAGAAATTGCCTTTCCATATCTGCCCGATGGTCATGAGGAAAGTATTTATCTAAAAACAGATCTTTGAACTCCCTACATTCCATATTTGATACTTCATCATCTTCCTTCATGTTTTGAATCAATGACCACCATTGATCAGCATCTCTAGTGAGTTGGTAAACTGCCATGATAACTTTTTGCCTTTCACTACTCCCCAAAGCCTGAAATATTTTCTCTAGGGAATTTATCCATTTCTCATCTACTAAGGGATTTTTACTCCCATTGAACATTGGTGGTTGTTGCCTCATTAATCGATCTATCATTGATTCTCTATGCTGTGGATCAGGGTGCTCCATACGGGTAATGTTATTATTCATAACCTGAATAAGTTGTCCCAGTATGGTGATTAGCTGATCGGCACCAGTTCCATCACCAGCTCCACTATAATTATCTTGAGCAGGAGGGTAATCCCTACATTGAGTGCGTGCATTGATACAGTTTCGATTTCTTCCACTAGGAACCATTTCTAAACAATGGCATAAACTAGATCAGTTTATAAATCAAAATACATAATCCCATACTTATAAAACACTTAACATAAATTGAACTATTTATTTCTATAATCTATAATCATAAAAGTTTTCTTTGAGGAAGTATATACTCATAAACCCTTCATAATGATTTTTAAATAAAATGAGAGTTATCCTAAGCATATCCCCCGGGAGTGTCGTAACCAAGAGTGCAGCAAGGCCCGTTGTTGTGCAACAGTTCCCATTCGAGTCTAGATCAATGCGGTGTTGTCGGGTTTTACCCCTAGGTACATCTGTGCCAGAGCCGCCTCTACCTGCTTTTATCCAGACAGGGATGTATTGCTCGGAAAACTCAAAAAATCTCTACAATACCAAAATTCTAGGAAGTTCTTCTATACTAATCCTCAAAGTTCATCTTAGGTCTACGTGCTCTAATCAGAGTTTATCTAAATCTAGATTCCATGGTTTGTAATAAACTTCCTCTGATACCAAATGTAACACCCCGACCCCAGTTATCTAGAGTCAGTGCATTATTACAAACCATTGGCATGAACACAAGAAAGATCAAATCTCAAAAGACCATTTGGATTAGTAGCCTTGGAAACACTAGATATATTAATAAAGTTTTACATTACATCATAAAGTAAAAAACTACTACAACACCATAATGTCTCTATAGTCCACACTATTATCCCCTCATAATATCCCTGCAGGCCATTCATAACATACTTCTTCACATCCTGGGAAAAATAAAACATAGAAAAGGGGTGAGCTGAAATGCCCAGTAAGAATAACAATATAGCAGAAAATTTCAAAAATAATCATAAGCATTTAAGGAAATGTATAACTAAAACAAAAGCCTTTTAAACTTGAACTTCAACATAGTATGGAAAAAGTAAAATGAAATAATTCCATTTACTTATTCACATGGATATTCTACTAATCGAATAATCACATGCAATATCAATAACCACTTTCATAATGATGGAATACCTAATGCAAGACTATCATAACCACATAGCCAAGGCCTCGTGCCAAGATTACAAATAAGATTTTGTCAAGGCCTTGTGCCAAGACACTAGTTTGTCTCATGAGACCTACCAATGCATCGAGGAGCTATAGCGGGCTCCACCCGTCACATATTAAATCCAATGCATTCCTATATGAAAAGGTTTAAACATAAAATAAACATTCATATTAAAACTAGCATATGAAATTTTAATACATTCACCATAAACTATGAATGGTATAAAAATAGCACATCTACAATCAAACATATCACAAAACCATCAATACAATATAGAATTTTTTTATCTTAATAATTCAACTTCAAATAAGCGTAAAATCCATTAAAGGATGTTGACATAGATGAAATCAAAACTCTTTTTAGAAAAATATCTATTTCTATTTTTGAAATCATTTAAGAGTCATATATTTATAAAATAAAACATTTTTTTTGAAAATATTCTTAGAAGATTGTAAGGGAAGCTTCGACGATTTTATAATGGCGGAAAATAACTGCACCCGCCGTATAAGTTAAAAAAACATTCTTACATTAATTCTGTCAAAAATGTTAAAAGCACCTTGTTTGGAAAACTACGGAAAGATTTATTTATAAAACTCTTATAAAAATTCAAACAAGGGTATAAATTACCTTAACCCATATTCTTTTAAATAGTAAATTTTTTTTGAAATACATTTTTAAGAAACAAGGATGTGGATGATAAGGAGATCCCAATAGATTATTATGTATAAACAACCTCAGATAAAGAAGAGATTGTGAAATAACCCTTACCTTGTTCTTTTCCTTGGTTGGGGTAGGTTAACCTCTTGTATAATAGTGAAATAATTGTTATTAAATTATATGAGAATTATATACATTCATATGATATCATATATGATCTTTTAACATTGCTTTGTTAATAATATCTTAGTATTATTGTTGTTTCGGGTATTAACTTACTTGTTTTATTTTATATGTTTTTTACGTAATCCATGTATGTAATGGATAGGTTGTATATTATTAATATCCATAATGATATCATTTCCTCAAACATAATTTTTAAATCATCAAAGGATAATTATACTTGAATGGATACGATGGAGAATGAATCTCATCGCGTTCGTGGAGACGGTAGTCCGTACGTACGCACGAGCGACAATATCATTATTTTGATATTAAAATAATATATAAATGGATGGAATATCATATATACAGAATCATTAACATGTTATATTTATTATTTACATGTGTTACACATCATTATTATACCCATCCAAATAATAATATATTGAATAACAATTACACCACGACGTGGAGACGGTAAGCCGTACGTACGCACGTATGCTGACATGTTATTCAAAGGGTGGATCGAATACTGAAAATGGTTGTAAAATATTTATAATAACATCAAAGTATATATATGATACTGGAGTTATTATTTTAGAATGGTAACAACAATGAATGAAGAAGTGGAAGAAGAAAGGAACTTGGAAAATGGTGGTGAAATTATTACCTCTTCTTCGGGTTCTTCCTTTTGATTTGATCAAAAAGGCTCCTTATGTTGGCTTTCTGATCAATCTAAGGCCTCTAAGTTGTATTTAGGGAAGTTGGTAGAGTATTTGGGCAGAGTATGGCCGAACCAAAAGGCTTTGAATGTGTGAAGAAATGAGAAGGAGGAGTGCCCTTTTTTAAGAGGGATGAGGGGCACCTTTGGAAAAGCTAGTAATATTAATTTATAATAAATTCATATTCGGTTTCTAATGGATCCAAAGTTGATTATTTAAATTTTAAGTTGGGTATGGGTCGGAAAAAACTCAACCAATAGAATTTAGACAGGTTTGGGGCATTATATTAACCTTATCTTTAAGTATTAACTCTTAGTTAATTAGTTTAACCTTTAAAATGTCTCTTTGTATTTTTATGTAATATGGTTAATAAACTAACTATATACATCCAAGAGACCCCCAAGTGGTACTTCAATAATATAACTATCACTATATAAGTCTCGTGGCCGATCCTTAGATTTTTAGAAATTTAATATCAATTAATAATATAATATTTGTTTTAAAAACTCTTTTATGTCAATTTGGAAATTATTCAATAGTTGATTTTTGTGAAACTCATAACAGAATTTTTACTTCGAAAAAAGTTAGTTAAATCAATCCTAATATGAAATATTATCCTAGAAAATTATTTTAATTCATTAAAAGTCTCAAATTATATTTATTTGGGTATTTATAATATCAATTATTATAAATTTTAACTATTATGGTAATTACTGCATCATCAATGTTTCATAAATAAATTAAATTATATAATCTCTAAAAATTATAAATAAAATATCATTATGTATGAAATTGTTTTATCTTTCTAATGATTATTTATACTCGAAAATCCAACAAATATACCCCTATTTAAAAAAAATTTCTGAACGATATATGCTTCTGTCATTTTTGTATTCATTTTAACTTAATTAAAATAAAGTGTCCCTATCACCTACAAGTGGCTCCATGGGGTCCCCAAATCGACCCAAAGATGGATATGGTCGAACATGTATCAACCAATATGGTTAGGACAAGTTTTAGGGTAATTTAGTATTATTATAATACTATTTTTTAACCCTTATTTACCGGATTTACCCTTACCCAATGTAAATAAAATATTTACCGCAGTAATTATTCAAAATGTCTAAAAATAAAAGTTACCTATTTACACAATTTGAACATCATGATTCCAAATATGGAATTTATTTTTCCAAATTCAAATCACAGACGTGGCAAAAATTAATTTAAAATTAATTTCCGTTGTTAAAACAAAAACCCTGTTTTTAAGAGATAATAACTATCAAAAGATTGACACTTGCTTATGTCCGGTTTAATTGTAAAATTATGTCCAATGACAAACATTGTATTAAATGGTAAAACTATATTCTTAATATACTTTAAAACTACTCAAATTCATAATTTTTCACTGTTAATTATTTTGAATAAAAAAGTTGTTTTTAATTAAAATTTAGTAATTTTCACTATTCATCAAAATATTAAAGTTATCCAAAAAGTACCAAAATTTCATCATAGGCTAAATTCAATATTCCGATTCCAAAAATGAAGTCCATTTTGAAATATAAAATATATATAATTTCAAAAATTAGATATTACTATTCATAACGGCTAGTGCGATTGGTTATGGTGTGTTAGAACTCGGTGTTGCGTACAACACACGCTATCACATTATTCAAAGAGAAGCGTACCATAGAATCTTGGGGTGTTACAAAGGTATCCTTGATCGGTAAGAAATGATCATCCTTTTTGATCCCGTCAACAACAACCCACACATCATCGTTACCTCAAGGCAACCTCAGTAAACCAGTCAGGAAATCCATTATGAAATCATCTCATTTCCACTTTGGAATAAGTAAGTTCTATAAAATCATGGATGGTAGTTGATGTTCCTCCTTCACATGCTGACAGGTGTAACACCTCGTAACAAAACTAGCTACCTCACTTTTCATACTTGGCCATTATTATTGATGATGCAAGTCACGGTACATCTTGCAGACTCTAGGATTTAGTGCCCAAGATGAAGCATGAAACTCCCACATCATATCCCCACGTATATCCATTGGAACACAAACACATCCATGGATATGTAAGATTTCATCAACACCTACGGTCCAACTAGGAGGAGGTTCCTCACCTTCTTCCCTCTCCCATAAAACTAGACACTCTGAATTCTATAACTGCCTCATCCTTACTTTATCCAATAGGCTACAGGTTACAAAAATGGATGTTAGATATGTCTATCCCTAACTATTGTGCACCTCCATATAGATCTTTGAGTATAATGCCATAAGATGCCACTCGCTACTTGCATGTTGCACTGTCTGTATCTGAGTCCACGTGCTCAGTGCATCAAACATTACATTACATTTACCATTCATGTATTCAAGCTTGAAGTCAAAAGACTGTAGGTACTCCACCCACCTTTTTTTCCTCATATTCCAATAATACTGAGTAAATATATACTTGAAGATTTTGTAGTCTGTATACACCAAAAAGTGATCTCCCAATAAATAATACCTCCAATAATGAAAAGAATGAACAACTGCATCTAGCTCAAGATCATGCATAGGGTAATTCCTCTCATGTGACCATAGAAATTGAGACTCATATGCCAAAACTCTATCCCCCAAAATTAGAACTACACCCAGCCCAATACTTGACGTGTCACAATTAAGGATGGAACACTCGGTTAATCAGCACCATGAAAACTACTATTGTGTTTGTGAGACTGATTGGCATAACCAGATACTCATATAGACCATTCCTACTATGAAAGGTTGTACGAGGTATATATGTGGGTCAAATATGTACCTGATGATATCCTAACCTTAGTTCAATTTTCAGGAATACTCTGGATCCTATAATCTTAGCAAACATTTCAACTATTTTTGAAAAGGGATATAAGTTTTTAACCATTAGCTGATTCAAATTATGATAATCCCCAAATAGCCTAAGAGTTATATCCACATTTTTTTAAAAAGGAAATGGAAAACCCCCACAGAGAAGTATTAGGTCGTATAAACCACTTTACCTCCAAATACACTAGCTTCCAATTAATTTCCTACAACTCCATCGTAGCGACCTAGTAAGTAGAAATGGATGCTGGTGCAGCTCATAAAACTAGTTCAATGGTGAACTCAACCAATCTCTCAAGAAGTAAACTAGAAAATTCATCTGGGAACATGCCCCTGAAACAATCCACCATTAGAGGAAAGTCTACCTGACTCACTCCCTGATCATCCAAAATACAAAATAGAAATCTAGGCTGTCATTCTTCCCAACTCATGTTGTTCTAGTCCATCTCAACTCTCTTGGACACCCATTTACCCTTGTGAGTAAACACTACCTCTTCTGGTGATGTGAAAGATACCCTTAGGTGATAGTAAACAACGTAAGATTGATAATATACTAAACAGTCTATCCCAAGAATGACGTCAAACCCTATCATCTCAAAGACATAAATATCTCAAATGAAGTGACACCCACTAACCTCAAGGGGTTACTCCCTACACTAGATCACAAAAATCCATTCTGATTACGAATAGTATTTATATCATCAAAACGCTTTCAAAATACCACACAACAAGCCCATGGATTTTCACCATATGTGTGGATATGAAACTATGAGATACACTTGTATCAAAATGACCAGATGTAATTGTAGAGGCTACTAAGATCATTCCTCTCACTGAAGATAGTATGAAACCTTTCTCCAAAGGGTTAGGTTGTACAAAATATAATTGACCTATACCACGACCCTGTGAAACAACCTCACTACTCAGAGTAGGTCCCCTTCGATGTATAGGAGTAATTGGTGTATGGATACCTCAGTAAAAGCCCACTATTTCTGCAGCCTGATAGACCTACATTGCTCTAGCTCTCTACTTGAAACAGATCTTAGAAACATACTCCTGAACCTGACATCGGAACAGACCCCCTACCCCTCACAACTAGATGGAAGGTCCTGCAAAACCATTTCTTGTGGCCCATCCCTCCATAAGCTCGGCACTCAACTGGGTATCAGTGACGCTGATTCTTCATGTGTCATCTCCTGCCACACAAGTGAAAAAACGTAGATCTACTAGCACTCATAGCCAAACTGATGCTCATCTCATGGGAAGCATAAAAATGGTGCATCCTTCCTGAAGATGTATAACCACTGGGTTGAGAGGAAACATTTCTCTACTCTATATCCTCAAATTCCCTTAGGTTCCACTCTATAATCAGTTCCTGATTCAAAATCTCAGTAATAGAGATCAACCTAAACACATTGACCTGTGATTTGATAGTATGTCAGAGGCCTTCCTCAAAGCATATCACTCTTGACAACTCATCAGTAAGGTACATCAGTGCAAAACTGTGAGACACTGTAATGTATTTTGAGTACATTATAACCTTCATGGTTCCCTGCTCTTGACGCAAGAACTCACTTTCTCACTCTTCCCATAGTGTCTTGGGGTTAATGTAGTCAAGGAAGTAGGTTTGGAAATCAGTCCAACCCACATCTTGTAGCCTTTCAGCCTTGTCCAGAACATCCCACCAGTACTTTACTACACCATGTATCATATAAGGGGTGAGCTTGGCCCTCCTCACAAGCAGTGTCTCCAAATGCTTGATGATAGCTAGTGTGGTCTCAAGCCATAACTCAGAAGCTTGTGGACCATCATCCCACAAAAATTTGAAAGGATGTTGCTACTAGAACACCCATGTCAGCTCGGCCATAGTCATGGTAGGCTATGATTCTCCTTGAAAAGTCTGCATATAGAAAAATAACCCCTTGTGGAACTATACCTCAGCACATATGTCTGAAATAGTCTATTGTACCACAAAAAGCACTAAAAGAGGATCCACTAGTATCTCATGGCCCACCACCTTCAAAGAATGGTCATCGCCACCCTCTTGGCATACCATTGGAGTTCTTCATGGTGATATGACTATACAATGCCAAACACTCGCCTTAGAAAGGAATGATATCAAAGTCACATCTCAAAAGCGTAGGATAGGTCAAAACCCTTCTAAAACAAGTCATAACACACAACCTAATCCTAAATCCATTACTATATAATGAACAACCACAACACAACAAGAAACACTACATCTCACCCACTCAAAATTAGGGTGTAGTTCAAGTCTCTATTTTCCATTTGTTTTCATTTAACAATCATTATTTGACATGATTTAACCAATGTTCTATGAAGTTATGATTCTTGAGGACCCATAACACCTCATGAACCATACTTTTATGCCCATATAATCCATACACATCAAATTCACTTTAAAATTTTAATTTAAAAGGTACTTCATTTTCTAATTCATAAGGGAACATACACCTTATGAATTGAAAGATGAAGTCGCTTCTTTATCCTCTGCACAAAGTCTTTCAAAAAACCATGACCAACTATTAGAGAACCTATCATAATCGCATGCGTCAAATAATTCATCTTAAATGGCATGAAATAGTGCATGATATGTGACTTCTGACAAGCGACTATATGATGCATGAGATGGAATACCCTCATCTCATCGGGTTGCAAAAAAATTGAACCCACAATTCCATTAATAGTATCATCATAAATCATTTTTGTCACCTAATGGTGAAATCAAATCAACTGTAATAGTCAAAACCAGAAAATATCAATTTCATTTAGGGTAATTTGGATTTTTCTTGTACACGCGTTAGCTATACTCAAGCATATCTCATTAACAAATTCCATTTTCCTTCATATCCCAGTCGATTGTCACCCAATAGTAAATCAAACCAGAAAAGAAAATGTCTTTGATACCACTTTTTAACATCCTGGACATGGATTCCACTCAATAGTGCCCCAAGCCCGGTTGGCTACATGGCCTTAAAGATCACTCCTCAAATGTCAGAGGCTTCCGACTAGTGGTGAGGGCATAGTTGAGTTATTTGGGAGACTATTCCCTTATTACCAGAGTATATCATAGGGGAATTCAATCAAATTCAATGGCAAATGTAAATAAAATAAGCAGACATTAGGTAAAGTAGATAAGAAAGAGAGGAATATATAACAAGCCATAAGTGTCTCATATACCATGATGGAGATGCTAAATGTAACTAGAAAACAACCAAAAAATATACATGGAAATAAAGTACAATACAAGTATCCAAAATCCAAAGAGATCAAAAAGTGTCATAGTAGCATCACAAGCCTCAGCTGGGTCTCATGCTCCCATGCTCTAAAGAAATGATCAACAACTAGTGTTAGGGCGCTTTCCCTTACTATCACCTGAAACCATATAATTTGTTTGGGTCCCCAAGGAGGCCCAAACAAGGTGTGAGATAAACATCCCAAATAGGTTTCCACCCAAAGATCTATACAATTCTAAGTTGCACTATGAAATATGTGAAACGAGTACAAGTAAGTAGTAATGTATGTGGGAAAGACCAAGGCATATAACTAATGCAAACAAGATATACCAAACAACCTTTTATGGCTCCCTACAACAAGTAGAAGATCCTAACAAGGAACCAATAGGAAATATAAACAAACAACATAGCCTTGTCCTAAAACAATCCATATCCTGTCCACATAGCCTTACTCTATAAAGAAAACCATATAAAAAACCCATGAAATTGTCGTACAACCACAATCATATATCCCACGATTGAGCCATATAATGAAGTGTAGACCATGAAGTTTTGAATCCAATATATTGAAGACCAAGGCATCATCATCAAGTCCTAGTATCATCTCAATAGAAACTCAGAATAGGCACTGGTAGGAGTCCTAGGATCCTGTATACCATCATGTCATATGTGTGTCCTATCAAGCTGGGTCTAATGGAAAACAAAGCCTGAGACATCCCACAGAATCAAGACCCAAAGTGAGTACTCAACCAAGGTGTCCACTACTGCATTCCAAATCCATGGTGATCCATCCTTGGAATCTATGAAAATCATCAACCATTCCATACATTTAACAATTTATAACCATATGAGTCTACCCACTCATATAAACAATTACATTCAAAACCATTCAACGAGTATACTTACTCATTTAAACCATTACATCTCATGAGTATATCCACTCATGTACTCCACTTCCATTTAATCATGTCACATGGTTATAACCACCCACTTATCACCAATTTCTTTTAACACATCACATGGATATACCCACACATTAATCATAATTTCCATAAAAAACCATTTAAACAATATAAAAAAACTAACATGTATACCCACTCGTTTAACAAGTCCCATTTAAGCATTTAATCAATTTAGGCATGACATGTTATGATAACATAAGACAAGGAAGCAGGAAATCTATGAGAAAGAAACTTTATGTGCATATTTTTTTCAAATAATGAGAATTTTTTATTTTTTTTAATGATAAAACCCATGTTCTCAATGTTTTATTAAAATAATGGGTAATTTGAATTTTAGAATTATTATGAGAAAAATTGAGAAAAGTTCATAATTTTGGATTTTAGACATATTTTTACCACAAGGGTATTTTTGTCATTTATTAACAAATATAAGTCAGAAAATACTGATTAATATTATTTATAATACTGATTTTATTTTCATCAACTTTGCCTTTACGGACTATAGCTTATTTGAAGATCTATTAGTCTAAAAAATCATTGAATGTTGAAACTTTTTCAGGCGGACAACATGGACCTCACCACCGTAACGGATGCACAAATCAGTCTCCTCATCTCTAATTTAGGTTATTATACCTAGGGTATCACTAGGACACATAGGACTGACTCTAAAACACTTTTGACGGAGTTTTCAAGTCATTAAGGTTTCCACTAATCATTATACATTTGATGGAAGCTTCCTTGAAATTTCATCCATAAAAATTATTATTCAATGAAAATTCCATACCGCCTTAATAAGATGTCTAAATGAGATGAAATGTTGAGTTTGAACGAATGAAACATTTAGGAACAAATTTTATAAAGGATTACATGTGTTAATCTACCATTTATTATTCCAAAAATGCGCAAACATTTAGGGGATAGAATTATTCCTATAAAATGTGGCTCTCGCCTCCTTCCCAAATCATCAGCTCAACACCAAACACCAAGGAGGGTTCCCAATAGGGAATGGGATGATGCTACACCTCTATTACCACCCCATTTATTTATTTTATTTTATTTTTATTTTATTTTGGTATTATATTTGAATTGTAATTCAAATTTTATTTTTATCAATCCATGCCTTTGTGTTTCTCTGTCCACTTTTCTTCATTTATTTCCCTATCTATCTCTTCTCATCCACAAACTCCACCAAGTAATCTATTACTCTTGTAAATGTGTGGATAACCCCAAGACTTGGCCAAAGGAGAGGTGAAGGTGATCATAAATTTTATTTAATGATTAATTTTATGTTTGTAGATATATTTTAGTAGCATGAACGGGTAAGTCGAATGTCCATAATGTTGTGACTACCACCGATAACATGCAACTCAACCTATACATATTATTTTATTTGAAACATTTTTCCTCTCTCAATAGGTTAGTTCTTCGCACATTTGATTTGAGATAATCAATGGATGAAATGGCTTCAATTGAACTTGGTCCTGGAAGATGACACATTCTAGACAAAGGTGTGTCACCAACATTGATTAAAGGATGAGGTGGAATTGAGAGTTCTCAAACATTCAATGATATTCCAAAATTTATAAATAAATAATAGTAGTTCAAACATGAGATTTCGTGTTTGGATTATCAAACTTAAATAAAACATATAAAGGAGAATAATGATTGAATATTTAACCAACCCCCAAAACCATGTTCTTTCTTATTAATTCATTCTATTTAGACTTGAATCTTAGTATAAATTTAGAATTTTTGCTTCACATGTCATTATATTAAATAATAAAAAACCCAAAAATATATTAATCACTTTTGTCTAATAAGAAAACCACAAAAAGAGATAGAATATGTGAATTAAATAAATTAAGGGTACTACATTGAGAAGGATCTTCAAGGGAGATGACCCTGGTCAGCCACTATTCTGCACTAGGAAAAATATAATTATTTTTTTCCACACCCCACAACAGATGTGCATCAAAACTTGCGCTGTTTCCAGGGATCCAATCATCTGTTAATTAAGTTTTTCTATTTTCACATATTAGTTATATATCATTTTATGTAAAAATATTAAAAATTAATTCCATGATGTATTCAAATTTAGAATATTATGCCTGGAAAAATTACTCACAGGTGTAGCAACAAAAACAAGAAGAAGAGGAATATTTTAGAAGAGATCATATGAATGAACTTAGAGAAAGCATTGAACAAATAACAAGAAATCCTAATAGTGATTTTGATTATGTTCATGAATTAATAGAGAAACCCAACCCTAATCCAGAGGAAGAACATGAGAAAATGGTTGAATAAATTTCACCACTTATATTTGAAATTTAAGAACCTGAGGAAGCAAGGGAGGAAGATGTATCCGCTAAGCTACATGTTGGAGATCAACAAATTTTGGATGAATTCTTGATTAAATATGATTAACTACCTAACATCCCCATTTAATATAAAGAATACGATTCAGAACCATTGAAGGAAGAAACCACCCAAGTGGTGGAATTTGAAGTCAAGATGGAGCAGCCTGACTAATACCTCCATCCTCAGAGAGTGTACTCCAAGAGGCACTTACCACTAAGGTAGATATTGAAGCTGAACCGACTCAGGGATTTGAACCATTCATTGACTCTATCCCTTCTGATTTTATTGAATATGAATTATATATCATTCCATGTGTTTTTTATTATACATAATTAGACAACCTCAAATCTGCCTTGGAGGACAAAGAAGAACCTCGATAAGCACATGCTTAGGAATATATGGGGCTCCCTAGACACATTGAATATTTATTGAAGGAAGTTCATGAAGAGATACTAGTGTATTTCCCTAAGTAAACCATCACAAAAGATTCTTTGATGGTGAATAATTTGACCTCGATACATCATGTTTTAATATTATTCAAATTGAATTACACTCTGACATTCCCATTGACTATTATTTTGATGAATCAGACCTCAAGTAACTAATGGACAGAGAAGAAGAGGTTGTACAAGTATCAGTAAAGAAGGAGGATGATCCATTCTTCATCCTACCCATACCATGTAATCTATAACTCATTGTAAAGGGGGGATATGGTGTACTCTATCCCAGAAGGTTGAAGAAAAAGTTGGGAAAAGCCATATGTGGTCGTTAAAATCAAAGAAGCTTTATCCTCCATCAGAATTTAGATAACATCAGATACTTCCCTCTAGAGGCAGTCAAAATTCTGGGGACACTGGGGGGATAATACCAAGATTTATCTTTACTTGGTTTATAGGAATTTATATTTCAATTTATTTTCATTGAAATAATTTAGAATGTGGTCCCCTCCATATTTTATTTTGAGATTAAGTAAAATTATCATTATGATTAATGGGGAAATTTTCTTTTGTAGGATCATGATGGTAGAAGGAAGCCCCAAACAGTAAAGTGGAAGGACCATGTTTCTTGGAAAAAGGGTGTTCAATTTTAGTGTTTAATATTTTAAACTCTCCACATTTTTTCAACAATATGTTTTTATCATTAAAGATAAAATGCATGCCCACACTTGAATTCATATTTTACTCGACTTATGAAAGAGATATGAGTTTATTAGGAATCATGTGATTCCATTTTTTAGATTTCAATGTTGATATGATTAAATTATTGAAATTAATAATTGAATTTTTAAAATGAAGCAAGGATATTGAATTAATGACTCATGATTTGAAGGAATTAATTGATTCATGTAAATGAAATTTCACTACCATCCTTCATGCACTTAATTTATGACGTTCATGTGAATTGATTTGTTAGTCATTCCATAAGTGATTGTCCAATGTTATATTCCCCATTACCAAGAGGATTTATAGACTATGAACATCCTATTTATTCTTGAGAATATTTCATGGATGATCTTGGGACACATAACCGACAAGAACTTGTATTGAAACTCATCAAAGCTATGACTAATCAAAAACACATTTAAAATGATTGAGGTAACTTTTGGAAAGCCAATTTCCCTTAAAAGACCACCTTTACATCAATCCTTCTTTTATCCCATAGAGACCATGAATGACCCTTATAGGAATGAGCCATGTTTCAATCCATTAGTATCAATTCCTACCCTCCTTTGAGTATTTTCATGATATTTCAAAGTTGAAGTTTGGGGTTAAAGGGAATCATGGTGGATGAGATAATATACATTGTGAGGAAGAACTGTGGGGGTATTATTGTGGTAATTTTAAAAGATTGTGGAATCATTCATTATACTCTAATTTTTCCCCTATTGAATTAAAAAAATAACAAAAATAACAAAAAGAACCAAAAAAAAAGAGAAAAATTGGGTTTTGATTTGGGAAAACCAAAAACCACCATTTTCTAGACCGATGATCTTATGATCGTATGTAATTAGATGATGGATGTGAGATTTGATATAATCGTAACTTTCGAAAAAATAATTAAAAGTAAAAAATAAAAAAAATCAAGCAGGTGCACAAATCATTTATTATGCTTACTTGATCATAGCGTTTTCTTTGAATTTTTGGAATTAGGTGTTGCTACTTTGAAGGGGATAATTTCATTATATTTTTACTTTTGATATCATGCATAGTAATTAAGAGAGTAGCCCCCTGCTTGAGCATTAATTTTTAAAGCATCAAATCCTACGAACCTTAAACATCAGAGTCAATAGAACCTTAATTGAAAGTCCTCATGATTTTATGTTCATTTTTTCTTCACAAAGTGGAGAAATTAGGTCATTTACAAGTCTATGGCTAAGGAGCATGTTCTCATGATATGAGAATAACTCTAATTGAATTTTATCATGAGTGATAATGGAAAAGAATCAAAAGTGAGGTAAATCATGAGTTTTCATGTTTAATAATAATTAATCAAGGATCTTGAATGAATTAAAGGATAAGTTCCATCAATTTTCAAAGGGTAAAAGTAAAATATGTGAATTATTTGTTTCTTTGAAAAATGGGAAATTAAATTTATATTTTATGCATATTTTTAAAAGATTGATTTCACATTGAATTTTTTTTGATTTTATTACCTTGGAATTTAAATATTGGTAATATTGGTGTCCTCTGATTTCCATTTTGAGATTTTATACTTGGGGAAAACCATGGTTTAAGTGTGGGGGTATTTGACAGAGCAAATTTATGTGCATATTTTTGATCAAATACTGATGATTTTTAATTTTTTTTAAATGATAAAACCCATGTATTTCAGTGTTTTATTATAATAATTGGTAATTTGAATTTTGGAGTGATTATGAGAAAATTGATAAAAGTGCATAATTTTTGGATTTCTGAATGATTTTTTTTCACAAGGGTATTTTTGTCATTTCGTAAAAAATATATTTACAAAATTTGTGATTTTTTTTAGAATCGTGATTTTATTTCATTAAAATTTTTCTTTAGGTCCTTGAGTTGATTCAGATATCTATTAGTCCAAAAAATCATTGAAGTTGGAAACATTTATAGGCGGACATCATGGACCCCACCACCATAACAGATGCACAAATCATTCTCCTCACCTCCCATTTAGGTTATTACACTAGGGATAGCCCTAGTACACATGAGAAAAAATTTAAAAAAAATTGGGTTAGTTTATAAGTCATTAAGGTTTCCATTGATCGTTATACATTTGAAGGAATCTTCTTGGAAATTTCAGCCATAAAAATCCTTATTCATTGAAAATTCTATAACTCCTTCATCCTATGGATAAATTAGATGAAGGTTGGAGGGTGAATGTAATACATATTTATGAACAAATCTTATGAAGGGGTCCACGTGTGAATCAACCATTTAATGGGCCAACAACATGCAAAATTTCGGAGGAAAGAATTCTACCTAAAAAAGGAGGCCCTCGACTCCATACCAAATCATTAGCTTGACACCCACAACTAATGAGGGATCCCATCAGGGTACAGGCCGTTGATTCTCCTCTTTTCACCCCTTATTTCTTATTTTAATTTTATTTTAATTTTAATTTTTTATCAGTTTTCAATTGTAATTCAAATTTTAGTTTTATTAATCCATGTCTTTGTGTTTCTCCATCCACTTTTCTTCATTTCTTTACCTCTCCGTCTCTTCTCTTCCACCCACTCCACTATGTAATATATTACTCTTGGAAATGAGAGGTTTACCCTGAGACTTGTCCTGGGGGGAGGTGAAGGTGATGATGAATTTTATTTAATGTTTAATTTTAAGTTTGTAGATAAATTTGAGTATCATGCATGGCTAAGGAAAATGTACTCGATGTTGTGACTTCCTCCGATGACATGCAACTCAACCTATCCCTATTATTTTATTTAATCATTTCTCCTTTTTCTCTATTTTTTATTTCTTCACACGTTGGAGTTGATCTAATCAATGGATGAAACAACATCGATTGAATCGGATCTTGGAAGATGACACATTATAGACAAAGGTGTTTCAGCAACTTGGATTAAAGGAGGAGGTGGAATTGAGATTTCTAAAACATTCAATGATATTCCACAATTTATAAATAAAGAATAGTAGTTAAAACATGAGATTTAATGTTTTTATTATCAAACTGAAATAAAAAATATAAAGGATAATAATGATTGAACATTTAACCAACCCACAAAACCAAATTCATTCATATTAATTCACTTATGGAAAGGGAGGTTTTCCCAACGCCTATAGAGTACTTTTACAAAAGTTTTAAGGAAACCATTTGTAAAAGCTGGTTAAATCATCTTTTCCCAATAGTTTTTCAAAATTGTTGGACAAATTATACTCTATACCAATGGTTTTATTAAATAATTGGTATAGAGAGGTTTAAATCATCCTTTACCAACGGTTTTTACAAACCATTGGGAATGTTTTGCCCCAAATTCACAGAAGCTTGAACTCCCCCATTCAGCACAACTGCAGCCCTAAACAAAAGGGAGAATTGGGATTTTCTTTCTCCTATGGCCTAAATCCTTCAATCATTAATATTTATCAGTTTTTCACTTGTATTATGTAATTGATACTGCATATACTTTTTTGGTTCTATGTTTTCATTTGGGTGAAGTGGAGATGTTGTATTCTATTTAACCTACTGTGGAAATTCTTCGTTCCGATCCATTTTTAAAATTTCTAAGTTCTACACTTCTAATTTGTAAATGATAATTTCATTTTAATGTTCTACATCTACTATTTTGGTTTTCTATTTTGATTTGGGTGTTTATGACTTTTGTTTTCTGTTTGATTTGGGTGTGTGTGTTGTTTTTTGACAGTGAATCAAATTTGATTCAAACTGAATTTTGTGTAAAGATCATCCATAAATTTTCAGTTATTATATGGCTTGGTATTTCTGGGAATTTTGTGTTAATATCATCCATATTCCACATGATTAACATCATGGTAAGAATGTGTGATGATGTTGTTAAGATCAGAGAGTAAAATCATACACTCCAGGTTGTTTATAGTGGCATGGTTAGTCATGAGTGATAATTGGCTTCATAAGATGAATGTACTAATATAACATTTGGGTCAATTATATAGGGTTCTCACTGTATATTGTATATTAAGTCTCTTTCTTGGCCAATACTCACTTTTATGATGGTGGTGTGCTTTTCACTAGCCATGTTAGCATGTGTATACATCTATAACAATATTATATAAGTCACAAGTTTAATTCAGAAATCTTGTTATCATTGACATACATTATTATTAATCTCAAATTTAAAAATAAATGTTTTTGTCTATACTTTATGAAATTAAACCTTTTTAAAAGCCATGAACAACCTATTAGTGTATAAGCCTAAACTTTATCCACCCCTGGGGTGCGCTTGACTTGAGGAACTAATTGGGTAATGAAAGGTATGACCATAGAGGTGCCAAGAATGATTTATTGAACATGAGTGAATAATTGGGAATGTCTGTAACACATAATGGAGCCTAAGTCACGTGCCTCTATTTGGGATGCCTATAAAGGGGCCTTGAAGTCCTCTTTTACCAATGGTTGTGTGCAACCATTGGTAAAAATATTCCCTTTAAAAATTCTTTGATTCAATGACCAGGCAATGCACCTTTACGGATGATTGTGGATTTTTAGTTATTGACATGACACACACTCTTTCCACCGATGAACGAGATGATTGGGTTGTATCTCAAGAAGCTAGGTCGAATTTTAGAATTTATTGAGCCTCTTGTATATTACTACATCCTAATAGTTGTAACTAAGTATTTTTTCTTGATACATGACATACATTACCATCATTCGATTTATGATTCTGTAATTAGTTGGTATTATTTATTTGGTTATTTTTATCCATTTCCAATAATTTCCATTTGTTATCTTTCTTCCACTTCTAACTGATAATATTAAAATTGTGAAACTTAGGTAATGAGGGAATAGTCTCCCCCAGGCACAACAAAGGCTCTCACTATTAGTCAATAACATTTGGAATTTTGGTAGATGTGCTTGAGGCCATGTGGCCATCTGGGTTTGGGTCACTAATGAGTGGCATCCTGGTTTGGGACGTCACAATTCTTGGATATCCTTTTTATTGGTGTTTCTAATCAAATCCATACCTATAACTATTGAAGTCCCCTCTTCAAAATAAATTGGGATAGGATTCAATGAATACACCTACATCATTCAGAGTGTGTATCCTAGTACTTACATTCAAACCACCATAAATCTTCTATTTCTTTATGTTTTTTTATCAGAATGGATTTTCGATATTTTTTTTGGGTTACACATTAGTTATTTGTTTCTAATTACTTCCATATTTGTTTTCATTGCAGGAAATGACACTCATTGAAGAGATGCGGTAGAAAAAGATGACAGAAAATAATTGTCGCATGAAACAGATGGGCGTTCCTCCACTCATCCATGTTGTGAGTATTTTATTTCAAATATATATATTTCAATAAGTTATAATATCATGTGTTTACTTGATTTTTAAACTTTTTTTCAGGATCGACCCCCTAGATGAGAGATATCCGACAAAAAGCCTGATATTACTCCCACTACAGAGGTTGGTCGTACGAGGGGGTGGTGTCAGAGTTAGACGATCATCCGGGGATCCTGGTACTAAGGCTGGGGGTATGAGGGCTTCTGGTGCGAGAGTTAGATGATCCACTGGTTGTACCCGATTGGACTATTCCCCAACCATAGACGTATCTTCTACGCGCCATTTTGATCTTGGTGTGTCTTTAGGGACACACAAGATATTTAGGCCTTCGATGTTTACACTACCAGTTGGCCATACGTCTATGCCATCATCTTTTGCTTCTCATTCATTATCTTCATGCTATTATATTCCACCTTATTTGACTCATTCTCTGACATAGTATGTGGCTGAGGAGCGTACACTGAGGGACACGCCACCTATACAGGATATTCCTTCAGCATCTTCACATCCAGTGATGCCCATTGATCTGACTACCACAGTTATATTAATATTACTCTAAAAAATTTTAATACCAAATTTTATTTTTATTATAACTTGTAAAAATATTTTTTTTCTTTGAAAACAGATTCATCTACTGATAGGAGGCTGGGGAGGGGGCGTACTCACTTGCGTGCGGTATGGAACCACCAGACACAGTTGATGGTTTAATACAATGAAGAATGAAAATCGTTGATAAATCTGGGCAGGAATGTCACGGTTTTTTGGTGACACCAGACAAATTCTCTGAAATCATTCCGGTCAGACCTCTCTCTTGCAGACATCTCCCATACAAAGTCAAGGATAATGCATGGGCACAAAAATGGGTAAAAATTATATTGGATTTAATGTCGTATTTTTTTGAATTTATATGAATTAATCTACTTTGTGTTAGCTTCGGTTTAACTTTCCTGATGGTGAAGGTGCACGACCAGCCCCTTTAAAGGAGCTAGGAGTGCTTTGGAGAGCATATAAGTATGAGCTGTATATTGGATGGTGTGATAGAGTGGGCACAGAGTTAGAGACAGTGCCTATCATGGATGACAGTCCGATAGAGCAATTTTTCCAAATGATTACCCATTGGGCGACTGCCAAATTTAAGGTATTAATCCCATTTAAGGTATTTAAATGAAATTTTTCATATTTCAAATTAATATTATCTTATTTCTTATTAAATATTATTTAGGAATCTTCTGAAAAAAAAAACAAAAAAAAAATTAATTGAAATCAATACCTCCACACTTTGGGGTGCACTACTACGTCAGATCATGAGAGGCAGCTGGTACGATATAGTTGTTTATAATTTTTCTTTAGGACATTCCATTTTTATTGTTTCCTACATTAATTAAGTTATTTATTGAATATTGAATATATGATTATACTTGCACTTTATATTGTTTCAATGTCATTACAGAAGAAAAAAATTTAATATTGAAGGACGTCTCCCTCGAGAAAAATTGTTTTGCTCAAGTAGAAGGAAAAATGATGGAACTGCGGTTAATGAACTGACCCAAGAAAAGATTATAAGTTTTAATATGTTTATTTAAAAGTTTAATATCTATTTTGAAATTTACTATTATATTAATATTTTTAATAGGAATATTTAGAGGACCTTGATGACTAGGTGCGTGACAATTTAGGGTCACACGATCATTTATATCAGGTTTTGGGAGATGAGTACTCTGGTCAATTATGTTGTCGGACTGGTAAGAATGTAGTTCCGATGAGGTATTGGTCCTCTCCAGGTATCCATTATCATACCACCGAGTTGGAATAGGTCAAGGAGAATGCAAGACAGTCTGATAAAAGGGTCATAGAGTTGGAAGAACGGGTTCAAATGAGGGAGAAAGAATTTATGAAACTGATCAAAACAATATCTTCATCACTTCCACCAGAAGCTATCATGGCTTGTTAGACACATATGTCGTTGATGAGTGCATTATCCTATGAACCAGGCGGCATTTCTAGTGGCGGTCGAGATGATGAAGTTCATGGTGATGACGAGGATGCTGAAGAGGACGAGGGCGAGGATGAGGATGAGGACGAGGGTGAGGAAGGGGCCGAGGGAGAGGATGGGGCTAAGGATGAGTGTGGGAACGATGATGAGGATGATAACGAGGACAATGATTGCGGTGAGGATGAGGTTGATGATGACAGTGGTGATGGTGATGGTGATCAGTGGCAGATTGATCCATTACATTTTTGAATTCTATATAACTCTTTATTTTTTAACCTGGTTTTTCAATCTGGTATTGATATTTTTGAATTCAGTATAACTCTTTATTTTTGACCAAATATGGAATCCTAATGATGTTATAATAGTTTATGGGGCTTATAGGGCTTGTTCGGAGCTCGGAACCCCGGTCGGCGTAAAAATCACTATACCTCACGGTTAGTAAAACAATTAAGTCCATCCCACAGGGTATCTACCAACCATATATGGATATATATTAGAAGCAATGTGCATGATTTTCCCAAACCTTGCACCAGGGGATGCACATCATGCACAATGTCTATAGTTTTAGTATAAGATATTATCACTGTTGTTGCACGATTTTCCTAACTGGCATACGAAAGACTGACCAAATGCATTCGGATTGTGTTGACACTTTAGGAAAACGATCCATGAGTCATATGTGACATGTACGAGTAAACCCTGTCTCAATATGAGGCACGGTGTGGCTGGTATCACTCAAAGTGTCTCTCTTTTGTTTAAAACGGACACCCTTTTAAGTAAAAACAACTGGCATACAAAAAACTGACCAAACATATTTGGATTGTGTTGATACTTTTGGAAAACAATCCATGGATCATATGTGATGTGTACGAGTCAATAACACCTCAATCCAAGGCAAGGTGTGTCTATTACCACTCAAAGTGTCTCACTTTTATTTGAAATGGACAACATTTTAAGTGAAAAAAAACTCACTTATGGAAAATGGACCAAACATATTCAGATTCATTTGATACTTTAGCACAATGATTCATGGGACATTTTTGATGTGTAGGAGTCAACCACACATCAATCTGATGCATGATGTGGCTGGTACCACTCAATGTGTCTCACTTTTATTTGAAATGGACCAGATTTTATGTGAAAACAAAAACTGACATACATAAAACCGATCAAACGCATTCGTATTGTGTTGATACTTTAGTAAAATGATACATAGGTCATTTTTTATGGGTAAAATTCAACTTCGCCTCAACCAGAGGTGTTGTGTGACCGCGATGACCAAAAACGCACTTCACGTGTCGTAAATTGCCAAAACATGCGTTTAACGGTCAAATGCATTCTGAAAGGCATCATAATAGTTTAAATCACACAAAAACACCCAAATAATTATTAGTGAGGTGTATGAGGAGACGGAACATCATTCGGATGTGCGGTTTGCGCAGCACAACTGAATATGTGTTTTTTAGGTTTTTGGCGCGCTTGAAAAGCGTGCATGTGGTGGTCAAAACTAGTTGAACGACCTCAGAATTCCATGAAATCAGACGACAAAAAAGGTTGGGTGAATTGTGAAATGGTCAGCTTGACAGCACGTCAATCAGAGGTGTTGTGTAACTGGGCTGGCAAAAAATGCACTTTGCGTGTTGTAAATGGCCAAAACATGCGTTTAACAGTCAAATGCATGCCTAACGACATTAGAATGACTTGAAATCACCCAAAAACACCCTAATTATTATTCTTCAGGTGTACGAGTAGATGACACGCCATTCGGATGAGAGGTTTTCACAACACGACTGAATATGTGTTTTTTAGGTGTATGGTGTGCTTGAAAAGCATGCGTGGGGTCGTCAAAACCGGCCGAACGACCTCCGAATGCCTTGAAATCAGACTACAACAAATTTTGGGTGAATTTTAAATTTTTCGTCTATACGAAACATTAATCGGAGGTGTGATGTGACCGTGGTGGCCGAAAATGCACCCCGCATGTCGTAAATGGCCAAAGCATGTGTTTAACGGTCAAATGCATGTTGAACGACATCATAATGACTTGAAATAAAATGAAAACACCCTAATTATTATTCTTGAGGTGTAAGAGGAAATGACATGTCATTCAGATGCGCGGTTTGTACGACATAGCTGAATATGTGTTTTTTAGGTGTTTGGCGCGATTGAAAAACGTGCATGGGAGGTCAAAACCGGCCGAACGACCTCAAAATGCAATGAAATCAGATCAAAAAAAAGTGTGGGTGAATTTTGAAATGATCGGCCAGATAGCACATTAATCAGCAGTGTCGTGTGACCACGCTAGCCGAAAGCACACTCTACATGTCGTAAATTGCCAAAACATGTGTTTAACGGTCAAATGCATGACGAACGACATCGTAATGACTTAAAATCACATGAAAACACTATAATTATTATTCTTGAGGTTTATTAGGATAAAACACATCATTCACACACGCGGTTTGTGTTGAACGTCTGAATATTTGTTTTTTAGGTGTTTGGCGTGCTTGAAAAGCGTGCGTGGGGTGGTAAAAATTGGACGAATGACCTCAGAGTTCCATGAAATCAGACGAAAACAAAGGGTGGGGGAATTTTGAAATGGTCAGCCAAATGGCACATTAATCAGAGGTGTCGTGTGATAGTGCTAGCCAAAAACGCACTCCGTGTGTTGTAAATGGCAAAAACATGCGTTCAACTATCAAATGCATGCCGAATGACATCAGAATGACTTGAAATCATGCGAACACACCATAATTATTATTCTTGAGGTGTATGAGGAGAGGGAACATCATTCAGACATGTGGTTTGTACGGAATAGCTGAATATATGTTTTTAAGGTGTTTGGCGCGCTTGAAAAGGGTGCGTCGGGTGGTCAAAACCGGCCGAACGACCTAGGAATGCCATGAAATCAGACGACAACAAAGGGTGGGTGAATTTTGAAATGTTAGGACATATGGAACGTCAATAAAATGTGTCGTGTGACCGCGGTGCCCCCCCTCCCCCCGAACACCCCCCACCCCACCACGGGCCGCCCCCCCAACCAACGATCCATGGATCGTTTGTGACGGTTATGAGTCAACCCCACCTCAATCCAAGGAACAGTGTGACTGGTATCACTCAAAGTGTCTCAGTTTTGTTTGAATTGGACAACATTCTAAGTGGAAAAAACAACTGACATATGGAAAATCTTCACAAGTCTACACATATATTCTTGAAATTAAGTGATAAAAAATAAAATATGGTCTATTGGTCATACGTTATTACAAGAAAATATTCACAATGTATAAATTGAAACACAATGGGTTATAGTATATATATAAAAACATAAATTATATTAGGAATGAGTCTCGACATCCCATCATGAACATGCACCAACACTCATGTTCTAATTCTCAATCACGGTTCGTTCATTCTATACAATAACATACAACAAATAAATATCATACAGTAATTTCATATGAAACCTATGAACACTCAAGCAAACCATATAACAAATTGGTCAAAAAGGATACACATATATTCTTGAAATATTTGTTTCAATGTCTCATAAAAATACCCCAATGGTGAGGAATACATATAGTGACACCATAGCCCCATGGATCACCTCAATCCCATCCTCAAATAGTGGGTTCTAGGACCAAACCAATGTCCCTTTGGGAACCCAATACCAAAGACGTAATTGAATATTCATACCCACTACCCAATATGGGAATTCATCTCACATCAAACCAAGGGGAGAAAATTAAAATTAGCCACATACTGCCTTATTCTAATTAGAAATTCTATGAAAAAAAATGTAGGCTATTCTGGTAACCCATCTCGTATCTTAAAGTTGGCCAATGTTTCCCAATAACACATCAGGAAACATTTATACATGGATACATAATCATTAGAGGAATATAAACATCCCATGTGCTTCCAATAACTCATCTTAGGTCTAATAACATGACCACTACCATTGTATATCTTATGGGTGTCATGATCCTTGCCACTCTACCCAAATTTTTCTATTGGTTTTAAGATACTCAACCCAAGACCATGAATACACATCCCATGTTCTTCCTATAACATGTAGGTATTTTCTCTTTTGTGTATTGCTATTGTGGTTTGAGTGAGGAATGAATTCTAAATTTTGAATACTCTTATGTGTGTTGGTGTTGTGGTTTGAGTAAGGAATGAGTTCCAAATTTTGAATACTCTTATGGGTGTTATTGCATTTCCTATAACATGTAAGCCTTTTCTCTTATGGGTGTTATTGCATTTGAATTTCTAAATTTCTAAATTTCAAAATTCTGCAATGAATTCTAAATTTTGAATACTTTGGATGGGGATTTTTTTATTGGTGTTGTTGCAGGTCTAGAGAGGTGTTGTTGTGTTGTTGTAGGTCTGGAGAGGGGAGAGGGTCCTTCTTCTGTTGAGTTGAGAAATTGTATACCAATGGTTTCAAAACCATTGGTATAGATAATATAATAAAACTATACCAATGGTTTGTTATAACTTTCGGTATAGGTTTATACCAATAGTTATAACAAAACCGTTGGTATAGCCTTATGGATTGCCATATCCCCTCTATACCAACAGTTTATAACCATTGATATAAGTGTAACACACATATACCAATGGTTTACAAAACGTTGGTATATGTTATACATTTACACACATATACCAATAGTTTGTAGCAAACTGTTGGTATACCTCCTATTTTGACACCTATACCAACGATTTTCACAGAACCGTTGGTATATGCCTATTGACACGCCTTACGTGGCCATTGTAGAGGGAACCGTTGATATACTATATACCAATGGTTTCCAGGCCTTTACCAACAGTTTACAACCATTGGTAAAGTGTCAAATTCTAGTAGTGATTCATTCTATCTAGACATTCATCTTAGTATAAATTTAGAATTCTTGCTTCACATGTCATTATTTTTAATAATAAAAAACCCAAAAAGATTTTAATCACTATTATTTAATATACAAAACTTAAAAAAGACATAGAATAGGTGAATTATAAAAAGAAAATTAACTACATTGAGAAGTATCCTCAAGAGAGACAACCATGGTCTGACACAGTTCTGTACGAGGAAAAATATAATTATTTTTGTCCACACCCCACGACAGGCGTGCGTCAAAACTAAATCTATTTTTGGGGATCCAATCATTATTTCATTTTATTTTTCTATTTTCACATCTTATTTATCTTTCATTTCATTTAAAAAACTAAAAAAGACTTCCATGATGAATTCAAAATCAGAATATTATGCATGGAAAAATTACTCACAGGTGCAGTAACAACAAGTAGAAGATGATGAATATTTTAGAAGAGCTCAGGTGCATGAACATAGAAAAATAATTTATTGACTAACCAGAAAGGATGATAGAGATTTTGATTATGTTCGTACATTAATGGAGAAACCCATCCCTATGCTGGAGAAGGAACCTGAGAAAGTGGTGTAAGAAATTTCACCACTTATATTTGAAATTGAAGAACCTAAGGAGGAAAGGGGGGAAGACGTACCTACTGAGATACAAGTTGGAGATAAAAAATGTTTGGATTAATTTTTGATCAAATGTGAGGAACTACCAAACCTCCTCATATAATACAATTAAGAAGATTCAACACCACAAAAGGATGAAACCACCCAAGTAGTGGAATTTGAAGTCAAGATGGTGGAGCCCGACTACCAGCCTCCATGCTCAGAGAGTCTACACCAAGAGGCACTTACCACTGAGGTAGAGATTGAAGCTGAACCAAATCAAGGAGTTGAACCATTCATTGACTTTATCCCTTCTAATTTTATTTAATATGAATTCTACATCACTCCTTGTGGTTTTGATTATACAGAATCATACAATCTCAATTATTCCTTGGAGGATGAAGAAGAACCTAGATGTGCACATACTGAGGAACATATGGATCTCCCTAGATATGTTGAATATTTATTGAAGGATGTTCATGAAGAGATGCTAGTGGATTTCCCTTAGTAAACCATGAAAAAATCTTCTTACTTTGATGGGGAAGAATTTGATCATGATACTTCATGTTTTAAAATTATTCAAATAGAATTACACTCTGACTTTCCCATTGACTATTTTTTTGATGAAGAATGCCTCGAGTTACCAATGGAAAGTGAATAAGAGGTTTCACAAATAGCAACCAAGAAGGAGGATGATTCATACTTTATCCTACCCCCACCATGCAAGATATACCTCTTTGATAAGGGGGTGGGGATATGGTTTACTCTATCCATGGATCATTACTCACCTAGAAGGATGAAGCACAAGCTGGGAAAAGCTACATGTAGTGGTTAAAATCAAGGAAGTTTCATCCTCCATCAGTCATTGGATAACATCTGGTACTTCCCTCTAGAGGTAGTCAAAATTTAGGGCCGACATACGGGATAATACCAAGAATTATATTTAATTTCCTTCTAGGAATTCAGATGTCAATTTATTTTCTTTTAAATAATTTAGCATGTAGCCCCCTCCCTCTTTTCATTTTGAGCATAAATTAAATAATCATTTTAATTAATTGAGTAATTTTCTTCTGTAGGATCATAACGGTAGAAGGAATCACCAAACTGTGAATGGGAAGGACCATGTTTCATGGAAAAAGGGTGTTCAATTTTAGTTTTTTATAATTTAAACTCTCCACATTTTTTCCACAACATGGTTTGAGCTTTAAAGATAAAATTTCAAGCCCAAACTTGAATTCATGTTTTACTCGACTTCTCTAGGAGTCATGAGTTTCTTAGGAATACTCTGATGCCATGTTTTATATTTCAATGTTAATATTATTAAATGATTGAAATTAATAATTGAATTTTTAAAATGAAGCATGGATATTGAAGTAATGACTCGTGATTTGAAGGAATTAATTTATTCATTTAAATGAAATTTCCATACCTTCCTTCATGCATTGAATTTCTGAAGTTCATGTGAATTGATTTATTATTCATTCCATGAGTGATTGTCTAATGTCATATTTCCCATTCCTGAAAAGATTTATAGACCATGTACTACCTATTTATTCTTGAGCACATTTCTTGAGTAATCTTGGGACATGTAACCAACCATAACTTGTATTGAAACTTTTCAATTCTATGACAGTGAAAAAACACATTTAAAATGATTGAGGAATCCGGTGAAAAGATAATTTTCCTTAAAATACTACCATTACATAATTCCTTCATTTAGAAAATAGAGACCATGAATGACCTTTATCAGAATGATTCATGTTTCAAGCCATTTTTATCCATTCCAACAATCATATGAGTATTTTCATGATATTTTAACGTTGAAGTGTGCGAGTAAAGAGAATCATGGTGGATGGGATGATATAAATTATAAGGAAGAAGTGTAGGGGTTTTGTTGTGGTAATTGTAAAAGTTTGTGGAATCACTCATTATACTCTATTTTTTCCCCTCTTGAATTAAAAAAATGAAAAAGTGACAAAAAGAACAAACAGAAAGAGAAAAAATGGGTTGTGATTTGGGAAAACCAAACATGAACATTTTCTAGATTGTCGATCTTATGATCATATATGGTTTGGTGATTGATGTGAGCTCTGATATAATCATAACTTTCGAAAAAAAATTACAAAATAAAAAAAATCAGGAGGTTGCATAAATCATTCATTAGGATTACCTGATCATAACATTTTCATCGAGTTTTGGGAGGTGTGTGTTGCTACTATGAAGGGTATAATTTCATTATATTATTACTTTTTATATCATGCATAGTACTTAATATATTAGACTCCTCCTTGATCCTTAATTTTTAAAGCATCAAATCCTACCAACTTTAAAACTCAGAGTCAATAGAACCTTAATTTCAAGTCCTCGTGATTTTATGTGCATTTTGACTTTACAAAGTGTAGAAAGTAGTTTATTAACAAGCCTATGGATAAAGAACATGTTCTGATGATATGAGCATAACACTACTTGAATTATATAATGATTAATGAGATAAAATAATCAAAAGTGAGGTAAATCATGACTTGGAATGATTAATAATAATGAATCAAGGATCATGAATGAATAAAAGGAGAAGTTCCATCAATTCTAAAATGGTAAAAGTAAAATATTTGAATTATTTGTTTCTTTGAAAAATGGGAAATTAAATTGATATTTTTAAAAATCGGTGAATGTTTGATTTCAAATTGAAAATTGTTTGATTTAATTGAATTTGAATTTGAATATTGGTAACATTGGTGTCCTCTAATTTCTATGTTGAGATTTTATGCTTGAGGACAAGCATGGTTTAAGTGTGGGGGTATTTGAGAGAGCAAATTTATGTGCATATTTTTGATCAAATAATGAGGATTTTTAAATTTATTCAATGATAAAACCCATGTATTTCAAATTCTTATTAAAATAATGTCTAATTTTTATTTTAGAATGATTATGAGAAAAATTGAGAAAAGTGCATAATTTTGCATTTTTGACATAATTTTACTACAAAGGTATTTTGCCATTTTTAAAAAAATATAATTCCAAAATTCATGATTCTTTTTCTTAGAATCATGATTTTATTTCATTCAACTTTATCTTAAGGACATAGAGTTGATTCAATGATCTATAAGTCCAAAAAATCATTTATATTGGAAATTTTTCTAGGCAAATAGAATGGACCACACAACTATAAAGGAGGAAAAAATCAGTCTCCTCACCTCATATTTAGGTGATTACACCTAGGATAGCACTAGGACATATAATAATGACTTTAAAACATATTTTGGGGGATTTTGAAGTCATTAAGGTTTGCATTGATCGTTATAAATTTGAATATGGCTTCCTGGAAATTTCGGCCATAAAAAGTCTTATTCAATGAAAATTCCATAACTCTTTAATCTTGTGAAAAAATGAGCTGAAATTTGGAGGGTGAATGGAAACCACATTATTGACTAACTTTTATGAAGGTTTACACACATTAATATAACATTTAATAGGCCAAAAATATGCAAAATTTCAGAGGAATGAATTCTTCCTATAAGAGGAGGCCCTCACCTTCTTCCCAAATCATCAGCTCGACCCCAACAGCTAAGGAGGGATCCCACTAGGGCATGGGCCACTTATTCTCCTCTTTCCACCCTAATTTATTCTTTATATTTTATTTTAATTTTATTTATGTATTATTTTTCAATTCAAATTCAAATTTAAATTTTATTAATCCATAACTTTGTGATTCTCCATCTACTTTTCTTTATTTATTTCCCTCTCTCTCTCTCTTCTCTTCCACCCACTCCATTGAGTAATATATTACTCTCAGAAATGAGAAGCTGACCTCGAGACTTGTCCCGGGGGGAGGTGAAGGTGATCATGAATTTTCATTAATGTTTCATTTTATGTTTGTTGATAGATTTGAGTAGCATGCACAGGTGAGGCGAATGTCTCTGATGTTGTGACTGACTCCAATGACATGAAACTAAACCTATCCCTATTCTTTTATTTAATAATTTTACCTATCTCCATTGGTTAGTTCTTCACGCATAGTATTTTAGCTAATAAATGTATAAAATGGCTTCGATTGGACTCGGTCCTGGAAGATGACACATTCTAGACAAAGGTGTGTCACCAACTTGGATTAAAGGAGGAGGTGGAATTGAAAGTGCTCAAACATTCAATGATATTCCACAATTTATAATTATATAATAGTAGTTCAAACATTATATTTCATGTTTGTATTATCAAAATAAAATAAAACATATAAAGGATCATAATTATTGAACATTTAACCATCCACCAAATCCAAGTTCTTTCTTATTAATTCATTCTATTTAGACTTTCATCATAGTATAAATTTATAATTCTTGATTCACATGTCATTATTTTAAATAATAAAAAACCCAAAAAGATTTTCATCACTATCATTTAATAAAAAAAACAACAAAAATAGATATAATAGTTGAATTAGATAATGTGAACTACATTGAGAAAGCTCTTAAAGAGTCAAGACTCTGGTAAGCCACTATGTTGCACTAGGAAAAATATAATTATTTTTTTCCACGCCCCGCGACAGGAGTGCATTAAAACTAACATTGTTTCTAAGGATACAATCATTATTTTATTTACTTTTTATATTTTCACATCAAAGTTATATATAATTTCTTGAAAAAAAACTAAAAAAATACTTCCATGATATATTCAAATTCAGAATATTATGCATGGAAAAATTACTCACAGGTGCAGCACCAACAACAAGTAGTAGATAAATTTTTTAGAAGAGCATAGGTGCATGAAATATGAGAATTCATTGAACAATTAACCAAAAAGGTTGATATAGATTTTGATTATGTTCATGCATTAATGGAGTAACCCAAACCAAAGCCAAAGGAACAACCTAAGAAAGTGGTGGAAGAAATTTCACCACTTATATTTGAAATTGAAGAACATGAGGAGTCAAGGGAGGAATACTTACCTAGTGAGCTAAAAGTGGGAGGTCAAAATAGTTTGGATGAATTATTGATTAAATGTGAGGAACTAACTGACCACCCTATATAATAAAAAGAAGAAGATCTATCAACACTGAAGGAAGAAACCACCCACGTGGTGGATTTTGAAGTAAAAATGGAGGAGCCCGACTACCTGCCTCCATCCTCAGAGTATCTCCTCCAAGAGGCACTTACCACTGAGGAAGAGATTTAAGCTGAACAAACTCAGGGAGTTGAACCATTCATTGACTCTATCCCTTCAAATTTTATTGAATCAGAATTCTACATCACTCCTTGTGGTTTTTATTATACAGAATCTGACAATCATAGTTATGCCTTGGAAGAAGAAGAAGAACCAGGATGTGCACATGTTGAGGAACATATGGAGATCCCTGGACATGTTGAATATTTATTGAAGGAATTTCATGAAAAGATTCTAGTAGATTTCCATAAGAAAATCATGATAAAAGATTCTTACTTTGATGGGGAATAATTTGATCTTGATACTTCATGTTTTAATATTATTCAAATAGAATTACACTCTGACATTCCTATTGACTATTCTTTTGATAAAGAATACCTTGAGGAACCAATGGACATAGAAGAAGAGGATGCACAAGTAGCAACCTATAAAGAGGATGATTCATACTTCATCCAACCTCACCATGAATGTTTTACATCATTGTGAAGGGGGGGGATATGGTGTACTCTATCCTGGGATCATTACTCACCCAGAAGAATGAAGGACAATTTGAGAAAATCCACATGTGGTGGTTCCAATCAAAGAAGATTCATCCTCCATCAGAATTTGGATAACAGTTGGTACTGCCCTTTAGAGGCATTCAAAATTCAGGGCCCACGTGGGGGATAATACAAAGATTTATCTTTACTTTCATTCTCGGAATTCAGATGTAATTTTTTTTTTCATTGAATTAATTTAGCTTGTGACCCCCTCCTTCTTTCCATTTTAAGCTTAAATGAAATGATCAGTGTGATTAATTAAGTAATTTTCTTTTGTAGGATCATGATGGTAGAAAGAAGACCCATACAGAGAAGGGGAAGGACCATGTTTCATGGGAAAGGGTGATCAATTTTAGTGTTTTATCATTAAAACATTCCACATTTTTTCCCACAACATGTTTTGAGAATTAAAGATAAAATTGCATGCCCACACTTAAATTCATGTTTTACTCGACTTGTCTAGGAGACATGAATTTCTTATGAATCCTGAGATGCCATGTTTTAGATTTAAATTTTAAAATGATTAAATTATTAAAATTAATAATTGAATTTTTAAAATGACGAATAGATATTTAAGTAATAACTCATGATTTGAAAGAATTAATTGATTCATGTAAATGAAATTTCCATACCATCGTTCATGCTTTGAATTTCTGAAGTTCATATGAATTGATTTATTAGTCATGCCATGAGTGATTGACCAATGTTATATTTCCCATTCCATAGAGGATTTCTAGACCAAGTACTTCCTATTAATTCTTGAGCATATTTTTTGAGTGATCTTGGGACATGTAACCGACCGGAACTTGTATTGAGACTTTTCAAGTCTATGACTATACAGAATCACATTTAAAATGATTGAGGAATCCTTTAAAAGATAATTTTTCTTAAAATATCACCTTTACATCAATCCTTGTTGTATCCCATAGAGACAACAAATGACCATTATAGGAATGAGCCATATTTCAATCCTTTTTTATCCATTCGTACACTCCTCTGAGTATTTGCAAATATTTTAAAGTTGAATTGTGGGGGTAAATGGAATCATGATGGATGGGATGTTATACATTATAAGGAAGAAGTGTGAGGGTATAATTGTGGTATTTGTAAAAGTTTGTGGAATCATTCATTATAATCTATTGTTTTCCCCACTTGAATTAAAAAATTGACAAAAATGACAAAAAGAACAAACAAAAATAGAAAAAAATTGGTTGTGATTTGGGAAAACCAAAAATCATCATTTTTCAAACTGATGATCTTATGATCCTATATGGTTATGTGATGGATGTGAGGTTTGATATAATGACAAATTTCAAAAAATTAAAAAATTAAAAAAAAATATTCAAGAGGGTGCACAAATCATTCATTATTCTTACTTGATTATAAACTTTTCTTTGTGTTTTGGGAAGTGGGTGTTGCTACTTTGAAGGGGATAATTTCATTATATTTTTTTACTTTTGATATCATTCATAGTAAATAAGAGATTAGACTCCTCCATGAGCCTTAATTTTTTATACATCAAATCCTATCAACCATAAACCTCAAAGTCAATAGAACCTTAATTGAATGTCCCCATGATTATATGTGTGTTTCTTCCTTACAATGTAGAGAAAGTAGTTCATTTACAAGCCTACGGATAAGGAGCATGTTTCGCATGATATAAGCATAACTCTACTTGAATTGTATCATGAGTGATGAGATAAAAGAATCAAAAGTGAGGTAAATCATGACTTGGCATGTTTAATAATAATAAATGAAAGAGATTTAATGAATGAACTGAGATGATCCATCAATTTTCAAAGGCGAAAAGTAAAATATGTGAATTATTTGTTTCTTTGAAAATGAAAACTTAAATTGATATTTTATGTAGATTTTTGAAAGTTTGATTTCAAATTGATTTTTTTTTGATTTCATTACATTGGAATTTGAATTTTGGTAACATTGGTGTTATCTTATTTCCATATAGAGATTTTATGCTCGAGGACAAGCATTGTTTAATTGTGGGGGTAATTGACAGAGAAATTTTTTTTGCATATTTTTTATCAAATAATGAGGAATTATTAATTTTTTTCAATGATAAAACTCATTTATTTGAATGTTTTTTTAAAATGATGTGTAATTTTAATTTTAGAATGATTATGAGAAAACTTGAGAAAAGTGCATAATTTTTGATTTTTGAACGATTTTTTTCTACAAATATATTTGTATCATTTCATAAAACATATAATTCCAAAATTCGTGATTATTATTTTTTAGAATCCTGATTTTATTTCATTCAACTCTCTTTTTTGTACCTAGAGCTGATTCCAAGATCTATTAGTTTAAAAAATTCATTGAAGTTGGAAAAATTTTCAGGCGGACAGCGTAGACCACACCACCATAACAGATGTACAAATCGGTTCCCTCACCTCCAATTTAGGTAATTTTACTTGGCGTACAACTGGGACACATAGTACCGACTCTACAACAAATTTGGGGGAGTTTTGAAGTCATTAAGGTTTCCATTGATTGTTACACATTTGAAGGAAGCTTCTTGGAAATTTCGGCCATAAAAAAAGTCTTATTCAATGAAAATTACATAACTCCTTAACCTAGTGGATAAATGAGATAAAATTTGGAAGATGAACGGAAACATATTTATGAACAACGTTTATGAAGGGGTTGACGCATGAATAAACCATTTAATGGTCCAATAACATGCAATCATATAGTGGATAGAATTCTGCCTATAAAAGGAGGCCCTCGACTCCATCCCAAATCATCAGCTCGACACCCACATCTAAGGAGGGATCCCATCGAGGAACGGGCTGTCAAGGAGAGGTTCTTTAGCTTTCTGTAGCAGGAGAAGCATAGGGATAATAGGAGCTCTGGTGATCACCAAGGATACACTGATGGCCTCACCGACAAGTTCAGGATGCAGTTTCTGTGGAAAGAGATATTGTCCTACCACTTCACCAAAGCCGCCACCGGGAGCATGGAGAAGTACTCCCTACAGACCTTGGGCATGGATTTTCGAGATTTCGAGTAATTGTTTTAGAATTAAATGAGAAAAATGCCTGGCATTTCAAATTGGTGGTGATTAGAAGTTAGAAAAGGTTCATATATTCCATGATCCTTTTGTGTCGGGGGAAGGAAGGAGTGGGAGGAGTATAGCGAGGCCATGAGCGGTCTGTCGGTGGCGATCATGGAGGTGATGGGCGTCAGCATTGGTGTGGGACGCAGCTACCTTCGGGATTTCTTCATTGGAAATGAATTGAATATGGGTCTAAATTACTAGCCTTCTTACCGGTGATCATAGGTGACGCAGGGGACGAGACCCCACAGTGATCCCAACTCCATTACCATCCTCCACCAGGACGACGTGGGTGGCCTCCATGTTTTGTACGAAGGGAGGTGGCATTCTGTCGCCCCCGCTCCATCCATGTTATTTGTTCTTATCGGCGACAACTTTATGGTATACGCGTCTGCATTCCCCACTGATCCATTTACCAATTCTGATTTTCATTGTTATAATGAAAGGGAAAATCACAGGCTCTATTGAATGGGATGTACAAGAGATGCATACACAGGGTGGTGGTGAATGGGCAGAGGGCGAGGAAGTCGATAATTTTATTTCTGTGTTCGGCGAGGGACAGGGTCGTGAGTCCCCCGCTGCAGTTCTTGGCCAGCGGGAACCCCCAGAGGGCGTACCCAGACTTTGAATAGCCCACCTTCCATGACTTCATCCAAAAACACTACCACATGGACACCCGCACCATCCAGGCTTTCTCCGATTAGTTCGTGACATAAAAATAAATCATTGTTGGTGATTCGATATGTAAAATAAAGTGATGGTCAATCATGTACGTTATGGAGTACTATGTTATGGTACAAATTTGATGTCTCTAAATGCTATGGAGTACTATTTATCATTTTTATAAAAACACACTTCGATTGTGGTAGTCTGGCATACCCAGCATAGTGAAGTTCATTTTTTAGGTATTAATAATTCTCATAAATGACGATTCAAGTGATGATGTGGAAGAACAATTTCCTACTTGTGATCCACAAAATACCGGTGGGTCTAGCAGAGGAGAAATGGGACAACATGGAAATGAATGTTATTGCCAACATCCCTTTTGCTTTGATGGCCATGGTCCTATCAATCATTGTAGAGAAAAATAGAATGAAAGAAAATAGTGATGTTCTAAGAAACATTATAATACCATGTCACTGCACACCAAACTTTTCATAAAGAGAAAATTATACACTCTTCGAATGAAGATTCATCATCAGTGATAGATTACATCAACACTTTCAATACCCTATTTGCTCAACTCATGACACTGGACTACAAAATAAGGGATACTGAATGTGCCGGTATTCTACTCTAAATATTTACAAATCCATATGATCAGTTGATCTTCAACCATACCAACAATATCATAATGGCCATTTTTGTGCTCAAAAACGTTGCAGCTATTGTTCCTGATAAATTAAGTCAATGAAAGAGCAATGTGGCAGACAAAAAACATTGCACCAATCGAAGACTTTGTCAATAGAGAGAGGAAGGACGATGGATCATGATTCTATGTGGGAGCCAAAATCATGGAAGGTCTAAATCAAGAAGAATAACTACATCACATGTTAAAGTTGTGGAATGTAGGGGCACAACAAAAGGAATAGTTGGAACAGTAAGTGTGGTGGAAACAAATCTCAATGAAATATGACGAGTACTTAAGAAAATAGAGACATACTAGTCAGCAAAACATCAATGATGGATGGAGGTAGAAATCATCTCAACAATGCATGGATAATTGATTCAATAGAAACATGGATCAAAGGGAATGGTTTGATCAGTATGAACATATCTCGAAAGGACTTGTTTACGTGGGGAACAATCACACCTTGAAGATCATTGGAGTCAATGCCAACAATATGAAGATGCATGAAGGTATAATTCAAACCACCTAAGGAGTACACCATGTGAAGATCTTGAATATTAACCTATTTTATTTGGGTGGATTTGATGATATCAGGTGTAAGACTCACACTAACAATGGAGTGGGGGAGATTGTGAAGGATGTGCTTGAGGTGATGAAGACAGATAAGATCTCAAAGAATATATGTGTTATTTAAGGTGAAGCATACAAGGAGGTGGAGATAGTTGTCACAACCCTTCCCTTGGGGCCAATGTCGTGACTACCCCAAACCCATCTTCCATAGATGAGAGGCACACAACTAGCCGCAGAAATGTTTGTCCCTTAAACGGGAAAACATTGATTTTTTAACCTGTACAGACACACAGTCCAAGAACAAAACCAGATGAAACCACACAGACTAGAACACAATAAGATGTAACCACAAAGTAAACTATTGTAGTAAAAAAGTGCTGAAAGTAAAACAGTGGTCTGGAATACAAGACCAACTGTAAAAGTACAAGTACGACTAGTAGTACAATACAACTGAAAGAAAGCAGAAGATAGAACAAAGGTAGAAATACAACACAAGTAACACCATGATGATAAAACCACGAAGGTAACTCCATGAAGGTAGAAGTACCACGCACGTAACACCACAAAGATAGAAATACCACACATGTAACACCACAAAGACAATACCACAGAGGTAGAAGTACCACATAGGTAACACAATAAAGAAAGAAGTACCACATAGTAAAAAGACTCATCTCCCAATCAGGTATAACTTAAGTACAGAAGTACATATGATTATTCATAAATTATATCATCTTATTCTATTAAGAAGCACTACTTCTAACCTACCCAAGATTGATAGGTAACTAACCCCTGCTGACCCAAATAGGATCTGACCCACATAAGATCGATATGCTCTAACCCACATTGGATCTATGAGCACTGACCCACATAGGATCTGACCAACACAGGGTCGATAGATGTTGAACCAGATAGGATCAATGTTCTTTCTTCACGTTGCAGCCT
This sequence comes from Viscum album, assembly GCA_963277665.1. Lineage (NCBI taxonomy): Eukaryota > Viridiplantae > Streptophyta > Magnoliopsida > Santalales > Viscaceae > Viscum > Viscum album. The sequence goes on along the minus strand of OY728148.1, from coordinate 954,427,343 downwards.
GCCACATGTTTCCTTGATCCCAGTACACTCAGGTTCCATAGATTCTGCCCCTTGAGATATCGGTCATACCTCATCTGCCACTAAGCTTTACAAGGGAATAACTCAAAGGGCCTCCATGTCGTAAGGGTTATAACGTGATAAAAGGCACGTCAATCAGATGCATGGTCTGTGAGTTATAAGTGTTTTAGCTTTGGGGGGCCAGTTGGTTTTGGGTTTGATCCAACCTATCCATACTCCAACTTCATAAAAAAACTCAATTGGAGAATACCAAAAGGACCATCTCCATCCAAGGATCCCAACACTATAGAGAGTTCGTCAAACAGACATCCGGTTCTCAAGATATGCTCCTTTAAGTGTTCTGGGGTTAGGTTGGGTCTGGGTTCGGTCTGACCTGGTCGGACTAACCCGACCCTACTTGCTCTGGGATGGGTCGGTGTGGACTCGTCCTGATGGACCGGGGTGGACTCGGCCTGATGGGCTGGTGTTCGGTATGACCCGCAAGAGGGGTGGCCCGAAAGGGCAACCCACCGCGGTCCGTAGGGGGCAGCCCACAAAGCTGGACCGGCTAGAATAGGTTGCCCGCAAGGGGGCAGCCCGACCTGCATGGGGCAGAGACCTTATCCGGGGAGGCGGCCCATTTCGAGGGCGGCGACTCGGTCTGAGGGCGGCGTCTCAGTGTGAGGGCGTTGGCCCGCTCCGAGGGCGGGGGCCCAGTGCGAGGGTGGGGGCCCAGTGCAAGGGCGGCGACCCGCTCTAAGGGAGGCAGTCAGGTCCGAGGGCGGCAGCCCGACTTAAGGGCGGCGGCCCGGTCCGAGGGCGGTGGCCTGGTCTAAGGGTGGTGTCCCAGTGCGAGGGTGGTGCCCCGACTCAAGGGAAGCGGACCGCTACGAGGGATGCAGCCTAGTTTAGTCTGATACAGGGGGTTGTAACCCCCTGGTCACCCGGAATCTCGAAAGGCCTGGAGGCCATTTGGTTGGTGAGGTGGAGACACCGTGTTGGCACCACAGAACCCTCCAGAGGTGGGTTCGGCCTCCGCCACAACTTCCAATCATCTGCGGAATGGCGGTCGTGTCGCATTCCGTCTCGTGGTCGGCCGTCGTGTCAGCCTCCTCCTCCGTTCTCCATAGTTTATGAGCCGTGACCCTCCTCTTATGTCATGTGTCGACGTGTTCACAGTCATCTGAGGTAGTTCAAGGAAAGAAAGATAGCGGAGGGTTCGGGCTGGGTTTTTTAGTGGCGCTCCCTCCGGGTTAGCTTGCAATATGAAGAATATTAAGGGAGTTCAATAAATATTTGTATTGAACACAATATTACCCCCTCAAGATTCCCCGCAATAACCTCCCGCAAAGACAGATGAATTGTGAGTCAACCCGTTAGTTGGTTGACTCACATTCTTCGTAGAATTTCATGAATGTGGAAGAGGGAAATAAAAACGCACAAATAAAAATAACCCACTACCTGGAGGATATGTCTGCTAACAACATTCGATGAAGAAAGCTTTATCATTGTCATCGGTTCATGACTCAGTGGCGCTCGTCACCGCTCGTTGGAACCAGTCTCATCCTCCTAGTGGATGGAGTCGCGGTACTTTGCCAGAGCTTCGTCGTTTTGTGAATTCGTTCCAACACCCCTTCCCGAGATCCATATAAATAGGAGAGGAGAACGAGTGTATAACGGTCGGGGAATTAATGTGGTTCATTTAATTAATGAACCTGACGAATTTCCAATGGTGTGGTTACAAGAAAAGAAGAGTTAATCCATTTGTTGGCTTGACACATCGTCTGTCCCATGAGCGTCATTCGTCCGTTGGAGGAAAGAAAGAAAAAAATAACAAAACATGTTATTTTATTAATCTTTCAAAAGTCCACAAAAATAACTTTTTCACCCGACCTAATGTGGTCAAAGTTATACCTCTCTTAAGCGATTCCCGGAGCTGTGGGTTCAATGATGCCCTCAAAATTTTAAGCCGAACAACTGTTCAAAAGTTAGAAAACACCGCTCACACATTTACAGAATATACCCAAAAAAAGTTTAGAAAATTATTAACAGCCACCCTCAACTAGCGCCAGTTGAGGTTAGGATCTTCCTAATTGAAACACACCCCAACGAACCCAACAGTACTCTCAGATTTTCAATCCGAGTTACTGTTTAAAAGTTATGGATTTTATAATAAAATAATTGTCACTTAATTATATTATATACGGCCAAAAACTAGCTTTTACTGGTGGCATGCACCGACCAATGTTAGTATCTTCCTAAATAGAGTATTCTCCCACGAGGTCAATGGTGGTCTCAGATTTTAATTACGAGTTATCATTAGTGAGTTATAATAATTTTAAAAATAATATAATTTTATTTAATTATTTTATTTACAGTTATTCCATTTTCAGGTTTTCCTACAGGATGCCCGCACCGACTAAACTTAATCCATGACTAGGGTGAACCCGCCATTCTGAGCGCAATAATGCCCTCAGTTTTGTAATTCAAGTAACAGTTTAATTATTATTCCACTTTTTCAGGAAAATTGCTTACGTGCGTTAATTAAATCTTAACAAAACTTCGACGGATCATTCTGGGAACCCTCAGCCTCAGAATCGTGCGCTGTCAAAATTTTTGGTATCGAAATAATTCTATACAATTGAAAAAAATATATGTAATTTCCGATACATTATAATAGTTGTCCTGTTAACTAACTCAACAAAATAATTGAGGAAGTCATGGTATCAAAAGCTTGGTCTTATGTTCGAATTAAGCTTTAAGAATCTTACTGAACATAAGTTTCTTCCTAGATTACAAAGGTATCCTTTCCATTTTGGGAGCAATATGATTTTTGCAACAAATATTGGTTGAATTTTGTGACTTCGACAATGAGGAGAAAGGATATATTAGAGTTGATCCATTCCAATATTTTGCGAGCACTTTTTATATCCCTGGGAAGAGAAAGGTGCTTTGTAGAATTCATTAATGATTATTGCATGCGATGTTAGGTGTACCCAATCAAGATGAAATCAATTGTTTTTAAAGTCTTCAAAACATTCAAAGCATGGATGAAGATGGAATCTTGAAAGAAGATCAAGTGTTTGAGGATTGAAAGTGGTGGAAAATATTCAAGTGAGGATTTTGATACGTTTTATTCAATGAGAAGGAATCAAGAGAAAATTCATGGTGTCATACACTCCTCAACAAAATGGAGTGGCAAAGTGGGATAACATAACCTTGTTGGATAGAACAAGGGTGATATTGAAGACTATAGGAATTATCAAGAAGTTATGGGATGAAGTAATGAAGAGAACATGTTATGTGATCAATCGATTTAATTTTGTGATGACTGATATGAAAACACTAATGAATATGTGGAGTGTTAAACCTACTGACTATGCTTGGTTACATACTTATAGAGGTCATGTATCTGTATTGTTTAATGATTAGAATATATTGAAGTTGGATTTGAGATCCAATGAATGTATATTCTTAGGATATGTTGATGGTGTGAAGGGGTATCGTATGTGGGACCCCACTACCCACAGACTTATCATCATCATGGATTTTATATGTCTAGAAGATAAGGTTCAAGTGATGATAAATGTGGACATGAAGAAAGAGAACATATATTCTATAATAGTTGGGGTGAAGGAAGAATCTATAGAAGAACCAGTTTCCTTTGAGGATCATGATGATCAAGTTATTATTGATTTTGGACTATGAAGATCAACTAAAGATAAAAGAGAACCAATATGGAACTCATAATTTATCACTGAGAGAAATATTGTTCACTACTTATTGATGGAGGGCAGTATTCCATATTATTTTTTTGGAGGTGATGTGGAGTTTAGAAATATCCACATGGATGGAAGCAATTTGGGAGAAACTTGATGCCCTTCACAAGAACAAGACTTGAGATATTGATCCATTACCTCATGGAAGGAAGACTGTCAGTAAAAACAGATTCTTTAAGATCAATTGGGATGAAAAGGAATAATTTTAATGATATCATGCAAGACTGGTGGTCAAAGGATATGCATAGAGAGAAGTTATTGATTTCAAGGAAATAATTTCTCTCATTGTTTGAATAATGTCAGTTCAGATAGTTATGGGGATGTATGCAACATATAGTTTAACTCTAGAGTAGTTAGATGTGAAGAGAACATTTCTACATGGTGATATTGATAAATAAATATATATTCTATAATTGGAATGTTTTTCAAAATAAGAAAAAGTGAACTTGGTTTTTAGGTTGAGAAAAACATTTTATGGTATTAAGCAGGCACCACAGTGTTGGTACAAGAGATTTTATTTCTATATCATGAGTATTGGGCACAAAATACTTCATTCAGATACTTGTGCATATTTCATGGGTTTTGATGGTAGTGATTTTATCATTCTTATATTTTATGTGGATGACATGTTGATAGTTTTCATGGGAGTATGATATTAAGGAATTAGGACCAAAAAATAATATCTTGGGATACAAGTTTAATGAAATAGAAATAAGTGTATGATTTAGCTATCAAAATAGAATTTCGTGAGGAATATCATGAAATACGTCCATTTGTGACATTATAAGCCTATATTTCCCCACCTAATATTAATTTTATGTTATAATCTATTATAAATCCTAATAGTGATAACAATGAAGTATAGAGGATGGAGATGTCTCAATTACCTTTTGCGCGAGTAGTAGGTATTATGACAATATCTATGGTTTATATGAGACCAAAAATTGCACCTGTAGTGGGAGAACTTAGTTGGTATGTGGTGAATTAAATACTGGAGCATTGGAGCATATTAAAGAGGACCCTTAGATACATCAAGGAGATCTCATTTGTTGTATTATGTTATTGAGGATCAAATTTCACTATTATATCCTACGCAGATTCAAATTTTGTAGGTGATTATGACCAACGAAAATACGGTTTGGGTTAGGTGTTTAATTTTTTAGGATGAGTTGTGAGCTGTAATTCAAAGTTGTAGTTTGTTATATATTTATCCACAACTAAGGTAGAGTACATTAAAACTACATAGGCTTGCAAAGAGGTGATTTAGATGTGAAGGTTTCCAGCGGATCCTGAACAATGACAAAAGTATATCAAATTGTTTTGTGACAATCATAGCACCTTTAAAATTAAATGGAATCTTTTGTTTCATTCAATGATAAAGCACATTATGGTACAATATCACTTTGTTTGAGATGTGGTGGAGGAAGGAAGAGTGGATATGCAGAAAATTTATATTGATGAAAATTAGGTTAATTTTATGATGAATTTTATTAACATTGTTAAGTTGATATAGTAAAAATCCACAATTCTAATCATAGATATAAGAGCAAGATGGTTTGAAGAGAGAAAATATTTGTGAAAATATTATTGGTTCCCAATCAGATATCCAGGTGTGATATATATTGGCATTTTTTCTCACAAACAGTTTCACCCCCTTGATTTTTCAAATGTGGATATTGTGGTTAGTGGGATGGGTGTAAAAACTAACCCTTGGTGTTAAATATAGGAGGAAGATCAAGTAAGGGCCTTGCCTATAAAAGGCAGAATGCTTTAACGGTTTTAGCAACATCACCTCAAGTATTGAGCTACCTATTTCAACATTTTGAGTGTTTTATTTTTTGAGTTTCATTATACATTACTCAAGAGAGTTAATTACATGGATATTTTCCTTATAATAGAAAGAGAGTGTGTTTAACCACTTTTACCATAGTGATATCATTCTATTTTTCTATGGTTTTTTACCCCTCTTTATTTGTGGGGTTTTCTATGTTACATTTATTGTTCATTTTTTATTCATTTTTAATAAATGTTTTTCTCACAATTATCACATCATGAAAGGGACAATAATATTTGATCCCCATACCATCCATACTAAATATTTTTTTATCAGATTCTATAAAAAAATTGTTGGTTGTGCTATGAGGTAGCCCACTTTCAATGGAGTACTTGAGTTGTATGGGAATAATTTTGTTTCTCAAAACTACAGAACAAAAATTTTACATGTTTATAATTATATAAATAGTTGGAATAATCAAGAAAACCTGAATAATACAAATCTTGTAATGATTTCTCATAATCGGAAGTGTCACATGTTGATTCTAACAAACCATAAACAAAGAATGAGAGAATAAAAAGTACCGATTCATGTAAACATTTACAATAAATAACATGCTAATGAGAATATATATCACCGATTTGATATTAATACTGATAAGTACCATGACCTATTAGAGACCATAGACTCAAACATAAGAGAGATTATCAATAGAAATGATTGACATAATGTTGTAATCAAATCATAAAGAGGACCATAGGGTTTTGACATTATTTATCTATTTGGCCTATATGCATGGTGCATGGGTACTAGGATTCCACTATGAAAAAATGGTGTTATAAAAGATTTGTGATAAATAGTGAAACATAACCATATAAGAAAAAGGAACATGAGGAAAATATCCAAAGTTCAGGTTCTTGAAATGCCAGGACTCACAGTAGAACCAAGTTCGGGATTTATCATATACCATGCACCTTAGAAAAACTCAAACAACGTACGCAACGTAGAACCAAAGAATAATAAAATAAAAGGCATAAATAACTGATAGAAAAGAAGAAGAATACCTTACTAAGGCCCCTTACTAGGGATAAATCTCTCCCATGTGTTTTCATAGAGCCTCTATGTAATTAGGTCTTGTTGTTAGGGTCATCGAGATTATATAATTGTCATTTCCATCTAGGTAAAAAGAACACCAAGGAACACTAGGACCTCATCAGATCTCCTCACCAAGAATAGATAAAGATGATCAAAACTTATCTAGATCACTATTTCTTCTTTGGTAAGTCAAGGAATCCCACCGGTGCTCCTTCATCTACACTTCTCCCTCGAGGAAAACTAGAGCTCCCAAAACCATAGAGATTTTTCAAAAAACTAAATCTCTGTCAAGAGGAGAAGTAGAATACAAATCTAGGAGTCATTCTAGTAAGGGTAGAGGAATACTAGATCATATAAACAAGGATATGTAAAATATAGATACGTGTCCCAACATAACCACTTAAACAACAAAATAAGGACATATGACATCAGAGGACAAGCTATCAAGGGTCACCCATAGATCAAGACAATCCATTTCACGAAGAATGAAAAAAGGGAGGAATAGAAACCCAAAGGATCATAAGGATCAATGGATCAACATCAGGTATGAAGATGACATAGATCAAATGGGAAATCATACCAAGTCTAATGGCACATGCCCAATGTACAAACCAAACAAAAGGCATACAGGAACTAATAAAAGAAGATCAAGCTCAATAATACATAAATACAACATATAAAAATACCAAAAATTAAATGAAAATTAATATTATGACAAGTAAAAAACAATGTGTAAGACCCCAAATTTTTGTTATCATATAATGATGATATTATGCATTTACTTTTGTTAAATCCCTTTTAACCAAACAAAAATTTAAAGGATAAACATAAGGATCTTTATTTAAATAAGAACATTGTAGTGTATACAGTACACTGAGATCAAAAGAGTAATCATGCTAACAAAATATAATTATTAAAAACCCTATCAGAACTATTGGAAGTCCCCCAATCACCACAATGAGGCCTAGTAAGTAATGGAGATCCTTCGAGTCAACTAAATCAAAAAACATCACCACTACGATCATAAAATCCAAGCTAAGCATCAGCAGAATGGGAATCACAATCTTTTTTCTTTTGAGTTTTAGGACACCGTAAGTTTTGGTTTTATAGGACACTTTTTCAACCATTGATCTAGTGACCATTGGATGCTAACAATTATAAAAAAATATTCGTTGGACCTTGTTAGGATAAGTGAACTTAATTAAACATTAATTAGTTTCCGAATAATTGAGTTATGCATAAGGTTATAATTAAACCATAATTTATGAACTCTAAAAGGATATGGTGTAAAACATCGTTTCACCGTTAAGTGATTTTGAAAAGAATTAAGGAATTCAAAACACTATTCAAATTTTTCAAATAAAATGTAACGATTTTCATTTCTTAAATAATGTTATAAACTATGCTTATGTTTTTCAAATTAAATTATGTTTTGATTAAACTAAGTTTTCGAGGATACTAGTATATAAAGTATAATGTAGGTTTATTAAAATTTCATTTTCGTATCTTTTTGAGTTAAAAAAGGTGTTTAGTATTTTTAATTTTAGAAATAATTCTAACTAAAACATGTTTAATTTGTACTCATTAATGTTTAAGTATATAAAATTCATTATAGTTTTACTAAATGGATTGTTTCCTCTTCATAAAACTTTTTTTAGTGTAGCTTTTTCAAAAACAAAATTGGCCCACTTGGGCTATTCCTTTTTGTCTAGGGTCTTAGGAGGCATCTCACATGAAGTGGCTAAGACTGGCCCTCAGCCCCAAGCCAAGGCTGGCCTGAGCTTGGGCAGAGGTTCTCCGAAGGGCGCTCAGGAGAGAGCAGGAGTGTATAGGCACACCAGTGTGGGTGTGAGGCCGCGATGGGGTCTGGGTAGGCCAAGGCATGCGGGAGGGAGCCCATGTATGGGGCCTCCTTCAGGGGTGATGTGTGATTTCTCAGCATTCGTTGGGAGGCCCAGGGTTATAAGGGATGTAAAAACCACTCTCTGTTTCGATGTGGGAAGCATTTTTGGTCAAAAAGTGATCTAGATCGTTGGATCGCGTCATGCATGATCTAGGTCGTTGTTTCCGATCCCACGCCTGACACTCTCCTATAGCGTCTCTCACCGTGGTTTTTGTCAACTGTTCGATCCGGAATGATCTAATCATGGCCATTCGAGGTTTTTAAATTTACGCGCCGAACATATTCCATTTGATGAAACTTAGATCTAATCTAAGCCGATCAATTCTTTTAAAACAACAGACGCATCTCATCCCTTATATCGATATTGTGATCGATCTGGACCATCCCTTTTTCCTGGCATTTCCCCTAGTTGTGTCTTCTTCCTCCTTCGTGCATGGGTTACACCAGTAACCCTACCCTATGGAACACCCCTCATTTTCTTCACCCCTGACTGTTGGGGACCCCCATGTCTCCCCGTTTTCTTCAATCACGACACCCCCCATTGAATTCAATGCAAGTGGGTACGTTTTTGAGTGCAAGGTGGCGAGTGATCTTTTGTATATAAATAACTAAGACCTCTCGGTTCTTCTCTCCCATTCAAGTCTCTAGCAAGCCTGACCAACCCTCCCTGAAGTCCTCATTTCCCTGGGTTTTAAAGAAAGGGTTTTTTTACTTTTCATTCTTCTTTGAGAATATATACACTTATATATTCAATATATATATATATATATATATATATATTATAACCTTACGGTTCAGTCCAAACATTCATAAATGTCGAACATAGGCCTTCAGGTTCTCTTGCATTCAAATAGCTTAATGAATGTAAGGATTATACCTGGCATCATTTTTTTGTTTTGAAAATACATATATACTTTTTGTTATATGTATATAAATCAGTTATATGCAGGAATGGGCATGACCTTTCTATTTCTATTATATGTACGAAGATTGTGTATAATTTTTCATGCACTGCACATATTCTCATACACTTAATTTCATATTTAAATAATAAATAAATTTTGAAAAGTTGATATATATGATCGGGTTTTTATAAATTTTTTTCTGTAGGTTTTCATAAACAAATTTTTATGATTAAGGGCATGACCTGCCCTATTGAAAGCGTTGATGAACTAATATTCATAGTCGATTAACACAAATGGGTGTTCCAATTTTTCAGTTTGAGTTTGGGTACATACATATTTTTTATATTTTGCATGAACCTTGATTTCATTTGTTAAGGTCCTTACACATTAACCCTTGAGTTTAGGTGGAGTTTTAAAAACATAAGAAATAGGGTGTCAAACAATACTTTTATCCACATTTAAGAGTAACTTATTTGTTTTCCCTATCTTTTAAATGATGCTTCTTATGGTGAAGATTCATTATTTCTATCATGGAAATTATTCAGTAATATGCAAAGGCTTAACAATATTTAATGTGTTAGCATGTGAAAGCTCAAAACCATACTTGAGATTTTTGGTTCACCTTGTAATTAATTGGACGATAAAATTTTAGAATTTCAAGAACCAACTTACAGGTGATAAATTATAGTTTTTTTCTTTTATGTACCTTAGATGTCAATGTATGTACCACAATCTTCCTTTCTTATTTCCTTTTAATAATGGTCATATGATTATTAGCTTGGTTTTTAATCATCTAGATACATGTCTCACTTATATGATATGTAAATTCAACTACTATGACCAACTATGAATGAACTATTCAAGGTGGTATAAGATATCATGATTATACAACCCTGTTTAAGTAAAGTATTGATTTATGTGGCTCACATGAATGTAAATACATATTAACGGTGCTTCGTGATAACACTCCAATGAATTAGGTAAAGAATTAATCTCTAGAGATTACAAACTTCATGATACCCTAGTGAATAACCTCGGTAATTTTTTTTACTGACACCTTGAGGATGGCCCTCGGTGATATGTTCATGAATGTATAAATGAAATGATGAAGCCACATATTCAAGTTATGTTACAAGTTATTTTCATGATGATATGTCTATTCTTTCACTACCCTTGTCCTTATGTTTTTATCAGGTTCAGATAGATATGACAAGTAAACGTTTGGGGCATGATTCATGTAAAATAGTTACAAACATATGAAAATGAAGTTTTTCTCCTTCATGCGCAACCCTAATTAAGTATTACTCTTAATGGTTTATTTTGTGCTTAAACATTCATATGTCGTACTTGTTCAGGATATCTTTTACTACCCCTTTTTGAATATGTCCTAATTGATTCATGTATTCATTAAAAATATGAGTTGAGAACTTTTATGTTATGTTACATGTGTTATAGTTTTCTATAAGTTATTGTTCATTGGATATGTTTTTAAAAAATTCTTTCAAATGTTTCATTGGTTTATTTTAAACCTGTTACTGTGAATTCTTATGCTCATCCTATGATTTGAATTTTAAATATTCAAGTAACAGCTTTTATCAGATGAAACATTTCTGAATTTACTCATTTCCTAGAGCCCGAACCGAACTCGATCCTCTGTATGGGATTTGATGTGTGTTTATCAGTGCATGTTTCTATTTTAAAATGACACATCATGTTCAGAAGGCACTGACTCCTAGTTTTTCTGGGGTTGGGTCTTCACAGTTGGTATCAGAGGATTCAGTTTGGATAACTCTGGAAAGCAGGAACTGAAACAATGAAAAATATACTTCAAAATTACAAAAAATGAGTATTCATAATTTTTAGATGGGAAACGAAGGTACTAATATTTGGACTCTTCCCATTGAGGTCTTAGAAACCATAATTTCTACACCCATCCATGAAGCTTTTATAAACTATGCCCATATCGCTATGTCGTGAAAAAAACTCTATGATGTGTCCAACTATCCCTGAGTACTTCAAAACCATCGAATAGAGGGTCTAGATTACATATTTATAAAGCAACACCATTTTCCATCTTACACATGATGGGGGAAGTAAAAAGAGGGACTTTTTAGATGCTTCACCGTAGCGGAAGTCGTCTCGTCCCTCATGGCTTTCCTAGAGGCCACTGTAGAGGGAGATCTCCACACATCATACATGTGTCAAGTCTTGTCCTGTGGCCATTTTGTTCAAATGATGGACTTTGGAATCCTTGAATACAAAGCCTCTCATTCTGTGTACATAGAACAAGTATATAGGGTTGTCTCACAGTTGTACACCCCACATGTCAGACTATGGAGATACCATAAGTGCCCCATGGAATCGAACCTGATTACTCAAGTTGCATATAGTTTAGGGAGATAGAGAGTTTCGATCTTATCTTGGGAATTCATGTGTTAGGGAACTGGGGAAACCATTAGACACGTTTTACGTTGTGCACTAGTAGTTATATAAAGAACATATTTTGTTATCTCTACATTCTTATGTCTTTACATTGTTTATACTTTTGGATGGATTTCAAGTGATTGAACTCTCATCTTAAACACTCATATGGAAGGAAAAACCCCCATGTTATCTCTTCCTACTGAGATACTGGATATTATTGCAATAAAAACCTCTGAAGATGAGTATAGTCCCTTTGAAAACCAGTGAGGAACGTGCAAGGAATTCTTTGAGGAGACAAACAGTCTGGGGATTCTCTGCACATATCAAGGGAATGCTCCCATCTACTACCGCATAGGCTCAGCACAATTTTTCGAGCATAAGAAGAGAGGAAAATACCACGAAGGGATCTTCCTGTGTTTCACCCTAGGACATAACTACATGGCCAGAGTAAAATTTCAAGAGTTTTCTTTAGAGGGAAACATTTATGTGACCTACATGTACCAACTCCTCAACGTTATCCTATACGACAACGTCTATAACTTATATGTTCTCGATCGAGACATAATTCGAAAAGTTCTTCGTACATTGATCCATATGGACACTTCCAAACTTTGTACCATTCAAGCCTCCCTCTGGAAGCCTGAGTGTTCGATGAATGAGTTCAACCCCTTCTACCCGAAGTGTATCTGGATCAGAGAACTAGAGGAGTTGAGCATCAGATTGGGTGTTCCGTTGAACGCGCCTGAGGATCCTCTAGGATGGGGGATATGGTAGGAACAACCAAGAGCTTCCTCTTAGAAAGTTTGTATGAAAGGAATTGCGGGGATGAAATTCTTTGATGGGGGTAGTAATGTAACAGCCCAAATTTCTGGTATCATATAATGATGATATTATGCATTTATTTTTGTTAAATCCCTTTTAACAGAAAAAAATTAAAGGATAAACATAAGGCTCTTTATTTAAATAAGAACAACATAGTGTATTCAATACACCAAGAACAAAAGAGTAATCATGCTAACCATATATACCTATTAAAAACCCTATCTTAACTACTGGAAGACCCCTAATCATGACAACGAGGCCTAGTAAGTAAAGGAGATCCTTTGAGTCAACTAAAGAAAAAAACATCACCACTGTGATCATAAAAACCATGCTGATCATCAGTGGAATGGGAAGCACCATCTTTTTTGTTTTGAGATTTAGGATACTGTAAGGTTTGGTTTTATAAGAAATTTTTTTCAACCGTTTCTCTAGTGACCGTTGGAAGAAATGAGTTATAAAAAAATAGTCATTAGACCTTGTTAGGATAACTAAACTTATTAAAATATTAATTAGTTTCCAAATAATTGAGTTATGATTAAGGTTATAATTAAACCATCATTTATAAAGGCTAAAAGCATATGGTGTAAAACTTCATTTCACCCTTAAGTTATTTTGAAAATAAATATGGAATTCAAAACACTTTGTGAATTTTTCAAATAAAATTTAATGATTTTCATTTCTTAAAAAATGTTATAAACTATGTTTAATTTTTACGAATTAAATTATGTATTGATTGAACTATGTTTTTGTGGATACTAGTATATAAATTATAATGCAGGTTTATTAAAATTTCTTTTTTGTGAATTTTTGAGTTAAAAAAAGCGGTTTAGTATTTTTAATTTTATAAATACTTCTAACTAAAACAAGTTTAATTTTTATTCATTAATTTTTAATAATATAAATTCTATATAGTTTTAATAAATGGATTGTTTCCTCTTCTTAAAACTTTTTTTAGTGTAGTTTTTTCAAAAAAAAATTGGCCCACTAGGGCCAGCCCTTTTTGGCTAGGGCTGAGGGAGGTACCTCACATGAAGTGGCTTAACATGACCCTCATCCCCAAGCCAAGGTTGGTCCGAGATCAAGAAGAGGATCCCCAAAGGTCGCTCAAGAGAAAACAAGAGCGCATAGGCGCACCAGTGCGAGCGTGAGGGTGCGGCGGGGTCTGGGTAGGCCAAGGCCTACGGGTTGGAGCCTATGTATAGGGCCCCCTTCATGGGTGTTGTGTGATTTCTGAGCACTCATTGGGAGGCATGGGGTTATAACGGAGACACAAACCGCTCTCCATTTCGATGTGGAAATCGGTTTTTGGGGAAAAACGCGATCTGGACTATTGGATAACATCACGCGCGATCTGGGCCGTTGTTTCCGATCCCGCGCTCAACCCTCAGCAATCACGTGTCTCTCTGTGGTTATTGTTAACTTTTCAATCTAGAACGATCTAATCGTGGATTTTCAAGGTTTTTAAATTGTCACATCGAACATAGACCATCCAATGAAACATAGACCTAATCTATGCCGCTCAATTATATTAAAATAGCAGATGCATCTCATCCCTTGGATTGACGTTGGGATCGATCTGGACCGTCCATTTTCTCCCGGCATTGCCCCTAGACGCATCTTCTTCTTCCTCCACACATAGGTTACACCAGTAACCCTACCCTATGGAACACCCCTCATTTTCGTCACCTCTGATCACCGGGGACCCCCATGTCTCCTCGTTTTCTTCAAGCACGACACCCCCCATTGAATGCAACGCATGTGGGTACATTTTTGTGTGGAAGGTGGTGTGTGAGATTTTGTATATAAATAACCGAGACCTCTCAGTTCATCTCTTCTGTTCATGTCTCCAGCGAGCCCAACCAACCCTCCCTAAAGTCCTCCTTTCCCTAGTTTTTAAAGTAAGGGTTTTTAGTTTTGCCTTGTTTTTCTTCTTTGAGAATACATACATTTTATATATTAAAAAAAATTAACCTTACGGTTTAGTCCAAACGTTCTTAAATGTTGAACCAAGGCCTTCGGGTTCTCTTGCATTCAAATAGCTTAATGAATGTAAGGATTATACCTGGCCTTATTTTGTTGTTTTGAAAATACATATATACTTTTGGTTAGATTTATATATGTCGGTAATATGCAGGAATGGGCATGACCTATCTACATCGATTAATTGTATGAATTTTTTGTATAATTGTTCATTCACTTCACATATTCACATACACATTATTTGATATTTAAATAATAAATTAATTTTGAAAATGTTATATATACGATCGGGTATTTATAAAATTATTTTTTTGTGGGTTTTCATAAACAAATTTTTATAACTAAGGGCATGACCTGTTGTAACACTTGAGACTTTTATGAGAAATAATTTATTTTTAAATCAACAAAGGAATCTTTCACTACACACAACACTACATTGGATTTCTTTACATGCTATCACGGCCTTCCTCGATAGCTTTCGTCGTACGCAATACCGAGTTTCACTAAACAACGATATACTATTAAAATATTATTAAAACTAGCTGTTATAACCACTTTTTGAAATTTTATAATATTTTTCAAAAAGGACTTCATTTTTGGATTCGGAATATCGAAATTAGACTAGGGTGAAATTTTGGAATTTTTCTGAAAACTTTCAATTTTTTATGAATAGTGAAACCACTATGTGGTAGTTAAAAAAAACAGAATTTTTCATAAAATGTAATTTTACCGCTTCTGTGAGTGGAATTTCAAAAATCCGAGAAACATGGTTGATGTCAGTAAGTAAAATGTGGTTCAATGAGATGAAAATATTTTTTGGTGAATAGTAACTTTTTACTTTTATTTACCACAGTTAAAAGTAAATAGGGTAATTAAGGGTAAAAATGATATTATTATTACCCTAACACATGTCCTAATTCTATTGTATAAGAGTAATTCGACCAAAAACAAACTTAGGAATAAAATATGACCATTTAGGCCCAGTTGGATTAGATTAGGACATTTATTATTAATTTATTTAAAGAAGGGTTAAAATAGTTAAAATCGATGTTTAATATGTAAATAATTTTTAATATAGGGTAATACATAAGACAAATTCGACTATAAATATTCATTAGAATGATAAATAAACTTCATACATAAAGATATTTTATTTGTAATTTTTAGACTTTAAATAATTTAATTTATTTATGACACAAAGATGATGCAGTAATTATCTTATTAATGAAATATTGACATAATTGACTTATAAATTCCCAAATAAATATAATTTGAGACTTTTAATGAATTCCACTAATTTTCTAGGTTAATATGACATGTTAGTATTGATTTAATTAGATTTTTTCAAACTAATCATTCTATTATGATTTTCACAAAAATCAATTACTAAATAGTGTCAAAATTGACATAAAATAGATTTTAAAACAATTATTATATTAGTAATTTTTATTTTATTCCTGAAAATGTATGGTTCGGCCCAATTACGTATATAAGGTTATATATATTCATAATAAACAACTTGGGGTTCATTTGGCTGCTTATAGTATGTTGAATAACCTTATAGTAAAAGAACACAAGAAGACACGGTAAAAGTAAAATTATTTACCATAATGTTAAATCTAAATGATAAGGTTAAAATAGGGATATAAAATTGTCTAAATTCTATTGGATGAGAGTATCTAGACCCACCCCCACCTTAGATTATAAATAAATCAATTTTGAGCTATTGAAAACCGAACATGACTTTAAAATAAAATAATAGTTTTAGTTATTCCAAGGGTGCCCCTCTCCTCCCTTATAAAAGAGCACCTCCTCCCCCTCCTCCTCACACCACTTTGAGCCTTCATGCTCGTCCATAACCTACCAAATTCTCCTCTCCACTTCCCTAGAAACATCCTATAGTTCCTGGTCTTCTTCAAATACCAATTTTAGTGCCCTAAAAGGAGGTCTCAAAGAAGCACTTCAAAGAAGAGGTAATGTCCGTTACCGATTCTTTCATCTTTATTTCTTCTTCCACATCTTCTTATTTAGTTGTTTCATTATGAAGTAATAACAACAGTATCACTCATATACTGATATTTTATTATAAGTATGAAACAACCCTATTTCACCATCTATCCATCCTACGGAAAATGAAATCACCACGCGAGCGTACGTACGAAATACCGTCTCCACGTCGTGGTGTAATCTATTTTCCACCACCACCTTACTTGGATGGGTATAATGGTGTAAATAATGACTATATATAATTATTGTAAAGTTATATTGATTCTTAAATAGTATACATACACTAGAATACAATTCCATGATTATGGGAACGATATCATCGCTCGTGCGTACATACGGAATACCGTCTCCACAATGTGATGTGACTCATTCTACATGATCTTAATTGCATAATGATTATATAAATGAATTTAATGAATTAATATGATATATATTACACTAATACCATTCTGGAAATGAGTTATCTATTACCTAAAAAGAAAAATAAGAATTTATTGGACAAAACACGCATAAGAACAAAAATTATAAACACCGGAAAAACAAGTAGTAATGAAATATTATTAATAAGAAGCTAATAATATGACCATATATGATATCATAAAAATACGTAAGATTCTGGAATAAGACAATAACATTATTTAAATCATTATACATGAGTTTCGGACACTTTCGATGTAAATCAGACCTAAGGTAAGGGAAATTATCACAATCTCATTTTTATCCGAGATTGATTATACATTGGTATTTATTGGGGTGTATTTTATCATCAACATCCATGTTTCCTCAATATGTAATATTATTTCCATCCACCTACAAATTTTTAAATCCAATTTTACCCTTCGGTGAGTTTTTAGTAAAGGATATGAAAGGAATATTTTGTCGTTTTTCGTACGAGGTACTTTTTGCCTTTTCTGACAAAAGTACGAGAAGAATGTTTTCTTAACATATACAGCATGAATGGATTTTTAAAAGATTATTTCCAAGAAGCTTCTTTTAAAAGTTTTCAAGTTTATTTTTAATCAACTTCTTTTAGTTTAAAATTTTATGACATATTAAGAAAGGAAAATGTTTTTTAAGTAGAAAGGATATTTTCTTCAAGAATGGAGTTCAAGTGTTTTATCAAAATTCTTTTCCATATAAGATAATATATGGTTCTATTTCTATACCTATTGTTAAATCTATTTGATTATTTTGTGATGGTATTATTTTTATGAATTCCTTTATCTTATATGAATTGTTTTATGATGTCATTTTGTTTAAGAATCCCATTTTTATTACGTGGGTTATGCAATGATGTATGATTTATGATTTTGTGGCACACATAAGAATGGAATAATTATGAGATTGGTGGGACATATATCTCCCTTCAATGAATTGAGTAAAGATTTTATATCTCATGAGATTGACATGGCTGGAATGGCAGGTTAAACCGGTTCAGTGAAACAGGACTGAAACGAGGAGTGAACTAGGTTCCGAAATGGACATTGTCCACTAGGATAGTCTTGGAATTGAGTCTTGACTAACAAGAAATGATTCTCTATGATTATGTATGTATTCCACAAAGTTTCATGTTTTTTGGTTATGATTATTTGTATTACATTTCACTAATATGATTTATCCCATGTTAGGAAATTATGATTTATTTAGCAGGTTAAGATTTCCAAAAGTTATGTTCTTATGTATATGATGTGATTGATATTTCTTTTGTTTACCCATACAGAGCATTTGAGCTCTCCCTTTTGTATGTTTTATTTTCCCAGGCCAGGAAGAAGGTTATAAAGTAGGATCTGCCAAAAATGGACAATAGATATGATGAAATAAATGGGAGGCAATGTAGACACTTTATGAACTAGTTGTTTATGTTTCCCAGTTTCTAAAGACACTATACCTATACGGTCCATTCCTGGTTTTGATAGATGTTGTAATAATTGTGCTTCAATTCTGAAGTAATAACAATGTATGTAAAGTATGGGTCATTATAGTTGGTATCAGAGGAAAGGTATAGTCAACCTTTGGAAACTAGGATGTGAATTCCTTAGTAAGAACCCTAAGGATAAGTCTAAGCATAGAACACAATCTTAGTGTTTTAGAAATGGACGTGAATAACCTAGGATAAGATATTAAGTGTGAAATTTTATTCTTGATTATGTGGTTTTCCTATTATAATTAGTGTTTCCCACACTATTCTTCTTGGTTTTAGTCAATGGATGGAACTCGAAGGAACCGTGTTAATGAGGAATGCGAAGGGCAATGCAATGATTGTACCCCTAAGAAACCAAACGTTATGGGATCTGGAATGAAAAATCTTGTATCCATGCTCACACAACTTTCTCAGGCTATGAATCATGCGAGACTTCCAAACGAGAAAAGGAAGGAGCAACATTCTGTTGAATCCTTCATGAGGCAGCGTCCACCTTCTTTCAGAGGGTCTACTGATCCATTAGTTGCTGAACAATGGATTAGTACTACTAAAAAGATATTTTCAGTTCTTCAATGTTCTTAACATGATAAATTAATATTAGCAGTGTATCATCTGGAAGGTGATGTTGATCAATGGTAGAATCATATCAAGAATACGAGGCAAAGGGATGAAATTGAATCCATGGAATGGGGTGAGTTCAAGAAGTTATTTTTCAATAAGTACTTCCCTCGTATTCTTCGAACAAAGATGGAGAAGGAGTTTCTTGAACTAATGGAAAAGGATGATGAGTGTGTTGGTACCTATGAAGTAAATTTTACAAGACTTGCAAGGTACACTTCTGGTATTATTATCCAACCTGAGAGTAAGATCGATCGATTCTTTAGTGTCTTCAAACCAAGTCTTCGAAGGGCGTTAGCCATAAGGGACTTCAATAGCTACGAGAAAATCATTCAATGTGCCCTCAAAGTTGAGATGGAGATTGGATTAACCCATCAGTCATATGGGTTTGATAAGAAGAGGAAAATGGAATTCAAAGGAATATCTAAAGAGCACACTGAAAAGAAGATGAGTTTTCCCTTATGCTCAATGTGTGGAATGAATCATGGAGGGAGTTGTCTTAAAGGGACAAGTAAATGTTTCAAATATGGAAAAGAAGGTCATCGGGACTTTGAATGCTGCAATGATGGGAAGAAGATGGCTAATGATGCCAAAAAAGGAAGGGATTCACAGAATGAACCTACTACACTTCAATGTTTCAAGTGAAGGAGATGGGGCATTATGCTAATCAATGCCCAAATCCAAGGTTTGATGATTATGGTCGACGTCAACAAACTCTTAAGGCTAATAACAAAGTAAAGTCACATGCAATTTCTATCAGCGATGTGAAGTACGACAACGATGTGGTAAATGGTACACTTACCATCCACTCTAAAGTAGAATTTGTTTTATTTGATTCTGGATCCACCCACTCCTTTATTTCTAAATATTTTTTCAAGGATATCACCGTATTACCTCAACAATTAGACGTTGAGTTAGCTGTGACAACCCCATATGACACAACAGTCACATCAAAAGTTTATAATTCTTCTCCGATTGAAGTTTGTGGGAAAGTGCTTCCTACAAATCTTATGATCCTTCCTACAGTGGAATTCGATGTGATTCTTGGCTTGGATTGGCTTTCGTTATATGAAGCTCATATCAATTTCCAAAGAAGGGAAGTCACATTTCATATTCCAGATCAATCTATGATCGTCTATCAATGCAAGGATGAACATAACCTTCCAGTGGAAATTCCTTCCATCTTATGGGTCTTGATTCCACTTAATAAAGGTTATTTATCTCAAATGTTTGGTGAGAAACTCACAATTAAGAATATTCCCATTGTACGGGAGTTTGATGATGTCTTTCCAGCGGAATTACCGGGTCTTCCACCAAATCGTGAAGTTGAGTTTTCAATATAACTCGTACCTGGTGCTTTGCCTATTTCAAAGACACCTTATAGAATGGCCCCAATTGAGTTGCAAGAATTGAAGAAACAACTCCAAGAGAATCTTGATAAGGGGTTCATACGCCCTAGTGCGTCACCTTGGGGAGCACCTGTTCTGTTTGTTAAGAAGAAAGATTGATCAATGAGACTCTGCATTGATTATTGAGAACATAACAAGATCACTATCAAAAATAAATATCCTCTCCTGCGCATTGATGACCTATTTGACCAACTATGCGGAGCTCAATACTTTTCCAAGATTGATCTTCATTCAGGGTATCATCAATTAAGGGTCAAAAGGGAGCATATACCAAAGACGATGTTCCGTACAAGGTATGGACACTATGAATTTATAGTGATTCCATTTGGTCTTACTAATTCCCCTGCTATCTTCATGGAACTGATGAATAGAGTCTTCAGAGACTATCTTGATCAGTTTGTGGTAGTCTTTATAGACGATATTCTTGTATATTCAATGAGCATGGAAGAACATGATGATCACTTGAGAATTATATTGAAGACCCTGAGAAAGGAGAATCTTTATTCCAAATTTACCAAGTGTGAATTTTGGCTTCAAAAAGTTGCATTTTTGGGTCACATAATCTCAAAAGAGAGGATATATGTGGATCCAGCAAAAACAGAGGTTATTGAAAGATGGTTGACCCCAACAACAGTGAATGAGATCCGAATTTTTCATGGTATGGCTGGATATTATCGACGTTTTGTGAATGATTTTTCACGATTATCTAATCCACTCACCAAGTTTACTCGGAAAGGAGTTATGTTTGTTTGGACGAAGGAATTTGAAGAGAATTTCAAGAAGGTGAAAAAAGGTTATCCAGTGCACCTGTGCTCACACTGCCTTGTAGTGGAGAAAGGTATGTGATCTATAGTGATGCATCCAAGAAGGGTTTGGGGTGTGTTCTTATGCAAACTGATATGGTGATAGCTTATGCCTCACGACAGTTGAAAATCCATGAGCAAAATTACCCAACTCATGATTTGGATTTAGCTGCGGTAATATTTTCATTAATGATTTCAAGGCATTATCTTTATGGTGAAAGGTGTGATATTTATACTGATCATAAAAGTTTAAAGTATATTTTCACACAAAAGGAGCTGAATATGCGGCAAAGAAGATGGTTGGAGCTGATTAAGGATTACGACTGCTCAATTCATTACCACCCTGGGAAAGCAAACAAGGTGGCAGATGCATTAAGTCGACAAGACCGTGCCAGTTTATCCATGATGATGATCACAAAAGATCCAATATTTATGTATGTACATAGGATGGATATTGGAATTATAATGAAAGAGGAAAATCGTATCTTTCTCAAATGAATGATTAACCATCTATACATGTGAAGATTAAAGAGGCACAGAAAGAAGATGTAGAGTTAAAAATGAAGGTGAGAAATGTTCCTGAATTCAACCTTGATTGTGATGGGATAATAAATTTCAAGATCGGGTTTTGGTTCCTACCATCCCCGAATTAAAGAAGGAGATGCTGGATGAGGCTCATAGTACTTCATTCTCTATTCATCCTGGAAGCACGAAGATGTATAGGGACCTGAAAGAGTACTTCTGGTGGGATGGCATGAAAAGAGATGTTGCTGGATATGTCTCTCGATTCTTGGTTTTTCAGCAAGTTAAAGCTGAGAGACAGAAGTCTAAGGGGATGTTACAACCATTACCAATACCCGAATAGAAATGGGAAAACATCACTATGGACTTTGTCACCGGACTTCCTAAAACTTCCAAAGGCAATAATGCTATCTGGGTCATAGTTGATCATCTTACAAAGTCTGCACACTTCATCACTATTAGAGAGGATCTATCTCTGGATCAGCTTGTCAGGATATATGTGAAGGAAGTGGTAAGATTTCATGGAGTTACACTTTCTATTATATCTGATCGGGATCCGAGATTTACCTCAAAGTTCTGGAAAAGTCTTCAGTATACTCTGGATACAGAGTTGAGTTTCAGCACTGCATATCATCCTCAGACAGACGGTCTGTCTGAGAGAACAATCCAAACTCTAGAAGATATGTTGAGATCCTGCTCTATGGATTTCAAAGGTGGTTGGGATCAACACCTACCATTGGTGGAATTTTCTAATAATACTAGTTTTCACTCCAGTATTTAGATGGCTCCTTATGAAGCTCACTATGGAAAGAAATGCAGGACTCCAACTTGCTGGGATGAAGTTGGGGAAAGAAAGCTATTAGGACCTGATCTCGTTGATGAAATGGCAAAAATGTCAGATCTATTCAACAACACAAAATAGCAGCTCAGAGTCGAAAGAAAAGTTATGCTGACAACCGAAGAAAAGACCTAGAGTTTGTAGTGGGTGAAAAAGTGTTCTTACAAATATCTCCCTGGAAGAGGGTCATGAGATTTGGAAAGAAGGGGAAGTTGAACCCTAGATATATCGGTCCTTTCGAAATATTGGATCGTGTTGGGAAGGTAGCATACTGATTGACGCTTCCACCGAATCTCTCTCAAGTTCACGATGTGTTCCATGTATCTCTCCTGAGAAAGTATATAGCTGATCCTTCACATGTACTCAGCTTAGAAGTTGTACCGCTGGAGAAAGATATTTCTTATGAAGAAAAACCGATAGAGAGTTTGGATCATAGCAAAAAATTCCTACGGAACAAGAACACTCGCTAGGGGAATGTTTTATGGAGGAACCATCAATTATAAGAAGCTACATGGGAGCTTGAGGATATTATGAGGGAGAGGTATCCTCATCTGTTTGTTACAAAGTGCCGAATTTCGAGGGCGTAATTCATTTTAAGGGGGGTAGAATGTAACACATGAGACTTTTATGAGAAATATTTTGTTTTTAAATAATCAAAAGAATCTTTCACTATAGACAACAATAGATTGGCTTGCTTTACACTCAATCGTGGCCTTCCTCGATAGCTTGTGTCGTACGCAATACCTAGTTTCACTAAACAACGACATACTATTAAAATATTATTAAAACTTGACATTATAACCACTTTTTGAAATTTTATAAATTTTATTTTTCAAAATGAAATTCATTTTTGGATTCGGAATATCGAAATTAGCCTAGGGTGAAATGTTTGTATTTTTCTGAAAACATTCAATTTTTGATGAATAGTGAAACTACTAAGTGGTAGTTAAAAAAACTGAATTTTTCATAAAATTTAATTTTACCGCTTCTGTGAGTGGAATTTAAAAAATACAACAGAAACAGTTGATGTCAGTAAGTATAATTTGGTTCAATGAGATGAAAATTATTTTTGGTGAATATTATCTTTTTACTTTTATTTACCACGGTTAAAAGTAAATAGGGTAAATAAGGGTAAAAATGATATTATTATTACCATAACACATGTCCTAATTCTATTGGATAAGTGTAATTCTACGAAAAACAATCTTAGGAATAAAAAATGACCATTTAGGCCAACTTTGATTAGATTAGGACATTTATTATTAATTTATTTAAAGAAGGGTTAAAATAGTTAAAATCAAAGTTTAATAAGTAAATAATTTTTAATATAGGGTTATACATAAGATAAATTCAACTATAAATATTCATTAGAAAGATAAAACGATTTACTACATAATGATATTTTATTTTTAATTTTTAGACTTTAAATAATTTAATTTATTTATGACACAATGATGATGCAGTAATTATATTATTAATGAAATATTGACATAATTGATGTTATAAATACCCAAATAAATATAAATTGAGATTTTTAATGAATTAAACTAATTTTATAGATTAATATGACATGTTAGTATTTATTTAATTAACTTTGTTCGAACTAATCATTCTATTGTGATTTTCACAGAAATCAATTACTAAATAGTGTCAAAATTGACATAAAATAGTTTTTAAAACAAATATTACATAAGTAATTGTTATTTTATTCCTAAAAATATAAGGTGCTGCAAAATGACTTATATAAGGATATATATATTAATAATAAACAATTTGGGGTTCGTTTGGCTGCTTATAATAAGTTTATTAACCTTATAGTATTAGAACACAAGAAGACACGGTAAAAGTAAAATTATTTAACTTAATGTTAAATCTAAAAGATAATGTTACAATAGGAACCAAAACTTGTCTAAATTCTATTGGATGAGGGTATTTCGACCCATACCCACCTTAGCTTCTAAATAAATCAATTTGGAGGTATTTAAAACCGAATGTGACTTTATAATAAAATAATAGTTTTTGTAATTCCAAGGGTGCCCCTCTCCTCCCTTATAAAAGGGAACCTCCTCCATCTCTTCCTCACATCACATTGAGCCTTAAAGCTCGTCCAAACCCTACCAAATTATCCTCTCCACTTCCCTAGAAACATCCTAGAGGTCCTGGTCTTCTTCAAAGATCAATTTTAGTGCCCTAAAAGGAGGTCTCAAAGAAGCACTTCAAAGAAGAGGTAATGTCCCTTATTGATTCTTTCATCTTTATTTCTTCTTCCACTTCTTCTTCTTTAGTTGTTTAATTATGAAGTAATAACATAATTATCACTCATATACTGATATTTTATTATATGTATGATACAACTGTATTTCACCATCTATCCATCCTACGGAAAATGAAATCACCGCGCGTGCGTACGTACGGAATACCGTCTCCACGCCGTGGTGTAATCTATTTTCCACCACCACCTTACTTGGATGGGTATAATGGTGTAAATAATGACTACAAATGATTATTGTAAAGTTATATTGATTCTTAAATAGTATACATACACTCCAATACAATTCCATGATTATGGGAACGATATCATCGTTCGTGCGTACGTACGGAATACCGTCTCCACGATGTGATGTGACTCGTTCTACATGATCTTTATTGCATAATGATTATATAAATGAATTTAATGAATGAATATGATATATATTACACTAATACCATTCTGAAAATGTGGTATCTATTACCTAAAAATAATAATATAGAATTTATTCGACAAAACACGCATAAGAACAAAAATTAATAAACACCTGAAAAACAAGTAGTAATGAAATATTACTAATAAGAAGCTAAGAATATGACCATATATGATATTATAAAAATAATTATGATTCTGGAATAAGTCAATAACATTATTTAAATCATTATACAGGAGGTTCGGACACTTACAAAGCAAATTGGACCTAAGGTAAGGGAAAATATCACAATCTCATTTTTATCCGAGATTGTTTATACTTTTGTATTTACTAGGGTGTATTTTATAATCAACATCCATGTTTCCTCAATATGTAATTTTATTTCCATCCACCTAAAAATTTTTAAATCCAATATTACCCTTCGGTGAGTTTTTAGTAAAGGATATGAAAGGAATCTTTTGTCGTTTTTCGTATGAGGTACTTTTTGACTTTTCCGACAAAAGTACGAAAAGAATTTTTTTTAAAATTATACGGCATGAATGGATTTTTAAAAGAATATTTCCAAGAAGCTTCCTTTACAAGTTTTCAAGTTTATTTTTAATCAACTTTTTCTAGTTTAAAATTGTATGACATGTTAAGAAAGGAACATGTTTTTTAAGTAGAAAGGATATTTTCTTCAAGAATGGAGTTCAAGTGTTTTATCAAAATTCTTTTCCATCTAAGATAACAGAGGGTTCTGTTTCTATCACTATTGTTACATTGATTTGATTATGTTGTGATGGAATTATTTTTATGAGTTCATTTTTCTTATATGAATTGTTTTATGATGTCATGTTGTTTAAGAATCCCATTTTTATTACGTGGGTTATGCAATGATGTATGATTTATGATTTTGTGGCCCACATAAGACTGGTATCATTATGTGATGGGTGGGACCTATATCTCCCTCTAATGCATTGTGTACAGATTTTATATCTCATGAGATAGACATGGCTGGAATGGTAGGTTAAACCAGTTCAGTGAAACAGGACTGAAACGAGGAGTGAACTCGGTTCAGAAATGAACTTTGTCCACTAAGATATTTTTGGCATTGAGTCTTGACTAACATGAAATGATTCTCTATGATTATGTGTGTATGCCACAACGTTTCATGTTTTAAGTTATGATTATTGGGATTACATTTAAATACTATGATTTATCCCATGTTATGAAATTATGATTTCTTTTGTAGGTCAAGATTTCCAAAAGTTATGTTCTTATGTATATGATGTGATTGATATTTCTTTTGTTTACCCTTACTGAGCATTCGAGCTCACCCTTTTGTATGTTTTATTTCCCCTGGCCAGGAAGAAGGTTATTAAGTAGGATATGCCAAAAAGGGACTCTAGATATGATGAAATAAATGGGAGGCAAAGTAGACGATTTATGAACCATTTGATTATGTTTCCCATTTTCTAAAGACACTATACCTATACGGTCCTTTCCTGGTTTTGTTATATGTTGTAATAAGTGTGCTTCAATTCTGAAGTAATAACAATCTATGTAATGTATCGGTCGTCATAGTTGGTATCAGAGGAAAGGTATAGTCAACCTTTGGAAACTAGGATGTGAATGGATTAGTAAGAACCATAAGGATAAGTATAAGCATAGAAAACAATCTTAGTGTTTTAGAAATGGACTTGAATAACCTAGGATAATATCTTAAGTGTGAAATTTTATTCTTGATTATGTGGTTTTCCTATAATAATTAGTGTTTCTCAAACTATTCTTCTTAGTTTTAGTCAACGGCTGGAACCCGAAGGAACCGTGTTAATGCGGAATGCGACGGGAAATGCAATGATTGTCCCCCTGAGCAACCAAACGTTATGGGATCTGCAATGAAAAATCTTGTAGCCATGCTCACACATCTTTCTCAAGCTATGAATCATGAATGACTTCCAAACGAGCAAAGGAAGGAGCAACATTCTGTTGAATCCTTCATGAGGCAGCGTCCACCTTCTTTCAGAGGGTCAACTCATCCATTAGTTGCTGAACAATGGATTAGTACAACTAAAAATATATTTTCAGTTCTTCAATGTTCTGAACATGATAAAGTCATATTATCAGTGTATCGTCTGGAAGGTGATTCTAATCAATGGTGGATTCTTATCAAGAATACGAGGCAAAGAGATGAAATTGAGTCCATGGAATGGGGTGAGTTCAAGAACTTATTTTTCAATGAGTACATCCCTCGTATTCTCCGAACAAAGATGGAGAAGGAGTTTCATGAACTAAAGCAAATGGATGATGAATGTGTTGGTACCTATGAAGTAAATTTTACAAGACATTCAAGGTACTCTTCTGGTATTATTATCCAACCTGAGAGTAAGATCGATCGATTCTTTAGTGTCTTCAAACCAAGTCTTCGAAGGGCGTTAGCCATAAGGGACTTCAATAGCTACGAGAAAATCATTCAATGTGCCCTCAAAGTTGAGATGGAGATTGGATTAACCCATCAGTCATATGGGTTTGATAAGAAGAGGAAAATGGAATTCAAAGGAATATCTAAAGAGCACACTGAAAAGAAGATGAGTTTTCCCTTATGCTCAATGTGTGGAATGAATCATGGAGGGAGTTGTCTTAAAGGGACAAGTAAATGTTTCAAATATGAAAAGGAAGGTCATCGGGCCTTTGAATTCTGCAATGATGGGAAGAAGTTGTCTAATGATGCAAAAAAAGGAAGGGATGCACAAAATGAACCTACTACACTTCAATGTTTCAAGTGAAGGAGATGGGGCATTATGCCAATCAATGCCCAAATCCAAGGTTTAATGATGATGGTCGACGTCAACAAACTCTTAAGGATAAAGACAAAGGAAAGTCACATGCAATTTCTATCATCGAGGCGGAGTACGATAACGATGTGGTGAATAGTGCACTTACCATCCACTCTAAAGTAGAATATGTTCTATTTGATTCTGGATCCACCCACTCCATTATTTCTAAAGATTTTTCTAAGGATATCACCGTATTATCTCAACAATTAGACGTTGAGTTAGCTGTGACAACCCCTAATGACACAACAGTCGCATCAAAAGTTTATAAATCTTCTTCGATTGATGTTTGTGGGAAATTGCTTCCTACAAATCTTATGATCCTTCCTATAGTGGAATTCGATTTGATTCTTGGCATGGATTGGCTTTATTTATATGGTGCTCATATCAATTTCCAGTGAAGGGAAGTCACATTTCATATTCCAGATCAATCTAGGATCTTCTATCGATGCAAGGATGAACATAACCTTCCAGTGGAAATTTCTTCCATCTTATGGGTCTTGATTCCACTTAAGAAAGGTTATTTATCTCAAATGGTTGGTGAGAAACTCACAATTAAGAATATTCCCATTGTACAGGAGTTTGATGATGTCTTTCCAGATGAATTATCGGGTCTTCCACCAAATCGTGAAGTTGAGTTCACAATAGAACTCGTACCATGTGCTTTGCCTATTTCATAGACACCTTATAGAATGGCCCCAATTGAGTTGAAAGAATTGAAGAAGCAAATCCAAGAGAATCATGATAAGGGGTTCATACACCCTAGTGCGTCACCTTGGGGAGCACCTGTTCGGATTGTTAAGAAGAAAGATGGATCAATGAGACTCTGCATTTATTATCGAGAACATAACAAGATCACTATCAAGAATAAATATCCTCTCCCGCGAATTGATGACCTATTTGACCAACTACGTGGAGCTCAATACTTTTCCAAGATTGATCTTCATTTAGGGTATCATCAATTAAGGTTCAAAAGGGAGGATATACCAAAGACGGCATTCCGTACAAGGTATGGACACTATGAATTTATAGAGATTCCATTTGTTCTTACTAATGCCCCTGCTATCTTCATGGATCTGATGAATAGAGTCTTTAGAGACTATCTTGATCAGTTTGTGGTAGTCTTTATAGACGATATTCTTGTATATTCAAAGAGTAAGGAAGAACATGATGATAACTTGAGATTTATATTGAAGACCCTGAGAAAGGAGAAGCCTTATGCCAAATTTAACAATTGTGAATTTTGGCTTCAAAAAGTTTCATTTTTGGGTCACATAATCTCAAAAGAGAGGATATCTGTGGATCCAGCAAAAACAGAGGTTATCAAAAGATGGTCGAGACCTACAACAGTGACTGAGATCCGAAGTTTTCTTGGTATGGCTAGATATTATCGACGTTTTGTGAATGATTTTTCACGATTATCTAATCCACTCACCAAGTTGACTCGGAAAGCAGTTAAGTTTGTTTGGACGGAGGAATGTGAAGAGAATTTCAAGGAGTTGAAAAGAAGGATATCCAGTGCACCTGTGCTCACACTGCCTTGTAGTGGAGAAAGGTTTTTGATCTACAGTGATGCATCCAAGAAGGGTTTGCGGTGTGTTCTTATGCAAAATGATATGGTGATATCTTATGCCTCACGACAGATGAAAATCCATGAGCAAAATTACACAACTCATGATTTGGAGTTAGCTGTGGTAATATTTTCATTAAAGATTTCGAGGCATTATATTTATGGTGAAAGGTGTGATATTTATACTGATCATAAAAGTTTCAAGTATATTTTCACACAAAAGGAGCTGAATATGCGGCAAAGAAGATAGTAGGAGCTGATTAAGGATTACGACTGCTCAATTCATTACCACCCTGGGAAAGCAAACAAGGTGGAAGATGCATTAAGTCAGCAAGACCGTGCTAGTTTATCCATGATGAGGATCACAAAAGATCCAATATTTATGGATTTACATAGGATGGATATTTGAATTATAATGAAAGGGGAAAATCGTATCTTTCTCAAATGAATGTTCAACCATCTATACATGTGAAGATTAAAGAGGAACAGAAAGAAGATGTAGAGTTACAAAAGAAGGTGAGAAATGTTCTTGAATTCAACCTTGATTGTGATGGGATAATAATGTTCAAGAATCAGGTTTTTGTTCCTACCATCCCCGAATTAAATAAGGAGCTGCTGGATGAGGCTCATAGTTCTTCATTCTCTATTCATCCTGGAAGCACGAAGATGTATAGGGACCTGAAAGAGTACTTCTGGTGGGATGGCATGAAAAGAGATGTTGCTGAATATGTCTCTCGATTCTTGGTTTGTCAGCAAGTTAAAGCTGAGAGACAAAATTCTAAGGGGATGTTACAACCATTACCCATACCCAAATGGAAATGGGAAAACATCACTATGGACTTTGTCACCGGACTTCCTAAAACTTCCAAAGGCAATAATGTTATCTGGATCATAGTTGATCATCTTACAAATTCTGTACACTTCATCGCTATTAGAGAGGATTTCTCTCTAGATCAGCTTGCCAGGATATATGTGAAGGAAGTGGTAAGATTTCATGGAGTTCCACTTTCTATTATATCTGATCGGGATCCGAGATTAACTCGATGTTCTGGAAAAGTCTTCAGCATAATCTGGATACAGAGTTGAGTTTCAGCACTGCATATCATCCTCAGACAGATGGTCTGTCTGAGAGAAGAATTCAAACTCTAGAAGATATGTTGAGAGCTTGCTCTATGGATTTCAAAGGTGGTTGGGATCAACACCTACCATTGGTGGAATATTCTTATAATGATAGTTTTCACTCTAGTATTCAGATGGCTCCTTATGAAGCTCTCTATGGAAAAACATGCAGGACTCCAACTTGCTGGGATGAAGTTGGGGAAAGAAAGCTATTAGGACCTGATCTCATTGATGAAATGGCAGAAAATGTCTGATCTATTAAACAACACATAATAACAGCTCAGAGTCGAAAGAAAAGTTATGCCGACAACCGAAGAAAAGACCTAGATTTTGAAGTGGGTGATAAAGTGTTCTTACGAATTTCTCCCTGGAATAGGGTCATAAGATTTGGAAAGAAGGGGAAGTTGAACCCTAGATATATCGGTCCTTTCGAAATACTGGATCGTGTTGGGAAGGTAGCTTACCGATTGACGCTTCCACCGAATCTCTCTCAAGTTCATGATGTGTTCCATGTATCTCTCCTGAGAAAGTACATACCTGATCCTTCACATGTACTCAGCTTAGAAGCTGTACCGCTGGAGCAAGATCTTTCTTATGAAGAACAACCGATAGAGAGTTTGGATCATAGCGAAAAATTCCTTCGGAACAAGACCACTTGCTTGGTGAAAGTTTTACGGAGGAACCACCAATTAGAATAAGCTACATGGGAGCTTGAGGATATGATGAGGGAGAGGTATCCTCATCTGTTTGTTACAAAGTGTCGAATTTCGAGGGTGAAATTCAATTTAAGGGGGGTAGAATGTAACACTTGATACTTTTATGAGAATTATTTTGTTTTTAAATCATCAAATGAATCTTTCACTACACACAATAATAGATCGGCTTGCTTTACACGCTATCGCGGCCTTTCTCGATAGCTTGTGTCGTACGCAATACCGAGTTTCACTAAACAACGATATACAGTTAAAATAGTATTAAAACTAGTCGTTATAACAACTTTTTGAAATTTTATAAATTTTATTTTTCAAAATGGAATTCATTTTTGGATTCGGAATATCAAAATTTTCCTAGGGTGAAATTTTTGTATTTTTCTGAAAACATTCAATTTTTGATGAATAGTGAAACCACTAAGTGGTAGTTAAAAACTGAATTTTTCATAAAATTTAATTTTACCACTTCTGTGAGTGGAATTTCAAAAATCCGAGGGAAACAGTTGATGTCTGTAAGTAAAATGTGGTTCAATGAGATGAAAATAATTTTTGAGGTATAGTAACTTTTTACTTTTATTTACCACGGTTAAAAGTAAATAGGGTAAATAAGGGTAAAAATGATATTATTATTACCCTAAAACATGTCCTAATTCTATTGGATAAGTGTAATTCGTCCAAAAACAAACTTAGGAACAAAAAATGACCATTTAGGCCCACTTGGAATAGATTAGGACATTTATTATTAATTTATTAAAAGAAGGGTTAAAATAGTTAAAATCAAAGTTTAATAAGTAAATAATTTTTAATATAGGGTTATACATAAGATAATTTCGACTATAAATATTCATTATAAAGCTAAAACGATTTCCTACATAATGATATTTTATTTGTAATTTTTAGACTTTAAATAATTTCATTTATTTGTGACACAAAGATGATGCAGTCATTATCTTATTAATGAAATATTGACATAATTGATGTTATAAATACCCAAATAAATATAATTTGAGATTTTTTAAGAATTAAACTAATTTTCTAGGTTAATATGACATGTTAGTATTTATTTAATTAAATATTTTAGAACTAATCATTCTGTTGTGATTTTCACAAAAATCAATTGCTAAATAGTATCAAAATTGACATAAAATAGTTTTTAAAACAAATATTACATTAGTAATTGTTATTTTATTCCAAAAAATATAAGGATCGGAAAATGACTTATATAAGGATATATATATTAATAATAATCAACTTGGGGTTTGTTTGGCTGCTTATAATAAGTTGATTAACCTTATATTATAAGAACACAAGAAGACACGGTAAAAGTAAAATTATTTAACTTAATGTTAAATATAAATGATAAGGTTTCAATATGAACCAAAACTTGTCTAAATTATATTGGATGAGGTTATTTCGACCCATCCCCACCTTATCTTCGAAATAAATCAATTTTGAGATATTTAAAATCGAACATGACTTTATAATAAAATAATAGTTTTAGTAATTCCAAGGGTGCCCCTCTCCTCCATTATAAAAGGGCACCTCCTCCCCCTCTTCCTCAAACCATTTTGAGCCTTCAAGCTCGGACAAAACCTTCCACATTCTCTTATCCACTTCCCTAGAAACATCCTAGAGGTCCTGGTCTTCTTCAAAGACCAATTTTAGTGCCCTAAAAGGAGGTCTCAAAGAAGCACTTCAAAGAAGAGGTAATGTCCGTTACCGATTCTTTCACCATTATTTCTTCTTCCACTTCTTGTTTTTTAGTTGTTTCATTATGAAGTAATAACATCACTATCAATAATATACTGATATTTTATTAGATTTATGAAACAACCCTATTTCACCATCTATCCGTCCTATGGAAAATGAAATCATCGCGCGTGCGTACGTACAGAATACCATCTACACGCCGTGGTGTAATCTATTTTCCACCACCACCTTACCTGGATGGGTATAATGGTGTAAATAATGAATATAAATGATTATTTTAAAGTGATATTGATTCTGAAATTGTATACATACACTCCAATACAATTCCATGATTATGGGAATGATATCATTGCTCGTACGTACGTACGGAATACCGTCTCCACGATGTGATGCGACTCGTTCTACATGATCTTCATTGCATAATGATTATATAAATGAATTGAATGAATGAATATGATATATATTACACTAATACCATTCTGGAAATGGGGTATCTACAAACTAAAAATAATAATATAGAATTTATTCGACAAAACACGCATAATAACAAAAAGTAATAAAGACCCGAATAACAAGTAGTATGAAATATTACTAATAAGAAGCTAATAATATGACCATATATGATATCATAAAAATAATTATGATTCTGGAATAGGTCAATAAAATTATTTAAATCATTATACATGAGGTTCGGACACTTACGAAGCAAATCGGACCTAAGGAAAGGGAAAATATCACAATCTCATTTTTATCCGAGATTGTTTATACATTGGTATTTACTAGGGTGTATTTTATCATCAACATCCATGTTTCCTCAATATGTAATTTTATTTCCATCCACCTAAAATTTTTTAAATACAATATTACCCTTCAGTGAGTTTTTAGTAAAGGATATGAAAGTAATCTTTTGTCGTTTTTCGTACGAGGTACTTTTTGACTTTTCTGACAAAAGTACGAGAAGAATGTTTTTTTAAATTATACGGCATGAAAGGATTTTTAAAAGATTATTTCCAAGAAGATTACTTTACATGTTTTCAAGTTTATTTTTAATCAACTTTTTTTAGTTTAAATTTGTATGACATGTTAAGAAAGGAAAATGTTTTTGAAGTAGAAATGATATTTTCCTCAAAAATGGAGTTCAAGTGTTTTATCAAAATACTTTTCCATCTAAGATAATAGAGGGTTCTGTTTCTATCCCTATTGTTACATTGATTTGATTATGTTGTGATGGAATTATTTTTATGAATTCCTTTTTCTTATATGAATTGTTTTATGATGTCGTGTTGTTTAAGAATCCGAATTTTATTACATGGGTTATGAAATGATGTATGATTTATGATTTTGTGGCACACATAAGACTGGTATCATTATGAGATGGGTGGGACCTATATCTCCCTATAATGCATTGTGTAAAGATTTTATATCTCAAGAGATATACATGGCTGGAACGGCAGGTTAAACAGGTTCAGTGAAACAGGACTGAAATGAGGAGTGAACTCGGTTCAGAAATGGACTTTGTCCACTAAAATAGTTTTGGCATTGAGTCTTTACTAACAAGAAATGATTATCTATGATTATGTGTGTATGCCACAAAGTTTCATGTTTTATATTATGATTATTGGGATTACATTTAACTACTATGATTTATCCCATGTTATGAAATTATGATTTCTTTTGCAGGTTAAGATTTCCAAAAGTTATGTTCTTATGTATATGATGTGATTGATATTTCTTTTGTTTACCCTTACTAAGCATTTGAGCTCACCCTTTTGTATGTTTTATTTACCCAGTTTAGAAAGAAGGTTAATAAGTAGGATATGCCAAAAAGGACTCTAGATATGATGAAATAAATGGGAGGCAAAGTAGACGCTTTATGAACCAGTTGTTTATGTTTCTCATTTTCTAAAGACACTATACCTATATGTTCTTTTCCTGGTTTTGTTATATGTTGTAATAAGTGTGCTTCAATTCTGATGTAAAAACAATGTATGTAAAGTATGGGTCGTTATACTTTCCCTATTCAAAATGTTGTTGAACTAATATTCATAGGGAATTAACACACATAGGTGTTCCAATATATTAGTTTGAGTTTGGGTACATACATATATTTTAGACGTTGCGTGAACCTTGATTTCTGTTGTTAAGGTCCTTACACATTAAGTCTCGAGTTTAGGTGGAGTTTTAAAAACATAAGAAGTAGGTTGTTAAACAAAACATATATCCATATTTAAGAGTAACTTATTTTTTTCCGTATGTTTTGAATGATGTTTCTTATGGTGAAGATTAATGCTTTCAATCATGGACATTATTCATTATTATGAAAAGGCTTAGCAATATTGAATGTTTTAGCATGTGCAATCTTAAAACCCTACTTGAGATTTTTGGTTCACCTTGTAATCAATTGGATGATAAAATTTTATAATTTCAAGAACAAACTTTCACGTGACAAATTCTAGTTTTCTATTCTTTCAGTACCTTAGATTTCAATGTATGTTCCATAATATGCCTTTCTTCATTCTTTTTAATAATGGTTATATGATTGTTATCTTGGGTTTTAATCATCTAGATGCCTTTCTCACTTATAAGATATGTAAATTCAACTACTATGACCAACTATGAATGAACTATTCAAGGTGGCGTGGGACATCTTGAATATAAAACCCTGTTTAGGTAAAGTATTGATTTATGTGGCTCACATGAATGTAAATACATATTAAGGGTGTGCCCTGATAGTGCTCCAATGCATGGGATAATGAATTAATCTCTAGAGATGACAGGCTTCTTGACAGCCTGGTGAATAACCTCGGTAATTTTCCTTTATTGACACCTTGGGGATGAACCTCAGTGATATGTTCATGAATGTCTAGATGAAATTTTGAATCCACATATTCAATTCATGTTAAAAGTTCTTTTCAAGATGATATGTCTATTATTTCACTACTCTTTCCCTTATGTTTTTATCAAGTTCTTATTGATTTCACAAGTATAATTTTGGGGCATGATTCTTGTAAAATAGTAACTAACATATGAAATTGATGTATTTTTCCATCACGCGCAACCCTGATTAATTATTAATCTTAACAGTTTAATTTGTGCTTAAAAATTCGTACGTCATACTTATTCAGGAAATATTTTTCTTCCCCATTTTGAAAATGTCCTAATTAATTCATGTATTCCTTGAAAATATTAGTTGATCACTTTTATGTTATGTTACATGTGTTATAGTTTTCTATAAGAGAATGTTCTTTGGATAATTTGTTAAAAAATGATTTCAAAAGTTTCATTGGTTTATTTTAAACCCCTTACTGGGAATTATTATTCTCACCTTATGTTTTGAATTTTAAATTTTCAGGTAACAGTTTTATCAGATGAAACATTTCTAAAGTTACCAGTTTCCCATAGCCCGAACCGAACTCGGTCCTCTGTATGGGATGTGATGTCTGTTTAGCAGTGCATTTTATTGTTTTAAAATGACACATCATGTTCAGAAGGCAATGGCTCCTAGTTTTTCTGGTGTCGGGTCTTCACATAATGCATGGAATTAAAATCATTTAATTTACAATATTGAGGGAATAAAGTTCAAAAATATCTACCTTGTAGATGAAATGCATTAACATAAACAACGAATGTCCCTACATCATCTATAACACCCAAAGATATTACAGTATGTCACTTATTAAATAAATTCATTTTCTTTGATAGATTATGTTGTATTCAATTCCAAAATTTGTTTATTCTACACACAACAATGAGTTGGCTTGCGTTACATGCAAAACCGGGTTTTACCAAACAACAATATATTATTAAAATATTATTATTTAATATAATTAGATATAACCTACCCATTATGTTAGTGGTTACGAATATTATTAACTAACTTATGAAAATATATGGATGAATTCATTGGTTCTAAATTAATTAAAAATGAATATAGTAACCAACTGAATATATATGAGATGTTTTTTAAAGAACTATTTTTATGCTCACAAAGTTATTTTATTTTAATAAATTAAATTATTTACTAATATAGAATGATATTAATGAAATATATATTTTATATATTAAAGAAAATATTTTTTATATTCACATAATATATTTGAGAGGTATAAGAAAATAAGAAAATCAATATTACACAAAAAACCTATTTTTTTAAAAAACCATTTTTTCGTCTTTTAATGGAGAACCTATTTAAAATACAATTTTTTACAATATAATGAATTATATTAGAAAAAAAAACTTCATCTTTTAAATATAAATATAAAATTTTACTTTAGTTAAATTTTTGGTTTTTTTCTGATAAGATTCATGTTTTGATGAATAGTAAAAAATACTAAATTTTAATTAAAAACGAATTTTTTTCATCAAAATAATTTATAGTGTTTAATTATATTATTGAATGTTTTTAAAGTATAAATTGGTTAAATTTATCATTTAATACTATTTGGGTTATGTAATCAATTTTACAATGAATTTAGATAAAAAAATGCTTCAATCTTTTGCAGGTTTAAACTTTAATAACTCAATTTCTCACATCGTCCACAAGATTAATTTTAAATTAATTACTAAAACTTATATGTTTTTAATTATTAAAAATGGATTCTACATTTGTAATTAATGGGTCCAAATTATGTAAATAGGTTTCTTTTATTTTTGGTCATATGAATAGTAAAATTTAGTAATATTTTAATTACCTCAGTTAAGGGTAAATTAGGTAATTATGGATATAAATGATATTATAAAATTACCCCAACAATTTTCCAAATTTCATTTAATGAGTGGTTTTCTACCAAAATCATCATTAGGCAGAATTTATAGTCTTTTTAATCCAGTTGGATGAGAATAAATGATTTATTATATTTTATTTAAAGATAAGTTAAAAATGTCATACTCATGTTTTTAATAAGTATTACATTTTTAATACATGGTTATAGAAAAGATAAATTAGACTATACATATTCATTTGAAAGATAATAAATTTATCTTCATTATGATAATTTATTTAAGGGTAAATTCAATTTTCAATGATCATATGAGATTGAATATTTCAAGGGTAATAAAAAATAATTCAAGGAAGTGAATGTGAATACTATACTTAGAAAAATCAATAATAAACCATTCAATGGAAGAATATAGATGATATCAATACAAAAAAAAATCTTATGTGGAGTAAAAATAAATGGTTCACTACTACAAAATAGGGCTTTAAAATTGCTAGAATAGTCCTTTATCAATTCTAATAAAACATTGACAATATGGGCGTGGTTAAAAGGTCAAAACCTTACCAGTGCTAAAAAACATTGTTAAATTCCCCCTTTAACAATGATAAAAAAAAATTGTTAAAAGGGTCCTTTAACAACACTTTTTTAGTGATGTTTAATGGGGCCTTTAATAACACTTTTTTAGTGATGATAAAGGAAGCACTGTTAAAGGGCGTAAAATTATATTTTTTTGGACACTTATGAGCTTGACCCCCTTTATCAGTGCTTCCACCAACCCTTTAATAGCGCTCCACCACCCCTTTATCAGTGATTTTCACCCCCTCCACATTTTATCATCACTTTGTGAATTTATATCCTTATGCGCATCTTTAGGGATTCAAACCATACACCTCTCCTTCAAAGATAGAACACCTTTACCACTACACTGTGTTGTTTTGATGTATATTTAATGATATTTCTGTTTATATATATATATATTTACATATATTTATATAATTATTTTAAAATAAATTTATACAATATATATGTGTGTTTGTGTGATATATATATACTTATATTTATTTAAATATATTATATATTATATTCATTTATATATAATATAATATAATAAAAATATATATCTCTTTATTAATACACACATATATATATGTATATATAATGTAAAAATGGCTAGATATTATTTTAAATACATCTTTAAAATATGTATTTATTTACATATATTAGAATATACATTTTTACATAAATATATTGATATATGTATTTATATGAATGATTTATTATAAGTAAACATAAGAAACATGCATATATTTAACAATAAATAACATTAAATTATGAAAAATGATACAGTTTTAAAAACATAATATCAATATAAATGTAATACCTAGGAATAAAATTAGTTACCTCCAAGAAAGGCAATAAGACCCCCTTAAAATATGTTGAAAATCCATCAAATGTCAAAAAATCGGGGTACCCTGACTAAAAACTCTATTTTTGAGATATTATGAGTTTTTTTGGACTTTAAACATGAGATAGAGGTTTACCATTGTCAATAAGGTTGTATATCTCAACAAAAAATTTGATTCGATATGTGGTAGAGCATAAATGGACACCCAGATCAAAAGTTATCATTGTTTGAAGTTTGAGTTACGTTTTCAACTTATTTTAGATATTTTACTATTTATTGGATTTTCTATCTTCAAATTTATATTAATTGACTATTAATCAGAAATAATAAGAAAATTATTAATTAAAAATATTTTTTTTTATTTTGTAATCCATTTTCACAAAATATCTTATATATTAAGTGTAAAATTCAATTTACGTTATCTAAAACATATTTTAAAAAATATATATTATATTTATATCAATATAAATATATTAATATATTAATATATTATTTTTAATGAATTTATTTTAATTTTACTTTTATCAGTGCTACTAAAAAAACGTTGATAAATAGGGGTCCTTATCAGCGCTTCTAAAAAAGTGCTGATAAGGACCCCCCATTAACACTTTTTTTTATCAGTGCTGTTAAAAGATCCCATTTATCAGTGTTTTTTTAAAAGTGCTGATAAAGGTCCCCCTTTGACAACGTTTTTTATCATTATTAGAGACCACCTTTAATAATGTTTCCTATCACTCACAAAGGGGGTCTTTTACATCATTTTTAGCTAGCACTGTTAAAGCCCAAGTATTGTATAAACCTGGTTTTGTAGTACTTTCTATTGATGCTAATAAATAGAAATACTATAAAATAATCTTTTAAAAAATTGGTGAAAATATACTATGATTATGAAAACCTTTTGGAAAAAAAATTCTTTGAAAATCACTTTTGAAAAAAATTCCTTTATAAAGTAACCTTTTAGACATGAAATAGAAGCTTTAAAGAAATGACAATAGGTAAATATGTTCTTGTCGTGAGAGGTAAAAGAAAATTCTATTTGCATAGTTAAAGGTTAGAAAAATACATTGTTTAAAAAGAGAAAAGAATATTCCTTTGAAAACAATGGTAAAAGAAAAAACGGATAAAAATTTCTTTACCAAATCATTTTAAAAATATTTTTGAAAACATTTTATTAAAACATGTTTTTAAAAGAAAATAGGTTCTCTAACTAAAGAGATAAATAAAGTTGGGAATTCTTAAAAAATATTCTAAAACATTTTCAGTACCAATGAGTGTAAAAATGGTACTGATACTAGAAAATAGTAATGAATGACTAGATAATAATGAAGTGGTTTGTTGAAAATTTTTTATACAATTTCCTCTAATGGAAGTTCCATTGCAAGTTCATTAGTACTATTCTTAAGGAAAATAATCTTTAAACATCCCATGGTGTCCCATAAAACTTAGAAAATATTTAAATCATAAGATCATGATGTAATAATATTGAATGGAATTTTTAAATACAATGAATATTAAATAATTCATGATATTAAATATCAAAATGGGTAGTATATACACTACACAAAATAATAAAATTTTGAATATGACATTTATCTCATAGATGTAAAAAGTGAGATGAGAATCCATTACCTTGAGTTTTCTTTTGGGTGAACATCTTTCAATTCTTGTATAATAAAATTATTTTAATTTTTCATATTTATTGAGAACCTTTTTCAAGTTTATTATTAATTTTATTTCACTTTTTACTATTATTTATACAACTACTTGAAAAATTTTGTTTACGTTGGGTGTTTAGAACAAATTTGGATTATGTGTCAAAAACAACATTGGTAGGTCAACTATGGTTAATGGGGTTAATATATAAAATCTCAAAAACAATATTCATGAATAAGTATCATATTTTTTCATTAATTATGCATTTAAAATAAATCATTAAATATGGTAATGAAAAACAAACCAATGTTACAATCATGGAGATGGTAGGTTGTACGTATGCATGAGTAAGGCTCATATTTTTCAATGATTGTTATGGAGAGAAGGTAAGTAACACCATATATTTTCAGAATGATCACTATATCATAAATAACATATTATTAAATCATATATACTTTTATATAGTATTATTGTGATGTAAAATGAATCACAGCGTGTTAAGGAGTCGGTAGTCCACATGTCCACGAATGACGTTATCACTTTTTAAGTGTGTGAAAGGGTAATAAAGAAAATGATATATATATATAGATAGTATATATTCATAATGTTAATAAGTTCATTAATATCATATAATGTTTTTTTATGTCACATCTTTTTAATTATAATAATCATTTATACATTCCATGGATCGTGTGAACAAATCACATCGCTTTGAGGGGGCAGTAATCCACACTTCCTCAAATAAAGTTATCATATTAAATAAATGGAAATTATTAAAGGAATGTGTTATAAAAAAATTAAATAAGTATAGATAAATAATAAATATCATATATATCATATATAAACATAGTTTCCATAATACTTTCCGCCCATGAAATTTGGTAAAGGAAATTAAACAATCATCATTTCGTGAGGCAGTAGTTTGTCATACACAGAAACAATATGTTCTTTACCCATTAGATGGAAGTGTGTGTAAGTGTAGATATAAAATTTAGCATATAAAATAGTAGTATGTTAAGTATAATTGTGTTGTTATATAATAATATAATAATAATATATTAGGGGTTTGATAATGGAAATAACACTAGAAAGCTTGAGAGAAGACATTACCACTTAATCGGGTAACTACTTTTGGTTTCTACCAAAAGGATTACTTGGAAGGATTTATACTAAAATAAAGGATTAAAGTTCTAGTTTAGAGATGTTTGGAAGCTATATGGTAAGATATTTTTCAAATATATGTGGTTTGAGATGTGTCAAGAATGGGGAGAGGTGGTGGCCTTTTATAAGGGAGGAAAAGGACTGACTTGGTCTTTTCAAATAAAGTTTGGTGTACCCATGTTTTAAACAAAACAAATGTCATAAAAAACCAACCAAACTCAATAATACAAGGTTAATGTTCTAATTATGTCCATAAAAGGGGTTTTGGGGAGGTTTTTAGGTCATTTGGCCCCTTAAGTTAAAGGCTTAGTCCTTTATTAAGAATAATTTTACCTTAATAATTGTAATTAATTTTAATTACATTCACTAATAAATTTATAAATAACAAATTTGGTCTTATTAGAAATTATACATTATTTTTATTCCAAATATGGAATCCATTTTTCCAAATTCAAATCACATAAGTGGTAGAAATTAATATAAATTTAATCCCGAAGATGGGAAGCCAATGCATGTTTTTAAGGTAAAAAGGTATGAATGTTTGCTATTTTTTGTAATCAATTTAAAATTAAAATTTATTCCAATGACATAAATAGTATTATTTTATAAAAATATTATCTAATTAAACTTTAAAACAAATTAAAAATATAATTTAACTTTATAAATAAAATAGATAAAAGACATGTTTTGATCTAAAATTCAGTATTTTTAACTATTCATTAAATATGAAATGTTTCAGAAAAATATCAAACATTAATCCTAAAATAATTATTATATTTATATTTCCAAGATTAAGTTTATTTTTATATAATAAATCAATTAAAGTGTCAAAATTATAATTTAAAATGGGTTCTCTATTAAAATGTGGAAAAATTGCCTTCATAAGAATATAGGTTTTATATGTAAAATAGGGTTTATTCTTATCGTATGCATATAAATCATAATGGATTAATATAAAAAATATTCTATTTAATATAAAACATAAATATTTCATTAAAATCATTCATTAATTTTAATTAACTATGTTTATTAAGACAAAACTCCTTTGGATGAATAAAAATAATAATATTTTTTTCCAATTGGTTCTTATATTCATTTATTATTAGTTGGTAACCAATGAATTCATTTTATATTTATATAAACCATACATTTTTATATGTTAGTTAATATTATTTATAACTGCTAACATAATGGGTTGGTTATATCATATTATATTAAATAATAATATTTTAATAATCGATTATTATTTGGTGAAAATCAGTCTTGTGTATAATGGAAGCTATCAAGGAAGGTCATTTTTGCATGTAACACAAGCTCTCGAGGAAGGGAACTCTTGCATGTAACATAATCTGTCAAGTAAGGCCTCTCTTGTATGCAACACAAGCTAACTCGGTGTTGCATGTGTTGAAATACATATAATCTA
Source organism: Viscum album (assembly GCA_963277665.1). Classification (NCBI taxonomy): domain Eukaryota; kingdom Viridiplantae; phylum Streptophyta; class Magnoliopsida; order Santalales; family Viscaceae; genus Viscum; species Viscum album. The sequence continues at coordinate 954,383,583 of OY728148.1, read as the reverse complement.
TTTTAAATAGTAAATATTTTATAAAGTATCTAGTTATTATATTACCTTACGTGTTCAGTGTCACGTGTCATACATACTATCGAGTAAAAGGTTCTTACTTTAGATTTTCAGTTCATCACATTCTCCCCTCCTTATTTAAATTACATCCTCGCAATTTAAAATCGATAATGGTGATAGATTGTTTGATACTTCCTATGTTTGAAATCCCACATCATGAGAAGGGTTTATAAGTCATCCTCTATAAAAGAGACAATAGAAAGTAAACAGGTCACATGGACTACCATCTAACTAGGTCTCTATGTAGGAGAACATCAGTGTAAAGTAGAGATACATACTTGTAGGAAAAATGTAAATATTTATAAGGAGTGAATGGGGTCAACAATCACAAACAAGTGAACGATAAATGGAAGGTTGAGAACCTCAAGCCATAATTCTGTGATAATTTAGAAGACCACGGATTCAACAGAAATTAAGATATTAGGAAAACATTTTATTTTTAAGACATTTTCCTAATTTTGGGTAATTATTTTACTACATACGAATATAATGAAATATTCTTACATCATAGGTTTCAATTTGATACGAAAAATCCTAAATTTTGGGTTTCCTTTGATAAAATTATAATTCATTCCTTTACTACTAGAAATTAATTACCAATAATTATTTTTTATGCCTGAAGCACTAAAAGAAACATTTAAAGGATCATGAGGCTCATAAAAGAGTGAAAATTCTAACCATTTTCTTTAACTATCTGCCAAAACCAATATGGTTAATAGATTAATATCTAATACTCAAAAGTGAAACTACTGGTTTATCATTAACATTTATTCATCAATTTTTTGAAATAAAAACAATTAAAATTTAACAAGGAAATTTCATAGGTTAGTGGTTGGAAAGAAACCCTTATCATCCTTTGGTCATGGGTTTAAGACCCACAACCTTACCAGATTTGATTTGTTATGACCCAGCTTCTAAGTCATCCTATTCTAAAACAAAATTAACATTTTTCCTAAAATAAATATGATGGAAATCCTTTAAATTATTTTAATCACAAAATATAATTTTAAATAAATTTTTCAATACAACCCTAATACATAAATACTTCATCCACTTATTTCAACATATATCTTTCCTTAGTTTAGAGTTTATCCATAATATCATTTATAGGATTTTTAAATCATAATACCCTATTTTCAATCTAAAACCCCTAGTTTTAACCTTGGTTATTCATTGTCAAAATCTTTCATGGTTGTTTTTAAAGAAAATGTAAATTATCCTAAACATATCCACTTGGAGTGTCAAAGTAGTTTTGCATTAAGGCCCATTGTTCTATACCAGGTTAACCCAAGTTAGGCTCAAAATACCTAGTCATAGTTATTAATCCTAGCTACATATGTATCAAAACCACATACACTTGTATTATCCACACATGGATGTATTTCTATAAAGAACAACATAATCTCTACCTTACCAAAATTCTACGATTTTATTCTATACTTATCCTGAAATTATACCTTATGTCTATGTCCTCTAACCTATGTTTTCCTAAATCTTGTTCCCAAGGATAGACTAAACTTACTCTGATAACAACAGTAGTAACCTGACCCCAGAAGGCCCAGAATCGGTGTCTAAAACTATTACATTGGAAATATTACAGGGAATTAAATCCTGAAGGATCGAGAGTTTAGTATTCTTGGTAAACGAGATACATACATGAGAAAATAATACACTAATTAAAACATAATTTTTTGTTCATTCTAAATAAATATCATCAAGGACAAATCTAATCATTCAAGTAATTCCCTGTATATCTTTCAAAGTATGCCTCTTGGATTCCTATGGAAATAAACATAAAAAGGGGGAGATCAAATTCTCAGTAAGGGATAAATATAGAGGAAGTAATAATGAATCAATGAGAATAATAATTATGACATGGTGAATAATTGAAGTCACTTTCCATATAACCAATAAACTGAGATGGAATTTCATTATATAATCAATAAACTGATAAGGAAGTTCATAAATATTTTAGAAAGGTAATAACTGAAAACACATTCTATTGAAATAACTAGATAAGGCAAAATAAATATGTCAAGGTAAGAAACTGAAACAAATTCTAGCTAAATAACTAAAAATAAAATGTATCAATAGATATGTCGATGTAAAATATCATGGATGAATAATAACTAAAACTAAACAAGGGAAATGATTTTTTACTAGAAACCATGTTTGAGGCACATGAAAACATATACCATCAAAACCTTTCACAATATGGTTTAAACAATTATAATTTGTGAAAATAATTTTTCTCATGAGAACCTATTCATTCATTGAGGACCTATATAAATTTCGGGCTCCTCCCATCATTGCCTGTCCAAATCATTCCTCATATCAAATAATCAAAATAAATAAAATGCCTTATCAAATATCTGTATTGAATAAATGATATGAAATTATCAATATTTTCCCAAATAATAAAATAACAATCAAAGTAGACAATATATATAAAATGGTATAGGGTTTAGGTAATAGTAACATACATGATGAATGAAGTGGATAATTAGGGGGAATTCAATGTTCAATGATCATATAATATTGAATATTTCAAGGGGAATAACAAATGATTCAATGAAGTAAATGTGAATACTATCCTTGGACAGATCAATAATAAGCCACCCAGAGGAAGAATAAGGATGGTATCAATAAATAAATCTCAAGTGGAGAAAAAATAAATGGTTATTGTTGATGATTAATAGAAATAATATAAAATGGTATTTAAAGAAATCCTTGAGGAAAATATCCATTTATTTTGAAAAATATTTTTTAAATTTTTTTCTTTGAAAATCACTTTTAAAAACATTTTATTTAAAAATTAACCTTTTATACATGAAAAGTAAGCTTCAAATAAATGAAGGTGGGTAAATTTCTACTTGTCATATGAGGTAAAAGAACATTATTTTTTCATTGTTAAAGGATAAAAAAATGAATTGTTAATAATTTGATAAGAAAATTCTTTTGAAAACAATGGTAAAAGAAAAAAAGGGTAATTATTTCTTTACAAAAAAATTTTAAAAACATTTCTGCTTTTTTTATATTAAAACATGGGTTTTAGAAGAAAAAAAGTTCTCTGACTAAAGGGAGAAATAAAGTTTAGTTTTCTTAAAAACAATTCTAAAACATTTTGAGTACCAAATAGTGGAAAAAATAGTACTAATACATGAAAATGGTCATGAATACCAAGATAATAATGAATGGTTTTATTTAAAATTGGATATATAATATCCTAGAATAGAAATTCCATTGAAGGGTCATTAGTACTAGTCATAAAGAATGTAATCTTTTAACATCCCAAAGTGTCCCATACCACTCTAAAACAATTTAAATCATAAGCCTGATGAAGGAATAATATTGAATGAATATTTTAAAAACCATAAAAATAAAATAATTAATTATATAATATATAAAAATGGGTAGTAGATAAACCACACAAAATAATTAAATGTTGAACATGAAATTTATCTCATAGATGTAAAAGGTGAGATGTAAATACCTTACTTTAAGTTTCATTTTGGGTGAACGTCCATTGACTTCCTGTAGAATAAACGTATGTTAATTTGTTAATTTCTTGAGAAAATTTTTCATGTTTAAAATTAATTTTATTTCACTTTATACTACGTTGTATACAACTACTTAAAAAAAATCTGTTTACATCGTCTGTTTACACCAAATTCGGATTATGTGTCAAAAACAACATTGGTAGGTCAACTATTGTCAAAGGGGTCATTATATGGCATCTACAGAATAATAATCATGAAATAATTATCATATTCGTTCATTAATTATACCTTTAAAATAAATTATTAAATATGGTTATGAAAAATGAACCAACATTATAATCATGGTGATGGTAGGCTGTATGTACGCATGAGTGATGTTCTTATTTTTCAATGATCATTATAGAAAGAAGGTAAGTAACACGAAATATTTCCATAATGACCAATATAACATAAATACTATATTAATTAATCATATATACTTATATATATAATTATTGTGGTGTAAAACGAATCACATCGTGTTGAGGAGGAAGTGGTCCACACATATATGAACGACGTAATCAATTTTTTAGTGTGTGAAAGGGTAATAAAGAAATTGATATATATATATATATATATTATTTTTCCAAAAATGTAATTATTTTATTTATATCATATAGAGGTTATTTATTTAACATATTTTTAATTATAATCATTCTTTATACATTCCATGGATCGTGTGAATGAATCACATCGCTTTGAGGGGGCGGTAGTCCATACTTCCTCAAACGATGTTATCGTATTAATGAAAAATGGAAAGTATTAAAGGTGTGTATTATAAAAGGATTAAATTAGAATAAAGAATTAATAAATATCATTTATATCATATAAAAATATATTTTCCATCATAATGGCCAACTATGAATGTTGGTAATGTAAAATGAACAATCGTCGTTTTGTGAAGCAGTATTTCACTATACAAAGACACACTATGTTCATTACCGAATAAATGTAAGTATGTGTAAGTGTAGGTCTAACCCTTAGAATAAAACATACTATTATATTGAGGATATTTTTTTATACAAGAATCAAATAATAAGATATGAGGGGTTGGATAATGGAAATAAAACTAAAAATCTTGAGAGAAGATGTTACCTCTTAATCAGTTAACTACTTTTGGTTTGTACCAAAAGGATTCCATGTAAGTATTTCTATCAAAGTGAGGATTCAAGGTCTAGGGGAGGGATTTTTGGAATCTATATGGGTAGATATTGGTTTAAACTAATTAGTTTGAGAGGTATGCGTAATGAGGAGAGGTTGTGACTTTTTATAAGGGAGGAAAAGGAATCACTAGGTATTTTGAAAACAAGTTAGGTTTACCCACATTTTCTCCTAACAAAAAGTCATAAAAAACCAACCAAACTCAATAATGGAAGGTTAATGGCCTAATTATTTCCATAAAATTGGTTTTAGAACAATCATGAACTTGATCCATACTTTGTGGAAACGAAAGTTGATATGTCACTAATCTTATGCGATCAAGGATCTCAAAGGGGTCAAAATTCCTCAGGCTAAAACATCCCTTTATTTACAAAGTGTATGAAACTCTTCCATGGTTATATTCAAAGGAAATAATTTTCTCTAAAATCAAAATTAACGTCCCTTCGGTAGTAGTCAGTATAGATATTTTACCAACTCTAGGTAGCTTTTATATGATTTTGTTTGGATTGAAACTTCTTTGTCATCACTTTCACAAGATTACATCCTTGTCTCATTCATTCCACAACTTCATCCGAAAAAATTTTGAGTTCTACATTGCTTTACATTCAATGATTCACATAGATCCATTTAAATACTCGAGTGCGGGTTTTTTTACATGGGAACTCAACCAATGTGATATGTTGATCACATCCTCCATTAAATTCCATCAAGTGTGATCTTATCATGTCCTCAAGTGCTTGAATAGTCCTTTTAGATTTCCTATCAGTTTGGGGGTGATAGTTCATGCTAAAATTTAATTTAGTACTAAAATATTATTGAATTCTTATTTAGAATTTAGAGGTGAACCTTGGATCACAATCAAATATGATCAAAAGGGGAACAGCATAAAACCTCACCATTTCCTTTACATATATCATGGAAATTTTATCAAGTGAGAAATCTTCCCAAATAGTGATAAAGTGGTCAGTCTTGATGAGTTGATCCACCACAAACCATATCGTATTTTTTCTGTGGATTTTTTTGGGAGACTGGTGATAAAGTCCATGGTGATATTCACCCATTTCCTCATGGTTATAAGAAAACGGTTCATCATACATTTGGAATTTTGTCACTTTACCTTAACATAATGGCATACCAAACACCTTGATATATACTCTGTAATCTCCTTCGTCATGTTGTCCCATCAAAAGTGTCCTCAATGATCAGGGTACATATTGGTACTTCTGGGGTAGTGTAGAAAGATAGGATATGTGCATTATACAATAGCATGGTCTTTATCTCAGGTGATGATGGAACACAAAGCCTCATTAAAAACTAAATTACACCATCATCATCAATTTGGAACTCATGTAGCTCCACTTCCTTTAATTATTTAAACTTTTTTAGCTCCATATCATCCCTTTATGTCTCTTTGATATACTCTTGGATAGATAGTTGGGAAATCATTTGGGAGAGGTAGTATGTATTCCATATTGTTATTATTTAAAGATATATCCTTTTCATATAATAGAAGATAAGGTCTCTCTCAGTTTACATCATGGATATAGTAGCATGTTTTTTTATGTTAAGAGCATCATCTACATCATTCTCCTTTCTCGGATTGTAGTGAATAGAGAAATCATAGTCCATGATTAAATCAAACCATTTTCTTTGATGCATATTGATATACCTCTATGTGAATATATACTTTAGAGTCTTACGATCGGTATATATGTCAAACTTCTCAACATAAAGATAGTGGGACCAAATATGTAGAGCAAATACCATATCTTCTAACTCTAGATCATGCGCCACGTAGTTGTTCTCATGGATCTTTAACTATCATGTGGTATAGGATATCACTTTATCATTCTACATGAGTACACAACCCAATAATTTCTTTGAATCACCACTATATATCAAAAAACCTTCTCCACTTATTGGTAGTGTGAGTACATGTTAAGACCAAGATGATAAGGATGACTATCATATTTAGGTATTATTTTTTGTTTTCAAGGACGTTTAAGAAGAAAATAAATCACCTCACTTTTTATTTGGTGAAAATCAGACTGACCATCATATTCAAGAAAATAAGACTCACAATGGTTAATAAAGTCCATTGTATTGGGAATATTTTTCTAGGATGAAGATGATCATTATACTCACCCTAAGTCTGGAATGAATGGTTTAATTATAATGGGGAAAATTAGAGTCTTCCTGAATTTAATGAAAATGTAATGATTCTTTTCTGATCTTGGAGTTCTCATAAATCATTAGTAAGTTATAAAAATAGTGATGAATGGTTGTTGAAATAAAGAGAAGAAAAAGATTCTACCAATCATATCCAGTTTGATCATAATCATACCAATTGTATTTAGGTTGATAAGGAAATAAATATGTTGATAAAATATAGGTAAGTAGAAACACTTTACTTGGTAGGTTATATGATGATGAAGCTAAAATTCAACATAATCAAAGTCATGAAGGAATTAAGGGTACTTTCTGAATGTTTATGAAAGAATAAATTTGATGAATTTGAATCATTCCAGTCACAAGATCATCATAATGATATTTCTATATGGATAATTGTTTAATGACCAAGGAGAATGATCATAATGAAGGTGCTACTTTTTTGTTAAACTAAATGCCAAAAATAATTAAATCCTCAAAGAAAGAAGTTGGCGAGCATCATATTCAAAAAAGAAATAATCTCTTATTGTTGATCCGTTGTATTTAGTATGTCATCCTATTCATCAAAGTTTGAATTGTTTTGGGATAAAAATTGACCAGTATCATATTTAGAAGAGAAAGAAGTTGTTGAAGTCAATGGTGCTGATACTGGTCCATCGGACTCGGTATGCCATCATAATCATCAGAGGAAGAATTGTCTGAAACTGATGAATGTATAGAAAATGAAAAGTATGTGGTGGCCAATATGAAGAATATATTCAGAGATTTATCAATAATGCAGTCAACCATTTAAAATAGTTTTAATTACTTTGTTTATCATTCAAGTGGGTCAAGAGAAGAGATAAAGAAGAATATATTATTTTACATTTGTCATCATCATAATGAGGCGGATCATAATGAAAAATACGATTGGGAAATTAGAATCCGGCTAATGTTTTTAATGAAAGTATAAGGTATAGATTAAGCTTTTTGAAGATTGATAACGGTATGAGAAGTGTTGAGAAGAGTTTTTGAAGTCTATATGCACCTAAAATTCAAAGGAACATATATATTTGTATAATGTAATTGAGAGGAAAAATTTCCAGGAATCCCACCCAAACCATTTTTGGGGTGAGTATAAAAGATAAATTACTTTTTTAATTTTTGATAGATGTACTATTCATGGTGAATAAGAGACAAGGCAGATCTTTATAACGAATAAGTGGTTTCCTGATTGAATTTTGTTAAAGAAGTATTTTGGATAGAAGCATATGAGGATAGACATGATTCTATTCAACTGGTCATCATATTGGGCTGAATCATCATACTGGATAGATTGTATTTGGATATCTAGATTGAAGAATAAATGGTTCAGAATTTTCTAAAATATATTCTAACAAAGTCATATATTTTTCTTATTGGTCAAATAGACTAGGAGAATCAGACTGAGTTTTATAACAATGTCTATAAAAGTTCTTACCAACTTCTAGGTTGGAAAGTAAATATTTTTTATAAAAAATAACACATTTTTGAATGTTGATAAAGAATCATCATAACGTGTTTTGTTACAAAAATTTGTATTACATCATCTGTTCTAGAAGGATAATATGCACTGTTGAATTGTTTACATAGTGACAAAAAAGTGAAAGGGCATATCCTACTCAATGGTTTCCACATAAAATGATTGTATTCTAGTGGATTCTGTGGTATTAGATCATTTTCAAACAATACCAAGGATGTATATATTCTTGTTGAATAATAAACCTTGTAAATTCTTGTGTTCTTATAGATGTGGGTTTTAATTATTTTCAATAGGAAAACCAATATTAAATCGGAGAATTTTTTTTAATAAGTAAGGAAATATAAAAGAATATATATCACTAATTCACCCCTCCCCCTCTCAGTGATACAATTATCTTGACTGGGCAATTACAATTAGTATTAGAGACATGTTCCTTTCATTTATTATTTGTTGAAGTTTTGAAGAGAATTTGATGGATTATTTGAATTGTATCAACAATAAAGGAATACTGGATTTCGATGGTAAGAATTATCATATCTGGAATGATATAATGTTTCTCTCTCTTATGTCTATTAGATATGATTTTCTAGAAGATGAAACAGATGTATTTCCTCCTATTGATGATAAAGTTCATCTTAATATATTGATAAGATAATCTTGAGAGTGATGGAAGGGACAAGAATTATTTACTATCATCACTTTCTAAAAGTGAATTTTAAAGGTTGAAGGGTGTTTTCATAGCTAAATGTATATGGGATAAGATGAAAACATATATGAAGGAAACAAAAAAGTAAAGAAGAAAAATTACAAATGTAGAGGCTGAAGTATGAGGACATGAAAATGGGTGTGTATGAATCTATTAGGGGCTCATTGACCAGGTTAAATAACATCATCAACACTATAAGATGTATTAGATAAAAGTTAGAGTATTCTATAGTTTTTGAATAGATATTAAGAATTATTCCCGACATGTTTGATGCTAAACTTTATTAATTAGAAGATAGATATCATAAAAAATTATCTATAGATGATTTTCATAGAACTCTCATCACTTATAAAATAATATGGTATAAAGATATGAAAATAAAAATTAAATTTGATAGAGAAATTTTGTTCAAGACCGCGAAGAAAGATAATTCAAAGAAGATTATTTTTTAAGATGAAGGTTGTTATTTTGATTCTGAAAAATGAGGTATGTAAAAATCTTGATGATATTTTATCCTTTTTTTATAAAAAAATTGAGAAGAGGTATAGGTAAATATAAAGGGAATTTTCCCTTGAAATGTTTTGAATATGGATTCATTGGGCACTTTATAAAAAAAATTCCATAAAGAATGAAATAAAAAGATAGTGATGAAGAAGAAATAAGGAAAAGAAGGTCATGAAAGAAATATGGTGGAAAGGAAAATTTTATTCTATAGGGAAGGGTAAAATAATTTCAACATCTAAAAGATGTATTTTCATATCAAAAGATAAAGAATAAGAAGATAGTAAAGCTAAATCCAAAAATTCTACGGAGCATGTTGGTGATAATAATTTTAGTGTAATGATTAATGATGAATAATTCCGAATTAGAAATTCTGATTAAGAAGAAACTCAACATAAGTTTCATTTAAAATAATATTTGAAATATATTTGAGAAATATTAGAAGTCTTGAAAAACAAAACAAGAAGTTATAAGATGAATGTTCCTCATAAAAAATTCATGAAATTTTTTTAGACTAGAAAAAAACGATGCAACTGGATATTGGTGATTTGAAAAAATATCGTAAGGAATAAAAGAATCATAATGATAATCTGGAATTGAAGTTAAAGGCATAAAAATAATAGTTAGAACATGTCTAGTAAAAACTTTGTAAAGATGAAAATAATATTATATTTTCCAAAAAAATCTATATATGAAGTTGGTGAAAGTTTTCATAAGTAAAAACCTGATAAGGATAAAAAAATTCACCATCAAAATTTATTAGGAAAGATTGAATTATTTCTGAAAATAAGAAATCATTGAAAATTATGTATGTGGCCAAGATTAACAAAGTTGAGAATTCAAAAGTTTTTGAAAAACATGAGTCTAAAAATATTTCTAAAAATAATGAATATGTAAATTATTCTATTATTTCTAGTTATGACAAGGATAAAAGGATAAATAAGCTAAAAAAGAAGACTCTGATTGATAATAGAAAGGTTGGTGGTCAACAAAATTCAGATAAGAAGGTTTCTAAGAAACATATTCATAACTCTAGTTAGTATGGAAGCTATAGAGGAAAATATTCTTTTTATAGTTACTACTAGTATTGTGATCGAATCATAAATAAAACAAATATGTGTTGGTTCAACCAACAACATTACTACTATTATATAGGTTATGAAAGTCATATGTTTAGGGGGGGTCAATCTTCTCAAAATAATAAGTATGAAAAATAAGTTCAATAGAAACCTGATAATGATGGTGTAAAAATTAAAAATAGGTTCCAACCCCAAGATTCTATTTGTGAAAGATGTGAACAACCAGGTAATCTTGCTAAGGGTTTTAATGTTTTTTTACCAGCACAATATAATTTTCATAACATTTCTCATATGCTGGAGGTGAAGAAAGAAAAATATGTTGTTGTTAAAACTACCCTCAAATAATTTAAAGGTGAATGACCTTGGATTATTGATAGTGGGTGTTCCTCATACATGAAATAAGATTTAAATTTTTTGAATAATTTAAAAGACTTCAAAGAGGTAACTTTACATTCAACAAGGATGAAACAATAATAATCGAAGGTGTTGGATCAACTATCATTGGGAAAGAAAAGTTTAAATCTAAAAAATATTTATATATTGATGAGTTGAAACATAACTTGTTGAGTGTTTCACAATTATGTGATGAAGGTAACAAAGTTACCTTCGAGAAAGATGTATTTTTTGTGAAAATTGATAAGGATGAAAATATAGTTACAAGAGGCCAACATACAAAGGGAAACATATTTCCAGTTGTTGAGATACAAATCTCTTGTTACTTGGGTATGGTAGAAGAAAATTAATTATATCAAAAATGGATGGAAAACATGTGTCAAATAAAAAAGAGTAAGTTAGGAACGAAATATTTTGTTCAAGATATTCTTGATTTTCAATGAATAAGATACTTTTTTGCACTATTTTTCATAAGGGAAAATTAAAAAGTCTGTTTATAAGAAAGTTGAGATTTGTTCAAAACAACCATAGGAACTTATTCATTCTGACGTCTATGGACCAATGAGAAAACAATCAAAAAATGATGATAATTACTTCACCAATTTCATTGATGAATTTAATCACATTACTTGTGTTATGAATATGAAACATAAATAATATGCTCTGAGAATGTTTAAAGGTTTTAGGAGAAAATCTAAGAAGAAAAGTGAGTATTCAGTGAAAAAGTTGAAAACTAATAATGGTGATGAGTATATGAATGAAGAATTTGAATGTAATCCTGAGAAGAATGTAATTTTTCATGATTATAGTTCCCTATACACACCTCAACAAAATGTGGTTGATGAATGGAAGAATATAAGTTTTTTGGAAATAAGGAGAACTATGTTACTTGAACAAGGTCTTTCTCATTCGTATTGGAGGCAACCCAAGAGTACTGTTGTTTATATTCAAAACTGATGTTTCTATAGTCCAAGTTTGTATATGACTCTGTACAAATTTTTATATACAAAAACTACAATTTTCAAAACACATAATAGTTTTCATGAGTCCATGCATTATAAATAAGAAAGGTGGAAATCTGGGAACGTTTGACCATAAAAGTGAAGATGGAATTTTTCTTAGTTATGCTCTAGAAGGAATAGGATATAGATATTTCAACAAAGAAATATAAATAATTTTTTATTCTAATAATTTGAAAGTTATTGAAAAATATATTAAGGGTAAATATAATCAAATAAATAAGGAATTTGAGTAGGATTAAGAAATTTTTGTCAAACTTTCTTATAAGGATACATCCAATTGTAATCCTACTAAAAAAAGAATCAGACTCAGCTATTTCAGGTGATGAAGAAGAATCTATAAAATCTCATCCCAAGATTATGAAGCTAGTGGAAACTCATAACATTATTGGTGATCAACATAAAAAGGTTCAAACAATAAGAACAACAAATTATATTACACGTACGACTTTCTATTCAATAATTGGGCCGAATACTGTGAAATAATATTTTGAGGATCTAGAATGGGTTCATTCTATGTATGAAGAGTTAGACCAGATAGAAAATAATGATTCATAGGAACTTGTACGTATTCCAGATAACAAAAATTTTATTGGTCCAAAGTGGGTTTCTCAGAACAAAATGAATGAATAAGGTGAAGCGATAATAAACAAGGAAAGATTAGTATATAAAGGTTACTCTAAAATGGAAGGTGTTTATTTTGATGGAACTTATCCTCTGGCGGAATGGTTAGAAACAATCATAATTTTTCTTGTTATTTCAACACAATGGAGTTACAAAATTTTTCAAATGGATGTAATGTCTGCAATTATAAATGTTGATCTTAATGGGGAAGATTACATTGAATAGCCTGGTGGATTTGTTGTTGGGAAAGAGGAAAGTTATATGTGCATATTTAAAAAATCCTTATATTCACTAAAGAAATCTATGAGGGCATAGTATTCCAAACTAGATACATTATTAAGGAATATGAGTATTAATAAAGGAAGTGTTGACAACAATATTTTAATCAAATAAATTCAAGAGTTTTCCATCATCATAATTATTTATATTAATGGCATTATCTTTACTAGGAATAATGAAACATCTTGTGAAAAGTTTTCTAAATAAATGAAGAAGTTGTTTGAGATTTCCATGTTAGGAGAAATGAAATACATTATTGGGTTACAAATTTTATAAAAGAAGAAACACATTTTTATTTCTCAAAAAAATTATTCTAAAGAAATTCTTAAAAATTTCAGTAAATAAAATTCAAAACTACTTTACACCTCAATATCAGTGGGAAAAAAGTTGAGTAATGATGGAGAAGACAAGAAAGTTGATCAGAAAGAGTTTCCAAAGTTGATTGGGATTTTTTTATATTTTACTACATTAGGACCCAATATTTTTTATTATGTTACCTTATGTGAAAGATTTTATAGTGATCCTAAATAATAAAATTTACTTTATAGAAAAAGAATCCTCAAATACATCAAAGGCCCAAAAAATTTCGAAATCAGGTATGATAGCTTAGAAAGTATTGATTTTTTTGGGTATTCAGAAGCTGATTGGGCTGTAAATGTTGATGATAGAAGAACCACATCAGGTGGAGTTTTATTTCTAGGTAAAATTTATGTTTTTTGGAATATAAATAAATAGAATTCAGTAACTCTCATTACAACTAAATCTGGATATTTTTCAACTACAAAATCTATTACCCAACTTATGTGGATGAAGAATCAGTTAGAATACTAACTTGCTGAATTAAAGTTAACCTTTATCTTGGGTTGTGATAATCAAAGTGAAATAGTCCTTTCCAAGAATCCGGTAAAACATTATCATTCAAAACATATTGCTATCAACAATTATTTCATCAAATATCATGTGTAGAATAATGAGTTGAAGTTGGAGTTCTTATCCTAAATCAGAAAAAGCTACTGACATTTTCACAAAACCTTTACCCAGGGAAGCATTCTCTAAATTGATCATGAACAAGGTCATCTAACCTCTGTATCTTCAAGGATGAGGTATTTTATTTTTTTCCCTATCTCATATTATATTTGGAATGTACTTTCCAGGGGGTAATTGTTTGATAAATCTATCATTATGGAAGCATGTAAATAAAGAGAGTTGTGGGAAAATTGTGAATTCATCATTGTAAGTGTGTGAACTATTCTAACTGTTTGTTTGAGTGGTTGTTGGAAACATTTTTTTTGTATTCTATGGTGGTTTAAAATTTGAGGAAGAAAAAATGAGGAAAACTTTCATAATCAATTCTTTTGGACATCATGAATTTTATGTCAATAATTCATGTTTCCTACAATGATTTAGCACACGTATTATTATAATTATTGATAAGTAATACATAGCTTGAGTATAAAAAGGTTAGTGATTTATGAACCTTGGATGACCAAAAAAATCCAAAGTGGGAGATTGTAAGGACCAAGATGATAATGATTAATATCATATTCAGGTATTTTCATTTTTTTCAATGGAGTTTAAGAAGAAAATAAATCAACTCACTTTTTAATTGATAAAAATTGGACTGACCATCATATTCAATAAAAACAGACTCACAGTGGTTAAGAAATTACATCACATTGGGAATATGTTTTCTGGATAAAGAGAATCACTGAACTCAGCCAAAGTTTAGAATGAAATGTTTGATCATAATGGGGAATAAGTTGAGTCTTCCTAACTTTGATGAAAATGTGATGTTGCTTTTTTGAACATGGAGTTCTACTAAATCATAAGTAAGTTGTAAAACTTGTGATTAAATCTTGATGAAAGAAATGGGTGAAAAAATTTATTCCAATCATATTCATTCTGATTGTAAGCATGCTATAGTTGATCTTCAAAGTAATAAGGTTCGTAAAGAAAGTCATGATACTTGTTAAAAGTTTATTAATGAAGAAAGTTTATGTATTTTAATCATTCTGGTTTAAAGATCACTGTAATGATATTTCTGGATATAGATTTGTTTAAAGGCAGGGTAGGATAGTCATAATAAAGATTCTATTTTTCAGTTAGACCAAAATCTAGAAGATTTAAATCCTTGAAGAAAGTAGTTTTTGAGAATCATATTCAAAAAATAAATAAGTTACTAACGTTGATCCATCAAATTCAGTATGTCATCATATTAATTAGAGGCAGAATTTTTTGTTATAAAAATTGAATGGTATCATATTCAGAAGAGAACTAATTTGTTGATGTTGAATCTGGTGATACCAGTCCATACTAAATATTCCATAATAATCAGTGGAGGAATAATTTCTTGTAACTGATGAATGAAAAGAAATGGAAAATTATGTGGTGGCCAATATGAAGAAGAAATTAATAGCTATATTAATAATTTAGTTGACCATTTAAAATAGATTGAATTACATTGTTTATAATTCAATTTGGTCAAGAGAAGATATGAATAATAATATATTGTTTTAAATTTGTATTCATCATAATGAAGCAGGTCATAAGAACAAATTGAAATGGGAAATCAGAATTAGAATGATGTTTACAGAAATTCTAAAGCAGAGTTGAAGTTGTGAGAAGATTTGAGAATGTTAAATAAGTGTTGAGAAGAGATTATGAAGTTAATATGAACCCAAAATTCAAAGGAATGTGTAGATTTAGAAAATTTGATTGAGTGGGAAATTTTTTGGAATCCCACCCAAACCATTTTTTGGGTGAGTATTTGATAGATGTACTATTCAATGAGAAGAATAGAGAAGACATAGCTCTAAAGAGAAGAAGAGGTTTCCAAATTTTGTTTTGTTGTATTCAACTGGTCATCGTATTGGGCTGAATCATCGGACTGGGAAAATCATATTGGGATCATTGGATTGAAGAAGAAGTGGTTCAGAATTTTCTCAACCGTATTCTCAAAAAGTAATATATTTTTCATATAGAGAAATAAAACTGGGATAATCGGACAGGGAGAATTGGATTGGGAAATCAAACACATTATTGTAACAAAATTTATAAAAGTTCTTACCAACTTCTTGGTAATAAATTGAAGATTTTTTTTAAAAATAATACTTTTTTTGAAAGTAGATATAGAATCACCATATCATGTGTTGTAACAAAACTTTTTATATCGTCATTTGTTATAGAAGGTTCACATTATCTATTGAATTGTTTATATAGAGCTACATGAGTGAAATGGAATATCTGACTCATTGTATTACACACAAAAGGATTATTTTCTAACAGATTGTGTGGTATTAGATCATATCAAAATCATAGATAGGATGTGGCTATTCTTGTGGAATAGTGATACATATATATTCATGTGTTCCTATAGAGGTTTGTTTTAATTGTTTTCAAATGGAATGAAATATTTAATATGATTCTAAGGTTATTACATAATTAAGGAAATATAGAAGATAAATATATCACTGATTCACTCTCTCCGCCTCTCAGTGAAACAATTATCTTGATTGGGAAATTACAGTACAAGAACAGTGATTAGCCTCTTCTTGATCTCCTTAAATATTTCCTCGTATCATTAATCCATAAATAATTTACCATATTTTGTGGTAAATTAGTTAGTTGGATAAAAAATAAATATAAATTTATCACAAAATGTATATAGTAACTAGCTAATCTATAAAACTATAGATATCTATGACACTAGTGGGTCTAGGATATTCTTCAATTTCCTTTGTCTTTGAAGGGTCCACATAAATTCCATCACTTGTGATCACGTTCCCCAATAATGTGACTTCTTACATCCAAAAGTCACACTTTTTGAACTTAGAATCCCTTTTTTCTTTTCTTAATATCACCAACACAATCATTATATTATCATCATGTTCCTACTTAATCTTGGAATAAATGAGAATATAATTGATAAACACTACCAAAAATTTGTTGAGGTGGTCTCTAAAAAATATATTCACCACATCCATAAAGATTGTCGGAAAATTATTAAGATTTAAGGGAATTACTATGAACTCATAGTGCCCATAACTTGTTAGGAAAATAGTCTTTTAAATATCTTCCTTCTTCGAATTTAGTTGATGATATTCATAAAAAGGATACACCTTTGAGAATTATTTCACTCCTTTTAGTTGATTGAACAATTCATCAATCCTTCGTTGAGGATAATTTTTATTTATGGTGGTATTGTCGATATCTTGGTAATTGATATACACCTGTTTTGATCTATCATTCTTCTTGACAAAGAGCATTGGTGCACCCCTAGGTGATGTATTAGGGAGTATGAACCATTTTTTCAAATTCTCTTGTAGATACTTATTTAACTCCTACATTTCAATCAAGGACATCCTATATGGTAATCTTGAGATAGGAGTGGCTCTGGGTATGAGATCTTTTGAGAAATCTACCTCAAGAATGGGGGATTCCAAGTAACTCTTTGAGAAATACATCAATGTATTCCCTAACAATGGGTATTTCCTCAAGGTTAATACCTTCCTTTGACTCAACCATTTGGTCAAGGTATGCTTCTCTATAGGGTATCAACACCCACACTGTTGATGGATTTTCTGAAGAATATTCATAATCTTCCTTGCATTTTTAGAGGATCGTGGGATGATTTAGAATATAAAAATAGCTTTTTTTCCAATAGTTGAATTCATCTATATATAATCAAAGCCAATACATGTCCAATATAGCATCAAATTTCAAGAAAGGAAATATAATAACATTTTCAAGAAGAATCATCCCAAATATGATTATAGGAGAAGAGTCCAACACTTGGGTTGTAATGATTACACCACTATATTTTATGGATATCTCCAATTAAAGGTATCGGGGCTTCAATTCAATAGTTCTAGAAAACTTTTAGGATTTCAATGAATAAGTAGAACCCCAATAAAATAATACTTTTTCTATTATTTAGTGAATGGGTACCATACCTTGTATGAATTCATTTTCAAACTCCACTTCATTAGTAGTGATGATATAAGATTTCCCTTTCTCCTTTGACTTTTTTGATTGATGACACTGGTTTCCCTCAAGGACATGTGGTTTAGTTCACTTGCTTGCATAACACCCTTGGTCCCTATATATGAAGCATTAAACCATGGGTGGTGAATTATTATGTTCCTTCTTTTCCCCTATCATGTTGGTCATCTTCTTCATGTATATTCAATATTCATTATCTTGGTGTCCTTATCTCCCACATTTGATGAATTTCCCCATTCCTTTGAGGCAATTAACATGATTCTTCTTCCTACATTTTTGACATGTTGGTAGTCGGATCCTATTTCCCCATTTGTCATTTGACCCACAATCTTGAAACCTCATTCTTCTCTTATTATCTCCATAACTGTGGGACCATTCTTTGAACTCCATATCTACATTAAGAGAACATTTAACGACATCGTAAAAACTCACGAATTCTTATATTTCTAGATCATTTTGAAGGTGTATTTTTTGAAAAATAAAGAACATATCTATTTTTCTATCATTATTGATAAAAACCCCAAGGAATACATTTAAAACCTTATGAAGTTTTCATCATAAGTTGTGAAAACTTCACTTTCATTTTTCTTTAGATATATGAATTCTCTTTCAATATTTTTTTTGAAGAGTTCAAGGGAAACACTTTGTAAGAAATATTTTCTTAAATTCTTCACACTCCATATCTTCCATTTAATCATTTGGATTTTTGTTCTTTACCAAAGCCTACTATTGAATAACTTCTCCATATAAATGATAAATATCCAGAGTCACAATATCCTTATTAGAGAAATGGATCATAAAAAATATCTTCTTCATTGAGTTAACCAACTATTCCAATTCAAGTGGATTGGAAGTTCCACTAAACATCGATGGTCATTTTTTCATTAAGGACTCAATGGATAATTTATCCGTATTGGGTGAGTATGGACATTCCACATAGTTCATGTTATTATTCATATCTCGAGACAACTAGGTAATAATTCCCACAAATTTTTGAACTCAAACTCCCATGGAATTAGGTATCTCATTTGGATAATTCTTTCATTGTCACTCACCAAGGTTCTAGGCCTAGTTTCTCCTGATTCCTACCATTTTCTAGAATAGAACATGTTTGAACAAAACATAAGTCAATAAATCATGAGTAATTTATTCTTTTATGAACTTAACACTAAAGGAATATCTTATGGGATCTCTATGTCTACACTTTTCTAAAAATAGTCATCTAGGATGTTTTACCTATACATAGATTTATACTAAAGGCCTTTACTCTTGTTTTCTATTCATAATTCCCAAATTAACTAAACCATTCTTAGATACCAACTATAGTGACCCTAATATTTCATACATAAATATTACATCATTTTAAAGATAAAAAACATAATAGAGTAACAAATCTAGGATCCAAAAGGTTTATTTCTATAAAAAATTAGGCTCATAAATAACTTGTACATAATAAAACATAAAAAATTATTTAAATACTTATTCTTTATCCTTCTAAAATATCACATTATCATTAGTACATGCAATTACCTAAGGATATACATCAATGAAAGGGCTAAGATAAAAGCCCTGTAAGAGGATGAATAAAAAACTTGAATCAATATAACATGGGTGAGCATAATCATCATATCATAAGACTAGGATCATTATCAATATCATGAGGAAAAAATGTGATAAATTCAATGAATGTGGAAATGCCTAAAAATGAAACATCATGTTATAGTGGTCAAATTCAACATATAGTTGTGAATAAAGCTAGCATCATGTTAACACATAACATATGTGAATAATCAAAACATAATCACTGTAAACAAATCTAGCATCATGTTCACATATAATAAACATTATCTCATGAGATAAAACACATTACCCAATGCATTAGAGGGATATATAATTTTGGTCTAGTCATCACTTCATAATATTTATATAATCATCCATGTCACATAGAATGTGTAACAATCATTTCATGAAATAACCCATGGAAAATAATGGGTTTCATGAGGATTTTAAAAATTATGATTTCATAAATGAACTTCAGGTTCCAAAATTAAAAACGGAAAAACATATTTTCCATAAGAATCAACACACTTTAGTTAAGAATAAACAATTCAAGAGGAGTCAAATATGTGTTTTGGAAAGAATATTTATTTTGGAAAATCATTGTATTTTCCATGAAATCAAATAAAAAACATTTATATCCCCAAAAAGAAGAGGGAGGAATAATGAAATTAAATTTAAGGAACATTAGAGGAATATTTATTCCAAATATGTCATGAAATATGGATAACCCAATGAAAAGGAGTTGGGTTCATGAATCCCCTAACATTAATTCTTTCTTTATTTTGTCACTTTTACACCTCTTGAATAATAAACATATAATTTTTTAAAAACTAAAAAATATGTTAATTATAAACATTTATACAATTATTTATCAATTAAAATCATTTTATTATATTAATTAATTTCAATTGATGAAATTGAAGTGTTTTGATATCATGATGTTCTTAAAAATTTCTTGTTTCACTTTGATTTCTCAATATTCATTTAGAGTCATTTATAGAAAAGTATGATTAACTCTAGTAGATTATAGTAAATGTTATAAATTATTTATATATTATATATAATTAATAATATCCTTCTATGAAGGTGGTTATAAGGATTGTCTTAGAAATGTCTTCGTCGGTGGTTAATGTAACGCCCTGTCCCCAGTTACCCAGAGTCTGTGAATTATTACATAACATTGGCATGATCAAAAGAAAGATCAAGTTTCAAAAGACCAATTAGTTTAGTAGCCTTGGAATAACTAGATACATTAATGAAGGATACATTACATCATAAACTAAAAACAACAACATAGTCTCCATAGTCCACACTCATATCCCCTCATACTATCCCTGCAGGTCATTCATAAATTACTTCTTCATAATCCTAGGAAAAAAATAAAACATTGAAAGGTGTGAGCTCAGATGCTCAGTAAGGAAAACATTATTGCAAAAGCTTTCATAGATAAGAAAAACCACTCAAGACAATTTATAATTAAAACAAAAGCCTTTTAAAGATGAATTCAACATAATATGGCAATGATAAAATGAACTAATTACATTTACCTACTCACATGGATATTCTACTAGTCGAATGATCACATGAAATATCAATAAGCACTTTCATAATGATGGAATTCATAATGCCAGACTATCACAACCACATAGCCAAGGACTCGTGCCAAGACTACAAATAAGATTTATCCAAGGCCTTGTTCCAAGACACTAGTTTGTCGCATGAAACCTACCGATGCATCGAGGAGCTATAGCGGGCTCCACCCGTCACATAATAAGTCCAATGCATTCCTCATATGAACAGGTTTTAATATAACATAAACATTCGTATTAAAACTAGCATACGAAATGTCAATACTTTTACAACAAACCATGAATGGTATAAAAATAGAACATCCACAGTCAAACATAACCCATTCAATACAATATGGAAGATTGTATTGTATCACATTAACCTCAATCAAGAATAATTAAGGATGTTGACATAGATGCAAATAATCATCAAAACTATTTGAGAGAAATATCCCCCTTTTTCTTGAAAACATTTAAAAGTTAGACTATTTGTCAAGAAGCCATTTAAAAATAGATTTTTGAATCAAAGTGTCCCATACCACTTTGAAACTTTTAAAAAGAGTTATAATTTTAAAACTTTAATGTCCATATAAATAAATCCTTAAAAACATTTTTTAAAACTTGGACATTAATGATAAAGATTTAGAAGAATAAGTCTTTAAAACATTTAAAAATGGTATTTTAGTTAGAGATTCTAACCAAAAGAGCGAAACTTGAATACAAATAATTGAGGTAATCAAAACTTTGTAATATCATGAGAATAAAGGGATTCATGATATACTATGTCAAAGTACATTATATACACCACATAAAAGTGATTTGGTGTATAACAACAAAGAAGTCTCAATGGAATTTATATTGAGATGAAATATATCATAAAGGCCATATCCATAGGTTATGGATAAATAAACGACATAATTATGTGTGAAAAATATAAATACACTCAATATGATTGGATATTTAGTGTAAATCAATCATATGACATTCACACATATTCTTGTAAAAACAACACTAATGAATTAGATATTTAACTCAACAAATGGAGATTGAGTTAAAATTACTCTTAACAAGTTCATACCGGTCACTTGAGAATTTATCAATGGAGTGATTACATGTATCAAAATTATATCCACAGAAAGGGGAGTGGAAAATATGACATAAGAAAATGAATAGTAATTCCACACATAATCTTGGAGTAAATTAATCAATGAAGTATGCATAAAGCCGAATGAGTTGAAATTGAAATTTCAAATTCCCTTATACAATTTGGCAACTTACGAAACATACACCCATGAAAGAAGGATCATACAATGATGATATAAATATCCATAAATTATAGTATATTACACAATGAATACAATCATGGGCAGTAAGCACACCACATGCAATAAATAAGTGGTGAATAATGGAAATCTCACGAAATTAAAAGTGAGATTAGAAACCACTTACCTTGTTAATTTCCTTGGTTGGGGTAGGTTAACCTCCTGTATAATGGTGAAATAATTGTTATTTAATTATACAAGAATAATTTACTTTAATATGATATCATATATGTTCTTTTAACATTGATTTGTTAATAATGTCTTAGAATTATCGTCATTCCGGGTGCTAACGGGTTCATTTTAGTTTATATTCTTTGTTATGTGAGCCATATTTGTTATTAATGGGATGCATATTATTCATATCCAGATTTATATCAAGTCCTTAGATACTATTTTTAAATCATTAAATTATAATTATACTTGAATGGATATGATGGAGAATGAATCTCATCACGTTCATGGAGACGATAGTCCGTACGTACGCACGAGCGACAATATCATTATTTTGATATTAAAATATTATATAATTGGATCATATATCATATATACAGAATCATTATCATGTTATAATTATTATTTAAATGAGTTACACATCATTATTATACCCATCCAAATAATAATATATTGAATAACAATTACACCACGACGTGGAGACGGTAAGCTGTACGAACGCACGTATGGTGACATGTTATTCAGAGGATGGTTAGAATACTGAATATGGTTGTACCATATTTATAATAATATCACAGTTTATATATGATACTAGAGTTATTATTTTATAATTGTAATAACAAAGAAAGAAGAAGTGGAAGAAGAAAGGAACTTGCAAAGGGGTGGTGAAAATATTACCTCTTCTTCGGGTTCTTCTTTCTGATTTGATCAAAAGGGATCCTTAGGTTGGCTTTCTGATCAAAATAAGGCCTCTAGGATGTAGTGAGGGTATTTGAGAGAGTATTTGGGCAGGGGTTGGCCGATCCAAAAGGCATTGAAGGTGTGATGAAATGAAAAGGAGGAGTGCCCTTTTATAAAATGGGTGAGGGGCACCTTTGGAAAATCTATAAATATTAATTTATAATAAATTTATATTTGGTTTCTAATCGCTACAAAGTTGATTATTAAAAGGTTAAGGTGGGGATAGGTCGAAAACCTTTCATCAAATATAATTTAGACAGGTTTGGGTCACTATATTAACCTTATATTTTTGGTTTAACTCTTAGTTAATTAGTTTGACATTTACCATGTCACTTTGTATTTTTATATTATATAGTTAATAAACTTACTATATACATCCATGCGATCCCCAAGTGGTCCATTAATGATATAATGATCATTATATAAGTCTCTTGGCCGACCCTTAGATTTTTACGAATTTATTATCAATTAATAATATAATATTTGTTTTAAAAACTCTTTTATGTCAATTTTGACACTATTCAATAGTTATTTTTTGTGAAACACATAACAGAATTATTAATTCGAAAAAGTTAATTAAATCAATACTAATATGTCATGTTATCCTATAAAATTAGTGTAATTCCATAAAAGTATCATATTATATTTATTTGGTATTTATAATATCAATTATTCTAATTTTTCACTATTATGGTAATTACCACATCGCCATTGTGTCATAAATAAATTAACTTATTTAATGCCTAAAAATTATAAATAAAATAACATTATGTAGGAAATAGTTTTATATTTCTAATGAATATTTATAATCTAAGATCAAACATATATAACCCTATGTAATAATTGTTTTTCTAAACGATATATGTTTGTGTCATTTTTGTATTTATTTTAACTTAATTAAAATAAAGTGTCATTATCACTTACAAGTGGATCCATGGGGTCCCAAAATCGACCCAAATATGGCCATGGTCGACCATGTATCAACCAATAGGGTTAGGACACGTTTTAGGGTAATTTAGTATTATTATAATATTATTTTCTTAACCCTTGTTTACCAGATTTACCCTTTAACCATGGTAAATAAAATATTTACTGAAGTAATTATCCAAAATGTCTAACAATAAAAGTTACCTATTTACACAATTTGAACATCCTGATTCCAAATATGGAATCCATTTTTCCAAATTCAAAACACATAAGTGGCCGAAATTAATTTAAAATTAATTCATGTTGTTAAAACAAAAAGCGTGTTTTTAAGAGATAATAGCTATCAAAAGATTGGAACTTATTTATGTCTGGTTTAAATGTGAAATTATGCTCAATGACCCACATTGTATTACATGGTAAAAATATATTCTAAATATACTTTAAAACCACTAAAATTCATTATTTATCACTATTAATTATTTTGATTAAAAAAGTTGTTTTTAATTAAAATTTAGTAATTTTCACTATTCATAAAAATATTAAAGTTATCCGAAAAGTACCAAAATTTCACCCTAAGATAATTTCAATATTCCGAATCCAAAAATGAAGTCCATTTTGAGAGATAGAATTTATAAAATTTCAAAAAGTAGGTATTACTCTTCATAGCGGCTAGTTTGATTGATTATGGTGTGTTAAAATCTCGAAGTTGTGTACAATGCATGCCATTGAATTATTCGAAATAAAACGTATCATGGAAGCTTGGGGTGTTACAATTAATCAACCTTTAATGGGTCGTTGTTAAAAGAGAGGAATATAGAAGTATTACATTTATTTTTATCATAAATATGACAATTACATCATGTTAATATAAATAATATATTTTTAGATTATTGAATAATTATTTTTATAGTATATGGTTTTTAAATTAATTGGTAAAAAATTAAAGAGAATAAGAAAAAAGGGAAAAGTTAATAGAGACTTACTCTCTCCTCAATGTATCTTCTCTTGTAAGATGCCATAACATCTTTGGTGATTAGAGTTGGATTGCTCCAAAATGTCCCTAAGTAATGTAATTGGATTTAGATGGAGTATTTGGGAATATATTGTACTTTGTAATATTCGAGAGGAGTGTGTTTCCAAGGGAAGGGCGAGGGGTTATTTATACTTTAAGAGAGGTGTATTTTTAGAAGAAAATATTTAATAAAATAATATATCAAAGGAAAAAACATGTAATAGTGCATTTTTGACAAAATAAATTATATATAAATACAATATAATGGGTTTAATACTTTAAATCATCTTTATAATTCTAATTCATTTACTTATTAAAAAGAAAAGTGAAGAAAAAAAAATTGATATTTTAAGAAATTGCTTTTGAATTTAGGTTTTGGAAAGTAATTTTTAGGATTCAAAATTAATTTTATTGTATTTTAATGACTCATTTATGAAATTAAATATATAATGGACGAAAATAAATTTCTATAAAGTATTGTGTCAATATTATATAATGAATTATGTAAATTAAGATACATCGTTTATGTGAAAAACTA
Organism: Viscum album; assembly: GCA_963277665.1. Taxonomy (NCBI): domain Eukaryota; kingdom Viridiplantae; phylum Streptophyta; class Magnoliopsida; order Santalales; family Viscaceae; genus Viscum; species Viscum album. The sequence goes on along the minus strand of OY728148.1, from coordinate 954,357,715 downwards.
TATTTTTACTATTCACCTAAAAATTGAAGTATTTTAGAAAATTACCAAAAACTCACCCAAGGAAAATATTAACATGATCATTTAAAAAATTATATTAATTTAATAAAAATAAATATCTAAAATAGGAAAAATATAATTTTTAATAGAAAAATAATGATTTTAACAAAATACTTTAAAATAGAGTTTATTAAAAATATTCTTAATTTTCTTTGAGGTTTTTAATCAGGATATTTATTTTATTGAATTATAATATTTTTATTTACATAAATTAATCATGATAAATGTTATTTATATCATAATTTATTATTTTTTGGTAAAATTACTCTTCCAATGGTCAGGTTACTATTCCCACCGATCAGGTTACTATTCCAACGGTCACATTACTATTCCAACAGTCACATTACCTTATATATATACCACTCAATTATTTCATTCAATATTCAAATCCATTCCTCTCAAGGTTCTATATTTCCATTTTGAATAATGTCTATTGGTTTACTATAATTTTTGTTCTTTTATATATTGTTGGTAGTGGGTCCAGTAATTTTAGTAGATGAGGTCGATCCATATTTTCTCATTTTAGCTTTTATATTTTATACTTTTTGTCCAGATGTAAGGTTTGGAAATTTAATTATTTTCATTACTGATTAATGTAAAAATATTTATTAATATAGTTTTTTATTGGATTCTCTATATTTTTTATGTGTATAATATATAATATAATACAACACACGTTTATTTAGGAAACAAATTTTACTAATAAACATTATGTCATTACAATGGGGTAACACATCTCCCGCCTCAACCTAAATGTACTATAGAGCTCTAGCTACTTATCTGATGAGTAGTAGTTGAGTCCTTCCAAGACTCTAGTACCTATCTTACTCCCCTACCACTACTATACTATGAGAAGTTTTAAAAAAACTTATGAAATAGCCCATCCTGCCGCAAACATGGCACTCCAACGTGGTGTATGAAAACTATGGTTTATTTTGGTTTAACATTCTACACTGATGTACTACAATGAAATATGATCCTAAGACAACCAGTCTGATAATAATTATATGCAATAACTATATGCAATAAAGTGATAAATAGATATATTAATTAACTATTTAATATAATATATCAATTAACCTCTTTCAAAACCATGGTGAAATGCCTTAGAGCATGTAACACAACCATTCCATCTATATCCATATACCATGGAAAAATCAAACAATCAGGTAGCTCTCTTTGTATAATAATTTCATCCTCCGATAATCACCCTATATAAATTCATTTCAGTATGTGTCCCAGGGTGTATCCTGGTATATAAGCATTTCAGCAAGTATCACTGGGAATTGCCTACTATATAAGCATTTCATCCTCCAAGAAAATCCCTATATATAAGAATTTTAGCATGTATCACTGGGCCAAGCCTACTATATAATAACTAAAACACTACTAGGATATCCCTATATATAATCATTTCATCACCAACTCAACAAGTCGTGATATTATGGATATCATAATATCACATCATAAATCTCAATGGTTAATTATGAAAATTAGCGTTTTCTTTCTAATAAACTTTCATTTATCTCTCAAATGATCAACAGTCATATCAATAATCAATAATAGAATACCCAGGGATTCTATATCAAGCAATCACCTATGGTATCATTTCATACTCACCATTCTTTAAAAAATTAGCCAAGTTCTTTTTACTCAAATTTTTTCTCACCAAACAGTTATCCATAATCCAGGTTGCATCAACCATTGAATCTATAGGAATCCAATCCATGATTTACTATAAATCAAATAATTAATTGTAGTTCACATTACATGATTATAATCAAAATATTTCATATAATTCACAATTAAATATACCATAGGGTTATGTTTAGTCTCCATACCATTAACATGTGATTAACACAACACTTCTAATGACAAAATCCATTAAAGAAGAAGTCATATAAGATCACAAGAAGAACCTAGATTAACCCAAAAAAATATCAACTCCCAAAACAAAACACATTTTCCAAATATGTACACTACAATGAAAAGTAATGACGGGTGAGTAGAGGGAAACCATACTGAATAAACTCCCCAAGGATCGAATGTGAAAATGGGACATTTGGAAGGGGGGAAGATAATTAAAAATTTCCTAGAGATCACCCTAGGAACGAGAGAGGAGAGGCTATAATAAAAAATAATGAGATTCATAAGTACACAACACACTTTAAACTACTAGGTATGAGGAATACATGATGTGTAATCATTTCATGTCATGTATTTCCTCATTTTTAAGTTATGCTGGAAAAAGATTTTGCCCCAGGTTAATATTTATTTTGATCAACATTTACACAATGTGAATCAGGTTCACAACATGTAACCACATCACATCATAAACTAGTTTATGAAATGCATCTATAAATAGTTACATGTCATGTAACATATACACAACATATAATTTTTCATTGAATAGTTTTTATACTAACTTCATTAAAAGTGACCAAACCACCTATGATCCTTCTAAACTCATAGAAACCCCTAGTAATCCAATTTAACATATTTATACACTGAATCCATTAATTTAAATAGACATACATGCCTAAAATTTAGGTTACATTCTCCAAAAAAGGCTCTTTTTCATCAAATAAGCCTTAGTCACTAAGGGTTAATTACAAAGGAAATCCCAACAAAATATGTTCAATGAAAACATTAGAGTGGTACGTACCTAGAAAAATATGGGATCTTATAATGATCTTGGTTTTGGAAGGTTGTTATTATGTTTCATCCATTACAAAAAAAATATTTATATATCTAAACTTGATATATATGGATTTATTTTAATATTTTTAAATGAATGTTGCTTCTTTTATAAAAATAAAATTTGTTATGGTAAGGTGAATGTAAATAAATTTTGTTTCGTATTACACAAACCAAGTAATGGAAATTGATAATGAAACTACTTCACATAACTCGTGCCACACACAATTATGGCATCATTGGCTTCGTCATGTAAATGAAAAATGATTGACTAAGTTTTACCAAAATGGATATTTCAATTCCGTTGAACTAATACCAATTGGTATGTGTCACACTTATTTATATGGTAAAATGAATAAATCCCCATTTTGTAGAAAAGGTGAAAGGTCTAAATAGATTCTTGAATTAGTTCATACATATATCTGTGGACCTTTCCCTATTGAGGTGGTGGTGGGTTCTCATACATCATAAATTTTACATATTATTTTAGTAGAAATGAATATGTCTACTTAATGAGGTATAAGTCAGGTTATTTTGATAGATTCAAGAAAAAAATAATGAATATGGGAACCAAATTGGTAATATGATTAAGAAAATCGCTTAGAACATGGTGGAGAATATCTCAATCAATAATTCATTGATTACTTATAGGACTTTGGGATCCTATATTAACACACTCCACTTTATACACATCAGTGGAATGATATAAGTGAATGGAGGAACCACCTCTTGTTGGACATGGTGAGATCAATGATGAGTCATGAGAGTATTACATTATTCTTTTAGGGATTTTAATTACAAAAAAATAGCAAAAATATTAAAAAAAGATTCAATTAAAGTGACAAATAGTATATAAAGTTCCAAATGATTGAATAATAACTCAAAAGTGGGGTTGAATTAGTTGTTCACTTTTATAAGTTTCAATAATTTTGAAAATATTAATCCCTTAAACTTGTTAAAGTTTATATCCTTATCATCTTTTAGTAATTACTAATTTATGAAAAATTAGTAAAAAAAGTAAATAACATGATATTTACAATGTTCGACCTCAGTGTGATAACCTATATCATTTTTATAGACACTCTTATGGGTCTATATAAATTCACTAAAATGAATAAGTGAATACAACTTGTGAAAACTCCAATTAGACACATTATATATCATAAATGTAATGATTATACTTAATCCAATTATTATATAAATTTTTCTTACAAAAAATTGAGATAAAAAAAATACATTGTTCAAACTACACCACAAATTATCAGCTCAGAATCCTCATTATGATGTGGTTGCGTCTGATTCTCTCCATCTGATAGGGCTGGTTCTGATGGACGAAATCCAATGAATTCAGTCTGGTGGACTCAGTCTGATGAATCCATTCTCAATATGCATTACTCAAACTCTTCTCAAATGCTCAGTCTGATCTTACTCAATCCAGTAAACAAAAAATTTAGATGTCCAAACTTATAATTAGATTTAAATGTGGAAAGATAACTTTGACATGAATTATGTAGTTCTCTTCTTTTTCCACTCACATAAAAAAGATGAAAAGTATGAATATACATTTCTTCGATTTATAGGCATCACAAAAATACAAATTTATAAAACTAAAAAACTTTTTCCACTTACTCAAATTAAAAAAAATCCAATATCTATACATATTTTAATTTCAATTTTGACCACTTAAACTCTTTACAAATATTATGAAATCTTCTTATGTCTTCTTTAAAATAATTCTTCTCAGACTTCCTATCTTTTATTTGGTATGATAGAAATTACTCAAATCATTATGATGGAACTTCCTCATCTCATTATGATGAAAATTCTTCATCTCATTCTAAATTAAATTTCTTCATTAGAGTTAGTCTAATTAACTTTCTTTCTCAGATTCAGTGTGATTGACTTTCCTTCTCAGAGTTGGTCTTGATTGAATTTCCCTCTTAGAGTTTGTTGGATTGAATTTCTTCCTCTGAGTCAGTTTAATTAACATTCCTCCTCAGATTATACCTCATAGAACATCCTCAACTTCAATCCAATGGAATCCTCATAATAATATAATTATCACTATGATGGAATTTTATTTTTGATGAAAACTCCAATCTACCACTTTGAAATACATCAAACCTCGTCAACTATAACTCATTCAGACTTCTGAAAACTTCTATGTTCAGTACTTATGGATCTGATGAAAACTTTTTTCATGATTCCTAGAATAAATACAATCATTATGATTCCTCTATTTCTTAAAAATCTTTTATCATTATAGTTTTCTTGATTTACGAGAAGTTCAATATTATCAAAGTACTCTATGAATTATATAGGAAAGTATTACGACTTCCCTTACTTTGAACACCTTTTTTATTTCCAACCAATACTCAATATGATTGGTTGCACATATTCTCCCCCTTTTCCTCATAAGGATCACATCACAAGTGCTACATAGAACTTATAATATTGGAGAATTAAAAACTAGAAAAGAAATATTTGACTGAAGGATAGAATGATTTAGAAATTTCTAACTCTTGACATCACTTTCTTCATTCAACCTCTTTATCAACATTATAACTTTCTAACCAACATTGAATCCAATGAAACTTGAACTTCATGTCAATGGATATGAGACTGATGGTGTGTCTGATAAAAAACTCTAACTTTTTAATGAATTCTATGACCGGTGGTGATCAGTTTGATACTTTTCATCTGGTGTTTCTTAGTTCAATCATCTATGTCTATAAAACAACTTTCTCAAAAACAAAATTTTTATCCCACTTTATTTTTGCGTTCGAACATTCAGAAAATTTCACTTGTTTTTCAAAAACATTCTTTTATAAAATATTAGTTATTAACAAATAAAAATTTTATTAAAAAACATCACAAAGGTTCTTCAATCTCCCCATTCGTATTTTTTGACAACACTCATTTATATATTTTTCAACTCTTAGAAAATTTTCACAATTCAACTTTTGTAAACAACTCAAGTTTTTTGAATTTTACCAAAACACATCCTTTATTAAAAGAGTGTTTAGACACCACACTAATGTATAAGGTATTTTTTTTGAAAAAAATCCATCCCTTGGTGAGAAGAAAATTTTATAGCCATGCTAAGATAAAATCCCCCTAACTTTTATATTTTGTCACTTTTATTTTTCTATAAATTTTATTTTCCTCTCCCAAATTATCTGATAAACACAACTTCATATTCATAAAATAATGACAATTAAAAACATCTTACATAGTACAAAGTTGTTAATTTTTCTCCCCCTTTGTCAATATAATCCAAAGCATGGTAGGGGACTCCCTTACGAGTTTTCGAAAGTCATTATAGGAAGATGAACATGAATTTTCAACCTCAACTAATTAAACAATTATTTTGGAATTGACTTTGTGAAGATATCAATAATTTGATACTTCGTTGAGATATATTCAACCAAAACATCTCTAGCAGCAACATTCTCTTTTATAAAGTGAAACATTATATTTATGTGTTTTGATCTTAAATGTTGGACATGATTTTTAGAAAGATCAATTGCAATATGATTGTCATAAAGTGTCTTCAATAGTTTAGAAACCTTTACATACAAATATTCCAATTGAACTTTCGTCCACAATATCTGAGTACATACTTGAATAATCACAACATAATCTAATTCCACTTTTCTCAATGTTACTGAACTTTGTTTCATACTATGAAAATTACACAACATTCACCCAAGAAAAATGTTTCTCCTATGGTTGATTTTCTATCATTACAATCTCATGCCCAATCAATATTAGTATAAACATGAAACATTATCTCATAATTTTTTTTTATAATAATCCTTATGAATTTGTTCCATTGACATATCTCAGAATTATCCTTGATGCCAACATATTTGACTCTTTTAGATTACTTTGATAACTAGCACACAAATTTATAGCCTAAAAAATATCAGGCTTGAGGTTATAAGGTAAAGTATACATCCTACCATCTTCAAAAAGTCATTCTAATTCACACTTTTTCTAGAATCGTCTTTACTCATCATTGTCCTCACTCAGATAGGAGTAGAAACTTCTCTATATTCTATAATTCCAAATTTTTGTAACAATTCCCTTGCATACTTTTCTTAAGATAAGAAAATTTATTTTTTCTTATATTGAACTTGTAGGACAAGGAATAAAGTTAATTCTCACAACATTTACATTTCAAAATTCTTTTGCATTTCCTAAGAAAGTTATTTACAAAAATTTTCATCGTCCCCCGAAAAAATAATATTATCCACATGAACAATTACAATTAGAGTTCCAAAGTCAACATCTTTAATATATAAGTTTCAGTCAACTTTTCCTTTTGAAAAAATCACCATTCTCAAATAATTTTCAATCTTAGAATACCATGAATGTGATCTTGTTTTAGCCCATATAAATCATTCTTCAATCCAAAAACTTTGTTTTCATCCTTATCAAGTAGAAACCCAAAAGGATACTCATTGTAAACTTCTTCTTCAATTTGTCCAAATTTATATCTATCTGATACACATTGTAATTTTGAGGAGCAATCACTACTCAAAACATTATAATAGTTTATAACCCCTAAATAGGGGAAAATGTTTCATAAAAATATCCGCCTTCCACCTGTGCATAGCCTTTATAAAAAATCCTAGATTTTTTTTCTTGAAACATTTCCATATTCCTTCAAAATATATCTATAAACCCATTTTTTATGATAAAATTTTTATATTTGAGTCATAAAACCAGTTCCTGTGTTTCATTTTTCTCAATTTGATCCAACACTTAATTCATAGAATTCACCCATTAATTGTGTTAAATAGCTTATGAGACTGATTCTGGTTCAAATTTTGAGATGAGTGAACTTTTATTTTCTAATATCGGCTTTCTTATAGCCTAAACTAGAGCCTTCTAATTCCCCAAAATATTTGTAGTCTCAATTTTTTTTAAAGTAGGAAATTTCAGAGTTCCTCTTCCTTCTTCACATTCCTCATCATGCAATTCATCTGAATATTCATGAACAATTCTTTTATCACTTTCATTTCCATTTGGAAATTTCAGTTTTTATTCCTCAAAATCCCCATAAAATTTTGTTAAATAAGTTTGATTCTCAATAACTTCCACATAATATGATTCCGCCAAATTTTATAAACATTTTTTCCAACATTTGTAACTTCTTACATTGGGTGAATAATAAAATTTCCTTCCTCAGCTTTCTCATCAAACATTCCCTGATCCAAATTTGTTATTTTAAGAAATCATGGGATTCCAAAAACATTGATGTACTTAAATAAAGGTTTTTTCTCATATAAATTTTCATAAGAACTCATGTTGGTTTCCAAACATAAATGTTTTTCTAAACCTATAAACTAATACTAACAACTTCACTCTAGTAGAACTTTTAATGTTTTTATTCTTCTCACATGATTCTTCTCAATTCCACCAAACCTATATTCTTCCTTTCTACTAATCTATTTTGTTGTGGGGTATATAGAGAACTATACTAATGTTTAATACTATGATCTCCAAGATAATTTTCAAAATTAGTTCTTGTAAACTCAATACCATTATCCATTCTCAATTTCTTTATATAAACCCCCATCTCTTTATCAACTTCTTTTTTGAAAAACCTGAACATTTCTATAGGCTCTGAGTTGTGGTTCGAAAACATGATGTTTTTCATTTGAGGGAAATCCCATTAAAATTGATAAATTATAAATATCCTTTTTTTTATTAATGTCTCATTGACCCACATAAATTGGAATGAATATGTTAAAGAGGCCCAGTGGATGGAATCTCAACATTCTTATGACTTTTATTAGTCATCTTCCCTTTCTAACAAGTAACACAAAAATATTCCTCTATTATTTTCAATTTTGGAAAATTTTGTACATAATAAACATTAAAAAAAATCATTTTTTTCTTCCCATGTTGGAAAATTCATTGGCACCGCAACTTATTCTCATCTTTGGCACTTAGATAACAAGTGTTTTTAAATTCACTAACATGAAAAAGATTTACACTAGTTCTTCATCCTTTTGTGATAACTTTTTAATTTTTCACTAAGCACCATATAGTCCTGGTCCTGCTAAGACTCTATCAAAATTTCAAACTTCTACACAAGACACGACACATAAAGGAAAACCACATGTATGGGTGAGTTACCAATACTTAGTATGACACCTCGAAACCAAAAAATATACTAATAAAACTAATATTTTTCACATTTTTATATGCATTTCAATTGTTTTAACCCTCCTAATATATCAATTTGAACTTTTATTGATCAATTTTGGATTTATGGTGTGTTTTGATCTAAAATGGGAAATGTGATTAAATTATGGATTTTTGACAGATTTTTACGTCAAGGGTATTTTGGTCATTTATATAAAACTATAATTCCAAATTGAATGATTATTTTTATAGAATACTTATTTTAATTCCTTTAAATTTTTCTTCTATACTAGAGGCTTATTTGAATATCTAAAGGCCCGGAAAAATCATTGATGTTTGGAAATTTTCCAGGCTGACAGTGTGGACCCCACCTCAACAACGGATGTATAAATCAGGCTACACACCTAAAATGGAGTTGATTAGAAATGGATATGAAGTAGTACACATATATGCACTACCTAAATAAAAATCAGAGTGTTTTTCTCCCATTTTGGTGCCAAAGATATGTTATACATTGAAGGAACCTTCCTAGAAAATTAATCTAGAAAAAAATAAATTGTCAATAAAAATTACATAAATCCCTCTAGAACAGTCCAATAAATATGAAATTTTGAGGTTGAATGAAATAGTAATTTATTAACAACTTTTATGAATGATTGAATGTGTTAATCATCCATTTATATTGCCAAAAATGTCCAAACTTGAGGAGGACAATTTCTTCCCATAAAAGGAGGGGAGCTCCCACCTCTCATCTGAACACATTTTCCATCACATTTATTCCAAGTAACCATGGGGAGATATCCACCGAGGGAGGATGTTCACAAATCATTCCCTTATCATATTATTAATTTTTTTATTTTCTTTATTTTTTATATTTCAATTGTAATTTAGATTTTTAATAAATTCATGCATGGTTTTTATTTTTGTGATTTCTTCCACCCAACCACCATCCTTTATTCTCCATATTTTATCCTTATTTTCTTATTTTTCTTATTCTCATACTATCCACCATTATCTCTTAACCTAAAAAATGATATACTTACTCAATCCTTGGCTCGGGGGAGGTATGTATCAATTTAATTTATTCTACGGTAAAATTATTATGTTTTATTAAGTTTGTGATGAGAAAGATTAACGTCCACATGTGTGACGATAGCCCACCAGGAAACTAAAATCAAACTCATTTTTATTATTTTATTAAATTTTTTCCCTCCCTTATACTGAAACAAGCTCTTAATATAATGGATTTGAGCCATTCAGTGGTTGAAATGGCATACAATAGTGCCAATTCTTGGTAGTTGTCACACTCACAACTGAGTTGTTCCATCAACCTTGATTAAAGTAGGAGGGGATGTTAAGATTGCTAAATGAATTCATGTTTTCACACCAATTAATAAAATAATAGTAATTCAATAATGAGATCTCAAAATTGAATTATCAATCTTTATTTAAACACCAACAAGGAGAATGATGGAAGCCACAAACCAACCCATAAATTCACAGTTATTTATACACTAATTAATTTTTTTCATTGCATGTTAGTTTAATATTTTCATTAATTAAAATTTCATAACCTTCCTAAATTGAAAAAAATAATTAGTTTAGGTGAAATAAATTAAGTTAGTTAACCTATGAGAATGTTCCTCATGTGAGTCGAACCTGGTTATCCATTATACTACACTAGGAAAATTTAATTTCTTTTTACATTCCCTATGATAGGAATACATCACATAAAACAAAGGAAATACCTTCATATCTAAACATATATATTTCTACAACACATATAACAGAAATATCCAGATATACTTAACAAAGACACACATTCTAGAGGTAAGTCACAACCATGTTATACTAGTCTATGATTCCATATAGAATATTCCACAAAGAACTCACCTGAGAGAACACACTCCTGAATCTGATAGCATTGATGATGTTCGTCCAATATGTACTTTTTATTGGGTCTCTTCATGAGAAAGAGCATGATAATACTTTGAATAGAATTCAATACACAGATGAGGATCACTCTCAAGGCCATGGGGTGATACCAACAAATCAATCTGGATTAACCTACTAAGTAGAGGACTGACTCCCATGTAGTGTTGGGCATGTCGATACCAAGAAATTCACCTAGGACATGAATATGAATAGGGGATCTCACTCTGGGCCTCTTAGAGGGATTCCAACAACTCTATCTAGGAATTACTACTGAAGGGATCGTTGTCCCGGGAGTAAAAAATGATTGCATACTAACCCTCATGGAAAATATAATGGTAAAAAACCCTAACAAAAATTTTCCAAGATATAGTGTACAAGGGCTCCATGATATGTAAAAAAGAGTACACATTGTGTAGTTGGGGTCACACTCCTTGTCCCTTGAACCTAGTTCTTACCCATGTAAATGGCTCATCTCATCAAACTCTGTCCATGTAGTAGTACACACCATGTATGTATCCCATTTAATCTAACCATGTGCTAGTACACGTCACCATCCTATTCATGTCTTCTCAAGTACCAATCCAAAGCTTAGCCTGTGAACATAGTCCCATGTAAACAGCCTGTGTGATTCTTGAGTACATGCCGAGTGACCCAGGTGATACCACATGATATGTTAAAGGGGACACATTCCATGTGATATTTAACATCATATGGAAACCCTAATCGCAGCTCATGTGGCCCCAAAAAACATATAGATCAAGAATAAACTTTATGTTGTTCAGGATTTTTCAGAATCCCATATCTACTACCGCATTTGATCCAATGCCTCTAGATTTCAATCTGGTGAACGTTTCACCATAATATGGAAGATCCAAACTCATCCAATACTTTTTGTCGATGAAGAATGCATTATGCCATAAAATCTACTCAAAAAATGAATCAAATTGTCATTCCTTGTTGTGTGTTGAAGAATGGTAAATTGGGTATCCTCTGTCATCTAAATTGCTTTGTCTCCATCATCACATCTATGTCAGGCTATTCCAATCTTAGATCTGCGCTATCGGATCATTTCACAATGAAATGGGTACGCCATGATCGATTGGTCGAGAATGCTCGCGACAAACGTTTAATGGGGGGAGAAAATAACAAGAACATATTGGAGTAACAAACCTTGATCGATGTTCATTTTTTTCTTGATCCATCATTATTAGAATGAAAATCTGAATTATAAAATAAAAAATATATTTTCCCATCAAAACCTCATAAAATAAACTCATCCCGCATAATGATCAAACCACAGATCAATATTTTCATTGATTCATTCATGTCCATTGTATAAATCAAGAATGGGGAAGAATAAAATAAAAATACATGCCCTACCTTGATTCAAACCAATCACTAATGAATAATGGGGTTGTGTCGTGTTTTTTGGTGAGATCCTTTGAATATTTTTTGCATCGATCATTGATCGAAGATCCTATCGCCATTCATCTGAGAGGATTCCATAAAGCTATCTCCAATTGCTCTCCAATGGTTCCAGGGTTGTACTGCTAACCATAGTATTTCTCCATAATAGTTTATTTAAAGTCCATCAATCACCACATCAATAAAAATTAAATAAAATAATTTATTAAATTATTTTTTTCATTTCCACGTCTGTGATGACTTTTCTACAAATGACCCATACCGACTAATGTTAAGTCATTCCTAGGGTAAACCTCACATTCTGAACTGAATCGTACAATCATATTTCTGATCAGGGTATCCATTTTGAAGTTATTACACTTTTTCATGGAAACTATGAATGCATGCTATTTAATATATTTCAAACATTTATTTTTGGTACAACATCCTCAGAATCGCACAGCGTCTCAGTGCCTGGCTTCGCAACTAATCTATATAGTATCCAATAAAATAGTGTATGGAAAATCTAAGTCATTATAGTATGACACCACTAATCACAACTAAAACAATATCTAATAACTAGATAGTGTATGTAATTGTATAAAGAAATAATTACAATGCATAAGTAAATAGTTATCACATTATCAATTAATCTTTATTTAACTATATAAACCTTTGGGTTCCTGTAGACACTCATACCTCAATCCAGGCTTCAACTTTGTTAGAGGATGAAGTATGTCTGAGGGTTATCATATCTTATAATTCCATTGTAATCATTCAATTCCTACTCTGAAATTTGTTGGAGCCTAAAGTATTTATGAGGAATATCATATCTCATAATTAAATTGATATCATTATTTAATTCATATTTTAATTCAAATGTTACCATTCATACATCACACAATATAATGCCTATGTTTCTATTATTTAATTCAAATCTAAATGACCATGTTACCATTCATACCTTACACATTAGAATAATCTTGTTCACATTCTCTATTTCATAACAAAATTTCCATGTTACCATCTATACCTTTCACATTATAATGACCACGTTCCCGTTATTTAGTTCACAACTAAATGACCATGTTACCATTCCTAACACGAAATTAATTCAAGAATTAATTATACACATCAATTGCATTACTAATTCCAAAATTAGTTAAACATAACAATTCCATTAGTTAATTAAAAATTTAACTAATCATATAAATAACATTAATTAATTCAAAAAATAATTAATCACATAAAATATATTAATTAATTCTAAAATTAATTAATGACTTAAATTCTATTAGTAAATTCAATAGTTAATCAACCACACCAATTTTATTACTAATTCAATATTTAGTTTATCACATAAATCCCCTTAATTAATTTCTTAATTAATTGAGTACGTAAATACCATTAATTAATTATTCAATTAATTAACCAATATCCACAAACTAAAAATCACATAATTAATTCCATAATTAATTATCTCAATCGCAATCTCAATAGATCATAACTATTTCTACAATTAATTATCTCAATCCTAAAATCTTAATATCTAATAATTAATTCTACAATTAAGTATCTCAATCTATAATTCCCAAAATCCACAATTTTTTATCTCCTCAATTAATTACTTCAACAAATTATTTAATTAAATTAAGAACATAATTTCTAAACATCTAATAGAAATTATAAAATTAAATACATGTATTTTAAATAAATACCTTGATATTTGAATTATATACAACCTACCTCAATTCGTTGATGAGCGATCAGCCAATGAAAATCCTCTTAATTTGAGTGGCACAATTATATAGAATGAGATTCAACTTTAAAACCCTAAATCAAGATCAAATCAATCAAGATCTCTTAAATATATATATAGATTTAAAAAACTAGTTCCAGATTCACAAAAAACATTTCTATATCTAATCAAATTAGGAAGAAAATCCCCTTTCTAGAATAGGATAATAAAGGATAAGGAATAGGAAACCAAGTGAGGTAAGATCCTTTGATAGGGAGGGGTGAAGATCCTCAACCCAGGCTTAAAATAACAAATTAAAAAGGATTTTAATTATTTTAATCCATAAAGGATTTTCTAAAATCATGAAATATTATCTTGGGTTAAATGAGGATCAAATAGGATTTAAATGGGGGTTTTGATGATTAAAAATCTAATTTTTTGGTGATTTAAAAATTCATGCATGGTTAGTTAGGATGGGGAGCCCGATTTCTCCTAAATGTGTACCTAAATGTGAACCTCTCTTATGGGGGTTCATAGTTTCTCATAATAGGGTGTACAGATTGAAAAACCATGTGTCAACCATGTAATTATTCTTTGTCCAAGGTTGTATGGTTTTCTGGGTAGGGGTGCACGATTAGGGAAAACCATGAGCCAACTATGCACTACCCTTCTCCCTTCAATTTTTCTCAATTTTTCACCCAAACACACCCCAAGGTAAAACCCAACCCAAGTAAACAGAAACTGGGAAAAAATAAATACCTGAAATTAAGACCAAGTCAACTTCAGTAAAGGTTGTGATATTACAACCTCACCACCTTATAACATCTTATCCTTGAGCTGCACTCCCAAGAATCTCTGAGATTCTGATTCAAAAAGATTAGGACAATGATCCCAGATATCTTCTTTCCTTTCCCATGTCTCCTCCCACACATTCCCATGTTTCCACAATACAAAAACTATAGTCATGGTCTTTCCCCGCATCACTTTATCACTGCGATTCAACCCACATATTAGATGCTCTTCAAAGGAAAAATCTATCTCAATCTCAACATCATCCATATCGATCACATTAGAAGGTTTGGGGTGATACCAACCTAGTTTTGACACTTAAAAACATCACACATAGCACTGTATCTCTATGGAAGATCCAATCGGTATGCTGCTAGCTGGATTCTCTCCACCACCTCAAATGGTCCAACAAACTTGGGTGCCCACTTGCCCTGTCTCTATATTCTATAGTGATTGAATCTAGGAAACACCCAAATGAATACATCATCAACCTCTGTAAACTCTAGATGTCATTTATTTCTATTAGCGTATGACTTATATCTACTTTTGGTCATATACATATATTTTTGAATCAACTGTACATGATCTAATGTGTCCTACACGCGACTCGGCCCCAACAACTTAGAATCACTTACCTCCATCCATACTACAGGTGGTCTTCATGGCCTACTATAAAGATCCTCACATGGTTCCATCTATATATTTTCCCAATAATTATTGGTATGGGTGAACTCCACTAGTTCTAGGTGATTCTCCCAAGACCTTCTGAAGTTTAGAACACATGCTCACAACATATCTTCAAGCTCATGTATAGTATGCTCTGACCACCCATCTGTCAGTGGGTGGAAATTCATACTCAATAAAACCTACATACCAATCACCTTCTGCAATCCCTATAATAATCAAGAAGTAAAACACATGTTTCAGTCTGAAACAATATTCTGTGGCACCTCATGCATACAGAATATCACCCAAACATACAAATATCCTAACTTTTCTACTGAGAAAGTCTTCCATATATTCATGAAATTCACTACCATTTTTAGTCTATACACAATAACCCAAATAGAATTATTCTTCTAAGGAATCCTCGGGAGAGCCACCATAAAGTCCATGGTCACTTTGTTCCACTTCCATTTTATAATGTCCAATGACTATAGTAAACCTATTGGTCATTAATTCTCGGACTTCACCTACGGATAGGTTTAGAATCATGTCACAAACCTTACTATTTTCTTTTTCATTTCCAACCATCAAAACTTTCTTTTTAGTTCACGGTGCATTTTGGTCACACCTGGATGTACCACCCACATCAAAGAATGAAACTCACACATCAGCTTGTCTCACATTATTTTAGTTATGACAACCTGATTCCTAACATTGATGACTTCTTCCTCATCTTTGCTCCAATCAGAAGGTGACTCCCCACCTTCAAGGTTTTCCCTCAAGGTAAAACATTATAAATCCACATACATCCTATCTTAGATCTATCACAAAAATGTATACTCCAATGAAACTAGTACGAGAGTCATCTAATCCTAACTCTCCTAAACCACAATGTGAATCTCATCCAGCAAATCCCTCATCAGCCACTCAGAACTAGACCCCTGAACCACCTGAGTTTCAGTCTTCCTTCTCAAAGCATCATCATCAATGTTCCCCTTTCTAGGCATATATGTTGGCTCAAAATTTAATGACTACATATACTCAACCCATCTCTATTATCTAAGATTCAAGTCTCACTATGAATATATGTACTTTAATCTCTTGTGATCAATATACGCAGTAAACCAATTTCCAAATAGATAATGTCCCCAACACTTTAAAACATAAACCATTATACCCAACATTAGGTCATATGTTGGTTAGTTCGGTTCACGTGGCCTCAAATTCAAAGACCCATAAACCACAAATTGATCTCATTGCATCAACACAAATCCAATTACAATCCTAGAAGTGTCACAATACACTGTGTAATTCTCACTTTTCTCGGGTAGGATCTGTATTGGTACTGATGCCAAAATCATCTTCATCTCCTAGAAATAATTATCACAATCTTATGACCAATAAAACATTATCCCTTTTTTGGTCAAGCCTGTCAGCAATGTTTCCAATCGGTAAATGTCCTGAATGAACGTCTAATAGTATTCATAAAATCCTTGAAATCTATGGATATCAAACATGCTCTTGGGATGATCTAAAGAAACCACTATCTAAACCTTCTCTAGATTTACCAACACACATTACTCTGAGATGATGCTACCCAAGAAGTGTACTTGATCGATCCAAAAAATTGTACTTAGATATCTTGATGTATAGCCAATGATATCTTAGTGTACTTTGAATGATATCAAGATGTTGGTCATAATAATCATGTGTCTTAGAGTGCACCAAGATGTCTTTTACAAACACTACCACAAACTGATATAGGTACATATTAAATATTTTGGTCATTAAGTCCATAAACATTACTGGTGTGTTCGTCAACCCAAGCACTGTTATGATGAAATCATATAGTCCATACGTGCTTCTAAATTCATCCCTTGGTATATCATAAGTCTGTACTCTCTATTTAGGATACCCTAATATTAATTCAATCTTTAAGAACACACAATCTTATCTCAACTGGTCCAATAGGTCATCGATATGGGGGAGAAGAAACTGGTTCTTCACATTCATCTGGTTCAACTTTCAGTAATCAACACATAAGCATAAACTCCTATCAACCTTCTTTTCAAACAACACTAATGAACCCCAAGGCGACATACTTAGATAAATAAATACCTTATCTTCTATGTCCTCCAGCCGAGTCTTTAGATCTTGTATATCTTCTGATGCCATTCTATATGGTGGAATAGAAATCATCTATTACCCCAGTTTGAGCTCACTGCTAAATTCCACATCTCTCTCCAGTGTAATCCCTACGAAATATTAAGTAATCAAATCCTAAAACCTATCCAATAAGTGTGAAAATAAATCTCACTTTACACCTCCATCATCCATAAATAAACTAGAAACATGGGTTGTGATCTCTCCTATTTGATGAGTAACTGTCCCTACTCGGAACGCCTCGATATCCCACTCTCCAGAGTGAATATATTTGTAACCATTAGAAGATGTAATGGTCACTCTCTTATGGTAAAAAACAATGTGGGGAAAATATGATACTAACCAGTTCATACCCATAATTAGTTCAATGCCTAACATGTCTATGATATAAAGATACCATAGAAATAGATACTACTCGACCTCAAGAGTACACCCCTTGAATAATAAAAATGACTCTTGACTGAACCCCATGAGGTGTGTTTGTCGTCAACACACCACTCACGAACTCTATCACGAGGCTCAAACAATTAAAAAGTTTTGAAGAAATAATGGAATGATAGGCACTGATATAAAATAAGGAACTAGATGTAATAGAAGATAAAAAAATAGTACCTCTCACTATCAATGGTCCAGCCATTATATCCACAAGTGTGGGGTGAATAGAATGCAATGGTCTTACCCAACTTCCCCATGATGAAATCTAAGTCCCCTATACTATACTACTCTACTAATATGAGTGATAAAACCCTAAAACTCCACATACACTACCTTTAACACCTTGTCTAGTAGAACTCCCGATGAAAGACTGATATGGTGAATAATATCCTCTTCCTGCACTCTGATTCTAACTAGCTATACCCTTAGTACTCATCTATCACTGGGTCCTGTAGAACTTTTGTAGATGTCCCATATTTCGGAAAGACTGTAACTATATTGGTTGTTTAGGTAATTATCTTCAATAGATTTCTAGTCTACCACACTGGTGATAGATCACTCAATTAAGCTCCTATGCAACTGATCCCTCTTTTTAGGTACTCTGTTTCCCACTACCTTGGTTGATGTTTTCATCGAAATGCTTCCAACTCTCAAAAGATGTACCTTCTAATCATCCAAATTGAACCACCTTTCTTACACTGGAAGCCTCTTCAGGTTACCCATATCTATGAGATCCTTATCCACCACCTCAGCAAACTCCTTTAACTGAAAATGGTTAACTTGGGACTTAATCTCACATTTAAGCTCATCCTAAAAATATCTCGTTGTAATTATCTCATCCACTGCCAATGCTGGAGAAAAGTGTTGCAAATGTGTAAAGTGTCCAACATAGTCTGTCACATAAATACTCTCCCAAGTAAACCTCGTGAACTTAGCTACTTTCTCCAACCTCAGTATCTATGGATAAAGGTTCTCTAGAAACATATCTAACAGTTCCTTCCATAACATGCCATTAGCCTATACAGTCCACGCCTGAACATACCACCATTGATTCACTTAACCTCATATCGTGTAAGCATCCAATATGACCATCCTCTCTATAGGAGTCTCAAAGTGGTCAATTATAGTCTCAATGGACTCATCCCAGAAATCATCTCTCTCAGGTCCACACTCTCTAATAAAATCAGGAGGGTGTTGAATTTGTAACTCCATTTTTAGATAAAACATACTCTTCACAACCCACCCTGGGTCTCTTCCCATGAATTTCATGATGTGGGAAATGTTCTCTTGGAACTGCTCCCTGAATTCCTCACCTGACACAATTGGTGCCTTAGTTCCAACTACTAGTAGATCATCTCTAGCCATATCCTCATGTTATCCTCTTAACAAGCACCATCATAGAGAAATATCAATACCATTACAAATAGGTACCTTAGGACACCTTTTACAAAATTAACACATTTAAGGTAAAATACAATATTCCACAAAAAGTCATTTCCCCAAACCCTACCACATAGTCAAAACGGAGGTGTTATCACTACCCTTAATAATCTTACTTCTTGGTCCTAGATAACAAGGGTAAACACATTCTAATTATTCATGTTTCTCAATTAGACACCCATTTATTCTCATCTTACATCATTCTACAATCATTATAAATTTCATGTTAGGTTCCATTTTCATTTCAATTTCACAAGTAACGAAAGATTGTTCAAGTTCAATAACTTACCCATAACCCATTTTTCTATGTGTTCCTAAAATGATGCATGTCACAATAACCCTATGTTCCTAGAATGATGCATGTAACTCAAATCTTGTGCCATACTGGTCCATGAGTCAAAACCTAGAAAAAATTAACATCAATAATCCCAACACACAACAAGTGTGTCACCTATGTAGAAGTAATAGTCAACTGTAACAGCAAATTGGAATAACAACAATCCCACCATGGGTACTTGGGTTCTCCACCATACGTGGGTTTGCTACTCCCATGCATGAGATCATAACCAAGGCCTGACTCTTTCTATTTTCATGTCTACCTTTACCAAATAGTAATAACAAATAAAAAGGAAAAGAAAAATGGACTCTAATACAACATTGTAATGTCCTGACCCAGGTGCCACACATCGGTGCCTCAAGTAGGTCAGTCCCATGACTCCAGGTGTGCCTCCTCGTATGCTAAAGGATACTGAATAGCAGTGATGGTCTAAAATATCGATAATGGGGAGACTATACCCCCTTTTATCAGATTAAATAGACTAGAAAAAAAATAAGAAACAATAACTAAATAACATGTAATCATAACCCGAAATAACAGGCATCATGAGATGGCTAAAAGTGTAAATACAATATCAAAACTAAAGATGAAAATATTCCATGCCAATGTACGTGTCAAGTGTCTAAAACTAAACACAAAATAAATACACCGATGACACCCCTAATTGTGTCCCGAATCATTTCTAGTTCCCTCATCCATGCTCTATCCCATATCATCCATATAACAATGAGATTTTTCCCTTAATGTATCCAGAAAAGACAATGTCTATTGGGGTACTAATAAGGAAGCCCGAGTAGGGTGTGAGTACAGCTCAGTAGGCCACCACCAACAGTGTATAAAACAATATATAGTTAATATAAAGTATATAAAGTTGTATAAATACATAATTACAATTCATAAGTAAATAGTTATCACATTATCAATTAATCATTATTTAACAACATAAACCCCTAAACTCTCATAGACACTCATACCTTAATGCTTACTTTGGCTCATTCTAAAGCCCGAAGCATGATGGATTGGGGCACATGGTTAGGGAAAATCATGCCCCAACCATGAATTTATCTTCTCCCTTCTAATTTTCTCAAATTTTATCCCAAACACACCCCAAGGTAAAACCCAACCCATAGTATTCTCAAACATGAAAATAATAAATACTTGAAGTTAATCTCGAGTCATATTCAGGAAAGGTCAGGAACGTACACAAAGAATTTCATTTACTCTCATGAAGTATTAATCAATGGATTCTTTGTCTCTCATTCTTATGTCTTCATTCTTACTATTCCAAATTTCTATCTTTTCTTCCTTCACTTTAGTATTCCCATTGAATATACTTTCCAGCTTATCCCACAAACTCTTTAATGTTCTGAAACACATCACCTTCATATAACAATTTTATGATAAAGACATAAGAATAGAATTTCTAGCATTTACATAAACTTCTATATTTATTTTATTAGTAAAAAACATTGTATAATCTTTCTTAATATTTATAAAACCAATTATAGAAGCATCAACAACTTCTAGGCCAAAATATTGGAGATAGAGAATCATCTAATTTTTCCATCCTTAATAATTTTTTCCATCAAAAGTATGAATTCCTCTACTATTGATAGAATTTATATTATCCATGATAAGGATTAAATAAGGGAACCTTCCCTATAATACCAATTAAATATTCAAAGGATTAAATATCAACTTAGAAGGGGGTTGAATTAGTTGGTCACTTTTATAAGTTGCAATACTTTTAAAAAACATAATCCTTGAAACTTGTTAAAGTTTATATCCTTATTTTCTTTTAGAAAATACCCATGCATGAAAATGTAGGAAATCAAGTAAATCATGTAAGATTTAAAAGGTTTTTCCTCGTTGTGAGAACTTACATACTTTATATAGCCACTATTGTGGGTCTATATAAATTCTCTATAGTGAATAAGTGAATACAACTCGTGCCAACTCATCCAAGATAGCTTCTATGTCTTAGTAGAAATTATTATACTAAATCACATAACCTTGACATTTTCATTACAAACAATTGAGCAAAAATAAAATAATAAATACTTTCTTGAAACTTCTCCACGAATTCTCTATCTATAATCCTCAGTACAATGTGGCAAGGCCTGATTCTCTCATTCCGATGGGGATGGGTTCAATGGACTTAGTCCAATGAATTTAGTCTAATAGAAACATTACAATGAACCCATTATCAATATATATTACTCAAACTCTTATAAAATTCTTAGTTAGATATTCCTTAGTTCAGTAAACAAAATATTAAGATGTCCAACCTTATAATGAGGTCTCAGTCCAAAAAGAAAACTTTGACATGAATTCTACAGTGCTCCACATTTTCCAATCTCATAAAGAAGATATAAAGTTCAATGGATTGATCTTATATTAATAGGAATCCTAGAAAGGAAAAGGAAGAAAACTAGAAAACTTTTCCTACTTAATTAAATTCAAAAACATCAAGATCTATGCATTGTTGAATTTTAATTTTGACCACTTAAACTCTTCACAAATCTGTTGAAATTTTATTGAGTATTATTTGTAATTATTATTTTCAGACTTCATATATTGTCTTTGGTATGATGGAACTACATTAGCTCATTATGATGTAACTTAATTAGCTCATTAGGGTGGAACATCCTCAACTCATTAGGACGGAACTTCCTCATCTCATTCTGAATTGACTTTCCTCATTAGAGTTAGTCTCGTTAAATTTTTTCTTAGAGTTAGTCTAATTTACATTTCTTCCCAAAGGCAATCTTGATTGAATTTCCTTCTCAAAGTCATTATGATTGAATTTCCTCCTCAGAGTCAGTCTAATTGAATTTCCTCCTCATAGATAGATTGATGGAGCATCCTTAGCTTTAGTCTGATAGAATCCTCATAACGATGGAATTCTCATTACGATGGAAATTGAATTCAGCAACTTTGAAATTCATCAAACCTCACTATCTATAACTCATAAATACTTCTAAATACTTCTTTTCTCAGTACATCTATATCCGATGCAAACTTTTTATCGATTCCTATAACTAATAAAATCTTAATGATTCCTCCATTTCTCCAAAATATTTTACCATGATAGTATTCATGATTTATGATAACTTCAATATTGGAAAAGCACTTCTTGACTTGCATAGAAAATTATTATGATTTCAATTACTTTAAAAACCTTGTTTCATTTCAACCAAAACACAATATAAATGGTTTCACCTATTCTCCCCCTTTTCATCATAAGTATTGTATCACAATTGTTATAGATAGTTTATGATATTTTGGAATTAAAAACTATAAAATCATCATCCGACTGAATGTTAGAAAGTTTAAAACTTTATAACTCCTAACATCACTATATTAATTCAAAATCTTCAACAACATTCTGACTTTATAACCAACACTGAGTCGAATGAAACTCGAACTTCATGCTAATGGATATAAGACTAATGATGTGTCTGATCAACAACTTTATTATTCTAACAACTTCTCTGATCGGTGTTGCATAGTTTGATACTTTCTGTTTGGTGCTTTTCAATCTGATCATCTGTATCCCAAAAACAACTTTCTCTAAAACAAAACATTTCTCCCTATTTATGTTCAGTTTTGAAAATTTATAAACATTCACCAGTTTTTCAAAAACAATTATTTTCCAAAAGATTAGTCCTCTACAAATACAAAACTTTTTAAAAAAAATCACGAAGGTTATTCAGTATACCATACCATTTATGAAATGGAAAGAAACCTATGTTGTCATACTTTCATTTTTTGGGTGGGAAAGCAGTTTTAATGCATATATTAGGAAGAAACATTAAACTTGAGGTGTAGTATATGACTTTATAGGATAACTCAATGAAACAATGGGATATTACCAATATGAACCCTTAGAAAAAAAATTAATAGTGGAAAGACATTCCGTATTCCTTGAGAGGGAAAACATCTCTAAAAGTGATGGTGGGGTGGAGATAGAATTAGATAAAGTTGAGAGTCAAGGTACATAAGACTTGTCATAGGAACAGGTTTTATAAATCCCCGTTTATGATGAAACTATTCAAGAGACACAAGTAATGTGTGGGAGTATAAGAGAGGTTAGATAACAAGAATGGTATGGTTTTCTTGTCACCAAGGATGGTGACTAATTATTAGTTTATAATAATGATCCTATAACCTAAAAGGAAGCAGTAAGCGGAACAGATGTTTCCATGTGAAAATAATCCATCAATTCTAAAATGTATTCCATCTACCAAAATCATGTCTGTATTTTGGTAGATACTACAATGGATGTAAAACCCATTGGTTGCAAGTTGGTATTCAATAACAAACTAGACATTGATGGAAAATTCAGTACATATAAGGTATGAATAGATATAAATGGATTGAAATAGAATCAAGAAATTTAATGAGATAAAACCTTTTCACCAGTTGTAATGTTGAGATCCATCAAAATTATACTTGACATTGAGGCTTACCGTGACTATGAGATTTGAGAAATAGATGTCAAAAATGCCTTACGTAAAGGAAACCATCATGAAGATGTTGATATAAAGCAACCTAAATGGTTTATGACTCAAAAGGATGAAAATATATACAAATTAAAAAATAGTCTATTTATGGATTAAAACAAGTATTTGGGATATGGAAAATTCATTTTTGATGAATCTATAATAGAATGTGGTTTCATAAAGAATGAGTGTGATACTAGTGTCTACAAACAATTTTGTGGAATTGCATTCATTTTTTTTAATATTATATATTGACGAAATATTACTTATAGGAAATCAAATACCAGTCTTACAGTTTTTGAAGATGTCGTTGAATAAATGCTTCTCTATGAAGGACTTGGGTGAGACATCATATAAATTTCGAATCAAGATATATCATGATAGATCCATGAATTTTCTCAGCCTAAGTCAATGTAAATACATTGATAAGATACTTAAGAGATTTGGTATGGAAAAATCCAAGAGGGGATTGTTTCCAATGTCACTTGGCATTTATCCTTCCAGGAAAATTTTTCCTCAGATACGTGGGGAAATAAATAGAATGAAGAGGACTTAATAAGAATTAGTGATTTGTTCATTCATGTATATTATGATATGTACTAGGATAGATGCTTCCTATGCATCAAGTTCAGTATGAAGATATCAAGATGATCCAGTTGACCTCTATTATAAGGCAGTCAACAGTATATTTAATTATTTGAGGTGTACAGAGGATATGTTTCTAGTTTATGGAGCATATAGGGAACAAGTAATCAAAAGATATAAAGATTATAGTTTTCAATCTTATCAAGATGACATGAAGTCACAAATGAGATACATATTCACTTTGAATGGAGGTATTGTGAGCTGGAAGAGATCAAAAAAGGCTATGGTCATAGATTTTACAGTAGAGTCCAAGTATATTGGGACTTCTGAGGTAGCTAAATAAGCATTATGGATGCAAAAAATCATCCAAGATCATGAATTGGTATATAATAGTAAATATCATGTTACACTCTATTGTGATAATATTGTAGTGGTGTCTCTCCTAAAAGAGCCAAGTACACATCAATGGACGAAGCATGTACTTTGGATGTATCATCTCGTGAGGGTTTTTTTAAGAGAGGTGAGGTTTTAGGGAGAAGTATTTCCAAAGAAGAAAATATATCACACCCCTTGACTAAAATATTTACTCACCATAAATATGATTATTAAGTGAGTTCAATTGGAGTGAAATTTATAGGTTGTTGGATCTTGTCCTCAAGGGAGTTTCTTGGATTTAGTGTCCTAAGATTAGCTATTTGTAGATTAATTACAAGTATGTTTGATATATTTAATATTAATAAAACATATTATTACATATTTTCCATTGTTCTGTAAGACTCTAATGTAATAATTTCCTAGAGTATATTTCACATTGATAAGGTCATAGCAGTTCTCTGTTATATTGAGAACCTTGAAGTCTTATGATGATATTCTTAAAGAATGTCTTCTCATGGATAACGTACTATGATGGGACACATAGTTCATAGACTGTTAAGTGAGTGCACTCATAAGAGGATGAGTCTTAGTATCATGAAGTTCTCACATGGTAATCACCAATAGGGGAGATTATGATAAAGAATCACAGGTACAAATTCCACATGTTTTGGTGTCATCAGATATTCCTATATGCGAGCATGTGTAATGGTACATGGACTTTAAAATTATCATTAATGAATATTATAACTCATGCAATTATATTTTATGATAAAAACCATGACGACATATATTCATGGTACGTTAGGTTACATTGTTCTTGTCCTGACTCGCATGTCATTAATGAATAAGTTAAAGAAGGATTTATCCCTTCTATATTTATGGAAGCTGATATCTCATCGATTTGATTGAAATAGAACCATTTCATTAAATTCCATGTACATGGTGTAATTTTGTGTTTATTTTAGATATTTAAAGAAAGATGTACCAAGAAAATAGGTTGGTGATATAGTTGTGCAACCTTCTTGATGAGATATTATGATAAAGGTATTATATTATATGTCGTGTGATCATTTTCGGTTTTCATTATTTCAAAATTAAGTTATTTCTCTTGGGTGCCTTGACTCATTTCTAGATAGTAATTTTGGACTTTAGGAAAGCTATCTTGATTCCTGTTAGAAGGAATCCTATAGGGTCAAACAATAAGTGTTTCTGATGATCTTGATTAAATACAATTTGAATTTAATTAATTGAATAAATATTATTCTCAAGAATGAGGTATAATTTTATTCATGTTTTATTGATCACAAATATATATTGATTAATGAAATATTTATATTAAATATTTATTTAGGTGTTTAATAAATAAAATAAGAGTTTGAGTAGACCAAGACCATGTCTAATAAAAAATATTAATTAAAAAGATGGTTAGATAGTATTTTTTGATGTTCAAAGAGGAGTGCACCATAGAATAATAATAAGAATATTATTATTATATGGAATGAGGTTTATTAAAGGATTTAGTATTTTTTTAAGTGCTAGAATGCAATAAAAAAATTCCTAACCTAAAATCTACATCAATAAATAGCCTTTTATGGATATTGTGAAGGTAATTGAAAATAGATAATTGTTTTAAATAATGAATTTTATTTTAACTCCTCTATATCACTCCCTCCCAACAAAAATAAATGTTGGAGAGATTTATTCATGATTAAAGAATGAGTGACCAAGAATGAACAATGCAAGACATTTTATTCCCCACACTAGCGCATAGAGATCGTTTAACATTTATCGGATATCAATGGAGCATGTGTGGATTTTCGCTAGAGGGATTCTATTCTTGTATTCTCATAGCTCAATGAAGGCAATTTGAAAGGGTCTTTTTATATGATTAACGTCATTAATGAAGAAGTATTCCTAAGATAAGGTAATCATTTTTTATGACATTAAATAAATTAATTAATAATTTGATGTTCAAGCACCTCATTCTTGGTTTTTAGAATATAATCATTAGAATAAATTTTAATATATTTCCCACCACCACATGCTTACACTACTCTCGAAACCATCATAAGGTGCCACTTTTCTAGATCCTTTGGCAGTATGGATAGATCCCAGAGGAGATGTGGGAGCAGAAGTCTAATGTTCGAGCTCAGTGGATGTCGAGTAGTACGTACACACAGTTCCAAGATGTATGATCACTAGTCTCATGGCCATATCTTGATTACATTCTATATATTTACTTTTCGTTCAACGTGGAGTTTAAACAAGTACAGTCAGGAGTTGTAACATCTTGGTTAAAGCACAACCACTCGTTATCTGATTTTTGATTTTATGATTTATTTTTAATTTATTATTATCACCGAATACACCAGTTAAACATGCTCACACTTGTTAATGATGAATTAGTGGTGTCCTACTAAATTTTATTACTCACGCCTTGCATAAAAATATCGATTCACATTCAGACATTATTTTTAGGGATTTGAATAAGGAAAAGGGACCTATGGTTGATGACTGAGCAAATGAGAATGGAGATGGTAGTATATCGAGATGGACTCTGGAGGACCCTGATGTTTTATTTATTTATTTTTCTTCATATTATTACTCTATTTTAGATTTCCACTTTAAAACCCCATTTATTTTTGTATGACATGTGTCTCATCTTTAATTTTTCACATAATTACTCAAGTTTCTATTATATTATTTATTATGTATTATTTTTATTATGAAATGATACTATGGGTATAGTCTCCCCACTGATGGACTTAGACCCTCACTGCTAGTCAGAAACCTCTTGTGTGTAGGGAGGCATACATGAGGTCTTGTAGCACTCTGGTTCGAACTTGACATTTCAGATGAAGGTATTACAAAAACCATTAAAAAGGACTCCATACTATAAAAAATATCATTCTTAGTAGTGGGTTTTTCTTTTATTGGAAGTAATTTAAACCTTTTCCTAATTATTTAGCAGTGGTTACTAAAAGCATCATGTATTACATGTTCTCTAGTCATTTCACAGTAGTTTTATTTATTAAGCACTCATTTTTTATCTGATTTTTTTGAGAATTTATCAATGATTTTAATTTTATTTAATGGTGATTTTTTAAAAAAACTTGAAAATAAAATAGATATGATGAACCTAACAACTGATAAATATGTCAGTGGATGTTAGGTTTATTGGTAGTTAATATAAAGCACTATTAATTATGATTCAAATCCCTTTTTTTAACAGTGGTTCTTAAAAATCACCTATCAATATTTTAAAAAAAAATACTTTTTAAAAATATTTAATAAAAAAAATATAAATATAAAATTTTTGACATGTAATAAAATATAACATAAATGCACAATAAACCCATCATACATACATCATGCAAGATAAATCCATTATTATATACATATACATTCATAGTCATCATATCCTCAGTCAAACGATTACCTCAACCAACCCATACCTCAATTATCAATATATACATATAAAATATGTCAAAAAACAACCCATGCCCAATATATTCCAACCCCATGACCTATGTTTCATCCTTCTACCTCCACATCATCTCTTCAATTGAAACATACCACATAATATCATCAATTGTAATAAAAAAGACAGAAATTAAAACTAAACATAATAAATTCGAATTAAAATAGAATCATTGATAAAATTTAAACATACCAAAGAAACTAAGAACCATCACCACTACCTTATAAATAATGTCTTGAATCGAATGTTCAACCTCTTTCCTTCGGTTAACATCTATCACATACAATAAAAACCATAACATTTAAGAAAATAAATACAAAAGTGAAAAGAAATGGAATATATTTATAATGTTGCACATAAAATTTGTTATTTTCTTAATCAAACAAAAGACATTTCGACATAAAACAAATTATATACCATGAAAAACACTTTTAGAACATAAATTTTACTATTTAAATTATTATTCAACACTTGAAACTAAAAAGGGATAAGTATATAAAATTCTAATTGATTTTTAAATCGATCTCCAATGTGCTTAAATTTTACATAATATTTTTTTTAAGAATTTGATATAAAATCATTTACTATATTTAAAAACTAAATAAATGGTGGTTGTTCCATGGTTTCACATCAATTTGAGGTTTTTTTCTATGGTTTTTATTGTTACCTACACGTTTATGCGTTTTAAAACACTAAAAACCTATTTATGGGCATCCTAGGAAAAACCTAACTTGAAATGACATTACTTCAATTCCTAAATTTCAAAACTAAATATATGGTAATTTTCCTCTGATTTTATGTTAATCTGATGATGTTTACCTAGTTTTGCACCCCCCCAATACATGTTTTTAAAGGCTTCGATGCATTTAAAAACAATTTATCGATCCATTTTGAACACAAAACACTCTAGATTGACATTTTTTCTACAATTACATGTACAAAATAACTTAACAGTGGTTTTACCATGATTTTACATCAATTTGTAGTCTTTTTCTATGGTTTTGACTTTTACATGCGTATTTTAGTTTTTTAAAACACTAAAAACATTTTATAGGAATCATAGGCAAACCGTAAGTAAAAATGATGTGTCATAAATTATTATATTTAAAAAATAAATAGTTGGTCATTTTACTTTGATTTCATAGAAATTAGATGACGTTTTCTTGGTTTTGACCCCCTGATAAATGTTTTTAAAGACTTTAGTACCATTAAAAACTATTTACCGATCAATTCGGATCACACTACACATTATATTGATGTTTTTTCTAGGTGTAAACTTAAAAAATAACTAAAATATAGATGTACCATGATTTCATGTCAATTTAGGGTCTTTTTCTATGGTTTTGACCATTTCATGCATGTTTTAGTGTTTTAAAACACTAAAAACGTGTTTACAGGTATCCTAGGAAAACTGTAACTTGAAATGATGTGTCGTTAGTTCTTGTATATAAAAAATAAATATATAGTTGTTTTACTTTGATTTCATGGTAATTTGATGATTTTTTCCTAGTTTTGACCCTCTATCAAATGTTTTTAAAGGCTTCAATACCATTAAAATATTATTTATTAAGCCATTCTGACCACACCACTTATCGGATTGACATGTTGTCAATGTGTATACATCATAAATAACTCAACAGTGGTTTTCCTATGATTTCATGTAAATATGGATTAATTTTATATGTTTTTTACCATTACACACACATTTATGTGTTTTAAAACACTAAAAATCTATTTAAAGACATCCTAGGAAAACCTTAACTTAAAATGATGTTATATCGGTTCCTACATTTCAAAAATAAATCTATGGTAATTTTTCTATGATTTCATGGAAATATGACAACATTTTCTGGGTTTTGACCCCCTGAAACATGTTTCTAAAGGCTTCAGTACCTTTAAAATCTATTTACCAAGCCATTCTGACCACACTTCACATCAGATTGACATTATGCATAAACTTCAAAAATAAAACAATAGTGTTTGTCCCATGATTTGACATTAATCTGATGTTTTCTTCTATGGATATGACTTTTTCATGTTTTAGTGTTTTAAAATAATAAAAATGAATTTATGGGAATCCTAATAAAACCATAACT
Organism: Viscum album; assembly: GCA_963277665.1. NCBI lineage: Eukaryota > Viridiplantae > Streptophyta > Magnoliopsida > Santalales > Viscaceae > Viscum > Viscum album. The sequence continues at coordinate 954,326,853 of OY728148.1, read as the reverse complement.
CAAAATGACATCTCATATATTAATAGATTTAAAAAATCTACCTATAGTTATTGAATTATGATTTCATGTCAGTAGAATGATTTTTTCCTGGTTTTGAACCCCCGCCACATGTTTTTAAAGGCTTTGTTACCTTTAAAAATATTTTACTAAGCCATTCCAACTACATCGCACATCATATTGATGTGTTGTTGGTGATTACATGTAAAAAATAACTAATTGGTATATTTACCCTGATTTCACATTAATATGAGGTCATTTTTTCTTTTTTTGAATGTTACACACACATTTTAGTGTTTTAAAACACAAAAAACCCATTTACGGGTATCTCGGGAAAATAATAACTCAGAATGATGTTCGGTTCGTTCCAACATTTCAAAAATAAATCTATGGTTGTTTTACTTTTGTTTCCTAAAAATATACTGATGTTTTCCAAGTTTTGATCCCTATATACATGTTTTTAAAGGATTGCATATCTTTAAAAATCATTTACCGAGTCATTCTAACCACAACATTTGTTAGATTGATGTCTTGTCTATGCGTAAATGTCAAAAATAACTCAATAATTAATTTAGCATGATTTGAAATCAATATAAGTAATTTTTCTATGGTTTTCACCATTATATTCTAGTTTTACACTTTTAAAACACTACAAATGTGTTTATAGGCATCCCAAGAAAACCATAAATCATAATGAGATGTTATCAGTTTCTACATTTCAAAAATTAATCTATAGTCATTTTTATATAATTTCATGGGAATCTGACAATGTTTTCCTGGTTTTGAACCTCTGATAGACATTTTTAAAGGCTTAGGTACCATTAAAAATAGTTTACCATCCATTTTGACCACACTACACATCAGATTGATATTTTATCTATGAATACGCATTATAAATAATTAACAATGGTTTTTTCATGACTTCATGTCAATCAGAGGTCTTTTTTTATTGTATTGATTGTTACCTGCATGTTTATGTGGTTTCAAACACTAAAAACCCACTTATGAACATTCCAAATAATTAGTAACACATAATGACATATCGTCAGGTCGTACATTTCAAGAATCAATAAACAATTTTTTTTCTTAACTAGTATTACGGAAAAATGATGAAATTTTCCTAGTTGTGACACCCCGACACACATTTTTAAAGGCTTTGATGCCTTTAAAATTTATTTACTAAGTCATTCCAACCACACCGCATGTCGTAATGATTTTTTTTTCTATTATTACATTTCAAAAATAATTCAATGGTGGTTTTCTTATGATTTCAAGTCAATATGACGTTTTTTTCTTTAGTTTGGAATATTATACACATGTTTTAGTAGATTAAAACACCAAAAAGGATTTTACAGGAATCCCTAGAAAACTGTAACTTGGAATAACATGTTGTTAGTTCCTACATTTCAAAAAATAACTATGGTTATTTTCCTCTAAATTCATGGAAATCCAGCATCATTTTTATAATTTTGACCCCCTATCGTGCGTTTTTAATGGATTTAGTACCTTCAAAAACTATTTACTAAATAATTTTGACTACACCACAATTCTAATTGATAATTTTTATATGAGTACATGCAAAAAATAATTCAATGGAGGCTTTCTCTTGATTTCATGTCAATATGATATCGTTTTCTATGGTTTGAACCATTACACAAATGTTTTGGTGTTTTAAAACACTAAAAATACATTTACAGGCATATCAGGTAAACTATAACTCGAAATAATGTGTCATCTATTCCGACATTTCAAAAATCAATCCACAATCATTTTCCCTTGATTTTATGATGATATGGAATCTAATTCTTATTTTTGATCCACCCCCTCCCCCCCACACACACACTTGTTTTTAAAGGATTTGGTACCATTACAAACTATTTACTGTGTCAAAACTGAGAAAATGAGTTTGAATTATTTTCAAACATAAGGATAACAATATATAATTTTTTTTATGCGTAGGAATCAAACACACATCAATCTGGTGCATGATGTTGTCGGTTTGACTCGAACTGCATGTTTTTTATATAAAAGTGTCATTTTATTTTTACTTAAGGAAGTTGTATGTGTTCTTTGAAAATGTGTGAATGGTCTATGAAATTTTGAATTTACCTTGATAGGATAAGCTACAAGGCTAGATATTTCCTTGGGTATTATTCTAGTAATCCATTGAAATATAAAAACTAAATCATTTTCCATTTTCTCTCACCATTGATCCTATGTTTTCTTATAAGAGTCATGTTCTCACACTTTTCCTTTCAACCTTGCAATTTATCATTGGGATTCCCTATCAATAGCGCTACTCAAACCCCCATTAGGTGTATTAATAACTGATGATGACTCCCTACCAAAGAAAACTGATGGAGTATGTCCATAACCCATCCCCTGTACATGTCTGGGATTCTCCTTCCCTAAAACAATTGAAACTTCATCGTTCTAGGAAACCGATGATGATTGTGAAGGGTTCGCTTCGTATATTTATTGAATTTGAACACGTTAATACAAAAATATTAACAATTATTTTTTAAAATATTTGAACTTCATAATATTTTCTAATTAATAAATTTTTATTATTATTTGTTGTTATTTCATTACAACAAATACATTATATTGAAAAATAAATTATAACAACAAATAAGACTTAAACCCAATTAATTTGGGTTGGCTAGATGTATCAAATGGTGATAAATTAGCATCATTTTATCCATGTATCCAGCCCCATTTAATTGAGATTAAGGATTTTTTTGTCATAATATATTATATTATTGTTATTATTTTATATTAATGAAATAACATTAAATGATTATGAAAAATACTTACTCTAACATCTTTGGCAGAGTCATTAACAAAACTGACATCAGACTCCCTATGCACTTTACACGACATCTATGTATGGCCAACAGAGTAACCTAATTCACTAGCCTTTATAAAAAATATAAACAAGTTAGAAAAAAAATGACTTATAATAAAATGATATAAATAATAAGGAATAAAATACAAACCAAAATTATTCGTTTTCTAAAAAAACTCTAAGACACACTGATATGAAGAATGAATTATTTCTCATGATTCATAGTTTTTTTTCAATAATTCCTACAAAAAATAGCAACACTAATAAAAATTATAATTTTATTTTGTTTATCTTATTATGATACACTAAAATATGCAATTACCTCATGAGATGCATCATTGTTAATATCGACAAAAAAATTCCATTTCACATGAGAAATTCATTCACACACTTTCTCATACATATATCATGAGCTCAAAGATATTTCATTAAACTCATGTCATAATATTCATTTAAAATCTCACCATTTCATTCCTAATTTTTTCATAGTGCATGGGTGTGAAATAGAGCCTGGGATATCCAAATGAATAAATATCTAGAAATAAAAAACATAACATTGTATATGTATATTACAATATTTTATTCATGTCATGTAAATTAGTTATCAAGGAATATTAAATTAAATTACCTTTAATTATGTATCAAAAACATCATTTTTCAAAGTTGTATGAATGTACCTCCATTATTTATAATTAATGGGAATTATCATTATATCAGAAATAAGTTGCCTAATAATCTGCACATAGATTCTAGAAACATCATCAGTAAGCAACCCAAAATCATCAAATGGAATGATAATATTGAATTCCTTCAGGTCTCATACATCTTTCATGTTCATATTTATATATCTTATATTGTTATTTTTATCCATTTGAAAAATGAATTAAACAATTAATAAAATATATTGTTTTTTAAAATGACATACATACCAGTAATAGTAATTCACCGATATCCACTAGATGAAAGGATGAACAACTGCTCCATAGCTGGAGGTGAATTGGACGGTGGGATACTAAAAGCATCTGGGGAATGGTTGGCTCGCTAGTAGTCTCAAGTAAAACAGAATCACTCAGATCCACTGAAGCTGGCGGTAGTTGTGGTGTGCTCTGAGATGATAACCAGCTAGGTTTTTGAAATTTATTTCTTCTCAGCATTCTTGCAATTCAATTGGTTTAGATATATTAAATCTATATAAAATTAAAAACTATTAAATATTTACAAGAAGAAAAAAAAGAACAATGTATATATGTATGAAACACTTATCAATGAGAAATCGTAATATATTTTCATTACCAATTTATACATTCAATTATCTTCATCTTCATTATATTCATTATTATAAACCTCTATTGTGACGAGTGCTTCATTTTCACCCTCTATTGAATGTTCTGTTGTTTCCATATTGTTAGTAAAAATTTATTCATTTTTTTGTGGTTGATTAGGTTCACGGTCACAAAGTACCAATTGATCTTCATCACTCATATCATATAAGTCTCTCTACATTAAATGTAAGAAAACTCTATCCTTTATGTATTTCATCATCCATATAAAAAACTATCTTCACTTAGGAATCCAATATAAATGGATCATTCTTTACATGATCATTGGTATGGATAAATCTAGAGAAGTTGATAGAATTAAAATGTAATAAATCATTCATTATAACCATATCAATATTAACCAACTTCCATTTGAATAAGACAACCAGAAACTAACCATAATAGTTTAATTCAATTATATCAGCCAAATTTCCAAAATATCCCACCTCTGTAAGTGTAAATACACCACTATTTTGAGTTTTTAAGTCTTATTCCTGATAAGTTGTATGAAACCTAAATCCATGAATATTGTAGGAATCATATATCTTATACTTTCTTAGAGGACCACGAGCTAAAAAACATAAAATCATTTGATATTTCAGCTTGATTTTCAGCATTCATTATCTAGAAAAAAATATATAAAGCTTTAGTTTTAACATAGACAAAATAACTACATGTCAATAATATTAATATGAGTATATACTTACCTGATAGGTGATCCATTTTACAATCTCCTTATTGAAATCATTTTTTAATTCCATCTCATTTCAAGATCTACCCCTTACTCACTTATTTGTTTGACATAGAAATTCTTCAAAAAAATGGATCTGTAATAAGACTATTGAGCAGTATATATCTATGTGCTTTTTGAAACTCCAATTCATTTAGAGTAAAATTTTACCCCTTTCCAATTGGTTATCCAATAATTGGAAATATTGATAACTAGTTTTGAAAATGATAATTAGTAGAGATATCATCATAACATTAAACACGATTGAATCTAGTATCAATCCCGTCCAAATACCATGAATACAAGGTCAATCACTCTTTGGATATGTAAACAATAGAAATTGAGCCTTTTGGTTGATATTTACTCATCATATATGATTTCGAATGACCTGTGTACCTGATGAAAGAAATAAGAAACATATAAAAAAATTATGCAATAATTAAACAAAATTAAATTCACTAATGAAAATAAAAATTATATCATTGTACCTCTCAATTGGATACATCAATTGATAACGTTCTGGTCAGCCAAATTTAGCTTCTTCAACCAAATGAACAATCAAATGAATTATCATAGTGAATAATGAAGGGGGAAATAATATCTACAAATAAAAAAGTGTCAAAACAATTCATTCTTGAAGTTTATCAAGCTCAGTTGGATTTAGATTTTTTCTACTAAGTTATTTGAAAAAGGTAAAATAGTTTATTTTTGAGTTAACATATTACAAAATGCTAATGAAAACAACTGTTCCATCAAAATACATGAGTTTTGACTTTTCAATCCATGTAACTTTTAATTTTTTTAGTTAATTCCCCTTGATATATTACTTGAATATCTATCTTCCACTTTTAAATTCTTTAATGTTTGATGGAATACGTTTTTCTCTTGATTTTTCATTGTAAAAATAGTTGAAGGATACTTTCTATTCTCATTTTCCCGAAAATCATGCTTTATATTCATTAACTCCACATTCTTATGTGCATTAAGGTGATCCTTTGATTTACCCTTCTCATTAAGCAATGTGAAAATTACATTACCATAGAATTTTTTCTCAATATTCATTATGTCAAGTTTATAACATATCAAATTAAACTCTTATTGAGGAATGTTGAAAAATATACCCTTTATTTTCGTGTTCGAGATGCTTCAAATATTGTACCTTGTACCCTTTTCCCCTTCTTTAAAATAATTATATTTTCCAAATTCTTCAATGAAACTCATTAATTGTCCCATTATTTCTGAACCTAATAACACTTTTAGTGGATTTCTCAATTTAATATCTTCATTTAATTGTGTCTTGTTAAACCTAGATTTATGAACAGAAATAAGGAAATCAATGATGATGCATAAAACATCATTTTCATCTATAAGGTAATTCTTGGTGAACAAAATTACAAACTAGACAAGACAAACTAGTATGAGTGTTCCACTTATATAAATTTCCTAATCCAGGAATGTTAGTAATTGTCTATATTAAATTAGCAAGTATTTTTAATAGTTTTCTCATTGAAGCATCATATGTTTCCATTCCATCATCTCATAATTCTCGCATTTATTTGATTAGAGGATGAAGGTGTACATCAATTCCATTTCTAGGAATTTTATTTCTAGAAATAATCATCGAAATATAAAAATAATATTTATTAATACACATCTATGGAGGTAGATTATAAGGGATCAAAACAACTAGCCAAATACTATAATTAGTACCTAAAGTACAAAAGGGGTTAAAACCATCAGAATCCAGTCCCAAATGTGAATTATTAATATTTGAGGAAAAATATAGATATAATGAATAAAACATTTTCTATGATGTTGAATATTTTGGATGTCTCATCAAGACATCATTACTATCTTGATCACGTCACTTCATTTCGTATGTAGTCTTAGATTGCATGAATAATCTTTTCAAGCATCATATCAGAGGAATGCAATTAAATAAAGTTGAAGGAGTTTTCTTATTTTTCTTCTTCATGGGGTTACATTGAATTATACTCTCATTGTTGTTCATTGACTTTCATCTAATTCTATGACATCTTATGAATTCGCCTTTGTCGGACTCTTCTCCATATTAAAGTATGCAATCCTTAAGGAATTCATGTATCATTGTATAATACAGTCCAAGTTTATTTATGAATTTATTAATCTCATAGAATGATGCAATGATCATATCTTCACTAAATTCATCATGGTTAAACTGTAAAATCATGTACATTTCTTTGTCAATAATTTCACAGAGGTAGTTTATATGATACAACTTAAGTAGAAAAGATAACTTTGAATACTTATCACACCCTTCATACAGTTCTTATTGCACTTCTTCAAATAATTCATAAAGCTCATTTTTTGGTCGTTGAACTTATTAGAAGGATTAAAATTCTCAGGTTCAATTGAAGGATTTTTTTGATCTATTGAAATCTTGGACATTATATCCTGCAAAGACAAATGTTTCATTTATCAAATTTCAAACTGAATTCCAATATGGAGGGTCACTTTGTGTTTCATTGATAGGATTATCTTTGTTTTTAATTTCCATAAAAATATATTCACCATGACAAATCTAACATACATATTGAGCATAAAATTGTTTCTATATAAAATCATCATATAAATCATTTCTATTTAACCATATCTTGAATTTTGAATCAGGACATACACATTTTATTCTACCATCCACTGGTCAGTTTTTAATTACATAATATTGTTTTTCAAACACTTATTATAACGAGGTGTGTTTCGAGGTAATCCAACTTTTATCCATAGGTATTGGATTTTCACTCTTCTCCTTGTATATTCAGATATAAAGATATAAATGGTTAATCAAACAAGTAAAATTAAAAGTAAACATCAATTAACTTTATTAAGCCTGGTTACCTAAATTATCCTATAAATATATAAATATTGTATATAAAATCATGGTGAATATACATGTACACTCAGTATGTTCTTACTTAGAAAGTCTCATGCCAGTGTGGAAGAAGCATACTAAAAATTTAGTGAATAATCAATAAAACTAAATGGTTTACTATCCTCTAATCAACCATCATCCAAAACTCACTAAGGATTACTCACCAAGAATTACTGAGGCATAAATGAATCATGCAATTACAGACTATTTATCACCCGATAGACAAACAAGAATTCATCATATAAATGATTCATGATCCCCATTTATAATAGGCATTAATTATAGTTAGGTGTATAGGATTCCTTAGTGATAAAATTTATCATTTGATTGTACAATATGATATACTACATAATTATACAACAAACCAATCATACAATATTAAAAAATTACACCTTATGATTGGGGATTTCAATCTCCAAGAAATGGGGGAGAGGGGTCGCCGTTGGGGATCGCCATAAAGGAGCATGGGGTCATTGTCGGGACATCATCAGGTATCAAGTGGGGTTGGGGTCACGACGATCATATGTGAGAGTAGGAAAAGTGTTGCTCACCATTGAGGATGAGGGGTGATCCATCACGGGGAAGTGGGGTAAGGGGGGAGAGGTATGTTGTTGGAGAGAAGGGGGGTCAGTGTTGGGGAGATGTGGGGTCGAGGGTGAGGGGCGGTCACCTACATTGGGGAGAGGTGCAACCAAGGGGGAGGGGCGGTCACCGGTGTCGGAGATACGTTGGGTAGAGGGGGTGTAATCCCTGGCACCGAGGAGAGGCATGATCGAGAGTGAGGGGCAGTCGTTGGAATTTGGGAGAGGCATGATCAAGGGAGAGGGGCAGTCTCTGATGTTGTGGGAGGGGCAGGGTTGAGGGGGAGGGGTGGTCATCAACATCTGGGATTAGTGGGGCTGAGGGATCGGTGTGGGGTAGGGGGACGGAGGGAGTCACTAGAACCGGGGAGGGTCGTGATCAAGGTGGGGGTGGTCACCAGTGTTGGGGATAGGCAAGGATGAGAGGGAGGGGTGATTGCCGACATTGAGGAGAGGCACCGCCAAGGGGCAGGGGCAGTCGCCAGCATCGAGGAGAGGCACGACCAAGGGAGCGAGGGGGTTAGGGCATCGATTGGACGAGGTAGGGTCAGTTATTTTTTAAAAATATTAGCAGTGGTTTCATTGAAGCCGCCACTATATTTAAAATATATTTAATAATGTTTTTTAGTAGTGATTATTAGAACATCCACTAATAAACATTCACTAATACCACTCTTTTTTGTATTGCTAGATAACATAGTTTGACTAAATCTTACCCTAAAAGTGACATATATAATTTTATTATTGATTCTAAATCTATAAAAGTCACCAAGAAATACCATCTCTCTAACCTCTCAAACAATTGGATTTCTCTCACTAGAATTTGTTTCCCACTTTATGAATTTTCACACCCATAGTATTTTTTATTAGTTTAAGGAATTTATCTCACTAAAAGAATTATCACCCAAAGGATTTTTTTTTACATTAAGGTATTTTATTCAAACCTAGATGTGATATAGTATGTACAGGCACAACATCATATTATATCATCATATTACATAAATGAATTTTGAAATGAAATCATTGAATCATTGTACAAATGTAACATCCCGAACCCGGATGTCACTCAACTGTGCCCCAAGCCCGGTTGGCTACATGGCCTCAAACAAATCTTCCCAAATGCCAGAGGCTTATGACTAGTAGTTAGGGACTAGGTGAGTCATTTGGGAGACTATACCCCCATTACCATAATTTATCACAATGGAAGTCAATCACATTAAATATTGGAAGCAGATACAATAAGAAGACAATAGATAAAATAGACAATCAAAAGAAGAATATATAACAAGCCAGAAGTGTCTCATATACCATGATATAGATGATACATGTATCTAGAAAATATCCAAAATAGGTACATATAAATAGAATAAAATACAAGTATCCAAAATCCAAAACAACCGAAAAGTGACCCTGTAGCATCGCAAGCCTCATCTTAGTCATATGCTCCCATGCTCTAAAAAATGATCAATAAATAGTTTTAGGGAGATTTCCCCTACTATCACCTGTAACTATATAATCTGTTTGGGTCCCCAAGGAGGCCCAAATAGGATGTGAGATAAACATCTCAGTAGGTTTCCTCCTAAATATCTATATAGATCTAAGAAGTAATATGAAATATGGTAAACATGTGAAAGTAAGTAGTAATGTATGTGTGAATGTCCTAGGCATATAACTACTACAAATAAGTAATACTAAACATCCTCTTGTGGATCCCTGCAACACGTTTTGGCTCCTAACAAGTCATCTACAAGCAATATAAACAAACAACACAGCCTTTCTACATAACCATCCATATCATGCCTACGTGTCCTTACCGTATAAAGAAAACTATATAAAAAAGCCATGGCCATGTCGTACATCAACAATCATATATACCACAATCATGCCGTATAATGAAGTGTAGATAACGAAGGGCCAAATCTATGGTGCTGAAGACCAAGGAATCCTCTTCGAGTCTCAATAGAATCTCGATGAAAACTTGGCATAGGTACTGGTTGGAATCCTAGGAGCATGTGTACCAACTTTTCCTACGTGAGTCCAATATAGCTGGATCCAAGGGGTAGTAAGGCCTAAGGCATCTCATGGAATAAATCCCAAAGGTGCATAATCAGCCAAGGTGTCCACTACTGGATTCCAGATCTATGGATGTCCATTCATGAAATCTATGTAAATCATCAATCATTCCATTCCATTAACAATTTCAAACCCTATGATTCTACCCACTCATATAAACAATTACATTCAAACCAATTCAATGAGTATACCCACTCATTTAAACCACTACATCTCTTGAGTATACCTACTCATGTACTCCACATTCATTTAATCATGTCACATGGATATACCCACCCACTTACCACCAATTTCCATTTAACACATCACATGGGTATACCCATCCATTAATCACAATTACCACCAAAACTATTTAAGCAATCTAAAAACAGGCAACGAGTATACCCACTCATTTGAAAAGTTCCATTTAAGTATTTAATCAAGTTAGGCATGGAATATTATAATAACACAAGGTAAGGAGGCATGATATCTTCTATGTATGTAATTCAACCTCATTTAAGTGCAACCAAGCTTCCTTAAACTAGGAAAACTCGATGTCACACCCCATGGGTAGTTCATCAATAGAAAAAACCAAAGTAAAGGCATGTTCCACCCCATAGGTGTCCTTGGGCTGGGTCAGCAACCAAAAACATATCTCAAATAACCTAAGGGAGTCCCAAACAGGTCCTACCTCATCTATTTCAGATTAACACATTAAAATCAGGCTTGTGCTAAAAATTCCAGCGGGCGGAAAAAAGGTCAATAGCCCTATAAAGCATCAAAAGCAGAAAGAAAAGTATAGACCACATATCTTATATAATTAGTAGAGTTATCATCTGGTATCAAGTCCTAAATCATCATGGTTGGGAATAAATCTAAATAACATATGAAGAACAAGAAATTAGGGCATAAAAGCCTAAATCCAAACAATGCAACTGTTGTTTTGAAGATCAAGAATGGCTAAAAAGGAATCAATATCTTACCATCATGGTTCCAACTAAAATGACAGGGAATGAAATGGAATCCAAATGGGCGCTAGATCTGAAAAGCTAGATAAGAATGTTTTTAGGCTTCAAAAGAGAGAAAAAAGTCTTCTGTCAAAAAAAATAGAGGTCCATACCTCTATTTTTAAAAAACTTAGTCGGGTAATTACATGACAAGTAATTTCCTTACATGGTGTGTAATGCTCGGTTTTACTTTAATGGGGAAAAAACCTTACACAAAATGAAATTTTATAGAAAACCCATTACATGTTATGAAATCAGATTACACAGTGTGTAATCCAATTACACATCGTGAAATTGGCCTGCAATTGGTATACAACCTTCTTGCCTATTTTTTCCCAAAAACAACCCAACCAGCCCATGGCCCAGCTTAGGGTCTAAGCCAAAAAAGAATATAAAATATTCATACCTCAATAAAAAACTAGGATCTTACAATATTCCCCTCTTAAGACAATTCTTCCTTGAATTTCCCTCTTATGGGTAGTCAAGATCCATTTGAAAAAACTCTTGTCACTAAGCACGTATGTCGGCCTCCCGCTCCTAAGTATCGTCTTGTGAACGGTCTTACTTCCATTGAACCTTTAATAGAGGAACTAACTAGCCTTGTATAACCTTCATTCACCTATCAACAATACGAATTAGATGTTCATTGAAGGATGCATCAAATTATATCTCATCCTCCTCAGATTGAAAAGCGTGAGATGGGTCCGAATTATAATGGCGTAGTTGTGATACGTGGAAGACGTCATGCATTGCTCAGTACCTCTGAGGTAACTAAAACTAATATTCTACTGATTTGACTCTCTCAAGAATATCAAATGGCCCAATATATAGTGGTGAAAGCTTACCCCATATCATGATCCTTCTATGTCCCAACCTTAGTGAAACACATAAAAAGGCTTGATCCCAGACCTCAAACTCTAGATGTTATATATGGTGATCGATATAAGATTTTGTTCAAGATTGTGGAGTATCCATCGGCTTCTGAATCAACTGGATCTAATCAGAATTCTCTTGCATGAGATAAGGTCCCAGTAAAGCTACCTCGCCTGCCTCTAGCCATCACATTAGTGATTGGCATAACCTACCATAGAAAGCCTCGTAAGGAGACATCTGTATCGTTTCCTGATAATTGTTATTATTGGAGAACTCATCTATATGAATGTGTCTCTACTAAGAACCCCCAAAATCTGGGACACATTCTCTCATTGTGTTCTCTTGAACTTGTATCATACACTCTGATTGGCCATCAGTCTATGGGTGGTGGACTGTGCTCAGAAGAACCTATATACCAAGTGCCCTCTGAAAACTCTATAAGAAACGAGATTTAAAGTGGGAATCCCTATTTTAAATGATAGCGCGTGATAACCCATGAAGTTTTATTATCTCATAGATATACAACTTTCCAGTAACATTTACATCAAAGGTATCATTGATCCATAATATATGATCAAACTCTTTGATCCCGTCAAAAACAACCCACGCAGAATCGTTACCTCAAGGCGACCTTAGAAAACTAGTCATGAAATACATTATGACATCATCTAATTTCCACTTTGGAATAAGTATTTTCTATAAAATCCTGGCTGGTCATTGATGTTCCTCCTTCAGATGCTGACAGGTGTAACACCACGTAACAAAACTAGCTACCTCCCTTTTCATACTTGGCCATTAGTATTGATGATGCAAGTCCTAGTACATCTTGTTGACTTTTGGATGTAGTGCCCAAGATGAAGCATAAAACTGCCACATCATATCCCCACGTATATCCACTGGAACCCAAACTCATCCTTGGATATGTAATATCTCATCAACACCTACGGTCCAACCAAGATGAGGTTCCTCGCCTTCCACACTCTCCCATAAGACTAGACCCTCTGAATTTGATAACTTCTGCATACTTACTTTATACAATAAGGTAGAGGTCACAACTATGGATGTTAGATATGTTTATCCCTCACAGTTATGAACCTCCATATAGATCTTAGAGAAAAACTCCATAAGATTCCACTCACTACTATCCTACTGCACTGTCTGAATCTGAGTCCACATGCTCGGAGCATCAAACATTACATTACCTTTACCAATAATGTATTCAAGCTTGAATGTCATTCATAGGGTAATTCCTCTCATGTGGCCTTATAAACTGAGACTCATATGCCAAAACTCTATCCTCCTACATCAGCACTACTCCGAGTCCAATACATGATGTGTCACAATTAAGGATGGAACACTCGGTTCATCAGCACCATGAAAACTAGTATCGTGTTTGTGAGACTGAATGGTATAAACAGATACTCATATAGACCATACATACTATGAAAGGTTGTACGAGGTATTTCTGTGGGTCAAATATGTACCTGGTGATATCCTAACCTTAGTTCAATTTTCAAGAATATTCAAGATCCTAGAATCTTATCAAACATTTCATCTATTTATGGAAAGGGATATCAGTTTTTAACCATTAGTTGATTCAAATTACGATAATCCCCAAATATCCTAAGCGTTATGTCCACATTTTTTGAAAAAAGAACTGGAAAACCCCACCGAGAAGTATTAGGTCGGATAAACCCCTTTGCCTCCAAATACTCATGCTTCTACTTAATTTCTAACAACTCTATCATATCCACCTAGTAAATAGAAATGGACACTGGTGCAACTCATAACACTAGTTAAATGGAGAAGTCAACCTATCTCTCGAGAGGTAAACTAGAAAATTCATCTGGGAACATGTCCCTGAAACGATCCACCATTAGAGGAATGTCTACCGGACTCACTCCTTGATCATCCGAAATACAAAATAGCAATCTAGGTTGTCATTCTACCCAAATCATGATAATATAGTCCATATCAACGCGCCTGGACACCCCATTCACCCTTGTGAGTAAACACTACAACCTCTGGTGATGTGAAAGTTACCCTATGGTGATTGTAGACAATGTAAGATCGATAATATACTAAACAGTCCATCCCAAGAATGACATCAAACCCTATCATCTCTAAGACATAAATATCTCAAATGAAGTGACACCCACCAACCTCAAGGGGGTAATCCCTGCACTAGAGCACATCATCGATTCCGATTCCCAATAGTATTTCTAGAATTAAAATGCTTTCAAAATACCACACAACAAGCCCAAATATTTTCACCATAGGTGCGGATATGAAACTATGAGATACACATGTATCAAAAAGTGAAGATACAATATTAGAGGCTACTAAGATCATTCCTCTCACTGTAGATAGTATGAAACCTTTCTCCTCAGGGGTAGATTGTGCATAATATAATTGACCTATACCACGACCCTATGAAACAACCTCACTGCTCAGAGTAAGTCCCCTTCGATGTATAGGAGTAATTGGTGTATGGATACCACAGAAAATACCACTATTTCTGTAGCCTGATCGTCCAGCATTGATCTAACTCCCTGCTTGACACAGATCTTAGAAACCTACTCCTGAACCTGACATCAAAGATGACCCCATACAACTCACAACTGGAGGGAAGGTCCTACAAAACCATTGCATGTGTCCCATCCCTCTATAAGCTCAACACTCGACTGGGTCGCAGTCATGCTGATTCATCATGTGTCCTCTCCTGCCCCAGTAGTGACAAAACACCGAACTACTAGAACTCATAGCCTAACTGATGCTCATCTCATGGGAAGCATCAAAATGGTGCTTCCTTCCTAATGATGTAGAACCACTAGGTTGAGAAGAAAGATTTACATACTCTATATCATCGAATTCCATCTAGTTCCACTCTATAATCAGTGCTTGATTCACAATCTCAGTGATAGATGTCAACCTGAACATGTTGACCTAGGATTTGATAGTATGTCTGAGACCTTCCTCAAAGAATCTCGATCTCGACAGCTCATCAGTAAGGTACATCAGTGCAAAACTATGCCACTCTGTAAAGTATGTTGAGTACTCTATAAACGTCATGGTGGCCTGCTCTAGACGCATGAACTCACTTGATCACTCTTCCCATAGTGTCTTGGGGTAAAAGAAGTCAAGGAAGTAGGTCTGGAAATTAGTCCAACCCATATCTCGTAGCCTTTCATCATGGTTTAGAACATCCCACTAGTACTTTACTACTCCATGTATCATATAAGGGGTGAGCTTGACCCTCCACTCAATAGGTATCTTCAGATGCTCGAAGATAGCTTGTGTGTTCTCAAGCCACAACTCAGAAGCTTGTGGACCATCATCCCCCAAAAACGTGAAAGGATGTTGCTGCTAGAACACCCATGTCAGCTCAACCATAGTCATGGTAGGCTACGATGCTCCTTGAAAAAATATGCATATAGAAAAATAACCCCCCGTGGAACTATGCCTCAGCACATATGTCTGAAATAGTCTATTGTACCACAAAAATCACTAAAAGATTATCCACCAGTATCTCATGGCCCACCACCTTCGAAGCATGGTCATCGCCACCCACTTGGCATACAATTGGAGGTCTTCTTGGTGACATGGCTCTAAAATGCAAAACACTTGCCTCAGAATGGAATGATATCAAATTCTCATCTCAAAAGCATAGGATAGGTCAAAACCCACCTAAAAACAAGTCATAACAGACAACCTGATCCAAAATCCATAACTGTATAAAGAAGAACCACAACACAACTAGAAACACTACCTCTCACCCTATCAAAATCCGGGTGTAAGTCAAGTCTCTATTTTCCATTTATTTTCATTTGACATACATTATTTTACATGATTTAACCAATGGTCCACCATGTTCCGCTCCTTGAGGACTCCTAACACCTCATGAACCAAAATTTGATGCCCATATAATCCAGAAACATCAAATTGACTTTAAAATATTAATTTAAAAGGTACTTCATTTTCTATTTCATAAGGGCCCATACACCTTATGAATTGAAAGATGATGTCACTTCTCTATCCTCTACCCAAAGTCTATCACAAAATTAAGAACAACTATTATAGCAGCTATCACAATAGAATGCGTCAAATAATTCATCTTAAATGGCATGATATAATTCATCATATGTGATTTCTAACAAGAGACTATATGATGCATGAGATGGAATACCCTCATCTCATTGGGTTGCAAAAAAAATAGAACCCACAATTGCATCAATAGTATCATCATAAATCATGTGTTTCACCTAATGGTGAAATCAAATCAACTATAATAGTAAAAACCATAAAATAGCAATTTCATTTAGGGTAATTTGGATTTTTCTGGTACACGGGTTAGCTACACTCGAGCATAGCTCATTAACAAATTCCATTATCCTTTATATCCATGTCTATTGTCTCCAAACAGTAAATCAAACCAGAAAAGAAATTGTCTCTGATACCACTTTGTAATGTCCTGAACTCGGATTCCACTCAATAGTACCCTAAGACCTGTTGGATACATAGCCTCAAGTTCACTCCTTAAATGCCAGATGCTTCCGACTAGTGGTGAGGGCTTGGTTGAGTTATTGGGAAAACTATTCCCTCATTACTAGAGTATATCATAGTGGAAGTAAATCAAATTAAATAGTAGAATTAAATACAATAAATGGAAAATAGGTAAAATAGATAAGAAAGACAAGAATATATAACAAGCCATAAGTGTCTCATATACCAGGATGCAGATGATACTTGTATCTAGAAAACAACCAAAAACTATACTTGGAAATAAAGTACAATACCGGTATCCAAAATCCAAAAAAGATCACAAAGTGTCATAGTATCATCACAAGCCTCAGCTAGATCTCATGCTCCCTTGCTCTAAAGAAATGATCAACAACTAGTGTTAGGGAGCTTTCCCCTACTATCACCTGAAACCATATAATTTGTTTGGGTCCCCAAGGAGGTCCAAACAATGTGTGAGATAAACATACTAGTATGTTTCCACCCAAAGATCTATACAATTCTAAGACCCACTATGAAATATGTGAAACAAGTTCAAGTAAGCAGTGATGTAAGTGTGAAATCCCAAGGCATATAACCAACACAAACAAGTTATACCAAACAACCTCTTGTGGCTCCCTAAAATAAGTTGAAGCTCATAACAAGGAACCTATAGGCAATATAAACAAATAAAATATCCTTGTCGTAAAACAATCCATATCATGTCCACACAGCCTTACTCTATAAAGAACACCATATCAAAAACCCACGACCGTGTCATACAACCACAGCCATATATCCCACGATCGTGCCATATAATGAAGTGTAGACCATGAAGGGCTGAATCCTATGTATTTAAGACCAAGGAATCATCATCAAGTCCAAGTATCATCTCGATAGAAACTCAGTATAGATATTGGTTGGAGTCATTGGAGCATGTGTACCAGCATGTCCTACGTGAGTCCAATCAAGCCAGATCTAATGTAAAACAAAGCCCGAGACATCCCACAGAATCAAGACCCAAAGTGAATACTCAACCAAGGTGTCCACTACTGTGTTCCAAATTCATGGAGATCCTTCCTTGGAATCTATGTAAGTCATAAAACATTCTATACATTTAACAATTTCTAACCATATGAGTCTACCCATTCATATAAACAATTACATTCAAAACCATTCAATGAGTATACCTACTCATTTAAACCATTACATCTCATGAGTATATCCACTCATGTACTCCACTTCAATTTAATCATGTCACATGGTTATACCCACCCAATTATCACCAATTTCCATTTAACACATCACATGGATATACCCACCCATTAATCATAATTACCAAAAAAACATTTAAGCAATCTAAAAATAACTGAAAAATATACCCACTCGTTTAACAAGTTCCATTTAAGCATTAAATCAATTTAGGCATGACATATTATGATAACACAAGACAAGGAGGCATGACATCTCTGAAAAAAAACATTATGTGCATATTTGTAATCAAATAATGAGGATTTTTTTAATTTTTTTTAATGATAAAACCCATGTATTTTAATTTTTTATTAAAATAATGGGTAATTTGAATTTTATAATGATTATGAGCAAAATTGGTAAAATGCATAATTTTGGATTTTTGACAATTTTTTACCAAAAAGATATTTTTGTCATTTATTAAATAATATATGTCGAAAATTAATGATTAATTTTTTTTATAATACTGATTTTGTTTTATTAACCTTTATCTTTATGAACTAGATCTCATTTGAAGATCTATTTGTCCAAAAAATTCATTGAAGTTGGAAACTTTTCTGGGCGGACAGTGTGGACCTCAACACTATAACAGATGCACAAATCGGTCTCCTCGCCTCTAATATAGGTTATTCTACCTGGGATATCACTAGGACACATAGTACTAACTCTAAATCAATTTTTTTGGAGTTTTTAAGTCATTGAGGTTTTTATTGATCGTTATACATTTGAAGCAAGCTTCCTGGAAATTTCGGTCATAAAATGTCGTATTCAATGAAAATTCCATACCTCCTTAATACAATGTCTAAATGAGCTGAAATGTGGAGGTTGAACGGAAAAAAAATTTAGGAACAACGTTTATGAAGGAGTCCATGTGTTAATCGACAATTTATTGTTCCAACAATGCGCAAACCTTTAGGGGATAAAATTCTGACTTTAAAAGGAGGCTCTCACCTCCTTCCCAAATCATCAGCTCGACACCAATAGCAAAGGAGGGTTCCCAACGGGGCATGGGACGATGCTACACCTCTCTTCCAACCCCATTTCATCATTTTATTTTATTTTAGTTTTAGTTTGGTATTATTTTTCAATTGTAATTCAAATTTTATTTTTATCAATCCATGCCTTTGTGTTTCTCCATCCACTTTCCTTCATTTCATTCCCTATCTCTCTCTTCTCTTCCACCCATTCCACCAAGTAATCTATTACTCTCGGAAATGAGAGGATAACCCCAATACTTGGCCAAAGGGGAGGTGAAGGTGATCATGAATTTTATTTAATATTTAATTTTAAGTTTGTAGATATATTTGAGTAGCATGAACGCATAAGTCGAATGTCCCTAATGATGTGACTACCACCGATAACATGCAACTCAACCTATCCATATTATTTTATTTAATAATTTTCTCTCTCTAAATTGGTTAGTTCTTCACACATTGGAGTTGAGATAATCAATGGATGAAATGGCTTCAATTGAACCGGGTCCTGGAAGATGACACATTCTAGACAAAGGTGTGTCACCAACTTGGATTAAAGGAGGAGGTGGAATTGAGAGTGCTCAAACATTAAATGATATTACACAATTTATAAATAAAGAATAGTAGTTCAAACATGATATTTCGTGTTTGTATTATCAAACTGAAATAAAAAATATAAAGGAGAATAATGATTGAATATTTAATTAACCCCCAAAACCATGTTATTTCTTATTAATTCATTCTATTTATACTTGAATATTAGTATAA
The DNA here is from genome assembly GCA_963277665.1 of Viscum album. NCBI lineage: Eukaryota > Viridiplantae > Streptophyta > Magnoliopsida > Santalales > Viscaceae > Viscum > Viscum album. The sequence continues at coordinate 954,307,048 of OY728148.1, read as the reverse complement.
ATTTATAATTCTTGATTCACATATCAATATTTTAAATAATAAAAAGACCCAAAAATATTTTATTCACTTTCATCTAATAAAAAAACCACAAAAAGAGATAGAAGAGGTCAATTAAATATATTAAGTGTACTACATTAAGAAGGAAATTCAAGAGAGATGACCCTGGTCAGCCACTGTTTTGCACTAGAAAAAATATAATTATTTTTTTCCACACCCTACAACAGACGTGCATCAAAACTAACATTATTTCTGGGGATCCAATCATTAGTTCATTTACTTTTTCTATTTTCACATATTTTTTTAATATCATTATATTTAAAAAACTAAAAAAATACTTCAATGATGTATTAAAATTTAGAATTTTATGCATAGATAAATTACTCACAGGTGCAGCAATAAAAACAAGAAGAAGATGAATATTTTAGAAGAGATCAGATGCATGAACTTAGAGAAAGCATTGAACAACTAACAAAAAAGTCTAATAATGCTTTTGATAATCTTCATCCATTAATAGAGAAACCCAACTCTAATCCAATGGAAGAACATGAGAATGCGGGGGAATAAATTTCACTACTTATATTTGAAATTGAAGAACCTGAGGAAGCAAGGGAGGAAGACGTATCTACTGAGCTACAAGTGGGAGATCAACAAAGTTTGGATGAATTCTTGATTAAATATGTGGAAATAACTAACTTACCGATACAATAAAAAGAATAACATTCAGAACCACTGAAGGAAGAAACCACCCAAGTGGTGGAATTTGAAGTCAAGATGGAGGATCATGACTACCTACCTTTATCCTTAGAGAGTATACTCCAAGAGGCACTAACCACTAAGTCATAGATTGAAGCTGAACCAACTCAGGGAGTTGAATCATTCATTGACTCTATCCTTTCTAATTTTATTGAATATGAATTCTACATCACTCCATGTGGTTTTGATTATACAGAATTAGACAACCTCAACTCTGCCTTGGAGGAAAAAAAGAACATCGATGTGCACATGTTGAGGAACATATAGAGCTCCCTAGACACATTGAATATTTATTGAAGGAAGTTCATGAAGATATGCTAGTGTATTTCCCTAAAGAATCCATGACAAAAGATGCTTTTATGGTGAATAATTTGATCTTGATACTTCATGTATTAATATTATTCAAATTGAATTACACTCTGACATTCCCATTGACAATTATTTTGATTAAGCATACCTCAAGTAACTAATGGACAGAGAAGAAGAGGGTTCACAAGTATCAGAAAAGAAGGAGGATGATTCATACTTCATCCTACCCCCGCCATGAAAGTTACAACACATTGTAAAGGAGGGATATAGTGTACTCTTTCCCAAAAGGATAAAGAAAAAGATGGGAAAAGCCACATGTGGTCGTTCAAATCAAAGAATCATTATCCTCTATCAAAATTTGGATAACAATAGGTACTACCCTCTAGAGGCAGTAAATATTCGCGGCCCACTTGGGGGATAATACCAATATTTACCTTTACTTGCTTTCTAGGAATTTATATTTCAATTTATAATCATTGAAATAATTTAACATGAGGACTTCTCCTTATTTTATTTTGAGATAAAATGAAATTAACATTGTTATTAATTGAGTAATTTTCTTTTGTAGGATCATGACGGTAGAAGGAAGCCCCATACAGTAAAGGGGAAGGACCAAGTGTAATAGAAAAAGGGTGTTCAATTTTATTGTATTATCTTTTAAACTCTCCACGTTTTTGTCCACAACATGTTTTTATCTTTAAAGATAAAATTTCATTCCCACATTTGAATTCATGTTTTACTCAACTTATAAAAGAGACATGAGTTTCTTAAAATAAAATTTCATTCCCACACTTGAATTTATGTTCGTGCATTAATGGTCCAACCCAACCCTAAGCTGTAGAAAGAACATGAGAATGTAGTTTAAGAAATTTCACCAATTATATTTGAAATTGAAGAACCTAGGGAGGAAAGGGAGGAAGATGTACCTACTGAGATACAAGTGAGAGATCTAAAAAGTTTGGATTAATTATTGATTAAATGTGAGGAACTACCTGACCTCCCCATACAATACAAAGAAGAAGATTCAACACCACAAAATGAAGAAACCACCCAAATGGTGGAATTTGAAGTCAAAATGGTGGAGCCTGACTACCTGCCTCCATCCTCAGAGAGTCTACACTATGAGGCACTAACCACTGAGGCGGAGATTGAAGCTGAACCAACTCAGGGAGTTAAACCATTCATTGACTCTATCCATTCTAATTTTATTGAATTTGAATTCTGCATCACTCCTTGTGGTTTTGATTATAAAGAATCAGAAAATCTCAGCTATGCCTTGGAGGATGAAAAAGAACCTAGATGTGCACATGATGAGGAACATATGGATCTCCCCAGATATGTTGAATATTTATTGAAGGAAGTGAATGAAGAGATACTAGTGGATTTCCCTAAGGAAACCATGATAAAATATTCTTACTTTGATGGGGAAGAATTTGTTCTTGATACTTCATGTTTTAATATTATTCAAATATAATTACACTCTGAATTTCCCATTGACTATTCTTTTGATGAAGCATGCCTCAAGGAACCAATGGATAGAGAATAAGAGGTTTCACAAGTAGCAACCAACAAGGAGGATGATTCATACTTCATCCTACCCCCACCGTGCAAGATATACCTCATTGTTAATGCAGTGGGAATATGGTGTACTCTTTCCCGGGATCATTACTAACCCATAAGGATGAAGCACAAGATGGGTAAAGCCACATATAGTGGTTCAAATCAATTAAGCTTCACCCTCCATCAGACTTTGGATAACATCCGGAATTTCCCTCTTGAGGTAGTCAAAATTCAGGGCTGACATAGGGGATAATACCAAGATTTATCGTTACTTTCTTTCTAGGAATTCAGTTGTCAATTTATTTTCATTGAAATAATTTAGCATGTGGCCCCCTCCATCTTTTCATTTTTAGCATAAATGAAATGATCATTTTGATTAATTGATTAATTTTCTTTTGTAGGATCATAACGATAGAAGGAAGGCCCAGATAGTGAACAGGAATGACCAAGTTTCATGGGAAAAGGGTGTTCAATTTTAGTGTTTTATCTTCTAAACTTTCCTCATTTTTTCCCACAACATGTTTTGAGATTTAATGATAAAATTACATTCCCAAACATGAATTCATGTTTTACTCGACTTATCTAGGAGACATGAGTTTCTTAGGAATCCTGTGATGCCATGTTTTAGATTTCAATGTTGATATGATTAAATGATTGAAATTAATAATTGAATTTTTAAAATGAAGCATGGATATTGAAGTAATGACTCATGATTTGAAGGAATTAATTGATTCATTTAAATGATATTTCTCTACCATCCTCCATGCTTTGAATTTCTGAAGTTCATGTGAAATGATTTATTAGTCATGTCATGAGTGATTGTCTAATGTTATATTTCCCATTCCCAAGAAGATTTCTAGACTAAGTACTTCATATTTATTCTTGAGCATATTTCATGAGCAATCTTGGGATATGTGTCCAACCATAACTTGTATTGAAACTTGTCAAATCTATGACTATGAAAAAATACATTTAAAATGATTGAGGCATACTTTGAAAAGCTAATTTTCGTTAAAAGACTAACTTTACATCAATCCTTCTTTTAGCACATAGACACCATGAATGACCTTTATAGGAATGCGTCATGTTTCAAGCCATTTTTATCCACTTCTACCCTCATCTGAGTATTTTCATGATATTTTAAAGTTGAACTGTGTGGGTAAAGAGAATCTTGGTGGACGGGATGATAAACATTGTAAGGAAGTAGTGTAGGGGTTTTATTATCGTAATTGTAAAAGGTTGTGGAATCACTAATTATAATCTATTTTTCCCCTATTGAATTAAAAAATGATAAAATGATAAAAAGAACCAACAAAAAGTGAAAAAATGGGTTATGATTTGGGAAAACCCAAAATCACCATTTTCTAGACCGATGATCATATGAGCGTATATGGTTAGGTGATTGATGTGAGGTCTGATATAATCATAACTTTCAAAAAATGAAAATAAAGTACAAAATTAAATAAAAAATCAAGAGGTTTCACAAATAATTCATTATGCTTACTTGATCATAACATTTTCTTTGAGTTTTGGGAAGTGGGTGTTGCTACTATGAAGGGGATAATTTCATTATATTTTTTCTTTTGATATCATGCATATTACTTAATATATTAGCCTCCTCCTTGAGCTTTAATTTTTAAAGCATCAAATCATACCAACCTTAAACCTCAGAGTCAATAGAACCTTGATTTCAAGTCATTGTGATTTTATGTGCATTTTTTCCTTATAAAGTGGAGAAAGTACTTTATTTACCAGCATATGGATAAGGAGCATGTTCTCATGATATGAGCATAAATCTACTTGAATTTTATAATGAGTAATGATAGAAAATAATCAAAAGTGAGGTAAATCATGACTTGGAATGTTTAATAATAATGAATCAAGGATATTGAATGAATGAAAGGAGAAGTTCCATCAATTTTCAAATGGTAAATGTAAAATATGTGAATTATTTGTTTCTTTGAAAAATGGGAAATCAAATTGATATTTTTGAAAAATTTAGAAATTTTGATTTCACATTTTTTTTTTGATTTAATTGAATTGGAATTTTAATATTGGTAACATTGGTGTCCTATAATTTCTATTTTGAGATTTTATGCTTGAGGACAAGCATGGTTTAAGTGTGGGGGTATTTGAGAGAGCAAATTTATGTGCATATTTTTTATCAAATAATGAAGATTTTTAATTTTATTCAATGATAAAACCCATGTATTTCAATGTTTTATTAAAATAATAGGTAATTTTAATTTTAGAATCATTATGAGCAAAATTGAGAAATGTGATAATTTTGGATTTTTTACAGATTTTTACTACAAAGGTAATTTTTACTTTTAAAAAAAATATAATTACAATATTCATGATTATTTATCTTAAAATTATGATTTTATTTCATTCAAATTTATCTTAAGGACATAGAGTTGATTCAATGATCTATTAGTCCAAAAAAATCATTGAAGTTGGAAATTTTTCTAGGAAAATAGAATGGACCCCACCACTATAACGGATGAACAAATCAGTCTCCTCACCTCATATTTAGGTGATTCCACCTAGGATAGAACTAGGACACATAGTACCAACTTTAAAACAAATTTTGGTGGATTTTTATGTCATTGAGGTTTCCAATGATCATGATAAATTTGAAGACATCTTCCGGGAAATTTTGGCCATAAAAAGTCTTATTCAATGAATATTCCATAAATCATTAATCCTTGTGGCTATATGAGATTAAATTTGGAGGTTGAATTGAATAAATATTATAAAGGGTTAAACACATTAATCTAACATTTAAATGACAAAAAATGTGCAAACTTTCTGAGGAATGTATTTTTCCAATAAAAGGAGGTCCTCGCCTTCATCCCAAATCATCAGCTCGACACCCACAGCTAAGGAGGGATCCCACCAGGGAACGGACCACTTCTTATCCTCTTTCCCCCCAAATTTATTCATTATATTTTATTATAATTTTATTATTGTATTATTTTTCAATTCTAATTCAAATTTTAGTTTTATTAATCTATGCCTTTGTGTTTCTCCATCTACTTGTCTTCATTTCTTTCCCTCTCTCTCTCTTCACTTCCACCCACTCCACTGAGTAATATCATACTCTCAAAAATGAGAGGCTGACTCTGAGACTTGGCCGGGGGGAGGTGAAGGTGATCATGAATTTTCATTAATGTTTAATTTTAAGTTTGTAGATAGATTTGAGTAGCATCCACCGGTAAGGAGAATGTCTCTGTTGTTGTGACTACCTCCAATGAAATGCAACTCAGCCTATCCCTATTCTTTTATTTAATCAATTTTACCTCACTCCATTGTTTAGTTCTTCACACGTTGGATTTGAGATAATCAATTTATGAAACGTCTTTGATTGAACTGGGTCCTGGAAGATGACACATTCTAGAGAAAGGTGTGCCACCAACTTGGATTAAAGGAGGATGTGGAATTGAGAGTACTCAAACATGAAATGATATTTCCCAATTTATAATTAAAGAATAGTAGTTCGAAAATGAGATTTCATGTATGGATTATAATACTAAAATAAAACATATTAATCATCATAATGATTGAACATTTAACCAACCCCCAAAACCAAGTTCTTTCTTATTAATTCATTATGTTTAGACTAGAACCTTAGTATAAATTTAGAATTCTTGATTCACATGTCATTATTTTAAATAATAAAAAACCCAAAAATATTTTCATCACTTTCTTTTAATAAATAAAACCAAAAAAATAGATATAATAGGTGAATTAGACAATGTAAGTGAACTAAATTGAGAAGGCTCTTCAAGATAGATTACCATGGTCAGCCACTATGTTTCACTAGGAAAAATATTAATTTTTTTGTCCATGCCCCATGACAGGCATGCGTCAAAAATGATGTTGTTTCCAAGGAGACAATCATTAGTTTATTTACTTTTTCTATTTTCACATCATAGTTAGATTATATTCCATTTAAAAAACTAAAAAAAGACTTCCATGATGTATTCAAATTCAGAATATTATGCATGGAAAAATCACTCACAGATGGAGTAACAACAACAAGAAGAAGATGAATATTTTAGAAGATATTAGGTGCATGAACTTAAAGAAAGCATTGTACAATTAACAAGAATGGATGATAAAGATTTTTATTATGTTCGTGCATTAATGGAGTAACCAAACCCTATGCTGAAGGAAGAACCTGAGAAAGTGGTGGAATAAATTGCACCACTTATATTTGAAATCGAAGAACCTGAGGAGTCAAGGGAGGAATACCTACCTAGTGAGCTACAAGTGGGAGATCAAAAATGTTTGGATGGATTCTTGATTAAATCTGAGGAACTAACTGACCTCCCCATACATTAAAAAGAAGAATATTTATCACCACTGAAGGAAGAAACCACCCAAGTGGTGGAGTTTTAAGTCAAGATGGAGGAGCCCGACTACCTGCCTCCTTCCTCAGAGAGTCTACTCCCAGAGGAACATACCATTGAGTTAGAGATTGAAGCTGAACCGACTTAGGGAGTTGAACCATTCATTGAATCTATCCCTTCTAATTTTATTGAAATTGAATTCTAAATCACTCCTTGTGGTTTTTATTATACAGAATTTGATAGTCACAGCTATTCAAAACATGGGGGATACCACGAGGACGCATAGGAGTGACTATAAATCAAATTTGGGAGAGTTTTGAAGTCATTAAAGTTTCCATTGATTGTTACACATTAGAAGGAAGCTTCCTGGAAATGTTGTCCATAAAAAAGTCTTATTCAATGAAAATTACATAACTCATTAACCTAGTGGTTAAATGAGCTGAAATTTGGAGGATGAATAGACAACAAATTTATGAACAACTTTTATGGAGGCGTCGACGCGTGAATCCACCATTTAATAGTCCATCAATGCGCAATATTATGGTCCAACAACGCGAAAAATTATAATGTCTCTATGATTTATATGGTTTAACTTTTCTTATGATGAAATATTCATTTGTTTTATTTGGATTATGTGATGATGGGATGATGTTTATGAAATCCATTTTATTCATTGGGTTATGATGAATGTTTTATGTTTATTTTGTGGCACATGTAAGAATGATTTTATTATGAGATGGGTGGGACCTATATCTCCTTCCAATGCATTGGGTAAAGATTTATATCTCATGAGATAGTAATTGCTGGAACGGTATGTTAATCCGGTTCAGTGATACAGGACTGGAACGAGGAGTGAACTCGATTCAGAAAGGGACTTTGTCCAATAATATGGTCTTTGCAACAATGCCTTGGCTACTTTGGAAATCATAACAAGTGCTGAATGGTTGCCACAGTTACATGATTTATTCCCATGCTATTTTATCAAGATTGATGTTCCATTATGATATATGCCTTACGTACTTCCATGATTTATGTCTTTGCTCAAGATTTTGATGTTTAGATTTTATGTTCATGTTTTTGCATTCAAATGTTTATGGATTGTTTTATGTTCTCTATATTTACCCTTACTAAGCATTTGAGCTTAGCCTTTATATGTTTTCTTTTCCCCAGGATATAAAGAAAGGTTTTAGGTAAGAATACCAAAAAGGGGAAGATTTTTATGGGAGATGTAGAAGATCTTTCACCATCACTAGAAGATTTAGTTCCAAGTTTCCAAAGACACTAAACTAATATGGAATTTGGGGGTCTGTTTTTTTCATGTATTAAGTATTCGGCAAAAGTAATGTAATGTCCATGTACATCAAGCTTTGGGTCACTACAGAAACCATGACAAAATCTTCTTAATTTGATGGGGAAGAATTTGATCTTGATACTTCTTGTTTTAATATTATTAAAATAGAATTACACTCTGACTTTCCCATTGACTATTCTTTTGATGAAGCATGCCTCAAGGAACCCATCGACAGAGAATTAGAGGTTTCACAAGTAGCAACCAAGAAGGAGGATGATTCATACATCATCCTACCCCCACCATTCAAGATATACCTCATTTTAAGGGGGTGGGGATATGGTGTACTCTGTCCCTGGATCATTATTAACCCTGAAGGATAAAGCACAAGCTGGGAAAAGCCACATGTAGTGGTTCAAATCAAAGAAACTTTATCCTCCATCCAACTTTGGATAACAGCCTGTATTTCCCTCTAGAGGTAATCAAAATTCAGAGCTGACTTAGGGGATAATACCAAGATTTATCTTTACTTGCTTTCTAGGAATTCATAAGTCAATTTATTTTCATTGAAATATTTTAGCATGTGGCCCCTTCCATATTTTTATTTTTAGCTTAAATGAAATGATCATTGTGATTAATTGAGTTATTTTCTTTTGTAGGATCATAACGGTAGAAGGAAGCCCCAGAAAGTGAATGGGAAGGACCAAGTTTCATGGGAAAAGGGTGTTCAATTTTAGTGTGTTATCTTTTAAACTCTCCACATTTTTTTCCACAACATGTTTTGAGCTTTAAAATAATATTGCATTCCCAAACTTGAATTCATGTTTTAATTGACTTATGTAAAACCCCAAGATTTCATAGTGCATTATTTTTTTCAAAATAATTCAATAACTTTCACTATAGGCAACACAGAGTTCAAGCGCACCATGACTTACCAAACTAGCTGTTCAAAAGAGGTTATGAATAGTATTAACTAAATTTTGAACATTATATAACCTAAGTTTAGAATCCATATTTTTAGTTTCTTAGACATAATGTAAGAACAAAATAATTTTTTTCAGACAAAAGAAGTATTTTTTAGAAATGCACTTTTACCGACTTTTAATGGTGAACCCTTTTTAAAACCAATATTTTAAAACTTTTATATATTCTATTTAACTAAATAAATTTATTCTTTAGAATGGGGACATCAAAAATTTATAATGTAATACCCCCATATTCCTTAGTACGCTTCTCTTTGAATAATACTGTAGCATGTGTTGTACGCAACTTTGAGTTCTAACACACCACAACCAATCAAACAAGCCCTTATGAATAGTAATACCTAATTTTTGAAATTTTATAAATTTTATAATTCCAAAAAGACATAATTTTTGGATTTGTAATATCTAAATTATCCTTGGATGAAATTTTGGTACTTTTCAGACAACTTTTATATTTTGATGAATAGTGAAAATCACTACATTTTTATTAAAAACAACTTTTTTAATCTAAATAATTAATAGTGATAAATTATAAATTTGAGTGGTTTTAAAGTATATTTAGAATATAGTTTTACCATTTAATAAAATTTTGGTAATTAGACATAATTTCACATTTAAATTGGACATAAACAAGTATCAATCTTTTGATAGTTATTATCTCTTAAAAACACACGTTTTATTTTGACAATGGGAATTAATTTTAAATTAATTTCTGCCACTTCTGTGTTTTGAATTTCAAAAAGTGGACTCCATATTAGGACTCAGGATTTACAAATTTTGTAAAAAGGTAACTTTTATTTTTATACATTTTGAATAATTACTTCGGTAAATATTTTATTTATCATGGTTAAAGGGTAAATCTGGTAAATAAGGGTAAAAAAATAATATTATAATAATAATAAATTACCCTAAAAAGTTTCTTAACACTATTGGTTGATACATGTATGACCATGGGTATCTTTTGGTTGATTTTCGGACTTCATGGATCCACTTTTAAGTGATAATGACAATTTATATTAATTAAGTTAAAATAAATACAAAAATGACAAAAAGCATATATCTTTTAGAAAAACAATTTTCACATAGGGTTATATATGTTGGATTTTTGACTATAAATATTAATTAAAAATATAAAACTATTTCCTACATAATGGTATTTTATTTATAATTTTTATACATTTAATAATTAATATTATTTATGACACAATAATGATGCAGTCTTTTCCTTATTAATGAAAGTTTCAAATAATTGGTATTATAAATGTTAAAATAAATATAATTTGAATGTTTTGATGACATACACGAATTTTATTGGTTAATATGACATTTTAGTATTTCTTAAATGAATTCGGTTCGATTTAATAAAGTTTTTACGACTTTAACAAAAATCCATTATTGTGTAGTGTCAAGATTGACACAAACGAGTTTTTAAAACAAATATTATATTATTAATTTATATTATATTTCTAAAAATATAAGTATCTACCAAAGGACTTATATCATTATTGGTGTATCAGTAATGGACCACTTGGGGGTTTCTTGGATGTATATAGTTTGTTTATTAACTATATATTATAAAAATACAATGTGACATGGTATGTGTTAAACTAATTAACCAAGAGTTAAAACTAAAAGATAAGGTTAATATAATGACCCAAACCTGTCTAAAATCTATTGGTTGAATGGATTTAGACTCATCCCCACCTTATACTTTGAATAATCCACTTTGTATCCATTAGAAACCGAATATTATTTTATTATAAAATAATACTTTATGTTTTTACTAAAGAGCCCCTCACCCCTCTTATAAAAGGGAACTCCCCCTTCTCATTAATTCACACCTTCAAACCCATTTTGGATCGGCCAAACCCTTCCCAAATATCCCCCCAACTTCCTTCAATTAATCCTAGAGGCCTTAGTTTGATCAGAATGCCAACCTAAGGATCCCTTTTGATCAAATCAAAAGGAAGAACCTGGAGAAGAGGTAACGTCTTCACCGCCCTCTTTAAAGTTCCTTTCTTATTCATCATCGTATTTCCTTGTTATTTCCATTCTAAAATAATAAATCCAGTAACATATATATATTGTGATGTTATTATAATTATGGACCAAATAGATTCATTATTCTATCCATCCCTTGAATGACATGTCACCATACGTGTGTACGTACGGCATACCATCTCCACGTTGTGGTGCAATTGTTATTCAATATAATATTATTTATATTGGTATAATAATGATGTATAATTCATGTAAATAATAAATATAACATGATAATGATTCTGTCTATATGATTTACCATCCAATTATATATTATTTTAATATCAAAAGAATGATATTGTCGCTCGTGCGTAGGTACGGATTCTCGTCTCCACGAACGCGATGAGATTCATTCCCCATCATATCCTTTCAGGGATAAATTTTATAGGATGATTAAAAATAATATTTAAGGACTTAATATCATTCTGGATATGACTATGATACAACCTATCCATAACAAACACGGCTTATATAAAAGAAAATGAGTAAGTTAACACCCAAAATGACGATATTACTAAGATTTTATTAACAAAGTGATGTTAAAAGATCATATATGATATCATATTAATATATATGATTATTTTATAATTCAATAACAATTATTTCACCATTATACAGGAGGTTAACCTACCATCAACCAAGGAATAGTACATGGTAAGGGGTTATCATCTCACTCCTTATTCCCGTGAGATTCTTTCCATATTTCCACTATTACCTTTTGCGTGGTGTATGTACTGCCTATAATTGTATTATTTTTGTAATAAACATTAATTTATGTGTATTTACATAATCATTGTATGATACCTCTTTCATGGGATATATGTTTCGTAAGTTACAAAATTGGTAAGGGTTAATTTGACAATCTATTTATTATCCGAGGTTGTTTTTACGTAGGTATCTACTGGGACAAATTTTTTATCCATGTCCATGTTTTATGAAAGTGTTTTCAAAGGAATTATTTTTAGGGACTTTTTACTAAAACACCATTTTAAATTTATTAAATATTTATTCTTCTAAATCATTCTCTTTAATGTCCATGTCTTCAAAATGGTTTTTAATGATTTATTTATATGGACATGAATGTTTTTAAAATGTTAAGACCTTTAAAAAGTTTCAAAGTGGTATGTGTCAATTTCATTCAAAAATGTCTTTAAATGAATTCTTTTTTAAATTTTGTGACTTTAAAATGTTTTCATGAAAAAGATGTATTTCTCTCAAAGAGTTTTACAAATCATTTTCATCTATGTAAAAATTATTTAATGGTTTTTAAACTTGTTTTGAAGTTGATTTACCATGATACAAATCTTCCATATTGTGTTGATGGTTTTTTGATATGTTTGACTGTGGATTTTTTATTTTTATACCATTCATGGTTTATGGAGAAAGTATTGACATTTCGTATGCTATTTTTAATACGAATGTTTATTTTATGTTTAAACCTATTCATATGAGGAATGCATTGGACTTAATATGTGATGGGTGGAGCCCACTATAGCTCCTCGATGCATCAGTAGGTCTCATGAGACAAACTAGTGTCTTGACAAGAGGCCTTGAAAAAAATCTTATTTGTAGTCTTGTCATGAGGCCTTGGCTGCGTGGTTATGATAGTCTGTCATTATGCATTCCATCATTATGAAAGTGGTTAGTGATATTGCATGTGATTTTTTTACTAGTAGAATATCCATGTGAATAATTAAATGGAATTGTTTTATTTTTTCTATATTATGTTGAAGTTCAAGTTTAAATGGATTTTGTTTTAGTTATACATTGCCTTAAATGTTTATTATTATTTATTAAAGTTTCTTCCATATTGTTATCCTTACTGAGCATCTGAGCTCACCCCTTTCTATGTTTTATTTTTTTTCTCAGGATTCCAAGATTTGTATTGTGATTGATATGCAGGGTTAAGCCAAGGGAATAATGGCATTCATAAAGGATTATTTATGTTGTTTTGTATGTTATAATGTGTAATGTAAAAATCATGTATGTAATCTATTTTCCAAGATTGCTAAACTGATCGGTCCTTCGGGAGTTGATTCCTTATGATCATGCCAATGTTATGTAATAATGCACCGACTCTGAGTAACTGGGGTCGGGGTGTTACAGTTGGTATCAGAAAGAGGTTCAGTACAAACCCTGTAAACTAGATTTAGATAAAATATGATTATAACACATAGGCCTATGATTTACTTTGAGGATTATTATAGAAGAACTTCCTAGAATTTTGGTATTGTAGAGATTTTGTGAGTTTTCCGAGCAATACATCCCTATCTGGATATGAGCAGGTAGAGGCATCTCGGGAAGAGATGTACCTAGAGGTAAAACCCAAAAACACCACTTTGAGCTAGACTCGAACGAGAACTGGTGCACGACAACGGGTATTGCTGCACTCTTGGTTACGATACTCCCAGGGGATATGCTTAGGTTAATTCTCATTTTCATTACAAACTATTATGAAGGGTTTATGAGTATATAATTCCTCAAAGAAGACATTTTTATGATTATAGATTATATCCACAAACTTTTTAATTTATGTTAAGTGTTTTAAAAGTTTGGGATAAGGTATTTCTATTCAAAAACTAATCTATTGTATGTCATTGTTTAGAAATTGCACCCAGTAGAAGGAATGAGAACTCCATCAATACACATGATCCAATGGGTAAGAAAGATCATATCTTTCATGATATTAAGCCATCATTTAGAAGGGAAATATTATCCCATGTATTATCATCATATTAAGAAATAGTATCATGTGTTGGTAAGATAATTAAAGAGTTCTCTGAGTCCTATGGATTTTAAGGGAAGAAATAGAAGAAAATGATGGAGAGAGAAAGATGGATAAAGGGAAGAAGGAAAATAAATTTTTTTTCCATATGTGATAATTGTGGGAAGAAACACCCTGGAACTTGTCTGAAGGGAATGAGAGTTTTGTTATAAGTGTGGAGAAAAAGGACACCTTGTACGTGACTGTAAGGGTACGAAAAAGGTTACAAATGTACAATGCATCATCTGCAAGGAGTTGGGACACTATGAAAACCAATGTCTAAATCATCAGAGTATTCCCCAAATGATGCTATTGGATAATAATCAAGTTATGATACTACAACAGATGATGATGAATGATTAGAGTTCTTATGATGTTATTAAATAATTATGTCATTTGGGTGTTGCTACTTTGAAGGGGATAATTTCATTATATTTTTACTTTTGATATCATGCATAGTACTTAAGAGATTAACCTCCTCCTTGAGCCTTAATTTTTATTGCATCAAATCTTACCAACCTTAAACCTCAATGTCAATAGAACCATAATTGAAAGTCCTCGTTATTTTATTTGTGTTTTGTCTTTACAAAGTGGAGAAATCAGTTCATTTACAAGCCTATGGATAAGGAGCATGATTCTCATGATATAGGCATAAATCTACTTGAATTGTATCACGAGTGATGAGATAAAAGAATCAAAAGTGAGGTAAATCATGACTTGGCATGTTTCATAATAATAAATGAAGGAACATGAATGAATTAAATGAGAAGTTCCATTAATTTTCAAGGGGTAAAAGTAAAATATGTGAATCCTGATTATGAGAAAAATTGAGAAAAGTGCATAATTTTGGATTTTTGACCGATTTTTACTACAAATGTATTTTTATTATTTCGTAAAAAATATAATTCCAAAATTCATGATTGGTTTTTTTAAATCCTGATTTTATTTCATTCAACTCTCTCTTTTGGACCTAGGGCTGATTCGAAGATCTATTAGTTTAAAAAATTCATTGAAGTTGGATTCTTTTTCAGGCAGACAGCGTAGACCCCACCACCAGAACAGATGCAAAAACCGGTTCCTCACCTCCAATTTAGGTAATTTTACTTGGGATACCATGAAGACACATAGGTGCAACTCTACAACAAATTAGGAGGGAGTTTTTAAGTCATTAAGGTTTCCATTGATCGTTACACATTTGAAGTAATCTTTTTGGAAATTTCGGCCATAAAAATGTCTTATTCAATGAAAATTACACAACTCCTTATCCCAGAGGCTAAATGAGCTGAAATTTTGGGGATGAACGGAAAAAAATTTATGAACTACTTTTATGAAGGGGTCGACCGATGAATAGACCATTTAATGGTCCAACAACGCGCAATCTTATAGTATACAAAATTCCGCCTATAAAAGGAGGCCCTCGACTCCTTCCCAAATCATCAGCTCGACACCCACAGCTAAAAAGGGATCCCATCAGGGCACTTGCCACTACTTCTCCTCTCTTCCCCCCTAATTTATTATTTTTTGTTTATTTTAATTTTAGTTTTGTATTAGTTTTCAATTGTAATTCAAATTTTAGATTTATTAATCCATGCCTTTGTAATTCAAATTTTATTTTTATTAATCCAAGAGTTTGAGTATTCATACAAGCTATTTCATGGGTGACAACCCCCTTCCTCATATCTTGACTGACCAGGTATCGACAATATCTTCTTCCCATGCTTCATATCTTCTTCTAATCTATCCTCCTTTTATCTCTATATATATATATATCATTATGGCACATCTTTCCTGGAGATATGTATTTATTTCCAATAAGATAAACTAAATAGGGAATTATTTATACACACCATACAAATATAATCATGACCTCTTTAGTCTTCAAACAAAAGATAATCCCACATTTTTTTTCAACAGATGATATCTCATAACAATATTTTTTTCCAGCAACTTTTCTGCCCTAAAGTGGTGGAGTTGTCTATTTGCATGTGGAAAGGAGGGAGAAAGTTTTAAAAGTATTGTGTGACGCATTTTAAAATACATATTGAAAATGTGTAATGAATAAATAAATTTTTTATTTCAAAATTTAACCATCGGTCATAAAATGCGTACCCAGACTTCCAATGGCCCACCTTTCATGACTTCATACGAAAACACTACCACGTAGACACCCGCACCCTCCAGGCTTTCTCCGATTGGTTTGTGACATCATAATGAATCTATGTTGAAAATAAAGTGATGGCCAATCAAGTGTGTTTTGGAGTACTATGTTATGGAACAAATTTGACTTTTCTAAATGCTATGGAGTTTATGTTATGGTACAAATTTGACTTCTCTAGACCAATAGCATGCCCCGATGGTGGAAAAATTTGAGATCAAGAAATTCAAAACAAATAATTTTATATTGTGGATACTTCACGTTGCAGCTGTGGTTGGACCTCGGTGTTGGTACTGTGATTTTTTGGATATGGTTATGGGTTTATTAGGGAATTGGGTGAGAAACATTTTGTATATTTCCATGACTGGTATTGGAATGGGATAATCTCAGATTTATTTGAGTAGATTTTGGTCAAGATAGTGGATATCCTCATGTGACAGGGATGCGACATGATGAGATGAAACACATAGATTAGGGTCCCTAAGATGAGGGATGTGATAATGGTTTTTGATTTGGGCTATCTACACCACCATGTCCCCTTAGGTTGTAGATATAGGTCAAATGAAATGCCTTCCATTAGTCATCAGTTATGGGTTGTGATACATGATCTATAATAGGATGTGGTAAATGTATTATATCATGTTAGCAAAGGTATTGTGGTCAAGATACACGAATTATTAATTAGAAAACTCTTACATATCAGGTGTGTTTACCTTATTGAGTGTAGTGCTACCTAGGTAATCACATTAAGATGAAATGAGAAAAATTATTAGGCATTTATTTTTCTCATGATTACACGTCCAGAATATGTTGTATAATATGGTTTCTTCATGGGATCCTAATTTGTTATATTCTCACAACCAACATTGGTACTATTATTTTTTTTGTGAAGACATAATGATTGATTTATGATTGAGTACCAGTTTGGAAGGGGATCAGCCTGGTGTAACTTATTTCAGTTTGGATATAGAGATGAGGTTATGACTTATAATAGTTATATATGCATATGTAATTTATTTTTAACAGAAAATATATGGTATCCCATGTGGGTGGTTAGTTTTTGTATGTTTTGTGTGATTGTATTTATGTTTTAAAAATTTCTTATGTTATTGGAATAACTTTTTTAAAACATTCTATTATTATGTCAAGGATTTAATGGGTATTTTTCTATCATTTGATAATTTTGGATCTAGTTAATAGTTTAACCCTTGTATGTATTAGAATCACAATAAATGTTCATATCCTCTAGGATAAAAATATGTACGCCTAATGACAAATTTCCCTCTGCCTAAAACAGGTGCCTTGGATTGGGAAATTGAATCTAGTATCATAGGGTTTATTTGTATAACTATTGGAAGTAATGGTAAAAATGGGTAATGACAGTGTTTTGGATATTATGATTAACCACAGATTCCTACGTCACATATTAGATTTTTGTCGGAGGACTAGGTTACTAGAAATGACGATATATATTGATAGTTCATGTTGTATACATGAAGTGTTTAGAGTCAAATGTTTGGATTATCTGAGATTATGATTTATGATTTTTATTTTTATCCCATTTCGAGTAAGCCCATATAGACAAAATGTTTTATTCAGGTTGGAATGAGAGGATACATGCATTATTGTAAATGTATTTTTGTTGAATCATTTACGTATTTAATTTTTGAAGAATAAATATATAGTTTTGATAAATAATCCCTCTATCAGCGCTAGAAAAATGCTGATAAAGAATCCCTTTATCAGTGCTAAAAAAGAGCTGATGAAAAGACCCTTTATCAGCACTAGAAAAGCGCTGATAAAGAAACACTGTATCAGTGCTAAAATGTTTGCATTGATACAGGAAATATTTATCAGCGCTTTTTAACGCATATAAAGGAAGTCATTATCAGCGCTTTGTTATCGCTGATAAAACCTTAGTCCATTGTTTTATAAAGTCAGTTGCAAAATGCCCTCATGTTATAGCGACCTAAAGCTCTTGCGGTACTAGAACCCTACGACTCCCCTCCGACACCCGCTGAGTTCACATTGTCGGGCCTCCACCGCCCACGAGCTTATTGTTGACGGACCTCTTCCGCCCTCGAGCTTCTCTTTGCCAGACCTCCGCCGCCGGCAATGCCCTCGAGCTTCGCGTTGCCGGACCTCCACCGCCCGCTGAGCTTCGCCTTGCCGGACATCATTTTAAGGCATGTTTTCCAAGCCATATTTTTAATATTGTTCTCCTCTCCCATCACACATAACCATATGTTGATTTGTCGGAATACCATTTTATTCTTCATGTTTGTCTCTAGGGTAATTCCCCCTGCCGAAGCTCGAGTTTGGTTCAACTTCTTTTAATGGTTCAAGAACTATTATTCTATAAATCATATCATACTATTAAAACATTTTTAATTGGAGTTTTGGGAATTGAGCCTTTCCCATCAATGGTGTTCTAATAGATTTTGTGTTTAATTATTTCATCCCTAGGTTTCATTTCCTCTGGTGGTGATGATTCTTCTTTATCGTAGATTCATGAGTGTTCTTCCTACATATTATGATGGGGTTCTTGGGGGTAATCATCCAATATATTTCTATTACTCCTAATGTATCACCTTTTTTCTAATGACTACGGTGGATTTTTAGGTGATTTGGTATTTGTTTATTCTAGATCCTATAAACCATTTAATTTGATGGTGGTATGGCTGGATATGTTATAAAAATTCTTCCAACAATCACCTTTATGAGAAGGTGTGGTTTGATTTATAGAATATATATGATTTAATTTAATTATATTAGTAGTTTATGTTGGGTTGGAAATGGATGATGAGGTTCTTAAGGTGATGAATTCTAGTTTGTTATCTTCTTAGTGAAGTTGTTGATGATGATGTTGATCAGGCGCATCACAGTGCAGGTATCAAGGCACGAGTATTATCATGATTTGAGGCATGATTCAATAGCATATTTTTGTTTCAAATTTGAATTTTGTGGTGTTTTATGGGGTATTTCTTATAATTTCACATACTATTTGAACATATGTTGCTATGAAATATTTATTTTTTCTTTTATCAGTACTCCATTATTCTAGGATTTTCACTTAGTATAGTTTTTTTACTATAAATCAAAATGTGGAATCTTTGGGTAATGTTTGAAATGTGTTGATTTTATTTAAAAGGGATGGTTTATTCATGAAAAATATCACTAGATTACTCCTAGGTATCATCGATTCCCTTAGATCCAACACCATGTTAGTGTAATGTAAGGAATAAAGGATAAACTTTTTCTTTAAGGACAACACCACCGGGTTCTGATGCATTTCTAGGTCATCCAATACTTGAACACTATTTTCATAGATGGGTTCCCCCCTTCATTCCTTCATTATATCTAAGTGACTTTGTCTGGATGTGCACTTGTCTGACATGATGCCCAGACCACCAAGCTTTCTAGCCTTTCCACCCCTACCTCCATCTCTGTCCTTCTCCCGCGCTGAGGTTACTGACTGCTTCTCTATAGTGGCCAGACCCCTTCCTAGCAGTGTTTGTTCTATCTCCCTTGGCTCTGAGCCTGTCATCCAGCTCCAAATACTTATTCATCCAGAGAGAACTCCCTCACCAGCCCCCAGGTTTCATTACTCATCCTTCCCCTGCCCATTTGGATCCTCATCTCCCACTCATATGAAGCTTACTAACCAGAAGGGATTAGGAACATGTTCAAAAGAAAGAGACCTCAATGAGAGATCATCCTCACACTTCAATAAGGCTACTAGCTCTAGATCCAATGTCAGATCCCTGTCCTACCCATCATTATTATCTTCATATGTAATTCTCATGGTCGTAGTGCCCATGTTAAATCTGGTTTCCTCACCATAGAAATCAAAAAGCATAATGTCATTTTTGTTGTTGTCAAATAACACAAATACCCTATAATAATCATAGAATTCTCCTGGAAGATTATGTTCCATGGATTTCTACACTATGACCCCTCCAACAGACACAAATGGGTATTTTGGAAAAATAAATATGTTGTTGAGACTATTCAAGATTGCAATCATTTCATAACTACCAAGGTGTCCAACAGTGACACCTCATTCCTTTCCTTTGGGTTGGAAATGACATTAATGTCACCCCCAACAAAGCAAGGACATCATGGAGTTTGTTCAGTTCATGGCTGGGAAGGGCCTCATTGATCTCAACTTCTCAGGTGACAGTTTCACCTGGTGCAACAACTGCAGGGGCCATCACCACTTGTGGAGTCTTTTAGACAGGTGTATAGCCAACATGAAAGCCACTAACATATTCTCAAATACCATGTTATTCCATATTTCTTGAGGTATTTTGAACCACTCCCCCCTCTTGGTTTCCATTTCTTCTTGGCATGATCATCAGGAACGATTTCACTTCCACCAAAGTGGGTTAACATCCTAGGGTACCAGGACATGGTTTTTGAAATACGGAATGAACCCTTGTAGGAGTATCAGTCCACCTTCAACCTCAGTGACCAGACCTCGAACCCCGATAGGTGCGTGTTCTCCCCTTCCTCCTCAAGAACCTTCACCACCTGGGACTACTGTCGCATATGGGCTCCTTCAGAGTATTCTGATAGATGGAATGATACCTTGGGTTTATTGGACTATTAACAATAGTTTGAGATTAATGTGTGACTATATACTTATTATAGTTTCTTATTATTTCTTACACACCACCACTTGAGTCAATTAACCTGATTGAAATCTATATTGGTACTTTGGTTCTGATGTGGATATGGTTTTTTATGTGTTTGTGACATGTACATGTGTGGATATATGGGTATTTATGCATGATGATATTTAATGTAGGGTAGAGACCTAGGAGTGGCAGATGTATCATTTATGATTATTCTTGTGTTTGGTCTGGGGTGATTTGAGGAAACTATAATGAATCTAAAGTAATTAAATTTAATCAAGATGAATTAATACTAATGGTTACGCTCTATTAACCTCTATTTTTATAAGGAAGTGGATATCTTCTACTATATTTGGAAGCCCTGTTTTGTGTACTTGAACCATAAATACTAATATTTGAGATTCAAATAAGATGAAGATGAATAAAGATTGCATGGATGCTAATAGTTTGACAATAGCGTACGAGAACGGAGTGAAAGAGTTCATCAAATTTGCAAAGGATAACGCAAAGTATCCTTCTCAAATCCTTTTTCCGTGTTTACGTTGTTGATATTCTAGACTACTTACTCTAGAGGAGTTGGAAGAACATTTGATATGTCATGGAATAGATCAGAGTTATAAATGTTGGAATAAACACGAAGAAAAAGCGAATATAGCTACTGGTTGGGATAAAACCGTGTTTTATGGATCATCAGATATGAATACAAATATGGATAATAAAGAAGACCGTATGGAGGATGTGATTACAGATGTCAATGATGATGAATATTGAATTGAGGAAATGACAAAAACAATTGAAGATGAACTCCGTGATTGCCCAAATTTGTTTGAGAAGTTAAAGAGTTGTGCAAAGACGCCATTGTATGCTGGTTGCACCAAGTATACAACATTGTCAGCTGTACTGAAGTTGTATAAATTGAAAGCAGGCAATAGATGGAGTACTGTCAATTATACGGAACTACATGCTCTCTTGAATGACATGCTCCCTAAAGATAATGAGCTCCTAAGCCACACATATGAAGCTAAACGAATGCTACGCTCGATGGGTAGGAATTCAGAAAGAATGCATGCCTGCCCGAAAGACTGTATATTGTTTCACAAGGAGAACAAATAACATACAGAATGCCCAAAGTGTTGTGCTTCTTGATACAAGAAAGATGAATCCAATCCTACGAAAGTTGTATGGTACTTTCCAATCATTCCAGGGTTTAGGTGTCTATATGGAATTGAAAAAACTGCAAGACAATTGTCGTGGCATGCAGATAAAAGAAATAAAGATAGAAAATTACATTATTCGACCGACTCTCCTCAATGGACGAAAATTGATCATGAGTATCCTGAATTTGGAAAAGAGCCGAGAAACCTTCTTCTTGAATTATCTACAGATGGAGTAAATCCTTTTGGTTTTCAAACCAACACTCATAGTACATGGCATTTTATGTTGGTAAATTATAACTTTCCACCCTGGTTATGCATGAAGTGGAAATTCATCATGTTATCTATGCTTATATCAGGACCAAAACAACAAGGTAACGATATTGATGTTTATTTGGATCCTTTGATCGAGGATTTGAAGTTATTGTGGGATTCAGGTGTTATGTTGTATGATTCTTATAAAAGGGAATACTTCACGTTGAGAGTGATGTTGTATGGGACAAGAAATGATTTCTATACATATGGAAATTTTTCAGGCTATAGCATCAAAGGAACTCATGGGTGTCCTGTGTGCGAAGAAGATACAGAATCAATTAGGGTGAAACATTCATCAAAATATGTGTTTCTTGGACATCATAGAATTCTACCACGTCGGAATAAGTATCAATCTTGGACGACATAATTCAATGGAAGTTCAGAACAATGTGAAGCACCGTCTCCACTAATAGGTGATCAGCTATTTGAGAAAGTAAAAGATGTGAACACTGTTTTTGGTAAACAATTTTCGAAAAACCTTATGAAAATTAGTTGGAAAAAGAGATCAGTTTTTTTGAATTACCATACTGGAATTGTTTGTACGTCAGACATTTTCATGATGTGATGCGTGTGGAAGAAATGTATGTGACAATGTTATCGGAACGTTGCTAAATGCCCCTGGGAGAATAAAGGATAGAATTAAAGAAAGATTGAAAATGGGTGACATGGGAATACAATAATAGATTTAGTAAATATGTCATACATTGGCATTATCATACTAATATGGTAGTTGGATTATACGACATTCCAATTTCAGATTTTTCAATGTAAATGGGTTGATAATAACAGTGGTGTTAAAATAAATGAATGGGGATTTGTGAATGTTGATTTTAGTAAAGATGGGTACAAGGAAGAACAGTTTATAATGGCATCACAAGTGGTACATGTTTTTTATGTTCTAGAACCCGTAAACCGAAAGTGGTCGATTGTTCTGTTAGCATCCTAAAATACTGATGGTTCTGATGAAAATTCTGTTGAGGATAATCCTTTTAGTGGTACGCTGTAATCATTTCGGAGCGGTCCCAATATAGATGATGTTTTGTATCTTATAGGAGACTGAAATTAAGGGATTGAGAAAATTGATAGAGTTTTCAAATCCCTTCACCTTTTGAAAAAAAGAAAGAGAGTTAAATAAACAAGTTATATTTTGTTTGTAATATAGATCTTGTTATCTCATGTTATTATATAATCATTACGGAATTTATGTAATCTAAATTAACTTTTCATACACTTTTGCAGATAAAGACTTTTACACATTCTGGTGCTCCTAACCTGGAGGCTGAACAAGTCTCTCAAGATACTGTTGCGGCTGCTGCTGCAGCAGCAGCTGCTGCTGCTTCTCCTGCTCCTACTGCTGCTCCTGCTGCTCCTGCTGCTCCTACTGTTGCGGCTCCTGCTGCTCCTACTGTGAGGTCCAACAACCATCAGCACATTCCGTTTCTACAATTTTAGATGAACATATAGATGATGTTGATATGGATGAAATGGTAAGGAATGAAGGATCAACATCGCAGAAAACATAGGTTCGTCTTAGTTTGACGGTGTTAGCCAAAGTTCTTAAGGAGAAAAGAAAAGACATCAAATTTGACGTTGGATGGAATGCACGAGGCCAACATGTGAATCCCAACAAGGTTATGTTTATTAATTACATTGGAGTTGTCAATCGTCAATGTGTGCTGATTGACATAGATTTATGGCACCATGTTGTGTCCGGGATGAAGGCTGTTATCTGGGAAGAAATTATGGCAACATTATGAATTTATTTCTTTAATTTACTAGAAAATAAAATAATTAAACAATGTCTTACTATTCTCAATCTCTTCTAGAATACATTTATAGTAGAAGATTCACACCAGGATTATGTACTATGGCTTCCAGGTATGAGTGATCGTGGATTTCACACTATTTTAACAAGATGTCACCTGAAATATTCAAAAGGTAAAATAAACCCGCACCCACCCATTGTCTACACTCACCTAATATCTCCAAAAGCATGGGATGCATTTATTGGCCACCATGGGTTTGAGAAGTTTCACGTACATTGTGGGTGATAATAAGTTGTTTGAGGATACGTGTATTCATCAATTTGTTTGTCAATACTTCATTTATGAAACAAAAACTCATTAAAGAAAATAAGGAACGTGCATTAAAACCAACATACCCCTATCGTAAAGCAAGGATGGGGTATACTTCACTAGAAAAGAAAATGGTACGTATTTTAAATTTCTAGAAATATTTTTAGGTGCCAACAAACAACATCATAATTATCTTTCTATGTTTATATGTAGATTGATGAGTCTAAAACCAAATTTACTTCCATCCCACGTCATGTACTTTGGAAGGAGGTACGTGTGAATAAGGATGAGAAGCTAGTAGATGTGAGGACACAAAATGTGTGGGAAATTTGTGTAAGTATGACACGACGATAAAAAGATTTGTTTTAAATTGCTATTACAGAAAAATAATTAGTTATTTTCCTGTATCTGATAGTCAGAGGAATCAACTACTCTTGTAGTGGATGCAAACCTATTATCGATGACTTTGAAGCATCCAGAAAAATACGGTCCTGTGAGGGGTGCGGGGTTTGGGGTGACACCTCGAGTATATTTTGAGAAGAAGATAAAAATGGAAGATAGAGATGAAACATTGAAACAAATTAGAAAAAAACTAGCAACCCTTGAAGAATGATTGCAATGGAAGGGAGAGTTGATAGAAACTTTTATGGGTGGGAAGAAAGGAGAAGACACAACTCAGGAACAACCATTGCATGTAGATACCACCCCACCCCCACCATCTTTGAGGCGAGCTATTCCCCTCAAAGAGCTATCTTATCCCTTGTAATAAATATTCTAATAATTGTTCCCATGAAATGTGAATTATAAAAACACTGATACTTTTCCTATACTGATCTTCTACAAGGTGATAATGACTGTGATTTATATCTGTCAACACCCACCAATCACCTTGTAGCGAGAGCTATAGTGTTCAACATCCCAGATGACACGCTGCATAATAGACCACTTCTGAAAGATCATCTGAAAGTGATGATTACTGTAGCTCATGAGCCAAATGTAGAGCTATCTATTCCACTTGATGATGATGATATTCATACAGTCATAAAGTCTATTAGAACATTCATTGCATAGCCGTCAGAACATGTAAGAGTACATGCAGCCAAAGAGGTATTTATTTCCTTTTTTTTCAAGCTAAACCCTTAACAATTAATGAAAAAAGGGCCTGATACAATGAATGTTATTATAGACGGAGAAAGGGAAAGGGGTGATAAACGTCGGCTCAAAACCATCTAAAGGATCGATTAACCGATCCCAAGGAGCTACTGAAAGCACAATAACACCACGTGTTCTCTATCCACATTTACTAGCATTGAAGACTCATGTGGATACGAAGCTAAGAGGTTGTAGTAGTCATATAGTGGTTTTTGAAGAGAATATATACGGTGTGGAAAGTCAAGATTTCGTTGCTATTGAAAATGTAAATGAGATACTTGAAAATGGTTGGCTAGGCCTCACAGTTATAAATGTATATATGAGGTACGTTTTCGTGAATTGATATTCTAAAAGCTGATCTAATGTGAAAATTATCACTAAATGCATTTTATATTATTGACAGACATATATATGAAAAATAGTTGGAGGAATTTTCACATGAGACAATATTTTGACTCATTAGTCCTCATACCACATCATCACATCTAATGAAAATCAATCCATAAAAAAAGAATGAAATAGTGAACGGCTTGCTGAAAACATTTGAAAGAAATATTACAGATGACAGACTCTTATTAATACCAACCATGCAGGGGTAAAACACTACGATTAAATCATATCAACTATATTTTGACTTATTTTATTACTTATTCTTTTTTCTGTTTTTAGGAAACATTAGATGCTAATTGAGGTGAACTTGGATACTCCACAGATTTATTTTCTAGTTTCAAAGCAAGGATATCCATCAAACCGACCACACATGATGGAGTTTGTGAATTAGTAAGACACTACATCCTTTGTTTTAGGTCTAAAAATCAAGTAATATAATTTATATTATCTTTTAATGAGGATTATTTTATGATAGGGAAATGTATAATTATCGTCTAAAAAAAGGAATGAGGACAGGGGCTACGCATAAGGAGGCGAGAAAGTACTACATCTGGACAAATATCTGGGTATATATAATAAAATTTCACTATCCAAACACATCTCAATAGAAGTTGCATATTCTTATAATGATAAATTTTATTGCAGTGCCCAAAACAAACAAACGATAATGATTTCGGTTATTATGTTTGTAAATTTATGAAGGTGAAAATTTTTCATCAAGAAACAAGCATCCCTAAAGAGGTATTTTAAAAAAAACTACTAGTTCGTTTAATTTATTTATTAATTCTTTATTTTTATATTTTTCAGTACTACACTGACCTCCAAAAAGCATCATACTCACAAGACGATATAGATATGTTTAGGAATGAGTGGGCCACATACCTGATGACAGATTTTATTCAAATAACATGAAGATCCAACTTGATGACTTGTATATTGGGCGGTAATTTTTGAGAGTGGTTTAGGGGAACAAAAGATGACACATTTTTGTATGTAAATTTTCTTTGGAATATTGTAATTGTTACTAAATAAAAATTGATTTCTCTAATGAGTCAATTTCCCATTTTAAAATATTATATACACCAACAACATGAAAGAATGATGAACTACTCTAAGGGCCTTTCTTTTGTTTAAAATGGACATATTTTTAAGTGAAAACAACAACTAAACTACAGAAATCCGATCAAATGCATTTGGATTGTCCTGATCCTTTAAGAAAATGATCCACCGGTGCGTTGGGGATGTGCATGAGTCATCCCCTCCTTAAACCGAGGCACGGTGTGGCCGGTACCACACAAAGGGTCTCTCTTCTGTTTAAATTGGACCGATTTTTAAGTGAAAACAACAACTGACCTATGAAAATCCAACTAAACACATTCAGATTGTGTTGATCCTTTAAGAGAACAATCCACGGGTGCATTGGAGATGTGCACGAGTCATCTCTACATCAATCAGAGGCACGGTGTGGCCGGTATCACTCAAAGGATCTCACTTTTTCTTAAAAAGGACATATTTTTAATTGAAAACAACAGCTGCCCTACAAAAATTTGACCAAATGCATTTGGATTGTCTTGATCCATTAGGATAACAATCCACGAGTCTTATGTGACATACAAGAGTCATCCTCACCTCAATCTGAGGCACGGTGTGGTCGGTACCACTCAAAGGGTCTCTTTTTTGTTTGAAATGAACACATTTTTAAGTGAAAACAACAACTGACCTATGAAAATTCGACCATACACTTTTGGATTGTCTTGATCCTTTAAGATAATGATCCAAAGGTGTGTTGGGGACATGCACGAGTCATAACCGCCACAATACGAGTCACGGTGTGGCCGGTACAACTCAAATGGTATCTCTTCGGTTTAAAATGGACATATTTTTAAGTGAAAACATCAACTGACCAACGAAAATACAACCAAATGAATTCGTATTGTATTGATCCTTTATGAGAACGATAAAAGGGTCCTTTGTGATGTCCAAGAGTCATACCCAACTCAATCCAAGGCATGGTGTGGCTGGTACCACTCAAAGGGTCTCTTTTTTTGTTTGAAATTAACACAATTTTTAGTGAAAACAACAACTGACCTACATAAATCTGACCAAACGCATTTGGATTGTCTTGATCCCTTAAAATAACAATCCAAAGGTGCGTTGTGTATGTGCAAGGTTCATCCCTACGCCAATCTGAGGAATGGTGTGGACGGTACCACCCAAAGGGTCTCTCTTCTGTTTAAATTGGACCAATTTTTAACTGAAAACAACAACTGACCTACGGAAATCCGACCAAACACATTCAGATTATGTTGACCCTTTAAGAGAATGATCCGAGGGTGCATTGGGTATGTTCATGAGTCATCCCCGCCTCAGTTCGAGGTACGGTGTGGCCGGTACCGCTCAAAGGATCTCACTTGTGTTTAAATTGGGCATATTTTTAAGTGAAAACAACAACTAACCTACGGAAATCTGACCAAATGCATTTATATTGTGTTGATACATTAAGAGAATGATCCATGGGTGCGTTGGGGACGTGCACGAGTCATCCCCGCCTCAATCCGAGGAACGGTGTGGTCAGTACCACTCAATGGGTCTCACTTTTGTTTGAAAAGGAAAATTTTTTAAGTGAAAACAACAACTGACATACGGAAATTCGACCAAATGCATTAGGATTGTCTTGATATTTTAGGAGAGTGATCCAATGGTCCATTGTGACGTGTATGAGTCATCCCCGCCTCAATACGGGGCACAGTGTGGCAGGTACCACTCAATGGGTCTCTCTTCTGTTTAAATTGGACACAATTTTAAGTGAAAACAACAACTGACCTACGGAAATTCTACCAAAAGAATTTGGATTGTATTGATCATATATGAGTATGATCCAAGGGTCATTTGTGATGTGTATGAGTCATCCCGACCTCAATCTAAGACATGGTTTGGCCGGTACCACTCAAAGGGTCTCTCTTCTATTTAAATTGGACACAATTTTAAGTGAAAACAACAACTGACCTATGAAAATATGACAAAACGCATTTGTATTGTCTTGATCCATTATGATAAATATCCATGGGACCTTTTTAATGTGTATGTGTCAACCCCGCCTCAATCAGAGGCACGGTGTGGCCGGTACCACTCAAAGGGTCTCTCTTCTGTTTAAAATGGACAGATTTATAAGTGAAAACAACAAATGACCTACGGAAATCTAACCAAACACATTAATAAAGTGTTTATCCTTTATGAGAATGATACACGGGTCCTTTTTGATGTTTATGAGTCATCCCTGCCTCAATCCGAGGCACATTGTGACCGGTACCACTCAAAGGACATTTCTTTTGTTTTAAATGGACACAAATTTAAGTGAAAACAACAACTGGCCCACAGAAATCTGACCAAACGCATTCATATAGTCTTAATACATTATTAGAATGATCCAAGGGTCCTTTTTGACATGAAAGTGTCATCCCCGCCTCAATATGAGGCACAGTGTGGCCGGTACCACTCAAAGGGTCTCTCATTTCATTAAAATGGACACAATTTTAAGTGAAAAAAACAACTGTCCAACGGAAATCCGACCAAATAAATTCTAATTGTCTTGATCCTTTAAGATAACGATCCATGGGTGCGTTGGGGAAATGAAAAAGTCATCCCCCCTCAATACGAGGCACAGTGTGTCCGGTACCACTCAAAGGGTCTCTCTTCTGTTTAAATTGGACCGATTTTTAAGTGAAAACAACAACTGACCTACGGAAATCAAATAAAATGCATTCGGATTGTGTTGATCCTTTAAGATAAAAATACACGAGTGAATTGGGGATTTGCATGAGTCATCCCCTCATCAATCCTAGGCCCAGAGTGGCCGGAACCACTCAAAGGATCTCACTTTTGTTTAAAATAGGCATATATTTAAGTGAAACAACAAATGACGTAGGGAAATTTTAACAAATGAATTTGGATTGTCTTGAACCTTTATTAGAATGATCCAAGGGTCCTCTGGGATGTTCACGAGTCATCCCCACGTCAATATGAGGCACGGTGTGGCTAGTACCACTCAAAGGGTCTCACTTTTGTTTGAAATGGAGAAATTCTTAAGTGAAAACAACAACTGACCTACAGAAATTCAACCAAACACATTTATATTGTCTTGATACTTTATTAAAACAATCCAAGGGTGAATTGGAGACGTGCAAGAGTCATCTTCACCTCAAAACGAGGCACGGTGTGGCCGGTACCACTCAAAGGGCTTCACTTCTGTTTGAAATGGACAAATTTTTAAGTGAAAACAACAACTAACCTATGGAAATTCAAACAAACACATTAGGATTGTCTTGATATTTTAGGAGAATGATCCAAAGGTACTTTGTAACATTTACGAGTCCTAACCGCCTCAATCTAAGGCACGGTGTGGCAGGTACCACTCAAAGGGTCTCTATTCTGTTTAAATTGGACACAATTTTAAGTGAAAACAACAACTGACCTACAGAAATTCAACCAAACACATTCGGATTGTCTTGATCCTTTATGAGAATAATCCATGGACCCTTTCCGATCTGTAAGAGTAAACCCTACCTCAATCCGAGGCACGCTGTGGCTGGTACCACTCAAAGGGTCTCTCTTTTGTTTAAAATGGAAAGATTTTTAAGTGAAAACAACAACCAACCTACGAAAATCCAACCAAACACATTCGTATTGTCTTGATACTTTATGAGAACGATCCATGGGTCCTTTATGATTTTCAAAAGTCATACCCGCCTCAATTCGAGGCACGGTGTAGCTGGTACCACTCAAAGGGTCTCTCTTTTGTTTGAACTGGACAAAAATTTAAGTGAAAACTACAACTGACCTATGAAAATCTGACAAAATGCATTAGGATTGTCTTGATCCTTTAATAGAAAGATCTAAAGGTGAATTGGGGATGTTCAAGAGTCATCCTCACCTCAATCTGAGGCACAGTGTGGACGGTACCACTCAAAGGGTCTCTCTTCTGTTTAAATTGGACCGATTTTTAACTGAAAACAACAACTGGCCTACAGAAATCCGACAATACACATTTGGATTGTGTTGATCCTTTACGAGAACGATAAAATAGTGCATTGGGGATGCAAACGAGTCATCCCTACCTCAATCTGAGGCATGGTGTGGCTGGTACCACTCAAAGGATCTAACTTTTTTTTAAATGGAAATATTTTTAAGTGAAAACAACAACTGACCTATAGAAATTCAACCAAACGCATTCGGATTGTACTGATCCTTTAGGGGAGAGATCATATAGACTTTTTTGATTAGAAAATTTCATCCCCGCCTCAATCCAAGGCACGGTGTGGCTAGTACCACTCAAAGGGTTTCACTTTTGTTTGAAATGGACAAATGTTTTAGTGAAAACAAAAACTGACCTAAGAAAATTCGACCAAACACATTAAGATTGTATTGATCTTTTATGAGAACGACCCATATATCCTTTGTGACCTATATGAGTTATCCCCACATTAATCTAAGGCACGGTGTGGCCGAAACGACTCAAAGGGTCTCTCTTCTGTTTAAAATGGATATAATTTTAAGTGAAAAAAACAACTAACCTACAAAAATATGACCAAATACATTCAAATTGTTTTGATCCTTTATGAGAATGATCCATGGATCCTTATTCATGTGTAAGAGTCTACCCCACCAACTCCCTAGAATGCCCCCACCCCCGTAGACACCAACCCACCCCCTGGACACCCCCACCCCTCTGGACACCCCGACCCCCTGGAAAGCCCCCTCAACCCCCTAGAAAGCCCCCTCAACCCCCTGGACACCCCACCCTCCCTGAACACACCCATGGACAACCCCCCCCCCACCTTGGATAGCCCCCCAACCCCCACCCCTCGGACACCCCCACCCCCTGGACAACCACCACCCCCCCTGGATGACACCCCACCCTCCTTGACACCACCTTACCACTTACATACCCCACACCCTAGACACCCCCACCCATGGACGGAAATCCCCACCCTCCTAGACATCATCCCACCCCCCTTGGACAGCCCCACCAACCCCCAGGACCCCCCCTCAGACATCCCCCTAGAAATCCATCCCCGATACCCTGGACACCAGCCCACCCCCATAGACACCCCATAGATAGCCCCCCACCTGACCACCCCCTACTTGGACACCACCCCAACCCCCATGGACAGCCCTACCAACACCCTGGGCTGCCCCCCCCCCCCCCACACCCTAGACACCCCCACCCCCTTGACACCATGATCCCCCAGACTCCCCCATCCCACCCTCCTGGACACCACCCCACTCCCCTTGGACATCCCCACCATCCCCCGGACCGCCCCCACCCCTAGACTGCCCCCACCCCCCGGACACCCCACCCACCTCCTAGAAAGTCCCCCCCCCCCCCCGACACCTTGGACACCAGCCCACCCCCCTGGACAACCCCCCTCACCTGGACACCCCCCTCCTGGCACCACCCCACCACCTAGACACCCCCACCCCCTGGACACCACCACCCTCCTTGGACAGCCACCCAACCCCCTAGACTGCCCCCACCCCCCTTGGACACCCCCATCCCCCCGGACACCCTCTACCCCCCTTGGACAACCACCCGAAACCCCGAACAACCTCCCCAACCCCTTGAATTCTGAATAAAACTCTTTATGTATATAATTAACTTATGAATTATGTGTTAATGGTTTATGGGTATACATGGTGTAATTATCTTATGATGTATCTGTTAATTTTGTATGGGTATTCATATTGAGATGTTGAATTATTTGCAGGTGTTCTTTGGGTGTGCTGCTACAGAAATGTTTTTTGCAGTAGACATGGGTTTTATCAGTGCTTTTTTAGTGCTGATAAAAGAAGCCTTTATCAGCGCTAAAAAATCATGGATAAAATGAACATTTATCAGCGCTAACAGAGTGCTGATAATGGAATCCTTTATCCGTGCTCTCTTACCACTGATAAAATGTACATTTATCTTGTCTTTTTTAGCACTGATAAAATATACCTTTATCAGTGCTAAAAAAGCACTGATAAAGGGGACCCCCATATATTATCACTGAGCTTTACAACGATTTTTTAGCGCTTATAAAGCCCGTTTTGAGCACTGATAAAGCCCATTTTTATAGTACTGCCGGTACGCTCAAGTTTCATAGAATCTGCCACTTGAGATATCGGTTGTACCTCAGCTGCCGCTAAGCTCCACAAAGGAATAACTCAAAGGACCACCATGCCGTAAGGGTTCCAACGCAATAGACGACATGTCAATCAGACACCCGGTCTGTGACTTATAGGCGTTTTAGCTTCGATGGCCCGGTTGGATTCGGGTTCGATCCAACACGTCCATACTTTAACTATCTAAAAAACTCAATTGGATAATACCAAAAGGACCGTCTCAATCCAAGGATCCCAAATCTGTAGACGGTTTGGTAAACAGACGTCCGGTTCACAAGATATGCTCCTTTAAGTGTTCCAGGGTCCGGTTGGGCCTGGGTCCGATCTGACCTGGTCGGACCGACCCGGCCCGACATGCTCTGGGCTGGGTCGGGGTGGACTCAGCCCGATGGGCCGGGGTGGACGCGGCCCGATGTGCCGATGTTTGGTCTGACCCGCAAGTGGGGCGGCCTGAAAGGGGCAGCCCGACCCGCATGGGGCGGTGACCCATTCCGGGGAGGCAGCCTGCTTCAAGGGTGGCAGCCCGGTCTGAGGGCAGTGACTCGGTGTGAGGGAGTCGGCCCGCTCTGAGGGTGGGGGCCCGGTGCAAGGGCCGAGGCATGGTGTGAGGGAGGGGGCCCGGTGCGAGGGCGTTGGCCCGCTCTGAGGGAGGTAGTTCAGTCTGAGGGTGGTGACCCAACTCGAGGGCGGCGGCCTGGTCCGAGGGCGGTGAACCAGTTTGAGGGTGGCACCCCGACTTGAGGATGGCGGCCGACTCCGAGGGTGGCGGCCTAGTTTAGTCCGATGCGGGGGGGGGGGGGGTGAAACCCCACAGTCACCCGGATTCCCGAAAGGCCCGGAGGCCATTCGGATGGTGAGGCGGCGACGCCGAGGAACCCTCCAGAGGTGGGTTCAACCTTCGCCGCAACTTCCATTCATCGGCGGCGTCGCGGTTGCATCCCCTTCCTTCCCGTAGTCGACTGTTGTGCTGGCCGCCTCCTCTGTTTTTCATGCTAACGAGCCATGACCCTCCTCTTGTGGCGTGCATCGACGTGTCCATGGATTCTGAGGCGGTGCATGGAATTCAAGATGGCAGAGGGTTCAGGCCGGGTTTGTTAGGCCCGCACCCAATGTGTTAGCTTACAATATGAAGGATATTAAGGGAGCTCATTAAATAGTTGTATTGAACACAAGATTAACCCCACAAGATTCCCCGCAATAACCTCCGGCAAAGATGGATGAATCACGGGTCAAACCGTTAGTCAGTTGACCTATGTTCTTCGTATAATTTCAAGAATGTAGAATAGGTAAACAAAAACGCACAGACAAAAATAACCTTCTACCTGGAAGAGACTCCCGCTAACGCCGGTCGACATAACCTCATTTATCGTTGTCATCAGTTCTTGACTCGGTGGTGCTCGTCACCGCTTGTTCAAACCAGTCTCATCCTCCTGGTGGTTGGTGTCGCGGTACTTCGCCAGAGCTTCGTTGTTTTGTGAAGCCATGCCAACACCCCTCCCCGAAATCCATATAAATAGGAGAGGAGAAGGAGTGTATAATGCATGGGGAATTAATGAGGTTCATTTAATTAATGAACCTCCTAAATTTCCAACGACCTGGTTACAAGAAAAGAGGAGTTAAGACATTTGTTGGATTGACACATCGTCGGTCCCACCAGCGTTGATCCTCCATTGGAGGAAAGAAGGAAAATAAAATAACAAAACATGTTATTTTATTAATCTTTCAAAAGTCCACAAAAATAACTTTTTCACCTGACCTATTGCGGTCAATGTTATACCTCTCTTAAGAGAATCCCGGCGCTATGGGTTCAACGATTCCCTCAGATTTTTAAGCCGAACAACAGTTCAAAGGTTAGAAAATGACCCTCACGCATTTACTGAACATACCCAAAAAAAGTTCGGAAAATTATTAATAGTCACCCTCAACCCGCACCAGTTGAGGTTAGGATTTTACTAATTGAAACACGCCCCAACGAACCAAAAGTTACTCACGTATTTCCAATCCGAGTTACCAATTAAAATTTATAGATTTTACAATAAAATAATTGTCACTTAATTATTTTATTTACGGCCAAAAACTAACTTTCACTGGTGGCCCGTGTCGGCCAAAGTTAGTATCTTCCTAAAGATAGAATACCTTCACAATCTCAGTGGTGGTCTTAGATTTTTAATCCGAGTTACCGTTCGTGAGTTATAAGCATTTGAAAAATAAAATAATTTTATTTAATAATTTTATTTACAGTTATTCCATATTTATGTTTTCTTAGAGGAGGCCCGCACCGACTAAACATAAGTCGTGCCTAGGGTAATCCCGCCATTCTGAGCACAACAATGCCCTCAAACTTTTAATTCGAGTAACCGTTTAAGAAATATTCCAATTTTCAGGAAAACTTATTACATGCGCTAATTAATGATTAACAAAACTTCGACAGATCAATCTGGACACCTTGGGCCTCAGAATCACCTGCCATTAGATTTTGCGGTCTCGAAATAATTCCATATAATTAAAAAAATATAGTGATTTTCCGAGACATTACAATAGTTGTCATGTTAACTACATAAACAAAATAATTGAGGAAGTCATGGTATCGAATGCTTGGTCTTATGTTCGAATGAAGCGTGAAGATTATTACTGAACATAAGTTTCTTCCTAGATTACAAATGTATCCTTTCAATTTTGGGAGCATTATGATTTTTTCAACCAAAATTGGATGAATTTTGTGACACCAACAATGAGGAGAAAGGATATCTTAGAGTTGATCCATTCCAATATTTGGCAAGCACTATTTATATCCCTGAGAAGAGAAAGGTGCTTTGTATAATTCATTGATGATTATTCCATGAGATGTTAGGTGTACCCAATCAAGAAGAAATCATGTGTTTTTTAAATCTTCAAAACATTCAAATCATGGATGAAGATGTTATCATGAAAGAAGATCAAGTGTTTGAGGATTGAAAGTGGTAGAAAATATTCAAGTGAGGATTTTGTTACATTTTTTTAATTAAAAGGAATCAAGAGAAAATTCCTGGTGTCGTAAACTCCTCAAAAAAATGGAGTGGAAAAGTGGGTGAACATAACCTTGTTGTATAGAAAATGGGTGATATTGAAGACTGTAGGAATCTCCAAGAAGTTATGGGATAAAGTAATGAAGGGAACATGTTATGTGATAAATCGATTTACTTTTGTGACGATTGATATGAAAACACTAATGAATATATGGAGTGTTAAACCTACTGACTATGCTTGGTTACATACTTATGGAGGTCATGTATCTGTATTTTTTAATGATTAAGAAAGATTGATGTTGGATTTGAGATCCAATGACTGTATATTCTTAGGATACGTTGATGGTGTGAAGGGGTATCATATGTAGGACTCCACTACCAATTGACTTATCATCTGCATGGATGTTATATTTCTATAATAAAAGGTATAAGTGATGATTAATGGGGATTTGAAGAAAGATAACATGTATACTATTATATTTGGGGTGGAGGAAGAATCCATAGAAGAACCAATTTTCTTTTGAGGACCATGATGATCAAGTTATGATTGATTTTGGACTATGATGATCAAGTCAAGATAAAAGAGAACCAATATGGCACATAGAATTTATCACTGAATAAATATTGTGTACTACTTATTGATGGAGGATGGTAATCCATATTATTTTTTGGAGGTGATGTGGAGTTCAGAAATATCCACATGGATGGAAGCAATATAGGAGAAACTTGATGCCCTTCACAAGAACATGACTTGAGATATTGATCCATTACCTCATGGAAGGAAGACTATCAGTAAAAATTGGTTCTTTAAGATCAATTGGGTTTAAAAGGAATAATTGTAAAGATATCATGCAATACTGGTGGTCAAAGGATATGCATAGAGATAAGTTATTTATTTCAAGGAAATATTTTTCTCCCAATGTTAGAATAACAATTGTTCAGATATTTATGGGGATGTGTGCAATATATAGATTAACTCTAGAGTAGGTAGATGTGAAGATAACTTTTCTACATGGTGATATTGATAAATAAATATATATTCTCTAATCGAAATGTTTTTCAAAATAAAGACAATTGAATTTGTTTTTTTGGTTGAGAAAAACTTTTTATGGTATTAAGAAGGAACCAAGGTGTTGGTACAATATATTTTTCTCTTATATCATGAGTATTGTACAAAAAATACTTCATTCAGATACTTGTGCATATTTCATGGGTTCAGATGGTAATGATCATATAATTATTCTACTGTATGTGGATGACATGTTGATATTTTTCATGGGAGTATGATATGAAGGAATTCTGACCAAAAAATAATATCTTGGGATACAGATTTAATGAGATAGAAATAATGGTATGATTTTGCTATCAAAAAAGAATTTCTTGAGGAATATCCTGAAATACTTCCACATGTGACATTATAAGCCTATATTTACCCAACTTACTATTAATTTTGTGTTATCCTCTATGATGAATCATAACAGTGATAACAGTGATGTATAGTGGATGGAGATGTCTCAATTACCTTATGCACCACCAGTGGGCAGTATGATATTATCTATGGTTTATATGAGACCAGAAATTGAACATGTAGTGGGATAAGTTAGTTGGTATGTGGAGAATTAAATATGGGAGCATTGGAACATATTAAATAAGTTCCTTAGATACATCAAAGAGATCTCATATGTTTTATTATGTTATTAAGGATCAAATTTCACTATTAGAGCCTATGCAAATTCAGATTTTGTAGGTGATTAGGACCAATGAAAATACACTTTGGGTTATGTGTTTAATTTTATAGGATGAGTTGTTATCTGGAATTCAAAGTTGTATTCTGTTATATATTTATCCACGACTAAGGCAGAGTACATGAAAACTACATAGGCTTGCAAAGAAGTGATTTAGATGTGAAGGTTTCCAGAGGATCTCGGAAAATGGCAAAAGTATATTCAATTGTTTTGGGACAGTCATAGCACCTTGAAAATTAAAAGTAATCTATCTTTTCATTCCAATATAAAGCACATTATGGTGAAATATCACTTTGTTCCAGATGTGGTGGAGGAAGGAAGAGTGGATATGCAAAAAATTTATATTCAAAAAAATTAGGTTAATTTTATGATGATGTTTATTAACTTTTTTAGGTTAATATAGTAAAAATACTCAATAGTAATCATAGACATATGATCCACATGGTTGGAATATAGAAAAGATTTGTGGAAGTATTATTGGTTCCCAATCAGATATCCAAGTGTGATATATATTGGCATTTGTTTCTCACAAACAGTTTCACCCCCTTGATTTTTCAAAGGGTGCTAGTGTGGTTTGTGGGATGTGTGGAAAAACTAACCCATGGGGTTAAATAGATGAGGAATATCATGTAAGGGTCTTTCCAATAAATGGAAAAGCACTTTAACGGTTTTAGCATCGTCACCTCAAGTATTGAGCTTCATATTTCAACATTTTGAATGTTGTATTTTGTGAGGTGCATTATACATTACTCAAGAGAGTTAATTACATGGATATTTTCCTTATAACAGAAAGAGAGTTTGTTTAACCTCTTTTACCATAGTGATATCATTCTATTTTTCTATGGTTTTTTACCCCACTTTATTTGTGGGGTTTTCTATGTTACATCTATTGTCCAATTTTTATTCATTTTTACTTTACTTTTTTCTCACAATTATCACATCATGAAAGGGACAATAATATTTGATCCCAATAGCAGCCTTACTAAATATTTTTTTATCATATTCTATAAAAACAATTGTTGGTTGTGCTTTGAGGTAGCCCACTTTCAATAGAGTAATTGAGTTGTATGGGTATAATTTTCTTTCTAAAAATTAAAGTACAAAAATTTGACATGTTTATAATGATATAAATAGTATGGAGAATCAAGAAAACACGAATAATACAAATTTTGTAATGATTTCTCATAATCGGAAGTGTAACATGTTGATTCTAACAAACCATAAACAAAGAACGAGAGAATAAAATGTACCAATTCATGTAAACATTTACAATAGATAACATGCTAATGAGAATATATATAACCAGTTTGATATTAATACAAATAAGTACAAAGAAAAATTAGAGATAACAGACTCAAACATAAGCGAGATGATCAATCGAAATGATTGACATAAACTAGTAATCAAATGATAAAGAGGACCATATGTTTTTGACATTATTTATCTATTTGGCCTATATGCATGGTGGAGGGGTACCAAGATTCCACTATGAAAAAAGGGGACTATAAAAGATATGTGTTAAATAGAGAAACATAACCATATAAGAAAAAGGAACATGAGGAAAATATCCAAAGTTCAGGTTCTTGAAATGCTAGGACTCACAGTAGAACCAAGTTGGGGATTCATCATATACTGTGCACCTTGGAAAAACTCAAACAACACATGCAACATAGAACCAGATAATAATCAAATACAAGGCATAAATAACATACTGAAAAGAAGAAGACTACCAAACTAAGACCCCTTAATAGGGATAAATCTATCCTATGTGTTTTCATAGAGCCTCTATGTAATTAGGTCTTGTTGTTAGGGTCATCGAGATTGTACTCCTATATAATCTCCATTTCCATATTGGTAAAAGGAACACCATGGAACACTAATACCTCATCAGAGCTCCTCACCAAGAAAAGATGGAGATAATCAAAACTTATCTAGATCACTATTTCTTCGTTGGTAAGTCAAGGAATCCCACTAGTGCTCCTTTATATACTCTTCTCTCTCGAGGAGAACTAGAGCTCCCAAAACCATGGAAATTTTTCACCCAACTAAATCTCCCACATGTGGAGAGGTAGATTCCAAATCGAAGAGTCATTCTAGCAGGGGTAGAGGAATACTAGATCATATTACCAAGGATATGAAAAATTTAGATATGTGTCCCAACATACCCACTTAAACAACAAAATAACGACATATGACATCGTAAAATAAGCTATCAAGGGTCACCCATAGATCAAGACAATCTGTTTCATGAAGAATAAAAAAGGGAGGAATAGAAAAAAATAGGATCATAACGATCAATGGATCAACATCAGGTATGAGGTTGACATAGATCAAATGGGAATGTGGAAAAAGGATAATGGAACATGCCCAATGTATAAACTGAACAAAAGGCCCACATGAACTAATAAAATAATCTCAAGCTCAATAATACATAAATCCAACATATAAAAATACCAAAAATTAAATGAAAATGAATATTATGACATGTAAAAAAAACAATTTGTAGCACCCCGAATTTTGGGTATCATATAATGATGATATTATGCATTTACTTTTGTTAAATCCCTTTTAACCAAAAAAAAATTTAAAGGATCAACATAAGGATCTTTATTTAAATAAGAACACTGTAGTGTCTACAATACACCAAGATCAAAAGAGTAATCATGCTAACCAAATATGCCTATTAAAAACCCTATCGGCACTACTGGAAGACCCCCAATCACCACAACGAGGCACAGTAAGTAAAGGAGATCCTTAGAGTCAACTAAATCAAAAAACATCACCACTGCGATCATAAAAACCATGCTAAGCATCAGCGGAATAGGAAGCACCATCTTCTACATTTTGAGTTTTAGGAAACCGTAAGGTTTGGTTTTATAGGAAACATATTCGACCATTTCTCTAGTGACCATTGGAAGATAACAGTTATAAAAAATAGCCATTGGACCTTGTTAGGATAAGTAAACTTATTTAAATATTAATTAGTTTCCAAATAATTGAGTTATGATTAAGGTTATATTTAAACCATCATTTATGAACTCTAGAAGCATATGGTGTAAAACTTCGCTTCACCCTTAAGTGATTTTGAAAAGAATTAAGGAATTCAAAACACTTTGTGAATTTTTCAAATACAATGTAACAATTTTTATTTCCTAAATAGTGTTATAAACTATGTTTATGTTTTTAAAATTAAATTATGTTTTTATTGAACTAGGTTTTTGAGGATACTAGTATATAAATTATAATGTAGGTTTATTAAAATTTCTTTTTCATAACTTTTTGAGTTAAAAAAAGGGGTTTAGTATTTTTAATTATAGAAATACATCTAACTAAAACAAGTTTAATTTTAAATAATTAACGTTTAAGAATATAAAATTATATATAGTTTTAATAAATGGATTGTTTCCTCTTCCTAAAACGTTTTTTAGTGTGGATTTTTCAAAAAAAATTGCCCCACTACGGCCAACCCTTTTTGGCTAGGGATGAGGGAGGAATCTCAAGCGAATCGGCTGAGCCTAACCCTTAGCCCCACCCCAAGGGCGACTCTAGCTCAAGAAGAGGTTCCCCAAAGGGCACTCGGGAGTGAGCAGGAGTGCATAGGTGGACCAGTGTGGGCATGAGGCCGCGACTGGGTCTGGGAAGGCCAAGTCCTGCGGGCTGGAGCCCATTTATAGGGCCCGCTTCGTGGGTGATGTGTGATTTTTGAGCACTTGTTGTGAGGACTGGGGTTATAAAGGAGGTGAAACCCACTCTCTGTTTCAATATGGGAAGCAGTTTTTTTGAGCGAAACGCGATCGGGACTATTGGATCACGCCGCGCGCAATCTGGGCCATTGTTTCTGATCCAATGCTCGACCCTCAGCGACCGCGTTTGTCTCCACAGTCTTTGTCAACTGTTCTATTCGACATGATCTAATATTGGTCATTAGAGGTTTTTAAATTTCCACGTCGAACATAGACCGTCCGATGAAACATAGATCTAATCTAAGCCGCTCAATTCTTTTAGATCAACAGACACATCTCATCCATTGGATCGATGTTGGTATCGATCTGGACCATCCGTTTCCCCCCGACATTTCCCCTAGCTGCGTATTCTTTTTCCACTATGCATGGTTTACACTAGTAACCCTACCCTATGGCACACCCCTCGTTTGCTTCACCTCTGACCCCCGGGGACCACCATGTCTCCTCATTTTCTTCATGCATGACATCCCCATTGAATGCAATTCAAGTGTGTATGTTTTTTTCATGCAAGGTGGTGTGTGAGATTTTGAATATAAATAACTAAGACCTCTCGGTTCTTCTCTCCGATTCAATTCTCTAGCATGCCCGACCAACCCTCCCAGAAGTCCTCATTTCCATAGTTTTTAAAGTAAGGGTTTTTATTTTTTCCTTGTTTAGCTTGTTTGAGAATATATATATATATATATATATATAACCTTACAGTTTAGTCCAAATGTTCTTAAATGTTGATCCTAGGCCTTAGGGTTGTCTTGGATTCAAACATCTCAAAGCATGTAAGGATTATACCTGGCCACATTTTGTTGTTTTGAAAATACATATATACTTTTGGTTATATGAATATATGTCGGTTATATGAAGGAATGAGCATGACCTTTCTACTTCGATTATATTTACAATGTTTGTGTATAATTTTTCATGCACTGAAAATATTCACATACACTTAATTTCATATTTAAATAATAAATAAATTTTGAAAATGTTATATATATGATCGGGTTTTTATAAAATTATTTTTTTTGTTGGTTTTCATAAACAAATTTTTAGGACTAAAAGCATGACCTGCCCTATTCAAAACGTTGTTGAACTAATATTCATAGGGGATTAAAAAAATCGGTGTGCAAATATTTCAGTTTGAGTTTCGGTACATACATATATTTTATATGTTGCATGATCCTTTATTTCAGTTGTTATGGTCCTTACACATTAATTATTGAGTTTAGGTGGAGTTTTAAAAACATAAGAAATAGGCTGTTAAACAAAACTTATATCCACATTTAAGAGTAACTTATTTGTTTTCCCTATCTTTTAAATGATGTTGCTTATGGTGAAGATTCATGCTTTCTATCATGGACATTATTCATTATTATGAAAATTCTTAACAATATTGAATTTTTTAGCATGTTCAAGCTCAATATCCTACTTGAGATTTTTGGATCACCTTGTAATTAATTGGATGATAAAATTTTAGAATTTCAAGAACTAACTTGCATGTGATAAATTCCAATTTTATGGTATTTTAGTACCTTATATGTCAATGTATGTTCCATAATATGCCTCTCTTCTTTCCTTTTAATAACGATCATATGATTGTTAGCTTAGTTTTTAATCATCCAGATGCCTATCTCACTTAAAATATATGTAAATTCAACTACTATGACCAACTATGAATGAACTATTCAAGGTGGTATGGGACATCGTGAATATACCACCCTATTTAAGTAAAGTATTGATTTATGTGGCTCACTTGAAAGTAAATACATATTAAGGGTGTGCCCTGATAGCGCTCCAATTCATTGGGTAAAGAATTAATCTATAGAGATTACAAGTTTCACGATACCCTGGTGAATAACCTCGGTAATTTTTCTTTATTGGCACCTTGGAGATGGACCTCAGTGATATGTTCATGAATGTCTAAATGAAATGTTAAAGCTACATATTCAAGTAATGTTACAAGTTCTTTTCAAGATGATATTCCCATTCATTCACTATTCTTTTCCTTATGTTTTTATCAAGTTCATATTGATGTCACAAGTAAAAGTTTGGGGCATGATTCGTGTAAAATAGTAACCAACATATGAAATTGATGTTTTTTCCATCACATGAAAATCTTATTAAGTATTACTCTCAACAGTTTAATTTGTGCTTAAACATTCATACATCATACTTGTTCAGGATATCTTTTACTACCCCTTTTTGAAAATGTCCTAATTGATTCATGTATTCCTTGAAAATATTAGTTGACCAATTTTATGTTATGTTACATGTGTTACAGTTTTCTATAAGAGAATTTTCTTTGGATAAGTTTTTGAAAAATTATTTCTAAAGTTTCATTGGTTTATTTTAAACCCCTTACTAGGCATTCTTATGCTCACCCTATGTTTTGAATTTTAAATTTTTAGCTAAAAACTTTTATCATATAAAACATTTCTGAAGTTACTGGTTTACCAGATCCCACACCGAACTCGATACTCTGTATGGGACGTGATGTGTGTTTATCAGTGCATGTTTGTATTTTAATACGACACATCAAGTTCAGAAGGAACCTACTCCTAGTTTTTTTGGGGTCGAGTCTTCAGAGTTGGTATCAGAGGATTTGATTTGTATAACTCTGGAAGGCCAGAACTGAAACAAAGAAAAATATACTTCATCATTACTAAAAATGAGTTTTCTTAATTTTTAGATGGAAAACGAAGGTATTAATCTTTTTTCTCTTCCCCATGAGGCCTTACAAACCATATTTCCCATAGCTATCCATGAAGATTTTATAAACTATTCCGATATCCGTATGCATGAAAACATCTCTATGATGTCTCCAACTCTCCCCGTGTACTTCAACTCCACAATATAGCGGGTCTGGATTACATCTTTATGATGCAAGCCCATTTTCCATCATACACATAATGGGGGAAGTACTATGAGGGACTTTTTAGATGATTCACTGTAGCGGAAGGCGTCTCGTCCGCCATGGATTTCCCAGAGGCTGCTGCAGAGGGAGATCTCCACACAGCATACATGTGTCAAGTCTTGTCCTATGGCCATTTTGTCAAATGATGGACTTTGGAATCCTTGAATATAAATCCTATAGTTTTGTGTACATACAACAAGTACATAGGGATGTCTCACAGTTGTACACCCCACATGACAGAAAATGGAGATACCATAAGTGCTCCCACGACATCGAACATGATTGCTCGGGTTGCATATAGTTTAGGGATATTGAGAATTTCCCGCTTGTCTTGGGAATTCGTGTTTTAGGGAACTAGGGAAA
This sequence comes from Viscum album, assembly GCA_963277665.1. Taxonomy (NCBI): domain Eukaryota; kingdom Viridiplantae; phylum Streptophyta; class Magnoliopsida; order Santalales; family Viscaceae; genus Viscum; species Viscum album. The sequence goes on along the minus strand of OY728148.1, from coordinate 954,262,196 downwards.
CCATTAGCCCCATTTTACGTTGTGCAGTAATAGTTATATAAAGAGCATATTTTGTTATCTCTTCTTTCTTAGGTCTTTACATTTTTTATAATTTTGGATGGATTACAACTGATTGAACTCTCATCTTAAACTTTTATAGGGAAGGAAAAACCCACATGTAATCTCTTCCTACTGAGATACTGGATATTATTGCAATCAAAACCTCGGAAGATGAGTATCGTCCCTTCACAAACCTGCAAGGAATGTTCAAGAAATTGTTTGAGGTGACAAACCGTCCAGGGATTCTCCGCACCTGTCAAGAGAATGCTCCCATCTACTACTGTATAGGCTTAGCACAATTGGCCGAGCTTATGCAGAGAGGAAAATACCACGAAGGGTTCTTCCTGTGTTTCACCCTCGCCTGGAATAATATGGCCAGAGTAAAATTTCAAGAGGCTGCTTTAGAGGGAAACATTTATGTGACATACATGTACCAACTCTTCAGCATTAGCCGTACGAAAATGTCTATAACTTAGATGTTCTCTATCGAGACATAATTTGGAAGGTTCTTTGAATGTTGGTCCATATGTACATTTCCATAATTTGTACCATTCGAGCCTCCCTCTAGAAACCCGAGTGTTCGGTGCATGAGTTCAACCCCTTATACCCGAAGTGTATACGGATCAGAGAACTAGAGGAGTTGAGCATCAATTTGGGTGTTACGCTGAATGCACTTGAGGATCCTCTACGATGGGGGATATGGTAGGAACAACTGATAGCTTCCTCTTAGCAAGTTTGTATGAAAGGAATTGTGGGGACACAATTCTTTGATGGGGGTGTAATGTAACACCCTGAATTTTGGGTATCATATAATGATGATATTATGCATTTACTTTTGTTAAATCCCTTTTAACAGAACAAAAATTTAAAGGATAAACATAAGGCTCTTTATTTAAATAAGAACACCATACTGTCTACAATACACTGAGATCAATAGAGTAATCATGAAACCAAGTATACCTATTAAAAACTCTATCAGAACTACTGGATGACCCACAATCACCACAATGAGGCCCAGTTAGTAAATGATATCCTTCGAGTCAACTAAAGAAAAAAACATCACCACCGTGATCATAAAAACCATGCTGAGCATCACCAGAATGGGAAGAACCTCCTTCTTCTTTTTGATTTTTAGGACACTGTAATGTTTGGTTTTATAGGACACTTATTTCGACCGTTTCTCTAGTGACTGTTGGAAGATAACAGTTATAAAAAATAGTCATTGGACCTTTTTAGGATAAGTGAAATTATTTAAATATTAATTAGTTTCCAAATAATTGAGTTATGATAAAGTTTATAATTAAACCATCATTTATGAACTCTAAAAGGATATGGTGTAAAACTTCATTTCACCCTTAAGTGATTTTGACAAGAATTATGGAACTCATAACATTTTTCGAATTTTTAAAATACAATGTAACGATTTTCATTTCTTAAATAATTTTATAAAATATGTTTAATATTTTCAAATTAAATTTTGTTTTTATTGAACTATGTTTTCGTCGATACTAGTATATAAAATATATTTTAAGTTTATTAAAATTTTATTTTTCGTAACTTTTTGAGTTAAAAAGGGATTAGTATTTTTAATTTTAGAAATACTTCTAACTAAAACAAGTTTTATTTGTATTAATTAATTTTTATGAATATAAAATTCTATATAGTTTTAATAAATGAACTCTTTCCTCTTCTTAAAACTTTTATTAGTGTAGCTTTTTCAAAGAAAAATTGGCCCACAAGGGCCAGCCATTTTTGGCTAGGGTCGAGGGAGGAAACACACATGAAGTGGATGAGCTTGACCCTAATCCCCAAGCCATGGCCGACCTGAGCTCAAGCAGAGGTTCCCCAAAGGGTGCTCGAGAGCGAGCAAGAGTGCATAGGCGCACCATTGTGGGAGTGAGGTCACGTCGGGGTCTGGGTAGGCCAAGGCCTGCAGGCAGGAGACCATGTATAAGGCCCCCTACGTGGGATTTGTGTGATTTCTAAGCACTCGTTGGGAGGCCGAGGGTTATATAGGAGGCAAAAAACACTTTCTATTTCGATATGGGAAGTAGTTTTTCTTGCAAAACGCGATTTGGACCATTGGATCACGTCGTGCGCGATCTGGGTCGTTGTTTCCGATCCCGCGCTTGACCCTCAACGACTGCGTCTCTCTCTGTGGTTTTTGTTAACCGTTCAATCTGACATGATCAAATCATGGACGTTCGAGGTTTTTAAATTGTTGTGTCAAACTTAGACCATCCGACGAAACTTTTATCTAATCTAATCTGCTCAATTATTTTAAAACAGCGAACGCATCTCATCTCTTGGATCGACGTTGGGATTGATCTAGACTGTCCGTTTTTTCCCAGAATTTCTCCTACCCTTGTCGACTTCTTCCTCCATGCATGGGTTACACTAGTAACCCTACCCTATGGCACACCCCTCATTTTATTCACCTATGACCGCCGATGATGCCCATGTCTCCTCGTTTTCTTCAAGCATGACACCCCCCATTGAATGCAATGCATGTTGGTACGTTTTTTGCGTGGAAGGTGGTGTGTGAGCTTTTGTATATAAATAACTAAGACCTCTCGGTTCTTCTCTCCCGTTCAACTCTCCGGTGAGGCCGGTGACCCTCCCTATAGTCCTCATTTCCCTGGTTTTTAATGTAAAGGTTTTTAGTTTTGGCTTTTTTTGCTTCTTTGAGAATATATACACTTATATATTCAAATATATATATATATATATATATATATTTGAACCTTACGGTTTAGTCCAAATGTACTTAAATGTTGAATAATGGCCTTCGGGTTCTCTTGTATTCAAATAGCTTAAAGAATGCAACGATTATACCTGGCCTCATTTTTTTGTTTTGAAAATACATATATACTTTTGGTTATATGTATATACATCTGTTATATACAGGAATGGGCATGACCATTCTACTTCTGTTATATGTATGATGTTTGTGTATAATTGTTCATGCACTACACATATTCACATACACTTAATTTCATATTTAAATAATAAATTAATTTTGAAAATGATATATATATGATCGGGTTTTTATAAAACTATTTTTTTGTAGGTTTTCATAAACAAATTTTTATAACTAATGGCATGACCTGCCCTATTCAAAATGTTGTTCAACTAATATTCATAGGGGATTAACAGACACGGGTGTGCCAATATTTTAGTTTGAGTTTGGGTACATACATGTATTTTATATGTTGCGTGAAACTTGATTTCAGTTGTTATAGTCCTTACACATTATGTCTCAAGTTTAGGTGGAGTTTTAAAAACAAATGAAATAGGGTGTTAAAGAAAACTTATCTCCACATTTAAGAGTAACTGATTTGTTTTGCGTATGTTTTAAATGATGTTTCTTATGGTGAAGATTTATGATTTCGATCAGGGAAATTATTCAGTATTATGCAATGGAATAACAATATTTAATGTATTAGCATGTGCAAGCTCAAAACCGTACTTCATATTTTTGGTTCACCTTGTAATCAATTTGATGATAAAATTTTAGAATTTCAAGAATAAACTTGCATGTGATAAATTTTTGTTTTCTATTATTTCAGTATATAATATGTCAATGTATGTACCATAATTTTCCTTTCTTATTTCTTTATTAATAACGGTTATATGATTGTGATATTGGTTTTTAATCATCTAGATTCCTTTCTCACTTATAAGATTTGTAAATTCAACTACTATGACCAACTATGAAGGAACTATTCAAGGTTGTTTTAGACATATTGAATATACAACCCCATTTAAGTAAATTATCGATTTATGTGGCTCACATGAAAGTAAAGTCATTTTAAGGGTTTGCCCTGGTAGTGCTCCAATGCAATGGGTAAAAATTAATCTCTATAGATAACAAGCTTCACGATACCCTGGTGAATAACCTCGGTAATTTTTCTTTATTGAGACCTTGAGGATGAACCTCAGTGATATGTTCATGAATGTCTAAATGAAATGTTAAATCCACATATTCATGTCATGTTACAAGTTATTTTCAAGATGATATTACTATTCTTTCACTACTATTGCCCTTATGTTTTTATCAAGTTCTTATTGATGTCACAAGTAAATGATTGGGGAATGATTCGTTTAAAATAGTAACCAATATATGAAATTGATGTTTTTTCCTTCATACGCAACTCGGATTAAGTATTAATCTTAATGGTTTAATTTTTTCTTAAACATTCATACGTCATACTTGTTCATGATATCTTTTACTACCCCTTTTTGAAAACGACTTAATTGATTCATGTATTCCTTGAAAATCTTAGTTGAGCACTTTTATGTTATGTTACATGTGTTATAGTTTTCTATAAGAGAATGTTCGTTGGATAAGATTATAAAAAATGCTTTAAAAAGAATCATTGGTTTATTTTAAACCCCTTACTGGGCATTCTTATTCTCACCCTATGTTTTGAATTTTAAATTTTCAGGTAATAGCATTTATCAGATGAAACATTTCTGAAGTTACCGATTTCCCAGACCCCGAACCGAACTCGATGCTCTGTATGGGACGTGACGTGTGTTAATCAGTACATTTTTTTGTTTTGAAATGACACATCATGTTCAGAAGGCACCGACTCGTGGTTTTTCTGGGGTTGGGTATTCACATAATTCATGGAATTAAAATCATTTAATTTACAAAAATGAGTGAATAATGTTCAAAAATCTCCACATTGTAGATGAAATGCATTAACATAAACACCTGATGTCCCTACATCACCTATGACACCCCATGATTTTACAGTATATGAATTCTTAAATAAATTCATTTTCTTTGATAGATTATGTTGTATTCAATACAATAATATGTTTATGCTATACACATCAATGAGTTGTCTTGCGTTACATGCAAGACTGAGTTTTACCAAACAACAATATATTATTAAATTATTATTATTTAATATAATTATATATAAACTAGCCATTAAGTTAGTGGTTATGAATAGTATTAACTAACTTATGAAAATATATGGCTGAATTCATTGGTTTTAAATTAATTAAAAATGAATATAGTAACCAACTAAATATATATGAGATGTTTTTTAAAGAACTATTTTTATGCTCACAAAGTCATTTTATTCAAATAAACTAAATTAATTACTATTATAAGATGATATTAATGAAATATATATTTTATATATTAAATAAAATATTTTTGATATTCATATAATATATTTGAGAGGTATAATATAATAACAAACCCAATATTACACATAAAACCTATTTTTTTATAAAAACAATTTTATCGTCTTTTAATGGAGAACCTACATTAAATCTAATTTTTGACAATGTTATTAATTCTATTTGAAAAAATAAACTTCATCTTTTAAATATAAATATAAAATTTTACTTTAGTAAATTTTTGGTATTTTCCTGATAAGTTTCATGTTTTGATGAATAGTAAAAAATACTAAATTTTAATTGAAAACAACTTTTTTTAATCAAAATAATTTAGTGTTAAATTATATTATTGAATGTTTTTTAAGTATAAATAGATTATTTTTATCATTTAATACAATTTAGGTAATTTTAATCAATTTTACAGTGAATTTAGATATAAAAATGTTTTAATCTGTTGTTGGTTTAATCATTAATAACTCATTTTCTCACGTCGTCAACAAGATTAATTTTAAATTAATTACTAGAAATTATATTTTTTGAAATATGAAAAATGTATTCGATATTTGGAATTAGTGGATCCAAATTATGTAAATATGTGTCTTTTATTTTTGGCAATATGAATAGTAAAATTTTGTAATATTTTAATTACCACAGTTAAGGGTAAATTAGGTAATTATGTATATAAATGATATTATAAAATTACCCCAACACTTTTCCTAATTTCATTTAATTATTTTTTTTCTACCAAAATCATCATTAGGCCGAAATTATACTCTTTTTAAGTCACTTGGATGAGAATAAGACATTTATTATATATTATTTAAAGATAAGTTAAAAATGCCATACTCATGTTTTTAATAAGTATTACATGTTTAATACATGGTTATAGAAAAGATAAATTTGACTATACATATTCATTTGAAAGATAATAAATTTTTATTCATCCTGAAAATTTATTTAAAAATTTTAGAGAAAAAATAATTTAACTAAATGCTTTCATAATAATGACATAGTAATTGTTTAATTAATTTAAAAAAATAAATGATATTAAAAACATTAAAATAAATAAAATTTTACATAATTAATGACATCCATGAATTTTATAGATAATTTTTAAATTTTAGTGTTATATTATAAGTTTTGGTTTGAAGTTATCATGATGTTAGGATATTTTTTTAAAAAGACGAATATTGAATAGTATCAAAAATGAAAAAAAAATGATACATTAAAATAAATAATATTTGATTAATTGATATAAAATTCATAAAAATATAAATTCGGCCAAATAACTACAATAAGGTTAAATATGTCATCAATGATCCATTTGGGGTTCGTTTCTCATTTTATAGTAACTATATTATCCTTAAAGAGTAAAAAAAAGTTTTCATGGTAAGAGTTAAAGGGTTTAACTAAGGGTTAAAGACAAATGATAAGGATAACATTGTGACCTAAACATGTCTAAAAATTATTTTTTGAGAGGATTTAGACCGATATTCATATTAGGTTTTAAATAACTCACTTTTAAGACATGTTTAATTAAAAAATAATATATATTAATTTAATATTTTGGAAGTTTCCTAAAATTCCCCAACTAAATTATAAAAAGGAACATTCTCCCTCATTTACTTACACCTATTTGAACCTTCTAGATCGACCAAAACCTACCCATTTATCTTCTTAACTTCCATATACACATATTAGAGGTTCTGGTCTTCTCAAAAGACTAACCCTAGCATCTCTAAGAGGGGATCTGTAGAGACCCATCCCTAGAAGGCCCAAAGCTGGTGTCTACTACTATTGCATTGACTTGATTACAAGGAATTAAATAATAAAGGACTGAGAGTTTAGTAGTCTTGATAAAATAGATATATACATGAGAAAATAATAAACTAATTACTACATATTTTTCTTCTTCTTTCTAAATAAATAGCTTTGAGGATAACTCTAATCTAGTTAGTAAATCCCTACATATATTTCATTGTATGTTTCATAGATTCATAGGTAAATAAATATAATAAGGGTGAGATAAAATGATTAGTAAGGTCAAAATATAGTGGAAGAAATAACTAATCAATGAGAATAATAATTATGAAATGGTGAATAACTGAATTCACATTCCATATAATCAATAAACTTAGATAGAGGTGCATAAACAACATGACAACGTAATAAATGAAAACACATGACATTAAAATAACAAGATAAGAAAAAAGAAATATGGAACGGTAAGAAACTAAAACACATACTATCTAAATAATTAAAAATGAAATATATCCATAGATATGTTGACACAAAATCTCATGGATGAATAATAAATGAAACTAAATTAGGTAAATGCTTTCTTAATGGATTTCATGTCTAAGGCACATGAAAACTGATACTATCAAGACCTTTCACAAGACGGTTTAAAATATTCTAATTTTCACAAATAAGTCGTCCCATGAGAACCTATCGATGCATTTAGGATCTATATAATGATTAGTCTCCTCCCATCATTTATTTTCAAAATTATTCCTCAAATTGAATAATCAAAATGAATAATATTCCTTATAAAATATCTGTATTGAATAAAGAAGACGAAATTATAAATATTTTTTGAAATAAAAAATTAATTTTCATTGTAGACATCATATGTAAAATGGTATTTGGTTTATCAATTCTAATAAAACACTGACAATATGAGCGTGGTTAAAAGTTCAAACCTTTATCAGTGCTTAAAAAGCACTGTTAAAGCCCCCCCTTTAACAATGATATAATACATTATTAAAAGGGTCCTTTAACAACACTTTTTTAGTGATGTTAATGGGGGCCTTTAATAACACTTTTTTAGTGATTATAAAGGCAGCACTATTAAAGGGGGTAAAATTATATTTTTTTGGACAGTTATGAGCTTGACCCCCTTTATCATCACTTCCACGAACCCTTTAATAGAGCTCAACCCCCCCTTTATCAGTGCTTTTCACTCCGCCACCTTTTATCATAACTTTGTAAATTTCTATCCTTATGCGCATCTTCATGGATTCAAACCTTACACATCTCCTTCTAAGATGGAACACCTTTACCACTACACTATGTTGTTTAGATTTCTATTTAATGATATTTCTGTTTATATATATATATATACATATATTTTTATAATTATTTTAAAATACATTTATACGATATATATATATGTGTGTGTGATATATATATACTTATATTAATTTAAATATATTATATATTATATTCATTTATATATAATAGAATAGAATATAAATATATATCTCTTTATTAATACACACATATGCATATGTATATATATTGTAAAAATGGCTAGATATTATTTTAAATACATATTTAGAATATGTATTTATTTACATATATTAGAATATACATTTTTACATAAATATGTTGATATATGTATTTATATGAGTGATTTATTATAAGTAAACATAAGAAATATGTGTATATTTAATTATAAATAACATTAAATTATGAAAAATGATAAAATTTTAATACCGTAATATAAATATATATGTAATACCTAGGAATACAATTTTTCACCACCAAAAAATGCAATAATCCCCCCATAAAATTGGTTAAAAATCCATCGAATGTTCAAAAATCAGGGTACCCTGACTAAAAACTCTATTTTTGAGATATTATGAGATTTTTTTGCCTTTAAAAATGTGATAAAGGTTTAACATTTTCACTAAGGGTGTAGATCTCATCATAAAAATTGATTTGATATGTGGTAGAGCATAAATGGACACCCAGATCAAAAGTTATCACTATTTGAAGTTTGAGTTACATTTTCAAGTTATTTTAGATATATTATTATTATTTTTATTTCTTATATTCAAATTGATATTAAATGATTATTAATCTGAAATAATAAGTAAATTAATAATTAAAAATATTTATTTATTTTTTTTTGTAACCCATTTTCACAAAATATCTTTTATATTATGTGTAAAATTCTATTTACCTTTTCTAAATCAAATTTTTAAAAATATATATTATATTTATATCAATATAAATATATTTATATATTAATATATTTTTCTAAATGAAATTTTTTTATGTATACCTTTATCAGTGCTACTAAAAAAGTGTTGATAAAGAGTGGTCGTTATCAGCGCTTCTAAAAAAGCGCTGATAAAGACCCCCCTTTAATAGAGTTTATTTTCAAGTGCTATTAAAAGATCCCATTTATCCGTGATTTTTTAAATGTGCTGATAAAGTTCCTCCATTAACAATGTTTTTTTATCATTATTAAAGACCTCCTTTAATAATGTTTTTTAATCACTGAAAAAGGGGGTATTTATCATCATTTTTAGTTAGCGTTGTTAAAGCCCTAGTATTGGAAAAACCTAGTTTTATAGTAGTATCTGTTGATGCTGATGAATAGAAATACTATAAAATGATCATTACATAATTGGGGAAAATATCCTATGATTACGAAAACATTTTGGGAAATATTTTCTTTGAAAATCACTTTTGAAAAAAATTTCTTTGTAAATTAACCTTTTAGACATGAAAGAGGAGCTTCAAAGAAATAATGATAGGTAAATGCGTACTTCTCGTGCGAGGTAAAAGAACATGTTATTTGCACAGTTAAAGGTTAGAAAAATACATTTTTTGAAAAGAGAAAAGAATATTCCTTTTACAACAATGGTAAAAGACACAAAGGACAAAAATTTCTTTACCAAATCATTTTAAAAATATTATTGAAAACATTTTATTAAAACATTATTTTTAAAATACAACAGGTTCTCCAACTAAAGAGATAAATAAAGTTGGGTTTTCTTAAAAAAAATTCTAAAACATTTTCAATACCAAAGAGTGTAAAAATGGTACTATTACTTGAAAATAGTCATGAATAACTAGATAATAATGAAAGGGTTTGTTGAAAACATTTAATACAATTTCCTCTAATGGAAGTTCCATTGCAATATCATTAGTACTATTCTTGAGGAAAATAATCATTAAACATCCCAAGGTGTCCCATACAACATTGAAATTTTTTAAATCATAAGCCTCATGAAGGAATAATACTGAATGGAATTTTCAAATACAATGTTGATAAAATAATTCATGTTATTATATATCAAAATGGTTTGTATATACACCACACAAAATAATCAAATTTTGAATATGTCATTTATCTCACAGATGTAAAAAGTGTGATGGGAATCCATTACCTTGAGTTTCCCTATGGGTGAGCATCCATTCAATTCTTCTATAATAAACTTATTTTAATTTTCTAATTTATTGAGAAACATTTTCAAGTTTATAATTAATTTTATTTCTCTTTTTACAATGTTTTATACAACTACTTGAAAAATTCTATTTACGTTGGGTGTTTAGAACACATTTGGAGTGTGTGTCAAAAACCACATTGGTAGGTCAACTATGGTTAAAGGGGTAATTATATAACATCTCAAAAATAATAATAATGAAATAATTATCATATTTTTTTCATTAATTATTCATTTAAAATAAATCATTAAATATGGTTATGAAAAACGAACCAACCTTACAATCATAGAGATGGTGGGTTGTACGTACGCATGAGTAATGCTCTTATTTTTTAATGATTGGTATGGAGAGAAGGTAAGTATCACCATATCTTTCCAAAATGATCAATATATCATAAATAAAATATTATTAAATCATATATACTTTTATATAGAATTATTGTGATGTAAAATGAATCACATCATGTTGAGGAGACGGTAGTCCACATGTCCATGAATGACGCTATCACATTTTAAGTGTGTGAAAGGGTAATAAAAAAATTGATATATATATAGTATATATACAAAAAGGTAATTTTTTAATTAATATCATATAAATATTTTTTATGTCACATACTTTTAATTATAATCATCATTTATACATTCCATGGATCGTGTGAACAAATCACATCGCTTTGACGGGGCAGCAATCCACACTTCCTCAAACAATGTTACCATATTACAAAAATGTAAAGTATTAAAGGTATATGTTATAAAAAAATTAAAGAAGTATAAAGAAATAATAAATATCATATATATCATATATAACCATAGTGTCTATCATAATTTCCAACCATGAATGTTGGTAAAGGAAAATGAACAATCATCATTTCGTGAGGCAGTAGTTTGTCGTACACAGAAATAATATTTTCATTACACATTAGATGGAAGTGTGTGTAAGTGTAGGAATAAAATTTAGAATAACAAAATTCTAGAATATTAAGGATAATTTTTTTGTTATATAATAATATAATAATAATATATGAGGGGTTGGAGAATGGAAATAAAACTAGAATTTTTGAGAGAAGACATTACCTCTTATTCGGATAACTACTTCTGGTTTCTACCAAAATGATTCTTTGGAAGGATTTAAAATAAAATAGAGGCTTACATTTATAGTGGAGGGATGTTGTGAAGCTATATGGGAAGATATTTTTCAAATATAAGTGGTTTGAGATGTGTCAAGAATGGGGAGAGGTGGAGACCTTTTATAAGGGAGGAAAATGACTCACTTGGTCATTTGAAACCAAGTTAGGTGTACCCATGTTTTAACCTAAAAAATGTCATAAAAACCAAACAAACTCAATAATGGAAGGTTAATGTACTAATTATGTCCATAAAATGGGTTTTGGAGAAGTTTCTAGGTGATTTGGCCCCTTAAGTAAAAGGTTTAGTCTTTTATTTTGCTTAATTTTACCTTAATAATTTTAATTAATTTTAATTACTTTCACTATTATTTTTATAAAAAACAAATTCGGTGTTATTATAAATTAGAAATTATTTTTATTTCAAATATGGAATCCATTTTTTTAAATTCAAATAACAGAAGTGGTAGAAATTAATTTAAATTTAATCCCGAAGATGGGACGACAATGCATGTTTTTAAGGTAAAACAGTATGAAAGTTTGCTATTTTTTATAATCAATTTAAAATTAAAATTTATTCCAATGACATAAATTATATTAATTTATAAAAATATTATCTAATTAAACTTTAAAACCAACTAAAAATATAATTTAACCTTATAAATAAATTAGATAAAAAAGAATTTTTGAACTAAAATTCTATATTATTAACTATTTATTAAATATGAAATGTTTCAGAAAAATATCACAAATTCACCCTAATATAATTATTATATTTATATTTCAAATATTAAGTTTATTTTTACATATTAAATCAATTCAAGTGTAAAAATTCTAATTTAACATGGGTTCTTTATTAAAAGGTGGTAAAATTGCCTTTATAAAAATATAGGTTTTATATGTAAAATAGGTTTTATTCTTATATTATGCATATCAAACATAATGGATTAATATAAAAAATATTTTATTTAATATATAATATATATATTTCATTGAAATCATTCATTAATTTTAATTAACTGTGTTTATTACGACAAAACTCCTTTGGATGTATATAAATAATAATATTTCCTTTTTATATCCAATGGGTTCCTATTTACATTTATCATTAGTTAGTAATCAATGAATTAATTTTATATTTATATAAACCATAAATTTTCATAAGTTAGGTAATACAATTTATAACTTCTAACATAACGGCTAGGTTATATTGTATTATATTAAATAATAATATTTTAATAATACATTATTATTTGGTGAAAATCGGTCTTTCGTGTAATAGAAGCAATCAAGGAAGGTTACTTTTGCATGTAACACAAGCTATCGAGGAAGGCCACTCTTTCATGTAAAAAAATATATCAAGGAAGGCCTCTCTTGCATGAAACACAAGCTAACATGGTGTTGCATGTATTGAAATACATATAATATATTTTAAATGGTAAATATTTTATAAAGTATCTAGATATTATATTTCCTTACGTGTTCGGTGTCGCGTGTCATACGTGCTATCGAATATAAGGTTCTTACTTTAGATTTAATGTTCATCACATTCTCCCCACCATATTCAAATTACATCCACGCAATTTAAACATGATCATGGTGATAAATTGTTTGATACTTCCAATGTTTGAAATCCATCATAATGAGAAGGGTTTATATGTCATCCTCTATAAAAGAGAGAATAGAAAGTGCATGGGTCACATGGACTACCATGTAACTAGGTCTCTAAGTAGGAGAACATCAGTGTAAAGTAGAGATATGTACTTGTAGGAAAAATCTAAATATTCACAAGGAGTGAATGGGGTCATAAATCAAAAACAAGTGAATGATCAATGGAAAGTTTAGGACCTCAAAGACATAAATCTTTAATGATTTAGAAGACCACAGATTCAACAAAAATTAAGATATTATGAAATCATTTTATTTTTATGACATTTTCCAATTATTGGGTAATTATTTTACTACATAAGAATATAATGAAATATTCTTACATGATAGGTTTCAATTTCATATGAAAAATCCTAAATTTTGGTTGTGACTTGATCAAATTCTAATTCATTCCTTTACTCCTAGAAATTAATTACCAATAATGATTTTTTTATGCCCGAAGCACTAAAAGAAACATTTAAAGGATCATGAGGCCAATAAAAGAGTGAAAATTCTAACTATTTTCTTTAACTATCTTCCAAAACCAATATGGTTAATAGATTAATATCTAATCCTCATAAGTGAAACTACTGGTTTATCATTAAGATTTATTCATCAAATTGATTAACTAAAAAATATGAAAAATTAACCAGGAAATTTCATAGGTTATTGGTTGGAAAGAAACCCTTATAAACCTTTGGTCATGGGTTTAAGACTCGCAGCCTTTCTAGATTTGATTGGTTATCACCAAACTTATAGGTCATCCTTTTCTAAAACAAAATTAATATAATTCGTAAAATAAATATGATGGAAATCCTTTAAATTAGGTTTATCACAAAATTGACTTTTAACTAAATTTTTCAATAAAACCCTAATACATAAATACTTCATCCACTTATTTCCACATAGATCATTCCTTATTCTAGAGTTTATCCATAATATCATTTATAGGATTTTTAAATCATGATAACATATTTTCAATCTAAACACCCTAGTTTTAACCGAGGTTATTCATTGTCAAAATCCTTCATGGTGGTTTTTAAAGAAAATTTAAATTATCCTAATCTTATCCCCCAGGAGTTTCAAAGCTGTTGTACAACAAGGTCCGCTGTTGTATACCATGTTACCACAAGATTGTCTCAAAATACCTTCTCATAGTTATTAATCCTAGCTACCTATGTATCTAAACCATATACACATGTTGTATCCATACATGTATTTATTACTAGTAAAAACCGCATAATATCAACCTTACCAAAATTCTAGGATTTTATTCTATACTTATACTTAAATTCAACCTTAGTTCTATGTTCTCAAACCTATGTTTCCCTAAATCTAGTTCACAAGGATGATATTAAACTTCTTCTAATACCAACAGTAGTAACCTGACCCCAGAAGGCCCAGAGTCGGTGTCTACTACTAATACATTGGAAATATTAAAAGGAATTAAATCCCGAAGGATCGAGACTTTAGTATTCCTGGTAAATGAGATACATATATGAAAAAAGAATACACTAATTAAAAAATAATTTTTTATTCTTTCAAAATAAATATCTTCAAGGATAAATCTAATCCATCTAGTAAATCCATGTATATCTTTCAAAGTATGCTTCTTGTGTTCCTAGGGAAATAAACATAAAAAGGGTGAGCTTAAATTCTCAGTAAGGGAAAAATATAGCATAAGTAATAATGAATCAATGATAATAATAATTATGTCATGGTGAATAAATGAACTCACATTCTATATTATCAATAAACTGAGAAGGAAGTTCACTATATAATCAATAAATTGAGAAAGAAGTTCATAAATATTATGGAAAGGTAATAACTGAAAACACATTCCATTGAAATAAATAAATAATGAAAAATAAATATGACAATTTAAGAAAGTAAAACACATTTTATCTAAATAATTGGAAATTAAATGTATCCATAGATATGTCGATGTAAAATATCATGGATGAATAATAACTAAAACTAAACAAGGGAAATGTTTTATTTATAGACATCATGTTTGAGGAACATGAAAACCTATACCATCAATACCTTTCACAAGATGGTTTAAACAATTCTAATTTGTGAAACTAATTTTTCTCATGAGAACATATCAATTCATTGAGGACCTATATAAATTTTGGCTCCTCCCTTCATTGCATATCCAAATAAATCCTCATATCGAATAATCAAAATAAATAATATTCCTTATCAGATATCTATATTGAATAAAGGATATGAAATTATCAACATTTTCCCAAGTAATAAAATAACTAACAACATAGTCAATGTATGTAAAATGTTATAGGGTTTAGGTAATAGTAATATACATGATGTATGGAATTGATAATTAGGGGGAAATTAAATGTTCAATGTTCATTAAAGATTGAATATTTCAAGGGGAATAAAAAATGATTCAAAGAAGTGAATGTGAATACTATCCTTAGACAAATCAATAATAAGCCACCCAGAGGAAGAATAAGGATGGTATCAATAAATAAATCTCAAGTGGAGTAAAAATAAATGGTTATTATTGATGATGAATAGAAGTACTACATAATTTTATTTAAAAAAATCCTTGAGGAAAATATCCTTTTATTATGAAAAACATTTTGGAAATTTTTTTCTTTGAAAATCACTTTTAAAAACATTTTTTAAAAAAATTGGCCTTATATACATGAAAATGAAGCTTCAAATAAATGATGGTGGGTAAATCTGTACTTGTCATATGAGGTAAAAGAAAATTCTTTTTTCATTTTTAAAGGTTAAAAAAATGAATTGTTCATTAAGTGATAAGAATATTCCTTTGAAAACAATAGTAAAAGAAAAAAGGGTAAAAATTTCATTACCAAATAATTTTAAATACATTTTTAATTTTTTTTATTAAAACATGGGTTTTAGAAGAAAATAGGTTCTCTGGATAAATAGAGAAATAATGTTAGTTTTCATAAAATCATTTTCTAAAACATTCTGAGTACCAAAGAGTGGAAAAAATAATACTAATACTTTAAAATGGTCATGAATAACCAGATAATAATGAAAGGTTTTATTAAAAAATGGATATATAATATCCTAGAATGGAAATTCCATTGAAATATCATTAGTAATAGTCATAAGGAAAATAATCTTCAAACATCACAAAGTGTCCCATACCACTCTAAAAGAATTTAAATAATAATCCAGATGAAGGATAATATTGAATGGATATTTTAAATACCATAAAGATAAAATAATTAATGATATAATATATCAAAATGGGTAGTAGATACACCATACAAAATAATTAAATGTTGAACATGATATTTATCTCATAGATGTAAAAAGTGAGATGTAAATACCTTACCTTGAGTCTCATTTTGGGTGAACGTCCTTTGACTTCCTGTATAATAAACTTATGTTCATTTTCTAATTTCGTGAGAAAATATTTCATTTTTGACATTAATTTTATTTCATTTTATACTACGTTGTATACAACTACTTAAACAATTCTGTTTACATTGGCTGTTTACACCCAATTCAGATTATGTGTCAAAAACAACATTGGTAGGTCAATTATTGTCAAAGGGGTCATTATAGTCATCTATAGAATAATAATCATGAAATAATTATCATATTTTCTCATTAATTATAACTTTAAAATAAATTAATAAATATTTTAAAGAAAAATGAACCCACATTACAATCATGGTGACAGTAGGTCGTACGTACGCAAGAGTGACGTTCTTATTTTTCAATGATCGTTATGGAAAGACGGTAAGTAACACCAAATATTTTCAGAATGACCAATATAACAAAAATACTATATTATTTAATCATATATACTTATATATATAAATATTGTGGTGTAAAATGAATCACATCGTGTCGAGGAGGTAGTAGTCCACACATCTATGAACGACGTTATCACTTTTTTAGTGTGTGAAAGGGTAATAAAGAAATTGATATATATATATATATATAGTATATTTCCAAAAAGGTAATTATTTTATTTATATCATATAACAGTTGTGTATTTCACATATTTTTAATTATAATAATTCTTTATACATTCCAGGGATCGTGTGAATGAATCACATCGCTTTGAGGGGGAGGTAGTCCACACTTCCTCAAACGTTGTTATTGTATTAATGAAGAATGGAAATTATTAAAGGTGTGTATTATAAAAGGATTAAATTAGAATAAATAATTAACAAATATCATTTATATCATATAAAAATATATTTTCCATCATAATGACCAACTATGAAGGTTGTTAAAGTAAAATGAACAATCATCATTTTGTGAGGCAGTATTTCACTATACACAGACACAATATGTTCATTACCCATTAAATGTAAGTATGTGTAAGTGTAGGTATAATCATTTGAATAAAACATACTATTATATTAAGGATATGTTTTTTTATACAAGAATAAAATAAGAAGATATGAGGGGTTGGATAATGGAAATAAAACTAAAAATATTGAGAGAAGATGTTACCTCATAATCAGGTAACTACTTTTGGTTTGTACCGAAAGGATTCATTGTAAGGATTTCTAACCAAAGGGAGGATTCAAGGTCTAGGGGAGGGATTTTGGGAATCTATATGGGAAAATATTGGTTGAAACTAATTGGGTTGAGAGGTGTGAGGAATGAGGAGAGGTTGTGACTTTTTATAAGGGAGGAAAATGAATCACTTGGTATTTTGAAAACAAGTTAGGTTTACCAACATTTTTACCTAAAAAAAATTCATAAAACACCAACCAACTTCAGTAATGGAAGGTTAATGCCCTAATTATTTCCAAAAAATTGGTTTTGGACAAATCATGAACTTGAGCCATACTCTATGGAAATGAAAGTTGATATGTCACGAATCCTATGCGATCAAGGATCTCAAAGGGGTCAATATTCCTTGGGCTAAAACATCCCTTTCTTTACAAAGTGTATGAATCTCTTCCATGGTTATATTCAAAGTAATACTTTTTCTCTAACATCAAAATTAAATTCCCTTTGGTAGTAGTCAGTATAGCTCTTGTACCGATAGTAGGTAGCTTTTATATTTTTTTGTATGGATTGAAAGTTCATTGTCATCACTTTCACAAGATTAGGTCCATGTATCTTTCATTCCAGAAATTCATCCCAAAAAATTTTTAGTTCTACATTTATTATCATTCAAATATTCATATAGATCTGTTTAAATACTCGAGTGGAAGTTGTTTTTATATGACAACTCAACCAATGGGATATGTTGATCACATCATCCTTTAAATTCCTTCAATCATGATCTTAGCATGTCCTCAAGTGTTTGAATATTCCTTTTAGATTTTATATCAATTTGGGGGTGATAGGTCATGCCAAAGTTTAATTCAGTACTAAAATCTTATTGAATGCTTATATAGAATTTAGAAGTGAACCTTGGATCACAATAAAATATGATCGAAAGTGGAACCCTATGAAACCTCACCATTTCCTTCAAATATATCTTGTAAATTTTTTCAAGTGAGAAATCTTCCCAAATAGTGATAATGTGGCCAGTCTTGGTGAGTCAATCAACCACAATCCATATCGTATTTTTTCTGTGGATGTTTTTGGGAGACTGGTGATAATTTCTATGGTGATATTCACCCATTTACACATGGTTATAAGAAATGGTTTCATCATACCATTGGAATTTTGTCACTCTACTTTAACTTGATTTAATACCAAACACCTTTATATATACTCTGTAATCTCCTTCTTCATGTTGTCCCATAAAAAGTGTTCTCAAATATCATGGTACATATTGGTACTTCTGGGGTGGTGTAGAAAGATAGGATATGTGCATTATAAAATAGCATGATCTTTATCTCAGGTGATGAAGGAACACAATGCCTCATTAAAAACTAAATTACACCACCATTATAAATTTGGAACTCATTTAGCTCCCCTTCCTTTATTGATTTCAACTTTTTTTAGCTCTATATCATCCATTTATTTCTCCTTGATCTTCTCTTAGATGTATGGTTGGGAAATCATTTGGGTGAAGTAGGATGTATTCCATATCTTTATGATTTCAAGATATATCCTTTTCATATACAAGAAGATAAGGACTCTCTCAATTTGCATCATTGATATATCAGCATGTTTTTTTCTGTTAAGAGAATCATCAACCTTATTCTCCTTTCTCAAATTGTAGTGAATAGAGAAATAATACTCCATGATTAGATCAAACAATTTTCTTTGATGCATATTGATATACTTCCATGTGAATATATACTTTAGACTCTTATGATCAGTATATATGTAAAAATTCTCACCATAAAGATAGTGTGACCAAATATTTAAAGCAAAGATCATATTTTCTAACTCTAGATCATGTGTCAGGTAGTTCTTCTCATGGATATGTAACTATCATGTGGAATAAGATATCACTTTATCATTCTATATGAGTACAAAACCCAAGACATTATTTGAATCATCACTATATATCACAAAACCTTCTCCACTTATTAGTAGTGTGAGTACATGTTATGACCATGATGATAAGTATGACTATCATATTTAGGTATTATTTTTTGTTTCCAAGGATGTTTAAGAAGAAAATAAATCACCTCACTTTTTTATTTGGTGAAAATCAGACTGACCATCGTATTCAAGAAAATAAGACTCACAATGGTTAAGAAAGTCCATTGTATTGGGAATATGTTTTCAGGATGATGATGATCATTATACTCACCCTAAGTCAAGAATGAAAGGTTTAATTATAATGGGAAAAAATCAGAGTCTTCCTGACATCGATGAAAATGTAATGATGCTTTGCTGATCTTGGATTTATCATAAATAATTAGTAAGTTATAAAACTAATGATGAATGATTGATGAAATAAAGAGAATAAAAATATTCTACCAATAATATTCATTTTTATCATAATCATACCAATCGTATTCAGGATGGGAAGGATATAAAGATGTTGATAAAATATATGTAAGTAGAAACACATTACTTGGTAGGTTATATAATGATGAAGCTGATATTGAACATAATCAAAGTCATGAAGGAATTAAGGTTACTTGCTGAAAGTTTACGAAAGAATAAATTTGATGAATTTGAATCATTCTAGTCTCTAGATCATCATAATGATAAATCTGGATGAATAAATGTTTAATTAACAAGGAGGATGATCGTAATGAAGGTGCTAGTTTTTAGTTAAACTAAATGCCAAAAATATTTAAATACTCAAAGAAAGAAGTTAGCAAGCATCATATTCAAAAAAGAAATAAGCTCTTAATGTTTAACCATTGGATTTATTATGTCATCATATTCATCAAAGGTTGAATGTTTTGTGATAAAAATTGACCGGTATCATATTTAGAAGAGAAAGATGTTGTTGAAGTTGAAGCTAATGATACTAGTCCATCAAACTCGGTCTTCCATCATATTCATCAGATGAAGAATTGTTTAAAACTAATGAATATAAAGAAAATGAAAAGTATGTGGCGGCCAATATGAAGAATAAATTTAGATATGTATCAATAATGTATTCAACCATTTAAAATAGGTTTAACTACTTTTTTTATCATTCAAGTGGGTCAAGATAAGAGATAAAGAAGACTATATTATTTTACATTTGTCTTCATCGTAATGAGGCAGATCATAATGAAAAATCAGAATGGGAAATTAGATTCAGACTAATGTTTTTAAGGAAAGTATAAAGTATAGATAAAGCTATTTGAAGATTCATGATTGTTCGAGAAGTGTTGAGAAGAGTTTATGAAGGCAAGATTCACATGAAATTCAAAGGAACTTATAGATTTGTAAAATGTATGATATATGTACTATTCACGGTGAATAAGAGACAAGGCAAAACATTAGAGAGAATAAGAGGTTTCCTGATTGAATTTTATTGAAGAAGTATTTCATATAGAAGAAGCATATGAGGAGAGACGCGATTGTATTCAACTGGTCATCGTATTGGGAGGAATCATCAGACTGAAAAAATTGTTTTGGGATTTCTAGATTGTTGAAGAAATGGTTCAGAATTTTCTCAAATATATTGTAACAAAGTCATATATTTTTCTTATTGATCAATTAGACAAGGAGAATCGGACTGAGTTCTATAACAAAGTCCATAAAAGTTCTTACCAACTTCTAGGTAAGAAAGTAAATATTTTTCATAAAAAAGAACACATTTGTGAATGTTAATAAAGAATAATCATAACTTGTTTTGTTACAAAAATTTGTTTTACATCATTTTTTCTTGAAGGATAATATGCACTATTGAATTTTTTACATACTGACACACAAGTGAAAGGGAATATCATACTCAATGTATTCCACACAAAATTATTGTATTCTAGTGGATTGTGTGGTATTAGATCATTTTCAAACAATTCCAAGGATGGAAATATTCTTTTTGAATAATAAACCTTGTAAATTCTTGTGTTCATATAGATGTGGGTTTTAATTATTTTCAATAGGAAAATAAATATTTAACACGTGGAAAATGTTATTTAATAAGTAAAGAAATATACAAGAAAAATATATCACTAATTCACCCCCCCCCCTCTCAGTGATACAATTATCTTGACTGGGAAATTACAATTAGTATCAAAGACAGGTTCCCTTCATTTATTCTTTGTTTAGGTTTTGAAGAGAAGTTGATGGATAATTTAAATTATGTCAACAATAAATGAATCCTGGTTTTCATTGGTAAGAATTATCATATCTGGAAAGATATAATGTTTCCCATCTTATGTCTATTAGATATGATTTTCTTAAAGATGCAAAGGATTTATTTCCTCATATTGATGATAAAGTTCATCTTAATCTATTGATAAGAATAATCATGAGAGTGATGGAAGGGAAAAGAATTATTTACTATCATCACTTTCTAAAAGAGAATTTTTAAGGGTGAAGGGTGTTGCCATAGCTAAAAGTATATGGTATAAGCTGAAAAACATATATGAATGCAATACAAAAGTGATGAAGAAAAATTATAAATCTAGAGGCCGAAGTATAATGTCTTGAAATTGGGTGGGTATTAATTTATTAGGGACTTATATACCAGGTCAAATAACATCATCAACACTATCAAATGTCTTAGTTAAAAGTTATAGGATTATATAGTTATTGAAAAGATATTAAGAATTATTCCGGAAAAGTTTGATGCTAATGATTATTAATTAGAAGATACATATAATAAAAAATTATCTATAGATTATTTTCATTGAACTCTCATCACTTATAAAATAACAAGGTATAAATATATGAAAATAAAAATAAAATTTTATAGAGAAATTTCATTCAAGACTGTGATGAAAGAGAATTCAAAGAAGATTTGTATTGAAGAAGAAGGTGGTTATTTTGATTCTGAAAATGAGGTGTGTAAAAATATTGATGATATTTTATGTTTTTTTTCTAAAAATGTGAGAAGAGGTATAGGTAAATATAAAGGGAATTCTGCCTTGAAATGTTTTGAATATGGATTCATTGGGAACTTTACAAACAAAATTCCACAAAGAAAGAAAGAAAAAGATGGTAATAAAGAAGAAATAAGGCCAAGAAGGTCATTGAAGAAACAGGGTGGAAAATAAAATTTTATTCCATAGGGAAGGGTAAAAAATTATCAAAATCTAAAAGGTGTATTCTCTTATCTAAAGATAAAGAATAAGAATATAGTAACGTTAAATCCAAAAATTCTACTTAGCGTGTTGGTGAGAATAATTTTTCTGTAACAATTAATGATGAATAATTCAGAGTCAACAGTTTTGATTAAGAAGAAACTCAACATAAATTTCATTTAAAATAAGATTTGAAATATATTTGAGAAATATTAGAAGTCTTGAGAAACAACACATGAATATGGAAGATGAATGTTCCTTGTAAAATGTTCTTGAAATTTTTTTAGATGAGAAGAAAAAGATGCAACAGGATATTAGTGATTTGATAAAATATCTTAAGGAAGAAAAGAATTATAATGAACATCTGGAATTGAATTGAAATTCAAAAAAATAAGAGTTAGAACATGTCAAGTAAAAACTTTGTAAATATGAAAATAAAATTATATTTTCCAAAAATTCTATATATGAAGTTGGTGAAAGTTTTCATAAGGAAAAACCTGATAAGGATAATAAAAGAAACAATAAAAAATTTATAGGAAAGATAGAATAATTTCTGAAAATAAGAAAGCTTGGAAAATTATGTATGTGGCTAGGATTAACAATATTGAGAATTCATAAGTGTTTTAAAAAACCTGAGTCTAAAAATGCTTTTTAAAATAATGAATATGTAAATGTTTCTATTATTTCTAGTTATAAAAAGGATAAAATGAGAAATAAGCTAAAAGATAAGATTCTTATTGATAACAGAAAGGTTGATGGTCATCAAAATTCAGATAAGAAGGTTTCTAAGAAACATATTCATAACTCCAATTAGTATGGAATCTATAGTGTAAAATATTCTTTCTATGTTTACTAATAGTATTGTGATGGAATCATAAATAAAACAAATATGTGTTGGTTCAACCAACAACATTACTACTATTCCATAGGTTATGAAAGTCAATTGTTTAGGGGGAGTCAATCGTCTCAAAAGAAAAAGTATGAAAATGAATTTCTAAAGAAACATGATAATGATGGTGTAAAAATTAAAAATAGGTTCCAATCCCAAGAAACTATTTGTAAAAGATGTGAACAACCATGTAATCTTGCTAATGTTTTTATTTTTTTGTTACAGAAAAAATATAACTTTTTTAACATTTCTCATAAGACGGCGGTGAAGAAAGAAAAATCTCTTATTATAAAAACTACCCTCAAATATTTTAAAGGTGAATGGCCTTGTATTCTTGACAGCGGGTGTTCCTCACACATCAAAGGAGATTTAAATTTTTGAAAAATTTAAAAGACTTTAAAGAGGTTACTATTACATTTATCAAGGATGAAAAAATAATAATCAAAGGTGTTGGGATCAACTATTATGGGGAAAGAAAAGTTTAAATCTAAGAAATATTTATATATTGATGAGTTGAAACAAAACTTGTTGAGTGTTTTACAATTGTGTGATGAATGTAATAAAGTTACCTTCGGGAAAGATGTAATTTTTTGTGAAAGTTGATAATGATGAAAAGATAGTTACAAGAGGCTAGCATACGAAGGGAAACCTATTTCAAGTTAGTGAGGTACAAAACCCTTGTTACTTGGGTATGGTAGAAGAAAATTAATTATGGCATAAAAGGATCAGAAACATGTGTCAAATAAAAAAGAGGAAGTTATGAAAGCGATATTGTGTTCAATATATTCTTGATTTTCAATGAATAATAGATTTTTGTTGCACTATTTTTTATAAAGAAAAAATTCCAAAGTCTGTGTATAAGAAAGTTGATATTTGTTCAAAAAAACCCTTGGAACTTATTCATTCTGATATCTATGGACCAATGAGAAAACAATAAAAAAATTATGATAATTTCTTCATCACTTTCATTGAAGAATTTAATCACATTACTTGTGTTATGAATATGAAAAATAAATCATATGCTCTGAGAATGTTTTAAGGTTCTAGGAGAAAATATAAGAAGAAAAGTAAGTATTCAGTTGAAAAGTCGAAAACTAATAATGGTGATGAGTATAAGAATGAAAAATTTGAAAGATATCCTGAGAAGAATACAAATTTTTGATGAGTATAGTTCCCTATACACACCTCAACAAAATGGGATTGATGAATGGAAGAATAGATGTTTAGTGGAAATGGGGAGAACAATGTTACTTGAACAAGGTCTTTCTTATTCGTATTGGAGGCAACCCATGAGAACAGTTGTTTATATTCAAAACTGATGTTTCCATAGGCCATGTTTGTATATGACTCCATAAAAAAAATTTCAAACAAAAACTACATTTTTGAAACACTTAAGAGTTCTCAGGATTCCATGCATTATAAAGAAGAAAGGTGGAAATCTGGGAAAGTTTGAGAAGAAAGGTGAAGAAGGAATTTCTCTTGGTTATGCTCAAGAAGGAAGAGGATATAGTTGTTTTAACAAATAAATAGAAAGAATTTTTTATTCTAATAAATTGAAAGTTATTTAAAAATATATTAAGGATAAATATAATCAAACAGATAAAGAAGTTGAGAAGGATTAATAATGTTTTGTCAAAATTTCTGATAAGGATACATCCAATTGTAATCCAACTCAAAAACAAAAATCAAACTCAGCTATATCAAGTGATAAAGAAGAATCTCTAAAATATCCTCCCATGATGAGGAAGCTAGTGGAAACTTAGATCATTATTGGTGATCGACATAAAATGTTTTAATCAATAATAACAACAAATTCTATTATACTTACTTATTAGTATTCAAAAAATTGGGCCGAATGGTGTGAAATAAGATTTTGAGTATCTAGAATGGGTTTCGTCCATGAATGAAGAGTTAGACCGGATAGAGAAGAATGATTCATAAGAACTCGTACCTAATCCAGAAAACTAAAATTTTATTAGTACAAAGTCGGTTTCCCAGAATAAAATGAATGAATAAGGTGAAGTGATAACAAACAAGGAAATATTAGTATGTAAATGTTACTCTAAAATTGAAGGTGTTGATTTCGATGAAACTTTTCTCTGGTGGAAAGGTTTGAAAAAATCATAATTTTCTTGTTATTTCTATAAAATGGAGTTACAAATTATTTCAACTTGTTGTAACATCTATAATTATAAATGTTGTTCTTAATGAGGAATTTTACATTGAACATCCTTGTGGATTTGTTGTTGGGAAAGAGGAAAGTTATATGTGCATATTTAAGAAATCCTTGTATGTACTAAATAAATCTATGAGGGCATAGTATTCCAAACTGTATAGTTTCTTAAAGAATATGATTTTTAAGAAAGGAAGTGTTTATAACAATATTTACATCAAATAAATTCAGGAGTTTTCCTTAATCATAATTTTTTATATTGAGGAAATTATCTTTACTAGGAATAATGAAAGATATTGTGAAAAGTTTTCTAAATAAATGAAAAAGTTGTTTGAGATTTCCATGTTGGGATAAATAAAATACTTTATTGGGTTACAAATTTTATAAAAGAAGAAACACATTTTTCTTTCTCAAGAATAGTATGCTAAAGAAATTCTTAAAAAGTTTGGTACAGAAAATTAGAAACATGTTTACACCTCAATATTAATGGGAACCATGTTGAGTGAAGATAGAGAAGATAAGAATGTTGATCAGAAAGAGTTTCCCAAGTCGATTGGAATTTTTTTTATATTTTTCTACATTAGGACCCAATATTGTTTATAATGTTACCTTATGTGAAAGATTATATAGTGATCCTAAATAATCAAATTTACATTCTAGAAAAATAATCCTCAAATACATCAAAGGCCCAAAAAAATTTGAAATCATGTATGATAGCTTACAACGTATTGATTTTATTTTGGTATTCAGATGTCGATTGGGCAGTAAATGTTGTTGATAGAAGATCCACATTAGGTGGAGTTTTATTTCAAGATAAAAGATTTGTTTTTTCGAATATATAGTAATTGAATTCAGTGACTCTCATTACAACTGAATCTGAATATTTTTCTACTACACAATCTTCTACCCAACTTATGTGGATGAAGAATCAATTAGAATACTATCTTGTTGAATTACAGTTACCCTTTTTCTTGGGTTGTGATAATCAAAGTGAAATCAACCTTTCGAAGAATCTGGTAAAACAGTATCATTCAAAACATATTTATATCAACAATTATTTCATCAAATATAATGTGTAGAATAATGAGTTGAAGTTGGAGTATGTTCCTAAATCGGAACACACTATCGACATTTTCAGAAAACTATTACCCAAGGAAGCATTCTCTAAATTGAGCATGTACAAGGTCATCTAACCTCTTTCTCATCAATGTTGAGGTATGTGTTTTTGTTCCATCTCTCATCTTATCTTTGGAAAGTGTTTTCAAGGGGAAGAATTTTTTTATAAATCTATCATTATAGAATCATGTAAATAGAGGGATTTGTAGGTAAATTGTGAATTAATCATAGTAAGTGTGTGAACTATTCTAACTGTTTGTTTGAGTGGTTGTTGGAAAAAAAAAAATTTCTGTATTCTATGGAGGTTTAAAGTTTGAGGAAGAAAAGATGAGGAAAATTTTCATAATCACTAATTTTGGACATCATGAATTTTTTGTCAATAGTTATTGTTTCCTACAATGATTTAGAACATGTAGTCTTATAATTATTGATAAGTAATAAATAGCTTGAGGATAAAAAGTTTAGTGATTTATGAACCTTGGTTAACAAAAAAAATCCAAAGTGAGAGATTGTTAGGACCAAGATGATAAAGATAAATATCATATTCAGTTATTTTCATTTGTTGTCAAAGGAGTTTATGAAGAAAATAAATCACCTCACTTTGTAATTGATAAAAATTGGACTGACCATCATATTCAATAAAAGTAGACTCACAAAGGTTAAGAAATTCCATCACATTTGGAATAGGTTTTTTGGATAAAGAGGATCATCAAACACAACCAAAGTTTGGAATGAAATTTTTGATTATAATAGGGAATAATTTGAGTCTCCCTAACTTTGATGAAAATGTGATGTTTCTTTTGTAATCTTGGTGTTCTCATAAATCATAAGTAAGTTGTAAAACTTGTGGTTAAAGCTTGATGAACGAAATGGGAGAAAAATATTATTCCCATCATATTCAGTCTGATTTTAATCATGCCAATCGTATTCAAGATGAGTAAGAAGTAGATATGTTTATAAATGATAGGGAAGTTACAACTCTTTACTTGGTAAGTGAGATGATGCTAAAGTTGATCTTAAAAGTAATAAAAGTCATGATACTTGTTAAATTTTTTTGAAAGAATAAAATTTATGTATTTAATATTTCAGGTCTATAGATCATCATAATGATATTTATGAATACAGATTTGTTTAAAGGTAGGGTAGGATAGTCATAATAAAAGTTCTAGTTTTTGGTCAGACCAAAATCTAGAAGACTTAAATCCTTGAAGAATGAATTTTTGGAGAATCATATTCAAAAAATAAATAAGTTACTAATGTTGATCCATAAAATTCAGTATGTCATCATAATAATTAGAGGCAAAATTGTTTGTTATACAAATTGATTGGTATCATATTCAGAAGAGAAATAATTTTTTGATGTTGAAGCTGGTGATACCGGTCCATACTCAGTATGCCATAATACTCATCGGAGGAATAATTTTTTGGAACTGATGAATGAAATGTAAATGAAAATTATGTGGTGGCCAATATGAATAAGAAATTAATAGTTATATCAATAATTTAGTTAACCATTTAAAATAGTTTGAATTACTTTGTTTATAATTCAAGTGGGTCAAGATAAGAGATGAAGAATAATATATTGTTTTAAATTTGTATTCATCATACTGAAGTAGGTCATAAGAACAAATTGAAATGGTATATCAGAATTACAATTATGTTTATAGAAATTATAATGTAAAGTTGAAGTTGTGAGAATATTTGAGAATGTTAAATAAGTGTTGACAAGAGATTATGAAGTTAATATGACCCCAAAATTCAAAGGAATGTGTAGATTCAAAAAATTTGATTGAGTGAGAAATTTTTTAGGAATCCCACCCAAACCATTTTTTGGGTGAGTAAAAAAGGGAAAGTACTTTATACTTTTGACAGATGTACTATTCATAGAGAAGAATAGAGAAGACATATCTCTATAGAGAAGAATAGGTTTCCATATTTTGTTTTGTTGTATTCAACTGGTCATCTTATTGGTCTGAATCATTGAACATTGAAAATCATATTAGGATTTTTGGATTGAAGATGGGGTTCAGAATTTTCTCAACCATATTATGAAAAAGTCATATATTTTTCATATTGAGAATGAAAATTGGGATAATCAGACTGGGAGATTTAGATTGGGAAATCAGACTGAGATTTGTTACAAAATTTTCAAATTTTTTTACCAACTTCCAAGTAAGAAATTGATGATTTTTTTAAAATAATATATTTGTGAATGTTGATAAAGAATCACCATATCATGTGTTGTTACAAAACTTTGTATTTCATCATTTTTTATAAAAGGATCACATTCACATTTGTATTGTTTATATAGAGCTACAAGAGTGAAATGAAATATCCTACTCATTTTATTCCACACAAAAGGATTATTTTCTAACAGATTATGTGGTATTAGATCATTACAAAATCATAGAAAGGATTTATCTATTCTTGTTAAATAGTTATACTTAGAAATTCATGTGTTCTTATATATGTGTGTTTTAATTGTTTTCAATAGAGAAAGAAATATTTAATAGGATTATATGGTTATTACATAATTAAGGAAATATAAAAAAATCACTATTTCACTCTCTCCCCCTCTCAGTGATTCAATTATCTTGACTGGGAAATTACAGTACAAGAACAGTGGTTAGCCTATTCTTGATCTCCATAAAGCTTTCCTCATATCTTTCATCCATAAATAATTTATCCCATTTTGTGGTAAATTAGTTAGTTGGATAAAAAATAATGATAAATTTATCACAAAATGAAAATATTAACCAGATAATATATAAAACTATAGATTTCTATAAAACTAGAGGGTTTAGGTTATTCTTCAATTGGATTTTTCTTTGAAGGGTCCAAATAAATTCAATCAATTCTGATCATGTTCCCCAATAATGTGACTTCTTTCATCCAAAAGTCACAATTTTTGAACTTAGAATACCTTTTCTCCTTCCATAATATCACTAACACAATAATTAGATTCTCTTTAGGTTCCTACTTAATCTTGGAATAAAAGAGAATATAATCGATAAAAACTACCATAAATTTGTTGAGGTTGTCTCTAAAGAATATATTCATCAAATACATAAAGATTTTAAGAAAATTTGTAAGTCTAAAGGGAATTACTATGAACTCATAGTGCCCATACCTTGTAAGGAAAGCAGTCTTTTGAATATCTTCCTTCTTCAACTTTAGTTTATGATATCCATAAAAAAGAGACACCATTGAGAATTATTTCACTCCTAGTAGTTGATTGAACAAGTCATCAATCCTTGGTTGATGATAATTTTTATTTATGGTGATCTTGTTGATATCTTGGTAATTGATATACAACTATTTTGATCTATCTTTCTTCTTGACAAAGAGCATTGGTGCACCCCTAGGTGATGTACTAGGGAGTATGAACCATTTTTCCAAATGCCCTTGTAGATACTTCTTTAACTACTCCATTTCAATCAAGGCCATCCTAAATGGGGATTTTGAGATAGGAGTGGCTCTGGGTATGCAATCTATTGAGAACTATACCTCATGATCAGGGGATTCCAAGTAACTCTTTGATAAATACATCAATGTATTTCTTAACAATGGACATTTCATCCAGGTTTATACCTTCCATTGACTCACCCATTTGGGAAAGGTATTCTTTTCTACAGGGTATCAACACCCACACTGTTGATGGATTTTCCAAAGAAGATTCATGATCTTCCTTGAATTTTTACAAGATCATGGGACAGTTCAGAATATAAAAATATATATTTTTCCAATAGTTGTTTTCTTCTATATATAATCAAAGCTATTACATGTACAATATAGAATAAAATTTCAACAAGGGAAATATAATAAGATTTTCAAGAATAATCATCCCAAATAGGATTATTGGAGAAGATTCCAACACTTGGGTTGTAATGATTACACCACTATGTTTTTTATGGATATCTCCACTTAACGGTATCAGGGATTCAATTCAATAGTTCTAGAAAAATTATAGGATTTAAATGAATAAGTAGAACCAAGAATCAAATAATAAAATTTCTATTATTTAGTGAATAGTAATCATACCTTGTATGAATTAATTTTCACACTCCACTTAATTAGTTGTGATGATATAAGATTTCCCATGCTCCATTGACTTTGGTGATTTCTGACACCGGTTTCCCTTAAGGTCAAGTGGTTTAGTTCACTTTCTTGCATAACACCCTTGGTCCCTATAGTTGAAGCATTGAACCATGGGTGGTGCATTAGGATGTTCCTTCCTTTCCTCTATCATGTTTGTTAGCTTATTCATGTATCTTCAATATTCATTAGCTTGGTGTCCTTCCCTCCCACACTTGAAGAATTTCCCTATCCCTTTGAGGCAATTAACATGATGCTTCTTCCCTCATTTTTTACATGTGGGTAGTTGGATCATATTTCCTCATTTGTCATTTGACCCACAATCTTGAAATCCCATTATTCTATTATTATCACCACAACCATGGGACCATTCTTTGAACTCCATATCTACTTGAAGATAAAATTTAACCACATATTCGAATCTCCCAAATTCTTATATTTCTAGATCACTTCTAAGGTGTATTTTTTAAAAAATAAACAACATATCTATTTTTCTATCATTATTGATAAAATAACCAAGGAATATATTTAAAACCATATGAAGTTATCATCATAAGCTATGAAAACTTCACCTTCCTTTTTCTTTAGCTATACAAATTCTCTTTCAATCTTTTTTTTGAAGAGTTCAATGGAAATGATTTGTAAGAAATATTTTCTTAAATTCTTCCCACTCCATCTCTTCCATTTAATCCTTTATATTTTTGATCTTTATCAATTCCTGTTATTGAATAGCTTCTCCATATAAATGATAAATTGCAAGAGTCACCATCTCCTTATTAGAGAAATGGATCATAGAAAAGATCTTCTTTATTGAGTTAAACCACTATTCCAAATCAAGTTGATTGGAAGTTCCACTAAACATCGATGGTCATTTTTGCATTAAGTACTCAATGGATAATTGATCCTTCTGGGGTGAATATGGACATTCAATATAGTTCATGTTATTATTCATATCTCGAGACAACTTGGTAATCATTTCCACAATGTTTTTAACTCAACCTCCCATGGAATTGGGGATCTTATTTGGATAATTGTTTCATTGTCACTCAGACAGGTTTTAGTCCTAGTTTCTCCAAGTTCCTACAATTTTCTAGAATAGAAAATGCAAGGAAAAAACATAAGTCAATAAATCATGAGTAATTTATTATTTTATGAATTTAACACTAAAGGAATATCTTATGGGATCCCTATGTCTATACTTTTCTAAAAATAGTCTTCTAGGATGTTTTACCTATACATAGACTTATACTTATCATTTTTACACTTGTTTTCTAATCATAATTCCCAAATTAACTAAACCATTTTTAGATAACAACTATAGTGACCCTAATTTTTCATACATAAATATTACATCTTTTTAAAGATACACAACATAATAGAGTTACAAATCTAGGATCCAAAGGTTTATGTCTTAGAAAAATTAGGCTCATAAATAACTTGTAAATAATAAAACATAAAAATTTATTTAAATCCTTCTTCTTTATCCTTCTAAAATCTCACATTATCCTCAGTACATTCAATTACCTAAGGATATACATCAATGAAAGGGGTAAGATAAAAACCCTGTAAGAGGATGAATAAGGAACTTGAATCAATATAACATGGGTGAGCATAATCATCATATCATAAGACTAGGGTCATTATCAGTATCATGAGGTAAAAATGTGATAAATTCATAGAATATGGAAATGCATAAATATGAAACATCATGTTATAGTGGTCAAATTCCACATATAGTTGTGAATAATGCTGGAATCATGTTAACACATAACACATGTGAATAATCATAACATCATCACTGTAAACATGTCTAGCATCATGTTCATGTACAATAAACATTATCTCATGAGATACAACACATTACCAAATTAATTTGAGGGATATATAATTTTGGTCTAGTCATCACATCATTATATTTAAATAATAATGCATGTCACATAGAATGTGTAACAATCATTTCATGAAATAACCCATAGAAAGGAATGGGTTTCATAAGGATTTCAAAAATTATGATTTCATAAATAAACATCAATATCTAAAATGAAAAATTTAAAAACATATTTTCTATAAGAATCATCATTCTTTAGTTAAGAATAAACTACTCAAGAGTAGTCAAATATGTGTTTTGGAAAGAAGAGTTATTTTGGAAAATCATTGTATTTTCCATAAAATCAAATAAAAAACAGGTATATCCAAAAAAGAAGAGGGAGGAATAATGAAATTATATTTAAGGATCATTAGAGGAATATTTATGCAAATATTTTATTAAATATGGATAACCCAATGAAAAAGAGTTGGGTTCAAGAATCCCCTTACCTTAATTCCTTCTTTATTTCGTCACTTTTGCGCCTCTTGAATAATGAACATATATTTATTAAAAAACTAATAAATATGTTCATTATATCCATTTATTCTATTATTTATCAATTATAATAATTGTATTATATTTATTAATTTCTATTGATGAAATTGACGTTTTACTATATCATGATTTTCCTAAAAATTTCTTGTTTCACTTTGATTTCTCAATTTTCATTTAGAGTCATTTATTGAAAAGTATGATTAACTCCATTAGATTATAATAAATGTAATTAATTATTTATATATTATATATAATTAATAATATCCATCCATGAAGGTGGTTATAAGAATTTCCTTAGAAATGTCTCCGCATGTGGTTAATCAACCTTTAACGGGATGTTGTTAAAAGAGAGGGAAAGAGATGTATTGATTTTATTTTTGTCATAAATATGACAATTACATCATGTTGACAAAAATAATATAATTTTAAATTATTGAATAAACAGTTTTATATTATATGGTATTTTAAATAATTGGTAAAAATAGGAAAGATAATAAGAAAAAATGGAAAAGTTAATAGAGACTTACTCTCTCCTCAAAGTAGCTTCTCTTGTAAGACGCTTTAACACCCTTGGCAATTAGAGTTGGATTGCTCCAAAATGTCCTTGAGTAATGTAAGGGGATTTATAGGGAGTATTTGGGAAGATATTGTACTTTGTAATGTTTTAGAGGAGTGTGTTTCCAAGAGAAGGGAGAGGGATTATTTATATTTTAAGTGCTGGGTATTTTTAGAATAAAATATTTAATAAAATAATATATCAAAGCAAAAACATATAATAGTGCATTTTTGAAAAAATAAATTATAAATAAAGATAATATATTGGGTTTAAGACTTTAAATAATCTTTATAATTCTAATTCATTAACTTATTAAAAATAAAAGTGAAGAAAAAAAGAAATTGATATTTTAACGAATCACTTTTGAATTTAGGTTTTGGAATGTGATTTTTAGGTTTGAAAATTAATTTTACTGTATTTTAATGACTCATTTATGAAATTAAATATATAATGGCCTAAAATAAATACCTATAAAGGATTATTCCATTATTACATCATGAATGATGTAACTTAAGATACATCGATTATGTCAAAAACTAAATTTTTACTATTCACCAAAAAATTGAAGTATTTTAGAAAATTACCAAAAAATCACCCAAGGAAAATTGTAACACTATCATTTAAAAATAATATTAATTTAATGAAAATAAATATCTAAAATATCTAAAATATAATTTTTAACAGGAAAATAATGATTTTTAAAAAATACTTTAAAATACAGTTTATTAAAAATATGCTTTATTTTCTTTGAGGTTTTTAATCTTGATATTTATATTATTGAATTATAATATTTTTATTTACATAAATTAATCATGATAAATGTTATTTATATAATAATTTATTATTTTTTGGTAAAATAACTCTTCTAATGGTCAGGTTATTATTTCCAACGATCTGGTTACTATTCCAACAGTCACATTACTATTCCAACAGTCACATTACCTTATATATATACCACTAAATTATTTCATTCAATATTAAAATCAATTCCTCTAAAGGTTCTATATTTCAATTTTAAATAATTTTTTTTGGTTTACTATAATTTTGTTTCTTTTATATAGTGTTGGTAGTGGGGCCAACAATTCTAGTAGATGAGGTCGATCCATATTTTCTCATTTTAGCTTTTCTATTTTATACGTTTTGTCTAGTTGTAATGTTGGGAAATTTAATCGGATTCATTGCTGATTAATGTAAAAATATTTATTAATATAGTTTTTTATTGGTTTCTCTATATTTTTTATGTGTATAATATATAATATAATACAACACACATTTATTCAAGAAACAAATTTTACTAATAAACATTATGTCATTACAATGGGGTACCATATCTCCAGCCTCAACCTAAACATACTATAGTACTCTAGCTACCTATCTGATGAGGAGTAGTTGAGTCCTTCCTAGATTCTAGTACCTATCTTACTCCCCTACCACTACTATACTATGAGAAGTTTGAAAAAAACTAATGAAGATGGACCATCCTGCCGCAAACATGGCACTCTAAAGTGGTGTATGAAAACTATGGTTTCTTGTGGTTTAACTTTCCACACTAATGAACTACAATGGAATATGATCATAAGATGGATTCTCACTACCCTAACAGGTATTCATGTTATTTAGTTGGAAAAAACTGTCATAGAATCACTTCTTGCCACCAAAATAAGTGATCCTAGTTTACCCTATGGAAATAGCCTAGATACCTCTTGGGTCCTCTCTCAGATTATTTGATGTGATGAGTTCATGATTCATCAAATGTAAAAAGCTACTCAGAATAAAATCATTCACCTATGATCTAACTTCATAGTGAATACCATCCTGAAAATGTTTCTCCCTAGAGATCTCATCAATAGCTCAATATGGAACAAAGCATTGAAGGTTGGTGAAATGTTCAACATAGTCCCCCACTGATATTCAATCCTATATCAGATGCATGAACTAAAGATCCTTCTCATCCCTCATCATCTATGTATAAAAGTGGCTCAATAAATTCACCTCGAATACCTTCCATGATAACTCCTCCTCCTTCCAATCCTGCTCTAGAATATCCCACCAATATTTGGAAGGTCCATTGAGCATATACACAACAAGATTCTCTCTCCTATCTATGGGTGTCTCAAGATGCTTGAAGATTGTATATATTGACTCAATCTAGAACTCATCTACCAGGGAGCCTCCCTCCCCAGTGAACATAGGTGGATGTTGTAGCTGAATCTCTCTCATCAACTCATACATCAAAGGAACGATGAAAATAGTCTCCTTTTCCATGGATTGCATGACCCTTAAGAAGTTGTTGTGATGATGAACATCCATTTGATCCTCAAGAGCTTAATAAAGTTCCAGTTCATCTACGTTAAGAGACAACTAATTTCCACTCTCTTAGAACTCAACTTGAAGATGATGAGGAGTCATTTTATCTACAAGAAAAACAAACTCCTATAAACTTTGGCTAAAAATAAAGTCAATCTCAAGAGGTGATGACAGTAGAGAACCATTACTCGGGTTCTCTCTAACCATGGATTATAAGTGTTTTATAATTAAATAATGGTTTATTTCATTCCATATATGAAATATAATAGATATATTATTTCACAATTCATATTGGAAAGTATATAACACATGCAATAAACATGTCCCTGTCATGAATAATGCATGTAAATAAATAAATAAATATATATATATACATATTATATCCCTATGTGCCTATCATGATTCATGCATACTCATATCTCAACATACTGGTCCATGAGTGTAAATATCAATAAACAATAACATCACAAAATAATAACATCACAAAACATGTAAATCAACCAAGGTGAAATAACATCAATTGTAACAAGATAACAACATAAGCAATAATCCCATCTCTGGAACTCAAATTTCCCCCCTTACATGGCTTAGCTACTCCAATGAATAAGCTCATTACCAAGTCCTAATAGATCATAGTCTCCTTTCTACTTTTTCCAAAAAAAATAAAGCAATAGAAAATAACAAGCTGATCCTCTAATACCACTTTGTAATGTCCCCCAATATGATACTCTCTCACGTGGTCAAAATTTTTGGTTATTATATGTCAAGAATGCATCCCCATATGCTAGAGGCTATTGACTAGTAGCATGGTTGTGATATTTATAGTTGGGTGACTATACCCCCTGGTAAAACATAGTGGAACTAAACTATAGTAATAAAAATTAGAGTAATAGAGAAATAGTGGAAATAGTATATCATACAGTTAGGAAAACAAAATTAGGAACCTATAATGATGAATAATGTAATGACAAGATAAGATGTATCTAAAAGTAAAACTGAAACCAATACAAACAAAATAATCTACTCACATTAAATAATCCCAAAAGGCTCTGGTCCTGATCCCCATGTCAGACCTATCTCCAAAATCCATCCCATCCAGCAATAATCAAAAGAATCAATAATAATGTCCATTTCCGTTGTCCAAACCTGCATCTATGTAATTTGCTCAAGTACTGAACAGTTCCCAAATAGGGTGTGAATATAACTCAGTAGGTCGACACCACCATCCCTAAACACAACCATCCTGATAATAATTATATGTAATAAAGTGATAAATAGATTTATTAATTAACTAATTAATATAATATATCAATTTACCTATTTCAAAACCATGATGAAATGTCTCTGAGAATGTAAGATAACCATTCTATCAATATCCAAATACCATGGAAAAGTCAAAAAATTAGGTAGATCTCTTTGTATAATAATTTCATCCTCCGATCATCACACTATATAAATGCATTTTAGCATGTGTCCATGGGTGTAGCCTGGTATATAAGAATTTCAGCAAGTATCACTGGGAATTGCCTACTATATAAGTATTTCATCCTCCAAGAAAATTCCTATATATAAGAATTTTAGCATGAATCACTAGGACAATCCTACTATATAATAATTTAAACATTACTAGGATATCCCTATATATAATCACTTCATCACCAACTCAACAAGTCATAAAAGTATGGAAATCCTAATATCACATCATAAATCTCAATGGTTAATTATGAAAATTTCTATTTTTCTTTCAAATAAACATTCATTTATCTCTCAAATGCTTAGCAGTCATATCAATAATCAATAATAGATTACCTAGGGATTCTATATCAAGAAATAACCTAAGGTATCATGTCATACTCACCTTGATTTAAACCATTATCCAAGTTCTTTTTACTCAAATTTTTTCTCGCCAAATAGGTATCCATAATCCTAGTTGCATCAACCATTGCATCCAAATGAATCCAATCCATGATTTACTATAAATCAACTGATTAATTATAGTGCACATTACATGGTCATAATCAAAATATTTCATATAATTCAAAATTAAATATACCATAGGGTTAGGTTTAGTCTCCATACCTTTAACATGTGATTAACACAACGCTTCTAATGAAAAAATCCATTAAATAAGAAGTTATAGAAGATCACAAGAAGAACCTACATTAACCCAAAACAAGATCAACTCCCAAAACAAAACCCTTGTTCAAAAGATTTATGCTACAATAAAATGTAATGACGGGTGAGAAGAGGGAAACCAAAGTCAATAAACTCACCAAGGATAGAATGTGAAAATGGGACATCTGGAAGGGGGGAATATAATTCAAAATTTCCTAGAGTTCACCCTAGGAGCAAGAGAGTAGATGCTATAATAAAAAATAATTAGAGTCATAAGTACATGACACACTTAAAACTACTGGGTATGAGGAATAAATGAAGTGTAATCCTTTCATGTCATATATTTTATCATTTTTATGTTATGCTGGAAAAACCGTTTGCCCTGGGTTAATATTTATTTTGATCAACATTTACATGATGTGAATCAGGTTCACGACATGTAACCACATTACATCATAAACTAGTTCATGAAATTCATCTAGAAATAGGTACAAGTCATGCAACATGTACACAACATATAATTTTTCATTGAATAGTTTTTATACTAGCTTCTATAAAAGTGACCAAACCACCTATGATCCTTCTAAAATCATAGAAAACATTATTAATCCCATTTAACATATTTATACATAAAATATATTAATTTAAATTGACATACATGCCAAAAATTAAGGTTTTTTCTCCAAAAAAGGCTCTCTATCATCAAATAAGACTTAGTCACTAAGGCTTAATTTCAAAGGAAAACCAAACAAAATATGTTCAATGAAAACCTCAGAGTGGGATGTACCTTGAAAAATATGGGATCTTATAATGATCTTGGTTTTTAAAGGTTGTTATTATGTTTCATCCATTACAAAAAACATTATTTATATATCTAAACTTGATATAGATGGATTTATTTTAATAATTGTAAATGAATGTTGCTTCTTTTATAAAATAACATTTGTTATGGTAAGGAGAATTTAAATAAAAAATTTTTTTTATTGTATTATACAAACCAAGTAATGAAAATTGATAATGAAACTACTTCACATAACTCATGCCACACCAAATTATGGCATCATTGGCTTGGTCATGTAAATGAAAAGGCTTGACTAAGTTATACCAAAATGGATATTTAGATTCTTTTGAACTAAAACCAATTGGTATTTGTAACACTTATTTATATGGTTTAATGAATATATCCCCATTTAGAAGAAAAGGCTAATGTTCTAAAGAGAATCTTGAATCAGTTCATACATATGTTTTTGGACCATTTCCTATTGAGGCAGGGGTGGGGCCTCATAATTCATAAATTTTACCGATGATTTTAGTAGAAATGAATATGTCTACTTAATGAGGTATATGTTGGGTTATTTTGATAAATTTAAGAAATAAAAGAATGAATATGGGAACCAAATTGGTAATATGATTAAGAAAATCCTATTAGAACATAGTGGAGAATATCTCAATCATGAATTCATTGATTACTTATTGGAGTTTGGGATACTATATTTACTCACTCCTCCTTATACACATAAGTGTAATGATGTAAGTGAAAGGAGGAACCACATCTTGTTGGACATGGTGAGATCAATGATGAGTCATGAGAGTATTCCATTATTCTTTTAGGGATTTTAATTACAAAAAAGTATTACAAATATTAAAAAAAATGTTCAAATAAAGTGATAAATAGTATATGAAGTTCCAAAGGATTGAATAATAACTCAGAAGTGGGGTTGAATTAGATGTTCACTTTGATAAGTTTCAATAATTTTGGAACTTTTAAACCCTGAAACTTGTTAAAGTTTATATCATTATCATCTTTTAGTAAATACTAATGTATGAAAAATTATTAAAAAAAGTAAAGAACATGATATTTACAAGGTTCGACCTCAGTGTGAGAACCTATATCATTTTCATAGACACTCCTATGGGTCTATATAATTTCACTAAAATGAATAACTGAATAAAACTTGTGCCAAATCCCATTAGACACGTTATATATATCCTAATTGTAATGATTATACAGACTCCTATTAGTTTATAATTTTTCATACAAAAAAAATGAGATAAAACAATAGAAAAATACTTTGTTCAATCTACCCCACAAATTCTCAGCTCAGAATCCTCATTATGATGTGGTTGGGTTTGTTTCTCTCCATCTGATAGGGCTGGGTCTAATGGACTCAATCCGATGAATTCATTATGATGGACTCAGTCTGATGAATCCATTCTCAATTTGCATTACTCAAAATCTTCTCAAATGCTCAGTCTGATCTGACTCAGTCCAATAAAGAAAAAATTTAGAAGTCCAAACTTCTAATGAGATTTCATTATGGAAAGATAACTTTTACATGAATTCTGTAGTTCTCTTCTTTTTCCACTCACATAAAAAAGTTGAAAAGTATGAATATACATTTCTTCTATTTATAGGCATCCCAAAAAGAAAAATTTAAGAAACTAAAAAACATTTCCCACTTACTCAAATTTAAAAAAAAATCCATTATCTATACATATTTTAATTTCAAGTTTGACCACTAAAACTCTTCACAAATATTATGACATATTCTTATGTATTCTTTATAATAATTCCTCTCATACATCCTAACATTTAATCAGTATAATTGAAATTTCTCAAATCATTATTATGGAACTTCCTCATCTCATTACGATGAAACTTCTTTATATCATTATAAATTGAATTTTCTCATTAGAGTTAGTCAAAATAACTTTTTTTCTTAGATCCAATGTGATTGAATTTCCATCTTAGAGTTGGTCTTGATTGAATTTCATTCTCTGAGTTAGTATGATTGAATTTATTCCTTAGATTCAGTTTAATTAACTTTCCTCCTCATATTCTACCTCATAGAACTTCCTCAGCTTCAATCCAATGGAATCCTCATAATGATGGAATTATCACTATGATGGAATTTTATTTAGGATAGAAACTCCAATATACCACTTTGAAATACTTCAACCCTCGTCAACTATAACTCATTTAGACTTCTGAAAAATCTTATTCTTAGTACTTATGGATCTGATGAAAACTTTTTTCTTGATTCCTAGAATCAATACAATCTTTATGATTCCTCTATTTCTTAAAAATATTTTATCATTATAGTTTTTCTGATTTATGAGAACTTCAATATTATCAATGTACTATATGCCTTATATAAGAAAGTATTACGACTTCCCTTACATTCAACACCTTCTTTATTTCCAACCAAAACTGAATATGATTGGTTGCACCTATTCTCCCCCTTATCTTTATAAGGATCGCATCACAAGTGTTATAGACAACATATGATATTTTATAATTAAAAATTAGAATAGAAATATTTGACTGATGGTTAGAAAGTTTAAGAAATTTATAACTCCTGACATCACTTTCTTCATTAAACTTATTCAGTAACATTCTAACTTTCTAACCAACATTGATTCCAATAAAACTTGAACTTCATGTCAATGGATCTAATACTGATAGTGTGTCTGATAAAAAACTCTAACTTTTTGATTAATTCTATGACCGGTGGTGATCAGTTTGATACTTTTCATCTGGTGTTTCTCAGTTCAATCCTCTGTGTCTATAAAACAACTTTCCCAAAAAAACACTTTCTCCCCCTTTATGTTTGGGTTGGAACATTCAGAATCTTTCACTTGTTTTTCAAAAACATTCTTTTATAAAATATTAGTTATCAACAAATACCAAAATTTATTAAAAAACATCACAAAGGTTCTTCAATCTCCCCATTTTGATTTTTTAACAACACTCACTAAAAACTTTTAAAACTCTCAGAAAATTTTCACAATTAAACTTTTGTAAACAACTAATGTTTTTTGAATTTTACCAAAACACATCCTTTATTAACGGAGTGTTTAGACACCACACTAATAGAAAAGGTATTTTTTTTTGAAAAAATCCATCCCTTAGTGAGAATAAAATTGTATGTCCATGCTAAAATAAAATCCCCCTAACTTTTATATTTTCTCACTTTTATTGTTCTATAAATTTTATTTTCCTCTCCCCTATTATCTGATAAACACAACTTCATATTCATAAAATAAAGATAATTAAAAACTTCTTACATTTGTAACTTCTTCCATTGGGTGAATAATAAATTTTCCTTCCTCATCTTTCTCATGATACTTTCCCCGATCCAAATTTATTATTTTAAGTAAACATGGTATTCCAAAAACATTAATGTACTTCAATAAAGGTTTTTTCTCATAGAAAATTTCATAAGAACTCATGTTGGTTTCCAAACATTATTTTTTTTTTCAAATCATGTAAAATAATACTAACAACTTTACTCTAGTAGTACTTTGAATGTTTTTTTTCTTCTCACTTGATTCTTACCATTCACACCAAACCTATATTATTCTTTTCTACTACTCCATTTTGTTGTGGGGTATTAATAGAACTATACTAATGTTTAATACAATGATCTTTAAGATAAGTTTCGAAAGTATTTCTTGTAAACTCAATACCATTATCCATTCCCAATTTCTTTATATAAACCCCGATCCCTTTCTCAACTTCCTTTTTGAAAAACCTGAACATTTCTATAGGCTCTGAGTTGTGTTTCAAAAACAAGATATTTCTCATTTGAGTGAAATAACCTTTAAAATTGATAAATTATAAATATAATTTTTTTATTGATGTATTGTTGACCCACATAAATTGGAATGAATATGTATAAGAGGCCCGATAGATAAAATCTCAACTATCTAAATA
The DNA here is from genome assembly GCA_963277665.1 of Viscum album. Classification (NCBI taxonomy): domain Eukaryota; kingdom Viridiplantae; phylum Streptophyta; class Magnoliopsida; order Santalales; family Viscaceae; genus Viscum; species Viscum album. Next base: position 954,219,105 of record OY728148.1, on the reverse strand, counting down.
CTTTTATTAGTCATCGTTCCTTTCTAACATGTAACACAAAAATCGTCCTCTATTATTTTCAATTTTTGAAAATTTTGTACATAATAAACTTTAGAAAGTTTTTTCATTCTTTTATTCTCAAGTTGGACAATTATTTGGCACCACAAATTATTCTCATCATTGGAACATAGATAACATTAGTTTTTATATTCTCTAACATGAAAAATATTTCAACTAGTTCTTTCTCCTTTTTCTGATAACTTTTAAATGTTTCACACTTTTGATAACACATGAATATTTTCTGAAAGTCACTTATTTTTCATCATCACAAAGTTGACTTACACTGTAAATTATGTTTTAGTACATCAATAAAAAAAAAATCCTAAGATTTCAACTTTTCTTCTTTATTCTCAGTCAGTTTGATTCCTATGATTTTTAAAGAACTATTATTCCCAAAGGTAATGGAACATACTTCATGGTTTTCATCATGTTTAAAGATTTTTAAATCACCTATCATGCATGAAGAACAACCACTATCAAGTATCCATGGTTTTTTCTTTTTTACATTCTTTAAAGGCAGTCTCAACAAAAAAATATTTCCTCAACTTTATTCATCTTAGCTTCTTTTTCATTATCTCCCATAATAAACATGTTCTACAAAGAGTTTCATATATCTTTCAAAATGATGAAAAGCCAAATCATATCTTCCATAAACTTCGTCCATAAATTTAAATTGATTTTTTTGGAATGTTTTTATCTTCTTGTGATTTTTCTTTTCTAACTTCCTATGTGTTAGGAAAGTTATTCATTCTAATTTCACTATTTCTTCCACTCTATTCAAATATTATTTTAGGAAGTGATATGTTATTCCAAAAATTAAAAGTCATGTGCCCATATATTCTATAGCTCAAATAGAATCCATTAAATCTTAATTTTTTATTGAAGTATTATCTTTATGTGTAAAAAAATTTTATGGTTTATAAATCCTTCCTACCCTAACATACTCTAGGTATATACCATACTTCCTTCTAAGTGAGTTTTAAAATTTTGTATATGTGATAGGTTTATCACATTATTTCTCCACCCAAAATTTCCTATTAATTTTTTTATCACTTGAAATGTTAGAAAAATCAGATGAAACATTATTTTTGGTGTGTGAAGAATTCACCTAATCTTTATTTGATATTTCTCAACAGATTTATAAGTCATTTATTTTACTAATAAATATTTCATAATGTTTCCATTCATCTTTCTCAAGGTATATATAGAATCAAGAAGTTTATATTGAAACTTATTGACATATTTTTTCTTATATTCCATTTTCTTATTGATATCTTCAACCATCCATCCATGTTTAGTGATTATTAGTTTGTAACTTAAGAACTCTTGAATGTATTCTTCCTCAGACTTGATGACATAATTTCTTACTTTAGAAACTTCTTCACAATATTTATTCATTACTCTAATTTCTTAGTTCAGATTTCTATTTTTCTCAATACATAATATAAGTTATGTTCTTATTTGATACTCTCTATATTATTCATGACCACGGTGTTCACTATCTAAGGAATCATTTAATTTATAAAATTTTTCAATAAAGGTTATAATTTTATTAATTTTCAGGTTTTGAATAATTGTTTTCCTTTGAGTATGATTTACCTTTATTACTTATCATATTTATTTTGTTTCTAGAAGACTTATTATTGTGTTTGTTGGTTGAATTTTCTTCTTCATAACTTTTTTATCACTTCTTTTATCAAGGTGTTTCATCAGAATATTCTTGATACTCACCAACATTCTTCTTAGGTGAATTCAAAGTAAAGTGTGCAATTCCACCACAATCTAAAAATATAAGAGTATGTTTACCACCATAATTTCATATTACTCTACTATAGTTCTTAGATATAAGAGACATGATTTTTTCATTCAACCTATCATCCTCTTTATCTTCAATGTAGCAAGGATCATCATGTCCAACAACTTGAATTATAATCCTTCTCATTGACTCAAAATCTATTAAATCTTTCATATTTTTTTAACATTGGAGATTTTCTCATTTCATAAGTAATAAGAAATTTAAGAAATTTATCAAGAGATAAATCATATTTATCTTATAAAGAGAAATTTTTTGAATCAAACCTATCTGGAAAGTTTCACATGATTTTATCCACAATTATAAAATCTTACAAGACATCTCCAAAACCTCTATTGTTGAAAACTGTAACATCTCTGACCAGGTTCCACACACCAGTGCCTCCAATAGGCCAGTCACGTGACCTCAGGCATGCCTCCCCATATGTCAGAGGCTGTAGATTATTAGTGAGGGTCCAATATATTGATCATGGGGAGACTTTACCCTCTTTTATTAGAGTAAATACACCATGAAAAAATAATAAAAAATATATTAATAACATGTAATCATAACCTAAAATAACCAGTATGACAAGATGACCAAAAATGAAAATATAATATAAAAATTTAATGAAGAAAATATGTTATGCCAATGTACATTTCAAGTGTCTAAAATGAAACCCAAAATAAAGACATTGACAACTCCCCCAAGAAAGTCTTGAATAGTGTTTGGTTCCCTCATCCATGCTCTATCCCATACCAATGATCAAACACAAGGTATTTTCCCATAACCTCTCTAGAAAGCACAAACTATATTCAGGTACTGATCAGGTAGCCCAAGTAGGGTGAGAGTACAACTCAGTAGGTATCATGGCCCCTCCTAGAGGGGCCCATGCAGTGACTCCCGAATCCCACCTCAAATAGGCTATGGGATAGTGACTAGCACTGAGATGGTGTATCACTAAAATGAGAGGAATTATCATAAGTACCTGTATAGAAACACACATCTCCAAGCCTATGAAATGAAGAAATGTAAAAACAACTAAAAACCCATGCATTCACACATCTAAATTGCATAACCAGAGTATAAAAGGAAGTAATATAAAGTAATTAGGGACAAATACAAGCCCATCACAAAGAGTTTGAAAACAAAAGTACAACCTAAAAGTAAGTATTGGTACTACTTTCAGAAAGTTGTAGGAACTCACCTCGGTTTTTCTGGACTCACTAAGTACCGTCTGGTCCTGGTCCTCTAAAGACTCTATCAAAATTTCAATCTTCTACACAAGACATAACACATGAAGGAAAACCCCATGTATGGTTGAGTATAACAATACTTAGTAGGACACCCCGAAACTAAAAAATATACTGATAAAACTAATATTTTCCAAATTTTTTATATGCATTTCAATTGTTTTAACCCTCCTATTTTATCAATTTGAGCTTATATGGATCAATTTTGGATTTATGGTGTGTTTTGAACTAAAATGTGAAATGTGTTTAAATTCTGGATTTTTGACAGATTTTTTTGTCAAGGGTATTTTGGTCATTTATATAAAAATATAATTCCAAATTGAATGATTATATTTTTGGAATACTTATTTTAATTCCTTTAACGTTTTCTTCTATACTAGAGGCTTATTTGAATATCTAAAGGCCCGAAAAAATCATTGATGTTTGGAAATTGTCCGGGCTAACAGCGTGGACCCCACCTCCGTAACGGATGAATAAATCAGGTTACACACCTACAATGGAGTTTATTAGAAATGGATATGAAGTATGACACATATATGAACTATATAAATAAATTTCATGGAGTTTTTCTCCCATTATGATGGAAAAGAGATGTTATACATTGATGGAAACTTCTTGGAAAATTCATCTAGAAAAAAAATACTTTGTCAAAAAAAATACATAAATCCCTGTAAATGAGTCCAATAAATATGAAATTTTGAGGATTAATGAAAAAGTAATTTATTAACAACTTTTATGAATGATGGAATGTGTTAATAATCCATTTCTATTGCCAAAAAATGTGCAAACTTGAGGAGGACAATTTCTTCCTAAAAAAGGAGGGGAGCTCCCACCTCTCATCTCATCCCATTTTCCATTTGAAACTCATTTCTATTACATTATTAAATCCATTCCCTCCCTTATACCGAATAAAAGATCTTAATACGATGGATTTGAGCCATTCAGTGGTTGAAATGGCATACGATAGAGCCAGGTCTTGGAAGTTGTCACACTCACGATTGAGTTGTTCCATCAACCTTGATTAAAGTAAGAGGGAAGTTAAGATTGCTAAATGTATTCATGATTTCACACCAACTAATAAAATAATAGTAATTCAAGAATTAGATCTCAAAATTTAATTATCAAACTTTATTTAAACACCGACAAGGAGAATGATGGAACCCACAAACCAACCCATAAATTCCAAGTTCATTATTCACTAATTAAATTTTTTCATTGCATGTTAGTTTAATATTTTCCTTAATTTAAATTTCATAACCTTCAAAAATTAAAATAACAATTAAAAAGAATTATATTATGTGAATTAAATTATCTGAGTGAACATATGAGAAATTTCCTCACGTGAGATGAACCTAATCATCGATTTTACTACACTAGGAAAATTAAATTTCGGTTTGCATGCGCTATGGTAGGCGTGCGTCACATAATACAAAGTAAATACATTCATCTCTACACAGGTATATTTCGAAAACACATATAACAAGAATTTCAAGATATACTAAACAAAGACACACATTCTAGAGGTAAGTCAAAACCATATTATACTAGTTTATGATTCCATATAGAATATTCCACAAAGCACTCAACTGAGAGAACACACTCCTGAATATGATAGCATCGATGATGTCCGTCCAATAGGTACTTTTTATCAGGTCTCTTCATGAGAAAGAGAATGTTAATAGTTTTAATAGAATACAATACATAGATGAGGATCACTATACCAACAAATCAACATGGATTAATCCGCTAAGTAGAGGATTGACTCCCATGTAGTGTTGGTCACGTCAATACTAAGAACTCCAACTAAAACATGAATATGAATAGAGGTTCTCACTCTGGGCCTCTCAAATGGATTCCAAAAACTCTATCTAGGAATTACTGCTGAAATGATCGTTGTCCCAGGAGTAAAAAATGATTTCATACTAACCCTCATAGAAAATATAAAGGTAACAAACCCTAACAAATTTTTTCCAAGATATCGAGTACAAGGGCTGGAAGGCATGTATAAATTAGTACATAGTTTGTAGTAGGGGTCACACTCCATGTCCCTTGAACCTGGGTCTTGCCCCTGTAAATGGCTCATCTCATCAAATTGTGTCCATGTAGTAGTACACACCACGTATGTATCCCATTTACTCTAACCATGTTCTAGTACACATCACCATCCTATGCATGTATTCTCAAGTACCAGTACACAGCTTTTCCTGTGAACATATTCCCATGTAAACAACCCATGTGATTCTTGAGTACATGACAAGTGACCCAGGTGATACCACATGATATGTGAAAGGGATCACATTCCATGTGATATTTAACTTTCTATGGAAACCCTAATCGTAGCACATGTGGCCCCACACAATGTATAGATCTATATTAAACGTTGTGTTGTTCAGGATTTTTCAGAATCCCATATCTACTCCCGCATTTGATCAAATGCCTACAGATTTTGATCTGGTGATCATTTCACCATGAGATTGAAGATCCCAACTCGTCCAATCCTTTTTGTCGATGAAGAATGCATTACACCATCAAATATACTCAAAAAATGAATCAAATTGTCATTATTTGTTGTGTGATGAAAAATGGTAAATTGGGTATCATTTGTCATCTAAATTGCTTTATCTCCAGCTTCACACCTCTGTCAGGATATTCCAATCTTAGATCTGTGATATCAGATTGTTGCACCAAGAAATGGGTGCGCAATGATCAATTGATCGAGAATGATAGTGACAAATGATGAATGGGGGGGGGGGGAATAAGAACATATTGGAGTACCAAACCTTGATCGATGTTCATGTTTATCTTGACCCATCATTATTAGAATGAATATCTGAATAGTAAAATTAAAAATATATTCTCCCATCAAAACCTCCTAAAATAAACTCATCCTGCATAATGATCATACCACAAATCAATATTTTCATTGATTGAATCATGTTCACTGTATAAATCAATAATGGGGAAGAATAAAATAAAAATACATGCCCTACCATGATTCAAATTGATCACTAATGAAGAATGGGGTTGTGTCGTGTTTTTTTGGTGAGATCCATTGAATCTTTTTTGCATCGAAAATTGATCGAAGATCCTATCTCCATTCATCTGAGGGGATTCACTGACGCTATCTCCAATGGCTCTCCAACATTTCTATGGTTGTACAGCTAACACTAGTATTTCTCTATAATAGTCTATTTAAATTCCATCAATCACTACATCAAAAAAAATAAAATAAAATTATTTATTAAATTATTTCATTTCATTTCCATGCCTGTGGTGAATTTTTTACAAATGACCAACACCGACTAATGTTAAGTCATTCCTTGGGTAATCCTCGCATTCTGAACTCAAAGGTGCCATCATATTTCTGATCAGGGTAACCATTTAGAAGTTATTAAACTTTTTTAGGAAAACTGTGCATTCAGGCAATTTAATATATTTCAAACATTAATTTTAGGAACAACTGCCTCAGAATCGCACATCGTCTGAATACCTAGTCTCACAAAGAATCTACATAGTATCCAAAAAAATAGTGCATGGAAAATCTAAGGCATTATAGTATGCCACCACTAATGAAAACTAAAACAATATCTAATCAATTGAATGTGTATGTAGTTGTATAAATAAATAATTACAATATATAAGTAAACAGTTATCACATTATCGATTAATCTTTATTTAATTGTATAAAGCTTTGGGTTCCCGTAGACACTCATACCTCACTCCCCGCTTCAACTCATGTCAGAGACTGAAGTATGTCTGAGGGATATCATATCTTATAATTCCATTGTTATCATTCAATACCTACTCTAAAATATGTTGGATCCTAAAGTATGTCTGAGGAATATCATATCTCATAATTCAATTGATATCATTATTTAATTCATATTTTAATTCACATGTTACCATTCATACACCCCATAATAGAATGTTCACGATTCTATTCTAAAACTCACAACTAAATGACAACGTTACCATACATACCTTACACATTAGACTATTCTTGTTTACATTCTCTATTTCTCAACTAAATGGCCATGTTAACATTCATACCTTACACATTATAATGATCACGTTCCCATTAAGTAATTCCCAACTAAATAACCATGTTACAATTCCTAACACATAATTAATTCAACAATTAATTATCCACATCAATTACATTACTAATTCCACAATTAGTTAAACATAAAAATTCCATTAGTTAATTAAAAATTCAACTATTCATATAAATAACATTAAGTAATTTAAATATTAATTTGTCACATAAAATAAATAAATTAATTCTAAAATTAATTAATCACTTAAATTCTATTAGTAAATTAAATAATTAATAAAGCACACCAATTTAATTACTAATTCAATAATTAGTTTATCACATTAATCCACTTAATTAATTTTCTAATTAATTGAGTACTTAAAACCCATTAATTAATTATTCAATCAATTAATCAATATCCACAAACTAAAAATCACACAATTAATTCCATAATTAATTATCTCAATCAAATTCTCAATAGATCTTAATTATTTCCACAATTATATATCTCACTCCTAAAATCTTAATATCTCATAATTATTTCTAAAATTAATTATCTCAATCTATAATTCCCAAAATCCCCAATTTCTGATCTCCTGAATTAATTAATTCAATTAAGAACATAATTTCTCAACATCTAATAGAAATTATACAATTAAATACATGTAATTTAAATAAATACTTTGAGATTTGAATTATAGACAACCCACCTCAATTCATTGATGAGCAATCACCCAACGAATATCCTCATAATTTGAGATGCACGATTATATAGAATGAAATTCAAATTTAAAACCCTAAACAAGATCCAATCAAACATGATCTCTTAAATATAGATATAGATCTACAATACTAGATCCAGATCCACACAAACATGTCTATATCCAATCAAAATAGGAACAAAACTCCCTTTCTAGAATAGGATAGTAAATGATAAGGAATAGGAAACCAAGCGATGTAAGATCCTCTTATAGTGAGGGGTGAAGATCTTCAATCCAGGATTAAAATAACAAATTAAAAAGGGTTTTAAGTCTTTTAATCCATATATGATTCTCCAAAATCATGAAATAATATCTAGGGTTAAATGGGGATCAAATAGGAGTTAAATGGGGGTTTTGGTGATTAAAAATCTATTTTTTGGTGATTTAAAAATTCATGCATGGTTAGTAGGGCAGGGGAGCACGGTTTCTCCTAAATGTGTACCTAAATGTAAAAATTTATTTTAGGGCTTTATAGTTTCTCATAATTGGTTGTACAGATTGACAAATCATGTTTCAACCATGTAATTCCTCTTTGTCCAAGGTTGCACGGTTTGATGGGCAGGGGCACACGATTAGGGAAAACCATGAGCCAACTATGCACTACCCTTCTCCCTTTAAATTTTCTCAAATTGTCACCCAAACACACCCCAATGTAAAACCCACCCCATGTACACTGAAACATGCAAAAAATAAATACACGAAATTAAGTCCATGTCATATTCTGGAATGGTCGGGATCTTACAATCTCACCACCTTATAACATCTTATCATTGAGCTGCACTCCCAAGATTCTCTAAGATTTGGAGTCAAAAATATTAGGACAATGATCCCACATATATTATTTCCTTTCCCATGGCTCCTCCCACACATTCCCATGTTTCCACAATACACAAACTATAGGCATGGTCTTTCCCCGCAACACATTCTCAATACAATTCAACACACGTATTAGATGCTCTTCAAAGGAAAAATCTATCTCAATCTTATCATCATCCATATCGATCACATTAGAAGGGTTGGGGTGATACCAAACTAGTTTTTCCACTTAGAAAAAATCATACATAACATTGTATCTCTGTGGAAGAGCCAATCGGTACACCACTAGCCTGATTCTCTCCACCACCTCAAACGGTCTAACAAACATGGGTGCCCACTTGCCATGCCTCTATATTCTATAGTTATTGAATCTACGAAACACCCAAATGAATACATGATCAACCTCTGTAAACACTAGGTGTCATTTATTTCTATCAACATATGAATTCTATCTACTTTGAGTCATATCCATATATTTCTGAATCAACATTACATGCTCTAAGGTGTCCTACAGGAGACTTGGTCCTAACAACTTAGACTCACATACCTCCATCCAGACTAGAGGTGGTCTTCATGGCCTACTATAAAGAGACTCATATGGTTCCATCTGTATAGATTCCCAATAACTCTTGGTATGGGTGAACCCCAATAGTTCTAGGTGATTCTCCAAAGACCCACCGAAATTTAGAACACAAGATCACAACATATCATCAAGCACATGTATAGTATTCTCTGACCACCCATATGTCAGGGGGTGGAAATTCATACTCAATAAAACCTACATACCAAGAAACTTCAACAATACCTATAATAATCATGATGTAAAACACAACTTTCAGTCTGAAACCATATTCTTGTGGCACCTCGTGCTTACAGACTATCACCCAAACATACAAATATCCCAACTCCTCCACTGAAAAAGTATCCCATATATTCAATAAATTCACTACCTTTTTCAGTCTATCCACAATAACCAAAATAGAATTATTGTTCTAAGGAATCCTCGGGAGAACCACCAAAAATTCCATGGTCACTTTGTCCCACTTCCATTCTATAATGGAAAATGACTATAGTAACCCTATAGGTCATTAATGATCGACCATCACCTACTAATAGGTGTAGCATCATGTCACAAACCTTACTATTTTCTTTTTCATTTCCAACCATCAAAACAATCTTTTTAGTTCACGGTGCATTTTGGTCACACCTGGATGTACCACCCACTTCGAGGCATGAAACTCATACAGCAGCTTGTCTCACATTCTTTTAGGTACGACAAACTGATTCTTGACATAGATGACCTCATCCTCATATATGCTTCAATCAGAAGGTGACTCCCCACCTTCAAGGTTTTCCCTCAAGGTAAAAAATTATAAATCCACATACTTCCTATCTTAGATCTATCTAAAAAATGTATACTCCAATGAAACTATATTGAGAGTCATCTAATACTGACTCTACTAAACCACAATGTGTATCTCGTCCAGTAAATCCATCATCTTCCACTCAGCACTAGACTCTTGAACCACCTGACTTTGAGTCTTCCAGCTCAAAGCATCATCATCAATGTTTCACTTTCCAGGCATATATGCTGGCTCAAAATTGAATGGCTGCAAATACTCAACACATCTATGTTATCTAATATTCAAGGCTCACTGTGAAAATATGTACTTTAATCTCTTTTGATCAATATAAACAGTAAAAAAAATTCCCAATAGATAATTTTCCCAAAACATTAAAACATAAACCATTATAGCCAACATGAGGTCATATGTAGGGTAGTTCGGTTCATGGGGCCTCAACTTCAAAGAGCCATAAACCACAAATTGATCTCCTTGAATCAACACAACTCCAATTATAATCCTAGAAGTGTCACAATACACTATATACTTATCACCTTGCTCAGGTAGGATCAATATTGGTACTGATTCCAAAAATCTTTTTCATCTCCTAGAAAGAATTATCACAATCTTACGACCAAAAAAACTTTATCCCTATTTGTTCAAGCCCGTCAGCAATGTTTTTTATTGGTAAATATCTTGAATGAGCCTTTAATAATATTCAGAAAATCCTAGAAATCTTTGGATATCAAACATGCTCTTGGGATGCTCTCAAGAAACCACTATCTGATCCTTCTCTAGATTTACCAACACACATTCCTCTGAGATGATGTTACCCAAGAAGTGTACCTAATCGATCCAAAAAATTTTACTTAAATATATTGCTGTATAGCCAATGCTTTCTTAGTGTACTTAGGATGATATCAAGATGTTGGTCATAATAATCATGTGCCTTGGAGTGCACCAAGATGCCTTCCACAAACAAAACCACAAACTGATCTAGGTACAAATTAAAGATTTTGTTCATTAAGTCCATAAAAATTACTGGTGTGTTCGTCTACCCAAGAAATATTATGATGAAATCATATAGTCCATACCTGCTACTAAATTCACCCCTCGGTATATCAAAAGTCTGAACTCTCAATTTATGATACCCTAATGTCAAGTCAATATTTTAGAACACACAAGCTCCTCTCAACTGGTCAAATAGGTCATCGATACGGGGGAGAGGATACTAGTTCTTCACAGTTATCTGGTTCAACTTTTGGTAATCAGCACATAAGCATAAACTCTTATCAGCCTTCTTTGCAAATAACACTAGTGAACCCCAAGGCGACACACTCGGATAAATAAATACCTTATCCTTTAACTCCTTCAGCTGAATCTTGAGCACTTGAATATCTTTCATGCCATTCTATATGGTGGAATAGAAATCATCTCTTCCCCCGGTATGAGCTCATTGCTAAATTCCACATCTCTCTCAGGTGGAATCCTTAAGAAATATTAAGTAAAAACAACCTAAAACCTATCCACTAAGTGTTGAAGGAAATATCATATTACACCTCCATCATCCAGAAATAAACTAGAAACCTGGGTAGTGATCTCTCCTATTTGATGAGTTATTAGACCTACTCGGAATACCTCGATATCCCACTCTCCACAGTGAATATATTTGTAACCCTTTGGAGATGTAATGTTCACTCTCTTATGGTAAGAATCAATGTGGGGATAATATGATACTAACTATTCCCTACCCATAATTAGTTCAAAGCCTAACATGTCTATGATATAAATATCCCATAGAAATCGATACTACTAGACCTCAAGAGAACACCCCTTGCACAAAAAAATGTCACTTTACCGAACTCCATGAGGTGTGTTTGTCATCAACACCCCACTCACAAACTCCATCACCAGGCTCAAACCATTAACATTTTTTTTAGAAAAAAATGGAATGATAGGCACCGATATCAAATAAGGCACTAGATATCATGGAAGCTATAAAAATAGTATGTCTCACTGTCAATGGTCCAACCTTGATATCCATAGGTGTAGGGTGAATAGAATGTAATACTCATACCCCACTTCCCCGTGATGCAGTCTAAGTCCCCCCATGCCGCACTACTCTACTAATATGAGAACTCTTACCCTGAAGCTCCAAATACACTACCTTTACCACCTTGTCCAGTAGAAATCGAGATGCAAGAGTGATATGGTGCAGAATATCCTCTTGCTACACTCTGATTCTGACTTGCTATACCCTTACTACTCATCTATCGCTGGGTCCTGTAGAACTTTTGTAGAAGTCCCATCTTTCTACAAGACTATAAATATATTGGTGGTTGAGGTAACTATCTTCAAAAGTTTCTTAATCTACCACACTGGTGATAGATCACTCGATTAAGGTCCTATGCAACTGATCCCTCTTTTTAGGTACTCTATTTCCCATTTCCCTGGTTGATGTTTCCATAGCAATGGTTCCTACTCTCAGAAGTCGTACCTTCTAATATTACAAATTGAACCACCTTTCCTACACTAGAAGCCTCTTCAGGTTACCCATATTTGTGAGATCCTTATCCACAACCTCAGCAAACTCCTTTAACTGAAAATGGTTAACTTGGGACTTAATCTCACATTTAACCCCATCCTAAAATTGTCTCGCTGTAGTTATCTCATCCACTGCCAATGCTAGAGAAAAGTGTTGCAAATGTGTAAAGTGTCCAACATAGTATATCACAAAAATAATCCTCCAAGTAATCCTCATGAACTCAACTACTCTCTCCTAGCTCCGTATCTCTGGATAGAAGTTCTCTAGAAACTTATCCAACAATTCCTTCCATAACATACCATTAGCCTATACAGTCTACGCCTGAACATACCACCAATGATTCATTTATCCTCATATCATGTATGAAGCCAACATGACCATCCTCTCTATAGGAGTCTCAAAGTGTTCAATTATAGTCTCGATGGACTCAACCCAGAAATCATCTCTCTTAGGTCCACCCTCTCCAATAAAAGAAGGAGGGTGTTGAATTTGTAACTCCATTTTTAGATCAAACATGCTCTTCAAAACACACACTAGGTCTCTTCCCATGAATTTCATGAAGTGGTAAATGCTCTCTTGGAACTGCTCCCTGAATTCCTCACCTGACACAATTGATGCCTTAGTTCCTACTTCTGGTAGATAATATCTATCCATATCCTCATGTTATCCTCTTAATAAGCGCCGTCATAGAGAAATATCTATACCATTACAAATAGGTACTTTAAGACACCTTTTACAAAATTAATACATTTAAGGTAAAATACAATATTCAACAACAAGTCATTTCCCCAAACCCTACCACATAGTCAAAACTGAGGTGTTATCACTACCCCTAATAATATTACTCTTTGTTCCTAGATAATAAGGATAAAAACATTATAATCATTCAAGTTTCTCATTTAGACACCCATTTATTCCCATCTTACATCATTCTGCAATCTTTCTCAATTTCATGTTAGGTGCCATTTTCATTTCAATTTCACAATCAAGGAAAAATAGTTCATGTTCAATAACTTACCCATAAACCATTTTTCTATGTGTGCCTAAAATGATGCATGTCACAATAACCCTATGTTCCTATAATGACGCATGTAACTCAAATCTTGTGCCATACTTGTCCATGAGTACAAACTCAAAAAAATTAACATCAATAATCAGAACACACAAAAAGTGTGTCACCCAAGTTGAAATAATATTCAACTGTAACATCAAATAGGAATAAAAACAATCCCACCCTAGGTACTTGGGTTCTCCCCCCTACATGGGTTTGCTACTCCCATGCATGAGATCATAACCAAGGCCCGACACTTTCTAGTTCCATGTCTGTCTTTACCAAATAGTAATACAAAATAAAAAAAGAAAAGAAACAAGGTCTCTGATACCACTTTATAATATCCTGACCCATGTGCCACACATCGGTGCCTCGATTCGGTCAGTCACATGACCCCAAGTGTGCCTCCCCATATGCTAGAGGATACCGAATAGTACTGAGGGTCTGAAAAATCGATAATGGGGAGACTATACCCCCTTTTAGTAGATTCAATACACTAGAAGAAAATAAGAATCAATAACTAAATAACATGTAATCATAACCTGAAATAACCAGTATCACGAGATAGCTAAAAGTGGAAATACAGTATCAAAACTAAAGAAGAAAATATGCCATTCCAATGTATGTGTCAAGTGTCTAAAATTAATCACAAATTAAATACCCTGATGACACCCCTAATTGGGTCCCGAATCATTTCTATTTCCCTCATCCATGCTCTATCCCATATCATCCATATAGCAATGAGCTTTTTTCCTTAACGTATCCAGAAAACACAAAGTCTATTTGGGTACTAATAAGGAAGCCCAAGTTGGGTGTGAGTACAGCTCAGTAGGCCACCACCAACGGTGTATAAAAAAAATATAGTTAATAGAAAGTGTATGTAGTTGTATAAATTCATAATTACAATTTATAAGTAAATAGTTATCACATTATCAATTATTCTTTTTTAACAACATAAACCCCCGAACTCTCATAGACACTCATTCCTTAATTGTTTCTTGGCACATTCTGAATCCTGAAGTATGTATAATGGATTTCATATATCATAATTCCATTTTTACCATTCAATACCTACTTTGTCTCATACTGGGTCTTGAAGTATGTCCGATGAATATATTATCTCATAATGTCATTGATACCATTATTTAATTCATTCTTGAATTACCATGTTACCATTTATACATCACACAATAGAATGACCATGTTCCCAATATTAAATTCATAGCTAAATTACAATGTTACCATTCTTACCTTACACATTATAATAATCATGTTCCGATTCATTATTTCACAACTAAATAACCATGTTACCATTCATAACATACCCATTAGAATGAAAATGTTCCCATTATTTAATTCTAAACTAAATTTCCATGTTAGCATTCATAACACACAATTAATTCAACAGTTAAACATCCAAATAAATTCCATTAATAATTCAACAATTATTTAGACACAAATATTCCATTATTTAATTCAATAATTAACTAATCACACAAATAACATTAATTAGTTTAAAATTTAATTAACCACATCATGTAAATTAATTAATTCTAAAATTAATAAATAAAATAAATTAATTAGTCAATTAAAAAATTAACTAACCCCACAAATTTCATTACTAATTCAACTATTAGTTTATCACATAAATACCAATAATTAATTCCCCAATTAATTGAGTACATCAATCACATTAATTAATTCTTCAATTAATTAATCAATATCGAAAAACTAAAAATTCCATAATTAATTCCACCATTAATTATCTCAATAACAAGTTCAATAGATCATAATTAATCAAAAAATTAAATATTTCAATACTCAAATCTCAATATCTCACAATTAATTCTACAATTAATTATCTCAATCTATAATTTCCAAAATCCCTAATTTCACATTTCCTTAATTAATTAATACACCAAATTAATTAATTAAGTCAAGAAAAAAATTTCAAAAATCTAATAGAAATTATAAAATAACATATACATAATTTAAATAAATACTTTTGGATTTGGATTATAGACCAACTAACTCGATTCATTGACAAGCGGTCGTCCAACAGAAATCACCAAAATTTGAGCAGCATAAAGACATAGACCCAGATCTGCATATAAAACCCTAAATCAAGATTGAACAAATAAATATCTCTTAAATCTATATATATATCAACAATAATATATCTAGATCAAAAAAACAAGGTATATATCCATTAAAATAAGAATAAAAAACCCTATCTAAAATAGGAGAAGATTGGAGAAGGAATGAGAAACCAAGTGAGATGAGGTCCTCTTACTAAGAAGGGTTCATATATTTGATATAGTCTTTGAATCACAAATAATGTAGGTCATGCAGACTTTTAATCCATCTAGAAGGCTCCAAAATCATGAAATCTCATCTAGTGTTGAATAGGGGTCGAATAAAAGTTAAAATGGTGGTTTGAGTTATTAAAAATATAATTTTGAGGTTATTTAAAATGCCATGCATGGTTAGTTGGGAAGGGGTGCATGGTTTCCCCTAACTATGAGCCTAACCATACGCCTCTATTATGGGGGTGCACAGTTTCTCCTAAGAGGGTGCATGGTTTTGAAAACTGTGCGCTAACTGTGAAATTCCCCTGTCCAGTGTTGCACAGTTTGATGGGTTGGAGCACAAGGTTAGGGAAAACCATGAGCCAAACATGAATTTCTCTTCTCCCTTCCATTTTTCTCAAATTTTCACCCAAACACACCCCAAGGTAAAACCCAACCCAAGTCTTCTCAAACAAGAAAAAAATAAATACCTGAAATTAATCTCGAGTCATTTTCAGGAAAGGTTGACATCTTACACAAAAAATTTCATTTACTCTCATAAAGTTTTCATCAATGGATTCTTCATCTCTAATTCTTATGTCTTCAGACTTACTATACCAAATTTCTATCTTTTCTTCCTTCACTTTAGTATTCCCATTGAATATACTTTCCATCTTATCGCACATACTCTTTGATGTTTTGAATCCCATCACCTTTATATAACCATTTTCTGATAAGGACATAAGAATAGAATTTATAGCCTTTCCATCAACTCCTATATTTATTTTATTAGTAAAAAACATAGGATAATCTTTCTTAATAGGGGTATCACCAATTGTAGTAGCATCAACAACTTCTAGGACAAAATATTGGAGATAAAGAATCATCTATCTTATCCATCCATAATAATGTTTTCCATTAAATGTAAGAATTCATCTACTATTTATAGAATTGATATTATCCATGATAAGGATTGAATAAGGGAACCTTCCCTATTATTACAATTAAAGTTTCAAAGGATTAAATAACAACATAAAAGGGGGTTGAATAAGTTGTTCACTTTTATAAGTTGCAATACTTTTAAAAAACATAACCCTTGAAACATGTTAATGTTTATATCCTTATTTTATTTTATTAAATACCCATGCATGGAAATGTAGGAAATCAAGAAAATCACGTTAGATTTAAAGGGTTTTTCCTCAATGTGAGAACCTATATCCTTTACATTGCCACTCCCGTGGGTCTATATAAATTCTCTATAATGAATATGTTAATAGAACTCATGCCAACTCCTTCTAGATAGCTTCTATGTCTTAGTAGAAATTATTATACTCACTACCATCACCTTAAAAATTTCATTACAAACAATTGAGCACAAATAAATTAATAAATACTTTCTTAAAACTTTTCCACAAATTCTCTATTAGTAATCCTCAGTCTGATGAGGCGAGGCCCGATTCTCTCATTCCGATGGGGATGGGTTCAATGGACATAGTCCAATGAATTTAGTATGATGGAAATATTACGATGAAATAATTCTCAATATATATTACTCAAACTCTTCTAAAATTCTCTGTTAGATATTCCTTAGTCCGGTAAACAAAACATTATGATGTCCAACCTTATAAGGAGGTCTCCGTCCAAAAAGAGAACTTTGACATGAGTTCTACAGTTCTCCACCTTTTCAAATCACATAAAAAAGATGTAAAGTACGAATGTATTGTGATTCTATTAATAGGAATCCCAGAAAGACAAAGGTATGAAACTGGAAAAAATTTCCTACTTAATTAAATTCAAAAACTTTAAGATCTTGGCATATTTGAATTTGAATTTTGACCACTTAACTCTTCACAATTCTGTTGAAATCATATTGAGTTTTATTTGTAATTATTATTATCATAAATCCTAAATTTTCTTCGTTATGATGGAACTTCATTATCTCATAATGATGTAACTTACTTATCTCATTAGGATGGAACATCCTCAACTCATTATGATGTAACTTCCTCATCTCATTCTGAATTGACTTTCCTCATCATAGTTAGTCTGGTTGAATTTTTACTTAGAGTTAGTCTAATTGACATTTGTTCTCAAAGGAAATCCTGATTGAATTTCCTTCTCAATGTTATTATGATTGAATTTCCTCCTCAGAGTCACTGTGATTGAATTTCCTCCTCATAGTTAGTCTGATGGAAAATACATAGCTTTTGTCTTATAGAATCCTCATAACGATGGAATTCTCATTACAATGGAAACTGCATTATACAACATTGAAATTCTTCAAACCTTAATATCTATAACTCATTCATACTCCTAAAAACTTATGTGCTCAGTACTTCTGGATCCGATGAAAACATTTTCTTGATTCCTATAACTAAGAAAATCTATATGATTCCTCCATTTCTCCAAAAGATTTTATCATGAGAGTTTTTAGGATTTATAATAACTTGAAGATTGGAAAAGCACCTTCTGACTTACCTAGGAAATTATTATGAACTCTATTACTTTCAAAACCATGTTTCCTTTCAACAAAAACACAATATGAACGGTTTCACCTATTTTCCCCCTTTTCTTCATAAGTATTGTATCACAATTTTTATAGAAAATTAATGATTTTTGGGAATTAAAAACTAGAAAATCATAGTCTGGATGAAGGTTAGAATGTTAAAAACATTCTAACTCTTAACATAACTATCATAATTCAAACTCTTCAACAACATTTTGAATTAATTACCAACACTGAGCCGAATGAAACTTCAACTTCTTGCTAATGGACCTAATACCAATGATGTGTCTGATCAACAACTTTATTATTCTAACAACTTATCTTATTGGTGCTACACAGTTTGATACTTTGTGTTTGGTTCTGCTCAGTCTGATCATCTGTATCTAGAAGAAAAATTTATCTAAAACAAAACATTTCTTTTTATTTTTGTATAGGTTTTAAAATTTAGAATCATTCACCAGTTTTTCAAAAACCATTATTTTTCAAAAGATTATTTTTTTACAAATACAAAACTTTTTAAAAAAAACATCACCAAGGTTATTCAGTATTCCATACCATTTATGAAATGAAAAGAATCATATGTTATCATACTTACAATTTTTGGTTTGGAAAGTGTTTTTAAGGCCTATTTTAGGAAGAATTTTTAACCTTGAGGTGTATAATGTGACTTTATAGGATAACTCAAAGAAACAATGGGATATTACCAATATGAACCCTTCGAAAAAAAGTAACAGTTGAAAGACATTATAGATTTCTTGTTAGTGAAAACATCTCTAAAAGGAATAGTGGGATGGAGAAATAATTAGATGAAGTTGAGACTCAAGGTACATAATACTTTTCATAGGAATAGGTTCTATAAATCCCCATGTAAGAAGAAACTATTCTAGAGACACAAGTAATGTGTGGGAGTACAAGAGAGGTTATAGAACCATAATGGTATGGTTTTCTAGTCACCAAGGATGGTGACTACCTATTAGTTCATAATAATGATACTATATCCTAAAAGGATGCAGTAAGTGGCACAGATGTTTCCATGTGAAAATATTCCATCAATTCTAAAATGGATTCCATCTACCAAAATAAAGTCTGTATTTTGGTAGATCCTACAATGGATGTAAAACCCATTGGCTGCATGTTGGTATTCAATAAGAAACTAGACATTGAATGAAAATTCAGCACCTATAAGGTATAAATAGTTGTAAATATATTGAAATATCATCAAGAAATTAACTGAGATAAAACCTTTTCATAAGTTGTAATGTTGAGATCCATCATAATTATACCTGACATTGAGGCATACCGTGACTATGAGAATTGAGAAAAGGATATCAAAACTGCTTTAATTAATGGGAACCATCAGGAAGATGTTAATATAAAACAACTTGAAGGGTTTGTGACTCCAAAAGAAGAAAATATATACAAATTTCAAAATAATCAATTTGTGGATTTAATCAAGTATCTAGGATATGGAACTTTCATTTTGAAGAATCTATAATAGAATGTGGTTTCATAAAGAATGACTGTGATCCTTGTGTCAACAAAAAATTTAGTGGGATTGCATTCATTTTATTTATAGTATATGTTGATGACATATTACTTATAGGAAATCAAATACCAGTCTTACAGTTTTTTAAGACGTGGTTAAATAAATGCTTCTCTTTGAAGGACTTGGGTGAGACATCATATATATTTGAAATCATGATCTATCATGATAGATCCAAGAAGTTTCTCAGCATAATTCAAAGTACATACATTGATAAGATACTTAAGAGATTTGGTATGGAAAAATTGAAGGGGGGATTGTTTCCAATGTCACTTGGCATTCATCCTTCCCGGAAAATGTTTCCTCAGATACATAGAGAAAAAAATAGAATGGAAAGGATTTCAAATGCATTAGTGATTGGGTCATTCATGTATATTATGATATGTACTAGGATAGAAGCTTCTTATGCATCAAGTGCAGTTATAAGATATCAAGACGATCCAGTTGACCACTATTATATGGCAGTCAAGAGTATCTTTAATTATTTGAGGTGTACTGAGGATATGTTCTTAGTTTATGGAGGATATGGGGAACCAATCATCAAAAGATTGGAATATTATTGTTTTACAACTTATAAAGATGACATGAAGTCACAAACACGATACATATTCACATTTAATGGAGGTATTGAGAGCTAGAAGAGCTCAAAAAAAGGCTATGCTCATAGATTTTACAGTAGAGTCCAAGTATATTGTTACTTCTGTGGTAGCTAAATAAGAATTATGGATGAAAAATATCATCCAATATCCTGAATTGGTATATAATATTAAATATACTATTACACTCTATTGTGATAATATTGTTGTGGTGTCTCTCGTAAATGAGCCAAGTACACATCAACGGACGAAGCATGTACTTTGGAAGTATCATCTCTTGAGGGATTTTTTTAAGAGAGGTGAGGTTTTAGTGAGTAGTATTTCCAAAGAAGAAAATATATCATACCCCTTGACTAAAATATTTACTCACCATAAATATGATTATTAAGTGAGTACAATTGGACTGAAAGTTGTAGGTAGTTGGATCTACTCCTCATGGGAGTTTCTTGGAGTTGGTTTCCTAGGATTAGCTATTTGTACTTTAATTACAAGTATTTTCAATATATTGAATATTAATAAAACATATTATTACATATTTTCCATTGTTCTGTAAGACTCTAATGTAATAATTTCCTTGAGTATATGTCACATTGATAAGGTCGTATCAGTTCTCTGTTATATTGAGAACCTTGAAGTGTTATGATGATATTCTTAAAGAATGTTCTTCTCTTGGATAATGTACTATGATGTGACACATAGTTCATAGAATGTTATGTGAGAGAACTCATAAGAGGATGAGTCTTAGTATCATGAATTTCTGACTTGGTAATCACAAATATGGGAGATTATGAGAAAGAATCACTGGTAGGAATTCCACATGTTTTGGTGTCATCAGATATTCTTATATGCGAGCATGTGTAATGGTAATTGGACTTTAAAATTATCATTAATGATTTTTATAACTCATGCACTTAGATTTTATGATGAAAACCATGATGACTTATATTCATGGTAAGTTAGGTTACATTGTTCTTGTCATGACTCGCATGTCATTAATGAATAAGTTAAAGAAGGATTTATCCCTTATATATTTATGGAAGCTGATATCTCATACATTTGATTGAAATAGAACCGTTTCATTAAATTCCTTTTACATGGTGTAATGATGTGTTTATTTTAGATATTTAATGAAATATGTACCAAGAAAATAGGTTTGTGACATAGATGTGAAATCTTCTTGATGAGATATTATGATAAATGGATTATATTATATAGTGAGTGCTCATTTTTGGTGTTCATCATTTCAAAATTAAGTTATTTCTCTTGGGTGGCTTGACTCATTTCTAGATAGTAATTTTGGATAGTAGGAAAACTCTCTTGATTCCAATTATAAAGAATCCTAGAGGGTCAAACACTAAGTGTTTCTGATGATCTTGATTAAATACAATTTGAATTTAATTAATTGAATAAATATTATTCTCAAGACTGAGGTATATTTTTATTCATGTTATATTGATGAAAAATATATATTTATTAATGAAATATTTAAATTAATTATATATTTCGGTGTTTAATAAATAAAAGAAGAGTTTTAATAGACCAAGACCATTTCTAATAAAAAATATTAATTAAAAATATGGTTAGATAATATTTTTCGATGCTCAAATTGTAGCACACCATTGAATAATAATAAGAATATTATTATTATATGGAATGAGGTTTATTAAATGTTTTAGTATTTTTTAAGGGATAGAACGAAATAAAAAAATATCTTAACCTAAAATCTACCTCAATAAATATCTTGTTATGGCTATTGTGAAGGTAATTGAAAATATGTAATTGTTTCAAATAATGAATTCTCTTTTAACTCCTCTATCTCTCTCCCTATCAAGAAAAATAAATGTTTGAGAGATTTATTCAAGATTAAAGAATGAGTGATCAAGAATTAACAATTCAATACATTTTATTCCCAACACTATCACATAGAGATCATTTAACATTTATTGAATATCAACGGAGCATGTGTGGATTTTCGCTAGAGGGATTCTATTCTTGGATCCTCATAGCACAATGAAGGAAATTTGAAAGGGTCTTTTCATATGATTAACATCATTAATGAAGAGATATTCCAAAGATAAGGTAATCATTTTTTATGACATTATATAAATTAATTAAAAATTTGATGTTCAAGCTCCTCACTCTTGGTTTTTACCATATAAACATTAAAAGAAATTTTAACATATTTCCCAACACCACATGATTCCACTACTCCTAGAACCATCATAAGGCGCCACTTTTCTAGATCATTTGGTAGTATGGATATATCCAAGAGGAGATGTGGGAGAAGAAGTCTAATGTTCGAGCTCAGTGGATGTCGAGTAGTACGTACACACAATTACAAGAAGTATGGTCACTAGTCTCATGGCCATATCTTGATTACTTTCAATATATTGACTTTCCATTCAAAATGGAGTTGAAGAAAGTACAGTCGGGGGTTGTAGTAGCTTGGTTAATGCACAACCACTCATTATGTGACTTTAGATTTTATTATTTATTTTTAATTTATTATTATCACCGAATACACAAGTTAGTCATGCTCACACTTGTTAAGGAAGAAATAGTGGTGTCCTACTGAATTGTGTTACTCAAACCTTGCATAAAAATATTGATGCACATTCAAACATTATGTTTAAGGATTTGGATAAGGAAAAGGGACATGTGGCTGATGGATGAGAAAATGAGAATGGATATGGTAGTATATCGAGATGGACACCGGAGGACCTGTATTTTTTATTTATTTATTTATCTGTCTATTATTACTCTAGATTGGATTTCCACTTTAGAAGCCCATTAATTATTGTATGAAATGTGTCTCATCTTTAAGTTTCCACATAATTACTCTAGTTTCTATTATATTGTTTATTATGTATTATTTGTATTATGACATGATACTATGGGTATAGTCTCCCCACTGATGGACTTAGACCCTCACTGCTAGTCAAAAACCTCTTGTGTGTGGGGAGTCATACATGAGGTCTTGTTGTACTCAGGTTCAAACCCGACATTTCAGGTGAAGGCATTATAAAACCATTTAAAAAAATCTCTATACTACAAAAAATATCGTTCTGAGTAGTGGTTTTTTCTTCTAGATGATGTAGTTTAAACATTTGCCTAATTTTTTAGCGGTGGTTACTAAAATCTCCCTACATTTCATGTTCTCTAGTCATTTCACAGTAGTTTGATTCATTTAGATCTGGTTTTTTATGTGATATTTTGAGAATTTAGAAATTATTTTCATTTTATTTAAAGGTGATTTTTAAAAGAGAACATGAAAATAAAATAGATAATATAAACCTAACAATCGATTAATATGTCAGTGGATGTTAGGTTTATTAGTAGTTAATATTAACCAATGTTAATTATGATTCAAATTCATTTTTTAACAGTGGTTCTTAAAAATAAGCTCTCAATATTTTTTTAAAAATATTCCTTTTAAAAATAACTAATAAAAAATACAAATATAAAAACTTTGACATGTAATAAACTAAAACATAAATGCACAATAAACCCATCATACATACATCATAAAAGATATATCCAGAGTTATATACATATACATTCATAGTCATCATATCCGCAGTCATCTAAATACCTCAGTCAACTCATACCTCAATTATCAATATATACATATAAAATATGTCCAAAAATAACCCATGCCCAATTTATTCTGACCCCATGACCTATGTTTCATCCTTCTACCTCCACATCATCTAATCAATTGAAACATCCCACATAATCTCATCAATTGTAATTAAAAATAGAAAAATTAAAACTAAACATAATAAATCAGAATTACAATTGAATCATTGATAAAATTTAAACATACCAAAGAAACTAAGAACCATCACCACTTCCTTATAAATAATTTCTTGAATCGAATGGTAAACCTCTTTCATTCGGTTAACATCTATCACCTACAATAAAAACCATAAAATTTATGAAAAGAAATGTAAAAGTGAAATGAAATGGAATATATTTATAATTTTGCACATAAAATTTGTTATTTTGTTAATGAAACAGAAGAAATTTTAACATAAAACAAATAATATACCATGAAAAACACTTTTAAAAAATAAATTTTACTATTTTAAATATGATTCAACACTTGAAACTAAAAAGGGATAAGTATATAAAATTCTAATTGATTTTTAAATCGATGTGCAATGTGCTAAATTTTTACTTAATATTTTTAAAGAATTTGATAAAAAAAAGCATGTACTATATTTAAAAACTAAATCAATAGTGGTTGTTCCATGGTTTCATGTCAATATGAGGGGTTTTTTATGGTTTTTACCATTACACACATGTTTTAGTGTTTTAAAACACTAAAAATGTGTTTATGGGAATCCTAGGAAAACCATAATTCTGAATGATTTGTTGTTAAATAATAAATTTCAAAAACTATTCTATAGTCATTATCCACTAATTTCATTGCAATCCGATGATGTTTTCCAAGTCTTAACCCCCCCCCCCCGATAAACGCTGTTAAAGGCTTCAATAACTTTAAAAAATGTTTACTGATCCATTGTGACCACACTGCATTTCAAATTGATATGTTTTCTAAACTAAAAAATCAATAATAACACAATGGTGTTTTCCCTTCATTTCAAATCAATTTGAGGTTGTTTTCTATGGTTTTGATGGTTACCTAAACCATTACAGGTTTTAAAACACTAAAAACCTATTTGCAGGAATCATAGAAAAAAACTAAATTGAAATGACATTACTTTGATTCCTAAATTTCAAAAATAAATATACGGTCATTTTCTTCGGATTTTTTGGTAATCTGAGGATGTATACCTAGTTTTGACCCCCCCAATACACGTTTTTAAAGGCTCAGATACATTTAAAAACTATTTATCGATCCATTTTGACCACAGAACACACCAAATTGACCTGTTTTCTACAATTACATGTCCAAAATAACTTAACAGTGGTTTTACCATGATTTCACATCAATCTGTAGTGCTTTTCTATTGTTTTGACTATTACACAGGTATTTTAGATTTTCAAAACACTAAAAACATGTTATAGGAATCATTGGAAAACCATAAGTAAAAATGATGTGTCATCAATTATTAAATTTTAAAAATAAATATTTGGTCCTTTTACTATGATGTCCTGGAAATTATTTGATGTTTTTTTGGTTTTGACCCCCGGATGCTTGTTTTTAAAGGCTTCAGTATCATTAAAAACTATTTACCGATCCATTCTGATAACACTACATGTTATATTGATGTTTTTCTACTTGTAAACATAAAAATAACTAAAATATAGATGTACCATGATTTCATGTCAATTTGAGGTCGTATTTTATGGTTTTGACCATTACATGCATGTTTTAGTGTTTTAAAACACTAAAAACGTGTTTACAGGTATCCTAGGAAAACTGTAACTTGAAATGAAGTTTCGTTAGTTATTACATTTCAAAAATCAATATATTGTTGTTTTACATTTATTTCATGGTAATTGGATGCTTTTTTCCTAGTTTTGACCCTCCATCACATGTTTTTAAGGGCTTCGATACCTTTAAAAACTATTTCTTAAGCCATTCTGACCACAACACTTGTCGGATTGACATGTTGTCAATGTGTATACATCAAAAATAACTCAAAAATGGTTTTCCCATGATTTCATGTCAATATGGATTAATTTTCTATGGTTTTTACAATTACACACACATTTATGTGTTTTAAAACACTAAAAATCCATTTAAAGACATCCCAGGAAAACCGTAACTTAATATAATGTTATGTCGCTTCCTACATTTCGAGAATAAATCTATGGTAAATTTTCTATGATTTCATGGAAATATGACAACATTTTCCTGATTTTGACCCCCCGAAATATGTTTTTAAAGGCTTCAGTACCTTTAAAAACTATTTACCAAGCCATTATGACCACACTTCACATCAGATTGACATTACACATACACTTCAAAAATAAAACAATGGTGGTTGTCCCATGATTTGACATAAATATGATATAGTAATTACATTCACAACATCATATTATATCATCATATGACATCAAGTAATTTTGAAATGAAACCATTGAATCATTGTACAAATGTAACATCCCGAACCCAGATGTCACTCAACTGTCCCCCAAGCCTGGTTGGATACATGGCCTCAAACACATCTTCCCAAATTCTAGAGGCTTATGACTAGTAGTTAGGGACTAGGTGAGTCATTTGGGATACTATACCCCCATTACCATAATTTATCACAATGGAAGTCAATCACATTAAATAGTGGAAAAAGATACAATAAGCAGACAATAGATAAAATTGACAAGCAAGACAAGAATATGTAAAAATCCATAAGTGTCTCATATACCAAGATGTAGATGATACATGTATCTAGAAAATATCCAAAATATGTACATAGAAATATAATAAAATATAAGTATCAAAAATCCAAAACAACCGCAAAGTGCCCCTGTAGTATTGCAACCCTCATCTTAGTCGTACGCTCCCATGCTCTAAAATAATGATCAACAAATAGTTTTAGTAAGATTTCCCCTAATATCACCTATAACTATATAATCTATTAGTATCCCCAAGGAGGCCCAAATAGGACATGCGATAAACATCCCAGTAGGTTTCCACCTAAATATCTATATAGTTCTGATAAGTACTATGAAATATTATAAACAAGTGAAAGTAAGTAGTAATGTAAGTGTGAAAGACCAAGGCATATAACTCCTGCAAACAAGTAATAGTAAACATCATCTTGTGGCTTCCTGGAACAAGTTTCATATTCCAACAAGGAATCTACAAGTAATATAAACAAACAACATAGCCTTTCCACATAACCATCCATACCATGTCCAAACGTCCTTACCGTATAAAGAAAACTATATGAAAAACCCATGACATGTCGTACAACCACAATCATATATCCCCCACTCATGCCGTATAAAGAAGTGTAGATCACGAAGGGCTGGATCTTTGGTTCTGAACACCAAGGCATCCTCTTCGAGTCTCAGGAGAATCTCAATGGAAACTTGGCAAAGGCACTGGTGGGAATCCTAGGAGCATGTGTACCAACATGTCCTACATGAGTCCAAGATAGCTGGATCCAAGGGGTAGCAATGCCTAAGGAATCTCATGGAATAAAGGCCAAAGGTCCATAATCAACCAATGTGTCCACTACCACATTCTAGATCTATGGATATCCATTCATATAATCTATGTAAATCATTAATCATTCCATTCCTTTAACAATTTCATACCATATGAGTCTACCCACTCATATAAACAATTACATTCAAAACAATTCAATGAGTATACCCAATCATTTAAACCATTACATATCATGAGTATACCCACTCAGGTACTCCACTTTCATTTAATCATGTCACATGGATATACCCACCCACTTATCACCAATTTCCATTTAACACATCACAGGGGTATACCCACCCATTAATCACAATTACCAACAAAACTATTTAAGAAATCTAAAAATAGCCAATGTGTATACCCACTCATTTGAAAAGTTCCATTTAAGTATTTAATCAAGTTAGGCATGGAATATTATAATAACACAAGGTAAGGAGGCAAGATATCTCCTATGTATGTAATTCGGCCTCACATAAGTACAACCGAGCTTCCTTAAACTAGGAAAACTCTAGGACACACCCCATGGGTAGATCATCAATAGTAAAAACCAAAGTAAAGGCATAGTAAACCCCATGGGTGTCCTTTGGCAGGGTCAGAAACCACAAATGTATCTCAAAGAACCTAAGGGAGTCCCAAACAGGTCCTACCTCATCTATTTTAGATTAACAGATTAAAATCAGACCCGTGCTAAAAAGTCCAGCAGGCAGAAAAAAGGTCAATAGCTCTATAAAGCATCAAAAGCCGAAAGAAAAGTATAGACCACGTAACTTATCTCATTAGTGGAGTTCTCATCTAGTATCAAGTCCTAATTCATCCTGGTTGGGAATAAATCTAAAGAATAATAAATTAGGGGATAAAATCCTAAATCCAAACAATGCCACTGTTGTTCTGAAGAATCAAGAATGGCTAAAAAGGAATCAATATCTCATCGTCGTGGATCCAACAAAAATGACAGGGAAAAAATTGAATCCAAAAGGGCGCTTGATCTGAAAATCTAGATAAAAATGTTTTTAGGCTTCAAAAGAGAGAATAAAGGCTTCCGTCCAAATAATAGAAGTCCCTACCACTATTTTTGAAAAACTTATTCAGGAAATTACATGACAAGTAATTTCCTTACATGGTGTGTAATGATCAGTTTTCCTTTAATGGTGTAAAACCCTTAAACATCGTGAATGTTCCTAGACAAACTATTACATGTTATGAAATCGGATTACACCGTGTGTAATCCGATTACACATCCTGTAATTGTCCTGTAACTGGTACACAACCTTCTTGCCAATTATTTCCCAAAAACAACCTAACCAGCCCATGGCCCAACTTAGGGTCTAAGCCAAAAAAGAATGTAAAAGATTCATACCTCAAGAAAAACCTAGGATCTTACAATCTTTCCCCCTTAATGCAATTCTTCCCCTAATATCCCTCTCAAGGGTAGTAAAGATCCATTTGAAAAAACTATTGTCACTGAGCATGTTTGTCAGCCTCCCGCTCCTAAGTATCGTCATGTAAACAGTCTTTATTCCATAGAACCTGTACTATAGGAACTGAATAGCCTTGTATAACCGTAACTCTTCTATCAACAACACGAATTATATGCTCCTTGAAGGATGCATAAAATTGTAGCTCAACCTCCTTGGGTTGAAAAGCATTAGATGGGTCCAAATTATAATGGCGTAGTTGTGATATGTGGAAGACGTCATGCATGGATCAGTACCAATGAGGTAACTGAATCTAATAGTCTACTGATCTTACTCTCTCAAGAATCTTTAATGGCCCAACATATAGTGGTGAAAGCTTACCCTGTAT
Organism: Viscum album; assembly: GCA_963277665.1. Classification (NCBI taxonomy): domain Eukaryota; kingdom Viridiplantae; phylum Streptophyta; class Magnoliopsida; order Santalales; family Viscaceae; genus Viscum; species Viscum album. The sequence continues at coordinate 954,189,607 of OY728148.1, read as the reverse complement.
CACGATCCTTCTATGTCCCAACCTTAGTGAAACACATAAAAAGACCTGATCCCTGACCTCAAACTCTAGAGGTCATATACAGTAATCGATATAAGATTTCTATCAAGATTTTGTAGTAGCCATATGCTTCTGAATCAACTGGATTTACTCAGAATTCTCTTGCATGAGACAAGGTCCCAGTAATGTTACCTCACCTACCTCTAACCATCACAACGGTGATTGGCATATCCTACTGTGAAAAGCCTCGTATGGAGACATCTGTATCGTTGCCTGATAGTTATTATTATAGGAGAACTCATCTAGATGAATATGTCTCTCCCAAGATCTCACAAAATCTTGGAAACATTCTCTCATCATGTTCTCTAGAACTTGTATCATACACTCTAATTGGACATCAGTCTAAGTTTGGTGGATTGTGCTCAGAATCACCTATTTACCCAGTGCCCTCTGAAAACTCTATAATAAATAAGTTGTAAAGTGGGAATCCCTACTTGAAATCAAAGTGCGTGAGAACCTGTGAGGTTGTATTATCTCATGGATATACAACCTTCCAAGAACATTAACATCGAAGGTATCCTTGATCGGTAACAAATGATCAACCTTTTTGATCCTGTCAACAACTACCCACGCAATATCGTTACCTCAAGGAAACCTTAGTAAATGAGTCATGAAATCCATTATGAAATCATCTCATTTCCACTTTGGATTAAGTAAATTCTATAAAATCATGGCCGGTCATTGATGTTCCTCCCTCACATGCTGACAGGTGTAACACCTCGTAACAAAACTAGTACCTCACTTTTCATACGTGGACATTAGTATTAATGATGCAAGTCACGATACATCTTACTGACTCTGGGATGTAGTTCCCATGATGAAGCATGTAACTCCCACATCATATCCTCACGTATTTCCACTGGAACCCACACACAACCATGGATATGTAAGTTCTCATCAACACCTATGGTCCAACTAGGAGGAGGGTCCTCACCTTCCACACTCTCCCATAGGACTAGACCCTCTGAATTTGATAAATTCCTCATCCTTACTTTATAAAACAGGGTAGAGTTCACAACTATGGATGTTAGATATGACTATCCCTGACTTTTTTGCACCTCCATATAGATATTAGAGAATAACACCATAAGTTGCCACTCGCTACTTACCTGCTGCACTGTCTGTATCTGAGTCTATGTGCCCAGTGCATCGAACATTACATTACCTTTACCAGTCATGTATTCAAGCTTGAAGTCAAAATACTATAGGTACTCAACCCACCTTATTTCCTCATTTTCAAATAATACTGAGTAAATATATACTTGAGGATTTTTTAGTCTGTATACACCAAAAAATGATCTCCCAATAAATAATGTCTCCAATAGTGAAAAGAATGAACAACTACATCTAGCTCAATATAATGCATAGGGTAATTCCTCTCATGTGGCCTTAGAAACTGAGACTCATATTCCAAAACTCTATCCCCCTACATCAGCACTACTCCCAACCCAATACTTGATGTGTCATAATTAAGGATGGAACACTCAGTTCATCAGCACCATGAAAACTACTATCGTGTTTGTGAGACTGAATGGCATAACCGGATACTCATATAAACCATACCTACTATGAAAGGTTGTACGAGGTATGTCTGTGGGTCAAATATGTACCTGGTGATATCCTAACCATAGTTCATTTTTCAATAATACTCGAGATTATAGAATCTTATCAAACATTTCATCTATTTTTCTAAAGTGATATGAGTTTTTAACCATTAGCTGATTCACATTATGATAATCCCCAAATAGCCTAAGAGTTATATCCATTTTTTTGAAAAAAGAAGTTGAAAACCCCACAGAGAAGTATTAGGTCGGAAAAACCCCTTTTCCTCCAAATACTCTAGCTTCCACATAATTTATTACAACTTCATCGTAACCACCTAGTAAGTAGAAATGGATACTGGTGCATCTCATAACACTAGTTCAATGGATATCTCAACCTATCTCTCGAGAGGTAAACAAGAAAATTCATCTAGGAACATGTCCCTAAAATGATCCACCATTAGTGGAAAGTCTACCTGACTCACTCCCTGATCATATAAAATTCAAAATAGAAATCTAGGTTGTCATTCTTCCAAACTCATGATGATCATGTCCATCTCAACTCACCATGACACCCCATTCAACCTTGTGATTAAACACTGCATCCTCTAGTGATTTGAATGTTACCATTAGGTGATAGTAGACAATGTAAGATCGATAATATACTAAAGAGTCCATCCCAAGAATGACATCAAACCCTATCATCTCAAAGACATAAATATATCAAATTAAGTGACACACACCAACCTCAAGGGGGTACTCCCTACACTAGAGCACATCATCCATTCCGATTCCCAATTGTATTTCTAGAAATAAAACACTTTCAAAATACCATACAACAAGGCTAAGGATTTTCAACATAGGTGAACATATGAAACTATGAGATACACCTATATTAAAAAGAGCAGATGAAATAGTAGAGGTACTAAAATCATTCCTATCACTGTAGACAGTATGAAACCTTACTCCTTTGGGGTAGGTTGTACGTAATATAATAGACCTATACCATGACCCTGTGAAACAACCTCATTAATCAGAGTAGGTCCCCATCAATGTATAAGAGTAATTGGTGTATGGAAACCTCAGCAAAGACCAATATTTCTGAAGCCTAATCGGCCTGCATTTCTCTAGATCCATTCTTGACATAGATCATAGAAAACTACTCCTAAACCTGACATCGGAGCTGACCCCTACCACTCACAACTTGAGGGAAGGTCCTGCAAAACCATTGTGTCTGGCCCATCCTTCTATAGTCTTGACACTCGACAGGGTCGCAGTCACGCTGATTATTCATGTGTCCTCTCCTGCCATGCTAGTTACAAAACACTGAGCTACTAGCACTCATAGCCTAACTGATGCTCATCTCAGGGGTAGCATCAAAATGGTGCTTTTTTCCAGATGATGTAGAAGTACTAGATTGAGAAGAAACATTTCCCTTCTCTATATCCTCCAATTCCCTTAGGTTCTACTCTATAATCAGTGCCTGATTCACAATCTTAGTGATAGAGGTCAACCTGAACATGTTGACGTAGTATTTGATAGTATGTCAGAGGCATTCCTCAAAGCATCTCACTCTCGACAGCTCATCAATAAGGTACATCAGTTCGAAACTGTGAAACTCTATAATGTATGTTGACTACTCTATAACTGTCATGGTGCCCATCACTAGGCGCATGAACTCACTAGATCACTCTGCCCATAATGTCTTGGGGTAAAATTAGTCAAGGAAGTAGGTCTGGAAATCAGTCCAACCCATATCCCATAGCCTTTCAGCCTAGTTCAGAATATCCCACTAGTACTTTACTACACCATGTATCATATAAGGGGTGAGCTTGACCCTTCTCTCATGAGGTGTCTCTATATGCTCGAAGATAGCTAGTGTGGTCTCAGGCCACAACTCAGAGGCTTCTGGACTATCATCCCCCAAAAACATGAAAGGATGTTGCTGCTAGAACACCCATGTCAGCTCGGACATTGTCATGGTAGGCTACGATGCTTCTTGAAAAGTCTACATATAGAAAAAAACACCTCGTGGAACTATGCCTTATTACCTATGTCTGAAATAGTCTATTGTACCATAAAAAGCACTAAAAGAGGCTCCACTAGTATCTCATAGTCAACCACCTTCAAAGCATGTTCATCGCCACCCTCTTGGAATGTCACTGTAGGTATTCATGGTGACATGCCTCTACAATGCCAAACACTCGCCTCAGAAAGCAATGATATCAATGTTGCATCTCAAAAGCATAGGACATGTCAAAACCCTCCTAAAAACAAGTCATAACACACAACATAATCCTAAATCCATGACTGTATGATGAACAACCACAACACAACTAAAAGAACTACCTCTCACCCACTCAAAATCGGGGTGTGGGCCAAGTCTCTATTTTCCAATTATTTTCACTTAACAGTCATTATTTTCATGATTTAACCAATGGTCCACCAAGTTCTAATCCTTGAGGACCCATAACACCTCGTGATCCAAACTTTGATTCCCATATAATCCATACAAATCAAATTCACTTTAAAATTTTAATTTAAATGGTACGTCATTTTCTATTTTATAAGGTCCCATACACCTTATGAATTGAAAGATGATGTCACTTCCCTATCCTCTACGCAATGTCTATCACATATTTAGGAACAACTATTAGAGCACCGATCACAATATAATGTGTCAAATAATTCACCTTAAATGGAATGACATAATGCATGATATGTGATTTCTAACAAGAGACTATATGATGCATGAGATTTAATACCCTCATCTCACCGGGTTACAAAAAAATAGAACCCACAATTGCATCAATAGTATCAACATAAATCATGCGTGTCACCTAATGGTGAAATAAAACCAACTGTAATAGTCAAAACCAAATAATAGCATTTTCATTTAGGGTAATTTGGATTTTTCTTGTACACGGGTTAGCTACGCTCGAGCATAGCTCATTAAAACATTTCATTTTCCTTCTTATCCATGTCTATTGTCTCCAAACAGTAAATCAAACCAGAAAATAAATTGTCTCTGATACCACTTTGTAAGGTCCTGAACTCTGATGCCACTTAATAGTGCCCCAAGCTCGGTTGGCTACATGGCCTCAAGCGCACTCCTCAAATTCCAGATACATCCAATAAGTGGTGAGGTCCTAGTTGACTTATTGGGGAGACTATTCCCTCATTAATAGAGTATATCATAGTGGAAGTCAATAAAATTCAGTAGAATAAGTAAATACAATAAGCGGAAAATAGGTAAAATAGATAAGAAATACATGAATATATAACAAGCCATAAGTGTCTCATATACCATGATGCAGATGATACATGTATCTAGAAAACAACCAAAAAATATACATTAAAATAAATTACAATACAAGTATCCAAAATCCAAAACGATCAAAAAGTGTCACAGTAGCATCGCAAGCCTCAACTAGGTATCATGCTCCCACACACTAAATAAATGACAACAACTAGTGTTAGGGAACTTTCCCCTACTATCACCTGAAACCATATAATTTGTTTGGGTCACCAAGGAGGCCCAAACAATGTGTGAGATAAACATCCCAGTAGGTTTCCACCCAATGATTTATACAATTCTAAGCTGTACTATAAAATATGTTAAACAAGTACAAGTAAGAAGTAATGTAAGTGTGAAAGCCCAAGCCATATAACTGTTGCAAACATGTTATACCGAATAGCCTCTTGGTGCACCATACAACAAGTGGCAGCTCCTAACAAGGAACCTATAGGAAATAGAAACAAACAACACATCCTTATCGTAAAACAATCCATATCCTGTCCACACAGCCTTACTCTATAAAGAAAACCATATCAAAAACCAATGACCTTATCGTACAACCACATTCATATATCCCACGATCATGCCATATAATGAAGTGTAGAACATGAAGGGCAGAATCCAATGTATTGAAGACAAATGCATCATCATCAAGTCCTAGTATCATCTCAATAGAAACTGAGTATAGGCACTGGTGGGAGTCCTAGGAGCATGTGTACCAGAATGTCCTACGTGAGTCCAATCAAGCCCGATCTAATGGAAAACAAAGCCTGAGACATCACACAGAATCAAGACCCAAAGTGAATACTCAACCAAGATGTCCACTACTACGTTCCAAATCCATTGAGATCCATCCTTGGAATCTATGTAAATCATCATCCATTCCATACATTTAAAAATTTCCAGCCATATGATTCTACTAACTCATATAAGCAATTACATTCAAAACCATTCAATGAGTATACCTACTCATTTAAACCAATAAATATCATGAGTAAATCCACTCATGTACTCCACTTCCATTTAATCAGGTCACATGGTTATACCCACCCACTTATCACCAATTTCCATTTAACACATCACATGGATATACCCACCCATTAATCATTATTACCAAAAAACCATTTAAGCAATCTAAAAACAAATAAAAAGTATACCCACTCGTTTAACAATTTCAATTTAAGCATTTAATCACTTTTGGGATGACATATTATGATAACACAAGACAAGGAGGCATGACATCTCTGACAAAGAAACTGTATGTGAATATTTTTTATCAAATAATGAGGATTTTTTTATTTTTTTTAATGATAAAACACATGTATTTAAATGTTTTATTAATGGGTAATTTGAGTTTTAGAATTATTATAAGAAAAATTGAGAAAAGTGCATAATTTTGGATTTTTGATAGATTTTAACCACAAGGGTATTTTTTCGTTTATTAAAAAATATAAATAAATAATTACTGATTAATTTTTTTTATAATACTGATTCTATTTTCTTCAACTTTATCTTTATGACCTAGAGCTGATTCGAAGATCTATTAGTCCAAAAAATTTATTGAATTTGGAAACTTTTCCAGTCAGACAGCCCGGACCTCAGCACCGTAACAGAAGCACAAATCGGTCTCCTCACCTCTAATTTAGGTTATTATACCTGAGATATCACAAGGACACATAAGAATGACTCTAAAACAATTTCGGGGGAGTTACAAAGTCAATAAGGTTTCCATTGATCATTATACATTTGAAGGAATATTCCTTGAAATTTCTGCCATAAAAAGTCTTATTCAATGAAAATTCCATACCTCCTTAATAATATATATAAATGAGCTAAAATGTGGAGGTTGAATGAAAAATACATTTAAGAACAACTTTTATGAAGGATTACATGTGTTAATCGACCATTTATTGTGCCAACAATGTGTAATCTTTTAGGGGATATAATTCTTCCTATAAAAGGAGGCTCTTGCCTCCTTCCCAAATCATCAGCTCGACACCAACAGCCAAGGAGGGTTCCCAACGAGGCATGGGATGATGCAACACCTCTCTTCCCACCCCATTTCATCATTTTATTTTATTTTAAATTTAGTTTTGTATTATTTTTCAATTGTAATTCAAATTTTATTTTTATCAATCCACGCCTTTGTGTTTCTCCATCCATTTTCCTCATTTCTTTCCTTATCTCTCTCTTCCCTTCCACCCACTCCACCAAGTAATGTATTACTCTAGGAAATGAGAGGATAACCCCCAGACTTGGCCAAAGGGGAGGTGAATGTGATCATGAATTTTCTTTAATGTTTAATTTTATGTTTGTAGATATACTTTAGTAGTACGCACGGGTAAGTCGACTGTCCCGGATGTTGTGACTACCAACCAATAACATGCAATTCAACCTATCCATACTATTTTATTTAATAATTTTCCCCCCTCTCAATCGGTTAGTTCTTCACAAATTGGAGTTGAGATAATCAATGGAATAAACAACATCAATTGAACTGGGTCCTGGAAGATAACACATTCTAGACAAAGGTGTGTCACCAGCTTGGATTAAAGGAGGAGGTGGAATTGAGTGTACTCAAACATTCAATGATATTCCAAAATTTATAAATAAATTATAGTACTTCAAACATAAGATTTCATGTTTGGATTATCAAACTGAAATAACACATATAAAGGTGAATAATGATTTTATATTTAACTAACCCCCAAAACCACGTTCTTTCTTATTAATTAATTCTATTTAGACATGAATCATAGTATAAATTTAGAATTATTTCTTCACATGTACTTATTTTAAACAATAAAAAACCCAAAAAGATTTTAATACCTTTCATTTAATAAAAAACAAAAAAAGATATATAATAGGTGAATTAAATAAATTTAGTGTACTACATTGAGAAGGATATTCAAGAGAGATGATCCTGGTTAGCCACTGTTCTACACTAGGGAAAATATAATTATTTTTTTCCACACCCCACAACAGACGTGCGTCAAAACTAACGATGTTTCTGTGGATCTAATCATTAGTTAATTTACCTTTTCTATTTTCACATATTAGTTATATATCATTTTATTTAAAGAAATAAAAAAATACTTCCATGATTTATTCAAATACAGAATATTATGCAAGGTAAAATTACTCACAGGTGCAGCAATAAAAACAAGAAGAAGATGAATATTTTATAAGAGATCAGATGCAAGAACTTAAGGAAATAATTGAACAACTAACCAGAAAGGCTATTAGAGTTTTTGATTATGTTCATGCATTAATAGAGAAACCCAATCCTAATCCAGAGGAAGAACATGAGAAAGTGGTGGAATAAATTTCACCACATATATTTGAAATTGAAGAACCTGAGGAAGCAAGGGTGGAAGTTGTATCTACTGAGTTACATGTGGGACATCAACAATGTTTGGATGGAATCTTGATTAAATATGAATAATTACCTAACAACCCCATATAATTTAAAGAATAAGATTCAGATCCAGTGAAGGAAGAAACCACCCAAGTGGTGGAATTTTAAGTCAATATGGGGGAGCATGACTAGCTACCTCCATCCTTAGAGAGTATACTCCAAGAGGAACTTACCAATAAGGCATAGATTGAAGCTGAACCAACTCAGTGAGTTGAACCATTCATTGGCTCTATCACTTCTAATTTTATTGAATATTAATTCTACATCACTCCATGTGGTTTTGATTATACAGAATAAGACAACCTCAACTCTGCCTTGGAGGTAGAAGAAGAACCTCGTTGTACACATGCTGAGGAACATATGGAGCTCCCTAGACACATTGAATATTTATTGAAAGAAGTTCATGAAGAGATGTTGGTGTATTTACCTAAGGAAACCATGAAAAAAGATTCTTTGATGGTGATGAATTTGATCTTGTTACTTCATATTTTAATATTATTCAAATTGAATTACACTCTGACATTCCCATTGACTATTATTTTTTTGAATCATACCTCAAGTAACTAATGGAAAGAGAAGAAGAGGTTTCACATGTATCATCAAAGAAGGATGGTGATTCATACTTCATCCTACCCCCACCATGAAAGTTATAACTCTTTGTAAAGGGGGGATATGATGTACTCTATCCCAGATGGATGAATAAGAAGCTGTGAAAAGCCACATGTGGTCGATCAAATCAAAGAAGCATTATCCTCCTTCCGAATTTGGATTCCAGTAGGTACTGCACCCTTGAGGTAGTCAAAATTAAGGGCCCACTTGAGGGATAATACCAAGATTTATCTTTAATTGATTTTGAGGAATTTATATATAAATTTATTTTCATTTAAATAATTTATCATGTGGTCCCCTCCCTCTTTTATTTTGAGATTAACCAAAATGATCATTGTGAATAATTGAGTAATTTTCTTTTGTAGGATCATGAAGGTAGAAGGAAGCCCCAAACAGTAAAGGGGAAGGACCAAGTTTCATAGAAAAAGGGTGTTCAATTTTAGTGATTTATCTTGTAAAATATCCACATTTTTGTCCACAACAATGTTTTATCTTTAAAGATAAAATTGTATTCCCACACTTGAATTCAGGTTTTACTTGAATTATCAAAGAGACATGAGTTTCTTAAGAATCATGTGATTCCATGTTTTAGATTTCAATGTTGATGTGATTAAATAATTGAAATTAATAATTGATTTTTTAAAATTAAGCATGGATATTGAAGTAATGACTCATGATCTGAAGGAATTAATTGATTCATGTAAATGAATTTTCACTACCATCCTTCATGCATTGAATTTATAAAGTTCATGTGAATTGACTTATTAGTCATTCCATGAGTGATTTTCCAATGTTATATTTTCCATTCCCAAGAGGATTTATAGACCATGTACTTCCTATTTAATCTTGATCATATTTCTTGGATGATCGTGGGACATGTAACTGACAAGAACTTGTATTGAAACTTATCAAAGCTATGACTATGAAAAAAAAATATTTAAAATGATTGAGGCATCTTTTGGAAAGCCAATTTTCCTTAAAAGTCTAACTTTACATAAATCCTTCTTTTATCCCATAGATACCACGAATGACCTTTATAGTAATGAGCCATGTTTCAAGCCATTTTTATCTATTCCTACCCTCCTTTGAGTATTTTCTTGATATTACAAAGTTGAGGTGTGGGGATAAAGGGAATCATGGTGGATGGGATAATATACATTGGAAGGAAGAATTGTGGGGATATTGTTGTGTTAATTGTAAAAGTTTGTGGATTCATTCATTTTACTCTATTTTTTCCCCTCTTGAATTAAAACGATAACAAAAATGACAAAAAGAACCAACAAAAGGAGAAAAAAATTTGTTGGGATTTGGGAAAACCAAAAATCAAAATTTTCTAGACCGATGATCTTATGATCGTATGTGGTTAGATGATGGATGTGAGATTTGATATAATCATAACTTTTGAAAAAAGAATAAAAAGTAAAAAATAAAAATAAATCCAGAGGGTGCACAAATCATTCATTATGCCTACGTAATCATAACCTTTTCATTGACTTTTGGGAATTAGGTGTTGCTACTTTGATGGGGATAATTTCATTATATTTTTAATTTTGATGTCATGCATAGTACTTAAGAGGATAGCCTTCTTCTTGAGCCTTAATTTTTAAATCATCAAATACTACCAACCTTAAACATTAGAGTCAATAGAAACTTAATTGAAAGTCCTCATGATTTTATGTGCGTTTTTTCCTTACAAAGTTGAGAAAGTTGTTTATTTAGAAGCCTATGTCTAAGGAGCATGTTCTCATGATATGAGAATAACTCTACTTGAATTGTGTCATGAGTGATGAGAGAAAAGAATCAAAAGTGAGGTAAATTATGAATTTTCATGTTTAATAATAATTAATCAAGGATCTTGAATGAATGAAAGGATAAGTTCCATCAATTTTCAAAGGGTAAAAGTAAAATATGTGAATTAATTATTTCTTTGAAAATTGGGAAATTAAATTGATATTTCATGCAGATTTTTTAAAGTTTGATTTCACATTGATTTTTCTCGATTTTATTACCTTGGAATTTAAATATTTTTAATATTGGTGTCCTCTGATTTCCATTTTGAGATTTTATACATGGGGACAAGCATGGTTTAAGTGTGAGGTATTTGATAGAGAAAATTTATGTGCTTATTTTTTTATCAAATAATGAGGATTTTTAATGTTTTTCAATGATAAAACCCATGTATTTCAATGTTTTATTAAAAGAAAGGGTAATTTGAATTTTATAATGATTATGAGAAAAAATGATAAAAGTGCATAATTTTGGATTTTTGAAAAAAATTTACCACAAGGGTATTTTTGTCATTTCATAAAAAATATAATTCCAAAATTCGTGATTTTTTTAGAATCCTGATTTTATTTCATTCAACTTTCTCTTAAGGTCCTAGACTTGATTTAAATATCTATTAGTCCAAAAAAATCATTGAAGTTGGAAACATTTCCCGGCGGACAGCATGGACCCCACCACCGTAACAGATGCAAAAATCAGTCTCCTCACCTCCCATTTGGGTTATTACACTAGGGATAACACTAGTAAACATCAGAACAACTCTAAAACAAATTTGGGGGAGTGTTTAAGTCTTTAAGGTTTCCATTGATTGTTATACATTTGAAGGATTCTTCTTGGAAATTTCAGCCATAAAAATCCTTATTCAATGAAAATTCCATAACTCCATAATCTTATGGATAAATGAGATGAAGGTTTGAGGGTGAATGGAAAACATATTTATGAAAAAGATTATGAAAGGTTCCACGTGTGAATCAACCATTTAATGGGCCAACAACATGCAAACTTTCCGAGGATAGAATTCTTCCTATAAAAGGAGGCCCTCAACTCCTTCCCAAATCATCAGCTCAACACCCACAACTAAGCTGGGATCCCATCAGGGCATGGGACAATGATTACCTTTCTTCCCCCCTTATTTATTATTTTAATTTTATTTTAATTTTATTTTTTTATTAGTTTTCAATTGTATTTCAAATTTTAGTTTTATTAATCCATGTCTTTGTGTTTCTCCATCCACTTTTCTTCATTTCTTTACCTCCCTCTCTCTTCTCTTCCACCAACTCCACCAAGTAATATATTACTGTCAAAAATGAGAGGTTGACCCTAAGACTTGGCTAGGGTAGAGGTGAAAGTGACCATGAATTTTCTTTAATTTTTAATTTTAAGTTTGTAGATAGATTTGAGTAGCATGCATGGGTATGGTGAATGTCACCGATGTTGTGACTGCCTCTGATGACATGCAACTCAACCTATCCCTATTCTTTTATTTAATCATTTTTCATTGTCTCTATTGTGTAGTTCTTCACAAGTTGTAGTTGATCTAATAAAATGATGAAACAACTTTGATTGAATCAGGTCTTGGAAGATGACACATTCTAGACAAAGGTGTGTCACCAACTTGGATTAAAGGAGGAGGTGGAATTAAGAGTTCTCAAACATTTAATGATATTCCACAATTTATAAATTATCAATACTAGTTAAAACATGAGATTTAATGTTTGTATTATCAAAATGAAATAAAAGATATAAAGGATAATAATTATTGAAAATTTATCCAACCCCCAAAACCAAATTCATTCATATTAATTCACTTCTGGAAAGGGTGGTTTTCCCAATGCCTGTAAAGTACTTTTAACAATGGTTAAAGGAAACCGTTGGTAAAATCTAGTTAAATAATCTTTTCCCAACATTTTTTTAAAACTATTTGGAAAAGTATACTCTATACCAATGGTTTTATTAAACCGTTGGTATAGAGAGGTTTAAATAATCCTTTACTAATAGTTTTTAAAAACTGTTGGGAATGTTTTGCCCCAAATTCAGAGATGCTCGAACTCCCCCATTCTGTGTGACTATAGCCCTAAACAGAAGAGAGAATTGGGATTTTCCTTCCCCTACGGCTGAAATCCTTCTATCATTAAGATTTTTCAGTTCTTCACTTATATTTTGTAAGTGACACAGCATCTACTATTTTGGTTTTCTGTTTTCATTTGGGTGAAGTTGAGAAGCAGGATTCTTTTTACACTACTGTGGAAATTCTTCGTTTCGATCCATTTTAAAAATTTATTACTTATAAACATCTAATTTGTAAGTGATACTTTCATTTAAATCTTCTACATCCAGTTTTTAGTTTTCTATTTTGTTTTGGGTGTGTATGAATTTTGTTTTCTGTTTGATTTGGGTGTGTGTGTTGGGCTTTGAAAGTGAATCAAATTTGATTCAAAATGAATTATGCGTTAATATCATCCATAAATATCCAGTTCTTAGAAGGCTTGGTATTGCTGGAAATTTTGTCTTAATATCATCCATAATCCACATGATTCACATCATGCTAAGAATGTGTGATTCTGTTGTTAAGATCTGAGAGAAAACTCATACACTCTAGGGTGTTTATAGTGGCATGGTTAGTGATGAGTGATAATTGGATTCCTAAGAGGAATGTACTAATATAACTTTATGGTCAATTAAATATGGATCTCACTGTACATTGTATATTATGTATCTTTCTTGGCCAATAATCACATTTATGATGGTGTGGTAATTTTCACTAGCCATGTTGGCATGTGTATAAATCCATAACAATGTTAGATAAGTCACAATATTAATTCAGTAATCTCGTTATCATTGACACACATTATTATTATTCTAAAATTTAAAAATAAATGTTTTTGTCTATACATTATGAAATTAAACCTTTTTACAATCCATGAACAACCTATTAGTGTAGAAGCCTAAACATTATCCACCCATGGGGTTCACTTTTCATAATGAACTAATTGGGTAATGAATGGTATGACTATATAGGTTCCAAGAATGATTTATTGAACATGAGTGAATGATTTGGGATGCCTGTAACACATAATGGGGAATGAGGCATGTGCCTCTATTTGGGATGCCTATAAAGGGGCCTTGAAGTCCTCTTTTACCAACAGTGGTGTGAAACCATTGGTAAAACTCTTCCCTTTATTAATGGTTTGATTCAATGATGAGGCAATGCACCTTTATTGATGATTGTGAATTTCGAGTTATTGACATGACTCGCACTCTTTCCATCGATGAACCAGATGATTGGGTTGTATCTCAAGAAGATAGGTTTAATTTTAGAATATATTGAGCCCCTAGTATAGTACTACTTACTAATAATTGTAACTATGTTTTTCTTCTTGTTACATTACATACATTAACATCATTCGATTTATGATTCTGTTATTAGTCGGTATTACTGATTGGGTTATTTTCATCCATTTCCAATATTTTACCACTGTTATCTTTCTTCCACATTTTAACTGATAATATTAAAATTGTTCAACTTAGTTAATGAGGGAATAGTCTCCCATAGACATAGAAAAGGCTCTAATAATTACTCAATAACATTTGGAATTTTGGTAGATGTGCTTGAAGCCATGTGGCCAACTGGGTTTGGGTCACTAATGAGTGGCATCCTGATTTGGGACATCACAATTCATGGATATCCTTTTTATAGGTGTTTCTAATCAAATCCATACCTATAACTATTGAATTTCCCTCTCCAAAATCAATTGGTACATGATTCAATAAATACACCTACATCATTCAGAGTGTCTATCCTAGTACTTACCTTTAAACCACCATAAATCTTCTGTTTCTTTATGTTTTTTATCAGAATGGATTTTCTATATTATGTTTCTTGGGTTACATATTAGTTATTTGTTTCTATTTACTTCTATATTTGTTTTCATTGCAGGAAATGACACCAATTTAAGAGATGTGGTGGAAAAAGTTGAAAGAAAAAAATTTCGAATGACACAGATGAGCGTTCCACCACTCATCCATGTTGTGAGTTTTTTATTTCAAATATTTATTTTTCAATAACTTATAATATCATGTGTTTACTTTTATGATAAATTTTTTTTCAAGATCGACCCCCTAGACGAGAGATATCTGACAAGGAGCCTGATATTACTCCCAGTACAGAGGCTGGTTGTAGGTGTGGGGTGGTGTCAGAGTTAGACGATCATCTGGTGATCCCTGTATTGAGGCCTTTGGTACGTGGGCTTGTGGTGTGAGAGTTATACGATCCACTAGTCATTCCCTATTTGACTATTCCCTTACCAAAAAAGTATCTTCTATGTCCCATTTTGATCCTGCTGTGTCTTTATAGACACACGAGATATTTAGGCTCTGATGATTACACTGCCAGTTGGCCTGACGTCTATGCAATCATCTTTTGCTTCTGGTTCATTAACTTCGAGCTATTATATTCCACCTTCTTCGACTCTTGCTCCGACACAGTATGTGGCCAAAGAGCGTACACTAAGGGACACTCCACCTGTACAAGGTATTCCTTTAGCTTCTTCACATCCAGTGATGCCCATTAATCCGACTACCACAAGTATATTTATATAACTCAAACAAATTTTTATACCGAAATATATTTTTATTATAACATGTACTGCTATTTTTTTAATTAAAAACTGATTCATCTACTGATAGGAGGCAGGGGAGGGGGAGTACTTTCTTTCGTGCGGTATGGAACCACCAGACATAGTAGATTGTTGAATACAATGATGAATGACAAATGATTGATAAATCTGGGCAGGAATGTTGGGGTTTTTTGGTGACGTTAGCCAAATACTCCAACATCATTCCGGCCAACCCTCTCTCTTGGAGACTTTTTCCACACGAAGTCAAGGACAATTCATGGGCAAAAATATGGTTAAAAATATATATTGGATATAATGTATTGTTTTTTTGTATTTATATAAAAGAATCTAATGGGTTTTAGCTTCAGTTTAACTTCCCTGATGGTGGAGGTGCACGACCAGCACATTTGAAGGAGCTATGAGAGATTTGGAGAGGTTATAAGCATGACCTGTATATTGGATGGTGTGATAGAGTGGGAACAAAGTTGGAGACAGTACCTATCATGGATGACTGTCCGATAGAGAAATATCATGAAATGATTACCCATTGGGCAACTACCAAATTTAAGGTATTAAACACATTAGAGGTATTTAAATGAAAATTTTCATATTTTTCATTAATATTATCGTATTTATTATTAATCATTATTTAGTAATGTTCTGAAAAAAATAAAAAAAACATTGATTCAAAGCAATACCTCCACACTTTGGGGTGCAGTACTACGTCAGATCATGAGAGGCAGCTGGTGTGATATAAATTTTTATAATTTTTCTTTAGGACTTTCCCTTTTTATTGATTCCAAATTAAAATATGTTTTTTAATGAATATTTAATATATGATTATACTTGCACTTTATATTGTTTCAATGTCATTACAGAAGATAAAATTGAATATTAAAGGGCGTCTCCCTCGAGCAAAATTGTTTTTCTCGAGTAGAAGGAAAAAAGATGGAAATGTGGTTAATGAACCGACACAAGAAAAGATTGTAAGTTTTAATTTGTTTATTTAAATGTTTAATATCTAATTTGAAATTTAATAATATATTAATATTTTTAATAGGCTGATTTAGAGGCCCTTGATGCCCTCGAGCCTATCAATTTCGGACCACACGATCATTTATATCAGGTTTTGTGAGATGAGCACTCTAGTCGATTATCCTGCAAACCTGGTAAGAATATAGTCCCAACGAGGTATTGGTCCTCTCCAGGTATCCTTTCTAGTACCACCGAGTAGGAACGTGTCAAGGAGCATGCAAGAACGTCTGATAAAAGGGTCACAGAGTTGGAAGATTAAGTTCAAACGAGGGAGAAAGAATTTATAAAACAAATCAATGCTTTATATTCATCACTTCCACTAGAGGCTAGAGCGTCTTGATAGACATATATGTTGTCGATGGGTGCATTATCCGATTCACCAGGCGACAGTTATAGTGGCGGTCAAGATGATGACATTTCTAGTGATGACGAGGATGCTGAAGAGGGTGAGGGCGAGGATGAGGATGAGGACAAGGGTGAGGATGGGGCCGAGGGAGAGGATGGGGCTGAGGATGAGCATGGCGATGATGATGAAGAGGACAAAGATGGCAGAGAGGATGAGGCTAATGATGACAATGGTGATGGTGATGGTGATCAGGGGCAGATTGATCCATTACATTTTTGAATTTTGTATAACTCTTTATTTTTTAACCTGGTTTTTCACTCTAGTATTGATATTTTTGAATTCAGTATAAATCTTTATTTTTTACCAAATATGGAAGCCTAATGATATTATAATGGTTTATGGGGCTTCTGGGGCATGTTCGGAGCTCGGAACCCCGATCGGCGTAAAAAATCACTATACCTCACGGTTAGTAAAAATTATAAGTCCATCCCACATGGTATCTAACAACCATATAGGAAAATATATTATCATCAATGAGCATGATTTTCCCTAACCACGCACCAGGGGATGCACATCATGCACAATGTCTATAGTTTTAGTATAAGATATTATCACTGTTGTTGCACGATTTGCCTAACTGACATAAAAAAAACTGACCAAACAAATTCGTATTGTGTTTATCCTATAGGAAAACGATACATGAGTCATATGTGACATGTTCGAGTCAACCTAGTCTCAATATGAGGCATGGTGTGGCTATTATCACTCAAAGTGTATCTCTTTTGTTTAAAATGGACACCCTTTTAAGTAAAAACAACTGGCATACGGAAAACTGAACAAACATATTTGGATTGTGTTGACACTTTAGGAAAATGATCCATGGGTCATATGTGACGTGTACGACTGAATCCCACCTCAATCCTAGGCATGATGTGGCCGGTACCACTCAATGTGTCTCACTTTTATTTGAAACGGACAACATTTTAAGTGAAAAAAAAACTGACATACGGAAAATGGACCAAACATATCGGATTCTGTTGATACTTTAGAAAAATGATCCATGGGAAATTTTTGATGTGTAAGAGTCAACCCCGCATCAATCCGATGTACGATGTGGATGGTACCACTCAACATGTCTCACTTTAATTTGATATGGACCAGATTTTAAGTGAAAACAACAACTGACATACGGAAAAATGATCAAATGCATTCGGATGGTGTTGATACTTTAGGAAAATGATACATTTTTCATTTGTGACATGTAAAAGTCAACTCCACCTCAACCATAGGTGTCGTGTGACCGTGATGGACAAAAACGCACTTCACGTGTTGTAAATGGCCAAAACATGCGTTTAACGGTCAAATGCATGCCGGAAGACATCAGAATGACTTGAAATCACAAAAAATACCCTAATTATTATTTTGGAAGTGTAAGAGGAGATGAAACGTCATTTGGATGCGAGGTTTTTGTGGCGCAACTGAATATGTGTTTTTTAGGTGTTTGGCGTGCTTGAAAAGCGTGTGTGGGGTGGTCAAAACCGTCCGAACGACCTCTGAATGCCTTGAAATCAGATGAAAAAAAAGTATTGGTGAATTTTGAAATAGTCAGCTAGACAACACACCAATCGGAGGAGTCGTGTGACCGTGCTGGCTGAAAACACACTTTGTGTGTTGTAAATGGCCAAGACATGCGTTTAACAGTCAAATGCATGCCTAACAACATCAGAATGACTTGAAATCACACGAAAAGACCCTAATTATTTTTTGTGAGGCGTACGAGGAAACAAAATGCCATTCCGATTAGCGGTTTGCATGGAACGATGGAATATGTGTTTTGTATGTGTTTGGTCCGCTTGAAAACATGTGTGGGGTTGTCAAAACTAGCTGAACTGCCTTGGAATCCCATGAAATTAGACGACAACAAAGGGTGGGTGAATTGTGAAATGGTTGGCTAGACAACACATCAATCGGAGGTGTCGTGTGACCGCGGTGGTTGAAAACGCACTCTGCATGTTGTAAATGGAAAAAACATGTGTTTAACGGTCAAATTCATGCCAAGCGACATTGGAATGACTTGAAATCACATGAAAACACCCTAATTATTATTTGTGAGGTGTACTAGGAGATATCATGTCCTTCGGATGCACGGTTTGCACGACATGAATTAATATGTTTTTTTTAGGTGTTTGGTGTGCTTGAAAAGCGTGCATGGGGTGGTCAAAACCGGACGAACGACCTCAGAATGCCATGAAATCGTACGACAATAAATGGTGGGAGAATTGTGAAATGATCGGCTAGATAGCACATCAATCGGTGGTGTCGTGTGACCGTGCTGGTTGAAAACTCATTATGCATATCATATATGGCCAAAACATGCATTTAACAGTCAAATGTATAATGAACGACATATGAATTACTTAAAATCATAGGAAAACACCTTAATTATTTTTTTTGATGTGTATTAAGAGACGACACATCATTTAGATGCGTGGTTTCCGCGGCATGATAGAATATGCATTTTTTAGGTGTTTGGCGTGTTTGAAAAGCTTGCGTGGGGTGGTCAAAATTTGTCGAACAACCTCAGAATGCCATTAAATCGGAAAACAAAAAAGGGTGGGTGAATTTTGAAATGGTCGGCCAAATGGCACATTAATCAGAGGTGTCGTGTGATCGCGCTTGCCAAAAACGCACTCCTCGTGTCTTAAATGGCCAAAACATGTGTTTAACAGTCAAATGCATGCCAAATGATATCAAAATGACATGAAATAATACAAAAACACCCTAATTATTATTATTGAGGTGTTTGAGGAGACGACACATCATTCGGACGTGTGGTTCGCACAGAACGGCTGAATATGTGTTTTTTTAGGTGTTTGGCGTGCTTGAAAATGGCGCGTGGGGTGGTAAAAACCAGAAGAATGACCTCGGAATGCCATAAAATCAGATGACAACAACGGGTCGGTGAATTTTGAAATTCTCGGCAAGATGGCACATCAATCGGAGGTTTTCTGTGACCATGGTGGCCGAAAACGCACTCCACGTGTCGTAAATGGCCAAAACATGCATTTAGCGGTCAAATGCACACCGAATGACATCTAAATGACTTGAAATCACACGAAAAAACCCTAATTATTATTCATGAGTTGTACGAGGAGATGACACATCATACAGATGCGCGTTTTGTGCGACACTACTAAATATGTGTGTTTTAGGTGTTTGGTGCGCTTGAAAAGCGTGCCTGGGGAGGTCAAAACCGGCCGAACGGCCTCAGAATGCCATGAAATTGGACGTCAACAAAGGGTGGGTGAATTTTAAAATTCGTGGAAGTCCAACACATTAATCGGAGGTGTCGTGTGACCACGGTGGCAAAAAACATACCTTGCGTGTCGTAAATTGCCAAAACATGTGTTTTACGGTCAAATACATACCGAACGAAATCAGAATGACTTTAAATCAAATGAAAAAACCAAAATATTTTTATTTAGGCGTAAGAAAAGACGACACGTCATTCGGACCTTCGGTTTGTGCGGCACAGATGAATATATGTTTTTTAGGTGTTGGCGCGCTTGAAAAGCATGCGCAGGGTGGTCAAAACTAGCCAAAAAACCTCATAATGACATGAAATCAGACGAAAATAAATGGTGGCTGAATTGTGAAATGGTAGGCTAGACGACGCAATAATTGTTGGATCGAATAGTTGATATAAAAGTCTATTAGATGGAAAAATACAAGAGGGGGGGTGAATTGTAGGTTTAAAAACCTTTGAGATTTAGTAACAAAGAGATTAGTTTAAATGAACTTAAACTAATACAAATACAAACACCCACAATTGTATTGAATGTAAAAGGTATGATGTATTGTAATACTAATGTTATGTAAAACAATTGTATTCAAGATGAACACAATAATCAGAGTAATACATATATGAATGATTCTACCTTAAAGCGTATAGAACCAATCAATACAATATGAAATGGAATGATTGTAATTGAAACAATTACAATTGAATATGTAAAGAAGAAAGGAAACAATACAAATCCCTTTCTAATACAACAGTGGAAATGTAAAAGTAATACAATTCTTTTATCCCAAAGAGAAGGGTTATCCTTTCACCTAGGATAAGAGGTCTGTCTCACCAACACCTTGGTGAGCCCTCGATACGATGATCGGCACGTCTGTCTGCCTATCCCCGGCAGCCCTCGATACGATGATCGGCACGTCTGTCTGCCTATCCCCGGCAGCCCTCGATTTTGCAGGTAATCGGCACCTCTGTCTTTCAATTACTTGAAAGCCCTCGATACGATGATCGGTCGCACAAAGCTGATGAGAGAAGTCACAGTGTCTCTCTCTAGAATCTTCGTAGTTCACAGAGTCTCTTTCGTTCTCTTCGTTCATCAGTGTCTTCTCAGCTTCAAATGACCTCCTATTTATAGGCCTCGGGTTCCAACGGTCATATTGCCTCCAACGGTCATATTGAAACAGAAAGCACGACATCGTTTTGATTAGTATATAACTAACTCAACGACATCGTTTTGTTAGGATAAGAGATATATAGAAATGTAAAACATGAGTACGATTCATATGCAGAGAGGGTTTTTTACAAAGTACCAAAACAAATAATGATCATCTGAATAGCAAAGTCAGTACGATACGATTGACAGAGTCAATACGATACGATTGACAGAGTCAGTACGATACGTTTGACAGAGTCAGTACGATACGTTTGACAGAGTCAGTACGATACGTTTGACAGAGTCAGTACGATACGTTTGACAGAGTCAGTACGATACGTTTTGGTCGGTACGATCAACATCGTACGATACGATAAACATGATAAAAAACAATTTGTTATTTACAAACATATGATAGAATACATTTGAGATTTCCAAAACATGACATAGAATATATTTGTGATTTCCAAAACATGATGTAAAAGCCAAAAGAAGACTTTTGACTTAACAATCTCCCCCTTTTTGGAAAGCACAAACACACAAAGTAAATGAAACAAGAAATACTTATCTCCCCCTGAGTTATTGAAAACTCTTCTGAATAAGAAATTGAATACAACTAACTCCCCCTTAGGTATTGACTTTCCTAAGGATTGTATTCAGATTTTCCTTAAGAGCATTGTAATGCATTCTCCCCCTTTGTAAAACAACCTTTGCTTTGTAAATATTCTCCCCCTTTGTGATTTACAAAAAGAAAGGAGGAATCTCGAATTGTCTGGAAGAGTTAGTGAAGTAATACAAGACAATGGATAAAAGAGAAAGGATTATAAGAGTTATTACAAAACAAACAAGTTCCAAAAGAAACAAATACAACAATCATTTGTTTTCTCTTTCCTTCTCTTTCTTTATAAGCTCATGAAGCACAGCTTTCATCTTCTTGATCTCCTTCTTGTCTTCAGAAATTGATTCACCCTGAGTTTTGAGAAGCTCTTGTTGATCCGCAAAAATCTGATCTTGATTTCTGATGGTTTCCTCCTGTACTCTGATTACTTCTTCAAGGGTATCAATTCTATTTTGCAGAGTCTTGTTATCCTTGGACAACTCGGAATTTTGATTCTTCAGTAAAACCATTTCATCTTTGAAAGATGAAACCTTCGAGAATTCAGATTGGAAAGCATTCATTCTTTCTTGCAAGTCTTTCACTGAAGGAACATCGGCTCTTTGAGAAGATAAAAGGTTCAGCCTTTCAATTGTTTCTTTATCAAGCTTGTTGAAAGCAATTGCTAGCTCATTTGATAACCTTCTTATATCTTCAATAGAAATCTCATGGTCATTGATTGAGCTCTCTGTTTTGTACGACCACTTAGTCATCTTATTACATGCCTTCTTATGAGAAACTGAGCTTTCTGAAAGAACTTTTAAATCGGCTTCTACAGACAAATCTTTCTTTCTCAATTCTTTCACAGATCCAAACTTCTTTCTCTGATTTTCAGTAATAAAATCAATCTTGCCTTCCAGCCTCGGAAAATAAGGAATGGTTTTCTCCATCCTTCTCAAAACTTGAACAATGTAATCACTCTTCTTGAGAGAGATTGTATGCTCTGAATCAGTATCTTCATCGTACGATGCTAGTTCATACGATCTGCTAGAATCAACAACTGGCTGTTTCCCTTTCGCTTTTTCTTTCTGTTTTCTTTCATCTTCCACTCTGTCACTAATGACAACTACTTTATCAGATTGAGAAGATTGAGCATCTTGCTTTTCTCGAGATGACATCCTGTCCGGAGATTTTTCCTGATCGGCATGAGGAGTTTGTTGAACACATTCGCTCAGCTTTTGAAGCGATTCTTCTCTACTTTTCTTTGAACTTTGAAGAAATTATAACAGAAAATCTCCTTCTTCTACTTCCACTTCTTCTATCACTTGTTTTCCTTTTTCTTTCTCAGGCAAACTCTGTACGATGGGTTCTTGATGCACTTCCACAGTTAGTTGAGCACTAGCATCTTCAACTGCTTTCAAGACTTTAGAAATATCAAAGTCCTGAGCCTTTATTTTCAAAAGAGTCTTCTTTTTCTTTTCAGCTTGAAGGGTTTCTTCTACCCTTATTCTTTCTGCAAAAGCCTCAGCAGGATCAAGACCAAACTTCGGATCACCCTCTTTTCTCTGTTCCTTGTCCTTTCTCCATTTGGCTACAACTTCCTTACTGTACCTCGGCTTCTTCTTCGGCTTTGAACTAGTCTGCGGATCAGACTTTCGAGTAACACCGGCGGATTGATTGTCTTTGGCTGGCATAGGTGCCGATTGATTTTCAGGCAATTCAGCTTCTACATCTCTGACAAAAAGTTTTGAATTTTAATCAAAACAAACATTCAGCTTTTTCATCGTACTCTTATTAATGAAAGACGGCCACAAATCCATAGGTTCTCCTTTCAAAGGAATGTTACAAAACTTCATACTCTCAAGAATGAATTTCGTAAGGGTGGCTGGATACATTATTATTTGGGATTTAATCCCTCCTTTCTTGACATTCTTGATGGTTTCAAAAATATATCCCATGAGATTTACTTTCCTCATATTCACAAGGTAGTCGAGCATAAATACATCAGAAACTTTAAGGGTTTCTCTATCCCCTTTTCTTGGGACAAGAAAACCTTTCATCCATAAAGTGACAAATCGATTGTCCGGTGAAAGATGATAAACCTTCCTCTTTCCCTCATTAACAACAAACAAAGATTTTTCAGCACTTTCTCTATTGAACGTACCAACTTCCTCTGGTAGTTTGTGAGATGGACAGAATGAATCCCCTTCTATAGAAACATTCAGAAAGTGTGCCGCTTGTTTCACAGACATGGATAATTTTCGATCGTACACAGCGAAGTTTATAGTCATATCTTTGTCGAAAGAAACGGTTTTGTAAAACTGACAAACTTCATCAAAAAGAACTGGATCTTGAATATCAGGCTTTTCCACACAGAGATGTTCCCATCCTTGAAACAAAATAATCCTCTTGATTGTAGAATCATACATATCGAAGAATTCTCGGGATACTAACCTTTCTCTATGAAAGTCTTTCTCTGTAAAAGTCTTTTAAGACATTTCGGCAGGAGTATTAGCAGAAGATTGAGACATAAAGGTTCTGCCGATGAGAAGATCGTACGATTGTTTATAGCTGGGGGAGCAGAGCTTCGCCTCAATTCCTGAACAATCAATGTGGGTTTGGGGAGGGGAGGGGTGGTATTTATAGGCAAAAAAGAGATGACCGTTGAACTTCTACGGTCGAGATTAGATAATACCAGATCAATGGTGTAACGCCCCGACCCCAGCTACCCAGAGTCGGTGCATTACTTCGTAACATTGGCATGATCAAAAAGGATCAAGTCTCGAAAGACCGATTAGTTTAGTAGCCTTGGAAACACTAGATACATTCATAAGTCTTTCATTACATCAAAAAGTGAAAAACTACAATAACAAAGTCTCCATAGTCCACACTCATATCCTCTTCTGACTATCCCTGCAGGTCATTCATAAAATACTTCTTCACATCCTGGAAAATATTAAAACATTGAAAGGGGTGAGCTCAGATGCTCAGTAAGGATAACAATAATGCGGAAGCTTTCATAAATAATCATTAACAATTAAGGCAATGTATAAATAAAACAAAAGCCTTTTAAACATGAACTTCAACATAATATGGCAAAAGTAAAATGAGATAATGCCATTCACTTCTTCACATGGATATTCTACTGGTCGAATAATCACATGCAATAACAATAACCACTTTCATAATGATGGAATGCATAATGCCAGACTATCTTAACCACGTAGTCAAGGCCTCGTGCCAAGACCACAAATAATATTTTGTCAAGGCCTTGTGCCAAGACACTAGTTTGTCTCATGAGACCTGCCGATGCATCGAGGAGCTATAGCGGGCTCCACCCGTCACTTATTAAGTCCAATGCATTCCTCATATGAATAGGTTTAAACATATCATAAACCATAACATAATTGTATCACATAAAACATGCATAAAGGAAACATAACATTTCCACATTTCAATCACAAGATATCAATACAGCACATTGATATAATAAAAACGCTTTCAAAACCATTTTCAATACCAAAATAAAAGAAAGTTAAAACTTTGTATTTATTTTTCATTAAAAAAAAGATGGCTTATAGAGGAAGCCGAAACTCAAATAATGGTCACGGCGGCGGAGAAGTCATTTTCGCCGCATAAGTACGGAAAGAAAAACAATTCCTTTTGTCGTTTAGCAAAACGATTTGTATAAAAAGATTCCTTTTGAATAACCGTAGAAGTCAAAGGGGTTTATACACCGTATAAAAGAAAGTTGTGTATAAAACGAAATATGCCTCAATAAAAGGAGATTGAGACGAAGTCCTTAAAAAGATAATTTTTAAAAAATAGATCTATTATGTGTATTCACTATAGGTACACATAAAGAAAGTAAAAATAATAATATCATGACATAATTTGAATGTAGGAGATTAACCCAAAGAATGGAAGTTGGGTTAAGAATTTCCCTTACAAATATAATTTAAATAAAATATATCTATTATGTGTATTCACTATAATTACACATAAAGAAAGTACAAATACAAGATATGACATAACAATATCATGACATAATTTGAAAGTAGGAGATTAACCCAAAGAATGGAAGTTGGGTTAAGGAGTTCCCTTACCTCGTGTCTGACTTGACTCAACCGTTCTTTAACCTCCTGAATAATAAACTAGAGTTAATATATACCTTATTAAGAACCATTTTCAACTTCATTATCCTTATTATATCACTTATTACAATGATATGAACATTATGTAATTATTTAAGTTAATAACGGTCGTTTTGTCGATCTTTGGTACTTGAGTCAACAATAAGCTTCTTATAATTACAAGTTGTTTATGTGGTGAAATATCCATTATATCCAGAATTATATTCATGATTTAGATGTTATATATATCTTATATATCCAGTATATACATTCATTTATAATATTACGTAACATTTAGAGGTAAGAAATGAAATGCACCGTTCATGGAGACGGTAAGCCGTACGTACGCATGAACGCTACTTTCATTTCAATTTCATATTTAATGGAACTAAAATCATAATGATATAAATGTATAATATAATTCCAGTATAATATAGTGTATAATACCATTTACTCCATCCTTTATACATCCCACATATGGCATTAACGATTCAAATCACTTTGAGGGGGCGGTAGTCCGCACTTCCTAAAATGAAATTATCGCGTTTTACCCATAATGGAAATCATAAAGTAAGCCATAAATGATAAATACAGAAGCATAAGTAAAACATAAACACATTATATATCATATATAAATATAGTGACATCTTAATGGCCACCTTTGAAGGTGTTATATGAGTGTTGAACAATCATCGTTTCGGGAGGCAGAATTTCGCCATCCACGGAAACCTTATGTTCTTTAACCATTTGATGTAGTTGTGTGGAAGTGTAGCTCAAATAAATCTTATAACAAAATCCTAGTATATTTAAGATACTGGTGTTGTTACAAAGGAAGTAAATAAAAAGAGTTTAGGGGGTTGGAGAAGCAAAATAAAACAAAAGAACATGAGAGAATGAATTACCTTAAAAAGTGTAACTCCTTTTGAGTTGAGCCTAAAGGCTTCCTTTGAAAGGATTCTGCCCAAAGGGAATCCTCTAGGATGAGGAGAGGGATGTGGAGAGAGCAAATTGGCAGGGGTTGGCCGAGCCAATGGCTTGAAGAGTGTGTGAAATGAGGTAGAGGTGGGGGCCTTTTATAAGAGGAGAGGAGGGGCACTTTTGGAAAGTAAAGGAACATTACATTATTTGAAAATGTGTTTCGGTTTTAAAAGGTCCCACATTGATAGAATTCGTGGATAAGGTGATAAGGCATCGAAATCCACTCATCCAATTGGTTTTGGCCATGTGTAGTTCATAGATTTTATATTATCTTTCCATTTTATTTAAATCGTCAAATAATGATGTCATCGCTGCATCATTATTATGTCATAAATAATTAAATTTATTTAATGTCTAAAAATTATAAAAAAAATACTATCATATAGGAAATCTTTTTATCTTTCCAATGACTATTTATAATCAAAATTTGGACTTGTTTAACCCTACTTAAAAATTGTTTTAGTAAAACACTTTATGTTAGTGTCATTTTCACTTTAACATTAAATAAAAAGTAATTTATGTTATTTCCCAACAAAAGTGGATCCATGGGGTCCCCAAGTTAGGCCATGGCTTGTCTTGGTCGGCCATGACACAACCAATGAGGTTGGGACATGTGTCTAGGTCATTTAATATTATTAAAGTATTATTTATACCTTAAACTACCCTAATTACCACTAATCGCGATTAAGAACTTAATAAGTTACTATTCACCAAAAAATTATTTTTATCCCATTGAACCACATTTTACTTCTTAATGACAACCATGTATGTCGGATTTTTGAAAATCAAATCACAGAAGTGGTAATATTTCATTTAAACGAAAAATCAGTTATTTAACAACCACTTAGTGGTTTCACTATTCATCAAAAATTGAAGTTTTTCAGAATAAGGCCAAAATTTCACCCTAAGCTATAATTGATATTCCGAATTCAAAAATGATGTCTATTTTACAAAATTCCAAACATATTAGTTGCATTAATTAATTTTATAATTAATTCCCGCTGTCACAACAAATAGCGTGTTTTTTAGAAACAATTTATATCAAAAGATTGGCAATTGTTTATGTCCAATTTCAATGTTAAATTAATTCTAATGACCACCGTCGGATAAAATGGTAAAAATATATTCTAATTATACTTTAAAACCACCAAATATTATAATTTATCACTATAAATTATTTTTATTAAAAAAGTTGTTTTAAGTATTTTTCACTATTCATAAAAATTTTGAAGTTCTCAGAAAATTACAAAAAATTCAACATAGGCTAATTTCAATATTAGGAATTCAAAAATGAAGTCCATTTTGAAATATAAAATCTCTATAATTTTAAAAAGTGGTTATTACTATTCATAACGGCTACTTTGATTTGTCGCGATGTTTTAGAACTCGAAGTTGCGTACAATGCAAGCTATTGCATTATTGAATGAGAAGCGTATCGTGGAAGCTCGGGGTGTTACATTCTCCCCTCCTTCAATAAATTGCGTCCTCGCAATTTGAAATTTTTCTTGGAAAATAAAAGGTTGAAAATAGAAAATACCTTTGTGGAAAACCCACATCGGAAATAAGGTTAATAGAATTTAGTCTTAATAAGAGGGAAATGGAAATAAGAAAGTCACCACCAAATCATGATCTCGATAAGGAGAACATTGGTGGCAATTAGAGACATATAATTTGAGGAAAAACGTAAATATTTGTAGGGATTGATTGAGGTCATCAATCACAATCAACTGTCAAATTGAGGGCCTCAAAGCCTTCAATCTATGTTGATTTAAAATATCATCAGTTCAACAAAACATAAGTTATTAGGATAACACATTTTTTTTTGTTTTAATATCCCTTTACTAAAGTTTAAGAATTAATTTATTCATTGAATAAGAGATAGGTATATATATATATATGTGTTTGACATTAGAGTTTCAACCTTCAACTCATCTTTCACTCAAAAGATAATAGAACTCAAAAATATTATACTTATCCTAATTGTATAAGGTTCCAAATGTTAACACATACCATTTAGATTAGTAAAATTATTTTGTAATAACCGGGGACTTCCTGTAGGCTAGTGGTAGGAAATAAAGGCCTGTCGCACTATGATTGTGGGTTCGATTCCTGCAGCTTTGTCCGACGCGACGGGTTATGCCCCACCCTGCAGGTTGTCCTTTTCCTAAAACTATAGTATCATAATATTCCAAAAATAATCTTCATAAATTTTTTAACCTTAAACAATACTATCCATGGTTCAACTTAATCCATTCCAACCTTAATAGTTATCCAAAATACATCTGTCCAACTCACAGTCCAAATTTTATAAGGAAGGTAAACATAATGAAGATCCTTTATCCCACGTAACAACATGTGAGCACCTTCATCATGTATTCTTTTTAAACATACTGAATTACCATGATCCCTTATTCCTTATAGAATACTAGATATACTCCTTCTATCCAAAAATGTATACAAAACATCAATCAGTTTCAAGGAAGTTAAGTATATCCAATATAATTTATCCAAATCAATCACGTCTTATTCCAAAATCACAATCTCAGTATCAAAACCATATTATGGTTTATCTTTCTCTCAACCATATATTTTCCAAAAATTTAACCTACTGTGGAGTCACTTTTCTTGGTTCCACACAATCTCAAGTCCTTGATGAAATAGTACTGCAGTACAATCCTTATATACTCCATAATTATTATAACCAGTACATCATTGATACAACACTCAAATTAAAAAAAATCTTTAATAACAACATAAGAACTCTAATCATTACTCCTCATCTGTGGTAGTATCATAACATGATTATTATCCAATAACATCATTTGGGGCATGCTCTGATGATTTGGACATTGGTTTGCGTAGTGTCCCCAATCCTTGCAGAAGAAGCATTGTACATTTGAAACCATTTTCTTACCCTTGCAGTCACGCACTTTGTGTCCTTTTTCTCTACACTTATAACAAACTCCCATTCCCTTTAGGCAAGTTCCATGATGTTTCTTCCCACAATTACCACATATTGGAAAATTCTTCTTTCCCCTCATCCCTTTATCCATCATTCTCTCTTCCATCCCTTTCATCTCTTGCTTCGCTTCAAAGCCATAGGACTCAGAGAATTCTTTACTTATCCTATTAACACATGATACTATTTCTTCATATGTTGAGAACACATGGGAGACTATTTCCCTTCGAAATGTTGGCTTAATACCGTGAAAGATACTATCCTTCTTACTCTTTGGATCATACGTACCGCTGGAGTTCACATTCCTTCTACTGGGCGCCATTTCTATACAACGGCATAAACTAGGTTAGTTTATGAATAAAAATACATAATTCCATACTTGTAAAACACTTTACATAAATTGAACTATTTATGGATATAATCCATAATCATAAAAAGAAATGTTTTCTTTGAGGAAGTATGTACTCATAACCCTTCATAGTGGTTTGTAAGTAAAATGAGAATTATCCTAAGCATATCCCCCGGGAGTGTCGTAACCAAGAGTGCAGCAAGGCCCGTTTTCGTGCACCAGTTCCCATTCGAGTCTAGCTCAAAGCGGTGTTTTCGGGTTTTACCCCTAGGTACATCTGTGCCAGAGCCGCCTCTACCTGCTCGTATCCAGACAGGGATGTATTGCTCGGAAAACTCATATCATCTCTATAATACCAAAATTCTAGGAAGTTCTTCTATACTAATCCTCGAAGCCTATCTTTGGGCTATGCGTTCTAATCAGAGTTTATCTAAATCTAGCTTCCAAGGTTAGTACTAAACTGCCTCTGATACCAACTGTAACGCCCCGACCCCAGCTACCCAGAGTCGGTGCATTACTTCGTAACATTGGCATGATCACAAAGGATCAAGTCTCGAAAGACCGATTAGTTTAGTAGCCTTGGAAACACTAGATACATTCATAAGTCTTTCATTACATCAAAAAGTGAAAAACTACAATAACAAAGTCTCCATAGTCCACACTCATATCCTCTTCTGACTATCCCTGCAGGTCATTCATAAAATACTTCTTCACATCCTGGAAAATATTAAAACATTGAAAGGGGTGAGCTCAGATGCTCAGTAAGGATAACAATAATGCGGAAGCTTTCATAAATAATCATTAACAATTAAGGCAATGTATAAATAAAACAAAAGCCTTTTAAACATGAACTTCAACATAATATGGCAAAAGTAAAATGAGATAATGCCATTCACTTCTTCACATGGATATTCTACTGGTCGAATAATCACATGCAATAACAATAACCACTTTCATAATGATGGAATGCATAATGCCAGACTATCTTAACCACGTAGTCAAGGCCTCGTGCCAAGACCACAAATAATATTTTGTCAAGGCCTTGTGCCAAGACACTAGTTTGTCTCATGAGACCTGCCGATGCATCGAGGAGCTATAGCGGGCTCCACCCGTCACTTATTAAGTCCAATGCATTCCTCATATGAATAGGTTTAAACATATCATAAACCATAACATAATTGTATCACATAAAACATGCATAAAGGAAACATAACATTTCCACATTTCAATCACAAGATATCAATACAGCACATTGATATAATAAAAACGCTTTCAAAACCATTTTCAATACCAAAATAAAAGAAAGTTAAAACTTTGTATTTATTTTTCATTAAAAAAAAGATGGCTTATAGAGGAAGCCGAAACTCAAATAATGGTCACGGCGGCGGAGAAGTCATTTTCGCCGCATAAGTACGGAAAGAAAAACAATTCCTTTTGTCGTTTAGCAAAACGATTTGTATAAAAAGATTCCTTTTGAATAACCGTAGAAGTCAAAGGGGTTTATACACCGTATAAAAGAAAGTTGTGTATAAAACGAAATATGCCTCAATAAAAGGAGATTGAGACGAAGTCCTTAAAAAGATAATTTTTAAAAAATAGATCTATTATGTGTATTCACTATAGGTACACATAAAGAAAGTAAAAATAATAATATCATGACATAATTTGAAAGTAGGAGATTAACCCAAAGAATGGAAGTTGGGTTAAGAAGTTCCCTTACAAATATAATTTAAATAAAATATATCTATTATGTGTATTCACTATAATTACACATAAAGAAAGTACAAATACAAGATATGACATAACAATATCATGACATAATTTGAAAGTAGGAGATTAACCCAAAGAATGGAAGTTGGGTTAAGGAGTTCCCTTACCTCGTGTCTGACTTGACTCAACCGTTCTTTAACCTCCTGAATAATAAACTAGAGTTAATATATACCTTATTAAGAACCATTTTCAACTTCATTATCCTTATTATATCACTTATTACAATGATATGAACATTATGTAATTATTTAAGTTAATAACGGTCGTTTTGTCGATCTTTGGTACTTGAGTCAACAATAAGCTTCTTATAATTACAAGTTGTTTATGTGGTGAAATATCCATTATATCCAGAATTATATTCATGATTTAGATGTTATATATATCTTATATATCCAGTATATACATTCATTTATAATATTACGTAACATTTAGAGGTAAGAAATGAAATGCACCGTTCATGGAGACGGTAAGCCGTACGTACGCATGAACGCTACTTTCATTTCAATTTCATATTTAATGGAACTAAAATCATAATGATATAAATGTATAATATAATTCCAGTATAATATAGTGTATAATACCATTTACTCCATCCTTTATACATCCCACATATGGCATTAACGATTCAAATCACTTTGAGGGGGCGGTAGTCCGCACTTCCTAAAATGAAATTATCGCGTTTTACCCATAATGGAAATCATAAAGTAAGCCATAAATGATAAATACAGAAGCATAAGTAAAACATAAACACATTATATATCATATATAAATATAGTGACATCTTAATGGCCACCTTTGAAGGTGTTATATGAGTGTTGAACAATCATCGTTTCGGGAGGCAGAATTTCGCCATCCACGGAAACCTTATGTTCTTTAACCATTTGATGTAGTTGTGTGGAAGTGTAGCTCAAATAAATCTTATAACAAAATCCTAGTATATTTATGATACTGGTGTTGTTACAAAAGAAGTAAATAAAAAGAGTTTAGGGGGTTGGAGAAGCAAAATAAAACAAAAGAACATGAGAGAATGAATTACCTTAAAAAGTGTAACTCCTTTTGAGTTGAGCCTAAAGGCTTCCTTTGAAAGGATTCTGCCCAAAGGGAATCCTCTAGGATGAGGAGAGGGATGTGGAGAGAGCAAATGGGCAGGGTTTGGCCGAGCCAATGGCTTGAAGAGTGTGTGAAATGAGGTAGAGGTGGGGGCCTTTTATAAGAGGAGAGGAGGGGCACTTTTGGAAAGTAAAGGAACATTACATTATTTGAAAATGTGTTTCAGTTTTAAAAGGTCCCACATTGATAGAATTCGTGGATAAGGTGATAAGGCATCGAAATCCACTCATCCAATTGGTTTTGGCCATGTGTAGTTCATAGATTTTATATTATCTTTCCATTTTATTTAAATCGTCAAATAATGATGTCATCGCTGCATCATTATTATGTCATAAATAATTAAATTTATTTAATGTCTAAAAATTATAAAAAAAATACTATGATATAGGAAATCTTTTTATCTTTCCAATGACTATTTATAATCAAAATTTGGACTTGTGTAACCCTACTTAAAAATTGTTTTAGTAAAACACTTTATGTTAGTGTCATTTTCACTTTAACATTAAATAAAAAGTAATTTATGTTATTTCCCAACAAAAGTGGATCCATGGGGTCCCCAAGTTAGGCCATGGCTTGTCTTGGTCGGCCATGACACAACCAATGAGGTTGGGACATGTGTCTAGGTCATTTAATATTATTAAAGTATTATTTATACCTTAAACTACCCTAATTACCACTAATCGCGATTAAGAACTTAATAAGTTACTATTCACCAAAAAATTATTTTTATCCCATTGAACCACATTTTACTTCTTAATGACAACCATGTATGTCGGATTTTTGAAAATCAAATCACAGAAGTGGTAATATTTCATTTAAACGAAAAATCAGTTATTTAACAACCACTTAGTGGTTTCACTATTCATCAAAAATTGAAGTTTTTCAGAATAAGGCCAAAATTTCACCCTAAGCTATAATTGATATTCCGAATTCAAAAATGATGTCTATTTTACAAAATTCCAAACATATTAGTTGCATTAATTAATTTTATAATTAATTCCCGCTGTCACAACAAATAGCGTGTTTTTTAGAAACAATTTATATCAAAAGATTGGCAATTGTTTATGTCCAATTTCAATGTTAAATTAATTCTAATGACCACCGTCGGATAAAATGGTAAAAATATATTCTAATTATACTTTAAAACCACCAAATATTATAATTTATCACTATAAATTATTTTTATTAAAAAAGTTGTTTTAAGTATTTTTCACTATTCATAAAAATTTTGAAGTTCTCAGAAAATTACAAAAAATTCAACATAGGCTAATTTCAATATTAGGAATTCAAAAATGAAGTCCATTTTGAAATATAAAATCTCTATAATTTTAAAAAGTGGTTATTACTATTCATAACGGCTACTTTGATTTGTCGCGATGTTTTAGAACTCGAAGTTGCGTACAATGCAAGCTATTGCATTATTGAATGAGAAGCGTATCGTGGAAGCTCGGGGTGTTACAAATGGTTAGGATTAAAACAAAGAAAGAAAATAAAATAAAAAATAAAAAAAATGAAAAAAAAAACTGTCGGCGAACATAAGGTGATTGCTGGTTTTGGTATGAATCAAAAGTAAACACAATCGTAAGAAGAAAAAAAACATGATGCCGATGGAAAACAAAGTCATTACTATGATCGGACCGTACAATGGAAAATAGTTGTTACCATTAACCGACAGTACGATGGAAAACAATCTCAATACTATCATCGGTCGATACAAAAAAATCGAATGATACGATGGAAAAGAATTTGAATACTATCATCGGTCGATTCAAAAAATTTATTGAATGATACGATGGAAAAGAATTTCAATACCATCATCGGTCGATTCAAAAAATTTTTGAATGATACGATGGAAAAGAATATCAATACCATCATCGGTCGATTCAAAAATTTTTGAATGATACGATGGAAAAGAATTTCAATACCATCATCGGTCGATTCAAAAACTATTGAATGGTACGATGGAAAAGAATTTCAATACGATAAACAGAAAAATTGAAAAGGTCAATACGATAAACAGAAAAATTGAAAAGGTCAATACGATAAACAGAAAAATTTAAAATGAAACGATAAAACTGTCAATACGATAAACAGAAAGAAACATATAAATTGAGTAAATATTTAAAGATCAGAAACATAGACATAAAGAAATGTCCTCCCCCTTTCTAAGAGGAGTTTCTTACTATTAGGAGAGATGTAAAACAGAAAGTAGATATGAATGATTATTTTATTGTAATCATTCCTAGCTTCTGTTTTATAAATTCAAATCTATCGGAAGGTAAAGGTTTTGTAAAAATATCAGCAAGTTGTTCTTGCGTTCCGATGAATTGTAAAACAATATCTCCTTTTTGTGTGTGATCCCTAAGAAAGTTATGCCTAACATCTATGTGTTTTGCATGAGAGTGATGTGCTGGGTTTTTACTAAGAGCTATGGCACTTGTATTATCACACAGAATTTGAGTTTTGGAGAAACTCAAACCATAGTCAGTGAGTGTGTGCTGCATCCACAATACTTGAGCACAGCAACTTCCAGCTGCTACATATTCAGCTTCAACAGTGGAGAGTGCTACTGAGTGTTGTTTCTTGCAAGACCAAGAAACCAAAGAATCTCCTAAGAAATGACAAGTTCCAGAAGTACTTTTTCTATCCATTCTACAACCACCAAAGTCAGCATCTGAAAAACTTTTTAAAACAAAATCATTTCCAGAAGAGTAGAAAAGTCCTAAATCCATAGTGTCTTTTAAATACCGAAAGATTCTCTTTACGGCTTTTAAGTGAGACTCTTTTGGATTAGATTGATATCGTGCACATAAGCATACAGAAAACATCAAGTCGGGTCGACTAGCTGTCAAGTATAGCAAACTCCCTATCATACCTCTAAAAATTGTTTGATCTACTGGTTTCCCAGTTTCATCAAGATCAAGAGTATTTGAGGTACCAATTGGAGTGCTAATACTTTTAGTTTTGTCAAATCCATACTTTTTGAGTAAGTCTTTAATATACTTATGTTGAGATATATAAGTTCTTTCTGGTTTTTGAGATATTTGAAAACCTAGAAAGAATGTTAACTCACCCATCATACTCATTTCAAACTCAGATTTCATTAAATTTGCAAAAGAATCGGTTAAAGACTTCTGAGTTGATCCAAATATGATGTCATCAACATAGATTTGGACAACCAAAACATTTTTATTTTCCATTTTGATAAAAAGAGTTGGATCAGCTGTACCTTTTCTATAATTGTTTTGTAAAAGAAATCCTGTAAGTCTATCATACCATGCTCTAGGAGCCTGTTTAAGACCATATAGAGCCTTGGTAAGTTTAAAGACATGATCAGGATGTTTTGGGTCTTGAAAACCAGGAGGTTGTTCGACAAAAACTTCTTCTTGATCAAAACCATTTAAAAAAGCACATTTGACATCCATTTGAAATAGTTTGAAATTGAAATATGCTGCGAAGGCTAATAGAATGCGAATAGATTCAAGTATAGCTACAGGAGCATATTTTTCTTCATAGTCTATTCCCTCTTGTTGATTATAGCCTTTAGCAACAAGTCTTGCCTTATTTCTTACAATGATTCCATTTTCATCACACTTGTTTCTGAAAACCCATTTTACACCAATTACAGTTGTTTCTTTAGGTCTTTCAACTAAAGTCCAGACTTGATTCCTTTCAAATTCATTTAGTTCATCCTGCATTGCTTTGATCCAATCATCATCACCTAAGGCCTCACTTGGACTTTTAGGTTCAAATTGGGAAAGAAAAGCAAGATGTTATATTTCATTTCTTAAGGAATTTCTGGTCCTTACAGGTTGATTTATATCACCAATGATATTATCACTGGGATGATTCCTAAGAAACAATTGATTTGGGTTTTGTAAAACCTGTTCATCAACATATGGTAGAAAATCTTCTGTGGTAAATGTTTCAGGAACACTTTCTTGAACATTTTCCTTATCAGAATGTTCTTCTAATATAGGTTGATAAACATTTTTGGAAAACACATCTGAGGATGTAGGATTGGATTGGTTGAAAACAAAAGGGGTAGTTTCATCAAATTTTACATGTACTGTTTCTTCAATAGTACAAGTGTTTTTATTGAAAACTCTATAAGCCTTAGAGGTTGTGGAATAGCCTAGAAAGATTCCTTCATCAGATTTTGGTGCAAATTTGTGTAAATTTTCTTTTGTATTCAGAATGAATACTTTGCATCCAAAAACTTTGAAGTAAGAAACTTTAGGTTTTCGGCCAGTCCATAACTCGTAAGGAGTTTTATTAAGAAATGGTCTAGTTAAAACACGATTTATAGTATAACAGGCAGTACTTACGGCTTCATCCCAAAAGTGCTTAGCAATTGAGTATTCACTCAACATGGTTCGAGTCATTTCCTGAAGAATACGATTTCTTCTTTCAACAACACCATTTTGCTGAGGAGTTCTTGGTGCTGAGAAATTGTGAGTAATACCTTTCTTACTACAAAAAGTTTCAAAATCTGAGTTTTGAAATTCACCACCATGATCACTATGAATAGTTATCAATGGTAGGTTTTTCTCATTTTTAACTTGGGCTCTAAAATTTTTGAAATACGAAAAGGCTTCAGATTTCTTTGTGAGAAAGTAGACCCATGTAAATCTAGTAAAGTCATCAACTAAAACAAATACATAGTATTTGCCTCCAATGCTTCCAGATTGTGAAGGACCAAACAGATCCATATGCACAAGCTGTAATGCATTAGAAGTTGAAACTTCATTAATTGGTTTAAAGCTAGTTTTATGTTGCTTGCCAAATTGACAAGGATCACAGACTTTTGAAGAATCATATCTAAGATCCGGTAGCCCTTTTACAAGTTCTTTCTTTGAGAGTTTTCTTAGGTTTCTCAAATTACAGTGTCCTAATCTCCTATGCCATAGCCACGATTGGTCTTCTATTACACTTAAACAAGGTAAGTTTTGGTTCCTAAGGTCTTCTAAGTTAATAGTGTAAACATTCTCTTGCCTATGGGCAGATAGAATGAATTCATCCTTGGAATTGTGAACTAGACACTTATCATTTCTAAAATTCACAAGGTACCCTTCATCACATAATTGACTTATGCTGATGAGATTGTGCCTAAGACCTTTAACAAACAAAACATTTGAAATAAGAACTTTTCCAAGAAAAACGATATTACCTATACCAACAATCTTTCCTTGAGCATTATCTCCGAAGGTAACTTTTCCACCTTTTGTTTTGATAACCTTTTCAAAACAATATTTGTTTCCAGTCATATGTCGAGAACAACCACTATCCATGTACCAAATGTTCTTATTGATACACTTCTCGTTTTCCTGAAAAAGAAACAATTAGATTTTCGGAATCCAAACTTGTTTGGATCCAGAAGAATTAGATAAAAGAATTTTAGGAATCCACATTTGTTTTGCAAAATGAGCTTTATGAAATCCTAAAGATTGAGTTTTGTTAAGAGAACAATCTCTTCTCCAATGTCCACCACATTGACACTTGGAACAGAAAATGGTTTTTTGAGGAACAAAATAGTTATTACTAAAAACAGGTTTGGAATAAGTATAACCAAGACCAGAACGATTTCTCAATGGTCTAATTTGAGAGTACATCCTATCAAAGTTTTCTTTTCCATGAGTAAAGTTTGACAAGCACTATTTCAAGGATAAAATCTCTGACTTTAGTTTTAAAACCAAATTCTTGTTTTCTAAAACATTTGAATTTGAACTAGAGTTAGACTCTAAAATGTTTTTCTTTGAAATAGCAGTTTCAAGATCCTTAGAAAGTTTATCTTTTTCAGATTTGACTTTCTAAAGGGTTTTCAAAATACTTTCAAAATCAGAAGTTTTCCCATCAAGATCTTTAGAAAGATCTGAAACTTCTTTAGTCAAAACAGAAATTCTAGAATTTGCTTTTTCAAATCTGTTTTTGAGTTTAGAATTTTCATTTTCAAGTAATTTAGCAAATCTAGAGACTTCTTCAAAAGAAGGTAAGGTATCATCTTCTGATGATGAGGGTTCATCATTTGAAGATTCATAATATTTATCATCAACATAATTTGCATTTAAAGAGACATTTGTAACAGCTTCAGCATTATGTACCTTAGCCATGAGACAATGATCTTCAATTGGTAGTCTGGCTAGAAGTCCAATATTCCTTTGTCCTGACGTCTCATATTCTGAAGAATCATCTGAGGAATCACTACCACTTTCACTCCATGTATCATTTGCTTTCAAGACTTTCTTTGTCTTATAAAACC
Organism: Viscum album; assembly: GCA_963277665.1. Taxonomy (NCBI): domain Eukaryota; kingdom Viridiplantae; phylum Streptophyta; class Magnoliopsida; order Santalales; family Viscaceae; genus Viscum; species Viscum album. Next base: position 954,150,298 of record OY728148.1, on the reverse strand, counting down.
TTTTCTTGTTTCTTTCAGAGTGTTTCTCTTTTTTATCTTTCCTCTTCAGTAAAGGACAATCTGGCCTTATATGTCCTGCTTTCTTGCATTCATAACAAGTTACCTCTGAATCTTTCCTATCTTTCCTGTCTTTCTTTTTGAATCTATATTGAAAATCTTTCTTTCCCACAATCTTGTTCATCCTCCGAGCAAGATTAGCTAACTCATTGTCTGAAAGATTACAATCACTTGAATCAGAAACAACAACTTTCTTGGATTTAGACCTTGTAACCCTTTCAGGTGTTTTAGCTTTAGATGCAAAAGCTACACTTCCATTCCCATTTTTCTTCTTATTGAAATCAGCATCTCTTTTCATTCTTGTCTCGTGCTGTAGAAGAGTCCCAAAGAGTTCATCAAGAGTAATCTGGGAAACTTTTCTATTTTCATCAATAGCTGTTCTTTTTGACTCCCATTCATTTGGCATAATATCTATAATCTTATCAACAAGAGATTCATCATCAAGACCTTTTTCTCCCATAGATTGTAAGCTGTTGACAATTGTCATAAACCTTTGTTGCACTTTACATACTGGCTCTCCATAAGGAAAAACAAATCCATGATACTCTGCTCGAAGCATTGCTCTCCTTGTTTCTATAACCTTGGATGTACCAAAATGAGTGACTTCTAATTTCTTCCAAATACAGTTGGCTGCTTCACATGAAGATATCTGACTGTATATATTCCTGGTCATAGAACATAATAAAGTATTGCGTACCTTGTAATTCTGTTGATATTCTTTCTTCTCTTGATTGGTAAAAGTACTAACTTCTTTGTCAGGAATTTTGTAACCCCCAGTAAGCATAATAAAATTGTCTACACCAGTATTGATGACGAAAGTCTTCATACGATCTCTCCAATACTCATAATCATTCCCATCGAAAATTGGTGGTCTAGAAGGATTCAGATTATCTATTGATCCGATATTCATTCCTGCCATCTAATAAAAACAACTTTTCCACTCCACACGTTAGTGTAGTAAGTATTCAAGAAAGTAATAAGAAATAAAGCTAATAATACAAATAAGTGGAAAACCTCCTTTGATACCAATTGTTGGATCGAATAGTTGATATAAAAGTCTATTAGATGGAACAATACAAGAGGGGGGGTGAATTGTAGGTTTAAAAACCTTTGAGATTTAGTAACAAAGAGATTAGTTTAAATGAACTTAAACTAATACAAATACAAACACCCACAATTGTATTGACTGTAAAAGGTATGATGTATTGTAATACTAATGTTATGTAAAACAATTGTATTCAAGATGAACACAATAATCAGAGTAATACATATATGAATGATTCTACCTTAAAGCGTATAGAACCAATCAATACAATATGAAATGGAATGATTGTAATTGAAACAATTACAATTGAATATGTAAAGAAGAAAGGAAACAATACAAATCCCTTTCTAATACAACAGCGGAAATGTAAAAGTAATACAATTCTTTTATCCCAAAGAGAAGGGTTATCCTTTCACCTAAGTTAAGAGGTCTGTCTCACCAACACCTTGGTGAGCCCTCGATACGATGATCGGCACGTCTGTCTGCCTATCCCCGGCAGCCCTCGATACGATGATCGGCACGTCTGTCTGCCTATCCCCGGCAGCCCTCGATTTTGCAGGTAATCGGCACCTCTGTCTTTCAATTACTTGAATGCCCTCGATACGATGATCGGTCGCACAAAGCTGATGAGAGAAGTCACAGTGTCTCTCTCTAGAATCTTCGTAGTTCACAGAGTCTCTTTCGTTCTCTTCGTTCATCAGTGTCTTCTCAGCTTCAAATGACCTCCTATTTATAGGCCTCGGGTTCCAACGGTCATATTGCCTCCAACGGTCATATTGAAACAGAAAGCACGACATCGTTTTGATTAGTATATATCTAACTCAACGACATCGTTTTGTTAGGATAAGAGATATATAGAAATGTAAAACATGAGTACGATTCATATGCAGAGAGGGTTTTTTACAAAGTACCAAAACAAATAATGATCATCTGAATAGCAAAGTCAGTACGATACGATTGACAGAGTCAATACGATACGATTGACAGAGTCAGTACGATACGTTTGACAGAGTCAGTACGATACGTTTGACAAAGTCAGTACGATACGTTTGACAGAGTCAGTACGATACGTTTGACAGAGTCAGTACGATACGTTTTGGTCGGTACGATCAACATCGTACGATACGATAAACATGATAAAAAACAATTTGTTATTTACAAACATATGATAGAATACATTTGAGATTTCCAAAACATGACATAGAATATATTTGTGATTTCCAAAACATGATGTAAAATCCAAAAGAAGACTTTTGACTTAACAATAATCGGAGGTGTCGTGTGACCATAGTGGCCGAAAACGTACTCTGCATGTCGTAAATGGCCAAAACATGCGTTTAACAGTCAAATGCATACCGAACGACATCAGAACGACTTGAAATCACATGAAAACACCCTAATTATTATTCATGAGGTGTATGAGGAGACAACAAATCATTAGGATGTGCGGTTTGTGCAGAACGACTAAATATGTGTCTTTTAGGTATTTGACGTGCTTGAAAAGCGTGCGTGGGGTAGTCAAAATCGGTTGAACGACCTCAGAATTTCATGAAATTGGACGACAACAAAGGGTGGGTCAATTATAAAATTCTCAGCTTGAAGACACGCCAATCAGAGGTGTCGTGTGACCAAGGTGGCCGAAAACACACTCTACATGTCGTAAATGGCCAAAACATGTGTTTTATGGTCAAATACATACTGAACGACATCAGAATGACATAAAATCACATGAAAAACCCTAATTATTATTCTTGAGGTGTATAAAAAGACGACACAACATTTGGACGTGCGATTTGCGTGCCATGGTAGAATATGTGTTTTTTAGGTGATTGGCGCGCTTGAAAAACATGGGTGGGGTGGTCAAAATTGGCCGAACGTCCTCAGAATACCAGGAAATCGGATGACAACAAAGTTTGGGTTAGTTTTGAAATGGTCAGCTAGACGAAACGTCAATCAGAGGTGTTGTGTGACCGTGGTGGTCGAAAACTGACTCCGGACAGCCCCCCCGGACAACCCCCCTCACCCCCAGATAGCCCCCCGCACCCTTCAAAGAACCCCCTCCCAATGATCCATGGATCATTTGTGGTGGGTATGAGTCAACCCCACCTCAATCCGATGCACAATGCAACGTGTATCACTCAAAGTGTGTCACTTTTGTTTGAAATAGACAGCATTTTAAGTGAAAACAACAATTGACATACAGAAAATATTCACAAGGCAACACATATATTCTTGAAATTAAGCGATAAAAAATAAAATATGGTCTATTGGTTATACGTTATTAGAAGAACATATTCACAGGGAAAAGATTGAAACACAATGAGTCACAGTATATATAGAAAAACATGAATTATATTAAGATTGAGTCTCGACATCCCATCATGAACTTGCACCAAAACTCATGTTCTAATTCTCAATCATGGGCCGTTCATTCTATACAATAACATACAACAAATAAATATCATATAGTGATTTCATATGAAACCTATGAACACTGAAGCATACCATATAACAAATTGGTCAACAAGGCTACACATAGATTCTTGAAAAATAAGTTTCAAAGTCTTATAAAAATACCCCAATGGTGAGGAATACATATGGTGACACCATAGCCCCATGGATCACCTCAATCCCATCCTCAAACAGTGGGTTCTAGGACCAAACCAATGTCCCTTTGGGAACCCAATACCAAAGTCTTAATTGAATATTCATACCCACTACCCATTATGGAGATTCATCTCACATCATACCCAGGAGAGAAAATTACAATTAGCCACATACCCCCTTATTCTAATTGAAAAGTCTATGAAAAACATGTAGGCTATTCCGGTAACCCATCTCATATCTCGAGATTGGTCAATGTTTCCCACTAACACATCAAGAACCATTTATACAAGGATACATAATCATTAGAGGAATATAAACATCCCATGTGCTTCCTATAACTCATTCTAGGTCTAAGCACATGACCACTACCGTTGTCTATCTTATGGGTGTCATGATCCTTGAAACTCCACCCAATTTTTTCTGTTGGTTTTAAAATATTAAACCCAAGACCATGACTAAATATCCCAGGTTCTTCCTATAACATGTAGGTTTTTTCTCTTGTGTGTATTGGTGTTGTGGTTTGAGTGAGTAATAAATTCTAAATTTTGAATACCCTTATGTGTGTTGGTGTTTTGGTTTGAGTGAGGAATGAATTCTAAATTTGGAATACTCTTATGAGTGTTATTGCATTTCCTACAAAATGTAGGCCTTTTCTCTTATAGGTGTTATTGAATTTGAATTTCTAAATCTCTAAATTTCTAAATTTTGGAATGAATTCAAAATTTTGAATACTTTGGATGAGGATTTTTTATTGGTGTTGTTGCAGGTCTGGAGAGGGGTTGTTGTGTTGTTGCAGGTCTGGAGAGGGGAGAGGGGCCTTTTGTTGTGGAGCTGAGCAATTGTATACCAATGGTTTCAAAATCATTGGTATAGATACTATAATATAACTATACCAACAGTTTGTTATAAACATTGGTATAGGTTTATACTAATGGTTATAACAAAACTGTTGGTATAGCCTTATGGCTTTCCATATACCGTTTATACAAACGGTTTATAACTGTTGGTATAAGTGTAACACACATATACCAACGTTTTACAAAACTTTGGTATATGTTATACTTTAACACACATATAACAATAGTTTGTAGCAAACCGTTGGAATACCTTCTATTTTGACACCTATACCAATGGTTTTCACTGAACTATTGGTATAGGCCTGTTGTCACGCCTTACATGGCCACGGTTGAGGGAACCATTGATATACTATATACGAATGGTTTCCAGTCCTTTACCAGTGGTTTACAATAGTTGGTAAAGTGTAAAATTCTAGTAGTGATTCATTCTATCTATACTTGCATCTTAGTATAAATTTAGAATTATTGCTTCACATGTCATTATTTTTAATAATAAAAATCCAAAAAAGATTTTAATAACTATTATTTAATAAAAAAACCACAAAAGAGATAGAATATGTGAAATAGATAAAGACAGTGAACTACATTAAGAAGGATGTTCAAGAGAGATGACCATGGTCTGCCACTGTGCTGCACTAGGAAAAATATAATTATTTTTGTCCACACCCAAAGACAGGTGTGCGCCAAAAATGAAGCTATTTTCGGGGAGCCAATCATTAGTTCATTTTCTTATTCTATTTTGACATCTTATTTATATTTCATTTCATTTAAAAAACTAAAAAAATATTTTCCAGATTTATTCAAAATCAGAATATTATGCATGGAAAAATTACTCATAGGTGCAGCAAAAACAAGAAGATGATTATGAATATTTTAGAAGAGCTCAGGTGCCTGAACATCGAAAAAGCAATGAACAACTAACTAGAAAGGCTGATAGAGATTTTGATTATGTTCATGCATTAATAGAGCAACCCAACCCTATACTGGAGAATGAACCTGAGAAAGTGGTGACAGAAATTTCACCACTTATATTTGAAATTGAAGAACCTAAGGAGGAAAGGGAGGAAGACGTACCTAATGATCTATAATTGGGAGATCAAAATTTTTTGGATTAATTATTGATTAAATATGAGGACTACCTGACCTACCCATACAATACAAAGAAGAAGATTCAACACCACAAAAGGAAGAAACCACCCAAGTGGTGGAATTTGAAGTCAAGATGGTGGAGTTCGACTACCTGCCTCCATCCTCAGAGATTCTACACCAAGAGGAACTTACCACTAAGGCATAGATTGATGTTGAACCAAATCAGGGAGTTAAATCATTCATTGACTCTATCCCTTCTAATTTTACTGAATCTAAATTCTACATCACTCCTTGTGGTTTTGATTATACAGAATCAAAAAATCTCAGCTATGCCTTGGTGGATAAAGAAGAACCTAGATGTGCACATGCTGAGGAACATATGGATCTCCCTGGATATGTTTAATATTTATTGAAGGATTTTCATAAAGAGATACTAGTGGATTTCCCTAAGGAAACCATGAAAAAATCTTCTTACTTTGATGGGTAAGAATTTGATCTCGATACTTCATGTTTTAATATTATTCAAATAGAATTACACTTTGACTTTCCCATTGACTATTATTTTGATAAAGCATGCCTTAAGGGACCAATGGATAGAGAATAAGAGGTTTCACAAGTAGTAACCAAGAAGGAGGATGATTCATACATTATCCTAACCCCACCACGCAAGATGTACCTCATTTTAAGGGGGGTGGGGATATGGTGAAATCTATCCCTGGATCATTACTCACCCTGAAGGATGAAGCACAAGGTGGGAAAATGCACATGTAGTGGTTAAAATCAAATATGCTTCATCCACTATCAGACTATGGATAATTGCCGGTACTACCCTCTAGAGGTAGTCAAAATTCAGGGACAACTTAATAGATAATACTAAGATTTATGTTTACTTGCATACTAGGAATTCAAATGTCATTTTATTTTCATTGAAATAATTTAGCATGTGGACCCCTCCCTCTGTTAATTTTAAGCTTAAATCAATTGATCATTGTGATTAATTGAGTAATTTTATTTTGTAGGATCATAACGGTAGAAGGAAGCCCCAGACAGTGAATTGGAAAGACCATGTTTCATGGAAATAGGGTGTTCAATTTTAGTTTTTTATCTTTTAAACTCTCCACATTATTGTCCATAACATGTTTTGTGATATAAAGATAAAATTGCATGCCCAAACACGAATTCATGTTTTACATAACTTATTTAGGAGACATGAGTTTCTTAGGAATCCTATGATGCCATGTTTTAGATTTAAATGATGATATTATTAGATGATTGAAATTAATAATTGAATTTTTAAAATTAATCATGGATATTGAAGTAATGAATCAGGATTTGAAGGAATTAATTGATTCATTTAAATGAAATTTCCCAACCATCCTTCATTCATTGAATTTATGAAGTTGATGTGAATTGATTTATTAGTCATGCCATGAGTGATTTTCTAGTGTTATATTTCCCATTCTCGAGAAGATTTCTAGACCAAGTATTTCCTATTTATTCTTGAGCATATTTCTTGAGTAATCATGGGAAATGTAACCAACCATAACTTGTATCGAATCATGTCAAATCTATGACTGTGCAGAAACACATTTAAAATTATTGAGGCATCCTTTTAAAAGATAATTTTCCATAAAAGAATACCTTTACATCAATACTTCTTTTAGAAGATGGAGACAATGAATGACCTTTATAGGAATGAGTCATGTTTCATGCCATTTGAGGGCGGCCGGCTGGTCCGAGGGCAGCAGCCCGACCCGAGGGCGGCGGCCCGATCTGAGGGCAGCGGGCTGGTCCGAGGGCAGCGACCCGGTGTGAGGGAAACACCCCGACTCGAGGGAGGCAGCCTGCTCCGAGGGCTGCGGCCCAGTTTATTCTGATGCGGGGTTAGGGGGTGTAACCCCCCAGTCACCCGGATTCCCGAAAGGACCAAAGTCCATTCTGTTGGTGATGTGGCAGTGTCGTGTGGGCGCTTCGGAACCCTCCATATGTGGGTTTGGCCTCCTCCATATCTTACATTCATCGGCGGCGTGACGGTCGTGTCGCCTTCCTTCCTTCGGTTGGCCGTCCTGCCGGCTGCCCACTCCATTCGCCGCGGCTGACGTTTCGTGACTCTCCTCTTACGGTGTGCATCGACAAGTTCGCAGTCTTCTGAGGTGGTGAAAAAATAACTTTTTCACCCGACCTACTGCGGTCGAAGTTATGCCTCTTTTAAGTGAATCTCTGTGCTGGGGGTTCCTCAATCCACTCATATTTTTAAGCCGAACAATAGTTCAAAAGTTAGAAAACGCCGCTCACGCATTTACTGAATGTACCCTAAAAAAGTAAGGAAAATTATTAATAGTCACCATAAACCCACGCCGGCTGAGGTTAGGATCTACCTAATTGAAACACACCCCAACGAACCCAACGGTACTCTCAGATTTCCAATCCGAGTTACCATTTCAAATTTATGGATTTTACAATAAAATAATTGTCACTTAATTATTTTATTTACGGCCAAAAACTAACTTTCACTGGTGGCCCACACCGGCCAAAGTTAGTATCATCCTAAAGAGAGAATACCCTCACAAGCTCAGTGGTGGTCTCAGATTTTTATTCTGAGTTACTATTCGTGAGTTATAAGAATTTGAAAAATAAAATAATTTTATTTAATTATTTTATTTATGGTTATTCCATTTTCAGGTTTTCTCACAGGAGGCCCGCACTGACTAAACATAAGTAGCGCATAGGGTAAACCCTCCATTCTGAGCACAACAATGCCCTCAGATTTTTAATTTGAGTAACCATTTAAGAATTATTCTACTTTTTAGGAAAACATCTTACGTGTGCTAATAAAATCTTAACAAAACATTTAAGGATCATTCTGGGCACCCTGGGCCTCAGAATCACACACCGTCAAATTTTCGGTCTCAAAATAATTCCATATAATTAAAAAAATTATATGGAATTTCCAAGACATTATAATAGTTGTCCTGTTAACTACCTCAAAAAAATAATTGAGGATATCATGGTATCAAAAGCTTGGTCTTATGTTCGAATGAAGCTTGAATATTCTTACTAAACATAAGTTTATTCCTAGATTACAAAGGTATCCTTTACATTTTGGGAGCATTATTATTTTTGAAACCAACATTGGTTGAATTTTGTGATGTCAACAATGAGTGGCAAGGATATCTTAGAGTTGATCCATTCCAATATTTGGCAATCACTGTTTATATCCCTGGGAAGAAAAAGGACCTTTGTATGATTCATTGATGATTATTCCATGAGATGTTTGGTATACCCAATCAAGATAAAATCAAGTGTTTTTAAAGTCTTCCAAACATTCAAAGTCTGGATGAAGATGGAATCTTGAAATAAGATCATGTGTTTGAGGATTGAAAGTGGTGGAAAATGTTCATGTGAGGATTTTGATAGTGTTTTCTCAATTAGAAGGCATCAAGAGACAATTCATGGTGTCGTACACTCCTCAACAAAATGGAGTGGAAAAGTGGGTGAAAATAACCTTGTTGGATAGAACAAGGGAGATATTTAAGACTGTAGGGATTTTCAAGAAGTTATGGGATAAAGTAATGAAGATCACATGTTTTGTGATCAATAGAATTACTTTTGTGATGATTGATATGAAAACACAATTGAATATGTGGAGTGTTAAACCTACTGACTATGCTTGGTTACATACTTATGGAGGTCATGTATCTGTATTGATTAATGATTAGGAAAGATTGAAGTTGGATTCGAGATCCAATGAATGTACATTCATAGGATACGTTGATGGAGTGAAGGGTTATTGTACGTGGTACCCCACTACCCATAGACTTATCATCAGCATGGATGTCATATGTCTAGAAGATAAGGTGCAAGTGATGATTAATGGGGACTTGAAGAAAGAGAACACAAATACTATAATAGTTGGGGTGGAAGAAAAATCCATAGAAGAAATAATTTACTTATAGGAGCATGATGATCAAGTTCTGATTAATTTTGGACTTTGACGATCAAATCAAGATTAAATAGAACCAATATGGCAGTCATAATTTATCACTAGGAGAAATATTTTGTAATACATATTGATGGAGGACGGTGATCCATATTATTTTTTTGGAGGTGATGTGGTGTTCAGAAATATCCACATGGATGGAAGCAATTCAGGAGAAACTTGATTCCATTCACAATAACAAGACTTGATATATTGACCCATTAACTCATGGAAGGAAGAAAATCAGTAAAAATATGTTCTTTATGATCAATTGGGATGAAAAGGAATAATTTTAATGATATCATGCAAGACTGGTGGAAAAAGGATATGCATTGGGAGAAGTTATTGATTTCAAGGACATATTTTCTCCCATTGTTATAATAACGATTGTTCAGATAGTTATGGGGATGTGTGCAATATATAGTTTAACTCTAGAGTAGCTAGATGTGAAGATAACTTTTCTACATGGTGATATTGATAAATAAATATATATTTTCGAATCAGATTGTTTTTCAAAATAAGGATAAGTGAAAATGGTTTTTAGGATGAGAAAAAGTTTTAATGGTATTAAGCAGGCACCAAGGTGTTGGTACAAGAGATTTTATTCCTATATCATGAGATTTGGACACAAAATACTTCATTCAGAAACTTGTGCATATTTCATGGGTTCAGATGGTAATGATTTTATCATTCTTCTATTGTATGTGGATGACATGTTGATAGTTTTCATGGGAGTATGATATGAAGGAATTAGAACCAAAAAATAATATCATGGGATACAGAATTAATGAAGGGTATGATTTAGCAATCAAAAAAGAATTTCTTGAGGAATATCTTGAAATACTTCCACATGCGACATTATAAGCCTATATTTACCCCACATACTATTAATTTTATTTTATCCTCTATGATGAATCCTAACAGTAATAATAGTGAAGTATAGAGGATGGAGATGTCTCAATTACCTTATGCACCAATAGTGGGTAGTATGATATTACCTATGGTTTATATGAGACCAGAAATTGCACATGTAGTGGGAGAAGTTAGTTGTTATGTAGAGAATTAAATACGGGATCAATGGAACATATTAAAGAAGACCCTTAGATACATCAAGGAGATCTCATATGTTGTATTATGTTATTGAGAATCAAATTTCACTATTAAAGCCTACGTAGATTCAGATATTGTAGGTGATTATGACCAACGAAAATATACTTTGGGTTATGTGTTTAATTTTATTGGATGAGCTGTGAGCTGGAATTCAAAGTTTTAGTCTGTTATATATTTATCCACGACTAAGGTAGAGTACATGAAAACTACACATGCTTGCAAAGAAGTGATTTAGACGTGAAGGTTTCCAGAGGATCCCAGACAATGACAGAAGTATATCCAATTTATTTGTAACATTCATAGCACCTTGAAAATTAAAAGGAATCTATCTTTTCATTCCAAGATAAATCACATTATGGTACAATATCACATTTTTTGAGATGTGGTGGAGGAAGGAAGAGTGGATATGCAAAAAATTTATATTGAAGAAAATTAGGTTAATTTTATGATGAAGTTTATTAACTTTGTTAAGTTAATATAGTATAAATAATCAATCGTAATTATAGATATAAGACAAAACGGTTGGAATATAGAAAATATCTGTGGAAACATTATTTATCTATTTGGCCTATATGCATGGTGCAGGGGTACCAAGATTCTACTATGATAAAATTGGATTATAAAAGATATTTGATAAATAGTGAAACATAACCATATAAGAAAAAGTCACATGAGGAAAATATACAATTTTTTAGGTTCTTGAAATGCCAGGACTCATAGTAGAACCAAGTTGGGGATTCATCATATACTGTGCACCTTGGAAAAACACGAACAACACACACAACATAGAACCAATGAATAATCAAATACAAGGCATAGATAACAGATAGAAAAGAAGAAGAATACCATACAAAGTCCCCTTACTAGGGATAAATCTCTCCTATGTGTTTTCATAGATCCTATATGTAATTAGGTCTTGTTGTTAGGGTCATCGAGATTGTACTCCTATATAATCGTCATTTCCATCTAGGTAAAAGGAAAACCACAGAACACTAGGACCTCATCAACACTCCTCACCAAGCATAGATGAGGATGATAAAAACTTATCTAGATCACTATTTTTTCTTTTGTAAGTCAAGGAATCCCACCAGTTCTCCTTCATCTACTCTTCTCCCTCGAGGAAAACTAGAGCTCCCAAAACCATATAGATTTTTCTCCCAACTAAATCTCCCAAAAGTGGAGAGGTAGATTACAAATCGGGGAGTCATTCTAGTAGGGGTAGATGAATACTAGAGAATATAACCAAGGATATGAAAAATCTAGATAAGTGTCCCAACATAACCACTTAAACAACAAAATAAGGGCATATGACATCAAAGGATAAGCTATCAAGGGTCACCCATAGATCAAGCCAATCCATTTCGCGAAGAATAAAAAAAGGGAGGAATAGAAAACCATAGGATCATAAGGATCAATGGATCAACACCAGGTATGAGGATGACATATATCAAATGGGAAAGCATACCAAGGCTAATGGCACATTCCAAATGTATAAATCGATCAAAAGGCCCACATGAACTAATAAAAGAAGCTCAGGATCAATAATACATAAATCCAACATATAAACATACCAAAAATTATACGTAAATGAATATTATGGCAAGTAAAAAAACAATGTGTAACACCCCAAATTTTGGGTATCATATAATGATGATATTAGAAACTTACTTTTGTTAAAGCCCTTTTCGCCAAACAAAAATTTAAAGGATAAACATAAGGCACTTTATTTAAATATGTACACCATAGTGACTACAATACATAGAGAACAAAAGAGTAATCATGATAACCAAGTATACATATTAAAAACCCTATTAGAACTACTGGAAGACCCCCAATCACCACAATGAGGCCCAGTAAGTAAAAGAGATCCTTCGAGTCAACTAAAGCAAAAAACATCACCACTGCGATCCTAAAAACCATGCTAAGCATCAGCAGAATTGGAAGCACAATCTTCTTCCTTTTGATTTTTAGAACACCATATGGTTTGGATTTATAAAACACTTTTTCGACCATTTCTCTAGTGACCATTGGAAGCTAATGGTTATAAAAAAATTAGATCTTGGATCTTTTTTAGGATAAGTGATCTTATTTAAATATTAGTTAGTTTCCAAATAATTGAGTTATGATTAAGGTTATAATTAAACCATCATTTATGAAATCTAAAAGAATATGGTCTAAAACATCGTTTCACCCATAAGTGATTTTGAAAAGAATTAAGGAATTCAAATCACTTTGTGAATTTATAAAATACAATGTAACGATATTAATTTCTTAAATAATGTAATAAACTATGTTTACGTTTTTCAAATTAAATTATATTTTTATTGAACTATGTTTTCGAGGATACTAGTATATAAATTATAATGAAGGTTTATTAAAATTTCCTTTTTGTAACTTTTTGAGATAAAAAAAGGGGTTTAGTATTTTTAATTTTAGAAATACTTCTAACTAAAAAAAAGTTTTATTATTATTCATTAATGTTTAAGAATATAAAATTCTATATAGTTTTTATAAATTTATTGTTTCCTCTTCTTAAAATGTTATTTTAGTGTAGATTTTTTAAAAACAATTGACCCACTAGGGCCAACCATTTTTTTCTAGGGCCGAGGGAGGTAGCTCACTTGAAGTGGCTGATCCTGACCCTCAGCCCCAAGCCAAGGTCGGCCCGAGCTCGGGCAGAGGTTCCCCAAAGGGCGCTCAGGAGCGAGCAGAAGCGCATAGGCGCATCTGTGTGGGCGTGAGGCCGTGACGAGTTCTGGGTAGGCCTAGGCATACTGGTGGGAGCCCCTGTATAGGGCCCCATTCATGGGTGATGTGTGATTTTTGAGCACTCATTGGGAGGCCCTAGGTTATAAGGGAGGCGAAAAACACTCTCTGTTTCGATGTGGGAATATGTTTTTTTGAGAGAAAACGTGATCTGTACCATTGGATCGCATCGCGCGCGATCTGGGCCGTTGTTTCCGATCCCACGATCGACCCTCAGCGACTGCGTCTCTCTCTGTGGTTTTTGTCAACCGTTCGATCTGGCGTGATCTAATCATGGTCTCTCGAGGTTTTTCAATTTCCACGTCGAAGTTAGACCATCCAATGAAACTTAGATATAATCCAAGCCGCTAAATTCTTTTAAAACAACAGACACATCTCATCCCTTGGTTCGATGTTGGGATCGATCTAGACCATCCATTTTTTCCAAGAATTTCCCCTAGCCACGTCTTCTTCTAACTCCACAAATGGTTTACACCAGTAACCCTACCCTATGGCACACCCCTTCTTTTCTTCACCTCTAACCACCGGGGACGACCATGTCACCTCGTTTTCTTCACGCACGACACCCACCATTGAATGTAATGCAAGTTGATACGTTTTTGCATGGAAGGTGGTGTGTGAGATTTTGTATATAAATAATTGAGACCTCTCGGTTCTTCTCTCCCTTTCAAGTCTCTTGCCAGACCAGCCAACCCTCCCTGAAGTCATCGTTTCCCTAGTTTTTAAAGTGAGGTATTTTATTTTTTCCTTTTTTTTCTTCTTTGAGAATATATAAACTTATATATTCAATATATATATATATATATATTAACATTACGGTTCAGTCCAAACGTTCTTAAATGTTGAACCTAGGCCTTCAGGTTCTCTTGCATTCAAATAGCTTAAAGAATGTAAGGATTATACCTAGCCTTGTTTTGTTGTTTTGAAAATATATATACACTTTTGGTTATATATATATACGTTGGTTGTATGCAGGAATGGGCATAACCTTTATACTTCGATTATATGTATGAAGTTTGTGTATAATTTTTCATGCACTGCACATATTCATATATACTTATCTTCATATTAAAATAATAAATAAATTTTGAAAATGTTATATATATGATCCGGTTTTAATAAAATTATTTTTTTGTAGGTTTTAATAATCAAATTTTTATGACTAAGGGCATGACCTGCCCTATTCAAAACATTGTTGAACTAATATTCATGGAGGATTAACACAAATGGGTGTGCTAATCATTCAGTTTGAGTTCGGGTACATACATATATTTTATATGTTGCATGAACCTTGATTTCAGTTGTTAAGGTCCGTACACATTATGTCTTGAGTATAGGTGGAGTTTTAAAAACATAAGAAATAGGTTATTAAACAAAACATATATCCACATTTAAGAGTAACTTATTTGTTTTCCCTATCTTTTAAATGATGTTGCTTATGGTGATGATTCATTCTTTCTATCATGGACATTATTCAATATTAAGAAAAGGCTTAAAAATATTGAATGTTTTAGCATGTGAAAGCTAAAATCCCTACTTGAGATTTTTGGTTCACCTTGTAATTAATTGGATTATAGAATTTTAGAATTTCAAGAACAAACTTCCATGTGATAAATTCTAGTTTTCTGTTCTTTCAGTTTCTTAGATGTCAATGTTTGTGCCATAATCTACCTTTCTTCTTTCCTTTTATAATGGTCATATGATTTTTATCTTGGTTTTTAATCATCTAGATGCATGTATCACTTATAAGATATGTAAATTCAACTACTATGACCAACTATGAATGAACTATTCAAGGTGGTATGGGACATCATGAATATACAACCCCTTTTAAGTAATGTATTGATTTATTTGGCTCACATGAAAGTAAATACAAATTAAGGGTACGCCCTAATTGTGCTGCAATGCATTGGGTAAAGAATTAATCTCTAGATATTACAAGCTTCACGATACCCTGGTAAATAACCTCGGTAATTTTTCTTTATTGACACCTTGGGGATGGACCTCGGTGATATGTTCATGAATGTCTAAATGAAATGTTGAAGCCACATATTCATGTCATGTTACATGTTCTTTTCAAGATGATATTCCTATTACTTCACTACTCTTACCCTTATGTTTTTATCAAGTTCATATTCATGTCACAAGTAAAAGTTTGGGGCATGATTAATGTAAAATAGTAACCAACATATGAAATTGAAGTTTTTTTCCTTCACGCGCAACTATTATTAAGTATTAATCTTAATGGTTTTATTTGTGCTTAAACATTCATACGTCATACTTGTTCAGGATATATTTTACTACCCCCTTTTGAAAATGTCATTATTGATTCATGTATTCTTTGAAAATATTAGTTGAGAACTTTTTTGTTATGTTACATGTGTTAATGTTTTCTATAAGAGAATGATATTTGGGTATGTTTTTAAAAAATGCTTTCAAATGTTTCATTGGTTTATTTTAAACCCCTTACTGGGCTTTCTTATTCTCACCCTACGTTTTGAATTTTAAATTTTCAGTTAACAACTTTTATCAGATGAAAAATTTCTGAAGTTACTGGTTTCCCAGATCCCTAACCAAACTCAATCCTCTGTATGGGACGTGATGTGTGTTTATGAGTGCATGTTTCTATTTAAAAATGACACATCATGTTTAGAAGGAACCGAATCCTAGTTTTTCGGGGGTCAGGTCTTCACAATTTGTAATAGAGGATTCATTTTGGATAACTCTAGAAAGCCAGAACTGAAACAAAGAAAAATATACTTCAGCATTACTAAAATTGAGTTATCTTAATTTTCAGATGGACAACGAAGGTACTAATCATTTTCCTCTTCCCAATGAGGCCTTAGAATTAATAATTTCCATAGCCATCCATGAATATTTTATAAACTATTACCATATTCATATGTCGTGTAGACATCTCTATGATGTGTCCAACTCTCCCCGAGTATTTCAACTCCACCAAAGAGCAGGTCTGGATTACATCATTATGATGCAAGCCCAGTTTCCATATTACACACGATGGGGGAAGTACTACGAGGGACTTTTTAGATGCTTCACCATATCCAAAGGTGTCTTGTCCCTCATGGCTTTCCAAGAGGCTACTTTAGAGGGAGATCTCCACGCATCATACATGTGTCAAGTCTTCTCCTATGGCCATTTTGGTCAAATGATGGACATTGGAATCCTTGAATACAAAGCCTCTCGTTCTGTGTATAGACAACATGTACATAGGGATGTCTCACTGTTGTACACCCCACATGTCAGACTATGGAGATACAATAAGTGCTCCCACTACATCAAACCAGATTGGTCTGGTTGCATATAGTTTAGGGAGATAGAGAGTTTCGAGCTTGTCTTTTGAATTCGTGTGTTAGGGAACTGAGGAAACTATTTTCCCCGTTTTATGTTGTGCACCTATAGTTATATAAAGAACATATTTTGTTATCTCTTATTTCTTATGTATTTACTTTGTTTATACTTTTGGATGGATTTCAAGTGATTGATCTCTCATTTTAAACATTCAAATGGAAGGACAAACCCACATGTCGTCTCTTTCTACTGATATACTGGCTATTATTGCAATTAAAACATCTGAAGATGAGTATCGTCCCTTCATAAACCTGCGAGGAACGTGCAAGAAATTGTTTGAGGTAACAAATGGTCCAGGGATTCTCTGAACCTATCAATGTTATGCTTCCATATATTACTGCATAGGCTCAGTACAATTGGCCAAGCGTAAGTGGGGAGGAAAATACCACGAAGGGCTCTTCCTGTGTTTCACCCTAGGCTGGAACTACACAACCAGAGTAAAATTTCAAGAGGGTGCTTTAGAGGGATATCTTTATGTGACATGCATGTACCAACTCCTCAGTGTTAGCCTAAACGACAATGTCTATAACTTAGATGTTCTTAATTGAGAAATAATTCGACAAGTCCTTCGTACGTTGGTCCATATGGACATTTCCAAACTTTGTACCATTCGAGCCTCCCTCTGGAATCCCGAGTGCGTGGTGCATGAGTTCAACCCCTTCTGCCCGAAGTGTATCTGGATCAGAGAACAAGAGGATTTGAGCATCAATTTGGGTGTTCCGCTGAATGCACCTATGGATCCTCTACGATGGGGGATATGGTAGGAACAAATGAGAGCTTCCTCGTAGAATGTTTGTATGAAAGGAATTTCAGGGATGCAATTCATTGATGGGGGGAGTAATGCAACACCCCGAATTTTGGGTATCATATAATGATGATATTATGCATTAACTTTTGTTAAATCCCTTTTAATAGAACAAAAATTTAATGGATAAACATAAGGCTCTTTATTTAAATAGGAACACCGTAGTGTCTATAATACACTGGGATCAAAAGAGTAATCATGCTAACGAAATATACCTATTAAAAACCCTATCAGAACTACTAGAAGTCCCCCAATCACCACAACGAGGCCTAGTAAGTAAAGGTGAACCTTCGAGTCAAATAAAGAAAAAAAAATCACCACTGTGATCATAATATCCATACTGAGCATCAGCGGAATGGGAATCACCATCTTCTTACTTTTGAGTTTTAGGACACCGTAAGGTTTGGTTTTATTGGACACTTTTTTCAACTGTTTCTCTAGTGATCGTTGCAAGCTAATGATTATAAAAAAATAGTTGTTGGAACTTGTTAGGATAAATTAACTTATTTAAATATCAATTAGTTTCCAAATAATTGAGTTATGGTTAAGGTTATAATTAAACCATCATTTATAAACTATAAAAGGATATGGTGTAAAACATCATTTCACCCTTAAGTGATTTTGAAAAGAATTAAGGAATTCAAAAGACTTTGTGATTTTTTGAAATACAATGTAATGATTTTCATTTCATTAATAATTTTATAAAATATGTTTAAGTTTTTCAAATTAAATTATGTTTTGATTGAACTGAGTTTTTGTGGATACTAGTATATAAATTTTAATGTAGGTCTATTAAAATTTCATTTTCATAATTTTTTGAGATAAAAAAGGGGTTTAGTATTTTTAATTTTAGAAATACTTCTAACTAAAACTAGTTTAATTTGTATTAATTAATGTTTAATAATATTAAATTATATATAGTTTTAATAAATTGATAGTTTCCTCTTCTTAAAACATTTTTTAGTGTAGATTTTTCAAAAACAAATTGGCCCACTAGGACCAGTACTTTTTGGCTAGGACCGAGGGAGGCATCTCACACGATGTTGCTGAGATTGACCCTCAGCCCCAAGCCATGGCCGACCCGAGCTCGGGCAGAGGCTCCTCGAAGGGCGCTCAAGAGCGAGAAAGAGCGCATAGGTGCACCAGGGCAGGCGTGAGGCCATGGCGGGGTCTGGGTAGGCCAAGGCCTACGGGCGGGAGCCCATGTATAGGTCCCCCTTCGTGGGTGTTGTTTGATTTCTAAGCACTTGTTGGGAGGCCCTGGGTGATAAGGGAGGCGAAAACCACTCTCCATTTCGAAGTGGGAAGCAGTTTTTTGGGAAAAACGTGATCTGGACCATTGGATCGCGTCCCGCGTGATCTGGGCCATTGTTTATGATCCTGTGCTCGACCCTCAGTGATCGCGTCTCTATCCGTGATTTTTGTCAACCATTCGATCCGGAACGATCTAATCGTGGCCATTCAAGGTTCTTAAATTGTCTCGTTGAACTTAGACTGTCTGATGAAACTTAGATGTAATCTAAGCCGCTCAATTATTTTAAAATAGCAGATGCATCTCAACCCTTCGATCGACATTGGGATCGATCTGGACCGTCTGTTTTTTCCTGGAATTTCCCCTAGTTGCGCCGTCTTCATCCTCCATTCATGGGTTACACCAGTAACCCTACCCAATGGCACACCCCTCATTTTCATCACCTCTGACCATCGGGGACTACCATGTCTCCTTGTTTTATTCAAGCACGACACCCCCCATTGAATGCAATGCAAGTGGGAACGTTTTTGAATGGAAGTTAGTGTGTGAGATTTGGTATATAAATAATCGAGACCTCTCCATTCTTCTCTCCCGTTCAAGTCTCTAGAAAGCCTGACCAAACCTCCTTGAAGTCCTCCATTCCCTAGTTTTTAAATTAAGGATTTTTAGTTTTTCCTTATTTTTCTTCTTTGAGAATATATACACTTTTATATTTGAAAAAAATATATTTTTTTAATCTTACAGTTCAGTCTAAACGTTCTTAAATGTTGAACCAAGGACTTTAGGTTTTCTTTCATTCAAATAGCTTAAATAATGTATGTATTATACCTAGCCTCATTTTGTTGTTTTAAAAATACATATACACTTTTGGTTATATGTATATACGTTGTTTATATGCAAGAATGGGCATGACCTATCTACTTCGGTTATATGTATGAAGTCTGTGTATAATTGTTCATGCACTGCACAAATTCACATACACTTAATTTCATATTTAAATAATAAATAAATTTTGAAAATTATATATATATGATCAGGTTTTTATAAAAATATTTTTTTGTAGGTTTTCATAAACAAATTTTTATGACTAAGGGAATGACCTACCCTATTCAAAATGTTGTTGAACAAAAATTCATAGGGGATTAACACACATGGGTGTGACAATATTTCAGTTTGAGTTCGGGTCTATACATATATTTTATATGTTTCATGAGCCTTGATTTCAGTTGTTAAGGTCCTTACACATTAAGTCTCGAGTTTAGGAGGAGTTTTAAAAACATAAGAAATAGGGTGTTAAACAAATCTTATATCCACATTTAAGAGTAACATATTTTTTTTCCATATGTTTTAAATGATGTTGCTTATGGTGAAGATTCATGCTTTCTATCATAGACATTATTTAGTATTATGCAAAGGCTTAACAATATTGAATGATTTAGCATGTGCAAGCTCAAAACCCTACATGAGATTTTTGGTTCACCTTGTAATCAATTGGATGATAAAATTTTAAAATTTCAAGAACAAACATGCATGTGATAAATTCTAGATTTCTCCTCTTTCAGTACCTTAGATGTCAATGTATGTGCCATACTCTGCCTTTCTTCTTTCCTTTTAATAACAGCCAGATGATTTTTAGATTGGTTTTTAATCATCTAGATGCTTTTCTCACTTATAAGATATGTAAATTCAACTAATATGACCAACTATGAATGAAACATTCAATGTGGTATGGGGCATATCGAATATAAAACCTCGTTTAAGTAACTTATTTATTTATGTGGCTCACATAAAAGTAAAGACATATTATGGGTGCACCCTAATAGCGCTCCAATGCATTGGGTAAAGAATTAATCTCTAGAGATTACAAGCTTCACGATACCCTGGTGAATAACCTCATTAATTTTTCTTTATTGACACCATGGTGATGATCCTCAGGGATATGTTCATGAATTTATAAATGAAATGTTAAAGCCACATATTCAAGTCGTGTTACATGTTATTTTTCAAGATGATATGCCAATTCTTTCACTACTCTTGCCCTTATGTTTTTATCAACTTCTTGTTGATGTCACAAGTAAAAGTTCGGGTCATAATTCGTGTAAAATAGTAACCAACATATGAAATTGATGTTTTTTCCTTCACATGTAACTCTGATTAAGTATTACTCTTAACGGCTTAATTTGTGCTTAAACATTCATGCGTCGTACTTGTTTAGGATATCTTTTACTAACCCTTTTTGAAAATGTCCAAATTGATTCATGTATTCCATGAAAATCATAGTAGAGCACATTTATGTTATGTTACATGTGTTACAATTTTCTATAAGAGAATTTTATTTGGATAAGTTTTTAAAAAATTATTTCAAAAGTCTCACTGGTTTATTTTAAACCCATTACTAGGCATTCTTATTCTCACCCTACGTTTTGAATTTTAAATTTTTAGGTAACAACTTTCATCATATGAAGCATTTCTGAAGTTACCGGTTTCCCAGAGCCTGAACTGATCTCGGTCCTCTATATGGGACATGATGTGTGTTTATTAGTGCATGTTTTTGGTTTAAAATGAAACATCATGTTCAGAAGGTACTAAATCCTAGTTTTTATGGGGTCGGGTCTTCACATAATTCTTGGAATTAAAATCATTTAATTTACAATATTGACTGAATAAAGTTAATAAATCTCCACATTGTAGATGAAATGCATTAAGATAAACACCCGATGTCCCTACATCACCTGTAACACCCCAAGATTTTACAGTATGTCAATTCTTAAATAAATTCATTTTTTTGATAGATTATGTTGTCTTCAATACCAAAATATATTTATGCTACACACAACAATGAGTTGGTTTTCGTTACATACAAGACTGAGTTTACCAAACAACAGTATATTATTAAAATATTATTATTTAATATAATTAAATATAACATAGCCATTAAGTTAGAGGTTATGAATAGTATTAACTAACTTATGAAAATATATGGATCAATTCATTGGTTCTAAATTAATAAAAAATTAATATAGTAACCAACTGAATATATATGTGATGTTTTTTTAAAGAACTATTTTTATGCTCACAACGTCATTTTATTCTAATAAATTAAATTAATTACTATTATAGAATGATATTAATGAAATATATATATATATATATATATTATATTATGTTATTTTTTTTGATATTCATATAATATATTAGAGAGGTATAAGATAATAACAAACCCAATATTACACGTAAACCTGTTTTTTTATAAAAATAGTTTTATCATATTTTAATGGAGAACCTATTTTAAATCCAATTTTTGACAATTTTATGAGTCCTATTTGAAAAAATAAGCTTTATCTTTTAAATATAAATATAAAATTTTATGTTAGTTAAATTTTTGTTATTTTTCTGATAAGTTTCATGTTTTGATGAATAGTGAAAAATACTAAATTTTAATTGAAAAAAACTTTTTTTCATCAAAATAATTTATAGTGTTAAATTATATTATTGATTTTTTTGAAGTATAAAAAAATTAATTTTATAATTTAATACAATTTTACAATGAATTTAGATATAAAAATGTTTCAATATTTTGTAGGTTTAAACTTTAATAACTCGTTTTCTCACGCCATCAACAAGATAAATTTTAAATTAATTACTACAAATTATATGTTTTGAATTATGAAAAATGGATTCTATATTTGGAATTAGTGGGTCCAAATTATGTAAATAGGTTTCTTCAATTTTTGGTCATATGAATAGTAAAATTCAGTAATATTTAAATTCCCACAGTTAAGGGTAAATTAGGTAATTATGTATATAAATGATATTATAAAATTACCCCAAAACTTTTACTAATTTCATTTAATGAGTGGTTTTCTACCAAAATCATCATTAGGCCGAAATTATACTCTTTTTAAGCCACTTGGATGAGAATAAGACATTTATTATATTTTATTTAAAGATAAGTTAAAAATGTCATACTCATGTATTTAATAAGTATTACATTTTTAATACAAGTATATAGAAAATAGAAATTAGACTATACATATTAATTTTAAAGATAATAAATTTATCTTCAACATGATAATTTATTTAAAATTTTAAAAGTAGAAATAATTTAATTAAATGCTTTCATAATAACGACATAGTAATTGTTTAATTAATGAAAATAAAAATTAAATGATATTAAAAAAATTAAAATAAATAAACTTTGACATAATTAATGACATCCATGAATTTTATGGATAATTTAGAAATGTTAGTGATATATTATAAGTTTTGGTTCTATGTTATCATGATGATAAGATATTTTTTAAAAAGACAAATATTGAATAGTATCAATAATGAAAAAAATTATACTTTAAAATAAATAATATTTTATTAAATGATATAAAATTCATAAAAATATAAATTTGGCCAAATAACTACAATTAGTTTAAATATGTCATCAATTATCAATTTGGGGTTTGTTAATCATTTTATAGTAAATATATTATCCCTAAAGAGTAAAAATAATTGTCATGGTAAGAGTTAAAGGGTTAAACTAAGGGTTAAAGAAATATTATAAGGTTAGCATTGTGACCTAAACATGTCTAAAAACTTTTTTTGAGAGGATTAAGACCCATAATCATCTTAGGTTTTAAATAACTCACTTTTAATACATTTTTATTTAAAAAATTATATATATTAATTTAATATTTTTGGAGTCTCCTAAAAATCCACACCTAAATTATAAAAGGGAACTTTCTACCTCACTTCCTTACACCAATTTGAACCTTTTAGATCGACCAAACCCTACCCACTTATCTTCTTAACTTTAATATACACATATTAGAGTTTCTAGTCTTCTCAAAAGACTATACCAAGTGTCCATAAGAGGAGATCTGTAGATACCCAACCCTAGAAGTCCCAAAGATGGTGTCTAATACTATTTCATTGACATGATTACAGGAAATTAAATCCCAAAGGACTGAGAGTTAAGTAGTCTTGATAAAATATATATATATACATGAGAAAATAATAAACTAATTACTATATATTTTTCTTCTTCTTTCTAAATTAATATCATTGAGGATAACTCTAATCTATTTAGTAAATCCATACATGTCTTCCATAGCATGTTTCATGGATTACTAGGTAAATAAATATAATTAGGGTGGGATAAAATGATTAGTAAGGTCAAAATATAGTGGAAGAAATAACGAATCAATGATAATAATAATTATGAAATGGTGAATAACTGAAATGTGAATTTTGAAGGAAATGGCCTTCCCAAAGAATGCCCCCCACGTGCTCGCGGTTTTTGAATCTTTTCCGACCATTGCTTCTTCCGCCGATGGACCTTCGACAGCCTTGGCTCCGGCGATCGATCTGGTCTCAGGGCCTCTAGCTCCAATCTCCTCCCCTTCCCCCCAAAGGTCCCCATGATCTTTTCCTCATCAGCGACGCCCAATGGTGTCCTTCAAGGAGGATCTGTGCGGGGAGGCCTCTAGCAATACTCTTTCTTGTTTCCAGGATATTGATCTGTTTTCTCATTTGGTATTGAGGGAGGGTTCTCTCCTGTTTCTGGTCTCCCCTTCCTCCACATTCACCACTTCTTCGGTTGGTTTAAATGGTCTCTTATGGCGTGGTTTGGTGTGGGGATTCCTCCCCTCTCGACTTTCAAGTGGTTCATGGCCTTCTAGGGTTTGCAAGTGGCGACTCGCATCTCGATGATTCATCGGAAGTCATTCTATCTGGTTCTTTCCTCTTAGGTGAATTTCATTCAGGCTTGGTGCAAATCCCCCCGGGTGATGGGTCGATGTCATTTTAATCTTTTGCACTGGTCTATGGAGGTGCATAGAGGGAAAGAAATATCACGTGTTGTGGTTTGGATCATCCTTCTAGGGATACCTCTTCCTTTCCATAATGGAACCATCATGAGATCCATTATTGAATATTTGGGGGGTTCTCTCTATGTGGATGAGAGCACCCGCCGCGGGGAGGAATCTATGGTGGATCGAATCTGAGTTGATCTTTATCTCTCTTTGCCGATCCCGGAGAAGCTCTATCTGAAGGTGCAGGATTTCGTAGACTGGTCCCAGGACAATGTTTACCCAGTGTTCCCAAGGTTCTGCTCGTCGTGTCTTCTCCAATGTCAATCGTCCCTGAGCTGCAGGAAACGTTGCCTATGTGGCCCCCTCTATCGTTATGGTGGCTCAATGACTGGCGCTCTGCACCCTCAGCCTTGCGAGGGGTCTAGTTCTACCTCGGTTTAGCCTTCTCCCTCTGATGTCTAATTTTCTCCTGTTTCTCCCTCCCGCTGCATGTCCTCTCCCGGTTTCCTGGCGTCTGGCTCTCCTTCACTCACCCCAAGGGAAAGTCCTCTGCTATAGACCATTTCACCATCCCCTAGCTTGGAGGCACTCCCTTGTCTAGATCTGGTTTCCCCCAAGCTGAGTGGAAAGTGGTCAGGTTATTTGGTGTCTCTTGAGTGATCGTGGGATTCTTCTCAGTTGTTTCTCGCAAGGGTGTTTCTGGAATTCTTCTTGCGGTCCTCCTTCAGGGCCCTGACTGCTTCTTTCTGGACCATTTCCTTGTCATCTCTGGCTTCTCTCCATGCTTTTTGCGCCAAGGTTGATGGGGTTCAGGTATTTGGACTCCTTTCTTTGGATTCTCACCCTAGTCCCAGGAGGAGACCAAGTAGAGCTCGCAAAGCCTTCAGTGTCTGGGCTCTCGCGAAGTCAGCTTTCTTGATTCCTAGTGCCAGTTCTTCATCCTCTGTTATGTATGGAACTCGTGTGCCAGTGGAAGTGGGTCCCCAGGCAGGGTTTCCACCCTGCGAGGTGAGGTATAAATCCCTTAATTCATCTTCTAGGTTCCTCTCAAATTTCTCAGATCTCTCCAATATGAGTCCGGGGATGCGTACAAGTTTGATGTTAAAGAAGATGTTGGATAGGAAATGTCCTTTACTCCACTTGGAAGAGACCATAGTGCCTGGGGCCAAAGCCGGGCCTCTATTGTTGTAATGATTCCCATTCTCATCTGGAATGCCCAAGGAGTAGGGTAAAGGGTGAAAATAGATTTCTTATCCTCAGAATCTAAAAGACACAAATCCAAAATGGCAGTGATCATTGAACACAAACAGGCCCCTAAAATGATTTCTGAGTTCACTCGTAAGGTGAAAATGCATGCTTCAATGCATGTGAACCCGATTAACAAACATATATGGATTTTTTGGAACAGGTAAGTAAATTTGGACATGGTCCTTGCGGGATTCCAATATATCACTACGAAAATTACGTTTGGTGGGGACTCTCTTTTTGCCTCCTTTGTCTATGGAAGCTGCAACGCTCAGAGAAGGGATGTTTTGTGGTTTGAGCTGAATGCTTTCGATCCAAGGGACCAGCCCTGGGTGTTGGGGGGGATTTAACATTGTTTCCCTCCCAGATGAGAATAAGGGTCGCGGGGAATTTCCAATAAGGTCTAGCATGTACTTCTCTCAATTCATGGCTCACAAAGGGTTGTTAGACTTAGGCTATTCAGGAGACCCCTTTACTTGGTGTAACAACCGCAAGGGTGACAGTTGAAGATAGAGTATACTCGACCATTGTATTGCCAACATCCACGTAATTTACTGGTTTTCAAATTAAAAGTTGGTCCACTTGAATCGTAGCATCTCTGATAACTCCCCGATCTTGTTATCCTTGTGCAGGATGGAGGTTTTGCAGGAGAGGTTCCACTTCTTTAGCCAGTGGTTGAGTTTCCCTGGCTATCATTGGCTGGTTAGGAACAACTGGGCCAAACCATCTTAGGGCCGCTCTTGGATGTATTTTCATTCCATGTTAAGGTGCCTAAAGCAGGAACTTCAAATCTGGGCTCAGTCCCTTCCTTCTTTGGATCAGGAGTTGGATGTGCTCAAGCTTGACGTCGATCGGCTTGAGGATAGCCTTGAGAAGCCCTAGGACGACTCTGTTTTTGGAAAAATTATGGAGAAATAGAAAAACATGGCAGTCATGGTTCTCTCACAGGAGCGAAGGCAAGGGAAAGCTCACGGGTCATATGGCTGAAGGAAGGGGACAAGAATACCACTTTTTTCCATGCATGCATTTGGGAGAGGAGGCGTTCTATCGAACCAAACCTAGATTTGGTGGATGGATCTTTCAAAGATGACAGAGAGGTGTCAGGGGATTGGCTCTTTCTCATTTTAAGGATCTTCTTGCTGGTCCATCTGAGTTCATGGCCCAAGGGTATCCCTCTGGGGAAGCCTCGTTATGGGAGGGGATTCCAAGACTTGTGTCTGCCCAGGACAACAACCTGCTAGAAGGTATTCCCGAGGAGGAGGAAATTCACGAGGCCATGCGGAGCCTGGATTCAAAGAGTGCAGTAGGTCCCGTTGGGTTCCCTGGATCCTTCTACAGGGGATCTTGAGAGGTTGTTAGGAACGATATCATCCTCACCATCCATGACTTCTTCTGTGGGGGTGGCGTTCCTCAGATCGCCTCGGCTACGAAACTCGTGCTTCTCCCAAATATCAAATATCCTTCCTCTCTCCACCATTATCATCCTATAAGCATGTGCAATTTACCTTACAAAATCATGTCATCTGTCCTCAACAGGTGGTTGTCCAGACTTCTTCCCAGGTGGATTTCTATTGAGCAACAGGGGTTTGTGAAGGAACTTTCCATTTATGGTGCGATGTCACTGGTGCAATAAATGCTAAAAGATCTTAACTTTAAATATCGAGGTTCCAACTTGGTCATGAAGTTGGACATGAGAAAGGCGTACGCTAGAATAGAGTGGGATTTTATCAATATGGTCCTTACCAGGATGGGTTTTTCATCTTGGGCTTCTGACCTCATCTATAGATGAGTTAGCTCCACATGGATGGTTATTTCATTCATGGGGATTACTCATGGCTTTTTCAAGGCCATCTGAGGACTACGACAAGGTGACCCTATGTCTCTGAGTATCTTTATTCTCATTCAAGATACCCTTCGTATGTTGATCAACAAGGGTATTTTCACTGGGGTCATCATTCCCTTTCATAGGAAGGTTGGGCTCCATTCCATGTCACACATGATGTTTGTTGATGATACAGTTATCTTCATGAATGTAGGGAAGAGATCTTTCCAAGGAATTAAAAAATTATTAGAGGAATATTGCACTTGGAGTGGCCAGATCATCAATAGAGAGAAGAGAAACTTTTATGTTTCTGATTCATGCTATGAAAGAAGAGTAAATGATCTGAGTATCAGTTTGAACATGCAGTGTGGAGTCTTCCCCATGACGTATCTCAGCACCCATGTGTCTCAAGGGAGATATTGTATCAAGGACTTCAACAAAGTAATTCACAAAATCACCGACCATATTCTCAACTGAAAAAACACTTCATATCCTTTAGCAGCCGCATATCTCTTGTCAACAGCGTTATTTTGGAAATTCTAGTGCATGCTCTTGCCGCCTCTACTATGCCGAAGGGTTTCATACAGTCCATTGATAGGATCCTTGATCGTTTTATCTAGGATTCTCATTTAGAGGGGAAGAGACATTGGGTCTCATGGAGGAATGTGGCAAGGCCAGTTCGTGAGGGAGGGATCAGTGTCAACAGCCTGGTGGTCACAATCTAGTTCATGCATGTGAGGCTCGCATGGGAGATTATCGAGGAGCGTACCATGTTGGGGAAACTTATGTCAGAATAGAACTGAACCAGTTCTGCTTCTCTTTCCAAAAATGGATTTTCCTTATGGTCCTCTGTGTATAGTATCATTTCTAACCTCCTTCCTCATTTGCAATGGATCATTGGTGAAGGCAACAGACATTACTGATTTCATAACTGGTCGGGTAACATGCTTGCCTTTCCTGGGGTCCTGATCCTATGATCTCCTTCGAGGAATTGATCCACTATCGAGTATTTTTTAGATCAGTTTTGAATGCGTCTCAGCAGGAACTGTTTGACTCCATTCCCATTACGTTAGAGCAGGAGATGTTTGTTTTTACCCCATCTGTCTCAGGGAAATTTAACTCGAAGGACTATATTAGGATGACCATCTCCCAGGATCAGTATAATAGAGGGAATGAGATCATCTGGTGCAAAACAATCCCTGCTAAACTCAACTTCCTCACCTGGAGAATTCGGAACAATATTGTAGCGTCTGATTCCAACATCAAACGCCTAATTATCTCTATGTCCTCCTGTTGTCAGTGTTCTTTGGATAGAAAATAAGAGAACACGAACCTTATTTTATTGAAGGGGATTGGGAGTGCTTGGTTTGGAGTACCTTTGGGGTGCTTATAGATTACTCTCCGTAGTTGTCCAGCATTGATGTCTTCTGGGAGCACTGGTTTCAGGGGTCTGAGGGTTCAGAGGTGGAAAAGATGGCACACTCCTTAATCTTTAACGTGGGCTGCTAGTGCTTATGGAAATCTAGGAACTGAGCCATGTTCTAGGGGATTAGTTACACCGGTAGGTCTATCATGGGAAGAGTTTGGTGCATGATGGTTGAGCTGATTTTCAATTCTGGTAACTGGAAGGAGGATCCGTCCATTCGCTTGTTGGGTGTCCCTGTGGCTGTAGTTCTTCCCTTTATTTCCAGGGGACTTTGGGTTCGATGAGTTCCTCCTGAGTTCATCCTGATGCTCAACACGGAAGGGTCATGTGTCTTGGAGGACATGCGTGGTGGTGGGATAGTTTGTGATTCTAGGGGAAGTGTCGTCCTGGCACTCACAGCTCACTTTGGGAGTGGCAATTCTATTCGAGCAGAGGCTAGAGCTGTTCTCTCAGGTCTTTCCATATGCAAGGAACGTGACATTTCTATTTCCTAGGTGGAGAATGATTCTATGATTATCCAAGATGCTTTACTTGGTAAAGGCTCCATCCCCTACTCAATCTCTTACATAATTCAGCAATGTAAGGCCCTCTTAAGCGAAAACATTTTGGTCACCCACACTTGGTGGGAGGGGAACAATGTGGCGGACTATTTGGCCTCCCTGGTTTCTCCTAGTACCCTGTTTAGTTTCATTTCTTATGCTTTATTACTTAAACATGAGGGGGTTAACTTGATTTAGGATGATACCCTTGGCTTGCATTACTTTCAGCCTCCATAGGTCTTGGCTGTTCTCTTTTCATGTACCCTTTTGGCCTAATAATAAAATTATAATGTGATGATGGTGGTGAATAACTGAATTCACATGCCATATAATCAATAAACTGAGAAAGAGGTGCATAAACAACATGATAAGGTAATAAATGAAAACATATGATTTTAAAATAACTAGACAAGAAAAAAGAAATATTGTAAGGTAAGAAACTAAAACACATACTATCTAACTAATTAAAAATGAAATGTATCCATAGATATGTTGACAAAAAATCTCATGGATGAATAATAAATGAAACTAAATTAGGTAAATGCTTTCTTAATGGACGTCATGTCTAATGCACATGAAAACCTATATTGTCAAGACCTTTCACATGATGTTTAAAAATTATGATTTGCTCAAATAATTTGTCTCATGAGAACCTATCGATGCATTTAGGATCTATATAATGTTTAGTATCCTCCCATCATTTATTTTCCAAATTATTTCATAATTGAATAATCAAAATAAATAATATTCCTTATCAAATATCTTAATTGAATAAAGAAGAGGAAATTATCAATATTTTTTTAAATAATAAAATAACTGTCAAAGTAGACATCATATGTAAAATGGTATCTAGTGTATGAAATAGTAACATCCATGATGAATGAAATTGATAATTAGGGATAAATTCAATGTTCAATGATCAAAGGAGACTGAATATTTCAAGGGGAATAAAAAATAATTCATGAAAGTGAATGTGAATACTATACTTAGAAAAATGAATAATACACCATTCAAAGGAAGAATACAGATGATATCAACACAAAAAAAATGTTAAGTGGTGTAAAAATAAAGGGTTCACTACAACAATATATGCCTTTAAAAGTGCTAGAATAGTCCTTTATCAATTCTAATAAAACATTGACAATATGAGCGTGGTTAAAAGATCCAAAGTTTATCAGTGCTAAAAAACCACTATTAAAGTCCCCCTTTAACAATGATAAAAAACACTGTTAAAAGGGTCCTTTGACCACAATTTTTTAGTGATGTTAATGGGGGCCTTTAATGACACTTTTTAGTGATGATAAAGGCAACACTATTAAAGGGGGTAAAATTATATTTTTTTGGACACCTATGAGCTTGACCCCCTTTATCAGCGCTTCCACAAACCCTTTAATAGTGCTCCCTCACCCCTTTATCGGTGCTTTCCACCCCGCCACCTTTTATCATCACTTTGTGAATTTATATCCTTATGCGCATCTTCATGGATTCAAACCCTACACCTCTCCTTCAAAGATGGAACACCTTTACCACTACACTATGTTGTTTTGATGTCTATTTAATGATATTTTTGTTTATATATATATATATTTATATATTTACATATATTTATATAATTATTTTAAAATACATCTAAACAATATATAAGTGCGTGTGTGATATATATATACTTATATTTATTTAAATATATTATATATTATATTCATTTATATATAATAGATTAGAATATAAATATATATCTCTTTATTATTACACACATATGTGTATGTATATATAATGTAAAAATGGCTAGATATTATTTTAAATACATCTTTAGAATATGAATTTATTTACATATATTATCATATACATTTTTACAAAAATATTTTTATATATGTATTTTAT
The DNA here is from genome assembly GCA_963277665.1 of Viscum album. Taxonomy (NCBI): domain Eukaryota; kingdom Viridiplantae; phylum Streptophyta; class Magnoliopsida; order Santalales; family Viscaceae; genus Viscum; species Viscum album. Next base: position 954,118,645 of record OY728148.1, on the reverse strand, counting down.
GAGTGATTTATTATAAGTAAACATAAGAGACATGCATATATTTATTTATAAATAACATTAAATTATGAAAAATGATTAAATTTCAAAACCATAATATCAAAATAAATGTAATACATAGGAATAAAATTAGTCACCACTAAAAAAGGCAATAAGACCCCCTTAAAATAGGTTGAAAATCGATCAAATGTCAAAAAATCAGGTTACCCTTACTAAAAACTCTATTTTTGAGATTTTATGGGATTTGTTGGCCTTTAAACATGTGATAGAGGTTTACCATTGTCACTAAGGGTGTAGATCTCATAAAAAATGTTATTTGATATGTGGTGGTGCATAAATGGGCACCCAGATCAAAAAATTTCATTATTTGAAGTTTGAGATACGTTTTCAACTTATTTTAGATATTTTATTATTTTTTTGATTTTCTATCTTCAAATTGATATTAAATAACTATTAATCGAAAATAATAAGAAAATTATTAATTAAAAAAAATTCAATTTATTTTGTAATCCATTTTCACAAAATATCTTATATATTAAGGGTAAAATTCTATTTACCTTATCTAAAACATATTTTAAAATATATATATTATATTTATATCATTATAAATATATTGATATATTAATATATTATTCTTAATGAATTTTCTTTAAGTATACCTTTATCAGTGCTACTAAAAAAGCGTTGATAAAGTTGTGTCTTTATCAGCGCTTCTAAAAAATCACTGATAAGGGCCCCCCTTTAACTGTGTTTTTTTACAAGTGCTGTTAAAAGATCCAATTTATCAGTGCTTTTTGAAATGTAATGATAAAAGTCCCCCTTTAGCAATGTTTTTTTATCATTATTAAATACCTCCTTTAATAATGTTTTTTAGAGCCGACAAAGGGGGTCTTTAACATCATTTTTAGCTAGCACAGTTAAATCCCTAGTATTAGATAAACCTAATTTTGTAGCAATTTCTATTGATGCTGATGATTAGAAATACTAAAAAATGATCTTTAAAATAAAATGGGTAAAATATCCTATGATTATGAAAACCTTTTGGAAAAACATTTATTTGAAAATCACATTTCAAAAAAAATTCTTTATAAAGTAACCTTTTAGACATCAAAGGGAAGCTTCAAAGAAATGACAATAGGTAAATCCGTACATGTCGTGCGAGGTAAAAGAACATTCTATTTTCACAGTTAAAGGTTAGAAAAATACATTGTTTGAAAAGAGAAAAGAATATTCCTTTGAAAATAATGGTAAAAGTGAAAAAGGATAAAAATTTCATTACCAAATAATTTTAAAAATATTTTTGATAACATTTTATTAAAACATGATTTAAAAAAAAACAGGTTATCCAACTAAAGAGATAAATAAAGTTGGGTTTTCTTAAAAAACTTTTAAAACAATTTTAGTACCAAAGAGTGTAAAAATGGTATTAATACATGAAAATAGTCATGGATAACTAGATAATAATGAATGGTTTTGTTTAAAAATTGTTATACAATTTCCACTAATGGAAGTTCCATTTCAAGATCATTAGTACTATTATTGAGGAAAATAATCTTTAAGCATCCCAAGGTGTCCCATAGATCTTTGAAAATTTTTAAATAATAAGCATCATGAAGGAATAATATTGAATGTAATTTTCAAATACAATGACGATAAAATAATTTATGATTTTATATATCAAAATTGGTAGCATATACACCACACAAAATACTCAAATTTTGAATATGACATTTATCTCACAGATGTAAAAAGTGAGATGAGAATCCATTACCTTGAGTTTACTTTTGGGTGAACATACTTTTGCTTATTGTATAATAAACTTATTTTAATTTTATAATTTATTGAGAAACTTTTTCAAGATTATAATTAAATTTATTTCACTTTTTACTATGTTTTATACAACTACTTGATTAATTCAATTTACATTGGGAGTTTAGAACAAATTCGGATTATGTGTTAAAAACAACATTGGTTGGTCAACCATGGTTAAATGGGTCACTATATAACATCTCAAAAAAATACTCATGAAATAATTATCATATTTTTTCATTAATTATAAATTTAAAATAAATCATTAAATATGGTTATGAAAAACGAACCAACGTTACAATCATGGAGACGGTAGGTTGTACGTACGCATGAGTAATGCTCTTATTTTTCAATTATTGTTTTGGAGAGAAGGTAAGTAACACAATATCATTCCAAAAATGATCATTATATCATAAATAAAATTTTATTAAATCATATATACTTTTATATATAATTATTGTGATGTAAAATGAATCACATTGTGTTGAGGAGACGGTAGTCCACATGTCCACGAATGACATTATAACTTTTTATGTGTGTGAAAGGGTAATAAAGAAAATAATATATATATATAGTATATATACATAAATTTAATTATTTCATTTATTTAATATAATTTTTTTTATTCACATATTTTTAATTATAGTCATCATTTATACATTCCATGGATTGTGTAAACAAATCACATCGCTTTGAGGGGGTAGTAATCCACGCTTCCTCAAACAAAGTTATCATATTAAAAAATGGAATGTATTAATAGTATGTGTTATAAAAAAATTAATGATGTATATAGAATTAATAAACATAATAAATAACATATATAAAAAGAGTGTCTATCATAATATCCATCCATTATAGTTGGTAAAGGAAAATGAAGAATCATTATTTCCTGAGGCAGTAGTTTGTCGTACACAGAAACAATATGTTCGTTACCCATTAGATAGAAGTGTGTGTAAGTGTAGGTATAACATTTATCATAAAAAAATACTAGTATATTAAGGATAAGTGTGTTGTTATATAATAATATAATAATAATATATTAGGGGTTGAATATTGGAAATAAGACTAGAAAGCTTGAGAGAAGAGATTACCTCTTAATCGGGAAACTACTTTTGTTTTCTACCAAAAGGATTCCTTGGAAGTATTTATAATAAAATGGAGGCTTAAAGTTGTAGTGGAGGGATTTTGGGAAACTATATGGGAAGATATTTTTCAAATCTAACTGTTTTGAGATGTGTCAAGAAAGGGGAGAGGTGGCGGCCTTTTATATGGGAGGAAAATGACTCACTTGGTATTTTGAAATCAAGTTAGGTGTACCCATGTTTTAACTAAAAAAATGTCATAAAAACCAACCAAATTCAATAATGGAAGTATAATGTCCTAATTATGTCCATAAAAGGGGTTTTGGATAAGTTTCTAAGTCATTTGGAGCCTTAAGTTTACAGTTTAGTCCTTTATTAAGCTTAATTTTACCTTAACAATTTTAATTAATTTTAATTACATTCACTAATATTTATATAAAAAACAAATTTGGTCTTATTAGAAATTAGAAATTATATTTATTCCACATATGGAATAAATTTTTACAAATTCAAATCACAGATGTGGTAGTAATTAATTTAAATTTAATCCTGAAGATGTGACAACAATTCATGTTTTTAAGGTAAAAAGGTATAAATGTTTGCTATTTTTTACAATAAATTTAAAATTAAAATTTCTTCCAATGACATAAATTGTATTAATTTAATAAAATATTATCTAATTAAACATTAAAACCAATTAGAAATATAAATTAACATTACAAATAAATTAGACAAAAAAGATGTTTTGAACTAAAATTCAGTGTTTTTAACTATTCGTTGAATATGAAATGTTTTTTAAAAAGAAAACAAATTCACCCTAAAATAATGATTATATTTATATTTCCAAGATTAATTTTATTTTTACATATTAAATCGTTTAATGTGTCAAAATTCTAATTTAAAATTGGTTCTCTATTGAAAGGTGGTAAAATTGCCTTTATAAAAATGTAGGTTTTATATGTAAAATAGGATTTATTCTTATCTTATTCATATCAAACATAATGTATTAATATAAAAAATAATTTATTTAATATATAAAAAATATATTTCATTAAAATCATTTATTAATTTTAATTAACTATGTTTATTAAGACAAAACTTTTTTGGATGTATATAAATAATAATATTTCATTTTTTTATCGAATTGGTTCTTATTTTCATTTATCATTAGTTGGTAACCAATGAATTCATTTTATATTTATATAAACCATAAATTTTTAAAACATAGTTAATATTATTTATAACTTCTAACATAACGGCTAGCTTATATTATATTATATTAAATAATAATATTTTAATAATAAATTATTATTTGGTGAAAATCGGTCTTGCGTGTAATGAAAGCTATCATGGAAGGTCATTTTTTCATGTAACACAAGCTATCGAGGATGGAAACTATTGCATGTAACATAATCTATCAAGGAAGGCCTCTCTTGCATGAAACACAGGAAAACTCAGTGTTGCATGTATTGAAATACATAGAATCTAGATTAAATAGTAAATATTTTATAAAGTACCAAGATATTATATTACCTTACATGTTTGGTGTCACGTGTCATACATGCTATCGAATAAAAGGTTCTTACATTAGATTTTCAGTTCATCAGATTCTCCCCACCTTATTTAAATTAAATCCTCGCAATTTAAACTCGATCATTGTGATAAACTGTTTGATACTTCCTATGTTTGAAATCCCACATCTTGAGAAGGGTTTAAGAGTCATCTTCTATAAAAGAGAGAATAAAAAGTATATAGGTCACATGTACTACCATGTAACTGGGTTTCTAATAGGAGAACATCATTGTAATGTAGAGATACATACTTTTAGGAAAAATGTAAATATTTATAAGGAGTGAATGGGGTCATCAATCACAAACAAGTGAATGATCAATGAAAAGTTGAGGACCTCAAAGCCATAAATCTGTGATGATATAGAAGACCACAGATTCAATAGAAATTACGATATTAGGAAGACATTTTATTTTTAAGACATTTTCCTAATGTTGGGTAAATATTTTACTACTTTAGAATATAATGAAATATTCTTACATGATAGGTTTCAATTTCATATGAAAAATCATGAATTTTGTTTTTTCTTTGATCAAATTATAATTCATTCCTTTACTCCTAGAAATTAATTACCAATAATATTTTTTTATGCCTGAAGCACTAAAATAAACATTTAAAGGATTGAGAGGCCTATAAATGAGTGAAAATTCTAACTATTTTCTACTATCTTCTAAAACCAATATGGTTAATAGATTACTATCTAATCATCAAAATTGAAACTACTGGTTTATCATTAACATTTATTCATCAAATTGTTAAACTAAAAAAATGAAAAAATAACCAGGAAATTTCATAGGTTAGTGGTCGGAAGGAAACCCTTATCATCCTTTGGTTATGGGTTTAAGACCCGCAGCCTTGCCAGATTTGATTGGTTATCACCCAGTTTATAGGTGATCATTTTCTAAAAAAAATTAATTTATTTCCTAAAATAAATATGATGGAAATCCTTTAAATTAGGTTAATCACAAAATATACTTTTAACTAAATATTTCAATAAAATCCTAATACATAAATACTTCATCCACTTAATTTCTCATAGATCATTCCTTAGTTTAGAGTATATCCATAATATAATTTATAGGATTTATAAATCATGATACCTTATTTTCAATCTAAACACAGTAGTTTTAACCCAGGTTATTCATTGTCAAAATCCTTCATGGTGGTTTTTAAAGATAATATAAATTATCCTGAACATATCCGCCAAGAATGTCAAAGTAGTTGTGCAGTAAGGCCCATTGTTGTATATCAGGTTACCCCAAGTTAGGATCAAAATACCTTATCATATTTATTAATCCTAGCTACATATGTATCAAAACCACATACACTTGTATTATCCTTACATGGATTTATTTCTAGAAATAACCACATAATCATTACCTTACAAAAAATCTAGTATTTTATTCTATACTTATCCTCAAATTCAACTTAGGTCTATGTTCTCTAACTAATGTTTTCCTAAATCAAGTTCCCAAGGATGATACTAAACTTCTTATGATACCAATAGTAGTAACCTGACCCCAGAAGGCCTAGAGTCAGTGTCTACTACTATTACATTAGAAATATTACAAGGAATTATATCCTGATGGATCGAGAGTTTAGTATTCTTGGTAAACGAGATACATACATGAGAAAAGAATACACTAATTAAAATATAATTTTTTATTCTTTCTAAATAAATAAATTCAAGGATAAATCTAATCCATCTAGTAATTCCATGTATGTCTTTAAAAGTATGCTTCTTGTATTCCTAGGGAAATAAACATAAAAAGAATGATCTCAAATTCTTAGTAAGGGAAAAATATAACGAAAGTAATAATGAATTAATGAGAATAATAATTATGACTGGATGAATAACTGAACTCACATTCCATATAATCTATAAACTAAGAAGGAAGTTCACTATATAATCAATAAAATGAGAAGGAAGTTCCTAAATATTATGGAAAGGTAATAACTGAGAACACATTCCATTGAAATAACTTGATAAGGAAAAATAAATATGGAAAGGTAAGAAACTGAAACACATTCTATATAAATAAATGGAAATGAAATGTATCCATAGATATGTCGATGTAAAATATCATGGATGAATAATAACTAAAACTAAACGAGGGAAATGATTTATTAATAAACATCATGATTGAGGAACATTAAAACCAATACCATTAATAACTTTCAAAAGACGGTTTAAAAAATTATAATTTGTGAAAATAATTTTTCTCATGAGAACCTATTGATTCATTGAGGACTTATATAAATTTTGGGCTCCTCCCATCGTGGACTATCCAAATCATTCCTTGTTTTGAATAATCAAAATAAATAATATTCCTTATCAAATATCTATATTGAATAAAGGATATGAAATTATCAATATTTTCCCAAATAATAAAATAACTATCAAAGTAGACATTGTATGCAAAATGGTATAGGGTTTAGGTAATAATAATAAACATGATGAATGAAATGGATAATTAGGGGGAAATTAAATGTTCAATGATCATAAAAGATTGAATATTTCAAGGGGAATAACAAATGATTCAAATATATGAATGTGAATACTATCCTTGGAAAAATAAATAATAAGCCACCCAGAGGAAGAATACGTATGGTATCAACAAATAAATCTTTAATGGAGTAAAAATAAATGGTTATTGTTGATGATGAATATAAATATTATAAAATAATATTTAAGAAAATTCCTTGAGGAAAATATCCTTTTATTATGAAAAAACTTTTGGAAAAATTTCTCTTAGGAAAAAAATTTTAATAACATTTTCCTTAAAAATTAACCTTTTATACATGAAAAAGAAATCTTCAAATAAATGATGGTGGATAAATATGTACTTGTCATATGACTTAAAAGAACATTCTTTTTCCGTTGTTAAAGGTTAAAAAATGAATTGTTCATAAAGTGATGAGAAGATTCCTTTGAAAATAATGGTAAAAGAAAAAAGGGTAAAAATTATTTTAACAAATCATTTTAAAAACATTTTTTAATTTTTTTTATTACAAAATGGGTTTTATAAGAAAATGTGTTCTCTAACTAAAGAGAGATATAAAGTTGAGTTTTCTTAAAGCATTTTCTAAAATATTTTGAGTACCAAAGAGTGGAAAAAATAGTACAAATACATGAAAATGGTCCTGAATAACAAGATAATAATGAATGTATTTATTGAAAAAATGGATATATAATTTACTATAATGGAAATTCCATTGAAAGATCATTAGTACTGGTCATAATTAAAATAATCTTTAAACATCACAAAGTGTCCCATAACACTCTAAAACAATTTAGACCACAATCCTGATGAATGAATAATATTGAATGAATATTTTAGATACCATAAAGATAAAATAATTAATTATCTAATATATCAAAATGATTACTATATACTCCACACAAAATAATTAAGTAATGAACATGACATTTATCTCATAGATTTAAAAAGTTAGATGTAAATACCTTACCTTGAGTTTCATTTTGGGTGAACGTTCTTTAACATACTATATAATAAACTTATGTTAATTTTCTAATTTAATGAGAAAATATTTCATTTTTAACATTACTTTTATTTCACTTTATACTATGGTTTATACAACTACTTAAACAATTCTTTTTACATCGGCTGTTTACACCAAATTTGGATTATGTGTCAAAAACAACATTGGTAGGTCAACTATTGTCAAAGGGGTCATTATATGACATCTACAGAATAATAATCATGAAAACATTATCATATTCATTCATTAATTATACCTTTATAATAAATTATTAAATATGGTTATGAAAAATGAACCAACATTACAATCATGGTGAAGGTAGGTCGTACGCACGAATTAGTGACGTTCTTATTTTTCAATGATCGTTATGGAAAGAAGGTAAGTAACACCAAATATTTCCAGAATGACCAATATAACATAAATAATATATTATTTGATCATATATACTTATATATATAATTATTGTCATGTAAAACGAATCACATCGTGTCGAGGAGGCAGTAGTCCACACATCTATGAACGACGTTGTCACTTTTTAAGTGTGTCAAAGGGTAATAAAGAAATTGTTATAGATATATATAGTATATTTCCAGAATTGTAATTATTTTATTTATATCATATAGAGGTTTTTTGATTTACATATTTTTAATTATAATCATTCTTTATTCATTCCATGGACCGTGTGAATGAATCACATTGCTTTGAGTGGGCATTAGTCCACACTTCCTCAAACGATGTTATCATATTAAAAAAAATGGAAAGTATTAAAGGTGTGTATAATAAAATAATTAAATTAGAATAAATAATTAATAAATTTCATTTATATCATATAAAAATATATTTTCCATCATAATGGCCAACTATGAAATTTGGTAAAGTAAAATGAACAATCGTCGTTTTGTGGGGAAGTATTTCACTATACACAGACACAATATGTTCATTACCCATTAAATGTACGTATGTGTATGTGTTAGTATTACCCATAGAATAAAACATACTATTATATTAAGGATATGGTTTTTTATTCAAGAATCAAATAATAAGATATGAGGGGTTGGATAATGGAAATAAAACTAAAAATCTTGAGAGAAGTTGTTACCTCTTAATCTGGTAACTACTTTTGGTTTGTACAAAAAGGATTCCTTGTATGGATTTCTAACCAATGGTAGGATTAAATGTCTAGATTAGGGATTTTCGGAATCTATATGGGCAGATATTGGTTGAAACTTATTTTTTTGAGAGGTGTGAGGAATGAGGAGAGGATGGGACTTTTTATAAGGGAGGAAAAGGAATCACTTGGTATTTTGGAAACAAGTTAGGTTTATCCACATTTTTACCTAACAAAAAGTCATAAAAAACAAACCAAACTAAAAAATGGAAGGTTAATGGCCAAATTATTTCCATAAAATTGGTTTTGTAAAAATAATGAACTTGAGCCATACTTTGTGGAAATGAAAGTTGAAATGTCACTAATACTATGCGATCAAGGATCTCAAAGGGGCCAATATTCCTCGGGCTAAAACTTCCCTTTCATTATAAAGTGTCTGAATCTCTTCCATGGTTATATTCAAAGGAAAACATTTTCTCTAACATCAAAATTAAAGTCCCTTCTGTAGTAGTCAGTATATCTCTTTTACCGAATCTATTATCTTTTATATGTTTTTGTATGGATAGAAACTTCTTTGTCATCACTTTAACAAGATTAGGTCCATGTATCTTTCATTCCACATCTTCATCCCAAAAAATTTTGACTTCTAAATTGATTTACATTCAATGATTCATATAGATCCATTTAAATACTCGAGTGGATGTTGTTTTTATATGATAACTCAACCAATGGGATATGTTGATCAAATCTTCCTTTAAATTCCATCAAGTGTGATCTTATCATTTCCTCAAATGTTTATACAATCCCTTTAGATTTTATATCAGTTTTGGGGTGATAAGTCATGCTAAAATTTAATTTAGTACTAAAATATTATTGAATGCTTCTATAGAATTTTGTAGTGAACCTTGGATCACAATCAAATATGATCGAAAGTGGAACCCCATGAAACCTCAACATTTCCTTAAAATATATCATGGAAATTTTTTCAAGTGAGAAATCTTCCCAAATAGTGATTAAGTGGTCAGTCTTGGTTGAGTCAATCACCACAAACCATATCATATTTTTTCTGAGGATAATTTTTGGAGACTGGTGATAAGGTCCAGGGTGATATTCACCCATTTCTACATGGTTATAAGAAATGGTTTCGTCATCCCTTTGGAATTTTTTCACTCTAATTTAACGTGATGGCATACTAAACACCTTGATATATATTCCATATTCTCCTTCTTCATGTAGTCCCATCAAAAGTGTTCTCAAAGATCATGGTACATATTAATACTTCTGAGGTGGTGTAAAAAGATAGGATATGTGAATTATACAATAACATGGTCATTATCTCAGGTGATTAAGGTACACAAAGCCTCATTAAAAACTAAATTACACCATCCTCATCAATTTTTAACTCATGTAGATCCCCTTCCTTTATTTATTTCAACTTTTTTTAGCTCCAGATCATCCCTTTATGTCTCCTTGATCTTCTGTTAGATAAATGGTTGGGAAATCATTTGGGAGAAGTAGGATGTATTCCATATCGTTATGATTTCAAGATATATCCTTTTTATATACAATAAGACAAGGCCTCTCTCAATTTGCATCATGGATATAATAGCATGTTTTTTTTTCTGTTAAGAGCACCATCTAACTTATTATCCTTTCTTGGATTGTAGTGAATAGAGAAATCGTAGTCCATGATTAGATCAAACCATTTTCTTTGATGAATATTGATATACATATATGTTAATATATACATTAGACTCTTATGATCGGTATATATGTAAAACTTCTCACCATAAAGATAGTGCGACCAAATATTTAGAGAAAAGATCATATCTTCTAACTCTAGATCATTCTCCAGGTAGTTCTTATCATGGATATTTAACTATCATGAGGAAGAGGATATCAATTTATCATTAAACATGAGTACAAAACCCAATACTTTCTTTGAATAATAGCTATATATCACAAAACCTTCTCCAATTATTGGTAGTGTGAGTACATGTTAAGACCAAGATGATTAGGATGACTATCATATTTAGGTATTATTTTTTGTTGTCCAGGATGTTTAAGAAGAAAATAAATCACCTCACTTTTTATTTGGTGAAAATCAGACTGACCATAGTATTCAAGAAAATAAGACTCACAATGGTTAAGAATGTCCATTTTATTGGGAATATGTTTTCGGGATGAAGAGGATCATTATACTCACACTAAGTCTAGAATGAAAGGTTTACTTGTAATAGGGAAAAATCAGGGTCCTCCAAACTTTGAGGAAAATATAATGATGCGTAGCTGATCTTGGAGTTATCATAAATCATTAGTAAGTTATAATACTAGTGATGAATGACTGATGAAATAAAGAGAATAAAAAGATTCTACGCATCATATTCACTTTGATCATAAACATCACAATCGTATTCAGGTTGAGAAGGAAAGAAAGATGTTGATAAAATATTGGTAAGTAGAAACACTTTACTTGGTAGGTTATATGATGATGAAGTTGATATTAAACATAATCAATGTCATGAAGGAATTGAGGGTACTTGCTGAATGTTTATGAAAGAATAAATTTGATGAATTTGAATCATTCCAGTATCAAGATCATCATAATGATATTTCTGGATGAATAATTGTTTAATGACCAAGGGGGGTGATCATAATGAATGTGATAGTTCTTAGTTAAACTAAATGCAAATAATATTTAAATCATAGAAGAAATAAGTTAGCGAGCATCATATTTAAAAAAGATATAAGAGCTTAATGTTGATCTATTGGATTTAGTATGTCATCATATTCATTAATGGTTGAATTTTTTGTGATAAAAATTGACCGGTATCATATTTAGAAGAGAAATAAGTTGTTGAAGTTGAAGCTGCTGATACCGGTCCATCAGAATCGGTATGCCATCATAATCCCCAGAGGAATAATTGTTAGAAACTGATGAATGTAACGAAAATGAAAAGTATTTTCTGGACAATATGAAGAATAAATTCAGAGATGTATCAATAATTTATTCAACCATTTAAAATAGGTTTAATTACATTTTTTTCATTCATGTGGGTCAAGACAAGAGATAAAGAAGAATATATTATTTTACATTTGTCTTCATCGTAATGAGGCAGATCATAATGACAAATTAGAATGGGAAATTAGAATCAGACAAATGTTTTTAAAGAAATTATAAAGTATAGATAAATCTATTTGATGATTCATGATGGTTTGAGAAGTGTTGAGAAGAGATTATGAAGGAAAGATTCACCTGAAATTCAAAGGAATATATAGATTCGTAAAATGTAATTGAGAGGAAATATTTTCAGGAATCCCACCCAAACTATTTTTGGGGTGAGTATAAAAGAGAAATTACATTTTAATTTATGACATATGTACTATTCATGATAAATAATAGACAAGTCAGAGATTTAGAGAGAATAAGAGGTTTCCTGATTGAATTTTGTTGAAGAAGTATTTCGTATAGAAGAAGCAAATGAGAAGAGACAAGATTGTATTCAAATGGTCATCGTATTGGGATGAATCCTCAGACTAGAAAAATTATATTGGGATTTCAATATTGAAGAAGAAATAGTTCAAAATTGTATGAAATATATTCTAAAAAATTCATATATTTATCTTATTAATAAATTAGACTAGGGGAATCGGACTGAGTTTTATAAAAAATTCCATAAAAGTTCTTACCAACTTCTAGGTAAGAAAGTAAGTGTTTTTTATATAAAATAACACAGTTGTGAATGTTTATAAAGATGACTAATAACATGTTTTGTTATAATCATTTGTATTAAATCATTTGTTCTGGAAGGATAATATGCAATATTGAATTGTTTACATAGCGACACAGAAGTGAAAGGTCATATCCTACTCAATGTATTCCAAACAAAATTATTGTATTCTAGTGGATTGTGTGGTATTAGATCATTTTCAAACAATATCAAGAATGTAGATATTCTTGTCGAATAATAAACCTTGTAAATTCTTGTGTTCTTATAGATGTGGGTTTTAATTATTTTCAATAGGAAAAAAATATTTAACAAGAGGCAAATTTTATTTAATAAATAAATAAATATAAAAGAAAAATATATCACTAATTTACCCCTCCCCCACTCAGTGATACAATTATCTTGACTGGGGAATTACAATTAGTATCAAAGACAGGTTCCCTTAATTTACTCTTTATTTCCCAATATTATGTCTATTAGATATTATTTTCTTAAAGAAGCAATAGATGTATTAACTCTTATTGCTGACAAAGTTCATCTTAATCTATTGATAAGAATAATCATGAGAGTGATGGAAGGGACATGAATTATTTACTATCATCACTTTCTAAAAGTGAATTTTTAAGGGTGAAGGGTGTTGCCATAGCTAAAGGTAAATACGATAAGCTGAAAAACATATACGAAGGCAATAAAAAGGTAAAGAAGAAAAATTACAAATCTAGAGGCTGAAGTATGAAGACTTGGAATTGGGTGGGTATGAATCTATTGGGGACTTATTTACCAGGTTAAATAACATCAACAACACTATCAGATGTCTTAGTTAAAATTTCTAGGATTCTATAGTTATTGAAAAGATATTAAGAATTATTCTTGACAAGTTTTATGCTAAAGTTTATTAATTAGAAGTTAGATATCATAAAAAATTATCAATAGATGATTTTCATAGAACTCTCATCACTTATAAAATAATAACGTATAAAGATATGAAAATAAAAATAAAATTTGATATAGAAATTTTGTTCAATACTGCAAAGAAAGAGAATTGAAAAAAGATTATTATTGAAGAAGAAGGTGGTTATTTTGATTCTGAAAATGAGGTATGTAAAAATCTTGATGATATTTTATCCTTTTTTTCTAAAAATGTGAGAAGAGGTATAGGTAAATATAAAGGGAATTTTCCCTTGAAATGTTATGAATATGGATTCATTGGGCACTTTACTAAAAAAGTTCCATAAAGAAAGAATGAAAAGGATGGTGATGAAGAAGAAATTAGGCCAATAAAGTCATGGAAGAAATAGGGTGCAAAGGAAAATTTTATTCCATAGGGAAGGGTAAAAAATTCTTAATATCTAAAAGGTGTATTTTCTTATCTAATGATAATGAATAAGAAGATAGTAAGGCTAAATCCAAAAATTCTACTGAGCATGTTGGTAAGAATACTTTTAGTGTAATAATGAATGATGAAGAATTCAGAATCATCAGTTCTAATTAAGAATAAACACATCATAAATTTCTTTTAAAATAATATTTGAAATATATTTGAGAAATATTAAAAGTCTTGAAAAAAAACAAGAATTTGGAAGATGAATGTTCCTCATAAAAATTTCATGAAATTTTTTTAGATGAGAAGAAAAAGATGCAACTGGATATTAGTGATTTGAAAAAATATCTTAAGGAAGAAAATAATAATAATGAACATATGGAATTGAAATTAAAGTAATAAAAATAATAGTTAGAACTTGTATAGTAAAAACATTGTAAAGATGAAAATAAAATTATATTTTCCATAAATTCGATATATAAAGTAGGTGAAAGTTTTCATAAGGGAAATATTAATAAGGATAAAAACATTAACCATCAAAAGTTGATAAGAAATATATAATTATTTCTGGAAATAATATTGATTAGAAATTTATGTATGTGGCTAAGATTAACAATGTCGAGAATTCATATGTTTTTGAAAAACCTGAGTCTATAAAAGTTTCTTAAAATTATGAATATGTAAATGTTTCTATTATTTCTAGTTTTGGAAAGGATAAAAGGAGAAATAAGCTAAAAAAGAATATTCTGATTGATAATAGAAAGGTTGGTGGTCAATAAAATTCAGATAAGAAGGTTACTAAGAAACATATTCATAACACTAGTCAGTATGAAAGCTATAGAGGAAAATATTCTTTCTATGGTTACTACTAGTATTGTGATGGAATCATAAATAAAACAAATATGTGTTGGTTAAACCAATAACTTTACTACTATTCCATAGGTTATGAAAGTCATAGGTTTAGGGGGATTCAATCTTCTCAAAAGAATAAGTATGAAAAAGAAGTTCTAAAGAAACCTGATAATGATGGTGTAAAAATTAAAAATAGGTTCCAACCCCAAGAAACTATTTGTGAAAGATGATAACAATGAAGTAATCATTCTATGGGTTTTATTTTTTTGTTACCAGCCCAATAAAATTTTCTTAACATTTCTCATAAGCCGAAGGTGAAGAAAGAAAAATCTATTGTTGTTAAAACTACCCTCAAATCATTTAAAGGTGAACAACCTTGGATTCTTGATAGCAGGTGTTCCTCACACATGAAAGGAGATTTAAAATTTTTGAATAATTTAAAATACATCAAAGAGTTAACTATGACATTCAACACGGATGAAACAATAATAATAAAAGGTGTTGGATCAAATATCATTGGGAAAGAAATGTTTAAATATGAGAAATATTTATATATTGATGATTTGAAACATAACTTGATGAGTGTTTCACAATTCTGTGATGAAGGTAACAAATTTACCTTAGGGAAATATATATATGTTTTGTGAAAATTGATAAGGTTGAAAAATATTTACAAGAGGCCAACATACAAAGGGAAACTTATTTCAAGTTGGTGAGGTACAAAACTCTTGTTACTTGTGTATGGTAGAAGAAAATTAAATATGGCATAAAATGATGGGAAACATGTTTCAAATAAAAAATTGTAAGTTATGAAAGTGATATTCTGTTCAAGATATTCTTGATTTTCAATGAATAAGAGATTTTTGTTGCACTATTTTTCATACGGGAAAAATTACAAAGTCTGTGTATAAGAATGTTGAGATTGGTTCAAAACAACCCTTGAAACTTATTCATTCCAACATCTATGGACCAAGGAGAAAAAAATAAAAAAAATGATGATAATTACTTCATAACATTCATTGGTGAATTATATCACATTACATGTGTTATGAATATAAAAGATAAATCATATGCTCTGAGAATGTTTAACGGTTTTAGGAGAAAAGCTTCGAAGAAAAGTGAGTATTCAGTGAAAAAGTTGAAAACTAATAATGGTGATGAGTATAAGAATGAATAATTTGAAAGTTATCATGAGATGAATGGAATTTTTCATGAGTATAGTTCCCTATACACACCTCAACAAAATGGGGTTGACGAATAGAAGAATAGAAGATTGGTGGAAATGAGGAGAACTATGTTACTTGAAGATGGTCTTTCTCATTCGTATTCGAGGAAACCCCTGAGTACTGTGGTTTATATTCAAAACTGATGTTTCTATAGTCCAAGTATGTATATGAATCTATAAAAAAATGATTGAAAAACTACATGTTACAAACACTTAAGTGTTTTCAAGAGTCCATGCATTATAAAGAAGAAAGTTGAAAATTTGGGTTAGTTTGAGCAGAAAGGTGAGGATTGAATTTTTCTTGGTTATGCTCTAGAAGGAAGAGGATATAGATGTTTCAACAAAGAAATAGAAAGAATTTTTTATTCTTATAATTTTAATGTTATTGAAAAATATATTAAGGATAAATAAAATCAAACTAATATGGAAGTTGAGAAGGATTAAGAAAGTTTATTCAACATTTCTGATAAAGACACATCCAATTGAAATCCTACTAAAAACCATGAAACAGACTCAGCTATTTCAAGTGATGAAGAAGAATCTCTAAAATCTCATCCCAAGATGAGAAAGCTAGTGGAAACTTTGAACATTATTGGTGATCAACATAAAAAGGCTCAAACAATAAGAACAACACATTCAATTACACATACTTATGTGTATTAAAAAATTTGGCCTAATGAAGTGAAATAAGATTTTGAGTATCTAGAATGGGGTTAGTCGATGAATGATGAGTTAGACCAGATAAAAAGAATGATTCACAGGAACTCTTACCTAATCCAGATAACAAAAATGTTATTGGTACAAAGTGGGTTTCCCAGAACAAAATGAATGAATAATGTGAAGTGATAACAAACAAGGAAATATTAGTACGTAAAGGTTACTCTAAAATTGAAGGTGTTGATTTTGATGAATCCATTTCTCTGGTGGAAAGGTTAGAAACAATCATAATTTATCTTTTTATTTCTACACAATGGAGTTACAAAAGTTTTCAAATTGATATAAAGTCTGCAATTATAAATGTTCATCTTAATGAGGATGTTTACATTGAACAGCCTTGTGGATTTTTTGTTAAGAAAGAGGAAAGTTATATGTGCATATTTAATAAATCCTTTTATGCAGTAAAGAATCTATGAGGGAATAGTATTCCAAAATGGATACTTTCTTAAGGAATATGTGTTTTCAGAAAGGAAGAGTTGATAACAATATTTACACTAAAGAAATTCACGATTTTTCCTTCATCATAATTGTTTATATTAATGACATTATCTTTACTAGGAATAATGAAAGATCTTGTGAAAAGTTTTCTAAATTAGTGAAAAAGTTGTTTGAGATTTCCATGTTGGGAGAAATGAAATACTTTATTGGGTTACAAATTTTATAAAATAAGAAACACATTTTTTTTCTCATGAAAAGTATGATAAATAAATTATTAAAATTTTTAGTATAGAAAATTCAAAACTAGTTTACACCTCAGTATCAGTGGGAACAAAGTTGAGTAAATATAGAGAAGACAAGAAAGTTGATCAGAAAGAGTTTCCAAAGTTGATTTGAATTTTTTTATGTTTTACTACCATAAGACCCAATATTGTTTATTATGTTACCTTATGTGAAAGATTTTATAGTGAACCTAAATAATCAAATTTACTTTCTAGAAAAAGAATCCTAAAATACATCAAAGGCCCAAAAAATTTCTAAATCAGGTATGATAGCTTAGAAAGTATGGATTTGTTTGGTTATTCAGATGCTCATGTGGCAGTAAATGTTGATGATAGACGATCCACACCAAGTGGAGTTTTATTTCTAGGTAAATGTTATGTTTTTTGGAATATAAAGAAATAGAATTCAGTAACTCTCATTACAACAAAATATGAATATTTTTATACTATACAATCTGCTACACAACTTATTTGTATGAAGAATCAGTTATAATACTAACTTGATGAATTAAAGCTACCCTTTATCTTGGTTTGTGATAGTAAAAGTTAAATCAACCTTTTCAAGAATCCAGTAAAACATTATCATTCAAAACTTATTGATATCAACAATTATTTCATCAGATATCATGTGCAGAATAATGAGTTGAGGTTGGAGTATGTTCCTAAATCGGAACAAGCTGCTGACATTTTCACAAAACCATTACCTAAGGAAGTATTCTCTAAATTAAGCTTGAACAAGGTCATCTAACCTCTTTCTCATCAAGGTTGAGGTAAGTGTTTCTGTTCCCTCTCTCATCTTATCTTTGGAAAGTGTTTTCAGGGGGGGTTTAAATCTATCATTATAGAAGCATTTAAATAGTGAGATTTGAGGTTAAATTGTGAATTCATCAATCTAAATGTGTGAACTATTCTAACTATTTGTTGGAGATGTTTTTGGAAACAATTTCTTTTGTATTCTATGGAGGTTTAAAATTTGAGGAAGAAAAGATGAGGAAATTTTTCATAATCACTACTTTTGGACATCATAAATTTTATGTCAATAATTCTTGTTTCCTAGAATGATTTAGTACGTGTAGTCTTATAATTATTGATAAGTAATACATATCTTGAGGATAAAAAGTTTATTGATTTATGAACCTTGGTTGACAAAAATATCCAAAGTGGGAGATTCATAGGACCAAAATGATAAAGATGAATATCATATTCAGGTATTTTCATTTGTTTTCAATGGAGTTTAAGAAGAAAATAAATCACCTAACTTTGTAATTAAAAAATATTGGACTGAACATCGTATTCAATAAAATTAGACTCACAATGGTTAAGAAATTCCATCACATTGGAAATATGTTGTCTGGATAAAGAGGATCATCGAACTCAGCCAAAGTTTGGAAAGAAATGTTTGATAATAATGGGGAATAATTTGAGTCTACCTAACTTTGATTAAAATGAGATGTTGCTTTTCTTATCTTGGAGTTCTCCTAAATCATATGTAAGTTTTAAAACTTGTGATTAAATATTGATGAATAAAATGGGAGAAAAATATTATTCCAATCATATTCAGTCTGATTGTAATCATCCCTATCGTATTCAAGATGAGTAGGAAATAAATTTTTTTATGAATGATAGGGAAGTTTCAACACTTTACTTGGTAATTGAGATGATGCTAAAGATGATCTTAAAAGTAATAAAAGCCATAAAGAAAGTCATGATACTTTTTAAAAGTTTATGAAAGAAGAAAATTTGTGTATTTTAATCATTCTGGTATAAAGATCATCGTAATGATATTTCTGGATACATATTTGTTTAAAGGTAGGGTAGAAAAGTGAGAATGACGATTCTAGTTTTCGGTCAGACCAAAATCTAGAAGATTTAAATCCTTGAAGAATGAATTTTTTGAGAATAATATTCAAAAAATAAATAAGTTACTAATGTTGATCCAACAAATTCAGTACGTCATCATATTATTTAGAGGTAGAATTCTTTGTTATAAAAATTTATTGGTATCATATTCAGAAGAGAACTAATTTGTTGATGTTGAAGCTGCTGATACCCATCCATACTCAGTATTCCATAATAATCATCGGAGGAATAATTTTTTTGAACTAATGAATGAAAAGAAAAGGAAAATTATGTGGTGGTAAATATAAAGAATAGATTAATAGCTATATTAATAATTTATTTAACCATTTAAAATAGTTTGAATTACTTTGTTTAAAATTCAAGTGGGTCAAGAGAAGATATGAAAAATAATATATTGTTTTAAATTTGTATTCATCATAATGAAGCAGGTTGTAAGAACAAATTGAAATAGGAAATTAGAATTAGAATGATGTTTACAGAAATTCTAAAGTAGAGTTGAAGTTGTGAGAAGATTTGAGATTGTTAAATAAGTGTTTAGAAGAGATTATGAAGTTAATATGAACCCAAAATTCAAAGGAACGTGTAGATTCAGAAAATTTGATTGAGTGGGAAATTTTTTAGGAATCCCACCCAAACAAATTTTTGGGTGAGTATAAAAGGGAAATTACTTTGTACTTTTAACAAATGTACTATTCACATAGAAGAATGGAGAAGACATAGCTCTAGAGAGAAGAATATGTTTCCATATTTTTTATTGTTGTATTCAACTAGATATCGTATTGGGGTGAATCATCAGACTGGGAAAAATCATATTGGGATTTTTGGATTGAAGAAGAAGTGGTTCAGAATTTTCTCAACTTTATTTTGAAAAAGTCATATATTTTTCATATTGAGAAATAAAATTGGTATAATCTGACTGGGATAATTAGATAGGGAAATCAGATTGATTTTTTTAACAAAATTTATAAAACTTCTTACCAACATCTAGGTAATAAATTGAATAATTTTTTTAAAAATAATACATTTGTGAATGTTGATAAAGAATCACCATATTATGTGTTGTTACAAAACTTTTTATTTCATCATTTGTTTTATAAGGATCACATTCACTATTGAATTGTTTATATAGAGCTACATGAGTGAAATAGAATATCTTATTCATTGTATTCCACACAATTGGATTATTTTCTAATAGATTGTGTGGTATTAGATCATTTCAAAATCATAGAAAGGATGTAGTTATTCTTGTTGAATAGTGATACTTATAAATTCATGTGTTCCTATAGATGTGTGTTTTAATTGTTTTCAATAGGGAAAAAAATATTTAATAGTATTCTATGGTTATTACATAATTATGGAAATATAAAAGAAAAATATATCACTGATTCACTCTCTCCCCCTCTCAGTGATACAATTATCTTGATAGGGAAATTACAATACAAGAAAAGTGATTAGCCTCTTCTTGATCTCCTTAAGGATTTCCTCATATCTTTCATCCATAAATAATTTACCCCATTTTTGGTAAATTAGTTAGTTGGATAAATAACAATGATAAATTTATCACAAAATGTAAATAGTAACCAGGTAATCTATAAATCTATATATTTCTGTGAAACCAGTGGGTCTAGGTTATTCTTCAATTGCCATTGTCTTTGAAGGGTCCACATAAATTCCATCACTTGTGATCACGTTCCCTAATAATGTGAATTATTGTATCCAAATGTCACACCTTTTGAACATAGAATACGTTTTCCCTTTCCTTAATATCACCAACACAATCATTATATTCTCGTCATGTTCCTACTTAATCTTGGGATAAATGAGAATATAATCGATTAACACCTCAAAAAATATGTTGAGGTGGTCTCTAAAGAATATATTCATAAAATCCATAATGATTGTAGGAAAATTAGTAAGTCTGAAGGGAATTACTATAAACTCACAGTGCCCAGACCATGTAAGGAAAGTAGTCTTCTGAATATCTTCTTTCTTTAACATTAGTTGAGCATATCCATAAAAAAGATAAACCTTTGAGAATTATTTCACTCATTTGAACAAGTCATCAATCCTTGGTTGAGGATAATTTTTATTTATGGGGATCTTCTTGATATCTTGGTAATTGATATACCCCTGTTTTGTTTTATATTTCTTCTTGTCAAAGAGCATTGGTGCACCCCTAGGTGATGTACTAGGGCGTATGAACCATTTTTCCAAATGCTCTTGTAAATACTTCTTTAACTCCTCTATTTCAATCAAGGCCATCCTATATGGGAATTTTGAGATAGGAGTGGCTCTGGGTATGAGATCTATTGAGAAATCTACCTCATGATCAGAGGATTCCATGTAACTCTTTGAGAAATACATCATTGTATTCCCTACCAATTGACATTTCCTCCAGGTTAATACCTTCCTTTGACACAACCATTT
Organism: Viscum album; assembly: GCA_963277665.1. Taxonomy (NCBI): domain Eukaryota; kingdom Viridiplantae; phylum Streptophyta; class Magnoliopsida; order Santalales; family Viscaceae; genus Viscum; species Viscum album. The sequence goes on along the minus strand of OY728148.1, from coordinate 954,096,727 downwards.
GGGAAAGGTATGCATCTCTACAGGGTATCAACACCCATACTGTTTATGGATTTTCCAAAGAAGATTCATGATATTCCTTGAATTTTTAGAGGATCATGGGATGGTTCAAAATATAAAAAAAGATTTTTCCCAATAGTTGATTTCTTCTATATATATTGAAATATAATACATGTCCAATATAGAATCAAATTTCAACAAGGGAAATATATTATGATTTTCAAGACGAATCATCCCAAATATGATTATAGGAGAAGAGTCCAACACTTGGGTTGTAATAATATCACCACTATGTTTTTTATGGATATCTCCACTTAAATGTATCGGGGATTCAATTCAATAGTTCTAGAAAACTTTTAGGATATAAATGAATAAGTAGAACTAGAATCAAATAATTGTTTTTCTATAATTTAGTGAATAGGAATCATACCATGTATGAATTCATTTTTACATTCCACTTTATTAGTAGTGATGATATAATATTTCCCTTACTCCTTTGAATTTGGTGATTGCTGATACTAGTTGCCCTCAAGGACATGTGTTTTAATACAATTGCTTGCATAACAACCTTTGTCCCTATAGTTGAAGCATTGAACCATTGGTGGTGCATTAGTATGTTACATCCTTTCCTCTATCATGTTGGTCAGCTACATCATGTATCTTCAATATTCATTAGCTTGGTGTCCTTCTCTCCCACACTTTAAGAATTTCCCCATCCATTTGAGGCAATTAACATGATGCTTCTTCCCACATTTTTGACATGTGGGTAGTTGGATCATATTTCCTCATTTGTTATTTGACCCAAAATCTTGAAACCTCATTCTTCTCTTATTATTTCCATAACCATGGGACCATTCTTTGAACTCCATATCTAATGTAAGAGCAAATTTAACCACATCTTCAAAACTCCAAAATTCTTATAATTCAAGATCGTTTTGAAGGTCTATTTTTAAAAACAATAATTAACATATCTATTTTTCTATCATTATAGATAAAAAAACCCAAGTAATACATTTAAAACTTTATGAAGTTTTCATCATAAACTGTGACAACTTCACCTTCCTTTTTCTTTAGCTATATTTATTCTCTTTGAATATTTTTTTCAAGAGTTAAAGGGAAATGCTTTGTAAGAAATATTTTCATAAATTATTCCCACTCCATCATTTCCATTTAATCCTTTGGATTTTTATTCTTTATCAATCCAGGATATTGAATAGCTTCTCCATATAGATGATAAATTGCAAGAGTCACCATCTCCTTATTAGAGAAATGGATCATAGAAAAGATCTTCTTTATTGAGTTAACCCTCTATTCCACATCAAGTTGATTGCAAGTTCCACTAAACATTGGTGGTCATTTTTGCGTTAAGGACTCAAAGGATAATTGATCCTTATTGGGTGAATATAGACATTCCACATAGTTCATGTTATTATTCATATCTCGAGACAACTAGGTAATCATTTCCACAAAGTGTTGAACTCAACCTCCCATGGAATTGGGCATCTCATTTGGATAATTGTTTCATTTTCACTCACCCCGGTTTTAGGCCTAGTATCTCCTGCTTCCTACCATTTTCTAGAATAGAAAATTTTATAACAAAACATAAGTCAATAAATCATGAGTAATTTATTCCTTTATGAAATTAACACTAAAGGAATATCTTATGGGATCCCTATGTCTATAATTTTCTAAAAATAGTCTTCTAGGATGTTTTACCTATACATAGACTTATACTAATGGTTATTACTCTTGTTTTCTAATCATAATTCCCAAATTAACTAAACCATTCTTAGATACCAACTACAGTTTCCCTAATGTTTCATACATAACTATTACATCATTTTGAAGATAAAAAACATAATAGAGTTACAAATTTAGGATACAAAGGATTATGTCATAGAGAAATTAAGCTCATAGATAACTTGTACAAAATAAAACATAAAAACTTATTTAAATACTTCTTCATTATCCTTATAAAATCTCACATTATCCTTAGTACATGCAATTACCTAAGGATATATATCAATGAAAGGGGTAAGAAAAAAGCCATGTAAGAGGATGAATAAGGAACTTGAATCAATATAACATGGTTGAGCATAATAATCATATCATAAGCCTAGGATCATTATCAATATCTGGAGGTAAAAATATGATAAATTCATCAAATGTGGAAATGCATAAAAATGAAACATCATATCATATTGTTCAAATGCCACATATAGTTGTGAATAAACTAAAATCATGTTAACACATAACATATGTGAATAATCATAACATCATCAGATTAAAAACATATAGCATCATGTTCACATATAATAAATATTTTCTCATGAGATACAACACATTACTCAATGGATTTGAGTGCTTTATAATTTTGATCTAGTCATCACATCATAATATTTACATAATCATGCATGTCACATAGAATGTGTAACAATCATTCCATGAAATAACCCATGTAAAGGAATGGGTTTCATGAGGATTTCAAAAATTATGATTTCATAAATAAACATTGGGTTCCAAAATGAAAAATGGAAAAACATATTTTCTATAAGAATCATCATTCATTAGTTAAGAATAATAAACTCAATAAGAGTAAAATATATGTTTTGGAAAGAAGATTTATTTTTTAAAATCATTGTATTTTCCATAAAATCAAATAAAAACATATATATTCCAAAATAGAAGAGGGGGGGATAATGAAATTATATTTAAGGAACATTAGAGGACTATTTATTCCAAATATGTCCTTAAATATGGATAACCCAATGAAAAAGAGTTGGGTTCAAGAATCCCCTTACCATAATTCTTTCTTTATTTCGTCACTTTTGCGCCTCTTGAATAATAAACTTATTTTTATTAAAAAACTAATAAATATGTTAATTATATACATTTATATAATTATTTGTCAATTATAATCATTTTATTATTTTTATTAATTTCTATTGATGAAATTGAAGTTTTTTGATATCATGATTTTCCTAAAAATTTCTTGATTCACTTTGATTTCTCAATTTTCATTCAGAGTCATTTATAGAAATGTATGATTAAATCTAGAAGATTATAATATATGTAATTAATTATTTATATATTATATATAATTAATAAAAACCATCCATGAAGGTGGTTATAATAATTCTCTTAGAAATGTCTCTGTAGGTAGTTAATCAACCTTTAACGGGACGTTGTTAAAAGAGAGGGAAAGAGAAGTATTGCATTTATTTTTTTCATAAATATGAAAATTAAATCATGTTAACATAAATAATATAATTTTATATTATTGAATAATTAGTTTTATACTATATGGTTTTTAAATTAATTGGTAAAAATAAGAAAGCGAATAAGAAAAAAGGGAAATGATAATAGATAATTACTCTCTCCTCAATGTACCTTCTCTTGTAAGATGCTATAACACCCTTGGTGATTAAAGTTGGATTGCTCCAAAATGTCCCTATGTAATGTAAGGGGATTTCAAGGGAGTATTTGGGATGATATTTTACTTTTGAATTTTTTAGAGGAGTGTGTTTCCAAGGTATGGGAGAGGGATTATTTATACATTAAGAGAGGGGTATTTTTAGAATAAAATGTTAAATAAAATAATAGATCAAAGGAAAAACATGTAATAGTGAATTTTTGACAAAATAAATCATATATAAATATAATATAATGAGTTTAAGACTGTAAATACCCTTTATAAATCTAATTCATTATCTTATTAAAAAGAAAAGTGAAGAAAAAAAGAAATTGATATTTTAATGAATCATTTTTAAATTTAGGTTTTAGAAAGTGATTTATTGGTTTTAAAATTAATTTTATTATATTTTAATGACTCATTTATGAAATTAAATATATAATGGCAGAAAATAAATTTCTATAAAGGATTATTTCATTTTTACATCATGAATATTGTAATTTAAGATACATCGATTATGTGAAAAACTATATTTTTTACTATTCACCTAAAAATTGAAGTATTTCAGAAAATTACCAAAAAATCACCCAAGGAAAATTTTAAAATGATAATATCAAAAATGATATTAATTTAATCAAAATAAATACCTAAAATAGGTAAAATATATTTTTTAAGATGAAAATAATGATTTTTACAAAATACAATAAAATACAGTTTATTAAAAATATTATTCTTTTATTTGAGGTTTTTAATCATGATATTTATTTTTTTGAATTATAATATTTTTATTTACATAAATTAATCATGATAAATGTTATTTATATCATAATTTATTATTTTTTTGTAAAATCATTATTCCAATGGTTATGTTACAATTCCCAACGATCAGGTTACTATTCCAACAGTCACATTACTATTCCTATGGTCACATTACCTTATATATATACCACTAAATTAATTAATTAAATATTCAAATCAATTTCTATTAAGGTTCTATATTTCCATTTTAAATAATTTTTCTTGGTTTACTATTTTTTTTCTTTTATATAGTGTTGTTAGTGGGGCCAATAATTCTAGTAGATTAGGTCGATCAATATTTTCTCATTTTAAATTTTCTATTTTATACTTTTTGTCCAGTTGTAATGTTTGGAAATTTAATTGGTTTCATTTATAATTAATGTAACAATATTTATTAATATAGTTTTTATCGGTTTCTCTATATTTTTTATGTGTATAATATATAATATAATACAACCCACATTTATTCAGGAAAATTTTTTACTAATAAACATTATGTCATTACAATGGGGTACCAAATCTCCTACCTAAACCTAAATGTAATATAGAACTCTAGCTACCTATATGATGAGGAGTATTTTAGTCCTTCCTAGACTCTAGTACCTATCTTACTCCCGTACAGTTACTATACTATGAGAAGTAATAAAAAAACTTATGAAGATGGCACATCCCGCCGCAAACATGGCACTCCAAAGTGGTGTATTGAAACTAAGGTTTCTTGTGGTTTATGTTTCTAAAATGATGAACTACAATGGAATATGATCCTAAGATGTATTTCCACTACCCTAACTGGTCTTCATATCATTTCCTTGGAAACAACTGTCCTAGAATCACTTCTTGCCACCAAAATAAGTGATCATAGTTTACCTAGAGGAAATATCCTAGCTACCTCTTGGGTCCTCTCTCAAATTATTTGCGGTGATGTGTTCATGATTCATCAAATATAAAAAGCTACTCATAATAAAAACATTCACCTATGACCTAACCTCATAATGAATACCAACCTGAAAATGTTTCTCCCTAGATATCTCATCAATAGCTAAATATGGCACTAAGCATTGAAGGTTGCTGAAATGTTCAACATAGTCCATCACTAATATTATATCCTATATTAGATGCATGAAATAATGATCCTTATCATCCCTCAATATATATGGATATAAGTGGATCAATAAATTCACCTCAAATTCCTTCTAAGATAACTCCTCCTCCTTCCCATCCTACTCAAGAATATCCCACCAATTTTTGGTATGTCCACTGAGAATATACACAACAAGATTATCCCTCCGATCTGTGGGTGTCTCAAGATGCTTAAAGATTGTATAGATTCACCCAATCTAGAATTCAGCTACCTGGGAGCCTCCCTCCACAGTGAACATAGGTGGATGTGGTAGTTGAATCTCTCTCATCAACTCATACATCAAAGGCACGATGAAAATAGTCTCCTTTTCTATGGATTGCATGACCCTTAAGAAGTTGTTGTGATAATGAACATCCATTTGATTCTCAAGATCCATAGGAAGCTCCAGTTCATCTACGTTAGGAGATAACTGATTTCCACTCTCTTAGAACTCAACTTGAAGATGTTGATGAGTCATTTTATCTACAAGAAAAACACACTACTATAAACATTGGCTAAAAATAAAGTCAACCTCAAGAGGCGATGAAAGTAGAGAACCATTACTCTGGGTCTCTCTAACCATGGATTATAAGTGTTTTATGATAAAATAATAGTTTATTTCATTCCATTTATCAAATATAATAGATATATTATTTCACAATTCATATTGGAAAGTTTATAACACATGAAATAAACATGTCCCTATCATGAAAAATGCATGTCAATATATATATATATCGCTATGTTTCTATCATGATGCATGTATAGTCATATCTCACCATAATGGTCCACGAGTGTAAATATCAATAAACAATAACATCACAAAATAATAACATCACACAACATGTAAATCAACCAAGGTGAAATAACATCAATTATAATAAGAGAAAAACATAAACAATAATCCCATCAATGGAACTCAAAATTTCCCCCTTACAGGGGTTAGCTACACTAATGAATAAGCTCATTACCATGTCCCAATAGATACTAGTCTCCTTTCCACTTTTCCCAAAAAATAAAGCAATAGAAAATAACAAGCTGATCCTCTAATACCACTTTGTAATGTCCCCTGATCTGGTACTCTCTCACATGGTCAAAATTATTTTGTTATTAGACATCAAGCATGCATCCCCATATGTAAGAGGTTATTTAATAGTAGCAAGGCTGTGATATTTATAGTGCAGAGACTATAACCCCTGGTAAAACATAGTGGAACTAAACCATAGTAAAAAAAATTAGAGTAATAGATAAATAGTGGAAATAGTATATCATACAGCTAAGAAAATAAAAGGAGGAACCTATAATGATGAATAATGTAATGACAAACCCATATCCATGTAATCTGCTCGAGTAACAAACGATTCCCAAATAGGGTGTGAATAAAACTCAGTAGGTCAACACCACCATCCCTAAACACAACCAGTATGATAATAATTATAAGAAATAAAGTGATAAATAGGTGTATTAAATAACTAATTAATATAATATATCAATTAACCTATTTCAAAACTATGATGAAATGTCTCTGAGCATGTAACACAACCATTCCATCTATATTCATATACAATGGAAAAATCAAACAATCAGGTATCTCTCTTTGTATAATAATTTCATCCTCAGATCATCACCCTATATAAATGCATTTCAGCATGTGTCCCTAGGTGTAGCCTGGTATATAAGCATTTCAGCAAGTATCACTGGGAATTGCCTACTATATAAGCATTTCATCCTCCAAGAAAATCCTTATATATAAGAATTTTAGAATGTATCACTAGGCAATGCCTACTTTATAATAATTTAAACACTACTAGGAAATCCCTATATATTATCATTTCATCACCAACTCAACATGTCATAATATTATGTATATCATAATATCACATCATAAATCTCAGTGGTTAATTATGAAAATTACCATTTTTCTTTCAAATAATCTTTCATTTATCTCTCAAATGGTCAACAATCATATCAATAATCAATAATAGATTACCTAGTGAATCTATATCAAGTAATAACCTAAGGTATCATTTCATACTCACCATGATATAAACCATTAGCCAAGTTCTTTTTACTCAAATGTTTTCTCAACCAACAGGTATCCATAATCCTGGTTGCATCAACCATTAAATCTAAAGGAATACAATCCATGATTTACTATAAATCAACTGATTAATTATAATTCACATTAAATAGACCTAATCAAAATATTTCATATAATTCACAATTAATTATACCATAGGGTTAGGTTTAGTCTCCATACCTTTAACATCTGATTAACAAAACGCTTTTAATGAAAAAATCCATTAAAGAAGAAGTCAAAAAAGATCACAAGAAGAATCTAGATTAACCCAAAACAAGATCAAATCCCAAAACAAAACCCCTGTTAAAAATTTGTACACTACAATGAAATGTAATGATGGGTGAGAAGAGGGAAACCAAAGTGAATAAACTCACCAAGTATTGAATGTGAAAATGGGACATCTGGAATGGGGGAAGATAATTCAAAATTTCCTAGAGTTCAACCTAGGAGCGAGAGAGGGGAGGCTATAATAAAAAATAATGAGAGTCAGAAGTACACAACACACTTAAAACTATTGGGTATGTGGAATACAAGATGTGTAATCCTTTTATGTCATGTATTTCCTCATTTTTAAGTTATGTTGGAAAAACCTTTTGCCCTGGGTTAATATATATTTTGATCAACATTTACACGATGTGAATCAGGTTCACAACATGTAACCACATCACATCATAAACTAGTTCATGAAATTCATCTATAAATAGTTACATGTCATGTAACATGTACACAACATATAATTATTCATTGAATAGTTTTTATACTAGCTTATATAAAAGTGACCAAACCACCTATGATCCTTCTAAACTCATAGAAAACCCTAGTAATCCAATTTAACATATTTATTCATGGAATCCATTAAATTAAATAATCATACATGCCTAAAATTAAGGTTATTTTCTCCAAAAAAGGCTCTCTGTCATCAAATAAGACTTAGTCACTAAGGCTTAATTACAAATGAAAACCCAACAAAATATGTTCAATGAAAACCTCAGAGTGGGACGTACCTAGAAAAATATGGGATCTTATAATGATCGTGATTTTGAATGGTTTTTAGTATGTTTCATCCATTACAAAAAACAATATTTATATATATAAACATTATATGGATGGATTTATTTTAATATTTGTAAATGAATGTTTCTTCTTTTATAAAAATAACATTTGTTATGGTAAGGTGAATTTAAATAACAAATTTTTTTTGTCATATTACACAAACAAAGTAATGTAAATTGATAATGAAACTACTTCACATAACTCGTGCCACACCTAATTATGGGATCATTAGCTTGGTCTTGTAAATGAAAAACGCTTGAATAAGTTATACCAAAATGGATATTTAGATTCTTTTGAACTAAAATGAATTGGTATGTGTCACACTTATTTATATGGTAAAAGGAATAAAAAACCATTTAGTAGAAAAGATGATTGGTCTAAAGAGATTCTTGAATTAGTTCATACATATGTGTGTGGACTATTTCCTATTGAGGTAGGGGGTGGGTTCTAATACTTCCTAAAATTTACCAATGATTTTAGTTGAAATGAATATGTCTACTTAATGATGTATAAGTTAGGTTCTTTTGATAAATTCAAGAAACACAAGAATAAATATGGGAACCAAATTGGTAATATGATTAAGAAAATCCTCTTAGAACTTTGTGGAGAATATCTCAATCAAGAATTAATTGATTACTTATAGGTGTTTGGGATCCTATATTAACACACTCCTCCTTATACACTTCAGTGGAATGATGTAAGTGAAAGGAGGAACCACATCTTGTTGGACATGGTGAGATCAATGATGAGTCATGAGAGTATTCCATTATTATTTTTGCGATTTTAATTTCAAAAAAGTATCACAAATATTAAAAAAAGTTTCAAATAAAGTGATAAACATTATATGAATTTCCAAAGCATCGAATAATAACTCAGAAGTGGAGTTGAATTACTTGTTCACTTTTATAAGTTTCAATAATTTTGAAAATATTAAACCCTGAAAATTGTTACAGTTTATATCCTTATCATATTCTAGTAAATACTAATGTATGAAAAATTAGTAAAAAAGGTAAATAACATGATATTTACAAGGTTCGACCTCAGTGTGAGAACCTATATCATTTTCATAGACACTCCTATGGGTCTATAGAAATTCACTAAAATGAATTAGTCAATACAACTTGTGCCAACTCCCATTAGACACATTATATATCCTAATTGCAATGATTATACTAACTCCTATTGGTTTATAAATTTTTTTTTCTTACAAAAAATTGAGATAAAACAAACGAAAAATACTTTTTTCAAACTACACCACAAATTATAAGCTCAGAATCCTCATTATGAAGTGGTTGGGTCTGATTCTCTCCATCTGATAGGGCTGGGTCCGATGGAATCAATCCGATGAATTCAATATTATGGATTCAGTCTAATGAATCCATTCTCAATATTCATTACTCAAACTCGTCTCAAATGCTCAGTCCTATATTACTCAGTCCAATAAACAAAAAAAATTTTATGTCCAAACTTCGAATATGATTTCAATATGGAAAGATAACATTAACATGAATTATGTAGTGCTCTTCTTTTTCCACTCACATAAAAAAGTTGAAAAGTTTGAATATACATTTATTCTATTTATAGGCATCCCAAAAAGACAAATTTAAGAAACTAAAAATCATTTCTTAATCACTCAAATTACAAAAAAAATCCAATTTCTATACATATTTTAATTTCAATTTTGACGACATAAACTCTTCACAAATATTATGAAATCTTCTTATGTCTTATTTATAATAATTCTTCTCAGACATCCTAACTTTTATTCAGTATAATAGAAATTAGTCAACTCATTATGATGGAACTTCCTCATCTCATTTTCATGAAACTTATTCATCTCATTATAAATTGAATTTCCTAATTAGAGTTAGTATAATTAACTTTCTTTCTCATATTCAGTGTGATTGACTTTCCTTCTCAGAGACGGTCTTTATTGAATTTCCTTCTCATAGTTAGTTTGATTGAATTTATTCCTCAGAGTCAATTTAATTAACTTTCCTCCTTAGATTATTCCTCATAGAACTTCCTCAGCATTAATCCAATGAAATCCTCATAATAATGGAATTATCACTATGATGGATTTATATTTATGATGGAAACTCCAATCTACCACTTTGAAATACATCAAACCTCATCAACTATAACTCATTCAGACTTCTAAAAACTTCTATGCTCAGTACTTTTGGATCTGATGAAATTTCATTTCTTGAATCCCAGAATCAATACAAACTTTATGATTCCTCTATTCCTTAAAAATATTTTATCATTATAGTTTTCCTGATTTATGAGAACTTCAATGTTATCAATGTACTGTATTACTTATATAGGAAAGTATTACGACTTCCCTTACTTTCAAAGCCTTCTTTATTTCCAACCAAAACTCAATATGTTTGGTTGCACCTATTCTCACCATTCTTTTATAAGGATCACATCACAAGTGTTATAGACAACTTATGGTATTTGAGAACTTAAAACATGAAAATAAATTTTTGACTGAAGGTTAGAATGATTATGAAATTTCTAACTCCTGACATCACTTTCTTCATTCAACCTCTTGAGCAACATTCTAACTTTCTAAACAACATTGAGTCCAATGATACTTTAACTTCATGTCAATGGATCTAAGACTAATGGTGTGTTTGAAATAAAATCTAACTTTTTTATGAATTATATGACCGATTGTGATTAGTTCGATACTTTTCATCTAGTGTTTCTCAATTCAATCCTTTGTGTCTATAAAACCACTTTCTCCAAAACAATACTTTTCTCCCCCTTTATGTTTGGGTTAGAAAATTCAGAAACATTCACTTTTTTTCAAAAACATTCGTTTATAAAAGAATAGTTATCAACAAAAACAAAAATTTATTAAAAACAAATAATCATAATGGTTCTTCAATCTCCCCATTCAGATTTTTTAACAACACTCATTAATAACTTTTTCAACTCAATGAAAATTTCCACAATTAAACATTTGTAAACAACTCATGTTTTTTGAATTTTACCAAAACACATTCTTTATTAAATGACTGTTTAGACACCAAACTAATAGATATGGTATTTTTTTGAAAAATATCCATCCCTTGGTGACAAGAAAATTATATGTCCATGCTAAGATAAAATCCCCCTAACTTTTATATTTTCCCAATATTATTTTTCTATAAATTTTATTTTCCTCTCCCCCATTATCTGATAATCACAACTTCATATTCATAAAATAATGATAATTAAAAACTTCTTACATAGTATAATGTTGTTACTTTTTCTCCCCCTTTTTCAATATAATCCAAATCATGGTAGGGGACTTCTTTATAAGTTTTAGGAAGTCATTATAGGAGGATGAGCATGAATTTTCAACCTCAACTCATCAATCATTTAGTTTGGAATTGACTTTGTGAAGATATCAATAATTTGATACTTCGTTGAGAAATAATCCAACAAAACTTCTCTAGCAGCAACATTCTCTTTTATAAAGTGAATCTTTATATTTATGTGTTTTGATATTGAATGTTGGACATGATTTTTGGAAATATCAATTGAAATTTGATTGTCATAAAGTGTCTCCAATATTTTATAAACCATTATATTCAAATATTCCAATTATACTTTTATCCACCATATCTATGTACATACTTGAATAGTCACAAAATATTATAATTACACTTTTCTCAAGGTTTCTGAACTTTGTTTCTTACTATGATAATTTACACAACATTCACCCAAGAAAAATGTTTCTCTGAAGGTTTATTTTATATCATTACAATCTCCAGCCCAATCAATATTATTATAACCATGAAACTTCATCTCGTGATTTTTTTTATAATAATCCTTGTTAATTTGTTCCTTTGACATATCTAAGAATTATCCTTACTACTAACATATTTGAATCCTTCAGATTACCTTGATACCTTGCATAAACATTTATAGCATAAACAATATCAGGATTAAGGTTATAAGGTAAAGTATACTTCAAATCACCTTCCAAAAGACTTTATAATTCACACTTTTTCCACAATCATCATTACTCATCTTCATCCTCACTGAGATTGGAGTAGAAACTTATTTATATTCTATAATTCCAGATTTTTGTAACAATTCCCTTGCATACTTTTCGTAAAATAAGAAAATTAATTTGTCCTTATATTGAACTTGTAAGACAAGGAAGAAAGTTAATACTCTCAACATTGATATTTCAAAATTCTTTTGCAATTCCTCAGAATATTATTTACAAAAAATTTCTTCATCCCTGGAAAAAATCATATTATCCACATGAACAAATACAATTAGAGTTCAAAAGTCAACATCTTTCATATATAAGTTTCTTTCAACTTTTCCTTTTGAAAAAATCATCATTCTCAAACAATTTTCAAACTTATAATACCATAAATGTGGATCTTGTTTTAGCCCATATAAATCTTTCTTCAATCTAAAAACTTTGTTTTCATCCTTAGCAAGTAGAAACCCAAAAGGTTGCTCATTGTAAACTTCTTCATCAATTTATCCAAATTTATATCTATTTGATACACTTTGTAATTTTGATGAGAAGGTATAACTCAAAACATTATAATAGTTTCTATCCATTAAATAAGGGAAAATGTTTCATCAAAACCTCAGACTTCCACCTGTGCATAGCCTCTATAAAAAATCCTAGAATTTTTTCTTGAAACTTCCCCATATTCCTTCAATTTTTTTCTATAAACCCATTTATTTTTATAAATTTTTTGTATTTTATACATAAAAAAGTTCATATGATTCATTTTTCTCAATTTTATCCAACTCTTCATTCATAGAATTCTTCGATTCTTTGTGTTGAAAAGCTTATGTGACTGATTCTGTTTCAAATTTTTAGATGAGTGAAGTTTTATTTTCTAATATCAGCTTTCTTCTAACCTGAACTAGAGCCTTATAATTCCCCAAAATATTTTTAGTCTCAATTCTTTTAATGTATGAAATTTCAGAGTTCCTCTTCCTTCTTCACATTCCTCATCATATGATTCATCTAAATCTTCATGAACATTACCTTAATCACTTTCATTTTCATTGGAAAATTTTAGTTTTTACTCATCAAAATCCCCATAAAATTTTGTTAAATATGTTTCATTCTAAATAACTTCCACAAAATATGATTCCACCAAATTTTATGAACATTTTTCAAACATTTGTAACTTCTTCCATTGGGTGAATAGTAAATTTTCCTTCCTCATCTTTCTCATCAATCTTTCCCCGATCTAAATTTATTATTTTAAGTAAACATGGGATTCCAAAAACATTGGATATTTTCTCATTTCATAAGTAATAAGAAATTTAAGCAATTCATGATGAGATAAATTATCTTTATCTTATAAAGAGAAAATTTTAGAATCAAACCTATCTGGAACATTTGACATGATTTTCTTCACAATTGTAGAATCTTACATGACATCTCAAAAACCGCTAATGTTGAAAACTATAAAATCTCAGACCAAGTTCCATACACCAGTGCATCCAATCGGTCAGTCACATGACCTCAGGCATGCCTCCCCATATGTCAGAGGCTATTGATTAGTAGTAAGGTTCTAATTATTGATCATGGGGAGACTTTACCCTATTTTATCAGAGTAAATAAACCATCAAAAATTAATAAAAAATTTATTAATAACATGTAATCATAACCTAAAAGAACCAGTATCAAAAGATGATCAAAATGAAAATAAATTATAAAAAAATAAATAAGATAATATGTCATTCCCATGTACATGTCAAGTGTCTCAACTGAAACCCAAAATAGAGACATTGATGACTCCCCCACGCAGGTCCCGAATAGTGTCTGTTTCCCTCATCCATTCTCCATACCATATCAATGATCTAACACAAGGTATTTTCCCTTAACCTCTCTAGAAAGCACAAACTCTATTTAGTTACCGATCAGGAAGCCCAAGTAGGGTGTGAGTACAAATTAGTAGGTGTCATGCCCCCACCTAGAGGGTCCCATGCCTCGTCTCCCGAACCCCACCTCAAATAGGGTAAGGGCTAGTGAATAGAACTGACAAGGTGTATCACTGAAATGTGGGGCCTTAGCTTAAGTACATGTACAGAAACACAAATATCCACGCCTATAAAATGATGAAATGTAAAAACAATTGAAAACCCATGCATTCATACATATAAATTACATAACCAGAGTATAAAAGTAAGTAGTATAAAGTAAGTAGGGCCAAATACAAGCCCACCCCCAAGAGTTTCAAAAAAAAGTAAAACCTAAAAGTAAGTATTGGGACTGCTTTCAGAAAGCTATAGGAACACACCTCGGTTTTTTTGGTCTCACTAAGCACCGTCTGGTCCTAGTCCTCCTAAGACTCTATGAAAATTTCAATCTTTTACACATGACATGACACATGAAGGAAAACCCCATTTATGGGTGTGTATAACAATACTTAGTAGGACACCCTGAAACCAAAAGATATACTGGTAAAACTAATATTTTACAAATTTTTTATATGCATTTCAATTGTTTTTACCCTACTAATTTATCAATTTGAGATTATATGGATCAATTTTGGACTTATGGTGTGTTTGAGAAAAAATGTGAAATATGCTTAAATTCTGGATTTTTGATATATTTTTACGTCAATGATATTTTGGTCATTTATATAAAAATATAATTCCAAATTGAATGATTATTTTTTAGAATACTTATTTTAATTATTTTAAATTTTTCTTCTAGAATAGAGGCTTATTCAAATATCTAAAGGCCAGAAAAAATCATTAAGGTTTGGAAATTGTCTGGGCTGACATCGTGGACCCCACCTCATTAACGGATGTATAAATCAGGCTATACACGTAAATGGAGTTGATTATAAATGGATATGAAGTTGGACACATATATGCACTACCTAAATAAATTTCATGGAGCCTTTCTCCCATTATGGTTCCAAAGAGATGTTATACATTGAAGGATGCTTCATGGAAAGATCATCTAGAAAAAAATACATTATCAATAAAAAATACATAAATCACTCTAGAAGAGTCTAATAAATATGTAATTTTGAGGTTGAATGAAAAATTAATTTATTAAAAACTTTTATGAAGGATTTAATGTGTTAATAATACATTTATATTTCCAAAAATGTGAAAACATGAGGATGACAATTTCTTCCTATTAAAGGATGGGAGCTCCCACCTCTCATCTCATCCCATTTTCCATCACATTTCTTCACAGGAAACAAGGGGAGATCTCCAATGAGGGAGTATGCTCACAAATCATTCCCTTATCATGTTATTAATTATTTTATTTTCATTTTTATAGATTTTAATTGTAATTTTGAATTTTAATAAATTCATGCATGGTTTTTATATTTGTGTTTTCTTCCACCCAACCACCCTCCTTTGTTCTCCATATTTTATCCTTATTTTATTATTTTCTTATTCCCATAATATCCACCATTACTTATTACCCTAAAAAATTATATAATAACTCTATCCTTGGCTCGGGGGAGGTATGTTTATATTTAATTTATTCTACGGTAAAATTCTTATGTTTTATTAAGTTTTTTATGAGAAAAAGTGACGTGCACGGGTGTGCTGATTTCCCACTGGAAATAAAACTAAAACTTATTTCTTTTATTTTATTTAATCTATTCCCAACCATATACAGAATACATGCTCTTAATACAATGTATTTGAGCCATTCAGTGGTTGAAATGGCATACGATAGTGCCAGGTCTTGGAAGTTGTCACACTCATGATCGAGTTGTTCTATAAACCTTGATTAAAGTAGGAGGGGAAGTTAATATTTCTAAATTCATTCAATATTTCACACCAATTAATAAAAAAATTGTAATTCAAGAAAGAGATATCAAAATTGAATTATCAAACTTTATTTGGACACCCAATACTACAAAAAATGGGATTTATCAGCGCTCAAAACTGGCCTTATCAGTGCTAAAAAAGCGATGTAAAGCTGAGCGCTGATAAAGTGGGGTTCCCTTTATCAACATTGATAAAGGTATCTTTTATCAGTGCTAAAAAATGGCTGATAAAAGGAACATTTATCAGCACTAAAAGAGCACTGATAAAGGAAGACTTTTTCAGCGCTAAAAGAGAGCTGATAAATGTTCATTTTATCACCGCTAAGGGAGTGCTGATAAATGTTTATTTTATCAGCACTATTTTTGCGCTGATAAAGGATTCCTTTATCAATGCTAAAAAACCAATGATAAAAGCCCTGTCTACTGCAAGTAAAAATTCTACAGCAGCGCACCCAAACAACACCTGCAAATAAATTAGCTTGTATACACATACAAAATTAACACATAAATAATAATATAATTAAACCAAGTATACCCATACCCCGTTAACACATAATTCATAAGTTAATAAAATACATAAATAACTCTATTCATAATTCAAGGGGTTGGGGAGGTTGTTCAGTGGTTTCAGGTGGTAGTCCAGGGGTGGGGGGTAGGGGGTGTCTGGGGGGATGGGGGTGTCCAAGGGGGTGGGGGTGGTCCAGGAGGTTGGGGGCTGTCCGAGGAGGGTGGTGGTGTCCGCGGTGAGGGGGGTGGGGGTGTCTAGGTGGTGGGGTGGTGTCTAATAGGGGGGTGTTCAGGTGTGTGTGTGTGGGGGGGGGGGGGGGTTGTCCAGGGGGGTGGGCTGGTGTCTAGGGTGTCAGGGGGGCTTTCTTAGGAGGTGGGGTGGGGTGTCTGGGGGGTGGGGACAGTCCAGGGGGTTGGTGGGGATATTCAAAGAGGGTGGTGTGGTGTCTAGGAGTGTGGGATGGGGGAGTCCAGGGGGATCAAGGTGTCCAGGGGGTGGGGGTGTCCTGGGGGGTGGGGGCAGTCCATGGTGTTGGTAGGGTTGTCCATGTGGGGTGGGGTGGTGTACAAGGAGGGGGGTTTCTAGATGGGGGTGGGGGTTGTCTATGGGGTGTACATGGGGGTGGGATAGTTACCAGGGTGTTGGTGGGGGGGGGGCTTTCTAGGAGGTGGGGGATGTCTGGGGGGGTCCAGGTGGTTGGTGGGGTTGTCCAAGTGGGTGGGATTGTGTTTGGGAGGGTGGGAGTTTCCATCCATGGGTGGGGGTGTCTAGGGGGTTGGGGGTATTCAAGTGGTAAGGTGGTGTCATGGAGGGGTGGGGTGTTGTCCAGGGGGTGGTGGTTGCCTAGGGGGTGGGGGGTGTCTGGGGGGGGGACTATGGGGGGGCGGGGCTGTCCATGGGCATGTCAAGGGGTGGGGGTGTCCAGGGGGTTGAGGGGGATTTCCAGGGGGTCCTCGGTGTCCAGAGGGGTGGGGGTGTCCAGGGGGTGGGTTGGTGTCTAGGGGGGGTGGGGGCGGTCTAGTGGGTTAATGGTGTTGACTCTTACACATCATTAAGGACCCATGGATCGATCTCATAATGGATCAATACAATCCGAATGCGTTTGGTCTCATTTTCATAGGTTAGTTGTTGTTTTCACTTAATATTGTGTCGAATTTAAACAGAAGAGACACCCTTTGAGTGGTACTGGCCACACCATTCCTCGGATTGAGGCAGGGATTACTCTTACATGTCACAAAGGACCCGTGGATTGTTCTCCTAAATGATCAGGACAATCCGAATGCGTTTGGTTGAATTTTCATAGGTCAGTTGTTGTTTTCACTTAAAATTTTTTCCATTTTAAACAAAAGTGAAACTCTTTGAGTGGTACCGGACACACCGTGCCTTGGATTGAGGCAGGGAATGACTCTTTCACATCAGAAAAGATTCTTGGATCATTCTATTAAAGGATCAAGACAATCCAAATGCATTTGGTCAAATTTCTATAGTTCAGTTGTTGTTTTCACTTAAAAATATGTCCATTTTAAACAAAAGTGAGACCCTTTGAGTGGTACCGGCCACACTGTGCCTTAGATTGAGGTGGGGATGACTCGTACACGTCCCCAATGCACCTATGGATCATTCGCTTAATGTATAAACACAATCTGAATGCATTTGGTCAAATTTCCGTAGGTCAGTTGTTGATTTCACTAAAAATCTGTCAAATTTAAACAGAAGAGAGACCCTTTGAGTGGTACTGGCCACACCGTGCCTCAGATTGAGGTGATTATTACTCGTACAAGTCCCCAATTCACTTGTGGATTGTTCTCTTAAAGTATCAAGACAATCAGAATGTGTTTGTTCAGATTTCCGTAGGTCAGTTGTTGTTTTCACTAAATGTTTTCCCCATTTTAATGAAAAGAGAGACCCTTTGAGTGGTACGAGCCACATAGTGCTTCATATTGAGGTGGGGATGACTCGTGAACATCAAAAAGGACCCTTGTATCATTCTCATAATGGATCAAGACAATCCATATGCATTTGGTTAGATTTCTGTAAGTCAGTTGCTGTTTTCACTCAAAAATATGTCCATTTTAAACAAAAGAGAGACCCTTTGAGTGGTACCTGCCACAATGTGCCTCCAAAAGGACCCATGGATCGTTATTATATTGGATCAAGACAATCCGAATGCATTTGGTTGGATTTTCATAGGTCAGTTGTTGTTTTCACGTAAAATTGTGTCCAATTTAAACAGAAGAGATACCCTTTGAGTGGAAACGGCCACACCGTTCCTCCGAATGAGGCAATTATAACTCTTACACTTCCTAAATGACCCATGGATCATTATCTTAAATGATCAAGACAATCTGAATGCGTCTGGTCAAATTTTCGTAGGTCAGTTGTTGTTTTCACTTAAAAATTTGTCCATTTAAAAAAGAAGAGAGACCCTTTGAATGGTACCGGCCACACCATGCCTCAAATTGAGGTGGGGATGACTCGTGCACTTTCCCAATGCACTCGTTGATCGTTATCTTAAAGGATCAATAGATTCTGAATGTGTTTGGTCAGATTTCCGTAGGTCAGTTGTTGTTTTCATTTAAAAATATGTTCAATTTAAACAAAAGAGAGACCCTTTGAGTGGTACCATCGACACCGTGCCTCGGATTGAGGTGGGGATTACTCATACACGTCCCCTATACACCCGTGGATCATTCTCTTAAAGGATCAAGACAATCTGAATGTGTTTGGTTGGATTTATGTAGGTTAGTTGTTGTTTTCACTTAAAATTGTGTCCATTTTAATGAAAAGAGAGATCCTTTGAGTGGTATCGGCCACACCATGCCTTGTATTGAGGAATAGATGACTCATGCATGTCACAAATGACCCTTGGATCATTCTCATAAAGGATCAAGACAATCCGAATGCGTTTGGTCATATTTTCGTAGGTCAGTTGTTGCTTTCACTTAAAAATCTACCCATTTTAAACAAAAGAGAGACCCTTTGAGTGGTACTAGCCACACCATGCCTCGGATCGAGGTGTGGTTGACTCTTACATGTCACAAAGGACCCATGTATCATTCTCATAAAGTATCAAGATGATCGGAATGTGTTTGGTCAGATTTTCATAGGTCAGTTTTTGTTTTCACTTAAAATTGTGTCCAATTTACACAGAAGAGAGAACATTTGAGTGGTACCGGCCACACTATGCCTCGGATTGATGCGGGGATGGCTCGTACAAGTCACAAAGGACCCTTTTATCATTTTAATAAAAGTTCAAGTCAATTCAAATGTGGTTGGTTGAATTTTGGTAGGTCAGTTTTTGTTTTCACTTAAATATTTGTCCATTTTAAGAAAAGTGAGACCCTTTGAGTTGTACCTGCCACACCGTGCCTCAGATTGAGTCGAGGATGACTCATGCACATCTCCAACCCACCCATGGATAATTCTATTAAAGTATAAATACAATCCAAGTGTGTTTGATCAGATTTCCATAGGTCAATAATTGTTTTCACTTAAAAATCTGTCCAATTTAAAGAGAAGACAGCCCCTTTATGTGGTACCGACCACACCGTGCCTCAGATTGAGGTGGGGATGACTCGTGCATGTCCCCAATGCACCTGTGGATCGTTATATTAATGGATCAACACAATTCGAATGTGTTTCATCATATTTTCATAGGATAGTTGTTGTTTTCACTAAAAAATTTGTCCAATTTAAACCGAAGAGAGACCCTTTTGATTGGTGCCGGCCACACCGTGCCTTGTATTGAGGTGGGGATTACTCTTAAACATCCCTAACTCACCCATGGATCACTATCCTAAAGGATCAAGACAATCCGAATGTGTTTGGTCAAATTTCTGTAGGTCAGTTGTTGTTTTCACTTAAAAATATGTCCATTTTACACAAAAGTGTAACCCTTTGAGTGGAACCGGCCACACCGTGCCTCGAATTGAGGTGGGGATGACTCGTGCACATCCCCAATGCACCTATGGATCGTTCTCTTAAAGGATCAACACAATTCGAATGTTTTTGGTCAGATTTCCGTAGGTCAGTTGTTGTTTTCGCTTAAAAATCTGTCCAATTTAAACAGAAGTGAGACCCTTTGAGTGGTATAGGCCACACCGTGCCTTATATTGAGGTGGGGATTACTCGTACACATCCCCAATGCACTCGTGGATCATTATATTAAATTATAAATACAATATTAATGTGTTTGGTTGGATTTTCATAGGTCAGTTGTTGTTTTCACTTAAAATTGTGTCCATTTTAAAGAAAAAAGAGACCCTTTGAGTGGTACCGGCCACACTGTGCCTCATATTGAGGTGGAGATGACTCATTCATGTCACAAAGTACCCATAGATCATTATCATAAAGGATAACTACAATATGTATGCGTTTGGTCAAATTTCCATAGGTCAGTTGTTGTTTTCACTTAAAAATCTGTCCATTTTAAATAATAGAGAGACGTGGTAACGGCCACACCATGCCTTGGATTGAGGTGGGGCTGACTCTTACACATCAAAAAGGACCCATGGATCTTTCTCATAAAGGATCAAGACAATCCTAATGCGTTTGGTCATATTTCTCTAGGTTAGTTGTTGTTTTCACTTAAAAATCTGTCCATTTTAAATAAAATCAAGCCCCTCTGAGTGGTTCATCATTCTTGCATGTTGTTAGTGTATATCATCTGTTAAAATGGAGAATTTGCTCATTGGATAAAGGATTTTTTATTTAATAACAATTAAAATATTCCAACGAACATTTACATACAACAATATGTCATCTTTTGATCCCCTAAACCCCGCTCAAAAATGACCGCCAATTGTACACGTCCCCAAGTTAGGTCTTCATGTTATTTGTGTACAATCTATCATTAGGTATGTGGCTCACTCATTTCTGAACATATCTATATCGTCTTGTGAGTATGATGATTTTTGGCAGTCGAAGTAGTACTTAAAAATATAAAAATAAATAAATAGTAACTAAATTAAGCGAACTAGTACTTGTTTTTGAAAATACCTCTTTAGGGAAGCTTTCTTCTTGATGAAAAACGATCTCCTTCATAAATTTAACAACATAATAACCGCAATCATCATCGTTTGTTTTTTTTGGACACTACAAAAAAATTTATCATTAGGAGAATAAGTAACTTGTTTTGAGATGTGTTTGGATAGTGAAATTTTATTATATATACCCTTATATTTGTCCAGACATAGTACTTTCTCGCCACCTTATACTTAGCCCCTGTCCTCATTCCCTTTTTAGATGATAATTATACACCACCCTATCATAACATAATACTAATGAAAAGATAATATAAATTATATTACTTGATGTTTAGACCTAAAAAATAGGATGTAGTGTCTTACAGATTCACAAACTCCATCACGTGTGGTCGGTTTGATGGATATCCTTACTTTGAATCCAGAAAATAAATCTTTGGAGTATCCAAGTTCACCGCAATTAGCATCCAATGTTTCCTAAAAACACCAAAAGGAATAAGTAATAAAAGAAGTCAATGTATAATTTATATGATTTAATCGTAGAGTTTTACCCCTACATGGTTGGTATTAAGATGATTCTGTCATCTCTAGTTTTGGTTTCAAATGTTTTCAGCAAGCTGTCCACTATTTCAATATTTTTTGATGGCTCTATTTTCGTTAGATGTGATGATGTGGTATGAGGACTAACAAGTCCAAATCTTGGATCGTGTGAAAATTCCTTCAACTATTTTTCATATATACATCTGTCAACTATACAAAATTCATTTAGTCATAATTTTTACATTAGATCAGCTTTTAGAAAATAAATTCACGGAAACATACCTCATATATATATTTACAACTGTGATGCCTAGCCAACCATTTTCAAGTATCTTATTTACATTTTCAACCACAACAAATTTTTGAATTTCCATGCTGTATATATTCTCTTCGAAAACCACTATATGACTACTACCACCTCTTAGCTTCGTATCCACATGAGTCTTCAATGCTATGAAATGTGGATTGAGAACAAGTGGTGTTATTTTTCTTTAAGTAGCTCCTTGGGATCAGTTGGTCAATCCTTTAGATGGTTTTGAGCTGACATTTTTAACCCCCTTTTCTTTCTCTGTCTATAATAACATTCATTGGTTTAAACCCTTTTTTCATTAATTGTTAAACGTTTAGGTTGAAAAAAATGAAATAAATACCTCTTTGATCGCATGTACTCTTACAAGTTGTGACGACCATGAAATGAATGTCCCAATATCCTTTTCAACCATATGAATATCATCGTCATCAAGTGGAATAGGTAGCTCTGCAATTGGATCATGAGCTACAGTAATCGTCACTTTCAGATGATCATTCAGAAGTGGTCTATTATGCAGCGTGTCATCTGGGATGTTGAACACAATAGACCTCGCTACAAGGTGATAGGTGGGTGTTGACAGATATAAATCGCAATTGTTATCACCGTAGAGAAGATCAGTATAGGAAAAGTATCAGTGTTTGTCTGATTCACATTTTATGGGAATAATTATTAGAATATTTATTACCATGACTAAGACATCTCTTTGAGGGTAATGACTCACCTCAAAGCTGGTGGGGGGTGGGGAGGGATCTTCACGCGCGGGTTGTTCCTGAGTTGTGTCTTCTCTTTGTTTCCCATCGATAATAGTTTCTATCAACTCTCCCTGCCATTGCAATCGTTCTTCAAGGGTTTCTAGTTTTTCTCTCATTTGTTTCAATTTTTCATCTCTATAATCTGTTTTTTTCTTCTTCTCAAAATATTCTCAGTGTGTCACCCCAAACCACACACCCCACACACGACTGTATTTTTCTGGCTGCTTCAAAACCATCGATAATAGGTCTACATCCACTACAGGAGTAGCTGATTCCTGTGACTGTCAGATCTAGAAAATAACCAATTATTTTTATGTAATATCAATTTAAAACAAATCTTTTTATCGTTGTGTCATACTTACACAAATTTCCCACAATTTTTGTGTGTTCTCGTCTACTAGATTCCCTTCCTTATTCACACGTACCTCCTTCCAAAGAACATGATGTGGGACGGAATTATTGATAATCAAACTGAGGAATACATGTATCCTAAAACAACGTATTATCACCCACAATATACCTGAAACTCATCATCCCCATGGCGGCCAATAAATGCATCCCATGCTTCTTAGGATATCAGGTGAGTGTAGACAATCAGTGGGTGCGGGTTTATTTTACCTTTGGAATATTTCAGGTGACATCTTGTTAAAATAGTGTGAAAACCTTGATGACTCCTTCTTACAAGGCTTAGTACATAATCCTTGTGTGAATCCTATACTATAAATGTATTCTGTAAGAGATTGAGAAGAGTAATACATTGTTTAATTATTTTATTTTCCAGTAAATTAAAGAAATAAATTCATAATGCTACCGTAATTTCATCCCAGATCACAGCCTTCAACCCAAACACAACACAGTTCCACGAATCTATGTAAATCGACAAGTATTGCCGAGTGACAAATCTAATGTAAATAAAAAACATAGCCTTGTTGGGATTCCTATGTTGGCCTCGTGCATTCCATCTGACGTCAAATTTGATTCCTTTTCTTTTCCCCTTAAGAACTTTGTCTAACACCGTCAAACTACGACGCACCTGTGTTTTCTGCGATGCTGATCCTTCATTCCCGACCATTTCATCGATATCATCATCATCTGTATGTTCATATGAAATTGTATCAATGACATGTGATGATGGTTGTTGGACCTCAACACTAGGAGCAGTAGGAGCCACAGGAGCCACAGGAGCCACAGCAGCAGGAGCAGCAGGAGAAACATCAGGAGCAGCAGCAGCCGCAGCAGCTGCAACAGTATCTTGAGAGACTTGTTCAGCCTCAAGGAAAAGTGCACCAGAATGGGAAGAATTAATTATCTACAAAAGTGGTTGAATAGTTAATTTATATTACCTAAATTTAGTAATGATAATATAATAACATGAGATAACACGATCTATATTACAAAAAAATATAACTTGTTTATGGAACGCTCATTATTTATTTCAAAGGCTGGAGGGATTTGAAACCTCTATCGATTATCCAAATCCCTAAATTTCGGTCTCCTCTAACATAAAAAACATAATCTACATTGGGTCCACTATGAAATGATTACGACGTACCACTGAAAGGATCGTCCTTCCAGGGGCATTTTGCAACGTTCCGATAACACTGTCATATACATTTTTTTCAACATGCATCACATTAAGAAAATGTCTGACGTACAAACAATTCCTGTATTGTAATTCAAAAAAAATGATCTTTTTTTCAAACCAGTTTTCGTAAAGTTTTTTTAAAATGGTTTACCAAAAAAAGTGTTCACATCTTTTACTTTCTCAAATGGACGATCACATATTAGTGGAGACGGTGCTGCACATTGTTCTAAACATCCATTGAATGATGTTGTCCAAGATCGGTACTTATGACGATGAGGTAGAAATCTACGATGTCCTAAAAACACATATTTCGATGAATGTTTCAACCTAATTGATTATGTATCTTCTTCACACTCGGGACACCCTTGAGTTCCTTTAAA
The DNA here is from genome assembly GCA_963277665.1 of Viscum album. Taxonomy (NCBI): domain Eukaryota; kingdom Viridiplantae; phylum Streptophyta; class Magnoliopsida; order Santalales; family Viscaceae; genus Viscum; species Viscum album. The sequence goes on along the minus strand of OY728148.1, from coordinate 954,071,426 downwards.
ACTATAGCCTGAAAAATTTCCATAAGTATGGAAATTATTTATTGTCTCATACAACATCTCTCTCAACGTGAAGTATTATCTTTTATAAGCATCATACAACATAACACATGAATCCCACAATAACATCAAATCCTCAATCAAATGATCCAAATAAACATCAATATTATTACCTGGTTGTTTTAGTCCTTATATAAGCATTGATAACATGATGAATTTATGCTTCATCTATAACCAGGGTGGAAAGTTATAATTTACCAACATAACCGGCCATGTACTACGAGTGCTGGTTTGAAAACCAAAAGGATTTACTCCATCTGTAGATAATGAATGATGATGGTTTCTTAGCTCTTTTCCAAATTCAGGATACTCATGATCAATTTTCTTCCATTGAGGAGAGTTATCCAAAAGACATAATTTCCCATCTTTATTTCTTTTATCTGCATGCCACGACAATTGCCTTGCAGTTTCTTCACTTCCATATAGACTCCTAATCATTGGAATGATTGGAAAGTACCATAAAAATTTTGTAGGACTTGATTCATCATTCTTGTATTAAGAAGCACCACACTTTGGGCATTATTTAAGTGATTTGTTCTCCCTGGGACACAATACACCGTCTTTTGAGAAGGCATGTATTCTTTCAAAAATCATACCCATCGAGCGTAGCATTCTTTTAGCATCATATGTATGTCTTGGGAGCTCATTATCTTCATGGAGCATGTCATTCAAGAGAGCAAGTAGTTCCATAAATTTTACATCACTCCATCCATTTCCTGCTTTCAATTTATACAACATCCGTACAGCTGACAATGTTGTATACTTGGTGCAACCAGCATACAATGGCGTCTTCGCAGAACTTTTAACTTCTCAAACAATTTTGGGCAATCACGGAGTTCATCTTCAATTGTCTTTTTCATTTACTCAATATAATATCCATCATAATTGACATCTATAATAACATACTTCATACGATCTTCTTCATTATACATATTTGTATTCATATCTGATGATCCATAAAACGCAGTTTTATCCCTGCCAGTAGCTACATTCGCTTTTTCTCCGTGTTTATTCCAACATTTATAACTCTGATCTATTCCATGACATATCAAATGTTAATCCAACTCCTATGGAGTAAGTATTCTTGAATAACAACAATGAAAACGCAAAAAATGATTTGAGAAGGATCCTTTGTGTGATCCTTTGCAAATTTGATGAACTCTTTCACCCTGTTCTCGTACTCTATTATCAAATGACTAGAATCCATCCAATCTTTATTCATCTTCATCCTATTTGAATCTCAAATATTAGTATTTATGGTTAAAGTACACAAAACAATACTTCCAAATAAAGTTGAAGAGAACCAATTCCTTATAAAAATAGAGATTAATAGAGAGTAACCATTAGTATTTATTCATCTTCATTAAATATAATTACATTAGATTCATTATAGTTTCCTCAAATCACCCCAGACCAAACAAAAGAATAATCAAGAATGATTCATCTACCACTCCTAGGTCTCTTCCCTACATTCAAAATCATCATGCCTAAATACCCATATATCTACACATACACATTTCAAAAAGATATAAAAAACCATATCCACGTCAGAACCAAAGTACCAATTTGGATTTCAATCAGGTTACTCGACTAAAGTGGTGGTGTGTAAGAAATAATAATAAAATACAATAAGTATATAGTCACACATAATTCTCAAACTGGTTTTAACAATCCAATAAACCCAAGGTATCATTCCATCTCTCAGAATACTCTGAAGGATCTCATATGCGACAGTAGTCCCAGGTGGTGATGGTTCCTGAGTAGGAAGGAAAACACACACCTATCGGGGTTCGAGGTCAGGTCACTAAGGTTGAAGGTGGCCTGATACTCCTACAAGGGTTCATTCCATATTTCAAAAACCATGTACTGGTACCCTAGGATGTTAACCCACGGCTGGTGAAAGTGAAATCATTCATGACGATCATGCCAAGAAGAAATGGAAATAAAGACGGGGGAGTGGTTCAAAATACATCAAGAAAGATGAAAAAACATGGTATTTGAGAATAGGTAAGTGGATTCCATGTTGTCTAGACACATATCCAATAAACTCCACAAGCGGTGATGGCCCCTGTAGTTGTTGCACCAGGTGAAACTATCACCAGAGAAGCTGAGATCAATGAGACCCTTCCCAACCATGAACTAAACAAACTCCATGATGGCCTTCCTTTGGAATGGGCTTCTACCTTTCCTTTCCATTGGGTTTAAAATGACATTAAATTCACCCCCAACAAACAATCGATGGTGGCTGGGATCGAAGGTATTTTTTCACTCTATAGAGATTCCCTTTGAAGAGAGTCATAGCTTCCAAAAACAAAAGTCATAAGGAAGGAGGTTTCACCATTGGACACCTTCGTAGTGATGAATTGATTGCAATCTTGAATAGTCTCAACAACATATTATTGTGCCAAAATACCCATTTGTGTCTCTTGGAGGGGTCACAGTGTATAAATCCATGCAACTTAATCTTCAAGGAGAATTATATGATTATTATAGGGTTTTTTTGTCTTATTTCACAACAACAACAATGCCATTATGCTTTTTGATTTCTACGGTGAGGAAGTACAATTTAACATGGGCACTAAGACCATGAGCATTATATATGAAGATAATAATGATGGATAGGACATGGCTCTGGAATGGGATCTAGATCTAGTAGCCTTATTGAAGTGTGAGGATGATCTCTCATTGAGGTCCCTTGATTTTGAACATGTTCATAATCCCTTCTGGTTGGTAAGATTCATATGAGTGGGAGATGAGGATCCAAATGGGAAGGGGAAGGATTGGTAATGAAACTTGGGGGATGGTGAGGTAGTTATCTTTGGATCAATAAGTATTTGGAGCTAGATGACAGGATCAGAGCCAGGGGAGACAGAACAAACACTACTAGGAAGGGGCCTGGCCACTACATAGAAGCAGTCAGTAACCTCACCGAGGGAGGATAGAGATGGAGGTAGGGGTGGAAAGGCTAGAAATCTTGGTGGTTTGGGCATCATGCCATACAAGTGAACTTCCTGACAAAGTCACTTAGATAACATTAAGTAATGAAGGGGGAACCCCTCAAAGAAAATTGGGTTCAACATTGGATGACCTAGAAATGCATCAGAACCGGGTGGTGTTTTCCTTAAAGAAAAAGGTTATCCTTCATTCCTTACATTATGGTGACATGGTGTTGGTTATAAGGGAATCGATGATACCTATGAGGAATTTAGTGAAACTAGAATCCAAGTGGGAAGGACCTTAAATTTTTCATTAACATCACTCTGATAGTGTAAACTCATATATCACCATTGATGATGATAATATCAATATTTACACCAATACTAGGTTTCTCAAGAGATATTTTACACGAATAAACCATCCATTTTAAAGAAACTAAACCCATTTCAAACATTCCCCAAATATTCCACATTTTTATTTATAGTAAAAAAGCTATACTAATAGAAAATCCAAGAATAATGGATTAATGATAAAAGAAAAAATAAATATGTCATAGACACATATGTTCAAATAGTATGTGAAATTATAAAAAATACTCCATAAAACACCACTAAATTCAAATTTCAAACAAAAATATGCTATTGAATAATTCCTCAAATCATGATGATACTCGTGCCATGATACCTGCACCGTGATGTGCCTAATCAACATCTTCATCAACAACTTCACTAACAAGATAACAAACTAGAATTCATCACCTTAGGAACCTCATCAATCATTTCCAACCCAACATAAACTAATAATATTATTAAATAAAATCATATATATTCTATAATTCAAACCACACCTTCTCATAAAGGTGATTGTTGGAAGAATTGATAATACATATCCAGCCATACCACCATCAAATTAAATGGTTTCTAGCATCTAAAATAAACAAATACCAAATCACCTAAAAACCCACCGTAGTCATTATAAAAAAGGGGATACCTTATGAGTAATATAAATACATTGGATGATCACCCACAAGAACCCCATCACAATATGTAGGAAGAACACTCATGAATCTACGATGAAGCAGAATCATCACCACCAGAAGAAATGAACCCTAGGGATGAAATAATTCAACACGAAATCTACTAGAATACAATTGATGGGAAAACATCACATCCCAAAAATCCAATTAAAAATATTTTAATAGTTTGATATGATTTATAGAATAATAGTTCTCGAACCAATTAGAAGATGTTCGACCAAACTCGAGCTTCGACAGGGGGCATTACCCTAGAGACAAACAAGGAGAGAAAAGGATTTATCATGTAGCCTACAACCATCATAATCTAAAATATCCATTAAATATATCATGGAAAATAAACATATGGTTATGTGTGATGGGAGAGGATAACAATATTAAAAACTGATTACGAAAACAAGCCTTAAAGGGAGGTTCGGCAAGGCGAAGCTCATCAGGCGGTGGAGGTCTGACAATGCGAAGCTCGAGGGCATTGTGGGCGGCGGAGGTCTGACAAAGAGATGCTCGAAGGTGGAGGAGGTCCGGCAATGTGAAGCTTAGTGCGTGGAGAAGGTTTGGAAATGAGAATCTCGAGGGTGGCGAAGGTCCGACAGCACGAACTCAGCGGGCGGCGGAGGGGAGTCGCAGGGTTCCAGTACTGCGAGAGCTTTAGGCCGCGATAAAACAAGGGCACTATGGGACCGACTTTATAAAAAATTAGACTAAGGTTTTATCAGTGCTAAAAAAGATCTGATAAAGACTACCTTTATCAATAGTAATATTTTAGCGCAGATAAAGGTATTCTTTTTGAACGCTTTTTTAGCGCTGATAATAGTCCTCTTTATCAGCACTAAAAAAGCATTTATAAATCCTTCATGTATGAGCGCTAACATTTTAGCGCTGATACATGGATTCTTTATTGGCTCTTTTCTAGTGCTGATAAATGGTTTTTTTATCAGCGCTTTTATAGCGCTATTACTGGGTTTCATTATCAGTGCCTTTCTAGTGCAGATAAAGACTCCCTCAATCAGCACTAGAAAATCCTAGATAAGGAATCCCTTTATCAAAGCTAAAATTTTAGTACTGATACATGGTTTCTTTATCAGTGGTTATTGCGTAGTGCTGATATAAGGTGGCGCTTCCCTTTCCTGTTTTTGTAGTAGTGACCTACAAGGAGAATGATGGAACCCAAAAACCAACCCATAAATTCGAAGTTCTTTATTCTATAATTAATTTTTTTCATTTTATGTTAGTTTAATATTTTCATTAATTTAAATTTCATAACATTCCTAAATTAGAAAAACAATTAAAAAGAATTATTTTAGGTGAATTAAATTAAGTGAGTGAACATATGAGAATGTTCCTCAAGTGAGATGAACCTGGTCATCCATTATACTACACAAGGAAAATTAAATTGCTTTTTACATGCCCTATGACAGGAGTGTGTCACATAAAACAAAGGAAATAAATTCATCTCTACACATGTATATTTATACAACACATATAACAATAATATCCAGATATACTTAACAAATACACACATTCTAGAGGTAAGTCACAACCAAATTATACTAGTCTATGATTCCATATAGAATATTCCACAAAGCACTCACCCGAGAGAACACACTTCGGAATCTAATAGCATTAATGATGTCCATCCAATAGGTACTTCTTATCTGGTCTCTTCATGAGAAAGAGAATGCTAATTGATTGGATATAATACAATACATAGATGATGATCACTGTAAAGGCCATGGGGTGATACTAACAAATCATTCTGGATTAACCCGCTAAGTAGAGTATTGAATCCCATGTATTGTTGGTAACGTAGATACCAATAACTCCACCTAGGATATGAATATGAATAAAGGATCTCACTCTTGGCCTCTTAGAGGGATTCCAAAAACTCTATCTAGGAATTAATGTTGAAGGAATCATTGTCCCAGGAGTAAAAAATTATTGCATACTAACCCTCATGGAAAAGATAAAGGTAACAAACCCTTACAAAAGTTTTCCATGATATAGAGTACAAGTGCTCCAAGACATGTATAAAAGAGTACAACGTGTGTATTAGGGGTCACACTCCATGTCCCTTGAACCCGGGTCTTGCCCGTGTAAATAGATCATCTCATCAAATTGTGTCCATGTAGTATTACACACCTTGTACGTATCCAATTTACTCTAACCATGTGCTAGTACACATCACCATCCTATTCATGTCTTCTCAATTACTAGTACACAGCTTAGCCTATGAACATCTTCCCATGTAAACATCCTGTGTGATTCCTGAGTACATGCCGAGTGACCCATGTGATACCACATGCTATGTGAAAGGGGTCAAATTCCATGTGATATTAAACATCATATGGAAACCCTAATCACAGCTCATGTGGCCCCACGCAACGTATAGATCCAGATTAAACATTGTGTTGTTTTGGATTTTTCAGAATCCCATATCTACTCCCGCATTTGATCCAATGCCTCCAGATTTCAATCTAGGGATTGTTTCACCATGTGATTGAAGATACCAACTCATCCAATCCTTTTTGTTGATGAATAATGCATTACTCCATCAAATCTACTCAAAAAATGAATCAAATTGTCATTATTTGTTGTGTGTTGAAGAATGGTAAATTGGGTATCCGCTGTCATCTAAATTGCTTTATCTCTATCATCACACCTCTGTCAGGATATACCAATCTTAGATCTACGATATTGGATCGTTGCACCATGAAATGGGTGCGCAATGATTGATTGATCAAGAATGATCATTGCGAACGATGAATGGGGGGAGAAAATAAAAAGAACATATTGTAGTAAAAAACCTTGAGTGATCTTTATGTTTATCTTGAGCCATCATTATTAAAATGAAAATCAGAATAATAAAATTAAAAATATATTCTCCCATCAAAACATCATAAAATAAACTCATCTTTCATAATGATCAAACCACATATCAATATTTTCATTGATTGATTCATGTTCATTGTATAAATCAAAAACGTGGAAGAATAAAATAAAAACGCATGCCCTAACTTGATTCAAATCAATCACTAATGAATAATGGGGTTGTGGCGTGTTTTTTGGTGAGATCCTTTGAACCTTTTTTTCATCGATCATTGATCGAAGATCCTATCACAATTCGTCTGAGAGGATTCACTGAAGCTATCTCCAATGGCTCTCCAACGGTTCTAGGGTTTTATGCCTAACCGTAGTATTTCTCCATAATAGTATATTTAAAGTCCATCAATCACTGCATCAACAAAAATGAAATAAAATAATTTATTAAATTATTTTTTTCATTTCCACGCCTGTGATGACTTTTCTATAAATGACCCACACCGACAAATGTTAAGTCACTCCTAGGGTAAACCTTGCATTCTGAACTCAATGGTACCATCATATTTCTGACCAGGGTACTCGTTTAGAATATATTACACTTTTTCATGAAAAATGTTCATTCATGTTATTTAATATATTTTGAACATAAATTTTAGGAACAACGGCCTCAGAACTGCCCAACGTCTCAGTGCCTTGTCTCACAAATAATCTATATAGTATCCAAAAAAATAGTTGATGGAAATTCTACGATATTATAGTATGACACCACTAATGACAACTAAAACAAAATCTAATCAATATCAAGTGTATGAAGTTGTATAAAGAAATAATTACAATGCATAAGTAAATAGTTATCACATTATCAATTAATCTTTATTTTACTATATAAAGCATTGGGTTCCCATGGACACTAATACCTCAATCCCTGCTTCAACTCATGTCAGAGGCTAAAGTATTTCTGAGGGATATCATATCTTATAATTCCATTGTTATCATTCAATACCTACCCTGAAATATTTTAGACCCTAAATTATGTCTGAGGAATATCATATCTCATAATTCCATTGATATCATTATTTAATTCATATTTTAATTCACATGTTACCATTCATACATCCCACAATAGAATGTCCATGTTTCTATTCTTTAATTCACAACTAAATGACCATGTTACCATTCATACCTTACACATTATAATAACCTTGTTCACATTCTCTAATTCACGAATAAATGGCCATGTTTTCATTCATACCTTACACATTATAATGACCATGTTCCTGTTATTTAATTCACAAATAAATGACCATGTTACCATTCTTAACACATAATTAATTCAAAAATTAATTATCCACATCATTTGCATTACTAATTCCACAAATAGTTAAACATAACTATTCTATTAGTTAATTCAAAATTTAACTAATCACATAAATATCATTAATTAATTCAAAAAAAATTAATCACATAAAATACATTAATTAATTTCAAATTAATTAATCACTTAAATTATATTAGTAAATTCTATAATTAATCAACCACTCCAATTTTATTACTAATTCAATAATTAGTTTATCACATAAATCCCCTTTATTAATTTTCTAATTAATTTAGTACATAAATCCCATTAGTTAATTATTCAATTAATTAATAAATATCCACAAACATAAAATCAAAAAATTAATTCGATAATTAGTTATCTCAATCACAATCTCAATAGATCATAATTATTTCCACAATTAAATATCTCAATCCTAAAATCTTATTATCTCACAATTATTTATACAATTAATTATCTCAATCTATAATTCCCAAAATCCCCAATTTCCTATCTCCTAAATTAATTAATTCAACAAATTAATTAATTAAATTAAGAATGTAATTTCTAAACACTTAATAAAAATTATACAATTACATTCATGTTATTTAAATAAATAATATGAGATTTGAATTATAGACAACCTACATCAATTCGTTGATGAGCGATCACCCAAAGAAAGTCCCCATAATTTGAGCAGCACAATTATATAGAATGAGATTCAAATTTAAAACCCTAAAAAAGAACATATCAATCAAGATCTCTTAAATATAGATATATATCTACAATACTAGATCCATATCCACAAAAATTTGTCTATATACAATCCAAATAGGAAGAAAACCCCCTTTGTAGAATAGGATAATAAATGATACGGAATAGGAATCCACGCGAGGTAAGATCCTCTTATAGGGATGGGTGAAGATCTTCAATCCAGGCTTAAAATAACCAATTAAAAATTCTTTTAAGTATTTTAATCCATATGGGATTCTCCAAAATCATGAAATATTATCCAGGGTTAAATAGGGATCAAATAAGAGTTAAATGGGGGTTTTGGTGATTAAAAATCTAATTTTTTCGTGATTTAAAAATTCATGCATTGTTCGTTGGGCAGGGGAGCACGATTTCTCTTAAATGTGTACCTAAATGTGATCTTCTGTTATGGGGGTTCATAGTTTCTCATAATAGGCTGTTCAAAATGACAAACCATGTGTCAACCTTTTAATTCTTCTCTATCCAAGGTTGCATCGTTTTCTAGGTAGGGGCGCACGGTTAGGGAAAATCGTGAGCCTACTATGCACTACCCTTATCCCTTAAAATTTTCTAAATTTTTCACCCAAACACACCCCAAGGTAAAAACCAACCCAAGTACAATGAAACAATGCAAAAATAAATACCAGAAATTAAGACCAATTCATCTTCTGGAAACGTCGGGATCTTACAATGTCACCACCTTATAACATCTTATCCTTGAGTTTCACTCCCAAGAATCACTATGATTCTGAGTCAAAAATTTTAGTACAATAATCCCACATATCTTCTTTCCTTTCCCATGTCTCCTCCCACACATTCCCAAGTTTCAACGATACGCAAACTATAGGCATGGTCTTTCTGCGCAACACTTTCTTACTGTGATTCAACACACATATTAGATTCTCTTCAAAGGAAAAATTTATCTCAATCTCAACATCATCCATATAAATCACATTAGAATGGATTGGGTGATACCAACCTAGTTTTGACAATTACAAAACATCATACATAGCGATGTATCTTTGTGGAAGATCCAATCGGAATTCCACTAGCCTGATTCTCTCCACCACCTCAAACAGTCCAACAAACATGGGTGCCCACTTGCCCTGTCTATGTATTATATAGCGATTGAATCTAGGAAACACCCAAATGAATACATGATCAGCCTCTGTAAACTCTAGGTGTCATTTATTTATATTAGCATATGACTTCAATCTACTTTGGGTCGTATCCATATATTTCTGAATCCACTGTACATGCTCTAATGTGTCCTACACGAGACTCGGTCCCAACAACTTAGACTCGCTTACATCCATCCAGACTAGAAGTGGTCTTCATGGCCTACTAATAAGATCCTCATATGGTTACATCTATATAGTTTCCCAATAACTATTGGTATGGGTGAACTCCATTAGTGATATGTGATTCTCCCAAGACCCACCAAAGTTTAGAACACAAGCTCACAACATATCCTCAAGCACTTGTATAGTATGCTCTGACCACCCATCTGTCAGTGGGTGGAAATGCATACACAATAAAACCTAAATACCAAGAACCTTCTACAATCCATATAATAATCGTGAAGTAAAACAAAATTTCAGTCTAAAACAATATCTTGTGGCATCTCGTGCAGACAGAATAGCACCAAAACATACAAATATCTCAACTGCTCCACAGAGAAAGTCTCCAATATATTCAAGAAATTCACTACCTTTTTCAGTCTATCCATAATAACCCAAATTGAATTATTCTTCTAAGGCATCCTCGGTAGAACGACCACAAAGTCCCTAGTCACATTTTTCCACTTCCACTCTATAATGGCCAACGAATGTAGTAAACTTATAGGTCATTAATTCTTGGCCTTAACCTACTAATTGGTGTAGCATCGTGTCACAAACCATACTATTTTATTTTTCATTTCGAACCATAAAAACTATCTTTGTAGTTCACGGTGCATTTTGGTCACACCTTGATGTACCACCCACTTCAAGGCATGAAACTCACACATCATCTTGTCTCACATTCATTTTGGTACGACAACCTGATTTCTGACATAGATGACCTCATCCTCATCTATGCTCCCATCAGAAGGTGACTCCCCACCATCAAGGATTTCCATAAAGGTAAAACAATATAAATCCACATACTTTCTATCTTAGATCCATCTCAAAAATATATAATCCAATTAAACTATTACAGGAGTCGTCTAGTCCTAACTCTCCTAAATCACAATGTGTATCTTGTCCAGTAAATCCATCATCTTCCACTTAGAAGTAGACTCCTAAAACACCTGAGTTTGAGTCTTCCTACTCAAATCATCATCATCAATGTTATCCTTTCCAGGCATATATTCTGGCTAAAAATTTAATGGTTGCATATACTCAACAAATCTCTATTATTGAAGATTCAAGTCTCACTATGAAAATATGTACTTTAATCTCTTGTGATCAATATACAAAGTAAAAAAGCTTCCAAATAGATAATATCCCAAACACATTAAAATATAAACCATTATAGCCAACATAAGGAAATATGTAGGGTTGTTCGGTTCATGGGGCCTTAACTTCAAATACCCATAAACCAAAAATTGATCTCCTTGCATCAACACAACTCCAATTACAATCCCCTAAGTGTCACAATACACTGTGTACTTTTCAACTTTCACAGGTAGGATCAATATTGGTACTGATGCCAAAATCTTCTTCATCTCTTAGAAAGTATTATCACAATCTTATGACCAATAAAACATTATCATTTTTTTGGTCAAGCCCGCCAGCAATGTTTCCAATTGGTAAATTTCATGAATGAACCTATTATAATATTCAGAAAATCCTAGAAATATATTAATATAAAACATGCTCTTGGGATGCTCTCAAGAAACCACTATCTAAACCTTCTCTAGATTTACCAACAAACATTCCTCTAAGATGATTCTACCCAAGAAGTGTACCTGATCAATCCAAAAAATTGTTCTTAGATATCTTGATGTATATCCAATTATCTCTTAGTGTACTTAGGATGATTTCAAGATGTTGGTCATAATAATCATGAGTCTTATAGTGCACCAAGATGTCTTCCACAAACAGTACCACAAACTGATCTAGGTACAGATTAAAGATTTTGTTCATTAAGTCCATAAACATTACTGGTGTGTTCGTCAACCAAAGAAATATTATGATGATATCATATAGTCCATACCTACTTCTAAATTCATCCCTTGTTATATTAGTATTCTAAACTCTCATTTTATGATACCCTAATCTCAAGTCAATCTTTGAGAACACCCAAGCTCCTCTCAACTAGTCAAATAGGTCATCGATATGGGGGAGAAGATACTGGTTCTTCATAGTCATCAGGTTCCACTTTCGGTAATCAACACATAAGCATAAACTCTTATTATCCTTCATTAAAAACAACACTAGGGAACCCCAAGGCGACATACTTAGATAAATAAATACCTTATCCTTTAACTCCTCCAGCTAAGTCATGAGCTCTTGAATATCATTCGGTTCCATTCTATATGGTGGAATAGAAATCATCTCTTTCCCCGGTATGAGCTCAATTCTAAATTCCACATCTCCATCAGTTGGAGTCCCTGAGAAATATTAAGTAAACACATTCTAAAACCTATTCACTAAGTGTGAAATGACATCTCAATTTACACCTCCATAATTCAGAAATAAACTAGAAACCTGGGTTGTGATCTCTCCTATTTGATGAGTAATTGGCCCTACTCGGAACGCCTCGATATACCACTCTCCACATTGAATATATTTTTAAAACGTAGGAGATGTAATGGTCACTCTCTTATGGTAAAAATATATGTGGGGACAATATGTACTAACCAGTCCATACCCATAATTAGTTCAAAGCCTGACATGTCTATGATATAAATATCCCATAGAAATTGATACTACCCGACCTCAAGACAACACCCCTTGCACAAAAAAATATCTCTTGACCGAACTCCATGAGGTGTGTTTTTCATCAACCCCCCACTCACGAACTCCATCACCCATCTCAAACCATTAACAAGTAATTTAGAAATATAGGAATGATAGAAACCGATATAAAATAAGGCACTAGATATCATAGAAGCATAAAAATAGTACCTCTCAATGTCAATGGTCCATCCTTGGTATCCACAAGTGTAGGGTGAATAGAATGCAACAGTCTTACCCCACTTCCCCGTGAGGCATTCTAAGTCCCTTGTACTACACTACTCTACTAATATGAGTGCTCTTACCCCGAAGCTACACTTACACTACCTTTACCACCATGTCTAGTAGAACTCCATATGCAAGACAAATATGGTGCAGAATATACTCTTCCTACACTCTGATTCTGACTAGCTATACCCTTACTACTCAACTAGCGCTGGGTCCTGTATAACTTTTGTATATGTACCATCATTCTCCAAAGACAATAACTATATTGGTGGTTGAGGGGACAATCTTAAAAAGTTTCCTAATCTATCACACTGTTGATAGATCACTCGATTAAGGTCCTATGCAACAGATCCCTCTTTTTAGGTACTCTGCTTCCTACTTCCCTGGTTGATGTTTTCATAGAAATGCTTGATACTCGCAGATGTTGTACCTTCTAATCATCCAAATGTAACCACCTTTCCTACACCGGAGGCCTCTTTATGTTACCCATATCTATGAGTTCCTTCTCCACCACCTCAGAAAACTCCTTTAACAGAAAATGGTTAACTTGGGACTTAATCTCACATTTAAGCCCATCCAAAAAATGTTTTGTTGTAGTTATCTCATCCACTGCCAATGCTGGAGAAAAGTGTTGCAAATGTGTAAAGTGTCCAACATAGTCTATCACATAAATACTCCCCTATGTCATCCTCATGAACTCAGCTACTCTCTCCTACCTAAGTATCTCGGGATATAAGTTCTATAGAAACTTATTCAACAGTTCCTTCCATAACATACCATTAGCATGTACAGTCCATGCCTGAACATACCACCAGTGATTCACTGATCTTCGTATCATGTAAGCAGCCAAGATGACCTTCATCTCTACAGGAGTCTCCAAGTGGTCAGATATAGTCTCGATAGACTCAACCCAGAAATCATATTTCTCAGGTCCACCCTCTCCAATAAGAGAAAGAGGGTGTTGAATTTGTAACTCCATTTTTAGATCAAATATACTCTTCACAACCCACCCTGGGTCTCTTCCCATGAATTTCATGAAGTGGGAAAAGTTCTCTTGGAACTGCTCTCTAAATGATTCACCTGAAACAATTGGATCCTTAGTTCCTGCTTCTGGTAGATCATCTCAAGCCATATCCTCATGTTATCCTATTAATAAGTTTCATCATAGAGAAATATCTATACCATTACAAATATGTACCTTAGGAAACCTTTTACAAAATTAACACATTTAAGGTAAAATAAAATATTCCACAAGAAGTCATTTCCCCAAACCCTACCACATAGTCAAAACTGAGGTGTTATCACTAACCTTAATAATATTAATCTGTGGTCCTAGATAACAACGGTAAACACATTCTAATTATTAAAGTTTCTCAATAACTATTGCTATGGGTGAATTCCACTAATGCTAGGTGATTCTTCCAAGACCCACCAAAGTTTAGAACACAAGCTCACAACATATCCTCAAGCACTTGAATAGGATTCTATAACCACCCATCTATTAGTGGGTGGAAATTCATACTCAAAAAACCTACATACCAAGCACCTTCTGCAATCACAAAAATAATCGTGAAGTGAAACTCAAGTTTTAGTTAGAAACAATATTCGGTGGCACCTCGTGCCGAAAGACTATAACCAAAACATAAAAATATCCCAACTGGTCCACTAAGAAAGTCTCCCATATATTCATGAAATTCACTACCATTTTATATCTATCCACAATAACCCAAATATAATTATTCTTCTAAGGCATCCTCGGGATAACCAACACAAAGTCCATGGTCACTTTTTTCCAATTCCATTCTATAATGGCCAATGACTGTAGTAAACCTATATGTCATTAATGCTCGACCTTAACCTACTGATAGGTGTAGCATCGTGTAACAAACTTTACAATTTTCATTTTCATTTCTAGCCATTAAAACTATCTTTGTAGTTCACGGTGCATTTTGGTCAGACCTCAATGTACCCCCCACTTCGTGGCATGAAACTCACACATCAGCTTCTCTGACATTATTTTAGGTATGACATCGTGATTCTTGACATAGATGACCTCATCCTCATCTATGCTCTAATCAGAAGGTGACTCCCCACCTTTAAGGTTTTCCCTCAAGGTAAAACATTATAAATCAACATACATTCTATCTTATATCTATCTCAAAAATATATACTCCAATGAAACTATTACGAGGGTCATCTAATCCTAACTCTCCTAAACCACAATGTGTATCTCAACTAGTAAATCCATCATCTTCCACTAAGAAATATACTCTTGAACCACCTGAGATTGAGTCTTCCATCTAAAAGCATCATCATCAATGTTCCCCTTTCGAGGCATATATGCTGGCTCAAAATTAAATGGTTTCATATACTCAACCCATCTTTGTTATTGAAGATTCAAGTCTCACTATGAAAATATGTACTTTAATCTCTTGTGATCATTATACATAGTAAAAAAATATCCCAATAGATAATGTCCCCAACACTTTAAAACATAAAACATTATATCCAACTTGAGGTCATATATAGGGTAGTTCGGATCATGGGGCCTCAACTTCAAAGACCCATAAACCACAAATTGATCTCCATGCATCAACACAACTCCAATTACAATCCCAAAAGTATCACAATACACTATGTTCTTCTCACCTTGCTCAGGTAGGATCAATACTACTACAGTTTCCAAAATCTTCTTCATCACCTAGAACGAATTATCACATTATTATGACCAGTTAAACTTTATCCATTTTTTGTTCAATCCCATCAGCAATGTTTCCAATCGGTAAATGTCCTGAAGGTACCTATAATAATATTCATAGAATCATAGAAATCTATGGATATCAGACATGCTCTTGGGATGCTCTCAAGAAACCACTATCTAAACCTTCTCCAGATTTACGAGCACACATTTCTCCGAGATGATGCTACCCAAACAGTGTACCTGATCGATCCAAAAAAATGTACTTAGATATCATTATGTATAGAAAATTCTATCTTAGTGTACTTAAAATGAAATCAAGATGTTGTTCATAATAATCACGTGCCTTGGAGTGCCCCAAGTTGTCTTCTATAAACACTACCACAATCTAATCTAGGTACAGAATAAAGATTTTGTTCATTAAGTCCATAAACATTACTGGTGTGTTCGTTAACCCAAGAAATATTATGATGAAATCATATAGTCCATACCTGCTTCTAAATTCATCCCTTGGTATATCAGAAGTCTGAACTCTCAGTTTCTGATTCCCTAAACTCAATTCAATCTTTGAGAACACACAAGATCCTCTAAACTAGTCAAATAGATCATCGATACGGGGGAGATGATACTGGTTCTTCACAGTCATATGGTTCAACTTTCGGTAATCAACACATAAGCATAAACTCTTGTCAGCCTTCTTTTCAAAAAAACACTAGTGAACCCCAAGGCAACATACTCAGATAAATAAATACCTTATCCTCTAACTCCTCCAACCGAGTCTTGAGATCTTGAATATCTTTCAGTGCCATTCTATATGGTGGAATAGAAATCATCTCTTCCCCCAGTATGATATCGATGCTAAATTCCACATCTCTCTTAGGTGGAATCCCTGTGAAATATTAAGTAAACACATCCTAAAACCTATCCACTAAGCGTGGAAATAAATCTCATTATACACCTCCATCATCCAGAAATAAACTAGAAACCTGGGTTGTGATCTCTCTTATTTGATAAGTAATTGGCACTACTCGGAACACCTCGATATCTCACTCTCCATAGGGAATATATTTGTAACCCTTAGGAGATGTAATGGTCACTCTCTTATTTTAAAAATCAATGTGGGGAGAATAGGATACTAACCAGTCCATACCCACAATTACTTCAAAGACTGACATGTCTATGATATAAAGATCCCATAGAAATCGATACTACTCGACCTCAAGCGAACACCCCTTGCACAAAAAAATGTCTCTTGACCGAACTCCATGAGGTGTCTTTGTCATCAACACCCCACTCATGAACTCCATCACCAGGATCAAACCATTAACATGTTTTGTAGAAATAAAGTAATTATAGGAACCAATATCAAATAAGTCACTAGATATCATAGAATCTATAAAAATAGTACATCTCACTGTTAATGGTCCAACATTGATATCCACAAGTGTAGGGTGAATATAATGCAACTGTCTTACCCCACATCCCCAGGATGCAGTCTATGTCCCCTGTACTGCAATACTCTACTAATATGAGCACTCTTACCCTGATTTTCCACATACAATACCTTTACGACCTTTTTCCGTAGAACTCTAGATGCAAGACTAATATGGTGCAGAATATCCTCTTCCTACACTCTGATTCTGACTAGTTATACCCTTACTACTCATCTATCGCTGGGTCCTGTAGAACTTTTGTAGATGTCCCATCTTTCTGTAAGACTGTAGCTATATTTATAGTTGAGGTAACTATCTTCAAAAGTTCCCTAATCTACCACACTGGTTATAGATCACTCGATTAAGGTCTTATGCAACCGATTCTCTTTTTAGGTAGTCGGTTTCCCACTGCCCTGGTTGATGTTTTGATAGAAATTCTTCCTACTCTCAGAAGTCATACCTTCTAATCATCCAAATTGAACCACATTTCCTACACTGGAAGCCTCTTCAGGTTACCCATATCTATGAGATCCTTATCCACCACCTCAGCAAACTCCTTTAACTGAAAATGGATAACTTGGAACTTAATCTCACATTTAATCCCATCCTAAAAATGTCCCACTGTAGTTATCTCATCCACTACCAATGCTGGAGAAATGTGTTGCAAATGAGTAAAGTGTCCAACATAGTAAATCACATAAATACTCCCCCAAGTCAACATCATGAACTCAACTACTCTCTCCTACCTTAGAATATCTGGATAGAAGTTCTCTAGAAACTTATCCAACAGTTCCTTCCATAACAAACCATTAGCCTATATAGTCCACGCCTGAATATACCACCAGTGATTCATTGATCCTCATATCATGTCGGCAGCGAACATGACCATCATCTCTACATGAGTCTCCAAGTGGTCAATTATAGTCTCGATGGACTCAACCCAGAAATCATCTCTCTCTGGTCCACCCTCTCCAATTAAAATAGGAGGGTGTTGAATTTCTAACTCCATTATTAGATCAAATATACTCTTCACAACACACCCTGGGTCTCTTCCCATGAATTTCATGAAGTGGGAAAAGTTCTCTTGGAACTGCTCCCTGAATTCCTCACCTGACACAATTGGTGCCTTAGTTCCTACTACTGGTAGATCGTCTCTAGCTATATCCTCATGTTATCCTCTTAATAAGTGTCCTCATAGAGAAATATATACACCATTACAAAAAGGTACCTTACGTCTCCTTTTACAAAATTAACACATTTAAGGTAAAATACAATATTCCACAACTAGTCATTTCCCCAGACCCTACCACATAGTCATAACTGAGGTGTTATCACTACCCTTAATAATATTACTCCTTGGTCTTAGATAACAAGGGTAAAAACATTATAATTATTCATGTTTCTCATTCAGACACCCATTTATTTTCATCTTACATCATTCGACAATATTTCTCAATTTCTTGTTAGGTGCCATTTTCATTTCAATTTCAAAAGCAAGGAAAAACAGTACAAGTTCAATAAATTACCCATAACCCATTTTCCTATGTGTGCCTAAAATGATGCATGTCACAATAACCCTATGTTCCTAGAATGATTCATGTAACTCAATTCTTGTGCCATACTGGTCCACGCATCAAAATCTAAATAAATTAACATCAATAATCACAACACACAATAAGTGTGTCACCCAAGTTGAAATAATATTCCACTGGAATAGAAAATTGGAATAACAACAATCCCACCCTGGGTACTCGGGTTCTCCCCCATACAGGGGTTAACTACTCCCATGTAGGAGATCATAACCAAGTCCCGACTCTTTCTAGTTTCATGTCTACCTTTACAAAATAGTAATACAAAATAAAAGAGAAAAGAAAAATGGACTCTGATACGACTTTGTAATGTCCTGACCCAGGTTCCACACATCGGTGCCTCAATTCGGTCAGTCACATGACCCCAGGTGTGCCTCCATGTATGCTAGAGGATATCGAATAGTAGTGAGGGTCTGAAATATCGATAATGGGGAGACTATACACCCTTTTGTAATATTTAATACACTAGAAGAAAATAAGATACAATAACTAAATAACATGTAATCATAACCTGAAATAACCCTTATCATGAGATGGCTTAAAGTCATAATACAATATAAAAAGTAAAGAAGAAAATATGCCATGCTAATGTACGTGTCAAGTTTCTAAAATTAAACCCAAAATAAATACACTGATGACACCCCTAATTGGGTCCCGAATCATTTATAGTTCCCTCATCCATGCTCTATCCCATTTCATCCGTATAACAATGAGCTTTTTCCCTTAATGTATCCAGAAAACACAAAGTCTATTTGGGTACCAATAAGGCAGGCCGAGTAGGCTGTGATTACACCTCAATAGGCCACCACCAATGGTGTATAAAACAATATATAGTTAACAGAAAGTGTATGAAGTTGTATAAATACATAATTACAATTCATAAGTAAATACTTATCACATTATTGATTAATCGTTATTTAACAACATAAAGCCCCCGAACTCTCATAGACACTCGTACCGTAATTCTTGCTTTTTCTCATTCTGAAGCCTAAAGTTTGTCTAATGGATTTCATATCTCATAATTCCATTTTTACCATTCAATACCTACTTTTTTCTCATATAGGGTCCGAAAGTATGTTCAATGAATATCTTATCTCATAATGTCATTAATACCATTATTTAATTCATACTTGAATTCCCATGATACCATTTATACATAACACAATAGAATGACCATGTTTCCATTATTTAATTCATAGCTAAATGACCATGTTACCATTCATACCTTACACATTATAATGACCATGTTCCCATTCTTTATTTCTGTTAGGACCAATAGGGACCTATATACCCTAAGAGGGGGTGAGTTACGGTAATGATATTCTTTTGAAAATTCTTCCTACCCCACTGGATCTTAACCACTTTATTACAAGGGTAACTTTGTTTACACATGTGTGTTTATTATGATCACTTATCTTTCTTCTTTATATGATGATGATTCTTGAATGCAATGGAGGGAAGAAATCAGGAAGACACATAGATTTTTACTTGGTTCACCCTCACTGGGCTATGTCCAAAGAGCAAACAACGATGATGTGCCGCTGTACCAAATCCACTAAGTCTCACTGCCAATAATGTTCAGGCTAGATCACTTCTATGCCCAAGATCACTTCCTTTACAATGTTTAAGGACAACTCACAGATTTCCCAAGGGTCACTCCCTGTTTCTCTCTCTCTGGCTCACTGCCGGTGGAGAGGATCACATTCTTCCTCTTCATTTTCCCACTGCTCTGGAAAAGATCCAATCACAGTTTATAGACCTATAGGTCACATCATTATCACTAATTAATATATCCTTAATTATTTATAGATTCTCTTTTGACTTCCAAATTTCACCCATAGATGAATCTCACTTTTCACCGGGTGGACCGGGCAACCCCATTTTTTACATGTAGCCCTTACGACACCTTGCACGTAATTCCTTTACATTGCGTGAAAATCACTTTTCGCACAACAAACCCCTCTTATACGCAATGTCCAAATTTGATCCACAAACTCTACACTTCCTTGAGTAAAATTCACTTCTCTTTCATGAAATCCACTTTTCGTGCATGACCACTTTACGCGCCAATACAAATTTTATGTGCAACATTAGCTTTTCACGCAACACCAGACATTACACGCAAACTTAAATTTTATATGCAACACCCTTGATAACATCAATTCAGAACCCCATAGGTCAGGTATTTTCAATGTATTCAACTTTTAAATGGAGGGGGTCACTTCATACTTATAGGAAAAATTGACCCTGCGCGAAAAACCATCCTTGAGCACAAAATTCAATTCAAGCGTGAAAAACAAATCTTCTGCACAACACCATTTTTCATGCACTACTCCAAAAAAATTTACACCTCATGCCTTTTCCAATTTTAGAGCTTCGGACCCTGAATCATTTCTTGTGCGAAATACCTCATCCCTCTATTTCATGCATCCCGCTGTTTTTCCACACATCCTGCTGTTTTTCGCCTCTAGATCTTCCAATCCTTTATTTAGGTTCTTCAATTAATCTTCGATTGTTGAAAGCATCCCTTAATCCCATCAAATCACCATGTACACCCCCTTTGTTGACCCACTAATACATCATGGTCTTCTTTGTCAACAAACACAACATGAAGTCCCATTTTGTCAACAAACACAATCACCTCAAAATTGCTTCATTGGTACCTTGAGGGATTTTTTCCAAAAAAATCACAACTAAATAACCATGTTTTCATTCCTAACATACACATTAGAATGAACATGTCCCCATTATTTAATTCTAAACTAAATTTTCATGTTAGTATTCATAACATATAATTAATTCAATAGTTAAACATCAAAATAAATTCCATTACTAATTCAATAATTATTTAAACACAAAGATTCCATTATTTAATTCAATAATTAACTTATCTCATAAATAACATTAATTAATTCAAAAATTAATTAACCTCATCATGTAAATTAATTAAATCTAAAATTAATTAATAACATAAATTATATTAGTAAATTAAACAATTAACTAACCCCACAAATTTCATTACTAATTCAACGATTAGTTTATCACATAAATACCCTTAATTAATTCCTCAATTAATTGAGTACATCAATCACATTAATTAATTATTCAATTAATTAATCAATATACACAAACTCAAAATTCCATAATTTATTCCACAATTAATTATATCAATCACAATATCAATAGATAACAATTAATCAAAAAATTAAATATTTCAATCCTCAAATCTCAATATCTCACAATTAATTCTACAATTAATTATCTCAATCTATAATTTCCAAAATCCCCAATTTCACATTTCCTTAATTAATTAATTCACCAAATTAATTAATTCATCAAGAACAAAATTTCCAAAAATCTAATAGAAATTATAAAATAACATATACATAATTTAAATAAATACTTTGGGATTTGGATTATAGACCGACTAACTCGATTCGTTGACAAGCGGTCATCCAACATAAATCCCCAAAATTTGAGCAGCACAAGGACATAGAACAAGATATGAATCTAAAACCCTAAATCAAGATTGAACAAATAAATATCTCTTAAATATATATATATATATATATATATATCTACAATAATATATCTAGATAAAAAAACAAGGTATGTATCTAATCAAAATAAGAATAACAAACCTTATCTAAAATAGGAGAAGAAAGGAGAAGGAATGAGAAATCAACTGAGATGAGATCCTCTTACTAGGAAGGGTGCATATATTTGATATAGTCTTTGAATAACCAATAATGGACATAATGAAGACTTTTAATCCATCTAGGAAGCTCCAAAATCAAGAAATATCATCTAGGGTCGAATAGGGGTTGAATAAAAGTTAAAATGGGGGTTTGAGTGATTAAAAATATAATTTTTGGGTTATTTAAAAGGACATGCATGGTTAGTTGGGAAGGGGTTCAAGGTTTCCTCTAACTAGAAGCCTAACCATGTGCCTATATTATGGGGGTGCATAGTTTCTCCTAAGAGGGTTCATGGTTTTAAAAACAGTGTGCTAACCGTGAAATTCCTCTCTTCTATGTTGCACTGTTTGATTTGTTGGGGCACATGGTTAGGGAAATCCATGCGCCAACCATGAATTTATCTTCTCCCCTCCAATTTTCTCAAATTTTCTTCCAAACAAACCCCAAGGTAAAACCTAACCAAATTATTCTCAAAAAATAAAAAAATAAATACCTGAAATTAATCTCTATCTGGAATCCTTAGTCTGATGTGGCAAGGCTTGAATCTCTCATTCCAATGGGGATGGGTTCAATGGATTTATTCCAATGAATTTTTTCTAATGGAAGCATTACGATGAACTCATTCTGAATATATATTACTCACACTCTTCTCAAATTCTTAGTCAGATATTCCTTAGTCCGGTAAACAAAACATTAAGATGTCCAACCTTATAATGAGGTCTTGGTCCAAAAAGATAACTTTGACATGAATTCTACAGTGCTCCACCGTTTCCAATCACATAAAAAATGTAAAGTAAGATTTTATTTTTCTTCTATTAATAGGAATCCCAGAAAGACAAAAGTAAAAAACAGGAAAACATTTCCTACTTAATTAAATTAAAAAACATCAAGATCTATACATATTTGAATTTGAATTTTGACTGCATAAACTCTTCACAAATATGTTGAAATATTATTCAGTCTTATTTGTAATTATTATTATCATACTTCCTAAATTTTCTTTGGTATGATGGAACTTCATTAGATCATTATGATGTAACTTACTTTGCTCATTAGGATGGAACTTCCTCAACTCATTATGACGAAACTTCCTCATCTCATTCTGAATTGACTTTCCTCATCAGAGTTAGTCTGGTTGAATTTTTTCTTTGATTTAGTCTAATTTACATTTGTTCTCAAAGGAAATCTTGATTGAATTTCCTTCTCAAAGCCATTATGATTGACTTTCCTCCTCAAAGTCAGTCTGATTGAATTTCCTCTTCATAGTTAGTATGGTTGTACATACTTTACATTAGTCTGAAAGAATCTTCATAACGATGGAATTCTCATTATGATGGAAACTACATTCTTCAACTTTGAAATTATTCAAACCTCACTAGCTATAACTCATTCATACTTCTAAAAACTTTGGTTCCCGGTACTTCTGGCTCCGATGCAAACTTTTTCTTGATTTCTATACCTAAGAAAATCTTTGTGATTCTTTGATTTCATCAAAAGCTTTTATCATGAGATTTTTCAAGATTTATGATAACTTCAATATTGGAAAAGATCATTCTGACTTACATATAAAATTATTATAACTTCTATTACTTTCAAAAACTTGTTTCCTTTCTACCATAACACAATATGAATTGTTTCACCTATTCTCCTCCTTTTCTTCATAATTATTGTATCACAATTGTCATAGTCAATTTATGATATTTGAGAATTAAAAAATATAAAATTATCATCTGACTGAAGGTTAGAAAGTTTAAAACATTCTAACTCCTAACATCACTATCTTCATTCAATCTCTTCAAAAACATTCTGACTTATAACCATCACTGAGTCGAATGAAACTTGAACTTCGTGCTAATGGATCTAAGACCAATGATGTGTCTAATCAACAAGGTTATTATTCTAACAACTTATCTGATCGATGCTACACAATTTGATACTTTGTGTTTGGTGTTGCTTAGTCTGATCATTTCTATCTAGAAATCAACTTTCTCTAAAACCAAAATTATCTCCCTATTTATGTTTAGGTTTGAAAATTTAGAAACGTTCACTAGTTTTTCAAAAACCATTATTTTTCAAAAGATTAGTTTTCTAAAAATACAAAAATTAAAAAAAAAACATCCTGATGGTTATTCGTTATACCATACAATTTATGAAATGGAAAGAAACATATGTTATCATACTTGCATTTTTTTGGTTTGGAAAGTGTTTTTAAGGCCTATTTTTTGAAGAAACATTAACATTGAGGTGTAGAATGTGACTTATATAGGATAAATCAATGAAACGATGGGTTATTACTAATATGAAACCTTATAGAAAAAAGTAATAGTGGAATGACATTCCATATTCCATGATCGGGAAAACATCTCTAAAAGTGATTGTGGGATGGAGATAGAATTACATGAATTTGAGACTCAAGGGACACAAGACCTATCATAGGAACTGGTTTTATAAATACCCATGTAAGAAGAAACTATTCTTGAGACACAAGTAATGTGTGGGAGTACAAGAGAGGTTAGAGAACCAGAATGGTATGGTTTTCTAATCAAAAAGGATGGTGACTAATTATTAGTTTATAATAATGATCCTATAACCTAAAAAGAAGCAGTATGTGGCATAGATTTTTCCAAGTGAAAATAATCCATCAATTCTAAAATGGATTCCATATACCAAAATCAAGTCTGTATTTTGGTAGATCCTACAATGGATGTAAAACCCATTGGTTTATAGTGGGTATTCAATAAGAAACTAGACATTGAAGGAAAAGTCAGTACCTATAAGGTATGAATAGTTATAAATGGAATTAAATAACATCAAGAAATTATCTGAGATAAAACCATGTAACCAGTTGTAATGTTGAGATCCATCCGAAGTATACATGGCATTGAGTCTTACTGTGACTATGAGATTTGAGAAATGGATGTCAAAACTTACTTACTTAATGGGAACCATCAGGAAGTTGTTGATATAAAACAACCTGAAGGTTTTGTGACTCTAAATGATGAGAATGTATACAAATTGAAAAATAATCTATTTATGGATTAAATCAAGTATCTAGGATATGGAACATTCATTTTGATGAATCTATAATAGAATTTAGTTTCATAAAGAATTAGTGTGATCCTTGTGTCTACAAACAATTTAGTGGAATTGCATTCATTTTCTTAATAGTATATGTTGATGACATATTACTTATAAGAAATCAAATACTAGTCTTACAGTTTTTTAAGATGTGGTTGAATAAATGATTCTCTATGAGGTACTTGGGTGAGACATCATATATATTTTTAATCATGATCTATTAGGATAGATCCTATATGTTGCTCAGCCTAAGTCAATGTACATAAATTGATATGATACTTAAGAGATTTGGTATGGAAAAATCCAAGAGGGGATTGTTTCCAATGTCACATGGCATTCATCCTTCCAAGAAAATGTTTCCTCAGAAACATAGGGAAATAAATAGAATGTAAAGGACTTCGTATGCATCACAGATTGGGTCATTCATGTATATTATGATATTTACTATGATTGATGACTCATATGCATCAAGTGTAGTAAGAAGATATCAAGATGATCCAGTTGACCTCTATTATATGGCAGTCAAAAGTATCTTTTATTATTTGAGGTGTACTGAGGATATGTTCCTAGTTTATGGAGGATATTGGGAACTAGTTATCAAAAGATATGAATATTATAGTTTTCAAACTTTTCAAGATGACATGAAGTCACAAACGAGATACATATTCACTTTGTGTGGAGGTATTGTGAGATGGAAGAGCTCAAAAAAGGCTATGGTCATAGAGTTTATAGTTGATTTCAAGTATATTGTGACTTCTGAGGTAGCTAAATAAGCATTATGGATGAAAAAAATAATCCAATATCTTTAATTGGTATATAATAGTAAATATCCTATTACACTCTATTGTGATAATATTGTAGTGGTGTCTCTCATAAAAGAGCCAAGTACACATCAATGGACGAAGCATGTACTTTGGAAGTATCATCTCTTGAGGGATTTTTTATGAGAGGTGAGGTTTTAGTGAGAAGTATTTCCAAAGAGAAAATATATCATAACCCTTGACTAAAATCTTGACTCACCATAAATATGATTTTTAGGTGAGTTTAATTGGACTGAAAGTTGTAGGTAGTTGGATCAAGTCCTCATGGGAGATCTTTGAAGTTGGTGTCCTAGGATTAGCTATTTGAAATTTAATTACAAGTATATTCGATATATTGAATATTAATAACACAAATTATTACATATTTTCCATTGTTCTATAAGTCTCTAATGTAATAATGTCCTAGAGTATATGTCACATTGATAAGGTCATAGAAATTCTCTGTTATATTGAGAACCTTGAAGTGTTATGATGATATTCTTAAATAATGTTCTTCTCTTGGATAACGTACAATAATGGGACACATAGTTCATAGACTCTTAAGTGAGAGAAATCATAAGAGGATGAGTCTTAGTATCATGATGTTCTCACATGGTAATCACTAATATGAGAGATTATGAGAAAGAATGACTGGTTGGAATTCCACATGTTTTGGTGTTATCAGATATTCCTATATGCGAGCATGTGTAATGGTACATGGACTTTAAAATTATCAATAATGAATTTTATAGATCATGCACTTAGATATTATGATTAAAACCATGACGGCATATATTCATGGTATGTTTGGTTACATTGTTCTTGTCATGACTCGCATGTCATTAATGAATAAGATAAAGAAGGATGTATCCCTTCTATATTTATGGAAGTTGATATCTCATCCATTTGATTGAAATAGAACAATTGCCTTAAATTCCATGTACATGGTGTAAGGATGTGTTTATTTTAGATATTTAAATAAATATGTACCAATAAAATAGGACGGGGACATAAATGTGCAACATGATTGATGAGATATTATGATAAAGGGATTATATTATATAGTGACTGTTCATTTTTAGATTTCATCATTTCAAAATTATGTTATTTCTCTTGGGTGCCTTGACTCATTTCTAGATAGTAATTTTGGACTTTAGGGAATCTCTCTTGATGCCAATTAGAACAAATCCTAGAGGATCAAACACTGTGTGTTTTTTATGATATTTTTTAAATACAATTTGAATTTAACTAAATGATTAAATACTATTCTCGAGACTAAGGTATAATTTTATTTATGTTTTATTGATCACAAATATATATTGATTAATGAGATATTTAAATTAAATATTTATTTAGGTATTTAATAAATAAAAGAACAGTTTAAATAGACCAAGACCATGTCTAATAAATAATATTAATTAAAAAGATGGTTAGATTATATTTTTCGATGCTCAAGTGGGATTGCACCATAGAATAATTATAAGAATATTATTATTATATGGTATGAGGTTTATTAAAGGTTTTAGTATTTTTTAAAGGCTAGAATGCAATAAAAAATTATCCTAACCTAAAATATACCTCAATAAATACCCTGGTATGTCTATAGTGAAGGTAATTGATAATAGATATTTGTCTCAAATAATGACATTTCTTTTAACTCCCCTATCTCTCTCCCTCTCAAGAAAAATAAATGTTTGAGAGATTTATTCAAGATTAAAGAATGAGTGATCAAGAATGAACAACGCATGACATTTTATTCCCCCCTGTAGCACATAGAGATCATTTAACATTTATTGGATATTAATGGAGCATGTGTGGATTTTCCCTAGAGGGATTATATTCTTGGATTATTATAGCACAATGAAGGAAATTTGAAAGGGTCTTTTCATATGATTAACATCATTAATAAAGAAATATTTTTAAGATAAGGTAATAAATTTTTTTGACATTAAATAATTTTATTAATAATTTGATGTTCAAGATCCTCACTCTTGGTTTTGAGCATATAAACATTAAAAGAAATTTTAATATATTTCCCACCACCACTTGCTTCCACTACTCCCAGAACCATCATAAGGTGCCACTTTTCTACTTCCTTTGGCAGTATGGATAGATCCAAGAGGAGATGTGGGATCAGAAGACTAATGTTCGAGCTTAGTGGATGTCGAGTAGTACGTACACACAATTCCAAGAAGTATGCTCACTAGTCTCAGGGCCATATCATGATTACTTTCGATATATTGACTTTACATTCAACATGGAGTTGAATAAAGTATAGTCGGGGGTTATAGTAGCTTGGTTAATGCACAACCACTCATTATGTGATTTTAGATTTTATTATTTCTTTTTCATTAATTATTATAACCTAATACACCAGTTCAAAATGCTCACACTTGTTAAGGATGAATTAGTGATGTCCTACTGAGTTTTATTACTTACAACTTGCATAAAAATATCGATGCACATTCAGACTTTATGTTTAGGGATTTGGATAAGGAAAAGGGACCAGTGGCTGATGGATGAGAAAATGAGAATGGAGATGGTAGTATATCGAGATGGACTCTGGAGGACGCTGATGTTTTATTTATTTATTTATCTGCCTATTATTACTCTAGTTTGGATTTCCACTTTAGAAGCCCATTTATTATTGTATGAAATGTGTCTCATCTTTAAGGTTTGACATAATTACTCTAATTGCTATTATATTGTTTATTATGTATTATTTGTATTATGACATGACACTATGGGTATAGTCTCCCCACTAAGGAACTTAGACCCTTACTGCTAGTCAGAAACCTCTTGTGTGCGGGGAGGCATACATGAGGTCTTGTAGCACTCCAGTTCAAACCAGACATTTCAGGTG
Organism: Viscum album; assembly: GCA_963277665.1. Classification (NCBI taxonomy): domain Eukaryota; kingdom Viridiplantae; phylum Streptophyta; class Magnoliopsida; order Santalales; family Viscaceae; genus Viscum; species Viscum album. Next base: position 954,042,183 of record OY728148.1, on the reverse strand, counting down.
AAGGCATTACAAAAACCATTAAAAAAGACTCCATACTAAAAAAAATACCGTTCTTTGTTGTGGTTTTTTCTTCTAGTAGAAGTAGTTTAAACCTTTTCATATTTATTTAGTGGCGGTTACTAAAATCACCATGTATTTCATGTTCTCTAGTCATTTCACAGTAGCTTGATTCATTTAGATCTGGCTTTTTATGTGATTTATTTTAGAATTTAGCAATGCTTTTCATTTTATTTAATGATGATTTTTTAAAAAGAAACATTAAAATAAAATAGATAAGACGAACCTAACAACTGTTAAATATTTCAGTGGATGTTAGGTTTATTGGAAGTTAATATTAACCACTATTAATTATGATTCAATTTCATTTTTTAAAAAGTTGTTCTTAAAAATCACATCTCAATATTTTTTTTAAAAATATACTTTTTAAAACAATTAAATAAAAAAATATAAATATGAAAACTTTGACATGTAATAAACTAAAACATAAATGCAAAATAAACCCATAATACCTACATAATACAAGATACATCCATAGTTATATACATATACATTAATATTCATTATAACCTCAGTCAACCGATTACCTCAATCAACCCATACCTCAATTATCAATATATACATATAAAATATGTCCAACAACAACCCATGCCCAATATATTTCGACCCTATAACCTATGTTTCATCCTTATACCTCCACATAATCTCATCAATTGAAACATACCACATAATCTCATCAATTTTAATAAAAAAACTGAAATTAAAACTAAACATATTAAGTCAGAATTACAATAGAATAATTGATAAAATTTAAACATACCAAAGAAACGAAGAACCATCACCACTACCTTATAAATAATGTCTCGAATCAAATGTTCATCCTCTTTCCTTTGGTTAACATCTATCACCTACAATAAAAACCATAACATTTAAGAAAATAAATGCAAAAAGTGAAAAGAAATAGAATATATTTATAATGTTGCACCTAAAATTTATTATTTTGTTAATCAAACATAAGACATTTTTACATAAAACAAATAATATACCATCAAAAACACTTTTAAAACATAAATTTTCCAATTTAAAATATGATTCAACACTTGAAACTAAAAAGGGATAAGTATATAAAATTATAATAGATTTTTTAATCGATCTGCAATGTGCTTAAATTTTACTTAATATTTTGTAATGAATTTGATATAAAAGAATATAATATATTTAAAAACTAAATCAATGGTGGTTGTTCCATGCTTTAATGTCAATATAAGGGTTTTTTCTATGGGTTTTACCATTACGCGCATGTTTTAGTGTTTTAAAACACTAAAAATGTGTTTTTGGGAATCCTAGGAAAACCATAAATCTGAATGATGTGTTGTTAATTCATACATTTCAAAAACCATTATATAGTCATTATCCTCTAATTTCATTTCAATATGATGATGTTTTCCAAATCATAACCCCCCGATGCAAGCTATTAAAGGCTTCAATACCTTTAATTTTTTTACTGAACCATTGTGACCATCTTGCATGTCAAATTGATGTGTTTTCTACAGTTAAAAATAAAAAATAACACAATTGTGTTTTCCCTTGATTTCACTTCAATTTGAGGTTGTTTTCTATGGTTTTGATTGTTACCTACACTTATATGTGTTTTAAAACACTAAAATCCTATTTACGGCATCCTATGAAAAACATAACTTTAAATGACATTACATTGATTCCTAAATTTCAAAAATAAATATACGGTCATTTTCCTGTGATTTTATTTTAATATGATGATGTTTACCTATTTTTGACCCCCCCAATACACATTTTTAAAGGATTCGATACATTTAAATACTATTTACCATTCCATTTTGACCACAAATCACACCGGATAGACATGTTTTCTACATTTACATGTACAAAATAACTTAACTGTGGTTTTACCATGATTTCACATCAATCTGTAGTCTTTTTCTATGGTTTTGAATATTACACACGTATTTTAGTTTTTTTAAAACACTAAAAACATGTTTTAGAAATCACAGGAAACTGTATGTAAAAATAATGTGTAATCAATTATTAAATTAAAAAAATAAATATTTTTTCATTTTACTACGATTTCATAGAAATTAGATGATGTTTTCTTGGTTTTGACCCCCTGATGCATGTTTTTAAAGGCATCAATACCTTTAAAAACTATTTACCGATATATTCTAATCACAATACATGTTATATTGACGTTTTTTCTATGTGTAAACATAAAAAATAACTAAAATATAGATGTACCATGTTTTCATGTCAATTTGAGGTCTTTTTTTGGTTTTGACCATTACATGCATGTTTTAGTGTTTAAAAACACTAAAAATGTGTTTACAGCTATCTTAGGAAAACTGCAACGTGAAATGATGTTTTGTTAGTTCTTACATTTCAAAAATCAATATATAGTTGTTTTACTTTGATTTCATGGTAATTCAATGACTTTTCCTAGTTTTGACCCTCCATCACATGTTTTTAAAGGCTTCGATACCTTTAAAAAACTATTTATTAATCCATTCTAACAACACCACTTGTCGTCTTGACATGTTTTCAATGTGTATTCATCAAAAATAACTCAACCATGGTTTTCCCATGATTTCTAGTCAATATGGAATAATTTTCAATGGTTTTTTACATTACATGGAAATTTATGTGTTTTAAAACACTAAATATCCATTTAAAGACATCCCAAGAAAAATGTAACTTAAAACTATGTTATGTCCGTTCCTACATTTCAAAAATAAATCTATGGTAATTTTTATATGATTTCATGAAAATATGACAACATTTCCCTGGTTTTGACCCCCCGAAACATGTTTTTAAAGGCTTTAGTACCTTTAAAAACTATTTACCAAGCCATTTTGACCACACTTCATATCAGATTGACATTACACAAACACTTCAAAAATAAAACAATAGTGGTTGTCCCATGATTTGACATAAATATGATGTTTTTTTCTATGGCTTTGACTGTTGCATGTTTTAGTGTTTTAAAATATTAAAAATGAATTTATGGGAATCCTAATAAAACCGTAACTCAAAATGACATCTCATCTATTAATAGATTTAAAAAATCCACCCTTGGTTACTGAATTATTATTTCATGGCAATCGAATGATTTTGTCCTGGTTTTGAACCCCCACCATATGTTTTTAAAGGCTTTGTTAACTTTAAAAATAATTTACTGAGCCATTCCAACTACATCGCACATCATATTGATGTGTTGTTTGTGAGTACATGTCAAAAATAACGAATTGGTATATTTACCCTATTTACACATTAATATGAGGTCATTTTCTCTTTTTATGAATGTTACACACACATTTCAGTGTTTTTAAACACAAAAAACACATTTACGATAATCCTGGGAAAATAAAAAGTTAGAATGATGTTATGTTGGTTCCATAATTTCAAAAAAAAATCTATGGTTGTTTTACTTTTATTTCATAGAAATATACTGATGTTTTCTGGTTTTGACCAGCATATACATGTTTTTAAAGGCTTCAATATATTTAAAAATCATTTACCAAGTTATTCCGACCACACCACATGTTATATTGATGTGTTGTATTTTCGTAAATGTCAAAAATAACTCAATAGTTAATTTAGAATGATTTGACATCAATATGAGTTATTTTTCTATGGTTTTCACCATTATATTCTTATTATACACATTTAAAACACTAAAAATGTGTTTATAGGCATCCCAGGAAAACCATAAATCATAATGACATTTTATCAGTTCCTACATTTCAAAAATTAATTTATAGTCATTTTTATATAATTTCATGGGAATCTGACAATGTTATCCTGGTTTTGACCCTATAACACACATTTTTAAAGGCTTTCGGACCTTTAAAATTAGTTTACCATCTATTCCGACCACACTGCATATCAGATTGATGTGTTATCTATGAATTCACATCTGAAGTAACTAAATAATGGGTTTTTCATGACTTCATGTCAATCTGAGGACTTTTTCTTTTGTTTTGATTGATACATGCATGTTTATGTGGTTTAAAACACTAAAAACCCACTTATGAACATTCTAAAAAATTTGTAACACATAATGACATATCGTCGAGTCCTACATTACAAAAATAAATAAACAATTTTCTCTTTATCTGGTTTTATGGAAATATGATGAAATTTTCCTAGTTGTGACACCTCGACACACTTTTTTAAAGGCTTTAATGCCTTTAAAATTTATTTACAAAATCATTCCGACCACACCACACATCGGAATTATTTTTTTTCTATGACTACGTGTCAAAAATAATTAAATGGTGGTTTTCTTATGATTTCAGGTCAATTTGAGGTTTTTTCTTTGGTTTGGAGTATTATAAACTTGTTTTAGTAGTTTAAAACACTAAAAATCCATTTACAAAAATCCCTATAAAACTGTAACTTGGAATAACATGTTGTTGGTTCCTACATTTCAAAAAATATGCATGGTTATTTTCCTCTAAATTCATGGAAATCCAACATCATTTTTATAATTTTGACCCCCTATCATGCATTTTAAAAGGATTTAGTACCATTAAAAACTATTTACTGAGGCATTTTGACTGCCCCGCGAGTCTAATTAATATTTTTTATATGAGTACATGTCAGAAATAATTCTATGGTGGTTTTCTCGTGATTTAATGTCATTATGATATCGTTTTATATGGTTTGAACAATTACACACATGTTTTAGTGTTTTAAAACACTAAAAATACATTTACATGCATCTCAAGTAAACTATAACTCGAAATGATGCGTCATATATTCCTATATTTCAAAAATCAATCCACAATCATTTTCCTCTGATTTTATGTTGATATGGAATCTAATTCCTATTTTGACTCTCTCCCCCCACACACAAATGATTTAAAAGGCTTTGGTAACGTTACAAACTATTTACTATGTCAAAACTGAGAAAATGAGCTTGAATTATTTTCAAACATAAGGATAACAATATATAATTTATTTTTTATGTGTAGGAATAAAACACACGTCAATACGGTGCAAGATGTTGTCAGTGTGACTCGAAGTGCATGTTTTCAATATAAAAGTTCCATTTTTTTTTAACTAAGGAAGTTGTATGTGTTCTTTGAAAATGTGTGAATGATCTATGAAATTTAGAATTTACCTTGATAGGATAAGCTATAAGCCTAGAAATTTCCTTGGGTATCGTTCTAGTAATCCATTGAAATATAAAAAATAGACCATTTTCCATTTTCTCTCACCATTGATCCTATGATTTCCTATAAGAGTCATGTTCTCTCACATTTCCTTCCAACCTTGAAAATTATCTTTATTATTCCCTATCAATAGTGCTACTCGAAACCCCACTAGGTGTAGTAGTAACTGATGATGACTCCCAACCAAAGACAACTGATGGAGTAGGTCCAGAACCCATCCCCTGTACATGTCTCAGATTCTCCTTCCCTAAAACAATTGGAACTTCATCGTTCTGGGAAACTGATGATGATTTTGTGTTACAACCCAAAATTTTATGAGAATTATTCTTTTTAATTGATGTCTTGTGTTGTACGCTACACCAAGATTATCTTGCACTATACGCAACACTTTATTTTCTTGCAGTATATGCAACAGTATTCTTGGCTCGTGTTACACACAATTTCAAGTTCGTTTTGTATAAATTATTGTACGCAACATTAAATATAGACATTGTTTAATGTATAAATGAAATATGGTTGTATTTTGATATACGCAACAACATAGGAGTCTGGCACTACATGCCACCCTGACTTGGCTTGCATTACACACAATTGCGACCTTCCTCGATAGCGTGTGCAGTACGCAATACCAAGTTTCACTAAACTACGATATATTGTTATAATATTATTATGGACTAGCTGTTATGAATAGTATTAACTAAATTTTGAATTTTATAACATTATTATCCATCTTACATATATTCTAGAACATGGTATGAGAATAAAATAAAATTTTCAGGTAAAATAAGTATTTTTAAAAAAATGTAGTTTTGACACCTTTTGATGGCGCACCCACATTAAATCTAGTTTTGGACATGTTTATAAGTTCTATTTGACAAAATAAAATTATTCCTTGGAATAGGGATATAAAAATTAAATTTGGATGAATTTTTCATATTATTATGATAACATTCATATTTTGATGAATTTTAAAAACACGCTATATTTTAATTAAAAAAAACTTTTTTCATCGCATTAATTTATATGGTTAGATTATATTTTTAATTGGTTTTAAAGTGTAATTAGAATATATTATTACCATTTAATCCAATGCTTGTCATTGGAATTAATTATACTTTGAAATTGAACATAAACAAATGTCGATCTTTTGATGGTTATTGTTTTTTAAAACCACACTATTTGTTTTGATAACGAGAATTGATTTTAAAATTAATTAATGCCACTTATATGTTATGAATTTTCCAAAATGGAAATCATTTTTGAATTTTGAATATCAAATATATCTTAGGCTGAATTTTTGGTATTTTTCTAAACAATATCAATTTTTGATGAATAGTGAAAACACGAATTTTTTTGGTTAAAACCGACATTTTATTTAAATAATAATTTATTTGATTTAAATTTTTTTAAGTAAAAATAGATACATAATACTTATATACGTTCAATGAAATTCATTGGAATCATTTTATAATAATTTTAGATTTATAAAAATTGTATAGAACTTTTCACCGTCTTTTACCAACTCCTAGGAGCTTTTGCAATTGTTCATAAAACATAATTTTACAGCTTTTTTGAGTTGAATTTCGAAAATCTGAGAGACACAGTTAATATCAAGGAGTAAAATGCAGTTCAATTGGATAAAAATTATTTTTGGTGAATAGTAACATTTTTACTTTTATTTATGACGGTTAAAAGTAAAAAGGGTAATTCAAGGTTAAAAGAATATTATAATAATTCAAAATTAACTTAACACTTGTCGAAACCTTATTGGATGAGTAATGGCAGACCATGGGCATCCTTGGGTCGATTTTGGGACCCCATGGAGCCACTTATGAAAGACAATATCACATTAGATTAATTAATTTAATGTAAAGACAAAATTGGCATTAACAAAAATACTTTTGTAATTAATTTTTATAAGGGGATTTATAAATTATCATTTCCACTATAAATATTCATTAAAAAATTAAAAAAATTTCCTACATGTTGGTATTTTTATAAAATTTTTAGACATCAACTAAATTAAATTATTTATGACACAATAATGATGCAGTATTTACCTCATTAATAAATGATTTAAATAAATAAGATTATAATGATTAAAATATTATCCAAAACATGTCCAATTCTGATGGGATGATTTTATTTCTACCATGAGTCATCTTATCTTCATCTTTAATTATTTTGGGACCTTTTGAAACCGAAGATAAGTTTATAATAAAATAATATTTCCACACTTTCCAAAAGAGCCCCTCCTCCCCCTTATAAAGGGAGACCACTTCTATGCAATTCCTCACACCTCTCAAGCCTTTTGGCTCGTCCAAACTCTGCCCAAATAAGCTCCCTATATCCATATCCTCCCCCCTAGAAGTCTTACATTAGGCATAAGGCACTTCAATAAGTCCTTTTGGTTCAAACCAAAGGAAGTTACCCAAATTAAAGGTAATAGTTTCTCTTAAGTTGTTTTCTTTTATTCTACTTCTCCAACCCCTAACCTCTTTTTAATCCTTTCTTTTGTAACAAAAACAGTATCTTAAATAATCTAGGACGTTGTTATGAGAATTATTCGAACAACACTTACACACACCTCCATCTAATGGATGAAGACCATAATGTTTCAGTGATGGAAAACTAACGCCTCACGAAACGATGATTGTTTGATTTTCTTCTACCGCCTCTCATGGTGGCCATTATGATGGAACTGTATTTTTATATGATATATATTATGTTTAGGATTTCTGTAGGCTTATTTACTTCCCAATTATATCACGTCTTTATGTTTTCCATAGTGTGTAAATACGATGATCTCATTTGAGTAAGTGTGGACTACCGCCCCCTCAAAGTGATGTGATTCGTTAATGATTTATGTGGGATGTATAAAGGATGGAGTTAATGATATTATATATGATATTATAATGGAATTATAATATATCTATTCCATTAAAATAATTAATAGAAATGAATGTAGCATTCATGCGTACGTACGACTTACCGTCTCCATGAACGATGCATTTCATTTCTTACCTCCATATGTTATGTATTATTATTAATACATGTATATGCTAGATATATAATGAATATATATGATATATAAATCATTATTTACATTATAGATGTAATTAAATCATGATATAAGTAATAATAACATCAAGAACAACAAGTCCAAACACGTACGATAAATAAGATGATTTTACCAATAACGTTGCTTTAACATGGGATTTACAAAAGAACGGGTAATATAAAGTAATAAGTGAACCATATCTGATATCATAACAATGAATATGATTCTTTAAAAAGTCAGTGTCATTATTTAAATCATTATACTGGAGGTTCGGATACGTACGAAGCATATCAGACCTAAGGTAAGGGATAACCATTCCAATCTCGTTCTTATCCGAGATTGTTTATTCGTAAGTATTTGCTAGGGTTATTGTTATCATCCAATTCCATGTTTTATGAAAGTGTTTTTATGTATGTTTTATGTCCTTTTTTACCAATTTTTTCTTTTCCTACATGTTATGTAAGGAATATTTTTTTTGTTTAAGTTTTGAGGTAATTTTTGACTTTTCTGTCAAAAGTACGAGGAGAATGTTTTTTTAACTTATACGGAATGAAATGATTTTTACAGTTTTATAAAGCCTTATTTTCATGAAGCTTCATCCAAAATATATCATGACTATTTTCAAAAAAAAATATCTTTTGTTTAAAATTTCACGATGTTTTGTGAAAAGAAATTTATTTTGAATAAGAAATGATATTTTCCTCAAGAATTCATTTCAAGTGTTTTATCAATACCATTTTTTCATCTAAGATGACATTACTTCATATGTGTATGTTTCAAGTATAATGTCTCTATGATTTATGTGGTTTCACTTTTCTTATGATGAAATGATATCCATTTGTTTTATATGGATTATATTATGATGGGATGATGTTTATGAGACCCATTTTATTCTTTGGGTTATGATGAATGATTTATGTTTATGTTGTGGAACACGAAAGAATGATTTCATTATGAGATGGGTGGGACCTATATATCCCTCCAATGCATTGGGTAAAGATTTATATCTCATGATTTAGACATGGATGGAATGGCATGTAAATCCAGTTCAGTAATACAGGGCTGGAATGACAAGTAAACCCGGTTCAGTAAGGGACTTTGTCCACTAAGATGGTCGTGGCAGCAATGACTTGGTTGCTATGGAAATCATTACATGTGCTTAATGGATGCCACAATTACATGATTTATTCCCATTCTGGTTTATCATGATTAATGTTCCTTTGTGATCTATGACTTATGTACTCCTATGTTTTATGTCATTGCCCAAGATTTTGATTTTTAAACATTATGTTCATGTTTTTATGTTCAAATGTATATGATTTGTTTTATTTTATCCATGCTTACCCTTTCTGAGCATTTGAGGTCAACCTTTATATATTTTATTTTCCCTAGGATATAAATAATGGTTTTTGGTAAGAAAAAAAGGGGAAGATCATTATGGGAGATTTTGAAGTTCTTTCACCATGATTAGAAGATTATATTTCGAGTTTCCAAACACACTAAACTATTACGGTCCTTGTGTGTCTGTTTTTGTTATGTATTAAGTATTCCGAAAAAGTAATGTAATGTCCATGTACGTCAAGCTTTAGGGTCTCTTCATTTTTATGGGTTCACATCCCATAGTTCTTGAATTTGAACCTGTTAATACAAAAATAATAACAATTATTTTTTAAAATATTGTAACTTCATAATATTATCTAATTAATAAATTTTTTATTACTATGTATTGTTATTTCATTAATATAAAAACATAATATTGAAAAATAAATTATAACAACAAATAATCCTTGAACCTAATTAATTGAGTTTGGCTATATATATCAAACGGTGCTAAATTGGCATCATTTTATCCATGTATCAAGCCCCATTTAATTGGGTTTAAGTATTTTTTTCTTATAATATATTTTTCGTTATTATTTTTTTATAGTAATGAAATAACATGAAATGATAATGAAAAAAACTAACTCTAACATCTTTGGTAGGGTCATTTACAAAACTGACATCAGATTCCCTATGCACATTAAACCACATCTATGTATGGCCAACAGAGTAAACCCATTCATTAGCCATTATAAAAAATATAAACAAGTAAGAAAAAATATGACTTATAATAAAATGATATAAATAATAATGAATAAAATACAAAAAATTTATTATTTTTCTAAAAAAAAACCCTAAGACACACTGATATGAAGAATGAATTATTTCTCATGATTCACAGTATTGTTTTCAATAATTCCTACAAAAAATAGCAACATTAATAAAAATTATAATTTTGTATTGTTTATGTTATTACGATACTCTAAAATAAGCAATTACCACATGAAATGCATCTCAATTAATATTGAAAAAAGAATTCCATTTCACATTAAGAAATTCATTTAAACACTTTCTCAAACATCTATCATGTTCTAAAAGATATTTCATTAAACTCATTTCATAATATTCATTTACAGTCTCAACATTTCATTCCTAATTTTTTCATTGTGCATGGGTGTGGAATAGAGTCGGGGACATCCAAATGAAAAAACATCTACAAATAAAAAACATAACACTATACAACTATATTACAAAATTTAATTCATGTCATGTAAATTATTTATCAAGGAATATTAAATTGAATTACATTTAATAAAGTATAAAAAGCCTCATTTTTCCAAGCTGTAGGAATATGCCTCCAATATTTATAATTAATGGGAATCCTCCTTGTATCAAAAATAAGATTCCTAATAATCTACCCATAGATTCTGGAATCACCATCATTAGGCACCCCAAACTCATCAAATGGAATGATAATATTGAATTCCTTCGTTTCTCATATATCTTTCATGTTCAAATTTATACATCTTATATTGTTATTTTTATCCATTTGAAAAATGTATTAAACAATTAATAAAATATATAGTTTTTTTACAATTAAATACCTACCAGTAATATTAACTCACTGATATCCACTAGATGAAGGGATGACCAACTACTCCATAGCTGGAGGTGAATTGGATGGTGGGATACTAAAAACATCTGGGGAATGGTTGGCTCGCTGGTAGTCTCAAGTACAACTGAATCACTCAGATCCACTAAAGCCGATGGTAGTTATGGTGTGCTCCGAGATGATCACCATCTAGGATTTTGAAATTTCTTTGTTCTCATCATTCTTGCAATAAAATTGGTTCGGATATATTAAATGTATAGAAAATTAAAAACAAATATTTTTTTACAAAAATAAAAAAGAAAAATTAGAACAATGTATATATGTATGAACCACTTATCAATGAGAAATTTTAATATATATTCATTACCAATTTATACATTCAATTATCTTCATCTTCATTATCATTAATATTATAAACCTCCATTGTGATGAGTGCATCATTTTAACCCTCTCTTGCAAGTTTTATTGTTTCCATATTTTCAGTAAAAAATTATTCAATGTTTTGGGGTTGATTAGGTTCACTGTATCAAAGTACCAATTGATCTTCATCACTCATATCATATAAGTCTCTCTACATTATGTGTAAAAAAACTCTAACCTTCATGTATTTAATCATCCACATAATAAAATATCTTTACTTAAGAAGCCGAGATAAATGGATCATTATCTACATGATCATTGGTATAGATAAATCGAGAGAAGTTGATATAATTAAAATGTAATGAATCATTCATTATACCCATATCAATATTAACTGACTTTCATTTGAATAAGAAAACCAAAAACTAACCATGATAGTCTAATTAAATTATATCATCCAAATTTCCATAATATCCCACCTTTGTAAGTGTAAATACACCACTATTTTGAGTTTTTAAGTCTTCTTCCTGATAAATGGAATGAAACCTAAAGCCATGAATATTGTTGGCATCGAATATCTTACACCTCCTTATAAGACCTCGCGCCAAAAAAATTAAAAGCATTTGATATTTCAGATTGATTTTCAACATTCATTATCTATAAAAAATATATAAAGGTTTAGTTTTAACATAGACAAAATAACTACATGTCAATAATATTAATATGTGTATATAGTTACCTGATGGGTGATCCATTTGAAAATACCCTTATTAACATCTTTTTTGAATTCCATCTCATTTCAATATCTACCCCTTAATCACTTATTTGTTTGACATTTCAATTCTTCAATAAATGGTACTGTAATAAGACTATTGAGCATTATATATCTATGTTCTTATGGAAACTTCAATTCATTCAGTGATTACCTTGATCCCTTTTCAAATGGTTATCCAAAAATTAGAAATATTGATAACACGTTTTCAAAATGATAATTAGTGGAGTTATCATCAAAACCATAAACACTATTGAATCTAGCCTCAATCCCATCCAAATACCTTGAATACAATGTCAATCACTCTTTTGATATGTAACTTTTAGCAATAGAGCCTTTTGGTTGATATTTATTCATCATATATGATTTCAAATTTTCTGATGTACCTGATGAAAAAAATAAGAAACATACAAAAAAAATTATGCAATAATTTAATAAAATTAAATTCACAAATGAAAATAAAAATAATATCATTGTACCTCTCAATTGGATACATCAATTGATAATGTTCTAGTCTGCCATGTATAGATTCTTCAACCAAATGAACAATCAAATGAATCATCACAATGAATAATGAAGGGGGAAATAACATCTACAAACAAAAAAGATTTAAAACAATTTTTTCTTGATGTTTATCAAGCTCAATTGGATTTATATTTTTTCTACAATGCTCATTGAAAAAGGTACAATAGTTTATTTTTCAGTTAACATATTACAAAATTCCAATGAAAACAGTTGTTCCATCAAAATACATGAGTTGTGACATTTCAATCCATGTAACATTCAATTTTTTTAGTCAATGCACCTTGATATATTACTTGAATATCCATATTCCACTTTTAAATTCTTTAATGTTTGAAGGAATACACCTTTCACTTGATTTTTCATTCTAAAAATAGTCTAAGGATACTTTCCATTCTCATTTTCCCAATAATCATGGTTTAAATTCATTAACCCCAAATTATTATGAGCATTAAAGCGATCCTTTGATTTACCCTTCTCATTAAGAAATTTTAAAATTACATTGCCAGAGAATTTTTTCTCAATACTAATTATGTCAAGATTATAAAATATCAAATTAAACTCCTAATAAAGAATTTTGAAAAATATACCCATTATTTTCTTGTTCCAGATGCTTCAAATATTGTACCTTTTACCCTTTTCCCCTTCTTTAAAATGATTATATTTTCCAAATTCTTCAATGACACTCATTAATTTTCCCATGATTTCTGAACCTAGTAACACTTTTAGTGGATTTCTCATTTTAATATCTTCACTGAATCGTGTCTTGTTAAACCTAGATTTATGATAAGAAAAAAAGAAATCAATGATGACACATAAAACATCATTTTCTTATATGAGGAAGGAGTTGATGAAAAAAATTACAAACTAAAAAAGAAAAAATAGTATGAGTGTTTCAATTAGATAAATTTCCTAATCCAGGAATGTTAGTAATTGTCTATATTAAATTACAAGTATTTTTAAGAGTTTTCTCATTGAAGGGTCATGTGTTTACATCCCATCATCTAATAATCCTCGGAATTATTTGATTAGAGGTTGAATGTATAAATCAATTCCATTTCTAGGCATTTTATTTCTAGAAATAATCATCGAAATAAAAAAATAATATTTATTCATACACATCTATGGATGTAGTTTATAAGAGATCAAAACAACTGGCCAAATACTATAATTAGTACCTAAAGTGAAAAAGGGGTTAAAACCATCAGAATCCAATCCCAAATGTGAATTCATAAGATTTGAAGAAAAATATAGATATAATGAATCAAAAATTTTCTATGATATTGAATCTTTTGGATGTCTCGTCAAGCCATAATTACTATCTTGATCAAGTAACTTCATTTTTTATATAGGCATATATACCATGAATAATTTTTTCAAGCATCATATCAGAGGAAAGTAATGAAATAATGTTGAAGGAGTTTTCTTATTTTTTTTCTTCTTGGGGTTGCATTGATATATACTCTCATTGTTGTTCATTTAATTTCATATTATTTTATGAAATCTTATGAATTATCATTTATCGGACTCTTCTCCCTAGTAAAGAATGAATTCATTAATGAATTCATGTATATTTATATAATACAGTCCAAGATTATTTATGACTTTATTAATCTCATAGAATGATGCAAGGATCATAGCTTCACTAAATGTATCATGGTGATACTCTATAATCATGTACATTTATTTGTCAATAATCTCATAGAGACAGTTTATATGATACAACATAAGTAGAAAATAAAACTCTGAATACTTATCTCACCCTTCATACAGTTATTGTTGCACGTCTTCAACTAATTCATAAAGATCATTTTTTTGGTCATTGAACATATTGTAAGGATTAAAATTCTAAGGGTCAATTGAAGGTTTTTTTGATCTATTGTAATATGGGACATTATATCCTATAAAGACAAATGTTTCATTTATCAAATTTCAAACTAAATTCCCCTCTAGAGGGTCACTTTGTGCTTCGTTGATAGGATCATATTTGTTTTGAATTTCCATAACAATATATTTACCATGCCAAATCCTACATACATATTGAGCAGAAAATTGCCTATATATAAAATGATCATATACATCATTTCTATTTAACCATCACTTGAATTTTCAATCAGGACATACACATTTTATTTTACCATCCACTGAAGAGTTTTTAATTACATAATATTTTTTTTCAAACTCTTATCATAACAAGGTGCGTTTTGAGGTAATGTTATCCAACTTTTATCCATAGGTATTGGATTTCCACTCTTCTACCTGTATATTCAGATATAAAGATATAAATGGTTAATCAAACAAGTACAATTAAATGTAAACATCAATAAACATCGTTAATCTTGGTCACCTAATTTATTCTATAATAGTATAAATATAGTATTTAAAACCATGGTGAATATACATGTACACTCAGTAGGTTATTACTTTGAAATTATCATGCCAGTGTGGAAGAATCATACTAAATCTTTAGTGAATAATCAATAAAAACAAATTGTTTACTATCCACTAATTAACCATTATCCAAAACTCACTAAGGCTTACTCACCAGGAATTCATGTGTGATAAATGATTCATGTAGTTACAGACTATTTATAACCCCACAGACAAACAAGCATTCATCATATAAATGATTCATGATCCCCATTTATAATAGGCATTAATGATAGTTATGCGTATAGGATTCCTACATGATAAAATTTATCATTTGATTGTACAATATGATATACTACATAGTGATATATCAATCCAATCATACAATATTAAAAAAATTACACATTACGATTGGGGATTGCACTCTCTGAGAAATGGAGGAGAGGGGTCACCATTTGGGATCGCCATTAAGGAGCAGGGGGTCATTGTGGGGTCATCATCAGGTAGCAAGTGGGGTTGGGGTCATGAGGATCATATGTGAGAGTGGAAAAATGGGTTTTCACCATCGAGGATGAGGGGTCAGCCGTCGGGGGGAATTGGGGGAAGGCGGGAGAGGTATGTTGTCAAAGATAAGGGGGTTAGTGTCGAGGAGATGTGGGGTGGTGGGTGAGGTCCGGTCACCTACATTGGGGAGAGGTGCGACCAAGGGGGAGTGGTGGTCGCCGGTGTCTGGGATAGGTTGGGTTGAGGGGGGGGGGGATAATTGGCGATGGGGAGGGGCATGATCGAGAGTGAGGGGTAGTCGCTGGAATTGGGGAGAGACGGGATCGAGGGAGAGGGGCGGTCACCGATGTTGGGGGAGGGGCAGGGTCGAGGGGGGGGGGGGGTCATTAATGTCAGGGAGAGGTGGGGCTGAGGGATCGGTGGGGGGTAGGGGGAGGGAGGGAGTCACTAGCACCTGGGAGAGTCATGATCGAGGTGGGGGTGGTCACCAGTGTTGGGGAGAGGTGAGGCCGAGAGGGAGGTGTGATTGCCGACGTCGAGGAGAGGTGCCCCCAAGGGGTAGGGGCAGTCGCCAGCATCGGGGAGAGGCACAACCAAGGGGGCGAGGGGGTTAGGGCATCAAATGGTGGGGTAGGGTCAGTTATTTTTTTAAAATATTAGCAGTGGATTCATTGAAACCTCCCCTATATTTAAAATACATTTAATAATTTTTTTTAGTAGTGATTTTTAGAACTGGCGCTAATAAACTTTAACTAAGACCACACTTTTTTGTAGTGCTAGATAACATAGTTTTACTGAATCTTACCCTAAAAGTGACATATAAAATTTTATTATTGATTTTAAAGCTATTAAAGTAACCAAGAAATACTATCTCTATAACCTCTCAAACAATTGGATTTCACTCTCTAGAATTTTTTCTCACTTTATGAATTTTCTCACCGATAGTATTTTTTATTAGTTTATGGAATGTATCTCACTACAAGAATTATCACCCAAAGGAATTTATTTTTTACATTAAGGAATTTTATTCACACCTAGATGTGATATAGTATGTACATGCACAACATTATGTTATTTCTTCATATGACTTCAATGAATTTTGAAATAAAATCATTGAATCATTGTACAAATGTAACATCCCAAACTCGGATGTCACTCAACTGTTCCCCAAGCCCGGTTGGCTACATCGCCTCAAGCACATATTTCCAAATTCCAGAGGCTTATGACTAGCAGTTAGAGACTAGGTGAGTCATTTGGGAGACTATACCCCCATTACCATAATTTATCACAATGGAATTCAATCACATTAAATAGTAGAAGCAGATGCAATAAGCAGACAATAGAGAAAATAGACAAGCAAGACAAGAATATGTAACAAACCAGAAGTGTCTCATATACCGTGATGCAGATGATACATGTATCTAGAAAATATCTAAAATAGGTATATAAAAATATAATAAAATAAAAGATTTTAAAATCCAAAATGACCAAAAAGTGCCCTCGTAGCATTGGAAGACTCATCTTAGTCATATGCTCCCATGTTCTAAAACAATGATCAACATATAGTATTAGGGAGCTTTCCCCTACTATCACCTATAACTATATAATCTGTTTCGGTCACTAAGGAGGCCCAAATAGGATGTGAGATAAACATCCCAATATGTTTCCACCTAAATATCTATACAGTTATAAGAAGTACTTTGAAATATGATAAACATATGAAAATAAGTAGTAATGTAATTGTGAAAGCCCAAGGGATATAAATACTGTAAACAAGTAATACTAAATAGCCTCTTGTGGCTCCCTGCAAAAAGTTTCGGCTCCTAACAAAGAATCTACAAGAAATATAAACAAACTACACAACATTTCCACATAACCATCCATATCATGTCCACACATCCTTACCGTATAAAGAAAACTATATAAAAACCCCACAACCTTGTCGTACAACCACAATAATATATCTCATAGTTATGCCATATAATGAATTGTAGATCACGAAGGTCTAGATCTATGGTGCTGAAGACCAAGGAATCCTCTTCCAGTCTCAGGAGAATCTCGATGGAAACTTGGCATAAGCACTGGTTGGAATCCTAGGAGCATGTGTACCAACATGTCCTATGTGAGTCCAAGATAGCTAGATCTAAGAGGTAGAAAAGCCTAAGGCATCTCATGGAATAAATACCAAAGGTTCATAATCAGCCAAGGTGTCGACTACTGCATTCCAGATCCATGGAGATCTATTCATGGAATCTATTTAAATCATCAATCATTCCATGCCTTTAACAATTTCAAACCATATGAGACTACTCACTCATAGAAACAATTACATTCAAAACAAATCAATGAGTATACCCACTCATATAAACCATTAAATCTCATGAGTATACTAACTCATGTACTCCACTTTCATTTAATCATGTCACATGGATATACCCACCCACTTATCACCAATTTCCATATAACACATCAAATGGGTATTCCAACCCATTAATCACAATTACCAACAAATCTATTTAAGCAATCTAATAATAGACAACGAGTATACCCACTCATTTGAAAAGTTCCATTTAAGTATTTAATCAAGTTAGGCATGGAATATTATAATAACACAAGGTTAGAAGGCAAGATATCTCCTATGTATGTAATTCCGGCTCATTTACGTACAACCGAGCTTCCTTAAACTAGGAAAACTCGAGGTCACACCCCATGGGCAATTCATCAATGGTAAAAACCAAAGTAAAGGAATGGTGCACCCCATGGGTGTCCTTGGGTTGGGTCAGCTACAAAAAACATATCTCAAAGAACCTAAGGGAGTCCCAAATAGGTCTTACCTCATCTATTTTTGATTAAAACATTAAAATAGGGCTCGTGCTAAAAAGTCCAGCGGGCAGAAAAATGGTCAATAGCTCTATAAAGAATCAAAAGCCGAAAGAAAAGTATAAACCACCTACCTTATCTCATTAGTGGAGTTCTTATCTAGTATCAAGTCCTAATTCATCTGGTTTGGGAATAAATTTAAAGAACATATTGAGAAAAAGAAATTAGGGCATAAAAGCCTAAATCCAAACTATGCAACTATTGTTATGAAGAATCAAGAATGGATAAAAATAAATCAATATCTTACGGTCATGGTTCCAACAAAAATGGAAGGGAAAGAAATGGAATCCAAATGGGTGATAGATATGAAAATCAATATAAGAATGTTTTTAGGCTTCAAAAGAGTGAAAAATGGCTTCTATCCAAAAAATAGATGTCCCTACCTCTATTTTTAATAAACATAGTAAGAAAATTAAATGACAACTAATTTCCTTATATGGTGTGTAATGATGGGTTTTCCTTGAATGGGGTAAAACCCTTACACATCGTGAAAGTTCCTAGACAACCCTTTAAATGTTATGAAATTGGATTACACGGTGTGTAATCAAATTACACATCGTGTAATTGGACTACAACTGGTACACAACCTTCTCGCCTATTATTTCCCAAAAACATCCCAACTAGCCCATGACCCAGCTTAGGGTCTATGCCAAAAATAAATTTAAATGATTCATACATCAAGAAAAACCTAGGATCTTACAATCTTACCCCCTTAATGCAATTATTCCCCGAATTTCCCTCTCATGGGTAGTCAAGGTCCATTTGAAAAAACACTTGTCACTAAGCACGTATGTCAGCCTCCTGCTCCTAAGTATCATCTTGTGAACTGTCTTACTCCCATAGAACCTATACTATAGGAACATACAAAACTTTTATAACCTTCATGGTCCTATCAAAAATAAGAATTAGATGCTCCTTGATGGATGCATCAAATTGTAGCTCAACCTCCTTGGGTTGAAAATCATGTGATGAGTCCGAATTATAATGGCCTAGTTGTGATACGTTGAAGATTTCATGCAAGGATCAATACATCTAAGGTAACTAAAACTAATAGTATACTTATCTGATTATCTCAAGAATCTCTAATGGACAAACATGTAGTGGTGAAATCTTACCCTGTATCATGATCCTTCTATGTCCCAACCTTTATGAAACACATAAAAAGACCTAATTCTTGGCATCAAACTCTATAGGTATTATACGGTGATCGACATAATATTTCTATCAATATTCTGCAGTATCCATCTTCTTCTGAATCAACTAGAACTACTCAGAATTCTCTTGCATGAGACAAGGTCCCAGTAAAGCTACCTCAACTGCCTCTAGCCAACACAAGGGTGATTTGCAAAGCCTACCGTACAAAGCCTCGTAAGGAGACATCTGTATCGTTGCCTGATAATTGTTATTATAGGAGAACTCATCTTGTTGAATGTGTCTCTCCCCTGATCCCCCAAAATATTGGACACATTCAATCATCATGTTCTCTAGTACTTGTATCACACACTATGATTGGCCATCAGCCAGAGGGTGGTGGAATGTGCTCAAAATCACCTATGTACCCAGTTCCCACTGAAAACTCTATAAGAAACGAGATGTAAAGTTCGAATCCCTATTTGAAATGATTGTACATGAGAACCTGGGAAGTTGTATTTTCTCATGGATATACAACCTTCCAAGAACATTAACATCGATGGTATCCTTGATCGGAAATAAATGATCAACATTTTTGATACCGTCAACAACAACCAACACAACATCGTTACTTCAAGGAAACCATAGTAAACCAGTCATGAAATCCATTATGAAATCCTCTCATTTACACTTTAGAATAAGTAACTGCTATTAAATCATGGCTGGTCATTGATGTTCCTCCTTCACATGCTGACAGGTGTAACACCTCGTATCAAAACTAGCTACCTCACTTTTCATACTTGGCCATTAGTATTGATGATGCAACTCACGGTACATCTTGCTGACTCCGGGATGTAGTGCCCAAGATTAAGCAGGAAACTCCCACATCATATCCCCATGTATATCCACTGGAACCCAAACAAATCCATTGATATGTAAGATCTCATCAAGAACTATGGTCCAACCAGGAGGAGGGTCCTCACCTTCTACACTGTCCCATAGGACTAGACCCTCTTAATTCGATAACTACCTCATACTTACTTTATCCAATAGGGTAGAGGTCAGAACTATGAATGTTAGATATGTCTATACCTAACTTTTGTGCAGCTCCATATAGATCTTAGAGAATAACGCAATAAGATGCCACTCGCTACTTACCTATTGCACTGTCTGTATCCGAGTCCACGTGCTCAGTGCATCGAACATTACATTACCTTTACTAGTCATTTATTCATGCTTGAAGTAAAAATATTGTAGGTACTCCACCCATCATTTTTTCCTCATATTCAAATAGTACTCTGTAAATATGTACTTCAGGATTTTGTAGTCTGTATACACCAAAAAATGATCTCCCAATAAATTATGTCTCAAATAGTGAAAAACATGAACAACTGCATCTAGATCAAGATCATGCATATGGTAATTCATCTCATGTGTCCTTATAAACTCAGACTCATATGCCAAAACTATATCCCCTACATCAGCACTACTCCCAGCCCAATACTTGATGTGTAACAGTTAAGGATGGAACACTCAGTTCATCAGCACCATGAAAACTACTATCGTGTTTGTGAGTCTGAATGGAATAACCAGATATTCATATAGACCATACCAACTATGAAAGGATGTACGAGGTATGTCTGTGGGTCAAATATGTACCTGGTGATATCCTAATCTTAGTTCAATTTTCAAGAATACTTGGGATCCTATAATCGTATCAAAAATTTCATCTATTTTTGGAAAGGGATATCAGTTTCTAACCATTACCTGATTCAAATTATGATAATCCCAAAATAGCCTAAGAGTTATATCCACATTTTTTTGAATAAAGTACTGGAAAAACCCATAGAGAAGTATTAGGTCAGATAAACCCATTTGCCTCCAAATACTCTAGCTTCCACTTATTTTTTTACAACTCTATTGTAGCCACCTAGTAAGTAGAAATGGATACTGGTGCAGCTCATAAGACTAGTTCAATGGAGAACTCAACCTATCTCTTGAGAGGTAAACTAGAAAATTCATCTGGGAACATGTCCCTGAAACAATCCACCATTAGAGGAATGTCTACCTGACTCACTCTATGGTCATCGAAAATACAAAATAGCAATCTATGTTTTCATTTTGCCCAACTCATGATGATATAGTCCATATCAACTCACCTGGACACCCCATTCACCCTTGTGAGTAAACACTACATCCTCTGGTGATGTGAATGTTACCCTTAGTTGATAGTAGACAATGTAAGATCGATAATATACTAAACAGTCCATCCCAAGTATTATGTCAAACCCTATCATTTCAAAGACATAAATATCTCATATTAAGTGACACCCACTAACCTCAGCGGGGTACTCACTGCACTAGAGCACGTCATCCATTTTGATTCCCAATAGTATTTATAACATTAAAACTCTTTCAAAATAACACACAACAAGCCCAAGGATTTTCACCATAGGTGCGGATATAAAACTATGAGATACACCTGTATCAAAAAGAGAAGATTCAATAGTAGAGGCTATTAAGATCATTCCTCTCACTATAGACAGTATGAAGCCTTGCTCCTCAAGGGTAGATTGTACATAATATAATTGACATATACCACGACACCGTGGAACAACCTCATTGCTCAGAGTAGGTCCCCTTCAATCAATAGGAGTAATTGGTGTATGGATACCTTAGTAAAGACCACTATTTCTGCATCCTGATCATCCTACATTGCTATAGCTCCCTGCTTGACACAGATCTTAGAAACATACTCCTGAACCTGACATCAGAGCTGACCCCCTCCCACTCACAACTGGAGGGAAGGTCCTGCAAAATCATTGCATGTAGCCCATCCCTCCATATGCTCGACATTCGACTGGGTCGCAGTCACACTGATTCATCATGTGTCCTCTCTTACCACACTAGTGAGACAACAACAATCTACTGGCACTCATAGCCTAACTGATGCTTATCTCATGGGAAAAATCAAAACAATGATTCCTTCATGAAGATGTATAACCACTAGGTTGGGAAGAAACATTTCCCTAATATATATCCTCAAATTCCCTCAGCCTCCACTCTATAATCAGTGCCTGATTCACAATATTAGTGATAGAGGTCAACCTGAACACGTTGACCTGGGATTTGATAGTATGTTAGAGTCCTTCCTCAAAGCATCTCTCTCTCGATAACTCATCAGTATGGTACATCAGTTCAAAACTATGAAACTCTGTAATGTATGTTGAGTACTCTATAACCGTCATGGTGCCCTGCTCTAGATGCATGAACTCACTAGATCACACAACCCATAGTGTTTTGGGGTAAAAGTAGTAAAGGATGTAGGTCTAGAAATTAGTCCAACCCATATCTCGTAGCCTTTTAGTATGGTTCAGAAAATACCACCAGTACATTACTACTCCATGTATCATATAAGGGGTGAGCTTGACCCTCCTCTCAGGAGGTGTCTCCAGATGCTCAAAGATAGCTAGTGTGGTCTCAAGCCACAACTCAGAAGCTCGTGGACCATTATCCCCCAAAAATGTGAATGGTTATTGCTGCCAGAACACCCATGTCAACTCGCCCATAGTCATGGTAGGCTACGGTGCTCCAAGAAATGTCTGTATATTGCAAAATAACCGCTCGTGGAACTATGCCTCATAACCTATGTTTGAAATAGTCTATTGTACCACAATAAGCACTAAAAGAGGATACACTAGTATCTCATGGTCCACCACATTCAAATCATGGTCATCGCCACCCTCTTGGAATACCATTGGAGGTCTCCATGGTGACATCCCTCTACAATGCCAAACACTCACCTCAGAAATGAATGATATCAAAGTCGCATATCAAAAGTGTAGGACTGGTCAAAACCCTCCTAAAAATAAGTCATAACACACAACATAATCCCAAATCCATGAATGTATAAAGAACAACCACAACACAACTAGAAACACTACCTCTCACCCACTCAAAATCCGGGTGTAGGTCAAGTCTCTATTTTCCATTTATTTTCATTTAACAGTTATTATTTGACATGATTTAACCAACAGTCCACCATGTTCAGATCCTTGAGGAACCATAACACCTCATTAACCAAAATTTGATTCCCATATAATCCATACACATCAAATTAACTTTACAATTTTTATTTAAAAGGTACATCATTTTCTATTTCATAAGGGCCCATAAAACTTATAAATTGAATGATGATGTCACTTCTCTATCCTCTGCACAAAGTCTATCATAAAATTAGGAACAACTGTTAGAGAACCTATCACAATAGCATGCATCAAATAATTCATCTTAAATGGCATGACATAATTCATGATATGTGATTTCTAACAAGCAACTATATGATGCATGAGATGTCATACCCTCATCTCATCAGGTTTCATAAAAATAGAACCCACAATTGCATCAATAGTATCCTCATAAATCATGTGTGTCACCTAATGGTGAAATCAAATCAAATGTAATAGTCAAAACCAAGAAATAGCAATTTCGTTTAGGTTAATTTTGGTTTCTCTTATACACAGGTTAGCTATGCTCAAGAATAGCTCATTAACTTATTCCATTTTCCTTCATATCCCTATCTATTGTCTCCAAATAGTAAATCAAACAAGAAAATAAATTGTCTCTGATACCAACTTGTAACGTCCTGAACTCAGATGCCACTCAATAGTGCCCCAATCCCAGTTGGCTACATGGCCTCAAGCACACTACTCAAATTCCAGATGCTTCCGACTAGTGGTGAGGGCCTTGTTGAGTTATTGGGGAGACTATTCATTCATTACAAGAGTCTTTCATAGTGGAAGTCAATAAAATTAAATGGCAGAAGTAAATACAATAAGCATACAATAGGTAAAATTGATGAGCAATACATGAATATATAACAATCCATAAGTGTATCATACACCATGATGCATATGATACATGTATCTAGAAAACAACCAAAAAATATATATGGAAATAAAGTACAATTCAAGTATCCAAAATTCAAAAAGATTAAAAATTGTCATAGTAGCATAGCAAGCCTCAGCTGGGTCTCATGCTCCCATGCTCTAAAGAAATGATCAACAACTAGTGTTAGGGAAATTTCCCCTACTATCACCTAAAACCATATAATTTGATTGGGTCCCCAAGGAGGCCCAAACAGGGTGTGAGGTAAACATCCCAGTAAGTTTCCACCTAAATATCTATTCAATTCTAAGCTTCACTATGAAATATGTGAAACAAGTACAAGTAAGTAGTAATGTAATTGTGAAAGCCCAAGGCATATAACCAATGCAAACAAGTTATACCAAACAACCTCTTGTGGCTCCCTACAACAAGTGGAAACTCCTAACAAGGAACCTATAGGCATTATAAACAAACAACATAGCCTTGTCATAAAACAATCCATATCTTGCCCACACATCCTTACTCAATAAAGAAAACCATATCAAAAACCCACGACCTTGTCGTACAACCATAGTCATATATCACATGATCGTGCCATATAATGAAGTGTAGAACATGAAGGGATGAATCCAATGTATTGAAGTCCAAGGCATCATCATCAAGTCCTTGTATCATCTCGATAGAAACTTTGTATAGGCACTAGTTGGAGTCCTAGGAGCATGTGTACTAGAATGTCCTATGTGAGTCCAATCAAGCCAGATCTAATGGAAAACAAATCCTGAGACATCCCACAGAATCAAGACCTAATGTGAATACTCAACCTAGGTGTCCACTACTGCGTTCCAAATCCATAGGGATTCGTCCTTGGAATCTATGTAAATCATCAACCTTTCCATAAATTTAACAATTTCCAACCATATGAGTCTACCCACTCATATAAAAAATTACATTCAAAACCATTCAATTAATATACCTACTCATTTAAAGCATTACATCTCATGATTATATCCACACATGTACTCCACTTCCATTTAACCATCTCACATGGTTATACCCACCCACTTATCACCAATTTCCATTTAACACATCACATGGATATAGCCACCCATTAATCATACTTACCAAAAACCCATTTAAGCAATCTAAAAACAACTAACAAGTATACCCACACGTTTAACAAGTTCCATTTAATCATTTAATCAATTTATACATGACATATTATGATAACACAAGACAAGGAGGCATGACATCCTTGACAAAGAAAAATCATGTGCATATGTTTTTTATCAAATTATGAAGATTTTTTATATTGTTTTAATGATAAAATCCATGTATTTCAATGTCTTATTAAAATAATTGGTAATTTGAATTTTAGAATGATTAGGAGAAAAATTGAGAAAAGTGCATAATTTTAGATGTTTGACAGATTTTTACCACAAGGGTATTTTTTTCATTTATTAAAAAATATAATTCAAAAATTACTGATTAATTTTTTTTTAATACAGATTTTATTTCCTTCAACTTTATCTTTATGACCTAGAGCGTATTCAAAGATCTATTAGTCCAAAAAATTCATTGAATTTGGAAACTGTTTCGGGCGGACAGCGTGGACCCCACCACCGTAACAGATGCACAAATCGGTCTCGTCGCCTCTAATTTAGGTAATTCTACTTGGGATATCACTAGTACACATAGTACTGACTCTAAAACAATTTTGGGGGAGTTTTGATGTCATTATGATTTCATTGATCATTATACATTTGAAGGAAGCTTCCTGGAAATTTCATCCATAAAAAGTATTATTCAATGAAAATTACACAAGTCCTTAATATAATGTCTAAATGAGATGAAATGTGTAGGTTGAATGAAAAACACATTTAGGAACAAATTTTATGAAGTATTCCATGTGTTAATCGAACATTTATTATTCCAACAATGCACAAACTTTTTGGGGATAGAATTCTACCTATAAAAGGAGGCTCTCGCCTCCTTCCCAAAAAATCAACATGACACCAACATCCATGGAGGGTTCTCAACAGGGCATGGGATGATGCTACACCTCCTTCCTTCCACATTTCGTCATTTCATTTTAAATTTAGTTTGGTATTATCTTTCAATTTTATTTTAAATTTTAGTTTTATCAATCCATGCCTTTGTGTTTCTCCATCCACTTTTCTTCATTTCTTTCCCTATCTATCTCTTCTATTCCACCCACACCACCAAGTAATTTATTACTCTAGAAAATGAGAGGATAACCCCAAGACATGGCCAAAGGGGAGGTGAAGGTGATCAAGAATTTTCATTAATGTTTAATTTTATGTATGTAGATATATTTGAGTAGCATGCACGGGTAGGTCAAATGTCCCTGATGTTGTGACTACCACTTATAACATGCAACTCAACCTATCAATATTATTTTATTTAATACTTTTTCCCTCTCTAAATTGGTTAGTTCTTCATAGTTTGGAGTTCAGATAATCAATGGATGAAACAACTTCAATTGAACCGGGTCCTGGAAGATGACACATTCTAGGCAAAGTTGTGTCACCAACTTGGATTAATGGAGGTGGTGGAATTGAGAGTGCTCAAACATTCAATGATATTACACAATTTATAAATAAATAATAGTAGTTCAAACATGATATTGTTTGTTTTGATTATCAAACTGAAATAAAACATATAAATGAGATTAATGATTGAATATTTAACCATCCCCCAAAACCAAGTTCTTTCTTATTAATTTATTCTATTTAGACTTGAATCTTAGTATACATTTATAATCCTTGCTTCAAATTTCATTATTTTAAATAATAAAAAACACAAAAATATTTTAATCACTTTAATATAATAAAAAAACCACAAAAAGAGATAGAATATGTGAATTAAATAAATTAAGTGTACTAAATTGAGAAGGATCTTCAAGAGAGATGACCCTGGTGAGCCACTGTTCTACACTAGGAATAATATAATTATTTTTGTCCACACCCCACAACAGACGTGTGTCAAAACTAACACTATTTATGAGGATCCAATAATTAGTTCATTTACTTTTTCTATATTTACATATTAGTTATATATCATTTTATTTCAAAAAAATAAAAAAAAAATACTTCCATGATGTATTCAAATTCAGAATATTATGCATGTAAAAAATTTCTCATAGGTGCAGCAACAAAAAAAAGAAGATAATGAATATTTTAGAAGAGATTAGATGCATGAACATAGTAAAATAGTGAAAAACTAACCAAAAAGGCTAATAGAGCTTCTGATTATGTTCACGCATTAATAGAGTAACCCAACCCGAATCTAGAGGAAGAACATGAGAATGTGGTGGAATAAATTTCACCACTTATATTTGAAATTGGAGAACCTGAGGAAGAAAGGGAGGAAGATGTATCTGCTGAGCTACAAATGGGAGATCAA
Organism: Viscum album; assembly: GCA_963277665.1. NCBI lineage: Eukaryota > Viridiplantae > Streptophyta > Magnoliopsida > Santalales > Viscaceae > Viscum > Viscum album. The sequence continues at coordinate 954,014,137 of OY728148.1, read as the reverse complement.
TAATGTTTGGTTGAATTCATGATTAAATATGGGGAACTACCTAACTTCCCCATTAAATACAAAGAATAAGATTCAACACCACTGAAGGAATAAACCACCCAAGTGGTGGAATTTGAAGTCAAGATGGAGGAGTCTGACTACCTACCTCCATCCTCAGAGAGTATACTCAAAGAGGAACTTACCACTAAGGAAGTGATTGAAACTGAACCGACTTAGGGAGTTGAAACTTTCATTGAATCTATCCCTTCTAATTTTATTGAAAATGAATTCTACATGACTCCATGGGGTTTTGATTATACATAATTAGACAAACTCAACTCTACCTTGGAGGATGAAGAAGAACCTCGATGTGCACATGTTGATAATAATATGGAGCTCCCTAGACACATTAAATATTTATTTAAGGAAGTTCATGAAGAGATGCTAGTGTATTTCCCTAAGGAAACCATGAAAAAAGATGCATTGATGGTGAAGAATTTGATCTTGATACTTTATGTTTTAATATTATTCATATTTAATTACACTCTGACATTCCCATTGACTATTATTTTGATGAAGCATACCTCAAGTAACTAATGGACATAGAAGAAGAGGTTCCACAAGAACCAGCAAAGAAAGGGGATGGTTCATACTTCATTCTACCCACACCATGTAAGCTATAACTCATTGTAAAGGGGTATATGGTTTACTCGATCCCAGAAGGATGAAGTAAAAGTTGGGAATATCCACATGTGATCATTCAAATCAAAGAAGCTTTATCCTCCATCAGAATTTGGATAACAGCAGGTACTGCCCTCTAGAGGCAGTCAATATTTAAGGCCCACTTGGGGGATAATACCAATATATATCTTTACTTTCTTTCTAGGAATTTATATTTAAATTTATTTTCATTGAAATAATTTAGCATGTGGCCCCCTCCCTCATTTATTTTGGGATTAAATGAAATGATCATTTTGATTAATTGAGTAATTTTCTTTTGTAGGATCATGACGGTAGAAGGAAGCCCCAGACACTAAAGGGGAAGGACCAAGTTTCATGGGAAAAAGGTGTTATATTATGGAGTTTTATATTTTAAACTCTCCACATTTTTGTCCAAAAAATGTTTTTATCTTTAAAGATAAAATTTCATTCCCACACTTGAATTCATGTTTTACTCGACTTATCAAAGAGACATGAGTTTCTTAGGAATCCTGTGATTCCATGTTTTAGATTTCAATGTTGATATGATTATATTATTGAAATGAATAATTGAATTTTTAAAATGATGGATGGATATTGAAGTAATTACTCTTGATTTAATGGAATTAATTGATTCATGTAATCGAAATTTCACTACCATCCTTCATCCAATGAATTTCTGAAGTTCATGTGAATTGGCTTATTAGTCATGCCATGAGTTATTGTCTAATGTTATATTTTCCATTCCCAATAGGATTTATAGACCATTCATTTCCAATTTATTCTTGAGAATATTTATTGGATGATCTTGGGACATGTAACCAACATGAAGTTGTATTGAAACATATCAAAGCTATGACTATGAAAAAACACATTTAAAATGATTACGACATCTTTTGGAAATCCAATTTTCCTTAAAATACCACCTTTACATCAATCATTAATTTAGGCCATAGAGACCATGAATGAATATTATAGGAATGAGCCATGTTGCAAGCCATTTTTATCCATTCCTACCCTCCATTGAGTATTTTCATGATATTTCAAAGTTTAAGTGTGGGGATAAAGGGAATCATGGTGGACATGATAATATACATTGTAAGGAAGAAGTGTGGGGGTATTATTTTGGTAATTGTAAAAGTTCATGGAATTATTCATTATACTATATTTTTTCCCTCTTGAATTAAAAAAATAACAAAAGGAACCAACAAAAAGAGAAAAAAATGGGTGGTGATTTGGGATGACCAAAAATCACCATTTTCTAGACCGATGATCTTATGATAGTATGTGGTTAGATGATGGATGTGAAATTTGATATAATCATAAATTTTGAAAAAAGAATAAAAAGTAAAAAATAAAAGAAATCAAGATGGTGGAAAATCATTAATTTTTCATACTAGATCAAAACCTTTTCTTTGAGTTTTGGGAATTATGTGTTGCTACTTTGATGGGGATAATTTCATTATATTTTTACTTTTGATATCATGCATAGTACTTAAGAGATTAGCCTCCTGCTTGAGCCTTAATTTTTAAAGCATCAAATCATACCAACCTTAATCCTCAGAGTCAGTAGAACCTTAATTGAATATCCTCATGATTTTATGTGAATTTCTTGTTCACAAAGTGGAGAAATTATTTCATTTACAATCCTATGGCTAAGGATCATGTTCTCGTGATATGAGAATAACACTACTTGAATTGTATCATGAGTGATGAGAAAAAAGAATCAAAAGTGAGGTAAATCATGACTTTTCATATTTAATAATAATTAATTAAGGATCTTGAATGAAAGAAAGGATATGTTCCATTAATTTTCAAAGGGAAAAAGTAAAATATGTGAATTATTTATTTCTTTGAAAAATGGGAAATTAAATTGATATTTTATGCAGATTTTTGAATGTATGATTTCACATTGATATTTTTTTCATTTTATTACCTTGGAAATTAATTATTGGTAATATTGGTGACCTTTGATTTCCATTTTGAGATTTTATTCTTGGGGACAAGCATTGTTTATGTGTGGGGGTATTTGACAGAGCTAATGTATGTGTTTATTTTAGATCAAATAATGATGATTTTTAACTTTTTTCAATGATAAAACCCATGTTTTCAATGTTTTATTAAAATAATAGGTAATTTTAATTTTAGAATGATTATGAGAAAAATTGATAAAAGTGCATAATTTTGGATTTTTGAAATATTTTTACCACAAGGGTGTTTTTGTCATTTCGTAAAAAATATAATTCCGAAATCTGTGATTTTTTTTGAATCCTGATTTTATTTCATTCAAATTTCTCTTCAGGTCTTAGAGTTGATTCAAATATCTATTAGTCCAAAAAAATTATTGAAGTTGGAAACTTTTCTGGGCAGACAGTTTGGACCCCACCACCGTAATAGATGCAAAAATCTGTCTCCTCACCTCCCATTTAGTTTATTACACTAGGGATAGCACTAGTACACATCGAAACAACACTAAAACAAATTTGGGGTAGTTTTTACGTCATTAAGGATTCAATTGATCGTTATACATTTGAAGTAATCTTCTTGGAAATTTCTGCCATACAAATCATCATTCAATGAAAATTACATAACTCCTTAATCCTATGGATAAATGAGATGAAGGTTTTAGGGTGAATGGAAAAAATATTTATGAACAAATTTTATGATGGGGTCCACATGTGAAACGACCATTTAATGGGCCAACAACATGAAAAATTTCAGAGGACAGACTTCGGCCTATAAAAGGAGGCCCTAGACTCCTTCCCAAATCATCAACTCAACACCCAAAACTAAGGTGTGATCCCATTAGGTCATAGGACTATGCTTCTCCTCTTCCCCCCCCCCTTATTTCTTATTTTAATTTTACTTTAATTTTATTTTTTTTAGTGTTCAATTGTAATTCCAATTTTAGTTTTATTAATCCATGTCTTTGTGTTTCTCCATCCACTTTTCTTCATTTTTTTACCTCTCTCTCTCTTCTCTTACACCCACTCCACCAAGTAATATATTACTCTCCGAAATTAGAGGTTGACCCTGAGACTTGGCCTAGGGGAGGTGAAGGTAATCATGAATTTTTTTAATGTTTAATTTTATATTTGTATATAGATTTGAGTAGCATGCATGGGTAAGGCGAATTTCCCCGATGTTGTGACAGCCTCCGATGACATGAAACTCAACCTATCCTTATTCTTTTATTTAATCATTTCCCCTATCTCTACTATTTATTTCTTCACACGTTTGAGTTGATCTAATCAATGGATGAAACGACTTTGATTGAATCGGGTCTTGTAAGATGACACATTCTAGACAATGGTTTGTCACCAACTTGGATTATAGGAGGAGGTGGATTTGAGACTTCTCAATCATTCAGTGATATTCCAAAATTTATAAATAATGAATAGTTGTTAAAACATGAGATTTAATGTTTGTATTATCAAACTGAAATAAATGATATAAAGGATAATAACGATTGAACATTTAACCAACCCCCAAAACCAAATTCTTTCTAATTAATTCACTTCTGGAAAGGGATATTTTCCCAATGTCTGTAGAGTACTTTTACCAACGGTTTAAGGAAACCATTGGTAAAAGCTAGTTAAATCATCTTTTCCCAACAGTTTTTTAAAACCGTTGGAAAAATTATAATCTATACCAATGGTTTTCTTAAACCATTGGTATAGAGAGGTTTAAATAATCCTTTACCAATGGTTTTTACAAACCGTTGGGAAATTTTGAACCTAAATTAAAAGACACTCGAACTCTCCCATTCTGTGCAATTTCAACCCTAAACTGAAGGGAGAATTGTGATTTTCCTTCCCCTACGACCAAAATCCTTCCATCTTTAAGATTTATCGGTTCTTCAGTTGTATTATCTAAGTGATACTACATCTACTATTTTTGTTTTCTATTCTCATTTGTGTGAACTGGAGAAGCGGGATTCTGTTTACCCTACTGCAAAAATTCTTCATTCCGATCCATTTTCAAAATTTCATAGTTCTACACATCTAATACGTAAGTGATAATTTCATTTTAATGTTCTACATCTATTTTTTTGGTTTTCTATTTTGATTTTGGTGTGTATGACTTTTGTTTTCTTTTTGATTTGGGTGTGTGTGTTGGGATTTGACAATGAATCAAATTTGATTCAAAATGAATTATGTGTTAATATTATCCATAAATTTTCAGTTATTTGATGGTTTGGTATTGATGGGAATTTTGTGTTAATATCATCCACATTCCACGTTATTCACATCATGGTAAGAATGTGTGATGTTGTTGTTAAGATCAGAGAGAATACTCGTACACTCTAGGTTGTTTATAGTGGCATGGTTAGTCATGAATGGTAATTGGATACCTAAGATGATCGTACTAATATAACCTTAGGGTCAAGTAAATATGGTTCTCACTGTACATTTTATATTATTTCTGTTTCTTGGCCAATACTCAATTTTATGATGGTGGGGGTGCTTTTCACTGGCCATGTTGGAATGTGTATACATCCATAACAGTGTTAGAAAAGTCAGAAGTTAAATTCAGTAATCTTGTTATCATTGACATACATTATTATTATTCTCAAATTTAAAAATAAATGTTTTTGTCTATACTTTATGAAATTAAACCTTTTTACAAGCCATGAAAAACCTATTAGTGTAGAAGCCTAAATTTTATCCACACATGGGGTGCACTTGACTTGAGGAAGTAATTGGGTAATGAAAGGTATGACAATAGAGGTGGCAAGAATGATTTATTAAACATTAGTGAATCATTTGGGATGCCTGTAACACATAATGGGGCCAGAGGCATGTGCCTCTATTTGTGATGCATATAAAGGGGCCTTAAAGTCCTCTTTTACCAACGGTTGTGTGAAAGAATTGGTAAAACTCTTCCCTTTACCAATGGTTTGATTCAATGACGTGGCAATGCACCTTTATTGATGATTGTGAATTTCGAGTTATTGACATGACTCGCTCTCCTTCCATCGATGAACCAGGTGATTGGGTTTTAGCTCAAGAAGCTAGGTTGAATTTTAGAATTTATTGAGCCTCTTGTATAGTACTACTTCTTAATAGTTCTAACTATGTTTTTCTTCTTGATACATGACATACATTACCATCATTCAGTTTATGATTCTGTTATTAGTTGGTGTTACTGATATGGTTATTTTCATCCATTTCTAATATTTTCCCATTGTTATCTTTCTTACACTTTTTAACTGATAATATTAAAATTGTGCAACTTATGTAATGAAAGAATAGTCTCCCCCAGACACAGCAAAGGCTCTCACTATTAGTCAATAACATTTGGAATTTTGGTAGATGTTCTTGAGGCCATGTGGAAAACTTGGTTTGGGTCACTAATGAGTGGATTCTTGGTTTGGGACGTCACAATTCCTGGATATCCTTTTTATAGGTATTTCTAATCAAATTCATACCTATAACTATTTAAGGTCCATCTCCAAAATCAATTGGGACATGATTCAATGAATACACCCACATCATTCAGAGTGTGTATCCTAGTACTTACCTTCAAACCACCATAAATCATTTGTTTCTTTATGTTTTCTTATCATAATGGATTGTCTATATTATGTTTTTTGGGTTACACATTAGTTATTTGTTTCTAATTACTTCCATATTTGTTTTCATTTTAGGAAATGACACCCATTGAAGAGATTCAGCAGAAAAGGACGACCAAAAATAATCGTCGCATGACACATATCGGCATTCCTCCACTCATCGATGTTGTGAGTATTTTAATACAAATATATATATTTAAATAAATTATAATATCTTCTGTTTACTTTTGTGTTAATATTTTTTCCATCTACCCCCTAGATGAGAGATATCCTACGAGGATCCTGATATTGCTCCGAGTACAAAGGTTGGTGTTAGGAGGGGGGTGGTGTCAGAGTTAGATGATCATCTGGCGATTCTGGTACTGAGGCCAGTGGTATGAGGGCTTATAGTGTGAGAGTTAGACGATCTACTGGTCATACCTGGTTGGACTATGCCCTTACCACATATGTATCATCTATGACCCATTTTGATCCTGGTGTGTCTTTAGGGACATATGGGATATTTCTACCTCTGATGTTTACACTACCAGTTGGCTAGACGTATGTGCTATCATGTTTTGCTTCTGGTTCATTATCTCCGAGCTATTATTTTCCACCTTCTTTGAACCCGGCTACAACATAGTATGTGGATGAGGAGCGTACAATGAGGTACACCCCACCTTTACTAGATATTCCTTTAGCTTCTACACATCCAATGATTCTCATTGACTTGAATACCACAGGTATATTTATATAACTCTGACAAATTATTATACCAAAATTTATTTTTATTATAACTTGTACTGATATTTTTTTCATTAAAAACAGATTCATCTATTGATAGGAAGCAGGGGAGGGGGCATACTCGCTTGAGTGCCGCATGGAACCGCCAGACATAGTTGATGGTTGAATACAATGATGAATGACAAATGATTGATAAATCTGGGTAGGAATGTCGTTGTTTTTTTGGAAACGCTAGCCAAATACTCTGACATCATTCTGGTCAGCCCTCTCTCTTGGATTCATCTACCACACGAAGTCAATGATAATGCGTGGGCACAAATATGGGTAAAAACCTATTGCATTTAATGTAGTATTTTTTTGTATTTATATGAATTAATCTATTGTGTGTCAGCTTCAGTTTATCTTCCCTGATGGCGAAGGTGCAAGACCAGCAGGTTTAAAGGAGATAGGAGATCTTTGGAGAGGTTATAAGCATGTGTTATATGTTGGATGGTGTGATAGAGTGGGCACGAAGTTGGAGACAGTACCTATCATGGATGACTGCCCGATAGAGAAATATCACCAAATGAATACCCATGGGGTGACTGCCAAATTTAAGGTATTAATCCCATTTGAGGTATTTAAATGAAAGTTTTCATATTTTACATTCATATTATATTATTTATTATTAAACATTTTTTAGGAATCTTTTGAAAAAAACAATAAAAACCATTGATTCAAAGCAATACCTCCACACTTTGGGCTGCACTACTATGTCAGATCATGAGAGGCAGCTGGTACGATATAGTCGTTTATTATTTTTCATTAGGACTTTCCATTATTATTGTTTTCTACTTAAATTATGTGATTTATTGAATATTGAATATATGATTATACTTGAACTTTATATTGTTTCAATGTCATTATATAAGCAAAAATTGAATATTGAAGGACGTCTCCCTCCAGAAAAATTGTTTTTCTCGAGTAGAAGGAAAAATGATAGAATTGCAGTTAATGAACCGACACAAGAAGATATTTTAAGATTTAATTTATTTATTTAAAAGTTTAATATCTATTTTTAAATTTAATAATCTATTAATAATTTTAATAGGCTGATTTAGAAGCCCTTGATGACCAGGAACCTGACAATTTAGGGCCACACAATCATTTATATCAGGTTTTGGGAGATGACCACACTGGTCAATTTACGCTGCCGACCTGGTAAGAATATAGTCCCAAAAAGGTATTGGTCATATCCAGGTATCCATTCTAGTACCACTAAGTTGGAACAAGTCAAGGAGCATGCAATACAATCTGATAAAATGGTCACAGAGTTGGAAGAACAAGTTCAAATGAGGGAGAAAGATTTTATGAAACTGAACAAAGATTTTTCTTCATCACTTCCACCATAGGCCAACGCGGCTTGTCAGACATATATGTCGCTGATGGGTGCATTATCCTATGCACTAGGTGGAAGTTCTAGTGGTGGTTGAGATGATGACGTTCCTGGTGATGACGAGGATGCTGAAGAGGAGAGGGTGACGATGAGGATGAGGACGAGGGTGAGGATGGGGCCTAAAGAGAAGATGGGCTGAGGATGAGTATGGGGACGATGACGAGGATGACTACACAGACAAATATGGGGCTGAGGATGAGGCTGATGGTGATTGTGGTCATGGTGATGGTGATAAGTGGTAGATTGATCCATTACATTTTTGAATTCTGTATAACTCTTTATTTTTTAACTTGGGTTTTCCCTCCGGTATTTATATTTTTCAATTCATTATAAATCTATATTTTTTTACCAAATATGGAAGCCTAATGATGTTATAATGGTTTTTGGGGCTTCTGGGGCTTGTTCGGAGCTCAGAACACCGCTCGGCGTAAAAAAAACTATGTCTTACAGTTAGTAAAAAATTTACATCCAACCCACAGGGTATCTACCAACCATATAGGGATATATATTAGAAGAAATTTGCATGATTTTCCCTAACCATCCACTAGGGGATGCACGTCATGCACAATGTCTATAGTTTTAGTATAAGATATTATCACTGTTGTTGCATGATTTGCCTAATTGTCTTACGAAAAACCAACCAAACACATTCAGATTGTGTTGATACTTTTGGAAAATGATCCATGAGTCATATGTAACATGTAGGAGTTAACTCCGACTCAATATGGGTCACGGTGTGTCTGGTATCACTCAAAGTGTCTCTCTTTTGTTTAAAATGGCCGCCCTTTTAAATAAAAAAACTGGCATACGGAAAACTGACCAAACATATTTGGATTGTGTTGATACATTAGTAAAATGATACATGGGTCATATGTGATGTGTATTACTCAATCCCACCTCAATACAAGGCACAGTGTGGCCGGTACCACTCAAAGTGTCTCACTTTTATTTGAAATGGACAACATTTTAAGTGAAAACAAAAAGTAACATACGGAAAATGGACCAAAAGTATTCATATTCTATTGATACTTTAGCACAATTATCCATGAGACATTTTTGATGTGTAGGAGTCAACCCTGCATCAATGCGATGCACGGTGTGGCCGGTACCACTCAATGTTTCTCACATTTATTTGAAATGGACCAGATTTTAAGTGAAAACAACAACTAACATACGGAAAACTGATCAAACGCATTCAGATTGTGTTGATAATTTAGGAAAAATGATACATTGGTCATTTTTGATGGGTACAAGTCAACTCTGCCTCATCTAGAGGTGTTGTGTGACCGCGATGTCCAAAAAAGCACTTTGCATGTTGTAAATGGCTAAAACACGCGTTTAACGGTCAAATGCATGCTGAAAGACAACAGAATGACTTGAAATCACATGAAAACATCCTAATTATTATTCGTGAGGTGTATGAGGAGACAAAACGTCATTAAAACGTGTGGTTTGTGCAGCACGACTGAATATGTGTTTTTCAGGTGTTTGGTGCGCTTGAAAAGCATGCATGGGGTGGTCAAAACCAGCCGAATGACCTTAGAATGCCATGAAATCAAACAAAAAAAGGGTGGGTGGATTGTGAAATGGTCGGCTAGACGACACGTCAATCGGAGGGGTCGTGTGAACGCGCTGGCCGAAAACGCACTCTACGTGTCGCAAATGGCCAAAACATGCATTTAACGGTCAAATGCATGCCTAAAGACATCAGAATGACTTGAAATCAATCAAAAACACCCTAATTAAAATTTGTGTGGTGTAAGAGGAGATGTCACACCATTCGTACGTGCGGTTTGCACGGAACGGCTGAATATGTGTTTTTTAGGTGTTTGGCGCGCTTGAAAATCATGCGTGGGGTGGTCAAAACCAGATTAACGATCTTGGAATGCCATGAAATCAGACTAAAACAAAGGGTGGGTGAATTGTGAAATGGACATCTTGACAACACATCAATCAGAGGTGTCGTGTGACTGCAATGGTTGAAAATGCACTCCACATGTTGTAAATGGCCAAAACATGTGTTTAACGGTCAAATGAATGCCAAACGACAGCTGAATGACTTGAAATCACACGAAAATAGCCTAATTATTATTCATGAGATGTACAAGGAGACGAAATGTCAGTCGGACGCACGGATTGCGCAACATGGCTGAATATGTGTTTTTTATGTGTTTGGCCCGCATGAAAAGCGTGCATGGGGTGGTCAAAACTAGCCGAACGACCTCTGAATGCCATAAAAATTGAAGAAAACAAAGAGTGGGTGAATATTGAAATGATCGGCCAGAAAACACATCAATCGGAGGCGTCGTGTGACCGTGCTGGATGAAAATGCATTCCGCATGTCGTAAATGGCCAAAAAATCTATTTTATGGTCAAATGCAAGATGAACAACATCAGAATGACATAAAATCACACCAAAACACCCTAATTATTATTCTTGAGGTGTACAAGGAGACGACACATCATTTGGATTCAGGGTTTGCATGGAACGTCTGAATATTTATTTTTTAGGTGTTTGGCGCGCTTGAAAAGAATGCGTGGGGTGGTCAAAACCAGACGAATGACCTCGGAATGCCATGAAATCAAACAACAACAAAGGGTGGGTGAATTGTAAAATGGTCGGTGAGATGACACATAAATCGGAGGTGTCGTGTGACCGCGCTATCCAAAAACGCACTCTGCGTGTCGTAAATGGCCAAAACATGTGTTTAACTTTCTAATGCATGACGAATGACATCATAATGACTTGAAATCATACAAAAACAGAGTAATTATTAATCTTGAGGTGTATTAGGAGACGAAACATCATTCAGATGCACGGTTTGTGTAGAACGGTTGAATATGTGTTTTTTAGGTGTTTGGTGCGCTTCAAAAGCATGCGTGGGGTGTTCAAAACTGGCCGAACGACCTCGGAATTCCATGAAATCGGACGACAAAAAATGGTGGTTGAATTGTCAAATTTTCAGCCATACGAAAAGTGAATTAGAGGTGTTGTGTAACCGTTGTGGCCGAAAACGCACTACACGTGTCGTAAATGGCCAAAACATGTGTTTAACGGTCAAATGCATGCCAAAAAAACATTAAAATGACCTAAAATGACACGAAAACACCCTAATTATTATTTTTGAGGTGTATGAGTAGACGACACGTCATTTGGACATGCATTTTGCACGACACAACTGAATATGTGTTTTTTAGGTGTTGGGCGTGCTTGAAAAGCATGCGTGGGGTGGTCAAAACCGGCCGAACGACCTCAGAATGTCATGAAATTGGACAACAACAAAGGGTGGGTGAATTGTAAAATGGTTGGCTAGACAGAACATCAATCTGAGGTGTTGGTTGACCGTGGTGGCCGAAAATTCACCGTGCGTGTCGTAAATGGCCAAACATGTGTTTTAAGGTCAAATACATACGGAACAATATCTGAATGACTTGAAATCACAGGAAAACACCCTATCTTTTATTCTTGAGGTGCAGGAAATGATGGAAATGTCATTCGGACCCGCGGTTTGCGTGGAATGACAGAATATGTGTTTTTTAGGTGTTGGCATGCTTGAAAAGCGTGCGTAGGGTGGTCAAAACCAGCTGAACGTCCTCATAATTCCATGAAATCAGACAACAATAGAGGGTGGGTGAATTGTGAATTGGTTGGCCAGACCGCACATCAATCAGAGGTTTCGTTTGACCGTGGTGGACGAAAACGTACTCTGTGTGTCGTAAATGGCTAAAACATGCGTTTAACGGTGAAATGCATATCGAACAACATCGGAATAACTTGAAATCACATGAAAACACCCTAATTATTATTCGTGATGTGTATGAAGAGAAAAAACATCATTCAGATGCTCAGTTTGTGCGTCAAGTCTGAATATGTGCTTTTTAGGTGTTTGGTGCTCTTGAAAAGCATGCGTGGGGTAGTCAAAATGGACTGAATAACCTCGGAATACCATGAAATAGGATGACAACAAAGGGTGGGTGAATTGAGAAATTTTTAGCTAGAATCCATGCCAATCGGAGGTGTCGTGTGACTACGGTGTCTAAAAAGGCACTCTGCATGTCGTAAATTGTGAAAACATGTGTTTTATGGTCAAATACATACCGAACGACATAAGAATGAATTCAAATCACACGAAAACAACCTAATTTTTATTCTTGAGGTGTACAAAAAGACAAAACATTATTTGGATGTGCGTTTTGCAGGACACAGTAAAATATGTGTTTTTTAGGTGTTTGGTACGCCTAAAAAACGTGTGTGGGGTGGTCGAAACCAGCCTAACGACCTCAGAATACCATGAAATAGGATGATAATAATGAGTGGGTTAATTGTGAAATGGATGGCTAGATAACATGTCAATCAGAGGTGTTTTGGGACCGTGGTGGCCGAAAACGCACTCCGAACAGCCCCCCACTGATAGCCCCCCCACCACTGGAGTGTCTCACGCACCCCCCGGACAGTCCCCCCCCCCCACCCAGGATATCCCCCACCCACCGGACATCCCCCCCCCAAACAGCCCCCTCACCCAATGATCCATGGATCATTTGTGACAGGTACAGGTCCACTCCACCTCAATCTGAGGCACGGTGTGACTGGTATCACTCAAAGTGTGTCACTTTTGTTTGAAATGAACAAAATTTTATATGAAAACAACAACTAACATATGGAAAATCGGTACAAGGCTACACATATATTCTTGAAATAAAGGGATAAAAAATAAAATATTGTCTATTTGTCTTACTTTATTATAAGAAAATATTCACAAGACATAAATTGAAGAATAATGGGTCATAGTATATATATAAAAACATGAATTATATTAGGAATGATTCTTGACATCCCATCATGACCTTGCACCAACACTCATGTTATAATTCTCAATCACAGGTCGTTCATTCTATACAATAACAAAAAAATATCATATAGTGATTTCATATGAAACCTGTGAACACTCAAGCATAGCATATAACAAATTGGTCAACATGGCAACACATAGATTCTTGAAAAATAAGTTTCAAAGTCTCATAAAAATACCTCAATGGTGAGGAATACATATGGTGACACCATATCCCCTTGGATCACCTCAATCCCATCCTCAAACAGTGGGTTCTAGGACCATTCCAAAGTCCCTTTGTGATCCCAATACCAATGACTTAATTGAATATTCATACCCACTACCCAAGATGGGGATTCATCTCACATCACACCCACGAGAGAAAATTACAATTAGCCATATACCCCCTTATTCTAATTGAAAAGTCTATGAAAAACATATAGCCTATTACGGTAACCCATATCATATGTCGAGATTGGAAAATGTTTCCTACTAACACATCAAGAACCATTTATAAATGGATACATAATCATTTTAGGAATATAAACATCCCATGTGCTTCTTATAACTCTTCCTAGGTCTAAGAACATAACCACTACCACTTTCTATCTTATGGGTTTCATGATCCTTCCCACTCTACCCAAGTTTTTCTATGGGTTTTAATATACTCCAACCATGACCCTGACTAAACATCCCATGTTCTTCCTATAACATGTAATTTTTTCTCTTATGTGTATTGGTGTTGTGGTTTGAGTGACGAATGAATTCTAAATTTTGAATACTATTATGTGTGTTGGTGTTGTGGTCTAAGTGGGGAATGAATTCTAAATTTGGAATACTCTCATGGGTGTTATTGCATTTCATATAACTTGTAGGCTTTTTCACTTATGGGTGTTATTGGATTTGAATTTCTAAATTTCTAAATTTCAAAATTATGGAATGAATTATTAATTTTGAATACTTTTGATGGGGATTTTTGTATTGGTGTTGTTGCAGGTATGGAGAGGGGTTTTTGTGTTGTTGCAGGTCTGGAGAGGGGAGAGGGCCTTGCTACAGTGGAGCTGAGAATTTGTATACCAACGGTTTCAAAACCATTGGTATATTTACTATAATATAACTATACCAACAGTTTGTTATAATCATCAGTATAGGTTTATACCAATGGTTATAATGAAACCGTTGGTATAGCCTTATGGATTTCCATATCCCCTCTATACCAACGGTTTATAACCATTGGTATAAGTGTAACACACATATACCAATGGTTTACTATCCTTTGGTATATGTTATACATTAACACACATATACCAACTATTTTTAGAAAACCATTTGTATAGCTTCTATTTTGACACCTATACCAATGGTTTTCACAGAACCATTGGCATATGCCTATTGTCATGCCTTACTTGGCCATGGTTGAAGGAAACATTGATATACTCTATACCAATGGTTTCCAGGTCTTTACCAAAGGTTTACAACCACTGGTAAAGTGTAAAATTCTATTAGTAATTCATTCTATCTAGACTTGCATCTTAGTATAAATTTCGAATTCATGCTTCACATGTCATTATTTTTAATAATAAAAAACCAAAAAAGATTTCAATCACTATCATTTAAAAAAACCACAAGAAGGATAGAATTGGTGAATTAGATAATAAAAGTGAACTACACTAGAAAGGATCCTCAAGAGAGACGACCATGGTCAGCCACTGTGTTGAACTAGGAAAAATATAATTATTTTTGTCCACACCCCACGACAAGTGTGCGTCAAAACTGAAGCTGTTTTCTGGGAGCCAATCATTAGTTCATTTTCTTTTTCTATTTTCACATTTTATTTAGATTTCATTTCATTTAAAAACTAAAAAAGGTTTCTAGGATGTATTCAAAATCAGAATATTATGCATAGAAAAATTATTCACAGGTGCAGCAACAACAAGAAGAAGAATATGAATATTTTAGAAGAGCTCATGTGCATGAACATTGAAAAAGAATTGAACAACAAACCAGAAAGCCTGATAGATATTTTGATTATATTAGTTCATTAATGGAGAAACCCAATCCTAACCTGGAGAAAGAAGCTGACAAAGTGGTGTAAGAAATATCACCACTTATATTTGAAAATGAAGAACCTAAAGAGGCAAGGGAGGAAGACGTACCTACTAAACTACATGTGGGAGACCAAAAAATTTTGGATTAATTATTGATTAAATGTGAGGAACTACCTAACCTCCCCATTCAAAACATAGAAAAATATTCATCACCACAAAAGGAAGAAACCACCCACGTGGTGGAATTTGAAGTCAAGATGGTGGAGCCCAAATACCTGCCTCCATCCTCAAAGTTTATACACCAAGAGGCACTTTCCACTGAGGCAGATATTGAAGCTGAACCAAATTAGATAGTTGAAACATTCATTGACTCTATCATTTCATATTTTATGGAATCTGAATTCTACATAACTCCTTGTGGTTTTGATTATATAGAATCAGACAATCTCAGCTATGCCTTGGAGGATGAAGAATAACCTAGATGTGCACATGCTAAGGAACATATTGATCACCCTAGATATTTTGAATATATATTGATGGAAGTTCATGAAGAGATTCTAGTGGATTTCCCAGGAAACCATGACAAAATATGCTTACTTGTATTTGGAATATTTTGATCATGATACTTCATGTTTTAATATTATTCAAATAGAATTACACTCTGACTTTCCCATAGAATATTATTGTGATAAAGCATGCCTCAAGGAACCAATGTACATAGAATAAGTGGTTTTACAAGTAGAAAACAAGAAGGAGGATGAATCGTATATCATCCTACCCCTACCATGAAAGATATTCCTCATTGTTAAGGGGGTGGGGAATTGGTGTACTCTATCCCTAGATCATTACTCACCCAGAAGGATGAAGCAAAATCTAGGAAAAGCCACATGTAGTGGTTCAAATCAAATAATCTTTATCCTCCATCATAATTTGGATAATAGTCGGTACTGCCCTCTAGAGGTAGGCAAAATTCAGAGCCGACATAGGGGATATACCAAGATTTATATTTACTTTCTTCCTATTAATTCAGATGATAATTTATTTTCTTTGAAATAATTTAGCTTGTGGCCCCCTCCTACTTTCCTTTTTGAGTTTAATGAAATGATCATTCTGATTAATTGAGTAATTTCATTTTGTAGGATCATAATTGTATAAGGAAGCCCCAGATAGTGAACGAGAAGGACCAAGTTTCATGGAAAAAGGGTGTTCAATTTTAGTGTTTTATCTTTTAAACTCTCCACATGTTTGTCCAAAACATGTTTTGAGCTTTAAAGATAAAATTGCATGCCCAAATTTGAATTCATGTTTTACTCGGATTATATTGGAGACATGAGTTTCTTAGGAACCATGTGATTCTATGTTTAAGATTTCAATTTAGATATGATTAAATGATTGAAATTAATAATTGAAATTTTAAAATAAAGCATGGACATTTAAGTAATGACTCATGATTTGACGGAATAAATTGATTCCTTTAAATGAAATTTCCCTACCATCCTTCATGAGATGAATTTCTGATGTTCATGTGAATCGATTAATTAGACTTGTCATGAGTGATTTTATAATGTTATATTTCCCATTCCCTAGATGATTTGTAGACCATGTACTTCTTATTTATTCTTGAGTATATTTGTTGAGTAATATTGGGACATGTAACCAACCATAACACGTATTAAAACTTGTCAAATCTATAACTATGAAAAAACACATTTAAAATGATTGAGGCATCCTTTGAAAAGATTATTTTCCTTAAAATACCACCTTTACACCAATCCTTATTTTAGAACATAGAGACCGTGAATGAAATTTATAGGAATGAGTCATGTTTCAAGCCATTTTTATCTATTCTTACCCTCCTCTGAGTATTTTCATGATATTTTAAACTTGAAGTGTGGGGTTAAAGGGAATCATGGTGGATGGGATAATATACATTTTAAGGAAGAAGTGTGGTGGTATTATTATATTAATTGTAAAAGGTTGTGTAATCTTTCATTATACTCTATTTTTTCCCTCTTGAATTAAACAAATAACAATAATGACAAAAGTAACCAACAAAAAGGGAAAAAATGGGTTCTGATTTGGGAAAACCCAAAATCACCATTTTCTAGACCGACAATATTATGAGCATATATGGATAAGTGATTGATGTGAGGTCTGATATAATCATAAGATTCAAAAAAAGAAAATAAAGTACAAAATAAAAAAATATTTAAGAGGGTGCACAAATCATTCATTATGCTTTCTTGATCATAACATTTTCATTGAGTTTTGGGAAGTGTGTGTTGCTACTATGAAGGGGATAATTTCATTATTTTTTAAATTTCGATATCATGCATAGTACATAATATATTAGCCTCCTCCTTGAGCCTTAAATTTTTAAGCATAAAATCCTACCAACCTTAAACCTCAGAGTCAATAAAACCATAATTTCATGTCCTCATGATTTTATGTGCATTTTGTCTTTACAAAGTGGAGAAAGTAGTTTATTTATAAGCCTATGGATAAGGAGCATGTTCTCAAGATATGAGCATAACTTTTCTTGAATTCTATAATGTGTAATGAGAGAAAATAATCAAAATTGAGGTAAATAATGACTTGGAATGTTTAATAATAATGAATCAAGGAGCTAGAATGAATGAAAGGAGAATTTCCATCAATTTTCAAATTGTAAAAGTAAAATATGTGAATTATGTGTTTCATTGAAAAACGGGAAATTAAATTGATATTTTTGAAACTATTTAAAAGTTTTATTTCACATTGAAAATTGTTCGATTAAATTGAATTGTAATTTGAATATTTGTAACATTGGTGTCCTTTAATTTCTATGTTGATATTTTATGCTTGTGGACAAGCATGATTTAAGTGTGGTGGTATTTGAGAGAGAAACTTTATGTGTATATTTTTTATCAAATAATGAGGATTTTTTAATTTTATTCAATGATAAAACCCATTTATTTCAAAGCTTTTTTAAAACAATGGGTAATTTTAATTTTAGAATGATTATGAGCAAAATTAAGAAAAGTGCATAATTTTGGATTTTTGAAAATTTTTACTACAAAGGTATTTTTTTCATTTAAAAAAAAATATAATTCCAAAATTCATGATTATTTTTATTAGAAGCATGATTTTATTTAATTCAACTTTATCTTAAGTACATAGAGTTGATTCAAATATCTATAAGCGCAAAAAATTCGTTGAAGTTGGAAATTTTTCGAGGAAAATAGAATGGACCCCACAACTATAACAGATGAAAAAATCAGTCTCCTCACCTCATATTTTTGTGATTCCACCTCGGATAGCACTAGGACACATATGAATGACTTTATAACAAATTTTGGGGGATTTTTAAGTCATTAAAGTTTCCATTTATCATTATTAATTTGAAGACGACTTCCTGGAAATTTGGTCCATAAAAAGTCTTATTCAATGAAAATTTCATAACTCTTCAATCCTGTGGCTAAATGAGCTGAAATTTGGAGGGTGAATGTAAATACCATTATTTAATAACTTTTATGAATGTTTACACACATTATTATAACATTTAATAGGCCAAAAATGTGCAATCTTTCAGAGGAATGAATTCATCTTATAAAAGGAGGCCCTCACCTTCTTCTCAAATCATCAGCTCGACACCCACAGCTAAGGAGGGATCCCACCAGGGCACATGCCACTTCTTATCCTCTTTCCCCCCTAATTTATTCTTTATATTTTATTTTAATTTTATTTTTGTATTATTTTTCAATTTTAATTCAAATTTTAGTTATATTAATCAATGCCTTTGTGTTTCTCCATCCACTTTACTTTATTTCTTTCCCTCTCTCTTTCTTCTCTTCCACCCACTCCACTGAGTAATATCTTACTCTAATAAATGAGAGGCTTACCTCAAGACTTGTCCTGGGGGGAGGTGAAGGTGATCATTAATTTTCATTAATGTTTAATTTTATGTTTGTAGAAATATTTGAGTAGCATGCACATGTAAGGAGAATGTCTCTGATGTTGTTATTGACTCCAATTACATGCAACTCAACCTATCCATATTCTTTTATATAATCATTTTCCCTCCCTTCGGTGGTTAGTTCTTCACACTTTGGATTTGACATAATCAATGTATGAAACAGATTTGATAGAACTCAGTCCTGGAAGATGAGACATTCTAGACAAATGTGTGTCACCAACTTGGATTAAAGGAGGAGGTGGAATTGAGAGTGCTCAAACATTCCATGATATTCCACAATTTAAAATTAAATAATAGTAGTTCAAACACAAGATTTCCTGTTTCGATTATCAAACAAAAATAAAACATATAAAGTATCATAATGATTGAACATTTAACCAACCCCCAAAACCAAGTTCTTTCTTATTAATTAATTGTGTTTAGACTTACATCTTAGTATAAATTTAGAATTCTTGATTCTCATGTCATTATTTTATATAATAAAAAAACTAAAAGATTTTAATCACTTTCATTTAATAAACAAAACCCAAACAAGAGATATAATAGGTGGATTAGATAAAGTAAGTGAACTACATTGAGAAGGCTCTTCAAGAGAGATGACTCCGGTCAGCCACTATGTTACACTAGAAAAATATAATTATTTTTGTCCACGCCCCGTGACATGCGTGCATCAAAACTAATGTTGTTTCCAAAGAGACAATCATTTGTTTATTTATTTTTTCTATTTTCACATCTTAGTTATATTTCATTTTGTTTAAAAAAATTAATAAAAAGACTTCCATGATGTATTGAAATTCAGAATATTATGCATGGAATAATTACTCACAGGTGCAACAACAAGAAGAAGAAAAAGATAAATAGTTTAGAAGAGCATTGGTGCATGAACATAAAGAAAGCATTGAAAAATTAACCAGAAAGGCTGATAGAGATTTTGATTATGTTCGTTCATTAATTGAGTAACCCAAACCTAAACCCAAGGAATAACCTGAGAAAGCGGTGGAAGAAATTTCACCACTTATATTTGAAATTGAAGAACCTGGGGAGTCAAGGGAGGAAGACTTACCTGGTTAGCTAAAAGTGGGAGATCAAAAAAGTTTGGATGAATTGATGATTAAATGTGAGGAACTACCTGACCTCCCCATACAATGAAAAGAATAAGATTCATCACAATTGAAGGAAGAAACCACCCAAGTGGTGGAATTTGAAGTCAAGATGGCGGAGCCCGACAACCTGCCTCCATCCTCAGAGAGTCTACTCTAAGAGGCACTTACCACTAGGTAGATATTGATGTTGAACTGAATCAAGGATAAGAACCATTCATTGACTCTATCGCTTCTAATTTTATTGAATCTGAATTCTACATCACTCCTTGTGGTTTTGCGTATACAAAATCAAAAAATCTCAGCTATTCCTTAGAGTATGAAGAAGAACCAAGTTGTTCACATGTTGAGGAACGTATGGAGATCCCTGTACATGTTGAATATTTATTAAAGGAAGTTCCGGAAGAGATTCTAGTGGATTTCCCTAAGGAAATAATGATAAAATATTCTTACTTTGATGGGGAAGAATTTAATCTTGATACTTCATGTTTTAATATTATTCAAATAGAATTACACTCTGACTTTCTTATTGACTATTCTTTTGATAAAGTATTCCTTGAGGAACCAATGGATAGAGAAGAATAGGTTGAACAAGTAGCAACCTAGAAGGAGGATGATTTATACATCATCATACCCCACCATGCAACTATAACTCATTGTGAAGGGGGGGAATATGGTGTACTCTATCCATGGATCATTACTCACCCAGAAGAATGAAGAACAAGTTGAGAAAATCCACATGTGGTGGTTCATATCAAAGAAGTTTCATCCTCCATCAGAATTTGGATAATAGTTTGTACTGCCGTTTGGAGGTAGTCAAAATTTAGGTCCCACATTTGGGATAATACCAAGATTTATCTTTACTTGATTTATAGGAATTTAGATGTAAATTACTTTTCCTAGAAATAATTTAGCATGCGTCCACCTCCCTCTTTTCATTTTAAGATTAAATGAAATGATCAATGTGATTAATTGAGTAATTTTCTTTTGTAGGATCATGACGGTAGAAGGAAGCCCTAGAAAGTGAAGGGGAAGGACCAAGTTTCATGGGAAATGGGTGTTCAATTTTAGTGTTTTATCTTTTAAACATTCCACATTTTTTCCACAAATGTTTTTGAGCTTTAAAGATGAAATTGCATGCCCACACTTATATTCATGTTTTACTCGACTTATCTAGGAGACATGAGTTTCTTTGGAATCCTGAGATGCCATGTTTTAGATTTCAATGTTGAAATGATTAAATTATTGAAATTAATAATTGAATTTTTAAAATTAATCATGTATATTTAAGTAATGAATCATGATTTGAAGGAATTAATTGATTCATGTAAATGAAATTTCCCAACCATCTTTCATGCTTTGAATTTCTGAAGTTCATGTGAATTGTTTTATTAGTCATGCAATGAGTGATTGTCCAATGTTATATTTTCCATTACTTAGTGGATTTATAGACCAAGTACTTCATATTTATTCTTGAGCATATTTTTTGAGTGAACATGGGACATGTAACCGACTGGAACATATATAGAAACTTTTCAAGTCTATGACTGTGAAAAAACACATTTAAAATGGTGGAGGCATCCATTAAAAAAATAATTTTCCTTAAAATACCACCTTTACATCAATCCTTCTTTTAGACCATAGAGACCATGAATGACCTTTATAGGAATGAGCCATATTTCAGCCCATTTTTATCCATTCCTACCCTCCTCTGAGTATTTTCATAATATTTTAAAGTTGAAGTGTGGGGGTAAATGGAATCATGGAGGATGGGTTGATATACATTATAAGTAATATGTGTGGGGGTATTATTGTGGTAAATTTAAAAGGTTGTGGAATCATTCAATATACTCTATTTTGTTCCACACCTAAATTAAAAAAATGATAAAATTACATAAAGAACAAATAAAAAGAGAAAAAAATGGGTTGTGATATGTGAAAACAAAAAATCACCATTTTTCAGACAGATGATGTTATGATCCTATGTGGATATGTGATGGATGTGAGGTTTATATAATGATAAATTTCAAAAAAAATAAAAAAAAATATGCATGAGGGTGCACAAATCATTCATTTTTCTTACTTGATCATAACCTTTTATTTGAATTTTGGTAAGTGGGTGTTGCTATTTTGAAGGGGATAATTTCATTATATTTTTGCTTTTGATATCATGCATAGTACTTAAGAGATTATCCTCCTCCTTGAGCCTTAATTTTTAATGCATCAAATCCTACCAACCATAAACCTCAATGTCAATAGAACCTTAATTGAAAGTCCATGTGATTTTATCTGTGTTTTATCTTTAAAAAGTGGAGAAAGTATTTCATTTACAAGCCTATGGATAAAGAGCATGTTTTTAATGATATAAACATAATTATACTTGAATTGTATCATGAGTGATGAGAGAAAAGAATCAAAAGTTAGGTAAATCATGACTTAGCTTGTTTAATAATAATAAATTAAGGAGCATGAATGAATTAAATGAGAGGTTCCATTAATTTTCAATGGGTAAAAATAAAATATGTGAATTATTTGTTTCTTCGAAAAATGAAAAATTTAATTGGTATTTTATGAAAAAATTTTATTTTTTTATTTCACATTGATTTTTTTTTCATTGAAATTTGAATTTTGGTAACATTTATGTTCTCTGATTTCCATGAGGAGATTTTATGCTTGAGGGCAAGCATGGTTTAAGTGTGGGGATATTTGACAGAGAAACTATTTATGCATATTTTTTATCAAATAATGAGGCTTTTTTAATTTTTTTCAATGATAAACTCATTTATTTAAATGTTTTATTAAAATAATGGGTATTTTGAATTTTAGAATGATTATGAGAAAAATTGAGAAAAATGCATAATTTTGGATTTTTGACCGATTTTTACTAAAAATGTATTTTTATCATTTTGTAAATCATATAATGCCAAAATTGGTGATTATTATTATTTATAATCCTGATTTTATTTCATTCAACTCTCTCTTTTGGATCAAGATCTTATTTGATGATCTATTAGTTCCAAAAATTCATTGACATTGGAATCTTTTTCGGGTGGACAACGTAGACCCCACCACCATAACAGATGCAAAATCGGTTCCCTCACCTCCAATTTAAGTAATTTTACTTGGGATACCACTAGGACATATAGGAATGACTCTACAACAAATTTGGGGATTTTTGAAGTCTTTATATTTTCCATTGATCGTTACACATTTGAAAGAGGCTTCCTGGAAATTTCAGCCCTAAAAAAGTCTTATTCAAGGAAAATTAAATAACTCCTCATACCAGTGGCTAAATGATGTTAAATTTGAAGGATGAACGGAAAAGAAATTTATGAACAACATTAATGAAGGGGTTGATGCGTGAATTTACCATTTAATGGTCCAAAAATATGCAATAATATAGTGGATTGAATTCTGCCTATAAAAGGAGGCCCTCGACTCCTTCCCAAATCATCATCTCGACACCCACAGCTAAGGAGGGATCCAATTGAGGGATGGGCCGTTGATTCTCCTCTCTTCCCCCCTCATTTCTTATTTTTATTTTATTCTAATTTTAGTTTTGTATTAGTTTTCAATTTTAATTTAAATTTTAGTTTTATTAATCCAAGCCTTTGTAATTCAAATTTTAGTTTTATTAATCGGTCACTGCACACAAAAATTTTATTAAAGAGAAAATTATATACTCTACGAATGAATAGTCATCATCATTGACTAATCACATCAACACTGTCAATACCCTATTCACTCAACTTATGACACTGGGTTACAAAATTAAGGATACTGAATGTTCTGGTGTTCTACTCTAAAGATTTACAAATCCATACGATTAGTTGATCATCAACCTTACCAACAATATCATGATGGAAATGTTTATGCTCAACAATGATGTATCTCTGGTTCCTGAAGAAAAATTTCAATTCAAGAGAAAAGTGATAGACAAAAAACATTGCACCAATCGAAGACTTTGTCAACAGAGAGAGGAAGGACGATAGAGCATTCTTCTAAGTGGGAGCCAAAATCATTGAAGGTCTAAATCAAGAAGAATAACAACATCACATGTTACGGTTGTGGAAAGTAGGGGCATTCCAAAAATAATAGTTGGAACAATAAGAGTGGTAGAAACAACTCTCAATGAAATATGATGAGTACTTACAGAAATGGAGACATACTAGTCATTGAAACATCAATGATGGATAGTGGTAGACATCATCTCAACAACACATGGATAATTGATTCAATAGAAACATGGCTCAAAGGGAATGGTTTGATCAGTATGAACATATCTCGAAAGGAATTATTTACATGGGGAAAAATCACACCTTGAAGATCTTTGGAGTCAATACAAACAAACTGAAGATGCATGATGGTATAATTTAACCCACCTAAGGAGTATTCCATGCGAAGATCCTAAAGATTAACATATTTTCTTTGGGTGGATTTGATGACATCAGGTGTATGACACTCTCTAACAAAGGAGTGGGGAAGATTGTGAAGGGTGTGCTTGTGGCAATGAAGACATAGAAGATCTCAAAGAATCTGGTCATTCATTATGGTGAAGCATACAAGGAGGTGGAGAAAGTTGTCACAACCTGTCCCTCGGGGCCCATGTCGTGACTACCCCAAACCCGTCCTCCATAGGCCAGAGGCTAACAACTAGCACCAAAAAGGCGTTTCCCTTAAACGAGGGGACATTTCTTTTTTAACATTTACAGAAACACAGTCCAAGAACAAAACAAGATGCAACCACATAGACTACAACACAATAAGATGATACCACAAAGTAAACTGCTGTAGTAAAAGAGTGATGAAAGTAAAAAGGGGAAAGAATACAAGCCCAACTGTAAAAGTACAAGTACGACTGGTAGTAAAATACAACCGAAAGAAAACAGAATACAGCTACTGGGTTGTCCTCTGAGGTTACTACCTATAGGGTAGGTACATATCAGCTCCTCGTCACTCCATGTCTGTCAGTCTCCTCTGCATCATATCATGCTGAATGGTCCACCTCTGAGCATCATTCGATCCTAGCTCCATTAGCCTCAATAAATGCTGCACGTCGTCTGAACCAGACACAACATGGTGCGGGCGAAGCCCATGCAAGGGTGATTATAACGATACTCAGTAGGGACCCCAAGACCCCTGTAGGTCTCCTAGAGTTCCACAAAGGAAAAACCACAAAGTAAGACATCAACTCTACTTAGGTATATGTCCATAACTATACCTAAGTTATCAAGATATACTCAAATCATACATGAGGGAAGGACACTACATAGGTAACACCATGATGGTAGAAGTACCACACATGTAACACCATGAAGCTAAAACCACGAAGGTAACTCCACGAAGGTAGAAGTACCATGAATGTATCACAACAAATAATGAAATACCACAAAGGTAACACCACAAAGACAATACCACAAAGGTAGAAGTACCACACAAGTAACCCAACAATGCAAGAAGTACCACACATGCAAAAGACTCGGCTCACAATCAGGTATAACTGAAGTACATAAGTACAGATGATTAGTCATAAACTATACCATCTTATTCTATTAAGAAGCACTATTGCTGACCCACACAGGATAGATAGGTAACTAACCCTTGGTGACCCACGTAGGATCTGACCCACACAGGATTGATATGTGGTGACCCACACAGGATCGTTGAGCACTGACCCACACAGGATCTGACCCACACAGGATCAATAGATGTTGACCCACATAGGATCTATGTTCGTTCTTCACGTTTCAGCCTACCATAGGTTTCCTTGCACCCGGTTCTCTCATGTTACGTAGAATCTTCCCCTTGAGATATTGGTCGTACCTCGACTGCCACTAAGAACCCAAATGAATAACTCAAAGGACCACCATGTCGTAAGGGTTTAAACGTAATAGACAGTGCATCAATCAAACACTTAGTCTGTGAGTTAGACGCATTTTAGCTTCAGGGGCCCAGTTGGATTCGAGTTCTATCCAACCCGGCCTTACTCAAACTGTCTAAAAACTCAATTGGATGAAACCAAAAGGACCGTCTCAAACCAAGGATCACAACACTATAGATTGTTCATCAAACAGACGTCTGGTTCTCAGGATATGCTCCTTTAAGTGTTCCAGGGTCTGGTTGGGCCTGGGTCCGGTCTGACCTGGTCGGAATGACCCAGGATGACTCTCTCTGGGCAGGGCCGAGGTGGACTCAGCCTGATGGGCTGGGGTGGACTCAGCCTGATGGGCCGATGTTTCGTATGACCCGAAAGAGGGGCGGCCCGCAAGGGGAGCCCACCACAGCCTGCAAGGGAGTCCCAGCCAGAATAGGATGGCCCGCAAAGGGGAAGCCCGATCCGCATGGGGTGGCGACCCGTTCTGGGGAGGCAGCCCGCTTTGAGGGCGGTGGGCCGGCATGAGGTTGGCTGCCCAGTTTGAGGGCATTGGACTTCTCCTAGGGCGGGGGCCCGATGCGAGGGCGGGGGCCCGGTGCGAGGGTGAAGGTCCGACTCGAGGGCGGTGACCCGGTCCGAGGGCGGTGGCCCGGTCTGAGGGCGGTGGCCCGGTGCGAGGGCTGTGCCCCGACTCGAGGGTGTCGGCCTGCTCTGAGGTCTGGTGCCCAGTTCAGTCTATTGCGGGGGGGGGGGGGGGAACCCCCTCTCCCCCCTGTCACCCGGATTCCCAAAAGGCCCAGAGGCCATTCGGTTGGAGAGGCCACGACGGAGTGTGGGCACCGCGGAACCCTATGGAGGTGGGTTCTGCCTTCACCGCAACTTCCATTCATTAGCAGTGCGGCGGTCACGTCGCCTTCCTTCCATGGTCAGTCGTCGTGTCGGCCCCCTCCTCTGTTCGTCGCGGCTGATGAGCCGTTACCCTCCTCTTTCGGCGTGCGTCGACCTGTACGCAGTCTTTCGAGGCAGTGTAGGGAAAGCATGACAGCGGATGGTTCAGGCTGGGTTTGTTAGGCCCACACCCTCCATGTTATCTTGCAATAAGAAGGATATTAGGGGAGTTAAATAAACAGTTGTATTTAACACAAGATTAACCCCACAAGATTCCCTACAATAACCTCCTGCAATGATGGATGAAGCATGGTTCAACCCATTAGTCAGTTGACCTATGTTCTTCGTATAATTTCAAGAATGTTGAAGAGGGAAACAAATACACACAAACGAAAATGAACCCCTACTTGGAAGAGACGTTCACTGAAGACGGTCGACAGAATCTCCTTTATCATTGTCATCAGTTCGTGACTCTGTGGCGCTCGTCTCCGCACGTTGGAACCAGTCTCATTCTCCTGGTGGTTGGCGTCGCGGTACATTACCATAGATTCGTCGTTTTGTAAAGTTGTGCCAACACCCCTCCCCGAGCTCCATATAAATAGGAGAGGAAAAGGAGTGTATAACGCTCAAGAAATTAATGAGGATCATTTAATTAAGGATCCTCCTAAATTTCCAATGGTGTGGTTATAAGAAAAGAAGAGTTTAGCCAATTGTTTGTTTGACACATCGTCGGTCCCTCCAGCATCATTTGTCCATTGGTGGAAAGAATGAAAATAAAATAACAGAACATTGTATTTTATTAATATTTCAAAATCCCACAAAAATAACTTTTTCACCCGACCTACTACGGTCGAAGTTGTCCCTCCCTTATTCTAATCCCAGCACTGTGGGTTCAACTATCACCTCATATTTTTAAGCCGAACAACAATTCAAAAGTTAGAAAATTCCACTCAAGCAGTTACTGAACGTACCCAAAAAAAATTCGGAAAATTATTAACAGTCACCCACAAATCGTGATGGTTAAGGATTGGATCTACATAATTGAAACATGCCCCAACGAGCCCAAAGGTACTCTTGGATTACCAATCCGAGTTACCGTTGAGAAGTTTTGGATTTTACAATAAAATAATTTTCACTAAGTTATTTTATTTACGACCAAAAACTAACTTTCACTGGTGGCCCGCACCGGCCAAAGTTAGTATCTTTTTAAAGAGAGCATACCTTCACGAGCTCACCAGTGGTCTTAGATTTTTAATCTGAGTTACCGTTTGTGAGTTACAAGGATTTGAAAAATAGAATAATTTTATTTAATTTATTTATTTACGGTGATGCAATTTTCAGGTTTTCTCATAGGAGGCCCACAATGACTAAACTTAAGTTGCGCCTAGGGTAAACCCTCTATTCTGAGCGCATTAATACCCTAATATTTTTAATTCGATTAACCATTTAAGAATATTTCCACTTTTTCAGGACAACTGCTTTTGTGCGCTAATTAAAGATTAAAAAAACTTCAACAGATCATTCCAGGCACCCTGGGCCTCAGAATTGCATGATGTTAGATTTTATGGTCTCAAAATAATTCCATATAATTAAAAAAAATATATATGGAATTTTTGAGACATTACAATAGTTGTCCTGTTAACTACATCAAAAAAGCATTGAGGAAGTCATGGTATCAAAAGCTTGGTCTTATGTTCGAATGAAGCTTGAAGATTCTTACTGAACATAAGTTTCATCCAAGATTACCAAGATATCCTTTCCATTTTGGGAGCATTATGACTTTTTCAACAAACATTGGTTGAATTTTGTGACGTTGACAATGAGGAGCAATGATATCTTATAGTTGATCCATTCCAATATTTGGCAATTACTGTTTAAATCCCTAGGAAGAGAATGGTTCCTTGTAAATTTTATTGATGATTATTCCATGTGATGTTAGGTATACCCAATCAATATGAAATCAAGTGTTTTTAAAGTATTCAAAACATTCAATGAATGGATGAAGATAGAATCTTGAAATAAGATCAAGTATTTTAGGATTGATAGTGGTGGAAAATATTCAAGTGAGGATTTTGATTCATTTTTTCAATGAGAAGGAATCAAGAGACAATTCATAGTGTCGTACACTCCTCAATAAAATGGAGTGGCAAAGTGGGTGAACATAACCTTATTGGAGAGAAGAAGGGAGATATTGAAGACTATAGGAATTTGAAGAAGTTATGGGATAATGTAATGAATAGACCATGTTATGTGATGAATCAATTTACTTTTGTGATGATTGATACAAAAACACTAATGAATATGTGGAGTGTTAAACCTACTAACTATGCTTGGTTACATACTTATGGATGTCATGTATCTGTATTGTTTAATTATCAGAAAATATTGAAGTTGGATTCGAGATCCAATGAATGTATATTCTTAGGATACATTGATGGTGTGAAGGGGTATCTTATGTGGGACCCAACTACCCATAGACTTATCATCAGCATGGATGTTATATGTCTAGAATATAAGGAGCAAGTGATGATTAATGGGGACTTAAAGAAAGAGAACACATATTCTATAATAGTTGGGGTGGAGGAAGAATCCATAGAAGAACCAATTTCTTTTGAGGAGCATGGTGATCAAGTTATGATTGATTATGGACTGTGACGATCAACTCAAGATAAAAGAGAACCAATATGGCACTCAAAATTTATCACTGATAGAAATATTGTGTAATATTTATTGATAAAGGATGGTAATCCATATTATTTTTTTGGTGGTGATGTGGAGTTCATAAATATCCACATGGATGGAAGAAAATCAGGAGAAACTTGATTCCCTTTACAAGAACAAGACTTCAAATATTGATCCATTACCTCATGGAACAAAGAATATCAATAAAAATAGGTTCTTTAAGATCAATTGGGATGAAAAGGAATAATTGTAATGATATCATGCAAGACTGGTGGTCAAAGGATATTCATAGAGAGAAGTTATTGATTTCAAGGAAATATTTTATCCCATTGTAAGAATAATGACTGTTCCGATAGTTATCGGGATGTGTGCAATATATTTTTTAACTCTAGGGTAGCTATATATGAAGAGAACTTTTCATCATGGTGATCTCAATAAATAAATATATATTCTCTAATCGGAATGTTTTTCAAAATAAGGAAAAGTGAACTTGGTTTTTAGGCTGAGAAAAAAATTTTATGGTATTAAGAAGACACCAAGGTGTTGGTACACGAGATTTTATTCCTATAACTTGTGTACTGGACATAAAATACTTCATTCGGATACTTGGGAATATTTCATGGGTTCAGATGGTAATGATTTTTTCATTCTTATGTTATATGTGGATGACATGTTGATAGTTTTCATGGGAGTATGATATGAAGGAATTAGGGCCAAAAAATAATATCTTGGGATACAGATTTGATGCGATAGAAATAAGCGTATGATTTAGCTATAAAAAAATAATATCTTGAGGAATATCTTGAAATACTTCCACATGCGAAATTATAATCCTATATTAACCCCACTCACTATTAATTTTATGTTATCCTCTATGATAAATCCTAGCAGTGATAACAGTGATGTATAGATGATGAAGATGTCTCAATTACCTTATGCACCTGCAGTGGGTAGTATGATATTATTTATGTTTTATATGAGACCATAAATTGCACATGTAGTGGGAGAGGTTAGTTGGTATGTGGATAATTAAATACGGGAGCATTGGAACATATAAAAGAAGACCCCTAGATACATCATGGAGATCTCATATTCTGTATTATGTTATTGAGGATCAAATTTCACTATTAGAGCCTACACATATTTAGATTTTCTATGTTATTATGACCAATGAAAATACACTTTGGGTTTTGTGTTTAATTTTATAGGATTATTTGTGAGTTAGAATTCAAAGTTGTAGTCTGTTATATATTTATCCATGACTAAGGTAGTGTACATGAAAACTACATAGGCTTGAAATGAAGTGATTTAGATGTGAAGGTTTCCAGAGGATCCCATACAATGACAAAAGTATATCCAATTATTTTGGGACAATCATAGAACATTTAAAATTAAAAGTAATCTATATTTTCATTTCAAGATAAAGCACACTATGGTATAATATCACATTGTTCGAGATGTGGGGGAGGAAGGAAGAGTGGATATGCAGAATATTTATATTGAAGAAAATTAGGATAATTTTATGATGAATTTTATTAACTTTGTTGAGTTAATATAGTAAAAGCCCACAATCGTAACCATAGATATAATAGGAACATGGTTTGAAGATAGAAATGATTTGTGGAAATATTATTGGTTCCCAATCAGATATCCTAGTGTGATATAGATTGGCATTTGTTTCTCACAAATAGTTTCACCCCCTTGATTTTTCAAAGTTGGGTAGTGTGGTTAGCGGGATGGGTGGAAAAACTAACCCATGGAGTTAAATATAGGAAGAAGATATAGTAAGGGCCTTTCCTATAAAAGGAAGTGCACTTTGACTGTTTTAGCATCATCACCTCAAGTATTGAGCTTCCTATTTCAACATTTTGAGTGTTGTATTTTGTGATGTGCATTATACACTACTCAAGAGAGTTAATTACATGGATATTTTTCTTATAATATAATGAGAGTGTGTTTAGCCTATTTTACCATAGTGATATCATTCTATTTTTCTATGGTTTTTTACCCGTCTTTATTTGCGGGGTTTTCTATGTTACATCTATTGTTCATTTTTTATTCATTTTTACTTTACATTAATCTCAAAATTATCACATCATGAAAGGGAAAATAATATTTTATCCCAATCACAGCCTTACTAAATATTTTTTTATCAGATTCTATAAAAAATTGTGGGTTGTGCTATGAGGTAGCCCACTTTCAATGAAGTAATTGAGTTGTATGGAAATAATTTTGTTTCTCAAAATTACAGAAAAAAAAATTAACATGTTTATTATTATAAAAATAGTAGGAAGAATCAAGAAAACACAAATAATACAAATATTGTAATGATTTCTCATATTTGGATGTGTAACATGCTGATTCTAACAAACCATAAACAAAGAACGATAGAATAAAAAGTACATATTCATGTAATCATTTGCAATAGATAACATGCTAATGAGAATATATATAAACAGTTTGATATTAATACTAATAAGTACCAAGACCTATTAGAGATAACAGACTCAAACATAACCGAGATGTAAATAGAAAAGATTAACATAAAGTAGTAATCAAATCATAAAGAGGACGATAGGTTTTTGACATTATATATCTATGTGGCCTATATGCATGGTGCTGGGGTATCAAGATTACACTATAAAAAATTCAGATTATAAAAGATAGGTGATAAATAGTGAAACATAACCATATAAGAAAAAGACACATGAGGAAAATATCCAAAGTTCATGTTCTTGAAATTCCATGACTCACAGTAGAACCAAGTTGGGCATTCATCATATATTGTGCACCTTGGAAAAACTCAAACAACACATGCAACATAGAACCAAAGAATAATATAATACAAGGAATAAATAACTGATAGAAAAGAATAAGAATACCATACTAAGGCCCCTTACTAGGGTTAAATCTCTCCTATGTGTTTTGATAGAGCCTCTATGTAATTAGGACTTTTTGTTAGAGTCATCGAGAGTTTACTCCTATATAATCATTATTTCCATCTAGGTAAAAGGAACACCAAGGAACACTAGGACCTCATCAGAGCTCCTCCCCAAGAATAAATTAAGATGATCAAAACTAATCTAGATCACTATTTCTTCTTTGGAATGTCATGGAATCCCACCGTGCTCCTTCATCTACTCTTCTCCCTCGAGGAAAACTAGTGCTCCCAAAACCATGGAGATTTTTCGCCCAACTAAATTTCCACATGTGGAGATGTAGATTCCAAATAGAGGAGTCATTCTAGTAGGGGTAGAGGAATACTAGAGCATATAACCAAGGATATGAAAAATCTAGATAACTATCCCAACATAACAACTTAAAAAACAAAATAAGGACATATGAAATTAGAGGATGAGCTATCAAGGGTCACCCATAGATCAAGCCGATCCGTTTCACAAAGAATGAAAAATGGGAGGAATCGAAAACCATAGGATCATAATGATCAATGGATCAACATCAGGTCTGAGGATGTCATAGATAAAATGGGAAATCGGACCAAGGCTAATGGCACATGCCCAATGTATAAACCGAACAAAAGTCCCATATGAACTAATAAAAGAATCTCAAGCTCAATAATACATAAATACAATAAATAAAAATACCATAAATTAAATGAAAATGAATATTATGACAAGTAAAAAAACAATGTGTAACACCCCGAATTTTGGGTATCATATAATGATGATATTTTTCATTTACTTTTTTTAAATCCCTTTTAACTAAACAAAAACATAAAGGATAAACATAAGGCTCTTTATTTAAATAAGAACACCATAGTGTCTATAATACACCGAGATCAAAAGAGTAATCATGCTAACCAAATATACCTATTAAAAACCATATCAGAACTACTGGAAGACCCCCAATCACCACAACGAGGCCCAGTAAGTAAAGGAGACCCTTCAAGTCAACTAAATAAAAAAACATCACCATTGTGATCATAGAAACCATGCTGAGTATTAGCGGAATGGGAAGCACCATCTTCATCCTTTTTAGTTTTGGGACACCATAAGGTTTTGTTTTATAGGACACTTTTTTGGACCATTTCTCTAGTGACCATTGGAAGCTAACAGCTATAATGAAATAGTCATTGGACCTTGTTAGGGTAAGTGAGCCTATTTAAATAATAATTTGTTTCCAAATAATTGAGTTATGATTAAGGTTATAATTAAACCATCATTTATGAACTATTAAAGGATATGGTGTAAAACATCATTCACCCTTAAGTGATTTTGAAAAGAATTAAGGAATTAAAAACACTTTACGAATTTTTCAAATACATTGTAACAATTTTCTTTTCTTAAATAATGTTATAAACTATGTTTAAGTTTTTCAAATTAAATTATGTTTTCATTGAACTATGTTTTCAAGGATACTAGTATATAAATTATAATGTAGGTATATTAAAATTTATTATTCGTAACATTTTGATTTAAAAAAAGGCGTTTAGTATTTTTAATTTTAGAAATAATTCTAACTAAAACATATTTAATTTGTATTCATTAATGTTTAAGAATATAAAATTCTTTATAGTTTTAATAAATGGATTGTTTCCTCTACTTAAAACGTTTTTAGTGTTTCTTTTTCAAAAAACATTGCCTACTAGTGCCAGCCCTTTTTGGCTAGGGCCGAGGGAGGTATCTCACATTATGTGGCTGAGCCTGACCCTTAGCCACAAACCAAGGCTAGCCCGAGCTCAGGAAGAGGTTCCCCGAAGGGTGCTTGGGAGTGAGCAGGAGCGCATAGGCACACCAGTGCGGGCGTGAGGCTGTAGTGGGGTCTGGGTAGGCCAAGACTGCGGGCTAGAGCCCATGTATAGGGGATCATTTGTGGGTGCTGTGTGATTTCTAAGCACTCATTGGGAGGCCTAGAGTTATAAGGGAGGCGAAACCGCTCTTTGTTACGATGTGGGAAGCAGTTTTTCACGCAATATGTGATCTAGACCATTGGATCGCATCACACGCGATCTGGGCCGGTGTTTTAAATCCCACACTCGAGCCTCAGCGTCTGCCTCTCCCTCCTCAGATTTTGTCAACCGTTCGATCTAGCATGATGTAATCATGGCCATTCATGGTTTTTAAATTTCAACGTCGAACATAGACCGTATAATGAAAATTAGATCTAATCTAAGCAGTTCAATTCTTTTAAAACAACGTACACATATCATCCCTTGGATCGATGTAGGGATCGATCTGGACCGTCCATTTTTCCTAGAATCTCCCCTAACCACTTCTTCTTCTTCCTCCGTGAATGGGTTACACTAGTAACCCTACCCTATGGAACACCCCTCATTTTCATCACCTCTGACCACCAGGGACCCCCATGTATCCTCATTTTTATCAAGCACGACACCCCCCATTGAATTCCATGCAAGTGGGTAAGTTTTTGTATGCAATGTGATGTGTGAGATTTTGTATATAATTGAATGAGACCTCTCAGTTCTTCTATCCCATTCAAGTCTCCAGTGAGCCCGACCAACCCTCCCTGAAGTCCTCATTTCCCTGGTTTTTAATGTAAGTGTTTTTATTTGTTCCTTGTTTTTCTATGTTGAGAATATATACACATATATATTCGAATATATAGATATATATTAACCTTACAGTTCAGTCCAAATGTTCTTAAATGTTGAACCTAGGCCTTCAGGTTCTCTTGCATTAAAATAGCTTAAAGAATGTAAGGATTATACCTGGACTCATTTTGTTGTTTTGAAAATACATATATACTTATGGTTATATATATATATATATATGTCAGTTATATGTAGGAATGGGCATGACCTTTCTACTTCGCTTATATATATGATGTTTGTGTATAATTGTTCATGCGCTGCACATTTTCACATACACTTAATTTCATATTTAAATAGTAAATAAATTTTGAAAATGTTATATATATGATCGGGTTTTTATAAAATATTTTTTTTCTTGGTTTTAATAAACAAAATTTTATGACTAAGGGCATGACCTGCCCTATTTAAAGCGTTTTTGATCTAATATTCATTGGGTATTAACACAAATGAGTGTGCCAATATTTCTGTTTGAGTTCGGGTACATACATATATTTTATATATTGCATGAACCTTGATTTCAGTTGTTAAGGTCCTTACACATTAAGTCTTTAGTATAGGTGGGGTTTTAAAAACATAAGAAATAGGGATTTAAAAAAAACTTTTATCCACATTTAAGAGTAACTTATATGTTTCCCCTATCTTTTAAATGATGTTGCTAATAGTGATGATTCATTCTTTCTATCATGGAAATTATTTAGTATAATGAAAAGGCTTAACAATATTGAATGTTTTAGCATGTGAAAGCTCAAAACCCTTCTTGAGATTTTTGTTTGACCTTGTAATTAATTGGAAGATAAACTTTTAGAATTTCAAGAACTAACTTGCATGTGATAAATTCTAGTTTTTTGTTCTTTCATTACCTTAGATGTCAATGTATGTGCAATAATCTTCCTTTCTTCTTTCCTTTTAATAGTGGTCATATGATTGTTAGATTGGTTTTTAATCATCTAGATTCATGTCTCACTTATAAGACATGTAAATTCAACTACTATGACCAACTAGGAATGAACTATTCATGGTAGTATGGGGAAACTTGAATATACAACACCGTTTAAGTAAAGTATTGATTTATATGGATCACATGAAAGTAAAGACATATTAAGGGTGCACCCTAATAGCGATCCAATGTATTGGGTAAAGAAATAATCTCTAGAGATTACAAGCTTCACGATACCCTGGTGAAGTACCTCAGTAATTTTTCTTTATTGACACCTTGGGGAAGGACCTCCGTGATATGTTCGTGAGTGTCTAAATTTAATGTTGAAGCCACATATTCAAGTCATGCTACAAGTTATTTTCAAGATGATATGCCTAATCTTTCAATACTCTTGCCCTTATGTTTTTATTAAGATCATATTGATGTCAAAAGTAAAAGTTTGGGGCATGAATCATGTACAATAGTAAAAAAACATATGAAATTGATGTTTTTTTCCTTCATGCACAACACTGATTAAGTATTACTATTAACAGTTTATGTTGTGCCTAATCATTCATACGTTATACTTGTTTAGGATATCTTTTACTAACCCTTTTTGAAAATGTCCTAATTGATTCATGTATTCCATGAAAATATTAGTTGAACACTTTTATGTTATGTTATATGTGTTACATTTTTCTATAAGGGAATGTTCCTTGAATTAGTTTTTAAAAAATTCTTTCAAAAGTTTCGTTGGTTTATTTTAAACCCCTTACTGGGCATTCTTATGCTCACCCTACGTTTTAAATTTTAAATTTTTAGGTAACCGCTTTTATCTGATGAAACATTTATGAAGTTACTGGTTTCCCAGAGACCGAACCGAACTTAATCCTCTGTATGGAATGTGATTTGTGTTTATTAGTTCATGTTTCTATTTTAAAATGACACATTATGTTCAAAAGGAACTGTCTCTTGGTTTTTCTAGGGTCAGTTCTTCACAGTCTGTATCAGAGGATTCAGTTTGGATAACCATGGAAATCCAGAATTGAATCGAACAAAAATATATTTCAGCATTACTAAAAATGAGTTTTCTTAATTTTAAGATGGAAAATGTAGGTACTAATCTTTTTCTCCTTCCAATGAGGCCTTAGAAACCATAATTTACATAGCCATATATGATGCTTTTATAAACTATGTCCATATCCGTATGTCGTGCAAACATCTCTATGATGTGTCCAACTCTCCCAGAGTACTTCAACTCTACTGAAGAGAGGGTCTGGAATACATCCTTATAATGCAAGACCGATTTCTATCTTACACATGACGAGGGAAGTACTACGAGAGAATTTGTAGATGCTTCACTGTAGCGGAAGGCATCTCATCCTTCACGACTTCCCAATAGGCTGCTGTAGAGGGAGATCTCCTTGTATCATACATGTGTCAAGTATTATCCTATAGCCGTTTTGATCTAATGATGGACTTCATTATCCTTGAATACAAATCCTCTCATCTTGTGTACAGAAAACAAGTACATAGGGATGTCTCACAGTTGTACACCCCACATATCAGACTATAGAGATTCCATATGTTCTCCCACGACATCGAACCTGATTGCTCAGGATACATATAGTTTAGGGAGATAAAGAGTTTTGATCTTGTCTTGGGAATTCGTGTGTTAGGGATCTGGGGAAACCATTAGCCCCATTTTACGTTTTGCACCAGTAGTTATATAAATAACATATTTTTTATCTCTTCATTCTTATTTATTTACTTTTTTTATATTTTTGGATGGATTTCAAGTGATTGAACTGTCATCTTAAACTTTCAGATGGAAGGAAAAACCCACATGTTATCTCTTCCTACTAAGATACTGGATATTATTGAAATAAAAACCTCTGAATATGAGTATCATCCCTTTGAAAACCTGCAAGGAACGTGTAAGAAATTGTTTGAGGTGACAAATGGTCCGGGGATTCTCTGCACCTATCAAGGGAATGCTCTCATCTACAACCGCATAGACTCAACACAATTGGTCGAGTGTAAGCGAAGACGAAAAGACCACGAATGGATCTTTCTGTGTTTTACCCTAGGCCAGAACTACATGGCCAGAGTAAAATCTCAAGAGGGTGCTTTAGAGGGAAACCCTTATGCGACCTACATGTACCAACTCCTCAGTGTTAGCATATACGAAAATGTCTATAACTTAGATGTTCTCGATCAATACATAATTTTGAAAGTTCTTCGTACATTGGTCCATATGGACATTTCCAAACTTTGTACCATTCGAGCCTCCCTCCCGAAGCCCGAGTGTTCGGTGCATGAGTTTAACCCCTTCTGCCCGATGTTTATCTGATACATAGAAATAGAGGAGTTGAGCATCAATTTGGGTGTTCCGTTGAATTCACCTGAGGATTCTCTACGATGGGGGATATGGTAGGAACAACTGAGAGCTTCCTCTTAGAAAGTTTGTATGAAAGGAATTGTGGGGACCCAATTCATTGATGGGGGGAGTAATGTAACACCCCGAATTTTGGGTAACATATAATGACGATATTATGCATTTAATTTTGTTAAATCCCATTTAATAGAACATAAATTTAAAGGATAAACATAAGGCTCTTTATTTAAATATGAACACCGTAGTGTCTACAATACAACGAGATCTAAAGTGTAATTATGCTAACCATATATACCTATAAAAAACCCTATCAGAAGTACTTGAAGACCACCAATCACCACAACAAGTCCCAGTATGTAAAGGAGATCCTTCGAGTTATCTAAAGAAAAAAACATCACCACTGTGATCATAAAAACCATTATGAGCCTTAGCGGAATGGAAAGCCCCATATTCTTCCTTTTGAGTTTTAGGACACCGTAAGGTTTGGTTTTATAGGACATTTTGTTCGACCAATGCTCTAGTGACCATTGGAAGTTAACAGTTATAAAAAAAAAGTGGTTGGACCTTGTTAGGATAAGTGAACTTATTTAAATATTTATTAGTTTCCAAATAATCGAGTTATGATTATGGTTATAATTAAATCGTCATTTATGAACTCTAAAAGGATATGTTGTAAAACATCATTTCACCCTTAAGTGATTTTGAAAAGAATTAAGGAATTCAAAGCACTTTGTGAATTTTTCAAATACAATGTATCGATTTTCATTTCTTAAATAATGTTATAAACAATGTTTATTTTTTTCAAATTAAATTATGTTTTGATTGAACTACATTTTCGTGGATACTAGTAAATAAATTATAATGTAAGTTTATTAAAATTTCCTTTTCGTAACTTTTTGAGTTAAAAAAAGGGGTTTAGTATTTTTAATTTTAGATATAATTATAACAAAAACAAGTTTAATTAGTATTCATTAATGTCTAAGAATATAAAATTCTATATTTTTTTAATAAATTTGTTGATTCCTCTTCTTAAAACTTTTTTTAGTGTAGCTTTTTCAAAAACAATTGGCCAAGTAGGGCTAGCCCTTTTTGGATAGGTCCGACAGAGGCAACTCGAATGAAGTGGCTGAGCTTGACCCTCAGCCCCAAGCCAAGGCTAGCCCGAGCTTGGGCAGTGGTTCCCTGAAGGGCGCTCGGGATTGAGCAAGAGCACATAGGCACACCAGTGTGGGTGTAATGACATGTCAGGGTCTGGGTAGGCCAAGTCCTTCGGGTAGGAGCCCATGTATAGGGCCCCCTTAGTGGGTGTTGTGTGATTTTTGAGCACTCATTGGGAGGCCCCGGGTTATATGGGATGCAAAAACCGCTCTGTGTTTCGATGTGGGAAGCAGTTTTTAGGAAAAACATGATCTGGACCGTTGGATCATGTCGCGCGCGATCTGGGCCTTTTTTTCTGATCCCGCGCTTGACCCTCATCGACTGCATCATTCTTAGTGGTTTTTTTCATCAATTTGATCTGGCAGGATCTAATCGTGGTCGTTCGAGGTTTTTAAATTGTCGCTTCAAACAAAGACCATCTGATGAAACTTAAATCTAATTTAAGCCTCTCAATTATTTTAAAATAACAGACACATCTCATCACTTGGATTGACATTGGGATCGATCTGGACCGTCCATTTTTTTCTGACATTTCCCCTAACTGCGTCGTCTTCTTCCTCTATGCATGGGTGACACCAGTAACCCTACCTTATGGAACACCTCTCATTTTCTTAACCTCTGGCCTCCAGGAAACCCCCATGTCTCCTCATTTTCTTCAAGCACGACACCCCCCGTTGAATGCAATGCAAGTGGTACATTTTTGCGTGGAAGGTGGTGTATGAGATTTTATATATAAATAACCGGGACCACATGGTTCTTCTCTTCCATCCAAGTCTCCACCAAGCCCAACCAACCATCCCTAAAGTTCTTCTTTCTCTGGGTTTTAAAGTAAGGGTTTTTAGTTTTGAATTATTTTTCTTGTTTGAGAATATATACACTTATATATTCAAAAAATATATATATTTTTTAACCTTACTGTTCAGTCCAAACGTTCTTAAATGTTGAACCAAGGACATCGAGTTCTCTTGCATTCAAATAACTTAAAGAATGTAAGGATTATACCTGGACTCATTTTGTTGTTTTGAAAATACATATATACTTTTGGTTATATATATATACGTTGGTTATATACAGGAATGGGCATGACCTTTCTACTTTGGTTATATGTTTGATGTTCGTGTATAATTATTCATGCAATGCGCATATTCACATACACGTAATTTAATATTTAAATAATAAATAAATTTTGAATCTTTTATATATATGATCAGGTTTTTATAAAATTATTTTTTTTTAGGTTTTCATAAACAAATTTTTTTATTTAAGGGCTTGACCTGCCCTATTCAAAATGTTGTTGAACTAATATTCATAGGGGATTAACAAACATGGGAGTGCCAATATTTCATTTTGAGTTTGGGTATATACATATATTTTATATATTGCGTGAACCTTGATTCTAGTTGTTAAGGTCCCTATACATTAAGTCTCGAGTTTAGGTGTAGTTTTAAAAACATATGAAAAAGGGTGTTAAACAAAACTTATATCCACATTTTAGATTAACTTTTTTGTTTTCCATATGTTTTAAATGATGTTGTTTATGGTGAAGATTCATGCTTTCTATCATGGACATTATTCAGTTTGATGAAAAGGCTTAACAATATTGAATGTTTTAGCATGTGCCAGATGAAAATGCTCTATGAGATTTTTGGTTAACCTTGTAATCAATTGGATGATAAAATTTTAGAATTTCAAGAACAAACTTGCATGTGATAAATTCTAGTTTTCTGTTCTTTCTGCACCTTAGATTTCAATGTATGTGCCATAATCTGCCTTTCTCATTTCCTTTTAATAACGATCGTATGATTGTTAGCTTGGTTTTTAATCATATAGATGCCTTTCTCACATATAAGATATGTAAATTCAACTATTATGACAAACTATGAATGAACTATTCAAGGTGGTATGGGAAATCTTGAATATACAACCCCGATTAAGTAAAGTATTAATTTATGTGGCTCACATGAAAGTAAAGACATATTAAGGGTGCGCCCCGATAGCGCTCCAATGCATTGGGTAAAGAATTAATCTCTAGAGATGACAAGCTTCACGATATCCTGGAGAATAAACTCAGTAATTTTTCTTTATTGACACGTTGGGGATGAACCTCAGTGATATATTCATGAATGTGTAAATGAAATATTGAAACCACATAATCATGTAATGTTACAAGTTCATTTCAAGATGATATGCCTATTCTTTCACTACTCTTGACCTTATGTTTTTATCATATTCTTATTGATGTCACAAGTAAATGTTTGGGGCATGATTCATGTAAAATAGTAACCAAAATATGAAATTGATGTTTTTTCCTTCACACACAACTCTGATTAAGTATTACTCTTAATGGTTTAATTTGTTCTTAAACATTCATATTACATACTTGTTTAGGATATCTTTTACTACCCCTTTTTGAAAATGTCCTAATTGATTCATGTATTCCTTGAAAATCTTAGTTTAGCACTTTTATGTTATGTTACATGTGTTACAGTTTTCTATAAGAGAATGTTCTTTGGATAAGTTTTTAAAAAATGCTTTCAAAAGATTCAATGGTTTTTTTAAACCTCTTACTGGGAATTCTTATTCTCACCGTACGTTTTGAATTTTAAATTTTTAGGTAATAGCTTTTATCAGATGAAACATTTCTGAAGTTACCGGTTTCCCAGAGCCCGAACCGACCTTGATCCTTTGTATGGGACGTGATGTGTGTTTATCAGTGCATATTTTTGTTTTAAAACGAAACATCATGTTCTGAAGGCACCGACTCCTTGTTTTTCTAGGGTTGGGTCTTAATATAATGAATGAAATTAAAATCATTTAATTTACAATATTGAGTGAATAAAGTTCAAAAATCTCCACCTTTTAGATGAAAAACATTAATATAAACACCTGATGTCCCTACATCACCTATAACACCCCAAGATTTTATAGTATGTCACTTCTTAAATAAATTCATTTTCTTTGATATATTATGTTGTATTCAACAACAAAATATAA
The DNA here is from genome assembly GCA_963277665.1 of Viscum album. Taxonomy (NCBI): domain Eukaryota; kingdom Viridiplantae; phylum Streptophyta; class Magnoliopsida; order Santalales; family Viscaceae; genus Viscum; species Viscum album. The sequence continues at coordinate 953,971,311 of OY728148.1, read as the reverse complement.
TTATGCTACACACACCAGTGAGTTGGCTTGCACTACATGCAAGACCAAGTTTTACCAAACAACAATATATTATTAAAATTTTATTTTTTAATATAATTAGAAATAACCAAGACATTAAGTTAGTGGTTATGAATAGTATTAACTAACTTATGAAAATATATGGCTGAATTCATTGGTTCTAAATTAATTAAAAATGAATATAGTAACCAACTGAATATATATGAGATGTTTTTTTTAAACAATTTTTATGCTCACAATGTCATTTTATTCTAATAAATTAAATTATTTACTATTATTGAATGATATTAATGAAATATATATTTTATATATAAAATAAAATATTTTTGATATTCATATAATATATTTGAGAGGAATAAGATAATAACTAACCCAATATTACACATAAAACCTATTTTTTTATAAAAACAGTTTTATCATCTTTTAATGGAGAACCTATTTTAAATCCAATTTTTGACAATATTTTGAATTATATTTGAAAAAATAAACTTCATCTTTTAAATATAAATATAAAATTTTACTTAAGTTAAATATTTGGTATTTTTTCTGAAAAGTTTCATTTTTAATGAATAGGGAAAAATACTAAATTTTAATTCAAAACAACTTTTTTCATCAAAGTAATTTAAAGTGTTAAATTATATTATTGAATGTTTTTAAAATATAAATAGATTATTTTTATCATTTAATAAAATTTCAGTTATTTTAATCAATTTTATAATTAATTTAGATATAAAAATGTTTCAATCTTTTGCAGGTTTAAACATTAATAACTGGTTTTCTCACGCCGTCAACAAGATTAATTTTAAATTAATTACTACAAATTCTATGTTTTGAATTATTAAAAATGGATTCTATATTTGGAATTAGTGGGTCCAAATTATGTAAAAAGTTTTCTTTTATTTTTGGTTGTATGAATTGTAAAATTTAGTAATATTTTAATTACCACAGTTAAGGGTAAATTAGGTAATTATAGATATAAATGATATTATAAAATTACCCCAAAACTTGTTGTAATTTCATTTAATGAGTGGTTTTCTACTAGAACCATCATTAGGACGAAATTATAATATTTTTAAGCCACTTGGATGAGAATACGACATTTATTATATTTTATTTAAAGATAAGATAAAAATGTCATACTCATGTTTTTAATAAGTATTACATTTTTAATGCATGGTTATAGAAAAGATACATTAGACTATACATATTCATTTGAAAGATAATAATTTTTTCTTCATCATGATAGTTTATTTAAATTTTTTTAGGAAGAAATAATTTAATTAAATGATTTCATAATAATGAGGTAGAAATTGTTTAATTAATGGAAATAAAGAATAAATGATATTAAAAAAATTAAAATCAATAACATTTGGCATAATTAATGACATCCCTGGATTTTATAGATAATATAGAAATGTTAGTGATATATTATAAGTTGTAGTTCGAAGTTATCATGAAGTTAGGATATTTTTTAAAAAGAAAAATATTTAATAGTATCAAAAATGAAAAAAATGATTCTTTAAAAAAATATTATTTTATTAAATGATATAAAATTCATAAAAAAAAATAATTTTTTCCAAATAACTACAATAAGGTTAAATATGTCATAAATTAGCCATTTGGGGTTCGTTTATAATTTTATAGTAACTATATTAACCCTAAAGAGTAAAAAAAGTTGTCATGGTAAGTGTTAAATGGTTTAACTAAGGGTTAAAGACAATTTATAAGGTTAACATTGTGACCTAAACATTTATAAAATTTATGTTCTAAGAGTATTTAGACCCATACTCATCTTAGGAATTAAATAACTCACTTTTATAACACTTTTTATTAAAAAAATAATATATATTAATTTAATATTTTGGGAGTTTGCTAAAATGCCCCACCTAAATTATAAATGGGAAATTTCTCCCTCACTTCCTTACACCAATTTTAACCTTCTAGATAGACCAAACCCTACACATTTATATTCTTAACATCCATATACACATATTATAGGTTCTGGTATTCTTAGAAAACTAACCCCAACATCGCTAAGAGGATATCTGTAGAGACCCAACCCCAGAAGGCCTAAAGACGGTGTCTACTACTATTGCATTGACATGATTACAAGGAATTAAATCCCAAAGGACAGAGAGTTTAGTAGTCTTGATAAAATAGATATATACATGAGAAAATAGTAAACTAATTACTAAATATTTTTCTTCTTCTTTCTAAGTAAATAGCTTTGAGGATAACTCTAATCTAGTTAGTAAACCCTACATATCTTTCATAGTATGTTTCTTGGATTCCTAGGTAAATAAATATAAAAAGGGTGATATAAAATGATTAGTAAGTTCAAAATATAGTATAAGAAATAAATAATCAATGAGAATAATAATTATGAAATTTTAAATAATAGAATTCACATGCCATATAATCAATAAACTGAGAAATAGGTATATAAACAACATGACAAGGTAATAAATGAAAACACACGACTTTAAAATAAATATATAAGAAAAAAGAAATATGGTAAGGTAAGAAACTAAAACACATACTATATAAATAATTATAAATGAAATATATCCATAGATATGTTGAAACAAAATATCATGGATGAGTAATAAATGAAACTAAATTAGGTAAATTCTTTCTTATTGGACGTCATGTATAAGGCACATGAAAACCTATACCATCGAGACCATTCACATGACGATTTAAAATATTCTAATTTGCACAAATAATTTGTCTCATGAGAACTTATTGATGCATTTAGGATCTATATAATGTTCAGTTTCCTCCCGTCATTTATTTTCCAAATTATTCCTCAAATTGAATAATCAAAATAAATAATATGCCTTATCAAATATTTGTATTGAATAAATAAGACCAAATTATCAATATTTTATGAAATAAAAAAATATATATCAAAGTAAACATCATATGTAAAATGGTATCTAGTTTATGAAATAGTATCATACATGATGAATGAAATGGATAATTAGGGGTAAATTAAATGTTCAATGATCAAAGGACAATGAGTATTTCAAGGGGAATAACAAATAATTCAAGGAAATGAATGTGAATACTATCCTTAGAAAAATCAATAATTAACCATTCAATGGATGAATACAGATGATATCATTACAAAAAAAAATCATTAGTGGAGTAAAAATAAAGGGTTCACTACTACAAAATAGGCCTTTAAAAGTGCTAGAATAGTCCTTTATCAATTCTAATGAAACAATGACAATATGAGCGTGGATAAAAGATCATAACTTTATCAGTGCTAAAAAACATTGTTAAAGTCCCCCTTTAACAATGTCAAAAAAAATTGTTAAATGTTTCCTTTAACAACACTTTTTTTAGTGATGTTAATGGGGGCCTTTAATAACATTTTTTTATTGATGATAAAGGCAGCACTATTAAAGGGGGTAAAATTAATTTATTTTTGGACACTTATGAGCTTGACCCCCTTTATCAGTGCTTCCACTAACCCTTTAATAGCGATCCACCCCCTTTATTTGTGCTTTTCCTCCGACACATTTTATCATCACTTTTTGATTTTCTATCCCTATGTACATCTTCATGGATTCAAACCCTACACCTCTCCTTCAAAGATGGAACACCATAACCACTACACTATCTTATTCTGATGTCTATTTAATGATATTTCTGTTTATATATATATATATATATATATATATATATTTTAAAACACCTTTATACAATACATATGTGTGTGTGTGTGATATATATATACTTATATTTATTAAAATATATTATATATTATATTCATTTATATATAATATAATAGAATATAAATATATATCTCTTTATTAATACACAGATTTGTATATGTATATAAAATGTAAAAATGAATAGATATTATTTTAAATACATCTTTAGAATATGTATTTATTTACATATATTAGAATATACATTTTTTATAAATATGTTGATATATGTATTTATATGAGTGATTTATTATAAGTAAACATAAGAGACATTCATATATTTAATTATAAGTAACATTAAATTATGAAAAATGATAAAATTTAAAAACAATAATATCGATATAAATGTAATACATAGGAATAAAATATGTCACCACCAAAAAAGGCTATAAGAACCCTTTAAAATAGGTTGAAAATCCATCGAATGTCAAAAAATCAGTGTACCCTGACTAAAAACTATATTTTTTAGATCTTATGAGATTTTATGGCCTCTAAACAAGTGATAGAGGTTCACCATTTTCACTAAGGGTGTAGATATCATCAAAAAATTTGATTTGATGTGTGGTATAGCATAAATGGACACCCAGATCAAAAGTTATCACTGATTGAAGTTTGAGTTACGTTTTCAACTTATTTTAGATATTTTATTATTTTTTTTATTTTCTATCTTCAATTTGATATTAAATGACTATTAATAGGAAATAATAAGAAAATTATTAATTAAAAATATTTTTTATTTATTTTGTAATCCATTTTCACAAAATATCTTATACATTAAGTGTAAATTTCTATTTAGCTTATCTAAACCATATTTTAAAAAATTTATATTATATTTATAACATTATTAATATATTAATATAATATTGTTGATGAAATTTTTTTTAACTATACGTTTATTAGTGATACTAAAAAAGCATTGATAAGGAGGGTTCTTTATCAGTGCTTCTAAAAAAGTGCTGATAAGGACCCCCCTTTAAGAGTGTTTTTTTACAAGTGCTATTAAATGATCTCATTTATCAGTGATTTTTTAAAATTGATGATAAAGGTAGCCCTTTAACAATGTTTTTTTATCATTATTAAAGTCCTAATTTAATGGTGTTTTTAGCACTGACAAAGGGGGTCTTTAATATCATTTTCAGCTAGCACTGTTAAAGCCCTAGTATTGGATAAACCTAGTTTTGTAGCAGTTTCTATAGATGTTGATGAATAGAAATACAATAAAATGATCTTTAAAAAAAATTGGGGAAAATATACTATGATTATGAAAACCTTTTGGAAAAAATTTTCTATGAAATTCACTTTGGAAAAAATTTTCTTTTTAAAGTAACCTTTCAGACATGAAAGGGAAGCTTCAAAGAAATGATGATAGGTAAATCCGTCCTTATCGTGCGAGGTAAAAGAACATTCTATTTGCACATTAAAAGGTTATAAAAATACATTGTTAGAAAATAGAAAAGAATATTACTTTTAAAACAATAGTAAAAGATAAAAAAGATAAAAATGTATTTACCAAATCATTTTAAAAATATTTTTGAAAACATTTTATTAAAACATGATTTTTAAAAGAAAACATCTTCTCCAACTAAAGAGATAAATAATGTTGGGTTTTCTTAAAAAAAATTATAAATCATTTTCAGTACTAAAGAGTGTAAAAATGGTACTAATACTTCAAAATATTCATGAATAACTAGATAATAATGAATGGATTTGTTGAATAGTTTTTATAAAATTTCCACTAATGGAAGTTCTATTGCAAGATCATTAGTACTATTCTTGAGGAAAATAATCTTTAAACATCCTAAGGTGTCCCATACAAATTTGAAAATTTTTAAATCATAACCCTCATGAAGGAATAATATTGAATGGAATTTTAAAATACAATGATGATAAAATAATTCATGATTTTATATATCAAAATTGGTAGTATATACACCACACAAAATAATCAAATTTTGAATATGACATTTATCTCACAGATGTAAAAAGTGAGATGAGAATCCATTACCATGAGATTCCTTTTGGGTGAAAATCCTTCCACTTCTTGTATAATAAACTTATTTTAATTTTATAATTTATTGAGAAAATTTTTCATGTTTATAATTATTTTTATTTCACTTTATACTATGTTTTATACAACTAATTGAAAAATTCAGTTTACATTGGGTGTTTAGAACAAATTCAGATTATGTGTCAAAAACAACATTGGTAGGTCAACTATGGTTAAAGGGGTCATTATATAACATCACCAAAATAATAATCATGAAATAATAATCATATTTTTTCATTAATTATGCATTTAAAATTAATCATTAAATATTGTTATGAAAAACGAACCAACGTTACAATCATGGAGATGGTAGGTTGTATGTATGCATGAGTAATGCTCTTATTTTTAAATGATTGTTATGGAGAGAAGGTAAGTAACACCATATCATTCCAAAATGATCATATATCATAAATAACATATTATTAAATCATATATACCTTTATATAGAATTATTGTGATGTAATATGAATCACATCGTGCTGAGGAGATGGTAGTCCATGTGTTTACAAACGACGTTATCACTTTTTAAGTGTGTAAAAGTGTAATAAGGAAAATGATATATATATATATATATATATAGTATATATACAGAAAAATAATTATTTCATTAATATAATATAATGTTTTTTGTCACATATTTTTAATTATAATCATCATTTATACATTCCATGGATCATGTGAACAAATCACATCGAGTTGAGGGGGCAGTAATCCACACTTCCTCAAACAAAGTTATCTTATTAAAAAAATTGAAAGTATTAAAGGTATGTGTTATAAAAAAATTTAAGAAGTATAAATAAATAATAAATATCATATATATTATTTATAAACAGTGTGTCTATCATAATTGCCAACCATGAATGTTGGTAAAGTAAAATGAACAATCATCATTTCAGGAGTTAGTAGTTTGACGTACACAGAAACAGTATGTTCATTACCCATTAGATGGAAGTGTGTGTAATTGTAGGTATAACCATTAGGATAAAAAAATAATAGTATATTATGGATAATTTTGTTGTTATATAATAATATAATAATAATATATGAGGGGTTGGAGAACGGAAATAAAACTAGAAATCCTGAGAGATGACATTACCTCTTAATCGGGTAACTACTTTTGGTTTCAACCAAAAGGATTCCTTGTAAGGCTTTATACTAAAATGGAGGCTTATAGTTCTAGTGGAGGGATGTTGGGAAGCTATATGAGATGATATTTTTCAAATCTAAGTGGTTTGAGATGTGTCAAGAATAAGGAGAGGTGGCGGCCTTTTATATGGGAGGAAAAGGACTCACTTGGTCTTTTGAAATAAAGTTAGGTGTACCCATGTTTTAACAAAAATAAATGTCAGAAAAAACCATCCAAACTCAATAATGGAAGGTTAATTTCCTAATTATGTCCAATAAATTGGTTTTGGAGATGTTTCTATGTCATTTGGCCCCTTAATTTAAATGTTTAGTCCTTTATTAAGCTTAATTTTACCTTAATAGTTGTAAATAATTTTAATTACTTTAACTAACATTTTTATAAAAAACAAATTTGGTCTTATTAGAAATTAGAAATTATTTTTATTCCAAATATGGAATCAATTTTTCCAAATTCACATCACAGAAGTGGTAGATATTAATTTAAATTTAATCCTGAATATGGGACAACAAAGCATGTTTTTAAGGTAAAAAGGTATGAAAGTTTTCTATTTTTTATAATAAATTTAATCTTTAAATTTGTTCCAATGACATAAATTTTATTAATTCATAAAAATATTATCAAATTAAACTTTAAAACCAAATAAAAATATAATTTAACCTTATAACTAAATTAGATAAAAAATAAATTTGGAACAAAAAATCTATATTTTTAACTATTCATTAAATAAGAAATGTTTCAAAAAAATTTCAAAAATTCACCCTAAAATAATTATTATATTTATATTTCCAAGATTAAGTTTATTTTTACATATTAAATCAATTAATGTGTCAAAATTCAAATTTAAAATGGGCTCTCTATTAAAATGTGGTAAAATTGCCTTTATAAAAATATAGGGTTTATATGTAAAATAGGGTTTATTCTTATCTTATGCATATCAAACATAATGGATTAAAAAAATTATTTAATATATAACGTATATATTTTATTAAAATCATTCCTTAATTTTAATTAACTATGTTTATTAAGAGAAAACTCTTTTGGATGTATATAAATAATAATATTTTTTTATATCCAATTGGTTCTTATTTTCATTTATCATTAGTTGGTTACCAATGAATTCATTTTATATTTATATTTAACATAAATTTTCATAATTTAGTTAATAATATTTATAACTGCTAACATAACGGCTAGGTTATATCATATTACATTAAATAATCATATTTGAATAAAACATTATTATTTGGTGAAAATCGATCTTGTGTGTATTGGAAGCTATAAAGGAAGGTCATTTTTTCATGCAACACAAGCCATCGAGGAAGGCCACTCTTGCATGTAACATAATCTATCAAGGAAGTCCTCTCTTGTATGCAACACAAGCTAACTTGGGGTTGCATGTATTGAAATACATAGAATCTATTTTAAGTAGAAAATATTTTATAAAGTATCTAGATATTATATTACCTTACATGTTCGGTATCGCGTGTCATACACACTATCGAATAAAAGGTTCTTACTTTTGATTTTCAGTTCATCACATTCTCTCCACCATATTTAAATTACATCCTCGAAATTTAAACTCGATCATGAGGATAGATTGTTTGATACATAATATGTTTGAAATCCCACATCATGAGAAGGGTTTATAAGTCATCCTCTATAAATGAGATAACAGAAAGTACATAGATCACATGGTCTACCATGTAACTAGGTCTCTAAGTAGGAGAACATTAGTTTAAAGTAGAGATACGTACTTGTAGGAAAAATGTAAATATTTATAAGGAGTGAATGGGGTCATCAATCATAAACAATTGAAAGATCAATGGAAAGTTGAGGACCTCAAAGAAATAAATCTATGATGATTTTGAAGACCATAGATTCAATAGAAATTAATATATTAGGAATACATTTTATTTTCAAGACATTTTCCAAATGCTGGGTAATTATTTTACTACTGAAGAATATAATGAAATATTATTACTGATATGTTTCAATTTCATATGAAAAATCCTAAATTTTGGTTTTTCTTTGATCAATTTCTAATTCATTCCTTTACTCGTTGAAATTAAATAACAATAATGATTTTTTATTCCCGAAGCACTAAAAGAAACATTTAATGGATCATGAGGCTTATAAAAGAGTGAAAATTCTAAATATTTTCTTTAACTATCTTCCAAAACCAATATTGTTAATAGATTAATATCTAATCTTCCAAAGTGAAACTACTGGTTTATCATTAAAATGTATTCATCAAATCGTTTATCTGAAAATAGTGAAAATTTAACTAGGAAATTTCATATGTTAGTGGTTGGAAAGAAACCCTTATCATCCTTTGGTCATGGGATTAAAACCCGCAGCCTTGCCAGATCTGATTGGTTATCAACCAACTTATAGGTCATCCTATTCTAAAACAAATTTAATATAATTCCTTAAATAAATATGATGGATATCCTTTAAATTAGGTTAATCACAAAATATAATTTTAACTAAATTATTCAATGCAACCCTAATACATAAATACTTCATCCACTTATTTCCACATAGATCTTTCCTTAGTCTTGAGTTTTTCCATAATACCATTTATAGTATTTTTAAATTATGATACCCTATTTTAAATCTAAACACCCTAGTTTTAACCTAGTTTATTCATTGTCAAAATATTTTATGGTGGTTTTTAATGAAAATGTAAATTATCTTGAACATATCCCCCAGGAATGTCAAAGCATTTGTTCAGTAAGGCTCATTGTTGTATACCAGGTTACCCAAAGTTAGGCTCAAAATACCTTGTCATAGTTATTAATCCTAGATACATATGTATCAAAACAACATACACTTTTAGTATCCAGACATGGATGAATTTCTAGAAAGAACCACATAATCTCTACCTTACCAAAATTCTAGGATTCTATTCTCTACTTATCGTCAAATTCTACCTTAGGTCTATGTTCTATAACCAATGTTTTATTAAATCTAGTTCCCAGGGATGATACTAAACTTCCTCTAATACCAACATAAGTAACCTCACCTCAGAAGGCCCAGAGTCGGTGTCTACTACTATTACATTGGAAATATTACAAGGAATTAAATCTCGAAGGATCTAGAGTTTAGTATTCTTTGTAAGCATGATACATACATGAGAAAAGAATACACTAATTGAAACATAATTTTTTATTCTTTCTAAATAAATAGCTTCAAGGATAAATCAAATCCATATAGTAAATCCCTATATATCTTTCAAAGTACGCTTCTTGGATTCCTAGGGAAATAAACATAAAAATGGTGAGCTCAAATTCTGAGTAAGGGAAAAATATAGCAGATATAATAATGAATCAATGAGAATAATAATTATGATGTGGTGAATTACTGAACTCACATTCCATATAATCAATAAACTTAGAAGTAAGTTCAATATATAATCAATAAACTAAGATGGATGTTCATAAATATTATGGAAAGGTAATAACTGAAAACAAATTCCATTTAAAAAACTAGAAACTGCAAAAATAAATATGGAAAGGTAAGAAATTGAAACACATTCTATCTAAATAACTGAAAATGAAATTTATCCATAGATATGTCGATGTAAAACATCAAGGATGAATAATAACTGAAACTAAATAAGGGAAATTATTTCTTAATAGACATCATGTTTGAGGCACTTAAAAACCTATACCATCAATACCTTTCCCAAGACGTTTTAAACAATTCTAATTTGTGATACTAATTTTTCTCATGAGAGCCTATCGATTCATTGAGGACCTATATAAATTTCGGTCTCCTCCCACCACTGCCTTTCCAAATCTTTCCTTATATCGAATAATCAAAATAAATAATATTACTTATCAAATATATGTATTGAATAAAGGATATGAAATAATCAATATTTTCCCAAATAATAAAATAACTATCAAAGTAGAAACTGTATGTAAAATGGTATAGGGTTTAGGTAATAGTAACATACATTATGAATGAAATGGATAATTAGGGGGTAATTGAATGTTCAATGATCATAGAAGATTGAATATTTCAAGGGGAATAAATAATGATTCAAAGAAGTGAATGTGAATACTATCCTTGGACAAATCAATACTAAGCCACCCAGAGGAAGAATAAGGATGGTATCAATAATTAAATCTCAATTGGAGTAAAAATAAATGGTAATTGTTGATGATGAATAGATATACTATAATATGATATTTAAAAAAATCCATGAGGAAAATATCCTTTTATTTTGAAAATTCTTTTGGATATTTTTTTCATTGAAAATCACTTTTAAAAACATTTTCTTTAAAAATTAACCTTTTATACATGAAAAGGAATCTTCAATTAAATGATTGTGGTTAAATCTGTACTTGTCATATGAGGTAAAAGAATATTCTTTTTTTATTGTTAAAGGTTAAAAAAATTAATTGTTAATAAAGATATAAGAATCTTCCTTTGAAACAATGGTAAAAGAAAATAAGGGTAATAATTTCTTTACCAAATCATTTTAGAAACAATTTTGATTTTTTTATTAAAACATGGGTTTTAGAAGAAAACACGTTCTCTAACTAAAGAGAGAAATAATGTTTAGTTTTCTTAAGAACATTTTGTAAGACATTTATAGTACCAATGATTGGAAAAAAAATATTACTAATACATGAAAATGGTCATGAATAACTAGATAATAATGAATGGTTTTATTAAAAAATGGATATATAATATCCTAGAATGGAAATTCCATTGAGAGATAATTAGTAGTAGTCATAAAAAAACTAATCTTTAAACATCCCAAAGTATCCCATACCACACTAAAACAATTTAAATCATAAGCCTGATGAATGAATAATATTGAATGAATATATTAAATACCATAAAGATAAAATAATTAATGATATAATATTTCAAAATGGGTAGTAGATACACCACACATAATAATTAAATGGTGAACATGACATTTATCTCATAGATGTAAAAAGTGGGATGTAAAAACATTACCTTGAGTTCCATTTTGGGTGAACGTCCATTGACTTGCTGTATAATAAACTTATGTTAATATTCTAATTTTAATGAAAAAATTTTCTTGTTTAACATTACATTTATTTCACTTTATATTATGTTGTATACAACTACTTAAACAATTCTGTTTACATCGGTTGTTTACAAAAATTCAGATTATTTGTCAAAAACAACATTGGTAGGTCAACTCTTGTCAAAGGGGTCATTATATGACATCTACAGAATAATAATAATGATATAATTATCATATTCATTCATTAATTATACATTTTAAATAAATTATTAAATATGGTTATGAAAAATGAACCAACATTACAATCATGGTGACGGTAGGTCGTACGCATACATGAGTGACGTTCATATTTTTCAATGATCGTTATGGAAAGAAGGTTAGTAACACCAAATATTTCCAGAATGACCAATATAACATAAATAATATATTATTTAATCTTATATAGTTATATATATAATTATTTTGGTGTAAAACAAATCACATCGTGTCGAGGAGTCAGTAGTCCCCCCATCTATGAACTATGCTATCACTTTTTAAGTGTGTGAAAGGGTAATAAAGAAATTGATATATATATTTCCAAAAACGTAATTATTTTATTTATATCATATAGAGGTTTTTTATTTCCCATATTTTTAATTATAATCATTCTTTATACATTCCATGGATCGTGTGAATGAATCATATTGCTTTGAGGGGGCGGTAGTCCACACTTTCTCAAACGATGTTATTGTATTAATGAAAAATGGAATGTATTAAATGTGTGTATAATAAATGGATTAAATTACAATAAATAATTAATAAATATCATTTATATAATATAAAAATATGTTTTCCATCATAATGGGAAACTATGAAAGTTGTTAAAGTAAAATGAACAATTGTCGTTTTGTGAGGCAAAATTTCACTATACATAGACACAATATGTTCTTAACCCTTTAAATGTAAGTATTTGTAAGTGTAGGTCTAACCCTTAGAATAAAACATACTATTATATTGATTATATGGTTTATTTATACAAGAATCAAATAATAAGATATGAGGGGTTGGATAATGGAAATAAAACTAAAAATTTGGAGAAAAGATGTTTCCCCTTAATCGGGTAACTACTTTTGGTTTGTACAATAAGGATTCCTTGTAAGAATTTCTAACAAAATGGAGGATTCAAGGCATAGGGGTGGGATTTTGGGAATCTATATGGGAAGTTATTGGTTGAAAATAATCGGTTTGAGAGGTGTGAGGAATGAGGAGAGGTTGTGGCTTTTTATAATGGAGTAAAAGGACTCACATGGTATTTTGAAAACAAGTTAGGTTTACCCAAATTTTTACCTAACAGAAAGTCATAAAAAACCATCCAAACTCAATAATTGAAGGTTAATGGCCTAATTATTTCCATAAAATTGGTTTGGGACAAATCATGAACTTGATCCATACTTTGTGGAAATGAAAGTTAATATGTCACTAATCCTATGCGATCAAGGATCTCAAAGGGGTCAATATTCTTAGGGATAAAACTTCGCTTTCATTACAACGTGTATGACTCCCTAACATGGTTATATTCAAAGGAAACATTTTCTCTGACATCAAAATTAAAGACCATTCAGTAGTAGTCAGTATAGCTCTTTTACTGACTCTATGTAGCTTTTATATGTTCTTTTATGGATTGAATCTTCTTTGTCATCACATTCACAAGACTAGGTCTATGTATCTTTCATTCCACAAATAAATCCCATAAAAAATCAGTTCTACATTGATTTACATTAAAATATTCATATAGATCCATTGGATGTGTTTTTATATGAGAACTCAACCAATGTGATATTCTGATCACATCTACCTTTAAATTCCATCAAGCATGATCCTAGCATGTCCTCAAGTGTATGAATAGTCCTTTTAGATTTTCAACAGTTTTGGGGTGATAGGTCTTGCTAAAATTTAATTTAGTATTAAAATCAGATTAAATGATTCTATAGAATTTAGAGTTGAACCTTGGATCACAATCAAATATGATTGAAAGTGGAACCCCATGAAACCTCACCATTTCTTTCACATATATCATAGAAAATTTATCAAGTGAGAAATCTTCCCAAATAGTGATAAAGTGGCCAGTCTCGGTGAGTCGATCCACCACAAACCATATCGTATTTATTCTGTGGATGTTTTTGGGAGACAGGTGATAAAGTCCATGGTGATATTCACCCTTTTCCACGTGGTTATAAGATATGGTTTCATCATCCCTTTGGAATTTTTTCACTCTACTTTAACTTAATGGCATACCAACCACCTTGATATATACTCCATAATCACTTTCTTCATGTTGTCCCGTCAAAAGTGTTCTTAAATATCGTGGTACATATTGGTACTTTTGGGGTGGTGTAGAAAGATAGGCTATGTGCATTATACAATAGAATGGTATTTATCTCAGGTTATGATGGAATAGAAAGCCTCGTTAAAAATTAAATTACACCATTATCATCAATTTTTAACTCATGTACCACCCCTACCTTTATTAATTTCAACTTTATTTAGCTCCAGATCATCCATTTATGTCTCCTTGATCTTCTCTTAGATAGATGGTTGGGAAATAATTTGGGAGAGGTAGGATGTATTCCATATCATTATTATTTAAAGATATATCCTTTTCATATCCAAGAAGACAAGGTATCTCTCAATTTGCATCAAAGATATAGTATCATGTTTTTTTCTATTAAGAGCATAATCTACCTTATTATCCTTTCTGAGATTATAGTGAATATAAAAATCATATTCCCTGATCAGATCAGACCATTTTCATTGATACATATTGATATATTTCTATGAGAATATATAATTTATGCTCTTATGATCAATATATTTGTCAAACTTCTCACCATAAATATAGTGAGACCAAATATTTAGAGCCATGATCAAATCTTCTAACTCGAGATCATGTGCCAGGTAGTTCTTCTCATGGATCTTTAACCATCATGAGGAATAGGATATCACTTTATCATTCTGCATGACTACACAACCCAAGACATTCTTTGAATCATCACTATATATCACAAAGCCTTCTAAAATTATTGGTAGTTTGAGTACATGTTATGACCAAGATGATAAGGATGACTATCATATTTAGGTATTATTTTTTATTGTCAAGGATGTTTAAGAAGAAAATAAATCACCTCACTTTTTATTTGGTCAAAATCAGACTGACCATCGTAATCAAGAATATAAGACTCACAATGGTTAATAAAGTCCATTGTATTGTGAATATGTTTTCGGGATGAAGAGGATCACTATACTCACCCTAAGTCTGGAATGAAAGGTTTAATTGTAATGGAAAAATCAGATTCTTCTTGACTTCAATGAAAATGTAATTATGCTTTGATTATCTTGGAGTTCTCATAAATCATTAGTAAGTTATAAAACTAGTGATGAATGATTGATGAAATAAAGAGAAGAAAAAGATACTACCAATCATATTCAATTTTATCATAATCATACCCATCGTATTCAGGTTGAGAAGGAAAGAAAGATGTTGATAAAATATTGGTAAGTAGCAACACTTTACATGGTAGGTTATATGATGATGAAGTTGATATTCAACATAATCAAAGTCATAAAGGAATTAAGGGTACTTTCTAAATGTTTATGAAAGAATAAATTTGATAAATTTAAATCATTACATTCTTAAGATCATCATAAAGATATTTCTGGATGAATAATTGTTTAATGACAAAGTAGGATGAT
Organism: Viscum album; assembly: GCA_963277665.1. Taxonomy (NCBI): domain Eukaryota; kingdom Viridiplantae; phylum Streptophyta; class Magnoliopsida; order Santalales; family Viscaceae; genus Viscum; species Viscum album. Next base: position 953,955,640 of record OY728148.1, on the reverse strand, counting down.
CGTAATGAAGGTGCTAGTTTTTAGTTAAACTAAATTAAAAAAATATTTAAATCCTAAAAGAATTAAGTTAGAGAGAATCGTATTAAAAAAAGAAATAATCTCTAAAAGTTTTTCTATTAGATTTACTATGTCATCATATTCATCAAAGGTTGAATGTTTTGTGATAAAAATTGACCGGTATCATATTTAGAAGAGAAAGAAGTTGTTGAAGTTGAAGTTGCTAATACCGGTCCATCAGACTCGGTATGCCATCAGAATCATCAGAGGAATAATTGTTTGAAGATGATGAATGTGAAGAAAATGAATAGTATGTGGTGGCCAATATGATGAATAAATTCAGAGATTTATCAATAATGTAGTCCACTATTTAAATTAGGATTAATTACATTGTTTATCATTCATGTGGTTCAAGAGAAGAGATAAAGAAGTATATATTATTTTACATTTGTCTTCATCATAATGAGGCAGATCATACTGAAAAATTATAATGGGAAATTAGTAACAGACTAATGTTTTTAAAGAAAGTATAAAGTATAGGTAAATCTATTTGAATATTCATGATGGTTCGAGAAGTGTTGAGAAGAGTTAATGAGGCAACATGGACCTGAAATTCAAAGGAATATACAGATTCTTAAAATGTAATTGAGAGAAAAAAAATTTAGGAATCCCACCCAAACCATTTTTGGGGTGAGTATAAAAGACAATTTACTTTGTAATTTATGATAGATGTACTATTCATGGTGAATAAGAGAAAAGGATTAGATTTAGAGAGAATAAGAGGTTTCCTGGTTAAATTTTGTTGAAGAAGTAATTCGGATAGAAGATGCATAAGAGGAGAGAAAAGTTTGTATTCAACTAGTCATCGTACTTGGCTGAATCATCAGACTAGAAAAATTGTATTGGTATTTCTAGATTGAAAAAGAAATGGTTCAGAATTTTCTCAAATATATTCTACAAATGTCATATATTTTTCTTATTGCTCAAATAGACTAGTAGAATCGGATTGAGTTTTATAATAAATTCCATCAAAGTTATTACCAACTTCTAGGTAAGAACATAAATATTTTTTATAAAAAAGAACACATTTGTGAAAGTTGACAAAGAAGCATCATAACTTGTTTTGATACAAAAATTTGTATTACATCATTTGTTCTAGAAGGATAATATGCACTATTCAATTGTTTACATAGTGACACACATGTGAAAGGGCATATCCAAATCAATGTATTCCACACAAAATGATTGTATTCTAGTGGATTGTGTGGTATTATATATTTTTCAAACAATACCAAGAATGCATATATTCTTCTTGAATGACAAACCTTGTAAATTATTGTGTTCTTATAGATGTGGGTTTTTATTATTTTCAATAGGAAAAGATATATTTAATAGGAGGAAAATGTTTTATAATAAGTAAGAAAATATAAAAGAAAAATAAATAACTAATTCACCCCTCCCCCTCTTAGTGATATAATTATCTTGACTGGGTAATTACAATTAGTATCAGAGACAGGTTGCCTTCATTTATTCTTTGTTGATGTTTTGAAGAGAAGTTGATGGATAATTTGAATTGTGTCAACAATAAAGGAATCCTGGTTATTTATGGTAAGAATTATCATATCTAGAAAGATATAATGTTTCCCCATCTTATGTATATTAGATATGATTTTCTTGAAGATTCAATAGATATATTTCATCCTATTGATGATAAAGTTAATCTTAATCTATTGATAAGAATAATCATGAGAGTTATGGAAGGGACAAGAATTATTTATTATCATCACATTCTAAAAGTTTATTATTACGAGTGAAGGGTGTTTCCATCGCTAAAGGTGCATGGGATAAGCTGAAAAACATATATGAAGCCAATACAATATTGAAGAAGAAAAATTACAAATCTAGAGGCTGAAGTATGATGTCTTGAAAATGGCTAGGTATGATATTATTAGGGACATATTTTCCAGGTTAAATAACATCATCAACACCATCAGATGTCTTAATTAAAAGTTTCAGGATTCCTTAATTATTGAAAATATATTAAGAATTATTCTCGATAAGTTTGATGCTAAAGTTTATTAATTTGAAGATAGATATCATAAAAAATTATCTATATATTATTTTCATAGAACCCCCATCACTTCTAAAATAATAAGGTATAATGATATGAAAATAAAAATAAAATCTGATAGAGAAATTTTTTTCAAGACTGTGAAGAAAGAGAATTCAAATAAGATTATTATTAAAGTAGAAGGTGGTTATTTTGATTCGGAAAATGAGGTATGTAAAAATCTTGATGATATTTTATCCTTTTTTTTCTAAAAATGTGAGAATATGTACATGTAAATATAATGGGAATTTTACCATGAAATGTTTTGAATATTGATTCATTAGGAACTTTACAAAAAAAATTTCCACAATTTAAGTAAGAAAAAGATTGTGATGAAGAATAAATAAGGCCAAGAAGTTCATAGAAGAAATAGGGTGGAAAGGAAAATTTTATTCCATAGGGAAGGGTAAAAAATTCCCAAATATAAAAGGTATATTTTCATATCTAAAGATAAAGAATAAGAAGATAGTAAAGCTAAATCCCAAAATTCTACTAAACATGTTGGTGAGAATACATTTAGTGTAACGATTAATGATGAAGAATTCAGAATCAGTTGTTCTGATTAAGAAGAAACTCAACTTAAATTTCATTCAAAATAATATTTGTAATATATTTTAGAAATATAATAAGTCATGAAAAACAAAACAAGAACATGGAAGATGAACGTTCCTCATAAAAAATTCATGAAATTTTTTTAGATGAGAAGAAAAAGATATAACCGGATATTAGTGATTTGAAAAAATATCTTGAGGAAGAAAAGAATGATAATGAACATCTAGAATTGAAGTTAAAGGTATAAAAATAATAGTTATAACTTTTCTAGTAAAAACTTTGTAAAGATGAAAATAAAATTATATTTTCTAAAAATTCTACAGATTATGTTTGTGAAAGTTTTCATAATGAAAAACCTGATATGGATAAAAAAGTAACCATCAAAAGTTTATAAGAAAGATATAATTATTTCTAGAAATAAGAATGATTAGAAAATTATGTATGTGTCTAAGATTAACAATGTTGAGAATTCATATGTTTTTGAAAAACCCGAGTCTAAAAATCTTTCTAAAAAATATGAATAGGTAAATGTTTAATTATTTCTAGTTATGACAAGGATAAATAGAGAAATAAGTTAAAAAGAATATTCTGATTGATAACATAAAGGTTTGTGGTCAAAAAAATTCAGATAAGAAGGTTGCTAAGAAAAATATTCATAACCCCAGTCAATATGGAAGCTATAGAGGGGAATATTCTTTCTATGTTTACTACTGGTATTGTGATGGAATCATAAATAAAACAAATATTTGTTGGTTAAACCAACAACATTACTAATATTCTCTAAGTTGTGCAATTCATAGGTTTAGGGGGATTCCCTCTTCTCAAAAGAATAAGTATGAAAAAGAAGTTCTAAAGAAACCTGATAATGATGTTGTAAAAATTAAAAATAGTTTCCAACCCCAAGAAACTATTAGACGTACTTCTTTGTATTAAAAAAATGGGCCGAATGATGTGAAATAATATTTTGAGTATCTAGAATGGGTTCCGTCCATGAATGAAGAGTCAGACCTGATAGAAAAGAATGATTAATAGGAACTCATACCTAATCCAGATAAAAAAAATATTTGGTACAAAGTTGGTTATCCAGAACAAAAAGAATGAATAATGTGAAGTGATAACAGAAAAGGAAATATTATTATGTAATGGTAACTCTAAAATTTATGGTGTTGATTTTGATGAAACTTTTTCTCTGGTGGAAAGGTTAGAAACAATCGTAATTTTTCTTGTTATATCTACACAATGGAGTTACAAATTTTTTCAAATGGATGTGAAGTCTGCAATTATAAATGTTGATCTTAATGAGGATGTTTACATTGAACAGCCTTGTGGATTTGTTTTTGTGAAAGAGGAAAGTTATATGTGCATATTTAACAAATCCTTGTATGCACTAAAGAAATCTATGAGGGCATAATATTCCAAACACGATACTTTCTTAAGGAATATCAGTTTTAAGAAAGTAAGAGTTAATAAAAATATTTACATCAAAGAAATTCAATAGTTTTCCTTCATCATAATTATTTATATTAATGACATTATCTTTATTAGGAATAATGAAAGATCTTTTGAAAAGTTTTCAAAATAAATAAAAGAGTAGTTTGAGATTTCCATGTTGGGAGAAATGAAATACTTTATTGGGTTACAAATTTTATAAAAGAAGAAACACATTTTTCATTCTCAAGAAAATTATGCTAAATAAATTCATAAAGAATTTGGCATAGAAAATTCTAAACTATTTTACACCTCAATATCAGTGGGAACCAAGTTGTTTAAAGATGGAGAAGATAAGAAAGTTGATCAGAAAGAGTATCCAAAGTTGATTGTAATTTTTTTATATTTTACTACCTTAGGACCCAATATTGTTTATTATGTTACCTTATGTGAAAGATTTTATAGTGATCCTATATAATCAAATTTACTTTCTAGAAAAATAATCCTCAAATACATCAAAGGCCAATTTTTTTTTGAAATCAGGTATGATAGCTTAGTAAGTATTGATTTTTTTGGGTATTGAGATGCTGATTTGGAAGTAAATGTTGATGATAGAAGATCCACATCAGGTAGAGTTTTATTTCTAGGTAAAAGTTATGTTTCTTGGTATATAATGAAATAGAATTCAGTAACTCTCATTACAACTAAATCTGAATATTTTTTTACTACACAATCTCCTACCCAACTTATGTGGTTGAAGAATCAGTTAGAATACTAACTTGTTTAATTGATGTTTCCCTTTATCTTGGGTTGCGATAATCAAAGTGAAATCAACCTTTCCATGTATCCGGTAAAACATTATCATTCAAAACATTTTTATATCAACACTTATTTCATCAAATATCATGTGTAGAATAATGAGTTGATGTTGGAGTATGTTCCTAAATCATAACAAGTTGCTAACAATTTCACAAAACCATTACCCAAGGAAACATTCTCTAAATTGAGCTTGAACAAGGTCATCTAACCACTTTCACATCAAGGTTGAGGTATGTGTTTGTGTTCCCTCTCTAATCTAATCTTTGGAAAGTGTATTTAATGTGGGTAATTGTTTTAATAATCTATCATTATGGAAGCATGTAAATAGAGAGAGTTGTGGGTAAATTGTGAATTCATCATTGTAAGTGTGTGGACTATTCTAACTGTTTGTTGGAGTGGGTTTTAGAAACAATTTTTTGTGTATTCTATGGAGGCTTAAAATTCTAGGAAGGAAAGATGAGGAAATTATTCATAATCACTACTTTTGGACTTCATGAATTTTATGTCAATAATTCTTTTTTCCTACAATGATTTAGCACACATAGTCTTATAATTATTGATAAGTATTACATATCTTGAGGATAAAATGTTTAGTGATTTATGAACCTTGGTTGACAAAAAAAATCCAATGTGGGATATTTTTACGACCAAGATGATAAATGTGAATATCATATTCATGTATTTTCATTTGTTTTCAGTGGAGTTTAAAAAGAAAATAAATCACCTAACTTTTTTATTGATAAAAAATGGACTGACCATCATATTCAGTAAAATCAGACTCACAATGGTTATGAAATTCCCTCACATTGGGAATATGTTTTCTGGATGAAGAGGATCATTGAACTCAGCCAAAGTTTTGAATGAAATGTTTGATCATAATGGGGAAAAATTTCAGTTTTCCTAACATTGATGAAAATGTGATGTTTTTTTCTAATCTTGATGTTCTCAAAAATCATAAGTATGTTGTCAAACTGGTGATTAAATCTTGATGAAATAAATGGGAGAAAAGTATTATTCCAACCATATTCAATCAGATTGTAATCATGCCAATCAGATTCAATATGAGTAGGAAATAAATATGTTTATAAATGATCATGAAGTTGCAACACTTTACTTGGTAAGTGGGATGATGCTAAATTTTATCTTCAAAGTAATAAAATTCATAAAGAAAGTAATGATACTTTTTAAGATATTATGAAAGAATAATGTTTATGTATTTTAATCATTCTTGTCTAAAGATCATCGTAATGATATTTCCGGATACATATTTGTTTAAAGGCAGGGTTGGATAGTCAGAATAAAGGATCTAGTTTTCGGTCAGACCAAAATCTAGATGATTTAAATCCTTGAAGAAAGAAGTTTTTTAGAATAGTATTAAAATAATAAATAATATACTAATGTTGATAAATTGAATTCATTATGTCATCATATTATTTATAGGAAGAATTGTTTGTTATAAAAAGAGATTGGTATCATATTCAGAAGAGAACTAATTTGTTGATGTTGAAGCTGGTGATACTGGTCCATACTCGGTATGCCATAATAATCATTAGAGGAATAATTTTTTGGAACTGATGAATGAAAAGAAAATTAAAATTATGTAGTGGCCAATATGAAGAAGAAATTTATAGCTATATCAATAATTTATTTAACCATTTAAATTAGTTTGAATTACTTTTTTTATAACTCAAGTGGGTTAAGTGAGGAGATGAAGAATAATATATTGTTTTAAATTTGTATTCATCATAATGAAGAAGGTCATAAGAACATATTGAAATGGGAAATCAGAATTAGAATGATGTTTACAGAAATTTTAAAGTAGAGTTGAAGTTGTGAGAAGATTTGATAATGTTAAATAAGTGTTTAAAAGATATTATGAAGTCAATATGAACCTAAAATTCAAAGGAACATGTATATTTATAAAATTTGATTGAGTGGGAAATTTTTTAAGAATCCCACCCAAACAATTTTTTGGGTGAGTATAAAAGGTAATGTACATTATACTCTTGATAGATTTACTATTCAAAGAAAAGAATAGATAAGACCAAGATATAGAGATCAGAAGAGGTTTCCATATTTTGTTTTGTTGTATTCAACTGGTCATCGTATTGGGATGAATCATAGGAATAGGAAAATCATATTGGGATTTTTGGATTGAAGAATATTTTGTTCAGAATTTACTCAACTATATTCTGAAAAAGTCATATATTTTTCATATTGAGAAATAAAACTGGGATAATCGGACTGGGGGAATTGGATTGGGAAATCAGACTGTGTTTTGTAACAAAATTTAGAAAAGATCATTCCAACTTCTAGGTATGAAATTGAATAATTTTTTAAAAAATAATACATTTTTTAATGTTCATAAAGAATCACTCTATCATATGTTGTTACAAAACTTTGTATTTCATAATTTGTTATAGAAGGATCACATTCACTATTGAATTGTTTATATAGAGCTACATGAGTGAAATTGAATATCCTACTCATTGTATTCCACACAAAAGGATTATTTTCTAATAGATTGTGTGGTATTAGATAATTTCAAAATCAGGGAAAGGATGTAGCTATTCTTGTTGAATAATGATACTCATAAATTCATGTGTTCCTATAGAAGTGTGTTTTAATTGTTTTCAATAGGGAAAGAAATATTTAATAGGATTTTAAAGTTATTACATAATTAAGGAAATATAAAAGAAAAATATATAACTGATTCACTCTCTCCCCCTCTCAGTGATACAATTAAATTGTCTGGGGAATTACAGTACAATAATAATGATTAGCCTCTTCTTGATCTCCTTAAATCTTTCCTCAAATCTTTCATCCATAAATAATTTAACCCATTTTATGGTAAATTAGTTAGTTGGCTAAAAAATAATGATAAATTTATCAAAAAAATGTAAATAGTAACCAGCTAATCCATAATAATATAGATTTCAATGACACTAGTGGGTCTAGATTATTCCTCAGTTGCCTTTGTCTTTGAAGGTTCCCCCGAAATGCCATCACTTGTGATCATGTTCCCCAATAATGTGACTTATTGAATCCAAAAGTCACACTTTTTGAACATTGAATATGTTTTATCCTTCCTTTATATCAACAACACAATCATTATATTCTCTTCATGTTCCTACTTAATCTAAGAAAAAATTAGAATATAATCGATAAACACTAACAAAAATTTGTTGAGGTGGCCTCTAAAGAATATATTAATCAAACACATAAAGATTGTAGGAAAATTTGTAAGTCTGAAGGGGATTACTATGAACTCATAGTGCCCATACCTAGTAAGGAAATCAGTATTTTGAATGTCTACCTTCTTCAACATTAGTTGATGAAATCCATAAAAAAGATACACATTTGAAAATTAATTCACCCCTCATAGTTGATTAATTAAGTCATCAATCCTTGGTTGAGGATAATTTTTATTTATGGTGATCCTTTTGATATCTTGGTAATTTATATACACCTTTTTTGATCTATCTTTCTTCTCGACAAAGAGCATTGGTGCACCCCTAGGTGATGTACTAGGGTGTATGAACCATTTTCCCAAATGTTATTGTAGATACTTCTTTAACTCCTCCATTTCAATCAAGGCCATCCTATATTGGAATTTTGATATAGGAGTGACTCTGGGTATGAGATATATTGGGAACTCTACCTCATGATTAGGGTATTCCATTTAACTCTTTGAGAAATTTATCAATGTATTCCCAAACAATGGATATTTCCTCCATGTTAATACCTTCCTTTGACTCAACCATTTTGGCAAGGTATGCTTCTCTACAGGGTATCAACACCCACACTATTGATGGATTTTCCAAAGATTATTCTCGATCTTTCAAGCATTTTTTGAGGATCATGGGATGGTTCAGAATATAAAAATATATTTTTTTCAATAGTTGATTTCTTCTATATATAATGAAAGCCAATACATGTCCAATATAGCATCAAATTTCAACAAGGGAAATATAATAAGATTTGCAAGAAGAATCATCCCAAATATGATTATAGGAGAAGAGTATAACACTTGGGTTGTAATGATTACACCACTATGTTTTTTAAGGATTTCTCCGCTTAAAGGTATCGGGGCTTCAATTCAATAGCTCTAGAAAACTTATAGGATATAAATGAATAAGTAGAACCAGAAGAAAAATTAACACTTTTTCTATTATTTAATGAATAGGAATCATACTTTGTATGAATTCATTTTCACACTCAACTTCATTAGAAGTGATGATATAAGCTTTCTCTTTCTCCTTTCACTTTGGTGATTTCTGACACTGGTTTCCCTCAAGGACATGTGCTTTAGTGATCTTGCTTGTATAACACCCTTGGCCCCTATAGTTGAAGCATTGAACCATGGGTTGTGCTTTCGGATGTTACTTCCTTTCCTCTATCATGTTGGTCATCTTCTTCATGTATCTTCAGTATTCATTAGCATGGTGTCCTTCTCTCACATACATGAAGAATTTCCCAATCCTTATTAGGTAATTATCATGATGCTTCTTCCAAAAATTTTGACATGTGGGTAGTAGGATCCTCTTTCCTCATTTTTCATCTGACCCACAATCTTGAAACCCCATTCTTCTCGTACTATCTCCATAACCAGGGGACAATTATTTGAACTCCATATCTACTTTATGATCACATTTAACCACATCTTCAAAACTCTAAAATTCTAATATTTTTAGATCGTTTTGAAGGTGTATTTTTAAAACATTAAAGAAAATATCTATTTTTCTATAATTATTGATAAAAAACACAAGGAATATTTTTTAAACCTTATGAATTTAACATCATAATTTGTGACAACTTCACCTTCCTTTTTCTTTAGCAATATGAATTCTCGTTCAATATTTTTTTGAAGAGTTGAAGGGAAATAATTTGTAAGAAATATTTTATTAAATTCTTCCCACTCCATCTCTTCCATTTCATCCGTTGTATTTTTGTTCATTATCAATTACTTCTATTTAATATCTTCTCTATATAAATTATAAATTTCAAGAGTCACCATCTCCTTATTAGAGAAATGGATCATAGAAAAGATCTTCTTTATTGAGTTAACCCACTAGTCCAAATCAAGTGGATATAATGTTCCACTAAACATCGATGATCATTTTTGAATTAAGGACTCAATGTATAATTGATCATTCTTGGGTGAATATGGACATTCAACATAGATCATGTTATTATTCATATCTTGAGACAACTAGGTAATCATTTTTTCAATGGTTTGAACTCAACCTCCCATGGAATTGGAGATCTCATTTGAATAATTGTTTCATTGTCACTCACACTGGTTTTAGGCCTAGATTCTCCTGGTTCCTACCATTTTCTAGAATATAAAATATTAGAACAAAACATAAGTCAATAAATCATTAGTAATTTATTATTTTATTAAATTAACACTAAAGGAATATCTTATGGGATCTCTATGTCTATACTTTTATAAATATAGTGTTCTTGGATGTTTTACCTATACATAGACTTAGACTAATGATTTTTACTCTTGTTTTCTAATCATAATTTCCTATTTACCTAAACCATTCTTAGATACCAACTATAGTGAACCTAATTTTTCATACATAACTATTACATCATTTTAAAGATAAACAACATAATAGAGTTACAAATATAGCATCCAAAGGTTTATGTCTTAGAAAAATTAGGCTCATAAATAACTTGTACATAATAAAACATAAAAATTTATTTAAATCCTTCTTCATTATCCTTCTAAAATCTCACATTATCCTTAGTACATGCAATTACCTAAGGATATACATCAATGAAAGAGGTAAGATAAAAGCCATGCAAGATGATGAAAAAAGAACATCAATCAATATAACATGGGTGAGCATAATCATCATATCATAAGCCTAGGATCATTATTAATATCATGAGCTAAAAATGTGATAAATTCATCCAATGTGGAAATGCATTAAAAAGAAACATCATGTTATAGTGGTCAAATGCCACATATAGTTGGGAATAAAGCTAACATCATGTTAACATATAACATATGTGAATAATCCTATCATCATCACTGTAAAAAAATCTAGCATCATGTTCCCATATAATAAACATTGTCTCGTGAGATACAAAACATTACCCAATGCATTGGAGGGCTATATAATTTTGGTCTAGTCATCACATCATAATATTTACATAATCATGCATGTCACATAGAATGTGTAACAATCATTTCATGAAATAACCCATGGAAAGGAATGGGTTTCATGAAGATTTCAAAATTTATAATTCCATAAATAAACTTCGGGTTCCAAAATGAAAAATGGAAAAAAATATTTTCTATAAGAATCATCATTCTTTAATTAAGAATAAACAACACTACAAAAGTCAAATATGTGTTTTGGAAAGAAGAGTTATTTTGTAAAATAATTTTATTTTCCATAAAATCTAATAAAAAACATGTGTATCCCAAAAAATAAGAGGGAGGAATAATGAAATTATATTTAAGGAACATTATAGGACTATTTATTCCAAATAATTCATGAAATATGGATATCCCAATGAAAAATAGTTGCTCTGAAGAATCCCCTTACCTCAATTCCTTCTTTATTTCATCACTTTATCGCCTCTTGAATAATAAACTTATATTTATTCAAAAACTAATAAGTATGTTAATTATATCCATTTATAAAATTATTTATGAAATTATAATCATTTTATTATATTTATTAATTTCTATTGATGAAATTGAAGTGTTTTGATATCGTGATTTTCCAAAAAAATTCTTATTTCACTTTGAATTCCCAATTTTCATTCAGAGTCATTTATTGAAAATTATGATTAACTCTAGAAGATTATAATAAATGTAATTAATTATTTATATATTATATATTATTAATAATATCCATATATGAAGGTGGTTATAATAATTGTCTTAGAAATGTCTCCGTAGGTGGTTAATCAACCTTTAACGGGACGTTGTTAAAAGATAGGGAAAGAGAAGTATTGCATTTATTTTTGTCATAAATATGAAAATTACATCATGTTAACATAAGTAATAAAATTTTAAATTATTTAATAATTAGTTTTATAGTATATGGTTTTTAAATTTATTGGTAAAAATAAGAAAGTGAATAATAAAAAAGTGAAATTTTAATAGAGACATACTGTCTCCTCAATGTTGCTTCTCTTCTAAGACGCAATAACACCCTTGGTGATTAGAGTTGGATTGCTCCAAAATTTCCCTAAGTAATGTAAGGGGATTTGGAGGGAGTATTAGGGAAGATATTTTACATTGGAATTTTTTAGAGGAGTGTGTTTTCAAGGGAAGGGAGAGGGATTATTTATACTTTAAGAGAGGGGTATTTTTATAATAAAATATTTAATAAAGTAATATATCAAAGGAAAAACATGTAATCGTGAATTTTTTAAAAACTAAATTATATATAAATATAATATAATGGGTTTAAGACTTTAAATCCTCTTAATATTTCTAATTCATTAACTTATTAAAAATAAAAGTGAAGAAAAAAAGATATTGATATTTTAAGGAATCACTTTTGAATTTAGGTTTTGGAAAGTGATTTTTAGGTTTGAAAATTAAATTTATTGTATTTTATTTACTCATTTATGAAATTAAATATATAATGGCCGAAAATAAATTTCTATAATGTATTATGTCATTATTAAATCATGAATGATGTAACATACGATACGTCGATTATGTGAAAGACTATATTTTTACTATTCACATAAAAATTGAAGTATTTCAGAAAATTTCCAAAAACTCACTCAAGGAAAATTTTAACATGATCGTTTCAAAAATTATATTAATTTAATAAAAATAAATATCTAAAATTGGTAAAATATAATTTTTAATAGGAAAATAATGATTTTTACAAAATAATTTAAAATACAGTTTACTAAAAATATGCTTTATTTTCTTTGATGTTTTTTATCATGATATTCATTTTATTGAATTATAATATTTTTATTTACATAAATTAATCATGATAAATGTTATTTATAATATACTTTTTTATTTTTTGGTAAAATCACCCTTCACATGGTCATGTTACTATTCAAAAAGATCCGGTTACTATTCCAATGGTCATATTACTATTCCAACAGTCACATTACCATATATATATACCACTCAATTATTTGATTTAATATTCAAATAAATTCCTCTCAAGGTTCTATATTTCCATTTTAAATAATTTTTATTGGTTTACTATAATTTTGTTTCTTTTATATATTGTTGGTAGTGGGGCTAATAATTCTAGTAGATGAGGTCGATCCATATTTTCTCATTTTAGCTTTTCTATTTTATATTTTTTGTCCAGCTGTAATGTTTGGAAATTTAATGGATTCATTGATAATTAATGTAACAATATTTAATAATATAGTTTTTTACTGGTTTCTCTATATTTTTTATGTGTATAATATATAATATAATACAACACACATTTATTCAAGAAACAAAATTTACTATTAAACGTTATATCATTACAATGGGTTACCATTTCCCTCACCTCAACCTAAACATACTATAGAACTATAGCTACCTATCTGATGAGGAGTAGTTGAGTCCTTCCTAGACTCCAGTACCTATCTTTCTCCCCTACAACTAATATACATTGAGAAGTTCTAAAAAAACTTATGAAGATGGCCCATACTACCTCAAACATGGCACTCCAATGTGGTGTATGAAAACTAAGGTTTCTTGTAGTTTTACTTTCTACACTGATGCACTACAATGGAATAGGATCCTATGATGGATTCCCACTACCCTAACTAGTCTTCAAGTCATTTCCTTGGAAAAAACTATCATAGAATCACTTCTTTCCACCAAAATATGTGATCCTTATTTACCATGTGGAAATAGCCTGGATACCTCTTAGGTCCTCTCTCAGATTCTTTGTTGTGATGAGCTCATGATTCATCAAATCTAAAAAGCTACTCAGTGTAAAAACATTCACCTATGACTTAACCTCATAGTGAATACTATCCTGAAATTGTGTCTCCCTAGAGATCTCATCAATAGCTAAATATGGCACAAAGCATTTAAGGATGGGGAAATGTTCAACATAGTCCATCACTGATATTATATCTTATATCCTATGAATGATGTAATGATTATTCTCATCCCTCACTATCTATGGATATAAGTGGCTCAATAAATTCACTTCGAATTCCTTACAAGATAATTCCTCCTCCTTCCCATCTTTCTCTAGAATGTCCCACCAATGTTTGGTAGGTTCACTGAGTATATACACAACGAGACTCACCCTCCTATCATTGGGTGTCTCAAGATGCTTGATGATTTTATAGATTGACTCAATCAAGAACTCAGCTACCTGGGAGCCTCACTCCCCAGTAAATGGATGTTGTAGCTGAATCTCTATCATCAACTCATACATCAAAGGCACGATGAAAATAGTCTCATTTTCCATGGACTGCATGACCCTTAAGAAGTTGATTTGATGATGAACATACATTTTATCCTCAAGAGCTACAGGAAGCTCTGGTTCATCTACATTAGGATTTAACTTTTTTACACACTCTTAGAACTCAACTCGAAGAAGATGAGGAGTCATTTTATCTATAAGAAAAACACATTCCTATAAACTTCGGCTAAAAATAGATGAACCTCAAGGGGGAATGACAGTAGAGAACCATTAAACTGGGTCTCTCTAACCATGGATTATATGTTTTTTATGATGAAATAATAGTTTATTTCATTCCATTTATCAAATATAATAGATATATTATTTCACAATTCATATTGGAAAGTATATAACACAAGCCATAAACATGTCCCTATTATGAAAAATGAATTTCAATATATATATATATCTCCTTATGCGCCTATCATGATGCATGCATACTCATATCTCACCATACTGGTCCGTGATGTAAATATCTATAAACAATGTCATCACAAACTAATAACATCACAAAACATGTAAATCAACCAAGGTGAAATTAATTCAATTGTAATAAGAGAATAACATAGACGTTAATCCAATCCCTAGAACTCAAATTTTTCCCCTTACATGTGTTAGCTACTCCAATGAATAAGAAAATTACCAAGTCCCAATAGATCCTAGTCTACTTTCCACTTTTTCCAAAAAAAAGCAATAGAAAATAACAAGATGATCCCCTAATACCACTTTTTAATATACCCAGATCTGGTACTTTCTCACATGGTCAAAATGATTTGGGTATTAGATGTCCGACATGAATCCCCATATGCTAGAGGCTATTGACTAATAGCAAGGATATGATACTTATAGTGGGAGACTATACCCCTGGTAAAACATAGTGGAACTAAACCATAGTAATAAAAATTAGAGTAACAGAGAAATAGTGGAAATAGTTTATCATACAGATAGGGATTCTATATATAATAATTTAAACACGACTAGGATATCCCTATATATAATCATTTCATCAACAACTCAACATATCATAATAGTATGGATAACATAATATCACATCATAAATCTCAATGGTTAACTAGGAAAATTATTGTTTTTCTTTCAAATAAACTTTCACTTATCTCTCAAATGATCAACAGTCATATCAATAATCAATAATAGATTACCGAGGTATTCTATATCAAGTAATCACCTAGGGTATCATGTCATACTCACTATTATTTAAACCATTAGCCATGTTCTTTTTACTCAAATGTTTTCTCACCCAACAGGTATCCATAATCCAGGTTGCATCCACCATTGAATCTAAAGGAATCCAATCCCTGATTTACTATAAATCAACTTATTAATTATAGTACACATTACATGGTCATAATCAAAATATTTCAGATAATTCCCAATTAAATATACCATAGAGTTAGGTTTAGTCTCTATACCTTTATCATGTGATTAACACAATACTTCTAATGACAAAATCCATTAAAGAAGAAGTCACAAAAGATATCAATAATAACATATATTAACCCAAAACAAGATCAACTCCCAAAAGAAAACCCATGTTCAAAGGATATACACTATAATGAAAAGTGATGATGTGTGAGAAGAGGGAAACCAAAGTGAATAAACTCACCAAGGATCGAATGTCAAAATGGGACATCTGGAAGGGGGGAAGATTATTCAAAATTTCCTAGAGTTCACCCTAGGAGCGAGAGAGGAGATGATATAATAAAAAATAATGAGATTCATACGTACACGACACACTTAAAACTACTGGGTATGAGGAATACATGATGTGTAATACTTTCATGTCATGTATTTCCTCATTTTTAAGGTATGCTGGAAAAAACTTTTTCCCTTGGTTAATATTTATTTTGATCATCCCTTATACAATTTGAATCAGGTTCACGAAATGTAACCACATCACATCATAAACTAGTTCATGAAATGAATCTAGAAATAGTTACATGTCATGGAACATGTACACAACATATAATCTTTCATTGAATAGCTTTTATACTAGCTTTTATAAAAGTGACCAAACCACCTATGATCCTTCTAAACTCATAGAAAACCCTAGTAATCCCATATAACATATTTATACATGGATTCAATTAATGTAAATAAACATACATGCCTAAAATTAAGTTTATTTTCTCCTAAAAAGGATCTCTGTCATCAAATAAGACTTAGTCACTAAGGCTTAATTACAAAGGAAAACCCATTAAAATATGTTCAATGAAAACCTCAGAGTGGGAAGTACCTAGAAAAATACGAGATCTTATAATGATCTTGGTTTTGAAATGTTGTTATTATGTTTCAACCATTAAAAAACCATTATTTATATATCTAAACTTGATATAGATGGATTTATTTTAATATTTGTAAATTAATGTTGATTATTTTATAAAAATAACATTTGTTATGGTAAGGTGAATTTAAATAACAAAATTTTTATATTGTATTACACAAACCAAGTAATGGAAATTGATAATGAAACTACTTCACATAACTCAAGCCAGACCAAATTGTGGCATCATTGGCTTGGTCGTGTAAATGAAAAAAACGTGACTAAGTTATACCAAAATGGATATTTAGATTCATTAGAACTAAAACCAATTGGTATGTGTCACACTTATTTATACGGTAAAATGAATAAAGCCCCATTTAGTAGAAAATGTGAAAGGTCTATAGAAATTATTTAATTAGTACATACATATGTGTGTGGACCATTTCTTATTGAGGCAGGGGTGGGTTCTCATACATCATAAATTTTACCGATGATTTTAGTAGAAATGAATATGTCTACTTAATGAGGTGTAAGTCAGGTTATTTTGATAAAATCAAGAAATAAAAGAATGAATATGGGAACCAAATTGCTAATATTATTAAGAAAACCCTCTTAGAAAATGGTGGTAAATATCTTAATCAAGAATTCATTGATTACTTATAGGAGTTTGGGATCCTATATTAACTCCCTCCTCCTTATACACATCAGTGGAATGATGTAACTGAAAGGAGGATCCACGTCTTGATGGACATGGTGAGATCAATGATGATTCATGAGATTATTCCGTTATTCTTTTAGGGATTTTAATTACAATAATGTAGCACAAATGTTAAAAAAAGTTTCAAATAAAGTGATAAATAGTATATGAAGTTCCAAAGGATCGAATAATAACTCAGAAGTGGGGTTGAATTAGTTGTTCACTTTGATAAGTTTCAATAATTTTAAAAATATTAAACCCTGAAACATGTTACAGTTTATATCCTTCTAATATTTTAGTAAATACTAATTTATGAAAAATTACTAAAAAAATTAATGAACCTGATATTTACAAGGTTCGACCTCAGTGTGAGAACCTATATTATTCTCATAGACAGTCCTATGGGTCTATAAAATTCACTAAAATGAATAAGTGAATACAACTTGTGCCAAATCCAATTAGACACATCATAAATCATAATTGCAATGATTATACTGACTCTTATTGGTTTATAAATTTTTCTTACAAAATATTGAGATAATACAAAAGAAAAATAATTTTTTTCAAACTACACCACAAATTCTCAGCTCAGAATCCTCATTTTGATGTTGTTGGGTCTGATTCACTCCATCTGATAGGGCTGGGTCCGATGGACTTAATCTGATGAAATCAGTCTGATGGACTCAGTCTGATGAATCCATTCTCAATATGCATTACTCGAACTCTTCTCAAATGCTTAGTCCGATCTTACTCAGTCTAATAAACAAAAATTTCAGATTTCCAAACTTCTAATGAGATTTCAATATGGGAAGATATATTTGATATGAATTCTGTAGTTCTCTTCTTTTTTCCACTCTCATAAAAAACTGGAAAGGTATGAATATACATTTCTTCTATTTATATGCATCCCAAAAAGAAAAATTTAAGAAACTAAAAAACGTTTCCCACTTACTAAAATTAAAAATAATTAATATCTATACATATATTAATTTCATGTTTGACCACATAAACTCTTCACAAATATTATGAAATCTTCTTATGTTTTCTTTATAATAATTCTTCTCAGACTTCCTAACTTTTATTCATTATAATAGAAATTACTCAACTCATTATGATGCAACTTCCTCATCTAATTGTGATGAATCTTCTTCATCTTATTCTAAATTGAATTTCCACATAAGTGTTAGTTTAATTAACTTTCTTTCCCAAATTCAGTGTGATTGACTTTCTTTCTCAGAGTCATCCATGATTGAATTTCATTCTCAGAGTTAGTTTGATTTAATTTCATTCTCAGTGTAAGTTCAATTAACTTTCCTCCTCATATTCTACCTCATGGAACTTCCTTATATTCAATCCAATGGAATCCTCATAATGATGGAATTATCACTATGATGGAATTTTATTTACAATGGAAACTCCTATCTACCACTTTGAAATACTTCAAACCTCATCAACTATAACTCATTTAGACTTCTGGAAACATCTATGCTCAGTACTTCTGGATCTGATGAAAACTTTTTTCTTGATTTATAGAATCAATACAATCTTTATGATTCCACTATTTCTTAAAAATCATTTATCATTACAGTTCTCCAAATTTATGAGAACTACAATATTATCAAAGTAATATATGACATATATAGGAAAGTATTAGGACTTCTTTTACTTTCAACAACTTCTTTATTTCCAACCAAAACTCAATATGATTGGTTGCACCTATTCTCCCCTTTTTCTTCATAAGGATCACATCACAAGTGATACAGATAACATATGATATTTGAGAGGTAAAAACTAGAAAAGAAATATATTACTGAAGGTTGGAATGTTTAAGAAATTTCTAACTCCTGACATCACTTTCTTCAGTAAACCTCTTTAGCAACATTCTAACTTTCTAAACAAAATTTAGTCCAATGAAACATGAACTTCATGTCAATGGATCTGAGACTGATGGTGTGTCTGATAATAAACTCTAACTTTTTGTTGAATTCTATGATCGGTGGTGATCAGTTCGATACTTTTCATCTGGTGTTTCTCAGTTCAATCCAATGTGTCTATAAAACAACTATCTAAAAAAAACTTTTCTCCCCCTTTATGTTTGGGTTAGAAAATTCAGAAACATTCACTTGTTTTTCAAAAACATTATTTTTTAAATGATTCGTTATCAACCAATACAAAAATTTATTAAAAAACATCACAAAGATTCTTCAATCTCCCCATTCGGATTTTTTAACAACAATCATTAATATCTTTTTTCACTCTCAGAAAATTTTCACAATTCAAATTTTGTAAAAAACTCATGTTTTTTTTAATTTTACCAAAACAGAACATTTATTAAAAGAGTGTTTAGACACCAAAATAATAGATAAGGTATTTTTTTTTAAACAAATCCATCCCTTGGTGAGAAGAAAATTGTATGTCCATGCTAAGATAAAATCCCCTAACTTTTATATTTTGCCTCTTATATTTTTCTATAAATTTTATTTTCCTATCCCCCATTATCTGTTAAACAAAACTTCGTATTAATAAAAATAAAGATAATTAAAAACTTCTTACATAGTACAAAGTTGATTCTTTTTCTACCCCTTTGTCAATATAATCCAAATCATGGTAGGGGACTTCCTTATGAGTTTTAGGAAGTCATTATAGGAGGATGAACATATATTTTCAACCTCATCTCATCAAACCTTTATTTTGTAATTGACTTTGTGAAGATATCAATAATTTTATACTTCGTTGAGATATATTCCAAAAAAATATCTCTAGCAGCAACTTTCTCTTTAATAAAGTGAAACTTTATATATATGTGTTTTGATCGTGAATGTTGGACATGATTTTTAGAAAGATCAATTGTAATCTGATTGACATAATGTTTCTTCAGTAGTTTACAAACCATTATATTCAAATCATCCAAAATGAACTTTCATCCACAATATTTGAGTACATACTTGAATAGTCACAACATATTCTAATTCCACTTTTCTCAAGGTTACTTAACTTGGTTTCTTACTATGAAAATTTACACAACATTCACCAGAGAAAAATGTTTCTCCTAATGTTGATTTTATATCATTAAAATATCCTACCCATTCAATATTAGTATAACCAGGAAACATTATCTCATAATTTATTTTCTGTAATAATCTTTGTGAATTTTTTCCTTTGACATATCTCAGAATTATCCTTACTGCCAACATATTTGACTCTTTCAGATTACTTTGATACCTAGCACACAAATTTATAGCATAAAAAATATTTGGCTTGAGGTTATAAGGTAATGTATAATTCCTATCATCTTCCACATTCCTTTCTAATTCACAATTTTACCAGACTCATCTTTACTCATCTTCATCCCAACTGAGATAACAGCAGAAACATCTTTATATTATACAATTCCAAATTTTAGTAACAATTACCTTTCATACTTTTCTTAATATACGAAACTTTATTTTTCCTTATATTGAACTTCTAAGACACAGAAGAAAGTGAATTCTCTCAACATTGATATTTCAAAATTCATTTCAATTTGCTCAGAAAATTATTTACAAAAATTTCCTTCATCCCCATAAAAAATTATATTATCTACATGAATAATTACAATTAGAGTTCCAAAGTCAAAATCTTCCATATATAAGTTTCTTTCAAATTTTCCTTTTCAAAAAAATCATCATTCTCAAACAATTTTCAATCATAAAATACCATGAATGTGGTTCTTTTTTCCATATAAAGCTTTCTTCAATCTAAAAACTTTGTCTTCATCCTTATCATGTAGGAACCCACAAGGTTTCTCATTGTAAACTTCTTCTTCAATTTATCCTAATTTATATCTATCTGATACACTTTGAAATTTTGATGATCAGCCACTACTCAAAACATTATAATAGTTTATAACCTTGAAATAGCGGAAAAGGTTTTAAATTCTCTAACTTGAAAAATATTTCCACAAGTTCTTTCTCCTATTGTGATAACTTTTCAATATTTCACACTTCTGATAATAGATGATTATTTTCAGAAAATCACTTCTTTTCCATCATCACAAAGATGACTTACACTAAGTAAATTATGTTTCAATACATCAATAAATAAAAACTCCTAATTTTTCAACTTTTCTTCCTTAATCTCAGTCTTTCTGATTCCTATGATTTTTAAAGAACAATTATTCCCAAAGGTAACAGAACCTTCTTCATGATTTTCAACATGTTTCAAGATTTTTAAATCACATATCATGCATGAAAAACAACCACTATCAAGTATCAATGGTCTGTTCTTTTTTACTATCTTTTAATGCAGTCTCAACAAAAAATTATTTCCACAAATTTATTCATGCTAGATTCCTTTTATTTATATCCCATAAGAAACTTGTTCTAGAAGGAGTTTCAAACATCATTAGACATGATGAAAAGCCAAATCACATCATCCATAAACATATTGTAGACATTTAAATTGATTTTTTTAGAATGTTTCTATCTTCTTGTGATTTTTATTTTCTAACATCCTATGTATTAAGAAAGTTATTCATTATAATTTCACTATATCTTACACACTATTCAAATATTATATTAGGAAGTGATATGTTATGCCAAAAATTGTATTCCATGAGCCCATATATTCTATAGTACCAACAGAATCCATAAAATCTTAATTTTTTATTGAAGTATGATCTATCTCTGTAAAAAAAATTGAGGTTCATAAATACTTCCTAACCTAACATACTATGGCTCTATACCATATTTCCTTCTGAGTGAGTTATAAATTTTGTATATGTGATAGGTTTATCACATTCTTTCTCCACCCAAACTTTCCTATTAATTTTCTTATCACTTGAAATGTTTGAAAATCAGATGAATCATTATTTCTGGTGTGTGAGGAATTCACCTAAATCATTATTTGAGATTTCTCATAAAATTTATAAGTCTTATATTTTACTACTAAAGCATTGTTAATGTATTCATTCATCTTTCTCAAGGTATTTATAGAATCAAGAAGTTTATATTGAATCTTATTGACTTCTTTTTACTTATATTCTAATTTCTTGTTGAGATCTTCAACCATCCTTTCATGTTTAGTGATTAATAGTTTGTAACTTAAGAACTCTTGAATGTATTATTCCTCAAACATGATGACATAATTTCCTACTTTAGAAAATTCATCAAAATATTTCTCCATTACTCTGATTTCTTACTTGAGATTTCTGTTTTTCTCAACACATAATATAACTTATTTTTTTGAGTTGATACTCTCTATATGATTATTCACCACCGGGTTCACTATCTAAGTAATATTTTATTTTCTAAAATTTTGAAATGAAGGTTATAATTTTTTTTAACATTAATATTTTGAAGGATTGTTTTCAGTTGAGTATGATTCAACATTATTACATATCATATTTATTTTGTTTCTTGTAACCATATTCTTGTGTTTGTTGGATGAATATTATTATTCATAACATTTGTTTCACTTCTTTCATCAAGTTGATTCATCAGTATATTCTCGATACTCACCAACATTATTCTTAGCTAAATTCATAGATAAGTGTCTAATTCCACCATAATCAAAACATTAAAGAGTAAGTTTACTACCATAATTTCATCTTCCTCTATTATAGTTCTTAGATATAATATACATGATTTTTTTCATTCAAGAAATAAATCAACTTTATCTTATCAAGAGAATATTTTAGATTCAAACCTATCTGGAAAGATTCACTTGATTTTCTTCACAATTATTGAATTTTACAAGACATATCTAAAACATATAACATTGAAAACTGTAACATCTCGGACCATGTTCCACACACCAGTGCCTCCAATCGGTCAGTCACATGATCTCAGGTATGCCTCCCCATATATCAGAGGATGTTGATTAGTAGTGAGGGTATGATATATTGAACATGGGGAGTATTTTCCCTCTTTTATAAGAGTAAATACACCATCAAAAAATAATAAACAATATTCTAATAACATGTAATCATAACCTAAAATAACCGGTATCACAAGATAACCAAAAATAAAAATACAATATCAAAAAATAAAGAAGAAAATATATCATACCAATGCACATGTCAAGTGTCTAAAATGATACCTAAAATAAAGACAATGACGACTCCCACAAGAAGGTCCCGAATAGTGTCTGGTTCCCTCATCCATGCTCCATCCCATATCAATGATCTAACACAATTTATTTTCCATTAACCTCTTTAGAAAGCACAAACACTATTCAGGTACCGATAAGGTATCCCAAGTAGGGTGTGAGTACAACTCAGTTTGTTTCATTCCCCCTATTAGAGGGGCCTATGTCGTGACTCTCGTGTCCCACCTCAAATAGGTTAGGGGCTAGTGACTAGCACTGAGAAGGTGAATCACTGACATGAGAGGCCTTAGCTTAAGTACCTGTACAGAAACACACATCTCCAAGCCTATAAAATGATGAAATATAAAAACAACTGCAAACCCATGCATTCATACATCTAAATTGCATAACCAGAGTGATAAAGGAAGTAATATAAGGTAATTAGGGCCAAATACAATCCCACCACAAAGAGTTTGAAAAAAAATTACAACCTAAAAGTAAGTATTGGGGCTGCTTTCAGAAATTTGTAGGAACAGACCTCGGCTTTTCTGGTATAACTAAGCACCATCTGGTCCTAGTTCTCCTAAGACTCTATCAAAATTTGAATCTTCTACACAATACATGACACCTGAAGGAAAACCCCATGTATAGTTGAGTATACTAATACTCAGTAGGACACCCCGAAATCAAAAAATATACTGATAAAACTAATATTTTCCACATTTTTTATTTGAATTTCAATTGTATTAACCCTCTTAATTTATCAATTTGAGCTTATATGGATCAATTTCGGATTTATTGTGTATTTGAGCTAAAATGCGAAATGTGCTTAAATTCTAGATTTTTGACAGATTTTAAAGTCAAGGGTATTTTGGTGATTTATATAAAAATATAATTCCAAATTAAATGATTATTTTTTATAGAATACTTATTTTAATTCATTTAACTTTTGTTTCTAGACTAGAGGATTATTCGAATATCTAAAGGCCCAAAAAAATCATTGATGTTTGGAAATTTTCTGGACTAACAGCATGGACCCCAGCTCTGTAACGGATGTATAAATCAGGATACACACCTACAATGGAGTTGATTATAGATGGATATAACGTAGGACACATATATGCACTACCTACATAAATTTCATGGTTTTTGTCTCCCATTATGGTGGTAAAGAGAAGTTATACATAGAATGAAGCTTCCATGAAAATTCAACTTCAAAAAAATACATTGTCAATAAAAAATACATAAATCATTCGAGGGAGGTATGTGTAAATTTCATTTATTCTACGGTAAAATTATTAAGTTTTATTATTATTTTGATGAGAATGAGTTACGTGCATGGGTGTGGTGATAGCCCACCAGGAAACTAAAATAAAATTCATTTCTATTATTTTATAAAATTCTTTCAGCCCCTTATACTGAATATAAGCTTTTAATACGATGGATTTGAGCAATTCAGTGGTTGAAATGGCATACGATAGAGTCAGGTATTAAAAGATGTCACACTTACGAAGGAGTTATCCCATCAACCTTGATTAATGTAGGAGGGGAAGTAAAGCTTGCAAAATGTATTCAATATTTCACACCAATTAATAAAATAATAGTAATTCAAGAATGAGATCTCAAAATTGAATTATCAAAATTTATTTAAACAACAACAAAGATAATGATGGAACCCATAAACCTGCCCATAAATTCCATGTTCTTTATTCACTAAATAATTTTATTCATTCCATGTTTGTTTAATATTTTCTTTAATTTAAATTTCATAACCTTCCTAAATTAAAAAATGAATTAAAAAGAATGAGTTTAGGTTAATTAGATTATGTGAGTGAACATATGAGAAAGTTCCTCAAGTGAGAAGAACCTGGTCATCCATTAAACAACACTAGGAAAATTAAATTTCTTTTTAAATTCCCTATGATAGGTGCACATCACATAAAAAAGGAATTACATTCATCTCCACATGGGTATATTTCTACAACACATATAATAAGAATATCCAGATATACTCAACAATGACACACATTCTAGAGGTAAGTCACAACTATATTATACTAGTCTCTGATTCTATATAGAATATTTCACAAAGTACTCACCAAAGAAAACACACTCCTGAATCTGATAGCATTGATGATGTCTGTCCAATAGGTACTTCTTATCAGGTCTCTTCATGAGAAAGATCATGCTAACTGTTTGAATAGAATACAATTCACAGATGGGGATCACTGGCAAGGCCATGGGGTGGAACCAACAAATCAATCTGGATTCACCCACCAAGTAGTGGATTGATCCCATGCAGTTTTGGTCACGTCGATACTAAGAACTCCACCTAGGACATGAATATGAATAGAGGATCTCACTATGGGCCTCTCAGAGGGATTCCAACAACTCTATCTAGGAATTAATGCTGAAGGGATCATTTTCTTGGGAGAAAAAAATGATTGCATACAAACCCTAATGGAAAAGAAAAAGGTAACAAAAACCTAACAAAAAATCTCCAAGATATAGGGTATAAGGGTTCCAAGACATGTATAAAAGAGTACAAAATGTGTAGTAGGGGTCACACTCCATGTCCAATGAACCTGGTTCTTGCCCGATGGCTCATCTCATCAAACTTTGTCCATGTAGTTGTACACACCATGTACGTATCCCATTTACTCTAACATGTGCTAGTACACGTCACCACCCTATGCATTTCTTCTCAAGTACCAGTACACAGCTTAGCCTGTGAACAACCTCACATGTAAATAGCCCGTGTAATTCTTGAGTACATGCCGACTGACCCAGATGATACCACATGCTATGTGAAAGGGGTCACATTCCATGTGATATTTAACTTCCTTTGGAAACCCTAACCGCAACTCACGTGGACCCATACAATGTATAGATGTAGATTAAACATTGTGTTGTTCAGGATTTTTTAGAATCCCATATCTACTCCCGCATTTGATCCAATGCCTCCATATTTTGATCTAGTCATCGTTTCACCATGAGAATGAAGATCCCAACTCATCCAATCCTTTTTGTTTATGAAGAATGCATTACACCATCAAATCTACTTAAAAAATGAATACAATTTTCATTCTTTGTTGTGTGTTGAAGAATGGTAAATTGGGTATCCTCTTTCATCTAAATTTCTTTATCTCTATCACGACACCTCTATAAGGCTATTCCAATCATAGATCAGCGATATCAGATCATTTCACCATGAAATAGGTGCGCAATGATCGATTGAACGAGAATGCTCATGAAGAATGATGAATGGGGGGAGAAAAGAACAATAACATATTTGAGTAACAAACCTTGATCGATGTTCATGTTTATCCTAATCCATCATTATTATAATGAAAATATGAATAATAAAATTAAAAATATATTCTCCCATCAAAACCTCATTATATAAACTTATTCTGCATAATGATCAAACCACATATCAATATTTTCATTGATTGATTTATGTTCATTGTATAAATCAAGAACAGGGAAGAATAAAATAAAAATAAAAGACCTTCCTTGATTCAAATCGATCACTAATGAAGAATGAGGTCAAGTTGTGTTTTTTGGTGGGATCCTTTGAATCTATTTTGCATCAATCATTGATCGAATATCCTATCGTCATACGTCTGAGAGGATTCACTAATGCAATCTCCAATGGATCTCTAATGGTTCCGGGGTTGTACAGCTATCCCTAGAATTTCTCCATAATAGTCTATATAAAGTCCATCAATCACTGCATCAACAAAAATGAAATAAAATAATTTATTAAATTATATTTTTCATTTCCATGCCTGTGATGACTTCTCAACAAATGACCCATAACGACTAATGTTATGTAATTCCTTGGCTAAACCTCACATTCTGAACTCAATGGTATCATCATATTTCTAATCAGGGTACCCGTTTTGAATTTATTACACTTTTTCATGAAAACTATTCATGCATGCTATTTAATATATTTCAAACATTTATTTTAGGAAGAACGGCCACAGAATCGCAGAGTGTCTCAGTGCCTGGTCTCACAAATATTCTATATAGTATCCAAAAAAATAGTGCATGAAAAATATAAGGCATTATAGTATGCCACCACTAATGACAACTAAAACAATATCTATTCAATAGAAAGTGTATGTAGTTGTATAAAGAAGTAATTACAATTTATAAGTAAAAAATTATCACATTATCAATTAATATTTATTTAACTATATAAACCTTTGGGTTCCCGTAGACACTAATTCCTCAATCCCCGCTTCAACTCATGTCTGAGGCTGATGTGTGTCGGAGGGATATCCTATCTTGTAATTCCATTGTTATCATTCAATACCTACTCTGAAATAATTTGGAGCCTAAAGTATGTCTGAGGAATATCATATCTCATAATTCCATTGATATCATTATTTAATTCATATTTTTATTCACATGTTTCCATTCATTCATCACGCAATAGAATGTCCATGTTTCTATTCATTAATTCACAACCAAATAACCATGTTACCATTCGTACCTTACAAATTAGAATAATCATTTTCACATTCTCTATTTCACAACTAAATGTCCAGGTTACCATTCATACCTTACACATTATAATGACTACGTTCCTGTTATTTAATTCACAACTAAATGACCATGTTACAATTCCTAACACATAATTAATTCAACAATTAATTATCCACATCAATTCCATTAATAATTCCACAATTAGTTAAACATAACAATTCCATTAGTTAATTCAAAATTTAACTAATCACATAAATAACATTAATTAATTTAAAAAATAATTAATCACATAAAATACATCAATTAATTCTATAATTAATTAATCACTTAAATTTAATTAGTAAATTCAATAATTAATCAACCACTCCAATTTTATTTCTATTTCAATAATTATTTTATCACTTAAATCCCCTTAATTAATTTTTTAATTAATTGAGTACATAAATCCCATTAATTAATTACTCAATTAATTAATCAATATCCACAAAATAAAAATCACATAATTAATTCCATAATTAATTTTCTCAATCACAATCTCAATAGATCATAATTATTTCCACAATTAAATATCTCAATCTTAATATCTTAATATCTCACAATTAATTCTACAATTAATTATCTCAATCTATAATTCCCCAAATCCCCAATTTCTGATATCCTCAATTAATTATTTCAAAAAATTACTTAATTCAATTAAGAACATAATTTCTAAACATCTAATAAAAATTACACTGTTACATACATGTAATTTAAATAAATACTTTGATATTTGAATTATAGACAACCTACCTCAATTCATTGATGAGTGATCACCTAATGAAAATATTCATAATTTGAGTAGCACAATTATATAGATTGAGATTCAAATTTAAAACCCTAAATCAAGATCAAATCATTCAAGATCTCTTAAATACAGATATAGATCTACAATACTAGATCCAGATCTACAAAAACATGTCTATATCCAATCAAAATAGGAATAAACCCCCCTTTCTAGAATAGGATAATAAAGGATAAGGAATAGGAAACCAAGCGAGGTAAGATCCTATGATAGGGAGGGGTGAAGATCTTCAATCCAGGATTGAAATAACAAATTCAAAACATTGTTAAGTCTTTTAATCCATATAGTATTCTCCAAAATAATGAAATATTATCTAGGGTTAAATGGGGATCAAATATAAGTTAAATGGGGGGGTTTTGGTGATTAAAAATCTATTTTTTTGGTGATTTAAAAATTCATGCATGGTTAGCTGGGTAGGGGAGCACAGTTTCTCCTAAATGTGTCCCTAAATTTGAACATCTATTATGGGGGTTCATCGTTTATAATAATAGGGTGTGAAGATTGGCAAACCATTTGTCCACCATGTAATTCCTCTCTATCCAATGTTACATGGTTTGCTGGGCAGGGGCGCACGATTAGGGAAAACCATGAGCCAACTATGCACTAACCTTCTCCCTTCAAATTTTCTCAAATTTTCACTCAAAAACACCAAAAGGTAAAACCCAACCCAAGTACACTGAAAAAAGGAAAAAATAAATACCTAAAATTAAGACCAAGTCATCTTCAGGAAAGGTCGGGATCTTACAATCTCACCACCTTATAACATCTTATCATTGAGATGCACTCCCACGAATCTCTAAGATTCTGATTCAAAACGATTAGGATAGTGATCCCACATATCTCATTTCCTTTCCCATGTCTCCTCCTAAACATTCCAATGTTTCCACAATACACAAACTATAGGCTTGGTCTTTCCCTGCAACACTTTCTCACTGCGATTCAACACACGTATAAGATGCTCTTCAAAGGAAAAATCTATCTCAATCTTAACATCATCCATATCAATCACATTAGAAGGGTTAGGGTGATACCAACCTAGATTTGACACTTATAAGACATCATACATAGCACTGTATCTTTGTGGAAGAGCCAATCGGTATGCCACTAGCCTGATTCTCTCCACCACCTTAAACATTTCAACAATCTTGGGTGCCCACTTGCCCTGTCTCGGTTTTCTATAGTGATTGAATCTCGGAAACACCCAAATGAATACATGTTCAGCCTCTATAAACTGTAGGTGTCATTTATTTCAATCATCATATGACTTCTATCTACTTTGGGTCATATCCATATATTTCTGAATCAACTGTACATTCTCTAATGTTCCCTACATGAGACTCAGTCCCAACAACTTAGACTCACTTACCTCCATCCAAAATAGAGGTGGTCTTCATGTCCTACTATAAAGAGCCTCATATGGTTCCATCTATATAGTTTCCCAATAACTATTGGTATGGGATAACTCCACCAGTGCTATGTGATTCTCCCAAGACCCACCAAAGTTTAGATTACAAGCTCACAACATATCCTCAAGAACTTGTATAGTATGCTCAGACCACCCATCAGTTAGTGGGTGGAAATTTATACTCAATAAAACCAACATACCAATAACCTTATACAATACCTATAATAATTGTGAAGTAAAACACAAGTTTCAATCTGAAACAATATTTTGTGGCACCTCGTGTCGATAGACTATCACCCAAACATACAAATATCCCAACTGATCCACTGATAAAGTCTCTCATATATTCAAGAAATTCACTACCTTTTTCAGTCTATCCACAATAACCCAAATAGAATTATTCTTCTACGTAATCCTTGGGAGAACCACCACAAAGTCCATGGTCACTTTGTTCCACTTCCATTCTATAGTGGCCAACGACTGTAGTAAACCTATAGGTCATTACTGCTCTGCCTTCACCTACTGATAGGTGTAGCATCGTGTCACAAACCATACTATTTTGTTTCACATTTCCAACCATCAATACTATCTTTGGAGTTCACAGTGCATTTTGGTCACACCTTGATTTACCACCCACTTTGAGGCAAGAAACTCACACATCAGCTTGTCTCACATTCTTTTAGGTACGACAACCTGATTCCTGACATAGATGACCTCATCCTCATCTATGCTCTAATCATAAGGTGTCTCCCCACCTTCAAGGATTTCCCTCAAGGTATAACATTATAAATCCACATACTTTCTATCTTAGATCTAAGTCAAAAATGTATACTCCAATGAAACTATTACGAGAGTCATCTAATCCTAACTCTCCTAAACCACAATGTGTATCTCATCCAGTAAATCCATCATATTCCACTCAACACTAGACTCTTGAACCACCATAGTTTGAGTCTTCCTACTCAAAGTATCATCATCAATGTTCCCCTTTCCAGGCATATATGCAGGCTCAAAATTGAATGGTTCCATATACTCAACCCATATCTGTTATCGAGGATTCAAGTCTCACTGTGAAAATATTTACTTTAATCTCTTGTGATCAATATAAACAATAAAAAAATTTCCCAATAGATAATTTCACCACCAATTTACGACATAAAACATTATAGCCAAATTGAGGTCATATGTAGGGTAGTTCGGTTCATGGGTCCTCAAATTGAAAAACCCATAAACCAAAAATTTATCTCCTTGCATCAACACAACTCCAATTAAAATCCTATAAGTGTTACATTAGATCGTGTACTTCTCACATTTCTTAGGTAGGATCAATATTGGTACTAATGCCAAAATCATCTTCAACTCCTAGAAATAATTATCAGAATCTTGTGACCAAAAAAGCATTATCCCTTTTTTGGTCAAGCCCGTCAAAAATGTTTCCAATCAGTAAATATCTTGAATGAACCTCTAATAATATTTAGAAAATCCTATAAATCTTTGTATATCAAAAATTCTCTTGGGATTCTCTAATGAAACCACTATCTGAATCTTCTCTAGATTTACCAACACACATTCCTCTGAGATGATGTTACCCAAGAAGTGTACATGATCGATCCAAAAAATTGTACTGTGATATATTGATGTATACTGACTGTGCTGTCATGACACGTCAAATTGATTATGTTTTTAAGGTTGATTTATAGTCTAGGGTAGACCCTAGGTCGTCTCTCAATGAGCGTTGGTAGGTTTAGAGTGTGTATTTTTAATAAAAATGACTAAGAGAGGGGTTGGTTTTGAAAAGTGTTTAAAACAATGACTTAGTTGAAATGTCTTAAAAATTGAGTAAACAAGTGTATTTTGAAAAATATGAGATAAAAGGATCGATGTGATTTCAGTACCCACATATCAAGTTCATTTTTCATAGAGATTCATATTAGGTTTAGAGTAATTCTTTGGTTGGAGTTAATTGGAATCCCGATTAATTCATAAGCTTTTATTTCAATGCTTTAAGGACCCAACCTTGACGTAACAATAGTATTGTCAAGGTCCAGTACTTATGCATGGAATAAGAGAATCCAAAGAATATTGAAATCTCAATAAGGTGGTTATGAAAAGGATTCTTGTGGTTTCCAATCGGAACAACACAAGTCACGCACTAAAAACCTCACACCGATCTGTTAGAAATTAAGAGCATAACACTCACATGCGTGAAATCAAGCATTAAAATCTGAAATAAAATAAGATAAATGGAATGAAATGTTTAAACACCCAGATTACTCCAAACCAGTAGCTAATGTATGCATTGGAAATCCCTTTACATGTGTGTAGCTCCCTCACAACGAACACCCAACTTTTAGCTCGACATCAAGAGGAGGAGGAAGCTCGGGTGGAACTCCTTCTTCATCCTTGATTCCCTTATGAGGATAGGGGCCTACAGAACCTCCAAGGTGATTAGGAGACTCCTATAGGACTCCAAATTGGAAGCACTTCAATCCTTGGCCGAACTTACAAATGAGGAGCCCAAGGTGCCCTTTTATAGGAAATGTGGGAGGTGGTTTTGGGCATACAGATTTACTAAAACCACTTGGTACATTATTTTAGCCTATTATACAGTATTAAAACGTTTTGTGGAAAACTATAATGTTGTATCCCCACGTTTGGAATATCTCCACCGAATGTTTGGAATCATTTCAACATGGGGAGCGTGAGATATGGACAGATCACAACACAAAACGTTTGACCTCGAGCAGATTGGGTGTGCTGGACAGATCAGGTCGGCTGGGCCACTTAATGGCCGAATCTGTCTTGGGTTATTAAATCAAAGTTGTATCCCTATGGGTTTTGGATAAGCCCAAAAAATATCAGCCCATTTGGATGCTCGGTGGAGTATCAACATGAATTTTAGTCCACTAAACTTCATGGATCCTGCGTAGTTTGGCCCATTTTTCAAGGACTTCATCATGGGCCCTCCAAATCACCTCCACCTACATTGTAATTTTCAAAACAATTATCATATACCTATTTAACAGTGATAAAAACAAAATTATTTAATAAAACATGAATTACAATTAGATAATATTTTTATAATTTTTAATACAAAAAATGTTTAGCACAGCGGTGTAAGGGTGAAAATGAAACAGTGAATCGTGGTACGATCACACCCCCACACCTAAACATTTGCACTCCTGGGAAATGTCATATATACAAATACATTGATGCATATATATATATATATATTTCCAACATCCTGATGATTTATCATTTGAGGAAATTTTATTTAATGTAAATTGATCAATGCACGAATCACACCAAGGAGTTATTCCTAGTGAAAATAGAAAAAGATGTCTCATAAATCATATCATAGCGAAATTCAAAAAGATTCATGATACCCAATTGAGAAAGGAATTCAGAATTAAACCATGAAACTAACTCTCCATGTCTGTGTGTGGAAACCATTCCATGCTATTCTTTCCACTTGCTATCCAATAAATATATGTTATTTTAACATTTTTCAGCTTAAATGATCATGTCACCGAACCTGTCCTACATCCTTTGCAATCATATTTCAAGACCCACTCATTTAAGCATTCCCAGAAGTCAAACCATAAGCTCCCGACATAGATATCCCCATCTGTTGCACATTTCAACACTCCCCACATTTATTATTATTTTTTTAATTTCCAATTGGAACAAATCTCACACTCATCTCTCAACCCTTATTTGATCTTCTCACGAAACTAATTGAAATAGTTATAACTTGATCAAAGGTTGAGGAGGAGTGGTTTTTTGACCTGCTAAAGACACAACATTTTTTTGAGGGTGTACAACATTCGGAAATTATGTACACATGCATAGGTCAATCTAGTACAGTAATGAAACAGATCAGATAAGGAACGAACATATGGAAATATCATTTAAAGATGAAAAACATTAACCCACCTTATATTTACCTTATATTAAGTAAGAAATAATCACACTTTGAAGTTTGGTGCAAAAATTTGTGGAGATATTAGTGACACAGTTTTCCCAAAAACTACTCACACAATGGGCATCAATCATCTCAAAGGTTTCACATAGATACGACCATTTATATCATTGGAAGAGAACCAATTCACTAAAAATCACTCTGTGATGTTAAATTCATACAAATACTCTTTTTAGCCTTCATTATTGTATTTTTACTATCCCCACATTATGGTCGCCACAACATGGAACTTCGAAATTATTGATGGGAAAAAATGAAAATACCATAAAGAAGGCCAAAAAGAGAAAATAAAAGGAGAAAACAATGAAAATTCCTAACTATCCAAGGAATGTATCCACCACCCACACCTAGATAATGCAGTGTCCTCACTGTAATAAAGGAGACTGTGGGAAGGAAGGATAAAACCTGGTGAGTGTTATTCATAGACCGCTTCTTCAACCAGGAGTTCCTCCATTTGGGACTCCGGAATGGCTTCATGGAATTGCTTCAGCCGCTTCCCATTAATAGTAATGGTTTTCTTGGTGTCTTCATTTTCAACCTGGACAACACCAAATGGAGAGTTATTAGTAAAAATGTAAGGTCCAAACCAACGGGAACGAAGCTTGCCAGGGTGCAACTTCAGCCTTGCATTGCAGAGGAGGACCTTCTGCCCGATGTGGAATTGACGATGAAGGATGAGACGGTCATGGGAAGCCTTGGTTCGCTATTTATAAATTTGGGAGTTCTCATATGAATCTCTTATCATTTCCTACAACTCCTGAATCTACAACTTCCTTTGAATACCTGCACCAGAAAGATTAGAATTGCATTGTTTTATAGCCCAGTAGGCCCGGTTCTCTATCTCAATAGGGAGGTGACAACTCTTACCAATAACTAGCCGATATGGTGACATGCCAATTGGAGTTTTTAATGTAGTACGGTAAGCCCATAATGATTCATCGAGTCTAAGACTCCAGTCTTTTCTGTTTGGCTGAACCGTTTTCTCAAGAATCTGTTTTACCTCTCTATTTGATACTTCAGCTTGACCATTTGTTTGTGGGTGATAAGAAGTAGACACTGATGCCCAACCCCATACCTGCGCAAAAGAGATTGCATTGTGCGGTTGCAGAAATGAGAACCCTGATCACTGATGATAAAACTAGGTAATCCAAACCTACAAAATATTTGGGTTCTCAAAAATTATTCAGCTGTCTTGGAATCATCTGTCCTCGTGGCTCGTGACTCTACCCACTTTGAAACAGAATCCACTGCCAGAAGAATGTAAAGGTTCCCAAATGAATTGGTGAATGGTCTCATAAAGTCAATGCCCCAAACATCAATAATTTCAAGGAAGATTAAGGGTTGTTGGGGAATCTCATTTCTTATAGAGACATTCCCTATTCATTGACAGCGAGGACAAGATTTACAGTAATCGTGGGCATCCCAAAACAATGTGGGCCAAAAGATACCAGAATTTATGACCTTGCGAGCAGTTTGTTGGGGACCAAAGTGGCCCCCACAAGCATTTGTGCGGAAGAAGCTAAGGACAGACTGAAACTCACTATCCATAACACAACGCCTAATAACTTGATCACTACATGTGCGCCATAGGTAGGGGTCATCCCAAATGTACCAACGAGAATCGTGTTTTAGACGGTCGGCCTGGTTTTTTGTGAAATCAGCAGGAATGCAAGATGCTACCAAATAATTTAAAATTTCATCATACCAAGGAATAACATCTTGCACTCGGTACAATTGCTCATTATGAAACAATTCATTTATGGGAAGACATGAGGATGAGTCAATGTCCGAGGATGGGAGAATCCTACTGATATGGACATCAACCAAATTCTCTGGTTCTTTTTTATCCCTAATTTCTAGATCAAATTCCTGAAGGAGGAGAATCCAGCGAATGAGACGTGGTTTGGCTTCTGGTTTCTTTAGGAGATATCAGAGGGCAGCATGGTCTGAGAACACAACGACTTTGGACCCTAGAAGGTATGACCTGAATTTATCCAAGGAAAACACAATGGAAAGAAATTCTTTTTGAGTTATGCTGTAGTTTCTTTGGGAAGGGTCCAGAGTACGGGAGGCATAAGCTATGACATGTGGAGTTCGGTCGACCCTTTGTGATAAGACTGCCCCAACTGCATAGTTAGAGGCATCACACATGAGCTCAAATTGTAATTCCCACCGAGGTGGTTGGATTACCGGGGGTGACGTGAGACTCCATTTTAAATTATTGAAAGATTCCTCTCATTTTTTATCAAAATCAAATTCATTTTCTTTTTGGAGTAATCGGGAGAGGGGGAGTGCAATTTTACTAAACTCGCTATTGAAACGACATTAAAATCCAGCATGACCCAGGAAAGACCGCACATCCCAATCATTTTTAGGGAATGGTAGGGAGGAAATGATACCTACATTTGATTTGTCCACTTGGATACCTTCCCCAGAAATGACATGTCCCAAAACTATGCCTTTTCGCACCATGAAATGGCATTTCACATAATTTAATATGAGATTCTTTTCAATACAGTGACGTAGGACAGAAGCAAGACTACTCAAACATTCATCAAAAGAGGATCCATAAATAGTAAAATCATCCATTAAAACTTCCATGCAATTATCCAGGTAATCCGAAAAAATACTAACCATACATCGTTGGAATGTACCTGGAGCAATGCACAGACCAAATGGCATCCTTCTATAAGAAAATGTACCAAAGGGGCAAGTAATTTTTGTCTATTCCTGATCCTCGGGGGCAATATGGATCTAAAAGTATCCAGAATACCCATCATGGAAACAGTATTGGGACTTCCTTGCTAGCATCTATAGCATATGGTCAATGAATGGAAATGGGAAATGGTCCTTCCTAGTGTGTTGGTTTAGTCGACGATAGTCTATACAGACACGCCAACAATTTTGTCCATGAGTTGGAACCAACTCATTGTTTTCGTTTTTAATTACAGTAAGGATGGTTTTTTTAGGAACTACTTGAACAGGACTAACCCATTGGCTATCAGAGATAGGTTAAATGATTCCAGCAGACAACAATTTTGTTACTTCTTTTTTAACAACATCAAGTATGATTTGGTTCAGTTGGCGCTGTGACTGCCTCACTAGTTTAGCCTCATCATTTAATAAAATATGATGTGTAAAAATTGTTGGGTTAATGCTAGGAATGTAAGCAAGTGTCCATCCCAAAGCATTGTTATACTTCCTCAAAAGATAAAGCAGTCGCAATTCATGCTCAGGAGGGAGTGAACTAGCAATGATGATGGGAAACTTTTTTCCATTCTCAAGATATGAGTATTTTAAATCTTGAGGCAGTTGTTTCAGTTCCAATTCTGGGGGATTTTGGATTGACAGAAGTGTGTGTGAAAGTGAGAAGTCCCGGATCTCATCTAACTGCTCAATGGTTACATTCTCAGAGGAGGAATGAGATTTTACAAGCTTAACAGTATCATCGATGGTCATGTGATCCTCTATGTTCAAGAAATCATCAATTAACAAACATGCATGACATTTCTCTAGCCCGCTACAACATTCAATGCATGATTAATTACCTAAAAATTCAATTATTAAAGAAAACTCAGTAAGGGGATTAGGGGAATGAAAATAAGTTGTTTCAGGGGAAGGGAGAACATCAATTTAATTGACAGAGAGAGAGGAGTGTTCTTCTGAGGGGTGCTTCATGGAATCAAGTATATTTAAGTGGAAAATATTACCACCAATCACCATAGATAATGTACCATTATGGACATTAATTATGGTTTTGGCGATTTTTAAGAAAGGTCGCCCCAATATAATTGGGGCATGTCCATTTATCCTATCATCTTCCATTTTATGCACGTAAAAATCAGCAGGAAAAATTAAATTTTTCACCCTCACAAGAACATCCTATAACACACCAGAGGGGTGTGCTGTACTCTGATTTTCTAGCAGAACGACAATACCAGTGGGCTTCAGTTCACTGACCTGCAATGAAGAGTAAATAGAGTGAGGCATCACATTAATAGAAGCACCCAAATCAAGCAAAGTGTTGGAACATGAATACTCCTCTATGGGGCACAGAATTGAGAATGCCCCAGGGTCATTTCACTTGGTGGGACGTGATGGCTCTATCAATGCTGAAACATTCCTCCCCATGCTCACCTTCTCATCACCACGAAGCCTCTTTCGTTGTGTATACATCTCCTTTAGAAACATGGCATATCTTGGAATTTGCTTCACAGCATCAATCAAAGGAATGTTAACCTATACTTACTTGAAAGTTTCCATGATTTCTTTATCATGTTCGTTTTCTTTTTGTTTCCAAGGTTGGAAATATCTTTGAGGAAATGGAACAGGAATGGTTGGGATAGGCGACACATCAATAGCCACAGTCTTTCCTTTAGAAGGGATTCTCTCAGGAAAAGGGTTTTCTTCTCTTGGACCATTTTCAGCAGTTGGGATGGTGGTTTCCTTTGGATGGGATGACTCTAATGGAGGGTTCATTTGGCTTTTGATTTGTGTCGCACTCCTAAGGGTGATGGAACTAACATTTCCTTTATCCCTAGGGTTTACTACTAGTTGAGATGGTAGTTTACCAGACCCGTGACTTTGGATTTCCCCCACTAAGTTGGAAAGTTGGCCTAGTTGGGTCATTAGGACATGTATGGCTGCTTATGTGGTTTTTTTGGAATTGGATATTATTGGCAGCCATTTACTTCATCATATCTTCTAGTCTATGCTCGGTTTTTGGATGGGGTGGTTGGAATGGCCTTTGGGGTGGTTGAGGATTTCTGGGTGGTGGTGGATGACTACTCTAACACTGTTGGTTCCATTTCTGTTGAGGTTGGTTTGAATACCCCCTTGCCTATAGGCTTGGTTTTCCTTACACCCTTGGTTGGATGGATAGTATGGTTCTTGCCAAAAGGGTTGGTTAAAGGGGCGTCCTGGAAATATTGCCTCACAACTTTCAGAATTTTCTCTCAATTGAGGACATTGGTCAGAATAGTGGGTGTCAGAAGAGAAGATTCCATAGTGGATGGAAGGAGGAGATTGAGATTTTCCTTGGGAGAGAGCAAGTTGACGTAGAAGGGTACTTACCTCTTCGAACTTCGTGTCCACCTTCTTCTCAAACTCAGTACTTTGCACCTCATGGACACCTCGAATGGGAACACTGGACCGTGTACCGAACTGTTGCGTGTTTTGTACCATGTTCTCAATGAGGGTTCTTCCAGCAATTGGGGTCTTATCTACCAGAGCACCACCTGCGGCAGCATAAATCATATTTCGATCAAGTGGATTTAAACCATCATAAAAATACTGAATTAAGAGTTGATAACTTATTTGGTGGCGTGGGAAACTTGAACAAAGCCATTTAAATCTTTCCCAATATTCAAGAAGTGTTTCCCCTTGAGGTTGTCTTATACAACATATTTCTTTCCTTATAGATGCAGTTTGAGAGTCTGGGAAGTATTTTTCAAGAAAAAGGTGCTTCATGTCCGCCCATCCTCTTATTGGTGAATTAACATAGTACAACCAATCATTCGTAGTGTCTTCTAAAGAAAATGAGAATGCTCTAAGTTTTACTTGTTCCTCATCAACATTAGAATGTTTTAATGTTGAACAAACAGTATGAAATTCTTTTAAGTGATTATGAGGGTCTTCTCCAGGCAGTCCATGAAATCTTGGTAATAAATGGATTAAACCAGATTTTAATTCAAAATTAGGTGCCTCACCTTGAATTTGAATGTAAGTGGGTTGGATATCAACATCAGGTGAGGTTAACTCTTTTAATGTTCGATTATTTTCAGAAATGATATTGAATATTATTTCTGGTTCTAATTTGGTTCCAGCAGAAGATGGTTTTAGAAGAGTCTCGAGTGGTGTGTCCTCCTTTAAAAGGGGGTCGTGTGCATCTCGATGTTGCTGACGTAGGATCCTCTCCGCTTCGGGTTCGAAAGGTGGTAAGTCAACCAAAGTAGAATGCGTCATGCACAGAACCTACACAAGATATAGATCAGAACACAAGAATAAATAAAAATGTATAAAAACAAACAAACAAATATTCACAAAATTTACAACTACTTTATCAAAAACACGCACTAAAAACCAAAGCGCTCCCCGGAAACGGTGCCAAAATTTGACCATGCTGTCATGAATTGTCAAATTGATTATGTTTTTAAGGTTGATTTATAGTCTACGGTAGACCCTAGGTCATCCCTAAAGGAGAGTTGGTAGGATTATAGTTTGTATTTTTTTTAAATGACTAAGAGAGGTGGTGGGTTTGAAAAGAGTTTAAAACAATGACTTAGTTGAAATGTCTTAAAAATTGAGTAACCAAGTGGATTTTGAAAAATATGAGATAAAAGGGTCGATGTGATTTCACTACACACATATCAAGTTCATTTTTCATAGATATTCATCTTAGTATTTGAGTAATTCTTTGGTTGGAGTTAATTGGAATCCCGATTAATTCCTAAGCTTTTATTTCAATGCTTTAAGGACCCAACCTTGACGTAACAATCATATTTTCAAGGTCCAGTACTTATGCATGGAATAAGAGCTTCCAAATCATATTGAAATCTGAATATGGTGGCTATGAAAGGGATTCTTTTGATGTCCAATCAAAACAACACAAGTCACGCACTCAAACCCACACACCGATCGGTTAGAAATTAAGAGCATAACACTCAGATGCATCAAATCAAGCATTAAAATCTGAAATAAAATAATACACATGGAATGAAATGTTTAAACACCAAAATTAATCCAAACATGTAGCTAATGTATGTATCGGAACTCCCTTGAAATGTGTGTAGCTCCCTCACAACGAACACCCAACTTTAAGCTCGACATCGAGAGGAGATGGAAGCTCGGGTGGAACTCCTTCTTCATCCTTGATTCCCTTATGGGGATACGGGACTACACAACCTCCAAGGTGATTAAGATACTCCTATAGGACTCTAAATTGGCAGAACATCACTCCTTTTCCAATCATACAAATGAGGATCCCAAGGTTCCCTTTTATAGGAAATGTGGGATGTGGTTTTGGGAACACAGATATACTAAAACCACTTGGAACATTATTTTAGCCTAACACACAGTATTAAAACGTTTTGTGGAGAACTTAAAGGTTGTATCCCCACATCTGGAATATCTCCATAGAAATTGTGGCATCATTTCAACAAGTGGAGCGCGATATATGAACAGATCACAGCACCAAACTTTTGACCTCGAGCAGATTGGGTGTGCTGGAGAGATCAGGTCGGCTGGGCCATTTAATGGCCGAATATCTCTTGGGTTATTAAATGAAGGTTGTATCCCTATGAGTTTTGGATATTCCCAAAAAATATCAGCCCATTTGGATGCACGGTGAAGTATCAGCATGAATTTTAGTCCACTGAACTTCTTGGATCCTGCACAGTTTGGCCCATTTTTCAAGGACTTCATCATCGGCCCTCCAAATCACCTCCACCTACATTGTAATTTTCAAAACAAATATCATTTCCCTATTTAACAGTGATAATCACAAATTATTTAATCAAACATGCAGCACAATTTGATAATATTTTTATAATTTTTAATTCAAAAAATGTTTAGCACAGCGGTGTAAGGGTGAAAATGAAACAGTGAATCGTGGTACGATCATATACCAATTCTCTCTTAGTGTACTTAGAATGATATCAAGATGTTGGTCATAATAATCATATGTCTTGGAGTTCTCCAAGATGTCTTCCTCAAATACTACCACAAACTGATCTTGGTACAGATTAAGGATTTTGTTCATTAAGTCCATAATTATTACTGGTGTGTTCATCAACCCAAGAAATATTATGATGAAATCATATAGTCCATATCTGCTTCTAAATTCATCCCATGGTATATCAGAAGTCTGAACTCTCAGTTTATGATACCGTAATCTCATTTCAATCTTCAAGAACACACAAGCTCCTCTCAACTAGTCAAATAGGTCATCGGTATGGGGGAGTGGATACTGGTTCTTCACAGTCATCTGTTTCAACTTTCGGTAATCAACAGATAAGAATAAACTCTTATCAGCCTTATTTGCAAACAGAACTAGTGAACACCAAGGATACTTACTCAGATAAATAAATACCTTATCCTCTAACTCTTCTAGCCAAGTCTTGAGCTCTTTAATATATTTCGATGCCATTATATATGATGGAATAGAAATCATTTCTTACCCTGGTATGAGCTCAATGCTAAATTACACATCTCTCTCAGGTGGAATCCTTGAGAAATATTAAGTAAACACATCCTAAAACCTATCCACTTAGTGTGGAAAGACATCTCATTTTAGACTGCCATCCTATAGAAATAAACTAGAAACCTGGGTTGTGATCTCTTCTATTTGATGAGTAATTGGCCCTACTTGGAACGCCTCGATATCCCACTCTCCATAATGAATATATTAGTAACCCTTTGGAGATGTAATGGTCAATCTCTTATGGTAAAAATCAATGGGGGACAATATGATACTAACCAGTCAAAACCCATAATTAGTTCAAATACTAACATGTATATGATATAAAGATCTCATAGAAATCTATACTGATCGACCCGAAGAGAACAACCCTTTCACAAAAAAATGTCTCTTGACCGAAATCCATGAGGTGTGTTTGTCATCAACACCCCACTCACGAACTCCATAACCAGGCTCAATCCATTAACATGTTTTTTAGAAATAACGGAATGATAGGCACCGATGTAACATAAGGCACTAGATATCATATAATCTATAAAAATAGTACCTCTCATTGTCAATGGTCCAGCCTTGATATCCACAAGCATAGGGTGAATAGAATGCAACGGTTTTACCCCACTTCCCCGTGATGCAGTCTAAGTCTCATGTGCTACCCTACTCTACTAATATGTGCACTCATACCCTGAATCTCCATATACCCAACCTTTACCACCTTGTCCAGTAGAACTCCAGATACAAGACTAATATGGTGCAGAATATACTCTTCCTACACTCTGATTCTAACTAGCTATACCCTTACTACTCATTTATCATTGGGTATGGTAGAACTTTTGCAGATGTCTCATCTTTCTGCAAGACTGTAACTATATTGGTGGTTGAGGTAACTATATTCAAAAGTTTCTTAATCTACTACACTAGTTATAGATCACTCGATTAAGGTCCTATGCAAATGATCCCTCTTTTTAGGTAATCTATTTCCCATTACCTTGGATGATGTTTTCATAGCAATGATTCCTACCCTCAGAAGTCGTACCTTCTAATCATCAAACTGGAACCACCTTTCCTACACTAGAAGCCTCTTCAGGTTACCCATGTCTATGAGATTCTTACCAACCACCTCAGCAAACTCCTTTAACTGAAAATGGTTAACTTGGGACTTAATCTCTCATTTAATCTCATCCTAAAAATGACTCGCTGTAGTTATCTCATCCACTTCCAATTCTGGAGAAAAGTATTGCAAATATGTAAAGTTTCTAACAGAGTCAATCACATAAATACTCCCCCATGTCAACCTCATGACCTCAGCTACTCT
Organism: Viscum album; assembly: GCA_963277665.1. NCBI lineage: Eukaryota > Viridiplantae > Streptophyta > Magnoliopsida > Santalales > Viscaceae > Viscum > Viscum album. Next base: position 953,912,034 of record OY728148.1, on the reverse strand, counting down.
CTCCTACCTAAGTATCTCTGGATATAAGTTCACTAAAAAATTATCCATGAGTTCCTTGAATAACAAACCATTAGCCTATATAGTCCACCCCTAAACATACCACCAATGATTCACTAATCCTCGTATCATGTAAGAAGCCAACATGACCATCCTCTCTATAAAAGTCTCAAAGTGGTCAATTATAGTCTCAAGGGACTCAAACCAGAAATCATCTCTCTCAGGTCCACCCTCTCCAATAAAAGTATGAGGGTGTTGAATTTGTAACTCCATTTTTAGATCAAACATACTCTTCACAACCCACCCTGGGTCTCTTCCCATGAATTTAATGAAGTGGGAAATGTTCACTTGGAACTACTCCCTGAATTCCACACCTAACAAAATTGGTGCCTTAGTTCCTACTACTAGTAGATCATCTATAGCCATATCCTCATGTTATCCTCTTAATAAGTTCCTTCATAGAGATATATCTATACCATTACAAATAGGTACTTTAGGACACATTTTACAAAATTAACATATTTAAGGTAAAATACAATATTCCACAACTAGTCATTTCCCAAAACCCTACCACATAGTCAAAACTAAGGTGTTATCACTACCCTTAATAATCATACTCCTTAGTACTTGATAACCACAGTAAACACATTCTAATTATTCATGTTTCTCATTTAGACACCCTTTATTCTCATCTTACATCATTCCACAATCTTTCTCAATTTCATGTTATGTGCCATTTTCATTTCAATTTCACATGCATGGAAAAACAGTTCAAGATCAATAACTTACCCATAACCAATTTTTCTATGTGTTCCTAAAATGATGCATGTCACAATAACCCCAAGTTCCTAGAATGATGCATGTAACTAAAATCTTGTGCCATACTGGTCCATGAGTCAAAACTAAATAAAAAATTAACATCAATAATCACAACACAAAACAAGTGTGTCACCCAAGTTGAAATAATATTCAACTGTAACAGAAAATAGAAATAACTACAATCCCACACGGGGTACTTGGGTTCTCCCCCATACATGGGTTAGCTACTCCCATGCATGAGATTATAACCAAGTCCTGAATCTTTCTAGTTTCATGTCTACCTTTACCAAATAGTAATACAAAATAAAAAAGAAAAGAAAAAATGGACTCTGATACCACTTTGTAATGTTCTAACCCACGTGCCACACATCGGTGCCTCGAGTCGATCAGTCACATGACCCCAGGTGTGCCTCCCTGTATGCTAGAGGATACCGAATAGCAGTAAATTGTAATCAAATAATCAATTAATCATTATTTAACAACATAAACCCCTGAACTCTCATAGACACTCGTACCATAATGATTGCTTTGGCTCATTCTGAAGCCTGAAGTATGTCTAATGGATTTAATATCTCATAATTCCATTTTTATCATTCAATTCCTAATTTGTCTCATACCTGGTCCAGAAGTATGTCCAATGAAAATCTTCTCTCATAATTTCATTGATACCATTTTCTAATTCAAACTTGAATTCCCATGTTACCATTCATACATCACACTATAAAATTACCATGTTCCCATTATTTAATTCACAGCTAAATTACCATGTTACCATTCATACCTTACACATTATAATGATCATCTTCGAATTCTTAATTTCGCAACTAAATAACCATGTTACCCTTCATAACATAGACATTAGAATGAATATGTTCCCATTATTTAATTATAAACTAAATTTCCATGTTAACAATCATAACACATAATTAATTAAACATTTAAACATCTAAATAATTTACATTACTAATTCAGCAATTATTTAAACACAAATAATTTATTATTTAATTCAATAATTAACTAATCACATAAATAACATTAATTAATTCAAAAATTAATTAACCACATCATGTAAATTAATTAATTCTACAATTAATTAATAACTTAAATTTTATTAGTCAATTCTACAATTAACTAACCCCACAAATTTCTTTACTAATTTAACTATTATTTAACACATAAATACCCTTAATTAATTCCCCAATTAATTGAGTACATCAATGACATTAATTAATTCTCCAATTAATAAATCAATATCCACAAAATCAAAATTCCATATTTAATTCCACAACTAATTATCTCAATCAGAAGCTCAATATATCATAATTAATCACAAAATTAAATATTTCAATCCTCAAATCTCAATATCTCACAATTAATTCTACAATTAATTATCTCAATCTATAATTTCGAAAATCACCAATGTCACATTTCCTTAATCAATAAATTCACCAAATTAATTTATTTAGTGAATAAAACATTTTTCTAAAAATCTAATAGAAATTATAAAATAACATATAGATAATTTAAATAAAGACTTTGGGATTTGGATTATAGAATAACTAACTCGATTCATTGACAAGCGGTCGTCCAACAGAAATCCCCAAAATTTGAGCAGCACAATGACATAAAACAAGATCTGAATCTAAAACCCTAAATCAAGATTGAACAAATAAAGATCTCTTAAATCTATATATATATCTACAATAATATATCTTGATCCAAAAAAAAGGTATATATCCAATCAAAATAAGAATAACAAACCCTATCTAAAATAGGAGAAGAAAGGAGAAGGAATGATAACACCAGTGAGATGAGATCCTCTAACTAATAAGGGTGCATATAATTGATATTGTCTTTGAGTCACAAATAATAGAGGTCATGAAGACATTTAATACATCTAGGAGGCCCCAAAGTCATGAAATATAATCTAGGGTCGAATAGGGGTCGAATTAAAGTTAAAATGGTGGTTTGAGTGATTAAAATATAATTTTTGGGTTATTTAAAAGGTCGTGCATGGTTAGTTGGGAAGGGGTGAATGGTTTACCCTAACTATGAGCCTAACCATGTTCCACTATTATGGGGGTACACAGTTTCTCCTAAGAGGGTGCATGGTTTTAAAAACTGTGCGCTAATTGTGAAATTCCTTTATCCAGTGTTGCACAGTATGATGGGTTGGGACACATGGTTAGGGAAAACCATGATCCAACAATGAATTTCTCTTCTCCCTTAAAATTTTCTCAAATTTTATCCCAAACACACCCCAAGGTAAAACCCAACCTAATTATTCTCAAACAAGAAAAAATTAAATACCTGAAATTAATCTTGAGTCATCTTCAGGAAAGGTCAGGATCTTACACAAACAATTTCATTTACTCTCATGAATTATTCATCAATGGATTCTTCATCTCCCATTCATATGTCTTCATACTTACTATTCCAAATTTCTATCTTTTCATCCTTCACATTATTATTCCCATAGAATATACTTTCTAGCTAATCCCACATACTCTTTGTAATTTTGAAACCCATCACCTTCATATAAGTATTTTCTGATAAGGACATAAGAATTGAATTTCTAGCCTTTACATCAACTTCTATATTTTTTTTATTAAAGAACAAAGGATAATCATTATTAATAGGTGTAAAACCAATTCTAGTAGAATAAACAACTTCTAGGCCAAAATATAGGAGATGAAGAATCATCTAATTTTTCCATCCATGATAATTTTTTCCATCAAATGTAGGAATTCCTCTACTATTGATTGAATTGATATTATCCATGATAAGGATTAAATAAGGGAACCTTCCCTATGATACCAATTAATGTTTCAAAGGATTAAAAAACATAACCCTTGAAACCTGTTAAAGATTATATCCTTATTTTCTTTTAGTAAATACCCATGCATGAAAATGTAGGAAATAAAGAAAATCATGTAAGAATTAATTGGTTTTTCCTCGGTGTGAGAACCTACATCCAATACAAAGCCACTCTTGTGGGTCTATATAAATTTTTTATAATGATTATGAGAAGACAACTTGTGCCAAATCCCGCTAGATAGCTTCTATGTCTCAGTAGAAATAATTATACTAACTCCCATCACCTTAAAATTTTTAATACAAAAAATTGATCCATAATAATATAATAAATACTTTCTTGAAACTTTTCCACAAATTCTTTACCTGGAATCCTCACTCCGATCTGGCAAGGCCTGATTCCCTCATTCTGATGGGGATGGGTTCAATGGATGTAGTCCAATGACTTTAGTTTAATGGAAACATTATGACGAACTCATTCTCAATATATATTACTCAAACTCTTCTCAAATTCTCAGTCAAATATTCCTTAGTCCGGTAAACAAAACATTAAGATGTCCAACCTTATAATGAGGTCTCAGTCCAAAAAGATAACTTTGACATGAATTCTACATTGCCCCACCATTTCCAGTCACATAAAAAAGATTTAGAGTACGAATGTATTGTGCTTCTATTAATAGGAATCCAAGAAAGGCAAATGCAGGAAACTGGAAAACATTTTAAAATTAATTAAATTCAAAAACTTCAAGATCAACGCATATTTGAATTTGAATTTTAACCACTTAAACTCTTCCCAAATCTGATGAAATATTATTGAGTCTTATTTGTAATTATTATTATCAAACTTCCTAAATTTTCTTCAGTATGATGGAACTTAATTAGCTCATTATGATGTAACGTGCATAGCTCATTAGGATGGAACTTCCTTAACTCATTATGATGGAACATCCTCATCTCATTCTGAATTGACTTTCCTCATCAGAGTTAGTCTGGTTGATTTTTTTCTTAGAGATAGTCTAATTTACATTTGTTCTCAAAGTCAATCTTGATTTAATTTCCTTCTCAAAGTCATAATGATTGACTTTCCTCTTTAGAGTTAGTTTGATTGAATTTCCTCTTCATAGTTAGTCTGATGTAACATCCTTAGCATTAGTCTAATAGAATCCTTATAACGATGGAATTCTCATTACGATGGAAACTTCATTCTGCAACTTTGAAATTATTCAAACCTCACTAGCCATATCTCATTCATAAATCTAAAAACTTCTATGCTCGGTACTTCTGGATCTGATAAAAACATTTTCTTGATTCCTATAACTAAGAAAATATTTATGATTCCTCCATTTCTTCAAAATCATTCATCATGATAGTTTTTATGATTTATAAAAACTTCAAGACTGGAAAAGATCCTTCTGAATTACATATGAAATTATTATGACAACTATTACTTTCAAAACCTTATTTCATTTAAACCAAAATACAATATGAATGGTTTCACCTATTCTCCCCCGTTTCATCATAATTATTGTATCATAATTGTTATAGACAATTTATGATATTTGAAAATTAAATACTAGAAAATTATCATCTAACTGACGGTTAGAAAGTTTAAACTTTATAACTCCTAAAATCACTATCTTCATTCAAACTCTTCAACAACATTCTGACATTATAACCAACACTGAGTCGAATAAAACTTGAACTTTGTGCTAATGGATCTAAGACTAATGATGTGTCTAATCAACAACTTTTTTATTATAACAACTTATCCAATTGGTGATACAAAGTTTGATACTTTGTGCTTGGTACTGGTCAGTCTGATCATCTATATCCACAAAACAACTTTCTCTAAAACAAAACTTTTCTCCCTATTTATGTTTAGGTTTGAAAATTTTGAAAAATTCACCAGGTTTTCAAAAACCAATATTTTTCAAAAGATTAGTTTTCTACAAATACAAAACTTTTTTAAAAAAACATCACCAAGGTTATTCAGTATACCATACCATTTTTGAACTGGAATGAAACCTATGTTTTCATACTTGCATTTTTTGGTTTGGGAATCATTTTTAAGGCCTATTTTAGGAAGAAACGTTAACCTTGAGGTGTAGAATGTGACTTTATATGATAACTCAAAGAAACAATGGGATATTACCAATATGAACCCTTTGAAAAAAGTAATAGTGGAAAGACATTCCATATTCCTTGAGAGGGAAAACATCTCTAAAAGTGATGGTGGGATGGGGATAGAAATAGATGAAGTTGAGAATCAAGGTACATAAGGCTTGTCATAGGAATAGGTTCTATAAATCCCCATGTAAGAAGAAACTATTCTGGAGACACAAGTAATGTGTAGGAGTACAAGAGAGGTTAGAGAACCAGAATGGTATGGTTTTCTTGTCACCAAGGATGGTGACTAATTATTAGTTTATAATAATGATCCTATAACCTAAAAGGAAGTAGTATGTGGCACAGATGTTTCCAAGTGAAAATAATCCATCAATTCTAAAATGGATTACATCTACAAAAATCAAGTCTTTATTTTGGTAGATCCTACAATGGATGTAAAACCCATTGGTTTAAAGTGGGTATTCAATAAGAAACTATAAATTGAAGGAAAATTCAGTACCTATAAGGTATGAATAGTTGTAAAGGTATTGAAATAGCATCACGAAATTAACTGAGATAAAACCATTTCACCAGTTGTAATGTTGAGATCCATAATAATTATAATTGAAAATGATGGTTACCTTGACTATTAGATTTGAGAAATGGATGTAAAAACTACCTTACTTAATAGGAACCATCCTGAATATGTTGATATAAAACAACCTAAAGGGTTTGTGACTCCAAATGATGAAAATATATACATATTGAAAAATTATCCATTTATGGATTAAATCATGTATATAGGATATGGAACAATCATTTTTGATGAATCTATAATAGAATGTGGTTTCATAAAGAATGAGTGTGATCCTTGTGTCTACAAAGAATTTAGTGGGATTGAATTCATTTTCTTAATAGTATATGTTGATGACATATTACTTATAGTAAATCAAAAACATGTCTTACTATTTTTTATGATTTTTTTGAATAAATGATACTATATGAAGGACTTGGGTGAGACATCATATATATTTTGAATCAAGATCTATCATGATAGATCCAAGAAGTTTCTCAGCCTAAGTCAAAGTATATACATTGTTAAGATACGTAAGATATTTGGTATGGAAAAATCCAAGAGGGAATTGTTTCCAATGTCACATGGCATTCATCCTTCTTGAAAAATGTTTCCTCAGATCCATGGGGAAATAAATAGAATGGAAAGGTTTTCATATGCATCAGTGATTGGGTCATTCATGTATATTATGATATGTACTAGGTTAGATATTTCTTATGCATCCAATGTAGTAAGAAGATATCGAGATGATCCAGTTGACCTCTATTAGATGGCAGTCAAGAGTATCATTAATTATTTGAGGTGTACTGAGGATATGTTCCTATTTTAGGGAGGATATGAGGAACCAGTCATCAATAAATATGAAGATTATAGTCTTCAAACATATCAAGATGACATGAAGTCACAAACGAGATACATATTCACTTTGAATGGAGGTATTTTGAGCAGGAAGAGCTCAAAAAGGCTATGGTCTTAGATTTCACAGTATAGTCCAAGTATATTGTGACTTCTGAGGTAGCTAAATAATCATTATGGATGCAAAAAATCATCCAAGATCTTGAATTGTTAAATAATAGTATATATCTTATTACACTCTATTGTGATAATATTGCAGTGGTGTCTCTCGTAAAAGATCCAAGTACACATCAACGGACGAAGTAGGTACTTTGGAAGTATCATCTCTTGAGGGATTTTTTTAAATGATGTGAGGTTTTAGTGAGGAGAATTTACAAAGAAGAATATATATCAAACCCTTTAAATAAAATCTTGAATCAACATAAATATAATTATTATGTGAGTTTAATTGGACTGAATGTTGTAGGTTGTTGGATCTAGTCCTCATGGGAGTTTCTTGGAGTTGGTGTCCTAGGATTAGCTATTTGTGCATTAATTAAAAGTATGTTCGATATATTGAATATTAATAAAACATATTATTATATATTTTCCATTGGTCTGAAGGACACTAATGAAATAATGTCCTAGAGTATATGTCACATTGATATGGTCATAGCAGTTCTCTGTTATATTGAGAACCATGAAGTGTTATGATGATATTCTTAAAGAATGTTCTTCTCCTGGATAATGTATTATGATGGGACACATAGTTCAAAGACTGTTAAGTGAGAGAACTCATAAGAGGATTAGTCATAGTATCATGAATTTATCACTCGGTAATCCAGAATATGGGAGATTATGAGAAAGAATCACTGGTAAAAATTCCACATGTTTTCGTGTCATCAGATATGCCTATATGCGATCATGTGTAATGGTACTTGGACTTTAAAATTATCATTAATGAATTTTATAACTCATGAACTTAGATTTTATTATGAAAATCATGATGACATATATTCAAGGTATGTTAGGTTACATTGTTCTTATCATGACTCACATGTCATTAATGAATACGTTAAAGAAGGAGTTATCCCTTCTATATTTATGGAAGTCGATATCTCAAATATTTGATTAAAGTAGAACCATTAAATTAAATTTCATGTACATGGTGTAACAATGTGTTTATTTTAGATATTTAAAGAAATATGTACCACGAAAATAGGTTGGTGACATAGATGTGCAAACTTCTTGATGAGATATTATGATAAAGGGATTATATTATATAGTGAGTGTTCATTTTTGGTTTTCAACATTTTAAAATTAAGTTATTTCTCTTCGGTGCCTTGACTCATTTCTATAAAGTAATTTTGGACTTTAGGCATGCTCTCTTGATTCAAATTACAAAGAATCCAAGAGGTACAAACACTAATTGTTTCTGATGATCTTGATTAAATACAATTTGATTTTAATTTATTGAATAAATAATATTCTCAAGACTGAGGTATAATTTTATTCATGTTTTATTGATCATAAATATATATTCATTAATGAAATAATTAAATTAAATATTTATGTAGTTGTTTAATAAATAAAAGAAGAGATTTAATAGACTAAGACCATGTCTAATAAATAATATTAATTAAAAAGATTGTTAGATAATATTTTTCGATGCTCATGTTGGAGCGCACCATAGAATAATAATTAGAATATTATTATTATATTGAATGAGGATTATTAAATGTTTTAGTATTTTTAAGAGCTACAATGCACTAAAAAAATATCCTAACCTAAAATCTACTGCAATAAATAGCTTGTTATGCCTATTGTGAAGGTAATTGAAAATAGAAAATTGAATTTTCTTTTAACTCCTATATCTCTCTCCCTCTCAAGAAAAATAAATGTTTGAGAGATTTATTCAATATTAAATAATGAGTGATCAAGAATGAACATTGCATGACATTTTATTCCCCACACTAGCACATAGAGATCATTTAACAAATATTGGATATCAACGGAGCATGTGTGGATTTTGGAGACATAGATGTGCAACCTGTTTGATAAGATTTTATGATAAAGGGATTATATTATATAGTGAGTGTTCATTTTTGGTTTTCATCATTTCAAAATTAAGTTATTTTTCTTGGGTGCGTTGACTCATTTCTAGATAGTAATTATGGACTTTAGGCAAGCTCTCTTGATGTCAATTAGAAAGGATCCTAGAGGGTCAAACACTATGTTTTTATGATAATCTTAATTAAATACAATTTGATTTTAATTAATTGAATAAATTTTATTCTCATGACTGAGGTATAATTTTATTCATGTTTTATTGATCAAAAATATATATTGATTAATTAAATATTTAAATTTAATATTTATTTATGTGTTTAATAAATAAAAGAAGATTTTTAATAGACCAAGACCATGTTTAATAAATAATATTAATTAAAAATATGGTTAAATAATATTTTTCGATGCTCAAGTTAGAGCGCACCATAGAACAATAATAAGAATATTAGTATTATATGGAATGAGGCTTATTAAAGGTTTTAGTATTTTTAAGGGCTAGAATGCAATAAAAAAAATATAATAACAAAAAATCTTCCCCAATAAATAGCCTGATATGGAATTTGTGAAGGTAATTGGAAATAGATAATTATTTCAAATAATGAATTTTCTTTTAATTCCTCTATCTCTCTCCCTCTCAAGAAAAATAATTGTTTGAGATATTTATTCAATATTAAAGAGTGGGTGATCCAGAATGAACAACACAAGACATTTTATTCCCCATAATAGCACATTGAGATCATTTAACATTTTTCGGATATCAACGGTGCATGTGTGGATTTTCACTAGAGGGATTCTATTCTTGGATCCTCATAGCACAATAAAGGCAATTTGAAAGGGTCTTTTCTTATGATTAACATCCTTAATGAAGAAATATTCCTAAGATAAGGTAATAATTTTTTATGGCATTAAATAAATTAATAAAAAATTTGATGTTGAAGCTCCTCACTCTTGGTTTTGAACATATAAACATTAAATGAAATTTTAATATATTTCCCACCACCACATGCTTCCACTACTCCTAGAACCATCATAAGGTTCCACTTTTCTTGATCCTTTGGGAGTATGGATAGATCCAAGAGGAGATGTGGGAGCGGAAGTCCAATGTTTGATCTCAGTGGATGTCGAGTAGTACGTACATAGAACTCCAAGAAGTATGAACTCTAGTCTCATGGCCATATCTTGATTACCTTCGATATATTGACTTTCTATTCAACATGGAGTTGAAGCAAGTACAGTTGGTGGTTGTAGCAGCTTGGTTAATGCACAACCACTCATTATGTGATTATAGATATTATGATTTATTTTTCATTTATTATTATCACCGAATACACTAGGTAATCATGCTCACACTTTTAATGATAAATTTTTGATGTCCTAATGAATTTTATTACTCACACATTGAATAAAGATATTGATACACATTCAGACAATATGTTTAGGGATTTGGATAAGGAAAAGGGACCTGTGGCTGATGGATGTGCAAATGAGAATGGAGATGGTAGTATATGGAGATGGACTCCGGAGGACCCTGATGTTTTATTTATTTATTTATCTGCATATTAATACTCTAGTTTGGATTCCACTTTAGAATCCCATTTATTATTGTATGAAATGGGTCTCATCTTTAAGTTTCCACATAATTACTCTAGTTTCTATTATGTTGTTTATTATGTTTTTTTTATTATGGCATGATACTATGGGTATAGTCTCCCCACTGATGGACTTAGAGCCTCACCGCTAGTCAGAAACCTCTTGTGTGCGGGGAGGCATACAAGAGGTCTTGTAGCACTCCAGTTCGAACCTGGCATTTCAGGTGAAGGCATTACATAAACCATTAAAAAAGACTCCATCCTATAAAAAATATCGTTCATAGTAGTGGGTTTTTCTTCTAGTGGAAGTAGTTTAAACCATTGCCTTATTATTTATCATTGGTTACTAAAATCTCCCTGTATTGCATGTCTTCTAGTCATTTCACAGTAGTTTGATTCATTTAGTGCTGGTTTTTTATGTGATTTTTTTGAGAATTTAGCAATGATTTTCATTTTATTTAACGGTGATTTTTTTTTAAAAAAACTTGAAAATAAAATAGATAAAATGAACCTAAAAACTGATAAATATGTCAGTGGATGTTAGGTTTATTGGTAGTTAATATTAACCACTATTAATTATGATTCAAATTTATTTTTTTAACAGGGGTTCTTAAAAATAACCTCTCAATATTTTTTAAAAAATATACTTTTTAAAGGTATTTAATAAAAAAATATAAATATAAAAACATTCACATGTAATAAACTATAACATAAATGCACAATAAACCATCATACAAACATCATACAAGATACACCCATAATTATATACATATACAATCATAGTCATCATATCCTCAGTCAACCGATTACCTCAATCAACCCATACCTCAATTATCAATATATACATAGAAAATAGGTCTAACAAAAACCCTTGCCCAATATATTCTGACCGCATGACCTATGTTTCATCATTCTACCTCCACATCATCTCATCAATTGATACATACCACATAATCTCATCAATTGTAATAAAAAAGACAGAAATTAAAACTAAACATAATAAAACCGAATTACAATAGAATCATTGATAAAATTTAAACATACAAAAGAAACTAAGAACTAGCACCACAACCTTATAAATAATGTCTTGAATCGAATGGTCAACCTCTTTCCTTCAGTTAACATCTATCACCTACAATAAAAACCATAACATTTAAGAAAAGAAATTAAAAAGTGAAAAGAAATGGAATATATTTATAATGTTGCACATAAAATTTGTTATTTTGTTAATCAAACATATGCCATTTTAAAATAAAACAAATAATATACAATGAAAACTCCTATTTAAAATATGATTCAATACTTGAAACTAAAAAGGATAAATATATAGAATTCTAATTGATTTTTAAATCGATTTGCAATGTGCTTAAATTTTACATAATATGTTTTTAAATAATTTGTTATAAAAGAATATAATATATTTAAAAACTAAATCAGTGGTGGTCTTTCCATGATTTCATGTCAATATGAGGGTTTTTTCTATGGTTTTTACCATTACACACATGTTTTAGTGTTTTAAAACACTAAAAATGTGCTTATGGGAATCCGAGGAAAACCATAAATATGAATGGTGTGTAGTTAATTCATACATTTAAAAAAACATTCTATAGTCATTATCCTCTAATTTCATTACAATTTGATGATGTTTTCCAAGTCTTAACCGCCTGATGCACGCTTTTATAGGATTCAATACCTTTAAAAACTATTTACTGATCCATTGTGACCACACTACATGTCAAATTGATGTGTTTTCTACACTTAAAAATCAAAAATAACACAATGGTGTTTTCCCCTTGATTTCACATCAATTTGAAGTTGTTTTCTATGGTTTTTATTGTTACCTACACGTTTATGTGTTTTAAAACACTAAAATCCTATTTACGGGCATCCTAGAAAAAACCTAACATCAAATGACAATACATCAATTCCTGAATTTCAAAAATAAATATATAGTCATTTTCTTCTGATTTTATGGTAATCTGATGATGTTTACCCAATTTTGACCCCCCACAATACACGTTTTTAAAGGCTTCAATACATTTAAAAACTATTTATTGATCCATTTTGACCACAAAACACACCGGATTGACATCTTTTATACAATTACATGTCCAAAATAACTTTACAATGGTTTTACCATGATTTCACATCAATCTGTAGTCTTTTTCTATGGTTTTGACTATTACACGCGTATTTTTGTTTTTTAAAACACAAAAAACATGTTATATGAATCATAGGAAAACCGTAAGTAAAAATGATGTCTCATCAACTATTAAATTTAAAAAATAATTATTTGGTTATTTTACTATGATTTCATAGAAATTAGATGATGTTTCTTGTTTTGACCCCCTAATGCATGTTTTTAAAGGCTTCAGTACCTTTAAAAACTATTTACCAATCCATTATGATCACACTACACGTTATATTGATGTTTTTTTGATGTGTAAACATAAAAAACAACTGAAATATATATGTACCAAGATTTCATGTCAATTTGAGTTCTTTTTCTATGGTTTTGACAATTACATAAATGTTTTAGTGTTTAAAAACTCAAAAAAACGTGTTTATAGGTATCCTTGGAAAACTGTAACTTGAAATGATGTGTTGTAGTTATTACATTTCAAAAATCAATATATAGTTGTTTTACATTGATTTCATGGTAATTAGATGATTTTTTCCTAGTTCTGACACTCCATCACATGTTTTTAAAGGCTTTGACACCATTAAAAAACTATTTATTAAGCCATTCTGACCACACCACTTATCGGATTGAAATGTTGTCAATGTGTATACATTGAAAATAACTCAACAGTGGTTTTCCCATGATTTCAAGTCATCATGGAATAATTTTGTATGGTTTTTACCATTACACACACATTTATGTGTTTTAAAACACTAAAAATCCATTTAAAGACATCCCTAGAAAACCGGAACATAAAATGATGTTATGGAAGTTCGTACATTTCAAAAATAAATCTATGGTAATTTTTCTATGATTTCATAGAAATATGACAACATTTTTCTGGTTTCCCCCCCCCTGAAACATGTTTTTAAAGGCTTTAATTCCTTTAAAAACTATTTACAAATCCATTCTGACTACACTTTACATCAGATTGACATTATGCATACACATCAAAAATAAAACAATGGTGGTTGTACCATTATTTGATATAAATCTGATGTTTTTTTCTATGGCTTTGACTATTTCATGTTTTAGTGTTATAAAATACTAAAAATAAATTCATTGGAATCCTAATAAAACTGTAACTCCAAATGACATCTCATCTATTAATAGATTTAAAAAATCCACATACGATTATTGAATTATGATTTCATGGAAAGAAAATGATTTTTTCCTGGTTTTGAACCCACAACACATGTTTTTAAAGGCTTTGTTACCTTTAAAAACAGTTTACCGAGCCATTCCAACTACATCGCACATCAAATTGAATTTTTGTTAGTGAGTACATGTCAAAAATAACTAATTGGAATATTTACACTGATTTCACATTAATATGAGGTCATTTTCTCTTTTTTTGAATGTTACACACACATTTTAGTGTTTTAAAACACAACAAACACATTTACGGTCATCATGGGAAAATAATAACTCAGAATGATGTTCTGTTGGTTCTAACATTTCAAAAATAAATCTATGGTTATTTTAATTTTATTTCATAGAAATATACTGATGTTTTCCTAGTTTTTGACAATCATATACATGTTTTTTAAGGATTCAATATCTTTTAAAATCATTTACCGAGTCATTCCAACCACACCACATGTTATATTGATGTGTTGTCTATGCATAAATGTCAAAAATAACTCAATAGATAATTTAGCATGATTTGACATCAATATAAGTTATTTTTAAAAGGTTTTCACAATAATATTCTTGTTTTACTCTTTTAAAACACTAAAAATGTGTTTACATGAATCACAGGAAAACCATAAATAATAATGACATGTTATCAGTTCCTACAATTCAAAAATTAATCTATAGTTATTTTCATATAATTTCATGGGAATCTGACAATGTTTTCCCGTGTTTTGACCCTCTGACACACATTTTTAAAGGATTTGGGACCTTTAAAAACAATTTACCATCCATTCCGACCACATTGCATATCATATTGATGTTTTATCTATGAATATACATCAAAAATAATTAAAAAATGGTTTTTTCATGATTTCATGTAAATCTGAGGTCTTTTTCGGTTGTTTTGATTATTACATGCATGTTTATGTGGTTTAAAACACTAAAACCCCACTTATGAACATTCCAAACAATTTGTAACACATTATGACAAATCGTCGGGTCCTACATTTCAAAAATCAATAAACAATTTTTTGTCCCATCTTGTTTTATGGAAATCTGATGAAATTTTCCTAGTTGTGACACCCGACACACATTTTTAAAGGCTTTGATGCCTTTAAAATTTATTTACTAAGTCATTCCAAACACACCGCATGCCAGAATGATTTTTTGTCTATGATTATGTGTCAAAATAATTAAATGGTTGTTTTTGTATGATTTCAAGTCAATATGAGGTTTTTTTCTTTGGTTTGGAATATTATACACATGATTATGTAGTTTAAAACACTAAAAATGCATTTACAAGAATCCCTGGAAAACTCTAACATGGAATAACATGTTGTTGGTTCCTTCATTTCAAAAAAAATCCAAGGTTATTTTCCTCTAAATTCATGGAAATACAACATCATTTTTCTATTTTTTACCCCCTACCATGGATTTTTAAAGGATTTAGTACCTTTAAAAGCTATTTACTAAGGCATTTTGACTTCACCGCAAGTCTAATTGATATTTTTTATATGAGTACATGTCAAAAATAATTAAATGGTGGTTTTCTCATGATT
Organism: Viscum album; assembly: GCA_963277665.1. Lineage (NCBI taxonomy): Eukaryota > Viridiplantae > Streptophyta > Magnoliopsida > Santalales > Viscaceae > Viscum > Viscum album. The sequence goes on along the minus strand of OY728148.1, from coordinate 953,896,353 downwards.
TCATGTCAATTTGATAACGTTTCTATGGTTTGAACCATTACACACATGTTTTGGTGTTTTAAGACACTAAAAATACATTTACAAGCATCTCAGGTAAACTATAACTCGAAATGATGTGTCATCTATTCCTACATTTCAAAAATCAATCCACAACCATTTTCCTCTGATTTTATGTTGATATGGAATCTTATTCCTATTTTTGACCCCCTCCACCCACACACACATGTTTTTAAAGTCTTTGGTACCATTATGAACTATTTATGGTGTCAAAACTGAGAAAATGAGGTTGAATTATTTTCAAACATAAGGATAATAATATATAATTTATTTTTTACGTGTAGGAATAAAAAACACGTCAATCCGGTTCAAGATGTTATCGTTATGACTCGAAGTTATTATTTTCAATATAAAAGTGTCATTTTATATTTATTTAAGGAAGTTGTATGTGTTCTTTAAAATTATGTGAATGATCTATGAAATTTAGAATTTACCTTGATAGGATAAGTTGTAAAGATAGAAATTTCCTTGGGAATCGTTCTAGTAATCCATTGAAATAGGAAAACTAAATCATTTTCCATATTCTCTCACCATTGATCCTATGTTTTCCTATAAGAGTCCTATTATCGCACTATTCCTTTCAACCTTGCAATTTATCTTTGTGATTCCCTATCAATAATGCTACTCGAACCCCAACGAGGTGTTGTAGTAACTGATGATGACTCCCTACCAAAGAAAACTAAGGTAGTAGGTCCAGAACCCAACCTCTATACATGTATGGGATTCTCCTTCCCTAAAACAATTGGAACCTCATCGTTCTGGGAAACTGATGATGATTTTGAAGGGTTCACATCCCATATTTCTTGAATTTGAACCTACTAATACAAAAATATTGACAATTATTTTTTAAATTATTTTAACTTTATAATATTATCTAATTAATAAATTTTTTATTACTCTATATTTTTATTTCATTACTGTAAAAAAATAATATTGAAAAATAAATTATAACAACAAATAATCCTTATACCCAATTAATTAGGATTGGCTAGATGTATCAAATGGTGCGAAATTGGCGTCATTTTATCCATGTATCTAGCCCCATTTAATTGGGTTTGAGGATTTTTTTTGTTATAATATATTTTTCATTATTTTTTTTATAGTAATAAAATAACATGAAATGATAATGAAAAATACTTACTCTAACATCTTTGGTAGGGTCATTTACAAAACTGACATCAGATTCCCCATGCACATTAAACCACATCTATATATGGCCAATAGAGTAACCTAATTCATTAGCCTTTATAAAAAATATAAATAAGTTAGAAAAAATTTGACTTATAATAAAATGATATAAATAATAATGAATAACATACAAACCAAAATTATTATTTTTCTAAAAAAACTCTAAGACAAACTGATATGAAGAATGAATTATTTCTCATGATTCATAGTATTTTTTTCAATAATTCTTACAAAAAATAGCAACATTAATAAAAATTATAATTTTATTTTGTTTATGTTATTATGATACTCTAAATTATGCAATCACCTCATGAGATGTATCTCTATTAATATTGAAAAACGAATTCGATTTCACATGAGAAATTCATTCACACACTTTCTCATACATCTATCACGAGCTCAATGATATTTCATTAAACTCATGTCATAATATTCATTTATTATCTCACCGTTTCATTGCTAATTTTTTATAGTGCATGGATGTGAAACAGAGCCAGGGATATCCAAATGAAAAAACATCTAGAAATAAAAAACATTACACTGTATAAGTAAATTAAAATATTTTATTCATGTCATGTAAATTAGTTATCAAGGAATATTAAATTAAATTACCTTTAATTAATTAAAAAAAACGTCATTTTTCTAAGTTGTAGGAATATGCCACTAATATTTATAATTAATGTGAATGATCATTGTATCACATATAAGCTGCCTAATAATCATCCCATAGATTCTGGAAACATCATCAGTAGGCACCCCAAACTCATCAAATGGAATGATAATATTGAATTCCTTCAGGTCTCATACATCATTCATGTTCATATGTCTATATCTTCTATTTTTATTTTAATCCATTTGAAAAATGAATTAAATAATTAATAAAATATATAGTTTTTTTACAATGACATACAAACCAGTAATAGTAACTCACCGATATCCACTAGATGAAGGGATGTCCAAATGATCCATATCTGGAGTTGAATTGGATGGTGGGACACTAAAAACATCTGGGGAAGGGCTAGCTTTCTGCTTGTCTAAAGTATAACCGAATCACTCAGATCAACTGAAGTTGACGATAGTTGTGCTGTTCTCTGAGATGATAACTAGCTATGACTTTGAAATTTATTTGTATTCAGCATTATTGAAATTCAATTGCTTCAAATATAATAAATGTATATAAAATTAAAAACTATTAAATTTCTACAAAAAGAAAAAAGAAAAACTAAAACAATGTATATATATATATGAACCACTTATCAATGAGAAATATTAATATATATTCATTGCCATTTTATACATTCAATTATCTTCATCTTCATTATTTTCTTTATTATAATCCTCTATTGTGAAGAGGGCTTCATTTTCACCCTCTATTGCATGTTCTGTTATTTCCATATTGTCAGTAAAAAATTATTCTATGTTTTGTGGTTGATTAGGTTCACTGTCACAAAGTACCAATTGATCTTCATCACTCATATCATATAAGTCTCTCTACTTTAAGTGTAAAAAAACTCTAACATTCATGTATTTCATCATCCACATAATAAAAAATCTTTACATAGGAAGCCAAGATAAATGTATCATTCTCTATATGCTCATTGGTATGGATAAATCGAGAGAAGTTGATATAATTAAAATGTAATGAATCATTCATTATACCCATATCAATATTAACCCACTTTCATTTGAATAAGACAACCAAAAACAAACCATGATAGTTTAATTCAATTATATCATCCAAATTTCCATAACATCCCACCTCTGTAAGTGTAAATACACCACTATTTGGAGTTTTTAAGTCTTCTTCCTGATAAATTGTATGAAACCTAAATCCATGAATATTGAAGGCATCATATATCTTAGACTTTTTTAGAGGACCTCGATCCAAAAAAAAACATAACATCATTTTATATTTCAGCTTGATTTTCAACATTCATTATCTAGAAAAATATATATAAAGATTTAGTTTTAACATGGACAAAATAACTACATTTCAATAATATTAATATGAGTATATACTTACCTGATGGGTGATCCATTTGACAATCTCATTATTAACATCTTTTTTTAATTCCATCTCATTTCAAGATCTACCCCTTAATCACTTATTTGTTTGACATCTGAATTCTTCAATAAATGGATCTATAATAAGACTACTGAGCAGTATATATATATGTGCTTATAGAAACTCCAATTCATTCCGAGTAAAATTTGACCCCTTTCCAATTGGTTATCCAATAATTGGAAATATTGATAACTAGTTTTCAAAATGATAATTAGTGGAGATATCATCAAAACATTAAACATTATTGAATCTAGTCTCAATCCCATCCAAATACCTTAAATAAAAGGTCAATCACTCTTTGGATATGTAACCTTTAGCAATAGAGCCTTTTGGTTGATATTTATTCGTCATATAAGATTTAAAATGACATATGTACCTAATGAAAAAAATATGAAACATATAAACAAATTATGAAATAATTTAATAAAATTAAATTCACTAATGAAAATAAAAATAATATCATTGTACCTCTCAATTGGATACATAAATTGATAATGTTCTGGTAAGCCAATTTTAGCTTCTTCAACTAAATGAACAATCAAATGAATCATTACAATGAATAATGAAGGAGGACATAACATCTAAAAATAAAAATGTGTCAAAACAATTCTTTCACGATGTTTATCAAGCTCAATTGGATTTAGATTTTTTCTACAAAGCTCTTTGAAAAAGGTACAATAGTATATTTTTCAGTTATCATATTACAATATGCCAATAAAAACAACTATTACATCAAAATAAATGAGTTGTGACTTTTCAATCCATGTAACGTTCAATTTTTTTATTTAATGCCCCTTGATATAATACTTGAATATCCATCTTCCACTTGTAAATTCTTTAACGTTTGAAGGAATGTGCATTTCTCTCGATTTTTCATTGTAAAAATATTCGAAGGATACTTTCCATTCTCATTTTCCCAAAAATAAATCTTTATATTCATTAACTCCAAATTCTTTAGAGCATTAAGGCGATCCTTTGATTTACCCGTCTCATTAAGCAATGTGAAAATTACATTGCCACAGAATTTTTTCGCAATATTCATTATGTAAAGATTATAACATATCAGATTAAACTCCTAATGAGGAATTTGAAAAATATACCTTTTATTTTTGTGTTCTTGATGCTTCAAATATTGTACCTTTTACCCTTTTCCCCTTCTTTAAAATGATTATATTTTCCAAATTCTTCAATAACACTCATTAATTGTCCAATGATTTATGAACCTAATAACACTTTTAGTGGATTTCTCAGTTTAATATCTTCATTGAATTGTGTCCTGTTAAACCTATATTAATGAGAATAAATAAAGAAATCAATGATGACGCATAAAACATCATTTTCTTCTATGAGGTAATCGTTGATGAACTAAATTACAAACTAGACACGAAAAACTAGTATGAGTGTTCCAATATGATAAATCTCCTAATCCATGAATGTTTGTAATTGTCTATATTAAATTAGCAAGTATTATTAATATTTTTCTCATTGAAGCGTCATATGTTTTTATTCCATCATCTCATAATTCTCGCAATTATTTGATTATATGTTGAAGATATACAACAATTCTATTTCTAGGCATTTTATTTATAGAAATAATTATCAAAAGAAAAAATAATATTTATTCATACACATATATAGTGGTAGATTATAAGGGATCAAAACAACTGGCCAAAGACTATAATTACTACCTAATGTCCAAAATGGGTGTAAAACATCAGAATTGAATCCAAAACGTGAATTCTTATGATTTGAAGAAAAATATAGATATAATGAATCAAAAATTTTCTAGGATGATGAATATTTTGGATGTCTCATCAAGCCATCATTACAATATTGATCATGTCACTTCATTTCGTATGTAGTCTTAGATGCCATGAATAATCTTTTCAGGCATAATATCAGAGGAAAGTAAGGAAATAATGTTGAAGGAGTTTTCTTATTTTTTTCTTCTTGGGGATGCATTGATTTATACTCTCATTTTTGTTCATTGACTTTCATCTACATTCATGACATCTTACGAATTCTCCTTTGTCGGACTCTTCTCCCTAGTAAAGCATGCAATCATTAAGGAATTCATGTATCTTTGTATAATACAGTCCAAGTTTATTTATGACTTTATTAATCTCATAGAAGGATGCAAGGATCATAGATTCACTAAATGAATCATGAAGAAACTTTAAAATCATGAACATTTCTTTGTCAATAATTTCACAGAGACAGTTTATATGATACAACATAAGTACAAAAGAAAACATTGAATAATTATCACACCCTTCATACAGTTCTTGTTGCACATCTTCAACTAATTCATAAAGCTCATTTTTTTGGTCGTTGAACTTATTAAAAGTATTCAAATCCTTAGAATGAATTGAAGGTTTTTTTGACCTATTGAAACCTTGGACATTATATCCTGCAAAGACAAATGTTTCATTTATCAAATTTCAAACTGAATTCCCCTCTGGAGGTTCACTTTGTGTTTCGTTGATAGAATTATCTTTGTTTTGAATTTCCTTAACAATATATTCACCATTCCTAATCCTACATACATATTGAGTAGAAAATTGTTTCTATATAAAATGATCATATAATTAATTTCTATTTAACCATCAATTGAATTTTCAATCAGGAAATACACATTTTATTCTACAATCCACTGATTAGTTTTTAATTACATAATAATTTTTTTCAAACTCTTGTCATAACGAGGTGTGTTTTGTGGTAATGTAATACAACTTTTATCCATAGGTATTTGATTGTCACTCTTCTCCCATTATATTCAGATATAAAGATATAAATGGATAATCAAACATGTACAATTAAAAGTAAAGATCAATTAACTTCATTAAGCTTGGTCACCAAGTTTATCCTATAATTCTATAAATATAGTATATAAAATCATGGTGAACATACATTTAAACTCAATATGTTCTTACGTAGAAAGTATCATGCCAGTGTGAAATAAGCATACAAAAACTTTAGTGAAAAATAAATAAAACCAAATGGTTTCTAATCCTATAATAAATGATTATCCAAAACTCACTAAGGATTACTCACCAAGAAATCATCAGGGATAAATGAGCCATGCAGTCACAGACTATTTATAACCCCATAGACAAACAAGCATTCATCATATAAATGATTCATGATCCCTATCAATAATAGGAATTAATGATAGTTATGTGTATACGATTCCTAAGTGATAAAATTTATCATTTTATTGTACAATATGATATACTACATAATGATATAGAAAACCAATCATACAATATTAAAAAATTACACCTTACGATTGGGGATTGCACTCTCCGAGAAATGGGGGACAGGGGTCGCCGTTGGGGGTCGCCATCAAGGAGCAGGGGGGTCATTGTGGGCTCATCATTAGGTAGCAAGTGGGGTTGGGGTCACAAGGAACATATGTGAGAGTGGGAAAAGAGGTGGTCACCATCGAGGATGTTGGGTGATCCATCGGGGGTAAGTGGGGGGAGGGGGAGAGGTATGTTGTTGGAGAGAAGGGGGGTGAGTGTCGGGGAGATGTGGGGTCGAGGGTGAGGGGTAGTCACCTATATTGGGGAGAGGTGCGACCAAGGGGGAGGGGCTGTCACCGGTGTCGGGGATAGGTTGGGTAGAGGTGGGGGGGGTAATCACTGGCGCTAGGGAGTGGCATGATCGAGAGTGAGGGGATGTTGCTGGAATTGGGGAGAGGCGCGATCGAGGAGGAGGGGCAGTCACCTATGTTGGGGGAGGGGAAGGGTCTAGGGGGAGGGGTGGTCATCAACAGCAGGGAGAGGTGGGGCTGAGGGATTGGTGGGGGTAGTGGGAGGGAGGGAGTCACTAGCATGGGGAGAGTCATGATCGAGGTGGGGGTGGTCACTAGTGTTGGGGGGAGGCGAGGCCGAGAGGGAGGGGTGATTACCAGTGTCGAGGAGAGGCACCGCCAAGGGGGAGGGGCAGTCGCCAGCTTCTGGGAGAGGCACAACCAAGGGAGTGAGGGGGTTAGGGCATCAGGTGGAGGGGGTGGGTTAGTTATTTTTTAAAAATATTAGCAGTGGTTTCATTGAAACCACCACTATATTTATAATATATTTAATAACTTTTTTTTAGTAATGATTATTATAACTACCACTAATAAACTTTTACTAAGACCACTCTTTTTTGTAGTGCTACATAACATAGTTTGACTAAATCTTACCCTAAAATTGACATATATAATTTTATTATCGATTATAAAGCTATAAAAGTCACCAAGAAATACCATCTCTCGAACCTCTCAAACAATTGGATTTATTTCACTAGAAATTTTATCCCACTTTAGGAATTTTCTCACCCATAGTATTTTTATTAGTTTATGGAATTTATCTCACAACATGAATTATCACAAGAAGGAATTTATTTTTTACATTAGGGGATTTTATTCACACATAGATTTGATATAGTATGTACTTGCACAAAATCATATTATAACTTCATATGACATCAATGAATTTTGAAATGGAATCATTGAATCATTGTACAAATGTAAAATCCCGAACCTGGATGTGACTCAATTGTGCCACAATCGCGGTTGGCTACATGGCCTCAAGCACATCTTCCCAAATTCCAAAGGATTATGACTAGCAGTTAGGGACTAGGTGAGTCATTTGGGAGACTATACCCCCATTACCATAATTTATCACAATGGAAGTCAATCACATTAAATAGTGGAAGCAGATACAATAAGAATACAGTAGATAAAATAGACAAGTAAGACAAGATTATGTAACAATCCTGAAGTGTTTCATATAATATGATATAGATGATACATGTATCTAGAAAATATCTAAAATAGGTACATAGAAATATAATAAAATAAAATTATCAAAAATTTAAAACGACAAAAAAGTGCCCCATATCATCACAAGCCTCATCTTAGTCCTATGCTCCCATTCTCTAAAACAATGATCAAGAAATAGTTTTAGGGAGCTTTCCCATACTATCACCTGTAAATATATAATCTATTTGGGTCCCCATGGAGTCCCAAATAGGATGTGAGATAAAAATCCCAGTAGGTTTCCAAATAATTATCTAAACAGTTCTAAGAAGTACTATGAAATATGCTAAACAAGTGAATGTAAGTAGTAATGTAAGTGTGAAAACCAAAGGCATATAACTACTGCAAACAAGTAATACTAAAAAGCCTCTTGTGGCTCCCTGCAACATGTTTTGGCTCCTAACAAGGCATCTAAAAGTAATATAAACAAACAACACAACCTTTCCACATAACCATCAAAACCATGTCCACACATCCTTACCGTATAAAGAAAACTATATAAAAACCCCATGACATTGTCGTACAGCCACAATCATATATCCCACACTCAAGTTGTATAATGAAGTTTAGATCATGAAGGGCCAGATCTATGGTGCTGAAGACCAAGGAATCATCTTCGAGTCTTAGGAGAATCTCTATGGAAACTTGGCATAGGCACTGGTTGGAATCCTAGGAGCATGTGTACCAACAATTCCTACGTGAGTCCAAGATAGCTGGATCCAAGGGGTAGCAAAGCCTTAGGCATCTCATGGAATAAATACCAAAGGTGCATAATCAGCCAAGGTTTCCACTACCGCATTCCAGATACATGGATATCCATTTATGAAATCTATTTAAATCATCAATCATTCCATGCCTTTAACAATTTCAAACCATATGAGTCTACCCACTCATATAAAGAATTACATTCAAAACAATTCAATGAGTATACCCACTCATTTAAACCATTACATCTCATGAGTTTACCCACTCATGTACTCCACATTCATTTAATCATTTCACATAGATATAACCACCGACTTATCACCAATTTCCATTTAACACATTACATGGGTATACCCACCCATTAATTACAACTACCAACAAAACTATTTAAGCAATCTAAAAATAGCCAATGAGTATACAAACTCATATGAAAAGTTCCATTTAAGTATTTAATCCAGTTAGGCATGGAATATTATAATAACACAAGGTAATGAGTCAAGATATCTCCTATGTATGTAATTCTTCCTCATTTAAGTACAATTGTGCTTCCTTAAACTAGGAAAACTCGAGGTCACAACCCATGGGTAGTTCATCAACCGTAAAAACCAAAGTAAAGGCATGGTGCACCCCATGGGTGTCCTTGGGATAGGTCAAAAACCACAAACGTATCTCAAAGAACCATAGGGAGTCCCAAACGGGTCCTACCATATCTATTTAAGATTAAGACATTAAAATCGGTCTCGTGCTAAAAAGTCCAGCGGGTAGAAAAAAGGTAAATAGCTCTATAAAGCATCAAAAGGCGAGAGAAAAGTATAGACCACCTACCATATCATATTAGTGGAGTTCTCATATAGTATCAAGTCATAATTCATCCTGGTTTGGAATAAATCTAAAGAACATATGAAGAACATGTAATTAGGGCATAAAAGCCTAAATGCAAACAACAAAACTGTTGTTTAGAAGAATCAAGAATGGCTAAAAAGGAATCAATATCTTACCATTGTGGTTCCAACCAAAATGACAGGGAAAGAAATGGAATCCAAATGGGTTCTAGATATGAAAATCTAGATAATAATGTTTTTAGTCTTTAAACGAGAGAAAAAAGGCTTCTGTCCAAAAAATAGAGGTCCCTCTTTTATTATTAAAAAACATAGTGGGGCAATTACATGACTAGAAATTTCTTTACATGGTGTGTAATGCTCAGTTTTCCTTTAATGGGGTAAAACCCTTACACATCATGAATGGTCCTAGACAAACCATTACATGTTATGAAATCAGATTACACAGTGTGTAATCCAATTACACATTGTGTAATTGGCCTGCAACCGGTACACAACCTTCTTGCCTATTATTTCCCAAAAATAACCCGACCACCCCATGGACTAGCTGAGGGTCTAAGACAAAAAAGATTGTAAATGATTCATACCTCAAGAAAAACCTAGGGTCTTACAATCTTCCCCCATTAATGCTATTATTCCCCAAATTTCCCTCTCAATGGTAGTCAAGATCCATTTGAAAAAACTCTTATCACTGAACATGTATGTCGGCATTCTTCTCCTAAGTATCGTCTTGTGAACGGTCTTGCTTTCATAGAACCTGTACTAGAGGAACTGACTATCCTTGTATAACCTTTATGCTCCTATCATCAATACGAATTAGATTCTCCTTGAAGTATTCATCAAATTGTAGATCAACCTCCTTGGGTTGAAAAGCGTGAGATGGGTTCGAATTACAATGGAATAGTTATGATACGTGGAAGATGCCATGCATGGATCGGTTCCTCTGAGGTTACTAAAACTAATAGTCTACTGATCTGACACTCTCAAGAATCTCGAATGGACCAACATATAGTGGTGATGCTTACCTCGTATCATGATCCTTCTATGTCCCAACAATAGTGAAACACATAAAATGACCTGACCCCTGACCTAAAACTCCAGAGGTCATATACGGTGATCGACATAAGATATCTAACAAGATTGTGTAGTAGCCATCTGCACCTAAATCAACTGTATCTACTCAGAATTTTCTTGCATGTGACAAGGTCCTAGTAAAACTACCTCACCTGCCTCTAGCCATCACAAGGGTGATTGACATAGCCTACCGTACAAATCCTCGTATGGAGACATCTATATCGTTGCCTGATAATTCTTATTATAGGATAACTCATCTAGATGAATATGTCTCTCCCAAGATCCCACAAAATATTGGACACATTCTCTCATCATGTTCTCTAGCACTTGTATCATACACTCTGATTGGCCATCAATCTAAGGGTGGTGGACTGTTCTTACAAGCACCTATGTACCCAGTGCCCTCTGAAAACTCTAACCAAAACGAGTTGTAAAGTGGGAATCGTTATTTGAAATGATAGTGCGTGAGAACCTGTGATGTTCTATTATCTCATGGATATACAACATTCCAAGAAAATTAACATCGAAGGTATCCCTGGTCGGTAATAAATGATCAAAATTTTTTATCCCGCCAACAACAATCCACGCAACATCATTACCTCGAGGAAACCTTAGTAAACCAGTTATGAAATCCATTATGAAATCATCTCATTTCCACTTTGGAATAAGTAACTTCTATAAAATCATGGCTGGTCATTGATGTTCCTCCTTCACATGTTGACAGGTGTAACACCTCATAATAAAACTAGCTACCTCACTTTTCATACTTGAACATTAGTATTGATGATGCAAGTCACAATACATCTTGCCGACTACAAGATGTAGTTCCCAAGATGAAGCATGAAACTCCCACATCATATCCCCACACGTATCAACTAGAACCCAAACACATCCATGTATATTTAAGATCTCATCAACACCTACGGTCCAACTAGGAGGAGGGTCCTCACCTTCCACACTCTCCCATAGGACTAGACCCTCTGAATTCTATAACTGCCTCATCCTTACTTTATCCAATAGGGTATAGGTCACAACTATGGATGTTAGATATGTCTATCCCTAACTATTGTGCACCTCCATATAGATCTAAGAGAATAATGAAATAAGTTTCCACTCGCTACTTTCCTGATGCACTATCTCTAACTAAGTCCACGTGCTCAGTGCATCAAATATTACATTACATTTACCAGTCATGTATTCAAGCTTGATGTCAAAAGACTGTTGGCACTCCACCCACCTTTTTTCCTCATATTAAAATAATACTAAGAAAATATATACTTGAGGATATTGTAGACTGTATACACCCAAAAATGATCTCCCAATAAATAATGCCTCTAATAATGAAAATCATGAACAACTGCATCTAGCTCAAGATCATGCATAGGGTAATTCCTCTCACGTGGCCATAGAAATTGAGACTCATATGCCGAAACACTATCCCCCTACACCAGCACTACTCCCATCCCAATATTTTATGTGTCACAATTGAGGATGGAACACTCGGTTCATCAGCACCATGAAAACTACTATTGGGTTTGTGAGACTGAATGGCATAACCAGATTCTCATATAGACCATACCTACTATGAAAGGTTGTACGAGGTATGTCTGTGGGTCAAATATGTACCTGGTTATATCCTAACCTTAGATCAATTTTCAGGAATACTCGGGATCCTAGAATCTTATCAAACATTTCATCTATTTGTGAAAAGGGATATAAGTTTCTAACCATTAGCTAATTCAAATTACGATAATCCCCAAATACCCTATGATTTATATCCACATTTTTTGAAAAAAGAACTTGAAAACCCCACAGAGATGTATTAGGTCGGATAAACATCTTTTCCTCCAAATACTCTAGCATCCAATTAATTTCTTACAACTCCATCATAGCCACCTAGTAAGTAGAAATGGATTCTGGTGCAACTCATAAAACTAGTTCAATGGAGAACTCAACCTATCTCTTGAGACGTAAACTAGAAAATTCCTCTGGGAACATGTCCATGAAACAATCCCCCATTAGAGGAAAGTCTACCTGACTCAATCCCTGATCATCCAAAATACAAAATAGCCATCTAGGCTGTCATTCTGACCAACTCATGATGATCTAGTCCATCTCAACTCGCCTGGACACCCCATTCACCTTTGTGAGTAAACAATGCATCCTCTAGTGATGTGAAAGTTACCCTTAGGTGATAATATGAAATGTAAGATCGATAATATACTAAACAATCCATCCCAACAATGACTTCAAACCCTATCATCTCAAATACATAAATATCTCAAATGAAGTGACACCCACCATCCTTAAGGGGGTACTCCCTTCACTTGGAAACATCATCCATTCTGATTCCCAATAGTATTTCTATCATTAAAATTCTTTCAAAATTCCACACAACAAGCCCATGGATTTTAGCCATAGGTGAGGATATGAAACAATGAAATACACCTGTATCAAAAAGACCAGATGTAATAGTAGATGCTACTAAGATCATTCATCTCACTGTAGACAGTATGAAACCTTCATCCTCAGGGGTAGGTTGTACATAATATAATTGACCTATAACATGATGTTGTGACACAACCTTACTGCTCAGAGTAGGTCCCCTTCTATGTATAGGAGTAACTTGTGTACGGATACCTCAACAAAGACCACTATTTCTGTAGCATGATCAACCTGCATTGCTCTAGCTCCCTGCTTCTACCACTCACAACTGGAGGGAAGGTCCTGCAAAAACATTACATGTGGCCCATCCCTCCATAAGCTCGACACTCGACTGGGTCGCAGTCACGTTGATTCTTTATGTGTCCTCTCCTACAACAATAGTGTCAAAATATCGATCTACTAGCACTCATAGCCTAACTGATGCTCATATCATGGGAAGCATCAAAATGGTGCTTCCTTCCTGATTATGTATAACCACTAGGTTGAGAAGAAACATTTCCCTACTCTATATCATCAAATTCCCTCAAGTTCCACTCTATAATCTGTGCCTGATTCCCAATCTCAGTGATTGTGGTCAACCTGAACATGTTGACTTGGGATTTGATAGTATGTCAGGGGCCTTCCTCAAAGAATCTTGATATCGAAAGCTCATCATTAAGGTAAATCATCGCAAAACTATGAAACTCTTTAAAGAATGTTGAGTTCTTTATAACTATCATTGTGCCCTGCTCTAGACGCAAGAACTCACTAGCGCACTCTGCCCATAGTGTCTTGGGGTAAAAGTAGTCAAGGAAGAAGGTTTAGAAATTAGTCCAACCTATATCTCGTAGCCTTTCAGCCTTGTTCAGAACCTCCCACCAGTACTTTACTACTCCATGTATAATATAAGGGGTGATCTTGACCCTCCTCACAAGAGGTGTCTCCAGATTCTTGAAGATAGTTAGTGTGGTCTCAAGCCACAACTCAGAAGCTTGTGGACCATCATCCCCCAAAAACGTGAAAGGATGTTACTGCTAGAACACCCATTTCATCTCATCCATAGTCATGGTAGGCCACGGTTCTCCTTGAATAGTTTTCATATAGCCAAATAACCCCTTGTGGAACTATACCACAGCACATATGTCTAAAATAGTCTATTGTACCACAAAAAGCACTAAAATAGGATCCACTAGTATCTCATGGACCACCACCTTCGAAGAATGGTCATCACCACCCCCTTGGCATTCCATTGGAGTTCTTCATGGTGACATTCCTCTACAATGCCAAACGCTCACCTCAGAAAGGATTGATAACAATGTCGCATCTCAAAAGCATAGGACATGTCAAAACCCTCCTAAAAACAAGTCATAACACACAACCTAATCATAAATCTGATTTTATAAAGAACAACCACAACACAACTAGAAACACTACCTCTCACCCACTCAAAATCCGGGTGTAGGTCAAGTCTCTATTTTCCATTTATTTTCATTTAACTACACTTATTTGTCATGATTTAACAAATGGTCCACCATGTTCTGATCCTTGAGGACCCATAACACCTCATGAAAAAAAAATTATGCCCATATAATCCATACACATAAAATTCACTTTATAATTTTAATTTAAATGGTACGTCATTTTCTATTTCCTAAGGGCCCATACACCTTATGAATTGAAAGATGATGTCACTTCTCTATCCTCTACACAATGTCTATCACAAAATGAGGAACAACTATTAGAGAACCTATCACAATAGCATGCGTCAAATAATTCGTCTTAAATGGAATGACATAATGCATGATATGTGATTTCTAACAAGAGACTATATGATGCATGAGATGGAATACCTTCATCTCATCGGGTTACAAAAAAATAGAACCCACAATTGCATAAATAGTATCAGCATAAATCATGTGTGTCACCTAATGGTGAAATCAAATTCACTGTAATAGTCAAAACCAGAAAATAACAATTTCATTTAGGGTAATTTGGATTTTTCTTATACCCAGGTTAGCAATGCTCAAGCATAGCTCATTAAAAAATTCCATTTTCCATCATATCCCTATCTATTGTCTCTAAACTATAAATCAAACCAGAAACAAAATTGTCTCTTACACCACATTGTAACGTCTTGAACTCGGATTCCAGTCAATAGTTCCCCAAGCCCGATTGGCTACGTGGCCTCAAGCGCACTCCTCAAATGCCAGATGCTTCCGACTATTGGTGAGGGACATGTTGAGTTATTGGGGAGACTATTCCCTCATTACAAGAGTATATCATAGTGGAATTCAATCAAATTCAATAGCAGAAGTAAATAAAATAAGAAGAAAATAGGTAAAATAGATAATCAAGAGAGGAATATATAACAAGCCATAAGTGTCTCATATACCATGATGCAGATGATAAATGTATCTAGGAAACAACCAAAAAATACACATGGAAATAAAGTACAAAACAAGTATCCAAAATCCAAAATTATCAAAAAGTGTCATAGTAGCATCTCAAGCCTCGGATGGGTCTAAATCTCCCATGCTCTAAAGAAATGATCAACAACTAGTGTTAGGGCACATTCCCCTACTCTCACCCGAAACCATATAATTTTTTTGGGTCCCCTAGGAGGCCCAAACATGGTGTGAGATAAACATCCCAGTAGGATTCCACCCAAATATCTATACAATTCTAAGCTACACTATGAAATATGTGAAACATGTAAATGTAAGTAGTAATGTAAGTGTGAAAGCCCAAGGCATATAACCAACACAAAAAAGTTTTACCAACCAGCCTTTTGTGGCTCCCTATAATAAGTGGTATCTCATAACAAGGAACCTATAGGCAATATAAACAAACAATACATCCTTGTCCAAAAAAAATCTATATCCTGTCCAAATAGCATTGCTCTAAAAAGAAAACTATATAAAAAACCAATGACCTTGTCATACAACCACAATCATATATCCCACGATCATGCCATATAATGAAGTGTAGACCATGGAGGTCTAAATCCAGTGTATTGAAGACCAAGGAATCATCATAGAGTCCTAGTATCATCTCGATAGAATCTCAGTATAGGCACTGGTTGGAGTCCTAGGATCATGTATACGAGCATGTCCTACATGAGTCCAATCAAGCCAGATCTAATGGAAAACAAATACCAAGACATCCCATAGAATCAAGACCCAAAGTGAATACTCAACCATGGTTTCCACTACTGCGTTCCAAATCCATGGAGATCCATCCTTGGATTCTATGTAAATCATCAACCATTCAATACATTTAACTATTTCTATCCATATGAGTCTACCCACTCATATAAAAAATTACATTCAAAACCATTCAACGATTATACCTACTCATTTAAACCTTTGCATCTTATTGGTGTATCCACTCATGTACTCCACTTCCATTTAATCATGTCACGTGATTATACCCACCCACTTATCACCAATTGCCATTTAACACATCACATGGATCTACCCACCCATTAATCATAATTTCCAATAAACCATTTAAGAAACTAAAAAAACTAACATGTATACCCACTCATTTTACAAGTTCCATTTAAGCATTTAATCAATTTAGGCATGGCATATTACGATAACACAAGACAAGGAGGTAGGAAATCTCTGACAAAGAAACTTTATGTGCATATATTTTACCAAAAAATGAGGATTTTTTTATTTTTTTAATGATAAAACCCATTTATTTCAATGTTTTACTAAAATAATGGGTAATTTGAATTTTAGAATGATTATGAGTAAAATTGAGAAATGTGCATAATTTTGGATTTTTGACATATTTTTACCACAAGGGTATTTTTGTCATTTATTAAAAAATATAGGTAAAAAATTACTGATAAATTTTTATTATAATAATTATTTTATTTTCTTAAGCTTTATCTTTTTGGCCTATATCTGATTCGATGATCTATTGGTCCAAAAAAATCATTAAATTTGGAAAATTTTCCGAGCGGACAACATGGACCTCACCACCATAAACGATGCACAAATCGGTCTCCCTATCTCTAATTTTTGTTATTCTACCTGGGATATCACTATGAAACATATTAATGACTCTAAAACAATTTTGGGGAAGTTTTGATGTTATTAAGGTTTCCATTGATCGTTATACATTTGAAGGAAGCTTCCTGGAAATTTCAGCCATAAAAAGTGTTATTCAATGAAAATTACATATCTCATTAATACAATGTCTAAATGTGCTGAAATGTCTAGGTTGAACGGAAACGACATTTAGGAACAACTTTTATGAAGGAGTCCATGTGTTAAGAGACCATTTATTGTGCCAAAAATGGGAAAATTTTTAGGGGATAGAATTATTCCTATAAAAGGAGGCTCTTGCCTCCTTCCCAAATCATCAGCTCGACACCAAACGCCAAGGAGGGTTCCCAACAGGGAATGAAACGATGATACACCTCTATTCCCAACCCATTTCTACATTTTATGTTATTTTAATTTTATTTTGGTATTATTTTTCAATTGTAATTCAAATTTTATTTTTATCAATCCATACCTTTGTGATTCTCCATCCACTTTTCTTCATTTCTTTCCCTATCTCTCTCTTCTCTTCCACCCACTCCAGCAAGTAATCTATTACTCGTGGAAATGAGTTGATAACCACAAGACATGGCCATAGGGGATGTGAGGGTGATCATGAATTTTCATTAATGTTTAATTTTAGGTTTGTAGATATATTTGAGTAACATGGACGGGTAAGTCGAATGTCTCTAATGTTGTGACTACCACTGATAACATGAAACTCCACCTATCCATATTATTTTATTTAATAAATTTTCCCTCTCTCAATTGATTAGTTCTTCACACATTGGATTTGAGATAATCAATGGATGATACAGCTTCAATTGAACCAGTTCCTAGAAGTTGACACATTCTAAACAATGGTGTGTCGCCAACATGGATTAAAGGAGGTCGTGGAATTGAGAGTTCTCAAACAGTCAATGATATTCCAAAATTTATAAATAAATAATAGCAGTTCAAACATGAGATTTCGTGTTTGTATTATCAAACTGAAATAAAACATATAAAGGAGAATAATGATTGAATATTTATCCAACCCAAAAACCATGTTCTTTCTTATTAATTCATTCTATTTAGACTTGAATATTATTATAAATTAGGAATTCTTTCTTTACATGTCATTAATTTAATTAAAAATAAATCCAAAAATATATTAATCACTTTCATCTAACAAAAAAACCACAAAAAGATATAGAATATGTGAATTAAATTAATTAAGTGTATTAAATTGAGAAGGATCTTCAAGGGTGATGACCCTGGTCAACCAGTGTTCTGTACTAGAAAAAATATAATTATTTTTTTCCACACACCACAACAGACGTGCATCAAAACGGATGATGTTTCCAGCAATCCAATCATTAGTTCATTTACTTTTTCTATTTTCACTTATTAGTTATATATCATTTTATTTAAAAAACATAAAAAATACTTCCAGGATGTATTCAAATTTAAAATATTATGCGTGGAAAAATTACTCACAGGTGCAGCAACAAAAACAAGAAGAAGATGAATATTTTAGAAGAGATCAGATGTATGAAATTAGAGAAAACATTGAACAAATAACCAGAAAGTCTAATAGAACATTTGATTATGTTCATGAATTAATAGAGAAACTGAACCATAATCCAGAAGAAGAACATGAGAATGTGGTGGAATAAATTTCACCACTTATATTTGAAATTGAATAACCCGAGGAAGCAAGCGAGGAAGATGTATCTTCTAAGCTACAAGTGGGAGATCAACAATGTTTGGATGAATTCTTGATTAAATATGAGGAACAACCTAACTTCCCCATACAATACAAATAATAATATTAATCACCACTAAAGGATGAAACCACACAAGTGGTGGAATTTGAAGTCAAGATGGAGGAGCCTGACTACCTACCTCCATCCACAAAGAGTATACTCCAAGAGGCACTTACCACTAAGGTAGAGATTGAAGCTGAACTGACTAAGGGATTTGAACCATTCATTGACTCCATCCCTTCTAATTTTATTGAATATTTACTCTTTATTATTCCATGTGGTTTTGATTATACAGAATTAGACAACCTCACCTCTACCTTGGAGGAAGAAGAAGAAGCTCTATGTAACATGCTGAGGAACATATGGGGCTCCCTAGACACATTGAATATTTATTACAAGAAGTTCAGGAAGATATGGTAGTGTATTTCCTTAAGTAAACCATGACAAAATATTATTTGATGGTGAAGAATTTGATATTGAAACTTCATATTTTAATATTATTCTTATTGAATTACACTATGATATTCCCATTGAATATTATTTTGATGAAGCATACCTCAAGTAACTAATGGAAAGGGAAGAAGAGGTTTCACAAGTATCAGCCAAGAAGGAGGATCATTCATACTTCATCTTACCTTCACCATGCAAGCTATAACTCATTGTAAAGGGGGGATATGGTGTACTATGTCCCAGAAGGATGATGAAAAAGCTGGGAAAAGTCACATGTGGTCATTCAAATCAGAGAAGTTTTATCCTCCATCAGAATTTGGATTATAGTAGGTACTGCCCTCTAGAGGCAGTAAAAAATCAGGGCCCACTTGGGGGATAATTCCACGATTTATCTTTAATTTATTTCTAGGGATTTATATTTCAATTTATTTTCATTTAAATAATTTAGCATGTGGTCCCATCCCTCTTTTATTTTGAGATTAAACAAAATGACCATTATGATTAATTGAGTAATTTTCTTTGGTAGGATCACGAATGTATAAGGAATCCCCAAAAAGTAAAGGGGAAGGTCCAAGTTTCATGGAAAAAGGGTGGTTAATTTTAGTGTTTTATATATTAAACTCTCCACATTTTTGTCCACAACATGTTTTTATCTTTGAAGATAAAATTGCAAGCCCAAACATGAATTCATGTTTTAGTTGACTTATCAAAGAGACATGAGTTTCATAGGAATGCTATGATTCCATGTTTTAGATTTCAATGTGTATATGATTAAATGATTGAAATGAATAATTGTATTTTTAAAATGAAGCATGGATATTGACTATTATTTTGATGAAGTATACCTCATGTAACTAATGGACAGAGAAGAGGAGGTTGGACAAGTATCAGTAAAGAGAGAGGATGAATCATACTTCATCCTACCAATACTATGTAAGATATAACTCATTGTAAAGGGGAGATATGGTGTACTCTGTCCCAGAAGGATGGATAAAAAGCTGGGAAATTCCACATGTGGTCGTTCAAATCAAAGAAGCTTTATCCTCCATTAGAATTTGGATAACAGCAGGTACTGCCCTCTAGAGGCAGTCAAAATTTAGGGCCCACATGGGGGATAATACCAAGATTTATCTTTACATGGTTTCTCGGAATTTATATTTCAATTTATTTAAATTGAAATAATTTATCATGTGGTCCCCTCCCTCTTTTATTTTGAGATTAAACGAAATTGTCAATTTCGTTAATTGAGTAATCTTCTTTTGTAGGAACATGATGGTAGAAAGAATCCCCAAACAGTGAAGGGGAAGGACCAAGTTTCATGGAAAATGTGTGTTCAATTATAGTGTTTTATCTTTTAAACTCTCACATTTTTGTCGACAACATGTTGTTATCTTCAAAGATAAAATTGCTTGCCCACACTTGAATTCATGTATTAATCTAGTTATCAAAGAGACATGAGTTTCATAGTAATCCTGTGATTCCATGTTTTAGATTTCAATGTTTATATGATTAAATGACTGAAATGAATAATTGAATTTTTAAAATGAATCATGGATATTGAAGTAATGACTCATGATTTGAAGGAATTAATTGATTCATGTAAATGAAATTTTTCTACCATCCTTCATGCATTGAATTTATGAAGTTCATGTGAATTTATTTATTAGTCCTTCCATGTGTGAGTTCCCAATGTTATATTTTCCATTACCAAGAGTATTTATAGACCATGTACCTTCTATTTATTCTTGAGTATATTTCATGGATGATCTTGGGACATGTGACCGAAAACAGCTTGTATTGAAACCTATAAAAGCTATGACTATGAAAAAACACATTTAAAATGATTTAGGCATCTTTTGGAAATCCAATTTTCCTTAAATTACCACCTTTACATCAATCCTTCTTTTATCCCATAGAGACAATGAATGACCTTTATTGTAATGATCCATGTTTCAAGCCATTTTTATTCATTCCAACCCTCCTTTCAGTATTTTCATGACATTTCAAAGTTGTTGTGTGGGGTTAAAGGGAATCATGGTGAACGGGATAATATACTTTGTAAGGAAGAAGTGTGGGGGGTATTATTGTGGTAATTTTAAAAGGTTGTGGAATCATTCATTATACTCTATTTTTCCCCACTTGAATTAAAAAAATGACAAAAATGACAAAAATAACCAACAAAAAGAGAAAAAAAGGGTTGTTATTTAGGAAAACCAAAAATCACCATTTTCTAAGCCGATGATCTTATGATCGTATGTGGATAGATGATGGATGTGAGATTTGATATAATCATAACTTTCAAAAAAAGAATAAAAAGTACAAACTAAAAAAAATCAAGAGGGTGAACAAATCATTCATTATCATTACTTGATCATAACCTTTTCTTTGAGTTTTGGGATTAGGTGTTGCTACGTTGAAGGGGATAATTTCATTATATTTTTAATTTTGATATCAATCATAGTACTTAAGAGATTATCCTCCTTCTTGAGCATTAATTTTTAAAGAATCAAATCCTACCAACCTTAAACCTCAGAGTCAATAGAACCTTAATTGAATGTTCTCATGATTTTATGTGCATTTTGTCTTTACAAAGTGGAGAAATTAGTTCATTTACAATCCTATGGCTAAGGAGCATGTTCTCGTAATATGAGAATAACTCTACTGGAATTGTATCATGAGTGATGATATAAAAGAGTCAAAAGTGAGGTAAATCACGACCTGTCATGTTTAATAATAATTAATCATGGATCATGAATGAATGAAATGATAAGTTCCATCAATTTTCCAAGGGTAAAAATAAAATATGTGAATTATTTGTTTCTTTGAAAAATGGGAAATTAAATTGATATTTTATGCATATTTTTGAATGTTTTATTTCACATTGATTTTTTTTTTATTTTATTACATTGGAATTTAAATATTGGTAATATTGGTGTCCTATGATTTTAATTTTGAAATTTTATACTTGGGGACAAGCATGGTTTATGTGTGGGGGTATTTGAGAGAGGAAATTTATGTGCATATTTTTGATCAAATAATGAGGATTTTTAATTTTTTTCAATGATAAAACCCATGTATTTCAATGTTTTATTAAACTTATGAGTAATTTAAATTTTAGAATGAAGCTGAGAAAAATTTATAAAAGAGCATGATTTTGGATTTTTGAAAGATTTTTACCACAAGGGTATTTTTGTCATTTCATAGAAAATATAATTCCAAAATTTGTGATTTGTTGGAATCCTGATTTTGTTTCATTCAAATTTCTATTTACGTCCTAGAGTTGATTCAAATATCAATTAGTACAAAAAAACATTGAAGTTGGAAACATTTCCGAGCAGACAACGTGGACCCCACCACCGTAATAGATGCACAAATCAGTCTGATCACCTCCCATTTAGGTTATTACACTAGGGATAGCACTAGTACACATTGTAAAACTCTAAAACTAATTTGGCGGAGTTTTTAAGTCATTATGGATTCCATTGATCATTATACATTTGAAGGAATCTTCTTGGGAATTTCAGCCATAAAAATACTTATTCAATGAAAATTCCATAACTCCTTAATACGATGGATAAATTAGATGATGGTTGGAGGGTGAATTGAAAACATATTTATGAACAAATTTTATGAAGGGTTCCACGTGTTAATCGACCATTTAATGGGCCAACAACACGCAAAACTTCAGAGGACAGAATTATTCCTATAAAAGGAGGCCCTCGTGTCCTTCCCAAATCATGACCTCGACACCCACAAATAATAAGGGATCCCATCAGGTTACGGGTAGAGGCTTCTCCTATTCCCCCCCCCTTATTTCTTATTTTAATTTTATTTTAATTTTAATTTTTTATTAGTTTTCAATTGTAATCCAAATTTTAGTTTTATTAATCCATGTCTTTATGTTTCTCCATCCACTTTTCTTCATTTATTTTCTTCTCTCCCTCTCTTCTCTTCCACCCACTTCACCAAGTAATATATTACTCGCAGAAATGAGAGGTTGACCCTGAGGCTTGGGCTGGGGGGAGGTGAAGGTGATCATGAATTTTATTTAATGTTTAATTTTAAGTTTGTAGAAATATTTGAGTAGCATGAATGGGTAAGGAGAATTTCCTCGATGTTTTCACTACCTCTGATGACATGGAACTCAAACTATCCCTATTATTTTAATTAATCATTATTCCTTGTCTTTGTTGTTTAGTTCTTCACACATTGGAGTTGATCTAATCAATGGATGAAATGGCTTCGATTGAATCGGGTCATGGATGATGACACAATCAATATAAGGGTGTGTCACCAACATGGATTAAAGGAGGAGGTGGAATTCATAGTTCTAAAACATTTAATGATATTCCACAATTTATAAATGAAGAATAGTAGTTAAAACATGAGATTTAATGTTTGTAATATCAAAATTATATAAAACATATAAAGTATAATAATTAATGAACATTTAACCAACCACAAAAACCAAATTCATTCATATTAATTCACTTATGGAAAGAGAGGTTTTCCCAGTGCCCGTAGAGTACTTTTACCAATGGTTTAAGGAAACCGTTGGTAAAAGCTAGTAAAATCATCTTTTCCAAACAGTTTTTCAAAACCATTGGGAAAGGTATA
Organism: Viscum album; assembly: GCA_963277665.1. NCBI lineage: Eukaryota > Viridiplantae > Streptophyta > Magnoliopsida > Santalales > Viscaceae > Viscum > Viscum album. Next base: position 953,872,324 of record OY728148.1, on the reverse strand, counting down.
ATATATAACAACGGTTTTATTGAATCATTGGTATAGAGAGATTTAAATCATCCTTTACCAATGGTTTTTAAAAACCATTGGGAAAGTTTTTCCCCAAATTCACAGAAGCTCGTACTCCCCAATTCCACGTGACTGCAGCCCTAAACAGAAGAGAGAATTCTGATTTTCCTTCTTCTACTGAAAAAATCCTTCCATCTTTATGTTTTATCAGTTCTTTAATTGTATTATGTAAGTGATATTTCATCTACTATTTTGGTTTTATGTTTTCATTTGGGTGAAGTGGAGAAGCGGGATTCTGTTTAACCTAGTGCGGAAATTCTTCCTTCCGATCCATTTTCAAAATTTCTTAGCACTACACTTCTAATTTGTAAGTGATACTTTCATTCTAATGTTCTACATTTACTGTTTTGGTTTTCTAGTTTGATTTGGGTGTCTATGACTTTTGTTTTCTGTTTGATTTGGGTGTGTGTGTTGGGCTTTGACAGTGAATCAAATTTGAATCAAAATGAATTATGTGTTATTATCATCCATAAATTTTCAATTCTTAGAAGTCTTGGTATTGCTGGGAATTTGGTGATAACATATTCCACTTGATTCACATCATGTTTAGAATGTGTGATGATGTTGTTAAGATTAGAGAGAATACTCATACACTCCAGGTTGATTATAGAGGCATGGTTAGTCATGAGTGATAATTGGCTTCCTAAGATGAATGTACTAATATAACTTTAGGGCCAATTATATATGGTTCTCACTGTACGTTGTATATTATGTCTCTTTCTTGGAAAATACACACTTTTATGATGGTAGGGTGCTTTTCACTAGCCATGATGGCATGTGTATACATCCATAACAATATTAGATAAGTCACAAGTTTAATTCAGTAATCTTGTTATCATTGAAATACATTATTATTAATCTCAAATTAAAAAATAAATGTTTTTGTCTATACTTTATGAAATTAAACCTTTTTACAAGCCATGAACAACCTATTAGTGTAGCAGCCTAATCTTTAACCACCCATGGTGTGCGTTTGACTTGAGGAACTAATTGGGTAATGAAAGGTATGACAATAGTGCTTCCAAGAATGATTTATTGAACATGAGTGAATGATTTGGGATGCATGTAACACATAATGGAGCTTAAGGCATGTGCCTCTATTTGGGTTGCCTATAAAGGGGCCTTGAAGTCCACTTTTACCAACGGTTGTGTGAAACCATGGGTAAAACTCTTCCCATTACCAATGATTTGATTCAATGACAAGGCAATGCACCTTTATTTATGATTGTGGATTTCGAGTTATTGACATGACACACACTCTTTCCAGCGATGAACCAGATGATTGGGTTGTAGCTCAAGAAGCTAGGTCAAATTTTAGAATTTATTGAGCCTCTTGTATAGTACTACATCATAATAGTGTCAACTATGTTTTTCTTCTTGATATATGACATACATTACTATCATTCGGTTTATGATTCTCTTATTAGTTGGTATTATTGATTTGGTTATTTTCATCCATTTCCAGAATTTTCCCATTGTTAACTTTCTTCCACTTTTTAACTGATAATATTAAAATTGTGCCACTTAGGAAATGAAGGAATAGTCTCCCACAGACACAGTAAAGGCTCTCACTATTATTCAATAACATTTGGAATTTTGGTATATGTGCTTGAGGCCATGTGGCCATCTGGGTTTGGGTCACTAACAAGTGGCATCCTGATTTGGGACATCACAATTCCTAGATATCCTTTTTATAGGTGTTTCTAATCAAATACATACCTTTAACTATTTAAGGCTCCTCTCAAAAATCAATTGGGACATGATTCAATGAATACAACTACATCATTCAGAGTGTGTATCATAGTACTTACATTAAAACCACCATAAATCTTCTCTTTCTTTATGTTTTTTTATCAGAATGGATTTTATTTATTATGTATATTGGTTTACACGTTAGTTATTTGTTTCTAATTACTTCCATATTTGTTTTCTTTTAGGAAATGACACCCACTAAAGAGATACAGTGGAAAAAGATGATAAAAAATAATCATCGCATGACAGAGATGGGCGTTCCTCCACTCATCCATGTTTTGAGTATTTTATTTAAAATATAAATATTTCAATAAATTATAATATCATGTGTTTACTTTTTTGTTAAACTTTTTTTCAGGATCGACCCCCAAGACGAGAGATATCTGATGAGGAGCCTGATATTTCTCCCAATACAGAGGCTGGTGGTAAGGGGGGTGTCAGAGTTAGACGATCATCTGGTGATCCTGGTACTAAGGCCAGTGGTACGAGGGCTTATGGTGCGAGAGTTAGATGATCCACTGGTCATAACCGATTGGACTATGCCCCTACCACTGACGTATCTTCTATGACCCATTTCTATCCTGGTGTGTCTATAGGGACACATGGGATATTTAGGCCTCCTAAGTTTACACTACCAGTTGGCCAGATATCTGTGCCATCATCTTTTGCTTCTGGTTCATTATCTTTGATCTATTATTTCCACCTTCTTCGACTCCTACTCTCACATAGTATGTGGCTGAGGAGTGTACCTGAAGGGACACTCCACCTATAAAGGATATTCCGTCAGCTTCTGCACATCCAGTGACACCCATTGATCTGACTACGACAGGTATATTTTACTCTAACAAATTTTTATACCAAAATTTATTTTTATTATAACTTCTAAAATTATTATTTTTCTTTGAAAACAGATTCATCTACTGATAGGAGGCGGGGAAGGGGGCGTACTATTTTGCGTGCGTTATGGAACAACCAGACATAGTTGGTGGTTGAATATGTTGATGAATGACAACTGATTGATAAATCTGGGCAGGAATGTCGGGGTTTTTTGGCGACACTAGAAAAATACTCTAACATCATTCCAGTCATCCCTCTCTCATGCAGACATCTCCCACACGAAGTCAAGGATAATGGGTGGACACAAATAAGGGTAAAAAAATCTATTGGATTTAATGTTGTATTTTTTTGTATTTATATGAATTAATCTATTTGGTGTCATCTTCTGTTTAACTTCCCTGATGGTGAAGGTGCATGACCAGCACGTTTAAAGGAGCTAGTAGAGCATCAAAGAGCTTATAAACATGATCTATATGTTGTATGGTGTGATAGAGTGGGCACAAAGTTGGAGACATTACCAATCATGGATGACTACCCTATAGAGCAATATCTCCAAATGATTACCCATTGGGCGACTGTGAAATTTAATGTATTAATCTCATTTGAGGTATTTAAATGATAGTTTACATATTTTGAATTAATATAATCTTATTTATTATTAAAAATTATTTAGTAATCCTATGAAAAAAAACATTGATTCAAATAAATTCCTCCACACTTTGGGGTGCACTACTATATTAGATCATGAGAGGCAGCTGGTGAAATATTGTTGTTTATAATTTTTCTTTAGGACATTCCCTTTTTATTTTTTCCTACTTAAATTATGTGATTTATTGAATATTGAATATATTATTATACTTGAACTTTATATAGTTTCAATGTCATTATAGAAGAAAAAAAAATATTGAAGGACGTCTCCCTCGAGAAAAATTGTTTCTCTCGAGTAGAAGGAAAAAAGATGAAACTGCGGTTAATGAACCGACACAAGAAAATATTGTAAGTTTTAATTTGTATATTTAAAATTTTAATATCTATTTTTAAAATTTAATAATCTATTAATATTTTTAATAGGCTGATTTAGAGGCCCTTGATGCCCAGGTGCTTGATAATTTAGTGCCACACGATCATTTATATCAGGTTTTGGGAGATGAGCACTCTGGTCGATTACGCTGCCAGCCTGGTAAGAATATAGTCCCAATGAGGAATTGGCCCTCGCTAGGTATCCATTCTAGTACCACCAAGTTGGAACAGGTCAAGGAGAATGCAAGACAGTCTGATCAAAGTGTCACAGAGTTGGATGAATTGGTTCAAATGAGGGAGAAATAATTTATGAAACTGATCAAACCATTATTTTCATCACTTCCACAAGAGGCTAGCATAGCTTGTTAGAAATATATGTCGCCAATGGGTGCATTATCCTATGCACTAGGAGGCAGTTCTATTGGTAGTCAAGATGATGAAGTTCCTGGTGATGACGAGGATGCTGATGAGGACGAGGGTGAGGATGAGGATGAGGACGAGGGTGAGGATGGGGCTGAGGGAGAGGATGGGGCTGAGGGAGAGGATGGGGCCGAGGATGAGCATGGGGAAGATGACGAGGATGATGACGAGGACAAAGATGGAAGCAAGTATGAGGTTGACGATGACAGTGGTGATGGTAATAGTGATCAGGGGAAAATTGATCCATTACATTTTTGAATTCTATATAACTCATTATTTTATAACCTGGTTTTCCATTCTGGTATTGATATTGTTGAATTTAGTATAACTCTTTATTTTTGAAAAAATGTGGAAGCCTAATGGTGTTTTAATAGTTATGGGACTTCTGGGGCTTGTTCGGAGCTTGGAGCCCCGATCGGCGTAAAAAAACACTATGCCTCACAGTTAGTAAAAAATTTAAGTCCATTCCACAGGGTATCTACCAACCATATAGGGATATATATTAAAAGCAATGTGCATGATTTTCCCAAACAATTCACTAGGGGATGCACATCATGCACAATGTCTATATTTTTAGTATAAGATATTATCACTGTTGTTGCATGATTTGCCAAACTGGCATACGGAAAATCGACCAAATTCATTCAGATTGTCTTTATATTATAGGAAAATGATCCATGAGTCATATGTGACATGTACGAGTCAACCCCGCCTTAATATGAGGCACAACGTGGCTGGTATCATTCAAAGTGTCTCTCTTTAGTTTAAAATGGACACTCTTTTATGTAAAAAATCTGGCATATGAAAAACTGACCAAATGTGTTGATATTGTGTTGATACAATAGGAAAACGACCCATGGGTCATATGTGACATGTATGAGTAAATACCACCTCAATCCGAGGCACAGTGTGGCTGGTACCACTCATAGTGTCTAACTTTTATTTGAAAAGGACACCATTTTTAGTGAAAACAAAAACTAACAGACAGAAAATGGACGAAACTTATTTGTATTATGTTGATACTTTGGCACAATGATCCATGGGACATATATGACGTGTAAGAGTCAACCCTGCATCAATCCGATGCATGGTGTGGCCAGTACCACTCAAAGTGTCTCACTTTTATTTGAAATGGACCGAATTTTAAGTGAAAACAACAATTGACATACGGAAAACCAATCAAATGCATTCTGATTGTATTGATACTTTAATAAAATGATACATTGGTCATTTTTTATGAGTAAAAGTCAACTGTGACTCAACCAAAGGTGTTGTGTGACTGCGATGGCCGAAAAAGCACTCTGCATGTCGTAAATGGCCAAAACATGCATTTAACGGTCAAATGAATTCCGAAAGACATCAGATAGACTTGAAATCCCACGAAAACAGCCTAATTATTATTAGTGAGGTGTATGAGGAGACGGAAAATCATTCGGATGTGCGGTTTACATGGCACGACTGAATATGTGTTTTTTAGGTGTTTGGTGTGCTTGAAAAGCATGCATGGGGTGGTCAAAACCAGCCGAACGACCTCAAAATTTCATGAAATCGGACAACAAAAAAGGGTGGGTGAATTGTGAAATGGTCGGCTAGATGGAATGTCAATTAGAGGTGTCATGTGACCGAGCTGGCCGAAAACGCACTCTGCGTGTCGTAAATGGCCAAAATAAGCGTTTAATAGTCAAATGCATTCCTAACGACATCAGAATGACTAGAAATCACACGAAAACACCCTAATTATTAATTTTGAGGTGTACGATGAGACGCCAAGCCATTCGGATGAGAGATTTTCACGGAACAACTGAATATGTGTTTTTTAGGTGTTTGATGTCCTTGAAAAGTGTGCCTGCGGTGGTCAAAACCAGCCGAACGACCTCGAAATGCCCTGAAATCAGACTACAACAAAGGGTGGGTGAATTGTGAAGTGGTCATCTTGAAGTCACATCAATCGGAGGTGTCGTGTGACCGTGGGATCCAAAAACGCACTCTGCGTGTCATAAATGGCCAAAACATGTGTTTAATGGACAAATGCATGCCGAACGACATCAGAATGACTTGAAATCAAACTAAAACACCCTAATTATTATTCGTGAGGTGTAAGAGGAGACTACATTTCATTCGGACACACTGTTTTCATGACACAGCTGAATATGTGTTTTTTAGGTGTTTGGTGTGCTTGAAAAGTGTGCATGGGTTGTTCAAAATCGGTCGAATGACCTCAAAATGCCATGAAATCGGATGAAAACAAAGGGTGGGTGAATTGTGAAATGATCGGCCAGACATCACGTCAATCAGAGGTGTTGTGTGACCACGCGGGCCGAAATCACACTCTGCGTGTCGTAAATGACCAAAACAACAGTTTAATAGTCAAATGCATGCCAAACAACATCTAAATGACTTAAAATCACACAAAAACTCCATAATTTTTATTCGTGAGGTGTACGAGGAGACGACACATCATTTAGATGTGCGGTTTGTGTGGCACGGCTGAATATGTGTTTTTAGGTGTTTGGCGTGCTTGAAAAGCATGTGGGGGGTGGTCAAAATTGGACGAACGACCTCAGAATGCCATGAAATTGGACGACAAAAACGTGTGGGTGAATTTTGAAATGGTCGGACAAACGGAAAATTAATCAGATATGTCGTGTGACTGCTTAGCCAAAAACGCACTCTGGGTGTCATAAATGGACAAAACATGCCTTTAATTGTCAAATTCTAGCTGAATGACCTCAGAATGACTTGAAATCAGAAGAAAACACCGTAATTATTATTCTTGAGGTGTTTGAGGAGACGGAACGTCATTCAGAAGCACGGTTTGTGCGGAACGCCTGAATATGTGTTGTTTAGGTGTTTGGCGCGCTTGAAAAGGGTGTGTGGGGTGGTCAAAACCAGACGAATGACCTCAGAATGCCATGAAATCATACGACAACAAAGTGTGGGTGAATTTTTAAATTTTCGGTCAGATGGAACATTAATCAAAGGTGTTGTGTGACCGCGGTGGCCGAAAACGCACTCCACGTATCGTAAATGGCCAAAACATGAATTTTATGGTCAAATGCATGCTGAATGACATCGAAATGACTTGAAATCACAAGAAAACACCGTAATTATTATTCCTGAGGTGTATGAGGAGATGTAACGTTATTCGGACTCGCATTTTGTGCGACACGACTGAATATGTGTTTTTTAGGTGTTTGGCACGCTTCAAAAGCATGCGTGGGGTGGTCAAAACCGGCTGAACGACCTCATAATGCCATGAAATCGGATGACAATAAAGGGTGGGTGAATTGTAACATGTTCAGCTAGAAAACACATCAATAAGAGGTGTCATGTGATCACAGTGGCCGAAAACACACTTTGTGTGTCGTAAATGGCCAGGCATGTGTTTTACGGTCAAATACATATCGAATGATATCAGAATGACATGAAATAAAATGAAAACACCGTAATTATTATTCTTGAAGTGTACGAAAAGATGGAACATCATTCGGACTCGAGGATTGCACGGCATGGAAGAATATGTGTTTTTTAGGTGTTGGTGAGCTTGACAAGCGTGCGTAGGGTGGGCAAAATCAGCCGAATGACTTCAAAATACCATGAAATCAGACGAAAAAAAGGTGGGTGAATTGTGAAATTGTGCGCCAGATGGAACATCAATCACAGGTGTCGTTTGACAGTGGTGGCCGAAAACGTACTCTGCTTGTCGTAAATGGCCAAAACATGCATTTAACGGTCAAATGCATACCGAACGACATCAGAATGACTTTAAATCAAACAAAAACACCTTAATTATTATTCGTGAGGTGTATGAGGAGACAAAAAGTCTTTCGGATGCACGGTTTGAGCGGTACAGCTGAATATGTGTTCTTTAGGTGTTTGGGGCGCTTGAAAAGCGTGCGTGGGGTAGTCAAAATTGGTTGAATTGCCTCAGAATTCCATGAAATCAGATGACAACAAAGGGTGGGGGAATTGTGAAATGGTTGGTGAGACGAAATGCCAATCAGAGGTGTCGTGTGACCACAATGGTTGAAAACGCACTTTGCGTGTTGTAAATGGCCAAAACATCTGTTTTATGGTCAAATACATACCGAATGACATCGAATTGGCTTTAAATCACACAAAAACACCCACATTATTATTCATGAGGTTTAAATAAATACGAAACATCATTCAGATGTGTGGTTTTCATGGAACGGTAGAATATGTGTTTTTTAGGTGTTTGGTGCGCTTGAAAAATGTGTGTGGGGTGGTCGAAACCTTACGAATGACCTCAGAATACCATGAAATCGGACGACAACAAGGAGTGGGTTAATTGTGAAGTGGTAAACTAGACGACATGTCAATTGGAGGTGTTGGGTGACCGCAGTGGCTGAAAAAGTACTCTCGATAGCCCCCCCCCCCCCCAGATAGCCCCCACCCCTGGATAGCCCCCCGCACCCCTTGGATATCCCCTCCCCACCCTGGACAGCCCCCACACACTGGACAGCCCCCCCCCCCCCCCCCGAATAGCCCCCCCACCCCAGACAACCCCCCACCCAAGGATCCATGGATCATTTGTGATGCGTACGAGCAACCCCACCTCAATCTGAGGTACGGTGTGGCTGATATCGCTCAAAGTGTGTCACTTTTATTTCAAATGGACAACATTTTAAGTGAAAACAACAACTGACATACTGAAAATCATCACAAGGAAAAACATATATTCTTGAAATCAAGGGATAAAAAATAAAATATGGTCTATTGGCCATACGTTATTAGAAGAAAATATTCCCAAGGTATAGATTGAAACTCAATGGTACATAATATATATAAAAAAACATGAATTATATTAGGAATGAGTCTCGACATCCCATCATGAACATGCACCAACACCCATGTTCTAATTCTCAATCACGGGTCATTCATTCTATAGAATAACATAAAACAAATAAATATCATACAGTAATTTCATATGAAACCTTTGACCACTCAAGCATACCATATAACAAATTGGTCAACAATTCTACAAATAGATTCATGAAAAATTAGTTTCAATGTCTCATAAAAATACCCCAATGGTGACGAATACATATGGAGACACCATATCCCCATGGATCATCTCAAAACCATCCTCAAACAGTGGGTTCTAGGACCAAACCAAAGTCCCTTTAAGAACCCAATACCAAAGACTTAATTGAATATGCATAGCCACTACCCAAGATAGGGATTGATATCACATCAAACCCTAGAGAAAAAATTACAATTATGCACATACCCCATTATTCTAATTGAAAATTCTATGAAAAACATGTAGGCTATTCTGGTAACCCATATCATATGTCGAGGTTGGCCAATGTTTTCCACTAACACATCAGGAACCATTTATACATGGATACAAAATCATTTAAGGAATATAAACATACCATGTGCTTCCTATAACTCATCCTAGGTCTAAGGACATGACCACTATCATTGTCTATCTGATGGGTGTCACGATATTTGACACTCTACCCAAGTTTTTCAATTGGTTTTAAGATACTCAACCCAAGACCATGACAAAACATCCCATGTTCGTCCTATAACATGTAGGTTTTTTCACTTTTGTGTATTGGTGTTGTCGTTCGAGTAACGAATGAATTCTAAATTTTGAATACTCTTATGTATGTTGGTGTTGTGGTTTGAATGAGTAATGAATTATAAATTTGGAATACTCTTATGGGTGTTATTGCATTTCCTATAACATGTAAGCTTTTTCTCTTATGGGTGTTATTACATTTTAATTTCTAAATTTCTAAATTTCTAAATTCTGGAATGATTTCTAATTTTTGAATAATTTGGATGGGTATTTTTTTTATTGGTGTTGTTATAGGTCTGGAGAGGGGTTGCTATGTTGTTGTAGGTCTAGAGATGGGAGAGGGGCCTGCTTTGGTGGAGCTGAGCAATTGTATACCAATAGTTTCAAAACCATTGGTATAGATACTATAATATAATTATACCAACGGGTTGTTATAACAGTTGGCATAGCCTTATGGATTTCCATATCCCCTCTATACCAATAGTTTATAACCGTTGGTATAAGTGTAACAAACATATACCAACTGTTTGTAGAAAACCATTGGTATACCTTCTATTTTGACACCTATACAAACAAATTTCACAGAACCGTTGGAATAGGCCTATTTTCACGCCTTACTAGGCCACAGTTGAGGGAGCTGTTGATATACTATATACCAATGGTTTCTAGGCCTTTACCAACGGTTTACAACCGTTGGTATTGTGTAAAATTCTAGTAGTGATTCATTCTATCTAGACATGTATCTTATTATAAATTTAGAATTATTTCTTCACATGTCATTATTTTTAATAATAAAAAATTCAAAAAGATTTTAATCACTATCATTTAATAAAAAGACCAAAAAAAGAGATAGAATAGGTGAATTAGATAACGAAAGTAAACTACATTGAGAAGGATCCTCAAGAGAGACGACCATGGTCTACCACTGTACTGCACTAGGGAAAATATAATTATTTTTGTCCACACCCCACGATAGGCATGCGTCAAAACTGAAGCTATTTTCGAGGATCCAATTATTAGTTCATTTTCTTTTTCTATTTTCACATCTTATTTATATTTCATTTCATTTAAAAAACTAAAAATGACTTACAAGATGTATTCCAAATCAGAATATTATGCATGGAAAAATTACTCACAGGTGAAACAACAACAACAAGAAGAAGATGAATATTTTATAAGAGCTTTGGTACATGAACTTAGAAATAAAATTGAAAAACTAACCAGAATGGCTGATTGAGATTTTGATTATGTTTGTACATTAATGGAGAAACCCAGCCCTAAGATGGATAAGGAACCTAAGAATGTGGTGTAAGAAATTTCACCACTTATATTTGAAATTGAAGAGCCTAAGGAGGCAAGGGACAAAGACGTACCTACTGAGATACAAGTTGGAGTTCAAAAAAGTTTGTATTTATTATTGATTAAATGTGAGGAACTACCGAAACACCCCATACAATACAAAGAAGAAGACTCAATATCACAAAAGGAAGAAACCACCAAAGTGGTGGAATTTGAAGTCAAGATGGTGGAGCCTAACTACCTGCCTCTATCCTCAGAGATTCTACACCAGGAGGCACTTACCACTAAGGTATAGATTGAAGCTGAACCAACTCAGGGAGTTGAACCATTCATTGAATCTATCCCTTATAATATTATTGAATATGAATTCTAAATCACTCTTTATGGTTTTGATTATACAGAATCAGACAATCTCAACTATTCCATGGAGTATGAAGAAGAACCTAGATGTGCACATGCTGAGTAACATATGGATCTCCCTGGATATGTTGACTATTTATTGAAGGAAGTTCATGAAGAGATGCTAGTGGATTTCCCTAAAGAAACCATGAAAAAATCAGCTTACATTGATGGGGATGAATTTGATCTTGATACTTCATGTTTTAATATTATTCAAATAGAATTACACTCTATCATTCACATTGACTATTCTTTTGATGAATCATTCCTCAAGAAACCAATGGACAAAGAATAAGAGGTTTCACAAGTAGAAACCAAAAAGGATGATGATTCATACTTCATCCTACCCCCACCATGCAAGATATACCTCATTGTTAATGGGCTGGGGATATGGTGTACTCTATCCCTGGATCATTACTCACCCAGAAGGATGAAATAAAAGCTGGGAAAATCCACATGTAGTGGTTCAAATCAATTAAGCTTCATCCTCCAGCAAACTTTGGATAACAGTCGGTTCTGCCCTCTTGAGGTAGTCAAAATTCAGGGCCGACTTAGGGGATAATACCAAGATTTATCTTTACATTCATTCTAGGAATTCAGATGTCAATTTATTTTCTTTGAAATAATTTAGCATATGTCCACCTCCCTATTTTCATTTCGAGCTTAAATGAAATGATCTTTGCCATTAATTGAGTAATTTTATTTTTTAAGATCATAACGGTAGAAGGAAGCCACAGATAGTGAACAGTAAGGACCAAGTTTCCTATAAAAGGGGTGTTCAATATTTGTTTTTTATAATTTATACTCACCACATTATTTCCCACAACATTTTTTGAGATTTAAAGAAAAAATTGCATGCCCAAACCTGAATTCATGTTATATTCAACTTATCTAAGAGACATGAGTTTCATAGGAATCTCATGATTCCATGTTTTAGATTTCAATGTTGATATGATTAAATTATTGAAAATAATAATTTAATTTTTAAAATGAATCATGGATATTGAAGTATTGACTCGTCATTTGAAGGAATTAATTGATTAATTTAAATGAAATTTCCCTACCATCCTTCATGCTTTGAATTTCTGAAGTTCATGTGAATTGATTTATTAGTCATGCCATGAGTGATTGTCTAATGTTATGTTTCCCATTGCCGAGAAGACTTCTAGACCAAGTACTGCCTATTTATTCTTGTGCATACTTCTTGAGTAATCTTGGGGCATATAACCAACCATAACTTATATTGAAACTTGTCAAATCTATGACTGTGCAAAAACACAGTTAAAATGATTGAGGTATTCTTTGAAAAGATAATTTTTTTAAAGACTACCATTACATCAATCCTTCTTTTATCACATAGAGTCCTTGAATTACCTTTATAGGAATGAGTCATGTTTCAAGACATTTTTATCCATTCCTACCCTCCTCTGAGTATTTTCATGATATTTTAAAGATGAAGTGTGCGGGTAAAGAGAATCATGATGGACGAGATGATATACATTGTAAGGAATAAGTGTAGGGGTTTTATTATGGTAATTGTAAAAGGTATTGGAATCACTCATTATACCCTTTTTTTACCTCTTGAATTAAAAAAAATGACAAAAATGACAAAAAGAACCAACAAAAAGAGAAAAAAATGGGTTATGATTTGGGAAAACCCAAAATCACCATTTTCTAGACTGACGATCATATGAGCTTATATGGTTAGGTGATTGATGTGAGGTTTGATATAATCATAACTTTTGAAAAAAGAAAATAAAGTACAAAAAAAAATTCAGTAGGGTGTACAATTCATTCATTATTCTTACTCGATCATAACATTTTTATTGAGTTTTGGGAAGTGGGTATTGCTACTATGAATGGGATAATTTCATTATATTTTTACTTTTGATATCATTCATAGTACTTAATATATTATCATCCTCCTTGAGCCTTAATTTTTAAAGCATAAAATCATACAAACCTTAAACCTCAGAGTAAATAGAACCTTAATTTCAAGTCCTCATGATTTTATGTGCATTTTTTCTTTACAATGTGGAGAAATTAGTTTATTTACAAACCTACGGATAAGGAGCGTGTCCTCGTGATATGAGCATAACTCTACTTGAATTGTATAATGATTAATGAGATAAAACAATCAAAATTGAGGTAAATCATGACTTGGCATGGTTAATAATAATGAATCAAGGAGCTTGAATTAATGAAAGGAGAAGTTCCATCAATTTTCAAATGGGAAAAGTAAAATATACAAATTATTTGTTTCTTTGAGAAATGGGAAATTAAATTGATATTTTTGTAATTTTTTTAAAGTTTAATTTCGCATTTAAAATTGTTTGATTTAATTGAATTGGAATTTGAATATTGGTAACATTGGTGTCCTCTAATATATATGTTGAGATTTTATGCTTGAGTACAAGCATGGTTTATGTGTGGGGGTATTTGAGAGAGAAAATTTATGTGCATATTTTTTATCAAAGAATGATAATTTTTTAATTTTATTCAATGATAAAACCCATGTATTTAAATGTATTATTAATATAATGGTTAATTTGAATTTTAGAATGATTATGAGAAAAATTGAGAAAAGTGCATAATTTTGGATTTTTTACAGATTTTTACTAAAAAGGTATTTTTGTCATTTTTTAAAAAATATAATTCCAAAATTCATGATTATTTTTCATACAATCGCGATTTTATTTCATTAAAATTTATCTTATGGACATAGAGTTGATTCAAAGATCTATTAGTCCAAAAAATTCACTGATGTTGGAAATCTTTCTAGGAAAATAGAATGGAACCCACCACTATAACGGATGAAAAATTCCATCTCCTCACCTCATATTTAGATAATTCCCACTAGTATAGCACTAGGAAACATATTACTAACTTTAAAACAAATTTTGGGGGATTTTGAAGTCATTAAGGTTTCTTTTTATCGTTATAAATTTGAAGACGGCTTCCAGGAAATTTCGGCCATAAAAAGTCTTATTCAATGAAAATTCCAGAACTCATTAATCATGTGGCTAAATGAGATGAAATTTTGAGGGTGAATGGAAAACACATTATTGAATAACTTTTATGAAGGTTTACACACATTAATCTAACATTTAATAGGCAAAAAAATTTCAAACATTCAGAGGAATGAATTCTTCCTATAAAAGGAGGCCCTCGCCTTCTTCCAAAATCATCAGCTCGACACCCTCAGATACGGAGGGATCCCACCAAGGTAGGGGCCACTTCTTCTCCTCTTTACCCCTGAATTTATTCTTTATATTTTATTTTAATTTTATTTTTGTATTATTTTTCAATTGTAATTCAAATTTAAGTATTATTAATCCATGCCTTTGTGTTTGTCCATCGACTTTTCTTCATTTCTTTCCCTCTCTCTCTCTCTTCTCTTCCACCCACTCCACTGAGTAATATCTTACTCTCAGAAATGGGAGGCTGACCTCAAGACATTGTCCGGGGGAGGTGAAGGTGATCATGAATTTTCATTAATGTTTAAATTTATGTTTGTAGATAGATTTTAGTAGTATGCACATGTAAAGAGAATGTCTCTAATGTTGTGACTGACTCCAATGACATGAAACTAAACCTATCCCTATTCTTTTATTTAATAATTTTTCCTTCTCTCCATTAGTAAGTTCTTCACACGTTGTATTTTGGAAAATCAATGTGTGAAACGGCTTCGATTGTACTAGGTCTTGGAAGATGACACGTTATAGATAAAGGTTTATCACCAACATGGATTAAACGAGGAGGTGGAATTGAGAGTGCTCAAACATTCAATGATATTTCACAATTTACAATTAAATAATAGTAGTTCAAACAAGAGATTTAATGTTTGGATTTTCAAACTGAAATAAAACATATAAAGGATTATAATGATTGAACATTTAAGAAACCCCCAAAACCATGTTCTTTCTTATTAATACATTATGTTTAGACTTGCATATTAGTATAAATTTAGAATTCATAATTCACAAGTCATTATTTTAAATAATTAAAAACAAAAAAATTATTTTCATCACATTCATTTAATAAAAAACCTCAAAAAGATATATAATAGGTGAATTAGATAAAGTGAACTACATTGATAATACTCTTCATGTGTGACGACTCTGGTTAGTAACTATGTTGCACTAAGAAAAATGTAATTATTTTTGTCCACGCCCTGCGAAAAATGTGTGTCAAAACTAACGATGTTTCCAAGGAGACAATCATTATTTTATTTAATTTTTCTATTTTCACATCTTAGTTAGACTTCATTTCGTTTAATAATAATAATAAACAGACTTCCATGATGTATTCAAATTCAGAATATTATGCATGGAAAAATTACTCACAGGTGTAGAAACAACAACAAGAAGAAGATAAATATTTTAGAAGAGCTTTGGTGCCTGAACTTAGAGAAGTCATTGAAAAATTAACCAAAAAGGTTGATAGAGCTTTTGATTATGTTCATGCATTAATGGAGTAACCCAAAACTAAGTGAAAGGAATAACCTGTGAAAGTGGTGGAAGAAATTTGACCACATATATTTGAAATTTAAGAACCTAAGGAGTCAAGGGAGGAAGACTTACATGGTGAGAAAAAAGTGGGAGATCAAAAAAGTTTGGATGAATTATTGGTTAAATGTGAGGAACTTCCTGACCTCCCCATAAAATAAAAAGAAAAATATTCATCACAACTGAAGGAAGAAACCACCCAAGTGGTGGAATTTGAAGTCAAGATAGAGGATCCTGACTACCAGCCTCCATCCTCAAAGAGTCTACTCCAAGAGGCAGTTACCACTGAGGAAGAGATTGAAGATGAACTAGCTCAGGGAGTTGAACCATTCCTTGACTCTATCCCTTCAAAGTTTATTGAATTTGAATTCTACATTACTCTTTGTGGTTTTTATTATAAATAATATGACAATCTCAACTATGGCTCGGAGGACGAAGAAGAACCAGGATGTTCACATGTTGAGGAACATATGGATCTCCCTCGAATCGTTGAATATTTATTGAAGGAAGTTCATTAAGATATTCCAGTGAATTTCCCTAAGGAAATCATGATAAATTATTCTTACTTTTATGGGGAATAATTTGATATTGATACTTCATGTTTTAATATTATTCAAATAGAATTACACTCTGACATTCCTATTTGCTATTCTTTTGACAAAGAGTACCTTGGGAACCAAAGGACTGAGAGGAAGTGGTTCTACAAGTAGAAACCTAGAAGGAGGATGATTCATACACCATCCTACCGCACCATGCATTATATACCTCATTGTGATGGGGGAGATATGGTGTACTCTATCCATGGATCATTACTCACCCAAAAGAATGAAGCACAAGTTAAGAAAATCCACATGTGGTGGTTCCAATCAAAGAATCTTCATCCTACATCAGACTTTGGATAACAGTTGTTACTAACCTTTAGAGGCACTCAAAATTCAGGGCCCACATGGGGGATAATACCAAGATTTATCTTTACTTTCTTTCTAGGAATTTATATGTAATTATCTTTTTTTTTGAAAAAATTTTCCATGCGACCCCCACCCTCATTCCATTTTAAGCTTAAATCAAATGATCAGTGTGATTAATTGAGTAATTTTCTATCATTGGATCTTGATGGTAAAAGGAAGCCCCAGACAGAGAAGGGGAAGTCCAAGTTTCATGGGAAAAGGGTGTTCAATTTTAGTGTTTTATCATTTAAACTTTCCACATTTTTTCCACAACATGTTTTGAGCTTTAATGATAAAATTGTGTGCCCACAATTAAATTCATGTTTTACTCGACTTATCTAGGAGACATGAGTTTTTTTAGAATCATGAGATGCCAAATTTAATATTTCAATGTTTAAATGATTAAATTATTGAAATTAAAAATTTAATTTTTAAAAAGAAGCATATATATTTAAGTAATGACTCATGATTTGAAGGAATTAATTGATTCATGTAAATGAAATTTCCCTACCGTCCTTCATGCTTTGAATTTCTGAAGTTCATGTGAATTGATTTATTAGTCATGACATGAGTGATTGAAAAATGTTATATTTCCCATTCTTAAGAGGATTTCTAGACCAAGTACTTCCTATTTATTCATGAGCATATTTTTTGAGTAATCTTGGGACATGTAACCGACCAAAACTTGTTTTGAAACTCGTCAAGTCTATGACTGTGTAAAAACACATTTAAAATGATTGATTTATCCTTTAAAAAGATAATTTTCCTTAAAAGACCACCTTTAAATCAATCCGTCTTTTAGCACATAGAGACCATGAATAACCTTTATAGGAATGAGCCATATTTCAATCCATTTTTATCCATTCCTACCCTCCTTTGAGTATTTGCATAATATTTTAAAGTTTAAGTTTGGGGGTAAAGGGAATCATGGTTGATGGGATGTTATACATTATAAGGGAGAAGTGTGGGGGTATTATTGTGGTAATTGTAAGAGGATGTGGAACCATCAATTATAATCTATTGTTTTCCCCACATAAATTAAAAAAAATGACAAAAATGACAAAAAGAACCAACAAAAAGAGAAAAAATGGTTTGTGATTTGGGAAAACCAAAATTTACCATTTTTCAAACTGATTATCTTATGATCCTATGTGGTTATGTGATGGATGTGAGGTTTGATATAATAATAAATTTGAAAAAAAAAGTTAAATGAAATATTCAAGGGGGTGCACAAATCATTTATTATTCTTACTTGATCATAAACTTTTATTTGAGTTTTGTGAAGTGGGTGTTGCTACTTTGAAAGGGATAATTTCATTATAATTTTACAATTGATATCATTCATAGTACTTAATAGATTAGAATCCTCCTTGAGCCTTAATTTTTTATACATCAAATCCTACCAACCGTAAACCTCAAAGTCAATAAAACCTTAATTGCAAGTCCTCATTATTTAATGTGCGTTTTTTATTTACAATGTGGAGAAAGTAGTTCATTTACAAGCCTATGGATAAAGAGAATGTTTCACATGATGTAAGCATAACTATAATTGAATTTTATCATGAATGATGAGAGAAAAGGATCAAAGGTGAGTGAAATCATGACATGTCATGTTTAATAATAATATATGAAAGAAATTGATGAATGAAATGAGAAGTTCCATCAATTTTCAAAGGGTAAAAGTAAAATATGTGAATTATTTGTTTCTTTGAAAATGAAAACTTAAATTTATATTTTATGAAGATTTTGAAATTTTGATTTCACATGGATTTTTTTTTGATTTTATTGCATTGGAATTTGAAATTTTGTGACATTTGTGTTCTCTGATTTCCATGTAGAGATTTTATGCTTGAGGACAAGCATGGTATAAGTGTGGGGGTATTTGATAGAGGAAATTTTTATGCATATTTTTTATCAAAGAATGAGGATTTTTAAATTTTTTTCAATGATAAAACTCATTTATTTCAATGTTTTATTAAAATGATCTGTAGTTTGAATTTTAGAATGATTATGAGAAAAATTGATAAAAGTGCATAATTTTGGAATTTTGACTCATTTTTACTACAAATATATTTTTATCATTTCATAAAACATATAATTACAATATTCGTGATTAGTTTTTTTAGAATCCTGATTTTATTTCATTCAACTCTCTCTTTTGGTCCTAGAGATGATTCGATGATCTATTAGTTCAAAAAATTCATTGAAGTTGGAAACTTTTTCGGGAGGACAACGTAGACCCCACCACCATAACGCATGTTCAAATCGGTTCACTCACCTACAATTTAGATAATTTTACTCATGGTACCACTAGGACACATAGGAACGAATATATATCAAATTTTTGGGAGTTTTGAAGTCATTATCATTTCCATTGATTGTTACACATTTGAAGGAAGCTTCCTGGAAATTTCGGCCATAAAAAAAGACCTATTAAATGAAACGTACATAACTCCTTAACCTAGGGGATAAATGATCTGAACATTGGAGGATGAACGGAAAACACATTTATGAACAACTTTTATGAAGGGGTCAACGCGTAAATAGACCATTTAGTGGTCCAACAACGTGAAATCCTATAGTGGACAGAATTCTGCCTATAAAATGAGGCCCTCGACTCCTTCCCAAATCATCAGCTTGACACCCACAGCTAAGGAGGGATCTCATCGGGGCACGGGCCGGAATGGAGTGGTTCTTCAGGATTCCACCATAAGAGAAGCATATGGTGAAGAGGAGCTTCAGGGATCACCAAGGATACGCTGACGGCCTCACCGATAGGTTCATGATGCAGTTTCTATGGAAAGAGATGTTGTCCTTCCACTTCACCAAAGCCGCTGCCGGGAGCATGGAGAAGTACTTTGTGTAGTCCTTGGGCATGAATTTTCAAAAATTTGGGTAATTTTTTTAGAATTAAAAGAGAAAAATTCCTGAAATTTCAACTTGGTGATGATTAGAAGTCGGAAAAGGTCCACATATTCCATGATCTTTTTGTGTTAGGGGAAGAAAGGAGTGGGAGGAGTATAGTGAGGCCATGAGCGGTCTGTCGGTGGTGATCATGGAGGTTATGGGCATCATCCTTGGGGTGGGATGTAGTTACCTTTGGGATTTCTTCATTGGAAACGAATTGAATGTGGGTCTAAATTACTACACTTCTTCCTGGCGAACGGTGGTGACACTGGGGACGATACCCCACTTCGATCCCACTTCCATTACCATCCTCCACTATGACGACATGGGTGGCCTCTATGTTTTATATGACGGTAGGTGGCATTCTGTCACCCCCGCTCCAGCCATGTTCATTTTTATTATTAGAGACACCTTTATGGTATACGCGTCTGCATTCACCACTGATCCATTTAAAACTTATTATTATCATAGTTATAATGAAAGGGAAAATAACAAGCTCTGATGAATGGGATATACAAGAGCTGTGTACACAAGGAGGTGGTGAATGAGTGGAGGGTGAAGAAGTCAATAAGATTTTTTCTGTGTCCAGTGAGGTACAGGGTGGTGAGTCCCCCGCCGGAGTTTTTGGCCGGCGGGAACCCCCGGAGGGCGTACCCAGACTTTGAATGGCCCACCTTCCCTGACATCATCCGAAAACACTACCACGTGGACACCCGCACCCTCAAGGCTTTCTCCGATTGGTTTGTGACATCAAAATAAATCTTTGTTTGTGATTCAATATGTAAAATAAAGTGATGGTCAATCTATTATGTTATGTAGTACTTTGTTATGGTACAAATTTGACTTCTCTAAATGTAATGGATTACTGTTTATCATTTTGATAAAAACACACTTCGATTGTGGTAGTCTGGTATACCCAGCCTAGTGAAGTTCATTTTTTTAGGTATTAATAATTCTAAAAAATTATGATGCAAGGGATGATGTGGAAGACCGATTTCCTACTTATGATCCACAAAATACGGTGGGTCTAGCAGAGGAGAAATGGGACGACATGGATATGAATGTTATTTCCAACATCCCTTTTTCTTTGGTGGCCAAGGTCCTATCAAGAATTGCAGAGATACATAAAATGAAAGAAAATTATGATGTTCTAAGAAACATTATTAGACCATGTCACTACACACCAAATTTTTCTTAAAGAGAAAATTTTACACTCTTCCAATGAAGAGTCATCATCAGTGACTGATCACATCAACACTGTCATTACCCTATTCTCTCAACTCATGACCCTGGGCTACAAAATTAGGGATACTGAATGTGATGGTATTATGCTCTAAATATTAAAAAACCCATACGATTAGTTGATCATCAACCTTACCAACAATATCATGACGGACATTTTTATGCTCAACAACATTGCAGCTATGGTTCTTGAAGAAAAAATATAGTGAAAGAGAAAAGTGACAGACAAAAAACATCTCCCCAATCGATGACTTTGTCAATAGAGAGATGAAGGACAATGGAGCATTATTCTAAGTGGGTGAAAAAATCATGGAAGGTACAAATAAAGAATAATAACAACATCACATGTTATGGTTGTGTAATGTAGGGGCCCTCCAAAAGAATAGTTGGAACAATAAGAGTGGTGAGAACAACTCTCAATGAAATATAACGAGTACTTACAAAAATGGAGACATACTAGTCAGCAAAACATCAATGATGGATGGAGGTAGACATCATCTCAACAACGCATGGAAAAATGATTCAATAGAAACATGGCCCAAAGGGAATGGTTTGATCAGTATGAACATATCTCAAAAGGGCTTGTTTACATGGGGAACAATCACACCTTGAAGATCTTTGGAGTCAATACCAACAAACTGAAGATGCATGATGGTATAATTCAAAGAACCTAAGGAGTATGTCATGCGATGATCCTGAATATTAACATATTTTCTTTAGGTAGATTTGATGTCATCATATGTATGACTTACACTAACAATGGAATTGGGAAGATTGTGAAGGGTGTTCTTGTGGTGATAATGATAGAGAAGATCTCAGAGAACCTATGTGTTCTTTATAGTGAAGCATACAAGGAGGTGTTGATAGTTGTCATGACCCGTCCTTCGGGGCCCATGTCGTGAATACCCCAAACTCATATTCCATATGCGAGAGGCTGACAACTAGAACCGGAAAGGTGTGTCTCTTAAACGGGACCACATTGCTTTTTTAACCTGTACAGACACACAGTCCAAGAACAAAACATGATGCAACCACACATACTAGAACACAAAAAGATGCATATACAAAGAAAAATGTTGTAGTAAAAGAGTGCTGAAAGTAAAAAAGGAGTTGGAATACAAGCCCAACTGTAAAAGTACAAATACGACTGGTAGTACAATACAACTGAAAGAAAATATAATACAACACGAAGGTAGAATTACCACACAGGTAACACCAAAAATATAAAACCATGAAGGTAGAAGTACCATGCAAGTAACACCACAAAGATAGAAATACCACACATGTAACACCAGAAAGACAATATCACGAAGGTAGAAGTACCACACAGGTAACACCACAAAGTAAGAAGTACCACACATGAAAAATACTCAGCTCCCAATAAGGTTTAACTTAAGTACAGAAGTAAAAATAATTAGTCATAAACTATATAATCTTATTCTATTAAGAAGCACTACTACTGACTTACACATGATCGATAGGTAACTAACCCCCGTAGACCCACATAGGATCTGACCCACACATGATCAAAATGTGATGACCCACATAGGATCACTAAGCACTAACCCACATAGGATCTGACCGTCACAGGATCGATAGATGTTGACCCACATAGGATTGATGTTCTTTCTTCACGTTGCAGCCTGCCACAGGTTTCCTAGCACCCAGTACACTCATTTTCTGTAGAATCTACCCATTGAGATATCGGTCATAACTCAGCTACCACTAAGATCCACAAGAGAATACCTCAAATGACCGTAATTTCGTAAGGGTTCCAACGCTATAGACGGCGCATCAATCAGATGCCCGATCTGTGAGTTATAAGAATTTTAGCTTCGAGGGCCCAATTGGATTCAGGTTCGATCAAACCCGGCCATACTCCAACAACCTAAAAACCCAATTGGAGAATACCAAAATGACCGTCTCGATCCAAGGATCCCAACACTGTAGACAGTTCATCAAATAGACATCTGGTTCTCAAGATATGCTCCTTTAAGTGTTCCAGGGTCAGGTTGGGACTAGGTCCGGTCTGACCTGGTTGGACCGACCCGACACAACTTGCTATGGGCTGAGCCAGGGTGGACTAAGCCTGATGGGCCGGGGTGGACTCGGACCGAGGGGCTGGTGTTTGGTCTGACCCGCAAGAGGGGCGGCCCGCAGGGGGGCGGCCCATAAGGGGGTGGCCTGCAAAGGGTACCCGACCAGAATAGGGTGGCCCACAAAGGGGAAGCCCGACTTGCATTCGGAGGAGACCCATTATAGGGAGGTAGCCCACTTCGAGGGTAGCAACCCAGTCTGAGGGCAGCGGCCCGGTGTGAGGGCGCCAGCCCACTCCGAGGATGACGACCCGGTGTGAGGGCGGCGGCCCAGTGCGAGGGCGGGGGCCCGCTCTGAGGGAGGCAGTCAGGTCCAAGGGTGGCGACCCGACTTGAGGGCGGCAGCCCGGTCCGAGGGCGGCAGCCCAGTCTAAGGGCGGTGGCTCGGTTTGAGGGCGGCGCCCCGACTCGAGGGTAGCGGCCCACTACGAGGGATGCGGCCTAGTTCAGTCCGATAGGGGGTGTAACCCCCTGGTCTCCCGGATTTCCAAATGTCCCAGAGGACATTCGGTTGGTGAGGCGGCTGCACTGTGTTGATGTCGCAGAACCCTCCGGAGGTGGTTTCGGCCTCCGCCGCAACTTCCATTCATCGGTTGTGCGACGGTCGTGTCACCTTCCTTCCCACGGTCGACCGTCGTGTTGGCCGCCTCCTCCGTTCACCGTAGCTGAAGAGCCGTGACCCTCCTCTTGCGGCATGTGTCGACTTTTTCACGGTCTTCCGAGGCGGTGCAAGGAAAGAAAGATAGCAGAGGGTTCAGGCCAGGTTTGTTAGTCCCGAACCCTCCGCGTTAGCTAGAAATATGATGGATATTAAGGGAGTCCAATAAAGAGTTTTTTTGAACACAAGATTAACCCCGCAAGATTCCCCGCAATAACCTCCCACAAATACAGTTGAATCACAGGTCAACCCATTAGTTGGTTGAGTCGCGTTCTTCATATAATTTCAAGAATGTGGAAGAGGGAAACAAAAACGCACAAACAAAAATAACCCCCTACCTGGAAGAGATGTCCACTAACAAAGGTCTTAGAAACCTCATTTATCATTGTCATCGGTTCATGACTCGGTGGCGCTCGTCACCGCTCGTTGGAACCAGTCTCGTCCTCCTAGTGGTTTGCGACGTGGTACTTTTCCAGAGCTTCATCGTTTTGTGAATTCGTGCCAACACCCCTCCCTGAGCTCCAAATAAATAGGAGAGGATAAAGAGTGTATAATTATCGGGGAATTAATGAGGTTCATTTAATTTATGAACCTCCTGAATTTCCAATGGTGTGGTTACAAGAAAAGAAGAGTTAAGCCATTTGTTGGATTGACACATCGTCTATCCCGCCAGCGTCATTCGTCCGTTGGAGGAAATAAGGAAATTAAAATAAAAAAACATGTTATTTTATTAATCTTTCAAACGTCCACAAAAATAACTTTTTCACCCAACCTACTGTGGTCGAAGTTATACCTCTCTTAAGCGAATACCAGTGTTGTGGGTTCAACGATGCCCCCAAATTTTTAAGCAGAACAACAGTTCAAAATTTAGAAAACACCGCTCACACATTTACTGAACATACCCAAAAAACGTTCGTAAAATTATTAACTGTCACCCTCAACCTACGCCGATTGAGGTTAGGATTTTCCTAATTATAACACGCCCTAACGAACCCAACGGAACTCTTGGATTTCCAATCCGAGTTACCGTTTAAAAGTTATGGATTTTACAATAAAATAATTGTCACTTAATTATTTTATTTACAGAGAGAAACTAATATTCAATGGTGGCCCGCACCGACCAAAGTTAGTATCTTCCTAAAGAGAGAATACCCTCACAAGCTCAATAGTGGTCTCAGATTTTTAATCTGAGTTATCATTCGTGAGTTATAAGCATTTAAAAAATATAGTAATTTTATTTAATTCTTTTATTTTCGGTTATTCAATTTTCAGGTTTTCTCACAGGAGACCCACACCAACTAAACATAGTCTGTGACTAGGGGAAACCCACCGTTATGAGGGAAAAAATTCCCTCAGATATTTGATTCGAGTAACATTTTAATAATTATTCCATTTTTTTAGGAAAACTGCTAACATGCGCTAATTAAAGCATAAAAAAAACTTCGACGGATAATTCTAGGCACCCTGGGCATCAGAATCATGCGCCATCCGATTTTGCAGTCTTAAAATAATTCTATATAATTAAAAAATATATATGCAATTTCCAAGACATCACAATAGTTGACCTGTTAACTACCTCAACAAAAGTATTGAGGAAGTCATGGTATCAAAAGCTTGGTCTTATGTTCGAATGAAGCTTTAAGATTCTTACTGAACATATGTTTCTTCCTAGATTACAAAGGTATCCGTTCCATTTTGGGAGCATTATGATTTTTCAACCAACATTGGTTGAATTTTGGGACGTCAGCAATGAGGAGCAAGGATATCTTAGATTTTATCCATTCCAATATTTGGAAAGCAATATTTATATCCCTGGGAAGAGAAAGGTGCTTTGTAGAATTCATTTATGATTATTCCATGAGATGTTAGGTGTACCCAATCAAGATGAAATCAATAGTTTTAAATGTTTTCAAAACATTCAAAGCATGGATGAAAATGGAATCTTTAAAGTAGATCAAGTGTTTGTGGATTGACAGCAGTGGAAAATATTGAAGTGATGATTTTGATACTTTTTTTTGAATGAGAAGGCATCAAGAGAAAATTCATGGTGTCATACAATCCTCAACAAAATGCATTGGCAATGTGGGAGAACATAACCTTGTTGGATAGAACAATGGAGATATTGATGATTGTAGGAATTTTTAAAAAGCTATGGGATAAAGAAATGAGGAGAACATGTTATGTGATCAATTGATTTACTTTTGTGATGATGGATATGAAAACACTAATGAATATGTGGAGTGGTAAACCTACTGACTATTCTTGGTTACATACTTATAGAGGTCATGCATCTGTATTGTATAATGATCATGAAATATTGAAGTTGGATTTGAGATCCGATGAATGTATATTCTTAGGATACGTTGATGGTGTGAAGGGGTATCGTATGTGGGACCCCACTACCCATAGAATTATCATCAGCATGGATGTTATATGACTAGAGGATAAGGTGTAAGTGATGATTAATGGGGACTTGAAGAAAGAAAACACATATACTATAACAGTTGGGGTGGAGGAAGAATCCATAGAAGAACCAATTTTCGTCGAGGAGCATGATGATGAAGTTATTATTGATTTTGGACAATGATGATCCACTCAAGATAAAAGAGAACCAATATGGCACTCAGAATTTATCACTAAGAGAAGTATTATGTACTAATTATTGATGGAGGACGATAATCTATATTATTTTTTTGGAGGTGATGTGGAGTTCAGAAATATCCACATGGATGGAAGAAATTTAGAAGAATCTTGATGCCCTCCACAAGAACAAGACTTGAGATATTGATCCATTACCTCATAGAAGGAAGACTATTGGTGAAAATAGATTCTTTATTATAAATTGAGATGAAAAGGAATAATTGTAAATATATCATGCAAGAATGGTGGTCAAAGGATATGCCTAGAGATAAGTTATTCATTTCAAGGAAATATTTTCTCCCATTTTTTGAATAACGACAGTTCAGATAGTTATGGGGATGTGTGCAATATATAGTTTTACTCTATAGTAGCTAAATGTGAAGAGATCTTTTCTACATGGTGATCTTGATAAATAAATATATATTATCTAATCGGACTGTTTTTCAAAATAAGAAAATGTGAACTTGGTTTTTAGGTTGAGAAAAACTTTTTATGGTATTAAGCAGGCACCAAGGTGTTGGTAAAAGAGATTTTATACCTATATCATGAGTATTAGGCACAAAATTCTTCATTTAGATACTTTTTCATATTTCATGGGTTCAGATGGTAATGAGTTTATCATTCTTCTATTGTCTGTGGGTTACATGTTGATAGTTTTCATGGGAGTATGATATGAAAGAATTAGGTCCAAAAAATAATATCTCGGGATACATATTTAATTAAATAGAAATAAGGGTATGCTTTAGCTATAAAAAAGAATTTCTTGAGGAATATCGTGAAATACTTCCACATGAGACATTATATGCCTATATTTACCCCACCAACTATTAATTTTATGTTATCCTCTATGATGAATCCTAATAGTGATAACACTGAATTATAGAGGATGGAGATGTCTCAATTACCTTATGCACTAGCAGTGGGTAGTATGATAATATCTATGGTTTATATGAGACCAGAAATTTCACCTATAGTGGGAGAAGTTAGTTGGTATGTGAAGAATTAAATACGGGAGTATTGGAACATATTAAAGAAGACCCTTAGATACATCAAGGAGATCTCATATGATTTATTATGTTATTAAGGATCACACTTCACTATTAGAGCCTACACAGATTCATATTTCATAGGTGATTATGACCAACAAAAATACACTTTGGGTTATGTGTTTAATTTTACTGGATGAGTTGTGATATGGAATTTAAAGTTGTAGTATGTTATATATTTATCCACGACTAAGGTAGATTACATGAAAAATATATAGGATTTCAAATAGGTGATTTAGATGTGAATGTTTCCAGAGGATCCTGAACAATTATAGAATTATATCCAATTGTATTGTGACAATCATAGAACCTTGAAAATTAAATGGAATCTATCTTTTAATTCCAAGATAAAGCACATTATGGTACACTATCACATTGTTTGATATGTGGTGGAGGATGGAAGAGTGGATATGAAAGAAATTTATATTGAAGAAAATTAGGTTAATTTTATGATGAAGTTTATTATCTTTGTAAAGTTAATATAGTAAAAATCCTCAATCATAATCATAGATATAAGAGCAACATGTTTGGATGATCAAAAATATTTGTGGAAATATTATTCGTTCCCAATCAGATATCCAAGTGTGATATATATATATTGGCATTTTATTTCTCACAAACAGTTTCGCCCCCTTGATTTTTCAAAGTGGGCTATTGTGGTTAGTGGGATGGGTGAAAAAACTAACCCATGGAGTTAAATAGTGGAGGATGATCAAGTAAGGGACTTTCATATAAAAGGCAGAACGCTTTGACGGTTTTAGTATCATCACCACAAGTATTGAGCTTCCTACTTCAACATTTTGAGTGTTGTATTTTGTGAGGTGCATTATACATTACTCAAGAGATTTAATTACATGGATATATTCTGTATAATAGAATGAGATTGTGTTCAACATCTTTTACCATAGTGATATCATTCTATTTTTCTATGGTTTTTTACCCCTCTTTATTTGTGGGGTTTTATATGTTATATCTATTGTTCATTTTTTATTCATTTTTAATTTATGTTTATCTCACAATTATCACATCATGAAAAAGACAATAATATTTTATCCCAATAGTATCCATAATAAATATTTTTTTATCAGATTCTATAAAGAAATTGTGGGTTGTGCTATGAGGTAGCCTACTTTCAATGGAGTAATTGAGTTGTATGGGTATAATAATTTTTATCAAAACTACTGAACAAAAATTTAACATGTTTATAATTATATAAATAGTAGTAAGAATCAAAAAAACATGAATAATACAAATCATGTAATGATTTATCATAATCGGAATTGTAACATGTTGATTTTAACAAACCATAAACAAAGCACGAGAGAATAAAAAGTACTGATTCATGTAAACATTTACAATAGATAACATGCTAATGAGAATATATATAACTGGTTTGATATTAATACTAATAAGTACCA
This sequence comes from Viscum album, assembly GCA_963277665.1. NCBI lineage: Eukaryota > Viridiplantae > Streptophyta > Magnoliopsida > Santalales > Viscaceae > Viscum > Viscum album. Next base: position 953,843,521 of record OY728148.1, on the reverse strand, counting down.
TGACCTATTAGAGATAAAAGTCTCAAAAATAATCAAGATGATCAATAGAAACGATTGACATAAAGTAGTAACCAAATCATAAAGAGGACCATAGGTTTTTGACATTATTTAACTATTTGGCCTATATGCATGGTGCACGGGTACCATTATTCCACTATAAAAAAATGGGATTATAAAAGATATGTGATAAATAGTGAAACATGACTATATAAGAAAAAGGAACATGAGGAAAATATCCAATGTTCAGGATCTTGAAATGCCAGGACTCACAGTAGAACCAAGTTGCGGATTCATCATATATTGTGCACCATGGAAAAACTAAAACAACATATGCAATATAGAACCAAAGAATAATCAAATAAAAATCATAAATAACCGATATAAAATAAGTAGAATACCATACTAAGGCCCCTTACTAGGGATAAATCTCTCCTATGTGTTTTCATATAGCCTCTATGTAATTAGGTCTTGTTGTTAGGGTCATCGAGATGGTACTCCAATATAATCATCATTTCCATCTTGGTAAAAGGAACACCATGGAACATAAGGACCTCATCAGAGCTCCTCACCAAGAATAGATGAAGATGATCAGATCTTATCAAGATCATTATTTCTTCTTTGGTAAGTCAAGGAATCCCACCGGTGCTACTTCATCTTCTCTTCTCCCTCGAGGAAAACTAGAGCTCCAAAAACCATGGATATTTTTCCCATCTAAATCTCCCAAAAGTGGAGAAGTAGATTCTAAATCGTGGAGTCATTCTTGTAGGGGTAGAGGAATACTAGATCATATAACCAAGGATATGAAAAATCTTGATAATTTTCCCAATATAACCACTTAGACAACAAAATAAGGACATATGACATCAGAGGATAAGCTATAAAGGGTCGCCCATAGATCAAGCCAATCCATTTCACGAAGAATGAAAAAAGGGAGGAATAGAAAACCAAAGGATCATAAAGATCAATGGATCAACATCAGGTATGAGGATGACATATATCAAATGGGAAAGTGGACCAAGGTTAAGGGCGTATGCCCTATCTATAAACTGAACAAAAGGCATACATGAACTAATAAAAGAAGCTCAAGCTCAATAATACATAAATACAACATATAAAAATACCAAAAATTAAATGAAAATGAATATTATGACAAGTAAAAAAAACAATATGTAACACCCCGAATTTTGGGTATCATATAATGATGATATTATGCATTTACTTTTATTATATCCCTTTTAACCGGACAAAAATTTAAAGGCTAAATATATGACTCTTTTTTTAAAAAAGAACACCGTAGTGTCTACAATTCACAGAGATCAAAAGATTTATCATGATAACCAAATATACCTATTAAAAATCCTATTAGAACTATTGGAAGAACCCTAATCACCATTATGAGGCCTAGTAAGTAAAGGATATCCTTCGAATAAACTAAATCAAAAAACATCACCACTGTGATAAAAAAATGCCATGCTGAGCATCAACGGAATGGGAAGCACCATCTTCTTCTTTTTGAGTTTTAGGACATCGTATGGTTTGGTTTTATAGGACACTTTTTAAACCATTTCACTAGTGACCATTGGAAGCTTACAGTTATAAAAAAATAGTGGCCGAACCTTGTTAGGATAAGTGAACTTATGTAAATATTAATTAGTTTCCAAATAATTGATTTATGATTAAGGTTATAATTAAACCATAATTTATGAACTCTAAAAGGATATGGTGTAAATCATCGATTTACCCTTAAGTGATTTTGAAAAGAATTAAGGAATTCAAAACACTTTGCGAATTTTTCAAATACAATGTAACGATTTTAATTTCTTAAATAATGTTATAAACTATATTTAAGTTTTTGAAATTAAAATATGTTTTTATTGAACTATGTTTTTCATGATACTAGTATAAAAATTTTAATGTAGTTTTATTACAATTTCCTTTTTGTATCTTTTTGATTTAAAAAATGGGGTTTAGTATTTTTAATTTTATAAATACTTCTAAGTAAAATAAGTTTAATTTGTATTCATTAATGATTAAGAATATAAAATTCTTTATAGTTTTAATAAATGGATTGTATCCTCTTCTTATAACGTTTTTTAGTGTAGATTTTTATAAAACAAAATTGGCCCACTAGGGCTAGACCTTTTTGTCTAGGGTCGAGGGAGGCAGCTCACATGAAGTGGCTGAGCCTGACCCTCATCCCCAAGTCAAGGCCAGCCTGAGCTTGGGCATAGTATCCCAGAAGGGCGCTCTGGAGTGAGCAGAAGTGCATAGGCACACCAGTGTGGGTTTGAGGCCGTGACGAGGTCTGGGTAGGCCAAGGCCTACGGGCAGGAGCTCATGTATAGGTCCCCCTTCGTGGGTGTTGTGTGATTTATGAGCACTATTTGGGAGGATCGGGGTTATAAGGGAGGTTAAAACCTCTCTCGTTTTTGATGTGGGAAGCAATATTTTGGGTGAAACGTGATCTGGACCATTGGATCCCATCAAGCGCGATCTGGGCTGTTGTTTTCGATCCCACGCTCGACCCATAGTGATCGCGTCTCTCTCCGCGGTTTTTGTCAACCATTCGATCCGGCGTGATCTAATCATGGTCGTTCGAGGTTTTTAAATTTCCACGTCGAACTTAGACCATTCGATGAAACTTAGATCTAATATAGGCTGCTCAATTCTATTAAAACAATAGATGCATCTCATTCCTTGGATCAATGTTGGGATCGATCTAGACCGTCCATTTTTTCCCAGCATTTCCCCTAGCTGCGTCTTCTTCTTCCTCCACTCATGGGTTACACCAGTAACCCTACCCTATGTCACACCCCGCATTTTCTTCACCTCTGACTGCCGGGGACCCCCATGTCTCCCCGTTTTCTTCAAGAACGACACCCCCATTGAATGCAACACAATTTGGTACGTTTCTGCGTGCACGGTGGTGTGTGAGATTTTGTATATAAATAATTGCGTCCTCTCAGTTCTTCTCTACCGTTCAAGTCTCCATCAATCCTGACCAACCCTCCATGAAGTCCTCCATTCCCTGGTTTTTAAAGTAAGGGTTTTTATTTTTTCCTTGTTTTGCTTCTTTCAGAATAAATACACTTATATATTCGGAAAAGAATATATTTATTTTACCTTACGGTTCTGTCCAAATGTTCTTAAATGTCGAACCTAGGACTTCGGGTTCTCTTGCATTCAAATAACTTGATGAATGTAAGGATTATACCTTGCCTCAATTTTTTTTTGAAACTACATATATACTTTTGGTTATATGTCTATACGTCGGTTATATACAGGAATTGTCATGACATTTCTGTTTCGATTATATGTACGAAGATTGTGTATAATTTTTCAAGCACTACACATATTCACATACACTTAATTTTAAATTTAAATAATAAATAAATTTTCAAAATGTTATATATATGATCAGGTTTTTATAAAATTATTTTTTTGTAGGTTTTCATAAATTTATTTTATGACTAAGGGAATGACCATCCATAGTAAAAACGTTGTTAAACTAATATTCATAGGGGATTAACACAAATGGTTATGCCAATTTTTCAGTTTGTTTTTGGGTACATACATATATTTTATATGTTGCATGAACCTTGATTTTAGTTGTTAAGGACCTTACACATTAACCCTTTAGTTTAGGTGGAGTATTAAAAACATAAGAAATAGGTTGTTAAAAAAAACTTATATCCACATTTAAGAGTAACTTATTTTTTTTCTATCTTTTAAATGATGTTGCTTATGGTGAAGAGTCATGCTTTCTATCATGAAAATTATTCAGTGTTATGAAAAGGCTTAACAATACTGAATGTTTTATCATGTGAAAGCTCAAAACCGTACCTGAAATTTTTGGTTCACCTTGTAATTAATTGGATGATAAAATTTTAGAATTTCAAGAAAAAACATACATGTGATAAATTATAGTTTTTTGTTCTTTCAGTACCTTCGATATCAATGTATGTTCCATAACCTGCCTTTCTTCTTTCCTTGTAATAACGTTCATATGATTGTTAGCTTGGTTATTAATCATCTAGAAGCATGTCTCACTTATAAGATATGTAAATTCAACTACTATGACCAACTATGAATGAACTATCCAAGGTGGTATGGCACATCCTGAATATACAACCCCGTTTAAGTAAAGTATTGATTTATTTGGCTCACATGAAAGTAAATATATATTAAGTGTGCACCCTGATAGCACTCCAATGCATTGGGAAAAGAATTAATCTCAAGTGATTACAAGCTTCATGATACCCTATTGAATAACCTCCGTAATTTTTCTTTATTGACACCTTGGGGATGGACCTCAGTGATATGTTCATGAATGTCCCAATGAAATGTTGAAGCCACATATTCAAGTCATGTTACATGTTCTTTTCATAATGATATTCATATTCTTTCACTACTCTTGCCCTTATATTTTTATCAAGTTCATGTTGATGTCACAAGTAATAGTTTGGGGCATGATTCATATAAAATAGTAACAGAAATATGAAATTGATGTTTTTTCCTTCACACATAACTCTTATTAAGTATTACTCTTAATGGATTAATTTATGCTTAAATATTCATACATCATCCCTGTTTAGGATATCTTTTACTACCCCTTTTTGAAAATGTCCTAAGTGATTCATGTATTCCTTAAAAATATTATTTGAGCACTTTTATGTTATGTTAAATGTGTTAACTTTTTTTATAACATAATGTTGTTTGAATAGGTTTTTAAAAAATTCTGTCAAAAGTTTCATTGGTTTTTTTTAAACCGGTTACTAGGGATTCTTATGCTCATCCTATGGTTTGAATTTTAAATTTTCAAGTAACAGCTTTTATCAGATGAAACATTTCTAAAGTTTATGGTTTCCCAGAGCTTGAACCGAACTCAATCCTCTGTATGGGATGTGATGTGTGTTTATAAGTGCATGTTTCTGTTTGAAAATGACACATCATGTTCAGAAGGCACCGACTCCTAGTTTTTCTGGGGTCAGGTCTTCACTGTTGGTATCAGAGGATTCAGTTTGATAACTCTAGAAATCCATAACCGAAACAAAAAAAAATATACTTCAGAATTACTAAAAATGAGTTTACATAATTTTTAGATGGAAAACGAAGGTACTAATATTTTGTCTCTTCCCAACGAGGCTTTATAAACCACAATTTCCACATCCATCCATGAAGATTTTATAAACTATTACCATATCCATATGTCGTGAAAACATCTCTATGATGTGTCCAACTCTCCTCGAGTACTTCAACTCCATCGAAGAACAGGTCTCGATTACATCTTTCTGATGCAAGCCCAGTTTCCATCTTACACACGACGAGGGAAGTACTACAAGGGAATTTTTAGATGATTCACCACAGCAGAAGGTGTCTTGTCCCTCACAGATTTCCAAGATGCTCCTGCAGAGGGAGATCTTCACACTGCATACATGTGTCACGTCTTGTCCTAAGGCCATTTTGGTCAAATGATGGACTTTTTCATCCTTGAATACAAAGCCTCTTGTTCTATGTACAAACAACAATTACATATGGATGTCTCACTGTTGTACACCCCACATGTCAGACTACAGAGATACCATATGTTCTGCCATGGTATCAAACCTGATTTCTCAGGTTGCATATAGTTTAGGGAGATAGAGAGTTTCGAGTTTGTATTGGGAATTCGTGTGTTAGGGAACTAGGGAAACCATTAGACCCATTTTATGTTTTTCACCAGTAGTTATATAATGAACTTATTTTGTTATCTATTATTTCTTATGTATTTACTTTGTTTATACTTTTGGATGGATTTCATGTGATTTAACTCTCATATTAAACTTTCATATGGGAGGAAAAACCCACATGTTATCTCTTCCTACTGAGATACTGGATATTATTGCAATCAAAACCTCTGAAGATGAGTATCATACCTTTGCGAACCTGCGAGGAACGTGAAAGGAATTGTTTGAGGGGAAAAACGGTCCAAGGATTCTCTATACCTGTCAAGGGAATGCTCTCATCTACTACCGTATAGGCTCAGCACAATTGGCTGATCATAAGGGGAGAGGAAAATACTATGAAGGGCTCTTCCTGTTTCACCCTAGGCCGGAACTATACGCCCGGAGTAAAATTTCAAGAGGGTTCTTTAGAGGGAAACATTTATGTGACCTACATGTACCAACTCCTCAGTGTTAGCTTGTATGACAACGTCTATAACTTAGATGTTCTAGATCGAGACAAAATTCGGTAAGTTCTTCGTAAGTTGGTCCATATAGACACTTCCAAACCATGTACCATTCGAGCCTCCCTCTGGAAGCCCGAGTGTTTGGTGCATGAGTTCAACCCCTTCTACCCAAAGTGTATCTGGATCAGAGAACTATAGGAGTTGAGCATCAATTTGTGTGTTCCACTGAATGCACCTGAGGATCCTTTACGATAGGGGATATAGTAGGAACAATTGAGAGCTTCCTCTTAGCATGTTTGTATGAATGAATTGCAGGGACACAATTCTTTAATGGGGGAGTAATGTAACACCCCAAATTTTGGGTATCATATAATGATGATATTATGCATTTACTTTTGTTAAATCCCTTTTAACAGAAAAAAAAATTTAAAAGATAAACATAAGTCTCTTTATTTAAATAAGAACAACATAGTTTCTACAATACGCCAAGATCAAAAGAGTAATCATGCTAACCAAATATACCTATTAAAAACCCTATCAAAACTACAGGAACACCCCCAATCATGACAACGAGTCCCAGTATGTAAAGGAAATACTTTGAGTCAACTAAAAAAAACATCACCACTATGATCATAAAAACCATGCTGAGCATAAGCGGAATGGGAAGCACCATCTTCTTCCTTTTGAGTTTTTGGACACTATAAGGTTTGGTTTTATAGGACACTTTTTTCAATCGTTGCTCTAGTGACGGTTGGAAGCAAACAGTTATAAAAAAATAGTCGTTGAACCCTGTTAGGATAAGTGAACTTATTTATATAATAATTAGTTTCCAAATAATTGAGTTATTATTAAGGTTATAATTAAACCATCATTTATGAACTTTAAAAGGATATGGTGTAAAACTTCATTTCACCCTTAAGTGATTTTGAAAATAATTAAGGAATTCAAAACACATTGCGAATTTTTCAAATAAAATGTAATGATTTTCATTTCATAAATAATTTTATAACCTATGTTTAAGTATTTCAAATTAAGTTATGTTTTTATTGAACTATGTTTTTGTGAATACTATTATATAAATTATAATGCAGGTTTGTTAAAATTAATTTTTCATAACTTTTTGAGATAAAAAAATGGGTTTAGTATTGTTAATTTTAGAAATACTTAAAACTAAAACAACTATAATTTGTATTCAATAATTTTTAATAATATAAAATTCTATATAGTTTTAATAAATGGATGGTTTCCTCTTTTTAAAACTTTTTTAGTGTAGTTTTTTCAAAAACAAATTGGCCCACTAGGGCAGCCCATTTTGGCTAGGGCCGAGGGAGGCCACTCACTCGAAGAGGCAAAGCTTGACCCTCATCCCCAAGCCAATACCGGCCCAAAATCAAGCATAGGTTCCTCAAAGGGTGCTCGGGAGCGACCAAGAGCGCATAGGCGCACCAGTGCGGGCGTGAGGTCACGGCGAGGTCTGGGTAGGCCAAGGCCTGCGGGCGGGATCCTGGGTATAGATCCCCCTTCACGGGTGTTTTGTGATTTCTAAGCACTCGTTGGGAGGCCTGGGGTTATAAGGGAGGTGAAAACCTCTCTCTATTTTGATGTGGGAATCATTTTTTGGGCGAAACATGATCTGGGCCGTTAGATCTCATCGCGCGCGATCTGGGCCGTTGTTTCCAATCCCGCACTCGACCCTCAGAAAATGTGTCTCTCTCTGTGTTTTTGTCAACCGTTCAATCCGGAAAAATCTAATCGTGGCCTTTCGTGGTTTTGAAATTATCGGGTCGAACTTAGACCGTCCGATGAAAATTAGATCTAGTTTAAGCCGCTCAATTATTTTAAAATAGTAGACGCATCTCATCCCTTGGATTGACGTTTGGATCGATCTGGACTGTCCATTTTCCCCCAGAATTTCCCCTAGCCACGTCTTCTTCTTCCTCCATGCATGGGTTACACTAGTAACCCTACCCTCTGGCACACCCCTCATTTTCTTTACCTTTGATCATCGGAGACCCCCGTGTCTCCTCGTTCTCTTTAAGAACAACACCCCCATTGAATGCAATGCAAGTGGGTACATTTTGGCATGGAAGGTGGTGTGTGAGCTTTTGTATATAAATAACCAATACCTCTCGGTTCTTCTATCCCGTTCAAGTCTTCAGCGAGCCCGACCATCCCTCCCTAAAGTCCTCCTTTCCCTGGTTTTTAATGTAAGGGTTTTTAGCTTTTCCTTGTTTTCCTTCTTTGAGAATAAATACACTTATATATGAAAATAAATTTTTTTAACCATACAGTTCAGTCCAAACATTCTTAAATGTTGAACCAAGGCCTTCGGGTTCTCTTCCATTCAAATAGACTAAAGAATGTAAGGATTATACCTGGCCTCATTTTGTTGTTTTGAAAATACATATATACTTTTGGTTATATGTATATACGTCAGTTATATACAGGAATGGTCATGACCTTTCTACTTCGGTTATATGTATGAAGTTTGTGTATAATTGTTCATGCACAACACATATTCACATACACTTAATTTCATATTTAAATAATAAATAAATTTTGAATATATATATATATATATGATTTTGTTTTTATAAAAAAAATTTAGGTTTTCATAAACAAATTTTTATGACTAAGGGCATGACCTTCCCTATTGAAAATGTTGTTGAACTAATATTCATAGGGGATTAACACACATAGGCATGTTAATATTTTAGTTTGAGTTTGGGTACATACATATATTTTATATGTTTCTTGATCCTTGATTTCAGTTGTTAAGGTCCTTACACATTATGTCTCGAGTTTTGGTGGAGTTTTAAAAACATAAGAAATAGGGAGTTAAACAAAACTTATATCCACATTTAAGAGTAACTTATTTCTTTTAGGTATATTATAAATGATCTTTCTTATGGTGAAGATTCATGATTTCTATAATAGACATTATTTAGTATTATGCAAAGGCTTAACAATATTGAATGTTTTAGAATGTGCAAGCTCAAAACCCTACCTGAGATTTTTGGTTCACCTTGTAATCAATTGGATGACAAAATTTCAGAATTTCAAGAACAAACTTACATGTGATAAATTCTAGTTTTCTATTATTTTAGTACCTTAGATGTCAATGAATGTTCCATAAACTACCTTTCTTCTTTCCTTTTAATAACAGTCATATGATTGTTTGCTTGATTTTTAATCATCTAGATGCATTTCTCACTTGTAAGATATGTAAATTTAACTACTATGACAAACTATGAATGAACTATTCAAGTTGGTATGTGACATCTTTAATATACTACCCCGTTTATGTAAAGTATTGATTTGTGTGGGTCACGTGAATTTAAAGACATATTAAGGGTGTGCCCTGATAGCGCTCCAATGCATGGGATAAAGAATTAATCTCTAAAGATGACAGGATTTACGACCCCCTGGTGAATAACCTCAGTAATGTTTCTTTATTGACACCTTGTGGATGAACCTCGGTGATATGTTCCTGAATTTCTAAATTAAATGTGGAATCCACATATTAAAGTCATGTTACAAGTTCTATTCAAGATTATATGCCTATTATTTCACAACTCTTTCCCTTATGTTTTTATCATGCTCTTATTGATATCACAAGTTAATGTTTGGGGAATGATTTTTTTAAAATAGTAACCAACATATGAAATTGATGTTTTTTCCTTCACGCGCAACTCTGATTAAGTATTAATCATAATAGTTTAATTTGTGCTTAAACATTCATATGTCATACTTGTTCAGGATATCTTTTACTACCCCTTTTTGAAAATTTCCTAATTGATTCATGTATTCCTTTAAAATCTTAGTTGAGCACTTTTATGTTATGTTACATGTGTTACAGTTTTCTATAAGAGAATTTTCTTTGGATAAGTTTTTAAAAAATGCTTTCAAAAGTTTCATTAGTTTATTGTAAACCCAATATTGGGCATTGTTATTCTCACCTTATGTTTTGAATATTAAATTTGCAGGTAACAACTTTTATGAGATGAAACATTTTTGAAGTTACCGGTTTCTCAGAGCCTGAAACGAACTCGATCCTCTGCATGGGACGTGATGTGTGTTTATCAGTGCATGTTTTTCTTTTAAAATGACACATCATGTTCAGAAGGCCCTGACTCTTGGTTTTTCTGGGGACAGTTCTTCACATAATGCATGGAAGTAAAATCATTTAATTTATAATATTGAGTGAATAAAGTTCAAAAATCTCCACCTTGTAGATAAAATGCATTAACATAAACACCTGATGTCCCTACATCACCTATAACACCCCATGATTTTACATTATGTAACTTCTTAAATAATTTTTTTTTCTTTGATGTATTATGTTGTATTCAATACCAAAATATGTTTATGCTTCACACAACAATTAGTTGGCTTGCATTACATGAAAGAACGGGTTTTACCAAAGAACAATATTTTATTAAAATATTATTATTTAATATAATTAGACATAACCTAGCCATTAAGTTAGTGGTTATGAATAGTATTAACTAACTTATGAAAGTATATGGCTGAATTAATTGGTTCTAAATTAATTAAAAATGAATATAGTAAACAACTGAATATTTATGAGATGTTTTTTAAAGAACTATTTTTATGCTCACAAAGTCATTTTATTCTAATAAATTAAATTAATTACTACTATAGAATGATATTAATGAAATATATATTTTATATATTAAATAAAATATTTTTGATATTCAAATAATATATTTGAGAGGTATAAGATAATAACAAACCCAATATTACACATAAAACCTATTTTTTATAAATACTGTTTTATCGTCTTTTAATGGAGAACCTATTTAAAATTCAATTTTTGAAAACTTTACGGATTCTATTGGAAAAAATAAACTTAATCATTTTATGATAAATATAATATTTTACTTTAGTTAAATTTTTGGTATTTTTGTGATAAGTTTCATGTTTTTATTAATAGTGAAAAATAGTAAATTTTAATTGGAAAAAAAACTTTTTTCATCAAAATAATTTATAGTGTAAAATTATATTATTGAATATTTTTAAATTATAAATTGATTATTTTTATCATTTAATACAATTTCGGTTATTTTAATCAATTTTACAATGAATTTAGATATAAAAATGTTTCAATCTTTTGTAGGTTTGAACATTAATAACTCATTTTCTCACACTGTCAACAAGATTAATTTTAAATTAATTACTACAAATTCTATGTTTTGAATTATAAAAAATGGATTATATATTTATAATTAGTGGGTCCAAATTATGTAAATAGGGTTATTTTATTTCTGGTCACATGAATAGTAAAATTTAGTAATATTTTACTTACCACAGTTAAGGGAAAATTAGGTAATTATAGATATAAATGATATTATAAAATTACCCCCACACTTGTCCTAATTTCATTTAATGAATGTTTTTCTACCAAAATAATCATTAAGATGAAATTATACTCTTCTTAAGCCACTTGGATGAGAATAAGACATTTATTATATTTTATTTAATGATAAGTTAAAAATGTCATACTTATGTTTTTAATAAGTATTACATTTTTAATACATGGTTATAGAAAAGATAAATTATACTATACATATTCATTTTAATGATAATAAATTTATCTTCATCATTATAATTTATTTAAAATTTTTAGAGAAGAAATAATTTAATTAAATGCTTTCATAATAATGACCTAGTTATTTTTTAATTAATGGAAATAAAAATATAAATCATATTAAAAACATTAAAATAATAAAATTTTACATAACTAATTACATCTACGAATTTTATAAATAATTTATAAATGTTAATGATATATTATGAGTTTTGGTTCAAAGTTATCATGATGTTAGGATATTTTTTAAAAAGACAAATATTGAATAGTATCAAAAATGCAAACAATGATACTTAAAAATAATTAATATTTTATTGAATGATATAAAATTCATAAAAACATAAATTCGTCCCAATAACTACAATAAGGTTAAATGTGTCATCAATAATCCATTTGGGGTTCGTTTATCATTTTACAGTAACTATATTATCCCTAAAGAGTAAAAAAAATTCCATGGTAAGAGTTAAAGGGTTTAACTAAGGGTTAAAATCAAATGATAAGGTTGCCATTGTGACCTAAACCTATCTAAACATTATTTTTTTTGAGAGGATTTAGATGCATACTCATCTTAGGTTTTAAATAAATCAATTATAAAAAAAATTAATTAAAAAATAATATATACTAATTTAATATTTTGGGATTTCCCTAAAATGCCCCACGTAAATTATAAAAGGTAACTTTCTACATCACTAACTTAAACCAATTTTAACCTTCTAGATAGACCAAACCATACCAATTTATCTTCTTAACTTCCATGTACACATATTAGAGGTTATGGGCTTCTCAAAAGACTAACCCTAGTGTCTCTAAGAGGATATCCGTAGAGACCCAACCCCAGAAGGCCCAAAGTTGGTGTATAATACTATTTCATTGACAAGACTATAGGGAATTAAATCCCAAATGACTGAGAGTCTAGTAGTCTCGATAAAATATATATATATATATGAGAAATTAATAAACTAATTACTATATAATGTTCTTCTTCTTTCTAAATAAATAACATTGAGGATACCTCTAATCTTGTTATTAAATCCCTATATATCTTTTATAGTATGTTTCATGGATTCCTAGGTAAATAAATATTATAAAGGTGAGATAAAATGATTAGTAAGGTGAAAATATAGTGGATGAAATAACGAATCAATGATAATAATAATTATGAAATTGTGAATAACTGAAATCCAATGCCATATAATCAATAAACTGAGAAAGAGGATCATAAACAACATGATAAGGTAATAAATGAAAACACGTGACATTAAAATAACTAGATAATAAATAATATATATGGTAAGGTAAGAAACTAAAACACATTCTATCTAAATAATTAAAAATGAAATGTATCCATAGATATGTTCACACAAAATCTCATCGATGAATAATAAATGAAACTAAATTAGGTAAATGATTTCTTAATAGACGTCATGTCTAAGGAACTTGAAAACCTATACTGTTAAGACCTTTCACATGACGGTTTAAAATATTCTGATTTGCACAAATAATTTGTCTCATAAGAACCTTTCAATGAATTTATGATCTATATAATGTTTACTCTCCACCCATCATTTATTTTCCTAATTATTCCTCAAATTTAATAATCAAAATAAATTATATGCCTTATCAAATATCTGTATTGAATAAAGAAGAAGAAATTATCAATATTTTCCAAAATAATACAATAACTGTCAAAGTAGACATCATATGTAAAATGGAATCTTGTTTAGGAAATAGTAACAACCATGATGAATGAAATGGATAATTAGGGGTAAATTCAATGTTTAATGATCAAAGGATATTTAATATTTCAAGGGAAATAACAAATAATTCAAGGAAGTGAATGTGAATACTATCCATAGAAAAATCAATAATAAACCATTCAAAGGAAGAATTCAGATGATATCAATACAAAAAAATCTTAAGTTGAGTAAAAATAAATGGTTCACTACTACAAAATAGTCCTTTAAAAGTTCTAGAATAGTCCTTTATCAATTCTAATAAAACACTAACAATATGAGCGTGGTTAAAAGTTCAAAACTTTATTAGTGCTAAAAAAGCACTGTTAAAGTCCCCCTTTAACAATAGTAAAAAAACATTGTTAAAAGGGTCCGTTATCAACACTTTTTATTGATGTTAAAGGGGGCCTTTAATAACACTGTTTTAGTGATGATAAAGGAATCATTGTTAAATGGGGTAAAATTATATTTTTTGGTCACTTATGAGCCTGACTCCCTTTATCAGCACTTCGAAGAACCCTTTAAGAGCGCTCTACCCCCCCTTTATTTGTGGTTTTCACCACGCCACCTTTTATCATCACTTTGTGAATTTCTATCCTTACGTGCATCTTCATGGATTCAAACCCTACACCTCTCCTTCAATGAAGGAACACCTTTACCACTACACTATGTTGTTTTGATGTCAGTTTAATGATATTTCTATTTATATATATATATACATATATTTATATAATTATTTTAAAATACTTTTATACAATATATATATATATATGTGTGTGTGATATATATATATTTATATTTATTTAAATATATTATATATTATATTCATTTGAATATAATAGAAAAGAATATAAATATATATCTCTTTATTAATACACACATATGTATATGTATATAAAATGTAAAAAATGGATAGATATTATTTTAAATATATCTTTAGAATATGTATTTATTTACATATATTATAATATACATTTTTACATAAATATGTTGATATATGTATTTATATGAGTAATTTATTATAAGTAAACATAAGAAACGTGCATATATTTAACTATAAATAACATTAAATTATGAAAAATGATAATGTTTTAAAACCATAATATCAATATAAATGTAATAACTTGGAATAAAATTAGTCACCAACAAAAAATGCAATAAGACCCCCTTAAAATAGGTTGAAAATCCATCGAATGTCAAAAAATCAGGGTACCCTGACTAAAAAATCTATTTTTGATATCTTATAATATTTTTTGGCTTTTAAACATGTGACAGAGGTTTACCATTGTCACTAATATTGTAGATCTCCTTAAAAAAATTGATTTGATATGTGGTAGTGCATTAATGGACACCCAGATCAAAAGTTATCATTGTTTGAAGTTTGAGTTACATTTTAAAATTATTCTAGATATTTTATTATTATTATTTTGTATTTTCCCTATTCAAAATAATATTAAATGACTGTTAATTAGAAATAATTAGAAAATTATTAATTAGAAAGATGTTTTTTGTTTATTTTGTAATCCATTTTCACAAAATATCTTATATATTAAGTGTAAAATTCTTTATACCTTATCTAAAATATATTTTAAAAAATATTTATTATATTTATATCAATATAAATATATTTATATATTAATATACTATTCATAATGAATTTTTTATGTATACCTTCATAATTACTACAAAAATAATGTTGATAAAGAGGTTTCTTTATCAGTGCTTCTAAAAAAGCGCTGATAAGGACCCCCGTTTAATAGTGTTTGTTTACAAGTGCTGTTAAAAGATACCATCTATCAGTGATTTTTTAAAAGTACTGATAAATGTCCTCCTTTAACATTATTTTTTATCATTATTAAAGGCCTCTTTAATAATTTTTTTTAGCACTAACAAAGGGGGTCTTTAACATCAATTTTAGCTAGCACTGTTAAAACCTAGTATTGGATAAACCTAGTTTTGTAGTAGTTTCTGTTGATATTGATGAATAGAAATACAATAAAATGATACTTAAAAAAATTGGGGAAAATATCCTATGATTTTGAAAACCTTTTGGAAACAAAATTCTTTGAAAATCACCTTTGAAAAAAATTTCTATATAAAGTAACCTTTTAGTCATGAAAGGGATGCTTCAAAGAAATGAAAATAGGTAAATCCGTACTTGTCGTGCGAGGTAAAAGAAAATTCTATATGCGTGGTTAATGTTTAGAAAAATACATTGTTTGAAAGAGAAAAGAATATTCCTTTGAAAACAATGGTAAAAGAAAAAAAGGATAAATTTTTTTTCAAAATCATTTTAAAAATATTTTTGAAAACATTTTATTAAAACATGATTTATAAAAGAAAACAGGTTCTCTAACTAAAGAGATAAATGATGTTGGGATTTCTTAAAAAAATCTAAAACATTTTTAGTACCAAATAGTGTAAAAATGGTATTGATAATTGAAAATATTCATGAATAACTAGATAATAATGAAAGGTTTTGTTGAAATTTGTTTATACAATTTCCACTAATGGAAGTTCCATTGCAAGATCATTAGTACTATTCTTGAGGAAAATAATCTTTAAAAATCCTAAGGTATCCCATACAACATTGAAAATTTTTCAATCATAAGCCTCTTAAAAGAATAATATTGAATGGAATTTTCAAATACAACGATGATAAAATAATTCAGGATATTATATATCAAAATGGTTAATATATACAGCACACAAAATAATCAATTTTTGAAAATGACATTTATCTCACAGATGTAAAAAGTGAGATGAGAATCCATTACCTTGAGTTTCTTTTTGGGTGAACATCCTTTCACTTCTTGTATAACTAAATTATTTTAATTTTCTAATTTATTTTGAAAATTTTTCAAGCTTATAATAAATTTTATTTCATGTTTTACTATGTTTTATACAACTACTTGAAAAATTCTATTTACGTTTGGTGTTAGAAAAAATTCGGATTATGTGTCAAAAACAACATTGGTAGGTCAACTATGGTTAAAGGGGTTATTATATAAAATATCAAAAATAATAATCATGAAATAATTATCATATTTTTTCGTTAATGATGAATTTAAAATAAATCATTAAATATGGTTATAAAAAACGAACCAATGTTACAATCACAGAGATGGTAGGTTGTACGTACGCATGATTAATGCTCTTATTTTTCAATGATTTTTATAGAGAGAAGGTAAGTACCACCATATCTTTCCAAAATAATCATTATATCATAAATAACATATTATTAAATCATATATACTTTTATATATTATTATTGTGATGTAAAATAAATCACAGCGGGTTTAGGAGTCGGTAGTCCACATGTCCACGAACGACGTTATCACTTATTAAGTGTGTGAAAGGGTAATAAAGAAAATGATATATACATATATATATATATAGTATATATACAGAAATGTAATTATTTCATTAATATCATATAAAGTTTTTTTATGTCTCATATTTTTAATTTTAATCATCATTTATACATTCCATGGATCATGTGAACAAATCACATCGATTTG
Source organism: Viscum album (assembly GCA_963277665.1). Taxonomy (NCBI): domain Eukaryota; kingdom Viridiplantae; phylum Streptophyta; class Magnoliopsida; order Santalales; family Viscaceae; genus Viscum; species Viscum album. Next base: position 953,826,487 of record OY728148.1, on the reverse strand, counting down.
AGGGGGCAGTAATCCACATTCCTCAAACAAAGTTATTGTATTAAATAAATGGAAAGTATTTAAGGTACGTGTTATAAAAAAATTAAAGAATTATAAAGAAATAATAAATATCATATATATTATATATAAAAATAGTTTCCATAATAATTTCGAACCATGAATTTTGGTAAAGAAAAATAATGAATCATCATTTCGTGAGGCAGTAGTTTGTCGCACATAGAAACAATATGTTCGTTACCCATTAGATGGAAGTGTGTGTATGTGTAGGTAAAACATTTATCATAAATAAAACAAGTATTTTAAGGATAATTGTGTTGTTATATAATAATATAATAAGAATATATTAGGGGTTGGGGAATGGAAATAAAACTAGAAAGCTTGAGAGAAGACACTACCTCTTAATCGGGTAACTACTTTTCGTTTCTACCAAAAGGATTTCTTGGAAGGATTTATACAAAAATGGGGGCTTAACATTCTAGTGGAGGGATGTTGGGAAGTTATATGGTAATATATTTTTCATATATAAGTGTTTTGAGATGTGTTAAGAATGGGGATAGGTGACGACCTTTTATAAGGGAGGAAAATGACTCACTTGGTCTTTTGAAATAAAGTTAGGTGTACCCATGTTTTAACCAAAAAAAGGTCATAAAAACCCATAAAAACACAATAATCGAAGGTTAATGTCCTAATTATATCCATAAAAGGGGTTTTGGAGATGTTTCTAGGTCATTTGGCCCCGTACGTTAAAGGTTTAGTCCTTTATTAAGATTAATTTTACCTTAATAAATGTAATTAATTTTAATTACATTCACTAATATTTTTATAAAAGTAAAATTTGGTCATATTAGAAATTATAAATTATTTTTCTTCCAAATATGGAATCCATTTTCCAAATTAAAATAACAGAAGTGGAAGAAATTAATTTAAATTTAATCCCAAAGATGGGACGACAGTGCATGTTTTTAATGTAAAAAGGTATGAATGTTTTCTATTTTTTATAATAAATTTAAAATTAGAATTTATTCAAGTGGAATAAATTGTATTAATTTATAAAAATATTATCTAATTAAATATTAAAATCAATTAAAAATATAATTTAACTTTATAAATAAATTAGATAAAAAGAAGTTTGGAACTAAAATTCAGTATTTTTAACTATTAATTAAATATGAAATGTCTCAGGAAAATATCAAAACATCACCCAAAAATAATTATTATATTTATATTTCTATGATTAAGTTTATTTTTAGATATCAAATCAATTAAATTGTCAAAATTCTAGTTTAAAATGTGTTCTCTATTAAAAGGTGCTAAAATTGCATTTATAAAAATATAGGTTTTATATGTAAAATAGGGTTTATTCTTATCTTATGCATATAAACCATAATGGATTAATATAAAAATATTATATTTAATATATAAAATATATATTTCATTAAAATCATTAATTAATTTTAATTTACTATGTTTTTTAAGACAAAACTCCTTTCGATGTATATAAATAATAATATTTTTTTTATCCAATTGGTTCTTATATTCATTTATTATTAGTTAGTAACAAATGAATTCATTTTATATTTATTTAAACAAAAAAATTTCATAAGTTAGTTAATACTATTTATAATTGCTAACATAACGACTAGGTTATATCATATTATATTAAATAATAATATTTTAATAATACATCATTATTTGGTGAAATCAGTCTTGTGTATAATGGAAGATATCAAGGAAGGTCCTTTTTTCATGTAACACAAGCTATCGTGGAAGGCCACTCTTCCATGTAACATAATCGGTCATGGAAGGCCTCTCTTGCATGCAACACAAGCTAACTTGGTGTTGCATGTATTGAAATACATAGAATCTATTTTAAATAGTAGATATTTTATAAAGTATCTACATATTATACTACCTTACGTGTTTGGTGACACATGTCATACTCACTATCGAATAAAAGTTTCTTACTTTAGATTTTCAGTTCACCACATTCTCCCCACCTTATTTAAATTACATCCTCATAATTTAAACTCGATCATGCTTATAGATTGTTTGATACATCCTATGTTTGAAATCCCACCTAATGATATGGGTTTATAATTCATCCTCTATAAAAGAGAGAATAGAAAGTACATAGATCACATGGACTACCACGTAACTAGGTCTCTAAGTAGGAGAACATCAGTGTAAAGTAGAGATACGTACTTGCATGAAAATGTAAATATTTATAAAGAGTGAATGGGGTCATCAATCACAAAAAAGTGAAAGATCAATGGAAAGTTGAGGACCTCAAAGCCATAATTTTGTGATGATTTAAAAGACCACAGATTCAACAGAAATTAAGATAGTATGAAACATTTTTATTTTTTAGACATTTTCCTAATGTAGGGTAATTATTTAACTATATAAAAATATAATGAAATATTTTTACCTGATAGGTTTCAATTTCATATGAAAAATCCTAAATTTTGGTTGTGCTTTGATCAAATTATAATTCATTCCTTTACTCCTAGAAATTAATTACCAATAATGATTTTTTATGCCCGAAGCACTAAAAGAAACATTTAAAGGATCATGATGCTTATAAAAGAGTGAAAATTCTAACTATTTTCTTTAACTATCGTACAAAACCAATATGGTTAAGAGATTAATATCTAATCCTCAAAAGTAAAACTAAAGGATTATCATTAACATTTATTCCTCAAATTGTGTAACTAAAAACAATGAAATATTTACCAAGAAATTTCATATGTTAGTGGTTGGAAAGAAACCATTATCATCCGTTGGTAATGGGTTTAAGACCCACAACCTTGCCATATTTGATTAGTTATCACCCATCTTATAGGTCATCCATTCCTAAAACAAAATTAATATAATTCCTAAAATAAATATGATGGAAATCCTTTAAATTAGGTTAATCGCAAAATAGGATTTTAAATAAATTTTTCAATACAACCCTAATACATAAATAATTCATCCACTTATTTCCACATAGATATTTCCTTAGTCTAGAGTCTATCCATAATATCATTTATAGGATTTTTAAATCTTGACACCCTATTTTCAATAAAAACACTCTAGTTTTAACCTAGGTTATTCATTTTCAAAATCTTTCATGGTGGTTTTTATAGAAAATTTAAATTATCCTAAACATATCCCCTAGGAGTGTCAAAGTAGTTGTGTAGTAAGGCTCGTTGTTGTATACCAATTTACCCCATGTTAGGCTCAAAATACATTGTCATAGTTATTAATCTTAGCTAGATATGCATCAAAACAACATAAACTTGTATTATCCACAAATGGATGTATTGCAATAAAGAACCACATAATCTCTACCATAACAAAATTCTAGGATTTTATTCTATACTTATCCTAAAATTCTACATTAGGTCTATGTTCTCTAACCTATGTTTTCCTAAATCTAGTTTCCAAGGATGATACTAAACTTACTCTAATACCAATAGTAGTAACCTGACCCCAGAAGGCCTAGAGTCAGTGTCTAAAACTATTACATTGGAAATATTACAGGGATTTAAATCCCAATGGATCGAGAGTTTAGTATTCTTGGTAAACGAGATACACACATGAGAAAAGAATACACTAATTAAAACATAATTTTTTATTCTTTCTAAATAAATAGATTCAACAATAAATCTAATCCCTCTAGTAAATCCTTATATATCATTAAAAGTATTCTTCATGGATTCCAAGGGAAATAAACATAAAAAGGGTGTGCTCAAATTCTTAGTAAGGGAAAAATATAGCAGAAGTAAAAAATGAATCAATTAGAATAATAACTACGACATGGTGAATAACTAAACTCAAATTCCATATAATCAATAAACTGAGAAGGAATTTCACTATATAATCAATAAATTGAGAAGTAAGATCATAAATATTATGGAAAGGTAATAAATGAAAAAAAATTCCATTAAAATAACTAGATAAGGAAAAATAAATATGGAATGGTAAGAAACTGAATAAAATTATATCTAAATAACTGATAATGAAATGTATCAATAGATATGTCAATGTAAAATATCATGGATGAATAATAACTAAAACTAAACAAGGGAAATGATTTCTTAATAGACATCATGTTTGAGGCACATGAAAACCTATACTATCAATACCTCTCACAAGAGGGTTTAAACAATTCTAATTTGTGAAACTACTTTTTTCTCATGAGAACCTATTGATTCATTGAGGACCTATATAAATTTCGGGCTCCACCTGTCATTGCCTTTACAAATCATTCCTCATATCAAATATTCAAAAACAAATATGCCTTGTAAAATATATGTATTGAATAAAGGATATTAAATTATCAATATTTTTCCAAATAATTAAATAACTATCAAAGTAGACACTGTGTATAAAATGGTATAGGGTTTAGGTAATAGTAACAAACATGATGAATGAAATGGATAATTAGGGGGAAAATCAATGTTCAATGATAATAGAAGATTGAATAATTCAACGTCAATAACAAATGATTCAAAAAAGTTAATGTGAATACAATCCTTGGAAAAATCAATAATAAGCCACCCAGATGAATAGTAATGATGGTATCTATAAAGAAATCTCAAGTGGAGTAAAAATAAATGGTTATTTTTTATGATGAATAGAAATACTATAAAATGATATTTTAAAAAAATCCTTGAGGAAAATATCCTTTTATTATGAAAAAACTTTTGGAAATTTGTTTCTTTGAAAATCACTTTTAAAAACATTTTCGTTAAAAATTAAAATTTTATACATGAAAAGGAAGCTTCAAATAAATGATAGTGGGTAAATCTGTACTTGTAAAATGAGGTAAAATAATATTATTTTTAGATTGTTAAAGGTTAAAAAAATGAATTGTTCATAAAGTGATTAGAAGATTCCTTTGAAAACAATGGTAAAAGTAAAAAATGGTAAAAATTTCTTTACCAAATCATTTTAAAAACATTTTTTATTTTTTATGTATTAAAACATGCGTTTTAGAAGAAAACAGGTTCTCTGACTAAAGAGAGAAATAAAGTTTAGTTTTCTTAAAAACAGTTTCTAAAACATTTTGAGTACCAAAGAGTGGAATAAACAGTACTAATACTTGAAAATGGTCATGAATAACCAGATAATAATGATAGGTTTTATTTAAAATTGGATATATAATATCCTAGAATGGAAATTCTATTGAGATATCATTAGTACTTGTCATAAGAAAAATAATCTTTAAACATCCAAAAGTGTCCCATACCACTCTAAAACAATTTAATTCATACGACTGATGAAGGAATAATATTGAATGAATATTTTAAATACCATAAAAATAAAATAATTAATTATATAATATATCATAAGGGTTAGTAGATACACCACACAAAATAATTAAATGTTGAACATGACATTATCTCATAGATGTAAAAAGAGTGATGTAAATATCTTAACTTGAGTATCATTTTTGGGTGAACGTCCTTTGAAATACTGTATATTAAACTTATGTTAATTTTCTAATTGGTTGAAAAATTCATTCATGTTTAACATTACATTTATTTCATTTTATACTATTTTGTATACAACTACTTAAACAATTCTGTTTACATCGCCTGTTTACACTGAATTCAGATTATGTGTCAAAAACAACATTGGTAGGTCAACTATTGTCAAAGGGGTCATTATATGACATCTAAATAATAATAATCATGAAATTATTTTCATATTACTTCATTAATTATACCTTTAAAATAAATTATTATATATGGTTATGAAAAATGAACCAACATTACAATCATGGTGATGGTAGGTCGTACGTACACATGAGTGACGTTCTTATTTTTTAATGATCGTTATAGAAAGAAGGTAAGTAACAACAAATATTTCCAGAAGTACCAATATAACATAAATAATATATTATTTAATCATATATTCTTATATATATAATTATTGTGGTGTAAAATGAATCAAATCGTGTAGAAGAGGCAGTAGTCCACACATCTATGAATGACGTTATCACTTTTTAAGTGTGTGAATGGGTAATAAAGAAATTCATATATATATATAGTATATTTCCAAAAAATTTAATTATTTTATCTATATCATATAGAGTTTTTTTATTTCACATATTTTTAATTATAATCAGTCTATATGCATTCCATGGATCGTGTGAATGAATCACATCGCTTTGAGGGGGAGGTAGTCCACATTTCCTCAAACGATTTTATCGTATTAATGAAAAATGGAAAGTAGTAATGGTGTGTATTATAAAAGGATTAAATTAGAAATAAATAATTAATAAATATCATTTATATCATATAAAATTATAGTTTCCATCACAATGGCCAACTGTGAAAGTTGGTAATGTAAAATGAACAATCGTCGTTTTGTGAGGCAGTATTTCACTATACATAGACACAATATGTTCATTACACATTAAATTTAAGTATGTGTATGTGTAGGTCTGGCCCTTAGAATAAAACATTCTATTATATTGAGGATATGATTTCTTATACAAGAATCAACGAATAAGATGTGAGGGGTTGGATAATGGAAAAAAAATATAAAAAACTTGAGAGAAGATGTTACCTCTTAATCGGGTAACTACTTTTGGTTTGTACCAAAAGGATTCCTTGTAAGAATTTTTAACCAAAGGGAGTATTCAAGGTCTATGGGAAGGATTTTGGGAATCTATATGGGTAGATATTGGTTTAAACTAATTGGTTTCAGAGGTGTGAGGAATGAGGAGAGGTTGTGATTTTTATAAGGGAGGAAAAGGACTCACTAGGTATTTTGAAAACATGTTTGGTTTACCCACATTTTTACCTAACAAAAAGTCATAAAAAACCAACCAAACTCAATAATGGAAAGATAATGGCCTAATTATTTCCAAAAAATTGGTTTTGGAAAAATCATGAACTTGATCAATACTTTCTGGAAATGAAAGTTGATATGTCTTTAATCCTATGTGATCATGGATCTCAAAGGGGTCAATATTATTTGGGCTAAAACTTCTCATTCATTACAATGTGTATGACTATTCCATGGTTATATTGAAAGTAAAACTTTTTCTCTAACATCAAATTTAATGTCCCTTCGATTGTAGTCAGTATAGATCTTTTACCGACTCTGGGTAGATTTTATATATTTTTGTTTAGATTGAAACTTCTTTTTCATCAATTTCACAAGATTAGGTCCATGTATCTTTCATTACAAGACTTCACCCAAAATAATTTATAGTTCTACATTGCTTTACATTCAATGATTCATATATATCCATTTAAATACTTGAGTGGAAGGTGTTTTTACATGACAACTTTACCAATGGGATATGTTAGTCACATCCTCCTTTAAATTCCATCAAGTGCGATGTTATCATGTCCTCTCAAGTGTTTGAATAGTCCTTTTAGATTTTCTATCTGTTTGGGGGTGATAGGTCATGCGAAAATTTAATTTAGTACAAAATTATTATTGAATGCTTCTATTGAATTTAGAGGTGAACCTTGGATCACAATAAAATATGATTGAATGTGGAAACCCATGAAACCTCACTATTTCCTTCACATATATCTTGGAAATTTTTTCAAGTGAGAAATCTTCCAAAATAGTGATAAAGTGTTCAGTCTTGGTGAGTCGATCCACCACAAACCATATCATATATTTTTCCGTGGATGTTTTTGGAGAGACTAGTGATAAAGTCCATGGTGATATTCCCCCATTTTTACATGGTTATAAGAAATGGTTTCATCATCCCATTGGAATTTTTTCACACTACTTTAATATGATGGCATACAAAACACCTTGATATATACTCCGTAATCTCCTTCTTCATGTTGTCCCATAAAAAGTGTCCTCAAAGATGATGGTACGTATTAGTACTTCTGGGGTGGTGTAGAAAGATAGGATATGTACATTATACAATAGCATGGTCTTTATCTATGGTGATGAAGGAACACAAAGCCTCATTAAAAACTAAATTACACCATCATCATCAATTTGCGACTCATGTAACTCCCCTTCCTTTATTGATTTCAACTTTTTTAGCTTCAGATCATCCCTTTATGTCTCCTTTATCATCTCTTGAATAAATGGTTGGGAAATCATTTGGGAGAGGTAGGATGTATTCCATATCGTTATGATTTCAAGATATAACATTTTCATATTCAAGAAGATAAGGTCTCTCATTTTGAATCATGTATATAGTAGCATGTTTTTCTCTATTAAGAGTATAATCTACCTTATTCTCCTTTCTCGGATTGTAGTGAATAGAGAAATCATAGTCCATGATTAGATAAAACCATTATCTTTGATGCATATCGATATACCTCTATGTGAATATATACATCAGACTCTTATGATCGGTATAAAACCCAATACTTTCATGAAGAATAGGATATCACTTTATCATTCTACAAGAGTACACAACCCGAGACGTTCTTTGAATCATCACTATATATCACAAAACCTTGTCCACTTATTGGTAGTGTGAGTATATTTTAAGACCAAGATGATAAGGATGACTATCATATTTAGGTATTATTTTTTGTTTTAAAGGATGTTTATGAAGAAAATAAATTACCTCACTTTTTATTTGGTGAAAATCAGACTGACCATCATATTCAAGAAAATAAGACTCACAATGGTTAAGAAAGTCCATTGTATTGGGAATATGTTTTCGGGTTGAAGAGGATAATTTTACTCACCCTAAGTCTGCAATCAAAGGTTTAATTATAATGGGTAAAATCATAGTCTTCCTGACTTTAATGAAAATGTAATGATGCTTTGTTGATCTTGGAGTTCTCATAAATCATTAGTGAGTTATAAAACTATTGATGAACGATTGATGAAATAAAGAGAAGAAAAATATTCTACCAATCATATTCACTTTGATCATAATCATACCAATTATATTCAGGTTGAGAAGGAAAGAAATATGTTAATAAAATATAGGTATGTGGAAACACTTTACTTAGTAGGTTATATGATGGTGAAGCCGACATTAAACATAATCCAAGTCATGAAGGAATTAAGGGTACTTACTGAAAGTTTATGAAAGAATAAATTTGATGAATTTGAATCATTGTAGTCTCAAGATCATCATAATGATATTTTTGTATGAATAATTGTTTAATGACCAAAGAGGATGATCCTAATGAAGGTGCTAGTTTTTAGTTAAACTAAATGCCAAAAATATTTAAATCCTCAATGAAATAAGTTATCAAGCATCATATTAAAAAAATAAATATTCTTTTAATGTTGATCCAATGGATTTAGTATGTCATCATATTCATCAAAAGTTTAATTTTTTTGTGATAAAAATTGACTGGTATCATATTTAGAAGAGAAAGAAGTTGTCGAAGTTGAATCTGCTGATACCGGTCCATCCGACTCCATATGCCATCATAATCATTAGAGGAAGAATTGTTTGAAACTGATGAATGTAAAGAAACTGAAAATTAGGCGGTGGGAAATATGAAGAATAAATTTATATATTTATCAATAATGTAGTCAAACATTTAAAATAGGTTTAATTACATTGTTTATAATTCAAGTGGGTCAAGAGAAGAGACAAAGAAGAATATATTATTTTACATTTCTCGTCATGGTAATGAGGCGGATCATAATGACAAATCATTATGGGAAATAAAGATAAGACTAATGTTTTTTAAGAAATTATAAAGAAAAGATAAATATATTTAGAAATTCATGATCGATCGAGAAGTTTTGAGAAGAGTTTATGAAGGCAAGATGCACCTAAAATTCAAGGAACATATAGATTTGTAAAATGTAATTGAGAGGAAAAATTTCTAGGAATCCCACCCAAACCATATTTTGGGTGAGTATAAAAGAGAAATTACATTATAATTTTTGATAGAAGTACATTTCATGGTGAATAAAAGACAAGGCAGAGATTTATAGAGAATAAGAGGTTTCCTGATTGAATATTGTTGAAGAAGTATTTCGGATAGAATCATAGGAGGAGAGACAAGATTGTATTCAACTGGTCATCGTATTGGGCTGAATCATCGGACTGGAATGATTGTATTTGGATTTCTAGATTGAAGAAGAAATGTTTCAGAATTTTCTCAAATATATTCTATCAAAGTAATATATTTATCTTATTTATCAATTAGACTTGGAGAATCAGACTGAGTTTTATAACAATGTCCATCAAAGTTCTTACCAACTTCTAGGTAATAAAGTAAATATTTTTTTATAAAAAAGAACACATTTGTGAATGTTGATAAAGAAGCATCATAACATGTTTTGTTACAAAATTTGTATTACATAATTTGTTCTAGAAGGATAATATTCACTATTAAATTGTTTACATAGTGACACACAAGTGAAACGGAATATCGTACTCAATTTATTCCACAAAAAATGATAGTATTCTAGTGGATTGTGTGATATTAGAACATTTTAAAAAAATAACAAGGATGTATATATTCTTGTTGAATAATGAAACTTGTAAATTCTTGTTTTCTTATAGAGGTGGGTTTTAATTATTTTCAATAGGAAAAAAAATATTTAACAGGAAAAAAATGTTTTTAATAAGTAAGGAAATATAAAAGAAAAATAAAGCACTAATTCACCCCTCCCCATATCAGTGATACAATTATCTTGACTGGATAATTAAAATTAGTATTAGAGACATGTTCAGTTTATTTATTCTTTGTTTATGTTTTGAAGAGAAGTTGAGGGATAATTTGAATTGTGTCAAAAATAAAGGAATCCTAGTTTTCGATTGTATGAATTATCATATCTAGAAAGATATAATTTTTCCCCATCTTAACTCTATTAGATATGATTTTCTTGAAGATGCAATAGATGTATTTAATCCTATTGATGATAAATATCATCTTAATCTATTGATAAAATAATCTTGAGAGTGATTTAAGGAACAAGAATAATTTAATATCCTCACTTTCTAAAAGTGAATTTTTAAGGGTTTTTTGTGTTTCCATAGCTAAAGGTATATGGGATAAGATGAAAAACATATATGAAGGTAGTACAAAAGTGAAGAAGAAAAATTAAAAATCTAGAGGCTGAAGTATGAGTACTTGAAAATGGGTGGGTATGAATCTATTAGGGTCTTATTTGCCAGGTTAAATAAAATCATCAACACTATCAGATGTCTTAGTTAATATTTCAAGGATTCTATAGTTATTGAAAAGATATTAAGAATTATTCCCGAAAAGTTTGATGCTAAAGTTTATTAATTAGAAGAAAGATATCATAAAAAATTATATATAGATGATTTTCATAGAACTATCATCACATATAAAATAATAAGGTATAAAGATATGAAAATAAGAATAAAATTTGATAGAGAAATTTCATTCAAGACTGTGAAGAAAGAGAATTTAAAGAAGATTATTATTGAAGAGGAAGGTGGTTATATTGATTCTGGAAATGAGGTATGTAAAAATCTTGATGATATTTTATCCTTTTTTTATAAAAATGTGAGAAGAGGTACATGTAAATATATAGGGAATTTTCCCTTGAAATGCTTTGAATATGGATTCATTGGCCACATTACAAAAAATTTTCCACAAAGAAAGAAATAAAAAGATGGCGATGAAAAAGAAATAAGGCCAAGAAGGTCATGGAAGAAATAGGGTGGAATAGAAAATTTTATTCTATAGGGAAGGGTAAAAAATTATCAAAATATAAAAGGTTTATTTTCTTATATAAAGCTAAAGAATAATTATATAGTAAATCTAAATCCAAAAAATCTACTGAGCATGTTAGTGTGAATACTTTTAGTGTAACAATTAATGATGGTGATTTCAGAATTAACAGTTCTGATTAAGAAGAAACTCAACTTAAATATCATTTAAAATAAGATTTAAAATATATTTGAGAAATATTAGCAGTCTTGAAAAACAAAACAATAAGTTGTAAGATGAATGTTCCTCATAAAAAATTCATGATATATTTTTAGATGTGGAGAAAAAGATGCAACTGGATATTAGTGATTTGAAAAAATATCTTAAGGAAGAAAAGAATCGTAATGAAAATCTGGAATTGAAGTTAATGGAATAAAAATAATAGTTAGAGCTTGTCTAGTAAAAACTTTGTAAAGATGAAAATAAAATTATATTTTCCAAAAATTCTATATATGAAGTTGGTGAATGTTATCCTAAGGAAAAACCTGATAAGGATAAAAAAAATATCCATCAAAAGTTGATAGGAAATAGAGAATTATTTCTGAAAAAAAAAGATTTAAAAATTATGTATGTGGCTAAGATTAACAATGTTGAGAGTTCATAAGTTTTTGAAACACCTGAGTCTAAAAATGTTTCTAAAAATTATTAGTATGTAAATGTTTCTATTATTTCTAGTTATTATAAGGATAAAAGGAGAAATAAGCTAAAAAAGAAGATTCTGATTGATAACAGAAAGGTTGGTGGTCATCAAAATCCAGATAAGAAGGTTTCTAAGAAACATATTCATAAATCTAGTCAGTATGGAAGCTATAGAGGAAAATATTCTTTCTGTAGTTACTACTGGTATTTTTATGGAATTACAAATAAAACAAATATGTTTTGGTTCAACCAACAACATTGCTATTATTCTATAGGTTATGAAATTCATAGGTTTAGGGGGAGTCAATCTTCTCAAAATAATAAGTATGAAAACAAAGTTAAAAAGAAACCTGATAATGATGGTGAGAAAATTAAAAATATGTTCCAACCCCAAGAAACTATTTGTGAAATATGTGATCAACCAGGTAATCTTGTTAAGGGGTTTTTTTTACCGACACAATATAATTTTCTTATAATTTCTTATAAGCAGGAGGTGAAGAACAAAAAATCTCATATTGTTAAAACTACCCCAAAATCATTTAAAGGTGAACGACCTTGTATTCTTGATAGCGGGAGTTCCACATACATGAAAAAAAATTATAATTTTGGAATAATTTAAAAGACTTCAAAAAGGTAACTACGACATTCAAAAAGGATAAAACAATAATAATTAAAGGTGTTGGATCAACTATCATTGGGAAAGGAAAGTTTAAATCTATGAATTATTTATATATTGATGAGTTGAAACATAACTTGTTGAGTGTTTCACAATTATGTGATGAAGGTTGCAAATTTACCTTCGGGAAAGATTTATTTTTGTGAAAATTGATAAGGATGAAAAGACAGTTATAAGAGGCCAACATACAAAGGGAAACATATTTCATGTTTGTGAGGTACAAAACTCTTGTTAGTTGGGTAATGTAGGAGAAAATTAATTATAGCATAAAAGGATGGGAAACATGTGTCAAATAAAAAAGAGTAAGTTATGAAAGCGATATGTTGTTTAAGATATTCCTCATTTTCAATGAATAATATATTTTTGTTGCACTGTTTTTCATAATGGAAAAATTACAAAGTCTGTGTATAAGAAAGTTGGGATTTGTTCAAAACAACCCTTGGAACATATTCATTCCGTCATCTATGGACCAATTAGAAAAAAATAAAAAAATGATGATAATTACTTCATCACGTTCATTGATGAATTTAATCACATTACCTGTGTTATGAAAATGAAACATAAATCATATGCTCTGGGAATGTTTAAAGGTTTTAGGAGAAAAGATAAGAAGAAAAGTGAGTATTCAGTGAAAAAGTTGAAAACTAATAATGGTGATGAGTATATGAATTATGAATTTAAAATTTATCCTAAAAAGAATAAAATTTTTCATGATTATAGTTCCCTATACACACCTCAACAAAATTTGGTTGATGAATGGAAGATTAGAAGTTTGGTGGAAATGCGGAGAACTATGTTACTTGAACAAGGTCTTTCTCATTCGTATTGGAGGCAACCCATGAGTACTATTGTTTATATTCAAAACTAATGATTCTATAGGCCATGTTTTTATATGACTCCATAAAAATTGTTTTATAGAAAAACTACAATTTTTAAACACTTAAGAGTTTTAAGTAGTCCATTCATTATACAGAAGAAAGGGGGAAATCTGGGAATGTTTGAGCAGAAAGGTGAAGATGGAATTTTTCTTAGTTAAGCTCTAGAAGGAAGATGATATAGATGTCTCAACAAATACATAGGAAGAATTTTTTATTCTAATAATTTGAATGTTATGGAAAAATATATTAAGGATAAATATAATCAAACAGAATGGAAGTGGAGTAGTATTAATAAATTTCTATCAACATTTATGATAAGGATACATCCAATTGTAATTCTACTCAAAAACAAGAATTAGACTCATCTATTTCATGTGATGAAGACGAATATCTAAAATCCCATCCCATGATTTGGAAGCTAGTGGAAACTCTGAACATTATTGGTGATGAACATAAAAAGGATCAAACGATAAGAACAAAAAATTCTATTACACGTACTTCTTTGTATTCAAAAATTGGGGCGAATTCCGTGAAATAAGATTTTGTGTATCTAGAATGGGTTTAGTCCATGAATTAAGAGTTAGACCAGATAGAAAATAATGAATCATATGAACTCATACCTAATCCAGATAAAAAAATGTAATTTTTACAAAGTGGGTTTCCTAGAACAAAATGAATGAATAAAGTGACGTGATAACAAACAAGGAAGGATTAGTATGTAAAGGTTACACTAAAATTGATGGTGTTGATTTTGATGAAACATTTCCTCTAGTGGAAAGGTTATAAAAATCATAATTTTTCATGTTATTTCTACACAATAGAGTTACAAATTTTTTCAAATGGTTGTAATGGATGTAATTATAAATGGTGATCTTAGTGAGGTAGTTTACATTGAACGGCCTTGTGGATTTGTTGTTGGGAAAGAGGAAAGTTATATGTGCATATTTAACAAATCCTTGTAAGCACTAAAGAAATCTATGAGGGCATAGTATTCCAAAATGGATACTTTCTTATGGTATATGAGTTTTTAGAACATAAGGGATGATAACAATATTTACATCAAAGAAATTCAAGAGTTTTCCTTCATCATAATTATTTATATTAATGATATTATCTTTATTAGGAATAATGAAAGATCTTGTGAAAAGTTTTCTAAATAAATGAAAAAGTTGATTGAAATTTCCATGTTTGGAGACATGAAATGCTTTATTGGGTAAAAAATTTTATAAAAGAAGAAACACATTTTTCTTTCTCAATATATGTATTCAAAAGAAATTCCTAAAAATTTAGGTATAGAAAATTCAAAACTAGTTTACACCTCAATATCAGTGGGAACCAAGTTAAGTAAAGATGGAGAAGACGAGAAAGTTGATCAAAAAGAGTTTCCAATGTTTATTGGAATTTTTTTATATTTTACTACCTTAGGACCTAATATTGTTTATTATGTTACCTTATTTGAAATATTTCATAGTGATCCTAAATAATCAAATTTACTTTCTAGAAAAATAATCCTCAAATACATCAAAGGCCCAAAAAATTTACAAATCAGGTATGATAGCTTAGAAATTATTGATTTTTTGGGGTATTCAGAAGCTGATTGGGAAGTAAATATTGATGAGAGAAGATCCACAACAGGTGGAGTTTTATTTCTAGGTAAAATTTTTGTTTTTTTGTAATATAAAGAAATAGAATTCAGTAACTCTCATTACAATTGAATCTGAATATTTTTCTACTACATAATCTACTACCCAACTTATGTGGATGAAGAATCAGTTAGAATGCTAACTTGATGAATTGAAGTTAAACATTATCTTGGGATGTGATAATTAAAGTGAAATCAACCATTCCATGAATCTGGTAAATAATTATCATTCAATTCATATGGATATCAACAATTATTTCATCAAATATCATGTGTATAATAATGAGTTGAGGTTTGAGTTTTTTTCCAAAATTTGAAAAATTTACTGACATTTTCACAAAACCATTACCCAGGGAAGCATACTCTAAATTGATCCTGAACAAGGTCATCTAACTTATTTCTCGTCAAGGTTGAGGTATGTGTTTTTGTTCCCTCTCTTATCTTATCTTTGGAATGTTCATTAAAGTGGGGAATTGTTTTATAAATCTATCATTATAGAAGAATGTAAATAGAGAGAGTTGTGGGTAAATTTTGAATTCATCATTGTAAGTGTGTGAAATATTCTAACTATTTGTTTGAGTGGTTATTCGAAACCCTTTTTTTGTATTCTAAAGAGGTTTAAAATTTGAGGATGAAAAGATGAGGAAATTTTGCATAGTCACTAATTTCGGACATCCTGAATTTTATGTCAATAATTCATGTTTCCTACAATGATTTAGCACATGTAGTATTATAATTATTGATAAGTAATATATAGCTTGAGGATAAAAATTTAGTGATTTATGAACCTTGGTTGACAAAAAAAATCCAAAGTGTTAGATTGTTAGGACTAAGATGATAATGATTAATATCATATTCAGGTATTTTCATTTGTTAACAATGGAGTTTAAGAATAAAATAAATCACCCCACTTTGTAATTGACAAAAATTGGACTGACCATTATATTCAATAAAATCAAACTCATAAGGGTTACGAAATTCCATCACATTGGGATTATGTTTTCTGGATGAAGAGGATCATCGAACTCAGCCAAAGTTTGGAATGAAATGTTTGATCATAATGGGGAATAATTTGAGTCTGTCTAACTTTGATGAAAATGTGATGGTGCTTTTCTAATCTTGGAGTTCTCCTAAATCATAAGTAAGTTGTAAAACCTGTGGTGAAAGATTGATGAAAGAAATGGGAGAAAAATTTTATTCCAATCATATTCAGTCTGATTGTAATCATGCCAATCGTATTCAAGATGAGTAGGAAATAAATATATTTATGAATGATAGGGAAGTTTCAACACATTACTTGGTATGTGAGATGATGCTAAAGTTGATCTTCAAAGTAATAAAAGTCATAAATAAATTCATGATACTTGTTAAAAGTTTATTAAAGAAGAAAGATTTTGTATTTTAATCGTTGTGGTCTATTGATCATCGTAATGATATTTCTGGATATGTTTTTTTTAAGGCATGGTAGGATAGTCATAATAAAGGTTCTAGTTTTCAGTCAGACCAAAATCTAGAAGATTTAAATCCTGGAAGAAGGATATTTTTGAGAATCATATTCAAAAAATAAATAAGTTACTAATGTTGATCCATCATATTTTGTATGTCATCATATTAATTAGAGGTAGAATTGTTTGTTAGAAAAATTGATTTGTATCATATTCATAAGAGAACTAATTTGTTGACGTTGAAGCTGGTGAAACCAGTCCATACTCGGCATGCCATAATAATAATCAGAGGAATAATTTTTTTGAAATGATGACAGAAAAGAAAAGTAAAATTATGTGGTGGCCAATATGAAGAAGAAATTAATAGCTATATCAATAATTTAGTTGACCATTTAAAATAGTTTGAATTAATTTGTTTATAATTCATGTGGGTCAAGAGAAGAGATGAATAATAATATATTGTTTTGAATTTGTATTCATCATAATGATGCAGGTCATAAGAACAAATTGAAATGGGAAATCAGAATTAGAATGATTTTTATAGAAATTCTAAAGCAGATTTGAAGTTGTGAGAAGATTTGAGAATGTTAAATAAGTGTTGAGAAGATATTATGAAGTTAATATGAACCCAAAATTAAAAGGAATGTGTAGATTCAGAAAATTTGATTGAGTGGGATTTTTTTTATGAATCCCACCCAAACCATTTTTTGGGTGAGTATAAAAGGGAATGTACTTTTTACTTTTGATAGATGTACTATTCATTGAGAAGAATAGAGATGAAATATCTCTAAAGAGAAGAAGAGGTTTCCAAATTTTGTTTTTTTGTATTCAACTGGTCATCTTATTGGGCTGAATCGTCGAACTGGGAAAATCATATTGGGATTTTTGGATTAAAGAAGAAGTGGTTCAGAATTTTCTCAACCATATTATGAAAAAGTAATATATTTTTCATATTGAGAAATAGAACTGGGATAATCAGACTGGGATAATTGGATTGGGAAATCAGACTAAGTTTTGTAACAAAATATAGAAAATTTCTTACTAACTTCTAGGTATGAAATTGAAGATTTTTTTTTAAAAATAATACATATGTGAAAGTTGATAAAGAATCACTATATCATGTGTTGTTACAAAACTTTGTATTTCATCATTTGTTATAGAAGAATCACATTCACTATTGAATTGTTTATATAGAGCTACATGAGTGAAATGGAATATCCTACTCGTTGTATTCCACACAAAAGGATTATTTTTTAACAGATTGTGTGGTATAAGATCATTTCAAAATCATAGAAAGGATGTAGCTATTCTTGTGGAATAATGATACTTGTAAATTCATGTGTACTTATAATGTGTGTTTTAATTATTTTTAATAGGGAAAGAAAAATTTAATAGGATTCCAAGGTTATTACATAATTAAGGTAATATTAATGAAAAATATATCACTGATTCACTCTCTCCTGCTCTCAGTGATACAATTATCTTGACTGGAAAATTACAGTACAAGAACAATGATTAGACTCTTCGTGATCTCCTTAAATATTTCCTAATATCCTTCATCCATAAATAATTTATCCCATTTTGTGGTAAATTAGTATGTTGGCTAAAAAATAATGATAAATTTATCACAAAATGTAAATATTAACCAGCTAATCAATAAAACTATAGATTTCTATGACACTAATGGGTCTAGGTTATTCTTCAATTGCATTTGTCTTTGAAGGGTCCACATAAATTCTATCACATGTGATCACGTTCCCTAATATTGTGACTTCTTGCATCCAAAAGTCACACTTTTTGAACTAAGAATACTTTTTCTCTTTCCTTAATATCACAAACACAATCATTATATTATCATCATGTTCCTACTTAATCTTGGCATAAATGAGAATATAATCGATAAACACTACCAAAAATTTGTTGAGGTGGTCACTAAAGAATATATTCTCCAAATCCATAAAGATTATAAGAAAATTATTATGTCTGAAGGGAATTAACATGACCTCATAGTGCCCATACCCTTTAAGGAAAACAGTCTTTTGAATATCTTCTTTCTTTAACTTTAGTTGATGATATCCATAAAAAAGATACACCTTTGAGAATTATTTCACACCTTGTAGTTGATTATACAAGTCATCAATATTTGGTTGAAGATAATTTTTATTTATGTTGTTCTTATTGATATCTTGGTAATTGATATACACCTGTTTTGATCTATCATTCTTCTTGACAAAGAGCATTGGTGCACCCCAAGGTGATGTACTAGGGAGCGTGAACCATTTTTTCAAATGCTACTGTAGATACTTATTTAACTCCTCCATTTCAGTCAAGGACATCCTATATACGAATCTTGAGATAGGAGTGGCTCTGGGTATGAGATCTATTGATAACTCTACCTCATGATCATGGGATTCCAAGTAACTCTTTGAGAAATACATCAATGTATGCCCTAACAATGGACATTTCCTCCAGGTTAGTACCTTCCTTTGACTCAACCATTTGGGAATGTTATGCTTCTCTATAGGGTATCAACACCCACACTGTTGATGGATTTTCTAAAGAAGATTCATGATCTTCCTTGAACTTTTAGAGGATCATGGGATGGTTCAAGAATATAAAAATAGATTTTTTTCAATAGTTGATTTATTATATATATAATGAAAGCCAATACATGTCTAATATAGCATCAAATTTCAACAAGGGAAATATAATAAGATTTTCAAGAAGAATTATCCCAAATATGATTATAGGAGAAGAGTCCAATACTTGGGTTGTAATGATTACACCACTGTGTTTTTATGGATATCTCCACTTAAAGGTATCAGGGCTTCAATTTAATAGTTCTAGAAACTTTTAGGATATAAATTAATACTTAGATCCAGAATCAAATAATACGCTTTCTATTATTTAGTGAATAGGAATCATACCTTGTATGAATTCATTTTCACATGCCACTTCATTAGTATTGATGATATAAGCTTTCCATTTCTCCTTTGACTTTGTTGATTGCGGACACCGGTTTCCCTCAAGGACATGTGGTTTAGTGTACTTTTGAGCATAACAACATTGGTCCCTATATTTGAAGCATTGAACCATGGGTGGTGCATTAAGATGTTCTTTCCATTCCTATATCATGTTGGTCAGCTTCATCATGTATGTTCAATATTCATTATCTCGGTGTCCTTCTCTCCCACACTTGATGAATTTCGCCATCCCTTTGAGGTAATTAACATGATGCTTCTTCCCACATTTTTGATATGTGGGTAGTTGGATCCTATTTCCCCATTTTTCATTTTACCCACAATCTTGAAACCCCATTATTCTCTTATTATATCTATAACCATGGGACCATTCATTGAACTCCATATCTACTTTAAGAGCACATTTAACCGCATATTCAAAACTCCCAAATTAATATATTTCTAGATCGTTTCGAAGGTGTCATTTAAAAAAAATAAAGAACATATCTATTTTTCTATCATTATTGATAAAAAACACAAGGAATAAATTTAAAATCTTATGAAGTTTTCATCATAAGTCGTGACAACTTCACCTTCCCTTTTCTTTCGCTATATGAATTCTCTTTCAATCTTTTTTTTGATGAGTTCAACGGAAATGATTTATAAGAAATATTTTCCTAAATTCTTCCCACTCTATATCTTCCATTTAATCCTTTGGATTTTTGTTCTTTATCAATTCCTTCTATTGAATAGATTATCCATATAAATGATAAGTTGCAAGAGTCACCATCTCATTATTAAAGAAATGGATCGCAGAAAATATCTTCTTTATTGAGTTAACCCACGATTCCACCTCAAGTGGATTGGAAGATCCCATAAACATCGATGGTCATTCTTACATTAAGGACTAAATGGATAATTGATCATTATTGGGTGAATATGGACAATCCATACTGTTCATGTTATTATTCATATCTCGAGAAAACTAGGTAATCATTTCCACAATGTTTTGAGCTCAACCTCCCATGGAATTGGGTATCTCGTTTGGATAATTGTTTCATTTCCACTAACAAAGGTTTTAGGCCTAGTTTCTCTTCATTCCAACCATTTTCTAGAATAGAAAAGGTTAGAACAAAACATAAGTCAATAAATTATGGGTAATTTATTAGTTTATGAAATTAACACTAAAGGAATATCGTATGGGATCCCTATGTCTATACTTTTCTAAAAATAGTCTTCTAGGATGTTTTACCTATACATAGACTTATACTAATGGTTTTTACTCTTGTTTTCTAATCATAATTCCCAAATTAACTAAACCATTCTTAAATACAAATTATAGTGACCCTAATTTTTCATACATAACTATTACATCATTTTGAAGATAAACAACATAATATAGTTACAAATCTAGGATCCAAAGGATTACGTCTTAGAAAAATTTTGCTCATAAATAACTTTTACATAATAAAACATAAAAATTTATTTAAGTCCTTCTTCTTTATCCTTCTAAAATCTCACATTAACCTTAGTACATGCAATTACCTAAGGATATACATCAGTGACAGGGGTAAGATAAAATCCCTGTAAGAGGATGAATAAAAAACATGAATCAATATAACATGGGTGAGAATAATCATCATATCATAATCCTAAGATCATTATAAATATCAGGAGGTAAAAATGTGATTAATTCATTGAATGTGGAAATGCATAAAAACGAAACATCATGTGATAGTGGTCAAATGTCACATATAGTTGTGAATAATGCTAGAATCATGTTAACACATAATATATGTGAATAATCATTACATCATCACTATAAACAAATATAACATCATGTTCATATATAATAAACATTATCTCATGAGATAAAACAGATTACCCAATTCATTGTAGGGATATATAATTTTGGTCTAGTCATCACATTATAATATTTACATAATCATGCATGTCACATAGAATGTGTAACAATAATTTCATGAAATAACCCATGGAAAGGAATGGGTTGCATGAGGATTTCAAAAATTGTGATTTCATATATAAACTTCAGGTTCCAAAATGGAAAATGGAAATAAAATATTTTATAAAAGAATCATCATTCTTTAGTTAGGAATAAACAACTCAAGAGGAGTCAAAGATGTGTTTTGGAAAGAACAGTTAATTTGGAAAAACATTGTATTTTCCATAAAATAAAATAAAAAACATGTATATACAAAAAAAGAAGATGGATGAATAATGAAATTATATTTAAGGAACATTAGAGGACTATTTATTCCAAATATGTCATGAAATATGTATAACTCAATGAAAAAGAGTTGGGTTCATGAATCCCCTTACCATAATTCCTTCTTTATTTTGTCACTTTTGCGCATCTTGAATAATAAAAATATAATTATTAATTAACTAATAACTATGTTAATTATATCCATTTATAAAATTATTTATCAATTATAATAATTTTATTATATTTATTAATTTCTATTGAGGATATTGAAGTGTTTTGATATCATTATTTTCCTAAAAATTTCTTGTTTCACTTTGATTTCTCAATTTTTATTGAGAGTCATTTATAGAAAAGTATGATTAAATCAAGTATATTATAATAAATGTAATTAATTATTTTTATATTATATATAACTATTAATATTCATCCATGAATGTGGTTATAATAATTGTCTTAAAAATGTCTCTATAGGTGGTTAATCAACCTTAAATGGGACGCTGTTAAAAGAGAGGGAAAGAGATGTATTACTTTTATTTTTGTCATAAATATGACAATTAAATCATGTTAACATTAATAATATAGTTTTAAATTATTGAATAAATAGTTTTATAGTATATGGTTTTTAAATTAATTGTTAAAAATAAGAAATAAAATAAGAAAAAAGGGAAAAGTTAATAGAGACTTACTCTCTCGTCAATGTAGCTTCCCTTGTAAGATGTTATAACACCCTTGGTGATTTGAGTTGGATTGCTCCAAAATTTCCCTATGTAATGTAAGGGGATTCAGAGGGAGTATTTGGGATGATATTGTACTTTGTAATGTTTGAGAGGAGTGTGTTTCCAATGGAAGGGAGAGGGGTATTTTTAGAATAAAATATTTAATAAAATAATATATCAAATGAAAATCATGTAATAGTGCATTTTTTGACATAATAAATAATATTTAAATATAATATAATTGGTTTAAGACTTTAAATCCTCTTTATAATTCTAATTCATTTACTTATTAAAAAGAAAAGTGATGAAAAAAAGAAAATGATATTTTAAGGAATTAGTTTTGAATTAAGGTTTTGGAAAGTGATTTTTAGGTTTGAAAATTTATTTTATTTTATTTTATTGAATCATTTGAGAAATTAAATATATAATGGCCGAAAATAAATTTCTATAAAATATTATGTCATTATTACATTATTAATGATGTAACATAAGATACATCGATTATGTGAAAAACTATATTTTTACTATTCACCTAAAAATTGAAGTATTTTAGAAAATTACCAAAAACTCACCCAAGGAAAATTTTAACATGATCACTTCAAAAATGAAATTAATTTAACAAAAATAAATATCTAAAATGGGTAAAATATTATTTTTAAAAGGAAAATAATGATTTTTACAAAATACTTTAAAATACAGTTTATTAAAAATATGCTTTATTTTCTTTGACGTTTTTAATCATGATATTTATTTTATTGAATTATAATATTTTTTATCCATAAGTTTATCATGATAAATGTTATTTGTGTCATAATTTATTATATTTTGGTAAAATCACTCTTCCAATGGCCAGGTTACTATTCCCAATGATCAGGTTACTATTCAAATGGTCACCTTACTATTCCAACAGTCACATTACCTTACATATATACCACTGAATTATTTCATTCAATATTCAAATAAATTCCTCTCAAGGTTTTATATTTCCATTTTAAATAATTTTCATTGGTTTACTGTAATTTTGTTTCATTTATATAGTGTAGGTAGTGGGTCCAATAATTCTAGTAGATGAGGTCGATCCATATTTTCTCGTTTTAGCTTTTCTATTTTATACTTTCTGTCCAATTGTATTGTTTGGAAATTTAATTGGTTTCATTGCTGATTAATGTATTAATATTTATTAATATAGTTTTTTATTTGTTTCTCTATATTTTTTTATGTGTATAATATATAATATAATACGACACACATTTATTCTGGAAAAAAATTTACTAATTAACATTACATCATTACATTGAGGTAACACATCTCCCACCTCAACCTAAACATACTATAGAACTCTAGATACCTATATGATGAGGATTAGTTGAGTCCTTCCTAGAATCTACTACCTATCTTACCCTCCTACCACTACTATAATTTGAGAAGTTCTAAAAAAACTTATGAAGATGGCCCATTCTGCCGCAAATATGGCACTCCAATGTGGTGTATGAAAACTATGGTTTCTTGTGGTTTAACTTTCTAAACTGATGCACTACAATGGAATATGATCCTAATATGTATTCCCGCTACCTTAACTAGTCTTCATGTCATTTCCTTGGAAATCTGTCACATAATCACTTCTTGCCACCAATATGAGAATCCTGAGATCTGAGTGGCTCTTGGTATGAGATCTATTGAGAACTCTACCTCATGATAATGGGATTCCAAGTAACTCTTTGATAAATACATCAATGTATGCCCTAACAATGGACATTTCCTCCAGGTTAATACCTTCCTTTGACTCAACCATTTCGGATAGTTATGCTTCTCTATAGGGTATCAACACCCACTCTGTTGATGGATTTTCCAAAAAAGATTCATGATCTTCCTTGAATTTTAAGAGGATTGTGGGATGGTTCAAGAATATAAAAATAGATTTTTTTTTCAATAGTTTATTTATTCTATATATAATGAAAGCCAATACATGTCTAATATAGCATCAAATTTCAACAAGGTAAATATAATAATATTTTCAAGAAGAATCATCCCATATATGATTATAGGAGAAGAGCCCAACACTTGGGTTGTAATGATTACACCACTATGTTTTTTATAGATATCTCCACTTAAAGGTATCAGGGCTTCAATTTAATAGTTCTAGAAACCTTTAGGATGTAAATTAATACTTAGATCCAGAATGAAATAATACTCATTCTATTATTCAGTGAATAGGAATAATACCTTGTATGAATTTGTTTTCACACTCCACTTAATTAGTAGTGATGATATAAGATTTCCATTTCTCCTTTGACTTTGGTGATTGCTGACACTAGTTTCCCTCAAGGACATGTGCTTTAGTACACTTTCTTGCATAACAACATTGGTCCCTATATTTGAAGCATTGAACCATGGGTGGTGTATTAATATGTTCCTTCATTTCCTATATCATGTTGGTCAGCTTCTTCATGTATGTTCAATATTCATTATCTTGGTGTCCTTCTCTCTCACACTTGAAGAATTTCCCCATCCCTTTGAGGAAATTAACATGATGCTTCTTCCCACATTTTTGATATGTGGGTAGTTGGATCCTATTTCCCCATTTGTCATTTTACCCACAATCTTGAAACCCCATTCTTCTCTTATTATATCCATAACCATGGTACCATTCATTGAACTCCATTTCTACTATAAGAGCACATTTAACCACATATTCAAAACTCCAAAATTATTTTATTTCTAGATCGTTTCGAAGGTGTCGTTTAAAAAAAATAAAGAACATAACTATTTTTCTATAATTATTGATAAAAAACACAAGGAATACATTTAAAACCTTATGAAGTTTTCATCATAAGTCGTGACAACTTCACCTTCCTTTTTATTTAGCTATATGAATTCACTTTCAATCTTTTTTTTGAAGAGTTCAAGGGAAATGATTTGTAAGAAATATTGTCTTAAATTCTATTCAATCCATATCTTCCATTTAATCCTTTGTATTCTTATTCTTTATCAATTCCTGCTATTGAATAGCTTCTCCATATAAATGATAAATTGAAAGAGTCACCATCTCATTATTAGAGAAATGGATCATAGAAAATATCTTCTTTATTGAGTTAACCCACTATTCAACATCAAGTGGATTGGAAGTTCCACTAAATATCGATGGTAATTTTTACATTAAGGACTAAATGGATAATTGATCATTATTGGGTGAATATGGACATTCCATATTGTTCATGTTATTATTCATATCTCGAGACAACTAGGTAATCAGTTCCACAATGTTTTGAGCTCAACCTCCCATGGAATTGGGTATATCTTTTGGATAATAGTTTCATTGTCACTACCAAAGGTTTTAGTCCTAGTTTCTCTTGATTCCAACCATTTTCTAGAATAGAAAAGGTTAGAAAAAAACATAAGTCAATAAATTATGAGTAATTTATTATTTTATGAAATTAACACTAAAGGAATATCTTATGGGATCCCTATGTCTATAATTTTCTAAAAATAGTCTTCTAGGATGTTTTACCTATACATAGACTTATACTAATGGTTTTTAATCTTGTTTTCTAATCATAATTCCCAAATTAACTAAACCATTCTTAGATACAAACTATAGTGACCCTAATTTTTCATACATAACAATTACATCATTTTGAAGATAAACAACATAATAGAGTTATATATCTAGGATCCAAAGGATTATTTCTTAGACAAAATTGGCTCATAAATAACTTTTACATAATAAAACATAAAAATTTATTTAGGTCCTTCTTCTTTATCCTTCAAAAATCTCACATTATCATTAGTACATGCAATTACCTAAGGATATACATCAGTGAAAGGGGTATGATAAAATCCATGTAAGAGGATGAATGAAAAACTTGAATCAATATAACATGGGTGAGCATAATCATCATATCATAATCCTAGGATCATTATGAATATCATGAGGTAAAAATGTGATTAATTAATTTGATGTGGAAATTCATAAAAATGAAACATCATGTTATAGTGGTCAAATGTAACATATAGTTGTGAATAAATCTAGAATCATGTTAACACATAATATATGTGAATAATCATAACATCATCACTGTAAAAAAATATAGCATCACGTTTATATATAATAAACATTATATCATGATGTAAAAAACATTAACCAATGCATTTGAGGGATATATAATTTTTGTCTAGTCATCACATCATAATATTTACATAATCATGCATGTCACATAGAATGTGTAACAATCTTTTCCTGAAATAACCCATGGAAAGGAATGGGTTGCATGAGGATTTCAAAAATTATGATTTCATAAATAAACTTCAAGTTCCAAAATGAAATATGGAAAAAACATATTTTATATAAGAATCATCATTCTTTAGTTAAGAATAAACAACTCAAGAGGAGTCAAATATGTGTTTTGGAAAGAAGAGTTATTTTGGAAAATCATTGTATTTTCCATAAAATAAAATTAAAAACATGTATATACAAAAAACAAAGATGGATGAATAATGAAATTATATTTAAGGAACATTAGAGGAATATTTATTCCAAATATGTCATGAAATATGGATAACCCAATGAAAAAGAGTTGGGTTCATGAATCCCCTTACCTTAATTCCTTCTTTATTTTGTCCCTTTTGCGCCTCTTGAATAATAAACACATATTTAATAAAAAACTAATAAATATGTTAATTATATCCATTTATACAATTATATATCAATTATAATAATTTTATAATATTTATTCATTTTTATTTATGAAATTCAAGTGTTTTGATATCATGATTTTCCTAAAAGTTTCTTGTTTAACTTTGATTTCTCAAATTTCATCGAGGGTCATTTATAGAAAAGTATGATTAACTCAAGTATATTATAATAAATGTAATTAATTATTTTTATATTATATATAATTAATAATATCCATCCATGAAGGTGGTTATAATAATTGACTTTGAAATCTCTCTGTAGGTGGTTAATCAACCTTTAACGGGACATTATTAAAAGAGAGGGAAAGAGAAGTATTGTATTTATTTTTGTCATAAATATGACAATTAAATCATGTTAACATAAAAAATATAATTTTAAATTATTGAATAATTAGTTTTATAGTATATTGTTTTTAAATTAATTGTTAAAAATAAGAAAGAAAATAAGAAAAAAGGGAAAAGTTAATAGAGACTTAATCTATTGTCAATGTAGCTTCCCTTGTAAGATGTTATAACACCCTTGGTGATTTGAATTGGATTGCTCCAAAATTTCCATATGTAATTTAATGGGATTTAGAGGGAGTATTTGGGAAGATATTGTACTTTGTAATATTTGAGAGGAGTGTGTTTCCAAGGGAAGGGAGAGGGGTATTTATAGAATAAAATATTTAATAAAATAATATATCAAATGAAAAACATGTAATAATGCATTTTTGACATAATAAGTTATATATAAATATAATATAATTGGTTTAAGACTTTAAATCCTCTTTATAATTCTAATTCATTAACTTATTATAAAGAAAAGTGAAGAAAAAAAAATGATATTTTAAGGAATCAGTTTGGAATTTAGGTTTTGGAAAGTGATTTTTTGGTTTGAAAATTAATTTTATTGTATTTTAATGACTCATTTGTGAAATTAAATATATAATGGCCAAAAATTAATTTCTATAAAATATTATGTCATTAATACATTATTAATTATGTAACATAAGATACATCGATTATGTGAAAAACTATATTTTTACTATTCACCTAAAAATTGAAGTATTTTAGAAAATTACCAAAAACTCACCCAAGGAAACTTTTTAACATGATCATTTCAAAAATGATATTAATTTAATAAAAATAAATATCTAAAATAGGTAAAATATTATCTTTAACAGGAAAATAATGATTTTTACAAAATACTTTAAAATACAGTTTATTAAAAATATGCTTTATTTTCTTTGAGGTTTTTAATCATGATATTTATTTTATTGAATTATAATATTTTTATATCCATAAATTTATCACGATAAATTTTATTTATATCATAATTTATTATTTTTTGGTAAAATCACTCTTCCAATGGTCAAGTTACTATTCCCATCAATCAGGTTACTATTCAAATGGTCACCTTACTATTCCAACAGTCACATTACCTTATATATATACCACTGAATTATTTCATTCAATATTCAAATAAACTCCTCACAAGGTTCTATATTTCAATTTTAAATAATTTGTATTGGTTTACTGTAAATTGTTTTCTTTTATATAGTGTTGGTAGTGGGTCCAATAATTCTAGTAGATGAGGTCGATCCATATTTTCTCGTTTTAGATTTTATATTTTATACTTTTTGTCCAATTGTAATGTTTGGAAATTTAATTGGTTTCATTGCTGATTAATGTAATAATATTTATTAATCTAGTTTTTTATTGGTTTCTCTATATTTTTTTATGTGTATAATATATAATATAATACGACACACATTTATTCATGAAACAAATTTTACTAATTAACATTATGTCATTACAATGAGGTAACACATCTCCCACCTTAACCTAAACATACTATAGAACTCTAGCTACCTATCTGATGAGGATTAGTTGAGTCCTTCCTAGAATATAGTACCTATCTTACTCCCCTACCACTATATACTATGAGATGTTCTAAAAAAACTTATAAAGATGGCATATCCTGCTGCAAATATGGCACTCCAATGTGGTGTATGGAAACTATGGTTTCTTGTGGTTTTAATTTCTACACTGATGCACTACAATGGAATATGATCCTAATATGGATTCCCACTGCCTAAACTAGTCTTCATGTCATTTCCTTGGAAAAAACGGTCATATAATCACTTCTTGCCACCAAAATAAGTGATCATTGTTTACCCTGTGGAAATAGCATAGATACCTCTTGGGTACTCTCTCAGATTCTTTGCTGTGAGGAGTTCATGATTCATCAAATATAAAAAGCTACTCAGAATAAAAACATTCACCTATGACTTAACCTCATAGTGAATACCATCCTGAAAATGTTTCTCCCGAGAGATCTCATCAATAGATAAATGTGGCACAAGGCATTGAAGGTTGGTGAAATGTTCAACATAGTCCATCACTGATATTATATCCTATATCGGATGCATGACCTAAAGATCCTTCTAATCCCTCAGCATCTATGGATAGAATTGTCTCATTAAATTCACCTCGAATTCCTTCCATGATTACTCCTCCTTCTTCCCATCCTGCTCTAGAATATCCCACCAATGTTTGGTAGGTCCACTAAACATATACACAACAAGATTCTCCCTCCTATCTGTGGGTGTCTCAAGATGCTTGAATATTGTATATATTGACTCAATCTAGATCTCATCTACCTTGAATCCTCCTTCCCCAGTGAATGTAGGTGGATGTTATAGCGGAATCTCTCTCATCAACTCATACATCAAATGCACGATGAAAATAGTCTCATTTTCCATGGATTGCATGACCCTTAAGATGTTGTTTTGATGATGAACATCCAATTGATCCTCATGAGAAACAGGAAGCTCTAGTTCATCTACGTAGGGAGATTACTGATTTCCACTCTCTTAGAACTCAACTCGAAGATAACGAGGAGTCATTTTATATACAAGAAAAACACACTCCTATAATCTTTGGCTAAAAATAAAGTAAACGTTAAGAGGTGATAACAGTAGAGAACCATTACTCTGTGTCTCTCTAACCATGTATTATAAGTGTTTTATTATTAAATAATAGTTTATTTCATTCCATTTATCACATATAATAGATATATTATTTCACAATCCATATTAGAAAGTATATAACACATGCAATAAACATGTCCTTGTCATGAAAAATGCATGTCAATATATATATATATATATATATATATCCCTATGTGCTTATCATGATGCATGCATACTCATATCTCACCATACTATTCCATGAGTGTAAATATCAATAAACATTAACATCACAAAATAATAACATCACAAAACATATAAATCAATGAAGGTGAAATAACATCAATTGTAACAAGAGAACAACATAAACAATAATCCCATCCCTGGAACTCAAATTTTCCCCCATACATGGGTTAGATACTCCAATGAATAAGCTCATTACCAAGTCCCAATAGATCATCTTCTCCTTTTTACTTTTTTCAAAAAAAAGTAATAGAAAATAAAAATTGATCCTTAATACAAATGTGTAATGTCCCATGATCCGGTACTCTCTCACATGGTAAAAATGATTTGGTTATTAGACGTCAAGAATGCATCCCCATATGCTAGAGGTTGTTGACTAGTAGTGAGACTGTGATATTTATAGTGGGGAGACAATACCCCCTGGTAAAACACAGTGGAACTAAACCATAGTGATAAAAATTAGAGTAATAGAGAAATAGTGGAAATGGTATATCATACAGATAGGAATATAAAAGGAGGAACCTATAATGATGGATAATGTAATGACAAGATAAGATGTATCTAAAACTGAAACTAAAACCAATGAAAACAAAATAATCTATTCACATTAAATAAACCCAAAAGGCTCTGGTCCCGATCCCCATGTCAGACCCATCTCCAAAATCCATCCCATCTAGCAAGAAACAAAAGAATCAACAATAATGTCCCTTTCCCTTGTCCAATCATGCATCCATGTAATCTGCTCAAGTACCAAATGGTTCCCAAATTGGGTGTGAATAAAACTCAGTAGGTCGACACCACCATCCCTAAACCCAACCAGTCTGATAATAATTATATGCAATAATGTGATAAATAGACGTATTAATTAACTAATTAATATAATATATCAATTAACCTATTTCAAAACCGTGATGAAATTCCATTGAGCAAGTAACAAAACCATTCCATCTATATCCATATACCATTGAAAAATCAAACAACCAGGTAGCTCTCTTTGTATAATAATTTCATCCTCCAATCATCACCCTATATAAATGCATTTTAGCATGTGTCCCTGGGTGTAACCTGGTATATAAGCATTTCAGAAAGTATCATTGGGAATTTCCTAATATATAAGCATTTCATCCTCCAAGAAAATCCCTATATATAAGATTTTTGGCATGTATCACTGGGCCAAGCCTACTATTTAATAATTTAAAAACTACAAGGATATCCCTATATATAATAATTTCATCACCAACTCAACATGTCATAATAGTATGGACATCATAATAACACATCATAAATCTCAATGGTTAATTTTGAAAATTACCATTTTTCTTTCAAATAAACTTTTATTTATCTATAAAATGATCAACAATCATATCAATAATCAATAATAGATTACCGATGGATTATATATCAAGCAATCACCTAATTTATCATGTCATACTCACCATGCTTTAAACAATTACCCAAGTTCTTTTTACTCAAATGTTTTCTTACCCAACAGGTATCCATAATCCAGGTTGCATCAACCATTGAATCTAATGGAATCTAATCCCTGATTTACTATAAATCAACTAATTAACTATAGTTCACATTACATGTTCATAATCTAAATATTTCATAAAATTCACAATTAAACATTCAATAGGGTTAGGTTTAGTCTCCATACATTTAACATGTGATTAACACAACGCTTCTAATGACAAAATCAATTAAAGAAGAAGTCATAGAAGATCACAAGAAGAACCTAGATTGACCCAAAACAAGATCAAATCCGAAAACTAAACCCATGTTCAAAAGAAGTAAACTATAATGAAAAGTAATGATGGGTGAGAATGGGGAAGCCAAAGTGAATAAACTCACCAAGGATCGAATGTGAAAATGGGACATCTGGAAGGGGGGAAGATAATTTAAAATTTCCTAGAGATCACCCAAAGAGCGAGAGAGGAGAGGATATAAGAAAAAATAATGAGAGTCATAAGTACACGACACACTTAAAACTACTAGGTATGAGTAATACATGATTTGTAATCCTTTCATGTCATGTATTTCCTCATTTTTAAGTTATGCTAGAAAATCCTTTTGCCCCGGGTTAATATTTATTTTTATCAACATTTACACAATGTGAATCAGCTTCATGACATGGAACCACTTCACATCATATACTAATTCATGAAATGCATCTAGAAATAGTTACATGTAATGTAACATGTACACAACATATAATTTTTCATTGAATAGTTTTATATTATCTTTTATAAAAGAGACCAAACCACCTATGATCCTTCTAAGCTCATATAAAATACTAGTAATCCCATTTAACATATTTATACATGGAAGCCATTTATTTAAATAGACATACATGCCTAAAATTAAGGTTATTTTCTTCAAAAAAGGCTCTCGATCATCAAATAAGACTGAGTCACTAAGGCTTAATTACAAAGGAAACCCCAACAAAATATGTTCAATGAAAACCTCAGAGTGAGACTTACCTAGAAAAATATGGGATCTTATAATGATCTTGGGTTTGAAAGGTTGTAATTATGTTTCATCCATTACAATAACAATTATTTATATATCTAAACTTAATATAGATGGATTAATTTGAATATTTGTAAATGAATGTTGCTTCTTTTATAAAAATAACATTTGTTATGGTAAGGTGAATTTAATTAACAAATTTTCTTTATCATATTACACAAACCAAGTAATGGAAATTGATAATGAAACTAATCCACATAACTCATGCCACACCCAATTATGGCATCATTGTCTAGGTCATGTAAATTAAAAATTCTTGACTATGTTATACCAAAATGGATATTTAGATTCTTTTGAACTAAAACAAATTAGTATGTGTCACACTTATTTATATGGTAAAATGAATAAATCTTCATTTAGTAGTAAAGGTGAAAGGTCTAAAGAGACTCTTGAATTAGTTCATACTTATATGTTTGGATCATTTCCTATTGAGGTAGGGGTGGGTTCTCTTACTTCATAAATTTTACCGATGATTTTAGTTGGAATGAATATGTCTACTTAATGAGGTATAAGTTAGGTTATTTTGATAAATTCAAGAAAAACAAGAATGAAAATGGGAACCAGATTGGTAATATGATTAAGAAAATCCTCTTAGAACTTGGTGGCGAATATCTCAATCAAGAATTCATTGATTACTCATAAGATTTCGGGATCCTATATTAACTCACTCTTCCTTATACACATCAGTGGAATGATGTAAGTGAGAGGAGTAACCACATATTGTTGGAAATGGTGAGATCAATTATGATTCATAAGAGTACTACATTATTCTGTTAGGGAATTTAATTACATAAAATTAGCAAAAATATTAAAAAAAAGTTTCAAATAAAGTGATAAACAGTATATGAAGTTCCAAAGGATCTAATAATAACATAGAAGTGGGGTTGAATTAGTTGTTCATTTTTATAAGTTTCAATAATTCTGAAAATATTAAACCCTGAAACTTGTTAAGGTTTATATCATTATCATCATTTAGTAAATAATAATGTTTGAAAAATTAGTAAAAAAAGTAAATAACATGATATTTATAAGGTTCGACCTCAGTGTGAGAACCTATATCATTTTTATAGACACTGTTATGGGTCTATAGAAATTCACTAAAATGAATAAGTGAATACAACTTGTGAAAACTCCCATTAGAAACATTATATATCCTAATTGTAATGATTATATAGAATATTATTGATTTATAAATGTTTTTTTTAAAAATTGTGAAAAACCAAAAGAAAAATACTTTTTTAAACTACACCACAAATTCTCAGCTCAGAATCCTCATTATGAGGTGGTTGGGTCTGATTCTCTCCATCCGATAGGGCTGGGTCCGATGGACTCAGTCTGACGAATTTAGTCTGATGGACTCTGTCTAATTAGTCCATTCTCAATATCCATTACTCAAACTCTTCTCAAATGCTCAGTCCGATCTTACTCAGCCCAATAAACAAAAATTTTAGATGTACAAACTTCTAATGAGATTTAAATGTGGAAAGATAAATTTGAAATGAATTATGTAGTGCTCTTCTTTTTCAACTCACATAAAAGTTGAAAAGTATGAATATACCTTTCTTCTATTTATAGGCATCCCAAAAAGACAAATTTATGAAACTAAAAAACTTTTCCCACCTAATCAAATTTAAAGAATACAATATCTATACATATATTAATTTCAAGTTTTTCCACTTAAACTCTTTACAAATATTATGAAATCTTTTTATGTATTCTTTATAAAAATTATTTTATGACTTCCTAACTTTTATTCAGTAAAATAGAAATTACTCAACTCATTATTATAGAACTTCCTCAACTCATTACGACGAATGTTCTTCATCTCATTCTAAATTAAATTTTCTTCATTAGTGTTAGTCTAATTAACATTCTTTCTTAGATTCAGTGTGATTGAATTTCCTTCTCAGAGTTGTTCTTGATTGAATTTCCTTCTTAGAGTTAGTTTGAATGAATTTCTTCCTTAGAGTCAGTTTAATTAACTTTCCTCCTCATTTTCATCCTCATAGAACTTCCTCATCTTCAATCTAATGCAATCCTTATAATGATAGAATTATCACTATGATGGAATTATATTTACAATAGAAACTCTAATCTACCACTATGAAATACTTCAAACCTCGTCAACTATAACTCATTCAGACTTCTGAAAACATCTATGCTTAGTACTACTGGATCCGATGAAAACATTTTTCTTGATTCCTAGAATCACTACAATCATTATGATTCCTCTATTTCATAAAAATATTATATCATTTTAGTTTTCTTGATTTATGATAACATCAATATTATCAAAGTACTATATGATTTATATAGTAAATTATTACGACTTCCCTTACTTTCAACACCTTCTTTATTTCCAACCAATGCTCAATATGATTGGTTGCACATATTCTCTACATTTTCTTCATAAGTATCACATCAAAAGTGCTATAGACAACTTATGATATTTTAGAATTAAAAACTAGAAAAGAAATATTTGACTGAAGGTTAGAAGGTTTAAGAAATTTCCATCTCCAGGCATCACATTCTTCATTAAACCTCTTTAACAACATTATAACTTTCTAACCAACACTGAGTCCAATGAAACTTGAACTTCATGTTAATGGATCCGAGACCGAAGTTGTTTCTGATAAAAAACTCTAACTTTTTGACAAATTCTATAACCGGTGCTGATCAGTTTGAATCTTTTCATTTGGTGTTTCTCAGTTCAATACTTTGTGTCTATAAAACAACTTTCTCAAAAACAAAACGTTTCTCCCCCTTTATGTTTGTGTTCGATCATTCAAAAACATTCACTTATTTTTCAAAAACCTTATTTTATAAAAGATTTGTTATCAACAAATACAATAATTTATCAACAAAAACATCACAAAGGTTCTTCAATCTCCCCATTCGGAATTTTAACAACACTCATTAATAACTTTTTGAACTCTCAGAAAATTTTCACAATTCCACTTTTGTAAAAAACTCATGTTTTTTGAATTTTACCATAACACATCCTTTATTAAACGAGTGTTTAGATACCACACTAATAGATAAGGTTTTTTTTAAAAAAAATCCATCCCTTGGTGATAAGAAAATTGTATGGCCATGATAAGATAATATCCCCCTAAATTTAATATTTTATCACTTTTATTTTTCTATAAATTTTATTTTCCTCTACCCCATTATCTTATAAACACAACTTCATATTCATAAAATAAAGATAATTAAAAACTTCTTACATAGTACAAAGTTGTTACTTTTTCTCCCCCTTTTTCAATATAATCCGAGAATAGTAGAGGACTTCATTATGAGTTTTAAGAAGTCATTATAGAAGGATGAACATGAATTTTCATCCTCAACTCATCAAAGAAAAATTTTGGAATGGAATTTGTGAAGATATCAATAATTATATACTTCGTTGAGATATATTCCAACAAAACATCTCTAGCAGCAACTTTCTCTTTTATAAAGTGAAACTTTATATTTATGTATTTCAATATTGAATGTGGGACATGATTTTTAGAAAGATCAACTTAAATTTGATTTTCATAAAGTGTCTTCAATAGTTTAGAAAACTTTATATTCAAGTAATCCAATTGAACGTTCATCCATAATATCTGAGTACATACTTGAATAGTGACATCATATTCTAATTCCACTTTTCTCAAGGTTACTGAACTTTATTTTATACTATGAAAATTTACACAACATTCACCCAAGAAATATGTTTCTCCTAAGGATGATTTTCTATCATTATAATCTCCCTCCCAATAAATATTAGTATAACCATGAAACTTCATATAATAATTTATTTTTTATAATAATCCTTGTGAATTTGTTCCTTTGACATATCTCAGAATTATCATTGCTGCCAACATATTTGAATCTTTCAGATTACTTTGATAAATAGCACATAGATTTATAGCATAAAAATTATCAGGCTTGAGGTTATAAGGTAAATTATACTTCCTATCATCTCCCAAAAGTCATTCTAATTCACACTTTTTCCAGACTCATCATTACTCATCTTCATCCTCACTGAGATAGGAGTAGAAACTTCTTTATAATCTACAATTCCAAATTTTTGTAACAATTCCCTTGTATACATTTCTTAAGATAAGAAAATTTATTTTCCTTATATTGAACTTTTATGACAAGGAAGAAATCTAATTCTCACAATAATGATATTTCAAAATTATTTTTCATTTCCTCAGAAAATTATTTAGAAAAATATTCTTCATCCCCAGAAAAAATTATATTATGAACATGAACAATTACAATTAGAGTTCCAATGTCAACAACATTCATATATAAGTTTCTGTCAACTTTTCCTTTTGAAAAAAATCATCATTCTCAAATAATTTTCAATCATAGAATACCATGAATGTGGATCTTGTTTTAGCCCATATAAATCATTCTTCAATATAATTTTTTTTTCATCCTTATCAAGTAGAAACCCAAAAGGTCACTCATTGTAAACTTCTTCTTCAATTTATCCAAATTTATATCTATCTGAAACACATTGTAATTTTGATGAGCAGGCACTACTCAAAACATTATAACAGTTTCTAACCATTAAATAGGGGAAAATGTTTCATCAAAATCTCCACCTTCCACCTGTGTATAGCCTTTATAAAAAATCCTGGATTTGATTCGTGAAACTTCTCCATATTCCTTCAAAATATTTCTATAAACCCATTTTTTATGATAAAATTTTTATATTTCAGACATAAAACAAGTTCCTATGTTTCATTTTTCTCAATATGTTCCAAGTCTTCATTCATAGAACTCACCCATTCTTTATGTTGAATAGCTTATGAGACTCATTCTGGTTCAAATTTTGATATGTGTGAAGTTGTATTTTCTAATCTCAGCTTTCTTCTAGACTGAACTAGAGCCTTCTAATTCCCCAAAAGATTATTAGTCTCATTTTTTTAAAGTAAGAAATTTCAGAGTTCCTCTTCTTTATTCATTGTCCTCATCATACGATTCATCTGAATCTTCATGAAAATTACATTTGTTACTTTCATTATCATTGGAAAATATTATTTTTTATTCCTCAAAATCCCCATAAATTTTTTTAAATATGTTTCATTCTCAATAACTTCCACATAATATGATTCCACCAACTTTTAAAAACATTTTTCCAACATTTGTAACTTCATCCATTGGGTGAATAATAGAAGTACCTTCCACAACTTTCTCATAAAACATTCCCCCTTCCAAACTTATTATTGTAAGAAACCATGTGATTCCAAAAACATTGATGTACTTCAATAAAGGTTTTTTCTCATAGAAAATTTCATAAGAACTCATGTTGGTTTCCAAAAATAAATTTTTTTTCTACACATTTAAAATAATACTAAAAACATCACCCTAGTAGAACTTAAAACGTTTTTATTCTTCTCACATAATTCTTCCCATTTCCACCAAACCTATATTCTTCCTTTCTACTACTCCATTTTTTTTGTGGGGTTTATAGAGAACTATACTAATGTTTAATACCATGATCTCCTAGATAATTTTCTAAAGTATTTATTGTAAACTCAATACCATTATCCATTCTCAATTTCTTTATATAAACCCCCATCTCTTTATCAACTTCTTTTTTGAAAAACCTGAACAATTCTATAGGCTGTGAGTTATGTTTCAAAAACATGATGTTTGTCATTTGAGTGAAATCACCATTAAAATTTATAAATTATAAATATCCTTTTTTTATTGATGTCTCATTGACCCACATATATTGGAATAAATAAGTTAAAGAGGCCCGGTAGAAGGAATATAAACTTTCTTATGTCTTTTATTAGTCATCTTCCCTTTCTAACAAGTAACACAAAAATCATCCTCTCTTCTTTTCAATTTTGGAAAATTTTGTACATAATAAACTTTAAATTTTTTTATTTCTTTTCTTGTCATGTTGGACAATTCTTTGTCCCTATAACTTATTCTCATCTTTGGAACTTAGATAATAATAGTTTTTTAAATCTCTAACTTGAAAAATATTTCCACCAGTTATTTCTACTTTTGTGATAACTTTTTAATGTCTCACTAAGCACCGTCTGGTCCAGGTCCTCCTAAGAATCTATCAAAATTTCAATCTTCTACACATGACATGACACATGAAGGAAAACCCCATGAATGGGTGAGTGTAACAATACTTAGTAGGACACCCCGAAACCAAACAATATATTGATAAAACTAATATTTTCCACATTTTTTATATGAATTTAAATTATTTTGACCATCCTAATTTATAAATTTGAGCTTATATGTATCAATTTTTTATGTATGCTTTGTTTTGAGCTAAAATGTGAAATGTGATTAAATTCTAGATTTTTGATAGATTTTTACGTCAAGGGTATTTTGTTCATTTATATAAAAATATAATTCCAAATTGAATGATTATATTTATAGCATACTTATTTTAATTCCATTAACTTTTTCTTCTTTACTAGAGGCTTATTCGAATATCTAAAGGCCTAAAAATCATTGATGTTTGGAAATTATTCGGGCAGGCAGCGTGGACACCACCTTCGTAACGGATGTATAAATAAGGCTACACACCAACAATGGAGTTGATTAGAAATGTATATGAAGTAGGACACATATATGCACTACCTAAATAAATTCTAGGGAGTTTGTATCCCATTATCATGGAAAATAGATGTTATACATTGAAGGAAGCTTCCTGGAAAATTCGTCTTGAAAAAAATACATTGTCAATAAAAAATACATAAATCCCTATTGAAGTGTCCAATCTATATGAAATTTTGTGGTTGAATGAAAAAGTAATTTATTAAGAACTTTTATGAAGGATGGAATGTGTTAATCATCCTTTCATATTGCCAAAAATGTGCAATCTTTAGGAGGACAATTTCTTCCCATAAAAAGGAGGGGACCTCCCACCTCCAATGTCATCCGATTTTCCATCAGATTTATTCCAAGGAACCAAGGGGAGATCTCCACCGAGGGAGGACGTTCACAAATATTTCCCTTATAATATTATTAAATTTTTTATTTTCTTTATTTTTTTAGATTTCATTTGTAATTTAGATTTTTAATAAATTCATGCATGGTTTTTATTTTTGTGTTTTCTTGCACCCAACCATCCTCCTTACTTCTCCATATTTTATCCTTATATTCTTCTTTTCTTATTCTCATACGATCCACCATTTCCTCTTACCCTAAAAATGATATACTTACTCAATCCTTGGCTCTGGGGAGGTATGGGTCAATTTTATTTATTCTACTGTAAAATTATTATTTTTATTATGTTTTTTATGAGAAAGAGTGATGTGCACGGGTGTGGCGATAGCCCACCAGGAAACTAAAATCAAACTCATTTCTATTATTTTATTATATTTTTTCCTCTCTTATACTGAATACAACTCTTAATATGATGGATTTTAGCCATTTAGTGGTTGAAATGGAATACGATAGATCCATGTCTTAGAAGTTGTCACACTCACGATTGAGTTGTTCCATCAACCATGATTAAAGTAGGAGGGGACGTTAAGATTGCTAAATACATTCAATATTTCACACCAATTAATAAAATAATAGTAATTCAAGAATAAGATCTCAAAATTAAATTATCAATCTTTATTTAAACACCAACAAGGAGAATGATGGAACCCACAAACCAACCCATAAATTCAAAGTTCTATATTCACTAATTATTTTTTTTCATTTCATGTTAGTTTGATATTTTCATTAATTTAAATTTCATAACCGTCCCTAATTAATAAAAAATAAAAAATAATTAGTTTAGGTGAATTAAATTAAGTGATTGAACATATGAGAAAGTTCCTCAAGTCAGATGAACCT
The DNA here is from genome assembly GCA_963277665.1 of Viscum album. Classification (NCBI taxonomy): domain Eukaryota; kingdom Viridiplantae; phylum Streptophyta; class Magnoliopsida; order Santalales; family Viscaceae; genus Viscum; species Viscum album. Next base: position 953,785,423 of record OY728148.1, on the reverse strand, counting down.
GGTCATCCATTATACTACACTAGGAAAATTAAATTTCTTTTTACAAGACCTATTATAGGCGTGCGTCACATGAAACAAAGGAAATACATTCATCTCTACATAGTTATATTTCTACAACACATATAACAAGAATATCCAGATATACTAAACAAATAAACGCATTCTAGAGGTAAGTCACAACCATATTATACTAGTTTATTATTCCATATATAATATTCCACAAAGCACTCACCTAAGAGAACACACTCCTGAATCTGATAGCATTGATGATGTCTGTCCAATAGGTACTTCTTATCGGGTCTCTTCATGAGAAAGAGCATGCTAATAGTTTGAATAGAATAAAATACATAGATGAGAATCATTGGCAAGGCCATGGGGTGATACCAACAAATCAATCTGGATTAACCAACTATGTAGAGGAACGACTCCCATGTAGTGTTTTTCACGTCGATACCATGAACTCCACCTAGGACATGAAAATGAATAGAGGATCTCAATCTGGGCCTCTTAGAGGAATTCCAACAACTCTATCTAGGAATTACTGCTTAAGGGATCATTTTCCTGGGAGTAAAAAATGATTGCATACTAACCGTCATCGAAAAGATAAAGTTAAAAAAACCCTAACAAAAAATTTCCAAGATATAGAGTACAAGGGTTACAAGTCATGTATAAAAGAGTACACAGTGTGTAGTAGGGGTCACACTCCATGTCCCTTGAACCTGGGTTTTTCCCGTGTAATTGGTTCATCTCATCAAACTGTGTCCATGTAGTATTACACTCCAAGTATGTATCCCATTTACTCTAACCATGTGCTAGTACACGTCACCATCCTATGCATGTCTTCTCATGTACCAGTACACAGCTTAGCCTATGAAAATATTCCCATGTAAATAGCCCGTGTGATTCTTGAGTACATGCCGAGTGTCCCAGGTGATAGCACATGCTATGTCAAAGGGGTCACATTCCATGTGATATTTAACTTCCTATGGAAACCCTAATCACAGTTCATGTGGTCCCACACAACCTATAGATCTAGATTAAACATTGTGTTGTTCAGGGTTTTTCAGAATCCCATATCTACTCTAGCATTTGATCCAATGCCTCCAGATTTTGATCTGGTGATCGTTTCACCATGATATTGATGATCCCAACTCATCCAATCCTTTTTGTCGATGATTAATGCATTATACCATCAAATCTACTAGAAAATGAATAAATTGGAATTCATTGTTTGATGTTGAATAATGGTAAATTGGGTATCCTCTTTCATCTAAACTGCTTTATCTCCATCATCACACCTTTGTCAGGCTATTCCAATCTTAGATCTGCAATATCAGATCATTGCACCAAGAAATGGGTGCGCAATGATCGATTGATTGAGAATGCTCATGAAGAATGATGAATGGGGGGGAGAAAATAACAAGAACATATTGGAGTAACAATACTTGATCAATGTACATGTTTATATTGATCCATCATTGTTAGAATAAAAATCTGAATAATAAAATTAAAAATATATTCTCCCATCAAAACATCATAAAATAAACTCATCCCACATAATAATCAAACCACAGATCAATATTTTAATTGATTGGTTCATGTTCATTGAATAAATGAAGAATGAGGAACAATAAAATAAAAATGCATTCCCTACATTGATTCAAATATATCACTAATGAAGAATGGCGTTGTGTCATGTTTTTTGGTGAGATCCTTTGAATCTTTTTTGCATCGATCATTGATCAAAGATCCTATCACCGTTCATCTATGAGGATTCACTGAAGCTATCTCCTAGGGCTCTCCAACGGTTCCAGGGATGTACATATAACCCTAGTATTTCTCCATTATAGTTTATTTAAAGTCCATCAATCACTGCATCAACAAAAATGCAATAAAATATTTATTAAATTACTTTTTTCATTTCCATGCTTGTGATGAATTTTCTACAAATGACCCACACCGACTAATGTTAAGTCATTCCTAGGGTAAACCTCACATTTTGAACTCAATGGTACCATCATATTTCTGATCAGGGTACCCGTTTAGAAGTTATTACATTTTTTCATGAAAACTGTCCATGCATTATATTTAATATATTTCAATCATTTATTTTAGGAACAACGGCCTTAGAGTCACATATCGTCTCAGTTCATGGTCTGACAAATAATCTATATAGTATCCAAAAAATAGTCCATGGAATATCTAAGGCATTATAGAATGCCACCACTATTGACAACTAAAACAATATCTAATCAATATCAAGTGTATGTAGTTATATAAAGAAATAATTAAATGCATAAGTAAATAGTTATCACATTATCAATTAATCTTTATTTAACTATATAAACCTTTTGGTTCCTGTAGACACTCAGACCTCAATCCCCACTTCAACTCATGTTAGAGGCTGAAGTATTTCTGAGGGATATCATATCTTATAATTCCATTGTTATCATTCAATACCTTCTCTGAAATATGCTGGAGCCTAAATTATGTATGAGGAATATCATATCTCATAATTCCATTGATATCATTATTTAATTCATAATTTAATTCACATGTAACCATTCATACATCACACAATAGAATTGTCACGACCCGTCCTCGGGGCCCGTGCCGTGACTACCCCAAGCCTGCCTTCCATAGGCCAGGGGATGGCGACTAGCACCAAAGGCGTAAATCCCGATAACTGGGAAGGCATTGCCTTTAAAAAAGTAATAAAACACCACAGAGTACAAGCGGAAGTAAAACACTAAGTACAAAAAGAAGTGCTGAAAAGTAAATGGGCCAGAATACAAACCCAAAAGAAAGTACAACTACAACTGAACAAAATACAACATAAAAAGACAACAGCTGGAGGGTCGGAAGAGGCTCCTGGGTCGTCCTCCTCGGATCCTACCTGAAGGGTAGGTGTAGATGGCGTAGCTCCTGGATCATCCACCACGAATCCTACCTGAAGGGTAGGTACAGATCGCCTCCACAGTGCTCTCGTCCGTCGACCTCCTCTGAGTGTCGTCTCGCCGTGAAGTCCACCTCTGGACACTGACTCGTCGTGTATTCCACCTTCGGGTACCGTCCAGTCCTCGAACACTCGGCCTCCGTCAGCACTGCCTGTCGTGTGCAACCAACACAACGAGGTGCAGGCATAGCCCGTTCAGGGGTGAGTATAACGATACTCAGTAGGGACCCCGAGACCCTCAAGGTCTCACTAAACCAACAAGGATAACCACAAAAAAGATCTCAACAGATAACCTCTACTTAGGTATATGCCCATACATATACCTAAGTTAACATGTAACCCATCTCAATCATGAGAAAACACAAGGATCATGAGATCAACAGATAACCACTACCTAGGTATATGCCCATACATATACCTAAGTTATCAAGTAACCCATCTCAATCATGAGGAAAAACATAGGTCAAAAGACTCAGCTCAAACCAGGATTTTCATTATCGAAACTGTAACTACTGAAGAGCTCCGTCTCTAGAGTGTACAGTGGTCCTGTCACGACTCCGAGGTACTGCTCACTAACCTAAGACTGCTGAGGTACTCCTCCGGTCGAGTACCTCGGGCCAGCCACCCAAACACAGTAGTGCTTCCCGCCGAGGTATGTCACTCAAACACAGTAGTGCACACCCCCTAGTAGCCTGCAGAGGTACTCTCCGGACGACTACCGCGGGTCTGCACTATCACACAGGTAGTGCTCCATCCGCCATGGGTCTGCACCCAAAAAAATTAGTGATCCGTCCACTGGGCTAGTCAACTCACTCCAAGTCGAGTCGGTCAAGCAGTCGTCAGGTCTCAGTCGGCTACACGGTCTTCGTACTCCGCACGCTCGTCTCTGGGAGGGTCCGCTCAACGAGCTGCAAGTCGATACTCCAAGTATATCAAGGTCCCACGAATAAGTAACTCAAAGGACCGACTCGTCACAGGGGTCTCAACGCAACAGACGGCGCGTCGATCGGACGCCCGGTCTGTGAGTTATTAGTCTTTTCGTCCCAGGGGCCCGGTTGGTTTCGTGAGCGAACCAAACCCAGCCGTATCTCAACTGTACCCCGAGCTCTCATAGGGTATTCTCATAGGGACCGTTTCTCAACGTGATCGTCAACGCCGCTGACGGTTCGTCAAACGGACGTCCTGTCTGAAAGATATCAGCTTTTCCGTTCCAGGGGCCCGGTTCGATTTCGGGTGCGATCCAACCTGGCCACTACCAACTGTATCCAAAACTCGTGCGAATGATGCCAAAAGTTCCGTATCGTCAACAGGAACTCAATGCAACAGACGGCGCGTCAATCGGACGCCCGGTCTGAGAGTTATTGGCTTTTTCGTCCCAGGGGCCCGGTTGGTTTTTAAGGCAAAACCAACCCGACCGTACTTCACCTGCGCCCAAACCCCGGGCGGAGTGATCCAAAAGATCCGTCTCACTAAGAGGAAACTAACAAAGCTGACGGTATGTCAATCGGACGTCCGTAACTCAAGATATGAGCGTTTCCGCTCCGATGGCCCGGTCGGTTTCGTGTACGAACCAACCCGGCCAAACCCAAAGTATTCCGAAACCTTGAGTGAGACAAACTGAAACGACCGTGTCGCTCCAAAGATTGTGTTGCCGCTGACGTCGAGTCGTTTGGAGGCTCGTAGCTCAAGTTACGGGCGTTTGAACGAAAGTCGTCCGGAGACGGGGGGTCCGGGCCCGGGCCGACCCGACCCGACCCCCCCTGGTTGGCCCGAACCGGGTCGGGTCCGACCCGGTTGGCCCGGCCCGGCCTGGCCAGGGCCGGTCCGGCTCGGCTCGGCCGAGCGCCCGAGCGGCCGTCGCGGTGGAAAGCTGCCGCCCCGCGTGACACCCCTGCGGCACCCGTGGGGTGTCGGCCAGAGAGCCGGACGCGCCGCGTGACAACCCCGCGGCACCCGTGGGGTGCCGCACTGGACACCCGCAGGGTGCCGCGCTGGACACCCACGGTGTTAGGTCCACTAGGCTGGATACCCTGAGAGGGGGGGTGAATCAGGGTATGACTAATTAAAAATTAATGCCCGTTCTGATCTTGTTTTGCTGTTAAGCAAAACACTCTTCTCTCTTTTTCCTGCTGCACGATATAAAGAGAATGTAAAGCAAGCACATGACACAACAATTTTACTTGGTTCACCGCTAAGGGCTACGTCCAAGGAGCATATGCCGACAGGTTGTCGGTCATACCAAATTCCACTAATCTTCACTAGCTGTGGATTACAAGGTTCGGGCTGGATCACTTCTATGCCCAGGCTCACTGCCTTTACAATGTTTTAGGGTCAGCTCACTGCTTTCCCAAGGGTCACTCCCTATTTCTCTCTCTCTGGCTCACTACCGGTGGAGAGGAACACCTTCTTCCTCTTTCTAAGCTCACTGCTCTTGGATGGAATCCACTCACAGTTTATAGACCTGTAGGTCTCTTCATTTTCATGAAAGAATGCATCTCCTCTTGTATGTAGATGCTCTGTTGAAGTTTAACTTTCACCCTTTGATGAATATATCTTCGCACCGAAGGTATCGGGAAAACTTCCAGCTTCCACGCAGCCCGAAAAACACTGCTGGAACAAACCTTACTTGGCGCGCAATTCAACCTCGGCGCGCAAGTATCGGCGCGCAAGTCACTACGGGCGCGCAAGTCTTCCTCAGACACTTGCGCGACTCAACCTTCCTCAACTCCAAACTTGCGCGACTCTCTTCCTTTTACGCACAAACAAATATTGGCGCGTAACTGCCAACCGGCGCGCAACTTATAACACCGGCGCACAACTTCAACCACTGGCGCGCAAGTCCCACCTGCGCGACCACACACACCACTTGCGCGACCACCACACCTGCGCGACGGGAGCTCTCGTCTTGAACTCCGGTGAGAAATGAGGAGGGGTGGTCCAGTATTTATAGGCAATCTGACCACCCTGCGCGACGGCGCGCAAGTCACCTGCGCGACCCAATCTCGGCGCGCAAGTCTTCTCTCCTTTTAGACACTTGCGCGACCAACTCCCAAACTTGCGCGAACCTATTTCCTTAGCCATATTTTGATCTTCTGATCTTGAAAAACATATGGCACGCAAGTTTCCTATACTCCAAGTCCACGGCGCGCAAGCCCCTTTGCCACCTTTTATCTGTTCTTTTGTACCGCCTCCAGATCATCCATTCCTTTTATCGACGTTCTTGAATCAAACATGGATCGTTGACCTCAGCTCTTGAACTCTACATTCCACCATGAAATCCTCTTTGTCAACAATCACAACTCAGATTTCCACTTTGTCAACAAACACAATCACCTCAAAAATATTTCAATAATTCCTTGAGGGATTTTTGCCCAACACGCGGGGTGCCGCGTGACAACCCCGCGGCACCCGCGGGGTGTCGCGCTGGACACCCGCGGCACCCGCGGGGTGACTCCCTGGACACCCACGGCACCCGAGGGGTGTCGCCCTAGACACCCGCGGGGTGCCGCCGCCTCCGGCCGCCGGAGTCGCTCCGGTGGCCAGTTTTCCTTCCCGTCTATGCCGTTGTTCCTCCCTGGTTCCGTTCTTTACTGCGGGATCATCAAACATCCGTTGCAGCACGTTCCGTCGTCGCCCGCCAAATCTGCAAAACACGAAGAACGGCGGAGGGTTGCCGGGCCGTGTTCGTTTGACCCGCACCCTCCGCGATAGATAAAAGCAACGGGAGAAATTGTTCAACACATGAACCGAAAATTTTAATAAAATAAAATTGTTCATTTGAAACTGGTTCTTTGAGTTTTAAGGAACGTTCACGAGAATATAAAGAGGGGTATTCCAAAATTATAAAATCCCTACCTCGGAGTCGTCGCACGTGACCGTTCTTCGCGGAATTGTTTGTCGTAGAAGAGGGGGGATCGTCGCGTCGTCGCGGGAAGGCGTCGCGTCGTCGCGGAACACGGCATTGAGTCGGCGAACTCAAGCAGCCGATCGAAGACCCGTCGCGGAGGAAGAGACGTCGCATAAGAACGTTGTCGGCGTCGAGGATTACGGCGTCGCGTCGTCGATTTCCGGGTTCGGCGTTCTTCGCATTCTTCGCGTTCTTCACATTCTTCGCGAAGGAGGAAGAAGATACTAGGATTCTGTCTCAACGAGAAATCCTCCAAAAAAAGATAGGTTGGTCCTATTTTATTATTATGCTAACACACGAAAGGGGGGGGGGGTAAGAAACGATTGAATTAATTCGTTGAATTAATTCAACGAAAGAAACAGGCCATTTAATTCACGAAAGAAACAACCCATTTAATTCACGAAAGAAACAGCCCAATTATATGGTCTATTAAGATTTTAAGAAACGCGTCAGTTGACTTTCATTAAGACGGGTTTTCACGCGTGCGTTTCTTAGCGGAAAGAAACGGCGGGGCTCGTGCGGGCCCCACCTCAAAAATATCCTACCAATGGGTAGGATATTTCTGGGTAGCATCCTATCCAGTTCAACTCAATTCAAGCCGCCTTTAAGTGGCTTCAAGTGGCTTCCAAGTGGCTTAAGCGAAATAAAATAATGTTGTCGCAAAATTATTTTATTTCTTAACTTTAAGCCCGAAAATTAAAAACCACACCCGAGAAAACGCAACTCCGGAAGAGGCGTTTCTAAGCAAATACCGGCGCTGCGATTCCATCGGTGCCCTCAGAATTCGATTCCAAGCACCGGTTCAAAAGTTAGAAAATCCGCTCCGTCCGTTCACTGAACGTACCCGAGCCAAACTTCGGAAAATGATTCCGGGCACACCGGGCCTCGGAATCAGGCGCCGTCAGAAACTTTGTTCTTGTAAAATTCCAAAGAAAATTAAGAAAAAAAATTCCCTTGAATTTTACGGGTCTTTACATTACTCCCACCACAGGGCTTTACGTCCCCGTAAAGCTTCACCACAAACTAGGGATACAAAGGCAGTACTGAGCACGCATCTGAGCCTCCCACTCCCAAGTGCTCTCCTGGAGGTCCCCGAGCTGCCAAAGAAAGTGCACAAGAGGAATCGACCGTCCTCCTAGGATCCGCTCCTATCGATCCTCACTCCCCACAGGAAACTCCATAAAAGTCACCTCATCACCAATGACCAGCTCCCCATGGTCAATGATTTGTGTCGGGTCGTGCACGTATCTCCTCCGCTGAGATACGTGGAAACGTCGTGCACCTAGTGCAACTGAGGTGGATGGACCAAGTGGTAAACCATCCCGCCTACCCAGCTGATGACCTAGAATGGTACGTTGAACCTCGGAGATAACTTGCCGCCTTGGCCACATCTCCGTAACCCTCGTCGAGGTGAGACCCGTATAAGGACGTGATCGTCATCCTCATACTCCAAAGGTCTCCAATTCTTGCTGGAACTGAAACTCAAAACTACTGCTACCACGAGAGATTCCAACCAGAACTCTCGCCTCGAGGGTCTGACCACACCGTCGGCGTAAGTGTGATTATCGAGTCTCCTCTCAAGGTATCTCAAGACGTGAGGGTCAAGTCCACGTCTTACCGAAAACTCTAGGTCTGGAACAAGATTCGTGAAAGTGAGGAATGATTCATATCAACGTCTGTTACTACAGTAGCTAGTAGTGGACACAGACTGTCCCTTGAATCATTTCTAGAGCCATTGGGTCACACTTATGGACCGCATGCAGCCGCATTCTTCCACTGCCCTCCAACTCCCTGAGCCTGGCGGGAATAACTAAGGCGGGTGGTTGTACCATGTTAGGATGTACACCACCTCATGCTGCTCTCCTAGCTTTGCCTCCACGTCTGCCGCTTCGTAGACTCATCTCTATTTAAAGCTACCTCTTCTTGAAAAATTTAACACGCCCGAGTCTCTAAGACTGACACTGGTTTCTTGTTTTTTACTGCACTGTGCAGTCTTCATCCGCTCCTGGATGAACTACACCTCCTTTGCATATGATATGGAAGAGCTGCTAAAATTTCTCCTTTGCTGAAAAGAGAAACCCGGTCTCATCCCCTCTCTAGATGAACCACGCCCATTGCCTAATACAGTCAATCGTGTCATGAAGGATGCATTCATGCCATGGATGACGTCGTAAGGCCTCGACGTAACTACTAAGAGATCCAACTGTCACTCTCGCCTCCAAGGGTCAAGTCACACTGTCGGCATCAGTGTGAGGTCACTGGGTCTCCTCCAGTAGGAATTTCGAAAGTGAGGGTCAAGTCAATAGTCTTAACCAGGACCACTTAGTAACATCACAAAAGAGGACAGGAAAGCAAACATCACAAGATAAGTGTATTTATTTTATTGCAGCTCATGGTACAAAGACACAAAAAACAACATCAACATGGAACTAGAAGTACAAGAGACGTATCCACTAGTTCTGGTCCTGTCCACCTGCTCTAGGAGCTCTACTTCCTTGTCCACTGCTCTACTGTCGCTCAAGCATTCGTCGCTGCCTCTGCCTCGGTGGCTCCTCAAAAGCCTATGGGTCAACTGTTCGAGGAGTCGGACAGTCACGTGCCAGGTGCCCCTTTCCACCGCACGAGTAACACAGTCTGCTTCTGGCACGCCTGGCTCTGACCCCACCCCGGGTGCCCCGCACCACCGGTCCTAAAACACGAGATCACCCAACTGCTGGTCTGGTCCTCCTGGACCTCTGCATCATCTGTCTACTGCCCACAAATGACTCGGCTTCTGATCGAAAAACACGCGGCAAATGCAGCAGCTCCTGAACATGCTCGGGGTGTAGAGCTACTGGCACAAACTCCACCCTGAAGAAGGTCTCGATGTCTTCCCATGTGAAAGCCATCCCATCGCAAAACTGGAACATGTGGCTCCACCACCTGCCTGCTGCTTCCTGAAAAAGGCTGGCAGCAAAAGTCACCATGAAGCCTGATGGCATCCCCACTAGCCTGAAAACTCCCACCACAGCCTCCAGCCAATCCTCAGCTGCCTGCGGGTCCGTATCTCCCCCGATCCTGGGTGGCCTCTGGCGCTGGAACTCATGCAGTGCGCTCAAGTAGCGGGCATCGCCTACTGCTGGGGCTGGTGGCATCGGTGGCCCAACGTATGGTAGTACCGCTGGCGCCTCCGCTGGTGCCCAAAACTGCAAGAGGGCCCTGAACCGAAGCCTCGTCACTCGACAGGCTGTCAGCACACACATCCCTCTGGGATCTAGCTGGTCGTTCGAGAAAAGGCATCCTGAAAGAAACAACGTAACACGGTCAAACGATTATACCTGGTGAGCTGACCTGGTTTGAGCTGTTTTATGGGGGAACCTTTGAAAACTCACACACTAACAGTGGTTTCGTTCTCAAAGTCAAAAATCAGTTGCAAGGGTCCTGGTGTATGGATACGTCGGCCGCCCGCACCAACACTGGACTCCCTGAACTGAAAACCACACTCGGTACCCTTAACACTATTGCTTCAATGAAAAAAAGATCAGAGTCCGTGGTAGAACCGACCACCATTGATACCAATTTGTCACGACCCGTCCTCGGGGCCCGTGCCGTGACTACCCCAAGCCCGCCTTCCATAGGCCAGGGGCTGGCGACTAGCTCCAAAGGCGTAAATCCCGATAACTGGGAAGGCATTGCCTTAAAAAAAGTAACAAAACACCATAGAGTACAAGCGGAAGTAAAAAACTAAGTACAAAAAGAAGTTCTGAAAAGTAAATGGGCCAGAATACAAACCCAAAAGAAAGTACAACTACAACTGAACAAAATACAACAGAAAAAGACAACAGCTGGAGGGTCGGAAGCGGCTCCTGGGTCGTCCTCCTCGGATCCTACCTAAAGGGTAGGTATAGATGGCGTATCTCATGGATCGTCCACCACGAATCCTACCTGAAGGGTAGGTACAGATCGCCTCCACAGTGCTCTCGTCCGTCGACCTCCTCCGAGTGTCGTCTCGCCGTGAAGTCCACCTCCGGACACTGTCTCGTCGTGTAGTCCACCTCCGGGTACCGTCCAGTCCTCGAACACTCGGCCTCCGTCAGCACTGCCTGTCGTCTGCAACCAACACAACGAGGTGCGGGCTTAGCCCGTGCAGGGGTGAGTATAACGATACTCAGTAGGGACCCCGAGACCCTCATGGTCTCACTAAACCAACAAGGATAACCACAAAGAAGATCTCAACAGATAACCTATACTTAGATATATGTCCATACATATACCTAAGTTAACATGTAACCCATCTCAATCATGAGGAAACACAAGGATCATGAGATCAACGGATAACCACTACCCAGGTATATGCCCATACATATACCTAAGTTATCAAGTAACCCATCTCAATCATGAGGAAAAACATAGGTCAAAAGTCTCAGCTCAAACCAGGATTTTCATTTTCGAAACCGTAACTACTGAAGAGCTCCGTCTCTAGAGTGTACAGTGGTCCTGTCACGACTCCGAGGTACTGCTCACTAACCTAAGACTGCTGAGGTACTCCTCCTGTCGAGTACCGCGGGCCAGCCACCCAAACACAGTAGTGCTTCTCGCCGAGGTATGTCACTCAAACACAGTAGTGCACACCCCCTAGTAGCCTACAGAGGTACTCTCCGGACGATTACCGTGGGTCTGCACTATCACACAGGTAGTGCTCTATCCGCCATGGGTCTGCACCCAAACAAAGTAGTGCTCCGTCCACTGGGCTAGTCAACTCACTCCAAGTCGAGTCGGTCAAGCAGTCGTCAGGTCTCAGTCGGCTACACGGTCTCCGTACTCCGCACGCTCGTCTCTGGGAGGGTCCGCTCCACGAGCTGCAAGTCTATACTCCAAGTATATCAAGGTCCCACGAAGAAGTAACTCAGAGGACCACCTCGTCACAGGGGTCTCAACGCAACAGACGGCGCGTCGATCGGACGCCCGGTCTGTGAGTTATTAGCCTTTTCGTCCCAGGGGCCCGGTTGGTTTCGTGAGCGAACCAAACCCAGCCGTATCTCAACTGTACCCCGAGATCTCATAGGGTATTCTCATAGGGACCGTTTCTCAACGTGATCGTCAACGCCGCTGACGGTTCGTCAAACGGACGTCCTGTCTGAAAGATATCAGCTTTTCTGTTCCAAGGGCCCGGTTGGATTTCAGGTGCGATCCAACCCGGCCACTACCAACTGTATCCAAAACTCGGGCAAATGATGCCAAAAGTTCCGTATCGTCAATAGGAACTCAACGCAACAGACGGCGCGTCAATCGTACGCCCGGTCTGAGAGTTATTGGCTTTTTCGTCCCAGGGGCCCGGTTGGTTTTTAAGGCAAAACCAACCCGACCGTACTTCACCTGCACCCAAACCCAAGGCGGAGTGATCCAAATGATCAGTCTCACTAAGAGGAAACTAACAAAGCTGAAGGTACATCAATCAGACATCCGTAGCTCAAGATATGAGCGTTTTAGCTCCGATGGCCCGATTGGTTTCGTGTACGAACCAACCCGGCCAAACCCAATGTATTCCGAAACCTTGAGTGAGACAAACCGAAACGACCGTGTCGCTCCAAAGATTGCGTTGCCGCTGACGGCGAGTCGTTTGGAGGCCCGTAGCTCAAGTTACGGGCGTTTGAACGAAAGTCGTCCGAAGACGGGGGGTCCGGGCCCGGGCCGACCCGGCCCGACCCCCCCTGGTTGGCCCGAACTGGGTTGGGTCCGACCCGGTTGGCCCGGCCCGGCCTGGCCAGGGCCGGTCCGGCTCGGCTCGGCCGAGCGGCCGAGCGGCTGTCGCGGTGGAAAGCCGCCGCCCCGCGTGACACCCCCGCGGCACCCGCGGGGTGTCGGCCAGACAGCCGGACGCGCCGCTGGACACCCGCGGCACCCGCAGGGTGCCGCACTGGACACCCGCGGTGTTAGGTCCACTAGGCTGGATACCCTGAGAGGGGGGGTGAATCAGGGTATGACTAATTAAAAATTAATTCCCGTTCTGATCTTGTTTTGCTGTTAAGCAAAACACCCTTCTCTCTTTTTCCTGCTGCACGATATAAAGAGAATGTAAAGCAAGCACAGGACACATCAATTTTACTTGGTTCACCGCTAAGGGCTACGTCCATGGAGCATACGCCGACAGGTTTCCGGTCATACCAAATTCCACTAATCTTCACTAGCTGTGGATTACAAGGTTCTGGCTAGATCACTTTTATGCCCAGGCTCACTGCCTTTACAATGTTTTAGGGTCAGCTCACTGCTTTCCCAGGGGTCACTCCCTGTTTCTCTCTCTATGGCTCACTGCCGGTGGAGAGGATCACCTTCTTCCTCTTCCTAAGCTCACTGCTCTTGGATGGAATCCACTCACAGTTTATAGACATGTAGGTCTCTTCATTTTCATGAAAGAATGCATCTACTCTTGTATGTAGATGCTCTGTTGAAGTTTAACTTTCACTCGTTGATGAATATATCTTCGCACCGAAGGTATCGGGAAAACTTCCAGCTTCCACGCAGCCCGAAAAACACTGCTGGAACAAACCTTACTTGGCGCGCAAGTCAACCTCGGCGCGCAAGTATCGGCGCGCAAGTCACTACGGGCGCGCAAGTCTTCCTCAAACACTTGCGCGACTCAACCTTCCTCAACTCCAAACTTGCGCGACTCTCTTCCTTTTACGCCCAAACAAATATTGGCGCGTAACTGCCAACCGGCGCGCAACTTCTAACACCGGCGCACAACTTCAACCACTGGCGCGCAAGTCCCACCTGCGCGACCACACACACCACTTGCACGACCACCACACCTGCGCGACGGGAGCTCTCGTCTTGAACTCCAGTGAGAAATGAGGAGGGGTGGTCCAGTATTTATAGGCAATCTGACCACCCTGCGCGACGGCGCGCAAGTCACCTGCCCGACCCAATCTCGGCGCGCAAGTCTTCTCTCCTTTTAGACACTTGCGCGACCAACTCCCAAACTTGCGCGAACCTATTTCCATAGCCATATTTTGATCTTCTGATCTTGAAAAACATATGGCATGCAAGTTTCCTATACTCCAAGTCCACGGCGCGCATGTCCCTTTGCCAAAAACACTTTTCTTCATTTGCCGATTTTCAGGCCCAAAAATTTGGCAAACACTGGAAAATGGCGCCACCTTTTATCTGTTCTTTTGTACCGCCTCCAGATCATCCATTCCTTTTATCGACGTTCTTGAATCAAACATGGATCGTTGACCTCAGCTCTTGAACTCGACATTCCACCATGAAATCCTCTTTGTCAACAATCACAACTCAGATGTCCACTTTGTCAACAAACACAATCACCTCAAAAATGCTTCAATGATACCTTGAGGGATTTTTACCCAACAATCTCCCCCTTTGGGTTTGTTGAAAACTCTTCCAAACAAAGATACGTCATTGATTCTTCAGCCTCAATTCACCTCATTGCGATTCTGATAGCGACCAAGGATTTACTCAACACATACTCTAAGCCCACATGGGCAATGCTCGGCGTGAGAAACAAGAGTAAATGAAAAGTTCATCAATGAATCACTTTATCTCTGACATCCACTGTTGACACCAGACACTTTCCAACACCACTCTTCTGCTTTTATCATGATCCTCAGCTGTCGTGATATCTATTCTTTGATCGATCACTTCTAACATCGTCAGATTTAATACGCTCCCCCTTTCTGCTCAAAGCTTCAACACCGCTTAAGCCATATTTCTTGTGTTGTCCAAGCTAAGCTCTGGCTAAGCACGTTCAACTAGCTTCAACTCCCCCTATCTGGCTGCTCCACCTGTCAGCTTCTCCCCATATCATTCATGATTTATCAAATATCCACATTGTCTGTCAGCTTCTCCCCATATCATTCATGATTTATCAAATCTCCACATTGTCTCCCCCTTGAACAATCAATATTTTCTCCCCCTTTGTCAACGAACCCAAAGGCAGTCCTTTGCAGACTGTAACAGAGTAGAGAACAAATCAGAACATTAGGGAAAAACACACCATACCTCGTGGAGAGAGGGGGGGTCCCACATCCACACTATTTCAAGTGCGGGGAATCGACTGAACTCCCAGAGCTAGTCGATGCCTCTCAAAAGCTTCCTTGGGTAAGGCCTTTGTCAGAATGTCTGCAACCTGTAGCTCTGTAGGCACATAATCTAACTTCACGATGCCCTGCTCAACCTTCTCCTTGATGAAATGATACTTGATCTCAACGTGCTTTGTCCTGGAATGATGGACAGGATTTTTGCTAAGATTTATAGCACTTGAGTTGTCACACTGGATTCCGATCGGAGACTTAACTTCAACTCCCATATCTTCAAGCTGCTGCTTCATCCACAATAACTGTGTGCATGCTTGAGTGGCCGCAATATACTCAGCTTCTACGGTGCTTAATGAAATGTAATCCTGCTTTTTGCTCAACCAAGAAATACATAGTCCACCAAGATAAAATGCACCACCTGACGTTGATTTTCTATCATCTGGTGAACCGGCCCAGTCTGCATCAGTATATCCCAATAACTCTTTCTAAGATTTATCGTTGTATGTCAAGCCAAAGTCCACCGTTCCCTTGATATACCGAAGTATTCTTTTTACTGCAAGCATGTGACTTTCCTTGGGATTACTTTGATATCTCGCTGCTTGGCATGTGGCGAAAACAATATCAGGCCTTGTCGCGGTCAAGTACAACAGACTTCCGATAATTTTCCTATATTCTGTGATATTAACTGCCTTGCCATCCTCATCTTTTGATAATTTAATCCGGGCAGCAACCGGAGTCTTAATTTCCTTGGAATTATCTATTCCAACCCTTCTTAGAACCTCCTTGGCATATTTGGATTGAGAAATGAAAGTTCCATTCCTTCCTTGTGTCACTTGTAGACCAAGGAAAAACGTTAGCTCTCCAATCATTGACATTTCAAACTCATTTTTCATGAATTTGGAAAACTGTCTGCACTGAGCTTCATCTGATCCGCCAAAAATTATGTCATCGACATACACTAGCACCATCATCCTTTGATTACTATCATTGCTGAAATAGAGGTTGTAGTCAACTCCTCCACGCTGGAATCCAAGCTTCTTCAAGTACTGATCAAGCCTTGAGTACCATTCCCTTGGTGCTTGTTTCAGCCCATACAACGCCTTCTTCAGCCTACAAACTTTGTTCTCATCCTCATGAATGAGAAAACCATCTGGCTGTTCAATATACACCTCTTCTTCCAGAACCCCATTCAGGAATGCGGATTTGACATCCATCTGTAACACTTTGAACTTTCTTTGCACTGCTATGGCCAAAAATAATCTGATTGTCTCCAGCCTTGCAACCTGTGCAAATGTCTCATCAACATCTATTCCCTCTATCTGAGAGTATCCCTTGCACACTAGTCGTGATTTCTTCCGAATCACTGTGCCATCTTCATTCAACTTGTTGCGATAGACCCATTTAGTCCCGATGACATTCTTGTTTACTGGCCTCGAAACAATCTCCCATGTCTGGTTCTTCTCAATCTGATCAAGCTCTTCGTTCATGGCCTGAACCCAGTTTTCATCTTCAGCTGCATTAGAAAAACATTTCGGCTCCACTTGAGACAAAAACGATGCTTGCTGTGATGATTTCATTCTTCGAGTCTGAACTGGAGCTGTTTGATCACCAATGATATTCTTCCTATCAATTTCAGCTCGATTCTTTGGCTTTCTCACAGACACCGACTTGACACTTTCCTCTTCATCATCAGTATCTTCTTCTGAGTCAGCTTCTGCCACTTCTTCTCCCCCTGGGTTGCTTACCTCATCATCACTTTCATCCAGGAACTGTTCACTGGATCGTTGAGTATTCTGCTCATTTTCAACTATAGTGACATCATTGCTTTCAATGATTTTCCCAGCCTTTTATTGAAACATTTATACGCTTTTCTATTCCCGGAATAGCCAAGGAATATCCCTTCATCTCCTCGTGCCTCAAACTTCCTATGATGTTATTTGTTGAGAATGAAACACTTACTTCCAAAGATTCGAAAGTACTTCAACATTGGCTTCTTTCCGTACCACAGTTCATACGGAGTCTTCCCTTGCTTCGGACATAACAGGGACCTGTTTGAAACATAGACCGATGTCAAAACTGCTTCCTTCCAAAATTTCTTTGAGAGTTATTGGCTTTTTCGTCCCAGGGGCCCGGTTGGTTTTTAAGGCAAAACCAACCCGACCGTACTTCACCTGCGCCCAAACCCCGGGCGGAGTGATCCAAAAGATCCGTCTCACTAAGAGGAAACTAACAAAGCTGACGGTACGTCAATCGGACGTTCGTAGCTCAAGATATGAGCGTTTCCGCTCCAATGGCCCGGTTTGTTTCGTGTACGAACCAACCCTGCCAAACCCAAAGTATTCTGAAACCTTGAGTGAGACAAACCAAAACGACCGTGTCGCTCCAAAGATTGTGTTGCCGCTGACGGCGAGTCGTTTGGAGGCCCCTAGCTCAAGTTACGGGCGTTTGAACGAAAGTCGTCCGAAGACGGGGGGTCCGGGCCCGGGCCGACCCGGCCCGACCCCCCCTGGTTGTCCCGAACCGGGTCGGACCGGGGCCGGTCCGGCTCGGCTCGGCCGAGCGGCCGAGCGGCCGTCGCAGTGGAAAGCCGCCGCCCCGCGTGACACCCCCACGGCACCCGCGGGGTGTCGGCCAGACAGCCGGACGCGCCGCCTGACAACCCCGCGGCACATGCGGGGTGTCACGCCGGGCACCCGCGGCACCCGCGGGGTGCCGCACTGGACACCCGCGGGGTGCCGCGCTGGACACCCGCGGTGTTAGGTCCACTAGGATGGATACCCTGAGAGGGGGGGTGAATCAGGGTATGACTAATTAAAAATTAATGCCCGTTCTGATCTTGTTTCGCTGTTAAGAAAAACACTCTTCTCTCTTTTTCCTGCTGCACGATATAAAGAGAATGTAAAGCAAGCACAGGACACAGCAATTTTACTTGGTTCACTGCTAAGGGCTACGTCCAAGGAGCATACGCCGACAGGTTTCCGGTCATACCAAATTCCACTAATCTTCACTAGCTGTGGATTACAAGGTTCGGGCTAGATCAATTCTGTGCCCAGGCTCACTGCCTTTACAATGTTTTAGGGTCAGCCCACTGCTTTCCCAAGGGTCACTCCCTGTTTCTCTCTCTCTGGCTCGCTGTCGGTGGAGAGGATCACCTTCTTCCTCTTCCTAAGCTCACTGCTCTTGGATGGAATCCACTCACAGTTTATAGACCTGTAGGTCTCTTCATTTTCATGAAAGAATGCATCTCCTCTTGTATGTAGATGCTCTGTTGAAGTTTAACTTTCACCCGTTGATGAATATATCTTCGCACCGAAGGTATCGGCCAAACTTCCAGCTTCCACGCAGCCCGAAAAACACTGCTGGAACAAACCTTACTTGGCGCGCAAGTCAACCTCGGCGCGCAAGTATCGGCGCGCAAGTCACTACGGGCGCGCAAGTCACTACGGGCGCGCAAGTCTTCCTCAGACACTTGCGCGACACAACCTTCCTCAACTCCAAACTTGCGCGACTCTCTTCCTTTTACGCCCAAACAAATATTGGCGCGTAACTGCCAACCGGCGCGCAACTTCTAACACCGGCGCACAACTTCAACCACTGGCGCGCAAGTCCCACCTGCGCGACCACACACACCACTTGCGCGACCACCACACCTGCGCGACGGGAGCTCTCGTCTTGAAATCCGGTGAGAAATGAGGAGGGGTGGTCCAGTATTTATAGGCAATCTGACCACCCTGCGCGACGGCGCGCAAGTCACCTGCGCGACCCAATCTTGGCGCGCAAGCCTTCTCTCCTTTTAGACACTTGCGTGACCAACTCCCAAACTTGCGCGAACCTAGTTACTTAGCCATATTTTGATCTTCTGATCTTGAAAAACATATGGGGCGCAAGTTTCCTATACTCCAAGTCCACGGCGCGCATGTCCCTTTGCCAAAAACACTTTTCTTCATTTGCCGATTTTCAGGCCCAAAAATTTGGAAAACACTGGAAAACGGTGCCACCTTTTATCTGTTCTTTTGTACCGCCTCCAGATCATCCATTCCTTTTATCGACGTTCTAGAATCAAACATGGATCGTTGACCTCAGCTCTGGAACTCGACATTCCACCATGAAATCCTCTTTGTCAACAATCACAACTCAGATGTCCACTTTGTCAACAAACACAATCACCTCAGAAATATTTCAATGATTCCTTGAGGGATTTTTTCCCAACACGCGGGGTGCCGCGTGACAACCCCGCGGCACCCGCGGGGTGTCGCGCTGGACACCCGCGGCACCCGCGGGGTGTCGCCCTGGACACCCGCGGCACCCGCGGGGTGTCGCCCTGGACACCCGCGGCACCCGCGGGGTGTCGCCCTGGACACTCGCGGGGTGCCGCCGCCTCCGGCCACCGGAGTCGCTCCGGTGGCCCATTTTCCTTCCCATCTACGCCGTTGTTCCTCCCTGGTTCCGTTCTTTACTGTGGGATCATCAAACATCCGTTGCAGCACGTTCCGTCGTCGCCCGCCAAATCCGCAAAACACGAAGAACGGCGGAGGGTTGTCGGGCCGTGTTCGTTTGACCCGCACCCTCCGCGATAGATAAAAGCAACGGGAGAAATTGTTCAACACATGAACCGACAATTTTAATAAAATAAAATTGTTCATTTGAAACTGGTTCTTTGAGTTTTAAGGAACGTTCACGGGAATATAAAGAGGGGTATTCCAAAATTATAAAATCACTACCTCGGAGTCGTCGCGCGTGACCGTTCTTCGCGGAATTGTTTGTCGTAGAAGAGGGGGGATCGTCGTGTCGTCGCGGGAAGGCGTCGCGTCGTCGCGGAACACGGCATTGAGTCGGCGAACTCAAGAAGCCGATCAAAGACCCGTCGCGGAGGAAGAGGCGTCACAGAAGAACGGTGTCAGCGTCGCGGATCACGGCGTCGCGTCGTCGATTTCCAGGTTCGGCGTTCTTCGTATTCTTCGCATTCTTCACGTTCTTCGCGAAGGAGGAAGAAGATACAGGGATTCTGTCTCAACGAGAAATCCTCCAAAAAAAGATAGGTTGGTCTTATTTTATTATTATGCTAACACACGAAAGGGGGGGTAAGAAACGATTGAATTAATTCGTTGAATTAATTCAACGAAAGAAACATGCCATTTAATTCACGAAAGAAACAGCCCATTTAATTCACGAAAGAAACAGCCCAATTAAATGGTCTATTAAGATTTTAAGAAACGCGTCAGTTGACTTTCATTAAGACGGGTTTTCACGGGTGCGTTTCTTAGCGGAAAGAAACAGCGGGGCTCGTGCGGGCCCCACCTCAAAAATATCCTACCAATGGGTAGGATATTTCTGGATAGCATCCTATCCAGTTCAACTCAATTCAAGCCACCTTTAAGTGGCTTCAAGTGGCTTCCAAGTGGCTTAAGCGAAATAAAATAATGTTGTCGCAAAATTATTTTATTTCTTAACTTTAAGCCTGAAAATTAAAAACCACACCCGAGCAAACGCAACTCCGAAAGAGGTGTTTCTAAGCAAAAAACGGCACTGCGATTCCATCGGTGCCCTCAGAATTTGATTCCATGCACCGGTTCAAAAGTTAGAAAAACCCGCTCCATTCGTTCACTGAACGTACCCGAGCCAAACTTCGGAAAATGATTCCGGGCACACCGGGCCTCAGAATCAGGCACCGTCAGAAACTGCGTTCTTGTAAAATTCCAAAGAAAATTAAGAAAAAAAAATTCCCTTGAATTTTACGGGTCTTTACATTACTCCCACCACAGGGCTTTACGTCCCCGTAAAGCTTCACCACAAACTAGGGATACAAAGGCGGTACTGAGCACGAATCTGAGCCTCCCACTCCCAAGTGCTCTCCTGGAGGTCCCCGAGCTGCCAAAGAAAGTGCACAAGAGGAATCGACCGTCCTCCTAGGATCCGCTCCTATCGATCCTCAATCCCCACAGGAAACTCCGTAAAAGTCACCTCATCATCAATGACCAGGTCCCCATGGTCAATGATTTGTGTCGGGTCGTGCACGTATCTCCTCCACTGAGATACGTGGAACCGTTGTGCACCTAGTGCAACTGAGGTGGATAGACCAAGTGGTAAACCATCCCGCCTACCCAGCTGATGACCTAGAAAGGTACGTTGAACCTCGGAGATAACTTGCCGCCTTGGCCACATCTCTGTAACCCTCGTCGAGGTGAGACTCGTATAAGGACGTGATCGTCATCCACGTACTCCAAAGGTCTCCAATTCTTGCTGGAACTGAAACTCAAAACGACTACTACCACGAGAGATTCCAACCAGAACTCTCGCCTCGAGGGTCTGACCACACCGTCGGCGTAAGTGTGATTATCGAGTCTCCTCTCAAGGTATCTCCAGACGTGAGGGTCAAGTCCATGTCTTACCGAAAACTCTAGGTCTGGGACAAGATTCATGAAAGTGAGGAATGATTCATATCAACATCTGTTACTACATCAGCTAGTAGTGGACACAGACTGTCCCTTGAATCATTTCTAGAGCCATTGGGTCACACTTATGGACCGCATGCAGCCGCATTCTTCCACCGCCCTCCAGCTCCCTGAGCCTGGCGGGAATAACTAAGGCGGGTGGTTGTACCATGTTAGGATGTACACCACCTCATGCTGCTCTCCTAGCTTTGCCTCCACGTCTGCCGCTTCGCAGACTCATCTCTATTTAAAGCTACCTCTTCTTGAAACATTTAACACGCCCGACTCTCTAAGACTGGCACTGGTTTCTTGTTTCTTACTGCACTATGCAGTCTTCATCCGCTCCTGGATGAACTACACCTCCTTTGAATATGATCTGGAAGAGCTGCTAAAATTTCTCCTTTGCTGAAAAGAGAAACCCGGTCTCATCCCCTCTCTAGATGAACCACGCCCATTGCCTAATACAGTCAATTGTGTCATGAAGGATGCATTCATTCCATGGATGACGTCGTAAGGCCTCGACGTAACTACTAAGAGATCCAACTGTCACTCTCGCCTCCAAGGGTCAAGTCACACTGTCGGCATCAGTGTGAGGTCACTGGGTCTCCTCCAGTAGGAATTTCGAAAGTGAGGGTCAAGTCAATAGTCTTAACCAGGACCACTTAGTAACATCACAAAAGAGGACAGGAAAGCAAACATCACAAGATAAGTGTATTTATTTTATTGCAGCTCATGGTACAAAGACACAAAAAACAACATCAACATGGAACTAGAAGTACAAGAGACGTATCCACTAGTTCTGCTCCTGTCCACCTGCTCTAGGAGCTCTACTTCCTTGTCCACTGCTCTACTGTCGCTCAAGCATTCGTCGCTGCCTCTGCCTCGGTGGCTCCTCAAAAGCCTATGGGTCAACTGTTCGAGGAGTCGGACAGTCACGTGCCAGGTGCCCCTTTCCACCGCACGAGTAACACAGTCTTCTTCTGGCATGCCTGGCTCTGACCCCACCCCGGGTGCCCCGCACCACCGGTCCTAAAACACGAGATCGCCCAACTGCTGGTCTGGTCCTCCTGGACCTCTGCATCATCTGTCTACTGCCCACAAATGACTCGGCTTCTGATCGAAAAACACGCGGCAAATGCAGCAGCTCCTGAACACGCTCGGGGTGTAGAGCTACTGGCACAAACTCCACCCTGAAGAAGGTCTCGATGTCTTCTCATGTGAAAGCCATCCCATCGCAAAACTGGAACATGTGGCTCCACCACCTGCCTGCTGCTGCCTGAAGAAGGATGGAAGAAAAGGTCACCATGAAGTCTGATGGCATCCCCACTAGCCTGAAGACTCCCACCACAGCCTCCAGCCAATCCTCAGCAGCCTGCGGGTCCGTCTCTCCCCCGATCCTGGATGGCCTCTGGCGCTGGAACTCATGCAGTGCGCTCAAGTAGCGGGCATCGCCTACTGTTGGGGCTGGTGGCATCGGTGGCCCAACGTATGGTAGTACCGCTGGCGCCTCCGCTGGTGCCTCAACTGCAAGAGGGCCCTGAACCGAAGCCTCGTCACTCGACAGGCTGTCAGCACACACATCCCTCTGAGATCTAGCTGGTCATTCGAGAAAAGGCATCCTGACAGAAACAACGTAACACGGTCAAACGATTATACCTGGTGAGCTGACCTGGTTTTAGCTGTTTTATGGGGGAACCTTTGAAAACTCACACACAAACCGTGTTTTCGTACACAAAGTCAAAAATCAGTTGCAAGGGTCCTGGTGTATGGATATGTCGGCCACCCGCACCAACACTGGACTCCCTGAACTGAAAACCACACTCGTTACCCTTAACACTATTGCTTCACAGAAAAAAAGATCAGAGTCCGGGGTAGAACCGACCACCTTTGATACCAATTTGTCACGACCCGTCCTCGGGGCCCGTGCCGTGACTACCCCAAGCCCGCCTTCCATAGGCCAGGGGCTGGCGACTAGCACCAAAGGCGTAAATCCCGATAACTGGGAAGGCATTGCCTTTAAAAAAGTAACAAAACACCATAGAGTACAAGCGGAAGTAAAACACTAAGTACAAAAAGAAGTGCTGAAAAGTAAATGGGCCAGAATACAAACCCAAAAGAAAGTACAACTACAACTGAACAAAATACAACAGAAAAAGACAACAGCTGGAGGGTCGGAAGCGGCTTCTGGTTCATCCTCCTCGGATCCTACCTGAAGGGTAGGTATAGATGGCGTAGCTCATGGATCGTCCACCACGAATCCTACCTGAAGGGTAGGTACAGATCGCCTCCACAGTGCTCTCGTCCGTCGACCTCCTCCGAGTGTCGTCTCGCCGTGAAGTCCACCTCCGGACACTGACTCGTCGTGTAGTCCACCTCCGGGTACCGTCCAGTCCTCGAACACTCGGCCTCCGTCAGCACTGCCTGTCGTCTGTAACCAACACAACGAGGTGCGGGCATAGCCCGTGCAGGGGTGAGTATAACAACACTCAGTAGGGACCCCGAGACCCTCAAGGTCTCACTAAACCAACAAAGATAACCACAAAGAAGATCTCAACAGATAACCTATACTTAGGTATATGCCCATACATATACCTAAGTTATCATGTAACCCATCTCAATCATGAGGAAAGACAAGGATCATGAGATCAACGGATAACCACTACCCAGGTATATGCCCATACATATACCTACGTTATCAAGTAATCCATCTCAATCATGAGGAAACACAAAGGTCAAAAGTCTCAGCTCAAACCAGGATTTTCATTACCGAAACTGTAACTACTGAAGAGCTCCGTCTCTAGAGTGTACAGTGGTCCTGTCACGACTCCGAGGTACTGCTCACTAACCTAAGACTGCTGAGGTACTCCTCTTGTCGAGTACCGCGGGCCAGCCACCCTAACACAGTATTGCTTCCCGCCGAGGTATGTCACTCAAACATAGTAGTGCACACCCCCTAGTAGCCTGCAGAGGTACTCTCAGGATGAGTACCGTGGGTCTGCACTATCACACAGGTAGTGCTCCGTCCGCCATGGGTCTGCACCCAAACAAAGTATTGCTCCATCCACTGGGCTAGTCGACTCACTCCAAGTCGAGTCGGTCAAGCAGTCATCAGGTCTCAGTCGGCTAGACGGTCTCCGTACTCCGCACGCTCGTCTCTGGGAGGGTCCGCTCCACGAGCTGCAAGTCGATACTCCATGTTTCTCAAGGTCCCACGAAGAAGTAACTCAAAGGACCGCCTCGTCACAGGGGTCTCAACGCAACAGACGGTGCGTCGATCGGACGCCCGGTCTGTGAGTTATTAGCCTTTTCGTCCCAGGGGCCCGGTTGGTTTCATTAACGAACCAAACCCAGCCGTATCTCAACTGTACCCCGAGCTCTCATAGGGTATACTCATAGGGACCGTTTCTCAACGTGATCGTCAACGCCACTGACGGTTCTTGAAACGGACGTCATGTCTGAAAGATATCAGCTTTTCCGTTCCAGGGGCCCGGTTGGATTTCGGGTGCGATCCAACCCGGACACTACCAACTGTATCCAAAACTCGGGCTAAGGATGCCAAAAGTTCCGTATCATCAACAAGAACTCAATGCAACAGACGGCGCGTCAATCGGACGCCCGGTCTGAGAGTTATTGGCTTTTTCGTCCTAGGGGCCCGGTTGGTTTTTAAGGCAAAACCAACCCGACCGTACTCCACCTACGCCCAAATCCCGGGCGGAGTGAGCCAAAAGATCTATCTCACTAAGAGGAAACTAACAAAGATGACGGTACGTCAATTGGACGTCCGTAGCTCAAGATATGAGTGTTTCCGCTCCGAGGGCCCGGTTGGTTTCATGTACGAACCAACCCGGCCAAACCCAAAGTATTCTGAAACCTTGAGTGAGAGAAACCGAAACGACCGTGTCCCTCCAAGGATTGCGTTTCCGCTGACGGCGAGTCGTTTGGAGGCTCGTAGCTCAAGTTACGGGCGTTTGAATGAAAGTCGTCCGAAGACGGGGGGTCCGGGCCCGGGCCGACCCGGCCCGACCCCCCCTAGTTGGCCCGAACTGGGTCGGGTCCGACCCGGTTGGCCCGGCCCGGCCTGGCCAGGGCCGGTCCGGCTCGGCTCGGCCGAGCGGCCGAGCGGCCGTCGTGGGGGAAAGTCGTCGTCCCGCGCGACACCCCCGCGGCACCCGCGGGGTGTCGGCCAGACAGCCGGAGGCACCGCGTGACAACCCCGCGGCACCCGCGGGGTGTCGCGCTGGACACCCGCGGCACCCGCGGGGTGCCGCGCTGGACACCCGCGGGGTGCCGCGTGACAACCCCGCGGCACCCGCGAGGTGTCGTGCTGGACACCCGCGGCACCCGCGGGGTGTCGCCTCGGACACCCGCGGGGTGGCGCGCTGGACAGCCGCGGGGTGTCGCCCTGGACACCCGCGGCACCCGCGGGGTGTCGCCCTGGACACCCGCGGCACCCGCGGGGTGTCGCCCTGGACACCCGCGGCACCCGCGGGGTGTCGCCCTGGACACCCGCGGGGTGCCGCCGCCTCCGGCTGCCAGCGCCACCGCGCCGGCGACCAGCCCCGCCACCGGCTTCCGCGGGCCGCCGGAGTCGCTCCGGTGGCCCGTTTTCCTTCCCGTCTGCGCCGTTGTTCTCCCGGGTTCCGTTCTTTACTGCGGGATCATCAAACATCCGTTGTAGCACGTTCCGTCGTCGCCCGCCAAATCCACAATACACGAAGAACGGTGGAGGGTTGCCGGGCCGTGTTCGTTTGACCCGCACCCTCCGCGTTAGATAAAAGCAACGGGAGAAATTGTTCAACACATGAACCGACAATTTTAATAAAATAAAATTGTTCATTTGAAACCGGTTCTTTGAGTTTTAAGGAACGTTCACGGGAATATAAAGAGGGGTATTCCAAAATTATAAAATCCCTTCCTCAGAGTCGTCGCGCGTGACCGTTCTTCGCGGAATTGTTTGTCGCGGAAGAGGGGGGATCGTCGCGTCGTCGCGGGAAGGCGTCCCGTCGTCACAGAACACGGCGTTGAGTCGACGAACTCAAGCATCCGATCGAAGACCCGTCACGGAGGAAGAGACGTTGCAGAAGAACGTTGTCGGCGTCGCGGATCACGGCGTCGCGTCGTCGATTTCCGGGTTCGGCGTTCTTCGCGTTCTTCGTGTTCTTCGTGAAGGAGGAAGATGATACAAGGATTCTGTCTCGACGAGAAATCCTCCAAAAAAAGATAGGTTGGTCTTATTTTATTATTATGCCATCACACGAAAGGGGGGGTAAGAAAAGATTGAATTAATTCGTTAAATTAATTCAACGAAAGAAACAGGCCATTTAATTCACGAAAGAAACAGCCCATTTAATTCACGAAAGAAACATCCCAATTAAATGGTCTGTTAAGATTTTAAGAAATGCGTCAGTTGAGTTTCATTAAGACGGGTTTTCACAGGTGCGTTTCTTAGCGGAAAGAAATGGCGGGGCTCGTGCGGTCCCCACCTCACAAATATCCTACCAAGGGGTAGGATATTTATGGATAGCATCCTATCCAGT
This sequence comes from Viscum album, assembly GCA_963277665.1. NCBI lineage: Eukaryota > Viridiplantae > Streptophyta > Magnoliopsida > Santalales > Viscaceae > Viscum > Viscum album. Next base: position 953,758,559 of record OY728148.1, on the reverse strand, counting down.
TCAACTCAGTTCAAGCCGCCTTTAAGTGCCTTCAAGTGGCTTCCAAGTGGCTTAATCAAAATAAAATAAAGTTGTCGCAAAATTATTTTATTTCTTAACTTTATGCCCGAAAATTAAAAACCACACCCGAGCAAACGCAACTCCGGAAGAGGCGTTTCTAAGAAAATATCGGCGCTGCGATTCCATCGGTGCCCTCATAATTCGATTCCGAGCACCGGTTCAAAAGTTAGAAAAACCCGCTCGTCCGTTCACCGAACGTACCCGAGCCAAACTTCGGAAAATGATTCCGCGCACACCGGGCCTCGGAATCAGGCGCCGTCAGAAACTGCGTTCTTGTAAAATTCCAAAGAAAATTAAGAAAAAAAAATTTCCTTGAATTTTACGGGTATTTACAAGAATGTCTATGTTTCTATTCATTAATTCAAAACTAAATGACTGTGTTACCATTCATACCTTACTCATTAGAATAATCTAGTTTACATTCTCTATTTCACAACTAAATGGCCACGTTACCATTCATACCTTACACATTATAATGACCATGTTCCTGTTATTTAATTTGCAACTAAATAAACATGTTACCATTCTTAACACATAATTAATTCTATAATTAATTATCCACATCAATTATATTACTAGTTCCACAATTAGTTAAAAATAACAATTCCATTAGTTAATTCAAAATTTAACTAATAGCATAAATTACATTATTTAATTCAAAAAATAATTAATCACATAAAATACATTAATTCATTCCAAAATTAATTAATCACATAAATTATATTTGTAATCTCTATAATTAATCAACCACACAAATTTTATTACTAATTCAATAATTAGTTTATCACATAAATCCCCTTAATTAATTTTCTAACTAATTAAGAATGTAAATCCCATTAATAAATTATTCAATTAATTAATCAATATCCATAAACTAAAAATCACATAATTAATTCCATAATTAATTATATCAATCACAATCTCAATAGATCATAATTATTTCCACAATTAAATATCTCAATCCGAAAATCTTAATATCTCATAAATAATTCTACAATTAAGTATCTCAATCTATAATTCCAAAAATACCCAATTTCTGATCTCCTCAATCAATTAATTCAAAAAATTAATTAATTCAATTAAGCACATAATTTCTAATCATATAATAGAAATTATATAATTAAATACATGTAATTTAAATAAATACATTGATATTTGAATTATAGACAACCTACCTCAATTCGTTGATGAGCGATCACCCAATGAAAATCCTCATAATTTGTGTAGCACAATTATATAGAATGAGATTCAAATTTAAATCCCTAAATCAAGATCACATCAATAAAGATCTATTAAATATAGATATAGATCTACAATACTAGATCCATATCCCCAAAAACATGTCTATAGCCAATCAAAATAGGAATAATACCCCATTTCTAGAATCGGATAATAAAGGATAAGGAATAAGAAACCAAGCAAGGTAAGATCCTCTGATAGGGAGGGGTGAAGATCTTCAATCTAGGATTTAAATAAAAAATTAAAAAGGTTGTTAAGTCTTTTAATCCATAAAGTATTCTCCAATATCATGAAATATTATCCTGGGATAAATGAGGATCAAATAGGAGTTAAATGGGGGTTTTTGTGATTAAAAATCTAATTTTTTGGTGATTTAAAAATTCATGCACAGTTAGTTGGGAAGGGGAGAACGATTTCTCCTAAATGTGTACCTAAATGTGAACCTCTATTATGGGGGTTCATAGTTTCTCATAATAGGTTGTACATATTGACAAACCATGTGTCAACCACGTAATTCCTCTCTGTCCAAGGTTGCATGGTTTGCTGGACAGGGGCGCACGATTAAGGAAAATTGTGATCCAACAATACACTACCCTTCTCCCTTCAAATTTTCTCAATTTTTCCCAAAAGAAAACCCCAAGGTAAAACCCAACCCAAGTACCTTGAAATAAGGAAAAAATAAATACCTGAAATTGAGACCAAGTCATCTTCAGTAAAGGTCGGTATCTTACAATCTCACCACCATATAACATCTTATCCTTGATCTGCACTCCAAAGAATCTCTATGATTTTGAGTCAAAAAGATTAGGACAATGATCCCACATACCTTCTTTTCATTCCCAGGTCTCCTCCCACACATTCCCATGTTTCCACAATACACAAACTATAGGCATTGTCTTTCCCCGCTACACTTTCTCACTGCGATTAAACACACGTATTATATGATCATCAAAAGAAAAATCTATCTCAATCACAACATCATCCATATTGATCACATTAGAAGTTTTGGGGTTATACCAACCTAGTTTTGACACATAGAAAACATCATACATGGAACTGTGTCTCTGTGGAAGAGCCAATTGGTACACCACTAGATTGATTCTCTCCACCACCTCAAATGGTCCAAAAAACATGGGTGCCCACTTGCCCTGTCTCTGTATTCCATAGTGATTGAATCTAGGAAACACCAAAATGAATACATCATCAACCTCTATAAACTATAGGTGTCATTTATTTCTATCATTGCATGACTTCTATCTACCTTGAGTCATATCCATATATTTCTGAATCAACTATACATGCTCTAATGTGTCCTAAACACGACTCGAACCCAACAACTTAGACTCACTTACCTCCATCCGGACTAGAGGTGGTATTCATGGCCTACTATAAAGAGACTCACGTGGTTCCATCTAAATATTTTCCCAATAATTATTGGTATGTGTGATCTCCACTAGTGCTAGTTTATTCTCCCAAGTCCTACTAAAGTTTAGAACACAATCTCACAACATATCCTCAAGCACTTGTATTGTATGCTATGACCACCCATCTATCAGTGGGTGGAAATTAATACTCAATAAAACCTACATTCCAGGAACCTTCTACAATCCCTATAATAATCATGAAGTAAAACACAAGTTTCATTCTGAAAAATTATTCTGTGGCACCTCGTGCAGACAGACTATCACCCAAACATACAAATATACCAACTAATCCACTGAAAATGTATCCCATATATTCAATAAATTCACTACCTTTTCAGTCTATCCACAATAACCCAAATATAATTATTCTTCAAATGAATCCTCGGGAGAGCCAACACAAACTCCATGGTCACTTTGTTCCACTTCCATTATATAATGGCCAACGACTATAGTAAACCTATAGGCCATTAATGCTCGGCATTCACCTACTGATAGGTTTAGAATCGTGTCACAAACCTTACTATTTTCTAATTTCATTTCCAACCATCAAAACCATCTTTTTAGTTCACGGTGCATTTTGTCCACACCTGGATGTACCACCCACTTCGAGGCATGAAACTCACACATCAGCTTGTGTCACATTCTTTGAGGTATGACAACCTGATTCCTGACATAGATGACATCATCCCCATATATGCTCCAATTAGAACGTGACTCCCCACCTTCAAGGTTTTCCCTCAAGGTAAAACATTATAAATCCACAAAATTCCTACATTAGATCTATCTCAAAAATGTATACTCCAATGAAACTATTATGAGAGTCATCTAATCCTAACTCTATTAAACCACAATGTGTATCTCATCCAGTAAAACCATCATCTTCCACTCAGCACTAGACTCCTGAAACACTTGAGCTTGATTCTTCCTACTCAAAGCATCATCATCAATGTTCCCCTTTCCAGGCATATATGTTGGCTCAAAATTGAATGGCTGCATATACTCAACCCAGCTCTGTTATCAATTTATTCAAGTCTCACTATAAAAATATGTACTTTAATCTCTTGTGATCAATATACATAGTTAAAAAATTTCCCAATAGATAACGTCCCCAACACATTAAACCATAAAATATTATAGCCAACTTGAGGTCATATGAAGGGTAGTTCGGTTCATGGGGACTCAACTTCAAAGACCCATAAACCACGAATTGATCTCCTTGCATCAACACAACCCCAATTACAATCCGAGAAGTGTCACAATACACTGTGTACTTCTCACCTTGCTCAAGTAGGATCAATATTGGTACTCATGCCAAAATCATATTCATCTCCTAGAAAGAATTATCACAATCTTATGACCAATAAAACATTAACCCTTTTTTGGTCAAGCCCATCAGCAATGTTTCCAATCGGTAAATGTCCTAAATGAACCTATAATAATATTCAAGAAATTCCTAGAAATCTATGGATATCAAACATGCTCTTGGGATGCTCTCAGGAAACCACTTTCTGAATCCTCTCTAGATTTACCAACCCACATTCCTCTGAGATGATGCTACCCAAGAATTGTACCTAATCGATCCAAAAATTGTACTTATATATCTTGATATATAGCCAATGGTATATTAGTGTACTTAGGATGATATAAAGATGTTGGTCATAATAATCATGTGTCTTGGAGTGCACCAAGATGTCTTCCACAAACACTACCACAAACTGATCTAGGTACAGATTAAATATTTTGTTCATTGAGTCCAGAAACATTACTGGTGTGTTCGTCAACCCAAGAAATATTATGATGAAATCATACAGTCCATACCTAGTTCTAAATTCATCTCTTGGTATATAAGAAGTCTGAACTCTCAGTGTAGGAAACCCTTATCATAAGTCAATATATGATAACAGACAAGCTCCTCTCAACTGGTCAAATAGGTCATCGATGTGGGGGAGAGGATATAGGTTCTTCACCATCATCTGATTCTACTTTCGGTAATCAACACATAAGCATAAACTTCTATCAGCCGTCTTTTCAAACAACACTAGTAAACCCCAAGGTGTCATACTGAGATAAATAAATACATTATCCTCTATGTCCTCCAGCCGAGTCTTGTGCTCTTGAATATCTTCTGATGCCATTCTATATTGTGGAATAGAAATCTTCTCTTCCCCCGGTATAAACTCAATGCTAAATTCCACATCTCTCTCAGGTGGAATCACTTATAAATATTAAGTAAACACATCCTACAACCAATACACTATGTGTGGAAATACATCTCATTTTACACCTTCATCATCCATAAATAAACGTGAAACCTGGGTTGTGATCTCTCTTATTTGATTACTAATTGGCCCTACTCGGAACACCTCGATATCCCACACTCCATAGTGAATATATTTGTAACCCTTAGGAGATGTAATGGTCAATCTCTTATGGTAAAATCAATGTGGGGACAATATGATATTAACCATTCCATACCCATAATTAGTTCAAATCCTAACTTGTCTATGATAAAAATATCCCATAGAAATCGATACAACTCAACCTCAAGAATACACCTCTTGGACAAAAAAATGTCTCTTGACCAAACACCCTGAGGTGCGTTTGTCGTCAACACCCCACTCATGAACTCCATCACGAGGAATAAACCATTAACAAGTTTTGTAGAAATAAAGGAATGATAGGCACCGATATCAAATAAGGGACTATATATCATAGAAGCTATAAAAATAGTACATCTCACTGTCCATGGTCCAGCCTTGATATCCACAAATGTAGGGTGAATAGAATGCAACGGTCTTACCCCACTTCCCCGTGATGCAGTCTAAGTCCCCTGTGCTGCACTACTCTACTAATATGAGTGATCTTACCCTAAATATCTACATACACTACCTTTACCACCTTGTCCAGTAGAACTACAGATGAAATAATGATATGGTTTCGAATATCCTCTTCCTACACTCTGATTCTAACTAGCTATACCCTTACTACTCATCTATCGCTGGGTCCTGTAGAACTTTTGTAGATGTTCCATATTTCTGAAAGACTATAACTATATTGGAGGTTGAGGTAACTATATTCAATAGTTTCTTAATCTACCACACTGGTGATAGATCACTTGATTAAAGTCCTATGCAACTTATCCCTCATTTTAGGTACTCTATTTCCCACTGCCCTGGTTGATGTTTTCATAGCAATGATTCATACTCTCAGAAGTTGTACCTTCTAATCATCCAAATGGAACCACCTTTCCTACACGGGAAGCCTCTTCAGGTTACCCATATCTATGAGATCCTTATCCACCACCTCTGCAAACTCCTTTGACTAAAAGTGGTTAACTTGGGACTTAATCTCACATTTAAGCCCATCCTAAAAATGTCTCGCAGTAGTTATCTCATCCACATACAATGCTGGAGAAAAGTGTTGCAAATGTGTAAAGTGTCCAACATATTATATCACATAAATACTCCCCCAAGTCATCCTCATGAACTCAGCTACTCTCTCCTACCTCAGTATCTCTGGATAGAAGTTCTCTAGAAACTTATCCAACAGTTCCTTCAATAACATACCATTGTACTATACAGTCCACACCTGAACATACCACTACTGATTCACTGATCCCCAAATCATGTAAACAGCCAACATGAGCATCCTATCTACAAGAGTGTCAATGTGGTCAATTATAGTCTTGATGGACACACCCCAGAAATCATCTCTCTCAGGTCCACCCTCTCTAATAAAACCAGGAGGGTGGTGAATTTGTAACTACATTTTTAGATCAAACGTACTCTTCACAACCAACCCTGGGTCTCTTCCCATGAATTTAATGAAGTGGGAAATGTTCTCTTGGAACTGCTCCCTGAATTCATCACCTGACACAATTGGTGCCTTAGTTCCTACTTCTGGTAGATCATCTCCAGCCATATCCTCATGTTATCCTCCTAATAAGCGCAGTCATAGAGAAATATCTATACCATTAAAAATAGGTACCTTAGGACACCTTTTACAAAATTAACACATTTAAGGTAAATTAAAATATTCCACAACAAGTAATTTCCCCAAACCCTACCGCATTGTCAAAACCGAGGTGTTATCACTACCTTTAATAATCATACTCCTTGGTCCATGATAACAAGGGTAAAAACATTCTAATTATTCAAGTTTCACATTTTGACACCCATTTATTCTCATCTTACCTCATTCTAAAATCTTTATCAATTTCATGTTAGGTTCCATTTTCATTTCAATTTCACATGCAAGGAAAAACAGTTCATGTTCAATAACTTACCCATAACCCATTTTTTTATGTGTGCCTAAAATGATGCATGTCACAATAACCCTAAGTTCCTAGAATGATTCATGTAACTCAAATCTTGTTCCATACTGGTTCACGAGTCAAAACATCAAAAAAATTAACATCAATAATCACAATACACAACAACTGTGTCACCCAAGTAGAAATAATATTCAACTGTAATAGAAAATAGGAATAACAACAATCCCACCATGGGTACTTGAGTTCTCCCCCATACATGGGTTAGCTACTCCCATGAATGAGATCATAAACAAGGCCCGACTCTTTCTTGTTTCATGTCTACCTTTACCAAATAGTAATAAAAAATAAAAGAAAAATGGACTTTGATACCACTTTGTAATGTCCAGACCTAGGTGCGACACAACGGTGCCTCGAGTCGGTCAGTCACATGACTCCAGGTGTGCCTCCCCGTATGTTAGAGGTTACCGAATAGAAGTGAGGGTATGAAATATTGATAATGAGGAGACTATACCCCCTTTTATTAGATTAAATACACTAGAAAAAAATAACAAACAATAAATAAATAACATGTAATCATAACCTGAAGTAATTGGTATCACGAGATGGCTAAAAGTGGAAGTACAATATCAAAACTAAAGAAGAAAATATGCCATGCCAATGTACGTGTAAGGTATCTAAAATTAAACACAAAATAAATACACTGATGACACCCCTAATTGGGTCTCGAATCATTTCTAGTTCCCTCATCCATGCTCTATCCCATATCATCCATATAACAATGAGATATTTCCCTTAACTTATCCTGAAAACACAAAGTCTATTGGGGTACTAATAAGGCAGCCCGAGTAAGGTGTGAGTACAGCTCACTAGGCCACCACCAATGGTGTATAAAACAATATATAGTTAATAGAAAGTGTATCTAGTTGTATAAATACATAATTACCATTCATAATGAAATAGTTATCACATTATCAATTAATCTTTATTTAACAACATAAACACCTGAACTCTAATAGACACTCGTACCCTAATGATTTCATTGGCTCATTCTGAAGCCTGGAGTATGCCTAATGGATTTCATATCTCATAATTCCATTTTTATCATTCAATACCTACTTTGTCTCATACCGGGTCCTGGAGTATGTCCAATGAATATCTTATATCATAATGTCATTGATACAATTATTTAATTCATACTTGAATTGCCATGTAACCATTCACACATCACCCAATAGAATGACCATGTTCCCATTATTTAATTTGTACCTAAATGACCATGTTACCATTCATACCTTACACACTATAATGATCTTGTTCCCATTCTTTATTTCACAACTAAATAACCATGTAACCATTTATAACTTACACATTATAATGAACATGTTCCCATTATTTAATTCTAAACTAAATTACCATGTTAGCATTCATAACACATAATTAATTCAATAGTTAAACACCCAAATAAATTCCATTACTAATTCAACAATTATTTAAACACAAAGATTCCATTATTTAATTGAATAGTTAAATAATCACATAAATAACATTAATTAATTCAAAAATTAATTAACCACGTCATGTAAATTAATTAATTCTTCAATTAATTAATAAATTAAATAATATTAGTCAATTAAACAATTAAATAACCACACAAATTTCATTACTAATTAAACTATTAGTTTATCACATAAATAACCTTAATTAATTCCCCAATTAATTTATTATATCAATCACATTAATTAATTCTTCAATTAATTAATCAATATCCACAAAATCAAAATTCCTTAATTAATTCGACAATTAATTATGTCAATCACAACCTCAACTGATCATAATTAATCACAAAATTAAATATTCCAATCCTCAAATATCAATATCTCACAATTAATTCTACAATTAATTATAATTTCTGAAATCCCCAATTTCACATTTCCTAAATTAATTAATTCACCAAATTAATTAAATCAGTTAAGAACCCAATTTCCAAAAATCTAATAGAAATTATAAAATAACATATACATAATTTAAATAAAGACTTTGGGATTTGGATTATAGACCAACTAACTCGATTCATCGACAAACGGTCATCTAACTGAAATCCCCAAAATTTGAGCAGCACAACGACATAGAACAATATCTGAATCTAAAACCCTAATTAAAGTTTGAATAAATAATGATATCTTAAATCTATATATATAACTACAATATAAAATCTACATAAAAAAACAAGGTATATATCCAATCAAAATAAGAATAACAAACCCTATTTAAAATTGAAGAAGAAGGTAGAAGGAATTAGAAACCAAGTGAGATGAGATCCTCTTACTAAGAAGGGTGGATATATTTGATATAGTCTTTGAATCACAAATAATGGAGGTCATGAAGACTTTTAATCCATCTCAGAGGCTCAAAAATCATTTAATATAATCTTGGGTCGAATAAGGATCAAGTAAAACTTAAAATGGGGATTTTAGTGATTAAAAATATATTTTTTGGGTTATTTATAAGGTAGTGCATGATTAGTTGGGAAGGCGTGAATGGTTTCCCCTAACTGTGAGCCTAACTATGCGCCTCTATTATGAGGGTGAACAGTTTCTCCTAAGAGGGAGCATGGTTTTAAAAACCATGTGCTAACCATGAAATTCCTTTGTCCAGTGTTGCACAGTTTTATGGGTTGGGGCACCTGTTTAGGGAAAACCATGCCCCAAACATGAATTTATCTTCTCCCTTCCAATTTTCTCAAATTTTATCCCAAACACACCCCAAGGAAAAACCCAACCCTATTATTCTCAAACAATAAAAAAATAAATACCTGAAATTAATCTCGAGTCATCTTCCTGAAAGTTCCAGATCTTACACAAATAATTTCATTTACTCTCATTAAGTGTTTATCAATGGATTCTTCATCTCTCATTCCTATGTCTTCATACTTACTATTCCAAACTTCTATCTTTTCTTCCTTCACTTTAGTATTCCCACTGAATATACTTTCCAGCTTATCCCACATACTCTTTGAAGTTTTGAAACCCATCACCTTTACATAACCATTTTCTAATAAGGACATAAGAATAGATTTTCTAGCCTTTCCATAAACTTCTATATTAATTTTATTAGTAAGAATCATAGGATAATCCTTCTTAATAGGTGTAAAACCAATTGTAGTAGCATCAACTACTTCTATGCCAAAATAAAAGAGATAAAGACTCATCTAATTTTTCCATCCATAATAATTCTTTCCATCAAATGTACAAATTCCTCTACTATTTATATAATTGATATTATCCATGATTCGGAAAAAATAAGGTAACCTTCCCTATGATACCAATTAAAGTTTCAAAGTATTAAATAACAACTTAGAAGGGGGTTGAATTAGTTGGTCACTTTTATAAGTTTCAATACTTTTAAAAAACACAACCCTTGAAACATGTTAATGTTTATATCCTTATTTTATTTTAGCAAATACCCATGAATGAAAATGTAGGAAATCAAGTAAATCATGTAAGATATAAAAGGTTTTTCATTGGTGTGAGAACCTACATACTATACATAGCCACTCATATGAGCCTATATAAATTATTTATAATGAATAAGTGAATACAACTCATACCAACTTCTGCTAGATAGCTTCTATGTCTCAGTAGAAATTATTATACTAACTCCCATCAACTTACAAATTTCATTACAAACAATTGAGCCAAAATAAAATAATAAAGACTTTCTTCAAACTTCTCCACAAATTCTCTATCTGGAATCCTCAATCCAATGTGGCAAGGCCTGATTCTCTCTTTCTGATGGAAATGGGTTCAATGGACTTAGTCCAATGAATTTAGTCTAATGGAAACATTACAATGAACTCATTATCAATATATATTACACAAACTCATCTCAAATTCTCAATCAGACATTCCTTAGTTCAGTAAACAAAACATTAAGATGTCCAACCTTATAATGAGGTCTCATTGCAAAAAGATAACTTTTACATGATTCTACAGTGCTCCACCATTTCCAATCACATAAAAAAGATGTAAAGTATGAATGTATTGTGCTTCTATTAATAGGAATACCAGAAAGACAAAGGCAGGAAACTGGAAAACTTTTACTACACAATTAAATTAAAAAACATCAAGATCTACACATATTTGAATTTGAATTTTGACCACTTAAACGCTTAAAAAATCTGTTGAAATGTTATTAAGTCTTATTTGTAATTATTATTATCAAACATCCTAAATTTTCTTTGGTATGATGGAACTTCATTAGCTCATTATGATGTAACTTACTTAGCTCATTATGATAGAATATCCTCAACTCATTGTGACGGATCTTTCTCATCTCATTCTGAATTAACTTTCCTCATCAGAGTTAGTCTGGTTGAATTTTTTCTTAGATTTAGTCTAATTGACATTTGTTCTCAAAGGCAATCATTATTGAATTGCCTTCTCAAAGTCATTATGATGAATTTCATCCCCAGAGTCAGTCTAATTGAATTTCCTCCTCATAGTTAGTCTGATAGAACATATTTATCATTAGTATGATAGAATCCTTATAACGATGGAATTCTCATTACGATGGAAAATGAATTCTTCAACTTTGAAATTCTTCAAACCTCACTATCTATAACTCATTCATACTTATAAAAACGTCTGTTCTCGGTACTCCTGGATCCGATGCAATCTTTTTATTGATTCCTATAACTAAGAAAATCTTTATTATTCCTCCATTTCTTCAAAATATTTTATAATGATAGTTTTCCTGATTTATGATAACTTCAATATTGGAAAATCTCCTACTAACTTACATAGAATATTATTATGACTTTTATTACTTTCAAAACCTTGTTTCATTTCAACCAGAACACAATATGAATGGTTTCACCTATTCTCCCCCTATTCTTTATAAGTATTGTATCACAATTGTTAATGACAATTTATTATATTTGAGAATTAAAAACATGAAAATCATCGTCTGACTGAAGGATAGAAAGTTTAAAACATTCTAACTCCTAACATCACTATCTTCATTCAAACTCATCAACAACATTATGAATTTATAACCAACACTGATTCGAATGAAACTTGAACATCATGCTAATGTATCTAAGACCAATGATGTTTCTGATCAAAAACATTATTATTCTAAAAACTTATCCGATCGGTGCTAAACAATTTGATACTTTGTGTTTGGTGCTGCTCAGTATGATCATCTATATCCAGAAAACAACTTTATCTAAAACAAAACGTTTCTCTCTATTTATGTTTAGGTTTCAAAATTTAGAAACCTTCACCAGTTTTTCAAAAACCATTATTTTACAAAAGATTAGTTTTATACAACTACAAAAAATTATAAAAAACATCATGAAGTTTATTCAGTATACTATACCATTTATGAAATGGAATGAAACCTATGTTGTCATACTTGCATTTTTTGGTTTGGAAAGCATTTTTTAAGGCCTATTTTTGGAAGAAACTTTAACCTTGAGGAGTAGAATATGACTTTATAGGATAACTCAAAGAAAAAATGGGATATTACCAATATTAACCCTAAAAAGTAATAGTGGAAAGACATTCAATATTCCATGAGAGGGAAAACATCTATAATAGTGATGGCGGGATGGAGGTTGAATTAGATGAAGTTAAGAGTCAAGGTACATATGACTTGTCAGAGTAATAGGGTCTATAAATCCCCATGTAATAAAAAACTATTCTAGAGACACAGGTAATGTGTGGGAGTACAAGAGAGGTTAGAGAACCACAATGGTATGGTTTTCTTATCACCAAGGATAGTGACTAATTATTAGTTTATAATAATGATCATATAACCTAAAAGGAAGTAGTAAGTGGCCCAGATTTTGCCAAGTGAAAATAATCTACCAATTCTAAAATGGATTCCATCTACCAAAATCAAGTATTTATTTTGGTAGATCCTACAATGGATGTAGAACCCATTGGTCGCAAGTGGGTATTCAATAAGAAACTAGACATTGAAGGAAAAGTTAGTACCAATAAGGTATGAATAGTTGTAAATGGATTGTAATAGCATAATGAAATTAAATGAGATAAAACATTTTCACCAGTTTTAATGTTGAGATCGATCATAATTATACTTGACATTGAGGCTAACCGTGACAATGAGATTTGAGAAATGGATGTCAAAACTGCCTTACTTAATGGAAACCATCAGGAAGATGTTGATATAAAACAACCTGAAGGGTTTGTGACTCCAAAGGATGAAAATATATACAAATTAAAAAAGAATACATTTATGGATTAAATCAAGTATCTAGGATATGGAACATTCATTTTTGATGAATCTATAATAGAATGTGGTTTCATAAAGAATGAGTATTATCCTTGTGTCTACAAACAATTTAGTGGGATTGAATTAATTTTCTTAATAGTATATGTTAATGACATATTACTTATTGGAAATCAAATACCAGTCTTATAGATTTTTAAGATGCAGTTGAATAAATGCTTCTCTATAAAGGACTGGGGTGAGACATCATATATATTTTGAATCAAGATCTATCATGATAGATCCAAGAATTTCCTCTGCCTAAGTCAAAGTACATACATTGATAAAATACTTAAGGGATTTGGTATGGAAAAATCCAAGAGGGGATTTTTTCCAATGTCACATGGCATTCATCCTTGCAGGAAAATGTTTCCTAAAATACATGGGGAAATAAATAGAATGGAAAAACTTTCATAAGCATCAGTGATTGGTTCATTCATGTATATTATGATATGTACTGGGATAGATGTTTTCTATGCATCAAGTGCAATAAGAAGATATCAAGATGATCTCATTGACCTCTATTAGATGGAAGTCAATAGTATCTTAAATTATTTGAGGTGTACTGAGGATAAGTTCCTTGTTTATGGAGAATATGGGGAACCAGTAATCAAAATATATGAAGATTATAGTTTTCAAACTTATCAAGATGACATGAAGTCACAAACGAGATACATATTCACTTTGAATGGAGGTACTGTGAGATGGAAGAGCTCAAAAAAGGCTATGGTCATAGATTTTACATTAGAGTCCAAGTATATCGGGACTTCTGAGGTAGCTATGTAAACATTATGGATGCAAAAAATAATCCAAGATCTTGAATTGTTAATAATAGTAAACATCCTCTTACACTCTATTGTGATAATATTGTAGTGGTGTCTCACATAAAAGAGCCTAATACACATCAACAGATGAAGCATTTACTTTGGAAGTATCATCTTTTGAGGGTTTTTTAAGAGAGGCGAGGTTTTAGTGAGAAGTATTTCCAAAGAAGAAAATATATCATACCCCTTGACTAAAATATTGACTCACCATAAATATGATTATTAAGTGGGTTCAATTGGACTAAAATTTGTAGGTAGTTGGATCTAGTCCTCATGGGAGTTTCATGGAGTTTGTGTCCTAGGATTAGCTATTTGTACTTTAATTACAAGTATGTTTGATATATTGAATATTAATAAAACATATTATTAAATACTGTCCATTGTTCTGTAAGACTCTTATGTAATAATGTCCTAGAGTATATGTCACATTAATAAGGTCATACCAGTTCTCTGTTATATAGGGAACCTTGAAGTATTATGATGATATTATTAAAGAATGTTCTTCTCTTGAATAACGTACTATGATGGGACACATAGTTCATAAACTGTTATGTGAGATCACTCATAAGAGGATGAGTCTTAGTATCATGATGTTCTGACTTGGTAATCACCAATATGGGAGATTATGAGAAAGAATCACTGGTAGGAATTCCACATCTTTTGGTGTCATTAAATATTCCTATATGAGAGCATGTGTAATGGTACATGGACTTTAAAATTATAATTAATGAATTTTGTAACTCATGCACTTAGATTTTATGATGAAAACCATGATGACATATATTCATGGTAAGTTAGGTTATATTGTTCTTATCATGACTTGCATGTCATTAATGAATAAGTTAAAGAAGTATTATCCCTTCTATATTTATGGAAGCTGATATCTCATCCATTTGATTGAAATAGAACCATTGAATTAAATTCTATGTAAATGGTGTAACGATGTGTTTATTTTAGATATTTATAGAATGATGTACCAAGAAAATAGGTTGGTGACATAGATGTGCAACCTGCTTGATGAGATATTATGATAAAGGGATTATATTATATAGTGTGTGTTCATTTTTGGTTTTCGTCATTTCAAAATTAAGTTATTTCTCTTGGGTCCCTTGACTCATTTCTAGATAGTAATTTGGACTTTAGGCAAGTGCTCTTGATGCCAGTTAGAAATAATCCTAGAGGGTCAAACAATAAGTGTTTTTGATGATCTTGATTAAATACAATTTGAATTTAATTAATTGAATAAATATTATTCTCAAGACTGAGGTATAATTTTATTCATGTTTTATTGATCACAAATATATATTGATTAATGAAATATTTAAATTAAATATTTATTTAGTTGTTTAATAAATAAAATAAGAGTTTGAGTAGACCAAGACCATGTATAATAAATAATTTTAATTAAAAAGATTGTTAGATAATATTTTTTGATGCTCAAGTTGGAGCGCACCATAGAATAATAATACGAATATAATTTTTATATGGAATGAGGTTTATTAATGGTTTTTGTATTTTTTAAGGACTAGAATGCAATACAAAAATATCCTAACCAAAAATCTACCTCAATAAATAGCCTGGTATGGCTATTGTGAAGGTAATTGAAAATATATAATTGTTTCAAATATTTAATTTTCTTTTAACTCCTCTATCTCTGCCCCTCTCAAGAAAAATAAATGTTAGAGAAATTTATTCAAGATTAATGAATGAGTGATCAAGAAGGGACAACACAAGACATTTTATTCCCCACACTAGCACATATAGATCGTTTAACATTTATCAGATATAAATGGAGCATGGGTGGATTTTCCCTAGAGGGATTCTATTCATGGATTCTGATATCACAATGAAGGCAATTTGAAAGGTCCTTTTCATATGATTAACATCATCAATGAAAAAATATTCCTAAGATAAGGTAATCATTTTTATAACATTAAATAAATTAATTAAAAATTTGATTTTCAAGCTCCACACTCTTGGTTTTGATAATATAAACATTAAAAGAAATTTTAATATATTTCCCACCACCACATGCTTCCACTACTCATGGAACCATCATAAGGTGCCACTTTTCAAGATCCTTTTGCATTATGGATAGATCCAAGAGGATATGTAGGAGCAGAAGTCCGATGTTTGAGCTTAGTGGATGTTGAGTAGTATGTACACACAATTCCAAGAAGTATGATCTCTGGTCTCATGGCCATATCTTGATTACTTTCGATATATTGACTTTCCATTCAACATGTAGTTGAAGCATGTATAGTCGGGGGTTGTAGCAGCTTGGTTAACGCACAACCACTCGTTATGTGATTTTTGATTTAATGATTTAATTTTCATTTGTTATTATCAACGAATACACCAATTAAAAATTATCACATTTGTTAAGAATGAATTAGTGGTGTCTTAATGAATTTTAATACTCACACCTTGCATAACAATATCTATTCACATTCAGACTTTATGTTTAGGGATTTGGATACGGAAAAGGGACCTAGGGTTGATGGTTGTGCAAATGATAATGGAGATGGTAATATATCGAGATGTACTCTAGAGGACCATGATGTTTTATTTATTTATTTATCTTCCTATTATTACTCTAGTTTAGATTTACACTTTAGAACCCCCATTTATTATTGTATGACCTGTGTCTCATCTTTAAGCTTTCACATAATTACTCTAGTTGATATTATATTATTTATTATGTATTATTTGTATTATGACATGATACTATGGGTATAGTCTCCCCACTGATGGACTTAGACCGTCAATGCTAGTCAGAAACCTCTTGTGTGAAGGGAGGCATACATGAGGTCTTGTAGCACTCCGGTTTGAACCCGACATTACAGGTGAATGCATTACAAAAACCATTAAAAAAAGACTCCATACTACGAAAAGACTGTTCTTAGTAGTGGTTTTTTCTTTTATTGGAAGTAGTTTAAATCGTTGCCTAATTATTTAGCAGTGGTTACTAAAATCTACATGTATTTCATGTTCTCTAGTCATTTCATAGTAGTTTGATTCATTTAGCCCTTTTTTATGTGATTTGTTTAGAGAATTTAGCGATGATTTTCATTTTATTTAATGGTGATTTTTTAAAAAAACCTGAAAATAAATTAGATAAGATGAACCTAACTACCAAAAAATATGTCAGTGGATGTTAGGTTTATTGGTAGTTAATATTAACCAATATTAATTATGATTCAAATTCATTTTTTTAACAGTGGTTCTTAAAAAAAACCTCTCAATATTTTTTTAAAATATAATTTTTAAAAATATTTAATAAAAAAATATAAATATAAAAACATTGAAATGTAATAAACTAAAACATAAATGCACAATAAACCCATCATACATACATCATACACAATAAATCCATAGTTATATACATATACATTTATAGTCGTCAAAACCTCAGTCAATTGATTACCTCAGTCAACCCATACCTCAATTATCAATATATACATATAAAATATGTCAAAAACAACCCATTCCCAATATATTCTGACCCCATGACCTATGTTTCATCCTTATACCTCCACATCATCTCATTAATTGAAACATACCACATTATCTCATCAATTTTAATAAAAAAGACAGAAATTAAAACTAAGCATAATAAATCAGAATTACAGCAGAATCCTTGATAAAATATAAACATACCAAAGAAACTAAGAACCATCACCACTAACTTATAAATAATTACATGAACCGTATGGTCAACCTCTTTCCTTCGGTTAACATCTATCACCTACATTAAAAACCATAATATTTAAGAAAAGAAATAAAAAAGTGAAAAGAAATGGAATATAATTATAATGTCGCACATAAAATTTGTTATTTTGTCAATCAAACATAAGACATTTTAACATAAAACAAATAATATAGCATGAAAAAAACTTTTAAAACATAAATTTTCCTATTTAAAATACGATTCAACACTTGAAACTAAAAATGTATAAGTATATAAAATTCTAATTTATTTTTAAATCGATCTGCAATGTGCTTAAATATTACATAATATTTTTTTTAAAGAATTTGATATAAAAGAATTTACTATATTTAAAAACTAAATCAATGGTGGTTTTTCCATGGATTCACATCAATTTGAGGTTTTTTTCTATGTGTTTGATGGTTACCTACACGTTTATGTGTTTTAAATCACTAAAAACCTATTTACATGAATCCTAAAAAAACCTAACTTGAAATGACATTACATCGATTCATAAAGCTCAAAAATAAATATATGGTCATTTTCCTCTGATTTTATTGTAATATGATGATGTTTACCTAGTTTTGACCCCCCAATACACATTTTTAAAGGCTTAGATACATTTAAAAACTATTTATTGATCCATTTTGAACACAAAACACACCAGATTGACATTTTTTCTACAATTACATGACCAAAATAACTTATCAGTGGTTTTAACATGATTTCACATCAATCTGTAGTCTTTTTTGATGGTTTTGACTATTACACGTGTATTTTAGTTTTTTAAAACACAAAAAACATGTTATAGGAATCATAGAAAAAAACATAAGTAAAAATGATGTGTCATCAATTATTAAATTTTAAAAATAAATATTTGGTCATTTTACTATGATTTCACAGAAATTAGATGATGTTTTCTTGGTTTTGACCCCCTGATGCATGTTTTTAAAGGCACCAGTACCTTTAAAAACTATTTACTGATCCATTCTGGTCACACTACATGTTATATTGATGTTTTTTGTATGTGTAAACATCAAAAACAACTAAAATATAGATGTATGATGATTTCATGTCAACTTGAGGTTTTTTTCTATGGTTTTGACCATTATATGCATGTTTTAGTGTTTTAAAACACTAAAAATGTGTTTACAGGTATCCTAGGAAAACTATAACTTGAAAAGATGTTTCATTAGTTATTATATTTCTAAAATCAATATATAGTTGTTTTACTTTGATTTCATGGTAATTCAATGATTTTTTCCTTGTTTTGACCCTCTATCAAAGGTTTTTAAAGGCTTCGATTTATTAAGCGATTTTGACCACACCACTTGTCATATTGACATGTTGTCAATGTATATACATCACAAATAACTCAACAGTGGTTTTCCCTTGATTTCATGTCAATGTGGATTAATTTTATATGGTTTTTACCATTACACCCACATTCATGTGTTTTAAAACTCTAAAAATCCATTTAAAGACATCCCAAGAAAACCGTAACTTAAAAAGATGTTATGTCAGTTCTTACATTTAAAAAATAAATCTATGGTAATTTTTCTATGATTTCATGGAAATATGACTACATTTTCATGGTTCTGACCCCCCGGAACGTGTTTCTAACAGCATTAGTACCTTTAAAAAATATTTACCATTCCATTCTGACCACACTTCACATCATATCGACATTACACATTCACTTCAAAAGTAAAACAATGGCGGTTCTCCCACGATTTGACATAAATCTGATTTTTTTCTAGGGCTTTCACTGTTGCATGTTTTAGTGTTTTAAAATACTAAAAATGAATTTATGGGAATCCTAATAAAACCGTAACTCAAAATGAAATCTCATCTATTAATAGATTTAAAAAACCACCTATGGTTATTGAGTTATGATTTCATGGAAATCAAAGGATTTTTTCCTGGTTTTGAACCCCCACTACATGTTTTTAAAGGCATTGTTACCTTTAAAAACAGTTTTCTAAGACATTCCAACTACCTCTCACATCATATTGATGTCTTGTTAGTGAGTACATGTAAAAAATAACTAATTGGTATATTTACCCTGATTTCACATTAATATGAGGTCATTTTCTATTTTTTTAATGTTACACACACATTTTAGTGTTTTAAAACACAAAAAACACATTTATGGGCATACCGGGAAAATAATAACTCATATTGATGTTCTATTCATTCCAACATTTCAAAAATAAATCTATTGTTGTTTTAGTTTTATTTCATAGAAATATACTGATGTTCTCCTAGTTTTGACCGCTATATACATGTTTTTAAAGGCTTCTATATCTTTAAAAATCATTTACCGAGTCATTCCGACCACACCACATATTAGATTGATGTCTTTTCTATGTGTAAATGTCAAAAATAAATCAATAGATAAATTAGCATGATTTGAAATCAATATATGTTATTTTTCAATGGTTTTCACCATTATATTCTTGTTTTACTCCTTTAAAACACTAAAAATGTGTTTACAGGAATCCTAAAAAGAACATATATCATAATGACATGTTATCAGTTCCTACATTTCAAAAATTAATCTATAGTCATTTTTATATAATTTCATGGGAATCTGACAATGTTTTCAAGGTTTTGACCCTCTAACACACATTTTTAAAGGCTTTGGGACCTTTAAAAATAGTTTACCATCCATTCTGACACTACTGCATATCATATTGATGTCTTATCTATGAATAAAAATTAGAAATAACTAAACAATAGTTTTTTTATGACAACCTGTCAATAAAAGGTCTTTTTCTACTGTTTTGATCATTACATGCATGTTTATGTTGTTTAAAACACTAAAAAACCACTTATGAACATTCCAAAAAAATTTGTAACACATTATGACATATCCTCGGGTCCTACAATTCCAAAATAAATAAACAATTTTTTTCCTATCTAGTTTTAAGGAAATATAATGAAATTTTCCTAGTTGTGACACCCCAACACACATTTTTGAAGGATTTGATGCCTTTAAATTTTATTTACTAAGTCATTCCAACCACCCTGCACATCAGAATGATTTTTTGTCTATGATTACTGGTCGAAAATATTTCAATGGTGTTTTTATTAAGATTTAAAGTCAATATGAGGTTCTTTTATTTGGTTTGGAATATTATACACATGTTTTAGTAGTTTAAAACACTAAAAATGCATTTATAGGAATCCATGGAAAACTATAACTTAGAAGAACATGTTGTTGGTTCCTACATTTCAAAAAATAAAAATTGATTTTTTCCTCTAAATTCATGGAAATCCAACAACATTTTTCTATTTTTTACCCCCTATCATGCGTTTTTAAAGGATTTAATAACATTAAAAACTATTTACTAAGGAATTTTGACTGCACTGCAAGTCTAATTGATATTTTTTATATGAGTACATATTAAAAATAATTCAATGGTGGGTTTCTCACGATTTAATGTAAATATGTTATCATTTTATATGGTTTGAACAATTAAACACATGTTTTGGTGTTTTAAAACACTAAAAATACATTTACATGCATCTCAGGTAAACTATAACTTGAAATGATGACTCATCTATTTCTACATTTCAAAAATAAATCCACAATCATTTTTCACTGATTTTATGTTGATATGGAATCTAATTCCTTTTTTACACCCCCACCCCCCACACACACAAGTTTATAAAGGCTTTGGTACCGTTACAAACTATTTACTGTGTCAAAACTGAGAAAATGAGCTTGAATGATAATCAAACTTAAGGATAACAACATATAATTTATTTTTTTTGTGTAGGAATCAAACACACATCAATTCGGTGCAATATGTTGTCGGTATGAATCGCAGTGCATGTTTTCAATATAAAAGTGTCATTTTAGTTTTATTTAAGTAACTTGTATGTGTTCTTTGAAAATGTGTGAATGATCTATGAAATTTATAATTTACCTTGATTGGATAAGCTATAAGGCTAGAAATTTCATTGGGTATCATTCTAGTAATCCATTGAAATATAAAAACTAAATCATTTTCCATTTTCTCTCACCATTGATCCTATTTTTTCCTATTAGAGTTCTGTTCTCACACTTTTCCTTTCAACCTTGCAATTTATCATTGTGATGCCCTATCAATAGCGCTACTCGAACCCCCACTAGGTGAAATAGTAACTGATGATGACTCCGTACCAAAGACAACTGATGGATTATGTATAGATCCCATCCCCTGTACATTTTTGGGATTATCCTTCCCTAAAACAATTGGAACATCATGGTTCTGGGAAACTGATGATGATTTTGAAGGGCTCACATCCCATATTTATTGAATTTGAACCTGTTAATACAAAAATATTAACAATTATTTTTTAAAATATCTGAACTTCATAATATTATCTAGTTTATAAATTTTTTATTACTATACCTTGTTATTTCATTACTATAAAAACATAATATTGAAAAATAAATTATAACAACAAATAACCCTTAAACCCAATTAATTGGGGTCGGCTAGATGTATCAAACGGTGCTAAATTGGCATCATTTTATCTATGTATCCAGCCCCATTTAATTGGGTTTAAGGTTTTTTTTATATAATATATGTTTCATTATTTTTTTATAGTAATGAAATAACATGAAATGATAATGAAAAATACTTACACTAACATCTTTGGAAGGGTCATTTACAAAACTGACATCAGATTCCCTATGCACTTTAAACCATATCTATGTATGGCCAATAGTGTAACCTAATTCATTAGTGTTTATAAAAAATATAAACAAGTTAGAAAAACTTTGACATATAATAAAATTATATAAATAATAATGAATTAAATACAAACCAAAATTATTATTTTTTTATAAATCTCTAAGACACGCTGATAAGAAGAATGAATTATTTCTCATGATTCATAGTATTTTTTCAATAATTCCTACAAAAAATAGCAACATTAATAAAAATTATAATTTTATTTTGTTTATGCTACTACGATGCTCTAAAATATGCAATTACCTCATGATATGCATCTCTATTAATGTTGAAAAATGAATTCCATTTCACATGAGAAATTCATTCACACACTTTCTCATATATCTATCATGACCTCAAAGATATTTCATCAAAATCATGTCATAATATTCATTTAAAATCTCACCATTTCTTTCCTAATTTTTTCATAGAGAATGGGCGTGAAATAGAGCCTAGAACATCCAAATGAAACAACATCTAGAAATAAAAAACATAAAACTCTATAAGTATATTACAAAAATTTTATTCATGTCATGTAAATTAATTATCAAGTAATATTAAATTAAATTACCTTTAATTAAGTATCAAAAATCTCAATTTTCCATGTTTCAGGAACATGACTCCAATATTTATAATTAATGGGAATGCTCATTGTATCACAAATAGGATTCCTAATAATCTGCCCATCGATTCTGGAAGCATCATCAGTAGGCACCCCAAAATCAACAAATGGAATGATAATATTGAATTCCTTCAGGTCTCATACATCATTCATGTTCATATTTATATATCTTCTATTGTTATTTTTATCCATTTGAAAAATTAATTATACAATTAATAAAATGTATAGTTGTTTACAATGACATATATACCTGTAATAATAACTCACCGATATCCACTAGATGAAGGGATGACCAACTGCTCTATAGCTGGAGTTGAATTGGATAGTGGGATACTAAAAGCATTTGGGGAATGGCTGGCTCGCTGGTAGTATCAAGTACAACCAAATAACTCAGATCCACTGAAGCTGAGGGTAGTTGTGGTGTTCTCCGAGATGATAACCAGCCAGGATTTTGAAATATATTTGTTCTCAGCATTCTTGCAATTCAATTTGTTCAGATATATTAAATGTATAAAAAATTAAAAACTAATACATTTTTACAAAAAGAACAAGAAAAACTAGAATGATGTATATATGTATGAACCACTAATCAATGAGAAATTTTAATATATTTTCATTAGAAATTTATACATTCAATTATCTTCATCTTCATTATCTTCATTATTATAAACCTCCTTTGTGATGAGTGCATCATTTTCACCCTCTATTGCAAGTTATATTTTTTCCATATTGTCGGTAAAAAAGTATTCAATGTTTTTTTGGTTGATTAGGTTCACTGTCACGAAGTACCCATTGATCTTCATCACTCATATCATAAAATTCTATCTACATTATGTGTTACAAAACTCTAATCGTCATGTATTTCATCATCCACATAATAAACTATCTTCACCTAGGAAGCCAAGATAAATGGATCATTCTCTACATGCTCATTGGTATGGATAAATTGAGATAAGTTGATAGAATTAAAATGTAATAAATCATTCATTATACCCATATCAATATTAACCCACTTTCATTTGAAAAAGACACCCAAAAACTAACCATGATAGTTTAATTCATTTATATCAACCAAATTTCCATAATATCCCACCTCTATAAGTGTAAATATACCACTATTTTGAGTTTTTATGAATTCTTCCTGATATATTGTTTGAAACCTAAATCCATGAATATTTTAGGCATAAATTATCTTTGACTTTCTTAGAGGTCCTCGAGCTAAAAAAACTTAAAATCATTTGATATTTCAACTTTATTTTCAAAATTCATTATCTAGAAAAATATATATAATGTTTTAGTTTTAACATAGTCAAAATAACTACATGTCAATAATAATAATATGAGTATATACTTACCTGATGGGTGATCCATTTTACAATCTCCTTATTAACATATTTTTTTAATTCCATCTCATTTCAAGATCTACCCCTTAATCACTTATTTGTTTGACATCACAATTCTTCAATAATTGGATCTATAATAAGACTACTGAGCTGTATATATCTATGTGCTTATAGAAACTCAAATTCATTCAGTGTAAAATTTGACCCCTTTCCAATTGGTTATCCAATAATTAGAAATATTGATAACTAGTTTTCAAAAAGACAATTAGTGGAGAAATCTTCAAAACATTAAACACGATTGAATCTAGTCTCAATCCCATCCAAATACCTTGAATAGAATGTCAATCACTCATTGGATATGTAACCATTATCAATAGATCCTTTTAGTTGATATTTATTCATCATATATGATTTCAAATGACTTATGTACCTGATGAAAAAAAATAAGATACATATAAAAGAAATTATGCAATAATTTAATAAAAATAAATTCACTAATGAAAATAAAAATTATATCATTGTACCTCTCATTTGGTTACATCAATTGATAATGTTCTGGTCAGCCATGTTTATCTTCTTCAACCAAATGAACAATAAAAAGAATCATCATAGTGAATAATAAAGGGGGAAATAACATCTACAAATAAAAAAGTTTCAAAACAATTCTTTCTTGAAGTTTATCAATCTCAATTGGTTTTAGATTTTTTCTACAAAGATATTTGAAAAAGGTAGAATAGTTTATTTTTCAGTTAACATATTACAAAATGCCAATAAAAACAACTATTCCATCAAAATACATGAGTTGTGACTTTTCAATCCATGTAACTTTCAATTTTTTTAGTTAATGCACCTTGATATATAACTTGAACATCAATCTTCCACTTTTAAATTCTTTAATGTTTGAAGGAATACGTCTTTCTCTTGATTTATCATTGTAAAAATTGTTGAATGATACTTTCTATTGTCATATTCCTAAAAATCATGCTTTATATTCATTAACTCAAAATTTTTATGAGCATTAAGGTGATCCTTTGATTTACCCTTCTCATTACGAAATGTGAAAATTACATTGCCCCAAAATGTTTTATCAATATTCATTATTTCATGATTATAACATATCAAATTAAACTCCTAATGAGGAATTTTGAAAAATATACCCTTTATTTTTGTGTTCCAGAAGCTTCAAATATTGTACCATGTACCGTTTTCCCCTTCTTTAAAATGATTATATTTTCCAAATTCATCAATGACACTCATTAATTTTCCCATGGTTTCAGAACCTAATAACACTTTTAGTGGATTTTTCTGTTTAATATATTCATTGAATTGTGTCATGTTAAACCTAGATTTATGAGAATAAAGAAGGAAATCAATGATGATTCATATGACATAATTTTCTTCTATGAGGTAATTGTTGATGAATAAAATTACAAACTAGACAAGACAAAATAGTATGAGTGTTTGAATCAGATAAATTTCCTAATCCTGGAATGTTAGTAATTTTCTATATTAAATTAGCAAGTATTTTTAATAGTTTTCTCATTGAAGCGTCATATGTTTCCATTCCATCATCTCATAATTCTCACAATTATTTGATTAGAGGTTGAAGGTATACATAAATTCCATTTCTAGGCATTTTATTTCTAGAAATAATATTATAAATAAAAAAATAATATTTATTTATACACATCTATGAAGGTAGATTATAAGGGATTAAAACTACTGGCCAAATACTATAATTAGTACATAAATTACAAAAGGGGTTAAAACCATCAGAATCCAATCCCAAACGTGAATTCCAACGATTTTAGAAAAAATATAGATATAATGAATCAAACATTATCTATGATTTTGAATCTGTTGGATGTCTCATCAAGCCATCATTACTATCTTGATCATTTCAATTCATTTTTTTTGTAGTATTAGATTCCATGAATAATTTTTTAAAGCATCATATTAGAGGAAAGTAATGAAATAATGTTGAAGGAGTTTTCTTTATTTTTTCTTATTGGGGTTGTATTGATTTATACTCTCATTATTGTTCATTGACTTTCATCTAATTTTATGACATCTTATGAATTCTCCTTTGTCGGAATCTTCCCCCTATTAAAGCATCAAATCCTTAAGGAATTCATGTGTCTTTATTTTATATAGTCCATGTTTATTTATGACATTATTAATCTCATAGAATGTTGCAATGATCATATCATCACTAAATGCATCATGACGAAACTCTAAAATCATGTACATTTCTTTGTCAATAATTTCACAGATATAGTTTATATGATATAACTTATGTAGAAAAGAAAACATTGAATACTTTTCACACCCTTCATACAATTCTTGTTGCAGTCTTCAACTAATTCATAAAGCTCATTTTTTTTGTCGTCAAACTTATTATAATGATTTAAATTCTCAGGGTCAATTGATGGTTTTTTTGATCTATTGAAATCTTGGACATTATATCCTACAATGAAAAATGTTTCATTTATCAAATTTCAAACTAAATTCTCCTCTTGAGGGTCACTTTGTGTTTCATTGATAGGATTATCTTTGTTTTGAATTTCCATAACAATATATTTACCATGACAAATCTAACATACATATTGAGTAGAAAATTGTTTCTATATAAAATGATCATATACTTCATTTCAATTTAACCACCCCAAGAATTTTCAATCAGGACATACACATTTTATTCTACCATACACTGGTCAGTTTTTAATTACATAATATTTTTTTCAAACTCCTGTCATAACGAGGTGTGTTTCAAGGTAATGTAATCCAACTTTTATCCATAGGTATTGGATTTTCACTCTTCTCCCTATATATTCAGATATAATGATATAAATGGTTAATCAGTCAAGTACAATTAAAAGTAAAAATCAATTAACTTCATTAAGATTGGTCACCTAATTTATCCTATAATGCTATAGATATCATATATAAAATCATGGTGAACATACATGTACACTCAGTATGTTCTTACTTAGGAAGTATTATGCCAGTGTGGAAGAAGCAGACTAAAACATTATTGAATAATAAATAAAACCTAATGGTTTCCTTTCCTCTAATCAACCATTGTCCAAAACTCGATAAGGATTACTCACCAAGAATTCATGAGGGATAAATTAATCATGCAATTTTAGACTATTTATAACCCCACATACAAACAATAATTCATCATATAAAAGATTCATGATCCCCATTTATAATAGGTATTAATGATAGTTATCTGTATAGGATTTATAAGTTATAAAAGTTATCCTTTTATTGTACAATATGATATACTACATAATGATATAGCAACCCAATCATACAATATTAAAAAATTACACCTTACGATTGGGGATTTAACTCTCCGAGAAATGGGGGAGAGGGGTCGTCGTTGGGGATCGCCATCAAGGAGTAGGGGGGCATTGTGGGGTCATCATCAGGTAGAAAGTGGGGTTGGGTCACGAGGATCATATGTGAGAGTGGGAAAGGGGTGTTCACTATTGAGGATGAGGGGTGATCCGTCAGGGGGAAGTGGGGGAAGGTCGGAGAGGTATGTTGTTGGAGAGAAGGGGGGTCAATGTCGGGGAGATGTGGGGTTGAGGGTGTGGGGCAGTCACCTACATTGGGGTGAGGTGTGACCAAGGGGGAGGGGCGGTCGCCGGTGTTGGGGATAGGTTGGGTAGAGGGGGGGTAATCACTGGTGCCGGGGGGAGGAATGATCGAGTGTGAGGGGCAGTTGCTGTAATTGGGGAGAAGAGCGATTGAGGGAGAGGGGCGGTCACTGATGTTGGGGGAGGGGCAGGGTCAAGGGGGAGGGGTGGTCATCAACGTCAGGGAGAGGTGGGGCTGAGGGGTCAGTGTGGGGTAGGGGGGAGGGAGTCACTAGTAGCAGGGAGAGTCGTGATCAATGTGGGGGTGGTCACCAGTGTTGGGGAGAGGCGAGGCCGAGAGGGAGGGGTGATTGCCGACGTTGAGGAGAGGTGTCGCCAAGGGGGAGGGCAGTCCTCAGCATCGGGGAGAGGCATGACCAAGGGAGAGAGGGGGTTAGGGCATCGGTTGGAGGGGGCAGGGTCAGTTATTTTTTTAAAAATATTAGCAGTGGTTTCATTGAAGCCGCCACTATATTTAAAATATTTTTTATAATGGTTTTTTAGTTGTGATTATTAGAACAACCACTAATAAACTTTCACTAAGACCACTCTTTTTTGTAGTTCTAGATAACATAGTTTGACCAAATCTTACCCTAAAAGTGACATATATAATTTTATTATCGATTCTAAAGCTATTAAAGTCACCATGAAATACCATTTCTCTAACCTCTCAAACAATAGGATTTCTCTCATTAGAATTTTTTTCCCACTTTATGAATTTTCTCACCCATAGTATTTTTTATTAGTTTAAGGAATTTATCTCACTTCAAAAATTAACACCCAAAGGAATTAATTTTTTACATTAAGGAATTTTTTCACACGTAGATGTGATATAGTATGTACATGCACAACATCAAATTATATAATCATATTACGTAAATAAATTTTGAAATGAAATCATTGAATCACTGTATAAATGTAACATCTCGAACCCGGATGTCACTCTACTGTGCCCGAAGCCCAGTTGGATACATGGCCTCAAGCACATCTTCCCAAATGCCAGAGGCTTATGACTAGCAGTTAGGGACATGGTGAGTCATTTGGGAGACTATACCCCAATTACCATAATTTATCACAATGGAAGTCAATCACATTAAATAGTGGTAGTAGATACAATAAGAAGACAACTGATAAAATAGACAATCAAGAAAAGAATATGTAATAATCCAGAAGTGTCTCATATACAATGATTCATATGATACATGTATCTAGAAAATATCCAAAATAGGTACCTAGAAATATAATAAAATACAATTATCTAAAATCCAAAATGACCGAAAAGTGCCCCCGTAGCATCGCAAGCCTCATCGTAGTCCAATGCTCCCATTATATAAAATAGTGATCAACAAATAGTTTTAGGGTGATTTCCCATACTATAACATGTAACTATATAATCTGTTTGGGTCCCCAAGGAGGCCCAAATAGGATGTGAGATAAACATCCCAGTAGGTTTCCACATAAATATCTATACAGTTCTAAGAAGTACTATGAAATATGAGAAACAAGTGAAAGTAAATAGTAATGTAAGTGTGAAAGTCTAAGGCATATAACTAATACAAACAAGTAATAATAAAAACCTCTTTTGGCTCCCTACAATAAGTTTAAGCTCTTAACAAGGCATCTACAAGAAATATAAACAAACAACACAGCCTTTCCACATAACCATCCATATCATGTCCACGCGTCCTTACCGTATAAAAAAATTATATCAAAAACCCGCGGTCTTGTCGTACTACCACAATCATATATCCCACAGTCATGCCGTATAATGAAGTGTAGATCACGAAGGGATGAATCTAGGGTGACGAAGACCAAGGCATCCTTTTCGAGTCTCAAGAGAATGTCGATGGAAAATTGGAATAGGCACTGGTTTGAATCCTAGGAGCATGTGTACCATCATGTCCTACGTGAGTCCAAGATAGCTGGATCAAAGGGGTAACAAGGCCAAAGGCATCTTAGGGAATAACGACTAAATGCGCATAATCATCCACGGTGTCCACTATTTCATTCTAGATCCATGGAGGTCCATTCATGAAATCTATTTAAATCACCAATCAATCCAGGCCTTTATAAATTTCAAACCATATGATTCTACCCACTCATATAAAAAATTACATTAAAAACAATTCAATGATTATACACACTCATTTAAACCATTACATCTCATGAGTATACCTACTCATGTAATCCACTTTCATTTAATCATGTCACATGGATATACCAACCCACTTATCATCAATTTCCATTTAACATATCACATGGGTATACCCACCCATTAATCACAACTACCAACAAAACAATTTAAGAAATCTAAAAACAGCCAGTGAGTATACCCAGTCATTTGAAAAGTTCAATTTAAGTATTTAATCATGTTAGGAATGGAATATTATAATAACACAAGGAAAGGAGGAAAGATATCTCCTATGTATGTAATTCGGCCTCATTTATGTACAACCGAGCTTCCTTAAACTTGGAAAACTTGAGGTCACACCCCACGTGTAGTTCATCAATGGTAAAAACCAATGTAAAGGCATGGTGCACCCCATGGGTGTTCTTGGGCTAGGACAACAACCAAAAAAGTATCTCAAAGATCCTAAGGGGGGTACCAAACAGGTCCTACCTCATTTATTTCATATTAACACTTTAAAATCAGGCTCATGCTAAAATGTCTAGCTGGCAGAAAAAAGGTTAATAGCTCAATAAAGAATCAAAAGCCGAAAGAAAAGTATTGACGGCTTACCTTATCTCATTAGTGAAGTTCTCATCTAGTATCAAGTCCTAATTCATCCTGGATGGGAATAAATCTAAAGAACATATGAAGAACAAGAAATTAGGGCATAAAAGCCTAAATCCAAAAAATGAAACTGTTGTTATGAAGAATCAAGAATGGATAAAGAGGAATCAATATCTTACCATCATGGTTCCAACAAAATTTACATGGAATGAAATGGAATCCAAATGGGCGCTAGATCTGAAAAGCTAGATAAGATAGTTTTTAGGATTCAAAAGAGAGAAAAAAGGCTTCGGTCCAAAAAATATAGGTCCATGCCTCTATTTTTAGTAAACATAGTTGGGAAATTACATGACAACTAATTTCCTTACATGGTGTGTAATTCTCAGTTTTACATTAATGGGGGAAACCCCTTACACATCATGAAAGGTCCTAGAAAAACCATTACATGTTATGAAATCGGATTACACAGTGTGTAATTTAATTACACATCATGTAATTGGCCTGCAACCAGTATACAACCTTCTTGCCTATTATTTTTCAAAAATAACCCAACCAGCCCATGGCCCAGCTTAGGGTCTATGCCAAAAAATATTGTAAAAGATTTATACCTCAATAAAAACCTAGGATCTTACAATCTTTCCCCCGTAAAACAATTCTTCCCCGAATTTCCCTCTCATGGGTAGTAAAGATCCATTTGAAAAAACTCCTATCACTGAGCACGTATGTCGGCCTCCTGCTCCTAAGTATCGTCTTGTGAATGGTCTTGATTCCAAAGAACTTGTACTAGAGGAACTAATGAGCCTTGTTTAACCTTCATTCTGCTATCAACAATAAAAATTAGATGCACCTTGAAGGATGCATCAAATTGTAGCTCAACCTCCTCTGGTTGAAAAGCATGAGATGGGTACGAATTATAACGGCGTAGTTGTGATAGGTGGAAGACGTCATGCGTGGCTCAGTACCTCTAAGGTAACTAAAACTAATAGTCTACTGATCTTACTCTCTCAGAAATCTCGAATGGCCCAATATATAGTGGTGAAAGCTTACCTCGTATCATGATCCTTCTATGTCCCAACCTTAGTTAAACACATAAAAAGACCTGATCCCTCACCTCAAACTCAAGAGGTCATATACAATGACCAACATAAGATTTCTATCAAGATTGTGTAGTAGCCATCTGATTTTGAATCAACTGGATCTACCCAGAATTCAATTGCACGAGACAAGGTCCTAGTAAAGCTACCCCGCCTGCCTCTAGAAATCACAAGGGTGATTGGCATAGCCTATTGTACAAAGCATCGTAAGGAGACATCTGTATCATTGCCTAATAATTGTTATTATAGGATAACTCATCTAGATGAATGTGTCTCTCCCAAGATCCCCCAAAATCTGGGACACATTCTCACATCATGTTCTCTAGTACTTGTATCATACACTCTGATTTTCCATCAGTCTATGGGTGGTGGACTGTGCTCAGAAGAACCAATGTACCCAGTGCCCTCTGAAAACACTATAAGAAATGAAATTTAAATTGGGAATCCCTATTTGAATTGATAGCACGTGAGAACCCATGATGTTGTATTATCCCATGGATATAAAACCTTCCAAGAACATTTACATCGAAGGTATCCTTGATTGGCAATAAATGATCAACCTTTTTGATCCCATCAACAACAACCCACGCAGCATTATTACTTCAAGGAAACCTTAGTAAACCAGTCATGAAATACATTATTACATCATCTCATTTCCACTATTGAATAAGTAACTGGTATAAAATCATGGATGGTCGTTGATGTTCCTCTTTCACAAGCTGACATGTGTAACACCTCGTAACAAAACTAGCTACCTCACATTTCATACATGGCCATTAGTATTGATGATGGAAGTCACGGTACATCTTGATGACTCCGGGATGTAGTTCCCAAGATGAAGCATGAAACTCCCACATCATATCTCCATGTATATCCACTGGAACCCAAACACATCCATGGATATGTAAGATCTCATCAACACCTGTGGTCCAACCAGGAGGAGGGACCTCACCTTCTACACACTCCCATAGGACTAGACCCTCTGAATTTGATAACTGTCTCATCCTTACATTATCCATTAGAGTAGAGGTCACAACTATGGATGTTAGATATGTCTATCCCTAACTTTAGTGAACCTCGATATAGATCTTAGAGAATAACGCCATAAGTTTCTACTAGCTACATGCCTGCTGCACTGTTTGTATCTGAGCCCACGTGCTCAGTGCATCGAACATTACATTACCTTTACCAGTCATGTATTCAATCATTATGTCAAAATATTGTAGGTACTCCACCCACATTTTTTCTTCATATTAAAATAATACAGAGTAAATATATACTTGAGGATTTTTATGTCTGTATACTGCAAAAAATGATCTCCCGAAAAACAATGTCTCAAATAGTGAAAAACATGAACAACTGCCTCTAGATCAAGATCATGCATAGGGTAATTCCTCTCACGTGGCCTTAGAAACTGAGAGTCATATTACAAAAATCTATCCCCCTACATCAGCACTACTCCCAGCCCAACACTTGATGTGTCATAATTAAGGATGGAACAATCGGTTCATCAGCACCATGAAAACTACTATCAGTGCAATACTATTCAACTCTATAATGTATGTTGAGTAATCTATAACTGTCATGGTGCCTTTCTCTAGAAGAATGGACTCACTAGATCACTCTTCCCATAGTGTCTTGGGGTAAATGTATTCATGGAAGTAGGTCTTGAAATCTGTCCAACCCATATCTCGTCGCCTTTCAGCCTGGTTCAGAACATCCCACCAGTACTTTACTACTCCATGTATCATATAATGGGTGAGCTTGACCCTCCACTAAAGTGGTTTCTATAGAAGATCAAAGATATCTATTGTGGTCTCAAGCCACAACTCAGAATCTTGAGGACCATCATCCCCCAAAAACGTGAAAGGATGTTACTTCTAGAACACCAATGTCAGCTCGGCCATAGACATGGTAGACTACGGTGCTCCTTGAAAAGTCTGCATATAGAAAAATAACCCCTCGTGGAGCTATGCCTCGGCACCAATGTCTGAAATAGTCTATTGTACCACAAAAAACACTAAAATAGGTTCCTATAGTGTCTCATGACCCACCACCTTCGAAGCATGGTCATCGCCACCCTCTTGGTATACCATTGGAGGTCTTCATGGTGACATGCCTCTATAATGCCAAACACTCTCCTCCGAAAGGAATGATATCAAAGTCGCATCTCAAAAGCATATGATAAGTCAAAAACCTCCTAAAAACAAGTCATAACACATAACCTAATCCGAAATCCATGACTGTATAAAGAACAACCACAACACAACTAGAAACACTACCTATCACCCACTCAAAATCCGGGTGTAGGACAAGTCTTTATTTTCCATTTATTTTCATGTAACAGTCATTATTTGACATTATTTAACCAATGTTCCACCACGTTCTGATCTTTGAGGACCCATAACACCTCATGAACAAAAATGTGATGCCCATATAATCCATACACATCAAATTCACTTTAAAATTTAAATTTAAAAGGTACTTCATTTTATATTTCACAAGGGCATGTACACCTTATGAATTGAAAGATGATGTCACTTCTCTATCCTCTACACAAAGTCTATCACAAAATCAGGAACAACTATTACAGCACCTATCACAATAGCATGCGTCAAATAATTCATCTTAAATGGCATGATATAATGCATGATATGTGATTTGTAACATGAGACTATATGATGAATGAGATGGAATACCCTCAGATCATTGGGTTGTAAAAATATAGAAACCACAATTGCATCAATATTATCAGTATAAATCATCTGTGTCACCTAATGGTGAAATCAAATAAAATGTAATAGTCAAAACCAGAAAATAGGAATTTCATTTAGGGTAATTTGGATTTTTCTTGTACATGGGTTTGATAAACTCGAGCATAGCTCAATAACAAATTCCATTTTCCTTCATATCCATGTATATTGTCTCCAAATAGTAAACCAAACCAGAAAAGAATTTTTCTCTGATACCACTTTGTAATGTACTGAACTCGGATTCCACTCAATAGTGCCCAAGCCTGGTTGGCTACATGGCCTCAAGCACACTCCTCAAATTCAGATTCATTATACTAGTGGTGAGGGCATAGTTGAGTTATTGGGGATACTAATCCCTCATTACTAGAGTATATCATAGTGTAATTCAATCAAATTCAATGGAAGAAGTAATTTCAATAAGAGGACAATAGGTAAAATAGATAAGCAAGACATGAATATATAAAAATCCATAAGTGTCTTATATACCATGATGCAGATGATACATGTATCTAAAAAACAACCAAAAAAATATACCTGGAAATAAAGTGCAATACACGTATCCAAAATCCAAAAAGACCAAAAAGTGTCACAGTAGCATCCCAAACCGCTGCTGGGTCTCATGATCCCATGCTCTAAAGAAATGATCAACAACTAGTGTAAGGGAGCTTGCCCCTACTGTCACCTGAAACCATATAATTTGTTTGGGTCCCCAAGGAGTCCCAAACAAGGTGTCGGATAAACATCCCAGTAGGTTTCCACCCAAAGATATATACAATTATATGCTTCACTATGAAATATGCGAAACATGTACAAGTAAGAAGTAATGTTTGTGTGAAAGCCCAAGGTATATAACCAACGCAAAAAAAGTTATACCGAATAGCCTCTTGCGGCTCCCTGCAATATGTGGTAGCTCCTAACAAGGAACCTATAGGCGATATAAACAAAAAACACAGCCTTGTCATAAAACAATACATATCCTGTCCACACAACCTTACTCTATAATGAAAACCATATAAAAAACCCACGACCTTGTCGTACAACCAAAGTCATATATCCCACGATCGTGCCATATAATGAAGTGTAGACCATGAAGGACTGAATCCAATGTATTAAAGACCAATGCATCATCATCAAGTCCTAGTATCATCTCGATAGAAACTCAGTATAGGCATTGGTTGGAGTCCTACAAGCATCTGTACCAGCATGTCCTACGTGAGTCCAATCAAGCCGGATCTAATGTAAAACAAAGCCCGAGACATCCCACAGAATCAAGACCCAAAGAGAATAATCAACCAAGGTGTCCACTACTGCGTTCCAAATCCATGGAGATCTGTCCTTAGAATCTATGTAAATCATCAACCACTCCATACATTTAAAAATTTCTAACCATATGAGCCTACCCACTCATATAAACAATTACATTCAAAACCATTCAATGAGTATACCTACTCATTTAAACCATTACATCTCATGAGTATATCCACTCATGTACTCCACTTCCATCTAATTATGTCGCATGGTTATACCCACCCACTTATCACCAATATACATTTTACACATCACATGGATATACCCACCCATTAATCATAATTACCAAAAAAACCATTTAAGCAATCTAAAAACAACTAACAAGCATACCCACTCATTTAACAAGATCCATTTAAGCATTTAATCAATTTACGCATGACAAATTATGATAACACAAGACAAGGAGGCAGGCCATCTCTGACAAAAAAACATTATGTGCATATTTTTTATCAAATAATGAGGATTTATTTTAATGATAAAACCCATGCATTTCAATGTTTTATTTAAATAATGGGTAATTTTAATTTTAGAATGATTATGAACAAAATTGTGAAAAGTGCATAATTTTGGATTTTTGACAGATTTTTACCAAAAGGATATTTTTGTCATTTATTAAAATATATATGTCAAAAATTACTGATTAATTTTTTTTCATAATACTGATTTTATTTTCTTCAACTTTATCTTTATGACCTACAGCTGATTCAAAGATCTATTAGTCCAAAAAAAATTTGAATTTGAAACTTTTCGGGGAAGACAACGTGGACCTCACCACCGTAACAGATGTACAAACCGGTCTCCTCACCTCTAATTTAGGTTATTCTACTTGGGATATCACTAGGACACGAAAAAATGACTATTAAACAATTTTGGGGGATTTTTGAAGTCATTAAGGTCACCATTGATATTTATACATTTGAAGGAAGCTTCCAAGAAATTTCGGCCATAAAAAGTCTTATTCAATGAAAATTCCATACCTCCTTAATACGATGTCTAAATGAGCTTAAATGAGGAGGTTGAACGGAAAACACTTTTAGGATCAACATTTATGAAGGATTCCATGTGTTAATCTACCATTTATTGTGCCAACAATGCGCAAAATTTTAGGGGATATAATTCTTCCTATAAAAGGGGGCTCCCACCTCCTTCCCAAATCATTAGCTCGACACCAACAGCCAAAGAGGGTTCCCAATGGGGCATTAGACAATGCTACACCTCTCTTAACACCCCATTTCATCATTTTATTTTATTTTTGTTTTAGTATGGTTTTATTTTTCAATTGTAATTCAAATTTTATTTTTATCAATCCATGCCTTTTTGTTTCTCCATCTACTTTTCTTCATTTATTTACCTATATCTCTCTTCTTTTCCACCCACTCCACCAAGTAATTTATTACTCTCAGAAATGATAGGATAACCCCAAGACTTGGCCAAAGGTGAGGTGAAGGTGATCATGAATTTTATTTAATGTTTAATTTTAGGTTTGTAGATATATTTGTGTAGCATGCACGAGTAAGTCGAATGTCCCTGATGTTGTAACTACCACAGATAACATGAAAATCAACCTATACATATTATTTTATTTAATAATTTTCCCTCTCTCAATTGGTTAGTTCTTCACACATTGGAGTTGAGATAATCAATGGATGAAACAGCTTCAATTGAACCGGGTCTTGGATGATGACACAATCTAGAGAAAGGCGTGTCCCAGAAATGGATTAAAGGAGGAGGTGGAATTAAGAGTTCTCAAACATTCAATGATATTCCAAAATTTATAAATAACGAATAGTAATTCAAACATGAGATTTTGTGTTTGGATTATCAAACTGAAATAAAAAATATAAAGGAGAATAATGATTAAATATTTAACCAACCCCCAAAACCCAAGTTCTATCTTATTAATTCATTCAATTTAGACTTGAATCATATTATAAATTTATAATTATTTCTTCACATATCATTATTTTAAATAATAAAAAACACAAAAATATTTTTGTAACTTTCATCAAATAAAAAAACCACAAAAATGGATAAAATAGGTGAATTAAATAAATTAAGTGTACTAAATTAAGAAGGATCTTAAAGAGAGATGACCCTGGTCTACCACTGTTCTGCACTAGGAAAAATATAATTATTTTTGTCCACACCCCACAATAGACGTGCGTCAAAAATGACGTTGTTTCTTGGGATCTAATCATTAGTTCAATTACTTTATCTATTTTCACATATTTGTTATATATAATTTTATTTTAAAAAATAAAAAAATACTTCCATGATGTATTCAAATTCAGAATATTATGCATGGAAAAATTACTCATAGGTGCGACAACAAAAACAAGAAGAAGAAGAAAATTTTAGAAGAGATCAGATGCACGAACATAGAGAAAGCATTGAACAACTAACCAGAAATGCTAATAGAGATTTTGATTATGTTAATGAATTAATAGAGAAAATCAACCCTAATACAGAGGAAGAACATGAGAAATAGGTGGAATAAATTTCACCACTTATATTTGAAATTGAAGAACCTAAGGAAGCAAGGGATGGTGATATATATGTTGAGCTACAAGTGGTAGATCAACAAAGATTGGATGAATTCTTGATTAAATATGAGGAACTACCTAACTTCCCCATATAATACAAAGAATAAGAATCAGCACCACTGAAGGAAGAAACCACCCAAGTAGTGGAATTTGAAGTCAAGTTGGAGGAGCTTGATTACCTACCTTTATACTCAGAGAGTATACTCCAAGAGGCACTTACCACTAAGGAAGAGATTGAAGCTGAACTGACTCAGGGAGTTGAACCATTCATTGACTCTATCCCTTCTAATTTTATTGAATATGAATTATATATCACCCCATGTGGTTTTGATTGCACAGAATTAGACAACCTCAACTCTGCCTTGGAGGACGAAGAAGAACCTCGATGTGCACATGCTGAGGAAAATATGGAGTTCCCCAGACACATTGAATATTTATTGAAGGACGTTCATGAAGATATGGTAGTGTATTTCCCTATGGAAACGATGACAAAAGATGATTTTATGGTGAATATTTTGATCTTGATACTTCATGTTTTAATATTATTCAAATTGAATTACACTCGGACATTCCCATTGACTATTATTTTGATGAAGCATACCTCAAGTAACTAATGGATAGAGAATAATAGGTTGCACAAGTATCAGCAAAGAAAGAGGATGATTAATACTTCATCCTACCCCCACCATGCAAGTTATAACTCATTGTAAAGGGGGGGATGTAGTACACTCTTTCCCAGAAGGATGATGAAAAATCTGGGAAAATCCACATGTGGTCATTCAAATCAAAGAATATTTATCCTCCATCAAATTTTGGATAACAGTAGGTACTACACTCTAGAGGCTGTCAGAATTCAAGGCCCACATGGGGGTTAATACCAAGATTTATCTTTACTTTCATTCTAGGAATTTATATTTCAATTTATTTTCACTAAAATAATTTAGCATGTGGTCTCCTCCCTCTTTTATTTTGAGATTAAACAAAATGATCATTGTGAATAATTGATTTTTTTTGTATGATCGTGACGGTAGAAGGAATCCCCAAACAGTAAAGGGAAGGACCAAGTTTCATGGAAAAAGGGTGTTCAATTTTATTGTTTTATCTTTTAAACACTCTAAATTTTTGTCTACAACATGTTTTTATCTTTAAAGATAATATTTCATTCCCACACTTGAATTCATGTTTTACTCAACTTATTGAAGAGGCATGAGTTTCTTAGGAATCCTGTTATTCTATGATTTAGATTTCAATATTGATATGATTAAATGATTGAAATGAATTATAGAATTTTTAAAATGAATCATGGATATTGAAGTAATGACTCATGATTTGAAGGAATTAATTGATTCATGTAAATGAAATTTCTCTACCATCCTTTGTGCATTTAATTTCTAATGTTCATGTGAATTGATTTATTAGTCATGCATTGAGTGATGTCCAATGTTATATTTTCCATTTCCAAGAGGATTTATAGACCATGTACTTCCTATTTATTCTTGAGAATATTTCTTTGATGATCTTGGGACATGTAACTGAGAAGAACTTGTATTGAAACGTATCAAAGCTATGACTATTCAAAACACATTTAAAATGATTGAGGCATCTTTTGGAAATCCAATTTTATATAAAAGAAAAACCTTTACATCATTCCTTATTTTATCCCATAGAGACAATAAATGACATTTATAGGAGTGAGTCATGTTTCAAGCCACTTTAATCCATTCCTACCCTCCTTTGAGTATTTTCATGATTTTTCAATGTTGAAGTGTGGGGT
This sequence comes from Viscum album, assembly GCA_963277665.1. Lineage (NCBI taxonomy): Eukaryota > Viridiplantae > Streptophyta > Magnoliopsida > Santalales > Viscaceae > Viscum > Viscum album. Next base: position 953,718,191 of record OY728148.1, on the reverse strand, counting down.
TAAAGGGAGTCATGGTGGACGGGATAATATAAATTTTAAGGAAGAAGTGTGGGGGTATTAATATATTATGGTAATTGTAAAAGGTTGTGGAATCATTAATTATACTATATTTTTCCCCTCTTGAATTAAAAAAATAAAAAAAATGACAAAAAGAACCAACAAAAAGAGAAAAAAATTGGGTTGTGATTTGGGAAAACCAAAAATCACCATTTTCTAGACTGATGTTCTTATGATCATATGTGGTTAGCTGTTGGATGTGAGATTTGATATAATCATAAATTTCAAAAAAAAAAGAATAAAATGTAAAAAATAAGAAAAATCAAGAGGGTGCACAAGTCATCCATTATGCTTACTTGATCCTAACCTTTTCTTTGAGTTTTTGGAATTACCTATTGCTACTTCGAAGGGGATAATTTCATTATATTTTTACTTTTGATATCATGCATAGTACTTAAGTGATTAGACTCCTGCTTGAGCCTTATTTTTTAAAGAATCAAATCCTACCAACCTTAAAACTCAGAGTCAATTGAACCTTAATTGAAAGTCCTCATGATTTTATGTGCGTTTAGTCTTTACAAAGTGGAGAAATTAGTTTATTTACAAGACAATGGCTAAGGAGCATGTTCCCATGATATGAGAATAAATCTACTTGAATTCTATAATGAGTGATGAGAGAAAGGAATCAAAAGTGAGGTAAATCGTGAATTTTCATGTTTAATAATAATTAATCAAGGATCTTGAATGAATGAAAGGATATGTTCCATCAATTTTCAAAGATTAAAAGTAAAATATGTGAATTATTTGTTTTGTTGAAAAATCTGAAATTAAATTGATATTTTATGCAGATTTTTGAAATTTTGATTTCACATTGATTTTTTTATTTTATTACCTTGGAATTTAAACATTGGTAATATTGGTGTCCTCTGTTTTGCATTTTGAGATTTTATACTTGGGGACAAGCATGGTTTAAGTGTGGGGGTATTTGACTGTGAAAATTTATGTGAAAATTTTTGATCAAATAATGATGATTTTAAATGCTTTTCAATGATAAAACCCATGTATTTCAATGTTTTATTAAAATAATGGGTAATTTGAATTTTAGAATGATTATGAGAAAAATTGATAAAAGTGCTTAATTTTGGATTTTTGAACGACTTTTACCATAAGGGTATTGTTTCATTTCATAAAAAATATAATTCCAAAATTCATGATTTTTTTAGAATCCTGATTTTATTTCATTCAAATTTCTCTTCAGGTCCCAGTGTTGATTCGAATATCTATTAGTCCAAAAAAATCATTGAAGTTGGAAACTTTTCCGGGTGGACAGCGTGGACCCCACCACTGTAACCGATGCACAAATCAGTCTCCTCACCTCCCATTTATGTTATTACACTAGGGATACCACTAGAACACATCAGAACAACTCTAAAACTATTTTGGTTGAGTTTTTAAGTCATTAAGGTTTCCATTGATCGTTCTACATTTGAAGGAATCTTCTTAGAAATTTCTACTATAAAAATCATTATTCAATGAGAATTCCATAACTGCATAATACTATGGATAAATGAGATGAATGGTGGAGGGTGAATGGAAAAAATATTGGTGAACAAATTTTATGAAGGGGTCCATGTGTGAATCGACAATTTAATGGGCCAACAACACGCAAAATTTCAGAATATCAAATTCTTCCTATAAAAGGAGGCCCTCAACTCCTTCCCAAATCATCAGCTCAACACCCACAACTAAGGAGGGATCCTATTAGGGAATAGTCTGATTCTTCTCCTCTTTCCTCCCTTTATTTCTTATTTTAATTTTATTTTAATTTTTTTTATTAGTTTTCAATTGTAATTCAAATTTTAGTTTTATTAATCCATGTCTTTGTGTTTCTCCATCCACATGTCTTCATTTCTTTACCCCTCTATCTCTCCTCTTCCACCCACTCCACCAGGAAATATATTACTCTCGGAAATGAGAGGTTGACCCTGAGACTTTGGATAGGGGGAGGTGAAGGTGATCTTGAATTTTCGTTAATGTTTAATTTTATGTTTGTAGATAGATTCGAGTAGCATGCATGGTAAGGCGAATGTCCCAGATGTTGTGACTGCTTGCGATGACATTCAAATAAACCTATCCATATTCTTTTATTTAATCATTTTTCCTTGTCTCTATTGTTTATTTCTTCACATGTTGGAGTTGATCTATTTAATGGATAAAATAGCTTCAATTGAATTGGGTCTTGGAAGATGAAATATTCTAGACAAAGGTGTGTCACCAACCTGGATTAAAGGAGGAGGTTGAATTGAGAGTTATCAAACATTAATTGATATTCCACAATTTATAAATAAAGAATAGTAGTTAAAATATGAGATTAAATGTTTATATTATCAAACTGAAATAAATGATATAAAGGATAATAATTATTGAACATTTAACCAACCCCCAAAACCAAATTCATTCATATTAATTCACTTATAGAATGGGTGGTTTTCCCAATGCCTGTAGAGTACTTTTACCAACAGTTTGAGGAATCCATTGGTAAAAGCTGGTTAAATCATCTTTTCCAAACAGTTTTTCAAAACTGTTGGGAAATTTATAATCTATACTAATGGTTTTCTTAAACTGTTGGTATAGAAAGGTTTAAATCATCCTTTACCAACGGTTTATACAAACCGTTGGGATGGTTTTTCCCCAATTTCACAAACGCTCGAACTCCTCCATTCCACGCGACTGCAGCCCTAAAAAAGGGATAATTGGGAATTTCCATCCCCTACAGCTGAAATCTTTCCATATTTAAGATTTATCAGTTCTTAACTTGTATTATATAAGTGATACTACATCTACTATTTTGGTTTTATGTTTTCATTTGGGTGAAGTGGAGAAGCGGGATTCTGTTTACCCTACTGTGGAAATTCATCGTTCCGATCCATTTTCAAAATTTCTTAGTACTACACATCTAATTTGTAACTGATACATTCATTTTAATGTTCTACATCAACTCTTTTGGTTTTCTATTTTGATTTGGGTGTGTATGACTTTTGTTTTCTGTTTGATTTGGGTGTTTCTGTTGGGATTTGACAGTGAATCATATTTGATTCAAAATGAATTATGTGTTAATATCATCCATAAATATTCAATTCTTATAAGGCTTGGTATTGTTGGGAATTTTTTGTTAATATCATCCATATTCCACATGATTCACATCATGGTAAGAATGTGTGATGATGTTGTTAAGATCAGAGAGAAAACTCATATTCTCCACGTTGTTTATTATGGAATGGTTAGTCATGAGTGATAATTGAATTCCTTAGATGGCTATACTAATATAACTTTAGGGTGAATAAAATATGGTTCCCACTGTACATTGTATATTATGTTTCTTTCCTGGCCAATACCCAATTTTATGATGGTTGGGTGCTTTTGACTAGCCATTCTTGCATGTGTATACATACATAACAATGTTATATAAGTCACACGTTTAATTCAATAATCTTATTATCATTGGAATACATTATTATTAAACTCAAATTTAAAAATAAAATTTTTTGTCTATACTTTATGAAATTAAACCTTTTTACAATACATGAACAACCTATTAGTGTATAAGCCTAAACTTTATCCACCCATGGGGTGTGATTGACTCAAGGAACTAATTGGGTAATTAAGGGTATGACCATAGAGGTTCCAACAATGATTTATTGAATAGTAATGAATGATTTGGGATGCATGTAACACATAATCGGGTCTGAGGCTTGTGCCTCAATTTGGGATGCCTATATAGGGGCCTTGAAGTCATATTTTACCAATTTTTGTGTGCAACCATTGGTAAAACTCTTCGCATTACCAATGGTTTGATTCAATGACAAGGCAATGCACCTTTATTAATGATTGTAGATTTAGAGTTATTGACATGACTCACACTCTTTCAACCGATGAACCAGATGATTGGGTTTTAGCTCAAGAAGGTAGGTCGAATTTTAGAATTTATTGAGCCTCGTGTATAGAAATATTTCCTGATAGTTATAACTATGTTTTTCATCTTGATACATGACATACATTACCATCATTCAGTTTATGATTCTGTTATTAGTTTGTATTACTGATTTGGGTTATTTTCATAAATTTCCAATATTTTCCCATTTTTATCTGTATTCCACTTTTTAACTGATAATGTTAAATTTTTTAAACTTAGGTAATGAGGGAATAGTCTCCCCCTGACACAGCAACAACTCTCACTATAAGTCAACAACATTTGGAATTTTGGTAGATGTTCTTGAGGCCATGTGGCCATCTGGGTTTGGGTCACTAATGAGTGGAATCCTGGTTTGGGACGTCACAATTCCTAGATATCCTTTTTATAGGTGTTTCTAATCAAATCCATACCTATAACTATTGAAGGCCCCTTTCCATAATCAATTGGGACATTATTCAATGAATACACCTACATCATTCAGAGTGTGTATCCTAGTACTTACCTTCAAACGACCATAAATCTTCTGTTTCTTTATGTTTTTTTATCGGAATTGATTTTCTATATTATATTTTTTAGGTTACACATTAGTTATTTGTTTCTAATTACTTCCATATTTGTTTTCATTGTAGGAAATGACACCCATTGAAGCGATTCGGTGGAAAAATATGACAGAAAATAATCATCGCATGACACAAATATGCGTTCCTCCACTCATCCATGTTGTGAGTATTTTATTTCAAATATATATATTTCAATAACATATAATTTCATGTGTTTACTTTTGTGTTAGATTTTTTTCATGATCGACCCCCTAGATGAGAGTTATCTGATTAGGAGCCTGATATTTCTCCTAGTATAGAGGCTGGTGGAAGGAGGGGGGGTGGTGTCAGAGTTAGACAATCATCTGGTGATCCCGGTATTAAGGCTAGTGGTATGAGGGGGAGGAGGGGGAATACTCGCTTGAGTGGGATGAGGGTAAGGGGGCATACTCGCTTGCGTGTGGTATAGAACCGCCAAAGACAGTTGATGGTTCAATACAATGATGAATGACAAATGATTGATAAATCTGGGTAGGAATGTCAGGGATTTTTAGCGACGCTAGCTAAATAATCTGACATTATTCCGGTCAGCCCTCTCTCTTGGAGACATCTACCACACAAAGTCAAGGATAATGCATGGGCACAAATATGGGTAAAAAACTTTTGGATTTAATGTAGTATATTCTTATATTTATAAGAATTAATCTTTTAGGTGTCAGCTTCAGTTTAACTTCCCTTATAGTGAAGGTGCATAAACATCAATTTTAATGGATCTAGGAGAGCATTGGAGAGGTTATAAGAATGATTAGTATGTTGGATGGTGTGATAGACTGGGCACAGAGTTGGAGACAGTACGAATCATGGATGACTACCTGATAGAGCAATATCATCAAATGATTATCCATTGGGCGACTGGAAAATTTAAGGTATTAATCCCATTTGAAGTATTTAAATTTCGGTTTTCATATTTTGAATTAATATCATATTATTTATTATTAAACATTATTTAGGAATCTTACGAAAAAAACACTGATTCAAAGAAATACCTCCACACTTTGGGGTGCACTACTACGTCAGATCATGAGAGGTAGCTGGTACGAAATTGTTGTTTATAATTTTGCTTTAGGACTTTCCCTTTTATTGTTTCCTACTTAAATTAGGTGATTTATTGAATATTTTATATATGATTATACTTTCACTTTATATTATTTCAATGTCATTACTGAAGAAAAAATTGAAGGTTGAAGGATGTCCCACTAGAGAAAAATTGTTTTGCTCGTGTAGAATGAAGAAAGATGAAACTGTGGTTAATGAACCGACACAAGAAAAGATTGTAAGTTTAAATTTGTGTATTTAAAATTTTAATATCTATTTTGAAATTTAATAATCTATTAATATTTTTAATAGGCTGATTTAGAGGCCCTTGATGCCCCGGAGCCTGACAATTTATTGCCACATGATCATTTATATCAGGTTTTGGGAGATGAGCACTATGGTCGATTATGCTACCGACCTGGTAAGAATAGAGTCCCAACAAGGTATTGGTCCTCTCCAGGTATCCATTCTAGTACCACCAAGATCGAACAAGTCAAGAAACATACAAGATAGTCTGATAAAAGGGACACAGAGTTGGAAGAACTTGTTCAAATGTGCGAGGAAGAATTTATGAAACAGATCAAAGCATTATCTTCATCACATCCACCCGAGGCCAGAGTGGCTTGTCAGACATATATGTCGCTGATGGTTGCATTATCCTATGCACCAGGCGTTAGTTCGAGTGGTGGTCAAGATGATGAGGTTCCTGGTGATGACGAGGATGCTGAAGAGGACGAGGGTGAGGATGAGGATGAGAACGGGGGAGAGGATGGGGCAGATAGCGAGGATGGGGCCAAGGATGATCATGGGGATGTTGATGAGGATGATTATGAGGACAAAGATGGTGGCGAGGATGAGGCTGATGATGACACTGGTGATGGTGATGGTGATCAGGGGCAGATTGATCCATTACATTTTTGAATTCTCTATAACTCTTTATTTTTTAACTTGGTTTTTCACTCTGGTATTTATATTTTTTAATTAAGTATAACTCTTTATTTTTTACCAAATATGGAATCATGGTGATGTTATAATGGTTTATGGGGCTTCTGGGGCTTGTTCGGAGCTCGGAACCCTGATCGATGTAAAAAACACTATGCCTCAAAGTTAGTAAAAAAATTAATTCCATCCCATATGGTGTCTACCAACCATATAGGGATCTATATTAGAAGCAATTTACATGATTTTCCCTAACCATGAACCAGGGTATGCACATCATGCACAATGTCTATAGTTTTACTATAAGATATTATCACTGTTGTTGCACGATTTGCCAAACTGGCATACATAAAATAGACCAAATGCATTTGGATTGTGTTGATACCACAAGAAAACGATCCATGATTCATATGTGTCATGTACGAGTCAACTCAGCCTCAATGTAAGGAACAATCTGGCTGGTATCACTCAAAGTGTCTCTCTTTTATTTAAAATGGACACCCTTTTACGTAAAAACAGCTGGCATATAGAAAACTAACAAAACATATCTGTATTATGTTGATACTTTAGTAAAATGATCCATGGGTCATATGTGATGTGTACGACTCAATCCCAACTCAATCAGAGGCATGGTGTGGCCGATACCACTCAAAGTGTCCCATTATTATTTGAAAAGGATAACATTTTAAGTAAAAACAAAAACTGACATACGGAAAATGGACCAAACGTATTCAGATTGTATTGATACATTAGAACAACAATACATGGTACATTTTTTATGTTTAGGAGTCAACCCCGCATCAATCTGATGCACGGTGTGGCCGGTACCACTGAAAGTGTCTCACTTTTATTTGAAATGGACCATATTTTAAGTGAAAACAATAACTGACATACGGAAAACCGATCAAACACATTCGTATTGGGTTGATACATTAGGACAATGATACATTGGTCATTTTTGATGGGTACAAGTCAACTCCGCCTCAACCAAAGGATTCATGTGACCGCGATGGCCGAAAACGCACTCCGCGTGTCGTAAATGGCCAAAACATGCGTTTAACGGTCAAATGAAAGCCGAAAGACATCAGAATGACTTTAAATCACAATAAAACACCCTAATTATTATTCTTGAGGTGTACGAGGAGACATAACATCATTCATACATGTGTTTTGCACGACACAACTAAATATGTGTTTTTTGTTTTTTAGGTGTTTGGCGTGCTTGAAAATCATGCATGGGGTGGTGAAAATAGGCCAAACGACCTCAAAATTCCATGAAACCAGATGAAAAAAGGGTGAGTGAATTTTGAAATGTTCAAAAAGAAGGCACGTTAATTAGAGGTGTCGTGTGACCGTGCTGGCTGAAAAATGCACTCTGCGTGTTGTAAATGGACAAAACATGCGTTTAACGGTCAAATGCATGCCTAGTGACATCATAATGACTTGAAATCACACAAAAACTCCCTAATTATTATTGATGAGGTGTAAGAGGAGAAAACAATCTATTCGGACACGTGGTTTGCACTGCACGGCTGAATATGTGTTTTTTTGGTGTTTGGCGCATTTGAAAAGCGTGCGTGGGGTGGTCAAAACTAGCCGAATGACCTCGGAATTCCATTAAATAAGATGAAAACAAAGGGTGGGTGAATTATGAAATGGTCGGATAGACAACACATCAATCGGAGGTGTAGTGTGATCGTGGTGGCTGAAAACACACTCCACATTTTGTAAATGGCCAAAACATGTGTTTAACATTCAAATGCATTTGGAAGGACATTATAATGACTTGAAATCACACAAAAACACCGTAATTATTACTTGTGAGGTGTAAGAGGAGACGACATGTCATTCGTATGCGTGGTTTGTGCAACACGGCTGGATATGTGTTTTTTAGGTATTTGGCACGCTTGAAAAGCATGCAAGGGGTGGTCAAAATCGGACGAACGAACTCGGAATGCCATGAAATCAGACAACAACTAAGGGTGGGTGAATTGTGAAATGATCGGCCAGATAGCACATCAATCGGAGATGTCGTTTGACCGCGATGGATGAAAACGCACTCCGCATGTCATAAATGAAAAAACATGTGTTTAATGATCAAATGAAAGTCGAATGACATTGGAATGACTTCAAATCACATGAAAACACCCTAATTATTATTCGTGAGGTGTACGAGGAGACGACACATCATTTGGATGCGCAGTTTGCGTGTCACGGTCTAGTAATTTTTTATAGGTGTTTGGCGCGCTTGAAAAGCATACGTGGGGTGGTCGAAATTGGCCAAACGACCTTAGAATGCCCTGAAATCGGACAACAACAAAGGGTGGGTGATTTTTCAAATGGTCACCCAAATGAAACATTACTCAGAGGTGTCGTCTGACCGTGCTAGCCAAAAACACACTCCATGTGTCATAAATGGCCAAAATAAGCATTTAACTGTCAAATGCATGCCGAATGACATCATAATGACTTGAAATCATATCGAAAAACTCTAATTATTATTATTGAGATTTATGAGGAGACAGAACTTCATTCGGATGCATGGTTTGCACGGAACGGCTGAATATGTGTTTTTTAGGTGTTTGGCACGCTTGAAAAGGGTGCGTGTGGTGGTCAAAACCAGACGAACAACCTCAGAATGTCATGAAATCAGACGACAACAAAGGGTGGGTTAATTTTGAAATTTACAGCCAAATGGTATGTCAATCAGAGGTTTCATGTGACCGCAATGGCCGAAAACGCACTCCACGTGTTGTAATTGGTCAAAACATGCATTTAACTGTCTAATGCATTCTGAACAACATTGAAATGACATGAAATCACATGAAAACACCATAATTATTTTTCGTGAGGAGTATGAGGAGACTAAATTTCATTCGAATGTGTGTTTTGCACGACAAGAGTAAATATCTATTTTTTAGGTGTTTAGCGTGCTTGAAAAATGTGTGTGTGGTGGTCAAAACCAACTGAACGACTTTAGAATTCTATGAAATCAGACGACAACAATGGGTGGGTGAATTTTGAAATGGTAGGACAGACGAAACATCAATCAGAGGTGTCGTGGGATTGTGGTGGCCGAAAATGCACTTTGTGTGTCATAAATGGCCAAAACATGTGTTTTACAGTCAAATACATACCGAACGATATCAGAATGACTTGAAATCACATAAAAAACCCTAATTATTATTCTTGAAGTGTACAAAAATACAACACGTCTTTCGGACCCACGGTTTGCATGGCACAGCAGAATATGTGTTTTTTAGGTGTTGTCGCACTTGAAAAGCATGTGTAGGGTGGTCAAAACCAGCCGAACGACCTCATAATGCCATGAAATTAGATGAAAACAATGGTTGGGTGAATTTTTAAATGGTCGGCTAGATGTAACATCAATCAGATGTGTCGTGTGACTGTAGTGGCCAAAAACATACTCCGCGTGTCGTAAATGGCCAAAACATGTGTTTAATGGTAAAATGTATATAGGACGACATCAGAATGACTTGAAATCACACAAAAACACCCTAATTATTATTTTTGAGGTGTATGAGGGGAAAACACATCATTCAAATACATGGTTTGCATGGCACGTCTGAATATGTGTTTTTTAGGTGTTTGGCGCGCTTGAAAAGCGTGCGTGGGGTAGTCAAAATCGGTTGAACGTCCACAAAATGCCATGAAATTGGACGAAAACAAAGAGTCAGTGAATTGTGAAATGGTCGGCTAGACAGCATGCCAATCGATGGTTTCATGTGACCACAGTGGCCGAAAACGCATTCTGTGTGTCGTGAATGGCCAAAACATGTCTTTTACGGTCAAATACATACCGAACGACATTGAAATGACTTGAAATCGCACAAAAACACCCTATTTATTATTTGTGAGGTGTAAAAAAAGACAAATCATCATTGGAACACAGATTTGGTGCAGCACGATAGATTATTTGTTTTTTAGGTGTTTGGCGCGCTTGAAAAACATGTGTGGGGTGGTCGAAACTGGCCGAACGACTTCAGAATACCATGAAATCAGACGACACCAAAGAGTGGGTTAATTTTGAAATGGTCAGCTAGACGACATGTCAATCAGAGGTGTTGTGTGACCGTAGTGGATGAATATACACTTCGGACAACCCCCACCCCCCAGACAGCCCCCCTCACCCCCGGATAGCCCCCCACACCCCTTGGACAGCCCCCACCCCGGACAACCCCCCCACCCACCGGACAGCCCCCCTGAATAGCCCGCCCACCCCCCGAACAACCCCCCACCCAACGATCCATGGATCATTTGTGACGGGTACGAGTCAACCTCACCTCAATTCGAGGCACGATGTGACTTGTATCACTCAAAGTGTGTCACATTTTATTGAAATGGACAACATTTTAAGTGAAAACAACAACTGACATATGACAAATCTTCACAACGCTACACATATATTCTTGAAATTAAGGGTTGAAAAATAAAATATGGTATATTGTTCATACGTTATTAGAAGAAAATATTCACAAGTCATATATTGAAACACAATGGGTCATAGTTTATATAGATAAATATGAATTATATTAGTAATGAGTCTCGACATCCCATCATGAACATGCACCAACACTTATGTTCTAATTCTCAATCATGGGTTGTTCATTATATTTAATAACATAAAAGAAATAAATATCATATAGTGATTTTATATAAATCCTATGAAAACTCAATCATACCATATAACAAATTGGTCAACAAGCCTACACATAGATTCTTCAAAAATAAGTTTCAAAGTATCATAAAAATACCCCAATGGTGAGGAATGCATATGGTTACACCATAGCCCCAGGGATCACCTCAATCCCATCCTCAAATAGTGGGTTCTAGGACCAAACCAATGTCCCTTTGGGAACCCAATACCAAAGAATTAATTGAATATTCATAACCCCTACCCAAGATGGGGATTCATCTCACATAAGACCCAGGAGAGAAAATTACAATTAGCCACATACCCCCTTATTCTAATTTAAAAGTCTATGAAAAACATGTAGGCTATTCTCGTAACCCATCTCATATGTCTATATTGGACAATGTTTTCCACTAACACATCAAGAACCATTTATACATGGATACATAATCATTAGAGGAATATAAACATCCCATGCGCTTCCTATAACTCATCCTAGGTCAAAGAAGATGACCAATACCATTGTCTATCATATGCGTGTCATGATCCTTGCCACTCTACCCAAGTTTTTCTGTTGGTTTTAAGATACTCAACCCATGATCATGACCAAACATCCCATGTTCTTCCTATAACATGTAGGTTTTTTCTCTTGTGTGTATTGGTGTTGTTGTTTGAGTGAGGAATTAATTCTAGATTTTGAATACTCTTATGTGTGTTGGTTTGTGGTTTGATTGAGGAATGAATTATAAATTTGGAATACTCTTATGGGTTTTTTTGTATTTCCTATAACATGTAGGCCTTTTCTCTTATGGGTGTTGTTTCATTTTAATTTCTTAATTTCTAAAATTATAAATTATGGAATGAATTCTAAATTTTAAATACTTTGGATGGAGATTTTTTTATTGGTGTTGTTGCAGGTCTGGAGAGGGGTTGCTATGTTGTTGCAGGTCTTGAGTGGGGAGAGGGGTCTGTTGCTGTGGAGCTGTGAAATAGTATACCAACGGTTTCAAAACCATTGGTATAGATACTATAATATAATTATTCCAACGGTTTGTTATAACAATTTGTATAGTTTTATACCAATGGTTATAACAAAACCGTTGGTATAGCCTTATGGATTTCCATATCTACTTTATACCAATGGTTTTAACCATTGGTATAAGTGTAACACACATATACCAATGGTTTACAAACCTTTGGTATATGTTACACTTTAACACACATATACTGACAATTTGTAGCAAACTGTTGGTATACCTTCTATTTTGACACCTATACCAATGGTTTTCACAGAACTGTTGGTATAGGCCTACTGTCACGCCTTACATGGCCACGGTTGAGGGAACCGTTGATATACTATATACCAATGCTTTGCAGGCCTTTACCAAGAGTTTACAACCGTTGGTAAAGTGTAAAATTCTAGTAGTGATTCATTCTATCAAGACTTGCATCTTAGTATAAATTTATAAATTTTGCTTCACATGTAATTATTTTTAATAATAAAAAAACCAAAAAGATTTTAATCAATATCATTTAATAAACAAAACCAAAAAAAGAGAGAGAATAGGTGAATTAGATAATGAAAGTGAACTACATAGAGAATGATCCTCAAGGGAGACGACCATGGTCTGCCACTTTGATGCACTAGAAAAAATATAATTAGTTTTTTCCACACCCCACGGTAGGCGTGCGTCAAAACTGAATTTATTTTGGGGAGCCAATAATTTTTTCATTTTATTTTTCTATTTTCACAACTAATTTAGATTACATTTCATTTAGAAAACTAAAAAAGACTTTCAAGATGTATTCAAAATCAAAATATTATGCATGGAAACATTACTCAAAGGTGCAGTAACAACAACAAGAAGAAGATGATTATTTTAGAAGAGCTCAAGTGCATGAAATTAGAAAACCCATTGAACTACTATCCAGAAGGGCCGATAGAGATTTTGATTATGTCAATGCATTAATGGGCCAATCCAACCCTAACCTGGAGAAAGAACCTGAGAATGTGGTGTAAGAAATTTCACCAACTATATTTGAAATTGAAGAACCTAAGGAGCCAAGGGAGTAAGACGTACCTACTGAGCTACAAGTGGGAGATCAAAAAAGATTGGACTAACTATTGATTAAATATGAGGAACTACCTAACCTCCCCATACAATACAAAAAAGAAGATTCAACACCACAAAAGGAAGAAACCACCTATGTTGTGGAATTTGAAGTCAAGATGGTGGAGCCCGACTACCTGCCACCATCCTCATAGAGTCTAAACCAAGAGGAACATACCATTGATGCAGTGATTGAAGCTGAACCCACTGAGGGAGTTGAACCATTCATTTACTCTATCACTTATAATGTTATTGAATCTTAATTCTTCATCACTCCTTGTGGGTTTGATTATACAGAATCATAAAATCTCAGCTATGCCCCAGAGGATGAAAAAAAACCTAGATGTGCACATGCCGAGGAACATATAGATGTCCCTAGATATGTTGAATATTTATTGAAGGATGTTCATGAAGACATCCTAGTGGATTTTCGTAAGGAAACCATGATAAAATCTTCTTACATTGATGGGGAATAATTTGATCTTGATACTTCATGTTTTAATATTATTCAAATAGAATTACACAATGACTTCCATATTGACTATTCTTTTGATGAAGCATTCCTCGAGGAACCAATGGAAAGAGAATAAGAGGTTTCACAAGTAGCGACCAAGAAGGAGGATGATTCATACTTCATCCTACCCCCACCACGAAAGATATACCTCATTTTTAAGAGGGTGGGGATACAGTGTACTCTATCCCTGGATAATTACTAACCCAGAAGGATGAAGTACAAGCTAGTAAAAGCCACATGTAGTGGTTTAAATTAATGAAGCATAATCCTCCATCAGACATTGGATAACATCTGGTATTGCCCTCTAGAGGTAGTCAAAATTCTGGGCCAACTTAGGGGATAATACCATGATTTATGTTAACTTGCTTTCTAGGAATTCAGATGGCTATTTTTTTTATTTGAAATAATTTTGCATGTGGCCCCCTCCATCTTTTCATTTTTATCTTAAATGAAATGATCATTGTGATTAATTGAGTAATTTTATTTTGTAGGATCATAACGATAGAAGGTAACCCCAGACAATGAATGGGACAGACTAAGTTTCATGGGAAAAGGGTGTTCAATTTTATTGTTTTATCTTTTATACTCTCCACATTTTTTCCACAACATGCATTTATCTTTAAAGATCAAATTTAATTCCCAAATTTGAATTCATGTGTTACTCGACATATCTAAGAGACATGACTTTCTTAGGAATCATGTGATGCCATGTTTTTTATTTCAATGTTGATATGACTAAATGATTGAAATTAATAATTGAATTTTTAAAATGAAGCATGGATATTGATGTAATGACTCATGATTTGAAGGAATTAATTGATTCATTTAAATGAAATTTCCCAACCATCCTTCAGGATTTGAATTTCTGAAGTTCATGTGAATTGATTTATTATTCATGACATGAGTGATTGTCTAATGTTATATTTTCCATTCCTGAGAAGATTTATAGACCAAGTACTTCCTATTTATTCTTGATAATATTTCTTGAGTAATCTTGGGACATGTAACCAACCATAACATATATTGAAACTTTTCAAATCTATGACTGTGAAAAAACACATTTAAAATGATTTAGCCATCTTTTGAAAAGATAATTTTCCTTAAAAGACAACCTTTACATCAATCCTCTTTTTAGCACTTAGAGACCATGAATGACCTTTATTGTAATGAGTCATGTTTCAAGCCATTTTTATCCATTCTTACCCTCCTCTGAGTATTTTCATAATATTTTAAAGTTGAACTGTGACGGTAAAGAGAGTCATGGTGGATGGGATGATATAGATTGTAAGGAATAAGTGTAGGGGTTTTATAGTCATAATTTTAAAAGGTTGTGGAATCACTCATTATACTCTATTTTTTCCCATCTGGAATTAAAAAAAATGAAAAAATGACAAAAAGAACCAAAAAAGGGAAAACAATGGGTTATGATTTGGGAAAACCCAAAATCACCATTTTCTAGACCGACAATCTTATTAGCGTATATGGTTAGGTGATTGATGTGAGGTATGATATAATCATAACTTTCAAAAAAAGAAAAAAGTATAAAATTAAAAAAAATCAGGAGGTTTCTCAAATCATTCATTATGCCTACTTGATCATAACATTTTCTTTGAGTTTTTTCAAGTGGGTGTTGCTACTATGAAGGTTATAATTTCATTATATTTTTACTTTTGATATCATGAATAGTACTTAATATATTAGCCTCCTCCTTGAGCCTTAATTTTTAAAGCATCAAATCCTACCCACCTTAAACCTTAGAGTCAATAGAACCTTAATTTCAAGTCTTTGTGATTTTATGTGCATTTTGTATTTACATAGTGGAGAAATTAGTTTATTTACAAGCATATGTATAAGGAGCTTGTTCTCATGATATGAGAATAACTCTACTTGAATTGTATAATGAGTAATGAGAGAAATTAATCAAAAGTGAGGTAAATCATGACATGGCATGTTTAATAATAATGAATCAAGGATCTTGAATGAATGAAAGGAGATGTTCCATCAATTTTCAAATGGTAAAAGTAAAATATGTGAATTATTTGTTTCTTTGAAAAATGGGAAATTAAATTGATATTTTTGAAATATTTTAAAATTTTGATTTCACATTGAAAATTGTTTTATTTAATTGAATTGGAATTTGAATATTGGTAACATTGGTGTCCTCTAATTTCTATGTTGAGATTTTATGCTTTAGTACAAGCATGGTTTAAGTGTGGGGGTATTTGAGAGCAAATTTATGTGCATATTTTTGATCAAAATATGAGTATTTTTTAATTTTATTCAATGATAAAACCCATGCATTTTGAAGTTTTATTAAAATAATGGGTATTTTGAATTTTAGAATGATTATGAGAAAAATTGAGAAAAGTGCATAATTTTGGATTTTTGATAGATTTTTACTACAAAGGTCTTTTTTTCATTTAAAAAAAATTCCAAAAATCATTATTCTTTTTTCTTAAAATCATGATTTTATTTCATTCAACATTATCATAAAGACATAGAGTTTATTTAATGATCTATTAGTTCAAAAAATCCATTGAAGTTGGAAATTTTTCTAGGAAAATAGAATGGACCCCACCACTATAAAAGATGAAAATGTTAGTCTCCTCACCTCATATTTAAGTGATTCCAACTAGGATAACACGAGGACACATAGGACCGAATTTAAAACAAATTTGGGGGGATTTTGAAGTCATTAAGATTTTCATTGATCGTTATAAATTTGAAGACAGCTTTATGGAAATTTTGGCCATAACAAGTCTTATTCAATGAAAATTCCATAAAACATTAATCCTTGTGGCTAAATGAGCTGAAATTTGGAGGCTGAATGGAAACCACATTATTGAATATCTTTTATGAAGGGTTCCACACATTAATCAAACATTTAATAGGCCAAAAATGTGAAAACATTTAGAGGAATGAATTCTTCCTATAAAAGGAGGCCCTCGCCTTCTTCCAAAATCATCAGGACAACACCCACAACTAAGGAGGGATCCCACCAGGGAATGGGACACATCTTCTCCTCTTTCCCCCTAATTAATTCTTTATATTTTATTTTAATTTTTTTTGTATTATTTATAAATTGTAATTCAAATTTTAGTTTTATTAATCCATGCCTTTGTGTTTCTCCATCCACTTTTCATTATTTTTTCCCTCTCTCTCTCTTCTCTTACACCCACTCCACTAAGTAATATCTTACTCTAAAAAATGAGAGGCTGACCCTGAGACTTGGCCTTGGGGGAGGTGATGGTGATCATGAATTTTCTTTAATGATTAAATTTTTGTCTGTAGATTGATTTGAGTGGTATGAACAGGTAAGGCGAATGTCTCTGATGTTGTGACCGCCTCTAATGAAATGCAACTCAACCTATCCATATTAATTTATTTAATCAATTTTTCCTCTCTCTATTGGTAAGTTCTTCACAATTTGGATTTGACCTAACCATTATATGAAACAGCTTCGATTGAACTGGGTCCTGGAAGATGAAACATTCTAGAGAAAGGTGTGTCACCAACTTGGATTAATGGAGGTGGTGGACTTGAGAGTGCTCAAACATTAAATTATATTTCACAATTTATTATTAAATAATAGTAGTTAAAACATGATATTTCATGTTTTTATTATGACTTTAAAATAAAAAATATAAAGGATCATAATGACTGAACATTTAACCAATCCCCAAAACCAAGTCCTTTCTTATTAATTAATTCTGTTTAGACATGCATCTTAGTATAAATTTAGAATTCTTGATTCACATGTCATTATTTTAAATAATAAAAACACAAAAATATTTTCATCACTTTAATTTAATATACAAAAAAAACATAGATATAATAGGTTAATTAGATAATGTATGCCAACTATGTTGAGAAGGCTCTTCAAGATAGATTACCCTGGTCAGCCACTATGTTGAACTAGGAAAAATATAATTATTTTTGTCCACGCCCTGCAACAGGCGTGCCTCAAAACTAACATTGTTTCCAAAGGAACAATCATTAGTTTATTTACTTTTTCTATTTTTACATCTTAGTGAGATTTCATTTAATTTAAAAAAAGTAAAAAAAGACTCCCATGATGTATTCAAATTCAGAATATTATGCATGGAATAATTACTCACAGGTGGAGTAACAATAATAAGAAGAAGATGAGTATTTTAGAAGAGCTTAGGTGCATGATCATAGAGAAAGCATTGAACAATTAACTAGAAAGGATGATGGAGAATTTGATTATGAAATTTCATTAATGGAGTAACCCAACCCTAAGTAGAAGGAAGAACCTAAGAAAGCGGTGGAAGAAATTTCACCACTTATATTTGAAATTGAATAACCTGAGGAGTCAAGGGAGGAAGACCTACCTGGTGAGCTACAAGTGGGAGATCAAAAATGTTTGGATGAATTCTTGATTAAAAGTGAGGAACTAACTGAACTCCCCATAAATTTAATATTAGAATATTTATCACCACTCAAAGAAGAAACCACCAAAGTGGTGGAATTTGAAGTCAAGATGGAGGAGCCCAACTACCTTCCTAAATCCTCAGAGAGTCTACACCAAGAGGAACTTACCATTGAGGCAGGGATTGAAGCTGAACCGACTCATGGAGTTGAACCATTCATTGACTCTATCCCTTCAAATTTTATTGAATCTGAATTCTAAATCACTCCTTGTGGTTTTGATTATACAGAATTTTATAGTCTCAACTATTCCATGGAGGACGAAGATGAACTGGGATGTGCACATGTTGAGTAACATATGGAGCTCCCTGGACATGTTGAATATTTATTGAAGGATGTTCATGAAGAGATTCTTGTAAATTTCCCTAAGAAAACCGTGATAAAAGCTGCTTACTTTGATGGGGAAGAATTTGATCTTGATACTGCATGTTTTAATATTATTCAAATAGAATTACATATTGAATTTCCTATTGACTATTCTTTTGATAAAACATACGTTGAGGAACCAATGGACAGAGAAGAAGAGGTTGCACAAGTAGCAAACTAGAAGGAGGATTATTCATATGTCATCTTACCCCACCATGCACGCTATACCTCATTGTGAAGGGGGGGGGGTATGGTGTACTATATCCCCTGATCATTACTCACCCATAATAATGAAGCAAAAGTTGAGAAAATCCACATGTGGTGGTTACAATCAAAGAAGATTCATCCACTATCAGACTTTGGATAACAGCTAGCACTGCCCTCTAGAGGCAGTCAAAATTCAGGGCCCACTTGGGGGATAATACGAAGGTTTATCATTACTCGATTTCTAGGAATTTATATGTAAATTTCGTAGGACGAGAGGTGGCATTCTGTTTCCCCGCTCCAGCCACGTTCATTGTTCCCCTCGGTGACACTTTTATGGTATACGCGTCTGCATTCACCACATCTGATTTTCGTAGTCATAATGAAAGGGAAAATCGCAGGCTCTGATGAATGGGATGTACAAGAGCTGCGTACACAGGGTGGTGGTGAATGAGCGGAGGGATAGGAAGTCGATAAGCTTCTTTCTTTGTCTGGAGAGGGATATGGTGGTGAGTCCCCCGCCGTAGTTGTTGGCCGGTGGGAAACCCGGAGGGCGTACCTAGACTTCCAATGGCCAACCTTCCATGTATTTATCCGAAAACCCTACCACATGGACACCCACACACTCCAGGCTTTCTCTGATTGGTTTGTGACATCAAAATGAATCTTTGTTGGTGATTCCAAATGAAAAATAAAGTGATTGTCAATCAAGTATGTTATGGAGTACTATGTTATGGTACAAATTTGACTTCTCTAAATGCTATAGAGTACTATTTATCATTTCGATAAAAACACACTTCGATTGTGGTGGTCTGCTGAAGATCGTTTTTTTAGGTATTAATAATTCTCAAATTTTTGATTATGTTCTGTGATTTCAAATGTGATTAAATTCGAGGTTGTGAAACATAGGAGGTTCTAGACCGATAGCATGCCCTGATGGTGGAAAAATTTGAGATCGAGAAATTCAAAACAAATAATTTTATATTGTGGAAAATGAGGATGCAAGTGATGATGTGGAAGAAAAATTCCCTAATAGTTATCCAAAAAATACCGGTGGGTTTAGAAGAGGAGAAATGGGACAACATGAATATGAATGTTATTTCCAACATCCCTTTTGCTTTGGTGGACATCGTCCACTCAAGAATTTCAGAGAAAAAGACAATGAAAAAAAATTATGATGTTCTAAAAAACATTATATGACCATGTCACTGCACACCAAAATTTTCTGAAAAATAATGTTATACACTCTTCTAATGAATAGTTATCATTGGTGACTGATCACATCTAACACTGTCAATACCATATTCACTCAACTCATGACACTTGGCTTCAAAATTAGGGATACTAAATGTGCTGGTATTCTTCTCTAATGTTTTTCAAATCCATATGATCAGTTGATCATCAACCTTACCAAAAAATATCATGATGGACATGTTTATGCTCAACAACGTTGCAACTATTGTTCCTGAAGAAAAAAAATAAATGCATGAGCAAAGTGACAGGCAAAAAACATTGCACCAATTAAAGACTTTGTCAATAGATAGAGGAAGGATGATGGAGCGTGATTCTATGTGGGAAACAAAATCATTGAAGGTCCAAATCAAGAAGAATAACAACATCACATGTTACGGTTGTGGAATGTAGGGGAACGCTAAAAAGAATAGTTGGAACAGTAAGAGGGGTTGAAACAACTCTCAATGAAATATGACGACTACTTACTGAAATAGAGAGATACTAGTCAGTGAAACTTCAATGATGGATGAAGGTATACATCATCTCCAAAATTCATGGGTAATTGATTCAATGGAAACATGGCTCAAAGGAAATGGTTTGATCAGTATGAACATATCTCAAAATGACTTGTTTACATGGGGAACAATCACACCATGAAGATATTTGGACACAATACCAACAAACTAAAGATGCATGATGGTATAATTCAAACAACCTAAGGAGTATTCCATGCGAAGATCCTAAAGATTAACATATTTTTTTGGGTGTATTTCATGACATCAGGTGTAAGACTCACACTAACAATGGAGTGGGGAAGATTGTGATGGGTGTGCTTGTGGTTATAAAGATAGATAAGATCTCAATGGATCTGTGCGTTCTTTATGGTGAAGCATACAAGGAGGTGGAGATAGTTGTCACAACCGATACCTCAGGGCCCACATCGTGACTACCCTAAACCCGTATTCCACAGGCCAGAGGATAACAACTAGAACCAGAAAGGTGTGTCCCTTAAATGAGAACACATTTATTTTTTAACCTGTACAGACACACAGTCCAAGAACAAAACAAGATGCAACAACAAAGACTAGAACACAATAAGATGAAACCACAAAGTAAACTGTTGTAGTAAAAGAGTATTGAATGTAAAAAGGGGACGGAATACAAGCACAACTGTTAAAGTACAAGTACAACTGCTAGTACAATACAACTAAAAGAAAACGGAATACATCAAGAAGGTAGAAGTACCTCACAGGTAACACCACGAATATAAAACCACAAAGGTAACTCCATGAAGGTAGAAGTACCACACAAGTAACACCACAAATATAGAAATACTACACATGTATCACCACAAAGATAGTATCACAAAGGTATAAGTACCACACAGGTAACACCACAAAGCAAGAAGTACAACACAGGAAAAAGGCTCTGCTCACAATCAGGTATAACTTAAGTACAGAAGTACAGATGATTAGTCATAAAATATATCATCTTATTCTATTAAGAAGCACTACTGCTGAACCACACTTCATCGATATGTGTTGACCCACATAGGATCGCTGAACACTGACCCACATAGGATCTAACCCACACACGATCAATAGTTGCTGACCCACATAGGATCGATGTTCTTTCTTCATGTTGCAGCCTGCCACAGGTTTCCTTGCACCCACACTACTAAACAAATGTGCAAGGGAAGCGCGACCTTATATCAACGCAAATCAAAAACCATAGATAAAGAAACCATGTATCAGCGCTAGAAAAGTGCTGATAAATAATCCATTTATCAGCGCTAAAAAAGCACTGATAAAAAGACCCTTTATCATTGCTAGAAAAGTGCTGATAAAGAAACATTGTATCAGCGCTATAATGTTAGCGCTGATACAGGAAGGATTTATCAGCACTTCTTTAGCACTGATAAACATAGTCTTTATCAGCGCTTTGATAGCACTGATAAAACCTTAGTCCATTTATTTATAAATTCGATTGCACAGTGCACTCGTGTTATTACATCCTAAAGATCTCGCGGTATTGGAAACCTGCGAGTCCCCTCCGCCACCCACTATGTTCGCGTTGTCGGACCTCTGCCGCACTCGATCTTATTGTTGCCACACCTCTGCCGTCCTCGAGCTTCGCTTTGCTGGACCTCCGCCGCCCTCATGCTTCGCTTTTCCGGACCTCCACTACCCACTGAGCTTCGCTTTTTTGGACCTCCTCCGCCTGCAACGCCCTCGAGCTTTGCGTTGCCAGACCTCCGCCGCTCGCTGAGCTTCACCTTGCCGGACATCCCTTTAAGCCATTTTTTCGAAGTAATTTTTTAATATTTTTCTCCTCTCCCATCACACATAAAAATATGTTGATTGGCCGGACCTCCCTTTTCTTCGTCATGTTTGTCTCTAGGGTAATGCCCCCTACCGAAGCTCGAGTTTGGTTCAACTTCTTCTAATGGTTCTAGAACTATTATTCTATAAATCATATCATACTATTTAATCATTTTTAATTGGAATTTTGGGATGTGAGGCTTGTCCATCAATGGTATTCTAGTCGATTTTGGGTTGAATTATTTCTTCCCTAGGTTTCATTTCCTCTGGTGGTGAGGATTCTCCTTCATCATAGATTCATGAGTGTTCTTCCTACATATTGTTATGGGGTTCTTGGGGGTAATAATTCAATATATTTATATTACTCATAGGGTATCACCATTTTTCTAATGACTATGGGTGGTTTTTAGGTGATTTGGTATTTGTTTATTCTAGATCCTAGAAACCATTCAATTTGATGGTGGTATGGCTGGATATGTTATATAAATTCTTCCAACAATCACCTTTAAGAGAAGGTGTTGTTTGAATTATTGAATATATATTCTTTGATTTAATTATATTATTAGGTTATGTTGCGTTGGAAATGGGTGATGAGGTTCCTAAGGTGATGAATTCTAGTTTGTTATCTTGTTAGTGAAGTTGTTGATGATGATGTTGATCAGGCGCATCACGGTGCAGGTATCAAGGCATGAGTAATATCATGATTTGAGGCAAGATTCAATATCATATTTTTGTTTGAAATTTGAATTTAGTGTTGTTTTATGGGGTATTTTTTATAATTTCACATACTATTTGAACAAATGTGTCTATGATATATTTATTTTTTCTTTTATCATTACTCCATTATTCTATGATTTTCTATTAGTATAGGTTTTTTTACTATAAATCAAAATGTGGAATCATTGGGGAATGTTTGACATGGTTTATTTTCTTTAAAAGGGATGTTTTAGTCATGTAAAATATCACTAGATTCCTCCTATGTATCATCGATTCCCTTAAATCGAACACCATGTCACCATAAAGTAAGGAATTAAGGATAACCATTTTCTTTAAGGATAACACCACCTGGTTCTGATGCATTTCTCGGTCATCCAATGCTTGAACCCTATTTTCTTTGAGGGGTTCCCCCTTATTTCCTTCATGATATCTAAGTGACTTTGTCTAGCAGTGCACTTGTATGGCATGATGCCCAGACCACCAAGCATTCTAGCCTTTCCCCCTACCTCCATCTATGTCCTTATCCCCCGCTGAGGTTACTAACTGCTTCTCTGTAGTGGCTAGGCCCCTTCCTAGCAGTGTTTGTTCTTGTCTTCGATGGCTCTGAGCCTTTCATCCAGCTCCAAATACTTAGTGATCTAGAGAGAACTCCCTCACCATCCCCCAAGATTCATTACACATCTTTCCCCTTCCCCTTTAGATCCTTATCTCCCACACATATGAAGCTTACCAATCATAAGGGATTATGAACATGTTCAAAATCAAGGGACCTCAATGAGAGATCATCCTCCCACTTCAATAAGGCTACTAGATCTAGATCCAATGCCAGATCCATGTCATACCCATCACTATTGTCTTCATATATAATGCTCATGGTCTTAGTGCCCATGTTAAATTGGACGTCCTCACCATAGAAATCAAAAATTATAATGTCACTGTTGTTATTGTCAAAAAACACAAAAAACACTATAATAATCATAGAATTCTCTTGGAAGATTAAGTTGCATGGATTTCTACACTATGACCCTTCCAACAAACACAAATGGGTATTTTGACACAATAAATATGTTGTTGAGACTGTTTAAGATTGCTATCAATTCATCACTACCAAGGTGTCCAACGGTGACACATCCTTCCTTTACTTTGGGTTGGAAATGACATTAAAGTCACCCCAACAAAGGAAGGCCATCATGGAGTTTGTTTAGTTCATGGTTGGGAAGGGCCTCATTGATCTCAGCTTCTCAGGTGACAGTTTCACCTGGTGCAACAACTGCAGGGGCCATCACCGCTTGGGGAGTCTATTGGATAGGTGTCTAGCCAACATGAAATACAATAACCTATTCTAAAATACCATGTTTTTTCATCTTTCTTGTGGTATTTTGAACCACTCCCCTCCTTTTGGTTTCCATTTCTTCTTGGCATGATCATCAGGAACAGTTTCACTTCCACCAGCAATGGGTTAACATCCTAGGGTACCAAGACATGGTTTGTGAAATATGGATGGAACCCTTGTAGGAGTTTCAGGCCACCTTTAACCTCAGTGACCTAACCTTGAACCCCGATAGGTGAATTTTTCCCCTTCCTCCTCAGGAACCTTCACCAACTTGGACTACCGTCGCATATGTTCTTCAGAGTATTCTGATAGATAGAATGATACCTTGGATTTATTGGATTACTAACACATGCTTATGATTTTTTTGTGACTATATACTTATTAAATTTTCTCCACATGAGTCGAGTGACCTGATTGAAATCCATATTGGTACTTTGGTTCTAATGTGGATATGGTTTTTTATGTGTTTGTGACATGTACATGTGTGGATATATGGGTATTTAGGCATGATGATATTTAATATTTGGAAGAGCCCTAGGAGTGGTAGATGTATCATTCTTGATTATTCTTGTGTTTGGTCTGGGGTGATTTGAGGCAACTATAAATAATCTAAAGTAATTATATTTAATGGAGATGAATAAATACTAATGGTTATGCTCTATTAATCTCTATTTATATAAGGAAGTGGTTCTCTTCTACTGTATTTGGAAGTACTTTTTTGTGTAAATGAACCATAAATACTAATATTTGAGATTCAAATAGGATGAGGATGAATAATGATTGGATGGATGCTAATCATTTGACAATAGAGTACGGGAATCGAGTGAAAGAGTTCATCAAATTTACAAAGGATCACGTAAAGGGTCCTTCTGAAATCCTTTTTTCGTGTTTACCTTGTTGTTATTATAGACTACTTACTCCAAAGGAGTTGGACTAACATTTCATATGTCATGGAATAGATCAGAGTTATAAATATTGGAATAAACACGGAGAAAAAGTGAATGTAGCTACTGGCTGCGATAAAACTGCGTTTTATGGATCATCAGATGTGAATACAAATATGGATAATGAAGAAGAATGTATGGAGGATATTATTACATATGCCAATGATGATGAAGATTGTATTGAGTAAATGACAAAGACAATTGAAGATGAACTCCGTGATTTCCCAAAATTGTTTGTGAAGTTAAAGAGTTCTACAAAGACACCATTGTATGATGGTTGCACCAAGTATACAACACTGTCAGTTGTACTGAAGTTGTATAAATTGAAAGCAGGAAATAGATGGAGTGATGTCAGTTTTACGGAAGTACTTGCTCTCTTGAATGACATGCTCCCTGAAGATTATGAGCACCCAAGCCGGACAAATGAAGCTAAAAAATGCTACAGTTGACGGGTATGATTTCTGGAAGAATACATGTCAGCCCGAAAGACTCTATATTTTTTCTCATGGAGAACAAATCACTTACAAAATTCCCAAAGTGTGGTGTTTCTCGATACAAGAAAGCTGAATCCAATCCTACGAAATTTGTACGGTACTTTCCAATCATTCCAAGGTTTGGGAATCTATATGGAATTAAAGAAACAACAAGACAATTTTCGTGGAATCTAGATAAAATAAATAATGTTGGGAAATTACGTCATCCAACCGACTCTCCTCAATGGAAGAAAATTGATCATGAGTATCCTGAATTTGGAAAAGAGTGGAGAAACCTTCTTCTTGCATTATCTACAAATGGAGTAAATACTTTTGGTTTTCAAACCAACACTCACAGTACATGGCCTTTTATGTTGGTAAAATATAACATGCCACCCTGGTTATGCATGAAGCGGAAATTCATTATGTTATCTATGCTTATATCAGGACCAAAACAACCAGGTAACGATATTGATGTTTCATTGGCTCATTTGATCGAGGATTAGAAGTTATTGTGGGATTCATGTGTTATGTTTTATGATGCTTATAAAAGTGAATAATTCACATTGAGAGAGATTTTGTATGGGATAATAAATGATTTCACTGCTTATGGAAAATTTTCAGGCTATATAATTGATGGAACTCAAGGGTTCCCCATGTGAGAAGAAGACACAGAATCAATTAGGTTGAAAAATTCATCAAAATATGTGTTTCTAGTACATCGTAGATTTCTTCCTCATCGTCATAAGTATCGATCATGGATGACATTATTCAATGGAAGTTCAGAACAATGCGCAACACCATCTCCACTAATTGCTGATCAGCTATTTGAGAAAGTAAAATATCTGAACACAGTTTTTCAAAAACCATTTTCGAAAAACCTTATAAAAATCGGTTGGAATAAGTGTTTAGTTTTTTTGAATTACCATACTGGAATTGTTTATATTTCAGACATTTTCTTGATGTGATGCATGTGGAAAAAATGTATGTGATAGTGTTATCAGAATATTTCTAAATTCCCCTGGCAAAACAAAGGATGGAATTAAGGCAAGGTTGGATGTGGTTGACATGGGAATACGAGTAGAGTTGGCTCCCATGAAGGGTGTAAATTGAATTTTCTTCCTCCATCTTCTTATTCTCTTTCTAGGGAGGATACATACTTGTTTTGAAACATCTTCAATGATGTAAAGGTTCCATAGGGGTATTCATCAAATATCAAGAACATTGTGTCAATGAATGATTTAAAGTTAAAAGGTTTTAAATCACATGACTACCATGTTTTGATGAAAGATCTAATTCATATAGCTTTACGTTTCATTTTCTCCAAGAATGTTCATCATACGTTATGAAAACTTTGTTTCTTTTTCAAAGCTATATGCAGTAATTTTTTAGACCTGGCGAAATTTCTAGCTATGGAAAAAGAAATTGTCATCATATTATGTGAATTATAAAGGTTATTCCCGCTAAAATTCATTGATATGATGGTTCATTTCATGATTCACTTGGTGCGAGGGATTCGATTTTTTGGTCCTGTGCACTATAGATGGATGTATCATGTTGAACGTTATATGAATATTTTGAAAGGGTCTGTCAAAAATTGAAGTCGGCCAGAGGGTTGTATTGTGGAGAGATATATTGTTGAGGAAGCCATTGAATTTTGTACCGAATACCTATCTGATGTAGAAAATATTGGTCTCCCAAAATCTCGTCACACTGGATGCATTGAGGGTGAGGGAATTTTTGGAAGAGATGTTGTGACAATCAGCATTACAGATCGGGAGTAGGCCCACCTTTATGTTTTTCATAATAGTTGGGTGGTTTCTCCATATATTGAAACTCACAAAGAAATTATTAGGCAGTTGAATCCATCAAGGGTTGAAAAATGGTTATCAAATACACATAATCACCAGTTTATATGTTGGTTTTGGGACCATATTTTTATGCAGTTGGATGAAAGTACGAATTCAATTTCAAAATGACTTCGATGGCTAGCCTCTAGACCAAGTGTGTATGTATTATATTACAGTGGTTATGTAATTAATGGTTATGCATCCTATACAAATGAACACGATGAAGTTAATACCCTGAAAAATAGTGGAGTTACAATAGGGGATGAAGCGATTCATGTTTCTGGTAGTAAGGACAAAAATCCAATTTATGAAAATATGTCATACTTTGGCATTATCAAACTAACATGTGAGTTTTATTATACGACATTCCAATTGCCGATTTTTCAATGCAAATGGGTTGATAATAACAGTGGTGTTAAAATTGATGAATGGGGATTTGTGAAAGTTTATTTTAGTAATGAAGGTATTTGGATAATTGATAGAGGTGTCAAATCCCTTTAGCCTTTGAAAAAACTAAAGCGAGATCAATTAACAGGTTATATTTTGTTTGTAATATAAAACATGTTATCTCATTATTTATTATATTATCATTACAAAATTTATGTAATCTAAATTAACTGTTCAACAAATTTTGATGATAATTACTTCTTCACATTCTGGTGCTCCTATCCTTGAGGCTGAACAAGTCTCTCAAGCTGCTTCTATGGTTGCTGCGGCGGCTGCTACTCCTGCTACTGCTCATGGTGCTCATACTGCTGCTCCTACTGCTCCTGCTATTGTAGCACCTACGACTCCTGCTTCTCCAAGTGTTGAGGTCCATCAACCATCATCAGATGCCATTTCTACAATTTCAGATGAACATATAGATGATGTTGATATCGATGAAATGGTCAGGAATGAAGGATCGACATCGCAGAAAACACAGGTGCGTCATAGTTTGACGGTGTTAGCCAATGTTATTAAGGTGAAAAGAAAAGGCATCAAATTTGATGTAGGATGGAATACATGAGGCCAACATGTGAATCCAAAAAAGGCTATGTTTAGTAGTTACATTGGAGTTGTCACTCAGCAACGCGTGCCGATTGACATATATTCATGGAACCATGTTGTGTCTGGGATGAAAGCTATGATCTGGGAAGAAATTACGGTAACATTATGAAATTATTTATTTAATTTACTAGAAAATAAAATAATGAAACAATGTATTAATCTTCTCAATATCTTACAGAATACATTTATAGTAGACGATTCACACAAGGATTATGTACTAATTCTTGTAGGAATGATTCATCATGGTTTTCACACAATTTCAACAAGATGTCACCAGAAAGATTCCAAAGTTAAAATTAATCCACACCCTCCCATTTTCTATGCTCACCTAATATCCCAAGAAGCATGGGATTCATTTATTAGCTGTCGTGGGGATGAGAAGTTTCAGGTACATTGTGGGTGATAATACGTTGTTTGAGGATACGTGTATTCATCACATTGATTTTCAATATTTCATTTCTGAAACAACAACTTTGTAAAGAAAATAAGGAACATGCATCAAAACCAATACCCCCTAACATAAAGCATGGACGGGGTATGCTTCACTAGAAATGAAAATGGTACGTATTTTAAATTTACAGCAACAAACAACATCATAATTATCTTTCTATGTTCATATGTAGATTGATGATTCTAAAACCAAATACACTTCCATCCCACGTCATGTGCTTTGGAAGGAGGCACGTGTTAATAAGTAAGTGAATCTAGTAGAGGAGAACACAAAAAAAGTGTGGGAAAATTTTGTAAGTATGAAACGACGATAAGAAGATTTGTTTTAAATTTCTACTACATAAAAATAATTAGTTATTTTCCTATATCCGATAGTCACAGAAATTAGCTACTCCTGTAGTGGATGCAAACCTATTATCGATGGATTTGAAGCATCCTGAAAAATACAGTCGTGTCAGGGGTGCATGGTTTAGGGTGACACCCTATGTATATTTTGAGAAGAAAAAAATAGTTGATAGAGATGAAACATTGAAACAAATGAGCGAAAATCTAGCAACCATTGAAGAATGGTTGCAATGGCATGGAGAGTTGATAGAAACTTTTATGGGTGGGAAGAAAGGAGAAGACAGAACTCAGGAACAACCAGTGCGTGAAGATCCCGCCCCACCCCCCACAAGATTTGAGGTGAGCCATTCCCCTAAAAGAGCTAGCTTAGCCGTGGTAATCAATTTTCTAATAATTTTTCCCATGAAATTTGAATCAGAAAAACACTGATACTTTTCTTGTACTGATCTTCTAAAGGGTGATAATGATTGTGATTTTTATCTGTCAACACCCACATATCACCTTGTAGCGAGATCTACAATGTTCAACATCCCAGATGACACGCTGCATAATAAACCACTTCTGAAAGATCATCTAAAAGTGACGATTACTGTAGGTCATGAGACAAATGCAGAGCTATCTATTCCACTTGATGATGATGATATTCATATGGTCAAAAATGATATTGGGACATTCATTGAATGCCCGTCACAATTTGTACGAGTACATGCGGCCAAAGAAGTATTTATTTCCTTTTTTCAAGCTAAACCCTTAACAATTAATGAAAAAAGGGTCTGAACCAATGAATGTTATTATAGACGGAAGAAGGGAAAGGGGTGACAAACCTCGACTCAAAACCATCTAAAGGATCGACCAACTGATCCCAAGGAGCTACTGAAAGCATAATAACACCACATGTTCTCTATCCACATTTACTGCCATTAAAGACTCATGTGGATATGAAGCTAATAGGTGGTAGTAGTCTTATAGTGGTTTTCGAGGAGAATATATACAGTGTAGAAAGTCATGACTTTATTGCAGCTGAATATGTAAATGAGATCCTTGAAAACTGTTGGCTAGGCATCACAGTTGTAAATGTATATATGTGGTACGTTTTCGTGAATTTATTTTCTAAAATATGATCCAATGTGAAAATTATGACTAAATGCATGTTTTATTGTTGAAAAACGTATATATGAAAAACAGTTGAAGGAATTTTCACATGAGACAAGATTTGGACTCGTTAGTCCTCATCCCACATCATCACATCTAACGAAAATAGATCCATAAAAAAAATGAAATACTGAACGACTAGCTCAAAACATTTGAAAGAAAGATTAAAGACAACTGACTCTTATTAAAACCAACCATGAAGGGGTAAAAATCTATGATTAAATCATATCAATTATATTTTGAATTTTTTTTCCTTATTTTTTTTCTATTTTTAGGCAACATTCGTTGCTAATTGCGGTGAACTTGGATACTCCAAAGATTTATTTTCTAGACTCAAAGAAAGGATATCCATCAAACTGACCACACATGATGGAGTGTTTGAATCTGTAAGACACTACATCCTACGTTTTCGGTCTAAAAATCAAGTAATTTAATTTATATTATATTTTACTAGGGATTCCGTTATGATAGGGTAGTGTATAATTATAATATAAAAAAGGAATAAGGATAGGGGCTAAGCATAAGGAGGCGAGCAAGTACTATGTCTGGACAAATATCAGGGTATATATAATAAAATTTCACTGTCCAATCACATCTCAATAGATGTTGCTTATTCTTCTAATGATCAATTTTTTTGCAGTTCCCAAAACAAACAAACGATAATGATTGCAGTTATTATGTTTGTAAATTTATGAAGAAGAACATTTTTCATCAAGAAACAAGCATCCCTAAAGAGGTATTTAAAAAAACGACTAGTTCATTTAATTTATTTATTAATTATTTATTTATATATTTTTCAGTACTACTATGACTGAAGAAAAGCCTCATAATCACATAACGATATAGATATGTTTAGAAATGAGTGGTCTGCATACCTGATGATGGATTTTACAGAAATAAGATGATGATCTGACTTAGGGACGTGTACAATTGGTGGTAATTGTTCAGAGGGGTTTGGGGGATCAAAAGATGAAAAATTATTGTATGGAAAATTTCGTTGGAATATTGTAATTGTAATTAAATAAAACATCCTTTCTCTAATGATTCAATTTCCAATTTTAACAGATGATATACACCAACAACATGCAAGAATGATGAACCACTCAAAAGGCCTTTATTTTGTTTAAAATGGGCAGATTTTTAAGTGAAAACTAAAACTGAACTACAGAACTATGACCAATCACATTTGGATTGTCTTGATCTATTAAGATAACGATCCATGGGTGCATTTGGGACCTTCACGAGTCATCCCCGCCTCAATATGAGGCACGGTGGGGCCGATACCACTCAATGGGTATCTCTTCTGTTTTAATTGGACAAATATTTAAGTGAATACAAAAACCGACATTTGGAAATCCAACCAAACAAATTCCGATTATGTTGATCCATTAAGAGAACAATCCAATGGTGCATTGGAGACATGCGTGAGTCATCACTGCCTCAATCAGAGGCACGGTGTGGCCAGTAGCACTCAAAGGATCACACTTTTGTTTAAAATGGACATATTTTTAAGTGAAAACAACAACTGACCTACGAAAATTTGACCAAACGCATTCAGATTGTCTTGATACTTTAGGAGAAAAATCCACGAGTCCTATGTGAGATACATGAGTCATCCCCACCTCAATCTGAGTCACGGTGTGGTCAGTACCACTAAAGGGTCTCTTTTTTGTTTTAAATGGACATAATTTTAATTGAAAACAGCAACTGACCTATGGAAATTCGACCAAAAGCATTCATATTGTCTTGATCCATTAAGATAACGATCCATGGGTGTGTTGGGGACGTGCATGAGTCATCCCTGCCTCAATCCGAGTCATGGGGTGGGCGGTACCACTCAAAGGGCCTCTCTTTAGTCTAAAATGTACAGATTTTTAACTGAAAACAACAACTAACCTACGAAAATCTGACCAAATGCATTCGGATTGTCATGCCCCTTTATGATAATGATACAGGGGTCCTTTGTGATGTGAAAAAGTCACCCTCACCTCAATCTGAGGCACAATGTCGCTGGTACAACTCAAATGGTATATTTTTTGATTGAAATGGACACAATTTTAATTGAAAACAATAACTGACCTATGGAAATCCAACCAAACACAGTTGGATTGACTTGATACTTTAAGAGAAAAATCCACGGGTGCATTGGGGACGTGAAAGAGTCATCCCCCCCCTCCATATGAGGCACGGTGTGGCCGGTACCACTCCAAGGGTCTCTCTTATGTTTAAATTGGACGGATTGTTAAGTGAAAACAACAACTGACCTATGGAAAGCCAACCAAAAACATTCATATTGTGTTTATCCCTTAATAGAACAATCCAAGGGTGAATTTTTGATGTTAACGAGTCATCCTCAACTCAATACGAGGCACGGTGTGGCCGATACCACTCAAAGGATCTCACTTGTGTTTAAATTTGATGTATTTTTAAGTGAAAACAACAAATGACCTACAGAAATCTGACCAAATTCATTTGTATTGTGTTGATCCTTTAAGAGAACGATCCATCGGTACATTGGGACGTGCACGAGTCATCCAAGCCTCAATCCGATGGACAATGTGGCCGGTACCACTCAAAGGGTTTCACTTTTTTTTAAATAGACAAATTGTTAAGTGAAAACAAAAACTGACCTACGAAAATTATACCAAATGCATTAGGATTGTCTTTATATTTTAGGAGAACGATCCACATGTCCTTTGTTACGTGAAAGAGTCATCCTCGCCTCAATCTAAGGCACGGTGTGGCCGATACCACTCAAAGGGTCTCTCTTCGGTTTAAATTGGACACAATTTTTAAGTGAAAACAACAACCGACCTATGAAAATTAAATCAAACAAATTCGGATTGTTTTAATATTTTAGGAGAACGATCCAAGGGTTATTTTTGATGTGTAAGAGTCATACCCACTTCAATATGAGGCACGGTGTGGCCGGTACTACTCAAAGGGTCTCTCTTCTGTTTAAATTGGACACAATTTTAAGTGAAAACAACAACTAACCTACGAAAATATGATCAAACACATTCATATTGTCTTGATCCATTATAAGAAAGATCCATGGAACCTTTGTGATGTGTAAAAGTCAACCCCACATCAATCCGAGGCATGGTGTGGCCGATACCACTCAAAGGGTCTCTCTTCTGTTTAAAATGAACAGATTTTTAAGTGAAAACAACAACTGACCTACGGAAATCTGACCAAACACATTAGGATTGTCTTGATCCATTATGATAACAATACACTGATCCTTTTTGACGTTAATGAGTCATCCCCACCTCAATCCGAGCTTCAGTTTGACCAGTACCACTCAATGGGCCTTTCTTTTGTTTAAAATGGACAAAATTTTAAGTGAAAACAACAACTAACCTACGGAAATCAGACCAAAAACATTCGTATTGTCTTGATCCATTATGTTAATGATCCACATATCATTTATGACATGAAATAGTCATCCCCTCATCAATCTGAGGCATGGTGCAGCCAGTACCACTCAAAGGGTCTCTTTTTCTTTAAAATGGACACAATTTTAAGTGAAAACAACAAATGACCAACGGAAATCTGACCAAACACATTCGTATTGTCTTGATCCTTTAATAAAATGATCCATGGGTGTGTTGGGGACATTCACGAGTCATCCCCACCTCAATCCGAGGCACGGTGTGGCCGATACCACTCAAAAGGTCTCTCTTCTATTTAAATTTTACAGATTTTTAAGTGCAATCAACAACTGACCTACGGAAATATGACCAAATGCATTCGGATTGTGTAGATCCTTTACGAGAACGATCCATGGGTGCATTGGGGACGTTCATGAGTCATATCCCTCTCAATCCTAGCCATGGTGTGGCCGTTACCACTCAAAGGATCTCACTTTTGTTTAAAATGGACATATTTTTAAGTGAAAACAACAAATGACCTATGGAAATTTGACCAAAAACATTATAATTGTCTTTATCCTTTATTATAACAATCCAAGGGTCCTTTGGGACGTGCAAGAGTCATCCCTGCCTCAATACGAGGCACGGTGTGGCTTTTACTACTCAAAGGGTCTCACTTTTGTTTGAAATGGTAAGTTTTTAAGTGGAAACAACTACTGACCTACGGAAATTCTACCAAAAACATTCGTATTGTCTTGATACATTAAGATAAGGATCCATGGGTGCGTTGGGGATGTACAAAAGTCATTATAGCTTCAATCCGAGGCACGGTGTGGCCGGTACCGCTCAAAGGGTCTCACTTTAGTTTGAAATGGACAAATTTTTATGTGAAAACAACAACTAACATACGGAAATTCAACCAAATGAATTAGGATTGTCTTGATATTTTAGGAGAATGATCCAAGGGTCTTTTTTCACATGTAAGAGTCATCCCCATCTCAATATGAGGCACGGTGTGGCTAGTACCACTCAAAGGGACTCTCTTCTGTTTAAATTGGACCCAATTTTATGTGAAAACAACAACTGAACTATGAAAATACAACCAAACACATTCATATTGTCTTGATATTTTATGAGAACGATCCATGTTCCCTTTTTGATCTGTAAGAGTAAACACTAACTCAATCTGAGGCACGGTGTAGCTGGTACAACTCAAAGGGTCTCTCTTTTGTTTAAAATGGACATATTTTTAAGTGAAAAAAACAACTGACCTACAGAAATCTGACCAAACACATTCGTATTGTCTTGATCCATTATGAGAAAGATCCACGTGTCCTTTGTGATGTGCACGAGTCATCCCCGCCTCAATCCGAGGCACGGTGTGGCCAGTACCACTCAACGGGTCTCTCTTTTGTTTGAAATGTACAAATTTTTAAGTGAAAACAACAACTAACATATGGAAATCAATACAAATTCCTTAGGATTGTCTTGATCCATTAAGAGAACGATCCATGTGTGCATTGGGGATGTTCATGAGTCATCCCCATCTCAATATGGGGCACGGTGTTGCTGGTACCACTCAAAGGGACTCTCTTCTATTTAAATTGGACCGATTTTTATGTGAATACAACAACTGACCTATGGAAATCTAACAAAACGAAATTCAGATTGTATTGATCCTTTAAGAGAACGATCCAGAGGTTCCTTGGGGATGTTCACGAGTGGTCCCTGCCTCAATCGGAGGTACTGTGTGGTCGGTACCACTCAAAGGATCTATCTTTTTTTAAAATGGACATATTTTTTAGTGAAAAAAACAACTGACCTACGAAAATTCGACCAAACACATTCTGATTGTCTTGATCCTTTAGGATAATAATCCAAGAGTCCTTTTTATGTGCACGAGTTATCCCCGCCTCAATACGAGGCACGGTGTGGCTAGTAGAACTCAAAGGGTATCAATTTTGTTTGAAATGGACAAATTTTTAAGTGAAAACAATAACTGACCTACGGAAATTTGACCAAACACATTCGAATTGTCTTGATCTTTTAGTAGAATGATCAAATGTTCCTTTGTGACCTTTACAAGTCATCCCCACCTTAATCTGAGGCATGGTGTGGCCGATACCACTCAAAGGTTCTTTATTCTTTTTAAATTGGACACAATTTTAAGTGAAAACAACAACTGACCTACGAAAATCCGACCAAACGCATTCGGATTGTCTTGATCCTTTTTTAGAATGATCCATGGGTCCTTTGTGACATGTAGGAATCAACCCCACCAACTCCATGGACCGCCCCCCACTCCCTGGACACCGACCCACCCCCTGTACACCCCATCCCTCTGGACACCCCCACCACCTAGAAAGCCCCTCAACCCCCTTGAATGCCCCCTCAACCCCCTGGACAACCTACCCTCCCCGGACATGCCGATGGACAGCCCCCCCCACCTCAGAAAGCACCCCCAACCCCCCAGACACCCCCACCCCCTAGACAACCACTACCCCCCAGGACGACACCCCACCCTCCTTGACAACACCTTACCAACTACGTACACCCAACCCCCATGGACTCCCCCACCCATGGAAGAAAACCCCCACCCTCCCGGACACCATCCCACCACCCTTGGATATCCCCACCAACCCCCTGTACCCCCCCCCCCTCAGACATCCCCCACCCCCTAAGAAGCCCCCCGACATCGTGGAAACCATCCTGCCCCCATGAACACCCCATAGACAGCCCCCCCCCCCCCCACCTGATCACCCCCTCATTGGACACCACCCCACCCCCATGGACATCCCTACCAACACCCTTGACCGCCCCCAATCCCATGGAAACCCCACCCCTTGGACACATCGATCCCCACGTACTCCCCCATCCCACCCTCCTGGACACCACCCCACTCCCCTTGGATAGCCCCACCAACCCCCCGGACAGCTCCCACCCCCCGAACACCCCTCCCACCTCCTAGATGGCCCTCCAAACTCCCTAGACACTAGCCCACCCCTGGAAAGCCCCCCCTCACCTGGACCCCCCCCCTCCTGGACACCACCCAACCACCTAGACACCCCCACCCCCCTGGACACCAACACCCTCCCTGGGCATCCCCCAACCTCCTGGACTACCCCCAACCCCTTGGACACCCCCATCCCCCCGGACACCCCATACCCCCTGTGGACAGCCACCCGAAACCCCCGAACAACCACCCCAACCGCTTAAATTCTGAAATGAACTCTTTATGTATTTAATTAACTTATGAATTATGTGTTAATGGTGTATGGGTATACTTGGTGTAATTATCATATGATTTATGTGTTAATTTTTTATAGGTATGCATATTGAGATGCTGAATTATTTGCAGGTGTTGTTTGGGTGTGCTGTTGTAGATATTTTTTTTGGAGCAAACATGGTTTTATCAGCACTTTTTTAGTGATTATAAAAAATCCTTTATCAGTGCTAAAAAAGTGCAGATAAAATAAACATTTATCAGCGATTTTTTAGCACTGATAAAATCTACCTTTACCAGTGCTAAAAAAGCACTGATAAGGGGACCCCCCAATATTAGCGTCGAGTTATACAACGCTTTTTTAGCACTGATAAAGCATGTTTTGAGCGCTGATAAAGCCCATTTTTGTAGTTGTGACGGTACACCCAAGTTCCGAAGAATCTGCCCCTCGAGATATCGGTCATACATCATCCACCACTAAGATCCGCAAAGGAATAAATCAAAGGAATGCCATGTCGTAAGGGTTCCAACGTGATAGACGGCGCGCCAATCGGATGCCCGATCTGTGACTCATAAGCATTTTAGATTTGAGGGCCCGGTTGGATTCGGGTTCGATCCAACCCGTCCATACATCAAATATCTAAAAAACTCAATTGGAGAATAGTAAAAGGCCTGTCTTGATCCAAGGATCCCAACGTTGTAGAAGGTTCATCAAACAGACGTCCGGTTCTCAGGATATGATCCTTTAAGTGTTCCAGTGTCCGGTCTGACCTGGTCGGACCGACCCGGCCCGAGTTGCTCTAGGCTGGGTCGGGGTGGACTAGGCCCGATGAGACGATGTTTGGACAAACCCTCAAGGGGGGCGGCCCGACCAGAATAGAAAGGCCCCCATGGGGGAGGCCCGCAAAGGGACATCCCAACCCACATGGGGGCGGTGACCTGTTCCGAGGAGGCGGCCCGCTTCAAGGTTGGCAACCTGGTTTGAGGGTGGCGACCCGATGTGGTGGCGTCGGCCTGCTCTGATGGTTGGGGCTTGGTGCGAGGGTGGGGGCCCAGTGCGAGGGCAGTGGCCCCAATGAGGGAGGCAGTTCGGTGTGAGGGCAGCGGCCCAACTTGTCGACGGTAGCCCGGTCTGAGGGCGGTGACCCGGATAGAGGGCGACCCCTAGAATCAAGGGCGGCGGCCCGCTCCGAGGGCTGCAGCCCAGTACAGTCCGATGCGGGGGGTGGGGTGTATCCCTCCGGTCACCCAGATTCCCGAAAGACCCGGAGGCCGTTCGGTTGGTGAGGCGGTGTCACTGTGTGGGTGTCGCGGAACCCTCCAGAGGTGGTTTCGGCCTCCGCCGCAACTTCCATTCATTGGCGGCATTGCGGTCGCATCGCCTTCCTTCCCGTGGTCGGCCGTCGTTCCAGCCGTCTCCTCCTTTCGATGTAGCAGATGATCTGTGACCCTCCTCTTTCGGCGCACGACAACGAGTTCACGACCTTCCGAGGCGGTGCAATGAAAGCAAGATATCGGAGGGTTCAGGCCAGGTTATTTAGGCCCGCACCCACCACGTTATCTCTCAATATGAAGTATATTAAGGGAGTTCAACAAAAATTTGTATTGAACACAAGATTAATCCCACAAGATTCCCCACAATAACCTCCCGCAAAGACAGATGAATCGCGGGTCCACCCGTTAGTCGGTTGACCCGTGTTCTTTGTATAATATCAAGAATGTGGAAGAGGGAAACAAAAACACCCAAACAAAAATAAACTTCAACCTGTAAGATACTTCCACTGATGACGATCGATGGAACCTCCTTTATCGTTTTCATCGGTTCGTGACTCGGTGGCGCTCGTCATAACTTGTTGGAACCAGTCTCGTCCTCCTGGTGGTTGGCGTCGCGGGACATTGCCAGAGCTTCATCATTTTGTGAATTTGTGCCAACACCCCTCCCCGAGCTCCATATAAATAGGAGAGGATATGGAGTGTATAACGCTCGGGGAATTAATGAGGTTCATTAAATTAATGAACCTCCCGAATTTCCAATGGTGTGGTTACAAGAAAAAAAGAGTAAAGAATTTTTTTGGCTTGACGCATCGTAGGTCCCGCCAGCATCGTTTGTCCGTTGGAGGAAAGAAGGAAAATAAAATAACAAAACATTTTATTTTATTTTATCTTTCAAAAGTCCACAAAATAACATTTTCACCAGACCTCCTGCAGTCAAGGTTATACCTCTCTTAAGCGAATCCCGGCGCTGCGGGTTCAATGATGCCCTCATATTTTTAAGCCAAACAAAAGTTCAAAGTTAGAAAATTCCACTCATGCATTTACCGAACATACCCAAAAAAAGGTTGGAAAATTATTAACAGTCATCCTCAACCCACGACGGCTGAGGTTTGGATCTACCTAATAGAAACACAGCCCAACGAACCCAACGTTACTCTCATATTTCCAATCCGAGTTACCATTTAAAAGTAATGGATTTTACAATAAAATAATTGTCCTTAATTATTTTATTTAAAGCCAAAAATTTACTTTAACAGGTGGCCTGCACCATCCAAAGTTAGTATCTTCCTAAAGAGAGCATTCCCTCACAAGTTAATTGGTGGTCTTAGATTTTTATTCTGAGTTACCATTCGTGATTTATAAGCATTTGAAAAATAAAATAATTTTATTTAATTATTTTATTTTCGGTTATGCCATTTTTAGGTTTTCTCACAGGAGGCCCGCACCGAATAAACATAATTCATTCCTAGG